>OY728129.1:1820480222-1830480222 GCA_963277665.1 Viscum album | reverse complement strand
CCAAATCTCAAGTAAATCTTGGAAATGTACCGATCTCCCTAGAGATAATCAAACAAGTCATCGATATGAGGAAAAGAATACTTGTTTTTAATAGTGATGTTATTAAATTCTCTATAATCATTAAAAAGTATCATGGAATCATATTTATTTTTAACAAAAAAAACAGAAGCACATCATGGTGAAGTGCTTGGACGAATGAAGCCTTTATCAAGAAAATCCTATAACTGATTTTCCAATTCAAGAAGTTGCATTTGAGCCATTAGATATTTGGGGTTTGAAATTGGATTAGAATCAGGAACTAAGTCAATTTTGAATTTGACTTCTCGATCAATTATGACACTGGGTAACTCATTATGAAAAAAATAAAGGTATTCATTTACCATTGGCACATAATTAATCTAAAAAGTTCCATTGATTTCAACAATATGATCTAGATAACTTTAATTTCCATATTTCAATAGTTTCTCAACTTCCTGATATGTTATCAATTGTATGGGTTCATTCTTGTATAAAAACTAAAACTCTTTCCTAAAAATAGCTTCTTTATCTTTACATTCAATCTTAGCATGATAAACAGAAATCCAATCCATTCCCAAAATAACATCAAACTTGACTAAGAGAAAAACAACAAGGCTTGTGGGTAAATTCTTTCCAAAAACCATAATAGAAATATTCTTATAATTACTATTTACTATAATATTTCCCCCCAGTATTTTAACAATAAGTTCTGGTCTCATTTTTTAAGGTGATATTTCCAATTTACCAGAAAATTCATTAGAAATAAAGGAATGTGTAGACCCCTTATCAAACAAAACTTTAGAAAAATATCAATAAAAAACAAGGTACCTGATACAACTTCAATGGATGTCCTGGTATCTACTGACATAGTCACAAAAGAGCTCACTACACCTTTCTTCTTAAATTTTGGCTTCTTTGTATCATTTGGATCACTCTTTAGGCATGAATTTTCATAATGACCCATCTCACCACATTTAAAACAATTAACAATTTGCTTATGAGGATTAGTTTTAGGATCATTTTCATTAAAATCTCGGGCTATATGTCTAAACTTACCACATTGAAAACACTTCCCAGTTTTGGTAAGACATTCCCCAGGGTGCTTCTTGCTACACTTTTCACAAACTGAAAACATTATTTTCTTACCATCAGATTTCTTTGGTTGATTCTTACCCATCACTTTCCATCTGGACCTCTTCTTCTCCTTATTTTAAAAATGCACGTAATCATCAGCAAACTCCATCTCTACCCTCTCAGCACATCAGAAAATTTTCCCATAACTTTTGAATTCACGGGAGGCCAACACCCTTTGATACTTTGGCATCAATATTGAGCCAAAGTGGTTGATTTTTCTATAAAGATCCAGAATAATATTTGGAGTATACCATGCCAATCGGGTGAAGTTCTCTTCATACACAGCCACTGAATCCTCCTCTTTTTGTGTCAATTTAAGGAATATCTTCTCTATCTTAAGTTGCACCACCTTAGGAAAATATTTTTCAAGGAAAATAATTTTAAATACATCCCTCTCTAAGGCATCAATATCCTCTCTATCCCCAATATTTCTTATCATTGAAAACAACTGATCAGAATCACCTTCAAAATGAAAAATGGAAAGAGATTCCTTTTATCAAATATATTTTCAAGGGCTATAATCCATCCTTCAGCCACTACTGGGTTAGAAGATCCACTGAAAGTAGGAGGGTGTTATCTCATGAAATGTTACACTATTGTCATGTTCCATTGTGGTACCTGTGGTTTTTCTATTTCATGGATGCCACCACCATTTATTTCTTATGTTAGCTGATCTATTACTGTCACAAACCATTCAATTTCAATCCCTACCATTCCAAGCTACAGATTCGGAAGGATGTTGTTCTTTCAGTGCCTCTCCTCTTCAGCTTCCATTTTTCTTCTACAGACAACCATTATTAACAAACATATCTTAGTCAAAGAAACATGGAAATATTTAAACTCTATATCATTTCAAATTAACCATAGAGTAAAAAAACATTTATGGTATTATATTAACATCATCCTAACCCCTAAATTTATCTAAACCATCCTTTGATACCAACTATAAGGACTCATCCTTATTACATTGCATAATCTTGAATTTAGTCAAGAAATCACTTCCTTTAACATTGAATATCTTTTCAAGTTTAGATATTTAGATAAAATTTAAATAACACATTCATGACATTACACATTAATACAGAGTGGATACCATAAAAATGGTACTCATTCCTCCCAAAATATAAAAACTTTTCAAATAAAACATCATTTCATTGAAAATTATTCAAACATTTAACTTGGATTCCTTCTTTATCATACACATATTTATAACCTATGAAAATCATTTAAAAACATGGGATGAGAACAAAAATATTTTTAAGGGATATAAAAAGAAGGAAAGAATATATCAGTCTGTGAATACTTATAATGTATGAAATCATTTTCAAAAAACACATACTTGTCACTTACTTTGTGAAACATGGGATTTCCAAAAGATCCCAAAAAACATAAGAACATAAATAAAACCATAAAGGTATATTGGGGAATTACTTATATAATCTTGTAACCATCCCGGCTACCTTATAATCTTTAACCCTCATGGAAACCTTATAATTTGTGTAACCATCACATTTACACATGGAGAAACCATTTGACCGACCTCCAAATTACACATACCCAATGCATTGGAGGGAGATATAGGTCCCACCCTTCATCATAGAAAATTCCCAAGAACCATAAAACAATCATACAACATGAATAATGTCATAAAAACATTTCTTTACAATTTTATAAAATAGAATTTTAAAAGAGGTTTTTATAACAAAAAACCCCTTATAAATATCATATAAATGAAGTGAGACTTAATAAAGTGGATGGAATATGTATATAAACTGTAAATACACATAATTAAACATAATATAAAAAACATATCACACAAATAGTTTTAATACCACATAAATAGCGAAGTAGAAGTTTAACCCAAAGAATGGAAATCGGGTTAAGAATTCAATCACCTCGGGTTTTTATTACTTCAAAATCGTTTAAACCTCCTGCATAATGGTTAAGAGAGTGTTATTAATATCTTACATAAACATATGAATCTTTTTAATACCTTATATTATCATTTCATTACATCATTTCACCCTTTAATTGTTAGTATTTTGTTCCTTGCATTATTTTGGGTGCATTCTTTACATGATTTCCATGATCAGTTCATGATGGATATTCTTGTCGATTGGAAGTGAAACTTAATAATTGGAATGGAGTGGTATTTAAAAATTTATAGTAACATAAATTAAACCATTTATCATTTTTAATTATATAATGGGGATGATTCATGAGTTAAAACATTATTGATATTTGTTTAGGTTATTTTGGCGATTCTTCGATCGCAAAGTACTCATTTTGTTTTATAAATTAATAACACGTGTGAAAAATGATTCCAAAACCTTATATAAGATATAATATATAAATTATAATATTTTTAGTCCATAAAAATAGTTTCATTACCATTCTTGAAGAAAGTAAATGAAATTGAAATCATATCGTCCACGATATCAGTAAATCGACACATCACGAACGATGTTTTAATTCCTTGAATAAGTGGGAGAGGAGAATAAGTATAATGGTAAGTCTTCCAAAAAAATGGTGAAATCCAGAATATGTAATATACTAGATCATTCATTCCTCTTTAATAAGGGGAGGTGAGGAAAGAATAATAATAGAAAATAAAATGAAAAGAAAAGAAATAAACAAAATAGGATGTTTACCTCTCGATCTCTTGTCCTTGAGATCCTTCTTAAGGCCTTTGTTTTTGGCCTTTTGGGGAGACCAGAAGCTCAGGGATGTGGGGAAGATCCTTTGGAGGAGTACTGAGTAGAAATTAGGCAAGTATCAAGGCTTGAGAGGTGTGGAGGGAAGAGGGAAATGAGGGTGGGATTTATAGTGGAGGAGAGGAGGTATTTCTCATTATTTTAATCATTATTATAATATTTTTGCTCAAGACTATGAATAGTATTAATTCATGTGACCCAAAATAGTAATAATGTCATGTGATATAGAACCAAGTGGTCTTACATCACTTATGATGTCATAAATAGTGTATTTAACTGATAATTTGAATATACAGTATTTTACCGTATTTCACTATTCATCAAAAATTCAAGATTTTTAGAAAAATCCCAAAAATTCACCCTTACAATTTTTCAATGTGTAGAATTCAAAAATGAAGTCCATTTTTTGAAAATTATTTTCTAACTATAATTAATTTAATTTTTAAATAAAATCATAATTTATTCAAAAATTAACAATTTTAATTTTATAACTGCTTTTATATCACATTGAAAAATTAACCAAGATTTCATTATCTTAAAGCCTTAATAAAATAAAATAATAATAAAATTTACTATTAATTAGGGTCATATTACTATTCATATTACTATTCATAAGGGTGTGTTACTATTCACCAAAAATCAAGTTGGTTCCATCAGACTCCAAATAACTTACTGAACACAATTGTAGATGACCATTTTTCAAAATTCAAAACATATAAGTAGAAAAATTGTGTTTAAAGCATAGTTATAAATATCTACTTAAAACAAAGTTTCATTCATTTAAATTTATTTTTATCAAACCTTGGTGTGTTACACTCTTCTTATTGGACACCAAATCCTTCATTAACTTCACATATATTGGCATATTGGTTAGGGATTCAGCAAAATTAATGTTAGTGTAAAGTTTTTAAATATTTTCAATGAACTTACTTAATTTTTCATTGAATATTCCTTTCTTTAGTCTCTATATAAATGGAAGTTTTTTTATTGTATGGTGGTGTTTCTTATCTTCCTTTATCTTCGTCGACTTTCTATTTTTCTTACTTTCTTTCCTACACTTATGATTATTTTTTAGCTTATTGTTATTACTAACTTCTTATTATTCTAGGTTTTTCATACTGTTTTTTAAACTCCTTAGAGTTATGGAATTAAAATATCCTCCTATGTTAACTTTTGGGTTTCCTGGAAGCACTCCTCCTAGTCTCTCTCTAAGTTGATCAACAATTCTCCTGACATTAAATTCAAGATTTGGGAGTACATCTCTTTAGTCTTTAAATTCATCATTTGGGACATTGATATAATCTCCTTAATCTTTTGAATATGCTATTAGTTCTTTGATAGAATCTTGGTGTTCATCATAAATATGGTAAAAGTCACCTCTAATGTGTGGAATTTTCTCCGAATTGATGGGCTTTTTTGTTGTTGATATCATAATGTTCTCTACTGGTAGCCTTGTATTTATTGTTGTTTCAGATGCTAAAATTGAAAATTATTTTGAAAGTTGTAATTAGTATAATTTACTCCTTTATTGTACATACCTTGGGGTTGTTCTTGGCACATCATGATGTCCATATTTTTTCATAGATTCTATTTGAGCCACTATGCAACTATTATTATTGACCATGTGTACAACTATCATTTGTATTCCTTATATTTTTAATTGGAAGTTATTGCTTTCCATTTTTTCTAATAAATTATATATCTCCTCTAATAATTACTTCATTAATGACCCACCAGCTATAGCATCTATTATAGGCCTATTTTCCTATGATAAACCCTTATAAAATGTATTAATTAATAACTATATTTTTATTCCATGATGCATACATTTTATAATCAAGTATTTGAATCTATCTCATGATCTATAAATTGATTCATCATAATATTGATTTAAATTTAAAATAATGACATGAATTTCCATAAATTTAGAGGCATTAAATAATCGAGTGAGAAAGTTTCTTGAAAACTCACCCCACATGGTGATGTAATACACTATAAATCCTTATATCCACTCTAGTTCATGATCACTTAATGAAAAATTAAATATATAAAGTCTTACCACATCATTAGACACATTCTAGAATTTATAAGTATCAAAGAGTTTAAGAAAAATCCCTAGATTTGTGTTTGGGTCATCGTGTGGTAGATAATAGAATTTAACCATGTTAAATATCATCTAGATTATAGCAGGCTTGATCTCAAAGTCCATGACACCCACCAGTGGTATGAGTATTCTCATATGAAATCCACTATTTGGTGGTCTATCATAATCCATTATCACTTTTAGCCTAAGATTTATTGGAGGTACACCAGTTTCATTTTGTTCAACACTATCCATAGTCTCATTTACTACTTTCTTATTCTTTCTCTGATTTTCTTCAATCTCAAGATCGATCTCAAGAATGTATTTATCTCTTCCCTAAGTTTAATAGGTCTGAGTCAATTATTAAACCTAAAAAACTCTACATGAACATACCCCACATGAAATAGGAATAAAATAAGTAAAATAATATAATTAGTTAAAAAACCTGAAGTCTAATTTGTAACCATCCTTGATAAAAGTGCTAGAAATTTGGTCGCTCATAAGATGTCATTATTTCCTTCAAGGCTAATCAAATTTATTAATTTATAAAAGTTCAAACAAAATACAACTAAGTGAATATAGTATGCGATGAGTCAGAGGTTGGACCCATGAGATGGTGAAAGTATATTTTATGAAATTTAAAGTGATTGGTTAATATTGAATGATAATTAAAGTAGAAATTTAAGGGAAATATCAATATGAAAGAATTTTCTAGGTTTTGTAATATCTAGGTTTGTGTGTTAGTAGAGAGAGAAATTAAATTCATTTTCCACGTTTATTGTTAGAGTTGAGACAAAGAAGATCATTTGTCTTGGTATCCCCTCTTCAACATAGAAATTTTACTTTTTATATAATCAATTATTTAGGTTTATTTATAAATCAAGTGTATCGATGACTTATTTAAACATAATCATCCTAAATTAAAAAGTGGTCATGTGTAAATCAAGACGATCAATTGATGCATTAAGTTAAAATTTCTTATTCATGTTGAAAATAGTAATGTAACAAAATGGAGAAAGATTAGAATAATAAATAATGAACGTAATGACCCAAAAATGAATATAAAATAGAAAAATAATCCACATTTAACAATCCCCCTTTGTTACATCACCTACCAAAAATGGAGAGTTTCACCATCATGTTATTCATGATAGGATGTGAAAAGTGGGAAGATAAAAGATATCCTCATCACATCCCCAAAATCACACTTCTATATTTAATGTTAAATATAATATTTATATTTTTATCATTGATACTGATAAATGTGACTCAAATTTAACCCTTAAAAACATATAACATCAAACTGAAATATTGGAAAACTTATATACCCAATTTCCTTTTAGGTTTAGAGTTTTATATAATTGGGACAATCTCTTACATAAAAATCTTGATACATAAACAACTGGTTCATAAAAATCAACATCATCTTCAACTACGTTCTTCACATATAGTAACCTTCTTAGGCATAACATACTTAAAACCTTTCTTTACAACATGGATAAAAGGAAATTTATGAATGGTGAGATTGAATTCATAGTAAGGGTAAACATAATAATTAACAATTTAATTTCATCTGTGAATATAATATGAGAAAAAGGGCATGATATCATAATCAAAGTACATGAGAATAACATAAGATAATTCATACCTATCAAAACCTACATCATAAAACACGAGATAAGAAATAAATATTTAACATAATACAAGAGTTATATAATTAAAAAATCATGAATCATGTGAAAACAATCCTTAAGAAATGAATCCATTAGAACTTGATGAAATCATAAAAAAAAATTTGGTAACTTGGAATATTATTTTCAAATCACTCTTACAATCACTCTTATGAATAGAGTAACCTACCTAGTAAATTACAATAATATCTTAAGATAAAGTTATAACTAGTTAACTCTACTCCATTAACTAAGTCATTGGAGATCTATATCAGGCTTACCCATCATTGTGATTTATATAGAGGTCACCCATCATTATAAATAATTTCTAAAGATCATATCAAAATCATAACACATTACAAATTTCATTTTTCAATATAACAATAAAAATTGTTCTTTTAGAGCTTGATTTACTCATGTAAAATAAAAGGGTTCCATGATAACATCCTTAAAATAATCATAATCAAACCATATAAAGAATTATAATAGTATGATTACAAAATATCCCAAGTGTATCATAAGTAAAATCAAGGGTTTTTCATTGATGAATAAAAATTCCATAAAAATATCATTAAAAACATTCTTGAGGAAAATACTCTTTCAACTTTGAAAATAACTTTAAAAAACTAAAAAATTTAAAAAAAATCTACACATCCTTTTCATTTGAAATAAAGTTGAAAACTTATAAAGTAATACTTAAATAATTTAATGGTCATGATAGAGGGGAATTTCATTTAGGTTGTAATCGTTAAAATAGAGATTGTGTTCACACCTTCAGTAAAAAGTACCATGTTCATGAAATGATAGGAAGATTATTTTTAAACCATTTTTAAAAAATTAAAATATAGGTAAAATTAATTTAAACAATAAATGAATAATAGTCCAAAAAATTCTTGAAAACATTCTAGAAAACATGGATATGGATGGAAAGTTTTTTTGACCTAAAGAGGATAAATATGGCTGGCTTTTTTTAAAAACACTTTATAAACCATTTTGAGTACCAAAGAAAGAAAGATGGTACTAAAACATAAAAATTACATAAATATACATAGTAGGATAAAAATAAAATGGGTTTATAAAATAAGTATCATATAATTTCATTAATTTAAATTCAAGCATAAATAATTCTGATTAAAATGGGATTGAAACATAAACCCCTTACCACTTTGGTAACTTTTGAATCGTAATCCCTATGAAAGATTAACCTCAAATTAAACTGTAAATATTATTAAAATAATAAGATTCATGATATAACATGTCAAATGATCAGTATATACACATCATAAAATAATTTAGGTGCATAACATAAGCATATTCCCCAAAAAATGAGAATTTGAGATAAATAACACTTATAAAGATCATATCATTGAATTGAGAATGAATAAATGGAGAGATTATGTGTAAAAATTTTAAATAAAAAATGTAAATATATAATAAATAAATAAAATTTTCATTTAACACATAATATTGGCATTGTATAATTAATGAATAAGTGATATATTCTAATGAAAAAAATTGAGTTAAGAAACCCCTTACCACTTGGTAACTTTCAAGTAAAATCCCCATAGATGAAATAATTTGAATTGAAACTTAAAATATCATTAATTATTAATAATTAAGGATATAAAATTTAATGGGGGTAGTATATACACTATATAAGATAAATTAGGTTTATAACATTAAAATCTGCCTCAATGATGTGAAATTGAGACGAAATCCCTTAACACTTGGTAACTTTCAAGTAAAATCCCCTTCGATGAAACAATTTGAATTATAAAAACAAACACCTTTAATAATTAATGATTCATTATATAACAAGTAAAATAAAATTATATACACCATATAAAATAAAATTAGGTGTATAACAGTAAAACATGCCTCAATGAAGTGAGATTGAGATGAAATCTCTTACCTCAAGTCCAGACTTTCTTTGTATGTACTTTATCACCAATATAATAAACTTATATAAATTATTTTTTCTCTTAAGAACCTTTTATAAGTTTAATCCCTTATCATGAAACCATATATTTCATTTATTTTAACAGCATATTTAATTACTTAATCGGTTAAGTCCATTTCAGGTGTTTTGAGGATGTTCGGTTCATAATTTCAAAATAAATTTGGTTTGTTCATTGTGGTCAAAGAGGTAATTATTAAATCATATCCAAAATAATAATAATTTCATAATTATAATTTTTTAACATTAATTATAGTTTTAAAACCAATCATTAAATATGGTTAGGGAAAATTATTTATGATACAATCATGAAGACGGTAAGTCGAATATGTGCATGAGTAATGTTTTAATTTTTCAATTAACATGATGGAAATAAGATTAGTATTATTTTATATTTATAAAAATATTATAATGTCATAAATTTAATAGTAACTCTTTAAATACACTTATATATACCAGCCTTTTGATTTGGTGATGAAAAATGGATCGCACCGCTTCATGAAGGTGGTAATCCACACGTGCACATGAACGACTTTATCCTTCTTTAATGAATATAAAGGTAAGAAAATAGAGGATATATTATCTTTAAATAATGATAATTATGTCATTAATATCATATATATACATTAAATCCATTATTATAACCATATGTGAGAGGCAATGTTGGAAAATAAATTAGATCAATTCGTGAGGTGACAATCTGTCATACACACGAATGATGGTTTCGTTTCCCATTTGATAGAAGAGGAGATTCATATATGTTATTACATTAACAAAATAAAATATAATTATATTTAAGATACTTATGTTATTATTTCATCATGGTTAAATAATATTTTAAGGATGTGGAAGAATAAATAAAACTAAAATACTTGGATACCTCTTCTTCAGACAACCTCTTTAGGTTTATACATAAATCCTTCCTAGGATCCTTTTTTTATCAAACCAAGGACTTTAGGATGTGTGTATAGATGATATAAATTTATTTAGTAATGTATTTTCCGAACCAAAAGTCTCTTTAAGTGTGGATAAGAGATGATATGGGGTGTCCTTTTATAAGTTGGGTAGAGGACACACTTGGAATGTTAAAAAAATATTAAAATATATTAATGTCTTAATCTGGATAAATGGATAAAAAATAGACAATTTACAAATATGTTATGATATAGGGTCTAAATATGGCCATAAAATAGGTTTTAGATAATTTTTTATGTCATTTTAACACTTATCTCTTCAGTTTAACCCTCGGTAAACCTGTTTTAACCTTCACTATGGTAACAGACTTTTACTATTTTTAATATTCATTATAACCAAAAAAATTAAGTTGACCTCATTACATAATATTAATTATATTGATTTAAAATTTTTAATACATTTTATCAAGTTCAATACACATAAGTGGAATAATTTAATTTAAAATTAAACTTGTAAAACATGATGAAAAAAGGTTTTTCATACAAATATATTTTTAATTATAAAAATGTTTTTACACCAAATTCAAGAATAATTTTGATTCCAATAACATTAATTGGATTGTTTTTATTAAAAATTAATTAATTAAATTTTAAAAATAATCCAAAATATAATGTTATCTTGTAAATACTTGAAAATAAAAGACAGCTTTCAAGAAAAATCTGCATTTTTACAATTCATTAACAAATCAAACTTTTCATAAAATTCTTATAAATTAATTATAGGATAATTTTTTCATATGTATTTAAAAAATTATATCCTTTTTATGAAATTAAATTTCTAAAATTTCCATAAATTAATTATAAAATTTACTCACAAAAATTAATAAAAATCATTATTGACGAAAACGTATTTTTGAAGCTTAAAATGACTTTACTAAAAATTGTCTACTTATTTAATAAGAATTTATAGATAAATTTTTAATGATTAAGAATTTTTTATTTATTCAATAATTTTTTAAATTCTATTAATACACTTCAATTTAACAATTACGTTATAACGCTCATATTTAAATAATAATATTTTGTTGTTCGTTTAAACTCGGTGTTGTGTGTCGCATATGCTATCCAACATAATATTATTTTAAAAATATCCAGGTTTTATATCCCCCCACCCTTTAATAATTTTTTTCCTACTAATTTTATCTTGATCTAAGTAATCAAGGGTTTAATATTTATTAATACCTGTATTGAAAAACCACAACATAGGAAGGGTTAATAAAACTTCTTTTTGAAAAGAGTGAAAGGGAAATATGAAGGTCTTCTGAAATAACAGATAAATAGGTTAAAAAATAGGAAAACATTAGTAGGAATTGAAAATATATACATGTTGGGAAAAATTAAAGTTCAAATAATGATAGAGAGTGACAGAAAACATTTATCACAAGAAAGTGAATAATCATGAGAAATCCAATGGTAAAAAAAACATAAATAAATGTGGTGTGAAAAAACCATTGATTCGTCATAAATTAAGGTGATAGGATAAATATTTTAATTCAATACCATTTTTTGAGATTTTAGGAATTCACTTATCATATATACTAAGAACATAAGGAAATATACTTACTTGACAAGTATAATTTCACCCTTTAATAAATTTTCACTACAATATCATCTTTTTCTCAAAAAGATGTGTATTAAAGTTGGATTTTTCATGCCTAAATCCCTAAAAAACTTATAATATATCACATAATCCACAAAAGGATAATAAAATTTCTCCTCCTATTTTTAGATATTTACTAAAATATAAATGGTTATCATAAGGTAAGATAATATAAAAAATGTATAAACCTTCATATAAATAAATAATGTATATTATCTTTAAACTTTCCATAATATACCAAAGGCTCATTTTAGATAATTCTATAAATAAATAACCCTATATCCTAAATAACCTCAATAACTTTGTCATTAAATAAAGTTTTAATATCAAAGGTCATCTTAAAACTTTAATCTTTAATCCCTAAAAAATTAATATAATTTTTTTCCAAATAATCCTTCACATTAAACCACATGATGCGCCTAAGAGTTACTTGTACCTTAACCTAATAAAATTTCTCCCCAAAATATCATTAATCACTTTAAAATCTTGTAACACACCAAGATTTCATAGTGCATTATTTCTTCAAAGTAATTCATAACTTGCACTACACGCAACAACGAGTTCAAGCACACCATGACTTACCAAACTATCTGTTCAAAAGAAATTATGAAAAGTATTAACTGAATTTTGAACTTTATATAATCCTTATAATTTTAGAATCCATATTGTGAGTTTCTTAGAAATAATGTAAGAACAAATTCATTTTTTTCAGATAAAGGAAGTATTTTTCAAAAAATGAAATTTTACCGCCTTTTAATGGCGAACCCTCTTTAAATCCAATATTTGAAACTTTTATATATTCAATTTGACAAAATAAACTTCTTATTTAGAATCGGGACATAATAATTTAGTTTCAATAAATTTTTTGTGTTTTTCTGATAACTTTCATATTTGGGTGAATAGTGAAAAATACTATATTTTAACTGAAAAAAACTTTTTTAATCCAAATAATTTATAGTGTTAAATTATAAATTTTAATGGTTTGGAAGTATAAATAGATTATATTTTTACCATTTAATCCAATGCTGGTAATTGTAAATAATTTCACATTGAAATTGGACATAAACAAGTGTCAATCTTTTGATAGTTATTATTTCTTAAAAATACGCTTTTTGGTTTTGAAAAGGGGAATTAATTTTAAATTAATTAATGAAACTTATATATTTTGAAATTTGTAAAATATAATTCATTTTTTAATTTGGAATATTAAAATTAGCTTAGGGTGAATGTTTTGTATTTTTCTGAAAACTTTCAATTTTTGATGAATAGTGAAAAACATTGTGTTATTGTTTTAAACCCACTTTTTATTTAAATAATTAATTATTTTATTTAAATTTATTTTAAGTCAAAATATTTACATAAAAACAATATTAGTTCAATTTAATTCATTGGAATCTTTTTTATACTAAAATTAGATGTATACAATTTTCTTGAACTTTTTACCGTCTTTTACCCACCCTCTAAGAGCATTTGAAAATTTGTATAAAACTTAATTTTACTGCTTCTTTGAGTTGAATTTTGAAAATCCGAGAGAAACGGTTAACCTCAGTAAGTAAAATGTGGTTCAATAAGATGAAAATAATTTTTAGTGAATAGTAACTTTTGACTCTTATTTACCACAGTTATAAGTAAATAGGGTAATTATGGGTAAAAATGATATTATAATTACCTTAACACATGTCCTAATTCTATTAGATAATTTTAATTCTACCCAAAACAACCTTAGGAATAAAATATGACCCTTTAGGTCCACTTGGATTAGATTAGGACATTTATTATTATTTAATTTAAATTCGTGTTAAAAGTATTAAATTCAGGTTTTCATAACTAAAACATTATAATATAGGGTTATACAAAAGATAAATTCGACTATAAATATTAATTATAAAGATAAAAATATTTCCTATGTAATGGTATTTTATTTATAATTTTAATACATTAAATAATTTAATTTATTTATGACACAATTATGATACAGTAATTACCTTATTAATGAAAGATTAAAATAATTGATGTTATAAATATCCAAATAAATATAATTTGAGACTTTTGATGAATTACACTAATTTTATAGGCTAATATGACATGTTATGGTTGATTAGATAAAACATTTTTGAAGTGATAAGGTTTTTATGACTTTCACAAAAACAAAATACCAAATGGTGTCAAAATTGACATAAATTAATTTTTAAAACAAATACTATATTATTGGTTGCTGTAATATTCCTAAAGATTTTATGTTCAGCCAAAGGTCATAAATAATATTATATATGTCATTAATTAACTAATTTAGGTTATTTTGGATATTTATAGTAAGTTTATTAACTATATAGTGTAAGAATACAAGAAGACAAAGTAAAAGTTAAATTATTTAACTTAGAGTTAAATCTAAAAGATAAGATTAAATTGGTAACCTAAACTTGTCTAAAACCTATTGGTTGAGATTATTTAGACCCATACCCACTTAATCTTAGAAATAAATCAATTTGGATCCATTATAAACCGAATATTATTTTGGTATAAAATAATATTTCAATCTTTTCTTAAGGTGCCCCTCACCCCTCTTATAAAAGGGCACTCCCCCTTCTCTCAAATTCACACCTTCAAAGCCATTTGGCTCGGCCAAACCCTACCCAAATATCCTCTCAACTGTCCTAACTTCATCTTAGAGGCCTTACTTTAGTCAAAAAGCCAACCTAAGGATCCCTTTTGATCAAATCAAAAAGAAGAACCTGAAAACGAAGTATATATTTCATCACCTCTTTCAAGTTCTTTTCTTATTCCACTTCTTCTTTCTTTGTTGTTTCCATTCTAAAATAATAACTCTAATATATTGTATATAATTTGATGTTATTATAAATATGGTACAACCATATTCATTATTCTATCCATCCTTTGAATATCATGTCACCATACATGCGTACGTACGACTTACCGTCTCCACGTCGTGGTGTAGTTGTTATTCAATACATTATTATTTGGATGGGTATAATAATTATTTATAATTGATGTAATTAATAATAAATATAACATGATAATTATTATTTATATATGATATACCATCCAATTATATATGATTTTAATATCAAAATAATGATATTGTCGCTTGTGCGTACTTACGGATTACCGTCTCCACGAACGCGATGAGATTCATTCCCTATCGTAACCATTCAAGACTAATTTTCATTTGATGATTAAAAATAATGTTTAAAGACTTGATATCATTCTGGATATAAATAATAAACATCCCATCTATAACAAACATGAATAACATAATAAATAATATAAAGGAAAATGAATCAGTTAACACCTGAAACGATGATAATACTAAAATATCATTAACAAAGCATTATTAAAAGAACATATATGATATAATAATTATGTATATGGTTCTTGTATAATTTAATAACAATTATTTAACTATTATACATGAGGTTAACATACCATTGACCAAGGAAAAGTACAAGGTAAGGTTTAATTCTACAATCTTTTCATTATCCGAGGTTATTTATACGTAATTATCTATTGGGGCCTCATTATCATCCACATCCATGTTTCTTAAAATGTATTTCAAAACATTTTTATTATTTAATAGACAATGGGTTAAAGTCATTTATACCCTTATTTGACCATATATTTTTTTTAAAGGAATCTTTCCGTCATTTTCTAAACAAGGTACTTTATAACCTTTTCTACAACATTAAGGTAAGAATGTCTTTTTTAAATTATGTGGTGGGTGCGGCAATTTTCCACCATTATAACATCGTCAAAGATTCCCTTACAAGCTTATAAGAATATTTTCAAAATAAATTTTTTCTTTATAATTATGTTAATCTTAAATTATTTCAAAATATAAAGATATATTTCTCTCAAATAGTTTTGATTTCATCTGTGTCAACATCCTTTGATAAATTTTACACTTGTTTGAAGTTGATTTATTATGATACAAATATTCCATATTGTATTTAAGGTTTTGTGATATGTTTGACTATGTATGAGTTATTTTTATGTCATTCATGGTTTATGGTTAAAGTATTGACATTTCATATGCTAGTTTTAATACGAATTTTTATGTTATATTTCAACCTCTTTTTAAGATGAATGTGTTGGACTAGTATGTTCTAGGTTGGGGATCGGTAAAATTAAGCCCTCCAGGTTGGGTTCCGGTTACAGTAGACCCTCCGGGTTAGAGTCTGGTTACAGAGGCTCACCGGGTTGGGGTCCGGTAACAGTTATACCCTAGGTCATGGCATAAGGCCTTGACACAGAAATTAAAGTCAGGTACTATACACTCCCTCATTATGTAATTAGTTATTACATGTGATTATTCAACTAGTAGAATATCCATGTGCTTGTTTATATGGTATTGTTTGGTTTATTTTTTCCATATTATGTTCAAGTTTATGTTTAAAAGGCTATTGTTTTTATTACACATCTTTCCTTAAAATTTTATAGCTTCCGCTAAATTATTTACCCTTACTGAGCATCTGAGCTCACCCATATCTTATGTTTTATTTTCCCAGGATCCCAAGAAGTGTTTTATGTTTGAGATGCAGGGTTAAGATAAGGGAACAATGGCATTCTCAAAGAATTATTTTTTTGTGTTTTATGTTGGAAAGTGTAATGTAACGTTCATGTATGTAATCTATTTTCCATGATTGCTAAACGGATTAGTCTTTCGGGACTTGATTCCTTGTAATCATGCCAATGTATTAAAATAATGCACTATCTCTGGGAATCTAGGGTCAGATCATTACAGTTGGTATCATAGGAAGTTTAGAAATAACCTTGGAAACTATATTTAGATAAACTTTGATTAGAGCACATTACACTAAGATAGACTTTGAGGATTTGTACAAAAGAACTTCCTAGAATTTTGGTAATGTAGATATTTTGTGAGTTTTCCAAGAAAATACATCCCTGTCTGGATACGAGTAGATAAAGGAGGATCTGGTACAAATGTACCTAGTGGTAAAACCTGAAAACATTGCTTTATGATATACTCGAACAAGAACTGGTGCACAAAAATGGGGCTTGTTTCACTCTTGGTTACGACACTCTCGGGGGATATGCTTAGAATAATTCTCATTTTCTTTACAAATCATTATGAAGGATTTATGAGTATATACCTCCTCAATGAAAATATTTTTATGATTACGGATTATATCCATAAACTGTTTAATTTATGTTAGGTATTTTACATGTTTGGAATTATTTATTGTGATTCATAAACTGACCTAGTGTATGACATTGTATAGAAATGGCGCCTAGTAGAAGGAGTGAGAACTCCAACAATATATATGATCCAAAGAGTAAGAAGGATCATATAATTCATGGTATTAAGCTAGTATTTAGAAGGAAAATAGTCTCCCATGTATTATCAACATATGAAGAAATAATATCATGTGTTAATAAGATAAGTAAATATTTCTCTGAGTCCTATGGCTTTGAAGGGAAGTAAGAGAATAAAAGGATGGTAGAGAGAAAGATGGATAAAGGGAAGATGGGAAAAAATGATTTTCCCATTTGTGACAAATATGGAAATAATCACCTGGTAAATGCTTGAAGGGAATGGGAGTTTGTAATAAGTGTGGAGAAAAATGACACCAAGTACGTGATTCCAAGCGTAAGAAAGAGGTTTCAAGTGTAAAATGCTTCATCTGCAAGGCATTGGGACACTACGTGAATCAATGTCTCAGTCATCAGAGTATACCGCAAATGATGCTCTTGGATAATAATCAAGTTATGATACTACATCAGATGAAGAGGAATGACTAGTGTTCTTATGTTGTTATTGTAGAATTATTTCATTTGAGTGTTGCATCAACAATATACTGGTTATATGAATTATGGAGATAAATAAGGATTGTACTGCAGTACTATTTTATTGAAGATTTGAGATTATATGGTTCTAAGAAAATTGACTTAATAGTAAGCTACTATTTTTTGGAAAAATAAATGGTTGAGGGAAAGGTAATACTTAATATGGTCCTGATAATTAGGTAGTGATTTTGGAATAAGAGATGGGTTATTTGGATAAATTATATTGGGTATTCTTGACTTCCTTAGAACTAATTAATAGTTTTTTTATTTCATCATTGTTGGAATATTCAATATTTTTTTATATAAGGAATATATTCAGTATTATATAAAGGATAAGGGAGAATGAATGTAATCAATAAGGTTTTATGGTAATTCAGGGTATTACCATGTTTTAAAATAAGACATGATGAAGTTTTTCACATGTTATTACTTGGAAAAAAGGATCTTCATTGTGTTTAACTTCCTTATAAATTTTGGACTGTGAGTTTGGATATAAGTATTTTGGATAAGTCTAAAGGTTATAATGGATTAAGTTTGAAATTGGATACTATTTTTAAGGTTATTTTTGGATTGTTATAAAAAGGAAAACACGCAGACTGTGTGACAACCCGTCGCATCGGACAAAGCTACGGGAATCGAACCCACAACCATAGTGCGATTGGGATTTATCTCCTACCACTAGACTACGTGAAGTCCCTGGATTGTATAATGTAGTTTCTTTTTTTAAAGGGTCTGATAGGTGAATTATAAATTCATTATTTTTGGAACCCTATACGATTAGGATAAATAGAATATTTTTTTTGAAATCATTTGGTGTGAAAGATGCTTTTGTGGTAGGAATTAGTTGAAGAATGAAACTCTACTTGTCAAGTATATATATGTATATAATTTTTTCCCTCCTTTTATATGGATAAATTAATTCTTAAACTTTAGGGAATGGATCTTAAAACCAAAAAATTTTATCTTAATACCTTATGTTTTTTTGCAGCGATGGTATTTTAAATCATCATAGATTGATGGATTTGAGGCCCTCAATTTTACACTTGTGTGTGATTGATGACCTCAATCACTACCTATAAATATTTAAGTTTTTCCTCTAATTATGTGTCTCTAATTTCTACCAATGTTCTCCTAATCGAGATCATAATTTTTTGGTGACCCTTTCATTTCTCATTTCCTCTTATTAAGACTAAATTTTATTAACCCAATTTCCAATGTGGGTTTTCCCACAAAGGTATTTTCTATTTTCAACCTTTTATTTTCGAAGAACAATTTCAAATTGCAAGGAAACAATTTATTAAAGGAGGTAAGAATATAACACCTCAAGATTTCATAGTACGTTATTTCTTCAAAGTAATTCAATAACTTGCACTACACGCAACACCGAGTTCAAGCGCACCCCGACTTACCAAACTAGCCATTCAAAAGTGGTTATGAATAGTATTAACTAAATTTTTGACTTTATATAATCCTTATAATTTTATAATCCATATTGTGAGTTTCTTAGACATAATTTAAGAATAAATTCATTTTTTTCAAATAAAGGAAGTATTTTTCAAAAAAAATACAATTTTACAGCCTTTTAATGGAGAACTCTCTTTAAATACAATATTTGAAACTTTTATATATTCAATTTGACAAAATAAACTTCTTATTTAGAATTAGGACATAAGAATTTAGTTTTAATAAATTTTTGGTGTTTTTCTGATAACTTTCCTATTTAGGTGAATAGTGAAAAATACTATATTTTAACTGAAAACAACTTTTTTAATAAAAATAAATTATATTGTTAAATTATAAATTTTAATGGTTTGGAAGTATAAATAGATTATATTTTTATGATTTAATCCAATTCTGGTCATTTTAAGTAATTTCACTTTAAAATTGGACATAAACAAGTGTCAATCTTTTGATAGTTATTATTTCTTAAAAATACGCCTTTTGGTTTTGACAATGGTAATTTATTTTAAATTAATTAATTAAACTTATATGTTTTTAAATTGGTAAAATAGAATTAATTTTTGAATTTGGAATATCAAAATTATATTAGGGTAAATTTGTTGTAATTTTCAGAAAACATTCAATTTTTGATGAATAGTGAAAAACACTGCGTTATTGTTTAAAACCCACTTTTTATTTAAATAATTAATTATTTTAGTTAAATTTATTTTAAGTCAAAATAGATACATAATAAAAATATTACTTCAATGTAATTCATTGGAATATTTTTTATAATAAAATTAGATATATAAAATTTTATTGAACTTTTTACCGTCTTTTACCCACCTTCTAGGAGCATTTAAAAATTTGTATAAAACTTAATTTTATCACTTCTATGAGTTGAATTTTTAAAATATGAGAGACACGGTTAACCTCATTATGTAAAATCTGGTTCAATAAGATGAAAATAATTTTTGGTGAATAGTAACTTTTGACTTTTATTTACCGCAGTTGAAAGTAAATAAGGTAATTAAGGGTAAAAATGATATTATAATTACATTAACACATGTCTTAATTCTATTGGATAAGTGTAATTCGACCAAAAACAACCTTAGGAATAAAATATGTCCCTTTAGGTCCACTTGGATTAGATTAGGACATTTTTAATTATTTAATTTAAAGTAGATTTAAAAGTGTTAAATTCAAGTTTCCATTACTAAAACATCTAAATATAGGGTTATACATAAGAAAAATTCGACTATAAATATTAATTAAAAGATAAAATGATTTCATACATAATTATATTTTATTTATATTTTTTATACATTAAATAATTTAATTTATTTATGACGGAATGATGATGCAGTAATTACCTTATTAATAAAAGATAAAATTATTGATATTATAAATATCCAAATAAATATAATTTGATACTTTTTATGAATTCCACTAATTTTATAGGTTAATATGACATGGTAGAGTTTATTAGATAAAAAAATTTCGAAGTGATAAGGTTGTTATGACTTTCAGAAAAACAAAATACCAATATAGTGTCAAAATTGACATAAATTAATTTTTAAAACAGATACTATATTATTGGTTGATATATTATTCCTAAAAATCTAAGTTTCAGCCAAAGGGATTAAATAATATTATATATGTCATTAATGAACCACTTGATATTCTTTTGGATTTTTATAGTAAGTTTATTAACCATATAGTGTAAGAATACAAGAAAACATGGTAAAAGGTAAATTATTTAACGTAGAGTTAAATCTAAAAGATAAGGCTAAAATGGTAACCTAAACTTGTATAAAACCTATTGGTTGAGATTATTTCTACCCATACCCATTTTATATTCGAAATAAGTAAATTTGGATCCATTATAAATGGAATATGATTTTATTATAAAATAATATTTCAATCTTTCCCTAAGGTGCCCCTCACCCCTCTTATAAAAGGGAACTCCCCCTTATCTCACATTCACACATTCAAATCCATTTGGATCGGACAAAACCTACCCATATATCCTCTAAATTATCCTCCCTTCATCCTGGAGGCCTTCCTTTAGTCATAAAGACAACCTAAGGAGCCCTTTTGATCAAATCAAAAGCAAGAACTCAAAGAAGAGGTAAATATTTCATCACCTCTTTCAAGTTCTTTTCTTCTTCCACTTCTTCTATACTTGTTGTTTCCATTATAAAATAATAACTCCAGTATATTATATATACTGTGATGTTATTATAAATATGGTACAACCATATTCATTATTCTATCCATCCTTTCAATGGCATGTCACCATACGTGCGTACGTACGGCTTACCATCTCCATGTCGTGGTGTAGTTTTTATTCAATACATTATTATTTGGATGGGTATAATAATGATGTACAATTGATGTAAATAATAAATATAACATGATAATTATTCTTTATATATGAAATACCATCCAATTATATACGATTTTAATATCAAAATAATGATATTTTCGCTCGGGCGTACGTACGGATTACCGTCTCCACGAACGCGATGAGATTCATTCCCCATCGTAACCATTCAAGAATAATTTTCATTTGATGATTAAAAATAATGTTTAAAGACTTGATATAATTATGGATATGAATAATAAATATCCCATCCATAACAAACATGGCTCACGTAACAAATAATATAAAGGAAAACGAATCAGTTAATACCCGAAATGACGATAATACTAAAATATCATTAACAAAGCATTATTAGAAGATAATATATGATATCATAATTATGTATATAGTTCTTGATTAATTTAATAAAAATTATTTAACTATTATACAAGAGGTTAACATACCCTCGACCAAGGAAAAGTACAAGGTAAGGGTTAATTCTGCAATCTCTTCATTATCTGAGGTTGTTTATACGTAATTATCTATTGGGACCTCTTTATCATCCACATCCATGTTTCTTAAAATATATTTCAAAACATTTTTATTGTTTACTAGACAATGGGTTAAAGTAATTTATACCCTTATTTGACCTTATATGTTTTTGAAAGGAATCTTTCTGTCCTTTTCCAAATAAGGTACTTTATAACCTTTTCGACAACATTAAGGTAAGAATGTCTTTTTTAACTTATACGGAGGGTACGACTATTTTCTACCATTATAGAATCACCGAATATTACCTTAAAATATTATAATAATATTTTCAAAATAAATTTTTTCTTTATAATTATGTGACTCTTAAATGATTTCGAAATAGAAAGAGATATTTCTCTCAAATAGTTTTGATTTCATCTATGTCAACATCCATTGATAAATTTTACACTTGTTTGAAGTTGATTTATTATGATACAAATATTCCATATTGTATTTAAGGTTTTGTGATATTTTTGATTGTAGATGAGTTATTTTTATTCCATTCATGGTTTATGGTTAAAGTATTGACATTTTGTATTCTAGTTTTAATACGAATGTTTATGTTATATTTCAACCTCTTCTTAAGATGAATGTGTTGGAATAGTATGTTCCGGGTTGGGGACCGGTAAAAGTAATCCCTCTGGGTTGGGGTCTGGTTGCAGTAGACCCTCTGGGTTGGAGTCCGGTTACAGAGGCTATCTGGTTTGGAGTCCGGTTATAGAGGCTCTTCGGGTTGGATTCCGGTTATAGAGGCTCTCCGGGTTGGAGTCCGATTACAGAGGCTCTCCGGGTTGGGGTTCATTTACAGTTAGCCCATAGGTCATGGCATGAGGCCTTGACACAGAAATTAAATTCTGGTACTATACATTCCCTCATTATGAAATTAGTTATTACATGTGATTATTCGACTAGTAGAATATACATGTGCATGTTTATATGGTATTGTTTGATTTATTTTTTCCATATTATGTTCAAGTTTATGTTTAAAAGGCTATTGTTTTTATTACACATCTTTCCTTAAAAGTTTATAGATTTTGCTAAATTATTTACCCTTACTGAGCATCTGAGCTCACCCCTTTCATATGTTTTATTTTCCCAGGATCCCAAGATTTGTTTTATGTTTGAGATGCAGGTTTAAGATAAGGGAACAATGGCATTCTCAAAGGATTATTTTTTTTGTGTTGTATGTTATAAAGTGTAATGTAACATTCATGTATGTAATCTATTTTCCAAGACTACTAAATTGATCGGTCTTTCGGGACTTGATTCCTTGTAATCATGCCAATGAATTAAAATAATTCACCGACTCTGGCAATCTAGGGTCAGGGCATTACAAATCCCATCACTTAAAACCTTAAAAGGGGTGACGATGAATTGAACATATGATCAACCTTAAACTTATAAATCGATGATGGTATCTATAAATCTTAAGTTAATATCTCATTAAAACATCATAATATTATAATTTTTCTAAACCTTTCCTCTGATACTAACTATAACAACCCAAAACCCGCTCTCCCAATTTTGATGTTAAAACATAATATTTACATTTATGGATTTGATACTAATAAACATGACCCAAATTTAACCATTAAAAAAATATAACATCAAACTGAAATGTTAGACCACTTAAATTCCCAATGATATTTTTTTAGAGTTTTATATAATTACGAAAATCTCTTACATAACAACCTGGATACATAAAAAAACCGTTCATAAAAATCTACATCATATCTAACTAAGTTCATCGAATTTAGTATCCTTTTTAGGCATAACATACTTAAAACCTCTATTCACAATTAGGGGAAAGGAAGCATAAGAAGGGTGAGATCAAACTCTCAGTAAGGGTAAACATAAGCATTAACATTTGAATTTCATCAATGAGCATAATATGATAATAAGGGTATGCAAACATAATAAAATTACATGAGTATAACATAAGAGAATTCATACCCATAAAAACCTAGATAATAAAACATGATACATGACATAAATCTTTAACATAAGATAAGAGTCATATAAGTCAACAATCATGATCCATATGAAAACAATACCTAAGAAAAGGATCCATTATAACTTACTTCAAGCATAAATAAAAAATATTGATAACTTGAAACATTATTTTCATATCACTCTTATGATCACTCTTAAAAATGGAATAAATTTCCTGGTAAATTCCAATAATCTCTGAGGAGAAACCTATAATCGATTAACTCTATCCCATTGTTGAGATGCTATGTGAGTATGATATAATCTATAATACCAAATGTAGGATCGAATATGTAAACATGAGATGCTCAAATACAAGAGGGGGGAGAATTGTATACTTTAAAAATCCCTAAGGAAATTTTGAATAACCAAAATTCACAACACCTCTAAGTTCTAATAACTTGCTTGATTCCAGAAAAGTGATTCCAAAAATTAAACTTAACAAAAGTTTACAACAACTAAGATTCTACCTTAAAGCGTATAGAATCTAACTAAATTAGAGTACAAGTATAAGGAAGTATAATATAGTTGTACTTTCCTCAACAATAAAAATGCAGCGGAAAACTTGTAATAAAACAAGTAACAAGTAGTAAATCTTTTAACCCAAAGGGAAGGGTATCTAATAACCTTGGATAAAGGTCCCTTGATTTATACTTTCAAGAAATTATATCTTACCCACACTAGGGTAAGCCCTCGATATGAAGATCGGAGTCTGTCTTGCTATCCCTGCAAGCCCTCAACTTCAAGGTAGTCAGGACTTTTTTCTTCCTATCCCCGGAATCCCTCGATTGTACACAACAACAATCAGAGTCTCACAAAGAAAATCTTCACAAAGAAAAGTTTTAACAAGCCGTTCAAACTTTCTGCATGAAGCCTGAGAGTTTATAAGAACATCTCTCTCTATAAATAACTTCTAAAAGTTCTGAGCTTCAAAAAATCCAAAAGTTCCAAAAGTCCTAAACTCTTTCAAATGTGCTCCTATTTATAGGCACAGCTCCAACGGTCGTCTCCCTCCTCCAATGGTCAGATTTTTCCTTGAATTTTAGAGGGACCTGTACACGTTTCACTCAAAAAACGGTTAGTGAGTAACTGAAATCATGACATCATTTTATAACTAAACAAGTGTAAGAAAAACCAAAAACTGATATTTGGAATGTAAGTAAATATGAGAGTTCGGAGTCTAACCAAAAATGAATTTGGAGTCTGTAGTACAAGGATATTAGGATTCTGTTTTGTAGGAATTTGGAACCTAAATTCTATAGAATTCCGGAGTCTGAATTTCAAGGAAATTCGGAATCTGGATTCACAAGTATTCAGAACCTGAACATACAAAGTTCGGAGTTAGAGTTCATGATAATTCAGAGTCAGAACTCATAAGATTTCAGAGTATGAATTTAGAGAACTTCAGAGTCAGAACTTAGAGAAGATCCTATCCAGAATTCATATTCAGAATTCGGAGTCAGATCTCAGTGAAGTTCGTAACCAGAATTCTAATTCAGAATTCAGAGTCAGAACTCAGTGAAGTTCGTAACTAGAATTCTAATTCGGAATTCGGAGTCAGAACTCAGAAGATTTCGTACCCAGAATTCTGATTATTCTGATCCTAAAACAGAATGCTTCATATCTAGGTAATTATAGGATTCTGAGGTTTTGGTTTCAAACCGAATTTTACACTTAGTGAAAATATGATATGAGTGATGAAAATATGGTAAGGATAAATTTCCTTGGGGAAGGAAATTTTTCCTTATAGAAGTAAAACATAGGGTAAAAAGAGATTTTCCTTAAGATAAGGTGTTTGTGATTTTCAAAACAAGAAGAAATGGTAAAGTCATAAGGAAACCTTAATGACTCAACAATCTCCCCCTTGAAATAAGGAATGGAAAAGTCATAAGGAAAACCTTGTTGACTCAACAATATCCCCCTTTTTGGAAAGCAAAAACATCCTTATGAAAAAAAGTTTAAGGACTTAAAAAAATCTAGACTTTGAAATAAAGCTTATATCCCTTTTCACATTGGAAAAGATGAATACGACTAACTCCCCCTTAGGATTTGGAACTCTAAGGATCGTATTCTTAGATTTATGGAATGAGAGTTTTCATTTGAATGTGGAAATCTTCTTAAAGAAAAACTCCCCTTAGATAAACTCCCCCTTACTTAGGGATATTCCTTCTATACTTATAAATCTTTTTCCTTCTCCCCTTTTGAATTCTTTTTCCTTCTCCCCCTTTGTGATTTTCAAAATCAGTTTGAGGGAATGGAAAAAAATATGGTACCTGAAATATTAGTACAAACAACCAAACAAAACAAGCAACCACAATTTAATTATAATTGGAAGAATTTTCACAAGGAAAGACATTACAACAAAAGATCATATTGGGATTTATTTTAATTATTTTTCCTTAGGCGTCATCTTCTTGACTATAGTCTTCATATTTTTGAATTCCTTGTGATCTTCCTCAGCTTTCTTCTCTAGATATTTGATTATCTCTTCCTGATACTTTATAACTTCTGCTTGAGACTTCAGCAACTCATATTTCTTCACAAGCTTCTCTTCAAACTCAATCCAGAGATATCTTTCCCTCTTCCAACTTTGAACTACAGAGTTCAACTTACCATTCAAGTCTTTCACCTCTTGAATCTGAGTATTTTGTTTAATATTTAGATTTTCCTTAAATCTATTTGTATGATCCTTTATTTTGGTGTCTTCAGTATCAAAATCTTCCTTGAAATCACCTTGAAACTGATCAAGCTCACTCATTTCTTGTACTGACCTCTTTGACCAGCTGGCTATCTTCTTACATGACTTTCTGTGAGCTTCATAGCCTATGAGAAATGTTTTGAAATCTTATTCCATCTTGACACACTTGTCCATCACCATGGACACCGAATCTGATTTCTGATTAAGATAATGTTGAAGCATCTGGCATCTAGAATCTATGCTTGAAAAAGTCGGAATGGACCCGACAAGATTCTTTAAGGATTGTTCAACAAAATCATGGCCAAGCGAAGATGATTTAGAATCTGAGACTTTACTTGGTGAGGCTTGTTTTTCTAACTCAACAAGATTCATATTTGAAGTTCCTTAAACTTCATTCTTCTTCACTGTAGATTTTCTAGGATTATCAAAAAACACTTATTTACCCTTATCAGTTCTCAGTATGGCTTCCTCATCAAGGGATTCATGCTCACTCTCAGAAGGTTGCACAAATCTATCTTCATCTAATTCTTTCTGATTTCTAGCCTCAGCATCCTCAGGATGAATGAAATCACAATTTAGACTTTCTTTTTCAGACAATTTATCAACTTCTTATTCACCTTTCTCTTTACCCATGTTTTCATCCTTCTCTTCATCCTTCTCTAGAGTGACAAGCTTGGAGGACTCAGCTTCAGAAGTTCAAAGCGATAATTTTTTGGAAGGGTCTCCCTTGTCTTTATAATTTTTAACTTTATTTAAAAGATCATATGTGTTACCACTCCCTTCTTCTTCTTCTTCTTCCACCTCTTCCACTTCTTCCACTTCTTCAACAAGTTTTTCTTTAGCTTTTTCCTGGGTGAAGAAATTCTTTCCTGGAGTCTTAGGTAAAGGCTCTGTCAAGAAAGATTGTGGCACTAGAATATTCTCGGATTCTAATTTAGTAGCCTTCAAGAGAGATTGCACAATCTCGGCCTCATAAGTTTTCTTCTTACTTTTCGTCTCTTTGGCTTGCTTCTCAAGCTCTTCAGTAGTTTATTCTTTTAAGGCCTTAGCCTCAGCAGGATCCAAACCAAACTGTGGCTCCCTTTATTTTCTAATCTTCTTATCCTACCTCTATTTTTTTACAACCTCATCTGGGTAGGATTTTTTCTTCTTGGGTTTAGGAGGTGTGGATTGGACTTCCTTAGACTTATGGGTTTTGTCTTCTACTTCAACTTCCTTCAACTTTCTTTTCTTTCCAGCCTTCTTTGATGGTTCAACTTTTTCATTATTTTTCGGAATGACTTCTACCTCTTCCACTGGCAGATCATAAAACTCTCCTGACTCTTTAGAAAAGTCCATATTCATTCTTTTCAAAGTTTCATCACTTAAAAGCATAACTTCACAATTCCTTGGCTTGGAACTGCAAGGGATTTTGAATGATTCAAGACACCAAACTATCAGATTGGAAAGTGGATACATAATAATCTGAGCTCTCAAATTCCTATTTTTGATATTCTCTATGGTAATGAGAATGTGCCAAATAAAATTGATTTTCCTTAGATTTACCAAGAAATCCAAGATATATATGTCACTTTTCTTTAAGGTGTCCTTATCACCTTTTCTCAGTACGAAAAAACCTTGAACCCATAACTACAGGATCCGATTGTTGAAAGATAAGTTAGAAATCTTTGCAGTCTTGACATTTGATAGTCCAAGACATTACAAAGTTTTCACCTTAATAAAACTTCCTTGAACATCTGGTAGTTTGTGAGAGAAAAACTTGGATTCCCCTTCTTAAGATAACTTCACCAAGTTATCAGCCTTGGTGTATGAGAGTTTATAAGTTTTTCCATAACTCTTGAAGGAGAATTTTTCTCTGCCATCTTCCTTAAAGAAAGAAACTCACTCATAAAATTATATAAGCAAATCTGGATAAACCAAGTCTTGATTTCCTGGCTTTGATATGCACACGCTCTCTCATCCATTAATCTTGATATTCTTAGAAATAATAGAATCATATTTTAAAAAGTTCAGATGGACCAACCTTTCCCTGTACACTTTCCAACTTGATATTGTCTTTACGGTAGACATATATTGAGAAGAATCTTCTGCAGACATTCAGATTGGAGGAACTCTGAGAGATTTAGAATGGGCTTAAGAAAGGGGGGCAGAATTTCAGCATGCGAGAGCTTGAAAACCGATGTGGGACAACCCTCCAGGGGTCCTTTATATAGGTGATGGAGGTGACCTTTCATCTTCCAAATCCAATCTAACGGTTGATAAACTTTCTGATCAGATCTAACATTTGATATGATAGCCACAAGGGAAATATTGGGTAGGATCTGATCTTTTGAGGTTTTTAAGAAAAACTAGAATCTGAGAATTTAAAATACAAAAGAAAATACCAGCAATGAAATAATGACTATGAAAATTTAAGAAAGAAATCATACCTTTTGGATTTCTTGGAAGATTATTCATAATATGTGAAATTTTTCTTGAATAACTTTAGATTAAAACAAGTTTAACTACAAAAAACTTATTACGAAAATTTTGAGTACAAAAAATTTGATTATGAAAATTTTGAGTACAAAAAATTCTCATTACGAAAATTTCAGGTATGAAAATATTCATTAAGAAAATTTTGAAAACCTAACTACGAAAATTTTCATTACGAAAATTTGAAAAACTAACTATGAAAATTTTCATTATGAAAAATTTGAAAAACTAACTATGAAAATTTTCATTACGAAAAATTTGAAAAACTAACTATGAAAATTTTCATTACAAAAATTTTTGAAAAACTATCTACAAAAATTCTCATTATGAAATCTTTTGAAAAACTTCAAGAATAGATGTACTCCCCCTATGAAAAGGAGTTTATTAATGTAAGGATATTGGTTCAACTAGAAGTTAATCAAGGAAGATTGCCTTACAGTTATCATTCTTAAATTCTATTTAATGTATTCAAATCTATCGGAGGGTAATGATTTTGTGAAAATGTTAGCAAGTTGATCTTGCATTCCAATAAAATGAAGAATGATATCTCCTTTTTGTGTGTGATCCCTGAGAAAGTGATGCCTAATATCTATGTGCTTTGTATGAGAGTGATGTGTAGGGTTTTTACTAAGGGAAATGGAACTTTTATTATCACATATAATTTGTGTTTTGGTAAAACTCATACCATAGTCTGTGAGTGTGTGTTGCATCCACAATACTTGAGCACAATAACTTCCAGCTACTACATATTCAGATTCAGAAGTGGAAAATGCTACTAAATGTTTCTTCTTGCAAGACCAAGAAACTAATGAATCTACTAAGAAATGAAAAGTTCCAGATGTACTCTTTCTATCCATTCTACATCCACCAAAGTCAACATCTGAAAAACTTTTTAAAACAAAATCATTTCTTGAAGTATAAAATAGTCCTAAATTCATGGTTCCCTTTAAGTAGCGAAAAATTCTCTTCACTGCCTTTAAATGAGATTCCTTAGGATTGGATTGATATCTTGCACATAAGCATACTGAAAACATTAAGTCTGGAAGACTAACTGTTAAGTAAAGTTGACTTCCTATCATACCTCTAAAAGTTGTTTAATCTACTAGTTTCTCATCTTCATCAAGATCAAGTGTGTCTGAGGTACTAATGGGAGTAATTATACTTTTAGTGTTGTCATATACATACTATTTAAGAATATCTTTAATATACTTATGTTGGGATATATAAATTCTTTCTGGTTTTTGAGAAATTTGAAAACCAAGGAAAAATGTTAACTCACCCATCATACTCATTTCAAACTCAGATTTCATTAGATCCGCAAAGGAATCGGTTAAAGATTGATGAGTTGAACCAAATATAATGTCATCAACATAAATTTGAACAATCAAAACATTTTTAATATCTTTCTTTATAAAAATGGTTGGAACATCATTTCCCTTAACATAATTATTTTGAAGCAAAAATCTTGTAAGTCTATCATACCATGCTTGAGGGGCTTGTTTAAGTCTATACATAGCTTTGGTAAGTCTAAAAACATGATCAGGATGTTTTGTATCTTCAAAGCTAGGAGGTTGTTCAACAAAAACTTACTCTTGAACATAACCATTAAGGAAAGCACATTTCACATCCATTTGAAAAAGTTTGAAATTGAAGAATGTTGAAAAGGAAAGTAAAATACAAATAGATTCAATTCTATCTACTGAAGCATAGGTTTCTTTATATTTTATTCCTTCATGTTGATTATATCCTTTAACAACTAATCTAGATTTATTTCTAACAATGATTCCATTTTCGTCACACTTATTTCTGAAGACCCATTTTACTCCAATAACAGAATTTTCCTTAGGTCTTTCAACCAAGGTCCAGACTTTATTCCTTTCGAATTCATTTAGTTCATCTTGCATGTCTTTAATCCAATCATCATCACCTAAAGCTTCATCAGTGCTTTTAGGTTTTAATTGAGAATGGAATGCTAGATATTATACTTCATTTCTTACGGAACTTCAAGTCCTTACAGGTTTATTGACATCACCAATGATACTATCACTGGGATGATTCTTTAGAAACAACTGATTCGGGTTTTGTAAAACCTATTCATCAACATAGGGTAGGAAATTTTCTGGGGTAAATGTTTTAGTAGTATCTTCTTGAACATTTTCCTTATCAGAAGGATATTCTATCAAAGGTTGATAATTAGTTTTCGAAAACACATATGAAGATATAGGTTGGGGTTGTTTAAAAACAAAAGGATCAGTTTTATCAAATTTGACATGTACTGTCTCTTCAATAGTACAAGTGTTTTTTTTAAACTCTATATGCCTTAGAAGTTGTGGAGTAGCCTAAGAAAATTCCTTTATCAGATTTTGGTGAGAATTTATGTAGATTATCTTTAGTATTCAGGATGAATACCTTGCAACCAAAAACCTTAAAGTAGAAAAGTATAGGTTTTCTACCATTCCATAACTCATAAGGAGTTTTATTAAGAAAAGTTCTCATCAAAACACAATTTATAGAATAACAAGTAGTACTTACAGCTTCAGCCCAAAAATGTTTGGCTACAAAATACTCACTCAACATGGTTCTAGTTATCTCTTGAAGAATTATATTTTTCCTTTCAACAAAACCATTTTGTTGAGGTGTTCTGGGTGCTGAGAAGTTATGAGTAATACCTTTTCTATTACAAAAAGTTTCAAAATCAAAATTTTGAAATTCTCCTCCATGATCACTATGAATAATTTTCAAAGGAAGTATTTTCTCATTTTTCACTTAGGCTCTAAAACTTTTGAAATAAGAGAAAGCTTCAGACTTCTTTTCTAGAAAATAAACCCATGTAAATCTAGTGTAATCATCAACCAAAACAAATACATAGTACCTGCCTCCAATGCTTCCAGTTTTTGTTGGACCAAAAAGATCCATATGCACTAGCTGTAATGCATCAGTAGTTGAGACTTCACTAACTGATTTAAAACTTGATTTATGTTTCTTACCATATTGACAAGGGTCACAAACTTTTGAAGAATCAAATATAATCTATGGTAGATCCTTAACTAATCCTTTCTTAGAAAGTTTTCATAAGTTACTAAGGTTACAGTGTCCTAACCTTCTATGACATAACCAAGAGTGATCTTCTATTGCACTAAGGCAAGGTAAGTCTTGGCTCTTAAGGTCTTCTAAGTTTAGTGTGTAAACATTCTCTTTCCTATGGGAAGAAATAATAAACTCTTACTTGGAATTGTATTATAAGAACTTGTCATTCCTAAAATTCACAAGGTAGCCTTCATCACATAATTGGATTATGATAATGAGGTTGTTCTTACGACCCTTAAAAAATAAAACATTTGAAATCAAAGTTTTTTCAAGAAGAACAATGTTACCTTTACCAATAATTTCTCTCTGAGCATTATCCCTGAAAGTTAATTTTCCTCCTTTTGTCTTGATAATCTTTTCAAAATAGTTTTTGTTACCAGTCATATACTAGAAATATCCACTATCCATGTACCATGTATTGATGTTGGTACTTTCCCTATTTTCCTAGAAATAAAAGAGTTAGACTTTCAGAATCCAAACTTTCTTAGATCTGGAAATTTATGAAAGCAAAATTTTAGGCACCCACATATTCTTAGAAAAATAGGCTTTAGGAAATCCTAAAGACTGGGATTTTTTTAGAGAACAATTCTTTTCCCAATGTCCACTACACTGACATTTAGTACAGAATGGATCACTTTGAGGTACAAAATAATTGTTACTAAAAATTGGTTTAGAACCAGTGTAACCAAAACCAGAACTATTCCTTAGAGGTCGGATTTGAGAATACAATTTATCAAAATTTTCTTTACCTAAGGTAAAGTTTGACAAACACTTCCTCAAGGAAAATATTTCAGATTGAGTTTGATAACCAAGTTCTTGTCTTCAAAAACATTTGATTTTTAAATAGAGCTAGGATTGAAAACATTTTTCTTAGAAATTATGTTTTCTAGATCTTTAGAAAGTTTATTCTTCTCAAAACTTACTTCCTCAAGATTTTCTGAAATACTTTCAAAATTTTCATTTTTCTTATCAAGATCTTTAGAAAGATCTGATATTTACTTAGTAAGAATAGTATTCCTAGAATTTTTCTTATCAAGTTTTTTCATGAGTTTTGAATTCTTAATCTCAAGAATTTTGGAAAACCTAGAAACTTCTTCATAGGAAGGTAAAGTATTATCTTCATCAGAATAAGGTTCTTCATCCGAAGAGTTATAATATTTACTATCATTAGCATTCAAAGAAACATTGGTCAATGATTCATCATTGTGCACGTTGGCCATTAAGCAATGATTATCAATAGGTAGTCTAGCTATTAGACCAAGATTCTTATGTCCAGAAGATTCATAATCTGTAGATTCATCTGAAGAGTCACCACCACTGACACTGTTGGTGTCATTAGCTTTCAAGACTTTCTTAGCTTTAGCCTTATAATACTTCTTTTTGTTTTTCTCATAATGCCTTTCCTCTCTTTTCTTTTGAGTATAGGAAAATCAGGTCTTATATGTCCAGCTCTCTTGCATTCATAACATGTGACTTCTGAATCTTTCTTATCTTTCCTTTCTTTTTTCTTATATCTGGATTGAAAGTTCCTCTGTCCAGCTATCTTGTTCATCCTTCGAGCAAGATTTGTTAATTCATTTTCTAAGGATTCACTTCCACTAGATTTGGATTGGATAACAACTTTCCTAGATTTGGATCTAGTAACTCCCTCAGGAGTCTTGGATTTCATATGATTAGAAGTTGTAGTAAAAGCAACACTGCCATTTCCATTCTTCTTCTTTACATTATCAACATCTCTCTTCATTCTAGTCTCATACTGAAGAAGAGTTCCAAACAGCTCATCTAAGGACATCTGAGTAACCTTTCTGTTCTCATCAATAGCAGTCCTTTTAGATTCCCACTCATTGGGCGTGATGTCTATGATCTTATCAAAAAGAGCTTCATCATCTATTCCTTTCTCACCCATTGATTATAAACTATTCACAATAGTCATGAATCTTTTTTGGACATTACATATGGGTTCTCCATAAGGAAAGCAGAAACCATGATATTCAGCTCTAAGCATATCTCTTCTTGTTTCAATGACTTTGGAAGTTCCAAAATGAGTAACTTCAAGTTTCTTCCATATAGAATTTACTACTTCATTTGATGAAATTTTTCTATATATGTTTCTAGTCATGTAACAAAGCAAAGTATTTCATACCTTATAATTCAGTTGATATTCATGCTTTTCCTGATTGGTAAAGGTACTAACTTCTTTTTCAGAGATTTTATATCCTCCAATAAGCATAACAAAATTTTCAACACCAGTATTGATAATGAAAGTCTTCATTCGATCTCTCCAATATTCGTAATCATTTCCATCAAAGATAGTTGGTCTAGTTGGATTAAGATTATCTATGGAACCAACATTGATTCCTTTCATCTTTAAGAAAAGTCTTTCCACAAAAACTGGTTAATAGAAAAAGTTTGTAAACAAGGAAAATATTATTAAGCAAGAAAAATATAGAACAAAAGTATCTCTAAGAAAAAATGAATCTGAATTATATGATTCCAAAAAACTTTATTCCGAAAAAGTATGAATCTGGAAGTTCAATTATGAGAATTCTCTTCTGAATCTAATCGTGAGATTAATTAAGATTGAACCAATGCTCTGATACCAATTGTTGAGATGGTATATGAGTATGATATACTCTATAATACCAAATGTAGGATCGAATATGTAAACATGAGATGCTCAAATACAAGAGGGGGGTTAATTGTATACTTTAAAAATCCCTAAGGAAATTTTGAATAACCAAAATTTACAACACCTCTAAGTTCTAATAACTTGATTGATTCTGGGAAAGTGATTATGGAAATGAAACTTAACAAAAGTTTACAAAAACTAAGATTCTACCTTAAAGCATATAGAATCTAACTAAATCAGAGTACAAGTATAAGGAATTATAAGATAGTTATACTTTCCTCAACAATACAAATAGAGTGGAAAACTTGTAATAAAACAAGTAACAAGTAGTAAATCTTTTAACCCAAATAGAAGGGTATCCAAAAACCTTGGATAAAGGTCCCTTGATTTATACTTTCAAGAAAGTATGTCTTACCCACACCAGGTTAAGCCCTTGATACGAAGATCGGAGTATGTCTTGCTATCCCCGCAAGCCCTCAACTTCAAGGTAGTTGGCACCTCTGTCTTCCTATCCCCAGAAGCCCTCGATTGTACACAGCAACAATCAGAGCCGCACAAAGCAAATCTTCATGAAGCAAGGTTTGAACAATCTATTCAAACTTTCTGCATGAATCCTGAGAGTTTATAAGAGTCTCTCTCTCTAGAAATCACTTCTGAAATTTCTGAGCTTCAAAAATTCCAAAATTTCCAAAAAGCCCTGACCTCTTTCAAATGAGCTTCAATTTATAGGCACAGCTCCAACGGTCGGCTCCCTCCTCCAACAGTCATATTTTTCCTTGAATTTTGGAGGGACCTGTACACATGTCACTCAAACAATGGTTAGTGAGTAACTGAAAGAACGACATCATTTTATAACTAAAAAAGTGTAAGCATAACTAAAAACTGATATTCATAATGTAAGTAAATATGAAAGTTCGGAGTCTAACCAAAAATGAATTCAGAGTCTATAGTACAAGGATATTCGGATTCTATTTTGTAGGAATTCGTAACCTGAATTATATAGAATTCCAAAGTCTAAATTTCAAGGAAATTCAGAATCTGGATTCACAAGTATTCGGAACCTGAACTTAAAAAGTTTGGAGTCAAAGTTCATGAGAATTCGGAGTCAAAACTCATAAGAGTTCGGAGTCTGAATTCAGAGAACTTCAGAGTCAGAACTTATAGAATTTTGTATCCAAAATTTGTATTCAGAATTCAGAGTCAAATCTCAGTGAAGTTTATAACCAAAATTCTGATTCAAAATTCGGAGTCAGAACTCAGTGAAGTTCATAACCAGAATTCTGATTTAGAATTCGGAGTCAGAACTCAGAAGAGTTCATAACCAGAATTCTGATTATTCATATCCTAAAACAGAATGCTTCATATCTAGGTAATTATAGGATTCTGAGGTTTTGGTTTCAACCTGAATTTTACACTTAGTGAAAATATGATATGGGTGATGAAAACATGGTAAGGATAAATTTCCTTGGGGAAGGGAATTTTTCCTTATAGAAGTAAAACATAGGGTAAAAATAGATTTTCCTTAAGATAAGGTATTTGTGATTTTTAAAACAAGAATAAATGGTAAATTCATAAGAAACCTTAATGACTCAACAATCTCCCCTTGAAAGAAGGAATGGAAAAGTCATAAGGAAAACCTTATTGACTCAACACCCATTACCCAATGAATTGGAGAACTATATAGAGTAAACCCATCATCATGAGTGATATTAGGATCACTGATCATCATAAAAAATTTCCAAGAACCATGACATAATCATAACCATGAAGGATTTCATTTTTCAATATAACAATAACCATTGTTCTTTCAAAGCTTGATTTACCCATGGAAAAGAAATGGATTCCATGAAAATAACTTTAAAACAATCATAATCCATATATAGAAATAATAAGTATGGTATCATTACACATATCCCCAATGGATTATAAGTAACATCAAGGGTTTTTTTCTTTGATGAATAGAAATAACATAAAAATATCGTTAAAATATTTCTTGGGGGAAAATACACTTTCCACTTTGAAAATCAATTTTAAAAACTAAAAATTCAAAAAATATTTTGAAAATAATTTTCTTTGAAAATAACCTTGGAAACTTATAAAGTGATATTCAAATAATTTACTATTCATTATGGTGATAAATTATATTCATGTCGTGATTGTTAAAATAGAGATTATGTTCACAACTTCAATAAAAAGTGCCTTGTTTATAAAATGAAAAGTATATTTTTCTAAACCGTTTTGAAAAAAAGTAAAAGATAGGTAAAAATGAATTTATAAAAATTATTAATAGTCAAATACATTCTTGAAAACATTTTATAAAACATATATATGGAATAAAAAGTTTTTCTTTCCAAAAGAAGAGAAATAAAGTCAGCTTTTCTTAAAAACACTTTTGAGCCATTTTGAGTACCAAAGAGATAAATTTGGTACTAAAACATCAAAATAATAGAAATATATATATGAGAATAAAAAATAAATGGGTTTCTCAAATAAGGATAATATAATTTACTCAATGAAAATTCAATCATAAACAATCCCAATTAAAATAGTATTGAAACATAAACCCCTTACCACTTTTGTAACTTTTGAATCGTAATCCCCATGAAAGAATAACATCAAATAAAACTTTTAATATCATGAAAATAAGGATATTCTAGATATAAAATGTTTAATGATTAGTATATATACCTCATAAAATAATTTAGGTGCATAACATAAACCTATGTCCCAAAGAATGAGAATTTGAGACGAATAACCCTTACTAAGATCATATCATTGAATTGAGAATTATTCAATAGAGAGATTTTGTGTAAAAAATATGAATCTAAAAAATGTAAATAAAACATATATCAAAAAAATCATTTAACACCTAATATTGGTGTAATATAATCAATGAATAAGTGATATAACTCAATAAAAGGAAATTGTGTTAAGAAACTCCTTACCACTTGGAAACTTTCAAGTCAAATCCCCTTGGATGAAATAATTTGAATTAAAACTTAAAATATAATTAATTATTAATGATTCATGATATAAAATTTTAATTGGTCAGTATATACCCCATAATAGAGAAATTATGTGAAAAACATTAAAATTTTCTTCAATGAAGGGAAATTGAGACAAAATCCCTTACCACATGGTAACTTTCAAGTTAAATACCCTTTGATGATAAAATTTGAATTATAACATAAAATACCTTTAATAATGAATTATTCTTGATATAACATTCAAAATGGTATTATATACACCATATAAAATAAAATTAGGTGTATAACATTAAACATGCCTCAATGAAATGAAATTGAGACAAAATCGGTTACCTCGGATCTAGAATTGCTAAGTATTTTATCTAACACAAATGTAATAAAATTATATATATTATTTTAGTTATTAATAACCCTTTACATGTTTAATACCCTAAAATTAATCCATTTATTTCATTTATTTTAATAACATATTTAATTACTTAATTGGTTAATTCCACTTTGGGTGTTTTGAGGAAGTTCGGTTCATAATTTCAAAAAGAATTTGGTATGTTGAATGTGTTCAAAGAGGTAATTATTTCACCATCTACAGAATAATAATCACAAAATAATTATAATTTTTAATCATTAATTATACTTTTAAATCAAATCATGAAATATGGTTATGAAAATTGATTTACGTTACAATCATGGTGACGGTAAGACGCACATACGCATGAGTAATATTTTCATTTTTCAGTGAATATGACGAAAAGAATGTAAATATTATTTTATCATTAAATAATTTTTATTATATCATAAATTTAATATTATGTCTTTAAATACACTTATGTATACCAGTCATGTGATGCGGTGATGAAAAACAAATCATATCACTTCGTGGAGGTAGTAATTCACACCTATGCAAAACGACGTTATCATTTTTCAGTGGATGGAAAGGAAAAAATAGATGATATATAATTTTTTAATAATTATAATTATATCATGAATATAATATATATACATTAAATCCATCACCATATATGAGATGCAGTGACAGAAAAATTAATTATATCCGTTCATGAGGCGGTAGTCCTCCGTACACATGAATGATGGTTCTATTTTCCATTTGATGGAAGATGAGATTTATATAGATTGTTCCATTAAAATAATAACATATCAGTATATAGAAGATATTTATGTTATAATTTTATCATGGTTAACTAATATTTGTATGAGGTGGAAGAAGAAATAAAACAAAAATGCTCAGTTAATAACTATATCACTTCTTCATATAACTTCTTTAGGTTTATACCAAAATCCTTCCTAGATTAGTTTTATGATCAACAATGGAATCTAAAATGTGGGTATGGATTTTAATAATGGATTTTGGTGGTAAAAGTTCAAACAAAAAGGCTCTTGAAGTGTGTAGATCATAGGATAGGGTGTGTCCTTTTGTATGTGGGGAGAGGAGACACTTGGAATTTTTTAAAAGATTAAAATATATTAATGCCTAACTCAAGCCAAATGGATCCAAAATAGATAATTTATGAATATTATATGATATAGGGTCTAAATATGTCCATAAAATATGTTTTAGAAATTTTTTTATGTCATTTTAATGCTTATATCTGTAGTTTAACCCCTCATAAACATGTTTTAACCTTAATCGGGGTAACAGATTGTTACTATTTTTACTATTCATTATGACCAAAAAATAAGTTGAACTTATTAAATAACATTAATTATGATGATTATAAATATGTAATACATTTTATTAACTTCAACTCACATGATTATAAGAATTTAATTTAAAATAAAACACATAAAAAGTAATGAAAATTAGTTTTTCAGAAAAATGTATTTTTAAGTACAAAAATGATTCTATACCAAATTCAAGTATAATTTTGATTCCAATAAAATTTATTGGATTATTTTTAATCAAAATGATATAATTAAATTTTATAAATAATCCAAAATTTAATGAGACTTTGTAAATACTTGAAAATAAAAGATATTTTTTAATAAAAATTAGCATTTTCACTATACATTGAAAAATAAAACTTTTCAAAAATATCTCAGAAATTCATCCTTGAATAATTTTGAAATTATTTTTTCAAAAATTATATATTTTTAATAAAATAAAATTTATAAAAGTTCTATAAATTAATTATAAAATTCTCTCACAAAAAATAAAGAAAAAACATTTTTGAAGAAAACATATTTTTGAAGTATAAAATGGATTTATTAAAAGTTCAGCACTTATTTAATAAGTATTTATAAATATATTTTTATTTATTGTGAAATTTACATATATTTCATAAATTGCTTGGTTCTATTCATACCATCCAATATTACGATTGGGTTATAATGTTCACATTTAAATAATAATATTTTATGGTTCATTTAATCTCAGCATTGTGTATCATATACACTATCAAACAAAATTTTATTTTAAAAATATTAGGGTCTTACATCCTAAATAATGGTTAGATAATCCTGGAAGAAGAGTCTACATTGGTATCACTTCATACCCTAGTCTAGATTTTATTCTTCCTTTGTAACAATGGCCTCATCTATTATTTTTTGGATAAGATTCATCCTTAGGGTATATTTAATTCCATAAATTAAACTATTAAATTTTTTTAGGTCAATCTCAAGATTACTTGGGTGATTCAACACAAATCCTATTTGAAAGATTCAAAATACAAAACTTTCAATTTTTTCATCGACTGAGTTTATGATGTGAATATATATTTCGCACCATGAAAGTTCAGGCTCCACTCATGCTCTTGATTTTTATAATATATTCTCGCATCCTAAATTCTTTAACATTTACATTGTGAATATGGGTATCATGGTGTGAATGTTGGTTCCCAAATCCTTTTTCTTCATTTTAAATTCCATCTTCCACCTCATTTCTTGGACTCAAATATCAAACTTATTAATTCATAAATCACCCTTTCATGACATTAATTGTGAACATATTTTATTTTAATTGAATTCAATTCACATGTCACATACTGAAGTACTAATAAAACAATAAAAATATTGGGATAAATTACTATTTTTAATTTTATAAATCAATGAATTTTATATCTAAAATATGTGCATGAAATATTTATATCAAATACATATGAATATATTGTTCTCTATGTGGGAGGATAGGTTTTATCAATTGGTGGGAACCAGTAAAATCATTTTTAGGTGAAAAATATTTGAGAAAAACTATTGGGTTCAGAATGATATCTCCCAAAAACCACTTTTAATCACATTTTATTTTTAGTGGAAAATATTGTTATTAGACTCAACCTGAGAATAGAAATTATTTAGTCACTAATCTTGGGGAAGAAACATATAAAATCTTATGTGCCTTGTTTTTTTATTTCTAATATATTCGGGTAAGAGTGGGAAATAATATTTGAGCAGATCATACTATAATAAGAAACAAAGGTTTATTTCAAGAAAATAAATTATAAAAAAACACCATTGATTCAAACCCCCCCCCCTAGTGATACTACCCATTCCTAATCACTTCAATTGGAATTAGAGAAACTAGGTTCCCTCTGTCATATCCATATTTTGCTGGTGATGGTGAATTTAAATTCACATAATTGAATTTGGGCCAATAATTTGGGCCTACGGGCCATGTAATAGGCTAAATGCGTAATGGGCCTTCGAGCTATGTAATGGGTCTCCCTCTACACAGTTAAAATATTTATTTTCTTTTCTTTAATAATAAATGAGGCTTTGGCCCCAAGCTTCTAAAAAAATTTTACAAAAAAGTAGTGGTACTTAAAATAGAATAGGATATTTGGAACAAGTAGGAAAATCACTTTTCAATGGAATATGAATGTTAAAGAAGCAAATCGGTAAATATAGAGAAGAAATTTTGAATATATGAGGATGTCCGGTGATGAATCCATCGATTATTACTTAAAAATATTTTATAAAATAGTCAGAAACACTATAGGTTATGGAGAAAAATCAAAATACTCCTCTATTTTCAAGAAGTTTATGAGAAAATTTCCAGACGGGTTTTATTCTAAAATTTCAATTTTATAATATAGAGATAATCTATCACTTGATGAACTATATAATATTCTTTTTTACTATGAGATAATGAAATATAAAACATTCAAAAAGAAGATCAAAGAAAAAATGGATTTTGAAATGAGAAAACTCTAACTCAGGGAAGAATAATATGAGAATTCAAGTTACTCTAAAGATGAACATTAAATGGATGAAGAGTATAAGATAATTTTGTATCTTATCTCGAGGAACTTTAGAAAAGGAGAATTAAAGTACAAAGGAAAAATACAACTAAAATGTTTTAAATTTGGTGGATTTTGGAATTGTGTAATTAATTTTTTAAATAAGAAAGGAGATAAGTATGTGGTTGATGAGAAAGAAAAAATACCATAGAAAAATAAAGGGGGGGAATCTAGAAGTCTTAAAATATACTGAGATAAAGAAATTTTTTCCTAGAATAGAATAAGTATGATGAAAAATAAGATTAAGTTTACTCTAATTTAAGTATCCAATTATAGGAAAATGTTCATGAAATATTTAGGAACTTCAAGTATCATGTTGATAAACATTATGAAACTACAAGTGATGGACAAGAAGGTGAAATAACATATATAAAGCATATGTTTAAGGCTAAACTATAATCTTATATTAAAAAGAACACTAAAATCAAGAATGGAATCAAACTATTGAAAAAATAAAATGAAAGTATGAATGAATTAAAAGAATGTATTATCAAAAATGAAGATGATTAAATTAATGAAATTAGGAATCTTAAGATGAAAGTATCAGAGTAATAGAAAATAGTGAATGATCATGGTGAAAAACTAGTTATAAAAGAATAAGAGTCAAATATGACATAATCAAAGTGACTTAAAGCTAAAAAATATCTAAATAAGATAAGTGGTTATTTTAAAAATTTATTGGAAGTCAAATTTGAAACATCCAAATTTTCAAAGAAATTTTTTCCAAAATGACAGGTTAAATATTCCCTTTCTAAATATAAAAATAAACCTATTATTTCTAAAATTTTTAGATCTTATGGAAACACTAGGAATGTTTTATCTAATAATAGTAATGATAAATCTTTATATACTTTAATAAAATATGAAGGTGTGTGAATAAGAACTATTTATTATAAATTTAAATAATCACAGAATATTGAAGGATGAAAAAAATAGTTTTCCATATAGAACTCTCATAAATATGGAAGAAAAAAGTTCAAATGATATTGTTGGTGCTTTGGGATTTTTGAGAACATATACTATTCAAAATAGTACAACATGGAATTTCTTTAGAGATGGTATGACTTCATGGGGAGCAACTTTGAAAAACAAATCTGAGAAGATGATGAACAATATAAGGAATGAAAAATGTGTGAAGAAAATACCATAAAATCTCTCCACTCAAAACAACTTTTATTTTTTGAAAGATTCTTATGGAATATGTAAATAATAGGGTCATTGTGTGAAGGAGTGTATGAATACTCTACTTGAACATCTTTTGGATAAAAAATAAATGGAATTTGAAAAATAATTAAGGAAGAAAATTCATTCATCATTGAAGTTTCTTTAGAATCTTGTAAGAAAGGTAAGTCATGTATTCTTAATAGTGGATGGTCCTATCATATGATTAGTGATAAAAATCCCCTGATAAACATTGAAGACCATGAGGGGGGGTCAGTAACTTTTGGAAATGAAAACTCTATAAAAAATAGAAGATTTTTTATTACTAATATTAAATCTTGAAAGCTAAAATCCAAATATATTCTTCTTATTTAAGGGTTAAAAATAATAAATTTGTTGTGATCTATCTCTCTGATGATGGAAATAAATTTATTTTCAAGAAAAAAATCATACATCATTAGATTCTCAAAAAATGAATTAATTATCACCAAGGGACAAAGAATGAATCATAATATGTTTCAAATTGGTAATATGTCTAATTATTCTTATTTAAGTGTCACGTATGAAACCAGACTATGAAACAGTAGAATATATGACCATCTTGGTCAATTAATTTTTATAAAAGTCTCAAACAATTATTTGGTTGGATTCCTATCCCAAATGTGGAGAGATATAGATATAGAGTTCTTGTTTGTGAAATATTTTTGAAGAGGGGGATGGTTTAGAGAACTCATAAAATAGTGGAAATTCAATCCACTAGGATGCTTGAACTAATACATTATGATTTTGGTGGGTCTCTGAGACATCAATATTCCACAGGTGACCTTTACTTTATCACATTTATTGATTATTTCACCCAGATTATCAATTCTATTTTTATGAATCATAAGTCATATAAAATATAAATGTTCAAAAAAATTAGAAGAAAGGTTGAGAAAGAGCTGGGTGTCTATATCAAGAGTTTGATGATGGAAAATAGTAAATAGTTTACTTATAAATATTTTGAATATTTTGTTTCCAAACATGGGATAAATAATCAATACAATACTCCTTATACTCCCTAAAAATGGAGATTTAGAGGGAAATAAAAGGAGTTTGGTTGAAGTGGGAAGAATAATTAGTTTTGAACACAAAGTCTCAAAATTATTCTAGATGGAACTAGTGTGTACAACTATACATATTCAAAATATATGCCTAATGAGACCTGATACCAATATGTATTTATAACATATGTGTTAAAAAAATCCTATAATGAAATACATCAAAGTTTTTAGTATACCATGCTTCATGAATAACAAAAATTCATATCTTGTAAAATTAAAGGATAAATTTGAAGAAGGGATCTTCATTGTCTATATATATAATGGTAAAGGTTAAAGATGCTATAATAAAATACTGGATGCGTTATTGGTATTTTTTTATGTGAATGTTATTGAAAATAAACTCAACTAATTTGTGTAAAATAAAGAATATTTTTAAAAAACAAAAGTATATATAATGTAAATTCCTGATAAAGAAAATAGATAAGAAGTTGGAAATTAACTAAATCCTATTTATGTTGACGTATATCAAACCAGTGATGAGGATAAAGTTTTTTGAGATGATAAATTGAAAAATTAAATATTAAATAAGTATTTAGAACTAAATAATATAATTGTAAGTCAGGATGCTTCAGTGTATACTAGAATAATATTTAAAATGAAAAATTAAATAGCTTTTATTTAAAAAAAATTTCCAAAAAATTGTTTTTGAATTCATTGAAAATAAGCAATAGATAAATTATATGAATGAAGGGTTGGATCATATTTAGAATAATTCCACTTGTAAAATTGTTCCTAGTCTTAAAAGAATAAATTTCATGGGTTACAAGTGGGTATTAAAAAATAAACAGAAGGATAAAGCTGAGGTGTCAAGGAATAAGGATAGATTGGTAATCAGATGTTACCCTCTAGTAGTAGGCATGGACTTTGAAGAAAATTCTATACCTATCATAAGAATTGAATATATCATAATATTGTTGGAATTTACAATACACATGTATTATAAGGTTTATTAAATGGATGTGAAATATTTATTTTTTAATAGAGTATTATAAAAAAGAATTATTTATTGAGAAACCCAAAGGATTCATACTTTATAGTGATGAAATCATGGTATGTAGATTAAATAAATACTTCCTTAGATTAAAATTGTCCCCTAGAGCTTGGTACTCCAAACTGGATAGTTTTCTAGATAAATACAACTTTTTGAAAGGAAAATTAGATGAATACTTATATATTAAGGAGTTGATTTTAAGAAATATTATTTTCATACTTTATATTGATGAAATAATTTTTCAATTTGATAAGAAGTATTCCTATAAGGAATTTTAATAGTATGTGATGATGTATTTTGAGATGTTGATGAGGGGTGATATGAGAAATTTTAATGGATTAAAATTTATACAAAGAGATAACTATATATTTTTATCCTAAGAAAAATATTCCAAATAATTTTTGAAGATATTTGGCATGGAATATTATAAGGAAGTCTCAACACACATACTAGTTGGTATGAAATTGATCAAATATAAAGTAGGAAATAGTATAAATTAAAAGTAATTTAGGAATATCATTGGAGGAATTATTTATAATAATGCATCAATATTAAACATTATATATGTTGTGACTTTGTGCGTAAGATATCAAAGTGATACGAAATAATCACACATTTTTTGTGTTAAAATAATACTCATCTATATTAAAGAAACATTTAAAAGTGGACTAATATATAGAATAATTGAATCTTTTAGGGTATTCTGATGTTTATTGGGCTAGTTATTGCAATGATAGGAAATATACATCATGTGTAAGTTTATTTTTAAGAGAACAGTGTATGATTTTTCATAATAAGAAGAAATTTTCAATTAAAATTAGTAAAATCAAGGCTGAATATGTGTATGTGACACATGCCTATACACAAATTATATGGATTAAAGTGTAGTGGTAATAATTGAAAGTAGAAGTTGAGAAGCCATTGAGGATTTATTTTGCTAATAAAAGTTTCATTAATATATCTAATAATCATATCTAGTATTATAGATTCAAACATATTGATATTAAATACTATTTTATTAAGGAAAAAAAGGATGATGAGTATATCTAGTTGGATTATATCTCTACGAATGATTATATTGTTGATGTGTTTACAAAAATTCATACCAAGGTAGATATTTGTTCATTTAAGTCTGAAACTTCATGTTCTAACTTACCCTCTCACTTGAGGTTGTGTAGGAGCACACCCACAATATTTTTTATTTGGATGTTAAAGGTAGGAGAGATACATATCTTTATCCTTGTCTTTTTTTTAATTTAATGTTGTGGTTATTATAAAAATGAAAATAAAAATTAAATGATTGTATATATTGAGGGGGATATTATCTAATTAACATGGGAAAAAACTTTTTTATCATTAAGGGATGGAAGTATATAAAAAACATTTCATTATTCACTAATGTGGTGTCAAAATATTTCTCTATGAGAAAAGATATGATTTTATTTTTTCCTAGTGTGAGTAATTGGAGTTGAAAAAAAATACAAATGGGGGTTGAAGAACCTATGTAATTCTTGAATTAATATTATATTATTTGTAAACCATGAATGAGAATAATTAGAAACTATTGAATATGAATTTTAATAATTTAAAAAAAATTAATTGAGATAGAGTGGCTAAAGAATTGTAGGGAAGTATTGAAGAGGCTCTAAGCTTATTGGAAGAATTCGGGAATTCTATGTTGAATGTGAAAATTTTGATAAAGGCATGGCATGTGTAAGAGTAACTTACTCCATACATAAAGGTAACTATAGAGAAAAACAAATTATTTAGAAAAGTACTCAAAATTCATAAGAGTGACATTATTGATGATTAAGAGTAACTCAAAATATATCGGTGAAATTTGGTTAAGCCTCAAATATATAAGATTCATTTAAAGCTTATATAAAAGTGATTTTACCTAAGAACCAAAAAAACTAGTAAAGGAAGTGGAAACACAAGAGTGAACATGGGAATATAAAAAAATCATCTTAGTGCATACTTAAAATTACTTAGGGGGGCACAAGTTGAAAATTGGAAAAGACCAAAGGTAAACTGAGATATGTAAGAGTCATTAGACTCATAAGTAAGAGTAACTAGATATTGTGAAGACTGAAAATATGATAAAGGTAATGATCTTCATTGTAATAAATTTTATACCACAAGATCATATATAAGAGTCATCAGTTAAAAAAATTATTATCCTTTCATAATAAATAATTCTGATGAAGAATAAATCAGATGATTGTTGTTATATTCCTCACTGATTCAAATATCATGATTATTGTTATAATCATCATTAAAAACTTTATATGATGAATTTTGAAGAATTAGAGTTTAAAACATGGTATGAAGAAAAAAAACCATGACATGGAATTTATATAAGGAAAAAAATAGCAACTGAAGCTAGTTTTATATTTTGATTTGTTGGTAAATTGTAAAAATAAATCAACGCTATGATGTGTGGTAAAGATAATGTGTGGGATATATTTATGTTATGTCTAGATATGATATGATAGGTTTATTTTATGTTCTCATATAGATGTGGATGTTAAAGTATAATCTATTTTTGATGAAGTTTGAGGAAAATGTTCTATGATTATTAAGGGATATCATGAGGATTAAAATACTTAAAATCAAATATGTTATCATGGATGAATCTTGGTCTAGTATTCATGATTTTATTTATAGATAATTATATTGGATATGATGGACCATGAATTATATTTATTTTAATTATTGTAAATAAAGGTTTTTCATATTCAAAATATGATAATTAATATATAGGAATATGTGAAATATATTATAATTGTATAAGTGGAAGAATTTGTTATAAAAAAAAGATGTAAACCCATCACTGATACATTTTTTAAGATACGGTCTATTAAATGTGAGAATTATTGAGAAGGAATAAGATAGTGTGTGCTTCCTTTCATGCACATGTGAATCATTATAAAAATTGGAGAAGATGTTTGATGTGAATACAGTACTTATAAATATATCTTGGAATTCAATGTCATAAAAGTGGAAGAATAAGATCTCATATGGTGATGTAATAACATCTTGAAATTCTTTTGAATTATTATTTACTATATTGTAGGGTTATTTTTATCAAATGGTGGGAGATATTATAGTCATATTTGGGAGAAAAACTGTTGGAAAACACTATGAGGTTCATGATGATATCTTCCCAAAACCAATTGTAATCACATTTTATTTTTATTGGAAAATATGTGCTGGACTCAACCCAAAAAAAACTAAGGATGTAGTCACCCACCTTGAAGGAAAACCATATAAAATCTTGTGTTGCTTGTTTTTTTTATTTATGTTCCATTTAGGTAATTCTAAGAAATAATATTTTATTGGATTTTACTCTAATAAGTAATAGAAGTTTATTTAAACAAAAATAAATTATAAAATAAGTACCACTGATCCACCCCTAGTGGTACAACCCATTCCTAAGAACTTTCGTAAACTTGGATGACCATAGAATCCCATTGTGAAATATTCATTTCATTTAATTATTTTTTTACATTATTTATGATGGAAGCTTCATCAAATCCTTCATCTATAAAAATTTGACATGAACATTATTATGCACCTGCTTTCCAAAGGATGTTGTTCACCAGGGTTCCTTAATAATGACACTTAGGAATACACATTGGTCTAGAAGATGAGAGCTCAATCGCATCGCACCATTTAGAGAGAAATTATTACCTACTTTGGGACTCTCTTACATATTTAATATATATTAAAGAATCATTCCAAAATCCAAGTGTGAGATCGTTTACCCCTATTTCAATGATATGATTGAAACCATTCATTAATGTGAGAATCTATACATATTATAGGTTTTCCATATTTCTCTTATTAATTAGTGATTCTAGGGTTTATAACCATAATTTGGCACTCTAGAGTTTATTTCTATCCAAGTATATGGTTTTTGTTGTAATATTGGGATCAATCCTATGAGAATGGATTTATATATATTCCCATGAAGGGAATCATAACCCATGTATTACAGTTACACTTTAATAAGAAACATCACTCCTTTTAAGTTCATGTGATAAGGACCACTTTCAAGTAGTTTGATATGATTCAAAATGGATGCCCAGGGGAAAGGTTCTTGGTAATGGTTGGTGTGAGACTAACATACAATAGACCATTTATGATTCATCTTGTTTTTTGATAACTATATAGAATAAGGTATGGTTGTAAATTAAATTTAATAGGATGCCCATAGACGATTCCTATGTTTTAAAAGGGTAAAAATAAGATATTGAGTGGGGATTATATGTGATCTACCCTAGGAAAATTCATTACCTAGTAAGGGGACCTAGGTGAATGGTATCCCTATATAGGGGACATAGGTGAAGTATCTACCTAATATAGGTCCCTCTAATGATAACTAAGGCAAATTATCTCTTTAGTATATGATCCCTGAGATGACTAGTGTGCATGGTTACCTAGTGAGGGGGATCTGGAATAATTAGGGTGAAAAGTTATCATACATAAATTTTTCTTCTGGGTGTACATCTATTTTTTAAAAATCAAAGGTGATGGGGTTTATTTTAATATGGTGGTATACTAGTTCATGTGATGTTTGTGCTCAAAAGACGGTTTGTGTAGGTGATTGGGGAACATGACCCGGGCATGGTAACTTTGGTGGTGGACCTGAGCGCATAAACCTATGAGTGTGGGAGATGGGTGAATGATCTAGATGAAAAAAACTTTGTGAAAAAACTAGGTGAAAGAGTCTTTAGAACACATGACTTAGGCATGAAACCCTGAGTGAATGATCGTATTTATTTGGGATAAATACCCAACTTCAAATGGCCATGAATTTTTCTCTATAAGTATATTTCAGCCACATGAGTAGTCAAATGAAAGCCTGGAAATGAGATACACCCTTAACTTCATGGTTTACCCTTTAATTGGGTTTTTTTTTGCACAAACAATCTTTAAATACCCTCAAAATGGGATTTATTATCTCAACAACCTTTTATCAGCAGTCAAAAAATTCTATGTCCTACTTCCAGAAGGAGATTCTCACTACAACGTCACTATACTGAGCAACATTTTTTTAGGAATCTTCATCCATTTATGTGTGAGAAATCAAGTGACACATGGAGATACAATTTTATTCCTCTTTATATAATAAGATAATTTTATAAATTGAATTGTATCGTCTGAATGAGGATCATGTTATGGGTTATTTGGAAAAGTTCATGTAATGAATTTATTTATTCTAAAAATAATCCCCATTATAATTTTTTATCTATTCAAAATTAAAATAATATGATTCTAAGGTAAATTTTGGGCACTTTTCCATATTTCTAAACATCTAGTGGGATTCTAGGGCTGACTCACTGGTGGAGAATTCTTTCCAAAAGGAGGATCACAACTCAAGGATTTTGGTTTATCCAATAGGAATAATTAACTCAATGATTTTGATAACCTGGAATGTGGTTAATGAGAGAAAAACTAACCTAAATTCATAGGCCCAAATACTAGAATGTTAGGGAAAATGTAATGATAATGAGATTTTATATCTAGATCTGTGATATGATATCTGGATGTCACTATATATATTATAAAATGATGGATTAATCCATATTTATTTCCTAAAATACTCTTAACATAGATATATATCATGTAAAGTGAAGAAGATAAAGTCACATCATGTGTTAGGGCTATTGGAGAAATATGGTAGAGATAGGGATATCACACTATAAAAGGGGTACATTTTGATACTATCATGGGACTGTGGAAAAAAATGGCATTGATCTCTTACACAGATCTAGATCTCATGTATCAAATAACACAAATCACTCTAATTAGTTTATGGGTAATTTAGGATGGACCATATTCCATGTAGTTTTAATTCAAGTGATAAGGACTATATACCCTCGTAACATAATGTTTCTCTAACTTATCGAGAGTAACTCGGTTTTTTCTAGGTCTAAATGGTGGTCCCTATGAGATTTATACCTTTTCCATTTGATCCCTAACTTTTTCCTAGTCCACTAATAGATAGGCTTGGAAGGTTAGAACATGGATTTTTCTTAGGCTAACCTTTATTTCTTTTCAACCTAAAAAGTTTTATGCCTTATCCTTTTTTAAAATTCCCAGTATTTTTCCTAAGTGATGAAAGGTCCTGGCCTAGAGATCAGAGACTCGACTTGTACCCAAGATTCCCATTATGGGTTTTCAATATGGTTAGTTTTATGTCTCTTTTCTTGGGAAGTTTAAATCAATGTAATCCAAACCAATGAAGCCGGTGTTTAAGGTTAGACATCTTTGACCAAAAGATGAGGTAGACTATATAGAAAACTGGTAAAAAACCCCAATGTGAATAAAGGGAAAACTTTCAATAATGTTAGATAGAATAAAGGGATGGTGTCAACAAATTAGGTCCATGGTGTACAAATAAAAGGTTGTTAATATTTAAGATCATAATAATTTGACCATAAGAGTGAGAGAGTCTATATAGTAAATTAAAGGTACAACTGACATGAATGGAGGGCCCAGTACTATCATATATATCTCATGGATGGTTACACGTAGTTTAAGATCATATTTCTTGGACCATCGTTTTATTCAGTTTAGGGTCTCTTGATAAGGACTAAGTACCCAATAGGAATTTTTTAAAAGGATATCTTCAACATAAAGTGTGAGTTATTGAGATAAGTATCATGACTCAGGGCATTTAGAACTTCACAAGAGATGCACACCTGGATATGAAATCAAACTAGGATAAGATTTAATAATCATGCTTTGAAAGTGGGTATGATGCATGAATGTGTAACATCGAGGTTATTTCAATACACATAAATAGTTGGGTTATAGCATGTGTAAATCATAACATAAGGATATTTGAATCAATGGGAAATAGAGACTAGGAGGAGTAGGTTGACCATTAGTAATGGTATAAACCAGTGTCACTCTATTAGGAAATAACTCATGGGGTTAAGTGGGGTCTTCCCTTCAAGAGAAAAACATCCTCAAGGGGATGCGTTATATAAGGAAACTATTTTTTCACCATTCAATTATGGGTATTTTTTGATCAATCAATCCCTATTACTAATATTACTATTAAAGGGGGAACAAAGAGTATTAATCAACTAAATATTTTGGGTTTCCAAGAGAATTATCTCAACCCAAGTAATTGTGTTAGTGATTCATACATTAAAGGTATGAAGTAGGTTCATGGATAATAGGATATTCATGAATGGTTTGAGTACCCTAAAGGTTATTCCATCATGTATTAAAAATATTCATAGTATGAAGGGATACAATATGAAATTCATGAGAGCACAATAACTTAAATGGTTGTTCTACTCAGTGTGAAGAGGTGGTCTTGTAATGAAGGACAAAGTACCCATGGAACAGCTTAAACCTACTTGACGGAAACAAGGAAGATTTACTCTAACTTTTCCCTAAATCAGTAGGATATAATGAGCATAGCTTGAATTTTTCTAGGTTTATTTTTCAATCCCTAAAATCATTATGTATTTTCCATTTTTCACTCTAACTTTTGCCTAAATTATAATAGGAATGTATTAGTGAGCAAAGGCTTGACTTTTTCTTAGGCATCCCCTTGTGGTTTTTCAGCCTAACAATCCTTCATGTATCTTTTGTTTTTTTAATTTAAGGGTATTACAATTTGGACTATTAAATAATAGAGTTTAAGTTTGCATAGATTTAGCTAACAACTATTGGGTTTTGAGGCAACACATATTTGAAAAAATTGTGAGATAGTTCTTATATAAAAAGGGCATGATAAACCCAATATGAATGAGAGTTCATATTGCTACTATAGACTATCTTGATAAGGGGATTCTCATAGTTTAAAGTCATGGAATTTGGACCAATGAATAAGATATAAGTTTTTGGTTGAGCCTAGGATAAGAGATTCGAGTGTCACTTCATATCATGGTTAACTGGAATCAAGCCACAAGTAGTTCTTGAAATGTACTCCCTGTATAAATCTATCTCATATAAAGGGAAGGGTAACTTTTTCAACTTTGTAATGGGATTAAAACCAAAAGAATATCCATGGAATATACTCAAGATAAAAGATCTGGGTTACATTAGGAATAGATCCTTTAACCCTATCATATATTTATGGGTAGGGACCTTACATCGGGTATCCTTACATGGATTTAGATCTCATATAGGTAATGGGTCTCATATGATGGATCTCTCTAATTAGTTTAAGGTCTTACGGGATGGGCCATATGTATTGTGCAGTTTAACATCATACAAATAGGATGAAATTTCCTACAGTTTAACATCATATGGAAAGTATCTTACACCATACAGTTTAACATCATGTGACAAGGACTTTTTGTTGTGATGTTTATAGTTATACAGAAAGGAATTTGGTCTCCATACTTTGTGGTATGATGAATATCGGGCACACTAATTGAAGTGATCAACCAAAACCTTTAATCTCATGTGGTTCATGATCGATGTGAGAGATAAAGGTAAATTGGAAGACTACTTGTACCATGAAATGGTGAAAACAGGGATTGGCATTGACCATACATATTAGCATCATACAGTATGTATGAAAGGTTGTATAGTTTAAATTCATACTATAAGGACTTGGTTTTGGATTTGTGTGGATCCTATTCACAAAACAATTATAAGAAACCCATATTAGTGTTGAGTAAGGAAAAATCCCAACACAAATGAGTGAAGGTTTATGAACTAAGAGAGGGTGGGGGAATTTTTAAATTTTTCAGTTGGATCCAATTTAAGAATTTTATGTGTCAATACATATCCCATTAGTATAGGAATTAAGTCACAAATAGTTATTAATATAAAGAACCCTCCACAGATATTTCTTATTATGGGGGAGATGGGATTTTCTTATTTTGATATAGAATCAAAACAAGGAGAGGGATCCATGGTACTATATTGGACCAAAGCATTGAAATGAAACTGAAATTTTTGGTTGGGTCTAGAAAAAGTACTCCAAACATCACTATGTATCTTGTAAATATAATAATCAATCCATACATGGTTATTAAAAAGTTATATTTCATTCTTTATGGAGATCTAACTCATATTCAATGAGTTAGAAATGAAATTGATAAGTATCCTAGAAAGAGAAGGAAATAAACCTGAAGTTAATGAGATCTCATCTTCTGGATGAGGTGAGATAGATTGTCCCTAATATAGGGTTATTATATAAAACCCAGTATCATCCAGTAAAATCGTACACTAAAAACATTTAACATAAATTTAGTTAATACATAAATTAGAGGTTAGGTTGTATAGAATGACTAAATGTTGTATAGTTTAATGTCATGCGACTAGGACTAAACCCAATACGTTTAAAGTCACACAGAATAGAATTAGGATGTGTAGTTTAATATCATAGGGTGAGGATGGTATTTTATTCAGTTCAAAATCATACAATTGGGCTATGTATATGTAGTTTAACATCATATGGTGAGGATGGTATGCTACACAATTTAAATTCATGCAATTGGGACAATGGAAATGTAGTTTAACATCATATAGTGAGGAAGGTATGCTATATAGTTTAAGTTCATGATGTTGGGATTGTGGCCATGTAGTTTAACTTTTTATAGTGAGAACAATATGCTACAAAGTTTAAATTCATGAAATTGGTACTATATCCATGTTTTTTAATGTTGTATGGTAAGAATAGTATGACATTAATTTTAATATCATGAAACTAAGAATATGGTGACATGTGGTTTAAGTTCATGCGACTAGAAAAATATGTGATATAATTCTTAAGTTATGGTATCATTGGGTTGGAATTATAATGACTCAAATTCATGTCACATGGGTTTTGGGATCCTATAACTCTATCAGGACTTCATATATCTTCTTCTTAATCCAATATTTAAAAGATAAACATCCTTTGATTGTATATATAAAAAGTTGGTGGTGAGTATAATAATTGGTATGATCTCACATAACTGCTTCATTGGGTCTCTTTATCTTTAGAATATCGAAAATTCAATTCTCTAATGAACATGCAAAGTATACAACCACATGCTCATTTCTAAAGGAATAGGTCTTGTATCATCTATCACTAAGTGATAGGCAACCTTGATTCTTTCACACACATTGTGGGTTATGATCAGGGTGTTTACATGAAATAAATAGAGATTTGGGTGTCACTGAATCTATTATACCCTCATATATTTACTTATAAATCCAATCCTTAAAGATAAATAAATTATAGAATATATTCCCTAATAATTGATTTTAGGGGAAGTAATTGGAATGGTATCTAAAAAATGCCTCTTTAGGTCACCTTCTCCTGATCCTCAAGATCTTGAAAAAATTATTCTCCATGGAAAAAGAAAATTACCTAAAAACTTTCTCTGGTTAAAAGGAATATGCCTTGTTTGTCTAGTCATTGAGAAATAGACAACAACAAAGTGTCCCTTGTGCACCACATATGCCTCTATTTTCATGGGAACGTGGTTAAATTTGGGATGTGGGTGGAGGTTTATCAATCTCAATAAACTCAATATTAGATGTCGAAGTTATGGATAAATGGATAATTGACCATTCCACCCCTAGACCATGGAACTCCAACTATCTAGGGGATTGAGTGGATGTCACCGAGGTTGAATGATGTTTGAATTATTCCTAATAAGGGGGTGAAAATATTGAAATTACTCCATCCCTATGGTTTGATGAATGTTTATACAAGAAGGACCCTTATAGAGGGATACTAGAATTTCACCATAGGTAAAACAAAACTGATGTAGCTTCGTAATTGTTTCCTAAATATTTCCATTTTCAAGCTATAACTGAGTGATTTTTCTTCAGTGGGGATAGTCCTATTGGATTTCGGGGGCTGAAAGTTATAATGTGTAACACCCTTTTTTTCAATGTAATTTTGGGTGGATGGTGATGGTAGTTTAGGTTTGGACCTTGGTGACTGGATATATTGAATCCCATATGATTTTATAGGTGTGAAATCATATTTTTCAAGAGTGAACTCATCAAAACTAGATGAAATTTCTTTAGACCTGATTGATAAAAATTTTATGGAGACATATAAGAACTAGTTCTCCTCCTCATAAGAGTATCTCATTTGATGATATAGTGTATATTGTCTTGTATGGTGGGATAGTGATCATTGGATCATTTTGTAAGATAGTTCCCATTAAACCATTTGGTGTAATGGTTACCATGGGGTCGTCTAGTGGGATAGTTCTCATGAGACCATTTTTTGGGACAATGTATGTGGGACCATTTGATGGGACAATTCCTGTTGGACTATTTGGTGGGATGGTACCCATTCTCCCAATATTGTGGGCATGAGGTCCGCATAAGTTTGGATCACTTTTGGGATCCTTGGAGACCATATCTTCTCTTTATATCTCATATGTTGGTTGCAAGAAATCTTATGAGGTGGAGAAGTAAAAGGTGATGTAGTTGGAGAATTAAAGGGAATGGGTTTCATAATTATTTGATTTATTTATGTCCTTATGGTGGCATGTTCTTAATACATTTATTCCTTGATCTTCCATTTATAAAACTCCTATATATTCTCATATTGGGAATTTTCCCATTTGTTTTCATCTTCTAGGAGAATGGTTAGAACATATGTCACATGTTCCTTAGGACTTTCCAATGCCACATAACTATCATTATCCATATTTATTAGTAAATCGTGGAAAATAAATTATTCCTAGATCATGTGATCCAGCCTATGATGGTAAGGGTAGTACTTTGGGAAATCATTATACCATGCTTCATCTAACTTATTAATTTCAAGCAATGTGATTAGGTTGTTCTATAAGGTAGATAATAAATATCTTGGAACAAAATCATCATTGAAGGATTTAATTTTATTCTTCCTATTTTCAAGGCCACACCATCTCAGTTTTTTCAGCTTAAGGGTGACCATATCAACTTCTAATTTCCCAAAATTATGTTTTTTTAAGGTGGTGTTTGATAATATATTTACTTAATTATATGAATATAATCCTCTATAGGTTGTGTTATAGTCATGAACTCTTATAATCCACCATAATAATTTAGGGAGATGAGTGTAGTTAACAACTCATCATGTAGGTTCTCCGCACAAATATCAAGTAATTATTTCTAGAGAAGTTGTATTTACAATCCATATAAAAGACACTTACACCATGAAATGAAATCCCTAACCCTATAATTCTCTTTTTTTACAATTATATAGAACCATGATAATTATTTTTATAAATATCAAGACGAATTGGAAGAGGAATTATTGATGAAGATCTTATTATCTTATAATAAACCCGGTGGTATAATTATTATACAAAGAAAATGTAGGACCCTATAAAGTATTCAAGAAACATATGATCTCTACAGCCTCTCATTATTCTAGAGTTCCCAATACTAGGCTACACTGGGAAGATAAATAGGTTATGCATCTTCAGATGTCCTATTCATTGAATTTTGGGAAGTTGTATTCCCAAAGTAGGGTGGATAATGAGTCGAACCCACCAACTCAGGATACAATTTCATCTTTTGTTATACCAGCAAACATTTTACTCAAATATAATCTATTTAATAAGTGAGATCGTCTAGTAATTATTGGGATTTCACTATCTTGGTGAGCTTTGAGTGAATTTCTTGAACTAGAAACTGATGACTCCCCACTAGTGGGAACTCATGATAATCAATTAGCACTATAGTGAAATTAGTTGACAGGTATTCTCTCAATTAAATGGTGTGAACTGATTTTACCACTGTAGGTAAAGAAATATCCTCTCGTTGAAGCGATTTAGTTGAAGGAATCATGATTTCTTGAACTTGATGACCATACTCAGTGTGTATATTTCCCCTAATATTTTCAAAATTGATTTACTCAAGTTAAACTACTTTGGATTTCAATTTATCAACATTTTCTTCTGTTGAGACTGCCACACATTCTTAAAGTGGTGATTGTTTTTTGGACTTGTCCTTAGATAAATTTTCTTCAACAATATCACGGTTAGAATTAGTTGGGTCAACCCTAATAACATTTATTGATGAAAAACTAATAGTAGGAAGCATGTATTAATTTGGAGGATAAGTATTCATAATCATGGTTCATTCCTACTCACTTGATAATACTAGATATAACTATGGGGTTAAAATTGATAGAAATTATCCCAACCCTATAAGATGTGGTTTACCTTGGGATTTTTCAGTCACCAAGGTTGGTTGAAATTAATATCATAACCTCTTGGAGATGGTGAATTGTGATTGGCATTGGGCCACAGTTGGGATACATTTATGGGTCTCATGGATGTTATTAATAGCAAGGATATGGTTATTCTCTTGAGTTGTAGTTGTTTTATTTTCCTAGAGGGTTCTCCTTCTGGATGTTATAGTCTAGATGTCTAGGACAAGAACCACTTCTTTTATAGATTCTTATATAATTGGGGTAACATATTAGTGGTAATGACCATAATGAATAATATCACTCCTATAAATATATTGGGTAGTTTATTTGATGTGGTGGATGTCTTACCCCACCTCTATATGATAGGGAACATATGTGTTTTCATGCTCTAGGGATAGGCTCTCAAAGTGATTAGATGGAAAAATGGGGGCCACCTACTTCCATGAAGGCTGTTGTCAATGGGATGACCTGGTGTGCTTCATCTTCAAGAGGATTCCATGGGATGCCTCAAAAGTGAGGATGGAGCCTTTGAGATGGTATTCCTAGACCAGAGCATCCACCAACTCACACTTGACTTGTCACACCCGTTTTTTTTAGTCATTTTATTTATTTTATTTCTCTTGGAGTCCGGTGATTTTTCATAAGTGCGGGTGAGTCACAGTTTAGAATTTTAATGTTGGGATGAGTTTATGGTTTGGGTTAGTGCGCGAACACCATACGTTTAAGACGCATTGTCTGCTTGGGTACCATACGGTGCGCAAATACCACACGGTCACCCAGTTTTAACGTTATGTGTGTAGATATATGTATATGTATGTTTATATGTTTATATATGTGTATATATGTGTGTATCTACATTTGTACATGTTTATGTTTTAACGTTATATGCTTATGTGTATATATGTTTATATATATGTTCATATATGTTATATATATGTTTATATATATATATGTATATATGTATCTATGTTTATATAAGTAGTTTTATATATGTTTATATATATTTATATATGCATATATGTTTATAACAATAATAATTATAATTATTATTATTATTAAGATAAAAAGAAAACCTATCTACCCAAGCGGCGCCCCCCCCCCTCGAAATCGTGAACCAGACCCCCCCCCCCCCTCCCCTTAGCTCTCTATGCACGCGCCGGTGACCCGCCTACCCCCGTCCAACCTCGTCACCCTGTCCGGCCCTGCCGCCTCGCCGTCCGGCCGCCTCCCCCATCCGGCCACCTCTTCCCCTCGCTTCTCCGGCCTCCGCCTCCTCCGGCCGACTCTGCCTACTCTGGCCGACCCCGCCTGCTCCAGCCGACCTCACCAGCTCCGGCAACACCACCCTCAACCGGTGTGACTCCCCCTCCCCTCTCTGGTATCCTTATTTTTCATGTTTTCTTAGGGTTTTCTTTGAGTTGGTCAAACCCTAATTGAGGGGTTTTTATTTGTGCGTGTTTCTTAAATTTTAGGGTCTCTGAAGGGTCCGGAAATTTCTTCTTTACCTTCCGTTGATGCACAGTTGTATTCACGCACCTCTGAGGTAGGCGAATTCACATATTTTATTTCCGGATCACTTCACTAATTTTTGAGCTCTATATTTTAGTTTTAAAACTTATTTCGCATATTTTTTATTCACTTAATTATCTTGCTATAAAGTTCTTAATTATTTTTATTATTTGATTAAGAATATGTTCTGAGTTGGTTCCTGGTTTATGTCAATATGTGTCTATGTTGATTTGCTTGTTTAAGTGGTGAATTTTATTTTGTCAATTTTTAAAATGTGATTCACATCCCTATGGTATCCTTTTACATCTTTTGTGATGCTTTGGCATTGGTGGAATTGGTAATTTTGGTCTTTGTTGCGATTATTTAATTATGTATATGTTAAAGTAAATTGATGTTATTTTAGGGGTTTTTCCTTTAGTTTTTCTTTATTAAAATGGTGAAGATGTGATTTGAGTTTTACTTGTGAACTTGGTGATTTTTATAGAGTTGGTTTTTGAATCCTATCTTAATTCCTTTGTTTGGATTAATCTTATTTTGGTGCCTTATGTTGTTTTTGAGTCCCTGGTATTTATTTGGTCGTGCGTTGGTCTTCGTCGCACTGACTTTGGGTGTCGAATGTTTTGTTAAGGTGCGGCGATGTTACTTTTCTAGTGTGTGCGCTTTTGTGGGAGTGCGGGTACGTGAACAGGTGGTCATGTGAGTTTGAAAGCTTTGGCTCAGCCAATTATTTAAGGTAAGTGTTTCCAACCATTCCCCCTTTTGGATTAAAACCTTGAGCACTTTAATGTTTTCAATTAATTCTTTTATATCATTTCATTTTTGTTGTGTTTATGAAAAGCATCTGACATAGTTATATTGTTGTTTTAAATTTCTGAAAGTGGCTTTTGATGTTGGTTTATATGAAATGCATAGGTTCTTGGTAAAGTTAAATTGAGTTCCTTGTGATGTGTTTGGTTGTAATTGATAGTTATTGTGTTTTGGAAATGTAATATTTGGTTTGGTGTGTTTGTTTGACAAAATAATGAACCAATAGGTTGTTTTAGAAAAGTTTTGTAAATGGTGGTTGGTTTGAAAGATGCAATTTTCTTTTATAAAGTGTTGTGAAAGAATTGGGTTTGGTTTCAATGCTAAGTGTTTTATGAAAATGGTTTCTAAGGCGATTATTCTAAAAACTGGATGTGTCATTGGATGTTGGAACATCCATGGGAGCACTAGGTGCTCACATGGATGTGCCTCCAAATTAAAATGACACATAAAAACTATATTTTCTTAAAGATAGGTTTTTTATGGAATGGTTTGGTATTTCAAAGAGGGATGAAAAGAAGTTGTCCCGGTTGGCCTTTGGTGTGAGTTGAATGATTGTTCGGTTTGAAGGCTCGTTTGGTATTGGGTTTTGAATGGGGTGTTTGTACTGACTTTTGGGAAAAGTGTGTGTGCTCTATTGGCAACTTAACTCATTTACAAAATGTTTTGGAACTACACATGTTGTGAAGGCCCGGTTGGCACCTTGTTGAATGTGAAATAATTTCATGTATACATATTTGTGGGCATCTCTATAGGGGGACTTCCCTTCGAGGTTTGTTGTGTAGAGGTGTCCGTGCAAGGGGTTGGAAAGTGCGGTGAGATGAGTCACGCGTGGGAGGGCCTCCTACTTACACAGTATTATCGAAATCACCCCGGGTTCCTGGGCATCCTTTAGAACATCGAGAGACGTTTTCTAGCTAGCCCCGATTAGATGGGTTGGTTCCCCCTTGGTAGATAGGCCTTTTGGGGCGTGCCACTAGTTGGCTATTAGGGCGGCCAGTTGGTTATTGACTATAGAGTACCATGCCGACAAGTAGTCTGAAACCGAGTACGTCCATGGCTTTTCTAGGGATGTTTAGGATCACCCATGGTTATTGCTTATATCTGCTTGTTTACTTTTACTTGCACTTGGTTTCCAGCATTCACTTTTTACCTGTTCTTATTTTGCACAAGTGTGATAAACATGGATTTGAAATTCAGTTTTCAAGAAATGCATTGTTTTGGGAAAAACTGGTCGTGGCGCGTGTTAGTTTTTGAAATGGTAAATCAGGATCCTTTTTCCTTTAAAATATGAAAAACCATATTTTCCATCCTTGTATGTACAAACTAGTGTCTTTGGGATTGTTTCTGGAAAGTGGACTTGGTTGGATTATGTGGTTTACTTTGGCATCCCTACTGAGCATTTTTAATGCTCATGCCTATTTTATCTTTTCAGTCGCAAGTTTCCCTTGTTCAAGTTTTCTTGGCTGAGTTTCTCATTTTGGGAGCAATGTTGGCCTTGGTTGGGAGGTGACAGAAGGGTCACATGGAGGTACGTCTGTTGTTTGGTTTTATTTCTTCCCGCTGCTAGAGTTTAGCACTTTTGTTCTATTTATTCTTAATTAATTATTTATCTTTTATGGGCCAAATCATTCCCAACGTTTCAACTTTGATGCTCGGCACTAGTTGCCAGCCCATGGGGATCGGGAACGCCCCTCAGGCCATGTCTCGGGCCGGCTCAGGTGACCGGTTCAGGGTCGACCCAGGCTGGTTCATGACAAAATGGTATCAGAGGAGGCCCTTGATATTTGGGATGTATGGTAGAAGGATATTAGGATTCATCAGGACTCGGTAGGTAGGTTACGAGTTGGTGCTTGATCACCACCGCCTGTGACGAGACCTGAGTTATCAGGGGTAGTCTGGGTTTTGAGTCTTTTCCCTTTGGTTGTTATGGTTTGAGGGATGATAATGAAGTCGAACTGGTTCATGTTTTGGCCTCACATGGGGTGGTGACCCATGTGGAGTCCAAGTGTCCAGTTCAAGGTCCTTTTTGGGATATACCTTACTTGGGATATGGCTCACCACCATGTCGTCGAGTTAGGCATATGCACTAGTTCCTCATTCTGGTGGTTTGTTGTTGACTGTGTTTCGTTTTGATCTTAGTCTATGTGAGCGTGTGCTAAAAATGAAATTTGTTTTAAAATGGAAAAGTGTTTCTTTTGAAATTGTTTTGAAACTGGTGAATTGGCTTTTTAAAGTGGGAGTTTTTCGATATGGAATGTTTTATTGCTTTCTTGATTTTGATAAGGGAAAGAAGTTTTCAAACCTTGGTATTCTTTATTGAGGGTCACATGTGCATCGATATGTGCAGAGTGTGTGTGGGATCACTTTTCCATGAACGATGTAGCCGAGATTGGGTGAACGCACATGTGACAGTCCATAAGGGGCCATAGGTGAGTTTTAAAATTTAAAAGAAATTGCGGTTTTTGGAAAAGAAATTTTTACTTATGTTTGTATATGTTTAGCTTATGAGTTTGTTTCCCTTGGCTCAGGATGTCACTTTGATTGAGTTTTGGCTTGACGCCGGTTTTGATGGTGTTTTTCGTGTTATGAGTATGCCGCCCAGAAAGCCTCCCAAATTTGTCAATGAGTTATGCTCAGTTCTCAGTTCCTTTTGTGTGTTGCTTGTCTACTGAGGTAGTCGAAGTCTGTTAGAGGTATTTGTATAGTTCTGAAATATAGTGTGTCTTCGGGTTATTGGGAACTCCCAGGGTAGTTATTGTTCGTACCGCCCTAGATTTATCTGAGGGTTCAGTTCTGGACTAGTAAATATGAAATGTCTCATTGCCGTTAGAGTCTTGGGTGTGATTAACGATGGTCGACTTCCGCAAAGGTTCCCCACTTGGCAAGGAGTGCGGGTCGGTGGAACCTGTCTCTAATAAATCATCCTCTTCGTTACCGACTCTTAGTTCGTCGGACCGCTCTCTCGTGCATCACCATTATGGCTAGTACGGACATTCTAAGCCATCATGTTGAATCCCTTTGAAAATGTATGACCATCATGGTTGTTTGAATCATTGAACGGGAGGAGTTAGAGACCAGAAGATGAAAATGTCTGACTGTGAGGCAAGAGATGCTTCAGCTATCAGGGCCCCAGCCACAGGTCTTGGGGTGAAGCTCGCGCACAGTCAGGAGTTGCCGAGGGTGTGTAGAACATCGATTCGGAGTATGTTTTCAGATTTCTGAAGGAAAATATCCAATTTTTTCTTGTTCTATTCTTGTCATCTTTGTAAGCTCATCCTTGTTGTGGTCGCGCGATGAGCTCGTTCTACCGAAATCCAAGTAGCCTCATCTACTCTTAGTGCAACTTCTAAATCATTCGAATTCCTTGAAGGGTTTTGGTTCTACGGATAAACAAACCTGTTTTGATTTTGAGTTTGGTCTCAGATGCATGCGTTAGAGGGATGTTCGGTTCTGGGAAATTAATGGGTGTTGTTTCTGGGCTTTTTATTAGGCCAGACACCTCTCTGTGACTTTTCATTTATTGTGTTTGAGTTTTGTAGGGAATTCCTCCTTCCCGGTGTCTTAGTGTGCCAGTTTTTTCCAGAATAGTTTTAATCCTAGTGGTGGAGTTGTTTCGTTAGCATTGAGAAGTTGGGATGAGTTCAGTTTGGGGAGTTCCCGCGTTTCCCCCCCCCTGGGTGGTGTGTTCGAGTTTCAAGGTCTCTGTGTTAGTAAATTTCTATGGTGGGGAGAACCCTCCCGTGTTTTCCCCGCAACCTCGGACAATGATTGTACTCGAGTTGGTCGGGTGTGACTTGTGTTGGTAATGGTCACCCCAAGCCTCTCAGTTTCTTCTGGTTTTGCCTGGGCACGGACTCGAGTTATGCTAACTGTTGTCTTGGTGACTTTTTGGGGGCAGAAAGTGTTTGTGGTGGGGAGAATTGTCACACCCGTTTTTTTAGTCATTTTATTTATTTTATTTCTCTTGGAATCGGGTGATTTTGCGTAAGTGCGGGTGAGTCACAGTTTAAAATTTTAATGTTGGGATGAGTTTATGGTATGGGTTAGTGCACGAACACCATACGTTTAAGACGCGAAGTCTGCTTGGGTACCGTATGGTGCGCAAATACTGCACGGTCACCCAGTTTTAACGTTATGTGTGTGTATATATGTATATGTATGTTTATATGTTTATATATGTGTATATATATGCGTATCTATGTTTGTACATGTTTATGTTTTAACGTTATATGCTTATGTGTATATATGTTTATATATATGTTCATATATGTTTATATGTTTATATATGTTATATATATGTTTATATATATATATATATATGTATCTATGTTTATATAAGTAGGTTTATATATGTTTATATATATTTATATATGCATATATGTTTATAACAATAATAATAATAATTATTATTATTATTATTATTATTATTAAGATAAAAAAAACCTATCTTCCCAGGCGGTACCCCCCCCCCTCTCGAAATCGCGAACCAGAACCCCCCATCCCCATGGCTCTCTGTGCGCACGCCGGTGACCCGCCTCCACCCGTCTGACCTCGTCGCCCCGTCCGGCCTCATCCGGCCCCACCGCCCCACTGTCCGGCCGCCTCCCCCATCCGGCCGCCTCTTCCCTCGCCGCTCCGGCCTCCGCCTACTCCGGCCAACTCCGCCTACTCTGTCCAACCCCGCCTGCTCCGGCCGACCTCACCAGCTCCAGCCGCACCACCCTCAACTGGCGTGACTCCCCCTCCCCTCTCCATTATCCTTCTTTTTCATGTTTTCTTAGGGTTTTCTTTGAGTTGGTCAAACCCTAATTGAGGGGTTTTTATTTGTGCGTGTTTCTTAAATTTTAGGGTCTGCGAAGGGTCTGGAAATTTCTTCTTTACCTTCCGTTGATGCGATGTTGTATTCACACACCTCTGAGGTAGGCGAATTCGCATATTTTATTTCCGGATCACTTCGCTAATGTTTGTGCTCTATCTTTTAGTTTTAAAACATGTTTCACATATTTTTTATGCACTTAATTATCTTTCTATAGAGTTCTTAATTATTTTTTTTATTTGGTTAAGAATATGTTCTGAGTTGGTTCCTGGATTATGTCAATATGTGTCTATGTTGATTTGCTTGTTTAAGTGGAAAATTTTATTTTGTCGATTTTTAAAATGTGATTCTCATCCCTATGGTATCCTTTTACATCTTTTGTGATGCTTTGGCATTGGTGGAATTGGTAATTTTCGTCTTTGTTGTGATTATTTAATTATGTATATGTTAAAGTAAATTGATGTGCTTTTAGGGGTTTTTCCTTTAGTTTTGCTTTATAAAAATGGTGAAGATGTGATTTGAGTTTTACTTGTGAACTTGGTGATTTATATAGAGTTGGTTTTTGAATCGTATCTTGATTCCTTTGTTTGGATTAATCTTATTTTGGTGTCTTATGTTATTTTTGAGTCCCTGGTATTTATTTGGTCGTGCGTTGGTCTTCATCGTGCTGACATTGGGTGTCGACTGTTTTGTTAAGGTGTGGTGATGTTACTTTCCTAGTGCGTGCGCTTTTGTGGGAGTGCAGGTACGTGAACAGGTGGCCGTGTGAGTTTGAAATCTTTGGATCGGCCAATTCTTTAAGGTAGGTGTTTCCAACCATTCCCCCTTTTTGATTCAAACATTGATCACTTGAATGTTTTCAATTAATTATTTTATATCGTTGCATTTCTGTTGTGTTTATGAAAATCATCTGACATAGTTATATTGTTGTTTTAAATTTCTGAAAGTGGCTTTTGATATTGGTTTATATGAAATGCATAGGTTCTTGGTAAACTTAAATTGAGTTCCTTGTGATGTGTTTGGTTGTAATTGATATTGATTTTGTCTTGGAAATGTAAGATTTTGTTTGGTATGTTTCTTTGACAAAATGATGAACCAATAGGTTTTTTTAGAAATGTTTTGGAAATGGTGGTTGGTTTGAAAGATGCAATTTTCTTTTATAAAGTGTTGTGAAAGAATTCGGTTTGGTTTCAATGCTAAGTGTTTTATGAAATTGGTTTCTAAGGTGATTCTTCTAAAAACTAGATGTGCCATTGGATGTTGGCACATCCATGGGAGAACTAGGTGCTCACATGGATGTGCCTCCAAATTAAAATGACACATAAAAACTATATTTTCTTAAAGATAGGTTTTTGATGGAATGGTTTGGTATTTCAAAGAGGGGTGAAAAGAAGTTGGCCCGGTTGGCCTTTGGTGTGAGTTGAATGATTGTTCGGTTTGAAGGCCCATTTGGTATTGGGTTTTGAATTGGGTGTTTGTACTGACTTTTGGGAAAAGTGTGTGTGCCTGATTGGAAACTCAACTCATTTATGAAATGTTTTGAAACTACACATGATGTGAAGGCCCAATTGGCACCTTGTTGAATGTGAAAGAATTTCATGTATACATATTTGTGGTAATCTCTATAGGGGGACTTCCCTTCGAGGGTTGTCGTGTAGTGGTGTCCGTGTAAGGGGTTGGCAAGTGCGGTGAGATTATTCATGCGTGCGAGGGCCTCCTACTTACCCAGTATTATCGAAATCACCATGGGTTCCTGAGCATCCTTTAGAACATCGAGAGATGTTTGCTAGCCAGCCCCGATTAGACGGGTTGGTTCCCCCTTGGTAGATAGGCCTTGTGGGGCTTGCCACTCATTGGCTATTAGGGCGGCCAGTTGGTTATTGACTATGGAGTACGATGCCGGTAGGTAGTCTGAAACCGAGTACGTCTAGGGGTTTTCTAGGGACTTTTAGGATCACCCATTGTTATTGCTTATATCTTCTTGTTTACTTTTACTTGCACTTGGTTTCCAGCATTCACTTTTTACCTGTTCTTCTTTTGCACAAGTGTGATAAACATGGATTTGAAATTCTATTTTCAGGAAATGCATTGTTTTGGGGAAAACGGGTTGTGGCGTGTGTTGGTTTTCGAAATGGTAAATCAGGATCCTTTTCCCTTTAAAATATGAAAAACCATATTTTCTATCCTTGTATGTACAAACTAGTGTCTTTGGTATTGTTTCTGGAAAGTGGTCTTGGTTGGATTCTGTGGTTTACTTTAGCATCCCTACTGATCATTTTTAATGCTCACGCCTATTTTATCTTTTCAGTCATAGGTTTCCCTTGTTCAAGTTTTCTTGGTTGAGTTGCTCATTTTGGGAGCAATGTTGGCCTTAGTTGGGAGGTGACTGAAGGGTCACATGGAGGTACGTCTGCTGTTTGGTTTTATTTTTTCCCGCTGCTAGAGTTTAATGATTTTGTTCTGTTTATTCTTAATTACTTATTTATCTTTTATGGGACAAATCATTCCCAACGTTTCAACTTTGATGTCTGGCACTGTTTTCTAGCCCGTGGGGATTGAGAATGCCCCTCGGGCCATGTCTCGGGCCGGCTCGGGTGACCGGTTCATGGTCGACCTAGGCTGGTTCGTGACATGACTCATTGATTCTATGATAGTATAAATCACGTCCATGAGACCATGGTCTCTAAATTAGTCGAGGCGTATGTTCAGTGCATCATTTTACTATGCATAGCATCTTGAGGTGTATTGTGGGTGATACCATATTTTATAATTATAATTACATTAATTAGTGCATTTAGTGATGTAATTTAGATTTTATAAAGTCCTAATGGTTCTAAAAGGGAAACACAAACAAGAAACCCATCAATGCGGCATCATAAGTAAGAGTGCATGGTCAATTAGTCACTTTCACAATTAAAGGATTCATGTCGGGTTCACCATTTTTGTTTCCAATAGAAACTCTAATGACTCCATCATCCATGAAATTTAAATGTGAACATTTTTATAGACCCACTTTCCAAAAGTAGGTGGTCACTAGGGATTCTTACCAGTGACGCTTCAGAATAAACATTGGTCAAGAGGATGAGAGTTCAGGCTCATCACACCCTTTATGGGAAAATTATAGTCCACTTTGGGATTCTCTTATAAATTTAAGACATGTTTTTTGATCATTTCCAAATACTAGTGCTGGGACTGGTTACCCATTTTACAATGATTTTATTGAAATCATGAATTGATGTGATTATATATATATATTATAGGTTCTCTATATTTCTCTTATTAATTAGTTATGTTAGGGTTTATAGCCACAATTGGTGACACTATAATTTATCTTCATCTAGAGAGGTGATTGGTTTTGTGATGTTTGGATAAAACCCATGATAAGGGATATTATATATCCCTATAAATGGAATCATATCCTATGTAGTTCAGTTCCACTCTAATAGGACATGGCATAACTTTTAAATTCATGTGACAAGGACCACTTTCAAGTAGTTTGATATCATATGAAAAGGAAAAATTGGTGAAAGGTGATTTTCAATGGTTAGTGTGGGAATTATGATTGTGTATACCTTTCATTTTTATCTTGTTTATATATAATTAGAGAGGATAAGGTATTCTTGGGGTTTAATCCTGGTAAGAGTCCCATAGAGGTTGCATGTATAGTAAAAGGGGTGGATACGGGAGACTAAGTGGGTCTTATGCAGAGCTTCCCTGATGGATTATTAGATCTCATAGTAGCTTGATAAGAGAGTTTATGGTTATGTCTTACACCTAATAGTATTTACTAACCCTACTTAGGGGCATGAGCGATATATGTGGGTCTTACACATATACTTCCTTAAGGTGTCTTGCCTAGATAGTGAGTCAGGTGAAGGTATTTTTGGGTGCTGAGATGAGTATCTTGACATGGGGAATATTAAGAAACCCTAGGAGTATCTCAAATCAAGGAAAATAAAGGATAATTATGGGAATCGTGACTCAAGGTATATGATGAAATTAGGTCTCAAGATGATCACTTGAGGATAAATGGTTTGTCTCATGCCTGTCACATGGTTTCTTATGTTCATCACATAAGATAGAGATAAATCTTCATCATATGAGGGAATGGGGGTATATTAGTCTTGTAACCTAAGTTAAAGGTATGTTTTAATATTGGTATTGTGATTCAAATAGGCATCATATGCATCATATGGGAGCAAGAATCAAAACCCACATAGTTTGAGTGCACAGTTTAAGGTTTTGTGACTAAACCATACTATACAGTTTAACATTGTGTGGTAAGGATAATTATTATGTGGGTATTATACATGGGGATTCCCATATATTCTCTAGTTAGTAGATGACTCAGGTGGATATGGGTTTTTTAGATTACACCTTGTATGATTTCCCTATATATCTTTCAACTTCTTATCTATTGTTAAGTATGCGAGGAAGGAAAACAGGAGAGGTTGGTGAATATACTTAGAAAGAGGCCCATATATGGTTACTAAGAATAGTATCTCAACTCAAGTAATTTTAGAGACTAATAGGATAATATGAATTCAAGGTAGGTTTAGTAGGGTTAGGATCTCAGCTAGAGGTCTTGGTTGAATTATCACCTAGGTGAGAGACTTGGGAAAATATATTTTCCCTAGTAGGGGTGCCCATGTGTGAGATAAGGGAAATATATTTTTCCTAATAGGGGAGCCCAAATGTGAGACAAGGGAAATGGGTTTTCCCTAGTAGGGGTGACTAGGTGCGAGACTTTGAAAAATGGGTCTGCTCCCATGTGTGAGACCCAAGAAATTGGGTTCTCTCTAGTAGGGGTATCCATATGTGAGAACCATAAAAATTGGATTACCTTAATAGGGGTACCTAGGTGTGGACCTGGAAAAATGGGTTCATCCTCGTAGGGGCCTCCATGTGTGACACCAAGGAAAATGGGTTTTCCCTAATCGAGGAGCCTATGTGTAAGACCTGGGATAATGGGTTTTCCCTATTAGGGGTTCCCATTTGTGATACATGAAAAAATGGATTTTCCCTAGTATAGGACCATGGAAAAGGTACACTTAGATTTTGACACCTAGATGAAGGATATCTATTGGTTTGGAGATGGATGAGGAGGATCACCCTAGTTTGTGGCTTGGTCAAATGATTCTCCATATTTGAAAGCCCAGGGTGAAGGTTCTCCCTAGTATAGGACCCTAGGCAAAGGGCCTCCCAAGTTAAGGGCCCTGGGTGAAGGATTTACATAGTAGGGTTCCCTCTAAGGAAGACTAAGGAATACTATTTCCCTGGAATATAATCCCTAGGACGACTAGGGAACATGGTTCCCTAGTGAGAGGTTTCAGAATTACTAGGGTGAAGAGAGATCATACCTCAATTTATCCTATATTTTTTTACCTATGTGTTAAAAATAATAGGTGAGGGGGTCTATTTATAGACATTGGAAGACTAGGATGTGTGAGGGCTAAGCATGGAAGGTGATTTGTGTAGGACATCTAGGTGTGTGACATGGGCATGCTAACTTGGGCATGAAAACCTGGGAATAAATACGCAGGCATGTGCAGGATCTAGGAGAATGCGTTGAGCAAAAGAGCAGGGCAAAAAATTTGTGTAAATGAGTCTTGAGTGCATGGGGCTTAGGCGCATGACCCTAAGTAGAAGCTCATATTTCTTCTTGAAAATACCCAACTTCAAATGGCTATAAATTTTTACCTATGAGTCCATTTTGGAACCATGATTAGTTAACTCAACATCTGAAAAAATGAGTTATACCCTTAACATCATGGTATACCCTATAATAAGGGTTTTCTAAGTCCAAAAAGTTCCCAGAATATCATCTAAAATGGTTTTCACTATCTCAAAACCCTTTTATCGGCAATCGATGAAATTCTTGGCCTAGCCTTGGAAGTGGTTCTCACCACTACATAACCAAACCATGCAACGTTTTTGAGGAATCCCCATCACTTATTTTTTGAGAAATCATGTGGAACATGGAGATCTAATTTTATTATTCTTTGAGCATGAAGATAATTTTCTACTCAAAGTTGACTTGTGTTTTATAAGTGAGGAATTTGTTATGTATTCTATAACAAAGTTCATGTAATGAATTTCTTAGTTCCAACGTACATTCATGGTTATTTTTTCATCCCATGTAAAAAAAATTGTATATTTTATATTTCTTATTATATTTTCTTAGTTAGGTTTCCTATTACATAGGTCTTAGTCCTCTAGCTTGGGCTTATCCAGTGTTGGTCTATTCCCTTTGGACTATTTTTTCTATGGATATGTGCTTCATTTTGGTGGTTATTCTTGATCATTGATAATCCTAATCGAATTACATTTTGGTGGTGTGAGTCATGTTTTCTCACTATTCTTCTTCACCCTCACATGATTCCTAGATCTTCAATACTATCTAGAATCATGTCAAATGGAGCTTCATGTCCACATGGTTTCCATCATCCACATGCCCTTGATCCTACTAAATTACCTACTACCATAATGATTATTCATCCCTTCAGTTAGTCGTGATCATTTAATTTTCTATTTAGTGACTCGAGGTGGACTATGTCAATTCATTAATTCCCTTAGGGAGATTTATTCTATAGAGAGACAATTTGAGAGAAAGAGAGAGAGTCTAAGAAATAGGTTGGTTCTGAAATTAATCTTATTTCATTGAGTGTTTATCATTCTGATCCATGGTACCTAATACATACAATACCATTTCTGTGAATATTAGAGGATTCTTGCATGATATTTGTAGGAAGACAGTCCATAACACATAAATCTTGATTAGATTGAATGATCTATCATCTTTAAACCCATAAGTAGGTCTTGGTATTGTGGTTTGTATCTATAAGTGAGTTTTTCTTTTTTTATCTATATATTATAATATTATGCATTTCTTTCTTTAAGTGTGTTGTGTTGGTACATTTAGGAAGGCGTGAATGTTAATTCCTTATGATGGAATTGGCCATTATTACCTGGTTTAATAAGTACTATTTCCTCGTACAGATTTTTGTGGTTATTTATCATATTTTGAGTCTCTTGTATTATATTTATTTGATTTTTATATTAAATAGGTATATGAGTTGGTGTTCATGTCATTCATTTAAGTCTAATGTGGTTTGAAGCATGTGAATCCCTATTCCACTTATTTTCTACTTTTATTTTCAAAGTTCACTCACTCTGATCTCATTCATAAATTTTTATTTTATTTTTTTATAAAAAAATTGATCTTATCTTCATGAATTATAACCAAAGATATAAGTTAGTGGTTCATTATATGTTCTTATGATAGTAATATTATGAGAAGTAAAAACCTCCCATGATAATTGGCATCCGATCCCTATGATATATAATGATGGGTTCTATGATATTCAATATAAATAAGTTTTATGGAGAAAATGATTTTGATCTGTGGAGGATCAAGATAATTACACTTATTAATCAAAATGAAATTCTAAATACTTTATATGGTTCTAAGAATAATATAACCACCAATTATTATAATAGACATACTTGTGTTGCCTATGTAAACATCTATGTTTATGTTCTTTATAAAAACCATAGTCATATATTATTTTCATTAGGTGATAAGGTTCTTCAGGAGGTTTTGTATGCGTGTAATATTTCTGAAATTGTTTATAACTTTGAATCCCGATATATGAATAAGTATTTGTTTGGAATAATATATAATAAAATGATTTTGTGTAATTTTAATTCCCTAGAACTATAGTCAAGTTGTATAATGATGATTTTAACAAAATAATATTGGATATTTCAAATTTATATATGTTAAAATAGGTAATAAATATAAAGAATTAATTATGTTAACCTCACTAGATATCTCATATAATTATGTTAAATATTTAATGATGTGTGGTAGATACATCCTTATACTCATAGAGATCAAAGGTGTTTTTTTATATAAATAAATACAAAAATGGGTCTTTATCAAGATATAGGTCGAATACTTGAACAATAGGGACAGAATAAAACATAGTATAAAATGAATAGATAAAATCAAGTATAGAATAAGTTGGTCAAAATCTATGAATAACTTTATTAAGTTTGGTCATTTTAAATAACCTAAGAACAATAAAAGAAACAAATCTAATAAGAAAAAAAATATTTAAAGATAGTAATGATTATTATTTGTTAGCAGGAAATTATTTGGGAACAACTAATTTCCTTAATGTGTGTTTCCATTCTATTTTTAAGGAGTGGATCCTTGATTTGGGGTTACCTTTCCATGTGTTTCATAAGAGATATTATTTTACTAAATTTAATGAGGATGAATCTGGTGATGTTTTTTAGGAAATAATAAGAGTTTTCATATCATGGGCATAGGTTTTGTTTCACTAGATATTTGTGATGGGTAAGAAAAAACTATAAATGAGGTAAGATGGATACCCAGATTAAAATATAACCTTATATTCTTTGGAGTGATTATCTAAAAGTATTCCCCATTTCATTCTAACTCCATTAGTTTTAGGATTTTCATGGTTTATCTCGCTATAATGAAAGGAAACCTCATTAATGAACTATATATTTTAAATTTTAAGACTTTTTGAAGTATTTGAATTCCATAAATTTCATAGTAATTGATAACATTATATTCTGGAAAAAATGGAATTGGAACGTAATTATTATGGGCCTAACTAAATTACACAATAAGGTATTATTGTCCTAGATAACCTCAAATATTATTTCCTTTTGATAGGATATTATGTATTGTAAATCCAAATGTGTGAGTTTTAAAAGGTAAGAATAAAAAACTAAAAACCCTCTTGAATATGTGTATTTAGATTTTTGGGATCTATCCAGGTCTTTGTCCCACGGTGGAGGTTATTAATTTATGAACTTTAATGATGATTTTCATGAAAAAAATTTATTTATTTAGTAAAACATAAGTATGATACTTTTGAAACCTTTAACACTTGGAAAAAAGTGTTGAAAACCAAAAAAGAAAGAAAATAATGGCTCTTAGGACTGATAATGGGATAGAGTATCTACCTAATGATTTTATTTTATTTTTAAATCTAAATGAGTTCTTAGGAACAAAAGAATCCTCAAAATCACTCAAATAAATGGTTTATCTAGTTGTATGAATAGGACCATCCTAGAGACGGTTAAAATAATGCTATCACACATAAAACATTCCTTGGTCCTTATGGGTAAAATCTGAAAAAAGGTTCATGTATCAAATTAATCATTTCCATTCTACCGGCACTAGTTTTAAACCACATGAAGATATGTGGATAAGAAAACCATCGTGTTATGAACACCTTATAGTCTTTAGTTATACTACTTACGCTAAAAAAATGATAAACTAGAACTTGGGGTGATCAAGTGTGTCTTTGTTAGTTATCCTAAACATGTAAAAGGTTATAGTTTGTGGATAGGTAAACCAAGTTATAAAAAAATCATCGTTATTCATGATGTAGTGATTAATAAGCCTATATCAACCAAGGAGAATTATTCTATTCCTAAAAACATGATAACTCCTTAAACTATGGGTGTTGAAATTCCTTGGAAATCCCAAGATTAGTATGATAATAAGACTAACTCCATTGATTCTACCCAAAAGGCTCCACTTGTGTCTGATTCTAACTCTAATTCAAATTAAAAGGGATATTATAAACTTAGGAATTATCAGTGAACTCAAGGTAGAATCAAGATAATTATCTGATCCCTAGCATGGTTTAGTCTTTCTAATATGGATGCCTACACTTTTAATAATTCTCAAGATATTAACATTAATAAACCGAAAAACTTTAAATAATATATGATGTTAAAAAATATAATAAGTGGATTGATTCCATGAAAAATGGATTCCCATATTAAAAATCAAACCCCAATTATTATAACCAAACCTGAAAATGTGAAGTTCATAGGTTGAAAATGGATTTTTAAAAATATGGAAGATAACACTTAGGAATTAAAAATTAAATACAATGCTTGTAGATTTGGTAAAGGATTCCTCTAATGTGAAGGGTCTGAATATAGTGAAATTTTTTCCCCTATTCTAAAACATTCATATATTCAATTTTTTCTTACCTTTGTTTCATGTTATGATTTCCACATTAAGTAGTTAGATTTAAATATTAGTTTTTTCATGGAAAATTAGATAATAAGATTTACATGAAACCTACTAAAGTATTTTTAAAGGATTTCATACCTGATAAATTTTTCTTCTATAAAAAACATTGTATGGAATAAAATAATCCTCAATGTGTTCATATAATTAGTTTGATTCCTTTATGCTAGAAAATGAATTGAGTTGAATAAATTATGATGCATGTGTTTGTTTCAATTCTATTAAGCATGAATTTATTTACTTGTTATCTATTGATGGCATGATTCTAATTTGTAAAATCATGGGGATAATTAATTATGAAAAAAATATAACTTGGTTCTGATTTTGAATGAAATATTTGGGTAATGAAAATAAAATATTAGGTATGGAAATTAAAAGGAATTGGGAGAGTAAAATCTTGTATCTACCACAACATGACTTGTTGATTCCCTCCAAATGATCACCGACAATTCTAGAATTAAATAAATTCTTGAAGAATGGGTATTATCCTCTCTTCAAAAGAAAGGAATAAGTAGCATGAAGTCCAGGTGGATAAATCATGTGGATCGCATAACCTATAGAAGGAAACGTGATCTCATGACCCTGGGAGGTTCATGCGAATGGATCATGTATTGCACATAATCTACTTTTGATCACGCAATACCCCTCTCACAAACCTTCATGTTCTTGCAAAGGTGACCAGACAAGCACTGATGGTTATACGAAGTTTTTTAGAAAAGTTACTCTAATCATGTGACTTATCAATTGATAGACACTTGAAAATCACCCAAAACCTCTTATAAGATAAAGGTAAAAAAATCATAAGCTTCATAAAATGAAGAGTTACGTTGATTTCCATGTGACGTGATTATGAAATTTGAAAGACCCCATGGATCCCCTTAGATACATGTCAATATTATTACACGACAGTATGTTGGTGTGTCACCTTCATCATGTGAAGGAACTAAAATACATATGTTTGATCATTTGATACCCCTTCATCTCCACGAACAGATGAATGTATTGTTTGTGACAATTCCTACACACTATTGTGAGATCCATCATTGATGGCACAATGCATCACAGACATGCAAGGTGAATGTCCATAACAATGCTCGCATGACGGCATGAGATCCATTATTAATCATGTGATTCCCTGAAGGAAAACCAATAGTCATAGGCCAAAATCCGTATAAAATAAGAAATAAAATGGGAGAAGTTTGAAGCCTCTTTTAAAGGTAGGATATGCTGATTCTCATGAGATCAATATTGATCACATGAAAGAACCTTGAAAAGACAACTTGATCTCATGATAGACCACTAAAAATACATATTTTCCTCACAAAAGGTCTCTAAAAATTCATCTTAATATTGTGAAAGAACCCAAACAAGTCATCTTTGATCATAAAAAATCCTTTATATTGGATTATTTATCTCACAAAGACTGTCTGACATGTCAGCTTAATGGTGCAAAGTCTAGTTGACATGTCAATATGGTTGTGTGAAATCCCTTTGATGGGCCAGGGTCCAATAAATATAGTGATGATGGAGTGTTCTCATGGCCGATGTTTATCATGAAATGCCTTGTATAATCCATGATAAGATCATGTGAAGTGCATGATGCGGTACACCCTCCATAGAATCTAGCTCATCTCTTCCATATAGGCACCATGCAAGGCATTGTATAACCCGGGCAGTGAGTCCTATAAATCCCTCCCACTCAACACAAAAAATAAATACATGATAGAAACTATACACACAAGAGCACAGAATAGAGGAATTCCTGGAGTGGAAATTCGTGTGATCCCAAGATTCTTCCACCAAATAAAAATTTAGGTAACGGTCTAAGGGATCACATGGAATGAATATTTGCTTCATGTGATCACCTTATAGATCACACAAAGAACTTCTAACACGCCTGCATGATTATGTGAAAGATTTTTTGCATGACGACTTGGTCACATGAAATCTAAGAAATTTAATACTTAATGAACCTTGAGGTAAATATGCAGTAAAATATTGAAAAATATAGAACACTTATATGAAGATGGATATGCTGACATTCATGTGAATTCCTCTGGACATGTCACCCAAGTCTTGTGAAGTACTCTGGACATGTCAACCAAGTATTGTGAAGTCCTCTTGACATGTCAACCAAGTGTTTAGAAGTCCTATGGACATGTTAACCAAGTCTTTAGAAGACCTCCAGACATATCAACCAAGTCTTTTGATGTCCTCTAGACATGTTTGAAAATTCATGTGACATACTCCAAACATATTTCCCAAGCCATGCAACATCCTACATACATGCCATCTAGATCATGTGATGTCCTCCAGACAAGTCAATTGGATCATGTGATTGTCTTTGGACATGTCCTCTAGGAAACTAGGACATGTCTAGACATCTTCAAAAATGTCAAACATACACTCTAGACATGTCATGTAGACAATCAGGACATGTTAGAGAAATATACTAGGATATGATACCCTTTCTCGGTAGACATATTCGGACATACCACAAACTGAACTATGAGAACTTTGATTCCTATCTAAACAGAATATATTGGATTATTTATTAAGGCCCAAGCTCCAAATGGAAATCCGAATCAGTATAGGTCCCTCCATGTCTCAGAAACTCTAACCTGTGGGACCCAAAATCTCATGTTATATTATCGTTCTTCCTCATCCATCAGCGGGTTGAGGGTAGATCAAACTATGAGGAGTATGATTCCTGCCATAAACAGAATATGTAGGATGGATTTATAAGGCCCGATCTCTATACCAAACACCCCATGAGGGCAACCCCAGTTCATAAGTCCTAAATCTATATGTGATGAGACTGGTCCCTTTCTATCCCTTGTTTCTCACACTAATCATGGATCATGTGGGTTTAGGGATTTTCAATGATCATATCATTAGAATCATAAATCTCTCTCATCTAGGGAAACATCAGTGTGTAAGCTCCATTTAGTGGCATGATATGACTCCCCATACAAGGGAATCCACCTCAGGGTAAGTCTCAAAGGTGCAACCGAACTATGATGACTCTAATTCCTATTATAAATAGGATACATAAGATTCCTTAATAAGGCTTGAGCTTCATCCCAATGCTTAAGTTCCCTCATATATATATTTTTCATATGATTTTAAACTACATGGTTAAAAATAACTACAGAGGATTTTATTCTTTTATAAATAGGATATGTAGGACGCCTCATAAAGGTTCAATACCATCCTTGAGATATTAATTTCCTCCTTAGATGACGGTAAACTTGAGAGTTCCAAGATATCTAGATTCAAAATATGATAAGCTACCCATTTCTAAAAAATAAAAAGAAATTGATGAAGAACCTCAGATTCATATAGATAGTCTAATTGATAGAATCCCCCATTGCATGAAAAAATATTTGATACTTGATCATTTTTTGGGGGTAAATGGCTCAATATCGAGATTAGTAAGAGATTAATGAACATATATTAAATCTATAAGAGATTCTGAGAATAGGAAATAACTCCCCCCAAAAGGGTGTGATGAGTCTAATCTCCCATCCTCTTGACCAATGTGAGTTCCTAAGTGCCATTGGGTCTGAAACCCCAAATGATCACCTACCTTTAGAAAGAAGTTTTATACCTTTTTATGGATGTGTGAGACTTTGAAATTTTCTAAGAGATGATAATGGTAAAATTAAACAAATTATTGTGCAACCATACTTGAACCCCCATAGTCAAACCTCAAAAAGGAAACAAAAATGTGTATTCTAAAGTGAAATCATTTAATTATGTCATCCCCTTCATGAGTTAAAAAGGATATATTGTTTGGTCCACGTCAAACCATTTTTGTTCCTACCATTCCTCGTTTCCAAGAAAAACAAAAATAGTGAACCCAATGTGAATATATAAAATAAAAAAACAATTGGTTGACCATTAATTGGGAAATTTTTTTTGTACCTCCTACATGAATGAAAATGGTATACCTAGTGTTCAATCCAACGTAACTAGAGTTCCCGTGAAATAATTCAATTCTCATTGTGATGATTATACGTGACAAAAATGGATAAATTGGGCATAATAAAGGACAATTGTTTTACATGTTCATGGATGATTGATATTTTTTTTCACTTACAATGTTACGATGATTGGTGAACTTATTCCTTGTTGTCTTTGTGACATCAAGTACTGTTCTCACAAACAACACCCTGACCTGAGATCATGTCTTCATTGAGCGATTTCTTTGGGACCTCATCTAAGGTTTCAACCTCTATAGGTCCCAAAAAAATCATAACCCACCTAAAAACTTTAGATTCAGGTGTTGAAAAATGTATTGAGAATACCACTGACATGGTATGATCCCAACCCTTGAGGTTGAATATAAGGGTCTCCACATGTGGAAGCCGGAAAGTCTGCCTCATTTGGGTAAAGTTGTAGTGAAACAAGTGGCACTCATTTCCACCACCAATAACTTGGGAATATTATACCGAGATCAATACAATCATCTCCTTTCATATCTGAGGAAGTTGGATCAAGGATTTGACTATGACTCTATACTTGTTTAGGATATGCTGAAGAGGGTTCCTGTCAACTTTTTTCATCAATGTCATCCCATCAGTGCCCCTCAATCACCTTCTAGGGGCACCACCTGACACATTTCCACCTTGGAAACTAATTCATAGGCGCCAAGGAAGTCTCATCATTCGTGGAAAGATGTGGATAAACATAATTGGGATCATATCCCCACTTCCACTAATGAATCCTGCCGGTATATTCTGGTGGTATCCAGTGGGAAGGCTCATATCTCTTCCCCCTCAAATCAGGTCTACATGTGTATTCCTACAGAAATCATGGGGAAGGCACATATCCTTTCCCTAGTGCATGAATCCCACCATTATATTCCAATAGTATAAGGAGGATAAGAGTGGGACTATATCCCTGCTTCAAATGAAGATATCTTCCAGTACATATTGGAGACTAAAAATGTGTAGGCTTATATTCCTACACACACTTTGCTAAAGTGTCACTATATTATATAAAAAATTAAAGAAATACACTAGAATATTTTGGAACTAGTACAGATACATGGATAGGAACATATTCATATCCAAATACCCAGAGCAGTACATCACCATGATAAATACAAATAGGTGGATACTCTGGAGAAAGTGCACATTCTTGCTCCTATCTAAGAGGATTATCATCATATTTCGGTAAAGTATGAGGCATCAAACCTAGCTCATATTCCCATCCTAACCAAGTATCACCAAGTGAGAGTGGTACATGTCTCGGGATAGGTGCACATCCCTATCATAAAATATTGTAAGCATACTCCAAAGGCATAAGACCTAGTTCATATCCCTGTTCCAATCAGGGCTCACCAAGTGAGAGCAACAAATGCCTCGGGATAGGATCATATTCTTGTCAAAAAATACTTGATGCATACTCCAAAGGAACAGGACCAAGCTCATATCCCCTTTCTGAACAGGTCTCACCAAGAGAGAGTGGAACATTCTTTGGGATAGGGTCATACTCCTCTCAGTGAAGCTACTCAGAATATTCCACCAGCTCACAAAATCTGGGCTCATATCCCTACTTCTACCAATGAATGACTACAATAGTATCATTCATAGGCTATATAGAAGGAAGATCATATCCCTTTTTCCATTCTAATGGTCTATCATCATATTTTGATAGGGAATACATATTTTAACTCGGATCATATCCCCACATCATCCTGGGTTGACCAACATATTTTGGAAACCACCCATAGGCAGGATTATATTCCTATTGATAATACAAAATCTCATCAGCATACTCCATAAACTTCTCATCCATAGGCTCATATCCCTATAGCACCATATGGTTATTAGCATATTACAGCTTTTTTCATATAGTATGCTCATATCTCTGATCTGATAAATGACAGTGTCCTTGATACTATTTGATGTGTATCCACAACACCTTAAGGGTTCGTCAACTCTTTGACCAAAGAAGAATGTGATAATTACCTCCACATTCCTCCTCATGGTAATGTAGATATAGATCATAAGGACTCTACTCCTAACATATTTCATGGTCAACCTCCCCATGGTGATATCTCCCTCAGAAAAGGAAATCCTCCCCTTTCCTAGACACCTCTGTATAGAGAGGTTCTCAAAAATCAAACACCTTCATATAAAGAGGTGCATGAATCACCTAGGTCAACTATATACAGTTCCCTATAAACAATCATCAACATTTCACCACAATTAGTAGGAAACCTAGAAAAACATCATTTTTTATCTGACCATATGGAGGCATATAAATATGATGAAGAGAAGGATGATGTTGATATATAGAGAGAGTTAGATGAAAACAACCTCCCAATCATGTTCTAGACCCACTTCACTTCTAAATATGATATCCTAGGTGAGCTAGAGAATGATTCCATTCCTTACCTATTCCAAAATATGTGGGAAATTCATCAGTGGATGAAGTCTTGATACATCCCTTATCCAAGATACGAGGGTCACCTTAAGACCATCAATATACTCTATTGTCAGCTAGACATGGCCGCATTCTCCATAGCTCAGCACCCTGGGATGGAAGAGAATGATAAACTCCTACATAGTGTTTGTCTCTAAATCATGAAAACTCTCCATTGAATGATTTCCAAATCCTTTTCATACATACATATTCGAGGATGGGGAAAATATTGAACATTTCACTTCACTATGTCTCTGGAATATAAAATCCCCCCAAATACGACATCTTGTAATTTCATAGCCTCTGGAAAAATCAGGGGATCGGGTAACCCATGATTTAGTTCGTCAATACAATGTAATACCACCTCTTTAAAGATAAAAATATATCATAAATAGAGGGAGGCAACTGCCAAAAGATCTTTAAGTTTGGCCCCTAAAAATAATGGGAACACATTTCATACATGGAAGTTAATTTTTTTCCAACTCAACAACTTCCCATAGAAAATGATTCCCCTCATGGGATTCCATCACACCCAACTCATACATAATCAAAATTTTACCAAATCAAATGGGTCACAATATAAACTTCCATAGCAGCCGTCTAGGAGTGAATCTATCCCACAGGGGTGGGGGAATATTTACCAGCACCTCCACCCCTCAAGTCATCAGTCCCGGAGCAGATATAATACATATTAGTGGCAGCTATAAAACAACCCCAGTTCATAGGGATGGGGGTATTTTTATCTTAATCTGCATCACCACGTTCATCACACCCCAAGGGGTTATTGGAGAAATTAGTGGTGGTTCCATATCAACCCCATCCTACAAGGATGGGGGAATTTATATCTAAATTAACATCTCAGGGGTCATAAAATTTTCAATTGGAGTCATCAAATCCTCAACAAAAATATCAATAAGTGTCAATGGTGGCCCCAAATCATCCCCAACCCACATGGATGGGGGAATTTTCATCATCATTATCACCTTATAAGGAATCAGTATTCTCTAGATTGGGAGGTAAATATTGACGGTTGGCATCTCATCTATTCCTCCTGCTACAAGAAGCCCCTTTTTCCATTTAGGTTATGTTATGTAAACATGAATGGAAACTCTCTTAAGGTCACTATTCACAAACCGAGATAGGAGGAATGTATAGTGAAGGAAAAAAAATCTTATAGGGGTCATAATCCAAAATATTTCAATATGGCCAAGGGTCAGTGAAGTGACCCTGATGCAACTTGTGCAGAATCACCCTATCACATTGAGAGTAAAGGGATAACTACCATTGACCAATAAAAATAAATGAATTACATCACTATAAATGCAATATATGATTTTAATTAGGATACAAACACACAAGGATTCAATGTATAAATCATACCTTGAGAGGAGGGTGATCAAGATACACCAACTGATGCTACACGTATGTAGAATCAGAGGAGCCAAAACCTGGAACCTCCTAATAATGAGCTGCCACCTCTATGGTAGAAAATTGTTAAGGATAAAGGGAAAGGTGTGAATATATTTCATTGTCCACCCAAGAGATCCAAAATTCCCTCCATGGAGCAATTTATAGCACAGTATGATAATGATATAAAAAATATCAGACAGCTTAATGATGAGAAAATCAGGGGAAACATTCCCACTAGATATCATCTTCATATCAAGACAAATATACCTCCTCATATACATTAGGAAATATTTTTTCCACCTACAATATTGGCATCTGAGCATCAGGATGGCTCAGGATTCAGGTAACAGGTCTACATAAATAAGTAATTCTAAGGAGATTGAGACTTTTATTCATTACTATGATAGTATCTCCCCTCTAGGGAAATCATTCAATCCTATAAAGGATTAAAAATTTAGTGGGATATGAAAGTGGGTCCACCTCGTCATGACTCACCCACTCCCTATAGATAGAATCCAAACCAAATAATAGTACCTATGAAACTGCTCAATTCCCTTGAATCCTTGGATGCTTGAATGGAATCCATGGAAGGGCAGTGCACACCCATGCAACCCAAGATGAATTCATATCCTGAATGTGTGGATTGCTTTTTACCCCCACCCAATTTCAACAATTCATCCTTATTAACCTTTGATGGCATAGGAGATATAGAATAGAACCTCGCACACTTTATTTCCCAATGAAGACCAATGATGGGCCCTCGAGATCAGCAAGAGTTGACCAAGTTGAGATACTTTGTATAAACTCTAATACGGATAGCCTTTGTTTGGTATAGAAGCCTTCCAATAGGATACATTGTAGGATAAGAAGACCTTCATTATAAATTCCTTTATAAGTTTAGTTCTACTCTAAGGAAAATGATAATCATCAACCATAAAAACTACAAGCAATGTGAAAATGAGAGGGTGTCTGAATTCATCACCAGATGCAAGGGTTTAACCTATTCACTCAACAACCCTCTCTCACAGGATTAGTTTCTAGAACTCTATGCTAAAAATATTTGGGATAACCTACAAACACCTTTGATCCCAATGAAGGATCTAGGTGGATTCTATGAGTTTTCATAAATGGAATAATGCCTAGAAGATGTCATTTAGTGGGACCAAGATAAATATCATCACATGCCCTCAGCATAGGGGAAATGGCTTTGTAAGGTACAGACTAATGTTGTTGCCCTCAAACAAGAATCATTTTTTACTCATGCACCCAGGTAGGGCCCAAATCATCTAGAACCTCTTGTCGAGCAGTTATAACAACAAAATCACCCTTGACCAGAAGTAAAATGGGATCAGATTCACTTGAAATTTGAGTAATGTATAAATAAAGTGTACTTTTTGTGAAATGAGAATATCCCTGGTTATTTCCTTGGATCCATGAAAAATAACCTACTCAAGCTACCACATCCCAGGAAACCCAACAAGGTCAACCTCACTAATCATCCTAACTACTAACCTTTCCACAGGAGGTTGGGTCACACCATCCAGGATTACTTCATATTTAAAGAAGTTATCCAAAGCATGGTTGATTTTGGATAGGTGATGTTGGAAAATTCCCTAGCACATATGACTTGTGTAGACATCATCCAACCAGAAGAAAATGGTTACTGGTAAGAGGTTTTTTCCATGCATGGGAAGAAGTTTGATAACTGGATGACTTAAAAGAAAATTGACTGAGCCCATCCCACCTAGAGATAATAGCTTCACAAACCAATAATGACCCCTTCACCTAGGGATGTGAGATCAGATACACATATCAGATTTGGATTCAATCATCGAACATAGGAAATGAAAAAATAATAAGGTTTATATTCAGTTCTAACACATGTTATGACTCTTTTAGATTTTTATCCTTATACATCTGAAGAACAGGTACCACCCCCCCAAATGGAACCCTTCTCGGATGAAGATCTCATATTTTGTTATATTAATGTAATATACTTAACAAACCCCTTCTCTAATGATGAGTATGCCTCTGAATATGAGACCCCTATACCTGACCAAGGAGCTGGAGGATGAAGGAGCATAAGTTGAGGATACAAGGGACAATGTGAGCATGGTCAGACCCAATATCTTGGTCACATAACTATAGAGGACATATATGCAGCCAAGACCCATAGTTGAGCACTTATGAAAGCCTAAAAGAAACACATAAGTGTCCTAGAACCTTCCATCAGTCATCCAAGCCTAGTCATATTACAAAACTATATGACAGGGTTATGATTGTCTAATCAGTCTAGACAAAGGGGAAGTTCATCCTGACCTATATAACTCACAACAGATGCTCCTTAAAACTCTTCTCAATAACCAGGACCATTCACCTAAAATATCTCATCTCTTAATCCACATAATAGGGAGAAACACAATTTTGGGAAGTGCTAACCTCTCACAAAAAATTATAACATTCATAAGTAGTTAGTAGTTGTTCCAACCAAACACTCAATCCTAGATATGATCCATCTTTCAAAATAACTCATAGAATCACTCATTGAGTCCCTCTAGTTCCCATTTTAATTTGAAACAGAAGTCAAAGAAATCAAATTTTATTGAGTGGAAACTATTCCATCAGAATTTCAAGTCTCTATTTCATTCACAGAAAAGGATCAGAAAGAGGTCATCCCGGTACATATCATACCCCTATATGTTTCTGGAAAAGTCAATGATGTTGATATACAAAGGGATCTGATTAAAAATGGTTCTATGATCAACCTCGTCCAGATTCAAACCCTTTGACATTTGGGATATAGTGATAGGTATTTATATCCTATAAATATAACCATCCAATGGTACAACAAGAGAAAGAAAAAACATCTTGGGAAGATCAAGGTGAAGCCTTAGTTTGGGGATCTCACATCTAACATTGAGTTAATGGTTATCTGGCAAGACATTGCATATAATGTCTTTCTAGGAAGACCTTAGATTCACATCCATGTGATGGTACCTTCAACATTTCATCAATGCTTGAAATACCCAATTAATAGAAAGGTTGGCATACAATGCAGTGACAGTGATCCCTTTAAGTATTGTGAATCCATATATATTAAGGTAAGTTTCTATAAAAGGGAAGGAAAATAATTGATGGTAGATGATGATATGTAGGTTAAATCCCCTGATGGCTTGGGGACCACCCCTACAAATCCATATAGTATGCTTGATAGTGATTATGTTCTGCTCATAAACCTAGTTGAGGCAGTATACTTAATCCCAGATGTCCAAGCTACTCCTATCCCCAATGATAGTTCCATAGAAACTAATCAACTTTATAATCTCTCTATGAAGACTCTAGAAGTTTAGGGTGACAATGTCACTTCCTGTGGCCTATTTTACCTTGACAAAGATATATATTCACTCGTATTACCTACCATGTCTAAAAATGCCTCCATGGACTCAGAGGTGGAAGAAGAAGAGGATGAACTTAGGAACACACCTCCACATTTGAGGAAGGAATCTCCACCACCATCAATGAGATCATGTAGGTGAATATGGGAATATAATAAGACCTACGTCCAACATTGATTAGTGTATCTATGCCTCTCAAGGAGTAGGTGATGTATATTTCATTTCTAAAGTATCACTGATATGTGTTCACTTGGAATTATATGGAAATTCTCAGGCTAATCCTCATTGTGTCTACGCACCATCTAGGCTAACCTAATGACCATCAAGGTTTTAAGAAAGAATCCAGGAGGATGAACCCATCTCATGCTACTAAAGCAGAATTGAAAGTTGAAAAAAATGATCAAATACAACTTTTTCCATGAATCAAAATACCCAAGATGGATCATAAACATCCCACCTATAAGGAAAAAGAATAGTAATATTAGGATATGCATCGCTTTTATAGACCCTAATCAATATTTCATGAAGGACAATTTCTCATTTTTTATCACAAAACTCTTGATCGATGCAACTACTGGCTTCAAATACCTTTCCTTTATGGATAGGTATTCAGGGTACAATCAAATAAATATATACCCTAAAGAAAAATAATCAACCACCTTCATAGCACCTCAGGGGATCTTTTTCTATTAGGTTATACACCTTGGATTAAAGAATGATGGTGTTAATTACAAATTCTCAATGTATCATATCTTTAATCCCTTATTAGGAAAAATATCATAATGTTATGTCAATGACCCGGTGGTTAAATATCAGTAGCAATGTGATCACCTCATAGATATTTAAATAATCTTCAGAAAACTACGAAAGCAAATTTTGAAGATGAATTTGCTGAAGTTCTCTTTTGGGGTAATGTTGGGGAAATTTCTTGGCATTTTGGTATGCCACTTTGGCATCAAGGTTAACCTATAAAAGGTTAGTATGATCCTACAAATGTCACCCCCCTCATAATCTTAATGAACTAAGGGGGATCCAAGGGAACCTCTCTTACATTTAGTGTTTCATGGCTAACTTGGCTAGAAAATCTATCCCCTTCACCAAGTTAATGAAGAAGGGAGTCACCTAATGATAGGATGAGGACTTCCAAGAAGCCTTTGAGAATATCAATAAATTCTTTTTTTCACCCATCAGTCTTGATGTCGCTAGTGGAAGGAAAGTCACTCATCTTAAATTTGGTGGCTAAGGAGCGATCTCTTGGTGATCTCATCGCATAGAAAAATGATGTGGGGAATTAAAAAAAAATATCTACTACATTAGTCAAATGAATCTAGGTTTTGAGACTTGGTATTCTAATATTTAAAATAACTACCTCACACTCATATTTATAGTGAAAAAGTTAGGACATTACTTGCAGCATCATGAAGTCCACTTGGTCTCTCATATTGACCCGCTCAAGTACTTCCATGGACACCTTATGTTGATTGGGTGTTTATCCTAATGGATAGTTATTCTACAATATTATGACATCTTGTTCAAGTCACAAAAGGTAGTGAAAGTTCAGACCCTATCTAATTTTCTTGTGGAACATCCCACCCCATAAGTACACCATTGGACACCGAACTTATAGATGAAGATGTTTCATATTCCCATGACACTCCCCAAACATGGGAGAGGTATTTTGATGGTGAATCTTGAATTCATAAAGGAAAGAGTCTGGAAAACTTTAAGTTCAACTGAGTTGGTCTGGGGATTGTATTTATTTCCCCAAATAAAGAAATTAAACCCTACTCTTTTTCACTATCTGAAGGATTCACTAATAATGAGGTAGAATATCAGGCCCTCGTTGTTGGATTAGAATTATCCATACAGCTGTAGATAACCTACCTAAACATCAAAGGGGATTCAGAGCTAGTGATAAAACAAATCAGTGGTGAATATTCCATCAAGAAGGAGGAATTCAATATTCTTACTGTTTATGTTAAATGACTGATGGAATATTTCCCTTTTGAACCCACCATGCATCATGTTCCTCAATCAAAAAATGCTCATGTCGATGCACTGGCTAATGCATCCATAGTTCTAGCTAACCCTGATTAGGATGATGTGATCTTTTGCAACACACATTGAAGGATGGTCTCATCTGTCATAATTTGTGACATGTAAGAAATCAATTAGGTCAATATGGACCCAGAGAATGATAAACCAATATCCACCCCTGGATAGATGGAGATTATAATTTATTATCTCCAAAATTGGACTTTCCCATTAGATGGATCCATAAGGGAATGGACTTGGTGCTGAGCAGTGAACTTCACCCTTTAGGGTGGTCAAAATGAGAAAAAAGACCTCTATAAATGAGGCTTCAATGGGATACTCCTTATATGCATAGCAGAAAGAGAGATTCCTACCTCCATGGACGAAGTCCATATAGGCTCATGTGGTTCTCATCAATTCAGGACCAGACTCTCCCATAAAATTAGGAAGCTTGGTTACTATTAGAAAATCATGATACAATATTGTGTGGAATTAACCAAGAAATTTCATTCATGATATATTCATGAAAACTTCATCCATAAACCCCTATAATTTCTATATATAACTAAATATTCTTTGTTTTTTGTTGTATGGGGAATAGATGTTATGAGGCCATATCCCCTAACCACATATAAGTAGTTTAATCACATCATTACTACTACTGACTTATTTTCTAAATGGGATAAGTCAATATCCATCAAGGAAGTTGGGATGAATAATATAATTAACTTTATATAATATAGCATCATCACCAGGTTCAAAGACCCTCACATTATATTGATGGACAATGATGCAAACTTCTATTCAACCATATTGAAGAAATTATATCAGGGGTGCATCATCAAGTCCAACCATTCATCTTACTATCATGCATTATAAAATGGAAAGATATTGGCCTTCAATAAGACTCTATTGAATATACTTCAAAAGATTTTATACAAAGACAAAAATTCATGACCAGAAAAACTCCTTTATTCTTTATGGACCTAGAAAACCATCGCGCGCACTACTACATAAGCAACTCTGTATTCATTGGTGTACAGAACTGAAGTAGTGTTTCCTATATAAGTCCCTTTTTTTCTCACTTCAAATATCTTTATGTGGAAAACTCTTAGATAATGGGAAATCATAAAAAGTGGATATATGAGCTAGAATGGATCGATGAGAAAATGTTACATACACTACACTACCTCAAAGTCCATCATAATCAGATCGCATGAGCCTTCAATAAAAAGGTTCGCCTCCGCTCATTCCTTCAAGGAGAACTGGTATTGGATCTCAAAACTCTAATGATACTAGGAAAGAAACCTCCAAAACTAGAACTCAAATGGGAAGAGATTTATATTATACATAATTTATATTTCAATGGATCTTACTTATTGGACACAATGGATGGGGAATGCATCACACCCCCCACCAATTCAAGGTTTATCAAAAAATATTTTGTATAGCTACTGTCAAGCCTTCTGCATCTTGACCGAATAACTTTACATTGTATGGAATAATTCCTGATCAAATGATGTTAAACTAAAAGGAAGACATCCTAGTCACATGATGATAAACCACACAATATGTCCTAGTCACATGAAGGTAAATTTCATGATTCATCCTAGTCTCATGATGTTAAACTGCACAATTCATCTTGGTCGCATGATGTTAAACTACATGATATGTCCTTGTCTCATGGAATTGAACTTCATGACAGATGTTTCCTTACCACATGATATTAAATTGGCTAGAGAACATCACTTCATATATGATTCAATGCACATGATCTAGATCTATGTGAAATAAAAATGGAGTTCCCATGTCCCTGTGTGTGAGTCAGATCCACATAAGGAATCTCCCCACTTAAGAACTATGTGTGGCTTGATTATTTCCATCACAGGATACATAGTGATACCCAAATCTCAAATCTTAGGTCTAGATTCAATATATTCATCCCAATTACAATACATTAAACCGCGTGACAACATCTTGTGCATATGATGTTAAAATGTATTCTTATCCCATGTACTAATCATAAGATGCCTTGGTAAACCATCTCAGGAAGCCTCATATCATAAACACGGGATGCCTCTTGAGAGATAATTTCTTGAATTCTTGGACAACATTTATGGGGATTAGAGCCTTCTTTTTCACATTTGGGAACATTCATCCTTTCCACATGATGTTAAACTACTTGGTTTTCCCAAAACTATATATAGCTTGATTCTCATTCTAATGAAATACGTAAAGATTCATATATCCTATATCTTGGACCAACCACCACATGACACAAAATTCCCCTATCCTTTATTTTAACTACCTATATTTCATGAAAGGAATCATTTCTATTCCTTTTTTCAAACACCAAGAATAGCTCACGTGGGCTTAGAAATTTTGGTAAGGGATTCCCTGTATGGTCGAGACATATCAGTTCATGTCAAGGTTAGTATAGTCCTGGATTCAAGACCTTAAAAGGAACACCATAAGTATTTAATGCATGATGTTAAATAGAATGGTTGATATCTCTTTAATGACATAAAACTATACATTACTATGGACCTCGCCTAAGAGGACCACTAGACTTGGTGATGGTATCCAACCACACCTCTGTTCAAGAACTAGGTGTGGCTTTATTTTTATCATCATAGGATACATAGTGATGCCCGAATCTCCAATCCTAGGTCCAATCACAATAATCAATAGAAATAATTCCCCCCTATACATACAGATCAGACTTGCGTATAGAATTTCCCATTCAATAATTACATGTGGCTTGATTAATATCATCATAGGATACATAGTGACTCCCGGATCTCCAATCTTGGATCCTTCCATAACAATTAATGGGAATAATTCCCGCTCTACATATGGTTCATACCTATATGGAGATTTTACCATTAAATAACTAAGTATTTCTTGATTCATGCCATCATAGGATATATATATATATATAGTGATGCATGGATCTCTAATCCTGGTTCCAGCTGTAATAAGAAAATGGGAATAATTCCCTCCTCTTTGTATGAATCGGACCTGTGTGGATAATTTTATGTTAAAGAAATATGTGTGGATTGATTCCTTCTACCACTATTTATGCCTATATATATCCAATACTGGGTTTATCCATAATATAACCCCCCCCCCCATGTATGGGTTAGACCTGTTTAAGGAGATTTCATGCAAGAACTACGTGTAGCTTGATTCCTACCATCATAGGATAGATAGTGACACCTAGATATTCAATCCTAGGTTCATTTTTATCATATAAAATGATATAATTAAACCCTAAATACATATGTGCTAGAACTATATAGCGATCCATATGAGACCCACTCTTGTGTGGTTCAGTAGACTACCTGGTTGTCCCTTGTTTGTCACACTAAGAATGGATCATGTGAGCTTATGGAACCTAGAAAGATTCTCTAACCAATGTGACTGAGACACACCTCAGATTGAGAACCAATTTCTAGTCACATGCAATTAAACTACATGACCACGTCCTAGTCGTATTCCATTAAACTACACAACAAAAGGTATTCACATTGAATAGATCATTCCCTATTATGGTTGTGCATCTAAGAATCACATGTTTTATTCATTTGCCTCAAAATGTGTTCAATACACACTAGAATAGCCTTTAGGGTGCTCAAACCCTTTTTAAATATTATGTTTTCCAGGAACTAACTTCTTATCTTTGATATCTGAATTGACACAACCAGTTTCTTGAGTTGATTTCCTTCTCCTGGAACCCCATGGACATTGGTCTTCCTTGCACTTGGCTTTTCCCTATAACAAAATAGTAATAGAAACTGGTTCATCCAAATAGACCCTTGGATCCCAGGAAGGTCCCCGTTAAATATAAAAGTTATTTTCCTAATCATATGGAACATTATTGGCTTCCTCCATTACCAATGGAGGACCTATACCTATCAGTTTCCATATCCAGTTAACTCATATATTTTTGGGTTATGATTTACACTTTCTATAACCCAACTATTCAAGTGGATTTTGATACTCTCAATGTTAAAAATCTATGCATCATACTCATTTTCAAATCAGTATTATGACATCATATCCTTTTACCCTTTTATTTTGAGGTATGCATCTTCTGTGAATTTTTAATTACTCTAAGTTAGTCACCCCTCTCCCCTGCATACAAATCATATCTAGGAAGATATATATCCTTAAAGGAAATGATTATGGTATAATTATTTCCCCTTTAATATGCATAGGGAAACCTAAGAAATCCCATCCATAAAATTATTACATACCTCTATTTAAATATGGTCGAGTCGTACAGACTCACTTTTCCTACACACGAATAAAATCTACAAATGTCTTTCTTTTTCAAGAGATAAATTCATGAAAAAAAGGGATCCAACATATGGATACCCATAAATAATCCTATGCATGGATAAAAGATTCTTCCTACATCTAAATTCCCCCAAATATTGAAAAGTGTCCTCAGGGTTATCTTTCACAATTTCATGTCGGTTCTAATTTTATTACCACATGACATTAAACTATAGGGAAAATTTCCTTGTCACGTGAAATTAAACTGCATGGAAAATAAGTACCCACTACATGACATTAAAGTGTTCAAACTATTACCCATTGTCACTCCTTATCAAAGTACCATAAGAACTTGACCATAGTTAACCAGAGTATGGGATTCTTCTATCATCTTTTAAGAACCTCAACCTATAAATCACACTTCATGTATTGGGATCCTCGAGTTACTGACAACCTTCAATAGACCTTGTAAAAGGACACCTGAATTCAAGGGACCCTTTTTTGGACTATGTATTTCTACCCCTGGTTCCTGCATATTTTCTCCCGGTCATCAACCAAATGTGTCATAACTTGAAAAAAGGGTTTTTGATCCTTGTGGTACCTAATGTCACTATGGAAAAACTCAACACCTTAGGGTGTTCTAGGTAATCCTCTACATGATTATACCATATCATTACTCATGACCCAAGAACCTCAAGCCATGATTTACCAAATTTCCATCTCCTGCTCAAAATAATGATGGAGTATTATTGACCCTAGGTATCCTAATTAGGTTGTTGTATAATATTCCCCTCATACCAAATCTTTGTGAATCATGAACATAAACTACATTAACTTTTTTAAAGTTGTATTACCTTAAAATTTATCCTTTGATGGTCCAAAATCGTAAGACCCTAAAACTTCTAGTGAAAGATACATAAAATTTTTCAGGTTGAAAACCTACAAAGGGAATCCTGAGAAACAGTTAAGTCCTTACTCACTAAACTCTTCATCTCTAGAGTTTAGGTAAAATTTATAGAATAAATAAACAAGTCATAAAGCTCATATGGCCCACTTTTGGCCCTATTAAAATCTAAGTCGTGCATTCTAGACCCCCTAGTCTAGGAAAAAGTTAGAGTAATTATTTGTTACATCTCCTCTCCATAATAACATGTTCATTGGGAAATGAAACAACTTTTAGGGTGATTGAAACCTTCTTGAATATTTCACTTTTCATAAACCACCTTCATTCCTTTGAAGTATGAGATGACACAACCAGTTCCTCAAGTTGATACCCTTATCTTGAAACCCCATGGACCTTGGGATACCTTGTTCTTGGATCTTCCTTGTAGAAAATTGGTAATAGGGACAGGTTCATCTAAATAGACCCTTGGATACTAGGAAGACCCCTCTTAATTCTATGAGTTATTTTATTGACCATGTGGAACGTTATAGGCTCCCTCCATTACCAATGGTGGACCTTTACCCATTGGTTCCCATCCCTAGTTAACTCATATATTTCTAGACCATGATTTACAATTCCCATAACCAGACTACTCAAGTGGATTCGATATCCTCAATGTTACGGTTTTGTGTTTTATACCCTTTACCAAAGAAGTAATGTGATATTTCATTCCCAAACCTTTTGATGACCCATGCCATGTGGTTCAGAACCACATGGAGTAGGTCCCAAGACTCCCAACTAAAATCTAAACTGTCCTAGGGTACGAGAACTGTAACACCCCAAGCTTCTACGGTACGCTTCTCTTTGAATAATTCAATAGTGTGTGTTGTACGCAACATCGAGTTCTAACACACACCACAACTGATCAAACTAGCCGTTATGAATAGTAATACCTACTTTTTGAAATTTTAAAAAATTTATCTCTCAAAATGGACTTCATTTTTGGATTCTTAGTATCTAATTTAGCCTAAGGTAAATTTTTGGTACTTTTCGGATAACTTTAATATTTTGATGAATAGTGAAAATTACTAAATTTTAATTAAAAACAACTTTTTTAATCAAAATAATTAATAGTGATAAATTATGAATTTGATTGGTTTTAAAGTATATTTAGAATATATTTTTACCATTTAATACAATGTTGGTCATTGGACATAATTCCACAATTAAACCAAACATAAACAAGTATCAATCTTTTGATAGTTATTATATCTTATTAACACGCTTTTTGTTTTGACAGCGGGAATTAATTTTAAATTAATTTCTACCACTTCTGTGTTTTGAATTTGGAAAAATGGATTCCATATTAGGAATTAGGATGTACAAATTATGTAAATAGGTAACTTTTATTTTTATACATTTTTAATAATTACTTCGGTAAATATTTTATTTACCATGGTTAAAGGGTAAATCTGGTAAATAAGGGTTAAAAAATAATATTATAATAATAATAAATTACCCTAAAACGTGTCCTAACCTTATTGGTTGATACATGTCCGACCATGGGCATATTTGGGTCGATTTGGGGACCCCATGGTGCCACTTGTAAGTGATAGGGACACTTTATTTTAATTAAGTTAAAATGAATACAAAAATGACACAAGCATATATCCTTTAGCAAAACAATTTTTACATAGGGTTATATATGTTGGATTTTAGACTATAAATATTAATTATATATATAACACGATTTCCTACATAATGGTATTTTTTTTATAATTTTTAGACATTAAATAATTTAATTTATTTATGACACAATGGTGATGCAGTAATTACCATAATAGTGAAAAATTAAAATGATTGATATTGTAGATACCCAAATAAATATAATTTGAGACTTTTTATGAATTAAAATAATTTTCTAGGTTAATATGACATGTTAGGAATGATTTAATTAACTTTTTTTTAAGTAATAATTCTGTTATGAGTTTTACAAAAATCAATTATTGAATAGTGTCAAAATTGACATAAAAGAGTTTTTAAAACAAATATTATATTATTAATTAATATTAAATTCCTAAAAATCTGAGGTTCGGCAAAGAGACTTATATCATGATAGGTGTATCATTAATGGACCACTTGGGGGTCTCTTGGATGTATATAGTATATTTATTAACCATATAATATAAAAATACAAAGAGACATTGTAAAAGTGAAACTAATTAACTAAGAGTTAATACTTAAAGATAAGGTTAGTATAATGACCCAAACCTATCTAAATTCTATTGTTTGAGTGGTTTTAGACCTATCCCCACCTTAAAATTTAAATAATACACTTTTTATCCATTAGAAACCGAATATGAATTTATTATAAAATAATATTTCTAGCTTTTCCAAAGGTGCCCCTCACCCCTCTTATAAAAGGGCACTCCCCCTTCTCATTAAATCACACCTTCAAAGCCTATTGGTTCGTCCAAACTCTTCCAAAATACTCTCTAAACTTCCCTCACTTCATCCTAGAGGAATTCCTTTAGTCATAAAGCCAACCTAAGATCCCTTTTGATCAAATCAAAAGGAAGAACCCGAAGAAGAGGTAATGATTTCACCACCCTTTTCCAAGTTCCTTTCTTCTTCCACTTCTTCTTTCTTTGTTATTAACATTCTAAAATAATAACTCTAGTATCTTATATATACTGTGATGTTATTATAAATATGGTACAATCATATTCTGTATTATATCCATCCTTTGAATAACATGTCACCATATGTGCGTACGTACGGTTTACCGTCTCCACGTCGTGGTGTAATTGTTATTCAATAAATTTGGATGGGTATAATAATGATTTATAATTCATGTAAATAATAAATATAACATGATAATAATTCTTTATATATGATATACCATCCAATTATATATTATTTTTAATATGAAAAGAATGATATTGTCGCTCGTGCGTACGTACGGACTACCGTCTCCACGAACGCGATGAGATTCATTCTCCATCGTATCCATTCAAGTCTAGTTCTAATTTGATGATTAATAATAGTATCTAAGGACTTGATATCATTCTGGATATGATTAAGATACAACCTATTCATGACAAACATGACTTATGTAACAAAACATATAAACGAAAATGAGTAAGTTAACACCCGAAACAACGATAATACTAAGATATTATTAACAAATCAATATTAAAAGATCATATATGATATCATATTAATGTATATGATTCTTCTATAATTTAATAACAATTATTTCACCATTATACAGGAGGTTAACCTACCACCAACCAAGGAAAAGTACAAGTTAAGGGTTATTTCACAATCTCTTCATTATCCGAGGTTGTTTATACGTAATAATCTACTGGGATCTCTTTATCATCCACATCCCTGTTTCTTAAAAAAGTATTTCAAAAAAATTACTATTTTAAAGTAATATGGGTTAAATTCATTTATACCCTTGTTTGACTTTTTATAAGAGTTTTATAAAGGAATCTTTCCATCTTTTTCCAAACAAGGTGTTTTTTAACCTTTTCGACATAATTAAGGTAAGAATGTTTTTTAACTTATACGGCGGGTACGGATATTTTCCGCCGTTATAAAATCGTCGAAGCTTCCCTTACAAGATTATAAGAACATTTTCAAAGAAAATGTTTTATTTTATAAATATATGACTCTTAAATTATTTCAAAATAGAAAGAGATATTTCTCTAAAAAGAGTTTTGATTTCATCTATGTCAACATCCTTTGATGGATTTTATGCTTATTTGAAGTTGATTTATTATGATACAAAACTTCTATTTTGTATTGAAGGTTTTGTGATATGTTTGACTGTGGATGTACTATTTTTATACCATTCATGGTTTATGGTGAAAGTATTGAAATTTCTTATGCTAGTTTTAATACGAATATTTATGTTATGTTTAAACCTTTTCATATGGAAATGCATTGGACTTAATATATGACGGGTGGAGCCCGCTATAGCTCCTCGATGCATCGGTAGGTCTCATGAGACAAACTAGTGTCTTGGCACAGGGCCTTGGCAAAATCTTATTTGTAGTCTTGGCACGAGGCCTTGGCTATGTGGTTATGATAGTCTGGCATTATACATTCCATCATTATAAAAGTGGTTATTGATAATTCATGTGATTATTCGATTAGTAGAATGTCCATGTTGATTCTCGCTCAAATTCACCCAAGAGATGAAGGTAGAACGGTCCTTGTAGTTTAGCTTGGGTTATCGAATCCTCAGAGACCTAAGAAGAAACCTATAGACACGTACATTCTATGGACTGTTTTTGGCTATGAAGTGGCCAACTTGGGTTGATTTTATATGGGTTTAAAGGATAACTAACAGATTTAAGTGAATTCAATTTAAAATAATGAGTTGATCATAGGTTATTGCTCGGGGTGGATTGGACGTATTTCCTTTTCAATGATTTCAATTTCTTATATTTGAGATGGGTTCATTTAAGGAGATAAAACAACATCATCACTTATTGATTTAATGCCTACACCCTTTAATACTAATCATCTATACACATGAAGGATCAAAGTTTTGAGAACTTCAAGGTAAAGGTTCATATTAGCACATGAAGTGTGTGGCCTTAAATTCAACAAGGACGATGAAGTTTAAAAATCATCAAATAAAAATCTCAATTAAAGAGGTGATTATATATTAATGGGGTTATAAATAACATCCAATCCAGCCCCTTTCTACTCCCTTGGATCAACCCATAAGTGGGTTAGCCCTCCATTGATCTCATGGTTTCAATGGAAGCGGAAAGTAGACTCATGAGGGAAGAAATGGAGAAGTAAAAAAACACAATAAAATAACAATCACTCCACCGTTGTGTGATAATCTCACAAGGTTTGGTATGAACAAGTTCACACCTTGAACCAAAGGTATCAAAGTGATAAGGATAAGAACATAATAAGAGTAAAGGAAGAACTTTTATTAAGAAAAAATGATGAATTAAAACAACTTACATGTGGAAGAAAAATTTGAGACAACAAAACCGCAACATAACATTACAATGAAAGAAAGCTCAAAAATTTATAAATCCTCCAACACCACTACCTTAAATAGGAATTTTTTATCCCTTGGGTAGATCCTACAATAGTCCAATTCTCCTCAATTAATTTTTGTAGTCCATAGGTGGGTGGAAAGCTTGTGGAATTTGGACTTTTCCACATTTGACCCGAGGTGGCATCCAGCTTTCATCCACCGAACAGACACGTTTTTATGACTTTCTATATGGCCGAATAAGAGTGGGACATAGAATAAGAAAATGGATCTCTGGATGTCTTCTAACCTCCTTTAAAATTTGGTCCAATTTGGAGTTGTGGATTCGGAGATATGATCAAATTAGTGGGCTGTTTTTCTGGGCCGCAGAATCTGGCCCAGAATTGTATCTCAAACTTGGGGCGCCTAAATGGACACCATGGAGGCCGCATTATCATTGTATACTGAAGAGTTATTTGTTCCAATACATGCCTTATAGAATCCCATGAAATTTGGGATTCATTGGGACTGTATTTTGGGCCCCACAGTCTCATCAGTGGGCTGGTGTCCAATCTGCCTTCTCCAGAATTGCTTCCTTTCATTGCCAAATATCTCCATCATCCTCCATGAATTCTCCATTGATCCCTGAATGAAACATATTCATATTTGAGTGTAGATAAATTATAAAATTAAAATATGTATGATCAGATGAATCATTTGTTACTTTAAATGATGTTAAAAAATGTACTACATAATAGTGCATTTTAAGAAGGTATTACAATCATAATGTGAAAAGATATTCAAAGTGTAAAATGCACTAAAATGGTGTTTATGAATAATAAAGAACATGAATATTATATATATTACCAATGAATATTATCCTCATTTAGTGGCTAATCACACCCCCCAACTTGAGTTTTTCTAGTCCCGAGCAAAATATATCTCAACAATATGAAATTCGAATTCCCTTTTCCAAAAAACATTTTAATACACAATGATCACCAAAAAACCTTATACCAAACAATCATGAAAACCATCAAAATATTTTAATACAAGATAGTTTCATAAGCATATCCCAATCTCAAGAACATTTATTTGTTCAAATTCATTGCCATATTTCATCCAATATCAATTAAGTATGAGGATGTGTTGTGCATCACAATAGACATGGGGGTTCATCTTTATTCAAGGGAGAAATTACGGAAGTGCTAGGTGGAATCACATATCAATATTAAGATGAGTATTCATTTTTTTTTTGTATTATTTTTTTTTGTTTTTGTTTTTTTTTTTGCAATTTTTTCATGGTAATTGAAGTTGCACTCAAAAGATTCAACCCCTGTAGTGAGACTTTGCCGATGACTCCCAGGCTCAAAGACCTTAGGGCACCAAGTGAAGCCCACATACTCGGGCATCATCTCGAGTTAACTCAGTCAAAAACAAATTCAAATTACCAAAAATAGAGATAAAATTACTAACTCTGGGCCAGACAACTATGGAGTCACGATCCCCAAGTGCCGAAAACCACGCATTAGGTCATTTCATTTCTCTACGCACAATTTTTTTTTTAATAATTTTTTTTTGAATACTCATATTAAACTAAAATGATCACCAAACATATGATATAAATTTAGGGGACCCCATGAACTCAAACTAATACCCCACTATCCAAAGGGCGTGCATTGTGATCTTTTTTTTATTTGGATGAAAATATAAATGATGAAATATCACATTGGACAGCCACACTTTCCAAAATCTATGCTCATGAAATTATACAAGGATTAAAATCAGAATCAGGGCATGCTAAATTATTTGATATTCAGTTTCAAAGTGTGAAATGTGTATTACCATGTTCAAAGTTAAAGGAATTTTTCCTTCCATTTACACAAATTTTTTTTTCAAATCATTCATTTTTTTTTGTGACACGAAATCATTTTTTTTTTATTTTATCTCCCCCCCACCCAACTTAAAATAACATTTTCCCCAGTGTTTAAAGAAAATAAAATTTAGGAGGGGGTAGAGGAATAAAAGGAGAGTTCAATAAGGAAATTGAAAATGAGGGTCATGGAATGAAGTCACCTAGTGGTTGAAGTTTGAATTTCTTACTGCTCCAATTTAGTCCTTTGATATCCATGTCGCTTGTAGAGTCCCCTAGTGGAAAAAGGAAAACAAACAAACAAAACAAAAGAGTATATATATATATATAAGTAAAATATAAGTATATATATAAAATAAAATAAACTAATGATACATTGTCTTCTTTTTAAATTTCTGGGTAAGGTATTATTCAAGGATCACACCACGTGACACAAATGAATATGGTGCTCCCCTTTCATACCCATCCATACTCATAATAGAAGAACAGGTCAACAGTCTATTTTTTTTAAATATAAAAATGATTAATTAAAATATAAATTTTATGAAAACAACAAAATGATAGGAAACTTGAAAACCATGGGTTGCCTCCCATGTAGCTCTTTGTTTAACGTCATTAGCTTGACTTAAACCCCACAACTTTTCCAATACCAACTTTAAAAATTTTAAGGACCACATGTTTCACCACTTCTACTAGGTTGAAATTGATTCTATATTTAGAATTTGATTCATGCACAAACCTCTGTTCTAAAATGAGTAGGTAAATCCAAGGAATATCAGAAATGATGGATTCAATTTCTTTTGTAGTATTTTCTAAGACATTAATAATCATTACCACTTTATTGGTTTCAAGATAAGAAATGGTGACAACTTGAAGTTTTTGGCTATCCCCAATGAATGGAAACTTAAGGGTGGATGGAATGTCCTTTTGTTCAAGTTCAGGTAGGCTAAAACTCTCAAACATAGGTTGGGACTTTGAATTTAACTCAGTTTCATTTTCAAAATTGCTCAACAAAATTGGTTCATTTTGAATAGAAGATTCAACCACCAAATTGGAAAGACTAGTTTCAGTAATGGGTATGGACTCAAATTTTGTGATTTCTCTTAATGGTTCAGTGATTTGTGTTTTTGAAAAATCATCAATGGAGTTATATTCATGATACTCAATCCATGATGTCAAATTTCCCTCTTGTAAATACAAAAAATCATTTTCCTCTTGATTTAAACACCCACCAACAATTCCATGATCCTCTTCATCTTCCCCAAATCCAAAGGTTTTCTCTTCAATAAATTCATAAGAGGTTTGTGGGAAACTAGACACTTCACATAAGGTTATGGAAGGGACAGTTTGTGTCGGGATGGGTTCCTCACAATTTTTAATGCTTTGTAGTTCTAACCTCAATGATGAAACCTCAAAATTCATTATCTCCATTTGTTGACACAGTTTTTCAAGTAATGGATGTGGATTAGGATGGATAAGGGGTGGATCCAGATGGTCTATTCTAGGTGGATAATTAAGTTGTTGGAATTGCACAGGAGGGTGTTCAAATTGGATTTGTGGGGATTGAAACTCATTATATGTTGGAATATTTTGTGGATCATAGGAGTAAAAACAGTTTGGTTCATTAGGTTGTTGATGATCCCACAAGTAGAAATTAGGATGGTCATTGTACATCACACATGGGGTTGTGTGATCAAAGTAGGGATAGGTTTCCAATGTTTGGACTTGTTCAAAATTGAATTCCATAGGAGTGAGGGGGTGAGAAAAGAGAAGAGGGATGAAAAAAAGGATGATAGTGTCTAAGATAACTTACTTAGGTCCCCGGAAATAGTGCCAAAATTTGATTCTCGCTCAAATTTACCCAAGATATGAAGGTAGAACGGTCCTTGTAGTTTAGCTTGGGTTATCGATTCCTCAGAGACCTAAGAAGAAACCTATAGACACGTACATTATATGGACTGTTTTTGGCTATGCAGTGGCCAACTTGGGTTGATTTTATATGGGTTTAAAGGATAACTAACAGATTTAAGTGAATTCAATTTAAAATAATTAGTTGATCCTAGGTTATTGCTCGGGGTGGATTGGACGTATTTCCTTTTCAATGATTTCAATTTCTTATATTTGAGATGGGTTCATTTAAGGAGATAAAACAACATCATCACTTACTGATTTAATGCCTACACCCTTTAATACTAATCACCTATACACTTGAAGGATCAAAATTTTGAGCACTTCAAGGTAAAGGTTCGTATTATCACATGAAGTGTGTGGCCTTAAATTCAACAAGGACGATGAAGTTTAAAAATCATCAAATAAAAATATCAATTAAAGAGGTGGTTATACATTAATGGGGTTATAAATAACATCCAATACAGAACCTTGATACTCCCTTGGATCAACCCATAACTGTTTTATCCCTCCATTGATCCCATGGTTTCAATGGAAGCGGAAAGTAGACTCATGAGAGAAGAAATGGAGAAGTAAAAAAACACAATAAAATAACAATCACTCCACCGTTGTGTGATAATCTCACAAGGTTTGGTATGAACAAGTTCACACCTTAAACCAAAGGTATCAAAGTGATAAGTATAATAACATAATAATATTAAAGGAAGAAATTTTATTAATAAAAAAGGATGAATTAAAACAACTTACATGTGGAAGACAAATTTGAGACAACAAAACCGCAGCATAACAGTACAATGAAAGAAAGCTCAAAAATTTCTAAATCCTCCAACACCACTGCCTTAAATAGGAATTTTTTGATCCCTTGGGTAGAGCCTCCAATAGTCCAAGTATCCTCAATTAATTGTGGTAGGCCATAGGTGGGTGGAAAGCTTGTGGAATTTGGACTTTTCCACATTTGACCCGAGGTGGCAGCCAGCTTTCATCCACCGAACAGACGCGTTTGTATGACCTTCTAGATGGCCCAATCAGAGTGGTACATAGATAAATAAAATGGATCACCGGATGTCTTCTAACCTCCTGTAAAATTTGGGCCCATTTGGAGTTTTTTATTCTGAGATATGATCAAATTAGTGGGATGTTTTTCTGGGCTGCAAAATCTGGCCCAGAATTGTATCTCTAACTTGGGGCGCCTAAATGGACACCATGGAGGACGGATTAGAATTGGATCCTGAAGAGTTATTTGTTCTTTTACATGTATTCTAGAATCCCACAAAAATTGGGATTTATTGGGACTGTATTTTGGGCCCCACAGTCTCATCAGTGGGATTATATCCAATCTGCCTTCTCCAGAATTGCTTCCTTTCATTGCCAAATATCTCTATCATCCTCCATGAATTCTCCATTGATCCCTGAATGAAAAATATTTATAATGGAGTGTAGATAAATTATCAAATTAAAATATGTATGATCAGATGAATCATTTGGTACTTTAAATGATGTTCAAAAATGTACCACATAATAGTGCATTTTAAGAAGGTATTACAATCATAATGTGAAATGATATTCAAAGTGTAAAATGCACTAAAATGGTGTTTATGAATAATAAATAACATGAATATTATATATATTACCAATTAATATTAGCCTCATTTAGTGGATAATCACATGTGAATAAGTAAATGGCATTATTTTATTTTATTTTTTCCATACTATGTTGAAGTTCAAGTTTAAAAGGCTTTTGTTTTAGTTATACACTGCCTTAAATGTTTATTCTTATTTATGAAAGTTTCCGCTATATTGTTATCCTTAATGGGAATTTGAGCTCACCCCTTTTCTATGTTTTATTTTTCCCAGGATGTGAAGAAGTAAATTATGAATGACCTGCAGGGATATTATGAGGGGATAATAGTGTGGACTATGGAGACAATATGTTGTTGTAGTAGTTTTTCACTTTATGATGTAATGTAAAACTTTATGAATATATCTAGTGTTTCCAAGGCTACTAAACCAATCGGTATTTCGAGATTTGATCTTTCTTGTGATCATTCCAATGTTATGTAATAATGCACCGACTCTAGGTAACTGGGGTCGGGGTGCTACAGTTGGTATCAGAGGAAGTTTAGTACAAACCTTGGAAGTTAGATTTAGATAAACTCTGATTAGAGTGCATAGACCTAAGATGGACTTTGAGGATTAGTATAGAAGAACTTCCTAGAATTTTGGTATTTTAGATATTTTGTGAGTTTTCCGAGCAATAAATCCCTGTCTGGATACGAGCAGGTAGAGGCGGCTCTGGCATAGATGTACCTAGGGGTAAAACCCGAAAACACCGCTTTGAGCTAGACTCGAACGGGAACTGGTGCACGACAATGGGTCTTGCTGCACTCTTGGTTACGACACTCTCGGGAGATATGCTTAGGATAACTCTCATTTTCATTACAAATCATTATGAAGGGTTTATGAGTATATACTTCCTCAAAGAAAACATTTTTATGATTATGGATTATATCCATAAATAGTTCAATTTATGTTAAGTGTTTTATAAGTATGGAATTATGTATATTGATTCATAAACTGATCTAGTTTATGCCATTGTTTAGAAATGGCGCCTAGTGGAAGAAATGGAAACTGTATTAATGCACGCACTCCATGGAGGGATTTCCCTCCTGCTCAAGATAATTATAGTGGAGCTGGTGATGCAACTGGTGCCGATCAGCTAATCACCATACTGGGACAACTCACTCAGGTTATGAATAATAACCTTACCCATATGGAGCACCCTGATCCGCAGTGTGGAGGATCAATGTTAGATCGATTCATGAGGAAACAACCACCAATGTTCAATGGGAGTACAAATCCCTTAGTAGCTGAGCAATGGATAAATTCCCTAGAGAAAATATTTCAGGCTTTGGGGAGTAGTGAAAGGGAAAAAGTTATCATGGCAGTTTACCACCTCACTGGAGATGCTGATCAATGGTGGTCATTGATTCAAAACATGAAGTAAGATGATGAAGTATCAAATATGGAATGGAGGGAGTTCAAAGATCTGTTTTTATAAAAATACTTTCCTCGTGACCATCGAGCAGATATAGAAAGGCAATTTCTGAGTCTGAGACAAAAGGAGGATGAGAATGTCGCAAAGTATGAGGCTAACTTTACAAGGTTATCAAGGTATGCTGGAGATTATATACATAACCCAAGAAGTAATATTGATAATTTATTTAATGGGTTAAAACCATTTCTTCGTCGAGCATTAGTCTCACAATCCTTCTCATCGTACGAAAACATTGTCTCATGTGCTATCAAGACAGAAAAGGAATTCTCTAAGTCTTATGACTTTAAAGCAAAGAAAGAGAAGGAGAGATCTATTGATCAATCTGGGAATGGAAATAAGGGGAAGAAGGGAAAGGTTGAATATCCATCCTGTGGTAAATGTGTGAAGAAACACCCCGGTACTTGCTTGAAGGGAATGGGCGTCTGTTACAAATGTGGTGAAAAAGGCCAACAAGCTCGTGATTGCAAAGGGAAGAAGGAAGCTACCAATGTTCAATGCTACAATTGCAGGGAGATGGGACATTATGCAAATGAATGTCCTAATCATCAGGGGAACTTACCTCAGAAAAGGCCAAGGGATCAAGGCCAAGCTTTTTCTATCACTACTACTAAGGTAGAAGCTCCAAAAGATGTGGTGGCAGGTAATTTAATGGTTTCCTCAAGTTTAGAAAATACATTATTTGATTCTGGATCATCGCATTATTTCATATCTTCCCAGTTTGCTAAGAAAATTAGATATTTCCAATTTGATTTAACAAGGGAGTTGTCAGTTAAAACTCCTAAGGGAAGTATCATTGCAATAAAGTTTTGTGAATCAGTCCCCATTAGAGCACATAAATGTTCTTTATCCACTGATCTCATCGTCATACCTATGATTTAATTTGATATAATCCTCGGTATGGATTGGATTTAGGATTATGATGTGAAGATTTATTGTAAGAATAAGGAGGTTACGATTTTTGATGATAATGATAAGGAACACATTATCTTTAGAGTAGAATCATCACCACATAATTCTTATCTAGATCTACCCCCAGTAGCTCAACTAAATTCAATTATTGGGAAGGAAGAGAATGAAATGACTATGGGTGAGGAAAGGAATGTTCAAATATAGGATGTACCTGTTGTGAAATAATATGTAGATGTATTTCCGGAAGATTTACCTGGACATCCTCCAGAACGATAAGTTGAGTTTTCCATTGATTTAATTCCTGGATCAAGGCCTATATCGAAGACCCCTTATAGAATGTCCACTGTAGAATTAGTTTAACTAAAGAAACAACTAGAGGAATTGAGTAATAAGGGATTTATTCCCCCTAGTGTTTCTCCATGGGGATCCCCTGTTCTTTTTGTTAAAAAGAAAGATGGATCTATGAGGTTATGTATCGACTATAGGGAGATCAATGATATAACAATAAAGAACTAGAATCCCCTACCTTGCCTTGATGATTTATTTGACCAACTACATGGAGCTCAATACTTTTCAAAGATTGACCTTCGATCTGGATACCATCAGTTGTGTTTAAATAAGGAAGACATTCCGAAGACAGCATTTCGAACCAGGTACGGGCATTACGAGTTTACTGTAATGCCTTTTGGATTGACTAATGCACCCTCTATATTCATGGATATGATGAATAGAGTTTTCAAGGAATATCTCGATGAATTTTTGGTGGTATTTATTGATGATATATTGGTATAATCCAAAAGCTACGAAGATCATGAAATTCACTTGCGCATTATCCTGAAGACTCTGAGACGACATGAATTATACGGGAAGTTTAGCAAGTGTAAATTCTGGATTCAAGAGATTTATTTTCTTGGCCATATTGTCTCTAAATATGGAATCTCTATTGATTCTTCTAAGACCAAGGCAATCCAAGAATGGACAGCACCTACGAGTATAACTGAGGTATGCAGTTTTATTGGTTTGGCAGGTTATTATCGATGTTTCGTCCAGAATTTTGCCCGATTGGCAAACCCATTAATGAAGCTCACACGTAAAGGGGTTAAATTTGTTTGGAAAAAAGAGTGTGAAGAATTTTTTGAAGAACTGAAGAGAAGATTAGTCAATGATCCTATATTGACTCTACCATCGGGGAATAATGGGTTTGTTATTTATAGTGATGCATCGAATAAAGGACTTGGTTGTGTCCTTATGCAGAATGATAGGGTTATTGCCTATGCATCACGACAGTTGAAAATTCATGAGAAAAACTATCCTACACATGATCTCGAGTTATCAGCTGTGATCTTTGCTTTGAAGATATGGAGGCACTACCTCTATGGTGAAAAATGTGAGATTTATACTGATCACAAGAGTTTGAAGTATATTTTCTCACAAAAAGAACTCAACATGAGGCAAAGGAGATGGCTTGAATTACTCAAGGATTATGATTTCACGATACACTACCACCCGGGGAAGGCAAACAAGGTGGCAGATGCTTTGAGCAGAAAAGACCATGGAGTTTTGAAAAATATGAGAATTAAAAGGGATCCAATTTTCATGGATCTAGTAAATATGGACATGGGAATAACCAGGGAAGGTGAAACATCAATGTTTTTTCAAATGGTTTCCAAACCATCTTTACTAGAAAGTATTAAGAGTTCTTAGACCGATGATGAATAATTTCAAAAGAATATTAAAGCTGTGAATGATGGGAGATTGAGAGACTTTGTGTATGAAGATGGAATTTTGAAATTCGGGAAGAGACTTTGTGTTCCCGATATACTTGATCTAAAAAGGGAATTGCTGGATGATCCTCATAGTTCCAATTTCTCTATACACCCTGGGAGCACCAAAATGTATAGAGATTTGAAAGAACATTTTTGGTGGGACAACATGAAGAGGGAGATTGCTGATTTTGTGTCAAGATGTATGGTTTGTCAACAAGTGAAAGCTGGAAGGCAACAGTCTGGAGGAGTCATGCAACCTCTTCCCATACCGGAGTGGAAATAGAACATATTAAGATGGACTTTGTCATGGGGCTACCAAAGACTCCTAGAAGGAACGATGCAATATGGGTCATTGTTGATCGTCTTACCAAGTCAGCACATTTTCTTGCTATAAGAGAAGATCTACCACTGGAATGTCTAGCAAGACTATATATTGATGAAGTTGTGAGACTTCAGGGAGTACCCCTATCGATTGTTTATGATCGTGATCCTCGTTTTACTTCAAGATTCTGGAAAAGTCTTCAGAAATCCTTGGATACTGAACTTCATTTGAGCACTGCCTACCACCCTCAAACAGATGGACAATCAGAACAAACTATTCAAACCTTATAAGACATGTTGAGATCCTGCTCACTTGACTTTCAGGGTATGTGGGATCAATATTTACCTATGGTATAATTTTCCTATAACAATAGCTTCCATTCGAGTATTCAGATGGCACCATATGAAGCGTTATATAGAAAGAGATGTCGTACACCAACCTGTTGGGATGACGTTGGTGAAAGAAAACTTGTAGGCCCAGAACTGGTGGAGGAAACGATGGAAAAGGTGAAGGTAATCCAAAATCACATCAAAGCAGCTCAAAGTAAGCAGAAGAGCTATGCTGATAATTGAAGGAAGGATTTGCAATTTCAAGTTGGTGATCATGTTTTCCTGAAGGTATATCCATGGAAGGGAGTCATATGTTTTGGTAAGAAAGGTAAATTGAGTCCCAGGTACATCGGACCTTTTGAAATTCTAGAACGAATTGGGGTTGTAGCTTACCGATTGGCAATGTTGCTAAGTCTCTCCAAAGTTCACGATGTGTTCCACATATCTCTGTTGAGGAAATACATGCCTGACCCAATGCATGTACTCACCTATGAGGAATTAGAACTGGAACCCGATCTGTCTTATTGCGAAGAACCCGTCAAGATTCTTGATATGAGAGAACAAGTGATGAGAAATCGGATGACGCGTCTGGTAAAAGTTTTGTGGAGAAACCATAAGATGGAAGAGGCAACATGGGAACCTGAGGAACTTATGATGAAGAACCACCCGAGTCTTTTCATGCGGTAGTATTCTAGAAATTTTGAGGATGAAATTATTTGAAGGAGGGGAGAATTTAACACCCCAAGCTTCTATGGTACGCTTCTCTTTGAATAATTCAATAGCATGTGTTGTACGCAACATCGAGTTCTAACACACACCACAACCGATCAAACTAGCCGTTATGAATAGTAATAGCTACTTTTTGAATTTTTATAAATTTTATCTCTCAAAATGGACTTCATTTTTGGATTCGGAGTATCGAATTTAGCCTAAGTTGAAATTTTGGTACTTTTCGGATAACTTTAATATTTTGATGAATAGTGAAAATTACTAAATTTTAATTAAAAACAACTTTTTTAATAAAAATAATTAATAGTGATAAATTATGAATTTGATTGCTTTTAAAGTATATTTAGAATATATTTTTACCATTTAATACAATGTTGTTCATTGGACATAATTCCACAATTAAACCGAACATAAACAAGTATCAATCTTTTGATAGTTATTATATCTTAAAAACACGCTTTTTGTTTTGACAGCGGGAATTAATTTTAAATTAATTTCTGCCACTTCTGTGTTTCGAATTTGGAAAAATGGATTCCATATTTGGAATCAGGATGTTCAAATTGTGTAAATAGGTAACTTTTATTTTTAGACATTTTGAATAATTACTTCGGTAAATATTTTATTTACCATGGTTAAAGGGTAAATCCTGTAAATAAGGGTTAAAAAATAATATTATAATAATAACAAATTACCCTAAAACGTGTCCTAACCTTATTGGTTGATACATGTCCGACCATGGAAATCTTTGGGTCGATTTTGGGACCCCATGGTTCCACTTGTAAGTGATAGGGACACTTTATTTTAATTAAGTTAAAATGAATACAAAAATGACACAAGCATATATCGTTTAGAAAAACAATTTTTACATAGGGTTATATATGTTGAATTTTAGACTAGAAATATTCATTAGAAATATAAAAATATTTCCTACATAATGGTATTTTATTTATAATTTTTATACATTAAATAATTTAATTTATTTATGACACAATGGTGATGCAGTAATTACCATAATAGTGAAACATTAAAATGATTGATATTGTAGATACCCAAATAAATATAATTTGAGACTTTTTATGAATTACAATAATTTTCTAGGTTAATATGACATGTTAGGAATTCTTTAATTAACGTTTTTCTAAGTAATAATTCTGTTATTATTTTTACAAAAATCAATTATTGAATAGTGTCAAAATTGACATAAAAGAGTTTTTAAAACAAATATTATATTATTAATTGATATTAAATTCCTAAAAATCTGAGGTTCGGCCAAGAGACTTATATCATTATAGGTGTATCATTAATGGACCACTTGGGGGGTCTCTTGGATGTATATAGTATTTTTATTAACCACATAATATAAAAATACAAAGAGACATTGTAAAAGTGAAACTAATTAACTAAGAGTTAATACTTAAAGATAAGGTTATTATAATGACCCAAACCTATCTAAATTCTATTGGTTGAGTTGTTTTTGACCTATACCCACCTTAAAATTCAAATAATCCACTTTTGAGCCATTATAAACCGAATATGAATTTATTATAAAATAATATTTCTAGTTTTTCCAAAGGTGCCCCTCACCCCTCTTATAAAAGGGCACTCCCCTTTCTCATTAACTCACACCTTAAAAGCCTTTTGGTTCGGCCAAACTCTACCCAAATACTCTCTCAACTTCCCTCAATTAATCCTAGAGGCCTTACTTTAGTCAGAAATCCAACCTAAGAGCCCTTTTGATCAAATCAAAAGGAAGAACCCGAAGAAGAGGTAATGATTCCACCACCCTTTTCCAAGTTCCTTTCTTCTTCCACTTATTCTTTATTTGTTATTACCATTATAAAATAATAACTCCAGTATATTATATATACTGTGATGTTATTATAAATATGGTACAATCATATTCAGTATTTTATCCATCCTTTGAATAACATGTCACCATACGTGCGTACGTACGGCTTACCGTCTCCACGTCGTGGTGTAATTGTTATTCAATAAATTATTATTTGGATGGGTATAATAATGATTTATAATTCATTTAAATATTAAATATAACATGATAATAATTATGTATATATGATATACCATCCAATTATATATTATTTCTAATATCAAAAGAATGATATTGTCGCTCGTGCGTACGTACGGACTACCGTCTCCACGAACGCGATGAGATTCATTCTCCATCGTATCCATTCAAGTATAATTATCATTTGATGGTTAATAATAGTATCTAAGGACTTTATATAATTCTGTATATGATTAATATACAACCTATCCATGAAAAACACGACTTACGTAACAAAACATATAAACAAAAACGAGTAAGTTAACACCCGAAACAACGATAATACTAAGATATTATTAACAAATCAATGTTAAAAGATCATATATGATATCATATTAATGTATGTGATTCTTGTATAATTTAATAACAATTATTTCACCATTATAAAGGAGTTTAACCTACCCCCAACCAAGGAAAAGTACAAGGTAAGGGTTATTTCACAATCTCTTCATTATCCGAGGTTGTTTATACGTAATAATCTACTAGGATCTCTTTATCATCCACATCCCTATTTCTTAAAAATGTATTTCAAAAAATTTTTAATATTTTAAAGGAATATGGGTTAAAGTAATGTATACCCTTGTTTGACTTTTTATAAGAGTTTTATAAAGGAATCTTTCTGTCGTTTTCCAAACAAGGTACTTTTTTTACCTTTTCGACAGAATTAAGGTAAGAAAGTTTTTTAACTTATACGGCGGGTACGGATATTTTCCGCCGTTATAAAATCGTCAAAGCTTCCCTTAAAAGCTTATAAGAATATTTTCAAAGAAAATGTTTTATTTTATAAATATATGACTCTTAAATTATTTCAAAATAGAAAGAGATATTTCTCTAAAAAGAGTTTTGATTTCATCTATGTCAACATCCTTTGATGGATTTTACGCTTATTTGAAGTTGATTTATTATAATACAATACTTCTATATTGTATTGAAGTTTTTGTGATATTTTTGACTGTGGATGTGCTATTTTTATACCATTCATGGTTTATGGTGAAAGTATTGACATTTAGTATGCTAGTTTTAATACGAATGTTTATGTTATGTTTAAACATTTTCATATGGGAATGCATTGGACTTAATATGTGATGGGTAGAGCCCGCTATAGCTCCTAGATGCATCGGTAGGTCTCATGAGACAAACTAGTGTCTTGGCACAAGGCCTTGGAAAAATCTTATTTGTAGTCATGGCACAGGGCCTTGGCTATGTGGTTATGATAGTCTGGCATTATGCATTCCATCATTATGAAAGTGGTTATTGATATTGCATGTGATTATTCGATTAGTAGAATATCCAAGTGAATAAGTAAATGGAATTATTTCATTTTATTTTTTCCATACTATGTTGATGGTCAAGTTTAAAAGTCTTTTGTTTTAGTTATACACTGCCTCAAATGTTTATTCTTATTTATGAAAGTTTCCGCTATATTGTTATCCTTATTGGGAATTTGAGCTCACCCCTTTTCTATGTTTTATTTTTCCCAGGATGTGAAGAAGTAAATTATGAATGACCTGTAGGGATATTATGAGGGGATAATAGTGTGGAATATGGAGAAAATATGTTTTTGTAGTAGTTTTTCACTTTATGATGTAATGTAAAACTTTATTAATATATCTAGTGTTTCCAAGGCTACTAAATCAATCGTTCTTTCGAGATTTGATCTTTCTTGTGATCATGACAATGTTATGTAATAATGCACTAACTCTAGGTAACTGGGGTCGGGGTGCTACAAGAACCCTTCTTGGATAGCTTTCACTTTGCTTCCAACTTCATCATCTAGGAATTTAAGACTTTGAAAATATTTCATGGCCCTTGGAAAAGAGTGGTGATCTCATTTACTTAACCATGCATGTAAACCCTATGGGATCATGCATAAGGTATTTTGACCTACCAACTAGATGCATCTCCTCCTTTCAAGTAAGTAAATATGATCCTCATGAGACACAACGTTATTGTGGTAGAACCCACCACCTTGGGATGTTTTACATCATCCCTAGAATGTATGTCCCATTCTATATTCATTGGTTCAAAATTTTGGTTTATGAATTACTCAACCCATATTTCAACTATCCAAGTGGTCTCTACATCCCTAATCTTTTACCATCCACCAATATTATATCCAAAAGCTTACATGGCCCTTTCAATAAAGTGTGGAAACCTATACTTGACCATTCATGTAATCTCTATGGGCACGTGCATAAGGGCTCTTGTCCTACCAGCTAGAGGTATCTTCTCCTTATAAGAAAGAAACTCCAATCCTCATGAACACTGGTAACATCATGGAGGAACTCGGTGTCTTAGGGTATTTTGGTCCATCCTCGACATATCTACCCCATTATATATTCATCAATCATGTCTTGGTAGCAATACTTTAAACTACATAACATTTCATGTCCTAACTACGTGATGTTAAACTGCATAGAATATGTCCTTACTTCATGACCTTAAACCGCATGGAAGATATCATTACCAAATGACATTAAAATAAAGGAAGAACATTAATTCATGAATGGTATATTATTAGTAATATAAGGACTGAGCTAGAAGACCCTAAACTAAAATATTAGGAGGTATAATCTAGAAGAACCTAAACTATAGTAATAGAAGGTCTGAGCTAGAATACCTTAAAACTAAAGCAGTAGAAGGTCTGAGATAAAAGACCTTAAACTAAAGTAGTAGAAGGTCCGAGCTAGAAAACCCTAAACTACAGCATAGTGATGGTCTAGTTTTCAAGACCCTAAGGAAGCTAGTTGAAATATAAAAAATTCTCACTAGGTTTAAAAACCAAAAAGGGAACCCTAGGGAAAAAGTCAAGTATCTTATCACTGGACATGAAATTTTTGCGATATAGGAAATATTAAACACTCATAAAATGAAATATTCAAAAAACTTGTCAGGTTGAAAACCTATAAAAGGGCGTCCTGAGAAAAATCTAATTCCATGCCCCATAATATTTCCCTTAAAAAGATTTGGAAAAAGTTAGGGAGATATAAATAAAAAGATACAAATATTGTAGGGATCATTATGTTTTTTTACCTAAAATAAATAAATCCATGCTCACAAAGTCCACTGACTTAGGAAAAAAGTAGAGGATTATCCCTCTGCGACACATGATTTACCCAAATTATCCTTTTAAATCAGGTGATATCAAGACAACAAGAGTAGGTACATTAATTAGGAATCTCATATCGATGGGAATTCATGATAAATTCTCAATAGAAATCTATTATGAGTTAAGAATTCAAATACAGTAATCTTGGTTTACTTGGTATTATACAGGATTGGTATCATTGATGTTTCATGAGACATTAGGTCGTTGAAATTCATGCATATCATGAATAAAGGAAATATGTATGATGATATGAAAATTTAATAATGTTTATTCATTAATAAATCACAAAAAAAGGAGGAATATACACATTCCAAAGTATCTTCAAGGATTAAGGAAAAAACAACAAATAGTTGTGATTAGATTACAATAAAATTAGATTAGATGAATTTTCAAAATTATCCAGAATCTGGTGAAAACTATGGGTTGAGCACTAAATTGTCGTCTTCCCCACTTCTTATGCTTTTCTGAGGATAAAGAGTTTCGATAAAAGAGGAAAACTCCTATTTCAATATCTACACAGTCAAGTCATCCATCTAGGCATTTAGTTGAGAGACTATTTGATATCTCTATTCCATCACCTCTGAAGCTTGCCTTATTAATTATACTAGAGTATTCCTTCCATTAAAACCATTAAATTACCCCTCAGTACTAGCTTTTTGTTCTCGAGTCAAGACAATTTATCTCATGATATCATACAATGGCTAGCAATCAAACCCACCTGCCCCCAGATTGAGAAAGATCTAGAGTATTCATTCCTCCTATCCATGATGCTCCTACAAGGGAGTCACTATAATTAGGGAATGGATTTGATTCTAGATTTTTCTTCATGATACTGGGTCTTCTGTAACTAATTGGGTGGGCATGTTGGAAGGATGAATAGTTGGCTAAGATGAAGAAGAATTGAGAGAATAATTTTCATGTGATCTATTCTCAATCGATGTGGCATTAATTGCCAATATAGAAGGACTAGTTTTCTCAAAAAATTATATCCCACTAATGGGATGTTCTTCACTCGAATGATAACACTTCCTCAAAGGCTCACCCAAGTCTTGAATCAACTCTATTACTAATACTGGTGAGGGGTATGGTGAAGCACATGGTTTTCCACATGATAGACCAATATATCCTATACCCCACCTTGGTAGGCTTCCGCCCAAGCTTGGTTATAATCATAGGATTGTAAGATAGGTTTTCTGAAAGGTGTAAGGATAATCTCATAATTTTTATTCACATCCCACCATAAGAAAAAATTGGTGGATAAGCCTGGGATGGCATTCACCCTACATTCTAGATGAAGGGAGAGGATAAACCCTTTGAATATAGAAAAATTGGTGAGTGAACCGATATGGGATATATGGTTTGAAAATAATCAACTTTTCTACACGATCCATAATAACCACATCCTATAGAGAGATTTTATATGACCTCTCATCGAGAGATCCAATTCCATTATCAACAATTAAACTGGTCGATGCAAGATAGGGCATGAAGTATAAATGATCATGATAGATCAACATGTTAATAACTTCATCAGTGCATAAACCATGGAAATATTCAATTTTATGGGATAGAATGATGCATTAGGGATCCCAGTAGTGTTATGATATTTATAATAGTATAAATTCCCTCTTATCCATCCAAACAAGAACTATAAGGGGTATCCAATCTTGTAAGGGATGTTTCCTTATTACATATGGATGAGGAGTCGATGGAGTTGAGTGATAGTTGGTATGGATAGGTTAAGAAGGCACCCCTCCGACAATTGGGTAACCATCACCAAAGTTCCTACTCAAATTCCTAAGCGTACATCCCCAACCGGGAAAATCCATCCATTTAGAAGCATGGATAAAAACCCCACTAGTCAAAGGCTTGGGGATACCCCTGGTCTCACCTAGTAATCCCATGTTTCATACTCCCCAGCATCAATGATTTCTCAATAATATATCATGTTGTCACAAATCTGTTGGGAAGGGCACCAATGAGGGTGTATAGCAGTTTGATGAGTCCCGCTGCATCAGTGGAATATTCTGATCTAGTACTTAAAGGAAATGAGAAAGCATAGGGTCATATTCTTCTTTTACTTATCCTTCACAATTATAAGCATTTTCCTTTATAAGATTGGATTCTATATGGGGTTATCCCAAGTGTCTATGGTAGAAAGAAACTCATCATACATCTTCATAAGAAGAGATATCCCTCCCATCTAATAAATGCCCCAAAGGATAATCTCTAATTTTCTATGATACATGTAGAAGAAATTAGTGCTAGTAAATGAATAGATAATTAGTTCTTTAAGAAGTTCTGACTGATGATTTAAGAAGAATTGATAAATCCATGCTACCTCATAAAGATGAATAGCATGTATCTGGTTAGAGAATTATGAACAGATCTACCTGACACAGAATGTCCATTCCCATTCATAGGATAAGTTTCCTCCATTTCATAAGTCCCTCTTGGATATCCAACTGATTCTCTAAGTATTCAAGGATGAGATGAGTATGCTCAAATAGTTTTGAGAAATTGTATGATATGAAATATCACAATAGTCTAGACCCCAGGGGGAGTTCTCCAACATATGAGATAACCCCTAGTGTGGTGAAAAAACCAATTGACTATACTTAGAAATTTTTGTTTGAATATGGTCAAGAGAATATGATATCCAGCAAGATAAAAGATTGAAATTAGGTGGAGGAATGAAAACATTATCTAGTATACTGAATCCATACAAAGAAATTCGTTGTGACTGGGGATAGCTCTAATGTTTGGGTGGGATAAACCCCCTCAAAGCCTCATTGTCAGAGAACACATAATACCAAGGATTGTAATTTTGATTCCCAGTAATCATGGACCTTTGGATGGCCATGTTTGATGATTCCTGAGAACTAGAATCCATTTATGAAAAAAAAAATTAGCATGCGTTAGATGATCTAAGAAATCCTATCAAAATAGGTACATGACTCTAACACCATCATGTGAATCGCATGAACCATGAAGGGATTTGTGATTTCATGACCTAATATTGGTCTCCCAAATCACATGACCCATAGATCACCTCATGAATCACATGATGGGTGTAGATATTTAGAATCTCATGACTCACAAATTATCTTGTGATCTCATGATCTGTTTTGATGCTTGCAATCATGTGACCCTAAGATGGTCATGAGAACCCCATGATGTCCAAGCAATCATAAAAATGATCCAGTAGGCCATGTGAAACCTTCAAGATATCCATAAAACTAAGGAAATGGGTTAAGGATCAAGAAAATTAACAAGATTTATTTTGTGGTTCATTTGAACAAGTACTGAGGAAAAGTGTTCATGTAGTGAGATCTCATGAAACTACACCATGAAGTAATCTTCTGATTAGTTCTTGTAGAGAGGTATTGTAGAGAGGTATTTTGAAATAGATCTTGTGTTGATATCTTTAAAATAAATCACATGATGGGAGAAATAAAAATAGATCTGAAGGTTGAAGTCACTAGTGGAATGATCCACCCCCTTACTCCCATATTTATAGTATGATCCCCAGAATACCAAAGGTCACCTGGCAGACCAAACGTTATCTGAGACACCAATAATTGAAATCCCCAAGGACTCAGGCAAAGATTTACTCTCCTCAAAACTGATTCCTTGACCCTATGGATCTCTCTCCTAAGGGGGTTCATTTATTGATGCCCTCCAAATAAGTATTAACAATTATATAATTGAATAAATACCCAAATCATGGGTATTATTCTCTCTAAAAAATAAAAGAATGAGTAGCATGGATTCTAGGTGGCCAAATCACATGGATCGTATCACCTACAGAAGTAAATGTGATCGCATGACCCTATAAGGTTCATGAAAATTGATCATATGTTTCTCATGATCTAATTATGATCACATGAATCCCCTCTGAAAAGCCTTCATGTTCTTTTGAAGGTGACCAGACAAGTGTTGATGGTCATTCAAATGATTCCAAACAAGTTCCTCTGATCATGAGACTTTTCAATTGATTGACACCTAAAATTAAACTAAAATCCCTTATTAAATAAATGTTTAAAAAGGATAAATATCCATGTGATAAAGAGTTTTATTGATTTTTATGCGATGTGCTTATGTGATTCGTAATACCCCATGGATCCCCCTAGAGACATGTCAGCCTTGTCACGTGAGATCTTGTTGGTGTGCCACTTTCATAATACAAAGGACCTTAGACACGTTTTTTTGATTATGTGATACCCCTTTGGATCCAAAAATAGGCGGAGTTATTGTCTAAGACAATACTCTCACACCATCATTATATCTATCATTGATCGCACAAGATATCATAGATAAGTAAGATGACTGTCTATGATAATGATTACACGATGTTTTGTGGTCTCTTACTAATAATGTAATTCCCTAATGGAAAAACAATGGTAATTGGATTAAATCCTTGTAAAATAAGAAATAAAATGGGAGAATGTGGAATCATCTCACAAAGGGAGGATACACTGATTCTCGTGAGAAAGGGGGTTATGCACCTCATGTGATCACCATTGATCACGTAAAGGCCCCTTGAAAATCCATTTTGATCTCATGAGAGGCCCCTGAAAAGCAGTCTTGATCTCTTAAAAGTCATCTAACAATCCATCTTCATCTCATGAAGGACCCCAAACAATTCTTCTTAGATCATGAGAAATCCTTTCTACTTGCATCTTGAACTCATGAATATTGTCAGACATGTCGGATCAATGGTGAAAAGACCAATTAACATGTCAACATGGTTGTGAGAAATCCATTTGATAGTTTGGGGGTCCAATAAATATAGTGATGTCGAAGTGTTCTTGTGGTTGTTGTTTATCATGTGACTCCTTGGACAACCAACAATAGGATCATGCGAAGTGCATGATATGGTACTCCATACACCAACTCTAACTCATATATGTGATATATGTGTAATTTAAGGTGGTTCATAACAAAGGTAGAAATTCCTATAAATCCCTCCCCCTTAGAACACAAAAAATACATTATGGGGACTACACACATGGGAGCATAGAAGACCAGACTTTTTAAGTGGAAATTCATGTGATCATAAGAGTCTTCCACCAAGTAAAAATCTAGGGAATGAATTAAGGGATTGTGCAGTATGAATATGTTCTTTGGTTGATTGCCTTATAAATCATGCAAAGGAATTCCAATATACCAGCCTGATTATGTGTAGAAGTTTCTGTATGATGACTTGGCCACAATAAATTTAAGAAAACTAATGCTTTAAGAACCTTGAGGAACATATACAATAAAATAGTGAAAAATATGGAAAACCTATGTGAATATGGATATTTTTAATTTCATGTGAAGTCCTATATACATGACACCCAATTCTTGCGAAGTCCTCTGGACATGTCAACCAAGCCTTGTGAAGTCCCCTGGACATGTCAACAAAGACTTTTCAAGTCATTAGGACATGTCAACCAAGTCTTGTGAAGTCCTCCATACATGTTTTCCAAGCCATATGACGTCCTCCAGACATATCGACCAAGTCATGCGTTGTCCTACAAACATGCCATCTAGATCATGGGACATCCTCTAGAAAAGTCAATAGGATCATGAGATTTTCTATGGACATGTCCTCTAGGAAACCATTACATGTCTAGACATACTCATACATGTAAAACAGACACCCCATATATTTCATGCATACAATCAGGATATGTTAGATAGATATCCTGAGACATTATACCCTTGCCTGATAGATATATTCAGATATACCACAAAAAGAACTATGAGAACTCTAATTCATGTCCAAAAAGGATATGTAGGATACCTTCTTAAGGCCCAAGCTCTAAATGGACATCCACCTCAGTGTAATTCCTTGTATGTCTTAGACACTCTAACTTGTTGGACCCAAAATCTCTTGTTGAATGATCTTTATTCCTCATCTATCAATGATTTGATGGCAGATTGAACTATGAGTACTCTAATTCTTGTTATAAATAGGATATGTAGGCCTCCTTTCTAAGGCTCAAGCTCAATACCAAACACTCCATAAGGATATCCCCATTGCATAAGTCCTGAATCCATATGTGATGAGACTAATAACTTGATATCTCTTATTTCTCACCTCGATCATGGATCATGTGGGTTTAGGGTTTTGTAATGATCATGTCATTTTTATCATAAATCTCTCCCATCTGGGGAAACCCTGGTGTGTAATCCCCATTTAGTGGAATGATATGACTGCCCCCATATAATTAAATCCACCTTGGGTTAAGCCAAGAAATCCTGATATAACTATGATGGCTCTAATTCCCGTTATAAATAAGATACATAGGACGCCTTCATAAGGATTGACATCTATATCTGGTGCATAAGTGACCTCATATATGTCTTTTATTCATTATGTTTATATGTCCCCAGCCTTAAAATAATACTTAATCTTGAGTTAAATCAAGAATTAACATTAAGGATTTTTTAGGTTTAGAGTTTTAGAGAATTAGGCCATAACTATTACATTACAGCTCAAATATTACAAAGTAGACACTTCTAATCAGTATCCATGTTTTCATAAAATAAAAACTCTTAAAAGAAAACAAGAACTATTTTCTTGATATAAATCTTCTTGAGTTCTTCCTTTCTCTTACCCTTACTTATACCCTATGAAAAACATTTCAAAAACTTTGTATGAGCATAAAAACCTCAGTAAGGGTTATAAAATAAAGAAATAAAACATTAGTCCATCAATACATACAAAACATAAGATCTTGAACACACATCAAGAAATTATAAGACTTATGAATAACACATAGAAATCATAAATCATAAAGGTAACTTGTGGCATCCATAACATACTTACATTGTAGCTTTCATAGCTACGTAGGGAGTTACGTTTGGAATACCCATCACAGTATATTCCCTAAATATATTAGGAGAAACATTAAATCTTACCTCTGTCATGTTACCCAATTCATTGGAGAGCTATCTTGAGCTCACCCACCCTAGGTTTATCATGGAACCACCCGTATATGTAAACAATTCCCAAGAACAATAACATAATCATAACACATGAACAAGCATAAATGAAAGATAAGATTTCTACATTGGAATCACAAGATATCAGTTCAAAATATTCACATAATAAATACATTATCAAAAACATTTTCAAAACCAAAATACATAAAAAGATTATATGGTGTTTATTTTCATTCTAAAAACATTACGGCTTATTAAAGAAGCCAAATATCAAATAATGCTTGCAGCGTAGGAAAGGTTGTTGTCACCGCATATGTTAAAAAGAAACATTCCCTTTTTCATTTAATAAAACAATACATAAAAAAATATTCATTTTGAATAAAAGTAAAAGTAAAATGGGTTTATTATACATCATATAAAATAAAGTCACATATAAATCTAAGTATGCCTCAATGAAAGGAGATTGAGATGAAGTCCCTTAACTTGTGTTCATCTTGTCTTATCGTTCTTTATCTCTATAAATAATAAACATAATTTAATTATACTTAATTCAGAACATTTTTCAAGTTTATTATTCCTTTTATATCACTTATTACCTTGCTATAAAAATCATGTAATTATTTAAGTTCATATCGGTCTTTTTGTCGATGTTCGGTACTTGAGTCAAAAATGAACTTGTTATAACTACAAACTATCCATGTGGTCAAAAGTCCATTATCTCTAGAATTGTATTCATGATTTAGATATCACATATATCCATATATATGTATTTATATCCAGTATATATTTATTTATAATAGTCCATATCATTTGGATATATGAAAATGAAATGCACCATTCATGGAGACGGTAAGTCATATGTACGCATGAACGCTACTTTCATTTCTTTTTTCATTTTTAAAGGAATGAAAACCAAATGATATATAGGTATATTATAATTCCAGTATAATATCATATATTATATATGTTACATAATTTCATTAACACCATCCTTTATATGTTCCATGTATGGTATGAACGAGTCATATCACTTTGAGGGGGCGGTAGTCCGCACTTCCTAAAATGAAATTATCATATTTATGAGTTATGGAAAGCATAAAGGTATATTGTAAATGAAAAATACATAAGAATAGATACAATATAAATATAATATATATCACACATAAATACAGTGTCATCATAATGTTCACCATGAGAGGCAGTAGGAGGTAATTGAACAATCATTGTTTCGTGAGGCAGTAGTTCGTCATCCATAGAAACAATATGTTCTAAATCTATTAGATAGAGGTGTGTGTAAGTGTAGTTAGAATAATTCTCATAAGAAAATCCTAGTATATTGATGATATTTTTTTTATTATGTAATCAAATAATAATAACAGAATAGGGAGTGGAGAAGGAAAATAAAAGAAAAGAACTTGAGAGAAGACGTTACCTCTAAATCGGGTAACTCCCTTTGATTTAAGCTAAAAGGCCTTCTTTAACTGACTTATTCCTAGGGAAAATCTTCTATGAGGAATAGGGGGATGTTGGGAGATTCTTGGAGTAGAGTTTGGATGATCCAAGGGGCTTTAGAGGTGTGTGTAATGGGTTAGAGGTGGTGGCCTTTTATAAGAGGGGGGAGGGGCTCTTTAGGAAAGTCTGAAAGTATTATTTTATTATATTTTTTTTGTTTCAAAAGGTCCAAAACTCATTAAATTATAATATAATATGAATATAAGTTGAAATAAAATCATACAATTATAATTGGACAAGTTTTGGATATTTTAATCTTTATCTTTTTTATTTAACCCTTTTTACTCTTACTGTTTTATTAAGCATTTAACACTTTGAGAATAAAAATAGTTACCAAAACATGAAAAATATCCAAATAAAGAGTCATTAATAAAATTTTAGACATATGATAACTGTTTGGTAAAATCTTATATTTTTTGTAATTTTATAATATTTAATAAGATATTTTATATTTTAAAATATGAATTATGTCAATTTTGACACTATTCATATCATGACTTTTTTAAAAATCCATAAAAACTCGATTGATTTGAAAAAAAAATTATTAATACAAATATAACATGTAAATATCATCCATAAAATTCGTGGATGAAATTAAAATAACAAAATTACATTTATTTTAACATTTTTAATATCATTTATTTGAATCATTTATTAATAAAGCAATCACCGCATCATCATTATTTCATAATTAAATTTATTTATTTAATCTCTAAAAATTATAAATAAAATACCATGATGTAGGAAATATTTTTAGATTTCTAATTAATATTTATTGTTTAAGAGATCTCTTATATAACTCCATATAAATATTCATTTACTAAAAGATATATGTTTAGTTTATATTTTCCTTAACTTTAAATTAAAAGTAATTAAATGTCATTTTCAAACACAAGTGGCTCCATGGGGTCCTAAAATCGACCCAAGGATTCCCATGGTCATACATATCTCATCCAATAGGATTAGGACACGTTTTAGTGTAATTTAATATTATTATAATATTATTTTTTTCCCTTATTTACCAGATTTACCCTTTAACCATGATAAATAAAATATTTACTAAAATTACTATTCATAATGTATAAAAATAAAAGTTATATATTTACATAATTTGGACCTCCTAATTACAATTATAGAATCTATTTTTCCAAATTCAAAACACAGAAGTTACAGGAATTAATTTAAAATTAATTCCCATTGTCAAAACCAAAAAAGCGTGGTTTTAAGAAATAATAACTATCAAAAGATTGACATGTGTTTATTTATAATTAAAAAGTGAATTTACCTAAAATTACCATCATTGGATTAAATGGTAAAAATAAAATCTAATTACAATTTAAAACTAATTAAAAATATAATCTAACCATATAAATAAATTAGATGAAAAAACAGTTTTGACTTAAAATGCATTATTTTTTACTATTCATTAAAAATGGACTTTATCAGAAAAATACCAAAAATTTACCCAAATTAAATTTTGATATCCCGCTTCTAAAGAAGAAGTTTATTTTTTCAAATGAAACATATAAAAGTGACAAAAACTAGATTTAAAAGGGGTCCATCATCAAAAGGTGGTAAAACTACCTTTTAAAAATATTAGAGTATTTATGCTTAAAAGTGGATTAATTATCATTTTAAGCCTCTAAATTTTATTGGATAAGTGTAAAAACATTTAAAAAACATGTATAATCATATTTTTGTTAATTCTATTCATTCTCGCCAATACAACGGCTAGGCATTAACTATAATTTAAAATAATAATATTATATTATTATTTTTTTCAGTATGACTCGGCATTGTGTGCAACATAAGATTTTGGAGAAACCCATTATTGCGTGTTGGGTATGTCATCGAACATAGAATCCCCTTTAAAGTAAAATTCATATTTAATTCACAAATATTAATAAATATGAAAATAAAATATTCTTTATTTATCTCAGATGTTACATCCTTCCCCCCTTTTGGAAATTGCGTTCTCACAATTTTATTCACTTATAAAATAAGTGGGGGTATTTATCCCTCATAGAATTCTCATATTCACATGTTTCCTCTTCAACCATATGGTATTTTCAAAAAACATTTACCTGATGAATTACTTTATTCCGCAATACTTTCTCTCTTCGGATAAGAATCTGGACTAGTTGTTCCTCATAAGAAAGATTATCTTCTAACTGAAATACTTCTAGACTCAAAAAATGAGATGGATCTGACATATAATTTCTCAATAATGAAACATGAAAAACATTGTGTACCTGAGATAAACTTTGAGGTAAAGCCACTATGTGGGAAACTGATCCAACTTTCTCCAGAATTTCATAGGGTCCAATGAACCTCGGACTAAGCTTTCCCTTATTACCAAAATGCATAACACTTTTTCAAGGACAAAATTTGAGAAATACATGATAACCTACCTCGAAAGAAAGATCCTTCCTCCAGTTATCCGCATAACTTTTCTGCCCGCTCTGAGTTGTTCTCATGTGCTTCTGAATCAACTGAACTTTTTCTACCATCTCTTCTAATAATTCTGGTCTCATCAACTTCCTTTCACCTACTTCATCCAAAAAATCTAAAGTTCAACATTGCTTTCTATATAATGCCTCAAATGGTGTCATCTATATACTAGAATGAAAACTGTTATTATTAGAAAATTCAACCAAAGAAAGATGTTGGTCCCAACTTCACTGGTAATCCATTGAAAAATCACATCATCCAAAGTCTGAATTTTTCATTCTGACTGCCCATCTAATTGAGGATAAAAAGATGTAGTAAAATTTAATTTAGTACCCAAAGACTTCTGAAGGCCTTTCCAAAAGTTAAAAGTTAACCTAGGATCACGATCAGATACAATAGAGAGGAGAACTCCATGTAATCTAACTATCTCTTTAATATACAATCAAGAAAGTTGATCTAGAGACAGAGTATCTCAAATAGTAAGTAAATGAGTAGATTTAGTCAATCGATCAACAATAACCCATATTGAATTATTACCTTGAGATGTCTTCAGTAATCCCACAATGAAGTCCATAGATATATTTTCCCATTTTCATTATGGCACTGGTAAAGGCTGAAGCATCCCTTTCAGTAACTGTCACTCTGTTCTAAACTATTGACAAGTCAAACACTTCATAGTAAAGTTAGCAATATCTCTTTTCATTCCATCCCACCAGTAATACTCCCGAAGATCTTTGTACATCTTAGTAATACCGGGATGAACTGAAAATGGAGAACTATAAGCTTCACATAATAACTCTTTATTCAACTAGGAATCAAAAGGCACACATAATCTCTTTACAAACCTCAAAACACAGTCTCTATAAATATTAAACTCAGGTAACTTAACCTTCTGAACCAATTATACATTTTTCTGCAACTCATTTTCATCTTTATGCGCTTGCTTTATTCTGTCTTCTAGGGACAATTGTACTAAAACCTAAAACAAAATAGTGTAATTCCCTACACCAAAAACTTTTATGCCAAATTTCATCAAATATTTAATCATAGGATCTTATTCCAAATGTAATAAGGTTAATATAACATTACTTTTTCAACTCAAAGCATAGGCCACCTTATTTTTCTTTCTTGTATGGTAATGGATCGTGCAATCATAATCCTTGATTAATTCTAACCATCTCCACTATCTCATGTTTAATTCCTTCTGATTGAATATATACTTCAAACTTTTGTGATCAGTATATATTTCACACTTTACTCCATACAAATGATGACTCCAACTTTTTAAAGCAAAAAACAACAGCAGCTAATTCCAAATCATGTGTAGGGTAATTTAACTCGTGAGGTTTCAACTGATGTGAAGCATAAGAAATTACCTGATCATTCTTCATAAGGACACAACCAAGTCTTTTCAACGAAGAATCATTGTAGATAATAAATTCACCATCTCTGGAAGGTAATACCAAAATTGGATCATTCACCAATCTTATTTTCAATTCCTGAAAAAAATCATCACATTCTTTTATCCAAATAAACTTAACACCTTTTCAAGTTAACTTAGTTAGTGGGATAGATAAACATGCAAAATTTTCAACAAAACTCCTATAATAACCTTCCAAACCAAGAAAAATACGAATCTTGGGTATATTTGTGGGTCTTTTCCATTCATTAACAACTTTTGTTTTAGTAGGATCAACAGTTATCCCATCTTTAGAAACAATGTGACCAAGAAATGAATTTTTTTGTAACCAAAACTCACACTTTCTGAATTTCCCATACAATTTATTTTCTTTTAAGGTTTTAAATACAATCCTTTAATTATTTTTATATTCCTCTTTACGTTTGAATATACCAAAAAGTCTTCAATAAACGCATCCACAAACTTATCCAAGAACTCATGGAAAATTATATTTATAAGATCCATCAATATATCAGGTGCATTGGTTAACCCAAAAGGCATAACTAAAAATTCATAATGGCCATATCTAGTAAGAAACGCGGTCTTCGTAATGTTTTCTTCCTTTACTTTCAACTCATGGTACCTCCATCTCAAGTCAACCTTCAAAAAATACTGAGCTCCCTAGAGCTAATCAAACAAATCCTCAATATGAGGCAAAGGATACTTGTTCTTAAAAGTGATGTTATTCAAGTCTCTATAATCAATGCGAAGTCTCATTGAACCATCTTTCTTTTTAAGAAACAAGATAGGAGCACCACATGGTGATGTGCTATCTCGAATGACACATTTATCTAATAACTCCTGTAATTGCTTCTTTAACTCAAAAAGTTCAATTTGAGCCATTTGATAAGGGGGTTTTGAAATTTTCTTAGCATCAGGAACTAAGTCAACTGTAAATTTAACTTCCCAATCAGGTATTATACCAGGAAACTCATTAGGAAAAACATCAAGATACTCATTTACCACTGACACATTATTATTCTAAATAGTTCCTTTTTTTCAACAATATGTGCAAGGTGACATTCATTTCCATTTTTTACTACTTTCTTAGCTTCCTAATATGTTATCAAAAGTAAAGGTTCATTATTGTACACGAAATGAAATTATTTCCAAAAATAAATATCTTTAGCTCTATAGCCAATCTTAGTATGATAAACAGAAATCTAATCCATACCCAAAATAACATCAAACTCTACTAGAAGAAAAACAATAATGTTTGTAGGTAGATTCTTTCCACACAAAAGGACAGGAAGGTTCTTATAATTTCTTTTTATCTCAGCATCTCCTCTCGGTGTTTTTACCATAAGTTCAAGGTTCATATCTTGAGATGGGACTCCCAGTTTACTAGAAAATTTCCCAGAAATGAAAGAATTTGTAGACCTTGAATCAAACAACACATTGCCATAATCCGAATAAAAAAATAGTGTAACTGATACTACTTCATTCGATGTCCCAACATCTGCTGAATTAGTTGAAAAGGATTTCACCACCCCTTTCTTCTTTTATTCTGGCCGATTTCCTTCATTTGAGTTCTTCGTTGGACACTCATTTGCATAATGACCCATTTCATTGCACTTAGAACATTTTACTAACCGTAAATCATATTTTTTATTACCATTACCCTGATCTTTTTTAGTACAATTATGAGCCTTATGACCCATTTTTCAACATCAGAATCACTTACCAGAAAAGGCATTCCCTAGTGTGATTTTTACCACAATTTTCACAAACTATAAACTTAAGTTTCTTACGATTAGACTTTTTTGAAGAGTTCTTCCCTTTCATTTTACACATCAACCTATTATTCTGTTTTTTTTTTCAAATAACACACAATCATCAGCAAACTCCATTTCCACCTTCTCTTTTCATTGAACAAGTTTTTCATAATTTTGAACTCACGAGAAGCTAAATCCCTTTGATACTTTTCCTTTAATCCTGAGTAAAAATGATTGATTTTACTATCAAGATCTCGTACGAAATTTGGAGCATACCTTGTCAGTCGAGTGAATTTTTCTTCATAAGCAGCCACTGAGTCATCATCTTACCTCAATTATAGTAATTTTTTTATCCTAAGTGGAGCAAAATTAGGAAAATATTTCTCAAGAAACATACCTTTGAATTCATCCCAATCAAGAGCATAAATCTCCTCACTATCCCAGATGTTTTTAACCATCGTCCCCCACTGATTGGCTTCACCTTCAAAATGGTAAACATTAAGACTAACATTTTGATGTTCTGAACACCCCATGACATAAAAAATCTTCTTTGGTACTTTAATCCATCCTTCAGCTAGCACAGGGTCAAATGATCCTCTGAATGACAGGGGATGTTGCCTCATGAAATGCTCCACTACTGACATGTTCCTCTATGGTTGATCTGGCTGATCTCATGCATGGATATTGCCACCATTTATAGCCTGAGTCAATTGTTTCATCACTACAACAAACTATTTAGTTCTGATTCCGACCATCTCAGGTTGCTAATTTGGAAGCTTGTTTTCCTTTTGATGTTTTCTCATCATAGCTACCCTATTTCCTCTATGTAAAACCATTTTGAACACAGAAATATCTTAGGTGAAGCAACATGGTAATCTATAATTGCTATATCATTTCAATATTACCATAAATTAATTTATGGATATTAATTTAACAATATCCTAACTCCAAAAGTTTTCTAAACCGACCTCTAACACCAGCTATAAGGCCCCATCCTTAAAACACACTACTAGAAAAGAAGGTTATACCAGTGGTTATAAACCATTGGTATAGTCTGGAAAACTGTTGGTATAGCCTATACCAATGGTTTTCCAAACCGTAGGGTAGTAATCCATGAGGAAATCCCTATACCAATGGTTTGATCTAAGCCGTTGGTATAGCCCACTGTATTTATTGATATACCAACGGTTGTAGGATAACCATTGGTATATGTTTGCATAACATTTTTACCAAAAGTTACCAAAAACCATTGGTATATATTGAATACTAAACATTGTACCAGCGGTTTTAAAACCATTGGTATAGTTTTTAAATTTCTCTCAAAGTATACCAATGGTTTAAAACCGTTGGTATTGTGTTTTTCCAGAACTATTATACCAACAGTTTAAAACCACTGGTATTGTATTTTTTCAGAACTATTATACCAATGGTTTAAAACCGTTGGTATTGTGTTTTTTCAAAACTGTTGCACAGCATCCCTCCAATAGCCCCTCCAGTATACACCTACATAAAAAATATCACAAAACCCACATACAGACTTAAAACAGCATAAAAACACCTAAAATAGCACAAAAACACATAAAACCATCAAACTCTTCCAACCATGTCATGTACTACAATTCCCTATTTCAATATTCATATGACAACAATCATCCAGTAGAGTTAATAACAGTTTCAATAACTCAAACATTAATTACACCCATTTCAATATTCAAATGACAACCACTCTTCTAGTAGTAATTCACCTCACCCCTGTACAACCCCCCAACCAGCACATCCCCCCACCTCCCCATCAAATTCTAATAGGAAGAATAGTATGAGAAATACTTATTAGAGTTGAATAAGAGTTTTAAATTGGCTCAAATCCCAATTTTTTTTCTGATCCTAGATTTGGGTATGTAATGATTTGTGATGTATTTTGCATTGAACTTGTATTTTTTATAATATATAGTGAAAAGGTATTTTCTTAGGAGTCTCATCACTTATGACCCCATGATTGAAACTACCCAACTCATGAAAAATTGTTTGCGACTATCGTTGATGAGTGTAAATTTTAGTTGTTGTATTCACTTAAAATGATGTCCTTTTGAAACAAAAGAGAGACACTTTGAGTGGTGTCGGCCACACCACACCTCAGATTGAGGCTAGGTTGACTCATAAACCTCACAAATGACTCATGGATCATTTTTCTAAAGTATCAACACAATCTGAATGTGTTTGGTTGGTTTTCTGTATGCTGGTTGTTTTTACTTAAAACTGTATCCGTTTTAAACAAAAGAAATACACTTTGAGTGGTACCGGCCACACCGTACCTCAGATTTATGTGGTCTTTACTCTTACACGTAAAAAATGACCCATGGATACTTTTCCTAAACTATCAAAAGAATCTGAATGCGTTTGGTCTGTTTTCCGTATGTCATTTGTTGTTTTCACTTAAAATGTTGTCCATTTAAAAGAAAAGTGAGACGCTTTGAGTAGTACTGGATACACTGCACCTCATATTGAGGCAAGGTTGACTCATACACATCAAAAATGACCCATTGAACGTTTTCCTAAAGTTTCAATAGAATCTGAATGCATTTGGTCAGTTTTCTGTATGTCAGTTGTTGTTTTCACTTAAAATGATGTCTATTTTAAACAAAAGAGAGACATTTTGAGTGGTGTTGGCCACACCATGCCTTGGATTGAGGCAGAGTTGACTCGTACATATCACAAATGACCCATGGATCTTTTTCCTAAAATATCGACACAGTCTGAATGTGTTTGGTTGGTTTTAAGTATGCCAGTTGTTGTTTTCACTTAAAATCTTGTCCATTTCAAACAAAAGAGAAACACTTTGATTGGTTCTAGTCACACCGGCCCTTAGATTGAGGAAGGGATGACTCTTACACATCACATATGACCCATGAATATTTTTTCCTAAAGTTTCAATAGAATCAGAATGCCTTTGGTTAGTTTTCTGTATGTCAGTTGTTGTATTCACTTAAAATTGTGTCCTTTTGAAACAAAAGAGAGACACTTTGAGTGGTGTCAGCCACACTGCACCTCTAATTGAGGTAGGGTTGACTCGTACACGTCACAAATGACCCATGGATATTTTCCTAAAGTATCACCACAATCCAAATGCGTTTTGTCGGTCTTTCATATGTCGGTTGTTTTAACTTAAAATTGTATCCATTTTATAAAAAAAAGACACTTTGAGTGGTACCGGCCACACCGGCCCTCGGATTGAGACAGGGTTGACTCGCACACGTCACATATGACCCATAGATCATTTTACTAAAGTTTCAATAGAATCAAAATGCGTTTGGTTGGTTTTTTGTATGCCAGTTGTTGTTTTCACTTAAAATCATGTCCATTTCAAATAAAAGTGAGACACTTCAAGTGATACCGGCCACACCGTGCCTCGGATTGAGGAAGGGTTGACTCTTACACATCACATATGACCCATGTATCTTTTTCCTAAAGTTTCAATAGAATTTTAATGCCTTTTGTTCAGTTTTACATATTGTCAGTTGTTGTATTCACTTAAAATGATGTCCTTTTGAAACAAAAGAGAGACACTTTGAGTGGTTCCGACCACAACATGCCTCAGATTGAGGTAGGGTTGACTCGTACACATCTAAAATGACCCATGTATCCTTTTACTAAAGTATCAACATAATCCGAATGTGTTTGGTTTGTTTTTCGTATGTCAGTTGTTGTTTTCCCTTAAAATGTTGTCCATTTCAAAGAAAAGTGAGACACTTTGAGTGGTGCCGGCCACATCACACCTCGGATTGAGGCGGGGTTGACTCATACATGTCAAAAATGACCCATGGGTCTTTTTCCTAAATTTTCAATAGAATTAGAATGCATTTGGTCAGTTTTCTGTATGGCAGTTGTTGTTTTCACTTAAAATGATGTCCATTTTAAACAAAAGATGAACATTTTGAGCGGTGTCAGCCACACCACGCTTCGGATTGAGATAGGGTTGACTCATACACATCAAAAATGACTCATGGATCGTTTTCCTAAAATATAAACACAATTTGAATGCATTTTTTCAATTTTAAGTTTGCCAGTTGTTGTTTTCACTTAAAATCTTGTCCATTTCAAACAAAAGAGAAACACTTTGAGTGGTGCCGGCCACACCGGCCCTCGGATTGAGGTTTAGTTGACTCAAACACGTCACATATGACCCATTAATCGTTTTCCTAAAGTTTTAATATAATCCAAATTCCTTTGGTCAGTTTTCTGTATGTTAGTTGTTGTATTCACTTAAAATGATGTCCTTTTGAAACAAAAGAGAGACACTTTGAGTGGTGTCAGCCACACCGCACCTTGGATTGAGGAATGGTTGAATTTTACATGTCACAAATGACCCATGGATCATTTTCCTAAAGTATCAACACAGTCTGAATGCGTTTGGTCAGTTTTCTGTATGTCGGTTGTTTTTACCTAAAAGTGTATCCATTTTAAACAAAAGAAATACACTTTGAGTGGTACCAGCCACACAGGCCCTCATATTGAGGAGATGTTTACTCTTACATGTCACATATGACCCATGGGTCGTTGTCCAAAATTTTCAACAGAATCTGAATACGTTTGGTCAGTTTTTCGTATGCCAGTTGTTGTTTTCACTTAAAATCATGTCCATTTCAAATAAAAGTGAGACACTTCGAGTGATACCGGCCACACCGTGCCTCGGATTGAGGCGGGGTATACTCTTACACATCACATATGACCCATGGATATTTTTCCTAAAGTTTCAACAGAATTATAATTCCTTTGGTCAGTTTTCTGTATTATTAGTTGTTGTATTCACTTAAAATGATGTCCTTTTGAAACAAAAGAGAGACACTTTGAGTGGTGCCAGCCACACTGCACCTCGGATTGAGGCGGGTTTGACTCATACATGTCAAAAATGACCCATGGATCGTTTTCCTAAAATAATAACACAATCCGAATGCGTTTGGTCTGTTTTAAGTATGTCAGCTGTTGTTTTCACTTAAAATCTTGTCCATTTCAAACAAAATAGAAACACTTTGAGTGGTGCCGGCCACACCGGTCCTCGTATTGAGGTGGGGTTGACTCATACACATCACATATGACCCATGTATAGTTTTCCTAAAGTTTAAATATAATTAAAATTCATTTTCTCAGTTTTCTGTATGTCAGTTGTTGTTTTCACTTAAAATGATGTCCATTTTAAACAAAAGAGAGACATTTTAAGTGGTGTCGGCCACATCGTGCCTTGGATTGAGTTGGGGTTGACTCTTACACATCAAAAATTACCCATGTATCATTTTCCTAAAATATCAAAACAATCCGAATGCGTTTGGTCGGTTTTAAGTATGTTAGTTGTTGTTTTCACTTAAAATCTTTTCCATTTCAAACAAAAGAGAAACACTTTGAGTGGTTCCAGCCACACCAACCCTCGGATTGATGCAGGGTTGAATCTTACACATCACATATGACCCATTAATAGTTTTTCTAAAGTTTCAATAGAATTCGAATGCCTTTGGTCAGTTTTCCGTATGTCAGTTGTTGTATTCACTTAAAATGATGTCCTTTTGAAACAAAAGAGACACTTTGAATGGTGTCAGCCACACCGCGCCTAGGATTGAGGCGACGTTGAATCTTAAAAATAAAAAATTACCCATGGATCGTTTTCCTAAAGTATAAACACAATCCTAATGTGGTTGGTTGGTTTTCCATATGTCGGTTGTTTTTACTTAAAAGCGTATCCATTTTAAACAAAAGAAAGACACTTTGAGTGGTACCAGCCACACTGTCCCTTAGATTGAGGCGGTATTGACTCATACACGTCACATACGACCAATGGATAGTTTTCCTATTGTTTTAATAGAATCATAATGCATTTTATCAGTTTTTTGTATGCTAGTTGTTATTTTCACTTAAAATCATGTCCATTTCAAATAAAAGTGAGACACTTCGAGTGATACCGGCCACATTGTGACTCATATTGAGGTGGAGTTGACTCGTACAAGTCACATATGATCCATGTATCTTTTTCCTAAAGTTTCAACAGAATTCGAATGTCTTTGGTCAGTTTTATGTATTGTCAGTTGTTATATTCACTTAAAATGATGTCCTTTTGAAAAAAAAAAAGAGACACTTTGAGTGGTGCTGGCGACACCGCACCTCGGATTGAGGCAGGGTTAACACGTACACGTCAAAAATGACCCATGGATCATTGTCCTAAAATATCAACACAATACGAATGCGTTTGGTCAGTTTTAAGTATGTTAGTTGTTGTTTTCACTTAACATCTTGTCCATTTCAAACAAAAGAGAAACACTTTGAGTGGTGCCAGCCACACTGACCCTCGGATTGAGGTGGGGTTGACTCGTACACATCACATAGGACCCATGGATCGTTTTACTAATGTTTCAATAGAATCTGAATGCCTTTGGTTGGTTTTCCGTATGTTATTTGTTGTATTCACTTAAAATGATGTCCTTTTGAAACAAAATAGAGACACTTTGAGTGGTGTCGGCCACACCTCACCTCCGATTGAGGCGGGGTTGACTCGTACACATCACAAATGACCCATGGATATTTTTCCTAAAGTATCAACACAATCCTAATGTGTTTGGTCAGTTTTCCGTATCCCAGTTGTTTTTACTTAAAGGCATATCCATTTTAAACAAAATAAAGATACTTTGAGTGGTATCGGCCACACCGTGCCTCGGATTGAGGAGGGGTTGACTTTTACATGTCATAAATGACCCATGGATCCTTTTCCTAAATTATCAATAGAATAAGAATAAGTTTGGTCAGTTTTTTGTATGACAGTTGTTGTTTTCACTTAAAATGTCGTCCATTTCAAAGAAAAGTGAGACACTTTGAGTGGTGTCGGCCACACTGCACCTCGGATTGAGGTGAGGTTGACTTGTACACGTCAAAAATGACCCATGGATCATTGTGTTGCAGTATCAACACAATCCAAATGCGTTTGGTCCATTTTTCGTATGCCAGTTGTTGTTTTCTCTTAAAATCCTGTCCATTTCAAATAAAAGTGAGACAATTCGAGTGGTGTCGGCCACACCGGCCCTCGGATTGAGGCAAGGTTGACTCGTACATGTAAAATATGACCCATCGATCGTTTTCCTAAAGTTTAAATAGAATTCGAATGCTTTTGGTTGGTTTTCTGTATTCCAGTTGTTGTTTTCACTTAAAATCATGTCCATTTCAAATAAAAGTGAGACACTTCGAGTGATATCGTCCACACCGTGCCTTGGATTGAGGCGGGGTTGACTCGTACGGATCACATATGACCCATGGATCCTTTTCCAAAAGTATCAATAGAATTTTAATGTGTTTGGTCAGTTTTCCATATGTCAGTTGTTGTTTTCACTTAAAATTTTCTCCATTTCGAAGAAAAGTGAGACAATTTGAGTGGTGTCAGCCACACCGTGCATCAGATTGAGACGGGGTTGACTCGTACACATCACTTGGTCATTTTGAGTGTTGTTAAGTGCAGATTAAAGATCCGGGTGAGTCTAATCCTCTCATTGCTTCCTCTTTTCGATTAGGGTTTGCACTCTTCTCTCATCTTCTTCCAAAGCTCTAAAACCCTCTTTTCTGTTGGGATGTAGGGTCAATCTTGAAAAGATATTATATTGGGATCTGGGGTCCAGGGAGGAGGGTTGGGGGGCTGTCCGGGGGGCTGTCTGGGGTCCAGGGAGGATGGTGGGGGGGCTGTCCGGGGGGGCTGTCCGAGGGGCTGTCCGGGGTCCAGGGAGGAGGGTGGGGGGCTGTTCAGGGGGTTGTCTGGGGTCCACGGAGGAGGGTGGGGGCCTGTCCAGGGGGCTGTCTGGGGGGCTGTTCGGGGGGCTGTCTGGGGGCTATATGGGGTCCAGGGAGGAGGGTGGGGGGGTTGTCCGGGGGCTATTTGGGGTCCAGGGAGGAAGGTGGGGGTTGTCCAGGGTCTAGGGAGGAGGGTGGGTAATGTATCTAAAACTCTATCTAGGTATCATACATCGAATTCTGACAGGACTGCGAACCGTCGTGGGGTGTTGTCCTGGAGCATGGCCAAATCACGGCATTACCGCGGCGTGACCGCGGCGTGACCCCAGCATGATCGCGGCGTGATCGCGGCATGATCGCAGCGTGACCGCGGCGTGTTGGCCCAGTCCAGCGACATCTGCGGGGCATCATCTTCCAGCCAGGATTCCAAATAAATCCTATGTAGTTGTCCTTCATATTATAGAAACTGATCTTATGTTATAAAAAACAGACTCTTGATTCGGGATTGTGGTATGATAAAGATATATTTTATATTCGTTGTTTTTAAAAGTGGTACTAGGTAGTTGAAACTACTGATTGAGAGTCAAATTATCACACCCTAAACTATCACTGTGAGTTTTCGTAGACACTGCACCTCCTTTGGAGGGGTTTTATTATAAAAACATGACTTTATTTATCAAATGAAACAATTATATTAAAGAAAACTTATTCAAGATATGCAATTCAAACTAATTAATCAGAATTAAGAAAGAAGCTAAATTCAATTTAAAGCATTCTTAAATTAAAGAGGCTACGAGAGGAACTCTACCTCAAGGGGTGTCTCCCATGGGTGTCTTGTGGTGTGTAGTGTCTATCTATGATTTTTGTGGTGCTTCTGTATTGTGTTAAATGTGTATTTCATGGTCAGTTTAATAAATAGATTAGTCAATTAGAAAATACACTCATAGTCAATAGTGATATACCCACTTTTGATAGAGAATACCATCCAAATAACCAACTCAGAAATTCGAGACCAGCATTTTACTTTACCAATTCCAATTACATAATATATGCAGCACCAACTTATGTTTTATGAACCAATCAATTAAAGGGAAAGAAACTCCTCACAATAACCCATAAAATATCATATAGCATCACTCACCTCCAAACCATTATAACATCATTAGGCTTCCATATTTGCTCAAAAATAAAGAGTTATACTGAATTCAAAAATATCCATACCAGAGTGAAAAACTAGGTTCAAAAATAAAGAGTTATACAGAATTCAAAAATGTAATGGATCAATATGTCCCTGATCACCATCACCATCACCACTGTCATCATCGGCCTCATCCTCACCATCATCTTTGTTCTCTTCGTCATCCTCATCATCGTCCCCATGATCATAGTCGGTCCCATCCTTGCCCTCGGCCCCATCCTCTCCCTTGGCCCCATCCTTGCCCTCATCCTCATCCTCATCCTCGCCCTCGTCCTCTTCAGCATCCTCATCATCACCAGGAACATCATCATCTCAACCTCCACTAGAACTGTCACCTGTTGCATTGGATAATGCACCCATCGATGACATATATGTTTGACAAGCCACAATGGCCTCTGGTGGAAGTGATGAAGATAAAGCTTTGATCAGTTTCATAAATTCTTTCTCCCTCGTTTGAACATATTCTTCCAACTCTTTGACCCTTCTATCAGACTATCTTGCATGTTCCTTGACCTATTCCAACTTAATGGTACTAGAATGGATACCTGGAGAAGACCAATTCTTCGTCGGGACTATATTCTTACCAGGTCGGCAACGTACTCGACCAGAGTGCTCATCTCCCAAAACCTGACATAAATGATCGTGTGGCCCTAAATTGTTAGGCTCCTGGGCATCACGATCCTCTAAAGCAGCCTGTTAAAAATATTAATAGATTATAAAATTTTAAAATAGATATTAAACTTTGAAATAAACAAATTAAAACTTAAAATCTTTTCTTATGTCGGTTCATTAACCGCAGTTCCATATTTTTTACTTCTACTCGAGCAAAACAATTTTGCTCGAGGGATATGTCCTTCAATATTCAATTTGTGATTCTATAATGAAATTGAAACAATATAAATTGCAAGTTTAATCATATATTAAATATTCAATAAACCACATCATTTAATTAGGAAACAATACAAAGGGCAAGTCCTAAAGAAAAATTAAAAACAACTATATCGTACCTGTTGCCTCTCATGATCTGACATAGTTGTACGCCCCAAAGTGTGTAGGTATTGATTTGAATAATTGTTTTTTTTCAGAAGATTACTAAATAATGTTTAATAATAAATAAGATAATATTAATGAAAAATATGAAAACATTCATTTAAATATCTCAAATGAGATTAATACCTTAAATTTGGCAGTCGCCCAATGGGTAATCATTTGGTGATATTGCTCTATCGGGCAGTCATCCACGATAGGTAATGTCTCCAACTCCATGCCCACTCTATCACACCGGCCAATATACAGCTCATGCTTATAATCTCTCCAAAGCTCTCCTAGCTCCTTTAAACGTGCTGGTCTTGCAGCTTCGCCATCAGGGAAGTTAAAATGAAGCTGTAACCCAATAGATTAATTCATATAAATAAAAAAATACTACATTAAATCCAATAAATTTTTTACCCATATTTGTGCCCATGCATTATCCTTGACTTCCTATGGAAGATGTCTCCAAGAGAGAGGGATGACTGGAATGATGTCGGAGTATTTGGCTAGCGTCGCCAAAAAACCCCGACATTCCTACCTAGATTTATCAATCATCTATCCACCAGCATTGTATTCAACCATAAACTATGTCTGGCAGTTCCATACCGCACACAAGTGAGTACGCCCCCTCCCCCGCCTCCTATCAGTAGATGAATCTTTTATTAAAGAAAAAAAAATCAGTACAAGTTATAATAAAAAAAATTGGTTTAAAAATTTGTTAGAGTTATATAAATATACCTATGGTAGTCGGAACAATGGGCGTCACTGGATGTGGAGAAGCTGAAGGAATATCTTGTACAGGTGGAGTGTCCTCAATGTACGCTCCTCAGCCACATACTGTGTCGGAGCAGGATTCGAAGAAGGTGGAATATAATAGCTCAGAGATAATGAATCAGAAGCAAAAGATGATGGAACAGACGTCTGGCCAACTGGTAGTGTAAACATCGGAGGCCAAAATATCCCATGTGTCCCTAAAGACACAGTAGGATCAAAATGGGGCGTAGAAGATACGTCTGTGGTAGGGGAATAGTCCAATTGGGTTTGACCATTGGATCGTCTAACTCTCACACCATGAGACCTCGTACCACCGGCCTTAGTACCAGGACCACCAGATGGTCGTCTAACTCTGAAACCACCCCCCTCCTACCACCAGCCTTTGTACTGGGAGCAATATTAGTCTCCTCATCGGATATCTCTCGTCTAGGGGGTGGATCCTAAAAAAAGTTTAACACAAAAGTAAACACATGATATTATAAGTTATTGAAATATATATATTTGAAATAAAATACTCACAATAGGGATGAGTGGAGGAATGCCTATTTGTGTCATGCGACGATTATTTTCTGTCATCTTTTTCTGCCACCTCTCTTCAATGGGTGTCATTTCCTACAATAAAAAAAATATGGATGTAATTAGAAATAGATAACTAATGTGTAACCCAAAAAACAAAATATAGAAAAACCATTTTATATAAAAAACATAAAGAAACAGAAGATTTATGGTGGTTTTAAGGTAAGTACTATGATACACACTCTGAATGATGTAAGTGAAACATGTAGGTGATAACACGACTGTATGATTCTATATATTTCCCACCATAACTTCGGGTTCACAATCAACTCTAACAATTGAGCTATTGGAGTCATCATAAGTAATAAAAGGATTTCTTCCAATTGGAGTAGGGATAGTGTCAACTTCATCATCACCATAATCAAAAACATGTTTGGGATTTAATTCAATAATTACACCAAATTTAGGATGATGATGATCTTTGACATAAAAAACTTGTTTCACCAATGATGCCAATACATATGGTTCATCGGTGGCAAGAGTGCAAGTCATGTAAATAACTCAAAATCTACAATCATCAATAAAGGTGCCTTGCCTCATCATTGAATCAAACCATTGACATTTCATCATCGTGACTCGACCATGCGAGTAATAATACAAAATTATTATTTTCTACATGACTCCATAATAAGCTAAATTTTCAGAATGAGGTCTATTATCTGATGAACTGGCATAACAGTCTATTGTGGCAGTTAGTATAACACCATCATGTTGTGTTATCATGTTTCTTTCTTTTTCAGTGATAATAAATTTGTATCCATTGATCACAAGTGATTTACAAGCACGAACCATGGTATTAAGACCAAAAGAAAAAGCTCTTATTTCCTCAGAAACAAAGTTCGTAGGAAAACTCGATACCTGAAATATAAACAAATAGTAAACTTAATTAAATATTATTTTTATTTAGTTATTACAAAAATATTTTTACCTTCAATTTCAACCAAGCAGAAAATCATTTACTATGCAAAGTCTCTTTCTTTCTCAAAGATAAATAATGATGATTTCTATATATCAATTATTTATGTTATCTGTAGATAAAAATAATAATAATTTAACAAATATTTAAAATTATAAGAAATAATATAAGAGATACATGTACAATTTACTTACTTGATATACTCATTGAACAAATCACAATTGAACAACACTGTGTGATGTGCCATCTCTCGCTCTTCAAGGATTAATGTCATCAATGTATATGATCTTGTAATTCCACCTGTTTGAGGAAGTGATGGAAAACTAGGTTCAATTTTCCCATACTGTTCTTCTTCATTTCTCATTGGTCTATTTATTCTCGTAGTAAGATCAGAAAAATACATTGAGCATAAATCCATACATTCTTGAGCCAAGTAACCGTTCACAATAGAACCTTTGAGATAATTCATGTTCCGAACATATGATTTCAATGTGCACATGTTTCTTTCAGTTGGATACATCCAACAGAAAGCAACGGGTCCTCCAAGAAGTATTTCGGTCGGAAGATGGACAGTTAGATGCAACATGCATGTAAAAAATGATTGAGGGAAAAGTTTCTCTAACTCACACAAAAATTAATGGTGTCACTACAAACAGTTTTTGCAAGAAGGATTTGGACAACCTCTTAGCACAAAGATCTCTAAATAAATAGCACAACTGAATAACTAAGACTCTTACATTATTGGATAAGAGATGATGGATTTCTATTGGAAACAACTCATGCAAAAGGACGTGATAATCATGAGTCTTCAAATATTTTAGCTTAAACTCTTTTCTGTTGACCCATTTTGATATATTTCTTGAATAGCCATCAGGAATTTTAATAGTCTCTAGCACTTCTAGAAATTGATTTTTTTTTTCAGCAGGTGTCATCACATAAGAAGCACATGGAACTTGCCATTTATTTTCACTGATATAGACAGGATGCAATTATAGTCTGATCCCCCAATCTACCAAGTCATGCCAAGATCGTAAATCATCTTTTGGCTTCCCCTTGACATTTAGAAGAATCGAAAGCAACATTTCATAGATATTCTTTTCAATGTGCATTACGTCTATGCAATGACGTAACAAGTTGGTTGACCAATATGAAAACTCAAAGAATATACTCTTCTTCTTCCAATTGTAATAGGTATCATTGGAAACATTTTTCCTCTTTATAGATTTAATTACACCCTTCCCAAATGAATAACTGTAATATTTCAATTCATTAAGCACATCAGTTCCAGACATACGCTGAGGTGGATTGTCAGTCTCCATGGTATTGCCAAATCTTCGACGATTGTTTCTATATGGATGATCCATTGACAAGAATTCTTTATGTCCCATAAAACTAAAACTATGACGATATTTCAGTATTTTCGATCGAGTATTATTCATACAAACAGGACATGACAATTTTCCTTTTGTGCTCCATCGATACATCATTTCATAAGCAGGAAAATCATTGATCATCCACATAAGCGCAGCACGCATCTGAAATATGTCTTTCGAACATGCATCGTATGTGGGCACACCCACACCCCAAAGAAGTTTCAACTATTTTATTAAAGTTTGCATGTATAAATCTATATCATTTTCGGGATCAGAAGGGCTAGATATCAGTATAATCAAGAAAGTGTAAGGCTTTTTCATACACAACCATGGGGGAAGGTTATAAATGTGTATGAAAACTGGACATGTTCTGTGCGAAGTAAGCATCTTCCCAAATGGATTAAAACCATCACATGAAAGACCCATTCTCACATTACGCACATCGACTGCAAATTTAGGATATCGAACATCAAATCTCTACCATGAAAATCCATCTGCAGGGTGAACCAACTCTTCATTATTCTTTTTTCTCTCGGTGTCATGCCATCGCATTTTTACTGATATTTTATCAAACATGAAAAGGTTCTGTAATATGGGGATCAATGGAAAGTGCCACATTACTTTTTGTGTCACACGAGATGGTGTTCCATAATCTTTTGGCTTCCATCAGGAGGTTCCACATTTGATACAATAATTTTTTTCAGGAGTTTCCTCCCAAAATAAGCTACAATCATTCAGGCAAGCATGATTTTTTTTTTTGAGAATCCAAGTTCATCAACTAACTTCCATGTCATATAGTGTTTTGAGGTAATATCTACATCATATAGAAGTAAGACCTTCAAGAAGGTAATAATGTAATCAATTGCAGTATTTGAAATCCCATACATAGTTTTCCCATGAAACAATCGGATTAAAAATTCCAACTTTTTTATTTTACCACATTGCCGATATACTGGAGTCATCGCAGCATCATTCAATTTTTTCACCCTATCAACATCATCGTTTTCATTGGATGCATCATGTGTACTTGTATCAAAATCTTGTTGGTTGGACATCCTTTCCTTATCATGATGCCGAATAAATGGAAACTGATCATATATCAAACTCTTCAATTCAGTCCTATCATTTGGATCATCAGTATTTTGAGATTCCATTTTCTCTCCATTGTGATGCCACACATAATAGTTTGTTTGGAAACCATATTTGGTTATATGATAGCTAACTGCTTCACGACTCAACCAAGGTCTTTCAACATAATTAGAACATGGGCAATGTATACGACCACTATCTGAAGCCTTGTCAAATGAAAAATCTAGAAATTTGTTCAAATTATTTAAAAAATCGGTTGAAATCCGATCAGTTTCGTACATCCAACTTCTATCCATTTTGTAAAAAAATTTCAATAAGTTATATCAAATCAATTCAATAATATTTAAGTTCAATCAAAAAAATATTTAGGTAAATGACAATTGTTTACTTTAAATAAAAGCATAACTGACACATTACTCTATATGAGAATCATATTAAAATATACAAAAAAATATAGTGTATATAAGAAAATAAGATACAGAATTTCTAATGCCTATATTCAAGGATTTCCCAGTAAGATATTCGAAGTGGATCAAGGAATACATAATCCTTAAGGGTCTTGTTGGGAGTACATGAGTTTTATACTTTAACTTCTTCAGGGAGATCAGGATGAGGAGTAGGATGAGGATCAGGGGAGTGGTGGGGTTTTCCAAGGGGGTGAGGGGTGTCCAGGGGGGTGTGGGGTGTCCAGGGGGTGGTGGAGCCATCCGGGGGGTCGGAGGTGTCCAGGGGGTGGGGGCTGTCTAGTGGGTCGGGGTGTCCAGGTGGGTGGGTTGTCCACGGGGGTGGTCAGGCTGTCCAGGGGGGGTAGGGGGAGTCCAGGGGGGTGGGCGGGCTATCCAAGGAGGTGAGTAGGGTGTCCAGGGGGTGGGTGGGGATGTCTGGGGGGTACAGGGTGTCCAGGGGGGTGGGCGGGCTGCCCATGGGGGTGGCGGGGCTGTCCAGGGGGTCTGGGGTGTTCAGGGGGTGGGCGGGTTGTCTAGGGGGTGGGAGGGCTGTCCATGGGGGGTGGGCGGGCTGTCCACGGGGGGTGGTCGGGCTGTCCACGGGGGTGGCGGTGTTGTCCAGTGGGGTCGGGGGTGTCAAGGGGGGGTTTCTAGGGGGTGGGGGCATCTAGGGGGATGAGGGGTGTCCGGGGGGTGGTGGGCGGGTGTCCAGGGTGGGGTGGGTGGGGTGTCAACAAGGGTGGGGGGCTGTCCATGGGGGAACATGCTGTCCAGGGGGTGGGTAGGTTGTCCGTGAGGGTGGTGGGGCTGTCTAGGGGGGTCGGGGGTGTCCAGGGGGTGGGGGGCTTTCCAGGGGGTGGGGGTTGTCCAGGGAGTACGAGGTGTCTAGGGGTGGGCGGGGTGTCTAGGGGTTGGTGGGGATGTCTAGGGGGGTACAGGGTGTCCAGGGGGTGGGCAGGCTGTCCCTAGGGGTGGGGGTAGTCCACGGGGGGAGGGGGTTTCCAGGGGGTGGGTGAGGCTATCTAGGGGGTACGGGGTGGGCGGGCGGGCTGTCCACGGGGGTGGTGGGGCTGTCTAGTGGGGTACGGGGTGTCCAGGGGGTGGGCGGGCTGTCCACGGGGGTGGCGGGGCTGTCCAGGGGGTCGGGGGTCCAGGAGGTGGGGTTGCTTTCCATGAGTGGGGGGCTGTCCAGGGGGTACGAGGTGTCCAGGATAGGCCACCCCCACCCCCCACCCCCCACCTGGACAGCCCACCCCCCACTAAACCAAAAACATAAAACAAACCCTTTACCCCCTACACTAAATAAACCCCACTAAAAATACCATTTAATATGTATGAAGTGTAGAACAAAAAAAACATAAAACAAACAAATAGTTCGGTACTCCAAAAACAATAACTCTAATTTAACTGAAATCAAAACATCAAACATAAAATAAAAAGAGGAAGAACACTAAAACTAAGATAACACTTACTAATTTGAAGTGTAGAAATAAAAATTTGTTTGACTGAAGTAGTATCTTCGGCTGGAAGGTATTTTGCGGCTGAGAATACATTGGGAGGAGGTCTGGATTAGGTCTGCAATCGGACATACTGAGAGCTGGGGCGCTGGGTATTTGGGGGAAAACATTCCCAAGTCAAGCGCACCCCATGGGTGGATAATGTTTATTCTTCTACACTAATAGGTTATTCATGGATCGTAAAGAGGTTTAATTTCATAAAGTATAGACAGAAACATTTATTTTTAAATTTTAGATTAATAATAAAGTATGTTAATAATACTATACACATCATAAAGAACACAAAATAGTGATACTTTTAAGGGATGGTTTATAAACCATATTCTATATACTCACCAACATCTACCAATCATGTATTAGTCATTGATTCAATATCAAATAGCGTGACTCATAAAATTTTTCAAAATCCCTAAAATAGGAAAAAATGACGTGATCTTTCTAGATATTGAAATAAATGTATAAATCGGAGGAATAGGGCTTCTATGATTGTATTTGGGAAGAGGTTTAAAGAGTCTAACCTGGATGGGGGAGTTGCAGCCGGTCGGATGGAAGAACTCGGGTTAGGGTTCACCTGCGCACTAAGGATTCTGGAAATTGGGGGAAACGAGTTCTGTGCTATGTTGTGGGGGCTTCTGGAAATCAGGAGTATTTAAGGAGACCTTTCCCAATGGTTTGTAAAAACCGTTGGGAAATCATGATTTTTCCCAACGGTTCGTAAAAACCATTGGGAAAAAATGGCCTTTAACAACGGTTTGCTACAAAACGTTGGTAAAGGGTGCAAACATTTTGGATTTCCCAACGGTTTCTTCAAACTGTGGGTAAAGCCTTCATGAAACTAAGATTTACCAACGGTTTTTACAAACCGTTGGTAAAAAACACTTATACCAACAGTTCTGGAGAACCGTTGGTATACAAGTTTTGGGAAAACCCAACTTTCCAGTAGTGACATTACTTAATATTGAGTTAAATCAATAATTAAATTTTAAAATCTTTTCAGGTTTATATTTTTAGAGAATTAGGCCATAACTATTACATTAATTCTCAAATATTACAAAGTAGATACTTATACTCAGTATCCATTTTTTCATAAAATAAAAACTCTTAAAAGAAAACAATAATTCTTTTCTAGATATAAATCTTCTTGAATTCTTAATTTCTCTTAACCTTCCTTATACCTTGTGAAAAAACATTTCTAAAACTTGGGATGGGCATAAAAAGCTCAGTAAAGGTTATAAAATAAACAAAGAAAACATTATTCCATAAATACATACAAAACATAATCTCTTTAACATACCTTGTGAAATCATAAGATTTATCAATAACACATAGAACCCATAAGTCATAAAGGTAACTTGTGGCATCCATAACATACTTACATTGTACCATTCACAGCTACGTAGGGAGTTACATTTGGAATAACCATCACGGTATATTCCCTAAATCTCTTAGGAGAAACATTAACATTTACCTCTCTCACATTACCTAATGAATTAGAGAGATATCCCAGGCTCACCCACCCTAGTTTTATCATGTAACCACCTGTATACATAAATAATTCCCAAGAACCATAACATAATCATAACACATGAACAATCATAAAGTAAAGATAACATTTCCACATTGCAATCATAAGATATCAGTTCAAAATATTGACATAATCAATCCATTATCAAAACCATTTTCAATACCAAAATATGTAAAAAGATTATATAGTATTTAATTTTCTTTTAAAAACATTATGTATTTTTAAGGAAGCCAAATATCAAATAATGCTCGTGGCGGTGGAAGGGTCGTTGTCACCGGGTACGTTAAAAAGAAACATTCCCTTTATCATTTAGTAAAACGATACATAAAAAAAGATTAATTTTGAATAAAATTAAAAATAAAAGGGGTTTATTATACATCATATAAAATAAATTCATGTATAAATCTAATTATGCCTCAATGAAAGGAGATTGAGACGAAGTCCCTTACCTTATGTTCGACTTGTCGTGTTCGTTCTTTATCTCCATGAATAATAAACTTCAGTTAATTATAATTGATTCAGAACCCTTTTAAAGTTTATTATTTCTTTTATATAACTTATTACCTTTCTATAACAATCATTTAATTATTCAAGTTCAAATCGGTCTTTTTGTCGATATTCGGTACTTGAGTCAAAAATGAACTTGTTATAATTACAAACTGTCCATGTGGTCAAAAGTCCATTATCTCCAGAATTGTATTCATGATTTAAATATCACTTATATAAGTATATATGTATTTAGATACAGTATATATTTATTTAGAATAGTCCGTATCATTTGGATATATTAAAATTAAATGCACCGTTCATGGAGATGGTAAGTCGTATGTACGCATTAACGCTACTTTCATTTTTTTTAAGGAATGAAAACCAAATGATACATAGGTATATTATAATTCCAGTATAATATAATATTTTATATATGTTACATAAGTTCATTAACACCATTCTTTATACAATCCATGTATGGTTTGAATGAGTCAGATCACTTTGAGGGGGTGGTAGTCCACACTTCCTCAAATAAAATTATTGTATTTACATGTTATGGAAAGCATAAAGGTATTATTTAAACAAAAAATACAGAAGAATAGAGAAAATATAAATATAATATATATATCAAATGTAAATAAAGTGCCATTATAATGGCCACCATGAGCGGCGGTAGGAGATAATTGAACAATCATCCTTTTGTGAGGCAGTAGGTTTCCGTCCACAGAAACAGTATGTTCTAAATCTATTAGATGGAGGTGTGTGTAAGTGTAGTTATAATACTTATCATAAAAACATTATAATATATTTATTATACCATTTTTTTTATGAAATAAAAAATTAGAATAGAATAGGGAGTGGAGAAGGAAAATAAAAGAAAAGAACTTGAGGGAAGACGTTACCTCTAAATCGGGTAACTCTCTTTGATTTAAGCTAAAATGCCGTCTTGAATTGCCTTATGCCTTGTAGAAAGATTTTAGGAGGAATAGGGGGTTGTTGGGAGATTCTTGGAGTATATTTTTGATGATCCAATGGGCTTGAGAGGAGTGTGTAATGGGTAGAGGTGGTGGCCTTTTATAAGAGGGAGGAGGGACTCTTTAGGAAAGTTTGAAAGTATTATTTCATTATAAAAAAAATATATTTAAAAAGGTCCACAGCTCATTAAATTAGAAGATAAGATGAATATAAGTCTTAATAAAATCATATAATAATAATTGGATAGGTTTGGGATATTTTTTAATCTTTATCTTTTTTATTTAACCCTTTTTTACTCTTATCGTTTTATCAAGCATTTAACACTTTGGGAATCAAAATAGTTATCAAAACATGAAAAATATCCAAATAAAGAGTCAATAAAATTTTAGAATTATGATAACCATATTTCTGAATATTATATTTTTTTAAAAAATTATAATATTTAATAAAATATGTTTTGTTTTAAAATATGAATTATGTCAATTTTGACACTATTCATATCATGACTTTTTTAAAAATCCATAAAAACTTGATTGATTCGAAAAAACTTCATTAATACAAATATAAAATGTAACTATCATCCATAAAATTTTTGGATGACATCAAAATAAACAAATTATATTTATTTTAACATTTTTAATATCATTTTTTTGGATCCTTTTTTAATGAATCAATCACTCCATCATCATTGTGTCATAATTAAATTTATATATTTAATCTCTAAAAATTATAAATAAAATACCATGATGTAGGAAATAATTTTATATTTATAAGGAATATTTGTAGTCTAAGATATCACTTATATAACCCCATATAAAAATTGATTTACTAAAAGATATATGTTTAGGTTATATTTTCCTTAACTTTAAATTAAAAGTAATTAAATGTCGTTTTCAAACACAAGTGGCTCCATGGGGTCCTAAAATAGACGCAAAGATTCCCATGGTCATACATATTTCATCCAATAGAATTAGGATACATGTTAGGGTAATTTAATATTATTATAATATTATTTTTTACCCTTATTTACCAAATTTACCTTTTAACCATGGTAAATAAAATATTTACTAAAGTTACTATTCATAATGTCTAAAAATAAAAGTTACATATTTACACAATTTTGATCTCCTGATTCCAAATATGGAATCAGTTTTTCCAAATTCAAAACACATAAGTTACAGAAATTAATTTAAAATTAATTCCTCTTGTTAAAACCAAAAAAAACGTGTTTTTAAGAAATAATAACTATCAAAATATTGACATGTGTTTATGTCTAATTAAAAAGTAAAATTACTTCCAATGAACAACATTGGATTAAATTATAAAAACATAATCTAATTACACTTTAAAACTTATTAAAAAGATAATATAACCATATAAATAAATCAATTTAAAATATAGTTTTGATTTAAAATGTAATATTTTTCATTATTCATTAAAAAATGAACTTTATCAGAAAAATACCAAAAATTTACCCAAAGTAAATTTTGATTTACCACTTATAAAGAAGAATTTTATTTTTTCAAATGGAATATATAAAAGTTACAAAAACTATATTTAAAAGGTGTTCTCCATCAAAAGGCGGTAAAACTACCTTTTAAAAATATTAGAGTATTTATGCTTAAAATTGGATTCATTCTCATTTTAAGCCTCTAAATTTTATTTGATAAATTTAAAACATTTAAAAAACATGTATAATCATATTTTAGTTAGTTATGTATATTCCCATAAATACAACGGCTAGGTGTTAACTACCATTTAAAATAATAATATTATATTATTATTTTTTAGTATGACTCAGCATTGTGTGCAATATAAGATTTTGGAGAAACTCATTGTTGCGTGTTAGGTACGCCATCAAACATAGCATCCCTTTTAAATTAAAATTAATATTTAATTCAAAAATATTAATAAATATGAAATTTTCATATTCTTTATTTACCTAGGATGTTACATCCTTCCCCCCTTTTGGAAATTGTGTCCTCACGGTTTTATTCACTTATCAAATAAGTGGGCGTATTTATCCCTCATAGAATTTCCTAGATTCCCACATTGCCTCTTCAACCATATGGTTTTTTCACAAAACCTTTACCTGATGAATTACCTTATTCCATAACACTTGATCTCTTCAGTCAAGAATCTGGACCGGTTATTCCTCATAAGAAATAATGTCTTCTAACTAAACTACTTATGGACTCAAAACATTATATGGATTTGGCATATACTTTCTCAACATTGAAATATGAAAAACATTGTGTACCTGGGATAAACTTGGAGGTAGAGCCACTCTATAGGCAACTGATCCAACTTTCTCCAGGATTTTATAGGGTCTAATGAACCTCAGACTCAACTTTCCCTTCTTACCAAAGCGCATCACACTTTTACAAAGAGAAACATTGAGAAATAAATGATCACCTACCTTGAAAGAAAGATCTTTCCTACGATTATCCGAATAATTTTTCTACCTGCTCTGAGCTGTTCTCATATTCTTTTGAATCAACTAAACTTTTTTTATCATCTCCTCTACCAATTCTGGAACCATCAACTCTCTTTCACCTACTTCATCCCAAAAAGCTAGAGTTCGACATTGCTTTCAATATAATGCCTCAAACGGTGTCATCTATACACTAGAATGAAAACTATTATTATAATAAAATTCAACCAAAGAAATATGTTGGTCCCAACTTCCCTGGTAATCCATTGAAGAAGAACTTAGTATATCTTCCAAAGTCTGAATTGTTTGTTTTGACTGCCTATCTGATTGAGGATGAAAAGGTGTACTAAACTTTAATTTAATACACAAAGACTTTTAAAGACATTTCCAAAAGTTATAAGTGAACCTGGGATCACGATCAGATACAATAGAGAGGGAAAATCCATGTAACCTAACTATATCTTTAATATACAATCAAGAAAGTTGATCTAGAGACAGAATATCACTAATAGGAAGGAAATGAGTAGATTTAGTCCATCGATCAAAAATAAACCAGATTTTATTATTACCTCGATATGTCTTTGGTAATCCCACAACAAAGTCCATAGATATATTTTCCCATTTCCACTCTGGAACTGGTAAAGGCTGAAGCATCCCTTTCGGTAACTACCACTCTTCTTTAACCTATTGACAAGTCAAACACTTCATAGTAAAGTCAGCAATATCTCTTTTCATTCCATCCCACCAGTAATACTCCAAAATATCTATGTACATCTTAGTAATTCTAGGATGAACTAAAAATGGAGAACTATGATCTTCACATAATAAATCTTTCTTCAACTTGGAATTACAAGGCACACATAATCTCTTTCCAAACCTCAAAACACAGTCTCTATCAATATTAAACTCAGGTAACTTTCCCTTCTAAACCAATTCTACATTTTTTTGCAACTCATTGTCATCTTTCTGCACTTTCTTTATTCAGTCTGCTAGGGACGATTGAACTGAAACCTGAAACAAAATAGAGGAATTTCCTGCACTAACAACTTCTATGCCAAATTCTATCAAATCGTTAATCAATGGATCTTGTTTCAAATGTAACAAGGTTAATATAGCATTACTTTTTAACTCAAAGCATCGACCACTTTATTTTCCTTTAATGGATGGTAATGGATCGTGAAATATTAATCCTTGATTAATTCTAACCATATCCTATGTCTCATGTTTAATTCCTTCTAAGTGAATATAAACTTCAAAATTTTGTGATCAGTATATATTTCCCACTTTAATTCATACAAATGATTCCTCTAAATTTTTAAAGCAAAAAAACAACAGCTAATTCTAAATCATGTGTAGGGTAATTTAACTCATGAGGTTTCAATTGACGTGAAGTATAAACAATTACCTGATCATTCTATATAAGGAAATAGCCAAGTCCTTTCAACGAAGTATCACTATAGATAAAAATTTCACCATCTCAAGAAGGTAATTCCAAAACTGGAGCTTTCACCAATCTTCTTTTCAATTCCTGAAAAAATCATCACATTATTTTGTCCAAATGAACTTAACACCTTTTTGAGTTAACTTAGTCAATGGGATAGATAACCGTGAAAAAATTTCAACAAATCTCCTATAATAACCTGCTAAACCAATAAAACTACGAATCTCAATTATATTTGTGGGTCTTTACCATTCTTTAACAACTTTTGTTTTATGAGGATCAATAGTTATACCATCTTTAGAAAAAATTTCACCAAAGAATGAAATTTATTGTAACCAAAACTCACACTTTTTGAATTTCTCATACAATTTCTTTTCTTTTAAGGTTTTAAAGAAAACCCTTAAATGATTTTCATGTTCCTCTTTACTTTTTCAATATACCAAAATGTCATCAATAAACACAACCACAAACTTATCCAAGAACTCGTGGAAAATTATATTTATAATATTCATGAATATAGCTGGTGCATTGGTTAACCCAAAAGGCATAACTAAACATTCATAATTGCCATACCTAGTACGAAACGTGGTATTCATAATGTCTGTTTCCTTTACTTTCAACTGATCGTACCCCGATCTCAAGTCAATCTTTGAAAAATACTAAGCTCCCTGGAGTTGATCAAAAAAATCCTCATTATGAGGAAAAGGATACTTGTTTTTAACAGTGATGTTATTCAAGCCTCTATAATCAATGCAAAGTCTCATTGAACCATATTTATTTTTAAGAAACAAGACAGGATCACCCCATGGTGATGTGCTAGGTCGAATGAAACCTTTATCAAATAACTCCTTCAATTTCTTCTTTAACTCTAAAAGTTCAATTTGATCCATTCGATAAGGGGGTTTTAAAATTAGCTTAGCATTAGGAACTATTTCAACTGTAAATTCAATTTCCTGATCAGGTATTATACTAGGAAACTCATTAGGAAAAACATCAAGATACTCATTTACCACTGGCACATTATTAATCTAAACAGTTCCTTTGTTTTCAACAATATTTTCAAGGTAACATTCATTTCTATCTTTTACTATTTTCTCATCTTCCTGATATATTATCAAAAGTAAGGGTTCATTCTTGTACACAAATTAAAATTATTTCTGAAAAGAAACCTCTTTAGCACCGTAGTCAATCTTAGCATGATAAACAAAAATTCAATCCATACCCAAAATAACATCAAACTATACTAGAGGAAAAATAATAAGGTTTGTAGATAGATTCTTTCTGCACACAAGGATAGGAAGGTTCTTATTATTATTTTTTGTCTCAACATTTCCTCCTGGTGTTTTTACCATAATTTTAGGATTCATATCTTGAGACGGGTCTCCCAATTTACAAGAAAATTTATCAGAAATGAAAGAATGTGTAGACCATGAATCAAACAATATATTTTCATAATCTGAATAAATAAAAATTGTATCTGATGCTACTTCATTCGATATCCCAACATCTATTGAAGTAGTTGCAAAGGATTTCACCACCCATTTATACTTGTAGTTTGGATTCTTTCCTTCAGTGGATTTCTTCTTTGGACACTCATTTCCACAATGACCCATTTCATTGCACTTAAAACATTTTACTGACTATAAATCAAATTTTGTCTTACCATTTCCCTGATCTTTCTCAGTGCAATTATGAGACTCATGTACCATTTTACCACATCGTAAGCACTTACCAGAATTCAAAAGGAATTCTCCAGTGTGCTTTTGACTACAATTTTCACAAACTGTAAACTTAATTTTCTTACCATCATACTTTTTTGAAGAGTTTTCCCTTTTCCTCTTCCACCTCGACCTCTTATTCTGTTGTTTTTTCAAAGAACATATGATCATCTGAAAAACTCCATTTCCACCTTCTCCGCACATCAAAAAGGTTTTTCATAACTTTTGAATTCACGAGAATCTAAAGGCCTTAGATACTTTGGCTTTAATCCTGAGTAAAAATGATTGATTTTACTATCAAGATCCCATATGAAATTTGGATCATGCCTTGTCAATCGAGTGAATTTTTCTTCATAACCAACCACTGAGTCATCCTCTTGCCTCAATTCTATGAATTTTTTTCATCCTAGGTCAAACCACCTTAGGAAAATATTTCTCAAGAAACATACCTTTGAATTCATCCCAATCAAGAGCATCAATCTCATCACTATCCCTGATGTTTTTAACCATCGACCACCACTGATCGGCTTCACCTTCAAAACAGTAAATAGTAAGACTAACCTTTTGATATTCTGAACACCCCATGACATCAAAAATCTCTTCCAATGATTTAATCCATCCGTCAGCTAGCATAGGGTCAGATGATCCTCTGAATGACGGGGGATGTTGCCTCATGAAATGCTCCACTACTGACAGGTTTATCTATGGTTGATCTGGATAATATCGTGCATGGATACCACCACCATTTATATCCTAAGTCAATTGTTCCATAACTGCAAAAAACAATTAAATTTTAATTCCCACAATTTCAGGTTTCTATTTTGGAAGGTTGTTTTCCTCTTCATGTTGTCACATCATAGCTTCCATGTTTACTCTATGGAAAACCATTCTTAATATAGAAATATCTCAATCAAGGTAACATGGTAATCTGTAAATTCTATATCATTTCAATGTTACCACAAATTAATTTATGGATATTAATTTAACAAAATTCTAACTCCTAAAGTTGTCTAAACAGACCTCTTTACTAACTATAAGGCCCCAGCCTTAAAACATTACTTAATATTGAGTTAAATCAAGAATTAACATTGAAGATATTTTTAGGTTTAGAGTTTTAGATAATTAGGCCATAACTATTATATTACATCTCAAATATTACAAAGTAGACACTTCTACTAAGTATCCATTTTTTTCATAAAATAAAAACTCTTAAAAGAAAACAAGAAATCTTTTCTTGATATGAATCTTCTTGAATTATTCCTTTCTCTTACCCTTCCTTATACCCTGTGAAAAAACATTTCAAAAACTTGGTATGAGCATAAAAATCTCAGTAAGGGTTATAAAATAAAGAAAGAAAACATTATTCCATCAATACATTCAAAACATAATCTCTTTAACATAACTCATAAAATCATAAGATTTATGAATTACTTGTAGAAATCATAAATCATAAATCATAAAGGTAACTTATGGAATATATAACATACTTACATTGTATCTTTCACAGCTACATAGGGAGTTACGTTTGGAATACCCATCACAGTATATTCAGTAAATCTATTAGTTGAAACATTAATGTTTACCTCCATCAAATTACCCAATGCATTGGAGAGATATCTTGGGCTCACCCTCCCTAGGTTTATCACGGAACCACCCATATACGTAAACAATTCCCAAGAATCATAACATAATCATAACACATGAACAAGCATAAAGGAAAGATAACATTTCCACATTATAATCACAAGATATCAGTTAAAAATATTAACATAATCAATCCATTATCAAAACAATTTTCAATACCAAAATATGTAAAAAGAGTATATGGTATTTATTTTCCTTTTAAAAACATTACGGCATGTTAAGGAGCCCAAATATCAAATAATGCTTGCGGCGGCAGAAAGGTCGTTGTCACCGCATACATTAAAAAGAAACATTCCCTTTGTCATTTAGTAAAAAACTGCATAAAAAATATTCCTTTTGAATAAAAGTAAAATTAAAAGGGGTTTATTATACATAATATAAAATAAAGTCATGTATAAATCTAAGTATGCCTCAATGAAAGGAGATTGAGATAAAATCAATTACCTTGTGTTTGACTTGTCTTGTTCGTTCTTTATCTCCCTGAATAATAAACTTAAGTTAATTATACTTGCTTCAGAACATTTTTCAAGTTTATTATTCCTTTTATATCACTTATTACCTTTCTATAACAATCATGTAATTATTCAAGTTCATATCGGTCTTTTTTTTGTTGTTCTGTACTTGTGTCAAAAATTAACTTGTTATAATTAAAAACTGTCCATGTGGTCAAAAGTCCATTATCTCCAAAATTGTATTCATGATTTAAATATCATATATATTAGTATATATGTATTTATATCTAGTATATATGTATTTATAATATTCCATATCATTTGGATATATGAAAATGAAATGCACCATTCATGGAGACGGTAAGTCGTACGTACGCATGAATGCTACATTCATTTCTTTTTTTCATTTTTATAAGAATGAAAACCAAATGATACATAGGTATATTATAATTCCAGTATAATATCATATTTTATATAAATTACATAATTTCATTAACACCATCCTTTATACTTTCCATGTATGGTATGAACAAGTCATATCACTTTGAGGGGTGCTAGTCCGCACTTCCTCAAATGAAATTATCGTATTTATGTGTTATGGAAAGCATAAAGGTATTATTTAAATGAAAAATATAGAATAATAGAGACAATATAAATATAATATATATATCAGATATAAATACAGTTTCATCGTAATGGCCACTATGAGAGGTGGTAGGAGATAATTGAACAATCATCGTTTCGTGAGGCAGTAGTTTGTCGTCCAATGAAACAGTATGTTCTAAATCCATTAGATGGATGTGTGTGTAAGTGTAGTTAGAATAATTATCATAAAAACATTATAGTATATTTAGGATACTGTTTTTGTTATTTAATCAAATATTAATATTAAAATAGGGAGTGGATAAGGAAAATAAAAGAAAAGAACTTGAGAGAAGACGTTACCTCAAAATTGGGTAGCTCCCATTGATTTAAGCTAAAAGGATTTCTTGAATTGCCTTATGTCTAGGGAAAAGATTCTAGGAGGAAGAGGGGTATTTTAGGAGCATCTTGGAGCAGAGTTTGGATGGTTCAAAGGGCTTGAGATCTGTGTTTAATGGGTTATAGGTGGTGGCCTTTTATAAGAGGGAGGAGGGGCTCTTTAGGAAAGTTTGAAAGTACTATTTCATTATAATTTTTTTTTTAAAAAAGCTCCAAAAATCATTACATTAAAATATAATATAAATATAAGTCGAAATAAAATCATTCAATAATAATTGGATAGGTTTTGGATATTTTTTAATACTTGTATTTTTTATTTAACCCTTTTTTACTCTTACTGTTTTATCAAGCATTTAACACTTTGAGAATCAAAATAGTTACCAAAACATAAAAAATATCCAAATAAAGAGTTATTAATAAAATTTTAGACTTATTATTACCATTTGGATGCATATTATATTTTTTGGAATTTTATAATATTTAATAAAATATTTTATATTTTTAAATTTGAATTATGTTAATTTTGACACTATTCATATCATGACTTTTTTAAAAATCCATAAAAACTTGATTGATTCAAAAATACTTCATTAATAAAAATATAATATGTAACTATCATCCATAAAATTCATGGATGACATCAAAATAATCAAATTACATTTATATTTACATTTTTAATATCATTTATTTGAATCCTTTATTAATGAAGCAATCACTGCACCATCATTGTGTCATAATTAAATTTATGTATTTAATATCTAAAAATTATAAATAAAATACCATGACATAGAAAATATTTTTAGATTTATAATTATTATTTATAGTCTAAGATATCACTTATATAACCCCATATAAAAATTAATTTACAAAAAGATATATGTTTAGGTTATATTTTCTTTAACTTTAAATTAAAAGTAAGTAAATGTCATTTTCAAACACAAGTGGCTTCATGGGGTCCTAAAATCGACCCAAGGATGACTATGGTCGGAAATATCCCATCCAATAGAATTAGGATGCATGTTAGGGTAATTTAATATTATTATAATATTATTTTTTACCCTTATTTTCTAGATTTACCCTTTAACCATGGTAAATAAAATATTTACTAAAGTTACTATTCATAATGTATAAAAATAAAAAATACCTATTTACACAATTTGGACCTCATTATTACAAATATAGAATCCATTTCTCCAAATTCATAACACAAAAGTTGCATAAATTAATTTAAAATTAATTCCCATTGTCAAAACCAAAAAGCGTGTTTTTAAGAAATAATAATTATCAAAAGATTGACATGTGTTTATGTCTAATTAAAAAGTTAAATTACTTCAAATGACCAAAATTCGATTAAATGGTAAAATCATAATATAATTACAATTTAAAACAAATTAAAAAGATAATCTAACCATATAAATAAATCAGATGAAAAAATAGTTTTGACTTAAAATGCAGTATTTTTACTATTCATTAAAAAAATGAACTTTATCAGAAAAATACCAAAAATTTACTCAAAGTAAATTTTTATGACTTTATTCTAAATAAAAAGTTTATTTTGTCAAATATAACATATAAAAGTGACAAAAACTATATTTAAAAGGTGTTCACCATCAAAAGGCGGTAAAACTACCTTTTAAAAATATTAGAGTATTTATGGTTAAAATTATATTCATTCTCATTTTAAGCCTCTAAATTTTATTGGATAAATGTAAGTTATTTAACAAACATGTATAATCATATTTTAGTTAGTTATTTTCATTCGTGCCAATACAACAGCTAGTCATTAACTACCATTTAAAATAATAATATTATATTATTATTATTTTCAGTATGACTCGGCATTGTGTGCAACATAAGATTTTAGAGAAACCCATTGTTACGTGTCAGGTAAACCATCGAATATAGAATCCCCTTTAAAGTAAAAGTAATATTTAATTCAAAAATATTAATAAATATGAAAATTTCGTATTCTTTATTTACCTAGGGTGTTACAATGCTAAACTACACGGTTCAAATGAATTGTGTGAGTTTTGATTCCAATTATAAATAGGATATGTATGATGACTCATAAAGATTCAATCCCATCCTCGAGGTATCAATTTCCTCCTAGTAGAGTTGTAAACTAACTAGTTCCTAGTTATCTGGCTTCAAATTTTGGGAAACTACCCTTTGTTAAGTAATAACGAGAAATGGATGAAGAACCTCAGATATATATAGATGGTATCTTTGATAAAACCCACCATTGCATGTAAAATGATTTGATACCTGATCCTTTTGTTTGGGTAACCAGTTCCATATCTGTATTAGGAAGATATTCAAAAATATATCTTAAATATATAAGATATTACCATAATAGGTAATAAATTCCCCCAAAAATGGTGTGATGATCCCAGCCTCTCACCCTCTCAACCAAAGTGAGTTCCTAAGTGTCATTGGGTATAAAACCCCAAATGACCACCTGATTTTGGAAAGTAGGTATGTACCTTATTATGTATGAAGGATACATTCGTAGTTTCAAAGAAATGAAAATGGTAAACCATACATAGATGATTTTGCATCTACACTTGAACCCCCACAATCAATCCTAAAAAAGGAAAGAGAAATGGTGAACCCAATGTGAAATCATTTAACTATTTCATCCCATTTGCTGGTTAAAAAGGATAGACTGTATATTCCCCATCAGACCATTTTGTTCCTACCATTCATCATTTCTGAAAAAACATGCCTATAAGAAGAAAGTATTAAAGTGGTATTTTTTTGAGATCATTAAACCTTTTATCATACCTTTGGGTTGGAACTTTAAGTTGTGTCTTAACTTATCCCCTAATTGTGGGTAAAATATAGTCTTTATGAACAAGATATTATATTTCAATATCATTGGTAGGCTAATGTATTCTATGATCTATCCTAGACCACATATTTCATTTTTTTTATTTAATAAAATTCATGAGTAAACCTGGAAAACTAAACTAGTATGAATTGAAATGGATTTTAAGGTATGTGTCTAGTCTCCTGGTCTATGTAATATTATTGTAAATAATAGTAATTCTGATAATGATGTAGTTGGTTTTGTTGATTGTTATTATTCCATAAATGTGGATACACATAAGTCAATAAATGGGTATTTATTTATTACCCATGGTGGTCCTATATCATATAAATTTAACATGCAGTCAGGCATTGCATTTTATCCCACTAAATATGAATACATAGTTTCATAGTAAAAAACTATCACTAATTTTTTCTATTATTTTAGGATAATTTGAGTTAATTTCATGAAAAAAAATCATGTTCGCGTTAAGTTACATACATTTTTGGGTTTTACAAATTGAATTTTAGAAATGACCACTTTAATGCCTCATTCAATCCATTTTGAACACATATTTGAAACACTATTCTTGAAAATATTGAATTACATACCTAAATACTTTTATTAATGTTTTTGATATTATATTTTATGTATTTAATTCTAATTCATTCATTTATTCAATTCATTATTTTGTTATTTTATTTTTAATAATTTTCGACTAACACTTTCAATTCTATAATTATAGGGTTGAGTTTATTCTAGAGAATTAACTTTCTCTCATTGATACACTTAACATAACACTCCTTGAATAAATTTAATATCATGTTTGTAGTTGAGGAGGCATCACAAACGTAATCCATTAGATTCTAGCAAGAATGTGTCAAGGGAGAGTGCTACCTTATGTCATAACATGACGTGGAATCCATGAATCAGTAATTACCCATGGAACTACCAAGAATTTAATTGTTAACCTAACATAGCCCCATGGAGTAACCTCACTCTATGTTTGTATTTTGATGTATCTAGCATTGGTATACTCTATTTTTAGGGGAGTTTGTTCAAAATAGAGGTGCAGCCTGAGGATAGACAACGTAGTCTTAAGCTCATTATTGGAATTACATATAGATCCAATGTATCCTCAATATCCAATACAGCATACATTCTCACACTAATACTACATTTCATTAACGCTTGATGAGTCATTTTCTACTCAACATAGTGTTGCGACCAGGATCTATAATACATTTTCTGATCAAAATGTCTTGTGCGATCAGCAGGTTTTCCTAAACATTACAGATTTTATCCTAATGCTTTTCAAAACACTTTAGATGGGATAAGAATATTGAAAAGGTATAAATATAATCCAAGGAAGAGGAATAACCCCCCTTGTCATTAATTAATAATTCTTTACACGTGGATTACATTCACACAAAGTGGGGACCAAAATCATATTCCCTTGCACTATCTAACTAAATCAATTAAAACCCTAACTAATTTTCATTTGTCAATCAATCCAAGAAAGTGGCTGTAATAATAGTTAGTATAGATAGATATTCAATTCAATGAAGAGGGAACTCCACTATCCATGTATAGGTATCTCATCTAACTCTATTTTTTCTGGAAATAATCTATGGATCCAGTAAGGAATTCCTAATGAAGCTAGCTATATTAATAAGAATAAGGGAAATAAAAAAAGGGAGTTCACTCTATTCAGGAACAAAGAATATGGGAAATAATAGGACTAATTCTAGGCCAAAGAATTATTCTAAGGGGTAACTAATGTTGGGATGATCATTATCTCCATTGAGAGGGAAAATAAATATCTATCTTTTAGAGTTTTCTAAACCCCTATCTCTATGTTTTGATTAAATATTTGATTGTTTAATGATATGAGATATTTATAATGAATGAATTGAGATTGGATTTAAATTTATTTTCTTTTGTTAGCCTAATTTTTTGACCTTTATTGATTGAATATTTCATTTGATCTTAATACCTACTTAGTGGGAGTAAGTGGATGCTTGTTTGGGTAAGTAAATAAGAAAGGGATAAGATTTACTTGATAACCTATTTTCTGATTATTATCATTAAGTATAGAACTGTAAGTGTATAAAACATACTAATATTAAGAAAAAAATTAAGCACTATATAGAGGTCATTTCTTATTTTTATCAAGGTTAGTGTTGGGAGTGACACTGACACATAGTTATTGACATTTGTACCATTTAATTCTTAAAAGAAAATCTCAATGGGGACCAAGGTTATATGAGAAAAGACTTGGGATATCTTGAAAGATAATTTCAAGGTAACCAGTGGTGTTTTCTCATAAAAAATGTTGGGTTGGTGGAAATAATTGGGTAGATTTGTTGATTTCCTTTCCCTTGAAAGTTTTTTACATTTCTAGTAGATGAAACACCCAGTTATGAACCTAGATTAAGTGATCTCTAATCTTACTAGTCCACTTATCTTTATTCACATCTTCACTTTCCATCTGTTTACTATTTTTGTTAAAAACCAACTAATTACACTTTCAATCACTCATGTTCCTATGGATATGATCCAATACTTACTGTATTATTATACATAGTAAAGGTAGTGTGTTGTTCCACAATGAAAATTTTTCACTAGCCACAATCGACACCATTATCGAGGATAGTAATTGAATTTCTTGTGTTTTTTGGGTAAAAATACCAAAAACATTTGAAAACTCATAAAATTTAAAAAAAATAAAAATACCTAAAAAATATATAAGAATATTACTATAATATATTGAGAATAAATTTAATTAGTATTTTTTATTTATTATATCATGTTTTATTTATCTCTAGTCACTATGACCTAATTATTATATCTATTTTGATGGAAACATAAATATATTGGAGTGGGGTGAATAACAGTAGGGGAAATTTGACATATGTGCGTATATTAGGCATCCATTTTAGCACTGAAATAGACTAAGGTAGAGAAAAACCCAACCCAAATAAGAAGAACATGGTGATAATGAGGCCAACTCATTGTACTTGATCATGGAACAAATCACAGAAATCAAGGAGGACCAAGCTATAGGGGAATCTCAACTGGAATAACTCACTCCTCTTATCTAAGCCCAAAAAATTAAAGGATAATAATACTCATGGATTAATAAATTCAAATCCATGAACTAAAAGATCATGCTTGAAACCTTTCATAACAAATGGAAGAGGATCATAATTATGGACAAGAATTGACTGAACATATAGAGAATATTCCAAACTTAGATGAGGGTTTCCATAAAAAAATTGAAAAAGAGAAAGACTCATTAAAAGTAGTAATAGGATGTGTAGAATAAGGTGAACCTGAGGATTCAATCCCCACAACACAACCACCCTCTATGATCCTTAGTCAAATTACCTTTGTAATGGAGTGAGTGGGATATTTTTTATACTTTATTGGAAAAGGGGAACTTTAAGGGATAATAACAGTATGGGTATTGAAAGTTTTGAACTTAGAGCCTCATTGATATAAGGTTTGGGTTTACCTTTTGAGGATAATAGAAGTAACCCACATGTGATGGTTCCTTATAATGAAACCACCCTCCCCCCTCAATTTATTGGGCTTAGTTTCATAAGAGATCCTGGATGATGGGCTTAAAACCCAAGCCTCGGTAGGGAGGAAACCCAACAAAACTTTACAGAGATTTCTAGATTCTGTTTTTATTTTATTTTTATTTTATTTTCTTGATTTCAATAAAAAAATCACACCACTTTTAGCCCCTATATTTAATATTTTAGAAACTTAGAGTCTCCCTAGAAGTTGGAGGAGAACCCAATCCACTGTTAAAGGTAGAGCTATTTTTACACATGGGGGTATCTGAATTACCCTTATTTTTCTCTACCTTACATGTTTTTTATTTAATTATGTATTAATGGGATACCTCAATTTAGCCTCATTTTTTAGATATACCTAATATATTAAGCGGGTTATATATTTTTAGAATGGGTACCCACTTAAGTTGTGTACATTACTAATCTTGGAGGAATTTTTATTAGGATAAGAATAATTTATTTAATTAAGTGAATTTTTCTAATAAAGGTAAATAAAAGGAGTATAGGTGTATTATTCTAACTATTTCCAGTGAATTTGATTTAGAATCCTTTACTTGGGTAAGTTTATGATTTTTTTAAGAGAAACATCTCATTACTTAATTTTAAATGTTAAAAATATATGAGTATTTCTTGGAGTAGTTTAGACTTGTTAAAAACTCTTTTAAAGTTTTTAAATATGAAAGGGTAATGTGAATAATAAAAGTGTAGTGAATAAAGATAAATAAATAAGAGTTAAAAAATATTTTTAGAGTTGTATATCCAATATTTTTGTCATACCTTGACTATCACAAATATTCTAAGGGGTGCCTCCTGTTGTAATTTTTAGTTTCAAATTATCTTAACTCATCTCAATAAGTTCTCAGCACAAAATTAATATAAAAAGAAAAAGAATAAAAAAGAGTGAGGTTTGTGTGCCCATACATAGGGTAGAATATAGGGAGAGTGGTTTTCATTTACTAAATAAATAATTGGATGTCTACATATCAGTTCAACATATAATTATGGACTTTTAGATTAAACTAGCTTGCTTTAACTTTATTCACTTTATTCACTTTATTGACTTTATTTTAGAAGGGGGGGAACAAAAGGATGTCAATAAATGTTTTCAAAATAATCCACTCAAATTATAGTCATTTAAAATTCAAGGAATTATGTTGATTAATCTAATGAACATGAAAAATCATTAGTTACAATGTTGAGATATATGTTTCAGGACAAGCATGGTTTAAGTGCGGGGTGTGCATAGCCAAAAACTATCACTAATTTTTTCCATTATTTTTTTCTAAGTTGAGTCAATTTAATTCTAACATCCCATTTTTACATTAATGTTTACATATTTTAGGTTTTACATATTTAATTTTGTAAAAAAACACTTTAATTCCTAATTTGGTTCATTTTGAGCACATATTTGAAACACCATTTTTTAATATATTAAATTCTATACCCAAATACTTTAATTTTTTTTTGATCTTATATTTTATGTGTTTGTGCTAATTAAATATTTTATTCAACTCATTATTTAATTATTTTATTTTTAATAATTTTTACTAACACTTTCAATTCTATAATTATAGGGTTGAGGTTACACCAGGGAACCAACTGTCTCACGAAGAAACTTAACACTATATTCCCTGGTTGAAGATAATCTCACATTTATAGTAGAGGAAATTTGACCACGCCAATGTATCTTAGTGGAGACCAGTGAGAATTCACCAAGTGAAAACACTACCCTATATCATAAATTAATATAGAAATTATGAATCAATGCTACCCTACAATGCTACCTACCATTACATTCCCAACCCAATGTAGCCTCATGGAGGAACCTCACTCCATGTTTTCATGCCAATATATCTAGAATTACAATACTCTATTTTTGGTTGATTTTTATGAAATTTTGTTATAGTCTTAGGAGTTTCGGTATAGTCTTAAACTCATCCTTGATATTATGTCTAGCTCTAATATATCCTCAAGATCTAATTCAACATACATTTTCACACTAACACTACCTCATGTTAACTATTTACATGTCTTCAGCTACTCAATGTAGCGATATGACCATGGTCTAGGATATACTACCTAGTCAGTATATCCTATGTGATCAATAGATTTTCCTGAAAATTTTATATTTCCTCCCAAATATTTTTAGAATACTTTATATGGGATAATAACATTTAAAATTGATGGATCCAATCCAAGGAAGAGGAAGAATCCCCCTAACCATTAATAGATATACTTTACATGTGGATTTCATGCACACAAAGTGGGGATCAAAATTATATTCCCATATAAAATATAACAAAATTATGTAAAACCCTAACAAATTGGACATATGTAAACAAATCCAAGAAAGAAGAAGAATCAAGTGATAGTGGAGTTAGGAACAGGATTCAATGAAGGGATAAGTTAATTGTCCATGCGCAGGCATCTCATATAAATTTATATCATGTGGAAGTGATCTATGAACCCAAAGAGTAATTCCTGATGAATATTCTTATATTAATAATAATTATAATAGAAACATAAAAGAAGAGAGTTCACTCTAATGAGGTACAAATCATTTGGGAAATAAGAGAAGGAATGAGTTAAGGCTACATGAAATTTCTAGGGAGGAACTAAAGCTAGGAGGAGGAGTGGAGATCACTCTTTAGGATTTTTATAAGACCTTTTCTATTTATTTTAATATAATATCAAATAATGTAATGACTCAACCTATACATTAGGATCTGATGCTAAAACATACTCTTTACATACTGGAGTTAATTCCAATTGAATCTATTCAAATTTAACCATCCATAATTATAATATCAATAACCAACACTAAGTCACTTACATTCCCAGAACCTTTTAGGTTTTGAGTTTTAGAGAATTAAGAAAAATCTTAAACTAACAAGGCCCATATATTTCTCATCCAATGGGAATTTTCCTACTATACTAATAATTTATTATTTTTTAATAAGTCTTCAGCATCTCCCATTAAATTTTCATCACATGATATCATTCTAGATGTATCTTACATTATATCATTCATCATAACCTAGGGAAATGGAAACATAAAAAGGTTAATCGCAAATTCTTAGTAAGGGTGGTTATCATAAAATGAATAAGGCATTAATAATATGTCATTAATAATTAATAATAAAATAATTCCACATAAATTATAACATGATCATGTGATATATCCATGGATAACATAACAGTGAAAATAATCATATGGACAAAAATAACAAATTTCATAGTGATTAAATGCATAATGTCAGACATCTTAATCTTACCATCAATGCCTCATGCCAATACATCATAAATATCATTATAGCCTCATCCAAGACATTATTAATAATTGGGTAGGAATGCACCAAATATCTTAACTAGTTGGACTAATGAGATCTACTGGTTCATCAAGGTTCTATATAATTATAGGCCCCACCTATCACTAAATAATTCTAATGCATTAATTATATGAAAAGAATGAATAAACCATATAATATATAATCATCATGCCTTAGTAATATATAAAAATCCATATTGAAATAAAAATTATATGAAACATAAATATTTCCCTAGTAAATAAATTTAATAACATTCTTGGTAAGAATCCTTCAAAATGACATTGTATAGGTATACAATTTTTTCAATATCGATATAGAAAAAGTAGAAATGATGTAGAATATATCCATGAGATAAAATAACATGGACATGAAGGAAAAATAAAGTTAATAGGATGATAAATATTGATAAATAAATTATTCATAAAAATTCATAAGTAATAAAAGAAGACTATTGATTCATTATAAATGAAATTAAGATAGTATACTCATAAGAACTTGATGACGGTCAAAATTAAATCATAGCTTAGTTATCTCATGGAAAGAAATGGATTTCATGAAAACTTACTTAAAATATCATCATAATATATCCAAATTAAGAATTTGTATGTTATCATTAGAAAATATATCTAGTGAATCAAAAGAATCACTAAATTATGTTGACATAAATGAAAAATATTTTTATAAAATCATTAGAAATATGCTTTGAAGAATAGGATGAAATATCTTTTTATTTTGGTAACTTATAAAAAAGTAAAAATTAATAGAAAAATGGGAATTGGATTTTCATTTAAAACCATGGAAACTTGTGAAAAAATATTAATAAAAAAATAATAAACATAACATCAAGAAAATGTGTCCATGTGGATAATGTCAAAAAATGTTCTTTTTTCACTTTTTCAAAGAAAGTCAAGAATGACCTGTGTGGGAAATGTTAAATAAATTAATTTAAAAAATCATATAAATTAAAGGCCAAAAAAGTACCTTAAAATCATATAAGTATAGAAAATACATTTATAAAATATAATAAAGAATATGAACATATAATATAAAGATTATTGACTCCAAAAAAGGGAGGTTAGAAAAGAAACCCATACAGCTTTAGTAACATTTTAATTAAAACCCTTAGAAATTAGGAACTTGAAATGGAACTTTAAATACATAGATTATAAATTTAGTTATAATATAATATGTAAAATAGGTATTATATCCACTATATAAATTAAAATAAGTACATAATTTGAATCATCTGTCAATGAAGTGAAATTGAGATAGAAAAACCTTACAACTTTGGTAATGTTTTAATCAAAACCCCTTGAAGGATAAAAATTGAAATAAAACATTAAATATAATGAATATAGATATAATAATTATATATAATTTCAAATAGGTAGTATTTAAACTGTATAAAATAAAATAGGTTCATATTGCAAAACATGTCTCAAAGAAAGAAGTTCTGAGATGAGAAACTCTTACATATTTTATAACACTTGAATAAAAATACATTTAATGAAAGAACTTGATTTGGATTTTTAAATGAAATTAATTACATGAAAAGTATAATATAATATTTTCATGGGGAATTTCAGTAAAATAAAACTATATAAAAGAAAACATGGTGTACAAAATGAAACATGTCTCTAGGGATTGAATTTGAGACAAAAAAATCCTTACATTGGATTACCATTTAATTAGACGCATTAAAAACTCTAGTATAATAAAATAAGAAAAATTAATAATTTATTTTATAACCTTATTCATATTTATAACCTTTTACATTAAGATTTTATATTCATTTATTATGTAGTTATTATCAATTTTTAGTTAATAGTGATTGTTGGTGTTAGTAGTTTTAATTGTTCCATGCCTGCTTTGATATAATGATTTTGGTTATCATTACATGATCATGATTTCATTAAATATATAAATTTAAATGTATTTTAATATGTTTTACATAATTATTTATGAAGTTCAAGGTTCATTACATTTGATTTTTAGGAACAATTATTAAAGACAAAACCATAACATGCTTGTTTTCAGTAATTTTTAATGAACAAAAGTTGGTATCTTAATAATGATTTAAAAATTAATATTAAAATTAAAAAAAACAAAACCTTATTTAAATATTAATATCATTTTTACTCATTAAATATATTTTTAGAACCATCTATGTAATTCAGTTATGAAAAATGAATTATGTCATTTAAGGAGGCGGTAGTCTGCACATAACACGACGACATTTTCATTTTCTAATGGATGGGAGGTCAGTAGATAATGGTTGTTACATAAAAATAATAACATTTTATTATAATTATTATACTTATTTAATTACATTATTATGGTTGTAATAGTTTTTTAGGAGGTGTAAGAAGAAAAAAACTTGAAAGAACTCAGTTAAGACAATTATATCTTTCTTTGATATCCTCCTTTAAACCACTCATTAAGCTTATTATATTAGTCTTATGGTGAGACCATAACCTATAGAAAATGTTAATGACTTAGATACAGTTTTTGGAATATTTTTTTTGAGCTAATATTTTTTGGGTGTGATGGGAATTGGGGTGGTGAAGGGGTCCTTTTTATAGATTAGAGGGGTGACATTTTTATAATATTAATTTCTTAATATAAAAAGGAGAAGTAATTATCAAGGAAGGTGGATTAAATATGGATAAAAATTAAAATCATCTAATAGTTAGGTCTATAAATCCTCTATCAACTCATTTAGGGATAGTTTTCTGTGATAATTTGTGACCTTATCCCTTAATTTAACCATTTTACCACATTTATCTCTTATCGGGGCGACTAAATTTTACTATGGTGACTTATTTTTATAACTAAATATGAAATGGATATTTTTATATAATTTGAAAATTATTATTTAAAATAATAAAATCTTTTTACTAGATTAAATTATTTAATGTGATAAAAATTAATTTTAATAAAAGTGTGTATAATGGAATAAAACGGTTTTTAGAAAAATTGTTTTTTAAGCATAAAAATGAATTTACATAAAAATCATGTATATAATTTATTAAATGATAATTATTGGTTTATTATTAAACAAATAATAATTATATGACTTTAAAATCAATCCAAAAACAAATTGATTGTTATGAATACTTAATTAATGGAAATGACCAAAATAGTTTTATATTATAATAAAATATAACTTAGATTCCAAAAATTCAAGAATAGATTTATAAATTAAATATAATAATTTTAAATGAATTGTTTTAGTCCTTGAATTAATTTTTGGTTGAGAAAATGGCTTCATACCATGATATAATTAGTTATTAGATCATAATAATAAATATAATTATGAATTTATAGAATTAATATAAATATAAATTTATAAATTATCTAATAATAAATCATTTTATGATAATATATTTAACCTTTAAATAAAACTCTTTTTCTATCACAAAGTATATATAATAATTTTAAATGTATAATTGGTATCTAATTGATTATATAATATCATTTGAAATAAGTTATAAACATATGTACATATTTAAATAATATATATAAATTCATAATCAATAATATTAATAAACCATAAAAGTGATATTTTATTAAAAATATCTAAGTTGTCACATTATCCCCCTTAAAGAAATTATGCCCTCACAATTTTATCTCAATTCTGATGAGTAAGAGTTTATAAAGTTTAGAAATAAAGTAAAAAAATTTCTAAATATATTATAAAGGGTGAAATAGGATATAAAAAACCCATTATTTTCAATTGAAGTCCTGATAATTGTACCTTCAAAGGAAATAATGGTAAAGATAATAATTGTGGAGTAAGAGATAAAATAAATATATAGAAGTGGAAAGAAATAAATTTTAGGTTTTTTTAATCCATGCCGTACTTTTATAAGAATCATACTTGTGAATGGGTTTCTAAGGCATACCTTGATAGTTAGAATATGTTTTCCATATAAGACTTGATGTATTTATCATCTTTTTTCATAATTTTGAGGAATTATTTTACCATCGAGATAGAGAATATGAGAAAATATACTTATGTGATTTTATTTCATTTCCATAGGAACAAGATCATCCTTTGGTTGTGTATGTCGATTATTTTTCACCTCTATTTCATCTCTCATTCCAAATGATGAATATCTAAGATGAATTTTTCATGCCTGAAGCATGAAAATCAACTCTTAATGAATCATAATATCCACTAAAAAATAATGTTCCACAATGTATAAATGATTTTTTTAACAAGTTATTCCTCTTATTTCTAACCAATTACAAAAAACTAAAATGGTTAGTATGATTAAAGATAATACCCAATAGAATATGAATAAACCATCATATGAATAAGTAATACTTTAATCTATAAAACCTAAATCTAACAACAATAACCCATGTTAACTTAAATCATTCCATAAGTAATTAAACCCTAAAACTCTTCAACACATGCTTGACTAAATTAGAAACCTAAAAATCATAAAAAAAACCTGATCACATTTTATTTCAAAATCAACATAAATTTCATCCCCAAAAAACATAAATTCATTCATAATGTCGCATATGAAACATATATATACCCTAATCATTTATTATCCCAAAATATAATAATCATTTTATGAAATAACTTGAATCATTGTGACATAAAACCATAGAAAAATTATATATGCTTACAAAAATTAAATTAATCAATATCCCTAAAATAATATCAACCAATTTGACATAAAATCACATACTATCCAAAAATATACCATAATCATTTAATGTTCTCAAAACTATAGCAAACATTTCCCAAGAATAACTTTATTCATCTTTTTACTAAATCACTTTTCAATCCCCAATTTTATCTATACAGCTCAACTTATTTTCCCAAAATCAAATATCCCTTTATCTTAATTAACCATAATTACTTAAACACTAAATAACATATTAATACTAAAGGTTATTTATACCTTTCATCTTATTCCCCAAAATATCACTGAATGCCTTAAAATTCAAGCACATATAAGATAAAAAGAGTATATATACCTTTTAACTTATGATCACTCATAAACATATCAACCCATGATGATATCTTCAACTGATAACATCCTAAAATATAAAGTTATCTAAACTATGCTCTAATACCAACTGAGACACCCCAGACTCATACACTCAGATCTGGTGTTAAAAACATAGTCATGACACACAAGCTTTGATACCAACTAAAGTGGCCCAAATTTAACCATCCATAATTACAATATCAATAATTAATACCAAGTCACTTAAATACCCAAAAAAAAATTTTAAAGTGAACTTAAAATATGTACATGTGATTCATGTATAATAAATGTAATATATATATATATATTTATATTAAATGTTCATGTGATTCATTTTCAATGTCTTCCATATGATGCAATGAATGGAATCTCCACTTCCACATGATTTTTATTAGTTATAAACCAAATATTTGGTTCATTTATTATTTTTTTATTCATTTAAGCGTCCAATGTATGAACACTCCAATGTGTGTAATGCTTGGGTGCCATGCGATGACACCTGGTCCATTTTCATATGTCCAACACTCTTAATTAAATGAAGAGTGTCTATAATGGATATATAAGAGGATGTGATCCTCCCCTATTGGGTGTGAGATACTCATGAACCATAGTCAAATCTCTCTTCTATCATAAATCTTTTTCATCACTCTATGAAGGCATTATAACCCATTCAGGCATTTGGTAATCATTACAAAAGGTTTGTGGATCCATTGGTAAATGTAATTCCATAGAGACAGAAAAAATTTGTTTTCTACTTCATTGATCTTCATCAAGCATCCTCCATATTAAAAGGAAGATGTATATTTATAGTATATACGAATACTAGGTTCTCTATTCAACTTTATTTTTATGATATTTTACATGTTTGATTTTTTTAAGATAGATCAGGTTGAGTTTTGGTTCTCTTTCACTACCAATGATCATAATATGATCAAAAAAACCCATTTATGGTATTAAAGATTGTTTCTTCAAGATTTAAACATGTTTTTATTTCTAGTTTTTGAATAAAAATGAATCATAAAACAATAGAAGAGTTTTGATCTATGTAAAGGTCATTTTGAATTAACTTTATATTGCTGGATTTACAAAAATTTAAAGTTGGGTTACTTTTACATAGAATAATTCTATTTAAAGGTCACCCAAGTTACCTTTATACAGAAATGTTCTGTGTGAAGGTAATCATTGTTTACGTTTATGCACATAGTTCTACATAAAGGTAAATATAGAGTACATTTACACATCATGTACTATGTAAAGGTCAAGAAGATCCACCCTTACATAAATAGTCTATGTAATGGTAGTGGGAGGTTACCCTTATATATAATATGAATTCTATATAAAGAAAAGAAGAATTATTTTAAATAAATTATTTTTTAAACTTTTAATGGTTTAAATGGTTTTTATGGTATATGAAATATTTATAAATCATATTAAAAATTATTTTAGGAATATTTTAATTTATTAGGAATATTTTAATTAATTAATTAATTATAAAAGGCTTATAATTAATTAATTAAATGTTTGTGAAACATTTTTTCCAAATATTAAATGTTAATATTTAGGATACATTTTACTAAACTATATGGCATGCCTTGTGATCTAGAAATAATAGGGTTTATTTGAAAATCATAAAGGGTCATTTATAAAGTGTTTATAAATTACAGAATAATCCAAAATATAAAATATTTTACATTTATAATTATGAAATTTTTATAATTAATTAAATTTAAAGTGAAAAAATTAAAGGGACCTTATTTGGATATTATTTAGACCACATAAAAAATGTTTTGATCAAAGCTTTAAATAATGAAAAATGTATATGATATTTAGATTATGAAAAAGCTTTAAATAATATAAATTATATTGTAAAATGGTTATAATTCAAAATAATATTATATATAAATTATATATAATACAAAATATGAAAGGGTTCATATTAAAATGAATATATGATGTTTATATACATGATTATGGAATGATCATATTGTTTTAGCTAATTTATAAAATGTTTATGGTTAGATTTTATTTATGAATTTTTCATAAATGTTTATTTCAATTGAATTGTTCATTTATTTAATGTTTATTCCATGCTTTATTCGTGTTTAGAAAATTATTTATAAAATTTGAATAATATGTATACTTTAGTTTAACTATTAAACTGCTTCTATAAGTTAAAACTCTATGTTACATGCTAGGAACGACTCCATAAAATTTAGTCTTCATCTACTTTAACCATGGTTTGTAATTCAAGTTTTGAGATTAAGAATAATAATTGAATGTGGTTTGTGTATATTAGGTGTTAGAGATATTATTAATTTAATTCTCACTTGATTAAAGTCTCCCTCTGTAAAGGTATTTGGGGTCGGACAACCTACCTGTGTGGAGGATATGCATTTTCTATAAAGTTGAATGGGGTTATCTATGTGTTGTTTCGGGATTACTTATGTGAAGATTTATAATCTCATATAACACTATGCCATTACATGAAAATTTCATGTACTTTATGTATATGCTGCATTTGGATATGTATGGTATACTTGGCTTCTGTTTTTGGGAAAGTAACACAAACCTATGGGTTGTGTAAAGAGTTACACATTAATTTGGTGTAAACACCTTAATTTGGAGGTTGGAATAGGGATTCCAAAACTAAAATGATAGAATTAGGAATTCACTAAAAGAAATAAAACATGAGAAGATAAATATTTCATAATATGTAATAGTTATGAATTTAATTTGCATAATATGAATATTAAATTAGTGAGATATTTAAAATCACCTTAAATATTTAGTGTGATATTCCTTTTGAAGTGATACTTGTCAAGACATTAATAATCTAATAAGGTAGTTTTGTTCTAAATTTGGGTGCCCCTAGATTGTCTTGTTTAAGTCATGCAAGTAATAGGTGACTTTGTATTGTCCTACTAGGTAGTTTCATTTAAATCTAGTTGCCCCTATATTAATCTATTATTAGCTTCTTTTTGGTATTTTCTTTGGATTACACTAGCTATAAATTATAATGGTTTGGATATCATAGGAATATAGTTGAGTGAATCTATGTAATGGATTTGTATAAAGGGTTATCCACTCAGCTATCCAAGAGTCACAACTATTGTGATTGAGATAATTCCCTTACTAAATAAATAAGTGGTGAGATGATTACTAAAGAGAACTCATTTCTAAGAGAAATATCTTGGCTCACTAAATGGACATGATTCAAGGGGTCACCATTTTTAGTGAGAGAATTTTCATTAAAATTCATTGATGAAAAGAAGTAATACATGATAGCCACCCACTAATTTTTCCTTGTTATAGATTATGGAATACTTAATGATAATAATTTTGAGATCAATTATATATATGACTTATAAATCAGTTAAAAATTGGTATCTAGGGTTGAGAAATGTTCTCAAAGAGAAACATTCCAAGAATAAGATGTGAATGTTATAGAGATTAATTTCAAAAAATCTAACTCATGGGTATCAGATACTAAGTGTGTGTCACAAATATTTTCTAAAAAACACAGACTCAAAGATAGGAGGGAATTAATGAAGGGTAAAGTATATATTCATGTTAGTAATGGAGAAAATTTTATTGCATTAAAAGTTGACACTTATAAAGAACAAGAGTTGTTCTATATATAAGAATGAAATGTTTTATAGTATTGGGAATATAATGAATGGTTTATATATTTTAGATATGGATAATCTTGTTTATAACATTCAGAATAAGAAGGTAGAGGTTGATTCTAATCTCACTTACCTTTAGCATCATCACCTTATACATATAAATGGGAAATGTTTTCAAATAATCCATAATGATGGATTGTTGGACTCATTTGATTATTAATCATTTGATACATGTGAATCTTTCTTACCCAGAAAAATGTCCATGACACCTTTTGGGAGAAAAGTTGTAAGGGCAAGTGGACTATTAGATCTCATACATAGTGATGTATATGGACCTATGAATACTCGATAAATCGGTGATTTTAGGTCCCTTATTACTTTTACTAATGACTTTAGATGATATTATTATGTGTTTTTTATGAAATAAAAATATAAAACTTTTTAAAAGTTTAATGATTTTCAAAATGAAGTACAAGATAAACTAAGTAAAAGTATTAAGATCATCTGATCAGATCATGGTGGTGGATACTTAATCCTGGAAATTTAAAAATCATTTGAATGGAATTATTTCACAACTCAGTACTCTTGTAACCCACAATTTAATAGTGTGACTGAGAGAAATAATCATACCTTATTGGACATGGTTCTATCGATGATGAATCTATGAAACCTTTATATTTTATTCTAGGTTTATACTTTGTAAATGGTTTCATTTCTACTAAACAGTGTTCCATATAAAGTAGATATGAAGACACCATATGATATATGGACTGGAAAACATCCTAAATTTTCTATCATGGGTATTTTGGCTTGAGGATAACTTTTATGATGATTGGATTCTGGTAATATTATCCCCAAATTAGATAAATTTTTATTTTTCATTTATTATAAGAAACAATGGGATATTCTTTCTTTAACCTTGATGAACACAAAGTGTTTGTGGCCTGACATGATGTTTTCCTTGAAAAGAAACATGTAAGCTGAGGAGTCAGTGGGAGGAAAGTTAAACATAGAGAATTTTAAGACCAAAAAATAGGAAGTGTTCTTAAAATGTAAGTTGGTCCATTTCCACACAGATTTAAAGAAGAAGAACTGACTCAAGTTACAAAATAATCTCAAAGGTCTAGTAGGATTCATTAAGAAACCAAGAGATATGGATTTCTCATAGACAACAATGATGAAGTAACGTTCATAGGGGATAAACCTACTTCCTATTGAGAGGCTATTGAGAGTTATGATTTTTATAAGTGGTTAAAATCTATGGAATCTAATATAGACTCTATCTACACAAACTAGGCTTGGAAATTGCTAGATACACATGAATGGGTAATACCCATAGGGTACAAGTGGGTTTCCCATAAGAAAAATGACATGGATGGTAAAGTGTATACCTATAAAGAATGTCTGGTGGTAAACAGTTATAAAAAATCATGGTACTAACTATGAAGAAACATTTTCACATGTTGTGATGATAAAGTCCATTCATATTTTTCATTCCATAAAAACTCGTTATGAATATTAGATATAAAAAAGGGAATAAAAACACTTTACTTAATGAGAATTTATTTGAGGATGTGTATATAATAAGAACCAAATGTATTGAAGTGATAAATGAGTTTGTTAAGGTATGAAAGTTACAATGGTCCGTTTCTGGATTAAAGTAAGATTCTATGAGTTAAAATATATGTTTTGATAATGCAATTAAATAGTTTGGTTTTATTAATAATGTGGATGATTCATGTGTATATAAATATGTTAGTGGTAGTATAGTAGTATTTCTGATATTGTATATAGTTAATATACTGCTTATTGAAAATGAGATCCCAACACTTTAATCTATGAAGGTGTGGTTGAGAAAATGTTTCTCAATGAAATACATGGTTGAAGAAGCCTACATACTAGGTATGAAGATCCATATATATAGATCTATGAGGTTTCTTATATTGATTCAAAATACGTATATTGGTAAAGTATTAAGGTGGATTATCATAGAGAACTAAAAAATGGGGTCTTTAATAGTGTTGTATAACATGAATCTTAGAAAGATTTAGGATCCTTCTAAAGGGTTAGAAGTTAAGGATAAGGTTCCTTAATCATCCTCCATAGGATCTATCATGTATTCCATGTTATGTACTCAATCTAATGTCACTTATGCTTTGATAATAACAAATACATACTGATCCAATCCTAGTGAGATTCACTAGATTACTATAAAGAATATTCTTATGACTAAGGATGTGTTCTTGGTATTTAGAGGAGAGAATGGACTTTGTGTAAAGGGTTACAAAGATGTTAGTTACCAATTTGTAAAAGATTATCTAAAATATAAATTTGGATCTATGTTTTTCATGAATGGTGGATCTATTAGTTAGAAGAGTTCCAAGCAAGACACTATAGCATACTCAACAAGAGAGGAAGAATGTGTCACTACATCTGATGCTTCAAAGGAAGTTTTTTAGATCAAGAAGTTCATTACTGAACTTGGAGTAGTTCCCAACATCGATGGAGAAATTAATATATGTTGTGAAAAAAATGGGGTTGTTTCTCTATATAAAGAATCTAGGTCACACCAAAGGACCAAACACGTCCTTCACAAATACCATCTCATTTGGTAGATCATTGAGAGGGTCAATGTAAAGATCAGTTGGGTGAATATAGAGGATAATATAGTAGATTCATTGATAAAAACATTACCGCAGTAACAACATGAGGGTCATGTATAATATTTGGGTGTAAGACACATGAGATATTGTTTTTAATTTTTTTTAAATGTATCATGTAATTATAATAAAATAAAATCACTAATTATCATTCATTCATGTGTGCAGCAATTTATTTTACATGAATGGTTAAATGATAATATTCCCTCTATGTGCAACTTCAAGTTTCCCATAATCAATGATCATAATGAAGTATTATAGGTTATGTAGATATGTTAATATCAACATGAATAGAATATTTTACTCATTTCAAAGAGTTTTATACAATATGTAAAGATTAGATTCATGAGGTAGTAAGTAGAGACTTATTACTTGGACTGACCTGCCAAGGTATATCACGTGGAATGTTATATAACCATCGATGTACTTAGGGGTGTATCTTTTTAATAAATCATTATTACCTATGGTTGATGAGATACCTATAATTATAACCTTCATACTTTTATACACTACTTACGTAAGTTTGAAAATAACTTAGCTAATATGGGGGTGATTGGGTGTGTTGTTGATCATGTTGTCAGTTGGAGCACAACCAATATGAAATTTATCCACTTATACAAAAAGTAAAGGAATTTTTCCATTGATTTAATTTGACTAAGGAAATTCATGGTCATTCTTAGTTGTGTCACATATGATGTGATAAATTAATTAGATGAGTGGCATATGATGTACTCATTAGATAGATGAATGACAATGATGTATTTTTCAACTTAGTTAGTGCTTTTCAGATAATCAAGAATATGTGAGATGTCTATACTAGATTGAAATTTTTTGTGTCTAGTGGTCACTTGATGTAATGTAAAAAGGTATTATATAAGTATAAATACAATTTATATGATACATCTTGTGGGGGACATGTTCTTATAGAGATATGAGTATGTTTGATGGAGATCACACCAGAACCCTTAATATCTTGAGTAGCATTGATCCTTTTCTAGAGGTTTCTATTTTCTTACATCTATGAAATAGGTATTTCAGATTTGTTTTTAGAACTAATAAGGCTTTAAGGGTCACACAGTTAGGCCCTTGGATAAGGATAATGTTTTATAAAAAAATAAAAATGAAGAGAGTTTCATGAAACCATATACAAAAGAGTTTAAATGGATTCACAAAGAATTGTGAAGTTTGGAAATAAGTCCTTATGGATTTTTAGTTTAAGTGGGGATTATTGAAAGTGAAATTAAAATATAGGCATATGATTCATGTATAATAAATTTAATATATATATATATATATATATATTGTATCAAATATACACGTGATGCATATTTGGTATGTTTCATGCAATGAAATAGATGTCACTTCCACTCCCACATGATTTTCCATCAGTTATGAACAAAAGATTTGGTTCATTTGTTCTTTTCTTATTCATTAAACTGGAAAATGAATAAACACTCCAGAGGGTTTAATTATTGGGTTATATGCAATGAAACTTGATTTTTTATATGGACAATGCTCTTTATGAAATTAAGAGTGTCAATGATGGTAATATAATAGGATGTTATCCTATCTTATTGGGTGTGAGATACTCGTGATAGTAGAAGATATCTTCCTTCATAAAGCTCATTTATCATTCTATAAAGGTGTTAGAACCGCTTTGGGAGTTTGGTAATCCTCACAAAAGGTCCATGGATCCATTGGACGATGTAATTCCCTAGTGGCAGAAAGCATTTTTTTTAGATTCAACGATCTTCATCAAGCATCCTTCGTATTAAAAGAAAGATGGATGTCGTCGCTATATATGAATTTTAGGTTCTCTATTTAAATTTTTTTATGATATTTTACATGTTTGATTTTTTGGAGATAATTCAGGCTATATTTGGTTTCTCTTCTAATGACAATGATCATAAGATGATAAAACAAAACCTATCACCTTTAGGTTTAGAATTTTGGATAATTGGGAAAAACCTTTAACTAAAAAACCTATATCTTTCTCATTCAATTGAGATTTTTTCCATTATATCAAGAATGTATTATTCCACAATAAGTCTTAAACATCTCCCACAAAATTCACCACACATGATACCCATCTAAAGGTGTATTATATAATATAATTCTTCATAATATGGGTAAATGGTAACATAAGAAGGGTGAGATTGAATGCTCAATAAGGGTTTCTATCGTAGAATAACAAGGTATGAATAATATAGAAGAAAAAATTAATAATCAAATAATTTCATATAAATTATAACATGGTCATATGATATATACATGGATAACTTAATGATGTAAATAATCACATATAAAACAATAACTAATTTCATGGTGATGGAATGCATAATGTCAGACATCTTAATATCATCGTCACGACCTCATGCCAAGACATTATACATACCACCAAGGCTTAGACCAAGATATCATTAATAAATGGGTAGGCATACACCAAATATCTCTCATGAGACCTATCGATGTATTGAAAAGGATATATAATTTTGAGACCCACCCATCACCAAATAAGTCCAATGCATTCATCATATTAAAGGAGTGAATAAAAAATACAATATATAATCAAAATTCCTTAGTAATCCATAAACATATATATTTAAATAAAAAGTATATGGAATGCCAATACTTCACTAGTAAATAAATAGAAAAAAATTCTTGTTAGTACCCTTAAAACATACATTTTATAGGTATATAATTAAGTAAATATCACTGTAGAATAAGTTGAATAATATAGAATATATCCATGAGATAAAAGAATATAGAAAATAAGAAAAATAAAGTTAAGAGGAAGATGAAGAGTGATAGAGAACCTAATAATAAAAATGCATGAGGGGGAAAAGAAGATCATTAATTCATCATAAATGAAATTCATATAGTATACTCTCAAGAACATGATGACAATCATAATTCTATCATAGCTTATATATCTCATGGAATGAAACATGTTTAATGAAAACTTCCTTAAAATATCATCATAATCCATCCATGGTAATAATGTGGATGAGATCATTAGAATATAACCCAAGTGAAACATAAGAATCATTAAAGGATGTCAACATAGATGAAAAAAAATTAAATCATTATAAAAATGATTTGAACAACAGGAAGAAATATCCTTTTCTTTTGGTAACTTTTAAAAAAATAAAAAATTTATAGAATAATGAGAATAAGTTTTTATTTGAAAACCCATGGAAAATTGGAAAGGAATATTAATAAAAAATAATGAATATAATGGCAGTAAAATTTGTTCATGTGAATGATGTTAAAAAACATTCTTTTTTCACTTTTTCAAAGAAAGTAAAAAATGACCTGTCACTACTATAAAACTGACCTTTAACAGCATCGGCATTTATCAGTGCTAGAAAAATGTGCTGAGAAAGTCCATCTTGATCAGCGCTAAAATAAGCACTGATAAAGGTTACCCTTTATAAGCACATTTTATTTAGCATTGATAAAAGTTCACCTTAATCAATGCATTATTTTAGCACTGATAAAGGTTACCCTTTATCATCACTTTATTTTTATCATTGATAAAAGTTACCCATTATGAGTGCTAAGAATAAAGTGCTCATAAATGGTAACCTTTGTCAGTGCATTATTAGCGCTGATAAAGGTTCATAAAATTAAATTAAATTTTCTTTAACAATTTCATTAATTAAATAATTATTGTTAAAAATGAATAAAAATATATATAAATTTTAAAAATTAATAAAATGAGTAAATTAAGAAAAATACTAAACATTTTATTAATTAAATATTTATTTATAAAAATAAATAAATTTAATATATATATATATATATTATAAATATTGATAAATAGTATATATTAAATGTAGATATATAAATGAATATATAATTAAACAAAAAAATTAAAAATGAATAAATTAAAAAATTATTTAAAAATTTATTAATGAAACAATTATTCATAAAAATGAATAAGTATAATATATATATATTAATTATAAATAGTAATAAATAATATATATTAAATATAAATATATATAAAATAAATAAAATTTTAATTTAAAAACATATTAATGTCTTATTGATTTTTAATGTTTAATTTTTCAATTTAACATATATCAATTGTTGTGTGTTGCATCAATTTCACATACATATATATATGTAATTAATGCATTTTATATGCAAACGCAGACACAAATATATTTACGTAATATATAGAAACAAATACACCTAATATTTAAGTAATTTATTCAAATTTCAGTATATTTTAGAATTTCATTATTAACATGATACATTTAATATATTATGTTTTTAATCAATCAATTTTATTTATTTATTTTTAATACTATTATAGTTAGGGCATTCATTTTTAATATTTTTTATTTTTTATTTTATTTTTGAATTTGAACATTTTCTATTATTTATTTATATATATTTATTTATTATGTTTTACTATTTTCAATATGTATCCATCTTTACTTCAATATATATATATATATATATATATATATATATATATATATATATCCATGTTTTTTTAATAATTTATATTTAATTAATAAAACTTATCCATTTTTTCAATATTTTTAAAGTGCACTCATTTTAAATTATTCATTTTTATTCATTTTTAAAAGTCATGTATTTAAGATTATATATCCACCAATGATGTTAAAAATATATTTATAAATAAATATTTATAAATATATATATATTTAAAAATGTATATTTACTATATTTATAAATTTATAAATTTATAATTATTATAAATAAAATAATATTATTTTTCAAATAAGTATTTATATAATTATAAATAAATAATTATATATATTTAATGATTATAAAATTATAATAAATTTATTTAAATAAATCCTTTATCAGTGCTAAAAACCGTTGTTAAAAATAATTTTTATCAGTGCTAAAATATTAGTATTGATAAGGGTGTTTTTTATCAGTGATTTTTTAGGGTTTATAAATATCCCTTTTATCTGTACTTATCAATTTAATGCTAATAAAAGGGGTCTTTATCAACACTTTTCTAAAAGTGTTGTTAAGAGTGTTCTCGATCTATTTAAAAGAAACCAAACTGGTGCTCACTCATCGTGATTCTGAAGCTCTCGTGGAACTCCTTTGTTGCCGGCGCGACTCCACTATGATCCATCGGACAAATCAAGGATAGAATCTAATGTATGTTATTTTATACTTTTCTTGTATCATTTTTTTATCTTTTGGGTTCCACGTTTTTCATTTTTGCGTTGTTATTAACCTTGATGAACCCTAGATCTCATATCCTCACCGCTGTTGGCGTGACTCCTCTCTGTATTTTAATGTCTTGTTGACAAGATGAATATCTATAGTTTAACTTCATTCAACTAGGATGAGAGATGTTGTGCAGTTTAACTTCCTACTGCCATGATGAATTTGTGTAGTTTAATGTCATGCAACCAAGATGAGAGATGTTGTGAATTTTAATGTATTTCTTTTGGAATGAATTTGTGTAGTTTAACATCTTATAACCAGGATGAGATACAGTGTGCAGTTTAATTCCTTGCTCCAGTATGAATTTGTGCTATTTAACATCATGAAAATAGGACAAGAGACACTATGTATTTTAACGTCTTTCGTCTAGAATGAATTTGTGCAATTTAACATCATGAAAGCATTATAAGAGTTGATTTATGGCCACTATGAAAAGTATTTCATGAGAAATATTGTATTAGTGTGGGTTTTAACTCGTTCCTCATCCATTGTGGCCAATATGAATGTTTTGTTTTGTGGATCATCTTGGATTGGTTTTCCAAAATTGTTTTTGGAAAGGGGGAAAATGATTTTCAGAATTGTCTTTGCTTTAAAAATGTGGATTATTATGTTTTCAAAAGTGTCCTTAGAATAAGTTGGTTTGAAATTGAAAATTAAATAGTTGTTTTCAAAGAGATAATTCTTGTTTTGTTATGAAATTTGGCTTGTGATCTAGTTTTTTTAGCCCAAGATGTTCCTTTCGGTTGTGTTTCAAATTGATTCTAAACCTGATTTTATGATTTTTGTGTTATTTAGAATATTCCACCCATAAAGGTACCCAAATTTTCTAGTGGTTCTCGCCCGGTTTCTGGTTCTCCTTAGTTACTATCCATCTTCCGTGGAGATTGAGGTTCGTTATAGGTAGTGAATTCACTTGAGGAAGTTGAGCATGTCTTCAGCGTGTTTGGAACTCGCAAAGTTGTTAGAGTTCGTGTTGTTCTGGGTCTTCTTGGGGGTCCTATTTTGGAAGAATGGTAATTGTTCTCCCCACCAATGATCCAAGTTAGGATGGCATGGGGAAATTTTAAGTCCCTATTTTTCTAATGGTTTATACCTGAGGAGGTAAAGACAAAGAAAAGGGAAGAACTCATGAGTGTTCAGTAAGGTCAGCAAACGATGAAGGCTTATGTTAAACACTTCAAAGAGCTGGTTTCCTTTTTTTCGAAGGTGCTCTCATAGGATCTGTTGAAAGATTATCTTTCCATTGGGGGTCTTCATCTAGATATTAAATATAGAGTCCTCTTCTCCATGGATATCCATTTTGAGAAGTTAGTGGAGAAAGTGTTTTTGGATGAGTTTTTGTGAAAGAAGCATAAACACATTTCCTTAGTTGTTGTCTCTTGTGTTTGATTGAAGACATTCAGAGTCTCCTCATTTTTGTTTTGTGGCTATTTTAATTTCATCTTTCATTATAAAAGTCTGATTAAATTATCCTTTTGTAGTTCAAATGGTTTTGTTATTTTGAATGTGAACCTTTAAATGGTTAGTATTTCATGAATTATCTCCCCTCTTTCTATCTTTCTTGTTTGGAGATGTCTATTTTTGTGGAAATCTTTCTTTGTGCCTTGTGTGCATGTTCATTTATATTCTGTATTTTGATCATTTCCACTGTTATTTCTACTACTGTAGTGTGTTTGAAGAATATTGATTTCTATTTGGCTCCATTGATCTATGAATCCAAAATATGGATTGTTTTTGCATCACTCGCAAATTTAATAACAAAACTAAGGATTCTCTATGCATTTCACTACTGTTGGTTAACTACCGATTAACATAGCATATGATCTGAACTTTCTACCCGGGGTCCCCCTGATGATCTCATCTCACACACACTCACCACTATCTGTATCATATCATTATTCATCATTCACTTTTCCTTCTCTTCCTACACCCATTTACTATATGATTACAGCTACACGCATCATGCATATTTACAAGTAGTAAATAGGTGCAAGAAGAGCAGGAAAAGTGAATGTTGAATGGTGATATGATAAAGATAGTGGAGAGCATGTGTGGGATGAGATAATCACTGGGAGTTCAGGTAGGGAGTTCAGGTCATATTCTACATTAAACAGTAGTTAACCAACAATAGTGAAGTTTACAAATAATCCTTAGTTTTTTATTAGCTTGTATTTGGAACAAAGAAACCATTTGTAAATATGTAAAGGTAATGTTATGATATACTTTCTCTATTTTACTGAAAAATTATATAATGAAATGTTGATTTAATTTTCATTATTCCTTGCAGAGTTCGTTTATTTTAGAAGATTTTTATCCATGTGTCATGCCTTTGTAGGAAGAGAAATGACACTATCTATGCTCAATCACAGAGGTAATCTTGATGTTTGCACAGTAAAATCATTATCCATAGAATTAATGCATTATTTCATATTTATATTTTATTTATTTATTTTTAGTATTACTCACATAATAATTTTTTTCTTATACAGGTGGATTCTTTTGTTCGAGTTGGGGTGCTCTATCCAACATTCATGCTTCTTCTCCCTTAGAACCTTTTCACCCCTACAGTATTGCATTTATCACTTTCTTTCAAGTTCATTCCATTGCCTTTGTAGGAAGAGAAATGTTGCTGCCTCTGGTCAATTAAAAAGGTAATCTTGATATTTTCATAGTAAAATCATTGTCCATAGAATTAATGTATTATTTCATATTTATGTTTAATTTATTTCTTTTTAGTATTACTCATAATAATTGTTTTCTTATACAGGTGGATTCTTTTTCTCGATTTGATATGGTTTGTTTGAAGCTACTCATAAAATGTTGGTAGTTCAAAAAATAAATTCAATAGAAATCATGGTAACATTGACATTTATTATTGTTTTTAATGTATGTAATAATTTATATTTATGTAATTGTATAAACAAATTTTTTAAATGTTTATAATATAGTTTTTTTTTCTGGTATTTGTGTTGTAAATTTCATTTCATTTAAATTCTATATTGGGATTTTTTTTATTGATATCCAGTGTGGTTTTGGTGTGTTTTTTGGTGTGTTTCTAGTGCTTCTGGTGCTATGGTGTATTATTACAGCACACTGTAGTATGACCCTTTATTAGCACTTTTAAAAGTTCTCATAAAGAACACATTTATTAGCACTGATAAAGGATGCATTTATCGGTGCTTCTAAAAGTTGTGATAAAGGTATAATATATCATCACTTCTATAGCACTGATAAATTTCCCCTTTATCAGTACTTTTTCAGCAATGATAAAAGTCATGGTATTTTAATTTCACTCATGTTTTCAGTGCTTTTCTAGCGCTAATAAGGGTCATTTCTAGAACTATTAAAGGCTAGTTTTGTAGTAGTGTGTGGAAAATGTTAAAAAGATTACTTTCAAAAAATTTGTATATAAATTCAATAACAATTTTAAAGGACATTAACCAATCATATAAGTATATATAAGTATATTAATAAAAAATAATATTTAATAGAAGAGAAATATTTTCTACCACAAAAAAAGTGAGATTAGAAAAGAAACCCTTACAGCTTTGTTAATTTTTGAATCAATACTCTTTGAAAGTAGGAACATAAAATGGAACTTTAAATACCATGAGTATAAAAATAGTTATGATATAATATTTAAAATAGGTAGTATACACACCATATAAATGAAAATAGTTCCATAATATGAATCATGTCTCAATGAAATTAAATTGAGATGGAAAAACCTTATAACTTTAGTAATGTTTGAATCAAAACCCTTTGAAGGTGATAAATATAAAAAAAATACCATTAATAAATATAGAATCATGATATATAGTTTTAAATATTTAGTAAATACACCATATAAAATAAAATATATACATATTGAAAAACATGTCTCAAAGAAGGAAATTTTAAGATAAGAAACCCTTACAGATTTTATAATACTTGAATCAAAATAAATTTAAAGAAAGAACTTGATTTGATTTTTTAAATACCATGAATTAAATGAAAAATATAATATAATACATTAATTGGGTAATTAATCAAAATAAAACCATAAAAAATCAAACATGGTGCACAAAATTAAACATGTCTCAAGGAATTGAATTTGAGACCAAGAAATCCTTCCCTTGGATTCCTCCTTGGTAGTGAACATTCTAAACACCTTTATAATGAAATAATACTCATTTATATTTTATTTTATAACCTTATTAGTATTTATAACCTTTTAATTGATATTTTATAATCATTTATTACATATTTATCACTTATTTATAGTTAATATAGGTCATTGGTGTTATTAGTTTTAACTGTTCCATGTATGTTTCAGTATAGTGGTTTCAATTATCATTCCATGGTCATTAGTTAATTATCTCCATAATGTTAAAAGTATTTTAATTTATTTTCTATAATTTTTTACGATTTTATAGGTTCATTCCATTGGATTTTGATGTATGGTTATTAAATACAAAACTTGTAACGAGCTTATTTTCAGTAATTTTTAACAAACTAAAGGTGGTATATTAATAATGATTTAAAAATTAATATTATCATTATAGAAATAAAAACAAAAAAAATTACATATTAATATCATATTTATTCATTGAATATGGTTTTTGAATCATCCATGTAAGGCAGTGATGAAAAATGAAATACATAATTCATGGAGGCGGTAGTCTACACGTAACATGACCACGTTTTCATTTTCCAATAGATGGGAGGGAGGTATATAATGGATATTATATCAATATAATAAGATTTCATCATACTAATGATAATAATTTTATTATATTAGTATGTTTATAATATATTTTTATGAGTTGTAAGAATAAAGAAACTTGAAAGAACTGGGTTAAGATAATTACATATTCCTTTGATATCCTCCTTTAAACCACTCCTTAAACCTTCTTAGATTGGTATTTTGGTGACTCTAGAACTACTAAGATGTCGTAAATAGGGTTTGGGGGAGGTTTTTACATATTTAGGATGAGCTAATATTCTTTTTCTATGAGGAAAAGTGGGTTGGTGAAGGGGTCCTTTTATAGATGAGAGGGGTGACATTTTTGTAATATTAATTTCTTAATACAAAAAGGGGAAGTAATTCTCAAGGAAATTTGATTCAATATGGATAAAAAAATTAAGAGATAAAATTGACGTCAATAAATCCAATATCAACTCATATATTTATATGGTTTTTTGATATTTTTTTTGAAATTATCCATTAATTTAACCATTTTAACACATTTAACCCTTATCGATGTGACTGACTTTTAATATGATAACTTATTTTTATGATTAAAAATTAAATATTAATTTTTAATTAAATTAAAAATGTTTATTCCAAATATAGAAAACATTTTAATAGATTATATTTCTATAGTTGATAAAAAAATAATTTTAATAAAAGTGACTTTAACGCAACAAAACAGCTTTTAGAAAAAAAATATATTTTAAGCATAAAAATGAATTTACATAAAAATCATGTATAATATTTATTCTCATCATAATTATTGGTTTAAGATTAGAAATTAATATTTTCGTCTTTCATAGAAAGATAAAACTGAAGAGATCATTATGAATACTTAATTAAAGGAAATGGACAAAAATAGTTTTTTATTAAAATAAATTATAACTTAAGTTTCAAAAAATCAAGCATAGATTTATAAATTCAACATATTAATTTTAAATGCATTATTTTACTCCTTAAATTTATTTTTATTCAATAAAATGTCTTAATATATTTTTAAATCAATCTTATATCATACTGATGTCATAAAAGTTACGGTATTTGTAAAAACTATATTTTCACTATTCACTGAAAAATCAAATTTTTTAGAAAAAGTACAAAATAATACCCTAAGATAATTTTTGATATGATAAATCAAAATATAAAATTTATTTTTTCAAATTAAAATTCTAAAGTTTGTAAGATTCACTTTAAAATAAAATCATACTGTTAGAATATTTAGGCATTTATGATCAAAGTCAATGGTCAAAGTTTGACTATTTAAATGGGTTGAAATGTATTTATGTTCTCACATTTACTTAATATATAAATAAATAATACTAATACCTTATTATGTATGCGATTTAGTGTTACATGGTATCAAAGGAGGTTACGTAACCCCCCCCCAGCTCTCGTTTGTCCTACCACTTCTGATCATGCCCTTCAGCTTCATTATTGCCTTTACCATCAACCTACCCCCATTTTTCAAAAACTTTTTCTGGAGTTTCATCCTATTATTCCTTTTATCTATGAGTATTTTAATTTTTTAAAGTATCATCAGGTCACCTTTGTTCCCTGAGAAACCCACCATGCATATGCTTCTTCTCATTTGGTTTATTCTGATATCTAGAGACCCAGTCCTATACCATATAAACTGGGCTATCAATATTTTGTTACTTTAATCAATGGGTTTTTAGGGATTAATTGTGTTTATTAATTGAAAAATAATTCTGAAATTTTACCATGTTTCGATCTTATTATTAAGAAATCACAACCTAGTTTTCTACTAAGCTTCACATTTTGTGTTCTAACAATGGACATGGATATTTATCTAGACTATTATAGTATTTTCTAGATGACTATGGTGTTATCCATTAGACTTCCTATCCTGATACACCTCAAAAAATAGTATTTATCAATGAAGGAACCACCATATATTAGAATTTTCTCATTCACTATTATTTCAGGAAAATGTTCTGACCTTTTTTTGGGGATATACCATACTCACAACCACTTATATTATCAATAGACTTTCATCATTTATTCTTTATAGTAATACACCATTCCATTCATTATTTCCAACAAAATCGTCACATTCCATACCCCTATACATTTTTTTCTATGTGTGTTATGTTTAGGATATTCACCCCTCGATTACCAAGTTTGATGTGTATACTATCAAATGAATCGTTCTTGGATATTCTCAAAATTAGTGTGAATATCACTACTTTTCTCTAGATTTTTATCATTATATTTTCTTGGATGATGTTTCCTTTTTCAAATCCTTGGTTTTTTCTATTCTCAATTTCCCACCACCATATGTTATTCCTAATTTTGAATTTATTTTACCATATTCTTTGGATAAACCACCACCCCAATATCTTCCTAGTAATGATGTTGGATCATGATTTGGAAAGGTATATACTCACTGATGTAGAAAAATCACCACCTAGATTCATGATGATTCTACCACACCTAATGACTAACCTTCTCCCAATCCTCCATCACCAAAGTTTCCTATTATTCTTAAAAAAGGTTCATGCTCATATCAGTCTTATCAAATAATATATGTGGATACCTCGTGAGTTATTGAAACATCGATTACTCACTCAAAACTGCACACTTTCACCAATGCTAAATCCCATCTCGACTAGTTATAAGCTATGTAGGATAAACTTCAATCTATGGATGCTAGCCATACTTGGGATCTTTTCCCTCTACCTTTGGGTAAGTAGGTGTTTGGTTGAAAATGAATATATATAGTGCATGTCAATTCCAATGGATATCTGAATAATATTAAGGCTCTCCTTGTTTCCAAATGTTATGTACAGACATATGGAGTTGGTTACTCTAACACTTTTTATCCGGTGGAAAAGATGACCTCAGTTTGCTTATTTATCTCCTTTTATGCCTCCTATCACTATCCTCTCCGTTATTTGGATGTTAAAAATTCCTTTATTTATGGTTTTCTTAAATAATAATTTTATATGGAGAAACCACTTGGGTTTATTTCCCAGGGGGATTCCTCTAAGATTTTTCATCTTCATTGATCATTGTATGGACTCAAGTAGTCACCTCATTCTTGGTTTGTCCGTTTTTTCATAGTTATTCTTGGATTTATCATGTTCCAATTCATATAGGATTATTTTTTTTATATCATCAATCTACATCAACAATAATTCTTTTAGTGGTCTATGTGGTTGAAATTGTTATTACTAGTAGTGATGGTTTTGAAATTGGTCAACTCAAGTCTTTTCTCATCAAAATTTTCATATAAATGATTTGGTTCCACTGTGATATTTCTTAGGGATTGAGGTATCTAGATATAATAAAGGAACTTTTCTATCTCTTATAAATTATATTCTTGATCAATTATAAGAGACTAGCATGACTCAAGCTGAATCATTTGAATAACCTTTAGAACTTTGAGATAAGTCAATTCACACTAAAAGTGAAGCCTTCTCTTCACCTGATAAATATTTATAACTTTTTGGGAAGCTTAAAAACTTGATTATTACTCAACTTGGTTCTTCTTTTGTAGTTATCAAGCTGATTCATTTCATGGAATACTCAACAAAAATTCAGAGGGAGACTTTTCTTCACATTGTTAGATATATGAAAAAGGAACCAGACTTAGGTCTCCTATATTTTGATCGTGGACATATAGAAATTGAATTTTTTTTATGATGCATATTATGTAGTATGTATTTATTTTAAATGATCTACCTTTAGTTTTTTAGTATTTATTAGAGGTAATTTGATCTCATGGTAAAGTAAGAAGGATATAGTTATCTCCTGATCAAGTGCATAGTCAGAATATCGATCTATAACACATGTAACCACATATATTATTTAGGAACAACAAATACCATAGGATATTTGGTATACTATCAAGAAACTAGTGCATATCTTATGTGAAAATAAAGTTGCAATCAATATTTCCACAAATATGGTCTTTTATGAGTGAATAAAGCATATTTAAGTTGATTGTCATGTAGTTTGAGAGAATTATCAAAAGAAGAGAATCAGTCACGGTCACATCTACACTTTTGATAAACTTGCTAATATTCTCATAAAAAGGGTTCCTAGAACGTGTGTTTAATTTTTATCTAATAAGTTGGGCATGATAAATATATATTTCCCAGCTTAAGGGGGAGTGTTAGAATATTTAGGCATTTATGATAAGATTCAATGGTAAAATTTTCACTATTTAAATGGGTTGACTTGTATTTATGTTCTCACCTTTATTTCGTCTATAAATAAAAAATCTAACCTCCTTATGAGGTATAGTATTTACTGTTACACATATAATATGTGGAAAAAAATTATTTAGCATAAAAACTATTTCCTTTTCAAATAAAAAAACATATTCTTGTATCGTACCTTGATATAATTATCTCTAAGGTCAAAATATTAAATATCAATATGAAGTTATATAATTAACAAAAATATAAATTTATAAAATATCCAATAAAAAACATTTTAATAAAATATATGTAACCTTTAAATAAAACTTATTTTCTATCATAAAGTAGAAATAATAATTTTAAACATATAATTGGAATCTAATTGATTATATAATATCATTTGAAACATGTTATAAACATATATAAATGTTTGAAGCATATATATAAATTCATAATCATAAATAATAATAATTCAAAAAAGTGATATCTTATGAAAAATATTTGGGTTGTCATAATAAGTACAAGATGAGATTCAATTAATCGCCTATTGTCTAATTAATCTCATTGAGTATAAAACTATGAGTGTAAAAAAACATTCAAAGTCTGGGAAAACACTTAATCACTAGGGAGAGATCATTGTTTATTTTGGAAAGGGTATTATAGGGAGTGACACCCACATACAATGATTTACAACCACACCAGTGAAGGCTTGGAAAACCTAAACTAGAAAACTGAGCTAATAAAGGAAATTTTATTGTACACATCACTGATTGAGTTCTCCATGATTTTAGTTGGGTCTTGTTAGGAAACCTAAATGGGACCTATGGTTCTTTTAGAAAGGCCTTGGGATGTCTCAAAAGAGAATGTCAAGGTAACCAGCGCATAACATCCTATCTTTTTTCAGGTGCATTCCTCTTTATATTTTCGGTTGAACCACTTTAAGTTTGCTAAACCATTGTAACCTTGGTAAAATATCCTTGTACATAGTGTGAAATAAGGTTTTAGAGGTGTTTTGGGACTCGATAAGCCATTATAGTAGGAGGTTATAGATGGATTACAATTCTGGAGAGACTAAAGAGCCACTAGTTATCCAGTGGGTTGTCCAGTAGCTTGGTAAAGCTACTAGAGTCCCACTATCTAGATAGTGGGATCTAGGTAGAGTTATTATCCTATAGGATACCCACTATCCTTGTAAGAACATTAGAGGATAGCATCGGCTAGCTAGTTTTGCTGGGTTGGGTCGAGATTAAGAGGGGTAGAATCATATTTCTTCCCCCCAAAACCGATTTTAATCACCTGTTAACCTATCATTCAAAATTAAATTTGGTTTTATGAATTTTTAAGGTTATCCAAGGCTCTCATGGTTCCTCCAACACCTATCTTTGGTTCTTCGATCTGTTTTTTGATCTGGTGATCTGAAATTGGTAATTCTCTCTTGTCTTTGGTGAAATCCCCTTATTTCCTCCTTGGATCCTCTTATTCCATCCTTGATGAGGTGTGTCAATAACTTTACATAGGGGATAATTATATTGTACGTTGATCTAGAACTCAATATAGGTTTCCTTCTTTTTTTATTGAGGTGGGTAGTCTAAAACAACTCCCTAAAGTATGTTCTTCTTTTCTAGTACGTAGAAAGTCTGTGATCGCACTAGCATGCCTTGAACATGACCTAACATAATTGGAAACCTTCTAAAATTGATGAATCCATATGCTTTGACCTCCCTCAAATCTCGTTGGTTCTTTTGGCATCGAGATCGGGACTTGCGGTCACCTGAGAGGTGTGCCTACCCTTAAGCCTATGATACTTTGGAAATTGTTAATGGGTGAATTGTCTTATCATGGAATTGGTATAACATTGTAATTATGATAATTAGGTTTAGAAAGTAACACATTTCATGAAATTGAATATATTATCATGTAATTGGATTTTAAATTATAATATGATGAAATATTTCCATCTTATCATGTGAATGGTAATTGGAATAAATTTCGAAGTGGAATGGAATTGTTACAATTTTATGATAATTGATAACTTGGCTTATTGGAATGTAAATGTTAATAATTGGTAATTTTGGTAAATTAATAAATACAACTTTTTTTATTAATTATAATTCATCGAATCTTATTTCATTTGTTGTGAATTATAAAATCGGCCTTAGCATGGGAATTCAAATAAGGTCTGATGTCCTCTCAGGATATATGGGGCCCTATCATGGGAATTCCGACTTGGTATTGTGATACATTTTCCATTGGTGTGGTATTGTGCCATGGAAACACAAAATTGGGTCTAACATGGTAATTCACATAGAGACCATTATGACATGGTTCCTTTTTCCCTTAGCATGGTTTTACACCCTGAGAATAGGTAAGAATCTCTAACATGGGAATTCACATAAATCCAATTTCTTCTTGTTTACTTAATGATCAAGGGTGAGATGATTTATTACTTGACATATTATGGGTAATTCATCCTTGGTAGGAGAATCCATCAACGGTATGGGAGATTCATCCTAGGTAGAAATATTTCATGGGATAAAGATATTTGGCATCATATCGAAGTAGGTTTAGCTGACTATGGGTGTCAACCTGAAGTTTGAGGGTTGGATGTTTTTTTAATTTTATGCATTAATTTAGGATTTAATACCCCATTTTATCATATTATTTCATGAAATATTTATTCAGATTAGATTGTTTAGACATCGTGGGTGTTAGACTACTGAGTTATACTCAGACCCTGTTTGGGCGTTGTTTGGTTCCCTTGAAAAATTCATCGATGAAAGTTAAGACAATGGTAAGGGTCCCTATGAGTGATTGTTTTCTTTTCTGGTTGGGATTGGATCATGGGGATGGGATCGGTCATGGGGTTTGGGACTAAGATTTTTGGTTTATTTATTTTAGAATCTATTTTATTTTACTTGTTTGACCTTCAACATATCATTAGTTTGGAATAAAGTATGGTATGACATGGTTTATTATCATCATTTGGATTATTCGGTATTCATATATTACCTACTTGAGTTGTATATTGTGATTGATTTATCTTATTTCTATTGTATTTTTTACTTTTTTCTAGAGGCTATAGTCTCCCCACTATATTCCTTATACCCTCTCTATTAATCAGCAGCCTCTAGCATACAGGGAGGTGTTCTTGAGGTCACATAACTACCCATCTCATTCAAAGGAGGGTGTATTGGGCCAAGGACATCACAAAGTGTTATCATAGCCTATGTATTTACTGTTTATTTACTATTTGGATAAGTTATATAGGAGACTATGATGTTTCATGTCTTAGTGGTGTGCTTGTGCATGGGATTAGTTATCCCATGTGTAGGGGAAAATCAAGTATTTGGGGAAGCAATTATTATTCATGATGTTCTTTTGTTACATTTATGATGTTATTTCACCTTGGTTTATTTATTTGTTGTGTGATGTTACTATATTATGATATTTTACTCATGGGATGGTATGGAATAAGGTGGGTATGCAAGCATCATGGTAGGCATGTAGGGAAATATATTGATATGTATTGTTCGTATTGGGTACATTTTTATCACATGTGACATATCTGAATCTATAAACTATGAAATTAAATCCCTTAACATATCTAATAAAAATAAATAAATGGACCTGTTATGACATGTCAATTCAATTATTAATCCAAGTTGTTTAGTAACCTTATGACAGTGAGTCTATGTTGTTGTATTGACCTTCTGAGTTTGACCACATTGTGTGTCATATGTTCTAAGGAGTATGTTGACCCTTGTAGAGAAAATTTCTTCATTTCATCTCTGGGTTAATCTTTATGAGATTGGTAATCATCACACGATTATTTCAGTGAAGCTGAAACTTCCTACAGCTCTAGGGAACCAGATAGAAGATCATATTTTTGATAGTTTCTTATGGGTCATTAGATCCATGGAAAAGGAGACTGCTAGTACCATACCTTCAATGTCTGATGTGAGTATATAATTATAGCTATATAATCCTCCCATGTTCACTAGGGATGTAGTACCTTAGACAACTGAGTTTGGATCGAGTTAATATAGAAAATATTCAAGCACCTTGAGACACCTATAGACAGGAAGGTGAATCCTGTTACTTATATTCTATGAGGACAATCCAAGCACTGGTGGAACATCATAAAGGGAATTGAACAGTAATATGAGCTCACTTAGAATTAATTTGATTCAAATCTCCCAAGTCAATTTTATCCATAGATGTTTAGGTATGAGATGTATTGAGATTTCATGCACCTGACACTGGGGTGCATGTTAGTGATAGACTATGCTAGATTTTTTACCAACCTATAGTGTTTTTCTCCATATTTGGAAGCAGATGAGGTGGATAATGAAAAGCACTTCTAGGATGGTCTTCACTATGATATCAAGTCATAGGTGAACACCTTTATCCTAAGAAATTTCATTTACATGATAAATTAGGCTCTAATCATAGAAGGGAACCTGAAGGAGGCCCTGAGTGGTAGGAAAATATTCCCAGAAGGATGATCGATGATATCTTCTTTAGACATTAAGAATTTCCTCCATGAAAATTACCACCAGGGTAGTAGTGGAAAGAGTATCTGGGAGAGCAGATAGTCATCTCAAGATTGTGGCCTATGGCATTTCTTTCAGTGTGGAAAGGCTTGCCACTAACACTTCTAGTGTCATTTTCCTGCTATGAAGTGTCATTTTAACTGTAGGATAGGCCATCGGTAGAAGTTTTGTAGTAGAAATCAGTATTAGAGAAATGGAATGGGATCAAAAAAGGCACAAAAATATGGGATGGACTCAGTTACCCCTCATCATATAGGTGGCTAAAGTTCCATTGGACACTAAGACTGAGGTAGGGGACATGGTACCCCAACATGGGAGCAACTATATCGGTAGGATAGAGCATCTCAAGGAAGTAAAACTAGAGCTTAGGGTAGAGTGGTGAGTCAATTACATGTTATAAAGTCCACTCTAACCAGTCTATACGCAATACCTTCCACCGTCAGAGGTATGATTCTTATGTCATCTAACCTTGCCTGAATTTTTTTTATACATGATAATAACAATACATTATATCTACAACCTATGGGGAATGGGTGAGTTGGTTAAAGGCAGTGGCATCCTGACCCTGAGGTTCTGAGTTCGAGTCCTCATAAGGAAACGTGCACTATATGCTAACAAACCTCTCATGGGCCCCTCTACCCCATTGGGAACTGGACTAAGCCTAAGGTTTGGCCACCATGGGCCTCACTGGGGACATGCGGTGCGCAGGTGGGGAGGCCACCCCAATACCTCATTACCCAACAACATGTTTTTAGCCCACGGGGCACGGGTGAGTTGGTTAAAGGTGGTGGTATCCTGACCTTGAGGTTCCGGGTTTGATTCCTCACAAGGCAACGCGCACTATATGATAACAAACCTCTCGTGGGCCCCTATACCCTGTTGGGAACTAGCCTAAGCCCAAGGGTTGGCCACCTTGGGCCTCGCTGGGTACGTGTGGTGGGTAGGTGGGGAGGTCACCCCAATACCTCGTTACCCAACAACACATTTTTGTAGTTGGGGTTTGGATTAGTGGTAAGCACCCTGTAATCCTACATGAAAAATGGGGGTTCAAAACCCATTTGGCATAGGTACTGTAGCAGTATTGTAGCATATTGTAGCAACAACAACACTGTAGCAATGACAGGCACTATAGCGGTGGCAGGTCACTATAGCGGTGGCAGGGCATTGTAGGAGTGGTGGTATTGTGCAGTACTGTAGCAGGCGGGTACTGTAGCAGTACTATTCACAGAATGGTCCTTGGGCCAAAAATTTAGGCCTACGGGCCATGTAATGGGCTAAATGCCCCTTGGGCCTTCGGGATATGTAATGGGTCTCCCTCTACCCAGTTAAAAGAGGTCTTTACTTTGCTTTAATAATAAATGAGGCTTCGGCCTCAACCTTTTAAAAAACAATACATTATATCTACTCAATTTTTTAATGGATTGGGTTTGGATGTGGAGAGATCATATTGGTTTATAACCATTAACACGTCTATAGGGGTGTAATCCTGGGGTATCAGACATTGTAAAGAGTTTTCTCTTGAATTTTGTTTCTATCATTTCTTTTAGGATCTATTTTTGTTGGAAATGGTAGGATTCGATTTGATTTTATGTATGGATTGTCTAGTTCTATACTAGAATCAAATCAACTATTACCAAAATATAGCTAATTTTCTATTTCTTGAAGGGGTTGTATATATTCACCAGGGTAAATGGGATCTTCAGGTTGGTCATAAATGACCCATTTAGTATAGGTTATATTGTCACATGACCTAGTTAGTGAGCCTTGTTCTGGATGATGGTGAGTTGTATCAGAATACTTTTCCTCTATTAGTGAGCTATTTTAAAGTCATCTTTCCTAAATAGTTCTCTAAATTACTGTCTAACTAGGGTATTGAGTTCACTATCAAGTTAGTTTCAGGATCTAAACTAGTTTCCATTTCACTTTATAAGATGGTTCCAGTGGAGCTTCAAGATTTTAAATTATAGTTGAAATATTTGGAAGCTAAGGGTTCCATATGGACTAGTACTTCATTGTAGGGTTCTCCTATGATTTTTTCCAAGAAGGTCGGTGGGAATTTTCACTTATGTGTGGATTATCAAAGATTTAACCAAATTATGATCAAGAATTGGTATCCACTTTCATGCATTGATGGTCTCTTTAATCAGATGAGAGGTGGCAAAATTTTCTCTAAGATTTACTTGAGGTCACGGTACCACCAGTTGAGGGTGAGATCATCAGACATACCCTAGACTACTTTCAAAAGAAAGTATGGATTTTATGAGTCCATGGTGATGTATTTTAGTCTGAAAAATGTTTTAGAGGTATTCATGGAATTGATGAATCATGTATTTTATCTATTTTTAGATCATTTTTTTGTGTTTTTCATTGATGAAATCTTGATGTACACCTAGTTTAGATAAAATCATTCCAAACATATTAATATTGTCTTGAATAAACTGATAGAGAATCCAATATATTCCAAGATATCTAAATATAGTTTCTATATTGAAAAAAGTACACTTCTTGGGTCACATCATCTCATAGGTTGGAGTGTTAGTGGACCGAGAGAAGTTTTCAACCATGGTATATTGGGATAATTCCAAGAACATCCAAGAGATTTTGAGCTTACTTGGTCTAGAAAGCTATTACTGGAATTTCATCCATGACATTTCCCATATATAAGCATCAATGTATGGGATGAACATGAAAGTGGTAAATCTTTATTGGACAGATTCTTATGAGATGGATTTATAGGAGTTTAAGGGAAGGTTGACCTTAGCATCCATCCCCACCTTACCTAAGTCAGGTAACGAGTATATCATGTACTGTGATGTATCTGGAGTTGATCTCAGAGTGGTCCTAGTACAGGAGTATTGATTGGTTTCTTATGGCTCCAAACAGTTGAGGACACATGAGAGGAATTATTCTACTCACAGTCTAGAGTTAGATATAGTGGTACATGCCCTAAGATGTTTGTGGCATTATCATTTGGGTGATATGTTTGTGGTGTACATAGACCATAAGATCCTAAAGTATATTTTTCATATCATAGCCTGAACCTTTGATAGAGGAGGTGGGTCGAGTATCTTTAGAATTTTGAATCAGAGTTAGCTTACACTCTGGGCAAGGACAGTGTCATTTTCAACACCTTGAGTAGAAAGATGTATATAGAGTCGGTATGAGAGTCTTGTGAGAAATAGAAACTAACAACGCTCTTTACAGAGATACATTTGGATATTAGGAAATCTTAGGGATGATAAACTCTCATTTTGACATCCTTTGTACCCTTGATTCTTGAATTGATCAAGGGAGATATGTTATATGATTTGAAGGGATTGGATTTGAGGGACAATATATATGGTGGGTAGCCACTGTCAAGTTGGTCTTTTGGGAGTGAAGATATTTTTCTTATCCCTGGTCATGAATTTTTTCCTGCAAGATTTCATGAGGAGTTAATGAGAGAATTTTATACTTATAAATGGGTAGTACATCCTAGTCTAACAAAGATGTGTTGTGATCTCCATAAGCAGTACTGTTATCCAGGGATGAAGAATGAGATAGTGGGATTTGTGGCTCAATGTTTCACCTATTAGCAGTTGAAGGCCAAGCATCAAAGGACTTCTAGGTTACTACAAACTTTTCCCATTGTAGAATGGAAATGGGATGAAGTCACCAGGGAGTTCATGATAGGATTACCTAGGACACCTTAGAAAAATGATGCATCATGGGTGATCATGGATAAACTGAAAAAGGTATCCCATTTCTTACCTATCAGGGAGACCTTCATCATTAATAATCTGGGTAGTCACTATGTGTGGGAGATGGTTAAATTACACATTGTTCTAAGTAGTATCATTTATAATTGAGATCCCTATTTAATTTCACGGTTTTGGAAGGGACTTAAAAATGAATTAATATCATAGGTTCTTCTAAGTAAAGCATACCATCCTCAGACTGATGGTCAATCTGAATGGAATATTCAGATTCTGAAGGATGTTTTGCAAGCCTATGTTCTATATTTTTGTGGTTTTTGGGAGCAGTATCTTACATTCGTGGATTTCTCTTATAATAACAACCTTCAGGAATCAATCTAAATGGATCCCTTTAATAATTTATATGGAATTTCATGTTATTCACCTTTGTGTTGGTTAGAGGTGGGCAAGTCAACTCTTGTTAGACCTAGTATCATGTAGGAGATGTCTGAGTAGTTTTAGTTAATGAGAAAAAAAGTTGGTGATTGTGCAGAGCAGGCATAAATCATACGCTAGACATTATATATGACCACTGGAGTTTGATGTTAGTTATTGTGATTTTCTCTAAGTGTCTCTTAGGGTGTTAATATCATGTCAAAAAATAGGAAAATCTAGAACCCAGGTTCGTCGAGCCATTTGAGATAGTAGAGAGAGTTAGTGTAGTGGTGTACCGATTAGCCCTTCTATAGTGATATAGTGGCATACATGATGTGTTTCACATGTCATGGCTTCAGAGATATAACCTTGACCTTTCTCGCATGATAGATGTTGATGGTGTTGATCTTGATATTGATGCATCCTTTAAGTATCATTAGATTTGTATCTTGGACCATAGTGAGAATAATCTATGAGAGAAAATTGTGCCTCTAGTGCTAGTGTAGTGGTAGCATGGGCATGTTCAAGAGGATACCAGGGAGTGGAATTATAATCTGTGGGCATAGTAGATCAAGTTATTCATCAATACCCCACAGTGATACTTAGGATCACAAGTTGGGGATGAGCTATTATATGGTGTAGAGGTTGTAAGATCCCATATTTTTTTCAAGTGTGTTACTCTTTAAGTTTTTGAATGATTTGAGTGTGTTAAACTGATATAAACTTGGTAAATGAGCCTTGTACATTGTGTAAAACAAGATTTTAGAGGTGTTCAAGGACTCAGGAAGTCATTCTAGTAGGGGGCTAGAGGTTTCTTGCAGTTTTGGAAAGACTGCAGAGCCACCGGCTGGTCGGTACAGTCCACTGGCCAATCAGTGGGTTGTCCAATAGCTTGGTAAAGCTACTAGTGTCCCGTTATCTGGTCGGTGGGATTTAGGAACTAGCCACCCAGTGGTGTTTATATTTTTACAGTTTCACTAGAGGAAACCATCGGTTACCCGGTGGTGTCGGTCTATGTTGATATTAAAAGGAACAGAATCATATTTTTTCCCCTGAAACCCATTTAATCACCTATTAACCTCTCATTAAACCCTAATTTGGGTTTTACAAATTTTGAAGGTTCTCTAAGGCTCTCGATATTCCTCCAACACAGCTCTCTAGTTCTTCCATACATTATTCGATCTAGTGATTCAAAATTGGTAAGTATCTCTTATCTTTGGTGAAATCCTCTCATTTCCTCCTTGTATTCTCTTATTATAGTCTTTATGGGGTGTTTAAAACACTATAAAGAGGGGGGTTTTGTGTTACACATTGATCTAATGATCGATATTGGTTTCCTTCTTCATTTTTTTTAAGGTGGGTGGTCTAGAACAAGTCCCTAAAGTATGTTCTACTTTTCTAGTATGTGTAACATGTGAAATCATGTTGACACACCGTGCACGTGACCTAAACTAATTGGTAACTCACTTAAATTTATGAATACATATGCTTATCCCTCCCACGTATCCCATTGGGTCTATTGTCATTAAGATTGGGATTTGTGGGCATCAAAGAGGTGAGCCTACCCTTGAGCCTAGGATACTTTGGAAATTGTTAATGGGTGCATTTAATTAACATGGAATTATCATAACTTTATAATTACGATAGTTGGCTTGAGAAAGTAAAACTTTTCATGAAAGTGAATATATTGGCATGTAATTGGATTTTTCATGATAATATGATGAAATGTGGCTATCTTGGCATGTGAAGCGTACTTGGGATAAATTGATAAGTAAAACATAATTTTTATAATTTTGTGATAATTGGTAACTTGTATTATTGGAATGTAAATTTTGATAATTGGTAATTTGGGTAAATTAACCAATATGACATGTTTGATGAATTTGAATTCATTTACTCTTGTTGCATTTATTTTGAATTATAAAACTGGACTTAACATGGGAATTCACATAAGGTCTGATGTCCTCTCAGCATGTAAGTGTCCCTAACATGGGAATTCACATTGGGTCCTAAGATATATTTTACCTTAGTATGGTATTTCACTATGGTAATACTTAAGAATCTCTAGAATGTTAATTTTCATTGATCTCCATATGACATGGTTACTTTTTCCCTTGGTATAGTCTTGCTCCCTGGGAACACGTAAGTGGCTCTAGCATGAGAATTCATGTAGAGAATAGTTTTTATTGGTTACTTGATGCCCAAGGGAGATATTATTGATTAATTGACATGTTATGGGTTATTCATCCTCGATAGGAAAATCCACTAGTGTTATGGGTGATTCATCCTAGGCCATAGAATCTACCACTGGACAGAGATATTTGTCATCATGTCGAAGAAGGTTTGGCAGACCCTATTTGTCAACCTAGATCTCGACGGTTAGTGGTTTTATTTGAGATTATGAATTAATTTATGAATTAATTCCTATATTTATCATACTATTGCATGTAATATTTATTCAGAATAGATTTTTTAGACATTGTGGGTGTCATCCTACTGAGTTGTACTCAAAACTTGTTTGGGTTCCATTTAGTACCTGGGAAGATTTCATGGATGAAGATCTAGACAAGGTCAAGGGGCCCTGGGCTTGATTGGTTGATTTTATAGTTTGGATTAGATCATAAATATGGGACCAATCATGGGGTTTGGGACCAAGGTTTTTGGTATCTTTATTTTTGAGTTTGTTTTAGTTTACTTGTGTGACCTTCAATGTGTCATTAGTTTCGCATACAGTATATCATGACTAGTTTATTATTATCATTTGGATTATTTGGTATTCATCATTCATCTGCTTGAGTTATATTTTATGATTGATTTATCTTATTTCCATTATTTTTGTAACTATGTTATAAAAGGGTATAATCTCCCCGCTAAATTCATTAGAACCTCGCTGCTAGTTAGTAGCCTCTGGCATATGGGGAGGCATGCTTTAGTTCACATAACTACCCGTCTTGGTCATGGGAGGGAGTACCAAGCCGAAGATGTTATGAAGTGGAATTTTATCATCACAGTTATTGGGAAATGGTAATACTTGGGTAGATTAATTGATTTTATTTCCCTTGAAATCATTTTCCACTTCCAATGGATGAAACTCCTAATTATTAACCTATCTTAGGTGTTATCCAATATTACTAGGTGACTTGTCTTTATACACATATGTACATTATATCTTTCTACTATTTTAGTTAAATAAACAATCAATTACACTTTCAATCACTCTTTTCCCTATGGAGATAACCCAATACTTACCGGTATTGTGTTTCATAGTAAAGGAAGTGTGTATTTCCACAGTGACACATTTTCACTAGCTAATAACCTTATTTAAATTTATAAAAAAATTATTTGGTTAAGGTGTTTGATGAATGAATTATCTTTATCCAGTGGTAGTATTGATGTGTATTGTAATATCCATACATCCCTTTATTTATCTAAAAATAATTTGTTTCCATGGTAGATCAAAGCATATAAATATTAGGATACATTTAAGAGAATTTATTGAGACTGGGGAAATTTATTTCAATAAGATACATGATGTAGATAATTCATTTAATAGTTTAATTATGGTCATTATATTATCAAATTTTATGAATTTCTTGTGTTCAATGAATGTTAACTTGGTACAAGAATGTAGTCTTGCAATAACACCATCATGTATAATCATTTTTATTATGAAGGTATAGATTTTTGAAGTATTCATTTCATTTACTTTCCATTAAATTTATTATTTGTTATGTCTGTGGTTATTTTTATATCCCGTGAAATTTTTTGTGTATTTTTTTCATTTACTACTATCTTGTCTTAGCTAGGCTTTATATTATGAAGGATTCCATCTTATATATTAGGTTTATAAAATGTTGGGTTATTCCCTACATCCTATTTTTCTATAGATTTTTACTTTATTTTAGGGTCTATTCTTGGTTTTTTTATCATCTCAATCAGATGGATTGTGGTGGTATGAATGTAAGATTTATCACTATGCTTATTTACCCTCACACACTGTCTAGATCCATAATATTACTTGATGCCCTATTAGATAGATTCATGTGTCCACGCGACTTGTTATGTAGTAGTAATGTGTGAATCATTCACATAATATCCCATGATCCTATCATGTCAACTAACACCATAGTGATTCCCCATCCCTTTGTTATCTATGATCATTATGTCTCCTATTTAGTTCCTTGAGGTTCACTATGGTGATTCATTTTTTTCCCAAAAGAGGCTTCATTATATATAGAGGTATTAGAGAGAGTGAGAGAGAGCTAAGGAAGAATCACGTTCTAAACTTTATCTCATTCCACTAAGTGATCGTCATTTTAATCTATGGTACCTAGCCCCTAGAGTACTATTCTGGTTGAGATTCTAGGATTCTTGCACGATTCTTATAGGAAGATGTTACACAATTCATGAAGCTTGGTCAAAGTGGATAATCCCTCATCTTCAAACCTACAACTATTGTAATTGGTGCTCTGGAACCAACTTTTAAGTACTTAATGATTACATGAATTCATTGTCTTGAATATTAATGAAGTTTCATATCACACCATGATTATTCCTCTATGTGATGTAGTATTTGATAATTTCCTAAGAATATTTATCACATTTAAAGATCATTATTGTTCCCTGTTATGATGAGAACCTGAAGGTTCCATGACATAATTATTGAATTTTTTTTTAATTGAATGATATCATTTGATAGGATGAAAATGATCTAGGATATCATGGGGGGCTCATAGGAATTTGTGTCACTTTATTATAGTGTTAACCCTTGGTAATTTCCAAAGTAGGAACTTATGATAATGAGACCTGCCAAAATCAAATCCACATTTATTTGTGTCATTAGATGTTCCTATCTACAGACATGTGTATTGATAATTAGACTTTAAAATTATCATTAATGGATATCATAAGTTTTTTACTTTGAAATGTTGACTAAAATCATGATGACATATGATCATGGTAAAGTATAATATGTTGGGTATATCACGAGTGATATGGAATTAATGTATAATGAAAGAAAGTATTTATCCCTTCTATCCATTAACAAAATTTGATATCTTAGACACTATTATGGGAATGGAACTATCTGGATAAATCCATGGTTATGGTGTTCTATGGGAAAGTTCATTTCTAGAAATTCAAAGAAAGAGATGTCAAGAACATAGGTTGATGACACTAGTATACAATCTTCTTGATTATATATATCATGATAAATGGATTATATTACACAGTAAGAATTCATTGGAGGTTGTATATCATTGCAATATTAACTTCTTTCTCTATGGGTATTTTGGTATGCTACTAGATGTTAACCTTGGACTTTAAGAATTTCCTCCTAATGTCATTGTGAAAGAGTTCTATAGTGTCACACACTAAGTGTATTTGGAATCTTGGTTAAATTAAATATTGAATTTAACAAGTTATAATACATATTATTCATGTTTTTTGGTTTAATAATTATTCAGGCCTGGTTGATCACTAAGATTTAATCACAAGTTATTTGAAACAATATGTGAGTTAAATAATAATAAATATTTATTTATAAGGTTTAGAGAATAGAATATTTATTATATTTATCAAAGAATAATTAAGTGATATTTATTTGTTAAGTAAATAATCATTATTCAAGGTTTGGTAAATGTCTAGGAGGATTAGCAGACCAAGTTTAAAGATCCAGTCAAAAATGATATTAATGATATTAATTTATTCTTAGGTGATGCACATGCCAAGTAAATAAGTATTATTGTATTATTATTATATGTGGGGTTCACTAAGAATTAATTAAATGGTGGGGGTATATATGAGAATATTTAACCCTAAATCTACTATAATAAATATTTATTTATATCACTTTCTTGAGATACAACTCATTGTGAAAAATAGATAGAAAAAAAGATCTCTCAATCCCTAAGAGAGAGATATCAAGAATGCACTCAAGATTTAGAGTGAAGATCTTACTCACCACTCTCAAGTAATTTAGAGAGAGAAAATTTAATTTTCTATTAATAACTTCTTATTGCGGTCAACAAAAAACAATGCAAGTGATCAAGATCAGTTGCGCTAACAATTGGTGATTCTATAGTGGCATTCAAAGATTTTGGTGCACATGTGGATCACTGCTAGAGGGATTATACTCTTGTATCCTATAATTAAATTAAAAAACAATGAGATCAATTAAACTAATTAATAAATGGAAAACTAATTAAAATTCAAGGTAATTCTATAGTTTCTTATAGATTAATTATAATTACATGTGATGATCTACCTTTGGTTCTGGAATTTAAATAAGTCAACTAATCTTCAATTTAAATTCATTATACATGATTTCATTTTTCATATATATCTCTGATTATTCATTGATTGTGACTAAAATATGAGTTTTTCATGCCCAATAGGAACTTCCGTTATGCCCGGAACCTGCAAGTGGTATCAGAGCGGTCACATTTTTAATTTATAATTATTTATTAAATGTTGACTAAATGGTATGCATTTTCAATTTATTTTTTACTTTATATCTATTCATTATTAGAATAAAAACACAATTTTTTTCTTCCCTTTCTTAATTCTCGCTCACATAACCAACAAAAAATTTAAATCAAAATAAAGAAACATCCAAATTCCATATAGAGATGCCAAGCATTCTGGTCAGATAACACAAGAATACACATCATGTACTAAACTACACATCGTATAACCATGTATCTAGTTTTTATATCTCACATGTTTATAAAATAAATCTAATGATATTGGATCAGTACAATGATATTAAATCATATCTGATAAAATAATATCTATGTAGATCTAGACTAGAAGGCATGCAGTTTGAAGAAAAACACACCACATAACACATGTACACGATGTGTGGTCCTCATTTTCATGCAGTGGAGAACATGGGGGTCCAAGAATGTCATGTATCTTCTATAAGGCATGAGGACTGTCAAACCATGCAACTTCAAGACCACACATCATGTAGGAAGATTACACACTATGTACCTCATACACATCTGCAATAGACAAGCATGACCAGTCCCTAGGCATGTGTCAATGACATGGGGAGTAGAGATCACATGTTGTGTAACCCAGTATGCATCATGTAGTCTGTTGCATCCTATGTTATTAATTTAACATGGAGATAATAATTAATTATATAATTAAACCTATTCACATGTGTTTTGTATGTTATTGATATGATAGTACACGCTATGTCATAGGATTGTTGATTATATATTAAATTAATTTTCGTGGTAAATTTTAAATATACAAGTTTTGAATGGTCTTTGATTATAGTGTACTCTGTTTACATCTAGAGTATCACATGTAGTGTAATTCACATGTGTTATGTGTGTCATTTGTTTTACAATACATGCCATGTAATTACCTACTACGTAATGTATGTTGGATGATAATGGCATGTACAAGCACAAGTATTATGTCAGGTAGCTTGGACAAGTACATGCCATTGCCTCCAAGTACACTTGAGTACTTTACTAATTTTAAATAAAATTTATTAATTTAATTTCTTTAAAATTATTGATGCTGGAATTTTAAGGATGCCCATATGGTACTAAGATAAATTGGATTAAATGGATTAATTAATGGAGTTTTATCTTAATTAAAGAATGAATTGAAGTAATTGATGGATATATTGAAAATGTATGTTCATTGCATATTGTGTATATGATCATGAGCTTAGACCATACCAATGTATGTGATTGGTTTCCTTTTAATTTATTTTTATCTTTAAATTAAAATGATGGTATGTGTTTCATACCCTCCTTATTATATAAGGGAATTTATGCCCTAAGTTTCTTTTATATAAAACCCTATCCAATACATTGTATCCCCTCACCTACATGTGAGTAAAATCTTATTTAAAGATAGATCTCCTAGGTTAGAGGATGTGGTCTGTGTCCTAGAGTTAATATGAAATCAATAAAGTTGATACATAGGAGCCTAGGTGGAATACAACGACACGAACCAAGATATGGTTCAAGGTGTTTTCTCCTAGGATCGAGGGTTATTTTATCAACTCCTAGATAAATTAACCATTAGATAATCTCATTATCATGCCACTTATATTTTATTTTTTCCAATTTCATGGTTGATTATTTATGTTTTTTTATGCTACATGATCACTTAATAAATGAATTAATAAGCATGCAATGTGGAATAAAATAAAACTGGATTATGCATAAATTATATCAGACATGGTTAATCATTGAAGTAAAATCTATGTAATATTAATAAGGCGTGTGATAAGATAAAACTGGACTTTTACACAAGTATAAAAACCCCTCAACTAAAATATTATGTCATTATAGCCATCTACTACTAAATTTAGAATTTAACCCATAGTTCAAAGTGATTGACCGGTTGAAGTTGGGGTGTTTTTAATTATCAGGGAACTTTTAGCTTAAAGTTTTAAGTTAACTTAACTTGGTTCACATCAAGGATTCACTACCCAAGTAGTACTTGGTGTAAACAAGAAGAAAGGGTTCATAAAATCTTTATCCATGATTTAAATATTGGGTAACTACAAGATAATTTAATTGTACCGACATATATTTTGAGTTAGATAATCTATATATTGGTAAAAATGAGCAATTCCAACATATATTATGTTTTTTTGGCATTATTTATAAGTAAAAAACAATTATTTTTACCAAAAAATATATCTGTTAATATTAACTATTTAGTACCAATAAATATTTTATTAAAAATTAAATACATCACATTAGAATACTAATACCAACAATTGTTTTACCAATAGATGTATTTATTATTATCACCAACAAATCTTTTACCACTAGGAAAGTATGTTGAAATAAATAATCAAATAAAAAATTACAAATTATCGAATATATTGTATATATACAACATAATTTTATTAATAAATGATCAAAATTTAATACAATATGCATCAATTATAGACCTATAATGTTAAATAAAGAAATATATGTTAGTCACAAGCATGAATCAAATATATTTTCATTTTTTAGAAAAACTATAATTTATTATTTGTAAATATTTATTATATTTATTAGTGTTAACATATTATATTTTCATATTATATTTTAATTTTTTAGAAACATTACAATTTATTATGTGTAATTATTTATTATTGTTATAAAATTTTAATATAATATGTTATTCCTGCATTCCAAATCACATTTACTGCTTAGAAATCCGCACCTAATCCAATACCGTGAAAACCCTAAAAATTTTAATCTAGCTCTAGTATATTTGATTGGTATCCATCCCCTCAAAATTGGTCATTTTCCTTGATCTAGATCACAAACTAGAATTTCCTTTTGCTCGATGGTGCCATTTTCATGGCCTCCTTGATGGTTTTTAAGTCTCTGCTGCCATCGCCAGCGATTACAACATCTGCCTTCACCCTGGTAATTTTTATCCACAGAACCCTCCACTTGCTTTTCATTATCCTTTCTAGAAATAATTTAATAATCACCCTAGCCTTTTCATCATCATCTTAGAGGATCCATGGATAATGGATTCCATTTGCAGTGGTCTCGACGTACCCAATGATGGATTGATAGTTTCGGATCATCTAATAAATTGGGTCAAGCATCTCCTAGAGGTGTTCTTTGAGTCTTATTAAATCAGATACTGACCACTATAAAGGATTGATATAATTATTCACACTGAATAGGAATAGATACACTTACAGCCTTAGTTCTTGGTTAGAGAAGTTGGTAAGGTAGGTGTTCTCATTTTTCATGGCACCATTGAACAAGATCTTCAATTCTACAATGATGATTATTTTTTTACTTATCGCTGTAGGGGAATCACAATCACCCAGGTATTTGTTTTCATCTTAAATGTCATGGATTTTCAAGTTAGTGATGACTTTAATGAGAATATAAAGTTTTTTATCGAGCATCTCCATACAATATTTGAGCATGAAACAATCTTTATTTCAGTGATTCGTCTTTTTACACTACAAGTCAATGTATTTATGTAAGTTTTTTTAGTGCTTAGTTATTCTATATTTCAATCCCAGTATGGTCAAAGATTGACCAAGAAACTCTTAAATCTAATTTGGTCATAGATTGACCAATTTTCTCCTAAGTATTGTGAGGAATGATTTATGAGAATATCCAGTATTCTTATCCCTAGTAAACCATTAGCACATTCAAGAAATATGAAATTGGAGTCCATCGATTTTTTATTGAGAATGTGGAATATGATTTATTATAAATATCTATAATCTATTATTGTTAAAATTGATATTGTACTACTAAAATAGAGCCACATGATTACATTGATGAGATTGTTGGAAATTTCAGCTGATTTATGCATTGACCATTGTAATGGAATAAGATTGTTAATTATTGGGATAATTTTTATATTATTTAATTTCTATTCTTATGTATAATAATTATTTATATTTTCATTCGATGTTCCTCCATTCAAATGAAACTTTACATAAGTTGGTATTTGGTGGTATTTATATCTCAGGCATTTAGCTATTTCGTTATGGATAATGATTCAATTATTTTTTTTATTTTTAAATGAAAATTCTTATTTTTTATTTTTATTATTTTCTTTCTTGAAGATATAGTCATCTATTTTTAATTATAATATTTATATTTTCAATCACTTTACTTTTCCAGTTATTTTAGTTAAAGTCAAAGAGGCTTTTATATTTGTGCTTGATGTGGTGTGTTTCAAAATCTTCCCCTTTTTCAACTTTCTATTTATTTCCCCACCTCTCTCCAATCATTATTTATTTTAATTTTTGTATTGTTTGAGATTTTTTTGTAGTGTTCTAGGTAGAAAACATTGCTATTATTTTTCTTATAAATCAGGATGTGTCCACTTAATCTAATCCCCATGTAAGATTATAAACATCAATATTAATAATTAAAGATTAAATTATTCCATGAAAATTCACATGTTTATCCTTAATCAACCCTACACTAGTTTAAGAATTATCTTAGGGGTTAATAATTTTCTAGGAGACCGAATAAACTTTTACATGCATCAACTAGTTTGGTATTTTCTCATTATAATGATACAATTGCATCAATGTTATTTCAAAAATTATGTATCTCCTCACACTATCATAATAGACACTATTATCTCTAGATAAATTCTCATGTAAAAACTCATAGGACTTTCATTTGAGTCTTGTTAGAAACATCTTTATTTTTACATGCCAAACTATTGGATATATACATTATTCACTATTATTATTACAATACCAATCACAAAAATTATTTGTGTATAGGAACTCTTAAAAAATATAATTTTCTAAACCATTATACATTTTCTATGTTGGATGGTAGGAGATCTAGACTTTTTCCTATTAAGTCTTAAATACATTAGATCAACTATAGTTTGGGATAAATAATCAAAGTCATGGAAAGTTATTATTGTAAATATGGTAGTATAATGGTGGAGATTTAAGGAGGTATGAATTTTCAAACCCACATTTTTCATATGTTTCTTTTAGTTCCTGGTATGCTTGTATTATTAGTCTTATCAACATTGATTAAGACCCCACATTTGAATTGTTATGCATATTTTTATTACACATTAACTAAAAAAATTCAATATTTTTCAATATTTTAGTATTCAAAACTCTTCTTAGAGTTTGAAGTAGTCATTTTTACTTATTGTAATTAACTTTTTTAATTTTTTTCCTTTTATCTAGTTCAAAAAATTAAATAAAATTATTTTTCTAGCTTCACGTAACAAATCTGAATTTATTGGTTCAATATTTGTCTTCCCATTCCAAAGTTTTACCGAATTTCTAATAGAAAATCCACCTTATTTCCTATGATCCCATGAATTGTGTATTATAAAAGTAATCCAAAGTAGATGTTATAATAAAACATTTTATATTTTGGATAGATCTCAAAGTGAGAGATCCAATATTGAATCAATACCTATAATGTTTTTAATATTTCTTAATATAAAATCTAGAATTATTGATGAAATACATTATTCAATATGTATTAACATATCAAAGAAACCAATAATGGTTGGAATTGGTCATACGGTCATAATATCACTTATAATTTACTTTTTTGAAATTGATTTTACCTTTACGTATTGTTTCTATTGTTATCAATTAAGACTGAACCATTTGTGTAAATAATGATTCCTTGAGTTTAAGCCTGCAAAAATAAAAAGGAATTTTCCAAACCTAGGTCCCTTGCACCAACTCGTCTCATTATTGGTGATATAGGGTTTAATTGGGGCTATTATAAGTTGTAAAAAAGGTGATGACTTCCCCCCTTTTGTTTTTTTCACCACTAATATTTTCTAAAGATAATTATGCATGAGAACATTTTTTTCATCCAATACTACATGTTTTAATGATGTTTATATTAATATTTTTTAGGATATATATATGACCAAGAGTGAAAAAAACTAGAGTTCTATTGATATCAAAAGAATTTTAGGACATTTATTAGAAGATGTAGAAGAATAAGGAAGAAGGAATCCTATGAGAATTTATACTCTCAGAGGCATGTGTCCTAACCCACTATACAACCAAGCCACACTCTAGAAAAAATATCTAAATAAATCTCCATAGGGCCCCAGCCACATTTATAGAGTATTTTCTATCCATCTGGAAGATTTTAGATATCATTCCTCTAAATAGTTGGAAACCTCTATTCCAGGTAATTATTACTCTAGTAATTACAACTCTCCATCTAGAATTATTAACGACTCTTACCCTAAAAACTCCCATCAGTCCTAAGTACATATAGAAATACCTTACCCTACACTAAATACCATGATTCTAGAAACATTTAGTGCATATTATCATGGGTTTCTGTCCATGGAGAGATCACTTGGTTGTTGGCTTCAAGAGGTTTCTGAACCCTAGTATGTTTGAGTTCTGGAGAAGATGTTCATTGTTGTGGGTTGGATTTGGGTACACATTATTGTAGGTTCCAGGAGTATTTTGTGTGCTCTAACCCAATATTTTTACTTCGGGATCTACACCAAGATGTGTTAGTTTGTTATTGGATTATGAGAGTTCACTTCTGCAGGATGTTGTAGATCTGGAGAAAGAGGAAGAATCTATCATTGTAATGGTCAATGACATCCCATCCCATTAATTTTTTGGTTTTGGGTATTAGAGGTGTTTCTTAGGAGGCTTGAGGATGTTTCATGGTGGTTGGAGGTGTGGTGGAGCTATAGTTGGAAATTCACATCGTAAAAGGGGTACATGGAATGAATTGGTGGTCTATGGCTTGTGTAGCTGGCCAGTTTCATGGCCTGTATGTAGTTGGGGTGGAACCCATGAAATTGATTCACATCGTAAAATTAATTCATGAAATTTAATTAAATAAAGTCTAAGGCAATGTAAATTTCAGCAAAATATGGAATTTTTGGTAAACCTGTGGATTTCATGTCTTGAATGGAATACACGACATAAAATTGGTGGAATTCAGGTTATTTTATATCCATTTTGGCTAATTCTTTTCATTTTTACATATCTCTCTCTCTCATTTTAGAGGAACCCTAGGCACCTTTGGAGGATCTTCCATCCCTTATCCTCCTGCTTCGATTATATGGGTTCCATTGGTTGTTTTTTGGCAATACACGGTGAGTGCTTCTTCTTTCCTTGTGGTTTTCTTTCATTCTTATTTTGGAGATTCTCTACGGAAATGTTTCATGAGTTTGGGTTATGAGTTGGGTTCTGTTTTGAAAATACTTTGATGCGATGTAGGTTAATCTATAATATCTTGGTGTGGTTGTGGTTTCTGGGAAGTTCTTCTTTACCCTGTGGTGTGCAGTGAGATCAGAAAGCTTCTTTGAGATAGGAAATCCCTTGTTTCTTACTTTTGTGTATCATTAGGTGAGGTGATGGTTTGATGGGGATGATTAGATACTTGTGATGTGTGGTTGTGTTATGTTAGATGTTTGGGTAGTGATGGAATTATTATTTAATAATTCTTGAAATGGATGGTTTTTGGTTTTGTTGATGTGATGGAACTGACTAATGAATAAATAAATTACAGTTTGTGTGGTTAATTGTGGTTATTGGTAAATAATGAAATAAATGGGTTGGATAATGGAATTGGTTGGTGGTGTGAGATTTCTTTTGTAGTTTGTTTGGTGTTATTTGTTTACAGGTGGAATTGGAAGTGGGTATGTTGTGAGTTGGTTAGTGTTTTTTTGTGAACCCATAGGTTGGTCTTGTGTGTGGCTATAAAAAAAGTATATTCCTTGTGATTTCTATACATACCCTACCCGCATTGATTGCAATGTTCCAACACCCTTATTTTCAAATGGGGGTGTTTTCACAATATCCCGGTGATGAGGATGGATGGATTTCTACCCACTCTTCCCTTCTCTCTTCCAGGCGATTAGATATGCACAGGCTATGATGACCGGTGGTCTGTTAGTGCACTAAGTGATGTCTTAGGTGTCTTCGAGTGGGATGCGAGATGACCGTGATGTGGGTAATCTTACATTGGGGGTCATGCATGGTAGTAAGAGGTAATGAGGTTGATGAACTTCATGTTCATGATACCCTACTACTCTAGTTATGGTAGGGATTTGGTGGCCCAGATGTTTGCAGGCAAGATGAGATGTGACTGTGTTGTGGGGCGATGGCCCAAGTGTATTCGGGCATGATGTGATATGATAATGTTCTGAGGAAACTTATGGTGAGGTTAATTCATGGTAGGAGGAGGTCATGAGGTTGATTTCTTTTGTTCACAATATCCAGATACTCTGGTTATGGTGGGGGTGTGGTGAACTAGGTATTTGCAGGTGAGATGAGATGTGATGGTACTATGGGGCAGTGTCCTAGGTGTCAAAGGGGGTTATGTGACGTGGTCATGATTATTTGTTAGTGGTATATGTTATTATAAATATATGGTAGCACTATAACATACAACGTTGGGGGTGTGATAATGGAAAATTAGTGGGAAAGTGATGCGGGGTACCCTTTTATCGATATACTTCTTATTACATTATTATTCTTGGTTTTCATTATTTGGTGAGTGTTTCTTGGTGAGGTTGTGATGGATAGTTGTCATGTTTAGGTGTTGTTGATTCTGTTGTTTTCTCATGGGTGCATTAGTATGTTTATTTCACATGTGCATGATAGAATTTGGTTTTCCTACTGAGTATACTTGTATGCTCACCCTACGTATATAAACTGATTTTCAGATTTCCCAGAGGACTACATGGACCATGATGGACATCACTATCTTTGATCTTTGGATAGTTTTTTGGTCACTAATTTAAATTTACTTTTGGGTACTTTACTTTCAGATATTTTTATCTGTTTCAGTTTTATTTATACATGCATTGTGGGTTGGTTCTGGTTTATTTTTATATTATTTCATGGAGTTACTTATGGATGATTTATCTGATATACTGATACAATTTTATTATAGAGGGTAATAACTTCTATTTCGTAATATTTTTATACCCTCGGTGCTAGTTTCCAACTTGGGGCCTACTGGAGGCAGGGCTCGGGGAGTCATTATCTCTATCCCCTTATTTCAGTGTCTTTGGCAGGAGGGGGTCATGACAGAGTGGTATCAAAGGTGATGGCTAAGATATAGGATAGAGTTTAGAGTTAGGAATGGTGAGGATTACATGGGTTGATATGGAAATAGTTCCATTTGACCTTGTTGTATGAGATAATCCAGGGAGACTGGCTAGGAAATGGGATTTTAGGTCCCCCATGATCTAGTGCATGGACTCTGAGCTTATTGAATGACCAAGTGAGGTGGAACTGATTGTATAGTAGAGACCTAGGAGATTTGCATCCATCATGATGACTTGTTCTCTTGTTTGATCTGGGTTGTTTTAGTAATTTTAAAATGAATAAAGTGAATTAAAATGAATCTAAATAAAATTCCACACTACTGGGCTTAATAAATTCTTGTTTTCTTTTCATCTATGGATCTTGGACATCATCTGTGTGTGGCTCATGTAGTTGAGGTTCAGTAAGATGATCTGGTTTATCGTCGTAGGGTTGAACTTATAAAGGAGGATGAGGCTTAGTAGAGGGAGTTGTGTGATTTTTAGTTGTAGGCTTTGGGGAAGTACAAGTGCAGTGTTTTGGATGTGGAGATAGAGAGATGGCTGGAGGAGCTCGATATTGCTTTCTATTTGATTCGGGCCTTGGTGGGATACTAGGTCTCTTTGGTAGTTAGTAATATTGGTAGATCTTAACTTCAATGGTGAACGCTATATCTAGGTGAGTTGAAGGTGATAGATGTTTCATGGGTCAACTTCCAAAGAGAGTTTCGGGCAAAGTTCCTTTCATCAACCATGAAGGAAATAAAGAGGCAAGAGTTTCTTTCTCTTAAATAGAGGAGTATATTAGTGTGGGAGATGGGAATCAAGTTTAAGGACCTTCTGTACTTTTCCCATGATCATTTTTCATATGAGGAGTCTCATACAAGACGTCTTGAGTGGAAACTCTATCCTTATATCCAATATGTAGTTACTCCTTTCATGTTTCCAACATATCTAGAGGTTAATAAGAAGGCAGATATGATCAAGTGAATATACTCTTGAGGAGGTTTGTAGTGAGATAGGAATTAGTGGGGTTTCTAGAGGAGCAAGGTTTTTAGTGGTAGGTCTCAAGCACCAAGACCTTCGAGGTTTCGACTAGTGGGGAGTCAAACTCAAAAACTTCCCTTCCAGTCTTATGGGTCCAGTGGTTTCTGCTCTTTTCCTAGGGATATCAGGATATATATTTTTTGTTTATCAGGGTTCATTTCCATCACTAGAATAATTACCTAGTGGTTCTTAGATCTTATTTTATTGGAGTTGGATAGGTTTAGTGCTAGCCTTAGTAGTAGTTTCCAGTGAGACTGTTTCAACAGTAAGGGCAGTAGGATTATGCTCTACTGAGGGGATATGGAGTGGGTATAGGCCGACTTCAGGATGTTCCTCATGTTCAAGGACCTTAACCCGAGTGTGGTCATGGAGGTGTTTATCAGTAGAGGGGTAGAGGAGTCACACATGGTCAATTAAATGTAGTTTAGGCATCAACGCTAGAGGGTACAAAGATATTTCGGGGTATGCTCAGTTTTTTGTCTACCCTTGTTTGTGAATTGTTTAATTCAGGAGCTTTGCACTCCTTTGTTGAATCTGCTCTATTTCTTTCTCTGGTAATAGATGTAGAGTGGCTTCTTGTTCCCCTAGTTTTGAATATGCCAGTCATAAACCAGACTAGCTTGTTTGATGTGTGTTGGGGGTGTAGACTAATGATGGGGCCACATCAATTCCATGAGCATCTTTTCTTGTTGCAGATGCAGCCATACAATTTCATCCTAGGGATCAATTGGTTGTATACCATACATACTGTTATCGATTGCTTCCAAAGGATAATCGCGTTCTCATATATGGATGCCCAGCGTGTGGTTTCCATTTGAAAGTGGGGTTTTCATGTGGGAATTCAGTGTGTGGGGCCCTTATTTATTTTATGGATGAGTTTTTAGTGTAATCAGTTGATGTTTGGATAGTGGGGATCCTCAAGGTCTTTGGGGAGTTTCTGGATGTTTTCCCCAAGGAGGTTGTGATGCTACCCCCTCGATGTGATGTTGAGTTTGAGATAGACTTGCAGCCTGATGTTTCTACATCTTCAATAGATACTTATTGGATGGAACCTTCTATATTGTGGGATTTTAGGATTTCGATATATTATATAATGCATAAAGGTTTTATCTAGCCTAGTGTGTTGTCATAAGGTGCTCCAGTGTTGTTCTCTAAGAGGGCGGATGGTAGTATGAGGTTGTGTGTAGACTACCAGAGGTTGAATCAGGTGATGTTCAAGAATAGTTACCCTCTTCTGAGGATAGATGATCTTTTTTGACTAACTAATATGGGATATTTTTTTCCAAGATCGATCTATGGTCTAGATATCACCATTTCAGGGTGGAGGAGGGCGATATTCCTAAGACTTCCTTCATGTGTAGGTATGGGAACTTTGAGTTTGTAGTCATGTTGTTCGGTGTCATAAATGAACCAGTTGTGTTCATGGGACTCATGAACTCCATGTTACATGAATTCCTAGACTATTTTTTAGTTTTTTTCTATCGATGACATATTGATCTACTCGAAGTTAGAGTAGGAGCTTACAGATCATCTCAAAGTTGTTTTTCATTTTCTTCGACACCACCAGCTCTATGTAAAGTTGTACAAGTATATTTTTTGGACATTAGAGGTGAATTTCCTTGGGAATGTGATGTCCCAAAAAGGTGTGGTGGTATAACTATTGAAGTTTGAAGCAATTGTTTCTTGGGTAGCACCTGAGAATGTGGCAGAGGTTTGTAGCTTCCTTGGTCTCGCGGGATATTATCAGAGGTTTGTGCCTGATTTATATTGAGTTGTAGAACTATTGAAAATGTTTACCAGGAAGGAACATGTTTTTGTGTGGAATTATTAGTGCCAAGAAGAATTTGGTTACCTGAAAGGGATGTTGATCAGCGCTCCAGATCTTCAGTTTCCTGAGGAGGGTGTGATGTTTGAGGTATTTTGTGTGGATTACCATCTAGGATTAGGATGTGTGTTGATACAATAGATGGTAGTGATATCTTATATGTCTAGGCGGTTACATACCCATGATAATAACTATTCCACCCATGATTTGGAGTTATCACTAGTTGTGTTTGTGCTAAAGTTGTGTTGGCATTACCTCATTGGGGATCACTTTATGGTCTTCAAGGATTATAAGAGTTTAAGGTATATCTTTTTCAGTGTGATATAAATTTGTGGAAACATAGGTGGATAGGGTTTATTCAGGATTATGATTTTGAGATATCCTACACCTCAAGAAAAGGGAATGTTTTGTTCGATTCTTTGAGTAGGAATTCATGAAAGGATGTTGTTTAGGAGTTTGGGGATGTTTGGAAAGGAATAGAAACCTTTCACTTAGATGTAAGGGTGGTTGATGGTAGAGGATGTTTTTTTCAAATGATAGTGTAGTCTTATCTGATGTAACAGGTGGAGGATTCTTAATGGGGATACTCAAAGGCAGAGGTGATTCATGATTTTGTTGGCCATGGTGATGCTCTGGAGGGATTTCGGAGGATGGTCAAAACTGGATGTTGTTTTGTGGGATTTTTTTTGTTTCGATGGTGATGTATGAATGAATCCTTCATTATTTTTATATATCACCTTTTGAAGTAAACCTATAATTATCCAAGATATACCATGACTTGAAGATGCAGTTTCGGTGGCTCAGGATTAAATGGGAGGTGATGGAGTTCATGGCCAGGTGTTTGATTTTATAATAGGTAAAAGCTGAGAATCGTGCTCCTAGTAGTTTTTTGCAGCCTTTGGATATTCCTAAGTATAATTAGAATTAAATATTGATGTATTTATTCATGGGGTTACCCTAAAATTAGGGAGGTTGTGATTCTATTTGGGTGATCATGGATTGGTTGAAGAAATCGGCTCACTTATTAGAAATCAAGGAGTCCGACTTAGTGGATGTTTTGGCGAGGTGGTGTGTGAATGATGTGGTTAGGTTTCACAGGGTGCTGAGGACCATCACCTATGATCATGATCCCAATTTTACCTTATGATTCTAGAGGGTATTTCAACTTTCTTTTGGCTCCCATTTTTTCTTTAGAACTTATTTCCACCCTAATATAGATGGGTAGATGGAGCGGACTATCTAGACATTGGAAGATGTGTTGTGGGCATGTGTCTTGGACTTTAGTAGATCTTGGGAATAACACATTACCTTAGTTTAGTTTGATTATAACAATATAAATCACTCATCCATTATCATTACCCCATTTGAGACCCTGCATGGGAGGTCATTAAGCTCTCTGTTGTGCTGGATGGAGGTTGTGGAGGCAGTAGTTCTTCGTCCTCATGTGGTGCATAGCACAATAGAGAAGGTTCAGCTTTTTGTGAGAGGATGAAAGTATCACATGACTGACATAATTATTATTCCTATCATATGAGGAGGCCCTTGGAGTTCAAGTTTTGGGACCACATATTTTTTATGGTTTCCCCTTGATATGGGAATAAAAATTTTGGAAAGGGGAGTAAGATTTCTTATAGGTTTGTTAGGCCCTTTGAGGTGTTGGGGTGAGTTGGAAAGGTGGCGTATTGGTTGATATTTCCATCGTGGATAGAGAGGATCTATGACGTATTCCACATCTCTCATCTTCATTGGTATCTTCATGATGACTCCCATGTCATTGAGTGGGTAGAGTTAGATATCAAGGATGATGTGACATTCATGGAGCAACCATTAGAGATCCAATATTACCAAGAGAAGGTGCTACATGGGTAGACCATTCCCTTGGTTTGTGTGTTATAGAGGCATGGTGGACTAAAGGATAGTACTTGGGAATGTGAGGCACATATTTGTGACCAGTACATGAATATATTTTGAGTTTTTCCTTACTCTGTTTTTTTTTATGATGTGATGTTTGGATCTTGTTGTGTTAAGAGTTTTGTTTTTTTCTTGAGGTATGATGTGTGATAAATTTCTGACATATGAAAAGGGGAGGACCTAATTCCTAATCAATATTCATTATACTATTATGAGATTGAACTTGTGTGGGGTGATTCAATTCCATCGAGAGAAGATAGTATCTTGACATGGAGAATAGAATTCACTTATTTATGTGTTTGGGGTGGTGCGGTTTGTTGGTTGAAGTGGTTGTTGGTTTGGGATGCATAGAGGCTGAGGTGGTTATTTAATGGTTGTGTAGTGATGTGGTTGTGTGAAAGGAGGCATTTTGTGGCATTATAGTGTGTTTTTTGGGTGTTTTAGTTGGTGTGTATGGCTATTAGTAGCATTGAGGAGTAACTAGATCCTTGAGAGGTATCTTGCGGGGTGGTTGTTCAGACCCCTTTTTTATTTTTGATCTTGGTTAAAGATTATCAAGGGTGAGAATCATTTGATAGTTATCTAATGTAATGAACTATACCTTACCAATACATTAATTTTTCAGGTTTGGGTGTTGGACATGTTTTAGAGGATGTTTGAGGAGGTTTTGTGGTGGTTGGAGGTGCAACAGATCTATAGTGGGAAATTCACATTAGGAATGGGTTACATGATGTGAATTGGTGGTTCACAACTTGTGTAGTCATCCAATTTCATGCATTTTATGTGGATGAGGGGGGAACCCATGAAACATATTCATGTCATGAAATTAATTCATGACGTGTAATTAAATAAAGTTCAAGGTGATGAAAATTTTATAGAAAGTTGTAATTTTTGGGAAACCATTGGATTTCACATCATGAATGGAATACATGATGTGAAACAGGCAAGTCTGGGTTATTTTATAATCCTTTCAGCCAATTCTTTTCATTCGACCACACCTCTCTCACTATTGTTTTGGAGGAAACCTAGGTGCCTTCAGAGGTTCTTTAATCCCTTATCATCCTACTTCGATTCTATGGGTTCTGGTGGTTGGTTGTTGGTGATCCTTAGTGAGTGCCTCTCCTTTCCCTGTGGTTTTATTTTATTATTCTATTGGGGAATTACTATGGTGATGTTTCTTGGGTTTGGGTTGTGATTTGGGATGTCTTTTGACAATCCTTTGATGTGGTATAGGTTAATCCATTATCTCATGGTGCTGTTGTGGTTTCTGGACAGTTCTTTTTCACCTTATGGTGTGTAGTGAGATCATAAAGCTTCTTTGAGGTAGGGAATCCATCGTTTCCCACTTTTGTGTATAATGTAGTGAGTTGATTGTTTGATAAGGATGACGAGATGCTTGTTATGTGTGGTTTCATTATGCTAGATTCTCGGGTAGTGATGAAATAATTATTTAATAATGATTAAAATGGTTGGGGTTTGGTTTTGTAGGTGGTATGGAACTGACTAATGAACAAATAATTAATGGGATGTGTAGTTAAATTTGGTTATTGGTAAATAATGAAATGAATAGTATGGATAATGGAATTGGTTGGTGGTGTGAGATGTGGCATGTGGTTTGTGTGTTGTTATTATAACAACCCAGTCTTGGCATACATTAACATTACATCACTTTTGTAGATTACATAAAACATTATTCAAACAGACACCCAAAGACTGTATTAGTTTAGTGCCCTTGTAAACTTTGAAACATAAACATTGGTGCATAAGTTATCCACGTTATCTCCCACTAGGTTATTCATGACTAGAATCCTTCTTATACACATCATACTTAATATGTATCTTTATAACCTGGGTAAGGAAACATAAAAATGGGTGATCTCAGATGCTTAGTAAGGGTAAACAAGGGAGACATGTAGGCATAAACATGAGTATAGGAGTATGATAATGTGATAAAAAACATTTGAAGGTCATACCCTACATATAAAAGGTCATAAACATGAATCATGACATAAATATACATGAATCATAAGGAAATAAATAACATAATCCATCATAACATAGGAATAAAACATGGAATTGTGGCAAACACATAAGCATATAATATGCACTACCACAAAACTTGGTTTCCGTAGCGCCACCCTTTAAAAGTGCCAAAAAAAGCGCTGATAAAGGGCACTTTTAACAGCGTTAAAAAAAGCATTGTTAAAAGTGACCATTTATCAGTTCTTTTTTTAGCACTGATAAAGGCACCCCCTTTATTAGTGTTTTTTTAGCGCTGTTAAAGGGGGCCCCTTTATCAGCGCTTTTTTTAGTAGTGCTAATAGAGGGGGGAATTATCAGTGATTTTTCTTAGCACTGATAAAATTTATATTTCAAAAAAATCATAAAAAACAATATATTGATATATAAGTATATTTATATTGATATAAATATAATATATATTTTTTAAATATGTTTTAAATGAGTATAAATAAACATTTTCACTTAATATGTATGATATGTTGGAAAATGGATTATAAAATATCTTAAAAATTATTAATTAATAATTTTATAATTATCATTGACTAATAGTCATTTAATATCAACTTGAAGACACAAAAAATCAAAAAAAAGATCTAAAATAAGTTGAAAATGTAACTCAAACTTAAAACGGCCATAACTTTTAATTTGGGTGTCTGTTTGGGCTCTAAAGTATATAAAATCGAAGTCCGCGGTGATCTCTATGTGCTACAGACCAAAGAGAACCTTTTTTCACATTTTTTGAGGCCAAAGATGGCCTAGAAGGCCTCCAAAACTGATTTTTTAGTCCAGATACTCAAATTGTTTAACATTCGATGGAATTTCAGCCTTGTTTATGGGGGTATTTTTGACCTTTTTCATTGGGGAATGAATTTATTTCAATGGATTACATTCATATTCATATTATGGATTTGAAATTTTATCAATTTTCGTAATGTACTGTTATTTATAATCAAATATATAATAATATATACATATTTTTTATATATTTGCACATAAAAATTTAATTTTATAAATAAATAATTAAACATATTTACATATAAAATATATTTCCCAATATATATTCCTTATCTAAATAAAAAAAACTAATATCCATTTTATTTAAAATAAAAATATTTGAATATTTATATACCTATATAATGTGTACGTGTATATTTATATATTTGTGTGCGTCTGTATTGACAAAATGATATATATTATTTATATATTCTAAACATATGTATATACATATTAATATATAATATTTGTAAATATATATAAATATGTATAATTATACATATATATATATATATATACATTAATGTGTGTGTGTGTGTTGTATATATGTATTTATTTATTTATAAACACACATAAAAAGCATATTTTATAAATGCATTCAAAACTGGTCTTATAAATATATATTAATATATGAATAAATATATTAATATATAAATATAACTATATATATATTAATATAACTATATATATATTTATACGGATATATATATATATATTAATATTACTATATATATTAATTTAAATATATATGTGTTAATATATATATATATATATTAATATACGAGTAAATATAACTAAATATATATATATAAATAAATAGATATATTAATAAATGAAGAGTAAATAAATATGGTGTAGTGGTAAAGGCTTAGGGTGTGTAGGCAACAGGTCCGGAGTTCGAATCTAGGGGGAGGTAGGTTGCGTGCGCATAGGTGGAATAACAGTTAGCACTCTTAAAGGGGGGTGGGGGCGCTGTTAAAGGGTGCGAGTGGGGGGTGGTGGCTAGGGTGTGTGGTGTGGGGTTTAGGGCACTGTTAAATGGGGGCTTCAAGCGCTGTTGAATCCTCCCCCGAATTGTAAAAATATTTTTTTTATTTTTTTTAAGGTTTTTTTTAACTTTTATCAACGCAAAAAAAACATTGATAAAAGTTCCCTTTTATCAGTGCTTTTTTTAGTGCTAATAAAATAGACCTTTATCAGCACTTTTCTGATCACTAATAAAGGGGACACCCCCCCCCCCTTATTTTTACCTCAATTAACATCGCTTTTTTAGTGTTGTTAATTCCCTTTTCTAGCACTGATAAAGGTCATATTTACAGTAGTGATGATTTCCATAGTAGCCAAGAAATCGCTACCAAGACCATCTTAGTAGTATGGGTTCACTCTCCATACCATCTTGGTAGTCATGGTTCACTCCCATAGCCATATTAGTAGCATGATTTCACTATTCATACCATCTTTTTAGTAATGGTTCACTCATATGGTCATCTTAGTAGTCAAGGTTCACTCCCAAGACTATCTTAGTTTATCTCATGAGATATAAATTTGTACCTAATTCAATGGAGGGACATATAGGTCTCACCCATCTTATAATGAAATCATACATACATGTGTCACAAAATCATAAACAATCATATCATAATTCATGAAATTAAATGGGTATCATAAACACGTAATCATATCATAACCTATAAAAAAGATACAAGTTTCATAATCATTTCATCAAAATCATAACCCGTGAAAAAAACGGATTTCATAAACATATATCCCATGCAAGAGAAAAAGGTTTCATAAAGGCTATTACATCAATCATAAACCATTCATAGAATGAATATTAATACAACCTTTATATAATTTCCAACAAAGGCATGAGTAACTTCAATGGATATCATATTAGATAGAAAATAATTTTGAAATATCTTTCAAAAACATTTATTGAGGAAAATATTATTTCTTCATTGAAAAAGGATTTTAAAAAACATAAAACCTTTTGAAACTATTTTATTTTTAAATATAATTTAAAACTTATAAATGGATCTTGAAAACATTTTGAAAACCTTTTTACTTGAAAACTTATAGAGGATCTTAAAAAACATTTGAAAACTATTTTTCCTTGAAATGTATAAAAGAATCTTAAAAACGATTTGAAAAACATTTCTTGAAAAATATATTTTTAAAAAAAATTCTAAAAAAAAATTAACCTTTTAAGAATGCAAAGTAATCTTTAAATAAATTATTAAGGGTAAATCCATACATGTCGTATAACGTAAAAATAATATTCCTTTTTTACGGTAAAAAGTTTTAAAAAGTGCCTCGACTAAAAAACAATAAAAGATTATTTTTTTAAACCCTTTTTGTTTAAAAGGTAAAACAAGGTTAAAATTTTATTTTAAACATCATATTATATTGTTATAATATTCTTGGAAACCTTTTTATACAACATGGTTTTGAAGGAACAAAAATTTTTAACCGAAGAGAGTGGTAAGGTCATATTTTGTTAAAACGTTTTATTAATTTCCATAAGTAATAAAGAGTGGGGAAAATGGTACTAATACATGAATAAATAAAGACTAACCAGATGAGAAGAAAATTCATGAGTGTTCTTGAAATATGGATCATAATATTTCATTAATTAAAATGTGATCATAAATAATCTTGATAAACATTGATATTGTTTCAATAAACTCTCACCACATGTTAAATTTGAATCATACTCCCCATATAGGAAAATGAAATTTTATAGAGCTTTAAAATATCATGAGAAGAATTAGATTCATTTTATAACATGTTAAAGGAAGTTTATACACCTCATATAAAAATATAGGTGTATAACATGGCATGTGTCTCAAAGAAGGCAAATTGAGACAAAATTAATTTACCAATTTGGTAACTTTTGAAACTTAAACTATGTGATAGAAATATCATAAAATGGTTATGTAAATACCCATATATTTAATTATAAGAGTCATATAATGCATTCATGGAAGTATATACACCACACAAAATAAGTGAGCGATGAATAAGGCATGTATCTCGTGGAAATCAAGAGTGAGATGAAATTCTCTTACCTTGTGTCTTGTCTCTCATAGTACTTATTCAAGCATCCTATATAGAAAATATAAATTTATTATACATATATCACATAACCATATTCTTACTTATAATACCATATATGATTTTACTACGGATTTTATATTACCCTCTTGTTAACAATTCTATGGTAAGATTTCACTTCAAGTAATATTCGCTTGGTTTTTTGTATGTGTCTTAATTTTTTATATCTTTGGTCCTTATATTTATATCATGATTTTCAGAATATAAACCATGATTTAAATATATTTTATTTTTATTATATTTTTATTATAATAATCCATAGAATATAGAGGTATGAAATGGAATACACCGTTAATGGAGATAGCAAGTCGTACGTACGCATGAATGCTATTTTTGTTTAATGATCATGTTGAAAGAAAGTAAAAGACATATATATGTGTATATATGTATATAAATGTGTATATATGTATATATATGTGTATATATGTGTATATATGTATATATATGTGTATATATGTATATATATGTGTCTATATGTATATATATGTGTATATATGTATATATATGTATATATGTATATTTATGTATATATATGTATATATATATATGTATATATATGTATATATATGTATATATATATATGTATATATATGTATATATATATATATATGTATATATATGTATATATATGTATATATATGTGTATATATATATGTATATATATGTATATATATATATATGTATATATATGTATATATATGTATATATATATATGTATATATATTTATATATATCATTATCACAGTAGATTTATTATATCATATATATCATATATATTCACTAAATCCATCCTTAATACATTTCATATAGTGTATGAACAAATCACATCGCTTTGAGGTGGCGGTAGTGTAACATCCCAAGTAAGTAATGAATAATAGATATTTTTATCTATGTCTATTAATGATTAAGATAGTGTTATAGAGGCTTAAAATGAAAATAAATACAATCTTATGCATGGAATACACTAATATTCTTAAAAGATTGTTTTACTGCCTTTTGATGGCAAACCATTTTTGAATCTATATTTTGACAATTTTGTAAACTATGTTTGTCAAAATAAACTTATTCTTTATGATTGGGACATCAAAATTTACCTTGTGTGAATTTTTTGTATTTTTCTGACAATGTTCATTTTTTAATGAATAGTGAAAAATACTGCATTTTACATCAAAACTGCTTTTTAATCTAATTTATTTATATGATTAGATTATGTTTTGAATTGGTTTTGAAGTGAAATTAGAATATATATTTTTACCATTTCATCCAATGGTGGTCATTGGAATCAATTTCACTTTGGAATTAGACTTAAACTGGTGTCAATCTTTTGATACTTATTGTTTTGTAAAAACACGCTATTTGCTCTGGCAGCGGAAATTAATTATTAAATTAATTAATGTGACTTATATGATTTGAATTTTGTAAAATATACTTCATTTTTGAATTCGGAATATCAAATATAGCTTAGGGTGAATTTTTGGTAATTTTCTGAAAAACTTCAATTTTTGATGAATAGTGAAACCACTAAGTGGTAATCAAGCAAACTGATTTTTCAGTTAAATGAAAGTTTACCACTAATGTGTATTGAATTTTTAAAATCCGACATACATGGTTGTCATTAAGAAGTAAAATGTGGTTCAATGAGATTAAAATAATTTTTTGGTGAATAGTAACTTATTAAGTTCTTAATCGCGATTAGTGGTAATTAGGGTAGTTTAAGGTATAAATAATGCTTTAATAATAGGAAATGACCTAGACACATGTCCCAACCTTATTGGTTGTGTCATGGCCGACCACGACAAGCCATGGGTCAACTTGGGGACCCCATGGAGACACTTTGGTTTGGAAATGACATAAATAACTTTTTATTAAATGTTAAAGTAAAAATGACACAAACAAGAGATGTTTTACGAAAACAATTTTTACATGGGGTTATAAAGATCAGATTTTTGATTATAAATATTCATTGGAAAGCTAAAAATATTTCCTACATCATAGTATTTTTTTATTATTTTTAGACATTAAATAAATTAAATTATTTATGACATAATAATGATGCATCGATGACATCATTATTTGATGATTTAAATAAAATGGAAAGATAATATAAAATCTATGAACTAAACATGTCCAAAACCAATTGGATGAGTGGATTTAGAACCCTTATCACCTTATCCACGAATTATATCAATGTGGGACCTTTTGAAACCAAAACACATTTTCAAATAAAGTAATATTTCTTTACTTTCCAAAAGTGCCCCTCCTCTCCTCTTATAAAAGGCCCCCACCTCTACCTCATTTCACACACTCCTCAAGCCTTTTGCTCGGCCAAACCCTGCCCATTTACTCTCTCCACATCCCTCTCCTCATCCTAGAGGATTCCCTTTGGGCAGAATCCTTTCAAAGGAAGCCTTTAGGCTCAAATCAAAAGGAGTTACACTTTTAAAGGTAATTCATTCTCTCATGTTCATTTGTTTTATTTTGCTTCTCCAACCCCCTAAACTCTTTTTATTTACTTCTTTTGTAACAACACCAGTATCTTCAATATACTAGGATGTTTTTATAAGATTTATTTGAGCTACACTCTCACACAACTACATCAAATGGTTAAAGAACATACGGTTTCCGTGGATGGCGAAATTCTGCCTCCCGAAACGATGATTGTTCAATACTCATTTAACACCTTCAAAGGTGGCCATTATGATGTCACTATTTTTATATATGATATATAATATGTTTATGTTTTCCTTAAGCTTCTGTTTTTTTCATTTTGGGCATACCTTTATGGTTTCCATTATGGGTAAACACGATATCTTCATTTTAGGAAGTGCGGACTACCGCCCCCTAAAAGTGATTTGATTCGTTAATACCATATGTGGGATGTGTAAAGGATAAAGTTAATGATATTATATATGTTATTATACTAGAATTATAATATACTCTTATATCATTATTATTCCATTCCAGAAAATATGAAATAGAAATGGAAGTAGCGTTCATGCGTACGTACGGCTTACCGTCTCCATGAACGGTGCATTTCATTTCTTACCTCTAAATGTGATGTAATATTATAAATGCATGTATGTACTGGATATATATGACATATATGATATCTACATCATGAATACCATTCTGGATATAATGAACCTTTGACCAAATTAACAACATGTAAGTGTAAGAAGTCTATTTTTGACTTAAGAACCAAATACCGACAAAATGAACATTATTAACTTAACTGATTACATGATGTTCATAACATGGTATAAAAGGAATAATGAACTTGAAAAAGATTCATAAGAAAGTAGAGATTAACTCAAGTTTATTATTCAGGAGATTAAAGAACGGTCGGGTCAAGTCGGATATGAGGTATGGGACTTCGTCTCAATCTCCTTTCATTGAGGCATGTTTTATTTTATACACAACTTTCTTTTATACGGTGTATAAACCCCTTTGACTTTTATGTTTATTCAAAAGGAATCTTTTTTTATACGAAGCTTTTACTAAACGACAAAAAGGGAATATTTTTGTCATACGTATGCGGCGACAACGACTTATCCGCCGTCGTAACCGTTATTTGAGTTTCGTCTTCCTCTACAAGCCATACCTTCTTTTTAAAAGAAAAATAAATACCATGTTTTACTTTTCTTTTATTTTGGTATTGAAAATGGTTTTCATAATGTTTTTGTGTTGTATTGAAATCTTGTGATTGAAATGTGGAAATGTTATGTTTTCTTTATGCATGTTTTATGTGATACGATTATGTTATGGTTCTTGGGCATTATTATGAAGACGGGTGGTTCCGTGATAAACTAAGGGCGGGTGAGCCCGTTATAGCTCTCCAATGCATTGGGTAACGCGAAGGAGTGAAACGTTAAGGTTTCTCCGAAGATATTTTAGGGAATATACTGTGATGGGTATTCCAAATGTAACCAAGAGGGTTACTCCCTACGTAAGAATGTTATGAATGCCTCAAGTTACCTTTATGTCTTATGATTTCTATGATTTATTCATGATTTTATGAGGTATGTTAAAGTGCCTATGTTTTATGGGTAAAGTATGATTTCATTCTTATGTATATATGAAATCATGTTTCCTTTCCATGTTTTTTTTTATAACCCATACTGAGTTTTTATGCTCATCCCAAGTTTTTGAATTGTTTTTCACAGGTCAAGGGAAAGGTACATGATAAGATGATAGAGTCAAGGATGTGTCAAGAAATAATCCATGTTTTATTTTAAATGTGTTTCCATTGATGGGAATGAAGAATACTATCTTTCTGTAACCACTTTGTTTATATGTGGAATGTAATGCAAGTTTTATGATCTAATTCTCTAAAACTCTAAACCCGAAAAGATCCTCAATGTGTAATCTTGTAATAACCCATGATTAAGTAAGGTTTAAGGTTGGGGCCTTATAGTTGGTATCAAAGGTCGGTTTAGATAACTTTAGGAGTTAGAATTATATTAAATGATTATCCAAAAAAAATTTCTTTGAAATGATATAGCATTTGAAGATTACCATGTTGCATCATCTAAGACATGTTTGTTCAGAATGGTTTTCCGCAGAGGAAACAGGGAAGCATTGCTAGGAAGGCATACAGAAGGAAATAACCTTCCGAATCAGCATCCAGAAATGGTCGGAATTGGAACTGAACAGTTTGTTGCAGTGATGGCACAGTTGACTCAAGCGATAAATGGTGGTGGTATCCATGCACGAGATCAGCCAGATCAACCGCAGAGGAACATGTCAGTGGTGGAACATTTCATGAGACAACATCCACCATAATTCAGAGGATCATCTGACCCTGTGCTAGCTGAAGGGTGGATTAAAGAACTGGAGAAGATTTTTGATGTCATGGGGTGTTCAGACAATCAAAAGGTTAGTCTTGCTATTTACCATTTGGAGGGTGAAGCAGATCAGTGGTGGTCTATGGTTAAAAATATCAGGGACGCCGATGAGATTGATGCTCTTTACTGGGATGAATTCAAAGGTATGTTTCTTGAGAAGTATTTTCCTAAGGCTGTTCGACTTAGGATGGAAAAGCAATTCTTGGAATTGAGGCAAGAGGAAGACTCAGTGGCTGCCTATGAAGAAAGGTTCACTCGATTGGCAAGGTATGCTCCAAATTTTATCCGGGACCTTGATAGTAAAATCAATCGTTTTTACTCAGGATTAAAGCCAAAGTATCAAAGGGCATTAGCTTCTCGTGAGTTTAAAAGTTATGAAAATCTTGTTCGATGTGCTGAGAAGGTGGAAATAGAGTTTTCCGATGACCAAGTGTTCTATAACAACCAGCAGAAGAAGAGACCGAGGTGGCAGGAGAAAGGTAAGAATTCATCAAAAAAGTCTTATGGTAAGAGAACTAAGTTTCTAGTTTGTGATAGATGTGGCAAAAGGCATGCTGGGGAATGTCTTCTGAATTCTGGAAAGTGCTACCGATGTGGTAAGATGGGACATAAGGCTCGTGATTTCACTGAAAAGGATCAAGGTGAAGGTAAGAACAAATTTGATTTACATTTAGTGAAATGTTATAAGTGAAATGAGATGGGTCACTATGCAAACGAGTGTCCGACAAAGAGCTTGAGTGATGGGAAGCAGTTAGACTACAAGCAGAAAGGGGTGGTGAAATCCTTTGCAACTACTTCAGCAGATGTCGGGCCATCAAATGAAGTGGTATCAGGTACTTTGTTTGTTTTTTCAGATTATGCTAGTGTGTTGTTTGATTCGGGGTCTACACATTCTTTCATCTCTGAAACCTTTTCTAGTAAAATGGGAATACCATCTCAAGAAATGACTCCTGAACTTTTGGTAAAAACACCTGGGGGAAATGTTGAGGCAAAAAGAATTTATAAGAATCTTCCTATCCTTATCTGTGGAAAGAACCTACTTGCAAACCTTATTGTTCTACCTCTAGTAGAGTTTGACGTTATCCTGGGTATGGATTGGATCTCTATTTACCATGCTAAGATTGACTGTAGAGCTAAAAAAGTTTCTTTTCAGAAATACTTTCAGTTTGTTTACAAGAATGAACCCTTACTTTTGATAACATATCAAGAGGCCGAGAAACTTGTAAAAGATGGAAATGAATGTTACCTTGCACACGTCGTTGAAAATAAAGGAACTGTTCAGATTAATGATGTGCCAGTGGTAAATGAGTATCCTGATGTTTTTCCTGGTGAGTTGCCTGGAATAATACCAGATCGGGAAGTTGAGTTTACTGTTGACTTAGTTCCTGATTCTAATCCAATTTCAAAACCCCCTTATCGAATGGCACAAAATGAACTTTTAGAGTTGAAGGAGAAATTGCAAGATTTATTAGAGAAAGGTTTCATTAGACCTAGCACATCACCATGGGGTGCTCCTGTTTTATTTGTTAAAAAGAAAGATGGTTCTATGAGACTTTGCATTGATTATAGAGCCTTGAATAATATCACTGTTAAGAACAAATATCCTTTGCCTCATATCGATGATTTTTTTGATCAGCTCCAGGGAGATCAGTTTTTTTCAAAGATTGACTTGAGATCGGGGTACCATCAGCTGAAGGTAAAGGAGGCAGATATTCTGAAGACCGCGTTCCGTACGAGATATGGCCATTATGAATTTGTAGTAATGCCTTTTGGGATAACCAATTCACCTTCTGTATTCATGGACTTAATGAATAGAATTTTCCATGAGTTCTTGGATAAGTTTGTGGTGGTTTTCATTGATGATATTTTGGTGTTTTCTAAAAGTAAAGAGGGGCATGAAAAACATTTAAGGGTTATCTTGCAAACCTTAAAAGAAAAGAAACTGTATGGGAAATTCAGCAAGTGTGAGTTTTGGTTACAACAAATTTCTTTCCTTGGTCACATTGTTTCTAAAGATGGAATAACCGTTGATCCTGCAAAAACAAAAGTTGTGGAAGAATGGCCAAGACCCACAAATGTAACCGAGATTCGTAGCTTCCTTGGTTTGGCGGGCTATTACCGAAGGTTTGTTAGAAATTTTTCACGGTTATCTATTCCAATGACTAAGATAACTCGGAAGGGTGTTAAGTTTATCTGGACAAAAGAATGTGATGATTGTTTTCAGGAATTGAAAAGAAGATTGGTGAATGCTCCAGTTTTGGCACTACCTTACAGGAATGGTGAGTTTGTTATATACAGTGATGCTTCATTGAAAGGACTTGGTTGCGTCCTAATGCAGAATGATCAGGTAATTGCTTATGCTTCACGACAGTTGAAAACTCATGAGGTAAATTACCCTACACATGATTTGGAATTAGCTGCTGTTGTTTTTACTTTAAAAATTTGGAGGCATCATTTGTATGGAGTAAAGTGTGAAATATATACTGATCACAAAAGTTTAAAGTATATATTCACTCAGAAAGAGTTAAACATGAGACAGAGGAGATGGCTAGAATTAATCAAGGATTATGATTGTACAATTCATTACCATCCGGGAAAAGCAAATAAAGTGGCTGATGCTTTGAGTCGAAAAAGTAATGCTTCATTAACAATGTTGCGGTTGGAACGTGATCCTTTGGTTAACGATTTGATGAACTTTGGCATAGAAGTTGTTGGTGCAGGAAGTCCTTCTGTTTTGTTTCAGGTATCAGTGAGATCTTCTCTATCAGATAGAATCAAGCAAGCACAGAAGCAAGACAGTGAGTTGCAGAAAAAGGTAGAGCTGGTTCAGAAAGGTAAGTTGCCTGAATTCAACATTGATAGTGATTGTGTTTTGATATTTGGGAAGAGATTGTGTGTGCCTTGTGATTCACATTTGAAGAGATAATTGTTATGTGAAGCTCATAGTTCTCCGTTTTCAGTTCATCCGGGCAGTACTAAGATGTATAGAGATCTGCGGGAGTATTACTGGTGGGATGGAATGAAAAGAGATATTACTGATTTTACTGTGAAGTGTTTGACTTGTCACCAGGTTAAAGCAGAGCAGCAGTTACCGAAAGGGATGCTTCAGCCTTTACCAGTGCCAGAGTGGAAATGGGAGAATATATCCATGGACTTTGTTGTTGGATTACCAAAGACATCTCGAGGTAATAATGCAATCTGGGTTATTGTTGATCGCTTGACCAAATCTACTCATTTCCTTGCTATACGAGATACTTTCTCTCTTGATCAACTTTCCCGTTTGTATCTTAAAGAGATAGTCAGGTTACATGGAGTTCCTCTCTCCATTGTATCGGATCGTGATCTCAGGTTTACTTCTAACTTTTGGAAAGGCCTTCAGAAGTCGTTGGGTACTGAATTAAATTTTAGTACAGATTTTCATCCTCAATCAGATGGGCTGTCAGAACGAACAATTCAGACATTGGAGGATATTCTACGAGCTTGTTCTATGGATTATCAAGGAAGTTGGGACCAACATCTTTCTTTGGTTGAATTTTCATATAATAACAGTTTCCATTCTAGTATACAGATGGCACCATTTCAGGCATTATATGGGAAGCGGTGTCGAACTCCAGCTTTCTGGGATGAAGTGGGTGAAAGGAAGTTGATGGGACCAGAATTGGTAGAAGAGATGGCGGAAAAAGTTCAGCTGATTCAGAAACACATGAGAACAACTCAGAGCAGGCAGAAGAGTTATGCGGATAACCGGAGGAAGGATCTATCTTTCGAGGTAGGTGATCATGTTTTTCTCAAGGTTTCTCCTTGGAAAAGTGTGATGAGATTTGGTAAGAAAGTAAAGTTGAGTCCAAGGTTTGTTGGACAATACGAAATTCTGGAGAGAGTTGGATCAGTTGCATACCGAGTGGCTTTACCTCCGAGTTTATCTCAGGTACACAATGTTTTTCACGTTTCGATGTTGAGAAAGTATATGCCAGATCCATCTCATGTTTTGAGTCCAGAGGTAGTTCAGCTGGAAGATAACCTATCTTATGAGGAACAACCGGTCCAGATTCTTGACCACAGGGAGCAAGTGTTACGGAATAAGGTGATTCACCAGGTAAAGGTTTTGTGGAAAAACCACATGATTGAAGAGGCAACATGGGAATCTGAAAATGCAATGAGGGATAAGTACCCCCATTTATTCGATAAGTAAATAAATTGCGGGGACAAAATTTTCTAAAGGGGGGAAGGATGTAACATCCCAAGTAAGTAATGAATAATAGATATTTTTATTTATGTCTATTAATGATTAAGATAGTGTTATAGAGGCTTAAAATGAAAATAAATACAATCTTATGCATGGAATACACTAATATTCTTAAAAGATTGTTTTACTGCCTTTTGATGGCAAACCATTTTTGAATCTATATTTTGACAATTTTATAAACTATGTTTGTCAAAATAAACTTATTATTTATGATTGGGACATCAAAATTTACCTTGTGTGAATTTTTGGTATTTTTCTGACAATGTTCATTTTTTAATGAATAGTGAAAAATACTGCATTTTACATCAAAACTGCTTTTTAATCTAATTTATTTATATGATTAGATTATGTTTTGAATTGGTTTTGAAGTGAAATTAGAATATATTTTTACCATTTTATCCAATGGTGGTCATTGGAATCAATTTCACTTTGGAATTAGACTTAAACTGGTGTCAATCTTTTGATACTTATTGTTTTGTAAAAACACGCTATTTGCTCTGGCAGCGGGAATTAATTATTAAATTAATTAATGTGACTTATATGATTTTAATTTTGTAAAATAGACTTCATTTTTTAATTCGGAATATCAAATATATCTTAGGGTGAATTTTTGGTAATTTTCTGAAAAACTTCAATTTTTGATGAATAGTGAAACCACTAAGTGGTAATCAAGCAAACTGATTTTTCAGTTAAATGAAAGTTTACCACTAATGTGTATTGAATTTTGAAAATCCGACATACATGGTTGTCATTAAGAAGTAAAATTTGGTTCAATGAGATTAAAATAATTTTTTGGTGAATAGTAACTTATTAAGTTCTTAATCGCGATTAGTGGTAATTCGGGTAGTTTAAGGTATAAATAATGCTTTAATAATAGGAAATGACCTAGACACATGTCCCAACCTTATTGGTTATGTCATGGCCGACCAAGACAATCCATGGGTCAACTTGGGGACCCCATGGAGACACTTTGGTTTGGAAATGACATAAATAACTTTTTATTAAATGTTAAAGTAAAAATGACACAAACAAGAGATGTTTTACGAAAACAATTTTTACATGGGGTTATAAAGATCAGATTTTTGATTATAAATAGTAATTGGAAATCTAAAAAGATTTCCTACATAATAGTATTTTTTTATGATTTTTAGACATTAAATAAATTAAATTATTTATGACATAATAATGATGCAGCGATGACATCATTATTTGACGATTTAAATAAAATGGAAAGATAATATAAAATCTATGAACTACACATGTCCAAAACCAATTGGATGAGTGTATTTCGAACCCTTATCACCTTATACAAGAATTATATCAATGTGGGACCTTTTGAAACCGAAAAACATTTTCAAATAAAGTAATATTTCTTTACTTTCCAAAAGTGCCCCTCCTCTCCTCTTATAAAAGGCCCCCACCTCTACCTCATTTCACACACTCCTCAAGCCTTTTGCTCGGCCAAACCCTGCCCATTTACTCTCTCCACATCATCTCCTCATCCTAGAGGATTCCCTTTGGGCATAATCCTTTCAAAGGAAGCCTTTAGGCTCAAATCAAAAGGAGTTACACTTTTAAAGGTAATTCATTCTCTCATGTTCATTTGTTTTATTTTGCTTCTCCAACCCCCTAAACTCTTTTTATTTACTTCTTTTGTAACAACACCAGTATCTTCAATATACTAGGATGTTGTTATAAGATTTATTTGAGCTACACTCTCACACAACTACATCAAATGGTTAAAGAACATACGGTTTCCATGGATGGCGAAATTCTGCCTCCCGAAACGATGATTGTTCAATACTCATTTAACACCTTCAAAGGTGGCCATTATGATGTCACTATTTTTATATATGATATATAATATGTTTATGTTTTCCTTAAGATTCTGTTTTTTTTCATTTTGGGCATACCTTTATGGTTTCCATTATGGGTAAACACGATATCTTCATTTTAGGAAGTGCGGACTACCGCCCCCTAAAAGTGATTTGATTCGTTAATACCATATGTGGGATGTGTAAAGGATAAAGTTAATGATATTATATATGTTATTATACTGTAATTATAATATACTCTTATATCATTATGATTCCATTCCAGAAAATATGAAATAGAAATGGAAGTAGCGTTCATGCGTACGTACGGCTTACCGTCTCCATGAACGGTGCATTTCATTTCTTACCTCTAAATGTGATGTAATATTATAAATGCATGTATGTAATGGATATATATGACATATATGATATCTACATCATGAATACCATTCTGGATATAATTAACCTTTGACCAAATTAACAACATGTAAGTGTAAGAAGTCTATTTTTGACTTAAGAACCAAATACCGACAAAATGAACATTATTAACTTAACTGATTACATGATGTTCATAACATGGTATAAAAGGAATAATGAACTTGAAAAAGATTCATAAGAAAGTAGAGATTAACTCAAGTTTATTATTCAGGAGATTAAATAACGGTCGGGTCAAGTCGGATACGAGGTATGGGACTTCGTCTCAATCTCCTTTCGTTGAGGCATATTTTATTTTATACACAACTTTCTTTTATACGGTGTATAAACCCCTTTGAATTTTACATTTATTTAAAAGGAATCTTTTTTTATACGAAGCGTTTACTAAACGACAAAAAGGGAATGTTTTTGTCGTACGTATGCGGCGACAACGACTTCTCCGCCGTCGTAACCGTTATTTGAGTTTCGGCTTCCTCTACAAGCCATACCTTCTTTTTAAAAGAAAAATAAATACCATGTTTTAATTTTCTTTTATTTTGGTATTGAAAATGGTTTTCACAATGTTTTTGTGTTGTATTGATATCTTGTGATTGAAATGTGGAAATGTTATGTTTCCTTTATGCATGTTTTATGTGATACGATTATGTTATGGTTCTTGGGCATTATTATGAAGACGGGTGGTTCCGTGATAAACTAAGGGTGGGTGAGCCCGTTATAGCTCTCCAATGCATTGGGTAACGCGAAGGAGTGAAACGTTAAGGTTTCTCCAAATAGATTTTAGGGAATATACTGTGATGGGTATTCCAAATGTAACCAAGAGGGTTACTCCCTACGTAAGAATGTTATGAATGCCTCAAGTTACCTTTATGTCTTATGATTTCTATGATTTATTCATGATTTTATGAGGTATGTTAAAGTGCCTATGTTTTATGGGTAAAGTATGATTTCATTCTTATGTATATATGAAATCATGTTTCCTTTACATGTTTTTTTTTATAACCCATACTGAGTTTTAATGATCATCCCAAGTTTTTGAAATGTTTTTCACAGGTCAAGGGAAAGGTACATGATAAGATGATAGAGTCAAGGATGTGTCAAGAAATAATCCATGTTTTATTTTAAATGTGTTTCCATTGATGGGAATGAAGAATACTATCTTTCTGTAACCACTTTGTTTATATGTGGAATGTAATGCAAGTTTTATGATCTAATTCTCTAAAACTATAAACCCGAAAAGATCCTCAATGTGTAATCTTGTAATAACCCAAGATTAAGTAAGGTTTAAGGCTGGGGCCTTATAGGTAGTCCGTACTTCCTCAAACAAAATTATCGTATTAACACAAAATGGAAAGTAATAAGATATGTGTTGTAAAATAATTAAAGAAACTTAAATACATAATAAATATTATATATAACATATATAAATATAGTTTCCATAATAATTTCCACAATTATAGGTGGTAAAGTAAAAATGAACAATCATTGTTTAGTGAGGCAGTAGTCAGCCATACACGTAAACAGTATGTTCGTTACCCATTTGATAGAAGTGTGTGTAAATGTAGGTAAAAACCTTATCATAAAAAAATTCTAGTATATTTAGGATACTGGTTTTGTTATACAAGCATGTAATAAGAATATTTTAGGGATTGGAGAAAGAAAATAAAAGAAAGGGGTTTGAGGGAGGGTGTTACCTCTTAATTGGGTAACTCCTTTTGGTTTGCACCAAAGGGCTTCCTTGGAAATATTTCTGCCAAAGGAAGGCTTCAAGGAGTAAGTGAGGGATTTTGGGGAGATATTTGGAAGATTTTGGTCGATCCAAAGTGTCTTTAGTGGTGTGAGTTAGTGGGAGGAGAGTAATCCCTTTATAATGGAGGAGTGACACTCATTTAATATTTTAAAAGAAAGGAACCCCACCCACATTTTTTTATTGAAAGTGGGTAAATAATGGTCCAAATTCGATACAATGTAGTATAGGGTCTAAATATGGTCATAAAATGGAGTTTTTAAAAGTTTATAGGTTGTTTTGGGGATTAAGGTTATGGTTTAGTCCCTTATTAAGATTAATTTAACCTTAATTGTTATAATTAATTTTAATTACTTCACTAATATTTTTGTTCAAAAGCTAAGTTGACCTTATTAGACATTGTAAATTATGATGATTCCAAATATATAATCCATTTTTTCCAAATTCCAAACATATAATTGGCATAAATTAATTTAAATTTAATCCCGTAATCGGGTCGACAATGCGGGTTTTTAAAGTAAAAATGTTCAAAAGTTTTCTATGTTTTTAAAGTAAATTTCAAAATTAAATTGATAAAAATAACCTAAATTGGATTGATTGATAAAAATATTATATAATTAAACTTTGAAACTAATTTAAAATATAATTTAACCTTATAAATAAATTAGATGAAAAAGCAGTTTTGAATTAAATTCCAGTATTTTTAACTATTTATTAAAAAATGAAACCTTACAGAAAAATACCAAAAATTTATCCTAACCTAATTTTTATGTTTCAATTCCAAATATGAAGTTTATTTTGAAATAGTTAGTATATAAAAGTACCAAAATTTTTATTTAAAATGGGTTTTCTATTAAAAGGCGGTAAAACTGCCTTTATAAAAATATAGGTTTTTAAGCATAAAATTGGGTTTGTTCTTATCTTATGTTTATAAAATCTATTGTATGGATATAAAAAATATTGTATTATATATATAACATATATATTACATTAATATCACCTACTAATTGTAATCAATTTAATTTATTAAGACAAAACACCTTTGGGAGCATAAAAATAAAATTATGTCCTTTATATTCAATTGTTTCTTATATTTTCATTTATAATTAATTGGTAACCTATGAATTAATCTTGTATTTTTGTAAATCATATATTTTTTATAAGTTATTTAATAATATTCATTAACTCTGATTTAACATCTATATTATATCTTATTATATTAAATAATCATATTTTAATAATATAATATTGTTCGGTAAACCTCGGTCATGCGTGTTATGCAAGCCATTGAGAAAAGTTATTATTGCATGGAACTCAATATAACCTTAGTGTTATGTGTAGAGAAAAATAAAATTTATGTTTTGTGTAGTATAATTAAGCCAAACCTAGTTCTTTAATATAAAATAAACTATTTTCACTGTTGCATGAAATGAAAAATGTCAAAAAGATTAAATTAATTCAAAAAATATATTTCACAAAATCTCAAGGTGTTACATTATACCCCCCTTAAAATGAATTTCTCCCAAGAAATTCATCTGGGTTATTAAAAGTTTAATAATTGAGATTTCCTTTCACAGAAACCCATATCGTAAAAATAAACACTAAAAATTCCTTTTAAAAAGTAAAGTTGGAAACATAACAGTTATCCAAAGTAACATAGAACTGGGTTTCAAAATGGGAGAAAACATCTATAAAGTGAAAACATAAACATGGAAGAGAAATATAACCATCATGTTCTAATGTATAGTGATATAGAACAAGGTCAACAGAAAGTTAACAATCACAAATCCATAAATCTGTGATGAACTAAGGGACCATATGATTCATCATAAACAAATTTACTAGGATAACATTTTTGGTTTCAAGATCCTTTTTGATAAATTTAAAGAATTTTCATGAAAATATATAATTTCATGATTTCCGGACAACCTCACCCTTTGTTTCTCCTTGATCCACTTCACCTCTTTTCCCAAAAACAAAGGTGAATTTTTCATTCCTGAAGCACTAATAGATCATGAGATCCATGATATGTCATCAGTTATCATCAATACCAATTTTTTATAACAAGTTATCCAATATGAATAAATCCTCATGTGCTGGTATAATACTTTATTGTCACAAACTTCATTTAAAGTTTAACTTAATCTTTCCATAATAGTTAACCTTATAACTGTAACGCCCCGAACCCCGAAGCCCAGAGCCAGTTCATTACTTCATTATATTGTAATGATTATAAGAAATAAATCCTTAAGGGACGATGAGTTATCATTTTTGGAATACCAGATTACATACATGATACCCAAAGTATATTTGGAAAGATAGAAAATACATCATGATACATAAAAATAGAAATAAATTGCCCCCTTGAAAGCTTATTCAAGGTTATCTTCTTCATAACCTGGGGAAAGGAAACATAATAAAGGTGAGTTCAAATGCTCAGTACGGGTTATATAGAGTGGAATCATGAATCAATAATAAGTGAATCATAATCAATTATACATGACTAATATGGCATGATGAATAAATGAAAACACTTTCCATAAATAAGCTGAGAATAAAAATGCATCCATAGATTTTGTATAGTGAAAACCTCATGGATGGTAATAACTAAATAATGAATAAAGAAAACTCTTATTATTTGTATGTCATGTATCTAGAACATGAACCATTATACCATTGAGACGGTTTAAGTTTGTGGGTAGAAACCTGACTAATTTTTAGAAATAAACTCGAAGGGTTTGTCACCAACTAGTTTGCCTCATGAGACCTGTCGATTCATCGAGGAGCTATAGCGGTCTCCACCCATCACTGCCAGTCCCAAGAATTATTTATAAATATATTTAATACAATAACAATATGTATTTTTTATATTCATTTTGAATAGAGGATACGGATTCATCAATATTCCCCCAGTTAAAATGGCATTCAAAATAAGCACCGTATGTGAAATGGTATACGGCTTAAGGAAATAATCATATCCATGATACAAGAAAATATATATTTAACAGAATTATAATTTAAAATGAAAATTGATCTCAAAGGTTCAGTATATACACCACATAAGAAAGATTATATGCATAGTACCAAATAAGTCTCAATGAAATGGAAATTGAGACAAAGTCCCTTACCACATTGTAATCAATTGAAACGTATGAAAAAAATAATCATCATCATCAAATGAATCACATAATACCATGAATATAAATAAAATCATGATATTATATATAAAATTGCATCACACATACACCACATACAAGAAATAAGTGGCAAGCAGTGGAAATCTTGTGAAATTAAAAGTGAGATGAGAAATCCCTTACCGTATGCCCTAATGTGTTCTTTGATTGATATTAATAACCTAAATAATAAAATTTAACTTCATTAATTAATAATTAAATAACCTCATCTACATGTAATTGATTTATTTTAACCTTATTATTTTCATTCATGGCCTTTTTGATAGGTTTAAGAGGTTCAATTTTATTGTTTTGGAAGCATTTTCTTCATTGGTTTTCATGATTGGTTTACTTGTATTCATGAATGGAAATTTGTTTGAAATGTGGTTAAACATACAGAATTGTTAAAATATATTATTAGTGAAATTAAAAATATATAAATTATCATATAATGATTCTTTTTATATATCATAAGGATGACTCATTAGATAAAAGTTAATGATAAATGCTTGGATTAACTTGGTGGTTTTGTGCACAATGAACTCATTTTGTATTATTATTTTATATTATGAGTGTCTAAGGATTTCCAGAATGTTAAATAAGATAAAATAAATATATTATTATCTAGTTCAACTATTAAAAAGATTTCATGACCCTCTTGAAGTTAGTAATGCAAATTGAAAACCCATCTTCCTTGAACATGATAAATTAACACATCTCGGACAGTGCTTTCATTTATAGTATAAAAGGAGGGAAATGAAGAGATGATGATGGAATATTCCATTAAAATAACAAAATTATAGTACATATAATTCATTGTATTTTTCATAACATTTGTATTTTGAGAATAGAAAAGATAATAAAGGAACTTGAAAAGAAAACAAAAGAATTGAAAAGAGTAATTTACCTCTTGAATCTATCTTCCTTTGAGAGCCTCTTTAGGTGAGGAGGATTTGGTATTTTGAGGAGACCGAGGGATTTTGAACGTGGTAGAGGATATTAGGGAGATTTTTTATTAGAATTTAGGAAAATCTTGAAGCTTGATAGGTGTGAATAAATGAGGGTGTGAGGGGTGGTATTTTATAGTGGAGGGGAGGAGGGTTTTCTTAATATTATATTCATTAATTTATTATTTCTATACAAGATAAGAAATAGTGAGGATTCCATGACCTAAAATAGTAATAAGTTCATGTGAGTTCTATATTTGGGTTCTTACATCACTCATGATATTAGGAACATTGTATTTAAATTATAATGTATTTATACGATAAATTAATATATTTTACTATTCACCAAAAATTCAAGTATTTTAGAAAAATATCAAAAATTCACCCTAACCATTTTTTGATGTGTAGAATCCAAAATTGAACTCCATTTTTCAAAAATAATTTTATAAATATGATAAATTTAATTTTTAATTAAAATCATCATTTAATCGAAAAATACCAACACTTAAAATATTCATCTTCATTTTTAAGGTGCCTAAATTTTATTTTCACTTTCATGGTTAAGGTTACCATTCATAGGAATAATATTACTATTCATAAGGTTAAGTTACTATTCATAAGAATAAGTTACTATTCATAAGGTTAATTTACTATTCACTTAAAATTAATTTGATTTTATCAGACTCCAAATATCACCCTAATCGCAACCATGTATGTTCATTTTTTGAAATTCAAAACACAGAAGTGGAAAATTTAAGTTTAATGGATAGGTTATGACTATATAATATAAATAACCAAGTTTTGTTTCAAAGAGACTTGGTGCTTCATGAAATATAGGTTATCTAATGAATTAAAATTATTTAAGAGAAACATACCATAAAATGTTTGGGGTGTTATATTCTTCCCACCTTCAGAAATTTCATCCTTGAAATTTTTCATGTAAAAAACCCTTTAAAAAGATGTAGTTGGTTCTTCTTCATAACATCCTCAGGTTCCTAGGTTTCTTCCTCCATTTTATGGTTTCTCCAAATAACCTTTACTAGACGAGTCGTCCGATTTATCAATACTTTCTCTCTAGTGTCAAGAATCTCGATAGGCTCTTCACATTGTGACAAATTAGGTTCCAGGTCTATTTCTTCATGGGTGATTACATGCATTGGATTTAGCATGTATTTCTTTAACAATGACATGTGGAACACATCATGAACTCTGGATAGACTTGGTGGAATTTCTAAATGGTAAGCTACAACTCCAATTATTTCTATAATTTAGAATAGTCTGATGTACTTGGGGCTCAGTTTCTCTTTATTACCAAACCTCAAAACACCCTTACATGGAGATACTTTTATAAAGACATGATATCCTTCTTAAAATTCCAAATCCTTTCTCTGGTTGTCAGCATAACTCTTTTTCCTACCTTGGGATGCTTTAATATGGTCCTGAATTTTCTTTACCTTTTCAGTTGTCTCTTCGATAAGTTTTGGGCCTATAAGTTCCCTCTCGCCAACTTCATCCCAAAAAGTTGGAGTTCGACACCTCTTACCATATAATGCTTCATATGGTGCCATTTGAATTCTATAATAAAAACTATTATTGTAGAAAAATTCCACCAAAGGAAATTATTGAACCCATGTGCCTCTAAAGTCAAGTGATCGTGATCTCAACATATCTTCCAATGTTTGAATAGTCCTTTCAGACTGTTTGTTAGTTTGAGGGTGATAAGCAGTACTCATATGAAGCTTAGTATCCAAATCCTTCTAGAGAATTTTATAGAATTTTGATGTAAGTCATGGATCTCGATCATACATAATTGATAGAGGTGCACCATGAAGTCTTACAACTTCATTAATATAAAGTCGTTTCAGGCGCTCAAGTGGTAAATCCTCTCTTATAGCAAGGAAATGTGTTGATTTTGTAAGACTATCAATAGTTACCCATATTGCATTATTCCTTCTAGGTTTCCTCAATAGTCCTATGAAAAAGTCCATCATAATTTTATTCCACTTACATATAGTAATAGGTAGAGGTTTCATGACCCCTCTAGGATGTTGTCTCTCAGCCTTCACTTTTTGAAAAACTAGACACCTTGACACATAGTCAAAAATTTCTCACTTCATGTTATCCCACCAAAAATGTTCCTTCATATCTCTATACATCTTAGTGATACTAGTATTTATATATAAATTTAAGCTATGAGCATCGTCTAATAGTTCCATTTTTAGTTCAAGTACCAATGGAATGCATAACCTCCTCCCAAATTTCATAACTCCATCCTCATAGACAAAGTCTACCAATCTTCCATTCTTAACAGCTTTAATTTTCTTTTGTATATTATCATCATCAGATTGAGAAATTTTTATCTTCTCTAGTAAATATGGTTTATAAATCATTTGGAATAGGAAATATGTTTCTCCTTCTTTAATAATTATCATATCCATCTTTAGTAGATCCATGAATATAAGATCTCTCTCAATCCTCATTTGGGCCAGAAGTCCATGATATTTTCTTCTTAAATCATCGTCCACCTTATTTTCCTTTACTGGGTGGTAATGTATTGAACAATCATAATCTTTAAGTAATTATAGCCATCTCCTTTGCCTCATGTTGAGTTCTTTCTGTGTAAAAATTTATTTCAAACTCTTGTGATCTGTATATATCTCACATATTTCACCGTAGAGTTAATGTCTCCATATTTTCAGAGAAAAGATTACGGCTGCTAAATCAAGATCATGAGTTGGATAATTTTTCTCATGAGTCTTCAACTGCCTTGATTCATAAGCAATAACTTTATCATTTTTCATAAGGACACAACCCAGTACATTCTTTCATGCATCATTATATATCATAAATCCATCATTTACATATAGAAGAGTAAAAATTAGAGCATTGACCAAACTTATTTTCAATTATTCAAATAATTATGTACATTCTTTTATCCATAAAAACTTAACCGCTTTACATGTGATCTTGGTTAATGGGTTAGCCAGTCAGAAAAAATTCTGAATGAAACGCCGATAGTAAACTGTTAAGTCAATAAAACTACGTACCTCGGTTATGTTCGTTGTAATAGGCCATTCTTGGATTTCCTTTGTCTTCATAGGATAAAATAAGATTTCATACTTAGATACAATATGTCAAAGAAAAGAAACTGATTGAAGCCAAAATTCACACTTTCTAAACTTCTCATATAATTCATTTCTTCTAAGAGTTTTTAGAATAATCCGCAAGTGATTATCATGGTATTCATATCTTTTGGAGTATACTAGGATATAATCAATAAATACTACAACAAATTCATCAATATATTACTTGAAAACTCTATTCATTAGATATATGAAAACATAGGGTGCATTAATCAGTCCAAAATGAATTACTATAAACTCATAATTCCCATACCTGGATCAAAATGTTGTCTTTGGAATATCTTCCATCATCATGCATAGATGATGATATCCAGATCAAATTCCAATCTATAAAAAATATTGGGCTCCATGAAGTTGATCAAATAAACCATCAATTCATGGAAGAGTATACTTGTTCTTTATTGTAATAGCATTGATTTCCCTATAATCAATGCATATCCTCATGGATCCATCTTTCTTCTTGACAAATAGGATAGGGGCTCCCCATAGAGAAACACTAGGTAGAATAAATCCTTTGTCACTAAATTCCTCTAGTTGTTTCTTTAGCTCCACTAATTCCACAGTTTCCATTCTATAGGGAGTCTTTGATATAGGTCTTGTACCAGGAATTAAATCAATAGAGAACTGAACTTCTCACTCTAGATGATATCTAGGTAAATCTTCTAGAAATACATCAATGTATTCTTGCACAATAGGTATGTCTTCAATTTGAATATTTCTTTCCTCACCCATAGATATTGTGTTATCTTCCTCACTAATAATTTCATTCAGTAGAGCTACTGGGGGTGGATCTAGATAAGAATCAAATGATAAGGTTTTTTCTCTAAAGATAAGGGATTCTACACCATTCTCAAAAATTGTAACTTCCTTATTCTTGTAATAGATCTCCGTATCATAATTTTATATACAATTCATACCAAGAATTATATCAAAGTAAATCATTGGTATTATGATAAGGTTGGAAACTAAAGCATGTTTATGTGTCATTAGGGGGACTAATCGACACATCTTTTCTGCAATGATACATCCCCTAAGAGTTTTGACTAAAAACTCCTTTATTAAATCAAATTGTACATGTCTAATTTTCTTGAAAAACTGGGAATATATAAATGTATGTGATGATCTAGAATCAAACAAAGCATTGGATAAGTTTGAGGAAAAAATTAAAGTACATGTTGCCACATCATTAGGAACTTCAACCTCCGCAGTTGTAATCACATAAGCTTTCCCTTTCTTTTGTGACTTTTTTTAGGCAAGTTTCCTTGGTGCTTAGGATACTCATTTTCATAGTGTCTTATATCTCTAAAATTGTAGCATTGAACATCGTTGACTTGTTTCTTCCCCTTGCATTCATTATATCGATGACCCTTTCTCCACACTTATAGTAGACTCCCATGCCTTTCAATCATTTCCCAGGATGATTCTTTCCACAATTATCACATAATGTGAATTGCTTCATTCCCTTATTCTTCTTTGGTGCTTCACCTTTTCCATGGTTATCAGAGTACCACTTCTTATCTTGGTTTCCCTTGAACAAATTTTATCTAGAAAATTCCTTCTCTGTTTTGATGGCACTTAATACAATTTCATCATATAATGAAAATGTTTGAGAAGCTAGTTACCTTTGAAGACTTGGATTAAGACCTTCAAAGAAATGATCAATCTTGTCTTCTGAATCATGTACATAATCTATATAATATCTGGCTAATCTTGTGAAGGTATCCTTATACTCCACAACACTCTCTTCTTCCCTTTGCTTTAGGCTAAGGAATTTCCTATTCATTCCAGTTCATTGTTCACAAGGTAAATATTTGTCGAAAAATATTTCCTTAAAATTTCTCCATTTTATATCTTCTATTTCTTCTTCCTCCATGGTATTTTGGATCAAGGACCACCATTGATCAGCATCACCCTTGAGGCAATATACTTCCAGTACTACCTTTTCATTTTCATTGCATCTTAATGCTAGAAATATCTTTTCAAGGGACTTTATCCACTGCTCAGCTACCACCGGATTAGTAGTCCCACTAAAAGATGGGGACTTCTGTCGTATGAAATGATCCAATATAGGTGTAGCATGGTTATTAGTCATAGCCTGAGTAAGTTGTCCCAATATGGTCATGATCTGATCTTCTCCAACATTGACTGTGTTGACTTGCTTAGTGGGGAAATACCTACATTGTATACGGGTATTGATTTCCCTTCTTCCATTAGGTGCCATCACTAAACAATGGAATACACTAAATTAGGTCATAATTCATAATTTCTAACTAGAAACCACTTAACATAATCTGAAAATTTATGCACAACTAAACTCATAATCATAAATGTTGTTTTAATTTTCTTTTAAATCCTTCATAATGGTTTGTAAATAAAATGTGAATTATCCTAAGAATTTCCCCTAGGAGTGTCAAACCAATTTTGAAATAAGGCCCATTGTTATGTATTGGGATACCCCGAGTCAAGCCCGAAACTCCTTGTTGAAAATGTTACTCCTAGGTACATCTGTGCTAGAACCACGTCCACTTGTAGTATCCATATAGGGATGTATTTGTTAGGAATACCCACATAATCTCTACTTTACCAAAATTCTAGGATGTTCTTATATGATTATACTCAAAGTATAACTTAGGTTTGTGTCATCTAAATTATGTTTCCTAAATCTAGTTTCCAAGGCTGTTGTTAAACTTCCTCTAATACCAATTGTAACGCCCTGAACCCCAAAGCCCAGAGTCAGTGCATTACTTCATTATATTGGAATGATTATAATAAATAAATCAGGAAGGAATAATTAGTTAAAAGTTTTGGAAGACCAAATTACATACATGATACCCAAAGTACATTTGGAAAAATAGAAAATACAACATGATACATAATAAATTGAAATAAACTTCCCCCTTGAAAGCTTATTCAAAGTTCTCTTATTCATAACCTAGGGAAAGGAAACATAATAAGGGTGAGATCAAGTTCTCAGTAAGGGTTAAACATAGTGGAATCATGAATCAATAATAAGTGAATCATAATCAATTAGACATGACTAATATGGCATGATCAATAAATGAAAACACTTTCCATAAATAAGATGAGAATAAAAATGCATCCATAGATTTTATCATAGTGAAAACCTAATGGATAGTAATAACTAAATAATGAATAAAGAAAATGATTATTATTTGGATTCCATGCATCTAGCACGTTAACCATTATACCGTTGAGATGGTTTATGTCTATGGGTAGAAACCCATTTTATTTTTAGAAACAAACTCGAAGGGTTTGTCACCAACTAGTTTGCCTCATGAGACCTGTCGATGCATCGAGGGGATATAGTGGGCCTCACCCATCACTTACAGTCCAAATAATTCTTTATAAATATATTTAATATAATAACAATATTCCTTTTCAATGTTTATATTGAATAGAGGATACAGATTCATCAATATTTCCCCAGTTAAAATGGCATTCAAAATAAGCACCGTATGTGAAATGGTATACGGATTAAGAAAATAATCATATCCATGATACAAGAAAATGGATATTTAATATAATTATAATTTCAAATGAAAAATGATATCCAAGGGACAGTAGATACACCACATAAGAAAGATTAGGTGCACAATACCAAGTAATTTTCAATGAAATGGAAATTGAGACAAAGTCTCTTACCACATTATAATCAATCGAAACGTATGACCAAAAATTAATAATCACCAAATGAATCACATAATACCATGAATATAAAGAGAATAAAAATATTATATATCAAATTTAATTACACGTGCACCACATACAAGAAATAAGTGGTGAACAATGAAAATCTCACAAAATTAAAAGTGAGAGGAGAAACCCCTTAACTTATGCCTGAATGTGTTCTTCAATTGATCTTAATAACCTGAATAATAAAATTTAGCTTCATTAATTAATAAGTAAATAACCTTATATAACTTTAATTGATTTATTTTAACCTTATTATGTTCATTCATGGCCTTTTTGATGGGTTTAAGAGGTTCAATTTTATTATTTTGGAAGCATTTTCTTCCTTAGTTTTCATGATCAGTTTACTTGTATTCATGAATGGAAGTTCATTTGAAATGTGGTTAAACATCCAGAATTGTTAAAATATATTATTAGTGAAATTAAAGAGATATAAATTATCTTATAATGGTTTTTTTTATATACCATGAGGATGAATAATTAGATAAAAGTTAATGATAAACGCTTGGATTAACTTGGCATTTTTGTGCACAATGAACTTGTTTTGTATTATTAGTTTATATTATGAGTGTGTAAAGATTTAAAAAACATTAAATAAGATAAAATAAATATATTATGTTTTTTTTCAACCATTAAAAATATTTAATGACCAGTATTGAAGATAGTAATTCAAATTGAAAACCCGTCTTCCTTGAACGTGATAAATTAACGCATCTCGGACGGTGCTTTCATTTATAGTATAAAAGGAGGGAAAAGAAGATATGATGATGGTTTATTACATTATAATAACAAAATTCTATTACATATAAGTTACTGTATTTTTCATATCATTTGAAAGAGAATAGGTGAGAATAGAAAACATAACAAAGGAACTTGAAAAGAAAACAAAACAATTGAAAAGAGGAATTTACCTCTTGAATCTATCTTCCTTTGAGAGCCTCTTTAGGGGAGAGGATTTGGTCTTTTAAGAATAACAAGGGCTTTTGAACATAGGGGATGATCTTAGGGAGTTATTTGAGCATAATTTAGGCAAGTCTTGAAGCTTGAGAGGTGTGAAGAAATGAGGGTGTGAGGGGTGGTATTTATAGTGGAGGGGATGAGGGTTTTCTTAATATTATATTCATTAATTTATTATTTCACCACAAGACAAGAAATAGTGAGGATTCCATGACCTAGAATAGTAATAAGTGCATGTGAGTTAGAGATTTGGGTTCTTACATCACTCATGATGTTAGGAATAGTGTATTTAAATTATAATGTATTTATACAATAAATTAATGTATTTTACTATTCACTAAAAATTTAAGTATTTCAGAAAAATATCAAAAATTCACCCTAACCATTTTTCAACATGTAGAATCCAAAAATGAACTTCATTTTTCAAAAAAAAAATTCTAAATATGAGAAATTTAATTTTTAATTAAAATCATCATTTAATCGAAAAATACTAACACTTAAAATATTCATCTTCATTTTTAAAGTGCCTAAATTTTATTTACACTTTCATGGGTAAGGTTACCATTCATAAGGGTCATATTACTATTCGTAAGGGTAAGTTACTATTCATAAGGTTAAGTTACTATTTATAAGGGTAAGTTACTATTCACCAAAAATTAAGTTGATTCTATCAGACTCCAAATATCACCCGGATCGCAACCGTGTATGTCCATTTTTCAAAATTTAAAACACATAAGTATAAAATTTAAGTTTAATGTATAGGTTATGACTATATTCTATAAATAACCAAGTGTTTTTTCATAGAGACTCAGTGCTTCATTAAATATAGGTTATCTAGTGAATTTAAAGTATTTAAGAGAAACATACCATAAAATGTTTGGGGTGTTATAATAAACCTTCCAAAATATGAAAATCCAAAAACTTTAGAAATAAGGTCACAAAATCAAATTAACATTGATCCCCCATATATCACAAAGTAGTTCTTGGTTTTCACATTTCAAACATGTGAATACCTTCATCATATATTCTCTTGAAACATAGTAATAAACTGAATTACTATAAATCCTTATTGTAAACATGCATGTATCCTTATTTAAAATTATATTGGATATATTTATTAAATCCAAAAAAAATTGTAAACTTGATAGCATAAACCACTTGTTAACAAGTCTTTATTAGTTCCAAGATAATCAGTATTATCCAATTTACTTATTCCTATCCAAAATATCTTTATCCAAACAACATTATCTTAACATAAGGAGCATATTAAGGGTTATATTCCCTTATTAAAAATATCACCTTGTCATTAAATCACTTTTCCAATACATCAGAATCATTCAACATAATATTGTAAATCCTTAGTGAAAAATATAAACTGAACAATCCTTTCATATTTCACCATTCATACTGCATAATTCTTTAATCCAAATACCTAAAAACTTTGATTATGTCACTTCATCCATAAGTCATGATAAGGCTACCTCATCCTATTACTTAATACCTCTTTCCTTTCACATTTCCTATATAGTCTCACCATTATCAGTAATATAACCATTACTCATACCGCCTTGCTGATTCTCTTTGGGAGCTTTCCACTTAAGACATAAATTTTCATAATGTCTATTCATTCCACACTTGAAGAATTTTACCTTTGATGATGTCTTAGTGAGTCCAATATTCTCGTCGATCTCATTAGCTAAACAATTTATTTTTCCTTTGTAGTTACTCGCTCTGTGTCCTTCTTTTCCACAGTCAAAACACCTTTGTGTTCCTATAAGACATTCAATTAGGTGTTTCTTTCTGTATTCTTGACAAAAATAAAATCAGATCTTCTTTCCTCTATGGTCTCTATTACCTGAACTCCCAGAGAAATACTTTCTTCTCTTCCTTGGTGAGTTCGAGAGATAGTTAAGGTATACATTGTTGATCATGTTCCTTGAAAACTGATTAAGCATGACCAAAATATCATTCACTCTTTTGATCATCTAATTTGACTATTCATCAATAGATTTTCCATCATATTAAACATTAATCTAGTTCCTTCTGGTTCCCTCCATTGTCTAAAACTAGGAAGAATTGAGTAAGAAACTATTATCATAGCGAGGAATCACATAATCATGAAAATTCACTTATAGGATGTCTAACTTATGACACCTTATTTAATCTATGCCAACATAGGTTTATCCTAGGTTATTCAGAGTCATATTCTATTAAAATCATTCATAATGTTTCATGAAGAGTTTGTGAATTTCCAAAGCATATACCCCAGGAGTGTCAAACTAGGTGTGTAGAAAGACTCATTGTCGTGTACCAGATTACCCCGAGTTGGGCATGAAACATCTTGTTGGAGTTGTTACTCCTAGGTACATTTGTGCTAAATCCACATCCACTTGTAGTATCCATAAAGGGATTTATTACTAGGAAACCACTTACTCTATCCTTTACCAAAATTCCAAGACATTTTCCTAAACGTTAACTCATCCTTATGCTTATCCTTGGAGACATCCCAAGACATATCCTTAGAAATAAACCTAGGGATCTCAATAAAGTTTTCTCATCCTAGTTTCTAAAGGTTAAATAAAACTTCACTATGATACCAACTATAAAAACCTGGTCTTGACATACATTAACATTACATCACTTTTACAGAATACATAAAACATTATTCAAACAGACACCCAAATACCTTATTAGTTTAGTGCCTTTGGAAGCTTGGAAACATAAACACTAGTGCATAAGTTATCTACATTATCTCCGACTAGGTTCTTCATGACTAGCACCCTTATTAGACATATTATACTTAATATATATCTTCTTAACCTAGGTAAGGAAACATAAAAATGGTTGATCTCAGATACTCATTAAGGGTAAATAAGGGAGACATATAAGCATAAACATGAGCATAGGAGTATGAGAACGTGATCAAAACATTTAAATATAATAACCTACATATAAAATATCATAAAAATGAATCATGGAATAAATATTGATATTTTATAAGAAATTAATAATAAGAAAATAAATAACATAATCCATGAAAGCATAACATAGGAATAAAACATGGAATTATGGAAAACACATAAGCATATAATATGATTTCCATAGTAGCTCAGGCATCGCTTCCAAGACCATCTTAGTAGTATGGGTTCACTCCCCATACCATCTTGGTAGTCATATTTCACTCCCATGGACATATTAGTATTATTAGTTCACTTCTCATACTATCTTGGTAGTCATAGTTCACACCCATGGCCATCTTAGTAGTCAAGGTTCACTCCCAAGACCATCTTAGTTTATCTCATGAGATATAAATCTTTACCCAATGCATTAGAGGGAGATATAGGTCTCACCCATCTTATAATTTAATCATACATAAATGTTCCACAAAGTAATAAATAATCATATCATAACCCATGAAATTAAATGGGTATCATAAACATGTAATCATATCATAACCTGTGGAAAAAGATACAAGTTTCATAATCATTTCATTAAAATCATAACCCGTGAAAGAAAAATGGATTTCATAAACTTATATCCCATGAAAGATAAATATGTTTCATAAAGGACATTAAATCAATCATAAACCATTCATAGAATGAATATAAATGTAACCTTTAGATCATTTCCAAGAAATGTATGAGTAACATCAACAGATGTCATCTTATATGGAAAATAATTTTGAAATATCTTTCAAAATAATTTCTTGAGGAAAATATTCTTTCTTCTTTGAAAAATGATTTTTAAAAACATAAAACATTTTTAAAAATATTTTATTTTTAAATAGACTTGAAAACTTATAAAGGGGTCTTGAAAACCTTTTGAAAACCTTTTTTTTAACTTGAAGAGGATCTTGAAAAACATTTAAAAACTATTTTTCCTTGAAAACATATAAAAGAATATTGAAAAAAAATTGAAAACCATTTCTTTGAAAATATATTTTAAAAAAAATTTCTAAAAAAACCTTTTAAACATGAAAATTAATTTTTAAATAAATAATGGTGGGTAAATCCGTACATGTCTTAGGAGGTAAAAAAAATATTCCTTTTTCACGGTAAAAAGTTTAGAAAAGTTCCTAATCCAAAAAATGATAAGAATATTTTTTTAAACCATTTTTATTTAAAAGGTAAAACAAGGGTAAAAAATTATTTTAAATATCATAGGATAATATTATAATATTATTGGAAACCTTTTTATACAACATGGTTTTGAAGGAACAAAAATTTCTGACCGAAGAGAGAGGTAAGGTCATATTTTCTTAAAACATTTTTTTTAATTGTATTAAGTACCAAAGAGTGAGAAAATGGTACTAATAAATGAATAAATATATAATAACCATAGGAGAATAAAATTCATGAGTGTTCTTCAAATATGGATCATAATATTTCAGTAATGAAAACATAATCATAAACAATCTTGATAAATGTTGAGATTCTTTCAATAAACTCTTACCACATAGTAAATTTGAATCATACTTACCATGTAGGAAAATTAAATTAAATAGAGTTTTAAAATATCATGAGAATAATGAGGTTCATTTTATAACTTTTAAAATTTAGTTTATATACCTTATATAAATATATATAAGTATAACATGGCATGTGTCTCAAAAAGTCAAATTGAGACAAAATTAATTTACGATTTGGTAACTTTTGAAAATTAAACCCCATGATAGAAAGATCATAAAATGGTTATGTAAATACCCATATATTTAATTATAAAAGTCATATAATACATTCATGGGTTGTATATACACCATACAAAATAAGTGAATGGTGAATAAGACATGTAACTCACAGAAATAAAGAGTGAGATGAAATTCTCTTACCTTGTGTATTGACTCTCATAGTACTCATTAAAACCTCATGTTTAATAAATATAAATTTATTATACATCTATAAAATAACCATATTCTTACTTATATTACCATATATGGTTTGATTATGGATTTATATTACCCTCTTGTTAACGATTCTATGTTAAGGTTTCACTTTGGGTAATATCCACTTTGTTTTTCGCATTTGTCTTAATTTGTTATATCATTGGTACTTATATTTATATCATGATTTTAAGAATTTAAAACGTGATTTAAATATATTTTATTTTTAATATATTTTTATTATAATAATCCATAGAATATATAAGTATGAAATAGAATACACCATTCATGGAGACGGTAATCCATACGTATGCATGAATGATATTTCTGTTTAATTGTTGTGTTGAAAGAAAGAAAGTAAAATACATATATATGTGTGTGTATATGTATATATATAATTATCAAAATAGATTTATTATATCATATATATAATATATATTCACTAAATTCATCCTTAATACATTCCATGTAGTGTATGAACGAATCACATCGCTTTAAGGGGGTGGTAGTTCGCACTTCCATAAACGAAATTATCATATTAACACAAAATGGAAAGTATAAAGATATGTGTTATAAAAGAATTATAGAAACTTAAATACATAATAAATATTATTTATAACATATATAAACATATTTTCCATCATAATTTCCACCATGCAAGGTGGTAAAGGAAAAATGAACAATCATCATTTAGTGAGGCGGTAGTCTGTCGTACATGTAAACAGTATGTTTGTTACCCATTAGATGGAAGTGTGTGTAATTGTAGGTAAAAAACATAGAATAAAAACATCCTAGTATATTTAGTATACTTTTTTTTATATAATCATGCAATAAGAATATTTTAGGTAGTGTAGAAAGAAAATAAATGAAAGGAGTTTGAGGGAGGGTGTTACCTCTTAATCGGGTAACTCCTTTTGGTTTGCACCAAAGGGATTCCTTGGAAATATTTCTACCCAATGAAAGATTAAAGGTGGAATTGATGGATTTTTGGGATTTATTTTGTTAGATTTTTGTCTATCCAAAGTGTCTTTATTGGTGTGAGGAATTGGGAGGAGGGGAGGCCTTTTATAATGGAGGAGGAGTGATGCTCTTGTAATATTTTAAAAGAAAGGAACCTTGCCCACGTTTTTTTATTGAAAGTGAATCAATAATGGTAAAAATTCAATAAAATGGAGTATAGGGTCAAATTATTTCCATACAATTGATTTTGTACAAATTTATAGGTTATTTTTGGCCTTAATGTTATGGTTTAGTCCCTTAGTAAGCTTAATTTAACCTTAATCATTGTAATTGATTTTAATTACTTCACTAATATTTTTAGTCAAAAACTAAGTTGAAATTATTAGAAATTATAAATTATTCTGATTCTAAATATGGAATAAATTTTTCTAAATCCCAAACACTGAAGTGGGATAAATAAATTTAAATTTAATCCCATAGTTGAGTCGAGAATACGGATTTTTGAAGTAAAAATATTCAAAAGTTTGCTATGTTTTTATAATCAATTTCAAAATTAAATTGATTAAAATGACCTAAATTGGATTTACTGATAAAAATATTATCTAATTAAACTTTCAAACCAATTTAAAATATAATTTAACTTTATAAATAAATTAGATGAAAATATAAGTTTGAATTAAAATCCAGTATTTTAAACTATTCATTAAAAAATGAAACCTTACAGAAAAATACCAAAAATTATCCTAACCTAATTTTTATGTTTCTATTCCAAATATAAAGTTTATTTTGACATATTAAATATATAAAAGTTTGAAAAATTGAATTTAAAATGGATTCTCTATTAAAAGGCGGTAAAACTACCTTTATAAAAATATTGGTTTTTAAGCATAAAATTGGGTTTGTTCTTATCATACATCTATCAAATATATTGGATGAATATAAAAAAATATTTTATCGAATATATAACATATATATTATAATAATATCTCTTAATAATTGTAATTAATTTAATTTATTAAGACAAACCACCTTTGGGGGAAAAAAAATAAAACTATATCCTTTATATTCAATTATTTCTTATATTTTCATTTCTAATTAATTGGTAACCTATGAATTAATCTTATATTTGTGTAAAACATATATTTTTCATAAGTTAGTTAATACTATTCATAACCTCTGATTTAATATCTAGGTTATATCTTATTATATTAAATAATTATATTTTAATAATATGTTATTGTTCGGTGAACCTCAGTCATGTGTGTTACACATGCCATCAAGGAAAGTCATTGTTTCATGTAATGCAAGCTAACCTTGGTGTTCCATGTAGAGAAATCTAAAATTTATATTTCTTTTAGTGAATGTAATCCAAACATAGTTCTTTAATATAAAATAAACTATTTTCACTCTTGCGTGAAATGAAAAATATCAAAAATATTAAATTAATTCAAAAAAAATCACAAAATATCAGGGTGTTACATTTATGCATATAGAGGGGGAAGAAAAATTGGGGATGTTGTGAGTTGGTTAGTGTTTTATTGTGAACCCATAGGTTGGTTTTTTGTGTGGCTATATGTATATACTTGTATATTCCTTGTGATTTCTATATGCACCCCACCCATGTCGAGCACTATGTGTCGACGCCCATATTTTCACACGAGGGGTGTTTTTTCCAACATATAGGTGATGAGGATGGATGGATTGCTACCCACTCTTCCCCAATCTATCTTCTAGGTGAGCAGATATGCACAGGTTGTGATGGTTGGAGGTTTGTTAGTGCACTTGGTGATGGCCTAAGTGTCTTCAACCGGGATATGATATGATTGTGTTGTGGGGTGTCTTACGATGGAGGTTATGCATGGTAGGAGCTCACGAGGTTTATGCCATTAATATTCATGAAATCCTAGTACTATGGTTATGGTAGTGATGTGGTGGCCCAGGTGTCTATGGGTGAGATGAGATATGATCTTGTTGTGGGGCAGTGGCCCAGGTTTCTGTGGGCATGATGTGATATGGCCTTATTGTGGGGCGGCTTACGATGTAGGTCGTGCATGGTAGGAGTAGGGAACAAGTTTGATTTACTTCATGTTCATGATACCCTACTACTCTAGTTATGGTGGTGATGTGGTGGTTGAGGTGTTTGTAGGCATGATGTGATGTGATCGTGCTTTTGAGGCGGTGGTATATGTTATTCAGAAGAGATGGAAGTTCCAAGACATACGATGTTAGGGTGTGAGAATAGAAAACCAATGGTAAAGTGTTATGGGGAACCCTTTTATTGATATACTTCTTATTATATGATTATACTTGGCTTTCATTATTTGGTGAGTGTGCCTTGGTGTAGTTGGGATGGATAGTTTACTTTTTTAGGTGTTTTGGTTCTTCAGTTTGCTTACAGGTGCATTAGTATGTTTCTTTCACATGTGTATGAGACACTTTGGTTTTCCTACTGAGTATACTTGTATGTTTATCCTATGTATATAAACTGATTTTTAGGTTTCTATGAGGACTATATAGACCATTATGGACATCACTAGCTTGGATATTTGGATAATTGGTGTGTCGCTACTTTAACTTTACTTTTGGGTACTTTACTTTTGGAGAATTTTATTTGTATCAGATTTATTTATACATGCATTGTGGGATGGTACTGGTTTCTTTTTATATTATGTAATGGAGTTTATCTGGGATCATTATCTCTCCCCCCTCATTGTGGTATCTTTGGTGGGATGGGGCTATGACAGTCGTACTCTGTAAGTCATCCAAGGTTTCATGACTCCCTGAGTGAAGTTTAAGTGAGAGGTAGAGTTGTAACTGAGTATAGGTTACTGGTTCGGTTCTTATTGATATACCTTGAATCTATAAGAAGATACCAAATATCTAGTTGGTTATGTTTCAGTCCGATGGGACTGAACCTGGGTTTAGTGATTGACTAAGAGATGTAGTGCAGATTTAATGCAAAAGAAGTCGAGTCGGGTTATGCTGATATGGATCCTAAAATGATTTCTCATAAATTACACTCCATCAACGCTCTACCATGTTCCATCTAAACTTCCCTGAACCCATACTAGCCTCATATATTTCATAAATCACATTAATTTGATCAACCATAAGTTGTACATCACTTATGTTAATCCCTTTCCCCTATAATCAACTATGTTATCTATATGATAACATGTATATGTGTTTATATTCAATGCTATCATGTTGTATTTATTTTATTCATTGTATATGTTGTCATGTTGAATATGTGTTCTCATAAATCATTAGTATAATGCGGTTAAATTTTATAATTCTTCAAAAACTATGTTATAATCATTTTCATCTATGGTTTAGAAAATTGAGCAGACTCAAAATAACTATTTTTTCCATTCAAAAACCATTTTATGTTGATTAACATGTAAAATATATATATTTATGTATGAAATTTCATATAATATTCATATATGAATAATTTTTACTATAGAATTATGTTTTAACTATTGATGACCTCAATTATTTTATCAGTGGGTAAATTTTGTATAGGACTTTCATGATGAAAATTAAGTGTTTTTTATTTAGATTCTCCTGCTTCTATATGTGAGGTTCAAGGAAAATTTTGTTTTGAACAAAATGAAAACTAAATTTGTGTTCATTTTACTGTTTCCTTCAAATATAATTTTCAATAACAAATGTTTTATATCGGTGTTTTATAATCTAAAATATATATATTACTAGTGTTTTATTTAGTGGTTTACTTTGGTTTTAAATAAATTGATTTGGTTTAGTTCTATGTTATTTTTTAGACTATGTTTTGTTGTATTAAAGTCAAAAAAAATCACGACTCCAATTTATTTTCTGATTTTAAAATTCATGGTCAACACATTATTTTTTAAAATAAAAATACACATCAAATCCCATGTAATTGCATGGGTGGAAATAATAGTTCTATTTATATAGGTGTCTCTCCTCATGGTTCAAATCATATATATCATATGATATGATTTCAATTTGTTTTTTTTTTATGATTACTATGATTACCTATTTTTCCATGGAGTTTCTACAATTCTTATTTAGTTTCAATTTCTATGATTATGGCTTTGAAAAGTCATCATGTAGAGAGGAATGTGGGTTAATCCTACTATGGATGCAACACATGGAATTTCTCCTCTATCTGTAATAGAAAATGGGAATATGAATAGTGGATCTAATTTTTATGTTTTTTACCTTTTGTTTCATTGCAATTTTGTTTTGGGCGTTGAGGTTTTTTTCATGTTTATTTATTTTTTTGTTCTATTGTGATTGTGTGTGCATGTTAATTTTGCATCATTATGGTGGAGAATTGGCACAGATGAAATTATGATATTTTTAGTGGGTTTCTAGATGGTAGTTTCTACCTATGTGATATTCTCTCCCAGAATTTTTTATTCAGAATGCTGCAAGTACGCTTCCTCACTGCAAGAAAGTATGTTTCTTCACTTGTAAGTTTTCTCCACCATGGATATATTTTATTTCTCGTAATTATCCATCTCACTCATATTTTATTCTTTAAAATCACTCAAATAAAGTTATTTATGAATATTGGAGAGCTACAACAAGATTTTTTTTTATTTTTTAAAAAATTGAAGTATATACTAGCTTTTGTTTTATCCTTGATTTATGATACACCATAGTAAATGGTAAATACGTAACTGAATAAAATTGAAATAAGAAAGTAGTATTTTGAAATTTAAATGTTTAAAGCTCAATTATTTTTGTAACTCTTTTGAAAACCAATTTTGAAAATACATTTTATTTGTAGGTTGTGGATTTACCTTGAATTATAATTCTAAATTTTCATTGTTTTTTTCATATTTTTATAAAATGTATTTTTGTGATGTATTATGGAGGTGATTAAAGGTGTTGGGATAAGATAACCCATGTCTATTGTTGGACACATCAATGCTTGAAGCCCACTGCACATGATCAATTGGGTCTAGATCCACACCAAAGCGCCTCCTTGTGCCTACCTTTCTAGCACCTTCCAAACAAGAGCAACTCTAGTTTCTAAATAGACCTAGTTCATGAGTAAAAAAACTCCATAAGCTGGCCCTTGAGGCCACACCATATGAAAATACTCATACAACAGCCACCAGCTAAGCATCATACCAAAGTTTAATCCCAAACAACCAACCATCCCGAGCTTCTTCTTATACATCTGACTAGTTCCCCTTCTCAATAAGCTGCACCAAGCACACACAGACTCAAGAAACTCCTTTTACTTTTAGCTTATTTACACTAGAAATGTGCAGGACTAACCACCAGACCATCTATCATTTTCTAAGTGATCGTTGTTTACTTAATATATTACCTCACTAGTGGTCGTACTCTTATGTTTTATGCAAATAGTATCACCGAGGATAAAGTATTGACAATAGATGGATGCTTTGTTTCTTATGATTATCTTGTTGTTTCCCTTTGTCGTGATGACCATGCCTCAAAAGCTTGAGTCGAAAGGCTACACAAATACATAGCATGTAAGATTCTATATATTGTTTATTTTACTTGCAGCTAAAGATATGACATGTAGCTAAGATGGAATGTTCCATCTAAAGAATATTCATTTATTATTTTGGTGTTATTATTTTACATGGTCATATTTTAGGGTTATCATTTGGCATGATATTGTATACATTTTTTCAATAAAATTTTATAGCTTGTAAATTTGAAATTTGGTTCATTGACTATGCTTCAAGTGTGTTGTTATATTTTCAAGAATGAGTGAGTACTCATTCTTATGCTTCGAATTACATCAAGTCCCATATAAGGAATTCAATTAATAGATAAAAAATGTTGGAGTTCATGATATCTTTATATATTTCATAGGCATCCTCCACAATTTCCAAGTATTGAATTCTCGCAAGTAGTCTCAACTATTTCACATGATCACATCCATTGACTCCTCTTACAAAAAGGAACCCAAATCACATGGATGGGACATGATTTTGGTCGCATACAAAAAAACTGGAAGTTTCCATGAGAATCTCACTAAAAAATATGCTAGTAGTTGTTTCTTCCTCCCATGTATCATTTTTTCACTATACTGTAAAAACAAAATTTTGAAATGTACCTAAACCAGTAAACTTCATTAGAGTAATCAACACTATTGTGATCTTATTAAGATTTTAGTGATTTATAACTGAAACAGTAGTGATTTTATAGAACCTGTTTGAAGTTTCTATATTAATTATTTGAAATGAACTTGAGTTTACTATTTGATGATTTATACACATCTTTTTGTTTCCACTATAAGATAGGGGATGAACTATTTCCATATACAAGTGTATGAAAGAGGACTTATTTACATGAGTTGTGAACCATGACAATGACAATCATATCACAAACATGTACCTCTATCCATAAGTACAAATGTAGGAAAGGGGACCTACAAAAAATGTAAAGAAACGTACTTTCCTGGTAAACCAAGATAGTGACAACCATCTCACAGACGTCTACTTCCACCCACAAGTACAACTTGAAGAAAAGAGACCTACAAGAAGGGGACCTGCTTACATGTATAGATCTCGTCACTAGTGTGAATCAGGACAGTGACACCCAATATATGATAGAAACTAATTATAGATGAACATGTTTTTAAACTATGTTTGAACATATTTTTTAAAATATGGCCTTAGTTATTTAGAGTTTCATATAAGGTAATTTTATAATTATTATATAATGAATATAATAAATATATTATATATAGTTTAATTAATAAATATAATATAACATTTTAGAAAAAAATACTGGAATATTGGGGCATAATATTTTATTTAAAAAATAATTTATAAATATATATTAATTGTTGGTATTGATTATAATATTGTTAATAATATCACCGATGGAAAGATAAATATTGGTAATAATATTATCAATAGATAAATTTTTCATATGAATTTTTTGTTAAACATTTTAACCAACATATATATTATTTGATGGTATTATTATAATTTCAATAAAATTGTTTTGTCTCTCATAATAACATTTAGCGACAAATTTTTTACCAACAATTTAGTGACAGGATAATTTTTTTTTGGTAAAATGCTTTACCAACAAAAAATGAACTTTTACTAATAGATATACCCATGTTGAAAATATATAATTATTTTTTAGTGGGGAGTACACTCAAGAGATCAAGGAATTGTAAATTAATACATTTGGAAAGTTACGCCCTCCTAAAACCCTTCAAATAACTTGTTAGACCCAAGTCTGGGTTATGAGAAGGTAATATTGGTCCTTTCCACTAGAATATTTATGAAACAATATATTTTGAAACTAAGGGTGAGGACTATTAAGTTTCGATAAAATAGTAAGAGATTAATAAAATTTAATAAATTTTATATTTATTAATCTAATCTAGAAATTAAGGAAGTACTGATAATCTTCTCTTAATTTTATAGAAATGAAAAACCACAAAACTTCAATCATATCACTGTGATCTATACTAAATAAGGACAACCTTCTCACCTACATGAATTTATAGGAATGGTATAGATGATTACCCATTATACTACTCCATTAATGGAAATTATACATGCTAGAAACCTCACTTCCTAAGTCACTTACGAAAGAGTCTTGTGAGTAATAAGTATCTCTCTACCTAAAACATGTGGATGATGCAATGGATATCCAATGTTTCATGTTTTCATCCATGACCAATGAGATTCTAAAGTAATATGGGGATATTTTTTCATATAGAATAATATCTCGTCGTCGTTTTATTTATTAGGGGAAGAAGAGACAAGTGAGATGTGAGATTTATAATGCACTATTCATGTGAAAGTTTGGAGAGTTGGAACTAGTTGGTCCTCATGTAGACAAGATGATTGGATATATATAATGCTTAAAAATCTTGTGGTTTAAGATCTTGGATGAGTTGTAAATAGATCTCATTATGTACTTATAACCTAAAACCTTCTCCAATTTCATTGTGAATTATAATATTAGAAATATCAAAAGGACTCTTTCAAAACTTCTTACTCTTATTCACCGAGTTGATAAAGAGATTGGGTGTGAAAAAACAGTGGTCCTTATGGTGAATAAGAAAAGTAATAATAAGATAAATGGTCCAAAGGCTAATTCCAAGCCTAATACTCTAGAGAATGATCCTTCCAAGAAGAAAAAGATTCAATGATAAGTAAATAATTATAATGTAGTGTGTTTTGCATGTGGCAAGCAAGGATACTTGAAGAGGAACTCCACTCAGCCAAAGAAGCAAGGGGCAGCTTTAGGTGCATTCTTTACCAAGTGTAATTCATCCATATCTACAAGTTAGGTATTAGATAATATATTTGGAACTCACATTTGTATCCAAATATAGGAACCGAGTAGACTTTAGAAGGTTTTCAAACGCGAGGTGGATCTATGAGCTATCAATGGGGCAAGTATGACCATTATAGCCATCCGAGACTACCACATCATGTTTCCAGCATAAATGATTTTGGTTTTAAAGGAATATTATTATATTCATAGTGTTACTAATAACATCACCTCTATTTATTATTTATACATGAATGGATTTATTTTTAGTTTTGGAAATAAGAGATTCTACTTTTATAAATATAGCATATGTTATGGTATGGCACAACTAAATAACGGTATTTATGTATTAAATCATGAAAACCAAATATTGGAAATTAATAAAGAATCAAATTCATGTGACTAATTTTTCACCCATTTGTGGCATTAATGTCTTGGTCATGTAAATGATAAGTGTTTGATGAAGCTCTATTAAGATGGTTACTTAAACTCTTTTGAGCTTAAACCACTCGAAAGATTTCATGCTTGTTTAGAAGGAAAGATGACCAAACCGCTATTTAGTGATCAATTTGAAAGGGCCATAGAGATTATAGAATTGATGTACACTGATGTGTGAAGACATTTTCAAGTATAATATATAGGTGGATTCTTATACATTATGTCTTTTACTGATGAATTGAGTAGGTACGGTTATGACTATTTGATGAGGTATGAGTCTGGATCCTTTGAGAAGTTCAAAGAGTTCAAGAATGAAGTTGATAATTATCTTGGTAAAAAGATAAAGAAACTTAAATCTGATCAAGTTAGTGAATATATTAACCAAGAGTTTATCGTTTTTCTATAGGAGTATGATATTTTATCTTAACTCACTTCATCTTATACACTATAGTGTAATGATGTTAGTGAAACTAAGAACCGTACCTTACTAGACATAGTAAGGTTGATGATGATTTAAGCAAGCCTTCCATTATCATTTTGAGGATATGTATTACACATGGCATCATACATACTAAAATAAGTACCAACTAAAGTGGAATAGTATTCTCTTTGATTTATGGAGTGAAAATAAACCTGTTTTATCACATATTCATACATAGGGGTGTGAGGTGTTTGTTAAGGCTATCTCAAGAAATAAACTAACAACCCTAGGTCACGAAGTGTATCTTTATAGGTTACCATAAGGAAATGAGAGGATAATGCCTATATGATCTCCCATATAAGAAGGTTATAGTTATTATGCAAGTTGTATTCCTTGAGAGGGAACACGTCCTCAAGAAGAATAGTGGGGGAAATATTGAGTTCCAGGAAGTTGATGTTAAAGATACACAAGAGTTGGTATGAGAAAAGACTCCATGGACCATTTTGAAATATGTAGTTACTGAAACACAAGTATAGCATAGGAGAACTAGAGAGGTGAGAGAACCAAAAATATATGGTTTTCTAGTCATAAAAGATAGTGAATCGTTATTGGTTGACAATAATGACCCATTATCCTATAAGGAGGTAGTAGAGAGCTCAGAAGCTGCAAAATGGTAAAAAGATATGAACTTTGAGATGGATTCCATGTACCAAAACTATGTGTGTATTTTAGTCAATATTCTATCAAATATAAATATTGTTGGGTGGAAATGGGTACTTAAGTAAAAAATCAGACATGGAAGGTCTTGTTAGTACCTATAAATCATGGCTAGTGGCTAAAGGGTTTTTGACAACATTAGGGAATAAACTATGATGAAAACTTTTCTCTGGTCACTATTCTTAAATCCATAAGAATTCTACTTTCTATAATAATTTTCCATAACTATGAGATTTGGCATATGGATGTTAAAACTATTTTCCTTAACATAAACCTTTGGGAATATGTGTATATGAAAGAACCAAAAGGGTTTATGACTCCAGGTGATTCCAAAAGAGTATGAAAGTTGTAAAGATCCATTTATAGATTAAATCAAGCATCTAGGTTATGTAACATTCAGTTTGATGAAGCTATAAATGAATTTGGTTTCATTTAGAAAGAATTTGAGCCATGTTTTTAAAAGCAGTTTAGTGGGATTACGGTCATTCTCAAAGTAGTATATGTTAATGACATATTACTAATTGGAAACGAGATACCAAACTTATAAGAGGTTAATTCGTGGTTGAGAAAGTGTTTCTCCGTGAAGGACTTAGGTGAAGTGGCCTACATTTTATGGATCAAGATCAGGTGTTAAAGATCAAAGAGGCTTCTTGGACTAATTCAAATTATATACATTGACCATATACTAAAGAGGTTCAGTATGGAATAATCCAAGAGGGGATTGGTTCCAATGTCACATGGTATATATCTTTCCAAGAAGATGTATCCTCAGAAATGGTAGGAAACAATATGGAATGAGTAAGATCACATACACTTCTATGGTAGGATATATCATGTATCTTATGTTATATATGAGGTTTTATGTTTCCTATTATTTGAGCATGGTAGGAATATATCAAGTTGATCCATGTGAAAAACATCGTACTGCTATTAAGTTTATCCTTAAGTATCTAAGGTGGACTAAGGATGTGTTTCTAGTGTATGGAGGTGATAAAGAGTTATTCATCAAGGGTTTTACAAATGATAGATTTCAAATATATCAAAATAATATGAAGTCACGGTCAGGATATGTCTCTAGTATCGATGGAGTAATTGTGGGATGGAAGAGTTCAAAGTAGCCAGTTGTTGTTGATTCTATAGCAGAGTCTGAGTATGTTATGGATTTTGATAAATCTAAGGAAGTTATTTGGATTTGAAACTTTGTACAATATTTATATGTGGTTCCTAGAAGTCAACACCCTATCACAATTTATTGTGATAACACTACAGTGGTGGTTTTTTCCAAATATCCAATGTCACATCAAAGGACAAAACATATACTTTGGAAGTTTCATATATTAAGGGATTTTTCTCAATGAGGAAAAGTTTCAGTGAGTAGAGTACCCATGGAGGAAAACATGGAGTATCCCTTGATTAAGGAACTATCTTGATATAGGCATGAGTATCATGTGATATCTATTGGACTAAAGGTTATTAGTAATTGGCTCTATTGAAAGTGGGATTCTATTCGATTTGGCACCATAGAACCAACTTCTAAGTACTTGATTATTATATGTATTCATTTTCTTGAGTATTAAGGAAGTTTCTTATCCCATCATGATGTTCCTCTGTATGACATAGTATGTGATAATGTCCTAATAATATATTTCACATGGAAAGTTTATAGTAGTTTCCCACTGTAATGAGAACCTAGAGGTTCCATAATAGTATTCTTGAATATATATTTTTTATAGCCATATGATATAATTTTATGGGACACAAATAATGTAGGCTATCATGGGTGGAGACTCATGAGAATTTGAGTCTCTTTCTCATGGTGCACGCCCTTGGTAATTTCTAGAGCAGTGGTTTACAAGAAAGAGATTATCCAATAGTAAATCCACATTTATGTGCATAATTGGGTGTTCCTATCTAAGAATGTGTGTTTTTATCCTTAGACTTTAAAATTATCATTAATTAATATCATAAGTCATGTACTTCAATGTATTGATGAAAACCATGATGAAGTATGCTCGCAATGAAGTATGATACGTTGGGTATGTCATGAGTGATATGACATTAATAGATAATTCTATAAAGGATTTATCCCTTTTTTCCATTAACAAAAGTTGATATCTCAGGCCCTTTGATGGGAATGGAACTGTTTGGATAAATCCATGGATATGGTGTTTATGGGAAAGTTCATTTTTGAAAATTCAAAAAAAGTGACATCAAACATATAGGTTGATGATACCAGTAAGCAACCTTCTTGATTGGAGATATTGTAATAAAGATATTATATTACACAGTAAGCATTTGTAGGAGGTTGTATGTCACTATGATATTTACTTCTTTCTCTATGGGTGTTTTAGCATGGTAATGGATGTTAACTTTGGAATTTAGGCATTTCCTCATAATTCCACTAAAAAAGAGGCCTATAGGGTCACACACTAAGTGTATACACTAAACAAATATCTATACCAACATAAAATTAGTGACATATAATATATTTTTTGGTAAAAAGTGACTAATTCCCACAAATATTAAGTTATATTGGTATTACTTATAGGTATCAATAATTATTTTTATCAATAGATATATATGTTTATATTGATTGTTCAATACCAAAAAATCATTTACTAACAATTGTGTCTCTTGATTTATCATATTAATATTAATAATTTTTTTACCAACAAATAAATCTTCTATTAATAATTATTATTACCATCAAATCTTTACCAAAGTAAAAATTTATTGTTATTGATTATTTATTATTAATTATAATTTTAATAATAAAAAATATGTTGATAATATTGAAAATAAATGTTATTATTAGATTAAATTTTAGATTAATTCTAAAAAGTGTAAAAAACAAGTCACATAATCGGTTGGCATTAATTTAAAGATATGTTATAGAAAAATGTCAAATTTAAAAAAATATATCAAATATATATTCTATTTGGAATATAATTAAAAATAAAATTAAAATATATTTTATTTGATATTTGTTAAAAAAATATGGGGATTTAAAAAAAATAAGTGAAATATAAAAAGTTAAAAATCCATCAAAAAACCTAAAACAACTAAGTTTCCCCAATTCTATCTTATCCTCACATTTCTTCTAGTAGGGGGTGCTCGAATGGTGCTTGTCGGGCATGATGCTCTTAGATTTCAAGTGTTCTAGTAGTGATTTTCTTGTGTAGTGATCATTCGATGATAATTTGGTGCTTATGTGTCACTAGGGAGGGAGAGGTTCAATGTTGTGACAGTCATTTAATGTGCATTGTAGTCATCATTTTTTATTCATATATATTATTATTATTCTTATCACCACATCCATTGTTTGGATGTTTAATGCTTTATGTTTCATCCCTTTTAATGTCAGTGGAGGTTTCTTGGTGTGAGTTACCCAATTTTTTTGACCAGATTGAAGCTAGTGGTTTTCATTGATTTCTTTGGGAGAAGATGTTGGTGGGTTTTTTGAGAGTTTTATGGATCTCATGTCCTCATTTCTATCCACCACATTGGTGATCCAATTTTTTCCCATGAATTCATAGTTCATCATCATTATCCACACCCAGTCTCGATTCTGTATAGTCACCCGCACCCACACTCTTAATTCTCCACCATCTTCTGTACCCTTATCCATTGATGTTAAATTGTTTTTTTTTCTTTCAACTATAAAGATGGGATGTTGGTGGGAGTATGAACTTATACAAGATTCTCATTAAAATGTTCCATGTTTGATCCTATTCTTGGTTATGTTGTTCTTCTATTCAATATTTAAGTACTTGAAAACATGAGTATTCAGTGTTTGAATTAAATCTTAGTTTGGTTTTCTATGAAATTCGTTAGAAGTGAGTTTACTTGATTTTTTTTCTATATTTTAGGAAAATTTTAAGATGCTATTTTAAAACTTCTCTGAAGCCACTCCTATGATTTGAGTTAGGCCTCTATTATTATCAATAAATTTCTCAAATTATCATTCTTATGATATCTCTATTGTCTTGAAAGCTAACTCAATATAATTATATTGAATTTGTTTCTTGGAAAAATTATTTTGAGGAATTCTCTAATTTATAACAGGTTGTTCGTATTGTCTTTAATGATTTTAAATTATGAGAAATAAAATCATTGATCATATATTTTTACTGTTATTCAATGTCTAATGGTCTCAGGGAAAAGTATTTTGCCTTTTCTTTCCTTTTAGTAATTGTATTTTTTCTGATACTACTTTGTTTTTGTTTTTGTTTCATAGCATTTTAATGGAATCTTGTTTTTTTGTGAATTCCTTTATAGATGGTGGAATAGATACACATATTCTATTTTTTGTATCATTTCAGTAAGTTTCAACTCTTGGTTTATTCTGCCTCACTAGGTCTATTTTCTCCACATGATAGCAAAAAAGAAATATTTCTTGTTGTTTTTAGTTGGTTCATTTTTCTTCAATTGTTCTGCTACATTATGCAGTGGAAGACACAAGTTATTTCTTACTTATTATTTTTATTACTCTATTTTTCTATTGTTTAGTTATTTTATTCATGAAGAAATATGTTTTTATTTTTTATGTATGTTTTATTAGAATCAAAATTTATATATTTTTTGTGTTTTTTTATTTTTAGTTGGTCTATTTTGCTTCAGTTTTTTTAGTTAGTCTATTTTACTTTATTAAACACCATGTAAAGATGTTCTCTGTAGTCTCAGGATTTAACTCAGAACTTGCCTCTAATTGATTATAACCTAGACTATCTCTTTTATACCATGCTTATGTTAGGCATCAACATTCGAGTTCTTCAATATCATGATCATGGATTGGATGGTCACCATATTACCTATAATTTTATTCTTGTGTAATTGAATCCTTTAGTTATTATACTAAAAGAGATTTTGGTTTTCAACTCCTACATACTTCCTCAAATATGATTTCATCCCTTAATATTTATCAGGGTATTGGGGAAAAGGAATAAAACTATGTAGACATGTTGTGGAAGACCTATAGGGATGATCACATGGAAATTTCCTTTTTACCGATTCCATCATCAATCAAGTCTTCACTGTTTTTGTGTATATTACTTCCATCCCAAATCTTAATCCTACACAAATAACTCATATTTTTTTGAATTGGAGAATCTTGCACTATTTGTTCTATTCATTGGTGATATGAGGTGAAACTATGGGTGTTATATGTTGGATAAGGGTAGGGACTTCCCACTATTTTATTTTAATTACAACTAATATTTTCTAAATAATACACATTAAAACATTTTATTCCATCTCTTATTACATTTTTAAATGATATGTGTATGAATATAACGACCCATTATTTTCATACATTAATATTACATCTAAATGGATGAATATTCATTACATAACATATCAAAACCATGCCAGAATCATATGAGTTTAGTGTCTTTGGAAACATGGAAACATAAAAAATTAGTTCATAAAGCATCTAAATCTTCTCCCACTTATTCCTTCATTACAAAAAACCTTTTTGACATATCATACTTAATACCTTTCTTCATATCCTAGGGAAAAGAAACATAAGAAAATGGTGAGCTCATATGCTCATTAATGGTAAATAAGGGATATATCAATCATAATATAATCATAAGGGAATAAGAACATGAACATAACATTTGAAAATTATACCTTGCATATCAAAGATCATAATATTGAGTCATGGAATAAATCATAGATGTTCATAAGACATGAATCATAAGAGAATAACACTTGAATAAGACATGAAATAGTGTCGTACACATAAGTATAAAAAATAATTTCCTTAGTAGTCAAGGCTCTTTTCCAAGACTATCATAGTAGAATGGGTTCACTCCCTAAACCATCATAGTAGTTAGGGTCCGCTCCCAAGAGTATCATGGCAGATAAAGTCCCTTACTGAACCAATTTCACTTCTTGTTTCAATCCTGACTTACTAAACCGAGTTCACTTCTCATATCAGTACTGTCTTATTGAACTAATTTCACTTCCTATTTTAGTCCTTTCTATCTCATGAGATATAAATAATTACCCAATGCATTGGAGGGAGATATAGGTCCCACTCATCATTGGTTATAACATAACCACCATCATTAGTTATAACGTAACCACTATCCTTGGTTATAATGTAACCACCATCACATAATGAAAACCATACATATATGTTCCACAAGAACATAAGTCATTCATTGTATCAGAACCCATGTAAATTAATAAGTTTCATAAACATTTCATCATAAAATAACTCATGAAAACAATAGGTTTCATAAATATCATGCCATCGTAAAAATAAAAAACCATAAAAATAATAATGATAGTATCCATGAATAATATCCCCATTAAAGAATAATTAACATCAAATAATGTTATCTTAGATGGAAAATAATTTTGAAATATCACTTGAAATAATTCTTGAAAAAAATAACATTTCCATTTTCAAAACATTTCTTTTTAAAGAGTCATGCAATTATAAAAGAAAATGTTTTATTTGAAAATAATCATGTAATATTGTAAAGTAAAAATCAAATCATTAAGGTGCCATGGAGATAGGAAAATCAACTCATTTCATATAAGTTAAAAAAACATTTCTTCTATATTTTTGTCAAAAAAGGCATAAAAACCTCGTTTAAAAAGCAGCAAAAAGAATCCTCTAAAACTATTTTTAAAAAATTAAAAAATGAGTAAAAAAACTTAAACTGATCATAATATAATAGTAAAAAAAATTCAGAAATAATTTTATAAAATATAGACATGTAATAAAAAGAAATGTTTATGGGAAACTTTAAAAAGATAATTTTTAAAAGAAGGTCCCTTATAAATATCATATCATTGAAGTGTGCATTAATAAAATGAATTGATTTTGGGTATAAACTATAAATCCACATAAAATAAGTGGAAATACAGCATAATATAATCAAAATTCATCCCATACATAATCTTAACATGGCATAATAAATTAACTATAAGTTTAACCCGATGAATGAAAATTGAGTTAAGAAATTCCTTACCACTTTGTAATCAATTGAATCTTATACCCCGTAAAAGTAATAATTATCAAATGAAACATTTAATAACATTAATATAATGATATTCATGGTATTATATATCAAATGGTATTATATACACCACACATAATAAATAAGTGATGACTAATTCATATATCTCGTAGAAGTAAAAGTGATATGAGAAACTCTTACCTCACGCTTCCCTTTAGTTTTGTGTACTTTAACCACCTGTATAAAGGTTTAAATAATGTTATTAATTCATTAAATAATCATATTAATATTTATAATACTATATATGATACTTTTATAACATCTTCCTACCCATTTATTAAAAATATTTCAATATTTTCCTTGTTTCAGGTCTGTTCGTTTCATGGTTTCATAGTCAATTCAATTATGTATAATTATGGATTTTATTATCGAATGGAAATAAAACTCCAGAAGTGAAATTAAATGATATTTATTCACTTCTATAAGTTTAAAATGGTTCCATGTATCATTTTTCTTTCTTACATGAGGATGATTTATTTGATATAATGTTAATGATAAATGTTTAGTTTAATTTGGCAGTTTTTATGACCATCGCGAACTAGTTTCATTTTATTTAATATTAGTTCCATAACATGAAATAGGTTATAATATACCTATTAAAATATTATCTAACTAGAATAATAATGTTATTACTAACCTTGAATGTGGTAATAGAAAACAAAAAATCATTATCTACAGAGATGATTAACCGTCATAATTTGGACAATGGTTTCGTTTCTTTGAATAAGAGGATGTAATAAAATGGATGAATATAATATATTACATTAGAAACATAAAATTATAGTATATAAATTATATTTTATTTATTATTCCTTGATTTATGAATTATATGAGTAGAATATGGAAAAAGAAAAGAAATTAAGAGAGATTGTTTGAGAAAGTTACCTCTTTAATATCACCTCCTTGAAGGACCAATTTAAGGAACTTTGAATTGGTATTTGGGTGAGACCATTATCACTTGGATGTGGGTAGAGTTGAGATAATAGGGTTTGGAAGATATTTGAATATATTCAAGGCTTGTGAGGAGAATGAGTGTGGTGATGATTGGTATTTATACTTAAGGAGAGGTGGTTTTAAGTGATTAAATAATGATTATTTTATATTTAACGCCAACCACATTTGGGAATAATTAATTAAAAAGATTTAGATTTATAATTAAGGTTGTAAAGGATTTTTAAGGTCAATAAACACATCAAAAAACCATTTAATATTGTATTTTTTTGGTATTTTAATCTTTTACCTTTTAACTTTAACTTGTTACATTATTTTACCTATACTGGAGTAAATATTTTTCCCCATAGTAAATTTTTTTTGAATAAAAATAAAAATGAAATTATAACCTAATTTTTACCTCCTAATTCAAAATTAAAAACACATAAGTTGAAAAATTACATTTAAAATTAAACCATCAAAATGGAATGAAAAACATGTTTTTAATCCCAAAAATGTACTTATACCAAAATAAGGTATAAGTATAGTTTAAATGTAAATAATCAGATTATGACTAAGTAAAAATTAATTAAGTTACTTTGAGATCAATTTAAAATCATAAAATATTTTTTAAATATAAATAAAATGATGGTTTTATAAAAATTGGTATTTTTTACTATTCACTAAAAAATTAAACTTTTCAGAAAATTATCAAAAATTAATCCTAAGATAATTTTTACATGGTAAATATAAAAATTAAGTTAATTTTATCAAATAGATTTTATAAATTTTAAAAAAATAATTATATTTATATTCTCATAGAAAGCAATAAAAACACTTTTTTGAATAAAATGTATATTTGAATAATAAAATGACTTTACTAAAAATTATGTATATAGTCACAAAGCATTAATTAGTACATTAACAATTATTTAGACAATTATATATTTCATAATGTGGTTAATACTATTCATTTCCCCTGATTTAATGGTTAGGTTATAATGGTCATGTTAAAATAATAATATTTTAGAGTTTTTTAAGCTCAGTGTTCTATGAAAAGTAAGTTATTGAAGAGATTAAATTTATTTAAAAAAAGATACATACCATAAAATATTTGTGTGTTTCATTATACCCCCCTTAAAATAAATTTCTCTCTTAAAATTCATCACTTAGAAACAAATATATGAGGATACCTTTGCCTCATCACATTCTCAGATTCTCACATAGCTTTCTCAAATTGGTGGTTTCGCCATAATACTTTAACCAGGTGAGTGGTCTTGTTTTTTAGAACTTTATCTCTATAATCTAGAATCTCTATCGGTTTTTACTTATAATAATGGTCTTTCTCCAGTGGTATGACCTCTGAGTTTAGTACATATGAAGGATTAGTCATGTACTTCCTCGGGAGATATATATGGAACATGTCATGAACTTGAGAGAGATTTGGTGGAATCGACAATCAATAAGATACTATCACAATAAAATCAATAATTTTTTTAAAAAAATGTGTCCTTTAAATTTTAAATTGCACATCAAAAATAAAAGGTGGATATTTGAAAATTCCTTTGTGAGAACCCCACATCGTAAAAAGGGTCGATAAAACTTCCTCTTAAAAAAGGGAAAGTAAAAGGTGAAGATCACCAAAAAAACTAGGATTTTTATTAGGATAATATTAGTGGAAAGTGAAAATATGGAAAATAAAGATAATTATAACTATCGAGTTATGATGGAGAATAATAGAGAACATGATCATTATAAGATTAATGACCACAAAACCATAGATTAACTAGGTCTGAAAAGGGTCATTGATATCATCATCAATGATGATAATAGGATAAAATTTTATTTTAAAATCATTTGAGAATATATACTTACTTGATTTCATCTCATAAATACAATTTCAGTCTTTGGTTGTTCCTTGATCAATTTTTTCTTCATTTCTTACTTAAAGAAATGAATTTGAAATTATAATTCCTGAAGAACTATTGGATCATAAGATCCATAATGGGATGAAAAGTAATTCCTTATGTATCTAGTTATCATAACAGAATGATTATCATAGGTTATCCAATATGCATAAATCATCATATGGTTAAGTGATACATTAATATCTAAAACCTCATTCAAAGTTCAACGTAAAAAAATTCATAAATGGTTACTATTATGAACCTTCCAAAAAATTAAAATCCAAGACTTTCGAATGAGGGTCACTAAATTTTCAAAATACACTTATCATTAATCACCCAAAAAACTTGATGAAGATTTTAATTTTCATGCACCAAACATGTGAATATCATTATCATGTATTCTCTTGAAACATGGTAATAACCTGAATTACCATAAAACCTTAGTGAAAACATGTATGCTTTAAAAAATCAACTCTTTCCTCATACCATAAATAAAAAAATCAATAAAATCAATCTATAAACCACCTTGTCATCATATTACTAATCAGTTCTAAGGTCATCAATACTATCCCATTTATTTTATCACAAGAAAACACATCTTTATCTCATTATTATCCCCTCATCATACACATATTAAGGGTTATCTTTCCCTTAATCACATGTTATCCAAAAATATCACCTTATTACCATTCAACATATACTTTAAAATACCTAAAATTTAGTGTTACAATCCTTAGATGTTTCATTATTCCATAATACTATAAAAGTACTTCCACAGCATTATTCATGAATTCCAATACATAAACACCCAATCATTTTACTTCATTCTTAAACCATTAACCAGGCTTTTTTGTTTTATTCCTTAACACTTATTCCATCTCATATGTCATTTTTAGTCGCTTCATCATTAGCAATATAACTATTACTCATACAACCTTATCGATTCTCTTCACAAGATTTACCCATAGGGTATCGATTTTCATAATGCTCATACATTTCACATTTAAAACATTTAACTGTCGATGGTGCCTTAGGAATACCATTATTCTCATCCATTATATTAACCAAACAATTCACTTTTCCTTTGAAATTACTTGCTTTGTGTCCTTCTTTTCCACACCCAAAGCATCTTCCATCTCCTTTAAAATACTCTCTTTGATGTCTCTTCCCACATTCTTTACATGAGGAAAATTGAATTTTATTTCCTCTGTAGTCACCATGAAACTCCATTTTTCTCTTATTAGATGGGTTGGAAAACTCAAAAAGTTGATATTATTGATCATATTATTATGTGGATGATTATTCATAATAAAAAGAAATCACCTTATGACTTCCATTTCATTTGGTTTCTCACGAGGAGGATCATTCCATTTTCTATTAACATGAATCCTCCTAGTTCTAGCCATTGTCTAAAACCTAAAAATCATAATATGAGTAATATTAATCATATTAGGAAAACCATATAATCAAGGGAAATTATTTATAAAATTTCAATCTATGAAACCTTAGGTTTAACTTAGGTTATTCATGATCTCTACCAAAACTCTAGGATTGTAACCTAGACTTGCACATAGGATTCTTACTAAAGTTTTCTCATCTTAGTTTCCAAAGGTTAAATAAACATTTCTCTGATACCAACTATAATGACCCATTATTTTAATACGTAGATATTACATGTAAATAGATGAATATTCATTATATAACATATCAAAACCATGTTATAATCCTATGGGTTTAGTGTCTTTGAAAACATGGAAACATAAACAACTGGTTCATAAAACATCTACATCTTCTCTCTCTTATTCTTTCATAACTAGAACCCTTTTTGACACATCATACTTAATGACTTTCTTCGTATCCTGGGAAAATAAACATAAGAAAATGGTGATATTAGATGCCTATTAAGGGTAAATAAGGGAGATATCAATCATAGCATAAACATAAGGGCATAAGAACATGAACAAAACATTTAAAAATTATACTTTTCATATCAAAGATCATAATCTTGAGTCATGGAATAAATAATAGGTGTTCATAAGACATGAATTATAAGAGAGTAAAATTTTCATAAGACATGAAATTGTGGTGTACACGTAATCATAGAAAATAATTTCCTTAGTATTCAAGGATCTTTTCCAAGAATATATTAGTGGAATGGGTCCACTCCCCAAATCATCATAGTTGTCCAGGTTCGCTCTTAAGACTATCATGGCGGACAAAGTTCCTTACTAAACCAGTTTCACTTACCATTTTAGTCTTGTCTTAATGAACCGAGTTCACTTCCCTTTCAATCTTGTCTTACTGAACCAAGTTCACTTCACGTTTCAGTCATGTCTATCTCATGAGATATAAATCATTACCCAATACATTGGAGGGAGATATAGGTCTCACCCATCATTGGTTATAACGTAACCACCATCCTTAGTTATAACATAACCAATGTCCTTGGTTATAATGTAACCATACTCATATAATGAAAACCATAAATATGTGTGACATAAGAACATAATATGTTCATCATATTAGAACTCATGTAAAGAAATTATTTTCATAAACATTTCATCATAACATAAATCGTGGAAAAGAAATGAGATTCATAAACATCATGCTATCATAAATATAAACCAAACATAAAAATAATAAGGATGGTATCCTTGAATAATAACTCTATTAAAGCATAAGTAACATTAAATAATGTTATTGTGTATGGAAAATAATTTTGAAAGATCGCTTGAAATAATTATTGAAAAAAATAACATTTCCATTTTCAAATAATTTCTTTTAAAAGAGTCATGAAATTATAAAAGAAAAAATTTCCTTTAAAAAGAATATTTTAATATTGTAAAGGAAATATCAAATCATTAAGGAGTCATGATGGTGGTAAAATCTGCTCATGCTGTATAAGTTAAAAAAACATTCCTTACGTATTTTTATTGGAAAAGTCACAAAGAACTTCATTTAGAAAATGACAAAAAGAATCCTTTCAAAATATTTTTTTAAAATTCAAACATGAGTAAAAATGAATTTAAAAAATCATAAGAGAATAGTAAAATAATTTTTAGAATCAATTTTATAAAACACTAACATGGAAGAAAAAGAGAGTTTTATGGGAAACTTTAAAAAGATAATTTTTAAAGGAAAGTCCCTTATAAATATCATATCATTGAAGTGAGCATTAATAAAATGAATCAATTATGTGTATCAGATATAAATCCACATAAAAAAATTGTAAATACAACATAATATACACTACTACAACTTGGACTTTTATCAGCGCTAAAAACTGACATTAACAGTGCTAGAAAAGCGTTGTTAATGCCAGCGTAGATAAAGGGGGGGTCCCCTTTATCAGGGCTCTAAAAAGCGCTGATAAAGGTGACCTTTTTTAGTGCTCATAAAGGTCGACTTTATCATTGCTTTTTGGAGCGCTGATACAGGGGACCCCCCTTTATCTACGCCAGAATTAACAGTGCTTTTCTAGCACTGATAAAGGGGTGCCTTTATCAACGCTACCTTGAGCGCTGATAATAGGTCCCTTTATCAGCACTCCTTTAGCGCTGTTAAATGTTTCCTTTATCAACGCTCAAAAAAGCGCTGATAAAGGAACCTTCCCCTGCACCTGCACAACCCGCACCTGCACACCTGCACACCTGCACAAACTAGCATACCTGCACAAAATAGCACCTGCACACCTGCACGAAATAGCACCCGCACACAATATTTTGACAAACAATTATATATACATTTACTTAACATCATGAATACAAAAAAACACACTGCTATATACATTTCAAACAATGTTTTACATGGTTACAATTACAATTATACAACAACAGTTATAAAAATTAATGTTTCATCCTTTGATATCCGTGATCCGCTCTCAAAAATTGTCGTCCACGGTATTTGTTGCCGAACAAAGCATCTGAACTCAAGGAAAAAAATTCACCTATATAAGAAAACAAATATTATGTTAGTAATACAATAATAAAATAAATTAAAACATTAATATGAAATAATAAATTAATATGGAAATGTGAAACTAAAATATGAAAATGATAAACTCAAATGTTTTCATTCTGATAACAGTGAAAGGGAATAATGTGAAATCAATATGTTTTTGGATGATTTATCTCATTTAATAAATACTGATTCTTTATCTAATGAAAAGCTTTATCGGTCACATTGTACATATAATTGAGGTGCGGTTGATTCTTACACATCATAAATGACTCATGGATCATTTTACTAAAGTATCAAAACAATCCGAATGTGTTTGCTCGGTTTGTCGTATGTCACTTGTGTTGTTTTCTAAAGTTTATGTCAATTTGAAACTGATATCAGATACTTTTGTCCATATTGGTCACACCGTGCATCATATTAAGGTGTGTTTGATTCTTACACGTCAAAAATGACTCATGGATCGTTGTCCTAAAGTATCAAAACAATCCGAATGCGTTTGCTCGGTTTTCTGTATGTCACTTGTGTTGTTTTCTAAAGTTAATGTCAATTTGAAACTGATATCAGACACTTTTAGCCATATCGGTCGCACCGTGCATCGGATTGAGGTGAGGTTGATTCTTACACCTCACAAATGACTCATGGATCGTTGTTCTAAAGTATCAAAATAATCTGAACGTGTTTGCTCGGTTTTCTGTATGTCACTTGTGTTGTTTTCTAAAGTTTATGTCAATTTGAAACTGATATCAGACACTTTTATCCATATCAGTCACACCATGTGTCAGATTGAGGTTAATTTAATTTTTACACATCACAAATGACTCATGGATCGTTTTATTAAAGTATCAAAATAATCTGAACATGTCTGCTCGGTATTCTGTATGTCAGTAGTGTTGTTTTCTAAAGTTTATGTCAATTTGAAACTGATATCAGATACTTTTAGCCATACCGGCCAAACCGGGGATCGGATTTAGGTGTGGTTGATTCTTACATGTCAAAAATGACTAATGGATCGTTTTCCTAAAGTATCAAAACAATCCGAATGTGTTTTCTCAATATTATGTATGTCAGTAGTGTTGTTTTCTAAAGTTAATGTCAATTTCAAACTGATATCAGACACTTTTAGCCATACTGGTTACATCGTTCGTCGGATTGAGGTGTGGTTGATTTTTACACGTCACAAATAACTCATGGATCATTTTCCTAAAGTATCAAAACAATCTGAATGCATTTTCTTTGTTTGTTGTATGTCACTTGTGTTATTTTCTAAAGTTTATGTCAATTTAAACTGATATCAGACACTTTTAGCCATATTGGTCACACCGTGTGTCGGATTGAGGTGCGGTCGATTTTTTCACATCAAAAATGACTCATGGATCATTTTACTAAAGTATCAAAACAATCCTAATGCGTTTTCTTGGTATTCCGTATGTCAGTAGTGTTGTTTTCTAAAGTTTATGTCAATTTGAAACTGATATCAGACACTTTTAGCCATACCAGTCACACCGTGTGTCGTATTGATGTGTGGTTGATTATTACACGTCAAAAATGACTCATGGATCATTTTCCTAAAGTATAAAAACAATCTGAATGCGTTTCTTGGTATTTCGTATGTCAGTAGTGTTGTTTTCTAAAGTTAATGTCAATTTCAAACTGATATCAGACACTTTTAGCCATACCGGTCACACCATGTGTCGGATTGAGGTTCGGTTGATTCTTAAATGTCAAAAATTACTCATGGATCGTTTTCCTAAAATATAAAAACAATACAAACGTGTTTTCTCGGTTTGTTGTATGTCACTTGTGTTGTTTTCTAAAGTTTATGTCAATTTGAAACTGATATCAGACACTTTTAGCCATACCGGTTACACCGTGCTTCGGATTGAGGTGAGGTTAATTTGTACACGTCACAAATGACACATGGATAGTTTTCCTAAAGTATAAAAACAATCCAATTGTGTTTGCTCAGTTTTCCGTATGTCACTTGTGTTGTTTTCTAAAGTTAATGTCAATTTGGAACTGATATCAGACACTTTTAGCCATACCTATCACACCATGCATCAGATTGAGGTGAGGTCGATTCTTACACCTCAAAAATGACACATAGATCGTTTTCCTAAAGTATCAAAACAATCTGAACATGTTTGCTTGGTATTTCGTATGTCACTTGTGTTGTTTTCTAAAGTTAATGTCAATTTCAAACTGATATCAGACACTTTTAGCCATACCGGTCACATCGTGCATTATATTGAGGTGTGGTTGATTTTTACACGTCAAAAATGACTCATGGATCATTTTCCTAAAGTATTAAAATAATCTGAACGTGTTTTCTCAGTATTCTGTATGTCAGTAGTGTTGTTTTCTAAAGTTAATGTCAATTTCAAACTGATATCAAACACTTTTAGCCATACCGGTCACACTGTGCGTCATATTGAGGTGTGGTCGATTCATACATGTCAAAAATGACTCATGTATCATTTTCCTAAAGTATCAAAACAATCTGAACACTTTTTCTTGGTATTCTGTATGTCAGTAGTGTTGTTTTCTAAAGTTTATGTCGATTTGAAACTGATATCAGACACTTTTAGCCATACCGGTCACACCGTGTATCGTATTGAGGTGAGGTTGATTCGTACACATCAAAATTGACTCATGGATCGTTGTCCTAAAGTATCAAAACAATAAAAACGCGTTTGCTTAGTTTTTCGTATGTCACTTGTGTTGTTTTCTAAAGTTTATGTCAATTTCAAACTGATATCATACACTTTTAGCCATACCGGTCACACCGTGCATCGGATTAAGGTACGGTCAATTCATACACGTCAAAAATGACTCATGGATCGTTTTACTAAAGTATAAAAACAATACGAATGAGTTTTCTCAGTATTCTGTATGTCAGTATTGTTGTTTTCTAAAGTTAATGTCAATTTGAAACTAATATCATACACTTTTAGCCATACCGGTCACACCGTGTGTCTGATTGAGGTGCGGTCAATTCGTACACGTTACAAATGACTCATGGATCGTTTTACTAAAGTATAAAAATAATCTGAATGCGTTTTCTCAGTAATCTGTATGTCACTTGTGTTGTTTTCTAAAGTTTATGTCAATTTGAAACTGATATCAGACACTTTTAGCCATATCGGTCACACCGTGCATCGAATTGTAGTGTGGTTGATCCGTACACATCACAAATGACTCATGGATCATTTTACTAAAGTATAAAAACAATACAAATGCATTTTCTCAGTATTCCATATGTCAGTAGTGTTGTTTTCTAAAGTTAATGTCAATTTCAAACTAATATCAGACACTTTTAGCCATACCGGTCACACCGTGCATCGGATTGAGGTGCAGTCGATTCATACACATAAAAAATGACTCATGGATCGTTTTCCTAAATTATCAAAACAATATGAATGCGTTTTCTTAGTATTTTGTATGTCAGTAGTGTTGTTTTCTAAATTTTATGTCAATTTTAAACAGATATCAGACACTTTTAGCCATACCGGTCACACCGTATGTCGGATTGAGGTGCAGTTGATTTGTACAAGTCAAAAATGACGGATGTATCATTTTCCTAAAGTATCAAAACAATCCGAACACGTTTTCTCAATTTTCCTTATGTCACTTGTGTTGTTTTCTAAAGTTAATGTCAATTTCAAAATGATATCAGACACTTTTAACCATACCGGTCACATCGTGTGTCGGATTGAGGTGCGGTCAATTCGTACGTGTCACAAATGACTCATGGATCATTTTCCTAAAGTAACAAAACAATCTGAATGCGTTTTCTTGGTTTTCTATATGTCAGTATTTCATAAGAGTCTCTCATTAAGTTATTATTTACTAGAAACTCAAATCATTTCTAAAACCATTTTTCATAATCTAAGGATATGAAACATAATAAATGGTGATCATAGATGCTCAATAAGTGTAAAAAAGGTAGATATCAATGATCATATAAAGATAACATAAGTAGTAGGAATTCACCTTCATTGTCCTATTTGTTTACATTCTTCCATCAGGTACGCTGCCTATTTGTTTCTAAACACATCTATATCATCTTGTGAATAGGAGTTTTTGAGAAAGTCATAGTAATACTGAAAAAATATATATACACAAAGGATTAATAAATATTTTAAATGAACTAGTAATTATTTTCAAAAATACCTCTTCAAAGATGCTAGTTTGTTCATGAAATATGATCTCTTTCATAAATTTACAAACATAATAACCGCAGTCCTTTCCATTTGTTTATTTTGGAAACTGCAAAAAAATTGAGAAAAATAAGTAATTTGTTTTGATATGTATTTGGATAGTGCAGTATAATTATATATACCCTGATACTTGTCCATTTTTAGATCTCGTGCGCCTTGTCGTCCTTAGGCCCTGGATTCATTCTAGCCTTTAGACAATATTCATACACCACCCTATCATAACAGAATCCTCATTAAAAGATAATATAAATTATATAACTAGATATATAGTTCTAAAATGTTGGATCTAGTGTATTACAAATTGAAAATCGCCATCATGTGTGGTCAGTTTGTTGGATATCCATGTAGTGAATCTAGAAAATAAATCTTTGGAGTATCCAAATTGACTATAATGAGCATCCAATGCTGCCTAAAAATAGAAAAAGGAATAAGTAATGATAGAAATGAAAATATAATTAATATGATTAAAATGTAGAGTTTTACCCCTACAACGTTGGTATTAAAAAGAGCCTGTCAGTAGTAATTTTTTATTGAAACGTTCTGAGTAGGTTTGACATTAATTCAGCCTGAAAATTGGAATCTATTTCTTTTTGTTGTGTAGACATGGTGTGAGGACTAACGAGTCCAAATTTGTATTCACGGGCAAATCCCTTCAATTGTTTTTCATATATATGCCTGTGAAAAATATGAAATGTATTTAGCCATAATTATCATAGTATATCAGCTTCTATAAAATCAAATCATGAAAACATACCTCATGTATACATTTATAACTGAGGTTTCTAGCCAGTCGTATGTGCTGATTTCAGCTACAGTGTCAGCACTAACGAAATCTAATGTTTCCTCTCCATACATATCTTTTTCATAAACAATTGTGTGATTATTTCTGCCTTTCATTTTCATATCCACATGAGCTTGTAATGATATTAAATGTGGATATAGAACGGGCGGGGTGAAGGTGCCCTCAGTAGATCGTTTTGATCGGTTGGTTGATCCTTTTGAGTCGTTATTTCGTTTTAGCTCCTTCCTTTTGTCCTTATGTAATAACATTCATCGGTTCAGCCCTTTTCTAATTAAATGTTAAAGGTTCTGCTTGAAAAATGAATTGGAAATGAATACCTCCTGGTCGACATGTTTTTTTACAAGATTCGACGGCCATGCAACAAATGTTCCAACAGCTTTTTCCACCGTATGAATGTCTTCATCATCATTTGGCATGGGTATCTCGGTGCTCGGCTCATGAGATACATTAATCGACACTTTGACATGACCGGTTGGAAGTGTTCTGGAGTGTAGCGTGTCATTCTGTATATTGAACATCATAGCCCTCGCTACAAGGAAATGGGTGGGAGTTGACATATATAAATCACAGTCATTTTCATCCTGTAGAATATCATTACAAGAAAGGTATCAGTGTCTATGTGATTCACATTTCACAAAAACAAATATTAGAACATTTATTACCTCGATTAAGTCAGGTCTTTGAGGGGAATGGATCACCTCAAAGCTGGTGGGGGGTGGGGCGGGTTGTTCTTAAGTTATTTATTCTCTTCACCTCTCCCCCATCAAAGTTTCTAGTAACTCTACCAGATTTTGGAATTTTTCTTCAAGGGTATCTAGTCTAACTCTCATCATTTGCATTTCTTTAGTTTGTTCCTCCTCTTTTTTTTTCTAAAAATATGCCCTGGGTGTCACCCCAAAACCCGCACCTCTGACGCGGCCATACTATTCTGGTTGTTTCAAGGCCGCTGAAAGTATGTCCACATCTGGTGCGGGTGTTTTTGATTCCTGTGACTATGTCAAATAGAAAATATGGGTAAATAAGTAATCATCGTGATGTAATAGTGATTTAAAGCAAAACAAATTTATATTATGTCATACTTACACATTTTTCCCACACTTTTTTTGTGTTTTCATCTACCAGTTTCCCCTCTTTATTAACACGAGTCTCCTTCCATAGAACATGGCGTGGGATGGAAGTGGCTTGGGATTTAGATTCATCAATATATATATAAATAGAGAAACATTATTATAGTGTTTTTTTATGTCACATAAAAGTATTACAGTACTTTTAAAATATGTACCAATTGTTTTTCAATTGAAGCGTACTTCAGCCTTGCTTTACGGTAGGGGTATGCTGGTTTTGTTACCTGTTCTTTATTTTCAGCACTCAGTTGTTGTTTCATAAATAAAAAACTATCAATCAAAGTGATGAATACAATCAATGTTAAACAACGTGTTACCAAACACAATGTACCTAAAAAGTCTACTCCGCACGACGGTTGCAAAACACATCCCACGCTCCTTGGGATATCAAGTGTGCATAAAGAGGAGGTAGGTGTGGCTTGATTTTTCCTTCAGCATCTTTCAGATGACATTTTGTTAAAATGGTGCGAAAGCCTCTATGAACCCTTCTTTCCAGTCTTAATACATATTCTTTGTGCGAGACATCTACTATAAATGAACTCTTCAAGAGATGATATAGAGTTAGTCAATATTTCAGTATTTTATTTTATTTTATTTTAAAAAATTAAATAAATGATATTGTAATGTTACCATAATCTCTTCCCACATTAATGTTTTCAGCCCATTGACAACATGGTGCCACGACTCTATATCAGTCGGCACGCGTTACCGAGTGACGATTCCAATGTAGCTACTAAACATGGATTTTTTGGGGTTTACATGCTGGCATCGCTTATTCCATCCCACCTCATATTTGATGCCTTTTTCTTTTTCCTTAAGGATTTTGGCTAAAATTGTCAAACTACGGCGCACCTGTTTTTTTTGTGCCATCGGGGTTTCATTGCCTATCATTTCCTCGATTTCTGCATCATCATTATGTTCCTCTGAAGCGCTAGCATCGGCACTGGGACCAGCAACAATAGGTTGAGAAACCTGTTGTACCTCAGTAGTGGGACCAGCTGCAATAGGTTGAGAGACTTGTTGTACCTCAGCAGTAGGACCAACTACAACAGGTTGAGAAACATGTTGTGTCTCAGGATTGGGTGCATCATCAGGTGCAGAAGTCATTATCTGCAGAAGTGGTTTAACATTTAATTTAGATCACATAAAAACAGCAGTGAACAGATAATAACATAATGTAAAACAATCTATATTACAATAAAAAAATAACCTGATTATTGAACTCTCTTTTTTTTAAGGCTAAAGGGATTTGACCCCTCTATCGACTATCCATATCCCTTCATTGTGGTCTCCTCTGACATAAAAAATGTCGTCTACATTGGTACCACTATGAAATGATTGCGAAGTCCCAATGAAAGGGTCATCCTCCATTGAATTTTCATCTGACCCTTCAGTTTTTTTGGTCGATAACAGAATAATTGACCAGTTTCGGTTTGCGGGATCTGGAACATAAAATACTTGCACTGCCTGTGATGCAATTATAAATGGTTCTTCTTTCTCCCCTTCCTTACTGAAATCAACTTTCACGAATCCCAATTCATCTATTTTAACAGCACTCCTGTTATCAACCCACATGCATTGAAAAATCAGAATTTGGAATTCTGTATAATCCAACTCCCATATTTGTTTGATGATGCCAAAGTATGACATATTTGCATAAATTGGATTTTTGTCCTTAGCACTGGAAACATGCGTCGCTTCAACCACAAGTGTAACCCCACTATTCTTCATGGTATTGTCTTCATCATGTTCATTAGTATAAAATTTATAACCATTAACTACATAAGCATTGTCAGATAATATATACACACTTGGTCCTCCGGCTAGCCATCGAAGTCGGTCTGAAATTAACTCTGGATTTTTATCTGGCTTCTTAAAAATATGGTCCTGAAACCATCCTATAAACTGTCTATTATGTGTATCTGATATCCATTTTTCATCCCTATATGGATTCAAATGCCTAATAATTTCTTTATGGGTTTCAACATATAGGTCAACGTCGAAATTGTTATGCAAAACATAAAGGTGGGTCTGCTCCTGATCTGTAATATTGATTGTGACAACCTGTCTTCTAGAAATTCCTTCACCCTCAAGACGCCCAGTGTGATGAGATTTCAGTAGGCCAATGCTTTCCACACTAGATAGGTATTCGGTACAGAATTAAACGTCTTCCACAACAATATATCGCTCCACAATACAACCCTCTGGCCGACTTCGATTTTTGACATACCCTTTCAAAATCTTCATATACCGTTCAGTGGGGTACATCCATCTATAATGTACAGGACCACATAGTTGAATATCTCTCACCAAGTGGACCATAAAATGAACCATCATATCAAAAAATGAAGGTGGGAAGAATATTTCTAATTCACATAATATGACGGCAATTTCTCTTTCCATAGTTGGCAATTTCACAGGGTCTATAACTTTGTTGCATATAGCTTTGAAGAAGAAACACGGTTTCGTTAATGTATGGTGGACATTCTTGGAAAAAATGCAACGTAAAGCAATAGGAATGAGATATTGCATCAAAACATGGCAGTCATGTGATTTCATACCTTTTAACTTCAAATCGCTCATTGACACGAGGTTCATGATATTTAAAGTATACCCCTCTGGAACCTTTACATCATTCAAGAAGTTGCAAAACTGATATCTCTCCTGCCTGGAAAGAGTGTAAGCAGTAGGAGGAAGAAATGTTCGTTTTTCACCCTTCATTGGTGCCAACTCTTCTTGTATTCTCGTCTCAACCATGTCCAACCAAGCCTTAATTACATCTTTTTTTTTCAGGTGTATTTAGCAACGTGTCGATGACGCTATCAAATACATTTTTTTCTACATGCATAACATCAAGAAAATGTATAACATACAGATAATTCCAGTATGGTAATTCAAAAAAACTGATCTCTTTTTCCAACCGATTTTAGTAAGGTTTTTTGAAGCCGGTTTACCAAAAGTAGTGTCCACATTTTTAACTTTCTCAAACAATTGATTTCCTATTAGTGGAGACGGTGTTGTACGTTCTTCTGAACTTCCATCAAATGATGTCATCCAAGATTGGTACTTATGTAGTCAGGGTAGAAATTTGTGATGTCCTAGAAACATGGTTTTCGATGAATGTTTCAACCTAATTGATTGTGTACCTTGTTCGCAAATGGGACAGGCATGCCATGTCAATTGTCCTGCAGTCTCCTCATTTCCATATAGGCTCCTAAACCTTGGAATGATTGGAAAGTACCATACAACTTTAGTAGGACTGGATTCATCTTTCTTATATTGAGAAGCACCACACTTTGGGAATTATTTAAGTGATTTTTGGTCCTTGCAAAACAGTATAAAATCATTCGGACAGGCATGTATTCTTTTAGAGATCATACCCATCGAGCGTAGCATTCGTTTGGTGTTGTATGTTCATATTGGGAGCTCATTATCTTCTGGGAGCATGTCATTCAGGAGAGAAAGTAGTTCCGTAAAACTGGCGTCACTCCACCCATTGTCTGCTTTCAAATTATATAGCTTCAGTACGGCTGACAGTGTTGTATATTTAGTGCAACCAGCATACAATGGTATCTTTGCACAACTTTTTAACTTCTTAGACAATTTTGGGCAATCACAAAGTTCATCTTAGATGGTCCTTGTCATTTCCTCAATACAATATTGATCATCATTCACATCTGTAATCACATCCTCCATATGGTCATTTTCATTGTTCATACTTGTAATCATATCAGATGATCCATAAAACGCAGTGTTATCCCAGCCACTACCTACATTCATTGTTTCCCCATGTTTATTCCAACATGTATAACTCTGATCTATTCCGTGATAGATCAAGTGTTCTTCCAACTCCTCTGGACTAATTTTTTTTGAATAACAACAGTGTAAACACGGACAAAGGATTTGAAAAGGGTCATATGCATGATCTTTTGCAAACTTGATAAACTCTTTCACACCTTCTTCGTACTCTGTTGTCAACCGATTGGCATTCATCCATTCTTTATTTATATTCATCCTATTTGAAATCCAAAGGATGAGTATATAGGTTATGGGAGAAGAAATATGAGTATAATTTAGATAAAAAACTAGATACTTCAAAAATGGTGGGGGCGTGCTCATTAATAGCAAATCTTGGGTGGTTCTTGGGATTCATCCATTCTCTTACTCTCTTCGATCCCCCCTGATAAGGGGTGGTTCTTGGGAGTTTTTTATAGTGCGTTAGTGAGTTCTTCCCCCATACTTCCTCCATTATTATTATCCTTTATTTCCCTATGATTTGGGATGATTTTAACTAGGATTTGTGTGATGATTTCACTATATCATCTTCAAATCAATTCAGATGATGTAGATTTTGTTTGTTTTGGCTAGAGGTTATCCTCGTATGATGAACGCACCATGTTTTGTGTGGTTTAGGTGGTGTTGTGTTTCCCAATGAGTTTTTAAAAGATTATTCCTAATTATATTAAGGTGAATAATTAATTATAACTTTCTATAATTAATTATTTGGGAACTGTACCTTGAGATTGGGTCTCAATCATTGGTACAAGATTAGATAAGGCATGTATAGTCTTGGTTGAGGATGAGTTGATCTTGGCGAGGGGGTTACTCTATTTTTTGAGGTAGGTGGACCCTATAATACAAAACCATGTTCCAATTTATGCATGATTGTGCATTCATGCATGAGTATATGTGTTCTAGTGAAAGGGATTGAAATCAAGAGAAACCTAGGTAAATAAATAGGGTGTTTTTGATCCACCAAGAGATAGAGTGAGGGTTCTGTTGAATTTTTGTGATTTTGTGATCATCCAAAGATTATGTCTCCATGGAGGTGAGGTTTCTAGTTGTGTTTATGAGAGGATAAAGTTTGGTATGAGATTTGTATAGCCTAGTTAGGTTTTCTAAGGCTATTTGAGTAGGTATTAGAGTCTTAGGCCTAAAGAAGATGGATAATATAGTTTTATATATCACGTATGATGGGGAACATCCTCTTAAGGATATATAAGAGTCATGGTGTGTGTGATGAGTAGGATATTCCATATAGGGATTGGTGAAGTGTGACATAGAGTATTTCCTCCTTATAATTGGATTAAGAGATCTCCAAGGGGGGATATGATATAAGTGAGGGTCCTGGTAATAGTCTGGATGACTTAGCATAGGGTATCCAAGGCCCACCTAGGCATTTTATACATAATACCATCAACCTACTATTGTATGATCACTTATAATATGTGGTAAGAATCATTAATCTTATATAAGGTCCATACATACACTAATGATCTTGTGTAGTTTGAATGATAAAATATTAGTAGGACACCAATAATGGGGAACCTAATATAAATCATAATATACTAGGTTTATCTATATAAATGCAAATAAATAAACAACACACATTATGAAATAAATAAATTAAGATTGTTGTATGGTAACTAATAAAACAAAAAAAAATAACACTATATTTAGTGAGAATCAATACATTAAACCATGGGTTCCAAAAAACAATCTTATCTCCTAATAAAACCATACCACATACATCACAGATATTTTCTGAAACCCAAACATATCCAAACCTTGGGAACTATGCATCTCATATGGGCTGATAAGAAACTGATACACATGAACCATGGATCCTATTTAGGAATCTAAAAACCCATACCTTGAGGACCGTGGATCTTATCTAGACACCTAAAATCCAGACACCTCAGTCACCATGGATCCTTTCTTGTATCCTAACATACCACAACATTGGGAACCATGGATATAGTTTATGACCCAAACATACCAATACCATTTTCACTATGAATCAAGTTTATACCCCTAATATACCAATACAATGGTCACCATTGGTATAATCCATGACCGTAGTGTACATATAAGGGGAACATGGATCACAATTATCCCCTAGAATATGAACCCACTTAAATAGAGAAACGTCACCTTATAAGCATGTTGTATTATCATGGCCTGATGAAAAACCATCACACATATAAGACATACACAAACCCTTTCCTAGATCTCCACTAGAATTTTTTAATCTTCCTTTTATTGTTTTTAGACCCATACACTATAATATAGTCACTCCTGAAATATTCCTTTATATATAAAACACAACTGAGCACTTACTAATCCATATATTCCATCTCCACTATAAAACAAACAAACAAACTAGTTAAACTGAAATGGTCAGAAATATCATCACATTAATGGGAATTAATTCCACATTCTTCCCTAGAAAATCTATTGGGTTTTTACTTATGGATGTCCACCCATATCCATCATCTATTTTATAATCTCATATCCCATAATCTTTACTTGATTCTCTCTCAATACAACAATTCAAATTCCACATTCTAAATACTATCACTTTTATTATGGCCATTATACTCTATGACCATTTCACAAACAAATCATGAACAAGTCATAATGGTGAACACATCATAATTCCAACCACCCAACTACAACTAGGAAGGATAGTTACCCACGCATACAAGCAAAAAAACTAGGTGAGAGTTGAAAACTACTTAAAGGTGGGGGTGAATCAATGGTTACAAAAAACTCATAATCTAAATGCATTTTTGAATAATGATTAGTGAAAAAAGGGTCTTGATAGTGACGGTAAAATGATGATAGTAATTCAATGAAATAACTCACATGGATCAAGGGATAATTACATGGTTCATAAACTCTTGTTATAAATTTTCTTATCCTTAGTGTTCATGATGTCCTGAATCTTGTTCTTGGTTTATTATCAATAAGAATAATGAACGGAGTAAGGATATAACCATATAGTCCCATGTACGTGATATAATGATCTAAATCTATAAGTTCATCGATTTCCCCTTCGTCAACCACAAGTGCCTATAGAATTTGGATTATGTGTGCACCCCTATTATTCTCCTCAAATGTTAACTAAACCATCATTGGAACAATCCATGGATTGAATGGTTGGGTAACTGAATGATTCTTCATTGAAACCAAATAATTGATTTGGTTTATGTAACACTATATTTATAGAGATTAAATTTTATTTTATGTGAATTATTTCCATAGGGAATGAATCCTAATTACAAATGACTCGGAAACTAAATCCCAAAGATCCTTCACCACCTTTATGGCCTGAAATAACATATCATGAAATGTGATTCATGTCTGCTCATATTTACCAATATCTATAGAATACCATTCATGGTGTGACCCTTATAGTTGTGGAATGGTTTTAAAAGTCCCTTTAAACAATGATACACCAATTAATAATGAACAATATACTATAGTGTGAAATAACACTATTATAGCATGAGCCTTTTCATTACATACTGATACCATTGGACCCCCAAACCAGTGCAACATTTATTTTCATGAGCTAGGCATCACAATGAAATTATCTCTTCATATTCCCTTAGAGACATCCATTATAGTTAAATGTTCCATATTACAATATGTATCTCCTACATCTCAAACCCTTCATAGTTACACCAGCCCTACTATGGTGTGATATCTTACACTAGAGTGAACATCGTCATTTGGAACACTCCCATAAAAGTATAATCACATCCTCCTTGTTCTGGGACACTTTTTATCCACAAAAACATAAATTTTTCATATTTTCTCACCTTTAATGATATGTTAACTCATATATGATAATGTTTTCAATAAATATATTGGTAAAATACATCTAAAACCCATGAATAAATTTCCTTTTGAAGCTAGTAATAATATGTTTCCAATTTTTACTCTATCTACTCACCATACCAAATTGTAGAATGGTTAGTGGGAATACTCCTACTCTTAGTGTAATAAAAAGTCTACTATGATCATGACTTTACTAAGATCAAATTGCATATCACCCTTTTAAATTCACTTATTGAGGGGCTTTTTCAAACCAAAAAACTCATTAATTACCCCAAACCATCAAGGGAACTTAAATATCCCAATAGACCATTAACCGACCTATATAAGTCATTAACTTAAGTCCTATCCCTTTTGGATCATAGGATGTACCTATAAATGGATCCTCTATCTCTTGAACCATATACTCTTACTCATCCGTTAATAAAACCCATGAGGTAGAACTATCTTTTATCATTAACCAACCAAACACCTAGATATGTTATTTTAGGTTGTAGTAATCAAATCCATATATAAAATATAAATACACCTCTTAATCCAAGGTTATCAATGGTTAAAAACATACCAAATGCAACACCTTGTAATGACATGATCCATTAAAAATATTATACCACATAGTATGTCATCCTCTATAAGATTCCATAAATATTTCCTCACATTTGTTCTATCCAAGGAATCTAATTACACTGCTCATTCAGGATTCTATAAAGGTAATAGTCATATGGTTTACACCCCAAATCCTGATAAACTGTCACACACAAAAGCATCACACACAAGAATCACACCAAATCATAATTAATCTCAATATTTACAATAAATGAAAACATAATTAATTCATGAAAATTCAATTTTACTCACCTTAAGAAGGAGGACCTAGTGGCGAAGGAGGAGGAGATGTCGACAGCGGACACAACGGAGGCAGTGGAGGCAGCGGAGGCAGCACGGAGGCAACGCGGAGGCAGCGTGGAGGCAGCGCGGAGGCCGCGGAGGCAGCGGAGGCAGTGTGGAGGCAGCGGAGGTAGCGGAGGCAATGGAGTAGACGAAGGAGGAGGAGGAGGAGGAGGAGGAGGAGGAGGAGGAGGCGCCGGTGGAGGAGGAGGAGGAGGCTACGGTGGAGGAGGAGGAGGAGCCGCGGTGGAGGAGGAGGAGGAGGAGCTGTGGTAGAGGAGGAGGAAGAGAGGTAGGCGCCGGAGGAGGAGGAGGAGGAGGCGGCCGCGGTGGAGGAGGAGGAGGAGAAGGAGGCGGCGGCCGTGGTGGAGAGGAGGCCGCGGCGGAGAGGAGGCAGCGGCGCAGGGTAGGGCTTCCGCGAAAGCTTGACAGGGTGCAGGGAGGAGGAGGACCCGATGGATTTTATAAATCCCGCGTGGACCTTTATCAGCACTAGTAAAAAGCGCTGATAAAGGTTGGACTTTATCAGTGCTTTTTTAGTGCTGATAAAGGGTGACTTTATCAGCGCTTTTCATTTTAGCATTGATAAATACCCTCTTTATCAGCGCTTTTGTAGCGCTGATAAAGACATACTTTATTAGCGCTAATAAAAGCGCTGATAAATGTATAAATTTAATAATTTGTTAATATTATTATATATTTATTTAAAATGATATTTATGATATATATATATATATTAATAATTATAACTCTAAATAAATATATCTTTATTTATACTTATAAAATTATTTGAAAGGTATATTTATATATATATCATTGAAAATATAATAAAATATTTATTTATTTTTTAAATATAATTTAATTTTAATTATAAGTGTACATTTTTTATAACATATATATTATATGGGTAACATAATGAATTATAAATCAATAACACATCAACGTGATATGTAATTATAATCTATAAATGAACATTATTCATGCACATATATATACGCATGTATGATATATTCATTGACCCCAATTCATTATAAAACACATATATATTGAATAATTTTAATTATACATATATATTAAAAAGTATTATATATTTATAAATAAAACAAATACATTAAATATAAACAAATATAATAAATATATATATTAAATATAATGAATTAATAAATCTAATAAATATAATGAATTAATAAATCTAATAAATATTATAAATCTAATAAATATATTTATTATTAATATTATAATTATTTAATTATATATATATATAGTTATAACATGTGTTTTTTATTTAATGTATTCAATAAACATTATCAGCGCTAAGAAAAGCGCTGATAAATGTAACCTTTATCAACGCTAAGAAAAGCGCTGAAAGGGATATTTAAAGCACTGATAAAGGGATATTTAAAGCACTAATAAATGTACCCTTTATCAGGGCTAAAAAAATTCTGATAAAGGGTACACCTTTATCAGTGCTTGTTTTAGCGCTGATAAAGGGTACATTTATCAGCGCTTTTTTTAGCGCTGATAAAGGCCTACCCCTTTATCAGCGCTTTTCCGTTAGCGCTGATAAAGGCAGGCGCCTACCTTGCCCAGTTTTGTGGTAGTGATAATCAAAACTTATCTCACATGTAATCTTAACATGTAATAATCAATGAAGTATAAGTTTAACCCAGTCAATAGAAAATGAGTTAAGAAATTTCTTACCACTTTGTAATCATTTGAATCATATACCCCATAAAAGTAATAATTATAAAATGAAACATTTAATATCATTAATATAATTATATTAATGATATTATATATCAAAGGTTATTATATACACCACATGCAAAAAATAAGTGGTGAAAAAGGCATATATCTCATAGAAGTAAAAGTGAGATGAGAAACCCTTACCTCACACTTCCCTTTAGTTTTGTGCACTTTAACCTCCTATATACAAGTTTAAAGAATGTTATTAATTCATTAAAAAATCATATTAATATTTATAATGTCTTATATGATACTTTTATAACATCTTACCACTCTTTCATTAATAATATTTCATTGTTTTCATTATTTCGGGTGTGTCTGTTTCATGGTTTCGTGGTTGGTTCACTTGTGTATAATTATGGATTTTCTTTTCAAATGAAAATAAAACTATAGAAGTGAAATGAAATGGTATTAATGAACTTACATAAGTTTAAATGGTCACATATATCATTTTTATTTCTTACATGAGTATGATAAATTTTATAAAATGTTAATGATAAATGTTTTGTTTAATTCGGTAGTTTTTTCGACCATCACAAACTAGTTTCATTTTATTTAATATTATGTATATATATTAGTTTTAGAACATTAAAGATGTTATAATATACCTATTAAAATATTATTTAAACAAAATAATAAAACATTCCATTATAAAGGGATAAACCGCTATAATTATCCACAGAGATGATTAACTGCTATAATTTGGACAATGGTTTCGTTTCTTTGAATAAGAGGAGGTAATAAAAGGGATAAATATAAGACATTCCATTAGAAATATAATATTAAAGTATATAAATGATACTAGAGTTATTATAAATTTATGTATGAAGTAGGTGTGGAGAAGGTATAAAAATAAAAGAAATCAAGAGAGGTTGTTTGAGAAAGTTACCTCTTGAATATCACCTCATTAAAGGACCCCTTAAGGAACTTGGAATTGGTATTCAGGTGAGACCAGAAGAACTTTGACATAGATATAGTGGGTAGGATATGGTTTGGAATATATTTTAATAGCTTCAAGGATTGTGATGAGAAAGGGGGTTATGGGGAATGGTATTTATACTTGAGGAGGGGTGGTTTTAAGTGATTAAATAATGATTATTTTATATTTAAAGCCAACCACATTTGGGTGGAATTAATTCCAATGAATTAGATTTATAATTAATGTTGTAAAGGCTGGTTAAGGTTGATAAATACATAAACCACCCATTTAATGTTGTAGTTTTTAGGTATTTTAAGATTTTACCTTTTAACTTTAACCCACTATATTATTTTACCTATACTACAGTAGATCTTTTTATTACCACCATAACTTTTTTATGACTAAAAATGAAAATGACATTATAAAATAATATGAACCTCATGATTCAAAATATATAATACATTTTTAAAAATTCAAAACACATAAGTTATAAAATTACATTTAAAATTAAACCATCAAAGCGCACTGAAAAACGTGTTTTTAGGCCCAAAAATGCACTTATACGAAAATAAGGTATAAAGATTATTTAAATGTAAATAATTAGATTATATATAACTAATAATTACTTAAGTTACTTTGAGATCAATTTAAAATCATAAAATGACTTTTAAATATAAATAAAATGAGGGTTTTATAAAAATCAGTATTTTTTTACTATTCACTGAAAATTTAAAATTTTTAGAAAACTCTCAAAAATTCATCCTGAGATAATTTTTACATGATAAATCCAAAAATGATATTAATTTTATCAAATAAATTTTATAAAAGTTTCAAAAATTAATTATATTTATTTTATCATAGAAAGTAATAAAATTCACTTTTTTTAAAGAAAACGTATATTTGAAAAATAAAATGACTTTACTAAAAATTATGTTCATATCAAAAAAACATTAATTAATACATTAACAATGATTTGGAAAATTATATATTTCATAATGTGGTTAATATTATTCATTCCTACCAATTTAATGGTTGGGTTACAATGGTCGTGTTAAAATAATAATATTTTGGAGTTCATTTAAGCTCGGTGTTCTGTGCAAAGTAAGTTATCGAAGAGATTAAATTTATTTTAAAAAGAGATTCATACCGTAAAACCTTAGGGTGTTACATTGAAACTTGGTTGTTTTAATTTTTGTCTTGTGATTTTTGTGAGTATCTGTTATGCAGTGTATTTTTACAATGGAATGAATTCCCTTGTATCCTTCCATGCTTTATCTTCTATGCTATATTTTGTAATATGGGGCTTGGTTTGATTCAAGGTGAAGATGGATGTTTGGTTTTGGATGAAGTTGGGGTTGTTATAAAGGTGATAAAATGAGATTTAATTGATGAAGGCAGTGTATTAATGATGAGATTATCATAGAAAGTAAGGAGTTTCATTAAGGGAATGGAGTTATTTTAAATAGTAGCTGATCTTGAAGAAGTTGATGGTCCCCATACAGATCTGTACCTTGTCCATAAAATAGTTAAAAAATTGATATTTAGACTCATGAAATTGGTGGGATGTCTGAGAATGACTTTATACTTACATCCAATGTCATTCAAATGAAATCGAATCATATTTTAAGGTGGGATAGAAAGTTTGACTTTGTTTTAAATATGATAATGAAGTGAATGGATGATAATAAACAGAGGAATCATCAGGATTACTATTTCTGAAATTTGTGGTATTGAACTCCCATTATATTTATTGTCTATAAATTTTTGACGTGATTTAACCAGGATGAGTATTATTAGATATATCTTATTATTAGGTATCTATTGCAATTAATGGAAATGAAATATGTTTGATATATATATATATAAGTGATGGTATGGAAGTGGTGTTTTCATTATATCTTATTGGTGTAATGGAAATGTTATGGTTACACAACTTCACTAGAGGTTGATCCATGTATTTTAGTTAACTTTTATGGTGGGAAATTTTTCTTTGACTCATGTTAATTGAGGTATTTATAGGCCATATACTTTTTTAGGTGTGTTAGTTGTGAATAATTGAATTGGTTAGCTTGTGCGAAACAATTAAAGGTGATCTAGGTGAGTGAATAGTTCTACATTTCAAGATTTTATAGGTATTTATTCTTCTTTTGTATTATATTTTTCTTTTTTCAATTATTGTATTTGTTTAAGGGGAGATAAAGATCACAAGTGAGTTGATTGTTTTCTCAAATTTTTAAATAACTTTCTAATTTTTTGATTTTTATTCTCGTTTCTTGCAACCATTTTGGAAACCCACACAAAATACTTATTCTTATTTATTTATTTTATATGTTCTTTATTTTTTTTCATATTGAGCTACTTGTACAAAATATTGAAAATTTTGTTGTCTTTTTATTATTATTAGAACTTTTTAAGAAATTCTAGTATTATATTATTTTTTAATTTTATTTTTTAAAATTATAGAATTTACTTGAGCACCATAATTGAACATGTGAATAAATGGTTCAATTATTGATATGCATGTACATTGAAATTACTGAAAGTAATTGTTGTTTTGTGTGTATTCCATACCATATTTTTATACTAAATCCTTTATTCATTTTCTCTGTTTATTATATGTGAATTAATATTTGGGTTTACTTACTTTAAAGATATGTTTTTTTCATTCCCTTTTAGTTTTTAATGGGTTGTGAGTACATTGATCATGTAGCTGGTATTTTTTTATCCTAAGTTTGATCAAGTTGTGTGCAGTTGATGACTACTGAATCATTATAGATACAAAAAATATCTTCTAGACATGTTCATGAGCAGGTGGTGTTATGATAAAAACAACTTTTATTTTTGAATTAATAAAATATAGGTTATGTTTGGGTATTTTAAATTTTATCATCCTATTCTTTTTCAAGTCATAGAAATAATTAAGAAATAAAATTAAGAGACCTACCAAAAAACCAAATCATTAGAAATCATTTTTGAAAAAGATCTGATAATACCTTTGTTTTTTAGGGAATTTTGTTAATGATTTGGTTACTTATAATCATGGGAGTTTCTTTCCCACTTTCACTATATGGACTTTCATTAGTAAATACATCCCCTAGGAAGCTGGTTTGAATGACTGATGTACCAAAACCCAACTCTCCTGATGACCTGAGTGACTAATGTACTAAACCCCAACTTATGACGGTGACAGATGATGTGTGAGAGGCTGATGAGTTTTGATGGAGTTTCATCTAAGGTATTTTGGATTTGAACATATTTAAAAAAATCTTGGAGCTCCATGTCTTTTCTTGGAATTTGAACATGTTTTTCTAAATAATAGCTCAGTTTGATGGAGTTTCATATAAGCTAATTTTATGATTATTCTATAATAAATATAATGAATATAACATGTATAATTAGATTAATAAATATAATATAAAATTTTATCAACCAATATTAAAATTCCCATACATAATATTTTATTTAAAATTAAATTTACAAACAAATATTAATTATTGTCATTAATATTGTTAATAATATTATCGATGAAAAGATAAATGTTGGTAATAATATTATCAACATATAAGTGTGTTGTATGAATTTCTTGCTCAACATTTCAACCAACATATAAATTATTTTTTTGTGTTATTATAATTTCAACATAATTATTTTATCATTCAATAAGAGTATTGAAATAGATGAAAATATTCTTATAAAATCATCGAGTAATTCTTGAGAGAAATACTCTTTTACTTTTAAAATAAGAGTTCTTTTAGAAAAATATTTGTATAAAACCAGAAGTAAAATAAGATATTTTTTTCATTATAAAATGATTGATTTTAGAAAAATAATGGCGGCATAAAATAGATTATAGAGCATACTTGAAAATAGGTAAGAATTCAAGAAGTTCCCTTGAATCGAGCTTGTTTATCAGGAAGAATTTTTGAAAGATCCTTCTAAAACATGTAACTCCCCATAAAAGAAAGAAGGATTCTTATTGTAACTTTTATATATATATATATAACATTTGAATATAATTTATTAATATTACATAATAATAATTATGAATTTCATTGGGGTAAAGATAGAAAAAGAGTAACCCAAAAGAAAATGAAGGTTCGGGTAGAAAACTCTTACCTTATGTTCGAATGTATACTTCACTTGACCTTAATGTCCTAAATAATAAAATTAAATCATTTAATTAATTAATTAATAACCTTATATACATATATTTGATTCATTATAGTTTTATTAAGTTCATTTATGTTCCTATTGATAAGTTATTAGATTGAATTCCATCGTTCCGAAATGTTCGTTTCCTTGATTTCATGATCAGTTCACTTAATTATAAGTAATGGAGTTCATATGGAATGGATATAATTATCCAGAATTGAATTTATATATTATTAATTAACATAAATAAGTGTAAATGGTTATATATATCATTTGGTTACATGGTATGATGATGAATCAATAGATAAGACATTTAGTGATAATCATTTTAGATTTTTACGACGGTTATTCGATCACAACGAACTAGTTTTGTTTTATTATTTAATATCATGTATATATAATGGTTCCAGAACATTACATAAGATATAATATATATTTTATAATCTGTTTCAACTATAAAATGGCTTCATGACCAGCCTTGAAGGAGAAATTAAAGAATGAAAGTTCGTCGTCCATGAAGGTTATAAATCGGCACCTCCCGGACGATGATTTCATTTTTAAAATAAAAGAGAGAGAGATATAGTAGTTTGAGGAAGGATATTCCATTATAATTATATAATTATAGAATATATATTATACTATAGTTTTCATGATCATTTGGAAAGAGGAGGTGAGGAGAAGATGAGAAAAGAAAATAAATTGAAAATGAAATTAAAAGAAAAAGGAAGAGGGTTTACCTCTTGAAATATACTCCTTGAGAACCTTCTTAAGGGGGGGGTTCTCTTTTGAAAAGACCAAGATATCATGGAAATGAAGAGATACTGGTGAAGAGGATTTGGGTAGAACTTTTATAATCTTTTATTCTTAGAGGAGTGAGGAGAAGAGGGGGTGAGGAGTGGATTTTATAGTGGAGGAAGGAGTGATTTTTGAATATCTTATTCATTATTTTATTATTTTGCTCAAGATAAGCAATATTATTGATTCTTGTGAACAAAAATAGTAATAATTTCATGTGAGTTTGAACCATGTTTTCTTACATCACCCATACATCACCTCTGACTCAATAAATTATGTATTTAGCATTTATCATAAATTGTTGTATTTTACTATTCACCAAGAATTCAAGTATTTTAGAAAAATACTAAAAATTAACCCAAAACATTTTTTAAATGTGTAGAATTCAAAAATGGACTCCATTTTATCAAAATAATTTTCTAAATATGTGAAATTTAATTTTTAAATAAAATCATCATTTACTCGAAAAATACAGTTTTTAAAACTAAAACTGATTTTATAACACCCTACAAATTTAACTAAGGTCTTATTAAATTATCCTAAAATAATATGACAAAAAAATATTTATTTAGGAATACATTTTATAAAAATTAATTTTATTTTAAATTAATTTATTAATTTAAAATTGTAATTAAATATTTATTACTCACAAAAAATATGAACACTTAATTGTTAATTTTTTAAAATATTCACTCTCATTTATAAGGTGCCTAAATTTTATTTATACTTACATGGGTAAGGTTACTATTCATTTGGTTGATTTTCTGTTCATAAGGGTCATATTACTATTCATAAGGGTACATTACTATTTTAAATGGTCAAGTTACTATACACAAAAAAATATAAGTTGATCCCATCACACTCTAAATATCTTACTAATCGCAACCGTGTATGTCCTTTTTTCGAAATTCAAAACATAGAAGTGACAAAATTATGTTTAACGGCTAGGTTATAACTATATCCTATAAATAACAAAGTGTTTGTTTCATAGAGACTCAATGTTGCATGCATTCTATATTAAATTTATTTGTAAATCCTTGGGATGTTATATTCTTCTCCCTTACAAAAATTTCATCCTCAGAATTACCAGAATGTTACCTCATAAAAAGATTTTGGTAGTTCTTCATCATAAGTTCCTCAAGCTCCCACATCGCCTCTTCAATTTTATGATTTTTCCAAAGTACATTTTCCAGTTAAGTCATCATATTCCTCAATACCTATTCTTTAGTGTCCAGAATTGAGATAGGCTCTTCACATTAAGATGAGTAAGGTTCCAATTATATACCTTCAAAAGTGAGGACATTTATTGGGTTTAACATGTATTTTCTCAATAATGATACATGGAACACATTGTGTACCTTAGAAAGGCTAGGTAAAACTGCCAAATGATAAGCCACAACTCCAATTATATCTAGAATTTAAAAATGTCCAATGTACCTTGGGCTCAGTTTCCCTTTATTTCCAAATCTTATAATACCCTTCTATGGAGATACTTTCAAGAAAACATGATCTCCCACTTGAAATTACAAATCATTTATTTGATTATATACATAGCTTTTTTGCCTACTTTGAGCTGCTTTGATATGGGTTTGAATATTCTTTACCTTTGTTGTTGTTTCCTCCACAAGCTTTGGGCCCACAATCTTCCTTTCACTAACTTCATCCCAACAAGTTGGTGTATGACATCTCTTTCCATACAATGCTTTATATAGTGCCATGTGAATATTTGAATGGAAACTATTATTGTAATAAAACTCCACTAAAGGTAAATACTGATCTCATATACCTTGAAAGTCAAGTGAACATGATCTCAACATGTCTTATAATGTTTGGATCATCCTTTTTTATTATCCGTCAGTTTGAAGGTGATAAGCAGTACTCAAACAAAGCTCAGTATCCAAAGATTTCTAAAGACTTTTCTTGAATTTCAATGTAAATTGTGGATCAAGATCAAACACAATTGAGAGAGGTGCTCTATGAATTCTTACAACTTCATTGATATAGAGTTGCGCAAGGTTCTCAAGTGTAAAATCCTCCCTTATAATGAGGAAATGTGCATATTTGGTAAGTCGATCCACAATTACCCATATTACATCATTATTTCTTAGAGTTTTGGGTAATCCGGTGACAAAATCCATAGTAATGTCATCCCATTTCCATGTAGAAATAGGTAGAGGTTTCATGACTCCTCTATGATGTTGTTTTTGACCTTCACTTATTGACAGACTAAACATCTTAATATATAATTAGCAATTTCCCACTTTATGTTGTCCCACTATAAATATTCCTTCAAATCTATATACATCTTAGTGCTACTAGGGTGTATAGAGAAATTTGAACTATGGTCATCATCCAATAACTCCCTTTTTAGCTCGGATATAGAGGGAACACATAACCTCCTCCCAAATTTTAAAATTTCATCCTCAAACACGAAGTATGCTGACTTCCCATCATTTACAGCTTTAATTTTCTTTTGAATATTCTCATCATCAAACTGAGAACTTTTAATTCTTTCCAATAAATATGGTTTGGCAACCAATTGAAAAAGTGGTGATGTTTCACCTTCTTTGATAATTCTCATATCTATCCTTGTTAGATCCATGTACATAGGATCCTTGTCAATTCTTGTTTTTTTCATAAATCCATGATCCTTCCTGGTCAATGCATCAACAACCTTATTTACCTTTCCTGGGTGGTGGTGTATGGAACAGTTGTAATCCTTGAGTAGCTCGAGCCATCGCCTTTGCCTCATGTTAAGTTCTTTTTGTGGGAAGATGTATTTCAAGCTTTTTTGATCTGTATATATCTCACATCTTTCACCATAGAGAGACTGTTTTCATATCTTCAGAGCAAATATTATAGCTTCTAACTCAAGATCATGAGTTGGATAGTTTTGTTCATGAATTTTTAACTACCTTGATGCATAGTTAGTAACTCTATCATTCGGAATAAGGACACAACCAAGTCATTTATTTGATGCATCACTATAAATCAAAAATCCACCATTTCCCGATGGTAGAATTGGGATCATAGCATTCACTAATACCCTCTTAAATTCTTTAAAACATTCTTCACATTATTTTGTCCATAAAAACTTAACCCCTTTACGGGTAAGCTTGGTTAACGAGTTAGCTAATTGGGTAAAGTTCTGATTGAAACACCAATAATAACCTACTAAACCAATAAAACTACATACCTCAGTTATGTCCGTTGGTGTAGGAAATTATTGAATTACCTTTGTCTTCATAGGATACACTAAAATTCCATCCTTAGAGACAATATGACTCAAAAAAGAAATTGTTTGAATCCAGAATTCACCCTTGATAAACTTACCATATAACTCGTTTCTTCTAAGAGTATTCAGAATAATGTTTAAGTGATTCTCATGATCTTTATATATTTTGGAGTATACGAAGATATCATCAATAAATGCCACAAAAAATTTATCAAGATATTCCTTAAAAAAAATATTCATTAGATCTATGAAAACATAGGGTGCATTAGTCAGTCCAAAAGAAATTACTGTAAACTTGTAATGCTCGTACATGGTTCGAAATAATGTCTTTGGAATATCTTCATTCCTCACACGTAATTGATGTAACGTCCCTGATTCGGGTGCCACTCAACGGGTGCCCCAAACCCAGTTGGTCACATGACCTCAGGCGCATTTCCCCAAACGCCAGAGGCTGCCGACTAGTAGCGAGGGCCCAGGTCTGATAGTGGGAAAACTATGCCCTCATTTGTCAAAGTGTAGCGCAGCAGAATACAAGATAAAACATACAGCCACGAAAGCAATAAACCATAAACATTTAAAATAAACAACTGCAATAAAAATAAACAACAGTTATATAGATAATGGTGCAACATGCCTCAGGTTATAGAAAACAGCCAGAACATGTTATATATCAATAAAGTACAATACAATATAGAGTACAGCAAAACAACAAAATATCTAGCAGCATCGCGAGCCTAAGCTCGGTCCCATGCTTCCCTACTCCTCAGCAACAATCATGTACCTGTATAGGTACCCTTGCCCTTATCCACACATACAGAAACGTAATCTGTTTGGGCCGAAGACATGACCCAAACAGGGTATGAGAAATAAATCTAAGTAGGCACCCACCAAAGGCTCGTGCCCAACTGTGTGTAAATATGTAACAACGGTGTGCAGCTAAAAAATGCAATAAACTAAGCAGTAACTAACTTACCAGTTATATTTCCATTTAATTATTCATTTTAACCATTTAATTTAATAACATTCTATGCTCAACAGTACCAATGTCCTCAGGATGATATAGTAAAACCATGCCCTCAGGCTATACAGAATCTTGCCCTCTAGCATTGCCCTCAGGCGAAATAGAATCTTGACCTTAGGCCAAACTAAAACGAAACCCTCAGGTAATCAGAATCTTTCCCTTGGGCATTGCCCTCGGGCTAATAGAACTACGCCCTCAGGATAATTAACCATGCCCTCAGGCTAATATATCACTGCCCTCAGGCTAAAAAAGTAATCGGGCCATGCCCAACATATTAACATTCAATTTACAAATAATTCCTCTCAAGGAAAAAGTAATGCATAATATAAACATGGCATACCCTCAGGTATCCTGACCAAATGGTTAAACAGAGGAACGCACCCCCGGGGTGGTACTGGATCCAAGAAGTGATCCCAAACAGCAGTTTATTATCAAATTTAATTACCTATACAATTCTAGGTATTTAAATAGCCAAGGCCTCAGCCACACGATACCCCATCATGGGTTCGTAGCACAAAAATACACACAAACACACAACAGTTGGAAATTAAACACCAAGCCACCTACCTTAAATGCCCCTGATCGATATACGCGAACTACGATCCTCTAATCATCCAAGAACAATGAAGATTTGAGGTAAAAGAAAACCTCATTCAAACTCAAATAACTTCCCTTAGAGGAAGAATTGGAAAGAACTATGCAAGGAGAAAGGAGGGCTTACCCGTGTAGTTCCAACGTGATCGACGGAAGCGGGATCGGATTCCTGGTGCTCGGTCGGTTGATCTACAAAGATTCGGTCGTCCTCCCGAGCTCCCCTCCGGTTCTAAGCCAATCCTGTGAACAGAGTTGGACACTGCCCATTTAAGCGAAAAAACAAACTACATGGCGTGTACTATTGGGTACACGACGTGTAGTTTTCATTTTTTAATTGTTCCTTCGGTGGCTTCTCGCCAGCATGGCACTGTTCATCTATCGACATGAGTACACAGCGTGTGAAACCTGAGTACACAGCGTGTACTTCCGCCTTACTATTTGTCTGTTGACTGACTACAGGGCATGTAAATACCCACTACACGCCATGTAGTCGGTTTTTTACACCCTTCCTTGTCAAAATGGATACACACCCTGTGTACTCATCCCACACGGCCAACGTACAAGGTGTGTGGAAAAGTATACGGTGTGTAGTCCCAAAATTTAGGATTTTTTCCCATTTTACTTATTTTCTCAAAAACACTTAAGGAAAAAAGAAAAGAAGAAACTTGTACCTCAAAAACAAGAACCAGGTTCTTACAAACTTCCCCCCTTAAAGCAATTCATCCCCGAATTTCCCTTCCAAGGGTAGAAATAATAAAGCTCAGAATAGCTCTTGATACTGAGCACGCATGTCGGTCTCTCGCTCCCAGGTTTCATCCTGCACTCGGACATGTTGTCATAGCACCCGTACGAGAGGAACTGACCGGCCTCGGGGAACCTTCGTGTTCCTATCCACGATACGAATCGGATGCTCCTCAAAGGACGCATCAACCTGAAGCTCAACCACCTCTGGATGATAAACGTGAGACGAGTCTGAATGATAGCGGCGCAACTGAGATACATGGAAGATGTCGTGCATGGCTCGGTACCTCTGTGGTAATTGTAACCGATAGACAACCTTCCCGACTCTCTCCAGAATCTCAAATGGCCCCACATACCTTGGTGAAAGTTTACCCTGTCTCCTGATCCTTCTGTGTCCCAACCTAGGTGAAAAACGCAGGAAAACCTAATCCCCAACCACGAACTCCAAGGGTCATCTGTGGCGATCAGCATAAGATTTCTGACGAGACTGCGCAGTAGCCATCTGCTTCTGAATCAACTGGACCTGCTCAGAAGTCTCCTGCACGAGACATGGTCCTAGTAAAGCTGTCTCACCTGCCTCTAACCAGCACAAAGGTGATCGGCATGGCCTACCATATAAAGCCTCGTAAGGTGCCATCTCAATAGTCACCTGAAAACTGTTATTATAGGAAAACTCGACTAGGGGTATGTGCTTCTCCCAAGAGCCCCCAAAGTCTAGTATGCATGCACGCAGAATGTCCTCAAGCACCTATATCGTACACTCTGACTGGCCATCAGTCTGAGGGTGGTAATCTATGCTCAGAAGCACCTGTGTACCCAGTACCCTCTGAAAACTCTGCTAGAAACGAGACGTAAAACAGGCGTCTCTATCTGAAATGATAGAACGAGGGACCCCATGAAGACGTACGATCTCTCAGATATACAACTTCCTGAGCTTGTCAACACTGAAGGTCTCCTTGATCGGCAAAAAGTGAGCTACCTTCGTGAGTCTGTCCACAACAACCCACACAACATCATTGCCTCGAGGTGACCTCGGCAACCCAGTCACGAAATCCATCAAGACATCATCTCATTTCCACTCCAGAATGGGTAACTGTTGTAATAGTCCGAATGGCCTCTGATGCTCCGCCTTCACCTGCTGACAGGTGGAACATCTCGTAACAAAACCAGTTATCTCTCCTTTCATACCCGTCCACCAATACTGACGTCTCAAGTCACGGTACATCTTGGTAACCCCGGGATGAACTGCCCAAGCTGAAGCATGAAACTCCCACATCAACTCATCACATATATCCCCTGGAACCCATACTCGTCCATGGAAACGCAGTACCTCATCATCGCCTATCGTCCATCCAGGAGGAGGGTCCTCACTTTCCATTGAATCCTATAGAACTAGGCCTTCTGAATTAGATAGTTGTCTCATCCTCACTCTATCCAGGAGGTTAGAAGTCACAGCTAAAGAAGAAAGATAAGTCTACCCCTGACTGTCATGAACCTCCAGATGCATCTCAGAGAACAAAGTCATAAGCTTCCACTCATCACTGGCCTCCTGCACGACCTATATCTGAGTCCTCCTACTCAGTGCATCAGCTACTACATTACCTTTACCTGGTGTATAGGTAAGCTCAAAATCTAAGTACTGAAGGTATTCAACCCACCTTCTCTGTCTTAGGTTCAAGTCACGCTGAGTAAAGATATATTTGAGACTTTTGTGGTCGGTGAAAACCACAAAATGCTCTCCCAAGAGATAATGTCTCCAACAGCGCAATTCATGAACAACTACAGCCAACTTGAGATCATCCGTCAGGTAATTCCTCTCATGTGGCCTCAACTGCTGAGACCCGTACGTAACAACTTGATCGCCCTGCATCAACACAGCTCCCAGTCCAATACCTGATGCATCACAGTAAACTGTATAGCTCTTCCCTTACTCTGGAAGTATCAGGATTGGAGCTGATGTCAACCTTCCCTTCAGGTCCTGAAAGGCTGTCTCGTAAGCTTCCAACCAAACGAACTTCACACCCTTCTTGGTCAAACCCGTCAACGGTGCTGCTAAACAGGATAAGTATTGTATGAAGCGTCTATAGTAACCAACCATCCCCAAGAAACTCCGAATCTCAAACACGTTATTGGGATGCTCCCAGGAAACTACTACTCTCACCTTCTCTGGGTCTACTTCAACTCCTACCTCTGAGATGATATGACCTAGGAAGTGAATCTGGTCCATCCAAAAGAGGCATTTTGAGAGCTTATCATATAGTTGATGCTCTCTCAGTGTACTCAATACGATCTCAAGATGGGTGGCATGGTCGTATCGAGTGTGAGAGTACACCAAGATATCGTCTACGAATAATACCACAAAAGAATCCAAATACGGATGGAACACATGATTCATCAGAGCCATGAAAACTGCTGGCGCATTCGTGAGTCCAAATGGCATAACCAAGTACTCGTATAGTCCATATCTGCTCTGAAAAGTTGTAAGTGGTATGTCTGATGGTATCACACGTAGATGATGATATCCAGATCTCAAGTCAGTCTTCAAGAACACTCGTGCTCCATGAAGTTGATCAAAAAGATCATTAATCCTTGGAAAGGGATATCGGTTCTTAACCATCAACTGGTTCAGCTTCTGATAATCCACACATAGTCAAAGGGTACCGTCTGCCTTCTTCGTAAAGAGGACCGGCGAACCCCAAGGAGAAGTACTGGGTCGGATGAAACCCTTTGCTTGTAACTCCTCCAACTGCCTCTTGAGCTCCTACAACTCTGACGAGACTGCGTGGTAGCCATCCCCGACCAAGAACTCCAAGGGTTGTCTGCGGCGATCAGCATAAGATTTCTGACGAGACTACGCGGTAGCCATCTACTTCTGAATCAATTGGACCTGCTCAGAAGTCTCCTGCACGAGACATGGTCCCAGTAAAGCTGTCTCTAACCAGCACAAAGGTGATCGGCATGGCCTACCATATAAAGGCTCGTAAGGTGTCATCTCAATAGTCACCTGAAAACTGTTATTATAGGTAAACTCGACTAGGGGTATGTGCTTCTCCCAAGAGCCCCCAAAGTCTAGGATGCATGAACGTAGCATGTCCTCAAGAACCTGTATCATACGCTCAGACTGGACATCAGTCTGAGGGTGGAAAGCTATGCTTAGAAGCACCTATGTACCCAGTGCCCTCTGAAAACTCTACCAGAAACGAGACATAAAATGGGCGTCCCTATCTGAAATGATAGAATGAGGGACCCCGTGAAGATGTACGATCTCTCGGATATACAACTTCTTGAGCTCGTCAACACTGAAGGTCTCCTTGATCGGTAAAAAGTGAGCTACCTTCGTGAGTCTGTCCACAACAACCCACACGGCATCATTGACTCAAGGTTACCTCGGCAACCCAGTCATGAAATCCATCGTGACATCATCCCATTTTCACTCCGGAATGGGTAACTATTGTAACAGTCCGGCTAGCCTCTGATGCTCTGCCTTCACCTGCTGACAGGTGGAACATCTCGTAACAAAACCAGTTATCTCTCCTTTCATACCCGACCACCAATACTGATGTCTCAAGTCACGGTACATCTTGTTAACCCCAAGATGAACTGCCCAAGCTAAAGCATGAAACTCCCACATCAACTCCTCACGTATATCTCATGGAACCTATACTCTTCCATGGAAACACAGTACCTCATCATCGCCTATCATCCATCCAGGAGGAGGGTCCTCACTTGCCACTGACTCCCGTAGAACTAGGCCTTCTGAATCAGATAGTTGTCTCATCCTCACTCTATCCAGGAGGGAAGAAGTCACAGCTAAAGAAGAAAGATAGGTCTGCCCTTGACTATCGTGCACCTCCAGATGCATCTCAGAGAACAAAGCCATAAGCTGCCACTCATCACTGGCCTCCTGCACGGCCTGTATCTGAGTCCTCCTGCTTAGTTCATCAGCTACTGCATTACCTTTACCAGGTGTATAGGCAAGCTCAAAATTGAAGTACTGGAGGTATTAAACCCACCTTCTCTGTCTCAGGTTCAAGTCACGCTGAGTAAATATATATTTGAGACTTTTGTGGTCGGTGAAAACCACAAAATGTTCTCCCAAGAGATAGTGTCTCCAACAGCGTAACGCATGAACAACTATAGCCAACTCGAGATCATGCGTCAGGTAATTCCTCTCACGTGGCCTCAACTTCCGAGACCCGTACGCAACAACTTGATCACCCTGCATCAACACAACTCCCAACCCAATACTTGATGCATCATAGTAAACTGTATAGCTCTTCCCTTTCTCTAGAAGTATCAGGACTAGTGTTAACGTCAACCATCCCTTCAGGTCCTGAAAGGCTGTCTCACAAGCTTTCGACCAAATGAACTTCACACCCTTCTTAGTCAAACCCATCAACGGCGCTGCTAAGTAGGAGAAGTCCTATATGAAGCATATGTAGTAACTAGACAGCCCCAATAAACTTTGTATCTCAAACACGTTCTTGGGCTTATCCCAGGAAACTACTACTCTCACCTTCTCTGGGTCTACTGCAACTCCTACCTCTGAGATGATATGACCCAGGAAGTGAATCTGGTCCATCCAAAAGTGGCACTTTGAGAGCTTAGCATATAGTTGGTGCTCTCTCAGTGTACTCAATATGATCTCAAGATGGGTGGCATGGTCATGTCGAGTGTGAGAGTACACCAAGATATCGTCCACGAATACTACCACAAAAGAATCCAGATACGGATGGAACACACGATTCATCAGAGCTATGAAAACTGTTGGCGCGTTCGTGAGTCCAAACAGCATAACCAAGTACTCGTATAGTCCATATATGCTCCGAAAAGCTGTAAACGGTATGTCTGATGGTCTCACGCGCAGCTGATGATATTTAGATCTCAAGTCAATCTTTGAGAATACTTGTGATCTATGAAGTTTATCAAAAAGATCATCAATCCTCGGCAAGGGATATCAGTTCTTAACCATCAACTGGTTCAGCTTCCGATAATCTACATAGAGTCTGAGGGTACCGTCCGCCTTCTTCACAAAGAGGACCGGTAAACCCCAAGGAGAAGTACCGGGTCGGATGAAACCCTTTGACTGTAACTCCTCCAACTGCCTCTAGAGCTCCTGCAACTCTAGTGTAGCCATCCTATAAGGAGGAATGGACACTGGTGTTGCTCCTGGCATAAGCTCAATAGAGAAATCCACCTCTCGCTCTGGAGGTAGACCTGAAAAGTCGTCCGGGAAGACATCCCTAAAACGATCAACCACTGGAGGGAAATCCATCTGACAAGTCCCCTGATCATCCAGATATAAACTCACAATTTGGGTTGTGAATCCACCTCACCCACGATGCTCTGGTCCAGCTCGACTCGCCTAAACATCCCATTCACCTTTGTATAGAAACTCTCTGCCCTCTGGTAACGTGAAACTCACCCTACGACGATAACAATCTATAAAGGCTCGGAAGGGAACCAACCAGTCCATCCCAAGAATGACATCATAGATCGTCATATCTAAGATATAGAGGTCCCATAGAAAGTGACACCCACCAACCTCAAGGGGGCACTCCTTGCACTGATGCACACCAGTCGTTCTAGTTCCCAACGGAGTGTCTAGCGTCATAACAGTAGCAGAAGAAGAAGAAACACAGAGCCCAAGGCTCTCCACAACGGATACAGATATGAAACTATGCGTAGCACTCATATCAAAAAGTACTAAAGATAAGACAGAAGCTACTAGAATAGTACCTCTGACTGTAGAAGGTCTGGGATCCTGCTCCTGCTGGGTCTATTACACTGCATATGCCTACCCAGTGTCGCGGCCCTATGACACAGCCTGACTACCCTGAGTTGTCCCGCCCTTTTGCCTCTACGATCTTGGTGTCTGGCTACCACGACCATGACCACCATCTCTTCCTGCATGCCCCGACGTATTCCAGTTTTCCGACTGGTAAGAAGCTACTAGTCCTGCTCCCGCACACGGAGTCCGTATAGAACCCCTCTCACTAGTCATGGGTACAAACGCCCTGCAAAAGCGCTGCAGATGACCCATCTTGCCGTAAGCCCGGCACTCCACTGGGTCTCATGGGCACTGAGGTCTCTTATGCCCCTCTCTACCACACTAGTAGAAAAAGATCGGGCCACCTGAAGAAACTGTCTGGCTAGTACTTCCATCGTGAGAGAAACTCATCTGTCGCTTCCTCCTCCCGGTAGAAATAGTGCCAGAAACTGGTGTTGAACCGCCCTGGCCTGCACCACTAGCCTCCCAAAGGTTCCTCTATGTAATCAGTGCCTGATTCACAATAGCATGTACTGAAGGCAACCTGAAAACATTCACCAGTGCTCGGATGTCATAACGAAGACCATCCTCAAAACGTATGGCCCTCAACGTCTCATCACCCGTCAGCACGGGTGAAAAATGCTGAAGCTCGGTGAAACGATCAGAATAGTCAATCACCAACATTACGCCCTACTGCAGATTCATGAACTCTCGAGCTCTATCTGCCCTTAGCATCTTTGGGAAGAAGAAGTCATAGAAGGCTGTCTGAAAATCTTCCCATGCCATGTCTCTGTGATGCTCAGACTGAGTGGTAACATCCCACCACCTCTTGGTGGAATCACGCAGCATATAAGTCGCGAGCTTGACCCTCCGCCCTGGAGGCATCTCAAGATGCTCGAAAATAGTCTGCATAGAATCCATCCAAGATTCCGCAGCCTATGGTCTGCCATCCCCTAAAAACGTAGGCGGGTGCTGCTGTTGGAAGATACGAGTCAGCTCAGCCATAGATGTGGCAGCCAGCGGTGCTCCCTGAAAGGTCTTCATGAATCAAAAAAAGCCTTCACGGAACTGTACCTCTGTGCCTGTGTCCGGTATAACGGCTGGTGCGGCATCTGGCTATGCTGGAGGATCCACTGGTAGCCCATGGCCCACTATCTCTGGAGTATAATCATTGCTGCTCTATTAGAAAATAATGTGTGTTCGTCTCGGTGGCATGACTCTACAAGGTCAAACGCACACCTTAGATCAAGATTATTAAAGATTGAAAACGAAGGAACCAAAAAGGGAACAGAAGAAAGAAGGCATTTCAAGATTTGAAAAACAAGACTACACAGCGTGTATACTGACTACACGGTGTGTACCTGACTTCTCTTCCCCTGCCCGGGTCCTTCTACACGGCTAAGCTGCACGGCTCCCATTGAACAAAACTACACGACATGTATATAATCTACACAGCGTGTATGGTGTAATTTTCCAACTGACCGTGTCATCTGTGACATGGCCGACTACTCGGCTAACACTACACGGCGTGTTACACCCGCACATGGCATGTACACCACCCCGTTCCCAGCCACATGGTCAGGTCCACACGGTCTGTCCTCGGACAGGACTACATGGCGTGTCCCATAGGTACATGGCGTGTACTAAACGAGCTTCGTCGACCCGTGTTGTTAGTTACACGACTGGATACACGGCTCAATACATGGCGTGTTCCATATACACACGGCGTGTACACGAAAGGATTACACCGAACCGTGTTGTTAGTTACACGGCTGGATCCCAGGTCAGACCACACGGCGTGTTCCATAGTGGACACGGCGTGTATGGATTAAGGTCTCGTTCGTCCGTGTTGTTAGTTACATGGGCAGACTCCGAGTCAACACTACACAGCGTGGTACACGGCGTGTTCACCCCAAGAATTTCCCTTCCCTATGTCCCCGCTCACACAGTCTATAACATAGGAAGAGAATACACGGTGTGTACTGAGGGTACACGGCGTATACTCAAAAGTATTTATTTTCTTTTCTTCCTGAATAGAAGAACACATGGCGTGTGTTCGAGGAACTACACGACGTGTATCTTGGGTTTTTTTGGGCAGTAAGTCTCAGATACTACTCCAAAATCCCAGAAAATACTGAAAACAACACCTAAGTGCCAAATTCCGATCTGTGAGGGGCCATACTCCCCGCGAATCAAAGTTTGGCATCTTATGTGAGTTATAAATACGATGAACATCCAATGATCCACCAAATTCTGGTCAATGAGGGCCCATACTCCTCAGTAAGTTTGGCGTCCATTCTATTAACAGACTCACACAAAATACCCTATCACATAGCAGGTATTTATCAATGAAGCTATCACAACAGCATGCTTTTCTAGCACAACAACTATCACAACAACATGCAATTTCTAATGCACCTACGTGGAATGAAACTATGCATGTCATGTGATTTCTAGCATGTGCCTAAATGATGCATGAGATGGCATACCCTCATCTCATCAGGTTGCAACTAAATAGAACCCATGGATAAAATATAACAGCACAATCACAAGTTTGTCACCCAACGGTGAAAACGAATCAACTGTAAAATTTGAAAAATCAGAAGAATTGCAAAAATACGAGGTAAAACTGGATTTTCCCTGTACCTGGCTCTGATACCATTTGTCACGACATGCCTCCCTGGACCATGAACCTTGTCATCTGACCCCATGGGTCTCCTATAATACCTCGGTTGCCTTCCCAGCAAACCATATGCTATTACTCACTAGGGTCTCTTATCAGACTAATGACTGTCCCCACAGGTCAACACATGTTCTTTCAGTGTGTTTTGTCCTCACTCACACACACCCTGGGAAACTTCTCAGAAGGTCACCCATCCTGATAACTACTCCAAGCTAAGTACTCTTAACTGTGGAGTTCTAATCAGACAGGCTCCCGAAAAGAATGGTGCACCTTGTTGACATGGGTAGTAACATTTAGCCTTTTAAGTCTCACTTTTACAGGGGTGTTACATTATCCACCCCTTTAAAGTACAACACCCTCATTTTGGACCCCAAGCCTCAAAACCAGGCAGTGTTTAAGCACTTACGGCTGGGTATTGCCTCTGATACCACTTTGTAATGTCCTGGATCTGGGTGCCACTCAACGAGTGCCTTGAACCCGGTTGGTCATATGACCTCAAGCGCATTTCCCCAAACACCAGAGGCTGTCGACTAGCAGCGAGGGCCCAGGTCTGATAGTGGGGAAACTATGACCTCATTTGTTAAAGTGTAGCGTAGCGTAATACAAGATAAAACATACAACCGCGGAAGGAATAAACCATACACATTTAAAATAAACAACTGTAGTAAAAATAACCAACAATTATATAGATAATGGTGCAACATGCCTCAGGTTCTAGAAAACAGCCAGAACATGTTATACATCAATACGGTACAATACAATACAGAGTACAACAAAACAACAAAACAGATGGCAGCATCGCAAGCCTAAGCTCGGTCCCATTCTCCTCTACTCCTCAGCAACAATCATGTACCTGTATAGGGACCCTTGCCCTTATCCACACCTATAGAAACGTAATCTGTTTGGGCCAAAGACATGACCCAAACAGGGTGTGAGAAATAAATCCTAGTAGGCACCCACCAAAGGCTCGTGCCCAACTATGTGTAAATATGCAACAGCGGTGTGCAACAGTAAAATGCAATAAACTAAGCAGTACTCAAAAGTAACTAACTTACCAGTTATATTTCCATTTAATTATTCATTTTAACCATTTAATTTAATAACATTATGTGCTCAATAGTACCAATTCCCTCAGGCTAATATAGTAAAATCATGCCCTCAGGCTATATAAAATCTTGCCCTCAGTCATTGCCCTTAGGAAAAATAGAATCTTTCCCTCAGGCCAAACTGAAACGAAACCCTCAGGTAATCAGAATCTTTCCCTCAGACTAATAGAACTACGCCCTCAGGCTAATAAACCATGCCCTCGGGCTAATATATCACGGCCCTCATGCTAAACAAGTAACCAGGCCATGCCCAACATATTAACATGCAATTTACATACAATTCCTCCCAAGGAAAAAGTAATGCATAATATAAACATGGCATACCCTCAGGTATCCTGGCCAAACGGCTAAATAGAGGAACGCACCCCCGAGGTGGTCCTGGATCCAAGCAGTAATCCCAAACAGTAGTTTATTATCACATTTAATTACCTATACAATTCTAGGTATTTAAACAGCCAAGGCCTCAGCCACACGATACCCCATCATGGGTTCGTAGCACAAAAATACACACAAACGCACAACAGTTGGAAATTAAACACCAAGCCACCTACCTTAAACACCCATGATCGATATACGCGAACGACGATCCTTGAATCGTCTAAGAACAAAAAAGATATTAGGTAAAATAAAACCTTGTTCAAACTCAAACTACTTCCCTTAGAAGAAGAATTGGCAAGAACTACGCAAGAAGAAGGGAGGGTTTACCCGTGTGGTTCCAACGTGATCGACAGAAGCGGGATCGGATTCCCAGTGCTCGATCGGTTGATCCACAAAGATTTGGCTATCCTCCCGAGCTCCCCTCTGGTTCTAAGCCAATCCTATGAACATGGTTGGCTACTGCCCATTTAAGTGAAAAAAACAAACTACACAACGTGTACTATTGGGTACACGGCATGTCGTTTTCATTTTTTAATTGTTCCTTCGGCGGCTTCTCGCCAACGTGGCATTAAGGTGATCATGAAATACTCCGATGAAGTAGAGGAGTGGTGATTCAGATGATTGTTGTACTGTTCGTAAGTTCAAAGAACATGTGTCAAAGGTGATACATTGTTTACAACAATGAATATTGTGAGGAGTAATCCATCCAAGGATGATTAAGGCAGGATGGTGTTTTTGGATGAAGACCATGCAATTCCTCCTTATTGCATAAGGACCATGGGCTTTGATGAAGACCATGCAATTCCTCATTATTGCATGAGAACAATGGGTTTTGATGATGACCATGCAATTACTCATGATTGCGTGAGAACCATGCTAGAGACTTCTATGGCGGTTGATGAAGGAGGCAATGTGCCAATGCGTTGACTTATGACATGGCCATGCACATCACACTGTCATAGAAGATGATGGTACTAAAGTTGTTCCTTCAAAGAATACATATCACAATGGTGGAGTTTGTGATAAAAGCAAAAGAGTTGCTGAAGGATACAGATCACCAAGAAGAAGTGTTGTTGAGGTGATCGTGCTTGTCGACAAAGCAAACAAACGACATTCAAATTTGTTGACAAAGGAGATTCCATGGTGACATGTCGAGTTCAAGAGTTGTGGTCAACGACCTATGGTTTATTCAAGAACATCGACAGAGGAATGGATGATCTGGAGGCGGTACAAAAAGAGCAGATACAAGGTGGCGCCGTTTTCCAGTGTTTGCCAAATTTTTGGGCCTCAAAATCGGAAAATGAAGACATGGATTGTCTGCAAAAGGAGGTTCGCACAAAAAGGAAGTGGTGCGCGAAATATAAGTGGATTGCGCGAAATACTTGAGTTGGGCGTGCAAAATTAGCGGGTTGCGCGAAATTATATTTCGCGCAAAAGATGTTTCAAGGCCGAAAGCTTGAAAATCGGTAAAAACATGGGGCGCACGAAATTTTTGGAGGCGTGCGCGAAAAATTGAAGTGGCGCGCGAAATAGAGGATGAAGTATTTCGCGCAAAAGATGTTTCAAGGTCCAAAGCTCGAAAAATGGCAAAGGCATGCGGTGCGCGAAATTATGGAGCAGTGCGCGGAAAATGGTTGTGCGCGGAAGATTTGTATTTCGCGATCAAAGCGGATTACGCGCTCAAGGAGGGTTTTTCGCGCGGGGTCGATTTTGCCTATAAATATGAAGTGACCCTCCTCCATTCAGGGGAGTTCAAGACATAGAAAATACCCGAGCTCTGTTGCGCAAAATTGAAGTTAGAAAGGGTGCTGCGTGTAAACTTAAAGTTTGCGCGTAAAGACAGCTGTTGCGCGAAAAGCTAAGGCTGCGCAGAAAGTTGGTGTTGGTGCGTAAAAGGAAGGTTGCGAGAAAAGTGGATATCGCGCAAAAGCGGTGAATTGCGCGCAAGGCAGTTTCCAGGTTGCGCGTAATATTTGGAGGTTGCGCGAAAAAGGAATTTCGCGCAAACCATAGAAATTGCGCGCAAGACAACGTAAGGGTTGTGCGTAAAAACTGAGGTTGCCCGGTACATCCGGTGCGAAGTAAGATTCATCTGCGGGTGAAAGTTGGACTTCAACAGAGCATCTACATACAGAGGAAGATGCATTCCTTCATGAAAATGAATAGACCTACAGGTCTATAAACTGTGACTTAATCCCTTCCAAGAGCAGTGAGCTTAGGAAGAGGAAGAAGGTGATCCTCTCCACCGGCAGTAAGCCAGGGGGAGTCAACGGGAGTGACCCGAGGGACGCAGTGAGCTATCCCTAAACAATTGTAAAGGCAGTGAGCCTGGGACAGAGTGTCTGTACCCGAACATTTGTATCCGCAGCTAGTGAAGCATAGTGGATTTAGGTACGACCGGCAACCTGTCGGCGTATACTCCTTGGACGTAGCCCTTAGTGGTGAACCAAGTAAAAATAGTTGTGTCATCTGTCTCTGCATGTGAATGTTTAATTGCTGATCATATCCATCATACAGGTTTAAGTAGTTTCTACCAACGTGGGAACAAGATCCACAACTAAAAGAAGAAAAAGTTGCCACCCTGATTCACCCCTCCCCTCTCAGGGTGTCCTGGGGTCCAACAGTTCATCTGTCGACATGAGTACACGGAGTGTGAAACTTGAGTACACGGTGTGTACTGCCGCACAGCTGGCCACCGCCTTACTGTTTAGCTGCCGACTGACTACACGACATGTAAATACCCACTACATGGTGTGTAGTCGGTTTTTTACACCCTTCCTCGTCGACATGGCTACACACCCTATGTACTCATCCCACACGGCCAATGTACACGGCGTGTGGAAAAGTAAACGGCGTGTAGTCCCAAAATTTAGGATTTTTCCCCATTTTCCTTATTTTCTCAAAAACACTTAAGGAAAAGAGAAAAGAATAAACTTGTACCTCAAAAACAAGAATCGGGTTCTTACAACTGATGATATCCAAATTGAAGGTCAATATTCAAAAAAAATTGGGTTCTGTGAAGTTTATCAAATAATCATCAATGTAAGGAATATGGTACTTGTTCTTTATTGTAATAACATTGGTCTCCCTATAGTCAATTAACAACCTCATAGATCCATATTTCTTATTAATGAAAAGGACAGGGGCTCACCATGGAGAAACATTAGGGTGGATAAATCCTTTATCACTAAATTCCTCTAATTGTTTCTTTAGTTCTAAAAATTCCATAGTGTCCATTCTACAAGGAGTTTTTGATATAAGTCTTGAACCAAGAATTAAATTAATAAAGAACTCAACTTCTTGCTCTAGAATATGTCTAGGTAAATCCTCTATAAATACATCAATATATTCTTTCACAATAATTATATCCCCAATTTGAATATTTCTTTCCTCACCCATAGATATTACATTATCATCCTCCCCAAAAATTACATTTAGTATAGTTATTGGGGGTATATCTAGATAAGAATTAGATGATGATGTTTCTGCTCTAAAGACAATGGATTCTACATTATTCTTGAAAATTGTAACCTCCATCTTCTTACAATAGATTTTTGCATCATAATTTGAAATTCAATCCATACCGAGGATTATATAAAAGTTAGTCATAGGTATGATGACAAGGTTAGCAACTAAAACACATTTATGTGTCATAAGGGGGACAGGTCGACACATATTTTTTGCAATGATACTTCTCTTAGGAGTTTTTACTGAAAACTAATTTATTAAATAAAATTAGAAATATCTAATTTTCATGGAAAAATGGGAATATATAAAAGAATGTGATGATCCAGAATCAAATAAAGCATTGGATATGTTTGAGTAAATGATTAAAGTACATGCCACCACATCATTAGAAACTTCAAACTTAGCAGTTGTGACCATATAAGCTTGGCCTTTCTCCCTTGGCCTTCTTTGGGTAAGGCTTCCTTAACGCTTAAGACAATCATTTTCATAATGTCCAATCTCTTTGTAATTATAGCATTGAACATTGGTATCTTCTTTCTTTCCCTTACAATCACGGGATTGGTGGCCTTTTTCTCCACACTTTTAACAAACACTCATACCCTTCAGACAAGTACCAGGATGTTTCTTCCCACAATTATCACAGGATAGAAAATTAATTCTTCCTTTATTCTATTTTTCCTTATTTCCTTTTCCAGAGTGTTCAACATTCCTCTTCTTCTCTTACATTCCTTTAAATTCATAAGACTTAGAGAATTATTTTTTTTTGTTTTGATAGCACATGATACTATATCTTCATATGATGAGAAACTTTGGGAGACTAGTGCCCTTCAGAGGAATGGTTTTAAACCATTAAAGAATCAATCAATATTGCTCCTTGGATTACGTATGTAGTCTGCAACATACCTTTATAACCTTGTGAAGTTAGTTTCATACTTTACAACATGCTCATCCTCTTTTTACCTCAGATTTAGAAACTTCCTTTCTATGTCTGCTCGTTGTTCATGATGGAAGTATTTTTCTAATAATATTTCCTTAAAATCCATCCATTCCATATTTTCAATATCTTCCCCCTCCTTTGTGTTTTGAATTAGCGATCATCATTGATCAACATCTCTTGATAGATGATAAATTTTTATGACAACCTTCTCTCTTTCGTTACTTCCCAAAACAAAAAATATATTCTCTAAGAAACTTATCCACTACTCTACTACAAATGGGTTTGTATTCCCATTAAATGATGGAGTTTGTTGTTTTATAAATTAGTCTAACATTGCTCCTCCATGTTGTGGTTCAAAATGCTCCATATGAGTAAGGTTATTATTCATAACTTGATTCAGCTATCCCAGTATAGTTATAAGTTACTCAACACCAATCATAGCTCTAGAACCAACATCATTATCTTGCATAGGAGGGCAATCCCTACATGGGATGTGCACATTCATGTGATTTCCATTCCTTCCACTATGTATCATTTCTAAATAATGTCATACACTAGATTAGTTTATGAATCATATTGCATAATCCCAACTAGAAAAATACTTAACATAAATTGAAATCCTATGCATAACTAATCTCATAATCATAAACATGGTTTCTTTGAGTAAAATTTTACTTTTAAATCCTTCATAATAGATTGTAAAGAAAACATGAATTATCCTAAGCATATCCTCTGAGATTGTCAAACCAGGTGAACATTAAGGCTTGTTGTCGTGTACTAGGTTACCCCGAGTCAGGCCCGGAACACCTTGTCGGAGTTATTACTCCCAGGTACATCTATTTCAGAACCACGTCTATTTTTAGTATCCATACAAAGATGAATTTTCTAGGAATATACATATAATATATAACTTACAAACATTATAGGATGTTCTTGTATGCTTATCCTTGAAATCTACCTTAGAGTTTTGTTCCCTAATCTACTTTTTATAAATCTAGTTTCCAAGGTTTCTACTAAACTTACTTTGATACCAACTGTAAAGACCCTGACCCCAGTTTCCCAGAGCCGGTGCCTTATTTTATTATAATGGCATATAAACAAGGAATAGGCATCTCAAAGGAATGAATAGTTTAGTAGTTTTGGAAGACCAGATACATACATAAGTTCAACATTACAACTTCAAATGAAATACAACATATAAATTCCATTGGGAACACCCACAAGTCTTAGATTGTCCCTACAATACATTCATAATATACTTCTTCGCATCCTGTAGAAAAATAAAATATAAGAAAAGGGTGATCTCAAATGCTCAGTAAGGGTAAGTAAAATAACGAAAGAATAAATAATAAGGCATGACTAATAACTAAAAGTACACATGCCATTAAAACATAATCTTGAACATAAAATGGTAGGAATAAAATCTGATTTAATAATTCCATGATAAAACATAACCATGGATATTCTAATAGTAGAATAATCACATGGAATATCAAATACTAGATTCATAATGAGGGAATTCATATTGTTGAACATCATAATCACACCATCAAGGCCTCGACCAATACACCATACATAATGGGTAAAAACTCAGACTAGTTTGTCTCGTGAGACCTACCGATGCATCGAGGGGCTATAGCGGACCCCACCCATCACTTACTAAGTCCAATGCATTTCTCATATGAACATGGATAAACATAAACAACATATACATTCATATTGAAACCAACATATGAAATATAAATAACTTTCCCCAATCATTAAACATAAACACTAACCATTCAGAGTAATATGGTGAATGGTATTAAGATAACACATCCACAGTCAAACTAATAATAAACCATTTAATAAAATATGGTAGATGATATCATACAAGATTAATTCCAATAAAACATAAGAATCAACAAGAGTGTTGAAATAGATGAAAATACTCTTATAAAATCATTGAGTAATTCTTGAGAGAAATGCCCTTTTACTTTGAAAAAAAAGAGTTATTTTGGAAAAATATTTGTATAAAACCAGAAGTGAACTAAGATAGTTTTTTCATAATAAAATGATTTATTTTAGAAAAATAATGGTGGCTTAAAACATATTATAGATCATACTTGAAAATAGGTAATTATTTGAGAATTTCCCTTGAACCAGGCTTGTTTATCGAGAAATTGTTTTGAAATATCCTTCTAAAACATGTAAATCCCCATAAAAGAAAGAAGGATTATGATTGGTACATATATATAGAATATTCACACAGAATTTATTAAGAGTACATCATAATAATTATGAATTTCATTGGGGTAAAGAGACAAAAAGAGTAACTCAAAAGAAAATGGAGGTTCGGGTAGAGAACTCTTCCCTTATGTCCGAATGTATTCTGCACTTTAGCTTAATGTCCTGGATAATCAAATTAAATCCATTAATTAATTAATTTATAACCTTATATACATATATTTGATTCATTATCATTTTATTAAGTTCATTTATGTCCTTATTGATAAGTTATAAGATTGAATTTCGTCGTTCGGGAGTGTTCGTTTCCTTGATTTCATGATCGGTTCGCTTGATTATAAGTAATGAAGTTCATGTGGAATGGATATAATTCTCTAGAATTGAATTTATATATTATTAATGAACACCCATAAGTATAAATGGTTATATATATCATTTGGTTACATGGTATGAGGATGAATCAATAGATAATACATTTAGTGATAACCGTTTTAGATTTTTATGGGGGTTATTCGATCACAACGAACTAGTTTTGTTCTATTATTTAATATCATGTATATATAATGGTTACATAACCTTATATAAGATATAATAAATATTTTATAATCTGGTTCAACCATAAAAAAAAATTCATTACCAGCCTTGAAGGAGAGATTAAAGAATGAAAGTTCATCGTCCACGAAGGTTGTAAATCAGCACCTCTCGAACGATGATTTCATTTTTAAAATAAAAGAGAGAGAATGATAGTAGTTTGAGGAAGGATATTCCATTATCATGATATCATTATAGTATATAGATGATACTGGACTTTTCATGATCATTTGAACAGAGGAGGTGAGTAGAAGATAAGAAAAGAAAATAAATTGAAAATGAAATTAAGAGAAAAAGGAGGAGGGTTTACCTCTTGAAATATCCTCCTTAAGAACCTCCTTAAGGGAAGGGGTTTTGGTATTTTGGAAATATCAAAATCTTCTGGATGTTAAGAGATACTATAGAAGAGGATTTGGGTAGAACTTTGACAAGCTTCAAGTCTTAGAGGAGTGAGGAGAAGAGGGGGTGAGGAGTGGCTTTTATAGTGGATGAGAGAAGTGATTTTTGAATATCTTATTCATTATTTTATTATTTTTATCAAGATAAGAAATAACATTGATTATAGAAACCAAAAATAGTAATAAGTTCATGTGTGTTTGAACCAAGTGTGCTTACATTAGCTATACATCACCTATGACTCAATAAATCATGTATTTAACATTTATCGTAAATTATCGTATTTTACTATTCACAAAAAATTCAAGTATTTTAGAAAAATCTCAAAAATTCACCCCAACCATTTTTCAATGTTTATAATTCAAAAATGGAATCTATTTTATCAAAATAATTTTCTAAATATGTGAAATTTAATTTTTAAATAAAATCATTATTTACTCGAAAAATACAAATTTTAAAACTAAAACTAATTTTATAACACCCTGAAAAATTAACTAAGGTCTTATTAAATTATCCTAAAATCATAGGAAAACAAAATATTTATTTAGGAATTCATTTTATGAAAATTAATTTTATTTTAAATCAATTTATTAATTTAAAATTGCAATTAAATATTTATTACTCACAAAAATACCAACACTTAATTAGTAATTTTTTAAAATATTCACTCTCATTTACAAGGTGCCTAAATTTTATTTATACTTACATGGGTGATGTTACTATTAATTTAGTCAATTTACTATTCATAATGGTCATATTACTATTCATAAGGGTACATTACTATTCCAAAGGGTCAAGTTACTATTCACAAAAAATGTAATTTGATCCTATCATACTATAAATATCTCACTGATCGCAATTGTGCATGTCCGTTTTTTGAAATTCAAAATACATAAGCGAAAAAATTACGTTTAACGTCTAGGTTATAACTATCTCTTATAAATAACAAAGTGTTTGTTTCGTAGAGGCTCAATGTTGCATGAATTCTATATTAAATTTATTTTTAAATCCTTGGGGTGTTGTACTTTCTACTTTTCCTTTCCTTGGTTTTGAAAATCACAAACACTTTATTAAAACCTTATTTTACTAACTTTATATGTCTCAGGTGTTTTAGAACGTTTTTTTAGAACACATCATTTTCTATCAAACGTATAAATATTTCTAACATAAAACAAATGTAAACTTTATTCTTTAGTTTGATCCATCAGACTAACTTAGAGTCTGGTCCATCGGATTGGCTAATGTTCTGTCCATCAGCTTGATTAAGCGTTTTGTCCATTGGAGTGACCTAATTTATATCTATCTGACTAACAGTAGTTCATATCCATAAGACTGATAGTAATTCAGATCCATCAGACTGGCCATAGTTTAATTAATTGGAATAACAGACAATATAGTCCATTGAAATGTCCAAATCTTATAATTAGAGTAATTTAAATTATTTCTATCACATGGAATTCATTACAACATTGTAATGGTGCTATCAAAATGACATTGGATGGAAACATTTTGTTGAGGTGTCAAGTGAAGAACATCCGAGGTCATTGCAACCAACTCTGAGATTCATGGAAATATAGCCATTGGAGGGATGCCTATAGATAGGAGTGCATTCAAGGAGTTGGGGGATGATACATTTACAACTCAACATGTCTGAAGATCGATCTGCCTGAACATATCGCACTTACGCTTTGTAATCTTTTAGAGAGTTGTAGTTTTTTGGATTTCGAGTGAGGAATTGTAAAATCCTTAGAACTATTTTACTTTTGTATTTGTGTGTCTGATCGAGGTTTAGATCGAGGGCTTCTAAGGATAGAAAGACAAGTGATTTCGATCCAACTGATTGAGGGTTTTCAGTGATAGGAAGACATAGCTGAAACCATTCAACGTATTGAGGGATTCCAGGGTTTTAGAATATAGAGTTGTTCTAATCAACGTATCGGGGGATTTCTTGGTGTGGAAAGGCATACCTTTTCAATTAGGTTGAAAACCACAGATATCTTAAGTTAGGATTTCCGACTTCCTTAACTCTTAAGGTTAAAGAGTGTAATTACTTTTATAAATCTTGTTAGTCATTCTTACTTTGTTATAGGCTTTCATATTACTTGTTTCTATAAGTTTTATATTTCATTGTGTAGTTTACATTATAATTTTTTTTACTATTCTTTATAATATCTGTTTTATCAGACTGTCTGTGCGTCCAATTAATAAATTTGATTTATCAGACGATTTCTGAATTCAATACAAACACTCTTAATAAATTTGATTTATGATCCAACAAACGCAAGCGACCAGGATCGGTTGCGCTACCACTCGATGATTTTATAATGGTGTTCCAATATTTTGACGAACATGTGGATCACCGCTAAAATGATTTTATTCTTGGATATTGTGATGCAACAAAGACATGAAGAGATCAAGTCAATTGATTCATCAAAGGATAAATAATTGCATGTCAGGGTAATTATAGATCTGCTTATAGATTAATTATAAATTATATGTGGCGATCAGCCTTTGGTTCTGGTGTTTGAATAATTCAATTAATATTTGATTTAGATTTGTCTTTCATGATGTCATTTGTCATGTACAACTCAGATTAATCATCAATTACGACTAAAAGCATAGTTGGTTGTGCCCAATAAGCGTTACTGCTGCGTTTGAAACCCACAACAACTAGGTCTTGGTATTGAGGCCAAACTCTCACTACTGGAAAATGATCATATACCCACGGTTCAAAACCGTGGGTATAGACCCCAAAACCATGGGTATAGGCTATACCCACGGTTTGGGGAACCGTGGTCATTGGTGGCGTCGGTATAGGTCCATGACCTATACCCACGATTTGGAAAAACCGTGGGTATAGGTTTTGCCACCGTGTCATAACTCTATACCCATGGTTTGAAAACCGTGGGTATAACATATTTTACAAAATAACGGCCCGCGAGATTCGATCTCGCAACCACTTCTTCGTTCACGAGCGTCCTTACCACTACCTCATCACCGCATATATGTATGTGTGTGTGTGTGTGTGTGTATATATATTATTAAATATATTTATTTAAACCATGGGTATAGAGGAATAAATCGTGGGTATAGAACTCCCGCCAAATTTTTTTTTGTTCCCGCGGAAAAAATAAATTTCCCGCGCACACGCGGGAAACCTATACCCACGATTTTTCAAAACTGTGGGTATAGGTTTTTTTATCCGACGACTATACCCACGGCTTTGGGAAACCGTGGGTATAGGGCACTCTATCCCCACAGTTTTGGACAAACCGTGGGTATAGCCTTTTTTTGATACTCTATACCCACGGTTTGAAGAAAACCGTGGGTATAGGTTAGCTTATGCCCACGGTTTTGGGAAACCGTGGGCATAGGCTATCAAAAAATGCCTATACCCACGGTTTTCCCCAAAACCGTGTGTATAGGTCCATTTTCCAGTAGTGTTTGTGAGTGAGATCTTCTTCTTTTTCTTGATTTTGTTAATTGTAATCTAGTGTCTTCTTTTGCTTCGTGTGTGTTGTGTTGGTGTGTCCAAGAAGGCGGAAATGTTAATTCCTCATGACATAATTGATCATTTTTACCTAGTTTAACAAGGATTGTTTCCTTTAACAGCTTTTGTGGTCCTTTATATGCTTTCAAGTCTTTTGTATTCTATTTGTTTAATTTGCATGGTAAAGAGGTTCAAAAGGTGGTGTCGTTGCCATGCATGTAGGTCCAATGAGGGTCAAAATACATAAATCTATGTCATTTCTTGTATGCTTTCATTTTCAAAATGCGCTCACTCACATCTCGTTCACCGACTTTTGTTTTTTGTTTTTGTAAACAAAAAACAATCTGGTCTTCATGAATCGTAACCATCGCAGTAAGTCAGTGGCTCCTTGGTCATTCTTGTAGAAGTAATACCATGAGAAACGTCAACCTCCCACAATGCTCATGAAACGAAAAAAAGCACTATTGGAAAGAGTGCCACCCAAAACATTAATATGAGTATCAAATTACAATTGAAGATGAATGTCAAGAAGGCGTTGCCACACCAGGATTAGGCCCCTAGAACAAACTTTAGATGACACACATGCCCCAAACCGTCCTCCAAGTATAGCCTTGAAGCAGTCAAACTTGCGACACAAAAGCTTGGTTTCCATGAAAACACCACATCGGGATCTTCCCTCCTTGGGACACTGAGGAGATTGCGATCTGTTTGAGATTCCCCAAACCCCTGATAGTTCTAACCAAGGATAATCATTTCTATCGGCGGGGTTGCGCCACAACCTCCGCCATTGGAATCATAGGAAGGGGATGAGAGACAACCATAAACCCCAAACTAGCCCTTGCATCAATCACCATCCCTTGGCTTCAAGGTGCTCCCTCTTCCAACAATTCTTGTGTTTTTCACTAACATGCAAGCCATCTGCGTGGGACTAGGTCCACGTTGACATTTCTTACCCAGAGATGTACTCCCATACCAATGAGACAAATCCTCCTCCAAACATGAAGTGTCCCTCACCTCCGACCCTACTCGCTTCACATCTCCTTCTAGCCCCAACAAATCCTCACAATTCAAAATTTCTACAGAGCCCTTCGCTTCTAATATCATTTGTTTTCTATTACCCAGACACATCTCAAAGTCACCTACCAATCAAGCTTGGTTCGTTTTCTAACTTCCCATTACTCCGCCCCCCATGGAATTCACCATGCAAAAGGTCTCAATTAACCTCTTTCGTACCATCCAACTGATCATAAAAAACCAATAATGCATCCTTACATCCCAATCCTGATCCCGATACCGAGGAAAAAGAGACCAATCCACTAATCTCGACCCCTCGAACCCCCCCCCCCCTGCAATGCAAACCTTTTTTGCGAGGATCAACCCAAAGTCAATAGCCATAACACCTACCTAGTTTGAGGGTCAAGGAGGGATGCTTTGAAACACACTTGACACACTCGGTCCACTCGCATGCGCCCATAAAACCCCAACTTGAACAAAAGAAATGGGCAAAACAACCACTGCAAAAAAATAAAAAAATCAAGAAAATCGAGAATATCCAAACTCCTAATTAGAGATCATTTAGAAGGAAATCACCGCACAAAAAGTAAAATATAAACTCCACAACGTATCTCTAAGAAATTCTAGATCTGCGGGAGCGGAGTGAGACAAGACAAGAGATCTCTCGGAATGGGTGTGATCTTTTTTTTTTTTACATCGGTAAAGGGAGGGAGAAACAAACGAAAAACCCTACCTATTTGCGAGTGAGGAGGGTCGAAACCGAGGCCTGATGGACCACCACTCGAAATAGATATGAATTTTTTAATTACATACAAATGCGATTTTTTTTTGATAATTTTAAAATTGGATGCCGGATAAAATGATGTATAAAGGACTAGGACACACACGGTGCGCAAACGGACAGATCCTGCTTTTCTGTGCTCACAGCTTGGGGAGTGTGGCAGGCTGTTGTTTCAGTGGAGCTCGCTACCAAGCGAGCGCGGGAGAGACGACGAGAACCGCAACACTGGGAAGGATGACCGGAGGTGGTCACGGGACGACGCTGGAGTACACTCCGACATGGGTCGTTGCCGGTGTCTGCACCGTCATCGTCTCCATTTCCCTCTCCCTCGAACGTCTCATCCACTACACCGGAAAGGCATCTACCCTCCCAATCCCTTCCACCCCTCTCTTTCTCACATCGCTTTGTGCTGCGACTATTGTAAATCCCTGTCGTTGCTTACAGTATTTGAAGAGGGAGAATCAGAAGCCTCTATTGGAGGCCCTGGAGAAGGTGAAAGAAGGTCGGTTTCGCCATCTATCTTCACTCTCAAGTTACTCCACCATCTATTCTCCGTCTAACTCTTCTTTTTGACCTTTGCCTTTACATCACTAAACGTTTGTTCATTTCGCAGAACTAATGCTGCTGGGATTCATTTCACTACTTTTGACCGTATTTCAAAACACGTTTTCGAAATTCTGTGTGCCGGCCGATCTTCTCGATCACATGCTTCCTTGCGCATTGCCAGAGAAGGCAGCGCACGGTTCTAATGCAACGGTCGGGCATCGGAGGCACCTGCTCTCGGAAGAATCGACTGGGCACTGTAAGGTAACACCATCTTTCTTTCTACTGCCGGAGAAGACATTGATGCCATTAACACAAACATATATGTTGGGGCGAGGGACGGTCGCCGCAGCGGAAATCATTGCAAACACCCGGAAAATTCACGGGAAGATTTTTGCACCCGAAGCAATTTTATACATATTATCTGAAAAATTTATTACATCCATACACATATCTTTTTGCTGCACTGAAGATTATCACAAATATCACAATCTGGACAGGCCACTTGATCTCTGCAATCAAGAGGGCTTTCCATACATGGGTCTCCATCATGGATTTATTCTCACGCCGTTGTCATCAATTCTCTCGCCATTGTCGCACGCCATCGTGATTGCTTCGCACGAGCTACTGCAAACCCGATAGCCCCTTCTTAGTCATCTCTTGCGGCGACTACATGGTCTTCCCCTCAACAGTCCTCTCTTTGCCCAACAAACCATCACACAGGGCTTCTGCTCGCCGCTTCTGTTGCTGCTGCTTTCTCGCCGCTGTTTTGTGTTCACCGCTCACCGGCTGCCCCAACGACTTTCCGTTTACTCTCTCCACCGCCGCCGCATCTTGGCGGCCTCTTTGGTCGTTTCTCAATGACTACATCTTGCCGGTTTGCACCCTTCTCCACCGCGGTCTCGCCGCCACATAAGACATGAACCGCCCCTCCCCTATCAATGTGGAAGCCCCCACATTATGGGAGAACTGCCCATCACGCTCTTCCTTCAACCGTTTTTTTTCTTCATTCAAATTAATCCCAACAATCTCCACCTTAACTAAAATTTGAAAAAACATCACTCTCATCTCCAACATCGGCTTCATGATTGTCGGCTTCACCTTCATTGATTCCACCATAATCGGAATCATCTTCATCTGCATGGGATCTTCATCGGTCCACGGTCCTACTCGGTCATCACAGGTCCAAACCAACCTCCTCTGATACTACTGTTGGGTCGAGGGATTGTCGCCGCAACGGAAGTCATTGGGAACACGAGAAAATTCACTCGAAAGATTTTTGCACCCGAAAGTTTTTTGCACATCACCTGAAAGATTTCTCACACTCATAGACATACCATTTTGTTGTATCGCTGATCATGTAACGGTCCGTGCCCTCTCGGTTCGTTACATTCTCAGTTTTTGTCGTTGGAGGTGTTCGGGGGAGGTTTCGAGAGTTTCTAGTGGAAGCCAGAGGTGCAACATAATTGCTGCAGGAAATACACGCCATGTAAGTGTATTACACGATGTGTAATGGTGGTTCACGGCTTGTGGGAGGTCGGTTCACGACGTGTATGTTTTCAGGGTTAAATAATAAAAAGGCGACGCATTTTTCGGTGAAACCGAACCCTGAGGATTGCACGACGTGAAAGGGGATTACATGTTGTGTAAATCCCCGATGCAATGCAGTTTTAAAAGTTCTTTCCGTCCGAATGAATGAAAATTCGGCCATGGCTTCTTCTTCCTCTCGTTTTGGGTGAACGCTAGGCGCCCCGAGGAGTTCTTCAAGCCCTCTTCCTCCCTCTTTGATTCGTTGGTCACAGTGGTTGTTCGTTGACAATCCGTGGCAAACCCTTCCTTCTTCTTGGTAGGTTTTCTTCTGTTCTTCTCCGGGGATTCGCTGCGGTGATGTTGTTATGGTTTGGGGTGTGTTGAGTTGCGTTTTGATGGTCTTTGGGTGTGGTGTGGGTTGATCTGTGGTTCTCGTGGTGCGGTTGGGGTTCGCGAGCGTTCTTCTTCGCCCTGCGGTGCGCAACGAGTTGGAAAGTTTCTTTGAGGTAGGGAATCCCTCGTTTCTCTTTATTGTGTATCATGCAGGAGGAGTTTGTTTTTGATTACCTATGAGTTATGGTTATGTTGACTTAATCAAAGATAATGAATTGACTATTTGAATGTACGTGCTTGATGCCCCGCTGAAAAATGTGGTCGTTGGGGGCTTTGTTTGTGCTGAATATATGTGTTGAGATTACTGCTTTGGTTGTGACTGCTGTGATATCAGCCTTAAATGGAAATTGACTAACTACTTATATTTGACTAATAAAACGGTTGCCCCAGAATAATGATTTGTGTGATAACGTCCCTAAGATAAAGTGGAATGTGATAAAAGCGCCTTGTAAATCTGTAAAATGATTTTGACGTGTTGGGATGTGTGGCCGTGCTTGTGGGGTGGCGATGTGCGGTTGATGTGTGGTTGGGGCTTGTGGGGCTGATGGTTTGTTCGTCGTGCTTTTGGGGCGACGAGATGGTTTGTTAGCCGTGCTTTTGGAGCGGCGAGGTGGTTTGTGTGGCCGTGCTTTTGGGGCGGCGAGGTGATACGATGGGGATGTTGAGGTGTTTGTGATACGTGGTTGCTTTGTGCTAGATGTCCAAGTAGTGATGAAATAAATATTTATTTAACAATGTTTGAAATGATATGGGTTGGTTTGGTTAATGAGATTAAAATTGTTAATGAATAATTAATTGACGGGTTGTGTGATTAAATGAGGTTGATGCTAAATAATGGAACAAATGCGGTGATTAAATTGAATTGTTCGGGAATGTGAAATGAGGTTTGTGGGTTGTTGTGTGGTGTTATGCATTTAGAGGTAGCAACAAAGGTGACAGTGTTGTGAGTTTGTTAGTTTGTGAACCTATAGGTTGGGCTTGAGTGTTTGACATTATATATATATACTTGTATATTCTTGTGATTTCTATACGCACCTCACCCACGTCGAGCACTACGTGCCGACACCCGCATAGTCACATGGGTGGTGTTTTTCCCGACATCTGGTGATGAGTACGGATGACTGGGTACCCGCTCTTTCCCGCTCTCTCTTCCAGGCGAGGTAGGTATTGTACAGGTTGTGATGACCGGAGGTCTGTTAGTGCATTAGATGGTGGCTGTGATAGCTCAGGTGTTTTCGGGCGAGATGTGGTTGCTTTATGCTAGATACCCGAGTAGTGATGAAATAAATATCTGTTTAACAATGGTTGAAATGACATGGGTTGGTTTGGTTAATGAGATGAAAATTGTTAATGAATAGTTAAATGATGAGTTGTGTGATTAAATGAGGTTGATGCTAAATTATGAAATGAATGCGGTGATTAAATGGAATTGGTTGGAAATGTGAGACAAAGTTTGTGGCTTGCTGTGTGGTGTTATGCATTTAGAGGTAGCAACAAAGGTGACGGTGTTGTGAGTTTGGTTAGTTTGTGAACCCATAGGTTGGGCTTGAGTGTTTGATATTCTATATATATATACTTGTATATTTTTGTGATTTCTATACGCATCTCACCCATGTCGAGCACTACGTGCCGACACCCGCATAGTCGCGCGATGGTGTTTTTCCCGACATCCGGTGAGGAGTACGGATGATTGGGTACCCGCTCTTTCCCGCTCTCTCTTCCAGGTGAGGTAGCTATTGCACAGGCTGTGATGGCCGAAGGTCTGTTAGTGCATTAGATGGTGGCCGTGATAGCCCAGGTGTTATTGCCCGAGATGTGACGGCCCAGGTGTTTTTGGGCGAGACGTGACCGTGCTTGTGGGGCGGTAGCTCAGGTGTCTTCAGGTGAGATGTGTTGTGGCCGTGCTTGTGGGGCGGTGAGCCCAGATGTTTTCGAGCGAGATGTGTTGTGGCCGTGCTTATGGGGTGGCGAGCCTAGGTGTCTTCGAGCGAGATGTGTTGTGGCTGTGCTTGTGGGGCGGCGAGGCCAGATGTCTTCGAGCGAGGTGTGTTGTGGCCGTGCTTGTGGGGCGGTGCGCCCAATTGTGATCGTGCTTGTGGGCGGTGTGGCATACATAAGAGATGAGAGCGGCAGAACGTATGGCGTTGGGTGTGAGAGCGACATACCAATGGGAAAGTGATGCGGGGTACCCTTATCAATGAGATTCCTATTATATTATTACTTGGTTTGCGTTATTTGGTGAACCTGCCTTGGTGAGGTTGGGATGGTTAGTATAGCTTGATAAGTGTTGTTTGGTTCTGTTGTTTTCTCATAGGCACATTAGTATGTTTCTTTCAATGTGCACGAGAGACTTTGGTTTTCATACTGAGTATACTTGTATGCTCACCCTACGTATATAAAACTGTTTTCAGGTTTTCAGGAAGATTATGTGGATCGTGTTGGACATTTCTAGCTTGGACCTTTGGATTTCTGCTGTGTTGCCGCTTTAGCTTTACTTTTGGGTATTTATTTTGGAGGCTTTTATTGTATCGACTCTATTTATACATGCATTGTGGGATGATTTGAGTTTCTTTTTATATTATGCCATGGAGTTTATTGTTTATGATTCACCTTATCTCCCGTTTCTATTTATATTATAGAGGGTAATGCCTCCAATACATGCGATTTTTATACCTTCGGTGCTAGTCGCCAACTTACTGGAGGCAGGACTCGGGGGTCATTATCTCTCTCCCCTCATCGCGGTATCTTTGGGGGGAGGGGGTCGTGACAGAGTGGTATTAGATAGGGGTGTAATTTCGGCCCGGCCCGGGCCTACCATGCAAAGAGTCGGGCCGGGCCGGGCCGGGCCTACCATGCAAAGAGTCGGGCCGCTGACCACTATTCGGGCCGGGCCGGGCCGGCCCGAGCAACCCCATGAGGCGGCCCGAGCTCGGCTTCGGGCCGGCCCAAACCATCGGGTCGGGCCGGGCTTTTTCGAGTCGGGCCATGGTGGATTTTTATTATTTTCAAAAAAATTATCTCTTAAATTTTTTTTATTTAAACATTTTTTTAACATTTATTTAAAACGTTTCTTTACATTTATTTTTAAATGTTTGTTTTTTGTAAAAACGTTTATTTTATTTTTTATTAGCATTTTACAGTGGGTAGATGTGTTTTTTTGTCTAAATAGATTTATATATTGTGAATATATATATATATATTATTTGCAAATTGAAAAAAAAATAATGAGGGGTGCGCAGCTGCCGTGGGTGAGTTTAAAGCCTTATTATTTAAAAGTTTTTCTAACATTTATTTAAAACATTTTTACATTTATTTTTTTTAACTTATTTATATTTTTTTAAGCGTTTGTTAATATTTTTTATTTAAACATTTTTATTTAAACCGTTTTTTAACATCCGTTTAAAACGTTTTTTTACATTTATTTTTAAATGATTAATTTAAAACATTTTTGATTTTTTTAAATGCATGCTTTTTATAAGTATTTTTTTAAAACTTTTAACTTTTTTTCATATTTTAATGTAAAAAGTATTTTTTAAGTGTTTGTTTTAAAAACATTAATTTAAATGTTTGTTTTAAAAACTTTTTTAAACATTTTTATTTAAACCTTTATTTAAACCATATTTTAACACTTTTTAAAAACGTTTTTTTTACATTTATTTTTAGACGTTTAATTTAAAACGTTTTTTTGAACGCATATTTTTTACATGTATTTTTTTAAACATTTAACACGTTTTATGTAAAAATATTTTACAGTGGGTGGATATGTTATTTTTTTCTAAATAGATTTATACATGTCTGTGAATTTATATATATTATGTACAAATTAAAAAAAATAATGAGTTATTGGGGGGTGCGCAACAATGGGTGGTGAGTTTAAAGTGTTGTTATTTAAATGTTTTTTTTATCATTTATTTAAAACATTTTTTTACATTTATTTTTTTAACTTATTTATGAAAAGTTTTTTTAAGCATTTGTTTAATTTAAAACAAATTTTTAAACGTTTTTTAATTTTTTTGCAGGGCAGGCCCAACCCGGTCCTGTCTGAACTGAAATTACACCCTTAGCGGGTGCGCAACAGTGAGTGTGTTAATTTTTTTCTAAATAGATTTATATATGTATATATAGTATATATAATATATGCAAGTTTTATCATATTTTAAAAAAAAACAATGAGGTTGGGGGTGTGCGAATATCATTTGGTGAGTAGTTATTTTTTTGTTAATATATAATAAGTTATTATATATATATAATACGAGAAAATTGTAAAAAAATAATTAGGGGTTGGGGGTGCGCTGCAGCGGACGAGTTAATTTTTTTTCTAAATAAATCTATATATAATATATGCAAGTTGCAACTTATTTAAAAAAATTAATGAGGTTGGGGGACGGGCACAAACATCATTAGGTGAGTGTGTTATTTTTTTTGTTAATATAAAATAAGTTATTATATAATATTAAATTATTGACACACACAATTATTATTAATGGATTTTTAAAAGTCACACTTAATTGATATATATTATTAATAGCTTTATATATAATATTAATGACTTTGTTCATATATATATATAGTCATATCAGTGATATATATATATATATATATATTATTAGTAGATTTGTTTTTATATATACATATATATAATATGCAAGTTTCATCATATTTAAAAAAAATAGTGAGGTTGGGAGGTGTGCGCAAAAATCATTGGGTGAGTGCGTTATTTTTTTATTAATATATAATAAGTTATTATATATATATATAATGCTAAATGATTGATATATATATATATATAATATTAGAAAATTATAAAAAAATTAATCAGGGGTTGGGGGTGGGTCGCAGTGGGTGAACTAATTTTTTTTCTAAATAGATTTATATATATATAGTATATATAATATATGCATGTTGCAACATAGTTAAAAAAAATTAATGAAGTTGATGGACTTGTATGAACATCATTAGGTGAGTGTTATTTTTTTATTAATATACAACAAGTTATTATATATATATAATATTAAATCATTGATATATATATATATATATTAATAGCTTTGTTTATATATGTTGAAGTATGTGTAACTTCCTGCCCCACTTCCTTGGTAACTTCCTGCCCCACTTCCTTGGTAACTTCCTGCCCCACTTCCTTTGTAACTTCTCTTTGTAACTTCCCTTTCTTTTCTATAAATGAGGGCCCTCTCCTCACTTTGAGGAGTGTGGGGGGATTTCTGAGTTTACATGGTATCAGAGGGAACTTAATCCCGATCCCCCCTCCCATCTATTTTTTTTATTCTGCTCTAGGGTCTCCCATCTTTTTTTTTTCCTGTGGGGGCGGCGGCCTCCATGGCTTACGAGCCATAGGAATTCTCCGCCGCCCCCTGCCGGCGATCCCTTCCCGGCGGATTTCCCGTCCCGGCGGCTCTCCAGCGCTGCTCCCCGTCGCGGCTTCCCCCGGTGCGCCTTCCCTCAACGTCCGGCTGCTCCCTTGCGGCGGCTCCCCTTGCGGCGGCCCTCTCTCCAGGTGGCCTTCCCTCACGGCGGCTGCTTCTCCTGCGCGTGAGCCCCCCTTGCAGCGGCACCTCCCCACAGCGACCCTCCCGTCGCCTCGTCCGGCTTCCACCCAAGCGCGCCGCTGCTCCAGGCGGCACTCCCCGCGCCGGCGGCCTCCCTTCCCCAGCTTGCGGCTCTTTCCGGCAGCCCGCCTCCTGTGCGAGTCTACCGCCGGCTCTGTTGACGATCGGCCTCCACCCCTGCCGACCTCCACTCCTGCCGGCTCCTCCAGCAGCTGGCCTCCATTCCTGCCGGCTCCTCCAACAGTCGGCCAACAGCCCTGCCGGCCTCCCGTGCCACCTCTGCTCAACTGCTCCCTCCATGCCGACCTCCTCCTGCATCCTGCGGAATCCCCGCCTCTCTGCCCGGTGCCTCCTGCGGAATCCCCGCCTCTATGCCCGGTGCCTCCTGCGGAATCCCCGCCTCTCTGCTCGGCATCTCCTGCGGAATCACCGCATCTCATCGCCGGCCTCCTCCTGTGGATTTCCTGGCGCTTCGACGACCGGCACCCGCCATTGCGGATTTTCTCGGCGCTTTGACGATCGGCCCGACATTACGGTTTACCGGCGCTCTGACGACCGGCCCGTAGTGCGGATTTTCCCGACGCCCTGACGACCGGCACCCGCCAGTGTGGATTTCCCGGCGCTCTGTTGTCCGGCCCCGCACTTTTCCGGCGATGACCCATCATTTTCAGCGGCATCACATTACACTCTTGAGGGGGAGCGGCATCATCAACGATTTTATTATTTCTGTTTCTTCTGTTTTCGTCTTGTTTTGTCATCAAGCTGGGTATGTCCAGCTTGAGGGGGAGTGTTGCGGTCTTTTTATTGATTTGTCTGTTTTTCATTATGTGTCCAAGCTAGGTACACCTAGCTTGAGGGGGAGTGTTGAAGTATGTGTAACTTCCTGCCCCACTTCCTTTGTAACTTCTCTTTGTAACTTCCCTTTCTTTTCTATAAATGAGGGCCCTCTCCTCACTTTGAGGAGTGTGGGGGGATTTCTGAGTTTACAATATATATATATATATATTATTAAATCACACACACACATATGTATATATATATATATATATTATTAATGGATTTTTAAAAGTCACGCTTAATTGATATATATTATTAATAGCTTTATATATAATATTAATGGCTTTGTTTATATACATATATTATCATATCATTGATATATATATATATATATATATATTATTAGTAGATTTGTTTTTATATATACATATATATAATATGCATGTTTCATCATATTTTAAAAGAAATTAGTGAGGTCGGGGGGTGCGCGAACATCATTGGGTGAGTGTGTTATTTTTTTATTAATATATAATAAGTTATTATATGTATATAATGTTAAATGATTGATATATATATATATATAATATGAGAAAATTATAAAAATAATAATTAGGGGTTGGGGGGTGCGTCGTAGTGGGTGAGTTAATTTTTTTTTTCTAAATAGATTTATATATGTATAGTATATATAATATATGCATGTTGCAACATAATTAAAAAAATTAATGAAGTTGAGGGACTTGCACGAACATCATTAGGTGAGTGTTATTTTTTATTAATATACAACAGGTTATTATATATATATAATATTAAATCATTGATATATATATATATATAGCTTTGTTTGTATATATATTATATTAAATCATATACATATACACACATATATATATTATTAATTGATTTTTAAAAACCACACTTAATTGATATATATTATTAATGACTTTGTTTATATATATACACTATTATATAAATAATTATATATCATTGTATATATATTTTTACACACATTATAATTATATATAATAATAATTATATGTATATATATAATAATATTTTTTGTTAATATATAATGATATATGCACATATATATAGAAATATATAGACACACACACATATATAGATACATATATAGATAAATATACATGTATACAGATACATGTATATATATATATATACAGATAGATATATATATACACAGATAGATATATATATATATATATACAGATATATATATATACAGATATATATATATACAGATATATAAATATAAAGATATCTATATATATACAGGATGCCTGATTATTTAACAGGCGCAGCGCCTGGACCAGTTGGTCCAGGCGCAGCCTTGGGAGCTCGAGGTAGGGGGATCGAATCCCCCTACCCGCAGATTCCCCATTAAATTTTTTACAGCGCGCGGGCTTCACACGGGCTGGGCTTCGCGCGGGCCAGCGGGCCGGGCTTTTTCGGGGCGGCCCAGCCTGTCCCGCGGGCCTTCTTGGAAAGGCCCAGGCCCGACCCGCTGAACCTGCGGCCCGAGCCCGGCCTGGCCTGATGCGGGCTTTGCCGGGCCGGGCCGCTTGGGCTTTCGGGCCGGGCCTATCGGGCTTTCGGGCCGTCGGGCCAAAATTACACCCCTAGTATTAGAGGAGTGGTTGAGAGATAAGATGTAGTTTGAAATTAGACACAGTGAGGATTACATGGGTTGGTATGACAACAGTTCCATTTGACCTTGATACATGACATAGGTCAGAGAGACCGGGTAGGACATGAGATTTTAGGCTCCCCGTGATCCAGTGCACGAACTCTGAGCTTATTGAACGACCAAGTGAGATGGACCTGTTTGCAGGGTAGAGACCTAGGAGAGGTACATGCATCATAGTGACTTGTGTTCTTGTTTGAATTGAGTTGTTTTGGGAAGGTTAAAAATGGATAAAATGAATGAAATAAATTAAAATAAATCTTAACAAAATTCCACACTACCGGGCTTAAGGAGTTTTTTGTTTGCCTTTTAGCTATGGCTCTTGTTCAACGTTCGCGTGTGGTCAGGCAGTTGAGGTTCAACAGGTTGATCTGGTTGATCGCCGTAGGGTTGATCCGGTGAGGATGATGATCAGTGGCAGAGGATGTTGCATGCTTTCCAGAGGCAGGCTTTGGGAAAGTTCAAGGACAGTGTCTCAGATGTGGAGACAGAGAGCTGGCGGGAGGAGCTTGATATCGCTTTCAGTTTGATCCGGGCCCCGATGGAGTACTGAGTCCCTCTGACAGTCAGTCAGATGTGGGTAGCTGCGCGTCAGTGGTGGCCGCTGTATCTGGAAGAGCGGAAGGAGGCATACGTTTTATGGGTCTTCTTCCAGAAGGAGTTCCATACATAGTTCCTTTCGTCGACCATGAAGGCAATAAAGAGGCAAGAGTTTCTTTCTCTTCAGCAGAGGAGCATGTCAGTGCGGGAGCTGAGAATCATGTTCAAGGATCTTCTGCGTTTTCCCCCAGATCTTTTTTTAAATGAGGAGTCTCGTGCGAGACGTCTTGAGGAGACACTCCGTCCTTCTATCCAGTATGCAATTACTCCTTTTACATTGCCAACGTATCTGGAGGTTCAGAAGAAGGCAGAGGTGATCGAGTGGATGCACTCGCGAGGAGGTTTGCCGCGGGAGGGAAACCAGCAGGGTTCCTCGAGGAGTAAAGTTGTCAGTGACAGGTCTCAGGCACCAGGGCCTTCGAGGTTTCGACCAGCAGGGAGTCGACCTCAGTAGCTTCCTTTTCGGCCTTTTGATGCCAGTGGTTTCCATGCTTTTCTTGAGAGCTTTGTGCCAGTGTGTTTTGGTTGTGGGGTTTGTGGCCATCGCCATAACCAGTGCTCAATGGTTCCTCGAGCTCAGTTTGGTTGTGGGGTTTGTGGACAGGTCAAGCGGAAGCCTCAGTAGCAATTCCCCTGTCACGCGGCCTCGACAATGCGTGCACCTCCTGCCACCGCCCCTCCTGCCGCTTGGAGCCCCACGTGCTCCGTACTCTAGCCGCCTCACCCTTGCCTCCATTTGAACACTACCCAGACCTCTGTCAAGCTTTATTGCTGTTGCTCGGACGTTCGTCTGTCCTTTTCACTGCTGCTCGATTTTTTTGCATTGTCTCTACTGACAACCAAAATTACTTCTGTGAGGGTCAAAACAGATCCGATGAAGGCAGCCCGGCTCTCACAGAGGATAAGAATGGAATCGGTTTTGAAGATGCGAAGCGAGAGGTTTGAAGAAACCAAAAGACAAAAGCTAGACTGTGAAAGAACAGTAAAAAAAATGCTTAAAAGTAAAGAGCATGCAAGATTTACGTGGTTCGGACCAGTTTGGTCTTACTCCACGACAAGAACACCATCACATCAGTTTATTATAATGCAAACAAAAGAAACAACTAGCATACAACAGAGAAAATAAAAGCAGAGAGACAATGCATGCAGACCAAGAGAACTATCTGAGAACAGGGCCTCGTTACTCCAGGAACCAGTTGTGAACCCTGGTTTGAGGATGGTAACGTATTTCCTCGATCTGGAGCCAACCCCACACACAGACCGTAAAGAAAGAAAGAAATACAACAGAGAGCCAAAACATAAAAGGAATAATCTCACAAGGCCGGATCATGGATCCCTTGGAAGGAGAATCAACACTGCCATGGTTGTAGAATCTTCAAGAGGATGCGGTCCAGACATGGCTTGCAAGTATCGAGCTCTCCACCGGAGACGATGACCGGAACATGGGGGGCTGCGAAGGCGTGGCAGAGGAGCACCGAAGCACCTCCTCTCTAGAAATATCTTCTCTTTGAACGGAAGCCGAAGGAACCACATGAGCTTTCACTGCTGTGAACAAGAGCCATTGGATCGGTGGTAATCAACGAACAACAACATACACTGGAAAAACCCGAGGATCAAGCAAGCAGACTAGGCCGTGCCCCCAAGCCCAATGCCAAGCGCAATAAAGCCCAACAACAGGCCCAAGCGGAAAGAAAAACAGAATAGAAAGGCCCACACAAAATACAATTTGCATAATAATAATTGTTAGAGGTTAAGTTGTGTGTAGTCCCACATCGGACTTGACGTATTATGTAATCTCGTTTATTCATTATAAAATAACCCCAAGACCCTCCCTTAGAGAGGCACCTTGGGTATTCGGTTCACTCTTCCATTTCTACATGGTATCAGAGTGGGTTCTCCAACCCTAACCCACCCACTCTCTCTCTCGGTCGGACCTCCCCTGCTACGCCCCTTATGTGCGACACGAAGACTCCTTGCGCGCGACGACCCCTCCTGTTGGTCCTCCCTGCGTGCGACGCCCCCCTGCCGACCCTCCTTGTGCGCGACTGCCCCCTATGCACTCCCTGTGTGGCGCGACAACCCCCCTTCCGGCCCTTCCTGTGCACGCGACGACCCTCCAGCGGCCCTTCCTGTGCGCGACGACCCTCCAGCGGCCCTTCCTGTGCGCGACGACCCTCCAGCGGCCCTCCCTGTGCGCGACGACACCCTGCGCCCCACCCTGTGCGCGCGATGACCACCAGTGGCCCCCTCACGCGATGACCACTAGCGCCCCCCCTGCGCGCGCGGCAGCCACCAGCCGCCCCCCCCTCCATACGCGCGACGACCCCCTACCTCCAGCGATCCCTGCGCCGCTGCAATGAACCCCTTACGCGCAACGGCCCAACCACGCCCCGACGCCATCCATGTGATCTTTCCTCGATAACCTAATACCTGGATGGATTAGCCGTGCACTTTCAGCACAACTATGCACCTTCAGCGCCTTGTCCCTGTGCATTTTCAGCACACTATGAGTTCGGAAGACTGTTTTCCCAGCATCTTCTTCCTTCATTCTCACTTGATGGAAGCCAGATTTCAAATCCATCTTAGTAAAATATTTCACCCCATGAAGTTCGTCCATCAACTCCTCTATCACAAGTATTGGATATCTATCGAGCACTGTCAATTTATTAATGCTCAATAATCTACACATCCTCCAACCTCCATCCTTCTTCTTGACCAATATTATTGGATTAGAATATGGACTAGTGCTGTGCCGAATATACCCTCGTGCCATCAACTCCTGGACCTGCTTCTCCACCTCATTCTTCATGTGGAATGCGTAGTTGTAAGGCCGGATGTTAACCGGATCTGCCCCCACCTTCAACTTGATAGCATGGTCGGTTCCTCTCTCAGATGGTAAACCACTAGACTCCTTATCTCTGTTCTGGAGTAACGTCCCAGCACAAGCCCACTGTAGCCCCAACACCACTCACTTCCCTGTTACGAGGTATTCTTGTAGCGCTTCAGGCTTACTCTGCGCACCTAGCCCCCTGCAGCGTAACATTCCGCCCCTTCCAAACAAAATTCATGGCCATGTTCTTCTAATGCACGGTAACTTAACTCAAAGTCTCTAGCCACGTTATTCCTAATACCAGATCCGGCCTGGTAGTATCAAATATGTAAGCATTGACCTCAAACTCCTCTACAACTAAGTCCACCTTCAAGGACTTTCACATACCTTTGGAAACCACCCGATGCCCATCGCTCAATCTGATTATAAACGGTTCTGTCTCCAATCCCTGCACTGTAAGGGATTTCCACAATCGCTGCAAAATAAACTTGTGACTCACTCCACTATCCACCAGGATCATCATCGGTACCCCACCAATATTACCTTCCACCAGCCTTGACTTAGTATACCTTGCCTTGTTTTTTTTCAAAAACACTGGTTGTTGTCCCCAACATTTCCATTTCCAACATGTCCCCAGACATCCCATCTTTCCCTTTTGTATTGTCAAATTCCACTTCTCCCTCTTCTCGAGGCTCCACACCTTCCTGGACCATTAACTTGTAGCCATTTTCCAGACATCGATGTCCTGGGTTAAATTTTTGTCCACAAGTGTAACATAGCCCCTTGGCTTTCCTCTCTTCAAACGCTTCTCTAGACGAGTCCGGACTTCTCTCCACTGAGGCTCGTAATTTCCTCTCTTTTTCCTTTCATACCCTTCGGCTGGAGGAATGAACTTCACTGCGCCAGTAGTCCAACCTCTCCCTTGTCCATCGGAAATATTTTTCCTGCCGCGTGGCTCCAGGTGCTTGATAATGCCCATCACCAATAACCCCCTCTCTACCCTCCTGGAAAAGGTCAATAGTCGCGCCTTGTCCAGAGGTTCAAGAGTGATCATCATCCTTCCAATTTCTGGTCTTATTCCTCCCCTGAAAAGTCTCACATACAACTTCTAAGGTATGAGATCCACATAGCTATCCAGTCAAATTCATCAATATACTCATCCACTGTTCCAACCCGTCGGAGCCCCTTCAAAAAAATCACCGGATCTTCTTCCGCTACACTACCATAACGACCGAGCAGCTCCTCTTTGAGCTATGTCCATGTCAGCTCAGCTTTAGTCAACTTCTGTGAAACTATCAAATACTGTACCATCCCCTCCATGCACAGCTGTGCCATCGACACCTTCAGCTGCTCTCGTGTTCGATGGATTAAGAAGTAGGTCTCAGCCCGTGTGATCCAAGACATAGGATCCTCCCCTGAGATGATTGGCATCTCGACTTGCCGAGAAATCTCACACACGCCCTCCCTATCCCCGATATGAATTTCGCTATCGTCCGTCCTCAACTCGTCCCCTGTTATGCTTCTTCCACCAGAAGTTGTGTTCCTCTTCCTCCTACAACCGTCTTCCTCTTGCTGTCGTTCTGAGCTGAACTCTCAGCCTTCGAGTTGTGCCATAGTGGCCATGAGCTCCTGCATTTCCGACCGCAGCTCTGATACTGAAGCTTCCACGATTGAAACTGAGGTTTTCACAGCTGAAACCGTCGTTTCCACGGTAGCAAGTTGATTCTCCATATGTGTGGGCATATAGCAGCGTTGTCAGCTTCAATCCTCTGTTCCAAGAACCTCTGTCTAAATTCTCTCTCTAGAAACTCTTGGGAGAACTCTCTCCACAGGTCAAGGCGCCTTCCAACAACTTCCTAACTGAACCCCCCCACAGTACCAGCCCCCCTGATATCTATAACCTTCCCGACTCAGGCTACTTAAAAGGCCAATTTACAACACCGCCCCCTTGGCATGTCCTTTGCAGAGTACTTGGGATGAACTACACGCTGGCAGTGGCAGGTTGTCTAGGTCTGCGCCTCAAGAAATTGACCTAGCAATGACTCATTTGTGGAATGTAAAAGTGAAGAGTGTCAATGCGAGTTTTTTATTTGAGAAGGAATTGCTGAGCCAGTCAAATGATGGTGCTTCAACTCCCATGGGGTTGGTGCTGAATTGTTTTATAGTTGAGTGTGTTATGAATAATTCATCAGTAATGGACCATGATGATGATTTGGAACGGGCCTGAGTGATTCTGACTACAGATGCTGGAGTCTGTCAGGAAGACAGAGAGGATCAAGAACCACTGCATCGAACGGAGCATCATCGTGATCCAAATACTGTTGCTATGGAGGAAGTGAAGGTTGCCGCAGTTAAAGGAGTGGAGTCTTTTGGACTCCCTTGGAAGGTGCTTGTCAAGATTTATCCAATTCTCAGTCAAATTTGGTAAGCAATGGCGGCATTTACAAGGCCACTAATCCGTTGTCCGGTGAACTCTGGGTGGTAAAGCAAGAGAGGATTCAAAAAGCTTCTGCTTCAAGAAAATCACCTGATCGAGACTTGCGCTCTAACATTGTAAAAAGTGGTGAAGATTGTAGACAAGAGCACCTTGCTATACAGCTCATCTCTCATTCTTCTTCTACCACTACTTCTGGAATGTTCTATACTACTGCCACATTACAGTGTTTACAACTGATTCCAAGCCTTATTCTACAATTCTCTCTTGGATTCTTCTGCATTTTCTCACTGATTTTTGCCTCACGGTGCATTATGATCCTGACGTAACTCCATTACAGTTTATCTTAAAGCTATCATCCCCTCATCTATATATTTGCTTGCTTGTTTTGGGGCATATCACGCTAAATCATTTATGGCACTTGTTACAATCTTTTCTGGCTTGTTATTTTTTGTTGTGTGGTTTGAAGTGAGTTGTCTGACTTTTCACTGTTACGATTTTTCATTGAATCGTTTGTTTTTTTTGATTCCAGGGCAGGGTCCCGCTATTGTCTCAGGAAGCTGTGCATCATCTGCATATATTTATCTTTGTCCTGGCCATTGTGCATGTGACCTTTTGTGTCCTTACTGTTCTTTTTGGTGGAGCAAAGGTGATTTTCTAATTTCTTTTCTGCCTGTCCTTCAAATTGTATTTTAACAGAGATTTATTGATGTAGATACGGCAATGGAAACGTTGGGAAGATTCTGTTGCCAAAAATGATTATAATACAGAACCATGTATGCACTCTTATCTGTTCTGACTATTCCCTAATCATCATCTTGAGGGTTGTTGATTCGTTGAGATGTTTCATCTTGGATGTCTAGCAATGATTTTTGGTGTAAGGCATATTGAGTAAATCAATAGGGGCTTTAGAATTTGATGGGAATGGTTGCATCTTTTCCTTTCCTGTTGTTTCAATATACTTGCAAATCCGAATTTGATGGGAATGGTAAAAAAAATCAACGGAACCAATACTGCATCTTTTGCTTTCCAGTTGTCTTAATATATTTGCAAATCCCAGCCTTGATACTTGATCTTTTGGAAATGGACGTTGACTTTGAGATTAGGTAGAGATAAAGAACAGAGAATAGACTACTTCATATTATAGAAGAAGGAACTGGAATTACATTGATGGTGGAAGAAGACTCGAAGAAGAGAGAAGAGTCGTTCGATTAATATTTTCTCGTATTTACTTAACTTGTAAATACTTTAAATAAATTCAATCCCAATTATTCATAACTTGAATAACAATGAATTTATTTATTTCATTGGTGATCGATACCTTGGACAATACTCAGACCCCGTGGTAGGGCTCACCATGTTCAATATACCTATTCAACTGAATATGACGGATTCTTGAATACGCTATTGTGTGCGACCCTCTAAGCCCTTATCTCGATAGCAGTGAATAAAATCCACAGACCAAGAGCGGAGTCTAGCAACCAATCAAGGCCTCTAAAGAGATAAAGATAGTCATAACAACGACTACCAACTTACGAACACGTACTGTGTACTATAGTCTCTTTGTCTTTAAATATCTCATTAAGCAGAACGCCCAGTTGTGTCATCGTTGTGTCATCGTCTTTTTCTTGCTTTATTATTTGTTGATCTATTCAGATGAATTTAACTTTCGACTGCTTTGGCCAAAGACATATAAAGGTAGCATAATCCTGATCAATCAGGCCTGAGATATACAACTTCCTAAACTTGGAAGCGAGAAATCATTTCTTGACCATTCAACCACTATCATACCACCAATGATGCACCCAACACAAGATACCTCACCACGATTTCATTATCATGGTTTTTGTTTTGCATCAAAGTACGCAATCAAATGATACACACTGGTAACGATCTCAAGTTATGAGACCAATACAAATGTTCGTAGATAGGAACAACCAATGACACCCAAAACATGTGGTGTTCCTATTGGCGGGTCTGTCCTCGTGATCTCACTACTAAAGATCACCAAGTGTGAACTTCATGAGAAGTTTCAATGCTTATGAGCCCCCAACACCTGATAGTCAAATATCTACTGTGTTCAGTCAGTAAGATGCATCTAGACCATAGGACCTTTGTTTAAGATTAATGTCATAATATCACGAGGTTCTAATTATAGTTTGGGATCTGCTATAACCTTTTGATACAACAATTAATTTGGGACATTACCATTAAATAGTGGACATAGAAAAGTCTACATTATAACGGTAAGAATACATCCTGTATAACTAACTGTGCACACAATATGGTAATCAAAAGTACTGAATAGTTGGGTCTAGGGCACCCACTATTTCAACAAGGGGGCTGGAACTCCGCGCTGCTATAGTGTTGCGGCCACCCAAGTCCAAGCTGCTACAGTGGCCGGTGACAAGAAGTCCGCAGAACTACAGTACTGCTGTCTCCAAAGTTCAAGCTGCTACAATAGTCGTGCCAAAGTCCGCTCTTCTCACTGTACATTCCCTTCAATTACTTTCTCAAGAAATAAGCATAAGATACTTGGTTTTGGGGGGCAGGGGATGAAACATGAATATGCATTTAAAAGCTTCTTTGAAAATGCAGTTAGGGTTTTGTGCTGATTTCTTTCAAGCTCTTGTGTATTGTACTGATTCACGGACATTGTTTGCAGTTTTGAAATCAAAGGTCACCCATGTTCATCAGCATGCATTTATCAAGGATCGCTTCCTGGGATTTGGTAAATGTTCAGCTTTAATGGGTTGGGTGGTAAGTTTCTTAGATCCTTTTTGTTGCAATCCTTATTTGTGGATAATAGCCGAGTTTATAGACCGCAGGAGAGTCTGGAGTGGCTATCCATTTTATTGTGTGAAAGTTAAATTGGCTCAGGTCACCTCTCTAGTTTGTGCTATGTTGCCTGCCCAGATTAAAATTCTAATTTTCGTTCTTCCGTATTTTTTCTTTTAATTTCTTTAATGAATGTTGAATTTCATTATTATGAAATGAAATAATACATCATGAAGGACAAGTAATTCTTCTCAGCAACAGAAACCAACCAGAATGATCTAGGAACAAGAACTTAGAAAAATAATCAAGTTAAATTCTTGAAGCAATGGTTTTGGCCAATTCCTATGTAAACCTGTGTAAGGAAACCCTTCAAATGTTCCAGAAACCCAGACCCTTATTTTCCGTAATGATTCCATGCTTGGCATCCAAGCTTGGATTTCTTGTTTGACCATGCCATGAATTTCAGGCCTCCGGGAGGTGAAACCACTTATGCTAATTTTATGGTACATGATGAATGATCCCTGTGACAAATTACATGTATTTATGTTGCACAAATGATCCGACTATATTACAGTTTTTAATATTTCCCACTTTGTATTTTATCACATGTTGGGTCACCCTGATTTCCTGTTTGTTGTAATATTGTGGCCATTCTGCTTGCTTCTTTCCAGCATTCATTTTTGAAGCAATTCTATGCTTCAGTGACCAAGTCGGATTATGTTACCATGCGGCTAGGTTTCATTATGGTAGGCATATCGCATATGAACAAATTTGTTGATTTTTTTCCCGCTTCATCCCTGCCTTTTCCTCACAAGGGTTTATGTTCTGAAGGCCCACTGCAAGACAAATCCGAAGTTTAATTTTCACAAATACATGATGCGTGCATTGGAAGCTGATTTTAAGAAAGTTGTGGGTATAAGGTAAGAGAAACATGAAAATATTTCTGTAATTTGAAGCTTTGCTTTTTGGAGAAAAAAACCTTCATTCAGATTGATTAATGGATCGACATCGGGTTCTGTTTGTTGCAGTTGGTATCTTTGGGTTTTCGTTGTCATTTTCTTGTTGCTGAATGTTAATGGTATGCCACTTAAGTTACCTTAATAATATTATTTATTGTTGATTTGCTTCAAATTTGTTTTTTCTGAAGATTGGGTTTGAGTTTTGTCTTCATTTATTTTCATTTTCATTTTTTTTCCAAAGACGAATTAGCATTGTATACAGCATTTGAGAACTTCAGATTGTGTAATGCTGTACTGTGGTTTTGTTTTGCCAACCATCTGTGGCATTGATTTGACTTTCTATTCTGCTCATTTGCAAGACATTATTTTTTTTCAGAGTTCTATAAACATCTATTTTCTATTTTTGAGGAGTGCAAATAATTTTGTCGAAATTAACTTACGTAGTAAGGATAAATTTTGCTCAACTGCAATTTGTTGTACTGTAGCTAAAACTATGTATTCTTGTTCTATTGTGCAGGTTGGCACACATATTTTTGGATAGCCTTCATTCCTTTCATCGTGAGTGGTCCTTCTATAAATCTAACTTGCCTTCTGCTGATTTGTGTTGCTGGGTAAATATTTATTTTGCCTTTGAGACTGGTATAAAATGGAAGTGTCAACTGTTATGTTGTGGTTGTATCATGCAAATGCATATGGTCATGCACTTGCATGATAATGGGTATGTTTGGGTGGGTAGTTGGGAAGTTGCTCCCCCTTTCCTCTTCCATGTTCCAAGGAGGGATTGAGAATTTTCCCCACCCAAACACGTGGGATTTAATTCGCATTTTATTTTAGGCTTCATTTACTGATTGAAATGTACAGGTGTAGGAAGTATTTCCATGAATTAATTTTTAGATCTTATTTCCATTAGTTATTATGATCTTGCCTTCTCTTCTCAAGTTTCTTAGTTACCTTGCATTCTGATTCTTGATTTTAGCTTCTCCAATTTTCTTATGTTGAATCTATCATTCAAGATTCATACGAGGGGGTTCTTGAAGGGATAAAACGTTTTATGGAACTAATTTAGTTTAATAATTTAACGAATATTTGTTTTTTGTTATCTTAAAATTGCCACTAGATTTTCTATATTTAAGGGATATAATTTGTTGTATCTAAGTGGTAAATAATTGTAATTATGATAACTTTTGTCCACTTTCTCCTCTATATAATGAAAGTCGACCCTAAGGAAAGTGCATTAGTCTGATATGGTTTCATACCTGCTTTAATTTTAGTCTTTGTCATCTTACTCCACGCGTGACACAGGGAAAAAATTTCTACCAAGAGATTAGAATTATTTTTCCTACTAATAACTTGTACCATGTGATTTCAAATTAAACAGGACTGAGATGAAATGTCATTTTAAACAAATTAGAAATTGAAACGTTAATGTTAAAATTGATGATTTTTTTATTATCAAGAGTAATTGTTTTAGATATTTGAGAATTGATAATTATTAAGAGGATGAAAGGGCGTAATATGTTGAATTAATGTTGGTTGGGTTAAATTGAGAAATATATGAGAAGTGCTGCATGATAAAATTTATCATGATTAATTGTTTTACATACTTAGAATTGATGATTAGAGAATTGGGGATTTTTTTTGGCTGAAAAAATTGGAGTGATTTGAAGTTGATGTAATGCACATACAATTAAAATTAGCGGGGTGATAAGAAGTTATCTCAGGAATACCACGTGATAGCAAGGAATTGACCCAATCAAAGTGCGGTTTTACAGGATGACTATTTGGTTAGATTTGTTCTATAACATTGAATATTTGACATCCAAAAACACCACACACACACATATATTTTTAGAGTTAGAGTTTGACCCACAATCTTTAGTTATTGACCAGCAGTCTATCTTATTTCCTATAAATAGATGGCACCGCCCTCATTTAGAGGTTTTGGTTTTCTGATTGTCATTCGATAAAATGGTATAAGAGTAGATAGATCTAACCCTAACAAATCTCATCCCTTCTTTCGACTCTACCAGCCAGCCCCACCACTACCAGGACGCCCACAAACTAAGCAAGCAGCCCACCACCGGTGCGCCTCCCGTACTCGTGCGATTGGGCCTCTCCCCGCGCCCCTCGCATGCACGCTCCTTGTGTGCAGTGCCCCCCCCCCCCCCGTGCGCGCAGGCCTTCTCGTGCCCCCCTGCTCTTGCTCCGCGCTGCAGAGGCTCCCTCCCCTGATCCTTCTGGGTACCCAACTTCCCTTCCTGGTGAGGCTTTCCCACCTTGCCATGAGTTCCCTAGTCTTTCCCACCTAGTCTCCTTGTTTAGATACTTCACTCTGCACCCCAGATCTCTGCTCCTGGTTGGATGCTCCCTTACTACTAACCCAAGCGAATCGATCGCAAAACTTCTTCACGTGGCCCAGTCTCCCACATTGGTGGCAATCACGAGTTGGCTTGGGGCACTTAAACTTCGGGTGCCCCGGGGAAGGCATGAGCTCGCTTACCTCACATAAGCTATATCCACTTCGGTTGCAATCACCGTGCTAACCAGCTTCGCATAGGCTTCAGCAAAATGATCACCGTGTTATCCGAAAATCTTCTGCAATCCCTTCCAGAAGATCCTTGTCCTTTCCCGACTCCTCAACAGTTTCCCACTATTTCCATGCTGGCCCTTCCAGCAGAAGCGAACCGAACTTTACCTTTGATGTCTTTGGAGTTCGCCAAAACTTGAAGATCTGATTGATCTTTTCCAGCCACTCCTCAGCCTACTTAGGTCTCACATCCCCTCTAAAGGACGGGGGGTTATGCTTCATGAACTCTGAAGCCTTGTCCATTTCCGCGGTCTATCCCTGTCTGGACCCCTATCCAGTCCCTGGATAGCCTGGACAATCACCCCCACCAACTGAGGGTCCACGAGAGCATTCCCAGCTGCCCCTTATCCACGCTCTCCAGGAGCTCTCCTAGGCGGCATAGTCTACAACACTCGGGGAAATCCATCAAGAACACACAATTAAGTTCAGCTTCGCACCTCACACTACAACCAGGTGGCACTCTACCCTTGGCTAGTCTCATTCCATCCAGTTTATGTGTCATAAGGGGTCAGTTCAATCGCAGCCCACACCATTTCAAAACCCATTTATACAAGTTTAAAACCAAAAATCCTTGGAAATCCTTTTTCACACGAGAAAACTTTTCATTCAAAACCATGTCATGCAATGCATTCCCTATCACCCTAGCCGTGATGCAACCTGAACTATGTCAATCATGATGCATGTACATTTTCCCTCTCCAACCCCTTGCAGGAGGATTGAGGCGTAAAACACATCCCTACATGGCCGTCACAACCTTTCCATCACCCAGACTCCCCAATAACTCGTAGTTTGCCATAAAGAGGTGAGCGATGTCTTTTTATGAGTACATTCCGAATCCCAACCACCCTATTCTCCATGCCTATTAGACTTTCTGAGACTTATTCTCAAAAACCTTGGCTTTAATACCACTTTGACACCCCATACCAGGCCCCGATTCCCGAGACCCAAGTCGGGGCGCAACATGGCCTCAAGTGCCCTCCCCGATCGCCAAAGTCTACCGACAGGCGGCAAGAGACATGTTGGAGTCTGCATCTCCATGCCTATTAGACTTTATGTATTCAAGTTGGACATTTCCAACTTGAGGGGGAGTATTAGGAGTGAGAATGTTTCTTTTTTGCTTTCTTATTTATCTAAACTAGGAACACATAGCTTGAGGGAGAGTGTTAAAGGTTAAGTTGAGTTGAATCGCATATCGTGTTGGATTGGTGTAAGCCCGATCCGGTTGGACCAAATGCTTGTGGCTCGTACTGCGTACCAGCCCGGCACTGACAGACACTGTAGTGATGCGGACTTCCAGCTGCCATTCACTGTAGATCCTTGGTCTTCCAGCCGGCAGCCACTGTAGCACTTTTGACTTGGGTGACCCCGCCTTTCACTGTAGCGATGCGGACTTTCTGACGGTTGGTGGAATAGTGCTTCGTCCTCTACATTAGCCCATTTTCGGGCTAGGGTTTTGGTATGTGTGTGTGAGAAACTCATGTAAATTATGCTCCTGAATTATATTGATTTTCTGCCTCTCCATGGACGTAGGGATTATTCCCGAACCACGTAAATCCTTGTGTTGTTCTTTTTTTCCCCTTTGCTCTTCTCCAAATCGTTGTTTTGTCGTTGCGACTCCCGACGTTTCCACATCACATCGGAATTTAGGTATCATGTCATCTTTATCATTCACTATAAATAGACTATAAGACCTCTCTTACAGAGGCATCTTGGGTATTGGGTCACCACTTTTCCATTTCTTCCATTCCAACACCTTTAATTAACGCTTAATCTTTTTAAATTGTCCTGTTTTATTCTTCTACTTTTATAATTATATTTAAATATATCGTTGTACGTTCAAACTTTGATTCTTTTATATTTAAAAGGTTTTAATTTCTCCATTCTTTTATAAAGAAGTTTTTAAAATTGGATTGTTTTCCTTTAATTTTTTAAAGGGCAATTCACTCCCCCTCTTGCCATTTTGCGTCACCGACCTACATTTGATATCAGAAGAGTTTTGATTTGTTTAATTACTTTGTTTTCAAATTCATTCAAAGTTCTTATTTTTCAAAGTCTTTAATCGTTTTTCAAATAAAGATCTTTTTTTAAATGACTTTTTCAAACACCCGTGGTGGTCCCGAAGGACAATCCTTGTGTCATGCTCTGTTTTTTGATGGAAGTAATTATGGTTATTGAAGAAACCACACGACTACTTTTCATAGATATATTGACTATCCTTATAAGATTGTTTTACATGGCTATACTCCCACAACTGAAAAAGAAGATAAATAAACCCCGAATGATATTTCTGCTTTTGAATTAGATGGTAAAGCTATGAATGTCTTGCATTGTGGTTTGGATCAAAATGAATTTAATCGTATTTCTACATGAAAAACGACTTATGAAATTATGAAACTTTTAGAAGTAACTCATGATGGAACTAACAAAGTCAAAGACACCTGTTTAGACAAGACTTTGAAAGTTTCTCCATGAATACGAGTCTATCACTGCAATATTTACGAGATTCATTGATAATTGTAATGCCCAAAAAACTCTTAGCGACTCTTTCTACCTAAACTTTGGTCAAGAAAATCCTTTGGGTTTTACTAAGCAGTTGGGAACCAAAAGTCGCCACGATCCAAGATGCTAAAATTGTTCAAAATATGACGGTTGATGAACTCATAGGTTCTCACATGAGTTTGAAACTTATCAATGAATATCATAACTATTCAAATAATCACATGGATATTAATAACTAATCTCATAATGATGGAATGCATAATGTCAGATATCATAAACATATCGTCAATGCCTTGTGCCAAGACATTTTACATAAATGGGTAAGGGCTCAGTCAAATACCCAAACTAGTTTGTCTCATTAGACCTAACGATGAATCGAGGGGATATAGTGGCCCCCGACCATCTCTTACTAAGTCCAATGCATTCATCTTATGAAAGGAGAGTAACAATTCAATGCATAATCAATATAAACATTTGTATTGAAAAACTAGCATATGAAATGTTAATATTTTCCCAGTCAAACTGATCATAAACCATCCAGGAAGAATAAGGATGATATCATTGCAAAATATTCCCAGTGGAATATAAGTAAAAGGATATTGTCGTTGATGAATAGAAATACCATAAAAAGATCATTAAAAACATTCGTGAGGAAAATATGCTTTTCATTTTGAAAATCACCTTTAAAAACTAAAATTTCCAAAATATTAGGAAAATCATTTTCTTTGAAAGAAATCATGAAAACTTGTAAAGGAAGCTTCAAAGCATTGAGCGGTCATGACGGTTGGAATTCCGTTCATGTCGTGTACGTTAAAACAAAGATTTCTTTTACTTTTTTGGTAAAAAGTCAAAAGCACATCGTTCGGAAAATGACAAAAATGTTCCTTTTAAACAATTTTGTAAAAAGTCAAACATGCGTATAAATGTCTTTAATAAATCATTCTAGAATAGTAAAAATATTATTTAAAACATTTTAAGGAAAATATGGATATGTAAGAAAAAGATTCCTAACTGAGTAAAAAAACAAAGTCGGTTTTTCTTAAAAACATTATTTCGGTATCTTGAGTACATAAAGAGTGGAAAATGAAAGTAAAACTTGTAATTTATAGAAATAACAAGGAGAAGAAAATAGATTGGGTCTAAGATAAAAAGATCAAATAATTCCCCCAACGGAGACCTAAACATAAACAATCCCGAATAATGATGAGATTGTGAAATAAACTCTTACCGCTTTGCTAACTTTTGAATCATAACCCCTATGAAAGAAATAATTTCAAATAAAACATTAAATACCATATCAAAGAGGAAGTAGATAGAGCTCATAAAAATAAATAGATGCATAATATCAAATATGTCTAAATGGAATGAAAATTGAGATGTAATCTCTTACAAAAATCACACCGTTGAAGTGAGAATTAATCAATGGATTGATTATGTGTATCAAATGTAAATCCACATAAAACAAGTGGAAATACAACATAAAATAAGCAAAAGTCGTTACAGACATAATATTAGAATATCAAAGATAATGAAAAAGTAATACAATTCAATGAAAAGAAATTGAATTATGAAACCTCTTACCACTTGGTAACTTTCAAGTCAAATCCCTTTGGATTAAATAATTTGAATTCCAACTTAAAATATCATGAAGTATTGAAGGATTCATGATATAAAATGTAAAGGGGCTGTGTATACACCATATATAAAAGAAATTAGGTGCATTACATTAAAATATGTTTCAATAAATGGAAATTGAAACGAAATCTCTTACCTCTGGTCCGACTCGTCACGTACGTTCTATATCTTCCTGAATAATAAATTCATGTTAATTATTTACTTGCTTAAGAACAATTTTCAAGTTTTTTATTTCTTTTATTTTACTCATTACCATTTAATATTTAATTACTTAATCAATTAAGTTCACGTCTGACGTTTTGATGATATTCGGTTCATATATCCAAAATGATATCAGCAAGTTGACCCCCCACCCCCTCCCCCTCCGTTGTGCCTAGCCCCCGCCTGTGCAGAGACCCCCCACCCCCACCGCTTTCGCATCCCCCCCCCCCCCCCCCGACGTCACCCTACGTGCCCCCCATCTTGCGCAATAGCCTCCCTGCTCCGCCCTTCTCCAGCGGCCGCGACATCCCCCGACAGCCCCTCTCCAGACGCAACCACCCGCAACGGCTCCAGGCTCGTTGTTGCTCCCTGCTGCGTCGATGCTGCCCTCTCCCCAGCGCCAACACCCTAGCCTCGCTCCTCCCTGTGCGTGCGTTCCTCCCAGTGCGCCCGACCACCCATGTGGCTCCCCTGGCGACTGCACCTCCGCCCGCCACCCCTGATAGCATCAGAGTACCCAGGCGTACCCCAACGCCTCTGCTGACGACCGTCTTTTCCGCGCACATCCCCTGACAGTCGTTGCCCTGTCCTGTCACGTGACGACACTTCCGATCCGCTGTCCCTACCGCGCACACCTATGCGCCGACTGCGGCCAGCACCCCCAGGCAACACTTCCAGCCGCCCCTTCCTCTGACGCCGCTCGTAACACGACGTTTGTTTCCACGCGCCCCTGTTGTTGTCTCGCCACATAATTGATGCACTCAAGCTGTTCCTACCAGACATTTGATTAGTATCCTGCTGCGTGTTGTTCCTGCACGCTTTGATACTCCTGGCCCGACTATTCCTGCCGAGACATTATCTGGCTATCCATACCAGTACCTTGCTGCCCAGGCTAGATTTCCCATCTCCATCTATTCCTGCTGAGTAGGTTCTTGTTGCCTCTTCCCCATCTCCTTTCAGACATGGCGGCATCCTCGCCACCATCTAATATCCATCACAACTTGGAACTCTCTATGGCTGAGATTGCGCTTATACATTCTCATCGGGTTGCTTTGCCAGCCGCATCTTCTTCAACCTCTATTACTCAGCTGGTGGCCTTACCGTTTGTGTATCTCGTCGACCGATAGTTTGGATGCTTGACTCTGGTGTTAGTGATCATTTCACAGGTGATGCAGGTATGCCTACTACCTATCATCCATATATCGGTGTTGTTGCAATTACTGTTGCTGATGGATCTACAATCCCTATTGTGGGATTTTGCACATGCTCCCTGATTTCTATTCGCCTGACTTCAATGACTCATGTTCTTTGCAGTCCTTTTAATATTCTCTCTATCGATAAACTCACAAAGGACTTAAATTTTGTTGCTATTTTACATCTTCTGGTGTTGTTTTTCTGAAGCGGTCGACGAATCGGGAATTTGGTAGAGGTCGTCTTAGTGATGGGGTGTACATGTTCGATACCCCACCATCCCTTGCTTGCTCATCCACCTCTACTCGTGTTCTCTACCTACATTTTTTCCATGGTCATCCATTGGCTTTAGTCTTACATAATCTTTGCCCCCATTTCAGTCCACACCTTACTTTCTATTGGGAATTCAGTAAGTTTGCTAAACATCACTGGGAGACGTATATTCCTCGTTTGGTGATGCGTGCGGCTAATCCTTTCGATTTGGTTCATTATGATGTATAGGGTCCCTGCAGGGTTCCCAGTCAGTTAGGGTACCATTATTATGTATCCTTTATTGATGATTCTCTCGGATGACACGGGTATACCTCCGTCGTGATCGTTCAGAGGTGTGATATAACTTTTTACCATGAAATTTACACTCAATTCTCCAAGCCTATTAAATGTCTCCTGCTCGGACAACTATTGAGAATATTTATCTTCTTCTCTTTATCAATTTCTTAAAGATCACGGTGTCCTCCATCAAACATCCTTTCCCAATACCCCTCAGCAGAATGGTGCGGTCGAGCGTAAACACCATCATATTCTGGAAACTGCTCGGGTCTTATTATTTCACATGCAGGTGCCTCTTCTTTTTTGGGAGGATGGTATTCTTACTGCCACCAATCTTATCAATCGTCTTCCTTCTTCTATCCTTGAGGGGGAGAGTCCATTTTCGGCTCTGTTCCTCTCTATTCCTCCTCACCCTCTTCCACTTCGCATGTTTGGGTGTCTTTGTTATGTTCGTGATACTCGTCCTCGTCTCTCTAAATTTTCCCCAAAGACCCTCCGATGCATCTTTCTAGGCTACTCTAGGACCCAGCGCGACTACCGTTGTTTATCTTCTGACTTGGGATGTTATTATCTTTGCTGATGTCTCGTTCATTGAGGACTCTCCATTGTTATCCTCTCCACCCTCTCCCCATCCTGATACCACCATCGATAACTGTCTTGCTCTCACCACCCACCCACCCCTGCCTCCGTTGACCCGATCAGATGATCTTCGCTTTGGCTCTGTCTACTCTCATCGTCCATCGAACATGTCCTCTGTCCAGATCGAAGACACCATTTCCCCGACTTTGTTCGCCGCTCCTGCTATGGGAACCGATTGCATTGTGGAAAAGTACTCGTTTTTACCAAAATAATCCTCCATACACAACTTCATACAAAGGCTTCTCCACTCTGGAAACGATATCTGTTCCTCGTACGGTTGCTGAGGCTAAATCTCACCCTGGTTGGCTTCAAATAATGCGGGGTGAATTACAGGCCTCGGACGACAATCACACCTGGGATCTGGTCCCCATTCCGGCAGGTAAACAGGTTGTTGGTAGTAAATGGATATATTCAGTCCGTCTAAATGCAGATGATATCCTTCATCGTCTTAAAGCCCGTCTCATGGCAAAAGGCTTCGCTCAGACATATGGTGTTGATTATTTCGATAGCTTCTCTCCAGTTGCTAAAATGGCCTCTGTTAGATTATCTATATCTATTGCAGCTACTCATAATTGGCATCTTCATCAACTTGATGTGAAGAATACATTTCTCCATGGTTTTCTTGAAGAAGAAATATATTTGCAACAACATCCTGGCTTCCTTGCCTCTGGGACCGGGTCTTATGTTTGTCGGTTTTGTTGGTCTCTTTATGGGCTCAAACAATCTTCTCATGCATGGTTTGACAGATTTTGCACCGTCATCACTACCTTTGGTCTATCTCAGAGTACGAAGGATCATACTATTTTCTATCGTAAAGCGTCCTCTGGGTGCATCATGTTGTGTATGTTGATAATATCATTATTACAGAGAGCGATTCATATGACATTACTCATCTCAAGGCTTATCTTCAACAACAGTTTCACACCAAAGACATGAGTCCTTTGACATATTTTCTTGACATTGCAGTCTACTGTTCTTCAACCAGCATCTTTCTTTCACAACAAAAATATGCATTGGATATCTTGCAGGATACTGACTTATCTCAGGCAACTTTCGTTGACACTCCTCTTGAACCTGAGGAACGGTCTCTCCATCCTGCCACGGACCCATATTCTTATCCGGATAGGTATTATTGTCTTGTGGACAAACTCAATTATCTTACCATGACTCGTTTGAATATTGTGTGCTGTCAGTAAGGTCAGTCAATTCATGGAACATCCAACAAAATCTCAATGGTACGTTGTCCTTCGCATTGTCAAATACATTAAGACCGTGCCTGTTTTCTTCGGTGTTCACATCACGATTATTTGGACATTGAAGCCTTTTGTTATGCCGACTACGTTGACTGCTTATCTACCCAGAAGCGTACTTCTGGGTTTGCGGTTTTTTTGGCTGGTAACTTAATCATCTGGCGAAGCAAGAAACAAACTTGTCATCTCCAATCTGAATCTGAATACCGTGTGATGGACACAGTCACTACTGAAATTCTATGGATTCGTCAACTTATTCATGAAATTGGTTTCTCGCCACAAAATTCTGCTTATATTTGGTTTGATAATCAGGCAGCCACGAAGATTGCTCCTAGTTCGGTTTTCCATGAATGAACGAAACATATTGAGATCAACTATCACTTTCTTCGTCATCACCTGGAGCAAAAACATATAAGTTTTAGCTTCATTCCAACAACTCATTAGGTTGCTGACATCTTTACCGAAGGCTTGCCGGGAGCTCGATTGGATTCTCTGTGCACTAAGTTCAGTTTTTATGTTTTCCCTCTATTTTTTGTTTGTGGGACTCTTCTTCCAAGCTAAACCTTTTCTAGCTTGAGGGGGAGTGTTGGACCAAATTATGTTTATGTTATAGTCCCACATTGGTTTGCCTCTATCTTGTATTCTTTTTCCTCTATCTATAAATAAAGGGCTCCGCCTCTTATTGAGGTAAGGAGTACTGTTCTACATATTTAAATAATAATATTTCATGGTTTGTTTAGGCTCAGTGCTGCATATCGTTTAAGCTATCGAACATAATGTTCTTTTTTTTTTAAATCTCAGGGTGTTACATTCTCCCAACCTTCAATAAATTGCATCCTTGTAATCCGCTTGGAAATCAAAGGTTTGATATTTAAAAATTCATTTACGGAGAACCCACATCGTAAAACGGTTAATAAAACTTACTCTTGATAAGAGGGAAAGAGAAGTATGAAGGTCATTTAGAATAACACATAACTAGGTTTCAAGTAGGAAAACATTAGTAAGAAGTGAAAACATGGACATGGAAGAAAAGCGTAATGCCCAAATAATGATTGCGAGTGACAGAGATCATTAATCACAAAAAAGTGAATGATCATAAGAAAGTTAACTACCACAAAATCAAAAACCAAAGAGGTGTGGAAAAGGCCTGGAAATGAACATGAATGTATAACATTTCTTTTTCAAGATCTTTTTCCTAAAGTTGTAGGATTCTTTTACTATCCAGATAGAGAATGCTAGAAAATACTCTATAAGATGAAAGAGTGGACCAAATACCCAATGTGTCTTGCTAAGGGAGGCCATGGGGTTATTTTATAATGAATAAAAGAGATTACATGACATGTCAAGTCCGACGTGAGACTGCAAACATCTTAACCTCTAACACTCCCCCTCAAGCTAGGTGTTCCTAGCTTGGATACATAATAAAAACAAAGCATAATACTCCCCCTCAAGCTGGGACATATATATTTATCATGCCCAGTCTGTTACATAAAAATTGGACTTGTGGTCCAGACACTCCTTTTGTGAGAACATTGGCAAGTTGATTAGAGGTGTGAATATGGCCGAAAGCGATTTTCGTTTCAAAGTTTTCTCAAACGAAATGGCAATCAATTTCAATATGTTTTGTCCGCTCATGAAAGACCGGATTTGTGGCAATCTTGATAGTATCTTGATTGTCACACCCGATGTGTGTTGGTTTCTTGGTCGGATACCTAATCTTGTGAAGAATTTGTTGTGCTCAAATAATCTCTGCAGTCACATATGCCATGACACGATATTCTGACTCTACACTTGAGCGAGAGATAACGGTTTTCTTTTTGCTTCACTGTGAGATCAAATTCCCTCCAACAAAAACAGTAAAACCAGACGTAGATCTCCTAGAAGAGAGACATCTTGTATAATCTGCATCACAAAATGCCTCAATGTCTGTATGCCCATGATCAGAATATAGAAGACCCAAACCCGGTTCTTTTTTCACATATCTAACAATGCGAAGAACAACCTCTCATTGTGTTTTTGTTGTAGATTTCATAAATCGACTCACATTGCCAACTGCACAAACAATATTGGGTCGAGTCATGGTCAAATAGTTGAGCTTTCCAACAAGTCATCTGTATCTATCGGGTGATGAAAACATCTCACTATCATAATGTAGTGACCTTTCTCCAGGTTCAAGGGGTGAGTCAACCGAGTCAGCTTGAGTCATTCCAGTCTCTTGCAGAAGATCAAGAACATACTTAATTTGAGATAGAAAAATTCCTTTGCCACATCTGGAGACCTCAATCCTCAAAAAATATCGTAGTGGACCCAAATCCTTCGTATGAAAATGTTGATGAAGGATTTGAGTCGATCAATGTCGTCAAGATCACTTCCAGTAATGACAATGTCATCCACATAAACAACCAAGAAAATGCTGTCTGCTGTAGACTAGTGATAGAAAACAGAGGAATCTTTCATGCTTTGACACATGCCAAAACTAAGCACAACGGTGCAAAAGATCCCGAACCAGGCACGAGGTGACTGCTTGATGCCATACAATGATCGACGAAGACGACATACCTTGGAAGACTCCCCCTGAACAACAAACCCCGGTGGTTGCTTCATATAAACTTCATCAAGAAAACCATAAAGAAAATCATTTTTCACATCTAGCTGATGTATAGGCCAATGATAAAAAGCGGCAAGAGAGATAAATAAGCGAATCGATGCCATTTTGGCCACTAGAGAGAATGTGTCAAAATAATCAATGCCATATGTCTGCGCATAACCCTTGGCAACAAGCCGTGCTTTGAGACGATTTAGAGAACCATCGGAATTGACGCGCACGGTATAGATCCACTTGCACCCGACAACCTGTTTATCCATAGGGAGAGGGACAAGATCCCAAGTGTGGTTGGTTTTTAAGGCCTGAAGTTCATCCTGCATAGCATGCAACCAACCTGGATGAGAGAGGGTCTCAACGACAATGCGTGGTGTCGAGTAATCAGCCAGTGTCGCAATAACCCAGGCGGTAGACGTGCCTAATCCCTGATAAGACTGACAGGAGCGTGAGCCTTTGCGGAGTGCAATGGGCAACTTTGGTGATGGAGCATCAAGAGCAGATGAGTTGTCAGGTGTGGTAGTGACAGGAGGCGGCAGGGTGGCAGATGTGCGAGGTCGACGAGTATATATCTGGCCAAATTGTGAGCCAACAATATCAGTAGGAAGAGATAATGGTGGTGGTGGATCGAGAGAATATGGCAAAATAATGTTGGAATGAGGAAGAGTGGATGGGGGTGGGAACTCGGGAATAGAAAAAACTGATGATTCAACAAAGGAAATATCAGCGGAGACAACATAGCGACGCAAATCGGGAGAGAAGCATCGATATCCGTGCTGGGTGCGGGAATAGCCAAGAAAGCATTTTAAAGCACGTGCATCAAACTTGGTAATCGAGGGGCGAATATCTCGAATATAACACACAACCAAAAATGCAGAGGGGTAGGGAATAAGGGTGTGTTGTTGGAAGCAAGGAATGGAAGAATGTCTCTCCCTAAAGAACAGACAATGGAAGTCTATCCATCAATAGGTGACTGTGAGAATGACATCGCCCCAAAAAGTGGTTGGAACTTTTTTCTGAAATAAAAGTGCCCGAGCAACTTTCAACAGATGATGACTTTTCCGTTCAGCAACACCACTTTGTTGAGGTGTGTCAGGACAAGAGATCTGATGGATAATGCCATGGTCATTAAGAAAAGACTGGAAGGGTCCAGATAAATACTCACGACCATTGTCAGAACGAAGGCAATGGAGTTTAGCGGAGAACTGGGTGGTGATTTCTTGATAATAAGAGCGGAACACGGTAAAGAGTTCAGAACGATTTTTCAACAAATAGACTCAAGTCATCCGCGGAAAATCGTCGATGAAAGTAACAAAATACCGATAACCCAGTTTAGAAGGAATATGACTGGGCCTCCAAATATCAGAGTGAACCAAATGAAAAAGAATGGATGCACGGGGAACTACTCGGGGAACATAGGTGACCCGATGGTGTTTTGCGTAGTGACATGACTCACATTCAAAAGAATGAAGAGGTCCCAATCCTGAAAAAAGTTTTTGAAGAATGGGGCAGGTGGATGATCAAAGCGATAGTGAAGCTGGAGGGCATGATCAGAGGTGGCAGAACAGGCGAGAGTGGGGGCTGAGTCAAGCACATAAACACCACCCTGAAGTCGTCTAGTACCAAGCACCCGAGTCATCGAATGCTTCTGAAATATAACCGAAGCAGGTGAGAAGATGGCGTGACACTTTAAGTCAGTTGTCAGTTTAATAATTGATAGTAAATTAAAGGGACAATGGGGAACAAAGGCAACAACGGATAGAGTCAAGCTAGGCAGAATTGTACAACTTCCATAGCCCGCAATCTGCACCGTCTGACCATCGACTACAGTAATATTACCTCCAGATGAGGTCGTTTTGTAGGATCAAAGAATATCTGCATCGCCAGTGATGTGCTCAAAGACACCGGAGTCAACAACCCAGGAGGTGCAATGTTGGGAGAGACATGCCGCTAGAGTACCACTATGACAATAGTGGCACTTGATGACGCCATAGAGTGCTGAAAATGGACGGTGACAAGGTGTTGAAGGTGCACACTTGATAGAGGATAGGTGCTGAAAGTGCACAGTTAGTCCATCCAGGTATTCGATTATTGAGGAAAGATCACATGGATGGCGTCAAGGCGTGGTTGGGTCGTGCGCAAGGGGCCCATTGCAGCAGCTCAAGAGTACAGGGAGGGCTTGAGGCAGGAGGCGTCGCGCGCACAAGGGGGGGGAGGGGTCCTCGCGCGCGCAGGGTGCCGTTGCGCACAGGGAGGGACGACAGGAGGGGCCGTCACGTTGCACAAGGAGTGCGCGCGTGGCGGGGGGGGGGGTCGCGTTTTGCGCAGGGGGTCGTCGCGTTTTGCATAGGGAGTCCGGAGGGGGGCTTCATGTTTTGCACAGGGAGTGCGAGTGGGTCGTCGCGTCGAACAGGAGGGGCGCTGCGAGGTGGGCACTCGGGATCGGGGTCGTCCAGCGGGAAGGAGGCGCACGGGATGGGTCGTCCAGCGGGAAGGAGGTGCGTGGGATGGGTCGTCTCGTTCGGCAGGGAGAAGCGCTCCTGGTGAGGGTAGCTCGCAGGGAATCGGAGCGCAGAGGGCAGTCGCTCACAGGGAGGGCCGACAGGGGGGGGGCATCGCGCCGAAGGTAGGGCCGTCGAACAGAAGGGGTGCAACAGGTGGGGTCCGCCCAAGAGAGAGAGGGTGGGTTACGGTTGGATAACCCGCTCTGATACGATGTAAGATGAAAGAGTGAACCGAATACCCAATGTGTCTCACCAAGGGAGGCTATGAGGTTATTTTATAATGAATAAAAGAGATTACATGATATGTTAAGTCCGATGTGGGACTGCAAACCCCTTAACCTCTAACACACTCGATATCTTTTTATTTCAGAAGCAGAATCTCGTCCTTTGGTTGTGTTTTGATCGATTTTCACTTCATTTTTTATTACAAAAATGAATATGCAAGATGATTTTTTTATGCCTGGAACACTAAAATTAACTTTTCATAGATCATAAGATCGATAAAAGAGATACAAGTATTTTCCTCTGTTTCTAAATATTTAATAAAACCAAAATGGTTAGCACAAGTTATCCAATATAATACATTAATCTCTAAAACCCCAACAGTAACACCAAAGTTAAACATAATTCATTCAATGAGTATATTTATCCTTAAAACTGTCCAGCTTACATCTCCAAAAATGTAATAGCATTCTTCCCAAATAATTCTTTATGTTAAACCAAAATGTTATATATATCTCAACTCAATAAAACATCTCTTGAAATATCATTAATCACCTCAAAATCATAAAAAACAAAAAGATTTGTCCTATAATATGTTTTCCAAGATCAATTTAATATTTATCCATCAAACGAATGTCATACTAACCCGGACATCATGTAGGTCAGTGGTAGGCGCTGCACATTTGTCGCCCTTCGGTTGTGGGTTCAAGTCTCGTGGCCTTGCTGGATGCGACAGGTTGTCGTCCAACATGAGAGTTGTCCTTTTTTTAAAACTCTATTAATATACTTCCTATAACGTTCCCAAAAATAAGATGAACATCCTCAAAAATAACATTAATCATCAAATCATTTTTCCTCAAATAACCTTTTCACTAACATATATTAAACCAAATGGTTGTATTATCATAAATGTCTCTCAAAATATCTTTAATCATGTTAAATTCTCATCACACAAAATCTCAAAAGGGGTATCTATGCCTTTAAACGTATGATTAACCTTATTATGGCTCTTCAAGTTTATCTTATATCACTATGGCATATCATAGGTTTCCATAGGTTTTATTCTCTGATTTATCATAATTGTTCATAGGGAAAATGTGAATTAACCCAGGCATATCCCCGGGAGTGTCAAACTAGGTGCGCAGTAAGGGCACACTCACCGTGCATATTCGACCAACTTTTTTCGGGATTATTACCCCTAGATGCATCGTTGTCAAAACCACGTCCATTTGTACTATCCAGACATAGATGTATTGATAGGAAAACCAAATAATCTGTATCTTAGCAAAACTTTAGGATGTTATCTTATACTTATACTTATCCTCAAAGTTAGTCGTATGATTATGTTTCTTAATATATGTTTTTCTAAATCTAGTTTCTAATGTTTCTACTAAACTTCTTCTGATACGTAAAGACCCCGATCCTCGTAGTTTATAATCGGTGGTTATTTTATTACATTGACACTAGATACAAGGAATCACATCACAAAAGTCCGATTCCCGAAAGTCCGATTAGTTTAGTAGTCTTGGTAAACTAGATACATACTTTGAATCTCATATTACATTTGAAAACATAAAAAAATACAATATAGTGAAAGTAAATATTCTGCATCTTTGAACTCATTCAAAGATTCCATCTTCATATCCCAGGGAAAGGAAACAAAATAAGAGGTGGGCTCAAATGCTCAGTATGATGAGTTACGTACAACGGAAACTATCACGAGTAAATAAAGCAAGGTAAATAACTGAAAACACTTGTCATTTAATCAATAACTTGAGCATGAAGAATAATATGACAGGAATAAATGATGATCAAATAATGTCATATAACTAATCACATGAGTTTGATACTTATCCATGAATATGATAACTATTCAAATAATTACATGAATATCAATAACTAATCTCACAATGATGAAATGCATAATGCTGGATATCATAAACATACTGTCAAGACCTCGTGCCAAGACGTCTTACATAAATAGGTAAGGTCTCAGCCAAATACCAAAATGAGTTTGTCTCATGAGACCTACCGATGCATCGAAGAGCTATAACGGACTCTTCCCGTCACTTACTAAGTCCAATGCATTTATCATATGAAATGGGAGAAGAACAATTCAATACACAATCGACATAAACATTCATATTGAACAACTAGCATACAAAATGTATATTTCCCCAGTCCTGTTCATAAATCATCCAAAGGACGAATAAGGATGATATCGTTACAAAATATTCCTAGCGGAGTATAAGTAAAGGGTTATTGTCGTCGATGAATAGAAATACCATAAAAAAGATCATTAAAAACTTTCTTGATTTAAATATTCTTTTCACTTTGAAAATCACTTTTAAAAACTAAAAATTTCCAAAATACGAGGGAAAACATTTTCTTTGAATGGATTCATTGAAACTTGTAAAGGAAGCTTCAAAGTATTGAGTGGTCATAATGGTGGGAAATTCCGTTCATGTTGTGTACGTTAAAACAAAGTCGGGTTTCTTTAAAAACATTATTTCGGTATCTTGAGTACATAAAGATTGGAAAATGAAAGGAATTTTGTAATTTATAGAAATAATTAGAGGAGAAGAAAATAGATTGGGTCTAAGATAGAAAGATCAAATAATTCCTCCAACGGAGACTTAAACATTAACAATCTCAAATAATGATGAGATTGTAAAATAAACTTTTATCGCTTTGGTAATTTTTGTATCATAACCCCCATGAAAGAAATAACTTCAAATGAAACATTAAATACCATGAATATAAAAGATTCATGATAAAACATATCAAAGGGGAAATAGATACCTCATAAAAATAAATCGGTACATAATATCCAATATGTCTCCATGAAGTAGAAATTGAGACGAAATCTCTTACAAAGATCATACCTTTGAAATGAGAATTAATCAATGAGTTGATTATGTGTATCAAATATAAATCCTCATAAAACAAGTAGAAATACCACATAAAATAATCAAAAGCCATTACACACAAAATATTGGAATATCAAAGGCAATGAATAAGTAATATAATCCAATGAAAAGAAATTGAGTTATGAAACCCCTTACCACTTGGTAACTTTCAAGTCAAATCCCCTTGGGTGAAATAATTTGAATTGCAACTTAAAATACCATGACGTATGAAGGACTCATAATATAAAATGTAAAAGGGGAACACCATATATAAAAGAAATTAGGTGCATAACATTAAAATATGTCTCAATGAATGAAAATTGAGACAAAATCACTTACCTCGGGTCCGATTCGTCACGTACGTTATTTATCTTCATGAATAATAAATTTATGTTAATTATTTACTTGCTTAAGAATCTTTTTTCAAGTTTTTTATTCCTTTTATTTTATTTATTACCATGTTATATTTAATTACTTAATCAATTAAGTTCACGTCGCACGTTTTGATGATATTCGGTTCATATGTCCAAAATGATATCGACAAGTTGACTATGACCAACGAGGTCATTCCTTCATCATCTTCAGAATAATAATTATGTCATAATTATCAATTTTATACATCAATTTATACTTTTAAAACCAACCATGAAATATGACAATGAAAAATGAACTACGTTACAATCATAGAGATAGTTGTACGTACGCATGAGCAACGTTTTCATTTTTCAACGATCATTATGGAAAGAAGGTAAATATTATTTTATCTTTCCAGAATGATCATTATACCATAAATATCATATTATTTTTTTGAATATACTTATATATATAATCCATGATGAAGAATGAATCATATCGCTTCGTGGGGGTGGTAATTCATACGTACACACGAACAATGTTATCATTTTTCAATGAATGGAAAGGTAGGAAAGTAAATGATATATTATCTTTTTAGAATGATGAATATGTCATGAGTATCATATATACACACACATTAAATCTATAATTACAACCAGCCGTAAGAGGTGATGGAAAATGAATTACATCGATTCGCGAAGCGGTAGTCCGCCATACACACGTACAACGGTTTCGTTTCTCATTTGATGGAGAAGAGGTGATGGATATAGGGTATGCCATTAATATGACATCTCAGTATATGAGAGATACTGATGTTATTATATTAGAATGGTTGAATAAGATTTGAAAGAGGTGGAAGAAGAAAGAAAAAAAATGCTTGATTAAGAGCCATACCTCTTCATCAGAAAACCTCTTAAGGTTTATACTAAAAGCTTCCCTAGGTTTTTTTGATCAAACCAAGTCCTTTAGGATATAGGGAGGGAAAGAAGGGATTTGGGCAGAGCTTGACCAAACCATAGGACTTTTGAAGTGGGAAGAAAAGTGCCTCTAAAATTGATAAATAATGGAGTGAAGAGAAGACATGGTTGAGCCAAACCTCCACCACTAAAAAAAATATTTTAAACATGTTATTTCCTTTACCTCTAAGGTTACTCACTTTTACTATTTTAGTTTTCACCACAGTAATTGGGTTTTACCTAAATAATTTATCCTTTAAGCCTAAAAATAAAATGAGCCTTATTAGATAAACTGAATCTATTGATTCTCAATATGAAATCCAATTTGTCAAATAAAAATCAAGTGTGGAAAATTAATTTTAACAAGAGTGCATGTAACACACAAAACTCTGTTTTAACCTTAACCGAGATAATTAATTTTTACTGTTTCTATTATTTATTATGACAAAAAAATTAAGTCGACCTTATTAACTAATATTAATTATTTTGATTCAAAATATAAAATCCATTTTACCAAATTTAATCTCTATAATTGTCCAAAATTCATTTTATAGGTATTCCACAAAGCGTGACGAAAAATGATTTTTCAGGAAAATGTATTTTTCAAGGAAAATATGATTTTACATTTAACTCTATTGACTATTAATATTCATTATATGAATTTCAATTCGTATAAATAGATATATAATCTATACATTTAATTTAAATCTTTCCTTATTAGAGGTTATTTTAATTAATTAAAATTGATAATCTTTATGCACTTTAAAAACGGGTTTCAGAAAAAAACTGTGTTTTAAGCATGAAAATAATTTATACCAAAATCATGAAAATTGATGGTTTAAATGAAATTAATTAGATTTTTCTAAATCCAATAGTTCATAAGTCACTTTAAGACCAAATACAAAATATAATGAGTCTTAAAGTACTTGATTTAATGAAAAGAAATGACAATATTTGAAGAATCAGTAATTTTTACTGTTCATTGAAAATTCAATCATTTTAGAAAAATCTCAAAAATTTACTCAGCTAATTTTGAAATACTGATTTCAAAAACGATATCCTTTTTATCAAATAAAATTTCTAAAAGTTTCAGAAATTAATTATAATATCGACTCATACAGAGTAATAAAAATCATTTTTGAAGGAAACATATTTTTGAAAAATAAAATGACTATTACAAATTGAGTGATTATTTACTAAGCATTTGTGAATACATTTATATTGAGCAGGATCTTTATATACATTTCATAAAGTAGTTAATTTTATTCATATCCGCAAATTTAACGGCTATGTTGTAACGTTTTAAATAATAATATTTCATGGTTCGTTTAGGCTCGCTGTTGCTTGTCGTATACGCTATCGAATATAATGTTCTTTTAAAATCTCGAGTGTTGCATTTTAGCATGCCAACACTGGTGGTCCATTGATACAAGCTAACTGAGGAGTCGCTTATGGCTCCGATGATTAGTATAAACTTAATACCTCTGCCCTAGCAAATATTGTTTCAAGTGTTGAATGGACAACACTAGTGCCATAAGCTCATTTTCATATATTGACTTTGTAAGGGTGGTTTATGATAATGCCTTGCTGAAGTAACGACCAACCTGTAACAACACAACCCCTAAGCCATACCCGGAAGCATCATATTCAAACGCAAACTTCATTGAAAAATCTTGTATTGCTGACACCGGAGCAGATGTCATCTGGTCTTTCAGCGTTTCAGAAGCTTCTTGGGCTTCTTCCGTCCATTTATATTCCCCTTGTTTAGTCATCGCGGTCAATGGTTGGGCTATGTTTCCATAATGTTGTATAAACATCCTGTATTACCTCATAAGACCTAAAAATCCACTTCCTACACATTTCTTGGGACTTGCCACTGCTTCACCGCGTCCAATTTCATAGGATCCATGGACACCCTCAACTGAAATTACGTGTCTCAACTAAAATTACGTGTCCCAAATACTCAAAGGAGCACTTCTCGAATGATCATTTCTTCCCATTGGCAAATAGTGGATTCACCTTCATTATTTGCAACACGCACTCTTATATGTTTAAATGCTCGCACCATCTGCCACTATATATCAATATATCATAAAAAAAAACCAGTACTCCTTTCCTCAAAAGTGGGCGAAAAACTGTATTCATTGTTGCTTGGAAGGTGGTTGGATCATTCATCAATCCGAATGACATCATCAAATATCCCTTATGCCCCTCATGATTTTTAAAGGTTGTTTTCACTTTCACCCGAACTTAGTGGAAACTGGATTTCAAATCTATCTTTGTAGTGTAAGTCGTTCTATGCAACTCATTCATTAGTGAACTCATTCATTAGTTCTTCAATCTCTGGTATGAGATTAGGTATTGTTAATTTGTTCAAAACCCGGTACTCAATGCACATCCTCCAACCTCTATCTTTTTTTCCTTGTCATTCTTTATGTGATAAGCTAATCTTTGTTCTCCCTATTCCTGCCCAACCATCCTGTGACCACTGTATTCCCTGTATTAAATAGCTTCCCTTTCCCAAATATTCCTGCAATGCTCCTAGCATTCTCGACAATTGTTCCGCCCCTGTAGCACCATCGGGCGCCCTTGTGAAACGAATTCCAACGTCATCTTCCTCCATTGTGTGGTCACATAACCCTAGGTCCCAAGCCAAGATATTCCAAGAACCAAATTTGGACCAGTCGTATCGAATATATAAGCGTCAAACTCAAATTCCACGGTCCCCAAGCTCAACTTCAATGATTTGCTCATGCCCCTGGACTCTACCCGATGACCATCTCCCATCTTGATATTGAATGGCTCTGTTTCAGTGACCAGAACTGTAAGTGATTTCAATAATTGTTCACTATCCACCAAAACCATCACCATCACTGACACTCCTTCCAGGCGTCCTTCTGTCATCATAGTCTGTTTGTGCATGGCTTTGCTCATTCCCTTCACACTCGCGGTCGTTCCTAACATTTCCAACTCCTTTAATTCCCCCTCCAACTCAACTTTACCCATTCTGTCATCGACTTCTATTTTGTCTTCTTCTTGTGGCTCAACACATTATCACACCATGAGTTTATAGCCCGTGTCTAGGCATTTGTGCCCCGGTGTAAATTTTTGTCTGCATGAAAAACAGAACCCTTTCGCTCCTCTCTTCATACTCTTCCCTGGATAAATTCTGCTTGCCAGTCCCCCCTTCTGACCCCGTTCACTCCCAACTCCTGGAGGAAGGATGGGCTCCGAGTTTGTGCTCCATCCCCTTCCCATACCTCTTGAAACTCCTTGTCGCGGTCGCGACAATGGTTGTTTGAGAATTCCTTTCACCAACAAGTCCTTCTCGACTTGTCGTGCCAAAGTTAATAGCTGCGCCTTAGTCGGCACCTCATGCGTCGTGATAGTCCTTCCTATCTTAGGCTTCAATCCACTAATAAACAAACTCTTATACCATTTTTCTTTCATTTCCGGAATCCGCAGTGCCACACTCAAATTCATCGATGTACTCGTCTATTGTCTTCGTCTGTCGAAGCTTCTTGAGAAACATAAGCGGATCCTCTTATGCAGCGCTTTCGTAACGCCCTAGCATTTCTTCCTTCAGCTGTGGCCAGATTAATCCCATCCTTACTGACTTTAACAAAGCCATCCAGTATTGCACCATGCTATCCATACACAACTGAGCTATCGAAACCTTCAGATCATCTCACGTTCTGTGTAGCGAAAAACATATTTCGGCACTGGAAACCCAGGTCACCGCGTCTCTGCGTCTTCCTCTGCGTCTGTTCTCTGTCCCAATTCCACCTCATTCATTCTCAAACTGTTGCTGCCTTCTTCTTCCACGACAAACTTTCCTTTGTTTTGTACATGTCCAGTATCGGACCTTGCAACTATCGGACCTCTCTCCCCCGAAAGGTCTCTCCCTCTCGGGCCAAGGCTTACTGCCTTCAACTACTAGAATAATCGAATGGTCCAGCTGGACTATTCCCCCGTTATTAATACCCCTTGCCCCAAACTAAAAGCTCTTGCAAGGAACAACACCAAGTTGATAGAGAGAGTTTGGTCTTTCCCTCTTCCTCTACTCTATCATAGTCACTACCCATATCTTAAATACCTAAAATACTTAACAATATTTACATGCCCTTACAACACTTTTGCATGTTGAAGAACGTCATTTGAGATGTGTAATGCACCCATAATATTTCAAAGATGTATGATGACATTATTCCATGATATGGTTGAAGTGTACATGATAGTTTTTATGTATGATTTTTCCGTTACATTGAGATTTTTTTGATAATCGGTTGCAAAAATCTTGAGAAAGTCCTGATAAGATATGAAAAGAAAAATCTTGTATTAAATTGAAAAAAATGCCATTTTATGGTAAAAAGTGATATTGTACTCGGATATAAAATCTTAAGAAACAGTGCAGAAGTGGATCGTGCAAAGATAACAGTCATTTAGGAGCTTCCCATACCAACATCAATAAAAGGAATTCAATTTCTTTTTTACTTTTTTTTGTAAATGATAGATTTTATTAAAGATTTATTCGTAACTTTTCTTTCATTGGTAAACCTTTTGACAAATCTCTTATTGAAATGTGATGACAAATGTGTGGAAGCATTGTAATTTTGAAGGCAAAATTGATGGAGGCACCTATTATGACATCGCCGGATTGTGAATTAACTTTTGAATTAATGTGTGATCAAAGTGATTGTGCGATTGGAGCTGTTCTGGTGCAAAGAAAAGAGAGAATATTTCAATCAGTTTATTATGCAAGCAGGACATTGAACGGGACTCAAATAAACTATACAGTTGCTGAAAAAGAATTGCTTGTTGTAGTATTTGGGTTTTACAAATTCAGATCAGAGTTGCTACTCCCTAAAATTAAAGTTCATACCAATCATTCGGCATTGAAATATCTTTTAAACAATAATGATGCAAAGATGGGTCTTATTATTGCAAAAGTTTGATCTTGGGATTAAGGATAAGGAGGGAAGAGAAAATCACAGCTGCATTTAACTCTTTCTTAACTAGCTTTGTATCTTTCAAAGATTCTTTTTTTGCTGCATATCTATGAAATAAAATTGCATAAATTTTTGTCACCTCACTTGAGTTTATTTCATCCGGGACAAACAGAAATGTCATTGATGGTTAGTCTCCTTGAACTTGAAATTTCAATAACACTTTTCAGTTGCAAACAGACTTGAGGCATGAAAGTCTACAAAACCTTTCTTAGAGTGCATGTGGGTTTGGAAAGGAGTTTGGAGAGAACATGTCTCACGGTTGCAGAGGCAAGATGTCACAATAACCTGTTGAAGGTTTTCTTTACTTTTCATTTTCTGTTTTCAAAATGAAAGAGGATATAATCATATTTATGTTTTTTTTTTGCCTTTTGATAAAATGGTATTATTGGTAATATAATATGTGTCAGCAAACTCACTTACTCACCCCTCCAATTCTCCCCCACTTGGTATTTTCAGCTTATTATAGATGTCATGTTTGACTGTGAATGTTTGGTTAGCAAGTAAATTTTTTTTTTCCATCCAATGGGGCATAAAGTTGAACATGTGAAATGCGTTTTCCTTCCAACTCATATTTTCTGATTCATTAAGTTTTCAGCTTCTCCTTGCTGTGGGCACTAAGCTGGAGCATGTAATCACTGAATTGGCTCACGAGTTGGCTGAGAAGCATGTAGCCATTGAAGGGGAATTGGTGGTCAATCCTTCAGATGATTACTTCTGGTTTGGCCGCCCACGGATCATCCTTTTCTTGATTCATTTTATCCTCTTCCAAAATGCATTTGAGATTGCATTCTTCTTTTGGATATGGGTAAGCGATTTCGGTAATCCTGATCCAATACCTACATAATCTAATACGTGCTTCCGTCACACGCAGGTTCAATATGGTTTCGACTCCTGCATAATGGGACAAGTTCAGTATATTGTCCCGAGACTCGTTATTGGGTAGATAACCCATCAACCTTTGTTTTTTTGATACATTTTTTTGGGTTCCTTTTGTCTGCTGTTGGTCTTAAAATTGTCGGGAGTTAATGGTTTTGTATGATTTTTCTACAGCGTGTTCATTCAAGTGCTTTGTAGTTACAGCACCCTGCCACTGTATGCGATTGTTACCCAGGTGAGTAAGTTTCAACTGTGGCCTTTTGGTCAACCCACCTTCTGGATTTGTATGGATCTTAATTAGCACCCATCGGTACCTACAGATGGGTAGTCACTTCAAAAAAGCAATATTCGATGAACATACACAAGTGGGACTTGTTGGTTGGGTTGAGAAGGCAAAGAAGAGGAGGACGGGGTTTAGAGCAGCAGCTAATCACCATAGTGATGCAAGCTCCAGTCATGAATCTGCAATTGAAATGGGAAAATCCGTCAGGAATGAATCTGGTTCAGGGTAGATGAGGCGGCGGTGGAGGGCTAGTTCATCCTTACCCGGAAAGGTTGTTCCCTTATTCTCTTCTCCCCATGTTTTTTAACATAGTTTGGTGTGTTGTATTGTAGGGCGGTATCATGCATTAGGTAAATCTTCATTTGCCTAACTAGGTTTTATATCTAATGTGAAGCTGCAGCTTTTCTATTTAATGTTACGTGAAGATGTCTCTCACATGAGTTAGGAGTATGTACTTGTGTATCATGGGCGGTGCATGTTGGATTGTGGATTATATTTGCTCTGGCTTTCCTGTCCACGTCTTGGCTGTCCCTAGGCTGCGATCCTGATCCCTTATTGGTCTCTATGTGTTGATCTTGATTTGACTCATTTTACAGATCCAGTAATACTTCATACTAGAACATCATGATTGTCATTTGACACTATCATTTCCTGCACTGTATGTTTTTTTTTTTTTTTATATTGTAGCCCCTTGAGGCTTTAGCCCCAACTTTTAAAACTGGAAAAAATAGGATGAGGTTGAAGGTTCTGGTGTGTTGTGGAAGCGGTGGATCTGTACTCAATTTTGGTTTTTGTCGGTTTCAACGCATAATATCTGAAGAACTTAATGAGGGCGGCCTCAGATTCTCTAAGGGGGGATCTTTCGGTTTTTATTTATAATGAATTTAAAACAAGAACTACTTGAGTGTGATAATTCTTCTGGATCAATTCTGACGCTACTTGTGTTGTCATTGCGTTGGAGAATCCAAGCAAGTATTCTTCTAGTTGTATCCACACATACTCTACAAATCTCTGAACAACATTATTAGTATTTCAGGTGCTACTGTGGGGGAACTTGGTGCTTTGTATTCGTCCTTGATCGCATCAAAAAGATTCTCTTGTTATTTTTTGTTATTGAGCGGGAGGGGGGTGATATTTTTTCTAGGGTTTGAGAAAGTTATTTGAGAGGTTCTTTGTTGTGCCCAACACTACTTTAAAATGATAAAAGTTGGAATATATACTTATGGTTAACATTTGATAAATTGCCCAAAGGCTCTATCAAATATCTATTCTAAGTTAATTCTTCATGTCTAATAATAATCCAGGTAAGGGTTATACATGACCAATGTGAAGAAAATCCGTACCTCTAGGGATTTGACTTGGGATTTGATTAAGGAGCAACACACGCATGATATAAAGATGCTAGCTCGGGAATTTGATCTCACAACCTCCGCCTCAAACCACAACCGCTTGAATGATATAAATAAAATATACCATTTTTGTCGGTCACTTTTTCTTGGCTTGTTGATCCTCCTTGAATTTTTTCAAACTATGAATAATAAAATATTTATACAAACAAATATTGGTCATTCAATAAATAAATATTATATTCATTAAACTTACAGAGATAATTATTTTAATATTCTTGTAATTGAATAAATATTTATTTGAATATTCTTGACTTATTAATGCACCCAACATATGTTATTTTGTAGCAATCATATGTGATCACAAGTTTCGTTTATACATCAAAGTATGCAGTTGATGATATATATTAATAATAATAATCTCAAGACCAAGGACTAATGCACACATCTGTAACTAAGAATATCTAATGACATTTAAAACATGTGAAATTTCTTTTGCCGAGTTTGTCCTCATAACCTCTCTTCTTAGAAATAAGTAAGTGCAAATTTTATAACAAGAAGTCTCAAATGTTGTGTGGGTCTTCAACACTTATAGTTAAATATCATTCGTGTCTTGTCTGATAGATATTATCTAAACCATATGACATGTTTAAAAATATTGTTATAACATTTCTAAGTTTACATTATAATGAGAACTGTTGTAACTTTTCGATATTTATCTAAACCTTATGACATGCTTAGATATTTATTAATATTCATGTGATCATGTGATTAGAGTTAGTTGATTTTAGAGCACTAACTCCAACAGACTTTCACTTGCATTTGAGCCAACAATTATTAACTTTTAATCCACTAGCTCTCATATGATATTCATGCTTCTACTCAGATAAAATTTTAGTTAACATGTCTGCCATGTTTCTTTTCTGCGATTACTGCACTTATTGCGACTTCACCACTTTGAGAAAAATCCCTCAAGAGATGATTACTTTGGAAGTATATGCTTCGTTCGTTGATGTGACTTGGACTGCTTAGCTAAAGCCACTGCTGTAGTATTATCACAATATAGAACGATAACATCTTTACTTTCTAGGTACAACATCAAGCTCATGAACAAACTTGCGTATCCAAATTGCTTCTTTTGTTGCATCAGAAGCCATATTATACTCGGATTCTGCTGTAGAATCTATGATCACCGACTGCTTAGAACTCTTCTAACTTACAATTCCTCCATTAAGACAAAACACATATCCCGATCGTGACTTCAGATCATTCTGATCTATTTGAAAACTAGCATATGTGTATCCCCTCACAACTAGCTCTTTATCTCCTACATAAACTTAGAACATATCTTTTGTACATCTTAAGTATTTCAGGATAGCCTTTACAACTGACCAATGTGACTCTCCTGGCCTGCTTGATATCTTCCTACCATGCTCAAGACATATGTAACATCAAGCCCGATACATAACATGACATCCATGATAGATCCAATCGCAGAAGTGTTGAGGATTATACTCATACTCCATCTCTCCTCTTGTGTCTGAAGAGACATTTTCTTGGAGAGATATATATCATATGATGTTGACAAAAATCTTCTCTTGGATTGCTCCATATTGAATCTCTTTAATACCTTGTTAATGCATGTATCTTGACTTAGTCTAAGCAACCTCTTGGATCTATCATGATGGGTATTGATCCCTATAATGTTGGAAGCTTCATTAAAATGAATGTTTCATGATCTTGATTCTTGCTTCAATCTATAAATAGATATTTGCAACTTGCACATCTTATTGACATCCTTTGGTGTCATGAGCCCTTTTGGTTGTGCCATATATGAAGGTACCAGAGCATGCAATGGGAGCAGATGAGACATAGATTTTAATTTTTTCTATCGCCGACCAATGTAACTACATCGTCATCGACGATGCGCAACCCAATACATAAGTCGAGGACCACACATGAAAAAATTAAGCACAAAATAAAAACAAACAATTACCCTGTTCGATTTGAAGCTGCTTTCGTCAAACATTCGTCGTCGGTGATCGCTGCTCAAAAGGAATCGAAGCTGGATCCCTCTAGATCGTCAACATGTGCTTCGAAAGTTCGTGGGAATGTCGTTCATCAAATTTTGTGCGTTAGCATGGTGATGTGATGAAGCTTTTGAAATCTCAACGATCACCGCAATGACGATCCATCGATTCATGAAGAAGAACTCAGATTAGAAGCTTGAATCGTCTGCTTCTCTCTATAGGAAGCGACAGAGGAGAGAGAACCTCTCTACCGTTGTGCAGTGAATAATATTCATGTGAGAGCCTCCCCTTTAAATAGCGAGTTATAAAATTACCTGGAAAAGGCTCCTTGACCCCTGAATATTTAGTACCCACTAAATAAGCCATAAACGACCTCTTATAACTATTTTCACTGCTACCAAACAGGCTTTTAACAACGTTGGTATTTATTAGCGTTAGAAAAAAACATTGATAAATGACATATTTATCAGCGCTAAGGAAAACATTGATAAATTTAACCTTTTATCAGTGATGATAAAGAGAACCTTTATTAGCGCTTTATTTTTAGCGCTGATAAAGAGTACACTTTATCAGCGTTTTATTTTTAGTGCTGATAAATATTTATTTCATCAACGTTTTTTTAGCGTTGATAAAGGTCTGAATAAATAAAATGAAATAAATAAAAAATAAAAACGAGTATTAAAACAATTATTGCAAATTTTATTAATTAAATAATTATTGATAAAAATGAATAGATTGATTATACATTATTAAATATTATACATTTTACTAATTAGATAATTATGATAATTAATGTTATTAAATTATATATATATATATAGATATATACATTAATGTATATAAATATGATCAATATATTACAAAAATATTTATGCGCTTTACATTAAATAGTCATATATTTATTAAATAATGGTTTATATTTATAAATTAATATAAATTAAAAATATTGACTAATTGCATAGTACTTGACATATAATTGAATGTCGTTTGATTTTTCAATTTAACATAGATCAAATCTGTGTTATATTGATTTCACATATACACAATTAATGCATTTTTATATACAATGCACACACACAAAACATATTCATTTTTTCAATATTGTTAGTGTACTTATTCCTAATTTATTCAATTTTACTCATTTTTAACATATATGCATGTACTTAAAATTAGATATTCATTAATAATGATAAAAATATATTTGTAAAAAAATATTTATAAATAAATATATTTATAAATGTACATTTACTATATTTATACAATTATATATTTATAATTATAAATAAATAAATATTTTTTAAAAGTATTTATATAATTATAAATAAATAATTATAAAAATTTAAATAATTATTAAATTTATAATAAATTGACTTAAATAATGAATATATTTACTATATTTATTAAAAATATATATGTATAATTATATAAATATATATAATGATATAAATATTATATTTTAAAAATATTTCTATAATTATAAATAAATAATTATAAAATTATAATAAATATATTTAAAAAGGAATGTATTTACTATATTTATATTTATATATATTTATTATGTGTATATAAATATTTACAATTTTTTTATTTATAATTATAATTATAAATCCTTTATCACCGTTCAAGTAATAAACGCTGATAATATTATCTTTATCATCGTTTTTTTCCGCGCTGATAAAGATGAGACTTTATCAGCGCTGAACAAATCGTTGATAAAAGTGTCCCGATCTAATTAAAAAACCCTAACACATTTGCGAACCTGTCACGATATCAGAAGCTTTTCGCGGAAGCCACCAGCTGTCGGCGCTCCTCCTCGGTGAATCAAAGCTCGAATCACACCACTCGACTACCACTACTGGAAATATAGACAATACCAACGGTTCAAAACCGTTGGTATAGGCTGGAAAACCGTTGGTATAAGATATACCAACGGTTTCCCAAACCGTAGGGAAGTAAGGCGTTGGGAAAGACCTTTACCAACGGTTTAAGGAAAACCGTTGGTAAAAGGTGGTGAAAGTTTTAATTTCCCAATGGTTCCTCTAAACCGTTGGCAAAAGGATTTACCAACAGTTTAAAACCGTTGGGAAATTCATATTTTTGAGCTTATACCAACAGTTCAAAACCGTTGGTATAGCTTTTTACCAATGGTTTATATAAACCGTTGGTATATATTCATATATGCTCAAAGTATACCAACGGTTCTAAACCGTTGGTATTGGGTATTTTCACAAAAAACCAGCAGCCTGCATACAGCTGCCTCCACTTGATAGACCTGCATAAAAAACATCACAAATAACATCTATAAATAGACTTCAAACACCACAAAAAACATTGGAAATAACACACAAAAAAAAAACACATAAAAACACCACTCTTCCAACCACGCCATGTACTACAATTCCCCATTTCAATCTTCATATGACAACAACTCTTCCAATTAACCTATTTCAATTTATTGGGTTCACACATATCAATTTTTTCTTACTAAAAAAGGTGATGATTATGATATAAATTGGTGCATGAGGGGTATGTGTGATAAAGTGAATTAACAATGTGGTTAATATTTGTGCATCATCTAGAGTGATGCATGACTTGCATTGAATGTGATGTGGGGGGATGTCCAGAGAGGGGAGGGGGTTGTCCAGGAAGAGGGGAGGGGAGATTTCTAGGGAGCGAGTATGGGGGTCATGGAGAATGTGCAACAAGGATTTGTATTCAAATTATAGCATATCATCACATGCATTTGATGAGCATGAGCTAATAAGCTTACCAAGTCATTCATATAGTTCAAGACATACAAAAATGGAATAATCCCAAATAACATTGCATGATCAAAGAAATTAAAAAAGGCATGTGAAATCAACATGCCTACATTTATATATCATCCATGAGGTATAACATTTAATCAAATTGTAATAGAATTATACATAAGGCATACGAGTCTCATTTACTTGCATACACAGTGGTACAAAAGGAAAATGTTATTCATGTCCGGGGGGCTGTCCGGGGTCCAAGGAGGAGGGTGGGGGGGGGGGGTGTCCAGGTCCAGAAAGGGGGGTGGGGGGGGGTGTCCGTTCACGTCACATTTGACTCATGGATCGTTGTCCTTAAGTTTCAACAGAATTCGAATGCGTTTGGTCAGTTTGTCGTATGTCAGTTGTTGATTTCACTTAAAATTAAGTCCATTTTTAACAAAACAGAGACACTTTGAGTGGTGTCGGCCACACCGGGTCTCGGATTGAGGAAGGGTTGACTCAAACATATCACATATGAGATATGGATCATTGTGCAAAAGTATCAACACAATCAGAATCCGTTTGATCGGTTTGACGTATGTACGTAAAATATTGTCCATTTTAAACAAAATACATACACATGGAGTGATACCGGCCACACTGTGCTTCAGATTGAGCCATGGTTGACTCGTACACATCACATATAACTCATGGATCGTTGTCCTAAAGTGTCAACACAATCTGAAGGTGTTTGGTCGGTTTCCCGTCTGTTAGTTGTTGATTTCACTTAAAAATAAGTCCATTTTGAACAAAAGAGAGAAAGTTTGAGTGGTCCTGGCCACACCACGCCTCGGATAGAGGCGAATTTGACTCGTACACGTCACATTTGACCCATGGATCGTTTTCCTTAAGTTTCAACAGAATCCGAATGCGTTTGGTCGGTTTGCCGTATGTCAGTTGTTGATTTCACTTAAAATTAAGTCCATTTTTAACAAAACGGAGGCACTTTGAGTGGTGTCAGCCACACCGGGCGTCGGATTGAGGCGAGATTGACTCGTACACGTCACATATGAGTCATGAATCGTTTTTCAAAAGTATCAACACAATTAAAAGCCGTTTGATTGGTTTGACGTATGTACGTAAAATATTGTCCATTATAAACAAAATACATACACTTGGAGTGATACCGGCCACACCGCGCTTCATATTGAGCCGGGGTTGACTCTTACACATCACATATAACCCATGGATCGTTTTCCTAAAGTGTCAATACAATCCGAAGGCGTTTGGTCGGTTTCCCGTATGTCAGTTGTTGATTTCACTTAAAAATAAGTCCATTTTGAACAAAAGAGAGGGAGTTTGAGTGGTCCCGGACACACCACACCTCAGATTGAGGCAAAGTTGACTCGTACACGTCACATTTGACCCATGGATCATTTTCTTTAAGTTTCAACAGAATACGAATGTGTTTGGTCAGTTTGTCGTATGTCAGTTGTTGATTTCACTTAAAATCAAGTCCATTTTTAACAAAACAGAGGCACTTTGAGTGGTGTTGGCCACACCGGGCCTCGGATTGAGCCGGGGTTGACTCGTACACATCACATATGAGTCATGGATCGTTTTTCAAAAGTATCAACACAATCAGAAGCCGTTTGATCGGTTTTATGTATGTACGTAAAATATTGTCCATTTTAAACAAAAGAGGGACAGTTTGGGTGGTTCTGGCCACACCGCGCCTCGTATTGAGGCGGGGTTGACTTGTACACGTCATATATGACCCATGAATCGTTTTCCTAAAGTTTCAACAGATTCGGAATGCATTTGGTCGGTTTTTCGTATGCCAGTTGTTGTTTTCACTTAAAATTAAAGTCATTTTGAACAAAAGAGAGACATTTTGAATGGTATCGTCCACACCGCGTCTCGGATTAAGGCGGGGTTGACTCATACACGTCACATATGACCCATGGATTGTTGTCCTGTAGTATCAATAGAATCCAAATGTGTTTGGTTGGTTTATTGTATGCCAGTTGTTGATTTCACTTAAAATTAAGTCCATTTTTAACAAAACAGAGGCATTTTGAGTGGTGTCGGCCACATCGAGCCTCGTATTGAGGCGGAGTTTACTCGTACACATCAAATTTGACTCATGGATCGTTTTCCTTAAGTTTCAATATAATCCGAATGCGTTTGGTCGGTTTGCCGTATGTCAGTTGTTGATTTCACTTAAAATTAAGTCCATTTTTAACAAAACAGAGGCACTTTGAGTGGTATCGGCCACACCGGGCCTCAAATTGAGGCGGGGTTGACTCATACACATCACATATGATTCATGGATCATTTTTCAAAAGTATCAACACAATCAGAAGCTGTTTGATCGGTTTGACGTATGTACGTAAAATATTGTCCATTTTAAACAAAAGAGGGACAATTTGGGTGGTTTCGGCCACACTGCGCCTCGGATTGAGGCGGGGTTGACTCGTACACATCACATATGACCCATGGATCATTTTCCTAATGTTTCAACAGATTTGGAACGCATTTGGTCGGTTTTCCGTATGCCAGTTGTTGTTTTCACTTAAAATTAAAGTCATTTTGAACAAAAAAGAGACATTTTGAATGGTATCGTCCACACCATGCCTTGGATTGAGGCGGTGTTGACTCGTACACGTCACATATGACCCATGGATCATTTTCCTATAGTATCAATATAATCCGAATGCATTTGGTCGGTTTACCGTATGTCAGTTGTTGATTTCACTTAAAATTAAGTCCATTTTTAACAAAACAGAGGAATTTTGAGTGGTGTCGGCCACACCGAACCTCGTATTGAGGAGGAGTTGACTCATACACATCACATTTGACTCATGGATCGTTTTCCTTAAGTTTCAACATAATCCTAATGCGTTTGGTCGGTTTTCCGTATGTCAGTTGTTGATTTCACTTAAAATTAAGTCCATTTTTAACAAAATAGAGGCACTTTGAGTGGTATCAGCCACACCGAGCCTCGAATTGAGGCAGGGTTGACTCGTACACGACAAATATGAGTCATATATCATTGTGAAAAAGTATCAACACAATCAAAAGATGTTTGATTGGATTGGCGTATGTACGTAAAATATTGTCCATTTTAAACAAAATACATACACTTGGAGTGATACCGGCCACACCGCGCATCGGATTGAGGTGGAGTTGACTTTTACATGTCACATATGACCCATGGATCGTTTTCCTAAAGTGTCAACACAATCTGAAGGCGTTTGGTCGGTTTCCTATATGTCAGTTGTTGATTTCACTTAAAAATAAGTCAATTTTGAACAAAAGAGAGGCAGTTTGAGTTATCCTAGCCACACCGTTCCTTTTATTGAGGCGGGGTTGACTTATACACATCAAATTTGACCCATGGATCGTTTCCCTTAAGTTTCAATAGAATCCGAATGCATTTGGTCAGAGTGGAAGGGTCTAGTCGGGTACGTGGAGATGCTCGTCTACCTCTGGTATGAACCTCCCTCGTACCATCGGCCTAAGCACTGAAATAATGGAATAATGAAAAGTGCACATACTTATGTACGTGTAAAATCTACACATAGACAACACATAGCCGCATCATGTCATAACAAATAACACCAAGGATTAGACAAAATAGAAGCAGTCATGTAGAGTAATGACAAGTGCACATACAGATCAGAAGCAACTAAAAAATTGTTGCATACATGCCATGTTTATTTCCTAAAACAAAGTAAAAAAGCAAAATGATGAAACTCTAGAACATGGGTTGCCTCCCAGGAAGCGCTAAGTTTTACATCTTCAGCCAGATGGATGGACACTGGTCAATCGTCTTGGTCCATAAGCTCAGAACTCCTCTGCCTCTTACAAGAACTGGTGGCTGTGTCATCAAGCTCACAGGGACGCTTAGTGGGATTGATCACTTCAGGAGCGTAGCGGGCGTGAATCTGGTGTGGAAGTAAGAGAATCTGGCGCTCGCCATCAGCCAGACACCGAGTCACCCATTGTGCGAGGTCAGATGGAGACGGGACGTTCACATCGATGATCATGGAAGAGGCAGACAAGCTAGACATTGTTGGTTAAGCTGCATCCACAAATAGATTCATTTTTATATATTAGAACCTTTATAAATTTTTGTCCCATTTTTACAACCAATTAATGTGTGAAAATTGTGAAAAATAACTCATCGGATATATAAAAATGGATTTACTCATGGACATGATGCATAATATCTCAAATATTCCTCATTGGATCCCAATTTGAAATTTTAATCCATTATCAAATGTCTTATATCAATTTATTTTTATTTGGATCCTTAAGGTTGAACGCTTTTTGTAAAATCTAGCCAAGGGAGGATAGACTAGTGACTTGGAATACAATTGGATGTTATGTGGTGAAAACCACATTATAAGCATTGTTTAGGATATTATTGAGGTGGTTTGAGGATCAAATCTATCTTTTTAGAGAAAATCCAGCATGTCCAAGTTTGGTGGTCAAAGTTTTGAAGTGGGGGGGTATTTGGTGGTTGAGGAGGGGGATGAGGGGGATGTCCAAGGTTTAGGAGGAGGGGTGGGGGGCTGTCCAGGGTCCAGGAAGGGGGGTGGGGGGCTGTCCAGGGTCAAGGAGAAGGGGAGAAGGGGCTGTCCATGGTCCAGGAAGGAGGGGGGTTGTCCAGGGTCCATTGAGGAGGGGGGCTATCCAGGGTCCAGGGTGGAGGGTGGGGGGCTTCCTAGGGTCCAGGAAGGAGGGGGACTATACAAGGTCCTGGGAGGAGGGTGGAGGGGGGGTTTTCTAGGGTCCAGGAGGGGGGCTGTCCAAGTTTCAGGAAAGAGGGGGGGCAGGTTGCCCAAGTTCCAGGAGGGGGGGACTATCCAGGGTCCAAGAGGGGGGGTGTCCAGGGTCCATGAGGAGTGGGGGCTATGTTAAAGGGAGGAAATACCCAAATAATTCATTGAAAATTAACTAAACTTAATCCAAAAAACATCACAATTCCAATCCATCACCCAACCAACATCCAATTCATCCTCAATATCACTAACCTTCGCATGCCATAAACAACACAACCTAGTTTATACCAAATTAAAACAGAAAACAAAAATAATAGATGAAAAACATTAAAACTAAGGTAGTACTTACAGATTTAGAGTGTAGAACTACAAAATTGTTTGATTTAAGATGGATCTATGAGTGGAACGAGTTTCTGAGTCTTTGTATAGAGAGATCCCAGACGTTTAGGTCAAATCAAAATAGAAAATAAAAAAATAGATGAAGAACATTATAATTGAGGTAGAACTTACATATTTGAAGTGTAGAACAGAAAAATTGTTTGATTGAAGAGGATGGATGGAGTTTCAAAGACTGGGTAATGAGAGAGCATCGAGAGAGCTTCAATTTAGGGCTGCAGTCGAGCGGAGGGGGACTACAATCGAGCGGAGGGGCTACTGGACACCCGAACTGGATTTAGGGGAAAACTTTCCCAACAGTTTTTAAAAACCGTTGGGAATGTATTAGTGTATAAATGTTGGTAAAAGTGTCTTAATTGAGGCCTATACTAACAGTTTTACAAACCGTTGGTAAATTTCTTCATAAAAGTCTCTATACCAACGGTTTTCTTAAAACCGTTGGTATACATAACCATTCCCAACAGTTTATCAAACCGTTGGGATATAAGCGTTGGTAAAAATGAGATTTCCAGTAGTGTACCTCTAGTTTCTTAAATATCTCATCCGACATCCGGTGTTTGATTGTAGTTGGGTGTCACGACCCGTCCTCGGGGCCCGTGTTGTGACTACCCCAAGCCTGCCTTCCATATGCCAGGTGCTGGCGACTAGCATCAAAGGCGTAAATTCTGAAAAAAGGGAAGGCATTGCCTTTTATAAAGTAAACAAAAACACAACAGAGTACGCAAGTGAAGTAAGCACTAAGTAAAACTGGGTACAATGTAAGTGCTGAAAAGTAAATGGGCCAGTATACAAACCCAACTGAAAGTACAGTACAACTGAAAGGAAAGTACAACAGAAGTAAGTAAAACAGCAACACTGACTCGTCCTCCGGAAATCCCACCTGAAGGGTGGGTACAGATAGTCTCCTCAGCTCCTCGGGTCCGGCCGTCCGCTCCGTGTACGTCCCGCCAAGTGGTCCACCTCCGGGTACCGCCCAGCTCCACAAGCCTCCACCTCGGTCAGTGCTGTCCGTCGTCTGCATCCAACACAACGTAGTGCGGGCATAGCCCGTGCAGGGGTGAGTATACCATACTCAGTAGGGACCTCGAGACCCCCGAAGGTCTCTCATAATCCACGAAGGATAAACCACAAAGGAAAGATACAATCATGAAGTATCAACTGACTTTACTTAGGTATATGCCAATACATATACCTACGTCATCAATTACAAACGGCTTCAACTCTCGAGGCCAAGCACAACCCAGTCCACTCAGGAAAACACAACCCAGTCCACACAGGAAAACACAACACAATCCACACAGGAAATCAAGTCAATCACATCGATGATAATGATTTAAAATCAAGACTCATCTCACACAGGTATACATCTTTCGTATAGCGATTGAGATGATCAGATGGCCACTGATTCATCTAAGCTGTCAGACCCACATATGATACAAGACCAGTAGTCATCGCTGTCGGACCCATAGAGGATCCCAGTACAGTCTTCATCCCTGCCGAAGCCACGGAGGATCCAAGCACAGTCCTCCTCGCTGCCGAACCCACGGAGGATCCAAGTACAGTCATCCTCGCTGCGGAACCCACGGAGGATCCAAGTACAGTCGTCCTCGCTGCCGAACCCATGGAGGATCCAAGTACAGTCGTCCTCGTTTCCGAACCCACAGAGGATCCAAGTACAGTCGTCCTTGCTGCCGAACCCACAGAGGATCCAAGTACAGTCATCACCGTCGCAGTCGCAGCTAGCTCTAGGGTTTCCGCTCATAGCATGATCGATTCCGGGAGGGTCCGCTCCTTGAGCAAGAGAGTCGATACATCAACTGTCACGAAGTCCAGAGTTTATGTATCCTGAAGTTCCGTCTCATCAAAATAAACCCAACGCGACAGACGGTACGTCAATCGGACACCCGGTCTGAGAGTTATTGGATTTTCCGTTCCAGGGACCCGTTTGATTTTTAAGCTAAAACGAACCCAACTATACTCCATCTGCATCCAAACCTCAATCGGAGTAAGCCAAAAGGACAGTCTCATCAATAGGAATTCAACGCAGTTGACGACACGTCAAACAGACGTCCGATCCTTAAGTTATAAGTGTTTCCGCTCTAAGGGCCCGGTTGGTTTCAGGTTCGAACCAACCCAGCCATATCCAAACTTTTCCGAAACCTCGAGTGTAATATACTGAAATGACCGGCTCGATCAAAGGATTCCTACGCAACTGACGGTGCATCAATCGTAGGTCCGTAGCTCATGTTTTGGGCAAAAGACTGAAAACGGTCCGAAGTGGGGGTCTGGGCCTGGTCCGACCCGACCCAACCCCCCTGGGTCGGCCCGAACCGGGTCGACCCAACCCGGGTCCGGGTTCGGCCCGGCTGGGCGCAGCCCGGCCCGGCCGGCGCGGTTCGGTCCGCGCGACCCGCCTTGGCCCGGCCGGGGGGGTGCGCTGGCTCGACCAGCGAGTCGAGCGGGGGGGACACGACCCCCCTCTGTTCCGCGGACGCGGCGCCAGGTTGGCGCCGCGATTTCCCCCTGGATCCCGCGTGACCGCGGGATCCAGCCCTCACCGCCGCGGCTTCAACCGCGACGAGCTTCTTCCGGCGGCGCACCGGGGCGCCACCGGGGGTTCTTGCGGGCCACTGGAGTCATTTCGGTGGTCTGATTTTTCTCCCGTCTGTGCCTACGGTCGCCTCGAGACCCGTACATTACTGCGAAGGCCTCCAATCGCCATTTCGGTCCCGCTTCGTTGTCGCCAAAAATTCTGCGCATCAAGAACAAAATAGCGGTGGGTTCAGACTTGTTCGTTAGTCCGTACCCACGACGTTAGTGGTTCTAAACATCACCAAACAATTTGCACGCCATGCCGAGGGTATAAAATCACATAATGAAATATATAAAAATTCCCCTACCTCAACAAACGATGTCGAATGTCGGCATCGCGGTAGATGACGTCGTGGGGAAAGGGATCGTAGGCGATGTCGGAGTGCGCCGAGGAGGAAGTGACGTCTCCTCTCTTGTCGCGGAGAAGAGAATTGGTGGCACGTTGTCGATCTTTGAGGAAGCGACGTTCTTCTTCATTCTGCGTCAGAGGCCGACGTTCTTTGTCGTTCTTCATCGGAGACCGGCGTTCTTCCAAAAGTTCAAAATCTCTCCCGATCTCTCTCACACAACGAAAGCTCTTCCACAAAATTAAATAATAGGCTCCTCCTATTATTTAATTACACATGCAAAGAAACTCCCAAAATTAAATCACCACATTTAATAACGTGTTGACCATTGATTAAAGGAAGGGAGAGGGAAGATCCCCATTAATTATACGGATTGGCAAATAAAAAAAACGGGGGCTGCCAAATTAAAGAGGGGTTTTTAATGAGTTTAGAGGAAATTAAAAGGTTGGGACTCGTATGGGACCCACCTCTCTAACATCCACCCTTGGGTAGTTAGGTGGCTGTCGGTCCCACGCTTAACTACCCATGAGAGGAATTAACCTCTCTAGATATAAAATAAAATTGTACAACAATTTTATTTACTTCTCAAATAAACCCCAAAAGAAACTTCAAACCCACATAAAACGCAACTGTAGTAAATTCCCCCTTAAGAAATTACCGGCATTGCGAGTTCATCGGTGCCCTCAGATTTTAATTCCGAGCACTGGTTCAAAAGTTAGAAAAACCCGCTCGTTCGTTTACTGAACGTACCCAAGCTAAACTTCGGAAATTGATTACGGGTACACTGGGCCTCGGAATCAAGCGCCGTCAGAATCCACAGACTCGTAAAATTCCAAAGTATTTAAAAAAATCTCCTTGAAATTTCCGGGTCTTTACATTACTCCCACCTCAGGGATTTACGTCCCTGTAAAGCTACATCATAAACTAGGGAAACAGATGAGGGTACTGAGCACGCATCTGAGTCTCCCGCTCCCATGTTCTCTCCTAGAGATTCCCGTGCTTCCAACGAATGCGCACTAGTGGAATCGAACGTTCACGTGGGACCCGATCCTATCGATCCTCGATCTCCACCGAGACCTCCGCAAAAGTCACCCCGTCATCGATGTCCATCTCCCCGTGGTCAATGATATGCGTCGGTTTGTGCACGTATCTCCTCAGCTGAGATACGTGGAAGACGTAGTGCACCCGGTGCAACTGAGGTGGAAGGGCCAGGCGGTAAGCCACCTCACCTACCCTGCTAAGGACCTAGAATGATCCGATGAAGAGCGGAGATAACTTGTCGCCCCGACCAAAAATCTGCAATCCACACCGAGGTGAGACCCGTAAGAAAACATGGTCTCTATCCTCGAACTCCAGTGGCCTTCGTCTCCTATCAGCATAGGACTTCTGTCTACTCTGTGCAGTCCTCATCCGCTCCTGGATGATCTTCACCTTCTCCGTTATAGCCTGAACCATCTCTGGTCCTACGAGTGATGACTCCCCAGGGTCAGTCCAGCACAGTGGTGATCTGCAAGGTCGACCGTACAATGCCTCGTATGGTTCCATCCCGATAGTGGAGTGGTAGCTATTGTTGTACGCAAAATCCACCAAGGGTAGATGATCCTCCCAACTGCGACCAAGGTCAAGGAAACATGCACGGAGCATGTCCTCGAGTGTCTGAATGGTCCTCTCCATCAGGCCATCCATCTGAGGGTGAAAGGCAGTGCTCAGGCGTAGCTGTGTCCCAAAATCCTCTTGCAATCCCTTCCAAACCTGGGAAGTAAAGCGAGCATCTCGATCGGAGACGATAGACGATGTCACACCATGAAGCCGTACGATCTCCTGAAAGTAGATGCGTCCCAAGCTCTCTACTGAGCCTTTCTCTCTAATCAGTAGGAAGTGGGCTGACTTGGTGAGTCAGTCTATGATCACCCAGATGGTGTCGTGTCCTCTGGAATTACGTGGAAGCCCCATCACAAAATCCATAGAAATTCCATCCCACTTTTATTCTGGCACCTCTAACGGCTGTGCCATGTCTGCTGGTACCTGGTGCTCCACCATCACTTGCTGACAAGTGAGGCACCGTGAAATGAACTCTGCTACAACGTTCCTCTTCCTAGGAGTATAGACTATCTCAAAGTCATAGTCCCCGTGGAACTCAAGTCAACGACACCATCTCAGGTCTTGGTCCTTCTATGAGAAGACACACCTGATACTTTTGAGATTAGAGTAGACCGTAAACCGTTTTCTCAACGAACCATGGGTGTGACTAGCCATTGCAAAGAACTCAAATACACCCTTTTTCTCTTACGTCCCACAAGAGCTGCTACGATTTCTCCTTTGCTGAAAAGATAAATATGATCTCATCCCCTGGATGAAACACATTCTTTGCCTAATACAGTCAACCCTGACATGAACGGGACTATTTCATGCTATGGACGACGTGGTAAGGCCTCGACACTACTACCAAGAGATCCAACCGTTACTCTCACCTCCAAGGGTTGAGTCACACTGTCGGCAGCAGTGTGTGGTCACTAGGTCTCCTCCAGTAAGAATCTTGAAAGTGAGGGTCAATTCAACGGTTTTAAATGGAACCTCTCAGTATCAACCACATAAAAAGGACAAGGAAGAAAACGTCACAAGAAAAAGTGTCTTTTATTACTGAAGCTCAAAGTACAAAGACACAAAGCATCCACAAACAATGACATTAACAAAGCTAGAAGCATCATGAACAAAGGTCTCCATGGCTGGAGCTAGTCCCGCTCCTGCCCATCTGATCTCGGAGCTCTATGGTCATAGGCCTCAGCTGCCTGAAGCTGAGCTCTCCCTTGTCCAGCTGTTCCATGCGGTCGGGGTGGTCCTCCTGGTGGTGGTGGTGGTAGGGCCTCGAAACGTCGTCCACCACCTACTGCTTGGCCAACCACTCTTCCACACCCGCCTGCTCCCGGAGGAACACCATAGTCGAACCTCTGCCTGGGAGGTCCCTCTACCGCCTGCTACTCATCTGCAGGGCGGGTCGGACAGTCTCGAGCCATGTGACCCTGCCCGCCGCATGCATAACATTGCCTGCTCCTCGTATGGCTGGATCTGTTTCATGTGCCCCACACAACTGAACCTGTATCCTGAGATCGCTCATCTGATAGCCTGGTCTGCTTAGACCTCTACGTCAACTGTCTACTGATAGCTGCAGAAGACTCCGCTATGTGTCGTCCTGCGGAGGGTCTCACCGCTGATGACTGCTCAGTGAGAAAACTCTCCACTAGAAGGGATCTCTCCAGCACCCCCGCTTGCGTCGGGATGTTGAGGGAGATCATCGAGGCTCTGATCTCACGCCTCAATCCCTGCTCAAATGTCCGGGCCCAGAAGAATGGGTCCCATACCATGTCTGTGGAGTAGCGTGAGAGGTCGGTAAATCTCACCGAGTACTGGGCTACTGACATGCTGCCCTGTCGCAGCTGTAGTAACTCCTAGATGCACACCACACAGAGGGTGGCTAGAACAAACTCTGAGCAGAAGAGGCTCTCGAAGTCCATCTAAAGTAGAGATGCCTCGTCATGCACCTGGAGCATCAGGCTCCACCATCTACCTGCTGCCGCGTGCAGGAGACTCGCGACAAAGATCACCACAAGGTCTGCTGGTGTCCCTACCAATCTGAAGACTCTGACGATAGCCTCCAGCCAATCCTCGGCTGCCCGAGGATCCGTCTCTCTGCAGAACCTGGGCGACCTCTGCCTCTGAAACTCGTGTAACGCGCTCAGGCGGCGTGCACTCTCCGCCGCTGGGGATGGTAGCATCGGTGGCTCAGCGGGTAGTGGTACCACTGGTGCCTCCACTGTAATGGGGGCCTGCACCGAGGCCTCATCGCTCGGTGGGCTGCCATCCCACACGTATCTAGGAACCCTGGATGACTACCTTCGTGGGGCCATCCTGAAGGGAAACAGATGCGCCACAGTCAAACAGTATACCTGGTGAGCTCACTCGAAGTAATCACAAAGAAAACCTTTGAAACACACACACAATTAGTGTTTTCGTGTATTGAGTCAGAAATCAGAGGTCAGGGTCCTGGTGTATGGATACATCGGCCGCCACACCAACACTAGACTCCCTGGACTGAAAACCACACTCAATACTCTTAACACTATTTCTTCACAGAAAGGAAAGATCAGAGTCCTGAGTTCTGTGGTAGAACCGACTCCTCTGATACCAATTTATCACGATCCGTCCTCGGGGCCTGTGCCGTGACTACCCCAAGCCCTCCTTCCATAGGCCAGGGACTGGCGACTAGCACCAAAGGCGTAAATCCCGAAAAAAGGGAAGATATTGCCTTTTATAAAGTAAACAAAAACACAACAGAGTACGCAAGTGAAGTAAGCACTAAGTAAAACTGGGTACATGGTAAGTGATGAAAAGTAAATGGGTCAGTATACAAACCCAACTAAAATTACAGTACAATTGAAAGGAAAGTACAACGGTATTAAGTAAAACAGCAACACCGAGTCGTCCTCCGGAAATCCCACCTGAAGGGTGGGTACAAATAGTCTCCTCAGCTCCTCGGATCCGGCCGTCCACTTCGTGTACATCCCGCCAAGTGGTCCACCTCCGGGTACCGCCCAGCTTCAAAAGACTCCACCTCGGTCAGTGTTGTCCATCGTCTGCATCCAACACAACGTAGTGCGGGCATAGCCCATGCAGGGGTAAGTATACGATACTCAGTAGGGACCCCGAGACCCCCGAAGGTCTCTCAAAATCCACAAAGGATAAACCAAAAAGGAAAGATACAATCACGAAGTATCAACCGACTTTACTTAGGTATATTACCATACATATACCTAAGTCATCAATTACAAATGGCTCCAACTCTAGAGCCCAAGCACAGCCTAGTCCACACAGGAAAACACAACCCAGTCCACACAGGAAAACACATCCCAATCTACAAAGGAAAGCAAGTCAATCACATCGATGATAATGATTGAAAATCAAGACTCAGCTCACATAGGTATACATCTTTCATATAGAGATAGAGATGATCAGATGTAGCCACTGATTCATCTAAGCTGTCAAACCCACATAGGATACAAGACCAGTAGTCATCACTGTCAGACCCACAGAGGATCCCAGTACAGTCGTCATCGCTGCCGAACCCACGGAGGATCCAAGTACAGTTTTCCTCGCTGCCAAACCCACGGAGGATCCAAGTACAGTCATCCTCATTGCCGAACCCACAAAGGATCCAAGTACAGTCATCCTCGCTGCAGAACCCACGGAGGATCCAAGTACAGTCGTCCTCGCTGCCAAACCCACGGAGGATCCAAGTATAGTCGTCCTCACTGCCGAACCCACAGAGGATCCAAGTACAATCGTCCTCGCTGCCGAACCCACGGAGGATCCAAGTACAGTCTTCCTTGCTGCCGAATCCACGGAGGATCCAAGTACAGTCGTCACCGTCGCAGTCGCAACCAGCTCTAGGGTTTCCGCACACAACATGCTCGATTCCGGGAGGGTCCGCTCCTTGAGCAAGAGAGTCGATACATCAACTATCACAAATTCCAGAGTTGATGTATCCTGAAGTTCCGTCTCCTCAAAAGAAACCCAACATGACAGACGATGCGTCAATCGGACGCCTGGTCTGAGAGTTATTGGCTTTTCCGTTCCAGGGGCCCGGTTGGTTTTTAAGCTAAAACCAACCCGACCGTACTCCATCTGCATCCAAACATCAAGCGGAGTAATCCAAAAGGACCATCTCATCAAGAGGAATTCAACGTAGTTGACGGCACGTCAAACAGACGTCCGATCCTTAAGTTATAAGCGTTTCCGCTCCAAGGGCCCGGTTGGTTTCGGGTTTGAACCAACCCAGACGTACCCAAACTTTTCCAAAACCTTGAGTGTAATAAACCAAAATGACCGTCTCGATCCAAGGATTCCTACACAACTGAAGGTACATCGATCGGAGGTCCGTAGCTCAAGTTTTGGGAAAAAGACCGAAAACGGTCCGAAGTGGGGGTCTGGACCCGGTCCGACCCGGCCCACCCCCCCATGGGTCGGCCCGAACCGAGTCAACCCGACCCGGGTCCGAGTACAGCCCGACCCGGTCGGTGGGGTGCGCCGGCTCAGCCAGCGAGTCGAGCGGGGGGGGGGGGGGGGATGCGACCCCCCTCTGTTCCGCAGACGCGGTGCCAGGTTGGCACCACGGTTTCCCCCTGGATCCCACACGGCCGCAGGATCCAGCCCTCGCCGCCGCGGCGGGCTTCTGCCGACGGCGCACCGGGGCGCCACCGCGCCGACGACCCATGCCACCGGGGGTTTCCGCGGGCAACCAGAGTCATTCTGGTGGTCCTATTTTGCTACCGTCTACACCTGCGGTCGCCTCGGGACCCATACATTACTGCGAAGGCCTCCAATCGCCATTTCGATCCCGCTTCGTTGTTGCCAAAAATTCCACGCATCAAGAACAAAATAACGGTGGGTTCATACTTGTTCGTTAGTCTGTACCTACCGCGTTAGTGGTTCTAAATATCACCAAACAATTTGCATGCCATGCTGAGGGTATAAAATCACATAATGAAATATATACAAATTCCCCTACCTCAACAAACGATGTCGAACGTCGGTGTCGCGGTAGACGGTATCGCAGGGAAAGGGATCGTAGGCGATGTCGGAGTGTGCTGAGGAGGAAGCGACATCTCCTCTATTGTCGTAGAGAAGAGAATTGGTGGCGCATCGTCGATCTTCGAGGAACCGGCGTTCTTCATCGTTCTTCTTCAGAGGCCGGCGTTCTTCGTCGGAGACCGGCGTTCTTCCAAAAGATCAAAAGCTCTCCCGATCTCTCTCGCACAACGAAAGCTCTTCCCCAAAATTAAATAATAGGCTCCTCCTATTATTTAATTACACATGCAAAAAAACTCCCAAAATTAAATCACCATATTTAATAACGTGTTGACCATTGATTAAAGGAAGAGAGAGGGAAGATCCCCATTAATTATACGCATTGGCAAATAAAAAAAAGGGGGATGCCAAATTAAAGAGGGGTTTTTAATGAGTTTAGAGGAAATTAAAAGGCCGGGACTCATGTGGGCCCCACCTCTCTAACATCCACCCTTGGATAGTTAGGTGGGTGTGGGTCCCACCCTTAACTACCCATGGGAGGAATTAACCTCTCTAGATATAAAATAAAATTGTACAACAATTTTATTTACGTCTTAAATAAACCCCAAAAGAAACTTCAAACCCACATAAAATGCAACTGCAGTAAATATCCCTTTAAGTAATTACCGGCGCTGCGAGTTCATCGGTGCCCTCAGATTTTAATTCCGAGCACCGATTCAAAAGTTAGAAAAACCCGTTTGTTCGTTTACTGAACGTACCCGAGCTAAACTTCGAAAATTGATTTCGGGCACACCAGGCCTCAGAATCAAGCACCGTCAGAAGCCACATACTCGTAAAATTCCAAAGTATTTAAAAAAAAACATTTTCCTTGAAATTTCCGGGTCTTTAAATTAGGGTTTCTGATGAGGATCTCCGATTTTCTTCCACCTAGCGAAGTGGGAATTCTGATTTTCTTTGTGTATTTTGGTTTTGTTTTTGATTTCTTCTTCAATGATGCCGTTATTTGTGGTTCGGTGATTGTATACTAGTGAGGCAAGCCTTCTAATTTTCTCAGTTTCCAATTTTGATTCAACTCTTGATCGCCCATGGAGAGTTTATTGCTTCTAGACTCTATGGTGACACATGGAGTCACATGGAGTTTAGTTGGTTGTTTTATATTGTTTACATTTCCCAAATTGATCACCCAAAGCTATCATACATAATTTTCATTCTTTATTTTTTCAATGGTATTCCATACATGTGGAATTTTAGAAATTGAAACTGAGGATTTTGTGTGTGAGGGAGTTGAAGGTAGGTTAAGAGATTTATTTTATATTATACTGCTTCATATCTTCTTTTTTCTACTTATTTGGGTTGGTGTGGGAATCCAATGTATGGATTCATCATGAAAGTTTTTATTTAAATTCTCTTTCTACTAGATTTATTTATTTATTGGGCTAAATCATTCCCACTGTGTTGTTTTTCATGCCCCGGTGCTTGTTTCCAACTCGAGGGGGATCGAGAATGTCCCTTGGACACTATCATAAGCCAGCTCAGGTGTTTGATATATGGTTGTCTCATGTTTGTTTTGGAAACTATATCTATTGTTAAATGTGTTGTACCTTTTCTCAATAATCCTACTTCCTATGTCTCTACACTTTTAAAAAAATCTATTTTATTTTTCTCCCTCTTTATATTAATTCAACATTATTTATAAATCCTTATAATAATAATATATGAAATATTATACCTTGATGCTATGTACTATTTTCCAACTACATTATAATTTTTCATCATCATTTTACCCCCCCTCTCTCAATAATTTATAAAAAAAATATCCTTTTGAGATTACCCATTTCTAGTTATACCATTTTGTTTGAGACCTATATACCACTATAAGGCATTATAATTTCTTGCTCAGAAATGTAGATTTTCAAGAATTTCACCCCTTTTTTAGTATTTATTTAACTAATAACAAGTGGATTTCCATGGAATCACTTTGATACCTAGCTATATGACATGTAAAAAAATACTATGTCAAACCTTTTTACTATAAAAAAGTTGGCATATAACGAATCTCCCACACTTCATGATATAGATTGACATTCAACCCACAACATTTGAAAAAAATTATTCAATTTTCAATGGGTGTCAACATGAGTTTTCAATCTTCCTTTTGAAATCTATAAAACACTTCCCTTCACATACATGGATTGGGAAATAAATATCCCATGAATTCCATGAGTCACCTATAAACTAAGGAAAATGTCAACTCACCAATCATCAACACTTAAACATTGGGTCATTATTAATGTAGAAAATTATCATCATCATTCATCTTTTAAACCTCTAAATATTATGATATCCACATTGATACACTTTCAATCAATTCATAAAATTATTTTTTATGTAATGATTATGATCAATTCCTTATTTTTTTTTAATTTAAAGTTTCTTTAATAATTCATCTAACCTTCAATACCAAGCTCTTAGTTCTTGTTTCAATTCATACATCACCTTTGTCAATTTAAAAATAGTATTCTCATATTAAAGAATGAGAAAACTGTCTGTTTGTTTGATGTAAACTTTCTATTTGTGGAATCCATTAGTAAATGCTAATTTTATATCCAGTTGGAGTACCTTGAATTTCATTGGGATGGGTCGGTGTGGTGATATGACATCCCAAGAGTCTTGAGATGTTTTCAAATCTTGATATACCATTAATTTTAAATTTAATAATTCATTAGGTTTCTACATCACTTTTTCCAAAAAATAGAATGGAAGTTATCAAATTCTATATATTAGAAATTTTTTTAGGTATTCATCATTTTAGGTCTACATGCATTGGTTCCACCACTAGGAATCTCTTATTACTATCCATGTATATGAAATAACTCTTTATTTATTTAAATACTTTATCAATACATTTTTATATCTTATAGTTGATTGAATGAGAGTTTATTATTCTTGTTTATCATATTTTAGTTTCTTATTATTGTTTTATTTCCAATATTATGTTTTCATTTGTTTAGGGGATTTAAGAAAGATATGATGTGGAGGAATTCTTTTCTTAAATTCAATTACACATTCTCTTCAACATACTGAAATTATTTGAAATAATCAAATGTTGAGTTTTTTTAGATGGTTGTGTTCTAGTTAAAGGCCATAACACTAAATTTTATTCAAAAAAATAAAAGAGTACAAGGGAAAATTACATGAGACAAAAAGTAGGTATTTTCCTAGTGTCTCTAATATAGTACAGAAGCAAATATGAAGGAAGGTCATTCCTCCAAATAACTTTTTGAGGAAATCCCATATTGGCAAGACCATCTTCAATCCTGTTGGCTTCACGGTAGGTGTGGGTGATAATGAAATTGAGATTCCTGAGCAAGTTAATACAATCAATCCATCGGGAGGTGTGAGTCCAAGCAAGATGGGAAACACCATTCCAAATGGCTTGCACTATAGTTGTGGAGTCGCTCTCAATCCAAATGTTGTTCCAGTTATACCTTTTGGAAAAGGAAATGGTGTGAATAACACCCATCATTTAAACCTACAAAGCAGAAGAGAGACCGCAACTTCCATAGAAACATCCTAGGATTTGATCAAGATGGTATCTAAAGATGACACCATAGCCCGAGGGTCCTGGGTTCCCCTTTGAAGCTCTGTCCACATTGAATGTGATCCAGCTAGTAGGAGGAGCTAGCCAAAAGACTTCAATAGTGTATTTGGGCTTCGGATAGTTTCCACAAACTCTGATGCGGCGAAGGATTGAAAAATCCTTAACGGAGTTGTTGCATTGGTCTTTTTGAATTGAGCCAACCTCTCTAATAGCAATAAGAATCCTCATTTTACCTGCATTTAATCTGAATGAATTTTTGTTAAAGATAAGGTCATTTATACTATACCAGAGGACATGAAGGAGCTTCGCAATAGCTGTGAGAAAGAGGTTTCTAATTTGTGGGGACCCCGGAAAATCAACCGTCCTTTTTAGATGAGAGAAAATAAAGTTATACAAAATCCATCTGCACTCAAAAAGATAAAAAATGTAATTCCAAAGAGCAGAAGCAGTGTCCCAAGATAGGAAAATATGATTAATGTTCTCATGATGCTGGTTGCACATTCTACATTTAGAACAAAGATTAATACCATAAGGTTTCAGAAATATATCAATAGGAATTTTTTATGCACAATCCGCTAAATAAGAGTAAGGTGAGATGGCTTTATACATGCTTTTCTTAAGTTTTTAACTCAGCTAAGATTATTGTCAGAGTTGGAAAAGTAGTGGTTATAAAAGTTTTTTGAATCAAGCATGCCCTTTTGAGCAGGCTCCCAAATCAAAAGATCATCATCAATTATGAAAGAGTATTTCTCAACAATCTCTTTAACATTATGAGGCAAATTTAATCTTTGAGAATTAAGAACATCCCTAATGGTGATATTAGTGGAGACAGGGGTAGAAGCACTAGGCACCTTATAAATGAGGGAGGACCTAGTCCAGTTGTCAAAAAAAAAAAAAGAGTAGAGTCCTTGCTGACAATCCATCTGGAATTATCCATGATGGAGGAAAAAACAGATTTGATGGAGGCCAAATAGAAGTCATATAGTGAAGATTACCTATCTTAAGCTTCTCAAAGAAACTAGCTTTAAGAAAATTCGTGGAGTGAGAGATTTTATTTATAAGAGACCACGTGAGTTTGGCTTGGAGAGCATCATTGAAAGTTTTAAGATTTTTTATACCAATGCCTCCTTTCTCTATGGGTTTACAGCAGGTAGACCAGGGGATCGTTACCAGTTTTCTCTCGAGAGTACTTCCACTCCAGATAAAGTTTTTTATCGCAATATTAAGATGTTTTAAAAGACCCGTCGACCATTTATAGACCATCATGGAGTAAACCAATTTAGAGACTATGGTGTATTTGACAAGGTAAACTCTCCTCACCATTGAAAGGGTTTTACCTTTCCAAGAGGAAAGTTTCCGATGAATTTGATCAACAATGTGATGAAAATAGATGGATTCGGGTCGGCCCCAGAAAATGGGGACACCAAGGTAGGTGAAAGGAAGGGACCCCTCTTGGACCTCTAGATCATCAATAGTATGACCTTTTCTATTGGGGGGGGGGGAATCTTTTACTAAATTAGGTGAAAGATTTGTGCCAGTTGACACATTGTCCAGACACTTCCTCATAGTGAAAAATGGTGGTTTTGAGGTTATTAATATTTATTTTGTCACCTTGGAGTAATAAAATGATATCATCAGCATATAGAAGATGGGATGGGGCATTTAGGTTTCTAGAGGAAAGAATTGGTTTGATCCTACCTTGATCTATAGCTTGAGTGAGTAATATACTCAGGTAATCTTCCACAATAGAGAAAATAATGGCAGAGAGAGGATCACCTTGTCTGACCCCCTTAGAACATTTAAAGTATCCTCTAGGAGATCCGTTGACAAGAACCAAGATATGGGCTGAGTTGAAAATAGTTTTGATTCTATTGATAAAATTTTCATTGAATCCAAAATTAGCTAACACTTTAAATATAAAGTTCCAATCAATAGTATCAAAAGATTTAGTGATATCCAATTTTATGGCAACATTCCCACCTTTAGAGTTTCTATTTAAGAGATTGGTGGATTCAGAGGTGATACATATACAGTCTTGTATAGATCTACCTTTGATGAATCCAAATTGAATCCAGGAGACAATCCTATTACTAATGGAGGAGATTCTATTGGCAATGATCTTGGTGATAATTTTAAATAGTGAGTTTAAAAGGGAAATGGGTCTGAAAAGATGGATTTCATCAGCATTTTCCACTTTGGGAATAAGAGTGAGGAATTGAGAGTTTAAACCATAAGGAAGAATGAATTTGTCAAAGAAAGTTCTGACCATGATACAAACATCATTCTGAATGACATCCCAGTGTTTTTGAAAAAAACCTTTATTGAAACCATCAAGCCCAGGGGTACTAGCAGGGTTAAGGCTAAAAACAGTGTCCCTGATTTCATTATCTAGGGGGAGGCAATTAAGGAAATGATTATCTTCGATAGTTACCATATTCAGGATTACATTAGTAAAGAGGTCTTTGTTTATATTAGGGCCATTGAAGATGTCACAGAAATAAGAAACAACATGATTAGCTATCCCTTCATCTGAATCAATGAGGTTACCTCCATCCCTTAAACAGGAGAGGGGCTTACTGGATTTTCTAACCCTTTGAAGGGAGTTATAAAATTTAGTATTTCTATCTCCATCATTTAGCCATTTATATTTGAAGATTTTCTTTTTGATGTTATCTTTGAAGTTGAGCATAGAAAGAAATTTAGAAGAGATGTTAATTTCATTTTGAGGTTCATCAACAAATATTTAGGTAGAGTTATTGTTTTGAATTTGAATCAGCTCTTTTTCTAAGAAATAGATTTCCTTTTCAATAAGACCAGATTTGGATATGCACCAATTTTTGAGGATAAGTTTGAAATTTTTTAATTTAGTGGTGCAATCAAAGGAATCATTAGTGTTACACATGTTGTTACAAGTTTTATTAATTAAGGTAACACATTTAGGGTCTGAGGACCAGGAAATATTAAACCTAAAAGGAAGACACATCTTTTGAAAATTCTGATCAAAACTTACTAGGATATGATATGAACCGAAAATGGATGCACACTAATCATTTGACAAACAAATATGAATATGGAGTTAAAGAGTTTATCAAGTTTTCAAGAGAGAATGTAGATGACCCTTCTAAAATCCTCTATCTGCATTTACTTTGTTGTTATTCAAGGAAAATTAGTCCGAAAGAGTTGGAAGAACATTTGATTTGTCACAGAATAGATCAAAGCTATAAATGTTGGACTAAACACAAGGAAAAACTGAATGTGGACATCGATTGGGATGATACTACTGTTTATGAATCATTTGATATGAATACCTTTGTAAAAGATGATGGAGATCACATGGAAGAAATGAAAATAAAAATTGAAGATGATATTCGTGATTATCCAAATTTGTTTGAGAAGTTAAATAGTTGTTCTAAGAAACCATTGTATACTGGTTGTACTAAATACACAACATTGTCAGCTATATTGAAGTTATATAATTTGAAAGCTGGTAGCGGATGGAGTGACACCAGATTTACATAACTAATTGGTCTTCTGAAAGATATGATACCAAAAGAAAATGAACTACCATGCTGAACATATGATGGTAAATGAATGTTAAATTCAATGGGAATGATCTCAAAAAAATATATGCTTATCCAAATGACTGCATATTGTTTCACAAGGACCATGAATCACACATAAAATTCCCTAAGTTTGGTGCAGATCGATACAAGAAAAATGAATCAAGTCCTTCGAAATCTGTATGGTACTTCCTATCATTCCATGGTTTAGAATACTATATGGATTTCAGGAAACCGCGAGACAATTAACATGGCATGCAGATACATGAATTAAATACGGGAACCTACATTATCCAGCAGATTCTGGTCAGTGGAAGAAAACTGATTACAAGTTTCCTGAATTTAGAGATGAGCCGAGAAACTTTTGTCTTGTGTTATCTATAGATGGAATAAATCCTTTTGGTGTATAGAGTAGTACTCACAATACATGACCCGTTATGTTGGTAAATTATAACTTGTCGTCATGGTTATGCATGAAGTGTAAATACATTATGCTGTCTCTGCTTATATCTAGACCAAAGAAATCCGGTAATGATATTGATGTCTATTTGGCTCCATTGATCGAAGATCTGAAATTAATGTGAGATACATGTTTTATAATGTATGATTCTCATAGAAGCGAAGAATTCACATTGAGGGCCATGTTGTACGGAATGATAAATGATTTCCCCGGTTATGGAAATTTATCAAGATATAGCATTAAAGGAATGTTTGGGTGTCCCATTTGTGAAAAACGCACATACTCAGTTTAGTTGAAACATTCCTCGAAGACTGTGTTTTTAGGACATCATAAATTTTTACCTCGACGACATAAATACCGATCTTGGAAAACAACATTAGATGAGAATATCAAAGAAGGTACAACACCATCTCTAGTAATGAGAGATCAACTATACAAAAAAGTAAAAAATATTGACATTATTTTCGGTAAACCATTTTAAAAAACCTTACAAAATCAGGTTGGAAGAAAAGATCAATTTTATTTGAATTACCGTATTGGAATTGTTTGTATGTCAAACATATTCTTGATGACATGCATGTAGAAAAAAATGTATTTGATAGTGTTATTAGAACATTACTAAATGTTCATGAAAAAATGAAAGATGACATCAATGCTAGATTGGACTTGATTGAAATGGGGATAAGGAAAGAGTTGGCATCGATGAAGGGTAAAAATAGACTTTTCTTCCTTCAGCATCTTACTCTCTATCCAGACAAGAAAAATTACAAATTTTAATTTTCCTTAATAGTATAAAAGTTACCCATGAGTATTCATCAAATATCAAGAATATCATGTCGATGACTAATTTGAAGTTACAAGGACTAAAATCACATGACTATATTGTTTTGAAGAAAGATTTAATGCATGTTTCTTTTCATTGCATTCTGTCTCAAAATGTATGACATACATTAACTAGACTCTACTTCTTTTTCAAATACATATGTAGTAAAGTTGTAGACCTGATAAAGTTTTCCATCATGAATAAGGAGACTGCAGTCATATTATGTGAAATAGAGATGTTCTTCCCCCCACAATTATTTTATATAATGGTCCACCTGATGATTCACTTGGTTAGAGAGGTTTAACTATGTAGTCCTGTCCATTATAGATGGATGTACCCCATTGAACGATATATGAATATTTTGAAAGGGTATGTCAATAATTGAATTTGGCTAGAAGGTTGTATTGAAAAATGATATATTGTTGAAGAAGATATTTAATTCTATAACAATTACCTATCAGATGTTGAAAGCATCAGTCTCCCAAAGTCTCGTCATAGAGAACGCCTTATGGGTGAAGGGATTTCCAGAATAGATATTGTTACAATTACCTTGATAGAGCAAGAGCAAGAAAATATTTATATATTACATAATAGTAAAGATATTGATCCATACATTAAATCCCACAAATAAATTCTTAGATATTTGAATCCATCAAGGGATGAAGGATGGATATCAAATACACATAATCAACAATTTATAGGATGGTTCAGAGATCAAATTTATAAGGAGTTATCTGAAAATTTGAATTCAATTGCCAAACGACTTCAATGACTAGGAAGAGGATCAAAAGTAAATGTTATATCTTACACTGGTTTTCTAATCAATGGTTATATGTTCTATAAAAAATAACACGATGACTTCAATATGATGAAAAACACTGGTGTTACACTTTTGGATGAAGCGATCATATTTTGGCATTATCGAACAAACATACGAGTTGTACTATACAACATTTCAAGTGCCAATTTTCTATTGAAAATGGGTTGACAATATCAATGGAGTGAAAGTTGATGAAATGGGATTTTTGAAGGTGAATTTTAGTATGGAAGGGGGAAAAGATGTGTTGTTCATAATGGAATCACAAGCAGTGAAAGTATTTTATATCTTTGATCCAAAAAACAAGAATTGGATGATTGTCCTACTGGATACTAAAAAAAATGTTGAGTCAGATGAAGATTCAATCGAGGATGACCCTTTCATTGGGACATCACAATTAGTTTATGCTAGTCCCAATGTAGACAATGTCTTGTACATTACATGGGACCACAAAGAGGGGATTTTGATTCTCGATAGAGGAACCAAATCCTTGAAACCATAAAAAAATAAAGAGAGTTCAATGAGAAGGTAAAAGTGTTTGTTAATATATTATGTTTTTCCTCATAATATTATATGTTCTCTACTGCATTAACATAATCTAAATTAAATGTTTGACTACTCATGTAAACAATGTCTTATGCACATGATGATGTTACCAATCCCTCAGAAGAACAAACTATAATGAAGAAAACCATTTGGAAATATGTAAAGGTAATGTTACGATATACTTTATCTATTTTACTGAAAAATTATATAATGAAATATTGATTTAATTTTCATTATTCCTTGTAGATTTTGTTTATTTTAGAAGATTTTTTCCATGTGTCATGCCTTTGCAATAAGAGCAACGATGATGTCTTTACTCGATCACAAAGTTAATATTCATGTTTTCACAGTAAAATCATTGTCCATAGAATTAATGTATTTTTTCATATTTATGTTTAATTTATTTCTTTTTAGTATTACTCACATAATAATTATTTTCTTATATAGGTGGATTATTTTGTTTGAGTTGGGGTGCTCTATCCATATTTCAAGCCTTTATTCACCAAAACTTTTACAAACTTATTCTCCCTCAAATTTTTTTAACCCATGCAGTGTTGAATTTATACCTTTATTTCATGTTCTCTCCACTTCCTTTTCAGGAAGAGAAATGAAGTTGCCTCTTCTCAATTACTGAGGTAATCTTGATGTTTTCACAGTAAAATCATTGTCCATAGAATTAATGTATTGTTTCATATTTATATTTAATTTATTTCTTTTTAGTATTACTCACATAATAATTGTTTTCTTGTACAGGTGGATTATTTTGTTCAAGTTGGGGTTCTCTGTCTATCTTTCATGACTTTCTGCAAAAAATCTTCCACATAATTCTTCTCCCTCAAAACCTTTAACCTATGCAGTGTTGACATTTATCAATTTCCTTCAATTTCCCTCCACCACCTCTATAGGAAGAGAAATGCCACTGCCTATACTCAATTATAGTGGTAATCTTGATATTTGCACAATAAAATCATTATCTATAGAATTAATTTATTATTTCATATTTATTTTTTATTTATTTATTTTTATTATTACTCATATAATAATTGTTTTCTTATATAGTTGGATTATTTTGTTCAATTTGGGGTGTTATGTATATCTTTCATTCCTTTATTCACCAAAAATTCCACATACTTCTTCTCCCTCAAAACCTTTCACCCCTGTAGTGTTGACATTTATTACTTTCTTTCAAGTTCCCTCCACTGGTCAATTAGAGAGGTAATCTTGATATTTTCATAGTAAAATCATTTTCCATAGAATTAATGTATTATTTCATATTTATGTTTAATTTATTTATTTTTATTATTACTCATAATAATTGTTTTCTTATATAGGTGGATTCTTTTTTTTGAGTTGATGTGGTTTGTTCGAAGCCGCTCATGCTGTGTTGGCTATTCGACAAAGATAGTTAGTGGAAATCGTGGTAACCATGATAATTAGGATTGTTTTGAGACTTTCATATGTGTAGAAATCATTCACACCTCAATTTGATACACTATGTGACCGTTATTATTCCACGTAATTATTTATACTTTAAATTTATATTAATTTTAATAAAAAAGACAATTGAATCAATGTTTCTGTTATCAGTTTAAAATCGTCATTTAAATTTAAAAAGTTTCACGCATTGAAAACCAAGAAAACATGCTCAGATTTTCTTAATAATTTAGGGAATCGATTTATAAATCATTTGTGAAATTTAGGAATTAGTCTTACATCAAACTGATACATGATGTGATCCATATGAGTCAAAGTGCGTGTTTCAAGTTTAAAATGACATTTTATTAAAAAAGGAAAGAAACATACTCAAAACCGAGCAAACACATTCAGATTCTTTTGATAATTTAGGAAAATAATCCATAAGTGATTTGGAACATGTAGGAATCATTCTTACCTTAATCCGATGCATGGTGTGACAGGTATGACTCTAAGTGCATCTTTATTTAAAATTAACATTAAATTTAGTAAAAAACAAACTGACCTACTCATAATTGAAAAAGCACATTTAGATTGTTTTGATACTTTATAAAAATAATCCATAAGTGATTTGAGATGTCCATGAATCATCCACACCTCAATCTGATGCATGATGTGACCAATATGAATCTAAGTGTGTGTTTTTATTTAAAATTGACATCAATTTTAGTAAAACGGACAACTGACATTCTCAAAACTGAGAAAACACATTCAAATTGTTTAAATAATTTAGGAAAATTATCTATAATTAATTTTTGATGTGTAGTAACCATATTCACCTCAATCCGATACACAATGTGATCAATATGAGTCAAAGTGTATGTTTTAATTTTAAAATGGCATTTTAGTAAAAAAGATAAGTGACATACTCAAAACCTAGAAAACACATTAATATTGCTTTGATACTTTAATAAAATATTCCACAAGTCATTTGGGATGTGTAGGAATCATATGAACCTCAATCCGACGTATGGTGTGACCAGTATGACTCAAAGTGCATCTTTTTATTTAAAATTGTCATTAATTTTAGTAAAATGGGAAAATGTCCTACTCAAAACCAAGAAAAAAAATTCTGATTGTTTTGATACTTTAAGAAAACTATCCATAATTCATTTTTTATGTTTAGGAATCAAACTCACCTCAATCCAATACATGATGTGCCCGATATGACTTAAAGTGTACGTTATCACTTTAAAATCAACATTTTAGTTCAAAAAGCGTCACTCACTAAAAACCGATCAAACATGCTTGGATTTTCTTGATAATTTAAGAAAATTATTTATAATTAATTTTTTATGTGTAATAATCAGTCTCACATCAAACCGATACATGATGTGATCCGTATGAGTTAAAGTTCTTGTTTCCAGTTTAAAATGACATTTTAGTAAAAAAGATAACTAACATACACAAAATTGAGAAAACACATTCATATTGTTTTGATACTTTATGAAAATAATAAATAAGTGATTTGAAATGTGTAGGAATCATCCGCACCTCAATTCGATGCACGATGTGACCGGTATGACTCTAAGCGCGTCTTTATTTAAAATTGACATTAATTTTAGTAAAAAAACAAACTGACCTTCTCAAAATAGAAAAAACACATTCAGATTGTTTTGATACTTTAGGAAAACAATAAATAAGTGATTTGAGATGTTCATGAATTATCTACACCTCAATCTGATGCACGATGTGACCAATATGACTTCAAGTGTGTGTTTTTATTTAAAATTAACATCAATTTAGTAAAAAGGCAAACTAACCAACCCAAACCCAAGAAAAAGCATTAAAATTGTTTAAATAATTTAATAAAATAATCTATATTTCATTTCTGATGTGTATTATTTCTCTACACCTCAATCCGATACACAATGTGATCGGTATGAGTCAAAGTGCATGTTTCAATTTTAAAATGACATTTTAGTAAAAATGACAAGTGACAAACTCAAAATCGAGTAAACACATTTGTATTATTTTGATACTTTAGGAAAAATATCCATAAGTCATTTGGGACATGTATGAATTAGCCTCACCTCAATCTGATGCATGGTGTGACTGGTAAGACTCAAAGTGTGTCTTTTTATTTAAAATTGTCACTAATTTTAGTAAAATGGACAACAGACCTACTCAAAACTGAGAAAAAACATTTGGATTGTTTTAATAATTTAATAAAATGATCTAAAGTCATTTTTGATGTGTAGGAATCAGCTGCACCTCAATCCGATACATGATGGGCCCAGTATGTCTTAAAGTGTCCATTATCAGTTTAAAATTGACATTTTAGTTCAAAAAGTGTCACTCACTAAAAACCGATCAAACGTGCTCATATTTTCTTTATAATTTAGGAAAATGTTTCATAAGATATTTTTGACCCGTAGAAACCCGTTTCAAATCAAACTGATATATGATGTGATCGAAATGAGTCAAAAGTGCGTGTTTTTAGTTTAAAATGAAATTTTAGTAAAAAATACAACTGACATACTCAAAAATAATAAAAAACATTCATATTGTTTTGATACTTTATGAAAATGATCTAAAAGTAATTTGAGACATTTTGGAATCAGCCACAACTCAATCCGATGCACGATGTGACCAGTATGACTCCAACTGCATCTTTTTATTTAAAATTGACATCAATTTTAGTAAAATTAACATTTTCTATTAATTTATTTCTTTATATTATTACTAACATAAGAATCATTTTCTTATATAGTTTTGTTCTTTTACTCAAGAAGGGGTGGTTTTTTTGGCAATTGCATGAGTTAGGTCAGGATTAAAAGATAAAGGAACATTGATGTTTTTGAATGTATGTAATAATTTGTATTTATTTAATTGTATAAACCAATGTTTGAAATGTCTATAATATAGTGTTTTTTTCTTTTTTTTTTGTGTTGTAAATTTCATTTAATTTAAATCCTGTATTGGGACTTGTTTTTGTTGATATCTGATGTGTTTCTGGTGTTGCGGTGTGCTGTTACAACAAACTGTAGTATGGCCCTTTATCACCACTTTTAAAAGCGCTGATAAATGTCACATTTATCAATGATTTTAATTTTTTTAATAAAGGTCTACTTTATGAGCAATCATAAAAACACCGATAAAGGTCTAATTTATCAGTGCTCATAGAAGCGCTAATAAAAGGCCATTTCTAGTGCTATTAATGGCCGATTTTGTAGTAGTGTTTACTCAGTCATATATATCATTTATATTTTTATCACTTGTAATATAATAAATATGTTACGTAATGAAAGTTATTCATTACCTCTACTTTTCATTCTCGAAAATATTTTTTTTAAACAGGAAGGAGGGAAGCCCTTTCTTTTTTTTATTATTAAACCATGAAACACTTATTTTAACTAGGTAGAGGTAACCCATTACATGACCTATAGGACTTGTAGGAATTAAATACTACTACAACATGACATTTAGCCCAATTAAACTAACCCAGGATCTCACTAAACACCATCCTGCTCCTGCTTCCTAACTCCATAAATTAGGTCCTACCATCAATAGATGACCTTCGTGTTTTTTTCCTGCTTCTGCATCCTGTCACTATATAACAGTTTCTTCCATGGTTGGTCCCACCATGTTTTATACTCCTATTCATTATAATATAATATAATTTTGAACATTCTAGGTGTGTAACCCTCTATGATTTTATCTCGATAGCAATAAATATTATTTACAAACCAGGAGTGGAGTCTAACAACCCATGAAGATGCCTAAAGAGATAAGGTATAGTCATAGCAATGACAACCTTTCCTACAAACACATTCTATATAATATAATCTCTTTGTCTTATGATATATCATAAAGTAGAATGCACACTTTGTATCATCATCCTTTCTTGCCTTATTATTTTACAACCTAACTGGACATAATTACTTTCTTCTGCCATGACCATGGATTTAGTGAAGGTACTACCATCCATATCAAATAGGCCTAAGATATTACTTCCTATCAGAGGGGAAAAATTCTATCTTAATTATTCAATCAATGTCATACCACTAATGTCATACCCAACACAAGCTACCTCGCTATGAGATTAATACCATAGTTTTCATCTTACATCAAAGCATGCAATCAAATAATATACACTGATAATAATATCAAGTCAGGGGACCATTACACATCTTCACAAATAGGAACTACTAATGAAACCTGAAACATGTGGTGTTCTTATTGGCAGGCCAATTCTCATTATCTCATCTACTTAAGATCACTAATTACGAACTTCATGAGAAAAAGTCTCAATGCTTATGAGCCTCCAACACCTGATAATCAAACATCATCTATGTCCAACCAGTATGATGTATCTAGACCATATGACATATGTTTAAGATTTATGTCATAATATCTCAAGGTTCTCATTATAGTATGAGAAATACTATAACCTTTTGATAAAATAAGTAATCTAAAGGCATTACTATATAAATAATGGATGCAGAAATATCAACACTATTATGGTAAGTATACATCATTCATAACTCACTATATACATGATATAGTAATCGAAAAGTACTATTAAAGTTGGGTCTAGGGAACCCACTTTTATAACACTCCCACTTGCACTAGATCCAACTTGATAACTATCCTTACTACTAATCACAAGATAAGATCATAATTTTGCTGAGTTATGGATTTAGTTGTTGGTTCTATCACATCTCTACTGTGTGGATACTTTTCTATATGTGACTTCACCTTCTTAAGAAAGACTTCTCAAGAGATGATATCCCTGAGTATATCCCTTTTTCATACTATCAAAAACTTTACATCTTGGCTAGTACCAGTAGTAGGATTATCATAATTTATGTTATGATAAAACTTTACTTACTAGGTGTGATTCCAAGAACTAGAACAAATCATTGTGTATTATCCATTGATTCTTTAACTACATGAAAAGCAATAATGCACTCAGTATTTTAGATATGGCTACCATAGGATTGAATGCGCATCTCTTTCCTGTTATCTTAGCCAGAATGTGATATTAGATCATATTGATCCATATGAAGACTAGTTTGTGTCCCCTTATAACCAGTATCTCCTCCTCTCAATGTACCAAGTACATATCCTATTTACTCCTTCAAGTACAATTGGATAGTCCTAACTACTTCATGTGCAGTTCTCATGGATATAACTGATATTTTCCTACTATAAAGTATATGTTGGAAATATCATATCTAGTATATATAATGAAACATGTGATTGATCCATTGAAAAAGCATATGAAATTTCACTTACCATATTAGTCTTTTCCTATGTATCATACATGTCTTATTGGATATATTTATTCCATGTGATAGTGATAAAAATTCTATCTTGAATTATTCCAGCTTGTATTTTTTAATACGTTGTCAACATATATAATTTTGACTTGGTCTAAGAAATTGTTAGATTTACCTACGTAGATCTTGTTCCCCAGAACATAGGTTGATACTTTAAGTGAATCTCTATAGAGTTACTATCATACTATTCTTAACTAACTGTGAGACCAATAGCTGTTTTCCATATGTTATCAAACATATTTTACTTGGATAACAATGATTTTACCACTTGTCTCTTGTAGACATATGGAGAAAATTCATTCCAAATGAATATTCTATAATCTTGTTGATTACTTCAATCCAAAATTGCATTTCAATAACTTTCACCTCTTATTGGCATTCTATGGTGTCACAAACCCTTTCTGGTTGTGTTGTATAAACACCTTTCAAGATTGGTGGTCTTGAAATCTAATGCCCAATTTAATGATATTAGAAAGTATCTATAATAATTATAATTCTAATGAATTTAGGAATGAAGAATTGGTATTACCTATCAAGACTTATTGGCACCATGCTTGTACCACCCATGTATAGTCTCACTTGAATACCCACCATAATATTCAAAATAATAAGCACCTGTATTTTGATACATGGAATCCATTATTGAATTTTAATTGATCTTATCGATTTGAGCTTGTTTCTATTTACTACTTACTTGTAAGATTCATTACTCTTAATGAATAAAGGATCACTATCTGTGGTGAATGTAAAACCATTACAATGGTTTTATCCTTCCTACGCAGTATGTGTCTCTAGAACATTCTCTTTCCACAACCTCTTGTGGAACTTGTTCCCATGCCAACTACTTCTACATCTCCAAAATTAACTAATTCCAAGTCAATATTTCTACCACTATCTCAAAAAAATATGCGATCCTTATTATAGAAATATATTATATTACTTGACTATCACTTTTCTATCATAGGGATTTTTGTAATATCCTTAGAAACCTTTAGGATAATTACATTAGATAAAAATTGTGTTTTTCTTGATGAATGTTTGTTTATATCCTTAAAAAAACTCTTTTCATCTAGAGACATATTATGATATGATGGATTTATATCATACTATAACTCATATGATATCCATTTTTCATAATAGTTGGCATATAGTTATCGAATAACGTTGTTATTTGTGGAGTATTCCTTGAAACATTATGGAGGTATCTGCAAATGAAAATAAGTCATAACATTGATTCTCCTTTTACTAACATCATGAATTTGATGTGTATTAGAAAATGTTCATTTATAAATTACTCCACACTACATTTTATTGATCAATGTTTTCATGTAAGACTCACCATCGATCTTCCTTACTAACATTATAGCTTTGATGTGTATAAGAAAATTAGAGTTTAGGAATAGATCCACTCTACATTTCATGATTGATGAATACTTGGTCAAGATATTCTTTGGCACAGGAGCCTGAAGAAACTCATATCTTCTAACCATTCATATTACACACTTCACCCTTCTATTCCTTAAAACACTTAAAAGGAATCATATAAAGTATATAAATTTACCTCTAGCTTAACCTTGGAATAGTTCATTCTCTCTAGCTGAAATCTAAAGTAATTAAATGTGTCAATAATACATAATGTGTTTAACTACAAAGAGTCTAAATACCATACTGGGTACATCCTTGACAACTACTTATTTTTTCTATACAAATAATTTTCTTACCACAACTAGGTATTAGAGTCTTACATTTTTATATTAATTATGCATTGAAAATGATTCATCTATTCTGAACTATTATTTGAGTACTAGTCATCACAAACAACATTCATTACAAAATGGAATAATGTCTCCTTGTTTCCAATGGACATGCGAGATAATTTTTTTGTTATACTCAATAAAATTTCAACTAGAATTATTAATCTTGGAAATTAGGAGTCGTGTGCTTCTCATGATGGCTTAAGAATCACCATTTATTAGCCTCTTGGAGAATTCACCTTACTTATTGTAATGTTTCTATACTTAATTGGTTATTTTATTTAAATACACATATGTGTTAGGCATATTATATTAATACCCAAGAAGCATGACATAAAACATCACATACTATGATGAATATACACTGAAGAAGTAGCTAATACTTACTTGTTCAATTGAGTTCATTGCATTTATCTTCCACAGTATTATCTCACAAAATGTGAAGAAAATATCCTCTTGTATTAAGATCAACCCATTTTCTTTAAAGAAAGTTGTGAAGGTATCTTTGGAATTAGACTTTCCATTGGCCTTTTCACCTTGTCTTTCAACTTGTTCACCATATGAACCAATGATTGGTCTTTCCTTAAGTTATAGTTAACTTGGATAACCTTACCCAAAAGGTAATGAAGAATTTTCTCCACATTGTTCATTCTTTAATATTAAACAAAATTGGATTCAATGGGTGAAAAATATAAGAAATTGATTAATTGAAATACCATGGTCCATATTTCAATTTACACATGTTCAGTGTAATCATCATCTCTTTCATACCTTGCTTCAATTTCTCCTCAAAGATTTTTCAAAGATGAGAAAAAATGATATAACCATTCATATCCTTATGATTTATCCAGAACTCATTGGACATTGATTATAACATTATGATGTAAACATCAAATGTGATATATATATATATATGTGTCTCTTATAAGTATCTTTTACACTCTTTCTTCCTGAGGTGGCTCAACAGGTAGTTGGGACTCCAGGACATAGAATTTCCTATGTCGTAATACTTTTATGCAAGCGCCTATTATACTCTTGAAAATTAGTACTTGTGTGAACACATTCTTTATCCTGAATTAATTGTAATGAACTTTTGGTTTTAATTACCATTGACTATAAAAAATAAAATTTTAGCCGATTAGTACATTTATCTTGATTACTAATTTAGACATTAGCAATTAATTAAATCATTAAATGTATCCCACTATTTTATCGAACACTAGTAGTCCTCACTATAAGATTTAGAATACTTAGTCACTCAAGTATTCTATTTTCAAATATCCCTAAAACCTATCCTCATAGTTTAATATATGGTTATGTCACTACTCAGATAGTTTCAATGTTAGATTTTGAATGACCAACCACATTAACTTGCTGCTCCTTGAACTATTTAGTGAAGTCTCATCTTCTAGAAATCATAAACTTGATTTAATCAACAATTTGCATCTAAATATACAACAAGATAACTATGGATACTTCTTTGATTCCATCATTAGTTAAGTCAACCCATCATTTTTATAATAACTCCTCAGTAGTAAGAGACACCCACAACTACGGTTAATGATCACCCCATAGACCAAGTTTTGTTCAAATTCAAACGATGGAAGACGTTATGACTTAATACATCTTTGAGATTTTTTTATTATTTCTCGATGAATGAGTTCATTTTATATTTGATATTCGTGTACTATGTGATCGTACTCATAACTCTACCATGCGGTAAATATAAAAACATTCATCACATCTTAATTTGATTTAATCTATGAATTAATTGACAATTATTTTATAATATTTCATAATATTTCATATTCATAACAATAATAAACAATGCATAAATTAAATAGTCAACACATCAGATCTTGATCATTTGATATTGGTTGATCCATTTATTCTCAATGGATCAATCACGACCCTTGGGGTAAAATACCTGAGTCGTCTTTGACTTGTATCGTAGCTCGCACCCTGGTCCCATGTATTATGATCTTGTCTGGAATACTACCACGTCTCGATGTGGTCCATGTATTATAACATCATCATCATAATACATAAATAATCTCATATGGGTGAGAGGGTCTCAAGAATTCATAATACATATACAATACAATGATCATGGACGCGCAAACCCTTGTACATATTAAACAAGAAAAGTTGATGCATAAAATGTCAAAATAAATTTAATTATTACATTAATTGCCTATAATTGCAATAAATAATTAAATAAATTAAATTTTAGACATACATTGGTCGGTCTTTTCTCAAGATTAGTCAGTGGTTAAAATACACATGAAATAAAAATTAAACTTTTGATAAATACATGTCAATGGTGTTAAATGAATTAAAATAAATTTTTCTAATTTTAATTCTAATTCAAATAGAATTATCAATTGATCCCAAATAAAATTTTACTCCAAAAATTATAACTTAATTTTTGATTTTTTTTTAAATTTTAATTTTTTACTTTTGTTCGCAGGCCTTTGTGTAGCCTGAAAAATCACTGAAATGGGTACCGAGCCTCATTTGGACCCGAAATGGGCTAGGAAGGTCTGGTAGGGGCTAACTCGCATCGACCTTAGTCGTTTCAATTAGTATTGGCCATTGGTCGACCGACACATAGTGCCTAGAGGGGAGGTAGTGGGAGGTGCCACTCAGTAAGAGGCTAGTTAAGGGGGTTTCATCATCAAGAAGCCTAACAATGAGAGGTTATGGTAGCTGATGCTTGGATTGGCCTAGGGCACCATGCGAAAGGCCAATATGCGAGTGCAGATGGTAGCATATTGCTGGCAGGGCTTGGGTGTGGCTGGCGTAGGCGAATTTGTCCAGGATAGGCGATAAGGGTGGTGTGGAGTCAACAACACAAATGGGATTCTATGCATGACAGGGGCATGGGTCTGGCCGATGGGGCAGCTCGGTGATGATAGTAGGGCTCTGGCTAAGAGAGGATGCAACAACGGGCTAAGATCGGGATACCTAGGGGGTGTGCTGGCAGTGAATCGAAGGAACTAAATCTAAATCCCACTAGATCTTCCACACACTCTTCAAAAGTAAGAGGGAACATCGTTTGTTAAATTTCGGGTGCTAGTGTGATGATATAACAAAATTTCAATGTTCTGATGATCATCACAACAATCTATCGATCTATGAATAGGAACTCGAATCAGAAGCTTGGATTGTATGCTTCTCTCTCTAGGAAGAGGGATGAGAGAGAGAATACCTCAACCATTATGCATTGAATAAAATCCATGTGACAACCTCCTCCACCTTTAAGTAGCGAGTTATAAAATTACCCAGAAAAGGATTCCTGACCCATGAATATTTATTACCCACTAAATAAGTCATTAATGGAATATTATGAATTTTATAATAAGTAGTAAATATCATTTATATTTTTATAACTTATAATATAATAAATATATTATGCGATAAAAGTGAACCATTAACTCAACTCATAATTCCTATAAATATTAAACAAACCTTAAATATTAAAATAACATTCACTCGTATAATTTTTTTTTGTATTTACTTTAATACTTTTAAATGTATTTAATAAATAAATTTAATACCAATTATTCTAAACTTGAATAATATGAATTTATTTATTCTTTGGAAATTGTATATTATCAAACATCTCTTGGATCCCATAGTGTATCCCACCATGTCCTATACTCCTATTTATCAGAATAGGGACAATCATTGAATACGCTAAGTGTGTGACCCTCTAGACCTTTATCTTGATAGCATTGAATACTATTCATAGGTCAAGCACTAAGTCTAGAAACCCATCAACACCTCTAAAGAGATAATGTATAGTTATAGAAATAGAAACCTTTCCTATGAACACACATCATGTAATATAATCTCTTTGTCTCGCTGTATCTTAAAAAGTAGAATGCGCAATTTGTGTCATTATCCTTTCTTGATTTATTGTTTTTTGACCTAATTGGACAGACTTACCTTCTTCTTCCATGGTCATGGATTTAGTGAAGGTACTACCATCCTGATCAACTAGGCCCAAGATATCACTTCTTATCGAAGAATTTTTTTTATCTTGATTATTCAATTAATGTAATACCACCAATGATGTACCAAACACAAGCTATATCACTATTACATCAATGCCATAGTTTTTTTATTTCATCAAAGTACACAGTCAAATAATATACATTAATAATAATCTCAAGTCAGGAGACCATTACACGCATTTGTAGATAGGAACTGCTGATGAAACCTGAAACATGTGGTGTTACCATTAACGGGACAGTCTTCATGATCTCATCTAATTGATATATCCAAGTGAAAAATTCATGAGAAGAAGTATTAATGTTTATGAGCCCCCAATACCTAATAGTCAAACAACATCTGTGTCTAATCAGTATGTTATATCTAGACCATATGACATATGTTTTAAGATTAATATCATAGTATCTTGAAGTTCTCATTATATCCTAGGACCTGCTATAACCTTTTGACATGAAAAGTAATCTAAGGACATTTCCATATAAATAGTATATGTAGAAATATCAATACTATCTTTTTAATTATATATCATACATAATTCATTGTATACATGATATGGTAATAAAAAATTATTATTCAATTTGGGTCTAGGGAACCCACTTTTATAAAAATATAGACATCTACCACAAGGTTTACATTAAGGAAGGAAGTCTTGACATCCATTTTTCATATCTCATAATCATTATAAGATACTATAGAAAGTATAATTAGAATAGACTTTGGCATAATTACTAGTGAAAAGTTTATTTCATAGTCTATGCCTTGACGTTTCTCAAACCCTTTAGTAATCAATCATGCCTTATAGGTACATAATTTACCATTCATGTCCAGTTTCATTTTGGACACCCATTTGCACCCAAAAGGATTTACATCAATTAGAGGAACCACCAAAACCCAAACTTGGTTTTGGTACATGGAATCCATTTCAGAATTCATGGTTTCTTTCCACTTGGAACTTCTGATCTGTTTATTGTTTACTTATAGGAAGAAAGGTTCATTATTTTCAACTGATAATGTGTCACCGTCTTTGATGAGTAGAAAATAAAATCTCTCTAGTTCTCAAACTTCTATGGTGATCTTATGTAGTACTTGTGTCCTTGGAACAACTTCTTCCACTAGGTCTTGTGGATTTTTTTCATGTTTCAACTCTTGTGTATCTTGAGTTTTGAATTCATTTAATTTTATCTTATTCACAATATCTTATTTGAAGATGTGATCCCTTTCTAAAAATATGGATTTTCTTTCTACAATTACCTTTATATATGAGATATTGAATAAGTAATATCCTCTTGTTTCTTTGAGATATCCTATATACACATCATTCCTTTAAATCCAAGTTTTTTGTTAGGAGTAGTCTTAAAAAACGTTTTGCATCCCCACACATGTATATATGAAAAAATGGATTCCTTCCCATACTATAACCCATATGGAATTATTCGTTCCACTTTAGTTGGAACTCAGTTTAGTGTGTATTCTACAGTTCGTAATGCATATCTCCAAAAGGATAATAGGAGATCTACACAAATGATCATTGATCTCACAATGTCCAGTAAGTCGTGGTTCCTCCTTTCACTGACACAATTCCATTGTGGTGTATAAGGAGCAGTGAGTTGGAATAACATCCCAAAGTCTTTTAGATAACTAATGAACTCTTGGTTAAGATATTTTTGGGCCCAATGAACCTTTTGAACACCCAAAATATATCCTATAGAACTTACAAGAAAAAATTACCAAAATTAACCTATATACATGATGTACTGGAAATTAGAAGACACGTCACACCTAAGTCACTGTATTGCACCAAAAAACTTTTGAACAAACCATACAATAACTTCCAAAAGACAACAATTGAAAGAAACAAAGTCAAAAAAGAAAACCAAGTTTTACATGGTTCATACATAGTTCTACTCCATGGGGGGAGATCTGTAAAATTTTTATTCAATAATTAGAAGATGATTACAATAGCATGAGACCAATAAGAAAATGATTCCACCCTACTAAATATAGTTTATCCCAAATGGTGAAACCAGTTTCCCTATATTCTAATATCTATGGAGAGTATTCCTATGAAGATCTTATCTTCATGGTTATCCCTTCACTTGATCAAAGGAATCTAAATCCTTAACCCATCCTTTTGGAGAACAATTAACTCTTTCATAAACACAATGAGTTAACTCTTACGTATTATCTTGAATTACCTTATGCATTCCATTTGTCTCAAAACTACTAAGAAAACCCATACGTAATCATCAGAATAAAACCCTTATGTAATTACTTAGCCTCTCCTAACTTCCCTCTTCAGTCTCGTCAATGTTTTATGATTTCCTAATTATAACTACCATTTTCTAATCCTCCCAACTTCCAGTCTTTCAAAATTTTTCATTATTGCTCCACCATCTCCCTTTTTGTTTTAGAAATTAGAACTTTGGAATTACTCCTTCCATAAGTTATAGTAACTTAGATAGAAAATTGTTTTCACATAGATGAAACCTAACAATCTTTAACTTGAGAATCATTTTCTAGGATTCACCACTATTTCCTCTGTTAGTATATGAAAATATTATTATTTTCTCAAACTTCCTTTAAAACTGCATGGTTCCCCCACCATGATTTTGGTTATCCCATCTCGACTGAGGTGCAACACCACCTCAACACATATTAATCTAAAATATTATTCAACATATTTTTTGGATTATGAATTCCCTATATCATCCATATATCCAACACTTTTTCCTCAAAAAACTTCTATATGAAGTGACATTTCAACTGAAAATTATTTGTATTTGAATGAAACATCACATTATTGGCCATGTAAATCAAAATTTATGAATAAAAAAAAACATCCCTTCCTCCTGACTTCTTCCAAGATCTTTCAATATCCCCTTCATACAAATAAAATACTTCCCATATTCCATCAATATAATGTACTTCTCTTCAATTTTGGAAAGTGAAAATACTTGTTGAAGCTTAGACATCCAACTCACAGTCATACCTTTGAAAGTGGACACATAGCTCATGGTTATATTCCATGTATTCAAATCTACCTTGAAGTATGAATCCAAAAACCCTTGAAAAAATTCATCCATACTAAAATAAAGAGTTAGACTTTTAAAACCTTTGAGATATTAGAGGATCCAATTCACTTATTCTCAATGTTCACTTTTAGGATACTCCATGAACCTGCTAACTACCCCACTACTTTAATATTGTCTGGTTGTGTAAAAATCATGGAATACATCAAGATTATGATTATTGATACATAAGGAACCTTTTCCATGTAATCAACCAAAACTTCCATTCTCTATGACTTCTATTTTCTAAACTTGAAATTTTCACCCAATGGAATGGTAACTGGCTTCACCTCACTCATTCTAAAATGTTACACCACCATCTAGATATAGTTAGACTAAGTCAAGAACAAAGTTCTAAAAATTAAGTCCCATACAATCAGGTTCCCTCATATCCGTTTATCCGGAACAAGGTCCTTTATCTCAAAACATCTATACAATTCAGATTTCAACTCATCAACTCTTTCCTTTACTAGGCCAGCGATAAGCATGCCATCAACATATTGAATTAATATGATGAAACTACCATCCTCAAACATCTTTTGATAAAAAAATTATCAACATTACTTTGGATGAAATTTTATTTCTCTATAAAGGTATTGAACTTATAGTTCTACTTCCTTGATGCTTATTTCAATCTATAAAGGCTATATTTTATCTTTCACACAAGATCCTGGTTTTGATTCTTCATGAAACCTTCCAGATGCTTCATATAAATTTATTCATCTAAGTATACATGAAGAAAAGAGGCCTTCACATCTAACTACTCTAGATATAAAACTTTCATGGAAATCATGCTAAGTAGAATCTGAATTGTCATGTGTTTAACTACCAGTAAAAAAATCTCAAAAAAATACACTTCTTTGGTTTGTTGAATCCCTTATTGGTAAGCCTTACCTTATGCATCCTTATACCATCTTATTCCTCCTTCAACTGATAAAACCATTTATTCTGAATAACTTTCTTCCTAGAATTCCTTTCAGTTAGATCCCATTCTCTAGACACATGTAAGGAATCCATTTTTTCCATCATCAATAACTCCCACTGATTCAAGGATTTTTGATTTATAGACTCTTCCAGGCTCTCTGGTTCTCCATTTTCCTTGTGTAGAAAATAGTTCAAGATAATTTCATAACTTTTCACTTGGCATCGAATCCTTAGTAGATCTCTGTAGTTTACCTGATAACTCTGCTCCATCAAGAACTACTATTTTTAGAACTTCATATTTAAGAGCTCTATATTGATATTTAATAGTTCCTAAGCCTTCTATTACTTCTATCCTTGGAAATACCATAAACAATTGACCTCTGAAACTTCTTCCAGACTATTTAGTGTTTCCAAAACTAACATATTCCCTAAAATTTTCATAAAATATGTAAATTCTAGACTTCTATTTAGTCAAACATCAAATTCTGCTAATACTTTGATCTCATTAGAAATATTCTATTGGTTATGATCTTTCCACAAGATATCATCATTGAAGATTACATTCCTACTTCTGAAAACCTTTGAAGAGTTATTATCCCATAGCCAAAATCAAAAGTCTTCATTTTCGTACACTACAGTGTAACATGCTCTAGAATTACCTTCCACTTTATCCCTTTACTTGGAATCAAGATGGATATAAGAGAATGAAATAAAGACTTTGATATGGGAAACTTCAATCTTTCTTCTAGACCAATAAACTTCTATATTTTCCTACACTAATAGATATGGAATCCAATTCACCAAGTAAGCTACACAATTCACTGCTTCCTCCCAAAACACCTTAGGGAATCCCATGTGAATCCTTATACTTCTCTCTTCTACTAACATCAGATTCATTTTCTATATGACACATTATGTTTCAAATTACCTACTAGGGTCTTCTCAAATCGTATTCCCTTCCATTAAAAAAACCTATGAAACACCCTACTTCTATACTCCCCACCATTATCAGGTCTCAAAAACTCAAGTATGCATCCAATATCTTTTTCCTCCATAAATCTCTGTTGAAAAAAGGTTTCATATACCTTAGTCCTATGATTGAGAAAGAACAACCACACATTTTTATGCCTCATCATTGATTAAGGTTATATAGAAAATTGAACCTTCATGATAATGAACTAAAGCTTCCCACTATACATATATATGAACCAAATCTAACTTCTAATTCTTTTTTGCTTTAACTTATGTTTGGAATGATACCTTCCACTGATTTCCAAGTATACATTACTTACATGTTCCATACTCCATGATTTCAATATTTATAATTCCTTTAGTAGATATGAATTTTATTCCCTTCTCACTTAATTAATGAATATTTTCATACAATAACTTTATAAAAGTCATTTATCTAACATGAATTTCACCTTCTGAAACTCCTATGAGATACAAATTTTTTTCCTTCACTCATTTGGCCACCACCATGAAACCACATGTATTTCACCATGCTCCATATATAATGGTTATAATTTACATAATTTAGCTATCCAATAGAAGTTAAGTTCTTCCTTAATCCTAGTATGTTCCATAATCCTTGAAACTCTAGTAAAATTCTATTCTTTGTTTTGACAGAAACATCAATATTTTCCTAAAACCTCAAGAGCTTCATCATTCGCAAGATGCACATTGCTTAATCTTCTAGAAGTATAATTATTCATACTCCCTCTCTCATATGTTGAATGAAATGCAACTCTAGAGTCTATAATCTAAGACTCAAGTGATCCGTTAAAAACTCAGTAGTAGACCTCTCATATCTTTCAATATATGATTTACAGATGTGATTTTAGAAGCATATATTATGGAATTGACTATTATCTCACTGTAAAATTTTATCAGATAACCTTTATTCCCACAATTCTAACACATGGGACCACCTTAAGGTGAGCTACTCCCACTCTGAATTCTCTTTCCTTTTCCTTTTCTATGAATTTTATGGACTGTGGAATGCCCCTACCTTCTGTACTATACAAATTTATGGTAGATGGCTAGATCTCCTTCTAAAAAACCCAACATTCAAGATAAGATCTTTAAAATCAGAAAACACTAAGTCTATCTTTCAGATTGATTTACTTACAACAGTCACCATTACATCCCATGATTTTGGGAGTAATGAAAGAAACAATAGTTCCCACTCAGAATCTATAAAGTTCATATTCTCTGATTCCAACTAAATTTATATTATGTTGAAGTCATTAATATTATCAGACACCAGTTTTCCCTCCAACATCCTCACATAGAATAACCTCCATAAAAGGATCACCTTATTCATCATGGTTGGATTCTTATACATGTTAGTGGGAGTCTTATATGTTCTGAAGCAGTATTTACCTCTTGGATGTTATAATCTATGTTTCGGGCTAATGACATTTAGACCAACCCCAGTGATTTATTATCCAACATCTCACATTATTAATTCTTTATATCTTCTATTTAGGTACTCATCAATAGAAGATCAATATCCTTATATATTATACAATGCTCCATCTTCATCCTATAGAATCCAAGATCCGTTTCATCAAACTTCTCAACTTGGATATTACCCTCATTCAACACCATAACTTTTGAAAATTAATGAAATCCCACTAAATACCATAACATGTAAGAGGTATCAAGAGATACTTATTATAATTCTCTTATAAGGTCAAGGGAAGAATGATGATACTAAACTGATCTTTGAAACACCCTGTCCATGGAATAGTTGTAAAAAACTCTATAATCAAAGCTATGATACTATATGTTGCACTACTGGAATTTGAGATATTTGTGACGAGTTATATGTGACAAGATCCCATTGTAAATGAGCTTTTGAGACGGGGTCCTATCGCAAATAGCACGTTGCAGAAAATGACATCGTAAATAGTATTTTTTTTGTGACGGACCCGTTACAAATAGTTCTCAGTTTATATATTAGAAACCTGTTACGATGGGCCCGTCACATAAAAGTATATGCGACGAGCATGTTTTTTCGTCACAAATACTTATTTAAAAAATATATAAACTATTTGCGATGAGAACCCGTTACAAGAGGCACCATTGCAAATACTTAATAAAATAAAAAAAATATATTCAATAAAATTATGATAAATTAATATTATAAAATAATAATGTTAATACTATTAATATAAATAATATAATATAATATAATATTAATACTAATATTAATAATATAAAAAAATTATATTATTATAATATTAATAATAAAACAATACTAATAATATAATAATGTTATTATTATTATTAATATTTATGAAAAATTAATATTAATATTACTATTTATTGTTAATTATTACTATTTATTCCTAATTATTAGTAATTATTGATAATTATTAGTAATTGTTGCTAATTATTAGTAATTATTGCTAATTGTTACTATTTATTAGTACTTATTCCTTATTATTCTTACTTATTACTAATTATTCCTAATTATTACTAATTATTAGTATTTATTACTAATTATTACTAATTATTACTAATTATTAGTATTTATTACTAAATATTAGTATTTATTACTAATTATTAGTATTTATTAGTAATTATTAGTATTTATTACTAATTATTACTAATTATTAGTATTTATTACTAATTATTACTAATTATTAGTATTTATTCCTAATTAGTACTAATTATTACTAATTATTACTAATTATTACTAATTATTAATATTTATTAGTATTTATTACTAATTATTATTATTATTTACTAGTTATTACTATTTATTACTATTTATTAGTATTTATTACTATTTATTACTAATTATTAGTATTTGATATTAATTAATACTAATTAATACTATTTATTACTTTTTATTACTAATTAATACTATTTATTACTTACTAATTATTACTAATTATTACTAATTATTACTAATTATTAGTATTTATTATTAATTATTAGTATTTATTCCTAATTATTAGTATTTATTACTAATTAATAGTATTTATTACTAATTAATACTATTTATTTCTAATTATTAATATTTATTACTAATTATTACTAATTATTGCTAATTATTACTAATTATTTCTAATTATTAGTAATCATTGCTAATTTTTACCAATTATTGCTAATTATTACTAATTATTGCTATTTGTTACTAATTATTGCTATTTGTTACTAATTATTTCTAATTATTACTAATTATTAGTAAATTTTACTAATTATTAGTAATTAATACTAATTATTACTATTTGTTACTAATTATTGCTATTTGTTACTAATTATTGGTATTTGTTACTAATTATTAATATTTGTTACTAATTAATAGTATTTGTTACTAATTATTAGTATTTGTTACTATTTATTAGTATTTGTTACTATTTTTACTAATTTTTACTATTTTTTACTAATTATTAGTAATTATTACTATTTATTAGTAAATATTACTATTTATTAATTATTACTAATTATTACTAATTTTTATTAATTATTAGTATTTATTACTAATTATTAGTATTTATTACCATTTTTTACCAATTATTACCATTTATTCATAATTATTACTAATTATTGCTAATTATTACTAATTAGCGTTAATTACTATTAATTACTGTAAATTACTGTTACTAATTACTAATTATCTCTAACTATTTATATTCATTACTAATTATCGTTAATAATTCCTAATTACCACTAATTATTTATAATTAACACTAATAATTTCAATTTATTACTACAAATAAATACTGATAACAAAACAATCTAAATCTAATTTAATTACAACTAACTAACAACAATTAAAAGTAATATAAAAAATGAAATAAATATTAAATTAAATAAAACATAAATACCTTTAAACTTGATCTCTTATAGGTGTAGATGACTTCAAAATCTATTCGTAAAAAAAAGTTAACTTAGAGAAATTTTAACTCTAAAATTAGAGTTTAGAGAGAGAGAGAGAGAAAGTAGGAATAGAGAGGAAGAAGGAAAAAATGGATGAGGGGTATATATAGGTTAGATTATTTGCGACAGGAGTCTCGTCGCAAATACCTTCAGCCACATTAATTATTATCGGTGGTTAAAAGGTTATTTGCGACGAGACCCATCACAAATAGTTACCTGTCGACACACTATTTGCGACGGGGGAATATCCCATCGCAAATAGTATTTACTGTCGCGGGGTATTTGCGACGAGGAGGCACCCCCTGTCACAAATACACTTCCCGCGGTTTGGTGCGCAAACCGCACCAAACCTTTTGTGACAGGACCCCTTTTCTTAGTCGAAAATAACTAATTATTTGCGATGGGTTGATGTCCCTATCACAAATAATCTTTTCGACGGACTATTTGTGACATGATCTATTCCCATCGCAAATAACCCGTCGCAAAAGGCCATTTTTCCCGTAGTGTTGGGCCCGTTGAACCTTTCAAAAGCATGGGAGATATCCTATAGAGCATACAAGGCTGAAATAAATTACTAGAATGAACCTACATACATTATGTACCAGAACATAGAAGAGATGTCTCACCTAAGTCACTGCATCGCAACACACATATTTTGAGTGAACCAAATAATAACTTATGAATGACAAAAATTAAAAGAAACAAAGGGAAAAAAATAAAAAAGACAAGTTTTATATGGTTTATACTTAGTCCTACTCTATTAGGGGAACACTATAAAACATTTATTGAAGAATTATAAGATGATTAAAATAACATGAGTCCGACAAAAAAAATAGTCCCACCCTACTAAATAAAATAGAGCTTAGTTAGTTTAATCAGTTTCTCTATCTTATGATCTTTATGAAGAGTATCCTAGCTAAGAGATGATCTTCACTAGGATCCCTTCACTTGATCAAATGCATCCATCACCTTAACTTATCCTTCTGGGGAATAATTCATGCTTTTAGAAACTCATTGAGTTAATTGTTACATATTCTTATAAAGTATCTTAAGTATTCCCTTTTACACAAAATGCTAAAAAACCCTTATATAATAATCAGAATAAAACCCTTACACAATATCGTAGTATCTCTACCCTAACTCACTTAGGAATCTTCATGGTATCTTCCAATTTCCTACTTCCAACTACTATATTCTAGTTTGATTAACTTTTGGACTTTCGTAATTTTCTGTTGTTGCTCCACTCCCTTTCAGTCTTGAAATTTTGACCTCTGGAATTACTCCTTTTGGGCGTTCTAGCAATGTAGATAAAAAATGATTTTTACATGATCAAAACTTAATAGATACACCCTACCTTTTCCTAAGTAGAGTTTCTTTATCTTTTTAGAAACATGATTCTCTAATTCAATCTGGTATTCCTTAAATTTCTTAAAGAAATCATACTTATACCACATTAGTAGATATATCCACATATACTAAATTCATCGGTAAAAGTTTTGAAATAAGAGCATCCAACTCTAGCTTCTATTGAAAAAGGTCCACACACATATGTATAAACTAAATATAAAATATCTATGGCCCTTTCACCCTTTCCATTGAATGGATATTTGTTCATTTTACTTATAAACAAGTATGAAATATATCCACAAATTTTAGTTCAAATAATCTAAACAAACTTCTTAATATAATTTTTTTCAAATGGTTCTTATTTACCTGACCAAATTGGTGATTCCACAACTAGGTGTGATGAGAGTCATGTGAACTTGATTCATTATCTCTTTCCAATACTTTTTTACATATTTTAGTACATAAATACCGTTATTAAAATATTTTATCCTATAACATATGCTATATTTATAATAATTGTATTATTTATTTCTATATAAACATGAAAATAAAACCATCTATTTCTAAATTGGACACACATATTATGTTCTTAGTTACACTAGGCACATAATAAAAATTCTTTAAAATTATATCCAATATAGTTAGTAATGTGACATGGTAGTTTCTAATATACAACATAGCTAGTCTTGCATCGTTGGATGCTTGAAGATCCATCTCACCACGATAATCATCTGGGTTCTACTTGGTTCTTGTATTTGGATAAAAATGTGCATATGACAATCTATATCTAATACCCAATTTGTAGAAATAAAAAGATTTCACTTGGTAATGAACATACTTGAAGATTCATCTTTCTTATTTATTAAGGTACATTTCTTCCTCTGATGGCCTTTCTTTATATAAGAAAGACATACTATATCCTTCTTTCTATCCTCTCTCCAAATCTTTTTCTTTTGGAAGGGTGGTGTGAAGGCTCCTTAGACGAGTTTTTATTATACCTTTTTTCCTTGTATTTCCTCTTATTCATTATAATAATTTTTTTTTCATGCTTCATGTATTTATTAGCTTAGTGAGTTAGAGTCAAGAGATCTTAGAGTGTCTTCTCTATTTTTCTCATGTTGAAATTCACAATAAAACATGGGAAGCTTGGAGGAAGTGATGTGAGTACATGGTATATACAGAATTCCTTGGGAAACTTAAATTCCAAAATTTATAAATTCTCACTATAGCCATTCATATTAATTGCATGAGGTCTAGCTAGAACTACTTCTCAAAATAGCATGTAAAGAGTGTCTTGGAGATTTCCTATATCTCTTGTCTTTCTTTCTTTTGATAGATATCATGAAGATGAGATAACATGGTGTATGCATCCATGTCTCCATGAATCTTATAAAGATCACTAGACATTAATGATAATATGAGGCTTTAGACATCCAATGCACCATCCACATGTTTCTAGAATACTTTTCTTACCTCCTCACTTGCCTCCTTAGAGGTTTCAGCAGGAACCCAAAACTCCAATACAATGAACTTCCGATCTTGGCATTGTACATTTTACACTTAGCTATACCATTCCTGAAAGTTAGTAAAAACTAAGATATTATATTTCTCCAAGATGGATTGTAATGATAATGATGTGGTTGAATAAATTTCCATTTTCTACAAAAAAACATATTTTTAGTACTTTATCTCGATTACTGATTATGATGTAATAAATTATTAATCTCACACTATTTTATCAAAACTCAATAGTCCTCAAAGTTGGATTCATAATATCCTATCACTTAGATATTCTCATGTTAAGGATCCATATTTCCTTTAAAATAATCCATATGGGGTCTTAAAAAATTATTCAAAGGTATTTAGTTAGGATTTTCTTTCCAATTTCATTAAATCACAATTCCTTGATCTTTTATTGGTCTCCCCAATCATGAAATCCTAAACTTGGGTTTCTTCAATACTTAACTCCAAGTTACACCATTTCTTTTTAAGAAAGTCATCCCTTGATGCTAACTAGATTAAGTTAACCTAGGAATTTCATTAGATCTCCTTGATAATTGAAAGCACCCTGATGAGGGATAAATAAGCACTTTGAACTATGATTATATTCTAACTTAAGTGATGAAATACGTTTAGTAACTTAATATTTTCTTTGATGAATTTAGTTTAAATTATGCATAATATTAATTATTTTATTATTCATTTTCCTTTTAATATTATATGGATTTTATATAATTAATTATCCATTTCTGATAAAATAATTTATACATAATATCCTTTTATTTTATCTTAGCTTGGTTGTTAATTTATTTACTTTATGTGATAGTGTTTAATTATCCAAATAAACCGATCATCTCATAAATAAATAAATAACCATGCATTGATATTTAAAATAAATATGTAATATGACCATGAGGTTTTATCTACTAGCTAGTTTATTGAGTTGAGATAAACCAACATTGACCCTAGGTAGGGGGAAATCCTTAAGCTCATCCTTAGCTCAAGTTGTAATATTTATCCATTTTTTTATGTATCTCCTTGGTAGGTTTCACATCAGATCAAGTCCTAAACCATATCCTCTCATTAAGAGATCAGTATTTTACAAATTTTTACACACTCATAGGTGAGGGGTATCAGGTTTTTATATTTATATAAAATAAACCTTGTATATGAATGCCCATAGATAATAATGGAGGGGGGAGAGGATGATTCAAATATCAACATATTTAATTTAATAAAAAATTTATCACATAAAAATCATGAAATAAATAATTAAATTAAATGAACAAAACACATACATAGGTCATTCGATCTTATTATCAATCACACCATACAAAAACTATATATTTAGATTTTCTAGAATTTATTAAAATTCATTATAATTAAGAAAATTTACTAGAATTAATGAATTAATCAACTAATTTATTAATTAATTCTTTATCTTAATATTCAATCCAAATATTCATTGAGATATAATTATATTATCATTATAGTTTATATTGTTAACTTGGTTCCTCCCCATTACATCCATTGAATAAAACCAAAATGTACAATGTGAGTAATAATATTCATAGTGATAAATCATATAATCATGAAAAAAATTTCATAGGATGTTTAAATAATGATATATTATTTTCAATCTATGACACCTTAGGTTTAAACTAGGCCATCCATGATTATTTTCTAATCAATTCCTTTATAATGGTTTATAAAAAAATGTGAATTAATCCAATAATATCCCTTATAGTGTCTACCCAGGTGTGTAGTCTTAGACCCAATCATCATGCACCAGTGGTGATAAAGTTAATACCTAATCTACCCCATTCAGAGTCGTTACCCCAAGTTTCATCTATTCCCTAACCACATCCATTTTCTAGTATCTAGATAGACATGTATGTTCTAGGAAAACCACACTCCTTTATTTACCATAACTTAAAATGTTCTCATATACTTAGACTTATACTAAGGGTTCTCACTATAGTTTTTTCATAATAATTTCTAAAAATAACTAAACCTTACTATGATACCAACTATAGTGACCCAAACATTACATATATAAATATTACATATTATTAAATGAATATCATTAAACATCATTATGATCCACTCCAAAACCATAAAATTTTAGTGTCTTTTGGAAACTTGGATACATAAAAAACCGGTACATAAAAGATCTACATCATATCCCATTGAGTTATTCACAACTAGATCCCTTCTTAAACATATCATACTTAAAAACATTCTTCATATCCTAGGGAAAAGGAAACATAACAAAGTGTGATATTAGATACTCAATAAGGGAAAACCAAGATGATATAAAAAAATGATCATTTGTAAGCATAACATGAGAATAAGGGTATGAGAACATGAACTTAACATTTAAAAATAATACCCAAAAATTAATAGATCATAATCATGAGACTTGACATAAATCTTGGTAGTTCATAAGACATGAATCATAAATGAATCAAAAAACATGCACCATGAGAGAATAACATTGACATAAAATCATGTAATAAAAGAGTGGCATAAAGTGTGTCATAATCATAATCATAAAAATATTATTTCAAGTATATCCATCAAGACATTCATTTTATGCTAGGCTTGGGCTAACTACTTGTATACCATCTTTTGGGCTTGGGACAACCTTCTATATACTATGTTTTTGTCTTGTGATGACCTCCCATGTGCCCTTGATCTTATAAAACATTAATATTTACCCAATTCATTGGAGGTATATAATATAACCACCCACAAAATAATCATAACAAATTCATATGTATGCCACAAGATCATGAAAACATTTATCATTTCATCATAAATTAACCCATGGAAAAGAAAATGGTTTTAATCAATATTTCATCGACATAATAATAAACCATATATTGAAATAATAAATATAGTAACATTGGATAATATCCCCAATAAATCATAAAAGACATCAAAGGATGTTGTTATAGATAAAAATACCTTTAAAATATAACTAGAAAGTTTCTTGAGGAAAATACCCTTTTCATTTAAAAATCACTTATTTAAAATCTAAAAATTTCTAAAATGTTAAGGAAAAAATTTCTTTGAAAATAACCATGGAAAATTGTAAAGGAATATTCAAAGAAAATAGTATTCATGATAGTGGGAAAATTCATTCATGAAATATATATTAAATCAAATATTTCTTTCAGATTTTTGATAAAAAGTCAAAAGTACCTCATTCAGAAATTGACAAGAAGATTCCTTTTATTTTATTTATAAAAATTCAAACATGTTTAAAAATGGATTTATTAAATAATTTGGGAATGGTAAAAACATTCTTGAATTTTTTTTAAATAAAATATGGATATGAAAGATAAAGATTCCCGATCAAGAGAGAAATAAAATCGGTTTTCCTTAAAAAAATCTTTCAATTTAATGATTACTTAAAGAGTGAAAAACTAAAGGAAAACATATAATATCCAAAGATAAATATTTTAGTAGAAAATAAATAATATTTTTGAGATATATATCATATAATTTCATCATAAAAAATTTAATCATAAACAATCCCAGTAAAAAGTGAGATTGTAACATAAAATCTTTACCACTGTGGTAATTTTTGAATCATAACCACTATGATAGAAATAACTTTAAATGAAACTTTAAATACAATTAATATAAGGATATTAATGTCAAAAAATTTAAAATGGTAAGTATATACACCTCATAAAATAAAATAGTTGTATACCATAATATATGTTCCAAAGAAGACAATTTGAGATGATAAACCATGGACACTTGAGTAACTTTAGAATAAAAACATTTTGGATGAAATAAAATGAATTGTAAATTTCAATACCATTATTTAATAAGTATTAATGATATAAAATTTCAAATGGTATGTATATACACCTCATAAAAATAAATAGGTGCATAACATAAAACATGTCTCAATGAAACAATATCGAGATGATTAACCCTCACCTTATGTCCGACTTGATTCATAATCACTATAAACTCTTTTATAATAAATTTATATTTATCATAATTATATAAAAAAATCATTTAAATACTTATAATATCTTATATTATCTATCTATAACAGTGAAACACCCTTTTATTAATGATTCTTTATTAAAATCCTCATTTTCAGATGATAACTATTTCATTTTTCATGTATGTTTTTGTTCAAAAGTTATGGTCCTTGAAATTTGATCTTGGTTCCATAATAATAAAAATTTTAATAGTTTAATAATTATCATATTTAATCATTATATATAATTTTATAATCATTTATATAAAACAATATTGAAAAATGAATTACATAAGTTCATAGAAGAGGTAGTCTGTATATACGCATGAGTGATGTTTTCCACTTTTTGATGGATAAAATAAAAGAAAGGTAAATAATAATTCAATTTTATAAAGTCATTATTATATCATAAATACCATACATATTCATTAAATATATACTTATTACCATCCACGTAAAGCTGAAATTAAAAATAAATCACATCGCTTCATGGAGGTGGAAGTCCACCTGTATGCATGTGCGATGTTATCATTATTCAATAGATAGGGTGGTAAGAAGGTGGATAAGATATTTTAAATATAGAAGCACAATTATTTCATAAATATAATATATAAAAATTAAATACATCATAATAACTATTGTATCCTGAAAATTATATATGCAAGAAGAAAATTCCATTAATTTGGAAAAGTGTAGAAATGAAACCTAGAAGAAGATTGAAGAAAATATTCAAAGGGATGAGACAAAGAAGCAAAAAACACTTCGCAGACCACTTATCTACATGGAATTAAACCATTTCATGAAGTTTATATGAATTAAATAGTTCACGGAAGGAGGTGTCACTGCCAGCTCCTCACAAACAAAAATAAGTCATTTGTGGGGCTAAGGCAATAATCTACACCCCCATAAATGAATACTCCCCCTTCCGAAGATGATTTACCCTACGAATAATTCATCTATGATATGGGAATCCTCTATGTGATTCTACAAAATAAGTCACACAAACCACTACAACCCTCTATAAATAAACCTCGAGGGGGATTGAGAAATCACGGGCAAAAAATGGAGAAAAGACTGATGAAAAAGTCTAGGGAAGGTGCTGAAGAAATTGATCCTAGAAGTAAAATTGGCCGAATATCTGCAAACCTAAAATCCTTAGCAGATGAACCCTTTTTTATAGTGAAGAAATCATCCCATGAACCATATGTGGGAGAAACCTCACAAATTCCCCTATTGTTTGCGGATTGAGGTGTTAATTTATGACCCTGCAGAAGGAATAAATTCCTTTGTGGGCGACCCTTTGCGGCCAAACCTTTGCGAAAAATAGTTCGCAGATGAACCTTTGTTGGAAATTATTTTTATACAACAATTCAAAGATGACTCTTTGTGGGAAATTCTTTTCAGATGCTCCTTTGCTACCAGCTCCCTTGTGGCCATCTCCTTTACAACCAAATCCTATGTGGCCAGCCTTATGTATTAAAACCTATGCACTCACTATTCTTTACTGCGGGGGGTGTTCCCCCATACCCATGCTTGGGATCAGTGCCGAGTTGTGGTCTTGGTACTCTAGACCAGTCCCTTCGCTACCATCACTAACCCCCATGAAAAATGGAGAGTTTCACTGTGAACTTTTCAGACCGGGTCGACGACATTTTTGGTTTCACCCTTGTACCACCCTAACATCCATCCCTTAAATACCATGAGTCGAGATACTAATCATAATAATCCTAAAACACAATAACCTTCCTTATATGACATGTTGATCCCTTAGGCCACACCAACATAAGTCCCACATCAAATCTTGACTAGGCATCTTTTGCCTAGATGTCCTTTCCGCATGATGTTAAACTGTATGGTTGGATCCTCATCATACAACCATAAAAGGTGACATGTCTAGTTAAGTGGCACTGAAATATGTGGGTTATTATTCCTCTCATGAGGATAATTAGGAAACCCATATAATGGGTTTTATCCCAACATTGAAACAATTCTCATTCCCCCAGGATAGCGATAAACTCTAGAGCGCCTCATCACATGGCTTAAACCAGTGTTGTCTCAGTAAATGACCAAGGAATTACCGGTCTATCCACAAAAGGGTACAATTGATGAAGAACCCCATATACATATAGATATCTTCATTGATGGAGAACCTAATATACATACATATGATTCCGAACCCATGTGTATTTATGATCGATCTTACCTAAGGGTAATCCACGGACACATACAAAAGGGTGTGATGAGATCAAGTTCCCATCCTCTTGACCAATGTGAGTTCTTAAGTTTCATTGTCCAAATAATCCAATAAACATCTACCTTTGGAAAGAAGGTCCATGAATCATGGATATGAGAATAATTGGATGTTTCCATCTCCACGAACAACACCCATTGGAGATTGTCTAAAGATCTTGTACCCAACATAAGTGAATGCACACCATTCAACCCCCCTATAATCAACTATTTAGGCCACAAACATGCCTTTGGTGGAAAAAAATGGTAACTCGATGCAAATGTATTAATTATGACACCTCCTTCACAAAATAAAAAGGATACACCACCCAGTCCTCATCATAGCATTTCGTTCCTGACCCCAAACCGTCTCATCCACCGGATATAAACCATCTTCGAGTGAAATAGAAGTGGTGAAACTGATGTGAATCCTTGAACAAGGTGGAAGTGTTAACCCACCTTAGACCCCTTTCAAATAAAAAAGGGATGAGGGTCCAAGAGATATAATCAATTATACATGTGGTCATGAGATGCTAATTTGACAGGGTTTTATTGTCTGTAATTGTCACATATATAAAAAGAATTCTTCAGAGCTTCCTTCAATCCAATGGCATATAAGAAGTTCCTGCAGACACACATGTCAACAACCGAACAACTGGTCGAGTCCTCCAAGAAGTAGAGGACTTTGTCACCCACCCAGTGTCTCCAACGTTGGGTCTCTAATGCACTAATATGAGAGTACCATCAGAACAGTACTCTACCAACACTGGAGGCATCAATACAAACCCTCTAGTTGATGAAATCCCACCAGCTACCCACTTAACAATGGCTAGTGGTCCAGAATTGGGTGGCTTCACTAGCCATCTCTAATTATTTGGGGAGCTTGTCCCCGAAACATGACAATGATTAACTTCCTTATCTTAGGGAGGTAGATAAATTTTTCACCAATGGATTCATCCCTACCGCATAGAGTTATCACTCAAGGACCTCTACCAGAAGACGTATCCTCCAATTCCATGCAACCTAGTGTCCTCATTTTGAAGAGGATATCATACTGAGGGCTTCTACTAAAGTTAAATGGACCTGAGTCCCCCAAGAGCCCCACTAAGGGCAGCGATCGAATCACCAAGTATAGGTAATTACCCTCATTCTTTCCAAATAAGCCCGCCACAGAAATACAACAACAACCTACAAGAATACATATATCCACTCTTAGTCTTATAAATACCACGATGAAAATACGATGGCACATTATGAGTAGGTTCAAATTCCCGCTAATGCTCACCAAACCCATCGCACAAGTAGGGTGTAAATTTATAGGCAGACACATATCCCTGCCCATGGATATGAATACCACTATTCAAATATGGTGGAAATAAAATACAGTCAGAGTCAAATTCCGAATCCATCATGTCAAGCCCTTCAGTTAAATATGATGAAAATAAAATATAATTAGATGAAAATTACTACAGATTCATACCAAGAATGTCATAAAAATACAATGAAAAATGAATAGATGAAAATACCTTCTAAAAAATATGAATCCCATCAGTCAAATATGATGACAAACAGAGAAAGAAACTGACATATCCAAGATATAAATTAGGGACAGACTCATTCCTCTGCCCTTATATTGGAGAACTGTTAATACCCATTGGAAGAACATGGAGGATTGAAGTAGGCACATATTCCTACTCCAACATCAGAATGGTAATATATTCCCATTCCATCCAAATATTTCTCTCAACACGTCCTAGAAATGATGGAGGATCAGACATCAATTCCTAATTATATCCTCCATATATGTCAATATATAATCACATCCACAACAATAATAAGGATTCAAGCCCACAACCTAATCTACTCAATAAAGAGAAGAACCACATCCCTACTCCAGTACAAGAGGTTCGTTGACCATATTCAATGATAAATGGACAACCAGATTGGGAAAAAAATACTTGTTCCAACTAGGGAACACCAGTCCACCATGGCGGCTGCTCAAGGGAAGGCATATATCCCCTCCAGAACTCAAGATGCTTGTCAGTGTATCCTAGAAGCATCACAAGAACCACTCAAATAAGAACCCATATATGAAGTCCATTACCAATAAAATGTTTCCCTATTCATTCTCAAGAGAGTTCCCAAAAATGAAATACGCCAAAGGAAACTGTAAAATGAAGAGTACATTCATGATCCTGCTCTATTGGAAGCTTGAGTTATTGATCCCATTAAACACTTAAAAATGGTATCTTGGAATCTTGTTGATCCATTACCAAATTATGGATATGGAAGTAGCATTTGTGAAGGTCCTTCCCACAAGGTTTCTACCAGTAGCTCTGAAGGTCCTCCTTAGGGAACACACCATTAAGGATTACTTCGTGGGTAAGAAATGATCGATCATGAGAGTCTATATCCTGATGAGAATAATGATATCCCTCATCATGACTAAAATATTGAACAAAAAGAAGGTCCACCACTTGTATTCATCCTCCTTGATAGTTCTCCCTAGAGTATACATTGCAAAAAATTATCCCTATAGTTAGAACTCCAGCTATGATGGTAGTCCTCGCCATGATGGAAGTCGATGCAAAGGTCCTATTCGCAAAGAAATTAAGCAGTAATAAGTTCCTCCCCTTGCTGAAATCTTCTCTGAAGGTCCTCCCCAAGGTATACGCCACAAAATTTATCCATATGGCCAGACATCAATCCGTGATGGTAGTCCTCTCCATAACAACATCGGCTATGATGTCAAATTTCACATTGTCAAGAAGGTCCTCCCCACGCTAAATCAAGTACAAGAAAGACCTCATATTCTAAGGTTCTTAGAAAGATGGCGTCAGACATGTTAAATACCTTTTCAATGACAAGTGACATCCTTTCTCATCCAGAAGATAGCCCAAGGCCATTCTCATATTATAAGCTGCCTCTATACCGTTCTTGAGACCCCTACTATCCCCACTACTTGTGATGAAATCATCAATAAGCATACAAATTGGGTAGACCGAGTAGAGGAATATCTAGAGGAAGGAAAAACGAATATGTTACTTGTGAGAATAAAATTAGACAAGGATGACATACCAGTTGTGTTTTATCCCACAACTACTTCTTAATTCAACATACCAAGAGAATTTTCAAAAGAATGAATACATAACATTCATCTTAATATCTGGAAAAATCTCCACCGGTTTAAAGAAAAATTATTGACCTATGATGGGTACAAAAACCATGTCAAAATATTTGGAGATCTTCATTGTCAAATAAAACTAGAATCCATTCCATCTGTATAGAGGCTAAAATCAGAGAGGCGGAAGAAAGATCTTAAACTGACCTACCTTCATGCATTTCAAAAGTTATGTTACGTTATTGGAAACACCCTGTCTGGAATCCATATCTAGGGATGGGGAGAGCATGGAGTTTTTTCACTTCACCCCACGTCCCATACAATAGAACCCATTGTAAATGACATCCTATAATGTCATTATCCCAAGATGGAGATCAAATGAAATTTATTTCTAGGAAAGGCAACATACTCGATAAGAACCGGCCTTAAGCAAGTATCAAAAGTGTCAGGCCTGATGAGAGTGATCCATTAAAAAAATCATGAACCAAGACATCAAGAACATTTAGCAAGCTTCTCGCCTAAGGGAATTCAATCACCAAGCATTGCTCATGTCCTTAGAAATAAATAATTCACATCTAGACCTGACACCATATCCATCTAACACCCGAATGGGAAATAATGAGATCAAGAAAGCGGAAATAGCAGCAGAAACTGCCACTGTATGGGATTAGCCCTAACCCATAGGTTTTTGGGAATTTTTAACACAAATTTCCCTCATAGGACCAAAAAATATGAGCTAAGGCATAATGGAAAATGAACCAGAGCATCCCCAGCCCACAGGGCTAGGGGGATTTTTACCTCAACCACCCACCCAGCAGACATTAGTCTTTTCTTGATTGGGGAGGAAAATGAGTATAGAGCCCCCCATTCTATACCATCTCAGGATTCATGTCCCCTAAAAGGGATGTGTATGTAAAGGTCATATAAAGGTTCCCTTTGAGTTAACCTCCATCAATAAACTTCATGAGGACCCTGGAATAGAAGGATAAGATGCAGCAAAATATGAAAAAAACTCTCCTAACATTTTTCAGTTGGTACGCCACCCACAATGCATTATGAATCAGTGAAAATTGTGGATGTTAATCATTTAGACCACATAGAAAATGATTCAAATGCAAAAGAACATGGGAATGATGGTTCCACCCAAAATCTGATCCACACCGAGCTTGAAGGCGTACTTACCCAAAACTAGAGAGCTGACCTAAATTTGGGAACTCCCTTATTGAACCCCTCATTACCTTCTTTGTTAATTTCTAATAAGGATAAGAATAAAAACAAGGTCATACACGACCCACCTCCTCCTCCCCATGAGAACGAGCCCCTTATACTCAAGGAGATATTCGATTGTCAAGAGGGAGAAATAAAAGTGTTGATGCGAATCAAAGGTGGGATACTCTAAGAAATCCATCCATTGAATATTCTCCCCAGGAAGATCCTCAACATGCAATTTTAGAAGGTGTACCTTATCCATAAGTGTTTATCCTGAAAAATGAAGTAAGGCCAGGATGCTCATCTAACACAGCTCTAGGACCATCGGTCTACCTGAATCTAATCCCTAAAGGATATAAAAATTTCCCTCTATTAAGGAAACAACCAGAAAATATTCAAGAAAGTACACAAATTATGCCTCTGGTTGGGTATCCTCCTCAAGTACCAGCATAACCGACATATCCAATATTTCCCCTACTATGCCCGCCCATGATCATGTTCAACAGGACATGCATCAAGGGATCATTAACACCATCAATTCATTGGAAGTTCGATTGGAAGCCATGTAAGGAAGACACACTCTGATACAACCAGAATAGAAACATTACCCCAACTGGGTGAGTAACACTCCACTACCACCAAATTTAGGGAACCTCATGTTCCCAATATTCAATGGATCAAGTGATCCAAAACAAAATTTTATGAATTATGTGTGTTATTTTGATACCATGATGGGAAACCCAAATATATAAGAAGCAGTGAAACTCAGATGCTTCATGTGAATCCTGTAAGGATCATCCTTTGTATGGTATACCGGTTTTCTAGCCCATTTGATAACAGGATGGGAGGATCTCTGATAGTAGTTCCTTTTACAATTCAGATCAATGTTTCCAAATACAACAGTCAACAACCTCATGAACTGAAAACAATGAGAGAATGAGAGAGTCTCATAATTCATTACCAAATGTAAAGGTATAACCAACTATTTGAACCAATCTCTCCCCCATGATGAGATTCTTTCTATGTGCATTGATAACCTCTATGATGAGATGCATACACCACTTATCCCAGTGAAATATACAAGTGGGTTTTGGTATTTCTCTACCATTTCCCAAATAATAGAAGAATCATTACAATGGACTAACCTCAAGTCCCGAGTAGCCCTATCGGCCCTAGGAAAAAGAGTGGGAAGATCTAAAGTGGCTTCCATTACACTTAAGACACCCCTTCACCTACTCCAACTCCCATGCTTTCACCAAATCATGTAGGGCCCCATGAATGTCAATATCCACCCCAAATCAACAAGATGAGAAGAGGAGACCTAGGAAAAATCAATTTGAAGAATGGAGGAATAAATTTTACTTGTTCCAAGATGACCAAGTCAGTGGATACTTTATAGCCTCCATAAATTGCAACTTTCTCCATCCACCAGGAATGTTTTGTCTTCAAGTAACTCTTGAAAAGAATGATATATTTAAGGAAAGTCAAATTGAGACCACCTCTAGCACAAGTGTCATATTTTTCCTCCACCGACCCTGATAAAGTAAAGGAGTGGAAAAAAGTTGTTAGCAAAAAGTGAGCAGAATCTTGATAGTTTGATGACTCAAAAAATAGTCAACCAATATCATGTCATACTCCAAGTACAGTTTTAGCAAATGAATATACCCTCAATAGCTTCTAACACAATGCAACCAATATCCCCCACCCCATAATCCTCCAAGAGTTGATCTTCTAATAAGCAGTTTGACAATAAAGGTATAGAGAAAGTTAAAGGAGATGAACCCGTGTCAAAGATAAAGTCAGATTTGATCCTATCTAATTTTATGCCATCAAATATGAAGTGATGAGCACCACCCCTACAAATAGAACCACCGGAAGTAGTCAATAGAGAAGATTTATCATCATATGAGGAACTGATCTTCAAGTACATTAATGTCATTCACTTAATGGATCCCTTATCTGATGAAGATTATGGTTATGAACTGCAGTTCTCCACACCCAATTGGGGAGCTAGAGGAAGAGGCCACAAGAGACGAGGATACCGAAGAAGACACAGTCATGGTGGTAACCAAATTTCTAGCCACACCCTGGCTCAAATCATCAATATTGTAGAAACTCACTGAAGATCCCTTCAGAAAACCCAAAATAAATAGGAAAATTCACCTGCCCCTATCGAAATCCACGTTTTCCCGATCATCCCAAAATCTCCATAAAAAGAAGAAAAAATGTCTAATTAACCACAACATGGAGGCAGACCTTCCCGACCAAACCCAAAAATCATAGAAGCACCACCGACTCCTATCTCAGGGGAGGGTCCATCTACATGCAATACTAAATCACTTAACGTTCTTATGAAAGATCATCCCCAAGTCAGAAAGTGTCAAACTTTAGATCAGAAATATTATATCCTAAAATAGTTAGCCTTAGTACCAGTCAAGCTATCAATCATGGATTCCCTATGTTTGTAAAAAGGCATCAAGGAAGTGTTTATAGAAGCTTTAATAAGCCCCCTAGGAGTTTGAAGCCGAAGCGACTACCACTGAAGTATATTGAAAAGAGACTGATCCTGCAGAATGCCACATTGTTATCACCTTCACAAATCGAGATGAAGATGCCATCATATAGGGACACATAAAAACCTTGTATGTGTTTGGTAGGATAAATAGTGTCGATATTCAAAAAGTATTCATTGACAAGGGATATGGAGTTAATCTCATCCCACTTTGGATAATTCATTGGATAGGCTGTGATGAGGATAACTTGACGTCCTAAACCATAACCCTATTTGGCTATGAAAAATGTGAGTAGAATCCATTAGGCCAAATCAAGCTTAAAACTTAGTTTGAAGACCTAGTAGTCAACTCAGAATTTCTAGTGTTTCGAAAAAACATGACCTTCAACATCTTGCTAAGAAGGCCCTGGTTGTATAAACACTCAGCGATTCCCTCATTGTACCATCAGTGCGTCAAATATTGCATTAATGGAAAAAATGGTACATTTCATACTGATAAGACCCCATTTGAATCTTGGGAGTCACACTATATTGGCGCAAAATTATATGAGCAAAAAGGGAATCGACCCTCATTCAATGGTGCTGATTAGGTAATCACCCCAAAAGGTTTGAAAATAGTCCCAACTAACCCCTTCAAGCAGCTCAGTGAAGAATATGCACTGACCATAAATCATGTTGGGTAGAGGATTCCATTTTTGGATGTATATTTAGTATCCTCATGATTTCGGTCATGACCACCAAGTCTAACAATGTTGAAAAACCCACTGACCCCTAAGATAATGGTGAGTTATCAATTGGAAATTCCATTAATCCATCACCATAGCTCCCGAAAACCTATGAATCACCCACTAAGGCAGAAGAGAAAGAAGACACTTGTCAGTCCCTTACTCCATCCTCTCTAGAAAAATCCCCACTATTAGCTGGGACAGAAGAAGCTACTTTATAATCTTCAAGTACCGAGATCTCAACTCTTTTCCCTACCATAAAGAACTAATATCAAGAAATATTTCTCTATCAAAACAAGAGAAAGAATATGAATAATTGGAAGAGTAAGAATACCTTAAGTATTCCCCTCTATAATTTGAAGAGGGTGTCTCTAACACCGTTAATGAACTCAGGGAAATAAACCTGGGTAACAAAGAAAACTCACAACCAACTTTGATTAGAATGAACATGTATTCCGAATAGAAAGAGGTATATACCTCCTTATTAAGGTAGAATTGAGATGTTTTATCCTAGAACTATACATAAATTCCAGGTCTCAATCCCGAGGTGTCCACTCACCACTTGGGCCTACCAGAATATCATCATGTCTACAAGAAAGCCACCAGGAGGATGCACCCGACACATGCAGCCAATTTTAGAGATCTCAATCAAAGAACACTTCATTTAGGAGGTCAAATATCCCATATTTTTGTCCAATATTTATCCTATAAAAAATAATAATAGAAAAATCATATTTTTTTATCAATTTTAGAGATCTCAATCAGAACTATCTGAAAGATGATTTCCCATTCCTGATTACAGAACTAATAATCGATGTAACAACTAGATATCATGCTATATCCTTTAGGGATGACAATTTAGGATATATTCAAATTCAAATGGTCCAAGAAGATAAATAATCCACAACCTTCATCCCATAGGGATTATTTTGTTACAAGGTATTTCCCTTCATTTTGAAAAATTCTGGTGCTACATATCAATATGACATGTATCACATATTCAAACCCTTCCTGGGAAAGTTTTTCGAATTCTATATTGATTACTTGGTGGTTAAATCACAAAAATTCTCAGACCACCTATCAGATCTTAAAATCATTTTCAATAAACTGTGACAACACATTCTGAAAATGAACCCCTTGAAATGTTCCTCAGTGTTATCTCAAGGAAGTTTCTTATCTTCATCATATGCCATCATGACATTGAAGTCAACCATGAGAAGATAAATTCTATCCTTGGAATGACACCTCCTCTCAACCTCACTAAGTTAAGAGGGCTTCAAGGAAACTTGGAATATATTCATAAATTCAAATACAACCTTATAAGAAAATGTTTTTATTCAATATGTTGATGAAAAAAGGGGTTCAATATCAGTGGACTGATGATTTTCAGGAATCATTTGATAGTCTCAAGAAATATATCTTAATAATATCAATACCAATGCCTCATGTTGAAGGAAGACCACTCATTTTGTATGTGACTACCTTGTAGTGATCCAAAGGCACCTTCCAGGCACAAAAGAATGACGCTGGCAGCAAAATAGCCTTTATCACCTTAGGCAGACTATTATTGATATGGGGAATCATTATTCAAATATTGAAAAGAGCTTTATCATGCTAATATTTGCGGTCAAGAAGCTGAGACATTACCTACAGCATCATGAGGTCCACTTGGTATCGCGTAGTAACCCATTCAAGTACATTCTCAGCCTTCTAATGTTGACTAGATATCAATCATAGTGGGAGGTCATCCTACATCAGTTCGATATATGGTTCATACCTCATAAAGTCATCAAAAGACAAGCATTAGAAAACTTTCTGGCAGAGCACCCCTCCACAGAAATGATTTCATTAGATGTTGAACTACCCAACGAAGAGGTTTTCTATATTCAAGAGGACCCCCAAACATGGAAAATGCATTTTGAAGGTGCATATATAATTTCAAAAGGAAAAAGGATGGAATACACTAGGCTCAACAAAGTGGGGCTAGGAGTAGTACTCATATATCCAGAAAAGGTAGTCCTACCTTACTCCTTCCTACTGTTAGAAGGGTGTACAAACAATGAAGCAGAATACTAGACTCTCATTACAGGAATAGATCTAGCACTCCAAGTGAAATTAGAACACTTTAAGATAAAAGGTGACTTATAATTTGCCATCAAGAAAGTCAATGGTGATTATTATATAAAAAATGAAGAGCTAATCACCTTATTAGACCACATATGAGGGTTAATAGCGAAACTACACTTTATATTTGACATTAAGTCATGTCCCTTGGTCATAAAATGCACAGACCGATGCATTAAAAAATGTAGTCACAACTCTAGTTGATCCATACTAGGAAAAAATGGTCATCAAAATTTCCCACTGTTGGATGGCCTCGCCATTCATTCAAGACAACAAGGAATAAATCGACAAGATTAGTCCCTTCCCTGATCTATATGGTTCTACCACCTTCTAGATGACTCCCATTGTGTATTACCTTTAAAAGTTATAAATACCTCTAAATAGGGTTGGAAGGGAACAAATCCAGAGATGAGAAACCAACTTTGTTCTGTATGATGACACAAATCAACAAAAGGTCCTCTCTAAGAGAGGCCTTGATGGGGTCCTTCTCAGGTGAAATGATGAAGAAGAGACCGCTAATGTCATGAAGGAAGTGCACAATAGAGTTTGTAGTGAACATTAATTAGGATCCAAGATATCTCATTAAATTTAGAGGCTTGTATACTATTGGCCCACTATGACACAAGATTTCACTAAATTCACCAAGAAGTTCCATTCATGTCATATTCATGCCAATTTCATCCACCAACCCCCAGAGTTACTTCACACAACCTAGTACTCCTCACCATTTTCCATATGGGGAATGAACATCGTGGGACCATATACTCCCACTAAAACCATTAATTAAAGTATATTATCATAGAAACTGAATTTTTTTCTAAATGGGCAGAAGCTATGCCCCTCAACGAGGTTAGATAAAGAAGAATTGTCATCTTTGTGAAATCCAATATCATAACCAGATTTGGTGTCCCTCATAAAATACTGATGGAAAATAATACTAATTTATACTCTACTGAATTGGATAAGCTGTATTAGGAGTATGGTATCAATAACAACCATTCCTCCCGCAACTATATAATATCTGATGAATAGATAGAGTAATTGAACAAGATCCTATGTAATATACTCCAGAAGATGGTAGACAAGGATAAGAAATCATGGCCAGACAAGCTCCTCCCTGCTCTGTGGGATTACTGGAACATGACCCACACTACCACTCAGAAAACCCCATACTCATTAGTATACAGGAAAGAGGTGGTTCTACCCATAAAAGATCAATTACCCTTACTCTATGTTGCTATCTGGGATCAACTATCCACATATGAGAAATCCCAAAAACGGATTGATGAGTTGGAGTGACTCGATGAAAAGAGATTTTATACCTTTCACCATTTGTAGATTCATCAAAACCGGATTGTATGATCCTTCAAAAAAAAGGTTCACATTTGGTCTTTCCTATAAGGATAAATAGTATTGGTCCTTATAACTCCGATGATACTGATAAACAAACCTCAAAAATTGAAAAAAAGGGAAGGACCATATGTAATACATAAGGTCTACTCTAATGGAGCCTATTATTTAATTTCAATGGATATGAAACTTGTTACATCTCATACTAATGAAAGATTCTTGAAGAAATATTTTATATATCCAAAGTATTATCTGTCTTGATTGCATGACATTAAACTACATGATAAACATCCTGATTGTAAGATGGTAAATTACAGGATGAAATATCCTTGCTGTACGAAATTAAACTGCATCGCATGAATGTACTAACCACAAGACACTAAACTATATAGAATTTATCCTTAAAACATGATGTTAAACTGTGCTACCATCATCCTAACCGCATAATAATAAACCACGCGTATGGTCCACACTCTACGAACTTAAACTAGGAGTTATCATCCTAATCGTAAGATGTTAAAACATAAGATAAAATATGCCTTTCCCTTCATGTTGGGTTATCAATGTCCTTACCGAGAGATGTTAAACTACATGGAATCTATATTCCTAACCACATGACATTAAACTATACATATATCATTTCTCCAATCAATGATTCATCACATGAGCCAGATCTATGTGGGATAAAGATGAAATGTCCATATTCCTATGTGAGAGTATGATCTATATGGGAACTCTATTTCATTAGAAATATATGTGGCTTTACTCCCATCCTATGGGATATGTAGTGACACATAGACCCTATATCCTGGGCCTAACCACCATAAAAACATTCCCCCTCCTTGCGTACAGACCAAACCGATGTAGGGAGGTTTCTTCACATAACTACATATGAATTGATTCTCATTTTTTAATTAGATACATAGAGACACCTCGATCTATATCTTGATACATCCACCACATGATAAAAAATTCCTTTTTTGTACCCTCAACTACCTCTATATTGCGAGATAAACCCTTACTATTCCTTGTTTCTCACATCGAGCATAGCTCACCTGAGCTTAGGAATTGTAGTAAGGGATTCCCCTGTAAGAGAAAAGAGTAAAGGTACATGAAAGGTCCATCACCTCAAAAGAATAGTTAAAAATACCCCCTTCTTATGCATGGGCTAGACCAATATAGGGAATATACCTTTAGAACTATGTGTGGCTTGATTCTCCCCCTAATGAGATATGTAGTGACGCCCAGATTCTTGGTCCAGGTCTAGTCACCACCAACAAAAAATACCCCTTCCTTATGTATAGGTCATACCTATGCAAGGAACTTCAAGAACTACATAAGGATTGATTCTAATTTGGACAAGGTATATAGTGTTGCCTATACATAATATCCTATCCCCAACCATGAGTAAAAACTAAATGTCTCCATATCCTGAAAGAAAATATATGATCTACATAGGAGATCTTGAGTTTGGGTTTGGGTTACTTATTCATGGATGAAAAAAAGTAAAAATATCCCCTCTCTATGAACGAGTCATATTTTCATAGGGAGATGTCTTAGAACTATGTTTGGCTTGATTCCTACCCAAGAAGGATACTTAGTGATGCCCAGACTTTCATCCTAGTCCAGCCACCCCAAAATTGAAATATGCCCCTGCATATGGGATAGACCTATGTAGGGTGATTTATATATAGAACTATATGTGTCTTGATTCCCATCCAATGGGATGCATAGTGACACTTAGATCCTATGACCCAGGCCGAGCCACAAAACACATAAAAATATCCCCTACTCTGCATGAAAACTAAGTCAAAGTAGGGGACTCCTGAACATTCCCTATTTGCAGGACCATTTAAAGAATAATAACACCCCCTATTTCATGTTAGGTCATCTACGTCCTCACCACATGATGATAAATTGCATGGAATCTACATTCTTTTCAAACTATGCTAAAATATATATAAATTGTCTTAATCGTATGATGTTAAACTACATGATAAAATGTCTTTACTATACAATGTTAAACTGCACAAAATCATAGTGTTCTCAACCAAGAGTACATTTCCCCCGACACTGCTCACCCACCATATTGTGTTACAGAACTACGTATGACATGATTACTATTTATACATGATACATAGTGACACCCAACATTTCATCCTAGTTCAGTAACCCTGAATATAAAATGCTCATATCCTTGGATATTATATCCCTAACTAGTGGATTAAACCTTTACCGCCCCTTGTTTCTCACACCGATCACAACTGACATGGTCTCAGGGAACTCAGAAGTGGATTACCCATGGAGACATGGAAAATCAATCCATAATAGTTGGTCCTGGTGGCACGACCTTAAAAGGAAATTTAGGGTTTTTTCTCTTCACATTAGGGAACCCAAAGTCCTAACCACATGACATTAAACTATAAGGTACCCCAAGAACTACATTTGACTTGATTCTTGTACATGCATGATATGTAGTGATGCTTGGATAACAGATCTCAGGCCCAACCACCTCTAAAGGAAACAAATATAGAAAAAATTCCCCTCTCCCTTCATATGGACCAAAACTATGCCGGGAGTTTAATTTAAAGAAATTCATGTGACTTGATTAATGTTATCACATGATACATAGTGACACCCGAATATTCAAACCTGGGTCCAGCTATAATAAAGGAATAAAAATCCCCCTACGTATGAGCCGAATCTATGTAGGGAAGTTTCCAACTCCATGGGAAATCATGGCCTGAATGATTCTAATATGTCCTGACACATATTTTCAATTTATCAAACTCCATGTATCAAGAAATTTAATATCCCCATAAACCTCCATGGCCATTAGAAATGCATGGTCATTGTATTAAGGACACCTTTGGTTGACTCTGAACAATATGCCCCGGTGGCTCTGCATAAGTTTCCCCCAAAAAAGGCTTGTTAACCAAAGGAAAATCCATCCTCATGAGAGGATTTTCCTAATTTCATATTCCCCAATGAATTCCATGCCTCATATAATTTATCTTGATTTGAGAACCCTCAGAACCATGGTTTATACTCTCCTTCACCCTCACATCTTGAGCATATTAGGACATCCTATCTTGGTTATCCTTCAGTTAATTACGGATTCTATATCAACATCCTAATCACATGACATTAAAAATACATGATGGTTGACACTAAATGTTTATCCTTGGGCCTAGATGTAATAAATATATCAAATACCACTTCCTGATGTATGGGTTAGACATTCATGGTAAATTTACAGACACAATAAAGAATATTCCCCCCCCATGTTCCAATGCATGAAATAAATCTGCATAGGAGAGTCCAATATGAGTCCCGCCTCATTGGTGAGCTCATATATAAGACGAAAATGCCTTATTACTATGTGTGAACAAGATATGCATATGGATAAACCTTTAAATAACTACATCCGGCTTGATTCCTATTATCATAGTATACATAGTGACACCTGAATATCATATCTCAGGTATATTCATGAAACAAAATTGTCCCTTCCTTTCCTTTGCATGGGTTAGACCTACACAGGGAACCTCCTAAAACCTATATGGGGAAAACATATCTACCTATTCCAAAGAAATTTCATATTGAAATTCCCCTTTCTTATTCAAGAACTCCCTTTTCACAAACTATACTCTGTGTTCAGAAAGTTCTGAATCCCCATAACTATCCATGGACATCAGAAATGAAAGGTTAGTGTCCTGAGGATACCTTTGTTTTACTATAAAAAATATGCCCCTATGGATCTACATAAGTTTCCAACAAAAAAGGCCTATCAACAAAAGATAAATTCATCCTTAGGATATGATTTTCCTACATCTGTATGCCCCTATGATGTTTACATCCCACCTCACTTCTTGGTTTCGGAAACCCCCTGAATTACAGTTTAAATATTTCCCCCATTTCATGCTTAAATATGATAGAACATTTGCGGTAATAATAATATGAAAAGGATTAACCATTTACCCCATTTTTTAGAGTAAAAATACTTTAAATCATAAGTCTCAAATGTTCCAGTTATACGATGTTAAACTACACCATGCTTCGGGCCTCCTTTTCACAAGTGAAATTTGTGTGGGATAAGTTTCTCATCTAAAGATAAGATATATTCCCCTATTACTTTTAGACATCATTCACTCAATAGACCACCCAATTTGGTCTTGAAAAAAAGAGAGAGAAATAAATATCGAAATTGCCATAAAATTACCTAGCCATTGGAAATGGAAGGTTAGTTTCCTGAGGAAACTTTTGTTTGACTATGCACAATATTCCCCAGTGGATCTTCATAAGTTGACCACAAAAGTCCCATAAACCATAGGAAAATTAATCCTCATTATATTATTTTCCTACCTCTTTACTCCCCATGGATCCCATTCCCCGTATCCTATCCCATATCTTGAAACCAAAAAGTTAGGGTTAATAAAAATCACTCATTCATGTCTGAAAAATATTGGGACATCCTCAGTCAATGAGTCCTAATTAGGGAACTATCCCCAAAATTCATGGTCAAATATGTTCGACCTAAAACTTCAGTAATGTTAGTATAGGTTTGTAAGACTCTAAACTGCCCATGAAAAGAGAAATGACACTCACTAGATTGAAAATACACAAAGGATAGTTTGGGTAAAAGTTGAGTATCGGCTTGCTAAACCTATGATTTTTATGGTTTAGGTAATATATCAAGAAATAAAAAAATAATAAGAATAAAGAAAGAGGCAAAAATCTTGTTAGGTTGAAAACCCACAAATGGTGGCCTAATAAAAAGTCAAGTTATGACCGCTAAGTCCACATCACTATGGACATAGGAAAAAATTAGTGTGATAATAGAAAAGACACAAATATTTTAGGGTTTTTAATTTTACCCTATCAAAAATAAAACCATTCTCACTGAGTCCCTTGACTCTGGAAAAAATTAGAGCATTATCTAATCTATCATTCAAATCAGGACCAATTATACATCAAAATATCCTCCTCTTCGTCGTAATCAGAACCCATTCCAATGGGGGTGGGGGGCATTTTTTGGGTCCTAAAAATTCCATATGAAATAATAAAATTAGATTAATTTGTAAAATAGTATAAGTGAAACCTAGAAGAATAATGAAAAAAATATTCAAAGGGATGAGACAAAAAAGCACAAAACACTTCATAGACCACCGCTCTGCATGGCGTTCTACTGTTTCACAAAGTGTCTATGAAATCAATATTTCGCGGAAGGAGGTGGAACTGTTAGATCCCCTTGAATGAAAAGAAGTCATTCGTAGGGATGATGTGGTGATCTCCACCCCTAGAAATGATGGCTTCCCCCTTCCGTGGATGATGTCCCTTCTGAATAAGTTGTCTGCTGGCTGGGCATATTTTGTAGGATTCTATAAAAGAAGGTGTGAAGCCCATTCCACTCCTCTCTAAATAAACCCAAAGGAGGACTGAGAAAGAATAGGAAAAAAATAGAGAAAATATTGATTGAAAATTCTAGGGAAGGTTCGGGAGAAATTTCTCCTAGTAGTAAAAGCACCCGACTATCCACAAACCCAAAATCCTTTACGGATGACCCAATTTATATAGTGAATAAATATTCCCACAAATCATATGTGGGAGAACCTTCTCAGATTCAAATATAATTTTCAGATTTATGCATTAATTTATGACCCCACATAAGGAATAAATCCCTTCACAAATGACCCTTTACGGACAACCCTTCGTGAACAACAGTTTGTGGACGACCCTTTGTGGGAAATGATTTGTGGACAATAGTTCACAGATGACCCTATATGATAAATGATTCACGAAAAATAGTTCATGGATGACCCTTTTTAGGAAAATTATTAGTGGATTCTATTTTGAGACCATACCCTATGTGGACATCTCCTTTACGGCTTGCTCCTACATAGCCAACCTTATGAAGAAAACCCTATGTTCTCGCTGGTCCATACCATGGGGGATGCACCCTGCACCCTAGCTTGAGATTAGTCCCAAGATATGGTCTTGGCCCTCCGGGATGGTCTATTCTCTACCATCACTGACCCCTATGAAAAATGGAGAGCCGCACCATGAGCTTTTTAGGCTGGGTCGATGACATTTTTTGTTGCAACCTTATACCACCACAACATCTGTCCCTTAAATACCATGAGTAGATATACTCCTCATAAGACTCTTAAAATATTATCACTTTCCTTCTATGATAGGTTGATTCCTCATACTACCTCCTCACAAGTCTCACATCAAATCTTGACTAGGCATATTCCGCCTGTACGTCCTTTCCACATGATGTTAAACTGCATGGTTTGGTTCTCGTCACATGACCTTAAAAGGTGATGTGTCCAGTTAAGTGGTACCAAACTACATGGGTTCTAATTCCTCTCATGAGGATACATAGTAAACCCATCTTATGGGTTTGATCCCAACATCAAAAAAATTCCCACCCCCTGGATGATGATAAACTCTAGAGCACCTCATCACGTGGATTAAACTAGTATTATCTCTGTAAATGAACAAGGAATTTCTGATCTATCCACAAAAGGGTAACATTAATGAAGAACCTCAGATACATAAAGATATCTTCATTGATGTAGAACCTCAAATACATATAGATGATTCTGAACCCATGTATATTTATGATCAATCATACCCAGGGGTAATCTGTAGACACATACTTGGGAATGAACTAAGGATTCAAAAACATATGAACACGACTTAAATCTATAAGAGAGTCCCAAAATAGGTAATAGTTACCCCAAAACGGGTGTGATGATCCTGAGTTCCCATACTATTGACCAATGTGATTTCTTAAGTGTGGTTGGCCAAATCATCCAACAAACACCTACCTTGGGAAAGTAGGTCCATGAATCATGGATATGAGAACCGTTGGGAATTTTCGGATCCATAAACAACACTTGCTGAAGACCGTCTGAATATCTTGAACCCAACATTAGTGATTGAACACCATTCACCCCCTAAAATAAACTTTTTAGTCCAAAAATGATCCCATGGTAGAAATTAAATGGTAACCCGATGCAAACGGATTGACTACGCCACCTCCTACATAGAATAAAAAGGATACACCACCCAGTACCCATTGGAACATTTAATTACTAACCTCAAACCATACCATCCACTAGGTAAAAACCATATTCGAGAAAAATAATAACCAAACATGAATATGACAATGGAAAATGAATCATATCACTACGTGGAGGCAGTGGTCCTCACATACGCATGAGCGATGTTTTCATTTCCCATTTAATGGAAAAGAGGTGGGAAATGGTTGTGAAATCATAATAATAACATATAAATACATCTATGATAATATATTTATAATTTTTTATGGATACAATAGGTTTAAAGAATGTGTAATAAGAAATAAAATTTAAATAGGTTGGTTAATATTTATACCTCTTCTTTGATTGACCTCCTTTGGATTACACCTTAATCCTTGAGAGTTTGATCACAGGAGAAGACCATGAGATCAAGGATGATAGTAAGGAATATAATAAGGTTTTAGAGTTGGTATTTTATGATCTACAATGCTCAAATTGTGTGAATAAGGGAGGAGAAGAAGTATCTTTTATAAGTAATGGTAGGGACACACATGAAATTACACAAAAGATTTCTATAATGTAAGGTTACTTTAATGAGAAAGTAGAAAAATGATAATAAATTAAAGTTAAGATAATATAAGGTTGAAATAATTTTATCCAATAATAATTATATAATTTTATGTGGAATTCCTACTCTTATCTCTTAGTTTAACCCCCTAGTAGACCCATTTTGACCTTAATCGTGGTAACAAAATTTTACTATTTTTACTATTAATTATGATAAAAAATTTAGTTGAACCTATTAAATTATATTAATAATGAATATTGAAACTATTTAATCCATTTTAATATATTCAATGTTTATACATGGTAGAATTTAATTTTAAATAAGTGCACAAAACACAACGAAAACCCATTTTTAGAAAAATAAAATTTTAAGCATAAAATTGAATTTACTTCTACTCATTACCTTGTAAAATCTATAAAATGAATTTTAAAATATGATATTGAATATATAATATATAAATTTCATTAAAAACATTAATAAATAGATATAAATTTAATTTATTTAGATAAAAATACATTGCACACATATTTTTTTTAAAAAAAAAATATATTTTTAAGCCCAACAACAAACTTATACCAAAATCAAGTATAATATTGATTCCTATGTAATTAATTAGATTATTTATAATTAAATATGAATTATATTACTTTAATATAAAATTAAAAACATAATTTTAATTTTAAATTACTTGATTTAATGAAAAGAAATGATAGTTTTGCAAAAAATAAAAAAATTTCACTATTCACTCAAAAACCAACCTTTTAGAAAAATCCAAAAAAATCACCCTAAGATAATATTGAAATTATGATTTCAAAAATTATAGTAATTTAATCATATAAAATTTTAAAAAATGATGTAAATTAATTATAATTTCCTCACACAAAATCTAATAAAAACCATTTTTGAAAAAACATATCTTTGAAGCATAAAATGACTTTACTGAAAATTGAGTACTTATTTATTATGAATTAATCCATAAATTTTCATTATGTAAAACATTTTTTAATATTTTTAATTATGCATTAATTCATATTCACACCACTAATTTATTGGATAGTTTATAATGGTCACATTTAAATAATAATGTTTTTATAGTATATCATAGTTCATTTAAATCTTAGTGTTGTGTTTTAAGCAATCTATTAAGAATAGTATTACTTTAAAAGAATTTTTTTTGGGTATTATAGTTTGTAAGATAAATAGGGGTCTTTATGGGTTAAAAAAGGCAGCTATAACTTGATATTCTATGATGGATGCCTGCTTAAGAAAAATTATGTTCATTAAGGGAAAAGTGGATAACAACCTATATATAAAGAAAATAAAGGTAGGTAATATCATTATAATTGTATATGTTTATTATATATTTTTTTAGGTGACTAATAGAGTTCTTACCAAGAATTTTCTAGAAAAATAAAGACTAATTTTTAGATGTCTATACTAGGAGAATTGAGATATTTTTCGGGATTACATATGCTATAAAATGAAGACTTTATTTTTCATTCACAAGAAAAGCATGTCAAAGAATTAATGAAGAAATTAAAAATAGAAAACTAAAAAACCAGTGTACAACACATATATATTGGTATGTATCTTGATAAGGATGTTTATGAATAGTGTTTAAATCATAAATAGTTTAGAAAACTGATTGCTTTCCTGTATTACTTTATTATATCAAGACCTGATATTTTCTATGTAGTGATATTGTGTGAAAGATATAAAAGTGATCCTAAATAATCACATAATAACCTTAATTTGTTTGGATTTACTAATCCTAACTAAGCTAGTGATTATGATGATAAAAAATCAACTTAATGTGGAATTTTTAATTTGGGAGGAAGTTGTGTTAATTATCACTATAAGAAATAAATTTTAGTTAAATTAAGCACCAAAGAAGTAGAATATGTGTATTCTATAAGTTCCTATACACAAATGATCTAGATAAAAGAAAATTTGTAAAACTTGAGGGTGAAGATTGAGAAACTGCTCAAACTTTTATATGGCAATCAAAGAGAAATTTATCTCTCTGAAAATATAGTACAACACTATCAGTCTAATAAAATTGATATTATATTTAACTTCATAAAAGATAAGGTTTCCAATGGTGATATAAAACTAAAATTCATTCCAACTAGAGATCAAATTACTGATATCTTCACCAAAGAACTGACCAAGGAAAAAATTTGAGATTTTAAGGTCGAACATGAAGGTTCATCCCATCCCTGTCATTTGAGGGACTTTGGGAAAAAACTCAACTATGCTTTGGATTTTGTTTTAAAATTGAGATAATATGTACACAACTTTTAGATTTTTATTTTTCCATATCTATTGGTATTGAAAAAATGAGGATAAAAAGTTGTATGAGTGTTTGGTTTTAAGGAAAGATCATCTAAATTACTTGGTCGAAAATTTCTTATCATAGAGGGATGTAATTATCTAAAAAGACTAATTTATCTAGTGATATGATGTCAAGATAATTATATTTGAGAAGGGATATTATTTTATGTTTATTTGAGTGATTTGTTTAGGTTTCCCACAAATCCAAATGGTGAGATTGAATAACCCAATGGATTTACTGAATAATGTTATATTTGTTTTTAAACATGGTTAAGGAGTATTGGAAGGTGATTAAGTATGTTTTTGGGTTGTCATAAACTTTAGTAAGATAATTTTAGAAGTTTTTGTGAGTTATCTATAATTTCTAATTGATGTTCGAAATATACAGATTTTAGAAGTTCAAAAGTCAGAGTGAGAATTTAGAAAATACTGGAACTTTTCATAAAACTCTTGTAAAATTTGTAAGACTTCTGAGACTTTCATAATACTATTCAAAGAGATATAAATTTTACAAGGCATGAGTGTGTAAGAGTAATATGATACATTTTGTAAGACTCTTAAAGGTTTCATAATACTTTTAGAGATCATGTAAAACTTTATGAGATTCTATAATAATTTTGTGAAAAACATAAAACTATTTGAGTTTTTATATGACTCTTTGAAATCAATTAAGAATTTAAAATATTTCATAAGGATTTATATTTTTTTAATAATTTTGATAAAAATGTAATATTTATCAGTTTGATTAAATTTGGAAAATAGAGGAGCTCATTGTGGTGTGTAAGACTTATATGATATTTTATAAGACTTATTTCTTGAGTTCAAAAGGATCACTAGTTTGATAACTTTATAGTGAAATATAAATATGATGATTATTAGATAGAATTCATAGATTAAAATATCATAGGATTCGGGTCAAGTCATGATTCAAGATGAGAATCGTGGAAGGTTAAATTAGAAGATCGTAGAGATATATTTGTGGGAATTACAAATGAAAATATTTGAAATTTATTATTATGGTCAAGATGGTGGATTTTTTAGGATCTATTATCCAGAATATCGGGATTTCAAAAATCACAGAGTGCTTCCATTTTGAATATGGAAATATTATTCACACAACTATGTGAATATGAAAAGGAAGAAAATGAAAAAGGTGATGTAGAGTTGAGAATCGAGTATTGAGAAGCCGATATTGTGAAAGACTATAGAATATATGTTTTCAAGAGAGTGATAGAACATCTAAAAGTGTTATTTTTATATTCATCATCTATTTCAAGGTAATAAGATCAGTTTATGATCATTTGGTGGCTTGCTTTTAAGGAGGAAGAAGAATGAGATTTGTGTGCATGATCTCATTCACAGTTCAATAATTCTAGAAGTTTTAGAAGGAAGGTTAACTTGTAGGTTGTTCTATTGATATTATTATAGAAGTAGAATAACTAGACTAATGAATAAGATATTATTACAAGATATAGATACATCCTAAAAAATAGTGAAGATCTTATTTATGCTGAAGAGAAGAAGAACTTGTTGAGAAATTAGTGGTTCCAGTATAAACAACATCATACCTTCTATTAGGAGATAGTTCCTGGGTAGTGGATGATACCTTTCCATATCACAATGATAAGTGGATGATAACTTACCAGAATTTTTGTGTAATTTTAAATCACTTTTAATCACTGTAAATTAAATAGTGATATAATATGCGTCTCAATAACAAACTGAACACAACAAGGATTAGGTTTCCTCATTGGAGTTGAACATTCTAAAAATTACCATGTACCTTTAATTTTTATTATATGAAAAATTATCTCCCAAAATCCTCTTATCTATGTTTTTGAGGCCTTGCAAAAGGACCTCCTCTGAATTCTTAAGTTTCATTCCAAAGGAGGCATCTCAAAGAGAAAGTTAAGGGTTTCCGTTCCCAAGTATTTTCTTTTTCATTCTTCTCTTCCCCCTTAAATAAGATAATTCATCCTTTTAGTAACATTAAATATGTATTATAATTATTTTTTTAATTAAATTATGAAGATAAAATATTCATTATATTTCCATTTTTAATCTATATTAAAAACATCATTCACATATGGTAGGTTTATACTACCTAAGTGAATGGTGATATTCTATTTTCATGTCCACCTTCTAAGTTTATTCTAAAATGGTTTAAATATATAAATATAAAATTAATAAAAAATTAAATATATTTTTTAAGATTCTATTATGATAAAATAGGTATTATAATAAGTATATTAAAAATAAAAAAAACATATTCATTTTAACCACTTAAAATAATCTTACCAAGAAACATCATATGACATTTATCTATTTTAGAGTATCCATTTAACTATTAAACTATTATACCTTTATAAGGTCAAGAACCCAATATCACAAAACCTATGGATCATATATAACCATTGAATAAAGATAACTGACCATTACCATTATAAAAAATAAGTTTTAGAACTATGGACCGAACAACCTTAAATGATCAATGTAAACTAAATGAATCTGATAAATGAAAAAAATATAATAATAAAAGGATGATAATAATTGAAATAAGAATTAACATAGTTCTATAATATATAATTAATGTATATAATTTGACTACCTAGGAGGTTAGAGGAGCGTCTAAATAAAATTAAGACTCAAGGTAATGGGACTATCTCACTTTCCTTATTCATTTCACTTTAATATCTCTCTATATATTTCTATATCCTTCTTTATCTATTTAATATATGTTCTTTATATGTTCTATATACATATCCTTGATAAAATTTACTTTATTTACCATTTTTTAGGGATATACATGTATTTATATCTCTCTTTCCAATCATTTCTTTAAGTTAAACCCTATAAAAGGAAACTTTTCTATTTATTATTCCTTTTCATGTATCACTCTTCTAAATATTGTTATCTTATATTAATTATAAAAATATCATTATTTAAACATAAAATATTTTGGTTCATTTCTATTTTTAGGGAAAATATATGATATTATCTTCTTTAAAGGTTATTTTATCTAGTTCTTATATATTTTATAATGACATTTATTTCCATAAATACTTCTTCATATTTTATTATGATTTTTCTATCACTTTGAGCTCTATATTTATGACTTATGATTCTTTATTGACTTATGAATGTTGAATATTCATCAATCACTTATTTTCTTAGAAATTTACATGATTTTTTTTCAAGGTGGAACACATATTCATGAAATACTATGATATAATGAGTGGGATCAGGATTATACATACCCACAAAAATTTATCGGGTAATTCTTACATCTCAAGAGATTCTATGTATAATGCATGGGTAATTAGCCTAACACATTATGTTTTGATGTCTTGTCTGTGGGACCTAACTTATGTTTATGGTGACATGTTTTATGATTTTTCTATATTATTATTATTTTCATGTTATTATGATATCATTTTTATAATTCTATGTTTCTATGTGATTATTTATGATCCTCATATTTTATGATTTATTGTTTTGATTATTTACTCTTGAGATATATCACCCTCATATTTATTCTAATTATTCCCTTAATATATTTTTATCTCACCCATTCTTTTATGTATTTCCACAGGGTATTTCTTAAAATGATGGAAGTACTATGAAAATTTGGATTGTATTATGAATATGAAAATAAAATATTATGCAGTTTATTTTAAAATGAGATATTATATAGTTAGTCTCCCAAATACACGAGTCCTCTAGATTTCAAGGTGCGTTTTATGGATTTTTTAAGAAAAATATTGTAATATTATGTATATGAGATGGCAGTTAATATAATTGGTATTATAAAATGTTATAGTTATTTTTGGAGATTAGGTTAGAAAATATGGTATGCAATTATCTATAAATAACCTAGATCAAAACATAGAAAGTAATAAGTAAACATATACAAGTGATTTATGGGTTATTCTTTCCAAGTTTATAATTTTACTTTTATATAATTATTAATTAGAGTATTCTCATCACTAAAATTTATTTATTTTAGTAAATAGATGGAAATAAGATTAATAGTCATTAGTACAGAAAAGGGTTTTCTATGTCATTTTTTTAAAATTTTAATGTCGGTTAATTAGAAATGTCTTTTTAAGTGATGCTGTAAATATTTTTTTTACGTAAGTTATTTTAATCGATGTTAAAAACTATGTTTTATGTTGTAAATTTTAAAAACCATAATAAAAAACCCTAAAGAAAATGTAAAATTAGCAAGATTTTTTATGTCAGCTATAAAATATCCAATGTAAAAAAATAATTTTTTAAAAATATTTTTAAAAATAAAGTTTACCCAACCTATAATAGATCATAAACCAGTAGGAAAAATAGAAAAAATAATAGTACAAATACAATTCCATAAAAAATATTCACATCACAACATTTTTCAAGTTGCAACAAATCTATAATTTTAAATTTAAACTTCAAAATCTATATCAAAAAAAAAAAGATAAACTAAAATAAAATCATACTTATAAAATAATCTTACCAGACACCTCATATATGATTTAAATATTTTACAGTATGAGGGTGAGAGTCATAAAAAATCCAAAAATTATAAGGAAAAGTATTAATTTTTTATTTTCAATATAATGATAAGATAAATAAAAAAGAAAAGGTATAATAAAATATAACGTTATGGAATTTTATTACTCTTTTGATTGAAATTATTTCAAACATAAATCTCAAAAAATAATAACCACATTTTGTTATTCCTTTTTGGTGATTAAAATTCTATTTTACAAGAATTTTTCAATTGAAAATAACATTGTTAAGTATCTGATAAATTTTAATAGTTATAAATGAAGTTAACTTTGTGTAAACATATTTTATTTTTTAATTCCTCTTTCCTATTGGATCTATATATTAATCCCATGACCTATTTGAAAATTATAAGTATGAAATAAAATTAAAATTTATTATAATATAAAATTATTAAAATAATGAAACTTATGACTTCAATATTTATTTAAAGTTTTCTTGCACGTCACTATGTATGGATCATAACCAATAACCTATCTTTTCGTTTGAAGAAAAAATATAAAACATACAATGAATACTGATATTAAAAAATATAATGTTAGTGGTTATTTAATTAAGAGAAGCAACACTTTATGAAATATATTTTTCATACATATCAAGATGAGGAGACATCCAACACTGTATTGTATCATTATGAAATATTTTAGAAATATATACTATTCTTTCATTATCCTTTATTACCTTCAATAATGGAAAAATAAATTGTGTATCCAAGAATCTATACACCTATTTCATATCACACTGAATAAAAATTGTATAAAGATACCTAATAAAAAAACAAATATCAGTATTAAGTTAGATCAATCAAATTGATATAATTGAAATAGATATTATAATATAATTACATGAAGAGGACTTGTATCATTGTGGGGAATTTTTTTAAATTTAGAATTTTCATGAAATCTCTCTTAAAAATCATCATAATCATATTATGTAAAGAAATGTAATCATCAATTAGAAGTTCATAAACATCCAACAACTTTTATTTATTTATTGATAAAAATACATTTAGAAAAAGTAGTATCCTAAGTTGAAGTGGAATCAAAATTTTAATATTGATATAAAAAAATTCTTTACCTTTAATATATATATATTAAAATATTAAAAATAATTAATACCAATATGAAAATAAATTTTATAATCCATGTATACCTCGGTAAAAAGTTATTGGACAAGTCTAGATAGACAAAGTAAAAAATGTATGAAACTTTGTCCAACTGTAGAGACCTCATCTGTTGGGAATAATACTATAAATGACGCATCTATAATATCTTGTACAATTACCCTATACTAATGCATCTCTATTAGATGATGATGTAGGGTATCCCCAAAATAATATATGAACCCATATTCTATAATATGATACTAGGTATCCCTAATACATAACTCACAATAGATGGGAAAATTTGGAGGAGGAGGCATAGGAGTGGGATATGTAGGTAGAGGTGGAGGAGTGGGATATGTAATTGGAGGTGGAGGAGTGGGATATGTGGCTTAAAACTATCTCTTCTTGTTAGAAATCATCTATTGTACTAAAGCTCTAATCTTCTCATCCATAATCTCACCAATCTCCCAAACTTTAGCTCCTAAAGAGTCTATTTTTTTATATACATCCTCCCCTTAAAAAGTTCTTAGATGACCAAACAATTTTTTAATTAATACACCTACCTCATATACTTGTATGTGAACTGGGTGGTTAAGATTTCCTAATGTAGTAGCTAAAATATCCTCCCCACCCTCAGGTATAAAAGTCCCCTGTGTGATCTTCTCCTCAAATACTTCCTATATAGAATATTTAAAAAAATTATTAGTGAATTACAAAATATAAATATTTTAAAAATAAAATAAATTACTCATTATAATTTTCTCATCTACAACCATTGAGTCTTATGTAAGATATATTCACTTTTTGGTCATTTTCCCCTCTTAAATTTTCATGTATAGCTAGGTGGGGGGGGGGGGGGTTAATCTCTGCTGATCCTAAAGATTTGAATCTTAGTTTTTGAAAACTTTCAGCCATCATTTTCTAATTTAATAATAAATACCCCCATGAGATAAATTATGAGGTTATATTCTTTTGGATTGGATATCTTGACAATATCTCCTCAGTTCCTATTAATTAAGAACAAAAAATCATTAAGATGATCATTTTTAGTGATTATATTAAAAAACTTTAAAAATTTTACATTTTACTTACCAAAAAAGATTCTTTCTATTTATTTTAAATAAATTTATTCTATTTATATTTATCTAGAAAAATATATATATCACATGGATTTTCATTTTTGATTTTACTATAAATAAAATTTGAATCTATGGTAGATTGAAAATCCCTCCATCTCCTAGACAAAAAAGATAATCATTTATTCATGAATTATTTAGTGTCAGACATATCATATTTCATCTGATGAGAATTAAAAAATAACATATATTTGTAAAAACATGTTAGGATAAGTAAAATAATAATAAATGATCTTACTAAAATTGTCTTCCATAAATGAACTAGTGTCTTCTTATTGACACTTCTCCTATCAAAAATAAAAATGCTTACTTTCTCCCTAGCTTTCATTCCCAAAAATATCTTAAATTGTTTCAAATTTGGACCCCTAGGATTACCATTATAATCAAATTCAATAGACATCCTTTGTTCCTAGCTACAATCAAGTGATAATCTAGGTAAACATGTGCTACCAAATTTACCAACCTGAAAAGCTTTCTCTGTCCCTATAAAAGTATAAAGATCCTATATAAGAAAATATAAAGAGTCACCTCAATAAAAGTATGTATAGGTTCCTCCCTATAAGTTCAATGTAAACTAGCTATTTGATATGACATTATCCTAAAAAAAATTAGAAAAAGATTATAAAAATCCAACTATTACATATAAAATTAAATAGAAATTGAAAAAATATCCAATAAAAACTAAAATAAACTAAACATATTTTTATTCATATTTGTAAAAGTATTTAACTAAATTGATATAAAAATTATGGAAACATTTATGAGACAATAAATGATTCAAATAGAAAAAAAACTTATGTAAAAGATTATAAAAATTCAATAGTTATATGTAAATTTGAATAAAAATTATAAAATGATACAAAAAAAATAAAACAAAAAAACTATATAATATTCATTAGAGTAGTTAAAAATAATACAGAAAAAAGTGAAACATTTATGAAACATGGAATGATATAAATAGAATAAAATAAATCATAGGTAAAAATTTATACAAATAAAACAGTTATATATAAAATTGAATAATTGGAAAATGGGAAAAATTAAACTAAACTAAACTAAAAAAATTACCATATTTTTTAAAATATATGACTTGATTGAAAAAATAAAATTAGGAATAACGTATCTAAAATTTTGAAAATTTTGAAAATTAAAACAAGAAATAAATATATACTACCTATAATATAAGAATATTATTAAATGATTTATTTTTCATATTCATTCATCATGATCATTCCATATGGTATAAACCATGTCTACAATGTGGCCATCAATATCCTCTAATAATATCTCTATAGAAGTAGAGATGTTATAGAATTTATCATTATCAACTACCTTTTCATCACAAAAATATTTTTCCCTTGAAAATTGATATACCACTAGACATTTGATGTATAAATAACATAAAAAATTTGTTTCGCTTGTGTTTACATGATAAAAGTGTCATCTGTGTATTTTAATCTATTCAGATTTAATTGTTTCACAACAGATTCATGATGCTTAACACTGTTGTTACCAACAACCCATCTACAGTTGAATATAGGTAATCAAAATTTAATATAACCAATCACACATATTTTTTTAATAACTCTATAACATGTACTTGATGCATAGATTGGTTTTTTTGTCTTTTTTTACTCAAAAAATGTGTTGCTTCAGTGAACACTAATACACTATAGTTCTGAATGAATCTTTTTTTTATCCTGATATTTTGTATAAAATGTATAGCCACTAATGTTACATCCATACCATGTTATCATATTTAAAATTAGGAAACCCACTAACCATATAAATGTTTATGATGGATCTTATCCACCATGCATGGTCTCTTTAAACCATGAAAAAAAGTTTTTTTATACTCATTCAATACCGATATATCATTCCTCTTCAGATAAAACTATTTTAATACATTATTATGTGAAATATGAGAATTATATATGTTATTCAAGATGTATAAATGTCCCTACTTACCTTTCAATAATTTTATTTTCAGGCCATGGATCCCCTTTCCCCTTAAACTAACACATTCATGGAGAGATGTAGTTAAATAGAATATACTCAACTATAAATAAGTAGTCTGTACAAAACTTTGTAGTCTCCTCAGAAATATACTTCTCAACAATTGCGTCTTTTGATTGATATGGATTCTTAACATACCCCTTCAATATCATCATATACCTTTTAAAAGGACACATCCAACATAGATATACGGGACCACAATTATCTATTTATCTCACAAAATAAACCATTTAATGAACCATTATATCAAAAAGATATGGTGGAAAGTACATTACTAGATGTCAAAGTATATAAATTGTATTTTTCTCCAAACTGTTCAATGACTTTAGATATATAACATTATTAAAAATGGAATTAAAAAAATAACACACCTTCATGATAGTTATTCTTACACAAATGGTTAATATTATATGCAATGAAACTAGTAGGATGAATTTCATCATAACATGAAAATCGTGAGTTTTCATGTTTGTTAACTTTAAATATTTGAGTGGTTTTTTAACATTTGAAGAAAAACCCTAAGGAACTTTGATACCATGGAGGCAATGAAAAAAACTAATTTTATCCCTCTTGGAAAATATATGAATAGACATTGGAAAATATATTTGTTTTATTTTAGGAATGGGAGCTAACTCCGAATATATTCCCATTGAGAGTAAATCCAATCTTGTATTCAAACCATCTTTCATCTTGCCTTTAATATCTAACAATGTTCCAATAAAACTATTGCATATATTCTTCTCAATATGAATCACATCAATGTTATGTCTAATCTCATGATATCTCTAATATGAAAGCTTAAAAAATATTTATGATTTATTATATATATTTCTTTCATTACCAGATATGTGTATCTTTAAAAATATGACATTATTGTTTTTTCCACTCTTAATATATTGATCATTTAACAAAGGAATTGGAGAGATATCAAATTCTTATGAGTTATTTAATTCCTTTTTTAATCTTTGATAATATTGATTCATAGAAAAAAAACTTCAATGACCCAAGTACACTATTTTCATTCCATGTTGCAGTTGACATAATGAAGTCCCTTCTTCACAAATTGGACAAGCTTTATGCCCCTTAACATTATATCCATAAAAATTTTCATATGTTGGGAAGTAATTTACGGTAAACATAATCATTTCATGCAATTGAAAATATTCCTTTCTATAAGAATCATAAAATTTGATACCTTCCTCTCATATGTGTTTCAAATCATCAATTAATGGTGAAAAGTAAACATAAATATTATTTTTATGATATTTTTGGCTAAGAAATCATTAAAATAAACATGATATATTTCTTCTACATATAAAATTAAAGAGATAAGTTTTAAATTACTAATAAAAAATTCCATGAACTATGTTTACTAATAAGGTTTCAATATGGATTCATTCTATCTATGGACAACCTAAGTTTTAGATTTTAATTTCATTTCCAAATTTAGAAAATTATTGATCAATTTTCTACCATTGTGGATAATCTGTTGGACAACATAATTTTCTATCAAACATTCACTCATCAATATTCCATATTAACCTTTTTTCATTATTTAATTTTTAAAATAAAAATTTTATAAAAGTAATTATAGAAATATTTCAAATTTCTTTATCATAAGTCTTGGTATTTGGCATAATAGATGAATCATATTTTAATTTTTATTTCAACTTACACTATGATGTACCACATTTTGGATACTTTGAAAGACCTTAATATTAATTCCAATAGAATAAACTATTAGGGAAATAATTTATCTTATTATACCTCGATACCATAAATAATAATATATTTTTTACATTATAATTTGAATATGAAATATTGTTGTTTTTAGTAAGTACGTCTTTAAACTGATTTAACAATTCTACAAAACTCTTATCACTACATCAACTCCTTAATTTTGATTTCACCAATATTAACAATATTGATAAAACTATGAATTTCATACAACTTGGATATAATGGTTTTTTAGAAATACCATATAAGAGCCTAATCGATGGTGCTTACTCAATTTCCTCTACTTCAATATCATGAATCATTTCTTTAATTTGATCTGAACTTTTATTTTAAGAATCTACTTATTCATCATCAGATCTTGAATTCTTCCCTATTTCATTTGATTAAATCCAAGGAATATAACTTGGAATAAAAACATTTAAAATTAAATTATATTAGTTTATTTTCTTTGTATCTTTCCCATATTTAAACATTTCTATCATGGATAAAATGTGATCATTGTTCGGAACATTTCATTCAGAAAATTCTAAAAATACATCAACACCTTCCTCATAGTCATTACTTGTTCATTGTATGGTAATAAAATTATAATTCATTATCACATAAAAAAGTTTCAAGTATTAATTATAAGTTACTGTATTTCAAAATTTAATTTTTTTTTGTAAATAAAATACAATTTTTTTTTTCAAAAGTAATGATAACAAACAATAATAATTACAAAATATATTATAATAATAAATATATTATATTTATTTAGTGATACACATTTATTATTGAAAATTATTAATTAATACATGGTAATAATAAATAAAACTATTATTTATAAATGTTTATAAATGAATAAAAATGAAAATATTTAATTTCAAAAAAAAATGTAATGTAGAGTAGCTATATTTGTTACATTAAAAGTGTTATTTTGTATAAAATACTCATACAAAAAAACAATCATTTAATAATTAATAAAAATGTTTATTATAAAAATATTTCATATTATAAAACATAGGTTTTAGAAAAATTATAATACGTGTACACAAAATAAAACATATTTTATTTATAAATGTATAATATAGAACATATGTTATAAAAATATTAAACCCTGATTATAGACATATTATGACATAGATCATGATTCTTAATATCAAATTATTCATAAAATAGTAATTTAAGATAAAAAAATTTCAAATTATAAAACATATATAGATTACAATATATAACATAAAAAATATATCACAAAAATAGATAAAATTTAAAGATTTGGTAATTAAAAAAATTGAAAAAATTCACACAAAAATATTAATTATAAAAAAATAAAAAATAAAAAATAATTCACAGTTTAGTAATGTTATTTCAAATTACAATACACTAATTCTATATTTCATAATTTTTTTTATCATTTTTTACTTGATAACAGATTGATCATAATACAAATATAAAATAATAATATTTCATTTTACAATAAAAATAATAATAAATTCCTAAAGAATATATAATAATTGAAAAATAGATTACCAAGCCTATGAAACACAGATCCAAGGTTATCTATAGATTGATACAAACCTAGAATACATATTAAAAAAGAAATTAAACTACTTGAGATACAAAGGATGATAGACATGAGGGCTAGAAGATGTCATAGAGAAACTGAAGGAGGTGACTAAAGGTAGAAAACAATCATTTAGGGTCATTGAGAGTGTCATATATGGGGTCAGTACATGGTGAAGAGATCCTAAAGGAGGTGGAAAATGATGGTTGAGGGTGGCGATAGAGATTATAGACTGATAAACTGAACAAATAAGGATTAGAGTTTGGTTCATGAGATAAAAACTACTTCTATTTTCTAACTAGAACAAAAAAGTGATAGATTATTGATATTTTTACCATTTTAAAAGTTTTTTCATATCCTTTATTAAATAAATAATGTGAAAAACCAGTATTTCAAGTTAGGTATTTAATAATTGATATGAAAGAATTCAGTTTTTAGTTTTTTACATCGATTATAAAATAACTGACCTGAAAACCCATTTATAAGGTCATTTTCAATAACTAACATTATAAATATGCCGTTTTAAATAATATTTATACTTGTGAGTATAAAGAACCAATTTGATGGTCAATGTAATGATTTACCAAATGAGATACCTAAAACGATGGGGTAAAGAGTCAAAAATATAATGGAAATACTTGCTTAATTGAATCAATTTATGAATAACAACATGAACCATGTGGAGCTCCCTACTTCTCCCAAGAGTAAAAAATTTATAGTTGATTCATTTATATTACAAATACTACCCTCTTTTGGTGGATTACTTAATCCATTAATTTCATAAAAATAAATAAATTCCATTCAATGGATATTTCCCATGCTCCAATGTTCCGAGCATGAGAACATGATCTTGGATATAAATTGCTTATAGGGAGAAGCTGATTAGTGGTGGTTATTGATCTAGAATACCAAGCCTAAGGAAGGAAAAAACTCAATGAAATGGAGTGGATCCAAGAAAATATTTTTCAAAAAATATTTTCCTTGCAATCTATTTTAAAATGAAGAGGTAATTTATTAAACTCAAGAAAAGGGTAGAATATCAATCATGTCTTATAAATAAAACTTCATAAGGTTTTCAAAGCAATCCTTTTGATTTTTCATTAACCCTAAAAGAAAGTTTTGCTATTTCTTTAGTGAATTAAAACAAAGTTTTTGAAAATCATTTTCAATTTGAAACTTAATATATATGAAGAAAGAGTTTGATGTGACCTTAAGGTGGAGATAATGATTTATGATTATATATGGTCTTTGGGATCTATGAAAGGAAGAGAAGAATAAATTTTAATTATAGAGGATAAACTAAAAAGGGTCATGGTTGAAAAATATGAAATTACCCACATATCAAAAGTGTGGGAAGAAAAATACATAAAACTTCCTCAATGGAATGGGGAAATGTTTCAATTATGGAAAAAGAGGGTATCAATATTAATATTTCTAAAGGTATATTAATAATATAATCAATATGATGGAATAAATTAAGGTTTCAATCAATCCTCTACCCATGGTCCAATGTTTCAATTTCAAGGAACATGGAAACTATGCAAGTCAGTACACCAAGCCAAGGGTTCTTGAGGATAAACAAAGACAACAACCACTAAATCCATGGTAAAAAGAAATAGCTTATGCTATCACTACCACTGATGTGGATCTAAAAAATAAAGTGGTTATAGATAAAATTGTTATTCATTCAAGATTAAAGAATTTCCTATATGATTTTGGTTCTATGCATTCTTTCATATCATGCAAGTTATCTAGAAATATTCAAAAACCACCTTAAGACATGGAGGTTGATTTATTAGTGAAAATAAAGAGTGGTGAAATTATTGTATCTCAAGTATATAACTATTCCATAATTAATATTTAATCTAATAAAATTCTAACAAATCTAGTTATTCTCCATTTGGTAGAATTTGATTTTGTACTGGTCATGGATTATCTATCCTTATATAAATCTAATATCAACTATTGGGAGAGGAAAATATCATTATATATCCTAATCCATACTTTGATTTTATACAAATTTAAATAGAATTATGAATCTTCTTAGGAAAAGTCTTCATAAGTATGGATATTATTACCTTATGAGCAAGCATATCTAACTTAATTTTTTAAGACAAAGGAAAGGGTCATCCTTGAAGACATTCCCATTATAAGAGAATATATTGATGTATTATTAGAAGAGTTTCTTAGTCTTCCTTATGATAAAGAGGTTTATTTCTCAATATAACTTATGTATGGAGCTATAACCATATCAAAGAGTCTCTATAAAATGTCCCCCTTTGAAATGGAATAATTTAAGAATAAAATAAAATAGAATTCAGACAAGGGTTTTATACACTCTAGATCTTCAACATGGGGTGAACCAATCCTCTTTATTAAGAAGAATGATGGTTCAATTCATATATTGATTGATTAGTGTGATCTAAACAATATTATGATAAAGAAAAAGTATCCTCGACCATGGATTAATGAATTATTTGATTAACTATGTGGAAATCATTACTTCTAAAAGGTTTATATTTGATTACGATATCATCAATTGAAGGTAAGGAGAATATTCCAAAGACTACCTTTCATATAAGATATAAATATTATGAGTTAATATTGATGCCTTTTTGATTAAAACAATACCCTCACTACTAAAAAACAGACCTTTAACATTGCTCAAAAGAGTGCTGATAAAGTTTACCTTTTATCAGCACTAAAAAAAATGATGATAAAAGGTACCCTTTATAGTGCTGATAAAGGATACCAATTATTAGTGCTTTATTTTTACCACTGATAGAGGGTACCCTTTATCAGCGCTTTATTTTTAGCGCTGATAAAGGTTAGACTGTATCAGTGCATTTTTAGCACTAATAAAGTTCTATAATAAAATGAAATAATTAAATAAATATATTTTTTTAAAAATATTATCAATTTTATTAATTAAAAAATTATTGATAAAAATGAATAAATTGGATATACATTTATATAAAATATAAAAATTAATAAATAATATATATTAAATATGTACGTATATAAAATGAATAAAATTAAATAAATAAATAAAAATTTAAAGATAAAATTAAGAAAAATATTAAAGATTTTATTTATTAAATAATTATTGATAAAAATGAATAAATTTAATATACATATATATTGATTATAAATATTAATAAATAGTACATATTAAATATAGATATACTAGAAATGGTGTGACCATGGATTAAAACCCATGGTCCCAAAAATTTATTAGAAAAAGGATAGTACACATGCAAAGGAGATGTTGAGAGCATATTAGAAACATGACACATACAACACCACAATAAAGCAAAGGTTCAAACAATAATCACCATCCTTTATACCTGCCACCCTGACCTTGAGATCTACCCCAAGCTTTCAAGTGTCTTCCTCTCTTCCACTACTTGGGGGCCTTCCAAGTTTCATCATGATTATCAATGCTCAACGAAACTTCCTCATCATGAGATTCATTGCCCTCGGTGTCATCTTTTTGAATTAATATGTCATCTTGATTTGCACTATCCTTCAAATCAACAATGCCACTTTCCTTACCAGGCTTAACACTAGATGATTTTCCTCTAAAATATTCTAGGATGTTTCCAAATTTCTCATGGAAATTATCCTTGCGAAAATATATATTAAGGATGTCAACCAAAATAAGCGATTTCTCCCTTACCTCTGGTTGGCTCAAGGGAGATGTACCTCACAGTAGCTTCCTCTCCACTTATTCAACATCTTAAGAAAATTTTTCAATATAATTATTAGAGAAAATAATTTTGGTTCCCCTAATAAGAGCATCCTTAAATGATGCTCCCTAGGTGTGACTTATCTTAATGAAAACCGCCTGAGGTGAATTCACTATCTCAGAAACATGCCGATCATGATGTATATCAAACGCGACTTTCACATTCCGAATATTCTCCTGGTTATTAGTGATAGAAGACTACTGCTTTAATGACTTGGGATTCCTTCCATCCCGAGTCATGTCCCTAGAGACATTACCAATAGAGGCATGCTTCATGCACAACTCCTTTCCCACATTTGAGGGATTGTGATTCTTTCCATGAGAAGGCTGTGAGGAATTCCCCACCTACTTCAACTATATTCTACTAACATTCTAAAAATTAGAAACATCATGCCCCATCAACCTGCAGAAGTTGTAAAAAGATAGGATAAATTCATATTCAAAATCAACCTTTATGCTCTGATCATTGGCCATCAAAGTGGAAAAATCAGGTAGACTGTTTAGTATATCCACATCCACTAAAACCCTAGAGAAATATCCAAATTTTCTTTCCACAGTGTTTTCATCCATCTTCACAGGTGCACCAATGAAAGAAACTAAATCATTCAAAATTAAAGGATTCCAAAGCACCCAACTAAGACCATAAATTCTCACCCATATCTGTGTATTTGAATCCTTCTATGAGTAGGGGTTGAAATTAAACTCCCAAGAAGAAATTTGAAAAAATCCTGGATTCAATGAGAAGAAACCAGCACCCCAGGCCTTCAATCTATCATCATCAGATGAAAATAGAAGATGAAAATAATAGATTCCAATGGGAACAATCTGCCAAATTAGAATTCCCTAGATTCGAGAAAGCTTGGATTTCAACTCCTCCGTGTTCATTGGTTTACCCCATTAGAAAAATTAAATTCCCAATAAGTGAGAACTTAAAGACATCTAGTCTCTATTTGATTTCCATAGGATCAACAATGACAGTGAATCTACCACTATCAGATCTGGAAATCATGGGTTCTCAATCGTCATGAATTAAAATATCAGATTCAATACCTTTGGAGAGAGTATCCACAAATAATATGCCTTTATGTGCAATCACAGGCATATCCCTTGCTGGACCATTCAGATCCCGCACAACAGGAGGTGGAACCATCGAACGAGAGCCCGAAACCTAAACTGCATCGCTGTGAGGATCATCGAACACACCATCCAGAACAACATTGGTGTGGAAATCACCGGAAACACCATCTCTCATAACCGCATCGCTGATGCAAGGGTCAGCAGCTCTACCACCCAAACTCTAAGTCAGTGACATATCAGGTTTGGTCACAAGCTGGAAGCTGTTGCTCGAATTGACGCCAGCGAAACACAGATTTGCATCAACAAACCCACCTTTAGCATTCCCAGGTGAAAAATGAAGACCAGTAGCTTTAGGGTTTCCACCTCCCCTTGATCCTCCATCCCAATCCATTTCCTTAAATATAGATATATAAAATTAATAAATTGTAATAATTAAACCAAAAAACTAAAAAAGAATAAATTTTAATATTTAAACAAAAAAAAAAATTAAAATTAATAAATTATTTTTTTTAAAAAATTTATTAATGAAACAATTATTATTAAAAATGATTAAGTATAATATATATATATATATATAGACAAATTATAAATAGTAATTAATATTATATATTAAATGTAAATATATAAAAATGAATAAAATGTAATAACTAAAAGCATATTAATGTCTTATTCATTTTTAATGTTGTTTGATTTTTCAATTTATCATATATTAAACGCCTGTTACATTGATTTCACATACATATACGTAATTAAAGCATTTTTATATACAACACACACACAAATATTTACGCAATTAATAAAATCTTATATAGAAATGAGTTATTTTTTTATGTGTTTTGTGGATTTTTTAAAATGTCTAAGTCAACTTTTGTTTCAAAAATATGTGTGAAAGGTGGCAGGGGGCTTATCGCCATTCAGCCAAAATCTTAAAAAAATTACCATTTTAAATATACTTTTAGTGTATTTAAATTTTAAATTTTTATTTTGTTTTCTTTTGTTTATATAAATATATATATATAATAAAAAATTTCAACATAATTTATTTACTATTTAATATCCATCATTATTTCCATTACAATAGTCTGAATTTTAATAAAAACCCTCACACAAGGCTCCCTTTTATAAGAGGGTTTGCCCTAAAAATCATTCTGTATTTCCATTGTAGGATTTAGGTTCTCCTTTTCCTGCGCAGAATTAATAATATATTACTATTAATCATTTTTAAGCAATTAATTAATAATATTAATTAATATTTAAAAATATTATTAAATAAGTAATTAATTTATAAATAGTTAATAATATCTATTAGGTTTTAATTAATTATAAATTAAATAATATAAAATTAATAAAAAATAATATTAATAATAACTAAATAATGTTTCTTAATTATATAATGTATAATTATTAAAAATAATTATCTAATTATTAATTATTAATTAATTAGTAATTAATAAATATTTAAATACTTATTAAATTAACTAGTTAATAATTAATTTTTCAATTAGTAATATAATTATTAATTATTAAATAATTAATTAGTTAATAATTAACTAGTTAATAATTAATTAGTTAGTTAGTAATATAATTATAAATTATATAATATTTAATTAGTTAATTAGTAATATAATTATTAATTATATAATAATTAATTAGTTAATAAGTAATATAATTATTAATTATTAATTATATAATTAATTATTTAATTAGTAATATCATTATTAATTATATAATAATTAATTAGTAATATAATTATTAAATATATAATAATTAATTAGTTAACTAGTAATATATTTATTAATTATATAATAATTAATTAGTTAATTTGTAATATAATTATTATTTATATAATAATTAATTAGTTAATTAGTAATATAATTATTAATTATATGATAATTAATTTGTTAATTAATAATATAATTATTAATTATAATTATTAACTATTAATTACTAATTATTAATTAGTTAATAATTAATTATTTAATTAGTAATATAATTATTAATCATAGTTATTAATTATTAATGATATAATAATTAATTAGTTAGTTAGTAATATAATTATTAATTATAAATTATAAATTATTAATTAGTTATATAATTGTTAATTATTAATTATATAATAATTAATTATTTAATTAGTAATATAATTACTTATTTTATAATTATTAATTAGTTAATAATTAATAGTTAATTAGTAATATAATTATCAATTATATAATTATTAGTAATATAATTATTAATTATATAATTATTAGTTATATTATTAAGTAATATTATTTAGTTATTATTAATATTATTCATTATTAATTATATATCATTTAATTTATAATTTAATTAAAACCTATTATATATTATTAACTATTTAGAAATTAATTAGTTGTTTAATAATATTATTGAACATTAATTAATAGTACTAATTAATTGATTTAAATTGATTTATAATAATATATTAATAATTCTCTATAGGAAAGAGAGAACCTAAATCCCACATCGGAAATGTAGAATGATTTCCAGGGAAAACCCTCTTATAAGAGGGAGCCCTGAGTGATAGTTTCTATCAGAATCTAGACTGCTGTAATGGAAGTACTACTGAATATTAAATAATAGATAAATTCTACCGAAGTTTTTTGTTATATATATATATATAACCAAAACAATTTTTTTTTAAATATAAACAAAGTATATTTAAAATAGTATTTTTTATATATTTTGACTAAAAGGTGGTAGGGGGCCTGCCGCCTTTGTCACACTTTTTTTGTTTTTTTGACCTGCACATATTTTTTTAAAAAAATTCTGAAAACACAAAAAAACTACTCCTAATATTTATATAATTTATTCAAATTTTAGTATATTTTTGAATTTCATTATAACATGATACGTTTAAATAATAAATATATTTAAATAATGCATATAATTATATATATATATATTAAATAAATATATATAATTATATAAATATATATAAATATATAAATATATATTATAATATAAACATATTTATAATTATAATATTATAATAAATATATTTAAATAACGAATATATTTACTATATTTATATTTTTATATATTTATTATATATATATATATAATTATATAAATATATATTATGATATAAATATATTTATAATTATAAATAAATAATTTTAAATAAATAATTTTAAATATATTTATAAATGTATATTTACTAAATTTATAAAATTATATATTTATAATTATAAATAAAAAAATATATTTTTTAAAAGTATTAATGTAATTATAAATAACTAATTATATCTTTAAATAATGATAAAATTATAATAAAAAAATATAATTATATAAATATTTTTTAAATTTTTTTATTTATAATTATAATTATAAATTCTTTATCAGCGCTAAAAAACACTAATAAAACACATCTTTATCAATGCTACAACTTTATCACTGATAAAGATATATTTTATCAGTGCTTTTTTAGCATTGATAAAGATTCCTTTTATCAGTATTTATCAATTTAGCACTGATTAAAGGGCTCTTTATCAGAAATTTTTTGAAAGCAGTGATAAATGTTTCCCTAATCTATTTAAAAGAACCCTAACCATGACTCATTCAGTTGTGATTCTCAAGATCTCATATAACTCCCCAACTACCGGTACTATCCCTCTATATTCTCTCGGACGAATCAAGGCTAGAATCTAAGGTATGTGATTTTCTCCTTTTCCTTTCTTGTTGTTTGATTTTTTGGGTTCTACAGTTTGTGTTTTTATAATGTTCTTAACCATGATGAACTCTACATATCATCTCTCTCTCTCTCTCTCACTTGCCTATACCTACACAACACCACCCCTACTCTGTAAACACATTCCAGCTTCATACGTGACCATTGCGAACTGCATCTCCATCCACTATTGCAACTGATGGTGATTTTCATGATGTTTCCATTATATTATTTATTATTACCTTTTAGAAAGTGTGGATTGTCATTTTTTGAATATTTTTTCTACATTATGACATGCACATGAAGATAAAAAAAAGTTTAAGACAACAAGTCAATATATGTGTATCTGTTGAGAAAATAATCTTCATAAAATTTCATAGAATAATAGGTGATTTTTTTGCTTAATTAATATTGGATGATTAGTGTCACATAGGTGATGTAATAGAATTAATAAATGAAGTTTTTTCCTATGTCATAAAATGATATAAGTTTATGGTTGTTACTCTATATTTTCTTTCATTTGATTAATTTTTGTTGTTCATACACAATTTAAATATATATCTGAATATAATTTCACATGCTAAATATATTATTGAATAACGAGATGATGATATACTGCATGTAAGAATTATTAAAGGTGTTAATTTAAACTTGTGTGAAATATTAGAAAATTTAGTACTACTTAGCACAATTATGTTATATTTATGATTGTGGTAATTTTTACCATAAATGATTTGATAAATTCAAGATGGTTAAATGGAAGAGTGTTTGTTGAGATTACATTGTGGCTGGTGGTATGTTGTGATGAAAAGTGAATTATATTTTTTATGGAGGTCATACAACCTTTGTAATGTGAGTAGTAATGATGTGTTGTTTGATATTATTCTTTGATTATGATTATGGATTAATAATTCATAATCATTGTTAATACTTCAATACTCTAGTATAACTAACCTTCACCACCTTTATTTAATATATCCTCCAAATCATTTTTTTTATTTTATTAAAAATCCACTTTAAAGGCAAAGTGGAAACCATATAGAACATACACCGTAGCAGCATAGGCCATAGGTGGACCCTCCAAAAACACAGTAGTATTTAATCTATCTTCATATGCTTGATTTCCTTTAATCTATTGATGATGGATTGGACTCCCTCTTTCAAACTAGACTTCATCCCATCATTGTGGTTCCAAATTTCCTTGATGACATACCTCATGCTTGGATTGTATTCATTAATCTCCATCAAAGATGTTGCCACAAATTTGAATACCGCATCTCCTGATCCATTCTTCAACTCTTTCAACCTTTCATCCTCCTCATTTACTACTTCCCGAGAACACTAAAAATGACACCTAAAAATTAATCAAAACACAATGAATCGATTTGTTTGGTTTCTTGATATGAATTTTCTTATATGACTCGCTCAGTTACTTTTGAAAACACTTCATCAAAAATTACTTTTAATTTGGGTCCAATAACATTGGATCCTATTAGAACTTTGTAGTTAGGAATACTTAGATGAGAATACTACTACGATGTTTAAACTCTTGAAAATACTCGTGTTGTGAATTTTTTGTGAAAAAAATATGCTAAACACACCTTTTGATTATATTCCACTTAAACCTTGATAAATTTAAAAGGGTTCCAATATGACTCTTTAAGGTATTCCTCCCATAATGAGCAGAGCTCTTCGACCCTAATTTTGGATTAATCTTCACTACAATTGGAGTATTTGGAGAAAAATAATTCTGAATACATTTTCATTAGCTTTATTTTTCTCTCAAGATGCAAATTGCAGTGAACTGGGTTTCCAGAAAAGCTAATAAAAGATAGAGTTTAGGCTATGTTTGGGGAGAATAAATAGTGATTTAGAAAAATGAATGGATTAGGGAATAACTAATTTTATAGATTAAGGGAATCATAATTTATTTCAATTTTGATTTGAATATTCATTCTTTCATTTTTGAAATGTAATATGTTAAAATCCATAATTCAAATTGCATTTAGTTCATTTTTTAATATGAGTGGGTTTGAGTATACACGATATAAACATATTTTTAAAAAATAATAAGTGTTAGGTTTTATTAAAGTTAATAACTATTCATATTTTTAATAGGTGTTTACATTACAACTATATAAAGGGAAGATCAAGCACAGAACAATTTAGATTTATTAATCCCTATATCATTTCTACTGTAGATCTTACTTTAGATAATGAAGAAATTGAGAAGAAAAAAGATGATTTAATCAAAGTGTTTGATAAAAAAGTATCAGACGGCAGACTCTTTTTGATGCCTGTAATGTATAAGTAAAACTCTACAATCTGATCACATAAAGTATATTTTTAATTTTTTTCATTACTTATTTGTTTTTGTTTTTTTAGGGAGCACTGGATGCTGATCTTAGTCAATCTGAACACCCTGAATATTTATTTTTTGGATCCAATGCATGGATATCCAACCAAAAAACCACACATGATGTGTATTATGAATATGTAATACACTAAAATCAACATTTTATAGATAAAATTTGAATTATATGTTTCTGTATGTATTTTAACAAGAATTTTGTTTTGATAGAGAATTCATAAAAAATAGGCTAAATCATGCAATGAATTTTGTGTTTGAAGATATAAAGCCAGTGGATTGATACAAATGAAAACAAATTAGGGAATATATAGAAATATTTAACTTTCAAAACATTTCAAAAAATTTACTTATTTTGGTCAATGGTTTTGTAGTGTTTGAAGCAAGATAATGGCACTGATTGTGAATATTATGTTTGGAAAACTATGAGAGATATCATAAATCATGAAAAGACCAACATCCCCAACAAGTAATTTCTGAAGGTAATTACAATTTAATTAAATATATTTCATAATCATTTGTTTGTTTATATTTTCTCAATACTATCAAGATTACTGATAACCTTCATACTCAAAAGAAAAAATAAATTTATTTATAGATGAGTGGGTGGTGTACATTTTGTCAGAATGTATACCGAAAAGAATTTATGTGTTTACCTACCATGTTTGTGATCTAGTATGAGTTATAACTTTAGAAATATATTTGGGTTATGAAGAATTAATGTCATAATTCTTATATGTTATTTTTTATCTCTTTTTAAATGATATGTATAATAAAGGAAATCAATTTTTCTAGAAGTGTAAACTTACAGAAAATAAAATTGTTGGGAAATGGTGGAGCCAGTGGCAGAGGCAGAGGTGGATCTAGAGGCATATTCAGAGGTGGAGTTGGAATCAAAGATTGAGGTGGAGGAGGAGGCATAGGAAAATACCGAGGCAGAGGAGGAGATGAAGTTCTGTATTTTAAATAATAAAATTTTTGGGAAATGAATTTGAATGAGAATCATACAAAGATTTTGTTTAATATTTTTTTTGAAAAGTGCACACAACACTTTTCACCCAAGATAAGATCCATTGTGCAAGTGTTTCAGGTGGATTATTGAAAAAATATTTTTCACCATTTTTTAAGAGATTTTATGCAGGGTGGTAATTCGCCTGTAATATCATTAGAAAAAACATCATGATATCCCTCAATAAATGAATGAGTTAATGTATGGTGATGAATCTTCTCCTCCTAGAATGACTTCACCATCATCAATAAAGAAAAAACAGGCTTTTTTTATGGATTGATTTCTCTATTAGAACGTTATTGATAAATATGAAACCTTTGGGATATTTTGGAAGAAATTTTACTTGAAGAAAATGAGATGGTTTCAAATGATAAAGTTTAGTATTCTCTTCCCCATATTGGAAAGAATATGTGATCTTCCTCCCATTATATTTTATTTCCCTAAAAAAAGTGTCATTCATTGAAAATTGAGTAAACATGATCAAATTGTCTTGATAATTTAGTAAAATGATTCATAATTCATTTATGAAATGTATGAATCAGTCTCATATAAAACCCACGCATGATGCGACTGGTATGACTCAAAGTGCGTGTTTTAGTTTAAAATGACATTTTAGTAAAAATCATAAGTTGCATACTCAAAATCAAGGAGATGTATTCATATTGTTTTGATAATTTAGTAAAATGATACATAAGTCATTTGGTACATATAGGAATTAACCTCACCTCAATTCTACACACAGTGTGATCACTATGACTTCAAATATGTCTTTTTATTTAAAATTGTCATTAATTTCTATAAAAAAACAACTGACATACTCAAAACTGAGATAATTCATTCATATTGTTTTGTTACTTTAGGAAAATGATCTATAATTCATTTTTATTTGAATGAATCATCCACACCTCAATCCGATGCACAATGTAACTGATATGGATTAAAGTGTCTGTCATCGGTTTAAAATTGTCATTTTAATACAAAAACGTTTTACTCATTGAAAACCAAGAAAATTTACACATATTGTCTTGATAATTTAGGAAAAAAATTCATAATTCATTTTTGACATGTATGAATCAGTCTCATGTCAAACCCACACACGATGCGACCTTTATGACTCAAATTTTGTGTTTCTAGTTTAAAATGACATTTTAGTAAAAAACAGAAGTAGATAACTCAAAACCAAGGAAAAGAATTCATATTATTTTTATACTTTAGTAAAATGATACATTATACATTTTTGGTGTGTAGGAATCATGTGCACCTCAATTTGATGCACTGTGTGACTGGTATGACTTAGAGTGTCCGTTATTGGTTTAAAATTTACATTTTAATACAAAAAAAATTCACAGTCACTAAAAACTGAGAAATTTCACTCATATTGTCCTTATAATTCATTAAAATTATTCATAAGTCATTTTTTATGTGTATAAATTAGTCTCATGTCAAACCCACACATGATGCGACCTGTATGACTCAAAGTGCGTGTTTCTAGTTTAAAATGACATTTTAGTAAAAAACAAAAGTGGCATACTCAAAACCAAGTAAACACATTCATATTGTTTTTATAATTTAGGAAAATTATCCTTAAGTCATTTGTGATATGTATAAATCATCCGTACCTCAATTTGACGCACAATGTGACCACTATGACTCCAAGTGCGTCTTTTTATTCAAAATTGACACTAATTTTAAAACAACTAACATACTTAAAACTGAGAAAATGAATTCATATTGTTTTGGTAATTTAATAAAATGATCCATAATCCATTTGTGACATGTAGGAATAAAATTAACCTCAATCCAATGCATGGTGTGATCGGTATGAATCAAAGTGTCTGTTATCAGTTTAAAATTGACATTTTAATACAAAAAGTGTCACTCACTGAAAACTGAGAAAAATAACTCATATTGTATTGATAATTTAGGAAAATCATTCATAATTCATTTTTTATGTTTATAAATTATCCTCATGTCAAACCCACAAATGATGCGACTGTTATGACTCAAAGTGTGTATTTGCAATTTAAAATGACATTTTAGTAAAAAACACAAGTGGGATACTCAAAACTAAGTAAACACATTCATATTGTTTTGATACTTTATAAAAAATATCCATTAGTCATTTGTGACATGTAGGAATTAGCCTCACCTCAATCCGACGCATGGTGTGATCACTATGACTCCAATTGTGTCTTTTTTTTTTCAAAATTGACATTAATTTTAGTAAAAAAACAACATACTCATAACTAATAAAACTCATTAAAATTGTTTTGGTACTTTAGAACAATGATCTATAAGTCATTTTTGACATGTATGAATCAGCCACACCTCAATCTGACGCACGGTGAGACCAATACGACTTAAAGTTTCCGTTAGTAGTTTAAAATTGATATTTTAATACAAAAAAGTTTCACTAAATGAAAACCAAGAAAACATGCTCATATTGTCTTGATAATTTTTTAAAATGATCAACAATTCATTTTTTTATGTGTATGAATCTTTCTTATGCCAAACCCACACATTATGCGTCATGTATGACTCAAAGTGTATGTTTCGAGTTAAAAATGACATTTTAGTAAAAAATAGAAGTGTCATACTCAAAACCTAGAAAAATATTCATAATTTTTTTATACTTTAGGAAAATGATCCATAAGTCATTTGGGACATGTAGGAATAAACTTTACCTCAATCCGATGCATGTTATGATCAGTATGACTCAAACTATGTCTTTTTTATTCATAATTGATATTAATTTTAGTAAAAAACAATTGGCATACTCAAAATTTAGAAAAACATTTTCATTGTTTTGTTACTTTAGTAAAACAATCCATAAGTCATTTTTTATGTATAGGAATCAGCCTCACCTCAATCCAATGCACAGTGTGACCGATATGGATCAAAGTGTCCATTATAAATTTAAAATTGACATTTTAATTCAAAAAATGCCACACAATAAAAACTAATCAAACAAGCACATATTGTCTTGATAATTTAGGAAAATTATTCATAATTGATTTTTTTGTGTATGAATCGGTCTCATGTCAAACACACAATTGATGCGACATGTATGACTCAAAGTCTGTGTTTCCAGTTTAAAATGACATTTTAGTAGAAAAAAGTGGCATACTCAAAAAACCAAGGAAAGACATTCATATTGTTTTGATAGTTTAGAAAAATGATCCATAAGTTATTTGGTATGTGTAGGAATCATTATCACCTCAATCTAAAGCATGGTGTGACCGCTATGACTCTAAGTGCATCTTTTTATTCAAAATTGACATTAATTTTAGTAAAAAACAGCTGACATACTCAAAAATACAAAAACACATTCGGATTGTTTTAGTAATTTAGAAAAATAATCCATAAGTCATTTGTGATTTTTAGGAATCAGCCACACATCAATCTAATGCACAGTGTGACCGGTTAACTTGAAGTGTCCATTATCGGTTTAAAATTTCCATTTTAATACAAAAAAATGTCACTCACTAAAAACTGAGAAAACAAGCTTAGATTGTCTTGATAATTTAGGAAAATGATTCATAATTTATTTGTGATGTGTATGAATCATTCTCATATTAAACACACACATGATGCAACTTGTATGACTCAAAGTCTGTGTTTTCAGTTTAAAATGACTTTTAGTAAAAAACACAAGTGAAATACTCAAAATTGAGGAAACACATTCAAATTGTTTTGATACTTTAGGAAAATGATCCATAAGTCATTTATGATGTGTAGGAATCATCCACACCTCAATCTGACACATGGTATGATCGGTATGACTACAAGTGCATCTTTTTATTTAAAATTGACATTAACCGCAACACAATCCAATACACAGTGTTCCTGGTATGAATCAATGTTTAGTATAAAATTAACAATTTCTATTTAATTTATTTTTTTATATTATTACAAATATAATAATTGTTTTCTTATATAGGTGTCTTATTTTTCCCGAGTAGGGGTGTATTGTTATTTTATATAGGTTTTCTCCTTTTCTCTATAATAGTATTTTGTATTATATATGTGTTGAAAATTTAATTTCATTTAAATTATATTTTTTACTTGATTTTACTAATTTCTAGTGATGCGGTTTTTTGTTATAGTACACTACATGACCTATTTCTGGTGCTGCAGCAAGCTATAACATCACACTACAGTATTCCCCTTTATTAGTGATTTTGGAAGTGATGATAAATTATTCCTTTATCAGTATATTTAGTAGTGCTGATAAAGGATCCCTTTATCAGTGCTAAATAAATTCACTGATAAAAGAATAGTCCTTTTAACCATGCTATGGTAGTCAACACTTTTTTAGCATTGATAAAGGCCTATTCTAGCACTGTTAAATGCATCTTTTTAGTAATGTCTATAAATATTTATGGTCTTGATAAATAAAGTCTTTAGAGATTACCTTAACAACATTTTAATGATTTTTATAAATGATAATATGATATATTACAAAATAAAGGAGGAACGTGAGGAATATTTGAGTATTTTTGTAATGAATTTGTTAGAGGGTAAATTGTATGAAAATTAAAAAAAATGTGACTTTGGGATGGATCAAGTTACATTCTTGGGGAATATAATAATAATAATGAAGTCATTTGTTTATCCTTCGAAGGCAAAATCGATTGAAGAATGGATGGGACAAACACATGTGATAGATTTATGTAGTTTCTTTGGATTAGCAAGGAACTAATGATGATTTTTGAGGAATTTATCAATATTTTCAAACTCACGAACCAAATTAACATAGAAAATAGTAATATTTTTCTAAAAAGAAAAATATGAATATATATTCAAGGAGTTGAAGAAGAGGCTAGTAACTACACCTATACTCATATTAATCATAAGTGGGAAAGGATTTGTGATATATAATAGTACTTTAAAGAAGGTTTTAGGTTATTTACTCATTAAAAATGATAAATTTATATCCCATTCTTTAATACAACTAAAAAACCATGATAAGAATTACTCAATACATGATCTGGAGTTGACAAACAATAATCATTATATTGTATATTTGGTGTAAATATATCTATAAATATAGGTGTGACATTTGTATTGATCATAAAAACCTAAAGTATATATTCACATAGAAAAAACTTACTATGAACTAATGAATATGGTCAGATATGATCAAAGAGTATGAATTATCAATTTACTACTATCTTGGAAAGGTGAAAAAAGTGGTTGGTTCTCTAAGTTGATAGGATCCCATAAGATAATCTATGATGAGGATTGATAGGGATCCAATATTCTTAGAAATAAAAATGATATACATTGGAATCATAAAGGAAAGCATGACATCCAAACTTACTCAAATGATTTCTCAGCCATATATCTTGTAGAAGATTGAGGTTACAAAAAGAGATGATGCAGAGATACAAAATAAGGCGTAGACAATAAGAAAGGGGAAAATATTATAGTTCAACATCAATGATGATGGATTTGTACTATTTGGGACATGGGTATATGTACCACTAGTTCTAAATGAAATAAATGAGCTACTAGATGATGTACATTTCACTTCTTTATTTGTACACCTAGGAAGCATAAAGATGTATAGTGATATATTGAGAGAACCTCTGGTGTGACAATACAATGAAAGAGATTATTAAATATACATTAAAGTGCTTGGTATGATAACAAGTTAAGGTATAATATTAGAAGTTCACTTGGATGATGAAATTATTATACATGCTAACATGGAAATGAGAGAATATCACCAGGAATTTTATCATAGGTATCCCAAAGACATATAAAAGAAACAATTCCATATGAGTTTTTTTGAATCATCTTACAAATAATAATAACTTAATCACTATTTTATAATACTTATCACTTGATAAAATTTATAAAAAATAAATATATATCATATAAGTGGAAATTCTGCATGTAAAACCATTATCTATAGTACCTAATCAATATTTGATGCTCAATTGAAAGTTTTATAGGAGTTTTTAAAATTCATTAAACAAATATATGAACTTTAGTATAATATATCACCCTTAGATAGATGGTTAATATAAAAGGATCATTAAAACTTTTAAATACATTCTCAGGGTTTTCTCAATGAAATTCAAAGTAGTTTGGGATCTATATCTTCCACTGATCGAGTTCTCATATAACAATAGCTTCCAATTAAGCATTCAAATGTCCCCATATGAATCCTTCTATGTGAAGAAATGTATAACTTCAACTAGTTGGGATGAAGTTGAATAAAAAAAGATACATGGACTAGGAAAGGTGAAAGAAATTATATATAAATTTCAATCCATTAAATAACACATCATAGAAACACAAATCCTATATAAGAGCTATGCTGAAAATCATTGACGAGATCTACATTTTGAGGTTGATTTTAAATATTCATAATATCTCCATGGAAGAGATTCATGAGGTTTGGGAATAAGGGAAAGATAATCCCTAAGTACATTAGACCCTTTGAGATTCTTTATCACATTAAAGTTATGGACTATCAACTGGAACTTCCACAAAAGCTATCCCAAGTGCATAATGTGTTCCACATGCCCCTTTTAAGGAAGTACATACCAGATCCATCTCATGTATAGAATCCATAGGTAGTGTAGTTGGAATATTATCTCTCTCTCATGTGGATTATTTGGTGAATATTTTGGATCATAGGGATTAAGTGCTACGAAACAATATAAATAACCTTATTAATATACTATGGTGAAATCAAAAGTATAAGGAAGAAACATGGGAACCTATGGATTTAATGAAACAAAAGTACCCTCATTTTATTTTATAGAATAACATTACTAACGAAGTATGAATAAACTCCTTAATATCAATAATATTATAATGGGATAATAAAATATGTAATTAACATTACTAAAATTTATAAATCTAATGGGTTGTGGTCTCCTAGAAATACCACGGTCATAAAAAACACCATGAAAACAAAAGAAAAACATCAGGAATAAGATATAATTTTTTTAAATAATGTATAGATAACCTTGATAGAAAATTTAGTGAATAAAGAATGAAGGAAATAAGTGGTATGTATAATAAGTATAAGGAATATATAACAGTTGTGTTAGTAAAGTGACTATTGGAATAATAATCTGACCATTTGAATAGTAAACTAATCATTAAAATAGTAATATAACTATTGGAATAGAAAAAATAATTGATAAATAATATTTACCATTAATAAAATAGGTATATATAAATATTAAATTATTATAAAATGGTTTCTAAAATTATATAACTTAAAGTATGTATAAATTTAAATTTTTGATATGGTATGTTTTAAATTATTTAGTAAAAAATTATTTTTTATATAAAAATTTAAATGTTTTAATTATCTAATTTAGAAATTTATTTTGGTAAAATAGATCATTTTTTGGAATCATCATGTCAAAATTAGCTAAGTGTGAATTTATGTATTTATTTGAAAAAATGAATTTTGGGATGGATAGAAAAAATGTAGTTTTTGTATATATGATAAGTTTAATGACATAATTACGATTTAAAAATGTATCGGTAATTTATGAATTTTTTCCATGACTTAAAATGTATTTAATGAGTAAAATAATGTTTTTAAAATAATTAGTTGAATTTCCAAACCTATAAATCAATTTCCAAAGTCTAAATTATACTTTATTTTAATAAAAACTATTTTTCATTTTTTTTACTTTGAATTAAATATTCCAATGGTACCATTTGGTTTTAAAAAAATTAAATGTCAATAAAAAATATATTTTTAATAAAATTATATTAATTATCAAAAGAATAAATACTTAAATCAATCAAAGGTTGTGTGTTTGATTTGTTTTCAATTAATGTTGGTTTTTTCAATTAAAGGAAGATGTTTTGAGATGATTTGTATTGTTGTATGAAATTGATCATGGTGATAATTGGAATAATATCCAAGGGGGAGGGAAGTGGAAACCCAGAGGTTTTATATTTTATAAAGGATAATTTTGAAACCATGGAAGGCTTATCATTAACATACGTGGCATCGAAGAATGATGATGAGTTTGGTTGCCTAGATGAGGAAGTATTGAAGTTTGTTCAATGGTTATATAAAATATATAGAAATTCAAGATAAATGAATATTTTGATACCTCTACATATCAAGGTTATGGAATGAGAATCTAGAAGGATGCTGGGTATGTTCTGGGCAGATGTTATACATGGTATAAATTTTCTATTCTAGTATATTAAGTCATTGGAAGAACTATGTGTTTTTATGGAAATATTTTAAGGTTATTTTGGTGAAGGATGAAAAATCACATAACAAACCATTCACTTACATTGTAATGGACATCACATAAGGTTTTACATGGATAAAGGTTTCTAGTGAAGAAATCACACCACAAATTTAGGTATTCTACCATGGTTTGTAATGTCATACCTTAATGTGATGCCTTGATAATTTGGTACCACTCTGGTTGGAATTGAATAAAGTATTACACTATAAAATACGAGGATTATATAATTATTTTATGTATAAGAATAAATTGTTGAGGAAATTTGGATTATAGTCATAGGATCACATCGTAATGGTATGCACTAGAACAAAGTGAGAGGGTTTACGCCATGAGGATGTTGTGGAAAATTTGGTTTTAGTTGTTTTATAGAAATCATATTTCATTCCATAACGCTTGATATCACATTGCAATGTTGCATTATGTTGGATATGGTATAATCTATATCACACCGTAATGGGAGGTCCTGAAAAATTAGAATTTCTCTCTCTAGATATGACGAAATGGATCATACTACAACAATGGATGTCATGCCGTAATGTTTTTTAGATATAAATATCTGGAAGACATTGAAACAAAGATTTTAGGGGATTTTGAATTTGAATCACACTATTATTTTTGGATTATCCCACAAAAAAATCATAACACACCTCAATGGATCATATCATTCCATGATTTTTAAAAAATGTATATATTTTTAATATTTAGTTTAAATTTAAAAATCTAGAGACAAGTATCTAGATATAAGAGATATAATCATCCTATTTAGATGAATTTTTCCACATTAAAACATGTGGTAGACATTTCATGATCCCAAATCTCATAGGAAGTGGGATTCTATCCCAACCATTTATCAAAGGGTTTAATGATTAAATAGATTTATAAAAAATACTATAGAGGTTCTAATGATTATAGAACTACATTGTAAAATCTAGTTTCATAAATAATTAAAGCTAAGAATAAATGGGATCTATTGATACATTGACTGAAAAATCTATTTTTATTTGATTTTGAAAACCGCCTTTTGGGTGAGCGGGAACCATACACAAGATTACCAAATCACCGAAATCCAAAAACCACATAGACAAAATTCACCTTTGATTCAAAATTCAAAACTGTGGCTAGTGAACCACCTCGGTACACGAATCCATGATACGAATCCTCAAGCCGCACCCCCGATGCCATCATCACCGCCGTACCATCAGCAGAACATCGAAAAACATCATCGCTAACTATTGTCCTCGTTGCCCATCGTCGGATCCGGTGACCAGAATAAACAAATCGTAGAAGAACTATTCAACATCAGAAAAATTCCTTCGTTATCGTAGCCCTTCCACCGAGAATTTTGTGTTGGATTCATTGTTAACAATTGAGTGTTGGATTTTTTTCCATTGACATGGTGTGAATGATTATGTTGAATTTTCTATTCACAGTGTTAACGATTAAATGAGATAGTGGTGTTTTTAAAGAAGGGAAAGTGGAAGACATATTGCATGGAAATTTCATTGAATGTTCATGAAAACTTGTATTATATCTGAATGTCAATCATGATTATACTGAGTGATGGGTTGAAGCCATCCAAGAAATAAAATAACCTATAAAATAATGTATCATGTAATGTTTTTGGGTAAGTTTCATGACCATGAACACCTTGATATACTCATAAAGGAATGGATATGGAACTATTTGATTTCATCCATGAAGTTTATGCAGGAAAATAGAGCAAAAGAAGAAGACTCATGAAAATAAGAAGTTTCCTGAACATGGTTATTCCAAGACATCTCAAGAAAATACGGAAAATGATTTTTTTTTATAAAGATGACAAAGTTACATGAAATGTATAAAAGTTTCACAAATTTGTATATAAGTAAATATTCGAGGATTCCATATAAAAATATGGAAAATAAAAGTTTTTCACAAAATTTATATTGTTTCTTAAAATTCATAGTCATGAGACCTAGATAGAGTTTCATGAACCCTATAAATATATATGGAAGTTTCACGATAATAGTGAGTTGCATACTAAATCTAACATCAAATTGTCTAATTTCATTGAGCAAGGAAATTTGCATGCATGGTCAATGGTATGAAGGTCCAACCATGTCTATAAATAGGCCACTACCCCCTTATTTGAGTATTCCAACCCTTAGAGAAGATTATGGCTCTAAAATATAATAAGAGTTGTACAAAGTCATTTATTTTTTGAAGTAGAAATGAAAATCATAAGTTGTGTGAAGAAAGGACTTGTGTCAGTTTGACTAAGTGATTTTTGAAAAAGATCAGTGAGTTTAAAAAAAATTATGACTTTCAATAACACATTCACGTGAACATAAATTGTGTAAATATATGAACTTGTGTCTATATGACCAATGGAATTTGGTGAAAATATTTGAAGTTGTGTGAAATTACATAGTTTCAAAAAATACATGGCATTGCCTGAAAGTGTAAGAGTTGCATGAAAAAGTGAAGAGTGGTGATAAATCGGATATTGGACATTCAAATTAAGAGAAAAATACATAAAGTTCTTGAAAATAATTGTAAACATTTCTAATAGAAGTTGTTATTCCTTGAAGACTTTCTCACCAGGGAAAGTGAAACTACCACAATGGTAAATTTTATTGCTAGTTTTTTAAAGAGAAGTGTAGATTAATGAGTACTTATCAATATAATAGTAAACAGATAGTGTATTCATGCATTAAACTGTGTGCTAAAGAGCTTGGATTCTTTAAGTAAAAAGTGAAGTGAAAGGATAGAGGAAGTGACCCTTGAGTGGTAGTTAGTTGACCCTAAATCTTTTTAGGGGAGTTGACCTAGGAATAGTAGTGACCTAACCTAAATCCACCACTAAAATATTCTTAGTGGATTATGGAACTTTAGAACATTACTGTTGTATGATACTTGGACTAGCCTAGTGTGGATGAACCAAGTAAAATCATTATGTATCATGTTCATGATTTACTTAAATTCTACAAGATGATCATCAGTGTGAGTGGATTGAGAGATCATAAATATTAGCTGAATAAGGCTAATATTAGTGTACTAATTAATAAGATCACCACTAAAAATATGAACACAAGAGTGACCCTACTAATAAGTGACATTAATATTGGTTAGAGAAGTGAGAGTTTTAGGTCGTGTAGGGAAATGAGAATGGGTTTCATACCCCAATTTAACCCCTCCCTTAGGGAATCTCTTACTAAAGTCCCTTATGGGTCCAACAATTGGTATCAAAGTAGGTTTATCGTATTGGATTTATTTTTTTCCGAATTGATCTAATTGGTTTTTATTATTGAAATCTATTCTCTCTGTATGACGTGGGAAAGGTAAAGAATCAAATAACAAGAAGAACTTCAATAGAATTCCATATAATGGAGTAATTTTTGAGAAGTTTATGATCGAGGTGAAGGATCCCATCATATCACAAATATAAGATGTGGATGATTATTATTGTGTATCTACCTATTCATACAATGATGTCGCAAGACAATCTATTAAGATTAATATTCCAAGTGATGTTGGAACTACTGATGATGATGAGATATCAATAGCTCCAAAGGTTTAATTTTTCCACATATTATAGGATCTTGATAATTGGATGAATACATAAAACATATAAATGATAAATAATAATTAGTCACAAGTGTTCCATGTTAAAGTGCTAAAAATAGAGGCCAACAAACTAAAAAATCTTAATCAAAGACTAATTAATGTGGCTACATATCTAAGGAAAAAAGTTATAATCAGGTGAAGTAATTAGAGGAGATGTATTCCAAAGTGAAATATTATAGATCTAAATCAAAATATAATAACCTTTAATCAAAAGTGCTTCAAAATTTGAGGGCCAAAAAGGATGAATTGGTTACACACATGGTAGAGTTGGTTGGGGAAAAAAAGTTAGATCAAGTAAAGGTGTCCTAAAATGATGAAATTGTAAACATTAGTGAAAAAAAATAAAGAGTCAAAGTGACTTACTTGAATAAATTGTTCATGAAGTGGAAAATAAAATGGACAAAAATAAGAATATGAAATCTATAGTTATATCTCTCAAACAACTAGAAGATAGGTCAAAACATTAAAAATAATCAAGATCAATTTTGAAAAAGATGACTTCCAAACTAAAGTAAAATGATATGAAGATCAAGGATATCAAATTAAGGCTGAAATCCTAAAATGAGAAGAAGAGGATACCTCCCACAGTAGCATCAATAAGTGGAGTTAGAAATAGTGGAAAACCGGAGTGAGTAATTGAGTAGAAGAATATTTCAAAATATAAAAGAGATAACTCTCAGAGGAAGGTATCCACAAAGTGCTACTGTTATAGAATCATGAGACATACCATGAGTGGTTTCCTATAATCCCAAGGTATTAAAGTTAAAATTAAATATGATACAATAACATATCATATGATCTATAATAATATTTTTTTTGATTTTAATAAGATATACTTTATCTATTCTAACCATGGTCATATGGATAGAAATTGTAGTAAGAGAGGAACTGAAGGTGTTAAAAGGAATTCCTCTATTCCTATGACCAAATAGAAGAAATTTATCACTAAAAGAAAGTTTGTAGATATGGGGAACAAATTTATCACTATAAAGGAAAATAATGGAGTCCAATGAAAGGTGAATTAAGAACCAACATCATTTTACACATGGAAGCCCCATGGAAAGAAAGAAAAAAATATGGAGGAAAAAGAATGAAGCTGCTCCAGTTGGGAGAAAGGAGGATGCGCATATAATGAAATATCCACCAAGGAATAAAAAATATAACATGGATCAATTAGATATTAAATATAACATATATGGAATAAACCAATATAGTTTTTGAAAAATGTATGATAAGGTAAGTTATGAAGAGAACTATTAAAGTTCCCAAGAAAAGAAGAAATAATGGTGTAAAGATAACTTAAAAATCTAAAATTTAACAAAACGTTTCTTGCATAAAAAAGAAGAAAATTTAGAAAATTAAAAGGACTCCAAGAGCTACTCATTTTTAATAAACATCCAAAAATAGGGGATGAGTTATGAAATTTGACGAATCATGTTGAGGTAAAAAAAGTAGTAAGAAGACATGGAGAATAAGGATCCAGTTAGCAATGTATTAGGAGATCCTTATTGGTATAATTTTACTAGGAAGAAAAGTTATTAGTTGGGACATGAATAAAATTAAATTTCCAAGTTAAGAAAGGATAATTCCAAAATAAAAATTAGAAATGAAGTTTTCATAAGTGGCATCACTCAAAGGGGAGTTTCTTACAATTCAATAATTAAGATCACCAAAAATAACGATCAAGAATAAGAAGAGGTTAATGAGGTGATGATATTCATTTACTAGAATATAAAAAGGGAAAAGGAAAGTGTGATAGTGAAGGGTTGGTCCACCAAGATAATCCTCATTCCTTAACTTGAGGAACTAAAACATCCCCTCTCCCCATAAGTTTAAATTATATTAAATATTGTTGAAGTGATTCATGTTTTAAGGGAGATACAATCCATGGGGAATTTATATCAAGATATTCTAAGTGAATTTGTGACAGGCTATATAATTATGATTGATAATTGAAGAATTAGATTCAATATAAATAGTTATAATCATTGGCGTCAAGATATCCATTTTGACATTATAATCAACGTCAAGAGGTGGAAAGAGTGATTTATTTTTCTAGTTTCATATTTTGAAGATAGAAGAGTGGATAAGCAGTAATGAAATGAAATCTCATAATTTATTTATTTTTATTTAACATGTGATATCATCTGACTGTTTTTAGGATATCAGAAGCTTCTATGGAAAGATAACTCTCATGCTAAATTTCAATACTATATTTAACGATAAATCTGATAATGTTAGAGGGATTTTTGAGATAAATATATGACAGATGATATCCCTAACAACCAAAGAAATACACATTTTTTATGAGAAAATAAATTAGTTACTAAGTACAGTTTAAGAATTTGTCTGAAAAGATGAACAAACAAGACATCCTTTCAATAGTTGGTGTTGAGAATGGTTTCTTAAAAGTAATTTGATCATTCATAAAATTTAGGATCAAGAAAAATTTAATTAATGGTATAATTCATCAAATTTTGTATCCATGATAGTTGGAATCAGTTTCAATAATTGGTTTTGGTTTGGTATCTAGAGCTGAAGAAGAAATATGGAAGAATTTCAAGTAATAAGATGAAGTGCTATGTTTTCTTGACATGTATGGAAGTAAGTGAGTGAAATGGATAGTGATAGTGGTATAAAATTTATCACTTATTCCTACACCATGTCTTGATGTAGTAGGTTTAGTGGTTTTTTTGTTTCCTCTTTTCTAAGTTGTAATTACACTCACTAAAAATCTTTTTGAATAAATCTATATAAAAAAGATATTTTTGAGCTAGAGTGATAGCTAAAACCTGAAGTCACATGTGAAAAATTATGTAGGATAAGAAGTGAATTTATGGGTCTAACTAGTGGACCTTACAAGTGTAAGAGTTCCATATCAAAGAGGGATAATTGTATCTTCTTATCAGATGTGGGGAACATTTTGAGAAAGTTATAGAAATATAAATTCATATATATACATCATTGGTAAAGTAAAAAGTGTTTAATAATGTGATTAATAGTCTCAATGGTATAAAAGGATGAAAACTTATATTTTTTAACATCAAGAAAATAGGGTGAGAATGATACAGTTCTTAAAGTCCTATCCTTACTTCATAAATTACAAGTTTTATTATGATTCTATATAAGGTTTATATGGTACAAATAATAGTTTGTATTTGATTTAAAAGGGGGATAAGAAAGGATCATGAATATGTGTGTAGTTTCTGCTCAGATAAGAAAGTATCACGAATCTATGTGTCCTTTCCCATCCCTACAAATGGGGATTAGTAGGTGAAGTCTATAAATTTTATGATTTTGAAGATGTTCATTCAATTAAAATATATCATGAAAGATTATCTGATGGGTTCATGATGAAAGAAGTTACCCAATGGAGTTGAATAAGTGACCTTATTTAGAGCTGCTCTCTATGAAAAAAAGTTCAAACCATTGATATTGTAGAAATTATTGAAAATAAATATTATTGGTTTTTGAGAAAGGTTAATTAGGTTGTATTGAGATATAGGTAATGGATTCATGAAATTGTTTCTAATAAATCTAAAGGTATATACTGTTGGACACCAATGAGAATTGATGTTTCTAGGTGTTTGATTCATTGTAAAACATTGAGTGTTGGATTCGTTGTTTCTATTAACATGGTGTGAAATAGAATGTTTAATTTTCTAGTCACAATGTAAAAAAGATGTGTGACATAGTGGTATTTCTGATATAGGGGAAGTGCCATAAAAATTTCATGGAAAGTGCATTACTTGTGTGAGCCCAAAACGTGGATCGTGATTATACTGATTGAAGGGTTGAAGATATCTAAGAAATAAAAATACCTAGATAGGAATTAATCATGTATAGTTAATGGGGAAGTTCCAAGATCATGAAGACCTAGATATACCCATGAAGGAATGGGTATGGAAGTGTTTGAGTGCATACAAAATGTTTACACAAGAAAATAGATAAAACGAAGAAGAATCACACAAATCATAAGTTGCATGAACATGAAAATTCCAAGACAACCAAGAAAATATTAAAAATGAAAAATTTACATGAAAGGTATCAATAGTTTCACAAAGTTGCGTGAAAGTAAATATTCAAGGATTCCACATCAAAATATAATAAAGGAAAGCGTTTAGTGAAAGTTCTATAGTTTCATGAATGATGAAGTTTCATGACACGAACAAAGTTTCACAAAACCAAGAAATAAAAATGGAAGTTATGTGATGGAAGTGAGTTTAATGCTAAATAAAATTTAAATTTTTTGAAGTTAAGTGAATAATAAAAGTTTTGTTCAAGGTCAGTGGTGCATAAGGAATTTTCACAAAGGGCCAGACATGTATAGAACTAGGTTTCCACCCCCCTATTTTGAGTAGTTAGACCATTAGAAAATATTGGACTCTAAAATTGAATAAGTGTTGCATGAAGGAATTTATTGCATGAAGTATAAACCAAAATCATAAGTTTCATGAAGAAAGGAATTATGTCAGTTTGACCAAGTGAGTTTCGTGTAAACTTAGTGAGTTTCGAAAAAACTACGAGTTTCAAAAACACATTCACATGAACATAAGTTGTGAAAAGCTAGGAACTTATGTATATAAGGCCAATAGTGTTTCATGAAAATATTAGAAGTTTCTTGAAAGATAAAAGTTGTGAGAAACATAAAAAGTTTTGTAAAAGTGTAAGACATGCATGAAAAAGTGCATAGTTATGAAAAATTGGGTATTGGGTATTCACATTAAGAGAACAATACAACAAGTGCTCGAAACACATTATAAAGATTTACAAAGGAAGAAGTTATTTCTTAAAGAGTAGTTTATTAGGGAAAGTGAAGCTTATTCAATGGTAAAGTTCATAGTTAGTTTGTGAATGAGAAGTGGGAAGATCAATGAGCACTTATTAGTGAAATAATAACTATAAAGTAAAGTTAAGCATTGTCTTGTGTTCCAAAGTGATTTCCCCTTAAAGCAGTGAGTGAAGGTAGAGGACAAAGGGAGTGAACCTTGGGTGGTAGTGATATGGACCTAAATCTTATAAGGTTAGTGACCCCAAGTATAGGAGTGACCTAGACTAAATCCACCACTACAAGATTCTTAGTGGATTCTGGTACTTCGACACATTTCTATTGTATACTTCTTAGACTATCCCAGTGTAGGTGGACCAAGTAAAATTATCATGTCTCATGTTCATGATTTACTTATATTCTATAGGATGACTATCAGTATGTGTGGATTGAGCAATCATCGATATTATCTCAATAAGTCTAGGATAAACATCCCAATTAATTGGATCATCACATAACATGTGAACACAAGAGTGACCCTACTAATAAGTGAGGTCAATATTAGATAGGAAAGTGAGAGTTTTATGTTGCATGTGGAAATATGAATGAGTTTCATAATCTGACTCAAACCCCTCTCACATAATCTCACACTAAATATTATGGAAATATCAAGGATAAAACCCAAATTCCTATTAAAAGGGGGGATAAAAAAATAAACATGAATATTTTATTCAAAAAAATAGATTCATTAGGTTGAAGAAAGTGATGATAGATTTCAATGAAGTGGGTATCAAGAACCAATGTTGGTTAGTTTTCAATAGATACCATAGAAGGAAAGAAGATAAATATGGAGTATAAATAAAGAATATACCATTTTTGAACAAAATAAAGATGTATGTTTAGAGAAAGACTCATTGGGGATAAATAAATCTAAGCTAGTATTAATCTATATTGGGGAGTAAAATCATGAATCATGCCTAAATGGTATCAAAAATAATATTATAAGGAAATATATGATGATGAGTGAAAATTATATCATATGATGGAGAAATATTGGTGAAGGATGTAATAAGGAATCATTGATGGAAGAAATGTGCACAAGTGGGATTAGTCTCATAATAAAGTTACGAAGAAATCCAAAGAATTTGGAGGAAAAAAAATCAAAGTATCTGGAATAAATTTTGTATTAGTGGAATCATTCAAAGGAGAACCCCCAAGAAGTCCTAGAAAGAAGATGGAAATAAAGGGTTCATCATGACCAACCAAATTCCTCTACTTTAGGATGTTCAAAAAGTACCCATATTCCCATGCATTTAATTTTTATAATTGTTATTGGAGTGATAAAATATTAATAGGGAGATACTATCCATGTGGTAAACAAATTAACAAGTGGATGAATACATCACAAGTTTATGGATGTAATTTTAATTTTTATCAAGGTATGATATAGAAATATAATAGGTGTTATATAAATTACAATCAGTATCAATGATTAAAATAAAATGAAAAGTTGTATCAATAAAAATATTAAATACAACAATTGGTATCTGAACTTGAATAATTAAGAGGATACCTTTATGGGTAATCAATATAAAGGATGAATTATATGTTTTTATTTGACATAGTTTAGGACAATTAATGGGAGTTTATGTTGAAGATTCAAATGCCGACTATCCTTCTATAAAAAAAGGATAAGTCCTATGAATAAGGGGATACATTATTTCAACATGTGGTATATCTCACACAAATTATACATTATTAATTATTGATTAATAGTCATGTGAAAGTGTAATTTAGATCACAGAGTGATAATTAAAGGAATTAAAAGATCAATTTACATATTTTTATGGAAGTAAGTGAGTGTAATGGATATCATTTAGATTATTTACTTATACTCTCATTTCCTACCCTAAATTCTAACTCTGTAGAATTAGAGTATTTATTGATGACTCATTGTGAAGTGGTAATTTGAATCACTAAAAAACTTTGAGAGTGAAACTAAAATTATAAGTGGTTTTGAGATTTAATGAAAAATATGTATTTTTTTATAGAATTGGTGTTAGAGTTCTTTGTAACACAACATGTGGTGTAAAACATGGAGAAGATGAGATATAATAAAGAACTGAATAAGGAGGAGAAACTTATGAGTAAAATATAGAGAAATACCAAGTGGTAAATAGAGTTTAAGGAGGTATTAAAATGGTTGAATGACCCAAAATGATTGAAGAGAAAGAAAGTGGTTGAAATGGAGAAATGATATAAAGTAGTTATATGATAAAGGGATAATACTAATTCTCTAAATTTGATTTTTTTTAAATCTTAGGGTTTATTTTTTTAAACAAAAAAGATACAATAAAGTAAAGAAAATATATATATTATTGGATCCTTAAAGTGATTTCCAAATAGGAAACTTATTCTCTTTAGATATATATATTCATGTGAATAAATATAGAGATGATTTTTTTATTTGAAAATACGGTACAAGAGATGTATTGAAAAAGGGGTAGAATAGATAATGATGAGACCCTATGCATTTCAATAACAATAGGGAGAAAAAAGTGACATATAAAATCTATCAAAGATACCCTTTATATTTTATTATAAAAGTGGGAGAATAGAATGCACCATAAATCTATACATTACCATTTAGTATTTGGAGTTATATTATGGATATAGATTTATATAATATTTGAAAATAAAATTCAAAGGGATATAATGTTACAAGTAAATGTTTTTTGTTATATTTTTTTAATTAATAATGGGTTTTTCAATAGATGAAGGATGTGATGAGAGTTTATGTGTTGGAGTATAAATATAGTCATGGAAATAATTGTAATAATATTCAAAGGGGTGAAAAGTGGCAACTCAAAGGTTTCATGTTTGAGAAAGGAAAATGTTACAACCATGGAAGGCTTATCATTGACATACATGGCGTTGGGGCATGAGGATGAGTATGGATGTCCTAGATAGGAAGTATTGATGTCACTTAAGTGACTATATGGAATATATGGTGATTATAGACAAAAGAATATATTGATACCACCACATGTCAAGGTTATAAAATGTAAATATTTAAGGATACTAAAACTATCTTGGATGGATATTATATATGGTATAAATTATCAATCCTACCATATTAAATAATTCAAAGTAGTGTGAGATTTCATGGATAAATTTGGAGTTGATTTTGGTAAAGGAAGAAAAACCACATCATAACCCATTTTGTTATTCCATAATAAAAATTGCATAAGGTTTTACATGGATGAAATTTGTTGGGTAAGAAATCATTCTATAAATTTAGGCATTACAATTTTTTCTATGAATTCATGTTTTCATGTAATGTTGTGGTTGTTTATTTCTACTTTGGTTGGAACTTGATGAAGTCTTTGACCATGATAGATAGAGGTTATTCCATTATTTTCTTTTCAAGAATAAATTGTTAAATATCTATGAATTATGGTCATAGGATAAAACCCTAACATTAGGCGTTACACCGCAATAAGTGATTTTTCATTTTAATGAGGATTCCATGGAAAAATTGATTTGAGATATTTTTTTAGAAATTAAACATCACACCATAATGTTTGATGTCAAGCTGCAATAGTGAATTATTAAAAAGATGATAAATTATACAATATGTAACAATGAGAGTTAATAAAAATATTTATATTACTCTATATAGATTTGGTTGAACAGACACAATAATGGATGTCATACCATATCACTTTTTGGTTACAAATATCTGGAATATAATAACCTTATGATTTTATGATATTTGAATCTAAATCATGGCATGGTTTTTAGAGAATCCAATTGTTTCTTACATGTGTTTATGCTTTGAGAATGGTAATTCCTAATGTTTTCAGTTATGGGATTTTACATCAACCATTGTATTCATGATGTTCACTATGTATTTGTTTTTGTAAGTTGACATAGACCTAATTTCCAAAGATAGAAAGACATTGGGACTTTACCAGTGATGCTTTGGGTTGTGCATTGGTTGATAGGATGAGAGGTTGGGCTTACCTCACCCCATTTAGAAGAATTATTTCATACTATGGGACCCTCTTAAAGATTTAATATATGTTCATGGATCCTTCCCAAATCCCAATTTGGGGCTGGTTTCCATCATACTATTTATCAATTGAAACCATGTGTTAATGTGAACATTTATATATATCCTTGGTTCTCTGTATTTCTCTTATTGGTTGGTTATGCTATGGCTTAAATCAACAAAACTTGACGCCTTGAAATTTATTTCCATCTAGAGAGGTGGTATGTGTTGTGGAGTTGGGATTGTGCCCTTGAGAGGGGATTCCTATGTATTCATAGTAAGTGAATAAAAACCAGCATAGCTTATAATTATTTAAAGGGAAACACCATACCTTTTAAGGTTATGTGACAAGGACTAATGCAATTCCTGTGAAGGTCATAAAACCATAACTAAGTGATGTGAATTTTAAGGTAATACATCTAGGACCTATGGGGTGTTGGTATTGAACATAAAAGAGATATCCTACATATCCTGGTTAATAGGAATCAAATATCACATATTTTAGGTCTAAAAGTTTAAGCACATGTGACTGGACTAGTCTATGTAGTTTAACATCATATGGTAAGGATATATTCTATGTAGTTTACAATAATTTAGTTAGGGCATATTAGTTGAAAGTTTCTTAGTAAATTTTGGTTTGGGACTTATGTATGGATGACCTTTTCCAATTCATCATATTTATTAGAAATTAAATGGGAGAGGGAATGATTAGAAGTGAAGGTAATATAGACCATTGAGAAAGGATGTCTCAAAAGGAATATTAACCATTGAATTAGGACACATCATAGAGAATATGGCACATTGAGGATGGTTTCATGAGGGATGTAGCCTCATGAGAATGAGTTGGGCATTAATTATGGGAGACCTATATGTTCATGGATCACTAATGGATCTTAGGGATGAGATCATTAATGTGGTAATGATTGGGGATTACACCTAATAGGAGGCCCACATATGTGTCTACTTCCCACCGATTTATGGTTGGACAAGGAAAGATGATTAGATTCCCAAGGGATATAGCCTTATGATAAAGAGGTTAGGGATTATGCATGGATTATTTGTCTTATGCTTGGGAAAAAGAGACATGGATACTACCCAAATATGATAGACCTGGTAGATGAGTCAAGAAAAGGTGATATTTTGGGGCTTTCACTTAATAAGAGGACAATAGAATATCATCAACTAATTGATTGGAATAAAGGTTTCCACTAAGTTACAAGGATGATTAGATGGTTGATATAGGTCAACCAAGTTGGAAAACATGAGCCAAGGGAGGTTTTACTAGTATATTTGTGACATAGACCCTCATTATCAAGGGATTACATGATCATGGCTACCTCAAGGGTCTTATCATCATGGGAGGAAAACTCAATAAATTCCTTTTATCAAGGTAATGAATGATCAACAAGGTACACATTGATGTAAAATAACCAATAATGAATTTTGGAAGGCTATGGATAGTGACTAGGTATGTAAAAACCTAGGTAAGATACCTAAGCAAAGGTTTCACCTTAGCTTGGGTGAGGATGGTACCCAAGAAGAAAACTTGGGCACAAGAGGTGCCCATGTATGAGGACTTGGGCTAACCAACACCCTAGTGGGGTACTTGGGAGAATTTGAACCATAGTGGGGTACCTGGGTAAATTATCACCCTATTATAGAGACATGGATAGTGTTCACCCTATTTATAGGTAAGAGTAAATATAGTTCCCTAATGATAGGTATGGGTGATGGTTTCTCTAATATGGAGGCCTGTGAGAAACTTCACCCTAGTTTAGAAGCTGGACAAGGTGTCTCCCTAGTACCAAGTAGGGTTAAGGGTAACCCTAAACAAATGTTAAAGGGAAGTTTCATCTGAGTATGGATCTCCTGGGGTGACCTGGGTAAGTAGTGCCTTAGGGCTATACGTAGGGGTGTGCTAGGCATGTGTTTCCCTAAAAAAATTCACATGGTATAGGGTATTTCACCCTAGTTTTGGAGAACTAGGTAATAAGCAGTCTCTATGAAGGTTTTAATGTGTTAAAAATTTAGGTAACTCAATTACATAGAATTGAAATTATTTATTTAAGTTCATTTGACTTAATAAGTCACCTAAAAGAGTTAAGGGGACCTGGGAACATGAAGAGTGTTCCTTGGACTGTATGATCCTATCCTCTCCCCATCTATTTAAACAAGGAAATTTTTGGTCTATTTATAAGTAAAAATAAGGAGTAGGGTGAACAAGGGTTGAGTAAAAAATGTAGTTCACACAGGGAAACTTGGGTGCATGATATGTGCATGCTAATGGTTTATGAAATGTAGATCTGGGTGTGAAACATGGGCATGCTAATGATTTGTGTGAAGAAGATCTCTAAATTTTCACAAGTAAACTAAGGTGCATAAGGAGTAATGGGGAAAGGGTCTTAGGAACATTGACATAGGTGCATGGATATGATCAAGACTTCTGAGTGCATTTGGCATTGGCTTGTGCACTAGGTATGGAATATTCCTAAAGTTTACCTCATTGCAAAACTAAAATTTGACCCCAAGCCTTCATAACTTAAAATAACTATAAATGTTTATATGGGTGTTCATTTAGGCTCCAAAACCAGTAAAATATAATATTTCAAAACAAAATATTCCCCTAGTGATGGGAGTTCCCTGTATAATATGTCTTAAAAGGCTAAAAAGTGCCAAGAATACCCTAGAAAATAATTTTTATGGTTTTGAAAAACATTTTCATTTTCAATAGATGAAATACATAGACTACCCATAATGGGAGTTTCTCACCAACACATAACCTGACTGGGGAGAATTTTTGAGGAATTTACATACATTGGTGCGTAAGAAGTCATGTGTCACATGAAAATTCTGTTGGTACCTTATTCATGCACAAAGATACTTTTATGTCCTCTCTTGGGTTTTGTTATCTAAGAAAGGTATGCATCATATATTCCATGAAAATGTGAATGGAACACATTTTCTAGTAGAAACCACCATGAAATAATCATTTCATTCTACAATAGAGAACATCATGTTGTGATTTTGGTAAAAATGTATATTTTTAGGATTTGGTTTAAAATTTAAAAATAGGGAGATATGGTTAAAGATTTGAGAAATATACTCAAACTATATGTATGAATTTGACCACATTAAAATGTTTAGTACATGTGGAATGATCCTAGATCTTGGATATAGTAGGATTTGACATCAACCTTTGATCCAAGTGTTAGATGATTTGAGAGATTTATAAAAAATACTGTGGAAGTTAAGAAGAGTATATAACATCATTGAAATATTTAGTTTCATATAAAGGGAGATATAAGAAGAAAGGTATTCCTTTTATATATCTAGTTTTTTGAAAATAGGTTTATTGTCAAAAAAATTCCATTGACTATAACAGGCTTGTTGGAGAATAATATGGAGCATAATGAAGGTAATTACAATGTAGAATTATTATTATATGGAGGAGTTATTTACTCTTATTATGATAATGTGGAAGTCATCAATTAAAACCTCAAAAATTAGTTTATCTCATTTATATTTAAATAAGTAGTAACAAACCCGAATCTAATAACCCTAAGCCAATGGTTACTTTATTACATTTTCACCAGATTCAAGAAATATAATTCCAAAGGATCAAATGGTTTAGTAGTCTTGGTAAACTAGATACATACTTGAAGTTCAAATTAAATTTTAAATCATAAAATTAAAAAGTATTTTCTTTGAGAACACCATTATTACCCTTATCATATACATGAATATCAATCATTAAACACTTCATGGTGTCCTGGGGAAAATAAAACATATGAAATGGGGCAGACGAGATGCTCAATAAAGGTATGCATACAATGAAAGATATCATGAATAAAAAATTACAATAAATATGGAAAGGTAAATTACAAGAAAACACATTCCATTTAAATAATAACTTGAGTATAATATGAAAGGAATAAATTATTATCAAATAAATCCATATAAATAATCACATGTTCTTGAAAATTATCCATGGATATTCTATCTAATTGAATAATCACATGGACATAAATAACTATTCTCATAGTGAGGGAATTCATAATTATGAACATCTGAAACATACTATCAAGACCTTTAACAATACAATATAAATTCATGGGTAGAAATCCATCTAATTTGGACAACTGATTTGTATCATGAAATTCATTGATGAATTGAGGGACTATCTATAACCAGGACCCACTTTTCACTTACTAAGTCCACTAAATTACACATATGAAAGGGGTGAAACATAATCAACATAAATATTATTATTTAAAAATTGACATATGAAATGTTAATACCTACCCTAATCAAATAAAAATAATCATAAAACATCCAGAGTAATATGGTGAATGGTAATAAAATTGTAAATAATCAATAAAACTGATTATAAATCATCTAAAAAATGAATAAGGATGGTATCAATAAAACATATTACTAGCGTATCATAGGTACAATAAATTTTTTATGTCTTTGATGGATATAAATACTATGAAAATATCCTTTAAAACATTCTTGAGGAAAATAATCCTTACATTTTGAAAATCACCTTTTAAAACTAAAAGTTAATTTTTTTTAAAAATACATCTCTTTGAAAATATAATTTGAAAATTGTAAAGAAATATTTAAAAGAGTTATTGGTTATGACGGTGGGAAATTCTTTCCATTCCATACACATTAAATCAAAAATTCCTTTCACATTTTTGATTAAAGTCAAACAGGAATTATTTGGAAAATGGCATGAATATTCCTTTCAAAACTTTTTTAAAAAATTCAAAAATTTGTAAAAATGTATTTAATAAATCATTTTTATAGTGTTAAAAACATTTTTGAAAACATTTTTAGAAAACATGGATTTGAAAGAAAAATCATTTTCGACTAAAAAGAGAAATAATGTTTCCTTTTCTTAAAAAAATTATCAATCATTTTATAGTACCAAAGAGAGGAAAATGGTAATTATACTTGAAATTTTCATGAATAACCATATTATAATAAAATATATATTTTTTATGATATATATACAAAATAATTCCCCCAAGACATACTTAAAGAAAAATAACCCTAAATAATGATGAGATTATGAAATAAATCCTTACCACTTTGGTAACTTTTGAATCATAAGTCCCATGAAAGAAATAAATTAAAATTAAAATTTAAATAAAATTAATGGAAATAGATTCATTATATAACATATAAAAATGGTATGTATATAATCCACAAAAATAAATAAGTGGTTAATAAGGAGTATGTCTCACAGAAGTAAAAGTGAGATGAGAAGCCCTTACCTCAGGTTCAACTTCCTTTATATGTTTCAGAAAATAATGTATAATAAATTATATATATATATATATTAATGAACCATAATCATATATCTAATACCATATATGATCCTATTATAACATTTTACTATATGTTTTTTAATAATATTTCATTATTTTCATTATTTTAGGTGTTGATTTCCTTGTTTTCTCATGTGTGTTTTGTCATGAAAGATATAGTTCTTGTACATAGTATGTAGTTTCATCATATCTCAAAATATATTAATGTTATAAATATTATTATTTTTTATTAGATACATCCTTATAACCATTCTTGAAAATAGGATATAGAAAATGAATCCCATCACTTCATGGAGACAGTAGGTCATACGTACGCACAAACGACGATATCATTCCCTTAACGGGTGAAATGGTAAAGAAGTGTATGATATATTAATTTTAAATAATTTATATCATGTTATATATATTATATATATTCAATAAATTTATCCTTAGTACCTTCCATGTAAAGAGTAAGTGGAAAACTAATCACATCGCTTCGTAAGGCGGTAGTCTACTGTACACACGAGCGACCTTATCATATTTTAAACAGAATGGAAATTAAGAAGATATATGTGATATTATAACTAAATAAGTATAATTATATAATAAATATTATATATATATATACATTAAATATATCATTATATCCAACTATGATAAGTTTTGATGGAAAATGAGTTACATCAGTTCGCGAGGTGGCAATCCACTGTACACACGATTGACGATTTCATTTCCCATTGATAGAAGTGTAGATGGATACATATTATTTCATAAACATAATAAAATATAATTATATTTAAGATAATATTTTTATTATATTTTATGTTTTAATACATAATTGAAGGTTGTAAAAGAATAAAGAAAGAGAAAGAGCTTAGTGAAGACAATTACCTTATCTTAGAGATACCATGTTTTAATATATTCTTAAGGGACCTAACATTGGTATTTTGGAAATAAAAATATCTATATAATGTGTATAAGGATTTTGGGTAGGTTTTTTTTGATAAAAAAGGATTATATAGGTGTGAATAAGTGAGGGGAGTGAGTTCCCTTTATAATTTTAGAGGAGTGACATTTTTGTAATTACCCAAAACTATTCAATAATGGGAAGCCACTCTCTCTCCAAGTGACACAAAAATTGATAAAAATGCATTGGAGGGATGATATTATATATAAAAACCTATAAAAAAACATTTCTTAAAAATGTTATTCCTTATTATTTACATTTACTTAATTTTACCATTTTAGTTTTCACCATAATAACTTGTATCTTTTTATTTACCTAGGTAATTTATCCTTTAAGACTAAATTTAAAATGAAACTTATTAGATAATTTGAATAAAATTATTATAAAATTTAATTCTAATTTATTAAATAAAAATCCTATGCATCTGGAAAATTAATTTTACCACAAGTGCATGAAACACACAAAACCCTGTTTTAACCTTAATCGTGGTAATTAATTTTTATTGTCTTTATTAATATTTATGTATAAAAAATAATTTTACCTTATCATATAATATAAATTTTTATGATTAAAAATATTTAATATATTTTGTAAAATTGAAATCAGTGAATTAGTATAATTTAATGTTGGATTAATCCTGCAGATGCGACGAAACAACGATTTTCCAAAGGGAAAATTTTCAAAAGTATAGAAAGTTTTAATATCATATTCAAAATTAATTTTATTAAAATAACATAAATAAGTTAATTTTTTATATAATTTAAGTAATTTTACTTTAAAAATAATTTAAAATTTTATTTAACTTTGGAAATAATTTAAACGAAAAGGAAAATTTCAATGAAAATAAGTATTTTTCACTATTCATCAAAAAATTAATATTTCAAGAAAATTATCAGAAACTTACCCTAATATAATTTTTACTTTTAGATTTCAAAAATTATTTTATTTTTTTAAAATAAATTTTCTAATATTAGTTAAAATAAATTTTAATTTATGCATGAAAAGCGTAACTGAACCGCCTTTTAGAAAAATACAGTTTTTTTATAAAATATTTATTTCTCTTTCAAATGGTTCTTATTTTATTTCTAATAAATAGAAAACCAATTGATTTATTTTATAAATTTTTAAAACATATAATTTTCATAATTTATTTATTCTTGTTTATAACCTCCATCTTAATGGCTAGGTAATAATGATCATGTTTAAATAATAATATTCTTATAGAGAATCATGTTTCATTTAAACCTTGTGTTGTGTGTAACACAATCTATCAAAGAGATTGAATTTATTTTAAATAAATATATCATTATTTATATTTGTTTTACATTCTCTTCTAATTTTTGTGTTGCATGTCATATATGTTATCAAACATGATGTTCATCTTTTAAAATCTTGGGGTGTTACATTCTTACCCATTTAAATAAATTATGTCCTCACAATTTAATCTTGATAACAGTAATCAAGGGTTTGAAATTTGGAAATAACATTGTTGGAAACACACATCCTAAAAAGGTTTAATAAATCATTCTCTTGACAAGAGAGAAAGGTAAGTACAAATGTCATATAAATAGGTTTCCAAATAGAAGAACATTTGTGGAAAGTGAAGATATGGACATGGAAGAAATATATAAATAATTATGGAGGGTGATAAGAATAATTGATAAAAATAAAGTGAATTATCTATATAAATTTAATTACCTCAAAACCATAAATTGATAAGGTGTGAAAAAGACCATCGGTTCATCAAAAATGAAGGTACTTGGATAACATTTTTTGTTTCAAGATCCCTTTCCTAGAGTTGAGGAATTCTTTTACCATATATACTAGGAACGTAAGGAAATATACTTACTTGAAAATTATAATATAATAAATTTCCACTAAAATCTCATATTTTTATCTAAATGATGAGTATATAAGATTAAATTTCATGTCTGAAGCATTAAAATTAACTTTAAATAGATCATAATATCCATAAAATAATAACAAGCTATTCCTCCTATCTTTACTAAAACAGAAATGGTTAGTAAAAGTTATTCAATGTAATAAATTAATCTCTAATAACTCAATAATAACCCTAATGTTCAACTTAATCCATTCCATAAATAGTTAAACTTAAGACTTGTCTAAAATATGTCTGACCAAATAGAGAAGGAAGGTTATTAAGTTTCCAAAATCAACTTAGCATTAGATTCCCCCAAAAACATAATATATCTCTTAATGTCACATACCAAATATGTTACTACCTTTATCACCATATAAAATTAATTAAAACATGTATTCTTACAAAAGTAAAATCTTAGGTTGCTGAATATATTCCATAAATCCAAACACATAGTAAACTCTAGCAAAGATGTCATAAACCATCAAATCACTAACCAATTTCAAGGTCACCAATAATATCCCATAAACATATCTTTAACATTATCATATCATTATTTATCACATATTAAGTGTTATATTCCTACAATTAAGTGTTTTATAAGAAATTAAACTTTTCACTGAATCACTTTTCTCAGTCATCAGTACCATTCAACATATGCTCTCAAATCCTTACAGAAAAAGTAATGCAATACAATCCTTATACATTTCATAATTATTATAATCATAATATCATTGATAAAAAACTAATATAACATAATTATTTAAAAAACACAATAAAATTAATCATTACACCACATCTATAGTAATAGTATAAGCTTGACCTTGACCCCTTAGTTTTTTTGAGGTATATTCCCTTGATGCTTAGAGAATTTGTTTTCACAGTGCCCCGTCTCCTTATAGTTTAAACACAGAATATAAAATGTTTATTTCTCACCATTTAATTAATTATCCTAATGTAATTTCTCCCCACACTTGAATCAAACTCCCATTCCATTAAATAAAGTACCAGAGTGTTTTTTCTATAATCATCACATGTAGGAAAACCCTTCTTTTCCTTCTTCCCCTTTTCCATTTGTTTCTCTTCCATCCTATTATTCTCTTGCTTCCCATAAAATACATAATAATTAGAGAACTATTTATATATCTTGATATCACATGATACTATTTTCTCATACGTATGACCCCAAGACATTACCATATTTTTCTTTAGATTTTGTAGATATCTTTACAATACACACAACACCCTATTTAAATAAAACACCACTTAGTCACATTTTTCATAGTCAATTAAATTCTAAAAATTTTAAAGATTTTATGTAGTAAATTTATATATTATATATCTAACTAAATATTTTTACAATAATTTACTATATTTTATAGGCACAAGATAAGAACAAACCCAATAAATCACATAAAATACTATATTCTTTATAAAGGTAGTTTTGTTTTCTTTTGATGGAAAACCCATTTTAAATCCATTTTTAACCATTTTATAAATTTAATATGTCAAAATAAACTTAATATTTGGAATATTAACATAAAAATTAGCTTAGTGTTAAGTTTTTGTATTTTTATGTGAAGTTTCATTTTTTAATGAAAAGTGAAAAGTACTGAATTTTAGTTAAAAACTACATTTTCATATAATTTATTTATAAGGTTAAATTATATTTTAAATTGGTTTTAAATTTTAATTAAATCATATTTTTATCAAGTTTCCCAATTGAGGTAATTATAATCAATTTTACTTTGAAATTACATATAAAAACATAGCAAAGTTTTGAACATTTTTACTTTAAAAACCCGCATTGTCATCTCGTCTACAGGATTAAATTAAATTAAATTTATTCTACTTATATGATTTGAATTTTTAAAAATGGATTCCATATTTTTAATCATAATAATTTATAATGTCTAATAATATCAACTTATTTTTTGACAAAAAATATTAGTGAAAGCAATTAAAATTAATTAAAAAGATTAAGGTGAAATGAAGCTTATCAAGGGACTAAACCCTATACCCAGGGCCTAGTATGACCTATAAACTTATCAAAAAGAAATTTTATGGACATATTTAGACTCTATACTCTATTTTATATAATTTTTACCATTATTGATCCACTTGAAATAAAAAAACATGGGTCGGGTTCCTTTCTTCCAAAAAATTACAAGAGCGCCACTCCACTATAAAAAGGACTCCTATACTCCCACTTCCTAGAACCTATAAAGAAGCTTAGGTTAGAAAAATATCTAAAAACTTAACTCCAAAAAATCCCTCCATTTCTCCTTGAATCCTCACTTTGGTTATAAAGCAATCCAATGAAGCCTTTTAGTGCAAACCAAAAGGAGTTACCCGATTAAGAGGTAACATCTTTCCTCAAACTATCTAGTTTTATTTCCATTATACATACCCTAAAATATCATTATTTCATAATTAAAAAATAAAACCAGTATCCTAAATATACTGAGATGTTATTATTTTAAGTTTTATACCTAAACTTACACACACTTCCATCTAATGTGTAAATAACATTTTGTTTACGTGTACAACGAACTACCGCCTCACAAAATGATGATTGTTCATTTTTTGCTACCACCTATAATGATGGAAATTATGATAGAAAATATGTTTATATATTATATATGTTATGTCTCTATGATTATTTTTATATTTTATAACACATACCTCTATACTTTCCAATTTGTGTAAATACGATAACATCATCTGGGGATGTGTGGACTACCGCCTCCTCAAAGCGATGTGATTCGTTCACACTATACATATACCATATTGAGGATAATTTTAATAAAATTATATAACATATATTAAATATATATTATACTAGAATTATAATATACATATGTATCATTTACTCTTCATTATTTTAATACGACAAAGAAATGAAAGTAGCATTCATGCGTATGTACGACCTACCATCTCTATGAATGGTGCATTTCATTTCTTATCTCCAAACTTTATAGATTATTATAAATACATATGTACTGAATATATATTATAATTAAATCATGGTTTATATTATATATATAATTAAATCATGTTCTATATAATATGAATAACAAATAACTAGTCAAAACAAACATGATAAAACTAGGCAATTAACAGCCAAAATAGTGAAAACAATAAAAGATTGTTAAAAAATGGGTAATAAGACATCATAAGAAGATGATATATGATATTATAAAAATTAGTATGGTTATGGTATAAGTTAGTAACATATTTTAAACCACTATATAGTAGGATAAAAACTACACAACAAAAAGGAAGGTTAAGATAAGGGATTTTGTATCAATTTACATTCTATTGAGACTTATTTATTGTTATGCACTAATTCACTTTTATATGGTGTTAATACTTCCATTTGACATGTTATATCATGAATATATTTACTATCATGATATTCTATGTTTCATTTAATATTATTCCTTCATGTGAATTATGATTGAAATGTTTTAAAGTGGTATGAGAAACTTTGGAATGTTTAAAGACTATTCTACTAAAGAATGTTCTTAATGATTATCTTTTCAATATCACTTCATTTTGTGATTATTAACTTTCTCTTAAAATAATAACTTTATTTTAATAAATTTTCATGGTAAATTTAATTTAATATTCATATTATCATACAATGGATATTAGTATTTCCTAAACCGTATATCATTTTTACACACAGTGTTCACTTTGATAGTTATTTGATTAATTGGGGAATTATTGATAAATTTATATTCTTTATTAAATATAGATATTTGATAAGTAATATTATTTAATTTGATTAATTGATATGAGGAATGATTTTTAATGGCGATATAGGGTGGGACCCAGAATTTATATATCCTATTGATGCATCGATAGGTTATCACGAGACAAATAAGTTGGCCAAATTAAATGGGTTTCTATCCATAGTTTTAACCAGCTTTTGAAAGGTCTTGACGATATTGGTTTTCACGTCACTTAGACATGACGTCTAATAATTAAGAATTTCTTTCATAGATATTTTATTTATTATTCATCCATGATATTTTTCATTGACATATCTATGGATTCATTTTATTTTCAGCTCATTGATTAAATAACATGTGTTTTCAGTTTGTTACCTTGCCATTGTGATTTTTCCTTATCTAGTTATTTGAATGGAATGTATTATCAATTATTTACCTTTACATGTTAATTTATTCTCATTTATTCATTATTTATTCCTATTTACTTACCCTTACTAAGCATTTGAGATCACCCTTATTATGTTTCATTTCCCCAAGTTAGGAAGAAGAAATCTTTGAATAATATTTTAAAGAAACAATTTATTTATTTTTATTATGTATCATGTTTATATTTTCTATTAAAAATATATAATGGGTATCATGTATGTAATATTGATTTCCAAGAATACTAAACTAATCAATCCTTCAGGATTTGAGTCCTTGTAATCATTCAAATGTAATAAAATAATACACCGGCTTTGGTCTTATGGGGTTGGGGTGTTATAGTTGGTATCAAAAAAAGTTTAGCAGCAACCTTAGAAAATAGATTTATAAAAATTAGATTATGGAGAATAACCCTAATATAGACATTTGGATAATAATACAAGAACATACTAGAATTTTTGGTAAGGTAGAGATTATGTGGGTATTCCTAGAAATACATCCCTGTTTGGATACTATAAGTGGACGTGGTTCTGGAAAAGATGCACCTTAGAGTAATGACTTTGATAAGGTGTCCCAGTCATGACTTTGGGTAACCTGGTACATGACAACAGGCCTTACTACACACTTGGTTTGACACTTATGGGGGATATGATTAGGAAAATTCACATTTTATTTTCCTAACATTATAAAGGATTTAAAATTAAACATGTCCTAAAAGTAACCAAAGTTATTATTTATGATAAATAAAATTTTAATTTATGTTGAGTGTTATACCATATTTGAAATTCATAATTTTATGATCTAATCCAGTATATTCCATTTTTTTAGAAACTGATCCTGGAAGGACGAATAGTATTAATACTTGTGGAAAATGTAGAGATTACACAACAGAGGAAACCAATATAGATAGTATTGGAATGGATAAAATTATGGAAATATTGGGACAACTTAATTAGGTTATGAAAAATAAACTTAACCGAATAGAGAAACCTATTACATAGAGAGATTCCCATATGATGGATTGCTTTATGAGATAGAATCCCCCATCGTTTAGTGGGACTACTCATCCAATTGTATCTGAGTAATGGATTAAGACTCTGAAGAAGATATTTACAACCTTAGAATGTACTGAAAAGGAAAAGGTTAAACTTGAGGTGTATTTTCTCTAAGGTGATATTGATTAATGGTGGACCTTGATCCAAAATACTAGGGAGGAAGAAGAAATAGAACTCATGGAATGAAGAACCTTTAATGAGACATTATTCGATAAATACTTCCCTCATGATCAACAAATTGAGATGAAGAGGAAGTTCCTTGGATTAAAGAAAAAGGAAGAAGAGAGTGTTGCAGATTATAAATATACCTTTATAAGGTTAACCAGTAATTATATTTATTATATACACAACAAAAATTATAATATAGACAACTTCTTTAAAGGTCTTAAGAAAAATATCCGAAGGGTTTTGGTTTCTCTTAATTTTTCATCATACAATGAAATAGTTCTCTATGCCATCAAGATGGATAAAGAATTCTCAAGATCCTACATATTTAAGGGAAACCAAGACAAGAAGAGGCCATATAAGCATCATGAAAAAGGGAATTCATCCAAGAAGAACAAGAAATCTAAACCTTTTCAATCTTGTAAAAACTATGGGAAAAGAACCTTGGGAAATTTTTGAAGGGACTGGGGGTTTTCTATAAATGCAGAGATAGGGGTCACCAGGCTCATGAATTCAAGGGGAAGAAGTCGATCAATTATTTCTAGTGCTATAATTGTAAATATACATGAAATTATTCAAATAATTGACCCAAACATTAGGGTAATATTCCAAAGAAGAGGTCAAGGGGAGATGGACAAACTTATGCGATCACCACAATAGAGGTATAAGTAATAAAAGACATGGTGTCATATAAATTAATCCTATCTTCAAATTTAGACAATGCATTATTTGATTTTGGATCATCAAACTCTTTTATATCTAACTAGTTTTCTAAAAAAATTAGTCATTTACATTTTTATTTAATAAGGGATTTATCAGTCAAAACTCCTAAGGCAAGTTTTATTACGACAAAGATTTGTAGGGTAGTCTAAATTATGACACATACCATGCTTTATGTGATGATCTAGTTATCATACCTATGGTTGACTTTGATATAAGCCTCGGTATAGACCATCTCTCAAAATATGATGCAAAAAACTATTGTAAGAGGAAATAAATTACAATTTTTGGGGAATATATAGAATCACTCATCTTTAGAATAGAATCTTACTCACCTAACTCTTATCTAGATCCACCCCAGTAGCTCTACTGAATGAAAATATTATAGAAGAAGAGAAAACAACATCATGTGATGAATAAGGTAGTCTTCAAATTGAGGATGTACCTATTGCATAGGAATATATTGATGTACTTCTTGAAGAATTACATAGACATACTACAGAGTGTGAAGTTGAATTTTCCATTTATTTAATCCCTGATGCAAGGAAAATATCAAAGAATCCCTCTATAATGGACACTGTGGAATTGGTAGAGTTGAAGAAACAACTAGAGGATTTGGGTCATAAGGGATTTATTCACCCGAGCATTTCACTATGGGGATCCCCTACTTTCTCTATTAAGAAGAAAGATGGATCCATGAGGTGGTTAGTTGATGATAGGGAAATAAATGCCATTAAAATAAAGAACAAGTATCTTATGCCTCGTATTGATGACTTGTTTGATCAACTTCACGAATCCCAATAATTTTCAAAGATTGATCTTTGTTCTGGGTATCACCAATTGAGAGTGAATAAGGACACTTTGAAGATAGTTTTTCAGATGAGGTATGGACATTACGAGTTTACAGTAATGACATTTGGATTGACTAATGAACCCTTTATTTTTATGGACCTAATGAATAGAGTATTCAAGGAAATCTTGATGATTTTTATGGTATTAATTGATGATATTATTGTGAATTCTAAAATCTATGAGGAACATGAGGTACTACTAAAAAAAACACCTTTAACATCACTATAATAGGCCTTTATCAGTACTATAAAAGCACTGACTACCTCAAGACGGTTAAAAGGTCAAGAATTTTATCAATGCTAGAAAAGATAAGATTAAGGGTATATTTATCAGCACAAATAAAAGTGCTGATAAAGTATACTTTTATCATAAAAAATAAAGGAACTTCTAAAAGACACCATTTATCAACACTTTTATTTAGAACTAATAAAGAGAACCTTTATCAGTGATTTTAGAAGTACAGATAAATATTCCTTTATTGGTACTTTAAAAAGAGTTGATAAAGGATTCCTTTATCAGTGCTTATACAAGCTCTAATAAAGGACATCTTTATTAGTGCATTTAGTAGTGCTGATAAAGGGTAAAACTACAATGTGATGCTACAACACACTACAACATCAGAAACAGGTGAAATGTGTTGTAACAACACACAACATCACCAAAAATAACAATAGAAATTAACAAAATAAGATAAAAATAATTAATTTAAATGAAATAAAATTTCTAACACAAATACAAGAAAAAACACTATTATAGAGTATGTAAGCTATTTTATTACTAAAATTGATGTAAATTTTGAATAAAAAGGTGCACTTGGAGTCATATTGGCCACATTGTGAGTTGAATTGAGGTGTGACTAATTCCTACACATCAAAAATTACTTATGGATCATTTTACGGAAGTAAAAAAAAATATGTATGCATTTTATTGGTTTTGAGTATGTCAGTTGTTTTTTTTGATTAAAATTAATGCCAATTTTGAATAAAAAGATGCACATGGAGTCATACCAGTCATACCGTGCATCAGATTGAGATGAAACTAATTCCTATATGTTAGAAATGAATTATGGATCATTTTCCTAAAGTAACAAAACAATATGAATGAATTTTCATTGTTTTGAATATGTCACTTGTTTTTTCCACTAAAATTAATGTCAATTTGGAATAAAAAGGCGCACTTAGAGTCATATCAATCACACCATGTGCTAGATTGAGGTGAATCTGATTTCTACACATCCCAAATGACTTATGGATCATTTTCCTAATGTATTAAAATAATCAAAATGTGTTTCCTTGGTTTTGAGTATGCCACTTGTGTTTTTTACTAAAGTATAATTTTAAACTGGAAACACGCACTTTGAGCCATTCAGGTGACATCATGTGTGGGTTTGACTTGAGACAGATTCATATATGTCAAAAATTAATTATGATCATTTTAAAAAATTATCAAGATAATCTGAACATGTTTTCTCAGTTTTCAGTGAGTGACACTTTTTTGTATTAAAATGTCAATTTTAAACTGATAACAGACACTTGGGGTCATAACGGTCACACTATGCATAAAATTTAGGTGAAGATGATTCTTACATGTCACAAATTACTTATGGATAATTTTTCTAAAGTTCAAAAACAATATGAATGTGTTTTCTTATTTTTAAGTATGTTAGTTTTTTTCCACTAAAATTAATGTCAATTTTGAATAAAAAGATGCACTTGGAGTTATATCGGTCGCAACATGCATCATATTGAGGTTTGGATGATTTCTAAACATCCTAAATGACTCATGGATAGTTTATCTTAATTATCAAAACAATCAGAATTTTTTTCCTCAGTTTTGAGTACACTACTTGTGTTTTTACTAAAATATCATTTTAAACTTGAAACATGAACTTTGATCCATACAGGTAGAATCATGTGTGGGTTTGACATGAGACTAATTCATAAAAGTATTAAATGAATTATGAATCATTTTACCAAATTATCAAGACAATTAAAGTGTGATTTCTTGGTTTTTAGTGAGTGACATTTTCTTGTATTAAAATGTTAATTCTAAAATGATAATTGACACTTGGAGTCATACCGGTCACACCGTGCACCGGATTGAGGTGAGGATGATTCATACATATCAAAAATGACTTATGGATAATTTTACTAAAGTAATAAAACAATAAAAATGTGTTTTCATAGTTTTGAGTACATTATTTGTTTTTTATAGTAAAATTAATGTCAATTTTGAATAAAAAGATGCACTTGAAGTCATACCGATCACACTGTACATCAGATTGAGGTGAGGATGATTTATACATATCCCAAATAACTCATGGATTGTTTTCATAAATTATAAAAATAATCAGAATGCGTTTCCTCATCTTTGAGTATGCCACTTGTTTGTTTTACTAAGAGTTCATTTTAAACTGGAAACACGCACTTTGAGCCATACAGGTGGCATCGTGTGTGGGTTTGATATGAGACTTATTCATAAACATCAAAAATGAATTATGAATAATTATCCCAATTTATCAAGAAAATATGAGTGTGTTTTATCAGTTTTAAGTGAGTGAAACTTTTTTTTACTAAAATGTCAATTTTAAACTGATAATGGACACTTGGAGTCATACTGATAACACAGTTCATAAGATTGTGGTAATGTTTATTCCTACACATCAAAAATGAATTATAGATCATTTTACTAAATTAACAAAATAATCTGAATTTATTTACTTGGTTTTGAGTATGTTAGTTGTTTTATCATTAAAATTAATTTCAATTTTGAATAAACTGATGTACAAGGAGTCATAATGGTCACACCATGTGTCAGATTGAGGTGTGGATGATTCATACACACCCCAAATGACTTATGGATAATTTTCCTAAAGTATAAAAAAAATAAGAATGCATTTCACCAGTTTTGAGTGCGCCACTTGTTTTTTTACTGAAATTCCATTTTAAACTAGAAACACACACTTTTATCCATACAGGTGGTATCATGTGTGGGTTTGACATGAAACTGATTCATACACATCACAAATAAATTATGAATCATTGTACCAAATTATCAATATAATCTGAGTGTGTTTTATCATTTTTCAGTGAGTAACACTTTTTTGTATTAAAATGTCAATTTTAAACTGATAACAGATACTTTGACACCATCCCTCCTTGATGTACACAATATATCAATGCTGGTTTTCCTATAATAGTTCCTTTATACACATCTTGACTTCAATGGTTGATTACACACATACTTATTCAAACATTTAAGTTGGATTATACAACTGTTTGATGATTTGAAGTTTTACATAATTTTCTTCAATAACACTAGTGGAGAAATTGAAGCTTACAACATAGAATGATCTTATAAGTGGATTACTACCCTGTATAAAATCACTTAAACAAGTGGTGAAAAAAATTATTTTAATAATTCAACTAAAACACTTTCACAAGGGCTCTTATATTATGTGACAAGTATTGCGTGAAATTTTAAGAAATTGTTCTCAAACACAATCATTGTATGATCCTTATAGTGACCCGAAATTTTCTTAAATTACTATTAAATCATTTCAAATATAAACAACATAATATTATTACACATATAGGATCCAAAGGTTTAGTGTCTTGGTAAAACTAGGACCACACATAATAAATACAACATCAAGCATAAACATTCATTTAATTTCTTCTTGTCTAGCTTCTTATTGGCAATTTTCCTCTCCTTAGTACATGTAGCCACCTGAGGATATACATCAAAAGAGGTGAGATATAAGCCTAGTAAGAGGATAGATAAGAACAATATATCATGGGGTGAGCATAATCATAACATAGGCAAAAGATCATGAACATGAGAGGTGCATAAATAAAAGACTTGAAATGTGGCCATGCATAAAAATAAAACATCATGTCTTAGTGGTTAACTACCACAAATACTTGTGAACCAAGATAGAATCTTGTTCAAACATCATTTCACATCTACTCATGATATTCATCACTTTACCCAATGCATTGGAGTGCTGTATAATTATGGGCGCACCTGTCACTTTGAAACATTCATAAATGCGCTATATAATTCCGGGCGCACCCGTCACATCATAACATTATCATTATCATGCTTGGCACATGGAACATTCATCAAAAGTGAACATAAATAACCCATGGTAAGGAATGGTTTTCATATCATAAGAATACATTTATAATCTTTGGGTTCCCAAAAGAAATAGGGAACAACATACTTGATACAAGAACCATCAACCATGAGTGAGAGGTAAAAGTTGAGTTCTTAAAAGAAGAGTTCTTTTGGAAAACATTTAAATTGACATAAAAATTATTAGAAAACATTTATATCCTATAAAAATAAATAAAATTATGAAAAAACAATCTTTAAGGAGTTACCATATCAAAAATGGAGTGAAATAGGTAGAACCCGAAGGATGAAAGTTTGGTTCGAGAATTTCCCCTTACCTTGTATCTGAATGCTTCCTTCTCTTTAATGTCCTGTATAATGACATTATATTCATTAATTAGAAATTATAGAACCTTTTATACATTAATAGGTTTAATTATGGTTTCATTATGTCATTTTTTGTTCATTTTTATGACTTATAGAGTTTAAAAAGATTGCTCGGGGATGTTTGTTTTTATGGTTTTTCTTGGGTGGTTCACTTGTATTCATAAATTGAAGTTCGGGTAGAAAATGGGTAAACATCCAGAAATGATATTACATGTCATTAATGATATTAAAGGATTTTGAATTATCTTATAATGAATTATATTATATCCATATGGATGAATCATTAGATAAGAATTAAATGATGGTTATTTGGGTCATTTTGGGCGGTTTTTGGATCACAACAAACTTGTTTTAATTTATCACTTAGTAATATGTTCATAAGTCAGTTACAGAACTTTAAATAGGAAATAATACATTTAAAATATTCTGGTTCAAACATAAAAATGTTTTCATGACCATATCTGAAGGTATAAATGGAAGAAGAAAGCATGTTGTTCTTGAAGGTGATAAATTAACACCTCACGAACAACGTTCTCTTTAATATAAAAAGGAGGAGGGAAAAGGGGTTGGGTGATATAATATCCCATTAGAATCATAAAATTACATTATATGTATAATAATAGAGTTACAATACAATTTGGATGAATATAGATGGGGATAGATCAACAAATGAACATGAACTTGAAAGGAAATTAAAGGAGAAGAGGGAGGGAAATTACCTCTAGAATCCTCCTCTTGAGAACCTCCTTAAGGGCCTAAGCTTGGTCTTTTGATGAGACCAGAAGATCTTGGACGTGGGGGAGGGGATAGGGAAGGTGTTTTGGCAGAGTTTAGTGAAGGCTTGGAGCTTGAGAGGTGTGAGGAAATGAGGGTGTGAAGGGTGGCTTTTATAGTGGAGGGGAGAGGGGTTTCCTTAATATAAAATTCATTAGTTTATTAATTTCCCCTAAGACAAGGAATAGTGAGTTTTTAATGACCAAGAATAGTAATTTTATCATGTGATCCCAAACCAAGTGGGCTTACTTCAGCAGAGCATCATCGATGACTCAATTAATCCATTATTTAGCATTTATTGTAAATTATCGGATTCTACTATTCATCAAAAATTCAAGTATCTTAGAAAAATCCTAAAAATTTACCTCAACCATTTTTCAGAATATAGAATCCAAAAATGAAGTCCATTTTTCAAAAATAATTTTCCAAATATTATTAATTTAATATTTAATTAAAATAATAATTTACTTAAAAAAACAGTTTTTAAGATTAGAACTGATTTTCTAGTGCTTTCAAAAATTACGTAGGATCTTATAAAATTATCTAAAAACTATAAGAAATTGATTCAATAATTTATTATTACATTTTAGGGAAATAAATATTCTTTTAAATTAATTAATTAATTATAATTAATTATTTATGACTTACAAAATACCAAAATGTTTACTAAGGTCAAATTGTCACTTTCTAAGATGTCTAATTTTTTTAATTATTCATAGGTAACTTTACTCTTCTTTTGGATGATTTACTATTCATAAGGGTCATATTACTATTCATAAGGGTATGTTACTATTCATAAATGTAGGTTACTATTCACCAAAAATTATTTTTGTTTTATTAGACTCCAAAAATCATCTTGAGCACAACCATGTATGTTGGATTTTTTAAAATTCCAAATACAAAAGTGAAAAACTTAAGTTTAAAGGTCACTTATCACTTAGTAGTTCATTATGTTGTGTTTTCATGTTATTTTATGACATAAATATAAGAAGGGAATTTCTATTGAAAAACTTTGGGTCGTTACATTCTTTCCCCCTTAAGAAATTTCGCCCCCGAAATTTCACTTTACACAAACAGGTGAGGGTGTTTCTCCTTCATTGCCTCTTCTGGTTCCCAAGTTACTTACTCAAACTTATGGTTCCTCCACAACACTTGGACAAGATGGGTTTTCTTGTTGCGTAGAACCTTATCTCTCTGATCCAGAATCTTTACTGGCTGCTCCTCATAGGAGAGATCATCTTCCAGCTGCACCACCTCTGAGTTTAGTACATGTGAGGGGTCTGGTATGTACTTCCTCAGCAGTGATATATGAAACACATCATGAACTTGAGCCATATTCGGTGGAAGTTCAAGATGATAGGCCACAACTCCTATGCGGTCAAGGATATCAAAGGGGCCAATATACCTTGGGCTTAGCTTTCCTTTCTTCCCGAATCGCATGACTCTCTTCCATGGAGATATTCAAAGGAAGACTTTATCTCCAACGTCGAACTCCAAGTCCCTTCGACGGTTTTCAACATAGCTCTTTTGCTGACTTTGAGTAGCTTTTATGTGTTTCTAGATGACTTGAACCTTCTCTGTCATATCTTGAATAAGATCAGGCCCAAGCAGCTTTCTTTCTCCAACTTCATCCCAACAAGTTGGAGTTCTACATCACTTCCCATAAAGAGCTTCATACAGAGCCATTTGAATACTCGAGTGGAAACTATTGTTGTATGAGAACTCAACCAATGGGAGATGATGATCCCATCCACCTTTGAATTCTAGAGAGCAGGCTCTTAGCATATCTTCAAGCGTCTGAATAGTCCTTTCATATTTTCCATTAGTTTGGGGGTGATAGGCCATGCTGAAATTTAATTCAGTACTCAAAGCATGTTGAAGGATTTTCCAGAATTTAGACGTGAACCTTAGATCATGATCAGAGACAATTGAGAGTGGAACACCGTGTAGTCTCACCACTTCCTTCACATATATATTTGCAAGTTGTTCAAGTGAGAGATCTTCTCGAATAGAGATAAAATGGGCAGTCTTGGTGAGTCGGTCAACCACAACCCATATCGCATTATTTACCTTTGACGTCTTCGGGAGACCCGTGATAAAGTCCATAGTAACATTTTCCCATTTGCACATGGGTATAGGAAATTCCTGCATCATACCTTTGGACTTTTGTCGCTCAGATTTAACTTGCTGACATACCAAGAACCTCGATATATATTCTGCAATCTCCTTCTTCATGTTATCCCACCAGAAGTGTTCTCAAAGATCACAATACATCTTGGTACTCCCAGGATGGATAGAGAATGTTGATCTATGTGCACTGTCTAATAGCTCCTTCTTTATCCCGGGTGATGAAGGCACACAAAGCCATGTTCCAGACCAAATCACACCATCATCATCGATATGGACCTCTTGCAGCTTCCCTTCCTTTACTGAATTCAACCTCTTTTGTATCTCCATATCATCCCTTTGTGCTTCCTTAATCTTCTCCTCGATGGATGGTTGCGCAATCATTTGGGAAAGGTAGGATGTGTCCCTTTCCCTTATGATTTCAAAATCCATTCTTTGTATATCCAAGAAGATAGGGTCTTTCTCAATATACAACATGGATAGAGTAGCAGGTTCTTTTCTGCTTAAAGAATCAGCTACCTTGTTCGCCTTTACAGGATGATAGTGAATAGAGCAATCGTAATCCTTGATTAGCTCTAACCATCTCCTTTGACACATTTTGATCTCCTTTTGTGTGAATATATACTTTAGGCTCTTGTGGTTGGTGTATATGTCACACTTCTCTCCATAAAGGTAGTGCCACCAGATTTTCAAGGCAAAAATCATGGATGCCAGCTCTAGATCATGCGTCAGGTAGTTCTGCTCAGGGATCTTCAACTGTCGTGACGCGTAGGCTATCACATTATCATTTTTCATGAGTACACAACCCAAGCCTTTCCTTGAAGCATCACTGTATATCACAAAACTTTCTCCACTTTTCGGTAGTATGAGTACAGGTGCAGTGATCAGCATTCTCTTTAGATCCTTGAAGCTTACCTCACATTCTTCCGTCCAAACATACTTTACCCCTTTCCTTGTTAACTTAGTTAGCAGGCTTGGAAATAACGAGAAGTTTCTCAAAAAACATCGGTAGTACCCAGCTAATCCAAGGAAACTACGGATTTCTATGACACTAGAGGGCCTGGGCCATTCCTCAATCGCCTTTATCTTTGAAGGATCCATAAAAATTTCCTCACTTGTGATCACATGTCCCAAGACCATGACTTGCTTCATCCAAAAGTCACACTTGCTGAACTTGTCATACAACTTCTCCTTTCTTAATGTCACCAACACAAGTCTTAGATGTTCTTCATGTTCCTCCTTGCTCTTGGAGTAGATGAGAATATCATTGATAAACACTACCACAAATTTTTTGAGGTAATGTCCAAAGAATCTATTCATCAAATCCATGAAGATTTCAGGGGCATTAGTAAGTCCAAAGGGCATCACAAAAAACTCATAGTGCCCATACATTGTTCGGAAGGCAGTTTTCTGAATATCTTCCTTCTTCACCTTTACCTGATGATATCCAGAATGAAGATCCACCTTTGAGAAGTATTGAGCTGCTATTAACTGGTCGAACAAGTCATCAATCCTTGGGAGAGGATACTTGTTCTTTATGGTGATCTTGTTGAGTTCCCGATAATCGATGCACAACCGCATTGTTCCATACTTCTTCTTCACAAAGAGCACTGGTGCACCCCAAGGTGATGCACTAGGGAATATGAAGCCTTTGTCCAAATTCTCTTGTAGCTGCTTCTTTAACTACTCCAGTTCGATAGGAGCCATCCTATAGGGACACTTCGAGATAGGAGTAGCTCCAGGTATGAGTTCAATTGAGAACTCTACCTCACGATCCGGGGGAATTCTGGGTAACTCTTCAGGAAATACATCGCCGTATTCCCTCACGATGGGCATTTCATCAAGGTTGGCACTTTCTTTCGACTCAACCATTTGGGTGAGGTATGCTTCTTCATAGGGAATCAACACCCACACCATTGAATGATTTTTCGAAGGAGATTCATGATCTTCCTTACATTTGTAGAGGAACATGGGATGGTTCGGAATATGAAAAGATATTTCCTTTTCCCAACAGTTGATATGTGCTCTATATAATGAGAGCCAATCCATTCCCATTATAGCATCGAATTACATCAAGGTAAGTATTACGATATTTTCCAGAAGAATCTTCCCACATACGCCAATAGGAGAAGAGTCAAACACTTGGGTTGCAATGATTTCACCACTTGGTGTTTTTACAGATATCTCTACTTCAAGGTTTCAGGGATTTGATTCTATAGTTCTAGAAAACTTGCAAGATATAAAGGATTGCGTAGAACCAGAATCAAATAATACTTTTTCCATTATTGAGTGAATAGAAAGAGTACCTTCTATGACTTCATTATCATGCTCCAACTCCGCAGTAGTGATGGAAAAAGCTTTCCAATGTTCCTTTGGCTTTAGTGGTTGCTGACATTGATTACCCTCGAGAACTTGAGGTTTAGTGCACTGGTTTACATAGTTCCCTATCTCCTTACAGTTGTAGCCTTGAACCATGAGTGGTTCGCTCCTTTCATCGGCTACATTCTCCTTACTTTTCGTGTTTTTCGACACTCTGGAGCATGGTGTCCTTCTTTCCCACACTTGAAGCATTTCCCCGTCCCTTTGAGGCAGTTCACATGGTGCAACTTCCCACATTTTTGGCATGTGGGTCGTTGATTTTTCTTCCCACATTTATCATTAGATCCATCATCTTGAAACTCCATATTTCTTTTCTTATCCCCATAGCCATGGGACCATTCTCCAAACACCATCTCCACTTTGAGGGAACATCGAATGACTTCTTCATAACTCCCAAAGTCTCTAATTGCAAGAGCCTTTCGAAGTTGTGGTTTTAATCCAATAAATAATCTATCAATTTTTCTATCATTGTTGATAACAAAACCCGAAGTGTACCTTGAAAGCCTTGTGAAATTCACTTCATAGGTTGTGATAGATTCTCCTTATTTTTTCTTGAGCTCTATAAATTCTCTCTCCATCTTCGTGTGAAGAGTTAGTGGGATGTACTTATTAAGAAACATTATCTTAAAGTCTTCCCATTCCATCTCTTCAATTTCTTCCCTTGTCTTGGTGTTCTTAATCAAAGACCACCATTGATCAACTTCTCCATCTAGATGATAAACGTCTAGAGTCACCTTATCCGTCTCAGAACAGTGAAGCACAGAAAAGATCTTCTCCATGGAGTTGACCCACTGTTCCACAACTAGTGGATCGGAAGATCCACAAAATGTCGGTGGTCATTGCCGCATAAAACATTCGATAGTCAGTTGATCCCTCTTTGGTGAAGGAGGATGTTCCCCATTATTATGGTTATTGTTAATAACCTTAGATAATTGGGTAAGCATCGCCATGAAGTTTTGAACTCCACCTCCCAAATCATTGGGGATTTCGTTTGGGAAATCGTTGCATTGTCCCTCGCAAGAGTTGTTGGCCTGATTTCTTCTGGTTCCCACCATTTTCTAAAATAGAAATGGTTAGAAAAAAACATAAGTAAACAAGTCATGAATACATAAATTATTCATTTGAACAATTTATACTAAAAGAATAACATATGGGATCCCTATGTAAATACTCTTGTGTTCATATTTGTACTTAATCTCATACTAGAGGTTTTATCTAGGGTTCACTAATCCTAATTCCCAAATTAACTAAACCTCCCTCTGATACCAACTATAGCGACCCAGCCTTTTCTTACATTACTATTACATCATTTCAAAGATAAACAACATAATAGTATTACACATAGAAGATCCAAAGGTTTAGTGTCTTGGGAAAACTAGGACCACACATAACAAATACAACATCAAGCATAAATATTTATTTAATTTCTTCTTCTCTAGCTTCTTATTTGGCACTTGTCCTCTCTTTAGTACATGTAGCCACCTAAGGATATATATAACACCCTGAGATTTTATGAGATATATTCTTTTTAATTTCTTTGATGTCTTCTATTGTACACTACAAAAAGATTATCTTGCGCTATACACAACACCGTATTAGCTTCCAGTATACGCAACACTATTCATGGATCATGTTACACACAATTTCAAGTTTGTTTGATAAAAGTTATTCTACACAATATTGAGTGTATGTGTATATATATATATATATATTCAATGTATAAATTAAATATTATTGGATTCTATTATACACAAAAACAAAGGAATCTTGCACTACACGCAACCCTGACTTGGATTGCATTACACACAATCAAGACCTTCCTCGATAACATGTGTAGTACACAATACCGAGTTTCACTAAACGAGATATTATTATAATATTATTATGAACTAGCCGTTATGAATAGTAATACCCACTTTTTAAAATTTTATAAATTTTATCTTTCAAAATTGACTTCATTTTTGGATTCTTTATATTTAAATTAGCATAGGGTAAATTTTTGGTATTTTTCTGAAAACTTTTAATTTTTGATGAATAATGAAAACACTGAGTTACTATTTAAAAACCGACTTTTTATTTAAATAATTATTTATTTTATTTAAATTTATTTTAGGTCAAAATTGATACATAATACCTATATAAGTCCAATGTAATTGATTGGATTCATTTTATAATAATTTTAGATATATAAAAATTTTATTGAACTTTTCACCGTCTTTTACCCACCTCCTAGGAGAATTTGAAAATTTACATAAAACAAAATTTTAATGCTTCTGTGAGTGGAATTTTGAAAATCCGAGAGACACGGTTAATATCAAGGAGTAAAATCTGGTTCAATAAGATAAAAATAATTTTTGGTGAATAGTAACTTTTTACTTTTTTTAACCACGGTTAAAAGTAAATAGGGTAATTAAGGGTAAAAATGATATTATTATTACCCTAAAACATGTCCTAATTCTATTGGATAAGTGTAATTAGACAAAAAAAACCTTATGAATAAAATATTACCCTTTAGGTCCACTTGGATTAGATTAAGACACTTATTATTATTTTATTTAAAGAAGAGTTAAAAGAGTTAAAATCAAAGTTTAATAACTAAAACATTTTTAATATAGGGTTATACATAAGATAAATTAGACTATAAATATTAATTAGAAATATAAAAATATTTCCTACATAATGGTATTTTATTTATAATTTTTAGACATTAAATAATTTAATTTATTTATGACACAATGATGGTTCAGTAATTACCTTATTAATGAAATATTAACATAATTGATGTTATAAATACCCAAATAAATGTAATTTTAGACTTTTTATGAATTAAAATAATTTTATAGGTTAATATGACATGTTATTATTTATTTAATTAATTTTTCTCTAACTAATCATGCTGTTATGATTTTCACAAAAATCAATTACCAAATAGTGTCAAAATTGACATAAAATAGTTTTTAAAATAAATATTATATTATTAATTGTTATTCTATTCCTAAAAATCTAAGTTTCGGCCAAATGACATAGATAAGGTTATATATATTAATAATGAACCACTTGGGGTTCGTTAAACTTGTTATAGTAAGTTTATTAACCACATAGTGTAAGAAAACAAGAAGACACGGTAAAAGTTAAATTATTTAACTTAGAGTTAAATCTAAATGATAAGGTTAAAATTGTAACCTAAACTTATCTAAAACCTATTTGATGTGAATATCTCGAACCATACCCACTTTATCTTCTAAATAAGTCACTTTGGATCCATTATAAACCGAATATGACTTTATTATAAAATAATATTTTAAGTTTTTCCTATAGTGCCCCTCTCCTCCCTTATAAAAGGGAACCTCCTCCCTCTTCTATTCACACAATTTTGAGCCTTAAAGCTCGGCTAAAACCTGCCCATTTACCTTCTAAACTTCCCTAGAAACATTATAGAGGTTTTGGTCTCCTCAAAAGACCAACTCTAGTGCCTTAAGAGGAAGATTAAAAGAGGAGCGTCAAAGAAGAGGTAATCCCTTCTACCAATTCTTTCAAGTTTCTTTCTTCTTCAACTTCTTCTTCTTTAGTTGTTTCATTATAAATTAATAACATAAGTATAAATAATATAATTGTATTTTATTATAAATATGAAACAAACCCATTTCACCTTCTATCCATCCTACATAAAATGAAATCACCGCGCGTGCATACGTACGGAATACCGTCTCCACACCGTGGTGTAATCTGTTTTTCCACCACCACCTTACTTGGATGGGTATAATGGTGTAAAGAATAACTATATATGGTTATTATAACATCATACAGATTCTGATATATTATATAATCCACTCCAATTCCATTCAATAATTATGGGAATGATATCATCGCTCGTGCGTACGTACGGATTACCGTCTCCACGACGCGATGAGATTCATTCACCATGTTAACCATTCAAGAATGATTATAAAGTATATATAATGAATAATAATGAAATATATGAAATAATTAAGCTACTTTATTTATGTATATATATGTATATATTTCATCTACCTACTTCCATTCAAGTCAATAAGGAAAGGAAAACAACATTCATGCATACGTACGACCTACCATCTCCATGAACGGTGTATTTCATTTCATTTATCAATATTATATATATATATATATATACTGAATATATATGATATATAAATCATTATTTAAATTCTGGATGTAAGTAAATCATGATATAATTAATAATAATATCAATAACAACAATTCCAAACACGTACGATAAATAAAACGATTTTACCCAAAACACTGCTTTAACATAGAATTTATAAAAGAACGGGTAATATAAAGTCATAAGTGAACCATATATGATATAATAAAAATGAATATGATTCTTTAATAAGTCAATTGAATTATTTAAATCATTATATAGGAGTTTCAGATACGTATGAAGCATATCAGACCTAAGGTAAGGGATAATTTTGCAAATCTCTTTTTTATCCGAGATTGCTTATACGTAAGTATTTACTGGGGTTATATTTTTCATCCATGTCCATAAAATTGTTTTTCATAAAGTGTTAAATATTCTTCCATGTATGTTTAAAGTCATGTTTACCCATATTTGACTTTTACATTGTGTTATGGAAAGAATATTTCTTTTGTTTACCATACGAGGAACGTTTTGACTTTTCCAGCAAAAGTACGAGAAGAATGTTTTTTTAACTTATACAGCATGAACGGATTTTTACGATTTTATAACGCCTTATCTTCATGAAGATTGATCTACAATATTTCATTATTATTTTCAACAAAATCCTTTTCTTTTAAAATTTCATGTAATTTTTTGAAAAGAAAATGATTTTGAAGAAGAAAGTATATTTTCCTCAAGAAATAATTTCAAGTGTTTTATCAAAACCATTTTCCATCTAAGATGACATTATTTAATATGTGTATGTTTCAATTATAATGTCTCTATGATTTACATGGTTTCACTTTTCTTATGATGAAATGATATCCATTTGTTTTATATGGATTATGTTATGATGGGATGATGTTTATGAAACCCATTTTATTCTTTGGGTTATGATGAATGATTTAAGTTTATGTTGTGGAACACGTAAGAATGATTTCATTATGAGATGGGTGGGACCTATATCTCCCTCCAATGAATTGGGTAAAGATTTATATCTCATGATATAGACATGGCTGGAATGGTAAGTTAATCCGGTTCAGTGATACAGGACTGAAATGAGGAGTGAACTCGATTCAGAAAAGGACTTTGTCCACTAAGATGGTATTGGCGGAAATTATTTGGCTACTATGGAAATAATATCATGTGTTTAATGGTTTTCCACAATTACATGTTTTATTACCATGCTATTTTATCATGATTGATGTTCCTTTATGATATATGACTTACAAGATTTATGTATTTGCTCAAGATTTTGATGTTTAGATTTTATGTTCATGTTTTTGCATTCAAATGTTTATGGATTATTTTATGTTCTCTATGTTTACCCTTATTGAGAATTTGAGCTCACCCTTTTTATGTTTTCTTTTCCCCAGGATATAAAGAAAGGTTTTAGGTCAGAAAACAAAAGGGTAATATCTTTATGGGAGATGTTGAAGATCTTTCACCATGATTAGAAGATTATGTTCCGAGTTTCCAAAGACACTAAACTATTATGGTCCTTGAGTGTTGGTTCTTGTTATGTATTAATTATTCCGCAAAAGTAATGTAATGTCCACGTACGTAAAGCTCCGTGTCTCTACAATATACATCAAAAGGGGTGATCTAGAAGCCCATTAATAGGATAGATAAGAACAATATATCATTGGGTGAGTATAATCATAACATAGGAAAAAGATCATGAACATGAGAGGAGCATAAATAAAAGACTTGAAATGTGGCCATGCATAAAAATGAAACATCATGTCTTAGTGGTTAACTACCACACATACTTGTGAACCAATATAGAATCTTGTTCACACATAATTTCACATTTAATCATGATATTCATCACTTTACCCAATGAATTAGAGCGCAGTATAATTCCGGGCGCACTCGTCACTTTGAAACATTCATAATTGCGCTATATAATTCCGGGTGCACCCGTCACATCATAACATTATCATTATAATGATTGCAACATGGAACATAAATAAAAATTGAACATAACTAACCCATGGTAAGTAATGGGTTTCATCTCATAAGAATACATTCATAAGCTTTGGGTTCCCAAAAGAAAGAGGGAACAACATACTTGATACAAGAACCATCAACCATGAGTGAGAGGTAAAAGTTGAGTTCTTAAAAGAAGAGTTCTTTTGGAAAACATTTGTATTGAAATAAACTTCATTAGAAAACATGTATATCATAGAAAAGCAAATAAAATGATGAAAAAATGATCTTTAAGGAGTGATGATATCAAAAATAGAGTGAAAGAGGTAGAACCCGAAGGATGAAAGTTGGGTTCAAGAATTTCCCCTTACCTTGTATCTGAATGCTTCCTTCTCTTTAATGTCCTATATAATGACATTATATTAATTAATTAGAAATTATAGAACCTTTTATAAATTAATAGGGTTAATTATCGTTTCATTATGTCATTTTTTTTCCTTTCTATGACTTATAGAGTTTAAAAACATTGCTCAGGGATGTTTGTTTTTATGGTTTTTCTTGGGTGGTTCACTTGTATTCATAAATTGAAGTTCAGGTAGAGCATGGGTAAACATATAGAAATTATATTAAATGTAATTACTGATATTACATGAGTTTTAATGATATTATAATGAATTATATTAGATCCATGTGGATGAATCATTAGATAAGAGTTAAATGATGGTTATTTGGGTCATTTTGGGCGGTTTTTGGATCACAACAAACTTTTTTTAATTTATCACTTAGTAATATGTTCATAAGTCAGTTCTAGAACTTTAAATAGGATGTAATAAATATAAAATATTCTTCTTCAACCATAAAAATGGGTTCATGACCAGATCTTAAGGTATAAATGGAAGAAAAAAGCATGTTGTTCTTGAAGGTGATAAATTAACACCTCAGGAACAACGTTTTATTTAATAAAAAAAAGGAAGAGGGAAAGGGTTTGGGTGATATAATATCCCATTAGAATAATAAAATTAAATTATATGTACAATAATGGAGTTACAATACAATTTGTATGAATATAGGTGGGGAGAGATTAGGAAATGAACTTGAACTTGAAAGGAAGTTAAAGGAGAAGAGGGAGGGAAATTACCTCTAGAATCCTCCTCTTGAGAACCTCCTTAAGGGCCTAATCTTGGTATTTTGATTAGAAAATAAGATCTTGGATGTGGGGGAGGGGATAGGGAAGGTGTTTGGGCAGAGTTTAGAGAAGGCTTGGAGCTTGAAAGGTGTGAGGAAATGAGGGTGTGAAGGGTGGCTTTTATAGTGGAGGGGAGAGGGGTTTCCTTAATATAAAATTCATTAGTTTATTAATTTCCCCTAAGACAAGGAATAATGAGTATTGAATGACCAAGAATATTAATTTTATCATGTGATCCCGAACCAAGTGTTTTTACATCAGTAGAGCATCATTGATGACTCAATTAATCCATTATTTAGCATTTATTGTAAAATATCGGATTCTACTATTCATCAAAAATTCAAGTATCCCAGAAAAATCCCAAAAATTTACCCCAAACATTTTTCGGCATGTAGAATCCAAAAATGAAGTCTATTTTTCAAAAATAATTTTCTAAATATGATTAATTTAATATTTAATTAAAATCATAATTTACTTAAAAAAACAGTTTTTAAGATTAAAACTGATTTTATAGTGCTTTAAAAAATTACGTAGGGTCTTATAAAATTATCTAAAAACTATAAGACTTTGATTAAATAATTTATGAATACATTTTATGGAAATTAATATTCTTTTAAATTAATTAATTAATTATAATTAATTATTTATGACTTACAAAATACCAAAACATTTACTAAGGTCAAATTGTCACTTTCTAAGATGTCTATTTTTTTTAATTATTCAGAGGTAATGTTACTCTTATATTGGATGATTTATTATTCGTAAGGGTCATATTACTATTCATAAGGGTATGCTACTATTCATAAGGTTAGGTTACTATTCACCAAAAATTATTTTTGTTTTATTAGACTCCAAAAATCATCCTGAGCACAACCGTGTATGTCAGATTTTTTAAAATTCCAAATAAAAAAGTGACAAACTTAAGTTTAAAGGTCACTTATCACTTAGTAGTTCATTATGTTGTGTTTTTATATTATTTTATAACATAAATATAAGAAGGTAATTTCCATTGAAAAACTTTGGGTCGTTACAATCGTCATTCTACTTAATTTCCCAACAATTTTATTTTTTTCAAGCCATCACTTCTTATCCTCCTCTGCCTCGGTCTCCACCCCAGTCTTCGCTTCTGACTCCTCCTCCACACCAATCTTCATCTCTTAATCTTCCTCTAAATCTACCTCTACCTTCACCTCTGCCTCTGTAATCACCTTTTCCTCCACCTTCACCACTGTGATTTCCCAATACTTTTATTGTTTGTAGGTCAACACTTATAAACAAATTGATTTACTTCATTATACTTCTCCTTGATAAAGAGATCAAAAATAATATATAATCATTATGACACTAATTCTTCACACCCCAAATATCTTTTGAAGGTCATAACTTGTACTAGATCACAAACATAACAGGTAATCATCTAATTTTTTTGTGGCATAAATTATGACAAAAAGTATGCTTCCCACTTCTCTCTAAACAAATTAATTTCTTATTTTGAGTAACTAGGTTGTCAATAGTCTTGATAGTACTGAGAAAATATGGAAAAACAAATTATTATGAATTATATTTAATGAAGTTGTAATTACCTTAAAAAATTACCTATTGGGGATGGTGGTCTTTTCATGATTTATTATTTCTCTCATAAATTTTATAACATAATATCTACAATTCATGTCATTATCTTTTTTTCAGACACTACATAATCATTGACCAAAATAAGTAAATTACTTTGAAATGTTGTTATAGTTAAATATTTTTATATATACCTTAATTTTTTTCCATTTGTAGTAATCCACATAATTTATCTCTTTAGACATTGACTTCATGCCATGATCTAGCCTGTATTGAGAGGCCACCCTATCATAACAAAATTATTGTTAAAACACATACTAAAAATATAATTCAAAGTTTATCTTTAAAATGTTGATTTTAGTGTATCACATATTGAAAATACACATCATGTGTGGTTGGTTGGTTTCATATCCATGCATTTGATCTAAAAAATTAATATTCAGGGTGTCTATATTGACTGATATCAACATCCAGTGCACCCTAAAAAAAATTAAGTAATGAAAAAATTAAAAAAATTATTTTATGTGATTAGATTATAGAGTTTTACCTTTGCATTGTAGGCATAAAAAAGAGTCTGTAATCTGATGTTTTTTTATTAAATGCTTTAAGTAACTCATATTTTTTATTCTTAATTGCTACCTCATTCAAAGTAAGTTCTGGCATAGAAATGATATAGGGATTAATGAATCCAAATCGTGATTCACACAATTTTCCCTTTATATTATTGTGATATAAATTTCTGCACAAAATATAAATAGTTGTTAACTTTAATAAACATATTATCTCACTATTTTTACATATGTATCATGAAAATTTACCTTATGTATGTATTCACAACTGAGATTCCCAACCATTCTTGATTGAGAATTTCATTTAGAGTCTTGAGGATAATTATACCTGTGAAGGAATATCCATATATTTTTTCTTCATATTCAATGTAAGAGATAGTTTTATCTTTAAATTTGGTATTTTGATGAAGTTTTAATGATAATAAATGTTTATCTAGAACGGGTGGGGATAAGGTACTCTCAAAAGTTCATTTTTTTCTTGGTCAATTCACTAGATTTTCTTGATTTGGCCTTCTGTTTCTCAACTATTTTATCGATCTATAATATCATACCTCACTTAAAACCTTTTATCATAAAATATTACATGTTTTTCATATGAAAAAATTTGTTAAAGTCATACCTCATGTATCTTTATAAGATTTTATGGCCATGCTATGAAAGCTCTAATAGTAGGTTCAACCATTATAATATCTGGACCATCAAGTGGGACATAAAACTCAGCAGTCGGCTCATAATCTACCTCAATAACCACTCTAATGTGATATTTTGGGAGGTTATGATTGTTTATGTAGTATCCCAAGATATTATACATTGTACCCATCACAACTTGATGGTATGTGGGTGTTGAAAGATACAAATCACATACAACTGTACCCTACAGAATTTTAGTAATATAAAGTTATCATAAGTTCTTTGATTCACATTTAGGAGAAATATTAATGAAAAAATTTATTAACTCAAGTAAGGTATGTGGTTGGGTGGAATTACTAGCCTCAAAAATAGTGGGATCATTTGGTTCATTTGTGGATATTTTCTCCACTATCGATTCACTTTTATCCTTTCTTATACATTGGTCTACCAAAATAGAACATAAAATAATATCTTTTAGTGAGTATATTTGTGTCTATAATAATCTCACCATATTATATATATATTCATGTGGTTTTATCTTCTCAAAATATGTTCTAGGAGAGACTCTAAAACCTAACCCTCTAACACAAGCATATTGTTTAGGCCACTTCAAATCTACTGAAAGTAGCATTTCTTATGGTATGACCATTATTGATTCTTATTTCTAAACCATATATAAAAATATGAACATAAATAGATATTTTTATATAATATTTTTATAAAGAATAACTAATTAAAATTATGTCATACTTACACATTCTTTCTATAGTATTTTTGTGTTTTCATCAACTTATTTACCCTCCTTATTTACATAATCCTCCTTTCATTGCATATGATGTGGGATGAAAGTGGCTTCAAATTTTGATTCATCAATATGTATATAAACAAAGGAACATATGTTGTTTCATAACACATAATTAAACTTTTTATTTTTTATTTAAAATACATTCCAATTTATTCTATAATGAAGTCCACCCCATCCTTGCTTTGAGATAAGGGTACATTGGTTTTGATGCACGTTATTTATTTTCATCACTCTTTTGTTGTTTCATAAATTAACAATTTTGAATAAAGTTGGATTAAATAAATAACATCAAATAAAATACTATTGAATACAATTCACCTGAAATGATTTATTATTATGATGATTGATGAAAGCAGTCCATGTTTCCTACTTTATAATGTGGGCATAATTAAGTGGTGGGTGGGGATTTATTTTCCCCTTAGAATCCCTAAGATGTAACTTCATAAGAAGAGTCTAGAAGCATCTATGGGATTTTCTATTGGCCATTAAGATAAATTTATTATGGAAATATTCTAAAATAAATGAATTATGTGAGGAATAATGAATATTAAGTCAAAATTTTATTATATAATTTTTTAGTAAAATAGAGAAAGTATATTGTAACATTACCATTATATATTTCTAGAGGTTTTACTTCATTATAGGTTGGACATGGCACCATGAATCAATATGAATCAGAACATTCACCCTCATTATGACCCCAAGATAACTAAGGAACATTGAATTGTTGGGGTAAATATCTTGACCTTGTTGATTCCAACCAACCTCAAATTTTATACCCTGAATTCCTGCCTTATTCGCCACTATGATGTTGTGTCATTGTTTTCGTCATCAACTTGTTGTTGATACCCTAATAATTCCATAGTTTCATCATCAATAGTCCATTCTTCCTCAGTATTGGTAACATCATCATGTGCAAAAGTCATTGTCTGCATGAGTAGTCAAACATTTAATTTTTCTTGATTAAGAACAATATAATACACTCCATGCATAAAAGTTCACATTTTCATGCATATTTCATGAAAATTATTGCTGTCTTCAATAGAGATATAATAATTCAATACTTATATACAACTGAACTTCAATACCTTTATTTAATACTTCCTCGTATGTTGATTGTCTTCCATATTTTGATGATGTATTGGACTCCATCTTTCAAACTAGCCTTCCTCCCATCATTGTGGTTCCAAAGTTCCTTGATGAAATACCTCCTGAATAGTTATTATTTAATTTTGTTGTTTGATATTTATCTCCCATCTATTATGTACATACACCTATGTTGCTTGAACTACTATAACCAAAAGTCATCCCATACAATGTAATGGTGATCATTTTGGATGACTAATGCTTAGAGTAGTTCAAGAAACATAGAAGAGATGGGGGATGAGTCTCAAGAAACAAAATGAAATAATAACTGTTTGGGAGATGAAAGTTGAGTTTCTAATGAGGTTAAAAATAACTTAAATTCAATTTTATTTATGTATTATAACATATTAAATTAAAAATATGAATTAATGGACATTAAAATACACATGACTTCCAATCACATTCATTTACTTCCACTCAAAAACATTTATTGTTTTCCACTTCCTTTTAAATGTTTATTTTTTTAGTAGGTATTAGAGGAGACATAAAATTGTGGTGGTAATGATGTGAGGTGGATGGGAGAGCTTGAAATCCTTCCATTTATCCAATCATCCAAGAGAAAGTATCATAAAGATTAATTCAAAAATAGGACCAGATAACTCTTCTCATTGTGGGAGGAATACATTTGAGAGTCAGATTAGATGACTCATCATAGTAGTAGTATTCTTGTAACGTCCCGGTTCTGAAATCCACCCAGAGGCGCCCCATACCCAGTTGGTCACATGGCCTCAAGCACATTTCCCCAAACTCCAGAGGCTGCTGACTAGCAGCGAGGTCCTTGGGTGTGATAGTGGTAGAAACTATGCCCTCATTGGTAGAGTGACACAATGGAAGTAAACAAATATCAATAGCGGAAGCATTAATAATACTGTACAATATTAAATAGCAGAAGATTAAAAATAAGAACAACTGGAGCACATATATAAATGATGAATGATACATATGTCTAGGAAAACAACCAAACAAGTCAAAATGCTGAAATATAGTACATAACCAAGTATAAAAGAACAAAAAGAATCAACTCCTTAGCATCACAATCCTCAGCTTGGTCGCATGCTCTCCAGCTCCAAGTAGTCAAGTACCTGAAGTAGAAGGGTGCTTGCCCTTGTCTATACCTTCAGCAATATAATCTTTTTAGGCCCAAAAGTATGACCCAAATAGGGTGTGAGACTAATCCCAGTAGGAAAACACCCAAAGATATGTGCCTAACAGTCAGTGAATATATATGGTATACAATAATCAAAGAGGAGCAATAAAAAAGGAAGTACTCAAAAGTAAACAATCCTACAGTTTCAATGTATTCAATTTTATTTATTAATTAAGAATATAATCATAAGTAGAGAACCCCCTGGGAAGTACTCATAGTATAACCCCTCTAGTCCAACCAAAAAAACACAAGCAATTCTCTGGGAAGTACACATAGTCTAACTCCTCTGGTTCAGCTTTTTCATAGACTCTCCGAGGAAGCACTCACAATAAATTCCCCCTATAGTCTCTTATAGGTAACTAAAAGGCACTCTAGGGAGTCACTAAACATCCAATTACCCTTGTGTCCTACATCAAGGAACTACAGACACTCTGAGGAAGCAATTACGTCCATTCCCCCTATGGTCTCACATCGTAACAGTAAAACAGACACTCTGGGGAAGCCCTCATTGTCCATTCCCCCTATGGTCTACTACATCAGGTTCCCACATCCCTGTGTAAGTCAATCGAGCACAGCGATATATAACAGCCAAATTATACCTCAATAACTACTTGGATAAATAGTTTATATCATAACATCATGTCAGATAAAAAGGTCACTCCATCCTATCAACACCAAGAATAGAAAGCACAACAGGATAACAGGCTAAGCGAGACCAAACAGTCATAAAAAAACATGCATGGGAAAACACTTCCAAAGCATATAAATTAACCCTATTAACATTAAATTAACCTTTACTCAAGCATAAAAGCATAATAGGCAATTAATAGGGCTAAAACTGTAACCACGCAATACCCCGAACAAGGGTATTGGGCACTTTTGCACATATAACTCAAAGACTATCTACAGAAAGGTACAAACCAAATACCTTAGCGTTGTGAGATTTCTATACATGAATATCAAGCCTTGATTTTCCTTAAAACTCCGTAGATCTACAAACATTTCTAAAACGTTTAACTGAAGATAACTCTTGAAAGAGGAGAAATCAGGAAATGAAGCTCTAGAAGTAGGAAGTGCTTATCGTGGCGATCCCAACACAATCGACGATGATTGAATCAGAGAACAGATGCTCGATCAAGGGCTTGAGAAAATATTGGTGCTTTACATACTATCTCTGTCGAAGAAAGCGAAGAAGAATATAATTCTTCCAATTATACACGACCCCGATCCATTTAATAAAATAAAAATAAAGTACACGATGCGTACTTTAGAAGTACATGGAATTTACTTTCCCTTACCAGCCCCTAAATTAGGCAGTCTCCAGGTCACCACACATGGCTGTGTGCTCTGATGTTACATGGCCATCAAACGACTACATGTGGAAAAAGATTACATGGCGTGTAAAAATAAGTAAATGGCGTGTACTTCAAAAATTTCTATAAAATTCCTTTTTTCTCAAAAACACCAAAAGAGAGAAAAACATACCTGAAAAGAAGATCCATGTTCTTACAAACTTTACCCCTTAAAGAAATTTGTCCTTGAATTTCTCTAGAGAGGTGGCGTATAAGAAGAATCCTCGAAAAGCTCCGGCCACTGTGATCATACATCGGCCTCCCTCTCCCAGGTATCGTCCTGTACTCGCCCGTGCTGCCATAACACTCGTACTAGAGGAATATGCCGACCATAGATAAATTTCGTACTTCAATAAACAATCCAGATAGGATACTCCTCAATCAAGGCATCCACCTCTAACTCAACCTCCTTGATTTAAAAAATATGAGACAGGTCTAAGAAGTAACGTTGAAGCTGAGAAACATGGAAGACGTTGTGCTAGCCCAGTACCTCTGTGGTAACTGCAACCGATAGGCAACTAGCCCAACTCTCTCCAACACCTCAAATGGCCCGACGTACCTCTTTGAAAGCTTACCCTGTCTCCTAATCCTCTTGTGTGCCAACATTGATGTGACATGCAGGAAAACCTAATCCCTGACCTCGAATTCCAGAGGTTGTCTTCGTCGATCAGCATAAGACTTCTGTCGATACTGTGTAATAGTCATCCTCTTCCGAATCAACTCTATATGCTCTGTGGTCTCCTAGACAAAATGAGGTTCCAACATAGCCGCCTCTCCTGCCTCCATCCAACATAAGGGTGATCGACATGGCCTACTATACAAAGCCTCATAAGGTTCCATCTGAATAGTTTTTGAAAAATATTATTGTAGGAAAAATCCAAAAGAGGTATGTGATTCTCCCAAGAACCTCTAAAATCTAGGCTGCATGCTCGGAGCATATACTCAAGCACATGAATTGTACACTCGGACTAGGCATCTGTCTGGGGATGCTAAGCTGTTCTCAGAAGTACATGTGTACCCAAGGCCTTTTGTAGCCCCTTACAGACCCGAGAAGTAAAAAGTGCATCCCTATCTGTAGCAATGGAGTGTGGAACCCCATGTAGACGCACAATCTCTCAGATGTACAAACTTCCTATCTCATCAACACTAAAGGTCTCCTTGATCAGTAAGGAGTGAGCAAACTTCATGAGTCTTTCAATGAAAACCCAAACAACATCATTCACTTGAGGAGACCTCAGTAAACCTATCACAAAATCCATCGCGACCTCATTCCACTTCCACTTGGGAATGGATAACTGCTGAAAAAGTCCTGCCAGTCGCTGATGCTCTGTCTTCACCTACTGATAAGTGGAACACCTCATGAAAAATCCAGCAACATTTCTCTTCATACCTGGCCACCAATACTGTCGGTGTAGATCAAGATACATATTTGTGACACCAAGATTAACTTCCCAAACTGAGGAATGAAAGTCCCACATCAGCTCCTTTCGTATGTCTGCTGACACCCATACGTTCCCATGAAAACACAAGATCTCATCCTTTCCTATTTTCCATCCAAGAATAGGGTCCTCTCCTAACACACTATCCCACAGGACTAGGCCTTCTGAATCTGATAGCTTCCTCATTCACACTCGATCAAGTAGAGTAGAGGTAACAACTATAGAAGATAGAAACATCTACCCCTATCTGTCATGCACCTCCAAATACATATCAGAGAATAGAGCCATAATATTCCACTCACTGTTGGCCTCCTAAACTACCTGTATCTAAGTCCTCTTGCTCAATGCATCAGCCACAATGTTTCCCTTCCTCGACGTGTAGGAAAGCTCAAAGTCAAAGGACTGAAGGCACTCAACCCACCTTCACTGTCTCAAATTCTGATCGCACTGAGTGAAGATATACTTGAGACTCTTGTGGTCGGTGAAAAACACAAAATTGTCTCCCAGAAGATAATGTCTCCAATAGTGTAAGGCATGAACAACTATAGCCAATCCGAGATCATGTGTCGGGTAATTACTTTCATGTGACCTCAACTACCAAGAACCGTACACAACGACTCCTTCTCCTTGAATAATCACAACTCCCATCCTGATACCTAATGTATTATAGTATACAATATAGCATTTTCCCAGATCTGGTAATACTAGTATCGGTAATGAAGTCAACCTCCCTTTCAACTCCTAAAAGGCTGACTCATAAGAATCTAACCACAAAAACCTTGCGCCCTTCTCAGTCAGGCCCATTAGTGGTACTGCAAAGCGTGAAAAGTCCTGTATGAAACTCTTATAGTAACCGGCCAACCTAGAAAACTCTATACCTCAAAGACGTTCTTCAGCTTCTCCCAGGAAACTACTGATCTCACTTTCTCAGGGTCTAATGATACTTCTATTTATGAGATAACATGACCCAAGAAGTGAATCTGGTCTATCCAAAAGTGGAATTTGGATAACTTATCATATAACTGATGCTCTCTCAGTGTACTCAAAACGATCTCAAGATGGGTAGAATGGTTGTTCCGAGTATGAGAGTACACCCAGATATTTTCCATGAAGTCTACTATGAAATAATAAAAGTATGGATGGAACACTCAGTTCATCAGTGCCACAAAGACTGTAGAAGCATTTGTGAGACCGAACAACATAACCACATACTCGTATAGACCATACCTACTCCATAAGGCTATAATAGATATATCAGATGATCTAACATGCAAATGATGGTAACCATATCTCAAGTCAATCTTCAAGAACACCTGCGATACTCAAAGATGATCAAAGAGATCATCAATCCTTAGCAAGGGATATCAGTTCTTGACCATAAATTGGTTAAGCTTCTGATAATCCACACAAAGTATAAGGGTACCGTCCGCCTTCTTCGCAAATAGGATAGGAGAACCCCAAGGAGAAGTACTAGTTTAGATGAAACCCTTTTACTGTAACTTCTCCAACTACTTATTGAGATCCTGCAACTCTAGTGTAGCCATCCTATAAGGATGAATAGACACTGGTGCCACTCCGAGAACAAGCACAATAGAAAATTCCACCTCTCGCTCTGGAGGAAAACCTGAAAAGTCCTCTATAAATACATCTCTGAAATGATCCACCACTGGGGGAAAGTCCATTTGTGAAGTCCCCTGGTCATTTAGATACAGACTAGAAAACTGGGTTGTAACTCCTCTCAACACATGATGCTCGGGTCCCACTTTGCTCACCTATACATCCCATTCGCCCTTATGAAGAAACAATCTGCCCTCTGGTGATGTGAAACTCACCCTACGATGATTTAAATTGACAATAGCCTGGAAGGGAACCAACCAGTCCATTTTGAGAATGATGTCATAACCTATCATCTCTAATACATTGATGTCCCATAAGAAGTGACACCCACCAACCTCAAGAGTGAACTCGTTGCACTAACATACACTAGACGTTCTAGTCCCCAACAGAGTGTCTAACGTCAAGATATTAGCAGAAGAAAATATAAAAATACCAAGGCTTTCCACAACAGAAACATATATAAAGCTATGAGAATCCCCTGTATCGAAAAAAGAAGAAGCTAAAACTGATTCAACTAGGATCGTACCTCGAATTGTAGAGGGTCCGGGATCCTACTCCTGCTGGGTCTGCTCCACTAAAAAATTATGACCTACACTGTGGCCCTATAACCCTACCTGAACACTCTGAGATGATCCACCCTATTTTCATTGAAAGCCTGGTGATTGGATACCACAACCATGACCTCCACCTCGGCCTGAATGGATGAAAGAACTCCAGTTCCCTAACTGATGAGAAACTGGTGGTGTTGTTCCTGAACGATGGGTCATAGAAGAACTCATGTCACCAGATTGTGGTGTGAATATCTAACAAAATCACTGAATATGACCCATCTTTCCACATGATCAACACTCCACTAGGTCTCTCGGGTAATGTGGCCTCGTATGCCTACTCTTCCCGCACTGGTAGCACACCACCTGGCTACCATAAGAAGTCTCCCATCTCCTTGGATCTCCACACAAAGACTCCCTACGGTGCTTCCTGCTGTTGGTAAGAGGGATACCAACCTAGATGTTGAGCTGACCTAAGTCACAACTCCAGAATCCCTCATATTGCGCTCCGTGATCAGCGCCTGGTTGACTATAGAGGTGATGGAAGTCAACCTGAAGACATTCACCTACTATTAGATGTCATGCCTAAGACCATCCTCAAACTTCCTTGCTAGGAATAACTCATCACCTCTTGGGATGGGCGTGAAGCACTACATCTCTATGAAACGAGAAGAATACTTTATAATAGAAAGAGTACCCTTCTTCAAACTCATGAACTCTTGGGCTCAATCAGCCCTCAAAGTCTCTAGGTAGAAGTAGTCATAGAAGGCACACTAGAACTCATCCCATGCCATAACCTGCTGGCATCCAGCCTATGATATCACATCCCACTATCTCTTGGTGTAATCTTAAAGCATGTATGTAGTGAGCTTCACCCTCCTCTCTGGAGGTATCTCCAGATGGTCGAAGATAGATATCATGGATTCTAACCATGACTCTACAGCCTAAGGTCCTGCTTCCCCTATGAAGGTGGGAGGATCCTTCTTCTAAAAAATCTATGTCAACTCTTCCATAGATGGGGAAGGATGCAGTATTCCGTAGAAGATTTGAATGAACCTCATAAATCCCTCTTGGAACTGTGCGTCGGCACCTGTGTCCAGAATGACAGCTGGTGCCAAGACTGGCACAACTTGAGGATCTGCTGGTAGTCCCTGATCATCCATGTTCGACATCTGATCACTGCCCTATAACTGGCGGAAAACTGAAGGACGTCTCAGTGGCATGACTCTGCAAGGTCAATAACTCGCCTTAGATGAAGATTATCAAGGACTGAAAACTATAAGTGTAATAAGGGAACAAGAGAAATAAATCATTCAAGTTTTTCAAAATATGGATACACGACGTGTATAATGCCTACATGGTGTGTTCCCTTAAGCCTTCACATGGGTGTGTACTTCTTCCAAAAATGGTTGTGTAACACCCCATACACATGGTGTGTTGTCCTAAAACATGGCGTGTAATTGAATAATTTTATCCTACCCGAGTTCTCTTACATGGATAATCCACATAGTTCTCTAAGAACAAGACTACACCACATGTTAATTCCAAAAACGAAATATAATAGACGAACTTCACCAGCCCATGTTTTTAGTCACACAATCAGTTACACGGCTCACTCTACACGGTGTGCTCTAGATGGACATGGCCTGTACTTGAAGGATTTCACTAACTCGTGTTGTTTTATACATGGCCGGATACTCGGGTTACACTACACGACATGTTAAAACATGATACGATGTGTATAACTAAGATTTATCCATCTGTGTCATTAGTCACATGGGGGGGCACATGTTCTACACCACACATTGTGTATATCTGGTACACGGCGTGTCCCACCAAGATTTCCCAACCCCATGTTTCTGCACACATAGTTAGTAACACAGTTAGAGACTACAAGGTGTGTACATACAGTACATGACATATACTTAAGAAAAACATTTCCTTTCTGAAAAAAGGACACATGGTGTGTATTCATCATTACAAGCCCTATATTCTAGGGCTTTCTGGATAGTAAGCCTCAGAAACTACTTCAGAGCCCAGAAAACACTGAACGAGCACTTAAGTGCCACATTCCAATCCTTGAGGGCCCATACTCCTTGCTAATCAAAGCTTGGAATCTTATACATGTCATATACAAGGAAAACAAGGCAACGATCCACCAAATTCCAATCCATGAGGGCTCATAACACCTCAAGAATTGAATTTTGGCATTCATTCAAACAAAACCTTTCACACTTTATTACCCTATTAAACACCATGTATTCTTATCAAATCATATATCACAACAACATGAATATCTAACAAAACACCTATCAAAACAACATGAAATCACTAATGCACCCTAAATGGAATGGTAAGAATGCGTGACATGTGATATCTAACAAGTGCCTATATGATTCATGAGGTGGAATAACTTCATCTAATCAGGTTGAAATAGAAATAGAACCTCAATAACATCAACAATAACAACACAAAACATGTGAATCACCCAATGGTGAAATCAAATCAACTGTAAAATTTCAAAACCAAATGAAAAATCAATAAATATGGTAGATTAGCTTTTCTATATACATGGGTTAGCTACTCTCAGGAACATCTTATTACCAAGTACATATTCCTTCCTATCCCTTCTTGTAGGCTCCAAACAGTAAGTCAAGAAGAAAGAAATCCCTCTGATACGACTTTGTAACGTCACTGTTCTGAAAGCCACCTAGAGGCACCCCGTACCTAGTTGGTCACATGTCCTCAAACACATTTCCCTGAACACCAGAGGCTACCGACTAGTAGCGAGGGCCATAGGTGTGATAGTGGAGAAACTATGCCCTCATTGGAATAGTAACATAGCAGAAGTAAAAAAATAGTAATAGCAGAAGCAGTAACAATACTGTACAATAGTAAACAGCGGAAGACTAAAAATAAGAACAAATGGAGCACATATATAAATGATTCATGATACATATGTCTAAAAAAACAACCAAACAAGTCACAATTCTGGAATACAATACTAAACCAAGTACAAAAGCAAAACAAGAATCAACTTTTTAGCATCGCAAGCCTTAGCTTGGTCCCATGCTCTCCAGCTCTAAGAAGTCAAGTACCTAAAGTAGAAGGTCACTTTTTCTTGTCTATACCTACATCAATATAATCAGTTTGGGCCCAAAATCATGACCCAAACAGGGTATGAAACTAATCCTAGTAGGTAACCACCCAAAGATCTGTTCCTAAAAGTCAGTGAATATATATATGGCAGTCAATAAGCAAAGAGTACTAGTAAACAAGGATGTACTCAAAATTAAACAATCCTATAGTTTCAATGCATTCAATTACATTTATCAAGTAAGAAAATAATCATAAGAAGATAACCCTATAGGAAATACTCATAGCCTAACCCCTTTGGTCCAACCAAAATAAACACAAGAAACCCTCTGGGAAGTACACACAGTCTAACCCCTCTGGTTCAGATTTTGCACAAACTCTTTGAGGAAGCACTCACCATCAATTCCCCCTATAGTCTCGTATCGGTAACTAAAAGAAACTCTAGAGAAGCACTCAATGTCCAATTCCCACTGTCTCCCACATCCAAGAACTACATACACTCTGAGGAAGCACTTACATCCATTCCCCCTATGGTCTTACATCTTAACAGTAAAATAGGCACTCTGGGGAAGCCCTAAGTATCCGTTCCTCCTATTATCTACTACACCGGGTTCCCATATCCCTGTGTAAGTCAATAAAGCACAACGATATATAAAAGCCAAAGTATACCTCAAGAACTACTTGGCTAAACAGTCTACAACATAAAATCATGTCAGATAAAAAGATCACTCCATCCTATCAGCAATAGGAATGGAAAGCACAGTAGCCTAACAGGCTAAGCGAGACCAAATGTTCATAAACAAAACATGCATGGGAAAACACTTCCAAATAATATAAATTAACACTATTCACATTCAATTAACCTCTACTCAAGCATAAAAACATAGCGAAAAATTAACAGGGCTAAAACTGTAACCACGCAATACCTCGAACAAGGGTATTGAAAAATTTTGCACATATAACTGAAAAAATATCTATAGAAAGGCACAAACCACCTACCTTGGTGTTGTGATATATCTATATGTGAATCTCAAGCCTTGATTCACCTTATAACACCATAGATCTAAAAAAATGTCTAAAACGTTTAACCAAATATAAATCTTGAAATAGGAGGATCAGGAAATGAATCCTTAGAAGAAGGAAGAGCTTACCGTGGTAATCCCAAAATAATAGACAGCGGTCGAATCAGAGAACAGATGCTCGATCAGGGTCTTGGGAAAAGATCAGAATCATACAGACACTCTCGGTCGAAGAAGGTGAAGAAGAAGATACTTCTACTAATTAGACGTGACCCCGATCTGTTTAATGAAATAAAAAGAAAGTACACGACATGTACTTGCCCTAACTGGCCCTCGCATTAGGCAGTCTCTAGGTCACACCACACACGAATGTGTGCTTGTCCGTTACACAACCAGTACATGACTACGTTCAAAAAAATAGTACATGGTGTGTACTTCAAAAATTTACATAAACTCCTATTTTTCTCAAAAACACCATAAAAGAGAAAAACATACCTGAAAAGAAGATATGGGTTCTTACAATTCTCATCCAAGTATGATTAACTATGGAGTTCTAATATGATCCAATGTGACCACACTCAAAATAAAAGTAATTTTTTATAAAGTGTTGTCAAAAGTAACTGAGTGAGTCCTATATGAAAATTTATATCAAGAAACTAAAAAAAACCATTCTTTATGTTTTGATCAAATTTTCAGTGTCATTTTTTGTGTTCCCAAGAAGTATTAAATGAGGAGGAAGAAAGGATGAAAGAGTTGAAGAATGAGTTGGGATATGCAGTATTCAAATCCAAGATAGTGAATTTAATAGAGATTAATGAATACAATATGAGCTGGAGGTATGTCATCAAGGAACTTTGGAACCACAATGATGGGATGAAGGATAATTTGAAAGAGGGAGTCCAATACATCATTAAGAGATGGAAGTAAATCAAGCGTCTGAGTATGTTTTAAATAAATTCAATGAAGGTTAGTTGTACTGAAATATTGAAGTATTATATATTTTTCCAATACAGTAACAATTTTTATGAAAGATGCATGCAATTGTGAAATTTTATGCATGGATTGTATTGTACTGTATATCTATCTTAACAAAATGAATCATTATTTATAAAACCTTATTTGTGAAACCCATGGTATTTTTTTGAAAAGTTATTTATGTTTCTTTAAACTATTATGTATTGTATAATTCTTTAAAAAAAGTAGATAGAGATGTTGTTCGTAATGGTATCGAATGAAGCTAGATTGAGTTTACAGAGTAGGGGTGGAATTGTGTGGGTATAAGTAAGGGAGAGAGATATATATAAGATAATATTAAATAAAATTGACATCGATTGATCTTTTTCCATATGTATACTTATCGAAAATATTTATTTTAATAATATTATGAATAATTTCTAATCTCAATCCCAAATGAAATATAAGATACTCATAAATAAAGAATAGGAATATTTTGTGTCCTAAGACCATCAAAAAGAGTATAATATACTAGGATTATACCTATCACTATAGAAGAACCCTGTATAGAATCATCCATAAAATACTCAGCCATAAATAATCTACTAATCACATCTAATGACCCTGCCTAGAAGGAATATCTCAAAAGTACCATTGAAGGTTCCCCAACTAACCACATTGATAGAAAAGTTTCACATTAAAGAGGAAATAAGTATTAAAGTGTCCTAGGAACCTACACTGATGGAGTCACTCAAAAAGTCTCATAAATTGAAGAGGAATTGGAATACCTCCACTCTAATGGTCTTGAAGAACTGAATATCACCCCACCTAGATTCAACATCACTTCTGTCTTCTCAAGGATTCCTCACCTTCCAATTTTAGTTATTTTTTTAATCCACCATAAGATCCCTCTAGTAACATACATCCTTTTAAAGGGTGAATTTTTTAACTTATGCTTAGTGTTGATTTATAATTTTATTACTCTTATAAATGAAATGAATATATTCAATGAAATCTTAAATTTATTATTATGATATATTACCATAAAATCTTATAGAAACCATAGATACTATATGTTCCCGTTATTGAAAATTATACCTCATAACTTGAAGTAGATATGAAATTACCTCTAGGAAAGAGGATTAATATAAGTTCTAGAATATAGAGGATGTTCATTGGCTTCTTTTTATGGAGATATAGGGGTCACAATGGTGACATATTCTATATTAATGTAGAGATTCACATAATTTTCCCCTTATAAAAAACAATAATCTTTCAAAAATAAGAACAAAATAATAAATATTAAATGTGAACCCCCTTCCCCCCTCTCATTCATTTCCTTTTAAATAAGTATTTTCATACTTTAAATATAATTTAAAATATTTTTGAATCATTATTTTAAATATAAGTATGAAATAACTAACAAATAGTATCAATAAAGGGGGTTACTAAATAAAATAAATAAATTAATAAGTTATATGAACCTAATAATCACTAATAAGTAAATAAGAATACACTATTTATTTATTATTCATGTTTTCATTAACATAAATTTATAATTGATTATTGGAAAAAAGTTAAACAAAGAAACATAAGGACATGGCATTTCATATATTATTACCAATTTATACCTATCAACTCCTAAATAAGAGGCATGATACTCAAGAAGATAAGTCAAGGAAAAAATAAACAAAAAACAACCGAGAATTCATATGGTAACTCAAGTATCCAATATAATTATGGTATCAGTAAATATTTATGGATTAATTCACATTTCTAGAATTTTTTCCTTTTGGATATAATCAATACCAATATCCTTAGTTTTACTATGATTCCATTTTGTTACATTTTTGACCTAGTATACCCAAATAGTTCCCAATTTAGGTCATCACATCACCTCAGACACACTTCCCAATCTCTAAAGTCTTGTTACAATGCTAAGGGAGATAGATAAAATTACCTTTGTAGTAGAATGTGGTGAAAAACCTATTTTATTTATCCATACAGTCCCATACACATATTTTGACTGACCTTACCATATGAAAACATCCTTCTCTTTCTTCAAAACTATTTTCAATGGAGGAAAAAGATGAAATAGAACCACTTGTTGTATTTCAGTGGTGAGGAGATAAGATGTAGGGTTCTTCAGGGTTAATAATAGTGAAAAAACACAAAATTCATAACCCAGAAAAATCAAACAATGATAGAGAAAAATTAAAAAATAACATACATTGGATTCTAGCCTTGATTCGTCTGAGGGAACATATAAAAGTTACATCAGAAGAATATAATTTGCGTGATAGATTTAGAATCATGAGTGTCTAAGTCGTAGTTAGAGTTCTTTTAAATAGATCAGGGAAACTTTTAACAACACTTTCATAAAAGTGCTGATAAAGACCCCTTTTATCACCGTTAAATTGATAAGCGCTGATAAAAGGGATATTTATTAGCTGTTTTTTACCACTGATAAAGATTTTTTAACAGTGATTTTTTAGTGGTGATAAAGATCGATTTTTATCAGTGCAAAATAATTATTGACAAAGGATCTATTATTATAATTATTTAAATAAATTTATTATAATTTTATAATTATTTAAATATATATAATTATTTATTTATAATTATATAAATACTTATTTGAAAAATAATAATAATTTATTTATAATAATTATAAATATAGTAAACATATATTTATAAATATATTTATTTATAAATATTTATTTTAAAATATATATTTAACATTATTAGTGGATATATAATCTTAAATACATGCCTTTTAAAAATGAGTGAAATTGAATAATTTAAAATGAGTACACTTTAAAAATATTAAAAAATGGATAAGTTTTATTAATTAAATATAATTTTTTTTTAAAAAATATGGATATATATATATATATATAAATTGAAGTAAAGATGAATACATATTTAAAATACTAAAACATAGTAAATATATATATATATATATATATAAAATAATAAAAAATGATCAAATTCAAAAATAAAATAAAACATAAGAAAATATGAAAAATGAATACTCTAAATGAAATAGTATTAAAAATAAATAAATAAAATTGACTAATTAAAAAAAATAATATATTAAATGTATTATGTTATAATGAAATTATAAAATATACTAAAATTAGAATAAATTACATAAATATTAGGTGTATGGTTTCTATATATTTCCTAAATATATTTGTGTGTGAGTTTATATATAGAAATGCATTAATTACATATATATATGTATGTGAAATCAATGTAACACACGAGATTTGATAAATGTTCAATTGGAAAATCAAACAACATTAAAAATGAATAAGATATTAATATATTTTTAATCAAAATTTTATTGATTTGATATATATTTATATTTAATATATATTATTTATTATTGTTTATAATTAATATATATATATATATATATATTATACTTATTCATTTTTAATAATAATTGTTTCATTAATAAATTTTTAAATAATTTTATAATTTATTCATTTTTAATTTTTTTGTCTAATTATTACAATATATTCAATTTATATATCTATATTTAATATATATTATTTATTAATATTTATAATATATATATATATATTTATATTAAATTTATTCATTTTTATTATCAATTATTTAATTAATAAAATGTTCAATTTTTTTAAATTTACTTATTTTAATTTTTTATTCGTTTAATTATTTTATTTTATTCTCTTTACATATTTATATATTTAATATATACTATTTATTAATTTTTAAAAGTTGTAGATATGTATATTCAAATTATTCTTTTTTAACAATAATTATTTAATTAATGAAATTGTTAAATATTTTTTATTTTTATTTGTTTAATTATTTCATTTTATTCTAGACCTTTATCTGCACTAAAATAAAGCACTAATAATGGGATCCCTTAATTAGTGCTGATAAAGATGGACTTTATCAGCACATTTTGCTGGCGCTGATAAATGCCATCACTATTAAAGGCATGTTTTTTAGTAGTGCTAATCACTTGCATATTATTCTTAAAAATCCTAAATGGGAAGAGTTATATAGGAAATTTATCAAGTGAAATTTATGGATTTAAGAATTTCCTTTTCTTGGCCATATTGTCTCCAAGGATGGGATATCAGTTGATCCTACAAAGATAAAGGCAGTCAGAGAATGGACTACGCCAACAAACACAACTGAGATACATAGTTTCATTAGTTTAACATGTTACTATCAACGATTCATTCAGATTTTTTCCTGATTGGCTATCCCCTTAACTAAGCTTACACGTAAAGGGGTTAAGTTTGTTTGGGAAAAGGAATGCGAAGAATGCTTTGAATAACTAAAGAGAAGATAAGTCAATGCTTTGATTTTGACTCTTCCATCAAGTAGTAATGGGTTTTTCATATATAGTGATGCATCAAAGAAGGTACTTGGTTGTGCCTTAATGAAAAATGATAAAGTTATTTCATATGCATCAAGGTAATTGAAGACTCATGAACAGAACTATCCAACCCATTATCTTGAGTTAATAGATGTAATATTCACTATACAAATATGAAGACATTATGTCTATGGTGAAATATGCGAGGTATACATATATTATAAAATCCTGAAATACATATTCTCATAGAAGGATCTCAATATGAGACAAAGGTGATGGATCAAGCTACTAAAGGATTATGATGGCTCAATACACTACCACATAGGAAAAGAAAATAAGGTAGTAGATGCACTCAGTAGAAAGGATCATGGAGTCCTAAACTAGATTAGGATTGATAAGGATCCTATTTTCATGTATCTAGTAAAGATGGATATGGTAATTTATAAGGGGATACATCAATAATTTTTTAAATGATTTAAACCCATCTTTATTAGAGAGGATAAAGAATTTTCAATATAATGGTGAGGATTTTTAGAAGAAAATTAATGCTATGAATGATGGAAAATTAACTGACTTTGTTTATAAAGATGGTGTCCTAAAGTTTAGAAAGAGGCTATTTGTTGCATCTATACATGATCTAAAAATGGAAATATTGGACGATGCCCATAGCTCAAATTTATCTATAAACCATGGAATCACAAAGATGTATAGGGACTTGAAGGAACATTTTTTGTGGGATAACATAATGTTAGAAATTACTGATTATGTTTCAAGATGTTTGGTTGTCAACAAGTGAAAGCTATTTGGTAGAATCATAAAGGAGTGTTAAAACCTCTTCCTATTCCTATGCGTAAATGGGATGAAATTACTATGGATTTTGTCACAAGACTACTGAAGACTCCTAGAAGGAATGATGCAATATGGGTTATTGTTGACCGCCTAACCAAATCTACTCATTTCCTTTCCATAAGATAGTACCTACCTCTAAATAATCTCACAAGGCTCAACATTAATGAAGATTTAATACTTCATGGCACACCTTTATCAATTGTTTCAGATTGAGACCCCCAATTTACATTGAAATTTTGGAAAATTATTCAGAAGGCTCTTAATACTAAGCTTCATCTAAGTACTTCCTACTATACTCAAACTAATAGATAGTATGAAAGAACAATTCAAATAACTGAATACATGTTGAGATCATTCTCACATGACTTTCAAGGTATGTGGGATCAATACTTACCTTTGGCATAGTTTTCAAATAATAATAGTTTCCATTCAAGTATTAAAATGACACCATGTGAAGAATTTTATGGAAATAGATGTTGTACTTCAACTTTTTGGTATGAGGTTGGAGAAAGAAAACTTGTTGGCCTATAACTTGTTGAATAAACGACAACAAAGGTAAATTCTATTCAGGATCATATTAAAGAAACTCAAATTAGGCAAGAAACTATGCCGATAATCAGAGGAAAGATTTAGAGTTACAAGTGGGAGATCATGTTTTCTTGAAACTATCTCTATGGAAGGGTGTTGTAAATTTTTTTAAGAAGGGATAATTGATCCCTAGGTACATCAGACACTTCAAAATTCTTGAAAGGGTTGGAGTTGTTACTCATCGTTTTGTATTGCCACCAAATCTCTCAAAGGTACACGATGTGTTGCATATATCTATGATAAAGAAGTAAATGCCAGACCCAACACATGTTCTTGTATATTATGAGATTTATTTAGAACCTAACCTTTTATATTGTGAAGAAACCATCTGGATTCTTGATACTAGAGAGCAAGTATTGAGAAATTAGATAACTCATTTTCTAAATGTACTCTTGAGAAATCAAAAAATAGAGTAAGCAATATGGGAATCAGAAGATTCCATGAGGGAGATCCACCAACATATTTTTGAAGGTAATAACCATAAAATTTATAGGATGAAATTTTTTTCGTATAAAATAATTTATCACCCCAAGACTTAACCATATTTTCCTTTATATTTTGTTGATATCTTTGCAATACACACAACACCCGATTTAAACAAAACACTACTTAGTCACATTTTTCATAGAAAATTAAATTATAACACTTTTATAGAGTTTATTTAGTAAATATATATTATATATCCAACCAAATATTTTTAAACTCATCTAAAATATTTTATAGGCATAAGATAATAACAAACCCAATAAAACACACAAAATACTATATTTTTTATAAAGTTAGTTTTTTCATCTTTTAATGAAGAACCCAATTAAATTAAAATTTTAAACCTTTTATAAATTTATTATATCAAAATATACTTAATATTTGGAATTGGAACATAACAATTTTCTTAGGATGAATTTTTGGTATTTTTCTATGAAGTTTCATTTTTTAATGAAAAGTGAAAAATACTAAATTTTAGTTCTAAAATGTTTTTTCATATATTTTATTTATAAGGTTAAATTATATTTTAAATTGGTTTTAAAGTTTTATTAAATCATATTTTTATCAATTTATCCAATTTAGGTCATTATAATCAATTTCACTTTGAAATTACAAATAAAAACATAGCAAATTTTTGAACGTTTTTACTTTAAAACCCGTATTGTCATCCCGTCTGTGGGATTTAATTTAATTTAATTTATGCCACTTATGTGATTTTAATTTGGAAAAATGGATTAAATATTTAAAATAAACATAATTTATAATTTCTAATAAGGTCAACTTAGTTTTTGACCAAAAATATTAGTGAAAGGAATTAAAATTAATGAAAATGATTAAGGTGAAATTAAGCTTAACAAGAGACTAAACCCTATACTTAAGGCCTAATATAACATAGAAACATGTAAAAAATGCATTTTATGGCCATATTTAGACCTTATAAAACCTTTTATCTACTTTGGACCATTATTTATCCACTTTAAATAAAAAAACATGGTTGGGGTTCTTTTCTTCCAAAATACTACAAGAGTTCCACTCCTCCTCCACTATAAAAAGACATCTTATCCTCCCACTTCCTGAAACCTCTCAAGACACTTAGGTTTGGCCAATATCTAACCAATTAACTACCCAAAAATACTTCCCTTAATCCTTGAATCCTACCTTTGGTCAGAAATAAATCCAAGGAAGCCTTTTGGTGCAAACCAATAGGAGTTATCTGATTAAGAGGTAATATCTTTCCTCAGCCTCTCTAGTTTTATTTCCATTATAAAATCCCTAAAATTTCCTTATTTAATGATTAAATAATAACACCAGTATCTTAAATATAATTATATGTTATTTTGTTAAGGGTTCTACCTACAATTATATACACTTCCATCTAATGTGTAAAGAACATACTGTTTATGTGTACGGCGAACTACCACCTCACGAAACAATTATTGTTCATTTTTCTGTTACTACCTCCCATGGTTGGAATTATGATGGAAATTATATTTATATTTGATATATATTATGTATCTATTTTTATTTATATCTTTTATAACGCATACCTCTATACTTTCCATTTTGTGTAAATATGATAACATCGTTTGAGGAAGTGTGGACTAGCGCCACCTCAAAGAGATGTGATTTGTTCACACTATACATGAAACATATTAAGGATAATTTTAATAAACCTATATAAACTATAAGAAATAGATATTATAATTGTATTATAATATACATATTTATCATTTAATCTTCATTATTCTAAATACATATGTAATGAATATATATGATAATTAAATCATGGTTTAAATTATAGAGATAATGAAATCATGATCTAGGTAATAGAAACAACAAATAAAAAGTCAATACATACTTGAGAAAACTAGGTAATTAACACCTGAAATAGTGAAAATAATGAAAGATTGTTAACAAACGGGTAATAAGATATTATAATAAGATGATATATGATATTATAAACATTATTATGGTTATATTATAAGTTAGTAACATATTTTAAACCACTATAATGTAGGATAAATACCACACAACAAAAATTAAGGTTACAGTAATGTATTTTTTCTAAATTTACATTCCATCGAGACTTATTTGTTGTTATGAACCAATTCACTTTTATATGGTGTTTATACTTAAATTTGAAATTTTATATCATGAATCTCCTTAATATAATGGTATTATAGGTTTAATTTAATATTATTACTTCATGGGGATTATGATTTAAATGTTTCAAAGTGGTATGAGACACTTTGGAATGTTTAAAGACTATTATTCTAAAGAATGTTGTTAATGATTATCTTTTAAATATCACTTCATTTTGTGATTGTCAAGTTTATATTGATTTTTTTATTTTAATCATTTTCAGGGGAAATTTACTTAAATATTCATATTCTTATACAATAGAAATCATTATTGCTTAAACTGTATATCATTTTTACATATGGTGTTCAATTTAAAGTTATTTGATTAACTGGAGAATTATTGATAAATTTGTATTATCTATTCAATAAAAATATTTGATAAGGAATATTATTTATTTTGATTAATTGATATAAGGAATGATTTATACTAGTAATGATAGGTGGAGACCAGACTTTATATACCCCCTCTATGAATTGGCAGGTTCTCACGAGACAAATAAGTTGGCCAAATTAAATGAATTTCTATCTTTAGTTTTAACTGGACTATGAAAGGTATTGACGGTATAAGGTTTCACATGTCTTAGAAATTATATCCAATAATTGATAATTTCCTTCATATATATTTTAGTTATTATTTATCCATGAGATTTTGCATCAACATATCTATGGATACATTTTATTTTCAGTTAATTGATTAAATGGATTGTATTTTCAGTTTTTTACTTTTACATAATAATTTTTCCTTATCTAGTTATTTGAATGTAATGTGTTATTAGTTATTTACCTTTCCATGTTAATTTATTCTCATTGACTCCTTATTAATTATACTTTACTTACCCTTACAGATCATTTGAGCTCACCCTTATTATGTTTAATTTACCCTGGTTATGAAGAAGTAATCTTTGAATAAGATTTCAAGGAAACATTTTTTTATTATGTATCATTTTTTTATTTTCTATTTCCTAATTTATTATGGGTATCATGTATGTAATATTGATATCCAAGACTGATAAACTAATCGGTCCTTCGGGATTTGATTCCTTGTAATCATTCCAATGTAATAAAATAATGCACTGGCTCTAGGCTTCTGGGGTTAGGGAATTTCATCATATAATGAGAATTTTTAGGATACTAGTTGCCTTCAAATTATTTTCATAATCCAGTTAGGGAAATTATCATTCTTACTCTCTGAATTACATATATTGATATAAATCCCATTATTCTAATAGGTTATATTTCTAAAAAATATATTACATTAGATTAGATTATAAAATTGTGTATCATAATGTGTAATCCCAAAACTAGAGAAAAAAATAACATAAATTGAAAAATTTATACATGGTTAATCTCATAATCATAAAAATGGTTTCTTTGGGAAAGTTTCAAAATCATAAAAATATTTTCAAATACTTCATAATTTTTTGTAAATAAAATGTGAATTATCTTAATCATATTCTCCAAGAGTGTAAAACTAGGTGCACGGTAAGAACTGTTTTCATATACTATGTAGCACTTGAGTCAATCCCAAGTCACATTTTTCAAAGTTATTACCCCTAGGAACATCTTTTATAGAACCACATCCACTATAGTATCTAGACATGGATATATTGATCAGAAAACCATATAATATCTAACATACCGACACTTTAAGCTGTTCTTATATACTTTTATTCAAGTTATATCATAGGGTCATGTTACATAATCTATGTTTTCTTAAATCTAGTTTTGATAGTTTCTACTAAACTTTTTTTGATACCAACTACAATGACCTTGACTCTAGTAACCTAGAGCGAGTGGTTACTTTATTAAATTGGAACTAGATGAAAGAAATAACATCCCAAAGGACCCTATAGTTTATTAGTCTTGGTAAAATAGATAAATATATGAAATTCACATTATGTTTTAAAATATAAAATACATAAAGTATTTTCTTTAATAATTCCATTATTCCTCTTATTATATCCCTATATATCAATCATAAAATACTTCCTAGTATCAAGGGTAAAATAAAACATAAGAAAGGGGTGAGATAATATGATTAGTAAGGGTATGCATATATTTGAAGCTATCATGAATAAATAATAATAATTAATATGGATAGGTAAATTACCAAAACACATTACATTTAAGCAATAACTTGAGAATAATATGGCAGAGATAAATTATAATCAATTAAAGAGATGTAAATAATCAAATGAGATTGAAACTTATCCATAGATGTTATAACTAATCGAATAATCACATGGAAATCAATAAATAATCTCATAATTATGGAATGTATAATGGTGGACATTTGAAATATTATTTCAATACCTTTCATAAGATAATTTAAATATATGGGTAAAAACCTGTCTAATTTAGCCAACTGATTTTTCTCATGAGACCTATTGATGAATCAAGGGAATATATATAACTAGGCCCCACTCATCACTTACTAAGTATAATGAATTCTTCATATAAAATGGGTGAAACTTAATCAATATAAAAATTCTTATTGAAAAAGAAACATATGAAATTTTAATAATTACCTAAATAAAATAAACATAATCATAAAACATCCAGAGTAATATGGTGAATGAAAATAAAATTGTAAATCCATAGTCAAACTGATCATAAAACATACAAATAAATAATAATTATGAAATCAATACAAAATATCCCTAGTTTATCATAGTTATAATAAATGTTTGATGTCATTGATGAATAGAAATACCATGAAAATATACTTAGAAACATTCTTGAGGAAAATAACCATTGCATTTTGCAAATAACCATTTAATACTAAAAGTTCAAAAAGAATTTTGAAAATACATTTCTTTGAATATAAACTTTAAAACATGAAAATTAATCTTTAAAACATTGAGTGTTCATGATAGTGGGAAATTTTTTTCACGTTGTTCACATTAAAACAAAAATTCCTTTCATATTTTCAGTAAAAGGAAAACATGCCTTATTTGGAAAATGACATTAAGATACCATTCAATTATTTTTTTAAAATGTAAAAAAATTTAAAAATTTATTTAATAATTTTTTTTTATAATTTTAAAAATATTTTTGAAAACATTTTCAAAAAACATGGATTTGAATGAAAAAGCATTTTCAACCAAAAAGAGAATTATTATTTCCTTTTATTAAAATGATTTTCTCAGTAATTTTAAGTACCAACGATAAGAAAAATGGTTATAATAATTTAAATTTCATGAATAAACCAATTATAAGGAAATATATTGGTTTTATTATAAAAATATAAAATAATTCCCCCAATGGAGACTTAACCAAAAACAATCTTGTATAATAATGAGATTATGAAATAAATCTTACCAATTTGATAAAATTTGAATCATAATCCCCATGAAAGAAATAAATTCAAATGAAAACTTAAATATCAAGAAGATAAATATATTCATGATATAATATATCAAAATGGGAATTATATACACCACACAAAGGTATAAGTGGTGAATATGGCATATGCCTCGTATAAGTAATAATGCGATGAGAAACCCTTACCTCAGGTTTGACTTCCTTTTTATTTTTTTGAACATACTATATAAAAAATATTATATATCTATCTATCTATATATATATATATTAAATAACCATAATAATATATATCATACCATATGTGATCCTACTATAACATTTTACCATCCTTTTGTTAATAATATTTTATTATTTTCATTGTTTCGGGTGTTAATTGCCTTGTTTTCTCATGCGTGTTTTTTCATGAAAGTTATATTTATTGTACATAGTATACAGTTACATCATATAAATAATTATATTAATGTTATAAATATTATTATTTATATACATCCTTATAACCATTATGTAAAATGGTACATAGAAATGAATCACATCATTTTTTGGAGACGGTAGGTCGTACGTATGCACGAGCGATGATATCATTCCCTTAACGGGTGAAAGGGTAAGTAAGTTAATGATATATTAATTTTAAATAATTTATATAATATAATATATATATAATATATTGAATAAATTTATCCTAATTACCTTCCTAGTAAAGAGTAAGTGCAAGAATAATCACATCGTTTCACACGACGGTAGTCTATCATACACACGAGCGACATTATCATATTTTAAAAATAATAGAAAGTAAGAAGTTATATGTGATATAAAAACTATATAAGTATAATTACATCATAAATATTATATATATTCATCAAATCCATCATTATATCCCACCATGAAATGTTTTTATGGAAAACGAGTAACATCAGTTTGCGAGGTGACAGTCTGTCGTACACACGATTGGCGATTTCATTTCCCATTTGATAGAAGTGAATATGGATAAATATTATACCATAAAAATGATAACATATAAATATATGTGATAAAATTTTGTTATTATATTGGAAGTGTTAATACAAAATTTAAGGTTGTAAAATAAGAAAGAAAGAGAAAGAGCTTAGTAAAGACAATTATCTTCTCTTAGAGAAACCTCCTTTGGATCTCTTCTTAAGGACCCCAGGGTTGGTATTTTGGGATTAAAAAAAGATCTATAATGTGTATAAGGATTTTGGGGAGTTATATTTTTATGGTTTGGTGAAGAAAATAGTATTGATATGTGTAAATAAGTGAGGGGAGTGAGTGTCCTTTTATAATTGAGGAGGAGTGGCATTTTTGTAAATACCCAAAACTATTCAATAATGGGAAGTCACTCTCACCCAAAGTGCCTCCAAAATTTATAAATAATTTATAATAGGTATGATCTGTACATTAAAAACCTATAAAATAAAAAAACACATGTTTTAAACATTTTATTCTTTATCCTTTAAGTTTACTTAATTTTACCATTTTAGTTTTCACCACGACAACTTGTATCTTTTTATTTACCTATGTAATTTATCCTTTAAGAATAAAATTAAAATGAGTCTTATTTAAATAATTTGGACCCAAATTTTTAAATATTAATTAAAATTAATTAAATAAATATCCCATTTGTGTGGATAATTAATTTTAACACAAGCACATGTAACGTGCAAAACCCCGTTTTAACCTTAATCGTGGTAATTAATTTTTATTCCTTTTAATAATCATTACGAAAAAAACTAATTTTACCATATTATATAATATAAATTATTATTATTCCAAATATAGAATTAATTTTATCAAATTTAAATCACAAAAGTGGTAAAATTTAATTTAAAATTAATCCCACACTCCAGAAGAAAAAGCAGTTTCCCAAATAGGAAAATTTCAAAAGTATAAAAAGTTTTAATATAAAAATTTAAAATAAAATCAATCTCATTGAACTAAATTAGTTAAATTTTAATGTAATTTAAATAATTTTACTTTAAAACCAATTTAAAATATTATTTAACTGTGTAAAAATTTTAAATGAAAAGATAGTTTTCAATGAAAATTAGTATTTTTCACTATTCATCAAAAAAATAATATTTTCCGAAAATTATTAAAAATTAATCCAAATATAATTTTGAAATGTATATTTCAAAAATAAATTTTATTTTTTCAAATAATTTTTCTAATATTGGTAAAAATTAATTTTTAATTATGTGTGCAATGTGCAACTAAACCACTTTTTAGAATAATGCAATTTTCTATAAAAAATTCCTTTCCCTTTGAAATAGTTCTTATTTAATTTCTAATCAATATATAAATATTTAATTTATTTTATACATTTCTAAAACATACAATTTTCATAATTTATTTATTATTATCCACACCCACTAACTTAATAGTTAAGTTATAATTATTATTTTTAAACAATATTATTATAATAGAGTATCATGTTTCATTTAAACAGGGTTTTTGGTGTTACGAAAGCTATCAAAGTGATTGGATTTATTTAAAAATAAATATATCATAATGTATTAGGGTGTTACATTATCTAATAAGCTTTGTGTTTCATGTTATATAAACAATCAAACATGATATCCATCTTTTAAAATCTCAAGGTGTTATAGTAAATGCGGAGCTAAATGGAGCATCAAATTTATAGTTGATGATGAATAGTGAGTCAATTTTATATTTTGATATTAAAGAGAATTATAATTCTATAATATGTTTTTAGGATTGATTCTTCTATCCTATACCTTCTAGGACCAACATATAATCCCATATGAGGTTATATCCTAAAATTAATTTATAATATGAGGACTAGCCGAACCAAGGTTATATGTTATCAAAAAATAATCTCATCTATCGATATGAGATTTAGGTTTTTACCCAGAAATCCTCTCCAAAAAAAATACCACACATCTATTCCTCTACTTTAATTATTATTTACCCAATCCAAACATCTTTCACTGTTATTTTTCATCACTAAGACACACCACCCGACCATTATTATCAAGAAGTATTTTAACAAAAGGCACAACCATGTACCCACATGCTCTAATTAATCCATTATTATTATTTCAAGGTCAAATTGATAGATTTTATCCACATCCCAACTTAACTTGAAGATACTTTGTGTTTTTTAACAAAGTTTAGTATTTTTTGGACAAATAACTTTTCTAAAATCATGTTTTTGTAAAAGAGGAAAAGAAAAGTTTCTATAAATCATGTTAAGAAAGTTTGCTGAGTTGTTGAATATGAAGAAATATTTAAAGTCAGAAAGTTTATAAAATTTGAAAGATAATAACTTTCCAAAGTAATTCATATTATTCTTTATAGATATCAAAGTTCATTAAATAGTGAGAAATATCATGATATAAGATTTTATTGAAAAGAAGAAATTGAAGTTTTCTAAAAATAGAATTCTAAATAAAGTTTTGGTAAGTAGATCTATCATTATAAATTTCTTGATCATAAAAACTAGAGTTGATTTTTATGAAAGTAAAATTTTATAGGTATTAGATGTAGATCATTAGACAAACTTTATCAAACAATGGGTATCAGATAGACCTAAAAATAAGCACAGGATATAGATCACCAGATAGAGATATTGTAAGATTCTATGATGTTTTTATTACTAAGTTTTTGTGGTTTTGAAAAATTTATAAGAAATAAAAAATGTATCAAGAAGTCAAATTTGAATATTTTATCAATGAAAAATGGTTAGGTCATATTTTTAATCATAAAAAGAGATATAGAAACCTACCAATGGAAAAAATTGTGTGGAGGAGATATGTGTAGATGTTTGAAGTTACTTTAGTGGACAGAAGCTGATAGGATGAAGAGAGTTGCAAAAAGATAGAAAATATCAACTTTATAATCAGACATGGATGATTGAATAGAGGATACAAAACTTAGATAAGATAATGGATATTTAAAACCTAAAATTTTGGGTTTTACCAAATGATGATTTTTGTGCAAAAACACAAAAGTAAGAAAAATGAAGTTGTAAAGGATGTGTTGAATTTTCTATTGAGCAGAACGTTGCAGGTGTTTGAATTCTTTAAAATTTGCAACAATATAGTCAACTATATTCATTTGGCTAGGATAAATAAATATAGAAATGTTTTCTATGTTTTTTTGAATGATTTTTATTTATATGTGCAAAGAGCATCATATAGAGGTAAGTGTTTTTTACAGGTAGATAATTTGTATAAAGTTTGAGGAATAAATTTTTATTATAGGATAAAGTTTGAATTTGTGTATTTTTGAATCACTTATAAAGGAAGTTCATCGGATGAAAGTTTTGTAATAAATTACATTATAAAAACTTTTCTGAAGATTTTATAAAGTTTTAGTAGAGAAAAAAATTGAAGAAAGAAGTATAGAAAATCCTTTCATTAGACGAAGGAGTTTCTCAAAGTAATGTCATCAGAAAATATTTTACTGGATAGAGGATCAAGAAAGTTTTACATAAATTTATAAATACCATTAACCTGAAAATTCAATGAAATTCTATTCAATTGGTTTTTGTATCAATCCATGTTTACAAATATTGAATAATTCCTTAAAGTTGAATTTAATGAAATTTAAAAAGGTTGGAATTCTGAAGATTTTGAAAAGATTCTAAAATATTCGAGAAGAATCTAGAAGAGTTGAGAAGAGTTTAAAAACATCCCAATGAGATTCAAATGAGTTTGAAATTCATATTTATGAATTTTAGTGAGTGGTAAAATGAATTTGGTTTCTCACCTTTTTTATTCTAGAGCACCTATAAATAGGTGCAAAAAAGTACATCATACTAGACACTATTCATGTGTTTCAAAAGTTGAAGTTCTACAGTGTTTGTGTCAGAGTGAGTCTCTAACAAAAGTTTAGTTTCATTTTGAAGAAGAGTTCTAGATAGAATGTTTTGATCAGAAGAATAAAAAAGGCTAGTTTGTATTACCAAACATAGTGCAATAGATGGATTTCCATGTATAAAGTGTATGAGGTGATGTGTTTTGTTAAATCAGAAAAAACAATTTTTTTTATTAGGTGTGGTTTTATAAAAGGTTAATTAGATGGATATTATTGGATATAGACACACTAGATGGAGAAATCGAACAGAGGAATCAGATGGAATTTTTGGGTGAACTTTCTTGCATCAGAATTCACAAAGTTATATTTTTATAGTGGATCAAGTTTTATTAGAAATATTTGTAAAATGATGGGAGTCAGTATAATCATAAATATCAGAAGATATAAGGAGACCAATGGGAGTGATCTCAAAAGTTTCATTCACTTATTTATAATAGTGAATTTCCATGGACCTATAGAAGTTTCCATGATAAGGATATAGGTTCTCAAACTGAGGTTGGACCATATAAATATTTTGTGCTTTGCTTACTTTCCTACTTTTTCATGAATGTGAGTTTACTAAAAGGTGACAAAGAAATAACTCTAACAAGTTTTAGAGATTAAGTTTCTTAAAGATGTAAATTTTTAAAAATATAACAACTAATTCACCACCACCTTCTTAGTTGTTCTATGATCCTTAGTAACTTAATAACTAAACCATGAATTTGATACCACTTTTCAGGATTGAATCTCTTATAATAGACCTTCATGGACAAAAAAATAATCCCAAATGGGGTTCCATTCTAAAATAAATTGGTAATTGGAGGATTAGCCTATCTAAGATTATATATTATCTAAAAATACACACATTTATCAATGTAGGATTTGGGTTTTCACCCAACAACTAATTCTTTACTTGAAGGAGTGCATGGAGAAGAGGGAATTTAGAGTGGCCCTTTTGTAAACAATGGGAAATACCTAAATTATTTTTAAGTTAGTAATATGAGGTGTGGAGTGACCACAACCTAAAATTTATATCCACTGAATAGTGTGCATGGTGGATTTTGGTATACCAATTTTTTCGACCTGATTTGCATCACTCCACATTTTGGTTCAGTGAGATGGTCCCACCTAGATTGGGAAGTATATACTTTTTATGTTATGAAGGTGTTTCCACATTTTCATGATTCCAACATGTGATTATAGGGGGTTATGTGTTTGTTGAATCAGACCATGTCAGGTATGAGGTCCTCTAATGGTCTCCACCAGGTTTATTCATTGAGCCAGAAACACCCAACATCTCTTTTATCCAATATTCATGGACCCACTTTCCAAATACTGGTTCTTGTTGGATGATTTTTACAAAAATACTTAAGGTCTCCATTGTTCGAGAGGATGAGAGGTCCGGCTCATCACACCCTTTTGGAAGGAATTATTTCATACTACGAGACTCTCTTATAGATTTAAGAAATGTTCATATGTTCATGAATCCTTGGTTCATTCCCAAGAGTGTGTCTATAGATTACCCCTAGATTGAAAAATCAATCATGGATATACATGGATTAGAAGCTACTAAGACAGTGTTGGTTTAAGCCATGTGATGAGGCACTCTAGAGTTTATCATCATCGAGGGGGGAAAAAACTTATTTTGATGTTGGGGTTGAACCCATGAGATGGGATTCCTACGTATCCTTGTTAGAGGAATCAGAGCCCACGTAGTTTGATGACACTTAACTAGACACATCACCTTTTAAGGTTGTGCGATAAGGACCTATCCAGGTTTTAACATCATCCAGTGAGGAAATCTAGGAAAAATATGCCCAGTCAAGACTTGGTTTGGGACTTATGCCGAAGCATCCCAAAGAACCCACAAGAGATATGGTCTTCTGGGTGGATATAAACCTACCGTGAATATGGTCCAGGAAACATTTTGGTTGATTTGGGGGTTGGATTTATACCTCATAGAGGCTAACTATGTATCTCGGTCAATGGGGAATCAAAGTTTGCATAGTTCAGTTGAACTCAAGACTTAAATTTTGAAGTTTCCCATTTGAGGAGGCATGGTTGGGACTTACACCAAAGTGGAGACCTTTTCGAAATAAGTGAATTGGGGATTACTCTTGAAGAGGATGACCTTTATTGGGTATATGATTGGGATTAACCTTTGTGAAATGTTTCCATTTGATATTGGGCCTTAGATATGCATCCTACGTATCCTAGTTAGAGCAGGAATCATAGTCCTCATAGTTCATTTGGGTTATGACTTGATTGGGGCTTACATGTGGGAGATTCCCATTTAAAGGGGGAATGATCTCTCATTTCATGGATGATATGATATGGATCTCAGGCCTAGATAAAGGCTTCATATGTATCCCAATTGTGTTGGGAATCACAATTCTCCTAGTTAATGGTTGGGTTGTGTGAATTTTTTATCATCACAAAACTCTAATCTCACATGAGTCATGCTAAGTGTGAGAAACAAGAGGATGTGAAAGATTCAACAAAGGTGAACTTTCCCTTATCCACTGAGGAAAAATTATGAGGGTGACGGTGGATGATGGAACATCTATGAGCCCAACAGGAGAGGGAAAAGGGCTTTGAATGTGTAAACCCATCACTTGTATTGATATCTAAGATAGTCACATCTGGTGAGCTATCTAGACACATCCCAAGCTGGGATGGATAGGGGATAAAGCGCCATCGCTTGTAAAAAGTATAGGGGATTACCTTATGAGTAGTTCCTTGAAATGGGTTCTGGGAGAGGGGAGGAGAATCGTCCCTTGTCAAAGGGGAAGTAAAGATTGATCTCCTTATTTTTCACTGGCACTCATGGAAGGGAAGGGCTAGTGACTACCCTAGATCCCTAGAATGGGGAGGTTCACATCATTATCCCAAGGTTGGACTTCAGGTTACCTTGGGAATGTAAACTTACAAACATCCTGGGGGTCCAAACCATTGTGGGAACTGCCTTTGTGCCTTTACTTACCTTGGGTATATAGAATCAGAAGGGTATGCTGATGCACCTGATGGTTTGGTCATACCGGTCTGGTGGATTTAGAAGAGGTTTTGACCTGATACCAGTAGACTGGTTAGCGGAGGGGCCATGGAGCGCATGATGGGAATGGAAGAACAATATTTGAACCGAAAGGTGGAAAACCCAAATACACCCCATTCCACGTACCATTTTCTCATGCGGGATAGGGGATTCCTTACATAGCATACTACTATGCGAGTGAAGGGGTCATCCGCGTACTGATGTGGTATATGGACTTGGATGTGAGTCGCTGCATACCATGGTGGTACACAGTCTCAGGTTCCATCCACATAGCGAGGTGTTATGTGGTGTAGGGTGTTGTCCGTGTAGCGATGTTCCACACAGTTTTCCATAATGAAGGAGGGGTATTGTGCCTATGGTTTGTGGGAAGTTCATCCATGAAGGGCCTATGGTTCACAGTTTTCCAGTTAGGTTCACGAACAATTGATTTTTATTAAGTTTCCTTATTTTTATGGTTCACGGTGGGTTTATACCTACTAGAAAACGGTTCATAGTCTTTCTTCGATCATTCAACTTCGAAGTCTTCTGTCCATAATCTATAAATAATCGAAGTCTCAATTCTCTAAAATCAAACGTAACCCAGTCTCTAGAAGCCTTCCCCCTCTTTCTTTCAGTTCCCCTAGTGTTCCTTTTATATATTTCTAGGGAAGATGTATCTATGGGAACACAATGCCTTTTTCGGAAGCCTATAGAGGGATCATTCGACCCACAGATGACTCGATTAACCGAGGTTCATGGTGTTGCAGTTCGCAATGGAAGAAATTTCCACCTTAATCCCACGAATGAAGTGGTTCATAGGACACTGCCAACCCTACCTTGTTTATGAAATTCTCATTCCGTGAGGATAGTATGCGGAGACTTACTTATCCATTGCGTTTTCTCCAATGAAACAGTGCGCGGTGCCTTGGTTAGATATTTTCATCTCATCCGTAAACAAATTGGTTTGCTGACCAATAATTTTTGGGCCAACATTTAATAGGCTATCTGCATACCACTTGATTCAAAGTTTTCACCTTTCACAAACCTTTCCCAGTAACCAGTACACAGATTAGTTTTGGTCCTTTTCCAAATTGAATTTCGTCAATATTCTCTCCAAATTTTCATCCCCACATGCATCTCTTTCCTTTATCAAATTTGTGGGAGTATTTTATTTATCTTTGTGGATTTTTCGGGACCCTACAAATAACCCCCATCAAAATGAGGTCCGGTAGGAATAAAGAGGAGGATATTATGATGTAGAAAATGGTTCCGAACTAAACTGGTTTGTGATATAAAGGTGGATCCGTTGGGGGGACCACACCTATATATAGGGGGCCTAAGTAATTTATCTTTTACCTGGTTTCCTGGTAAAAAGTTCCTCATAAAGCACTCTCAGCTTTCCTTACTTCCTTGTACCAGATCCTTCATGAAATTTTCCATCTACAAACCATGCCTTGCATTCTAAGAACTACGAACTCTTTACAGTAGCCTTCGTCTACGAACCAACCATTGAATCCACGAACCGAACTGTGAAACTTAAAACGTAAGTTCAAATTTATATGTAGTAAGACGATAAATGGATCACCTATCTTGCATACTTAACTTCAATATGGAGAACTGAACTTTAAATTTCCAAATTGTACTTTAAATATTCTAACTATAAACTTTGAATATCTGCATAGAGAGGCTCAGTACATAGATTTCCCATTCTACAAACTGATCGATTCTCTAGACAACTCTTCATGGGACAGTGTCTTGTAGAGCATTCAGTATAATAAGTGTTCATGAGGAATGAATTCTGAAAACCATTCCCAAGTTTCAGTACATGGATCCTTGCGTTTAGCAGAATTCTTTTGTCCTTTTTCATTTTTGTCCTTTTTTCCAATCATTTTAATTGGACTAACCCTTTATGTGGTCTTTTTGTTTTACAAGAAAAAATTTATCTCCCTCAAGCTTCCACTGATGACACTATTGTTTGTTATGATCCCCTTTCAGCTTCTGATTAAAGGTAGAAGGATATGTAAAATGCTATAGATTAAAAAATCCCTATCTCCCCACTACTTCAGTCTTTAGCTAATTTACTCACTATGGGTCAAAGGGAATATTTGATCTTAGAAAGGTTTTCCATTTACAGATTTGGCCTACTGTCTGATATAACTATCCTAGAGCCACATATGATCAACCAACCAACCACTTGGATATTTATCAGGTCCATTCCTAAGGTCTCATCTCATTGATAGGACAATTCATACTAAAGGATACCGTTATTGGGTCCTTGTTGAACTATGCCCCTCAGACTTCGGTTGGGGCATGAAGAAAGCCTAACGAAATGATCCATTGTTATCATAACATTTCCTATAGTGTCATAGAAAATGAAAACATGGATGGTCCTCAAAACAGGACCTTTGATCTGGGGGTTCTTTTAGTTTAGATTGGGGGTGGACCTTCTAGGTCCATTAAAGCTGTGAAAAATTCCAGGTTTTATTACAGACCGTGGGGTTATATAAGGCCATATAGTTATCTCAAACTTATACAAATAAAACCAACACCCTAATCTTATATATTTTGAGCAGGTGGAGTCCAAACACAAATACTTTCCATTTGACCCATAGTGAGGTTTGCATCAGTCTCTAGAACGATCATATGATTTCAGGGGTCCCCATCATCAGGGATATGTATGATGAGTTTTTACCCCTACTTCCACCTATGATGATAAAAAGATGACTCCTACTTTAGATAAAATGATCATTTATCAAGTGTAGAAACTTTCAGGGTATATTAACCCCTACCCAAAACAAGACATCTTCCTCTCAAAGTGGATTAGTTCCTTCTCCAAGCAGAGTGGCCCAAAGCCTAATGTGATCATACCCAAGTCCTTTCCATCCAAGGAAACTTGGAGGAAAGCAGGAACCTACTCGTCTGTCTTGGAGAAGGGCCATTTCCTCAAATAGTGATGGGAACTCGTCCCTGATGTGGACCATTGTTTTTGGTTGGTGGACTTCTTGGCCATGTTTATGAGTGGGATGATCTTACCAGCATGATATTTTAAAGGTATAAGAGTCACAACCTTTTTAATGTCAACTCAACTGGCCACTGAAAAATGTATCAACCTATCCATTCCTGTATTGGCCAAAATTTACCACCTACTAAGCCAGATCATCAAAGGAAAGTCACCTCAGTGGATTATTGGGCTTTTTTAAATCCTCTGGGATTGGATAGGATCCCACATGGGAGGCTATACATTTTTCAATTCCTTTCTGATTCCTTACTTTGTTCTCTATCCATATCTTCAGAGCACTAATGGGGTTATGCCTGCAGGCTGGGCTACACAAGATAAATAAGAATATTGGACTAAAAAGAATGACTAGGAAATGATGGCTCAAATCAACTACCATGATCGATTCATTATTGTCCTTATGATTCTCCAATAGCACCATCTTGAATACCTAATCCAAAGAAATTGTTAACTAAGGGTACCTATTTTCTTTGAGGGATGGTATCTTGGTTTCCCATATTGATGTGGAGATTATCTACTAGGGATACATGCCTTGTAGATTCAGTCGTTAGTTTAACTGTGTTCAAATGTTGTGTCCTATGAATCTTAACATTACACGCCAGGAGAAACAGCTTATTATGGATTGTCAATTATGGCTAATGTTCACTTGGGAGGACACCCGGTGAAAGGTTAAACACCTAGATTCCGAGGGTTACATGCCCTTCCGTACAAAAGGTTATGCTGATGCCTAGATTCAATCACATTCAGCTAGTCATTTGTAAAATCTAGTTCCCACTGTTACAAACCCCAAGGTGTATGAGGCTAAGGGGATGGGGAAGTAGAAGGAAGCTAATGGGAATTCCTGACTAGAAAAATTTCTTCGAAAGCCTTTCGGTCCTCCCCCAAGGAAGGTCTTAAGACCTTGGGGTGTGACCTCAACCACTATCGAGGCTGCCGCTGGAGACCAACCACCTATCCCATATGATGTTGATTTTATAGTGGTATAAAAGCAATGATATTTTTTTAATAGTCTCCAGTATTTTCATGATCCATTCCCTCACACCTTGTGGCAGTTCCTCCAGGAGAGGGAGGTTTCCCTTACTAATCTTGGACATGTGTTATCACCTACTAACATATCTTATGATGATGATCCCAAGATGGTAGATCATTACCTTCAGGACCTTGAAACCCTGATCCATTCCTGGAACAATCACCGTAAATAATATCATCGAGTACTTTCTATGCTGCGACTAGAGTCCAATAGAGAGGGTGATGATACTATTGGTTTTCCTAGTACGATTAGGGAAGGGTAATCTCATAACTTGTACCTAGATCCCTGTAAGCATTCATCTCATGAGGGTCCTAGGACTATGGAGGCACCCAGGAAGCAACTACGACTAATGAAACTTTATTCGCTTCCCTAATTCGACCCTCCAGTGCTGGTCTTCCCTATTACAACTATTTTTTTTGATTCTTGGAGGGTATGGGATGAATTGAGGGAGAATGCATCCAATGAAGAAATTTTAAGGCTTCTTCAAGGATAAATATTTAACCTTAAAGGTTCTGGGGTATCCATCACCCCCACATTTATTTCTACATAAAAACAGTCATATGAGGAGGCCGTTTACCTCAGTTAAATGGACAAATTCCTCCATGCTCCCAAGAATAAACCTTACTAGTCTGATGAGGTTCCATGAATGATGTTACTCTTGCAACTGATGGATATCAAGGGAGAGGTTGTTTTATTTATAAACCTAGAATTTAATTCCATTTGCTATGAGGATTCTAAAATTTTCCACCTTTACTTCTATAGGAGCATTAGTAGTCTCAGGAAATGGTTCCTTCCACAGTATACACCCTTAGAGGCATCGCAACTGGGGAGCATGTAACTTCAAATGTGGGGGTTTATATGGAAGGTTCTCCTGGTGTTTCCGAACATATGGAGGCAATCATTGCAGACCCTTACAGGGAATTTCCTCCCCTATCTCTACTTGATATTCCTACTATAGATCCATTCCCATGGAATACCAAGAAATATCGGCAGACGTCTCAACTGTCGAAGCATATCAATAAGAGGATTATAAGTAATTGCCACACATGTATATCTGGTTATCGCACCATGTAGTTTTATCTTACTAATACATTGTCACGTGCATATTTTAATGCAGGGTCAATAAGTAACTAGGTGGTAGTTTCCCATGAATCTATAGCTATTATCCCTTTCGTGGTGGAAGAAGGGCCACCAACAATTGTGGATGCCCCCGATCAGATGATTTCTATCCCAACAGTGTTGGAACATTCAGAAGTTGAATTCCTGACAGAGCGTGCTGATCCCGCTACCATAGAGGAAGACAGGACAACCCTAACAGAAGTAGCTGATCTAGGTGAGGCGCCCCAATCTCCATAGGACATTTAAGGTATTCCCAATTCTAGGGAATTAACTACTCAAAACCAGATGGACACCACCCTTGCAGATAGACCACCTTTGGAAGAGAATTCCATGATCGAGCATGATGATCCTACTCCCTCAGAGGTTTCAAACATAGGTGAGTATGTTATCCCAGCTCTTAAGAACTTATAATGGGTTATTGTGTCATTTATTCCAATCACAAGATAGACCATGATCTCGAACCCCATAATTTTGGGACCAGCCATCACACCTTTCTCCAGGATGATTATACCTGCAATCTTGATCTTAGTACGCAATCTTCTAGAGGATACCCTGAAGGTTACTGGTCTAGTTGGGTATGAACCCGAGTCAGAAATGCCTATGAATGACTCTAGGTATCAACTATTTATCAAGGCTACAGTACCATCTTTACCATGTGATGATATATCCATAAACTCTGACAAAATTAATGATTCTATAGGTGAAAGTTAGTTTTATAGTCCTCCTATATATTTACCTACTTCCCTTTTTAGGGATTGGAGATGTTTATTAGTTTTCTTTCCAATTCTAGGATTTCAACTTCAATCACTAGTGATTATGTTGGATTATTCAATCCTGCCAGTTTTCTCAACTATCATGGATGATGCTGCTAAGGGATCCAGTTGCTCTATAGTCATTGAATTAGCCACCCCTAGTGACATACATTCTTGAATAAATTTTTTCATCGGGGAGTGATTCTAAGACCAATTGATAGAGCCTAATAATCCTTTGATCTGACCACCAAAGTGCATGGAAAAACATCTGGAGGTTAATTTCTAAAACAACACTTGACGACATGCCAACAAAGATACCGAAGTTACATCCCTATTTTTTGGTTCTGGGGTTCATAGTATTCGATCATCACAACATATATGACATAGTGAAATAGATGGTTGCTTCCTGGGAGGAAAATTAAATGGTCAAGTATCATCTTTCCACTATAAAGTCTACAAATCATCTTGTCACTGTTAGCAAAATCCTCATGAATGAAGCTGCCAATCAAGTTGGAGCAGTTGAGAGGCTACAGAGTGAGCTCATGAAGTAGAGGTCCTTATTTGAACAACTTGATCAGGAAGTAGAGTAGTGGATAAAGGAATTATATCACCTTAAATAGGATTGATCCCATGTTACGACCGTAGTTGACGTGTGGAAACAACAAGTGGAGGAAGGGGAAAATGATGGACTTGAGGAAGTACATGAGACAGAGGCATTACGAGAAGGTGCAGAGGCTAAGACCGTGACTTTTCTAAGGCTACGTCAGGCCATTGAAGAGTCAAAACAAACACTGATAAAACTCTACAAGTATGCTGAACATATTTTGTAATGGTCATGTCCTGCCCATATGGACATGCTCCAGGTTGTGGGTGTCCTCTATATCTTTATTCATTGAGATGAAAATATTTTCCCTCTAATACTCCTCCTTTTTCATTTTCCTAAAATATCAATCATTTATGATCAAATTAATCTTAAACTATAATGTCAACCAGATATCAATTTGATTCATAATATTGGATATATGAATAATAAAGTTATGCCCTGATTTTTCCTGAACTAAGGGGCTCAGCAATCACAGTTTGACTCTTTCTAGGGTCACATGGAAAACCCTACAAACTGTGTGTCTCTTTCATTATTACCCAAAATTTTTCCTAAACCTAATTTTTGTGTGGGATTAGCAGGTATAACTTATCTTTTTCTTATGCCACCCTTTTTGGGTTTTTAACCTAAAAAGGTTTGCATATCTTGATTATTATTTTTTATTTCTTGATGTTTTTCCTAAACTGTATGTAGTATAGGTTTAGGGAGCTGGTACATGACTTTTGTCCAGGGTTCCCTTTGTGGATTTTCACCCTAGAGAGTGTTGTGTATTCTTTCATTGTATTTTTAGAGTATTTATAACTAGACTATCATTACAGATGTTTTAGGTTGAACAACTTTGACCATGACTTGGAGGTTAAGGGCCCCAATTTATGACTCATTAACTGAGAATGTCCTCGTAACTTTCAGACATGGATGAGGGGTTTTTCTTGGCCCTTACTTGTGATTTCTGGATATGGGACATTATATGGGGCATGGAATCCATGATTCATATAGGGATAGAAAAATCCTATCATGAGGATGATTTACCTTTGATTAACAGACCATTTTTGTGGGAAACATATGCAGAGTTGATGTGGCATAATGTGCATAGTCAAACAAAGGTGTCTGTAGGACACTGGACTTACATTTATGATGGACAGAAAGTTTTTATAGAACATTGGATTTATTTTTATATTGAGGACCACATTGTATGGACTGTTAAGGGAACAACATCTAAGAGTATGGGGAATTTTTATTGGTTTTGGTTTAGAAACTGCTGTCACACAAATTTTACTTAAGCAAAGGAGGACTAGAACATGGTGTAGTTTAACATCATACAACTAGTAAATTTGAGACTTGTTTTGTGAAATCATCTTACTATGACTAGAGGAGGGTAAATGATTCATCTTTTCCCACATTAGTTTGACCAGGAACATCCTTCATCTTTAGGCATTTAAAAAGGGGAAATGTGTAAACTGTAATCCATGGGGATTATGAATCCAGGGACTGAGGTGGGATATTAATGTCGTAATGGCATACTAAGGTAGGAACATATTCTCTTGGGGATGAATTTTCCTTTGGTTGAAAGGCCATTTTTGTGGGCAATGTATGCAGAGTCATAGGGGCATGATGTGCATAGTTAAGTAAAGGTGTCCGCAGGACACTGGAAATCTATATCTAATGGCCATTGAGGATTATGAAGATTCATAAGTTTATGAACACTGAGTATGGCTCGTGAAAAGGGGTGTGCCTAAACATGAAATGGGGTAATCTGGGTCAAAATTTACTAGGAACGCCAAGAATAATTGGAGGTATCTTTATCCATTTATGTGGATTGGTTCCTCACAAAGGTTTGACCCTTGAAAAAGTAAGGATGAGACAATCCTATTTCATGGTTGGATCCAAAATATGATATCAAACATCTCTACGTATTTTATGATGATAGGAATCAAGATGTATGTAGTTATTTTGAGGCTCATTCCTATGAGGATTTGATTCACGCATATGGACGAGGTATTTTCATCTTGGATACAGATTTACCAATGGGACGGGGCATATGTCAAATTTTCCTACGTAGATTAATTTCTTGTGTAGGGTCATGAAGGGAAATACCCTTTTGAAGTGACCTAGACTAAGTTTGAATACTAGGTATCAAGTATCATACAGCTTAAACCTAATGCGACTAGGATGTTGATATAGAATCCTTAGGTAACTGGAGGGTAATCGAGATAGGATTTTTTGACATGTCCAGGATGTGGGTAGGGATGAGAGTGTAAACCATGGTTTTGTGGGCTCTTGGATTAGGATAAATAACATGGGGCTTTGAATCCATTAAGTGCATGAAAATAGGAAAATCCTCTCCTATGGAAAAATTTTCCTTTGGTTGACAGATCATTTTTTTAGGCAATGTATGCAGAGCCACTGGGGCATTGTGTGCATAGTCAAACAAAGGTGTCCACATAACACTAACCTTCCATTCCTGATGTCCATGAAAGATTAGGAAAATCTAAGATCACTAAAATCATGATGTTTGATGAATGAATAAAGTTGGTTTGGATATATCAAAAACACTTAGGTTGTGATTATTAACTTAATTGGGAGTCTCTATATACAGATTTGACTTGTATGTGAGGTGGGAAATTTTGACTCCCTCAGTGGGGGTTGAAACCGGGTTTGGAGATCCTAGAACCCAAATATTGGAAAGCCTACTTAGGTTTGATTCATAGGCAAGGGGAGGGGCATTTTTTATATATTTTGGGTACCTTTTTGTTTTTAATTTCATACGGTTAGGAATTTTAGGTTTCCCAATATGGAGGGTAAGACACTAATATTCCTTTTAAAGTCATGCCAGTAGGGTTAGTCTTTATAAATTGATTTTCCCTAAACCTATGGGGAGTCCCCTGTTGAAATTATGAATCCAAAATGATCTATGACTGGTGTGAGAAACAAGGGGTGGAAATGGTTTCATTAAACCACCTAGGGACAATAGAATGAAAGGAAATATCATTGTTGGGCTATAACAAACCTTCTTTTATTACAAACTTAAACAAGATTTATTACATAAACTCTTCACTTGATAAAACATGTAATATCGAGAGGTATAGAGTATTTGGGGCTTAGGATAATTACATAACAACTTAAAACATGAAATAAAACATCTTTATTGAAAACTTCCTTTACATGACCACTACATTCCCTTGTACTTAGCATTGCATGGGATAACCTGAGGACATGCATAAGAAAATGGTGAGATATAAATCCCAATAAGGGAATAAAAATGGAATAACATGAGGAATAAAATACATGTTAGACAATAGGAATATCAATGGAGAACAAGAGAAACATGAACATAAAATCATGATAAAGCATGATAATCATAATATGGAAATGTGGCAACAACACTTAACATGGAATTAGCATGAGCCAAGGCTCATTGCACACGGAGCATGAGTAAACCCTCATTGCACATGAACCAAAAGTAAAACCTTATTGCAATTGAATTAGAATGAGTCAACACTCATTGCACATGACGTATCATGATATTGTACTTTACCCAATGCATTAGAGCGCTATCAGGGTGCACCCTTCTTAAACATTTCATTTCATGCATAAGTGTGCCACATAGATCATATAACATGGAATCAATCAAAATCACAAGTTATTACATGATTAAGTAATGTGGAATAAATACATAAAATTACCATTCAATATGTATATGTGCATAAAGGTTAATACCCTTGATAGAGACATGGGTATGGTATTCACTGCACAATGATCTTGGCTTGAAAAAATGCGGTGCAATTTTGGCAGCATAACGACATGACATAAGGATTCATAAAAATATTTGATGAGAGATAAAAGGGTGTATCATCATATTTACATTAAATGGAAAGTAAGGGGGTCATATAGATACATTTCCCAACAAACATAATGGAATTTAGATGCATAATACAAAATGAATAACTTAGATGTAAAAGAGGAGAGAGAAACCCCTCAAGGAATTTTGGCATGGTAATGGGTGTACATGGGAGGCATTAATGAGAGATAAAGGGGTCTCCCATAATCCAAACATAAAGAGGGTAGTATGGTGGAGGTGTGAAATTATACCCCAACATTTTTAATTGAAAACAAAAGGTCATAAAAACTTAAATAAAATTGGACAAAAATGAGAAAGGAAGAAATCCCTTACTTGGAAGTGCGATCCCAAAAGCTTGGGAGAGGCTTGAGAGAGGCTTCTTGGGAGCTTAGGTCAGATAGGTAGGATTATATAGAGTAGGTAAGGGTTTTTTAGAACTAAAAAGGATTTGATTTAAGAAGAAGTGGGAGCTTGGGTGGGTTTATATAGGAAAGGAGAGGGAATTGTTTATTATTTAGGTTTGGGGAACCTCACATTAAACTAATCAAAACCACAAACCAACCCATGGTTTTTGCCCATGGTTTTTTCCAAAGGGGATTGAAAAATAATATTTAATGAGTCAAATGGCCTAAATTCTTAAAATAATAGGGTTTTTATGTGGAGGTGAGTCACACTCTCAAGGAAAACAATTTAAAAAGACAAAATGTTTTATAAGCCTTGAAGGGTCCGCTAAAGCTTTGTAAAATAAATAAAAAAAATCTAAAATCACATTATTTTAATTTTAAAACATATATTTTATGAAAATAATGTTTATAGTATTTTATTACATCACTATTTGGTCATTATGATTTCATAAAACCTATTATATATTTAAACAGTATTTAATTTTTACCCAAAAATTCGACTGTCTCAAAAAATTATGAAAAATTCACCATTAGATAATTTTGACATCCTGAATCCAAAAATAATCGTAATTTTATCTAAATAATTATCAAAATATGTTAATTTTTACTTTTAAAATAAAAACTGACATTTATCGAAAATTCATGGGTTTTTGACAAAAACAGCTTTCAAATCGTAATAAAAATTACAATTACATTCATAAAATTATATGATAATTTATATTAAAAAAATTAATTTAATAATAATAATAATAATATTTTATTAAAATATTATTTAATTCAAAAATACATTAATTCATAAAAATATATTTCTTAGTCGAATATTAACTAAAAATACAATTTGTGCTTTAAAAACTATTTATAAGTAACAATATAAAATGAATGCCCATTATTTATAAAAAAATAATGTACATAGTAATAGTGATAGAGTCTTGTTACATAACCCCTTATAACACCCGTATAAGACCAAAGGGTAAGGTTTGCGATGGTGACAGACTCTTGGGGTGGCTCAGATAACATCGCTCAGGTGGTAATATCTATTAACTTCCACTTCTCCCGTAGTTGGTTCTGATCAAGCTTAATGTGTTCAAGCTCGGCTTGGGATTGGTCAAGAGAAAAGTCTAATGAGACCACCTCCTTTCTGAGCTCCAAAAAATTGGCTTCGTACAGGGAAAGTCTACTGGATGAGGCCATCGCTTCCTTTGTATGAGTAAATTGGATTTGTTAAAGCCCCATATTTATACTAATCATGAGATCACTATTCAACGACTATATTATCAATAGTCATAATTCACAATTGTATTTTAAAATATAGAAACATAAAACCAATGAATTTTACATTTTATATAACCATAATAATACATTTAATTAGATCAAGAGGAATTTCCATTAATGAAAGTTTGGTTCGTTACATGGGCCATGTAGTTTAACATCATGCGGTGAAGATGTGGGTAACTTGACATGAACGAGCTAGCTATTGTATGTCCATGCAGTTTTAAGTATTTCAAAAATGACGCTAACAACACAGTTTAATCATCATGTTGTAGGGATGAAATATCAAAGGGATCATGCATAAATATGAGATAATTAGGCCAGGATATTCCCAGTACACCCCAGACATGAACGAGGGAAGAAGGTGTAAAACATGATTATGGGAGACCTCGAGTCAGGAGGGATGATGAGAGGCTTAGGATCCAATGGGTGTATGGAAGTAGGAACAACCTATCCAAGGGAATAATTTTCTTTTGGTTGATAAGCTATTTTTGTGGGCAACATATGAAAAGACACCGGGGCATTTTTATGCATAGTTAAACAAAGGTGTCCAAAAGACACTAGCCATCCATTTTTGATAGCCATGGATGACTATGGTGAAGAAATATTTTTCGGGGCATGGAGTTTGATAGATGAAAAGGTGATGTGTAGGTATGTGAGAAATATCCAGACTATGATTAGTTTTGAGGTACAAGATCCTCTAAATAGATCTGATTATTATGTAAAGGGAAGATTGGGTTTTTAACCCATTCTAGATGTAAGAGTCTAGATTTAAAATCCCCTGTATCTATTTACATTTCACATGTGGGGGATCAGGGGATATTTTTTTCTTTGTGGCTAGACCTGAGAAAACCCAGGTGTCACTATGTATCTCATCATGTCGAGAATCAAGCCACACATAGTTCTTGAGATACCATGTAGTTTAATATCACATGGCTAATACTTATTTGGTCATGCAGTTTAACATCATGCAGTTAGGATGAGAGTGAACCAACATGAAAAGTATGAGGTGAGTGAAGTGTTAGGGTTGAACCTCATGGAGGTTTCCTACATATCCCAGTTAGTTGGGAATCAAAGTCCACATAGTTCTAAGAACTCTCTTTGCCAGTCTAACTTGTGCATGGAGAGGGGGGGGGGGGGTATTTTACACCATTCATTTAAGATGATGGAATTGTTATACTCCTATATGTTTTTTCCATATAGGGGAAGTATTTAACATCATTCCTAATATCATGTGAGTTATACTCGGTATGATAAAAAAGGAGTGAAGAGAATTTCCCTTATAGTATAGGGGTAATAAAAGATATAACAGAGGAATTCCATGTCATGTGATTACTGGGCCAAGAATTAGGGTCAAGGTGTCTCTACATATCCCATTTATGAATAGGAATCAAATTGTACGTATTTCTATAAAGGCCCTCCCTGCATAGGTTTGGGCCATATGTAAGGAGGGGGAGCATTTGTTTTTTGTTTTTTGTGTCTGATGTTGGGGGCTACAGTAGGACATAAGATCCAGGCATCACTACGTATCTTGTGAGGGTAGGAATAAAGCCCACACATAGTTCTTTGAGAGAAATTCCCTTCATATATCTGATTCATATATAGGGAAGAGGGAATTTTTTTATTTGGGTGGTGGCTAGACTAGGATGAAGAATCTGAGTGTCACTATATATCCTACAAGAGCAGTAATCAAGCCACACATAGTTCATGGGGTGCCCTATTGTTTTACATCTTGAAGTAAGGACTTTGGCTAGTAGTGAGTTGGTATGACTATGAATAATACTCTACCAAAACTCCTAATACCATGTGAGTAGTACCCAATGTGAGAAACAGGGGCTGGAAAGGGATTACTCTGCCACACATGTGGATCATGAAGAAGGACGGGGGAATTTGCCTTCAATACTTTGCTACATCCAAACCTAAGTTTGATGACCTAGGTTATGATTAAATACCCTATATTGGAAGGAATTAACTCATGTGAGGCTCTTACAAAGAATATCCCTATAGAAGACTGACCTTTGTGCGAGGAAAGGAGGCATTTTTTTTGGGTGGAAGCTGGACTAGCATGAAGAATCCAGGTGTCACTACATATCCCACAAGGGCAGGAATCAAGCCACACATTGTTCTAGAGCTGTCTACCTGTATAAGTTTGGCTCATACACTGGGAGGGGGTATTTTTAACCATTTTTAATGGGCCTATAGTGTACATGTATCCTCTGTTCATCCAGGGGAAACCTTTACCACTATTCCTTAGCTCATGTGAGCTATGATCGGTGTGAGAAACAAGAAATATCTTGGGTATCCTCTTGTGATGCAGAGGTAGTTGAGAGTAAAATATAGGTATTTTTTTACCATGTGGTGGCTGGGCCAAGATCTAGGATATAGGCGTCTCTACGTATCCCATCGGTAGATGAGAATCAAGCTGTACGTAGTTCTAAGAAAATATGTTCCATGTACCGGTCTGACTCGTGTTTGAGAAAAATGGGGTTATTTTTTTATGGTGGTTGGACCTAGATAAAAGATATTGGTGTCACTATGTATCCTGTGGGGGAAAAAATAAAGTCGTATGTAGTTATGTAGCATGACATGGTAGATGAACGATGCTGGAGGAAACATCCCCTCAGGTGAGAACATTGTTAGGGACATGCAGTTTGACATCATGCGGTAAGGACAAAGATGCTTAGTAGTTTAACGTCATGCAGTATGGAAATATTCACCTTTTAGTTTATTTTCATGCAATTAGGAAGTATTATATATATTTTAACATCATGTGGGAAGGACTTCCTTGGCCATGCAATTTAACATCATGTGGTTAGGACTCATGAATTTTCCTGTGCAAGTCTGACCTATACACTAGGATATGGGAATTACTAATTTTGATTAGTGTATGGATGAGGATGTATAATCTAGGTGCCTCTAATTATCCTATTTATGAATGATAATCAATCTATACGTAGTTCTAAGATAAATTCTTTGTATTGGTCTGACCCATACACAGAAAGTGGATGAATTTTTACCTTTCCCTCACACAGATCTGATTTATGTGCAACAAGTCATTGTACTAGACAAAATAATCACCATGTAGTTTAATGTATTTTGGTAAGGAAAAAGATGATAAGCAGTTTAACATCATACCACATTGATGAATATGTCTCTATGCATTTTAACATCTTGCAGCTAAGACGAGGATGTTAAGCAATTTAACATCATGAAACATGGATACCTTCATCATAAAGTTTATTTTCATACGATCAAGATGTCTTCTATACAATTAAACGATGTGTTGGAAGGATGTATTTCTTTTCTTTTCACTACATGAAATATTTCTTCAAAAACCATGCATTGGTGGGAGATGTAGTGAGCTGTCCGTCCATTGAAATTAGGGCATATGCTCCATTAAAGTAAATTTTTTGTATAACATATAGTGCTTTATATTTTGGCTCCAACTTTATATTTTTCTTCCCAAGTATCATCAAGGATATGAGGACCAACACCATTTATCCTTTGAGGAAATATTGGAGGTGAAACTTCTTATTGAAGGCTTGTGCAATCCGATTTAGGTATACTTTCAAATAGTAAAAGTGTGCAATATTTTCTCATCCAACTGATCTAGATCAAAAAACTATTTTTTGGATTTCTCATTTATAGATAGTTGATCACAGACAGTGGTGAAGAGTGATGGCAATTGAATTTAAATGGTCATAACTGCCTCCATCCTATATACTAATGAGTATGAGGTTGATTGAATGGTGGTGTGGGTTGTGGTCCGGTAAGCCCAAATAGAATGGAGGAGCTTGTGCGGCCATGGTTTTTTATCCATGTCTACCATCTTTTGGAGTATGGTTGATAGGGTCGTGTTAAAATCCTATATCTATCCGTTGGACGCTGTATGGTAGTAGGATGAATGATTGGATTTGATACCATACTCTTGGTAGAGTTTTTCCAATTCACCAGAGCATAAATTGGTGCCGTTGTCTGTTAGTATTGTGTGATGGAAACCAAACATGGTGATGATATTAGATTTCACAAAGCTGAAAATGATTTTTTCTCCATCCTCTTTATGGGGCACAACTTCTGTCCATTTGGAAAATAAGTTAGTTGATATGAGAATAAACTTAAATTGTTAGTCCGTGGTGGGAGGATATGGTCCCACGACATCCATTCCCCATATGGAAAATGACTAGGAGTATATAGCTATGTAAATCAACTATGGGGGTTGATAAATGAAATTGGAATGGACTTGGAAGGAATGAAACTTTTGGTGAAATTGGAACAATCCTATAACATGGTGGGCCAATAGTACCCAATCCTTTGAATTTGATGAGAGAGTTTTTATGCTGACTGGTGTGCACCACAAGTTCCAAAATGAAATTATTTCATGATGACAATGGTCTCTTCTCCATCAATGAACCTGAGAAGAAATCCATCAAGGTATCACTTATAGAAAACAATTTTTTTAGTTTGTGCCATCATACACAATGAAATTGACTACTCTTCTTCAGATATATTCCCTTATAGCCTTATCTGGTGGGAGTTCTCTCTTTTGAAGATAGTCCATAATGGGATTCATCTAGTTTTTGGTAGGACGATACAAATTAGAGATTGGACTGATGTCTTTAATTTCTTCTATGTTTTCTAGAATGAATGATAAAACCATCCATCTATGGGCCATATTGATGACTATTTCATTCCAATATGGGTCGACTAGAGCCATGGATACATTTTCTAATGCACCGGCTTTCACATTTTGTGAATGAGGGGCATAAGCCAGTGTTGGATCTGATGGGAATTATTCCATAAATTATTGAACATGGTTCATCAAAGGGATAAAATCCTCTTTCTTGATAGAATAATCACCATTGAATTTCTTGATGACTAGTTCTGAATCACCTTTAATCTTCAAGTGTTCGTCTTTCACTTGGAGTGCTAGTTCTTGGCCTGCGATAAGGGCATGGTACACTGCTTCATTGTTTGTGCATCCTTCTTATAGTAGGAAGGAATAAGGAAGAACTTATTTTTATAGGGATATGATCTAGAATCCCAGATCCAATTTTTTGGACTTCGGGTATTCTATTCTTTTTCCTATCGGGCTTATGGACCTGCGGTCAAAGTGAATTTCCCACATCTAGGAGTTCTCTTGAACAAAGAACACTTCTTTATCATGTATCTTAGCATCTAATGGAGTTAAATATATTGAGGGATGCTCTACCAGGAAATATGATAATGCCTGGACTTTGATAGCTTTCTACAGTATGAACTATATATCGAACTATTTCAGGATGACTGTCTACCATGATAGGCATCCAGTCAAAATTGGACGGCTAAGAATTTACTTGAGAGGGTTTCTATGTGAGACCAAATAGAATTATTGGTACTTAAAGTAATGTCTTAGCTTCTGTACCACAAATATTAATGCAAGACAGCTCTTCTTGATATTTGAATAATGAGTCTCAGCATCAATCATGGTTTGACTGAGATGATAGAGATTATTTTCACTTCCAACATCATTCTTTTGTGTAAGGAAGGTGCATAGGGATCACTACAAGGGGGTTACATAAAGAATGAGTGGTATTCCTTCTACATTCAGCATTAGAACCGGTGGAATCAAGAGATATTTATTGAGATTGTCGAATGCTTCCTAACAATCAACAGTTCATTGATATTCTACCCCCATTTTCATCAACCTGGTGAAGGGAAAACAATTTCCTACAAGTTTGGATATGAAGCACCGAATGTAAGCCATGTGTCCTTGGAGTCCTCTGAAATAAATGAGGTTGTGAGGTGGTGACATACCATGTATGACTTTTTTTTCTCAGGGTTGAATTTGATGTCTCAGTGGTGCACGACATAGCTGAGGAATTTCCCTCAGGTGACTCTGAAATTACATTTTAGGGGGTTCATTTTCAGACTGTGATGTCATATTTTATTGAATATGGTTTCAAGATCTGCTAAATGGTCTGAGAATTGTCATAATTTAACCACCAGATCATCAATATAGCATTCAACTAAATTTCCTAGGAAGGGTTTGAAAATGTAGTGCATGGAGTGCTGATATGTGGCGCTGAAATTATTTAAACCAAATGGAATTACCTTGTAGAAAAACAATCCCTAGGGAGCCCTGAAGGTGGTGGATTATTCATCTTCTTGGGACATTCATATCTATTTATATCCTAAATAAATATCCATTAAATAGAGAACCTTATATCCATCGGTTGTGTTGATCAACAATTCTATGATCGGCAATGGGAAATCATCTTTCGGGCAGTGCCAGTTGAGGTCCCTGAAATAGATGCAAACCTTGATCTACCCATTTTTATTCTTGATTGGGACAATGTTTTTTATTTATATGGAATATTGGACCTCCTGAATGAAGTTATCTCCAATGATCTTGTCGAATTCAGGATCTATTTTGGAACCATGTGTTGGGATCATCCTTCTGGTGGATTTCTTGTAACCATGATTGTCATCTAACAAGACCAGGTGATGAGTGGACACCTTTGGATTCAGACTTAGAATTTATATATAATTATAGGTAAGAAATATTGATTATTTTTCAGGAAATAGGTGTATACCTATTGTTCTTAATAAGGAATGACCGCAGTAACTGGAGTGGGTTGTGGGTTTTTTTCCATACCCAAGTCGATTTCCTTGAGTTCATCAATTGTGGTAGATACACCTTCCTCAAATGATGAGGGAAGTCTATTAGGTATTATTCTTCATCCTCTCAATCCTCATCATTTTCATCTTCATCTTTTGTTGGGGAAAAAATTATTGAAACAATTTCTCCATAGTTGAGGAAAAAATTGCAATTTTGGTGTCTAGGAGGTGAAGCCATCACCTCTGCCTCAGACATTGGTAGGGGCTTATCTGGAGAAGATTCCCTGAGGGGTAAAAGAGTTTCCTCATCTTCTTTGAGTGAAGAGACACTTCCTCCAACCTTAGTGGGTGAGGAGGTAATTTTCTGGGGTTTTGATGATAGTTTGAGGGAATTGTTATCTAAATCCCCACCATTATCTTGGGAGTCGGTGAGATTTTTAACATCATCAGGCTCGACAGTTGTAACTGAAATCATGAGGACTGCTGAATACACATCTGAATTTGGACTTGTGATTTTAATATGATTGATGGGAAGTACATATTCTTCCCCGAGCTACTTGAGGAGATTAGTGGGAAAAATTTCCAAACCATTTGGGGTGGTGACCTAATCAATTTTGTCAGCTGAGAGTTGTTTACCCTTTGGTTCATAGAAACATGAATCAATATAGCGTGACTCGCAATAATCGAATGGGGACTTATCAGCATGAAGTGTCCCCCTATGTCCATTAATGATATATTTGAGGCACTGATGATAAGAGGAGGGGATTGCTACGTGTTTATGTAGCAAGGGCTCCCTAAAAGGGAATTGGAGGCCACATTATTTCAAAATACTAGAAATTATGGGAGATCTACAATGTCACCGAACTGGGTTTCGAGCATGATTTTGCTTAATGTATTTTCTCACTTTTTTCATAGCCCAACAAGGTCATGGTGCAGGGAATCATATCATCCTCATTGTAGCCCAGCCGACAAAGTGTCCACAATGGGAGGAGATTAACCATAGAGACATTATCGATGAAGAATTTTTGGATATTAATGTCATTTATTGTGTTAGACACATATAAGGTTTTGATGTTTCCTTTCATGATTGTGTCTTCATATTGATCTATGAAGGAGATAACTTCTTGGAATTCTATAAGACTGATCTCTATTCCGTGGACTTCAACGAAAATTAATTCTTCTTCAAAATCCCATGGACTCAACAAAGCTTCTATAAAATCTTCCCTAAGATCTACTGATAGATTTTGTGCATCCATTATTGAGAGTTTAGCTGGCACTAAATATAACTATTTTAGAAAGTAATATTTCTAATCTAAAGGCCAACACTTCCAATATTGGGGATTCTCTTTCACATGCGCTTTAGGGGATTGAATATTTAATGAAGACAGGACTGCCCTTGGGGTCGGAGCTGGAGGAGCTTCTATCCTTCATGGATCAGTTCATGAAGATCTTCTCACACGATGGGGGAAATTATTCATATGTTCTTCCTCTGATGGATATTTCGGAAGGATTTTATAGTGGTGTATTTTTTTGGGGGAAGGTGGATTTTCCTATCCCTGTTAGATCCACTGGTGGGTCCTTCCATGGGTTTCTACAACATTGATGTTTTGAGTGGGGGTGCAGCCATAATCTTGATTTCTTCCATGGATATGTCTCCCTTGATATCCCTAGCTTCTATGGATTCTTCCTCTGGACCCCTAGTTGGGTGTGGAGAATTCAGGTTGATAACCATACTCAAAGTCAGAAAAGGGATCCATTAATTGGATAACATTGATGGAGAAAAAAAATCAACTCCTCTTTTGATGATTACTTTGACTCATCATCTAACTATGGTGGTGTTGTTCAGCGGGGCAATTCCCATATATTCATATTTTCTATCCTGAAATCTGGGAGTGTCAAATCCAACTTTGGATTTGGTGCAAGTTCATATTCCTACAATTTCTTTCTACCCTTCTGATTGAAATTATTTTTGGGTGGTCAACCTTTGGAAGATTGTGGGGCTAAGGATGATGGCTGTGTTTCATTAGGCGTTTTTGGAGACACGATTGGTCTCTTCAACTGTTCCTAGAGTATTCCATGATCATAGTTGAATATTTTTCGAGTTACCCAACTTTCAAAATTATGATCCTTTCTGTTAACAACTTTTTTCCAATCCCCTTCTTCATCCAGATCAATGGTTGAAACATACACCAATTTCACTAGTGGTGGTCCCAACTTGACTTTTTCAGAATCTATCATCTTTTGTAGGAGGTCCTTGAAGAAAAAACACTCCTAAATATTGTTCCCCAATATCTGATGGAAGTGGTAGTAATCTAGACGATCATAAAAACCTAATTCATCATCCCTCTTCGGATCTGGTAGTCAAAGAAAGTTGAAATTCATAGAGGCTATGAAGTAACCACAGACTTGATCATATCAGAATGATTATACTTTATTTTTTTGTTCCTAGAATTGATTTTTTTGGTCCCCATATGGTCGTATTGATGGGGAGGGGGTGTATGCTGATGTTTGGAGAGCCTTTCAAGGTTTGGTGGGAACCTTGGAACTAGATCTGGTGCAGGGGGATACTTAAGAATGATATAAGTTGCTTCAAATCTTCCCGCTCTTTTTACTAGGGCTGATGGGGCTATCCAAGACTTGAGATTAATCTGTTTCAAGGAATATTATATCCTTTGAGTGATGGAAGAGAAGTATTGGGATCCACTTGTAAATTTCACATGAATGAGTGGCGTTCGAATCCCATTTCTAATATTATCAATGCACATGTCAAGAATTTCATCTTAGAGGAGTGTCCATTTCAAGGAGAAAGTCATACCTTTCCATTTGGTGATGAAGTCTGAGACTCTATTGTTCTCTCGATATTTGCAGTTCATGAGATCACTGACTATGGTTTTGGGAAACTTCAAGCTGAACTAGAATAGTAACTGGCGCCATAGATCCTCCCATCCTGTTATTGAGTTAGCTTGAAAACTGGTGTACCACACAAAGGCTAAACCTTGCAAGGTTTTCACAAAGCATCTGAGATTCATAGCTTCTTGTTGCTCCAGTGTTCCCATCATGGGATCATAGTAAGAAGAGTAGTGTATTATATGATACTTCAGGTCCTCTGATCTATTGAACACTGGGAATATGGGGCTCCTGAAATTTGGCAGTGGAGGGAAACTGCTTACCTAATTTGTGTAAGGCTATCGTTATGGTTTTATTGGAACATGTATTCCTTCCATTTCTTCTATTTGGGTTGTTAATAACTTGATGGTGTTTAGGATCCCTTGATGAATATCCCGTTGGACCTGAGCATGAGTGGGTGCAGCAGGGGGAAAGATTGGATGTGCTAGTGCTGCTGAAACTTGAGGTAGATACCCAGTTGGGGGAATCCTTTGTAGATTCTCCTAAATCTATTCAGGTTGCTTCCCTAATGGAGGGAAATCTTGATATCCTGTTAGGATTGGGTTTAGGTAGAATGATGGTTCTGATGCTTCCTTGAATGAGTTTTCCAGCCTTGCTTCATCTGTTGGGATGAACCTGTGAGGTAGAGGTACATCTGATGGAAGTATGTGTTGATGCTCCACCTGAGTAACATACCCAGTAGGACAACTTGATCTTAACAGTTTATCATTGATTCGCCTCAAATATTTCATTTCTACCTCTTGTTAAAAGAATCTCTCCTCAATCATAGGGGAATAATCTTCACAGGGAGGAGGAGGTGATCCATATACCTTGCACTTATTATTCTACTTATTGAGGATTATCGAGGAAGGTAATAGAGGATTAATTGAGGGGGATCCCAAATTTAGGACAACTCTTTGGTTTCTAGTGTGCACTACTCCATGCATGATGTGGACCATCTCTGGGAGGGAACCCTATTATCCTATTTCCATGTTATTTGTATCATTTTTAGTGAGGTCTATAGGGATGATGTCCAAGATTTCTGCCAAATAATACTGCATTTGGGGTGGCGTACCAGCTACTAAATGGTAAGAGATATTCTTATGTTCTTTATTGTATCTTCTCCATCTATTCTGTGATAATATTTGGGTTTTTGAGAAAAGAGTGACTCTAAGGGAACCCTAATATGACCTTGGAGTATACCTCCATTCTAAGGGATGTGAGTCATCGTACAAGATGGAGCAAGTGACCCCTATATCCATTTTCTCCCTACATGGGAGAAGAAAGAAATTCTTTGGGTGGGAATTTGAGGTAAAAATGCCCCCAACCCTGTGGGGTGGGGTTTCTCCAATTATTCTATTGACGTGACTTTTCCTAGATTTATTGGTCTTATGGGGGAATTTTTTGTTAAAAAAATTCTCCTAGCCCTTCGGGCTGGGGTTGATCCCGTGTTGTGGCAACTTCTGCTACTATTGCTGCCTTCTTGATGTCACACGTTCCCATGCGAGTGTGATCAGGATATAGTGCTGGGACTGCATGTAAAGTGTTTGATTCTGAGGATATAATAAGCGCTCATTTATTGGATTCCCTTAGAAGGGAGGCCTATTTTATTCTCATGGTGTCCTAGTTCAGAAGCTTCTTGATGGATTTCCCTCATCGGGCCTAATGCTTCTGAGACTTACTCAAGGCCGGTTCTTTTCAAGAGTTCCACCTTTTCTGTATAAGTACTTCATTTGACTATATTCGGGGGATGATGAAATTGTAGGATTTAATTTCTATTGGGTTTTACTATACTAGAAGTGGGGTGAATTTTATAGCTCCATGTTCTCCACATCCCCAGATATGAACACTAGATGGGGCATTTTCGATAAGGCAGCGCAACTTGTGCAGTTCACGGAGGTAGGCCAACTCAAGGTATTTATTTCAACTTTATGATTATGGAAACTATATAGACGGAATGGATTGTAGGGTGATTTAACGGTGAAGATATCCCAGGAAATTAACATGATCAGCATACCCATCAAAGAGAAAAAACATTACTTTTAACTGGAGGAGAGTTTTCCAGAATTGAGGAAAATTTTATACATACATTCTTCTAAAAAATATATTAGTATACTGAATAGATAAGTGGATGTGGGCCAATACATCACTGGTATTTTATCCCTAGCTAGTTGTCTTCTCATAATCAATATATCTTGTTGTTGTTCCGCCAGGGACTCTTCTGCTTGATTCGCCTGGTTTGACTTCTGCTTAATGATTTCGTTCTAAGCAGTAGGTTTAACGGGAGTCTCGTTGACATATGAATGGCACAAGGGTGGATCAGAAGATTATCATGGCTTTAGGACATCCTCTGGTTGAGAAAATATATCACTTGTCATGGAGAGAGTATCCAACATGTCGTACTCCATTTTTCCAAGCACCAAGGCATATGAAGGTTTTCTCACATTCGACTCGACAAGGGGAGGACCTTCTCACCAACATAAATTTGAACTATGGGAGGACCTTTGTAGCCAGTTCCATGATGGTGAGGTCTACCATCATAGCTTAGTGTCCAGCTGTATAGAGGACTTCTATGGTGTATACCATGGGGAGTACCATCAGGGCAGAAAACAATAAGGGGAGGACCTTCTTACTTATTAACATCATTGAGGGGAGGGCCTTCATAATGATTGTTATCATATAGAGGAATACCATTATAGATCTAGATGCAGGGAGAGTATCTGCAGTGTACACTCTAGGGAGAGCCTTTAGGATGTACTATAATGAGGGGAGGACCTTCTCATTTATTGACGTCACTTTGGGGAGGGCCTTCGTAGTGACTGCCATCATGGAAAGTACTACCATCATAGTTTGGTGTTTGAATACAGGGAGAAACATATCAACATCATATACCTTGGGGAGTACCATCTGGGTGGATGGTAGAAAGGGGAGGAACTTCTTATTGTTCGATCTTATGGTCTAGGGTAGGGCTACCCTAACATTCATCAGGAGATAGAATCTCATGATTGATCATATCTGTCCCAAAGAGTAGTCCCCTATGGGTTCTCTGGGGAGGGCCCTCAGATCTGATGGTAGTGACATTGTGGGTAGGACCTTCGTAACTGCTACTACCACTTCCATAATTTGGTAATGGACTAGAAGAATCTCGAGCCTCTATTGATAAATGTTTAATGGTGTCAAGAACACCAACTTCCAGCAGAGTATAATCATGAGCATGCTATTAATTTTATAGTTTCCTTTAGCATGTTTCATTTTCATGAACTCTCTTATGGGAAACTGGGGATGCCTTCCGTTGGTAAAGGCCTTTATGTGAAGGATCCTATTTTATTGATTCCTATGATGTTGCTGGGATACACTGACAAACATCTTGAGTTCTGTAAGGGATATGTGCCTTCCTTGGAGTGGCCATCACATTGGACCGGTGTCCCCTAGTTGGAATGAGTATTTGTTCTCGATTCAGTTTTCCTTTTATTAGAGAATATGGCCTTTAACCCTCATAGACTAGTGAAGGTATGCAGTTCTTATCCAGAGTGATTATCTGATTTGGTGGATAAATCACCCCGCCCGGGGAGATCGGGTCATGGGCCCGACTCCTCGCTTTTTCCGCCAACACAATGACATATTGAAAAGTCTGGAGGACATAGTATAAGATCAATATCTGATCCTATTTCATTTACAAGATTTTTTGAGATATATCTTTGGCTGTAATAGGTATGAATACCCATTCTGATGTCGTTGTAGGAGTTTGTGCCTACTTCGGTCCTCTATGGGTTTCTAATGGGTACTGGCAGTTCTCCTAGGCTAGGACAAAGGAACAAGTTTTCCATCGACTATATTCTCTGGTTTCCAATGTATTTGGATGGTGGGATTTTTATTTGTAAGTATGAATTTTCATCTGCTCATTTTTCGTTGTATTTGTCTCACAGACTTGGTTTGCATCCATAGGAATTTGACTCTACGAATATTTTCTTTCCATCATATTTGATTGGTGGGATTTTTTATGGTGGGTAGGAATTTTTATCTGCTTATGGATTTCCACCATATTTTACTGGTGGGATCATATGAATCAGTAGTTTTATATGACTGCCCATGGTTTTCCTCCCTATTTGGATGGCGTGCTTCTTGCGCATTGGAAGAGATTTGAATCTACCTATAATTTTCCACTCTGTCTAAGCAGTGTGACTTGAGAGAACTAGAAGGAATGTGTGTTTTCTCATATTTTTCCACCGTATTTTTGTGGTGGAATTCATAGTAGTAAGCAGGGATATTCATACCCTCGTAAATTTATACCATATTTCCATGGAGGGATTCAGTAGGAGGAGAAGAATTGTATGCATGCCCATTATATTCCATCACATTTGTGTGGAAGACCTCCTCCTCAGGAACCAGGGTGAAAAAATGATCCTAATTATTTGTTTACTACCCTTGGTGGGAATCCTGAGGGGCCCGTGTCCATTGTACTTCAATAGGTTCCCTCGACAAGAGATCCTCTTCAGAGTGAGGATATCGGGTTTTATGTCACTAGTCGCGACATCCTCCGGCAGGAGCCATTGAGCGAGGTTCCTATGTAGTTGGAATGAATTAATTGGTTTCTAATTCATCTTCCTACCTAGAATAAGGGATGTACTCATTGTCATGTTTTAGGGACAGGCTCCCAAAGTGATTGCAGATGACCAGTGGGGCCATCATGTGTTGGGATGTCAGCCGTGGTTGAGGAGACAGCTGGAGAGATTTCACTGATTGGATGGACTACCTTGAAGCCCCCACTATATGGAGAGTACCATTTTGGTGGTATTCTTGGATCAATGCATTGGAGACCTAGCATTAAAGATGTTGGGTAGGCGAGGGGGTCCTTCTATTCATTGGGGACTCGGTCGCCTGTGCGATCATCGAGGCGCGCGTCTGATCCAACTGTAGAGATACCATTTGGATTGAAGGTTGATCTAGAAACCTAATATATATATATATATATATATAGAAAAAAACCCTGTAAAAGTAGCATCTCATGTTCGCATATATGATTGGTGATTTTTCTTGATTTTTATTGGGGTAACACCACCACCTTGGTTAAGGATTCACATCGGGTTCACCATTTTTGTTTCAACACAATTCACATCGCATCGCATTTTGGTTGGGAGATATGGTCCCACTGGGATTTATAAGTATATCCTTTTTATGTTATGAAGTAGGTTCCACATTTTCATGATCCAATCGGGTGATTGTAGGGGGTCATGTTTTTGTGCAATCTACCCATGTCGGGTATGAGGTCCTCAGATGGTCTCCAACAAATTTATTCATAGAGACAAAAACACCCAACGAACCTTTTATCCCATATTAATGGAATTACTTTCCAAATTCATGTTCTTGTTGGATGATTTATCCAACAACACTTAAGGACTCCATTGGTCAAGAGGATGGGAATTCGGTCTCATCGCACCCATTTGGGGGGGGGGGGTTATTTCATACTCCAGGACTCTCTTATATATTTAAGAAACGTTCATATGTTCATGAATTTTTGGTTCATTCCCAAGAGTGTGTCAACGAATTACCCCTAGGTTGAAAAATCAATCATGGATATACATGGATCAAGATCTACTGAGAAAATACTAGTTTAAGCCATGTGACGAGGCACTCTCGAGTTTATCGTCATCCAGGGGGATGAGAGTTGTTTTGATGTCAAAGTCAAACCCATGAGATGGGATTCCTATGTATCCTCATGAGAGGAATCATATCCCACGTAGTTCAGTGCCACTTAACTGGACACATATATAACATTTTAAGGTCATGCGATGGGGACCTATCCATGCTTTAACATCATGCGGTGAGGATGTCCAGGCGGAAGATGCCTAGTCAAGACTTGGTGCGAGACTTAATACAAAGCGGCCCAAAGGACCCAAAAGATATATGGTCATCTGGGTGGATATAACCCTATTGGGAATATGGTCTGGGAAACATTAGGGTTGATTTGGGGGTTGTATTTGGAACTCATGGAGCCTTCCTAAGTATCTCAGTAAATGGGGGATCAAAGTCCATGTAGTTCGGTTAAACTTGAGACTTATACTTTGAAGCTTACCATTTGAGGAGGAATGGTTGGGAATTACACCAAAGTGGTGACCTTTATAAAATAAGTGAATTTGGGATTACTCCTAAAGAGGATGCCCTTTATGGGGTACATGATTGGTATTAACCTTTTTGAAATGCGCCCCTTTGATCTTGGGAGTTATATAAGAGTCCTACACATCCTGGTTAGAGGAGTAATCAAAGTTCTCATAGTTCATTTGGGTTGTGACTTGAATGGGGATTACACATGGGAGCTTCCCATTTTAAGGGGGAATGATCTCTCATTTCATGGATGATATGATATGGAGCTCAGGCCTAGATAAAGCCTTCCTATGTATCCCAGTTGTGTTGGGAATCAAAGTTCTCGTAGTTCATGGCTGGGTTTTGTGAATGTCATATCATCAAATACCTCTAAACTCATGTGAGTCATGATTGGTGTGAGAAACAATAGGATGTGAAATATTCAACAAAGTCAAACATTCCCTTCTTCACTAAGGGAAAAGGAGGAGGGTGACGATGGACAAGGGTGCATCTATGAGACCAAAGAGATATGGAAATGGGCTCTGAATGTGACAAACACTCACCTATACTCATATCTAGGATAGTCACATCTAGTGAGTTATCTAGACACATCCCAAGACATGAAAAAAGGAAAGAAAGCACCACCTCCTATAAAAATGAGAGGGGATTACCTTAGGAGGAGTGCCCTGAAACTGGTTTTGGGAGAGGAGAGGAGCATCATCCCTTGTTAAAAGTGAAGGGAAGCATGGGATCCTCATTTTTCCTTGGTGATCATGGAAGGGGAGTTCTAGTGACTACCCTCAATCCCTAGAACAGAGAGGCTCACATCAGCATCCCAAGGTTGGACTCCAGGATACCTCAGGAATATAGACTCAAGGATGAACCGGGGTTTTGAACCATTATGGAAAATACATTTTCCCCTCATCTTACTTTAGGAATGTATAATCATAAGGTAATGTTGATGAGCCTGATGGTCTGGTCATATGGGTCTGGTGGCATTAGAATAGGGTTTCTCCTGATGCCGATGGATTGGTTAGCAGAGGGGCCTTGGAGGGCATGATAGGAATAGAAGGAAAAGATTTCAACTGGAAGGTGAAAAACCCAAAGACACCCCATTCCGCATACCATTTTATCATGTGGGATGGGGGCTTCCACACATAGAGTACAACCATGCAGGTGAAGGGGTTGTCCACTTATCGAAGTGGTATGTGGACTTGGATGCAATCCACCATGTACCATGGTGGTACATGATATCAAGTTCCATCCATATAGTATGGTTCTATGTGGCATAGGGTCTTGTCCACACAACGATGTGCCACATAGTTCTTCGGACTAAAGGAGGGGCACTGTACCTATGGTTTGCGGGAAGTTCATCCACGAAGGGCCTATGGTTCGTGGTTTTCCAATTAGGTTCGTGGATAGTTGATTATTATTAATTTTACTTCTTTTTATGGTTCATGGTGGTTTTATACCTATTGGAAAATGGTTCGTGGTTATTCGTTGATCGTTCACCTTCAAAGCCTTCCATCCTTAATCTCCTAATGATTGACGTCTCAATTCTCCATCATCCAATGTAACTCGATCTCCCAAAGCCTTCTCCATTTGTCTTTTAGTTCCCCTAGAGTTCCTTTTATAGAGTTTCATGGAAGATGTATCTATGGGTACACAACACATTTTGTGGAAGCTCATGAAGGGATCATCCAACCCGCATATGACTTAGTCAACTGAGGTTCGTGGTGTTGCAGTTCATAGCGGTATAAATCACCACCTTAATCCCGAAAACGACGCGGTTCGCAGGACGCTTCCAACCCCGCCTCATCTGCGAACTGCTTAGTCCGTGGGGATGGTTTGCAGGGAGTTACTTATCCATCACGTTTTCAATAATGACACAGTTTGTGGTGCCTTGGTTCACTATTTTCATCTTATTTTAAAATAGCTTGGTTCGCTGGCCAATGCTTTACAGGCTAACATTTCGCAGGGTATCCGCATACCACTTTTTTTGCGGTCTGCACCTTCTCTAGAGATTTATCAGTAACCAGTATGCGGACCATTTTGGGTCATTTTCCAAATTTCATTTCTTTAATCTTCTCAAATTTATATCCCCACATTAATCTCTTTCCTTTATCAAATTTATGAGAGTATTTTTTTCCCTTTGCGGATTTTTCGTGACCCTACACCAATATGTAGTCATTTGTACTCTTTAGACGTGGCCCAACATAGGTGAAAAAGAAAAATCTATGTGTTGTTATTCAATTTACTTTCTATATTTATGTTTTAAATTAAATTTATGAGAAGATGAGGGAGTGATACCCTGAAATACCGAAGGCCATACATATTTTTTATTATTTTTGATAATCCTCTTTCAATGGTTGAGGGAGAACTATACATGGACTATAGGACCAAGAGGAATACATGGCCTCAAACCATGACCTTGAAATCCCTAGAGAACATAAAACCACTAGAGAAGAACCACAAAACATATTTTTGAATTCATACTACCAAACATTGAAAGGCTACACAATAGGAATTTCTCCGTACAAGTGTGCATGGTGCTTGGTTCCGATGGCAATGTCATACCCTCTCGATCATCCAATATGGAAGCCTTGAAAAGCTGAGAGTAAATGCTCTGAGACCCATCAAGATATAAACATAGATGGACATCTCTTTTTTTTCACATTCCCTCTCCTTCTATTTTAATCTGATTTCTTCCTCTTTGGATATAGTTTTTTATGTTTGACTTCACCAATGAATGGTTAAATCACTTTAATGCCTCAAGATTTCTCTTGTTTTGGTTAAATAAAGCTGGGTTAGTTTCCTTACATTCACTTCTATTTTATACAAATCTCCTAGTTTATTGTTTATTTTAGTGATTTTCATATTTTAGGATGAAATTTAATGAATTTATTGGTATATTAAATTAGATATTTTGATCATTTTTTGTTGGATGAATTTTAGGAGTTATCTCTTAGGATTTCCTTGAAGTTTTATGGTTATTTAATGATGGTGATTTTGATGATAGGCCTATTTATTTATGGGATCAGATTTATTGAATTTTAGGAACTAATTAATTGTTATTAAAGTATTAGGGATGGATCATCAATTCCAATGTAATGATTGGTGTCCTCAACTCATTGAGTAATTCTTCGACTATTCCAGAAACATGATTTCCTTCAATTTTATAAATTAATAAAGAATCTTATTTATATTTTGAAAATATAGAAAAATGGTTTCCAAGGATATTTTTATATGTTGGGTTAAATGTATTCAATGGGATTTTTTTGGCACTATGTAATGGTAATTCCTCCTCTTTATCTTGTAATGTGATTTTACAAAATTGTTTTTGAAGTGTTGAATACTTGTAAGACTTGATCCTTGTTTTCAAGTTTTCTTTAGTATATAAGTTGGGTAACCTGTACTTGTTTATTTTCAATAAAATATATTAGTAAAATGCAAAATAAACTTCACCTAATACTAATAATGGTCTAAAATGGAAACCCATGGAGTGTCATTAAATTAAAACCATTTTGAGGAAAAATTATAAGATGAGAGTAATTACTTGGTATATAACATCTTGGTTTGTTTTTATATATATAAGGTTCACTTATTGTATCCCAACCAAATTTTATAATATGAATAAAAAATTCTTAATCAAACCTGAATAAGTTATAATCTAAAGAACCACACTCACCCTATGGTTAAGATATTACTTCGGTGGTGATGTGATAGTTGGGTTTGTGGTAGGAATAAGTGATTAAACATGAAAAGATCATTAAATTTAATAATTAACTAACCTTGAAACTTGAAAACTATCATGGTTTATGATGGTTTAAGGTTTGTTAAGATTTATGAAAATCTTGGTTGTTTGAAATTGGTTTCTTTTAGAAATAATTCTTTAATTATATTCCACCCTCCCTTCCTTTATCTCTTTATTTAAATGATTTAACAAAATATTTCTCCAATGGAACTTATCTATTCTCTTTTGAAACTTAGTAAATTAAATAAAATTAAGTTATATTAGGATTAAGTTTTAAATATTTAAGTGCAGGATAGGTTTTAAAGTGGAACCTTCAATCCATACTAATTTAATTTTACATTTACAAATTTATGCCTCTAGTTACTTTTCCATGTTACTCTGGGATCTACCATCAATAAGAACTAGTTAGTTTCTAGATTTTAATTTCCATCCCATATTAAAAATGTTTAGGGATGTTTTAATATTATCCTATTGATTTTTCCACAATATAATATAAAAGGTTCAGTATGTCCAACCTTGGGTGTCATCAGTTGATACTAACATTTTTTGATAAGTTACATATCATTTTATTTTTTATTGAATTACATGTTAGGTTGGAGAGGGTAATGGTAGATAGTCTGGGGGGGGATGAATAGACAAGATTAAAAATTTAATCAAATAAAATTATTATTTAAATTAATTATCAAGGATAATTTTTAATTAGTAGTGGAAAAAGTAAATAACATAAGGATGCTTTTCATAGTAGTTCAGTTCAAAGTGGGCCTACTCTACTCTTACACCTCTAAACTTGGTGAGAGATACATGTGAACTAATCGGAATATTGAGGGGAAATCATAACCCAATTACAAGATCCTTTTCTAGTGGAGGGAAAGCATGAAACACTGACTTTTATATGGTGATTCACAACCTAATTACATTACTGACTTTAGATACTCGGAGTCACAACCCAAATGGTCCTAACCTTAGAATCCTAGAGTCACAATTTGAAGAAAGAGAAGAATAATTCTTTTATGTGTAAAAGCTTAAATAGAAAACAAAAAGTGTGTGTGAGAGACACTACCACAGATCTCTACATATGAAGCACCTACTTTTATCAGCATTAAATATAAAGTGCTGATAAAATTTCAACCTTTATCAGTGCAAGCTAAAAGCACTGATAAAGGTGTACCCTATATCAATGCTTTTTTAGCGTTGATAAAACCTTCTAATAAAAAATATTATTAATATATAAAAAATTATCATATTTATATTAAAAAATAAGGTTTATTTATATACATTAATTAAAAAACACATGTTTATAATTAATATAAATAAGATATATTAATATATATATTTTAATAATTAATATATATATAATGTTTTTAAAAAAGTATCTATAAAATTATAAATAAATAAATATATATTTAAATAGTTATAAAATTATAATAAATATATTAAAAGAATTTTAAAATTATGATAAATATTTTTATTATATTTAAATAATCATGGTTCTGGGGACCATCCTAATTATCCTCATTTGTAGTTTTTTATTTTGGATGAGGGATTTCCCTATGTTTGACCCCATATATTCTCTTTTCCTTGTTCTGTCTTTTATTTTTCAATACATTTTGGTAGGAGCATGTTTTCTTGGCTCCTAGTCCTTTTGGGTAATATTTATTCATTTTTATTTATTAAGTTTTAACATTTAAAATATGTTTGAAATTTATATAATTAATATATATAATTTTTTTAATAATTTTTTAATTTAAATATTTAATTATAAAATTATAGATATATATAATTTTTTAAAAAGTATTTATGAAATTATAAATAAATAAATAAATATATTTAGTATATTTATAATTATATATTAATAAATATATAATTATAAATATAAATAAATAAATATTATTTAAAGAAAAACCTAATTTTTGGAAACTCCATACCATTTATTTTCATATAATAAATGTTTTTAAAAAAAATTGATAGTTATTTTATTGTTTTTAAATAATATTTATAATAAAATTCATGAAGAAAATCATTCAAAGTATACACTTTTTTATATTTCTTGACTTCTGTAATTGATATTTTATGATGAAAGAAATTATTGAGTGTGATTTATCCAAATATGTTGCATCATTTAAAACATAGTTTAGTTTTTGTAAAGATTTTAATAACCTCTTTGTTTAATATTTTTCAGTAATAAAAATTCCTTTTATCAAAAAAATAACTATTTTGAAATTATTGTTATTTTTTATTTAAAAAACACATTTTAGAAAAAATTATTTTCTACTTTTCAAAAAAGTACGTTGATTGATTTTTTTTCCTTAAAAAACAATTATTAGATTTTTAAAATTATTTTTTATTTAAAACTATTGTTTTTTATAATTTAAACGCAAAATATATTTTTTCCTATTTTATCAATAATTTTTTAAACTATCCTAAAGTTAGTTATGTTTTTAAAATTGAAACAAGTGAGTTTCATGAATATACTTATTTTACTAGTAGGAAATAATCTTATTTTATTTCAGAATAATGCAATATAACTTATGCACTTATGAACTATATAAAAAATAATAAATATGATTGGGATGGACAAGACTCTAAGACCCTTTTGTTTAAATACTCTTACGTAAATAATGTCCCACATAAAATAAATATTTTCCATCAATCTACAACCAAAAACTCACATAGAACATTAACAATATTTTAAAATTTTAGGCTAAGAAATTGTTCCACTTGAATAATGTTGAAACTCTATTTATAGAGATGAATATTGAGATAGAGAACTCAACATAAATATAAAACAAAAAATTTAAACTGGAGAGAAAATATATATGATATACCTATTCAAATTGATCAATCTTATATAGATTCGTAACCTCATTATTTAAGAATTATAAAATTATATTTCAAATTAGAGCATACTCTATCTCATTTCACTAATTAAATAAAAATTTAGAACATGCGATGATAAAATTCCTTCGAAGGAAATTTTACTGACACATAAATATATCCAATATAGATGCTTCCAAAACTATTTTAAAATATGTTCTTATTTTAGATATATATATTTCATGGTCTTCTCATACATTAAAAAAAGATGTCAAAATAGGTTTAAAAATGGTTATCTCAAAAATGATTTACGAAAAAGATCATCTGGAAAAGGGCATATATTCAATATTTTTTGGATAATGATGCAAGAAAAATGCCATTTTAAATAAAACATAATATATTAAAAGACTGTGTAAGACAACATTTTGGAAAATAGGTATGGATATCATAAGAGTGAAAAATGGGCATTTGAAAGTAATGAAATTTGAGGTATTGATGGAGGGAGATGTCAAAGGTTTCCAGGCTTTGATACTATGTAGAAAGAATATGGGAATTTTTTCCTTCTTTAATAAGGTTTAAACTTTATTTATAAAAATAGATAACGAGATACAATATTTGAGATAAATAGAAAATTAAAAATTCAAACTAATAGGAAAGTGATATGATGTAACTATTAAAAAAGAAATCATAGACAGATCCCCATCTTAATTATTTACAGTAAACAAGAATAACCCCACTATATTGAAAACTTTATTAGTGAATAGTTAACCAACCCTTATAGCGAACCTCAATTTTCATACATTAAAATTACACAACTTTTTCAGAATACTTAAAACATTATACAAACATATTCCCAAAGATTTTATTATTATAGTGCCTTTGGAAATGTGGAAACATAAACACTGGTATATAAATGAACTACATTATCTTCCACTAGGTTCTTCTTGACTAGAACCCTTCTTAGACACCTAAAAAACAATACATATCTTTATAAACTGGGGAAGGAAACATAAAAAGTGGTGCATTCAAATGCTCAGTAAGGATTAACAATGGAGATATGTAAGTATAATCATGAGAATAAGGGTACAAGAACATGATCATGAAAATAAAAGATCATACCCTGCATATAAAAGATCATATACATGAATAATGGGATAAATATTGGAAGTTCATAAGACATGAATCATAAGTAAATAAAGAACATAATACATGAAATCATAACATATGAATAAAATATGAAATTGTGGAAAACACATAAGTATATAATATGATTTCCATAGTATCCAAGGCATGGCTACCAATACCATCTTGGAAGTATGTGTTCACTCCCCATACCATCCGGGTAGTCATGGTTCACTACCATGGCCATCTTAGTAGCATGAGTTCATTCCTCATACCATCTTGGTATTCATGGTTCACTCCCATGGCTATCTTAGTAGTCAAGATTCATTCCCAAGACCATCTTAGTCTATCTCATGAGATATAAATCTTTACCTAATGTATTAGAGGGAGACATAGGACCCAACCATCTCATAATGAAATCATAAATACTTGTGCCAAAAGATCATACATAATCATATCGTAACCCATGAAATGAAATGGGTATTAAAAAAATATAATCATATCATAACCTGTGGAAAAAGTCAGGTTTCATAATTATTTCATAATAAACATAATCCATGAAAAGAAGTGGGTTTCAAAATTATATAACCCGTGAAAGAGAAATGGGTTTCATCAATATCATGCCATAAAAACATAATCCATTAAATGAAATAATATTAATGGAAACATTGAATAATTTCCCCCTAAATTCATTATTAACACAAATTTATTTTATCTTAGATGGAAAATGATTTTGAAGTATCTTTTAAAAAAATTTCTTGAAAAAAATATCCTTTCTTAATTAAAAAATGATTTTTAAAACATAAAAAATTTTGAAAACCTTTTTATTTGAAAATAGATTTGAAAAATTATAAAGGAATAATTGAAAACTATAAAACGTTTTTAAAATAGATTTTCCTTGAAAATGGGATTCAAATATATTTGGAAAACATTTTTGAAAACATGGTTTTTGAATACAACAGATTTCCGACTGAAGAGAGAGATATTCATATTTTACTTAAAACATTATCTTAAGTACCAAAGAGTGAAAAAATGGTAATAATACATGATTATATCTTGAGTAACTAGATGATACAAAAATTTAATAGTGATCTTGATATATGGATCATAATATATAATTAAATAAAGTATAAACATAAACAATCTTGAAAAGCGATGAGATTGTTTAAATAAATTTTTATAACTTGGTAATAGGGGATCATAATATTCATGTAAAAAAATTACATAAAGCTTAAAATATAATTTAAAGAAGTATATTCATGATATAACATATAAAATGTAAGTATATACACAGCTAAAAGAATTTAGGTGCATAACAAAACATGAGTCTCAAAGAAAGAAAATTGAGACAAAACTATTTTACCGATTTGGTAAACTTTGAAACTTAAACCCTATGAAATAAAGATCATATAATGGAAATAAAAATAACCATAAATTTTATTATAATAATAATAGAATAAATACATGGTAAGTATACACACCACACAAAAGGAATTGGTGGTGAATAAATCTTGTATCTAACAGAAATAAAAAGTGAGACGAAATTCCCTTACATTGCATCTTGAATCTCATCATAGTCATTAAAAAAACCTATAAAATAAATATAAACTTATTATAAATATTATTAAGAACCATATTATTATATCTAATACCATATAAGGTTTGATTATGACTTTATGTTATCCTCTTTTTAACAATCCTATGTTAAAGTTTCACTTCGGGTAATATCCGCTTTATTCTTTGCATGTGTCTTAATTTGTTATATCTTTGGTCCTTACACTTATATCATGATTAAAGAATTTAAAAAATTATATAAATATAATTTATATACATTATATTTTTATTATAAAAATATATATAATATATAATTATGAAATGGAATACACCGTTTATGGAGACGGTAAGCCGTACGTATGCATGAACGCTGTTTCCATTTTTATTATCGTATTGAAAGAAAGAAATAAAATGAAATATATTATATATTTATATAATATAATTATAGTATAATTATAATTATATATATATATCATATAATTTCACTAAACCCATCCTTAATACATTCCATGTAGTGTGTGAATGAATCACATCGCTTTGAGGGGGAAGTAGTCCACATTTTCTCAAATGAAATTATCATATTTACACCAAATGAAAAGTAAAAATATATGTGTTGTAAAATGAATAAAAAAGCTTAAATACATAATAAATATAATATATTACATATATAAATATAGTTTTAATCATAATTTACACCATAAAAGGTGGTAAAGGAAAAATGAACAATAATCATTTAGTGAGGCGGTAGTTCACCGCACACGTAAACAATATGTTCATTACCCATTAGATGGAGCTATATGTAAGTGTAGGTATAAAACTAAGAATAAAAACATCCTATTATATCTATGATAATATTATTTTTATACAATCCTGGAATAAATATAGCGGAGTGGGTGGAGAAAGAAAATAAAATAAAGGATCTTGAGAGAAGATGTTACCTCTTAATCAGGTAACTCCTTTTGGTTTTTTCCAAAAGGATTCCTTGGATTAGTTTATTACCAATGGGAGGATCTAGGATTAATGGAGGTATGTTTTTAAGTTTATTGGTAAGATATTGGCCGAAAATAAGTGGTTTTATAGGTTTTAATAAGAGGGAGATGTGGTAGCATTCTATAGGGAAGGGAAAGGACACACTTGGAATTTTTGAAAACAAGTTAGGTGTACCCACGTTTTTACCTTAAAAATGTCATGAAAAACCCACCAAAATAAATAATATAAGGTTAATGACTGAATAATGTCCTTATAATGGGTTTTGGACAATTTTATAGGTCATTTTCCCTCTAATTTAAGTCTTAGTACTTTATTAACCTAATTTTTCTCTTAACCGTGGTGATTAATTTTAATCACTTTCACTAATGTGTTTGGTAAAAAAAAATTGACCTTATTATAAATTATAAATTATTATTATTAAAAATATGGAATCCATTTTTCCAAATTCTAATCACAAAAATTCCATAAATTAATTTAAAATTAATCCCGCTAATGGGACGACACTGCAGTTTTTAAAGTAAAAACATCCAAACCTTCGCTAAGTTTTTATACCCAATATCAAAGTGAAATTGATTACAATGACCTAAATTAGATTAATTTATAAAAATAACACCTAAGTAAACATTGAAACTAATTTAAAATATAATTTAACCTTATAAATGAATTAGATAAAAAAGTAGTTTTTAATTAAAATTCTGTATTTTTAACTATTCATTGAAAAATGTAACCATCCAGAAAAATACCAAAAATTTAACCTAAACTAATTTTTATGTTTCTATTTAAAAGATAAATTTTATTTTAAAATATTAAATATATCTAATTTCCAAAGTTTTAAATTAAAATTGGTTCTCCATTAAAAGGAAGTAAAACCACAATTATTAAAATATAGGGGTTTTAAGCATAAAATTGGGGGTTTTAGTCTCTTATGTATATAAAATCTATTAGATGAATATAAAAAATATTTTATGGGATTTATAAAATATATATTACATTAATATAAATCAATAATTATAATCAATTTAATTTATTATGGTAAAATAGATTTGTGACCATAAAAATAATAATATTTCCCTTTATATTCAATCAGTTTTCATGTTCATTTCTAATTAATTATTAACCTATAAATTCATCTTATATTTGTGTAAAGCATATATTTTCATAAATTATTTAATAGTGTTCATAATTTCTAATTTAATGTCTTGGTTATATCTTATTATATTAAATAGTAATATTTTAATAATATCTTACTGTTCAGTAAAACTCAGTCAATCATGTTATGAAAGCTATAGAGGAAAGTCATTATTGCATGTAATTCAAGATAACCTTAGTGTTATATGTAAATCAAGATAAAATTTGGGTTTTATGTAGTTCATTATTAACTCTGTGTTGTGTATAACATAAGACAAAAATAGTGATTTAACATAAAATAAAATATTTTCAATATTGCATGAAATGAAAAATATCAAAAATATTAAATTAATTTGAAAAAAAATTCAAAAAATATCAGGGTGTTACATTCACCCCCCATAAAATGAATTTATCCCTCAAAATTTATTTGGGTTATAAAAAGTTTAATACTTGAAAGTTTCATTTATAGAAACCCACATCATACAAATAAATACTAAAAGTTACCTTAAAAAGGGAATGTTGGAACCATAATGGTTACCCAAAGTAACATATAACTAAGTTTCCTCATAGGATAACATAGGTTGGGATTCAATATTGGACAAGGAGTAAATACTTAAATATTTATAGGGAGTTATTGAGGTCAACAATCACAAACAAGTGAATGAACAAAGAAAATTTAAGGGCCTCAAAGTCATAAATATGTAATGATTTAAAAGGCCATCCGTTCAAAGAAATTAAGGTATTAGGACAACACATTTTTTTATCATTATCCTAATGTTGATTAATTCTTTTATTAACCAATAATATGAGGAAATATACTTGATATATTTCTATAAAAGAAATTTCATTCTTTAGTTGTGCTTTTATCAATTTCTAATTCATCCATTACATAATGTAATGGACATCCAGAAATTAAATTTTATGCATGAAGTGCTAAAATACACTTTTAGCATATCTTAAGTCCCATAAAAGAATTAAAAGTATAAATATTTATCTATAACTATTATTAAAAATCAATATGTTTAATACATTAATCTATAAACAAAAAAATCAACACTAATATTCCATCATAAATAATTATTCATAAAAAATAATTATATATTAACCAGGACATCACCTAGGCCATTGGTAGGTATGAAACCCTTATCATCCTTCAGTCATGGGTCCAAGACCTATGGCCTTTCCAGACTTGATTGGTTGTCACTCGAAATACATGATTTCCTTTTCTAAAACCATACTAATATAATTTCTAAAATATGATGGACATCCTTGAAATAAGTTTAATCACTAAATATACTTTTAGCCAAGGTTTTCAATACAATATAAATACATAAATACTTCCTCATAATTTTAACTTAAACTTTTTATGAATGGTTAACCTTATAACCCTCCTGAAATATGAAAATCCAAAACATTAGAAAAAAATTCACAAAATCAACTTAATATTGATTCCCCCATATATCAAAAAGAATCTCTTGGTTGTCAAATTTCAAACATGTGAATACCCTCATCATATATTCTATTAAATCATGGTAATAACCTGAATTACCATAAATAATTTTTTAAAACATGCATGATTCCTTATTCAATGTATATTGGATTTATTCCATAAATCCAAAAATGTTGTAAACTTCATCAATGATAGCATAAACCACCTGTTAACAAGTCTTAATTAGTTACAAGGTAATTAGTACCTTCTAATTTACTTATTCATATCCCATATATCCTTACCCAAAAAAAATTATCATAACATAAGGAACATAGTAAGGTTTATCTTTACCTTAATCATGTGTTTTCCATGGTTATTTCATTGCCATTATATCACTTTTGTATTCCATCCGAACCATTCAACATGTTCTTGTAGATCTATAGAAAAAACATAAACTGAAAAATCCTTATATATTTCACCTTTCCTATAACTTAATTCTTGAATCCAAATACATAAAATATTTTATTATTCCACTTCATCCTTATTCCATTAGCAAGGTTACTTCATACTATTAAAAAATACCTCTTTCATTTCATATTTCATCTGTCGTCTCATCATCATCCGAAATGTAACCATTACTTTCACCACCTTGTTGATTATATTTAAGAGATTTCCTATTTAGACATTGAGTTGCATAATGACCATTTAATCTACACTTAAAACACTTAACCTTTAATTTAGACTTAGGGAGGAAAATATTCTCATCTATTTCATTAACCAAACACTTCAATTTTCCATTATAGCCACTAGATTTGTGTCATTATTTTCCACAATCAAAACATATTATTGTTCCTATAATACATTGACTTAGGTGATTATTTCCAAATTCTTGACACAAAGGAAACTGAATATTCATTCCTCCATGGTCCCCATTTCTCGAACTCTTAGAAAACTCCTTCTTTCTCTTCCTCTGAGAGTCTAAGAGTTGGTTAAGGTACGCATTGTTAATTATGTTCCATAAAAACTAATTATGCATGATAAAAACATATTTCACTATAGTAATCATCCCACTTGACTATTCATCAACAAATCATCCATCACATTCAAAAATAATCAAGTTCCTCCTGGTTCCCACCATTTAATGAAACAAAAATCATAATGTGATCATTACTTATCATAGAAAAAAACCACATAGTCCTGAAAATATTTAATTATAATATGTGTAAATCATGAAAACTTCCTTAATCTATGACACCCTAGGTTCATCCTAGGTTATTCATAGCCATATTATATTCAAATCCTTCATGATGATTCGTGAAGAGTTTGTAAAATCCAAAAGATTATCCTTTGGGAGTGTCAAACCAGGTGGGAAGTAAGGCCCATTGTCATGTACCAGATTACCCTGAGTCAAGCCTGAGACATCTTATCAGAGTTTTTGCCCTTAGATACATCTTTTTTGAGCCAAATCCACTTATAGTATCCAGAAATAGTTGTATTTCTAGTAAACAACTCACTCTATCCTTTACCAAAATTATAGGAAATTTTCCAAAATGTTAACTCATCATTATACTTATCCTTAGAGACATCCATAAACATATCCTTATAAATACACCTTCGGATATCACTAATGTTTTATCATCCTAGTTTGAAAAGGATAACTAAACCTTCTCTATAATACCAAATATAACGACCCTCACATTTCAAACATTAAAATTACAAAACTTTTGCACAATACTTAAAACAATATACAAATAGACACCCAAAGACCATATTATTATATTTCCTTTGGAAACATGGAAACATAAACATCGATACATAAATGAGCTACATTATCTCCCACTAGTTTCTTCTTGAATTTCACCCTTATTAGACACATAAAATATAATATATATCTTCATAACTTGGGGAAGGAAACATAAAAAGGGGTGATCTCAAATACTTAGTAAGGGTGAACAAAGAAGATCTATAAGAATAATCCTGAGCATAAGGGTATGAGAACATTATCATGAAAATAGAAGATCATACCTTGCATATCAAATATCATATACATGAATCATGACATAAAGATTGGTAGTTTATAAGACATGAATCATAAGGAAAAAAAGAATATAATCCATGATATCATAACATAAGAATAAAACATTGAATTATGGTAAACACATAAGCATATAATATGATATCCATAGTATCCAAGGAATCACTTCCAAGACCATCTTGGTAGTATGGGTTCACTCCCCATACTATCTTGGTAGTCATGGTTCACTCATATGGCCATCTTAGTAGCATGAGTTCACTTGTCATACCATCTTGGTATTCATGGTTCACTCAGATGGCCATATTACTAGTCAAGGTTTATTCCCAATATCATCTTAGTCTATTTCATGAGATATAAATCTTTACCCAATGCATTGGAGGGATATATAGGTCCCACCCATCTCATAATGAAATCATACATACATGTTCCACAAGATCATAAATAATCATATCATAACCCATTAAATGAAACAGGTATTATAAACATGTAATCATATCATAAACTATAAAAAAAGACAGGTTTCATAATCATTTCATCATAAACATAACCCATGAAAAGAATTGAGTTTCAAAAGCATATAAACTGTGAAAGAGAAACAAGTTTCATCAACATCATGCCATTAAAAAAAATTCATTCAGAGAAAGAATATAAATGGAAACATTGAATAATTTACCCATAATGTTATGATTAACACCAATGGATGTTATCTTAGATGGGATATAATTTTGAAATATATTTTAAAAAACTTTCTTGAGGAAAATATTCTTTCTGCAATGAAAAACACTTTTTAAAACATAAAACATTTTGAAAAACTTTTTGTTTGAAAATAGATTTGAAAACTTATAAAGGAAGCATTGAAAACTATAAAAAGTTTTTAAAATCCTTTTTCCTTGAAAATTTTCTTCAAATATCTTTTGAAAATATTTTTTAAAACATTTTTGAAAGCATGGTTTTTGAATACAATATATTTCCTACCAAAGAGAGAGACAATTAGATTTTACTTAAAACGTCATCTTAAGTACCAAAGAATGAAAAATGCTACTGATACATGAGGATATCTTGAGTAACCAGAGGATAATAAAATTAAAGAGTGTTCTTGATAGATGGATCATAATATTTCATCAAAGGAAGCATTAATATAAATAATCTTCAAAAGCGATGAGATTGTTTCAATAAACTCTTATAACTTGGTAACATGAAATCTTACACTCCATGTAAAAACAATAAATTACATGAAGATTAAAATATCATTAAAAGAATTATATTCATTATATGAAATGTAAAATGGAATTATATACACCTCAAAAAGAATTTAGGTTCATAACAAAACATGATTCTCAAAGAAGGAAAACTGAGACAAAACTATTTTACCGATTCAGTAAATTTTGAAACTTAAAACCAATAAAATAAATATCATAGAATGGACATGAAAATACTCATAAATTTTAGTATAATAATAATATAATACATATGTGGGAAATATACACACCACACAAAAGGAATGGGTGGTTAATAAAGCATGTATCTTACGAAAATAAAAAGTGAGATGAAATTCCCTTACCTTGTGTCTTAAATCTCATCATACTTGTTAAAACTACTTGTATAATAAATATAAATTTATTATAAATATTTTTAAAAACCATATTATTATATATAATACCATATATAGTTTTATTATTACCTTACATTACTCTCTTGTTAACAATCCTATGTTAAGGTTTCACTTCAGGTAATATCCGATTTATTCTTTACAGGTGTCTTAATTTGTTATATATTTAGTCCTTATACTTATATAAGGATTCAAAAATTTAAAAAATGATATAAATATAATTTATATTCAATATATTTTTATTATAATAATCTATAGAATATATAATTATAAAATGGAATACACCGTTCTTAGAGACGGTAAGCCGTATGTACGCATGAACGATGTTTCCATTTTTATTGTCATATTGAAAGAAATAAAGAAAATGAAATATATGTATATATGTATATAATATCATTAAATTATAATTATAATGTTATATATATCATATAATTTCACTAAAACCATCCTTAATACATTCCATGTAGTTTAGGAATGAATCACATCGCTTTGAGGGGGTTGTAGTCAACACTTCCTCAAACGAAATTATCGTATATACACTAAATGAAAAGTAAGAAGATATGTATTGTAAAAGTAATAAAGAAGATTAAATACATAAAAAATATAATATATGAAATATATCAACATATTTTCCATCTTAATGTCCACCATGAGAGGAGGTAAAAGAAAAATGAATAATAATCTTTTAGTGTGGCGGTAGTTCTCCATACATGTAAACAGTTTTTTCATTACCCATTAGATGAAGGTGTGTGTAAGTATAGGTTGAACACTTAGAATAAAAAAATAATAGTATATTGAGGATACTGGTTCTATTATACAATCATGGAATAAATATAGAGTAGGGGTGGAGAAAGAAAATAAAAACTCAATAATGGAAGGTTCATGGATGAATAATGTCCATCCAATGGGTGTTGGAAAAGTGACTTGGTTTTTATGTGTCTCTAATGTGAGTTTAAAATAATTTACAACACTATCTCCACTAACAGGTGATCAAGTGTTTTAGAAAGTAAAATATATGGAAACTTCTTTTGGTAAATTGTTTTCTAAAAACATTATGAAAACTAGTTGAAAAAAGATATCAGATTTTTTGACTTACCATACTGGAATTTTCTATACATCATACATTTTCTTGATGTTATTAATGTTGAAAAAATATATGTGATAGTTTCATTGGCATGTTACTAAATGGACCCATAAAAAAGGATGTAATTAAGTCTGAGTTGTACATGATTGACATTAGAATATGGGAAGATCTAAATCCAGTGAAGGGTGAAAAATAAGTTTTTCTTCTTCAAATTACTTACACTATTTCAAAGAAATATAAATATCAGTTTTCAACTTCTTGAATAATTTAAAGGTTCCATAGGGTATTCATCAAATATTAAGAATATTGAGTCAATGATTGATTTAAAGTTAAAGGGTATGAAATCACATGGATATCTTGTTTTGATGAAATATCCAATGCCTATACCTTTACATTGATTTTTTCCCAATAATTTCCATCATACATTAACCACTCTCTATTTCGTTTTTATAGTTATATGCAATGAAGTTATATACCAAATGAAAATTTCAACCATGGACAAAGAAATTACAATAATATTATGTGAATTGGAAATTTCCTTCTCATCAGAAGTCCTTGATATGATGGTTCACTTGGTAAGATAGATTCAAATATGAGGTCCTGTACATTATATATGGATGTACCCCATTTAATAGTATATGAATATTTTGAAAGATTATATCAAAAATCGAAGTCAGACCGAGGGTTATATTATGAAGTGATATATTGTTGGGGAAGTCATTGAATTTTGTACTGACTACCTGGCTAGTGTGGGAAGCATTATTCTACCAAAATATCATCACATGAGATGACTTGTCTGTGAAAGAATTTCTAGAGTAGATGTTTTCACAATAACTATTACAAATTAAGATAAAGACCACGTTTATGTTTTTTCATAATTGTTTAGAGTTTGCCCCATATTTTGAAATCCACAAAGAAATTATTAGTCATTTGAGTCCATCAAGGTCGAAAAGCTGGATATCAAATACACATAATCAAAAATTTATAAGATGGTTTCAATACTATATTTTAAGGATTCAGATGAAAATCTGGATTCAATTTCAGAATTACTTTTATGGCCAACTAGAGGACCAAGTGTGCATATATTATCTTATAATGGTTATATAATTAATGGATATACATTCTATACTAATGAAAATGATGAATGTATTAACAAGAAAAATAGTGGAGTTACACTTATGGATGAAGCGATGCTTGTATCTAGTACCAAGGATAGAAATCCAATTTATGTGAATATGTCATACTTTGGTGTCATAAAAAAAATATGGGATTTGGGTCATACAACATTCCAAGTGCCAAATTTTCAATGTAAGTGGGTTGATAATAGGAGTGACATTAAAATATATGAATTGGGATTCATGAAAGTGGATTTTAGAAAGTAATGGTACACAAATGAACCATTTATAATGGAATAACAGGTAATACAAGTATTTTATGTTCTAGATCCCACAAACTAGAAGTGGTTAATTGTTCTATTATCAACCAAAACCACTGAAGGGTCAAATGAGAATTTGACCAAGGAGGAACTTTTCATTAGGAAGTTGTAATAATTTCATAGAGGTACCAATGTAGACATGGTATTTAATGTCAGGGGATACCGTAATGAAAGGATTATGATGCACGATAGAAGGGTCAAATCCCTTCAACCTTTAAAAAAAGAGAGTTTAATAATCAGGTTAATTTTTTTGTAATCTAAATTACATTACCTCATGTTATTATCTATTCACCGGTACATTTATGTAATATAAATTAAATATTGAACCAATTCTATAGATAATGACTTATGCATGTGTCGTTGCTCTCAATCTCGAGGAACAACATGTTTCTCAACCCACTGGTTCTCCCAATACAGTGGAACAAAAACCTTATGCACATGTCAATGCTACCAATCTAGAGGAACAACATATTGATGATGTTGAACCTAAGGAAATGGTAGATGATGAAAAATTGATGTACATGAAAAAACAATAACGCCATAGCATGATAGTGTGAGTAAAAATTATCAAGGTGGGAAACAAAGACATAAAATTTGAAGTTGGATGGAATTCATGTGGGCAACTTGTTAACCCAAATAAGGTAATGTTAAATATTTTCATTGGACTCACCACTCGAAAACGTGTGACGATTGATGCTGATTTGTGGAACCATGTTGTTCCCACACTTAAGACACTGATTTGGGAAGATATTAGGTTAATAATATGATATCCTTTCATTATATTAATAAAAAACAAAATAATGAAACATTGAATTACTTTTCATTATCCCTTATAGAGTGTATTCATATTAGATAACTCACAATTTTTTTTGTATTAATGATTATTGGAGAGGCTCACAGAGTCTTTCACACAATTCGCACAAAGCTTTATCTTAAAGACGTTGAAGGGAAAATAATAATGCACCCAACACATATGTATGAACACCTGATAATCCAAGAAGCATGGGATTGATTTTTTGTCCATCATGAGGATAAATATTTTTAGGTACATTATGACTAGTAATACATTGTTTTAAAATACATGTATTAATCACTTTGATTAAGAATTGTTAATTTATGAAACAATAATTGGGAGTTGAAAATAAGAAACAAGAAGTAAAACCAATATAACCCTACCATAAAGTAAGAATGGGGTATGCTTCTCTTGAAAAAAATTACTATGTATTTTAAATCTACCGTAATACTTTTATGTGACATGAAACAACAACATAATTATGTTTCTATATTTATATGTAAATTGATAAATACAAATCTATATCCACTACAACCCCATGTTATGTTTTATGGAAGGAGGCATGTGAAAATAAATATGGAATACTAATATATGAAAACACATAAAAATGTGGGAATCATGTGTAAGTATAACATAATAAATTTTTTTCTCTTGAAATCGGTATTACATAACATTGATTACTTCTTTTACTATAATTTTTATCTGAAATAGACACATTAATAATCATAAACTATACCAAATGGACAACTAATATCACTGGAATTGAAGTTTCCATAATAGTATGGTCAAGTCGGAGGTTTTGGTTTTTGGGTGACACCCAAACATATTTTGAGAAAATAAAAGAATAGGAGGATAAAGATAAACAAATGGAATAGATGTAGGCACGATTAGATTATTTTAAAGAAAAATTTCATTGGTAGTCTGATTTTCTAGAAAATGTTATGGGGGGAATCGAAGAGAAGAAACAACTCGAGAAAAATCACTACATAATAACCCACACCCCCAATATATTTGAGGTGGGACATTCCCCTCAAAGAGATAACTTAGATGAGGTAATAAATATTCTCATAATTGTTTTTGTGAAATGTGAATCAGGTATACACTGATACCTTTCATGTACTGATATTTTACAAGGTGAAAATGATTGTGATTTATATTTATCAAAACCCGCCCATCATCTTGTTGCAATGGATACTATGTACATTATCCAAAAATACACACTACACAATAGACAACTTCCAACAGGTCATGTGAGATTGGGGATTAGTATAGCTCATGATCCAAGTGCTAAGCTACCTATTCCACTTGATGATGTAAATATTCATGTGGTCAAGAAATTTATTGGAACATTTGTAGCGTAGACTCAAGATCTTGTAAAAAAACATGTTGAAAAGGGGGTATTCATTTCCAATTTATTTTTCATGATAAACCTTTAACAATTAATGAGAAAAAGTCAGAACCAATAAATTTTATTTTAAACAGTTAGAGGGAATGGGTGAAACAAAACTTCAAATCAAAATGATCAAAATGATCAACTAACCAGTCAAAAATATCTTCAAAAATAATATCATGAAAGAGTATTTCATACATTAGGATTTCATTTACATTATCATGAGGATTTCATTCATAATTATCAACTAATCACGAATCTTCTAGAAATTCATACATGAGTATTTCATTCACATTATCAAGAAATGTAGTCTTTGTCACATGACCCTAAAATGTAGTCATTATTAAGCCTATGAGAGGGGCTTCCTAAATATCCTCATTGGAGGAATTATTACCCATGTATTTTGGTTCCACTTAACAGGACATGTCATAACTTTTAGGATCATGTGACAAAGAATATTATGGTTCCTTTTAATTTCATGTATCCATTGTAACTTCCAAGTAGTTTAAAGGCATAAAAAATGGACTATTAGAAGAAAAGTTTCTTAGAAATGGTTGGTGTGGGACTAATACATGAGCAGAACTTTTTGGATTATTTTTTGTTAGCAACTAGTCAAGAGAAGGTGTGATGATTTCAAAGGGGAATATAGCTCGATGAGAAGGGGCTCATATTTCACTGAGAATATATACTGATGAAAGTATTTTTTTTTTGAATATTATATTTAAAACATAGAGAGGAATCCTGTGTATCTTTATTAATAGGAATAAAATTACACATAGTTTAAGAGACAGTGTTTAAATTTGAGTCACATGGATGTAACATAAAATTTAACATCATGTGATAAAGACATTGTCATGCTGTTTTATGTTGTGTGACTAGGATGTTTATGTTATAAAGGGGGAAATAAAAAAGGATTGAGTGGGGATTATCCATGGGTTTCCCATTCTGTTGCATCCCATTTATTAGTAATAAAACATTATAGATTATGGTTGGACTCATAGAGAATAAGACCCTTTGAGGTAGAGTGGCTCATAGGAAATATATCTCTTTGAGGATGGTTTCATGGGGGGTATGGGTGCTTGAGAATGAGTTGGGGCTTACACATGGGATACCTAGATATATGTATGACTTATTAATTGATCACCTAGATAATATCCTTAATGAGGGAATTATTGGGGCTTATATCTAATAGGAGTCCCTTATATGGTGAGGTTGGGGCTTATACACAGTAGGAGTTCCTATATTTTCTTAGGAACAAGAAGGATACATGTGGGGATTATGCATACGCTTCCCTGACCTGGTAACTGAGTTGAGAGAAGGTGATATTTCAAGGCTTACACTTAATAGGAAGCCTTAGTATGGGCTAGGTCTAACACATAATAGAAGTCCATTATATATATATATATATATATATATATATATATATATATATATATATTAATAGCCCATTAAATAGGCCAAAATAATCCACCAAGTGCCCAGGTAAGCTGAATTTTTGATATGGGAGATTCAAGATAGAAAACATAAACCAGGGGTGACTTCACTGGTGTCATCATTATAAGAGACCTAATTTTCAAGGGAATATATGGTAATTATTATCTTGAGGTTTCTATCAGTTAGGGTGGAAAACTCAAGAGCATTCCATTGTAAAGGGAATACATGGTTGAAGGGATGTATGATTATGTGTATATACTGATCACATATCTTAATAGTTCATTGTAGAGGCCTTTATAGAATGGGATTTTTGGGGATTTGACATTGAAAAAAGGAGTATAATAAGTTCATTTGGATGATCCCAACCAAGGTATATAGAATTGAATAAAAGATATTTAGGGAAAATAATATATATTATTAATATATTAAAAATATTCCAAACTTAATCTAGTTTTAGAGGAAAATATTTAGCATGGATTGTTGTATTCCATGAGGAGTGAAAACCTGATATGGTGGATTCTATGTAGAGGACCATGGATATAGATCAAGTCATATCCATAGTATTTCAATGGTGGATTATGTGGAATCTGAGGTAATAAGGAAGTGCCCTCATAAAATGTACTCTAATATGGGTTTCAAACATTTGGAGGAATTCAAAGAGGAGCCCATTGTGAAATAGTATCATTAAGGGGGGATTACTGATAGTGCCTCACAAAAAAGGTCTATGGATAGTTACTCACAAAGAAAGTATTGAGGATTAAACTTTGTAGAGGAGGTTTATGGAATGCACCTTATAGAAAACACCTTTATGGAGGGGATTCATGGAGAACCCTTGTGGATAGAACCTCACAGGGGTGGTATATAGATGCCCCATCACTAATGGAACCTTCATGATGATAGTTTAAATATACCACCCCCTCATAGATAAATACTTTATAGAGAAGGTTTTTGGATGACCCCTCATGGATGACGCCTTCATAGACAAGGTTCACAGATGATACACCACGAAGAAGGTTCATAGAGGGAAACTCATGGATAAAAAATTCATAGAGAAGGTTCATGGAAGAAACCTCATGGATAAAGATCATGGATTAAGCCTCATAGAAGATACATCATAAATGAGGCTCATGGATAAAACCCCATGAAGTGTTTTATTCTATATCATTTTCTTCCATTCTCCATACTTTTTCTTGAGAATTACTTGGTTATTCTTTTATTAAAGATTTCCTAAAGGGGGAAGGTTTCTATAAAAATCCCCATGGTTTATCCAAATGTTCATATAAAAAGGTATTTCCCTTATCAAATTACATGATATATATTTATAGTCATGGATGGACAATCATGTTCTTAAAATAGATGTCCATGTTGGTAGTAAACGACCTTTTAGGGAGTTTTCATATCCACCCAAACATCCTTGAGATCACAAAGGAATCCTATGGTTTATTATGGATCTTGGATCACTTTTATGATTGATTGTGGTTTAAAAAGGTGTAAGAGACTACATAGTGCATCTATATTACTGTTGTAAATGACTTTAGTCCAAAAATAATGACTTTATAAACTATTAGATCCTATGAAAACAAAAAGTTTCTTTGATAATATAATTACCTTTTCAATTTTTAATTCCTTCTCCCTTCCGATTCCATCAAAGATTTAAAAATCCTCAACAAATGACACCCATCAGAATATGATCTTATTGGAATGAAGATGATTCTATTTTGAGGAAGTAAGACATGGGGGGGGGGGGGGGGGGTCCACCATATATATGTCAACCTAAGCCCCTTTTACATTTTGTTAACGAGCTCTGCTTTCTCACAAACTGTTGAATATGTATCAATACCCTTGTATAATCAACCACATACCTCCATCCATGTAAAATAGGATATATAAAATCATTTGCGCATAATCAACCATGTAACATATTCTACGTATAATCAACCATAGACTACAGTCATCGTACAACCACCCATGGAAACTTTTCCACATATGACCACCCATTTACAAGTGCTTATGAATGACTACAATGAACTCATTATAAATACTCTTATCTTTTCATAACAATTAAGTGGATTTTTCCTTTTTCATTTTCGTAAAATTATTTTTTTACCCATTTGATCCTTTAGAGATCTAACCATCTCAGCTTCTTTAGGGAAAATGACTCCATAATAAGTTCCTCAGGATATTAGTGAAAAGACAATGATGATGATCAACATTATTGATGTTAATCAATGACATATAATTCTTTCAAAACATTTTATTTCTCTCTTAGAGTTGATGGGAATAGTTTTTTAACCATACTTAGTTTCATAAATATTTCCTCTATTTATGTTTAGGATACAAAGTGATATTCTTATTCCAAAAAAAATTATCGAGGAATCAACCAATATACTAGATTAACCTCCACCAATAAATATCTCAGTCTAATATTTCATCAGTGAGGTGTTTTATCTATGACGCATATTTTTCATAGAGTTATGTGTTGGGGTATAATCTCCCAAATATAGAAGAATCACAATGCATACTAGAGATATATTTCCAAACCTATGGGTCTATTTTAAAGAAATAAATTTCCAACCAATGGCTATGTTGGGTATTAAGTTGGGACCTTCACCCTAATAACACTTTTTTCCTAGATTAGTGCTGGCCCTTATAGTTGTGATGGATATTTGAAGAATATAAACATGATATATAAGTTTTAGGACTATATTAAGTGGTATAGTTTTCATGGTCATTTTCTTACCAAAAAAATAAAATTATTCTTGAATTAATCAGTAGGTATATCCGAGATACTAACATGTTCTGCTTGGTGCATGGAGAGGACTAGATTAGCCTCTCTAATGTGTATATGAACAATAGGTCTATGCTACTGAGGACATGTATGGAGAATTAATTACCCCAAATTTCACTTTGTATAATTAAAATTGGACTCCCTTAATTACAATGGATATAATTATAATGTCAAGAAACATCATGGAGTTGGATATTTTCCTATGGGTTAACATTCCATTTAGTACTTAAACCAAGATGTTCGCCATTCCCAATGGCGGGGAGCTGCTGATAAGAAGGGACCAAACCAACTAATTATCCTCTAAAAGAGTATAATATTCATTATTTATATTGAAATTCTATTTCTATTACATTTTCATAAACACTAGTATTAGTTAATTTCACAATTTTAATTTCTTTTCAAATCATGATTGAAAAATATTCTTAAAATTCACTAATAATCAGTACATTTTTCATCACCTTGTAAAAACAATATGTTCACCATATTGGTTTGATATTTTAGGATATTTTTTAACAAATTATTGGGAATATTTCATACTTTTATATAACTCATATATTCACATTTTATGACACTCATCTTGGGCCTTGAATTTATAAAATTATAAGATAATTAAACTAAACATCAGTCCACAAAAATAAATGAAGCAACCATGATAAAACCCCAATAAAGATGAAATTTTACATTTGGATAGAGGATGTTTGGAGGAATATTTAAATTGACTATGTCTATATCTAATTTTGAGTTTCTTTTGGGGTGATCTAGATATCCTAATTGGAAGATAAAATTTTGGTCTAAATTCGATAGACCAAAAAAACAACCCACCATCTTGATCATAAATCCAAGAATATAAAGAAAAAATGGTTTGAAATTTTTATAGTTTTTAGAATAATCACTAGAAAACATTTTATTTATAAGGCCCCAGCCTTAAACCTTACTTAATCTTGAGTTATTACAAGATTACACATTGAGGATCTTTTCGGGTTTAGAGTTTTAGAGAATTAGATCATAAAACTTGCATTACATTCCACATATAAACGAAGTGGTTACATAAAGATAGTATTCTTCATTCCCATCAATGGAAACACATTTAAAATAAAACATGGATTAATTCTTGACACATCCTTGACTCTATCATCTTATCATGTACCTTTCCCTTGACCTGTGAAAAACATTTCAAAAACTTGGGATGAGCATAAAAACTCAGTATGGGTTATAAAAAAAACATGGAAAGGAAACATGAGTTCATATATACATAATAATGAAATCATACATTACCCATAAAACATTGGCACTTTAACATACCTCATAAAATCACGAATAAATCATAGAAATCATAAGACATAAAGGTAACTTGAGGCATTCATAACATTCTTACGTAGGGAGTAACCCTCTTGGTTACGTTTGGAATACCCATCACAGTATATTCCCTAAAATCTCTTCGGAGAAACCTTAATGTTTCACTCCTTCGCGTTACCTAATGCATTGGAGAGCTATATCGGGCTCACCCACCCTTAGTTTATCAAGGAACCACCCGTCTTCATAATAATGCCCAAGAACCATAACATAATTCATATCACATAAAACATGCATAAAGGAAAAATAAAATATCCACCTTTCAATCACAAGATATCAATACAACACATTGATATAAAAACATTATGAAAACCATTTTCAATACCAAAATAAAAGAAAAGTAAAACATGGTATTTATTCTTTTAAAAAGAAGGTATGGCTTGTAGAGGAAGCCGAAACTCAAATAACGGTTACGACGGCGGAGAAGTCGTTGTCGCCGCATACGTATGACAAAAACATTCCCTTTTGTTGTTTAGTAAACGCTTTGTATAAAAAAGATTCCTTTGGAATAAACGTAAAAGTAAAAGTGGTTTATACACCGTATAAAAGAAAGTTGTGTATAAAATAAAATATGCCTCAACGAAAGGAGATTGAGACGAAGTCCCATACCTCGTATCCGACTTGACCCGACCGTTCTTTAATCTCCTGAATAATAAACTTGAGTTAATCTCTACTTTATTATGAATCTTTTTCAAGTTAATTATTCCTTTTATACCATGTTATGAACATCATGTAATCAGTTAAGTTAATAATGTTCATTTTGTCGGTATTTGGTTCTTAAGTCAAAAATAGACTTCTTACACTTACATGTTGTTAATTTGGTCAATGGTTCATTATATCCAGAATGGTATTCATGTTGTAGATATCATATATGTCATATATATCCAGTACATACATGCATTTATAATATTACATAATCATTTAGAGGTAAGAAATGAAATGCACCGTTCATGGAGACGGTAAGCCGTACGTACGCATGAACGCTACTTTCATTTCTATTTCGTATTTTATAGAATGATATCATAATTATATAATGGTATATTATAATTCCAGTATAATGTCATATATAATATCATAGTTCCATCCTTTATATGTCCCACATATGGTATTTTAACGAATCAAATCACTTTGAGGGGGCGGTAGTCCGCACTTCCTAAAATGAAGATATCGTGTTTACCCATAATGGAAACCATAAAAGTATGCCCAAAATGAAAAAAACAGAAGCTTAAGGAAAACATAAACATATTATATATCATATATAAAAATAGTTACATCATAATGGCCACCTTTGAAGGTGTTAAATGAGTGTTGAACAATCATCGTTTCGGGAGGCAGAATTTCGCCATCCACGGAAACCGTATGTTCTTTAACCATTTGATGTAGTTGCGTGAGAGTGTAGCTCAAATAAATATTATAACAACATCCTTTTATATTTAAGATACTGGTGTTGTTACAAAATAAGTAAATAAAAAGAGTTTAGGGGGTTGGAGAAGCAAAATAAAACAAATGAACATGAGAGAATGAATTACCTTTAAAAGTGTATCTCCTTTTGATTTGAGTCTAAAGGCTTCCTTTGAAAGGATTCTGCCCAAAGGGAATCCTCTAGTATGAGGAGAGGGATGTGGAGAGAGTAAATGGGCAGGGGTTGGCCGAGCCAAAGGCTTGAGGTGTGTGTGAAATGAGGTAGATGTGGAGGCCTTTTATAAGAGGAGAGGAGGGGCACTTTTGGAAAGTAAAGAAACATTACTTTATTTGAAAATGTGTTTCGGTTTCAAAAGCTCCCACATTGATATAATTCGTGGATAAGGTGATAATGATTCTAAATCCACTCATACAATAAGTTTTGGACATGTGTAGTTCATAGATTTTACATTATCTTTCCATTTTATTTAAATCGTCAAATAATGATGTCATCGCTGCATCATTATTATGTCATAAATAATTTAATTTATTTAATGTCTAAAAATCATAAAAAAAATACTATGATGTAGGAAATTTTTTTAGCTTTCCAATGACTATTTATAATCAATAATATGATCTTTATAACCCCATGTAAAAATTGTTTTCGTAAAACATCTCTTGTTTGTGTCATTTTTACTTTAACATTTAATAAAAAGTTATTTATGTCATTTCCAAACCAAAGTGTCTCCATGGGGTCCCCAAGTTGACCCATGGCTTGTCTTGGTCGGCCATGACACAACCAATAAGGTTGGGACATGTGTCTAGGTCATTTCCTATTATTAAAGCATTATTTATACCTTAAACTACACTAATTACCAATAATCGCGATTAAAAACTTAATAAGTTACTATTCACCAAAAAATTATTTTAATCTCATTGAACCACATTTTACTTCTTAATGACAACCATGTATGTCGGATTTTCAAAATCCAATACACATTAGTGGTAAAATTTCATTTAACTGAAAAATCACTTTGCTTGATTACCACTTAGTGGTTTCACTATTCATCAAAAATTGAAGTTTTTCAGAAAATTACCAAAAATTCACCCTAAGATATATTTGATATTCCGAATTCAAAAATGAAGTCCATTTTACAAAATTCAAATCATATATGTCACATTAATTAATTCAATAATTAATTCCCGCTGCCAGAGCAAATAGCGTGTTTTTACAAAACAATAAGTATCAAAAGATTGACACCAGTTTAAGTCTAATTTCAAAGTGAAATTGATTCCAATGACCACCATTGGATAAAATGGTAAAAATATATTCTAATTTCACTTCAAAAGAAATTCAAAACATAATCTAATCATATAAATAAATTAGATTAAAAAGAAGTTTTGATGTAAAATGCAGTATTTTTCACTATTCATTAAAAAATGTATATTGTCAGAAAAATACCAAAAATTCACACAAGGTAAATTTTGACGTCCCAATCATAAAGGATAAGTTTATTTTGACAAACATAGTTTATAAAATTGTCAAAATATAGATTCAAAAATGGTTTGCCATCAAAAGGCAGTAAAATAATCTTTTAAGAATATTAGTTTATTCCATGCATAAGATTGTATTTATTTTCATTTTAAGCCTATAAAACACTATCTTAATCATTAATAGACATGGATAAAAATATCTATTATTCATTACTTACTTGGGATGTTACATCCTTCCCCCCTTTAGAAAATTGCGTCCCCGCAATTTTTTTACTTATCAAATAAATGAGGGTACTTATCCCTCATTGCATTTTCGGATTCCCATGTTGCCTCTTCAATCATGTGGTTTTTCCACAAAACCTTTACCTGGTGAATCACCTTATTCCGTAACACTTGCTCCCTGTGGTCAAGAATCTGGACCGGTTGTTCCTCATAAGATAGGTTCTCTTCCAGCTGAACTACCTCTAGACTCAAAACATGAGATGGATCTGGCATATACTTTCTCAACATCGAAACGTGAAAAACATTGTGTACCTGAGATAAACTCGGAGGTAAAACCACTCGGTATGCAACTAATCCAACTCTCTCCAGAATTTCGTATGGTCCAACAAACCTTGGACTCAACTTTCCTTTCTTACCAAATCTCATCACACTTTTCCAAGGAGAAACCTTGAGAAAAACATGATCACCTACCTCGAAAGATAGATCCTTCCTCCGGTTATCCGCATAACTCTTCTGCCTGCTCTGAGCTGTTCTCATGTGTTTCTGAATCAGCTGAACTTTTTCTGCCATCTCTTCTACCAATTCTGGTCCCATCAACTTCCTTTCACCCACTTCATCCCAGAAAGCTGGAGTTCGACACCGCTTCCCATATAATGCCTGAAATGGTGCCATCTGTATACTGGAATGAAAACTGTTATTATATGAAAACTCAACCAAAGAAAGATGTTGGTCCCAACTTCCCTGATAATCCATAGAACAAGCTCGTAGCATATCCTCCATTGTCTGAATTGTTCATTCTGACTGCCCATCTGATTGAGGATGAAAAGCTGTACTAAAATTTAATTCAGTACCCAACGACTTCTGAAGGCCTTTCCAAAAGTTAGAAGTAAACCTGGGATCACGATCCGATACAATGGAGAGAGGAACTCCATGTAACCTGACTATATCTTTAAGATACAAACGGGAAAGTTGATCAAGAGAGAAAGTATCTCGTATAGCAAGGAAATGAGCAGATTTGGTCAAGCGATCAACAATAACCCAGATTGCATTATTACCTCGAGATGTCTTCGGTAATCCAACAACAAAGTCCATGGATATATTCTCCCATTTCCACTCTGGCACTGGTAAAGGCTGAAGCATCCCTTTCGGTAACTGCCGCTCTGCTTTAACCTGCTGACAAGTCAAACACTTCACAGTAAAATCAACAATATCTCTTTTCATTCCATCCCACCAGTAATACTCCCACAGATCTCTATACATCTTAGTTCTTCCCGGATGAACTGAAAACGGAGAACTATGAGCTTCACATAACAACTCTCTCTTCAACTGTGAATCACAAGGCACACACAATCTCTTCCCAAATCTCAAAACGCAATCATTATCAATGTTGAATTCAGGAAACTTACCTTTCTGAACCAGCTCTACCCTTTTCTGCAACTCACTGTCTTGCTTCTGTGCTTGCTTGATTCTATCTCATAGAGATGATCTCACTGATACCTGAAACAAAACAGAAGGACTTCCTGCACCAACAACTTCTATGCCAAAGTTCATCAAATCGTTAACCAAAGGATCACGTTCCAACCGCAACATTGTTAGTGAAGCATTAATTTTTCGACTCAAAGCATCAGCCACTTTATTTTCTTTTCCCGGATGGTAATGAATTGTACAATCATAATCCTTGAATAATTCCAGCCATCTCCTTTGTCTCATGTTTAACTCTTTCTGAGTGAATATATACTTTAAACTTTTGTGATCGGTATATATTTCACACTTTACTCCATACAAATGATGCCTCCAAATTTTTAAAGCAAAAACAACAGCAGCTAATTCCAAATCATGTGTAGGGTAATTTACCTCATGAGTTTTCAACTGTCGTGAAGCATAAGCAATTACCTGATCATTCTGCATTAGGATGCAACCAAGTCCTTTCAATGAAGCATCACTGTATATAACAAACTCACCATTCCTGGAAGGTAGTGCCAAAACTGGAGCATTCACCAATCTTCTTTTCAATTCCTGAAAACAATCATCACATTCTTTTGTCCAGATAAACTTAACACCCTTCCGAGTTAGCTTAGTCATTGGACTAGATAACCGTGAAAAATTTCTAACAAACCTTCGGTAATAGCCCGCCAAACCAAGGAAGCTACGAATCTCGGTTACATTTGTGGGTCTTGGCCATTCTTCCACAACTTTTGTTTTTGCAGGATCAACAGTTATTCCATCTTTAGAAACAATGTGACCAAGGAAAGAAATTTGTTGCAACCAAAACTCACACTTGCTGAATTTCCCATACAGTTTCTTTTCTTTTAAGGTTTTCAAGATAACCCTTAAATGTTTTTCATGCTCCTCTTTACTTTTAGAAAACACCAAAATATCATCAATGAAAACCACCACAAACTTATCCAAGAACTCATGGAAAATTCTATTCATTAAGTCCATGAATACAGCAGATGCATTGGTTAGCCCAAAAGGCATTACTACAAATTCATAATGGCCATATCTCATACGGAACGCGGTCTTCGGAATATCTGCCTCCTTTACCTTCAGCTGATGGTACCCCAATCTCAAGTCAATCTTTGAAAAAAACTGATCTCCCTGGAGCTGATCAAACAAATCATCGATATGAGGCAAAGGATATTTGTTCTTAACAGTGATATTATTCAAGGCTCTATAATCAATGCAAAGTCTCATAGAACCATCTTTCTTTTTAACAAATAAAACAGGAGCACCCCATGGTGATGTGCTAGGTTTAATGAAACCTTTCTCTAATAAATCTTGCAATTGCTCCTTCAACTCTAAAAGTTCAATTTGTGCCATTCGATAAGGGGGTTTTGAAATTGGCTTAGCATTAGGAACTAAGTCAACAGTAAACTCAACTTCCTGATCTGGTATTATTCCAGGAAACTCATCAGAAAAAACATCAGGATACTCATTTACCACTGGCACAACATTAATCTGAACAGTTCCTTTATTTTCAACGACGTGTGCAAGGTAACATTCATTTCCATCTTTTACAAGTTTCTCGGCCTCTTGATATGTTATCAAAAGTAAAGGTTCATTCTTGTAAACAAACTGAAAGTATTTCTGAAAAGAAACTTCTTTAGCTCTACAGTCAATCTTAGCATGGTAAATAGAGAGCCAATCCATACCCAGGATAACATCAAACTCTACTAGAGGTAGAACAATAAGGTTTGAAATTAGGTTCTTTCCACAGATAAGGATAGGAAGATTCTTATAAATTCTTTTTGCCTCAACATTTCCCCCAGGTGTTTTTACCAAAAGTTCAGGAGTCATTTCTTGAGATGGTATTCCCATTTTACTAGAAAAGGTTTCAGAGATGAAAGAATGTGTAGACCCCGAATCAAACAACACGCTGGCATAATCTGAAAAAACAAACAAAGTACCTGATACAACTTCATTTGATGGCCCGACATCTGCTGAAGTAGTTGAAAAGGATTTCACCACCCCTTTCTGCTTGTAGTCTAACTGCTTCCCATCACTCAAGCTCCTTGTTGGACACTCGTTTTCATAGTGACCCAACTCATTGCACTTATAACATTTCACTAACTGCAAATCAAATTTGTTCTTACCTTCACCTTGATCCTTTTCAGTGCAATCACGAGCCTTATGTCCCATCTTACCACATAGGTAGCACTTCCCAGAATTCAGAAGACATTCCCCAGCATGCCTTTTGCCACATTTATCACAAAATGGAAACTTAGTTCTCTTACCATCATACTTTTTTGAATAATTCTTACCTTTCTCCTGCCACCTCGGTCTCTTCTTCTGCTGGTTGTTATAGAAAACTTGGTCATTGGCAAACTCCATTTCCACCTTCTCAGCACATCGAACAAGCTTTTCATAACTTTTAAACTCATGAGAAGATAATGCCCTTCGATACTTTGTCTTTAATCCTGAGTAAAAACGATTGATTTTACTATCAAGGTCCCGGATAAAATTTGGAGCATACCTTGCCAATCGAGTGAACCTTTCTTCATAGGCACCCACTGAGTCTTCCCCTTGCCTCAATTCCAAGAATTTCTTTTCCATCCTAAGTCGAACAGCCTTAGGAAAATACTTCTCAAGAAACATACCTTTGAATTCATCCCAGTCAAGAGCATCAATCTCATCGGCGTCCCTGATATTTTTAACCATAGACCACCACTGATCTACTTCACCCTCCAAATGGTAAATAGCAGGACTAACCTTTTGATTGTCTGAACACCCCATGACATCAAAAATCTTATCCAGTGCTTTAATACAACCTTCAGCTAGCACAGGTTCAGATGATCATCTGAATGATGGTGGATGTTGCCTCATGAAATGTTCCACCACTGACATGTTCCTCTGCGGTTGGTCTGGCTGATCTCGTGTATGGATACCACCGCCATTTATCGCTTGAGTCAACTGCGCCATTACTGCAACAAACTGTTTAGTTCCAATTCCGACCATTTCTGGATGCTGATTCGGAAGGTTATTTCCTTCTGTATGCCTTCCTAACACTGCTTCCCTGTTTCCTCTGCGGAAAACCATTCTGAACAAACATGTCTTAGATGAAGCAACATGGTAATCTTTAAATTCTATATCATTTCAAAAAAAATATTTTTGGATAATCATTTAATAGAATTCTAACTCCTAAAGTTATCTAAACCGACCTCTGATACCAACTATAAGGCCCCAGCCTTAAACCTTACTTAATCTTGAGTTATTACAAGATTACACATTGAGGATCTTTTCGAGTTTAGAGTTTTAGAGAATTAGATCATAAAACTTGCATTACATTCCACATATAAACGAAGTGGTTACATAAAGATAATATTCTTCATTCCCATCAATGGAAACACATTTAAAATAAAACATGGATTAATTCTTGACACATCCTTGACTCTATCATCTTATCATGTACCTTTCCCTTGACCTGTGAAAAACATTTCAAAAACTTGGGATGAGCATAAAAACTCAGTATGGGTTATAAAAAAAACATGGAAAGGAAACATGAGTTCATATATACATAAGAATGAAATCATACATTACCCATAAAACATTGGCACTTTAACATACCTCATAAAATCACGAATAAATCATAGAAATCATAAGACATAAAGGTAACTTGAGGCATTCATAACATTCTTACGTAGGGAGTAACCCTCTTGGTTACGTTTGGAATACCCATCACAGTATATTCCCTAAAATCTCTTCGGAGAAACCTTAACGTTTCACTCCTTCGCGTTACCCAATGCATTGGAGAGCTATATCGGGCTCACCCTCCCTTAGTTTATCACGGAACCACCCGTCTTCATAATAATGCCCAAGAACCATAACATAATTCATATAACAAAAAACATGCATAAAGGAAAAATAAAATATCCACCTTTCAATCACAAGATATCAATACAACACATTGATATAAAAACATTATGAAAACCATTTTCAATACCAAAATAAAAGAAAAGTAAAACATGGTATTTATTCTTTTAAAAAGAAGGTATGGCTTGTAGAGGAAGCTGAAACTCAAATAACGGTTACGACAGCGGAGAAGTCGTTGTCGCCGCATACGTACGACAAAAACATTCCCTTTTGTCGTTTAGTAAACGCTTTGTATAAAAAAGATTCCTTTTGAATAAACGTAAAATTCAAAGTGGTTTATACACCGTATAAAAGAAAGTTGTGTATAAAATAAAATATGCCTCAACGAAAGGAGATTGAGACGAAGTCCCATACCTCGTATCCGACTTGACCCGACCGTTCTTTAATCTCCTGAATAATAAACTTGAGTTAATATCTACTTGATTATGAATCTTTTTCAAGTTCATTATTACTTTTATACCATGTTATGAACATCATGTAATCAGTTAAGTTAATAATGTTCATTTTGTCAGTATTTGGTTCTTAAGTCAAAAATAGACTTCTTACACTTACATGTTGTTAATTTGGTCAATGGTTCATTATATCCAGAATGGTATTCATGATGTAGATATCATATATGTCATATATATCCAGTACATACATGCATTTATAATATTACATAATCATTTAGAGGTAAGAAATGAAATGCACCGTTCATGGAGACGGTAAGCCGTACGTACGCATGAACGCTACTTTCATTTCTATTTCGTATTTTATAGAATGATATCATAATTATATAATGGTATATTATAATTACAGTATAATATCATAGTTCCATCCTTTATATGTCCCACATATGGTATTTTAACGAATCAAATCACTTTGAGGGGGCGGTAGTCCGCACTTCCTAAAATGAAGATATCGTGTTTACCCATAATGGAAACCATAAAGGTATGCCCAAAATGAAAAAAACAGAAGCTTAAGGAAAACATAAACATATTATATATCATATATAAAAATAGTGACATCATAATGTCCACCTTTGAAGGTGTTAAATGAGTGTTGAACAATCATCGTTTCGGGAGGCGGAATTTCGCCATCCACGGAAACCGTATGTTCTTTAACCATTTGATGTAGTTGTGTGAGAGTGTAGCTCAAATAAATATTATAAAAACATCCTTGTATATTTAAGATACTTGTGTTGTTACAAAATAAGTAAATAAAAAGAGTTTAGGGGGTTGGAGAAGCAAAATAAAACAAATGAACATGAGAGAATGAATTACCTTTAAAAGTGTATCTCCTTTTGATTTGAGTCTAAAGGCTTCCTTTGAAAGGATTCTGCCCAAATGGAATCCTCTAGGATGAGGAGAGGGATGTGGAGAGAGTAAATGGGCAGGTGTTGGCCGATCCAAAGGCTTGAGGTGTGTGTGAAATGAGGTAGAGGTGGGGCCTTTTATAAGAGGAGAGGAGGGGCACTTTTGGAAAGTAAAGAAACATTACTTTATTTGAAAATGTGTTTCGGTTTCAAAAGGTCCCACATTGATATAATTCGTGGATAAGGTGATAAGGCTTCGAAATCCACTCATGCAATAAGTTTTGGACATGTGTAGTTCATAGATTTTACATTATCTTTCCATTTTATTTAAATCGTCAAATAATGATGTCATCGCTGCATCATTATTATGTCATAAATAATTTAATTTATTTAATGTCTAAAAATCATAAAAAAAATACTATGATGTAGGAAATATTTTTAGCTTTCCAATGACTATTTATAATCAATAATATTATCTTTATAACCCCATGTAAAAATTGTTTTCGTAAAACATCTCTTGTTTGTGTCATTTTTACTTTAACATTTAATAAAAAGTTATTTATGTCATTTCCAAACCAAAGTGTCTCCATGGGGTCCCCAAGTTGACCCATGGCTTGTATTGGTCGGACATGACACAACCAATAAGGTTGGGACATGTGTCTAGGTCATTTCCTATTATTAAAGCATTATTTATACCTTAAACTACACTAATTACCACTAATCGCGATTAAAAACTTAATAAGTTACTATTCACCAAAAAATTATTTTAATCTCATTGAACCACATTTTACTTCTTAATGACAACCATGTATGTCGGATTTTCAAAATTCAATACACATTAGTGGTAAACTTTCATTTAACTGAAAAATCACTTTGCTTGATTACCACTTAGTGGTTTCACTATTCATAAAAAATTGAAGTTTTTCAGAAAATTACCAAAAATTCACCCTAAGCTATATTTGATATTCCGAATTCAAAAATGAAGTCCATTTTACAAAATTCAAATCATATAAGTCACATTAATTAATTCAATAATTAATTCCCGCTGCCAGAGCAAATAGCGTGTTTTTACAAAACAATAAGTATCAAAAGATTGACACCAGTTTAAGTCTAATTTCAAAGTGAAATTGATTCCAATGACCACCATTGGATAAAATGGTAAAAATATATTCTAATTTCACTTCAAAAGAAATTCAAAACATAATCTAATCATATAAATAAATTAGATTAAAAAGAAGTTTTGATGTAAAATGCAGTATTTTTCACTATTCATTAAAAAATGAATATTGTCAGAAAAATACCAAAAATTCACACAAGGTAAATTTTGATGTCCCAATCATAAAGGATAAGTTTATTTTGACAAACATAGTTTATAAAATTGTCAAAATATAGATTCAAAAATGGTTTGCCATCAAAAGGCAGTAAAACAATCTTTTAAGAATATTAGTTTATTCCATGCATAAGATTGTATTTATTTTCATTTTAAGCCTCTAAAACACTATCTTAATCATTAATAGACATGGATAAAAATATATATTATTCATTACTTACTTGGGATGTTACATTATTAATCTAATACTGATTCAAATTTATCCATATAGAATCCTATTTTCTCATGTTTGTTAGAGGGATGAAAGCTGGATCTGATTTTCGGGTCAAGGGTGTAAAAGTCCATATTACACAAGATTTCCACTACTCTATGACTACCATAATAAATTAGGATGATATGGAGTGATGGTAACCCAACCCAAGTCTCCTAAAATTTCTATTTAATGTAGTTATAGAGAAGGAGTTGGGAGGATTTTGTTTTCTATTTTCAATTGTAACGTTATGCTGCTATTTTATCTTTGGAAGTTTCTATATCTCATTTATGTTGTTCAAATCACCTTATTTTATTAATAAATAATATTTAGATTCACTTATTATATTATTATTAATAAAAATTTATATCTTTTTTTTCTCAAGGTGTACATTTATTCATACAAATAATAGTCAAATTCTTTACACAATGGTGAAGAGTTCATTATTTCATTGTTTTCACTTATTCAATTACTACCTTATAAGTCTAGTTTCACATTTCATTAAAATATTTTCACAAATGGATGGGTAAAACTCTTATTTTCTAATCAAATGAATTATAAAGGGGTTTTATTGGATGTTATTTCTCATTATATCAGTGTTTTATCATTTATTTTTATTGGGAATTCAATTCGATGATTAATTACTCCATTATGATCACTAAATTTTAAGGATACACATTATGAGTTCTATAACAATGATATACCTTGGAGTGTTCATAAAAAAAAGATTCTCCAAGTTTTTATGTGAATATTGTTATGAATGTGTATGAATTAATTATCATTTAATGTGTGAAGTTCTTCTTTTATTGAATAAATTCCACTCCAATTTAAGAAAATGAAATTATTAAAAAGAAATTAATAAAATATACCCCTAGAGATAACTTATGATCAACTCATTCCCATTAATTGAATTCACTTAGGTTCTTAGTTTTTTTGTAATAAAAATCAAATCACCCCAAAAATTTTCCACTTTATTGCTAAAAAAATTTGTTGAAATGCATATGAAGGTTCTTCTTAGGTTTATGAGGATTCAACAACCCCTTATGTGTTGCAGGAAACCACTTCAACCTTAAGGTAAATTTAAGAAAGGAAAAAGTTTTATTCTATTGCTGGGGACCTGAGTAATTCATCTTAGAAACTTGTATATTATCCATCATTTCTCTTTTCTCACTTAAATTTCTCTCATTTCCCCCCTTTATTTTCTTTTTTCAGCGCATGTATTCCTATACCCATGACAATTTAAATACACTAGTTAGGGTAGAATGTTATAAGGATAGGGTGTAAAGTGTATCTAGAGGTCTTTTTACAATATACCATATTATTTATAAGACTCCAAATTCTAAAATTGAGTCCATTCCAATAGATGATCTTGAAAAAAACCTAATTATAATCCCGAGTGGGATATAAAACTGAAATTCAAATTAGGTAGCACATAAATTCAGGAATGTGGTTGATCAAACCATGAATAACTACCTCACACCTACCAAGACCAATGCACCCTCATGTATTAAACATTATGACCTAGTATATTCCCACCATTTCTTAAAACCCCATATAATAAACCACCTTCTAGACTTTCATAGGATGGAGTCATAAATTTCATACCTTCATGTAAAGGTGTTCAATGAAATCATTGAGACCATCCCCCACATCAACATAAATAACAAAAGATTATTTTGGATCCTTTTTCACAAAATGATCAATATAAAAATTGGTTAAATAATATGATACCACCATCCATCCATTCATGGGACAAATTAAAAATATAATTCTATAAAAAATACTTCCACCATCACAAAAAAATTCAATTAAATAGAGTATTGAATTTTTTTTTTGAAAAAGAGGGGGAGTCATTTTATAAAAAATGGGAAAGGTTTAAAAATATATCAAACATGGTAACTCAATATGTTTTTTTAATCCTAGAATAAGTTTGGATATTTTATAAAGGGTTAGGTATAGGAAATAAATATTTCATTTTCATGATGTGTAATAGAAATTTTAAAAAAAAATCCTTAAATGATACTTATGAGTATTTAGAAGGTTTTTCTGCACAAAACCAATCATGGGGAACCTCACCATACTATAATAAACATCAAAAATCTAGTAAGATACACACTATTAGGGAAGAATAATGACTTAGGGATAAACTTGAATCCCTTACTAGGAATGTTGAGAAGATCAAGCTAAGGAAAGTCAAATAATTCCAAAATATTGGCCCAATTTTCACAATTTTTGTCAAACATGAATGTAATGATGAAAAATTCCCGACTATACCTTCTATAAATGGCGTTATTTTGAGATAAACAATAGTGAAGTCCAATACTATGAACTTTCAGAAGCCAAATTACTAGAACACTTTCAATATAAGGTACAACTACCATCCAAGATACTATTGGAAAGATAACCAACAACCACGTCAACCAGAAGGTCAAAATCTTCACCCTCCAAAACGATTTGCTAACCACAACTAGTTCCAATCCAAATAAGTCCTATAAAAAAATCCCCTAATAAAATTCTAACAACCCATACAATAATTCATCTATAATACTAGACATATTATTGGGATAAACCCACCAACTCAAACCCCTACCCAAGGAGTCTCTCTCCCATTATGTGAAAAATTGTGTAATCAAATTGAAAAAATGAATTATGAAGTGTCATCCATTAAACATTAATTCAAAACCATTAAATCTAGAAAGTCACCCATTCCCACTCTGTTTTTCCCACCCAAAATGTTAAAGAGATAATCCAGTTGTACACAATCATCTCTCGAACAACTCAAAGTTGTGACCATCTTAAGAAGTATGAAACCCACTAAACCATTTGAAACCATCATTCCAAAACCATATAAAACATAAATATATCATAAAAATGATAAATAATAATACTTAGAATATGAAAATTCTAATGATAATGTGTAGAAACCTGCACCTCCCTAAACAATCCAAAAAACTTTCTCCATTCCCTCAATGAATGAAAGTAAAATCCAAACCTGAGGTGAATGAAACATTAAGGGAAATATTCTCAATAGTTAAGCATAACATAACCCTTATCAGTGAAATCCAAACCATACCTATATAATCAAATTACAATAAGGACCACTATATATTTAAAATAAAATTTTCTCATAAAAATAAAGTCCTTATAGCTGATAATGTGAGCACCAAAATTTAGAGAACCATTCCTTCCATGTTAAAAGAACAAGGTTTTCCATACATAAATGTTGAAATAGGAGAGAAAAAAGTTTTCAAGGACTTTTGTAATATAAAATCCTATGTGAAACCCATTCTATATTTAGTATATTTTTAGTTAGGTCTTGAGGAACACCAATCCCCATCTATCACTCTTCAACTTACTGATCGTAGTGTTTAATTTCTTAAGGGTATCTTAAGGGATGTTCTAGTGAAAGTTGAGAACTTAATCTGCCCTTATGAATTTATTTTCCATGATTATCATACAAAATTAGGAAATAGGTAACATAATTCAATCATCCTTTATTATCCCTTATTATCAGCAATCTACTCAATCATCCAAGTATTAAATATAAATATAAAAATAACCTGTGAGAACATGATCCTAGATCTAAACATCTACAATAAAAGATATAAAATTAGGTATGATGAGTAGGTTTATAAGATTAATTGGATATTTATTATTGAAATATTAACTAGGGGGAATCATTTAATTGTTAAAGAATGTTTAAGTCAAGAAGATATTGATTTAATTTTTTCACATGAGGGAAATTTGTCTCCCTGTATTGGATCTATTTCAGATAGTTCCCTTGATTATTTTTCAGAATCAACAATCAATAAAACCTTTGTATGAATCATAAAAATCAAGTCCATTACCATTAAAAACACTAACCATCTAATTTTTTGGATGAAAATTCTACTTTAAAGGAACAAATTCTATCTAGAAATCTATAAAAAGAAAGTAAATTAGAAACAAATTCCAAATATGATTTCAAAAATTGTAACCAACTTGATCTCAAATTAAAGGTCCTTCCTGAATCACTCAAGTATGAATTCTTAGGGTAAAATAAATCTTCCTTATTTTCATCTCTTCATTAATATCCTAGTTAAGGTACACTCTCTTTTTAATGTTTAAGTTTTTGTACTTTGGGTTTGGATGGTGTCAGAGATGATATAAAAGATCTTATAAAGGAATCAAAGTTGGGAACTGGTTATAGAAAAAGTTCATGTTGTGAATTATATATTCATAATTTAAATTAACTCTAGGAAGAATCCATGATCATGGTTAAAATTTTGAAAAAATTTCAAGCCATGAATGATGTTCATGTCATGAATGGGTCACTCATGATTTTTATTCTGAGGGGATGACTTTTTCGACATACAAGAAAACTTAGGTATTAATATTAGTAATACATGATTCAAAAAATAATCCTTTATTATTAGAAGGTTTTATCATGATTCACACCTAAACCTTCTATCATTTGGCACGAAACCTTCTCAATCAAACCCTGGGGCTGATCCAGGTGTTTTTGGGTGGTTTTAGCTCTTCCGGGTTTCTCCTTTGGTCTATTTGATCTCCAGTTTGGTTGGTAGCTTCTTTTTGGTAAGTGTTATATTCTATATTATTTTACTTATTGATCTATTTGTTCTAAAATGGTGTTGGGATGTGTTTTTGGTGTCTCTTTATGGGTTTGTGATCTATATCAGTACATTGTAGATTCCTTTATGCATTTGTCTTCTAGATGCCGGTTCTCATATTGGTTGTGGTGTGGTGTGTGAGTTTCTCAAGGTATATTTTGATATAACCTTATTTTTGACCGTTTTTATTATGGAATTAAATTATATATATGTGAGAATCAATGATAAGGACTCCATTTATTACTATACATTCCTTTTTTCTTATGTGTGTCGACCCCAACATGATTGGTGTGCGACTCAAACTTGAGGTAGGTAGTTCCATATATAATCGATTTAATTTAAACCATAATTGATCTTAGTTTTATTAATTATTTTATAAATGAATTGGAATGATATGATTATTGGATTATAGGGTGTGTAAATGGGTTTGGAGAAAATATGGGGTCTCCCCTCATTTTAGTAAAGGAAATTTTCTTTTCAAAGCTTTGTGAAATTGATTTATGAAATGTGTTTTCAAAGAATTTGTTTATGAAAAAGTGTTATTTAGAATATTTTTTGAATTAAAAATACCTTTTGAACTGATTGATGTATTCTACATATGGGAACCTTGGTTACCTAGGTGAAGGGTTTAGTATTAGGCAGTATCTATTATTTTTGTGTGTGTGTGTTTGGGGGGGGGGGTCACTCAAGGTATTTTCCTCTATTTCATAGGACATGTGTCCTATGGACATGATCTTGAAATTTTATGGGGTTAACTCATGGGGTGTTCCTTTATTTTGTAGGCCTCGTGTCCTAGTGGCTTGAGTGTACACTAGGAATTATTTTTTTCATGGTATGAATAACCTAGATATCCTAAACTTTGTTATACTAAGGGTCTTTATAATTGTTCTTTCACATTTTACTATTTGGTATTTGATATACATGCTTTGAATAATGTAAATGATTTTCTAGAATTTTGATTTTAAACTATTTTACCTGGCCTATTTTAGAACTATGGAAAAGGGGAACTATTTAACTTAATTTTGATATAAAACTTTATAACTACTTATCATGACTTGTTTTCTTAAAATTGAGAATATTAGGATTATTATACCAAGGCTTGATATGTAATAACTATTTGGGATCCTACTATGCCTATTTATCTCACACCCTACACATTTCCTTAGGTATGTGTAGACCTTGTATGGTCTTTTAATGCGGGAAAAAGAAAGGTTTCACAGTGAGGCAGTGAGGTTTATGTTAGTTGGGTATGGGTAGCTGGTGGTGGGATAGTGGGACATTTCCCACATATCACACAAATTAGATGTTTCTTGTATTAATTTTCCTTTTTTGGTCAATGTACCTGTTCTATAGAATATTTTCTTACTCCTTTTAGGTTATATTTCTACCATTATATTTCTTTGATTATGGAATGTATTATGTTTTTATTTGTATTTATATATATGTTCCATTTATATTATTTCAGGTTGGGTGAAATCATCGCCTCTTGTTTTTGTTCGATTGCCATGTTCTAGTTGCATGCCCATAAAGATCAGGAATGCAAATTGGGTCCATAGTGGATGGGTTCATGTACTAGTTTAGAGGGTATTCTGGTTCAGTTTGCAATAATTGGTATCAAAGGTGGTTTTTTCTAAAATTTCCTTATTTTTGAATGTCTAATAGATAGAAGATAGGATTGATAGAACATGAGAGGTAGGTTGAGGTGAGTGATTGGCCATCTCTTTCCATGAAGAGCCTCAAGTTACCATGGGATGTTGGGATGTGTGTCTATTATGTTGAGTTTTTTATTTATATTATTTTTTACTTATGATTTTTTGGTTTAAAATAAGATTATAATATTATTTGATAGTTTTATTATATCATGGTATGTAGTAACATGCCTCCAAGATGTCTTCCATGGGTTCTATGGGAGGGTGTAGTGAGAGATAATCCTCCAGGGAATCCCCCTCTGAATCATAATCTTATATAGGCTATCCTTAAGGTTGTTCATTCCATGGACTAGAATGTAATGAATATTTAGAACTAACCTATTGAGGAACATCTAGGTGCTGGAGGAGAAATGGATAAATCTAGAGAGTCCCTACATGAGAATCCACCATCCTTTAAGGATAGAAATGAACCTTAAGTGGTGGAGGAATGGATAAACAAGATTGATTAGATCTTTAACTTTCTGTAAACACCTGAGATTATTAGGGTCAAGTGGAAATCTTAAAGCATGAGGGTCTTAAAAATTAGTGGTGTAATTATATTGTACAGGAAAATTGACACGTGGGATTAGATTCAAAGGGTTTTAAGACCCTATTATTTCATCATCTATGCCCATAGTCTTTGATTATGTAAAAATATCTAGATTTCCTCTCTCTATAATAGATACAATTCTTGGTGTTATAATATACCAACTATTTTATAGATATAGTTCATTTTTCTTCAGTGGTGGTCATGAATAATCAGCTTAAAGCTCAAAAATACCTATAAGATTTGTAACTAGGTATCCAATCATATGAATACATTCTGAATATCACCACCTATGTTGACATGGTAGAAATGGATACAATGGATGAAATGGATATGGTGGGAACTAATGGCTTCTATAGATTTTATCTTCCACCTGATGTTAGTTTCAGTGGTGTGAAGAGGAAAAAGAGGAAGTGACATGATAATCACAAGGGTGGTGGAGGTGGTTCTCAATGGAGGGACTCCTATTAACCATAAATAATAGCTAGTAGTATGCCATTGAATTTCTATCATTAGGGAAAGGTAGGAAACACGTGACGTTCTTCTCCCATACCCCCAAAGACTTGAAATGCCTATGGCTGTTGAGGGCATTTTCATAGGTTCTATTAGGATATGTCTATGTCACTTTATAGTTATAGATATATGACTAAAAAGGATATTGTGACACATTAATAAGCTTTAAATTACATAGGGATATCATTATAGGCCTTAGGAGAGAAACACCTTTACACAGTGGATGATTTCCTAGAATAGGTTGATATGGGCCCAATGATAGTGAGAGGTAACATTTTTGTTGCATATTCTATAGAAACATATTTTTTTGATACAAGTGACTCAGAATAATTTATATTTTACTATTTTTTTTGATATTATAAAACTTTTAATGGAGATAATTTTCTTTTTTATGGACCTAGAAAAGCTTCTTATAATGAGGAAAGAGAAGGGGATTTTTCCACCCTATTCTCTTTCAATAGCTAATATAGAGTTTTTTTGGGATTGGTTGGTTTTAAATCTAGATCTTTTTGATGTCATAATTTATATGGATTGAATAGTTTCTCATCATGATGAGATTTATTGTTATCATTGGTGTGCTTCATTTCTTACTTCTAATTGGAAAACTCTATTGTTTAATAAAGATTGGGATCCTAGGTCTGGTCATGAAGGACCTTCCCACCCCATAGATCAGGATTTTATTGTCTATTATTGATATTGATCCTATTGATGTTCCTTATGTTAGAGAAATTACCTTTGTTGTTAGGGATTTATATGATGTATTCCTATTTTTTTTCCATTCATCCTCTAGAATGGGAGGTAGAATTCATGATTTATCTTTTTCCAGGTATGAAACTAATCTCAATACCCTCTTTTCAAATGGATCATACTGATGTGAAAGATCTCAAGACCTAGTTAGACGATCTTATGGATAAAGGTTTTGTTTTCCCTAGTGTTTCTCTATGGGAAACCACCCAAGAACTTTTTCAAGAAGGATGATAGTTCACTTTGTTTGGGCATATACTATTAGAAGTTTAGCTGGGTGATTGTTAAGAATAAGTACCCTTTTCCTAGTATATATGACCAGTTTGATCAGTTAAAAGGGGTGGTTTTAAAAAATCAATCTTCAGTAGTGTTATAATTATCTCAGAGTTCGGTTGTCTAATATTATGAAGACTACTTTCACAATAGGGTATGATCATTATGAATATATTGTGGTGCCTTTCGGTCTGACTAATAATCATATAGTTTTTATAGATTTGATGAACCATATAATCCATCAGTATCTTGAAACCTTCATCACAGTGTCTATAGATGATATATGGGTTTATTATATATTAAATCATGAGCATGATCATCATATAAATCTGGTTTTGGAAATGTTTATGAGTCACTGACTTTATGAGAATCTTAGTAAATGTAATTTTTTGGTTCCAAGAAATGAATTTCTTTGGGAAAATGGTTTAATAACATGGTATTTCAATTGATCCTAAGAAGGTGAGGGATGATTTGTCATTTGAATAACCATAAAACATCTTTGAGATATAGAGCTTCATAGGTATGGTTGGATATTATCAGGAGTTCGTTAAGTATTTCTCGAATTTGGAGCCATATTTGACTAGTCTTACTAAGAAAGAGGTAAAATTCACATGGGATGATAAATTCCAGACTTATTTTGATGAGTTGAAATGGATTCTGACATAAATTCCTATTCTTATCTTACCCAATCCATATAAGTGGTATGTGGTATATTTTGAATCTTTTGGTGCTATTATAGGTTGTTTTATTATAAAGAATGTATGAAGAATGATCAAATTATGGACTATAGCTCTCATCAGCTTTAAATTTATGAGAAACTTTCCCCACCCATGATTTATATATTTCCTCATTTATTAATGTGCTTAAGTGTTGGTGGAACTATCTTTATGGGGAGAGTTTCATGTTCCTTTCTAATCAGAAGAGTTTGATCTATATATTTTCTCAAAAGGAATTGAATCTAAGGCAGATTTAGTGGGTGGAATACATCCAAGAGTTTGAATTTGACATCACTTACACCCCAAGGAAGGACATATTGTCTCAGAAGCTCTTAGTAGGAAATTTACACCACTGGATATCTTGGAATCAATGAAAGAGAGGAAACTCATAAAGATATTGGTTTCGTTTAATATAGATTCATAATAGGATGATCAAAGTATAGTTCTCAGTAGTGTTCAGTTATCATCATTTCTCCTAGAGACTATTATACTGGGTCAGTAGTAGGATGGAAAGTTTAGAAGAATCATGGAAAACTTATATGTGGGGATACTATTTTTGGTTGGACTCTCCCTTATTATGGTATTATTTACTTTAGGAATCATTTTTTCCATTCCATTATCTATGAGGAATTATGTTTTTCATGATTGTTATAGTTCATCATGGACTATTCACCTAATAACTACAAAGATGTATTATGAATTGAGACTACATTTCTTGTGTCCAGGTATAAAGCACAACAGTTCTAATTTTTTTCCCTATTATTACACCTACAGGTTGATAAATGAATTCCACTTAATGAATTATAATTTTTTAATCCTCTTCTGGTTCCAGTTTGGAAATGAGATGAGTTTTCCATGGACTTTATTATTGGATTACCAAGGAATACCCAAGTAAAGAATACTATGTGGGTGGTGATTGATATGTTGATGAAATCATCTCATTGTATTCTGATTAGGGACACCACCATGGATGAAGATCTAGGTAAGCTGTAAATACAAGAGATCATGAGGTTTTATGGGGTTCCCTCTTCCATTATCTCAGACATGGATCCCATATATACTTTCCGATTCTAGAAGAGTATCCATGAGGTGATGGGGAATCATGTTAGGTTAATTATATCTTACCATCCACTGAAGGATGGACATATAAAGCATACTATTCAGATCCTGAAGGATATACTCCATGCCTACATCTTGGATTTTGGTGGATTATGGGATAACTATATGGGACTGGATGATTTTTTTTATAATAATAGTTACCAGTCATTGATTATGATCTCACCCTTCTAGTTTTTGTATAGTCTCCCATGAAGGTCACCTATTTATTGTGTAGAGGTGGGAGAGGACTATCTTGTGTGAATTAGTCTTATTTATGAGACATTGGTGATGATTCAAGATGTACATCAATGATTGGTTACAAATCAAAGTCAAGAAAAACATATGTGGATCATCGGTTTCATCCTTTAGATTTTTCCATTGGTGACTATGTTTTCTTGAAATTTTCCCCTCAGTTAAGTCACTATAGTTTGGAAATTAGAGGATGATGGCTCTAAGATATATTATACCATTTGAGGTCACTAAGCAGCTTGGTCAGGTTTTTTATTTTTCAGTGTTTATAGATCAGTTGAAAATTATTCATGATATATTTAAAATATCTCATCTTGTGAAATACCATCCCAATCCCTCCCATGTTTTGAGTTGAGAGGAGATTAGTCTAGATTAACATGTATTTTTTTTGTGGAAAAACCAATGTATATTATTGATTATAAGATTAAAGTATTTCATGGGAAGTATATTCCATTGGTCAAAGTGTTTTGGTTTCATGGATAAGATTCTTATGAAAATTGGGAGCATGAATCGTTGGTGAGGGATTAGTGACCTAACCTATTTCTTGAGAACCCTTCTTTAATAAGTATTCACTAGGAAAAAAATTTCTATAGTGGGAAGAATTATAATATCCTACTTAAGGTACACTATCTTTTTAATGTTTAAGATTTTTTACTTTGGGTCCAAAGGGCATTGAAGATGATCCGAGAGTTTTTGTAAAAGAATCAGGTTAGGGTTATATCTATAGGACATGTTCACACCATGAATTATATATTCATGAAATAAATTTACTTTAGGAAGAAGTCAATAGTTTGGTTTAGATCATGAAAAATGTTCAGCCCATAAATTAATTTTTCATCAGGAATGAGTTTTTCTCAAATGTTTTATCCATGGAGACTCCTTTTTTAGCATACATGAAAAATTGGTAATTCACAGTTTGAATCCATGATTCATGATGTGGATCCTTTTTACCTAGTGGGTTTTATCATACCACACACCCGAACCTTATATCCTTTAATATACAACATTATTTCTCAAACCCTAAGGCTTCTTCAAGAAAATTTGGATGGTTTCGGCTCTTTTAGGCTCCTATATTGGGTACTTTGATCTCCGTCTTGGTTGGTCACTCATATTTTGGTAAGTGTTCCATTATATATTCCATTTCTTATTGATCTATTGGTTTTTAAATAGTTCTTAGATAAATTTTTAGAGTCTCTTGATCAGTTTGTGATCTCTATCCATCCTTTGTAGATTTCTTCATGTGTTTTCCTTTCGAAGGTTGGTTCTCATGTTGGTTGTGGTGCATTTCATGAATTTATTGACGTATGTGTTGATATAACTGCTCCACCAACCCTTTTTCTTATGTAATTAGATTATAAAATGTGATAATCTATGATAGGGCCTCTGTTTTTTATTATGTATTACTTCATTCTAGTGTGTGTGGACCCTATCACAATTGGTGTGCAACCCGATGTTGAGTTATATGGTTCCATATCTAGATTATGGTATTTGAACCATAATTTCTATTAGTTTTATAATTTTTTATAAATGGATTATCATGATATGAGTATTTTTTATATGTGTGTGTAAATGGTATTTAAGAAAAGATGGTTTTCCCATTATTTTAGTAATGGAAAGTTTTTTTTCAAAGTGTTGTGAAATGAATTTATAAAATGGGTTTTCAAAGAATATTTTTATGAAAAGGGTTTTTGGGAATTGTTTTTGAATTTAAAATACATTTTGAACTGATTTATGTACGTCTCACATAGGAACCTTGGGTACCTAGGTGGAGTGTTTAGTATTAGTCATTTTCCATTATTTCCATAAGGGGGTTCACTCATGGGGTGTTCCTCTATTCCCTAGACTATGTGTCCTAGGGACTTGATCTTAACATTATAGGGGGTTACTCATGGGATGTTCCTCTTCTCCCTAGTCCTTGTGTCATAGGGACTCAATTGAACACTTGTCATTGTTTTTTATCATGGTATGAGTGACCTATCTATCTTGAACTTTTTATCGTAGGGGTGTTTACCATTATAATTTGTCTTTGTACTATTTTTTTCTTTGATATACATTCTTTGGATAATGTAAATTGTTTTTTATAATTTTTATTTGAAACTATTTTAGATGGACTATTTTTTCACTTTGGAAAATGGGTGATATTTATTATTCATTTGATATACAATTTTTTAAATACTTTTCATGGATTGTTTTAATAAAATTAAGAATATTGGGATTATTATATAGAGACTTTATATAAAACACCTGGGTGTGATCCTACTGAGATTTTTTATCTCAAACCCTACACTTATCTTCGGAGATGTGTAGACCTTATATGGTCTTCTAATGAAGGAAAAGGAAAGGAACCATTGTGAGGTGGAGAGGTTTATGTTAGATGGTAATGGGTATTTAGTGGTGAAATGATAGTAAATTTCCCACATATCACATTAAGTAGTTGTTTCTGGTTTTAGTTTTCCTTTTTGGTTGTTAGAAATGTTCCTTAGAGTTTTTTATTACCACTATTGGGTTGTATTTCTACCACTATCTTTCTTTGATTATGGAATGTATTATTATTTTTTATTTTAATCTCTATATATGTTCCATGTATATTTTTTTAGTTTGGGTGAAATCATTCTATGTTATTGTTATTTGATGCCAATGTGCTAGTCTCTAACCTATGGCTGTCAGGAATTTTCTTTAGGTTGGTAGAGTATCAGTTCATGTACCAGTTTAGAGGGTATTATAGGTCTATTCATTAATATTATTCTCTTAAATAAAACCAATAAAGAATGATTTTGTATTTAATAGGAAGGAACATGAAATAAATTAGATGGAAACTATATGGTATTCCTAGAATTAACCCACTCATCAGGACCCATATGATTATTATAGAAACTAATTCTAAACGATGCCTCTAACCTAAGAAGATACTCAATACTAATCTTATGGATGTGGTGTAGAAATAACTCCTTATTTTTTTGAAGATTGTATCATCTAAACCATTTTTGAGAGTGAGTAGGTAATCCTAATTCAATTTGTTACTAAGAAGGTTAGAATTATTTTGATTAATAATGAGGATGATGATCTTCTCCCCATAATAGTGAGTAGTGGATGGAGCGCATTGACTATAATTTTTTTAATAATGTTCTTAAAAATACCATTTTCATTTTCTATTAATTTAATAAGTCCTTAATCAGGTGATAGGGAATGAGTTATACTATTTCCTAAATGGATATTCATGGTAAAATCAAATTAATACTCCTTAGTAGATCCAAGAAAAAAACCTTCACTTTTTTATTTGGAACTTTTTTACTTCTAGAACATACCCTTTGGGTTATGTAATACCCCTAGTACCTTTCAATGGTGCTTGATGAGAATCTTCTTTGACATGATGGGGGATTTTTTATAGGTCTTCATATAAAAATTCCCTATATTTGGGGATACATTCGAGGACTTCCTAAGAAATAGGGGATGATTTTTTCTTATTGTGAGGATAAAATTTTCATTCTAAATTGAAAAAATTACATTTAATTGTAAAATAAGGATGAATCCATGGGTACATTGTCACTAGTATATGGATTGATGTTAATAAATCCAAGTTTTAAATAATTCATAACCTTACTTCTCTAAAAACTATCAGGGAAGTTAATTCCTTTTTAGGACATGCTGGTTTCTATAGAAGGTTCATTAGGAACTTCATCTCCATTACATATCCCCTTTGTGATTTTATTATGAATGATTCTCTATTATTTTGGACATAAATCTATGATGAATCCTTATCAACTCTCAATTTATGTCCAATATCTCCACCCATCATGTAAGATCCTAATTTTAAACTTCCATTCAAACTCATGTTTGATGCTATTGACTTTTCTATAGGATATATCTTAAGAACTTTTTTTTGATAAACCCCCATTTTTAATTTCTTATATAAAAAAAATCATTGAATTATTCATAAATAAACTACAACACCACTAAGAAATATCTTCTTTCTATTTTATTCATATTATAAAAGTTTAGGTCTTATCTCTTAGAATCCCCTATAAAAGTTTTCACTAATCATTTTTCATTGCAATACCTTTTCCTAAAACATGATTCCAAGGATAAATTAATTATATGGGTATTTTTTCAATAATTTTACATAATAATCAAGGGATAAATTGGTGTTGAATTTTTTTTAGTTGATTGAATTTCTAGGATGTAATTCAAGGATGATTAACACCACCTTTTTATGTCTGATTCATCCCTAGATGAGTATCACTTTTTTGTGAATGATTTACCATGGTATGATGATACAACAAAATAATTGGTTATATGTATCATTCAAAAATTATTAGTGAATAAATGTAGGAGTAAAATGTTTTATGATGTCAACCAATATATGTTTATTAATACATACCTCTATAATTTCTACCTGAATCAAGTCATTAAGAGATGTGTTCTAGAGATATAGCAAGAGACCATTATCAAATTATGTCATGGAGAGGCATGTGGGAGTCACTTTTCCACAAATAAAATCACCTAAAAGGTTATTTGAAGTTTTATTTTTTGTATTACACTATATATGGATTCCTACACATTCTTAAAAATCTTTCCTTGGTGTCAAAAATTGGGACCTATCACTAAATGAAATCAAATTCACCTTACTCCCATCCTAGTTATAGAAATATTTGATTATTGTGAATTGATTTCATGGGTCTATTCCAATAATCTAGGGGATAACTGTACATTATATTAGATATAAATTATGTCTTTAAATAGGTATATTACATTCCTACAAAGTCCAATAATCATCAATCTGTAATCTGATTCCTCAAAGAAAACATTTTTTTTCTATATTTGAAATTCCTAAGGTTATCAATAGTAATCATGGAACTCATTTATGTAAATTTTCCTTCTTGAAACCAATTTAAAAATATGTTATCTCTTAAAAAGTGTCCGCTTATAATCACCCTAAAAAAATGGTCAAGATGAGTTAGCAAATAAGGAAATAAAGAAAATTCTAGATAAAACTACCAACCCCTCTAGGAAAATTGGTGCATGAAACTCTTAGAAGCCTTTTGGTTATATAAGTACACATTAAAACAAATATAAGTCATGTAAACATATAGGTTTTATTATGGAAAATATTTCTATTTACCAGTGGAAATTGAGAACAATTCTTTTTGAGTAATAAAGAAACTAAATTTTTACTTTTCCTTAGCTGGAATAAAGAGAAAATTTAACCTTCATAAAATTAAGAAACTTAGGATGAAGGCCTATGAAAATTAAAGGATTAAAAAACATCAAATTCAATCCTACCAATCTATAAATCATAACATCAAACACTTTGAACTGGGTAAATTTGTACCCATGTATAATTCCAAAATTTATTTCACTCAGGAAAGTTAAGGTCTAGATGGCCAGGGCTCTATATTGTGTATATTGTGTACCCTTATGTGGTAGTAGATATTTTGGATCCCACCGAAGTAAAAAATCATAAATTCAATGGTGATGGGTTAAAACCATTCATATAATCATTATATAAATAAAAAATTTAAGAGGAGTTAAATGATCTAACCTATGACCAAGATGACACTTGATAATTTAGGGGTCTAAATCAAGCTAACAAATTTAAACTAAGTTCTTCAGAGAATGTAACCTAGTTTTTGAATGAGTTTGTTTTATTTTATTTTGTTTTCTTGTGTGTTTAGAAAAATATTAATTTTTTTAAATCAAAATATTTAAAAACATAAAAAATTCCCAAAGGGTTGGCCATAGGTCAAAGGTGGAAAAACCCACTCTAGTACTTGAAACCATGTTTGAAGAGTGATAAGGGAGAAAAAATACCACTAATCTATGTCTTGTCTTATTACCATTGCCCATAATATTTGTATATATACTTATATATGATAAATGTTTATATATTTTTTTAAATATGGTTTTGTTTTTATTTTTATTTTTGATTTTTTTATTTTTGTTTTATTTTAATTTTTACATGTGCCTTGTATCGCTCTTTGGTGTGCTAAAATATATAGGTGATTTTTTTTTCATTTTTTTGTTTGTTTTTAGTTAACGAAACCCCTTAGGGTTTTATAGTTTCTAATTCAATTTTTGTGTGAGACACAAGGGATATTAAGGTAAAAGGATTTATAGTTAAATCAAATGTATCCAAACTTTTGTACCAATTATATCATTTTCTACATGTATTTTGTGATCATGGGGATGAAATGAGCAATTGGGTGAAGAATTTTCTTTATCTTCAACCACCAGGGACTTTTTCTATTTTTTTATTTTAAATTTTATTTTTGAACCCCACTACTCAATACCTTCACCCTTCTGAATTATTTTTATATACACTGGGTATAATGTCATTCTATGTTGGGAGGGGGTGAAAAGAAAGAAAAATCTATGCATATAATAAAAATTCATGTACAACATTAAATTTTTTTTTTGTGTATGTTAAAAAAAGAAAAAAAATATTTTTATGTTAATAAAAAAGAAAATTTCTTTAACCTTTTATGTGGAAATATACTTTGAAAACTTTTAAACTGAATATAAAATAATTTTTCTTATCTTTATTCTGATTTTAATACAAGTTTAATTTTTTAAGAATTAATTTTGGAAATTTTGGTTGTTCGATGTGAATTTTCATTATCCATATTTTCATTCATTTAACCCAAAATATCACTTCGCTTGTACTTTGGAATGTGGGGTATTATTTAGGTTTTTGGGGTCCCAAATAAATATTATAGGTTTTTTAATCATTTTAATTTGAACATGATTATTCAAAAAAATTATAAATAAAAAAATAATAAATTTATGCTTAGAGTAATGCATTGACCCAATATGTGGATTTTGGTACATGGAGATTGTGACTCTGGATTTGTCTAGAGTAGAATAAGGAATTATATCTCTATATGTAGTAATTATAATTTTTTATTAATTGAGTTAACTTTAGATGATGTGTGATTATGTGAGGTTCAATTGGTTCCCTATGGACTTTGTGCTTGGGAGCCATCAACAAAGTATTGCTACTAAGGTTAACTTGATTGAGGAAAATTTCAATTACTATACTTAAATTGGAAATAAAAAAAATGAATACTCATATTAGGATTAAAAAGTGATTCAAACTATAACATCCATCATTTTACCCCTTGAATAAAAATTAACCCCCATGCATTTTTTATACACAACACATCATTATGCTTAATTGAAATTGGATGAAATGTGGTGATAAATTAGAATAATAGAATAGTCTTAGGATTAAGATAAGATTATAAAACTAACATATTCAAAATTATTTTATGGGATTAAAGTTTTTTTGTTTCGAGATATTTTTGGCGAGGAATGTATGTTAATATGTGTTTTGAAAAGGGAATTCAGTTTCCATCTTTTTGAGATACTTTTTTATCAGGGATATAAAAACTCAAGTTAGAGGGTGTAATTATCAAATTAAAGAGGCTAATATTAATTATATATAATTTAATTTTCATGTCCTTAAATTTTCATAAACACTAGTATTATTTCATTTTACAATTTGAATTATCATGTTTGAAAAATATGCTCAAAATGTTCTAATACTCGGTAAATTTATTATCCCCTTGTAAAACAACATATGGTCATTATTTTGGCTAGATATTTCAGGAACAGGTTACCCATGTTATGAGAAAAATTTCATCCTTCTAGAGAACTTATATATTCACATTGGAAGACACTATCATGGGCATGAATCAAGAAAATTATAGGTGAAGTTGAATGGACATCAGTCCACCAAAATACATGATTTGGACATTATAAAAGCCTAAGAAAGATGAAATTGAAAATATGGATAAGGAAAATTTCCATTAAATTGTTTTGAGAGATAATTTAGTGGTTTTAAGGGGTGAGTGAGGTAGCCTAAGTGGAAGATGAAATTTTAGGACAGATCTTATGGCCTAGAATGACAAACCACCATTTTGATCACAACTCTAAGAATATGAGGGAAAATCAGATGAAATGTTAAAAAAATATTATAATATATAATGGGACACTATTTATTTTTATATGAACCAATAAAATTCATCCATAAGGATTCCCATTTTTGAAGGTCTATTAGAGGGAGGAAATCTAGATCTGACTTTGGGGTTAAGGGTGGAAAAGTCCACATTCTACATGCTTTCCAACGCCCTATTCTTACCTTTATTAAGTGATAAGATATTAAATACCAGGGGTCAACCGAAGGAACCTAAAATTAATTTTTAAGTAAGTTATAGTGAAGGAGTTAGAAGGATATCATTTTGTTTTTTCAATTATAATATTATGTTGCCATTTTATCTTTTCACATTTCTTTATCTTATGTAGGTTTCTCAAATCACCATAATTTATTAATAAAAGTTATATATTTTCACTTATATTAATAATAAAATGATAATATTTTCTATAGGTGTGTATTTCATCACAGATAAAGATGTTAAATTCTTCACACAATAGGAGATTGTTCATTATTTCATTGTTTTCACTTATTCAATTATGACCTTATGAGTCTAATTTCATCTTCCATTGAGAGATTTCCAGCAATGGAGGGTTAAACCTATAATTTATTTATCCAAGGGAGTAGCAAGGGGTTGTTTTGGATATTATTGCTCATTATATCAACGTTTAATCATTTATTTTAATTAATAATTCAATTAAATGATTAAATACTACTTCATGGTCACTAAATATTAAGATAACTGAGTGATAGAACTAACCCATACCTTGGAGTGTTTATAAAAGTGATTCTCCAAGTGTTTAGGTGATTGGAATTGTTATTTTTTAAGAATTAATTAAGGGGTTATGAGGGTAGATCTTATTTCGTTGAATGAATGCCACTAAATTTAAGAAAATAAAATCATAAAAAAGAAATTCATTCAATATAACCCTAGAAATAACCTAGGATTAACTCATTTCCATTAAATGAATTCACTGTGGTTCTTTATGTCATATAAATCCAAGTTAAATCACCCACTAAGTTGAAAAATTTACAACCAAAACAATCTATAAAAATGTTTCTAAATGTTATTTTAGGCATATAGGGATTTGATAACTCCTTATATAATGTAAGTGAACACTTAAACATTAGGGTAAATTTAGGTGAGACCAATTTCTTATCCTAAAAGATCTATAGGCTGGTGGATGATTATTTCCTAGCACTGGAGGAGGGTCATTATAATGACTGGGTCTTGGAGGTCAACCCCTAAATCGACTAGTTGGTTATCCTGGAATCCATCCTAGTGATGTTCATTTATAAATACCTTATCATAGTATGAGAATAATTCCATGGAAAAAGAATTGGTATATTTGTGGTGGCCGAATAACTTGAAAATTGTAGATAGTTCAATTTGGATGTGCAGGTATTTTCCAAATTGTTTTGTCAGCTCATGAATATCTACAAAGGCTGTTGTAATAGTGGGTTCCCTAGACCCAAATAAATATGACTTTTTTCTTACAAAATCATGTATACAATGATTTGTGCATGATGAAGACTTACCATAGTAGTGTTGATATTTCTATATCCACTATTAAAATAGTAATGTCCATATATTATTTTTCATATCAAAAGATTATAGAAGTTCCATGGCTATATGAAAACCTCAAGATACTATGACATCAATCTTAAACAACATCTTATGGTCTAGATACATCATACTGACTAGATGTAGTTGATGTCTGACCATCAAGTGATGAGGGATCATAATCATTAAGACTTATTCTCATGAAGTTCACACCTGGTGACTTTGAGAAAATGAGATCATGAGGATAGATCCACCTATAGGAACACAACACGTTTCAGGTTTCATTGGTTGTTTCTATATATTAACATGTGTATTGGTCTCCTAAATTGAGATCATTATCAATGTTTTCTATTTGATCGCGTACTTTGATGCAAGGTAAAGACCATGACATCAAAGTTATGGTGAGGTAGATTGTGTTTGGTGCATCATTGGTGGTAAGGAATTGGTTGAATGATCAGATTGATTTTTTCACTTCCAATTTAAGGAAGTGATATCTTGGGCCTAGTTGATCAGGATGGTAGTACCTTCATTAAATCCACAGACATGGAAGTTGAAGGCGAGTCCGTCTAGTTGGATCAACAAATAACAAGAAAGAATTGGTAATGACACATGCTGTGCATCATACTTTATGAGATATCATAAGATAAAGATATTATATTACATAGTGCATGTTTATAGAATGGTTTTCATTTCTATGACTATTCCTTATATATTTAGTGTACTTTATGGGTTGCTAGACTCCGCTCCTGGTCTGTGAATGGTATTCACTATTATTGAGATAAGGGCATAGAATGTCACAAATAATATCATATTCAACAATCTACCCTATTTTGGTGAATAGGTGTATTGGATATGGTGGGACCCACCATGTGGTCTAAGTGTTTCCAAAGTATTAACGATCCCCGATAAAAAAATAAATACAGTATTTTTCGAGTATAGAATAATTGGGTTAAATTTGTTTATTAAATTTATTTTCAATTATTTAAGTAAATACATGCAAAAATATTACATGAGCATATATTATTTTAATATTCAAGTTTTTTTTAATATTTATGGAATTATGAGTCGAGTTAATGGCTTGATTTTATCTGGTAATATATTTATTATATATTAAAAGTATGTGATAAAATATAAATGATGTATTAGATGTAGTTAGTCCATCATAAAGATCCATTTATTTATTATTTAGTGGGTGTTGGATATATGAGGGATGAGGAACCCTTTCTGGTTATTTTATGTCCCACTATATAAGTAGGGAAGATCACTTTTACATTTAATAGAATTCATTCCAATAAATTGAGAGATCCTCTCTCATCTTCCCTCATTAAGAGAGATAAATATCTCATATGATCTTTTGATCTTTGATCTCATTCATGAATCAAAGGGATAAGATCATAGTGATTATCATGACATTGAAGGAATCATCAAAGCTCTGTGCTAGATCCAAGAATTTGATGATGAGAATCCGTATGGATTCTTGAAATGTGTGTGGATGATCTAGAGGGGTTCAAGTTTGGATGCTTTAAACAGTGCTAGTCGATGACCTGAAACAAACGAATGTTCTTTGATATGAATGAGGTATTCATTTATTTTATTTTATGCTTATTAAATTAATGTGATATCCTTAAATCTCTACTAGGAATCAGATCACCATAGGTAATAAAATTATGTTTATCTGATTATGATTTTTTTAAATCCCAAGTCCACTAGCTTCCACTACATGCTTCAGTACCTTCAATTTGTATCATAGGAATAACATGAATGTAATTATCTAAGAAAAAAAAAATAATTTTAATTAAATTAAGTAGAGGTATTTATTTCGATCCCAATAGATCTAACCACTCTTTGATTGGATCTCGAATGACCAAGTTATGGTCATCTGAAAATATTGATTCAAATAAAACACAATTTTTTGAGTTTTCAAAATTTGTAGAACAATATATATATATATATATATATATATATATATATATATATATTGTGGTTTTATTTTTGGGTGATCCAATTCTAACCAGGTTCCGATCAAAACAATTTTTCCCAATGATAGATTTTCTTCTCGTGGAATCTTTTCCAAAAAAAAATATAGGGAGAAATAGCTTTCAGAGGAAGTTAGGATTATTATAACATAAATAAAAATGGGAAGAAACCAATTTGGGATGTATTTTAATGGAATATAGGGGTTATTTAAAAAAACATACCTTTTTAAGAAAAAATCTAACTCTATCCTTTTGTAAAATCATGTAAGGACAAAAGAGGGGGTGTCTCATCCTATTGGAAAACAAATATAGGATGATTTTTGACCATTGAGGAACTATGATTACAACTATTAAATATAAAAAAAGGGTGGAATAAAGATTCTAGTGGAAGATTATTCCATAATGCCTCATTAACAACACAACCACCACCACCTCTAACCTGAACCAAAGATGCACTTCCCTCCTATTCCCACTACCTTCTGGCGAGCCACTATGGTTGTCCCCTATTGAAGCCTCCTTCCGAGACCCCACCATCCTCTCATACCACTATAGAACCACTCACAAGGTGAGATATCCGACCTCCCTAAATTTATCCTCCCAATAGTTTTATTCCCTACATCCTTTCACATCAAATCGGATGTTGCTATCCTAGATTTGGTTCTACCCCACCATGCTCTACCTCCCACAGTTGACCACCGTCACTGGTCGTTGACTCTCGAGCACTGACCCCTTTGTTCCCTGAATCAAACCATATATATACACCATCTCCATTTCACCTAGCCGGCCTTTTCTTTCCTATATTCATCTTTGAAAAACCCTCCTCCCGGTTGAGAATCCTCAGTTTTCCAAGTCACTACTAGTATCAGGTTCCTCCACCCCCAACCGTGACCATCAACCCAACTACGATACCCCTTTCCACGATCAACCGACCCATGGGTCCATCTAGATCCCATGGGTCTTATTTGACCTAACCTACTATGCAATGGCCCTGGGTAGGTCACTCGATCCAAAATGGTTCAAGGAAGGTCTTCTCGATCCATAACAACCCTACACGAGGTCTTCTGAGGCCGAAACAGTCTTACATGGGTTTGGCCCAACCTGCAATGGGAATAAACAAGGTTTTAAGGTCTCGGATAATCATAACCTATTCAAAAATTAATTTATTAATTTTGGTTGAAAAATAATAATAATTTTATTATTAAAGAAAACAATTTAATTCTATAATTGAATTAAATTAATATTCAAACCAAACAAAAATAGTAAATTATTTGAATTAAATTAATTAATTTAATTTATTTAATATCCCTCAACTTAAATTTATTGAATTTTAATTTTTTCATTCATTTATTTGATATACTAACTAATTCTAAGAAATAACTGACCTCTTTCATTTCTGAGTTTATTTAATTTAATATTTATGACAACTGCATGAAATGTCTGTAATAATTATTTATTGATAGTCTGTGCATCATCTATTTTTATTCAATATGTATAAAGGTATACACATCCATTCATATCTATATATATATTTCACATCTTGAGACCCCCTCACCTATGTGCAAGTATACTTTTATTTTTTTATGATTATGAAGTAAGACATGGACCTTGTCCTGATGAGGCAAAATCCCTTATGAGATGTAGAAACATTGGATTAGGGGTGAGTTGTGATACAAGTCAAAATTAGACTCAAGTATGATACCCCTAGGCCATGGTTGATCCATTTATTTTAAATGGATCAAACATTATTATATTCTCAAGACCAGTCAGGCATTTTTTTTACTTTATGGATTGTTTATTATTTTATGGATTTTCATGCCTATAGGAAACACATAAAATAATAAATAAAAAAAATTCATAAAGGAATTATTAATGTTTTTATATTAATTCAAATTAATTTTTGAGCACAAAAACATAGTATAAACATATTTAATAGAAATGTATTACATTCATTGAAAATATTAAAAAATACATCATATAAATATTAAGTCATGAACATCTTTCGTCACTCAAATTTGAAAAAAACTGGGTGTAGGAGGTGCTCCCCGACCAAATTTGAGGGTACGTTCAACTATTAGGGATTTTTTATGAGAGTGATGGGTGGAATTAACTGAATTTGGTAGAAAAGAATTATCCAAATATAGATTATATCAACTTTAGAGCAAAGCATTGGGTAATTCATGTTTATGATTTTAGAATCTGGGATATCACTCAATAGATTAAGAAGTAGTGATTTAAGGTGGTTGGATAGTCAAATGCATACCTTGAACTCTTTGAGTACTAGAATAGCCAAAGATTTTTGACTATGAGGAGAGTTTTCAATGATATTTTCCACTAGAATACTCAAGTGACAGAGAATTTAGAGTCTTGCAGTGAAGGATACTAAAGTTTGTTAAAATAGTGGGAGACATTTAATGATTTAGTTAACCAGTAATGTCTAATTAGTAATAAAGATAATTGTACCGATTTTATAGATTTTTTTTTAGAAAAAGGAAATTAATTCCAAAATTAAATTACAATTAATTTTGGACACATTCAATCTACTCAATGGAATGAATTTCCAAGTGCAGTACAAGTGCTTTCATAAAGTACTATGATATCAAAAATTCAAGGTACTGATGTCCCTATTACCTGTTAAGTCACCTCAAGAAGTGAGGTTGAGAATAATGATTATTGGAGACTCATGTATGATGCATATGATGGTTATTTTATAATGATATCATCAATTTCCGATGTGAGTTTTGGATACAACATCAGACATGAATGATTTCACATGTTATCTCATAGCATAGAATTGTGTGAGGAAAAAGTGAAGCATGATATGGATGATATGATGATTACACCTAATACAGGTAAATCAAAATATGAGATACTATCTTTAAATACATCCCATTATTATATCTTTATCACCCATTCACTCCAGTTTTGTTTGATATTTTAGGAACAAATAGTATGGATAAAACACTTCATCAGCTTTGGGTAAGGTTTTATAAGTAAATAAGAACTTAAAGTAAGTATAACCTTTAGTTATTATGGTGAACAAGTTTAAAGAAAAGGCTAATAGGCCAATAGAATGTTTTATACCAAAAAAAACTTTTCAATTTACCTCAATGAAAATTGGTTGGTCATTGTAAAAGAGGTTATTTTCTATGCATTTCATTATATTAATCTATGGAAGTTTAAATGAAATAAATTGAATTATAGAAGAAAGTGGTCACTTATTATTCAGGTATATTCATCATTATAATTAATGTTTATATCATAATTATTGGGTATTAAATACAATATTCCTATCACATATGTGTATTTAAATACAAAAAACCAAGTAAGAGAAGCAACATTATAATAAGTAAGGTGTAATATCCAAGTAGTTGAGAAAGGGTGATTCCTAAGTGAGCAGTGAGAAGTAAAAAAATTATATATTTCCAATTTTATTAATTGTAGTTGAAAATTTTTAGTATCACCAAAACATTTATATCACATTTCTATTGGACACTTGAAGACATTATTGCATTTTTTGGAATAAATGTTGTTTGTAGTGTTTTATACTAAAGTAAGAGTTCTCTAATGCTCAAATCATTAGCAATATCTAATGAGTATAAAATGTAAGACTTATATACCTGATTAGGGGAAGATAATACTTTTTGAAGAAAAACTAAGTAGTTTTCAAGGATATACCTAATATGGTTTTAGAATCATTAGAGTTAAATACTTAGGTATTATTGACACACTCGTGTACTTAGTTTTGGACAAAGAAACCTTCAGAAATAAAGGTTAGTCACAAAGCTATCATAATTAGTTCATCTTGAGAGTGTGAACTATTCCAAGGTTAAGTTAGTGGTAAATATACTTTATAACATTCCTTTAAGGTTTTTTAATGAATGTGAAAGTGAATTATGATATTTTCATGGTTAGAATATATGAGTTTCTTCAGGATGGAATGATAAAGAATATATTGACCAAGAATTCATTGATCATTATAATGTAGCGTGGAGTAATTATTATATGCACATTAAATTATACAAATCAAATCTATGGTGATAATAAGTAGGATCAATGATGAGTATACATAATAACATTGATTAATATAATGTATCATCAATTAATTTTGAAACAAACATTACCATATACACATCAAATTCATGATGTAAGTAAAAGGAGAATCAATATTTAAACTAATATGCATTGAAAATACTTACATTATTTTCAAGATAGGATTTTAAAATAACGAAATTATACCACAACGACATGAAAATTTTTATGAAAATTTGATATAATATGAGTAATGGTATGATATAAATCCATTTTTTCATAAGATTATGTTTTAAGATGCTAAGTGTTTGTTAAGGATATACAAAAAGTTTCATCAAGAAAAAAACAATGTGAATCTATAGTAGTTATCCTAAAGTTTTCTTAGGATATTATATAAATCCATATTATAGAAAAGTTATAGTCAAGTTAAAGACTATATTTATATAAAAGGTTTCGTATCTTTATTTGAGATAGTGGGAGCATGATTGACTTGGATTTAGTTAATATCAAAGATTCAAAAATAGTTGGCATCAGAATATGTTTCACATGAGTTTGTGGAAAAGTATTGTTCTAGAGACACATAAAATATATAAAGGATTAAACCGTGGTATTAGTTTTGTATTCACCACAGCTGGTGCTACATTATTCATTGAGAATAATAATTCTATAAGTAATCAGTAAATGGATACAAGCTATGATTAACAAGATCAATTAAAATTCAATAATGGATTACATGCATAAAATTTCATGGGCTTAATATTTTGAATATTGTTGTGGGTATTCAAGTGAAACTATACATGGATAGTACAATAATGGTACCAATAAGGCCTGATTGGTAATACCAATTTTTATGCGTAAATCCATTATAATTTTATATATCCTATATACTTTATATGATTATTTTATTGAGCATTGGATGTTAAAAACATTAATCATGGAAGGTGTCTATATGACATAACCAAAAAGGGGTGGTGACACCATAGAATTCAAATAAGGGACACAAGTTACTGAAATCCAATTTAGGATTAAAGTAAGAAAAAAGATCATAGAATATTCATTTGGAATAAATTATTTCCATGTGTATGAAAGACATTAGTGGGAGAACCACTTTTTTACAAGTACAATATGTTTGATAACATATGTAAAACAAATATCAATCTTATAGTTTGTTAATACTATAAAGAAAGTAACTCTCTAGAGAGTGACTTAAAGTAGAAACCTAAATTATATGGAATAATATTTTATGAGGTAGATCTAATGGTTTCTTCGAAATAGTCAATAGTAAATATACTAAAAAGGTATTGAAAAATAAAAGTATGAATAATTTGAGAGAGAACTATTAACAATTTCACATGGAATAAATATGTCTAAGATGACATATGTAGGACATAGGATGAGATTATTGTGGTGAGTTTAATTCCATACACTTATACAATAGATCAATCACATATGCCATTATATGTATAATAAATGATATTTCCAACATAAACTTTATGGTAAGGAAATATTAGTTATATCCTGGGGAACTGCACAAGAAGCAGTCGGAAGTATCTGATTTTACTTGAGAAAGTATAAGGGATATGTTCTTGGTATGTGGAGAGGAAGGGATACTAGTTATAATGGGATACAAACTAGTATTATTTTAGATAAATATGATTTAATATCATAGTCAGTCTAAATTAGTGATAAAGAGAATCTCATTAAAGCCAGTAGTAGACATGTCTATAAATTTTGAGGTCATTGTGTATTTAGTTGAAGATAAAGAATCATTATATAATATGCAATAATTTGTTCAATTTATTTGAATTGAGCCTAGTAATTAAAGTTTTATTGTAATATAAATCATGATTACCAAATAATATATACAGTGAGTTGTGCATGATGTACACTTTCCATAATAGTGTTGATATTTCCATGTTCACTATTTAAATGGTAATTTCCATAGATTATTTATTGTATCAAAAGGTTATTAATGTTTCCATGCTATAATGAGAACCTCAATATACTATGACATTAATCTTAAAAAAAATTTATATGGTCTAGATACATCATACTTACTGAACACAATTGATGTATAGCCACCGAGTGTTGGGGATCACAAGCACTGGGACTTCTTCTCATGAAGTTCACACTTGGTGATCTTTATGAAATTTTAGACTCTGTTCACTCAAAAGTAACTAAACCTAATTGGACACATAAACTCAAGCATGCCTCCCCATACTCCAAAGGCTTCCAACTAGCAGTGAGGGTCCATGGTGGAATAGTGGGGAGACTATACCCTCATGATCAAAGTATAACATAGTGGTATAATCATATCAATCAATAATGTAAGTATAAAAGATAATTGAATAGTGGAAGACTAATAATCCTTCACATGAATAACCAAGTAATAAAATCTATTAATGTCATATTCCAAAATGACGATCAAGGGATGCTATAAAAAAATGGAAATATAGGGGGATTAGGGAAACACACATATATAATATTCCATAAAAAATGAATAAAAGACCCAAGGATATCTATAGTTTAATCTCAATAATAGGATTTATCCTTTTCCCCCATACAATATGCTATAAAGGTAATAAAACATTCATATAAGGGCTCTTTCCTTTGTCCCTACATACATCCATGAAGTTTGTCTAGTGACAAACGATGACCTAAACAAGGTGTGATACATACTCAATAGGCCACCACCAATGATGTATAATGAAATCCAGTCTATAAATATATATAATAAGTAGTGTGTGGGTAATAGTAAAATACATAAATGAATTTTTGTAAAAAAATAACCCGTATAGGTTCAGGTTCCCATGGAACACCCGTCCTCTGCTACCTACTTCGACCTAAGCTGGAATATCTATGAGTAAACAATATGTAATTATTTAATTTATAATAAAGTATTGATACTTTGCTCATATCCCAATAATCACCCATTAATCATATCCATGAATGATATGAATAATAGATCCATTATAAAAATTTAAGGCTTCGATAGAATCCAAGCTTGTTCTTTGGCTTGGAAGATGCATCTTATTATTAATTCATTATGATTAAAAATTTTTGATCCCATACTTGGAATTCCAAATTTAGAAATCTTGTATCTCTCTAGGAATAACATAAACCAATCACCTTAAAATAAAATCATAGTCATTCCTCATAGGAACCTTGGTATTTCTCTAGTTCTTTTATAAATTCACTACCCTCTAAGTCCATCCTCAGAGATCCAAAAAGTGATCCTAAATGTAACTGATGGAATATATAATTATCTACCATCTAATTCCATCTTGGTAGTCCCAAAAGGGATCAAAAGTATCAATTATGGTGTATATAATGATGTTCCCCCTAAATCTATCCTTATAAGTCCACATAGGGATTCCAAGTATCACTCATTGCATATACAATGATCTTCCCTCCGACTCCATCCTTGGATGTCCACATAGAGATTATAAGTATAACTCATGGAATATATAATATATCTACCAAGTGAGTCCATCCATGGTGTTAATATGATAACCCAAGTGTCACCCACAATGCATACAAAATTTATTTCAAATTCATTTAAATAATTAAGGCCAATGATTCTGTTTATGGTGTTCTGAGTTGGAACCCATATTTCACCCTCATCATGGAAATATGAGTGGTCATTGGCCAAAAGACTAACCATAACATTTAATTTAACATTTGAAATCATTTAACCATCACATTTATATAAGAAATTAACTCACCTCAGAAGGTGGTTCAAATCATACCCTAGGATTAAAAGGCCTAGTATCCCAAGAATTATATCATTCATCTCAATTGGGAATTTTGATTTCAAAGAACATCTCAAGGATAATAAACAAGGGACAATTACCAATGGTGTAGGGATATGGTATTTTATTACCTATTTCAATCAATTCATTTTACATTTCAATAAATTAATTTATCATCCCAAAAACAAGGGGTAAAATAAAACACCTTAAAAGGTTAATCAAATTCATAGGTCACCCATGGTGGTGTTATAAAATTTATAAACACACCCAAGGGGTGGTTCAATTCAAGGACCTTAACTAACAATGATATAAAAATGGGTATCATGAGTCATATAGGACAATACTATACATTTAATTTAATAATAATTCCATTTAACAATTCAGAAGAATCGGAGTGGAACATAATGATGTAATATATAAAAAACAATAATTTAAAAGAAAATCATGAGACCAACTGCCTTAAATTGGTAGTTGAATCATCATATGTTGTTGGCCTATAATCTAGGAAATAATTGAAAGAATCAAGTAAACAGAAAAATGCCCTAAATATAAGGCATATCATCTCACACCAAAATAACTCTATCTATAAAAAGATAAATGAATAAATTTGAAAGAGGAATGAATATATTACCAATGGCTACCCAATGTGACAAATTGTAGTTCGATCAGAGTTTGTATGGAAGAGAATCCTCAAATCCGATGATAATTGCATGAGTGAGCTCTAAGGAATGAGGGGGATGATATGTGTGGAAGAGAAAATAAAATGAGAGGGTTTAAATAATAAAAAATGTGAAATATCATCAATTTAACATTTTTAAGGTTCACACTGATTAGATGAATGATTGTCCAAACTATGCACCAACAGTGCACCCTATACTATCCCAAGACACCCATTGCATAAGATGGGTGCATTGTTTGAGTAACCATGCATAGCCTATGAAAAACCAATCTGTTAAGATGTATGCAACATTCGTACCACCATGCGGCCTACACTGCATGGTTAGGCCAAACCGTGTGGACCCAAACAAATCACTGGACCACCCATGTGATTTAATCAAATCATACAGATTGGGATGCACGGTTTCTACTAACCATGTATCCCACCTGCTTCCTCAAAAATTTAGAGCTTCAAGTTCTGTATAGTCTTGTAAGACCCCCAAATCTTTTGTGACCTCATTAGGTACTCCCTATAGGATAAAATTAAAGAATTATACTTAAATTTAAATTTTTCATACCTCAATGAAAAGTAGGGATCTAACAATATTTCCCCCATAAAGAAACTTGTACTTGAGTTTTCTATACAAGGGTGGTAAAGGATCATATGAGAATAACTCTAGCCACTGGAAATTTATGTTAGCCTCATACTCCCAAGTTTTTTCCTATACACAACAATGCTTCCATAACACCCATACTAAAGGAACTAACCAGCCTCAGAGAACCATTATTTCCTGATCTACAATACAGATATGATGATCCTAAAAGGATCTATCAACTTCTAATTCAACCTCATCAGGATGAAGAATATGAGATGAATCTGATTGATATTGGTAAAGATGAGATTCATAGAAGACATCATGCATCGTCTAGTACATCTGAGGTAACTGCGACCGACATGATACCTACCTGAATCTTTCCAAAATCTTGAAGGGATCAATTTAAAGAGGTGATGGATTCCCTTATTTTTGGATCTGTTTATGCTCTAGTCTAGGCACAACACCTAAGAAAACACTTATCCCCAACTCAAACTCTAGTGTTTAGTGGTGATGATCGATATATAAATTCTACCAAGAATGAGGTATAGACATTTACTTCATAATAAGATGAACCTAATTTGAAGTCTCCTAAATGAGATGAGGGCCTAGTAGCACTGCCTCACCTACCTCTATCCATAATAGGGGTGAACTGTATAACTTATCATATATGAACTCATAAAAATTCATATGTATGGTTTCCTAGAAGCAGTTATTGTAAGATAATGCAATGAGAGGTAAAATTTTATCCCAATACCCTATGAAATCAAGGATGAATCCTCAGATCTTTTCCACCAAAACATGTATCGTACACTCAGATTGACCATCAGTCTATGGGTGATCAGCTATAATCAGCAATACCAATGAACCCAGGGCCCTCTACACCCCCTTCCACAACTATTTCATGAATCGAGAATCTATTTATAATACAATATAATGTGTAACTCCATGGATGAATATTATCTCATGAATATAGATCCTCCTGAGGTCATCCCTTGAAAAGTACTCCTGAATATAAAATAAATGGGAGACCTTTTTCAATCTTTCTATGATCATCCATATAGTGACACTTCCCTGATGAGATCTAGGAAATAACATTATAAAATCTATGGTGACATCATCTCACTTCCAATTTGGAATAAGTAAAGATTGTATAAGCCCCATTGGTAGCTGTTGTTCATCCTTCACTTGATGTCAGTTGAAAAAATGAGTAACAAACCCATCTATCTCCCTTTTCATCCCCGAATATTAGTATTGGTGGCATAAGTCACAATACTTATTGGTAAGACTGGGATGTACTGAACATATAGTGGAATGATACTCTCACATCAACTCATATCAGATATATAAAGGATCCCAGATGCATCTATGAATATACAATATCACATTCTCATCAATGACCCAACTAGGAGGCGGGTCATCACCTACAATGTTCTCCCATAAGACCAAGCCCTCATAATCTGATAGTTTCCTCATATTCACTCTCTCTAGAAGCGAATAGGTCATTGATAACAATACAAGTACATGTTTTTGATGATGGTATTAAAACTCAAAGTGAATCTTAGAAAATGGGGCCATAAGCTTCCAGTTGCTACCAGCCTCCTGAAATTCTTGTGTTTGAGTCTTCCTTCTTAAAGCATAGAAAACCATATAACAATTTTCGAGCATATAGTCAAGATCAAATTTGAATGACTAAATGTATTCAACCCACTTTCATTTCCTGAGATTCAAATAATGCTGTTTAAATATGTAGTTTAGTACTTTTTGGTTTTTATACACCACAAAACTCTCTCCCAATAAGTATTACCTAAAAACATAAGGAATGAACAAGAAAATCTAACTCAAGATCATGCATCTGGTAGTTTCTATCATGAGTAATCAAATGATGCGACAATTATTGCATGACTCAATCCTCCTACATAAGAACTGATCATATCCCAATGCCTGATGAATCATAGTAAACCAAATATCTTCTTCCTAGATCTAGAAGAATCAAAATTAGTGTTGAAGTCAGTCTCCCTTTCATCTTCTGAAAGGTTGTCTCATAGGATTCTATCCAAATAAACTTCACACCCTTCCTATTCAATCCCATAAAAGGTACTATTAGGCATGAAATGTCCCGGATGAATCAATTATAATAACTATATATCCCCAAGAAACTATGTATATCAAAGGTGTTCTTGGGATTATCCTATGAAACTATAGCTCTCACCTTCTCTAGGTCAACTAATACTTCTGCCTCCGAGATAATGTAACCTAGGAAGTAAACTTTATCCATCCAAAAGTGGGACTTTGTGAGCTTAGAATGTAACTGATGATCTATTAGTTCATTCAATATGATATCAAGATATTTGGAATGCTTGTGTTGAGTATGAAAATACACCAAGATATAATCCATGAAGACCACCACAAATGAATCATAATACAATTGGAAAACTCGATTCATCAGTGCCATGAAAACTACTATTATGTTCATGATAAAAAAACATGACGAAATACTTGTACAATCCATATCTACTAAGAAATTTTTTATGTGGTATATTTAATGTTCTAACATGCACCTGATGATAACCCAATCTGAGATAAATCTTATAAAAATCCCTTTCTCCCCAAAGAAAGTTGAAGAGATCATATATACAAGGTAATGGATACTAGTTCTCAATCATAATCAGGTTTAACTAATGGAAATCCATGCAAAGCCTGAGGGTACTTTCCAACTTTTTGGAGAAAAGGATCAGTGAAAACCATGAAAAAGAACTAGGTTATATAAAACCCTTATCTTCTAAATCCTCTAGATTCTTCTTGACCTCCTGCAACTCAGTAGTTACTATCCTATAACGAGGAATGGATATCGATGCATCTCCTAGCACTAGATCGATAGAAAAATATACCACTCTCTCAGAAGGTAGTCTTGAAATTTCATCTAGGAAAATATTCCTGAAATGATAAAACACTAGGGGGAAATCTACCCGATTCATTCCCTAATCATCCAAATAAAATTTTATAATCTGGGCTATGATACCACTCATCCCACGATGCTCGAGTTTAACTCATATTTCCTAGATCCCATTCACCCTTGTGAATAAAAACCCCACCCTCTGGTGATGTGAAATTCACCCTCTGGAAATAGAAATCAACATAAGCACTATAGGGAACCAACTAGTCCATCCTGAGAATGATGTCAAACCTAGTCATCTTGAGAAAAAAGAGGTCCCATATATAGTGACACCCAACTATCTTGAGGGGGAACTCCCTACACTGGTGTACACTCCCTGATTGAATCCCCAATAGAGTATTGAGTGTAATCATCCCATAGGAAAACTAAACATCGAGCCCAAGGCTTTCCATAATAGGTAAAGATATTAAGGAATGAAAAGAACCTATATCAAAACTAGTATATACTAAAGTAGAGGCTACTAGAATAGTACCTCACACCGTAGAAGGTCTGAAACTCTAATCCTCATATATTGGCTACACTAAATACATCTGGCCTGATCCATAACCCCGAGATATATCTTGGATACACTGATCAGGTATGATCTGTTGGCATTGTAAGTCTGGTGTCTGGCTACCCCAACCATTACCACCACCTCAACCAGATTGGTAGGTTGCACTCCATCTCCCTAACTGATAAGAAGCCCTTGACCCTGCTCCTAAATATGGATTTGGTGAAGACCCTCTCTCACTAGATACTATAGGAAGAGATCTTAAAAGTTCTTAAGATGAACCATATTTCCACACGATCGACATTCAACTAGGTCCCTGGTACACTGGGGTTTCATATTTCCCAACCTACTATACTGAAAACATCTCTCCTGACTACCTAAGTGTACACCCTGCCTACTAGTACCAACATATGGAGGCTCCAAATGATTCTTCCTACTATTGGTCAATGTAGTTCTATATCTGGGTTCCCAACCACCCTGTCTTATATATGTTACAATCAGTGATAAGCTCTAGGTTCACTATTTCAGATATAGTAGTAAGATTAAAGACATTCACCTATGATTGAATTTCATACCTAATACCATCCTCAAATCGACAATCTCTAAATAACTGACCACCTAATAGAATATGTGTGAAATGCTATAACTCTTTGAGATGGGAAGAATAATTAATAACTGATAAATTTTATTAAATCATGTGCATAAAATCTCTATATCCATCAACCCTCAACATATCAGGTTAGAAATATTTATAGAATACCATCAGAAAATCCCTCAAATACATATCTTGATAATGATCTGTTTGGGTAATAAAATCCCACCATATCTTGGTGGAATCTTAAAGAATATATATAGAGAGATTCACTCTCCTCTCAGTATGTGTCTTAAGATACTTGAAAATTGAAAACATAGCCTATATCCATGATTCCACATCCCATTGTCCTCCATCCCCTAAAAATGTGGGTGGATACGACTGTTGAAACTCACACATAAACTCTTACATAGTTTGGGAAGTCCATAGGTCTCTCTAAATAGTATGAATAAAGCCCAGGAAACCCTCTTGAAACTGGGTATCAACAACTATATCAGGTATAACTCTTGATGCCTCAAGTGGCACTACTGGAGGTTCTACTATTTTCCCAAGGCTCACCACATATGAAGCATGGTTGTCTCTACCCTCTGTGTGCACAACTTGAGGCCTTCGCGATGGAATATATCTAAAAATTCCAAATGCATTACTTAATATAAGATTTAATAACCACTAGAAACACATATATAAGAATAGGATATGTAAAAACCTCTATATATAAAAGTCACAACCCTCTACCTGCTCCTACTGTGAGGTATGGTCAACGTAAAAATTATAAGAAAAAAGGAGACACTATCTACTTCCCACTACTGAGGTCAGGTTATGGTCAGGTTTTCTACTATAAGTCAATGGTCCCAGTATACAGAGTGTTAATCTCATGTTATAAATGAAAAAAACCTTTACATTACAATTGAAATCCCCATTTAATGATGACCATTTCATCTCATAATTCAATTTATTTTATGTTGATACTCAATTATAGCAAATATTTTTAAATGGTTTTGTTATATAGACCACTATTTCCAATATATAAAGTCACATATACTTTATAACTTGAAATATGATATTGATTTAATGAAAATGAATTATTTATCCAATCCATGAATGAAATGTTAGTGCAATTTCATAGAAATAGAAATCAAGGAACCCAAAACATGCTATAGGAAATTCTCATAATAATATAAACATGGCATGGAATATATATGACATATAAATCCTCAGTTTCCTATCATGATACATGATGTATTACATCCTTTCCATATTGAACAAGGGAAAAAATCAATATTTATTAGAAATATAACCATAAAGTGAATTACGCAATGGTGAAATAAAGGAAAATATAATAAGAAAAATCTAGAAAATTATGTCTCATACCTGGTAATTTGGATTTTCATAGTGTGTGGGTCAGCTACTCCCTGGAAGAAGCTCATGAATAAATATTGACATGTCCTAATTATCTAATCTACCACCCCAATTAGTAAGGAAAGTAAAATAAAAAAACTCATCTAATACTAATTTGTGATGTCCCAGACCTAGTTCACTCAAAATTAACCGAACTCAGTTGTCCACATAACCTAAAGGGTGCCTCCCCGTATGCCATAGGCTACTAACTAGCAAGGAGGGTCCATGGCAGAATAGTGGGGAGACTATACCCTCATGATCAGAGTGTAGCATAATGGTATAATCATATCAACCAATATTGAAAACATAAAAGATAACTGAATAGTATAATATTAATCATCCATAAAATAAATAACCAAGTAATCACATCCATCAATGTCATATCCAAAAAATATGATCATGTCATTCTATATAAAAAATAAATATAGAGATATCAAAGGAACAAGAATATACAACATACTATACATAAATGAAAAAAAATAATTAAGACTATCTCTAATAGAATATCCACCAAAGTCTTAGTCCTCCTCCCTCATCCATCATCCTATAAAGGTAATCAAGTATCCGTAATAGGTATCTTTTCCTTGTTTGTACTTTCATACATTAAGTCTATCCAGGTACCAAACATAGACCTGAATAGGGTGTGATATATACTGAGCAGTCTACCACCAATAGTGTCTAATACAATAAGGTCTATGAATATATATGTAATAATTAGTGTGTACGTAGTGGTAAAATATGTAAATGAAGTTTGATAAATAAATAACCCACATAGGTCTGGGTTCCCATGGAACTCCTGTCCTCTGCTACCCGATTTTGCCTAATCCAAAATATATCTAAGTAAACAATATATAATGATTTTATTTATAATAAAATCTTTGGACCTAGCTCAAAGAAAATCATCCCCTGTGAATCATATCTTAGAAAGATATGTATAATAGGTCCACCATAAAAATGTAAGGCATTGATCGAATCTAATCTTGTTCTTTGTCTTAGAATACACATTGTATAATTAATTCATTATGATTGAAAACAAACCTTAGTTCATCCTTGGAATTCCTAATTTGGAACCCATGTATTTCTCCAGGAATAACATGAACCCATCACCTTAAAAGACCTTCCTAAGCATTCATTATAGGAACCCTGGTATCCCTCTAGGTGTGGTATAGAGTCACCACCCTCTAAGTATTACATTGTTGATCCATAAAGAGATCCCAAGTTCCACTCATGGCATATATAATTATCTTCCCTGTAATTCCATCCTTGGAAGTTCACAAAGGGGGCCCAAGTTTCACTCATGGAATATACAATAATCTCCCCCCTGAGTCTATCTTTGGTAGTCCATATAGGGAGTCCAAGTATCACTCATATAATATATGACGATCTTTCCTCTAAGTTAACCTTAGAAGTCCACAAAGGTATTCCAAGTATCACTCATGGTATTTAAAATCTATATGCCAAGTTATCTTTTCCATGGTGTTCATATTATAACCTATGTGTCACCCCTGATGATACTAAATTCATTTAAAATTCATTTAATTAATTAATCATGATAAGTGCCTTTATGGAATTATGAGTTAGAACAAATCTTTCACTCTCTATCTGTAAATATAAATAGTCATGGTCCCAAAGACTAACCATACCATTTAAGTTTTAATTTTAATTATTTTTTCCATCACATTTATATAAGTAATTTACTCACCTCTGAAGTTGGGTCAAATCATATCCCAAGATTTGAAGGCCTATAATACTAATAATTCTCTCATTCATCTCAATTGGGTATTTTGATTTTAAAGAACATATCAATCCTAAGAGAGAATGTACAATGGCCAAATACATAGTAAAATGGTCTTTTAATACCTCTTTAATTAAATTCAATTTATATTTTAATCAGTTCATTTAATATCCCAAAAACAATGGGTAAAATAACACACCTTAAAAGTTTAATTAAATTAAGAGGCCACCCATGGTGGTTTCATCCAATTTAGAAACACACCCAATGGTAGGATCAATTAAAGGTTCTCAACCTCCAATTATATAAAAATGGGTCTCATGAGTCATATAGGTAAAACCTATCCATTTAATTTAATAATAATCCATTTAATAAGTATCACTCAGAAGAACCAACATTTAGAACAACTATATAATAAATAAACACCCAAAATTTAAGGGAAAATCACTATACCACCTACCTTAGCTTGGTAGTTTACTTCTCACCCATTTTTGGCCTCTAAAATGATCTTGAATGGAATAAATAGAGTAAACAAACAAATGACTTAAAAATAGGTGATATCATCTTGTAGTAAAATAACTCATTTTACAACGAGACAAATAATAAAAGGTGTAAGAGTAATGTAGATATTACTGATGGATATCCAACATGATATATGAAAATCCGATCAGAGTCCATATGAAAATAGAATCCTCAAATCCTTGAAGGATTCCATGAGTGAGCTCTAAGGGATGAGGGGGAATTTTTTGCATGGGAAAGAAAAGAAAAGGAGAGAGGGGTTAAATAATAAATGAGTAGAAATATCATTATTTTACCATTTTTTAAGGCTCAAAAGGTCTGGATGAATGATTGGCCAAACTATGTGCCAACTATGCACCCTTTACTATCCCAAGACACCCCTCACATGATCTAGTTTATGGTTTGACTAACCATGCACAACCCATGAAAACAACCTCTATTAAGATATTTTCAACACTCACACAACCATATGGACTAGGATACAAGGTTATTCCAAATCATGTGGCCACATACTGAGAATTGGACCACCTCACACGTTTTAATAAAACTGTGTAGATTGGGAAACACTGTTTCTAATAACCGTGTGGCCCACTTGCTTCCTCCAAAAGTTAGGGATACTGGGTTTGTACAATCCCTGAACACACCCTGAAACTCTTGTGACATCATTAGGAAATTTCATTAGGATAAAATTAAATAATTAAACTAAAATTAAAAGATTCCATACCTTGAATAAAATTTGGGTTCTTATAATCTTGAGAAAATGATATCATGAGGACAGACCCAATAATAGGAGTAGTACATTTTGGGTGTCATTGGTTGTTTCTATCTACAAACATGTGTATTGGTCTCCCTAAATGAGATCATTATCTATGTGTGTTGTTTGATCATGTACTTTGATTCAAGGAAAAAAACATGACATTGAAGTCGTGGCAAGGTATCTTGTGTTGGGTGTGTCATTGGTGGTATGACATTGGTTGAATTATCAAAATAGATTTTGTCACTTATGAGTTGAATAAATGATATCTCATGCTTATTTGACCAGGATGGTAATACCTTCATTAAATCCATGTCCATGGTCATAAAAGTTAATTCTATCAAGTTATATAAAAAATTAATAATGAAATAATGGATAATGATACAAGTTTCACATACTGCTTTATGAGATGTCATAAGAAAAATAGATTATATTACATATTGTGCATTCTTAGAATGGTTGTTATTTCTATGACTATTCATTATCTCTTTAGGGGCCTTGATGGCTTTCTAGAATCTATTCCGAGTTTGTGAATGGTATTCCCTACTATCGAGATAAGGACCAAAAGGTTCATACACAATAGCATATTCAATATCCTACCCTATTATGGTGAATAGGTGTATAGGACATAGTGGGCCCCACCACGAGGTCTGAGTGTTCTCTGAGTATTTATAACCATCGATGAATAAAAAAATTCATTATTATTGAAGTATATAATAATTTGATTGAATTTATTTTTTAAAATTATTTATAAGTACTTAAGTAAATACATGGAAAAAATATTATACAAACGAATATTATTTTAATATTCAACATTGGTTTAATATTGCAGGACTTATGAGTCAAGTTAATGGATTAGTTTTATCATGTAATATATTTATTACATATTACAAGTATGTGATAATATATAAATAGTTTATATAACTTAGTTAGTCTGTCATAATGAGTCATTTATTTATTATTTAGTGGGTGTTGGATATATAGGGGTTGGGGAACCCTTTCTGGATATTTTATATCATAATATATAAGTAAAAAAAATTCTCTTTTCCATGTAAGATAATTAATTCCAATGGATTGAGAGCTCCTCTATCATCTTCTCACATCAAGATAGAGAAATCTCCCTTCTGTAATTTCAATCTTCGACCTCCTTCATAGATTGAAGGGATAGGTTCGTGGTGATTATTGTGATGTTGAACGAATTGTCAGAGCTCCATGATAGCACGTAGATTTTGATGATAAGTTTTCACATTGATTATTGAAGTGTGTTTTTACCATTTATATGGGTTTGAGTTCAGATAATTCAATCAATGATCACCGGTGACGTGTGATAGATGAAAGCATCTTCAATATGGATGGAATTTTCATTTATTTAATTTTGTTCTTATTAATTTCATGTGAGATCCTTAGACCTCTATCGAGGCTTGGATAGCTAGATACAATGAAGTTACATCGCTTCAAAAATGAAAATTTTAAATCACCATCCCACTAGCTTCCATTTTGCGCTCCAGTACCTTCAAAGGGAAGGCCACATTCAGGCTCGTCAGTCCCTTACAGGTGCTATGGGGATGGATCATTACCCACATCGGGGGTTACGAGTTATTAAATGACAAAAAATTCCCATATTTCATGTTTAGGCCTTCGTTCCAAGGAATAAGTGGAGTTAGACCATTCTCTATTAAGGAATGTGACATGGGTTACATGTTGGATTACTATAGTCGGTTCATCTATAAGTCATATGATGCTATGATTGAAGTGATTATCGACAATGAAACCATGAAAAATCAACAATTTTATTTTCTAATATCTTTAAGATAATGTGTGTTGGTGGCCCAAATCAATGAGGATATTATCTTTAAGGGGTATAAAAACTATTTAAAATGACTCATTTATGACATTTATTATTTATAAATGATATTATAATTATTTTCCACATCAGTTATTTTTCAATTGATATATAAAATCATTGTATGATGTTTTTTTATGTCAATTATTATATAAATGATGTAGAAAAACTTTAAAAAATGTTCAAATATCAGGAATGAAGTTTAGATTTATTCCAACCACTCTAAAATTTAATTTTCAAACTGAACCTCAACCCCTCCTCCTCGAATCTCCCATCATATGATCTTCTTTATCTGCCTCTACCACCATAGACAACCACTACCTATTTCATTTGTCACTACTGTTTACCTCTCTCTACCTTCTCCTGCCACTATTTTCTATCTTATGTGGCTTCTCATATTTATTTTCTATTATCTTGGTGATTTTTCCCTAGTTCATGATGGATCATATTTTGGCTCAACATGGATAGAGATATTTTTTTTATGATTCTCTTTCTTGTCTTATCTTATTAGGATATCATTTATGATGATATAGTTAATATTATTTCAACTAAACTAGCTTTCACTATTAAAAAGAACCATCATAAGTTACAATATAGTTATACTTTATATCACCTTTACAAAGATTCATCTATCATAATGCACGATATCTCATTCCACTTGATTTAAGTTTACTAATTTTTTCAGATTTTATTTACCATTTGAACAATGTATCATGAATTTTTAGTGATATAATGATATCATAGAGGAAGATTTCAATCATAGGCAATGACATCATGATTATGTAAATTTTAGTTTATATTATACCCTAGATTTCCATCATCCACATATTCCAATATATGGAATTCATATGCTATGATAGGATAATAATAGAAAACATAAAGTTATCAGTCTCTTCAATTATGATGCTGACAATAACATCATATTGTAAATTCTCACTTTATCCTAATTTATTTATATAAATGTATGGCTTGGCTGGTGATATCCTCTAATTAAATAATAAAATATTCCCCACTTCACATATTATTCCACTGAAATCTTCATTTTACTCTTACATGAGATTATCAAAAAAGATTACATCCTTATGTCATTGAATATAATCGACTCAATTCCTCAATAGTTTGTGTTATTTTTAATCATATACTTGGATTCCACAACTTCATTATCATATATACAAAATAACCATTAAATCATTAAAAAATAAATATTATTCCATTTATATTATAATATTTACTTATATATTATTAAAACATAGGTTATATAATTACCAAATTACCTTATAAAAATAATGAAAAATTGCATTTTATTAGTTTTAAACCTCTCTAAAATCAATGTTAAGGCATGTACTTCTTTACCACTCTCTTGTTTCTTTGAATTCTTTATTCTTAAATTTTTATAATTAAAGAATTAAAAGTTAATATTAATGTTTTATTAAAAGTTAGAGAAACTATTAAGCACGAGAAAAATCATAGGGTGATAATTAAATAAGTACAAAGTAATATTTTTTAATGAAATATGTAGTCTTTATTTCATTTGTGAAATTTTTTTTTATATTTTTATAAAAAAGTAAATTTTAATTGAAAATTTGAAATATAGTAAATTATATTTAATAATTGAAATTTTTTATAGGTAATAATGAATCATACATGGATTAATACATGATGAATAAGTGATGAACATGAAGAAGAAACTGATTTATTTTTGGAATTTTCCAAATGAAATGATTCAAATTGTCTATTTTATCATTCATACTTATAATGTTCAAATATGATAAATATTCGAAGAAAAAAAATAAATGATCATTTAATTTTCGAGGTTTTTAATTCAAGTTGTTGTCTTTAAATTTTGAATAGTGGAATTGGGCATTATTCAAGATCTAATGATGATAGATATTTTTAAAATGACAGTTTTGATCAAATTGAAGAAATTATTTGTGATATTGATGTGGAGTAAATTGAGAAACTATTGATTAATGAATGATTATATGGTGACACTGAAAAACCACTATATCTAGGTTGTATGAATTTTATAGTTTTATAAACCGTGTTAATATTGGTGAAATTGAAATCCAAGAATGGATGGTGTGAAAAGAGTTTTATATAATTTCTATACCCATTGAAAGACATATTTCTTAAAGACAATAATTTTACAAATTCAAATTATAACGTGAAAAGATATTAGGTCAGGTGGGATTAAAGCATAATAAGATAAATGCCTACCCTAATGATTATGTGTTATATTAGAAAGAATATGAAGTTATTTTAGAGTGTCATAAATGATATTGATTTTTAATTTTAACCATTAATTAATGATTTGGAATTCTAATGGGAGGAAGGTATCATAGTTTATTATTCTTATAAAAATGAATATTTTTTATTTAAGAAAATGATTATTTTTACTATTTGATACTTAAAACTTTATTTTCAATTGATAAATTCTTTTAAAATAGAAATTTCATTATCAAGAATAAGTAATTGAATGTCATTATTATATTATGATATTTATATATGAAATTATTATAATTGAGATAGTTACAAAGTTTGACAAGGTTAGATTTTATTTTAACTTTTCATTTTATTTATCTTATCAATATATTGAGAATACATGTTGAATAATTTATTTTTTAATTTGTAACTTTGCAATGATCCCCTCACTTGTAATGAGATTAAGTTAAATCATATATGTGGAGCATGATTTGATTATTTTACATGTTTTATTATGTCTTAATTTATTATTTTATATTTTAATATATATTTTAAAATTTTAAAGTTTCAATTAAAACATTGTTGTGATATAAATAATTATTATAGAATTGTAACTGATTTTGATTCTATTTTCTATTTGGTTTTACTTCTGTTTGTTGTATTTTTTCTCATATTATGGGTTTGGGTATTGTTTTTAAAATATATTTTTTAAATTATATCTTATGTTCTTTATTTTTATAACTGAAAAATATTAATTCTACATCTGTTATTTGATAACCGATATGGAATCTCATGAGAGTTTATTTATTATGTTCGTTATAAAAAATAACTAATGTAAAAAAATATTCTTCCAAATTGGTTATTTTATAAAAGACATGGTAATATACCTTAATTTTTCCTTTTGGGAAGGCTTTCAATGTCGATAATAATAATAAACTATTTTGAATTTGTTTCTTATATTTTTTAAAATAACTGACATAAAAGTCATACATCGATTACAAAGAAACCACTTATTAACTGATGTTAAAAATAAAAAAAACTAACATGAAAACCCCTCACTTATATGGACATGCTATGTTGATTCATAGGAAAATTGGATTGTATCCAGAAAAAGTGTCATGATCCACATCATGGTGTACCAACTGGGAAACACCCCATACTGGAACACCAGTTATTGATAATATTCACACAAGATAATATAAGATTCACTCTCCTACTAGTTAATGCTACCATTGGAATTACGAATGAATATACTAAGACTTAGACATAATTATACCCTAATGGGAAATTGTTTTATTGGGTATCTTTGTTCAAGGGACCACTCATGACTAAGGGTGAAGAGGAGAGGAAGAAATATAGGGATATAATGAGTCTTGGAAAGGTTATTTCACTAAGGAATCCCTCTAGTGTTTCATATTCTAAGAAAGTGGGTGAATCATTTGGACGCTACTCCTTAGATAGGTGGGGTGGATCCCCAACCATCTATCCCTTCTAAAGCATCATTCCCAGGATATTTTAAGGAATAATATACTTGGAGGAGAACCCTACCTACCAATGATATATGGTCTTTCTTCAGGTGAAAGAAATTTACTTAATAAGTTATGAAAAATTTTCTGTATGCAAAGGAATTTCCCATGAGAATAAAAAAAAGAAGTGTAGCCCCATATCTGGGACCTTGAGGCTATGATCCATTAAATTAAAAGAAAAAACATTTTATAAAAATTGGTTGCTTGAAATTCATAGACATAAATTAGGAAATACTGAGGAAGGAGGGGCTAGTCAAATCACTTATTAGGTAGAATTAAGATAAATTATTACCTTTATTTATTATTATTTCTATTGATTTTTTTGTTAATTTTCTTCCCTAACTTCTATAAGAGGATAAAGAGGAATAATCACCAATTACATGTCAAGAATATTCGACTAGAGGGAAAACAATAAGTTCATATTCTCACTCAAGTGAAAGAGTTGAGGAGGATGGATTCCCTACACTAATGAAGAATATGTAGGAAGTGATTTAAAATATTCTTGGTTCTTCTACTAGTGATTTCTCAAACAAGAATGCCTTTACGAGACATCAATATGTAGAAGTGAGTGAGATAATTGATGACCCATCTACACTTGGGAATAACATATAAGTATTATATTTTCTCGTTCATCTTTTTAGAACAATTTTAACTTCCTAGTGAATTATTTTATCACTCAGGCATCATTACAATCTCTAAGTTTTTGAGGAAATCATTTTTTTGAGGAGAACATATCCCATAAAATACTTTGAGGGGATTTTGTGTGAGTGGTGTTAGGATAATCCCAAAAGTGATCAGTCTCGATTCCCAACCCAGATGTACTGGCCATCATTCTAGTTGATCCAAATCCATTAGATGAACTTATGGATATTTTGAACATGATTTCCTATTAGGCATTTGATATTTTTGGGATTAGTGAATCCTTATGGAAATGCGAGTCATCCTTATGTTTTTTCCTCTCCCTTTTTTACTTACGATTGAACTAACTAATATTGGTATCCAAGTGCAACCCTCCTTAGTTTCTTGATCCATTTCCTCCAACCCTATGTATTCCACACCCAATACATAAGACCTTATGGGGTTACATCCTAGAACCCATGGTTTCTAAGAGGAATTTCCCATCCAAGTTTATATATGGTCCATCATACTTTGTGGAATCTTTTATGGGATTGGGTCTTCATCGAACAATCCTTCTCTCAAACCAAAGACTATAATATTGGGCCTCCCCTTCAATGATAATCCATTAAATCCAACCATCTTTTACCGTTGTTTTCTTATCACTAGGAATCATCGCTTGACCACTTTTATTAGGAAGAATTTATACACAAAGAACCACCATGGATCCACACGCTCCAACTTGATCCATCATTACCACTCTCAAACTGGTTTGGGTCCATCCACATCATACTTGGGTTGCACCATCCCTTTGATACCACATGTCACATTGAGAACTCCACAAACAACTGAAATCATAAAAACTTTGGAATATAACATACCCAAATAAATCAAATCCATTCTCAAGTCAGGTGCAAATCTCACAATTGAAAGTTTGTGAATAAATCCATCAAACACATGAACTCGCATAGCATTGATACCAATAATTTTGCTTTTTGACTTATTATCCATTTTCAAAATATCACCATCACACTCTATATAACTATAAAAAAATATTTTTTTCACTTATATGATCATATTAAATATAATCTAAAATCCAATCAGAATCATCCACATCTTCAATAGTTGTGAGCAATAAATCACTTTCATACCTCTCATCTTGAGTCATGGTATTTACCTCGACTGATTCTTCATTTTTTTACACTTATTTTTGTTCTTTCATCATTAAATCACTAATATTATCATAGTTCCTTATCATATAACCTTTTCCTATACACTCATAGCATAAAAATATCACATATCAGTCTTGACTGATTTTGATCTCTCCTGGTTCTTGAACCATTCCTTCGTTCGGTCGACCTTCCTTGATAGTTATGTCTACCATTCACTATAGAAATCCCAATATTACCTAATGGTCCATCATCATTAGTCTTTCACTAAATCTATTTAATTAAAAAATATGAAATAACATCTTCCAATTTGATAGTTCCTTTTCCAAATTACAGTGTGGTGACAAGATTGTTATATAGATTTGGAAAAGAACCCAATAGAAACAAAGTTTTCCATTATTTTTCCATTTCCACTGGAAAAAAATCCCCTTTATCATCAGTCTTGACCACCACCAAATAAAATTCCATCAAGAGTTTGGTGAACTCATCCAAATTGTTTCCCAAATATCTACTTTCTGACATTTAGAGGTGATATAAACATTTTTTGAGATATAACAAATCTTACAGAGATTTAGATTTATACCTGATTTCCAGTTTCATCCAGATCTCCTCTCGATCTAGTATATTCATCACCTCACATAGTGTATTTTCTTCCAAATACAACCAAATGGTTCTCATCCCCAAATATCTCATATCTTTCCAATCATTAGGGTTAGTCTTTGCCGTCTTCTCTAATTTTTTCTTTAATGCTTTCACTGTACCTTCACAAGTTAATATATTCTTTATCCATTGATTACACATAGTGAAATCATTTTTCCCATTAAATTTATCAATATGGATTGAAATATTGTGAAATGAATAAAGCATAATAAATCAATAAGATAAATAACCATTCACCTCCTTTGATACCAGATGTTGGGTAAGAAATTGATGATGCATTATAAATAAATGAAAGAACACCAAAAAAATAAACATTGTTCAGAAAAATTGTACTACACCCAAGAATAAATAATTTTAATATCAAATTAAATATCATGTTTCAGAAATCACACACTTCAATTGGAATAACAATCTCATCTTATCTCGGCTCTTTATTTCAACATCCTCCAGATATTAGGTTTAAATATATTATTCTCACCCACATAGTGTGCCGACCAACATTAATTTCTAGTGAAATATATTCTAGGCGATGTGGGCTACCTCCTACATACACAGTTCTGTATGCGGTTCCTTAATAAGAAATAGTAACCCATTTTCTATCTCTTCTAATAAGTTTTTTTCCATCCCATGGTTTCCTTTTTATTGACGTTGTAGGGAAAAAGTATTTTTAAAAAATGCTTCATATTTATTTTATAGTACTTCCAAATATAGTGGATCTCCCCAAATATTTTTTTGTGAATCATTAAAACCTAGAAAAATATCAAATATATTTAAAATTAAAAAACACACTCCCAATACTTAGTGACAATACATTAATGCTTGGGTTAGTGATGCCTTCTAAGACCATCACTCTGATGGAATATGTAATACACTTGGGCATAAATGTAGCATCATGAATCCCTATGTGGGAATTAGCATAAGAATATACACCTAACACATCTTCAGATGGGATGAAAAAAAATTAATAAAGTTAACACTCTAGTGAATAAAGGTGAATATTTAAACCTGTTATCATTTAATTTCTTCTCATATATGTTGAATGACATTATCTAGGTGAAAATTTTAGTAACTAGGTCATAGTCTATAGAAATTCAATATGTTGATGCTATAATGTCTAAATTGAAATAAGTTATGAGGATACATATTGATTTAGGGATGACCCATATGGAGGTATCGAGGCTATACCCTCATTATCTAAGTTAGTCCTCGAGTATATATTGGTTTATGGGAGAAAATCTAAGCCAAATCAGAAGGCCCCAAATGTATGATGCTCTTTTCTAAATATGAGGGTAAGTATATATGGAGGATTATATCCAGAACCCCCTTGAATGATATTCCATTGAGTCTATACAATCTTCATTATATGATTTAGATATTAGGATATTATAGGTTTTATTACCCATCCATCTTTATGACTCTAAAAGTGATCCCTCGGGAGAGAGAATGGGTGAAAATATCATAAATCTCTTCATCTAAGGTGGAATAAGAAACACACTCTATGAGTCTCAAAGCCACAACCCTATAAGAATAATCCCATTATACAAAGGTAGTATTAGAGAATAAATGATTAATTAATGAATATACTATAGTGATTAACCACCAATACCAATAATTGAGTTTTTTTAATAAATACTAATAGAACACAAGATGTTTCTTGAAAATGATCAAGGTGGGAAAGATAATGCTAATTCCATGGGATAGAGATTATATACAACCAACATAAATTAGAAGACCAATTCTAGTACTATCTATCTCATTTTTAGATTTATGAAATTTAAGGTTATGTTTCTTGTATCACTATGTCATGATGTTTTGGGTCACATGACAAAGACCATTGAGGGTTCAAGAATAATATATCATATTCTTACTATGACAATGGGTACAATTAAAAAATGTGTAATAACAAGGGTATTAAAATACACTTGAACATTTGGATCATGGGATGATTAAATCATAAATCAAAATATTTGGATTAATAAATGATGGTATAGAATATTTATGTAGGGTATAACCATGGAACACATTCAAATGACGGGTTCAGCTGTGATGTTGTCACATTTTATAGAGATTAGAAGAATTTTTCCTTATGATAAAGATGCCTCTAGTTATTAGTGGAAAATATGGAGGAAAAAACATTACCAAGCATAAGTGTCCCTTGTATTTAAATACGATAACTACCAATAACAAATGAAAGGTTTGTAGAGATTCAAACACTTTAGTAATAAAGTAGGCTTATGAGGGAAATGACATAAAAGAAGGGTTTGACCAACCTAAAGGTTTCATCAGTATATAATTAATACATTATCAAGGTGGAGAAATATAACATGAAATCTCTTGAGTATATATGATAGTGAGAAGGCATAAACTTTTCTCTAACTTATTTAGAAAATTGGGTCTAGATATAAAAACTTAACTTTTACTAGGGTTGTATGATGGGACCTATAAGATTCATGACTTTTCTATCTTTTTTAGTTTAAGGGTCTTATAATTTAGAACATTGAGGGATAAAGTTTAAGGTCAAATTTTTTACCAAAATGTGAGATAGTCTATGAAACATGTGGTAGGTGACATCCCAACTTGAATTAGAGCCTTATACTAATAAAAATAATCTCAGGAATGGGTTCACACAATTTAATGTCATGTTTCTTAGACCATCAATAGATATGTACCATGGGATCCTAGATGGGGATTAACAGTTAAGAGTTCCTAATACTTTTCTAAATGATGAATGATGGTGTTGTAAATCACGACATGAAGTATTTGAATTAGAAAATTATGTTATTGGATAAGTATGTAAAGGATGACCACTGACCACATTTGAATGATGGGTTCCACTAATTTTTTTGGAGTGTACAGAGATTAGAAGACCTTATCCTCTGGATAAAAACACACCTCTAGTTGACAAGGCCAAATATAGAAGTACCAATATCATTACTAAGCATAGGTGTCCCTTAGAGTCGAATATACTCATTATTTATGACCAATAGAAGTTTTTTAATTATTAAAAACACTCAAAAAATGAAGTTTTGTTTATGGTAAAAGGGTATTAATATAGTAATGGGGGGAGTTCTAGCCTTTAACTAACCATGGTTGGGACAAAATGGTTCTTTGAGAAATAGTAAAAATGGATAATGATTTGTGTCTTTATTCGATATATATATTTTGTATGTCACTATGTACCCTAAAATAACATTAATCATGTCATATATAGTCCTTATAAAAGATATTTCATCCCAATGTAGAGTTTGATATATAAATACTCAACACGAATGAGGAGGCTATATAATAGGAGGTGTTGGATGTTGACTGGAATGGAGGTTGAGACTAAGATAAATGAGCTAGGAATCACTAAGTATCCTAAAAAATGTTAAGAAATCCACACATAGTTATTATAAAGTATCTACATAGATCTAATTCAGGTGTGAGAGAGGGGAAATTCATCCTAGTGTTGGTTATAACCAGAATATGATCAATGGTTAGGTCTAGGAAAATTCCCTAGTGCATAGTTAAATATGAATATGGGGAGTCCTAACACCATAATTTTAGGGAAAATATTCATTTTAACCTAGTGTATGGTCCCATATACCATGAAATCTTATATGGATATGTCTCTTGTGTAAGGAAGTCATGTCATATAGTACAAACCACTACAAGGAGTATAAATTCATTTAGGATGGACTAGATGTCATATATTTTAATTTCATGAAACAAGGACTCATATTATCTATAGTTTAAGGTCGTATGAAGAAAATCACTCAAAATGGTTAATTTCATGAAGATCCAAATCCTATAAAAATGAAATAGTATTACATGAGTGTTGAGTATATAAAGGAAAACCTAATGTGCATGAATGGGAAGAAAACTAGGATGAAACTCTTGAAGGTAGGGTAATTTCTGTCTTGGCATATTTTTATGGTTAAGGAACCAAATCCTAAGGGGTTTTATATAGATCTAGCTTGTATGTAAGAAATATAGTTCTAATGGGGTGGACCAATCTAAGTAGTTTAGGGTCATGAAAGGTGGACCATATATTGCGTAGTTTAATGTCATGTGAAAAAGACATAGATTCTTTGTAGTTTAAGGTTGTGTGATGAAGACCTTTATGTAAGAGGTTTCAAACTAATATGGCTCATGTAATGATGATAGAGATTTAGTCATTTTACCCCAATAAATATTTTATTTACCTAATTATGCAATATAGTGTGCAAACTAGGGTCGATCTCTCGAGGGGGCCACTTACAAAACTCTGTATTCCTATTTTCAATATTATATTTTAACTAATATAATATTGTTAAACTAATATAGATGTGTGATTTGAAATGAATAAAATATAAAATAATATATATATATATATATAATGAAATAAAAAATGAAGTTAGAATAAAGAAGGGAGGAGATTGTTCTTGGGAGTTTATGGTGATCGATATTACTGTTCAAAATAATCTTAATAGTCAATTCGATGTAGTTATCAAAACTTGTCACACTACACACTATCATTTGAAATGTGACAATGCTATACTAATACCTCTACATATGGGGAAATCCTCTTCAAAATGTTGTAACGCCCCGACCCCAGTTACCCAGAGTCGGTGCATTATTACATAACATTGGCATGATCACAAGAAAGATCAAATTTCTAAAGACCGATTGGTTTAGTAGCCTTGGAAACACTAGATATAATCATAAGGTTTACATTACATCATAAAATGAAAAATACAACAACATAGTCTCCATAGTCCACACTCTTATCCCCTCACACTATCCCTGCAGGTCATTCATAAATTACTTCTTCACATCCTGGGAAAAATAAAACATAGAAAAGGGGTGAGCTCAAATGCCCAGTAAGGATAACAATATAGCAGAAACTTTCATAAATCAGAATAAACATTTAAGGAAATGTATAACTTAAAATAAAATCCTTTTAAACTTTAACATAAACATAGTATGGAAAAGATAAAATGAAATAATTCCATTTACTTATTAACATGGATATTCTACTAATCGAATAATCACATGCAATATCAATAACCACTTTCATAATGATGGAATGCATAATGCCAGACTATCATAACCACATAGCCAAGGCCTCGTGCCAAGACTAAAAATAAGATTTTGCCAAGGCCTTGTGCCAAGACACTATTTTGTCTCATGAGACCTACCGATGCATCGAGGAGCTATAAAGGGCTCCACCCGTCACATATTAAGTCTAATGCATTCCCATATGAAAAGGTTTAAACATAACATAATCATTCGTATTAAAACTAGCATACGAAATGTAAATACTTTATCCATAAACCATGAATGGTATAAAAATAACACATCCACATTCAAACATATCACAAAACCTTCAATACAATATAGAAGTTTTGTATCATAATAAATCAACTTCAAATAAGCATAAAATCCATCAAAGGATGTTGACATAGATGAAATCAAAACTCTTTTTAGAGAAATATCTCTTTCTATTTTGAAGTCATTTAAGATTCATATATTTATAAAATAAAACATTTTCTTTGAAAATATTCTTATAATATTGTAAGGGAAGCTTCGACGATTTTATAATGGCGGAAAATAACCGCACCTGCCGTATAAGTTAAAAAAAACATTCTTACCTTAATTCTGTCAAAAAGGTTAAAAAGCACCTTATTTGGAAAACGACGGAAAGATTCCTTTATAAAACTCTTATAAAAAGTCAAACAAGGGTATAAATTACTTTAACCCATATTATTTTAAATAGTAAAAATGTTTTGAAATACATTTTTAAGAAACATGGATGTGGATGATAAAGAGATCCCAGTAGATTATTACGTATAGACAACCTCGGATAATGAAGAGATTGTGAAATAACCCTTACCTTGAACTTTTCCTTGGTTGAGGGTAGGTGAAACTCCTGTATAATGGTAAAATAATTGTTATTAAATTATAAAATAATCATATATATTAATATGATATCATATATGATCTTTTAACAGTGATTTGTTAATAATATCTTAGTATTATCGTTGTTTCGGGTGTTAACTTACTCGTTTTCATTTATATGTTTTGTTACGTAAGCCATGTTTGTCATGGATAGGTTGTATCTTAATCATATCAAGAATAATATCAAGTCCTTAGATACTATTATTAATTATCAAATGAGAATTATACTTGAATGGATATGATGGAGAATGAATCTCATCGTGTTCGTGGAGACGATAGTCCGTACGTACGCATGAGCGACAATATCAATATTTTGATATTAAAATAATATATAATTGGATGGAATATCATATATACAGAATAATTATCATGTTACATTTATTATTTAAATGAATTAAACATCATTATTATACCCATCCAAATAATAATTTATTGAATAACAATTACACCACGACGTGGAGACGGTAAGCCGTACGTACGCACGTATGGTGACATGTTATTCAAAGGATGGATAGAATACTGAATATGGTTGTACCATATTTATAATAAAACCACACTATATATATTATACTGTAGTTATTATTTTATAATGGTAACATCAAAGGAAGAAGAAGTGGAAGAAGAAAGGAACTTGGAAAAGGGTGGTGAAATCATTACCTCTTCTTCGGGTTCTTCCTTTTGATTTGATCAAAAGGGCTCCTTAGGTTGGCATTATGGTCGAACTAAGGCCTCTAGGTTGTAGTGAGGGAAGTTGGGAGAGTATTTGGGCAGAGTTTGGCCGAACCAAAAGGCTTTGAAGGTGTGAAGTAATGAGAAGGGGGAGTGCCCTTTTATAAGAGGGGTGAGGGGCACCTTTGGAAAAGCTGGAAATATTAATTTATAATAAATTCATATGCGGTTTCTGATGGATCAAAAGGTGATTATTCAAAGTTTAAGGTGGGGATAGGTCGAAAAAAATTAAACCAATATAATTTAGACAGGTTTGGGTTACTATATTAACCTTATCTTTTAGTTTTAACTCTTAGTTAATTAGTTTGACATTTACCATGTCACTTTGTATTTTTTTATTATATAGTTAATAAACTTACTATATACATCCAAGCGACCCCCCAAGTGGTCCATTAATGATACACCTATCATGATATAATTCTCTTGGCCGAATCTTAGATTTTTAGTAATTTAATATCAATTAATAATATAATATGTGTTTAAAAACTCTTTTATGTCAATTTTGACACTATTCAATTGTTGATTTTTTTGAAACTTATAACAGAATGATTACTTCAAAAAAAGTCAATTAAATCAATCTTAATATGTCATATTATTCTAGAAAATTAGTTTAATTCATTAAAAGTCTCAAATAATATTTATTTGGGTATTTATAATATCAATTGTTTTAATTTTCCACTATTATGGTAATTACTGCATCATCATTGTGTCATAAATAAATTAACTTATTTAATGTCTAAAAATTATAAATAAAATATCATTATGTAGGAAATCATATTATCTTTCTAATAAATACTTACAATAGAATTTATATTATGTATAACCCTATATTAAAAATGTTTAAGTAAATAAACTTTGATTTTAACTCTTTTAACTCTTCTTTGAATTAAATAATAATAAATGTACTAATCTAATCCAAGTGGACCTAAATGATAATATTTTATTCCTAAGATTGTGTTTGGTCGAGATACACTTGTCAAATAGAATTAGGACATGTGTTAGGGTAATATTAATATCATTTTTACCCTTAATTACCATATTTACTTTTAACCGTGGTAAATAAAAGTAAAAAGTTACTATTCACAAAAAATTATTTTCATCTCATTGAATCACATTTTACTCCTTGATATTAACCGTGTCTCTTGGATTTTCAAAATTCCATTCACAGAAGCGGTAAAATTAAGTTTTATGAAAAATTCAGTTTTTTTAACTACCACTTAGTAGTTTCACTATTCATCAAAATTTGAAGTTTTTCAGAACAATGCCAAAATTTCACCCTAAGATATAATTGATATTCCGAATTCAAAAATTATGTATATTTTAAAAAATTCCAAACATATAAGTTTCATTAATTAATTTTATAATTAATTCCCGCTGTTACAACAAATATCGTGTTTTTAAGAAACAATATATACCAAAAGATTGACAATTGTTTAGGTTCAATTTCAAAGTGAAATTAATTCTAATGAACACCATTGGATAAAATAGTAAAAATATATTCTAAATATACTTTAAAACCACTAAAATTCATAATTTATCAATATAAATTATTTTGATTAAAAAAGTTGTTTTTAATTAAAATTTAGTAATTTTCACTATTCATCAAAATATTAAAGTTATCCGAAAAGTACCAAAATATCACCTTAGGCTAAATTTGATATTCCGAATCAAAAACTGAAGTCCATTTTGTAATATAAAATATATATAATTTCAAAAAGTAGGTATTACTATTCATAACGGCTAGTTTGATCGGTTGTGGTGTGTGTTAGAACTCGATGTTGCGTACAACACACGCTATCGCATTATTCAAAGAGAAACTTACCGTAGAAGTTTGGGGTGTTACATTCTCCCCTCCTTCAAATAATTTCATCCTCAAAATTTCTAGAATACTACCATATGAAAAGACTCGGGTGGTTCTTCATCATAAGTTCATCGGGTTCTCACGTTGTCTCTTCCATCTTATGGTTTCTCCACAAAAATTTTACCAGACGCATCATCCGGTTTCTCAGTACTTGTTCTCTCGTATCAAGAATCCTGACGGGCTCTTCGCAATAAGACAGATCGGGTTCCAGTTCCAATTCCTCATAGGTGAGTACATGCGTTGGGTCAGGCATGTATTTCCTCAATAGAGATACGTGGAACACATCGTGAACTTTGGAGAGACTTGGCGACATTGCCAATCGGTAAGCTACAGCCCCAATTCGTTCTAGAAATTCAAAAGGTCCGATGTACCTGGAAATCAATTTACCTTTCTTACCAAAATGTATGACTCCCTTCTATGGAGATACCTTCAGGAAAACATGATCACCGACTTGAAATTCCAAATCCTTCCTTCGATTATCGGCATAGCTCTTCTTCCTACTTTGAGCTTCTTTGATGTGACTTTGGATTACCTTCACCTTTTCCATCGTTTCCTCCACTAGTTCTAGGCCTAAAAGTTTTCTTTCACCAAAGTCATCCCAACAGGTTGGTGTACGACATCTCTTTCAATATAACACTTCATATGGTGCCATCTGAATACTCTAATGGAACTATTGTTATAGGAAAATTCTACCAGAGGTAAATATTGATCCCACATACCCTGAAAGTCAAGTGAGCAAGATCTCAACATGTCTTCTAAGGTTTAAATAGTTCATTCTGATTGTCCATCCGTTTGAGGGTGGTAAGCAGTGCTCAAATGAAGTTCAGTATTCAGGGATTTCTGAAGACTTTTCTAGAATCTTGAAGTAAAACAGGGATCATGATCAGAAACAATCGATAGGGTTACTCCATGAAGTCTCAAAAATTCATTAATATATAGTCTTGCTAGACGTTCTAGGGGAATATCTTCTCTTATAGCAAGAAAATGTGCTGACTTGGTAAGACGATCAACAATAACCCATATTACATCGTTCCTTCTAGGAGTCTTTGGTAGGCCCATGACAAAGTCCATCGTAATATTGTCCCATTTCCACTCCGGTATGGGAAGAGGTTGCATGACTCCTCCAGGCTGTTGCCTTCCATCTTTCACTTGTTGACAAACCACACATCTTGACACAAAATCAGAAATCTCCCTCTTCATGTTGTCCCACCAAAAATGTTCCTTCAAATCTCTATACATTTTGGTGCTCCCAGGGTGTATAGAGAAATTGGAACTATGAGCATCATCCAACAATTCCCTTTTTAGATCAGGTATATCAGGAACACAAAGTCTTTTCCCGAATTTCAAAATTCCATCTTCATACACAAAGTCTCTCAATCTCCCATCATTCACAGCTTTAATCTTCTTTTGAAATTCTTCATCATCATTCTGAGAACTCTTAATCCTTTCTAGCAAAGATGGTTTGGAAACCATTTGAAAAATCATTGATGTTTCACCTTCCCTGGTTATTCCCATGTCCATCTTCACTAGATCCATGAAAATTGGATCCCTTTCAATTCTCATCACGTTCAAAACTCCATGGTCTTTTCTTCTCAAATCATATTCCACCTTGTTTGCTTTCCCCGGGTGGTAGTGTATCGTACAATCATAATACTTGAGAAATTCAAGCCATCTCCTTTTCCTCGTGTTGAGTTCTTTTTGTGAGAAAATATACTTTAAACTCTTGTGATCGGTATAAATCTCACATTTTTCACCATAGAGGTAGTGCCTCCATATCTTCAAAGCAAAGATCACAGCTGCTAACTCTAGATCATGAGTAGGATAGTTTTTTTCATGAATTTTCAACTCTCATGATGCATAGGCAATAACTCTATCATTCTGCATAAGGACACAACCAAGTCCTTTCTTCGATGCATCACTATAAATAACGAACCCATCATTCCCCGATGGTAGAGTCAATATAGGAGCATTGACTAATATTATCTTTATTTCTTCAAAAAATTCTTCACACTCTTTTGTCCAAACAAATTTAACCCCTTTACGTGTGAGCTTCGTTAATGGGTTAGCCAATCGGGAAAAATTCTGGACGAAACGTCGATAATATCCTGCTAATCCAATAAAACTATGTACCTCAGTTATATTTGTAGGTTCTGGCCATTATTGGATTGCCTTGGTCTTAGAAGGATCAACAGAGATTCCATCTTTAGAGACAATATGGGCAAGAAAAGAAATCTCATGAAGCCAGAATTCACACTTGCTAAACTTCCCATATAATTCATGTCTTCTCAGAGTCTTCAGGATAATGCGCAAGTGATTTTCATGATCTTCGTAGCTTTTGGAGTATACCAAGATATCATCAATAAATACCACCAAAAATTCATCGAGATACTCCTTGAAAACTCTATTCATCAGATCCATGAATAAAGAGGGTGCATTAGTCAATCCAAAAGGCATTACAGTAAACTCGTAATGCCCGTACCTGGTTCGAAATGCTGTCTTCGGAATGTCTTCCTTCTTCACACACAACTGATGGTATCCAGATCGAAGGTCAATCTTTGAAAAGTATTGAGCTCCATGAAGTTGGTCAAATAAATCATCAATGTGAGGTAGGGGATACTTGTTCTTTATTATTATAGCATTGATCTCCCTATAGTCGATACATAACCTCATAGATCCATATTTCTTTTTAACAAAAAGAACAGGGGCTCCCCATGGAGAAACACTAGGGAAAATAAATCCCTTATTACTCAATTCCTCTAGTTTTTTCTTTAGTTCAACTAATTCTACAGTGGCCATTCTATAAGGGGTCTTCAATATAGGCCTTGATCCAAGAATTAAATCAATGGAAAACTAAAATTCTCGTTCTGGAGGATGTCTAGGTAAATCTTCCGGAAATACATCTACATATTCTTTGACAACAGGTACATCCTCTATTTGAACATTCCTTTCCTCACCCATAGTCATTTCATTCTCTTCATCCCCAATAATTGAATTTAGTTGAGCTAATGGGGGTGGATCTAGATAAGAATTAGGCGGTGACGATTCTGCTCTAAAGATAAGGTGTTCCTTATCATCATCATCATCAAGAATCGTAACCTCTTTCTTCTTACAATAAGTCTTCGCATAATAGTCCGAAATCCAGTCCATACCGAGGATTATATCAAAATCAATCATAGGTATGATGATGAGATCAGCAGATAAAGAACATTTATGTGCTCTAATGGGGACTGACTCACAAAACTTTGTTGCAATGATACTTCCCTTAGGAGTTTTAACTGACAAATCCCTTGTTAAATCAAATTTGAAATATCTAATTTTCTTAGAAAACTGGGAATATATGAAACAATGCGATGATCCAGAATCAAATAATGCATTTTCTAAACTTGAGGAAACCATTAAATTACCTGCCACCACGTCTTTCAGAGCTTCTACCTCAGCAGTAGTGATAACATAAGCTTGGCCTTGATCCCTTGGCCTTTTCTGAGGTAAGTTCTCCTGACGCTTAGGACATTCATTTGCATAATTCCCCATCTCCCTACAATTGTAGCAATGAACATTGGTAGCTTCCTTCTTCCCCTTGTAATCACGAGCTTGGTGGGCTTTTTCACCACACTTGTAACAGACTCCCGTTCCCTTCAAGCAAGTACCGGGGTGTTTCTTACCACATTTACCACAAGATGGATATTCAACCTTTTCCTTCTTCCCCTTATTTCCATTCCCAGATTGATCAGCAGGTATCTTCTTCTCTTGCTTTGCTTTAAAGTCATAAGACTTAGAGAATTCCTTTTCGGTCTTGATAGCACATGAGACAATGTCTTCGTACGACAAGAATGATTGTGATACTAATGCTCGACGGAGAAATGGGTTTAACCCATCAAAGAAACGATCAATCTTACTTCCTGGGTTATGTATATAATCTCCAGAATACCTTGCTAACCTTGTAATGTTAGACTCATACTTTGTGACATTCTCATCCTCCTTTTGTCTCAGACTCAGAAACTGCCTTTCCATATCTGCTCGATGGTCGCGAGGAAAGTATTTTTATAAAAACAGATCTTTGAACTCCCTCCATTCCATATTTGATACTTCATCATCTTCCTTCGTATTTTGAATCAATGACCACCATTTATCAGCATCTCCAGTGAGGCCATAAACTGCCATGATAACTTTTTCCCTTTCACTACTCCCCAAAGCCTGAAATATTTTCTCTAGGGAATTTATCCATTGCTCAGCTACTAAGGGATTTTTACTCCCATTGAACGTTGGTGGTTGTTTCCTCATGAATCGATCTAAAATTGATCCTCCACGTTGCGGATCAGGGTGCTCCATACGGGTAAGGTTATTATTCATAACCTGAGTGAGTTGTCCTAGTATGGGGATTAGCTGATCGGCACTAGTTGCATCACCAGCTCCACTATAATTATCTTGATCAGGAGGGAAATCCCTACATGGAGTGCGTGCATTGATACAGTTTCCATTTCTTCCACTAGACACCATTTCTAAACAATGGCATAAACTAGATCAGTTTATGAATCAAAATACATAATCCCATACTTATAAAACACTTAACATAAATTGAACTATTTATGGATATAATCCATAATCATAAAAATGTTTTCTTTAAGGAAGTATATTCTCATAAACCCTTCATAATGATTTGTAAAGAAAATGAGAGTTATCCTAAGCATATCCCCCAGGAGTGTCGTAACCAAGAGTGCAGCAAGACCCGTTGTCGTGCACCAGTTCCCGTTCGAGTCTAGCTCAAAGCGGTGTTTTCGGGTTTTACCCCTAGGTACATCTGTGCCAGAGCCGCCTCTACCTGCTCGTATCCAGACAGGGATGTATTGCTCGGAAAACTCACAAAATCTCTACAATACCAAAATTCTAGGAAGTTCTTCTATACTAATCCTCAAAGTTCATCTTAGGTCTACGTGCTCTAATCATATTTTATCTAAATCTAGCTTCCAAGGTTTGTACTAAACTTCCTCTGATACCAACTGTAATGCCCCGACCCCAGTTACCCAGAGTCGGTGCATTATTACATAACATTGGCATGATCACAAGAAAGATCAAATCTCGAAAGACCGATTGGTTTATTAGCCTTGGAAACACTGTATATAATCATAAGGTTTACATTACATCATAAAATAAAAACTAAAACAACATAGTCTCCATAGTCCACACTCTTATCCCCTCACACTATCCCTGCAGGTCATTCATAAATTACTTCTTCACATCCTGGGAAAAATAAAACATAGAAAAGGGGTGAGCTAAAATGCCCAATAAGGATAACAATATAGCGAAAACTTTCATAAATCAGAATAAACATTTAAGGCAATGTATAACTTAAAACAAAAGCCTTTTAAACTTGAACTTCAACATAGTATGGCAAAGATAAAATGAAATAATTCCATTTACTTATTAACATGGATATTTTACTAATCGAATAATCACATACAATATCAATAACCACTTTCATAATGATGGAATGCATAATGCCAGACTATCATAACCACATAACCAAGGCCTCGTGCCAAGACTACAAATAAGATTTTTCCAAGGACTTGTGCCAAGACACTAGTTTGTCTCATGAGACCTACTGATGCATCGAGGAGCTATAGCGGGCTCCACCCGTCACATATTAAGTCTAATGCATTCCCATATGAAAAGTTTTAAACATAACATAAACATTCGTATTAAAACTAGCATACGAAATGTAAATACTTCATCCATAAACCATGAATGGTATAAAAATAACACATCCACAGTCAAACATATCACAAAACCTTCAATACAATATAGAAGTTTTGTATCATAATAAATCAACTTCAAATAAGCGTAAAATCCATCAAAGGATGTTGACATAGATGAAATCAAAACTCTTTTTAGAGAAATATCTATTTCTATTTTGAAATCATTTAAGAGTCATATATTTATAAAATAAAACATTTTCTTTGAAAATATTCTTATAAGATTGTAAGGGAATCTTCGACGATTTTATAACGGCGGAAAATAACCGCACCTGCCATATAAGTTAAAAAAAACATTCTTACCTTAATTCTGTCGAAAATGTTAAAAAGCACCTTGTTTGGAAAACGACGGAAATATTCCTTTATAAAACTCTTATAAAAAGTCAAACAAGGGTATAAATGACTTTAACCCATATTCTTTTAAATAGTAAAAATGTTTTGAAATACATTTTTAAGAAACATGGGTGTGGATGATAAAGAGATCCCAGTAGATTATTACGTATAAACAACCTCGGATAATGAAGAGATTGTGAAATAACCCTTACCTTGCACTTTTCCTTGGTTGAGGGTAGGTTAAAATCCTGTATAATGGTGAAATAATTTTTATTTAATTATAAAATAATCATATATATTAATATGATATCATATATGATCTTTTAACAGTGATTTGTTAATAATATCTTAGTATTATCGTTGTTTCAGGTGTTAACTTACTCGTTTTCTTTTATATGTTTGGTTATGTAAGACATGTTTGTCATGGATAGGTTGTATCTTAATCATATCCAGAATGATATCAAGTCCTTATATACTGTTATTAATCATCAAATGAGATTTATACTTTAATGGATATGATGGAAAATGAATCTCATCGCGTTCGTGGAGACGGTAGTCCGTACGTACGCACGAGCGACAATATCATTATTTTAATGTTAAAATAATATATAATTGGATGAAATATCATATATACAGAATCATTATCATGTTACATTTATTATTTTCATGAATTACACATCATTATTATACCCATCCAAATAATAATTTATTGAATAACAATTACACCACGACGTGGAGACGGTAAGCCGTACGTACGCACGTATGGTGACATGTTATTCAAAGGATGGGTAGAATACTGAATATGGTTGTACCATATTTATAATAACATCAAAGTATATATATTATACTGGAGTTATTATTTTAGAATGGTAACAACAAAGGAAGAAGAAGTGGAAGAAGAAAGGAACTTGGAAAAGGGTGGTGAAATCATTACCTCTTCTTCGGGTTCTTCCTTTTGATTTGATCCAAAGGGCTCCTTAGGTTGGCTTTCTGATCAAACTAAGGCCTCTAGGTTGTAGTGAGGGAAGTTGGGTGAGTATTGGGGCAGAGTTTGGCCGAACCAAAAGGCTTTGAATGTGTGAAGTAATGAGAAGGGGGAGTGCCCTTTTATAAGAGGGGTGAGGGGAACCTTTGGAAAAGCTAGAAATATTAATTTATAATAAATTTATATTCGGTTTCTAATGGCTCCAAAGTTTATTATTTAAAGTTTAAGGTGGGGATAGGTCAAAAACCATTCAAACAATAGAATTTAGATAGGTTTGGGTTACTATATTAACCTTATCTTTTAGTTTTAACTCCTAGTTAATTAGTTTGACATTTACCATGTCACTTTGTATTTTTATATTATATAGTTAATAAACTTACTATATACATCCAAGAGACCCCCAAGTATTCCATTAATGATACACCTATCATGATATAAGTCTCTTGGCCGAACCGTAGATTTTTAGAAATTTAATATCAATTAATAATATAATATTTGTTTTAAAAACTCTTTTATGTCAATTTTGACACTATTCAATTGTTGATTTTTGTGAAACTTATAACAGAATGATTACTTCTAAAAAAGTCAATTAAATAAATCCTAATATGTCATATTATTCTTGAAAATTAGTGTAATTCATTAAAAGTCTCATATTATATTTATTTGGGTATTTATAATATCAATTATTTTAATTTTTCACTATTATTGTAATTACTGCATCATCATTGTGTCATAAATAAATTAACTTATTTAATGTCTAAAATTATAAATAAAATATCATTATGTATTAAATATTATTATATTTCTAATGAATACTTACAATCGAATTTATCTTATGTATAACCCTATATTAAAAATGTTTAAGTAAATAAACATTGATTTTAACTCTTTTAACTCTTCTTTGAATTAAATAATAATAAATGTCCTAATCTAATCCAAGTGGACCTAAATGATAATATTTTATTCCTAAGGATGTTTTTGGTCAAGATACACTTGTCCAATAGAATTAGGACATGTGTTAGGGTAATATTAATATCCTTTTTACCCTTAATTACCCTATTTACTTTTAACCGTGGTAAATAAAAGTAAAAATTTACTATTCACCAAAAATTATTTTCATCTCATTGAACCAAATTTTACTCCTTGATATTAACCGTGTCTCTTGGATTTTCGAAATTCCATTCACAGAAGCGGTAAAATTATGTTTTATGAAAAATTCAATTTTTTTAACTACCACTTAGTAGTTTCACTATTCATCAAAATTTGAAGTTTTTCAGAACAATGCCAAAATTTCACCCTAAGATATAATTGATATTCTGAATTCAAAAATGATGTCTATTTTAAAAAATTACAAAAATATAATTTGCATTAATTAATTTTATAATTAATTCCCGCTGTTACAACAAATAGCGTGTTTTTAAGAAACAATATATACCAAAAGATTGACAATTGTTTAGGTCAAATTTCAAAGTGAAATTAATTCTAATGAACACCATTGGATAAAATAGTAAAAATATATTCTAAATATAATTTAAAACCACTCAAATTCATAATTTATCAATATAAATTATTTCTATTAAAAAATTTGTTTTTAATTAAAATTTAGTAATTTTAATTATTCATCAAAATATTAAAGTTATCCGAAAAGTACCAAAATTTCACCTTAGGCTAAATTCGATATTATGAATCCAAAAATGAAGTCCATATTGAAATATAAAATATATATAATTTCAAAAATTAGGTATTACTATTCATAATGGCTAGTTTGATTGGTTGTGGTGTGTGTTAGAACTCGATGTTGCGTACAACACACGCTATCACATTATTCAAAGAGAAACGTACCATAGAAGCTTGGGGTGTTACAATGTCATCTAGGAGACCTCATTTATGACCATCACCACACAATCTATACTCCAATGTATTCATGACTTAGATAGTGAAGGGAAGGATGACTGATAAACAAGAAGAACAACTTGGTGGTAGAGAAAATAGGGTGAATGATCACCATAATTAATTTAACCACCACCGAAATTCCAATAATTGAATAAATAGATAGATAAATAATCACAATAAAACTCAATAATTCCACCATTACCTCCCTCAAACAATCTCTAATCTTAGTTCTCCATTTTTGTTGCAATTGAGAAGGGAACATGGTGGGAGAAACACATAAAATAAAATAAATGCAAGAAGAAGATAAAAGAACAAAAGAAGAATAAATATACACTAATATATATTTAAAATAAAAAGAACTATTATAATATATTTACTCCACATTTCTCCTTGAAATCGATATCCTTTATTATGGGATGTGAGACACATATTTATGGGGAAAAAGTGAGAAATTTTGGTTGTAAAATATTTCCCCCAAACATTTCCACATATTATACCCATTAAATGGATAAATATTAGAATGTTTTATTCATGAAAGTTGTTCCATTTTTACCCAATTAACCCTACAAATATAGAAATTATTGTCTATATTATGGAAGAGTAATAGCTATTTTACTTGGGAATATTTAATCCGACTAGGTGACTCTTCATATTCTAAAACTCCGAATTAAAATGAATTTATAGAGTTGAAAATGAAGGAATAACATGTGGAAAACATAATAAAATTAGTTACTATGACTAAATGTTTCTTAATGTATAATTTTATATCATTTGGTTTGAAAATTTAAGAGATATGGGCCCAACATAATAAAATCTTCAGACCTATGCATAGTTTTTGAGAACCAGATTATGAGATGATTTTGGGCCTCTAAAAGATGGATTGAGATTTAGGTCCAGAAGAATTAAATGAATCCCAAGATGTCAGGAAACCTAAAGAAAGAAATTTTACAATTCAAATCAATTAAGAAAAAGTTATGGAAGAAATAAAAAGTAAAAATAAAACTGTTAAAATCCAAAATTAGTCTATTTTTACATTTAATCTCAAAATGCCACAAAATCATAAAAATGTGACAACTACCCATAAAATAACACTATGCTAAAATTATAGATATTAAATTATAGTATAAAATGTATGAAAATATTATCTTTATCACCCCACACTTAACTATTTCACTCCTAATTAATCATCCAATACCAAGGTCAAATCAAACTTCCAAAAGTATAAATGACAATGCAGATCAATTATAAAAGATAAGGAAATATCATACATCATAAATGGATAAAAATTAACCAACTCATAAAAAATCATAAAAATGAATTAAATTTCATGTTAATACCCATGTAAATGTTGTACCTACCTCCCCCAAAAAATATGTCTCTCTTCACTAAAGTATTTTTATAAAGTTTTTCTAATTACAAAGAACATGTGTGATTTCCATATGCTTGATTTACTCCTAATATCTCAACTTAACACAATCACAAATGTGTAAATTGTGAGGTCTATTCCATGGGTTGTTCTAAGGTTGAAAGTTAACATATTTTAAATGTAAAAACATTAGAGGAAAAATGAGGAGGGTTATGCTCTAATATAATGTAAATGCATGAAAAAAATTTTTCTCAAGAAGTGTGATCCTCAATTAACTCAAAAATTAACAAACTCCAATAAAATATTTCTTTCCTTGTGAGGTTAAAACATATAATTTCAGAATCAGTGATAAATTTATTCCCTCTTTTCCCCATTTGTATAATTGTTTTAGCATAAATTCAGATATAGATTTTCTCATCAGAATCATGTTTTGAGGAAAAGAGAGGAATATTTTGATCATAAAAAATTAGTGAACTCACCATAAAATATTGTAATGATATTTGGGATACCCATATATCTTTACATAATGAAATTTCATCCGCCATAGTAGTAATAAATATAATAACACTTTTTTTCATTTCATCTCATACGTAGTTTTCAGGAAAATGAAATACAAATCATCTTCTCCCTCCCCCACACTTGAGTTCAACAATAATCACGAATTTTACTTCTATAGTAGGTGGGAATGTGATATATTGGTTATAATGTGTCTTCATAATAAGGTATTTCAGGGTAGATAAGGGCCTAAAAAGTTTATATGAAAAGGTAGGCCAAAATTAGAGTTCAATGAAAAAAAGGATTTAAAAGTGATGCCTCAATCATACTTGACACATTCCATAAATACTAACATCTTTAAAAAACAGAAAAATGGAATGCTTTGGATCACACAACATGTCCCATGAATCTAAATAAAAATAGATGTAAATAATATGGAAAAAAGGTTTAGAAACCTTTTTGGTTGGACAAGATTTTAAATTTGGATGGTACTAGTGCACATGAGTTTCATAATCAATCCAACTTCATCAAATGAAAAGATAAGAAATCAAGAAATAAAATCAATTTTGAAATAATTTATATCCTAAAACATTTAAATCGAGAAATATTCCAAAAATAATAATATGGTTTGAATTTTCAAGATTATTTGATTCATCTCAAGTATCCTAAAAACACACCGAAAATGAAAATAAAAACGTAAAAAATTCCGAAATAGAAAAAAATAATAAAAGCACAAAAAAATTGCTAAAATATATATTGAAGTCCCCAAATATTTATTCCATTTACTAACCTATTTTTTTCTTAATTTATATAGACCTTTTAGACATAATTTTCATTGGGAAGAAAATAAATAAATAAAATGGCAGACACAACCTGATTTATTTTTGAAGTGGAAGCCTTAAGTTAAGATCCTAGATGCTACCAATTTAAACCTAAAAGAAATAAAGGACAAGGTATGAGAAAAATAAGGAAAACTAAATATATAGGGAAAATAAAATGGATAATTCCTGGTTTGACCTCCAAGAGGGTGCTAGGTTTTTAATACCCTAGTCAGGCAGTTATAGAGGTCTAAACCTAATCTGAAGGTGGATGGGGTTACTTGATTAGAAACCACCAAAAATTATTTCTTCTATTTATCTTCATACCAAAATGGTTATGGAGGAACATATGGATAGAATACAATATCTCCCCCCTTATTAAAATGTAGTGTAACTGTAATTATGGGGGAAGGATGAAGAATGGGTCCTCTTCTACTTCAAACACAACTATGATGATTTCATCCAATGCATGTATGGGTGAAACTAAAACATCCATAATTTTAGTAATGGAAATTCCAGTGAGAGTTAAATTTTTAAGAATATTAAAATAATTATAATCAAGAAATTAATCTTTACCTTAATTTAAAGAAGGCTGAATGCTAATTTCTTCAAGCAAGACTATTGTGAATTCTATCTCAGTAGGGTTTTCTTAATCTTCTTCCATAGAAAGAGAGAGGTAGAGAGATACTAATTAATATTTGTAAAATATATAAGGATCACTTAACTTTTGGTATCCAAAAAAATATAACCAATGTAAATCCAAATCATGTTGATCTCTCATAGTTGTATCAGCTGGCATGGAATCTTCAGGAACATCTATAAGCAATGGCCATAGAGCCGATTGGATATTCAAGTATTACTTGGGTTCCTCAAATTAATATAAAAATGGAATGGTATTTTTATTCTTATCAACATTTATTTGTTTTCATTCTATCCATATAACTTTAACATCTTCAACTTCGACCACCAGTGATGCTACCATCTTACTTGATTTTTTAAGAATTCTGAAATTATTTTCAATCACTAAGGAATTTTGTTTCATTTGCAACATCAATGTCTCTTAACATCCATTAAATTTAGTACTTTTTTCCTTAATATGTGAAATAACTAAATTAATCCATGACCTAAATAAATAATGATATGTAATAAATCTCTTTTTTTAGATTTTTGAAATATTGATTTTTTTGGGTTTTTTATGAAAAGCATATTGTGTAAACTTAGCCTCCACATAAAAGACACCAAATTAATGATAGGTATTTAGTCATTTCACCCCAATAAATATTTTATTTACCTATGTATATAATATAGGGTTAACACCAAGGTCGATCTCTTGAGGATGACACTCACAATACATTTTCTTCTTAATGTCACTATTATATTCTAACTAATATAGTACTATTAAAATAATATAGATGGATGTGATTTGAAATGAATAAAATATAAAATAATATATATATATATAAATTCAATGCAATATATAATTAAGTTATATGAAATAATTAAGGCAATTTTTCTTGGTAGTTTATGGTGATTAATATCATTTTTTCAAAAGAAACTGAATAGTCAATTCAATTTAGTGATCAAAACCTATCACACTACACCCTCTAATTTGAAAATTGATTACCCCATACTAAGACCTCTACATATGGGGTAATCTTATTATTAACATTAGATATGATACCTCTTCACTTACCATCACTACCCGAGCCATACTCCACCATATGCATGACTTAGATATTGAAGGGAAGGATGAGTGATAAATGAGAAGAAAAACTCGATGGTAGAGAAAATAGGGAAACCTATCACTATAATAAATTTAAACATCACTTAAATTAATATAATTAAACAAATATATAGAAAATCAAGCACAATAAAACTTAAACAATTCATAATTCCCTCCCTTGAATAAATGTCAAGGATAGTTCTCCATTTTTATTAGAGTTGAGAAGGGAACACAGTGGGATAAACACATAAAATAAAAGAAATGGAAGAAAAAGAGAAATAAATAGAAGAAGAAGAAATATGCACTAATATATATTTAAAATAAAAAAAACTATTAAACCATCATTACTCCACATTTCCTCCTTGAAATGGATATCCTTTGGTATGGGTGGTGAGACACACATTTATAGGGAAAAAGTGAAAAAGTTTCGCTCCAAATTATTTCCCCTGAAAGTTTCTATGTATTATCCCCATTAAATGGACAAATCATGGGATATTTTCTTTTTTAAAGTTATTCCATTTTCCCCTTGTTTACCCTATAAATTTTTTCTTTATTTTTCATCATATTAAATATTTATGGATATTTTACTTAGGCACATTTAATATATCTAGGTAACTCTTCGTATTCCAAAACTCCAAATTCCAATGAATTTATGGCCTTGAAAATTAGGGAATCAGAAATGGAAACCTTAATAACAATAGTTCATCCATATTTACTTTATCTTAATATCAAATTTGATCTCATTTGGTTTATCTATTTAAGAGACATGGGCCCAACATTATAAAATCTCTAGATCTATGCACAATTTTCGAGGCCTGGATTGTGAGCTAATTTTGGGCCTCTAAAATATGGATTGAGCTTTAGGTCCATAAGGATTAAATAAATCCCAATAAAATAGGAAAACAAGAAAAAATAAATTTTACAATTTAAATTAATTTATAAAAATTTATGGTCGAAATACAAAATTCAAAAAAAACCCATTAAAATCCAAAATTATGACATTTTTTTCATTTAACCTCAAAATTCCAAAAAAATCATAAAAATAAAATGTGAAAATTTCCCATAAAATACAACTATATTGGGATTATAAAAATTAAATTTCAGCACAAAATGTATGAAAATATTAGCTTTATCGTGCGCAAAATAAGTTCACCTTGTCTTAGTGTTTTGAGAGGAGTGAAAACCTAACATGAATAGAGCAAGTGCTCTAACACCAAGAAAAATGGGGGCATAATTGGTGTCAAATTTGAGGCTAGTTACTATGGTATGTATGTCACTACATATTTAGTAATAATATAAATCAATCCACACATAATTATTACATATATAGGGGCATTATCTTGGTCATGGGTTTGGTGAGTCGTGATACCTAGATAGGAAAATGAAACTGCATTCATAACATATACAAAGAAAGAGAGCTCCTAATTGGAGGTGAGATATGGAAAATAGAGGAATTTAAATTTACATAGATCAAGATCTTACATAAAGGGAGGTTCACTGATTGGAATTCACATGAGATATCACACTAAGTTGTTTAATTTCATATGGAATAGAGCATTCCAAATAGTTTAAGTTCACGTGGTATGGATCATATATTGTGTAATTTAAGTTCATGTGAAAAAGGAATAAATTACATGTATTTTAGGGTCATACAACATATTACTTTATATGGGGTCCTTTTTCATAGATCTAGATCATCAAAAAATTGAGATAACCTTGTATAAGTGAAGAATGAATAAATGAACTTTCAAACATCGATATAAAGTGGGAGCCTAATCAGAATTTGTGGGTAGGCTTGGGATGAAAAATCCATGGGTCACTATGTATCTTATAATATACAAATCAATCCACACATAGTTTTTAAAAGGTACTAGAAAAGGGGACATTGGGGAAAATTGATATGAATTAAAGGTCTGATAAACTAGGATAAGAAGGGGAATGAAGTTGATAGAGATTCATAGTTAGTCCTAGGATGTAGGATCTAGGCGTCACTATGTATCATAAAATAATATGATCCAAGGAATATTTTGTTCTAATTTTTGGATCACTTTTTGGTCACATTCTAGGTGACCTATGAAATTTCAGTCATCTAGTGTATCCATGAATATTATATCCTAAAGGAATGGAAACCCTTATACATATTGAGATCCAATATTGGGGAATTTGTTTGTTCTCACTGGTGACTCTTACATAGATATAGTTCTTATATAAAGAAAAAAGGTCTCACTAACATATTATCACAAAATTTTAAAATTTCACGTATAATTTATTGTATTACATTTATTTTAATTCCATACAACAAAGATGTGTGAACTCGATGTGAATTGATAAGATCCTTTACATTAGAAGTAAGATTAAATGATTTATCAATGGTCTTGGAATATAAGATATGAGTATCACTATGTATACCATTTTATAGGAATAAATCCACATGTAGTTTTGATTGTATAAGGGTATTATTCTGGTCACAGGTGAGTATAATTATGGTATTTATAAAGAAATATTTCTCTAGAATGGGGAATTATCTCTCAATATAGATTAATTGGAAAATACATTATAATGGAACCACACATATATATTTGGATCATGTGTTAGAGGGGTAGAATGATTGTGTCTCATTACCAAGCCATGAAAGAAAGGGAATTTTTATTCCTTCATGGGTTTATGAAAAAAATCCATTCACTGGTAGGACTCTTACATAGACATGGTTCTCATGTAAGTAAAATAGGACATACAATTAGGATACGTTAAGAAGTTTAGAATATTGTAGGATGGACTAGATGTTGTATAGTTTTATATTGTGAGATAGGGATATTAGATGTTATTTAGTTTAGGATCATACAATAAGGACTTATTCTGAGAATTTTATTGTCATCCAGAATAGAATTTGAAATTTTAGTTTAACATATTGTAGTGAGGATGTAACAATTCATAATTTAAATTCATCTATCTAGGAATTAAATTCTATGTAGTTTATAGACATACAACTTGGGTTTTCACGAACCCATCATCAAAACTATGCAATGTATTTATTAATAAACCTTGTATTTTTGGTCGGTGCGATACACACTCTATCCATTGTGATCAAGGAATACTATTCTTTAAAGTATAACATATGTACAATATAGGTCCTTCCCATTTTATTTAATGTTTTGGTTTATTATTCATATATATAATAAGATTTATCAGGGATAACACCAATTATCCATGAAGACCGTGCAACCTTTTCTCATTGAGTTATTCCAGCACTTCAAGTTTGATTTGAGATTGATAATATTCAAAAAAATAATTTTAGTTTTAAATTTATAGTTAGGGGTGTTTATCCTCAATAGACAGGGATTCCTCTATCCATTTAATAAGAGACTATGGGCTAGATTGTGTAGCATCATGGATTGTGGTGTGATAAGACCATAAATAATCTTGGAGTTTATTTAGCTAATAATTCTTGTGATTTTCCACTATCTTTGGAATAATATTAGATTTCTTTGTTGAAATAATATATCTATCTGTTTTCTACTACATGACAGTGGGATGAATGGTTGAACTTGATATTTTATTCCTGATACATCCTTTTAAAATATAGAATAGATGGAATTGGTGTTTTTTCAATTAATATTGTCTTAGAGATACAAAATATAGTGATGATATTTTTCTTCCCAATGTCTATGATATATTTCATCCTAAATTCCTTGAGGGATATATCCTAAACCCACTTAGAGAAGACATCGATGGTTGAAAGGTTGAACTTGAACTTCCTTAAAATATCTTGGGGATCTAGACCCATGAAATCTATTCCCCATAGAGAAAATTTCCATGATTATTTGTAAGTTTTAATTATTTATGGGGGTTGATAAATGACGTTGGTGAGTAATAAAAAACAACTCATTTTCTAGTGAAATCTATATTCTTGAATCATTAAAGGCTATAAGTACCTAAATCTATTGATTTGGTGGAAGTGATTGGTTCTTGAATGATGGGAATCAAAAGAACCTATATATAATTCTTGCATAACTCTGAGGGTCTCTCCTCATTCAATTTACTTGAGGATGACTCCATCAAATTTTTATTTTAAAGAACATTATGAGAATTCAAGTTATCATAAATGATTAAATTTTCTACCCATCACTAAATATGTCCCCTCTTAGATAAATCTGGTAAGATAATTTTGGTTTAGAGGTATTCTATTATGGGGGATATCCAACTAATTAGGGTGTTATAAATCAAGAATATAGGCTCAATTTTATTAGAGGTAGTGTTGATCTCATTGATTTATTGCTTATAATTAATGATAAACAGAGAGACCACCCTATAATTGACAATGTAGATTACTATATCATCCTAATATAAGCCTTATATGTATATGGATACATTATTTAATACATTATCATAAGCATTGTATGAATGTGATACATGATATAATTTTGGATCAAAGTAGAATTCAACATCAACCATCATACATAATCAATCAAGGGGATTAATTCCTCCATCATTATGGAATATTCACCATTAATTTTATTAATTACCAACTTTGAATCACCCTTGATATTTGAATAGGCCATCAATAACAGTAGAGATAGCTTCAAGCCTATAAGGAGGTCTCAACATCCTACTTTATTATTAGTGAAACCCTATGATGGTAGGATAAAATATGAAAGAACTAATTTGGCTGAAGAGATGAGGATGATCCCCAAGATAACTATTGAGATTTGGATTTTCCATTCTTCTTCTTATTGGGTTTCTAGAGGAACACACAAATTATATATCCCATATATGGGAGGATTCATGAATAAAGAATACAACATCATCAAGAAGCTCTATATTTACCAATACACTTTATGGGGTAGGGTGTACCATCGGGAAATCTATCAATTCCAACAATTTGATTGTCTTCTAATATATGAATCAAATATAAAATTTCTATAGGATGACCACCCATCACACTAAAAAACCAGTTAGAATTTGATGATAAATGATGTATTTAAGTGGGTAAATACGAGATACCAAGTGGACCTCGTGATGATACATGTAATGTCTCAAATTTTTCAATATGAAGATCAATTTGAGGTAGTTATTATCAATATAACAGTATCAAGTCTTAGTATCCATCATTGTTCTACTAAGATAGTAATGACTATTTTCCTTACCTGCATCATTCTTTTGGGAAAGGAGAGTTCTCAGTGACCACTCTATAGTTTTCACATACAAGATGAGTGTCTTCTATTCTACTGGAGTCATTAGAATTTATAGGTGTAGCAGGTAATTATTTAGATCATCAAAATATTTATGAAAATTTTCATCTCACTGATAGGTGAATCTATTTTTTTATCAAATTTATTAAAGGAAATAATTTTCCTACAAGGTCATATATAAATCATCTGATATAAGTGATATATACTAAGATACCCCTTAGTTCCACAAGATTTTAGGGATTCATGTCAAGGTTTGTATTGGTTTTTTATAGTTTGACTTTGATATCAAAATTTTGTACCATTAAGTTGAATTTTTTTTCTAATTTTCCCCCAAAAGCACATTTCAAGGGGTTTATCTTTAAGCTGTATTGTTTCAATTTGTCAAAAACTATAGCAATATTGGAAATATATTCACAATATTATTAAGAATTAACCAACAAATAAATTATGTAGTATTACATAGTATTCCCAAGAAGAGTATTGAAAATATGTTGCATAACTATTTTGTATGTTACATCAACATTCCTCAAGAAAAAGGGAATCACTTGATATAAATATACCCAATAGGGTGATCTAAAAGTAGTGGCCACATCATTATTCAGGGCCATTTGAATCCTATTGTATCTTGAGTATTCATATATAAAGGACAGGAATAGAATTTAGATGTGGCATCAATCAATTTCTATGTGAGATGTACCAAGAAATTATCATTTGGGAAGTAATGATTAAGATCTATGAGATTAATTAAAACCCTAATATACTCATTATTTTTACTATCAAGGATGATGTTGGTGATAAATTTTAGGTATTGGAACTCCCAAATGAAGTTGTCTTTAATAATATTGTAAAATTTAGCTTCTACATTGGATGCATGGTCCGAATTCATTCTCTTGGATTACTGTTTATATACATGGTGATCGTCTGGTAGAACTAATTTATGAGTATCCACATTGGGGTCAAATCTAGATATCTTGATGTAATTATCGGAAAATTCATCCAGATGAAATTTCAAAAAGGATATATATGTCTCCTTTTATTCAAGTTTCATGGATCCATTGATCAAAATAGGCTACAGATCCTCCTATATATCCAGATTCACCTATCAGAGTTAATCGATGATGGTTGAGATGATTCCTTTAATGATAGAGGGGAATCTATAAAATCTTATTCTTTAACTTATTATACCTTGTCATTATCAGAAGTAGAAGATAAAGGGGAATTTTGTGATCTAGAATGTTACGTCTTGGCCCAACTAACTATGAAAAAACTATCCATACCAGTTGCCACATGGCCGTAAGTGCACCTCCCCATACGCCAGAGGCTACCAATTACCAATCAGGGTCTAATGGTGGTACAGTGGGGAGAATATACCCTCAATAATAGAGTAAAATAATGATATTATAAATTATAAATAAATATACAAAATCATAATAATTAATAATAAATGACAATCAATTAAAGATAAATATAATAACGGAATAAAGTGTCTAATGACAATATACAACAATGAATGCATTTCAGATGATTATACAATATTATAGGGAAGTAAAACAGAAAATAAAAAGAATAAAAAGAATAAAAATACAAATGGTTAACTCCATGAATATCCTGAGTACCATATCAACATTGTTCTCCTAAGCTCCCATGTACAACACACAATACAAGAAATCATTAAAGGAAATACAAACAAATGGTCTGTTTGGGTATCCCAATGTAATGGTAGCCTAAGAATGGTGTGAGATATAATCTATAGGACACCACAAATGGTTTTTGAAACATAATCTAGCTAATGATTATACATGAAAACAGTAAGTAGATATAGTGAAATGATATAAATAATAAATAAATAAACAAATAAATAATCATAACAAGTAGACTCAGGTTCCTTAAAGACACCTGACTGACCATACATACTTCAACCTAAGACGAAATGTGTCTGACTGAGGTGAAATTATTAAAATCGGTATAAGGCAAGGAATAGTCATCACAACAAATTAAAAAAGATGGACCAAACCTAGGCATGTGATTTTTCCTAGTAGACATGCCTCCTAAATTAACTAATTACCATTCTTAATTTTATTAAAAGAGGTAACTAATGTATTCAATTAAATGGAATCTTGGGATCATCTAAGGAAAACCTTATGAAGGAATCCATGTATCACACAAAGAGTGTAACGTTTATCCAAGACCAAAGGAGTCTGTCTATGGTTATCAGTAAAAGGAATCCCAAGTATCAGTCTATATATAATGTAAAACATGTCCCCAAGGACGGTGACAATTAAGGGAATATCTATCTTCTGTAATGTCAATTAGGGAGAGTTTCATCAAATATGTTTAACATTTATGGATACTTAAACCTGGAAGAAGTATTTATTATTCCTTCAAAGAAGAATATAGTTTCTTCTAGCTTGGATAATGAGATTTTTTTTCAATTGTGGTTTGGGGTCTTGTGAAGGATCCTCTTCCTCTCTCTATGGAACCTGTGGATTTGGTGAATATTTATGGTTCGAAGACTTCAAATATAGAGAGGGTAAGTGATTTATCAAGGGATATACTCTTCCCTTGTTCTCGTAGTGACTTAGTAGAGGATGAAAACCGATGTTCTAGAAATGGATTTCTCACGATTGTTGGAACAAACTCTATGTTTTTTGTGGAGATAATTGAGGTGTGAAAGAACTTTATTATTGCACAGATAACCACTGAATATAAGAATGGTAACTGAAATATTGAATATATTAAGAAAAAATTTATTTAGATATGGGGATTTGACAATTGGAATATGTTGTTGATTGTTCTGGGATATTATCATGTTAACTTTCCTTCTCATGAGATGAAATTGATGGCACATAGTAGTGGATTTACTAATTTAAAGACAGGGATCCTTCATGGGACCCCTGGTTTGATCCATTTAAGGAAAAGAACATGATTTCACAATCTTAGATCTGTGTTAAGGTGTTGAATTGGGGTTTTTTGTAACACAATAATCTTTTTGGATATTTATTTGGCTGTTGTTTCTCCAATAATGTTCAACAAAGAGACTAAAATATCCAGGTATCAACATTATGACCACATTTTAGTTGACTTTGATCTGAAATTATTCAATTGTTGAGATGGTGTATCTTTTTGTTGGTGATTTTAAATTTAATCTTGATATTTAGTATGAATTTATCCTTGATTTTTTCTCTAAATTCTTGTGAATTAACATGTTAGAGGAAATTGTCATAGGGGTATTAAATGATTGAACTATAGGAAGTTTGGAAACCTTGTTGATAGATGTAAGATGAATTTTACTGCTGATAATGGAACTAAATTAGGAAGTCTTATATTCAGGATGAATAGTATGGTAGGAGTGATGGTGGAAACATCTCGGTTTAGGCCTCCTTTTCCTTTGCAAATGTGGTGGATGGAACCAGAGCAGGTAATGGCTCTACTTCAGCTCCTCCTGATGTCAATGATTTATCTCCCAGTGATTTTGAAATTATGTCCCATGATAAGGGATATAAGGTATATGTGAGTGGTGATAATAGGAAGGATTATCTTTTTGATGTCCATATGTATAGACAACACCAAGCATCACCACATGTGTCTTTTGATGCTACAGATAAGAGGGATGGGATACCATATATTATCATTGGTTCTAGGAAGGATGAAAGAAAATTAAATTTTTTTAACTCATAGTTGGATGATAAAATTGAGAAGGCCTAAAAAGATGATGAAAATAACATAGGAAATCATGAGGAGGCCTCCCCTAGTGGTGTTAGGCGGTGGAATGATAAAGACACCTTCAAATTGAAGAACATGCAGCTGGATGATAAAACTGAGCAGCCCACCAAGATGATGAACAACATGAAGGAAAGTAGGGATCCCTTGATGGATCAACTAAGGATGATATGGTGGTTGATGATTCTTTTTTGAAAGGTAATAATAAGGGAAAGAGTGTGAATCTTTCACAGGTTAAGCTATAGGAAAAATTCCTAGTAATTATAATGTGAAGTATATTGTGGGAACAAAAGTGGTTTATCTATATGCAGGTGATTTTAATGATTCATATACTATCATGGACCCTACCAGTGATGAGGGGGTAATTATAAAATAGTCAAAAGAAAAGGTTCCAATGTGTGAATGTTTTTCTCAGGATGGAGAAAGAGGGAAGGAGACTAATGCACCCAATTATTTCTACAATTATTAACTCTATAAATACTATGGAATTTAATTCCTTTTACCTTGAGAGTCTTGAGAATAAGGGTGTCAGGTACAAAAATAGGATTATGGAAGACTACCCATAGTCTTCAAGTGGTGAATGTATTATTTCACCCTCTCTGTTGAATGTGTAGGTTGGAAACCTGGATCATCATGTGGAATATTCTTCTAATATTGGGGAGCCTATGTTTGAGGATATTTAAACAAATCAATGGATTAATAGGTATATTTATATTAATGATATCTAGTCCCAGGTTTATGTTGATAAATAATGTACAACATTTTTGTGGGTCACAGATAGAGATCAAGGTGCTGAATCTTAGAGTGAGAGGGATAACCCATCAGATGCAGATGACAAAGGCAAATCTTAAAAAGCTCCAAAAAAATAGAGGAGTGGAAGACATCAAAAGGGCTAGAGAGGCTTATGTTGAATGGGTATTGGATATAAAAATTGATTATACATATTTTTTTCTCTATGGTGGTGACATGTGTATCACTTTTAGTTTGTATATGCATTGTGTCTTTTTAGGCACTCTTTATTTTAAATAAATTTCATGGGGTCTTGGATTTTTAATCCATGGATCGTAACATTCCTAGTAAAACATGTCCCCTACAAGAATATCCCTTGTATCTCACAAATGGGTTTGAGTCTCACTCATGGAATTGTGTAACCATCTTTCCACTGAGCTCATCTACATGTGCTCCCCTAAGAACCGATGTTTCTCATATGAAGTTAAGCAACATGCACAGTGAGCCCATCCAAGATATAGCAGGTATCACCCCAAGCATATAAATCCCCATCGACCCATAATCACTTCTTTAGTATTCCGTAAGGAGGAATCTGAGTATCTCTTGAGTCATAAAAAATACATTAACTCATTTTAAATTTAATTAATAAATTGTCCAAGTATATAATCAAGATTTATCATAAAAATGGTGCAAGGTAGGGGCTATGTATATAAGCAAGCCACATAAAAAGTCATGAATACTTAAATATAGGTCCAAGCCCTTTGATCATTTAAATTAAAAATAATAATTAGCATGTATTAATCTTTCCACCAATCCAAATAGTGAACCATTAAACATATCATTTTGTCTTAGAATACAACACACCTCAATGAGGGGTTTTGTTAGAAATCATGATATTATAATTAAAAAAATCATTGATTTAACATCATACATTTCATTTGATGAAATAGTTAAATATAACCAAAAGGTAAATTCAAATATAATAAGACTATTTAATTCATTTAATTTTAATTTATACACCTCATGGTTGGTCCAGTTGTAAGGAAGACACAATATTTTAATATGAACAGATAAACTAAAATGTATGAAGGAGTGGATCAGGTCGAGTCCATAACCTCCAACCATATTAAGAGGAGTCTATGTTACATTACAAGGAGGTATAGGCATTTGATTTAAGGAAATTGATATTGTAGAGGAGACACCCGGGAAGTCGTGAATGCGGAATAACATCGTTATTCTGTAATAAATGAAGCTTTATGGGATAAGATAAAGAATACCTACATTATACCAAGGATGACCTAAACATCTGATGTCGACGAATGATTTTATTTCAGTTCAATAGAAATCAAAGAAATATATGAACAACCTGGAAATAGGGATAATTAGATCTCATGAAGATAATAAAAATGAGGATAATAGAAACAAATAATGAAGCTAGAGGAATGAAGAGCTTACCGAGCATAATACAAAGAGATCAATAGACTTTGAATCCAAAAATGGATGGAGGAGATCGATCAAAGACTATGCTAGGCTTGGTAGGAGCCTCGCATGAGAGGGAGTGGGACTCACCTACTAGAAAAAGAGAGGAAAGAGGAATTTGGTTTTAATTACATTAAGTATAAAATTGTAATTTGACCCTCAAGACTGGGGCACATGTTTTGGATGGATGGTTTCTCCAAACTATGGATCAACTGTGTGGATACCACTATATAAGAACCATACCCCACACAGTTTCCCCACACAGTTTCTCCAACCATGTTCCAAACAGTACACACATACTTATTAAGTGGAACTAAGCATGTGGGTTAGGCACAAAGTTTAAGAAAATAGTGTGTATCCCATGGGAAACATATTCTAAAAACTACAAACAACTCACTTGTCCATTAACTCAATTATAAACAATTATATCAAACCATATTACACCACCTTGTCCACTGAAAATGGCCATGTGGTTTCTTATAATGGGTCACCCGATTTTAGACAAACTGTGCACCCTGCCTTTTTCTTTCATAAATTGGATTTCAGGCCCCAGGGATCCCAAAATATGATAAAATGTTCAAGGGGCCTCTTAGGCCTTAAAATATTCCAAACAAAATCACATTGAATTGCTCCAACTTTCATAATTTCATTCCAATGTTCAGTTTACAAAATAGACTATCCACTAACAACAAAATTCAAAAACCCTAAGAATTCCATCTGGTCCAAAAACATAGGACATTGTAATATCCCCGCCTTAAAAATTATTTTCCCTAATAATCCCTAGGAAAATGAAGATAACATCACTCCACCTACTGATGTCGTGAAGTCTTGTTCAAACGGTCTCATTTCTTTTCTAAATTCCCAACACACCTCCTAACATTAACTTAATATATGATAAATAAGACATAGAATCTAAATCCAATCCTTGTTTTTCCTAATTGAATAATTTATATAGAGATTCCCTAAGCCTATTAAACTAGAGACACGGTCTCTATATAATCTCTCTAAACATTAGATCAATAGTGTTTCCACCATAGGTTCTAGAATTTATGGTCCAATTCTAAATCATGGTATCTCTACCATCTGAATTGTCGTTCACAATGCTCTCATATTCTTCCAATGATACTCATGAAAAAATACATGATTCATGATATGATCGAAGGGTTGATTCCAAAATGACCTCATTTAAACTGACTGTGCCGACCTTTCCATGAAAATATTCTGTATAACTTCACGTTCCACCCATCTAACCCAACAAGGTCATGAAGCAGTTCCTCTCCAATCACATATTACAAGAGATATGGATAAATAGTTGAACCATATTTGGTAGACTAATCTCAAAACACTTAGCTTAGATAGTTGGTTTATTTTAATAACAAGACCTAATGAATTTTTTAAAGAAGGCACCAAGATATTTTCTCTAAGTATGCTCACCAAAGCCGATAATAGGCCTCTAGTGATGTCTCTAGCCAAACATCCATTACCCTATCCCAACACAAACATGGGTGCATGACTACTCCATAACACTTTTATCGTTACAAACTCAAAAATCCCATATGATCCTGACTAGGGTTTAGGATAACCTTGGAATCATTATCGAGAACCAAGGATCTCATTCAGGGAAATTTATACACATGCTTTTACAAGTGAGACATTAGTACAAATTGAACGTCCACATATCACAGACACTAATTGATCCCAAAGTGGAATTCACCTGGTGATCAGTTTAAAAGGGATGGATGGTGTCTATGAGTCAATCCAAGGCATTCCTACTTAGAAACTCAAGTATCACTAAGGACTAACCATGACTCGATAAAAACTAAAATTTCAGAATGCAACTCAGATGGAGTTCACCTACCAAGACCAATGGAATTTAAATTTTTTTTGCGGCGTACAACCAATGCTCTCTCAGTGTACCAAGATGATTTCAAGATAGGGGACATTATCATCTTTAAAATAAGAGTACATGAAGATTATTTAAATAATATATAGAAAGGATCTCAAACACTCTTACTACCCCAAGATGAAGCACTCAGTACAGTTCCCGACCAATCGTAAACCAACTATGGAAAGAAAGAGCAGTTGAAACATCACTAGGTGACTTCCTTAAGAGGAATATCGACTTCACCTACTGATGCATCACCAATAATTGATTGCAATTACTCTACCACATAATTCATCCTGAGATCAATCAAGCCCAACCACCATGGTGCATCCCCGACCAATGGTATCTTTAAAGGTTTCACATGTAGCTAACTACAACATAATAGTTCTCTCTTTCAAGAAATGGCCTAAAATAAAATATTGTTATCCATAGGTAATTTTAATCAAGAACAACCATTTTGGAAATCAATTTTCATGGTTTTAATACCTATACTTGAAAAAAAATTCTATGAAAATTTTGACATAATACTCCCCACATTAGGAGTGTCTTATTCATCATTTACTAAGAAAGGGATATCATCACACCACACATGATCCATTGACCACTAATCACAAGTTCTATATATGGCCAACATGATTTAGAATTCATTAAACTGAATAGATATAAAACCATATGCTTAAGATCACTAGATTAGATTCACATTTAGATATACACATGACTCTCCATCTGAGTTATGCCCATGTGTTCCATAGTATCAAGTGTAAAATAAAAACAACTGACCAGTGTGACAAAAACCTGATTCTATTTAAATATAATCCCCAACAATAGGGTGAGTTTGATTTCAATAACTCCCATTTCACTCTACTTTAGAGATATATTGTGTTCTTTGCATCACAACTCAAGGCTTAAACAGATTCCACCAAACCCAAATGGTTCGTTTTATCATTCATCAACTCAATGATATCATGTATTATGATGCATACTACACCATGATCATCTGAGAAAATGAATCATCCATAATATTATCCATATGATTATCAGCCCTATGTATTCCTGTATCTGATGTCATATCCGAAAGAAATAACTCAGACCAGAATTACTTTGTATGATTTTAAAACAGGTTAATGACCTCCTTAGTTTTCCAACACTAAATAGGAATTAAAAGAAGGTTCACTCAACCTACTAAGTGGTCGACCATGCCTTTGGCATGTCTATAATTCCAGAACCGATCATTTCATAATGATCACACTCATAGATAATTCCATAAAAACACATGAACCCCCATAAAAACCATGGTTTCATTTTGGAAACTAAGAGTTCTACATGAAAAACAACACCATAAAAATACCACTCATCATAAATATCATAGAATTTAGAAAGGATTTTAAGAATATGAGGTAGTTACCTACAATAGGATAGCCCCTTTAAGAAACTCAAAGCATCAAATCAAAACTATTTCATGACTACGAGAGGTCACTAGGCTTAAGAGAATATCATTTAGGTTTAAGCGATAAGGAAAGAGTCCTATAAGTAAAGTTCACAATCCGATTTCAAGGTATCTACTCAAGGAAAAACAAATAAAGGATTTAAACTACCTTTGCATGAGGGTTAAAACTAAAAAAACCTTTAAGTTCTCATTGATCTGGTTCATTTATTTACATTAAACTAAAAAAATTTAAAGTCATGGTTTTAAAACATCAAATATTAGTATTGAGACAATGTGATTTGGTACTCTATTTATCTAAATCCATAAGGTAAAATATGAAAAATATATTATATTCCTTTTAAACACTATCATTTAGTGACGTCACATTATAATCAGGCCATTTCATCACATAAACCCCATTTTAAACACCATTATTTTATTTATAAGGACTTACAGAATTTCGACTCACAGAAGATTAAAAGGTCTTATATTAATTAAAGAGGTACTGATAAAAAAATAAACCCACCTTACGTTTACATGGAAATACATATTGGTGACTACATGAACTTTAAATGACTTCCAACACATATAATAAACATGCCCCATGCGTTAAACACTAAGGAAGAAAAGATAAAGTATGGAAGAGCTACAAGGTTCCCATTAATCCATCTTGGGTTCATCTAAATGAAACTCAATCATTTCAAGAATTTAGTTTTAAAAAAACCTTTGTGGTTTCATTACACAAGAAACAAACCCCAATTAACCTACTTGGGTCTAGTTGTGAATTTAATAATTTATCCATACAGGTCATTATTCCCATGTAATAGGGGCACAATCCTTAATAAGGCAACATATTCTTTTAAGGGTCAAAATATTTTATATTCATTCAACAATATCTAGGTATATAAAGCCCATACATATGGTTCAGTTATATGGGTCGCCACTTCTCAATTTGTAAAGATCCCATACACTTTACAAATTCGAGAAAGACTCCCATTTAACCACAACTAATTCATATAGGATAAGATAAAATTTTAATAGCTCAAACATTTATACCATAATATTTAAGCATAATAAGTGCATCTAAAATGGTATAATTTGATGGGTTACCATTTTCCAATTTACAAATATCCCATACACTTTATAAATTAAAATTTGGATCCCATTCAATTATAGGAAATAAATGTTTCATCCCATATAACCAATGGTTCATGGATCAAACATGTCTTGATTGGTTAGTAGGGTGTCACCATAAATCTATGTGGGAAAACACCGTTTAGGTTGTTATTGTCACCTTAATAACTAATTGTACATTTTAAAATTTATAACTAGGAATAATAAACATTACAATTACATATGGTTTTATATGGTAAGGAAACATATAAACATTATTATTTAACCATAAAAGTATACTACATAACTAGGGAAACACAAAAAACATGATAAACATACACTAAGATTATGGAAGCATGACATAACACTCAAGGTAAGCATAATAATTAAAAAATTAAACAGATTATAGACATGCATGCATTGAAATACCTAAGAAAGTAAAATCTAAGCATGTTACTAAAAACATGTAGCATAGCATATAATAGGTAAACTATAAAACATGTAAGGAACATCAACAATTTCAAACAACCTAGAAATGAAATCTACATAGCATAGAATATTCATGGCATGTGATTCCCTACACGCCTATAATGATTCATGTAATGCTTCCTCCTTACTATACTGAGCCAAGGGTAAATATTGTAATCTCATAAATCAGTAAGCATCATAAAGTACTACAATCACACAAGGAAAAATCATAATAAACTATAATAAGGAACATCATGAAAAATAGTCCCATCCCTAGACAGTTGGATTTTTCCCTATATGTGGATTGATCACTCCCAAGAACAACTACTTACCAAGCACTGAAAAATTCTTATTCTCTTGTCTACCAACCCAATAAATAAAACCAAAGTAAAAAAAACCTCTGATACCACTTTGTAACATCCCTACCCGATAAACTATGGAAAAAATAGCCAGACCGGTCTCCACATGGCCTCAAACACACCTCCCCGTATGCTAGAGGCTACCGACTAGAATCAAGGGTCTAATTGTGCTATTATGGGGAGAATATACCCTCAAGAATAGATTATCATAGTGGTATTATCAAGATTAAATCAATAGATAATATAAAAAGTAGTATTAATAAATGAAAATAAATGGAAGATAAATATAATAACTGAATAAAGTATCCCACAAAAATATACAATAATGAATACATGTTATATGATTATAAAATATAACTGTAATAGACAATGAATAAAATAAAAATAATAAAAACCCATAGGATAACTCCATGAGCATCCTGAGTACCAGCTTTTTATGATGCTCCTAATTTCCTATGTATAATGCACAATACAAGAAATCATCCAAGGACCTATGAATAAGAGGTCTTCTCAGGTACCCTAGTGAAATGGCGTCCCGAGAAGGGTGTGATATATACTTAGTAGGTCACCACCAACAATGTCTAAATCATAATCCAATATGTGATTATAAATGAAAATAATGTGGGGATATAATGAAAAGAAAAAAAATAAAAAATAAAATAAAAAAATCATAAGATGTCGACTCAAGTTATTTAAGGACACCTGGATGACCATACCTACTTTTTACTAATCTAGAATGTCTATGAATTATTTGAACCTATAAAAATCGGTATAAGGAAAGGACGGGTCAACCCAACTAAGTAAAAATATATACCGAACCCATGCATGTGATGTGTACTAGAAAAAATGTCTGAATTTAACTAATGATCATATTTCATTTAATTAAAAGATGTAGTTAATGTATTCAATTAAATAAAATCCTTTTCTAGTCCAAGGTGAACCTCATAAAAGAACCCACTAATAAAACTAGGAGTGTGATGTTTATCCATAACCAAATGAGTCCTTCCATGGTCATATGTAAAAGGAATACTAAGTATCACTATTGGTATAAAGTAAAACATGTCCCCTTTGAGGCTGTCCATGGTATCTAAAAAAGGAATTCAAGCCTCACTCATGGTACAGTGTAAATATCTTTCCATCGGTCCCATCCATAGGTGCTCCCCAGGGAACCGATGATGCTCATAAAGAGGTAATAAAAACATATGGTGAGCCTACCCAATATATAGTAGGTATCATCCCCAGTATATAAAACCTCATTAATCCATGATCCCATACTTGGTGTTCTATAGGGTGGAATCTGAGAATCACTCAAGTCATAAATAAAAAATTTACTCCTTTTAAATTTAATCACTAAAGAGGACAAGTATATAACCAAGATCAATCCTAAACAATGTGAAAGGTGGGGTATGTATATAAGAAAGATTCATCACAATTCATGAATACTAAAGGATAGGGACAATCCCTTTGATCATTTAAATTAGAAATAATAAGTCTCATGTGTTAATATTTCCATCGATCCAAACAGCGAACCATTAAACATATCATTTTTTGATCAGAAGACATCACACATCAATGAGTGGTTTTATTAGAAATCATGATATTATCCTTAAAAAATTCATTGATTCAACTTCATGAATTTCATTTGATGAAACAATTAAATATACAGAAAAGGTAAATTCAAATATAAACTAAAAATTAAATTCATTTAATTTTAATTCATACATCTCAAGGGTGGTCTAGTTGTAAGGCAGAAAAATTATTTTAATATAAACATATAAATGAAAACATTTGAAGGAGTGGATCAGGTCAAGGCCATAACCTCCAACCAAATAGAAAAGAGTCTACATTACATTATATGGAATTCTAGGCATTTGATTTTAGGAAATCAATATTGTATAGGTGACACTCGAGACATCGGGCATGAAGAACAATGATGTTATTATATAGTAAATGAAACTTTGAGAGATAAGCTAAATAACACCTACCATATAACAAAGATGACCCACACATCCAATATTAAGGCTTGTTTTGTTCTGGTTTGAGAGAAATCAAAAAAATGGATGAAAACCATGAAAATAGAGTGAATTATCTTTCACGAAGATAACACATACGAGTATAATAGAAACTAAGAAAGGAGCTAAAGTAACGAAGATCTTGTGGATAGGAATCTAGAGAGATCGACAGTGATCAAATCCAAAAATAGATATAGTAGATCGATCAAATCCTAGGTTAGGCTTGGGAGGAGCCTCAAGTGTGAGGGAGAGGGACTCACCTATTGGGATAGGGGGAGAGGAAGGAGGAATTAGGTTTTCAGTTCATTAAGGGTAAAATTTTAATTTCACCCTCAAGAATAGGGTCGCGCGATTTGGAAAAATAATGCACCAAATATGTGGCTCCAACTACATAAGAACCACACACCATACGGTTTCCTCATATGGTTTTTCCAACCACACAAAAACTGTGTTCGAAAACGTGCACACATACTACCTAAGTGGCACTAAGTGTGTAGGCTGGGTGCACAGATTGTGGAAACTGTTCATAGTCCATATTCACCCTCTACTAAAAAATTTAGACACCCCACATGACCATGAAGCTCTTTCTTCTTGGTTAGATCAAATTGTATGACACCTCCTACTCCACTAGACAATTCCACACCTTTTATATTAATGGGTTTCATGATTTTAGACAAACCATGCACCCTAGCCGCTTCTTCCATAAAACTAGATTTCAATCCCCAATGATCAAAAAACTTTTAAAAACACCCAAGGGACCTATCAGGCCATAAACCATGCCAAAAAAATCACATTTTATTGTTTAAACTCTCATTATTTCATTCTTTATCATGGTTTACAAAATGGAATGTCCACCAATGACAAAATTCAAAACCCCAAAGGGTTCCCTCTGATAAAAAAACATAATAACCTACAAAGAAAATAGTATAGTGACATTTTTAGATCTTGAATCTTCTAATGTCTGGGGATCATTATTAGGGTATTCTTGGATATCTTATCCTTCCTCACTATCATCAGGAGTATAATACATTCTAGTATTTTTATATTTAAGAGATTATGTGGGTATATTAATATGAGCAGAATTATAATCTTTTATAAATAATATCCCTCCAACACATGACTAGATTCAATGGAAGTTATTGATATCATTAGGATGAGGGAAAATGTGTCCAGGAATCAAGCTTTCCTTGTCCTCCGAGGGTTGATTTCTATTTGATTAAAAAACCTTAGTTGTTTGATCCGAATGTTGGGCATACTATCCCTCACATAGAGGCATTTATGATCAAGGCAGATCTATATAGATAGTGAAATGTTCTTTTCCATTTTTAGAAGTGGATTCCCCATGAGGAAATTTTCCTAAATTTTATATAACATAAATTTGAATAGATGCTTTAAACTCTCAAATGGGATTTTCATTTCCCAATGATAACCCAAATCTTGAGCTTTCACCTAAATTCAATTGATAAGAAATGCATATTCTTTATTTACTTCACTCTACTGGCTGATATGATCAATTTATAGGATATTTGGGATATTAATATGAACATAATTGTTTGCAAATGGATGATTTTCCTCCATTTTATATAATATTGTGTTTATATATTGATATTTATAGGACTAAAATTAGGAATTTCCACTATACATCACTTTGAATTATCCATTAATAGAGTATTTTAGGTACTGATGGTATGAAGAGGGAACTTCCATAGATATAAGAATCAATGGCCTTCACAATAGAGCATTAAAATCCATATCTTTGAAAAAAACACAAACTCAGAGTTAGATGTTAGGTCTCAAAACTAGGTTATGAGATTTATTTTTTTTGATAGGTTTATTCTCACTCTTACCATATCCCTAAATATTTAGGTTGGAATGGTATAAGTCAATTTTTTCATATCCCAATAATAAACGGGTTATAAATATTAGGAGATTGATTATAGATCTATGATAACTTTTTAGAGATATACAAGGGCTTGATGTGTCCTTGTATTACAAGTTTATAGTTTTAATCTATGAAGGATATGGTTTAATGAAATTCAATAGGACTAGTATCTAAGTGATATTCCTCTATTGTAGGAAATTTAGCATTACATTCTTGATGGATCAAAAGGACCACAATGAGTGCCTCTATAATATTTTTGGTGAGGTGAAGAATGTCAAAAATTGAATGTTTAGTTGGTAAAACTACCAACCATTTTATTATATCATAATTCTAGACTAGGGACTTGTTTTTTTATCATGAGACTATTCCTTGTCCCATGTCTTAGAGGATGGGGATACTTATGCAAGTAGTTCCTTTCCTTGACCAAAATTTGGTGGAATGTTTTTTGTTTGTGTATTGGCCTATGTAGGTCTTCTCATATTCTGATGTTTACCAGAAAATCAAACATTATATTCATACCTCTAATATGATTGGATTAGAATGGGATGTATATGATTCTGAAGTCAACTGATTCCCCTTTTAGAATCACTAAAGTAACTGCATCCAGATTTTTGTAGCATATATAGCTCCATCAAAGACATTTTATGAATTCCAAGTTCCATTTAGACTCTTTCTTCCTAGACTTCATTTTCCTTGACAACCCCTACAACCAATTCCACAATTATGGGTAGGTAAATAGGGTTTATATGTGTCTTCCTCAATAGATAATGGGTCTGTCAAGTGGATCACATTGATGGAACTAGATTTGGATTCTTCTTCTAAAGTGGATCCTATTTAGTGGGGCAATGCACGTTGTATCATTTTGGGGGATGTGGCATGTCCTCTCACTTATAATAGTTATAATTATAAATGGGTACAGATAAATTTTAGTTCTAGTAAGGTATCCTCCTCTTACACCATCTTTTATCTATGACGATTTCATGAATCTTGAGAAATTGAAATGAAGAATATTTCATATTATATATTGTAGGTGGTCTGAGGGTCACAAATATTGGTTCATTGGAGACTTAAGTATGGCATGTGATCAATTGATTAATTTAATATTCACCCATTAATTGAACTTTTGCATTACTCTAATTAGGACTTCCTATAATTTCAACTCCTCTTTAATTAGGATGGAAGATAAGAATGTTACATATGACATAGTCTTACCCAATTTTACTTTTCTAGAGTCATCTATATTTTGGAGGATATCTTTGAAGAGGAAGAAATATTAGATGTTATGTCCCAACATTCATTAGAAGGGGAAGTAATTAAAATGGTCATTTAGTATGATTTCATTATGTTTTCCAATCTAAAAACCTTAAACAATTCTAATCCTTCTCCCCTTCCTAAAAAAGGTGCTGTTGATACTTTTTTCCATTCATGTGGAGGTATTATGTGATATTTCATTATCTTAGGATCTTGATCCATTTTCAACATCATTTTGAATGTTATTATTACAACCTCTGTTCTATCAGGATTATTTTCTTTGGTTGATGGTGTTGGTCAAGACATTTCCTTGGAAAATTATATATAATCCTCTAGGTGCAATATGACTAATGTGAATTTTTGAAATACACCATATTATTTTAAAGGAATTATACATGTTAAAAAATCATCAAAAATATATTATATATAGATGTCTAGTTTCTAATATTCTAGGAGATACGTATTCAGTGAATAATCCATCCCTTTCCATCTTGAGATAAAATCTATGACTCTATCATTCTCATGTTTCTTGAAATTTGAGAGATTGAGGATCATTTTCTTTCTCAGCATAGTGATGAACTAATATAGGATTCTTTGAGAAGGTATTATCATACTTCAATAGACCCAACTAGTAGGTTGTTATACCTAAAAAACATTAGTATTTATAAAGTCTACAAAAATCACCTAAGATTTACTACTTCTTGTTATTTGAGTGTTTCCATTATGGGGAAACATTGAGATATGAAGTGTGTGAGATGCTGCTATGGGTCCTTGGTTTCATTATAGATGGGGAAGATAAGAATTTCAAATTTTGGATTAGGTGGAGTTCCATTCACCCACTTAGTATATGTCTTCCTTTTTGGTTGCATTGGTGAGATTCACCCTTCTATATCTCCCATTCAAGAATCCTAGGACTCGATGGAGTCAAGAGGTTTTGGAAGGGATATAAACTAGGTCGATACTTGAGTATAGGTAGTGGATGAAGCCTAATATGGTTAGGTTATATGAAACGTGTGATGAAATTCAGTACAATATGACCATGGGTATCTTTCCTGACATGAATATGACTTCTTCCCATGTTGGTAATTTTTTTAATAATCTTCAACCACTAGGTTTAAAAAAATCATTAGCGTAAACCCAGAGCTAGATGAATTGATTGAATATTCTCTTATAGGTTGAGAAATTCTATCCTGTTGGGTGTGAACTAGTGGGGAAATGTTTCTTTCATCTAGTAATTATACATAGCAATAATATTAGCTCTGATTAATTCCTCATTAAGTTTCCTCAATTTCTCATACTCAGTTTCAAACCACACTATCTTTTCTTATATAGATATGGATTTAATTTATTTGGGTGATATATGGTATATAGCTAAAGCCTTCCATTTTTATTTGGTTTAATCTTACTAGACATATTTTACTAGACTATTTGGTAGTTCTCCTATATTTTGAGTATTCCTCTTATGTCGGGTACACACACCTTCTTCAAGTATTTATATGTGGACCATATTTTGAAAAACTATTTCCTCATCATGTTTTTCTATACTAATATTGGGTTATATGTTACATACAAGGATGATGCTGATGAAAATAAATGATATATAGTGCACTTTAGGGATTATATATTCTTCATAAGGGTAGGGGGATTTCTTACCCTCTGTGTATCTTTCAATGCACAAATCACAATCCTATTCAGCATTTTCCTTCTTAGAGGACCATTTAAACTTATGATCCTTATAATTCTTTGGCTTATCTTTTTTATATCTCCCTTTAAGTGATTTATAATTGGATATTAAGAGGGGTTGACTATCATTATTCACTGAAAAAATTCCCAATGATAAGGATGGATCACATAATAGAAGAATCCAATGGGGATTTTCTTTCAAAGATCCCACAAATTTGGAGAAGAGAAACTTTTGTGGTGGAGGAGGAGTAATAATTACCCAAAACCTATTGAATAAGGCTTACATGGCTCTTCCACTATAACAATTTTGAACCACTAGGGATTTAATAATCTTAGTGGTAGTGGGGGTGGTAAAAATTCTCCTAGACCCATGGTATGGGGATACTCTTTGTTATGATAATGAGGCTATGATTATCAAAACCTTCTTGACTCTTCATTATTTAACCCAAGAATGTGTTGGATACAAGGAACAATATAAGTGTGATATGTTTACTACTAAATATTTCTCTATAATTATGGATTTCACTTTCCTCATGTGGGAGTACTGTTCGACCTTCTTAGTATCCAGAAGTAAAATTTTATAAATGGTTCTCTCCCATTGAATATTTCATTTCAATGATCTAGATATGGAAGTATTAGTCTAGAATGGAAATCTGGCATATATAAAATATAGTATTGATACTTATCCTATAGTTAAGAAATTCCATATTACCTATATTGATGAAATTAATTATCTATATAGTAGGGTAAAATTAAACACTATATATTCACTTCACCCTCTAATGTGCATGTCTGGTGGGGCATCAAAAATTACCTATAGAATAGTTTTCAAACCATTGTTGCATGTATACTGGAGGTCTCTACATTTTTTTCCTAACTTTAGATTCTATGAAACTAAGAGGGAGGTTAGGTTGATTCAGTGGAATATATATATTATTTACTTGATGTTGTTGGTATATTCATCATAAGTCAAATATTTCATCATGAGATGGTGGGGATTTTTCAACAGATTCAAGTATTGATAGTGTATGTGATCATCTTTTAATGCCTATGGAATGCCATACTAGGAAGTGGTTATGAGCTATAATATAATAGGTATATTTTATTCATCCAGTTATTCCCACAAAACCATATTATTATACTCATCCTTAAATGAGGGTCCATCTATTTAATCCAACAAGAGTGGTAAATTCCCATCTATGATAGGGAAGACATATATTTTTTGAATATTCTCAATTTAATCAGATGGAATTTGGTGAAAATGAGATATATTTTATGACCATCACCCCAAATCACCCATTTATAGGGGTGAAATTCCATCATCTAGTGAATAGGCATTGGGCATGGATGAACTCAATTTTAGTGCCTCCTAGTATGAAGGTAGTCATGAAGCAATTTTGAAAAAGGGGGGAACTTCATGTTAAAGCGATAAATCAAAGTAGGGAGGAACTCTATAATGAGTTCAATGGGGAGGACTTCCATGGTTCAATTTATATTTTCTATTATTGTGAGGACATCAATTATATCATGATGTCTTATTTTAATGGGGAATTCTACAACGAATGACCTAGGGGGAACCTCCAGGGTGGATGGTTTGGTTTCTATAAGGAGGAACTTCTTGGTTACCAATATTTAATGAATCAGTAAGGGTAGGATGTTCTTGTCAATTGATCTTCATGTTTTAGGGAGTAACTCCACAATTAGTGTCATGAGGAGAACTTTCATAACTAATCTTTGTAATTTTTTAAGGAGGACCTCCACTATGGGTACTCTAGGGATTACCTCTAGAGTTTATGTGTCCTTTACCTAGTTATGAAGATTCATAATATTCTTGATTATACATTGAAAAATTCTAGAGAGATTCAAGAATATAAGTATTGACCAGGGTAGGGTATGATCCTACTCCTAATATATATATTATAATTAACGAGAGATTATATATCTTTATGGATAAGATAATGGGGTCATAACCTCGATCCTTATTTGATTAATGAAATGATAGAAATAAAACTCATTTATATGAAATCTATTTGGAAACCTTATTCCCATTATTTGAATACCCTAATGAATTTATTAGATAAAAAATGGAATAATCTGGTGAACCTCACATGTATGTGAATTTATGGGAATATGGTCCCATTATTTTATCTTTAATCATTTTTAAAATATGATTAAAGAAATTCTAGGTGAGTAAAATAATATTAACCTACCCCACAATGGGTGTCACCAGAATATACTGGTGGGATTTGTCCATGTTGGTAGGAATTTGAACCTATCCCAATGTTGTTTCCAAAACTTGTTTTTGATCTCATTTGGCGGGAGTAGGAATATGGGATTGCTCTTGCGCGATTTCTAGAGTATACTAATAATATCCTATGATGTTGGTAGGGATATATTCTGGACTTAAAGTGACTGTCAGGGCATGCTGATGAACTCCATTTGTAATGGAAATATGAGACTAGTCTTGTTCTTTAACAATCATCGAGATATTCTGATAATCCTCCTAAATGATAGTGAGAATATGAGCCCAGCCTTGATTATCCTCCAAAGTATACTAAAAAACTTCACTGATTATAGGAGTATAAATATGGGAATTATCCCTATTGTCTATCTAGATATTCCAACAATGATCCTCCTTTTCTACTTCTAGGATATGCTAGAAGATTTATAAAATATTACCAAAGTTATAAGCCTATCATTCAATTTCATACAGGATATGCCGATGGGATTCTACAGTTGGAATGAGAATATAATAATACTCTTTAGTGGGAATAGAAATATGATACCTATCTAGTAATCTATTTTATATCAAAATATACTGATGGGTTTCAAATACTATAGAATGAATATGGCCTTTCTTCGTTGTTGTTGATGGTATATGCTGACATTCTTATTCTGATACTTCTAGGATATATGGGAAGACATGTCGTGGAAGCATAGGAATATGGTCCTCATCCCTAGTTTCCTCTATGATGTTCTGATAGGATTCATTAGTGGTAATGGAGATACGAATCTAATCCCTGGTGGTTTTCCTCTCTTGGTGATAGCTACTCCTATGCACCCCAGTGTGGGTGACTGGGATTGACTCTTCCCAGGTGATCTCCTCATAAATTTCTAGAGGGGATAAGTTTGTGTGGTATTAGAGATGATGATGACTACTAATTGGATCCCTCCTAAAAGACTCTAGAACTTTGGTGAGAACATTAATATTTTCTTTCTTCATCTTTATAAGGTTTGAAAGGCTAGTTTTGATGCGTTCCATGGAAAAAATTCCAAAAAAGATTTATTGTGTCAATGAGTGACACTGGTTTTGCTGTAGTTCTCCATTGATAGGATAGTCTACCAGGATACAGTACCTAGAGGATATCATAAGCTGTCTGCAAGGCTATGATAGTTCCATTGAGCTAGTACACCCACACTAAGGAATTTACTTGTTGTTTTTGAAGTCACTATATTATTGACATTATAATTTTGGTTCATAAATCCATTTGATTCTCTACAATAGACAAATATATCTAGTGTTCAAGATGCTGATGACCCTAAGGAGTTCCATGAAAACTACCAAACTATTCTAGTAGATTATCATGGAAAATTGAGTTAGATGATGTCCTTACTTGGGATCAAATGGGGTATTGTAAGAGTTCCTAAATGTTGCCTAAAAAGGAATAAAAAACATAAATAAGAAAAATCATTAATTCTACATCATAAGTAATAGAATGATTAATCCATAAATTTAATAGTAAATTATTCACATCAAGTTCACAATTTTTTTACAATCATGTGATGTGACACAAATTTTATTTCAAGTCAATGCATGTCTGCTTTCCAAAGGTAGGTGGTTTCTGGGACTTTACCAATGATTCTTGGGTTGTACATTGGCTAAGAAGATGGGAGGTATGGCTTATAACACCCTTTAGAGGGGATTGTTTTCCTACTCTATGACTCTTTTATAGTTTTAAGACATACTCATGAATCCTTCCCAAATCTCAGTGAAAGAATGGTTACCACTATGGTAATGATTTGATTGAAACCATGCATCAATGAAAACATTTGTATATATCATAGGTTCTCTATTGATGGAACCATATGTATATAATTAGAGGTTCCCCATCTTTTTTTACTATTTAGTGATCTTATGGTTTAAAGGCACATTATCATAAACTTTGATATTTATCACCATCCAGGGATGCATTAGCTGTTTTGGGGTTAATATTAGGCCCATGAGAAGGGATTTAAATATATCCTCATGCGAGGAATTAGAACCCATGTATCTTAGTGCTACTTAATGGGACATACCATTCCTTTTAGATTCATATGACAAGGACCACTATGTTTCATTTTAATGTTGTGCATCTATAACTACTTTCAAGTAGTTTAAAGTCGTATGGAATGGACTACTAGGAAAAAAGTCACCTAACAATGGTTGGTGTAGGACTTATATATGAGTGTCCCTTTTTTGATTTTTTCCATTAGTACCTATAAAAGAGAAGGTTTTATGGGTTTACTAATGAACGTGGACCAAGTGAGTTTGTATTATGGATCATGTGGTGATCACATGGTTTTCACAGGCCATAATCAAATAGAATTACTATTTTACTCCTAATATATCATAGTGGATTACTAGGGTCATATATCAAGGAGAAAGGATTGGGATTATCACTATCCTAGCACTTAGGTATATTTATTTTGTTTTTTTTAATTTTAAAACATGAATATTTGGTGATTGGTTTTTGTTTGGTTTTCAATTTAACAAATTAAAACAAATGAACCAAAAGTCAAACACAACAATGGGGTGAAAGGGGTTGGATCAAGGGATGAACACACAGAATCTTCATCATTATCTAGTTCTCAACAAAAAATGGTGTCAATATCATTATTAAATTACTCTCCTATATCTAATTTTCAGTTTTGAATTTACAAAATAGAAATATCCTCGGGTACATTCAATTTCACCTCCCTTATAGTGAAGATGCAATGAACACACTCGACTGAGGACTTCAATGTCTCAACACCTAGCGCCATCATATACAGTTCATCCCTCAATCCACAACGCCTTATTGGTATGCACTATAAATTGGGAGATGAAAAGAGAGATGGTTTGATAAATTTGAGGATGAAAAATATCATCGGAAAGAGCAGGTGAATACCATCGATCTACTTATTTCCATTTGGTTCTGCATTAAGGATGAAACCTAAAAATAATTAATGAATAGGGTGCTTGTATGAAATCTCATGGGGAAATAGACCTTGGGTTAGTTCCCCATGACTTGGAGTTTAAGAGATCACATTATAATGTGGATATTGGGGAATAATATGAAGACATAATAGGGAAGAGAAAAACACAACACAATTAACAAAAAGACCAGAATTAGTATTTACACACAAAAGTAAATTACATAAAGAATGATTTTGTAGAATAAAAACCTAGGTGAAGTAAAAAGATGCTGGATCACTTCAATGGGTGAGGAAGAAAATTATTTATATAAAAAACCTTCTTCTTCCTTGTATTCAGTGTTGAGGCAAGTTTCTCGGATGAATGCCACATGTTCAACTCTGATGGTTGTGATTAATTCTGTAAAGAGTATCTATTACCAAGATTTTTAGGGTGAAGTAATTCAGTATATCACATCATAGTGGGTATTATTCTACGGTTGAAATGTTGGACTTCTAATTTGGATTTATATAAGCCTTGTGAAGTAGGAATGGATGTCAATAAAAGTGGGAAGACTAGGCTTGGGCCTGAGATGTCACTACAATTGACAAAAAAACACTAAATAATTTTAGCTATAAATTATTATATATATAAGTATAATTATTATTATTATCATTTCTTTTTTTCTTCTACTTATTTGATGTGTGGAGCCCGGATTGAAATGGGGGATTCCACCCTCAGGCTTGAAAAAATTCTCTGGTGGGTTTTTTTATTTTTTTAATGTTTTGGGTATAGGGTTTTGATATTTGGGTAATTGGGGTAGCAACATGCGAGATGAATTAGTGTTTTGGGAAAGTGGTGTTTTTGGGTTGCAAAACACCTGATGAATTGGTGTTTTGGAGGTTTTACCCAAAAACCGACCCTTCATAACTGTGGAGACAAAAATCTCCATCTCATTTATTTCTTTACTAGATAAAGAGAGCTCCTTCCCTAGTTCCTCATCCTCTTCTTTCTGCAAATCCCTTTCAAAATCAGTTTGACCAAGGTCAACAATTGGATCATCCACAAGCATGGGTCCAGTTTTGGAACTGATAAGGACATCTTTGAAGGAAACACTGCCACCTTCAGTGTCTTGACTACATTCAACCCTTTGGCATCAGAATTAGGAGATCCCTCAACCACTGAAGGAAGTTCATCATTTTGGTTTGACATAGGTGTTTCAATATTATTCCCCATCAAATCAGCATCCATAGTGGTGTGATAATTCACAACATCTTTCCTTATAAATTTCTTACCAGAAGATGGCAAGGTACCTACATGTTTGACTTGAATATTTCAAACATTCCTGTAGTTGAATATCTCATGCCCTACAACCTTACAGAACTTACAGAAGGATAAAATGGATTCATATTCAAAATGAACATCAATTTTATCACCATTTTCTAATAAATATGCACTTATAAATATATACTTATAAACAATAAATATATTATAAATATATTCTTATAAATATATTATAAATATAATAATTATATAATTATAAATATATTATAATTTTAATAAATATATACTTATAAATATACTGTAAATATGATAAATATATACTTATAAATATATAATTATAAATAATAAATATAAGAAATACATAATAAATATAATAAATATATACTTATAAATATATAATTTTAAATATATTATAAATATAATAAATATATACTTTTAAATATAATATAAACACATTATAAATATATTATAAATATATTATAAATATATTATTAAAAAATATTAAATATAATAAATATATAATAAATATATACTTATACATACATAATAATAAATAATAAATATAATAAATATATACTTATAAATATATAATTAAAAATATAATTATAATTATATTCATAAATTTATAATTATGTATTTATTTAATAATTATAATTTTAAATATATTATAAATATATAATTATAAATAATAAATATAATAAATATATAATTATAAATATATTTATAAACTTACAATTATATATTTATTAAATTTATGTTTATAAATATATTAAATATATAATTATTTAAATATATTTATTATAATAAATATATAATTATAAATATATGAATATATTAATATTTATATATTAATAATTATATATTTACTATATTTATAATTATATATTTATTATATTTATAATTATATATTTATTATATTTATAAATATACAATTATAAGTATTTATATATTTACAACTATATATTAATTATATTTGTAATTATAAATATAATAAATATTTATAAATATTTATATATTTATAGTTGTATATTTATTATATTTATATTTATTATATTTATAATTACTATATTTATAATAATAAATATAATAAATATATGATGGTGATGGAGGAACCAGATAAGCCGATCTAGGTGATCCTTAGCAATCGCGGTACCCTAAACCTCCTGAGAAGTGTGAATCTCTTCTCCTATGTATCAAATCACACTACTGCTCCATAAGACTCAACTATTCTGAGGAAGTAGAAGTGCGAAGAGGATGCATTGAGAGGTTTTTATTCTTTCTCTAGTTTTTTGGGAGGATTCTTTGTCTTCCCAAAGAATTTCGTTGTGCAGTGAATCATTAGGAAGGGTAATACTGGGAATGTATCCGCGGCAGATGGTGCCATCTTAGAAAGACTCAAACTCTATAAGAATTTCTTAATATATCATATATCTTTATTAAAAGGAACGAAACCTTGGAAGGTCATCGAACTAGTTCTTCATCTAGCCTCTTGATGCACCGGAATGACGTCGTTAATTCCTCAGGGCGTGAGAGAATTTAGAAATTTAAATTGTTCTGAACCGTACAAACTACAAAGGCATGGTATAGCAGAAGTGTGAGGTCAAACCCACAGAGATTGGGGGATGTAACTGTGAAAACTCTAGACTAAATCTTAGGTCACTTCCAATTTCAGTTTTCTTTAATTAAACTAATGATGCAATTGAAATAAGTAAATTCAAATAGAGAAACAGAAGAGAGGGGGATTAGCTTCAAGGGGCGGTTTTTCTAAACAAATTAATTCAAATTTACTCACAAAATAATTATATTAAATAATTGTTCAATAAAATAGTTTCAATTATAGAAAAATGGTCCTTCCTTATCGAACTACCCTAGAATCCCAATTCATCATGGTCAGATGAATCAAAATAGCTAAAGTTCATTAAGTTTAGATTATTAAAAGCAAAAGAGTAATTCAATTCAATGATCAGGAACAAATCATCTCAATCATGTTGGGGTTTGTTAATTATTGAAAATTATGTTCAATGATTCAATGATTAATAAAATAGATGTGCAATCTTAACATGATACTATAGAATAAAATCATATTTATGATAAAATTTAAATCAAACTATGCTGGTACTCACCCCCTTTGACCGATTCCTCTTCCACCTACGAGTTTTAGCCAACCACCGTTGGGTGATCACCACTGATGATTAAACCCAAATCCATAGGGAAGAGAATAGATGAGAGTGAATGGGAAGGATAATTAATGAAAATAAATATTGGAATTAAAATAAAAATCATCCAATGATTACATGAAATAACGAAAAATAAAAGCATAATAAAAAACCTATCTACAAAGACATTTTGGTCAGAACCCAGCGACATCCTCCTGATGGACACGCCTCAAGTTTTGAATAAAATGACTCCATACCATGTTCTACCTTCTTATTTATAATCCCTTCAGACATTCATGGATTCCACTTGGTAAAAATGTGTTTTAGTGGCCGATCGAGGCAAAAGAAATCATAAAATCCCATCAATGATATGTTAGAAATCAATGATTTTTGCTGTGTCGGGCTATTACACGACATGTAATATGTTTATACATTGTGTAATCCTTAGTAATGTTTTCTACATATCATGACCTGTTATATTCTCACGACATAGACATTTACACATAGTGTATAAACATTACACGACATGTAACTTCAACATCCAGTTCCATAATCCATGTTTCATCCCGCTTCTTCAGTTTTGTTCCTTGGATGTACTCCATGAACTTCCCCAAAAATATATTGGCACGCCGCTTCACTTTGCTCGCGGTGTGAAGTGTCATTTTTCCCTCAATTTCCATGTTCCCCTTGGTATTTCTCCAAATGATGTTCCTACATAAGAATACAAAAACATTAATATCAGGAACATATCTTATATTAAATAAATTATTATTTAATTAATTCATATATAAAACCCATAAAAATATGTATACAATATAGATATATCACCTATGTTTGGGGTTTCTTAGATTTTAAATTTGTATCTCTCAGCCATGGGTTTTTCCATATATTGTTTCCTTCTACGGAACTGAAAAATCACGCATGGAGTTAGAGTGTGTAAAACTTAAGACCATGAACCCTTAGGGTTGATTATTAGAATCTCAATTTCAACCTCAATTAATTCAATTAATCCCTTTCATGGGTATGGATTATAATCCATGGATTGAATATGGTTTTATGGAATGAAGTAATTTTATATGACATTTCTTCGAAAAACTACATCCCAATTAGGATGGATACAACCACTGAAATGGTATGTTTTGGGAACTTTTCAAGGGTCCTGGTATAAATTATGCTTAACTCTTCTTTGATTGATAATTTAGTACTATCTAATCCTCAAGATGAAGTTAATATTTTCATTGAATATGAAAAAATTCATTTGTTTTTTGATTCTTTCCGTGTTACTGGTCACTCAAAATCCAACTATAAGAAGGATATCATTTGTTTTAGATGAATTTTAAAGGGACACAAATTGAAACATTTCCATAAAAGGAAAATTAACATGGATACCCGAGAAATTACACATCAAGGTAATGAGTAGGTTATAGTTGAGGGATCCCAATCTCATATTTCTGATTGCATTCCCCCAATCATTTGAGGCACATATCCTTCTACCCTAATTGATTGTATTGGGTGTTTAGATAGTGGTAAGCCTAAACTCTATCCCTATACATAGAATGATAGTAGTTTTCCTTATTTTCTTATTCCATATGATAATTCAAAGTCTTGAAAATATTTAAAAGAGGATAATAAAATACTTGTTACATGTTTTTCTTTCAAGGATGTTTTATCCAGTGGGATTTCAAAGGATCAAGATAATGTGGAATCGGATGATAATAAACTTGACAAAGATATATCTTCTTAGGATGAGGTGGACTATAGCTTATGGTAAGATCATATTGTGACTTCTCCTAGAAACTGAAAAGGAAAGACAAAGTTGGAAGCCACTACCTCAATTAAAGCAAAATGAAAAAGGACTCATATCTCCCCCTCTTCTTCTTTACATCTAATGCAAGGGTTGATATATAGAAACCTAGAAAGTGAATTTCTACCTTTAGTGGACCCATGTTTAAAAGATCCCCAAAGGATTGAATTGATCTTAGATCTTGTAAATGAAAAGGATGTATTACCTACTGATTGAAAATCATCTGATTCCAAGATAGATGGAGATAACAAGACTGATAGTACCATGATTTCATCATAGTTCATGGATGACTTGAATTTTAAGTAGGAAATTACCATGGCACCAAATTTATCTACGAACATGAAGAGGAAAAATGATTATTTGTCTCCAAAGGTGAAAGTTGAAGGGGTTGGGAAAATGCTACAGCTGTCTCTAGCAACCATGTAGTGAGATTACACTCTACTCTTATAGGATGGTGAAAATTTCAAAGTTGGATAGTGTTTAGATGGCTAAAACCAAGCTAGGATCTTCCTCGATGGTAATATATCTCTCAAAATTTGTGATTTTTTTGGAATCAAAAGTCATTTTAAAGAATTATTTTGAGCTACATATAGGTGATAGTAGTGATGAAGATGGGTGACTCAATGACCGTGCAGATGTCCCAGCCGGTGAAATGCATGTTTTTGATGAGGGACTTTCAGAATATGAAGGCAGACCATGGTTGCAGGTTAGAACATGGAGAAGGGGATGACACACTCGTGGATGGGATGGTCGTGCCTCTTATCACTACATGAGAACTAGTCTAGAGCTTATTGACCTCTTTTGACTTTTGTCCGGGTTTTTTTCTTGAATGTTCCTCCCATTCCTTTGTTTCTGTTTTTATTTAAAAAAGATGCCTCTCAATCTCAACCTTTAAAAAATATTCAACTGTAAATATATAAACATTTATTTTATATTTATAATACATTTATTATATTTATAATTATATATTTATATATTTATAATTATATAATTATATATTTATTATATTTATAAATATACAATTATAAATATTTATATATTTACAATTGTTATTTATTATATTTATATTTGTTTTATTTATATTTATTATATATATAATTATAAATATAATAAATATATAATTATAAATATATAAATATTAATTTTATATTTATAATATATTTATAATTGTATAATTATATATGTAAAATTTTATTTATAATTATATATTTATTATATTTCATATTTATAATATATTTATTAAATTTATGATATATTTATTATATTTATAAATATATAATTATAAATATATCTTTATAAATAAATATTTATAAATATTTATAAATATATAAATATATTTATATATAAATATATTAATAATTATAATTATATAAACTTAAATTGTATATACTTATTTATAATTATTAATATATAATTATAAATTTATATATGGGGGAAATAGGGTGGCGTTTTTCAAGTTTTGGGGTAAAACCCCCAAAATGTCAATTCATTATGTGTTTTGTAACCCAAAAACACCACTTTCCTAAAATGAGGATTAATCTACCATGTTACTACCCCATTTACCCAAATATCAAAACCGTATACACATAAAAAACCCACCATAAAATTTTTCACTTGAGCTTCCTCAACAAGAAAGGTAGGGGTTTGGATTTGGAGGTGAGGTCACTAGGCAATGGTAGTTCTCTTATATGGTTAGTGTGAGTATGTATCATGGTGGTTCTTATTCAATGGTGCACGATCCTTTACAATGGCGATGTGTAGAAATTGGTTCAACTAACATCATGGTCTTCTACGAGCTTCCATGGTGGTGAAGATTGAAAGATCTCCGGGTGTTCAGCGTGGCGGGCATCCGTGGAAAGTGTTAAATAGTTGAAAGGCTTCTTCTGTGTGGTTAACACAGTTTGAGATTCAATAATTATAGTGATAGGGTTTCTTATTTGGCACTCCAAATTTTATTTTGGTGGCATAACATCACTAGTTCTTCATGCTCGACGGTGTGGAAAAATTGATATTAGGAGTCTCCCTTATGCTCGATCAGTGCTCAAAGAACTGCGGTGGATTGATGGTTTTATATTTCACAGTTGGGATAAATATTTTGAAGAGGGACTCATTATAGTATTAATTTGGGTGAAGTGACCATGACATGGTGAGTTGGTAGAGTGGTTCATGATTCGTATATTGGTCATGAGTGGGGATTATGATAGGAATGGTGTTGGCAGTTATCACAGTCAATATACATACTGTGAGTAGAGGATCAGTGAAGAGTGTCTCATGGTAGAAATACCAACCATGAGAAGGGTGTTTCATGGTAGGTTGCAATGTTTCTACAAATGGTTAGTTGAGAATGAAAATACACTACCAGTGTGGTGATCGTTCAAGGCATGATCACTTTTGGCCTTTTCATTTTTCTGACCTGCATAAAAAATCATTTCTCTTAGGGAACCATTTTGTTCCAATTAATTAATTTCAATTCATTTAAATATTTATTTTAAAATTTTTATTTCAAAATGATTTTAATTTATTTATTTGAATTTAAATTCAAAATAAAATATTGACTTAATTAATACTCAAAAATTTAATACATTTAAGAAATTAATTCCAGACAGAATATTTACAATTGTAATTTCATAGATTAAAAATTAATCACCTTTTTAATGTTATGAATTATTCAAATTATTCTAAAAATGAATATATCAATGAAAAAATATTTTAATCCGTTTAACATTTAAGTCCAAAATTCACAAAGTCACTAGAAATGAATGAACTACCCAATGTTTGAATTAAAATTAGGTATATTTTGAATGAATAACAGATAAAAATATTGAAATTTCTTACTCACATCACTTATCCACACTTAAACTATTTCACACCTGGGAAATATTATCATTGAATTTAATTTATTCAAAAAGAAAAAGAAAAAGAAGGTTGTCATGCCTATATATAAATTTACTAGCTAGAGAGTAAATAGAGACCTATCCACTATGAAAATCATCACACCTCATATGTAAAATAAACCAATGTCTTGCTTTAATTTAATAAAAGTTTCAGTTTATGAGTGAATCAAATTAGATTTAAGTGGAATAAAAATTAAAAAACACGAACTTCCATTTTTTCTCTCTTTCCTAAGTTTTCTCAAATAAAAGTTTGATTTCCCACTTTATCAAAACTACTTAAATGAATGCGGTATAATTCAGTTTCATCCTTCATGGGTTCAATATTTATCTCACCTAAATGAATTCATTTTTGACTTAAACAATTTATTTATATTCTTTTTTTTTTAATTATTTTCAATCCATGTATGTGTATAGAACTGTTCGAAATCACTTTTTAAAATTTACAGAGGGTTAATCACACACACACTATGACATTGTCTTAGATATTCATTATGGGTTCCTAATTACCTATTTTAATTCTAGGTTCAAAGTAATTATACCATTTTCAATTGATTTGGATCTCTGAGGTGTTATTTTTCACATAGGTCAAGTTACCTCACATTAAGTTAAAAATTACAATGACTTTAAGTTATAAAATTTATTACATAAAAATCATTTCACTCACACTTTATCTCCTAGTTATAAGAATAATCTAACATTAATATAGAGATCAACTCACTCAATAGTCACTTAAGTCTTACAATTTTATAACTAATGAATTACATCAATTTTAGCATGATATTTTCAAACTAGGAACGATAGTAATGAAGTTCAAGAAATGTTTGAAAAATAAAAATGGAAATCTATACAAATGGGGATACTTACAAAACTATATTTAAAGAACAATTTTTAAAAAACAAAAGAATATAAACCTAAATAAACTATATATAGATTCCTATTTTTTTATTTTGTTTTGTTATTTTTTAGTTACAGATATTAAATTTAAAACAAAATGGTATTTAAAAATAGATACAATATTTTTATTTACATAAAGATTTACTAATAACTTACTAAAAACATTTATTTTTTTATTTATATATTCTAAAATAGCATCTGAAAAGAATTTAAAAATAATCCTAAATAGGTTTGATCGTATCCCCCACACCTAGTCATCACTGGAAATTAGAAATTCTTGCATAATACATTTAATTACAATTTATGAACAATATAAAATTATAGGTACAACCTGGTATTTATTTTACATCAGGTTTGAATTAATATTTCCCATGGTGCTCTATGGATAGGTGATCTAGCCTCCTGGGTTATTTCCACTTAGGTAAAGCCTATATAAATAACTTAAACATTAGGAATATTTTATTGAAAATCAAGGTAATGAAAATTAAAAGGAAATATGAAAGAATAGAGGCATGTGTTATCCCTCTAAAGAGGGGATATAGTCAGACTATCTATAACTAAACAGTCATTTGAGTATCCCCAGTCCATATGGGGATAAGGTTTCTATGATGAAAACCACCATATTCATCTTCTTCTATAGAAGCTTATCTATAATTATTAGACCTACCCCTTTAGTAGTGTAAATCATATTTGAAGGTTGGGATGGAAGGATGATAAATGGGATTTCCTTGGGTTCTGCCTCACTATTGGTGGATTCCTCTTCATCCAGTGGGAACTTCAGTTATTCTTCTTAGAAAGATTCAAACAAGGAGAAATCATGAGATACTAAAAATTGACAAAAAATCATAACATGGTGAGTTCAAGTCAAGATACCCCCTTCATATGTTGTCGTATATATTTATATCTCTTTATGAGGGAACCCTATTTATTATTCTTCTAAGGTTATGTCTCCCTCTAGTTGATGATTATGGTAATGTTAAGGGAGTAACTGACTCTCCATAGGTCCCGAAGAAACTTCATCTTGAGTAACCACTTCCTGGGATGGTTGTCCATTTTCTTGGGATGGTTGTCTTCGTTGTTATTCAAATTGGTCAATATTCTAGTCTATTATAGGTTGTCTAGTCATAGGGGGGGTCTTCTTATAGGGTGTATTAATGTATTTTTTTCAAATTAATCTTCATCCAAATCCTCTTATTCGTTAACCTGTGTAGTTTTATATTTGATTTCATACATCTCTAGTTTCAATTATACTATTTCCAGGTATAATGTTTCTTCAAGGGGAGCTACAACATGTTATTAAACTTCTAAAACTGGGATAGGTATCTAATATTCAGATCCTTTGGTTTCATTTACAACATAAGGTAGGTCAATAGAGAATTGGTTTTTAATAAAATAAGAGAAGGTAAAGTTTGAAAGAAATTATCCCTTAAAAATTATTACATTCAGCTTCTTGGATCAATACACCAGTTCAAAGAATTTGTTCTAAAGGGTGAACAGGGGAAGATCCTATGATTCAAAAAAAATCACCCTCATATTCTTGAATATCTTTTTGGGAAATTACCATGGGATCGAACTCTTCATCTTCGTGTTGTTTTCTTTTCTCAACAATATCATAGAGGGAAGTGTAAAATTGTTGTTGACATTCTACTCATCTCTTCAATAATTTCTCTATATTCCTATAATTTTAGGTTTTATTTCAATTGTAAATCACTTAGTATAGATGAGTAGATCTTAATTTTTTCTAGTGTAAGATCTTATTTAGTTTGATGGTGGTGGGGAGGCATGTACTATTGATGGTTGTTGGGTTAGTTTATGTATTAGTTCCCACCCTCACCCATTTGTGTGTACTAAATGTTTTTATTGGTACAACCATTGAGATTCTATCTCCAAGGATTATTGTGGGAATGTATACTAGAATTATGGGTGGGTATCCATTAAAGAATGGTCTCACTGTAATTCTTATTACAGTTTGGAGAGAAAGTGAAAGTAGAAGAAAAAAACAAATAGAGACAGGAAAAATAAGAAAACCCTATTTACTGTCGTGTTAAGGATAATGAAAACTCAACCTTAATTTTTGGAAATGATGTTAAGTTGATCACATAGTTGTTGTGGGATGAGGTCAATTTTGTTTTTGTATTTTACTTCTAATGCAAGCAAGTGGCTATCATGGGTAGTTTCTCAAGGAAAAAGGGTTGGGAGTCTCACTATCCTAACAGTTGTGTATCTTTATTTTATTTAATCATTTTTTTAAAAGGAAAATTTTTTGATTGTTTTTTGTTTGGTTTTTGATTTAACAAATTAAAAAAATAAAACATAATTTAAAAACAAAAATTGGTGAAAGGGGTTGGATCCAAGCTCGAACACATAGATTCTTCATCATTCTATGGTTCTCATCGGACAATGGTATCAATACTATTTTTTAATTTCTCTCATATATCTAATTTGTGGTTCTGAACGTACCTAAGAAAAATATCACCTAACACATCCAGTTCCACCTCCTCTATAGTGAAGATGCAATGAACACACTTGATCAAGTCATTCATTATCTCGACATATAGCTCCATCGCATGCTATTCATCCCCCAAACCACAGTTCTCCCTTGGTATGCACTATGAACTGAGAGATGAAGAGAGAGATTATTTGATAAATTCTAGGATGTCATAACTTAATAAAAAGATAATATAAATACCATTGATATACTTCCTTTCATTTTTCTACTGTATCAATGATGAAACACAGAAATAATAAAATAATAGGTTGTGTATGTGATCTCCCCTAGGGACCTATCCTTCAAGTAAGTTCTCCATAAATTGGAGTTTAAGAGATCATGATATAATAAAAATAATGTTTAAGAACATAAAGAAATATGGGGTAGAGAAGAACACAACACAATTAAAAAAATAGAAATATTTTTTACATGAAGAATAAAATAACATAAAAAAATCTATAGCAGAATAAAACCCTAGTTGAAGTTGGAATATGCTGAATCATTTCAATGGGTGAGGAATAAAATCATTTATAGAAATAACATTCTTCATTTTCATATTCAGAGTGGAGGCGAGCTTCTTAGATGAATGTCATGTGTTCAACTTTGATGGTTGTGATTGATTCTATTAGGAGTGTATCTTAATAATATTTTGAGGGTGAATAAATTTAGTACATTTTAGCACAGTGGATGTTATTCTATGCTTGAAATATTTTACTTTTTATTTGGATTTCAGAGGGCCTTGTGAAGTTGGTCTGGATGTTAGTGGAAAAAGTGGAAAAATCAGGATTGAGCCCAGTATGTCACTGAAATTAGAAAAAAAACATTACTTAATTTTAGTATAAAATTATTATATATATATATATAAATTATAATTATCATTATCATCATCACCATAATTATATATTTTTTTCTTTTTTATTTTATTCCTATTTGATGTGTGGAGCTCAACCCGATAGGGGGGCTTCCACAATCAGTATTCCTCAGCAAGACAGGAAGTGCTTTGGATCTTGAGTTGATCTTAGTAGGTGGTGGAGATTCTCTTGACATGGTGAGTTGGATGAGTATATCTATTGACCATGATTGAGGGTTGTGGTAGGCAGGTTGTTAACAGTTCTCATGGTCAGTATATTGACAATCAGTTGAGAATCAATGCACATGGCTGGTGTGGTAACCATGAAAAACACAATCACTTATGACCTTTTAATTTTCTTGGACAACATAATAAATCATCACTCATTGCACCATTTTTTCCAATTAATTAATTTCAATTCATTTAAATATTGATTTTTTAAAAAAAATTATGTCAAAAAAAATAAAATTTATGGGTTTTAATTTAAATATAAAATAAAATATTGAAAGAATTGATAATAAAAAGTTTAATACATTTAAGAAACTAATTACAAATTGAATATTTACAATTGGAATTTCACAGATTAAAAAATTATCACCATTTTAATGGTGTGGATTTTTAAAAATATCCCAAAAATTGAAAATATCAATGAATGACAATATTCTGAGAAATTTAAGTCTAGAACTCACAAATTCTCCATAAATGAATGAATTAACCTATATTTATATTGATATTAGAGGAATTTTCAATGAATAATAGATAAAAATATTAGAAATGTCAACTCACATCATATGGATCATTATGACTATGGATTGATGAGGATGGGTTTATAGTTCCTAAGGAATATGGCCTGGTGAAAGTATGGTTTTGGATATTGGGTTCGAACATCAATGGGGAATGTTATGTATCCTAATTAATAGAAATCAAATTCCATGTAGTTCGAGGGATATAATTTAAGTTCATATGACATGACCATACTATATAGTTTAACATCTTGTGGTAGTGATATTCTTGTGTAGTTTTCAATTGTGAGATTAGTATATTTGTTTCGTGAAGGGGAGAAGAAAAAGGATAGATTGGGGCTTATGCATGGTCAACTGATTCTGGTTTATCATATTTCTTGGTTATAAAATAAGAGAAATTTTGGTTGGACTCACAGGGAATATGGCCCTTTGAAGTAGAGTGGATCACATGGAATATGTCCCTTTTAGGATGGTTTCACATGTGATATGGCCTTGTGAGGATGAGTTGGGGATTATTCATGGGCTCCCTAAATATATGTATATATTACTAATAGATCATTGTAACGAGATCATTAATGATGGAATGATTGAGACTTACACATAATAAGAGTCCCTTATATGGTTAGGTTTGGGATTACACCTAGTATACAACCTTGGATTAATTTAGGAACATAAAGGTTACATGTTGGGATAACACATATGCTACCTCGATGTGCCTGACCTAGTAAGCGAGACAAGAGAAGGTGTGATTACACCTAATACGAGTCCATGGTATGGGTTGGTCCATACACCTAATATGAGGCCCTTATGTATGTGTTGCTGACTTAGTGAATGGACCAAAGGCATACACCAACTACCTAGGTGGGATGAATTTTTTATATGAGAGAGATGATATGGGTAGTATGAATTAGGGGAGACATGACTAGTGTCCTCGCGATAATAACCCTCATTATCAAGGGAATAGATGGTCCTTATTACCTTGATAGTTCTATCAATCAAGGGACAAAACCCATGAGTGGTTCATTTTCAAGGGAATTTATGGTAAAAGGGGTGAATGGTGATGTACATGAGTTGATCATGTATCGTAGGATCCCATTGAGGAGGCCTCCATGGGATTTCAATAGTGGCTTTATGGTTCCTAGGGTAATAAGAAAAAACCATGGTGAACTGAACTCTGATGTGGGATTTTACTATATGGAGAAGTTTTCATAGGATCCCTTTATGAATGAGCCTTACGAAGAGGGGATCATATATTATTCCTCAAGAAGGAGGTCTGTAGATAGTGCATTAAGAAGGATGTGTTTTTGGTTTATATAGAGTAGGTCCATAAACATCACCTTGAGATAGAACATTCATGATAGGGATTTGTTGATATATGTAACACCCCGAGATTTTATGAAAAATATTCTTTTTAATTTCATTGATGTCTTATGTTGTACGCTACACCAAAAGGAGCTTGCACTAGACGCATCCCTGACTTGGCTTGCTTTATATACAATTGCGACCTTCCACGATAGCGTGTGTTGTACGCAATATCGAGTTACACTAAACAACGATATGTTATTAAAATATTATATAAACTAGCCGTTATGAATAGTAATACCCACTTTTTGAAATTTTATAAATTTTATCTTTCAAAATGGACTTCATTTTTGGATTCAGAATTTAAAAATCAGCCTAGGGTGAAATTTTGGTATTTTCTTGAAAACATTCAATTTTTGATGAATAGTGAAAACACTGGGTTACTATTTAAAAACCGACTTTTTATTTAAATAATTATTTATTTTATTTAAATTTATTTTAGGTAAAAATTGATACATAATACCTATATAATTTCAATGTAATTAATTAAAGTCATTTTATAATAATTTTAGATATATAAAAATTTTATTGAACTTTTCACCGTCTTTTACCCACCTTCTAGGAGAATTTGGAAATTCACATAAAACATGATTTTACCGCTTCTGTGAGTGGAATTTTGAAAATCCGAGAGACACGGTTAATATCAAGGACTAAAATGTGGTTCAATGAGATGAAAATAATTTTTGGTCAATAGTAACTTTTTACTTTTATTTACCACGGTTAAAAGTAAATAGGGTAATTAAGGGTAAAAATGATTTTATTATTACCCTAACACATGTCCTAATTATATTGGATAAGTGTAATTCAACCAAAAAAACCTTAGGAATAAAATATGACCATTTAGGTCCACTTGGATTAGATTAGGACATTTATTGTTAATTTATTTAAAGAAGGGTTAAAATAGTTAAAATCAAAGATTAATAACTAAATCATTTATAATATAGGGTTATACATAAGATAAATTTGACTATAAATATTAATTAGAAATATAGAAATATTTTATACCTAATGGTATTTTATTTATAATTTTTATACATTAAATAATTTAAGTTATTTATGACATAATGGTGATGCAGTAATTACCTAAATAATGAAATATTAAACTAATTGATGTTATAAATACCCAAATAAAAGTAATTTGAGACTTTTTATGAATTAAAATAATTTTATAGGTTAATATGACATGTTATTCTAGAATTAATTAACTTTTTTAGAACTAATAATGCTGTTATGATTTTCAAAAAAATCCATTACCAAATAGTGTCAAAACTGAAATAAAATAGTTTTTAAAACAAATATTATATTATTAATTGTTATTATATTCCTAAAAATCTAAGGTTCGTACAAGATACTTATATCATGATAGGTGTATCATTAATGGACCACTTGGGGGTCTCTTGGATGTATATGGTAAGTTTCTTAACTATATAATATAAAAATATAAAGTGACATGGTAAATGTCAATCTAATTAACTAAGAGTTAAAACTAAACGATAAGGTTAATATAATGACCAAAACCTATCTAAAATATATTGGTTGAGAGTATTTCGACCCATACCTACCTTAGCATATAAATAAATCAATTTAAAGATATTAAAAACCAAATATGACTTTATTATAAAATAATATTTTATGTTTTTCCAAAGGTGCCCCTCTGCTCCCTTATAAAAAGGGCACCACTTCTCCCTTCTCTTAACACCATTTTGAGCCTTGAATCTCGGCCAACCCCTAACCATTTCTCTTCTACACTTCCCTAGAAACATTCTGGAGGTTTTTTTCAAAAGACCAACTCCACTTCCTTAAGAGGAAGCTTAAAGGAGGTGCGTCGAAGAAGAGGTAATCTCTTCTTCCGATTCTCTCAAGTTTCTTTCTTCCTCTACTTCTTCTTCTTTAGTTGTCTCATTATAAAGTAATAACATCAGTATTAATTATATAATGATATTTTATTATAAATATGATACAACCTTATTTCACCTTCTATCCATCCTACGGAAAATGAAATCACCGCGCGTGCGTACGTACGGAATATAGTCTCCACGCCGCGGTGTAAACTGTTTTCGACCACCACCTTACTTGGATGGGTATAATGGTGTAAATAAATAACTATATATTATTATTGTAAAGTGATATTGATTCTGAAATATTATACATACACTTCAATACAATTCCACGATCATGGGAATGATATCATCACTCGTGCGTACGTACGGACTGCCGTCTCCACGACGTGATGGGATTCATTCTCCATGTTAACCATTCATGAATGATTATAAAGTATATATAATGAATAATAATGAAATATATGACATAATAATGATACTGGATTTATGAATATATATATGTATTTCATCTACTTAATTCCATTCAATTCAATAAGGAAATGAAAACAGCTTTCATGTGTACGTACGGCCTACCGTCTCCATGAACGATGTATTTCATTCCATTTATCGATCTATCATATATATATGTATATTCTGAATATATATTATATATAAATCATGTTTTACATTCTGGAATTATTTAAATAAGTATATAAGTAATAATATCAAGAACAACAAGTCGAAACACGTACGATAAATAAAATGATTTTACCCAAAATGCTGCTTTAACATGGAATTTACATAAGAACGGGTAATATGAAGTCATAAGTAAACCATATATGATATCATAACAATGAATATGATTCTGTAATAAGTCAATGACATTATTTAAATCATTATACAGGAGGTTCGTATACATACAAATCATATCAGGCGTAAGGTAAGGGATAACTGTTCCAATCTCATTCTTATCCGAGATTGTTTATTCGTAAGTATTTACTAGGATTATTGTTATCATCCATGTCCATGTTTCCTAAAAATGGTTTCATGTATGTTTAAATTCCATTTTAACCATTTTTTCTTTTACTACATGGTATGTAAGGAATCGTTTTTTTACCATACAAGGTACTTTTTGACTTTTCTGACAAAAGTACGAGGAGAATGTTATTTTTAACTTATACGGCGTGAATGGATTTTTATGGTTTCATGAAGATTCCTATACAATATTGCATGATTATTTTCAACAAAACCCTTTTCTTTTTCAAATTTCATGGCATTTTTTGAAAATGAAATGATTTTGAAGAAGAAAGGATATTTTCCTCAAGATTTCATTTCAAGTGTTTTATTAAAAATATTTTCCATCTAAAATGAAATTATTTAATATGTTTATGTTTCAAGTATAATGTCTCCATTATTTACATGGTTTTATTCTTCTTATGATGAAATGATATCCATTTTTTTATGGATTATGTTATGATGGCATGATGTTTAAGAATCCCATTATATTACATGGCTTATGCTGTGATATATGATTTATGATTTTGCGGAACACGAAAGAATGATTTAATTATGAGATGGGTGGGACCTATATCTTCCTCCAATGCATTGGGTAAAGATTTATATCTCATGAGATAGACATGGCTGAAACGGTAAGTTAATCCGGTTCAGTAATACAGGACTGGAATGAGGAGTGAACTCGATTCAGAAAGGGAATTTGTCCACTAAGATGGTCTTGGCAGCAATGCCTTGCCTACTATGGAAATCATATCATGTGCTTAATAGTTTCCACAATCACATGTTTTATTCCCATGCTATTTTATCGTGATTAATGTTTCTTTATGATCTATGCCTTATGTACTGCCATTTTTATGTCATTGCCCAAGATTTTGATGTTTAAACATTATGTTCATGTTTTTTTGTTCAAATGTATATGATTTGTTTTATTTTATCCATGCTTACCCTTACTGAGCATTTGATCTCACCCTTTATATGTTTTCTTTTCCCCAGGATTTAAATAATGGTTTTAGGTAAGAAAACCAAAAGGGGAAGATCTTTATGGGAGATGTTGAAGATCTCTCACCACGATTAGAAGATTACGTTCCGAGTTTCCAAAGACACTAAACTATTACGGTCCTTGTGTGTCTATTTTTGTTATGTATTAAGTATTCTGCAAAAGTAATGTAATGTCTATGTACGTCAAGATTCGGGTCTCTACAATATACCCTCACAAATTGTATCTCACAAAGAAGGTCTGTGGAGGGCACCTCGTGGAAGGTTCCTTCACAGAGAATGTTCATGAATAGAACCTTATAGACAATGTTAGTGGATGAACCCTTTTGGATAACACCTTTATGGAGAAATTTTCCAGATAACACCTTGAAAAAAAGGTTCACATAGGGAAACTCATAAACAAAATCGTCACATAGAATGTTCATAGAGGACACCTCATAGAGGTGGTTCTTGGTTAATGCCTCACGAAGTGATTTCTTATATTTATTTTTCTCCCTTCTCTGTAATTTGGATCAAAAAATACCTAGGGATTCCTTCATGGATAATTTACCAAAGGGTAAAGGTTTATCTGAAATGTCCCAAGTTCCATCCAAAAGTTCATAAAAAATGTCTCTTCTTTCTTGAATTCCATGCCGGGTATTTATATACAAGTTTGGACAACCATATTCTTAAAATAGTTATTCATATAGGGAGTAAGTGACCATGTAGGGAGTATAAATAGCCACTAAACTACCTTAATCTCATTAATGAACCCCATAGGTGGTTATAAAACTCGCCTTGCTATCTCAAATGAGAGTGGTTGATGAATTATATAAAAAACACATAGAGTGTTCGTATTGCTACTTCAAATGAATTCAATTTACGAATAATGTTTTTGTAACATCCCAGGTAAATAAAGAATAAAACATATTTCATTTTTATTAATATTTTTGAATTAAATATTAATTTTACTTTAAAGGGTTTCTATGTTTTATATCGTACTCGATACACAACAATGAGTTTCTTTGAAATCTTACGTTGCACACTAATAATATAATATTATTATATTAAATGGTAGTTAACTCCTAGCCATTGTATTGGTGGGAATGAAAAAAAGTAACTATAATATGATTATACATATTTGTTAAATGTATTTTCATTTATCCAGTAAAAGTTAGAGGCATAAAATATGAATGAATCTAATTTTAAGAATAATTTACATTAAAAGGTTGATTTACCGCCTTTTAATGGAGAACCCTCTTTAAATATAGTTTTAGTCATTTTAATACATTCTATTTGACCAAATAAAATCCTTCTTTAGAATTGGGACATAAAAATTTACTTTGTGTAAATTTTTGTAATTTTTCCGATAAAGTTTATTTTTTTAATGAATAGTGAAAAATATTGTATTTTAATTCAAAACTGTGTTTTAATATAATTTATTTATATGGTTAGATTTTCTTTTTAATTTTTTTTAAGTGTAATTAGAGTTTATTTTTACCATTTAATCCAATTTTTGTCACTATAATTAATTTCAATTTGAAATTGGACATAAACAAGTGTCAATCTTTTGATAGTTATTGTTTCTTAAAAACACGCTATTTGTTTTAACAACGGGAATTAATTTTAAATTAATTAAGTCCAATTTTATGTTTTTAAGTTGGAAAAATAGACATCATTTTTGAATTCATAATATCAAATAAATCTTAGGCTGAATTTTTGGTATTATCTGAAAAAACATCAATTTTTGATGAATAGTGAAATCACTTAGTAGTAGTTAAAAAAACGGACTTTTTCATTTAAATAAAATTTTTCCACTTCTGTGAATTTAATTTCACAATTCCAACATATATGGTTATTATTATTAAATAAAATTTGGTTTAATAAAATGAAAATAATTTTTGGTGAATAGTGACTTTTGACTTTTATTTACCGCGGTTAAAGGTAAATAGAGTAATTCAAGGTAAAAAGAATGTTATAATAACTCGAAATTACATCAAATTTGTTTAAAACTTATTTATTGAGTCATTTACGACCATGGGAATCTTTGGGATGATTTTGGGACCTCATTGAGCCACTTGGTAGTGATAATGACACTTTAGATTAATTAACTTAAAGTAAAGACAAAAATGACATAAACAAAAATCATTTAGTAAATCAATTTTTACATGGGGTTATATAAGTCATATTTTCGACTATAAATATTCTTTAGAAATATAAAAATATTTAATAAATCATGTTATTTGTTTTATAATGTTTATACATTGAATAAATTAAATTATTTATGACATAATAATGATATAGTATTTACCTCATTAATAAATGATTTAAATAAATAACATTATAATGATTAAAATATTATCCAAAACTTGTACAATTCCAATTGGATGATATTATTTAGACTATGAGTCATCTTATCTTCAACTCTAATGATTTTTGGACCTTTAGAAACCGAATATCATTATATAATAAAATAATATTTTCACACTTTCCTAAAGTGCCCCTCCCCCCCCCTTATAAAAGGAGACCATTTCTATCCAATTCCTCACACCTCTCAAGCCTTTTTTATCATAAAAACTCTACCAAATTAAGATCAATACATCAATATCCTACTCCTATAAGACTTAACTTAGGCAGAAGACACTTCAATAAGTCTTTTTGGTTCAAACCAAAGGAAGTTACCCAAATTAAAGGTGACGGTTTCTCCTAAATTGTTTTATTTTATTTTACTTCTCCAGCCCCCTAAACTCTTTTTATTCCTTTATTTTATAGTAACACCAGTATCCTAAATATACTAGGATGTTGTTATGATAATGATTCTAACTAAACTTACACACACCTCCATCTAATTGGTGAATAACATACTGTTTCTATGGATGACAAACTAACGCCTCACGAAACGATGATTGTTCGATTATATCCTACCGCCTATCATGGTGGCCATTATGATGGAACTGTATTTATATATGATATATATTATGTTTATGTTTTATTTATGATTTTGTATTTTTTATTTTATATCATACCTTTATGGATTCAATTATGGGTAAACATGATAATTTCATTTGAGGAAGTGCGGACTACCGCCCCCTCAAAGTGATATGAGTCCTTAATGCCATATGTGGAACATATAAAGGATGTATTTAATGACATTATATATGATATTATACTGGGATTATAATATACCAATGTATTATTATGTTTTAATTCCATTAAAATAAGAAATATAAATGAAATTAGCCTTCATGCGTACGTACGACTTACCATCTCCATGAACGGCGCATTTCATTTATTCCCTCCAAATGATATGTATTATTATAAATATATATATATATATATAATGGATATATATGATATATATGATATGTATGATATCTAAATAATGAATATCATTCTGGATATAATGGACTATTGACCACATGGACAACTTGTAAATATAAGGTGCTCATTTTTGACTCAAGTACCAAATATCAACAAAACAAAAGTTATTAACTTAAATGATTACATAATGTTTATAACATGGTAATAAGTGATATAAAAGGAATTATAAACTTTAAAAATGTTCTTAATCAAGTTTAAATTAACTTTAGTTTATTATTCAGGAGATTAAATAACGATCGAGTCAAGTCGGACATGAGGTAAGAGACTTCATCTCAATCTTCTTTAATTGAGGAATATTTTGTTTTAATAAAAGACTTTATTATATACTCTATATAAACACCCTTGAATTTTCAAAGGGAATATTTTACTACAAAGTGTTTTACTAAATGACAACAAATAATGTTTCTTTTAATGTAAGCAGTGACAATGACCTTTCCACCGCCGCGAGTATTATTTATTCTTTAGCTTCCTTAACAAGCCTTAATGTTTTTAAAGAAAATAAATACCATATTCTATTTTATGTATTTTGGTATTGAAAATGGTTTTGATAATGGATTTTTTATGTCAATATATTTAAGTGATATATTGTGATTGAAATGTGGAAATGTTTTATTTCCTTTATATTTTTTAGGTGTTATGATTTTATAATGGTACTTGGAAATTTTATGGGTGGTTACATGATAAACCAAATGATTGGTGGTGTCGTGATAAAACAGGACGGGTGGTTATGTTATAACCTATAATTCATTGGGTATGGAAGTCGATTGTATGACTATTCCATTTAGTGATATGTGTGAAAGTTGACCGTATGGTTATTCCATTTAAGTATGTTTATGTCCCAAGTTACCTTTATATGTTATGTGTTCTTTATATGGGTTTTATGGTAATATTTTGGTTAAAAAAGGGTAATTAGTGATCTTTTATTCAGTGAAGAGTATTTACTACTTCATAAAGTTGAAAAGTATTACTTATGTTAAAGTATTCAATGTTTACTTGTTGTTTTGAAAAACTAATAGTTTTCCTTATTTGTGTATCCCTTACTGAGATTTTTATTCCCATCCCAAGTTTTTGAAATGTCCTTCATAGGACATAATGTGGAATATGGTCAAGGATGGGATCAAGGAAAAGTCATGCTATCTTAAACATGGAACTATTCATGACTCTTTTTTTCAAGAGTTTTTACTTTATGAAAAAAATGGAAATTGAGTACAAGTGTCTGCTTTGTAATATTTTGAGATGTATTAGTTATGTCCTATTTCTCTAAAACTATAACCTGAAAAGATCTTCAATGTGAATTATTCATCTAATTCAATATTATGTAATTTTTAAGGCCGAGTCCTTATAGTTCGTATCAGAGGTCGGTTTAGAAAACTTTAGGAGTTAGGGTATTGTTAAATAAATTTCCATAAATTAATTTATGGTAATATTGAAATGATATAGCATTTACAAATTACCATATTGCTTTGCCTAAGATATTTCTATGTTCAGAATGGTTTTCCACAGAGGAAGCAGGTCAGCTATGTTGGGACGACATCAGGAGGAATACAAACTTCCAAATCAACAACCTGAGATGGTCAGAATCAGAACTGAACAGTTTGTTGTAGTGATGGCAAAGTTGAATCAGGCTATAAATGGTGGTGGTATCCATGCATGAAATCCTCCAGATCAACCACATAGGAACATGTCAGTAGTGGATCATTTCATGAGGCAAGATCCCCCATAATTCAGAGGATCATCTGACCTCGTGCTAGAAGAAGGGTGGATTAAATCACTACAAAAGATTTTCGATGTCATGGGTTGTTTAGAAAATCAAATGGTTTGTATCGTTGTTTACCATTTTGAAGGTGAAGTTGATCAGTGGTGGTCGATGGTGAAAAAAATCATGGATAGTGAGGAGACTGATGCTCTTGATTGGGATGAATTAAAATGTATGTTTCTTGAGAAATATTTTCCTAAGGTGGTTTGTCCTAGGATAGAAAAAAAATTCATGGAATTAAGGTAGGTAGATGACTCAGTGGCTGATTATGAATAAAAATTCACTCAATTAGAAAGGTATGCTCCAAATTTCATCCGAGATCTTGATAGTAAGATAAATCGATTTTACTCACTAATAGAGCCATGATATCGAATAGCATTAATCTCTCGTGAGTTAAAAAGTTATGAAAAGCTTGTTCGATGTGCGGAGAAGGTGGAAATGGAGTTTTACAACGATTAGGCGTTCTTTGAAAAACAACAGAATAAGAGTTCCAGTTGGAAGGCAAAGGGAAATAATTCATTAAAGAAGCATGGAGGTAAGAAAATTAAATATCCAACTTGTGAGAAGTGTGGTAAAAAGAATCCTGGAGAATGTTTATCAAAGTCTGGAAAGAAATTCTGGTGTGGTAAGTCTGGTCATATTGCTCATAACTGTAAGGAATATGATCAAGCAGACAATGAAAATCCATCAGCAAGATGTTTTAAGTGCAATGAAATGGGTCATTATGCAAATGAGTGTCCATTGAAGAACTTAAATTAGGGAAAGAATCCAGACTACAAGTAGAAAGAGGTGTTGAAATCCTTTGAAACTACTTTAGTAGATGTTGGGCCATCAAACGAAGTAGTATCAATTACATTGTTTGTTTTTTTAGATTATGCCAATGTGTTTTTTGATTCAGGGTCTACACACTCTTTCATTTTTGAGAAGTTTTCTAGTAAATTGGGAATTCAATCTGAAGATATGAATACATAACTTATGGTAAAAACACCTGGAGGAAATGTTGAGACAAAAAGAAAACATAAGAACATTCATGTCCTTGTGTGCAGAAATAATCTACCTACAAACCTTATTATTTTTCCTCTATTAGAGTTTGATGTTATTTTGCTTATGGATTGGCTTTCTATTTATCATGCTAAGATTGACTACAGAGCTAAAGAGGTTTCACTTTAGAAATATTTATAGTTTGTGTACAAGAATGAACCCTTTCTTTTGATAACATATTAGGAAGCTGAGAAAATATTAAAAGATGGAAATGAATGTTACCTTGCACAAATTTTTGAAAATAAACGAACTTTTCAGATTAATGATGTGCCAATGGTAAATGGTTATCTTGATGTTTATCCTGATGAGTTCCCTGGTATTATACCTGACCGGGAAGTTGAATTTACTGTTGACTTAGTTCCTGATGCTAAGCCAATTTCAAAACCCCCTTATCGAATGGCTCAAATTGAAATTTTAGAGTTAAAGAATAGATTGCAGAAGTTATTAGATGAAGGTTTCATTCTACCTATCACATCAACTTGGGGTGATCCTGTCTTGTTTTTTAAAAAGAAAGATGGTTCAATGATACTTTGCATTGATTATAGAGCATTGAATAACATCACTATTAAGAACAAGTATCATTTTCCTCATATCGATTATTTGTTTGATCAGCTCTAGGGAGCTCAATATTTTTTGAAGATTTACTTGAGATTGGGGTACCTTCAGTTGAAAGTAAAGGAAGCAGACATTTCAAATATCGTGTTTCGTACTAGATATGGCCATTATGAATTTGTAGTTATGCCTTTTCGGTTAACCAATGCACCTTCTGTATTCATGGATCTTATGAATATAATTTTCTGTGAGTTCTTGGATACGTTTGTGGTTGTGTTCATTGATGATATTTTGGTTTATTCCAAAAGTAAAGAGGAACATGAATGTCATTTAAGGGTTTTCTTTCAAATATTAAAAGAAAAGAAATTGTTTGGGAAATTCTGCAAGTGTGAGTTTTGGTTACAACAAATTTCTTTCCTTGGTCACATTGTTTAAAAAAATGGCATAATTGTTGATCCTACTAAAACAAAAGTTATTAAATAATGGCCAAGACCCACAAAATATAACCGAGATCTATAGTTTTCTTGGTTTGGAAGGTTATTACCGAAGGTTTGTTGAGAAATTTTCACAGTTATCTAGTCCAATGAATAAGTTAACTAGAAAATGTGTTAAGTTCACTTGGACAAAAGAATGTGATGATTGTTTTTAGGAATTGAAATGAGATTGATGAATGCTCTAGTTTTGGCATCGCCTTCCAGAGATGGTGAATTTTTTATCTATAGTGATGCTTTATTGAAAGGACTTGGATGTGTCCTTATACAGAATGATCAGGTAATTGCTTATACTTCACGTCAGTTGAAACCTCATGAGTTAAATTACCCTACACATTATTTGGAATTAGCTAATGTTGTTTTTGATTTAAAAATTTGGAGGCATCATTTTTATGGAGTATAATTTGAAATATATACTTACCAAAAAAATTTAAAGTATATATTCACTCAAAAATAATTGAACATAGATAGAGGAGATGGATGGAATTAATCAAGGATTATGATTTCCCGATCCATTACCATCTGGGAAAAACAAATAAAGTGGATAATGCTTTGAGTCAAAAAAGTAATGTCTCATTAACCATGATACATTTGGAACGAGATCCTTTGGTTGTTTATTTGATGAATTTTGGCATAGAAGTTGTTGGTGTAGTAAATTCTTCTGTTTTGTTTCAGGTGTCAGTGAAATCATCTCTATCAGATAGAATAAATCAAGTTCAGAAAGAAGTCAGTGAGTTGCAGAAAAAAGGTAGAGTTGGTTCAGAAGGGTTAGTTGCCTGAATTTAACGTTGATAATGACTGTGTTTTGAGATATGGAAAGAGATTATGTGTGCCTTGTGATTCTCAATTAAAGAATGAGTTGTTATTTGAAGCTCATAGTTCCCTGTTTTCAGTTCATCCAGGTAGTATTAAGATGTACATAGATCTTTGGGAGTATTACTGGTGGGATGGAATGAATAGAGATATTTCTGATTTTACTGTGAAGTGTTTGACTTGTCAGTAGGTTAAAGAAGAATGGTAGTTACCAAAATGGTTGCTTCAGACATTACCGGTGCCAGAGTGGAAATGGGAAAATATATCCATGGACTTAGTTGTGGGATTACCGAAGAAATCTCAAGGTAATAATTCAATTTGGGTTATTATTGATCGATTGACTAAATCTGCTCATTTCCTTCATATTTGAGATACTTTGTCTCTAGATCAACTTTCTCGGTTGTATGTTAAAGAGATAGTCAGGTTGCATAGATTTACCCTCTCCATTGTATCTGATCATGATCCCATGTTTACTTATAACTTTTGGAAAAGCCTTCAGAAGTCGTTGAGTACTGAATTAAATTTTAGTACAGCTTTTCATCCTCAATTAGATAGGCAATAGGAATGAACAATTCAGACCCTGGAGGATATGCTACATTCTTGTTCACTGGATTACCAGGGAAGTTGGGACCAATATATTTCTTTGGTTGAATTTTCTTATAATAACAGTTTTCATTCCAATATACAGATGGCTCCATTTGAGTCATTATATGTAAAGAGTTGTCTAACTCCATCTATTTGGGATGAAGTAGGTGAAAGGAAGCTGATGGGACCAAAATTGGTAGAAGAGATAGTAGAGAAGGTTCAGTTGATTCAGAATCACATGAGAAAAGCTCAGAGAAGATAGAAAAGTTATGCAGATAATTGGAGGAAGGATCTTTCTTTTGAGGTAGGTGATCATGTCTTTCTCAAAGTTTATCCATGGAAAAGTGTGATACATTTTGGTAAGAAGGTAAAGTTGAGTCTGAGGTTCATTGGACCTTATGAAATCCTGGAGAAAGTTGGACAGTTGCATACAGAGTGGATTTTCCTCCAAGTTTATCCCAGGTACACAATGTTTTTCATGTTTCGATGTTGAGAAAGTATATTCCAGATCCATATCATGTTTTGAGTCCAGAGGTAGTTCAGTTGGAAGAGAATATCTCTTATGAAGAACAACCAATCCAGATTCTTGACGGTAAAGAGAAAGAGTTATAGAATAAGGTAATTCACCAGGTAAAGGTTTTTTATAAAAACCATATGGTTGAAGAGGCAATGTGGGAATCTAAAAATTATATGAGGGATAAATACCCCAAATTATTTGATAAGTGAATAAAAATTGCGAGGAAGCAATTTCCAAAAGGGAGGAAGGATGTAACATCCCAGGTAAATAAAGAATAAAACAAATTTCATTTTTATTAATATTTGTGAATTAAATATTAATTTTACTTTAAAAGGGTTTCTATGTTTGATAGTGTACCTGATACGCAATAATGGGTTTCTTTGAAATCTTACATTGCACACTAATAATATAATATTATTATTTTAAATCGTAGTTAACTCCTAGATATTATATTGGAGGGAATGAAAAAAACTAACTAGAATATGATTATACATGTTTGTTAAATGTATTTACATTTATCCTATAAAAGATAGAGGCTTAAAATGTGAATGAATCTAATTTTAAGCATAATTTACATTAAAAGGTTGATTTACCATCATTTAATGGAAAACCCTATTTAAATATAGTTTTGGTCACTTTAATACATTATATTTGACCAAATAAAATCCTTATTTTAAATAGAAACATCAAAATTTACTTTGTGTAAATTTTTGGAATTTTTCTGATAAAGTTCATTTTTTTAATTAATAGTGAAAAAATATTGAATTTTAATTAAAAACCGTGTTTTAATATAATTTATTTATATGGTTAGATTATCTTTTTAATTAGTTTTAAAGTGTAATTAGAATATATTTTTACCATTTAATCCAATGTTCGTCATTGGAATTAATTTCACTTTGAAATTGGACATAAACAAGTGTCAATCTTTTGATAGTTATTGTTTCTTAAAAACACGCTATTTGTTTTAACAACGAGAATTAATTTTATATTAATTAATTCCACTTTTATGTTTTGAATTTGAAAAAAGAGACATCATTTTTGAATTCAGAATATCAAATAAATCTTAGGCTGAATTTTTGGTATTTTTTTAAGAACTTCAATTTTTGATGAATAGTGAAACCACTTAGTAGTAGTTAAAAAACTGACTTTTTCATTTAAATGAAACTTTACCACTTATGTGAATTGAATTTCAAAAATATGACATGAATGGTTGTTATTATTATGTAAAATGTGGTTCAATAAGATGAAAATAATTTTTTGTGAATAATAACTTTTGACTTTTATTTACCAAGGTTAAAGGTAAATAGGGTAATTTAAGGTAAAAAGAATATTATAATAATTCAAAATTACCTTAAAATTTCTCCAAATTTTATTTATTGAGTAATTTACGACCATGGTTATGTTTGGGTCGATTTTGGGACCCCATTGAGCCACTTGGGAGTGATAATGACACTTTAGATTAATTAACTTAAAGTTAAGACAAAAATGACATAAAGAAACATCTTTTAGTAAATCAATTTTTAAATGGGGCAATATAAGTTATATTTTCAACTACAAATATTCTTTAGAAATCTAAAAATATTTAATAAATCATTCTATTTGTTTTATAATTTTTATACTTCGAATAAATTAAATAATTTATGACACAATAATGATGCAATATTTACATCATTATTAAATGATTTAAATAAATAAGATTATAATGATTAAAATATTATCCAAAACCTATCCAATTACTATTGGATGATATTATTTCAACTATGAGTCATCTTATCTTCTACTCTAATGATTGTTTGATCTTTATAAACCAAATATCATTATATAATAAAATAATATTTTCAAACTTTCCTAAAGAGCCCCTCCTCCACCTTATAAAAGAAGACCATTTCTATCCAATTCCTCACACCTCTCAAGACTTTTGGATCATCCAAAATCTGCCCAATTAAGCTCCCTACATCCCTCTCCTCCTCTTAGAAGCCTTACCTTAGGCAGAAGGCACTTCAATAAGTCTTTTTGGTTCAAGCCAAAGGAAGTTACCCAAATTAAAGGAAACAGTTTCTGCTAAATTGTTTTCTTTTATTTTACTTCTCCAACCCACTAAACTCTTTTTATTCCTTTATTTTATAGCAAAAAAAGTATCCTAAATATACTAGGATGTTTTTATGAGAAGGATTCGAACTACACATACACACTCCTCCATCTAATGGGTGAAGAACATACTGTTTCTGTGGATGGAAAACTAACGCCTCACAAAACAATGATTGTTCAATTATCTCCTACCGCCTATCATGGCGGCCATTATGATGAAACTGTATTTATATATGATATATATTATGTTTATGTTTTATTTATTCTTCTGTATTTTTCTTTTTATATAATACCTTTATGGTTTCAATTATGGGTAAACGCAATAATTTCATTTGAAGAAGTGCGGACTACCGCCCCCTCAAAATGATATGACTCATTAATTCCATATGTGGGACATATAAAGGATAGAGTTAATGAAATTATATATGATATTATACAAGAATTATAATATAACGATGTATAATTATGTTTTAATTCCATTAAAATAATAAATATAAATTAAAGTAGCGTTCATGCGTACGTATGACTTACCATCTCCATGAACAATAAATTTCATTTTTTGCATCCAAATGATATGTACTATTATAAATATAAATATAAATATATATATATAATGGATATATATGATATATATGATATCTAAATAATTAATATCATTCTGGATATAATGGAATATTGACCACATGGAGAACTTGTAAATATAAGGTGCTCATTTTTTACTCAAGTACCAAATATCGACAAAATGAATGTTATTAAGTTAAATGATATCATAATGTTTATAACATGGTAATAGGTGATATAAAAGGAATAATAAAATTTGAAAAGGTTCTTAAGCAAGTAGAAATTAACTTTAGTATATTATTCAGGATATTAAAGAACGATCAAGTCAAGTCAGACACAAGGTAAGGGAGTTCGTCTCAATCTTCTTTCATTGAGACATATTTTGTTTTAATAAACGACTTTCTTTTATACGCTGTATAAAAACCCCTGACATTTTAAAGGGAATCCTTTTCTATGAATCATTTTACTAAATGACAAAAAGGAATGTTTCTTTTAACGTAAGCGGTGACAACGACCTTTCCACCACCACGAGTATTATTTTTTCTTTGGCTTCCTTAACAAGCCGTAATGTTTTTTTAAGGAAAATAAATACCATATACTCTTTTATGTATTTTGGTATTGAAAATGGTTTTGATAATGGATTTGTTATGTCAATATATTTAAGTGATATATTGTGATTGAAATGTGGAAATTATTTATTTCCTTTATATTTGTTTTTTGTGTTATGATTTTATAATGGTACTTGGACATTTGATGGGTGGTTACGTGATAAACCAAATAAAGGGTGGTGTCGTGATAAAACATGATGGGTGGTTATGTTATAACCTCCAATGCAACAGGTATGGAAGTCGGTTGTATGGCTATTCCATTTAGTGATATGTGTGGAAGTCGACTATATGGTTATCCCATTTAAGTATGTTTATGTAGCAAGTTACATTTATATGTTATGTGTTCTTTATATGGGTTTTATGGTAATATTTTGGTTACAAAAGGGTAAGTAGTGATATTTTATTCAGTGAAGAGTATTTACTACTTCATAAAGGTGAAAATTATTACTTATGTTAAAGTATTCGTGTTTTACTTGTTGTTTTGAAAAACTAACAGTTTTCCTTCTTTGTGTTTCCCTTACTGAGATTTTTATGCTCATCCCAAGTTTTTGAATTGCCTTTCATAGGATATAATGTGGAATAGGGTCAAGGATGGAATCAAGGAAAAGTCATGCTGTCTTAAACATGGAACTAGACATGAATCTTTTTTTTCAATAATTTTTATTTTATGAAAAAAATGGAAACTGGGTACAAGTGTTTGCTTTTTAATCCTTTGAGATGTAATAGTTATGTCCTAATTCTCTAAAACTCTAAACCTAACAAGATCCTCAATGTTAATTATTCATCTAATTCAATATTATGTAATGTTTAAGGTAGGGTTATTATAGTTTTCACTAACTATTGGATCATATGTGAACCTAAAAAATTTCTTTGTGATTATATTTCCATTTTCAATTTCATCTTATATCTCCCTTAAAAATTCCAATGAGGGTTTCACAGGCCTCAACAATAGGTTTTCACCCTGACTTTATTATACACCTTCCCCCTTAACCTCAATTGGAAAGGTTAACTAAACTATCATATCTCTATTATAATCTATTCCATTTACCCCTTATAGGACGAGTGGTTCACCTTGACTTTAGTAATGGTTCTCAGATCTTACTAGTTGAACTGAAGTTGGTAGTACAGGTATGGACCCTCCCATTATAGGGAGTTGATATTTTGATTTGTTATAGTTATTCATACTGCTCCACTATTGTTTTACTAACAAAATTTTTCTATAATGAAATTCTATAATTTTCTTAATGATTTTAAAAATATTTTATTTTAATGATGAAAATGAGTATATTAGTTCATCCATACACTCATTCTTAGTCGATCAATCTTGTTTGACATGGAAGGAGGATTGGTCCCCAATTAAAAGTTAGAGCTATTGGGGATGGTTGTAGGTCCCATTTGGTAAATCCCATATTCCTATGATATTTCCTATCTTAATAATTAGTTGTATATGAAATATATTATAGTATATTTATGCATTGTATTATGGATATGAGTTGGTCATGTATGTACACATATAAATAGCATGCTATGTTTTCATTTTTGCTTACTTCCTTCTGAGATGTTTGGTTTCATGTTATATTCTTTTCATGCATAGCTTATGGAAAATCAGGTTGTATTCTTAGTAGGATATATATAAAAATTCCAACCATAAAAAAGTAGATAAAACAATTACAAAAATATATATTGAGACCCAATGTACTAGTCACCAACCACTGGGAATCTAGGATTGTTTTTAGGGTAGTAACACTTTGATTTAGGTCTTGTATGAGTATCTAGGACATGGTAATTGCATAAAAACACTATTATAATTTTTTATGAATTATATATTATCCCATTGGCCATGACAATAAAATTCATAATCTTGAGAAAAAAATAATTTATTCAATATTTTATTAAAAAATACCCTCTTCTTTGCTTATAAATATACCCCATATCCACCCATTTATCCCTACTTTCAAAAAATATTAATTTGTTAAATATATTCAAAATTATCTCCATAAAACCTCTTATAAATTTTTGGGAGGCCCTGATCTAACCAAAATACCATCCTATGAAGGCTTAAGTCTCATTCATTAGGAGGCATCTCAACAAGCAAAAATTTCAATTCCCAAGTCTTTTCTTTTCCATTATACTATTTTAGATGTTATAACATAATCCATAATTATAGTAAAATTAAATAAGTATTATAATTCTTAACTAATTAAATTATTAAAATAAAATATTCATTATATTTAAATTTTTTAATATAATTTAATTACATCATTCACACATGTTAGGTTTATACTAACTAAGTGAACGATGATGTAATATTTTAACTTACACATCTTTATATGTTGTAAAATAGTTTTCATGAAGAAACATGACATACATAATCAATGAAATTTATTTTTTAAGATTATATGATGATAAAAAATTATGATTATAAATCTATTTAAAATAAATAATCATGTTCATTTTAACCACTTAAAATGATCTTATCAGGAAACACCATATAATTTATATATATTTTATATTATATGATAAAAAATTGCAACCTTATACATAAATAATTAAATAAACCAATATTAAGACACAAATGGATCCAATGGAACCATTGGACAAAGTCAGTTGACCACTACCACTATACCAATGCAATTTTGGAACTACAGGACGAAAAACCTCAAACCGTTAGTGTTAACTAAATGAATCTAACAAATAAATAGTATATGATAATAAATGAATGATAATAATTAAAATAAATATTAATATGGTTATTTAATGTATGATTAATATATATAATTCAGTTATTCATGATGTTAGAGGAGCATCCAAAGCTTGTTGGGACTTGAGGTAAGGGGACTCTCTCGTTCTTCTTATTAATTTTAGTCTATTCTCTCTCTCTCTCTATCCCCATATATCACATATATATTATTTATATTTTCTATATAAATCTTTCTCTGATAAATTTTATCCCATTTTCCCAGTATGTTCTAGGGATATTCAGAACGTTTTTTAGTTTCCATTCCAATCATTTGATTAAGTGTAACCCTAAAAAAGAAAAAAATTCAATTTATTATTTATTTTCTTGTATCACTATTTTAAAGTATCTTTAATGATTTCTAAAAGAATAATCATTTAAAAATAATATATTCTAGTTCATTTCTATTTTTTGGGAAACCATATGCTCTTATATCCATTAAAGGTTGTTTTACCTACTTCTTAAATATTTAATGAAGTGGTTCATTTCCATAACATATTCTTAATATATTATTATGATTTTAAAACACTTTGATCAATATATTAAGGAACTATTATTATTTATTCACTTATTAATGTAAAATATTCCTCAATACATGTTTTATTGAGAACTTAAATGACACCTCAATGATTTATGATTTGTAATATTCTTTTGTTACCTATTTCCTTCTCTTTTTCATTATTTTTCTTTATGTATGATTTATTTTATATATGGAACATATATGCATGAAATACTATGATGTGATGGTAAAGAAAAGAGTTTAACAACCACCAAATAAATTAGTTAATTCTTATATCTCATGATATATTGTGTATGGTGTATAGGCAGCAAGACTAGTACATCATCTTATGAAGTCTTGGTTATGAGCTTTGACTTATGTTTATGATGACATTTTTTACACATTTACCACATTATTATTATTTATACATTATTATGATATCATTTTTATTATTACATCTTTCAATGTGATTATTTATTATCCTAAGTTTTTATGATTCCATACTATGATTATTCACTCTTGAGATATCTTACCCTTATATTTATTCTAATTATCCCCTTTTTGGGATTTTTATACCACCCATTATTTTATGTATGTACCTATGGTATCCCTTCTAGTAATTATAGTTTTTTAAATATAATATTTTATTATAAATAAGGAAATAAAAAATTATTTATATATTTTTTAAATTATGTATTGTATATCCAATCTCTCAATTATATTGGAGGTCTAGAAAATTGGGATTGTTTTATGAATTTTATGTGAAAAAATGTTATATTATTATGTTTATGAGATAAATTTCATATAGATATGACCTAAATAATTTATTGTAGAAACTCCATGGGATATGGATGGGTTATTTGGGATGTAATAGCTAGTGTTACTTAGGATTGTTTTTCTGATAAATTGGTGATAGTTTTTGTGGTTTGAGGGAAAATATAGATACATATGGGTGTTTTTATGTTTTTTGGAAAATGATAAATAGATGGAAATTTTTTATTAGTATAGTATAATATTTATGGATTGATGAGGTAAAAATAATGGTTGATTCAGTTATAAACCTTAATCATTGTGGAAATTTTTTGTTTTGTGTTCTTAGGTTGTAAAAGGTAAATTGAAAGATTTGGGTTTCCATGATTCATTGGGAGAATGATTTTTTTAATGGTTTTACAGTACATGGTAATTGTTTTTGGATGGGTGAAATGATTGGTTGGTTGTTTTTTTGAGTGGTTTATCACTTTCAGTGAGTATCTAGCTTGACATGTAGTGACTTGGGGTGAAATCACAAAGGTCATCCTCAGATTTATCTGTAGGTCTAAACATATATTAATGAAGTGATTTAACATGTTATACTTTTCATAGAAGGGGGTATTTTAGATGATAATTAGGGAACTTTTCCATCAAGTATAGAAATGAAAATAGGTAGTTTAAAAGAACACTTTAGGTTTTGACAAATGAGCATCAAAAAGACCCTTTGAGTGTGGATGTTTCAAGCAGGTGGGTTTTGAATTTAGTTTAAGATTTTATTTTCATAACTGATCCAAGATGACTCAAGTATTTTTATGTGTAGGGTTTATAGTGAAGTGATGTTATAACAACCCCGAACCCACACTCCCAGATCCTATACTAAAATTCATAATTTTACATTTCCTGCCACTACCACAAAAACAGTTTTTCGCAGCGCCCCCCTTTATCAGCGCTTTTGTTAGCGCTGATAAAGGCCCCCCCTTTATCAGTGCTTGCTTAGTAGCGCTGATAAAGGGCCCCCCTTTATCAGCGCTTACTTAGTAGTGCTGAAAAAGGGGGGCCTTTATCAGCCATTTTTTTAGCGCTGATAAAGGGTCGGATTCAAAAAAAATTAAAAATATATTAATATATAAATATAGTTATATTGTTATATAAATATAATATATAATTTTTAAATATATTTTAGATAAGTATAAATATACATTTACACATATTATACTTAATATATATATATATAAGATATTTAGTGAAAATGGCTTCTTAAAAAATTAAAAAAATATTTTTAATTAATAATTTGATAATCATTATGGAGTAATAGTCATTTAATAACAATTTGAGGACTAAAAAAATTAAAAAAATTAAAAAAAGATCCAAAATATGTTGAAAACGCAACTCAAACTTCAAACGACCATAACTTTTGATCTGGGTGTCCGTTTGAGATCTACCACATATCAAATCGAAGCCTGCGACGAGATCTACGTCGCTGTGACTCGGGGGGACCCCCGTTAAGCGTTTTTTGGGGCCAAAAGAGGCCCAGAAGGCCTCCAAAATTGAGTTTTTTGTCGGGGTACCCAGATTTTTTAACATTTTGTGGATTTTCAAACTCGTTTAAGGGGGTATTATTGGATTTTCTTAGTGGGGACTAAATTTATTCCAAGGTATTACATTCATATTGATATTATGTCTTTGAAATTTCATCCTTTTTTATAATGAACCGCTATTTATAATCAAATATATAACTATATGTACATATTTTTTATATATTCGCACCTAAAAATTAAATTTTTTAAATAAATAATTAAACATATTTACATATAAAATATATTAGCTTTATCTAAATAATAACTAATATCCATTTTATTTAAAATACCAATATATGAATATTTATATACCTATATATTAATCTAACTATATATATATATTAATCTAACTATATATATATTAATCTAATAACTATATATATATATTAATATAACTACATATATATATATATATATTAGTATTACTATAAATATTTATATTAATATCACCATAAATATATATATTAATATCACTATATATATATTAATATAACTATATAAATATATATTCATATAACTATATATATGTTAATATAACTATATATATGTTAATATAACTATATATATGTTAATATAACTATATATTAATATAAATATATATTACTATACGAATAAATATAACTAAATATATATATATAGATATAGATATATATTAATACCACTATATATATATATTAATATTACTATATATATTATATTATAATATAACTATATATATATATATTATAATATAACTATATATATATATTAATATAAATATATATTACTATACGAATAAATATAACTATATGAATAAATATAACTAAATATATATATATATATATATAGAGATATCATGAATTGGAAAGCAAATCAAAATAGAGTAGTGGTAAGGGCTTAGGCGCGCAGGGGGGAGGTCTCGAGTTCAAATCCTGGTGGAGGCAGGGGTGCGCGCGCATGGGGAATATTGGAGCAAGCGTTGTTAAAGGGTGGAGGGGGGTGCGTGGGGTGCGTGGGGTGTTGTATAGGGGCCGAAAAGCGCTGTAAAAGGGGGGGTTCAAGCGCTATAAAATCCCCCTCTGATTGGCAGTATTTTCTAAATTTTTTTAATTTTTTTAATTTTTTTTTTAATTTTTTTAATATTTTTTAATTTTTATAATTTTTTTTAACTTTTATCAGTGCTTTTTTAAAAGCGCTGTTAAAAGGGTCCTTTATCAGCGCTAAAACGAGAGTGCTGATAAAGGAAGCGCTGATAAAGGGGACCCCCCCCCCTTTATCTACGCTGGCTTTATCAGCGCTTTTCTAGCACTGATAAAGGCCATTTTTAGCACTGATAAAGGCCGTGTTTGTAGTAGTGTGCTATGATGTTGATCATTGTGATCCAATTTTTTCTATTAAAACCATAAAACTCCAAAAGGAAAACTTGTATCACTTTCATTATAGAGGGCCTTTTAAGTTTTAAATTTTAGATAATTAATAAAAACTCCTAAATTAACAATTTACAAGTCATCAAATGAATATTTATCCCATTTAACCCAACTTTTTTATTTCACGTTGGGTCATCAACATTATCATTGTGAAATAATTTATAGACATAAATCATTCAACATCAATATTTATAACTTAGGGAAAAGGAAAAATAAGAAGGGTGAGATCAAATGATTAGTAAGGATAAATATAATCATTAACAATTCAATGTCATCAATGAGAATAATAGTACATAAGGGTATGATGACATAATCAATGTGTATGAGCTAATCATAAAGGAACTCATATCCACAAATACTTGGATCATCAAATATGAAAACATGGAAAATTAAAGATTCATCATAATCAATAATAATGATCCATGCGATATCAATACCAATCATGAGAAACATTATAATCCCATAGAAATCATAAATAAAACATGTACATAACTTGGGACATCATTTTCATTTCACTCTTACAACCACTCCTATGCATGAAATAACCATATGGTTCACTTCCATACCCAATTAAATGGAGGGATATCATGGTACCACCCATCCTGGGTTTATCATGGAACAACCCATCATTGTTTTATCATGGAACCACCCATCATTGGTTTATCACGTAATCACATGTCAAACGCCCTTGTAACATTACAAAATCATAACAAGTAAAAGATTGCATTTCATCAAAAAATCATTATAAAAAACAATAACCCTTTTAAAACATGATTAAACCATGAAAAAGAAACAAATTCTATAAAAATATATTTGAAACATGATTAACCCATGGAAAAGAAATGGGTTCCAAAATAATCTCTTTGAAACATGGTTAACCTTGGGAAAAGAAATAGGTTCCATGGAAATCTCTTTTAAAAAATAATAATCCATCTAGATAAATAATGAGGAGGGTATCAAAACAAAATTTCCCAAGTGGATGATAATTAACAATAAGGGTTTTTAACTTTTATGAATATAAGTACCATTAAAATATCAATAAAAACATTTTTAAAAACATTTAAAAAAACATGGTTTTGAAAGAAAACAAATTTATGATCGAAGAGAGAAATGAAGAACTACTACAAAAGAGGCCTTTAACAATGCTAGAATATGCCTTTTATTAGTGCTAAAAAAGAACTACTAATAGGAGTTCAGGTAAAATCCCGAAGCTTTTATCAGTGCTAAAAAAGTGTTGATAAAGGAATCATTGTTAAAGGGGGTAATTTTTTTCTGACACCTATGTGGCCTACCCCTTTATCAATGCTTCCATGACCCATTTAACAGCTCTCCATCCCCTTTATCAGATCTTTTCAACCCAACACCCCTTTATTAGTGTTTTTTGAATTTATGGCCTCATGCACACCCACTTGGATTCAAAACCCACACCTATCCTTCAAAGATGGAGTGCCTTTACCACTTTACCATATTGTTTTATTGTTTGTTTAATGATATTTTTGTTTATTTATATATATTTATTTCCATATATTTATATAATTGTTTTTAAATACAATTATACAATATATTTGTGTGTGTGATATATATACTTATATTTATTTAAATATATTATATATTATATTCATTTATATATACTATAATATAATATAAATATATATCTGCTTATTAATACACATAAATATGTATATAAAAACATTATAAATATATTTTTATAATGTAAAAAATGGTTACATATTGTTTTAAATAAATTTTTAGAACATTTATTTATTTATATATATTAGAATATACATTTTTATGTAAATATATTGATATATGTATTTAAATGAGTGATTTATTATAAGTAAATATAAGAAAACATGCATATATTTAATTATAAAAAACAAACATTAAGAAAAATGATAAAATTTAAAAACCATAATATCAATATGAATTTAACACCTAGGAATAAATTTATTCTCCACTGAGAAAGTGAAACAGACCCCCTTAAATGAGGTTGAAAATACACCAAATGTTAAAAAGTTAGGGTACTGATTCTAGCTCAAATTTACCCAAGAGAAAAAGGTAAGACGGTCCTTGTAGTTTAGCTTGGGTTATCGAATCCTCAGAGACCTAAGAAGAAACCTATAGACACGTACATTCTATGGACTGTTTTTTTCTATGAAGTGGCCAACTTGGGTTGATTTTATATGGTTTTAAAGTATAACTAACAGATTTAAGTGAATTCAATTTAAAATAATGAGTTGATCCTAGGTTATCACTCGGGGTGGATTGGACGTATTTTCTTTTTAATGATTTAAATTTCTTAAATTTGAGATGGGTTTATTTAAGGAGATTAAAAAACATCATCACTTACTGTTTTAATGCCTACACCCTTTAATACTAATCACCTATATACTTGAAGGATCAATGTTTTGAGCACTTCACGGTAAAGGTTCGTATTAGCACTTGAAGTGTGTGGCCTTAAATTCAATAAGGACGATTGAGTTTAAAAATCATCAAATAAAAATCTCAATTAAAGAATTGATTATAAATTAATGAGGTTATAAATAACATCCAATCTAGCCCCTTGCTACTCCCTTGGATCAACCCATAATTGGGTTATCCCTCCATTGATTCAATGGTTTCAATGGAAGCGGAAAGTAGACTCATGAGGGAGGAAATGGAGAAGTAAAAAAAACGCAATAAAATAACAATCACTCCATCGTTGTGTGATAATATCACAAGGTTTGGTATGAACAAGTTCACACCTTAAACCAACGGTATCAAAGTGATAATGAGAAGAACAGAATAATAAGAGAAGAAAAACTTTTATTAAGAAATAAGGATGAATTAAAACAACTTACATGTGAAGGAAGAACATTACAAAGAGAAATTGGCAGCATAACATTAAGATGAAAACAAGATCAAAGATTGCTAAAATCCTCTAACACCACTGCCTTAAATAGGAATTTTTGAGCCCTTGGGTCGAGCCTCCAATAGTACAAAGCATCTAAATTAATTTTGGTAGGCCATAGTTGGTGGAAAGCTTGTGTAATTTGGACTTTTCCACATTTGACCCGAGGTGGCAGCCAACTTTCATCCATCGAACAGACACGTTTGAATAGGTATCTAATATTCAGATCCTTTGGTTTCATTTACAACATAAGTTAGGTCAATAGAGAATTGGTTTTTAATAAAATAAGAGAAGGTAAAGTTTGAAAGAAATTATCCCTTAAAAATTCTTACATTCAGCATCTTGGATCAATACACCAGTTCTAAGAATTTGTTCTAAAGGGTGAACAGGGGAAGATCCTATGATTCAAAAAAACATCACCCTCATATTCTTGAATATATTTTTGGGAAATTACCATGGGATCGAACTCTTCATCTTCTTGTTGTTTTCTTTTCTCAACAATATCATAGAGGGAAGTGTAAAATTGTTGTTGACATTCTACTCATCTCTTCAATAATTTATCTATATTCCTCTAATTTTAGGTTTTATTTCAATTGTAAATCACTTAGTATAGATGAGTATCTCTTAATTTTTTCTAGTGTAAGATCTTCTTTAGTTTGATGGTGGTGGGGAGGCATGTACTATTGATGGTTGTTGGGTTAGTTTATGTATTAGTTCCCACCCTCACCCATTTGTGTGTACTAAATGTTTTTATTGGTACAACCATTGAGATTCTATCTCCAAGGATTCTTGTGGGAATGTATACTAGAATTATGGGTGGGTATCCATTAAAGAATTGTCTCACTATAATTCTTATTCCAGTTTGGAGAGAAAGAGAAAGTAGAAGAAAAAAACAAATAGAGACAGGAAAAATAAGAAAACCCTATTTACAGTCGTGTTAAGGATAATGAAAACTCAACCTTACTTTTTGGAAATGATGTTAAGTTGATCACGTAGTTGTTGTGGGATGAGGTCAATTTTGTTTTTGTATTTTACTTCTAATGCAAGCAAGTGGCTAACAGGGGTAGTTTCTCAAGGAGAAAGGGTTGGGAGTCTCACTATCCTAACACTTGTGTATCTTTATTTTATTTAATCATTTTTTTAAAAGACAAAATTTTTGATTGTTTTTTGTTTGGTTTTTGATTAAAAAAATTAAAAAAATGAAACATAATTTAAAAACAACAATTGGTGAAAGGGGTTGGATCCAAGCTCAAACACATAGATTCTTCATCATTCTATGGTTCTCATCGGACAATGGTATCAATACTATTTTTTAATTTCTCTCATATATCTATTTTGTGGTTCTGAACGTACCTAAGAAAAATATCCCCTAACACATCCAGTTCCACCTCCTCTACAGTGAAGATGCAATGAACACACTTGATCAAGTCATTCATTATCTCGACATATAGCTCCATCGTATGCTATTCATCCCCCAATCCACAGTTCTCACTTGGTATGCACTATGAACTGAGAGATGATGAGAGATATTATTTGATAAATTCTAGGATGTCATAACTTAATAAAAAGATAATATAAATACCATTGATATACTTATTTTCATTTTTCTACTGTATCAATGATGAAACACAGAAATAATCAAATAATAGGTTGTGTATGTGATCTCCCCTAGGGACCTATCCCTCAGGTAAGTTATCCATAAATTGGAGTTTAAGAGATCATGATATAGTAAAAATAATGTTTAACAACATAAAGAAATATGGGGTAGAGAACAACACAATAAAATTAAAAAATATAAATATTTTTAACATGACGAATAAAATTACATAAAAAAATCTATAGCAGAATAAAACCCTAGTTGAAGTTGGAATATGCCTAATCATTTCAATGGGTGAGGAATAAAATCATTTATAGAAATAACATTCTTCATTTTCATATTCAGTGTCGAGGTGAGCTTCTTAGATGAATGTCATGTGTTCAACTTTGATGGTTGTGATTGATTCTATTAGGAGTGTCTCTTAATAATATTTTGAGGGTGAAGATATTTAGTACATTTTAGCATAGTGGATGTTATTCTATTCTTGAAATATTTTACTTTTTATTTGGATTTCAGCGGGCCTTGGGAAGTTGGTCTGGATGTTAGTGGAAAAAGTGGGAAAATCAGTATTGAGCCCAGTATGTCACTGAAATTAGAAAAAAAACATTATTCAATTTTAGTATAAAATTATTATATATATATATATAAAGTATACTTATCATTATCATCATCACCATCATTATATATTTTTTTCTTTTTTATTTTATTCTTATTTGATGTGTGGAGCTTAACCTGATAGGGGGGCTTCCACAATCAGTATTCCTCAGCAAGACAGGAAGTGCTTTGGATCTTGAGTTGATCTTAGTGGGTGGTGGAGATTCTCTTGACATGGTAAGTTGGACGAGTATATCTATTTACCATGATTGAGGGTTGTGGTAGGCAGGTTGTTATTAGTTCTCATGGTCAGTATATTGACAATCAGTTGAAAATCAATGCACATGGTTGGTGTGGTAACCATGAAAAACACAATCACTTATGGCCTTTTCATTTTCTTGGAAATCATAAAAAATCATCACTCATTGCACCATTTTTTCCAATTAATTAATTTCAATTCATTTAAATATTGATTTTTTTAAAAAAATTATGTCAAAAAAATAAAATTTATGGGTTTTAATTTAAATCTAAAATAAAATATCGAAATAATTGATAATAAAAAGTTTAATACATTTAAGAAACTAATTACAAATTGAATATTTACAATTGGAATTTCACAGCTTAAAAAATAATCACCATTTTAATGGAGTGGATTTTTAAAAATATCCCAAAAATTGAAAATATCAATGAATGAAAATATTCTGAGAAATTTAAGTCCAAAACTCACAAATTCTCCATAAATGAATGAATTAAAGTATATTTATATTTATATTAGAGGCATTTTCAATGAATAATAGATAAAAATATTAAAAATGTCAACACACATCATATGGATCATTAGGACTATGGATTGATGAGGATGGGTTTATAGTTCCTAAGGAATATGGCCTGGTGAAAGTATGGTTTTAGATATTGGGTTCGAACATCAATGGGGAATGTTATGTATCCTAATTAATAGAAATAAAATTCCATGTAGTTCGAGGGATATAGTTTAAGTTCATATGACATGACCATACTATATAGTTTAACATCTTGTGGTAGTGACATTCTTGTGTAGTTTTCAATTGTGAGATTAGTATGTTTGTTTCGTGAAGGGGAGAAGAAAAAGGATAGATTGGGGCTTATGCATGGTCAAGTGATTCTGGTTTATCATATTTCTTGGTTATAAAATAAGAGAAATTTTGGTTGGACTCACATGGAATATGGCCCTTTGAAGTAGAGTGGATCACAGGGAATATGTCCCTTTTAGGATGGTTTCACATGTGATATGGCCTTGTGAGGATGAGTTGGGGATTATTCATGGGCTCACAAAATATATGTATATATTACTAATAGATCATTATAACGAGATCATTAATTATGGAATGATTGAGACTTACACATAATAAGAGTCCCTTATATGGTTAGGTTTGGGATTACACCTAGTATAAGGCCTTGGATTAATTTAGGAACATAAAGGTTACATGTTGGGATAACACATATGCTACCTCGATGTGCCTGACCTAGTAAGCGAGACAAGAAAAGGTGTGATTACACCTAATATGAGTCCATGGTATGGGTTAGTCCATACACCTAATATGAGGCCCTTATGTATGGGCTGCTGACTTAATGAATGGACCAAAGGCATACACCAACTACCTAGGTGGGATTAATTTTTGATATGAGAGAGATGATATGGGTAGTATGAATTAGGGGAGACATGACTAGTGTCCTCACGATAATAACCCTCATTATCAAGGGAATACATGGTCCTTATTACCTTGGTAGTTCTATCAATCAAGGGAGAAAACCCATGAGTGGTTCATTTTCAAGGGAATATATGGTAAAAGGGGTGAATGGTGATGTACATGAGTTGATCATGTATCGTAGGATCCCATTAAGGAGACCTCCCTGGGATTTCAACAGTGGCTTTATGGTTCCTAGGGTAATATGAAAAAACCATGGCGAACTGAACTCTGATGTGGGATTTTCCTATATGGAGAAGTTTGCATAGGATCCCTTTATGAATGAGCCTTACGAAGAGGGGCTCATATATTATTCCTCAGGAAGGAGGTCCACAGATAGTGCATTAAGAAGGATGTGTTGTTGGTTTATATAGAGTAGGTCCATAAACATCATCTTGAGATAGAACATTCATGATAGGGATTTGTTGAAATATGTAACACCCCGAGATTTTATGAAAAATATTATTTTTAATTTCATTGATGTCTTGTGTTGTACGCTACACCAAAAGGAGCTTGCACTAGACGCATCCCTGACTTGGCTTGCTTTATACATAATCGTGACCTTCCACGATAGTGTGTGTTGTACGCAATATCGAGTTACACTAAACAACGATATGTTATTAAAATATTATATAAACTAGCCGTTATGAATAGTAATACCCACTTTTTGAAATTTTATAAATTTTATCTTTCAAAATTGACTTAATTTTTGGATTTGGAATATCAAAATCAGCCTAGGGTGAAATTTTGGTATTTTCTTGAAAACATTCAATTTTTGATGAATAGTGAAAACACTAGGTTACTATTTAAAAACTGACTTTTTATTTAAATAATTATTTATTTTATTTAAATTTATTTTAGGTCAAAATTGATACATAATACCTATATAAGTTCAATGTAATTAATTAAAGTCATTTTATAATAATTTTAGATATATAAAAATTTTATTAAACTTTTCACCGTCTTTTACCCACCTCTTAGGAGAATTTGGAAATTCACATAAAACATGATTTGACCGCTTCTGTGAGTGGAATTTCGAAAATCCGAGAGACACGGTTAATATCAAGGACTAAAATTTGGTTCAATGAGATGAAAATAATTTTTGGTGAATAGTAACTTTTTACTTTTATTTACCACGGTTAAAAGTAAATAGGGTAATTAAGGGTAAAAATGATATTAATATTACCCTAACACATGTCCTAATTCTATTGGAAAAGTGTATCTCGACCAAAAACAACCTTATGAATAAAATATAAGCATTTAGGTTCACTAGGATTAGATTAGTACATTTTTTATTATTTAATTCAAAGAAGAGTTAAAAGTGCTAAAATCAATGTTTAATTACTAAAACATTTTTAATATAGGGTTATACATAAGATAAATTCGATTGTAAATATTAATTAGAAATATAAACAGATTTCCTACATAATGGTATTTTTTATAATTTTTATACATTAAATAATGTAATTTATTTATGACACAATGATGATGCAGTAATTACCTTATTAGTGAAATATTAAAATAATTGATATTATAAATACCCAAATAAATATAATTTGAGACTTTTAATGAATTCCAAGAATTTTATAGGTTAATATGATATGTTATTATTGATTTAATTAGGTTTTTTCGAAGTAATAATGCTGATATTATTTTCACAAAAATCAAATACCAAATAGTGTCAAAATTGACATAAAATAGTTTTTAAAACAAATATTATATTATTAATTGATATTAAATTCCTAAAAATCTAATGTTAGGCCAAAGGACTTGTATCATGATAGTTTTATCATTAATGGACCACTTGGGGGTCTCTTGGAAGTTAATAGTAAGTTTATTAACAATATAATATAAAAATACAAAGAGACATGGTAAATGTCAAACTAATTAACTAAGAGTTAAAACTAAAAGATAAGGTTATTAATGTGACCCAAACCTGTATAAAATCTATTTTTTGAGTTGTTTGCGACCTATACCCAACTTAAACGTTAAATAATCCACTTTGGAGCCATTATAAACCGAATATGAATTTATTATAAATTAATACTTTAAGTTTTTCTTAAAGAGCCCCTCCCCCCCCTTATAAAAGTACCCAACTTCTAACCAATTCCTCACACCTTAAAAGCCTTTTGGTTCGGCCAACCCCTACCCAAATACTCTCTCAACTTCCCTCACTTCAACCTATATGCCTTAGTTTGATCTGAAATCTATCCTCTAAGGATCCCTTTTAATCAAATCAAAAGGAAGAACCCGAAGAAGAGATAATGATTTCACCACCCTTTTTCAAGTTCCTTTCTTCTTAAACTTCTTCTTTATTTGTTATTTCCATTCTAAAATAATAACTCCAATATCTTCTATATACTGTGATGTTATTATAAATATGGTACAACCATATTCAGTATTCTATCCATCCTTTGAATGACATGTCACCATACGTGCGTACGTACAGCTTACCGTCTCCACATCGTGGTGTAATTGTTATTCAAAACTTTATTATTTGGATGGGTATGATCATGATGTGTAATTGATTTAAATAATAAATATAACATGATAATGATTCTTTATATAGTATATAACATCCAATTATATATTATTTTAATATCAAAAGAATGATATTGTCGCTCGTGCGTACGTACGAACTACCGTCTCCACGAACGCGATGAGATTCATTCCCCATCGTATCCATTGAAGAATAATTTTCATTTTATGATTAAAAACAATGTTTAAGGACTTGATATCATTCTGTATATGAATACGATACAAACTATCCATAACAAAAACATCTTATATAACAAATAATATAAAAGAAAATGAGTAAGTCAACACCCGAAACGACGATAATACTAAAATATTAATAACAAAACAATGTTAAAAGATCATATATGATATCATATTCATGTATATGATTCTTGTGTAATTTAATAAAAATTATTTCACCATTATAAAATAGGTTAACCTACCATCAACCAATAAAAAGTAAAAGGTAAGGGTTTATTTCACAATCTCTTCATTATCCGAGATTTTTTATACGCAATTATCTACTAGGACCTCCTTATCATCCACATACATGTTTCTTAAAAATGTATTTCAAAACATTCTTACCATTTTACAGAATTTGGGTGAAAGTCATTTATACCCTTGTTCTAATTTTTATAAGAAGTTTATAAATGAGTCTTTCCGTTGTTTTTTAAACAAGGTCCTTTTTAACCTTTTCGATAGAATTAAGGAAAGAATGTTTTTTGTAACTTATACGGAGTGTGCGACTATTTTCCGCCATTATAAAATCTTCAAAGCTTACCTTACAAGATTATAAAGATATTTTCAAAGTAAATGTTTTATTTTATAATTATGTGATTTTTAAATGATTTAAAAAAAAGAGATATTTCTCTCAAATATTTTTGATTTCATCTATGTCAACATCCTTTGATGGATTTTAAGCTTATTTGAAGTTGAGTTATTATGATACAAAACTTCCATATTGTATTGAAGGTTTTGTGATATGTTTTACTGTGAATGTGTTATTTTAATACCATTCATGGTATATGGAGAAAGTATAGACATTTCATATGCAACTTTTAATACGAATGTTTATGTTATATTTAAACCTTTTCATATGAGGAATGCATTGGACTTAATAAGTGATGGGTGGAGCCTGCTGTAGCTCCTTGATGCATCAGTAGGTCTCATGAGACAAACTAGTGTCTCGGCAGGAGGCCTTGAAAAAATCTTATTTGTAGTCTTGGCACGATGCCTTGGCTACATGGTTATGATATTTTGGCATTATGGATTCCATCATTATGAAAGTGGTTATTGATATTGCATGTGATTATTTGATTAGTAGAATATCCATGTGAATAAGTAAATGGAATTATTTCATTTTATTTCTGCCATATTATGCTGAAGTTCAAGTTTAAAAGGCTTTTGTTTTAGTTATACATTTCCTTAAATGTTTATGATTATTTATTAAAGTTTCCTCTATATTGTTATCCTTACTGGGCATCTGAGCTCACCCCTTTTTATTCTTTCTTTTTCCTAGGATATGAAGAAGTATTTTATGAATGACCTGTAGGGATAGTATGAGGGTATATGAGTATGTACTATGGAGACTATGTTGTTGTAGCTTTCATTTTATGATTCAATGTAAACTTTATTAATATATCTAGTATTTCCAAGGCTACGAAACCAATCGGTCTTTAGAGATTTGATCTTTCTTGTGATCATGTCAATGTTATGTAATAATGCACTGACTCTGGGCAACTGGGATCAGGGCGTTACATCATTGTAATGATTTTTTATTAATGTGGAAGGTAAATCCCCAAATATTTTAATATTATCTCATTATTATAAAGTTTATTTATCACAAAATATTGAAAATAATTCATCATCGTTAGAATATTAGGATAATATTATATAATTTGATGAAATTTATAGATAAATAAATTTTCCTTGAACGAAAAATAAAAATATTATGAAATAAAATAATTAAATTATTGAAGATCTTTATAAATTAGAAGATATTATTTTTTAGCTTACCTATAATATTTCACTATATACATCTGAGTTAAATAAAAAAGATGTTAATATTTCTATAGTGAAGAATGAGAAATGTAAACTCATTAATGATATATATGAATATAAGAGATAAATATTAGTGAGGAAAACTTAATTAAATAAAAATGGACTCATTAATAACATAATTATATAGTAATGATATTGTAAAACTAAAATTTAAAGTTGCATTTTTTAAGAAATTTTTGACTAATTTCACTTTTATAAGGAAATCATTTGAAAAATTGTATAAATAGTTAAATAATAATTATAAAACATCATGATTGCGTCATAAAATTATTAGTTTTTCTCTTTATTATAATAATGTCTTTGTGAGTAGTAATAAACCTTTATTTGTTAAGTATTGAGAATAGGGATTTGGATAAAATATATAAATAATTTTCAGTTTCTCAAAACACATAAGGATTATGTTACTAATGATTTTTTAGTTGAACAAAAAAAGTGAGTTAGATAGATGAGGGTTCAAAAATGTTTTTTTAATAACATAAAATATTTAAATCAATTTAAGGTTTAAAATTACAAGTATTGAATTTTTTTATTAATAAATAATGATTAATAATAAAAAGAATCATTTTTTCACTACACATGAATGTAGAAAATTATAATTTCTGAACATTCAAAAAATGAACCACATATGAGTAACATTATGTGATAATTTATAGTGTAAATATTAATGAGTCAATAAGTTTCTACGTAGGACTCTATTTTATCATGTATTTTATATTTAGGTAATAAACTCTTTATAATTATCCAAATATGATTTGAAGGATAGACTATGATGTTTGGGATTGCTAAATTTGGAAATTAAATTTTAGATGTATGTCACATGTTATTTTATGATATTCATGATAATTTTTACATAATAGACTTCGAGTTCACTATTAATAAAAATATACCCCGTCATAATGCAATGGAATTTATTAATAAATTTGGAATGTGAAATTAATATAATGTACTTTTTAGACATTATCTATGATTTCTAGTTAACGAATAATAAATGAACAACTATCACTTTTGTATAAATTGACATAAAATAGTTTTTAAAACAAATATTATATTATTAATTGTTATTATATTCTTAAAAATCTAAGGTTCGGCCAAGATACTTATATCATGATAGGTGTATCATTAATGGACCACTTGGGGGTCGCTTGGATGTATATGGTAAGTTTATTAACTATATAATATAAAAATACAAAGTGACATGGTAAATGTCAATCTAATTAACTAAGAGTTAAAACTAAATGATAAGGTTAATATAATGACCCAAACCTATCTAAAATCTATTGGATGCGAGTATTTATACCCATACATACCTTATCTTAGAAATAAATCAACTTAAAGCTATTAAAAACCAAATATGACTTTATTATAAAATAATATTTTAAGTTTTTTCAAAGGTGCCCCTCTCCTCCCTTATAAAAAGGGCACCACTTCCCTCTTATCTTAACACCCTTTTGAGCCTTTAATCTAGGACAACCCCTGCCCATTTCTCTTCTCCACTTCCCTAGAAACATTCTGGAGGTTCTGTTCTTCTCAAAAGACCAACTCTACTTCCTTAAGAGGAAGCTTAAAGGAGGTGCGTCGAAGAAGAGGTAATCTCTTCTTCCGATTCTTTCAAGTTTCTTTCTTCCTCTACTTCTTCTTATTTATTTGTCTCATTATAAAGTAATAACATCAGTATTACTTATATAATGATATGTTATTATAAATATTAAACAACCTTATTTCAGCTTCTATCCATCCTACGGAAAACGAAATCACCGCACGTGCGTACGTACGGAATACCGTATCCACGCCGTGGTGTAATCTGTTTTCGACCACCACCATACTTGGATGGGTATAATGGTGTAAATAAATAACTATATATGATTATTGTAAAGTGATATTGATTCTGAAATATTATACATACAATTCAATACAATTCCACGATCATGGGAATTATATCATCACTCGTGCGTACGTACGGACTACCGTCTCCACGACGCGATGAGATTCATTATCCATGTTAACCATTCATGAATGATTATAAAGTATATATAATGAATAATAATGAAATATATGACATAATAATAATACTTGATTTATGTATATATATATATGTATTTCATCTACTTAATTCCATTCAATTCAATACGGAAACGAAAACTGCGTTCATGTGTACGTACGGCCTACCGTCTCCATGAACGATGTATTTCATTCAATTTATCGATCTATCATATATATATGTATATGATGAATATATATTATATATAAATCATGTTTTATAATGTTTATACATTGAATAAATTAAATTATTTATGACACAATAATGATATAGTATTTACCTCATTAATAAATGATTTAAATAAATAACATTATAATGATTAAAATATTATCCAAAACTTGTCCAATTCCAATTGGATGATATTATTTCGACTATGAGTCATCTTATCTTCAACTATAATGATTTTTGGACCTTTATAAACTGAATATCATTATATAATAAAATAATATTTTCACACTTTCCTAAAGTGCCCCTCCCCCCCTAATAAAAGGAGACCATTTCTATCCAATTCCTCACACCTCTCAAGCCTTTTTTCTCATAAAAAATCTAACAAATTAAGATAAATACATCAATATACTCCTCTTAGAAGCCTTACCTTAGGCAGAAGGCACTTCAATAAGTCTTTTTGGTTCAAACCAAAGGAAGTTACCCAAATTAAAGGTGACGATTTCTCCAAAATTGTTTTATTTTATTTTACTTCTCCAACTCCCTAAACTCTTTTTATTACTTTATTTTATAGTAACACCAGTATCCTCAATATACTAAGATGTTTTTATGATAAGTATTCTAACTAAACTTACACACACCTCCATCTAATGGGTGAATAACATACTGTTTCTGTGGATGACAAACTAACGCCTCACGAAACGATGATTGTTCGATTATATCCTACCGCCTATCATGGTGGACATTATGATGGAACTGTATTTATATATGATATATATTATGTTTATGTTTTATTTATGATTTTTTATTTTTCCTTTTATATCATACCTTTATGGATTCAATTATGAGTAAACATGATAATTTCATTTGAGGAAGTGCGGACTACCGCCCCCTCAAAGTGATATGAGTCCTTAATTCCATATGTGGGATATATAAAGGATGTATTTAATGACATTATATATGATATTATAATGGTATTATAATATAAAAATGTATTATTATGTTTTAATTCCATTAAAATAAGAAATATAAATGAAATTAGCCTTCATGCGTACGTACGACATACCATCTCCATGAACGGTGCATTTCATTTATTCTCTCCAAATAATATGTACTATTATAAATAAATATATAAATATATATATAATGGATATATATGATATATATGATATGTATAATATCGAAATAATGAATATCATTCTGGATATAATGGACTATTGACCACATGGACAACTTGTAAATATAAGGTGCTCATTTTTGACTCAAGTACCAAATATCAAAAAAACAAAAGTTATTAACTTAAATGATTACATAATGTTTATAACATGGTAATAAGTGATATAAAAGGAATAATAAACTTTAAAAAGGTTCTTAATCAAGTAGAAATTAACTTTAGTTTATTATTCAGGAGATTAAATAATGATCGAGTCAAGTCGGAAATGAGGTAAGGGACTTCATCTCAATCTCCTTTAATTGAGGAATATTTTGTTTTAATACAAGACTTTATTTTATACTCTATATAAACACCCCTGAATTTTCAAAGGGAATATTTTTCTACAAAGTGTTTTACTAAATGAAAACAAATAATGTTTCTTTTAATGTAAGCAGTGACAACGACCTTTCCACCACCGCGAGTATTATTTGTTCTTTAGATTCCATAACAAGCCTTAATGTTTTTTAAGGAAAATAAATACCATATTCTCTTTTATGTATTTTGGTATTGAAAATGCTTATGATAATATATTTGTTATGTCAATATATTTAAGTGATATATTGTGATTGAAATGTGGAAATGTTTTATTTCCTTTATATTTTTTTAGGTGTTATGATTTTATAATGGTACTTGGAAATTTGATGGGTGGTTACATGATAAACCAAATGATTGGTGGTGTCGTGATAAACCAGGACAGGTGGTTACGTTATAACCTATAATGCATTGGGTATGGAAGTCGGTTGTATGACTATTCCATTTAGTGATATGTGTGTAAGTCGACCGTATGGTTATTCCATTTAAGTATGTTTATGTCCCAAGTTACCTTTATATGTTATGTGTTCTTTATATGGGTTTTATGGTAATATTTTGGTTACAAAAGGGTAATTAGTGATCTTTTATTTGGTGAAGAGTATTTACTACTTCATAAAGGTGAAAAGTATTACTTATGTTAAAGTATTCATGGTTTACTTGTTGTTTTGAAAAACTAATAGTTTTCCTTATTTGTGTATCCCATAATGAGATTTTTATTCTCATCCCAAGTTTTTGAAATTTCATTAATAGGACATAATGTGGAATATAGTCAAGGATGGGATCAAGGAAAAGTCATGCTATCTTAAACATGGAACTATTCATGACTCTTTTTTTCAAGAGTTTTTATTTTATGAAAAAATGGAAATTGAGTACAAGTGTCTGCTTTGTATTATTTTGAGATGTAATAGTTATGTCCTATTTCTCTAAAAATATAACCTGAAAAGATCTTCAGTGTGAATTATTCATCTAATTCAATATTATATAATGTTTAAGGCTGAGTCCTTATAGTTGGTAATTGAGGTCGGTTTAGAAAACTTTAGGAGTTATGGTATTGTTAAATAAATGTCCATAAATTAATTTATGGTAATATTGAAATGATATAGCATTTACAAATTACCATATTGCTTTGCCTAAGATATTTCTATGTTCAGAATGGTTTTCCACAGAGGAAGCAGGGCAACTATGTTGGGATGACATCAGGAGGAATACAAACTTCCAAATCAATAACATGAGATGGTCAGAATCAGAACTGAACAGTTTGTTGTAGTGATGGCACAGTTGACTCAGGATATAAATGGTGGTGGTATCCATGCATGAGATCCTCCAGACCAACCACATAGGAACATGTCAGTAGTGGAGCATTTCATGAGGCAAGATCCCCCATAATTCAGAGGATCATCTGACCTGGTGCTAGCAGAAGGGTGGATTAAATCACTGGAAAAGATTTTTGATGTCATGGGTTGTTTAGAACATCAAATGGTTTGTATCGTTGTTTACCAATTTGAAGGTGAAGTTGATCAGTGGTGGTCGATGGTGAAAAATATCATGGATAGTGAGGAGATTGATTCTCTTGATTGGGATGAATTAAAATGTATGTTTCTTGAGAAATATTTTCCTAAGGTGGTTCGTCTTAGGATAGAAAACAATTCATGTAATTAAGGTAGGTAGATGACTTAGTGGCTGCTTATGAAGAAAAATTCACTCAATTGGAAAGGTATGCTCCAAATTTCATCTGAGATCTTGATAGTAAGATAAATCGATTTTACTCAGGACTGAAGCCATGATATCGAAGGGCATTAATCTCTCGTGAGTTAAAAAGTTATGAAAAGCTTGTTCGATGTGCGGAGAAGGTGGAAATGGAGTTTTCCAATGATCAGGTGTTCTTTGACAAACAACAGAATAAGAGGTCCAGTTGGAAGGCAAAGGGAAATAATTCATCAAAGAAGCACGGAGGTAAGAAAATTAAATATCCAAATTGTGAGAAGTGTGGTAAAAAGAATCCTGGAGAATGTTTATCAAAGTCTGGAAAGTGATTATGGTGTGGTAAGTCTGGTCATATTGCTCATAACTGTAAGGAAGATGATCAAGCAGACAATGAAAATCCATCAGCAAGATGTTTTAAGTGCAATGAAATGGGTCATTATGCAAATGAGTGTCCATCGAAGAACTTAAATGAGGGAAATCAGACAGACTACAAGTATAAAGAGGTGGAGAAATCCTTTGAAACTACTTCAGCAGATGTTGGGCCATCAAACGAAGTAGTATAAATTACATGGTTTGTTTTTTCAGATTATGCCAATGTGTTTTTTGATTCAGGGTCTACACACTCTTTCATTTTTGAGAAGTTTTCTAGTAAATTGGGAATTCAATATCAAGATATGAATACAGAACTTACAGTAAAAACACCTGGAGGAAATTTTGAGACAAAAAGAAAACATAAGAACATTCATGTCCTTGTGTGCAGAAAAAATCTACCTGCAAACCTTATTATTTTGCCTCTATTAGAGTTTGATGTTATTTTGGGTATGGATTGGCTTTCTATTTATCATGCTAATATTTAATACAGAGCTAAAGAGGTTTCAATTTAGAAAGATTTACAGTTTGTGTACAAGAATGAACCCATGATTTTGATAACATATTAGGAAGATGAGAAACTATTAAAATATGTAAATGAATGTTACCTTTCACAAATTGTTGAAAATAAAGGAACTTTTCAGATTAATGATGTGCCAGTGGTAAATGAGTATCTTGATGTTTTTCTTGATGAGTTTCCAGGTATTATACCTGACCAGGAAGTTGAATTTACTATTGACTTAGTTCCTGATGCTAAGCCAATTTCAAAACCCCCTTATCAAATGGCTCAAATTGAACTTTTAGAGTTAAAGAAGAAATTGAAGAAGTTATTAGATGAAGGTTTCATTCTACCTATCACATCACCTTGGGGTGATCCTGTCTTGTTTTTTAAAAATAAAGATGGTTCAATGAGAATTTTCATTGATTGTAGAGCATTTAATAACATCACTATTAAGAACAAGTATCATTTTCCTCATATCGATTATTTGTTTGATCAGCTCTAGGGAGCTCATTATTTTTCAAAGATTTACTTGAGATTGGGTATAAGGCCCCATCCTTAAACCTTACTTAATATTGAATTAAATGAATAATTCACATTGAGGATCTTTTCAGGTTTAGAGTTTTAGAGAATTAGAACATAACTATTAAATCTCAAAAGATTACAAAGTAGACTCTTCTACTAAGTTTCCATAATAAAAAAACTCTTAAAAAGAAACATGTCTAGTTCCATGTTTTATATAGCATGACATTCCCTTGATCCCATCCTTGACCTTATTCCACATTAAGTCATGTGAAAAACATTTCAAAAAAAACTTGGGGTGAGCATAAAAAGCTCAGTAAGGGATACACAAAGAATGAAAACTGTTACTTTTTCAAACATCAAGTAAACCATGTATACTCTATCAAAGTAATACCTTCACCTTCATGAAGTAGTAAAAACTCTTCACTGAATAAAGTATCATTACTTACCTTTTTGTAACCAAAGGATTACCATAAAACCCATATAAAGAACACATAACATATATAAAGGTAACTTGGGACATAAACATACTTAAGTGGAATAACCATACGGTCGACTTCCACACATATCACTTAATGGAATAGCCATACGGCCAATTTCCATACATACTTAATGGAATAGCCATACGGCCGACTTCCATACCCAATGAATTGGAGGTTATAACATAACCACCCGTCCTGGTATTCACGGCACCACCCGTCATATGGTTAATCACGTAACCACCCGTCAAATGTCCAAGTACCATTATAAAATCATAAGACATAAAACAAATATAATGGATAGAGAAAATTTCCACACATTGATCAAAATATATCACTTAAATATATTGAAATAACAAATCCATTATAAAAACCATTTTCAATACAAAAATACGTAAAAGAGTATATGGTATTTATTTCATTAAAACAAAAACATTACGGCTTGTTGAGGAAGCCAAAGACCAAATAATACCCGCAGCGGCGGAAAAGGTCATTGTCACCGCATACGTTAAAAAAACATTCCTTTTTTTCGTTTAGTAAAACACTTCGTTGAAAAAGATTCCTTTTGTATAAAAGTATAAGTCAAAGGGGTTTATACACTGTATAAAAGATAGTTGAGTATAAAACAAAATATGCCTCAATGAAAGGAGATTGAGACGAAGTCCCTTACCTCGGGTCCGACTTGACTCGATCGTTCTTTAACGTCCTGAATAATAAACTTGAGTTAATTTATAATTGATTAAGAACCTTTTTAAAGTTCATTATTCCTTTTATATCACTTATTGCCATGTTATAAACATTATGAAACCATTTAAGTTAATAATGTTTGTTTTGTCGATATTTGGTTCTTAAGTCGAAAGTGGACTTCTTACAATTACATGTTGTTCGTGTGGTCAAAGGTTATTTATATCCAGAATGACATTCCTGATTTGGATATCATATATATCATATATATCCAGCATATACATGTATTTATAATATTACATAATCATTTATAGGTAAGAAATGAAATGCATCGTTCATGGAGACGGTAAGCCGTACGTACGCATGAACGCTACTTTCATTTCTTTGTCATATTAATGGAATTAAAACTAAATGAGAGGTACGTATATTTTAATTCCAGAATTATATTCATCATTTAGATATATCATTCATTATATATATCCATTATATACATGTACTTTTAATAGTAAATTACATTTGGGGATAAGAAATGAAATGCACCGTTCATGGAGACGGTAAGCCGTATGTACGCATGAACGCTACTTTCATTTCTATCTCATACTTTAATGGAATGAAATAATAATGATATAGAGGTATATTATAATTCCAGTATAAAATCATATATAATAACTTTAAATCCATCCTTTACACGTCCCACATATGGCATTAACGAATCCCATCACTTTGAGGGGGCGGTAGTCCGCACTTCCTTAAATGAAGATATCGTGTTTACCCATAATGGAAACCATAAAGGTATGCCCAAAATGAAAAATACAGAAGATTAAGGAAAACATAAACATATTATATATCATATATAAATATAGTTTCATCTTAATGGCCACCTTTGAAGGTGTTAAAATAATGTTGAACAATCATCGTTTCGGGAGGCAGAAATTCGCCATCCACAGAAACAGTATGTTCTTTAACCATTAGATGTAGGTGTGTGTAAGTGTAGCTCTAATAATTATTATAACAACATCCTATTATATTTAGGATACTGGAGTTGTTACAAAAGAAAAGAATAAAAAGAGTTTATGGGGTTGTAGAAGCAAAATAAAACAAAAGGACTCAAAAGAAGACATTACCTTAAAATCGGGTAACTCCCCTTGGTTTGAGCTCAAAGTCTTCCTTGGGAAGACTTCTGCCCAAAGTGAGGCTTCAAGGAGTACGAGAGGGATGTGGAGAGCCAAAATGGGTAGGGTTTGGCTGATCCAAAGGATTTGGGAGTGTGGGTAAGGAGGTAGAGGTGGGGGCCTTTTATAAGAGGAGAGGAGGGGCACTCTTGTAAAGTTACAAAATGTTACTTTATTTTCAAAATAGTTTCGGATTTTAAAGGTACCACATTTATGTATTTCGAGGATAAGGTGATAAGGGTTCTAAATCCACTCATCCAATAGTTTTTGGACATGTTTAGGTCTTAGATATTACATTATCTTTCTATTTTATTTAAATCGTTAAATAATGAGGTCATCGCTGCATCATCATGATGTCATCAATACTTTAATTTATTTAATGTCTAAAAATTATAAAAAAAATACTATGATGTAGGAAATCTTTTTAGATTTATAATGAATATTTATAGTCAAACATCCGACTTGTATAACCCCATGTAAAAATTGTTTTAGTAAAATAACTCATGTTTGTGTCATTTTTACTTTAACATTAAATAAAAAGTTATTTATGTCATTTCCTAACCAAAGTGGCTCGATGGGGACCCCAAGTTGACACATGGATTGTCTTAGTCGGCCATGACACATCCAATGAGGGTAAGACATGTGTCAAGCTCATCTCATATTATTAAAACATTATTTTTACCCTAAACTACACTAATTACCACTAATCGCGATTATGAACATAAAAGTTACTATTCACCAAAAAATTATTTTAATCTCATTGAACCACATTTTACTTCTTAATGACAACCATGTATGTAGGATTTTTGAAAATCAAATCACAGAATTGGCAAAGTTTCATTTAAATGGAAATCAGTCTCTTTAACTACCACTTAGTGGTTTCACTATTCATCAAAAATTGAAGTTTTTCAGAAAAATACCAAAACTTCACCCTAAGCTATATTTGATATTCCGAATTCAAAAATTAAGTCCATTTTACAAAATTCACAACATATAAGTTTCATTAATTAATTTAATAATTAATTCCCACTGTCAGAGCAAATAGCGTGTTTTTATGAAACCATAAGTATCAAAAGATTGACACTAGTTTAAGTCCGATTTCAAAGTGAAATTAATTCCAACGACCACTATTGGATTTAATGGTAAAAATATATTCTAATTTCACTTTAAAAACAATTAAAAAGATAATCTAATCATATAAATAAATTATATTAAAAAGGGGTTTTGAATTAAAATACAACATTTTACACTATTCATTAAAAAAATGAACTTTATCGGAAAGATACCAAAAATTTACACAAAGTAAATTTTGATGTTCCGATTCTAAAGAAGAGTTTTATTTGGTCCAATAGAATGTATAAGAGTGAACAAAACTATATTTAATGACGGTTCGCCATCCAAAGGCGATAAGTGAACCTTTAGTGAAAATTAGGGTATAAATGCCTAAAATTGAATTCTTTCCGTATTTTAAGACTTTATCTTTTATTGGATAAATGTAAAAACATTTAAAAACATATATAATCATATTTTAGTTATTTATATCCATTCCCTCCAGTACAACGGCTACTTGTTAACTAACATTTAAAATAATATTATTTTATTACTAGTGTGCAACGTAAGTTTTCAAAGAAACTCATCGTTGCTTATCGAGTACGCTATCGAACGTAGAAACCCCTTTTTAATTAAAATTAATATTTAATTCATAAATATTAATAAATATGAAAATTCTTTATTCTTTATTTACCTAGGATGTTACATCCTTCCCCCCTTTTGGGAATTGCGTCCTCACAATTTTATTCACTTATCAAAATAAGTGGGGTTATTTATCCCTCATAGCATTTTCAGATTCCCACGTTGCCTCTTAAATCACATGGTTTTTCCAAAAAACCTTTGTAACACCCCGAGCTTCCACGATACGCTTCTCATTCAATAATGCAATAGCTTGCATTGTACGCAACTTCGAGTTCTAAAACACCGCGACTAATCAAAGTAGCCGTTATGAATAGTAATAACCACTTTTTAAAATTATAGAAATTTTATATTTCAAAATGGACTTCATTTTTGTATTCGTAATATCGAAATTATCCAAAGTTGAATTTTTTGTAATTTTCTGAGAACTTCCAATTTTTTATGAATAGAGAAAATTACTTAAAAACAAATTTTTTAATCAAAATAATTTATAGTGATAAATTATACTATTTAGTGGTTTTAAAGTATAATTAGAATATATTTTTACCATTTTATCCAATGGTGGTCATTAGAATTAATTTAACATTGAAATTGGACATAAACAATTGCCATTCTTTTGATATAAATTGTTTCTTAAAAACACGTTATTTGTTGTGACAGCGGGAATTAATTATAAAATTAATTAATGCAACTTATATGTTTGGAATTTTTTAAAATAGACATCATTTTTGAATTTGGAATATCAATTATAGCTTATGGTGAAATTTTGGCATTGTTCTGAAAAACTTCAATTTTTGATGAATAGTGAAACCACTAAGTGGTAGTTAAATAACTGATTTTTCGTTTAAATGAAATATTACCACTTCTGTGATTTGATTTTCAAAAATCCGACATACATGGTTTTCATTAAGAAGTAAAATGTGGTTCAATGAGATTAAAATAATTTTTTTGGTGAATAGTAACTTTTAAGTTCTTAATCGCGATTAGAGGTAATTAGTGTAGTTTAAGGTAAAAACAATGTTTTAATAATATGATATGAGCTTGACACTTGTCCTACTCCTATTGGATGAGTCATGGCAGACCCAGACAACCCATGGGTCAACTTGGGGACCCCATGGAGCCACTTTGGTTGGAAAATGACATTAATATATATTTATTTAATGTTAAAATTAAATTGACACAAACATGAGTTGTTTTACTAAAACAGTTTTTAAGTGGGGTTACACAAGTCCAAATTTTGATTATAAATATTCATTAGAAAGATAAAAAGATTTCCTACATCATAGTAGTTTTTTTATAATTTTTAGACATTAAATAAATTAAATTATTTATAACATCATTATGATGCAGTGATGACCTCATTATTTAACGATTTTAATAAAATGAAAAGATAATGTAAATTCCAAGGCTTACACTTGTCCAAAGACTATTGGATGGGTATATTTAGAACCCTTATCACCTTAGACACGAATTATATAAGTGTGGGACCTTTATAATCCTAAAAGCATTGTATAATAATGTAACATTTCAATCTTTCCAAAAGAGCCCCTCCTCTCCACTTATAAAAGGCCCCCACCTCTCCCACCTCATTTACACTTTCAAGCCATTTGGATCGGCCAACCTCTGCCCAAATACTCTCCCAACTTCCCCCTATTACTCCTAGAAGCCTCACTTTGGGCAGAACTCTTCCCAAGGAAGCCTTTGGCTCAAATCAAAAAGAGTTACCCGATTTTGAGGTAATGTCTTCTCTAATGTTGTTTTGTTTTATTTTTCTTCTCCAACCCCCTAAAATCTTTTTATTCATTTATTTTGTAAAAAAACCAGTATCCTAAATATACTAGGATGGCGAATTTCTGCCTCACGAAATGATGATTGTTCCACACTCATATAACACCTTCAAAGGTGGCCATTAAGATGTCAATATATTTATATATGATATAAAATATGTTTATGTTTTACTTATTCTTCTGTATTTCTCATTTATGTCATACTTTATGATTTCCATTATGGGTAAAATGCGATAATTTCATTTTAGGAAGTGCGGACTACCGCCCCCTCAAAGTGATTTGAATCGTTAATGCCATATGTGGGATGTATAAAGGATGGATTAAATGTTATTATACACTATATTATACTTTAATTATATTATAAATTTATATCATTATGATTTCATTCCATTAAATACCAAATATAAATGAAAGTAGAGTTCATGCGTACGTAAGGCTTACCGTCTCCATGAACGGTGCATTTCTTACCTCTAAATGTTACGTAATATTATCAATGAATGTATATACCGGATATATATGATATATATGACATCTAAATCATGAATATAATTCTGGAGATAATGGATATTCTACCACATAAACAACTTGTAATTATAAGAAGTTTATTGTTGACTCAAGTACCAAAGATCGACAAAACGACCGTTATTAACTTAAATAATTACATAATGTTCATATCATTGTAATAAGTGATATAATAAAAATAATGAAATTGAAAATGGTTCTTAATAATGTATATATTAACTCTAGTTTATTATTCATGAGGTTAAAGAACGGTTGAGTCAAGTCAGACACGAGGTAAGGGAATTTCTTAACCCAACTTCCATTCTTTGGGTTAATCTCCAACTTTCAAATTATGTCATGATATTATTATGTCCTATTTTGTATTTTTACTTTATTTATGTGTACCTATAGTGAATACACATAATAGATCTATTTTATTTTAAAAATGATCTTTTTATGGACTTCGTCTCAATCCCCTTTCATTGAGGCATATTTGGTTTTATACACAACTTTCTTTTATACGGTGTATAAACCCCTTTGACTTTTACGTTTATTCAAAAGGAATCTTTTTTATACGAAGCGTTTACTAAACGAAAAAAGGGAATGTTTTTGTCGTACGTATGTGGCGACAACGACTTCTCCGCCGCCGTGACCACTATTTGAGTTTCAGCTTCCTCTACAAGCCATACCCTTTTTTTAATGAAAAATAAATACCATGTTATACTTTTATTTTATTTTGGTATTGAAAATGGTTTTGAAAGCGTTTTTATTATATCAATGTGTTGTATTGATATCTTGTGATTGAAATGTGGAAATGTTATGTTACCTTTATGCATGTTTTATGTGATACGATTATGTTATGGTTTATGATATGTTTAAACCTATTCATATGAGGAATGTATTGGACTTAATAAGTGACGGGTGGAGCCCGCTATAGCTCCTCGATGCATCGGTAGGTCTCATGAGACAACTAGACGTGGAATTGGCCGAGGCCCTTTCCCAATTTGATTTATGGTTTTGGCCGAGGCCTTAATCATTTTAGATGTCTTGGCCGAGGCCTTGACAAAATGTTTCAGAATGTCCAGCATTATACATTCCCTCATTATGAAAGTGGTTATTGATCTTTCATGTGATTATTCGTCTAGTAGAATATCCATGTGAGTAAGTAAGTGACATTATTTGATTTTACTTTTTCCATATTATGCTGAAGTTCAAGTTTAATAAGGCTTTTGTTTAGTTATACATTGCCTTAAATGTTTATGTTTATTTATGAAAGCTTCCACAATATTGTTATCCTTAATGAGCATCTGAGCTCACCCCTTTCAATGTTTTAATATTTTCCAGGATGTGAAGAAGTATTTTATGAATGACCTGCAGGGATAGTCAGAAGAGGATATGAGTGTGGAATATGAAGACTTTGTTATTAGTTTTTCACTTTATGATGTAATGTAACATTTATGAATGTATCTAGTGTTTCCAAGGCTACTAAACTAATCGGTCTTTCGAGACTTGATCTTTTGTGATCATGCCAATGTTACGAAGTAATGCACCGACTCTGGGTAGCAGGGGTCGGGGCGTTACAGTTGGTATCAGAGGCAGTTTAGTACTAACCTTGGAAGCTAGATTTAGATAAACTCTGATTAGAGCACATAGCCCAAAGATAGACTTTGAGAATTAGTATAGAAGAACTTCCTAGAATTTTGTTATTTTAGAGATTTTGTGAGTTTTCCGAGAAATACATCCCTGTCTGGATACGAGCAAGTAGAGGCGGCTCTGGCACAGATGTACCTAGGGGTAAAACCCGAAAACACCGCTTTGAGCTAGACTCGAACGGGAACTGGTGCACGACAACGGGCCTTGCTGCACTCTTGGTTACGACACTCCCGGGGGATATGCTTTGGATAATTATCATTTTCTTTATAAACCACTATGAAGGGTTATGAGTATATACTTCCTCAAAGAAAACATTTTTATGGATTATATCCATAAATAGTTCAATTTATGTTAAGTATCTTACAAGTATGGAATTATGTATTTTGATTTATAAACTAATATAGTTTATGCCATTATTTAGAAATGGGGCCTAGTGGAAGGAATGGAAACCATATCAATGCACGCACTTCGTGTAGGGATTGCCCTCCTGCTCAAGATAATTATTGTGGAGATGGAGATACAACTGGTGCTGATCAACTTATTACCATACTGGGACAACTCACTCAGGTTATGAATAATAACCTTACTCGTATGGAGCACCCTGATCCGCAACGTGGAGGATCAATGTTAGACCGCTTCATGAGGCAACAACCCCCAACCTTCAATGGGAGTACAAATCCTATAGTAGCTGAGCAATGGATAAATTCCTTAGAGAAAATATTCCATGCCTTGGGGAGTAGTGAAAGGGAGAAGGTTGTCATGGCAGTTTACCGACTCACTGGAGATGCTGATAAATGGTGGTCATTGATTCAAAACATGAAGGAAGATGATGAAGTATCAAATATGGAATGGAGAGAGTTCAAAGATCTGTTTTTAGAAAAATACTTTCCTCGTGACCATCGAGCAGATATGGAAAGGAAATTTCTGAGTCTGAGGCAGAAGGAGGATGTGAATGTCGCAAAGTATGAGGCTAACTTTACAAGGTTAGCGAGGCATGCTGCCGATTATATACGTAACCCAAGGAGTAAGATTGATCGTTTCTTTGATGGGTTAAAACCATTTCTCCGTAGATCTTTAGTATCACAATCCTTCTCATCATACGAAGATATTGTCTCGTGTGCTATCAAGACAGAAAGGGAATTCTCTAAGTCTTATGACAACAAAGTAAAGCAAGAGAAGAAGAGAACGGGGTAACAAGAGACAGATAAAGGGAAAAAGGGAAAGAAGGATTTTCCATTATGTGATAATTGTGGGAAGAATCACCCTGGTACGTGCCTAAAAGGAATGGGAGTTTGTTATAAATGTGGAGAAAAGGGTCACCAGGCTCGTGATTGCAAGGGAAAAAAAGAGGCTGTCAAAGTTGAATGCTACAATTGTACGGAAATGGGGCATTATGAAAATTAATGTCCTAAGCGTCAAGGAAACTTACCTCAGAAAAGGCCAAGGGATCAAAGACAATCTTATGCTATTACTACAGTTGAAGCAGAATAACTAATGTATTGGTGCTTTTGGACTCATGGATTATATTCTGGTTATAAGAATAATGTGATATATATAAAGATTGTATTGCAGTACTTTTTGATTTCAGTAAGGTTTTAATAATATTAAGGTAATCATATTTTTAGTATGTGACAATAAGAGAAATTTTTCTTTGTTTGGGGAATCTGATGTTACAATTGATTTTGGAATTAAGAGACCTTTTAGAGAAAGTCTGGACAGAGGTATTTTGGATAACTATTAAGGTTGGAGTGGATTAAGTTGATCTTTGGATAGTATTGTTTAAGGTTAAAAAATTTATGAAGATTATTTTTGGAATATTATGATACTATAGTTTTAGGAAAAGGAAAACCTGCAGGGTGGGGCATCACCCGTCGCGTCGGACAAAGCTGCAGGAATCGAACCCACAATCATAGTGCGACAGGCCTTTATTTCCTACCACTAGCCTACAGGAAGTCCCTAGTTATTACAAAAAAATTTACTAATCTAAATGGTATGTGTTAACATTTGGAACCTTATACAATTAGGATAAATAGAATATTTTTGAGTTCCGTTACCATTTGGAGTAAAAGTTGGGTTTGTGGTAAAAATTTATTAATGAATGAAAGTATACATAACAAGTATGTATATTCCCATAAGTTCTTAGTAAATCTCCTAAATAAATTCCTCAACATTATAAAAGGTAACTTAAAACAAAAATGTTGTCGGTTAACTTTTCCAACTAGGGATTCAATGACCGTTTAACCAATCACAAGTTTGTAATTTTCTTGTGGTTAAACATTCTCCTAATCCTGTTTTCTATAACTCTCCATCAGACCTTGATGGTTTGTTTCTCCTCCATATCCATATTTTCATAGAATCCTAGAATGGGCTATATCGGGTGACCTTTGTACTTATCTTGCTTTCTTTTAATGTTATATATTTATTAACCTTATTTCCAATGTGGGTTTTCCACAAAGGTATTTTATATTTTCAACCTTTTGTTTTCAAAGAAAAATTACAAATTGTGAGGACACAATTTATTGAAGGAGAGGAGAATGTAACACCCCGAGCTTCCACGATACGCTTCTCATTCAATAATGCAATAGCTTGCATTGTACGCAACTTCGAGTTCTAAAACACCGCGACTAATCAAAGTAGCGGTTATGAATAGTAATAACCACTTTTTAATATTATAGAAATTTTATATTTCAAAATGGACTTCATTTTTGTATTCGTAATATCGAAATTATCCAAAGTTGAATTTTTTGTAATTTTCTGAGAACTTCCAATTTTTTATGAATAGTGAAAATTACTTAAAAACAACTTTTTTAATCAAAATAATTTATAGTGATAAATTATACTATTTAGTGGTTTTAAAGTATAATTAGAATATATTTTTACCATTTTATCCAATGGTGGTCATTAGAATTAATTTAACATTGAAATTGGACATAAACAATTGCCATTCTTTTGATATAAATTGTTTCTTAAAAACACGCTATTTGTTGTGACAGCGGGAATTAATTATAAAATTAATTAATGAAACTTATATGTTTGGAATTTTTTAAAATAGACATCATTTTTGAATTCGGAATATCAATTATAGCTTAGGGTGAAATTTTGGCATTGTTCTGAAAAACTTCAATTTTTGATGAATAGTGAAACCACTAAGTGGTAGTTAAATAACTGATTTTTCGTTTAAATGAAATATTACCACTTCTGTGATTTGATTTTCAAAAATCCGACATACATGGTTGTCATTAAGAAGTAAAATGTGGTTCAATGAGATTAAAATAATTTTTTGGTGAATAGTAACTTTTAAGTTCTTAATCGCGATTAGAGGTAATTAGTGTAGTTTAAGGTAAAAACAATGTTTTAATAATATGATATGAGCTTGACACTTGTCCTACTCCTATTGGATGAGTCATGTCAGACCAAGACAACCCATGGGTCAACTTGGGGACCCCATGGAGCCACTTTGGTTGGAAAATGACATTAATATATATTTATTTAATGTTAAAATTAAATTGACACAAACATGACTTGTTTTACTAAAACAGTTTTTAAGTGGGGTTACACAAGTCCAAATTTTGATTATAAATATTCATTATAAATCTAAAACGATTTCCTACATAATAGTAGTTTTTTTATAATTTTTAGACATTAAATAAATTAAATTATTTATAACATCATTATGATGCAGTGATGACCTCATTATTTAACGATTTTAATAAAATGAAAAGATAATGTAAAATCCAAGGCTTACACTTGTCCAAAGACTATTGGATGGGTATATTTCGAACCCTTATCACCTTATCCACTAATTATATAAGTGTGGGACCTTTAGAATCCGAAAAGCATTGTATAATAATGTAACATTTCAATCTTTCCAAAAGAGCCCCTCCTCTCCACTTATAAAAGGCCCCCACCTATCCCACCTCATTTACACTTTCAAGCCATTTGGCTCGGCCAACCTCTGCCCAAATACTCTCCCAACTTCCCCCTATTACTCCTAGAAGCCTCACTTTGGGAAGAACTCTTCCCAAGGAATCCTTTGGCTTAAATCAAAAAGAGTTACCCGATTTTGAGGTAATGTCTTCTCTAATGTTGTTTTGTTTTATTTTTCTTCTCCAACCCCCTAAACTCTTTTTATTCATTTCTTTTGTAACAACACCAGTATCCTCAATATACTAGGATGTTTTTATAAGAATGATTCGAGCTACACTTACACACACCTACATCTAATGGTGAAAGAACATACGGTTTCTGTGGATGGCGAATTTCTGCCTCACGAAACGATGATTGTTCAACACTCATATAACACCTTCAAAGGTGGCCATTAAGATGTCACTATATTTATATATGATATAAAATATGTTTATGTTTTACTTATGCTTCTGTATTTCTCATTTATGGCATACTTTATGATTTCCATTATGGGTAAAACGCGATAATTTCATTTTAGGAAGTGCGGACTACCGCCCCCTCAAAGTGATTTGAATCGTTAATGCCATATGTGGGATGTATAAAGGATGGATTAAATGTTATTATACACTATATTATACTGTAATTATATTATAAATTTATATCATTATTATTTCATTCCATTAAATATGAAATAGAAATGAAAGTAGCGTTCATGCGTACGTACGGCTTACCGTCTCCATGAACGGTGCATTTCTTACCTCTAAATGTTACGTAATATTATCAATGAATGTATATACCGGATATATATGATATATATGACATATAAATCATGAATATAATTCTGGAGATAATGGATATTCTACCACATAAACAACTTGTAATTATAAGAAGTTTATTGTTGACTCAAGTACCAAAGATCGACAAAACGCCCGTTATTAACTTAAATAATTACATAATGTTCATATCATTGTAATAAGTGATATAATAAAAATAATGAAATTGAAAATGGTTCTTAATAATGTATATATTAACTCTAGTTTATTATTCATGAGGTTAAAGAACGGTTGAGTCAAGTCAGACACGAGGTAAGGGAATTTCTTAACCCAACTTCCATTCTTTGGGTTAATCTCCAACTTTCAAATTATGTCATGATATTATTATGTCCTATTTTTTATTTTTACTTTATTTCTGTGTACCTATAGTGAATACACATAATATATCTATTTTATTTTAAAAATAATCTTTTTATGGACTTCGTCTCAATCCCCTTTCATTGAGGCATATTTGGTTTTATACACAACTTTCTTTTATACGGTGTATAAACCCCTTTGACTTTTACGTTTATTCAAAAGGAATATTCTTTATACGAAGCGTTTACTAAACGAAAAAAGGGAATGTTTTTGTCGTACGTATGCGGCGACAACGACTTCTCCGCCGCCGTGACCACTATTTGAGTTTCGGCTTCCTCTACAAGCCATACCCTTTTTTTAATGAAAAATAAATACCATGTTATACTTTTATTTTATTTTGGTATTGAAAATGGTTTTGAAAGCGTTTTTATTATATCAATGTGTTGTATTGATATCTTGTGATTGAAATGTGGAAATGTTATGTTACCTTTATGCATGTTTTATGTGATACGATTATGTTATGGTTTATGATATGTTTAAACCTATTCATATGAGGAATGTATTGGACTTAATAAGTGATGGGTGGAGCCCGCTATAGCTCCTCGATGCATCGGTAGGTCTCATGAGACAACTAGACGTGGAATTGGCCGAGGCCCTTTCCCAATTTGATTTATGGTTTTGGCCGAGGCCTTAATCATTTTAGACGTCTTGGCCGAGGCCTTGAAAAAATGTTTCAGAATGTCCATCATTATACATTACCTCATTATGAAAGTGGTTATTGATCTTTCATGTGATTATTCGTCTAGTAGAATATCCATGTGAGTAAGTAAGTGACATTATTTGATTTTACTTTTTCCATATTATGCTGAAGTTCAAGTTTAATAAGGCTTTTGTTTAGTTATACATTGCCTTAAATGTTTATGTTTATTTATGAAAGCTTCCGCAATATTGTTATCCTTAATGAGCATCTGAGCTCACCCCTTTCAATGTTTTAATATTTTCAAGGATGTGAAGAAGTATTTTATGAATGACCTGCAGGGATAGTCAGAAGAGGATATGAGTGTGGAATATGAAGACTTTGTTATTAGTTTTTCACTTTATGATGTAATGTAACATTTATGAATGTATCTAGTGTTTCCAAGGCTACTAAACTAATCGGTCCTTCGAGACTTGATATTTTGTGATCATGCCAATGTTACGAAGTAATGCACCGACTATGGGTAGCTGGGGTCGGGGCGTTACAAACTTTACTTGATGAATCACCTTATTCCGTAACACCTGCTCCCTGTGGTCAAGAATCCGGACTGTTTGTTCTTCATAAGATAGGTTCTCCTCCAGTTGAACTACCTCTGGACTCAAAACATGAGATGGATCTGGCATATACTTTCTCACCATCGAAACGTGAAAAACATTGTGTACCTGAGATAAAATCGGAGGTAAAGACACTCGGTAAGCAACTGATCCAACGTTCTCCAGAATTTCATATGGTCCAATGAACCTTGGACTCAGCTTTCCTTTCTTACCAAATCTCATCACACTTTTCCAAGGAGAAACCTTGAGAAAAACATGATCACCTACCTCGAAAGATAGATCCTTCCTCCGGTTATCCGCATAACTCTTCTACCTACTCTGAGCTATTCTCATGTACTTCTGAATCAACTGAAATTTTTCTGCCATCTCTTCTACCAATTCTGGTCCCATCAGCTTCCTTTCACCCACTTCATCCCAAAATGCTAGAGTTCGACACTGCTTCCCATATAATGCCTCAAATGGTGTCATCTGTATACTGGAATGAAAACTGTTATTATAAGAAAACCCAACCAAAGAAAGATGTTGGTCCCAACTTCCCTGATAATTCATCTAACACGCTCGTATCATATCCTCCAAGGTCTGAATTGTTCATTCTGACTACCCATCTGATTGAGGATGAAAAGCTGTACTAAAATTTAATTCATTACCCAACGACTTCTGAAGGCCTTTCCAAAAGTTAGAAGTGAACCTGGGATCACGGTCAGATACAATGGAGAGGGGAACTCCATGTAACCTGACTATCTCTTTGAGATACAAACGGGAAAGTTGATCTAGGGAAAAGGTATCTCTTATAGAAAGGAAATGAGCAGATTTAGTCAACCAATCAACAATAACCCAGATTGAATTATTACCTCGAGATGTCCTCGGTAATCCCACAACAAATTCCATGGATATGTTTTCCCATTTTCACTCTGGCACTGGTAAAGGCTGAAGCATCCCTTTCGGTAACTGCCACTCTGCTTTAACCTGCTGACAAGTCAAACACTTCATAGTAAAATTAGCAATATCTCTTTTTATTCCATCCCACCAGTAATACTCCCACATATCTCTATACATTTTAGTACTTCCAGGATGAACTGAAAACGGATTACTATGAGCTTCACATAACAACTCTTTCTTCAACTGTGAATCACAAGGCACACACAATCTCTTCCCAAATCTCAAAACACAATCATTATAAATGTTGAATTCAGGCAACTTACCCTTCTGAACCAACTCTACCTTTTTCTACAACTCACTGTCTTGCTTCTGTGCTTGCTTGATTCTGTCTGATAGAGAAGATTTCACTGATACCTAAAACAAAACAGAAGAACTTCCTGCACCAACAACATCTATGCCAAAGTTCATCAAATCAAAAACCAAAGGATCTCATTCCAAATATAGCATGGTAAATGAAGCATTACTTTTTCAACTCAAAGCATCGTCCACTTTATTTGCTTTTCCCGTATGGTAGTGAATTGTACAATCATAATCCTTGATTAATTCCAGCCATCTCCTCTATCTCATGTTCAATTATTTCTGAGTGAATATATACTTTAAACTTTTGTGATTAGTATATATTTCACACTTTACTCCATACAAATGATACCTCCAAATTTTTAAAGAAAAAACAAAATCATCTAATTCCAAATCATGTGTAGGGTAATTTACCTCATGAGTTTTCAACTGACATGAAGCATAAGCAATTACCTGATCATTCTGCATAAGAACACAGCCAAGTCTCTTCAACAAAGCATCACTTTATATAACAAACTCATCATTCCTCGAAGGAATTTCCAAAACTAGATCATTCACCAATCTTCTTTTCAACTCCTGAAAAGAATCATCACATTCTTTTGTCTAGATGAACTTAACACCCTTACGAGTTAGCTTAGTCATTGGACTAGATAACCGTGAAAACTTTTCAACAAACCTTCGGTAGTAACCTGCCAAACCAAGAAAACTACGGATCTCGGATACATTTGTGGGTCTTGGCCATTCTTCAACAACTTTTGTTTTAGCAGGATCAACAGTTATTCCATCTTTTGAAACAATGTGACCCAGGAAAGAAATTTGTTGTAACCAAAACTCACACTTGCTGAATTTTCTATATAGTTTCTTTTCTTTTAAGGTTTTCAAGATAACCCTTAAATGACTTTCATGCTCCTCTTTAATTTTAGAAATTACCGAAATATCATCAATAAAAACAACCACCATTTATCAACTGAGTCAACTGAGGCATCACTGCAACATACTGTTTAGTTCTGATTTTGACCATCTCAGGATACTGATTTGAAAGGTCATTTCCCTTTGTATGCCTTCCCAGAAAAGCTGCTATATTTCCCCTATGAAAAACCATTCTTAACAAACATGTCTCAGATGAAGCATCATGGTAATCTTCAAATGCTATATCATTTCAGTCATACCATAAATTAACTTATACTCTAACAATTTTCTAACTCCTAAAGTTGTCTAAACCGACCTCTGATACCAACTATAAGGCCCCAGCCTTAAACCTTACTTAATATTGAATTAAATGAATAATTCACATTGAGGATCTTTTCAGGTTTATAGTTTTATATAATTAGAACATAACTATTACATCTCAAAAGATTACAAAGTAGACTCTTCTACTAAGTTTCCATAATAAAAAAAACTCTTAAAAAGAAACTTGTCTAGTTCCATGTTTTATATAGCATGACATTCCCTTGATCCCATCCTTGACCTTATTCCACATTAAGTCATGTGAAAAACATTTCAAAAAAAAATTCGGGTGAGCATAAAAATCTCAGTAAGGGATACACAAAGAATGAAAACTGTTACTTTTTCAAACATCAAGTAAACCATGTACACTCTATCAAAGTAATACCTTCACCTTCATGAAGTAGTAAAAACTCTTCACTGAATAAAGTATCATTACTTACCTTTTTGTAACCAAAGTATTACCATAAAACCCATATAAAGAACACATAACATATATAAAGGTAACTTGGGAAATAAACATACTTATGTGGAATAACCATACGGTCGACTTCCACACATATCACTTAATGGAATAGCCATACGGCCAATTTCCATACATACTTAATGGAATAGCCATACGACCGACTTCCATACCCAATGCATTGGAGGTTATAACGTAACCACCCGTCCTGGTATTCACGGCACCACCCGTCATATGGTTAATCACGTAACCACCCGTCAAATGTCCAAGTACCATTATAAAATCATAAGACATAAAACAAATATAATGGATAGAGAACATTTCCACACATTGATCACAATATATCACTTAAATATATTGAAATAACAAATCCATTATAAAAGCCATTTTCAAAACAAAAATATGTAAAATAGTATATGGTATTTATTTCATTCAAACAAAAACATTACGGCTTGTTGAGGAAGCCAAAGACCAAAGAATACCCGCAGCGGCGGAAAAGGTCATTGTCACCGCATACGTTAAAAAAACATTCCTTTTTGTCGTTTAGTAAAACACTTCGTTGAAAAAGATTCCTTTCGTATAAAAGTAGAAGTCAAAGGGGTTTATACACTATATAAAATATAGTTGTGTATAAAACGAAATATGCCTCAATGAAAGGAGATTGAGACGAAGTCCCTTACCTCGGGTCCGACTTGACTCTATCGTTCTTTAACGTCCTGAATAATAAACTTGAGTTAATTTATACTTGATTAAGAACCTTTTTAAAGTTCATTATTCCTTTTATATCAATTATTTAAGTGTTATAAACATTATGAAACCATTTAATTTAATAATGTTTGTTTTGTCGATATTTGGTTCTTAAGTCGAAAGTGGACTTTTTACAATTACATGTTGTTCATGTGGTCAAAGGTTATTTATATCCAGAATGACATTCCTGATTTTGATATCATATATATCATATATATCCAGCATATACATGTATTTATAATATTACATAATCATTTATAGGTAAGAAATGAAATGCACCGTTCATGGAGACGGTAAGCCGTACGTACGCATGAACGCTACTTTCATTTCTTTGTCATATTAATGGAATTAAAACTAAATGAGACGTGCGTATATTTTAATTCCAGAATTATATTCATCATTTAGATATATCATTCATTATATATATCCATTATATACATGTACTTTTAATAGTACATTACATTTGGGGATAAGAAATGAAATGCACCGTTCATGGAGACGGTAAGCCGTACGTACGCATGAACGCTACTTTCATTTCTATCTCATAATTTAATGGAATGAAATAATAATGATATAGAGGTATATTATAATTACAGTATGAAATCATATATAATAACTTTAAATCCATCCTTTACACATCCCACATATGGCATTAACGAATCACATCACTTTGAGGGGGCGGTAGTCCGCACTTCCTTAAATGAAGATATCGTGTTTACCCATAATGGAAACCATAAAGGTATGCCCAAAATGAAAAATAAAGAAGCTTAAGGAAACCATAAAAATATTATATATCATATATAAATATAGTGTCATCTTAATGGCCACCTTTGAAGGTGTTAAAAGAATGTTGAACAATCATCGTTTCGGGAGGCAGAAATTCGCCATCCACGGAAATAGTATGTTCTTTAACCATTAGATGTAGGTGTGTGTAAGTGTAGCTCGAATACTTCTTATAACAACATACTAGTATATTGAGGATACTTTAGTTGTTACAAAAGAAAATAATAAAAATAGTTTAGGGGGTTGGAGAAGCAAAATAAAACAAAAGGACTCAAAAGAAGACATTACCTTAAAATCGGGTAACTCCCCTTGGTTTGAGCTCAAAAGCTTCCTTGGGAAGACTTCTGCCCAAAGTGAGACTTCAAGGAGTAAGAGATGGATGTGGAGAGCTAAAATGGGCAGGGTTTGGCCGAGCCAAAGGCTTTGGGAGTGTGGGTAAGGAGGTAGAGGTGGGGGGCTTTTATAAGAGGAGAGAAGGGGCACTCTTGTAAAGTTACAAAATATTACTTTATTTTCAAAATTGTTTCAGATTTTAAAGGTTCCAGATTGATTTATTTCTAGGATAAGGTGATAAGGGTTCTAAATCCACTCATCCAATAGGTTTTGGACATGTGTAGGTCTTAGATATTACATTATCTTTCTATTTTATTTAAATCGTTAAATAATGAGGTCATCGCTGCATCATCATTATGTCATAAATAATTTAATTTATTTAATGTCTAAAAATTATAAAAAAAATACTATGATATAGGAAATCTTATTATATTTCTAATTAATATTTATTTTCAAATATCTGACTTGTATAACCCTATGTAAAAATTGGTTAAGTAAAATAACTCATGTTTGTTTCATTTTTACTTTAACATTAAATAAAAAGTTATTTATGTCATTTCCCAACCAAAGTGGCTCCATGGGGTCCCCAAGTTGACCCATGGATTTTCTTGGTCGGCCATGACACATCCAATGAGGGTAGGACATGTGTCAAGCTCATCTCATATTATTAAAACATTAGTTTTTACCCTAAACTACACTAATTACCACTAATCGTGATTAAGAACTTAAAAGTTACTATTCACCAAAAAATTATTTTAATCTCATTGAACCACATTTTACTTCTTAATGACAACCATGTATGTCGGATTTTTGAAAATCAAATCACGGAACTGGCAAAGTTTCATTTAAACTGAAAATCAGTCTCTTTAACTACCACTTAATGGTTTCACTATTCATCAAAAATTGAAGTTTTTCAGAAAAATACCAAAAATCACCCTAAGCTATATTTGATATTCCGAATTCAAAAATGAATTCCATTTTAAAAAATTTACAACATATAAGTTTCATTAATTAATTTAATAATTAATTCACACTGTCAGAGCAAATAGCGTGTTTTTATGAAACCATAAGTATCAAAAGATTGACACTAGTTTAAGTCCGATTTCAAAGTGAAATTAATTCCAACGACCACTATTGGATTTAATGGTAAAAATATATTCTAATTTCACTTTAAAACCAATTCAAAATATAATATAATCATATAAATAAATTATATTAAAAAGAGGTTTTGAATTAAAATACAACATTTTACACTATTCATTAAAAAAATGAACTTTATCGGAAAGATACCAAAAATTTACACAAAGTAAATTTTGATGTCCCGATTCTAAAGAAGAGTTTTATTTGGTCCAATAGAATGTATAAGAGTTAACAAAACTATATTTAATTATGGTTCTCCATCCAAAGGTGATAAATGAATCTTTAGTGAAAATTAGGGTATAAATGCTTAAAATTGAATTCTTTCCGTATTTTAAGCCTTTATCTTTTATTGGATAAATGTAAAAACATTTAAAAACATATATAATCATATTTTAGTTATTTCTATCCATTCCCACCAGTACAACGGCTACGTGTTAACTAACATTTAAAATAATATTATTTTATTACTAGTGTGCAACGTAAGTTTTCAAAGAAACTCATCGTTGCGTATCGAGTACGCTATCAAACGTAGAAACCCATTTTTAATTAAAATTAATATTTAATTCGTAAATATTAATAAATATGAAAATTCTTTATTCTTTATTTACCTTGGATGTTACATTGGGGTACCATTAGTTGAAAATAAAGGAAGCAGACATTTTAAATATCATGTTTCGTACTAGATATGGCCATTATGAATTTGTAGTTATGCCTTTTGGGTTAACCAATGCACCTCTTGTATTCATGGATCTTATGAATATAATTTTCTGTGAGTTCTTGGATAAGTTTGTGGTTGTGTTCATTGATGATATTTTGGTTTATTCCAAAAGTAAAGAGGAACATGAATGTCATTTAAGGGTTGTCTTTCAAACATTAAAAGAAAAGAAATTGTTTGGGCAATTATACAAGTGTGAGTTTTGGTTACAACAAATTTCTTTCCTTGGTCACATTGTTTCAAAAAATGGCATAACTGCTGATCCTGCTAAAACAAAAGTTATTAAATAATGGCCAAGACCCACAAAATATAACTGAGATCTATAGTTTTCTTGGTTTGGAAGGTTATTACCGAAGGTTTGTTGAGAAATTTTCACAGTTATCTAGTCCAATGACTATGTTAACTAGAAAATTTGTTATGTTCATTTGGAAAAAATAATGTGATTATTGTTTTTAGGAATTGAAAATGAGATTGATGAATTCTCCAGTTTTGCCATCGCCTTCCAGAGATGGTGAATTTTTTGTCTATAGTGATGCTTCATTGAAAGGACTTGGATGTGTCCTTATGCAGAATGATCAGGTAATTGCTTATACTTCACGTCAGTTGAAACCTCGTGAGTTAAATTACCCTACACATGATTTGGAATTAGCTAATGTTTTTTTTGATTTAAAAATTTGGAGGCATCATTTTTATGGAGTAAAATTTGAAATATATACTTACCAAAAAAGTTTAATGTATATATTCACTCAAAAATAATTGAACATGAGATAGAGGAGATGGATGGAATTAATCAAGGATTATGATTTCCCGATCCATTACCATCCGGGAAAAGAAAATAAAGTGGATAATGCTTTGAGTCAAAAAATTAATGTCTCATTACCCATGCTACATTTGGAATGAGATCCTTTGGTTTTTTATTTGATTAATTTTGGCATAGAAGTTATTGGTGTAGTAAATTCTTCTGTTTTGTTTCAGGTGTTAGTGAAATCATCTCTATCAGACAGAATAAATCAAGTGCAGAAAGAAGACAGTGAGTTGTAGAAAAAAGGTAGAGTTGGTTCAGAAGGGTTAGTTTCCTTAATTTAACGTTGATAATGATTGTGTTTTGAGATATGGAAAGAGATTATGTGTACCTTGTGATTCTCAATTAAATAATGAGTTGTTATTTGAAGCTCATAGTTTCCTGTTTTTAGTTCATCCAGGTAGTATTAAGATGTACATAGATCTTTGGGAGTATTACTGGTGGGATGGAATGAATAGAGATATTTCTGATTTTGCTGTGAAGTTTTTGACTTGTCAGTAGGTTAAAGAAGAATGGCAGTTACCAAAATGGTTGCTTCAGACATTACCGGTGCCAGAGTGGAAATGGGAAAATATATCCATGGACTTAGTTGTGGGATTACCGAAGAAATCTCAAGGTAATAATTCAATTTGGTTTATTGTTGATCGATTGACTAAATCTGCTCATTTCCTTCATATTCGAGATACTTTGTCTCTAGATCAACTTTCTCGGTTGTATGTTAAATAGATAGTCAGGTTGCATGGAGTTCCCCTCTCCATTGTATCTGATCGTGATACCATGTTTACTTATAACTTTTAGAAATCCCTTCAGAAGTCATTGAGTACTGAATTAAATTTTTGTACAGATTTTCATCCTCAATTAGATGGGAAATCGGAATGAACAATTCAGACCCTAGAGGATATGCTACATGCTTGTTCACTGGATTACCAAGGAAGTTGGGACCAAAATATTTCTTTGGTTGAATTTTCTTATAATAACAGTTTTCATTCCAATATACAGATGGCTCCATTTGAGGCATTATATGTAAAGCATTTTCTAACTCCATCTTGTTGGGATGAAGTAGGTGAAAGGAAGCTAATGGGACCAGAATTGGTAGAAGAGATGGTAGAGAAAGTTCAGTTGATTCAGAATCACATAAGAATAGATCAGAGCATATAGAAAAGTTATACAGATAACTGGAGGAAGGATCTTTATTTTGAGGTAGGTGATCATGTCTTTCTCAAAGTTTCTCCATGGAAAAGTGTGATGCATTTTGGTAAGAAGGGAAAGTTGAGTCCGAGGTTCATTGGACCTTATGAAATCCTGGAGAAAGTTGGATCAGTTTCATACAGAGTGGATTTTCCTCCAAGTTTATCCCAGGTACACAATGTTTTTCATGTTTCGATGTTGAGAAAGTATATTCCAGATCCATCTCATGTTTTGAGTCCAGAGGTAGTTCAGTTGGAAGAGAATATCTCTTATGAAGAACAACCAATCCAGATTCTTGACCGTAAAGAGAAATAGTTGCAGAATAAGGTAATTCACCAGGTAAAGGTTTTTTATAAAAACCATATGGTTGAAGAGGCAATGTGGGAATCTAAAAATTCTATGAGGGATAAATACCCCAACTTATTTGATAAGTGAATAAAAATTGAGAGGACACAATATCCAAAAGGGGGGAAGGATGTAACATCCCAGGTAAATAAAGAATAAAACATATTTCATTTTTATTAATATTTGTGAATTAAATATTAATTTTACTTTAAAAGGGTTTCTATGTTCGATAGCATACCTGATACGCAACAACAGGTTTCTTTGAAATCTTACATTGCACACTAATAATATAATATTGTTATTTTAAATGGCAGTTAACTCCTAGATATTATATTGGAGGGAATGAAAAAAACTAACTAAAATATGATTATACATGTTTGTTAAATGTATTTAAATTTATCCTATAAAAGATAGAGGCTTAAAATGTGAATGAATCTAATTTTAAGCATAATTTACATTAAAAGGTCGATTTACCATCATTTAATGGAAAACCCTCTTTAAATATAGTTTTGGTCACTTTAATACATTATATATTACCAAATAAAATCCTTATTTTAAATGGAAACATCAAAATTTACTTTGTGTAAATTTTTAGAATTTTTTCTGATAAAGTTCATTTTTTTAATTAATAGTGAAAAAATATTGTATTTTAATTAAAAACCGTGTTTTAATATAATTTATTTATATGGTTATATTATATTTTTAATTAGTTTTAAAGTGAAATAAGAATATATTTTTACCATTTAATCCAATTTCTATCCTTGAAATTAATTTCACTTTGAAATTGGACATAAACAAGTGTCAATCTTTTGATAGTTACTGTTTCTTAAAAACACGCTATTTATTTTAACAACGGGAATTAATTTTATATTAATTAATTCCACTTTTATGTTTTGAATTTGAAAAAATAGACATCATTTTTGAATTCATAATATCAAATAAATCTTAGGCTGAATTTTTGGTATTTTTTTAAGAACTTCAATTTTTGATGAATAGTGAAACCACTTAGTAGTAGTTAAAAACTGACTTTTTCATTTAAATAAAATTTTACCACTTATGTGAATTAAATTTCAAAAATATGACATGAATGGTTGTTATTATTATGAAAAATGTGGTTCAATATGATGTAAATAATTTTTTGTGAATAATAACTTTTGACTTTTATTTACCACGGTTAAAGGTAAATAGGGTAATTTAAGGTAAAAAGAATATTATAATAATTCAAAATTACCTTAAAATTTGTCCAAATTTTATTTATTGAGTAATTTACGACCATGGTCATGTTTGGGTCGATTTTGGGACCCCATTGAGCCACTTGGGAGTGATAATGACACTGTAGATTAATTAACTTAAAGTTAAGACAAAAATGACATAAACAAAAATCTTTTAGTAAATCAATTTTTAAATGGGGTAATATAAGTCATATTTTCAACTATAAATATTATTTAGAAATCTAAAATGATTTACTACATCATTATATTTGTTTTATAATTTTTAGACTTTGAATAAATTAAATAATTTATGACACAATAATGATACAATATTTACATCATTATTAAATGATTTAAATAAATAAGATTATAATGATTAAAATATTATCCAAAACCTATCCAATTACTATTGGATGATATTATTTAAACTATGAGTCTTTGTATCTTCTACTCTAATGATTGTTTGATCTTTAGAAACCAAATATCATTATATAATAAAATAATATTTTCAAACTTTCCTAACGAGCCCCTCCTCCACCTTATAAAAGAAGGCCATTTCTATCCAATTCTTCACACCTCTCAAGACTTTTGGCTCATCCAAAATCTTCCCAATTAATCTCCCTACATCCCTCTCCTCCTCTTAGAAGCCTTACATTAGGCAGAAGACACTTCAAGAAGTCTTTTTGGTTCAAGCCAAAGGAAGTTACCCAAATTAAAGGAAACCGTTTCTGCTAAATTGTTTTCTTTTATTTTACTTCTCCAACCCACTAAACTCTTTTTATTACTTTATTTTATAGAAACGACAGTATCCTAAATATACTAGGATGTTTTTATGAGAATTATTCGAACAACACATACACATGCCTCCATCTAATGGGTGAATAACATACTGTTTCTGTGGATGGAAAACTAACGCCTCACAAAACAATGATTGTTCAATTATCTCCTACCTCATATCATGGTGGCCATTATGATGAAACTGTATTTATATATGATATATATTATGTTTATGTTTTATTTATTCTTCTGTATTTTTCCTTTTATATAATACCTTTATGGTTTCAATTATGGGTAAACGCAATAATTTCACTTGAAGAAGTGCGGACTACCGCCCCCTCAAAGTGATATGACTCATTAATGCCATATGTGGGACATATAAAGGATAGAGTTAATGAAATTATATATGATATTATACTGTAATTATAATATAACAATATATAATTATTTTTTAATTCCATTAAAATAAAAAATATAAATTAAAGTAGCGTTCATGCGTACGTACGACTTACCGTCTCCATGAACAATACATTTCATTTCTTGCATCCAAATGATATGTATTGTTATAAATATATATATATATAATGGATATATATGATATATATGATATCTAAATAATTAATATCATTCTAGATATAATGGAATATTGACCACATGGACAACTTGTAAATATAATGTGATCATTTTTTACTCAAGAACCAAATATCGACAAAATGAATGTTATTAAGTTAAATGATAAAATAATGTTTATAACATGGTAATAAGTGATATTAAATGAATAATAAACTTTAAAAATGTTATTAAGCAATTAGAAATTAACTTTATTATATTATTCAGGATATTAAAGAACGATCAAGTCAAGTCAGACACAAGGTAAGGGAGTTCGTCTCAATCTCCTTTCATTGAGACATATTTTGTTTTAATACACGACTTTCTTTTATACGCTGTATAAAAACCCTTTACATTTCAAAGGGAATCCTTTTCTATGAAGAATTTTACTAAACGAAAAAAAGGAATGTTTCTTTTAACGTAAGCGGTGACAACGACCTTCCCACTGCCACGAGTATTATTTGTTCTTTGGCTTCCTTAACAATCCGTAATGTTTTTTTAAGGAAAATAAATACCATATACTCTTTTATGTATTTTGGTATTGAAAATGGTTTTGATAATGGATTTGTTATGTCAATATATTTAAGTGATATATTGTGATTGAAATGTGGAAATTATTTATTTCCTTTATATTTGTTTTTTGTGTTATGATTTTATAATGGTACTTGGACATTTGACGGGTGGTTACGTGATAAACCAAATAAAGGGTGGTGTCGTGATAAAACGGTATGGGTGGTTATGTTATAACCTCCAATGCAACAGGTATGGAAGTCGGTTGTAAGGCTATTCCATTTAGTGATATGTGTGGAAGTCGACTATATGGTTATTCCATTTAAGTATGTTTATGTCGCAAGTTACCTTTATATGTTATTTGTTATTTATATGGGTTTTATGGTAATATTTTGGTTACAAAAGGGTAATTAGTGATATTTTATTCAGTGAAGAGTATTTACTACTTCATAAAGGTGAAAATTATTACTTATGTTAAATTATTCGTGTTTTACTTGTTGTTTTGAAAAACTAATAGTTTTCCTTCTTTGTGTTTCCCTTACTGAGATTTTTATGCTCATCCCAAGTTTTTGAATTGTCTTTCATAGGACATAATGTGGAATAGGGTCAAGGATGGGATCAAGGAAAATTCATGCTGTCCTAAACATGGAACTAGACATGAATCTTTTTTTTCAAGTATTTTTATTTTATGAAAAAAATGGAAACTGAGTACAAGTGTCTGCTTTTTAATATTTTGAGATGTAATAGTTATGTTCTAATTCTCTAAAACTCTAAACCTGACAAGACCCTCAATGTGAATTATTCATCTAATTCAATATTATGTAATGTTTAAGGTAGGGTTATTATAGTTTTCACTAACTATTGGATCATATGTGAACCTAAAAAATTTCTTTGTGATTATATTTCCATTTTCAATTTCATCTTCTATCTCCCTTAAAAATTCCAATGAGGGTTTCATAGACCTCAACAATAGGTTTTCACCCTGACTTTATTATACACCTTCCCCCTTAACCTCAATCGGAAAGGTTAACTAAACTATCATATCTCTATTATAAGATATTCCATTTACCCCTTATAGGACGAGTGGTTCAACTTGACTTTAGTAATGGTTCTCAGATCTTACTAATTGAACTGAAGCTGGTAGTACAGGTATGGACCCTCCCATTATAGGGAGTTACTATTTTGATTTTTTATATTTATTCATACTGCTCCACTATTTTTTTACTAACAAAATTTTTCTATAATGAAATTCTATAATTTTCTTACTGATTTTAAAACTATTTTATTTTAATGATGAAAATGAGTATATTAGTTCATCCATACACTCATTCTTAGTCGATCAATCTTGTTTGACATGGAAGGAGGATTGGTTCCCAATTAAAAGTTAGAGCTATTGGGTATGGTTGTAGGTCCCATTTGGTAAATCCCATATTCCTATGATATTTCCTATCTTAATAATTAGTTGTATATGAAATATATTATAGTATATTTATGCATTGTATTATGGATGTGAGTTGGTCATGTATGTACACATATAAATAGCATGCTATGTTTTCATTTTTTCTTACTTCCTTCTGAGATGTTTGGTTTCATGTTATATTCATTTCATGCATAGCTTATGGAAAAATCATGTTATATTCTTAGTAGGATATATTTAAAAATTCCACTCATAAAAAATTAGATAAAACAATTCCCAAAATCTATATTGAGACCCAATGTACTAGTCACCAACCACTGGGGATCTAGGATTGTTTTTAGGGTAGTGGCACTTTGATTTAGGTCCTGTATGAGTATCTAGGACATGGTAATTGCATAAAACCACTATTATAATTTCTTATGAATTATATATTATCCCATTATCCATGACAATAAAATTCATAATCTTGAGAAAAAAAAATTTTATTCAATATTTTATTAAAAAATACCCCTCTTCTTTTCCTATAAATATACCCCATGTCCACCCATTTATCCCTACTTTCGAAAAATATTAATTTGTTAAATATATTCAAAATTATCTCCATAAAAACTCTTATAAATTTTTGTGAGGCCCTGATCTAACCAAAATACCATCCTCTGAAGGCTTAAGTCTCATTCAATAGGAGGTATCTCAACAAGCAAAAATTTCAATTCCCAAGTCTTTTCTTTTCCATTATACTATTTTAGATGTTATAACATAATCCATAATTATAGTAAAATTAAATAAGTATTATAATTATTAACTAATTAAATTATTAAAATAAAATATTCATTATATTTATTTTTTTAATATATTTTAATTACATCATTCACACATGTTAGGTTTATACTAACTAAGTGAAAGATGATGTTATATTTAAACTTACACATCTTTATATATTGTAAAATAGGTTTCATGAAAAAACATGACATACATAATCAATTAAATTTATTTTTTATGATTATATGATGATAAAAAATTATGATTATAAATCTATTTAAAATAAATAATCATGTTTATTTTAACCACTTAAAATGATCTTATCAAGAAACACCATATGATTCATATATATTTTATATTATATGATAAAAAATTGCAACCTTATACATAAATAATTAAATAAACCAATATTAAGACACAAATGGATCTAATGGAACCATTGGACAAAGTCAGTTGACCACTACCACTATACCAATGCAATTTAGGAACTACAGGCCGAAAAACCTCAAACCATTAATGTTAACTAAATGAATATAATAAATAAATAGTATATGATAATAAATGAATGATAATAATTAAAATAAATATTAATATGGTTATTTAATGTATGATTAATATATATAATTCAGCTATTCATGATGTTATAGGAGCATCCAAAGTTTTTTGGGACTTGAGGTAAGGGGACTCTCTTATTCTCCTTATTAATTTTAGTTTATTCTCTCTCTCTCTATCCCCATATATCACATATATATTATTTATATTTTCTATATAAATCTTTCTCTGATAAATTTTATCTCATTTTCCCAGTATGTTCTAGGGATATTCAGAACGTTTTTTAGTTCCCATTCCAATCATTTGATTAAGTGTAACCCTAAAAAAGAAAAAATTTCAATTTATTATTTATTTTATTGTATCACTATTTTAAAGTATATTTAATTATTTCTAAAAGAATAATCATTTAAAAATAATATATTCTAGTTCATTTCTATTTTTTGGGAAACCATATGCTCTTATATGCATTAAAGGTTGTTTTACCTACTTATTAAATATTTAATGAAGTGGTTCATTTCCATAACATCTTCTTAATATATTATTATGATTTTAAAACACTTTGATCAGTATATTAAGGAACTATTATTATTTATTCACTTATTAATGTAAAATATTCCTCAATACATGTTTTATTGAGAACTTAAATGACACCTTAATGATTTATGATTTGTAATATTCTTTTGTTACCTATTTCCTTCTCTTTTTCATTATTTTTTTTATGTATGATTTATTTTATATGTGGAACATATATGCATGAAATACTATGATGTGATGGTAAAGAAAATAATTTAACAACCACCAAATAAATTAGTTATTTCTTATATCTCATGATATATTGTGTATGGTGTATAGGCAGCAAGCCTAGTACATCATCTTATGAAGTCTTGGTTATGAGCTTTGACTTATGTTTATGATGACATTTTTTACAAATTTACCACATTATTATTATTTCTACATTATTATGATATCATTTTTATTATTACATCTATCAATGTGATTATTTATTATCCTAAGTTTTTATGATTCCATACTATGATTATTAACTCTTGAGATATCTTACCCTTATATTTATTCTAATTATCCCCTTTTTGGTATTTTTATACCACCCATTATTTTATGTATGTACCTAGGGTATTCCTTCTAGTAATTATAGTTTTTTAAATATAATATTGTATTATAAAGAAGGAAATAAAAAATTATTTATATTTTTTTTAAATTATGTATTATATATCCAATCTCTTAATTATATTGGAGGTCTAGAAAATTGGGATTGTTTTATGAATTTTATGTGAAAAAATGTTATATTATTATGTATATGAGATAAATTTCATATAGATATGACCTAAATAATTTATTGTAGAAACTCCATGGGATATGGATGGGTTATTTGGTATGTAATAGCTGGTGTTACTTAGGCTTGTTTTTTTGATAATTTGGTGATAGTTTTTGTGGTTTTAGGGATAATATAGATACATATGGGTGTTTTTATGTTTTTTGGAAAATTATAAATAGATGTAAATTTTTTATTAGTATAGTATAATATTTATGGATTGATGAGGTAAAAATAATTTTTTATTCGGTTATAAACCTTAATCATTGTGGAAATTTTTGTTTTGTGTTCTTAGGTTGTAAAAGGTAAATTGAAAGATTTGGGTTACCACGATTCATTGGAAGAATTATTTTTTGAATGGTTTTAAAGTACATGGTAATTGTTTTTGGATGGGTGAAATGATTGGTTGGTTGTTTTTTTGAGTGGTTTATCAATTTCAGTGAGTATCTAGCTTGACATGTAGTGAATTGGGGTGAAATCAGAAAGGTCATCCTCAGATTTATCTGTAGGTATAAACATATATTAATGAAGTGATTTAACATGTTATAAATTTCATAGAAGGGGGTATTTTAGATGATAAATAGGGAACTTGTCCATCAAGTAGAGAAATGAAAATAGGTAGTTTAAAAGAACACTTTAGGTTTTGACAAATGAGCATCGAAAAGAGCCTTTGAGTGAGGATGTTTCAAGCAGGTGGGTTTTGAATTTAGTTTAAGATTTTATTTTCATAACTGAGCCAAGATGACTCATTTATTTTTATGTGTAGGGTTTATAGTGAAGTGATGTTATAACAACCCCGAACCCACACTCCCAGATCCTACACTAAAATTCATAATTTTACATTTCCTGCTATGATGTTGATCATTGTGATCCAATTTTTTCTATTAAAACCTTAAAACTATAAAAGGAAAACTTGTATCACTTGCATTATAGAGGGCCTTTTCAGTTTTAAATTTTAGATAATTAATAAAAACTCCTAAATTAACAATTTACAAGTCATTAAATGAATATTTCTCCCATTTAACCCAACTTTTTTATTTCACATTGGGTCATCAACATTATCACTGTGAAATCATTTATAGACATAAATCATTAAACCTCAATCTTTATAACTTAGGGAAAAGGAAAAATAAGAAGGGTGAGATCAAATGATTAGTAAGGATAAATATAATCATTAACAATTCAATGTCATCAATGAGAATAATAGTACATAAGGGTATGATGACATGATCAATGTGTATGAGCTAATCATAAAGTAACTCATATCCACAAATAATTGGATCATCAAATATAAAAACATGGAAAATTAAAGATTCATCATAATCAATAATAATGATCCATGCGATATCAATACCAATCATGAGAAACATTATAATCCCATAGAAATCATAAATAAAACACGTACGTAACTTGGGACATCATTTTCATTTCACTCTTACAATCACTCCTATGCATGGAATAACCATATGGTTTACTTCCATACCCAATTAAATGGAGGGATATCATGGTACCACCCATCCTGGGTTTATCATGGAACCACCCATCATTGTTTTATCATGGAACCACCCATCATTGGTTTATCACGTAATCACATGTCAAACGCCCTTGTAACATTACAAAATCATAACAAGTAAAATATTGCATTTCATCAAAAAATTATTCTAAAAACCAATAACCCTTTTAAAACATGATTAAACCATGAAAAAGAAACAAATTATATAAAAATATATTTGAAACATGATTAACCCATGGAAAAGAAATGGGTTCCAAAATAATCTCTTTGAAACATGGTTAACCTAGGGAAAAGAAATAGGTTCCATGGAAATCTCTTTTAAAAAATAATAATCCATCTAGATAAAGAATGAGGATGGTATCAATACAAAATTTTCCAAGTGGACGATAATTAACAATAATGGTTTTTAACTTTGATGAATATAAGTACCATTAAAATATCAATAAAAACATTTTTGAAAACATTTAAAAAAACATGGTTTTGAAAGAAAACAAATTTCTGATCGAAGAGAGAAATGAAGCACTACTACAAAAGAGGCCTTTAACAATTCTAGAATATGCCTTTTATTAGTGCTAAAAAAGAACTACTAATAGGAGTTCAGTTAAAATCCTGAAGCTTTTATCAGCGCTAAAAAAGTGTTGATAAAGGCATCATTGTTAAAGGGGGTAATTTTTTCTGACACCTATGTGACCTACCCCTTTATCAATGCTTCCTGACCCATTTAACAGCTCTCCATCCCCTTTATCAGATCTTTTCACCCCAACACCCCTTTAATAGTGTTTTTTGAATTTATGGCCTCATGCACACCCACTTGGATTCAAACACTACACCTATCCTTCAAAGATAGAGTGCCTTTAACACTTTACCATATTGTTTTATTGTTTGTTTAATGATATTTTTGTTTATATATATATATATATATATATTTCCATATATTTATATAATTGTTTTTAAATACAATTATACAATATATTTGTGTGTGTGATATATATACTTATATTTATTTAAATATATTATATATTATATTCATTTACATATACTATAATATAATATGAATATATATCTACTTATTAATACACACAAATATGTATATAAAAACATTGTAAATATATTTTTATAATGTAAAAAATGGTTACATATTGTTTTAAATACATTTTTAGAACATTTATTTATTTATATATATTAGAATATACATTTTTATGTAAATATATTGATATATGTATTTAAATGAGTGATTTATTATAAGTAAATATAAGAAAACATGCATATATTTAATTATAAAAAACAAACATTAAGAAAAATGATAAAATTTAAAAACCATAATATCAATATGAATTTAACACCTAGGAATAAATTTATTCCCCACTGAGAAAGAGAAACAGACCCCCTTAAACGAAGTTGAAAATCCACCAAATGTTAAAAAGTTAGGGTACTGATTCTCGCTCAAATTTACCCAAGAAGAAAAGGTAAGACGGTCCTTTTAGTTTAGCTTGGGTTATCGAATCCTCAGAGACCTAAGAAGAAACCTATAGACACGTACATTCTATGGACTGTTTTTGGCTATGAAGTGGCCAACTTGGGTTGATTTTATATGGTTTTAAAGTATAACTAACAGATTTAAGTGAATTCAATTTAAATGAATGAGTTGATCCTAGGTTATCGCTCGGGGTGGATTGGACATATTTTCTTTTTAATGATTTAAATTTATTAAATTTGAGATGGGTTCATTTAAGGAGATAAAACAATATCATCACTTTCTGTTTTAATTCCTACACCCTTTAATACTAATCACCTATATACTTGAAGGATCAAAGTTTTGATCACTTCAAGGTAAAGGTTCGTATTAGCACTTGAAGTGTGTGGCCTTAAATTCAACAAGGACGATGGAGTTTAAAAATCATCAAATAAAAATCTCAATTAAAGAAGTGATTATACATTAATGAGGTGATAAATAACATCCAATACAGCCCCTTTCTACTCCCTTGGATCAACCCATAAGTGGGTTATCCCTCCATTGATTCTATGGTTTCAATGGAAGCAGAAAGTAGACTCATGAGGGAGGAAATGGAGAAGTAAAAAAAACGCAATAAAATAACAATCACTCCATCGTTTTGTGATAATCTCACAAGGTTTGGTATGAACAAGTTCACACCTTGAACCAACGGTATCAAATTGATAAGGATAATAACATAATAATAAGAGAAGAAAAACTTTTATTAATAAAAAAGGATGAATTAAAACAACTTTCATGTGAAGGAAGAACATTACAAAGAGAAATTGGCAGCATGACATTAAGATGAAAACAAGATCAAAGATTTCTAAATCCTCCAACAACACTGCCTTAAATAGGAATTTTGAGCCCTTGGGTCGAGCCTCCAACAGTACAAAGCATCTCAATTAATTTTGGTAGGCCATAGGTGGTGGAAAGCTTGTGGAATTTGGACTTTTCCACATTTGACCCGAGGTGGCAGCCATATTTCATCCAACGAACAGACGCGTTTGGATTCCCTTCTAGATGGATGAATCAGAGTGGTCCATAGAAGAAGAAAATGGATCTCCGGATTTCTTCGAACCTCTTGTAAAATTTGGGCCCATTTCGAGTTGTGGATTCCGAGATATGAGCAACGTAGTGGGCTCTTTTTCTGGGCCGTAGAATCTGTCCCAGAATTGTATCTTTAACTTGGGGCGCCTTAATGACCACCATAGAGGCCGAATTAGCATTATTTCATGAAGAGGTATTTGTTCCTCAACATTTATTATGTCATCCCACAAAATTTGGGATTCATTGGGCCTGTATGTTGGGCCCCAAAGTCTCATAAGTGGGCTAGTGTCCAATCTACCTTCTCTATAATTGCTTCCATCCATCTCCAAATATCTCCATCATCGTTTATGAATCATCCATTGATCTCTGAATGAAAAATGTTCACATTTAAGTGTAGATATAGTTCCCAAAATATCAAATTAAAATATTGATAATTACATTCCTTTTGTTCAGATGACTCATTGGGCCTAAATTGGTGTATATTAGGCATGAAGTGCACAAATGATGGGAATCGATGTTCATAATGAAAATGCACTAACTCAGGCCCATAAGATCAAAAATGAACATTTAATACCATTAAAATGTAATTAAATTATATATTTTTATTGGATAATCAGGTACCCTGACTAAAAACTCAGTTTTGGAAGTCGTATGAGCCTTTTTGGCCTCGAGAAATGTGAAAAAGGTTTACATGTTTCATAAAGGGCGTAGATCTCATCACATACATCAATTTGATATATGGTAGATCCCAAACAGATATCCGGATCAAAAGTAATGGTCGTTTGAAGTTCGAGTTACATTCTCAACATATTTTAGATCTTTTATTAATTTTTTGATTTTTGTTATCTTAAAATTGATATTAAATGACTATTACTCAGTAATAATAAAAAAATTATTAATTAAAAATATTTTTTTAATTATTTTATCAGCTATTTTCACTAAATATTTAATATATTATATTTAAATTTCTATTTACCTTATCTAAAACATATTTTAGAAAATATATATTACATTTATATCAAAATAAATATATTTATATATTCATGTATTATTTTTAATGATTTTTTTGATGTATACTATTATCAATGCTACTAAAAAAGGGCTGATAATGGTGTCATCTTTATCAGTGCTTTTAAAAAAGCGTTGATAAACCCCCCTTAATCAGTGCTTGTAAAAAAGCACTGATAAATGTCCCCCTTTAATCGTTATTTTTTAGCATTATCGAAGACACCAGTTAAAATTGCTATAAAAAGTGTTGTTAAATTTCTACTTTAAGATTTCTTTTTTTAGTGGTGACAAAGGGGGTCTTTAATAGTGCTTTTACCTATCGCTATTAAAGCCCTGGCAGTGGATAAACCTAGTTTTGTAGTAGTGAAGTCAGATTTTTATAAAAACTATTTCTCAAATATTTTAAGTACCAAATAGTATAAAAATGATACAATTACTTTTAAATATCATGAATAACCAGAGGATAAGATATTTCATGAGAATTATAAGATTTAAACATTGGAGAGTTAATCATACAGATTCCAGATAAATGATGATATTATAACAAAAGACTATTACCACTTCGATAACTTTGAATCATAATCCCCACAAAGGAGTAACATTAAATTAAAATAATAATATCATAATAATAATTATACTAATGATATAACATTTCAAAGGATCATTTTATACATCTCATAAAATAATATAGGTTTATAACATAACAAACTTCTCAAAGAAGGAAAATTGTGACAAAAATCCATTACTACTTTGGTAACTTTGAAACCATTAACCCCATGCAAGAGAGATCATAAAAATGATATGTAAATCGACATAAATTCAAGTATAATAGTATTAAAATACATTCATTGTAATTATATTCACCATACAACAAAAATATGTGGTGCATATGGCATAAGTCTCGTAGAAATAAAAGTGAGACTAGAAATCCCCTTACCTTGAGTCCGACTTGTCACACTTGTTTTTTAAATTCTTGAATAGTAAAATTATGTTAATTATTTAATTTCTTGATAAACATTTTCCAGTTTATTATTACTTTTATTTCACTTATTAGCATGTTTTATAAAATTACGTAATTGATTAAGTTTATATTGGGTGTTTTGACCATATTTGGTTTATGTGTCAAAAAGGACTTTGGTAGGTTTACTATGGTCAAAGGGGTCATTATTTATACATATACAGAATAATAATCCTGACATAATAATCATATTTATACATAAATTATTCTTTTATATCCAATCATGGAATATGTTTATGAAAAATTAACCAATGTTACAATCTTGGAGACGGTAGGCCCTATGCACGCATGTGTAACGTTCACATTATTCAATGATCATTATGGAAAGAAGGTAAATAAAATTTATCTTTATAGAATTATAATTATATAAAAAATACATATTATTTAATTATATATAAATATATATTTCATTCCTGTTATTTGGTAATGAAAAATAAGAATCACATCGCTTCGAGGAAGTGGTAGTACACACGCCCACGAACGACGTTATCACGTTTTCAGTGTGTGAAATGGAAAGAAGAAACCGATATATTATATCTCAATAAATATAATTATTTGATAAATATTATAATGAAATCATTTATATCATATATAATAATTATATTTAACCTTATTACTTTCAATGTGACATGTTATTTAAAACGCTTCACAATGCTTCACATCGCTTCATGAGGTGGTAGTCCGCCATAGACATGAGAAACGTTATCATATCCCCTATGGTATGAAATGTGAAAAGGGTGAATATGATATAATAAATAAATAGTTATAATTATTTTATAAATATAGTAAATATCATATATAAATAGTATGTACATCATTATTCCCAACCTTAAGAGGTGGTAATGGAAGAATGAACGACATCGGTTTGTGAGGTGGTAGTCCGCCACACACACGAAGGATGATTATATATACAATTTGATGGAAGTGTGTGAATTTGTAGGCCATAAAATTAAAATAAAAACATATCAGTATATTTAAGAAACTAAGTTTATTATATAATCATATAATAATAATAATTTAAGGGGTGTTGAAAGAAATTAAACAAAAGTGCTCGTTGAAGAACGTTACATCTTCCTTGGGTAACTACTTTTGGTTTTCACCAAAGGGCTTCCTTGGTTTGATTTATGACCAAATAGAGACCTATATAATGAGAGTAGTGCTTCTATTATTTTATTTTTTTATGTTTTTTATGAGCTAAAAGTATTTATAGTTTTGAAGAGAGGGGGAGAGGTGGAGGTATTGTATAAGTGGAAAAGAGGACACACTTGGTATTCTTGAAAGGAGTTTTTTTATCCCCACATTGTACTTATTTAAAAAGGGTCTAAAGTAGACTATTATATAACCTTATTGGATTAATGGACTAAATATGTCCATAAAATATTTTTTTGACAATTTTAGGGTCATTTTTACTACTTATATTCTAAGTTTAATCATTAAGTAAGCGTGTTTTTACCTTAATCACTACAATTAATTTGAATTTATTACACATATATTTTTGGTTAAAAACTATTTAAACCCTACTATACATTATAAATTATGATTATCCAAAAAATGGAATAAATTTTTCCCAAATCCATTCACATAATTGGAAATGTTTAATGTAAATTTGATCCTGCAGACGGGACGACAAAGCGGGTTTCTAAAGTGAAAATGTTCAAAAGTTTTCTATGTTTTTATATCCAAATTTAATATAAAAATAATTCCAGTGATATAAACTTGATTAATAGATATATAATATATGTAATGTAACTTTAAAATAAATTTAAAATATAATTTATACTAATAAATTATTTAAATGAAAATGTTATTTTCAATTAAAATTCAGTATTTTTCACTATTTATAAAAAAATGAAACTTCTTAGAAAAATACCAAAAAATCACCCAAAGTATATTTTAATATTATTCTTTCAAAAAAGAATTTTATTTCCTCAAATAAAATTTCCAAAAAATTTAGTATTTATTTTTAAAACAACTCCACCATTAAAAGGATGCAAAACTGGCTTTTAGAAAAATACAACTTTTATGCTTAAAAATGGATTTATTTTTATCTTAAGCCTGTAAAATCATTGGATGAATGAAAAAAAATATTGAATATATAATATATAAATTTAATTAATATCTTTCACTAATAGTTAGTAATTTAATTTGTTAATATAAAATTCCTTTATGGGCATATAAATAGTTTTTTTAATTATTTCCATTATATTCAACTTGTTTTTATTTTCATTTATAATTAATTAGTAACAAATGAATTCATTATATATAAAATTTTAAACCATATTTTCCAAATTCAGTTAATCCTATTCATTCCCTCCATTAAAAATTGTAGGTGATAAATATCATATTAAAAATAATATTAATAGTGTATTGTCATACGGTAAGACTCGACCTTGCATGTAACACAAATTATAGAGGAAACTTGATGTTACATGCAACACAATATAAAATTGGTGCTGTGTTTAATGAAAAATAAACTATAAATTGTTTTCAACTCAATCTATCAAAGAATTTAAATTAATTTGAAAGAAGATATTTCATAAAATATTGGGATTTTACTTCCCCCCCTAAAATGAATTTCTCCCTCAAAATTCATCTTGGTTATCAAATTATTAACATTTTTAGAATTCCTATAGTGAAAATAATGTTGTATAAAGGGATAAAAAACTTCCGCATAATAAGTTAATGTGGGAAATATAAATTTCATCAGAAGCTACACATAACTAGGATTCCACATAGGGAGAATATTGGTGGGAATAAAGGAAAATCATAAATAATTATATAGAGTGATTGAGGTCATTGATCACAAACAAGTTAATGATAAATAGAAAGTTTAGGGCAAAAAAACATAAATTTGTGATGTTTTAAAAGGAAATAAGTTCATCAAAATTGAAGGTACTAGGATAATACTTTTGCTTCAAGATTATTTTCCTAGAGTTAACGAATTATCTTACCATATAGACCAAGATAAAAAAAGGAAATATACTTAGTTGATGAGTATAATTTCATCCTTTAATAAATTTCCACAAAAATATCATCTTTTTCTCTAAATTATGAGTATATGAGATTCATTTTTAATTCATGAAGCACTAAAATCAACTTTTTAAGACCACATAGCCATAAAAGGGATAGTCAAGACATTCCATCTGTCTTTATTCTTTAACAAAAAACCAAAATGGTTTGAACATGGTATGATAATTCCCAAAATGAGTAAGCCTTCATATGCTAAATTAATATTCAAAAGTAAAACCCAAAGTTGAAACTAAATTATTTTATAAATGACTATCTTTAAAAAATTTCAATGATTTCCTGACTAATTTTTAAAAATAAATATTAGAAGTATTTGATAATATATTTTTCTAAGATAAATCAACCATTATTCCTCAAATGAAATCCTATATGTTTCCAAAATAAACATAATATTAAAATGTAATAATTTCATACCAACTAGGACATCACATAGGTTAGTGGTAGGCATGGAACACTTATTGTCTTTCAGTCGTGGGTTTAAGCCCCACCGCCTCATTAGATACGACAGTTTGTCACCAAGAATACGAGTTATCCCCCTTTTCCCTTTGTTTAATCCCTAAAAATAATTCCTCAATAAAAAAATATTTTTGATCATATGGGTTAAAAAAAATCATACCCAATAAAACATATCCAAAAATTTTATTAATCACTTTAGGATATCATCTCTTAAAACCTCAATGGGGTGTTTAATACTTTGAACTTATGATCATACTTAATATTATAGACCTATGATGATACCCAAAACTCTTAAGACAACATCATATGAAAACATCCTAATCTCAAAATATATCTAGAACTCACTTTGATACTAATTATAACATCCCATAACCCGCACTCTCATATCCTATGCTGAAATCCATAACTTTACATTTTCGTCAATGATTTTGATAATTGTGATCTAATTTGTTTCCATCAAAAACTGAAAAAATAAAAAGGAACACTTATATCACTTATATTTTGGAGGACCTTTTAAGTTTAAAGTTTTAAATAATGAGTAAAACCCCATATATAAACAATTCACAAGTATTAAAATTAACATTTTTCTCATTCAACCCATATTTTATTATTTCTCATTAGGTCATCAACATCATCCCTGTGAAATAATTTTTAGAAATGAATCATTCCACATCAATATTTATAATCTAGAGAAAATGAAACATAAGAAGGGTGAGATTAAATGCTTATTAAGGGTATATATAATCATTAACAATTTCATGTCATAAATGAGAATAATAGTGCATAAAGGTATGATGATATAATCAAAGTGCATGAGTGAATCATCATACCCATCAAAAATAGAATCATAAAATATAAAAACATGGAAAATGAAATAGTCATCAGAATCAATAATCATGAGCCATATGATATAAATATCAATCATGATAAATATTATAAACCCATAGAAAGCATAAATAAAACATGTATGTAACTTGGGACAACATTTTCATTTCACTCTTACAATCACTCTTACAAATGGAATAACCATACGGTCGACTTCTATACCCAATGCATTATACGGATATCACAGACCCACTAGTACTTGGTTTATCAGGAAAAATCCTATCATTGGTTTATCATGGAACCATTTTTAATTGGTTTATCATGTAACCACCCATCAAATTTTCAAGTACCACTACAAAATCATAACACATAAAAGATTTAATTTCAGCATAAGCTCATTGGAACAACAAATAACCCTTTCATAACTTTATTTAACTATGGAAAATAAAAAAGTTCCTTAAAAGTATCTTTGAAACATTATTAAACCATGAAAAAGAAATGGGTTCCCAAAAAATCTCTTTGAAACATGGTTATCCTTGGGAAAAGAAACTGATTCGATGAGAATCTCTTTGAAACAATCATTATACATCTAGAGAATGAATGAGGATGATATAAATATTAAATACCCCTAGTGGAGGATAAGTAACCCCAAGTGTTTTTGACATTTATGAATAGAAATACAATTAAAATACCATTAAAAATTATTAAAACATTTCTTGAAAACATGGTTTTCAAAGAAAACAAATTTCTGATCAAAGAGAGAAATAAAGTCGAATTATCTTAAAAAACTTTCTCAAAACTTTTATGTACAAAAGAGTGAAAAATGGTACAATTAAATATCATGGAGAAATATATAATAATATATTTCATGGGAATTATAAGATTTCAACATTAGATACATAATCATAAACAATCCCAATAAATGATTAGATTGTAACAAAACAATCTTACCACTTTGGTAACTTTGAATCATAATTCCAATAAAGGAGTAACATTAAATAAAACCTATAATATCATTAGAATAATTATATACATGATATAACATGTCATATTAGTAGTATATAAACCTTATAAATTAAGATAGGTATATAACATAACAAACGTTTAAAAGAAGGAAAATTTTGATAAAAACTCATTACCACTTTGGTAACTTTCAAATCATTAACCCCATGAAAGAGAGATCATCAAATGGATATATAGAGACCCATAAATTAAATTATAACAATAATATAATGCATTAATGGGAATTATATAAACCACAAAATAAAAATAAGTGGTGAATATGACATAAGTCTCACAGAAATAAATGCACGACTAGAAATCCCCTTACCTTGAGTCTGACTTGTCCCACTTGTTTTTTTATCTTACTAAATAATAAACTTATGTTAATTATTTATTTACCTGATAACACTTTTAAATTTTATTATTAATTTTATTTCCCTTATTACCATGTTATATATAATTATTTAACTGAGTAAATTTACATCAGGTGTTTTGACCAGATTCAGTTTATGTGTCAGAAATGACTTTTATAGGTGAACTATGGCCAAATGAGTCATAATTTAAAAATATACAGAATAATAATCAAGAAAAAATAATAATTTTTATACATAAATTATTTTTTTATAACCAATCATGGAATATGGTTATGAAAAATGAATCGATGTTATAATCACAGAGACAGTATGTCGTACGTACACATGAGTAATGTTCACATTTTTAAATTATCATTATAGAAAAAAGTTAATTAAAATTAATCATTATAGAATTATAATTATATCATAAATAAAATATTATTTAATTATATATTCTTATATATATCATTACTATGATGTGGGGATGAAAAAATAAAAATCACATCGCTTTGAGGAGGTGGTATTCCACACATCCACGAATGACGTTATCAGTTTTTCAGTGTGTGAAATGGAAAGAAGAAAATGATATATTATATTTCCAGATATATAATTAATCCTTGAATATTATAATTATTTCATTTATATCATATATAATTATTATATTTACCCTTATTACCTTCTATGTAACACGTTAGTGAAAACGCTTCCCATCGCTTAATGAGGCGGTGGTCTGATGTACACACGAGTGATGTTATCGTATCCCCTACGATATGAAATGTAAAAATGTTTTATATGAAATAATAGATAAATATGTATAATTATGTTATAAATATTATAAATATCAAATATAAATACTTTGTTCATCATTATTCTAAACTTTGAGAGGTGGTAATGGAAGAAGGAACGACATCCGTTCGTGAGGTGGTAGTCCTCCGTACATAGGAACAATGATTTAATATCCCATTTGATAAAAGTTTGTGATTTTTTAGGTTGTAAACTTAACATAACAAAATATTATTATATTTGAGAAACTGAGGTTATTATATAAACATGGAATAAAAATAATTTAAGGGTTGGAGAAAGAAATAAAACAAAAATACTCGTTGAAGAATGTAACCTACTCTTCAGGTAACTCCTTTTTGTTTTCACCAATGGAATTACTTGGTTTTATTTATTACTAATTACACTAATATAATTGGATGAATTTTATTTAAAATTGATCAAGCCTATAGAACGATAAAGTGTGTTTTTAAAGTGAAATTGTTCAAATGTTTGATGATTTTTTATATCTAAATTTAATATAAAAATAATTCAAATTAACTAAATTGGGTAAATAGATATATAATTGATCTAATTTAACTTTAAAACCTATTATAAATATGATTTAACCTTATTAATTATCTCAATGAAAAATTTTCTTTCAATTAAAATTCTATATTTTTTACTATTCATCAAAAAATAAAACTTCTCAGAAAAATGAATCTTCTACGAAAAATAAAAAAAATCATCCAGAGTAAATTTTGATATTAAGATTTTAAAAATGAAGTTTATTTTGTTAAATAAAATTTATAAAATTGTCAAAATTCAGTTTTAAAACAACTATTCCAATAAAAGGCCATAAAACTATCATTTAGAAAAATATAGATTTTTTTGGTTAAAATTGGATTAATTATTATCTTAAGCCTATAAAACATATTGTATAAATGTAAAAAAATTGTTTGAATATATAATATATAAATTTAATTACTATATCTCACTGATAGTGATTAATTTAATTTATTAGGATAAAATGATTTTGTGGGAATAATAATATTTTTGTAAAAAATCCATTATATTAAATTGTTTTTTATATTCATTTTGAATTAATTGGTAACCAATGAATTCATTATATATAAATTTTAAACCATATTTTCACAATTAATTTAATCCTATTCATTCCCTCTATTCAAATGACTAGGTGATAGCAATCATGGTAAATAATAATATTAATTTATTATTGTTGTTTAGTAAGACTCAACCTTGTATGTAACACAAGTTGTCGAGGAAACTCAATGTTATGTGTAACATAAGATAAAATTGGTGTATTATATAGTGAAACATAAATAATATGTTGTGTTTAACTAAAGATATCACATAATTTAAGTTAATTTGAAATAATATCTTTCATAAAATCTTGGGATGTTTCAAATGTTGTGGTTATAGTTTTTTTTACATTAATTGGTAATAATCGATGTGGAATCACTTTGTGGGGTTTGAAGCATTAACTGGATGTATCCTTTGGGTGGAAATTCCTATCATTTTTAGTTGATACATTGGTTTATGTGAATTTTTCTTCAATTTTATATGATGATGGTGGGGTAACATAATAAAATAGTATTAATTGGGGATTATCTTGGTAGATATGTTAGGAAAGAATGTATTAGAGCATACCATAAGATTCCCTTTTGCGAGGAATGAAAATTCTTTATAGAAGAGAGTTCATAGATAATAATCATTCCTGGATAATAGGGATAGTCAACTTGATACTCATGTTAGGTTTTTAAGGGTGAATTGAAAAACGATGGGGAGAGTATTATACCCACCTTTTTGGTTCTTGGTTGATGGATTAGTAATTACCTAGTTTTTCATATTAAAAAAAATAATCTATGGTAGAATTTTGAGGCCTAGTTTTGAATATTAATTGTCTAGTGCATAGTTTTCTAAGAAGAAAAAATATTTAATAAGGGTAGAATGATAGGATTTGATTTTTTGCGTAAGAGGGAAAGTTATGGGTTTGGTTAGGTTAGAAAGTAGTGGGAGGTGTTTTGAGGTTATTGAAAGTGTTGGGGAATGTATGGGGAATTGATTAGAGGTGTTTTGGGGTATAATTGAGGTGTTTTGGGGGATTTTTTAATGATTCATAGGTGTTTGTATGGCTTGGGTACTGTGTATTGTGCCTAAGAGACCATGAAAGTCACGTTGGGGGATTTAGTGGTAAATGCATGGTCAGATGAATGATCACTAGGACCATTCACATTGTTTGTTCATATTGATAAAACATTCCATTAAGGAATTCACATATAGATACATGATCTCGTAGAATATGTAGTCACACTACACATTCATTAAAAAGTGCCCCTATATATTCTATTTAACCCAAATGGAATATGATCTCACACATGAGAGACACATCATGGGTGATTTTCTAGGGTTCTTGGGTGATTCCCCACCCTCAAACAAGTCGTATGGATCTAAGGTATGTATCTCCTCACAAATTATCCTTCTCCCCACTCATTTCAAAAGTTAGATATTAGGATCTTATTGTGAGGTTTTTACCGATACATGGAAAAATATTCTTGACCGATGGTATTTTTGTTTATATAGTCAATAAAAAGTATAAATATCTATATTTTATGCCATTAAAGTATGTATTTTTACTGATGGAAATCTATTTGATTATTTCATTGGTTTTATCCCATTTCGGTGAGTTTTTCTAATATGTGATTTGTGGAATTTGGGTGTTTTTCAAATTATGGTTCCATATGGGAATCATGATACTCATGATGCATGAAACTGAAATTATGGAAGAGATATGAGGTACAAATATTCTCATTTACACGGTTATGTAAAAAATTATGTTGTATTACATGTTGGATTTTAAAATTAAGTCCTTCAAATTTTATTAAAAATTATTTACATTTGTGTCTTGAGGGTTATTCAAGAGGTGTTTTGTGTGTTTTGATTTTAATGAATGTAAATTTTGTTTTCCCATGAGTTTGATTATTTTTTAGAAAAAAGTAAAATCTAAGAAGTTTGTGTTTATGAAAGTACTTATTATTGTTTGGCGGATGTTGTGTTTAATGTTTCTATGATTATTGTTGATGTTGTTTTTTATATATTTATAGTCGAATAGTTATGGGTCTCAGTTAGTTTGGAAACTCTACTTGTGTGTGGGGGACTTGTTGGGTTAGATGAGGTTGATTTTGGAAATTACACAAGAGTATGGGAACCTTGTTGAGTTTTAATAAGTTGGTTTTGGAAACCCCACTTGATTTTGGTGGCCCTATTGGTTAAGTGAGGTTGGTTTTGGAAACTTCTATTGAGTTTGGGGACCTCATAGTTGGTTTGGGAACCCCACTCGATTATGATGGTTAATAGAAAGATAATGATGGTTATATCATGGAGTTAGATTTACCTCATGGTTAATGTGGGAATGTGTGGGAGGGTTGGGTTTCATTGAATTAATAGTGTTATGAAAAATTTGGATTGTGTTCAATGAAATTATTATTATATTGACTATGATTAATATATATACATACTTTTTTGATTTACATCAATTTTCATGGGTTGAGAATGCTTTCATAAAACAAATTTGAGTGACTAGGTTTTCACATGGATGTGGTGTATAATAAATCATCAGTGAAATCCTATTCATTTATCATACGCTCCCCTACATGTGTATATTAGTTCACATAAAGATGATATTTCTTTATTTGTAGATTGTGGGGATTATTGCTTCATTAGATTGGATGAATTAGAAGAGGATGGATAGTGGAGACTGGTGGAGGTCATGGGGTTTTATTTTCACTATGAAGTATTTATATTATTTTAGTATGAATGATTTTTTGTATACAATACATTTGTGATTCCAATGAATATATTGTAAAATTTTTCATATGTGGGAAGTGTGAGTTAATGAACTGTTTACCAAGAAATATATATTGGGTATGGTATTTTATTATAACATCTTTGGTGATTGAGCGATGAAAACAAGGGCTAGATAATACTTATATTTGGCTTAGGGTAGGGTTTATGTGGATGGACCAAGTCAGAATGTTACAAGGGGAGAAAATGGATTGTAAAATTAAAATGTTGTAAAATAAAGAATGAAAAATAATCTAATCCTGTGTCTATGGCCCTGGAGTGAATATTCCTTAAGTATTATTCTTCTATTTATTATCTCTATGATGTACCTTAGGTTTGAGAGATTTATCCACATGGATTGAATAAAATCAAGTGATCGGCCCACATGGGTGCCAAGCTTCCATATTTACTTCCTTACAAACTAAGATTGTGTATCATGGATTTCTGTATGTATCCAACCACTTCATCAAAACTATCTCTATTATCAAATTACCCATGGCCTGTTTGCAACTTCATTGCTCAAAATTATTAGGAAAATCATACATGGAATCTTTTTATCCCCTCATTGGATACATGACTTCTATATGGAATTAGATCATCATTAAAACTTTAATTTAATTATCTTCAATGAATTTATATGGTTAGTTTGATAGGAGATCATAGCTAGTTATTTGTGTTCTTATAACCAATTCAATTTAATGTGGTAAGAAATTCTTGGTATGTTTTATTTAACCTTCATGGCTAGTTCAAGTAACTTAAAAAACTAGTTCTACTAACCATAAAATGTGGTTCATGGTCAGTTTGGACTTTATTCATGGTATTTTTTACAAACTATGGATACAATTCATGATCATTTGTGGTATCTTCTTATCAATTTGGGTACATAGTCTTAGATAATTAAATAATCCATGAATTTGGTTCTTGATCATTTTATTATATAATTATAGATAGTTCAACCAATAATGAATAAATATTCATGTTCAATTTATAGGCTTGGCCTCTCATACTATGCACTTTATCAAAACTCAAATTTTATGATTAAACTTAGTACTTTACTCTAAAATAATAATAAAATCATAAAAATTATTATTTTTTCCAAGTTATAAATTTTAGTCCAAAAAAGTGAGTGGTAAATTCAAATAAATTAGGAAAATTGTGGGATTAATATTAATGAATTATAATAAGAAAATAGGAATAATTTATCTATTATAATTTCATCATACTTAACCATTGCACTCATTTTTAATTATTCAATGAATTCTAATGATAATTATATTCCCAAGTCAAGTTAAATTTCATTACTTTAGAGTTATAAACCATTTTAACTCTAATAAATCTTATACTTATTATGTATATTATATCTAATCTCTTCTAAAATATTTTTTTTATCAATTTTAATTCTGACATCCAATATGGTCCAATGCTCATATATACCTAGCTTCTTGGAAATGCTTACCTCATATCTAATAGTATACATTTTCAAAATTTTCTCAATCTCAAAATTATTCATGTGTGACAATAATCCTATTTTTTCTCTTGTTCTTACACTTATAGGATTAAAAATCATGTAACTATTAAGGGTGTGTAATGGTTTCTATATAGTTAAAGGTTAATGTGTTAGTGTGAAAATCAATGGATTGAATGAGGAGCTTTAGCACATTTAAGAAACATTTGTGACTCACATTTTAATATTTTCTAAATTTTATATTTCATCACACTTTCTATATGATTATTTCACATAACCCATACATTTATTTTTTAGAGGATCACATTTTGATGATAATAATGAATGATTTTTTTTAATTCTCCATATTTTTCAAAATTATTTTATAATGTGATTTTTTTATATCAATATTTTTTATTAAAAAAATAGTGGAATCCTTGTGTTTAATTAAAGTTTATGTGAAACATCCTTTTCGATGAATAATAATACCACAATATGTTCTTAAAATTAATGATATACCTACAAAAATTCTCATTAAATAACCATAACCATTCATTTTTTCAATTATAACCAAGTAGAATACAAAAGAGAAAGTTAGGTGGGGATATTGGGTTTTAATTGTGTAAACCTACCATGATATGTATGACTTATATGGAGTTGAAATAATGGGATCAAATATATGTGTGGTTTAAAGAGAGTTAAAATAAAAGGATTTAAATGTGCTATAAAAAGCATTTTGACACACTATTATTGGCCCATTGTAAGATGAAAAATATTTATAGAGGAGGGATATGCATTTTAAAAATTGAACCTTTTTATAAAATTAGAGTGTATTATTGCATGTAGTAACAATGTAAGAGAATGTAGTGTTCAAAAATAAAATTCAATGGAAAATAAATAATATAAACACTTGATTTTTATAGTAGTTCAGATTGAAGTATCCTACATCTACTCTTTACCCTTCTCTACTCAATGAGAAGAATGGTACTCACTATAAGAAAAACTTTTTAAATGAAGTGATAACCTTTTATAGAGACTATATTTTTCTTACCTGGAGGAACAACCAAGCATGTATAACCTTATTTTCTATATACCAAGGCACAACAAAACACTGACATTTGTTTGGGAGTCACAACCCAAGTAAGTACCATTTAGTTAATAGGTATAATGAAAAAAGATGACATTTTAATGAAAAAAGCATAAACTTTCTATACAAAACAAATAAAAAATATTTAGAATGAAACAACATCAAAAATTATAATTAAGTGAAGATTAGAAGAATGTTAATGAATATAAAACTTATATGTAGATTTGATCAATTAGGAAAAAGAATAATCATTGAAGTTTATTTATGATTGTATCAATGGAATAATAGTCATAATAGTAGAGATTCATCACTTCACAGTTCTCATTTGAATGTCATGTGTTATAAGAAGATTAGTAATGTATTGTATTTTTTATTTATTCACTTGATAAAAAACTACCATGCAGTCCCTTTTAACTAACATCAAGATCTTCTCTATCATATGATATTTTATTGTGAAAAAATCATAGGTATCCACAATTAGAGATAATAAAACATGGAATAATATTATTTACCTATTGGGTAAATATAGCATACTTTAACCATTACTAAAAAAATTCAAAAATAGTTTTCATATCATAATTAGATTTTATATGAATTTTAAAAAATAATAAAATTTATAAAACAACTTATATAAACATACAACAATTCAAAATACAAAAAATATATTAAAATAGAGTATAAAAATTATCCTAAAATGAAAGAGTAAATTCCCTGTAAAAATTATTTTGATAATCTGTATAACCATGATTTTTTGTTCTATAAAACCATGATTTTAAGTTCTACAGAACCATGATATTAAGTTCTTCATGACTATTATTTTATGTTCTGTGTAAAAATGTACTACACCTATATAAGAATAAATATAGTTTTGTGTAGACGTCATTCTACATGTGTATAGTCATCAATCTATGTCTGTGTAAACATGAGACAAATAATCTCAATTTTTATGAATTTTAAAACCATTTTATAAGAAAAATATTTTTTTGACTTTGAAACTCATTTCATAGTACTTAAATTTTTTCATATAACATTAAAATAGATTTTTATGACAAAAATTTCCATATAACATTGAAACAAATATTTTTGGTCTTTAAAATTAGAAGGAAAACTTAAACATCATAAACTATAGATAAACGCAAGAAATAAATAATCCTACCTAAAAATATTATAAACAGCAGACTCTTAAACAATAAACAAAATATGATTTTAAATTTTTTTGAGAATTTATAATTATATAATTTAAACATGTGAAAATTTTGAGGTATTTATAATGTGAGTGATTTGAATAATTTATAATCTTCAAAACAAAAAAAAAACATAAATTAAAAATATCTCCACATCAAAAAACTATACAATAACAATATCCCCCTTTTTTTAATTTAAAAACTCAAATAAGATTTTACAGAAACTGTCACCCTTTTTTAAATTTATCATAATTTTAACAAAAAATGTATAATATTTTTTTTTTAAATTCAACAATTTTTAAAATCTTTACCAACTGAAATTGGTAAATATGTAAAATACTAATATGTAATGAAATCTAAAGCTAATATAAACTATTATAAATAAAACAATAGTTATTATTCCCCTTAATATATGCATATAAATCTTTAAAGTGTATTAAAGAAGATAATAATAATATTTAATCTTCATAATTAATTCATGTGAATAAATTTAAATTTAGTAGCAATCAGTGTAGGGAAATTTATTACTTGTGATCTATTCCTAAAAAATATATTTGAGATAGTATATAAAAAATATTTATTATAAATAGAATTTAGTAATAATCACTTAAAAACAATAGTTTTATGTTAAATCAACATCATTCCAAAATAAAGTTTTATTTTTTTTCAAACTTGATAGAATATAGAGGTTTAGTAAATATATCAACAAGTTGATTTTCAATTAATAAAAATTCTAAAACTATATCCCCTTTATTAACCTAATTTCTTATAAAATGAAATCTAATATCTATGTGATTTGTACTATAATTTTGTAATGTATTTTTACATCAAGAAATAATAGATGTATTATCATAAGAATATGAATTTTATCAAAATAAACATTAAAATCATATAACACTTATTTTATCCAGACTTTGAGCACAAAAATTAGTTATATCTGTATACTCAGCCTCAGCTATGGATGATGCAACTTATAATTTCCTTTTTGAACACCCTGAAATTAAACTTTTACCAAGTAAAGGAAACATTCCTGGTGTATTTTTTCTATCAAGACTACAACCACTAAAATCAGAATTAGAATAGGATATTAAATCAAAATAGTTCCCATTTTAGTGAAAAAAACAATATTTATACTTCCTTTAACAAATCGAATTTTTCTTTTAGAAAATATTGAATGGATTTCCTTAGGACTAGATTTAAATATTGATCATATATAAACTGAAAACATTATATTAAATCTAAATGTAGACAAATAAAGTATAATTATAATAATTCATATCTAAAAGTTTTACTGATTTATCAAAATGTAATTTATAATTAGTGATCATTAGTGTCTTAAACGATTTAAATATATCATTATTAAACCTTTTAAATATCTCTTTATCATACTTATATCGATTTGAAAATGTTTTATCTTTTATTTGAAGAATTTCAAGGTCTAAAAAGAATATTAATTCTCCCATTAAACAAATATCAAATTTAGATATCATCAACATAAAAAATTCATTACTCAGCACATCACTTGTATAACCAAACATGATTTCATCAAAAAAATATTTGAACAATTAAAATATCATTTGAAAATTTCATAATAAAAAAATATGGATAAAATTTTCCTTAATTAAAATTATTTTATAGAAAAAATAAAGATACTGTATCATTCCAATATCATTGATATTTCTTAAGACCATAAAAATATTTTAGTGGTTTAAAAACATGGTATATAAATTTTTAATTTTCAAATCCATGTGGTTGTCTAAAAAATACTTCCTTAGAAATAAATCCATTTAAAAATGAAAATTTAATATCCATTTGAAGAAATTATAATTTTTGAAAAAAAGGAAAAGAGAATAAAATCCAACTATCATTTATCATAGAAATTAGTGGAAAAGAAAAATAAAAATCAACTCATTCTTCCTAATAATATCCTTGGGAAAATAATTTATCTTTATTTTTAACAATATTTCCAGATTCATCCAATTTATTTCTATAAATAAATTTTTCCTATAACCAGTTTATATTTAGGTAGTTCAACCAAATTAAAAACATTTTTTATTTAAAATTAATAAATATTATTAGGTATAGAAAAAATATAATTGGAATTATTCAAATCTTTATCAACTTTATTTGGTATAAAATCATCAAAATAACTAGATTTGGCAAAAAAAATTCAAATAGATTTTATCTATTGAATTTTAGCTTCAAAATTTCTAATAACTTTTTAAGAGGGTGATCCCAATAATTAGGGTCAGATTCTAAATTGATTTTATCCCCCCCTAAATTGATATATTATCAATTTGAAGTTAATCTTCACTAAATTTAGACTCTTTAAATTTTTCATCAACATTATCTAAATAATAATTATATTTAAAAATATTGTTTTCATTTAATTTTACATGTACTAATTCTTCAATAAATAATGTTATATTATGAAAAAATCTATATTTCTTACTGACATTAGAATATCGTAGTATTATTCCTGAATCACATTTATAATCAAACATATCTAGAATATATTTAGTATTTGAGATAAAATTCTTACAACCAAATACTTTAAAATAACCAAACTTTGGTTTTACTATTTTAAATAGTTTATAAGGTGTTTTGATTTAGAATTGGTCAAATTAGAATTCCATTTATAACATGAAAAGATATATTAATAGATTCAACCCCTAAATATTTAAGAAAATTAAACTTCTTAAGTATTGTTCTATACATTTCTTGAATTGCTATATTTTTCAAATCTACAACACAATTTTTTAATGATATTATAGATGGAAAATAATGTTGATACTCATTATATATTAATAAGTTCTAAAATTATAAATTAAAAAATTCAATACCTCTATCACTTATAATAGAGAATATTGAAAAAAAATTATTTTGAACTAATTCAAAAAAAACAACAAACTTAGTTTGAGCTTCAATTTTATAAACCAAAAAACAAGTCAAAGTTGATCTACTATAATCATCGACAATTAAAATACTTCATTGCACCTAAACTAGCAGTTTGTAAAGACCCAAATAAATAAATATATAAAATAAAAAGAGGAGTGTTAGTTTCAACATCATTAATATATTTAAAATTTTCATTATAGTGGTTATATTTAAAAAATGGATCAATAAAAAAATTACTTTATTTCAGTTTAGGTAATTGTAAAACTTGTCTTTTCTTTGAAAATTTATTCAACAGCTGAACATTTTCATGTCCAAGTATTCTATTCCATAAAATTTCATCTCTTTCTATAATATTTAAAAACTATTTCTATTTAGTTAGTTATGAAAAATAAATATATTAAATATTATCTTTTTGATTTTTATAAAAAAAGTAATTTCATTATTAAATAATAGATATTTATCATTTTCAAATTTGACATTCATTATATCAACACATGTTTCTGATATACTAGTAAAATTTTTAGGTCTTCAATAAATAAAAATTTTAAAATTATAACATTTTTAGAAAAATATACTTCACCATATACTTTAATATTTCCTATAGAGTTTTTATAAAAATTATGAGAGCCTTAGTAACATGAATTAAAATATAATTGTTATAAATATCACCATTCTTGTGTCTAGAACAACCATTATACATATACGATGAATCATTGACACTCATGGGAAAGAATTAAAGAAATAAATAAAATATGAAGTTCCCAAAGGAATTTGTTTGTATTTGATGTTAATTAAGAAGATTGTAAATCTAATTAATGAAAAAGGGGTGTCTTGGTTGATGGATTGAGTACCCAATTACAGAAATAATGAAGGAGTTATGCACACTTTTTGGGTAATGAATTTTCTTCCCTTGAAGAACATGAATAGAAAAATTCAAAGGGAATATCAAACATTAGATAATTTTAGAGATGATAGACATGCCTAAAAAAGTTTCATTGCTTATAAAATAATAGTCTACAATAGTAACATTGAAAGTAAATATTTATTAGAGAAGATAACTACTGAAATTAATCTGTATAGTTTTTATACGATATATTTAAAAAATATCAAATAAGTTTAAATTATTTTGGATAACTCGATGAAGTCGGATAATCCATACATGTAGTTTATAATATGTTATTTTTTTGTCACATTTTAAGAACACATGGATAGTGGTTTGTGAAGGCTAGAGTAGATATGGAGTTGAGAAGATAAGAGAGTTATAGGAAATACTCAATATTAAATATTTTATATATTGTAATTATTTTAAACAAGATTAAATGAATTTGGAATTATTCAAATAACTTAAGAATTATTTGGATATGTTTTGGTTTTAATTTAAGGGAATGCAAGGTCCTAGATTTGATATGAAAAATCTCAGAATTCATTTCAATAAATTTGTAATTCCCATTCTAGAGTGTGAAAAGTCAAAAAGGAAATTATTCTATGTGTACTGCACATATGAGAATTTATCTACGTGGAAGAGATTTTCTAAAAGAGTATTATATTTGAGTTTTAAAAGTATATAGTTTAGATGATCTAAATATCAGATAAATGTAAATGGAATTTATTCTATGTGTAGAACATTTTATGCACATAGAAGAAATTCTGGTCAGTGGGTAAGTAATTTGTCCCACACATAAGAGAATTGAGCCTTATGTAGGGGGTTTGTTGAGGTAAAAAAATATAAAATGAATTTAATCTATATGTTAGATATTTTTTCCAATTTTAGGAGATTTATATTACTTGTAAGTGATTTTAATTATGTGACCTATCCATATGATATTTTTTGAAGCCCGTATGACATTTGACTATGCTAAAATTATTAATAGAAAATGTCATACTACATTTGAAATTTGGGCATAAGAGATTTATCAAACACAAAGGATATTTGAGAAGATAGTATGTAAAAAACCTAGTAATTATAGAATATATCACTTTTATATTTATTAATATGAATTATATAGTTATATTCATTATAAAAATATTAAGTAATTTTTAAATCTAAAACGAAATAATTTTAACCAAACTCTTTTATTATAAGGTTTTATTTAAAAGTTTAATTTATAAATTTTATAATTTTAATTTTAAAATATGAATATAATTTTGTAAATCATAGTATCAATATTTACATATGTTTAATTTTTTTATTTTTTGAAAAAAATTAATTTTTTAGTGAATAGTTAAAAATACTGTTTTTTATAAAAAATCCATTCTTTTCAATAATTTATGTGTTTTAAAAGTCCTAATATGTTTTGAATATAAATTAAAATAACATAATTATGATTTTCTTATATTAATTAACTAAATTACATTTGAATCAACTTTATATTGGTTTTTAGTATAAGTTTGTTTTTGGGTTTTAAAATAGGATTTTCCAAAAAACTCTTTTAAAATGCATAATGTATCTACATTTTAATTAATAGAGATAATACCTAATGATAAATGTTTTAAAATTAATTTTTATATCATATATAAATAAATATTAATTTATATTCAAACAATTATTATTATTAGTCATAGAATTAATATTAAATGAATTTTTTTCTTGAAAAATACACTTTTTGAAAACCCATCTTTTTTTGTGTCTAAAAATTTTGTTTTAAATTTAATTTTTCCAGTTATATGAATTAAATTTTGCATAATGGATTAATTATTTGGATTCATCATAATTTATATCATATAATTATTTCAACTTAATTTTTTATCAAAATGAATAGTGAAAACGTTAAAATTAATTACCACGGTTAAGGTAAAAAGGGATCTATCGGGGGTTAAACTAAAACGATAAGGGTTAAAATGAAAAAAAAACTTTTCTAAAATATTAATTATAGACATATTTAGACCCTATAATTTATAATTATTTATAATAATCTATTTTTGGATCATTTTTTCATGATAAAAACATGGGTATACCTTTTTATTTTCAAACAATTACAAGTGCACCACTCACCTCACTTATAAAAGGAAACCCCATATCCTCAATTATTAAAACTTAAAACACTTTTGGTTTGAAAAATAAATGAAAAAATAACTTAAAAAATTCCCTCCTCTCATATTATAAGCCTTATTTTGGTCATAAATACAACCTAAGAAGGCTTTTGGTGTAAACCAAAAGAAATTACCCAAAGAAGAGGTAATGTTCTTAAATGAGTGTTTATATTTTATTTATTCCACCACCATATTAAATTACTTTGAAACAATTATTATATAATAAAACCATAATATTAAATATAATTAAATGTTGTTATGTTAATATAATAACCTAAATCCTTCCCCACTTCCATGAAATGGGTTACAAAATCATCCTTTGTGTGTGGCGGACTACCGCCTCGCAAACCGATGTCATTCGTTTTTTCCATTACCACCTCTCATGGTTGGGTATGATGACCGATATAAAGTGTATATATATATATGATATTTATTACATATTTATACCTATAGATTCATTATATTGTATATACCTTTTTAAATCTCCATTCCTTAGGGAATACAATGACATTGCTTGGGTGTATGGCGGACTACCGCCTCGTGAAGCGACGAGATTCATTTTTCAGTAAATATTTAAATGGAAGGTAATAAGTTTAAATATAATGAATATATGTGATATAAATTATATCATTGTGATATTAATTAAATATTTATCATTACTAAAATATAACATATCATTTTCTTTCTTACCTTTTCACTCAATAAAAAATCATAACGTCGTTTGTGAAAGTGTGGACTACCACCTTCATGAAGCGATGCGACTATATTTTCATCACTACACCACATAGATTATATATATAAGTACATTTAAATAAATAATATGTTATATATGATATTACTACCATTATTTAAGGATAAAATACTACTTACCTTCATTTCATAATGATCATTCAAAAATGGAAATGTCACTCATGCCTATGTACGACCTACCATATCTATGATTGTAACATACTTGATTTCTCAAAACCATACATAGTTATTGGTCTTAAAAGTATAATTTATGTATAAATATTATAATTATTTCATTTTTATTATTTTTATATGATAAAATGGAGACCGTTTTGACCATAGTCATCCTACTAAATTCATTGTTGACACATAATCCAAATATCGTTGAAACATTAGACATAAAATTAATTGATAAAGTAATCATATATAACATGGTAATAAGTGAAATAAAAGGAATAATAAAATTTAATAAGGTTATTAATAAATTATATAATTACCATAAGTTTATTATTAAGGAACATAAATAATTTATGTGACAATTCAAACTAAAGGTAAGGGAATTTGTCTTAATTTCCTTTTGTTGAGGAATATTTTGATGTTATATATATATATATATATATATTCTTTTATGAGGTATACATACAGAACCTTTGACATGTTATATCATGAATTTATCTATTTTATGTTATTTAATGTTTTGTTTAATGTTATTCTTATATGGGTCTTATTATTCAAATATTTCTAAGGTGATAAGTGACTTTAATTTAAAAAACCCTCTTAATGTTTTCCTTGCAACTCTTCATTTTCCATGTCCATGTTCTTAAAATTATTTTATAAAAGTTTTTATATAGACATATAAGATTTATAAATTAAATTTTATATATGTTTTTAATTTATTTTAAAAGGTTTTCAAAAGGAATCATTTTACATGTTTTATACGAAACATTTTGATAAATAAAAAAAGGGATGTTATATTTTTAACATACACGATGACAAGGAATTTTTCTGCCATCAAGGAAATTATTTGATTTCTATCTTCTTATGAAATATTTAATGTCTTATTCAATAAAAAACACTTTTTTGGGTATTTTTGTTTTAAAAATGGGATTTTAAATAAAAATGGTATTTTGATACATGAGAGTGATTTTCATATGAGTTTAATACATTTTTTAAAACATTTTTTTAATGAAAATGTGAAAGCATAAAATTTTTTATTCATGTTGTGGATCTTGGAAGTTATATACTATGGGTGTTCCCAAATAGTGCTAGGTGATCTCATTATTTCTTATACGATGGGTACACTTAGATAGCGTTCTAATTCATTGGGTAATGATTTTGTTCTCCAGATAATTATATTGTAATTTATTAGTATGGTAATTCCAATTTTAAAGGGTTTTTTAAGGGTTTTATGAGATGATATCGCAAGGTACATACAAGAATCTTCTATTCTTTTTAATGAGTTTTCAGGGAAATAATTTTCTTTTAAAAGGTAATATAAATTATCTTTTTAAAGGAATGATAAATACCTTTCTGGGGAAAATTTTATGTTTTTAAGAAAATATTTTTCATGGGTTTTCATGTTTTTCACTAGACTAACATTTTTCTTATTTTTATGTACTTTACAAAGATTTTTATGTTTATCCAACATTTTTAAAATGTTTATCATAGGATTTAAGGATGGGTAAGGGAAATGAAAAGGTCAAGTCAAATGTAGTGAAGTGTATAGATGAAATGAAATCATGTTTTGTTTTAAAATATTTATATAGTGAAAAAATAGATACTAGATGAAAGTGACCACCTTATATTATATGGTTTTTTATATATGATTTATGACCTAATTATCTAAAACTCTTAACTTGAAATGATCCTAAAATGTAATAGAATTAATTAATGACTTAAACTAAAGATTATATAATGTTTAAGGCATGGTCCTTATATCTTAATACATTCTGTTTGGCCTTAGGATATTTTAGTTGGCATACAACATTTGAGTTTTCATCATTTTGGAAAATGTTGTTTCTGAAAGACATTTTTGATAGAATTTTACTATGCATAGGATAATTTTCCTATATATAAGTAAATTTTCCCATTATTTATATAGTTTTCCTGTATGATATTTGAGAAAATTGGTACCATTCCGATACAAAGGAAGATTTTATATAGATCCTATATGATATATTCCTTGGTGAAAACTTTTTTTTATTTTGAGATTCTAGAGAATTTATTTTGGAAGTAGATTGGGTCATTATTCAAAGAATAAAACATCACAAAAGAAATGTGATTAAAGCATTGAGTGATTGATAAACTGCTCTTAAAGTAGATATATAAGAATATAAAATCATAAAATATTATCTACTTCAAATGAGTTGAAATTAATTTATTATATTTTCATGATTGATGAAAAAAAATCATATCAAATCTATAGAACGCCAAACATTTTATGGTATATTTCTCTTAAATACATTCGAGTTATAGAATATATTTAATAAAGCACTGAGTTTCTTTGAAAAAACACTTGGTTATTTAAGAGATTGTCATATCCTAGCCATTGAACTTAAATTTTCCACATTTATGTTTTGAATTTTAAAAATATAACATACACAGTTGTGTTTAGGATGATATTTAGAGTCTGATAGAATTAACTTAATTTTTTGGTGAATAGTAACATACCCTTATGAATAGTAACCTCACCTTATGAATAGTAACTTACCCTTATGAATAGTAATATGAATCTTATAAATGGTATCCACACCCATGAATGTTTAAATAAATTTAGGAACCATAAAAATGAAGTTAAATAATTTAAGTGTTTATATTTTCCAATTAAATAATGATTTTAATTAAATATTAAAATAATCTTATTTAGAAAATTATTTTTGAAAAATGGACTTCATTTTTTGGATTCTACACATCGAAAAATGGTTGTGGTGAATTTTTGGGATTTTTCTGAAATACTTGAATTTTTTATGAATAGTAATATCTGATAATTTATGATATATACTAAATATGGGATTTATTGAGTCATTGATGATTATATGATGATATAAGCCCAATTTTTTTGAATTCACATTCATTTATTATTGTTCTTGGTCATGGAATACTTACTATTCCTTGTCTTGTGAAGAAATAATAAACTAATGATTAAAAAATTATGAAAACCCTCCTCTCCGCTATAACCCCCCCCCCCTCACTCCCTCTTCTCTTTACTCCTCTCATGCCTTGTGAATTTTCAATATTTTGTCCAAATATCCCTCCAAGATCCTCTCCCATGTCCAAAATCGCCTAGAATCTTCAAAATACCAAATCATCTCCCCTAAAGAGGTTCTCAAAGGAGGAAGTCTCAAGTGGTAAATTCCTCTTTCCAATTATTTCTTTTCTTTTAAGTTCTTATCTTTTTGTTTCTTCCTTTACCTCCCTTCACCCAAATAGTATGATAACTCTAGTAATACACATGTAATGGAATTTTTTTATGCTAATGGGATATTTCATTATCTTCTCTTCTTTCCCCACCTTTTATTTGAAATAAATGAAAGCACCGTTTGAGAAGTGCCAATTTAGCACATTCAAGGACAACAGTTTATCAATTTCTATTATTATCTTTTATTATAGTCATGAAACCATTTGTGTTATGGTTTAACCATATTATTATATGTTTAATATATCCTATTTTTGGTTATTTAATCCTTTTATACAAATTTTATTAATTTTTAAAGAAAAACATGTTCTTTGTAATCAAACCCACTGATTAACAAAAACGGTTGTCACTATGGTTTTATATAATAATTCAACTTCACTCCAAGTAACCAAATTAAATTTAAAACCATTTAATATCATGTATTTTCACTAATAGAATATAACTTCAATTCTATACAACCACTTTCATCATACATGTTTATCCAAACATGAATATAAGCTAACCGGTTATTAAAACCGAGTAAACAAACGAGCTCGAATAATGAAATTGAACCAAATAACAAATCAAAACGATTATAAAAGAACTTAAAATTATTATAATAAAAAATTAAATATAGAATAAGTTATGGAATTATTAATTAATAAACCTAATTTTTTTTATTCAGGTCTTTAATAACAAGTGGAGAACATCAACGGATTTAAGGTAAGGGATCCTATCTCTCACTTTTTTCAAGAATCTCCCCTATGTTGTGCTATTTTATTTTTAATACCTAATGATGGGGTATGTTTTTTCACCTCCCCCATACTACCCTTATGATATATAAGTAATGTAATACCCCTTTACCTCTCATTAATTCTTCACAAGAACACTCATTACCATGCCGAAATGTTTGTAAGGGGTTTTCTCATCTCACTTTCAATTCTGTGGTATTTTCATTATTCCCCTATTATTTCTTATATGTGGTATTGGTGTACTTACATTTTATATATATTATCATGATTATATTTATATTCATGGTATTCTGTGATCCATTTGGTGGTTATTAACTTTTGTTCATATGAATCAATTGATTACAACATGGTAATGAGCTTTGTCTCTATTTTCATTTCATTGTGACTTTCTTAGTATTATGCACCTACTCTTTCTTAGGTGGTGTACCTAATTCCCATTTTAGATCAATTTTCAATTGTAATTATATCCCATTTAAATTTCCATATTCTCATATCATGTATATTATTATTGTCTAAGTCATATACCATTTTAAATACGATATTTATTTTGAATGTTGTTTTAACTGTGGAAATATTGATAAATCTGTATCCTCTATTCTATATGGAAAATGTTAAGGTGTATTGTTATTGTGTTGAATCTATGTATAAATAATTCTTTGGACATGCAGTGGTGGGTGGGGCCCGCTACATCCCCTTGATGCATCGGTAGGTATCATGTGACAAATCAGTCGGCGACAAACCCTTCGAGTTTGTTTCCAAAAATCAGAAAGGTTTCTACCCACAGAACTAAACCGTTTTTACTGTATTATGGTATCATGTTCTAGATAAAAAACATCCAATTAATAATAATTCTCTTTATTCATTATCAGTTATTAATATATATGTGGTTTTCACTAGGACAAAATCTATGGATGCAGTTTTATTCTCAGTTTATTAATGGCGTGATTTTTTTATTTATTCACCATACCATATTGATTGTGTCAAATTTTTTAAAATTCAGTTATTATTGATTCATTATTCCACCATTTGTAACCCTTACTGAGTGTTTAAGATTACCCCTTTCATTGTTTTCCTTCAATAGGTGATGAAGAGGATATCATTTATTGAGTCCATGTGGTTGCAGTTTTTAGTTTTTGTTATGTATTGTATTTTGTAACCTTTCCAATGTAATTTGAGTTACATCTATGTATCTATTTTCTTCAACACTAATAAACTGATCATTCCTTCTAGATTTTTTTTCCTTCTAACCATGATAATTTACATAGTAATGCACTGGCTCTGATCTAGAGGGGTTGGGGTGTTACAAAATCTTGACCTATTTATTAGAGCTCAAATAACTTATAAAGAGATATTTTTAAGAAAGGAAAACAATTTTAAGATGATTTATAATGTCTGTTATGCTTAAAAATATTGTTTCATGACACAAGGAGAGTTCCATGTCAAAATATGATTTGATGTATGAGTTTCATAAATATAGAGATATTTAAGTCCGAAACTTTTTGGAATATTGTTGATAAATATGAACTCATGGATGATGAACAATAATAAGATAATATTCAGCAATGTGAGTTGAATTAAATGAGTGTATTATAGAAAAATCCTTTGAATTGAAAAAATAATATAATGAAAATCATGGGAATCCATTAATGGTTATTATATAATACTAATTTTGTGTTGGATGATTTTTCTTTCAACATAAACTCTATTTATGGAAAAATGAAATTGAAAGGTTCATTTAAGGCAGTCATCTATACATGTGATAGGATGAGAAGATCATGTAAAAAATATAAAAAAGGAAGAATAAAGTATTTCTCAATATATTATAAGAATTAATAGTGATGATAGTGAATAACCATATATTTATAAGAAAATTAGAAGAAAATGAGAGATATAGTGATTTTTGAGGACAGATAAGTAAGAGGATCTACTGGTAACTATAGTGAGGAGTAAGAAGATAATTGATCCTATGATACCATGAGAACCTATTGAGAATTTAAGAAAGATATGAAATAAAAGTGTTTACTGAGAACAAGAAAACTTATGCATAATTAAGTGAATTAAGAAAGAAGAAGGAGTACCTAAAGTTGAAGTTGAGTGATTAGTGATATATTTTTTTCCCAAGATTACAATGATGAGTTTAGAAGAAGAAGAAAATTTGATTAATTCCAAGAATTTGTTATTTCCATGAATTGATTTTAAAATCAACTAGAAAGATGAGGAAAATTCATAGACCGAGTTTCATGTTATGATCTTGAAGATATTCTAGTAGTATAAGACATTCTGTATTGAGGAAGCGAATTGGTTTTTTTGGGTGTAGTGACACTTCTGGATAGTGGTGTTGATCTACTATAAGAGGAGGAGGAAATCCAAAATAAACAAGTGGGATACTATCATGAAGAGGTGATTTTTGTTTGTAGAAAAATTTCACATGTCTAATATTGTGAACCACACACCTATTTTATATGGTGTGTGTGAGTTAGGATAAAACATCCCAAACTCTACTTACAATTGATAATAAAATTTTAGTAGAGAATCCATTACTTGGACATCCCAATCATGATAAGGATTAGGATTCTTAGGATGGTCTGAAACTTATAAAAACCCATGAACTATTTAATAATTTATCTATATTTCATATAGGTGTATACTATGTTAAAAAACATAGTATCTATTCTAAAATGTGTTAAAAGTATAAAGTAGAAAATTGGAATTTGGTAAAAATGTACAACACTTGATTCAACCACCTCTTAGGTATGTATGCACAGTTCTTCTAGGAATTAAAATATATAATATTGTTTTGTTATACATGCTTTATTGGGTTTAGAAACATTAGTTTTAATGTGACAAAAATATTGAGTAAATATTAATGAGATTTCATTAGCATAATTCCCATTCATTATACACTCAAAATATGAATCACATTAAGTAATTCCATTTAAACTTTTTACAAAAAAATGTTTTATTCATTATCGATAGTTTATGATTATAACCAAAACTAGTTCTGTTTTTTTACATTTTAATACTTATATCATCTTATCATATCTTTTATTACCCATAAATAAGTAGATAAATTTTATTTTAAACTAAATAGTTCATATTTTAAATTCTTATTATATTTTTAAATATATTATTAATAATCACATACTTTTTCATTTGAACATGACGTTTTGTTTTCTAGTCTTTTATTTATAGCATAATATTATTGAATTCCCTTTCAATTAGAGTCACATAATAAAATAGATTATTTAATTTCCTTTCTTCACTTTCATTTCATAGAAATAAATCCTTTGATTCTATCATTGTCATCTTTATATTTCTCATTGTGTAATTTATGTTTTGAAACATTAGATTCAAGATCCTTTTTTACTTCTTTATTATTAAAAAAAGAAATTTTAATTTTTTTTATTTTCCTCATTAAATTTATTATTTTCTTTAACTAGTTTCTTATTATTTTATTTTAGGTTATTTATATAACTTAGTTATTCTCAAAATATATATATTTAATTTCTTATTTTGTTCATATAATTCTTTAACATTAGAATTATCAAAATTATAATTATATCTTGAACTAGAATTAAAATAAGTGTTCTTTTCATATTTAGTAATATAAAAAAATTACATTATAAAATCTTAACAAATTTTTAAAATGAAAATTATGTATCTTATAACCTGTATCCATTAATTCAAGGATACTAATCTACTTTTCACTTCTAAAATCACTGCTTGAGTCTTAATTATCAGTGTAGATCCACCAACCATGAATCAGTTAGTTTTATTTCATTTTATAATTCTTTTCCTTTCATAAATTATTTATCTTAGGACATTCTAGATTAATATTTCCCATTTTTTGTACTCATAACATGTTAGATCTAACATGTCATTATTTTCAATAGAATTAATTCTCTAGTTTTCCTTTCAATTTTTCTTTCTCAATAAGTTATTGTATACATTACCATTTTTTAAAATATTGTAAACACTTTTTATCAATTAATATCTTTATTACTTTTTACTTTTGTTTGATTTATATTCATAAGAGTTAGAAAAATAAATTATATTTGTTTTGAATACAATACCTTTCTTCTTTATAGACTCAACATCTAATTTTTTTAGTTCAAGTTTATATGGAATTAATAGTCTAATATTTTCATCTAACATAAACAACTTAAAATTCATACTCCCATCAATCACATAATTTTTTCATTCCACCTTTCCAGTAGTGATCTCAACACTCCTTAAATCAATATTTTATTATCAAGATATTCTATAAGTGACCTCATCTCATTGATGATACTTGTGAATATATGGAATCTTCATTTCTTGAATTCATATTCTACCATTATAAAATCTTAGTAGTCCACATTTATCATTCCCAACATTGTTCTTTTAATATTTTCCAGGTAGTAGTGATTCATTATAAGTATCCTCAAAATATCTTGAGCAGTCTTACATATTGAGATATAGATAAACACATTTCAACAAATAATATGGTATAATATATTCATTACATTATAATTCAAAACATACATTACCATATCATTAAATAAAGGTGTATATTTATCAATATCATATATCTTATATAGTTTCACTATGATAATCTAATGATCAATACTTAATTTCTTCAAGTATTCCTCCATTTAAGATAATAAATAACCACAATCATTCCCATAAAAGTATGAATGTTTTTGAGTTATTTAACAATTATTTAAATTCCTTCCTTGTATATTATAAGAATATATTTCCCTATACTATTATTCTAGTTCATGGTTAACCTAAGAAACAATTTTAAGAAAAAAACCTATGTCCAAGAGGAATAATCACTGATACCAATTGTTGGCCCAATGTAATATGACCAATCGATCTCAGGGGGGGGGGGTGAATAAAAACTTTAATATTTAAACCTTATTATAAAATCAAAGTGTATTATTACATGCCGTAAAAATTTAATTTCGTTTAGTATTCAAAAATAAAATAAAGAGGAAAATAAAAGATATAAACACATGATTTTTATAGTAGTTCATATTGAATGATCTTAAATCTACTCTTCACTCATATCTACTCCTAAAGAAGAACGATACTCACTAGAAATATTAATTTTTAAAATAAATGATATCATTTTATAGAAACTTCTTTTAGCTAACTTATAGGCACAACCCAGCCTATCTAACTAGCCTTTCTATTAGAAAAGGAAAAAGAACATCAACTTTTATTTGGGTGTCACATCCCTAGGATATACCTTTTTCTTAGGAGGAATAACTAGAACATATGTTCTACTGATGGGAGAAAATCATAAACCAACTATACATTACAAGTAGAAAATTTAGAGAAAGATATATCATTGAAAACTGAAGTGCAATGACGATCAAAAGAATATCGATGATGGTTAAACTTAGATGTTCCTTTGATCGTTTCAATAGAAGAATTGATGTTTAAGTTCCTTTGTGATCACTATAATGAAATAATATCCATAATAGAAAAGATTCATCACTACAAAATTATCATATGAATATCATATGTTATATGAATATCAACAATATGTTGTGCTTTTATCGATATCCTTCGATAAAAAGAAAACAACTTATCCCATGAAATTAAATCTAGGATATTCTCGTTCATGTGGGAGTTTCTTTTAGAAAAATCATAGGTAGACCTTATTAGTGATAAAAAATATTAAATGATATCATTTACCTATTATGGAAATATCCACATCTAATCAATCACTAAAAAATTAAAAAATTGTTTTCATACCATCATTATATTTTATACGAATTTTATAAAATAATAAAATTGAAAAAATAGATCATATAAACTAACTATAATTCAAAATATTGAAATAATATTAAAATAAAGTATGATAATCCTCTTAAAGTTTCAAAGAAAATTCTATGTAAACATAAATTTATGTTATGTGTAATGATGTATTTATATTCCGTGTAACCTTGATTTTAAGTTATACATAACCATGATTTTATGTTTTGTGTAACCATATTTTTATGTTCTGTATAACTATGAACTAAGCCTGTGTAAGAATGAATCTAGTTATGTGTAAAAATTAATCTAGTTTTCATAAACATAATTCTATACTAGAGTACAAATAAATAAATTTCTATGTAAACATGAGATAAAGAATCTTAGTTGATATGACTTTAAAAACTCATTTCCTGTAACTTAAAAAATAATTTCACATGACTTTAAAATTTTTGTATGACTTTGAAACTCATTTAATAGCGCTTTGAAATTTTCATATAACATTTAAATATAATTCATAGTGCTTAAAAATATTTATATATATTTGAAATATATTTCATAAAACTAAAAAATTAAAAGGAAAATTGAAATTATATAAACTACAAAATAATAGAGTGATTGTATAATAATTCATAAAAGCATTATAAACATAAAAAACTTAATGAATAAACAAAATATTAGTTAACAAGGCTTTGATAAATTTTAATTACCTAATTTAAACATGTTAGTTATTTGAGTTATTTTCAATATGTGGTATTTGAGGTATTTTTAATGTATGGTATTTGTAATATTCAAAACAAAAAATAAATAATTATAAAAATATTCTCATTAATCAAACTCAAAAACACATAAACACCAACTTCTGGTTATCATGGAATAGTTCAATACTCTAAATAAAGAGAGAAATATAAGAATTTGGGAAAAAGTTTAGAAATATATTAGGATTATAAAATCAATAATTATATATTACTTGTTTGAGGGATTTTCATATTCAAATTAATTCACATGAATTTTAAAAAAAATCATAGAGGAAGAAACATACGATCATTATTCTAATGTTTGGATTTCTAATCAAATCAGTTTGTCACAATTTACTTAATAAATCAAACTGAATTAAGACTTCTATTAAACAAAATTTTAAGGTTTATTTAATATATTTTAAAAATAAAGTAAAATAAAAAGAAAATATAAGCCTAATGTATTGTACAACCCCCACACATAGATATTACTAGTCCTTAATGAAAAAAATATTGATCAGGGAAGTTATTCTTAAATAAATAATAATATAGTAAACGATAATGTGATAGAAAAATAAAACTTAAATTATTCTCTTGTGAACATCATAAGAAATTTATTTCCCAACTGATTCTCTTATATACTAAAAATAAAAAAATAGAATTATTTATTTATTTCAAGAAAAACTAAGAAAATGAAAAAAAACTAAATAAAACATGGGTAAAACTTTCAAGAGGTTTAACATGTTTACTCTATAAATTTAAATAATTATAATTGTGATACTTAAATATAAGGGGGTTGATTTTCAATGATTAGAACCAACAAATATTTGCAGCTACACTTCTCTTTATACAATTAATCTTTTTAAGGTCCACATTATTAGAGAATTTGTAGTCCAACCCTTATGTAATGATAAATAGGTTACTTGTTAGGGATGGAAGAATGAAAGGTTCCTCCTCTTTCATAGCTTAAGGTAACAAATTATCCATTAGATATTCTTTAACTATATTAGGAAGTATATATCATTTAGGATAAACTTGAGTTGATTGTTACTTAGATTATTATATACATATACATACTTCCTCATTATTCTTAGTGGTAAGTACCAAGAGCTCCTCTATTCTTCCATAAAATTAAGCCACTATTTCTATGGAATTTTATCCAAAATCATCTAGGACATTCATCATTATAAATAAATATATAATATTAGTATAAGGTAGATCAATTCATAATTATATTTAATAATAATTAAATAGAGTATAATTTATGGTTTCATCAACTCCTTTTAATGGTTCATTTTGAATTTGTTTCTCTCTTGGAAAAACCTTCATAATTTTTTAAGAACATGCAATGGATATTTTTATTTTAGTTTAGAATATACCTATAAAATATCAATGTTAAAAGGAACATTTTAAACTTATTGTGATTTATCCAATCTTTATTGCATGAGTTTTTGGAAAATAAAATCAAAGTATAAAGTTTTTTATCACCTGCGATGAAAAATTAATTATCATTATGAATCAAGTTTAAAAATTAATCTAATACTATTCCTTAAAATTAAAACTACAGAGGTGTTATATATTTTAATCCCAAGTTCAAACCCATAGATATAAGTGGTCCCTAGAATAAAACATTCAAATTAAAATTTATGACTAAATATTTTAGTTATTTAAATTAAATATAAAACCACTTGAATGAAATATGAATTATGTGAGAGTAGAGATTTTTTATAAATCTAAAGTCATGAGAAAATTAAAATTCCAATATTTTCAATGAATTTTTTTGATAATATCTATGTAAACCCTTGGTCTTGGAATTTAAAATTTAATTACTAAAATAAAATTTTCATATGATCCATTACATATTTGGAATTTAACTTAGGGGTAAACACCCTATAATCCTATATCAAGTAATTAGGTTTAAAACCAGGTAATGGAAGGTATTATATGGTATTGAAGAACTATAGTTGGTACTGTTTTAGTTGTATTGTTCATCTGAATTGAATTTTTGAGACATCTATCTAGGAATTTAGGCCACTAGGACTTCAAAACATGCTTCGTAACCCCAAGGATTTTTATAAGAGGAGAATTAAGTATAGAAGAGTGAAATATGGGACATGGATGCTCAAAGAGGATATGGTTAGACATAGAAAGGATATATATTAGTGTATGATCCCATATAGGTTTATCTCTTCTATGTGGGGAGGTGATGGTGGACCATAAACATGACTTTAGGGTGATATGCTAGTGGAATATGACATAAAGTCTTTGGTCTAATCTAATTTATGGTCTATAGATTTCAATTAAATTTCTATATGACTCTATACCCTCAATCAATTTATTCTTTAAGTATTTTATGCCTTTGGTCCTGTGGGCCATGTAAGATTTTCCTCTCAACCTCATTAAGAAGAGGGTTTATCCATATAATAAAAAATTTAAAGGTCTTCAGTCTAGGGAGAAACTTGTGATCAAGTACTTCAATTCAATTAATAACTAGGTGACCCAAAATCATATTTAAACATAGTAACCTAAACTCTTTTTATTATTTAAAAAGTATCTAATAACTATTTCATGCACTAATTTTATTTCCATCAAACAATAATCATTGATTATGTATAAATAAATATGAACAAACATAAAATAAAATAAAAATTCATGGACCCAATAATAATCAGTATTAAAAATGAATTAATATTATAATTTAATCACCCTTTATTACAAAACATAGTAAAAATTGTTTATTTCATCATGTCTTCACAATAACCAAGAGATTAATCCATGATAGAAATGAAATAAATCCTAAAATAATATCAAACCATAGCCTTTAAGATATTAGATTCTCTATCTGAAGTCCCTTCCTGTTGAGTAGATGTGATTATGTAAATATTCAATATAAATCCCTATTTTTATAAAGAAAATCCCTCATGTATATCCTTATATCTCCATATATTTTACCAACTTTAATTACAACTAAAAATATTTAAAAATATCCTTCAAAATTTTAGCGGTATAACACAAATAACTCTATAAAAATATTTCTTTGGGTTTCCAAAATTATAGAGATATCTGATCATTAAATCTATAGAAAAACATATTATTTAAACACACCATGAAATAACACACTCAGTTTCCACATATTTTATAAATACCATGCCTATTTTCTAACCCAACATATTATAAACCATTTATCCTCAAATGATAATTTTTATATCTATAGTGTCCATGTTATAGCCCTATATTTTTGGGAATTTTATATCTCATATCTTCCACTACCACAACATATTATTCCTATAAAAATTCCCATGGTCTTAAATGATATCCTACATAATCACAAAATACATTCCATATCTTCCACTATTGATGTTTTCTTTTTCCCATTTCACTTCTCCATGTTGATTTCATCAAAGCATGCTTTCCCCCTATTCGACATCGGGATCCCTAGAGTGCTTGAAAATTCCCTATAATCCACAAAATTTTATTTTCTAGATATTTTAATATCCACTTCTCTTTCATCCATGATATTATAAACTATATAATTAGTCTTAAACTATATACTTTTTTCTCACACACATCCAGATAATTACTTAATTTACTCATATATAGTCTCAAAATTATAATTATGTGAGCCTTTAAAAATACATGGGATGTTGAATTTTTAACTTAACCTAACATAAACTTTGAAAAAATATTTAAATTTTATATAACTACACACCTAGAAAAAATGTTCACTATTATCCAATTAATCTTAAAACTTTTCCTTAATCTTTATCCTTCTATAAAACATTAAAAACAAACTAAATTTGGTAAGTATAATCTGTTTATCAATAATATTATCAATGAAAATAGATGAATAAATTTTATCTATTAATTTCCCCCACACTTAAACTCTTACTTTTTCTCAAGAATAGATCTTAATATCATCATAAATAAAACCTATCATATCCAAGCCTTAAATATCATAGTCATCCAGATCAAATAAAAAATGAGGGGTAAACTTTAAAGCATCATATAAAAATATCTTTTTAACTCATCAATTTCCAAGAAAACCAATCAAACATGTAATTTAGTTTCCTATACAATAAATTATATTTATCATCCCTTCCAGTCATATATTTTTACTTCTTATTTATTTTCATGTACACTTGTGGTTTACCTTTCTAGAAAATTATTTGACCTGTCACTCAATATTTTTTAATTTGAGTTATGATAAATCTAATATAAATTCACTGTATCTTTAAGATTTTAATATATCTAAATGCATAATTAAAAATAAAACCACACTATATAAGAGGAATTTCAGTGAGGTTTAATTTCTATATGGTTTAGGGTTGGTAGGTAATTGATGTAAAAATTAGAAATCTATAGTTCTCCAGGCCAGATTGACCACTGATAGGGGGGGTGAATCTGTGGTTTACTTTGTTATAAATTATCTCTTTTGAATTAAACCAAATTAAATTTTTAATGTTGTTAATCCACTCATTTATATCTCAAAGTCACAATTCATATGTAGATATAATAAAAGAGAGCATAATACACAATATATACAAGGTTTGTAACAAAGACCAAATCCTTTTCATGTTAGTTATTCTCCCCAACACAGATTCTCCACTATGATCTTATAATCAATTACAATGGATGATATAGAGTCACAATTCATTTCTCCTAAATCCAAATAGGAGTTTCTTTATACTACATTCTATAGTGGTATCAGAATCTATATTGGTCTTATCTAGAATCCACATAGGAGAATTCTGCTCCTAAATCACACAAGAGACTTTCTTATCCCAGATCCAACTGAGAGGATTACTCATTTCTAAATGGATTGATCAACTATAGGTTGATATTTTTATCTTCCTCCATGATATTTATGGATATCACTTTCTTTTATACACTTCAAGACCCTTTGTAGTCTATTGGTCTTTCTCACAAATCTCTAATCACCTATATTTGACGAGTTGTCTCAATGCAACAATTATTGGGAAATTAATTATTATTATTTTATGAATTCCCAAACTCAATAATTGTGTTCAAGTTGTGAAAAAAACTTCTTCAATAATATTTATATGAAAGAAAGTTATTTCTCAACATTATCCCAGTCTTCCTTCTTAAATTGTCAACTCAATTTCTTCAAATACAATTTATGCATGCATAATTTATTTCATGGTGCATATTGTAAACCCTATAACATATTATATATATATTTCCTTATAATATTATGATCTTTTGTAATGAAATTTAAACTCAGATATAATATCTTATAATATTCTACCCAGCTTCTGTGTCAAACCACATGAATGTGTGACACACTTCATGGCCTTCTCACTTATGTAAACCATTTCACATAAGAAATATTTATTTATTATTTTATAAACAAATAAGATTGTATTTATTATATTTGGTTCAATAACAATTCCTCAACCATATTTGTTCCTTAATATGAATATATTCGGTTATCAAAGTTTGTACATTGAAGCATGCATGAGTTTCATGCACCATTATTCCACTTCACATGACACTTAACTATTTCATGAGAAGTGCATGAACTAGTCCAGGTTATGAGAAGTAAATGATCTATATAAATACATGAGATCATTTTTGTATCTTCCTTTCTTCATTTCGGGATTTATTACTACCTCTTTTTCATGACTCGGAAAGGTTCACGTGATCTTCTCCCTTCATGCACACTACCTTCGTATATGTGCTTCACATGATCACAAAGATCTTCACATTTGATATTCACAAGACATGAGGTGATATCCGTGGGATCTACTCAACCTCCTTCATGTAAGAAATAGATTATGCATGATCGGTACTTCATGTAACACTGGTTGTGTCCACGGATTCTTTATCAAATATCTTCTCAAGACCTAGATGGATTGTGGGTTTCTTCTTCATGATACACTGGTTATTCACAGTATCCTTTGCATGAAAAGTGTTTATCTATGAGTGTCTAAATTTAATGATAGTGTTTTATCTATGGTATCTTCTTCCCATGATTATATCACACATACTTCTCTTACTTTTCATGAATGAATCATGTGAGTACTCTATTTTCATGAGATATTTCATGAAGCATCAATGGGTAACAACAAATTAACTCATCCATGCCTCTATTTATATAGGTCTTGTAAAACTACATAAAATTTGAGTTTTATGCCTTATACAATGAAATAATAGAGACAATGATGATTTCAAACTTCTGAAGATCTCAGGGTCTTATTAACACAAAAATTATTGGCTTCATCGAATATCATGCAATGCAAAGTTGATAACACGATTCACATGAATTCTAGGTATGATCATTTTTTGATCATGTGATGCCTCATTAACCATCCTACTAAATTATTCAAGTGATAATTAATAAAAAATATTATATTATATTTTGATCTATGTTACATTCTATTTATTATGAAGGAGTCCTACTATCACATTATCCATGAACATCATATGTTGTCTAGGTGATTGTCTTCTGTTCTCATGAAATCTTCTCATGATGTCTCGTTGGTTGTCACCATTCGGCCACATGATCTTAATATAATCACGTGATTGGTTTCTAGCTTAATGCGATGGATTCAAGAGACATCACTATTATTCAAATATTCAATATTCATGCAATACAATACTTTATACCATGATTTTGTTTGATCAACCAAGTCTCAAACCTTCAACAGGATGAGTTGAAATGTCTGGTAGTCTCAAGATCGAATGCACAAACTTCAATGGAAGAAGGTCAAAAACAATTAGCTTATTTGAATATGTGTAGCATGGGATTTATTGGACAGTGGATATTTCTTAGACCGAACAATGATTGTTATTTTTGTCTTTTAAAAATATGTGTGAACAGTGGCTATGGGAACACATCCCACATTAGGAGTGTGTTATGTCAAGGATTCTGTATATCATTCAATCCCTTCCTCTACACCATTAGAGATGTATATAGGGGATCAACACCCATCACAAATTGAAACCATGTCTCGTGGGTAGCACCTTACTTGAACAGGCCCACCAGCACCCTACAGGCATATACATTGGCTCATCCATGCCTTCAGGATCTCAATCCTATGGGACTTATACAGGTTCTCTCCCACAAAATTTCTAACCTATGCAACCCCCTTTAGTAGGGTCTCCCATGAGGGTTAACCCTCCAGACCCCCTAGATGTGGTTAAGGGATATCCCTTGGGGGATTAAGTGGTAGGCCTCTATTTTTAATAAGGAGACCATCCAAAATGATGCCTAGAATATATTTTAAGTTTAGAATATAATTCCAATCCTTAATAATTATTTACAAACCACCTCAAATTTCTTCTTATGAAATAAATGATTTTTCCTAAAAAATATATATGTACTTTTCTCTTTATGCGTGACTTTGAAATACTTCATGAAAATTGATTTTTTTCAGGGTTTCATGGTCTTTTTACAATTAAAATTATTCTTGAACATTGTAATAAATAATGTGTCTTTAAGGAAATAAGTCTTTGACATTATGATCAGTCCAAAAATCATCACAATTAACAAGGAAAATTTCTCAAGCATGAAATCCAATGCCTTCAAGTGAATCCATAATAGTTTTAAAAGCATCATTACTTTATCCATCAATAAATATTGACTTATTGAAAAAAAATTAATCATAGTCTCAATAGTATCCCATTTTTTATTTCTTTTCAATATCAACACACATCATAAGTCAACATGTGGTGAAATTCCCACCTATTGACAATAAAATGCAAAGATATGTGGGGTATTCTCATATCAAATTTCTTCTCAAAAAAATGTTATCCTTCTTTTTAATAGTATTTCATGAAAATTTATGAGAGAAAGATTATACCACTTGGTTGTTTTCATAATGATCATTTATTTAATCAACTATATGTCTACATGGGATAACCCTCCATAGAAAACAAGGGATACACAACCATGTTTGTCTATGTTGTCTATAAACAAACATGCATGTGATATTAGGATTAGAATTTCTCAATTCTCTTATATGGGTTTGAAATAAACATATTTATCAATAAAATTATAAATTCTACACACACCTAAAAAATAAATCATAAAAGCACACTTGAAAAAGATATATCTACCCATTTATCTTATCCTTTCATCAAATAGGCATTCCTACTTAATTTCTAAGATAATTCAATTAAGAATAGGGGATGAAAGTGTGATCAACATACATTTACCTTTAATTTTGAATCCATCCCAAGGTTTTCATATTCACTCTCAGGGTTTCTTACCCTTATGGTGTGAACACTTTTCTCCCATTTCATGAAAGTTAATAGACTCCATGAATTTTAATTTCATCATGACATGCAGAAGTGGATACCTAGAAATTCTCCTTTAATTCCCTACATTGTAAGTTAAAAATACATAAAATAATTGAAATAAGGAGTGACATCTTGGTTTCTTATAAATAACATTCATACTTAAAGATTCATCTCAATATAGGCCATTCTTGTCTTCCAATACCATTTTAGGGATATTTCTTTGGACTCTTATTTTTGTTTTGAGTCTCATTGATTTGACTATTATTTTTCTTCCCTTATTATTATTTCTATTTAATAACTTTTTCAACCTCAATATGATAGATCTCCAATTTTACACCTATGGCTAAATTATCATTAAATTACACCTCATTTTCTAATACCAATTACTTTCATTTATATTTATGAAATTTCTAAGATTCATCTAATTGTTCATATAGTTTCAATAGATGTGGACAAACAACTATGCAATCTTTCTTAACATTCTCAATATTCTAAAAATAATTACATGTATTGTCATTGATTTTCTTTTAGAACATTTCCAATTTTACAACATTGGGAACTTATCCTTACAACCTTGTCAGGTATACCTCAGGTTTGTGACTTCTATACTGAATATACCATAAAATTATTCAAGAATATGATTTTTTTTGTTGATAATTTTGGTGCATATCTATTCACAAGTTTTTTTCTATAATATTTTGAACTTAGATGCTCACTAAAACTCCCCTTTATTCTTATAACATTCATAGTAAATACATTTTATTCCAGAAAGAGTAGTCTTTGTGACCATGCTTACCACAAAACTAACAGAAGCCTAATTTGTTTTCTCCCAGATTGATTCTAGATGAATTCAGAATTTTTTTTTTCCTCTTGCAAACCAATCCTCAATTTTATTGGGGGGTTATAGAATTATTGTAATATTTTTACCTTTCAATGATGTGGAATATTTAATATCACTATTATTAGCCCACATATAATTAGTTTTTGTTTTCACATCTTCATTATTAGGAATAATAGTTCTAAAAGAATAATTGGATTCACTTTTACCTTCCCTCTCTCTAGCATGGGAAGATTCTACCTTGATTTCAATAGATTTATTGAAATATTATATGGCTTTCTTAAACTCATGTTAAAATATAACACATATGGCTTGTGTCTCAAATAAAAAATCTTCTTTGGAATACATCTTCTCTTCAAGATCACATATCAAATTATTTTGTTCATAAATTTTTATTTTTTTCATCTTGATCTCACTAATATTAGATACTTATTTCTTGATTACCTCATCCTTTTCTTCATGAATAAGAACTATTTCTTCATTATTATTTTTTTAGTTAATTTTCTGTTTTCTTTCTCAATATTTTCCATTTATTTATCAATATATTTGATCATTTTTGTGCATAATTATAACTGTTATTTTAGCTTCCACTCAAGTTATGTTCTTTAATATTAATCATCACTACTACTTAATGAATTAGTTATTTTCTTTTCATGGTAATAGAAACCAAATTAATTATCTAAAGAATAACTTGATGATGAATCTTTATTATTCTTTCTCGTAAGTCTTATCTTCTTGTTATTGTAGTGTTTCTTATTCTTCTTATCCTATATGTGTTTATGAGATATATTATCACATGATTCTGATTCTGATTCGAATTCTTCACCCTTATTCTTTGGAAACTTATTATAAAAATGACTAGATCAACCCTAGTTGAATAACTTTTGTGTCTTCATAATCTTTCCCAACTATTTTTCTTTCTAAAATATTTTGATTTAAGGGGAAAACAAGTGATAGAAGTCATCATCATCCTCATCATTGTCTGAATTAGTAGATTCTTCAGCCTCTTATTATTTCACATTTCAATTTCTCAGGGATCCAAAGGCCATTTAAATTTTTTATTTATTCTTGAAATATGAATTTTTCCTCATCACATTATCTTTGATAATTCAGTGTATTTGATCAAGAGAAAAATTATCTCTTTTAACCATGGATGAGATCTTTCAATTGAAATGATCTAGAAAATTTCATATTAACTTTTTGACAATGATAGTGTCATATGACTTATCAAAAAATCCTTGAATGTTTCTAACTATATCATACACTCTAGTGAAATAGTCATAAATATTTTCATCATTAGTCATTTTGATGTCCTCAAACTTACTCATCCAAACATACAGTTTGGATTCATTAACATTTACATTCCTTTCATTGTTTCTTCTATGTTTATCTTATATATCCTTGGTAGTCTAGAAACCCATGAAATTTTTATATAATTTTTTTGGAGATCCATAATGATATAATTTTAAGCCTTCCCATATAACATGAATATTTTTTTATCAACATGTGTTAAGGAATCATCATTAGAAATGGGTGGAAACCCCACTATTGTAGCATCACTCACTTCTAAGCTGAGTGATAAGAGATAAGGTAGCATCTTATTTCTCTAGTTATGATAATTTTTCAAATAGAATGTGGGAATGCATCAACTATTGAAAAAATTAAGATTCTCCATCGTTTAGAATGATTCTTGGATCATTAGAGTGAACTAATCCCATGATACAACATTTATCACCCCATGCCAGATTGACCACTAGGGGGTGAATTAGTGGCTTAATTTTTACAAATTATTTAGTTTAAATTAAACTACTTTAACTTGTTAAGGTTATATTTTAACTTATTTATTTCTCATAGAATCACTTCATATGAAAATAATAATAAAATAGAGCACAACATATGATATTTACATGGTTAAACATAATGACCTACTCCTTTCCATGTTGGTTATTCTCCATACCATTGATTATTCACTATAACATTATAATAAATTACAATAGTAAATAAAGAGTCAAAATTTATCTCTATTGAATCTAAACTTGAGGTTATTTATACGACATCCCATAGTATTACCTGAATTGTCACCAGTCTGCTCCAGAATCCACACTAGTGACTTCTTCTCCTGAATCACATAGGAGAAATCATACTCCCAACTCCAACTAAGAGGTTTACTACTTTATTAAAGGCTTGATACACTATTGGTAGATCTATTTATCTTCCACTGTGATCTTGATGGAACATATTTTACCATGTAAACTTCACGAACTATTGCTATCAATTGGTCTTTCTCAAAGAATCTCCAATAATTTGTATATGATCTGTTATCTCATTGCAACAATGCTTGAGAAATTATTTCTTATATACCAAGAAGTCCTGACCAAAATCAATGTGTTCAATTAGTGCACACAACTTCTTCAGTAATATTTATATGAAATAAATATCTTGCGTAATGTCAGATCAGTCTATATTCTTTAATTCTCAACTCAATTTCAAAAAATTCACTTCATGAATGCATAATGTATTGCATAGTGAATATTGTAAACCCTAGAAAATATTAAATTTATCACCTTATAATATTATCTACTATATCATTTCACTATTAACTTTGATATAATATCTTATGATATTCTACCCAGATTTATCCTCAAACCCCATGCATGTGTGATACACTGCATGACATTCTCACATATATAAACCCTTGCAGATAGGAACTCTTTCATTATTATTTTATGTGAAACTTATATTTTATTTATTCTATTTATTTCAAGAACAATTACTCAACTATCCTTGTTCCTATATATGTATATCTTTGGATATCAAATCTTGTGCATGGAATCATGCATGATTTTTCACTATTTGTCCACTTCATATGACACTTCACTATTTTATGCAATGTGGTTGACCTATCAAAGGTTATATGAAGTAGATTTTCTGTTCAAAGACATGTGATCAATTTTTTAGGTTCTTACCTTCATGTAGGGATTCCTTAATTCCATATTCATATGACCAACAAAGGTTTATTCAATAATTTACCTTCAAACACACTACCTACTAATATTTGCTTCACAAGATCACAAAGATCTTCATGTAAGAGCTTCGCGTGATAGGAGGTGTTGTCCATGGGTTCTCCTCAACTTACTTCACCTAAGAAATAGGTTCTATAAAGGATGGCCTTTATGTGACACTGGTTTTGTCTATGGTTTCTTTCTTAAATTCCTTCACAAGACCTTTATGGATTATAGGTTTATTCTTCATGAGAAAGTGGTTGTATGTGATATCCTTCACGTGAAAAGAGTATGTCTGTTGGTGTATCCTTCATGTTTCAGTGGTTTGTTTACAGAATGTTCTTCACATGATCAGACCACATAGAATTCTATTCTTTCTCATGAATTAATCATATGATTATTTTATTTTAATTAGATATTTCAAGACATATCAAAGGGTAGAAACCACTTAAATCATCCATGCCTCTATTTATATAGGCAGTATAAAACCACATACCCTAAAAGTTTTATTTCGTGTCCTATAAAACAATAGATCCAAGGATGATTTCAGAATCCCTAAGATATCAGTATCTCATTAATGCCAAAACTCTCAGCTTCTTTAAACATCATGCAACACCAAGTTAATCACATGACTCACATGAATGATTTTCATGATCACTTCATTGATCACATGATTACTCATTAAAAATCATCCCAAATTATTCAAGTGATAATTCCTAAAAAAATTGTATCATCTCGATATCCATGTTACATTATTTTTTCTTATGATAGATTCCTAACGCCGCTTTATCCATAAACACCAAGTGATGTCATAGTGATTGCCTTATATTCTTGTGACATATTCTCACAATGGATCACTTATTTCCACCATTTGTTAAAATAGTCTTAATATCATGACATGATGGGTTTCTAGATTTATTTTATGGATTTAATAAATTCCATTGTTCTTCAAATATTTAACATTCATTAAGTATAAAGTTTCTTTCCATGATTCATTATGATCAACCTTGTATCAATCCTTCGAAAGGATGACTGGTGATGTCCAGTAGTCTCAAGATCATGCAAACACCCTTCAATGGATGATGGTTAAAGAAAATTAAGTTATTTTAAAATTCATAGTGTAATATCCATTTGATTTTGGAGATCACTGAAATTAGATGACACTCATTTTTTCCTTTTTAATAGATAGGTGAATAGTGTCCATATAAATGCATCCTACATTTGGAGTTCACTATGTTGGGGATTCATTATATCATTCAATCCATAATGCTACACCATTAAATATGTTTATAGGGGATAAACACTCACCACACCATACACCCATGCCTCATGAGCTACATCTCACTTGTGTAGAACCACTAGCACCCAACGAGACCAATACATGAGCCCATACATGACTTTGGGCTCATACTAATATGGTATTTATAAAAAATTCCTCCCACACCTCTTCCATCATGTTCAACCTTCTTTGGTAGGCTCTCCCATGGGGGTTGACCCTCGGGTCCCCCTAAATATAGTTTAGGGCTATACCTTGGGGGATTAAATGGTTATACACTAATTTTAATAAGGGAGCCATTAAAAATGATACTTAGAATATGTTCTATTTGTAGAATATAATTTCAAGTCTTAATAATTCTTTCTAAACCACCTCAAACTTATTCTTCTAAAATAAATAATTCTTCATGAAAACTAGATATGTAGTTTTCTATTTCTACATGGACTTTAAAATACTTCTTGAAAATTAATGTTTTCATGATTTCATGGTATTATTTTAATTATAATTCTTCTCTAATATTATAATAAAAAAATTATCTTCCCTGACAAAAGTATTTAACATTAAGATCAGTCCAAAATATCTTCACAAATGAAATGGAAAATTTCTCGAGCATGAAATCCAGTTCCATCAAGTGAATCCATAACAAATTTCTGAGAATCACTACTTCATCCATCAATACATATTGACTTATTGAAAAAAAATGAAAACTAGTCACAACATAATCAAATTATAAAAATGGAGTCTACATTTATAGGTACAATGCATAATATAAAAATAAAATTCAATGTAAAATTCATCCTTAAAATGATATCACCACATCACAAATCCTTTATCCTCATCTCAAAAGATCACAAGAAATGAAAATAAAACAAAAGAAATATTCACCCTTTTTTTATATTTCAAATTTTTTTCCTTTTCCTTTTATAGGGTATCTATGAATGAATAATGAAAAGAAATTCATGAAATTTTTATCTTCAACCAATGATAACTCCCCAAATTATATTTTTTTAATAAAATACATACCTATAAACATCATGAAATTTATCTTCCCCTAAGCTTATTTCATTATTAATCATATAAAATACTAAGAGTATGGTATGATGAAACAATTATATTATAATATAGATTTCAATCATGTTAATACATCACCATTATGGGTTTAAAGAAATATCGAACATAGCTTACGTTTTAAATTCCAAAGTGGTCAAAAAAAGTATCTAATAAATGACCTTAATCATCTTAATGTTCTTTAAAAATAATCATGTTTTGAAAAATATAAAAATATAAGTTTTAGTAGTCCTAAATATTCTTTTAATCTTTTATGAAATATGGTATTAGAAAGAATATGACAAACTGGTTTAGAACATTTCTCGATAATGAGTATTTAATCATTGTACAATCACTTATGGAATGAATAATAATAATAATCAATAAATGAATATAAACATCATAAAATAAGAGAATAATTTTTTTTGAATAATTTCATTTATATAAATAAACTAATCTTCCCAAACCTGGTAATATTAATTATTTACCACTTATTATTCATTATATTATTAAAAATATTTGGTCCACCTCTTTGTTTCAACAACCATATCTTCATATTCAACTTAATTTCCCTTTTTCCCTCAAATTCAAAAAGTGTTGGAGTGTATCCTTCCTCAATCTTTTCTCTAATTTGGCCTCCTTAGTAGAACACTCCTCAGAATCAACCTCAAGCCCATCATCACTATCATATTTCTCCATGATTTTTTCATGAATAATAATTTCTCTTTAGATACCTCTTTTGATTTTTTCTCCTATTTTTATAATATCTCTAGGTAATTCAAACCCTATTTGAATATATTTCCTATGATGTAGAGGATTTACTCTTCCGTACTTGGGTGTATATTTTGTCATAATCATTATCTTTGTATCCTATTCTTGAGTAAAAAAATTTGATGAATAATATTTCCCATTTCTAAATGAAATTTGTATGTGGAAACCCTTGATGTATTTATAATATGAAAACACAAACAATTTCACCCAATAAAATAAAAATAAAATAAGAAATCTAGACTATAAATATAAATTTATAGTATATTTTATGCCTAAGTCCAAACACAGAGAGAAAATTGATCCCTATAACATAACATTCAATTCAAAATTTAAGACTCAATATGTGAGTGATATTAATTAAATATAAAACTAATTTAATGAAATGGGAATGATGTGATAATACCATGTTTTTATAAATTCATGATAATAATATAATTAAATTTATGATATTTTAATTAATTATATTATACTGCTAGAATTATATCTAAGTAAACCATTGGTATTTTAATTTACTCTTTAATTAATAGACTTCTATTTTATTATGATTAAGTAACCCGATTAATTTAGTATCTAGGTGTCTCAAAACCATATTTTAATATTGTAACCTAAACTCATTCCATGATCAAGAAATAATATAATAATTGTTTCATCCATTAAATATAAATCTATCCATAAATAAACATTGATCATTCATAAAGAAATACGAATAGTTATAGAAGAAAAAATAAATTCATGAACCCAATAATAATAAATATTAAAAATTAAATAATACAACCATTTAATAACACTTTATTATAAAACTAAACACACACATTTTACTGCCTCATGTTTTTATAGAAATTGGGAGATTGATCTATTCATGACATGAAAGTGATGAAAGAAAAATCCTAAACTAATATCTAACCATATAATTCAAGTTCTTAAATAATATTTCCAAAATACCTTACTCTTAAGTTAATGTGTTTATGTTAATATAAAATAAAAATCCTTACTTTTATAGAGCAAAATACCCCATTTATCTTCTTATATCTTTATATTTCTATCCCACTTTAATTCTAAATAATGATCTTTAAAAATGACCTTAAAAAAATAAAGCGAGATATGGCTAATATATCCTTGAAAAGATAGCTTCATGATTTAAAATAGATATAAATTTTTGATCTTTAAATCTATAGTAATATTATTTTATTAAACTCACTATGGAATAATGCTTCTTGTTTTAACATATTTTATAAACACAACACTTATTTTCCTGCCCACCGCACCATAAAACATATATTTCAAAAGCCTAAAATTTTAATCTTGTAGTGGCCCCACCATATTATTATAATTTCATCCATTTTATATCTCATATTCTCCAATACCATAAAATATTTTCCCCATTAGGATGATCATGGTCTTCCAAGATCTCCTATGAATCCACAATGACCATGATATATCTTTCACCATGGCTATTTTATCTTCCTCATTTCACTAATCTTTCCTCATGTCATCTAAACATGATTTCATTCTATTTTAATAGATTTACTCATTGATATTTAAAATTTCTGTATAATACATGTATTTTATTTCTACAAGAATTATAATAGCTTTTTTCTATTAATGCATGAGCTTGGAACCTTCATATTTAATCTTACACTACATCATTTTTACTCATATGTTTCTAGATAATTCTTCAATTTAATCTTATATAATAATAGAAAAACTTTACATGGTACTTAAAAAAACCTTAAGTGACTGGTTGATTTTCTATGTTACTCTAACAGGGCCTTTAAAAAATCCATTTTAATCTTACCTGATAATATAGTTGTTGAAAATTATTCAGCATTCTCAAATTAATCTTGAAACCTTTATATAATATTTATTTAGAGATAAAACATTAAAAAAATACTAAATTAGTTAATATTATACCATTTATAAATAATATTATCTATGAAAAATAAAGAATAAAATTGTTTTATCATCCATGCCTTCCTATCTCCCATTTTATTCCTTAAATAATTAATTTTTATTTCTCATAAAATCACATGTACCAAATCATTAGTGATTTTTAATTCTTTCTATTATAATGGGGTAAGTTTGAATCCAAATTTTTATCCTTAGCCTCATTAACATATATATGGGTTCACATGATTCTATTATTGTGGTTTTTATAATTAGTATGCTCTAACTTGAATCTCTTTTACCTATATTGGTGTGAAAGAGTGGTGGTTAGTGTGTTTTTTTTGTAATATGTTTTTCCAAAAAAAATTCTTATCCCATAAAGATTGTAATTATAGATCCATACAACCCTTTTTCAACTATATGGGTTATTATTAAAACAAAAAAAGAAATTTAAATAATAAAAATAATAAAAGGGAAAAATAAATTTATTTAAAAAATAACTAAGAATAGAGAATAAATAGAAAACATTCCTATAAATGATGCTAAATTTTGACATAGTTTTATTGTGTTCTTGTAAAAATAACATTTATAATTTCCTAAAGGAATGAAATATAACTAAAAACCCTATTTTATCTCACAAGTAATAGTTCTAAGACCTCAAAAATTATTTTAACACATATTTTCATTTTTATTTTTATTTATTATAATATAAATAGGAAAGTATGGGACATGATTCTTTTATTTTGAGAAAATAAATTAAAATTCAAATGAAAATTTGTGTGAGATTAGTCATTGGGTGGATTTAAAAAAATCCTTCTTTCTTTCCTTTTTTTGTTCATTTATTTTTATCCCTTTGTGGTAAGAGTCACAAAGTAACACCACCTCCCACTATCTCCTTTGTAAAAACTGGTAAACTAAAATCACATTTTCACTGAAAATTGTATCTTACTAAGTTAATAGGTATATACACCCAAATATATTATATGAAGAGTTTATATAGGTATCTTGGAATACACTATTTGAAACATCTCCTAATTGGGATATGTATTCATCAAACAGTAGAATCCAATTATTTTACCTTAGATTACATTGTTGCAATCATGAACCAATTCATCTAAAACCACCAAATTCCCTAAGAGTGTATTGTATTTTCATAGAACATGATGATTTGAAGCATGTGTAGTGTAATAAATTAATGTTGTGGATAAAAAAATAAATGGAGAAATTATCTACACATCCTCAATCAAGCTACATATTACAATCACTTAAAGTAAATAAATAAATAAATATCAATGATGAATTAAAATATATAACATTGGGTCTACATTGTATTATCCTTCCATATACTAAAAACAGAATTCCATACCTCTATAGGAATGGAATAAAAAATCATAGGGAGAGAAAATGGATACAAAATGAAAATGCTATAAAATATAGAAATAATACTAAAAAAATTTAGGGTCTAGGGCCATAGAATAAATATTCCTAGAGGATTGTTATTCTATTTATCATCTTCATATTGGAAGTTAGGTTTTAGATATCCACTCAAGTTTATTAGAGTATAACAAGAGATCATTCCACATCAGTTAGAAGATTCTTGAGTTCCTTCCTTCCATACTATGTTTGGGAAGCTTGGATTTTACTATGCATCCCACAATATCTTCATCCTTATTCTTATCATGATAGAGATCTAGGGGGTATGTTTGTAACTTAATTTCTTAATAAGTTCAATTAATTTGTATGAGGAATAATCTCATCCCATCATATGAATGCATGTGATTTATGTGGTACTATATTATCAACAATGACTTAGATTTAATGATCTTCAATAAATAGTCATGGTAGGTTGGCCCTTCATTCATTATGGGTTAAACATAATGAGTGTTGAATTAAAAGATAATTATAGAATCCTCATATTAAGTTAGTGACACAATCATTATATATTCAACTAAACACAAATTTAGTTTACATTCAGTTCAATATATACTCATTGTTGGTTCAACAAATTATGAATAAACCATCATGGTCATTTGGATATCTTGGCCTCTCATCACAAGCACTTTATCAAAACAAACATTTAAAAAATAATATTTGGGATTTTATTCAAAAATAATAATAAAATAATTACAATTATTATTTAAGATGAGTTATTAATGTTTATTCAATGTCATAAAAAATAAAAAAAAATGTATAAAGTGGCTATAAATTAAGAAAATTGTTAGATTAATATCAATTAATTATAAAAATAAGATAATATAAACTTATGTTTCATCAACTATTATACTTTTTATTTATATATAATTAGATATTGATTTTTTTGAAACTGTAATTTATATTTTATCATTGAATATCCATTGATCATTTTAGTTAAATGTACCATTCATTAAAATTTATACCTTAATGGTCAAGGGTTAGGAAAATATTTATGAAATCAAAAAAATCAAATAGGATCATTTGATAATTATAATATCCTGACCATTTGATGAGGAATGTTTCAATTTTAATTTCTTGTTAAACTCCTTTATAATGGTTTATGGAGATATTCTTGGGAGTAAAGAAGGTCTTGGGAGAGTTATAGGGGTTTATGAACTTGAAAAACATGAATAATGGGGATTAATGTGCATGGTTCACAGTTATCAAATGATTAGTGCTAAATGTGCACCCTGACCACGTGACATGGGTTATAGAGGAGAATAATTTAAAAACTATGCAAGTGGTGTCTTGGAAACCTTATAAGGCTAGAAATAGCTATTCACATGGCATACACATGGTTTTTCAAACCATGATGGTGCCCCAGAAAACCTGTTCAACATAGTTTCCCCATAGACAGTGGAAACAACATGGTTTGGAAAACAATGCTACTTAACCACACACCTCATTAAAAGTGAAAATTTTAAAATTTTACCTATCGATCCTTATAAAATATAAATTTATTTTAACCTCATTTCACTCCCATCATCCTAGGGTGTGAACCATTTTCTCCCAACTTATACAATAGTGGTTATCCTTTGATTCTAGGGTGTTTGAGGTGCTATTTATTGTAATTAAAATCTCTAAGTAAGTTAATGAATCCATTTAATTCCTTTATCTGTAATATCCACAACATGGTTTCCTTTTTCTTATAAGTCTCAAGATCCCTAATTTTAGGGAGATCATAACTTTTTTTATTTGTGGTCTTTTTAACTAGAAACAAAGGCAAGGGTTGGAAGGGTGGTTATCTAATAACATAAGGTAGGTGGTCTACAAGATATTTTCCATAGTCATGATGTTATTAAAGTTTGTTCCATTGTCCTGGCATGTTGATAAATTGATTTCTTATTAAGAGTAATAGATTGGGCCTCTAAATGATACGATATACCCTTCATGGATTATTTTTGGTCCATTAAAGATTATGATACCAGGATAATCGACACGTAAGGGGTGTTTCGATCCCTTGATAATAGTGAAATGAAATGTAAATCATGGAATGAAATATATATGGGTTTAAACTAGCTAGAATTTTTTTTTGGATTATTAATATGGCATAAGGGGTTTTTTAGTTTAACATAGGTATTAAGTGTTTTAAGGATTGATAAATAAGGAAATTGTAAATGGTTAAAAAGAGGCATGCCTAAATTATTGAATAGTTTTAATGAGAATTTAATAGATGTGATATGTGATTATAGGGTGAAATGGTTGAATTTCATAATTGAGTGAAGAGGTTTTTAGTATTTTAGAACATGGTGAACAATTATTGTTGAAATGGAACACCTTTGTTATTATTATGTGTTAAAATTACAATGATTATGAACCCTAGTAAATGGAAAAAATGGTATGGTTTGGGATGTTGGGATGAGGATCATCACCTTTAGGATGGTTCTAACTGATTCTCTGGGCACCATCAAGGTTATTCATGTCTTGGTTGTTGAATAGATTCTACATTCACTAATAGTTGACATGTTATTGGTACTTATAATAGTGCACCTAGATACATTGAATTGAATTTATTAATGAAATCACCTCTGTGACTAAAAGTGTTTAACCCTTATGGTATATTATTTAGAAAACTGTCATGGATTGATGTTGGGTTGATTGGAACATGTGTTACTTGGAACTTGAGGGATAATGTAGGTAATTGAGTAGTGTTTATTTAAAAAAACATATTTTTCCTTTATTTACCTTGTCTATTTTTCCTTATACATATACATACACTATTATTATAGTGGATATTACTTTATACACCATTGGTGATGACCTAATAAGTTTTATTCACACACTTATTGGGGCATCATTAGTTCTTGAGTAGATTTCATGGTTACAGGTCTAGACATGGGAAAAGGACTTGTATTATATAGTTAATTTTATACTTGTTATGGAGCATAGAAGAGGGAACAAGACAAAATTTCAAACCTCAATTTAGGTATTTTCAGTGTGTCTTCATTTTTTGGGTTTCCTTTGACACTTGAACTATTATCCAATTACATATTTACTCTATTAGTTTGTGGGAATTTGCCCAGTTTAGGAAATTTTTATGTGATGTATGGATATCACTAGATACTTTTTTCTTTATATAATTATTTATTATGATTTCCATAGTTGTATTACTCTGATAAATAGGTTATAGTCTCCACAAATTCCTCATTAGACCCTATCCATTAGTCTAAAGACTTTGTCATATGGGTAGGTGTGTCTGAGGTCATGTAGTGTATACATTTGGTTACTAGTTAGAGTGATCCAAGATGGTATATTACAAAGTGGTATCATAGGGGTTTCTTTTCTATTTCCTTACAATTTAGGAAGTGTATAAAGGAGACTAGGATGTTTCAATCCCTGATAATGATCTTGTTCGTGGGAGTAGCTAACCCAAGTGTGGGGGGAAACCCAAGTTCCCAAGGTGGGATATCAGTTCTTGAAGTTCACTTGTTATAGTTGGAATGTTATTTCATCTTGGGTGATACACTTGTTCTATAATGTTAATAATTTATGATATTTTACTCATAGGATGGCATGTAATGGAATTTTTGTATGCCTACATCATTTTAATAATTTAGGGATTTATGAGATATGTATCATATTTGTTGCACACTAAAAATAATTTTATGGTTAGATCATAGGAAATGAAATGATTTTCTATTTATTTTATAGTTTCAAAGAAATGGTGCCTAATAAATATGACTCATCTATTTAAATTGGAATATTTAAATTAAAATTTTGAAAATTGTGTGAAATATAAAACTTTTAATTTGATAGTTTTCTTTTCCAAGAGTTATCTAGTAACCCTAGATAGGGATAGTTGGGTATAGAAAGATTGTTGTGGTTATGAACATTGGGATAGTGTATGTGGAGTATCTTGATATCGTTTTTTAAACCCCCTATTTTTTATGTAACTATGAAAACCATATGTTATGTGTCCTAAAATATGTGTTTGGAATTATAAATGGATGCCTCTATAGTGACATGTGTTGGTAGTGATACATGAGAAAATTTCTATGAATACACCTCTCATAGTGGTTCAAAATACACCTTTGGTCCCAATTTATTGTTTAGAAGAGTGGTTTCATGAGAATTTTTCCCACTTTATGCAGTTTATCGAGAGAGATCTAGTATGGGATATGCTAAGAATGTTTGAACTAACTAAGGAGTACCAATTGAAAAATCTTATAACATTAATTGTAGAGGATGAACAAGATGTATCAAGGTTCTAGATTGAGTATGTCCATATGGTTATAGATCACCTCGAGACTCTTATAGAGAATAGGTTAAGTTGGTAGCTTATATATTATGTGAACCAACAAAAAACTAGTGGGATATTCAGGATCAGGATGAGATCCTAGATGGAATGTCTTGGAAGTACTTCAAAGATATGTTCTTGGAGAATTTCTTCCCTAAAATTCTATGACATGAGAAAATTTTAGATTGTATGCATTTTACCTAAGGTAATATTTTTGTGCTAGATTATATTGGCTGCTTCATTGACTTGCATAGTTTTTCCTCAATGTTGAAAAGAGATGAGGTAGCTAGAGAGAATCATTTTTAGTATGGGATTAGGTTTGAGATCAAGTCACTAGTGAACATATTAAATTTGAAGAAGCTCATAGAGGTAGTAAATCGGGATCTTATTTTTGAGGGACCCTAAAATAGGCATTTAGTGGTGCACAAATGGTTTCATCTAGGTGATCAGGTGGTACACCCTTCATTATTAGAAAGCATTTTTATGAGAACTTTTTCTAAGGTGGTGGTGGGAAGAATATCCATGAGAGAGGATTGACACCTCAAGGTAGTGATCAGGTGTTCTTTTACCAGTGCAACATACCTAGTCACATGTGAGTTCAATGTTCTTGACCACTACTGGTGTGCTTAGATTGTAGTAGGATGAGATGCATACATAGGTCATATAGGATCCTAATATATATGGGTAATTATAGAGGACCTATACCAATTTAAATCACTAAAAGGGGATCTTAAACCCCCTATCAGTCTAGAAGTTGGAGTTTCATTAGCTATACTGGTCAAGGTGGGGGATGAGGTACTCTAGGACCGGGATAACCATATCAGTAGAGAAGTGCAATTTATGGGACTCAAACTAGAGTTCATGGTATAAGGAAAATTCAACTACATTAATTCCATCCTACACCCATCAGTAGTGAGGTTGGACCATAGACTATTTGAGGTGTGATTCTGGTGACCTCTACACATTCTATTTCATTGTTGGATAAAGAAGATTCACATTTTTTATATCTTATCATCTTTTGAACTATTTGGGACTGGTATTAGAGTTCATTTGTGGTGTTATGTAGATTGAAACATCATTGGGGGTGTGATCAAAGGACCTCGGTCTTAGTAAGGGTTGTTCCCTCAAGGTTGGTTAGTATTGTTTTTATTTTATATTTGTTCATTCTCACTACTATAAATCGGGCCTTTAACAGTTCAATTAAGTGGGATTTATCATAATTATAGAAGTGATGATAATGTAAGAGATGTTAAAGGGTTAGATTTAACAACACTCATAAAAATTGTTGATAAAGGCCCACTTTATCAGTGATTGTTTTATTACTGTTAAAGGACACCTTTATCAGTGCTAAAAAATCACTAATAAAGGCCTCGCTAATAAAGGGTATAATTTTTTTTACACCCCACCACCATCCCTTTATCAATGCTGCCTCACCAACCCCTTTATCAACCCTACCTTACCCCTTTATCAGTTATTTATATAATCCAAACCACAATGCATGGCCCTACCTCCAATGAGATTCTACCTAGAGACCTACATCTTATACACCAGTGTCTTTTCCACTCCCCCATAGTGCTTTGTTTTATATTTTATGATATATCTATGTAGGATCGAAATATAGTATGAGATGCTCAATATACAAGAGGGGGGTGAATTGTATACTTTAAAAATTCCTTTGGAACCTTTAAAGTTAGTTAAGAATAACTATAGTTTCCTTAAGAAAAGGAAAGGGCTAAGTTTAACAAAGATTAAACTAAGAAAATTCACAACACCTCTAACACCGAACTAAACTTGGAAAGTGATTCCAAAAGTAGGTTCCAGAAATATGGTTCCGGAGATTGAAACTTAACAAACAATTACAATATGAGATTCTACCTTAAAGCGTATAGAATCTAAATGAATCAGAGTAAGTAAGGAAGTATAAGAAAGTTATACTTTCCTTAAGATACAAATTGCAGCGGAATATAAACAAGTAGTAAAACTACAAGTAACAAGATATAAGTATTTTAACCCAAAGAGAAGGGTATCCAACAACCTTGGATAAAGGTCCCTTGATTTATACTTTCAAGCAAGTCTGTCTTACCCACACCAGGGTAAGCCCTCGATACGAAGATCGGAGTCTCTGTCTTGCTATCCCCGCAAGCCCTCAACTTCAAGGTAGTTGGCAACCTCTGTCTTCCTCAGCAAGAAATCCCTCGAACTTTAAGGTAGTCGGAAACCTCTGTCTTCCTATCCCCGGAAGCCCTCGAATGTAATCACCAACATTCGGAGTCGCACGAAGCTTTTGAGAGTTAATAAGAGCCTCTCTCTCTAGAAATCACTTCAAGCAAATTAATCAGCCTTTCAGCACTTTCATCAGTTTTCAGCAGCGAGCTCTTTCAAATGATCTCCTATTAATAGGTAAGGTCGGCTCCTTCTCCAACGGTCATATTTTCCTTAAAGATCGGAGGGACCTGTATACGTGTCACTTAGACAATGGTTAGTTTAAAACAAAATAGACGACATCGTTTTATAACAAAACAAGTGTAACAGAATGTACGACATCGTTTTAAACTCTATCATAAAAGTTTAGAATGGAAACTTCGGAGTGAAGGTTCGGAGTGTAAGGAAAAACAATACAGAGTAGACTAATTTTAGAAGTGTAAGCAATATAAAAGTTCGGAGTCTAACAAAGATATTTTTCGGAGTCTGAATTAATTCAGAGTGTATAAAACAAAGATACTCAAATACTATTTAATAGGTGAATTCGGAATGATAATTCGGAATAGGAATTCGTCATCAGAAATCGTAATGAGAATTCATCATCAAGATTCGGAATGAGAATTCGTCATCAGAAATCGTGATGAGAATTCATCATCAAGAATCATAATGAGAATTCATCATCAGAATTTGTAATGGAAATTCTTCATCAGAATTCGTAATGGGAATTCGGAATGATATTTCTTCATTAGAACTCGTAATGAGAATTCTTCATTGGAATTCGTAATGAGAATTCTTCTTCAGAATTCGTATCCTGAATCTAGAATAGAACTTAGTCAGAGTTCATATCCGGAATTCGGAATGAGACTTCCTTATAGTTCTTATCCATAATCTGAATCCTAAAACAGAATGCTTTATATCAAAGTTTTAATGATTCCGAGAAAATGAATCTGAATCTCATACTTAAGAAAAATATGGATGAAAATATGATAAGGATAATTTTTCTTATAAAAGTGATTTTCCTTAAGAAAGTAATTTTCCTTATAAAAGCAATTTTCTTTAAGAAAGCAATTTTCCTTATAAAAGCGATTTTCCTTAAGAAATCAATTTTCTTAAAGATAAGGTGTTTGTGATTTTCAAAACAAGAAGGAATGGAAAAGTCATAAGGAAAACCTTATTGACTCAACAATCTACCCCTTTTTGGAAAGCACAAACATCCTTACGAAAAAGCTATTCTAAGAAGAAAGAAAAAACATTAAGGCTTATCTCCCTTTGCTTTAAGGATATGGATGAATACGACTAACTCCCCCTTAGGCTTTGAAACTCTAAGGATCGTATTCAGATTTCCGGAGTGAAAAAAAATGTCTTCTTTAATGAAAAAGCTCCCCCTTAAACAAACTCTTATTAGAGTTTTTCTTTTTCTTAAAGAACTTTTTCTTCTCCCCCTTTGATAAACTCTTATTAGAGTTCTTCTTTTTCTTAAGGATCTTTTCCTTCTCCCCCTTTGTGATTTTCAAAAAGAATTGGAGGGAATGGAAAATAATAACAAAGTACCTGAGATATTAGTAATGACAACAAACGAAACAAGAGGCACAATTTTCATTAAAATTTGAAATCTCGACAACAAAGAAAAAATTACAACAAAAAGATCGGATTGGTTATTTAGGATCTTTTTCCTTTGACATGAGGCCCTTTAGAATAGTCTTGATCTTCTTCAGGTCTTTATGATCTTCTTCAGCTTGTTTCTCTAAGGCAACTAATCTTTTGGATTGAGCTTCAATTATTTCTTCCTGAGCCATCAGCTTTTCTTCCTGAGCTTTGATCTTTTCTTCCTGAGCCTTCATCCTTTCTTCAAAATAGATCCGATGATCCCTTTCAAATTTCCAATTTTGAGAAACAGAATTCAACTTCCCATTCAGATCTCTCACTTCTTGAATCCGGAAGTTCTTCTCTTCTGTCAGCTTTTCTTCAAAGGAGGAAGTCAGCTCGTTTATTTTCTTGTCCTCAGTCTCAAAGGAATCTTTAACATTTTCTTGAAACTCATCAAGCAACCTCATTTCTTCCACATTCTTCTTCGACCAGCTTGTCATCCTCTTGAAAGATCTTTTATGTGCTTCGTAACCAACAAAGAATGTTTTGAACTGAGCTTCAATCTCAACACACTTATCCATAACCATAGATACGGAGTCGGTTTTCTGATTCAACGCATGTTGGAGCATCTGGAATCTTGAGTCAATACTAGAAAAGGTCGGAATGGTTCCCACCAACTTCTTTAAGGACTGAACAACAAAGTCATGCCCCAACAATGATGACTCCGAATCCAAAATTTTGCTTGGAGAGTTTTCTTCCCCAATAAGCTCCAACTTCCTTTTAGATGAATCACCATATTCTCTTTTCTTGCTAGCCACTGATTTCGGAGTTTCAACAAGAAGTTGCTTTCCCTTGTCTTTCTTCGGAATTGATTCTTGTTCAGGAGTTTTCTGCTCCCCAGTAGATACTTGAATAATCTCATCAACAACTTTCTGAACAACATCTTCCTCATCCTTATCCTTCTCTGGAGTAACTAACTTAGAGGATTCAGCCTCTGAAGTTCGGAGTGATAGATGTTCCGAAGGTGATCCTTTATAATCATCCACTTGTTTCAAGAGATCTCCTATTTCACCACTTCCTTCAGAAACTTCTTCTTCCTCTCCCACTTGCTGAATTTGTTCAACTAGCTCAACTTGCTCAGCTGTAGTTTCTTCCGGAAAATCAAGGTTTCTTCCTGGAGTCTCAGGTAGAGATTCCAGGGAGAAAGATCTCGGAACTGGGATGCTCCCGGATACTATTTCATTAAACTTTAACAGCGCTTGGACTGCCACATCTTCTGTCATCTTTTTCTTGAGCTTCTTCTCCTTTGCTTTTTTTTCAAGCTCATCAGTAGTTCTCTCCTTTAACGCCTTAGCTTCCGCAGGGTCCAATACGAACTGCGGATCCCCTTCTTTCCTTTTCTCTTTGTCTGCTCTCCACTTCGCAACGACCTCATCAGGATAGGTCTTATTCTTCTTTGGTTTGGGAGGGGCGGTTTGAGCTTCCTTAGACTTAGGAGCTTCGACTACAGCTGTGACTTCCTTCAACTTCCTTTTCTTCACTGGTTTGGATGATTCCGGTTCAGCAGCCTTCGGAACCGTTTCTTCTTGATTAGGAAAGTCAACGAACTCTCCAATCTCCTTGTTGAAAGCCACATCCATCCTCTTAAGAGTGTCATCACTAACTAACAAGATTTTACAAACCCTTGGCTTAGATCTGCAAGATTCCTTGAAAGATTCTAGGCACCGAACTATGAGCTTTGATAATATTGTTGGGTACATTACGATCTGAGCTCTGAGATTTCCTTTCTTAAGGTTATCAATAGTTATAATAATGTGCCTCATGAGGTTAAACTTCCTTAGATTTATCAGGAAATCTAAGATATAGATCTCACTCTTCTTCAGGCTGTCTTTATCACCTTTTCTCAGTACGATAAGTCCTTGCACCCATAATTCAAGAATCCGGAAGTTTGTAGGCAAACTAGAAATCTTCGGAGCCTTGTCATCAGCCAGTCCGAGAGTCTCTAAGGATTTTTACTTGTTGAATCTACCCTTGGAATCCGGCAACACATGCGAAATAAACTCAGCTTCTCCTTCATAAGACAGCCCTACCAAACTTGCTGCCTTGATATAAGAAAGTTTATAGGTCTTTCCATACGTCTTGAAGGAAAACTTCTCCCTATTATCTTCCTGGAAGAAGGAAACAGTTTCATAGAACTCGACAAGTAACTCTGTAAAAACATCATCTTGAGTCCCTGGTTTGGATACAGCAACATCTTCCCAGCCATTCAACTTAATGTTCTTTGAGATAAGAGAATCATAGTTGTTGAAGAAATCCGGATGGACTAACCTTTCTCTGTAAACTAACCACTGAGAAATAGGCTTGGTTGAAGACATTTCTTGAGACGCTAACTCTGCAGACATTCGGATCTGTAATTCTCTGAGAAGTTCAGAACGGAGAAGTCTGAAGTTCGGAATGGCCTTAAAACAGAGGGGCAAAGCTTTAGCACGCAAGAGCTTGAAACCGATGTGGGACGAGAATTTGGGTCCCCTTTATATAGGCTACGAGATGACGGTTCACCTTCCACAGTTGATCTAACGGTTTAGAATGAACTGAGATCAAATCTGATGGTTTATAACTTGAATCCGATCTTTTTGAGGTTTTTATTAAAGTAAAGATTTAAGAAAAATATAATCCGAAAATAAAACATAGGAAACTGCCAGCAAGTAAAATATGACTACGAAAACTTGAGTAAGGAAATCATACCTTTCGGATTAGCTGAGGAGGATTATTCGTAATGGGTATATAAAGATGACTTAAAAAATATTACTATGGAAAACAAACTTACTACGAAAAACTCACTATGAAAAACTTAGTACGAAAAACTTAGTACCAAAAACTATGAAGGTTCGGTACGAAAATCTGGTTATGAAAGTACCAGTACGAAATCTTTCATTCTGGATGTTTTCTATATGAATACTTCTATTTCAGAAGTATTCTATACAGAAATATCCATTCTGGAAAACTTTCGTTCCGGAAGCTTCATTTCGGAAATCTTCGTTCCGAAAAGTTTGAAAACAAATTTTGAAAAAACTTTGTTAGGCAAACAATCAAATGTACTCCCCCTATGAAAAGGAGTTTATTACTGTAAGGAGACTTTTTCAACAGAAAGTTAATTAAGAAATATTACCTTACGGTTATCATTCCTAACTTCTGTTTAATATATTCAAATCTATCAGAAGGAAAAGACTTTGTGAAAATATCAGGAAGTTGATCTTGTGTTCCGATAAATTGAAGAATAATATCTCCTTTGAGTGTGTGATCCCTAAGAAAGTGATGCCTAATATCTATGTGTTTTTCACGGGAGTGATGTGCAGGGTTCTTAATTAGGGAAATGGCACTTGTGTTATCACACAAAATTTGAGTTTTAGTAAAACTCAAGCCATAGTCTGTGAGTGTGTGTTGCATCCACAACACTTGTGCACAACAACTTCCAGCTGCTACATATTCAGCTTCAGCAGTGGAAAGTGCTACAGAATGTTGCTTCTTGCAGGACCAAGAAACTAGAGAATCTCCTAAGAAATGACAAGTTCCGGATGTACTCTTTCTATCCATTCTACATCCACCAAAGTCAGCATCAGAAAATCTTTTTAGAACAAAATCATTTCCAGAAGTATAAAATAATCCTAGATCCATGGTTCCCTTAAGGTAACGAAAAAATTCTTTTTACTGCCTTTAAGTGAGATTCCTTTGGATTGGATTGATACCTTGCACATAATCATACTGAAAACATTAAGTCTGGTCGACTAGCTATTAAGTAAAGTAGACTTCCAATCATACCTCTAAAAGATGTTTGATCTACTGGTTTCCCAGCTTCATCAAGATCTAAAGAGTTTGAGGTACCAATGAGAGTACTTATACTCTTAGTGTTGTCATAACCATACTTTTTAAGAAGATCTTTAATATACTTATGTTGAGATATGTAGGTTCCTTCTGGTTTTTGAGAAATTTGAAAACCAAGGAAAAATGTTAACTCACCCATCATACTCATTTCAAACTCAGATTTCATTAGACTAGCAAAAGAGTCAGTCAGAGATTGCTGAGTTGAACCAAATATAATGTCATCAACATAAATTTGAACAATTAAAACATTTTTCTTATCTTTCTTTATAAAAAGGGTTGGATCTTCATTTCCCTTAACATAGTTATTTTGAATCAAAAATCTAGTGAGTCTATCATACCATGCTCGTGGGGCTTGTTTAAGGCCATACAAAGCTTTGGTAAGTCTAAAGACATGATCAGGATGTTTTGTGTCTTCAAAGCCAGGAGGTTGTTCAACAAAAACTTCCTATTGAACATAACCGTTAAGAAAGGCACATTTCACATCCATTTGAAATAGTTTGAAATTAAAGAATGCTGCAAAGGAAAGTAGAATACGGATAGATTCAAGTCTAGCTACTGGAGCATAGGTTTCTTCATAGTCTATTCCTTCTTGCTGATTATAGCCTTTAGCAACAAGTCTAGCTTTATTTCTAACAATGACTCCATTTTCATCACATTTATTTCTGAAAACCCATTTTACTCCAATAACAGAAGTTTCCTTAGGTATTTCAACCAAAGTCCAAACTTTATTCCTTTCGAATTCATTTAGTTCGTCTTGCATGGCTTTAATCCAATCATCATCACCTAAAGCTTCATCTATGCTTTTAGGTTCTAATTGGGAAAGGAATGCTAGATGTTCTACTTCATTTCTTAAGGAACTTCTAGTCCTTACAGGTTGATTTACATCACCAATGATACTATCACTGGGATGATTCTTAAGAAACACCTGATTTGGGTTTTGTAAGACCTGTTCATCAACATAGGGTAGAAAGTCTTCTGGGGTAAATGTTTCAGAAGTATCTTCTTGAACAATTTCCTTATCAGAAGGTTCTTCTATCAAAGGTTGACAATCAGTTTTTGAAAACACAACCGAAGAAGTAAGTTGAAATGGTTTAAAAACAAAAGGATCAGACTCATCAAATTTCACATGCACTGTTTCCTCAACAGTACAAGTATTTTTATTAAAAACTCTATAAGCCTTAGAGGTTGTGGAATATCCTAAGAAAATTCCTTCATCAGACTTTGGTGCGAATTTATGTAAGTTATCTTTAGTATTCAAAATGAATACTTTGCAACCAAAAACCTTGAAGTAGGAAAGTCTTGGTTTTCTACCATTCCATAACTCATAAGGAGTTTTATTAAGAAAAGGTCTAATCAAAACTCGATTTATATTATAACAAGCAGTACTTACAGCTTCAGCCCAGAAATGTCTAGCAATAGAATATTCACTCAACATGGTTCTAGTTATTTCTTGAAGAATTCTATTTCTTCTTTCAACTACACCATTCTGTTGAGGAGTTCTAGGTGCTGAAAAATTGTGAGTAATACCTTTCTTACTACAAAAGGTTTCAAAATCTGAATTTTGAAATTCTCCTCCATGATCACTATGAATAGTTTTCAATGGAAAGTTTTTCTCATTTTTAACTTGAGCTCTAAAACTTTTGAAATAAGAAAAAGCTTCATATTTCTTTGCTAGAAAATAGACCCAAGTAAATCTAGTGTAATCATCAACTAGAACAAACACATAGTATTTGCCTCCAATACTTCCAGTTTGTGTTGGACCAAAAAGATCCATGTGCACTAACTGTAATGCATCAATTGTTGAGACTTCACCGATTGATTTAAAACTAGATTTATGTTGCTTTCCATATTGACAAGGATCATAAACTTTAGAAGAATCAAATCTAAGCTCCGGTAGATCCTTAACTATTTTCTTCTTAGAGAGTTTACATAGGTTTCTCATATTACAGTGTCCTAATCTTCTATGCCATAACCAAGAATGATCTTCCATTGCACTTAGGAAAGGTAAATCTTGGCTCCTGAGGTCTTCTAGGTTCAAAGTGTAGACATTCTCTTGCCTATTGGCTGAGAGAATAAATTCTTCCTTGGAATTGTGAACTAAGCATTTATCATTCCTAAAATTCACAAGTTAACCTTCATAACATAACTGACTTATGCTAATGAGGTTGTTCTTAAGACCTTTAACAAAAAGAACATTTGAAATCAAGGTTTTACCTAAAAGAACAATATTACCAATACCAACAATCTATCCCTTAGCATTGTCTCCGAAAGTTACCTTTCCTCCTTTCGTTTTGAGCATAGGGAAATCTGGTCTAATATGTCCAGCTCTCTTACATTCATAATCATTACCATAAAATATTGGTGGTCTTGTAGGATTTAGATTGTCAATAGATCCAACATTAATTCCTACCATACTAGAAATAACTTTGCACACAAACTTGTTAGTAGCAAAGAATTGTAATCACAAAGTTCGGAATGAGAAAGTCTGGAATGCACAAATTCGAAATGACAAAGTTCAGAAGGATAAAGTGAGCAAGAAAAACTTGTATGTGAGTACAAGTATTTCAGTAACCTCCTCTGATACCAAATGTAAGATTGGTATAGAGTAAGGGGTTTACAACCTTTGATACCAATTGTAGGATCGAAATATAGTATGAGATGCTCAATATACAAGAGGGGGGGTGAATTGTATACTTTAAAAATTCCTTTGGAACCTTTAAAGTTAGTTAAGAATAACTATAGTTTCCTTAAGAAAAGGAAAGGGCTAAGTTTAACAAAGATTAAACTAAGCAAATTCACAACACCTCTAACACTGAACTAAACTTGGAAAGTGATTCCAAAAGTAGGTTCTAGAAATATGGTTCCGGAGATTGAAACTTAACAAACAATTACAATATGAGATTCTACCTTAAAGCGTATAGAATCTAAATGAATCAGAGTAAGTAAGGAAGTATAAGAAAGTTATACTTTCCTTAAGATACAAATTGCAGCGGAATATAAACAAGTAGTAAAACTACAAGTAACAAGATATAAGTCTTTTAACCCAAAGAGAAGGGTATCCAACAACCTTGGATAAAGGTCCCTTGATTTATACTTTCAAGAAAGTCTGTCTTACCCACACTAGGGTAATCCCTCGATACGAAGATCGGAGTCTCTGTCTTGCTATCCCCACAAGCCCTCAACTTCAAGGTAGTTGGCAACCTCTGTCTTCCTCAGCAAGAAAGCCCTCGAACTTTAAGGTAGTCGGAAACCTCTGTCTTCCTATCCCCGGAAGCCCTCGAATGTAATCACCAACATTCGGAGTCGCATGAAGCTTTTGAGATTTAATAAGAGCCTCTCTCTCTAGAAATCACTTCAAGCAAATTAATCATCCTTTCATCACTTTCATCAGTTTTCAGCAGCGAGCTCTTTCAAATGAGCTCCTATTTATAGGTAAGGTCGGCTCCTTCTCCAACGGTCATATTTTCCTTAAAGATCGGAGGGACCTGTATACGTGTCACTTAGACAACGGTTAGTTTAAAACAAAATAGACGACATCGTTTTATAACAAAACAATTGTAACAGAATGTACGACATCATTTTAAACTCTAACATAAAAGTTCAGAATGGAAACTTCGGAGTGAAGGTTCGGTGTGTAAGGAACAACAATACAGAGTAGACTAATTTTAGAAGTGTAAGAAATATAAAAGTTCGGAGTCTAACAAAGATATTTTTCGGAGTCTGAATTAATTCAGAGTGTATAAAACAAAGATACTCAAATTCTGTTTAATAGGTGAATTCGGAATGATAATTAGGAATAGGAATTCGTCATCAGAAATCGTAATGAGAATTCATCATCAAGATTCGGAATGAGAATTCGTCATCAGAAATCGTGATGAGAATTCATCATCAAGAATCGTAATGAGAATTCGTCATCAGAATTCGTAATGGAAATTCTTCATCAGAATTCGTAATGGGAATTCGGAATGAGATTTCTTCATTAGAACTCGTAATGAGAATTCTTCATTGGAATTCGTAATGAGAATTCCTCTTCAGAATTCGTATCCTGAATCTAGAATAGAACTTAGTCAGAGTTCATATCCAGAATTCGGAATGAGACTTCCTTATAGTTCTTATCCAGAATCCGAATCCTAAAACAGAATGCTTTATATAAAAGTTTTAATGATTCCGAGAAAATGAATCCGAATCTCATACTTAAGAAAAATATGGATGAAAATATGATAAGGATAATTTTTCTTATAAAAGCGATTTTCCTTAAGAAAGTAATTTTCCTTATAAAAGCAATTTTCCTTAAGAAATCAATTTTCCTTATAAAAGCGATTTTCCTTAAGAAAGCAATTTTCTTAAAGATAAGGTGTTTGTGATTTTCAAAACAAGAAGGAATGGTAAAGTCATAAGGAAAATCTTATTGACTCAACAATATATATATTTATATATTTTTTATTATCCATATATTTATATATTTATATATATGTGTGTGTTTATATATATATTTATATATATTTTTTAAAACATATTTATTTATATATATTTTAAAAAAAATTATTAACTCTAAAAACCCTTAAAACACAGAAAAACGTTAAGAAACTATGAGAACCCTAAACCCCCTAAAACCATGAAATGACCATAACTTATGATCTGAGAGTCTATTTCAACTCCACAACCAGTTAAATCAATTCTCATGAAACACTATTCAATATGATGTGTGGTAAAGGCCGAACATACACCTGGATCTGATGTTATAGACGTTTAAATTTAAAGAGAACAGGGTTGGTGACAAAAAACTCAATTTTGGAGGCCTTGTGGTCCTTTATATGGTTTAAAAACCAGACATATCTTGTAGACCTCAATATGAGACCCTCTATGTTATATATCTCATCATGTGCTTCAATTTTATATGTGGTATAGACTAAACAGACACACGGATCAAAAGTTATGGCCATTTGAAGTTCGAGTTCGATTTATGAATTTTTTGAAACTATAATATATTTATTCATTTGATTATCACATAATTAAAATCTCATGAGGTTTTATCTCATTTCATAAGCATTGATTTGACTGGTTGTATAACTGAAATGGACTCTCAGATTGAATGTTATGATCTTTTTAGGGTTTTTAGGGTTTTTAGGGGGTTTTAGGGGTTTTAAGGATTTTTCACATTTGAAAACCTTTCAAACGGCCATAACTTATGAACCGGGTTTCCTTTTTTCCTTTAGAACATATAAAATTGAAGCTTTTGATGATCTATACACCTCGGTGAGCCATGATAATCCTCAATCACCTCTATTATGGACAAAAAATGCCCATAAGGCCTCCAAACGGCCATAACTTCTGCTACTGATGTCTGTTAATGAATTAATTTCTCAAATATACCATTTATAAGCACTAGTAAAAAAGAACAAATAAGTATTTATCATCACTTTTTTAGAAGCACTAATAAATTCCCATTCTATCAATGCTTTTTTACTACCATTTTATCACCACTTTTTTACAAGTGTTGATAAAGGTCCCCCTTTAAAAGCATTTTTTAGCACTATTAAAGACCCCCCCTTAATAGTGCTATTAAAGAACTCCTTTGACAAATATTTTTATAGAAATGAGAAAGGGGGTTTTTAATATCACTATTTGTGAGCATTTTTAAAAGCCTAGTGCTGGATAAACCTAGTTTTATAGATATTTCATAATTTTACTTGATACAAGATATGAACTGGTTGGTTTTTTATCAAGATAAAATTGATTTTTTACCTTAGTAGAGTGACTTTCAAGACTCATGAGGGTGACATTTATGTTCATTGTGTGGATTCAAATATCTAAGTAGTCCATGTAGGTCTAGTTCTTCAACAACTAGTTGATATCATATCCCATGTTTTAAGTCTTATAATAGATAATTTGGGAGAGGAGTGGGATCTATTTCATCCTATAGGGGATCAGTTTGATGATTTGTTTCTTGATAAGTTTTCTGAGTTCCCGCCTAAGAGGAAAATTGAGTTTGTTATTGAGATGATTCCTAGAGCTAAGCTAGTTTCCATTCCACCTTATTGTATGGAACCAGTGGAGCTTTAATATCCTAAGACTCAACTTGATGGATTGGAGGTTAAATGGTTCATTTGTATGAGTATCTCAGCTTGGGGATCTCAGGTACTATTTTCCAAAAATGATGATAGAAAGTTATATTTATGTGTTGATTACTGGAAGTTGAAACATATGGAAATCAAGAACTAAAATCCTATTCTGTGTATTCATATAATTTTTTACCAACAAAGGGTGAAATTATTTTCCCCGAGATTGATTTGGGACCAGTTTATCATCAGTTGAGGGTGATACCTTCTGATATACCAGGGAATTACTTCCAATGTATGTATGGGTTGTATGAGTTCATTGTAATGGTGTTTAGGATAATGAATGTTCATTTTGTGTTCATGTACTTGATGAACCAAATATTTTAGCTGTAGTTGGATCAATTTTTTGTTGTATTTGTTGATTACATGACAGTGTACTCTTAGAAATTAGATGATCACCAAAACATCTTGAAATAATCATGAGTACACTGAGAGAGAATCAACTATACTCTAATATATATAAGTTTAATTTCTGGATCAAAAACGTACATTTCTTGGCTCACATTATCTCAAACGAAGGTGTATTTGTGGACCCTGAAAATGTATGAGTGGTTGTTTCTTTAGGGAAACCCAATAATGTTTTAATATTCAAATCTATTTTGGTCTTATCAGGTTACTATCAAAGGTTCATAAGAGACTTATATTTCTTAGAAACTCCAATATATGGATCAATAGAAAATGGAATACAATATGAGTGGTATAAAGCATGTGAAAATGCTTTCTAGGAACTAAATAGGTGTTTGACCACAACACTGATTCTGATATTACCTGAATTAGTTAAGGATTACATTATTTTTTGTGATATATTTCAGAAACAGACTTGGATCTGTGATAATACAGGGAGATAAAGTCATTTTGTTTGAATCAAAATTGTTAATTCCACATGAACTAATTTATCCTCCTCAAGATCTTTAGTTAGCTATAGTATTCCATGCATTGAAATGTTAGCAGTGATATATCCTAGGTGAGAGGTTTACTATTTATACAGACCAAAAGATACATAAGTATATATTTTCTTAGTGTGATTTAAATCTTCGGTATAGGATATGGGTTGTGTATATATAATATTTTTTACTTTGAGCTGGACTTTACATTGGAAAAAGGATATAGTTATTTTGATGATTTTAGTCAAAGTTTAAGAGTCAGGTTTTGAGTTGAAGATGATGACCTTACCCACTGAGATGCATATAGGTGTTTAAGAGGAGTGGGAATATATAAACTTTATGTGTTTATCTATTTTACCCTCTCTTATGAACTAGGTTAAGAGGAGGCATTATAAGGATCTAGAGTGGATATCATGGAGGAACAAATTCGATAATGGGGAGTTACCCCCTAACTAGACCATTAAGGATGTTAAGAATATTCACATTCATGGTTGTGTCTGTGTACCTACTTATATACGGGAGGAGTTGATGCATGAGTTTCATGCTTTGAATTGGGTGGTTCACCCTATTTTTACCAAAATATACCATGATATTGATAGAAAATATTGGTGGGTAGGAATGAAGAAGGAATTAGTAGGTTTTGTGACACGATGCTACACCTTTCAGTAGGTGAAGGTTGAGCATCAGCAGACTACTATCCTTTTACAACCATTTCCCATTCCAGAATGGTTGTAAGATGATGTTACAATGGATTTCATCGTGGGATTTTTTAGTAATCCTTATAAGAGTGACATGATATGCATGACTATGGATCAGTTGACAAAAGTATATACTTTCTTACTGATTCAAGATACTTTCACCATCGATAATTTGAGTGACTTATATGTTTGAGAGATAGTCTATTTTCATGGGGTACCTTTGTGTATTGTTTAATATTATGACCCAAATTTTACTTCACACTTATATAATGGGTTAAATAAGGAACTTGTTTCACATATGTTTTTTAGAATAGCTTATTACCCGCAGAAGTATGGGTAATCAAAATGAACTATCTAGGTTTTAAAGGATATACTGAGGGCATGCATCTTATATTTTGGTTGAACTTGGAAGAATAATTTATTTTTTATTGATTACACCTATTAAATAGGTAAGTGGTTAATATTTAGATGGTACTCTATGAGGAACTGTATGGTAGGCCATGCATATCATCTTTGTGTTGGATGGAAGCAGGAGAGTCAAAGTTGTTGGAGCCAAGTCTTGTTCAAGAGATATTAGAGTAGTTCGAGTTCATCTTGAAGCATATGAATATGACATATAGTATACAAATGTCATATTATAATCAATTACTTAGACATGTTGAGTTTAAAGTGGTTTATAGTGTGCTACTTTGAGTGTCTATGAGATTGGTTCATCATTGGATTTAGAAATAGGGTAAGTTGGAACCCATGTCTGTTAGAACATTTGATATTTTAGAGAGAATCAGTCAAGTGGTGTATTTATTGGCTCTTATATTGTGGTATGGTGAGATACAAGGTTTTTTCACATGTCATGTCTTTATAAGTATCATTCTGACACTTATCATGTGATTGATATTGATGATGTTGAGCTTTAAAATGATGTATCCTTTAAGTATTATCTGATTCATGTTTTGTATCATAGCGGGAAAGTTTTTTGAGGGTAAGACCATACTATAGATCCAAGTATTGTGAAAGCATGACCATGTTTAGGAGTAATATTAGGATATGGAAGATAAATTTTGGGCTTGGTGGTCCAACCTTTTTATATTGGATGCTTAGTGATTCTTGGAGTGCAACTCAAGGATGAGCTGTTATATGATGGGAATATTAGAAGATACAAACCATTTTATAAGTTATTTTCATGTTTTAAATTTTGGTTAAACTTATTTTAAATGATTTCTATAATTATTATCGAGAGTATAGAAGTCCATGATATAATCCTAGGGGTTTTGGAACTTGGAAACATGATAAATGATCCATATATTGCATATTTCATGGTTAACACATGGTTAGTGCTAACCATACACCCTGACCATGTGTTATGGGATAGGTAGGAGAATAGTTTACAAATTATACAAAGGGTATCCTAGAAATCATACAAGTATGGATAAATACATTCATGTGTATTTCGTAGAGTTTTTCAAACCATGTGACTCAACTTCCCCTTAGACATAGGAGACTGCACAGTTAATGCATAGTTTGAAAATCCATGTGACTCATTAAAAGTTAAAATTTTATGAAGTTTACCTCTTAATATTTATATAATATAACTCCATTTTCTCCCAAATTTTACTCTTAGGAGCCTAAGGTTCGAACCATTTTCTCCCAACTCTTCCAAGAGTGGTTCTTCTTCAATTCTAAGGAATTTGATGTGTTGTTTCTTGTGATTTGAAGCTCCAAGTATGTTTATGAGTCTTTTCTACTTCTATTATATATAATTTCCATAGCTTGATTTCCATTATTCTTATGAATATCGTAATCCATAATTCTAGGGAGATATTAACTATTGTGATTTATGGCCTTTTTAGATGGAATCTATGGTTGGGGTTGGATGGGTGGTTGTCTACGAATCTGAGGTAGGTTTTCTACAAGATATTTCACATATTATTGATGTTTTTTCATATTTTTTCATTATTATATAGTGTTACACAATTGATTTATTATTAAAAATAATACATTGGTAATTTAAATTATATGTTAGACCCTTCACAGATCCCATCGTGTTTGTTGATGACTATGATGCTGGGCCTATGGACACCCAATACGTGTTCCAATCCCATGAAAATGGTAAAATGGTATGTAAATAGTTTAATAGAGGGTTTATGGGGTTAAACAAGTTAAAATTGTTTCTTGGATTATTATTATGGAATAAGGGGTTTTTTGGTTTAACTTCGGGATTAAGTGGTTTAATAATTAACAAAGATTGAAATTCTAAATGGATAAGGGAATGATTAAATTATTGAATGGTTTTAATGAAAATATAATGGATGAAATATGATATTGAAGTGTGAAATGGTTGAATTTTGAACTTAAGTGAAAATGTGGTGAGTATACTAAGCCATATTGAACAATGATTATTGAAATGGAACACCTTTATTATTTTTATGTGATAAAAGGTAAATGATTATGGACTATATTAAATAGTAAAAATTGTATGGTTTGAGACGTTGGATTGAGGATCCCTATATTTGGTCTAGGAATGGCTGATGATCTGGTCACCACTAAGGTTATCCTTGTCTTGGTTATTGGACTGATGCCCCAAGAACTATTGATTGATGTGATATAGGTACTCAGACTAATGATCCTTGATATCTTGAATTGAATTTATTAATGAATTCCCCTTTGTGACTAAAAGTTTTTAACCTCTATGGAATTTTTTTAGATGATGGCATGGGCCAAAGTTGGATTCATTAGCATGGGAATCACTTGGAACCCAAGGTCCAATGAAGGTAATAAAATACTATTTATTTTCAAAAAACTATTTTACATTTATTTACCTTGTCTATTAATCCTTATACATATACATACACTATTATTAGACTGGATATTTATTTAGACATCATTAGCGGTATCCTACTAACTTGTAATCATACCCTTATTAGGCTATCATTGGTACCTAAAAATATTTCATAGTTGCAGGTCTGGATAAGGGAAAATTTCCTTTGTTAGATGGATGATTTCAGACTTGGGATGGAGCATGGAAGTGAGGACCAAACATGATTCTATGACCCATTTTTTTGGGATTTTCAGTGTGTATTCATTTTTGGGTTTTCATTGACATATGAAACTATTATTCCATGAAATGTGTATTGTATTAGTTTTTGGGTATTTTCCTAGTTTTGTGATTTGGTAACATGATGTATGCCTTTTAATAAATATATATTTTTTAATTATTTTATTATTTATCATGATTTTCACTATTGCATTACTCCAATAAAGAGGGTATAGTCTCCCCACCTTCCTCATTATACCCTCACTACTAGTCAACAATGTCTAGAATATATGGAGGCGCACCTGAGGTCGTGTGGCTAACCAGTTTGGCTACTATTTCGAGTGAGATGAGCCAAGATGTTATAATAAAGATGGAGTTATATAAAAGGGAGTTCATTGTTTTATTTCTATATACACTATTATGGGATATAATTATCAAAACACTATTTACTTATCCTTTCCTTAACTGAATATGGTACTCACATACCTGTGGAAATAAAAGAAGGTCCTACCAAATATTTTAGAGATTACATTACTAAAAAATCCCCATTAGAGGCAATAAATTTTTATTTGATTCTATGTAATCATAATTTTCTTAGACAATAATATCAATAAATCACCAGAAAAATGTTTTTTATTTATTTATATTCTTCATTTTTTCTTCTTTCCTTCTATGAAATGATCATGGTAATAAGTATCAAATTTAAAATATTATTATACATGTTTGATTTCATTAAAACTCACCATTTGCATCAAATATATATTTCATGAAGGATTAAAGAATCCTTGAAATTGTGAGTTTTTTGAAAATTTATAATTAATAGTTAATATCACTGGAAAGGATATACTGATATCAATATTCCTGATATAACATTGACTAATACATACTTTATTTATCAACATATCACCAACAAAAATATGAGATATCACTACTTGTGATATATCTAGGTTGTGTGTGACAAAATAGAGCATCATATTGGTTCAAAAATAAATAATTATAACTAATAGAGACTTAGTTCAAAATTTCATTTTTTGCTTTATCACTAGTAGAAATATTAGGATATATTATTCCACAAAATTAAACAAGACCAGAAACATGTCATTACTATGTACTGAAAGTGTTAATCACATATATCACAAGATATAATAAATATTCTTGCTATAAAAGATATAAGAGACAATGATATGAAATATCATTGATCCATGTGTTGTGGTATAGGATCATATATATAAACTGAACCAATATGAAGACATCTATGTTCGTGATATAATTATTCTAAAAAATATATTTTTTACATTTTTAGAATCAAATGAATAATTTAAAAATAATTTATAAATTATATAAGATGTAAAATATAAAATTCTTATATTAGTATTTATGTAAGGTTAATATGTTTTTAATATTAAATTTTCATAGTAATGTCTTATTTTGGTAATTTGTTTAGATTTTACAAAATTTAGTTTCATGAATGAGAGAATGGCCTAAATAAATGTAAAATATATAAAATTTAAGTAATATACCATGTTTAAACTACTAATAGGAAATTTTCATATGATGAATGTATCATGAAGAATATTTTAATTGTTCTTTTATTTATTTAATGTCCTATTTTAATATTCATGTGTATAAATTCTTTATATTATTAATATTTTTATTCTTTAATTTTATGCGATTGAATCGCTTCTTATATATATTATGTCATATCTTATTTCATGCTAGGTATATTAATATTTACTTTAAGGTCAACCAAAATTAGAGATTTGTTTGTTATAATTACAAAATAGATATATATTATAAATAATTTTACATATGAATTTCAGATTATATTAAAATTAAGATCCATCTTGAGTAATAATCTATGGATAGTGATACTTTGGTTTATAATTCTCATTGTCTCAGGGGATGTGCCTCAATTCTAAAAATGTAGGGGTTGACTAATTATCAAAACATACAACCTCTTGAGTATTATTTTGGGTTCATATGATTCCAATTCAATACTTGAGAATGTTTTGTGTACCTTATTAATGAGATACATATGAATATGTATTGATTATTATAATCAAAAAAATTATGATAGATGCATAACAAAAATCATTAACTATATAATGATTTATTTATTATTATGACTAAATTTTGTTAATTTGGTTAAAAACATGAGATACATAAATTAAATCATTAGAGTAATTCATACATATAGAAATTATATTGGATTTATATGATAAATAATAATATTTTTTAAAAACCATTTAAAATATTGAAGTGCTAAATTTCTAAAAAAGAAAACACAGGTCGAGACCTTGATCATCAAAGTGGGTAATTCATTCTAAAGTTCAGTGTCCTTAGATTATCTTGTATAAGGTGTGTTGGGTATGGGTTACCCTAACAGGATTAGGTTCCCATATCCTATTGTGCACTTTGGGTTTCACTTGAGTTAGTGACTCTAATAGGATTATGTTTCAAAAGTAATAAAATTGGGATACTTTGTTAGATGAATTTGGGAATGATGTTTTCCACACAAATATACAAGAGTTTTATGTGATATAACCAATATGATTGTCTACCTAAAATATAAGTAATGATAGAAACACTAAAACAAACTCAAATTTTAATAAAATATTAATCTTGACTCACTAATAGATATGATGTATGAAATCATCATTTTATTGAGAGAATATTCAATGAATGTCTTTATTGGATAATTTTTGAAAAAATAATATTCACTTGGTAAATATTTTCTATTATAGTCTAAAATGGAACTAAATAAAAACTTCTTTTGATATATATTCTTGGTTAATTTTATAAACTTATAGATTGATATTAAAACATTATAATATTTTTCAGTTATAAAGATAATTATATTTAGAATAAAGAATTGAATTTTATTTAAATTATTTAATCTAATTTTGACTCATGGGTATTAGATACCAGTTATAAATATCATACATATTCATATATATAAAGACTCATAAATAGAAGATAATTATATAACGTTGATGTTTATAAATATACTAGAAATTAAGAAAAGTTTTTTATATTATAAGTTATCATAATTGATTTGATTATACTATTGGCGCCAAAAAAATTGGAACGAAGAAAAGGCCCCAAGATAGCTCCTCATATTGCCTCATGAAGCCCTTTCATAGAGTCCCCCCAGCATCGCAGTCACTGTGAAGCAAAGAAGGCGGGACTCTCCACGAACACATTTGACGTTCGCGAGCCCGCTGCGAAGCCAAGGAGGCGGGACGCGCCGCGATCCCGGTTGATGTTCACGAGCCCGCCACGAAGCCACCCGACCCCTCTTCGTGCCACATGAGCCCTACTCTAAAACACCTCTTGACTATAAATACCAGGCTCCCCCTGAGCTCTAGAGGATAGACAATCTGACCTTTTGGATTCTCATCTCCCGAATCGCAAAGCACTCTTCCATCGCAAGTTCCCTCCACCACGGGGAACAACAAAGCTCCATTAGGCCCTTTCCTATGGACCCCTCTACTTGGAAAATCCTTTTCTAGTGCGACCCTCCAGGTTGGCACGATGTGATTTCAAAGTCCCCAGGACGATACCGCCCATAGCGTTGTTGCGCCTATTGCTTCTTCGCATATGCACGCTAATGGCTATTACTTCTTCGTATAGCCACGCTAACGTGGACCCCTCGATGGTTCGATCCGCGACACCCCCCTCAGTACGGCATTGTCGTTACCTCCCCTCCCACAAGTAGTAGAGGGTACCGGTTATGTAAGTCCTAGGGGTGCGGAGTAAACCCAACTCGTCCAAGCCACAGGACGTTAAACTTCCAAGCACCCTCGTCCTCAACACACGACGTTAAACTGTGACATCACCATGTGCCTCTCATGTGGGGGTCCCTCACCTTGTACATTCTCTACACCCCCTGGTCTCCACAGGGAATGATATCCTTCTTTTGGTAGTGGCGTTTGGTCACGGGTGAAGGGAAGCCATCTCGGTGTAAGCCCCTAGCTTTTCTTGCAGGAGGAAGCACCCATGCTCCTCCTCACTTCCTCGATGCCAAGTTTAGCGGAGGGCGTGATAGGGAACGAGGATCCTCCTTTCTTCAGTCACAAGTCCCTCTCCCGTTGTGCTTTGTCGCCCACGGGCCTCCAACCTGGAGTAAGTCCCAGCACCATGGGCCGCCTCAGAGCATAAGCCCCACACCTCTTCACTTCCCACAGATGCACCTTTCGCGACGTGGTCGTCATACCTTTTCTGCCTCTTATTTCTCACACCGATCACGACTCATGTGGGATTAGAGTAAGCATCATCCATGACACCAACCTCGTCCTGCATGACGTTAAACTGAATTCCAATCCAGCGGTAAGCCGTTGTGACCCACCCGAACTACGGGGACTTTGATCCATGTCAAGGCGTGGTACGTAGGAAGCCTCACGAGGTTCATCCCCAACACCTATTGGACCAAGGTACTTATTCATGTTGGTTCGCTGACACCACCACCTGAACTATGGGGACTTTGATCCATTTCAAGGCATGGTACATAGGAAGCCCCACGAGGTTCAAGCCCAGCACCTATTGGACTAAGGTCCTTATTCACATCGGTTCACTGACACCACCACCCGAACTACGGGGACTTTGATCCATGTCAAGGCATGGTACGTAAGAAGCCTCACAAGGTTTAATCCCACCACCCACCTGGACCAAGGTCCTAATTCACGTCGGTTCAGCCTCTTCCCGTATGACGTTAAACTGTATCTTATCACCCGAACTATGGGGACTTTGATCCATGTCAAGGCATGGTACGTTGTAAGCCTTGACGAGGTTCAAGCCCACCATCCAGTTGTTCTGACACCCCTTCATGTCGGTCCAACAACCCTTTTTCAACCTGAACTATGGGGATTTTGATCCTTGCTAAGGAAAGGTACGTAGGAATCCTCCATGAGGTTCAAGCCCAGCATCCAACTGGACCAAAGTCCTCATTCACTTCGGTTCACTGAAAACTAGTCACCCAAACTACAGGGACTTTGATCCATGTCTAGGAATGGTACGTAGAAAGCCTCCATGAGGTTCAATCCCAACAATCATTGGCCCTGACCGCCTCTGTGTCGGTGCACCAAGCCCCCCTTTTTTACCCGAACTACGCAGACTTTGATTCCATGCTATGGGGATACGTAGGAAGTCTCTTTGAGACTCAAGACCAAAGCCATCTTCCATCCTAATTCTTACCCGGGCCGCCACATCCCGGTGAGATCATGCCACCCCATTCCCCTCCATATAATTCGGAAATCCACCCATGTGCTGGCCCCAATATCGGTGCTCCCTCAAGGGGGTTCTTCAATCTGATCCACTCTAGCTAGTGTTATGACCAGTCTGATCATTCTCCGTTGGACGTTAAACTTGTGGCATACCTTGTGTTAAACATGGGAAGCTGAGGAAAAACTCAGATACATGCCTATGGAATAGGGTTCCCCACGTTCAATGTGGGATGCCTCGGGCTTCCGCGCCTTCGATAAGCCCTATAATAAGGGACGAAAGATAGACACACCAACTCCCCAGTGTCCAGACACGCCAGTGATGCCTCAATGTGACTACTCCCCCAACTAAAGGTTGTTGCCCTGACCGAACCCCTTGGAATGTGCTGACAGAAGCAGTGTAATTAACCAGCATCCATGAAAACATGGCACTGGGAATAGTTTCACGAACTATGTATTAATCTATGAGGGAGACCCTGACTAGGTGACGAGTTCCGAGGAGGAATCCACAAAAGGAAGAATCGGCATCCCATCATCCCATTTTTATCAAGGAGAAAACATCCCTGAATAAGGAATGGATGTTGCCCGCCTTTGGAAAGTGGGAATGTGGGGTAACAAAAAGCCGCACATGTCGGACTCAAGCAGACAGACGTGCGCACCCCGGCGAAAGCGTCAGAAATAGAAATGGTGAACCCAATGTGAAGTTATTCTCCTCAATATCAAGATTAGTAACGCTCAGGGCATCCATGGATTGACGTGTCACTGGATCCAGCTATCCGGAGCTGGGTCTCGCCAAGAAAAAGTGGGCCTGGTGTGAAACTCACCAGAAGTTGGGGCAGTAGAATGTTGGGCATCCCATTCTGTGACGTTGTCAGTACGGATCCCTCTTACCGGCCACAGAATATGTAATGGCATCAGGTCACTGGTTGTTGATTTCTTTTCCTAGTAGTGTTGATGTGTTAATATCCCTGCTTCCAAGAATAAGGTTTCAGCCATGGGAATGCGATCACCGCCCGCCTGCCTCTGCGGGGGCAGAGGGAATTCTAGCACAACCGCTCCGTGTGGCTCCACTGCTGCTGCAACGACATCTGCATCCACAACCATGGGGCGCCCACACCCCATCTTCCCATCGGAATTCATCCAACAAAGAGATATTAACAGCCTTGTACGTCATTAAAAGGAGGACGGCATACTCCCGACCAAGGATATGGCCCGCCTGGACCTGGAGGCATCCAAGCCCCACCGTTAATGCCACCCTTGAGGGCCGCGCAGGGAGCCTCTACTCCCCACCCCAACATTCAATCGTTTCAGGAGCCTATCCCCAGAGCACTTCGACGACTCCCTGCCTTACGCTAATGAGGTAGGTGATGTCCGGGCCATCCCGGTTAGAGTCACAATCCAGGGGCTCCCAGCGAGGGCTCCCCCCTGGCCATGCCAGCGTCACCGCCCGGCCTTGCCGAAGGAGCAGGTAACCCATGTACCTGCACCACCAGCACTGGATTGCCTGACCTGACGCCAGCGTCGGGCACGAGCTGAGGATGCCAGCCAAGGGGCGTCAATGTCGATGACTACCATGGCCTGAGCCACCGCCAACACATATCATTAAGTCCCTGCACACACTGAGTAGGGGAGCTCCAATGCCCAACCGGGATCGAGGCCCCAACTACCCCATGGGGAGGCTGGGTCGACTCTCATGGTCACAAGCATAAGCGGGGGGCATCGTGAACCAAACCGCTGCGATGCCACCCCGTACGGAGGTCCTACCCGTGCCACCACCACCGCGAGCGTAGGTCTTCCCCGATTCGAGGCAAGTAATGGAGGTCTACCCCGTTCCACCCCCAATCTGAATGAGGGTCTGCCCCATGGTCTGATCTATTTCCAATGTGGGGATACTCCCTACGTCCTCTCCACAGTTGGAGAAGGTCCTCCTTGCCCCGGCAACCAAAGGATTGAAGGTCAACCTTGCTCCACCTGCACCAAGAATGGAGGTCCTCCCCATGATCCTGCCGGTTCCAGCGGAGTTCTTGGCCGCTCAGGCAATGTTCATGGAGGTCCTCCCCATGTCCCCTTCGAAATTTTTCCCGGTGATCCTCGCACCCCGACTATCTCAAGTGGAAGTCCTCTATGCCCTGACACTAGCACGGCCGAAGGACCATATACCGAAAATCAACCCTATCCCGAGGAGCCACCCAGGGGAAGGAAGGTGGGTCATCTCCGCCACAAGAAGAATTATGGGAAGGCCCGGACGGAGATCAAACTGGTCCGCTTCTCAGACTTTGGAGCAGAGTGCAACTCAGCTCAGGAACCCTACCCTCGCTCATCCGAGTCAAGGGTCGAAGCGAGGATGAGGCAGATCAGCCTGGTACTTCCAGAATGCAAGGTACACAAGATTCCCACCTCCCTCCGTAGGTTTATCTTGGAGGATGAAGACTTTGCGACCACAGAGGTTACGATCGTGCAGTCACCACCATTATCACTGAAAGTACTTTATACCTCCACAAAAGATCACGGAGAGCTATTCTGGGGACCAATGGAAGGCGAGTAGCATCACGACCCACCACCGGTAGCCCTGTCCCCAGAGCCAGGAATAGTAGTTGTCAGCTCGTCCTATCATGACATAGCGGCCAGGTCACTACACTCCACGTAGGATAGCCCAAGAATTGGCAGCCAATTAGCTCGTTCATTGTATTCTCCACCGGCCAACCTTCTGTCCCAGCGGTCTGCCTCAATACCGCTGCCAGTTCCTCAACCAATCCCAGTTGGCGAGTGGGAAAATCAAGGTCTATACCATGAAATTGAGCCTAGAAGCTTTTGGAGAATCCTTGCAGCGGACCGCTTCCCCGAGGAGTTCTGGCCCATTTCAGCACATAATTTCAGCATACCCGAGTCCCTCACCCCAGAGGATTTTGAGTGTCTTCACTACACCCTCTGGGTGAGGCATTTTAGTCTCCATCATCGGCGTGTGGTATATCCACGGGGAAAAGTGCATTTTGAGGACATAAGTGATCAATGTCGTCTAGTCAATCTGGCCGCACTCCCAGTGGCCCAGCGCCCTTAGTCACCAGGCTGTCGTGAGGCCCTCTAGTAGCATTGCGTTCAGAGTATTAAGGTACTCTGTAAAATCATCAGGGAAGGAACCCCCCATGTGCAAGTCTGTGGCTGGGGGTAGTATGTTTCCCTCCTCTTCAGCCCTATCTGACGGCAGCCCGACTTGCTATGCGATATTGAGGACATGCCCCCATGAAGGGTCACGGTCTACATGGCTGACATAGTGGACAAGGAGGACGAGATGGAGTTTCTCAATGGAGACTTACCCCCTGAGGGTGTACCACCACTGTTGGAACCATTGTGGTGGATTACCCGTTAGTAGAGGAACCTCCTAGGTCTCCCTACGCGCACCGAGTCATTGGTGCTCAACTGGAATGTCAGTAAGGGCAAAGAGCTTGTCGTAGTTGTCAAGAACTCTGACCCATCCACCTCATAACAGAAGATGTAAGAGGACCCCGAGTAGGACATGTTATGCCAGCAACTTGCTGAGAAAAAGAGGTTGGTCGACGAACTCCTGGCTGAACGTGCGATAGAGCGACGACTCGACTATGGCGATCCTAGGCCAGGGTAGTAGGCACAAGAACAACTTCCCCCCTAGCAAGATGCCTCCGGGAAACCCTGATCATGCCTCTCCCGCTGACAGGGCTAAATTCGGAACTCATGGAAAGAGGGCACGGTATGTCTCACCAAAACTTCCCGAACGGCGCGGCAATCTGAGGAATCCATCCCAGGTTCCCCTAGCTACCCCGCAGGCCATTCCACCTGTCGCTCCACGAGCCGCTGAACCCATCTACCATGTCGAAGAGACCGGAAACACACTCGTGATTAGGGATCCCTGTCAAGACAGGGAGCCCCGCCTGGATGATCCTATGATGACACTCATTGAACACCTTGAGGCATTGGAAATGCAGCAGGTGGAAATCCCACCGGATGGAAAGCCATACCCGGCCTGGGTGGATGATATGCCAGCACCTCTGGGTTCTGGTAATCCCACCTTCTCCCCCTTTAATGGGACAGGGGACCCACCGTAGCACCTGGCCCACTACAATTCGAGGTGCGGGCCCATGTTGGGGACTCCAGCGCAGCAGGAGGCCGCCAAGATCCGTTGTTTCATTTAGACACTGGAGGGGCCAACATTCGTTTGGTACAGCCAGCTCCCCATCAGATCTATGACAAGCTGGGAGGACCTTTGCAGACATTTCCTCTACCAATTCAGCTCTACCACCCAGAATACCAGTATAAAAAACCTATTCAAGTACAAACAAAGGCCTGATGAGCGAGTCGCAAACTTTATTGCCTAGTGGAAGGGACTCACATACTCCCTCGACATGCCAATGACTCAGGAGAAATTACTGATGATGTGTGTAGGGAATTTCAAGATGGAATTGGTTCCCTTTTTGATCACTCAGAATTATCTCGAAGGGTTCCAAGACTTTTTAGATAAGGCCCAGCGCCTCGAAGAAGCCCTGCAACAGGCCAAGCAGGCACATATGTTGCCCCTTACAATCCCAGCAAGGAGAGCTTCTAGAGCCGAGCCCATCGCGGTGGACCAAATAGAAGCCCCCAGACAGTTAGAGTTTCTACCAGTAGCACTGTCCCTACCACCTCACCGAGTCCCTCCACCTAAGGCATAGCCTCTGACCCCAAATTACCCTCAGAATCGGCAGGTGCCTCCGTGTAATGCACAGCCACCGCCCAGGTAGGACAATCCGGGTCCACCTCCTCGACAAGCCCCTCCAAATCCTCATCAAGGCCAGGCTCCAAGGGCTCCCTATATGGAAATAAGACAACATACTTACTCGTTTAGCAATAATTAGGTCCCTAGTTACTTATGTAGTGCCCTAGAGCAGGGGATTGTACGCTTTCCTGAGTGCAGAAGGCCGGCAGAGGCGAATCTCACTGATCGCCCCAACTACTGCCCCTATCATAAAATTATGGGGAACACCCTCAATAAGTGCAATGTGTTTAAGTATTGTCTCCAAGAATAAGTTGATAACAACATAGTCAGGCTGGGCCCAACCCCGACACATGTGGTGTGTGTCTTTTTCAGGTCTTAAAGTAGTAGCGACGGTGAAAGTTAGTTGCAGCAGGTTACCAGCTGCAGATCCCAGAATTACAACGACTGGATGGCTCATAAAATTGTCGCGCATGCCCATGGAATCATCCCTGCATTCTTGAACCAGACATAACCTTCAGAAGAGGAAGCCACTACTTCTAGATCCTCATCTCAGCCGGCCTCTTTCCAAAAGAGAAAGCATCGGCAGCGCAAGAAGAAGCAACGTGCTCTGTCGATTCCATCATCGTCCTGCACTCTCGGTGACTTCATGACCCCGGATATGGTGATCCCTCCTAGAATTAATCCAGTGGTTGATGATTCTTCGAGCTACAGTCAAGGGTACGCTTCGGTTAACACCTTCGAGTTGGTAAATCCCTATATGACTCCCGACGAGGGGGAATGCCAGGCGAACCTCCCCAATGTCCCCAGCCAACGCCAACGTCAGTGGATCCGCAACTACATGGGTCATCGAGGTGCACCAATTGGAACCTATAGCTAGGTCGTGCATGCCACTGAGACTAGACAGCAGGCCCATCATAGAGCTCAGCATGCACAGCCTTTTCATACGGTATTGTCAGGTCGGCCTCCAACACCGTTAGTGCTATTGGATCAGGCAGAGCCACTTCGACCGTACCGCGACCATCTTCGCCCCACTACAAGTCAACCTCAAGTGCATGAAACTCATCTGGTAGCTACACTTGAAGCTTAGACTAGTGAGCAGCAGGATATGCCCAGCACCAGCCAGTCGCTGGTCCATCTGACAGGGTCCTCCATTCCTTCCATCGCAAAGCGGCCTCCTGTAATAAGAAGTTCATGCATGGAGAGGAAGTATGATGTTATGAAGCACCTTGATAGAATTCCAATGAGGCTTTCCATTCTCGAATCCCTCCTCTTGTCATCAGATATGTGTGAGGCCCTCGCTGAGGCTTTAAGGAGCCCCCTCCAGTTTGAGACGGAGGTAGCAGTAGAAAAATCCTTTCATGGTGAAGCAGTTGGGAATGAAGAATTCCAAACCATCATTTCATTCTCCAGAGCGGATGAAGGATCTCCCATACAGGGGAACATCCGCCTGCTGTACATCACCAGCCAATTCAACGGTGTTGAGGTTCACCGTTGTCTCGTTGACACCGGCTCTAGGATCAACCTTATCCTGACACTAACACTGCGAAAAATGGGGTTATCTGAGGTTGACCTGACTCCCTCTGATTTAAGGATCCAGGGATATGATAGGACAGAGGAGACCCCATTTGGCAAGATCTATTTGAATACCCAGTTCAGTGGCCTAGTTTCCAGTACCGAATTCATGGTTGTCTCCTAGGACATCTTGTACAATGCATTGATGCGCAGGCCATGGCTCCACCTGCATGTCGCGGTCCCCTCATCGTATCACCAATTCCTCAAATACTCCCTCAATGGTCGATTAGGAATTCTCTAAGGAGATGCGTCTCCTTTTTCCTCTTGTGAAGCCCGCTATCTGGACGCTGACTATTACAAGAGCAAGGACAAGCAGATTCTGGAAAGTGAGATTGAGCCTGCCACGGTCACAAGTGATCCCTGGGCAGGTCTGGATGATGCCTAAATCTTACTGATCCATTGATTGGCGGCCATGTAACCCGACATGGGGAAATTCTTTGTTGTTTTGGGTACAAGAGGAAGGAATATTACCAAGTCCAAGAGATGATGGAAAATCACCTCACACTCCTACACAAACCAGGCCCAGGTGATCCTGGAACCTCCTACCCCCATCCAGTATCGGGATGTCCGCCCCATGGCGACGACAGTACATCATGCGTGTCTGTTTCTATGGGCTGGAATTAACCGGATCAAGCCGACATGCCACTATTTCTTTGACATCATCAAGTGTGGCCCCCTGGGCCGAAGGCCCGATGGGATTGGATCAACTGCCTTCATCGCCATGGTCTCAGTGGCGCGTGAATCTCTTGATGTGTTTTCCACTACTGTCTAGGATTCTACCAGCCTCTCTTCAGGTTCCTCCGACCAAGGGGAAGCCTAACCCGCTGGGAATCCCTCCTCCGCAAGTGAAGAATAGGATTTTTAAGACACTCTCCTGCCTTTGAAGAAGGCGTCTCTTCCATGGTCGATGAACTAGTACAGGTGAACCTTGGTAGCTAGGCAGATCTGAGACCCACATTGATCAGTGCTGCAATGTCCCTCGAGGAGCAGCAGTGATACGTGGACTTCCTTAAACAGCACCGCGATGTGTTTTCCTGGAGTTACGATGAGATGCCAGGACTAGATCCTCAGGTAGCTGTCCACCATCTCAGTCTCCCGAAAAACCATCGCGGCTTCAAGCAGCCTCCCATAAAAATGCACCCTTCCCACGGTGCCATTGTATAGGCCAAAGTTGACAAGGTCATCAAAGCCAACTTTGTCAAGGAGGTCCAGTACCTAAAGTGGCTAGCTAAAATTGTGCCAGTCAGAAAGAAGAATAGACAGATCAGAGTCTGTATTGACTTCCGAGATCTCAGCCGTCACTATCCAAAGGATGATTTTCCCCTTCCAGTGACAGAATTTTCGATTGATGCTACGGCCGGGTTCCAATCCCTCTTCTTTATGGATGGTTATTCTGGATATAATCAGATCTGGTTGGCCCCCTAGGATGATGAGTCCACAACTTTCAGGGCACCCCAAGGTACTTTCTATTACCAGGTTATGCCCTTCGGCCTGAAGAATGCAAGTGCCACCTATCAGCGATCCATGTATCGCATATTGAAGCCAATCCTCGGGACATTGGTGGAGTGCTACATGGATGATATGGTGGTCAACTCTCTCCAGTGCCAGGACTATCTCAAAGACCTTGAGAAAGTGTTCGGTCTCCTCCATTCTCGCCACTTGATAATGAACCCATTGAATTGTGCCTTCGGGGTCACTTCCGGGAAGTTTCTTGGCTATGTTGTCAGGTAACAAGGCATCAAGATCAACCTTTGAATATTAGGGCCATCAGCCAGATGCCTCCCCTAAGAAATATTCGGGAGCTTCGAGGTTTTAAAGGCCACTTAGCCTATATATGCCGATTCATTGCGAATCGGGCCGGAAAGTGTAAGACCTTTTATCAACTCATGAAGAAGGGAACTGCCTATGAATGGGATGAGGAGTGTCAGGCTGCCTTTGAAAAAATCAAGCAATATTTTCTCCAGCCTCCAGTCTTGATGCCACCCATCTCCGGTAGGCCTCTAATCCTGTACATCACGGCTCTGGACTGATCACTCGGTGCCCTTCTTGCCTAGAAGAACAACGAGGGGATAGAGAATAGTATCTACTACCTTAGCCACATGCTTCTCAATACTGAGACCAGATACTCGCCTACAGAGAAGAGATGACTTGCGCTCATATTCGTTGTGCAGAATTTGCGACATTACCTGCATCACCATGAGGTAAATATGGTCTTTTGGGTAGACCTGCTGAAGTATATTATGAATCTCCCCATGTTGATCGGCTGTATAGCATGGTGGGCGGTGATTCTCCAGCAGTTCGACATCAGGTTCATGCCCCAGAAGGCCATCAAGGGTCAGGCATTGGTAGACTTTCTAGCTGCCCATACAACATCTGCAGACCAGTTGTTGGACTTGGATTTTCTTGATGAGGAAATCCTCTTAGTCGATTATACCATCCCATGTTGGCAGATGCACTTTGATGGTGCCTCCCGGAGTCCCACCAGTAGGAGTTTCAATGATCCTAGGCTCAACAAAGTGGGCTTGGGTATCGTCTTCATTACCCTGGAACAATCCATCATGCCATACTAATTCCTGGTATCATAAGGCTGCACCAACAACAAGGAAGAGTATTAGGCTCTCATTACTGGTCTCGAGCTAGCCCTTGAGATCGACGTGCCCCATTTGCATGTGAAAGGGGATTCCGAGCTGGTCATCAAGCAAGTCAACGGTGGATATGTTGTCAGAAATCCAGAGCTCACACCATTGTTGGAGTGCACCCTCTATCTAATGGCCCAGTTCCCTTCTCGAACAGAGGTTACCCATGTCCCTCGGTCACAGAATAGTCAGGAGGATTCTTTGGTCAGCCTAGCGGCATCATTTGTAGAGCCCGTGCAGGATGATCTGATTATACATGTGGCCCACCCAAGAGTCATTGCTCTCGTCACCCCATAGGATGACGAAAAGCTGCGAGTAAGCCATCTTACCACCAGATCCTCCATTTCAAGACTGCTAGGCTCGTCAGATCTAGTGGTTGAAATGAATCTCGACTGGAGAGCCCCTTTTGTCGAGTATCCCCAAAATGGTTTCCTCCCAGCTGATCGGGCCGAGAGCGAGAAAATTCGACTCTGTGCACTGCAGTTTACCCTTCAGAGTGGTCCTAGTCTTGAGCAGATCCTCTATAATCATGGTTTTGATGGTGTTCTACTCCGTTGCATTCAAGGAGTCGAAATTTTATAGGTCATGCAAGAGGTTCATGTCAGTTCCTGTGGTTCCCACCAGGCTGGACCGAAGCTGTCCCATCAGATCCAAAGACTGGGGTACTTCTGGCCCTCTATGACCCATGATTGTATTGAGTTTTCCAAGAGATGACACACGTTCTAAGTGCATTCTAAATTCCTGTATTGGCTGACAGAACTCCTCCACTCCACCAAGTACTCTTGGACATTTGCAGTGTAACGCCCCGACCCTAGTTACCCAGAGTCGGTGCATTATTACATAACATTGGCATGATCACAAGAAAGATCAAATCTCGAAAGACCGATTGGTTTAGTAGCCTTGGAAACACTAGATATATTCATAAGTCTTACATTACATCATAAAATGAAAAACTACTACAACAACATATTGTCTCCATAAACCACACTCATATCCCCACATAATATCCCTACAGGTCATTCATAATTTACTTCTTCACTTCCTGGGAAAAATAAAACATAGAAAAGGGGTGAGCTCAAATGCCCAGGAAGGATAACAATATACCGGAAACTTTCATAAATAAGAATAAACATTTAAGGCTGTGTATGACTAAAACAAAAGCCTTTTAAACTTGAACTTAAACATAGTATGGCAAAAGTAAAATGAAATAATGTCATTTACTTGTTCACATGGATATTCTACTAATCGAATAATCACATGCAATATCAATAACCACTTTCATAATGTTGGAATGCATAATGCCAGACTATCATAACCACATAGCCAAGCCCTCGTGCCAAGACTACAAATAAGATTTTGACAAGGCCTTGTGACAAGACACTAGTTTGTCTCATGAGATCTACCGATGCATCGAGGAGCTATAGTGGGCTCCACCCGTCACATATTAAGTCCAATGCATTCCCATATGAAAAGGTTTAAACATAACATAAACATTCGTATTAAAACTAGCATACGAAATGTCAATAATTTCACCATAAACTATGAATGGTATAAAAATAGCACATCCAAAGTCAAACATATCACAAAACCTTCAATACAATATATAATTTTTGTATCATAATAAATCAACTTCAAATAAGCGTAAAATCCATCAAAGGATGTTGACATAGATGAAATCAAAACACTTTTTGGAGAAATATCTCTTTCTATTTTTGAAAGCATTTAAGAGCCATATAAAATAAAACATTTTCTTGAAAATATTCTTATAAGCTTGTAAGGAAAGCTTTGAAGATTTTATAACGGCAGAAAATAACTGCACTCGCTGTATAAGTTAAAAAAACATTCTTACCTTAATTCTGTCGAAAAGGATAAAAAGGACCTTATTTTGAAAACGACGGAAAGATTCCTCTTATAAAAAGTCAAACAAGGGTATAAATGACTTTAACCCATATTCTTGTAAATAATAAAAATGTTTTGAAATACATTTTCAAGAAACATGGATGTGGATGATAAAGAGATCCCAGTAGATTATTACGTATAAACAACCTCGGATAATGAAGAGATTGTGAAATAACCCTTACCAATTTGGTAACTTATGAAACATACAACCCATGAAAGAGGTATCATACAATGAATATGTAAATACACATAAATTAGAGTGTATTACACAAAGAATATAATTATGGGAAGTGAATACAGCACACAAAAGGTAATGGTGGCAATATGGCATGAATCTCACGGGAATAAGGAGTGAGATGAAAACCCCTTACCTTGTACTTTTACTTGGTTGGGGTAGTTTAACCTCCTGTATAATGGTGAAATACATGTTATTAAATTATTCAAGAATCATATATATTAATATGATATCATATATGATCTTTTAATATTGATTTGATAATAATATCTTAGTATTATCATTGTTTCGGGTGTTAACTTACTTGTTTTCTTTTATATGTTTTGTTATGTAAGACATGTTTGTAAAGGATAGGTTGTATATTATTCATATCCAGAGTGATATCAAGTCCTTAAACATCATTTTTTAAATCATCAAATGATAATTATACTTGAATGGATACGATGGAGAATGAATCTCATCGCGTTCGTGGAGACGGTAGTTCGTACGTACGCACGAGCGACAATATCATTCTTTTGATATTAAAATAATATATAAATGGATGGTATATCATATATAATTAATAATTAACATGTTATATTTATTATTTACATGAGTTACACATCATTATTATACCCATACAAATAATATTATATTGAATAACAATTACACCACGACGTGGAGACGGTAAGCCGTACGTACGCACGTATGGTGACATGTTATTCAAAGGGTGGATAGAATACTAAATATGGTTGTACCATATTTATAATAACATCACAGTATATATATGATACTGGAGTTATTATTTTAGAATGGTAACAACAAAGGAAGAAGAAGTGGAAGAAGAAATGAACTTGGAAAAAGAGTGGTGAAATCATTACCTCTTCTTCGGGTTCTTCCTTTTGATTTGATCAAAAGGGCTCCTTAGGTTGGCTTTATGATCAAACTAATGTCTCTAGGTTTTAGTGAGGGAAGTTGAGAGAGTATTTGGGCAGAGTTTGGCCGAACCAAAAGGTTTTGAAGGTGTGAATAAATGGGAAGGAAGAGTGCCCTTTTATAAGAGGGGTGAGGGGCACCTTTGGAAAAGCTAGAAATATTAGTTTATATTAAATTCATATTCGGTTTCTAATGGATCCAAAGTTTATTATTCAAAGGTTAAGATGGGGATAGGTCGTAAATAACTCAACCAATAGAATTTAGACAGGTTTGGGTACTTATATTAACCTTATCTTTAAGTATTAACTCTAAGTTAATTAGTTTCACTTTTACAATGTCTCTTTGTATTTTTATATTATATGGTTAATAAACTTACCATATACATCCAAAATACCCCCAAGTGGTCCATTAATGATACACCTATCATGATATAAGTCTCTTTTCCGAACCTTAGATTTTTAGTAATTTAATATCAATTAATAATATAATTTTTTTTTAAAAAACTCTTTTATGTCAATTTTGACACTATTCAATAGTTGATTTTTGTGAAACTCATAAAAGAATGATTACTTAGAAAAAAGTTAATTAAATCAATAATAATATGTCATATTATCCTATAAAATTATTTTAATTCATTAAAAGTTTCATATTATATTTATTTGGGTATTTATAATATCAATTATTTTGATTTTTCACTATTATAGTAATTACTGCATCATCATTGTGTCATAAATATATTAAATTATTTAATGTCTAAAAATTATTAATAAAATATAATTATTTAGGAAATATTTTTATCTTTCTAATGAATATTTATAATCTAAAATCCAACATATATAACCCTATGTAAAAATTGTTTTTCTAAAAGATATTTGCTTGTGTCATTTTTGTATTCATTTTAACTTAATTAAAATAAAGTGTCCCTATCACCTACAAGTGGCACCATGGGGTCCCAAAATCGACCCAAATATTCCTATGTCTGAACATATATCAACCAATAAGGATAGGACACGTTTTAGGGTAATTTATTATTATTATAATATTATTTTTTATCCCTTATTTACCGGATTTACCCTTAACCATGGTAAATAAAATATTTACCGCAGTAATTATTCAAAATGTCTAAAAATAAAAGTTACCTATTTACACAATTTGAACACCCTGATTCCAAATATGGAATCCATTTTTCTAAATTCAAAACACAGAATTGGCAGAAATTAATTTAAAATTAATTCCCGCTGTCAAAACAAAAAGCGTGTTTTTAAGAGATAATAACTATCAAAAGATTGACACTTGTTTTTGTTCGGTTTAATTGTAAAATTATGTCCAATGACCAACATTATATTAAATGGTAAAATTATTTTCTAAATATACTTTAAAACCACTCAAATTCATAATTTATCACTATTAATTATTTTGATTAAAAAGTTGTTTTTAATTAAAATTTAGTAATTTTCACTATTCATCAAAATATGAAAGTTATCCAAAAAGTACCAAAATTTCACCTTAGGCTAAATTCGATACTCCGAATCCAAAAATGAAGTCCATTTTGAGAGATAAAATTTCTAAAATTTTAAAAGGTAGGTATTACTATTCATAACGGATAGTTTGATTGGTTGTGGTGTGTTAGAACTCGAAGTTGCGTACAACACACACTAATGTATTATTCAAAGGAAAGCGTACCGTGGAAGCTTGGGATGTTTCATTTTAAATTTTTTGATGTCCCCATTTAGTCAAAAAGTTTAAAATATTGTATTTAAAAATGTTTCACTATTAAAAGTTGATAAAAGTGCAATACTGAAAATGAATCTGTTCTTGCATTATGTCTAAGAAACTCATAATATGGATTCTAAAATTATAAGGATTATATAAAGTTTAAAATTTAGTTAATACTATTCATAACCTCTTTTGAATGGCTTTTTTTTTGGTAAGTCATGGTGTGATTGAACTCGGTGTTGCGTGTAGTGCAAGTTATTGAATTATTTTGAAGAAATAACACACTATAAATTCTTGGGGTGTTACATGCAGTGTGGGGACTCAATGTCATGAGACCATATCCACCAGTGATAGCTCGCCAGTGCAGGTTCATCCTGACCACCACCGATTTCTTTTTCAAGTGGGCGGAGGCAATTCCGCTCAAGGAAGTCAAGGCCCGTTCCATCGTAGACTCCGTGAGCTCCAATATCATCCATCAGTTTGGAGTTCTTCACGATGTCCTCACCAATAACGACACCAAATTCCGAGCAGCCGAGCTAAAGAAATTGTACGCCAAGTACAATATCTGTTCGAACCATACCTCCCGCTATCACGTGCAGGTAAATGGAAAGATCGAGGTGTTCAACAAAACCCTCCCTAACATTTTGCAGAAAATGGTTGGCCAAAACAAGAAGAGATGGCCAGATAAGATCCCCAATGGCCTCTGGGCCTATCAAACAACGACTCGTAACTCCACCCAGCTGACCCCATATTCCCTGGTGTACAGAGCTAAGGTCATCCTACCCTTCGAGATCATGTTTCCTTCATTACGCACTGTAGTCTATAACCAATAGGTACCAGATAAAGTGGCCTAAATCCATCTAGATAAATTGGAAGCACTTGACGAGAGTGGGCTCCATGCCCTATACAATTTGGAAAGGCACCAGAACAAGATGGCCAAAGCCTTCAATAAGAAGGTTTGCCTCCGATCGTTTCTACAAGGCGACCTGGTACTGGCCCTCCGAGCACCAATGATCCCTGGAAGGAAACCAACCAAGTTAGATCCCAAATGGGAAGGGCGATACATAGTCCACAGGGTTTACCCCAATGGAGCATACTCCTTGGTGACCATGGATAGTGAGCGTATAAATACTCCCACTAATTCCAAATTCCTCATGCAATAATTTTCCTCAGCCTCATGGTCCTGCACGACCTTAAACTGGACGGTCCCGCACAACCTTAAACTGGACATTCTCTCATTACCCTAAACAGCACGATGGTCCCTCATGACCCTAAACTGCACGATAGTCCCGCATGACCTTAAACCGTCTAGTCCTGCATGACTTTAAACTGTGCATCGTTCTGCTTGACATTAAACTCCATCATGAGAACTACGTATGGATTGATTCCCATCCTTATGGGATATGTAGGAATGCTCAGACGCTTCGTTTTGAGCCCAGCCTCAAACTCTTCTCTTCGACTATCCCCCTTGGGTATAGCCTTCTCGGAGCATCCTCGCATGATATGGTGTAAGATTCCTTAGCCCCAGTCATACAAGGATTATAATGGTCGCACCAAGTGCCCACTCTTGTTCTTCTATCCTCCCACGTCTTCACTGCACGACGTTAAACTGCATGACCTTGAGAACTATGTATGGCTTGATTCCCATCCTCATGGGATACGTAAGAATTTCTAGACATTTTGTCTGTTGGACCAACCCAAATGCCATAATCTTCCCCCTGAGTCAAGATGTATGGTGAGGGTGCACTTTTTCCCCAATTCATGTCAAGCTATCCTCGATCCGGTCATACGTCCCGCTCCCTAAAGGCGTTTTCCTCTTTGAGAGATGGGTACAATTATGCTTCACCCACTCCTTGACTAGGATTCCATCACCTTCCCCATCCGGAAGGGCCCCTTAATGGTATGGATTCTAGGACTAAGGGATCCCTCTTACCACTTAGGGCCAATTCCCTCGAGGATGTTGAGAAAAAATCCGATACAAGTCCCGCGTTTCAAATATGGTCAGCGGTCGATGATCATTTTTTTCTCCTGAATGGTAACTCTAAGGACGCTGTATTTCAAACATGGTCAATAATTGTCTTGGATCATTAGGACCACCCCAATATGTCCCAAACATCAGGTGTAGTGGTTCATTCTACCCCATTGTATCTCCAAGCGACGAAATATCTCGGGGAAATGCCTAGCCTCAAGCCCCTTGGCCTTTTTGGGACCCTGGCCCTCGTCCTCACTATAAGACATTAAAATGAAAGCTGGTCAGGACTCCCTGATCGAGGCCCAGCCTCAGGCCCCTTGGCCTTCTTGGGCCCCTGGCCCTCGTCCTCACTGCAATACGTTAAACTAAAAGCTGGTTAGGCCTCCCTGACCGAGGCCCAATCTCAGGCCCCCGGCCCAGGGTCTCTCTTATGGGATCATGTGATTTGATTCGGGATCATGTCCTCATTCACATAGGGTTATTCACCATGTCGTACACCCCCCTCTTTGGGGTATCTTACCCCCGGGTGCCTTCAAAAACTACGTATGGCTTGATTCCCATTCTTATGGGATACGTAGGACCACCCGAAGGCCTAGACTTTGGGTCCATCCCCATCTCCCGAAGATCTCCATTTCACTTTGGCCCCTTGGCCTACCCTCTCTCTACTGAGAACCCTCGTCGACCCTCTTCAGTGGTTCACCAATGTACTAAGGGTACTCTGGTTTATTACCTGGAATGTTGGACTCTGCTCAGACATGATTCCACCCACTTTTCAGGCTTTGTGTTCCTCTTCATTAGGGCTTCCATTACCTTTCACACCCAAAGGGACCCCTGAGTGTCATGGATGCTAGGCCTAAGGACTCTCCTACCATTACAGGCCCCGAGTGGCATAGATGATAGGCCTAAGGGCTCTCCTACCATTATGGGCCAATGTCCCCAAGGGTCTCAAACAACAAACTGATACAAATCTCGCGTTGCGAATATGGTCAACGGTCGATGCTCATTTGTTGTCCCACTTCAAGCTAACACGATATGGATACTGTGTTTCGAACACGGTCAACAGTTATCATCCATCATCGCACCAACCCCATTAAGCCCAAAATGTCGGTTACATGATTCTCATACTTCTCCACCTCATCATTTCCAAGTAGAACTCTGAAACTCTTAGTACTATTCCTCAGTATGCATCCGCATATTGGGAGGACCAAAACCGTCATTCAGGGCTCTGCACTGATTTCCCTTTGGCGTGCATCCCAAGTATTGAAAAAGACATTCACCTCCCTTGTTTCCCACACCAAGTTTAACTCACATGGGCTTAGAGATCGGGTTGGGGTCTGCATTTACTTGGAGGTTTTTTTTCTCCTCTCTGGTCCGAGCTCTAAGACCATAAACTAAGATCTCATTCAGAACTACGTGAGGCTTGATTCCCATCCTCATGGGATATGTAGGACCACCCGTACACCTCGTCTTCAGGTCCAGCTCAGTTGGGAGCTAGTTTCTCCTACCCCTTTCCCTCTTACCCCTATTTGGGACCCTTGGCCTAAGATTCCCATCTCAGAATTGCGTACGATGTGATATGGGATTATTTTCCCATTCACTTCGGGGATGTTCTATTGAATCGTACACATTCCCCGCATAGCATCGTCTCTGCTACATCTGTGCTATGTGACATTAAAATGCATGACTGGTCCCAACACATGACCCTAAACTGTGGTATTATCATCCTGGCCGCACGATGGAAAACGACACTGCATCGTGATGTCCCCACCCAAGGGGACACCATGTTTGGTATTGGGCACATGCCATACCATTTTTCAATGCCTACTATGACTTGATTCTTGTGGGGATGTCAGAGCCTGCTACCCTAGGCCCGTCGCTTCACAAAAAAACACTCACCTTAAAGTAAAAACAATATTTATCAAATACCGCTTCTTTTGGTGTGAGGGCCACGCCCACAGACCCCTTTTCCCTGGCACTGGTACATCACCGTGCCCCCCCAAGAACTACGTGCAGCTTGATCCCCATCCGCATGGGGTATGTAGGAATGTCTGTGAACTTTGCCTCAAGTCCATCTCAACTCTTGTTTTCTGCCCTTTGACTTAAAACCTCTCTGAGGAACACGTGGTGGTCGGAACCCCCGATTCCCATTCTCCTTGGGTTTTGTAATTACTCTCCATGAGTCTCCCATATTTACTCCCATCCATGGTCTGAATTATTCGACCCTAAACTAAGATCTCCCTATGGGAAGGGACTCGACTCCCTCTATCTAATACGTCTCTTCGTCGTATTCAGATGTGTTTTGACAAAGATCCCGAAGTGTGGATGTTTCCTGGGGACATTACCCTCATTCCATGTCCAAGCTTTGTGAGCTCGCTATTTGAATCCTCATCCTATTCCACATCCCAAAGGACCCTAAGACGGCATGGATTCTAGGTATAAGGGCTCTCCATGGATGCTAGGCCTAAGGGATCTCCTACCATTTTGGTCTAACGTCCCTAAGGATCTTTGACGACATTTGCAACAGGTCCCATATTTCGAACATGGTCAACAGTCAACCCTCATTTTTCTATCCCCACTCCAGGATAATACTATAAGAATACTGTGTTTTGAATGCGGTCAATAGTTTTTCTTTATTGTCACGCCACTCCACGATGTTTTGAATCCTGGGTATCATGATTCACACCTCCCATTCCCATCTGTTCGGATCGATTTCAGCGCCCCTGGCGTTACACCGTTTGTGCACAAGAGCACACTAGAAAAACAGTAATTCGGTTGTTCTGAGAACTTCATTCTCTATCCAGGTCTCTCCCATTTCTCGGAAATCTAGACCGGTTATCCAAACCCCGGATTCCCGAAGATTGGTTTTCACTTCTACATTTGGATGGGGTGATGAGGTGGCTATCCCTTGTTTCTCACATCAGGCCTGACACACATGAACTTAGGGAATGGTCATTGGATGTTCGATGAACATCATAAAGATTCAATGAACCAATTTAAACAATGGAACTCATGCATGATACAACATCCAAACAATCAAAGCAGGAAATTATGTTTAAGGGTTTGTAATCATTATAGTACCCGGGGGTTGACTCCCCCGATAGACGGATTGACCTCGTAGAAGGAACGTTGTAGCTCTACCACCCTCTGGATCGTAGAGTATAGGAGACACTGCCTCTTGTTCACCTTCCGCTCCTCCTTAGCAGCGAGAGGGTGCAATTCATTGGCCGCAATCTAGGCCCACTCCACGTCAGCCCGGATGGCAATCATCTCCGCAGAAGCTCACCTCAGGCCCTCTTCAGCTTCTACCAGCTGGGCCTTCAGTCGTGATATCAGCTCAGATTGTGCATTGATGGAGTTCAAGTGCTCATTCACCCGGTTTTGCAGCCACTGGACCTCGTCTTCAGCCTTCTGGAGCCTCTTGATGTTCACCACCTTCCTCCGCTTCTATCCCACGCCAAGGCCATGGTCATACTTCCAAATCTTTTCTTCTATAAGATCTCAGATGAGCATGTGAGGACATCATCCATCCACTCCCCCAAAACATAGTTCGCACAGGAGTGATTGAAGTATGTCCATCTCATTCAACCATTGCACTCGGGGGGTGTCATCAATGAAGCATGTGATCAACTTCCATGATCGGTGACAGACTATTTTGCTTTCCTCCTCATCAGAGGTCATATCGTCCCAATTGGCGTGATTGGATATTTCATATGTAGGTAATGCCCTCAGGAAATCCTCGGTCAGGTCCATGTTTGGTGTCTGATCGGGCGTGGTGGGGCCTAAATCGTCTGGTTAATCCTCATCATCGGATCCCACCTCGATGATCTCAGGAACAGTCCCACTGGCACCCCTTCCGACGATCAGAAGTGATGCAGTTTGGTCAGGTTAGATGTTCACCTCCACGACCATTGGCATGCCCCTAGGAAGGGCACTACCAGAAGCCCTGACCAACTTCGCCGCAGCAGCCCTGGCCAATTGAAGGACTATGCGCACCAAGAAGGGGATGTGAATGCCAGTTAACGTGGTCAGGGGATCAAAATTGGGAATGCAGTAGAGAAGACTTACAAAGGTCAAATCCCAAGTCTTTCTCCTGGGATGATTTCATCAGAACCTCGAGACGCGGACCCCCGTATATGTTTCGTAGGTCTGGAGACTCCATGGGAGCTGTCTAGACTGTCCCAGCCCCGCTAGACGTGGAGGTTGATATAGCCTCGGGCACGGATTCTAAAGGTCACGCATCGACGCCCGCTGAGGGGTGAGAAAGAGGTCTATGCACAAGTTCCTCCTGTATAGTACGGATGCTGATGAGGAATCCAGAGTAACATAAGGGTAGGCACTGAAAAAGGAACTTGGGATTTTACCTAGAGAGCCTCCGCAAAATCTTCAAGATCCGAGGACTGGTCACTGACTTCACTCTCTTCTGAAAGACTCTCCTTACCAGCCTCGTCTCCCCAGGAGGACTCATCTGATTCATCTGGAAGGGGAAATAAATCCCTCATATCAGCGACCAACAGCTGTTGAGGGACTATGCGATCCAACAGCACCCTGACCCGGTCTTTCATCGGGTGCAGGGCACCCCGGGAATGGATAGAGTCCTCCAGCTCAGCTATGTATTGCTCCACCTCTGCCTGGGATACTGCAAAGCCTACTCTAATGGGGCCAATCCTCGACAAGTCCATCCTAAGGTGGTTAAGGAGCTACCATAATTCGGATGGGCCAAGGAATTACCGGTTGACCTCCCAGATGTCCCAGGCCTCTGGAAAGGTAGCATTCTCTAGCATGTCAATGTGGCACAACCGTTTCCCCAAGGCTTGAGTGTAAATATTGAAAAACCCTCTTGGTGGACGCCCCTCTGGATGACTCTATTCCTTTGGGACCACTGGCTCCGCTGCCGTTTTCAGACCCGCTGTTGCTGCTCCCTCCTAAACTAGTGTGGGCGCCGCCGCTATAGTAGCCCTGCCACTGCGGGATGCCCTTATAGCCTTACGGCCCTGGCCCCAAGGTTGGGCAGCCTCTCCCTCACCTACTAGGATGGTTGTCCACTTTAGCATCTCCCCTGGGTAGGCTACCTCTCAGCTCTGGGCGTATTCTTTTATCAGCCTAAGGATGGTAGTCGGTGGAGGCAATACATTCTGCGTCTTCCTGTCTTCCTGTGTGAACATGAGTCACATCTGCCTAATTACACATGGGTGCTCCTTATAGTGAACCCCCAGGTAGACTTGCGGGGTCAACTGCAACAGGCACCGGAATTGCCTAGCGAACCGGTGTGGGGTGTATGGCTCGTAGAGATTCTCGCGGTCCACCCTGGCCACCAGGACTCCAGCTCGAGAGGTCAGGAGGTAGGCTCGGTGCACTTCCGTTCCCTGGCCATCATTTGTGAAGGCCCCCATCGGTAATAGGAACAGGTAGAAATTGAATTCCTCCACCCTCCACACCTGATTCAGAACCGATGGTGCAGTCATCTTGGTTGGAAATCTCCCTGTAGCGTTCAAGACTGAGGGACGAAATTTTGACCCCGGAGGCGAGATGGGGTTCAGATACTCATAGATCCCCCTGATGTGCGCCGCCATCCACCCATACAGGAGGTGGAACAACCCACATATCCTCTATGGCCTCTTCCCCTCACTAATGTGCCACAACACTTTGTACAATTTGGTGAGCATCAAGATCCCCAGGTTGACCCGCCCTCCTATCGCCAAAGTGGATTCCATGATGAAAGTGCTTGGCCGCACCCCCATGTTTCTATCCCTCCCCGGCAGGATCCAACCATAGTTGAGGGATTTGATGAATGTCGCCAGCCTGATTATTGGTTGTTGTTCAGTGCTGACATTGAACCCCCAAGTCTTCCACTGGCTATTCTCCAGCAGCCGCTAGTACGAGTTTTCCTTGATCCGAGCACCCTTCAAAAAAGTTCGAGGCCTTGCCGGGAACTACCTATTTTCTGGGATTTTCAAGAACTTCTTGAACCAGTTCTTGAAGTATAAATCCCTCACCGCCTCCTTATCCTCCTCGGGCACGAGCTCCGTCAGTGCCATCGCCAGAAGAGGCATTTGCTCCAGATCCTCCCACACACCCATGGCCGGGAGGAATTTGTCATACATCACCCCCAGTATCGGGACTCCCGAGATCTGATGCACATCCCATAGGTTGATGCTGACCTCCTCGTGATGTAGGTGAAAGGTATTGGTCCCCAGTGACCACCGGCTCAACAACTCTGGAATAAACTACTTCAGCTAGTATATGTGGAACTAGGAAGCCCAAGCTGTCACATAAAGGCCCACTCTTCTCAGCTCCGCCCCAAACTCCTCGCATGAGGTGCCTACCGAGTAGTCCCATGCCCAATCATCTGTGAAATTCCCGCCCTGGTGCAGGTCTCATTCCTTGGACTACCCCTTCTTCGGGTTCCCTAGTGCCTCCTTAAGGGTTGTTTGGTACAAGGGAGGGGACGTCTCTGGAAGCAATGACCCCCATTGACATTGTTCAGATTATTTTATAGGTAGTCAGTAATGACAGGCATGAAGTCCTCCCGGGCATGACCATTGGGTGCCCTGAACCATAGGTGGCGGCATGACGTGCTCTGGAACCAGCAGGCTGGTTCATCCCTACTTGCTGCAGGGATGGAGACATAATCCCTCAACCCAAAGCCATACAGAGGCAACCTCCGGCACAACGGATAGTTATTTTGGCACTCTGACAACAGCTCCACCAAATAACTGTGGTCTGAGTGGCTCCGAACTAGCTCTCCTAGCCCCAGGATGTTCTCCATTTCATCCCTTTGGGCGACATCGGCAAGGACCCCCTGGGTAGCCTCTTGGTGGGCCATTCGGTTCTAGACCTTGGATGTTTGGTTGGATGGTTCGCAAAGATCGCTCGTGAAGTGAGTTCATGAAGGCCGCTCGAGAAGACTATTCATAGAAGCTCTACCTCGGCGTTCAAAGCCGGATCGCGGAGTGCAAATGTGGAGTCGAAGAATCGCTATGCGCCGCAAAGGCTTGATTCGCAGAGCTTCGCGAATCGAGAGTGGAAGAAGACAAGATCGTGGAGAAAGGAAAGGACAAAAGATAGGGATGACCCTCTATTTATAGGTGATGACCTTCAGAGCTTCATGGTGCATCCTGGTCGTGCAGAACTTCATGGCGCGCTCGGCCCACACGTCATGTGTCTACCTCGCAATCCTGCCTCGCGAATCCACACCGTGAATGACCGGGGATTTTGGTAATTTCCCTCAAACTTCAACCCTTGATCTCTCCTCGGCTCCAAGTCTGAGGGGGGGGGGCATTTGTTGGCGCCAAAAAAATGGAATTAATAAAAGGCTCCAAGATGGCCCCCTGGACTACCTCACGAAGACCCTTCGCGGAGTCCCACCATCATCGTGGCCGCCGTGAAGCAAAGAAGGATGGACACTCCGCGAACACATTTGACTTTCACGAGCCCACCGCGAAGCCAAGGAGGAGGGATACTACGCGATCCTGGTTGACGTCTGCGAGCCTGCCGCGAAGCCACTCGACCCCTCTTCATGCCGCGTGAGACCTGCTCCATGACGCCTCTTTCCTATAAATACCAGGCTCCCCCTGAGCTTTGGAGGACATAAAATCTGACATTTCAGCTTCTCATCTCCCTAAACATGAATCACTCTTCCGCTAGAAGAACCATGAGTTGTGTGAGGTACTTATGCTTCGCGAAGTGCCTCCTCGTTGTCTCTTTTTGATCCCCACTTCTGAGAGGGACGCATTTCGCTAAGCCTAAGGATTTTCGTGAAGGAAGAGGATCCCCAAGGGAACCCGAGTCATCGCGGATCGTTTATGCTTTGTGAAGTACCCTTCATGTACACTTGATCCATTTTCTAAGGAAGGATCATTGTACTTTGTGAAGCACATTGCTTCTTGACACCTTGCTCCGTGAGGCACCTTTCCTCCGTGAGGCTATGGTCCACGAATGCCCTTCCACTTCATGAAGCACCTCCCGTTTTTACCTCCTCTACAAGCTAAGGCTAAGGCACCCCACTTCGCGAAGCACACTCCTTCGCAAGTTCCCTCCACCATGCCGAACTAAATAGCTCCATAAGGCCCCTGCCTATGGAACCTTCTGCTTGGAAAATCTTTTTCTCGTGCGACCCTCCAGGTTGGCACAATGTGACTTCCAAGTCCCCTAGACGATACTGCTCATAGCATTGTTGTGCCTAATGCTTCTTTGCATAGGCACTCTAATGGATATTTATTATTCGCATAGCCAAGCTAACGTGGACCCCTCGATGGTTCGCTCTACGACACCCCCCTCAGTACGACATTTCCAGTACCTTATCTCCCTCAAGGAGCAGAGGGTACCGGTTATGTAAGTCCTAGGGTTGTGGAGTAAACCCACCGCTTCCGAGTCGCAGGATGTTAAACTGCCAGGAACCCTCTTCCTCAACACACGACATTAAACTGTGACATCTCCCCGTGCCTCTCATGTGGGGTGCCCTCACCTTGGAAATTCTCCATACCCCCTGGTCTCCACAGGGGATGATATCTTCATTCTTGGAATGGCGTTTGTCTACGGGGGAAGGGCAACCATCTCGGTTTAAGCCCCTAGCTTTTCTTGCAGGAGGCAACACCCCTACTCCTCCTCACTTCCTCTATGCCAAGGTCAGCGGAGGGCATGATAGGGAATGAGGCTCCTCTTCTCTTCGGTCACAAGTCCCTCTCCCACTGCAATTTGTCACCCATGGGCCTCTATCCTAGAGTAAGTCCCAGCACCATGGGTTGCCTCAAAGCGTAAGCCCCACACCTCTTCACTTCCCACGGATTCACCTTTCATGACATGGTCGTCAGACCTTTGCTTCCTCTTATTTCTCACACTGAGCACGACTCACATGGGCTTAGAGTAAGCATCGGCCATGACACCAACCCCATACTGGATGACGTTAAACTGCATTACAATCCAGCAGTAAGCTGTTGTGACCCACCCGAACTACGGGGACTTTGATCCATGTCCAGGCATGGTACGTAGGAAGCCTCATGAGGTTCAAGCCCAACACCTATTGGACCAAGGTCCTTATTCACGTCGGTTCACCAACACCACCACCCAAACTACGGGGACTCTGATCCATGTCAAGGCATGGTACATAGGAATCCTCACAAAGTTCAAGCCCAACACCTATTGGACCAAGGTCCTTATTCCCGTCGGTTAACCGAAACCACAACCCGAACTATGGGGACTTTGATCCATGTCAAGGCATGGTAGGTAGGAAGCCTCATGAGGTTCAATCCCACCGCCCACCTAGACTAATGTCTTAATTCACGTCAGTTCACCCTCGTCCCGCATGACGTTAAACTGTATCTTCCCACCCAAACTACGGGGACTTTGATCCATGTCAAGGCATGGTACATAGGAAGCCTCCATGAGGTTCAATCCCACCATCAAATTGTTCTGAAACCCCTTAATGTCATTAAAATAACCCCTTTTCAACTTAAACTATGGGTACTTTTATCCTTGCTAAGGCAAGGTACGTTGGAAGCCTCCCTCAGGTTCAGGCCCATCATCCACCTGGACCAAGGTCCTCATTCACGTCGGTTCACTGAAGACTCACCACCCTATCTACAGGGACTTTGATCCATGTCAAGGCATGGTACGTAGGAATCATCCATGAGGTTCAAGCCCAGCAATCATTGGCCATGACTGCCTCTGTGCTGGTGTGCCCATCCCCCTTTTTTTACCCGAACTACACGGACTTTGATTCTCTACTACGGGGATATGTAGTAAGTCTCTTCGATAATCAAGACCAAATCCATCGTCCATCCTGATTCTTACTCGGGCTGCCAAATCCCAGTGAGATCATGCCACCCCATTCCCATCCACAGCATTCGGAAAGCCGCCCACGTGATGGCCCCAATATTGGTGTTCCCTCAAGGGGGTTCTTCTATCTGATTCACACTAGCTAGTATTCTAATCAGTCTGATCTGTCTACACTTGATGTTAAACATACGGCATACCCTGTGTTAAACATGGGAAGCTGAGGAAAACCTCAGATACATTCCTATGGTGTAGGGTTCCCCGCATTCGATGTGGGATGCCTCAGTCTTTTGCACCTTCAAGAAGCCCTATAATAAGGGAAAAAAGATAGATACACCAACTCCCCAGTGTCCAGACACTCCAGTGATGCCTCAACGTGACTACTCCCCTGACTGAAGGTTGCTGCCCTGACTAGACCCCTTGGAATGTCCTGAAAGAAGCAGTGTAATTAACCAACGTCCATGAAAACATTGCATTGGTAATAGTTTCATGAACTACATCTTAATCTATGAGGGAGACCCAGAATAGGTGACGAGTTCCAAGGAGGAATCCATAGAAGGAAGAACTGACATCCCATCATCCCATTTCAATCAAGGAGAAAACGTCCCTGAATAAGAAACAGATGTTGCCTGACTTTGGAAATTGGGAATGCGGGGTAACAAAAAGCCACGCCTGTCCGACTCAAGCAGATAGACGCTCGTGCCCCAGCGAAAGCGTCAGAAACATATACCAAAGGGATTAATTATATAATTAGAAACCTTTATTATGTTTTGACTATAAATATAATTTTATTTTTGTTTCTTGTTTAGAAAAGAAAATATTTTATTTCAATATTAGTCAGAAAAAGATGTTATTTATGCATGAATAAAATGTTTTATAACATAGTAAATATGATTAGTGGTTTATATATTATAAAAATGAATAATCTTGTATATAAAATTTAAAATATAAAGATAAAAGTAAATAATTGAAGAACCACTTACTTCTGGAATTTTCACTCTAGAAATATAAATGAAAAACAAATATAAAAACATCATAAGGATGTATTTTTTGAGTCATTTGATTATAATTAATTTTATTCATATGAATCTTGTCTATTAGTAAAATTTATCAGAGATATTTTTTAGTTAAAGTTTAAAAAGTGAAAATGAACTATTGAGCATAATATATATTGGTATATGTGTCCCATTGAACATATAAGAAATAGGTGGTTGTTGTTGGGAATGTGTTTGTCTAACAATTTGATTAAATTTTTTTATTTTGATGCTAACAAACACCCAAATTTGTGTTACTAATGATGTTACATTAAGTGGATTTCAGGATAATTTTTACAGTAACAATTATTTTATTTTGGAATCATTTTAATACTTTAATACCATGGGAGTTTATTTGAATTATTAAAAGTTCTGGTTATTTCATAGGATTATGGAAACACTATTTAACCATGCATTTTAAGAAGAACATATGGGTTATGAACCCTACTTTTTTTAAGAAACCATATTTTTGTACCCTACATTTGGAGTGAACGTATGGATTAGGAACCCTACTTTGGAAGAAACCCTACCTTTGAAGAGTAAAATGTATGTTTTATCATATTTACTTTTGTAATAAAATGTGTATTGTCAACTATAATTTTAAATTTGATATCTATACAAAGAAAAATTGAGTTAGACATGGTAAAATTATGACTTTTGAATTATGGATTATTTTCATGCTTTCTACAATGATATTTCCATAATTAATTATCTTTTTTAATCTATTTAAAGAATTATTCAAAAGACCATGTTCAATAATTTAAATTATTTTTATTTATAAGTTATGTTACGACCTTCTTTGAATGTTTGTAATTAAAATAATCATGATTTATCATGTGATATTTATGGATCTTTTTGACCTAAAGAAATTCGAAAATATTATAAAATATCAAGATTTTATTATTCTTAAAAATATTATTGATAGATGCGCATTGAAAAAAAATATCATGTCATATATAGAGCTACACTTTGGATACATAAATGTTTTTATTCTTATCTATTTGATTGACTCACTTTTAATGCTACTTTATTTCCTTATTAATATTTTTTTACAGCCTGAAAAATATTCTATTGGAGAGACACTTTGGAAACATACATGTTTGATAATATTTTTAATATCCCAAAATTCCATGTATTTTTTTTAAATTATATTGGATTATTTTTAGACTACGCGCTGAGATGACACTTGATTCTGAGGCCTAGTGAGTCTGGAATAAGTGTTTGAACTTTTCTTTAAGTTTTTGTAAAATTGTGCACATGTGCAGTTTTTGTAACTTCTAAACATGTTCTTGAATTAAAAATAAGAGGGCTTCATTGTGTTTAGAATGACAACTTTACCTAGGAAAGGACATAACCTTGACCGGTGAGGTCGATGGAAAAAGTTAGTTTTTTGACTTTTTAAGAAAACTAAAATAAAAGTTTTTTCTTAAGGGAAATAAAATAAACCTTAAAGTTTATTTTATTTCAAATTCAAATTTCATTTCAACGTAATGGAATTGAAACCCGAGAAAAACTAAAATGTTGTTTCATAAATGAAACAGTTTAACGATGCTGCAACACAACATAATAGAAACGCTGAAACACGTTTTCTGATTTTAATGGTTTAGACAAGGACGGATTGTTGGCACGATTCAGGACTGCTATGAACCCTTGAAGATTTGGTGTTTCCAAGAGACAATCGAGAACGCCCACCAATGATGGATTGTGGAGTAGCAAACGTAGCATTGTGATCTTCACCAAAGAACTATTCAACGTTGAGGTAGGGGTTTGTTCTTGACGGAATTGTTTCCCCATTCTTTCTTTCTAAACAACGAATGTGGATCAACCCACTAACAGGTTGATCTGTGGGTCGTTTGTTATTACGGGAGGGTTATTTGATCTTGGGGGTTTTCATTTTGGGTAATACTTGATAGAATATTAAAACCTCCTACAACTTTTTTTAAACTCTAACACGGAGGGATCGAGCCAACACGAACAGGGCACGAATCCCTCTATTATGGGAATTCTTGTGTTCTTCATGACTGAACCCCCAGATTGATGGAAAGACAACTATGAGCTCGTAGAAGTGATGAAGAAAATCCTACGATACCAAATATGCTCACAGATCAGAAAATGGACCCCCATAGTGGACCCGGTGGCCCGCAAAAGAGACCGTTGGCGGCGCATGGTGGTAGAAAAAGCCCGCAGAAGGGGGCTGTGGGAGGCACACAGGGGCTGCAGGCAGCACGCATGGGTCAAGGGTGGTGCATAGAGGCTAAGGGTGGGGAACAGGGCCCACGGGTGGCACACAGGGGCTGCGGGCGGTGCACAGGGGCCGCGGGCGGCGCACAGGGGCCGCCGGCGGCGCACATGGGCCGCAGGCGGCGCACATGGGATGCAGGTGGCGCACATGGGTCGCGGCTTGATGACTGTGGCGGTGCGAGAAGGCGGCGCTCCAGAAAGTTTGCCCACGGCATTGGCTGTGGGTGGTGGATAGAGCCACCGAAAATGTCTGACGATGGTGGCATGAGCGAATGTGTCGATTCGCGCCACATCATGCGGTTGGAGGGTTGCGGTCCACATGGGCCATAACGGTGGACCCCGCAGCGACCCGCAGGGTGGAGGGAGACGCGGTGAACCCACCACCTCTCAGCTGGAGCAGGCCGACCCACTCACAAAATGCTGGGATAGACCTAGACTAGGTCGTATCCGGGTCGGGTCGGGTCAGTCTGGCCAGGTCAGGCCGGACCCAGGCCGAATGACCCCCTTTTTGGTAAAATGAACATAACTTCCAAACCGTACATCCGATTGATGAGCCATTTGTGGCATTGGAACCCCCACTAAGAGGCATTTCTTTTGACATCATCCAAGTGAGTTTTTATTGAGGTTGAATTATGACCAATGGCTTGAGGAGTATATTCTCCTAGAATCAAGCATGTTACAAGTGAAAATTCGATGGCTGGCCATGATGAGAAAGAAGTGATGAGCATACCTCAGTGGATCGGTAGCCGAGCGGACCTCAGTGGACGAACAGATTAGTGGAACTATGTGGTTAGGTATCAAAGTGGACCTCAATGTCTCAAAAAACAATCATACCTTAGTGGCCTAGTCGCCGATCAGGCCTCAGTGGCTTGGCAGAAAAACAGACCTCAGTGGTCCGGTAGCCGAGAAGTCCTCAGTGGCCTGAAAAACGAGCGGATCTTAGTGGACCAATAGTCCTCAGTGACTCATCAGGGAAGGGTCCCTTATTAGTATAATATTTTCATCTTTATTTTGGATAATCTTTATTTTATACATTAGTTTATACCTGTGTGAGCTGACAATTCTTAGTGTGTTCTTTTCCTTTGTGGGATTATTTTGTGGTTTGGGGTCCCTATTGAGTATTGTGTTACTCACCCCTGCATGGGCTTTGCCCGCATGTGTCATGTCTTGTGCAGATGACTGATTCTTTGATAGAGACCTTGGTGGTCCAAGACTAGGTGGTGCCTAGTGAGATCGGATAGGAGAAGCGTACTCCTATAGCTTCTGGCAGCTACTCTACACCTACCCTTTAGGTAGGGTTTTATGTGGATGGATTATCAGAGACCTTGTACTCGCTTTTTTATAGATTGTCTTTTGTTAGGTTTTTATTCTATCCCATTTTACATAAATCATGTAATTCTACATTCAGTGGTTGTCTTAGTGGCATGTATGTTTTCCTTTTCAGCATTTCGGGCTAGGTTTGTGAGTGCGCATGTGTAAAGGTACTCAGAAAATGCCTCCCACTTTCAGGATAAATCCTTCAGTACTAGTTGTTGGCCTCGGACCTTTGGGAGGTGGGCTTGGGGTAGTCGCGACATGAGCCCTGGGGGAAAGTTCATGAAAAATTGGTATCATAGGTGGTCGAGTCTACCTTAAAGACCGAGAGTCTGTTGTTTTGTTTTGGGGAAATAATGTTGAATGTATCAAGCTTAAATTTTAGGCTCGAGGAGTCCAGTGTTGGTTTGGCGGATGGAATATACATACACTATGACCTTGAATTATACTTTTTGACTTGGTGCATGAAACCATTAGTTTCATGGATCATATAATATTTTGAGTGTTTCCTCATTTCCTTCTTGAGTCAACTTGCCAGGTATAACCTATTGACCATAGTTCATCTTGATCCATTTCAGGATGCTGCGATGTAGATAGCCTATAAGGATTCCAATGCCTAACCGCGTTGATGGTACACTCCACGATGAGGAATCAGTATAGGGACTAGTACTAGAGATGCCCCAACCAGGATGTGCACCAGCATTGCCCCCACTTGTTGGTTAGTATTTTCTATCGGAGAAACTGGTAGACGATGCACATAGTATCAGTGCCTTACACGAGTTCCAGAGGCAGATGCCTCCTAGGTTCATGGGTGAGACTAATCCTCAGGTGGTAGAGGATTGGAACTGAGGTAGTTATGTGAGTCTTCTATCTGGTGAGGATGCCTCTCGAATAGATGGAGATCTTAGCCACGAGCCTTCTTTAAGGATCGGCAGGGAGATTTTGGAGCTTGGCGATCTAGACACACAATGTGGTGAACCTCAACTGGACATACATTGAGCACCTCTTCATATAAGAGTTATTTCCAGCAACGTTGTGCTCAGTGTGAATATAAGAGTTGTTGCACCTACAGAAGGGTGACATGACAATAGCAGAGTACTCATCGAGATTCACTGAGATTTATTTCTACTCCATAGACATGGTGTGAGACCCATTCTTTAGGGCTCAAGATTTTGAGAAGGGACTATTCCAAGAGATCATGGAATCCATGGTATCATTTAGTACCCCTAATCAGTCTGGGGTACTGAAGTGAGCCCTACTCATGGATAGCTTCTTGGTATAGTAGGGGATACCAATAGACCCCGTGTGGTAGAGTCTTCAACTATGGGTAGCAGGCAGGAGACATGGGGGGACCAAGTGGGCCATGAATTTTGGGGGATAACCCTATGATGCAGGATCAGTGGTACAAGACCCCTAGGGTAGAGGGATTCATCAGAGGGGGAGGTTGTGCTACTCATGCAGCGGGCAAGGACACATAGCTTGTGATTGCCCAACTCACCACGTAGATGACTTTCAGACAGTCTAGGGACTACCAAGGTAGATGAAAAGGTTCGAGTGGGGTGGTCCCCTGGGTGGAAGACATGGCAGGGGAGCCAGAATAGTAGTAGGTGGTGGGAGGAGGTTTGATGTGCTACCACCCCCACCCCCAGGTGGTCCACCATGAGCTCCGAGAGCTAGTGGACAGGGGCAAGGCCAGCTATAGGCAATGGAGTCCTATGATCATGGAAATATAGAGATTATTATAGGTACAAACTGTGTCTTCTCCACCTTATCTATAGTTCTTATAAACACAATTTCCAGTCACTTTTTCCTTTCCACAGACCTTGTTCAGATCTTGGAGATTCTAAGGGAGCCATTTTTTGATCCTTATGATTGGAGACTCCTACAGGTGGGGATTAGATCATTACACATTGGTGAGGGTAGTGTGAGATTACTCTAAGAGGTAAGAGGTTTATATAGGATCTCCTAGTAATGGTGTTGAGCCCTTACGACGTCATCTTGGGTATGAGCTGGTTATCCACAGTTCATGCTCAGATCAACTGTATTAGGTGTAGAGTGTAGTGTGTCTGCGAGGATGTGACCATGTTTTCCTTCACTGGAATGAAGGGAGCCCTTTAAACGTAGGAAGGAATTTCTTGGAGGAGGGTGTAGCCGATCACTCACCAGTTGGATAGCCTCACCCTCAGTGTAGTGGATGAGAAGAGTCCTCACTTTCCCAAAGTGGTGGATGAGTATGAAGACATCTTTCCTGAGGATGTTTCAGGATTACCTCATCATAGGGAGGTTGAATTATGAATTTATATATACCACAAGAGTACACTAATATCCACACCATCATATCAGATGGCTCCCACAGAGATTTGTGAGTTGAGGGTACTTTTGGAGGATTTGTAGGGGAAGGGATTTGTGAGGCCCAATGTTTCACTATGGGAAGCCCTAGTATTGTTTTCCAAGAAGGTAGATGGGATTTGGAGGTTGTGTGTGGACTTCCGGTTACTGAACCAGGTGACTTTGAAGAACAATTATCCACTACCGAGGATTGATGACCTCTTTGATCATATGAAGGGAGCAAGATGGTTCTCGAAGATAGACCTTAGATCAGGATATCATCAACTTCATGTACGGGATGAGGATGTATCGAATACAACCTTTAGATTTTGGTATGGACACTATGAGTTATTTGGGATTTCATTCAGCATAATCAATTCCCCAATAGTGTTCATGGGACTCATGAATAGGATATTCCAGCCTTAACTTGACCGATTCATCATGGTCTTCATTAATGACATCATGGTGTAAATGGCGTCTGAGGAGGAGCATATTACACACCTGTAGATATTATTGGATACACTATGAGAGAATCAGATTTATGGTAATCTCTGGAAGTGTTAGTTATGGATTCAAGAAGTCTACTTTCTGGGACACATCATTTTGGAGGCCAGAGTTGTAATGGATCTAGAAAAGATAGAGGTGGTTCTTTCTTGGGAGACGCCCAGAAGCATGAATAAGGTAAAAAGTTTCTTGGGTTTGTTTGGGTACTACTGAAGGTTAATGCCCAACTTTTGTAGTATAGAAACACCCTTATCAGCTTTGACCTGGAAGGTATAACCCTTCATGTATATAGAGAAGTGTCAATAGAGTTTCTTGGAGACGAGGAAAAGACTGACGAGTGCCCCCATATTGAGACTACCACAGGAGGGTATTGGGTAAGTAGTATTTTTTGATGCATCAGGGACCAGACTGGGTTGTGTCTTAATGGATGGGAATGTAGTGATAACCTACGGTTCCCGAAAGATGAATCGGAATGAGCAGAACTACATGAACCATGACCTAGATCTAAGATCAGTGGTCTTTTCTTTGAAGATGTGGCGGCACTACGTGATGGGTGAGTAGTTTACCATCTACTATGACCACAAAAGTCTCAATTATATATTCTTCCAAAAGGATTGTAACTTTTTGTAGTGGCGGTTGCTAGAGTTCCTCTAGTACTATGACTTTGAGATAGTCTATACTCTTGGGAAGGAGAATGTGGTAGCAGATGCGCTCAGTAGGAGATCTGGTTTTCATTTGTTGAGTGAGGCATCAGATTAGTTAGTTGAAATAGATATATACTTCATGGATGGGGATGGAGTATCTCATCTTCAGTCGATGGTTGTCACTCCCCCACTCTTACAGTGAGTTAGGGAGGCACAACTTGTGGATTTTGACTGTGAGGCCCAATGTGCTCATTTATTCTTGGGACAATGTCCTAATAGATATTCGATATGTGGAAAGCATGTCAACCTTTTTAGAGGTTGCACCGTTCTTCAAGTGGTGTCGCATGAGGGGTTCTGAGGGAGTTCCAAACCTCCCCTTTGGTAGTACATCTAGGAGTAGAAAATATGTAACAGGACCTCTGACATCAATACCGGTGGTCAGGGATGAAGAAGGTAGTAGTAGAGTTCGTTTTGAGGTGCCTCACTTGTAAGTAAGTAAAGGCAAAGCATTAGGTTCTAGTAGGATCGACTCAACCACTTGAGGTGCCGAAGTGGAAGTGGGGTGGAATCTTAATGGACTTTGTGATGGGTTTACCCCACACATCTAGGGGGCACGATTTCATCTCGATGATTGTTGACCAATCCACCAAGTTGTCCCACTTCTTACCCATCCAAGAGTAGGGTTTAGTAGAGATATTGGAACTCATCTACATGCATGATATAGTTCGACTCCATGGGGTCCCATCGACGATAGTCTCGGATCGAGACACGTGATTTATATCACGATTTTGGAAGGGATTTCAAGAGGCTTTCAGGACTCAGCTTTTCTTGATCACAACTTTACAACCTCAGACATAAGTTCAAACGGAGAAGGCTATCCAGGTTTTAGAGGACATGAATTTTTCTTGCATCTTATACTTTGATCATAGTTGGGAGGATCACCTACCAAAAGTGGAGTTAGTGTACTACAATAGCTACCACTCCACCATTGGCATAACACCATTCAAGGTACTATATGGGTGACCATGTAGATGACCGTTATGCAAGACAGGCCTATGGGAGTCAACACTCATGGGTCCATAGTTGGTAAGGGCTACCACCGAGAAGGTGTAGGTCATATAGGAGCAGATGAGGAATACACATAGTGTATTTAAATATTATTCTTGTAGGAAATGGATTCCCTTGGAGTTTGAGGAGGGAGACCATGTGTTCCTACAGGTCTCACCCTAATGGGGGTTGTAGAGATTTGGTCGAGGTAGAAATTTGTCTCCAAGATTCATCGAACCATTACAAATTATGAGTAGATTTGGAAAGATGGATTACCACCTAGATCTTCCCCCACATATTCACCGATTGTATAATGTCTTCCATGTATCTCATCTGAGGAGGTATTTTCATGATCTATCACACGTAATCGACTGGGGAGAGTTTTATATTGATGATGGAGAATCATTTGTGGAGTCTATGATAGAGATTGAGGGTTTATAGAAGAAAATCCTACATGGATGGTCGATTCCTCTGGTGTTCATTCGATGGCACCACGAGAATCACTAGGAGAGCACTTGGGAGTGAAAGGCTTAGATCTGAGCTCAGTACCCCTTTTTTATCCCTTTTTTAGCTTATGAGGACATAAATCCTTAAAGTTTGGGGTAATGTAATATCCTAGAATTCCATGTAATTTTTTTTAAAATTATATGGGATTATTTTGAGGCCACACACTCGGACGACACTTGATTCTAAGGCCCGGTGAGCTCGGAATAAGTATTTGAACTTTTCTATAAGTTTATTTAAAATAGCACATGTGAGAAGTTTTTTTAACTTATAAATGAGTTCCTAGATTATAAATATGATGGAAATGTTGCATCCAAAACATCGACTTTACTTATTAAAGGACCTACCTTGATCGGTGCATTTTGAGGGAAAAATTTTGTATTTTGGACTCTTTAAGAAAAATAAAATAAAATATTTTTCTTAAGGTAAATAAAATAATCCTTTAAGTTTATTTTATTTGAAATTCGAATTTATTTGAAACATAATGGAATTGAAACCCAAGAATAACTGAAGCACTATTTCATAAATGAAATAGTTTAATGACCCTACAACACAACATAACGGAAATACTAAAATGTATTTTTTTCTTTTAATGGTTTTTCCGAGGACAGATCGTTGGAACAATCTGGGACCGCTCTGAACCCTTGGAGATTTGGTGTTAGTGAGCAATGATCAATGATTGGCTACCAATTATGTATTGTGGAGGGATGAACGTAGCGGTGTGATCTTCACCAATGAAGGATTCAACGTCGAGGTATGGGTTTCTTCATGATGGAATGGTTCCCCGTTCTTTATTTCTAAACAACGAATGCGGATCAACCCACTAACAGGTTGATCGATGGATTTTTCATTCTTACAGGAGGTTTAAATGATCTTGGGGTTTTTTATTCGCGTTTATACTTGATAGAAACTTAAAACCTTCCCCAACTTGTTTTAAACTCTAACACGGAGGGATAGGCCGACATTAACCAGGGAAGGATACCTACGTTGTGGGAATTATTTTGTTCTTTGTGACTAAACCCTCAGATTTATGACACAACAACTTTAAGCCCATAGTAGTGACGACGTTGATTTGAGGATCCCAAATATGCTTTCAGATTTGAAAATGGACCACTAAAGAGGACCTGGTGTCCTATGAAAGAGACTGTTGGCGCACTACGGTGGCAGACAAAGCCCGTGGTAGGGGGTCGCAGCTTGTTAGCCACAGTAGTGTGGGAAGGTGGCACTACATGGTGATGAGGTGGCCTACAACATCATCCATGGGTGGTGGGCTAGGCCGCTGACAAGGTCCGGTGATAGTGGCGTGAGCGAACGTGGAAAGCCGCACTGTGTCACACAACTGGAGTGTCGCGGTCCACATAGACCGAGGCGGTGGACCTTGCGGTGACCCACAGGGTAAATGGAGACGTGGCAGACCCACCACATCTTGGTTAGAGAAGGTCAGACCACTCACATCGGGCCGAGTCAGATTTGAATCAGGCCAGAATAGGGTTGGGTCAGGTCGGCCAGACCGGGTCGGATGCGACCAAGACCCAACCTGCCCCTTTTCTGTAAAACAGACATAACTTCCAAACCGTACGTCCTATTGACAAGTCATTTGTGGATTTTGGACCCTTGCGATGAGATAGTCCTTTTTACATAGTCCAAGTGAGTTTCCAAAGAGTTTGAGTTATGAATGATGTCTTGAGTAGTAGATTCTCCTAGAATCAAGCATGCTATGAGTGGAAATTCTGCAGCGGGATGTGACGAGAAGGAAGTGATGAGAATTCCTCAATGACCCATTAGCTGAGAGGAACTATGTGGACTTAAAAACGAGCAAAACTCAGTGGCCCAGTATCCAAGAAAACCTCAGTGGCCCAACAGACGAGAGGACCTCAGAGGCCCAGTAGCCCAGTAGACCTTAGTGAACTAGCAGACAAGTGTACCTTAGTAGCCTGGTAGCCGATCAGACCTCAGTGGCCCTAAAAATGAGTGGAAATCAGTGGTCTAGTAGCCGAGTAGACCTTAGTGGCTTGATAGATGAGCAGACCTCAGTGGCCCAATAGCCGAGCAGACCTTAGTGGCCCAACAAATGAGCAGACCTCAATGGACCGACTGACCTCAGTGACTCATCAGGGATAAGTCCCTCAGTAGTACAATATTTGTAGCTTTATGAATGAAAATATTTCTTATGCACTTTTGGGTTATACATATGTGAGTTGAAAATTATTATTGTGTACTTTTCCTTTGTGGTATTTCTTTGTGTCTTGGGGTCCCTACTGAGTATTGTGTTACTCACCCCTACACGGGCTTCGCCCGCACATGTCGTGCCTTATGCAGATGAACAACGCTTTGATAGAGACCTTGGTGGTCTAGGACCCAGCGGTGCCCAGTGAGATCAGGCATGTGAGGAATACTCCGACAACTTCTAGAAGCTACTCTACACCTACCCTTTAGGAAGGGTTTTCTGCAGATGGATTATCATAGACCTTGTACTCCCTTTTTTATAGATTTTATTTTGTTGGGTTTGTATTCATGCCTATTTTACTTATAGCTTGTACTTCTATATTTAGTTTTTTTCTTAGTGGAATGCATGTTTTCCTTTTTAGTGTTTTGGGCTAGGGTTATGAGTGTGCGTATGTAAAGGTACACGGAAAATGCCTCCCACTTATAGGATAAAGCCTTTGGCACTAGTCCCCAGCCTATCGCCTTTGGGAGGCAGGCTTGGGGTAGTCGCGGCACGGACCCCAGGGGATGGATCATGAAATATTCCTAGTTTTTTCTCTATTGATGTTTAATGGAAGGATGTTTTATGTTGAATATTATTTTTTCTTCTACTGTGCTTTATTGAAGATAGTCTATATTTTCTAGTTACTACTAAAACTATGAGCTAAATCAGTATTCAACCTCCACATATAATCTATTATCTATTTAAGTTTACATTTATCATACTTAATCATGGTGTATTATTTTATTCTCATACTAATTTATGAATGTTTTAGTTTCCTATAAAAGAACCATAATTTCCTGTAAAAGGCATGTTATAAAATTGTCAACTGCATATACTCAGTGTAACGCCCCAACCCTAGAATCTCGAAGCTGGTGCATTATTTTATTACATTGAATTATTAAAAGAAAAAAATCTATAAGGACCTATCAGTTTAGCAGTCTTGGAAAAACATATTTCATACATGATACCCATAATACATTGGAAAAAAACTAAAACATTCTAGACAATAATATGAAATAAACTACCTCAATGAACGCTTATTTAAGGGTTTCTTCTTCATTACATGGGGAAAGAAATATAATAAGGGTGACCTTAAATTCCTAGTAAAGGTTAGTAAAGTGAAATAAATAATGAACAAGATAAAATAAATAAACATTCCAATGTGATTAACTATAAACTCATGCCATTCAATAACTGGATAAGACAAAATGAATATGGTAAAGTAATAAACTAAAACACATTCCAATTAATCAATGATCTTAAAATGAAATTTATCCATATATATGTCGATGAAAAATCTCATGGATGGATAATATCTAAACTAGATGTGGGAAATGTTTTCTTAATGGATGTCATGTCTGAGGCATATGAAAACTTATACCATCAAGGCCTTTCATAAGATGGTTTAAAACTACGGATAGAAACTCATTTAATTTGGCCAACTTATTTTTCTTAGGAGAAACTATTGATGCATCTAGGAGCTATATAAAGTATAGGCTCCTACCGTAATTGCCTTATCAAATAATTACTAATAACTAATAGTCAGAATAAATAATATGCCTTATCAAATATCCTTACTAAATAAAGAATACTGGATTATCAATATTTCTCTAAAAAAATTAAATAACTGTCAACGTAGACACCTTATGTAAAATTGTATATGGTATAAGAAATACTAATATCCATTTTTTGACAATATGGATATTCAAGTAAATTTCTGATTATAATAAATTAATTGTTTTACAATAAGGTTTACAATCAAAAAGGAAGTGAGATATGAAAGATAATCATTAAGAACAATCCTGAGGTGAATAACCATTAAACATTCCAAAGTGTCCCATACCACTTTGAAACATTCAAATCATAATATCTAGAAAGTTATGATTTTAAATGAAATTTTGAATTTCATGAGAATAATTTAATTCATGATATAACAATAAAAAGGTGGTATATACAACAAATAAAATTGAATTGGTGCATAATAACAAATAAGACTCAATGAAATGTAAATTGAGATGAAATTCACTTACCTTAACCTTCCTTTTATTATGTTGCCTTTATAATACTATATAGTGCTTTAAAATAGGTTAATAAATTATAAAAAACCTTAATAATATTTATAATATCATATATTAATTCCTTGTAATATTTTATTATCCGTTTGTTAATACTCTTATTATTTTAACTATTTTGGGGTGTTAATTGTCCAGTTTTCTCAAGTATGTTTTGGCATTTCATTTGTTGTTCCTATTACATTGATAATTATTTAATAATCTAAATAATTTAAACCATGATTTAATTATCATATATATTCATTAAATATGAATTTCTTATAATAAATAATGTTTGTAGATAAGAAAGGAAATGCACTATTCATGGTGATGGTAGGTTATGCATACACATGAACTCTACTTTCATTTCTTTATTGTATTAAAAGAATTAAAAAAATGATAAATATGTATATTATAATTATATTATCATATATATGTTATATATGTTACATAAGATTATTAAAACCATTATTTATGTGTTCCATGTATGGAATGAACCAGTTATATCACTTTGAGGGGGTGGTAGTCCACACTTCCTCAAATGAAATTATCGTATTTACATAAGATGGAAAGCATAAAGGTATGTCATAAATAAAAATTAAAAAAGCTTAAAGAAATTTTAAATATCATATATAAAATATATAAATATATTTTCCATCATAATGTCCACCATAATAGATTTTAAAGGAAAACTGAACAATCATCATTTCGCGAGGCAGTAGTTTGTCGTACACATAAATGGTATGTTTGTTAACCATTAGATGGAGGTGTGTGTATGTGAAGGTTGAAACATTTACATAAAAACATCCTAATATATTTAGGATACTTGTGTTGTTATATAATAAATTATTAAAGATATTTTATGGGTTGGATAATGGAAATAAAACTAAAAGATTAAGAAAGTTTGTTACCTCTTAATCGGGTAACTCAATTTGGTTTTCACCAAATGGATTCTTTGGAATGATTTCTTCACAAAGGGAGGATTCATGGTCTAGGGGAGGGATTTTGAGAATATATATGGTCAGATATTTTCCAATAATAATTATTTTGAGAGGTGTGAGGAATGGGGAGAGGTGGTGGCCATTTATAAGGGCGGAAAATGACCCACTTGGTATTTTTGAAAAGAAGTCAGGTGTACCCATGTTTTTACCAAACAAAAGTCTTAGATACTAGAATAACTCAATAATGTAAGTTTAATGGCCTAATTATGTCCATAAAATGGGTTTTGGATAAGTTTCTAGGTCATATGATCCCTTAAGTTAAAGGTTTAATCCTTTATTAAGCTTAATTTTACCTTAATAATTATAAATAATTTTAATTACTTTCACTGATATTTTTTGTCAAAAACTAATAATTTTTTTATAAATTATAAATTATTATGATTCTAAATATGGAATACATTTTTCTAAATTATATTCCCAGAAGTGGCAGAAATTATTATAAAATCCATCACACATGTGGGACGACAATGGAATTTTTAAATAAAAAACGTCAAAAGATTAATAAGTTTTTATATTCAATTAAAAATTGAGTTTGATCTCAATTAAATAAATTGGATTAATTTATAAAAATATTCTCTAATTATACTTTAAAACCAATATAAAACATAATTTAACTTTATAAATAAATTATATGAAGAAAAGTTTCTAACTAAAATTCAGTATTTTTCACTATTCATTAAAAAGATGAAATATTTCAGAAAATATAAAAAGTTTTCCGTAACCTAATTTTTATGTTTATATTTAAAATGTGAAGTTTATTTTGACATATTAAGTCAATTAAAATGAAAAAAAATGCAGATTTAAAATGGGTTCTCCATTAAAATTAAGAAAAATCACCTTTTAAAAAATATAGGTTTCTATGTGTGAAATTGGGGTTCTTCTTATCTTATGCCTATAAAACCTAATGGATGAATATAAAAAATATATTTTTTGAGTATATAACATATATATTTCATTAAAAATAATTAACTAATTTTAGTTAATATTTTTTTTAAGAGAAAACTTCTTTGGAAGCATAAAGATAAAAATATTTCTTTTTTATATACAATTGGTTCTTATTTTCATGTCTCACTAATTAGTAACCAATGAATTAATTTTATATTTATATAAACCATAATTTTTAATAAGATAGTAAATACTATTAATAACCGATAACATAACTGTTTGGTTATGTCATATTATATTAAATAATAATATTTTAATAATACATTGTTATTTGGTGAACTCGATTTTTCATGTAACGCAAGCTATCGGGGAAGGTCGCTCTTCCAGGTAATGAAAACTAAATTTGTGTTGTGTGCATTAAAAGATATATAATATATTATATTTATTTAATATATTAAATATATTGTAATATATCTAGTTAATATATTCCCTTTTTATACTTGGTGTTATGTGTCATAAGCACTATTGAATATAGAATTTTGGGGTTTTACATTATCCCCACCTTAATTAAATTTCATTTTAGAAATTTAAAATTTATGTTAGTAATTAGGGGATTTATATTTGAAGATAACTATTTTTCAAAAACCCACATAGTAAGTAGGGTTAATAACACATATTCCTAATAAGAGAGAAAGGGAAGTACAATGGTAACGTAACTCGGTTCCCTAGTAGGAGGACATATGTGGGAAATATAAACATGGATATAGAGGAAAAATATAAAAATCAGGTTCTAATGGAGAGTTCTAGAGAATATGGTTAGGGAAATTTTAATAATAAAAAATCCATAAATTTTTGATGATCTAAGGGGCCACTTAATTCATCAAAAATGAAAGTACTAGGAAAATATTTTTGGTTTAAAGATCACTTTTCATATTGTTGAGGAATTTTGTTACTCTCTAATAATATAAGTAAATATACTTACTTGGTACGTTTCTATGAGAAAAATATTATTCTTTGGTTGTTCCCTTAACTATTTATACTTCTTCCCTTGGCACAAGACACATAATATAATAATGTAATATATTTATTTATAAAACCACATACAAATTTTAGCTTAATCTATTTCATAAATGGTTAAAGTTTCCAGAAGATTATGATCCAAAACATTATAAAGAAGGTCACTGAATTTACAAGATAAACTTATCATTATCCTTTAATAAAAATAAAGAATCTCTAAATTTTCACATTCCAAACATGTGAATGACTTCATCATGTATCCTCTTAAAATATGGTAATAACTAAAATTACCATAAAATATTATTGGAAAAAATGCATTCTTCATTATTCCTTAAGTAATATGCAAGTTATTTGATATACTCCTTAAATCCAAAAGTTTTGTAAACTCCATCAATAATATCATAGACAACTTTTCAATCAGTTAATAATCACTTCCAAATTAGTCAACACTTTTCCAAATCAATCATTTCTTCATCATTATCTCAACATTAGGAACATATTAATGGTTGTCTTCCCCTCAATCACGTGTTTTCTAAAAAAATTAACTTTCAACTTAATAAGTTTTACAGGTACCATTCTACATATGATCTCAAATCTTTAATGAAAATGTATCACAGTGCAATCCTCACATATTCCATTATTCTTATAACTAGTACATTGATAATAAAATATTTCAATGGAATAATTTTTGAATCGGTATATTAATCATTCATATTTATCTATGGTAGTATCATAACTTGGTCATTATTCATATGAATCATTGGGGGTATATTCCTTTGATACTTGGGACATTGATTTTCATAGTTCCCAATTTTTTTGTAGTTGAATCATTATAAATTGGATGCCTTTTTATTACCCTTGAAATCATGAACTTGGTTTCCTTTTTATACACACTTATAAAAAACTCCCATTCCTTTCAAGAAAGCGTCATAGTGTTTCTTGCCACAATTATTACATGTCGAAAAATCATTTTTCCCCTTTATCTTCTTCGACTCATTCCATATATCATGGGGATAAGATGGCCTCTTCTTTTCATTGTTTCCTTCAAAGAAATATGAATTTGATAATTCTTTACCCATATCATTTTCACATGATACTATGTACTCATATGATGAGAATGTTTGGGACACTATTTTCCTTTGAAATATTATCTTAAGACTGAAAAATATTTTACCCTTCTTACTCTTTAGATCTCGTTCATCGATGAGGTTCACATTCCTTAAACAAGGAACCATTTATAAACAATGGAATATACTGGATTAAATCATAACATAATTTATAATTTCAAATATTATATAGCACATAAATTTGTGCATCGCGAATCCTAGAATCATAAACATTGGTTACATTGTGTAAATCGTTACTTTTAAATACTTCATAATGGTAGGTAAATAAAATGAGACTTACCATAATCATATCCCCTGGGAGTATCAAAAAATTTGCACATTAAGGCCCATTATCATGTACCAGGTTATCCTGAGTCTGGCCTAGAATACCTTGTCAGGGTTATTACTCATAGGTACACCTGTGTAAGAACCACATCCACTTGTAGTATCCCGACAGGGATATATTGCTATGAATTCCCACATAATCTTCATATTATCAAAATTCTAGGATGTTATTATATACTTATCATCAAATTCTATCTTAAGGTTGTGCCTAAAAATCTATGTTATCTAAATCTAGTTTTTTAGGTTGCTACATAACTTCCTCTGATACCAACTATAACACCTCGATCCTAGAAGCCCATAACCGGTGCATTATTTTATTACATTGGCATTATTATAAGGAAAACAATCACAAAGGACCGATCAACTTAGAAGTCTTGGAAAGAAAAATTACATTCATGTTGCCCATAATACCTTGAAAAAAACATGCTACAAAATAAATTGAAATAAACTTCATCCATGAACACTTATTCAAATATTTCTTCTTCATAACCTACAAAAAGAAACTTAATAAGGGTGATATCAAATGCTTAGTAAGAGTAATTAAAGTGGAATAAATATTTAATGAATAAGAATAAATCAACATGGTAATGTGATTAACTAAAAACACATTCCATTCAATAACTAAATAAAGAAAAATAAATATTTCAAGGTAATAAATAGAAACATGTGACATTTAATCAATGAACTGAAAATGAAATGTACTCGTAGATATGATGATGAAAAATCTCATGGATGAATAATAACTAAACTAGATGAGGGAAATAATTTCTTAATGGATTTTATTTCTAAGTCTCATTAAAACCTATAGCATTAAAAACTTTCATAATATGGTTTAAATCTATAGATAGAAACCCATTTAATTTGGCCAAATTATTTGTCTTTGTTTCCCTCTGTAATGGGGGATGATCTCATTGATTTAAGATTCAAACATTCCAAGTGGTCTAACGGGTTTGTTCGTAGAACTAGAAATATCCAATGATTCCATATCCATTTGAACCTACTTTCCAAAGGTAGGTGCTCATTAGTTGTAGACTGATGAGGCTTAGGAATTTGCATTGGTCGAGAGGATGGGAGGTCAGACTCATCACACCTTTTTTGAGGGGAATTATTGTCTACTCCAGGACTCTCTTTATAGATTTAAGTTATGTTCGTGAATCCTTATTACATTACCAAGTATAAAATGAGATTTCCTTTAGATCTGACAATCAATGATTGATATGTAGGAAATTTAGAGAATATTTTATATGCATTTGAGGTTCTTCATTGATAGATAATCATCTATATTTGTTAGAGATTCTTAGTCAGTGGTATCCTTTGACACATAAAAAGTCTCTTGATCATTATGATGACCATACTAGTTTTAAATCCACTCAGTGGGGCACTTGAATTTTATTGTCATTCAGAAGGACATGGATTATTTCAGAGTTGGGATTGTACCCGCAGATAGGCTACCTACGTATCCTTTGTTTAGAAAAAGGAATCAGAACTCACGTAGTTCGAGTAAGGGAGTATGATGTTTATGCATGATTTATGGATCAAGAAAATATGTCATAATTACCTTTACACTCTAAGCTCACGTGAGTCATGCTCGGTGTGAGAAACAAGAGGTATTGGTGAAACCAGACAATTGTGCCACGAAAGATGTAATGATGTGGGGATTATGTGTGTATGACTGCCCAAATAGATGAGGATTAAGATTTACATCAGGGAAGAAATCTAGGAATAGGGTCCATAAAGGTATATGTGCTTCATGGAGATTTGGATACTCTAATCTTGGGGCTTACTTCTAAGGAAAATTCCCAAGTTAGGAGGGGACTAATGATTGGGTTTTACTCCTAAGAAGGAATCCCAGATCAAAAGGAAATTAAGACTGGTTAAGAGAGATTAAGGCTGGGGCTTACTTCTGATAAGAAGGCCCAGGTTAAGGGATTTGAAAAATTAAGGGACCTGGGGCTTAATCCTGAAAAGGAAGCCCAGTTTAAGAGAATTATGGTTGGGGCTTACTCCTAAAGAGGATGCTCATATTTGGGAATTTTAAGATTGGGGCTTACTCCTGAAAAGGATGCCCAGGTTAAAGAGGACTTGGGGCTTACTCCTAAGGAGGATGTCCATATTTGAGAATTATGACTAGGGATTATTCATGAAAAGGAGGCCCAGGTTAAGGGGTTCTCTCATCTTAAAGGATGAGGTTTAATGAATGAAATCTCAATATTTAGTGACATAAAGATGTGTAAATCACTAGGTTTTGAGAGATATTCCACAGAATTCCTTTCAGATAAGGAATTTAATCAAGAAAACATTCCATAAATGGCTTTGAAGGATGTCTTGAAGACTGAATCTTGAATAGGAGAGGTGGAATGGTATAAGAGGGGTTAAATGGGAAAGAAGAGAACCCAAAAAGGCAGGGGCGCGCAAGTCCTGGCTGGCGCGCAGGTACTACGTGGGCGCGCAAGTCCTAGTCGCGCAGGTATACCTGTGTGACACATAGGTACTTGTGCGATTGTTAACCAGTAGTGTAACACTTGGGCGATCCTTGACCAAAGCCTTTAGAATTATTCTTAAGTACTTCCAGAAGAGAGGCGTGCAAGTTTTGGTGAATAAGTAGGGCAGCGCGCAAGTATGTTCATTTCCGTTAAGGGTAAAACACCTTAGGCGTGCAAGTGTTAGTAAATTCTAACACTTAGACCTTAATTCTCTTGTTATACCTTCCATTATAGGTAAAGAATTACCTTAGAAGTGTTTGGAAGACCTGAAGAAGAGACTTGGGCGTTCAGAGCTCTGTATCTAAATTCTGGAAAAAATCCTCCCTCAAATTGTGGGCCCACAGGGTCTATTTATAGGCTGGAGAAGACCCCAGGGGGTTATCCTTTAGGGCACGCAAGTCACTTTCACGACAATTAGGTTGCGCGCAAGTATACTTGCGCGATAGTGATGGAACATGCGCGACCCTTGTGCATTTGAAGCCTTGTTCATACCTTTATCGATTTTTTATGTTTTCTTCAAAGGATGAATCAATTTGTGCTAAGTCATTTCCCTTTCCATTATTTTAGACAATGTGACAAAAAGGAGCGTCAACAAAAGTCCCCCCTCAGAATTGGATCCGAAAGAATAAGGATGTGACTCTGAGGAAAATAAGAAAACCAAAGGGAAAGAGGCGCGCAGGTTCGAGTCATGTAAGTGCGAGTTGCGCAGGGCTGGAGCACCCTGGATGGAGCACACTAGCTATATGCGCGCAGGTGGGAAGCCTGGCCTATAAATATACGGTCATTTGCTGCGTATAACATCTGATTTCCGGATTTTCAATCTCTCGCCGCGCAGGTCCCCTTCAACACGCAAGTTTCTCGTTTTCCACTGTTTCTTCGCCGTCGCATTGTTGCCAAGGTAATAGGACTTGCGCGGTGATACTTTCACGCCAAAACCTTGTTCAATACATTAACACTTGCGCAACACATCCATACTTGCGTTCCAAGTTTAGACTTGCGTGCCTTAATGACTTTTCCATTTTTTCTGAAATTCCTTCACAAATTTTATGAAAAATCAACTTACTGAAGAATTAATTTATTCAACTTTTGTGCAGAATAAATGGCTTTTAGAACCAGAATAGCTGATGAACTGGCTAGCAAGCGGATTTATGATATGATGAACATCATTGGACACGATTATTATACCGTCAAAAGTAGCACTCTTCCAGATTTGGCTAAGTATCTGAAGAAATATCATCGCGACTTCCCCCAAAGCATTTATTTGCCTTTGTATGGCTATGTCCATCTGCGAGAAGTTACTATTCCAGAAGCAAAGAACTATCTCCCATTATTGTGGTTTCAGAATTATACCAACTTTGCTTCAGCAAATATCTCATGTGGAGGAGTATTTATAAGTGCTGGAATAGTGGAGAATGCCCACATGATGCATCATAGTCCTTGTACGCCAGATCTGAAACCTCATAAGCATGAGCTGCAACCACATTGTCATCCTTCAATCTTCCGAAATGCTCAGATGGATCAATCCAAAGGCTGGAAGAAAAGTTGGGACTTCCGTCCTGGGGGAGTTGTGAAGACAAATTGGATGTGGGCATACTGGGTGAGACAAACCTGTGTAGATTTTGTCGAGGATATGAAAGGAGTTGTGATATATGAATCTGTTTGGGTTGGCCAAACATATGTTTACAGACATGATAACTTCATGATAGAGATACTCAGCCACTGGAGCCCATAAACTAATTCTTTCCATATGACTCATAGAAAAGTAGGTATCAGTATTCGGGATGTCCAAAATATCTCAGGGGCTCCAATTTTGGGTGACATGTATGATGAATTCATTCCACCCAAGGTGACTTGGAATGATTTAGAGCAGACTCCTACTTTAGCTTGGGAATTATTTAAGATCTTCCATAGGCTCAAGAGTTCATAGACCTCATTAACTCATTCTAGAAAGGATATTCATCTGGAGGAGTGGATGAATATATTTCTTATTGAGAATAAAGAGAAGGAGCCAAAGGAGAAAGGATCCAAGAAAAAGAAATCCAAGGATAAGAGGCCCAAACGTCCTACCACCTGCCCAAAACCTGAGAAGACGGGTGCTCCTGGCACATTCTGGACAACTCTAGAAGCAGGAGAGTTTGAGAAATGGGGATATGAGGTGAATCAAAGGATCTCGAAGAAGACTCGTCTGGCGGGCTTCTTGGCTTTATGGATCATCTTTTATCTCTTGCCAGTCAGGGATTCGAAGGAAGGCGTCAGGCCAGGGACCTTCATCATTTCGGCAAAGTTGGATGAGGGAAAAATGGTTGGGTTGGATACCCCCATTTTAGAAAATATTCACAGGAGTTTACTTCATGTCTTCGTGGCTAAATCTCCTTTAAGAATATTGGGACCATTCCAAGTTTTATGGGGATGGATTACCACTCACTTCAGGACTTACAATGTATAGAATGGATTACAAATTCCTGGAAGTTCTTTTAGGCCGTTAGTGTAAGAATTCTCTGGAGTTGCTCCATTTGATGTTAATGCCTATGACATGAAAGTGAGGCTGAGAATGTTTAAGGAATTCAACTTCTTTCCCTATGGAAATCCACCAAATGGGTGGTTTTTTGATGATGGAACAACCAACTTGGATTTGAGGGCATTCATGCTAGCTTGCAGAGATGGTGTGCTAGTTTCTAGGATTGACGGAGAAATTATATTTGAGGCCTATGCTCCATATAGATTTTCACGTCAATTCAAGTGTCTATAACAGATTTTTTTATCTCCCCCAGTACATGTCAGATTAGAGCAACATCTGATGGTTGCTCGGAAACTGTGTTTGCTGACGTCAAGGGAGAAGACTGGGGCGGTATTTGATCTACCAGTTGAAAAAGTGGAACATAACATGACTACATGGTATGATGAGCACTGGATATCATCATACCCCAAAGGGGTGCTGAATCACCCAGTTTATCAGGTGGGGAAAAGGAAGAGGACTGTACAGAAGGAAACCCTTCCTCATGAAGGTGATGCTTCCCCACCTGAAGTAGATTCACCAGATTCCTCCTCTAGGACTGATTCACCGGATTCCCATGATGGGGATGATGAGGCACAACAAGTGGAAAAACAGACTCATGCCCGATATAATCCTCCGGTTAGAATCAAGAGACATACTCCATTAACTCCTGGTGAGTTACTTCATTGTGGTAATTTAATCACTACTACTTTATAAAGCAATAAATCTAATTTTCTTTTTCTTTATCTGCAGTTGCAGGATCCGTGAAGAAATTGAAGTCAAAGATTGTAGGACCTTCCTCGCAGCCTTCATATCTAAGACCAGAGGTTGTCCAGACATGGAAGAGTTTATACTGTGGTACTGAGACCGCTTGGCTGGATTTGTGTGAGGGCCTACAACTCCCTGGAATAGGGAATCTTTTGGCTTCTACAAATATCCAATACGAGGATAACCCCAATGAAGTGTGGGATTATATCAGAGAGTTGGAAATGATCATATATACTACTGATGAGTTCGTTCCTGTCACCAGATGGGTGAAGGAAATGATTGATCGTGGCGCCACTGAGGGGGCTGGTGGTTTTGGAGTTGAGGAGTGGCATGAGTATGTGGCTCCTGAAGATGTAAGTTTTCTTTCCTTATTTTCTTTGCAACTTGATTCCAGTCAAAGCTTTGTGACTTAAGGAAGTTTTTTTCATCTTGCAGCTTGCAAAGAAAAGAACTATTGAAGTTCCTTAGCCACAGTATAGACCTGGTGGTACTGCCATCGGGGCTGCTGCTGATTCTCCTCATGAACTGGGCGAGATATCTCCAGGCCAGCAGGACATGAATGAGGCTTTGGACATGTCCTTCCATTCGCCAATTCAAGTTCCAATAAGGTAGACTACCAACACTCCCAAAAAGCCAAAAACACAAAGGCGGCGAATGAGAAATTCCACTACTAAACGCTTTATCAGTAGTGGTAAGTCCTTCAGATAATCATGAATTTTAAACCATGAAAAAGAATGCTCACTTTCCTTGGGATTTCAAGGGATTCTTCAATTTCCCCTCTGAGGTAAAGGACTGATCCTCCCTTAAGGACCATGGAGGGTGTTGTGGAACAAACGCAAATTCATGCTGACTTGGCTACTTCTGAAAAAGAGCCAACATCTATTCCCAGTACTGCTCCTACTACTGCTACAAGTAGAGAAGAACCTGCACCAGAATCATTGGCGGTTGTAGCAACTGAATTTTCCATCCTTCATGAAGAAGCTGTCCAGGGTCAGGGGCCGTAGAATGAGGGTCACCAAGAGGACACATCAAATGCTCCCACCAGTGAGTCTAACTAGGATTCTGAAATATCATTGGATGAAATGATGAATCGTGGCATGTCTTCTGAAGAATTTTATGATCATTCTAAGTTATCATGTGATTTAGAAGACCTTGGGCGTGAGTGTTATCCTTCGCCCAGTAAATTTTCTTATAATTTACACTTATAATCATGACTAAAAATAATATGCAGTTCCATCCATAGAAGCTGCTGAACTGCCAATGCCTGAAGAGGGTGTGGACATTGATATCAAACCTACCATTGAAGAAACATTATCTCAAGTGGAGCTAAACCCAGTAAACCCTCATGAGACCCATCTTGAAGATCCTTTTGAAACTGGGAAATATGGGGAGGAGTCTTCTCAAGATTCTGATCTACTGTTAGGTAATTATTGTACTGAGTTTTCAAGATAGACAACCAACTTCCATTATTCTATGAAACTAACCATACTTTTAATTGATCAAACATGGCTATCAACTTCAATGGTTAGAATTGGAGGTGAGGTCTCAACTTCCGCCCAAACAATAGTAGAAGGTGAAGCAACCAGGGTCAGGGGGGAAGAAGCAGAACAGGGTACTTCCTTAAGTGCATTAATCCCAGATTACATGCCCCCCTGTGATGATGATGTTGAATCAGACCCAGAGGTTCTTAAGGTACTCAGATTCTCACGACGCAAGGCATGGAAAAACATATAGAAAATCATATATGAGGTGCCTTTAGAAGAGATATCATCGAAGATCCCTCGATTTTCGTCATAGTTTATAATGCTAGGACTTGGCGGTTTTGGATACCAAGAGATCCATACCGTGGTGAAACAAGTCATCTTTAGGAGGGAGCAGGAGCAAAAGTTTCACAAAGATCTTACCAGGGTGAAACTATCAGTCAACATCGGCAAATTTGAGGTTGCGGTATCCCGAGCTGAGGCTGACTATGCTGCCAAGATGAAGGATCTGAAGCATAAGATCAAAGAAAAAGTCATCTAGAAGATGCACCTTCAGCAACAGTTAGATGTTGTTCCCGGGGAACCTGACCAACTCAATAATTCACTGGAGGGAGTTCAAACGAATGGTATGAAGACCATTGAGGATGCCAAGAAAGCACTCCATCAGTATGAAAATAGTGAAGTTGGTCGAGTGCATGAGCTTCAAGTTGCTGCTGATGAAGCTCGGGATGCGGTTCATCAAGTGAAGACTTATGTCGACAGCCTTTTGTAATTTCCTGAAAAAGAGAAGAGGCTCCAATCTGTGGATGTCCCTCTAATTATTGTGCATCAAATGGAAAGAATTCTTTCACCTTCAATCACTTGTGCACGTATTTTCCTGCTACTTGCTTTAAATTTTACCTAAGCCAATGGGCCTAGTGAGCATAGTTTTATTTTTACTAGGATTAATATAAATAACCCTACAAACTTTGAATCTTTTAATTGCTCAATATTACCTAAATCATACAAAATGTGTGTTTAGTGAGCTGTAACTTGACTTTTACTCAGAGTTCCTTTGTCTTTTGTGGGCAGTTAAAAGTCATGCACATCGGACATAAAGAGGCTAATGTTTAAGGTCGAAATAGCTTTGACCAAATGAATTAGAATTGACTCAATTATTTGACAATTTATCTGAAAACATATTACCATACTCAAGTATGAGGGAAAATAGGTAATCTATAACTTAAGAAAATTTGAATCTGAGGAATGATATGAAAAAGAGCTAAAAGGAATTATAAGAAGTAGTTCCCAAGAATGAAGTTACCATTACTTAACAAAACTGTTAGGGGGTTGAATTATACATGGACACCTACGGGCATTGGCTGCATAGTAAAATAAATAGCATCTTTTGGATGAAAGGTCCGTTATGTAGACTATTTATGCAAGGCCGCCTAAGGGCACGTGTTGCATAGTCAGGTAAAATAACTCTCAGAAATTTACTTTCCTAGTGCTAAAAATCCAGTGAATGTTTATGGAGATTCAAATTTTCCAAAGTATAGAGTTTGTTGTATGGAAAGTGGTACTTGAATATGGAGAAGATATTTCCAAAAAAGATTATCAAAGAACTGGATGGATATCACTCCTACGAAGGTCTGACCCAAACGTAGGTAAGGAGAATATAAACCATAGACTTGAATACTTTCTGATCATGAAAAAGGATATGGGACAAATATGTTAAGGATGGCTATTTTTGCGGATCCCTACATACTGTCATTTAAGTCCAATAAGGATAAAAGAGGCTTTATTCCCAAGAATTAAGTTACCAGTATCAGACAAACCTATTAGGGGGTTGAATTATGCAGGGCCACCTAAGGGCATTGGCTGCATAGTCAAATAATCGCATCTTTTGGCTAATAGGTCCGTTATTTAGACTGTTTATGCAAGGCCGCCTAAGGGCACGTGCTACATGGTCAGGTAAAAGAACTCTCAGAAATTTGACATTTTTGTGACTAAATGTCAAGAAAAGGGTTATGAAGATCTGAAAATATTTAATGTTAGGATTATGACACATAAAGATGGGTATTGTCCAATGTATACAGAGATACAAAGATCAATGCTAACCATAATCATGTTGTGGTTGGGTCCTGAATTGAAATGTTGGACTTCACTACGTATCCCATAAGGATGGGAATCAAGCCATACGTAGTTCTAGAACTACAGTTTAACATCGTGTGGGAAAAAGGATTATAGATCTTAGTTTATGGTCATAGATCTTGGACCATTATAATAAATACACAGTGTGTGTTTTCATGGGGACATTTCAGCCAAGGGACTGAAAGTGGAATTTGGGGTTAGGCCCAAAAACTTGGGGATAGATTCGAGGGACACTCGAAAGTTCCTACGTATCTCATAAGGATGGTAATCAAGCCCACGTAGTTCTAGAACTACCCTCTGTACAAATTAGGTTCGTACATGTGAAGGGTGAAAGGGGATTTTAGTGCAATGATGGTTTAACCCAAGATAAAAGGTTCGGGCATTGCCATGTATGCACGTGGTCTTTGGAATGAAACATGATTGAAAATCAATGTAAATAATGATTCCCTATCAGGTGAGGGTATCAAAGAATGTTACAGTTTATTATCATACTGGAAAAAAGTGTTTTATATTTTAACATCGTATAGCAAGGACGAAAGTGAACCAATGTAAAGATATTGATTCTAGGGGCGGTTTCACAAATCAAAATCGTATGAAATGGAGGTGAACCGATGTGAAGAGATTGATTTTGGGCTTGAACCTTGGAAGGTTGCCTATGTACCCAGCCTGGAAGGCAAGGAACAAAGTCTGTGTAGTTCAATTAAAGAATGAATTTGTGATCAAGTTGTTCTTGGGGACAACGACCTAAAAAATGGTGTTGGGACTTTCACGTAGTTAGCGGCCCAAAGAGGGTGTTATGGTTGAAATTTTCTCTAAGCTCACGTGAGTCATACTCGGTGTGAGAAACAAGAGGTAACAACAACCTTAACGATACACAGTTTAGTGTCATGTAGGACATATAGAGGGACTACATAGTTTAAAGTCTTGCAGTTAAGACTATTGGTGCTACACAGTTTAATGTCATGTAGCAGGGAAAAAGTACAGTTTAATGTCATGTAGGACGTATAAAGGACTTTCTGTATAGTTTAGCGTCATGTAGTTAGGATGATGGGGCAATATAGTTTAACATCATGTTGGACGAAAGGGGGACTGTGCAGTTTAATTTCATGCAGTGAGGACAAGAGAGTACACCATTTAATGTCATGTTGGACGTATATGGACTTTTTCACAGTTTAATGTCATGTTGGATGAAAAAAAAGGGACGATACAATTTAGCGTAATGTTGGACGTAAGTTCCAATAGTTTAAGGTCGTATGCATGGACCGTTGGTTATGCAGTTTAACGTCTTGTTGGACGTAAGGTACTTCTATATAGTTTAATGTCATATAGCAAGGACGATGAAGGAGGACACAGTTTAACGTCATGTTGGATGAAAGTGCGAATAGTTTAATGTCATATGCATGGACCGTGGATGGTGTAGTTTAACGTCATGCTGGATATAAGGGACGTCTGTACAGTTTAGCGTCATGTAGTTAGGACGTCACAGTTTAACGTCGTGTGGGATGAAAAAAAAATACAAATATTTTAAGGTCATATGTATGGACTGTTGCTGTATATTTTAACGTCATATAGCAAGGACGATGAAGGGGACACCGTTTAATGTCATGTTGGACGTATGTGAAAATAGTTTAGGGTCATATGCATTGACCATTGATGATGCATTTTAACGTCTTGCTAGACGTAAGGGACTTGAAAATAGTTTAGGGTCATATGAATGGACCGACAATGATGTATTTTGTGTTTATACAAAATACTTCTTCAGAAATCTGGCATTGTTTGGAGTAGTGATGAGTTCTCCATCCATTTAGATTAAAGAATAAGCTCCATTGGAGTAGACCTTATGTATTGAGTAAGGTCCTTCCCATTTTGTCTCAATCTTGGGAGGTTTCTTCCTTAGTATCATTGGAGTTCTGAGAACTAATACCAATTCTCCCTGAGTGAATGAACGAAGATGAACTTTTTTGTTAAAAGATCGTGCTATTCGATTCTGATAGACTTCCAAGTGGTGCAAAGTGCACAATCTTTTCTCATTTAACCATTCCAATTCATTCAATCACTTTTGAGATTTTTCATCTATAGATGAATGATCAAAAATGGAAACTCTGAGTGAGGGTAGTTGAACTTCAATTGGCAAGACTACTTCTGTTCCATATACAAATAAATATGGATTTGACTGCATTGTAGTGCGGGTGGTAGTACGATAAGCCCATAATGCATGGAAGAGTTTATCAGGCCATGATTTCTTATATTTATCCACCATATTTTGCAGTATATTTGAAAGAGTCTTATTGAAGGATTCTATCTGGCCATTGGACGATGCATGATACTGAGATGAATGGTTGGATTTAATGTTGTATTCTTGATACAACTTCTTCACCTCAGATGAACAGAAGTTGGTGCCATTGTCCGTCAATATGGTATGAGGGACACCAAATCTGGTAATGATGTTAGAATTGATGAAGATAAAAATGAATTTAGAACTAACTTCCTTAATAGGTATTTCCTCTGCCCATTTGGAAAAGAAATCAATAGCAGTAAGAATATACTTAAACTACTTGGTCGTAGCTGAAGGGTAAGGTCCCACAACATCCATTCCCCATGTAGCAAATGACCACGAGTATTTAGCTGTATGAAGCAACTATGGAGGTTGATGAATGAAGTTGGAATGTACTTGTCATGAATGATACTTCTTTGTGAAATCAACACAATCTTGTATCATTGAAGTCCAAAAGCATCCAAGACTTAGAATATGATCAGATAGTCTATGTCCAGACTGGTGGGCACCACAGACTCCTGCATGCACTTATTTCATGATAGCCATTGTCTCTTCACCATCAATTCATCTGAAGAGAACTCCATCAAAACCACGTTTGTAGAGAATTTTCTCTAGGTGTTATGGGCTATCATAAAGAGTAAAATTGACCACATGTCTCCGGATTTGTTCTTTCTCAGCTCTATCAGGTGGAAGTGTTCCATTTAGAAGGTATTCCCTGATAGGTGACATCCATCATGTAGTATGGCCATATGGTTCAGGAATGGGAATAATTTCATTAATTTCCTCTGTTCTGATTCGAATATAAGGTTAAATTGCACAACAGTGGGCAATACTGATGGTTGTCTCGTCCCGATTTGGATCTGCCAGAGTTGTGGCTATATTAGCCAGTGCATTAGCTTGAGAATTTTGTGATCGCGGGACATAAGAAAATGTCGGTTCCGAAGGGAATTCCGCCATTAACTCTCTCACGTAATCATAAAAAGGGATTAGTTCTTCTTTTCTGATGGCATAATCCCCATTGACTTGTTTGATTACAAGGTATGAATCACCTTTCACCTTTAAGTGATTCACTTGTGCTTGAAGCGCTAATTACAAGCCTGAGATGAGAGCTTGGTATTCTGCATCATTATTGGTACCACTTTCCCACAATAAGAAGGAATAAGGTAACACTGCCTTTTCTGGATAAATGAGCACAATTCCTAAGCCAACTTTGTTGAATTTAGGATTTTCCATTTTCCTCCCTGTTGGACTTCTAGAAGAACCATCAAAATACATTTCCCATGCCTGAGGATTTTTTTGAATAGATAAGATTTCCTCATCAGGGAGTTCAATATATGATGATGTGTCTTCCATTGAAGGGTGTTCAGCTAGAAAATTAGCTAGATCTTGGACCTTTATTGCCTTTTGAGACACATACTGAATGTCGAATTGCTAAAAAATAACTGCCCACCTTTCCAGACGTCTTGTAAGAATTGGACGACTAAGGATGAATTTGATCAGGTTATTGCGAGATACCAATTGGACCTTGTGATGTTGCAGGTAGTGTCTCGACTTCTGAACTGAAAATATTAATGCTAGGCAGCACTTCTCAATACTTTAATATCGGGTTTCTGCTTCAAGCATAGTCCGACTGAGGTAGTAGAGGGTGTTTTCATTCCCAGCATCATTATTCTGAGCAAGAAAGGCACCCAATGATCACTCTAAAGTTATCACGTAGAGGATAAGTGGTCTTCCTTCAACAGGTGGCATGAGTACCGGTGGAATCAAGAGGTATTTCTTGAGAATATCAAATGCTTCTTGACATTCTTCAGTCCACTGGTAAGTGAATCCCTTCTTCATCAATTTGGTGAAGGGTAAACTTTTTCCTGCCAAATTGGTGATGAAACGAAGAATATATGCTAGGTGTCCTTGAAGTCCTCTTAATTCTTTCAAATTTCGAGGAGGTGACATACCAAGGATTGACTTTGTCTTCTCAGGATCGACTTCAATACCACGATGGTGTACAAAAAATCCGAGAAATTTTCCTGAGGTTACCCCAAAAGCACATTTTAAGGGGTTCATCTTCAAATTATGTTGTCGAAGTTGGCAGAATATGACTTACAAATCAGCCATGTGATTAGAACGTTGTTTGGATTTGACCACCAAATCGTCCACATAGAATTCAACAAACTTCCCTAAAAAGGGTTTTAAGATACGATGCATGGCACGGTGATATGTTGCACCTTCATTATTTAAGACAAAGGGCATTACCCGGTAGAAAAATACACCCTGAGGGGATCTAAAGGCTGTGGATTCCTCGTCTTCTAGGGACATTCGGATTTGATTATATCCAGAATATCCATCCAGGAAGGAAAGTGCTTCATTGCCAGCTGTTTCATCAATTAAAAGTTCTGTAATCTGAAATGGGAAATCATCCTTAGGACAATGCCAATTAGGATCTCTGAAATCGATGCAAACTCTAATTTGTCCGTTCTTCTTCTTCACAGGGACAATATTATCCAACCACTTGGGATATTGAACTTCTCTGATGAAGTTAGCTTTGATAAGATTATCCACTTCAGCTTCAATTTTGGAAGCATAGGTTGGGTGTGTTTATCTTACGGCTTGCTTAAATCCTCGATGTTCTTCTCGTAAACCCAAATGATGGGTAGCAACATCAGGATCAAGCCCAGGCATCTCTTTATAGTTCCAAGCAAATATGTCTTGATTTTTCATTAAAAAGGAAATATAAATCTCTTGTTCTTCAAGAGTCATGGATGAACTGATTAAAGTGGGGCGTGGATATTCTTTTTTACCTAGATTTATTTCTCTGAGTTCATCCACGGTGGTAGAGATACCCTCTTCAAATGCTGGAGGAGCATCTCTGAGATCATCCTATTCTTCTTCAACATGTGTTATTTCTTCCGTTTCTAATTTCATAGTATATGATAAACCAGAATTTCCATGATCAGAAGAGATGTTAAAATTTGAACATCTTGAAGAAGAATCTTCCATTTCTGACCCGGTTGATGATGAAGGGTCTTCCATGGGAAATAAAGAGGAGATGATGGATTGAGAATCTACATCATTGTTCACCCCCGATGTTGCTATAACTTCTTCTGACCTGATTGGCGAAGTATAGACTTGTTGGATTTCATCAGATGAAATGAAGACGTCGCCATTTGGGCTTTCATCACTGCTTGGAGGATCACCAATTTCTCTTATGTTGTCTGGCTTGATTGCCGTAATTGACATTATGGATCTTTCCATAAGAGTATTTTGATTTGGTTCTATCCTGTCAATTTGACTAATAGGAAACACATAATCTGTATTCACATGCGCAAATGGATTTACTGGAACCTTATCCAAACCATATGGAGCATTAACTTTGGTAATCTCCTTGGTTGTGGATTTATCCTTTCCCTTCATGTGATAGAATTACGCCTTAATGTATTGAGACTCACATGTCTTGAATGGGGCCTTATCACCATAAAATGTCCCAACTTGACCATTGAAACAATATTTGAGACATTGATGGTATGATGAAGGGATATCCGCATGTTGATGTAGCCAGGGTCTTCCAAGCAAGATGTTGAAGGCTGAGTCTTGATCAACAACCATGAAATCTAAATTGGATACAAGATCTCCAAACTGAGTTCTGAGTGTAACTTCTCCCAGTGGTTCTTGTTCATTTTTATCATATCCTTGTAACATCATGGTATAAGGAGATAAATCAGATTCTGTGTGGCCCAATCGCCGAAGTGTACGAATGGGCATGAGGTTGACTCCTGAACCATTATCAATGAAAGATCTTCGAACGTCTACGCCATTGACCTTGATAGATAAGTACAAAGGTCTAATATTCCCATGAACAACATCATATTCATCTTCATTAGTAAAAGATATTACTACATGGCATTCTACAGGATTATTCTCTACATGGTAGACTTCAGTTGCAACAATTTCAGTTTCAAACTCCTGAGGACTTGACAAAGCCTTAATGAGTGCCTCCCAAAGATCCTTTGATAAATTCAAGGCATCCAGAATTGATAACTTGGCCGGTAATTGGGCCAGGTGTTTCAATATATCATACTTTTGATCCAAAGGTCAACATTCCCCAATAGGAACATGTGGTTTAGCAGGTGCCTTGAAAGTTTATGACTTGGAATTTGATGCATATTGTACTGGGATAGGAGTTGGTAATACTCCTGGTTTTGGAAGATTAGACCGATTAGATCTATTCACTTGCTGAGAGGAAGAAGATGGAACCTTCAACCAGTCTTCCAGAATAACTGTGCCAGGACTGAATTTGCTTTTGGTAGAAGAGATTTATTATTCTTGTTGAGCTTGCTGAAAGGATCTGCCACAATTTTCTGCTGCATACACAGTTCTAGCAGGGGTAGAATTGGAATAGTGTCTTCTGAAAGATCCACGCCTTCCCCTGTATCCTGAGCTTTTGGAACTTCCTCTGATTCCTCTGTTTGATACAGGGAATTCAGGATCATCTAAATCGAAAATGCGACTGTCATATGGATCTATTAATTGAATCATATTAATAGAATCGAAAATCAACTCTTCATCCGATGAAGACTCTGCCTGATTAACTTGTTTAGGCTATACCGTTTGGTAGGATGGTGGCTGTGAATTTGAATTAGATGGCATGAAGTCTGCTAGAGTCAAAGACAACTTAGGATTTGACACATACTCATCTTCTTCTGATTCTTTTTCTTTCGTTGAATCATGCTGTTTCTTTGAGGATTTTCCCTCTGATGAAGAGGGTTTTGCTGCAACATTCATGGAAGAAGGAACAATTGGTTTCTTCAATTACATTCGCAAAATAGCATGAGTTCGGTTGATCATCTTTCTGACCATCCAATCATCATATTTTTTTGAATTTTTGTTCTTAACTTCTTGCCACTCATCTTCCTCCTCTGGAACTGTAGCTGTTACACATGTTACCTGAGCTGAAGAACCTTTTCATTTGACTTGTCCTGAGTCAACCATCTTTTACAGGAGGTCTTTGAAGAAAAAACACTCCTGGATGGGATGCCCCAACATTTGATGAAAGGGGTAATAATTGGTACGATCTTCATCTCCTTCCTTGTTTGGCATTTTGGGCCTTGGCAACTGAACCAAATTATTTTCCAGAGCCGAAATGAAGTAACCAATAACTTGTTCATTTCGGAAAGAGTATGTTTTTCTCTTTAGATCCTCAAACTATTTTCGTATTTGATCTCTTTGATCATCTTGACGAAATGTCCTTTGTTGTTGGCACTCAGGCGGTGGAGCCCTTCGAGAAGATGAAGGTTTTGAAGTAGAAGTAGGTACAAGTGCTTGTTTAAGCATAACTGTAGAAGTCTCTGCTTTACCCATTCTCCTTCCTGGAGCTGATGAAATTACATGAGATTTATCCTTAGTCTGTATAAGAGAATCTTCAATCTGTTGAGCGATTGAAGTAAGGTCTTGAAACCCTCCTATGTATTTCACAGAGATCAACAGTGTACGTAATTCGTCACGCAGATTTTCCACAAAGATTGGAAACAGTTCCTCTTGAGGGAGTGCTAAGCTTAGGGAATATGTTAATCCCTTCTAGAGAGCAATAAAATCAGAGAATCTTTCATTCTCCCTTTTCTTACAGTTTTTAATATGAAAAACTGTTGTCTTTGGCAATGTTGAGCTGAATTGAAGAAGAAATCGTTGACAGAGATCTTCCCATCCGGTAATTGACCGGGATTTCAAGCGTGTGTACCAGAAAAAAGTTGGTCCTTGCAAGGTTCGCATGAAGCATCTGAGTTTCACTGCTTCTTGCTGTTCTGGAGTTCCCATCATAGGATCGCAACAAGACACGTAATGCATCAAATCCTGTTCAGGGTCACATGATCCATTGGAAATAGGGAATACAGGGTTCCCAAAACATGACGAGGGAGAGATTGAATCTACCCATTCAGGGTAAGCTTTCTTTTCTGATTGAAACTATGCATGCTTCCCTTCCATAGTCTCTAACTGAGTTGTTAATGACTCAATTTTAGTTATTAACTTTTGAGAAACATCCGGTTGAACTTGGACTTGGGCGGGTGCAATGACTGGATCTTGGACAGATGTGGTGGCTGGTATTGCAATCGATGGCAACACTTCTAATTGTTGTTGCACTTGACCCGTAGGATTAGACCTGTGAGGGTGTACTGATAAAGGAGGATATTCTTGATCCATCTCAGTAGCTGCAACAAACTCCCTTGGCTGACTGACTCCAGCACGCTTATGAGGAAGACTACCTTGAAGTAGTTCTGCATTCAACCTCCTCAATTATTTCATTTCTTCCTCTTATTGCTCAAATCATTGCTCTAGTGAGAGCGATTGGCCTTCTCCAGAGGAAGGATATGTAACCTGATTCTTTACCTTCCCCTTGTTTGATCCCTTTAGAAGAGGGGGAAGTGGGTTACTTGAAGGATTACCTAGGTTCTGAGTAATACTTTGATTTCATGTACGCACACCTTCTTCATTTGTGTATGTGTGTACACCTTCTTGAGAAGGAACATCTTCATCTGATACCTCTTAATGAGCCTCATATGGTGGATCAGAAACAACGGCATTGATGACATTGATTGATGCATAATGCATCGCATCCCTTATATCAACATTTCTGTGATATTGTCTTCTTCCATGTCTTTGAAGAGACATTGCCTTTTTTTTATTCGATCCCTCAGGAACTTCTTGAAGAACCGTAATTTGGAGGTAATATCTTGATAATTTGTCTCTTCGTTCCTCCTGTGGCTTCTTCCCCAATCGAGAGAAGACCGAATTTCACTGAGGAGGGGATTGATGATTTGAAAAATTCCCCAGTCCGGTGGACTGGGGCTGTTCCTGCTATCTTTTCTCAACTCCTCAAATCCTATTTGTTGATTCTGAGGGTTGGTTTAAAAGAGACCCTAGTCTGGCGAGCTGGGTGGCTCTTGACATGCTATGTCTGAGACTTTCTTAAAATATCTCCTGATCTTGCAGACCTTAGTCCTAAAATTAGCCGGATGCATCAATCGACATCCACTTTTATCACCCGGTTCAAAAGTCATTGGATGATTTTTGACACTTCTGTCACTTGATGATGTGATTTCTCCATACGAGAGGCATGTTCAATATTCTTGTTTGCTTGATGCAGGAGTAATTCAAAAACTTTTTCTCTGTATTCTTGATTTTGAGAAGAACTGGTTGAGGCATGTTCTTGGGAAAGCTTTTGATTACAAACAAAACCCATTGACTGTGGCCGGCCATGGGAAATAACATTGCATGAGACCATTTTCAGCCAGCTTTACTAACTGAAGAGCATAGTGAAATGTAGTTCTCCATGAACACCCCATCCTCTGATATAAATACCAGATGGGGCATTGGAAATTAACTGGCGCAATCTTCTTAGTGCGCCAAGCCATGAATATTGAAGGGCTCTCTGCTGCTTTTCAGCCTTCAGATATCGAGAGACTGATAGATATTCCAAGTCAATTTGATGTTGTAACCCTTCTACTATCTTACCATGATTTTCATATTCATCATAAGATAATACTTTCTTTTTCAACTGACTAAGAGTTTTCCATATGTTGAGATGAATATCATGAATTCCATCTTCCGTCAACATTTCTGGAATGTTATACTGAGAGTCATCCAGAGGCCAAAACATGATTGGCACTTCACCTTTCGCCAGTTGTTTTATCATGTTCATCATTTCATCTTTATCATTCAATGAAGATTCTTCTACCTTATTTGACCAGAGCTGGTGCTTCCTTGTTGCTTCATCGGATTCAAAAAGATTGGTAGAGAAATCACTGATCAAACAAGAAGATGCATGACTTAGGGGTGGTTCGGAGAATTAACTACACCCTGGGCTATCTTCCGATTGACAAAGTATTTCACCTGCTAGTGATGAAGAATCATACATGAATGGTTTCACATTTTCAAGTGCCTCAAGAAAAGAGGGCTTTCTCGACACTACATTGTCCACTAGATCATTTTCTGGACAATGTGCATCACTACTGCAGAGAGGACTTTCGCAGTGAAATTCATCATCATGGGGAGGACCACCATGGTGGGTTATAGCAAAAGATGAGATCTCTTGCTCCTTGGTCTTCTGACCACACATAGGGTTCCTGTGGCTCTCATCTGAAAATGAAACTTCGAGATCGACCGAATTTTCATGAAGAAAGCCTTCATGAGGAAGTGTCTGTTGAAGACCTTCGGAATTAATGTTCCCACTATTGGGAAATGAGGGATTAGAATCTTTCATTCCAACATATAACTGTCTGATGGCTTCAAGAACTCCAACATCGAGCAAGGCCTTGTTACAGATTGGATCTTGATCTCTTGACTGTGTTGGGCATGTCTTCTTCTTAGACGCCTTCTTACTCGCCTTGGAAACCACCTGTTGATGAAAGTGGCTTCTCTGAGCATGTGTATTTGCCTGATCAGGAGAGATGGCTATGTTAGGCTGATGATCTCTACTAAAATCAGGTGTATATTCCTGACTTGGTTGTCCGTATGATATGGGGGAGTATGCCCCACAACCCTCTTGAACTGGAACAGATGTGTGTTTCTGTTTTGGGGTGAACTTTTGATGTGTCACTCCACTAGTAGGGATATATTTATGTGTCTTTCCCTGATATGCTGCTGAAGCTGTTATAATATCCTAGCAAGCATCCAGAATATGAGCAGGGATTTGCTTCTGCTCTTTCACCATTGATAAAATATGTTTGGTGACTTCAGCTGCCGGAATGGGGATATACGTCCATTCCATGCTTGGAATAGGTGTATGTGTCTGATCATGTACTCCTTTTCCTGTCAGTGAATCTTGACAGTACTCAAGTGTGGGGGCAGAGAGTTGAGTCTTCCTCCTGTTTGTCGCTGGAGCTTTCCGACTGACTTCTCTGAATGCTACCAAGCGAGACTATTGGTAGGCTTGATCAGTACTAGCAGATGTATGTGCCTGCTGATTTCACTTCACTAAACGTGGTTGATGATCTCCATCATATGTAGTTAGACGAGCCAGATGACTAGCTGATGATGTATAAACAGGTGTATGTTCCTGCCTATAGTACTCCACCGAAATTGCCTGGAGGGATTGGCGTGATGCTGCCAGAAGAGTCTGCTGGACAGTGGAATTAAAATGGATGGGTGTATGTGCCTGCTCGTTGCTTGCCACCAAGTTAGGTTAGTGGACTTCTCCGTAGATGGCAGAGATGAGAACCTGCTCACTGTTGACCGGATTTCGCCTTTGGTGATTCGTCTTGCCTGCTCGGGTTTGAGGAACCTGAGTCGAATGCCGGGAGTCGGTACCCTCATCATGTTGAGGGCGCACTACCGCACGAGTCTGGTGGCTATTGTTGATAGGATCCCTTGGGAAGAACTCTTTTCTACTTGAATTAAGGCCCTGAGGGACCTGCTCATTCACCTCCCCAGAATAAGGGATCAAATGGTGATTGTGTTTCGGGGATAACTACCTGAAATGGTTGGACATGGTGGTTAGCACCGCCTGCTTCTTGATCACTGGTCATTACTGTCTGGACGACCAGGGTGAATTGTTCACTTGGAGGGATTGTTGGGAAGCCTCCAGAGTTGTAATAGTACCATTTTGACGGTACTCTGTAACCAGTGCGTTTGATACCCAGCGTTGAAGATGCTAAGTAGGTGATGTCATCCTCAGATCGGATGGAGATCCAACAGGAATAGCAGCAGTGGTATTCACAGTAGTGGTATTCACAGGTGTGAACTTGAGAGAAACCATTTCTTAGAATGAAGAAAATCTTGGAAAAGAGTTCCTGTTTGATATAACAGACATAATCAAGATAAATCCGACCACTACATCTTTTGGATGAGCATATATATCAATGATTGTTTTTGTTGGCCCTCTCATTGAGTTTTAAATAGGGGCATAACAAATAAGTAAAACATCATTTTAACTTGGTTAAGGATTCACATCGGGTTCACCATTTTTTTTCCTCTGGAATGGGTGATGATCTCATTGATTTAAGATTAAAATATTCCAAGCGGTTTCTAATGGGTTTGTTCGCAGAACCAGAAACATACAATGATTCCATATCCATTTGAACCTACTTTCCAAAGGTAGGCACTCATTAGTTGTAGACTGATGAGGCTCAGGAATTTGCATTGGTCGAGAGGATGGGAGGTCGGACTCATCACACCTTTTTTTGAGGGGAATTATATTTACTCTGGGACTCTCTTTATAGATTTAAGTTATGTTCGTGAATCCTTATTACATTACCAAGTATAAAATGAGCTTTCCTTTAGATCTGACAATCAATGATTGATATGTAGGAAATTTACAGAATCTTTTATATGCATTCGAGGTTCTTCATTGATAGAGAATCATCTATATTTGTTAGAGATTCTTAGTCAATGGTATCCTTTGACACATAAAAAGTCTCTTGATCATTATGATGACCATACTAGTTTTAAATCCACTCAGTGGGGCACTTGAAGTTTATTCTCATTCAGAAGGACATGGATTATTTCAGAGTTGGGATCATACCTGCAGATGGGCTACCTACGTATCCTTTCTTTAGGAAAAGGAATCAGAACCCACGTAGTTCGAGTAAGGGAGTATGATGTTTATGCATGATTGATGGCTCAAAGAAAAAGATTTCATGATTAATTTTACACTCTAAGCTCAGGTGAGTCATGGTCGGTGAGAGAAACAAGAGGTATTGGTGAAACCAGACAATTATTCCATGAAAGATGCAATGATGTGGGGCTTATGTGTGTATGACTGCCCAAATAGATGAGGATTAAGATTTACTTCAGGGAAGAAATCTAGGAATAGGGTCCATAAAAGTATATGTGCTTCATGGAGATTTGGATACTCTAATATTGGGGCTTACTCCTAAAGGAAGATTCCCAAGTTAGGAGGGGACTTATGATTGGGTTTTACTCTTAAGAAGGAAGCCCAGATCAAAAGGAAATTAAGACTAGTTAAGAGAGATTAAGGCTGGGGCTTAATTATGAGAAGAAGGCCCAGGTTAAGGGACTTGAAAAATTAAGGGACATGGGGCTTACTCCTGAAAAGGAATCCCAGTTTAAGAGAATTATGGTTGGGGATTACTCCTAAAGAGGATGCCCATATTTGGGAATTTTAAGATTGGGTCTTACTTCTGAAAAGGATGTCTAGGTTAAAGAGGACTTGGGGATTACTCCTAAAAGGGATGCCCATATTTGAGAATTATGACTAGAAATTATTCCTGAAAAGGAGGTCCAGGTTAAGGGGTTCTCTCATCTTAAAGGATGAGGTTGAATGAATGAAATCTCAATATTTAGTGACATAATGATGTGTAAATCACTAGGTTTTGAGAGATATTCCACAGAATTCCTTTTAGATAAGGAAGTTAATCAAGAAAACATGCCATAAATGGATTTGAAGTATGTCTTGAAGACTGAATCTTGAATAGGAGAGGGTGAATGGTATAATAGGGGTTAAATGGGCAAGAAGAGAACCCAAAAAGGTAGGGGCGTGCAAGTCCTGGAAGGCTCGCATGTACTGCGTGGGCGCGCAAGTCCTGGTCGTGCAGGTATACCTGCGCGACACATGGGTACTTGTTCGATTTTTAACCAGTAGTGTAACACTTGGGAGATCATTGACCAAAGCCTTTAGAATTATCCTAAAGTACTTCCAGAAGAGAGGAGTGCAAGTTTTGGTGAAGAAGTAGGGCGGCGCGCAAGTATTTTCATTTCCCTTAAGGGTAAAACACCTTAGGCGTGAAAGTGTTAGTAAATTCTAACACTTAGAGCTTACTTCTCTTGTTAGACCTTCCATTATAGGTAAATAATTACCTTAGAAGTGTTCGGAAGACCTGAAGAAGAGACTTGGGCGTTCAGAGCTCTGTATCTGAATTCTGGAAAAATTCCTCCCTCAAATGGGGGGCCCACAGGGTCTATTTATAGGCTAGAGAAGACCGCGGGCGGTTATCCTTTAGGGCTTGCAAGTCACTTACACGACCATTAGGTGGCACGCAAGTATACTTGCACGACAGTGATGGAACTTTCACGACCCTTGTGCATTTAAATCCTTGTTCATGCCTTTGTCTATTTTTGATGTTTTTTCAAACGATGAATCAATTTGTGCTAAGTCATTTCCCTTTCCATTCTTTTAGACAATGTGACGAAAAGGAGCGTCAACAGTCTCATGAGAACCTGTTAATGCATCAAGGAGCTATATAACATCTGGGATCCTCCCATCATTTCCTATAAAAATAATTCCTTATAAAAATATTAAAAATAAATAATATTACTAATCAAATATTTTTATTGAATAAATAATAATTAATTTTAAATATTTTTGCAAAATAATCAAATTACTATCAAAGTAGACACTGGAAGTAAAATGATATATGATTTTAGGCAATACTAATATCCATTGTATGATAATATGTATATTAAAGTAAAATTCTAATTACAATAAAGTTACTTTTTCAATATATGGTTAACAATCACAAAAGGAAGTGATATTGCAAAGATAATCATTAAGAACACTCTTGAGGAAAATAATATTTAAACATTCCAAAGTGTCTCATACCACTTTGAATCAAAATATTTAGAGAGGTATGATGTTAAATAAAAATTATAATATAATTATAATAATTTAATTCATGATATAATAATAAAAGGTAGTATATGAACCAAATAAAAGTGAATTGGTGCATAATAACAAATAAGTCTAAATGAAATGTAAATTGAGATGAAATTCACACACCTTAACCTTCATTTTTATGTGTGGTATTTATCCTCCTTTATGGTGGTTTAAAATTTTTTACTAACGTATAACATAACCATACTCATTTTTATAATACCATATATTAATTTTTTATAATATTGTAGTACTCATTAGTTAATACTCTTTTGTTATTTTAACTATTTCGGGTGTTAGTTGCCTATTTTTCTCATGTATGTTTTGTCTTTTCATTTGTTGTTCCCTATTACATATATCATGATTTAATTATATCTGGAATTTTATCCATGATTTAATTATAATATATATTTATTACATATTCATTTAGGATAATATATAATTTTTTGAGATAAGAACTGAAATGCACCATTCATGGAGACAGTAGGCCGTACATACGCATGAATGCTACTTTATTTTATTTGTTGTATTAAAAGAATTAAAAATAAATGATAAATATGTATACTATAGTTCTAGTATCATATATATGTTATATAGGTTACATAGGTTTATTAAAACTATCCTTTATATGTCCCTTACATGGCATGAATGAGTCATATCGCTTTGAGGGGAGGTAGTCCACACTTCCTCAAATGAAATTATCATATTTAAAGAAGATAGAAATCATAAGGGTATGTTATAAATAAAAAAAGAATAAATTTATTATAAAAATTTTATATAAAATATATAAATAGATTTTCCATCATAATGTGCATCATGATAGGTGGTAAAGGAAAAAATGAACAATCATCATTTCGTGAGGCAGAAATTCTCCGTACATAGAAATAGTGTGTTTATTACGCATTAGATGGAGGTGTGTGTAAGTGTAGGTATAAAAAATTAAATAAAAACATCCTAGTATATTTATTATACTGTTTTGTTATATAATCAAGGAATAGAGATATTTTAGGGGTTGGATAGTGTAAATAAAACTAAAAGGTTAAGAAAGTGTGTTACCTCTTAATCGATTTACTCCTTTTGTTTTGTACCAAATGGATTCCTTGGAAGGATTTATGCCAAAAGGAAGGATTAAAGGTCTAGTGTAGGGATACCTAGAATATATATCAGTATATATTTTCCTAACCTAATTAGTTTTATATGTTTAAGGAATGAGGAGAGGTGGTGTATTTTTATACGGTAGAAAAAGGACTCACTTGGAATTTTAGAAAAGAAGTTAGGTGTACCCAAGTTTTTAGCTAACAAAAGTCTTCAAAAACATAGAATACAAAATAATAGAAGTTTCATGGATGAATTATGTATATAAAATGGTTTCTTGACAAGTGGATAGGTCATTCACCCATAAGTTAAAGGTTTAGTTCTTTATTGAGATTAATTTTACCTTAATAACTGTAATTAATTTTAATTAATTTCACTAATATTTTTGGTAAAAAAATAGCTATTATTATAAATTATAAATTATTATGATGAAAATATATAATCCATTTTTCTAAATTACAATCATATATGGTTCATAAATTAGTTTAAAATTCATCCCACAGGCGGGACGACAATGCAGATTTTTAATGTAAAAACATTAAAAAGATTGATATGTTTTTACATTAAATTTCAATGTAATTTTGATCCCAATAAACTAAGTTGGATTAATTGATAAAAATATGATTTAATTATTCTTTAAAAAAATATAAAACATAATTTAACTATAAAAATAAATTAGATGAAATAAGTACTTTTGAACTAAAATTATGTATTTTTCACTGTTAATTAAAAAATGAAATGTTTCAGAAAAATATAAAAAATTAAACATAACATAATTTTTCTATTTCTATTTAAATGATGAATGTTATTTTGAAATATTAAATCAACTAAAGTTTCAAAATTCATATTTAAAAAGGGTTCTCCATTAAAAGACGGTAAAATTGCCTTTATAAAAATATAGGTTTTTATGTGTAAAATTGGGTATGTAATTATCTTATGCCTATAAAACCTAATGGATAAATATAAAAAAATATTTTACTGAATATATAACATATATATTTCATTAAAATCATTAAATAATTTTAATTAATTATGTTTATTAAGACAAAACTATTTTGGAAGCATTACAATAATAATATTTCTATTTATATCCAATTGGTTCTTATTTTCATTTCTCATTAGTTGGTAACCAATGAATTAATTTTATATTTATATAAAACATAAATTTTTATAAGTTATTAAATAATATTCATAACCTCTAACATAACAACTGGGTTATATCATATTATTTTAAATAATAATATTTTAATGATACATTGTTATTTAGTGAAACTCAGACTTGTGTGTAATGCAAGGTATTTTGGAAGGTCTCTCTTCCATGTAACCTAAGATAACTCAGTGGTGCATCCATTAAAATATATATAATATATTATATTTATTTAAGATGGTAAATATATTTTAATGCATCGAGTTAATGTATTCCCTTTTTACACTTGGTGTTATATGTCATAAAAACTATTAAATATAAAGTTGTGCTTTAGAATTTTAGGGTGTTACACTCAAGTGTCATGGTATTCAAATAAGAGGATATGCTTCTAAAAATCACGAAGATCATGGATAGATCATTGGTGGAGTGGAATCGGGTATTTCTCTTCTCTAAACCACTATACATCCCTATGTGATTCTTTTTTTCTTTTATTGATTTTCTATAGCTCACTCATTTTAAGAGAGAAGGAAGGAATAACATTAAAATCAAGATATTGGTATTGTTTATATCAATTTTTTAATGGAACCAAATTTACCCTTCTCATGTCTTCATATTTTCCATTCTGAACTAAAAAATGGCTTGAGGGGAAGGGCTCTATTTCTATATTTCTCTTTCTAAAAATCCTTACTGATTCTACCACTTATGTATGATAATAACAATATGTATAAAATGTCATAATCAAGTGATTATATTCAATTTGATTCTAAAAATTCATATTTAAAGATCCATATGAAGATAAATCTAAAATTGTTGATCATAGAAAAGGTATTTCAATTATTCATGGACCATTTGTTAATGGTGATATTTGTGGATTCTAGAAATAATGTATGATTATTTATTTAAAAAATATTAAAACAATAGTTTACATAAAAGTATTTGAGAACTATGAAATTTGTAAAGTAGATCTGGAGAAGTGTAATGGTTCTTAAGAGAAATAATATGATCTTAATTCGAGATATATGAATGTTATTTTCTATGGTTTAGGATTAGATGAATTTAATCGAGTTTCTAAATTTACTACCACATATGATATGTGGTATAAAATTTCTATTGGTTATGAAAGAAATGATAATTTTAGAAAAATATTATACAACACTAAAAAATTTAAATTTGAAGCATTTAGGATGCATGAATATGAAAGCATCACTCATATGAATAGTGTATTGAAATAATTTTTCAATGTTGTTGCTTCCTTAGGAGAACCTATCCCAGAACTAGATTATGCATCAAATGTACTTATAGTTCTAACTTCTAAGTGGAATGAAATATAAACTTATATTCTTTAATCCATAGTAGTCCATGAATTGAAGATTAAATAACCGATTGACATGTTGATGGTGTATGAAGTTGAGATATAAGCAGAAGTTGAAAATAATATCTCTATTAAAAAGGAAGATGTTGTAATCAAAATTACTATGGAAGAGTTTTTTGATTCAAATTATTCAGAATCAATTAAATATCTATTAGATATGATTAAAAATATTGGAATATTGTATAAGAAGAGAAATAAGAAATTTAAAAGGAATAAAGAACGCATATTCTATGAATACAAGGAGAAAAGGTCACATAAAATCTTACTATCCTATGATTAAATCTCAAAAGAAATAAAATTATATTAGAAAAGTTACGAAATTCATGAAGACTGATTGGAGTACCTCTAATGATTAGAGCGACGAATCCACTACAAACTCTAAAGCTAAGCATGAAAATAAAATGGTAAATCTATGTGTTGTCTCTCATGTAGATGAGGTAAAAACTTTTTACTCTCAGACTTCCAATTCTAAGAAATTTCTTATGATAAAATAAATATATATTATTTTATGCTATGAGAAAAACTAGATTCTTTAAATAAAGATAATTGAAAACAAATAAAATACTATTATTATATTTCAATTGAAAAAGAAATTTTATCAATATAGATTTTAGATTTAAGATCCAATTATTCTAAAAGTTATTATACTTTGTATGAAAATATAATTGAGGAGCTATTAGATTAATTTGATAATTTAAAATAAAACTCTAGAATTATTATCCAGGGGTAAAACTATTTGAATAAAATTATTAGTAAGCATAAATATAATAACAAGGGTAAGATTTGGATTGGAATTAATGGATAAAAACCCAATTTATATAATATTTTTTTGTTCATGGTTTGTAAAAGAAAGGGAATATCTACTATTAAATGTCTTCACTATGCAATAAACATAATTTTTTCTAATGAATACTATTTTATAAAACCTAATTTTTTTTTGTGCCATGTATGTGCATTATTCAAAATCACTATCTTGCTTTAATTGTAAAATCCACCCTCGTGAATAACCTCATGTTTTCAAAGTGGGAAAGCAATATCTATTTCCATCCAAGGAAGTGGATAATATAGTTGAAGGAGATCCTTTGGATCCCAAATCCTCTATGATATGCAACACACCTACTCTTGATAAGGCTACTAATAATGTTTAGGTTGATCTTATTATCTCTAACCCCCTTATTAGTCATGCAGGACAACTTGTTGATGGTTCCATGGAGCCCAAGGGAGAAAATACCAAACTGATCTCCACTCCAATAAAGTAGTCTAGCGATACACATGCTATAGAAAAAAATCACTCCAATGAAGAAAAACCACCACCCTCCTACAGATGAAGATGCTTTGGATGATTCTTGGTAGCAAGATAACTCTTGGAAGCATGGATGACATACTAGACGTCACAGGAGGGGATGTGGAAGGGTTAAACCTACATCAAGAAGGGATGAGGTGTTATATGAGGTCTTATACTCGGATGACACAGACATTTAAAGTATTCCTCATCAACTGTGGGATTTAGAAGATCTTCACTTCAGGGTTCATGGACACGATTTCAGTTGAGGAATGGATTGGGGAGCTTTGCGGGATAAAGAGCGAATGATCACTGATAATATTAGAAAAAAAATTGGGTCCTCGTGATGGGGGATTCAATGAACTATTTTAACTACCCGCTATTATCTTTGTCTCTCTTTTCTATTTGATTCAATAAAATGGGGCCTCTAACATCCACCTTAAAAAAATACTATCGGATGGAAAAGCATGTGGGTACCAAAAGGCACCCATGTTTGATATTGTACTAATATATTCCATTGATCTCCATTGTTATATTTAAGAATGGATATTTTTAAAATGATGATTTCTTCTATTTTTGATCAACATTGAAGTAGTTCATTAGCTAAGATAAAAGGATCCTTATAGATGAATCTATTAACATTAATGAAGTATTTTTTTTTATTCTTAAACTATAAAATATTTTCTCAATCTATTATTTTATATGATGATTCAATATTTATAACTATTTTGATAACATCATGAATACTCATTAAAAATTTAATAACAACTACATAATTAAATTGTATATTAATGTGTGTAATAAAAACAATAAAATATTCTGATATGTATAAAATTTTTATTCTTTGAAAATTCCTTGTTATTTTATTAAATAATGGTTTATATGTCTTATTAAGACTATTTTTTGGGCGAATCTATAATTAATGGGGAGTGTGCAGTATTTATTAAATTAATTTAAATCACATAAATAAATATAGGTATATTAAATTTTCTATAGAAAACTATGTTTTCAATTAATATTTTATTATATAAAACTAATTTTATTTGAAAATTGGTTTTCCCCAAAATATTATTCAATTATTTGAAGTTATTATTACAGAATAATTTTTCCAATTCTATTACTCATCTATTTGGAGAGAAATAAATTTCTATTGCTAAGAATTCCTTAGAAAAATATAATGGAAAAGCTATAGAAATCCTAGGTTATGAATAAGGAAATGTTTAATCTTCTCAAGTAGCTAAAGGTGAAGTGACCTCTGTAGAGTTGGTGTATAAGTTTAATCTTTTGAAAGGAGAAGTATTGAAGAAAAATAAAGTGTTAAAAATATCTAGAAAAACATATGAAGAGATATAAAAATATTCTATTTCAAAAGTATATATTTTTTCTATTAAAAGGATGTATCAAAGTTTGAAATAAAGTTCAATTTCTTGAGAATATTTTTATGCATTTGAAGAGGGGTTGATAAAACAAATGAAGTATACCGAACATAACGTTGTTTCAAAATAAGATCATATTGAGTTTAAGTAGTTTTTAGTTAAATAGTTCTCATCCTCCTTGATGGATCAATGATCTATAGCTATTAAAAGAAGATTATAACCACTTTTAATAGTTATAGCTACTGTGAGTAAAGAGTTCAAATTTTGGAGTGTGAAGATGAACCATTTAATCTTTAAAAAATTATCAATTATTTTCCTCCACTATAGTCCATATAAAATCAAATTAAAAACATCTCTATAAATTTTTGATATTTTAAAAATATCAAAATTTTCCATTGTTTGTATTTTTTGTATCTATTTAATATCATTCCCTATATATCTTAATATTTCAAATGGGAATTAATATTTTTATTAATTTGTTTTTAATGTCACCAAAAGGGGGAGGAATTTATGAAATGTAAAGGGTGATATGTAAGAAATGTAAAAATGAATTGAAATAAATTTGAAAAAATAGAATAAAATATATGGGGAGAAATTTATTTGTAAAAATATTATTCTTTATAAGGGATAAATATGGTATATAATCATAACTTTTAAATTTGGTTAACATTTTTTAATTCTTGTGTTTATAAAATTTCATTTCTTATTTTTAAATTTTTGGATAGAACTATCATTTTTATATCTATTTTATTAATTATTTAATTCACACATATATTTTTTTCCTATATTTATATTGGTTTTTTGGGTTTTGTGATCATAAAAAATTTGGAGATTCTTGATAATGTGTTGATAAAACAATTTCATTAATTCTTTTTTGATTCTAATGCTCACAAACACCCAAATTTGTGTTAATAATGATGACACTTCATGTGTATTTCTATATAATGAATACTAGAATAATTATTTTATTTTGGAAGAATTTTTTGACTTCATTCTCGTGGGAGTTTATTTGATTTATTAAGAGTTATGGTCATTTCAAAGGATTCTGGAGACACTGTTTATACACTACATTTTATATAGAACATATGGTTTTTGAACCCAAATTTTGATAAATATCCCTACATTCATACTCTACATTTGGAGTGAACATATGGATTATAAACCCTAATTTTTAAGAAATCATATGTTTGAAGAAGAAAATTTATGGTTCATCATCTTTAAGTTTTTAATCATCCTTACATTATCAATCATACTTTTGAAGTTGATATCTCTACAAAGAAACCCTACGTTTAACTTGGTCAAAATGTGAGTTTTGAATTATTGGTTATTTATGTGTGTCACACAATGATATTTCTAGAATTAAATATCAATTTTAAATACTTTTAAACACTTATTAAAAGGTACATGTTGAATAGATAAAATTATTCCAATTTCTAATGGAAGTTATGAATTTAATTTAACATTTTTAATTAAAATAATCATGATTTATCATTTTATATTTCTGGAGTTATTTGGCATGAATAAATTCAACTATCTTATTAAATACTGTGAGTTTCTTCTTCTTAAAATATTAAAAAAATAATAGCATTTAAAAATAATATTGTGTCATCTCTAGAGCTAGAATTTGGAGATATAGGTGTTTTGATTATTATCTATTTGATCAACTCATTGTCGTTGTTGCTTCATTTCCTTATTAATATTTTTCTACCAACAAAGTATCTATTAGTGATACACTTTGTATCCACACATGTTTGATCTTAGACCTTGTGTTTTATCTACTACTTTTTAAAGTAATCTTGTTTGACGTTGAAGATTATTTTTGTTGTCGCTCTTCTTTATTGAAGATCATATACATTTTTCTGTTGTTACTGAATTTATGAGATAAAACAATATTCTACCTCTTCATCTAATATATGTTATATTGAAGTGTTGACTTCTTATACTCAATAGTGGTGGAATATCAGATTCCCATACTAAGACATGGATGTTATGGTTCCCTATAAAATAACTGGAAGGCCCTATAAAATCCTTTTTGTAAAGGTTTCAACTATTTTCACTTAGTTTTATAGGTTTATGGTTAAGAGGACATGCTAGTGAAAGTCAAAAATCTCATAGAGATAGAATTGGTGGAGTGTATTAGTGGATTTATGTACCCCAAACCAGTATGCATACTTTTCAGATATTATTTCCTTTATTTATTTTCCACTTATCACTCATCTTTAAGAGATAAGGAAATAATCACATAAACTCTAGAGGAGAGTATTATTTTAGTTGAGTTTTTAAAGGAACATAATTCACCCCCTCTTATATATTTATCCTTTCTGTTCCAACCCAAAAAATTTTAAGTACATTATAACCATTATCAATGAATTAAGTCAATATGGTTTTTTGTTTCTTATTAAGAACAAGTTTAAATCCTTTGAAATGTTCAAGGTGTTAAAAAATAAAGTAAAAAAATTATCTAGGAATGAACATTAATATACTTCAATCATCTAGAGTTAGGGAATACTTAATTCAAGAGTTTACTAATCATCTAAGAGATTGTGAAAGTATTTTGTAACTTACTCCTCTAGGTACTACCCAATAAAATGGAGTATAAAAATAAGTGATGATACTTTGTCACTTGAGGTTCAATCGATGATAAGTCAATTTTATCTTTCTATATCATTTTAGGTTATTCTCCTTAAATGACAGTTTTTCAATATATCCCCATAAAAAAGAAGACTATTATAAAGACACTATATGAGATATGGATTGGGAAATATCCCAATTTTTTTCTCAAAAATTTGGGTTTATAGTGATTATGTAAAGAAAAAATTAGAACATTTTTTCCATAAATATATAAAAACATTATTTTTTAGTATCCCATTGAATGTGATGGATATTATTTGAATATTATTATTGGAAAAAAAAATTATCTCATACTATAATAATTATTGAGAAAGAATAAATTACTTATAGTGTGAGTGGGATAAAAAAATATCACAATGAATCTCAAAAATAACAAACAAGAATAATTACTAAGATATAATATTAGATTATTCCATAAAATGATATAAAAACTAAACCACTCTATATTTCGTAAGAACCTCAAAGTTAAATTAGGATTTTTTAGGATGGTCAGAGGTATGGATTTATTATGGAAAATGTGGATGTGTTTTGGTTCATTCAAGATATACTTACTGACTATCAAAAACCTATTTAGAGTTTTGATTCCAAGAAATAGTTAAAGATCATGAAATTTGAAATATCCTCAATGTACACATATCATGTATGTAACTTGGTTGATTAAACTAAATATTTAAAACCCATAGAGTGTAAGTTGGTTTTTTATAAGAAAACCAACATGGATGGTAGAGTTTCTTCTAATAAAGATCTCTTAGTAGCGAATGGTGTCATACAAATTTATAGTGTTGATTTTGAAGAAACATTCTCACCAGTAGCTATGATAAATTCCATTAAGAATTTATTTCCATAGAATATTATTATGATTTTGAGTTTTACTTGATGAATATAAAAATTGCATTCCTTAATAGAAATATGTTATGGATTTGAATATGATATATGCGAATATGATACAATTAAAAGGATTTAAAGTTAGAAATTGTAATGTTAAGGTATAAAATTTATAATGGCCTATTTATGGATTAAATAAATCGTTATAGAGTTAAGATATCTATTTTGATTATGCAATCAAAGAATTTTCTTTATAAAAAGTGGAAATGGATTTTGTATATATAGGCGAGTTAGTGGGTAGAAAATCATATTTTTGGTGTTTTCTTTAGATGAAATGATACTTATTATAAATTATAAGCCTACATTAAGGTTATGAAAGTATTTTTTAGGTAAATAAATCTAGATGAAATACATAGGTTAAAAAATTTACATTCTAGGTATGGAGATATAGAAAGATAAATATAATAGGTTGTTTGATTTGATATTAAAAGTATATATTGGTGATGTTCAAAAGAGGTTTAGTATTGAAAACTATAATAATGATTTTATACTAGTGATACCTGATGTAAGTATTAGAAATACCTTGTTTCCTTTTAATAAGATCAAATATAAGTACATGAATGATATTCATTATCTTTCAATAATAGGATAAATCATGTATTCCAAGTTATGTGTCTGACCTAATGTATCAGATACTTTGAGAATTATTAATAGACACCAATTATGTGATAATAAAATTTCAATTTTATGTATTTATTTTTTTATTTATATTTTTCTATTAATTTTATGTTGCTAAGGTGAAAAGTTTGAAATTCTTGAAATTATTCTCAGAATACATGATATATACACAATCCTAGTAACCATGAAAGGTGGAATAATTTTATATAGTATGGTTTCCATTATCTATTAAAGGTTCTAGTGATGATTTTTGAGTATCAATTTTTATTTAATATTTGATTCATGTATTTTCTGAATGATCTACACATAATTTTATAAATTTTATAGTTGGCCCATGTATCTTTTCCATAAATATTTATTTTGTGTTTTCAAAATATGGGTCTAGAATTTTCCTTCATATTTTTCTTATAAGATATTTGGGGACTATCCTATATCCTTTTAAATATATTTTCCCCTTCTCCAAAAAAGTATTAGGTGAATTCGTGATCATTATTGGTTGATTTTTTTCATAGATTAACGGTTAAGGTCTTCTTTCCTTATCTTCTTCACTCTTCTATTTAATTTCTCCTTTTTTCTTACTATGAACCATAACCACCCATGGGGCCTAATTTCCTCGACCATGGGTATATAAAATTATAAAATTCTGATCTCTAAGGTGTGAAATTACATTTTATCATTCTAATATACCACTAGTTGAAGAAGGTAAATCATTTCCATTATTATAAGGTATGTGGTTTTATACCCTTCCCTTTATTTGATGTAACCTTGAGTTCTTGCTGATTTTAAAATTTTTTTCTATTCAAATAAATTTAATATAATATATCTATGATTTATATTTAAAATAAATCTTATTTTTTTTAAAACCTTTCTTATGATAGAAGCAAGGGATTTTCTAAAAAAGAATATTTTCAACCCAAATATTTTTTTACCACACTGTGTGTCTATTAAAATTCCTAGGTGATATTTTTTTAAATAAGTGAACTTAATAAGATTTTTTTTATTTATGGTGGATTTATAAAGTTGGTTTTTATGGTTTTTAAAATATTATATCAAATTATCAAGGATTGTTTTGTAATATAATATATGTGTTATTATTATGCTCACACTCAATGGTTATTCCCCACGTATGGATTATTATAATTTATGAATCATGATTTTTTTGAATAATGTTGCATTGATATATTAAGGGTTATATTTTTGTAACACCACTATATTTCATAGTACGTTATCTCATTAAAGTAATTCAATAGCTTGTGCTACACGCAATACTGAGTTCGAGCCCACCACAACTTACCAAACTAGCCGTCCAAAAAGCGATTATGAATAGTATTAACTGTATTTTGAATCTTATATAGTATATATAATTTTAACACCCATATTATGTGTTTCTTAGCCATAATATGAGAACAAATTCATTTTTTCATATAAAAGAAATATTTTTTTAAAAATGAAATTTTACAACCTTTTAATAGAAAACCCTTTTTAAAAACAATATTTGACACGTTTATATATTCAATTTAATGAAATTAAATTCTTCTTTAGAATCAGGATATAAAAATTTAGTTTGGATAATTTTTTTCGTACTTTTATGATAACTTTCATATTTTGATGAATAGTGAAAAATACTAAATTTTAATTGAAAACAGCTTTTTTAATCAAAATAATTTATAGTGATAAATTATGCATTTTAATGGTTTGGAAGCATAATTAGATTATATTTTTATCATTTAATACAATGTAGGTCATTATAAGTAATTTCACATTTAAATTTGACATAAACACATGTCAATCTTTTGATAGTTTTTACTTTCAAAAAACCCATTTTTTTGGTTTCAACGACGGGAATTAAAAATAAATTAATTAATGAAACTTCTATGTTTTGAAATTGGTAAAATAGAATTCATTTTTGAATTCTGAATATCAAAATTATCTTAGGGTGATTTTTTGGTATTTTTCTAAAAACATCCAATTTTTTATGAATAGTGAAAAACACAACATTATTGTTTAAATCCAACTTTTTATTTAAATAATTATTTATTTTATTTAAATTTATTTTAAGTAAAAATAGATATATAGTATATATATAAGTTTAATTTAATTCATTAGATTCATTTTCTAATAAAATTAGATGGATAAATTTTTATTGAACTTTTTACGGTCTTTTTTCCCACCTTCTAGGAGCATTTGTAAATTTACATAAAACTTAATTTTACCGATTTTGTGAGTTGAATTTCAAAAATCTGAGAGACACGGTTGACATCAGGAAGTAAAATGTGGTTCAATAATATGAAAATATTTTTTTGGTGAATAGTAACTTTTGACTTTTATTTACCATGGTTAAAAGTAAATAGGGAAATTATGGGTAAAAATGATATTATAATTACCCTAAAACATGTCCTAATTATATTGGATAAGTGAAATTCGACCAAAAAGAACCTTAGGAAGAAAATATGATCCTATTTGGTCCACTTAGATTAGATTATGACATTTATTATTACTTTATTTATAGAAGAGTTAGAAGTGTTAAATTCAATGTTTAATAACTAAACCATTTTTAATATAGAGTTATACATAAGATAAATTAGAATATAAATATTAATTAGAAATCAAAAAAATATTTCATACATAATGGAATTTTATTTATAATTTTAAGACATTAAATAATTAAATTTATTTATGACACAATGATGACGTAGTAATTACCTTATTAATAAAAAAATCAAATAAATGGTATTATAAATATTAAAATAAATATAATTTAAATGTTTTTATGACATCCAAAAATTGTATAGGTGAATATTAAAATTTAGTATTGATTAAATTTATCTTTTTCTAAGTAATCAAGTTGCGATGACTTTCACAAAAACAAAATACCAAATAGTGTCAAAATTGACAAAAATGAGTTTTTAAAAAAAATATAATATTATTAAATTATATAATATTCCTAAAAATATAATGTTCATCCAAAAAGCTTAAATAATATTATATATGTCATTAATGAACCACTTGAGGTTCTCTTGGAAGTCTTGAGTAAGTTTATTAACAATATAGTGTAAGAATACGAGAAGACACGGTAAAAGTTAAACTATTTAACTAAGAGTTAAATCTAAAAGATAAGGTTAATATGGGGACTTAAACCTGTCTAAAACCTACTGGATGAGTGGTTTTATACCCATCCCCACCTTATCCTAGAAATAAATATTTTGGAGCCATTAGAATCCGAAAATGATTTAATTATAAAATAATATTTCAAGATTTTCCTAAAGTGACCCTCATCTGTTGTAAAAGGGTACTTCCCCTTCTCTCAAATCACACCTCCTAAGCCATTTGGCTCAGCCAAACACTGCCCAAATATCCTCCCAACTTCCCTCACATCAACCTAGAGTCCTTAATATGATCATAAAGACATCTTAAGGATCCCTTTTGATCAACTTAAAAGGAAACACCCAAAGAAGAGATAATAATTTCACCACCCTCTTTCAAGTTCTTTTCTTCATCCACTTCCTATTTCTTTGTTGTTTCCATACCAAAATAATAACTCCAGTACCTTATACATACTGTGATGTTATTATAAATATGGTACAACCATATTACTCATTCTATCTATCCTATAAATGAAAAATTCACTATACGTGCATACGTACGGCTTGCCATCTCCACATCGTGGTGTAGTTTGTTATTCAAACACTTCAATATTTGGATGGGTATAATAATGAGTATAAATGATTTAAATAATAAATATAATATTTTAATGATTCTTTATATATGATATAACATCCAATTACATACTATTTTACCATCAATATAATGATATTTTTTCTTGTGCGTACGTACGGATTACCGTCTCCACGATGCAATGAGATTCATTTCCACATTCACCATTCAATGATAATTATAAAAATATATATTATTAATAATTATGTAATATATGAAATAGTAATTATACTTAATAGATATATATATATATATATATATATATATATATATATGTCCGTGTGTGTGTGTGTACTTACATATAACTTATTCACTCACTTCCATTCAATACAATATGAAAACAGAAACAACGTTTATGCGTACGTACGACCTACCATCTCCACAAACGGTGTTTTCCATTTCATATATCTATATATTATACATATTTATATTCTAAATATATATAATATATAAATAATTTTTTATATTCTAGAATTATGTAAATCATGATCTAAATGATATGATCAAGAATAACAAGTTAAAACACATACGATAAAGAAAGCGGTTATTACCCGAAATGTTAATTTAACATGGAAATCATTATTAAATGGGTAGTATAAAGTCATAAATGTATCATGTATGATATATTAAATATGAATATGGTTCTGGTATAATTTAATAACATACTATTATCATTATACATGAGGTTAAACGTACCCTCGACCAAAGGAAAGTGCAAGGTAAGGGTTAATTCGTAAATCTCATTATTATTCGAGATTGTTTATGGGTAAGTTTTTACTAGGATGTATTTATTATCCATGTCCATGTTTCACAAAATAGTTTTCAAAGTGATTCCTTTTAAGGGACTCTTTTATTAAAACATCGTTTTAAATGATTTAAATATTTATTATTCTAAACCTTTCTCATTAATGTCCATGTTTTCAAAATGGTTTTAAGGATTTATTTATATGCACATGAATGTTTTAAAATGTTAATTCCTCTCAAAAGTTTCAATTTAGTATGGGACACTTTTATTAAAAACTATATTTTAAATAACTTCCTTTATAAATTGTGTGACTTTTAAATGATTTCCTAAAAAAGGGATATTTCTCTCAAAGATTTTCACTGATCATTTTCAACTATGTCAACATCCTTTATGGGATATTATTCTTGATCGATGTTGATTTATTATAATAAAATCTTCCATATTGTATTGAATGAGTTATGATATGTTTTACTGTGGATATGTTATTTTTATACCATTCATGGTTTATAATTAATGTATTGGTATTTCGTATGCTAGTTTTAATACGAATGTTTATGTTATTCTTAAACCTTTTCATATAAGGAATGCATTGAACTTAATAAGTGATGGGTGGATCCCTCTATAGATTCTTGATGCATCGGTATGTCTCATGACTCACACTAGTGTCTTGGAACAAGGCCTTGAAAAAATCTTATTTTTAGTCTTGGTACAAGGCCTTGACTATGTGGTTATGAAGTCTGGCATTACGCATTCCATCATTATGAAATTGGTTATGGATATTGCATGTGATTATTCGACTAATAGAATATCCATGTGAATAAGTAAATAGAATTATTTGAATTATCTTTTCCATCTTATGATGAAGTTTAAGTTTAAAAGTCTTTTGTTTTAGTTTTATACAATGCCTTAAATGTTTATTCTTATTTATGAAGGTTTCTGCTATATTGTTATCCTTACTGAACATCTGAGCTCACCCCTTTCTTATGTTTTATTTTCCCAAGATTCCAAGAACTGTATTATGATTGATAAGTAGGGTTAATCTAGTAGATTAATGGAATTCTAAAAGGATCACCTATGTTGTGTTTTATTTTCTAATGTGTAATGTAATATTCATGTATGTAATCTATTTTACAAGACTAATAAATTGATTGGCATTTGGGGACTTGATTCCTTGTAATCATACCAATGTTATATAATAAAGCACTGACTCTGGGTAACTGGGGTCGGGGCGTTATAGTTAGTACTAGAGCAAGATTAGAAACAACCATGGAAATATATTTAGATAAACTATGATTAGAGAACATTACCCTAATATAGACTTTGAGGATTAGTATAGAAGAACTTCCTATAATTTTGGTAATGTAGAGATTTTGTGTATTTTCCAAGCAATACATCCTTGTTTGGATATGAGCAGGTAGAGGCATCTCTGGAGCAGATGTACCTAGGATTGAAAACTCTGACCATGAGTATCAGTCTTGACATGGGGTATCCTAGTACATGACAAAGGGCCTTGCTGCACTCTTGGTTACAACACTCCTGGGGGAAATGCTTAAGATAATTCACATTTTCTTTACAATCCATTATGAAGGATTAAAGAGTAAATACTTTCTCAAAGAAAACATTTTATGATTATAGATTATATGCATAATCTTTTCAATTTACGTTAGGTATTTTACAAGTTTGTAATTATGCATTGCAATTCATAAACTAACCCGGTATATGCCATTGTTTAGAAATGGCACCTACTGGAAGGAATGAGAATTCCAGCAATACGCATGATCGAAAGATTAAGAAGGATCATATCTTTCAAGGTATTAAGCCAACATTTAAAAGGGAAATAGTATCCCACGTATTCTAATCATATGAATAAATAGTTTCATGTGTTAATAAGATAAGTAAAGAATTCTATGAGTCCTATGGATTTGAAGGGAAGAAAGAGAAGAAAAGGATGGTAGAGAGAAATATGGATAAAGGGAAGCAGGGAAAGAAGGATTTTCTCATATGTGATAATTGTGGAAGAATTACCTTGGTCAATGATTGAAGGGAATGGTAGTTTGTTATAAGTGTGGAGAAAAAGGACACCAAGTATGTGATTTAAAGGGTAATAAAAATGTTTCAAATTTACAATGCTTCATCTTCAAGGAGTTGGGACACTATGTGAATCAATATCCAAATCATCAGAGTATACCCCAAATGCTACTATTGGATAATAATAAAGTTATGATACTACTGAAGATGAATAAGAATTATTATAGTTCTCATGTTTTTATTAAAGTATTGTGTTATTTGAATATTGTATTAATGATATACATGTTATAATAATTATAGAGTATATAAGGATTGTACTGCAGTACTATTTCATTAAGGACTTGAGATTCTGTGGAACCAATAAAAGTGACTCAATAGCAGGTTATTTTTTTTGAAAATATATGTTAGAGAGAAAGATAAACCATAATATGGTTCTGATACCGAGGTAGTGATTTTGGAATAATATATGATTGATTTGGATAAATTATATTGGATATTCTTGACTACCTTGAAACTGATTAATGATTTGTATATTCTATCATTGTTGGAGTTTACAATATTTTTTGATAGAAGGAGTATATCCAGTATTCTATAAGGAATAAGGTATAAAGAATATAATCAATAAGGTTTTATGATAATTTAGGGTGTTACAGTATTTTAAAAGAATACATGATGAAGGTATTCATATGTTATTACGTGTCAAAAAGGATCTTCATTGTGTTTACATTCCTTATAAATTTTGGATTGTGAGTTTGGACAGAAGTATGTTGGATAAGTCTAAAGGTTATAATCGATTAAGTTTGACATTGGATACTATTGTAAAGGTTAAATAATTTCTTGAGATTATTTTTGGATTTTCATAAAAAGGACAACCCGGAGGTCGGGCGATGACCCGTTGCGTCTGACAAGGCCGTGAGATTTAAACCCGCAACCGAAGGGCGATAAGGGTGGATCACCTACCACTAGCCTACGTGATGTCCTGGTTTGTATGATGTATTTTTTTAATGATATGAAAAATGAATTATAAATTCAATATTTTTGGAACCTTATATGATTAGGATAAATAGAATATTTTTGAATTCTATTATCTTTTAGAGTGAAAGATGGGTTTATGGTAGGAATTAGTTGAAGGATGAAATTTTGCTTGTAAAGTATATTTTTTTCTATTATTCTCTAAATAAATTAATTCTTAAACGTCAGTGAAGGGATCTTAAAACCAAAAATGTGTTATCCTAATACCATATGTTTTTTTGAACTGATGATATTTTACATCATCTTAGATTGACGGCTTTGAGGCCCTCATTTTTACACTTGTTTGTGATCGATGACCTCAATCGCTCCATATAAATATATATGTTTTCCCTCCAATTTTGTGTCTTTAATTTCCACCAATGTTCTCCTAATCGAGATCATAATATGGTGGTGACTTTTTCATTTCCCTTTCCCTCTTATTAAGACTAAAATTTATTATCCCAATTTCTGATATGGGTTTTCCACAAAGGTATTTTTCTATTTTTAACCATTTATTTTCGAATAACAATTTCAAATTGCGAGGATGAAATTTACTGAAGTAGGGAAGAATGTAACACCCCAATATTTCATATTACGTTATCTCATTAAAGTAATTCAATAGCTTGTGTTACATGTAACACCGAGTTTGAGTGAACCACAACTTACCAAACTAGTCGTCCAAAAAGTGGTTATGAATAGTATTAAATGAATTTTGAATCTTATATACTCTATATGATTTTAACACCCATATTATGTGTTTCTTAGACATAATATGAGAACAAATTCATTTTTTCAGATAAAAGAATTATTTTTCCAAAAATGCAATTTTACCACCTTTTAATGGAGAACACTTTTTAAAACCAATATTTGACACTTTTATATATTCAATTTAATGAAATTAAATTATTATTTAGAATTGGGACATAAAAGTTTAGTTTGGATAAATTTTTGGTACTTTTCTAATAAATTTCATATTTTGATGAATAGTGAAAAATATTAACTTTAATTGAATTTTTTTAATCAAATAGTTTATAGTGATAAATTATGAATTTTAATGGTTTTAAAGTATAATTAAATTGTATTTTTATCATTTAATACAATGTAGTTCATTATAAGTAATTTCACATTTAAATTTGACAAAAATACATGTCAATCTTTTGATAGTTTTTTTTAAAAAAACCCACTTTTTTGGTTTTGACAACAAGAATTAATTTTAAATTAATTAATGAAACTTATGTTTTTAAAATTTGGTAAAATATAATTCATTTTTGAATTCATAATATCAAAATAATCTTAGAGTGAATTTTTGGTATTTTTCTGAAAACATCCAATTTTTGATGAATAGTGAAAATCACTACGTTATTGTTTAAAACTGACTTTTTATTTAAATAATTATTTATTTTATTTAAATTTATTTTTAATTAAAATAGATATATAATACCTATATAAGTTCAATTTAATTCATTGGAGTCATTTTATAATAAAATTATATGTATAATGTTTTACTGAACTTTTTACCGTCTTTTACCCACCTTCTATGAGCATTTTCAAATTTGTATAAAACTTAATTTTACCACTTCTGTGAGTTGAATTTCAAAACTTCGAGAGACAAAATTGAAATTAGTAAGTAAAATTTGGTTCAATATGATGAAAATAATTTTTTGTGAATAGTAACTTTTGACTTTTATTTACTACGGTTAAAAGTAAATAGGGTAATTAAGGGTAAAAATGATATTATAATTACCCTAACACATGACCTAATTCTATTGGATAAGTGAAATTCGACCAAAAACAACCTTATGAATAAAATATGATCCTCTTTGGTTCACTTAGATTATATTAGAACATTTATTATTATTTTATTTAAAGAAGAGTAAAAGTATTAAATTCAAGGTTTAATAACTAAACTATTTTTAATATAGGGTTATACATAAGATAAATTAGACTATAAATATTTATTAGAAATATAAAAATATTTCATACATCATGGTATTTTATTTATAATTTTTAGACATTAAATAATTAATTTTATTTAAGACACAATGATGATGCAGTAATTACCTTATTAGTTAAAGAATCAAATAAATGGTATTATAAATTTTATAATAAATATAATTTCAAATTTTTTATAGAATACAGGAATTTTATAGGTGAATATGACATGTTATGATTGATTCAATGTATCTTGTTTGAAGTAATCAAGTTGTGATGACTTTCACAAAAACCAAATACCATATAGTGTCAAAATTGACATAAATGAGTTTTTAAAACAAATATTATATTATTAAATTATAAAATATTCCTAAAAATATAAGGTTCTGACAATGGTATTAAATAATATTATACATGTAATTAATTAATTACTTCAGGTTCTCTTGGAAGTTTAGAGTAAGTTTATTAACCATATAGTGTAAGAATACAAGAAGACACAGTAAAAGTTAAACTATTTAACTAAGAGTTAAATCTAAAGGATAAGGTTAATATTGTCACCTAAACCTGTCTAAACCCTATTAATTGAGTGGTTTTAGAACCATCCCCACATTATCCTAGAAATAAATCATTTTTTATCCATTATAAACTGAAAATTATTTTATTATAAAATAACATTTCAAGCTTTTCCTAAAGTGACCCTCACCTCTCTTATAAAAGGGTACTTCCCCTTCTCTCAAAATCACACCTCCAAAGCCATTTGTCTCAGCCAAATCCTACCCAAATATCCTCCCAACTTCCCTCACATCAAACTATATTCCTTAAATTTATTATAAATCTAACCTAAGGATCCCTTTTGATTAACTCAAAAGAAAACACCCGAAGAAGAGGTAATAATTTCACCACCCTATTTCATGTTCTTTTCTTCTTCCACTTCCTCTTTATTTGTTGTTTTCATACCAAATAATAAATCCAGTAAGTTCTATATACTGTGATGTTATTATAAATATTTTACAACCATATTCTTTATTCTATCCATCCTATAAATGATAAAGTCACCATATGTGTGTACGTACGGCCTACCGTCTCCACGTCGTGGTGTAGTTTGTTATTCAAACACTTCATTATTTGGATGGGTATAATAATGAGTATAAATAATGTAAATAATAAATTTAACATGTTAATGATTCTTTATATATGATATATCATCCAATTACATACTATTTCACCATCAATATAATGATATTGTCGCTCGTGCGTATGTACGGATTACCGTCTCCACGATGCGATGAGATTCATTTCCACATTCACCATTCAATGATGATTATAAAAATATATATTATTAATAAGTATGTAATATATGAAATAATAATTCTACTTAATATATAAATATATGTATGTATGTATGTACTTACATATATCTTATTCACTTAATTCCATTCAATATGATATAAAAACAGAAACAGCGTTTATGCGTACGTACGACCTACCATCTCCATAAATGGTGTTTTCCATTTCATATATCTATATATTATAAATATTTATATTATAAATATATATGATATATAAATCATTTGTTATATTCTGGAAGTATGAAAATCATGATCTAAATTATATGATCAAGAATAACAAGTTAAAACACGTACGATAAAGAAAGCGATTATTACCCGAAATGTTAATTTAACATGGAAATCATTATTAAATGGGTTGTATAAAGTCATAAATGAATCATTTATGATATATTAAATATTAATATGGTTCTGGTATAATTTAATAACATACTATTCTCATTATACATGAGGTAAAACGTACCCTCGACCAAAGGAAAGTGCAAGGTAAGGGTTAATTCCTCAATCTCGTTATTATACGAGATTGTTTATGGGTAAGTTTTTAATGTGACATATTTATTATCCAAGTCCATGTTTCATAAAAGTGTTTTCAAAGGGATTATTTTTTAGGTAATATTTTATTAAAACATCATTTTGAATGTTTTAAAGATTTATTCTTCTAAACCTTTCCCATTAATGTCCATGTTTTAAAAATGGTTTTAATGATTTATTTATATGGACATGAATGTTTTAAAATGTTAATTCCTTTAAAAAGTTTCAAAGTGGTATGGGACACTTTGATTCAAAACTACCTTTTAAATAAATTCCTTTATAAATTGTGTGACTTTTAAATGATTTCATGAAAAATGGATATTTCTCTCAAAGAATTTTACTGATCATTTTCAACTATGTCAACATCCATTACGAGATATTATTATTGATCGAGGTTGATTTATGATAATAAAATATTCCACATTGTATTGAATGATTTATGATATGTTTTACTATGGATGTTCTATTTTTATAGCATTCATGGTTAATGGTTAATGTATTGACATTCTGTATGCTAGTTTTAATATGAATGTTTATGTTATGCTTAAACCTTTTCATATGAGGAATGTATTAGACTTAGTAAGTGACGATTGGAGCCTGATATAGCTCCTCGATGCATCGGTAGGTCTCATGAGACAAACTAGTGTCTTGTCCCAAGTCCTTGAAAAAATTTTATTTGTAGTCTTGTCACAAATCCTTGACTTTGTGGTTATGAAGTCTAACATTATGAATTCCATCATTATGAAATTGGTTATGTATATTACATGTGATTATTAGAATAGTAGAATATCTATATGAATATGTAAATGGAATTATTTGATTTATATTTTCCATATTTTGATGGATTTTAAGTTTAAAAGTTTTTTATTTTAATTTTATACATTGCCTTAAATTTTTATGCTTAATTATGAAAGTTCCCGCTATATTGTTATCCTTACTGATCATCTGAGCTCACCCCTTTCTTATGTTTTATTTTCTCAGGATTACAAGAAGTTTTTTATGATTGATAAGTAGGGTTAAGATAGGGGATTAATGGAATTATCAAAGGATCATTTATGTTGTGTTTTATTTTCTAATGTTTAATGTAACGTTCATGTATGTAATCTATTTTCCAAGACTGCTAAAGCGATCGGTGTTTCAGGACTTGATTACTTGTAATCATGCAAATGTTATGTAATAAAGCATTGACTCTGGTTAACTAGGGTCAGGGCGTTATAGTTTTGGTAAAGGGTGATTTTGTTTTGATATTTGATTTTATATAAGTGTTTTTCTTTATTTCTTTGATGTTTAGTACTTGTGTTTTCTTATAGAAACTATTCGATCTGGATTTTATTTTGAAAACCATCATAGGAATACCTTGGTAACTAAATGGAAAATTGAGGTATGATTGTTTTAATGATTAATATTATATATTGGATATTTATCCCTTGTTTAGATTAATATACTGTATTGGGGTTTACTTCCCTATTAGTCTAGTGAAGAAAATTTTGGGTTTATACACAAGGATCACATCATAGAACAATAATCTGTTTATTAGATAATATTGATAATTATTAAATTATCATTCTCAACCCACTTGAAGAGTGATTATTTTCATAGAAAAATATTTTCATGATGTTTTGTATTTAACTCCTATTACTTTAGATTTGTATCTTGGTTGGTCATTATTTTGTTATGTGAAAACTATTGTGGTAATATAATCTATTATGAAGATGTTTAATTTTTTAAAATAATTTATATTATATGTGATAATGTTTGATTTGAAATATGTTTTTTTAGGTTTATGGTTTTAGATGGTATTTTTCTTACCTTATAAAAATTTCATATGTATTTTTATTTTAATTATTTAATATATATCTAAAAGTGTGTTCTTCTTGATATATGTTTTGAAATTGTATATTTAATGTAATATTTATAATAATTTTCATGATTTATAAAGTCCTATATAAGTGTGATAAATAATTTTTGAGAAACTAAAACTTGTTTAGTTATATTTACAAGTATTTTTTGTGGTAAGTTTAGTTTAGTTTCATTATGAGAAACTGATGTGAGTCTAAATTTGATTTATATACCATCAAATAAAATTTTGACTAAAAAGGATTTTATTTTAATCATATTTATTTTATTTTTTAAGTTTCATGAATAAAATGAATGATTATTTTATTTTAAATAGACCATTTGTTTGTATAAATATATATAGTTTAAAATATAGTTTTTTATTTTCTTTCCATGAATGTTAAATTTTTTAGTGGAAGATAAATTATATTTAAATATATGTTATAAATATTTGAGGTTTTGAATTTTAGTTGTTATTATAATTTATTTAAATTATATGAAACTGGTTATTTAGATTTAAATGTATAGTGTTCATGTGTGTGTGTTTTTTGGAGGGAAAATGAACAAAAAACTGAAATATAAAATTAAACCATGTGGAATATTCGCAAAGGGGAATATTAGGAATGGGTAGTTGAACCAAAATAAAAAATTTGAAAAATGATAATTGAGTTATTAAATATTTATGAGTTTTATTTATTTACAATCTAATTTTTTTGATTTTTCATTTATATTTTTATCTATTTGAGTGATGTTTGGATTTTTATGAATAGTATGGTGATCTTGATATTTATGATTTATAAAGTGTAATAGAAAGAATAAAATGGGGGGAGATCCCTAAATATGAATGAATTTTACAGTAATTAAAATAATTATACATTGTTTTATATTTTAAAACATATGAAATTATCCTTTGATTCATAATGGATAATTCTTATGAGTGAATTTAGGGGAATTTTTGGGTGTAGAAAGTGGAATGGGAGGGAGAATTATGACACCACAATATGACTTTTTTTAATTAATTTTGATAATTATTTTTTTCCTTAATATATATAGAGTTCATATGAAAATATATAAATTATGGAATATTTTTATAGAATTCCTAGTTTGTACACTATCTTGGTAACCATGCATCAAAACCCCGAAAGGTTGATGAATTTTCTTCAGTAAGGTTTGTATGGTGTTTTCATGGCCTTTATGACTGTGCAGGGTGACCATGCTTATTGAATATACAGTTCCCATAGCTATTTTATGGATTGTGCATGGTTTTTCAACCATGAATGTAGATGGTGAATCTTTTCTAGAAATTTTTATTTTTTATTTTTAAAAATTTGACTCTAGAAGTTTACTTTATATTTTTCTTATGTGATATTTGATGCTCAACCCAGAGCCTTCTCCATGGATTATGTCTTCCCCCCATCTATTATTGGAAAATTATTGGGTGATTCTTGGATGATTTTTTTATAAATAAAAGGTTAGATTATTCTTTCATCATCTTCCTTCTTTTCTTGTTTTCTCATTTTTTCTTTCTCATCCAAAACCTAGATGACCATTAGGTGTAATTTCCTTTAATTAAGGTATCTAATTTTTTTTTATTTTGATATTTATAGTGTGTAAAGCCTTTCTCTTGTTTTAATGTATATCTGGTTGAAGAATGTGAATCATTTACATTGGTTTATGGTAGGTGGTTTTATACCCTTCTTTTGATTTGAAGAAAATTGAGTTTTTAGTGTTTTAAAACTTTTTGTCTATTAAAATAATTTTTTATATGATATATATAATTTATTTTTAGAAGAATATTTGTCTTAATCTAGGTTTTACTTATGAAATATAAGGTTGATTTTATAAAATATGTTTATTTTAAATCTAAATATGTTTTTAGCACACCATGTTGTTGGAAAAGGAATATGTGGCTTTTTTGTAATTAAGTGAACTAAAATTTGTGATTTGATTTGTGATTGATTTATAAAGTTGGTTTCCATGGGTTTTATACTTTTAATTTGAATTATTAAGGTTTTTATTGTCTATGAAATTCATGGGTAATTATTGGTCTCACACAAAATTGTTATTACCCTTATGGAATTTTTTATAATTATTGAATCTTTAGGTTTTGAAATATTATTGTATTGATATTTATGGGTGTTATTTTCATAAATATTGAATGGTTGGTGATATATGAGTTCATATAAATTTTTTTTTATTTATGTAGTGTTTGATGATGGTATGTTCATACGGTAACTATTTTACTTGGTTTGGATATAAAAAACCTCATGGGAATCCTTATGTAGCTAAATAATAATTTGAGGGCTGAGAGGTATGATAGTTGATATTATGAACTAAATAATATCCTATAGTTTATATTATTACATAGTAAGGTGTTTTCCACCCAATAACAATAGTGATATAAATTTAGGGTATGTGCCATAGGATCAAATCATAGGTCTGTAGATGGTTCCATAGATGTTTATCCAAGATAGTATCCTTAGGATCTAGGTTACTTTAACATGATTAATGTGATATATTATTTATTCATTTTAATGATAACCATGGGATTTTGGTTATTATTTATCCTTATGATATTTTTTATATTATTTTTATTTATATTCTTGATGTTTGAATTTTGAGGATTATTTATTTCAATTATTTTTTGTTTACACATTTCTATGTTATTGTTTATGGTTTTCTCATTGTGTCATATCTTGATATTATTGGGGATATGTTTTAGAAAATTAAATATATTTGAAAGTAAAATAATATTGTTGTTTATGTCCATTACTTTTTCTCAATATAACCAAAAATTACTTTTATTATTTATTGTTAGTGTTATCATTATATCCTTGGATCATCTTAGTTTCCAGGTTCATTTTAAAAAATAAATAATAAGAATAATATTTATTTTTATCACTCCTCACTTTATCTTAAAAAATTAGTCTCACTATTTAATTTCAAATTAGTGTTTATGTTTATTCTTATAAAATTAATATTATATAATCTTGGAGTTATCCTGCTAGTATTTGCACTTGCTCCCTATATGTACACCTTTTTTATGAAAGTATATTATCTTATGTTCATTTTTCTTGCAAGTATGGATGATTTTTCTATTCCGTAGAAGTATAAAATGGGCTTGTCTATATAAATATAGAGGTAATTTCATACAAAGGTTATCATGTGTCACATTAAGATAATTATATTTTTTTTGATTATGTCTAGTCATGAATATCAATCATATAGAATATTTCTTCATATCTTTACTTATAGAGGGCATATTGAATGATTAAATGTTGGTTTATTTATTTGATTCATGTGTGGTTTCATTTAATATTTATTATTTATAAATGATAAATAATTCTCCTTTTCATGTGAAATACTCTTGGAACTTATTCCAGACAATGGTGATTTAGAATTCACCTCAATTCTATAACATATTGCTTCATGTATGATGGCTAGATATTCAGGTTAGTTTTAATAAATCAAATCCCAATTAAATTCACTATATTAGTATAAAAAATATACTTAAGAAACTTATAAATAAATATGAAATTTTCTTGGATTTTATAGGTAAGGAAGAGCTCATTATAAAAGGGCTACATTGATAATAACTTCCAAATTGACCAGGATGATCCATAGTTGCAATGTAGATTTTTATTCTACCTCAATGGAAGATCCATTAGTTGGATAATTTATATGTAGAAAAAATGAATGATTATATAGTGTAAGAATAGTAAATAACTACATTAAATATGATGAATTCATTTATTTATATTTATAAGTTTATAATTGAACAAGGTATTGTTTTTATAATATAAGCCCCAATATAGTTGTATTATAACTATAAAAGGTATATCATTTAGGATGATGAACCATGGTATCACTAATGGCATAAACAAAGTCTTTGAAAGTATTATCTCTTTATAAAATTCATTGATATAGGCGATTTAATGATTTATTGAGTGGTTATAGAGGATTATATAGTTGATCTATTAACAAACCCATTAGCATAACAAAAATATGGCATGCATGTAAAATCATTAAGTATTTGATTTTCTAGTGAATATCTCTTATTTATTTGATTTTTTTAATCCTAAAGATATTTTATATGTTTTAAAACAAGATATTATAAAATATATCATTGTTTTACTATTAAAGGCAGATTCTAATTTATTATTTATTTATATGGGATAAATTTATTACATGTGAGTAGAATAATAATTAACCTTGTAGGAAAAATGATTTTTCCCTAATAAATATTTTTCATAGAAAATAATGGAATGTGAAATAATTTTGTGATTAACTTGAGTAGGTTTATGAAATGAGATACAAATTTCACTCAAGGGATAGAAGTGTAACTTGTTATATAGACTAACCCATAAAATTATATCAAATAGGATATAAAACATAATGATTATGATATAATTAAGGATATATACTTTATTTTGATCCTCATTTCATGAGGTTAACAAAGTACCCAATGTGTATAACTTTATATTAGAAAGGTTTGGACAAGTCCTTTTTTATTAAAAAGGAAAAATGAAAAATATAAGGAAGATGGATAGGGTTATACATGAATTCATGCCCTCATTCCAAGAGAAACTAAAGAAAAATATCAAATATCATAATCAACCTGATAGAAAGAATCATAATAAACATACCAATCTGAGTCATACTCTATGGGACCATGAGACCTGGTGAACATAGTTGGATTTAGATAGGTATAATATTTCCTATGTCTCGATTTTCTAAGAGGAACAGGTTGAAAACCTTCATCATCCAGAATAACGTTTTTTTCATTAGACAAATCCTGACTATAGGATGGATTTTTTAGAGCATCAGCCTTTATATAATCCCACCTTCCACAGATGCCTTGGGTTTCCGTTAAAATTTATTGATTTCCTCTTGAATCCTTGAAAGACTCCTACCATAACACAGATTTTCTTTCCCCTCAACTAAAGGAGCAGATTACTGCAGACACATATCCATTTAAAAATTCACTCATGGTTTAAGTCCACACACATCCTCTTTTTCATTATCTTTTTGTCTAGTCACCAATGTTAGGGCAATATCTAGCCATGAACCGTGTGAAACATGCTTACATTTCTCCATTTCCTAAACTAGAAGTCATTTCTCAATACCCATAACCTCCAGAGTCTCTTATTCCAATTCATGAGAAAAATCTTCCACCACACCAACATTAATATTTTCCTTACCTCTATCGAGAAGGGATTACCTTCTTTCAGCACCAACTTCCTTACTCTACATTGTATGCCTTATCAACATATTCCTAAAAGAAGCCTGGTTATTCCCTTTTACTAAAAAAAAGGATCATAGAAAATTCTAAAAACATTTTTCTTTTACATGGACAATAACTTGGAAATTTATAAAGAAATCAAGTAATCTATCATATTCCACTTTTATATAAATACCATCATTCAATACATAAAAAACTATATTATTAATCAGGTACGATACTAGGTCTACTTCCACCTGGACCATAGCATAGTGGCCAAAATTTTCTACCTCGGTGGCCCTATCCATTTTAATTGTAACTCCCACAATAGAAAATATATATTGAAAGAATATTAGGATCCTAAAAGATCTAATTAAGACCAACAATTTTAATCCATTCTTGAGTCATGTTATTTTTTATAAAAAAAGGATTAAATTGAAAATCTCATTCTTTAAATAAAATCATATAGAGCTTTAATGAAATTGATCCAATCCCCTAAGATATTATTTTCATCTTCTCTAATGGGAAAATTATATGAACAAATCCCGAACCTATAAGTATGAATCTCTAATCAGAAAAACCACACAAAGAAGTTAAATTTAGAACCAAATAATTTATCTTCAAAAGTTTTCCATCACCAAGAAGAAAAAGTATAAAAATAATAGAGTGATCACAAGTTATAGATATGTCAAGGATGACCTCCCTATCGGAAACCTATGGATAGTGTCACCCTTTATCATGATTCGATTTGGAGAAACATCCCACACATAAGTGAAATGCAATCGGTTGGAACCACTTTTGAGTCCCACAAGTTTCTATCCCATGACTGTCAAATTAAAAAATCTATTTACTATAGTAGAACCACCAGGACAACCAAAATTTTCTTGCACTGTAGCAGCATCCATGGTAGCACCAACTTAATCTTTCAATGGACAGTGCATATCAGTCTTCTCCCCCATAGATTTTTAAGCATCCATAATTTCAAAAACCACTATGGTATTTCGACGCAAATCATTCACCTCAACATAAAACACCACCATAGTCTAACTTTGTTCATTCAAATCAGTAATAACCACTGGTCATTGATCACCACTCACTTCACCCACAACCACCACAGTTGAGTCGACCATCACCGATCTACTGTATCCTCTCATCTCGGCAGATCCAACCACTGTAAAACCATATATTAGTCCATTATTGACTACCATCAAAGCCACTCAAGGAGGTATGTCATGAACGTCTCCTCCAACATGGAGTGTGGAGCCAAGAAAATGTGGAATAGACATTTTTGAAAAACCCTAACATAGAAAGATGGAAAAATCATTGAAGACACCATCATGTATGATGCTCCCAATCCCTTACTAAATATTCCATCCCATCATTATCAGATATTAGAAAATATCTATAAGTGTATACTTTGATACCTATCTTACACTATCCTTAAGTATGATCTAATCAATGGGTGGTTTGGTATATTTTTTATTATACTGTGTGTTTTCTAATATTTTTTCTTTTGTATGGTAGGTTTGACATATTTAACTTTGATTGAATTAGACTAAGTAAATGTATGGTAAAGATTATTTGAGTGACATGTAGTGTGTTCATATACTTTGATGAATGACATGTGGTGTATTCATCTACATTTACCAGTATATATTATGAAAATTGAGAATGTATGAGTTTTTTTAATTCAATATTGTCATGTTCCATGTTCCATGGTTGTAATTAATGTCTTTTATAAATATATTATATAGAAGTCATGTGATTTATAGATATATATTCAATTAAAATGTTCATATGGTAATATATCTTGTGGGAATTATTATATGAAGATATGTGTGCTTGATGTTGATCATGTAAGATTCCTTTATATCTTGAGTACCAATAACTTTTTATAAGAGGACTCTCTATGATTATATATGTGAATAAATAATTCTTAATCATTTTAAATGATAAAAATACCCATAAGGTCATATATTATCAAGAGAATAAACATTTAAATAAGTTAGGTGAAATAAAAAGAAGTATGATTTGAGATAATAGGTTTAAGATAATTCATAATAAGTCATGTGAGGTAATATATCCATTGAATGAAAATAATAATATAATAAAGTGTCCATTATTTTATTGGTAGTAGTGTATCTACTACAATATTATCATTAGAAGTAGTGAATATACATCAGGGGAATGATATGGTTTAAAATGTTCAGAAGCATAGAACCATGACGTTGAGTAGTATAAATATTTAAAATGAAGTATATTTATCTAAGATTGATAATGAAGAAACATATCTAGTGTTTTTCCTAGACCAATCCCAAGAGGGACTTCAATATGAAAGGAATAAATTGAATCACTTATGATATAAGTTCAAGTTTCTGGAGATCACTATGAGTTCCATGATTTCCAAAATACTCTATGAAGGTATCATAATTTCACACTTACCATTTATTCTTATACATATATAATAATGGGATATATACCTAGATGATATGATGATATTTTTGTTTTATTTTTTTATAATAAATTATCTTTAACATAAACTCCCAATTTTGATTTATTATATTATTATTAACTAAATATTAATTTTTCCTTAACTATATATTGAATTTAATATAATTTTTTTCATATTTTGAATAAATATTTTGAAATTATTTAATGCTAAAATATTAATTGGTTTGGTAAAAAAGTAAAATATGGTGAAAATAGTGAAATACAAAAAAAAATATGGTATATATTGAATGGTTATGGAAGGGATAATATTTATCTAAAGTTAGTGGAAACAAAAACCAAAACCTAAAAAAGAATATCATATATATGAATTGGATTAAGTGATGTGAATAAAGAATGAATATGATGTAACTTACACCTTAATGATCCGATCTGTCCAAGATTCACACGAGATTGATTGAGATCATAAAGAAGTATCTGAAGGATTCCTTCCTCTAGGGTATTCATGGGCTGGTTGAATCTCTAAATTATTTGGAAGGATACTCTTCTATCCATTGGCTTCTGGAACCATGATATTAAAACATAAAAGAGAGAGATCAAGGAATTTTTTTAGGATAATTCACAATGATATTCTTAAACAATAGACCCTTTAATGGAGATTGAACTAATTTATATAGGCCTCCAATAACTCAAAAAGTTTAAACAATATCAATTAAAACATTTTATAAATGTTTTATATGTTTATAATTATTGAGAAATTTTGTAAAATCATCCAATAATTCATTTAATGCTTACATTATTATGTAATATTTCAAACTCCTTATAATAATCCTCAAATAATGAACAAACAATCATGAAAGAAAATTAGATATCAAATAGATTTATACACTCATGTTATCATATAATATCTATGGAAAATCATGGACTACTATAACACAATTTCTCACACTATGTAATGGTGTAAATAAGGATAAACCACCACAACATAGTGACTATTACTATTCCATGGTGGCTTTAGTGCATAATTCCAATAATCTCCACTTTTAATAAAGCCAGACAGATTTAGAAAACTTTCACCTTATGTCACATTATATATAATATATTCTGAAACCATATCTAAAAAACCTTTTGGATATATCCCAAAACATATTTTAGAAAATTTATCATATATTTTAATTCTATTCTACATCTCATGTAACAACTTATGAAAATTCCATCTTGAAATTCATTTTGATATCCTTAAAAACACTTTTAGGGTAACTCTCAAAAATTAATTAACTTGATACAAATTCATGAAACCACAACGTTTGGCCCTATAGTTCTTTATATAATTGAAGATAATTATTAATTATTGGATCTATAAAAGTATGAATAGAGAAGCCTCAATAAAAGCATCAATTCCACAAAATCTATAAAGGGAACCAATATGATCACTATAAAACACATGTATCTTCATACCAGTGTCCACAAACTATATTATATACATATATGGATAATCATATAATAAATTTTTCTAATGCATATAATAACCATGAGACACAAAGTATGTCAATACTATATAGCCACTTATACATTCTCAATTCTCTAAGTATATATTGATGACGTGGCCTTATTTTTACATAGTTTCGCCACATCATTTTATTTAATTTTTAATGTTTTAATTAATTAATTTTACACTTTTTGATAAATATTCATACTTTTGTATTTTTTTAATGAAATTTGTTAACTAATCAATTTTTTTATAATTAATTGTGTGTTTTTAGTGTTTTAAAGTAATTAATTTATGACTTTATTTAATTTAATAATTTTTATATATTATTATTTAGTTCAGAAGTATAACTGCTTTAATAAATTTTGACATTATTATTATTTAATCAATTAACATAAGTATTTTAATTTAATTAATTAATTAATTAATTAATTAATTACTTCAATATTTAATCTTGTAACTTTATCTTTTTAACATTTAATAACTTTATTAATTAAATTGAATCACATTGCTTAATTTTAATACTTCTAATCCAATTTATTAATAATTAATTAATTTCAATTTATAATTGTTTAATTTGAATTCACTTTCTATTTAAATTAACCTTAATGATTCTTAATCTAAGTGTCTATTTAGTTTTAATTTAAGTTTTATATTTTGATCTTTTTATTAATTAATTTATGTTTTTTATTTTATTTTTATTTTTTAATTATTTTGCATTGTACTGGTGGCACATATAACTCCTCACACCATTTCTCTCATGGTGGCATCATCCTTACCTCACGATCTCAGCCCTTAATGGTACCACCGTCAATTCCATTCTGTTGTCCCACCGTTTTTCACCCTTTCCTGTCGCACAGTTTAACTCCATCTCTTCACGATGCCATCCAACTATCATTTCACCATTTCCCAACGAAATGGTGGCACTGTTTCATCTTCATCCCATCCACTATCTTCTCCTAGTTCCATAGTTCCTTTGTTTTACCCCTCCTCTATCACGGTTGCACCGTACCACCTTTTGGTGTGCCACAGCAACCCAACACTATTTCTTTCTCTCTTGTGGCACTGCTTCACCACTTCCACTTTTTCATTCCCTTTTTTTCTGAAAATCATCACTCACCACTACTTTGTTGTTTCTCATTAAAAGTGTGGAACCGTTTTCCTCAGCCAAGAACAGTTTCCTCCTTCTCACCGCAAACCCAACTTCTCACCGCAACAGACACCATGAACCACATCTCAAAACAGATTTATATCATAAATCTACAATTTACTTCAAAATTATATCAAATCGGCAGAATGTTACGCGTTACAGGATTTAACCTCATCCCTCATCCACTCTGATCCATCACCTACCCGAGCAGCTGCTGTAGTTATCACCACACTAGGTTGAACCCTGAAAACTACCGTTACCACTTTGAAATTGGATCACGAAGCCACCTTGAGGCACCGCTTGGAGGCTGGGCCGATGGAGTTGGGCGATGCCATCCTTGGATTTGCTAGTTTCACCACAACTACTACTGGAGGGGATGAACAAAGCAAAGAGGTGGAACGAGCCGCCAGGATCCGCTGTAGCATCCACCGGTTTGTGATTCTAGTAGTCATGAGGAGGATTTGAGTCCACTCTTGGAGGGTCCTCCGCTGGCCGCTAAAGCCGATAGGATGAAGTGATGCTAGGGGAGCCGCTGGATGAAGTCACCAGATCTGAACCCCCCGCACCCCTCCCATGGCACGTTGAAGAAGAAGACAATGGGGGATAAAAAAATAATTTAAAAAAAATAGAAAGATAAAATATAAAATATAAAAATAAAAATCATATAAATAAATTAATATTAATATAATAAAATATGAAACTAATTAATTAAATAAACCCAAATGTTAAACTTATTAATAAAAATAAAAATAAAAATTAAATACTTTAATGAATATAATAATTATAATTTATCTTCTCTTTGAATAAAATAATTATAAATTATAATAATTATATAAATTTTTATAAATTTGAATAATTAAAATAAAACTATTTATTATGATAAACTTAAATAATATTCTAAAAAACTTAAATATTCAAAAACTAAATACTAATATTATTAATTTAATAAGTTAATAAATACTAAACTTTTAATTTATTCTAATTATTAATTAATCACATTCATAACTAAATAAATATAAATAATAACATGTAACAACATTAAATAAAATAAGTCAGTTAATAAATAAAATAATAACTAATTATTATTAATTTAAATTTAATAACATTTAAGCATTCTTTAATGAAACTTTTATTTATCTATAAACATTTAACATTTAAACGTTGATTCATTTATTTATTTTTCTATTATAACTATGCAGGTTCACATAAGAGCTAGAAATTCATCTAAATACATTAAACTAACTCACTAGAAGTTAGTTACAAGGGAAAATCTAGTGTGATGTGCGATGCACCCAAAAAACAGACATGTGCGGTGCAAATTGGAAGAATAAGATTAATTTGGTGGAAGACTGTGGTGACATAAAGCAGATGACAAGAATTTTAAAAGTGAAAATAGAGAACAAAGGAGGGGAGACTCTCATTCTCTTTCCATGAACACACCATTTTGAGAGTGGAGACTCTCAGGAGATAGCAGAGCAGTACTGGAGAACTGGAGTTATAAAGGAGAAAGCAGTGGTACATGATCATATTTATCAAAGGGAGGAACCTTCTTCCTTTTCCTTTTAATGTTTACTCATTATTGCTTCTATTAAATGGAATATGATCTTATAATAACTTGGTGTTCTTGAGAGTTTTGACTTTTTACTGGTTTATATTTTCTTTTTCTTCATTTTAATTCTCTCAATGAGAATCATATTCTTTCAGCGAGATTGAATCTAGTTCTCAAATATTGAATTGAATTTGTACCATTTTGAACTTAATCTCAAACTCAATTATCTTTCTACGAGATTGATTATCGAGGATATCTATCAAACATTCAATTCAATTTAACATCTTCAAAATCATTCAGTGAAAAAGATTTCTATTGATATATTTTAATTATTTTACTGACTAAATGTATTTGAAGTGGAGAACTTCAAAAACTTTCAGAGTAGTGTGTTAATCTTCTAGCAATGAATAATTAACCGATCATTTTTATGGTTTGAATTAAATAATATGAAGAACATAGTTTTAAACCAATAGAATTCAAATATCATGAGAAATAATTTTGATCAACCCTCATCACTCCCGTTCCAATGCATTTCCATTGTTACTTTAACTTTTCCTTATTTTTTTACATTTATTTTAGAAAATAGGTAATATCTAAACATTTTTCATTTCTTATTAATAAAAAAATATTAAAAAAATATTAAAGAGTAAATAATATAAACAATTTACACTCTCTCCACTAATGACAATAGTGGAGTTTATATTGAATAAAACCTTAGATTTCTCACATGTCTTCCCTTGGGTTCGACCCTACAGCACTATGCTAGTGTAGGAGTTATAAATAATATTTTTAGGGCTGTGACGACCCCCGGTCTCATCAATTTACTTGTTCAATGAATACATCACATATTATTCATATAATAAAATTGAAACATCACATTCCCCTTATCCAAATAGACAATATCATAAAATATACCTTATCTATGTATATACATACAATTCCTTAGTATATCTTAATCGAGGGAATATATTTCATACTGATCATCTGAGAGGAAAGCATATCTTGGTTAAGCCTAAAAGGATGAAATGATCAGAAATATACCTACCAAAACCCTAATTAGACCAGTCAAAATATTATTGTAATAAAGGTATCAAAGTATAATGGTTCTCATTCTTGGTATCTTTCCAACTTTAGGTACAAGGATTTGACCTGAAACAAGAAACCCTAGTATACCAAAGACATATTATATGACACACTGTATGGTATAATTAATGGGCCATCCAGAAAACAAAACTCATTTTATATCCCATGAGCATATTTTATATCTCTATACAAAATCCTACCCATACTAACCTTAGTATTTCATCAAAACTTATAATAATTCATGATGAAAATTAGTAAAGGATAACTCAATGTCATACTTCGAGAGGTTAATTATCATAACATTTCATATAATATATGAAACCAATGTGAAAGTATAATAAAGTAGAGACTATTTTTTATAACTTGATACATTTTATATCCTTAAGATATTTTAATAATACCAGTAAAATCATACATAATCACATATCTCATCATATTATGTAATATAGATTTCCAAATAGGCCTTATGTTTATTGAACTTTCAAGTTTTATTAAACTTATTGTACTTCTATGAAATTGCATCCACATATTAATATGAATATATGATAAAATAATCTCACTAAACTCTTTTAGTGAGTAAAATATATGAAGAAGAGTTTTTTTTGAATAATTTCAAGACTTAGGAGTCATTTTCCTAATGTTAAACTATTTAAACATAATATTTTAACTTATTTACTTCACAACGTGAAATTTTATAATTTTAGTAATTAATATTGTTTACTTAGAACTCATTTTAAGTCCATCATTAACATCTTGTAACTCTTCCATAAAAAAATATCATTGAGATCAATTTGGTAACTAAATGTAAATATTTAAATAAACATTCATTACCAAAATGTTCTAAACCAATTTAGGATGTAAAGGTACTTTCACTTTGAATTTAACTAGTATTATGAATTATTTTTTATAATTTTAAATTATTTAAGTCTAAAAATAATCCCACCATCCTCTTAGAAACTATATTATTTTTTTATAATTTCATGCCAAGATACACAAAATACTTTTTGTATTAAAAATAAAACTTATTTCCTCTTAGTGGGAATATTTAAAAAATAAACTATTAACATCCATGCCTTATATGGATATGTTTTTGCAGAATTATTTTAAAAATATGACTCAATTCTTTAAAAAATGTCACTATAGGTGTTGGAAACTCTTTACCTTATATTTTAACAAATATCTTGGATAATCTATTTTACACTAGACAAAAATCATTTTATCCTTACATTATTTTAAAGAAAGTTATAGAGCTTGATGAATCATAACCATGTGTAACATCTCATAAAGATGATTTGTTAATAGATAACTTATGTTATCATATAAGATAATTGATAAATGTATACACATCCTTTAATCAGATCTTTATTATATTGACATATTCCTTTACATTATAAATATTCATAATATAAATCTTTGGTGCTATAGTTGAATGAAAAGTACATGATCTATGAATTATTACATTTATTTTGAACTCGATTATATTTAAAACATTTATAAAATACATATTTGGTATCATACACCCTAAAATGAAGAATTTTTTTCTATTACATTAATAACTAACATGTATTCTTTATAGAGTTTCTCAAACTCATTTAGGTATTCAAAAAAATTCCATATTGTACAGAAAAATATATCCTTTATCATGAAACATCATGTATATTTAAATGAAAATGGGTAACTATTGGAAAAATATAATTTCTTTCCATCAGTATTTTATTATCATGTATTTTCAACACAACACTAGATCCTATACATCACATGTCATACTCACTTATCCTCAACATTTTGAGGAAACTTGGTAAAAATTTATTGAACTTGGTATTATTGAAACCTTTTCAAAAATAATTCCATAATAAATTCCATTTTAATATAATGACTTAGAGAATATAATTAGACTCACTATGTCATTAGCATACTAAGTTATTTTGATTATATGAGTCAAGGATAAAGTTCTTTTGGTTATATTTATTGCCTTAGAAAACTCAATAGAATACTTCTATAATAATCATAAGCATATATTAGATCCACTAGTTGAACTACTTTAACACTAGGTTATGAAAAAGGTGTTTCACTAAAACATTGATTTATTAATAATAAAAATTCTTAAGTTTCTATACCATCCTAATAATTTTATTCCATTAAGACGCTCTTTTTTTGAGTATTTATCTCAAAGTCTTGGTTGGTGATGATGATTCCATTTTATCTGTAATATAATATTTTATTATATGATAATTAGGTTTTATATTAAATTAAAAAAGAATTATATTATATATACCCCTATAAAAGTATAACCCCTTTTAATTTTATCACATCCATTAGTGTACTAAGATCCATATTTAATCATGAATCATCCCAGATAGTCTCGTAACACAATCCATGGATATATTTGGTATACAATGATGTTAGTTATAAAATATATAACTCTTGGAAAACTGAGAGGACAACTCCTTTTCCAATCAATTATATGGATTATCTCAATTCTATTCTTCTGGTATACTAAAATTTTGGGTTTTCTTGGATTTTTTAACCCAAATAACATCCCAAAAATGAGGCACCTATTGGATATGATCACTTTATTACTTCATTTCCTTAAAAAATATAATCCTGGGACACCCAAACTTGGAATGACCTACCTAGTTGGATGATCAAGTTTTTAGTAAGTGTTTACTTTTGAATGAGTCCAATACTTAGTATTTTAAGGGAATTAAATCTCACAATATTATCTCATGTATTCCCTTTTCATGTATGCATGCTTCCAATGATTTTGTTCTGAATCTCTATTCCTTCCACCATATTAATATATTCAAACCATATTGATGTGTAACTCTTAACAAAAACTCAGAGCATGTGTTACTAACCCAATTAAAAGGAAACTATATATATATGTATGTATATATATATATTTCCAAATACATCCAATGTATAAGTTATATGAAACACTTTCATGCAATTGATTTGAATTATATGAAATCAATAATCCCCAAAAAAGTAAGTATGGAGCAATAAGTATCCAACCCCCACTTTCCTTTCCAAGGCATTAGTCTCTAGTACAATGACTAGTTTGACCCAACATACCTTTACCTGTGGTTCTTCACTCAAGAGAGACCTCAATTCAATCACAGTTCTAACACCTGATATTTATAAACTATAATTAAAATTTTAATTCATTCTCATTACCCAGTATAAGCTGAAGTCAAGGTAGAAGAAAACTAAATCAACTATCACTCATAACATGAAACTTCATAAATGAAAATATGACAATTAATAGAAGTTATTTAACACATTTAAAATAAATACTACAATAATTCATAATATAATATTTATAATCATGAGTAATAAAATTGGGAATAATAAATGAAAATAAAATTTATACATGAGATAAATATTTATAAATACTTTGTAAATAAATTATAAAAACTTTATAATTAAGGAATATAAAAACATGAAAAATTCAATTTTTTCTTATATGAACTCTTCATATTATCATTTACATGTTTCAAATATAAACTACTTTGTATTCCAAACTATGTGATATTTTATGAACAATTTTATTATGAAATAATAAGCATTTCATATTTTATGTAAATAATTTACATAAATTAATATCACATATTTTTTTATAAATGAGGTTACTAGTATAAACATTTTTTATTTACTTTTACAATCTAATCATAAATCAATATGAAATCTTTTATATTTATCCTTATTTTAATTTATGATCTTTTTATAAATTATTCACTATATAAATATAATTTAAAACAAAATTACATTAATCAAATTGATTTTTATTTTGTTTAAATCCCCCCATTTAATTTGGGCTAGGCCTAAAAGGCCCATGCAAACAGATGTTTTTTTAAATATTTTAGCAAAAATATATTTTTCATTAAAATTATACTAAAATAGATTGTTATAATTCCTTGGATCATATCATTGTGTTCATATGAACTCACCACAATCATTGATAAATTTGCGATCTTTATTAGGCTGGACAAACTATTTTTAAAATATCATTTCAGAAAGATAGTCCATTTTGGGTAAGTTTTTTTGGACTTTTAATTTAAGGTAATTTGCATCATGGTGAATCAACTACACTATGGTGATATTAAGGAATCTAATTGTGTTAAATCCATTTTCATTTATATAATATCTTGGAAATTTATACTATTACACGGTCTATCCTCATGGCCTCATCGTGGATCCACTATGATATATTAATCTCTAAACCATGTCATAGATAGATCAAATACAACGTTAAGGTTTTCATGGAAAACATAATGTCCATTTCACATATTTTTTCAATGGGGTCCTATAAATTTTATAATATAACTCTTATTTCACATTAAAATTTATGTCATGTAACTTCAATTTTAAGAATAAAAATAATAATTCTACACTAGTCTATTTCATTATGCCTATAAAGATATTTTTATAGTTTATTCACTCATATAATAATTTAATCCAATATTAATAGAGATTTATTTGATATTAATGAAGGGTATTTGAGGAGATAACACTTATCCAAAGTCAAAAAAATTAATAATCAAAACCTAAAACCATTGTATTTTTCAAATGGATTGGATTAAATAATATGAAATATTAAAAAACAATGTTCCTTGATCCATGATGATATGACCTATCCAATCTTCACATGATCTTGATAAATATCACATATAAGAAGTCAATGGACTCCTTCTTCCCAAGTATCCATGGGTTTGAGAAATTTGTTGATTCTTATGAAGGAATCTCTTATATCAATGGTCTACTAGAACCTTGATATTAAAGGATGAGAGAGAGATAGAGATTTGGGTTGATTAGATTTCGTAGTGAGAGTCTCAAAAAACATAATGAAACCCATTATATGAAGATTGAATTAATTTATATAGGCCTCCAAGAACATAAAACTGTCATCTAATATTAATTAGAATGTTTCAAAAATGATCAATAAATTTCAACCTATTGAAATGTTTTGTGTAATCATCCATTAATTAATTTAACACTTAAATGATAATGTAAGACATTCAAACTCCTCATAATCACCATTAAATAATGAACAACCACTCATTATAGCATTTTAAGATGAGACAGAGCAAGATTCTCATGTTATCATATAATGTGCATAGATATGTTTGATCCCCTATAACATATTTTATTATATTATTCCATGGTTCATATAAGGATAGAACGATGTTCCATAGTGATAAACACTATGTCATAGTTCTTTTAGTGCTTAATTCCAACATATATAGAATCATTATTATGTAAGAATTATGATATTTTGTTATTTTAGTAATCATAGACTAATTTTTTCACACATGTATCACTAAGGTATATATTAAGGGGTGTTGTAGAGAACTTAAGATAATGATAAAATAATTTATCCATCTCTTTTACATGAGATTATTCTAATGACACCTATAAATACGAACCCTTTATCTAATATATCATCACAAAAAAAAATTATTTCCCTCTTGAGTGTTCTCTAAAATTTTCTCTCCCTTAGTATCCTCTCAAATTTGTAAGATTTTTAATAGATTTAAGGTTTGGGTAAAAAGATATGAATATAAATAAGATAAAATCAATCTCCCACCCTCTATTTTAAATTATTAAAATTATTTTGTAAAAAATATTATAAATTTTGATTCTTATTTTATTATAAATCCTTAATTATTTTAATAAAATTCATTTTATATACTACAAAAAATACTTTTTATCCTATCAGTTTTAAGTCCATTAAAGAGTTTATAAATATGCTAGTATAATTAAACTTCCTTATAGTATGATTCAATCACATTATTATTTTCTGAATACCTAAGAACATCATATATTTATAGTATTATGTATATATAATTTCTGATAGTGGTGATTTATTCTATTTATTTTTATAAATATTTGGTTTGTAGTTTTAAAAGTACCTCAATGGGTTGTCCTTTATTTTTACATAAGTGAACCTTTTATATTGATGTCAATAGTATCGAGATATCATTCTTGAAGAGTTTTTTTACTAATACAAATTAGATACATGAGTTTTATACTTTTAATTCCTGATTTTATTTAACTAAGTCTCGATTATTATTTTTTCACTGTAGTCCCTTGAAAAAAATACCCACTTATAATATTACTAATACCTTTAATTTTAAATTTATCATTACATGATACCCTTTAAATTGTAATCTTCCATGAGGTTATCTTCCTATGTTATTGTTTTTATTGTGTATAAACTACTGATTTATGGGAATTTTTCTCCATATTATTTCATACTTTGAGTAGGTATTTTTATAAAACAACACCCATATTTCTTGTCCATGGGTTACATTTGAAGATTATTCTATTGTAATTAATGTTTTATGAAATGATCTCAGTTGTGTACTTTTTTTGTTATTTTATTAAGATTCTAATCATGATATAAGATTAGTGAGAGGGAATTGTATACCCCCTAATTTATTGAGCAATGTTAAATATAAAAAATACTATATATAATGTTTGATTATGATATTATAACACTGGTGGGTAGACTCTTCATTAGAGGAAATTCTAATACTATGAAATTAATAGGTAACTTTTTTATAAGATGTTATTAGACTATAAGATTATGATATCTAAATATTCCTCAAAATGAAACCATGTTTACATGATACCCTCATTTGGATTACTAGATCACCCTTTTTTCTTTATAAAATCCCCAATAAATAAAGAATATTGTGAAGGATAAAAGGTAAATGCATCATTGATTCATCTAGAAGATAATTTAAATACTTCTTTTTGAATTATTTTTCAATGTATTATGCTCTTAGTTCCCAAAGGACACTAAAATCATGTTTTTTAGATTTCTTAGAAAGTTATAAATTACATGTTATATGTAAATGATATATTGTTATAGTAATAGAAACAGGAGCATGGGTATGGTGTGTCATAAATCATATCATATAAAATTTTAAATATTTTTGAAAATTATTATACATAAACCATAAGTAAAAACCCATAGTTCTAGAGAATGAGTTATAGTATAACTAGTATGAATATATATGGATAAAATATAGTTTAACATTATTTATTATGGGTTATATTAAATAATGTAATGGTCTTACCTTGTAAACTATCCCATCAAGGGAGCATGTGTCAAACATGGATAGTCAATTTACTTTCAGTATGGAGCTAAAGAATATAGATTAAATCTCAAAGTACCTAATATGCATGTATGTTATGAACTTAAAATTTGCATGTTACTTATCTATGATCTATTTATTTTCATGGTAGACACCAATATATCATATGCACTTATGTTATGAACTATTGGTGTTATACTACTGGGTCTTATACTCACACCCTACTGAGGTATCTTAGTACACTGATAGACTTTATAACTCATGATCCAGTAAAGGGAAAGGGCCCTATGGTGGGCAATTTAGAATGAAAACCAAATGGGTGCATGCATCATAGGATGGACTTTGGGTTCAGATGTCTATGGAAATTCGGCTTAGTTATATTATCTCATACATTGATCTAATTCCCATGGGGATACTTTCTCTAGATTGGGTTGTGTGATTGACATTCAATATTATTACTACACGGATTAATACATATTTATATACTGCTACTCCGATGATTTATTTATTTATTATTATTATTTGACTCCTTATTATCCTTCCCTTTATATACTTTGATGTTCACTTAATATCGAGGGCAATTTCTCCCCATGATGTTCATTTTGTCCCTCTCCCCATGAGGTCTTGTTTCATTCTAACCTATGCCTGGTGATTTTGGGAAGGGTGTTTTACTTCTTGAGAAACCACATTCCTAAGAAAAAAAGATGTCTTGGATCCAAAAGTAACACTTTAATAACTTGGCATAAAATAGATGTTCTCCATGAATACTCATTAGGATCTCAAAGTGTCTATTATGTGATTCCAAAATCTAGGAATATATTAGGATTTCAACAATGAAAATAATGATGATAGATTCCATGTGTGGGTGAAAGATCATGTTCATGAGGGCCATGAACACCGCCAGAGTATTCATCATCCCAAAAGGCATAATGATGTACTCATACAACTTGTACCTACTCCTAAACACTATATTTGATATGTATTTCTATATTATTTGAACATGATGGTAACTAGAATTTAGAATAGTCTTTTAAAACCATTAGGCTCCCCATAATTGATAGAACAAGTCAAAAATCATCAGTAATGGTTACCTATTTTTCAAAGTGATTCAATCCAACCTCAGACAGTCTATGAAAAGACAAAGATTACCATTCACATTCTTAGAAAGCAACACCAGAGCATGATGTGGCTCTAAAAACACATAGTTTTCCACATCTTTTTAATTAATTTTTAATAACTATAATAATTATTTTTGTTTTTTTAAAATTTTGACACTTTTTTAATTTTATAAATAAATTTATTAATTAACCAATTTTTATAATTAAATATGTATTTTTAGCCTTTAAAATAATTAATTTATTCCTTCATTTATTTTTATAGTTTTATAATTTACTGATTCATTTAATTTTTTTTAATTTTCTAACATTATAAAAATATGTCATTCTTATTATTTAATCAATTAATTTAAGTATTCAAATTTAATTAAATATTTCCTTAACTATGATTTTAATCTTGTAAGTTTGTCTCTTTCTGGTAACATTTGTTTATTATTCTTTAAGTTAAGTTTTTAGTGTACATATTTATTTTATATTTATTTAATTTGCCTTTTGTTTAATTAAGAAACAATTTAATTATTTTAAATTTAAGGTTGTAATTAAATTTATCAATTTTAAATCAATTTATAAATCCTCTTTTCTTTTTTATTGTTGTATTAAATCATTTTAATTTCTATTGAAAAATAATTTTTAATTTTTGTTTTATTCAATTAAGTGATTTAGTTTTTATACTTTAATGTTATTAATTTATAATTCTGAGAATTTCATTCTTCCACTATGTTCCATTATGAGCAGAGGAGCCGAGAGCCGATGCTGTGAGTGGACCATGTCTGTCGATCTGTTGTTATCCAATAAAGAAGTTAGCGTCACTTGTTGAGTTGCTGTGAGATGGAAGGATCTGCTGCCTACTGCAAAGGTGCAACTGCCGAGGAGGCCTACAACATCGAAGCTTCTCTGTGAAGATGGAGCCCCTCCCCACTTGCTGCTACGTGGAGAAGAAAGGGAATAGAATTAAAAACTAAAAAAACAGAAATATAATAATAATTATAATAAAACAAATAGTAATAGTAATAAAACAAAAATATAAAATGAATTAACTATATAAATTATAAAAAAAATATTATAATAAAATTTATAAATAAAAATAAATTATAACTATAATAAACTAATAAAATACTAAACTATAAATAATAATAATAAAATTTTTATTATGAATAAATAATAATCTAAATAAATAAATTATTTTATTAACCTTAATTATTAATAATGATAATTATAAATTCTTAAATTAATTAATTATAATAGCCATAATATAATGTAAAATAAAGTAATTAATTTAACTATAATATAATTTAAAAATATAATAAATGTATAATTACTAATAAAATTAATATAATTTAATAATCAAATAAGTAAATATCAAAATATAAGCTTTATAATTTAATCTAATTATAAATTAAAAACATAATAAATAAATAAATAAATAAATTTTATAATAATATTAAATAAATTAAATAACTATAAATAAAAACTTATAACAATATTAAATAATGTAAGTAAAATAATCAATTAGAATATCTATTAGTAAATAACGAATTATTATTTAACCGTTTTTATAATTAAATATTTATTATATTACAAACTATTTTTAACATCTCTTTTTAACTATGCAGATACATTTTAGAACCTAGAACACGTCTATATGAATCCCAATGAACTTATTGGGTGTTAGTTGCAAGGGAAAAGCTATAACGATATGTGATTAACCAAAAAACACACGTATGCGGTAAGCAGTAAAGTGACAATACTATGTCGATGGAAAGCAGCAATGATATGTAGCAGATGATGGTAGATTAAGTAGCAGAGAAGAAGCTGGAATTGAGGACACCATACACTCATTCACTTTTTGACGACAGAATAGAGAGCGTTTCTAGGAGACTTGGAGAGTAAAAAATCCTAGAGTCGACAGAGCTCAAGAGCATAACATCATTTGGGGAGTTCTTATTCCCACTTGTTTTAATTCTTGTACTCTGTTCAAGGATTTTTTCAATTTCTATATTGAAAATTATAGTTATCTAAATACTTAGAGTTTGGGGAATTTTTCGTTCTACAGGTTATCTTTTTTATCTTCTTTTTCACATTTTCATTTTAATGTATTCAGAGTTGATCGGCAAGATCAATTCTCAATTCATTTGATTGTTTTGTATCACTTTTACTTAATTTCAAATTCCATAATCATTCGGTGAGTCTTATCATGGATACAATTTCTAAAGCTTTTAATTTAGAAAACCATTAAACATATGGCGAGTTTGTTATGTTGTAATTTTCAAATATTAATCTTACAGTTGAACTTTCTTGGAGTGAAGAACTCCAATACTGATCAATTTGAGTGACTTGTCTCCTCATAAGGGAAATAAGTCATTCCTTTTTCAATGTTACATTGCAACAACATTTAAGTTATTAGGAAACCTTTCAAAACCAGTAGGATAATTTTCTTATGGGCTTATCATCTTGATTGTTCATCAATCAGCATTTTATATCTCTATTTCTTATTGTTTTCAAACTAATTACTGATTAATCATAGGTTAGAACAAAAACATAAAAAAATTTGTGTTACTTTACTATCTTATAAAAACATAAAAAATTATAAAAGGTAAAACAGTAAAAAAAAGTTTGCCCCACTACTGACAATAATGGGGTGTTTTGAAAAGTTCTAAAAGGAAATTGATCACCATCCTTCCCTATGGGTTTTAACCCACAAACCTCTATACATTATAGTTGTTTTGAGTTTTAAATTTTAAAATTTTAATCAATTAAAATGACAATTGCTTCAAGTTTTTGGTGTCGTTTCTAGGGAAGGAACGAGTGACCACATTTCTAAAAACAATTCATATAAAAAATCTAATATTTTTTAAAACGTTGATAAATGTGTTTAAAAAAATATGTTCTCTGAGTTACTAATTTTATACTACTATTTTCTGTTCAAGTTTTTGTGATGAATTTTAATTTGGTACTATCAATTTCATGTGCGCAAGTGCATCTTCTGGTAGATTAGAGCCCCTGAACATAGAAATAGAAAAATGTTTAACTGCTCTTAAGAATAAAAACAAATCTGGAATGGTAAATTTAGATGAGAGAATTCCTGATCCAAATAATCAACATCACCATCACCATGAACTCTTAGATTAAGTATAATGTCTTGGTATTAGGGAGTTCCAACTTCCTCAAGTTTCAAGAAATCCTTCTTCCATTAGGTTATCTCGTAGAGCCCAAAATTATGAACTGAAATAGCCCCATATTTCCCTATTTCCTGCATTCAATAGACTCTCTAATGAGGGTTTTATTACCTTCATTAGAGATTTCTACAACACTGTGAAACAATTACCTTTTTCGGACTTACATAGAATGAGCTGAGAATGAGAGTCTTTCCCGTTTTCCTAAAAAGGAATGCTAGAAATTGGTTTTTGAGCTTAGATGAAAATATTTTTGAAAATCGGGATCAAGTTTACAATTCCTTTATAATGAAATTTGATCCCAAAATACTTAAATGAGAACATAAAACTATGATTGTTATATTTTACCAATAGGATGGAGAAGCCTTTCATGGGTCTTGGGATAGATTTAGGTATCTTCTTAGGCGGTGTCCCCATAATCAACTCACATCCCACCTTCTCATGGATACCTTATATGAAGGGTTGTCCTCCTCTGGTCAGAACTTAGTTGACCAAGCTACTGGGGGAAATTATAATGATAAAACTAATGAATAATTGAGAATTTTTTCCAATAATATTGCTTTACACTCTCAACATAAAAATTCAAGAAGAAAAAAAGTGAATATAAATGTTAACACTAGTTCTGAAAATGATACTTAAACTCAACTTGCAGAAATCACCAACAACTTCAATATTTAATGAACCAAAATTTCAAGAAATATATTAATCAAGTTGGCTATCAGAACTCTAACCAATATCTTATATAAAAATGTTCAAAATGTGGGATTTTCGGTCACATTGAAAACTTTTTCCCTAATTTTGACATGCCAACACAATAAGAAAAATAATATTTTGTTAACTATGGTCCTAAGATGCCTGTAAAAGAAGACCCATTTTCAAACAATTATAACCAAGGCTATAGTAACCATCCAAATTTTTCATGGAAAGATCAATGAATGATTAAACAAACCACTAATCCTAATTATCAGAACCAACCAAGACCAAATTTTCAAATCAACAAAGGGGTGAGTCTTCTAATTCACAAGGAACTCATAATAATCAAATTTCTTCTAAATTATATTTAATTTTGAATAAAATGAATTCTCAAGAATAAAGATTCATGAATCAATTAAATAAACATCAAAATCAATATGAGTCAGATAAAATTAAAAATGTTGCAAGAATGCAGAATATAGAAACACATTTTGGCCAAATAGCTAGATAATTTACATCCAGGGATAAAGGAAGATTACCTAGAACAGTTGAACTTAATCTTAGAGAGAAATACATAGAATTTTTTCACTAAAATTGGGCATAATACTCAATATGAACTTGAAAAGGACCTTGAAAATTCCCAAAATGAAAAACTGTGTGAATCTAGAAATAAAAATCCGTTATGTGCACAATCTGGAAATCAACAGAAAAGTCTTAAAAATGATCAATATTTAAATGTTTCACCTAGAATACTAACTGAAATTTTTTCTAAAAAAAAGAATAAAGGAAAGGAAAAAATGTTTAAGAGGTTAGGGATATGCCTACTTTCCTTAGGAATTTTCCCCACCCATCCCTTTCCCTAAAAAGTTGAAACCTCAAAGTAACACAAAGGACGAACTCCTTTAGTTTCTTGGAATTCTTACCAACATTCAAGTGAAAATTTATTTTATTAAACATTTAATTCAAACACCATCCTATTTAAAATCCCTTAAAAATTGTTTTGAACAAAAAAACACTTGAAGAATTTGATACTTACAGGCTCACTGAAGAGTGTAGTGCTATTCTCTAAAAGAAAACCCCACCCAAACTAAAAGACCCTTGTAACTTTGTCATACTCTGTACATTAAGAAATTCTGATCATCTTAACTGCCTTTGCGACTTAGGTGCGAGTATCAATCTTCTCCCATACTCACTATTCCAACAGTTAATATTGGGAGATCTACAACCCACCACAGTCATCATTCAGTTGGCTGATAGATCTTTCACTCATCCTGTGGGAAGGGTAGATGATCTTCTAGTTGGATTTGATAAGATGTTTCTACCAGTTGACTTCTTAGTTTTAGACATGGAGTGTGACCAAGAGGTTCACATCATTATAAGTAGGCCCTTCTTGGCCACTAGTGGAGCTATCATAGATGTGTATAAAGGTCATCTTATTTTTAAAATTGGAGAACAATAAGAAGAGTTTAATGTGATCAAAAATTTGAAAGAACCAACATTCCCTAAAATCTGTTCTAAAATAGAGTCCTTAGAAGCTGAAATTTCATATAAAAATCTTGAAAAATCTGATAAACAATCCTCTGTTCAAGAAATCAATTTGGAAGCTAAAAATTCAGATTTTATTGTTTCACAAAGTCAAAAATTTGCTCAAAATCACAGTCTGGAAAATTTTCTAGAACTAGAAAGATGTCCAGTTTTTTCTTCTGCTGAAGATGTTTCATGTTCTTTTGAACAAAGGAATTTCTTGAGTGAACTTGAGAATGATTTTATTGTCACCAACACTACTACTGAACACTTTGTTAATTAGAGGTAGAAATCAAAATAAAACATGATGATTTTTCTTTGATAAATCTGTTAAATTCAAACCTAGAAAATTTGGATAATGAGATGTCCACTTTGGATAGTAGCATAGAAGATTCTGAAATTAAACTGAAAACTGAAAATCATTCATCCTTTCAAAATTATTATAAGAGATATTTTTAATATCTGGTACCTCCTAATCCCAAGAGTCTTCCTTCTAGTGAAAAGTCCACCCATTCTGGAACTGAAACCACTCCCTTAACATTTGAAATATTCATTCTTGGGTGATAATTCTACACTTCCCATAATAATTTATGCTAAGATGAATGATAATCAAGAAGAATTATTATTTAATGTGCTTAAAAAATTCAAATCTTCCATAGGTTAGACTATATTTGATATTAAAGGAATTATTCCTTCATTCTGAATGTATAAAATATCTATGGATCCAGACCATAAGCCTAGGGTAGAGTTTCAAATAATATTTAATCTAAACATGAAAGAAGTTGTGAGAGAAGAAGTAATTAAACTACTAGATGCTGGTATAATATATCCTATTTATGATATCACTTTGGTTAGTACGGTTCAAGTAGTCCCTAAGAAAGGATGATTCACTATTGTTACTAATGAAAAGAATGAATAAATTCAAGTTAGAAAAGAGACCAAATGGAGAGTCTGTATAGATTATAGGAAGTGAAGTGCCCTAATTACTGTGAATCACTTAGAGGGGGAGGGGTGAATCAGTGATCCCTTTAAATTTTTTACAAATTGATTCTTTTTAATTAAACCAATATGGCTGGTTAAAGCCTCAATATACTTTTCTTGTGTCTCTTAGGCTTACCTTGGATGATTCTATAGATATAAAGGCATTGAACACAAGGATTTACAAGTTTTGGTTAAAATACATACTCCTTGCTATGTTTTTTATCCCCCCAACACAGATTATCCACTATAAAATTTTTATAAATTACAATGGTCGATATAAAGTCCCATTGTATCTCTCTTGAGTCCTATATGAGGGTTTTATACTACATCCCACAGTGTTACCAGAGTCGACTGGCCTTCTTTAGAGTCCCATTGAAGACTTATTCTCCTCCCTAAATCACACAGGGTTCTTCTAGATCTTGAGTCACATGAGCAACTTCTTTCTTTTAATGCTTGATTCACTGTAGATTGATCTTATGGTATTCCCCCACGAATTTTCTAAATTACACCTATCTATGTATCTCTTCAAGAATCTTCAATAGCCTTTGATAAGGTATGTTTCCCTTTCTTAATAATTATGATCACTTGTTCTGATCAGTCTTCAGTGCAATAATTCTCATGCAATTCTTTCTTCTTCTCATGAAGACCCTGACTCACATATATGTGTGCAGATGGTGCACACAACTTCTTCATGAATATTGATATGCATGAATGATCTTGCACAAGATCAGCTCTGTCTCTCTTGAATACTCAAATACTACCAACTTAGATGTAAGATCTTCTTTATCTCTGCCCAGCTTCAATATCAATTCAACTCCTCTTCATGCATGGGTTTTATGGAATTCAATACCTCTTGTCTTGGGTATCTCAAATCTTCTCACATGTTCATGTGTTTATGCATGATTTCATGCATATATAATATGTAGCTTGTAAACCCAAACATTCAAATCATGCTTGTATCAACATTTTAGGTTTATTATGTTTGTCTTATGAATTGTTCACTTAGTTTCTTCACTCAATATGCACAAAAAATATCTTCTTTACGTGTACATGGTCTTTCATGAATTCGTATATGTTTAGTTATATTTTTTTCAACCTAAATTCTCAATATCTATTCCTTTTATACCCTAGTTTAGTTAAATCCTCTTAAGAAAAAATCCAAGGAATAAACATGTAGGTACTACCTATTTGTACACAAACCCCAATGAGTATAAGGTGTTCCTGGGTTCTTCTTCTTATTGCACACAAAACCCAAATGGGTATTTTCATTTTGTGTGCCTAGATTCTTCTCATTCTAAAGTGGCAGTGTATATAAAAACTATATCAAGGACTTATCAAGACCTCTGCCTTATGCGCTCTCCTTCTCTCGTGAGCCACAACTATGAACATCCTCAGGATTCTTCAAATAAATCACCTTCATGCTTGTATGTGCATACTTCCCTTCACCATTCACTCCTATGTTCCTCTTTATTGAACAAAAACCCCTACAAACACAAACAATGTTGATATATCATGCAACAAAACTATGTTCAACTTTATGCGAGCAGAGAGATCCATAGTTATTCTTCTTCATGAAAGGGTACATGTTGATCTTCTTCACAGAACCAAGAATGTTTGTGGTTTCTATCTTCACAGAGTACAAAAAGGGTGAGATTGCACCAGTTTTGTACTTATTGTATTACCCTTACGAAACACAGTGAGGGTTCAAGATAACCTATCACATGGTCATGGTTTTCCTTCACACGGTGGGTGTGGCTTCTATTCTTTGTAAGGATGATTCAAGAGTGCATTGAACTTATTGAATGCCTATTGGATCTCTGCTCTTCCTTCAAAAAATAGGAACGGGGATGCTCTGTTTTTTCAGAAAAAATATATCTTGAGTATGTAAATGGCAACGGAATTCCTCGACTCAGAGCTTCTCATTTTATAGACGAGGATGAGAGACTTTCTCTGTGTTCAAATCCTCATGATATTCTGTTGGGTTCAAATATTTGAATGCCCGAGATCATTGGAATTTGAATATATTCAAATGCTGATAATAGATACACTGAATCTCTCGGTTTGTCTCTATTCAATGTGGGCTCCTCATTTCACGTGAAAACCTCATGTTCATGCATTTATGAATGCATGTAAAACATATTCTCGAACATCGATTGGGGCCTTGACAACTTCATTTTCTCTTGGCCTATACAGGTTCTTTGTGTTTCATTGTATGCATGAAAATGTAATTTCATGCATGTGTTCGTGACATCTAGACGATCCTTATGCATGATGTTGGATCAACAATGATGATAGGATTTTGATCAAGGAGGTGAAACTTCATCTCCAGCATGTTGGTTTGCGTCAGATGATCAGATGTTGAAGATGATGGTGTAGCATCTCCTCGGCTATTAGATCATCTCAAATAAGATATAGACAACGTGGATTATATTGTGAGATATGGGATGAGATGTGCGGCCAAAATCTCCCATGAGATCATATGGACGGTGGGGATTTCTTCTGCATTTTTAAAATGTTGTCCCACATCAAAATGAAGACACTGCTTCATCTCAGTTTAAATATCAAGTCACTCTTCCATACCTCTAGAATACTCCTTCACCCTCTATGGTATAGCCCCATACCATGTTCTCCTTTATCACGCTCTATGCTCCCACTCTATGCTCTTCCTTCGTGTCATCCCACATGGTGGCGCTTCTCATTGCTCTCCCATGAATTTCAATGGGTTCTCATGTGTGCCCCATGCAATCAACTACATCCTATCACTTTGGATGGTTGGCTGGGGTTAAGCTCAGCTGCCCACACCAGTGGTGCGAGCCACTTCTCTGGTTGTCTTGGATGGCTTACAAGCCAAAGTACCTTGTTTTTTTATAAAACCCATATAAAACCAAAGTATACATATTAGGAAATTCAACATGAAATGCATATCCACTTGAAATTATAATCCCAAGCTACTTCAATGTACCCATTTTGCAAACTCTTTTTGCACACATTTTAAACATTTAAGATCAACACCATTGATTATCTCATTTACTCAAACTTCATCCAATTAGAAACTAGTGGATGAATATTCCAAATTCATCATGCAATCAAGTATTTCATGTTCTTCTTTAAATGGTGTAAAAAGTGTCATTCATCGACATATGCCTTGTAACTTAGGATCAGTTCAATCAATTGTCTGAATTGACAACATAGAGAATTTCCCAAGTTTGGAATTGAATTCTATGAATCCATAACAATACACCAGGCATCACTAGCTTTGTAACAAATTCATCAGATTGATAACAATGAGATATTCTCATCTCATTGATCACCATTTCCATCCAAAAATTATTGATAGTACTTGTCAAATAATAAAATTCATAATCAAAGTGGGATTTTCACTATGTCAATTAACATTAATTTAAGAATAACCACTTCAATCATCATCACCAATTCAATTATAACATTTCCATACACATATTGACACATTATTGACAAAAAATGAAAGACTGTTCTCAACAAAATCCCCCTTTATGTTTTGTTGTCAATATAACCTATGCACACTTTTTAAGAGTCAATATGTGTGCCAATATTTTCTCCCCCTTATTGGAAACCAAATGCAAAGGTTAAGTGAGTATTGTTCAAAAATATGTTCTCCTCCCTTTAAAGAGTATCTTATTGAATATTTTTAAGAGAGGGATGATGTCACATGGTTCACTTAGAAAATAGGCTTTAGTTATTGAACTCTAAGTCTACTTGGGATAACCTGGTGTAGAAAACAAGAGAGGTATGACCAAGGTTTTAAATTTTGTCCATAAACAACCATGCATGTAAAATCATACTCAGAATGTATCAACACTTATCCAAGGGGTTGTAAATAATTAGATTTATCAATGAATTTCTAAATCTTGCGGGTACTTAAACAAACATATTAAAAAGTTCAAATGAAAAGATATATATCCCCCTTCATCCCATCATGTCATCAATCAATCACTCACCCTTAATTGACATGATAAATACAATTAAGAAAAAGGGATGAAAGTGTGATTGGAATAACTCAAGTTTCAACTTCTAGAGATGATATTAATTTCAAGATTTTTCATGGAATAATCCTTGATATCATATCCTTCATATTTTCTCCCCCTAAAGGGGTTAAATCCCTTGGATTTACCCTGGTGTAAAATATCATCAGATAATCTTCAAGATATTCATGTTGATAATCTTTCATTGTGGAACATTACAAGTATGTATCAATTCATGAATAATCAGTCCAACCTTTTATTCTCTACATTGTTCATTAAATTATCATCTTGAGAATGACCTTAACCTTTAATTCTCTGCATTGTAGGGACACATATACAAAAAATATATAAGGTAATAAGATGGAACACATGTGAGATTCTTAATAGGAGAAAGAGGGCTGAGAATTTTCTCTCCACATAATAAATCCTTTCTTGGTAACTCTAATGTGTATGGTACTCTTCATGATGGTGTCTCCTCTCCATTTAAAATTTTGATCTTTCATTTTCAGCATTGACCCTTTACTTCTATTCACCTTCAACTTGTGTGGATTGTTTTTCCTTACTTCTGCCAGTAGTGAAGTAGCTTCCATTGGTGCATGTTTTTTAATTTTCAACATCTTCATTTGACCTGGTAAAATAGTTATACATTTTTCTTCATGATGTCCAACCTTCTTGCACCTTCTACACAATACTTTTGTGAAACTTTGGTTATTATTTTTTGACAAACACTCATGAAATTCGAATTCTTCCTCATGTGGAGTGATTTTTCCCCCTTTTTACTTAGCATTACCTAGTACTTTATCTTCAGCTCTTTGAAGTTATCTAGTAATTTTCAATTGATTATGCTAGATAACTAAACAATACTTATTGACATTTTCTGGTTTGGATCTTCCACATGGATTCTTCAATGTTTTCAAGTTACCTTTCTTATGCAACTTATCAAAGTTATCTTCAACAATGTCTTTAATCAATCCCAACTTCTCTTGGATGGATCCTTTTTTTAATTTCATCTTGATTCCATTTATTTCCATGGCTTGTTTGTAGTGATCCATGGTATGACCTTTATTTTCATAGTAAAATAATATTTTCTTAGTTGAAATAAAATTCTTGGAATCAAAATTAAACTTCTTCTTGGGAATAGTTTGTTTAACAGTTTTCTTGACTTCAGTGTTTTTTAGATTCCCAATGGAATACTTTTCAACTACTGTTCCTTTATTCTTCATTTGTTGTGTCCTTTTCTTCTTATCAACATATGTATTATACATGGTTAGACTAAACCAGTATTCATTATAATTGTGACCACTTATATTTCATTTATCATAGAAGTCTTCAAGACATTCAAATCTATTCTTGATAGAAAAATTCTTCTTCATTTCTGTATTCTTATTTATCTTTGGAGGATGATTTATTTCTTTACATCTAATTTCCCTAAATATTGGCCTTCCACAATTTTCATATGTTGACACATTATGCCAGCAACCATTGGCCTGATGCCCAAACATCCAACAACATCAATAATAGCTAATAAATCTCATTATTTTTCTTGTAGTATCAGTCTTTCTAGATTCAGTGTTTTTTGTTTCTGGAGTGGTCTTTATTTCTTTAGAGTATCCATTTAGAAGTTATTATTCTTAATCATTCCAGTATCCATCCTTGAATTGTTTATGGATGTATCAACATTTTTATCAGTCCACATCTTTTTAGATTTTAACTTTGAACCTGTACTTGCAGATGAAAATGAATTAGTAGAAAGCGAAATAACTGGGTTATGGGATACCTTATTCTTGGATGATTTTTTAATTGTATTAGAAGATGATATAATAATATTTTTGGAATCATAGTTCTCAATGAAAACTTGAGTAGCAGCATCTCTTCTTCTAGCTATTTGGGAATTTCCAGCTTGGAGTGATTGTTGATTCTTCAATTTCACCTCCATCTTTAGACACTTCATGTTGTGGGAGTTCTTATCATCCTCAACTGATCTCATCTTACTTTCCTAATTATTCATTATCTTTATCATTATATCTTCATGCACATTTTTTAATTCTTGTAAATAAATTTCAATCTCCTTTACCGTTCTAGCTTTTTCATCCAGTTTAGATGCTTTGAAAACCATAAAAACTTTGTGAAAATTTTCAAATGCATGGAAAAATTCTTCAAATAACATCTCAAAGAATTATTTCTCATAAATACTTCCCAACAATTCTTCAATAACTTGATCATGTCTTTAATTTCAATGAGAAACTATTTCTTCCTTTTCCTTCATATTTTTTGTGAGAGTTTTGGATATTCCAAACCTTTTAGCCAATGCCTCTTCCATGGAATCAGCTTCTTCTTCCAACTATAATTTTTCATCATGAAGAACTCTAATTCTTGAAAAAATATGTCTTGACACTTCTCTAGGGATTTTATTCAGATTTTATTTGGGTAAAAACTGAAGATCACTAATTGATCTATCGTCATCATAGCTTGAATATTCTTCATCAAAAGAGTCATAACAATAAAAATAATTATTACATGTTGTACCTTTCATATTACCTTCAGTAGAAGGTGTCTCCCCATTAGCAGTAAGCTTTTTCTTCATCTTCCTTTCCTATTTCTTCTTTATATTCTTCTAAGTCTTGGAAGAAATATCCATTTGAGGTTGCTCACTCATTTCCTGAAATCTTCACTTCATAAAGACTCCTTTGGATCTTTTAGATGTAACCATTTCTCTGATACCAATTAAAGTGCCCAGATTAGTGTGAATCACTGAGAGTGGGAGGGGGTGAATCAGTGATCCCTTTAAAATTTATACAAATTTATTCTTTTCAATTAAACCTCTATGGATGGTTAAATCCTTGATCCACTCTTCTTCTGTCTCTTAGCCTTACTTCAAGTGATGATATAAATATAAAGGCACTAAACACAAGGATTTACAAGGTTTGGTTCAAAGACCTACTCATTACTATGTTGGTTGTTCCCCCCAACAAATATTCTCCACTATAATCTTATTATCAATTACAATGGTCGATATAGAGTCCCACTGTATCACTCTTGAGTCCCACAGGAGGGTCTTTACACTGCATCCCATAGTGTTACCAGAGTCCACTGGCCTACTTTAGAGTCCCAATGAAGACTTATTCTCCTCCTCGAATCATATAGGGTTCTTCTAGATCTCAAGTCACATAAACATATTCCTTATTTGAATTCTTGATTCACTGTAAATTGATCTTATGATCTTCCCCCATGAGATTTCTGAATCACACTTTCTCGTGCATCTCTTCAAGAATCTTCAACGGCCTTTGGTAAGGTTTGTTGTCCTTTCTCAATAATTACGATCACTTGTTCTAATCAGTCCTTAGTGCAATAATGATCAGGAGATTATTTCATCTTCTCATGAATACCTGACCTCAATTATATGTATGAATATGGTGCACAAAACTTCTGTAAGAATATTGATATGCAAGAATGATCTTGCACAAGATCAGATCTCTCTGCCTTGAATACTCAAATACTATCAACTCGGATGTAAGATATTCTTTAACTCTGCCCGGATCCAGTCTCAATTCAACTCCTCTTCATGCATGGGTTTCATGGAATTAAATACCTCTTATCTTTGGTATCTAAAATATTCTCACATGTGAATGTGTTTATGCATGATTGAGTGCATATATAATTTATATATTATAAACCCAAACACTTAAAGTTTTCTTGTATTAATGGTTTAGGTTTACTATGTTTGTCTTATGAACTATTCACTTAGTTTCTTCTCTCAATATTCACATACAATCTCTTATTTACATGTGCATGATATTTCATGAATTCATATATGTTTAGTTATATTTTGTGCAACCCAAATGTTCAATATCTCTTCCTTTTATACCCTAGTTTAGTTAAATCATCCTAAGTAAAAATATAAGGAATGAACACATAGGAGTATCCCTAATACCTCTTTCCACACAAACTTGAATGGGTACAAGGTGTTCTTGGGTTCTTCTTCTTGTTGCACACAAAACCCGAATAGGTTTTTTCATTGTGTGTGCCTAGATTCTTATCCTTATCAAGTGGTAGTGTATATACAATCTATCTCAAGGAATTATCAAGCCCTATAACTCATGTTATCTCCTTCTCTCATGAGCCACAACCATGCATAGCCTTAGGCTTCTTCAAATAAAGCACCTTCATGCTTGAATGTGCATACTACCCTTCACCATTCCCGCCTATGTTATTATTTACTGAATATGAACCCCTGAAAACACAAATAGTGTGGATATATCATGAATCCAAAGTATTTTCACTTTCATGAAAGCAGAGATCTCCACGGGTATTCTTCTTCATGCAAAGGGTACGTATTGATCTTCTTCATAGAATCAATAAGTTTTGTGGTTTCTGTATTCACAGGGTACAACAAGGGTGAGATTACACCAGTTGTGTACCTGAAATATTACCCTTATGAAACACAGCGAGGTTTCGAGAGAACCTATCATGTGCTCACAGTTTTCCTTCTCACAGAGGGTACAACTTCTCTTCTTCACAAGGAAGATTCAAGAGTGAATTACAATTGTTTAATTCTTGTGGGATCTCTGCTCATCCTTTGCAAATTAGGAATGGAGATGCCTTGTTTTTGAGAAACAAGAGCTCTCAGTTATGTAAATGGTAGTAGTGTTCCTTGTCTTAGAGCATATATTTTTATATAAGAGGATGAGATCCTTTCTACACATTAAAATCCCTCATTATATGTTGTGTGGTTAAAATATTTTAATCCTTGAGATCTTTGGTATTTGAATATTTTCAAATGTGGATAATAGATACGTTGAATCTATCTATTTGTTTCTGTTCAATGTGGGATCCTCATTTCATGCGAAAAACTCACATGCATGCATTTATGAACGCATGAAAACATCTTCCCAAAAATCAAGTGAGGCCCCCGAAACTTCGTTTGATCTCAGCATATGAGAGTTCTTTTTGTTGTGTTGCATGCATGAACATATAATTTCATGAATGTTTTCATGACATATAGTTAGTTGGTCAGAGTAGAGTACTAAGGGGGGGTGAATAGAGTATCTATAAAAATTTATGTTAAAAAGTTTACTTAAAAAATGATTCCCCAATAAAAATGAATGCAACCCAATTAATCAAGGTAATACGGTTATAATAGTTTGAATGTTGGAATAACTTCTCAGAAGATTGATTAATTCTCAGTAATATCAATGTGAGTTATTGATACAACATTTGAATCTATTATAATAAAGAAAATAGTTATATCTTCTATCCAAGACTAACTATCAAAGTAAAATCTAGTGTTTTCTGAAATATACAGTAAAGCATAGATAAACTAAATTAAAAGACACAATGGATAAAACAAGTGGTTCAGTCTCAAGATGAGAACTAATCCACTTCATTTGGTGATCACCTACCACCAAGAAATTTATATTAATAAACTTGATCCACATCCTAGATTGGGGTAAACAATAGTTCACATGGCTGTCTAGGTCACACGACCTCTTCCACTTTTCTTCATGGGTAAGAAATACCAGGTCACACGAGGACCTATTCCATACTTATAAGTGGGAGTAAATATATGTAAGAAGTGATGAGAGGAAGGATATCTTGTATCCTTCAGTTTAGTATAGGAGATGGTGTGTGTTTTTAATACAGACACACACACACTGCCCGAATGGTAAAAAGTGTTCACAAGAGAGAAAAGATGATAAGAAAGGGTTATAAGTGCTCTTAGTGTTATTCTATGAAGCTCTAGACTTGTAGGATGAGGCATATTCAAGTATCGAGTCCTCTTGTGGAAAACAGAGTATCGCAAGTCTGGTGCTCTGGTTTTTAGTTCGATGGTTTAAGTTTTCTAGCTCATGTTCTTCTTGGGGATGGTACTACGAAGATGTTTTTGGTTCTGATCTAAGGTAGTCCAAACTTTTGGAATTAATATTGATTCTTTTGTTCTTCAGTTGTATCTTTTTTCATGAATCGGTTTGGTTTTTAAAGACTCGCTCTTCTTTCTGTGTGTTTTTCATCCTGACTTATCTTTATTTTTAATTTCATGTGCACACGTTGGAACTGACATGATGCATGTATTATGCACCTCGTACCTCATACTTTCAGGTGACATGTATAAAAAGAAAAATTAATTATTTCATTGCCTTTAAATAGATCAAATATTAATATTGGAAATTAAATTGAAAATGACAAAATAGATTAAATAACAGTGTTATTGTTTGTCTTCAAATAGTATCACTTGGAAATGGTGTCACCAGGAAAAAATTTCTTCTTATTTTTCTTTGAGTGGTGAGATTGTCATGATGCCACAGTTTCATTGATATCAGGGACTGGTAGCACATACGCAGTGTTAGGATCACGGTGTTTGGTTCTTTTCCAAGATTTTAATGATGTCTTGGTGATGGTAGCAAGGAATCAGTGTCATAGAATTCATAAAATCTGAAAATGGTTACGGTGTCTGGGTCACAGTGTCTGGGTCATGGTGTCTGGGTCATGGTTTCTGGGTCACGGTGTCTGGGTCATGGTGTCTGGGTCAGGGTTTCTAGGTTATGGTGTCTGGGTCATAGTGTCTGGGTTACAATGTATGGGTCACAGTGTCTGGTCCTTTTCTAGGAAAACAGAACCCATGGCAGACTCACGGTCTCTCAGACTTAGCCAAGTATCTGTAAATAGTCTTAAGCAGTAATATTCATAGAATTAATTAGATTTAATCAATCATAGAAGAAATCATTATAGAATAAAATTAAATATATTTTTAAATAATCAAACATGATTTATTGGAATTAGAATCTTGTGAAAGTTGAATTAAAGCATATGGAAACCTACCATCTCTACATATGATTTGAGATGGATTAAACAGGATTAATAGTATTTTTTTATCATTAAAACATGATTAAAACATGAGGATTCCAACAATATCCCTATTTTGATGATCAAAAAATCATATGAATTAATTTTTTTTTCTTAGTGTGTTCTCTCCCACTTTTGGGATTATCAAAAATATTACAGGAAAAAGATAAATGAAATAAATAAAATAAAATAATATTCAAAAATAGTGCACATTGCATTATATATAAAGATATGTGTCATTAAAAGTAGTAGGAAAAAGAACAAAACATCCCTATCAAGATACAATTTTCAATTTTATTCATCACTAGCTATCTTTTCTTTTCCCTTGGTAGTAGTATCAGAAGAAGCCATAGGAGAAGAAATAGAGGTTGAAGAAGGAAGTGATCCAACTGTCAGAGAAGGAAGAGGGCACCCGTCAAAAATAGAAGGTGCCAAAGTAGGTTTGGTTGAAGACTGAGGCAAGGTTTGGTCAAGGATAACAGGTCAAATCTGACTCAGAGCCTGAGATACAGACATCGATGCAGAGGCAAAAGCAGTGTATGAGGAAGGATTTACACCAGGTCGTAAAGGTGCAACTGCAAGAGCCACAATAGCAATGATTTGAACATGAAGATAAGGTTTCAACAACTTAATGAAATCAATAATTCTCTCACCACCATATTGCATTGCCTTCTCGAAATCATTTTTTTTCTCCATGAAATTATCCAATAGAGGAGTGTAATCTTTCAGATTTTGAACTTGAGTCTTGAAGGCTTGAGTTACAGGAGGAATTTTTGAAATTTTTTATAATATATTTGAAATGATTGGTCGTTTCATGCTTATATAAAATCCTATTAAAGTAGAAATCCACTTTCTTAGTAATTCCTTTCTGAGAATAATTTGTAATATTTGAATGAATCCTCACTAAATCAATTACTCTATCATTATTGTTGACAACCGTAGATAAAATCTCCTTGTCAAAGCCACTTAACATTGATTGAAGTTCCTCCTTAACAACAGTTCTGAGAAGATAACTTTTAATGGGTTGAGATGACTATCCAGAGGCATTAGAGGATGTAATAGATGAAGTGAGGGACTTAAGCTGATTGAGAACTTTCTGTAGACATCCCTTGTACTAATCAGTCAGTTTGTTGAGACCAACAACAAGATCACATATCTCATTGACTGTCTAGATGTTTCTCTAAGCCACTTTATCAAATATTGTAGTACGGTTTAGTTGAATCAAAGATTTAACTTTCTATGGAATCTAACCACTAACATCCTCAACAGGATGAGCAATATGAGCTTTTCCTAATTGAAACACACATATCTTCAACCATAGCTTAGAGAGGCTTTACCTCACCACTCAACTGCTTGTTCTCGATTCTAACCTCTTGTATTTCATGAATCACTTTGGGTTGAATTTTCCATATGATTTTCTCTAACATAAAAGTATCATCTATTTTAATAAGATTTTTCACAGGAGAAGGCTATGTGTTCATGATCTTTTTAAATACAGCTAATAAAATAACTCCAAATTCTTTAAAATCACTTAGACTTACGAAAGTAGAAGGTTATTGTGATGGTTCAAGAACATGAGCTGAGAAAGGTTCAGGTTCCTTAGCAGAGATTACTTCTAAAGTAGAAAACAATTTCAATTGAAACATAGTATAAAGTTCTATACCTTAAAATGAGGCCTCCTAGGCATTATCCACATCAAATTATCTAGGGAACTTATACCAGGTATCCATAGTTATTTTATCAATAGGATTAGGAACTTCAATACTTTCTAGACTAGGGTGATGCTCCCCCTCAATAGGTGCATCTCTCACAGGACTAAGAGATTCAGTTCCTTGATCTGTTTCTAAAATTTCATCTCTAATAGAGTTACACATTTATTTTCTAGCCAGCCGGAAGGGTTGTTACATTCTTTCCTCAATAGATAGAATAATTTCAGGATTAGCTTGTTCCTCTGAATGTTCCTCAACAACAGCCTCTTCCACAATAAAAAGTTCTTCTTCTAGATTCTCCTCAAGGAAAAAATTTTATTTTACATTAATAGTAGATTATTTTCCAAAAGCTATTTTTTTTAAAAGAAGGAGGATAATATTAATGAGGAAAATCAGCAGTAGTACATAAGCAGAGACAAGAAGGGAAGTTGTCCAGCCAAAGCTGGTTGACATCGAAGGGGCCTGAGTCTGCTAGCTGATGGGCCACATTATTTCCTTCCCTTTCGGTAAAGGAGAAGGTGTAGCCAGAGAAGCTTTGGCACAGGGAGCAGATTCTCCTGATGAAGAATCCAAAGGCCTGAAGTCCAGCGTCATTGTGGTTAATGGCATTGATAACCGAAAGGCAGTCCGACTCGATGTTGATATCAGACCATCCACATTCCACAACAAGCATCATCCCTGCAAGAATGGCATAGGCCTCAACAACTACAGGTTCCCAGAAGTCGTGATGTGGTTCATATTTTGCTGCAATGATCTGCCCCAGATGATTTCTAGCCAAGAGGTCGAGAGCAACATGCCCATCCTTAGGGAGAGAAGCATCCACATTGAAATTAAGACTCCCTTCCTTTGGGGGGTCCAATGAGGGGGGAAGGAGGGGGTGACTTTTGGAAAAAGGTGTCCATTTCAGTCCTTCCATCCCTCAATCCATGAATTTGCTTGTTCAATCCAGAACTTGGGGGGCTGATGGACATGGTGGAAAATCAAATCGTTGCACTGAACCCAAATGATCCAAGCCATGGTGCAATGAGCACTTGCATTAGCCGATGAAATTGAGGAACACCAGCGCATCATAATATCAGGGAGGTCAGAGCCAATGTCTAGAGAAGCATTTGAAGTCAATCCCCATTTATTTCAAATTCCCTTGGCTCCCGGGAAGTGCATGATGGTGTGCCAAATGTATCCTTATCAACAATATTTTATGGAAAAGGTAGACCACTGTCTTCCTTATCCAAGATATTTCCTTCCACAAGTGCAATATTTTCCTCTTATTCTTCATCATAATAATAAAAAACTTTATCTGGTTCCAAACCAGGATCAGATATGTTCTTAGGTATTGAAGGATGCTCAACCAGATTAGACTTTTCATATAATCTTTCATTATCCTCCACCTAAGATTTATCCATGGATTACAACTTATTTTCATCCTTTTGACTATAACCATTGAGATACAGAACTCATAGTCTTTGATGAATTTTTCATTCTATACAACCATTCCTTTATCATACATCATTGCAGATATTAACCTTGAATAGAACAATGAGGTAGACTTTGAATTTTTCTTAATCAAATCACACATGTGGAGTTTAATATACTAACATATATTAATCTTATACCCATTTTTCATACGATGTATCAAGAATACATTTTGATACTTGAGGGTAGAAAAATCTCCTTTCCTTGGACTAATCAGATTTAGGATAAACTTAAACAAAAACCTCGTTTCACCATCCAACTTAGCAGAAACTGATCTTCTCTTCGTCTTATTTTCAATCAAACCTCCTAAGTCCTCTTCTAAGATAAAATAATCACTAGGAGTAGGAGGAACTCTCTTGTATTCCTCAAAAATTTCATCATGGGGTATCCATAGGTAGACATCCCATAACTCCAAGGAGAACGTGCATATTTTTCCATTAATATATCTTCTTAAAACAAAAACATCTTCAGTATTGAATGAAAATTGGACAAACTAATAAAACTAAGTAACAAGTTTTGGATAAATCGGCCTTGTCTCTTTAATGAACTTGTTCAGCCATCCCTACTCTTCCAGTACTTTCAAAACTAAGGACTTACTTGTCAACAACCACTTATGACATATTTCCTTTTCTGGTACTACTATTCTATCAACAAGATTTGGGTTCAATGGTCCTTCAGGTGCTACTTTTAGTGCCCTTTTTACTTTCTTCTGAGATCTACGCTTCTCTAGAGTTGATGAAGATGGGCGCTTCATTCTGGCCATTCAACAAGGGTTTGAGAGAGAGATAGAGATGAAGGGATGGAAGAGGACTTGCGGTTTGAGAGAAGAGAGCTTGAGTGAAGAAAAGAGTAAAAGATATTTAATTTTTATCATTTAGGGATTTCAAGCATTGAAAATTCAAAAGCATGGAATAAAAACAATAAAATAATCAACATGGAGATATGAGTAATAAAACATAAATAAAATGAAAGGTTTCATTATGGTGATACTGAAACAGATTGTCACGATGAGACCAAAATAGATTTTCCTGGTGTTATCTTTATGGTGTAACTCCAAATGGTGTGAACATATCATGTTAGATAGTAAGTACAAGACAGTAACAGAGATATAGTAACTGTGAGATTGTAAACATGAAATAGTAACTTCAATATAATAACCTATAGAACTATGAGAGTGAGACAATAATCTTAAGAAAATGACTTGTGAAACCATAAACTGTGAAATAGTATGCTGTGAGAAATTATGTTTTGAAAAGGTACACTTTCTACGTGAGATTTATCATTCCTAATTCATGTATGATGTAATCTATCCTTTAAAAATTTAATGGTTTGGTGAATATATCAGCAAGCTGACATTCAGTTCCAATGAATTCCAAATTTATATCACCTTTTTGATAATGGTCTCTCAAAAAGTGATGTCTTACGTCAATATGTTTTGTCCTAGATTTTGAAACAATATTTTTTTGAGATGTTAATAGCACTTGAATTGTCGCAATTTATAGGTACATGGATGAATTGATATCCATTATCTAGTAATGTGTGTTTCATCCACAAAATTTGTACACAACAACTACCAATAGCTATGTATTTAGTTTTGGCAATAGATAATGAAATAGTGTTTTGTTTCTTACTACACCGTGATACTAGAGACTTGCCTAAAAGGTGACATGTTCCAAAGGTTCTTTTTCTATCTAACTTACAACCACCGAAATCAGCATCAGAATAGCTAAATAACTCAAATAATTTTCCTCTAGGATAGAAATTTTCTTGATTGTGTGTTTGTTTGAAGTATTTGAAGATCCTTTTAACATCATTTAAATGATATTATTTTGTATTTTTTTGAAAACAACCACACATAGATACACTAAACATAATATTAGGTCAGATAGCAGTTAAGTAGATTAAGCTTCCAATCATTCCTCTGTAAGTGGTTTGATCAATAGATTTTCCATCTTCATCAAGATCCAAATTACATGTAGTACTCATTAGAGTATCATTATTTTTAGTTCTATCCAATCCAAAATGTTTTAGAAGATATTTAGTGTATTTTCCTAGATTTAATATAATACCATCTTTATTTTGAAATATTTCAAATCCAAGAAAGAATTTTAGTTCACCCATTAAACTCATTTCAAATTCATTTTTCATTATTTTAGAAAATTCAACACATAAATATTTTTTTGCAGATCCAAAAATAATATCATCTACATAAATTTGAACTAATAAAACATTATTGGAAATTCATTTTATAAAAAGGGTAGTATCAGCTATGCCTTTCTCAAAACCTTTGGAAATAATAAAAGTACTTAATCTATCATAACAATATCTTAGAGATTGGTTTAAACCATAAAAATCTTTTGATAATTTGAAAACATGATTTAGAGAGTGAGGATTTGTGAAACCAGGGGGTTGTTAAACAAAACAATCCTCAGTTATATACCAATTTAGGAATCCACTCTTGAAATCCATTTGATATAGTTTGAAATTCAGATGGACAACATAAGAAATCATGATTCTGATTGCTTCAAGTATAGAAATTGGTGCAAAGGTATCCTCATAGTCAAATCCTTCTTCTTGACTATAGCCTTGTGCAACCAATCTAGCCTTGTTTCTTAATATGTTACCATCTTAATCTACCTTATTTCTAAACACCCATTTAGTGGCTATGGTAAATATGTCTTTGGGTCTATCAAAAATTTTCTAAACTTTGTTCCTTTCAAACTTATTAAGTTTTTCTTTCATATCCATCAAATAAAATTCATCATTGATAGTATCATTAATGTTTTTAGGTTCAAGTTGTGAAAAGAAAAATTGATGTTCAACCTGATTTCAAAGATAAGCTCTAGTTTGTGTTCCTTAATCTAAATATACTACAACAACATCTAAAGGATGGTTCTTAAGGTTTCTAACAGATCTAGAAAAATAGGGGCTAGTGATTTCAGGTTCTTCGACAGGTTCGGGTTCATTATGACTTGACTCTAGAGAATTTCCAAAACTGGAAGTTTTTATAGATTCTTTTACTAGATGGTTATAGGGTTTATCATTGATGACCATATTTGAGATATATCCTCAAGATACTCTAGAGAGGTCTTAGTCTCATGTGGATCTGTCTCATCAAACTTGACATGGGAAAATCCCTCCACACATTTAGTTATTTTGTTAATCACTCTATAAGATTTACTGGAGATTGAATATCCTAGAAATATTTTTTCATCACTCTTGGACGCAAACTTGTCAGGATTGTCCTTATTATTAAGGATATAGACTTTGAAACCAAATACTTTGAAGTATCTTACCTTGGGTTTTCTACTATTCCATAACTCATATGGAGTTCTTTTAAGAATGGGTCTAATCAATACTATATTAATAATATATCATGTTGTATTTATAGCTTTGTACAAAAAATAAATAGGTAAATCATATTCACTAAGCATGGTTCTTGGAATTTATTTAAAGGTCCTATTTCTTCTTTCTACAACTCTATTTTGTTGAGGTGTTCTAGGGGAAGAGAAATTATGATTATATCTATTTTGTGAGAAAAAGGATTCAAAATCTTGATTTTCAAATTCATGGCCATTCTCACTTCTTAGAGATTTAATTCAAAGTCCAATATGGTTTTCTACAGTTTTAGCATATTTGGGGAAATGAGAGAAGACTTCACTTTTGTGAGCCAAAAAGAAGGTCCAAGTATACCTAGAAAAATCATCTACACTAACATAAACATAGTGATTCCCATTTAAACTAGAAACTCTAGATGGTCCAAAAAAATCCATGTGAACCAACTTGATAGGTTGAGAAGTTGAAACTTATTTATTTGGTTTGAAGGAAATTCTGTGCTGCTTTCCCTTTTGACAAGGATTACACACTTTATCATTTGGAAACTCTAGTTTGGATAGATCTTTGACTAAACTTTTTCTAGTTAGATTTTTAAGGGAGTGAATATTATAGTGTCATAGTCTTTTATTCCAAATCCAAGACTCTTTGTGAAATACACTTAAACATAAATCATTTTAAGAAACTAAAGAATCTAAGTTAACATAATATACACTTTCATTTATTAATGCAAAAAATACTAATTCATTTTTAGAATTAAATACATTGCAAGAATCATTTTCAAATTTAAGATTAAATCCATCATCACATTGCTGTGAAATACTAAACTGACTAAAAATTATTATTTTTTATTAAGATAAGACCCCTTTTAGGGGTAAAGGGGGAAGCCGTCATGACATCAAGGACATAAAAAATAAAAAACCCAATGATCCAAAAATTCAAGGCCAAACAACCCATGCTACTTGTGAAAAGCTCCTCCCAGCATCAAAATACTTAAAATACAGCTTCCACCTTCCCCCGCAGATCGGCTAGCTGTCCCATGAAAAGATGCATGGGACTAGTACCGATGACCATAGCCATACCCTCTCAAACATCTAATTTCCCAAAAGCAATGATACTATAGAAAATATTTGCCCTAAACCTCACTTGAAGCATCCTCAAGTAGATGATATTATTACTAAAACTCCTAAACCATAGATCACTGAGGCCAAAGAAAAACATAGCACCAAGAAACCAGACACAATGAACAAACAAACACTGAGAACCACCACTGATTCGCAACTTCACCTCACTGACTTTGCGATCTTCAAATAAATTCTTGGTTCTCCACCTTCACCACTCAAAGGCAACAATAATCCAAACCTTTAGAGATACAAATCTAAACACAAACCATCAAGTGATCTACCCCACCATTGTCAGAATCACAAAAACTCCCAACCAAAAATCACCTCTGCCGATGGAACAAGTCGTCACCGCAAAACTAGAGAGATAAACTGCAAACCAAAAAACTGAATCCAAAACACGAAACAAAACATAATAATACTACACTCAAAAAATGTATAAAACATCAAAAAACGTCACCAAAAATCATCACTCTGACTTCGAACCAAACCGAAAGAAGAATGAAATGCTCGTCGCCACCTTCAAGCGTATTCAAAGACCTGATCTACCCAACACACCTGCAGCCAATGCAGTAATGTGATGACATCCTTCATCGCATCAGCCTAAAACTCGAAAAATGGACCCTCACTGGACCCTCACTGCTCCACCATGTGAATCCATGTCCAAATCAAAGGGGAGGGTGTGAAAAAGGCTAGAAAACGGAATCTCCTCCAAGAATTAGAGCCCATGGATTCAAATGATGATGCCACAGAAGAGACATCTCATGCCACAAGATCACCATGCTGAAGCGTCGAGAAAAATATGATCTGCAATGGGGGAGGAAGGCATCGATAGGTGGAGGAAACCCTAAATTGGATCCCCTTACGGGCACATTCAAAGTCATTTGTGAAATACTAAGAACATTATATTTCAATCCATCAAAAAAATGTACTTTTTAAATTTAAACTGAGTTAGAGTTACTAATTTAGAAATGGTTAAGGATTTTTCCTTTGGAATTTACACTTAAAGTGACATGTCCACCATCAATATTTATTAGGTTCTTGAAACATGAATAGTCTCATGTCATGTGTCTTGAACACCCACTGTCCAAGTAACATAAGCTTTTACAGGAGCTCTTCAAACAATTTTCCTACAAAGTAGTCAAATAAAAATAGACTTTGGTACCCATATTTTTTTGGGTCTAGTAATATTAGTAACTAGTGCTTTAGGATCCCACATATGCCTCATAGGTTTCCTATAATCATTATATAAAGTATTTGAGAAATAAACTCTATTTGGTCCAAAAAAACTTGAAATAGTTGATATTGTATCATAATTCGAACAAGCATAATGTTTTCCTGAACTAGAAGTAAAACTATATGTTATAGATTTAGAAACAAAATTGGTTTTTCCAAAATTTCTCTAACCAGGTTGATAGCCAATACAAGTAGTGTATTTAGGGTAAATATGTTTACCTAACCTTTTTACCAAGGCATCTTTACCATTATTAAACCTTTCAATATCCTTTTTCAATTTCTCATTAGATAGCTTCAATTCATTGTTTTCTTTGAGTAATTGAACATTTTTCTCCCTTTCTACAGCAAGTTCAGATTTAACAGTTGAGGTAAGAGAATACTATTTATTTAAAGACTTGTATTTATCTTTTAGTTCATTATAGGTATCTTTAATCATATTTCAATACTAAAAAATTTCTTCTTTAGACATATTTTCAGAATCACCTTCATTTCCAGAATAATAGGAATTTTTTACAGTAGATTATAAGGTTACCTCAGATGTGTTTTTCATGAAACACATATTGGTTTTGTTAGTTTTTTCATTGTGTGAAGACTATGGGTCACTTTAAATGTCCTTCGAAGAAATCCAAGTTTCTTTCATTGACTTTTTATACTTTCTATCTTTGTCCTCATATTTTTTTTATGCTTGATCTTGGGACAGTCAGCCTTTACATGCCTCTTTCACTTACATTCATAACATACTTTCTCATTAGACGTGTCATTTCTTTTCCAATCATTGTTCCAGCTTCCCTTTTGATCATATCTTATTTTGAAGTTAGGATTCATGAAAAATTTCTTCCTTATGTAAATTTTTTTAAACCTTCTTGCTAATTGATCCATCTCCTCATCACCGTCAGGTGATGATTGTTCACTGATGGAACTTTCTATAGATACTTACAATTTCTCCTTTTCTTTGTGTTTAGAGGTGGTGGTATTGAATGCCACAAATTTTATTTTGGGTTCATCATCCTTTACCTTGATGACTTAAATATCTTCTTCATACATCATTAGTTTCCCAATGAGTTCTTTTATAGGTAATTTTTCGATGTCGCATGACTCTCTAAAAGAGATAGAGTTTCCTATCCATCTATCAAGTAGGCATCTTAGAATCCTCATTATTTATTCTTTGGTATTAAATTATCTTTCTAGAGAAATCATTATGTTAACAATTTATTTGAACCTAAGATACATGTCATAAATAGCCTCATCATACTTCATTTTAAAGTTTACATATTTGATAGTATAAGTATTGAGTCTCATTTCTTTCACACTAAAAGTTCCTTCATGTGAAATAAAAAAAGTATCCCAAATTTTATGGGCAATTTTACATGTAGATATTTTATTAAATTCCTTATCTCTTAAAGAGAAATATAATGCATTCATGGATTTTCAATTGTTATTGTAAGAAGTATTGGTTGGGTCATCCCAAGTAATTATATCAGTAGTAGGAATCCTATACTCATCTATTATTGAAGAAATAATTTCAAAACTCATATTTTCTAAATGAATTTTCACTTTAATTTCCCATTGGGAATAATTAGTTCTATTAAAGAATGGTGGTATGTTTGTTGCAGTACCTTCAAGTCTATTATCCATAATAAAGAAATTATTTTAAAGACTTAGAAATTTAGAATTGACAAAAATTTACAAATCTTTAAAGTACAACTAAAATCGTAGCCGAATAGCTTTAAAAACAAAGTCTTAATAAGAATAAAATCCTATGATACCAAATGTTGGTCAGATTAGAGTACTCAAGAGGGGGGTGAATTTAGTATCTATAAAAATTTCTGCTAAAAAGTTCACTTAAAAAAGGATTCCCCAATAAAAATGAATACAACCCAGTTAATCAAGGCAATACAGTTATAATAGTTTGACTGTTTGAATAACTTCTCAAAAGATTTATTAATTCCCAATAATATTAATGTGAGTTATTGATACAACTTTTGAAGCTATTCTAATAATGAAAAATAGTTATAACTTATATCCAAAACTAACTATCAATGTAAAATCTAGTGTTTTCTGAAATATACAATAAAGAAGAGAAAAACTAAATTAAAAGACATAGTGGATAAAATAATTGGTTCAGTATCAAGCTGAGACCTAATCTACTCCACTTGGTGATCACCTGGAACCATGCAATTTATATTAATAAACTTGATCCACACCCTGGATTGGGGTAAACCACAGTGCAGAGGACTGTCCAGGTCATACGACCTCTTCCACTATTCTTCATGGGTAAGAACTACCAGGTCACACAAGGGCCTCTTCCATAGTTATCTGTGGGAGTAAAGAGATGTAAGAAGTTACATGAGGAAGAATATATTGTATCCTTTAGTTTAGTATAGGATACAATGTGTGATTTTAATACTGATACACACACACTGCTCGAAAGCTAAAAACTATTCTCAATAGGGAAAAGATGATGAGAAAGGGTTATAAGTTCTCTGAGTGTTATTTTACACAACTCTAGACTTTAAGGATGAAGTAGATGTAAGTATCGAGTCCTCTTGTGAAAAATAGAGTATCACAATTCTGGTGCTCTGGTTTTTAGTTCGATGGTGTAAGTTGTCTTACTCATGTTCTTCTTGGGGGAGGTACTATGAAAATGTTTTTGGTTGTGATCTATGGTAGTCCGGCCTTTTATAATCAAGAGTAATTAATATGTTCTTTAGTTGTATCTTGTTCTATGCATCAGTTATATTTTTAAATGCTCGCTCTTATTTTTGTGTGTTTTTGGAGCCCTGACTTATCTTTTTTTTAATTATAGGTGCACACGTTGGAACCAACAGGATGCATGTATTATGCACCTCGTACCATGTACTTTTAGGTGACATGTCTATAAAGAAACATTAATTATATTAGTGCCTTTAAATGACTCAAATATGACCATTGGAAATTAAATTTAAAATAGAAAAACAGATTAATGAATAGTGTGAGAGTTTGTCTTGAAACAGTATCACTTGGAAATGGTGTCACCATGAAACGGTGTCTTCTTCTTTACCTTTGAGCGGTGAGACAGGCATAATTCTACAGTTTCATTGAGATTAGGAACCAATAGAACAGATGTGGTGTTAGGATCACAGTGTCTGGTTCTTTTACAAGCTTTGAACAGTGTCTTGGTGATGATAGCAAGGATCTGGTGTCACAGACTTCATGAAATCTGAAACTGGTTATAGTGTATGGGGCACGGTGTTTGGGTTACAGTGTATGGGTCACGGTGTCTGGGTCACAGTGTCTGGGTCACAGTGTGTGGGTCACGGTGTTTGGGTCACGGTGTCTGAGTCACGGTGTCTGGGTCACGATGTCTGGTCCTTTTCTAGAAAAACAAAACTGGTGGTAGATTGACGGTTTCTCAGACTTAGCCAAATATCAATAAACAGTCTTAAGCAGTAACATTCACATAATGAATTAGAATTAATCATTCATAGAAGAAAACATTATAGAATAAAATTAAATATAGTTTACAATAATCAAACATGATTTATTGGAATTAGGATCTTGTGAAAGTTTATTTAAATCATGTGGAAACCCAGTATCACTATATATGATTTGATATAGATTAAACAGGATCAATAGGATTTTTTACCATTAAAACATGTGTAGTTTAACATAGATGATCCTTATGCATGATGTTGGATTAAAAATGATGGGTAGAGTTTGATCAAGGAGTCGGAACTTCATATCCAACGTGCTGGTTTACCTTGGATGATAGAAGGTTGAAGATGAAGGCATGGCCTCTCCTTATTCATTAGATAATCTCAAATCAGATACAAACAGCGTGTATTAGATCGTGTGATGCAATATGAGATGTGTGGTTGTGATCTCTCTTGAGACCAGATGGATGACGGGCATTGCTTCCAAATTTTTAAAATTTTGTCCCACATCAAAACAGAGAGACAAATTCGTCGCATTTTAAATATCAAGTCATTATGCTATACCGCTAGAATACTCTTTTAACCTCCACGGTACCACCCTATACCGTGTTCTCCTTGTGAGCGCACTCTACGCACACCCTATGATTTTCCGTTGTGTTTCCCCGTATTGTGGTGCTACACATTTCTCTCCCATGTGCTCCTATGGTTGCTTATGTGTGCCTCATGCACTTGACTGCAGCCTTTCACTCTGTCTGGCTGGCTGGGGTAAAGCTCAGCTACCCACTCTTGTGGTTCGAGCCGCTTCCTAGGTTGGATTGGATGGATTTCTGGCCAATGTACCATGTTTTTTGTATAAACCTCATATAAAACCAAAGTATATATATTAGGTTATTCAACATTAAGTACATAGACACTTCAACTTAGAAGCCCAAGCCACTTTAATGTACCCATTTTGCAAACTCTTTTTGTACACATATTAAACATTTAAGATTAGTACTATTAATCATCTCATTTACTCAAACTTCATCCAATTAGAAACTAGTAGATAAATCTTCCAAATGAATCATGCTATCAAGTATTTCATGTGATTCTTCAAATGGTGTAAAAAGGTGTCATTAATTGACACATTCCTTGTAACTTAGAATCAGTTCAATCAATCTTCCGAATTGACAACATGGAGAATTTCCCAAGAATGGAATCGAATGCTATGAATCCATAAAAATTCTCTAGGAATCATTAACATTGTAATAACTTCATCTGATTGATAGCATTGAGATATTCCCATCTCATTGATCACAATTTCCAACCAACAATTATTGACAATACTTTTCAACTAATACAATTCATAATCAAAGTGGGATTTTCACTGATATAATTAACATTAATTTAAGAATCACCACTTCAATCATCATAACCACTTCAATAATTACCTTTAAATATACATATTGACACATTATTGACAACAAATGCAACACTATGCTCAATAGTAATTTTAATGCAGCCACAAGGAAGGACCATTTTCCAATGCCCTTCCTTGATCAAATTCTTGAGAGGCTTTTTGGGAATTAAGTCTTCTATTTCCTAGATGGGTATTCTGGTTACAACCAAACTCCTCTAGCTCCAGAGGATCAAGAGAAGACAACTTTGACATTCCCCTTTGGGACATTTTCCTACCATAGGATGCCCTTTCGGCTGTGTGGATCCCCTGCTACCTTTCAAAGGTGAATGATGGCTATCTTTTATGACATGATTAAGAGGATCATAGTGGTATTCATGGATGATTTCTCCATTGTGGGTAGTACATTTGATTCTTTCTTAGGAAACTTGGAGTTAGTTTTGGAGAGATTTATTGAGACCAACTTAGTGATTAACTAGAAAAATTATCAATTTATGGTCACTGAGGGTATTGTGTTAGGATATAAGGTGTCCAAGAAAGGTTTGGAGGTTGATACTACTAAAATAAAATTCATTCAAAAATTACCACCTCCTAAAAAAGAAAAAATTGTTACAAGTTTCTTATGGCATGTCGATTTCTACCAGAGGTTTATAAAAGGATTTTAAAAATCAATAAGCCCTTGTGTTCTTTACTGGTCAAGGATTGTTAATTCCATTTTGATCAAAACTATTTGAAATCATTCAATCTGCTTAAATAAAAACTCACGAAATCTCTTATTATCACTTTACCTGATTGGAAAATCCCTTTTGAACGAATGTGTGATTCTAGTGATATGGTTGTTGGAGCTATCCTTGGACATAGAAGAGATAAGAAGATGTATATGGTTTATTATGATAGTAGACTACTAGATTAGGTCCAAATAAATTACACCACCATTGAAAAAGAGTTGTTAGCTGTTGTGTATGCTCTTAAGAAATTTATGCAGGACCTCTTAGGCTCAAACTTCATCATTTTCACTGACTTTTCTACATTTAATTACTTGATATCTAATAAAGAAACCAAACCTAGGTTTATTAGATGGATTTTTTTGCTACAAGAATTTGAAATAGAAATTAAAGATAAGAAGGGAACTGAAAATTTAGATGATTCCCATCTTTCTAGGATTCCTCACACTCATTGTGAAGATCCAAGGGAGATAAACTCTTCCTTTCATAATGAAAAGTTACTTACTATGTTAATCTGGCAGTCTGCATGGTTTGTATACTTTTCCAATTTTCTGGAATCATGAGTCTTTCCCAAAAAAATTTCTAATAACCAAAGAAACAAATTCATCTCTGAACTTAAGTATTACCTTTGGAATGACCCATTTTTGTTTAGGATGTGTGTTTATGGGATCCTTAGGAGGTGTGTGCCAGAGGAATAAATGTTTCCTATTTTGGAGAGTTGTCACTCCTCACCTTGGGGAGCCCCCCATAGTGGTGAAATAATAGCTCAAAAATTCCTTCAATATGGTTTTATTATCCTACCCTTTTCAAGGATTCTAGGATCTATGTGGTAGGATGTGATAGGTGCCATTGGTTTGGAAATGTTGGTAGAAAGTAGAAGTTACCCCAAAAGGGTATTTTGGAAGTTGAGATTTTTAATGTCTAAGGTTTAAATTTCATGGGTCCATTTCCATAATCTTATGGGAATGAGTACATATTAGTGGTTGTAGATTATGTTTCCAAGTGGGTTGAGGTTGTTTCTCTACCCAACAATCAAGCCAACAGTGTTATAAAGTTTGTCAAAAAGAATATCTTCTCAAGATTTGGAGTCCCAAAATCCTTTATCACTGATAATAGAACTCAGTTTAAGAACTAAAAATGTATGGCTTTGATGGAAGAGTATGGTTTTGTTCAGAAGACTGGAACTCCTTATCATCCACGATCTAGTGGATAGGTAGAGATTTCTAATATAGAACTAAAACAAATTCTTAAAAAAACTGTCTCACAGTCTAGGAAAGGTTGGTCACTCAAACTTGATGAAGCTTTATGGGCATATATAATAGATTTCAAGGCCCCAATATGTTTGTCTCCATAAAATATTTTATTTGGAAAATTTTGTCATTTTCTTATGGTGTTGTTACACAAATCATATTGGGTAGTTAAGGCTCTGAATTTTTATTTTAAGAGTGCTAATGAGAGTATATTTCTAGATCTAAGGAAGTTAGATGAAATTAAGAGAGATTCATATGATAATTCAATAATTTTCTAGGAAAGGACTAAGATATTTCATGATTCTATCATTCAGAATAAATAATTTAAACCTGGATAGAAGGTCCTTCTCTTTAATTCAACACTCAAACTCTTTTCTAGAAAACATAATTATAAATGGTTTGATCCTTTTACTATTGTTAGAGTGATAAATAATGGAGCTATAGAGAGAGTTGGTGGGGATAATAAACCCATGCTGGTAAATGGGAATAGAGTTAAGATGTATATTGAAGGAAAACCAAAGGGCTTGGCTGCCTTCACTATACTTAAGAACTGATCCTGAATAAAGTCTAAATGAAGTCTTAAAACTCAATGCTACATGGGAGTAAACCCATGTTTCTTGTTTTATCCTTTTCTTTGTTTCATTTTTCACTTTGAATAAAAATATTCCTGTTGTTTTCATTGCTCTTTCTCTGCTAGAAATGTTTACTTGGTCTTCCTACTCTGTTTTTTTAGAAGTTTTTTATGTTTGTTTCATTGAGGAGGGGAATTCACATAATCATTTCTAGTCAAACATACTCAGGGAAGTTCTTTTCATTTTAAATTATTTTTTTCATTTTTATACTCTTGTTCACATTAGAAAAATTCTACTCTATATGTATGCTACTGGAAAAAATTATGCTTTTACTAAAAATTCTACTTCACGACTTGAGATATTTAAAAATTTGATGCATGTTCTGTACCACTGAAAAGTGTGTTGTCAAGTTTGATATTTCTAAAAAAATTATTCTATATATCACTATGATGAAATTATTTCTACATGTGTTGATTGGGTTTAAAAATTATGCTTCTTGTGATGGAGTGTTAAAAACAATTATGCATGTTCCCCCTTTCTGAAAATTGGAATTAATTTATATTAAAACCACTTGATTGTTAGAAAATAAGTGTGTGGGGGGGGTGCATGTGGGATGGATGTTTTTTTCATTGAATATACTTTGTATCTGTAAGGTGTTTTATCATGCATTTTTTCTGCTCTATTGAACATCTTATTGAACCCAATCTGTTAAACTTTCTTTCACCCATTACACTATGTACCTACAATTTTACATGCAATTATTTGAATGAATTGAAGATTCTTTTCACTGAATTTAATGATAATGCATGTACTTCATGTGAATATTTTGTAAGATAATCATTATGTCACACACACATACATTCTATACTTCACTGAGACCCTTTAAACATGTAATAAATTTACTTAACTTGTAAATCTGTTTTGAGATATAAAATTATAATTTTTGTCTTCTCCATTTTGGGTTTCAACTTTGGAAAAAAATTGGGTTTTACGTGTGGGGGAGGCGGTCGACTCATGTTCAGCTAAACTATTCTTAATGAAGCCCATCACGTCCCACAGCTCTTTATAATTTTTGTAAAAAATGGGTATTTTTTTCAAAATTCTTTTACAATTTTAGTTCTTTAGGCTTCACACTATTCTCAAATGGGTCTTTCATAACAAAAATTTCTTTTCTAGTAGTTAAGACTTGCCTTGAGTCTGAGATTTTTGAGGATGAATGACTACTGACTGAATCTGTTTATTAATTTTATAAATTTTTGGTTTAGGAACTATTTTTGAGAGTGGTATGGGTAACATTTTTGTGGAGTTGAGATCATATATTTATAAAATAGAAGTTTGAACTTGATATTAGGGGAATCACTTTACTTTAAATTATTAAAATTAATCACCTTAGTGGCCCAAGATAAATGGTTTTTATATAATTCTTTTGAAACTAGAGTAATTTGGGAATTTGGTAACCCACGTTGAATCTCTGAGACCCTAGGGACTGGGTGGGTGTCTGTGATAAAAGCCTTATATAAACTTTGAATAAGTGCATATTCACATTGCTTAACACACGTTACATGGATTGGAAAAAATAAAATAAAGTTTCTAGGGACAAAAATGAGTTCATTAAGGTGAGGGGAATGATTAATTCCATATAAATAAGGTGAAAATTGGTTTATATGAGAGTCATTTAGGTTGTATCAATAAGGTGATTCAGAAAAAAATATTAATTTTTTAACCTAGGGGAGATTCAATGTACAAGGTTCCTTTGGTTAAGTTTTTAATTCCATTGGTTTTTAACCTTTCATCACTCTTGAATTTAGAACTTGTATTTGAATGGAATAAATCATTATGAATATTCATATATGAGGCATAACATCCTCAAAAATCGAAAATTCTATGCTCCTATAATTACCTAGTAAGTACTCGATGTTAGGTTAGATTCATTTGAACAATATAATTCAAAATCATATTTACAGTTCTCATCCTCTGTTTTGAAGGTGTTTAACATGTTACATTTTGAGTTAATTAATAAAACATTTTTTTTTAAATATAGTAAAACATGAGATTGTTTGAGGAAAAACAATGTTTAAGTGTGGGGGGAATTTGATGTGGCTTTAAAAACACATAGTTTACCACATCCTTTTAATTAGTTTTTAATAATTATATTATTATTTTTTTGTTATTTTTGTAAAATATTAACAATTTTGTAATTTTATAATTAAATTTATTAATTAAACAATTTTTATAATTAATTTTGTATTTTTATCCTTTAAAATAATTAATTTATGTCTTCCTTTATTTTTATAGTTTTATAATTTTCTGATTAGTTTAATGTTTTAATTTTCTTAGTTTATAATAATATGTCATTCTTATTATTTAATCAATTAATTTAAGTATTTACTTTTAATTAAATGCAAGGAATCTAGCCAAGATGATTCATTGTCGCGAGCTACCTCGCCGCCGGTCACCTTCAAGCTGAAGTTTTGTGCCGCGGTTCGAGATTCTGAGAAATCGCAAGCTGTAGGTTTACTATTTGGGAAGATCTGAAACTCGAACCAGATCCATCGGAAGTCGCTGCTCCTAAGTTCGCTGACCTTGAGAATCCACCGCCGATATTTGGAGTCACCGCATCCTTCTACCATGTGCCATCGTGAGAAGAGGAGGAGCCGAGAGCCGATGTCGCGAGTGCACCATGTCCTTCAAACCCTCACCTGTTGAGTGTCTGTGAGCTGAGAGGATCCGCCGCCTGCTTCAAAGGCACTACCGCGGAGGAGGCCTGCAGCATCGAAGCTTCTCTATGAACCTGGAACCCTTCCCCACTTGCTTCTACGTAGAGAATAAACGGGATAGAATTAAAAACTAGAAATAAAAAAAATAAAAAACACAAATATAATAATAATTGTAATTTAAAATAATTATAATAAAAATAATAATAATAGTAATAAAAAAAATATAAAACAAATTAACTAAATTAATTATAAAGATAAAATATTATTAATAATAATTTTTTTTAAATAAAAATAAATTATAACTATAATAAACTAATAAAATAATAAACTATAAATAATAATAATAAAATTTTATTATGAATAAATAATAATCTAAATAAATAAATTATTTTATTAACCTTAATAATTAATATTGATAATTATAGCTTCTTAAATTAATTAAATATAATAGCTATAATATAATGTAAAATAAAGTAATTAATTTAACTATAATCTAATTTAAAAATATAGTAAATGTATAATTTCTGAGACTATTAATATAATTTAATAATCAAATAAGTAAATATCAAAATATTAGATTTATAATTTAATCTATTTATAAATTAAAAACTTAATAAATTAATTAATTAATAACTTTTACAATAATATTAAATAAATTAAATAACTATAAATAATAACATATTACAATATTAAATAATGTAAATAAAATAATCCATTATAATATCTATTAGTAAATAATGAATTATTATTTAACATTGTTTATAATTAAATATTTATTATATTGCGAACTATTTTTAACGTTTCCCTATTTTTGACTATACAAATACATTTTGGAACCCAGAACACGTCTTTATGCATCTCAACGAACTTATCAGGAGTAAACTATAAGGCAAAAGCTATAACGACGCATGATTCACCAAAAAATGCATCCTTGTGGTACGCAGTAAAGAGACAAGACTATGTCGGTGGAAACTAGTGGTGATATTTAGCAGCAGATTAAGTAGAAGAGCATCAATGGGAATTGTGGACACCATACACTCACTCACTTTTTGATGACAAGAGAGAGAGTAGTTTTAGGAGACTTAGAGAGCATCGAGTCCTGGATTCGAAGGAACCCGAGAGTAGAGCATCATTTGGGTAGTTCTTCTTCCCTATTGTTTTAATTCATGTAAAATGTTCTAGGATGTTTTCAATTAATGTTTTGAAAATTATAGTTAGCTAAATACTTAGAGTTTGGGGAATTTCTAGTTCTGTTGGTTATCTTTTTATCTTCCTTTTCACATTTTCATTTTAATGTATTCAGAGTTTATTGGTGAGATTAATTCTGAATTTACTCGATTTCTTTATAAAACTTTTACTTAATTTCAATTTCTATAATCATTCGGTGAGTTTTATCGTGGATACCATTTATAAATCTTTTAATTCAAAAAACCTCAGAACATACGACAAGTTTGTTCTGTTGTAATTTTAAAATATTAATCTTGCAGTTGAACTTTCTTGGAGTTGCGAACTCCAATATTGATCAATATGAGTGACTTATCTCCTAGTGAGGAAAATAAGTCAATTGTTTTTAGTGGTATGTTGAAACAACAATTAAGTGATTAAAAATCCTTTCAAAACTAGTAGAATAGTTTTTCTGTAGGATTATCATCTTGATTGTTCATCTATATGCATTTTATCTCTCTATTGCTTATTGTTTTCAAACTACTTCTTAATTAATCGTAGACTATGACAAATAAATAAATAAAGTGGTTTTACTTTACTACCTTATAAAAACATAAAAAATAATATAAAAGGTAAAATAGTTAAAAAAAAGTCTACCCCACTGCTGAAAATGGTGTGGTGTTTTGAAAAGTTCTAAAAGAAAATTGGTCACCATCCTTCCTTGTGGGTTCAACCCTACAAACCGCTATGAATTGTAGTTAGTAAGAGTTATAAATTTTAAAATTAGACTCAATTATAACGATAGATTGTTCAGAGAACTCTAAAGAGAATTTCTTAGCCTGATGAAGCCTTTCGAATCAAGATCATTAATCTATACCTTGATCCCTCTTAACTCATCTAGTGATATGTGATATGGTTGTATCAATATAGTCCATTCACCATGCACAAGCTCAATCTCAAACTCAACTCCCATGTATGGAGGTAACGTTAATAAATCCTCAATAATGACATCTCAATATAGGTATACCATATAAGGAAGAGGAAGGAGTAACCATATGATCCACTACAAGGATCATACAAGCCACTAGTGCTAAAAATATTTCTCCCTAATGAGGTTCTAGTCCCAATTTTCTTTCCTCAATGTCCTAATCATCAGTTAACATGCAATTATACCCTCTAGGTGATATAAAAGTTATTTGTCTTTGATAACAATTTATGTTTCTATGATAGGTATTCAAACAAAATGTATTTCACTTTAAGACATAAATTCTATTGGTCTGGTATGAAAAGAGACATTACAGGCTTTGTCTTTTATTTTCATACTTTTCAGACAGTCATGGATGTGCTCAAATCCCTATATGGTAGCTCTAACCACTTCCAATGTCTATGTTTAAATGGGATAAAGTGACTATAGAATTCATGGTAGGGTTTCCCTATACATAAAGTGTTCAAGATTCTATTTAGGTTGTTATAGATTGGTTGACCATAGTGGATCACTTCATGCTGATCCAAGATACTATCTTAATAGTTGAACTCAGATAGCTATTTGTTTTAGAGATTTTGTGGCTACACAGAGTTCCTTAATGCATGGTATTAGATAGAGATACCCAGTTCATGTTGCAGTTTTGGTACTTTTTGTGGTTTTAAGAGGTGCAACTGTCCCAAGGAATTATTTGGGAATAGAGAAGGATTGTAGTAAGTAGGGGAGATTATGGCATGGATCCCAAGGCTAAAAAGTAGTAAAGGTTCTTATGTAACGGTTGAGAATTTGCGATGCAGGGTTATAGGGATGTTAGTTTTTGTTTCTTCCTCCCAAGAGGTGTCTACAATGTGGAAATGATTTATCACATGGAGTCCTTGAGAGACCTATCCTGATGTCCCTTTAGACATATGATGAGTTTCAATTTGGGAAGGTATTGTGATGTATCTGGTCTATAGGTTGATTCTTCTTTAATTTTTGAGTATTTAGTGGTCAAATTTTAATATCTCTACCAATTTGGGGGGTAACTAAATTTTGCTTCAATAGAAAGTAAAAATCCTTAACCTAGGTAAATAGGACCCGAGAATTAACTATGCCATGAATATTAGTGTAAGTTAAATTTGGAACACTTGTGTGATTACACCGTCTCTTGTACTATACATTTTTATAAATACCTATGGTCTATGACATGATTTATAGTTCTATTTCATCATCTCATTAAAATTATACTGTTTATATATCACAAAACCCATCAAAACCCTTATTATTTCTCTCCTATCACTCGGTTATTGGGTCACATCATGGTGTTTTTGAGAGTCCATTGAACTCCCTTCTTTTAGTATCAATCCATGGACTCAGGTGATTATTTTTGGGACTTGTGGTGATTCCCTCTCATTTTAACACATTTTATTGATCTTCTTCATATGAGAAGTCCAAAGCATGGGTGAGTTCAGTTTATGATGGGTTTTTTTGTGGTTTAGGTTTTTATTATGATTATCTCACGTAGTTTGTATAATGTAGCAATTATCTTCTCTCATTGATTATTTCAAATTGTATTTTTTATGAACTATTTGAGGTTGGGTATTTATAAAATTCCCTTATATATTATTAAATATTATGCTAGAGTATACTTATTATTATTTTCTTCATTTTTATATTTATGTTTATCATTTTAAGATGACCAATTTATCCTAATGAGAATTCTTGGTTTTGGGAGATAAGAACTATTATATTATGGAATAAATAAATTAATATAGGATGTTAAATAAGACATAGTAGAAATTGGAAACATTCCTTGGGTGATCGTTTATACAATCATAAGTTGTAAGGATCTCATGAAAAATAACATAGATATTTTCCAAACATGGCATGAAGGGAACATGGTTGATAACTTCTTAGCTTCCAAGGAGATGAAAAATGAAAGGTTCACCTACTTCTCTAGCCTAGGGCCCTTTCATGATGAGGGGATCAAGTTCGTGAGGGAAGACCCTTTGGGACTCCACTATTCCAGGCCTCTATAATGTGAACTAATCTTTGTGATACTTATTTGTATTTCACTTTAAAATTAAAAATAAAAAAAGATTTATGGTTTAAGGGAAAGGTTTATTTTTGTACTATATGTTTTCAATATATTTGAAACATGATTTTCTTTATCAATTAATATTTTTTCTATGATATTTTTAATTACTATTGTTCTTGATTCTCCCTGAAACCTACATAATTGAATAATTAGATAAAATTGTTAATATAAATGAGACTAGTTTAGATATGGAAAACATGGGGTTTTATTATCACTATTGACTGTTTCTGATTTATTTTCTATGATTGTTGGGCATCCCTTGAAATGTTAATAGGATAACTTAATATAAATCATGGAAATTAAAATGGGAAGTGGGTATCATTATTAAATGTTGAGAACATGATATGTTTAATACATATTAATTGAATTTATCAGGGGGAGTGGATTTGATGATTTATGTTTTGTTGTGATCCTTTAAAAATTGATGAACTTGTAAAATAGTTATAAATGGAAATTTTATGGAAAGATGAGTGAATATAATGATAGTATGTGATGAATTGTTGTAAAATTTCTACTGAGTTATGGATTAATGACTCATAGTTTTTGATATCATAAATGGACAAAAACGTTAGAAGAAATATTATTAATGTTGAATTGATTTCATAATAAATTAAATAAATAAGGAATTTTTAAGATATGGGGATGAAAATGATATTGATTTAGGTAATTTTTATTTTAAATGTGACCCTTTATGAAACATGGTTTTTCTTTTAACATATCTACCTCATTGTGAATGTACTTTTTAATGTTTTGGTGTTATATTGTGGATGTAATTTATTAAATTATTTATGGAGGAATTGAATATGAAGTAAAGAATATCTTTTGGGGATGTAACGGCTTGATGTCGGTATGATTAAGCAAGGTGTGTGTGTGGCATGTGAATTACACTATTATAAGATAGTGAATGAATAATGGGAATACATAATAGGGGGAATTCATGGTACGGGAGAGATTGAGGTTTGATTATCTATATATTCACAATACCCTATAATGATGGTTATGATACAGGGATTATGAAATAGTTAGAAAAAATTATTATTAGAGATTATGTCATTTTTTGTGATGATTCCAAATGGAGATCATTTCATAGTTTTTGATGATGTCTGATGGTGATACACAATTAGTGTTGGTATGTGATGGCGATGGTGTATAGGTAGGGAATTTACATGGAAATAGTATGGTATGCCATTTATATCATTCATGATATAAATTAACACACTGAATTACGTTCTTGGAAATTTAATATTAAGGGGATGTGGTTGTGGATGAGTGAAGCTATTTTTGTTATATGTTGATGAGGTTGTAGATGAATGCGATGATGTGGTAATTTAGTCATGTTCATGATGGTATAATATGGGGATCATAGTATGTGGATGATGTTGATCCATCCATTTAGTAATTCTAAAATCAAGAGAGGATTATTTTCTAGTCAGTTATCACTCCAAGGGTACATTGTTCTTCTAAAAGTTAAGAGTGGTGAAAGAAATTGTTGGGACTACAATAGGAAATTTTGTGGTAAAAATATTGATATTTTTTTTGTTGTGGATGGTGGTTCTGGTTAAGGATGTTGTTGAGTTAAGAGAAGAGTATTAGTTTCCCAATTAATTGATGTATCTGTTATGCCTCACTGATATTTTTGGTCTCTAGATTATTTCCATGATTTATTTATTTTCTATTAGTGATTGTCTTTTTACTATTTTTATTAGTTTATAATCATTAAATCCCAATATTGCTTATTTATTTCACATATATTTTGATATTTTATATGGATAATCTTATTGAGTACTCCCAAATTTTTCACCCCACTATAGTTTTCTATGTGTTTTTAAAATACATCACTGGAGTTTTGAACTACTATTCATGCTTCACAAGTGGAGTTAGTAGTGGTTCTATTGTTTAGAGTTTATCTTTTTATATTTTCCTTAATGTTATACATTTGACATATTAGTATCATTTATATTATCAGAAATTACGTATGTAAATGGAATGATCTTATCATGTTGATTTTTAGATATCCAAATATCTCTTGTCCTTAAATCCCTTTTTAGGGTGATGCCTCCCATGTGTGAATTTTATACCCTCGGTCCTAGTATCTATCCTAGATCCTATTGGAGGTGAACATCAGGGGTCATTCCTCTTCATTTTTGACCTAAGAGGGGAACCAATCAAGGGTGGATAATGACAGAGTGGTATCATAGGATAGGATAAGAGATATGATGGATATTAGAGTTATAAATAAGTGATAATTTCATGGGATCTGAAGTTAAAGAGTGAAACTTCAGCATAAAATGTGATGTAGACAAAGGAAAGAGGCTAAGAAAAAGATATTTGGGCCCTCTTTGATCTGATTCAAGGAAATTTACAACCTACTTAAATTTTTAAGTGAATGTGCAACCATTGTAGGGTATAAATCATAGGTAGGTAAATACATCATGTCAATAGTTTTATTACCAATTAAATTATATATTCTTTGTGCTCTTCTATTATTATACTACCGTGAAGAAGTTGTTAAAGAATTTGTTTCATACTAATTTGATTTCGTAACCTTTAATAAAATAGTAAAAGGTATACTAAATAAAATATATTATCTAGTTGGATGTTTTATGGAATGATGATGTGTTATTCCCACTCTTTTTATAACATTTTTTTATTTAAATACTTTTCATTTATATTAATGAATTGGGTAACATGTTGATCTATTTAAATGATGTTTTGATTTGTTACCAAATTACGCTTAGGATGCCGTTATTGTTTGAAGTTAATGTTTTTGGAAATCTTTATTAACCAGTACTATACTTAATTTATTCCTTGTTAATATAATAAAACTAGTAGCCTTAGAAACTTTCATATAAATATCTCATTTTTAGTACAAGTTGTTATTCAATGTGTCACCTTCCCCACTTGATATATTTCATTTGATAGAAATTTATTGTAACGTTGGATTTTAATTATCTCTTTTTTAATTTTGGTAAGATGATAAGAATACTTAGTGATAACCTCTTGAAAAACTGAGGAATTGAGTATGAATAAATACATTCCATTTATTTCCATCTTAGATAAGGTATTGTAATAATGAATTAATTATGTGTGAAATATAAAATCATGCCTCCATGCCTAGTGTGTTTGTTAGAGTATAAAAGAGAATGTGTATAGGTAAATGTGTAGGTTGTATCTATAATAGTGAATATGTATAATATTAAAGTAAATTATAAGAATTACTTACTTAATAATGTATTATATTGAGAATATATTACCGAATTTTGAAAGAAAAAAATGCCACCCTAAAATATAGCAAGAAACCATGTTTTTTAGAAGTAAATTTTTTAAATAATGTTTAAACTGAATATAATTAGTATGAAACATGGAAATAAAGGACTATGTAGTTTTATTTTGTGTTTGGAATGGATTTTATAGGTGTTTCAAAATTATTAATAAATGACATCCTAATCATGTTAAACAAGTTTTTGTGGAACATAGAATTTAAAGATTATAATTTTACACATAGAAGGATTTATACATGTTATTATTAAAATTCAAGTATGATAGGTTTATAGTATTTTTACATGAAAAAGTTAAGTTTTGTAAATGATGTGTTGTTTGGTGATTAATTTCCTTGAAATATATGTATGGTTTTGCATAAAATCTATTTTATGAATCATAAATTTCCATTATAATGGTTGGATAACTGATGTGATTCCCTAATAGACCATTAAATGAAAAATCTATGGAACTTATTAAAAATGGTATAATGTGGTGGTTTTTCATGATGTTTTATTATTCCACTATTTTGTGATATTTATGGGAATAAATTGATGAAATCACATCTCAAAAATTCAAAATATTTAATTTTGGTAATGAAGGAGTTTAGTTGGAATACATGAAAAGTGGTAATGATGTCTTGACATCTTTATATAATTCTTATGAATTGAAAAATGAAAAGGGTGATTATATTTGTTTTTTTTCATACAATTTTATGCAAATTGTGAACCCTTATACTGAATGATTTTTGGAGATCAACTTTTAAAAATGGATAATCATGTATATATGGACAATGAACAAGTTTTGTAAGAATTTGTAGATTTTTTTGAAATACTAAAGTAATAGTTGTTAAAATACTATAAAAGGCCATCTTAATTTAACTGTAAAATTTATGAATACTGAAATATATTTTAATGTGTCTATTAGTGTCTTTAACTTTCATGAAATGATCCAATTAATCCCTGAACAAGGCTACCATGATAACTTGTGTCTTGGTGAAAATAGAATTCCCAATCCCCACAGGCTGTAAACAAGATCCATGAAATCAAGAACAATCTTTAAGAAATATTATTTCCATAAAAAAAGTCAATAAATTTCATATATCAATGATAGGTTTCACTCCAATAAAAAGAAAAATATTATAATACATGGATTATAATGTAATATAAGTTCTAAACTAAAATAATAAAACCATGGAAACTGAAACCAAAAGAGACATATTATCTTAGTGTGATATGAAATTTTTCCATCCCCCCATGTCACTTCCAAACTCCCATAAATTACTAAAACCAAAAACCACCACCTTTATGTGATTTCCTTCCCTTACCTATATCAAAAAAATATCCACCTACATCTAAAGGTGTATGTAGGGTGTGAAATAACTAAACTAGTAGGATCCCTCCAAGATATTCATAAGAAGCCTTTATGAAATAAAAAAAATATCATTTATTGAATATCAAGGAATGGATTATATCATTACATAGTTTTTTATAAAACATGGATATAAAACTATTTTATAAAAATTGACAATGCATGAATAAATAATCCATTTTCAAATCTTTTACCAAAAACTATTTTACAATATATTTACAAATAACCAATCAAAAGGAGAACCATGGAAACTATTAATAGAGAATTTTATATCTAGTATGGTTGGGATCCTTGTATCTCAATGATCAAATAACATACATATCCCTATGAGATAGACCTAAGGATGAGATAACACCACAAAAAATGAACCCCGTATCATGAAAAATATTTGAAAGAGTTGTAAACATATATCCATGCAAGATAAAAAAACTCATCCCTAAAATTATTTTCTCAATCCACCCCCTCTTATGTACCCTAGGTTACCACATTCCATAACCCACACTAGGAGGCCATAAATTTCCCAAAAATTTCACAAATAGAGGCTTTTAATTTCATAAATAACCAATATATGGTGGTTTTATTAATTCAAATGGAACTATACTCATAATTAATCAAACTTCCCAAATACATAATAAATTACGTTTTGGAATCCATTTTCATAAAAAACCAAATGGGAAATAAATTTAAAACAAAACTAAAATCCATCACATTTAATATATCATAAACTATTCCATAAAATAATGTAGAAAATAATTTTAGAAAGAACAAGAAATAATGATTCATTAAATAAAAATTTTCACAAAACCACCCACCTCATCACATGGTATTTCTAAATATAAATTTGGGTAAACATGCCAAAGGGGGATAAGGATCATAGGTACTATGAGTAGACCATATGCCATGAAACCTATATTATAAAATCCTTTATTAAAAAACTCTAGATAAAAAAAGTCAATATAAATAACATACCATGGAAACCCTTATAGGTTCACCCAACAATAATGAAGATCTGAATGATTTCTTATTTTATAATAACAAATATAATAAAATTAAAATTTGATTGAGATAAAAATGTTATATTAGGTGATAAAATACCTGATCAAATATTCATTTCATGAAAAATAAGTGATCTAGTGGAAACATGAAGAACATATACTTACCTTTTATTTCCAAGATCCAACTCCATTTAATCCATCCTAAATTGTCTAAGAAAGATATTATATCACTAAAAAATACAATATGAATCCCTAGGGTAGAGATACTAGATCGTGGGATAAATAATGATACAATCACAAAAAGTATCATGTTTTTTTAAAAAAAATATTTTTATTGTTAAATTCATGACATATAGTCTAAAAAATCATGCACCAACCATGCACCTAAATATTTCCATAGGTAGAAGATACATGGTTTTGTTTAATGGTTTGACTAACTATGAACCAGTCATCATGGAATAACTTAAATCAAAATGTTTCTTGGGTATTATACATGTTTGTGCTAACAATTCCCCAACCATGAACAAACCTAAAAAACTAAAAAAGTTTATCAAAAATCACACTGAACAACCTAGAAATATTTCAAAATAAATGATAGAAAAATAAATTAATATAATTACCTGAATGTGATATAGGTATGTGAAAATTCTCCCCACAATTTCACATTTTAGCCCCAAAAATTCAAGACCTATAATACTGAAAAAGGAAGAGATAAGGCCACTTCTCCCTCATCAGTGATTCATATACCCATATGTCCTTAGAATATATTTCATGTTACCATAATAATTCTACCAATGGAATAAACATCCCTTGTTGAATCATTTTCAAAGAATCATCAAATCTAAACCAGATATTTGACTACTAACAAATACAGCTCCAATTCAATCTCATACTAATTGATAATATGAGCGGGATTATAATGATTCATTTTAAGCTGAGATACGTGGAATATATTATGGATATAATTCAACCTATACTGTAAATATTGCTGATAGGATACCTTTATTTTCTAATTAGTGATTTAAAATGGTCCAACAAGTCTTGGATCCAACTTCCCTTTCTTCTCATGCCAACATTGAACCAACTGTGGTGAAACATTTAAGAAACCCAGGTCACCTAATAAAAATTATAGGGGATAGTTACAATTATAAATATAATATTTATGCTGACATTAATCCAAATCCAATCATTTATGAATAATATAAATCATCTTTGATATCTCCTAAACAATTCTTGGTCCAAAACAGAAATTTTATCAACATGGGACCAATAATGATGTGACTTAAACTACCAACCACAGAAACCCCCCAATGAGATCAATTATGATAGATGATAAGTGATTATGGTTATAAGGGAACTCTACCTTTCCCAAATGACTATCCCAAGAGACTCCAATGTCCATCCCATAAGCACCAAGCATATATTATAGATTATGAATAAACCAGTTTGTTTATTCACGTGTCTAGGGATAGTAAGAAATACACAACATAACCTAAGAACCCATTTCCTCCTAGAGTATTTCAAAATACCAAGAGGTAAAACATGCGTCACAATCATAAATAATAGTAGATTAAACCCCATGAAACCTCATGAATTCATCAACATACAGATTCCCCAAATTAGCAACATTGGTGGGGTCTAGAATTTGAATAAAATTTTCCAATTTTGTTAGTTGATTAATCACCACCCATTTGGAGTTATTACCTTAGGTATTATATGGTAATATAATGATTAAATAAATTGGAACCTTATCCTATTTCCAAATAGGAACTGGCTGAGGATCAATCATTATAGAAGGTTTTTGGTGCTTGTCCTTAATCTACTGATGGGTATTACAATGAGACACAAAATATATTATGTTTCATTTTAAACCTGGACACCAAAATCAATGATTCATGTCATATTATATCTTTATTTTACCTAGGTGAACAATACACTAAGAATAATATAAAATTTCAATCACATCCTTCCTCCCAGATAATGGAATGACATTTTTGTTTCTAAAATGATGAAATCCTTTTGAGGAGAGTGACCACTAGAAAATAGCCTCACTTCCATATAAAGTGTTCTAGATACTTATGAAATATTCATACCATTGTTTCTCCAAATAAATAAAATTAAGAAGACATTATATAAAATTTTTACTAAAAAATTCTAGTCACTTCCTATAATACATCTAGGATCATTGAGTAAAGTGTCTCATGATATTTCAATCATCATTTGATTACATCACCACTTAGGAAGGAAAATTCATACCCAATGCCTTGGTAACAATGTTCCCCATTCCTAGGGTATATGTGATGTACAAATTAATATATTGAAGATACTCAACCCATCCCCTCTGCCTATGGTTTAGGTATTCCTAAGAAAAGATGTAACTAAAACTCATTTGATAAGAATAAAATATGAACCCAAAGAGTTAATGTTTCCAACTCTTGAGTTCTTAAATAACTTATACAATATATAAATCATGAGTGGGAAAATTATTCACATTTAGTTTAATCTAATAAGAACCATATGTTAAAACATGATCCTTTTGAAAAAGGATGTAGTCCAAAATAGTAATAAGATAATAAAAAAACACTACATAATCATTTCATTCTAAAGATAAAACACTACTACAAATATAGCCTTTATCAGTGCTACAAAATTTGATTAATATCGCTAAAAAAGCATTGTTAATTGAGGCAAGGATAAAGGGGGTTCCCTTTTATCAGTGCTCCAAAAAGAACAGATAAATTCCCCTTTTATCAGTGCTAAAAAAAGTCCTGATAAAAGTCAAAAAAGTAAAAAAAAAGAATTTTATAATGTGGGGGGGGGGGGGCTTTTAACAGTGCTTGACCCCCCTTTATCAGTGCTAGGAGGGCCCCCCTCACACTCTCTCATATACTTCCCTTCTGGCGTATACCCATAAGCGCACACCCCTTTGCTTCCACCCGAACTCGAACCCACGACCTCCCCCCTTTCGCAGCTACACCTTTACCACTAATCCATTTCATTTTTTTCTCTATTTAATGATATATCTATTTATTTATATATATATATATACAATTATATTTATTCATATATTAATATAGATTCATGTTAATATAAATATATTTATTTATATATTAGTATATATATATTCATTCGTATATTAATATATATTTATATTTATTTATATTTATACATTTAGTTATGATTTTTTATCAGTATATTTATTTGTATATTAATATATATTTATAAGATTAGTTTTAAATACATTTATGAAATATGTTTTTTATGTGTGTTTATAAATAAATGAATACATACATACATACATATATACAACAGACACACACACACACAAACATAGACACACACAGACACATATATATTTACGAATAAATACATATATGTGTATTTAAAAAGCTATAGAATGTTAAAATGACCATAAATTATAATACAGAAGCCCATTTCAACTTAAGAACTTGTCAAATCGAAGAAAATGAAACAATATTTGATATGATATGTGGTACAGGCCTAACGGTCATCCGGATCAAAAGTTATACATGTTTTAATGTTAATAAATTGGTGTATCTTGACTAAAAACTCAGTTTTGGAGGCCTTATGGGCCTTTTTTGGCCTCAAAAAATGTGACATAATATTTTCTTGGGTTTCTAGCGCATAGATCTCATCACAAGATTTGATTTGATATGCTGTAGAGCTTAAATGGATACCTGGATCAAAACAAATGGCCGTTTGAAGTTTGAGTTACATTTTCAACTTATTTTAGATCTTTTATTAATTTTTTTATTTTTTGTGTCTTTAATTTGTTATTAAATGATTTTAAATCAATAATAATTAGAAAAATATTAATTAATAATATTTTCTAAAGCATTTTAAAGCCAATTTCACTAAAGTTCTTATATATTAAATGTAATATTCTATTTACACTTATCTAAAACATATTTAAAAAATATATATTATATTTATATCAATATAAATATACTTATATAAAAATATTTTATTTTTCATGATAATTTTTGAAACATAAAATTTATCAGTGGTATGAAAAAGCGCTAATAAATCCCCCCTTTATCAGCGTTACTAAAAGAAGCGCTGATAAAGGGTCACTTTTAACAATGCTTTTTTTAGCACTTTTAAAATTTCCCCTTTATCAGTGATTTTTTAGCACAGATAAAGGCCCCCCTTTATGAGGTCTTTTTTAGCGCTGATAAATGGGTAGTGCTCCCCTTTCCAGTTTTTGTAGTAGTGAAATCATTGTAGGTGATATGTTCATAAATGACATCAATTCATCAATGGAAGTATGAAACTTAGAATCCAATGTGTATTTTACCGCATTTATAGTAAGTGAGGTTAATGGAGATGCAATCTTCTATAATTCAATCTCAAATTTATGATAATATCTTAAAAAACCCATGAAAATTCAAATATCAAAGATATTTCGTGGCTCTTACAATGAAAAAAATTTATTTCACCATCTTAGGATCAACTAGAAATCATGTTTTGAAATCAAATGTTCTATGAAAATAACATATTGAATCCAAAAATGGAATTTTAGTAACTTAGTATAATGAAAATTAACTCTCAAGATTCCCAAGATGGTTTTTTGTGATGATAATTATCTAATTTTGATTTTGAATATACCAGAGTGTCCTTTGTGAATACCTTGATAATGAAATAAATTTACCAGTGTATATATGATTCATCAAGGCCCTAAAAAAACATGAGTGTTATTCAAATAAATCAAAATCTAAATATATTCTAACAATCTACATATTCTCCTAACGGTGATCTCTAGAATTTACTACCCCTAAACTCATAGTTGATTATATCGAGAATGTAGGTCGATTTTTGATAAACATATTTCCTCCTTTAATTGATCAAACAATTCATCAACGTGGGGAAAATGATATAAATTATTAGTCATCACTTGATTAGGCTTCCAATAATTGATAAATAAAGGAATACTTCTATCTCTACCCAGTTGAACACATAAATTGACTACTTTTTGTGTGTGAAGTAGTGTCAAACAAAAATATCCAACAAGCATTAGCTCTCCCTGAAAAGGAGGTGATCTAGATGTACCTTCTAGTATGACTGCCTTGTTATGACTTCACTCCAGCCACTAGACCTACCTTCAACATCCCTCTCCTTGAGTTTAAGGAAAAGAGTTCAGGATTCCCTCACGTGTACCCTCTTGTTACGGTCTTGGGATTACCTCCCATATACCCTCTTTTTATAGGCTTGGGATTCCCTCTCATGTACCCTATTGTTACAGGATTTGTATTCCCTCCCATGTACCCTCTTTTTATGGGCTTGTGATTACCTCTCATGTACCCTTTGATATAATTTATCATTTATCATTACCCAATGCATTAGTGGGAGATAATGGTCCCACCCATCACATAATGAAATCATACATGAATTTTCCGCAAGATAATACCCAAAAAGTTCAAGAGCTGGCCAAAAACGGTCCCTAAAATAGATTATATAGAAAAGGTGAACAAGAAGAGTCAAGGGATACAAGGGGTTTTTAAATAAACTAGAAACCATTGCACCATTCATATTAGTATCCACTATTTGAGCACAATAATTGGGGGCCCTAAAATACCACATCATGTCTATTTCCATGACTGTATTCTTTGAAAACACGTCTGCCCTTTGATTTTACTTTCTATATGCATGTGAGATTACCAAGTTGAGTTGATTAGAATTATTAAGGAATTCAGTCCAAAAAGATATAATTATTAAGGGTATGTCCCTTTTTTGTCTTCAAGTCCTTCACAACAAGTTCAAGGTTGGATTAAATCCATGGTACTTTCTAGTTATATTGGTCAACATATCCAATTGCATACATAACATCACATTATAAACATCACATCATAACCCAAGAAATTAAATGGGTATCATAAACATGTCATCATATAATAATATATGGAAAAGAGAGAGGTTTCATAATCATTTCATCAAATAAAAACCCATGGAAAGAAGCAGGTTTCATAAGAATTTTATCATAGTATAAACCATGGAAGAGAAACAAAAGTCATAAACATAATTCCACCAAAAAATAAAACATCTAAATAATGAATATAAATTCAATTCATGGATCATATCCCTATTAAGGTATAGTTAACACCAAAAAATTTCATCGTAAATGGAAAATAATTTTGAAAGGATCATTGACAATAATTCTTGAGAAAGATATCATTTTCAATTTGAAAAATGATTTTTAAATCATAAAACATTTTGAAAACCAATTTTTATTTTTAAATAACATTTAAAACTTATAAAGTAAGATTTTAAAACCATTTTAAACACTTTTTGAAATATCAAACATTTATATAATCCTTTTCCATGAAAATGAGATTAAAATATCATTTAAAAAAATTTGAAAACATTTTTAGAAAACATAGTTTTGAATGAAAACATATTTTTTACCAAAGAGATAAATAAAGTTAGATTATCTTAAAAACATTTTCTAAATTGTATTAAGTACCAAATAGTGGGAAAACGGTACCATTACATGAATATATCATGAATAAAAAGAGTAGGAAAAGATTCCTAATAATTCATGTGAGTAAGATCGTGAGATTTCAATATTGGTGACTTATAAATGATCAACATTAAGATTGAACAATTCTATAAAATGTAATGAGATAGGCACAACACCACATTCATACTTTTTTACATCTCTCATCCACCACCCTATTCACTACTCTTCTTTGGAAATCATTTATATTTTGAGAAATTGGTTTTGAGTATATCTTTTGATTCAAATCAAATCAATTGGATGTCTTACTCAGGTATATAAATGGCAGGACTGATCAATCTTTCATTTAGAAAAAATCAATTTCACTTTTTTAAAAAAAAATCCCTTATTTTATTTTATTGTTTATTTAAATTTATATTTCACCCTAAAACCAAATTTAATACCTATCCTTTTCCCAAATTGGGTATGTAACATAACCCTCAAATCGACCTTAACCTCTCTCGTAATTAAATATGATTTTTAGTCACCACTTTCATCAATTAACTGAGGTAATTTAATTTAAGAAAATGGATGGATAGTGAGAGAGAGATAAGTCACTAAGACCTTAGAGTTTCTTAGATTTAATTCCAAATATATAAATATTAATCTATTAACCTCTATGAAACTAACACATGAATCTATAAATACATTTCTTGATGTATTTTTCAATTTTATAAGCATACTAATCCTTGTAGAAAGTTATTTTTTATATATAATAGGAATGTAGTTATTAGGGTAATCCTAGATTAGGATCAGTGGATTTTTTGAGTTCGATTCCTGATGTCAGATACGTTCATAAAGTGAACTATGTTCATGAAATGAGAGTTTGGTTCTCAACCCAAATAGAATTTCGCAGATTTTGTGAGGGTGGTTAGCATGGTTAAATTCAAATATTGAACCATATATTCATGATTTAAATATATGTGGAGTCATATTTATCAAATATTTCACAGAAAAATGATAACATGAACATTTAATTCATGACATGAATTAAACTAGGGTTTGGTGGATTTGGATGATGTGTCTTTTGGAGGGTCCTAAACTCATACTATTCTTGAAATGAATAACCCATCCACATAATGAAATTATGTTTTTCATAATGACTATATAATCCTAATAATGTATGTGATATTTTTTCGGGATATCTTTCATTACACGCAACATCGAGTTTACCATGCTTTACATACACCACTGAGTTTAAACGAAATGCTACATATTATTAAAATATTATTATTTAATTTGAAAGTTATCACCTATCCATGGGAATGGAATGTATTAATATGATTAATTATATTATAAAATTAGGTTTTACACATGTATATAGGATGAACTATTTTATGGCCAATTAATTAGAAATTAAAATAAGAATAATTTGAAAATAAAGGAAACCCTTTTCTGAAAAAATATTTTTCTATATAGAAACATGATTTATCTCAATAATTTAAAAAAACCACTTTTTCAAATTATTTAAATAAAATATATATATTATATATTAAATAAAATTTTTAACATTCATATTATGTGCTTTCTAGACAAAAAATATAAACAAATCCAAATTTGCGCTTAAAAATTCTATTTTGCTAAAAACAGTTTTGTTTCATTTTATGGACTTATTTTAAAATTAATTTTTTAAATTTTTAGAAAATTAATTTTGTAAAATAAAAAAAATTATTGAAATTATAATATCAAAATTATATTATCTTCAATGTTTATAATTTTTCAAAAAGATTAATTTTTTCATGACTAGTAAAAAATATTAAATTTTAATTGAAAACTATCTTTTCATTTAAATTATTTATAATGATAAATTATATTTTAAATTGGTTTTAAATTAAGATTAGTTAAATTTTATATCAATTAATACAATTTTGGTCATTTTAATAATTTTCATATTGAATTTTTATATAGAAACTTTGTAAACATTTTCTCTTTAAAAACATGGTTTCTCGACACGTCTATGGGATTAATTTTAAATTAAATTGTACAACTTCGATGAATGGAATTTAGAAAAATTGATTCCATATTTTCAATAAGATTAATTTATAATGTCTAATAATTTCAAAAAAATTACCAATATGAATAGTGAAAATAGTAAAAATTATTTACCTCATTTAAGGTAAAAATTGATTTACCAAGTGGTTAAACTAAAAGGATAAGAGTTAAAAATGACCTACCAAGTTATCAAAACCCAGTTTAATGTATGTATTTAGGGATTATTTATTCAAGGTTTTATAATGGTCCATTTTTTAGTCTTGTTTCATGATAAAAACGTGGGTATGATTGAACATTTTTAAAACATTACATGTAGGCCACTCACCTCGCTTATAAAAGGCCACACATTCTCCTCTATTATTTACACCTTCAAACACTTTTGGTTTAGCCAATACCTACCAATATCACTTCAAATATTCTCTCCTATAATCCTATAATCCTTATTTTGGATAGAAATACAACCTAGTAAGTTTGTTGGTGCAAACCTATGGAGGATACCTGAAGAAGATGTAACGTTCATCAATGAGCATTTTTTTATTTCTTCATCTACCCCTTAAATGGTAATTATAAAATTAAGATATAATAAACTCAGTGTCTTACATATAATGAGATTTTTTTTATGTTAATGTAATTACCTAAAACCATATCCACTCCTATCAAATAGTTTAAAAAATCATTGTTCATGTGAATGGAGGAATACTACCTCATGAATCGTTGTCATTATTTTTTCCTTTACGACCCCTCACAGTTGGGTATGATGATGGATATAAAGTATATATATATATATTATAAAATTATTACACATTTATATTAATTTTATCATATACACCTTTATTTACTTTTTATTTTATAAGGTATATGATAACGTCGTTCATGTGTACGGCAGGCTACCTCCTCACGAAGCGATGTGATTAATTTTGATTAAAGATTTACATGGAAGATAATAAGGATAATTATATGTGAAATACATGACATAATTATTGTATTATTTAAATATTTCTCATATTTTAAAGATAATATATCATTTTATTTCTTACCTTTTCACTTACTGAAGGATTATAGCATCGTTCGTGTATTTGTGGAATATCACCTTCACAAAGTGATGTGACACTCTCTTTTAATCGCCATAGCACATGGATGATATATATAATTATATTTAATGAAATAATATGTTATTTTTGATATTATTATCATTATTTATAGGTAAAATATCACTTACCTTCTTCTCATATTTATCATTGAGAAATGTAAATGTTACTCATTCGTATGTACGACCTACCATCTCTATGAACATAAAGTTATTAATTTCTAAAAACCATCGTTCATTTTTTGTCATAGAATTATAATTAATTTATAAATATGAAATTTTTTTAATGATTATATTTTTAGATATAATTTAACCATGATTAAGTTAATGAAAAATAGGAAATCAAAACATATATGAAAAATAAAGCGGTTGCTACCTAAAATGTAACTTTAATATGAGATTGTTAATAAAAGGGCAATAAAAGTGAATAATTAAATAATATATGGTATTATATATATAATTATGTCTATTTAATATATTTATAATAAACATGTATTTATTTTAAATTAGGTTCTAATGTGTACAAATAAATTCAATACATAATGTAAGGGATTTCCAGTCTCTCTTTTATTTCAGGGAGACATATACAAATTGGGCACTCATTTATTTTGTGTAGTATTTATACTTCCTAATTTTACATTTTATATAATTAACATCATTATTTTCATGATATTTAAAGTTTCATTTCATTTTATTATTTATTTTTTACTATTATTCAAAATATTACTAAAGTGGTAAGGGATATCTCTCTTACTTTTTTACTTCTGTGAGACACATGCCATATTCAACACCAATTTATTTTATGTGGTTTATATAATTATCATGAATTTATTTTATTATTATTATAATTATAATTTTTAGGATTTACATATCCATTTTAGTATCTCTATTTCATGTGGTTTATTGTTCAAAAGTTACCAAAGTGGTAAGGCATTTTTGTCTCAATTTTTCTTCTATGAGATGTATGTTATGCTATGAAACAATATTTTTTCATGGGAGTGTATATAAAGACATTTTTAAATGTAATACCATGAATTTATTTATCCTCATGATATTTTTATTTCCATTTTATGTTATTTATTATTTGGTATTACGATACAAAGATACCGAAGTGCTAATGATTTTATCTTAGAATCTCATCGTTTATTTAGATTGTTTATGATTATGTTTCTGAGGATAAAACCTTAAGATATATATCTAAATAAATTTATCAATTTTCTTAACCTATATTTATTCATGATATTTTTATATATTAGTATCATTTTCCACACTTTGGTACTTAAAATAATTAAAAAAATGTTGTTATAAAAATCATAATTTATTTCTCTCTTTGGTTGAAAATATGTTTTCATCCAAAAAAAATTTCTAAAAATGTTTTCAATTTTTTACTAATATCCAATTATTTTTAAAGTAAATTTTTTCCAATGTCTTACTTTTAAAAAAAATTAAATAAATAATCTAGTCAATTATAAAAATAATTCACGTTTGGATTTTATTGAAAATATAAATGGAACCTTTATTTTAACATGTATGACATGAAAAAATATTCCCATTGTCATGAACATTATTTTATTTGAATATTCCATTAAAAATTTACATGTTTATTTTCAAATAAAAGGAATTTCAAAAAAAATCTATTTAATTTTTTTCAAAGTGGAATTGATATTTTCCCCATGAAATGTTTTATTTGATCTTTCAAAATTATTTTCCATCTAAGATGACATAAATTGATGTTACATATGATTTATGGGGATATGATCAAAAGAAATCATTCTTATTATTTCTTTAAATCGCTTAAAATGAAAATATTTTTATGAAACCCATTTTTCTTCCAACTGTTATACCATGATAAAATGATTATGAAAGCCATTTATTTTTCCACGGGTTATGATTTTATGATATGAAGAAATGATTATGAAAATTTTAACTTTTAAACAGGTTATGATATGGTGAAATATTTATATAACCCATTTAATTTAATGGATTATTATACAATGAATGTTTTATTTTCTTATAGAACACATAAATATGGATTTCATTCTGAGATTGGTTGGACATATATCTCCCTCCAATGCATTAGGTAAATATGGTTAACTCATGAGTAAATATGTAATGTGTGAACCTTATTATATGTTTATAATGTTATTCTTGAACCAAATTATATGTTCACAATTCTATGTGTGAATATGATTAGATGTTCATAATGTTATATGTAAACATGATTATATGTTCACAATATTATGTGTGAACCAGATTACATGTTCATAGTATTATGGGTGGACATATATTTCATGTCCATAATGTTATGTTTGGACCTGGTTGTATGTCCATAAGTTTATTCGAGGGCCTTATTTCATGTACATAACATAATAAGTGTTCTTATTTCAATTTAAACATATTTTCAATGTTATAAAATAATTTTTATACCAAAAATCTATTTCTTATACCAATGTTATGATCTCATGAATCATGATATTTTATTCCCTTTTTATTCATGTATTAAAAACTATAAATCATTATCCAATGACTCGATATTATTATCTTTAATATATAGAGTGTGGTTTTCAAATGTTATGATCATGTTCTCATACTTGTATACTCATGTTATGCTTACATATCTCCCTTATTTACCATTATTGATCATCTGAGATCATATATTCTTATGTTTCATTTCCTTAGGTTATGAAGAAAGGTTTAAGTAGGGTATGTTTGTGAAGAGTAATAAAGGGGAATAACTTTATGGAAGATTTTTAATATCTTTCATGAGATAAAATATTGTGTTCTAGGTTTTCAAAGGAACTAAACTATTATAGTCCTTAGGTGCGATTTTATGTAATGTATTTAATATTCCGGAAAAATGATGTAATATACATGTATGTAAATATTGGGTCACTATATTTCATATCAAATAAATTTTATAGTTAAACCTTAAATTAGATATGAGAAACCATTAGTAAGATCCTTAGAGATATTTCTAGGTATATCTCTAGGGATATGACTAGAGATAAGTCTATGGATGAGTCAAAGTATAGGAAAATTTCTAGGAAATTTGTTAAAGGATAGAGTGAGTGGTTTCCATGAAATTACATCCCTATATAGATATTACAAGTGGATGTGGCTCCAGAATAGTTGTAACAATGGGTAAAAAATTCCAAAAAGGTTCATTGAGAAGGCCTCGATCATCACCAAGTGCACAAAAATTGGCCTTGATTCACACCTAGTTTTCCACTCCTAGGAGATATTATTTTTAAATTCATGAACTCTTTACAAACCATCATGAATGATTTAAATAGATGATGAATACGAATTATCTAGGATAAACATAAGGTGTCATAGATTAAAAATAAGGTGTATTGATTTAGATATAATATAAGTTATTTTTTATGATTATGTGGTTCATTAGTATGATTATTTTTTATTACACTATCATTTTTGGTTTTTTAATGGATGGAACCCAAAGGAACTATGTTAATGTTGAATAAAATTTACAATGAAATTATTTTCTTCCTGATAAAACAAATTTTATGGGAGATGAAATGAAAAACATCATTCCTATTCTAACATGGATTTCTCAATATATAAATCATTATAGAATTAAAAACTAGAAAATAAGGGAACAATGTTCTATTGAGTCCATTATGATGAAACACATACATTCTTTTTATGGTTTGGTTGATCCCCTAGTTACTAAGAAATGGATCAATACCACTGAAAATATATTTTTCATCCTCCGGTGTTCAAAGAACTAAAAGTCATTTTTGGCTTTCTACTATTCTGAAGGTGAGATGAGTCAATAGTGGACTCTTATTAAGAATATGAGTCAATGAGAATAAACTGACTCTATGAAGTTTGATTATTTTAAAACCTCTATGAAGAAAATTTTAAAAGACTTTTGAGATATCATCGTTCATCTTGAAAATTATGGTAGATTGGTTCTTCAGTGGATTAAAACCAGATCTATGAAGGGAATTATCCAATAGGTACTTTGTATGGTACGAATAAATCATAAAATGTGCACTAAAAGTTGAAATGGAAGATAGAAACAATATTGGTTATGGTGATAAGAAATGGAATATAGGGTTTTAATTAAATTCCAATTATATTTCACATGGAGGGAAGAATGATTTTCTAACTCCTACTTACCAAAATTGTGAGTAAGATTACATAGGTGAGTTCTTGAAATGAACAAGAAGGTTTTTCAAGTATGTGAAGCCTAACCAATGAGAAAATAATGTATAAGATATATTATAAGGATAGTAAATGAAATGATTGGAGAGAGAGATCAACATAATGCAACACTGAAACTCCAGTTTTTTAAGTGAAAGGAGTTTGGGCATTATGAAACTAAATGCCACAATCCAAGGCCTAATGTGAATTATAATCCACAAAAACCTCTGATAAAAATGGATAAAGGTAAATATTATGAAATAATATTGGAAGAAGTGAATCATGATAATTAATGGAACACTTATCCTCCCCTCCTTTATTGGTAAATTTATGTTTGACTTTGTATGAATGAGACCAATGGAAATATTTTTGGTAAATTTCATGTTATTATCTCCCACTACCTGGATTCTAGAATAATGAAATAAATTTTGAAATTCTATTAGTATAGGGATGACTCCAACCTTCTAATGAAATATTTTTTGTTTATGATAAGAGATTATGTAAAGGATAAAGGGTGAATTTACCTTTCTAAGTGTATATGTATCCATGTATGATTAACTTAAGATTTAGGGATAATATCATTGATTTATGATTTTAATAACGATCATATGTTCAAAATCATTGACACCACTTGTATAGATTCCTATGATGGGATTTTATCAAGATTAATAATATTTTATAAGAAATTTATGGTAATATTACCCTTTAGTTTTGTATATGTTTTAGTGAAAAATTAATTACACTTTTTTGGAAATATTATTAAATTTTCTGGTAAACTTTAGAGTTTATTTTATCCTTGATTTTGATGTAATTATGGGTTAAAGTCGATCACATTATGAATTAAACACATTTCATCACTATCAGATAAGATTTCTCTCTGGATCATCTTTACAAAATATATATTAAGGAATTTTTAAGTTTACATGAAGTCCCATATTAAGTTATATCTAATCAAGATCTGAAGTCTACCTTGATATTTTGAAAAATTATTTAGTAAGATCTTGATATAAATTTGAGTTTCAACACTGTGTATTGTCCTCCTAGAGATGGTTAATCTGAGAAAACATTTCAAACCCTACTGGATAAGATGCGATGATGTTCATTGGATTTCAAAGGTGTTTGGGATCAACACCTTCCTTTAGGTTGAGTTTTCCTGCAACAATCTATTTCACTCGAGTATTCAGATGGATCCTTATAAATATCTTTATGTAAATTAGTATAGAGCTTAAACATACAAGAATTAAGTTTCATAAAGAAAACTATCAGTACCTAAGTAATTTGATGTGATGGAAGAGAAGGTTAGGGTAATTCAATAAAATGTGATGTAAACAAAAATTAAATAGAAATATTTCAGGGATAATCATCAATGTGATCTACAATTTTATGTTGTTGAGAGTTTTCTTCTATAAATTCCTCCATAGAAGAATTAATGGAGAACTAAGCCCTCGATATATCATTCCCTTTGAAATTATTGATTGTGTTAGGGCCATAGGCTATCACTTGGTGCTTTCATTGAACTTATCTTAGGTTCATGACGTCTTCCATGTATCTCTCTTGAGAAATTACATACCTAATCCATATCATATACTAAACTCAAATGTCATACTGCTTGAGCATGATCATTCTTATAAGGAACAACTGAGGGAGATTTTGGATCAAACATAGAAAGTGAAATAAAACAAGACCACTCAACTGGTCAACATTTTTTTTGTAAAAAGCACCATCTTGAGAAAGCTATGTGGGAACCTAAAGATATAATGAGGTAGAATTATCCTCAGTTATTTGTAACAATATAATGTATTTAGAGGGAGGAATTCATTTTATTAGGGGTAGAATGTACCATCTCAAGATTTTGTGATTTTTTTTCAAATTAAATTAAATTTTAGGATATCTTTCATTACATGAAACACCGAGTTTATCTTGTGCCACACATAACACATAGTTTAAATGAAATGTGACATATTATGAACATATTATTAGTTAATATGATAGTTATCACCCAGCTATTAGAATGGTGAGTATGAATATGATTAACTAAATTATGAAAATATGGTTTTAAAAAGTATATAATATTAATTATTTGGTGACCAATTAATTAGAAATGAAAATAAGAACCATTTCAAAATAAAGAAACTGTTTGTCTGAAATTTTTTTTTTGCACAGAAACATGTTTTACCTCAATAAATTAAACAAACCACTTTTCATGAATTATTTTAATAATATATATATATATATATATATTAAATCAAATTTTTAACATTTATCTTATGATTTATCTAGACAAAAAATAATAATAAATCCAATTTTACGTTTAAAAACTGATTTTTCTAAAAAAAAGTTTTTTTGTATTTTGACCATTTATTTTAAATTTACTATTTGAAAATTTTAGAAAATTATTTTTCTAAAATATACTTAATCTTATAAATAATCATATAAAAATTATCTTAGGTTTATTTTTGGAAAAAATTCTGAACAGATTAATTTTTTGATGAATAGTAAAAAATATTAAATTTTAATTAAAAACTTACATTTCATTTAAATTATTTATAATGTTAAATTATATTTTGATTTTTTATATAAAAATTAGTTAAATTTTACATCAATAAATCAAATTTAGGTCATTGAAATAATTTTCCTATTGAATTTTCATATAAAAACTCTTTAAACTTTTCAACATTTTCTCTTTAAAAACATGCTTTCTCGTTGCGCCTATGGGATTAATATTAAATTAAAATTTTCCAGTTCTGTGAATGGAATTTAAAAAATTTTATTTTTTATTTTCATTCATCATATTTTATAATTTATAATAATATCAACATGATTTTTCAACAAAAATGAATAGTGAAAACATTAAAAATTAATTATCGCAGTTATGTTAAAAACTGATTTACCTAGGTGTCAAATTAAGAAGATACATGTTAAAAATGGCATAAAAACATATAAAACAAACATTTATGGATATATTTCTATATTATTACTTCTATTACTAATAATTTCCCATTTTGGTGGCTTGTCTAATGATAAAAACATGGTTATGATTGAATCTTTTCAAAAACATACAAGTGTTTCAATCACATCAATTACAAAAGGCCACCACTCTTCTCTCTTATTCACACCATAAAACCATTTTAGATCAAAATTTATTTTAAAAAATAACTTCAAAACATCCCTCCCATCATTATGGAATCCTTATTTTTTATATAAAGCAAGCCTTGGAAGGATTTTGGTTCAAAGCTAAGGAGGATACCCGAAGAAGAGGTAACGTTCATCAATGAGTGTTTTTTGTGTTATTTATTCTTAAACATCTTTAAATTATTATAACATGATGATATAATATCATAAATATATTAAATAAAATATTTTTTTATGTTAAGGTAATAACAAATAACCATCTCCACTTCCATCAAATGGGTTACGAAATCATCGTTCATGTTTACGGCGGACTGCCGCCTCGTGAACTGATGTCATTCGGTTTTCCATTACCACATATAATGGTTGGATATGATGATGGATCTAAAGTATATATATTATATTTATAAAATTATTAATACCATAGAGTCATTTCATCATATATTCTTTTTTTACTTTCCATTTCATAAGTGATACGATAACATCGTTCATGTGTAGGATGGATTACTGCCACATGAAGCAATGTGATTTGTTTTCATTAAAGATTTACATAAAAAATAATAATAATAAATATATTTTATATACATGAAATAATTATGAAATTAATTACACATTTATAAATATTAAAGGATAATATAACATTTTATTTATTATCTTTTCACTCACTGAAAGATGATAACATCATTTATGTACGTGTGTATTACAACCTTCAGAAAGCGATGTGACTCTCTATTTTAATCAACACAACACATGGATGATATTTATAAGTATATTTAAAGAAATAATAGGTTATTTATGATATTTTTATAATTATATAAAGATAAAATACTATTTACATTCTTTCTATAATGATATTTGAGAAATTTAAACATTACTCTTGTGTAAGTACGACCTACCATATCCATGATCATAACATAATTAATTTATCAAAAAAAATATCATAATTAGTCTTAATATTATAATTGATATATAAATATGATTATTATTTAATAATTATTATTCTATAAAAAATTTAACCATGATAAAGATGGACAAAAATAAAAAATCAAAACATATATGAAAAACAAAGTGGTTACTACCCGAAACGTTGCTTTAACTTGAAATTGTTGATAAAAGGGAAATAAAAGGGCATAAGTAAATCATGTAAGGGTTGGTGTCCTCAGAACCAACTGTTTTGTACTTTCATTACTTGAATATTCACTTATTATATATTGTTCATTGTTCTGCATGACTATAACAAAATAATGTCCCGGAATATTTGTTGCATTAATAAGGTCATAGCAGATCCCCGCTATGATGAGAACCTTGAAATGCTATAACAATATTCTTAAATAAAGTTATACGGTTGGATGAAATACTATGATAGGACACATAATATACAGACCGTCATGTGTGAGTACTCGTAAGAAGACGAGACTCTCTCCCATGGAGTTCGCACTTGGTAATCTCCAAGATGGGAGATTATGAGAACAGACCTGACAGTAGTAATTCCGCATGTCTTGGTGTCATCGGATATTTCTATCTGCGAGCATGTGTAATGGTCCTTAGACTAGAATATTATCATTAACTCATGTTATGACTCACACACTTAGATTTACTGACAAAAACCGTCACGCAGACAGTTGGCGGGAAGTATGGTACGTTTGGTGCGTCACGAGTGACATGTTGTTAATGGATAAGTCGAGGAAGGATTTGTCCCTTCCATTTATGGAAGTTGATATCTCGACCCTTTGATTGAAATAGAACTGTCGCATTAAATTCCATGGCCATGGTGTAAACGACGAGTTTATTTCAGGTAGTCAAAGAACGACGGATCAAGCATATAGGTTTATGACACTTCCATGAAACCTGCTTGATGAGATATCGAGAAAAAGGTATTAAATTACACATTAAGCGTTCGTATGAGGTGATACGTCAATGTGGCGTCAACTTCTTTCTCTTGGGTGCCTTGACCTGTTGCTAGACAGTAATCTTGGACTTTAGGCAAGCCTGCCTAATTCCAATGAGAAAGAGGCCTAGAGGGTCACACACTAAGTGTATCCAAGTATCTCAAGTTGAATAAAGATTAATCCCGTACGTGGTTTAATAATTATTCAAGGAAGCCTAAGTTGTTTTAAATGATGGAGGAAAAATAAAACAAAACAAGTACACGCCGTGTATTATTAAATGTACACGTCGTGTAGTTTTATTTTGGAAAGGAAATGAATAAATAAAAACAAGATATACACGTCGTGCACATTTAATGTACACTCCGTGTAGTTTTCAATGAAAAACAAGTACACGCCGTGTATTTATTATTACACGCCGTGTAGTTTTTCCAGTTGGGTTTTTGAGGATATAATATTGTTTTATTAAATGATATTTTTTATAATCAACGTGAGTGCATGTCAAGGAATTAATTATTCGACATGGGGGTTTTCAATAAGAGTTAATGAAATAAATGAAATGCGTAACACGTTTATTTATTGTCATAAATCTACAACCTAAAACTCGATTATAAATATCCTCACAACCCCAACTCTTTTCCTACACAAGAGAATCATTGTGCACAACATCTCTGTAGAATTCTTTCAAGGCCGAAAGAACCTCTTCCTCCAAGAACGCTCTCAATACCGAGAGAGATCCTCTTCCATCGGATCAAGACGATCTATGGAGGACAACGCAAGAAAAGGCTTCTCCATGCTAGCACCCGGAGAATCCTTTGGCGACATCCAGAGATACGAGGTACATGTGTGGATCACCGCTAGAGGGAGTCTACACTTGGTTTCTGCGACACAACGATGGATCACATTGACACCGTGATCGAGAAAATCAAGGAAGAAAGAACACCCAAAAGGTATTTCTTTATAATTAATTAAATTAACTATAATCAACCTGTAACAATCCTTGTTTGTGGTTCTGGGACAAACCATATTCTTTGTCTTTTTCTGTGATTCGATCCGTGGAGACTGGCATTTATCATCGTATTGATCCTAGATTGATCATTGTTAATGACAAAAAGACAAGTGGACACATCCACCCACACTCTTCCACTGCGCCTGGAACCTTCAAATGGTACCAGAGCGAGGTTACAATGTTTATTATAGTTATTTAATTTTCGTTGATAATTTATGCATTCATATTTGATTCAATTCGAAATAAATTGTTCTATAAATCTGAATTAACGAGATCTATTCTTCCTTTTTCATTTCTCGATTCACATCAAAGAAACGACCTTTTAATTTTAATTTTTGATTAAAATAAAAATGAGTAACTCATCCGGAAGAGCCTCTCTTTCTATCTGTACAACACGGGATTACACGGCGTGTAATTAAAACTACACGTCGTGTACTTAGGTTCAACGAACCGGCACTGGTCCGCCAAACCATGCCGTGTGAATTGATTATGCCTAAGTTTTAATCATGCTGTGGTGACCAGAATTGAATGGCGCGTGGAAACCGGAATACACGGCGTGTATGTTGGAGAAACACGCCGTGTAGTCCGTTCCGACCCAGGTGAAACTGTGTACAAAGATAAGCCGCGTACCGCGTACACGGGATCGCCAGGCCGGTTACCGCGTAACAAGGAAGTACACTCCGTGTATGATTCATCTACACGCCATGTACTCTAAAATTTCCAAAGTACAGAAAACACGCAAAAGCCCCGGCGTGTACTTTGGATAAAGGGTGAAAAGAAAAATACACGCCGTGTAATTATAAACTACATGTCGTGTACTTTCCAGAAATGGAATTTCACCAGGTTTCCTCCAATGTATAAATACCCTTACAAGGAATATGGATGAGAAGAATCTCAAGGAAATTCAAAGAGCAATTTAAGATAAAGAATTGATTAATTATAAGATCATAATTAATTGAATTCGAGCGCATCTTATCTTAAAATAACAATTAAAAGAATTTGAATTCTAAATATGCGTAAATGTTGTTGCATACTATGGATGATCATGAGCTAGTCCAAAAACCCTTTGTATGTGTATGGTTTCATTTAAATTTATTTAATTTAAATTTGTTGGCCTGCGAGCCTTCTTCAAATAAAATGTAGGGCCCGCGTGCCCATGGTTTCTTTAATGTAAACCCATGTAATGGAGGATCTCCCAAGCCAGAGGAGACGGTTCAAATCCCGAAGCCGAGGCGAAACCAACATAAGAAGATATAAAGGTGGACATGTGGGAGCTGCAAAACACGAACCATCAGGTTCAAGGTGTTTTCCCTAGGTCAGGGTTAGCTTATCAAAACCGCTAGATAAGCTAACCAAATAGAATCTCATGATCATGCCATCTTATTTTATTTCTTTCTGATTTCATGGTTTATTTTTTATGTATGTGTTGTCGTGATTACATAATTAATAAAATGAACAAGCATGCAAAGATAGAATAAAATAAAAACCGGACTATGTGTAAACATTATCGGAACATGGTTAATCACTTAAGCAAGCATCACATAATATTAACAAGCATGTGATAATGCAAAAATACGCATAAAGAATAAAATCCCTCAAATACCATATTAAGTCAGACCAAGTCTTCCGTTACTTGATTAAGGGAAAGACTCAATAAAACTATGTGTTTGACCAACCCTTGTTGGGACACTTACTTTTATAAAGGAAGCCCTTATGAAAGGTTTTGGGTTGACTTAACCATATTATATCAAGACAAGTAGCCCTTGCTAGACTTGATGTAATATTGGAGGCAACAGTTGAGGAAATCCAAGTCAGGATTTCAGGATTGGGGAGTCCACTCAACAGATCAAGGAACTTTAAGCTCACAGTTGGCAAAGACCTACCTACCTAAATACCTTCAAATAGCTTGACCAACCCTTGTTGGGGTTATGCGAAGGGAAATATGGATCCTTGCCACTAGAATGTCAAAGCAACTGGACATTCCAAGTTCAATGGTGAGGGCTATTGGGACTTGATAAAATAGTGGGAGAATTAATTTTTTTTATTATTTCTCATAAAATGTAATCAAGAAAGTACTAATAAATATGCTCTTTTAAATTGTAGAATCAAGATGACAAACTCGTCAACCACTTTTTCTCTGTGATCAATTTTGGATAAAGACAACATCCTCACTGGCAGTAACTTTCAGGAATGGTTTAGGCGCCTTCGGGTTATCCTACACCATGAATGAAAGTTTTATGTGCTGGAGTCCTCACTTCCTAATTCCCCTGCCCCAGGGGTGAGTGATGAAGATTTCCTAGTCTATGATCAATATTTGAACGATGCACTCGACGTTCAATGTTTGATGCTATCATCAATGTCTAGTGAGCTCATGAAGTCTCATGAAGACATGGATGACTATAGCATGCTAGAGAATCTCCGTGGTCTATACCAGGAGAGAGTAAGACAGGAAAGTTTTGAGATCTCCAAGGCTCTATTTCAGAGCAAGCTTGGAGAGGGTGCCTCAGCTGGGCCTCATGTAGTCAAGCTCATTGGCTACATTTAGCACTTGGAGGTTCTAGGGTTTAAACTCTTCGAAGAACTGGGTACTGATCTCATTCTTGCATCACTCCCCCAGAGCTTCTCAAACTTTGTTGTGAACTTAAATATAAACAACATTGATAAGTCTTTGTCTGATCTTCTCATCCTCATTCTCCAAGTGGACACTGACATGAAGCGTGAAAAGCCTTTTGTCCTCATGGTGAATAAAAGGAAAGTGAAGGTGAAGAGATTTAATCCCAAAGCATCTTCAAGTCCTTCCAAGAAAAGGAAGATCAAAGGGGAGGCAAAGGAAGAGGATGTTGTTTGTTTTTCATGTGGCAAGAAGGGCCACTGGAAGAAAAACTGCACCCAGCCAAGGAAGCAAGGGGAAGCTTCAAGTGTGTTTGTTATCGAATGCAATCTAACTGTTTCTACTAATTGGGTATTAGATACTGCTTGTGGTGCTCACATCTGTATCCAAATACAGGAACCAAGTAGATTCAGGAAGATTGATCGAGGGGAGGTAGATCTACGAGCAGCCAACGGAGCCAGACTCGTTGTTGTAGCTGTCGGAGACTACCACCTCACATTGCCTACTGGGATGGTCTTGGTTTTGAAAGGTTATTATTATGTGCCTTCTGTTACTAAAAACATTATTTTAGTATCCAGATTAGATACTGATGGATTCATATTCAAGTTTGGAAATGAATGTTGCTACTTTTATAAAGATAACATTTGTTTTGGTTGGGAACATTTATATAACGGCCTTTATGTGTTAGACTACACAAACCAAGTAACGGAAATTGATAACAAAGTTAATTCACATTAATCATACCACACCCAAATTTGGCATCACCGACTAGGTCATGTCAATGAGAATCATTTGACAAAATTACATCAAGATGGGTATTTAGATTCTTTTGAACTAAAACCACTTGGTGTATGTCATGTGTGTCTACAAGGAAAAATGACCAAATCCCCATTTAGTGGGAAAGGTGAAAGAGCTAAAGAGCTTCTAGAATTAGTTCACACAGATGTGTGTGGACCATTTCCAATTGAACCAAGGGGTGGGTTCTCGTACTTCATAACTTTTACTGATGATTTTAGTAGATATGGATATATCTATTTAATGAGGTATAAGTCAGATTCTTTTGATCGGTTCAAAGAATACAAGAATGAAGTTGAGAACCAGCTTGGTAAGAAGATTAGGAAACTCCGCTCAGACAGAGGAGGAGAATATCTTAATCAGGACTTCATTGATTTCTTACAGGAGTTTGGGATTCTATCTCAACTCACTCCTACTTACACACCGCAGTGGAATGGTGTAAGTGAAAGGAGGAACCACACCCTATTGGACATGGTGAGATCAATGATGAGTCATGTGAGTCTTCCATTATCATTTTGGGGATATGCATTACAAACAACAGTGCACATACTAAAACAAGTACCAACTAAATCGATAAATAGTATTCCATACGAGTTATGGAGTGGAAGCAAAGCCATGTTATCGAATTTACATGTGTGGTGTAGCGAAGCATTTGTTAAGGCCTCTTCAGGTAACAAACTCGTGCCCCGAGGCACAAAGTGTATCTTTATAGGATATCCCAAGGAAACAAGGGAATATTACCTATACAAACCCTTAGACAAAAAGGTTACAGTGGCAAGACACGCCATATTCCTTGAGAGGGAGCACATCTCCAAAAGAGATAGTGGGAGTGAGATAGACTTTGATGAAGTTGGGGCTCAAGATACACATGAGTTAGTACAAGAATAGATTCCACAAAGCCCCGTGGAAGAACAATCTGTTCCAGAGACACAAGAACTGCGTAGGAGCACAAGAGAGGTGAGAGAACCAGAACGATATGGTTTTCTTTTCACCGAGGATGGTGACTCGTTATTGGTTGACAATGATGATCCTCTTACCTACAAGAAAGAAGTTGAATGCACAGATGTTTCCAAGTGGCAAGAAGCCATGAATTCTGAAATGGATTCCATGTACCAAAATCGAGTCTGGATTTTGGTAGATCCTCCAGTTGATGTAAAGCCTATTGGTAATGAATGGGTATTCAAGAAGAAACTGGACATGGAGGGGAAAGTCAGCACCTATAAGGCACGACTGGTTGCAAAAGGTTTTAGACAACGTCAAGGAATTGACTATGATGAAACCTTTTCACCGGTTGTGATTATGAAATCTATCAGAATCCTATTGGCCATTTTTGCTTACCATGACTATGAAATTTGGAAAATGGATGTCAAAACAGCTTTCCTTAACGGGAACCTCCAGGAAGATGTCTACATGACACAACCTGAAGGGTTTGTGACTCCAATGGATGCCAACAAGGTATGCAAGTTACAGAAATCCATTTATGGATTAAAGAAATCATCAAGGTCAAGGAACATTCATTTTGATGAAGTTGTTATAGAATTTGGCTTTGTTAAGAATGAATGTGAGCCTTGTGTCTACAAAAGGTTTAGTGGAAGTTCAGTCGTTTTCCTAATAGTATATATTGATGACATATTGCTAATTGGAAACGAAGTACCTTTCTTACAGTCAGTTAAGGCATGGTTGCATAAATGCTTCTCCATGAAAGACTTGGGCGAGGCGGCATATATTCTTGGGATCAAGATCCATCGTGATAGATCCAAGAGAATTCTGGGCCTAAGTCAAAGTACATACATTGACAAGATACTGAAGAGATTCAGTATGGAACAATCCAAGAGGGGATTGTTGCCAGTGTCACATGGCATTCATCTTTCCAAGAAAATGTGTCCTCAGATACATGAGGAAAGAAATAGGATGACAAGGATCCCTTACGCATCCGCGATTGGGTCAGTCATGTATGTTATTCTATGTAAGAGGCTAGATATTGCTTATTCATTAAGTGCGGTAGGCAGATATCAAGCTGATCCAGGAGACTGCCATTGGATGGCAGTCAATACTATCCTTAAGTATCTAAGGCATACTAAGGATATGTTCCTGGTTTATGGAGGAGATGAGGAACTAGTCATCAGAGGACATGTATATGCTAGTTTCCAGACTGATCAAGATGACATGAAGTCATAGACTGGATACATCTTCAGTTTGAATGGAGGTGCAGTGAGCTATAAGAGATCAAAACAAAGTGTGGTGGTAGATTCTACAGCGGAGTCCGAGTATATCGCATCTTCTGAGGCAGCTAAAGAAGCAGTATGGATGCGAAGCATCGTCCAAGAGCCGGATGTTGTATCAAGTAGTAAATATCATATCACACTCTATTGTGATAATACTGCAGCGGTGGAACTTGAAAAAGATCCAAGGTCACATCAGTGGAAAAAGCACATACTTCAGAAGTATCATCTCTTGAGGGATTTTTCTCAAAGAGGTGAAGTTACAGTGAGCAGTATTTCCACGGAAGACAACGTGGCTGACCCATTGACTAAAGCCTTGACTCGGTAGAAACATGATTATCATGTGAGGTCTAGCGGACTAAAAGTCGTAGGCAGTTGGCTCTAGTCCAAGTGGGAGTTTGTAAGGGTTTGTGTCCTCAGAACCAACTGTTTTGTACTTTGATTACATGAATGTTAACTTATTATATATTGTTCATTGTTCTGCATGACTATAATATAATAATGTCCTGGAATATTTGTTGAATTAATAAGGTCATAGAAGATCCCCGCTATGATGAGAACCTTTAAATACTATAACAATATTCTTAAATAAAGTTCTACGGTTAGATGACATACTATGATAGGACACATAGTATACAGACCGTCATGTGCGAGTACTCGTAAGAAGATGAGACTCTCTCTCATGGAGTTTTCACTTGGTAATCTCCAAGATGGGAGATTATGAGAACAAACCCGAAAGTAGTAATTTCGCATGTCTTGGTGTCATCAGATATTTCTATCTGAAAGCGTGTGTAATGGTCCTTAGACTGGAATATTATCATTAACTCATGTTATGACTCACACACTTAGATTTACTGACGAAAACCGTCACACAAACAGTTGGCAGGAAGTAGGTTACGTTGGGTCCGTCACGAGTGACATGTTGTTAATGGATAAGTTGAGGAAGGATTTGTCCCTTCCATTTATGGAAGTTGATATATCGGCCCTTTGATTGAAATAGAACTGTCGCATTAAATTCCATGGCCATGGTGTAAACAACGAGTTTATTTCAGGTAGTCAAAGAACGAAGGATCAAGAATATAGGTTTATGACACTTCCATGAAACCTGCTTGATGAGATATCGAGACAAAGGGATTAAATTACACAGTAAGCGTTCGTATGAGGTGATACGTCAATGCGGCGTCAACTTCTTTCTCTTGGCTTCCTTGACCCGTTGCTGGACAGTAATCTTGGACTTTAGGAAAGCCTGCCTAATGCCAATGAGAAAGAGGCCTAGAGGGTCACACACTAAGTGTATCCAAGTATCTCAAGTTGAATAAAGATTAATCCCATACGTGGTTTAATAATTATTCAAGGAAGCCTAAGTTGTTTTAAATGATAGAGAAAAAATAAAATAAAACAAGTACACGCCGTGTATTATTAAATGTACATGCCGTGTAGTTTTATTTTGTAAAGGAAATGAATAAATGAAAACAAGATATACACGCCGTGTACATTTAATGTACACGCCGTGTAGTTTTTCCAGTCATTTTTTTGAGGATATAATATCGTTTTATTAAATGATATTTATTATAATCAGCGTGAGCGCATGTCAAGGAATTAATTATTCGACATCGGGGTTTTCAATAAGAGCTAATGAAATAAATGAAACGCGTAACGCGTTTATTTATTGTCATAAATCTACAACCTCAAACTCGATTATAAATATCCTCACAACCCCAACTCTTTTCCTACACAAGAGAATCAGTGTGCACAAAATCTTTGGAGAATTATTTCAAGGCTGAAAGAACATCTTCCTCCAAGAATGCTCTCAAGACCGAGCGAGATCCTCTTCCATCGGATCAAGACGATCTAAGGCGGACAACGCAAGAAAAGGATTCTCCACGGTAGCACCCTAAGAATCCTTTGGCGACGTCCAGAGATACGAGGTACACGTGTGGATCACCACTAGAGGGAGTCTACACTTGGATTCTATGACGCAATGACGGATCACATTGACACCGTGATCGAGAACATCAATGAAGAAAGAACACCCAAAAGGTATTTCTTTATAATTAATTAAATTAACTATAATCAACCTGTAACGATCCTTGTTTGTGGTTCCAGGACAAACCATCTTCTTTGTCTTTTTCTATGATTCGATCCATGGAGATTGGCATTTATCGTCGTATTGATCCCGGATTGATCATTTCTAATGACAAAAATCCAAGTGGGAACATCCACCCACGCGCTTCCGATGCGCCCGGAACCTTCAAATCATATATGGTATGTTATACATAATTATTGACCTTTAATAGACATATAATAACCTTATATTTATTATAAATTAAGTTCTTGATGTGGCCTTAAAAACACATGTTCTGCAACATCTTTTTAATTAATTTCTATCAATTTAATTATTTATTTTAACACTTTTTAATAAATAATGGATCTTTTGTATTTTTATTATGATTTTTAGTAATTAATTAATTTTTATAATAAATTTTGTATTATAAACTTTCAAATAATTAATTTATTTATTAATTTAATTTTATAGACTAATAACCTTTTATTTAGATTATTGTTTTTGTTTTGCATAATTAATAATTTAACAATAATAAGCTAATTAATTAATTCTGCATTTGCACTTCGATAATTTAGTCTTAATATAACATTGCATGTATTAATTATTAATTAATTTTAAGTAACATAATGTTTTGGTCATCTCTTAACAATTCATTAATTATAATTTAATATTATAAACTTATTTTAGTTTCATTAAGTCTCTTTAAATTTTATTTCATTTATTAAAATAATGGTTTAATAATATAATAATAATTTGTCTACTTTAAATTAATTAAATTTGTTAAAGTAACTAATTTAAATAATTTTACTTTGTTATATAAAAGTTTAATTTTACTTTAATCTTTAATAAGTTAGTATCTTTTAAATTTTAGTTTTAGTTTTGTAGCAATTTAAGTTTTATTAAGTGAAGTTAATAATATTTTAACTCTAGTTTATTTGGTATTATAAGTTTACTTAATTTTTCATTTTTTAACTAATTATTTTATTTAGTTTTATTTATGTATCAATTTATTTTGTTTGACTGTTTGTTTTGCAGTGTTATAGTGCCACAACAACCGTTTCCTGTCACGGTGCCTCCACGCACCATTTCCCCATCTATTTCACGGTCTCACTGTGTCTTTGCCACTATCCCATCTCACACCATGTCCATTTTACGGTGGCACCATAACTTATCTTACTATCTGACCGTATTCTCCTTAAAGTGTCTCCCGCCACTGTGATTCTCCATACGGTCTCACCGTGTTTCCTCTCACCATAATCTCCAGCCACCATTTCTTCATTCTCCTTCACACCAGTTTCATCCACTGTATCACATCTTTCCACCGTAACTTGCAGCAATGGTTTCATTCATCCATGATGACACATTCTCGCACCGATTAACCACTGCCATTGTTTTCCCTCTCAATTACTTCCACTTTAATTGTGTTTTACTTTCTACAACCCCCACACCCAACTGTAGTGTTGCTTTCCATCTTTCTTACATCGCAAACTCCACACCCAAAATGATACTTAGACCAGATTCAGACTCAAAGAGAATAAAAATTATACAAATCAAATCCTCAAACCACAAATCTGAAAACATCATTTTCCCCTGTTTTTTTTACCCTGTTTTTACATCAGAATCCTAGGTATCATAGGACACCATTGCCGCTTTGAATAGAAACCGCATTAGTGAATCCACTGAAGCCGGTTCCAAGTTGGGAGGAAGATCTACATTGTCGGACGCCTTTGAGCTAACCTGTCACCGTCATGGGAAGCGCCGTTGTAGGGAGATTATATGTGCATCACTGGTGATTGAAGACACTCCTTTCGCTGTTCAATATTTCTTGCTAGATTGAAAGAAGAGTCGACTGCCTCTATAAGGCTGACCAGAGGAGTCTGTTGTTTCATATCTGATAGAGCTCGAGACTGCCATGGAGGAGCTGAAGTCGTCTTATTCGCTGGCACGAGGAAGGGTCCGAAGAATATGACCCCCCTATAGTGCCACGATTTGGGGGGGAGATAAACTTAATTGATAAAAAACAACAAATAAACAAATAAATAATATTATATTAAAACTTTTCTTAATTAATAAATGGTTAATGATTAATTAAATAAAATATTACACTAATTAAATTATCTAATTAAACAAAGTTGTAATTTGATTTAACTTTTTATAAAATAAAGTAATTAATAGTAGACCAATTTAAGAATAAAATTAAGTTAGGTTAATTAATTATTATTAATAATTATATTAATAAAATAAATTAATAAATGAAAAGAAATTAAAAAAATACATAATTATTTTATTAATGTTTTATTAATAATTTAATAATCATAATATTAATATTAAATCTAGTAAATAATAATCAAATTGAAATTTTTATTAAGTTAACTTAAGTTAACTTTTTAACGAGTATTATAACATTAATCTAATAATAAAATTTCTTTCTTTCTTTGTGTTTTTATTCTATCTATGCATGTTCATTCAATGGACGTGTATACGTCTAGATTCACACAATAAAATTAGTGAGAGTTATTTACGTGAGAAAAGATAGCACGACATGCTTGTCGTGAAAAAACACACATGTGCGATGCACAAGTAAAGGAATTTTGAAGTTAGTGGACGGCATGCAGTGACAAGCAGCAGATGATAGAAGATATAAAAAACAGAGTTGTAAGGAAAGTAGTGTGAGGCACATACATTCCATAAACACATCCATCTAAGAGCAGATCGAGACACTCATTCGAACTCTGATTTTTCATTCCACGATCACATCAGATGAGGGAGGATGCTCATTATGATTCCACGCCACACCATCTTTGAGAGAGAAGACTCCCGGAAGATGAGAGAGCAGTCATGTATGCGAAGGAGCCTGAGAACAGAGCATCACTAAGGGATTTCTTTTCCCTTCTTGTACTTAATTTCACAATACTCTGTAATTGATTGTTTTTCATTAATTTAATCAATATTATCAATGGATGAATTGTCTTAGCTTAGGAATTAAATTCTATTTGTTAATCTTTCAAACTTATTTATTCACTTTATAATTTTTAGGATCATAATCAATCAGTGAGATGAATAATGATTCTCTTTTTAGTTGTTTTACACCTTAAATGTTTAAAAAAATTATAAATTCAAGATTAACTGGGGAGGTAGTTCTTGAATACATTTATCGAAGCGTTAATGTATTTAACTGTGGAAATTTACGGTGAGTTTATTTTCCAACTATTATCCTTTTCTAACTGTCAAGCAGTTTGTCTGATTTTGGAGTGGCAAACTTCTAAAGTCAGTCTTCTGCGTGTTGAGTTTCCTGGAGAGGGAGACTTTTCACCTTTATTTCTTAAGGTGTGATTCAATAAAGTGTAGTGGAAAAGGTGTCATTTAAACCAGTAGATTAGAATTCTCGAGTATTTCATTTGATCTGTGCCTTCGACCTTACTGCTTTATTTTAATATTTTTTTCTCTTAAGTTAATTTTACTATAGTTCTTAGTTCATCAGTATACTAGTATTTGATTTAGTCTCTTTGTGTAAAGAAAAGTACAAAAAAATGAAAATTAAAGAAAACTATAAAGATGTTTACCTCATTGCTGACAATAATGCGGTTTTTAGTTTTAAAACCCTAGAATTCACTCACCTGCCTTCTATGTGGATCAACTCTGCACCATTATTCTAGTTTAGGAGTAATTAATGTAATTTTGAGGGCTGTGAAGACCTTCGTATTGTTTAAATTTGGCGCAGTTTCTGAGGAAGGCACATGCTAAGAGTCTAGGGTTATATTAAAAAGAAAAAAATCAATAAAAACAGAAAAAAACATATAAAAAATCATATAAAAAAATATGTAAAAAATACATTGTGAACATTTTCTGCTTATGTTTCCTGTATATATTATTCTTTTCTTTGAGTGTGTTGTTTAGTCTGAAAATTTTAAAAAATGGATGAATTAAGACCTCATTGTGTTTGTTGTGGATGTTATGGGCACATTGCCTGGCAGTGTATCTATAACCAACAACAACAGATTGATTACATTGAAGAAAATGAAAACATTGAATCTAGTCCTGACACCCTATCTAAAATTGACCTAATTGATTCTAAATTGGATGCTAGGGTGGAACTAATTAACACTTGGTTAACTAAAACCCATGAAATTCAACTTAGAGATTCTTAGGAGAAAGATCAAAAAATGAAAAGATTAGAAAACATGCTTTTTGAATTACAACAGAAGGTTAAAAAACAAGAATAATTTGAAGAAAATGAAAATGAAAATGTTTATAAATGAATTGAAAATAAAATTGAAGAAGAGAGTGACTGTGAAACTGGACATGATACCATTCTCTTTGAAAAATCTAATTCCGTTGAACAAAATCTAGATATAACTGACTCATTAAACAAAGAACACAACATTGAAAATACAATAAAGAAATTTAATGGAGTTGATTTGGATAACTTTGAAACTGAATTGAAACATATTGAAAAGGAATGCCTTGTCCTCTTCATAATTCCTACATTGGAGAAAAATCACTATTTTAGAAGTTTTGAGAATGAAGTCACTCATGTTGAAGTTGAACTTGAAACTGAAAACTTGAAAGTAAAAAACTCTTCACCAAATTTTTCAAATTTTGTGAACATTGAGCCTGAACTTGATATTGGGTACACTTTTTGAAGGGAACCTTAAGCTGGAAATCACAGAATCTCAAATCTTTGAACCTAAACTGATGAACACTTCTCTTCCATGTTTTGAAACTCCAAACCCATCTATTTATGAAATATTGTTGGATGATGAGAAAAATGGAAATATATTTGAAGAAAGAATAACTGATGAGTTTTCATTTCCCTATTCTCATAGTAATCACTTTTCTGAAACATTATGCAGTGAAATTGAAAATAGTGTTGTCATACATGGGGATAAATTTTTAAATTTAAACAATATAGAAATTGAGTTTATTAAAGCTTAATTAAACATTACTCCCCCTGATTTGAACTTCTTGGAACACACTACAGACTTTCTTTTATAAAGTGAGATTTTTGAACATGAACTTAAAGTAGAGGTTGAACTTACACTTGAATTAGGCAGAGCTGATTTGATAGATGCAGTAGATGTTTAATGTGAGTTAACAGATGAGTATCTTTTGGAATAGATTTACAACATGGTTAGACCTGAATTTGTTTATGATAAAATAAATTCTCTTCCTTGTTTGTCACTTTATTCCTCAACTAAGTTGGGTGAAAAAGATCATCATCATACTTATAGTAGTATAGAGGGGGAATCAGTCATGAGTTCCAATTTTCATAATTCTGTTTAGCACTCTATTGAATCTCCTCTTGAACCTGCTAATCAGAATTTATCCACATGCACCCTTGAATGTGAATCCTTAATTGTTGAAGTTAAGAGATATAGCCATAAAAATAATTCGAAACCCTTTGAAGCATATAGTACTATGTTTTCCCTTCATGTGAACTCAACTCTTGATAACTCTGAAACAATTCTGGAAGTGGACAAAATTATGCTTGCAACTGTTAAAGGGTGCTACATGGTGTTTATTTGAGGTTATGAGAGTTTGGTTCTAGTTTAATTTAGTCTTGTTTCCCACAAATATCATCTTTATGTTAAAAATAATTGGTACAAACACATGTGGTAGTTCCTATTAAGGAAACCACATTCACATAGTGACTACAGTTAGTTTCTAGGAGATTCTGGGTAGGGAATACAAACCTAGCACTACATGGGAGGCAACCCATGTCCTTTCTTTTGTTTTCAATATAAAAATTTGTAATTAAATAAAGGCTAATTGAAGAATTTAAATTCAGTGCTTCATGGGAGTCACCCCATGTTCTTTATTTTGTGTTTACTTTTATTTCTATTCTTGTTTTACTTAGAATAAAGTCATGTTGTTCTACTTTATTGTCTCCTAGATGCTATGTCTCTGCTGGATTTCTATTCCTAGTTTTCATGCTTTGTGATTTTAGGATATTGCTGCTGTGTAATAATGGAGTGGAATTCCCATGATCGTTTTGGACAAGAACCTAGTCAGGGAAGTACTTCAACTTTCTTCATTTATTTCTGCTCCTATTTTTCTACTAAAATAAAATTCTTCTCACTAAAAAATTCTGCTTGTTTTAGAAATTTTGCTACATATTTTTTGAAAATCTATTGCATGTCTTTCATAAAAAATTCTTCTCTTCATTTTTTGGCTCTAAAATAAATTTTTCTTACATAAAAATTCTGTTACATGTTTGTTGCCACTTCAAAATTATATTATTATTAAAAAATTATGCATGTGCATGTTGCTGTGATCTGAAATTCATTGTTTAAAACTCATTCAATGCATGAAACTAAGTTTTGGGGGGTACATGCTTACTGATAGTTGTGTTTTTACTTGGAACCTATTAGTCTATAGGGTGTTTAGTATGCATCTTTATGCTATATTAAACATCCATTTGAATCATACTTTTTAAAAATGCTTAAACCCAATTAACTGTGCACCCACACCTTATATGATAATTTTTGATCTACATTGGAAATTATCCACTGAACTTAAATTTTAATGCATGTACTTTTTAATAGACCTACTGTTAATTTATTCCTTGTGGTGAACAATATTTTTTAACTTTAATGTGATCTTTATACATGTCATCTATCTACTAAATTGAAATCTGTTTTGAACTTTAATTGTTTAATTGTTCTTCTTCACTTAAGAATTCGACTTTGGGGAAAACGTTGAGTTTTAATTGTGGGGGAGGGGGTCAATTATTGATTGTGCTAAACTATTCTTAATTTAAACCCCATCAATTCCCACTGCAACTTCAAATTTCTTGTAAAAAATAGTTAACTGTTTTCAAAATTCTTGAATAATTTTAGGATTTAATCTATTCTGAAATGGGTCTTGCCTTAGTAAAAGTACCTTGCTGGAAGTTAAGATTTGTTTTGAATCTAAAATTAGTGATAATGGATGATTTTTGAGTGTTATATCTTAGTGATCTAATGGAAATTGTTGTTTAGGAATTATTTTTGAGAATGACATGGGTGATCTGGTAATGGAATTATGATCATAACTCTTGGAACTGGAAGTTTGAATTGATCCTAGGAGACACACTTCTTTTTTATTTATTTAAGTAATTGCTATAATGAGCCAATGTAAATAATTTTTGGTATAAATCTTTTGAAATTGGAGTAGTTTGGGTATCTGGGATCCCATGGTGAGTCTCTGAGACCCTAGATGCTGGGTGCATTTCTATTTATTATAAGCCCTATGTACACTTTGAATAAGTGCATTGCATAGTTCTTAGCACATGATACATTTCTTGGGAAAAATAAAATAAAGTGTCTAGGGTCAAAAATGAGTTCATTAAGGTGAGGGGAATGATGAACTCCAAATAAAGAAGGGGTTAGTTGGTTTATATGGGAATCATTTAGGTTGTATCATTGAGGTGATTCACAAAAAAAAATTATTTATTTTTGGAACCTAGATGAAAAGGTAAATATATAAAGTTCCTACTGTTATGTTTTTAATTCCATATAAATTTTACCTTTTGTCACTCATAGACTTTGGACGTGATCCTGGATTGAAGTTGGTCACTAAGTAATACCACATATGAGGCATGACACTATCATTTCTTGTTGATTCATTTATCTCTTGACAACCAGTGAGTATTTGTTCTAGGAAAGGTTCATATTATCAATTTAGTTTCAAAAATCCTATTGACATGTTTTTGAGGTCCTCTATTTAAAGTTATGGACATGTTACATTTTGATCTGAATTATAAACATACCTTTATTTTCAAATTTAATAAAACATGATATTATTTGAGAACAAACAATGCTTAAGTGTGGGGGAATTTGATGTGGCCTTAAAAATTTTTTTGCCACATATTCTTAATTAATTTTTATCAATTTAATTATTTATTTTAACATTTTTTAATAAATAATGGCTCTTTTGTATTATTATCATTATTTTTAATAATTAATTAATTTTCATAATAAATTGTGTATTATAAGCTTTAAAATAATTAATTTATTTCTTACTTTAATTTTATAGACTAATAACCTTTTATTTAGATTGTTTTTTTTCATAATTAATAATTTAACAGTAATAAGATAATTAATTAATTCTGCATTTGCACTTAGATAATGTAATCTTAATCTAACATTTCATGTATTAATTATTGATTAATTTTAAGTAACATGATGTTTTAGTCATCTCTTAACAATTCATTAATTATAACTTAATATTATAAACTTATTTTTGTTTTATTAAGCCTCTTTAAATTCTATTTCATTTATTAACATAATGGTTTAATAATATAATAATTATCTATCTACTTTAAATTAATTAAATTTGTTAAATTAACTAATTTAAATAATTTTACTTTTTTATATAAATGTTTAATTTTACTTTTTTATATAAATGTTTAATTTTACTTTAATCTTTAATAAGTTAGTTTCTTTTTAATTTTAGTTTTAGTTTTGTAGTAATTTAAGTTTTATTAAGTGAAGTTAATAATATTTTAACTATAGTTTAATTGGTTTTACAATTTTACTTAATTTTTCATTTATTTTTAATTAATTATTTTATTCAATTTTATTTATATTTCAATTTATTTTGTTTGATTGTATGTTTTGAAGTGTTACGGTACCACAACAACTGTTGCCTATCACGGTGCCTCCACGCACTATTTCCCCATCTATTTCACAGTCTCATCGTGTCTTTTCCACTATCCCATCTGGCACTGTGTCCATTTTACGGTGGCACCATAACTTATCTTACTGTCTGACCATATTCTCTTTACGGTGTCTCCTGCCACCATGATTCTTCATACGGTCTCATTGTGTTTCCTTTCACCGTAATCCCCTGTCACTATTTCTTTATTCTCCTTTACACCAGTTTCAGCCACCGTATCACATCTTGCCACTGTAACATGCAGCAACAGTTTCATTCTTCCACGATGACTCCTTCTCGTACCGCTTAACCACTACCACCATTTTCTCTCTCAATTACTTGCACTTTCATTGCATCTTACTTTCTGCAACCCGCACACCCAACTATAGCGTTGCATTCCATCCTTCTTTCATTGTAAACTCCACACCAAAAATGAGACTCGGACCAGATTCGAACTCAAAGAGAATAAAAATTATACGAATTAAATCCTCAAACCACAAATTAGAAAACACCATTTTCCCCCTATTTTCTTACCCTAATCTTACGTTGGAATCCTAAGTATCACAGGACGCCATTGCCGCTTTGAACAGAACCCGTATCAGTGAATTCGCTGAAGTCGGTGCCAAGATGGGAGGAAGATCTACATTTTCGGATGCCTTTGAGCTAACATGTCACCACCGTGGGAAGCACTGCTATGGGGAAAGGATCTATGCATCACCGGAGATTGAAGCCACGCCTTTCGCTGCCCAATATTTCATACTGGATTGAAGAAAGAGTCAACCGCCTCTACAAGGCTGACCTGAGGAGTCCGTTGCTTCAGATCTGACGGAGCTCGAGTTTGCCGTGGAGGAGCTGAAGTCACCTTATTCACTGGCGTGGGGAAGGGTCTGAAGAAGATGACCCCCCTGTAGCGCAGCGATTGGGGGGGGGGGGAGATAATCTTAATTGATAAAAAACAACAAATAAATAATATAATATTAAAAATGTTCTTAATTAATAAATGGTTAATAATTAATTAACTAAAATATTACACTTATTAAATTATTTAATTAAACTAAGTTGTAATTTGATTTAACTTTTTATAAAATAATGTAATTAATAGTAGACCAATTTAAGAATAAAATTAATTTAGTTTAATTAATTATTAATAATACTTATATTATAAAAAAAATTAATTAATGAAAAGAAATTAAAAAAATATAATTATTTTATTAATGTTTTATTAATAATTTAGTAATCATAATATTAATATTAAATATAGTAAATAATAATCAACTTGAAAATTTTATTAAGTTAACATAAGTTAACTGTTTAACGAGTATTATAACATTAATCTAATAATCAACTTTTTTTTTATTTTTTTCTTTTTTTATTCTATCTGTGCAGGTTCATTCAATGGACGTGTATATGTCCAGATTCACACAACAAACTCAGCGGGAGTTAGTTACGTGAGAAAAGATAGTGCGACGTGCGTTTCGCAAAAAAAAAACACATGTGTACGGTGCACAAGTAAGGGAATTTTGAATTCGGTGGAAGATGTGCAGTGAAAAACAGAATATGATAGAAGATATAAAAATAGAATTGCAAGGAATGCGGTGTGAGGAACATTCATTCCACAAACACATCCATCTGAGAGCAGATCGAGAAACTCATTTGGACTCTGATTCATCATTCTATGATCACATCATCTGAGAGAGGATGCTCATTCTGATTCCACGCCACACCATCTTTGAGAGCGAAGAATACCAAGAGATGAGAGAGTAGTCATGGATGCGAAGGATCCTGAGAACAAAGCATCACTAAGGGAGTTCGTTTCCCTTCTTTTACTTAATTTCACAGTACTCTTTAATCGATTTTTTTTCATTTCTTTAATCAGTATGATAAAGGGATGAATTGTATTAGCTCGGGAATTAAATTCTGATGGTTAATCTTCTAAACTTCTTCATTCACTTTACAATTTCCAGAATCACAATCAATAAGCGAGATTGAATAATGATTCTCTATTTATTTGTTTTACACCATAAATGTTTAAAAAAAATTATAAATTCAAGACCAACTAGTGAGGTAGTTCTTGAATATATTTATTTATGTGTTAATGTCTTTAACTGTGGAAATTTATGGTGAGTTTATTTTCCAACTGTTATCCTTTTCTAACTGTCAAGCAGTTTTTCTGATTTTGGAGTGGCGAGATCCAAAAGTCAGTCTTCTGTGTGTTGAGTTTCCTGGCAAGGGAGACTTTTCACCTTTATTTCTTGAGGTGTGATTAAATAAAGTGTAGTGGAGAAGGTATCCTTTAAACTAGTAGATTGGAATTCTCGAGTATTACATTTGATTTTTGCCTTTGACATTACTACTTTATTTTAGTATTTTGTTCTCTTAAGTTAATTTTACTATAGTTATTAGTTCATCAGTATACTAGTAATTGATTTAGTCTCTTTGCTTAAAGAAAAGTACAAAAAAATTGAAAGGTAAAGAAAACTATAAATATGTTTACCTCATTACTAACAATAGTGAGGTTTTTAGTTTTAAAACCCTAGAATTCACTCACCTGCCTTCTCTATGGATTGACCCCGCACTAATGTGCTAGTGTAGGAGTAAGAAATATAATTTTGAGGGTTGTGACGACCTTCGAACTATTCAAAATTTGGCACCGTTGTCAGGGAAGGAATGCGCTGAGAGTCTAGGGTTATAATAAATAGAAAAAATTTAATAAATATAGAAAAAAACATATAAAAAAATCATATAAAAGTATCTATAAAAAAACCATTGTAAACATTTGATGTGAACATCTGCTGCTTGTGTTTCCTGTTTAGATTCTTCTTGTCTTTGAGTGTGTTGTTTAGTCTGAAAATTTTTAAAAATGGATGAATTAGGACCTCATTGTGTTTTTTGTGGCTGTTATGGGTACACTGCCTAACAGTGTGTCTATAACCAACCACAACAGATTGATTACATTGAATAAAATGAAAATATTGAATCTAGTCCTAACACCCTAGCTAAAATTGACCTAATTGATTCTAAATTGGACACTAGGGTGGAAATAATTAACACTTGGTTAACTAAAACCCATGAAATTCAACTTATAGATTATCAAGAGAAAGATAAATGAATGAAAAGATTAGAAGACATGCTTTTTGAATTACAACAGAAGGTTAAAGAACAATAATAATTTGAATAAAATGAAAAAGAAAATGTTTATAAAAGATTTGAAAATCATATTGAAGAAGATAGTGACTGTGAAACTGGACAAGATACCATTCTCTTTTAAAAATATGATTCTGTAGATCCAAATATAGAAATAACAGAATCATGAAATAAAGAACACAACATTGAAAATCCAATAAAGAACTTTAATGGAGTTGAGTTGGAAAACTTTGAAACTAAATTGAAAAAGATTGAAAAGGAATTCCCAGTTATCTTTATAATTACTACATTAGAGAAAAATCACTGTTTTAGAAGTTCTGAGAATGAAGTCACTCGGGTTAAAGTCAAACTTGAAACTAAAAACTTGAAAGTAAACAACAATTCACCCAATTTTTCAAATTTTGTAAACATTGAGCCTGAACTTGATATTTGGTACACATTGGAAGAAAAACTTAATCTTAAAATCATAGAATCTCAAATCTTTGAACCTAAACTAATGAACACTTATCTTCCATGTTTTGAAACTCTAAACCCATCTATTTATGAAATATTGTTGGATGATGAGAAAAATGGAATAATATTTTAAGAAATGCTAACTGATGAGTTTTCATTTCCCTATTCTCGTAGTAATCACTTTTCTAAAACATTGTGCAGTGAAATTGAAAATACTTTTGTCATATATGGGGATAAATTTTTAAATTTAAACAATTTGGAAATTGAGTTTATTAAAGCTGAATTAAAAATCACTCCCCCTGATTTGAACTTCTTGGAACACACTACAGACTTTATTTTGGAAAGTGAGCTTTTTGAACATGAACTTAAAGTAGAGGTTGAACACACACTTGAATTTGGTAGAACTGATTTGATAGAATTAGTAGATGTTCAGTTTGAGTTAATAGATGAGGATCTTTTAGAAGATATTTACAATATGGTTAGACCTGAATTTGTTTGTGATAAAATAAATTCTCTTCCTTTTTTGTCACTTTCTTCCTCAACTGAGTTGGGTGCAAAAGATCATCATGATACTGATATTAGTCTAGAGGGGGAATAATTCATGAGTTCCAATGTTCATAATTCTGTTTAGCACTCTATTGAATATCCTCTTGAGCCTGCTAATCAGAATTTATCCACATGCACCCTTGAATATGAATCCTTGAGTATTGAAGTTAAGAGAGATAGCCATGAAAATAATGTCAAACCCTTTGAAGCATCTAGTACTATGTTCTACCTTAATGTGAGATCAACTCTTGATAACTCTGAAACAATTCTGAAAGTGGAAAGCATTATGCTTGAAACTATTAAAGGGTGCTACATAGGGGTTATTTCAGGTTATGAGAGTTTGGTTCTAATTTACTTTAGTCTTTTTTCCCACAAATATAATCTTTCTGTTAAAAATATTTTGGCCAAACACATGTGGTGGTTCCTATTAAAGAAACCACATCCACCTAGTGACTACTGTAAGTTTCTAGGAGAGTCTCTCTATGGACTACAAACCTAGAACTTCATGGGAGGCAACCCATGTTCTTTCTATTGTTTTCAATATAAAAATTTGTAACTAAATAAATTCTAACTGAAGACTTTAAATTCAGTGCTTCATGGGAGTCACCCCATGTTATTTCTTTTGTGTTTATTTTTATTTATGTTCTTGTTTAACTTATAATAAAGTCATGTTGTGCCACTTTGTTGTCTCCAAGATGTTATGTCTCTGCTGGATTTTTGTTCCTGGTTTTCATGCTTTGTGTTTTCAGGATACTGCTCCTGTGTAATAAAGGAGTGGAATTCCCATGATCATTTTGGACAAGAACCTAGTCAGGGAAGTACTTCAAATTTTTGCATTTATTTCTTCTCCTGTTTTCCTACTAAAATAAAATTCCTCTCACTGAAAAATTATGCTTGTTTGAGAAATTATGCTACATATTTTTTGAAAATCGGCTGCATGTCTTTCATAAAAAATTCTTCTCTTTATGTTGTGGCTCTAAAATAAATTCTACTTACTTGAAAACCCTGTTACATGTTTGTTGCCACTTCAAAAGTCTGTTTTTATTAAAAAAATCTGTATGTGCCTGTTGTTGTGAACTAAAATCCATTGTTTAAAACCCATTCACTGCATGAAACTAAGTGTGTAGGGGGGGGGGCACATGCTTACTGGTAGTTGTGTTTTTCATTGGAACCGATTAGTCTATAGGGTGTTTAGCATGCATATTTCTGCTATATTGAACATCCATTTGAATCATACTTTGTTAAAATGATTACACCCAATTAACTGTGAACCCACACCTTATATGCTAATTTTTTATCTGCATTGGAAATTATCCACTGAACTTAAATGTTAATTAATTTACTTGTAAATGAACCTACTGTTAATTTATTCCTTGAGGTGAACAATATTTTTGAACTTTAATGTGACCTTTATACATTTCATCTATCTACTAAATTGAAAATATATTTTGAACTTTAATTGTTTAATTGTTCTTCTTCACTTTAGAAGTCAACTTTGGGGACAAAGTTGAGTTTCAAGTGTGGGGAAGGGGGTCAATTATTGACTTTACTAAACTGTGCTTAATTGAAATCCCATCAATCCCCACTGCAACTTCAAATTTCTTGTAAAAAAATTGTTAAAAGTTTTCAAACTTCTTGCATAATTTTAGGCTTTACTCTGTTCTAAAATGGTTCTTTCCTTAGTACAAGTACCTTGATGGAAGTTAAGATTTTTTTTGAATCTGAAATTAGTGATAATGGATGATTTCTTATTGGTCTATCTTTGTGATCTAATGGAAATTTTGGTTTATGAATTATTTCTGAGAGTGACATGGGTGATCTGTTAACGAAATTATGATCATAACTCTTGGAACTGGATGTTTGAATTGATCCTAGGGGAAACACTTCATTGTTATTTATTTAAGTAATTACTTTAATGAGCCAATGTAAATGATTTTTGGTATAAATCTTTTGAAACTGGAGTATTTTGGGCATCTGGGATCCCACAGTGAGTCTCTGAGACCCTAGATGTTGGGTGTGTTTCTGTTTATTATAAGCCCTCTATACACTTTGAATAAGTGCATGGCATAGTGCTTAACACATGATACATGGCTTGGAAAAAATAAAATAAAGTGTCTGGGGTCCAAAAATAGTTCATTAAGGTGAGGGGAATGGTGAACGCCAAATGAAGAAGGGGTCAGTTGGTTTATATGGGAATCATTTAGGTTGTATCATTTAGGTGATTCACAAAAAAAATTATTTATTTTTGCAACCTAGATGAAAAGGTCAAAGTATAAAGTTCCAACTGTTAAGTTTTTAATTCCACATAAATTTTACCTTTTGTCACCATTGGACTTTAGACGTGAGCCTATATTGAAGTTGGTCACTAAGCAGTACCACATATGAGGCATGACATTATCATTTCTTGTTGATTCATTACTATCTTGACTACCAGTGAGTATTTGTTCTAGGCAAGGTTCATATGAGCAATTTAGTTTCTAAAATCCTATTGACATGTTTTTGAAGTCCACTGTTTAAAGTTCTAGACAAGTTACATTTTGATCTGAATTATAAACATAATCTAACATTTCATGTATTAATTATTAATTAATTTTAAGTAACATAATGTTTTAGTCATCTCTTAACAATTCATTAATTATAATTTAAGATTATAAACTTATTTTAGTTTTATTAAGTATCTTTAAATTATATTTCATTAATTAACATAATGGTTTAAAAATATAATAATTATCTGTCTACTTTAAATTAATTAAATTTGTTAAAGTAACTAATTTAAATAATTTTACTTTGTTATATAAATGTTTAATTTTACTTCAATATTCAATAATTTAGTAGCTTTTAAATTTTAGTTTTAGTTTTGTAGAAATTTAAGTTTTATTAAGTGAAGTTAATAATATTTTAACTCTAGTTTATTTGGTTTTATAAGTTTACTTAATTTTCCATTTGTTTTTAATTAATTTTTTTATTCAGTTTTATTTATGTTTCAATTTATTTTGATTGACTATTTGTTTTGGAGTGTTATGGTGCCATAGAAACAGTTGCATGTCACGGTGCCCCCACGCACTGTTTCCCTATCTATTTCACGGTCTCACCGTGTCTTTGAGACTATCCCATCTCGCACCGTATCCATTTTACGATGGCACGGTAACATATCTTACTGTCTAACCGTATTCTCCTTATAGTGTCTCCAGCCACCGTGATTCTCCATACGGTCTCACCGTGTTTCCTCTCACCGTAATCTCCAACCACCATTTCTTCATTCTCCTTCACACCGGTTTCAGCCATAGTATCACATTTTTCCCTCGTAACTTGAAGCAATGGTTTCATTCTTCTACGATGACACCTTCTCACACCGCTTAACCACTGCCACTATTTTCCATCTCAATTAATTTAAATTTCATTGTATCTGACTTTCTACAACCCCCACACCCAACTATAGTGTTTCTTTCCATCCTTCTTGCATCGCAAACTCCACACCCAAAATGAGACTCGGACAAGATTCAAACTCAAAGAGAATAAAAATTATACGAATCAAATCCTCAAACCACAAATATGAAAACACCATTTTCCCTTGTTTTTTTACCCTATTCATATGTCGGAATCCTAGGTATCACAGGATGCCATTGCCGCTTTGAACATAACCCGAATCAGTGAATCTGCTGAAGCCGGTTCCAATCCTGGAGGAAGATTTACATTGTCAGACACCTTTGAACTAACTTATCATTGCTGTGGGAAGAACTGCTGTGGGGAGAGGATATGTGCATCACTGGATATTGAATCCATGCCTTTCATTGCCTGATATTTCTTACTGGATTGAAGGAAGAGTTGACCGCCTCTGTAAGGCTGGCCTGAAGAGTCCATTGCTTCAGATCTGACGGAGCTCGAGATTGTTGTGGAGGAGTTGAAGTCGCCTTATTCGCCAGTGCGGGGAAGGGTTCGAAGAAGATGACCCCCCTGTATCGCCGCGATTTGGGTGGGAGATAAGCTTAATTGTTAAAAAACAAAAAATAAACAAATAAATAATATAATATTAAAAATGTTCTTAATTAATAAATGGTAAATAATTAATTAACTAAAATATTACACTAATTAAATTATCTAATTAAACTGAGTTGTAATTTTATTTAACTTTTTATAAAATAAAGTAATTAAATGTATACCAATTTAAGAATAAAATTAAGTTAGGTTAATTAATTATTAATAATACTTATATTAATAAAATAAATTAATGAATGAAAAGAAATTAAAAAAACATTATTATTTTATTAATGTTTTATTAATAATTTAATAATCATAATATTAATATTAAATCTAGTAAATAATAATCAACTTGAAATTTTTATTAAGTTAACATTAGTTAACTTTTTAATTAGTATTATAACATTAATCTAATAATAAAATTTCTTTCTTTCTTTGTGTTTTTATTATATCTATGCAGGTCCATTTAAGGGATGTGTATACGTCCAGATTCACACAACAAACTCAGTAGGAGTTAGTTATGTGAGAAAAGATAGTGAGATGTGCTTGTTGCGAAAAAAAACACTTGTGCGGTGCACAAGTAAGTGAATTTTGAAGTCGATGGAATACATGTGGGGACAAGCAGCAGATGACAGAAGATATAAAAACATAGTTGCAAGGAATGCGGTGTGAGGTGCATTCATTCCACGAACACATCCATCCGAGAGCAGATAAAGACACTCATTCGAACTTTGATTCTTCATTCCACGATCACATCAGATGAGGGAGTACACTCATTCTTATTCCACGCCACACCATCTTTGAGAGTGAAGACTCCTGGGGGATGAGAGAGCAATCATGGATGCGAAGGAGCCTGAGAATAGAGCATCGCTAAGGGAGTTATTTTTCCTTCTTGTACTTAATTTCACAGTACTCTATAATCGATTTTTTTCATTGCTTTAATCAATATGATCAAGGGATGAATTGTCTTATCTCAGGAATTCAATTATATTGGTTATTCTTTCAAACTTCTTCATTCACTTTACATTTTTCAGAATCATAATCAATCAGTGATGTTGAATAATGATTCTCTATTTTTTTGTTTTACACCTTAAATGTTTAAAAAAATTATAAATTAAAGATCAACTGGTGAGGTAGTTCTTGAATACATTTATCGAAGCATTAATGTCTTTAACTGTGGAAATTTACAGTGAGTTTATTTTCCAACTATTATCCTTTTCTAATTGTCAAGCAGTTTGTCTGATTTTGGAGTGGTGAAATCCTAAAGTTAGTCTTCTGTGTGTTGAGTTCCCTGGAGAGGGATACTTTTCTCCTTTATTTCTTGAGTTGTGATTCAATAAAGTGTAGTGGATAAGGTATCCTTTAAACTTGTAGATTGTAATTCTCGAGTATTACAATTGATTTACGCATTCAACCTTGCTGATTTATTTTAGTATTTTGTTCTCTTAAGTTAATTTTACTGTATTTATTAGTTCATCAGTATACTAGTAATTTATTTAGTCTCTTTTCTTAAAGAAAAGTACAAAAAAAATTGAAAAGTAAAGAAAACTATAAAGATTTTTACCTCATTGCTGACAACAATGAGGTTTTTAGTTTTAAAACCCTAGAATTCACTCACCTGCCTTCTTTGTAGATCAACCCTACACCACTGTGATAGTGTAGGAGTAATAAATGTAATTTTGAGGGCTGTGATGACCTTTTTCCTGTTCAGTTCTAACATGTACAAATAAAGTCAAGTCATATGGTAAGGGATTTCTAGTCTCTCTTTTATTTCTAAAAACATATGAAAATTTTCCACTCATTTATTTTATTATTGTTTTATATACTACCAAATTAGAATTTAATATCATGAATCACCTAATTTTTATTATATTTAATGTTTCATTTTATTCTATGCTTTATTGGGATTATGATTAAAAATATTATTAAAGCTATAAGGGATTTCTGTTTCACTTTTTTATTTTCTGAGATACATGTCACATTCACCACCTATTTAATTTATGTGGTGTATATAATTTAAATGAATGTATATTATTATGATTATAATTAAAAATATTATTATTTATATATCCATTTTAGGATCTATTTTTCATGGGTTTTACTTTTCAATAGTTACCAAAGTGGTAAGTGATTTTTATCTCTATTTTCTTTCATTGAGGTGTACAATATGTTATGCACCTATATTATTTCATAAGGTTTATATACTTCCCCTTTTCCATTTAATATAATGAATTTATTTTTACTCATTATTCTTTATGTAACATTTTATGTTATTCATATTTGGTTCTTATGATTAAATAATACAAAAGTGGTAATGATTTTATGTTACAATCTCATTGTTTATCAGGATTGTTTATGATTATGTTTTCTATGATAAAATATTATTTTTCATATCTCTATAAACTCATGAATTTTCATCTCCTATAGTTATTCATGAATTTTTCATTTAATAGTACCATTTGTTATTTCTTTTTACATAAAAAAATTGAAAAAAATATTTTTATGAAATTCTGACTTTATTTCTCTTTTCGATTGGAAATTTGTTTTCTACCAAAACCATGTTTTCTAAAAATGTTTTCAATTGTTTCTTACTATTATCCAATGATTTTTAAAATCATTTTTACCAATGTTTTAATTTTTTAAAAATTAAATGAATATTCATGTCATTTTCAAAAAAAATTCCTATTTTAATTTTATTGAAAATGTAAAAGAAAAACTTGTTTTAAAATACACGCCATGAACAAAACTTCCCAAAATAATGAAAATTAATTTATTTGAGGATTAATGTATAAGTATTCAATGTTATTTTAAAATAAAATTATTTTCAAAAAAATTATTTTTAAAAAATGGATTTCCAATGTGGGAAGGATATTGTCCTTATGAAATGACTTATAGGATCTTTCAAACTTATTTTCCATTCTAAGATGAGATTCATTAATGTTAGATATGATTTAAAGGGATATTATCCAAGAACACCATTCTTATCCTTTCATTTAATAGTTTATGATTACAAGATGTTTATGAAACATTTTTTTTCTTCCACAAGTAATATCAAGAAAAAATGCTTATTAAATCCATTTCTTTTTCGAAGGGTTATGGTTTTATGAGATGATGAAATGATTACAAATAATGTCTATTTTATATATGTTATGATATGAGAAAATTTTAATGAAACCCATTTGATTTTAGGGTTTATGATATGATGACTATTTTATTATCTTTTGGCACATATAAATATGGTTTTCCTAATGAGATGGGAGGGAAATATATCTCCCTCCAATGCTTTGGGAAATGATGTATAAGTAATGAGTAAATATGTTATGTGTGAACCTAATGGCTTGTTAATAATGTTATGTGTGAACCTGATTACATGATCATAATGTTATGCATGAACATAAGTACATGTTCACAATATTATGGGTGAACCTGATTACATGTTCACAATGTTATGTGTGAACCTGATTACATGTTCACATTATTGTGTGTCGAATTGTCTTTCATTTACATAATATTATGCATGTACCTATGTTTTTGTAGATACATTTATTAGAGGGTCTCATTTCATGTAATTAACTTAATGAGTGAAACTGTTTCTATTTACACATGTTCACAATGTTATTAGCTAATATGTATGACACAAATCTATGTCGTATTCCAATGTTATGATCTCATGAATCATGTTATTTTATTCCCTTATGATTCAAGTATTATGAAATATAAATCATTATGACATGACTTAAGATTATTATCTTTGATATGTAGGTTGTGGCTTTCAAATGTTATAATCATGTTCTCATATCCTTATTCTCATGTTATGATTACATATATCCCTTGTTTACCCTTACTAAGCATTTGAACTAACCCTTTATTGTGATTCATTTTCCCTAGTTATGAGAAAATGTTTAAGTAGGAAATGTTTGTGAAGAAAACAAATGGGGGATCTTTAAGAGATACATTGGTGATATTTCATGAGTTAAAAACATTGTGTTCCATTTTTTTGGACTCCTTATGTTTTAATAATGTTTTAATGATCCCAAATTCAGTTAACCTTGATTAATCTATCTCAAATCATGTGTAGAGATAGTTGGCTTCCCTATGTTTTAAATAAACTTTCAAAAGATCCTAATTACTATAAATAATGTTTGATTATTGTAAACTATATTTAATTTTGTTCTATAAAGTTTTCTTGTATGAATGATTAAGTCTAATTCGTTCTGTGAATATTACTGCTTAAGACTCTTTAGATATATTTAGCTAAGTATGAGAAACTGTAAGTCTGCCACCTTTTTTGGTTTTCTGGAAAAGGAACAGAAATCGTGATCCAGACACCGTGACCTAGACACTATGACCCAAACATCGTGACCCAGACACAGTGACCTAGACACTGTGACCTAGACACCATGACTCAGACACTGTTATCTCATGAATTTTGTGACAATGGTTCCTTTCTACCATCACTAAGACACCATTAAAATTTTGGAAAAGGACTAGATACTGTGATCCTAACACAACATAGGTGCTACTAGTTCTTGATCTCAATGAAACTATGGCATCATGATTGTCTCACCGCTCAAAGGAAAATAATAAGACATTGTTTCTTGGTGACACCGTTTCTAAGTGGTACTATTTTAAGAAAAATCATGACACCGATCTTTAATCGGTTTTGTCATTTTCAATTTAATTTCCAACATTCATATTTGAGTCATTTAAAGGCACTGACATAATTAATGTTTCTTTGTAGAAATTTCACCTGATAGTATGAGGTACATGGTGTAGAATACATGCATCTTGTTGGTTCTAAAGTGTACACCCTCAATTAAAAAGGAAGATAAGCTAGGATGAAAAAATGTGAGTAGTAAAAGAGTGAGGGTTTGAAAAGAGAATCTATGCATGCGAAAAGATAAAATAGAAGAACACATGAATCACTCTCGATTGAAAAAGGTTGTACTACTATAGATTAGATCCAAAAACATATTCACAGTACCAAATCTAAGAAAAACACGAGCTCAATTTTTAAACTGAAACCAGAGCGACAGACTTGCGATACTCGGTTTTTCACAAGAGGACTTGATACGTTCATCTTCTTAATCCTACAAGTCTAGAGTTTCATAGAATAATACTCAAATTATTTATAACCCTTTCTTACCATATTCGGTCTATTGTGTTCTATGTTTAGATTTTGAGCAGTGTGTGTATGTCTGTATTAAAACACGCACTGTCTCCTAAACTAAATTGAAGGATACAAGATATCCTTCCTCTCATAACTTCTTACATCTTTTTACTCCCATTGATAAGTGTGGAAGAGGTTATTGTGTGAACTGGTAGTTTTTACGCACAAAGAATAGTGGAAGAGGTCGTGTGATCTGGATAGTCCTGTATACTATTGTTTACCCCAACCCAAGGTGTGGATCAAGTTTATTAATATAAACTTCTTGGTGTCAGGTGATCACCAAGTGGAGTGGATTAGGTCTTGTCTTGAGACTGAACCACTTATTTTATCCATTGTGTCTTTTAATTTACTTTTTCTTTTCTTTACTATATTTTATAAAACACTAGATTTTACTTTGATATTTAGTCTTGGATAGAATTTATATCTATATTTCCTCATAAGAATAGCTTTAAAAGTTGTATCAATAACTCACATTGTTATTATTGAGAATTATTCAATCTTCCGAGAAGTTATTCGAATAGTAAAACTATTATAATCATATTAACTTGATTAACTGGGTTGTATTCATTTTTATTGGGGAATATTTTTAAGTGAAATTTTTAACCAAAATTTTTATAGATACTCAATTCACCCCCCTCTTGAGTAATCTACTCCGACCAACATTTTGTATTAGAGGATTTTATTCTAATTAAGACTCTATTTTTAAAGATGTTCAACTATGATTTTAGTTGTACTTTAAATATCTATAAATTTATGTTAATTCTAAATTTATAGCTCTTTAAAATAATTTATTTATTATGGATAATAGACTCAAAGGTGTTGCAACAAAAAAACACCATTCTTTAATGGAACTAATGTTTTTCCAATGGAAAATTAAAATAAAAAAGCATTTAGAAATTATGGGTTTTGAAAATTGGTCTTCAATTATAGATGAGTATAATATTCCTGCTACTGATAGAATTACTTGGGATGACCCAAACATGACTAATTACAATAACAATTTCAAATCCATGAATGAATTATATTTCTTTTTAGGAGATGAGGAATTTAACAGAATATTTGCATGTAAAACTACCCCTGAAATTTGGGATACTTTGTCTATTTCATATAAAGGAACTTATAGTGTAAAAAAATGAGACTCAATACTTATACTATTAAATATAATAACTTTAAAATGAATCCTAATGAGCCTATGTCTGACATGTATCTCAGGTTCAACAAAATTTTCAATACAATGATCTATCTTGGAAGAGATGTCACTTCCAAAGAAAAAATCATGAGGATTCTAAGATCCCTACCTGATAGATATATAGGAACCTCTATATCGATTAGAGATTCACATGACATAAGAAAATTTCCTATAAAATAACTCATTGGGAAACTAATGATATATGAAGAAGAGCTGAAAGTCAACAAGGAAGAGAAGGATGAACCCAAAATAAAATCTATGGCATTCAATACCACCACCTCTAAAAGCAAAGAAAAGGATAAACTGCAAGTATCTATAGAAATTTCCAGCAGTGAAAAATCATCACCTGACAGTGATGAGGATATGGCTCAATTATCCAGAAGGTTTAAGAAATTTTATAGAAGGAAGAAATTTTTCACAAAGCCTAACTTAAAAGGAAGATATAATCAAAAGGGAAGCTGGAAGAAAGATTGGAAAAGAAATGAAAAGTCTTATGATATAGTATGTTATGAATGTAAGCAAAAGGGCCATGTAAAGGATGACTATCCCAATCTCAAGTATAAAAATAAACATGAGGAAAAATATAGAAAGTATAAAAAGGAAATGAAAGAAACTTGGAGTGATTATGAGTACAATTCAAGTGACTCAAAGTCTTCACATGATGAACAAGTAAACAAATATAATATGTGTTTCATGAAAAACACATCTGAGGTAACCCTAGAATCTCTTGTAAAAAAATATTATTATTCTGAAGATGAAAGAGGTTCTGAAAATATATCTAAAGAAGAAATGTTTGAGTATTGCAATATTCTTGAAGAGATATGTAATGAACTAAAAGATAAATACAAGTCTTTAAAGAAACAATATGATCTTAACTCGACTATTAAATATGAACTTGCTATAGAAAGATAGAAAAATGTTCAATTACTCAAATAAAACAACGAATTAAAGCTATATAATGATCAATTAAAGGAGGATCTTGAAAGGTATATTAATGGAAAATATACCTTGATACAAATTCTAGGTAAATAGATTACCCCTAAATACACTACTATAATTGTCTATCAACCTGGTAAAAGAAATTTTGGAAGAACTAATTTTGTTTCTAAATCTAGAACAAACCGGTTTACTTCTATTTCAGGAAAACATTATGCTAGTTCAAATTATGATACACTCTTTACTATTTCGAGTTTTTCTAGAGAAAATAGAGTTTATTTCTTGAATACTTTACATAATGATTATATGAAACCTATAAGGAAGATGTGGGTTCCTAAAGAACTAGTTACTAATATTATAGGACCCAAAAAAATATGGGTACCAAATTCTGTTTTTATTTGACTACTTTGTAGGAAAATTGTTTGAAGATCTCCTGTAAAATATTATGGTACTTGGACAGTGGGTGTTCAAGACACATGATATGAGACTATTCATGTTTCAAGAACCTAATAAATATTGATGGTGGAAAATTTCACTTTTGGTGACAATGCCAATGGAAAAATCATTGGCATCATCCAAATCGGTAACTTTAACTTAGTTTTAATTTCCAAAGTACTTTTTATTGATGGACTAAATTATAATCTACTTAGTATTTCACAAATATGTGATAATGGATTTCATGTTAAATTTGAAAATTACGCTTGTAATGTTTTTAATTCTAAAAATTAATTAGTATTTTTTTCATTGAGAAATGAAAATTATATTCTGTTAACTTAGATTCTTTAGTTTCTCAAAATGCTTCATGTTTAAGTGTATTTAACAAAGAGTATTGGGTTTGGAATAGAAGACTAGGACACTACAATATTCACTCCCTTATAAAGCTAACTAGAAAAAGTTTAATCAAAGATCCACCCAAACTAGAATTTACAAATGATAAAGTGTGTAATCCTTGTCAAAATGGAAGGAAACGCAAAATTTCCTTCAAACCAAAGAAAGAAGTTTCAACTTCTCAACCTCTCGAGTTGGTTCACATGGATTTTTTGGACCATCTATAGTTTCGAGTTTAAATGGGAAGCAATATGTTTATGTTCTTTTAGATGAATTTTCTAGGTATACTTGGACATTATTTTTGACTCACAAAAGTTAATCCTGCTATCACTTTACCAAATATGCTAAAACTATAGAAAAAATTAGTGGAATTAGAATTAAATCTCTAAGAAGTGATCATGGATGTGAATTTGAAAATCAAGAGTTTGAATCCTTTTTCTCACAAAATATCCATAATCATAATTTCTATTCCCCTAGAACACCTCAACAAAATGGATTTTTAAAAAGAAGAAATAGGACCTTGTAAGAAATTTCTAGAACAATGCTTAGTGAGTATGACTTACCTATTTATTTTTGGGTTGAATCTATAAATGCAACATGCTATATTATTAATAGAGTATTGATTAGACCTATTCTTAAAAGAAATCCATATAAATTGTGGAATAATAGAAAACTCAAAGTAAACTACTTCAAAGCCTTTGGTTGTAAATTCTATATCCTTTATACTAAGAAAATTTTTGACAAGTTTTTATCCAAGAGTGATGAAGGAATATTTATAGGATATTCAATCTCTAGTAAAGCCTACAGAGTGTTTAACAAAATAACTAAATGTGTGGAGGAATCTATCCCTGTCAAGTTTGATGAGACAGATCCATATAAACCAAAGACCTCTCTAGTGAATCTTGAGGATGATATGTCAAATCTGGACATCAATTCTAAACCCTCTAACCATCCTGTAAAGGTATCTGTAAAAACCTCTAGTTCTGGAAATTCTCCATATTCAAGTCATAATGAACCTGAACCTGTTGAAGAACCTAAAATCTCTAGCCCCTAATTTTCTAGATCTGTTAGAACCATTAAGAACCATCCTTTAGATATTGTTGTAAGAGAATAAGATAAAGGAACTCAAACTAGAGCTTCTCTTAGAAATCGGGTTGAACATCAAGTTTTCTTGTCACAACTTGAACCTAAAAACATTTACGATGCTATAAATGATGAATTTTGGGTAATGGATATGTTAGAAAAACTTAATCAGTTTGAAATGAACAAAGTTTGGAAACTTGTTGATAGAACCAAAGAAATATTTACCATAGGCACTAATTGGGTGTTTAGAAATAAGGTAGATGATGCTGGTAACATAGTTAGAAACAAGGCTAGATTGGTTGCACAAGTCTATAGTCAAGAAGAAGGAATTGATTATGAGGAGACCTTTGCACCAGTAGCTAGACTTGAAGCCATCAGAATCCTGCTTTCTTATGTTGCCCATCTGAATTTCAAACTATATCAAATGGTTATTAAGAGTGAATTTATAAATGGGTATATAGCCGATGATGTTTTTGTTGAACAACCCCCTAGTTTCACAAATCCTCACTCTCCAAATCATGTTTTCAAATTATAAAAAGATTTGTATGGTTTAAAGCAACCTCCAAGATCTTGGTATGATATATTAATTACTTTTCCTATTTCCAATGGTTTTACAAAAGGCAGAGCTGATCCTACCCTTTTTATAAAACGAATTTCCAATGATGTTTTAGTAGTTCAGATTTATGTAGATGATATTATTTTCAATTCTTCAAAAAATTATTTATGTATTTAGTTTTAAAAAATGATGCAAAATTAATTTGAAATGATTTTAATGGGTTTACTAAAATTCTTTCTTGGATTTCAAATATTTCAAAATAATGATGGTATTATCTTAAATCAAAGAAAATACACTAAAGATATTCTAAAAGATTTTGTCTTGGATAGAACTAAAAGTAGTGATACTCCAATGAGTACTACTTGTAAGTTGTATCATGAAGAAGATGGAAAATCTATTGATTAACCACTTATAGAGGAATCATTGGAAGATTACTCTACTTAACTACTATCTGACCTGATATTATGTTTAGTGTATGTATGTGTACTTGTTTTCATGAAAATCCTAAAGAATCTCATTTAAATGTTGTTAAAAGGATTTTAAAATACTTCAAACATACACCCAATCTAGGAATATTCTATCCTAGAGGGAAATCATTTGAGTTAGTTAGCTATTCTGATGCTGATTTTGGTGGTTCTAATTTATATAGAAAAATCACCTCTAGAACATGTCGCCTTTTAGGAAACTCTCTAGTATCATGCTGTAGTAATAAACAAAAACCTATTGCATTATCTACTGGGAAAGATGAATATATAGCTACTGGTAGTTGTTGTGCATAGATTTTGTGGATGAAACACACATTACTAGATTATGGATATCAATTTAGGAATGTACCTATAAATTTTGACAATACAAGTGCTATTAACATCTCAAAAAATCCTATTTCATACTCTAGGACAAAACATATTGATGTAAAACATCACTTTTTAAGATACCTTTATCAAAAAGGTGATACCACTTTGGAATTCATTGGAACTAAATGTCAGATTGCAGATATACTCATTAAACCATTAAATTCTGAAAGGATATATTACATCATACATGAATTAGGAATGATAAATCTCAAGTAGAAAGTGTACTGTTTCCAAACTTACTATCTCACAGCTTATTGTTTCATAATTTATGGTTTTATGGTTTATGGTTTTATGAGTAACTGTCTTAATATTACTATCTCACTCTCACAGTTCTATAGGTTACTATCATGAAGTTACTATTTAATGTTTACAGTCTCATAGTTACTGTCTCTCGGTTACTGTCTTGTACTTACTATCTCACATGATACAGTCACACCATTTGGAGTCACACCATAATGGTCTCACCATGAAAATATATTTCAGTCACACCTTATTTACACTTTTCATTTTATTTATATTTTATTACCCATATCATTTTGTTGATTATTTTATTGTTTTTATCCCATGATTTTGAATTTCTGACACTTGAAATCCCTAAATGATAAAATAACAAAATATATTTCACTCTTTTCTTCACTCGAGATCTCTTCTCTCGAAACCAAAATCTTTCTTTCAAACCATAATTCCTCTTTCATACCTTCATCTCTCTCTCTATCTCAAACCCTTTTTGAATTCCCAGAATGAAGCAACCATCTTCATCAACTCCAGATAAGCACATATCTCATAAGAAAGTAGAAAGAGCATCGAAGGTAGTGCCCAAAGGACCGTTGAACCCGAATCTTGTTGATAGGATAGTAGTAACATAAAGGGAAATCTATCTTAAGTGATTGTTGACAAATAATTCCTTAGTTTTTAATGTACTAGTAGAGCAGGGATGGCTGAACTGGTTCATGAACGAGACAAGGATGATTTATCCAAAACTCGTTGCTCAATTTTATCAATTTTTCCAGTTTTCATTCAATGTTGAAGATGGTTTTGTTGTAAGAATCCATATTAATGGCCAAAGATGAAGTTTTTCCACGGGGTTATGGGATGCCTACCTAGGGATACCCCATGAAGGAATTTTTGAGGACTACTAGAGAGGTCCTCATCCTCATAGTGATGTTTTTGTTTTAGAAGAGGCCATAGGAAGTTTGAATGGAAATAAGAAGAAGATAATAGAAATCGATGCTGAGTTGGGTGGTGAAATGAGGTTTATGTTTAAGTTTATCCAAAATATTATTATTCCAAGGAAAGGAGATTTTTCCACCCTCAAGTATCAGGATGTATTCTTGACACATTTTATGAAAAATGGACACAAGATTAACCTGTGTAAGTATGTTATACTTCACATGTGTGATTTGATTAAGATAACTTCAAAGTCTACCTATTTGTTCAATTCAAGGTTAATCTATATAATGCTATATTCTAAAGGAATGGTTGGACAGAATAAAGAAGTCATCAAAGACTATGAGTTTTGTATCTCAAATGTTACAGTCAAAAGGATGAAAATAAGTTGGAATCTGTGGAAAAAGTATTGGGTGGAGGACAATGAAAGGTTATATGAAAAGTTTAATCCAGTTGAGCATCCTTAAATACCTAAGAACATATCTGATCCTGGTTTGGAACCAGATTAAGTTGTTGATTATTCTGATGAAGAAGAAGAGGAAGTTTTTTAACCTATGGAAGGAACTGAATTGAATAAGGAAGATAGTGGTTTACCTGTTCCAAAAAAATAGTTGAGATGGAAGCACCTGTTACTGAAATGAATGTTTATCTAGAGGAATAACCTATTTTTGGAAAAGAATATTCTATTAGTGTAAAAGAAAATTTTGTTCCTAAGGAGCATCTAGAATAAATTACTATTGAGGAAGAGGATTTTGTTGAGGAACATTCATAGGAACAAGATAATCCTAAAATTATTTTATATGCTCAGGAAAGAATGGAGCAAGCCTTCTAGCAGGATAGAAAAGAAATGGATGAGTCCATTAGAGATGAAAATGTAGAAACAGATCAAGTGATTGAATCTATTAATCATGTAAGAGATGCACCTGTTGAGGGGGAGCAACACCCCAGTATAGAAAGTGTTGAAGTTACTAATACTATTGATCAAAGCACTATGGATACCTGGTATAAGTTACCTAGCTTATTTGATGTGGATAATTTCTAGGAGGCCTCGGTTAAAGGCATAAACCTTTCTATTGTGTTTCAATTGAAACACGTTTCTTCTTTAGAAGTAATCTCTTCTAAGGAACCTAAACCTGTCTCAGCTCCTGTTCCTTGACCTTTACAAGAACCTTCTGCTTTCGTAAGTCAAAGTGATTTGAAAGCTTTTGGAGTTACTTTATTTTCTGGATTTGAAAAGATCATGGACACACAACTGGCTCCTATGAAAAATCTTAGTGAAATAGATGTTTCTTTTCTGTTAGAGAAAATAATATGGTAGATTCAACCAAAAATTATTCATGAAATACAATAGGTTATAATTGAGAACAAGTAGTTGAGAAATGAGGTGAAGTCTCTCCGAGCTATGGTTGAAGATATGAAAAAGTTTTGAAGTCAGGATAATCTCCTATTGCTCATCCTATTGAGGATGTTAGTGGTCAGGGGAAACCCTTACAAGGCCTGTAGGCTCATAGATTACATGGCCCGTAGTCTTAGGAGATTACATGACCTGAAGGTCTTAGGAAATTCAACCAGACTATCTAAAAGGAACTTCCCCTCCCCATCATCTGCATCTTGATAGTATCTCTCCACCTTCACATGACTGTCTACCTAGGCTTCCCGTGCAAGCACAGGCTGGTCCCGATGGCATAGCCATACCCTCTCATTCTGACAAATCCATTTGACTCTGCTCTGGTGAGTGCACCTACTCTGAATCCTTTTATGGGGATGCTCCTTTTTTTGTAGTGTGTCTAGGGAAACTACATGTGGCCCGAAGGCCTTGAGGTGGCCTAAATTCCTTAAAGGTGGCCCAAAAGCCCTACTAACCCGAAGGTCTAGGTGGACCGAAGGCCTTAAGGACTCCAACCCAAACCAATGGCCCGAGGTGAATATTTCCAGCTGCTACAATACCTACTATAGTACTGCTATAGTACTCTCAGAAATATGCCTCTACCTGGTTTTAAACCTGGGTCTTATGGATGCACTTAAGGATACCTCACCAACCGGGCTGAGGCTCATGTGCTGAAAATTCCTCCTTTCACTCATGCCTTCAAGACTCAAATCCAGAAGCTAAAAGATTTCACTCCTCTATTGGACAAATTTATAGAGATAAAAAATGATTTTAAGATGGCAATGTATTATGGTGGTGAGATCATTACAGATTTAATTCAGTTGTTGAAGCCTTATCTTCATGTGCAAAGTACTACCATTGTGGCTCTTGCAGTTGCACCTTTGCGACATGGTTTAACTCTTTCCTCATCCACTGCTTTTTCCTCTGCCTCGATGTCTGTATCTCAGGCTCTGAGTTAGATCAAACCTCTTATCCTTGACCAAACCTTGCCTTGGTCTTCAACCAAACCTACTTTTGAACCTTCTATTTTTGAAGGGATCCCTCTTCCTTCTCTGAAAGTTGGCTCACATCCTTCTTTAACCTCTACTTATTCTCCTATGGATCCTTATGATACTACTGCCAAGGGAAAATAGAAGACAAATAATTCTAAAGAAAAGTGAAAACAATATCTTGATAGGGATGTTTTTTACTTTTGCCCACTTCTTGTAATGACACATATCATTCTATCTAATGAAATGTGCACTATTGTTGTCTATTCTCTTATTTAATTTCCTTCTTTTCTATTTTTCCTGTAATATTTTTTATAATCCCAAAAGGTGGAGAAAACACACTAAGAACAGAAATCTAACTAATATGATTTGTGATCATCAAAAACGGGGAGATTGTTGGAATCCTTATGTTTTAATCATGTTTTAATGATCACAAATACTATTAACCTTATTTAATCTATCTCAAATCATGTGTAGAGATGGTTGGATTCCCTATGCTTTAAGTAAACTTTCACAAGATACCTATTCCTATAAATCATGCTTGACTATTTTAAACTATATTTAATTTTTTTCTATAATGTTTTCTTGTATGAATGATTAAGTCAAATTCATTCTGTGAATATTACTACTTAAGACTGTTTATAGATATTTGGCTAAGTCTGAGAAACCATAATTCTACCACCGGTTCTGGTTTTCTAGAAAAGGACCAGACATCGTGACCAAGACACCAAGACACCATGACCCAGACACCCTGACCCAGACACCATGACCCAGAAACCGTGACCCAGAAACCGTGACCCAGACACCGTGACCCAGACACCGTGACCCAGACACCATGACCCAGACACCGTGACCCAGACACCGTGACCCAGACACCGTGACCCAGACATCATGACCCAGACACTGTGACCTAGACACCGTGATCTCATGAAGTCTGTGACACTGGTTCCTTGCTACCATCACCAATACACCATTCAATGTTTGTAAAAGGACCAGACACCGTGATCCTAACACCATATAGGTGCTACCAATTCTTGATCTCAATGCAACTTTGGCATCATGACTATCTCACTGCTCAAAGGAAAAGAAGAAGACACAGTTTCATGGTGACACCATTTCCAAGTGATACCATTTGAAGAAAAACAGTGACACTGTTATTTAATCTTATTTTTCATTTTTAATTTAATTTCCAAAGGTTATATTTGAGTCATTTAAAGGAACTGGCCTAATTAATTTTTCTTTTTAGACATGTCACTTGACAATATGAGGTACAAGGTGAAGAATACATGCATCTTGTTGGTTCCAACATGTGTACCGACAATTAAAAAGGAAGATAAGCTCGGCTGAAAAAATATGAAAGTAGTATAAGAGCGAGCATTCGAAAAGAGAACTAATGCATTAAACAAGATACAATGGAAGAACACACAAATAACCCTCGATTCCAAAAGGCTGGACTACCATAGATCAGATACAAAAACATATTTGTAGTACCAACTCTAAGAAGAACACAAACTAGATCTTTGAACTAAAATCATAGCATCAGACTTGTGATACTCTATTTTTCACAAGAGGACTCGATACTTTCATTTGGTTCATCCTACAAGTCCAGAGTTGCATAGAATAACACTCAGAGAATTTCTAACCCTTTATTATCATCTTTTCTCTGTTGTGTATTGTGTTTATCTTTTGAGAAGTGTGTGTATGTTTGTATTAAAACACACACTATCTCCTATACTAAACTGAAGGATACAATATATCCTTCCTCTCATCACTTCTTACATCTTTTTACTCCCATGGATAAATTTGGAAGAGTTCCTTGTGTGACCTGATAGTTTTTACCCACAAAGAACAGTGAAAGAGGTTGTGTGACCTGGATAGTCCTATGTATTGTTGTTTACCCCAATCTAGGGTGTGTATAAATTTTATTAATATAAACTACTTGGTGGAAGGTGATCACCAAGTGGAGTGTATTAGGTCTCGGCTTGAGACTGAACCACTTGTTTTATCCGATGTGTCTTTTAATTTAGTATTTCTCTACTTTACTGTATTTCAGAAAACACTAGATTTTAATTTTATAGTTAGTCTTGGATAGAAGTTATAATTGTTTTTCCTCATTATAATAGCTTCAAAAGTTATATCAATAACTCATATTGATATTACTAAGAATTATTCAATCTTTTGAGAAGTTATTCGCACAGTCAAACTATTATAACCATATTACCTTGATTAATTGGTATGTATTCATTTTTATTAGGGTAGATTTTTAAGTGAGCTTTTTAACAGAAATTTTTATAGATACTCAATTCATCCCCCCCACTTGAGTACTATACTCTGACCAACACATTTTTCCAAAGTCACTAAAATTTTATGGTCCTCATTCATGTGTTTGTGTAATGTATTAAATATTCATAAAAAATGATGCAATATCCATGTATGAAAATCCTAGGTCAATATAATTCCTATAAAGCTTCCATCCCCTCAGTTTATCTCAAAACCCTCTGATTATATCCTAGATCAAGGCTTCTAAAGGATCTATCTCATTGAAATTTTAATCCCTTTCAATAGGGATTGATCCTTTTATTCTCATGTTTTATATATGGTGATCTGAGCTGAGTTTTCCCTCCTCCTCTTATGGTTTCTTCTCAGATCAGTATTATTTTCTCATATATTATCATTACTTTCTTTGTGAATGATCTAAATTTCTCATCTAGAGTTCTTTATTTTTTTCATGTGGTTATGTGGTGGTGTTTTAGTGAGGTTGCAGTTTCCTTGTGAGAGAAGTAATCAGAGGCTTTTGCTTATTATTCCATTATTAATCAAGAATTTTGAAATACTTGAGCCAGGGGATTCATGGATTATCTTAGTTTTTATGTGAAAACACAGAGTAATCATGATTTACCTCTTTGTTGATAGTGTAATTAACCTTAATAAAAGATAAATAGGATTAATGAAAGTAAATTTCTTGTGGTTATATTGATCACATGTGTTTCCAATGTGATAATATCTTGCCTCTTATTTTACTAGAATCTATGCTATCAATGTTTATTCATTGATTATCGTGTTTTTTATGCTTGGGTCTATCATATTCATTTGATAAAAATAGTTATGATCATAAATCTAGTAATTTTTTTGGCTAAAGAATTAATGATTCATGTTTATTGAATTTATTGATTCTTATAAATTAATATAAATTAAATTAATTATTAGTTCATTTTTAATTAAAATTGTTCATACATATGTTATTTGAATTTTCTTAAGAACATAAATTTGTAAGTGATTATTGTTGTAATTATTAAGGAATTTTTAAGGAATGGACTTTTATAATGTTTAATGAATATGGAAGTTGTTCTTAAGATAATGTTTAAATAATTAACAGTTTGTGGTAGCTAATGAATCAGGTTGCCCATATATTTAACATTTGATAAATGAATCTGATTATCTATGATGTTAATAAAACTAGTTGTTTTATAAATATAAATGTTTGGGGCTGAGCGATCTTGTTTTCATGTGAATTACAGATGCCTTGTTTCTAGGGACAAGATTACATGTGGAATTTGTTGTTTGATTCCTTTTTTGTTTTCTCTAGACGTGAGCGTTAATATGAGATCTAATGCGAGTCTTGGATAGCTAAGGGTTTATGAGATATGGGTCAGGTGGCCAAAGTATGTGGTAGTAGTTGACACCTATGACAGTGAGATGCATAGTGTTATGAATTATGGTGTCTAGGATAGAACCAAGATTAATGGAATGGTTTGAATATGGGGTTTCCTATTGTTCTACAAAATATTATATATTTGTTTGTTAATGTTTTTCATTTAAGGTTCGATGGATGAGTTGTTTTTTTACCTAAATCCATTTCCCCACTGCTTAATCCAATAGTTGTGCTTGGTTTATGTATCACTTTTATGGTACATTTTTATGTTTCGTAGAGTAACTTTAATTATTGAATTATGTTTCATAATAATTTTTTACTCATTGTAGTTGGTTCTTGAATGGAATGTAAATGTTGGTAATCTTGAGGAACCATGGAATTAGTTGGATTATTCCTAGAGGGAATGTGCTTCACTTGGTTTTTAGTTAAATATAAATAGAATAATGTTAATTAATAGAAAATTAATTAATTAATTTGGAGTGAAATTTTAAAAGTATAGAATTAATTTAATATATTTTCTTGGTGTTCTTGTGTTCTTATAGGATACCTAGTCCTTAGAAGTGGTAGTTAGGTGTCCAATAGATGATATCAAAAATTGAGCCTAAGACTAGGTTAATTACCACAATGTGGTTGCGAGATATATTATTTTTTTAATTTATGTAATTTTAGACGCTACAGCACCCATGTCGATAGGGAGAATGAAACCCAAGGGACTCTAGGAGGGTATTTTCCCCAACATCTTGGTTGGTGAAGAATAGATGGATGACTACCCCCTATAACCCACTTTCTTCTCTTTATAGTATTATTTATTGGTAGGCATAATGGTTGAATATCCCCATATATATGTGTATAGATATGTAATTGATTATGGTTAAGTCACCCACATATATATCTAGATATAGTATCCTATATATTATTATAGGTATTGCATGTATGGGATGTCATGGATTGAGGTATAACACATGATATACGGGATATCACAACTAGAAAAAAAAGGCTATTACCACGGTTCAAAATCGTGGAAATAGGTCCCAAAACCATGGCCATAGGCTATAGCCGCGGTTTTTCCCAACTGTGGGAGCTATCGTTGTGGCAGTAGGGTCTGACCTATTGCCACAGTTTTAATTGTGGCTATAGGTGGCCTATTACCACGGTTTTGAAAACCGTGGCAATAGGTGTCTCCGTTGTCAACCGTGGTAGTTGACCTATGGCCACAGTTTTAACCGTGGCAATAGGGCCCTATTGCTACGGTTTTAACCATGGATATATCCCAAGAAAACTGTGTCAATAGCCTAAAAATAATATGTCCCTAGCTGGATTTGATCCCAGCTTCTTCCCTTTATGTTCCAGTGCACTAACCACTACACCACCAAAGCTTTTGTGTATACATCTATATAATATGTTATATATATTATTAAAAACTGTGGAAATATCCTAAAAAATTGTAGCAATAGTTCTTCCCACCATTTGTTTTGGGGAGAAAATTTTTCTCCCACACAAGGGCGAGAGATCTATAGCCACGGTTTTGAAAACTGTGGTAATAGGCCACATAAACATGGCTATAGGTGTGGGATATAGCCATGGTTTTAGAAAATGTGGTTATAGCCCATGAAAAAAGACCTATAGCCACGGTTTTAAAATCATGGATATAGGCCACATAACCATGGCCATATCCACCTATAGCCACGGTTTTAAAACTATGGCTATATATTCGTGGTTGTAGCCTATTTTTCTTGTAGTGTATGGTGTCTCTAAAAAACTACTCAGTTACTATCTAGAATATTTCATCGGATGATGTGATGATGTAATACATATGGTGAATGGTATGTGATGTGATGATATGATCCACAAGATTCATGTTGTGATACATTAGACCAGGTGCCTTTGGAGTGGCTTACTTATGAAGAGGTATAGTTTAGGACGTGTGACATTATGGAATAATGGAAAACCAGTGGGGATGTAGTAGCGGGGTACCTTCTTTTAAAATTATATTATATGATCTCTTGTTTGCAATAAATGGTGACAAATGGTTCTATAAAGGCTTGGAACATTTCATACCAATTTAGGAGATGAGTTATAATCAATTTCTATTCAATTGAATTTAGTATGCTTTATTTTTCCTTTTCTTGAGAGTCTTGGGGAGGATCCTACTGAGGTTACAATGTATATATAACCTATTTTTCATATTATTAGGATCATGTTACTAATTAGGCTAGATATTACTAGCTCCTGGGGTTTTCAGTAGTTGTTAGGGATTTCACGGTCACTACCAAGGGTTATATTTTGGTACGTATAGATCCCTTTCTATTATTATTTCAGTTTTATGATAATAAATTCACGTATTTAGGATATTTTACTTTATCTTGATATGTATTTTATCTGTTTTTTATATTATCTCTCTTTTCTCGTGTTTATTTAGAGTTTAATACCTCAGATCTATGTGTATTATAACCCCTTAGTGGTTTTCAACAACCCATGGCCTATTGGTTGTGGGATTCATGAATAATTATATCCCTTATCTCATTTCCATCCAAGGATGGGTAACATTGGAGTGAGAGGGTTAAGCTAGAGTGGTATCAAAGGAATAGGTTGAGGGATATGATGATGTTCAGAGGTAGTCTCATGTGAGAACTACATTTGTTGGTAGGGAAATGGTGTCATCTAATTTTAGTTAGATATGTAAACAAGGGAGACCAACTAAGGCATGTGTATTTAGGACCCCCTATGATCTGATGTTCATACCATTATATTTACTAAGATTAAAAATCAAAGTGATACTTTTTTTGGGTTAGAGACCAATGAAAGTATTATGAATCATTCATCTTTTTGGTTGTTTTAGAAATAATAAGTCCTTGATATTAGGTTAAGCCTAAAATAATAATTTAAATAAAATTTAAATATTCTATATTCAATTTTTAGGATTACCTTTTAGTTTTTTATTTTTCAGGTATGGATTCAAGTTGATGTCCTCATTAGGTTCATCATGAAGATGTTTAGTTGGAAATTAATGCAGATCACCATAAGGTAGAGGTTGATGACAAAGAAACTTGTAGGAGGACACTGTGATAGTTTCGGTACTAGAGTCTGTAAAAGAAATATGGCTCCATTTTCGACTCAATGATAGAGGACTGATTGGAGGTGGTGGTGATAATATTAAGTTCAATATATGATTAGAGGAAGAGTGGTGTTTTTTCTGTGGTGATGATGTTGCATGGACTATTGAGGTAGTAGTGTTTCTTGTCCGTTGGAGATCATGAGGATCCAACAATCTTAGGAGATATTTTCTGAGACTAGTTCCAAGTAGAGTTTCCTTCATCGACCACAAAGTAGGCCAGTCACTGATTTTTTTACCCATTAATAGGGGAATTTAAACATGTTGTGGTTCTATATATTTATCTAAAACATTCTCCATTATTATTTAGACATATTTCTAGTTGAGGAGTATGTATTTGAGAATTTTGGGGGGCCATTTTATCCAAAAATACAATGTTAGGTCACCTCGTTTATACTATCGATAAATCATGAGGTTTTAGAAAGAACAAATGTTATTAAAATCACACTAGCTTGGAATAGATCATCATAATAGTAGAATCATTATGATTCCCCGTGAAGGAAATCTATGGTATTTGGTTTCTATTTTCCTTGATAGAAGATCTTTCAAATAGTTATGGGTAGGAACCGACCTTCAAGATCTCATTTCTCTATGGGTGGTTTCTCTCATGCCTCTAAAAATAGATCATATGAATGTTTTTCATGAGGATATTGTGTATTAATTAGTGATAGTAACCAAACTTTCTAAGTAAGAATCATGTAATAACTATTCCACTTTATGTTCATCTATTAGGTCAATTACATCTATGACAACAACAACAAGGTTTTCCAACATTGGATGAGTACAGAGGAGATGGGGTAGGTAGAGGACATCCTAAATATGCTTATTATACTCATATGGAATAGCACATCCAAGTCACTAGTCACCATAATTATCAAAGAGGCTATGAAGTATTTCATGGTGAGCCACATGCTTTAGATATTCCAATGCCAGGAAAGCCAGCTGTCGTTCGAGGTACCCTTTAATTTAATCCTACATGGGTTCATTATTTTCTTGAATTGGTAGATATAAACTCATTCATATCACATAACCTAGTCCATTATTTGGTACTTGATATGTATAGGCTTTAGGTTGCTTTCACATTGACGATGCTAGTTGGATATTGAGCTTATATATATGATGTTTGTATAAATTGTGAGATACTGTTGGGGAAGCACCACTCTTGGGGAGAATTACCATTTTTATTGATACTTAAATATGACATCATACTTGACATGGATTGGTTATATTTATTTTAGGATGTTATGGATTTTCTTAAGAGACAAATTGTGTTCTATGATTCTAATGGATAACCTATATAGTTCATTGGTGAGTGAGACCCTCTGATGGATTTAAGGTATATATTATTGACTTATTTGAAGGTTGATATTATAATGAATTATTCAAAATCTTTACATGTTGTGTTTCCCCTAATTATATAAGAGTACCCTAATGTCTTTCCTAAGGAGGTTTTGGAATTATCCCCTCAATGGGGGGTCATTTTATAGATTGGGATATAACATGGAACTTCTCTGATATCGATATCTCCATATAGGACATTTTCTTCTATTTTTTGATAAATGATGTTATATATTAATGATATTTTGTAGTTATTGTTTGTTTGGATTAGATTTCTTACTTAGGGTGGTCCAATTCTCTTTATGAAGAATGTTTATGGAAATTTTTGTCTCTATATTGATTATCATCACTTGAACTAGGTGACAATGAAGAACTATTATCTTTTATAATGTATTGATGATTTATTAAACCAACTAAAATGATATATGGGGTTCTAAAACATCAATATATGATTAGGATATCATTATATGTGTTTAAAATAAGATGATATTATAAAGGATCCTTTTTTATGTCATTATGGGAATTATGAGTTCATGGTGATGTCATTGGGTGTGATGAAAGCTCCATCCATGTTTTTGGGTTCGATGAAAAACAATTATGAGAGTCCCTAGATCGATATGTGGGGGTTTTATCAATAAAATCCTTAAGTGCTATGAATCTGAGGAGGAGGAGCATACAGATCTTCCATGTTCTACTTTGGGAGTTATTTATAATCAGGCGCTACCTGGGAATCTATTCAAGTTTGAGTTCTAGTTTCTTGATGTTAATCTATTAGAGTATGTCGTGTCCTATCATGGAGTGGTTTTGAATCCTTCAAAGATAAATCCATCTATTTATTATGAATCCCACAAGACAGTTACATATTTGTGTAGTTTCCTTGGACTTACAGGTTATTATAGGATATTCATAGTTGATTTCTCTTGAGTTTCAACTCCTTTGACTATCCTGACCAGAAAGGATTATGCATTCTTGTGGACTGATCAATGTTAGATAGTTTTTGAGTACCTAAATTAGAATTTAGTCTAGATATGAGTTCCTCATTTATTGTAATATGGTGTTTAGTTTTAGGTCTTCCTTGTCACTTTCTGTCATGGTTTGGGATGTGTTCCAATGTAAAAGAGATAAATTATTTCTTATGGTTCATAGAAGTTACGTCCAAAGAAGCATAACTATGAAACCCATGATCTTAAGTTGTAAGTAGTCATATTTTTGTTGATGTCGTCACAATATTACCTCATCTATGAGAATTTTATATTTTTTACCAATTACAATATCCAGACGTATGTCATCTCTTAGTGTGACATAAACTTAATATAGTGATGGTGGATAGAATTCATGGATGATTAAAAATTGGATATTCCATATACATATAGAATGGGTAATGATATTTCTGGTGCACTTATCTATAAGTAACAAAATGATTCTTTGCATGAATATATAGATTCTTATAGAGTAATGGAATAAAACTTGGTGATTCATCTTGATATGGGAGAGGATGGCGATAGAGGTTACCATTTTTAGATGATAGTGTGGTCTTATTTGGTATAGTAGATGGAGGAGTACCAATTAGGATATTCTAAGGTAGAGTTCTAGAGATACCAAGTTGTCTTTATAGATACACCTAATGTTTTTCTTGATTAAAAAAGCATTGGTCATGGTTCTTGGGATGGTTTTTTAATCCTTTAGTGATGAATGAGGTGGTTTACTATGAGTCTCATTGCTCACACTTAGGAGAACATCCTGGTGTGAAAAATATGTACTAAGAATTGAATGGTAAATTTTGGTTGCCTAGGTTGAAGTGTTAAGTTGTATAGTTTTTGAATCAATTCTTTATCTTCTATAAATTAAAGTCTAAGAACCTTGTTTCAATGGTTTTATCCATACACTAGACATTCCTTGGTGGAAGTGGGAGGACATCTCAATAAACTTAGTTATCAATTTATCTTGATCATGGGGATAATTTTATGTTATATGGTTGATAGTGTACTATTTGATGAAACAATCCCACTTTATAGCAATCAAGTAGAATTTAAATTCAAATAATCCCAAATCCAACTTAATAAAATCATAATGTTAACGAGAAAGGGGCATAGTATAAATATCTTCTAATTTATTCTTATTAAAGATAAATTTAATTGTGATATCAACTTTTTTATGATCTCTCAAGAAATGGTTCCTTGGATATATATGATTTTTTTAATGGTTTATTGGAATAATTGAAACTTTGATAACACTATTGTGATCACATTTGATTGATACTTGATTATAATTGAATCCAAAAAACATTAAAAATGTGTTTTATCCACAACACTTATGCATGAAAATTACCTAAAACAATGTATTATACTTTAGTAGTAGATAATGTAACTGAGTTATGTTTCTTACTAGACTAAGATACCAGAGATTTACCTATAAGATTTTAATTTCCTGAGGTACTCTTCCTATTCATTCTAAAACCACCAAATTTAACATCTAAAAATGAATCCAAATTAAAATTACTGTTTTTTAGAAAAATAATAGAAAGATAATTTGTTCATTTTAAAGACCTTAAAATTATTTTGGCAGCTTTCAAATGATATTCCTTGGGATTAGTGTGGAATCTAGAACATAACCAAACTAAAAACATAATTTCTAGTCTACTAGCAGTCAAATATAGTTGTCTCCAAATTATTCCTCTATATACCTTGTAGTAGAATGGTTTCCCGGCCTCATAAAAATAAATATTTTCATTTGAACTCATGGTATTTTCATGAAATTTATTTATTTTATTCCAAAACTATTAATTAAGACAATTTTGTATTTAATTTCGTTCAACACATTCAAAATTTAATTTTTATTAATCTTAAAAATAAGAAAGTAATTTAACTCATTCATCATGATGATTTCAAATTTATTTTTCATAAGTTTTGAAAAATCATTACATAATTTTTAATTTTTTAAACCAAACATCACATCATAAAAATATATTTGAGCTATTAATATATCAAAAGACATAGTTTTCTTGAAATTAGTAGTATCTTCCACTCCTTTTGAAAATAAATTTGATTAAATAAAAGAACTCAAATGCTCATACAAATCTCTACGTAAATCTTTAAATCTATAAATATATTTTGTATACTTGGAAGATAAATTTAAAAAATATTGATTTTCGAAACTTGGAGGTTATTCAAAATAAACATTATCCATAATAAAACCATTTCAAATGAATATTTCACAGCCATATTATATAATTTGAATTCCAAATTTGATGCATAAGTTAAGATAATCCTAATGGATTTTAATCAAGATATGATTACAAAGGTCTCTTAATAATCTATCTGGTCCACTTAGTTTCACAATTTAGCCAATAATACATCCTTAACCCTAATGCAAACACCATTATCATCTTTTTTATTATTAAAAACGTCATTTTGTTCATATAAAATGGTGATCAGAGGGTCTAATAATTAATTACCATACCATTTGACTCTTGAACTCATTTAACTCTTCTTTAATATCTAAAACTGAACCCTCATTGGATAAGAATTATTATAATATTTTAGGTTCTAGTTGAGAAAAAATGTATTAAACATAATAAGGTTTCATAATATTCTTTAACTATAAACCATTTCATTGAAGAATAATATAAAAGTTTATATGGGATGGTTTTTTAGGGTTGTAGGCTTTCTAGATGGTATGATTTTAGGTTCACTAGTATCTATCCTTCCAAGATTTTTTTAACACAAATAAATTTCAAAATCATCATCATTTATACTATTAAAAGTTTATTTAGGTCTCATGTTCTCAAAAGAATAAATCAACTCATAAAATTGAGTTATTTTATGATCAAACAAATCACTTTCATCAAATTTGACATTATTTTATTCCTAAAAAATATTTTAGATTTTTTAAAATTATCTATAAGACGAAATTGTAGAATATCCAAGAAATATTCCTTTATTTTAATTTTGATCACATTTAACTAGATTATCCTTAGTGGTCAGAATACAAACTTTTCATCCAAAAACATTGAAGTACCAAACTTTTTTATTTCTATTGTTCCATAGCTCATGGGTCGGCCTCTCTATAGTAGGACTAATTATGTCTCAATTTATTAAATTACATGTTTTATTTATATTTTATAGAAAACAATTACTAGGAAATATATATTCATATAAGTTAGTCTTGGAAATTTTTTACATGGCCTTATTTCTCATTTTAATAACACCATTCTATTAAGTTTTCCTGGGGAAAAAAGTAAGTTTTATTCTATATTTTGATAAATAATAAGTGAACTCATGGTTTTAAAATTCTCCTCAATGTTAACTTCTAAAAGAAATAATTTTTTCATCTTTCTATTTTTGGAAAAAAATTATAAAAACTTATAAAAATAGAACATGCATCAATATTAACACTCAAAAAAGAAAACCCTTGAAAATCAAGAAAAATCATCAACTAACACATAAACAAATGATTTTCCTCTTAGTATTGAGTCTAAGATGGCCCAAAAAAAATATATGGATATGTTATAAAGGCCTATATATTTCAAACACTTTAATTGATATAAAATATGACTTGTTCTACTTTCCCATTTGGAATTCATCACATAGTTTCTCTCTTCTCAATTATATTTGAGGAAAATATGAAACTAATTTTTTCTTAGAATGTTTTTTCAAAGATAAAAAATTAAAATGTCAAAGTATTCTATACCAGATCTAGTATTAATTTCTTTCTCCATCTAAATATTTCACTTTCTATCAATATAAATAATTAATATCTAATGTACAGATAATATTTATTCTCGGTGCCTTAAATTTAATAAATTTATCATTAAAAATAGAACATAATTATTTAAAAAATAAACATAATAAAATTAATCACTAAGTAGGTAAATAATTATCAAGTTTTTATTCAATCCTTCCATATATATAACATTATTTATGTGAAAAAACATAGATTTATAAGTAATATATCTCTCATAATTTTCACGTTAGCATTATAACCAAAAGTTCCATAACCTCCATCGATTTGGGATAAGAAATAGAAGTTTGAGAAATATTGACTAAAATTCCTTAATTATACTGTATATATATATATATGTAAAATATTTTTTTCATGTAAGGATTTAAAATATATCTTCTAATATTATTTAGATTAGGTTCTAAGACGACACATGATTTTAAGGCCTAGTGAACCCGTAAATGATGTTTGAAAATTTTTATGACTAATTCTCGGGGTTATCTATATAACCCTAAAAATTGATAGAGATAGAGAGAGAGAAAGAGAGAGTTAGAGGAACCATTGGAGAAATATATTGACAGATTTAGGATCGTTCAAGCCCACAAAAATTGAGGATCTCTCTAATGACTAAAATACAGACTCTTTCTTCGTCAATGATATATCATTCTCAAGGTAATGAATTTATTTTATGTGGATTTATACAAATTTTATTTTTCCTATGATTAATGTTAATTAATCAACCAAAAAATTGATTCACGGATTGAACATATTGCAGTTACGAGTTAGATATATCTAGGATTGTGGATTTATATTGTTGTTTATTTATATATCTTCATTCATCATCCAAAGGAAATTAATTGAGGCCAATGAAAAAAAAATACAAGGTTTATTCTTCATTATTTTGTGTTGTGAATTTATTCCCCCATTTTTCACATATTCATCGTGGGAAATTCCTTTCATCCATGGTTCAATGAATACCCATTATTTTATTATTGCACAATCATTCTTTGACACATAGAATCAATACGGTGCATATAGATTTGATCATGGATGAAATTGTGAGATGTGGTGATGATGATGGATGATCAATCAGTTCATTATTGGGGATATCCTTTATTTTAATTTTCAGTGTGAAACGATGATGCAACACAACTGATGATTTTTTAGTAGATCAAGGTATGATTTCCAGTGATCGGGTGGCAGTGAGGCATGGTTGGAATAGATTTTTGATCTCTAGGTGATATTAGAAGTGAAAAAGTTGGTGGTATTGATGTAGCCGTATGTGATGGAGGAATCATAGGTTTTTATAAATCCCACATTACACGGTGTGTAATATGGAATCATACACTATGTGGGTCCCTGGATGTAGTGATATGGTTTCCATGGAGGAGATAAGTATCACATAGACTATTACATGTGTCACAGAGTGTGTGGTCTGACTTAGAAACTTAGCATGTTCTCTGGGAGTATATAGCCAGTAACATGGCTTGGCACACAGCTAGGCTTAGAGTACAAAAGAAGATCCATGTACATGTACATGGCCAATTACATGAGTATGTTCAAGTGTATACAGACATGGACATAGGAATGGGCCATAATACGTTTTTATAATCAGTTCCAAAGACACACCATGTACTTGTAGTACACACGGTTTACTTTTCAAATATGGATTAGAGCCCTTATTCTCTCTAGCAAGGACTTGTATCATTAGGGTGAATTTCTTAGATCCTTTCACTAAGGGTATAAAATTGAACTAAATCCTTTGTATAGGATAGTGATCCCCTCTTATGAACATTAGTCTCAAATAGAGTTTTTGGAATCCTTCCTAGAATCCTAGAGTGAGATCTTATATCATCATCATTATCCCTAAGTGGGGTTCATGGAATCATCATGACCAAAACTACATGGTAATTGATCCCATACTTAGTGGGTTAATCTAGATTGGTTTGTTGGTAAACCCCATGGTCTTGGGTTTGATACCCATCTGTATATCATTCTATTCAGACTTCAAAAGCATACTCCTTTTGGTGAAACTCATAGATCACAACATCTCATAAAGATTCCATTAGTATTATCTAACTAATGAAGTTTTTTATCACATATGATTGCCACATGGAACCTTCTAGAATGAATCCTAGGATGACAATATGTTTTTTACCTTACCTTGAGATTGTGTGTCTTCTATTAGTATATCTAGATGTTCATAATATATATTATGTTGACATATCCCTATGATGAGTGGACTATTATTATTGGTTATTTAAGCTTACTTGTTTTGGGGTGTTATTCAGGGTATTGTTATACTCACCCCAATATGGGAACATCCCACATGTGTCATGTCTTATGCCGATGACCAGCCATTCGATGAGATTCTTGGTGTGAGAGGAGAAAAAGGAGTTTGGATTTGAGATATATAGACAATGGTCTATACCAAGAGTCAAATTTTATTGTAGTCCCCCTCTGTCTACCATCTTTGACCTATTTATAGTTTTTTTGTGCTTGTATTTATCCCTTATAACATTCCATAATTTTATTATTCTCTGATTGTGGTAGTTAGGTGATTTCATGCATTTGGTATTAGTTGTATTTTAAATTTAAACATTGTATGGGATTAGATATTTGTGTGTACATAATGGTACATTAGTTAAAGGACTTTCGTGTGAGTATTATTCCTACTCGGCACTGGTCTTCAGCCCCTAGCCTATTGGAGGTAGGCTTGGGGCAGTCATACTTAGCTTATCAGCATTCAGAAAGGACTTGGTGGTTCATTTCATGATAGAGTGGACTCAAAGTAGGTTTTATCATTGGACCAAAGATTTGTATTTTTGTCTAGCAGTGATATTGGATTTGGTTTTATAGAAATAGTTTTATGTGTGTTTATTTCATCTCTCAGGACAAGGACCCAAGTGTTGGTGTGGTGGTGAACATATCCATTCACTGAGACATCGAATCCCTTCTTATTAACTTGTTACATGAAGGAAATGTTTGTAGGAAAGAAATTATAACATGGATAATATAAGAATGGGTTTCAGTTTCCATTACCTTCTTGAGTCAGATCTTTAGATATACTCATTGAATGTGGCACATCTTATATATTTTAGGATTCCTCCATGATGTTTTCCAGCTGGGATTCAATAGCAAGATCATATGGATGATCCTTTGATTGACGAGACTTCAATACAAGGACACATTCAGGAGGTGTTACCTCTAGATGGTCCACCAGTATTACAACCAAATATCAAGAAACATATGGAACTGGTAGTACCAGCAGATGATGTACACAGGCTTATAACCCTTCATAATTTTCAATAACAGTGAACCCTCAGGTTCTGGTGTGAGCTAGACCCCCAAGTATCTAAGGATTGTTTTAAGGTGGTGATTAGAGTCTATCATCTTATTAGGAAAACTATAAATCATGTGGTGGTCCTTCTCACAAGTCTTCTCTATGGATCTGTAGGATAATGGTGGGGATTAGTGACTTAGTCATACTATGGGGAAACTCTTTCATTTTTAGATTTTAGCGCACTTTCATTGAGGTATTTTCTCAATCTATGTTGAGGTCTATGCACATATTGGGGCTTCTAAATCTTCATTAGGGTATTATGATTGTAGCTGAGTATTTTTTGGGGTTCACCAACCTCTCTTGGTACTTTATGGATATGTTTCATGATCATTTTTTTTACAATCAAACCTTTGAGACAGTTCTATGCAGAGACATATGGGATAGCATGATAAAAATTATAAATCTCTACCTATTTTGGGGTTTTAGAATGTGCTTTGGTGGTTGATAGTTTCCTACATGAGATGACGGAGACAATTATTATCAGTAATGGGAACATAGGAGCTAATACTATAGTAGTAAGCAACCAATGAGAGACATAGGGACCTGGATGTGTGATATATTTCTAAAGGAGATACAAGGATATGGGCTTTATGGTTTAGGTATCACAAGATGGATCTAGTTATCCTAGAGAGAGAGAGAGAGAGTAAGTTATACTATTGTGATGGTTAGGGAAATTTGGCATGAGATTTTTTGACCCAACATGTGGATGATAAAGAGACTATGGATGGGTTTCCTAGAAAATGATAGTAGTAAGATTGGGTGGGTCTTTAGTGTAGAATATGTGGAAGAGGATTTGGGAGAGTAGCTAGTGGTGGAAGACATTTTGACTTATTACCAGTACTACCTGTAGGTGGTCCCCACCAAGATCAATGAGCTGGTGTTCAGGGGTTAGGATAGCTGTAAGTGGTTGAGTATTATAACCCAGAGATTCCATGTATGATACAAAGTACAATTTGTGTCATATCAAAATTAGTTTTAGTATTTATAGACATTGGTATAAGCCACTCCTTCCTTTACACTTCTCTAGTTTGAGACATAGATATTTTGTTCAAGCCCTTTGCTCGATCCTTTCACTTGGGGACTCCTACTAGATGTGACTTAGCGATCACAGACATCTGCTAATGGAATGAACTCACTCTTAGAGGTATGGGTTTCTTTTAGGATACTTTTGTTACAGTGATGAATCCTTAAAACATTATCTTAATTATGGACTAGTTTTCTATATTTTATTCCTAGATAGACTATTTTAGTTTGAGTGTGCATTGTGTCCTCAGTGATGGGATGTGATTTTACTTTTTTTGGGAAAAGGAAACCAATGAGAAGAAAGATGGGATCATGCATTGGAGAGTGAATCTGATTACACACCAATTAGATATAATGTCCCTTAATGCAATGGATTATATGAGATTTCAGTTTCCTATAGTGGTGGTGGAGTATGAGGATGTCCTTCCTAATGATATTCCAAGCTTACCTCCCCACTAATAGATATAATTTTTCATTGATATACACCCCATGATAGCCTCGATATTTATCCCATCATATCAGATGGCTCCCATAGAGATCTGTGCTCTGAGGGTGTTGTTTGAGAATTTTTAGAGGAATAGATTTGTTAGGCCCTCTATTTTAGCCTGGGGATCCCTAGTGTTATTCATTAAGATGATGGATAGGTTCTTGAGGTTGTGTGTGGATTAAATTTTCCTAAACTAGGTGATTGTGAAGAACAAGATCCCCTACCAAGGATCATTGACCTCTTCAATTAGTTAAGAGGGGAATGATGGTTCTCGAAGACTGAAATCATATAAGGATATTAACATCTGTGAGTACAATATGGGGACATAGTGAAGATGTGTTTTCGATGTTTTCATAGTTATTATGTGTACTTGGGGATACCCTTTGGAATGATGAGCACCCCAGTAGTGTTCATGGGACTCATGAACCAAATATTTCATCCTTTATTAGACTGTTTTGTGGTAGTCTTCATCGATGATATCCTAGTGTACTCATCTTATTGGGCCTATCATGTGAGACACTTGAGGATGGTCCTAGACATACTCTGAGATCACCATAACTATAGGAAGCTCTCAAAGTGTCAGTTCTAGATTTAGGAGATCCACTTTCTTGGCCATGTTATCTCAGAATTTAGTGTAGTAGTGTACATGATGAAGGCCAAGTCAGTATTATCTTGGGAACCATCCAAGATCGTGATGGAGGTGTGGAGATTCTTTGGTTTGGCAGGATACTATCAGAATTTTGTACCTAATTTCTCTAGGATATCATCACCCTTGGACGCTTTGACTCAAAAGGGGTAGCCTTTCATGTGGAAAGACAGGTACCATCATGCTTTCTAGGGTATGAGGAAGATATTGACGTGTGATCCAATCATTATATTTCTGAAGAAGGGTGTCGAGTATGTAGTGTTCTATGATTAATTGGGGAACGAAATTGGTTGTATTCTAATGAAATGGTAGGTGGGGATTGCTTGTGATTCACGTCAGTTAAGACCACGTGATAAGAACTACATGACCCACAATCTTGTTCTATTAATGGTAGCCTTCAGGAAAAAAAAGTGTGGAGACACTATCTTGTGGTTTAGATGTTTATCATTTATTTTGAACACAAGATTCATAGGTATATATTCTCTGAGATGAATCATAAATGAGACAAATGTGATGGTTAGAGTTCCTCCAATATTATTACTTCAAGATTTTATATACTCATGAGAAATGTAATGTGGTATAATATGCTCTTAGCATGTGATATTGTTCATAGCTACTGAGTGAGGAATCAAATTAATTGGCCTCATTATAGTTATCTTTAGTGGATGGGGATGGTGAATCTTACATCCAATCAATGGTTTTTACCAAAAAACTTATACAATGAGTTAGGGATCCTTATAATCGAGATACCAACTATGAGACCCTATGTGATTATATATCCACTGAACATTATCCTTATTTATTTTCTGAAGTCGGGGAGCTCGTCATTATTTTTAGAGCACATGAAATGGTACTTGTGACATTATGAGAGGAGTTCCCGATGGATTTTCATATATCACCTTTGGTGGTACATCTATCTATGGTGAATATGTACCCAGAAATTCTACATAAATTTTGGTTTCCAAAGATGAAGACGGTAGTTTTATAGTTTTTCTCTCAATTACTTACTTGTCAATAAGTGAAAGTTGAGCACCAGGTTATAGTGGGTTTAGCTCAACCCCTTGAGGTGTTAGAGTGGAAGTAGGATGGGATTTATATGTACATAATGATGGGGTTACAACATAATTATAGAGGACACAATACCATATGGGTGATCATAAATTGAATTACCAAGTCATTTCACTTCATAGCGATCTGATAGTAGAGTTTAGTAGATAAAATGGGACACATCTACATACAGGAGATAGCCTGTCTCAATGTGGTTACTTCAAAAATCATATCTGACCATGATTCTTACATCACATCTTGGTTATGGAAGGGATTACAGGAATCATTTGGGACTCAGTTGTGTTTGGGAATGGATTTTCACCTCTATACTGACTGTCATAATGAGCAGACCATTCAGGTCCTGGATGACATGATGTGGGATTTCATGATAGACTTTGGCCATAGTTGGGAGGATCATCTACCATTGGTGTAATTTTCATTACAAAAAATATCATTCCACCATCAGAATGGTCCATTTGTGGCCTTTTATAGGTAACCATGCAGGTCACCACTTTTCTAGAATGACCTAGGAGATTTGAAACTTATGTGACCATAGTTTGTGAAAGATACGACAATGATAGTGCAGATCATACGGGAGTGGATAGGAATTCATAGATCCATAAAAATTCTTATGAGAACCGATTACGAAGGCCTTTGAAGTTTGAGGAGGAAGACCATGTTTTCCTTCGGGCTCACCTCGATGTGGGTTATGGAGATTTGATCAGGTGGAAAGATATATCCAAGATTAATTGTATATATATATATATATCATTTATAGTTAGTGAGGTGGAGTACATATTGGATATACCCCCAAAGTTAGACTAGGTACACAACATCTTCCACATGTTGTAGATGAGGAGGTACGTGCCTGGACCTTCACATGGTATCGACTGGGTTGAGTTGGACATTGAAGATGGAGCTATATTTTTAGAGTACCCAGTAAATATTGAGGATCGGTAGAAGAATATCATATGTGGGTGAGATAATCCTTTATTTCATGTTTAGTGGAGCTCATGAGTCTTTAGGAGAGTACCTAGGAGTGGGAGACACATATGTGTGATCAATACTCACATCTCTTTGTGTAGCCTTTTGTTTTTCTAAGACTCAAATCCCTATGGTGGGGAGAATGTGACATCACTATTTTTTAATGCAATGTATTCAAATGAATCTAGTAATATTTTGGATACTAGGAGCTAAGAGGACGTGTGATTTCAATGCCTAGTGTTCTTGGTATTTATGTTTGAAACATAGTAAATATAATAATATTTCACATGAAAAGTTTAGTAAAAATTGGAAAATAACCTAAATAGGGACTTGGATCAGATATATGAGCCCTATGTTGAGTTCAAATCATGGATTTTACCCTAGGAATGATATAATATTTTTTAGCATCAAATTTTTATGATAAATTTATTGTTGTCATAAAATTAATGAATGAATGAATGAATGAATTTATTTTAGTTGATGATGCAGAAACCTTATATTCTTCAATTTACATGTGTTTATATACAATTATTAGGGTTATCCATATAAACCTGATAATTGAGAGTGATATTTGAAGGAACCCTTGGAGAATGAAGATGGAAGATAGAGGACCATTCATGCCAAATGAAATTGAGGATCTTGTCAATGACTTTGATGTGTATTATTTCTTAGTTAGTGATAGATCTATCTCTATTTAGGATGTTTTTTATATGTGGATTTATCCTCGTTTGATTTTATCTATGATTAATTATAATTAATCAACTATTGAATTGATTCATAGATCAATCATATTACTGGTAAGGGATATATTTATCCAGGATTAGAGAGTTATATTTTTATTTATTTGTATCTCTTTATTCATTATATAACAATATCAAATCAAGTAAAACACAATCCTTTGTTGAGGTTCATTACTTAATATTGTGTGTTGTGAATTTCTCCCCCAGTTCTTCTCATATTCATCATAGGAAATTCTTTTGGCCAATGTTTTAATGAATACCTGGTATTTGATTATTTCATGATCATTCTTCGATGCAATGAATCAATATCATGGGTATAGATGTGATCAATGCTATGATTGTGAAGCATTATGATGATAGATTATTGATCAATTTAGATTTGGGGATACCCATTCTTCATGTTTCTATCATATGATGATAGTGCGTCTTGATAGATGATTTCTGAGAAGATAGAGGAATGGTTTTTGTCGAGCAAGTGGTGACAATGCTCAGTTGAACCAGATCCTTGATAAATGGATGAGGTTAATGGTATAAATAGAGGTAGTGGTTGTGTGAGTTTATAGTGTGTATAAGCCAAAGGTTTTTGAAAATACTCTGTTACACAGCGTGTCATTCGAAATCACATTTTTTTGGGCCTCAGCTGGAGATCTAGGGTTTCCAAGATGAAGATAAGTTTCAAATGACAAGTGATCCAACCTAGAAACTTAGTGAGTTCTATGGGAGTACACATCCAAGTAGAGGAATGAGCACATGGTCAAAAAAAGGTCATATCACATTGCCAGTACAGGAGTACATGGGATGATCTGTGTACTTGGACATAGACAATTACATGGGCATAGCTAGGTGTATATATACACAGACATGAGCACAACCTGTGATACATCGGTAGACCCAGTGCTGAATAGAAACACTATGTACTTGTAGTACACGGTGTGTACTTATTCAAAGATGACTTGGATCCCGTATTCACTCTGGCATAGAAAAGTATCATTTGGGTTCATTTAATTATTCCTTTACTTAAGAGTTTATTTTGGAATTGCATCTTGTATATATGATAGTGATTCCCTAAGAGGAACTTAATTATCAAATAGAGTTTTTGGAATCCCTCTATCATGCCCAGAGTGAGATCCTATATCATTATCATCATCCCTAAGTGGGTTTCATAGAATCATCATGACCAAAACAATGTGGGAATTGATCCCCTACATGGTGGGTTAATCCAGATTAGGTTTTTGGTATAACCCATGTCCTTGGGTGTGATCCCCATATATATATCATTATCTTCAGATTTCTAGTGCATATTCCTTATAGTGATACCTGATGAGCATAATATCATGTAATTATTCCATTAGTGTTATCTTCCTTTTAGAGTGTGTTCTCCCATATGAGTGCTATATTAAACCTTTGAGTAGTAATCCTAGCATGTAAATATAGTTGTGACCTTACCTTGATATTGTGTCTCTTATATGAGAATATCTATATTTATTTGACATATATGCTATTGAAATATCCTTGTAATGAGATAACTATTATTCTTGATGGTTTATGCTTATTGATTTTGTTGTATCCTAGTGTTTATTGTTATAATCACCCCTTCAAGGGATCATCCCACATGTGTCATGTCTTTTTCAGATGACCATCCATTTGATGGGGTTCTCGATAGACCAACTGCAGATTAAGCTCAAATTCGGGTTAGAAAGACCATGGTACATACCAAGATTCACATTTGACTGTAGTGCCCTCTTTCTATCTGGTTCGACCTCTTTACGATTTTTGGTTGTATTTTATTTGGCCCTTATCACTTTACAATATTTTTTATACTCTAATTATGGGATTTTGACATGTGTATTCATTTGTTATTAGTTATATTTTACATTTTAGCATTGTATGGGCTTGGATATTTATGTGTGTGTGTGTGTTTGTTTGTGTGTACATGTACCTTAGGTTAAGGCCTCCAATGTGATTCTTATTCCTACTCAATACTTTTATCTAGTACCAGGCCTATTGGGGGTGGGGTTGGGGTAGTCACACTCTGCTTATCGCTATCCAAGTGGGCTCTGGTGGGTCTGGTTGTGACAATATACCACTTTTCATTGGTTCCCTTATAGTTTTTCCCTTATAGAATATATTGAAAATGAAATTATTTTGGTACCATAAGATCCATTTTTATGTTTTATAAAAACGTTTAGTTTTTTAGTCAACAAGTTTTTTTTATGAATGTTTTTATAAAACAGTTTATAAAAAAATCTTATGAAATATTGTTAAGAATTTTTTTTATGAAATTTATGCTTTGAATATTTTTTAGGAAGTTAAGAAGTTAAGATAGTTCTTTAAATTTTTTAAAAAACTTCTTATATAGTATGATGATTATGTTTTAATGTAAAAGTTCCTAAAATCATAAAAATATCATGAATTAAGATTTTATACAAAGGGGGAGATCTATTTTGATCCACCAAAAAAATTTCACTGGATAGGATTTTCTGGAAAAATATTTATAAGAATTTTTAAGAAGTGTAACTAAACATATATTCTAAATGAAGTTCAAGTATAATTCACAAAACTAGAGAATTTGTTATCTCAAAATAATTTCTAGAAAAACATTTTTAGATAGAGTCTTTCTTAAAATTTTTACTTCTTAGGATTTGTATAAAATGTGTGAATTCAAATTTATATAAGGAAAGTTTTAAGTTTTTTATGTTTATGAAATGAAAAAATGGATGGATAAATAGAAAAATGGATGGATGAATAGTAAATGGATGGAGAAAGAGTTAAATTGAAAAATGAATAGTGAAAATTCATATAGATCATAAAAATTTCATACAGAGTTCTTATTATGAAGAATTCATAAAGATGATGTTAAAAAGTTTATGTCACAAGTTTTACAAAGTTTAAGTTACTGTGTTAAACTTACAAGTTGTACAAATTTCATGTTGGAAGTAGTATAAACTTCCGGTAAAAAAATTTTGGTTAAAAATATTCATAGTTCAAGTAAGAAAGTTGAAGTTGTAGATATAAAAAGTTTATGAATATTAAAAAGGATGGAAAAATAGTGGAACTGAGTTGTGAATAGTGAAATGGGTAGAGGAGTAGTAAAATAGAAGGAGGAATAGTTCAATGAATGGAATTAATAGTACACTAGAAAAAATTTCTCCGAATGATGTTCTTGTAAATTTTGAATAAGTTTTATAATTACAAGGTTAATGAAGTATAAATAATATCCTCAATGAACAATTTAAGAAATATTTTAGAAGTTCCTTAACATTTTTTTTAAGTAACTTCAATGAAACACTGGTGATATCGATTTTATAACATTCTTGAAGAAAATTCAATAATAATTGAGAAGAAAATTTTGAAAATTAGTTTAGTGGTAGTTTTAGAAGTTTTATTTTAATGAGTTGGAGAATGAATTTGGTTTCCCCCTATTTCTATTTAGGGTGCATATATTTAAATGGGATTAAATTACAATTATAATTATAAATATTCACTAGAAAATTTTTAAACATTGAAGAAATTATTTAGAAGTGAATTTCAAATTGTGATCATTTTTAAGTTAAAGAAAATGTGTCAGAGTGAGGTTTTGGTTATATTATCAAATAGTGGTTTTAATTAGTGGCATTAGTAATAGGAATTTTTCATTTAATTATATGAAGATTTTTTTGTATAAAAATTATTGGGAAGTGTTTTCATATAATAGTGTGGTGCAGTGATTTTTTTAATAGGATAGAACACAGATTAGAAATAGGTATAGTTTCAATGAGGCATACCAGATCAACATTGTGACATCCCAAGTCCAGTCCATGAATAAGTGACCTGAACTAGTGTCCACATGGCCTCGTGAATACCTCATTGTATTCCAAATGTTTTTAACTAGAACTGACTATCTATGGTAGTATTGTTAGGATTCTATACCCACATAATCAGAGTGGAGCACAATGGTATATAACAAACATAATAAAGGATTAGTAATAATTAATTAGGGTAAAATATACCATCAATATAATAATAAAAAGGAGTATTTAATAATTAGTTTCATGTAAAAAATAATTATTTCATGATTCTATAAAAAAATAGAATACAAAATGGAAATAGGGTAGTAGGAACACGATACATTGATCGCATAACGATTCACTATTCAATTCCACCCTTACACCACTGTTTTAAACTAGTTTTGTAATGAATATTCAAAATACAATAATAAACTTCATTTTATGTTTTATTCAATGAATTAATTTCTATCACTGTTAAAAAAGGAAATTTTACTTGTTTTGATATTTTCGTTGAAGGTGGAGATGATTTGGAGGCCCGGAGATCATGCAGAAGAAAAATGGGCCGAACTGCATGACATCCCATGGACATCTGTTCACTATTTTGAACAGTATAAAATTACATATATCCAAATAGAATGAAACTTTGTTTAAATCTCCATAACATCTTGTGATACAACTCTTATTAAGAAACCAAAGCATAATTCGGCCATCTGGTGGCCCATCTGAACCATTCTGTCTAAGGGACAGAATCTGCTCGAATTCAAAAGTGTTTTTTGGTATTTTGACTATATCTCCCACTCCAGTTTTCTAATGGTCTCCATATTTGATAGGGAGATATTAAAGAGGAAAAAAAACTCTTCTATTTTGTTAAAGTCGTGATATGGATTTATACTATTCCAAAACCGAGACATAAGTGGTATCTCAAAAACAGGGTGCCCAAAATCATGACCCATTGTGGCTATAAAAAGGCACCATGGGCACCTCATTAGGGAGTTCGAACCAGGATCCAAGATCTGACATTTTGGAGTCATATATGAGTCTTTTAATAATCCTAGAAGTTATGGAGGCCCCTATCCTCATAGGGGTATCAAGGATGAAGAAGGAGTTCCACCCGAGCCTCCTCCTCCTCTCGATGGTGAGCTAAGCGGTGGGTGATCATTGCGAGGGAGCTACACACGTGAAGAGGGAGTTCCGATGCATAATTATCCACTATTTTAGTTTATATTGTGGTTTTAATTGTTCTTTCATATGTATCTTAAATTTTTTTAATTCATTTAATAGAAACATTTTTTATTTCATAACCGATTGGTGTGTGATTTTAAGTGTGTGTCTTGTGTTGTTCTGATTGGACAACATAAGAACCCTTTTCTTTCTCAAACATTTGAGATTTCAATGTTCCTTTACAAATCTTAATCATAATAAGGGGATGGAACTTGGCTACATGATTTTTATGTCAATGTTTAGTTCTAATCGCATCATTTTAAGAGGCTTGTGGGTACCCAAGGTCTTGGTTGACCCTCAACCAAAGGATTACACGAAAACCTAATAATCAATTAAGAATGAGAAACTCTTCAAGTTATGTAGTAACTTAGCAACAATCACTTATTTATCTCATTTTTTTTTTCAAAATCCACGTTTTCTCTCAACTTTATAACTCTTTAAGTTAAGTTACTTTCTTAAAATTGTTTACAAAATCACCCCTCCTTTGTTATTCTTATTAAAAATACACACTCAAAACCTATCAACGCTCCTTGAGAGACGACCGGGGTATGCCCTAGACTACAAAATCTTCATTAAAATCATAATAAATTCGACATGTCATGAAAGCACATTCAAATTTTGGCATTTTTTTCGGGGAGTGATTTGTTTTTTAGTGTGTGTTTTCTATAAGGTTTTTGTGATTTTTGTGAATATTTATTTGTTTTATCTTAAACATTTTCAATACCTATTTGTTCTAGTCTATTTTTTTGTGTAGGTTTGGTACATGAAGAATTCTAATCTGGGAGGTTTAGTACCTTTTGAACCCAAACCGGAGAGGACTCTACGTCAACGACACCGAGACACACAAGATAACACTTTGAAGGGGGACACACCACACATCAAAACTCTTCCTCAAACTTCATCTTCTTCTGGAACTGACATCAAAACTGAAATAAACTTGTATAACATGGATGAATATAGTAGAACACTAAAATAACTAACCTCACCTGATGTTGATATCCAGCCCACATTAATTCAATTACAAGGTGAGGCACCCAATTTTGAACTAAAATATAGTTTAATTCATCTATTACCAAGATTCCATGGACTTCTTAGAGAGGATCCACATAAGCACTTAAAAGAATTTCACACTATTTGATCAACATTAAAACCTGCTAATGTGGATGAGGAACAAGTAAAGCTTAGAGCATTACCATTTTCTTTAGAGGACACTGTGAAAGATTGGTTGTACTATGTTAATTCACCAATAAGAGGTTGGGCAGTAATGAAATGCCTTTTTATTGAAAAATACTTCCTAGCCTCTCAAACTGCAACAATAAGGAAATAAATTTTCATGATAAGACAATCTCAAGGGAAAACATTATATGAATACTGGGAACACTTTAAAATGATTTTTTAAAGTTTCCCACACCACAAAATAAGTGATCAAATTTTAATTAAATGTTTTTATGAATTTTTAATTCCAATTGATCATAACATGATTGATGTTGTTGTAGGTGGTGAACTAGTAGATAAAAACCCAATCATTGCAAGAACCCTGATTGAGAATATAACACAGAACACTCAACAATTTGGTATAAGTTCCAGTGTACCAATTTGAGGTTTCTATGAGGTGAAAAGTACTAAATTTGAGAAGAAGGTGGACACAATGTTTGAAGAGGTAAGTACTCTTTTACGACAACTCACTCTCTCCCAAGGGAAATCTCAATCTCATCCTCCCATCCATTGTAGAATATGCTCTTCTGATACCCACAACTTTAACCAATGTCCTAAATTAAGAGAAACTTCTGAGAGTTGTGAGGCAATCTTTCTAGGCCGCCCCTATAACCAACCCTTTAGGCAAGAACCTTATTATCCATCCAACCATGGGTGGAAGGAAAACCAAGCCTATAGGCAAGGGGGTATTCAAACCATCCTCATCAACCATAGAACCAATAAGGGAAGAGTAGCCATCCACCACCACCACCCAGAAATCCTCAACCACCCCAACGACCTTTCCAACTGCCCCTCCCAAACCCGAGCCTATCGTAGAAGATATGATGAAACAAATGGCTGCCAACAATCTCCAATTCCAACAAACCACACAAGCTTCCATACAAGACCTAAAAAACTAATTAGGCTAACTAGCTAACTCGGTGGGGGAAATTCAATGTCATGGGTTGGGTAAACTACCCTCTCAACCAGTATTTAACCCTAGGGATAAGGGAAATGTTAGTGACATCACCCTTAAGAGTGGGAAACAGATAAATCCTCCATTAAAGTCATCCCCTCTTAGGGAAACCTCCATCCCAACCATTAAAAATGTTCCAAATGTTGAAAATATGTGTCCTGAGAAAATCCCTTCCAAAGGAAAGAGTGTGACTTTTGATGATTCGCGTAGCCCAACCATTCCTCTTCTATTTCCCCAAAGGGACACCCAACCTAGAAAACAAAATGAAACTGAAATTGATAAGGAAATATTGGAAACTTTCAAAAAAGTGTAGGTTAACATCCCCTTGATTGATGTCATGAAGAAAATTCCATGGTATGCCAAGTTTTTAAAGGAGATGTGTACACACCGAAGGCGAATTCAAGGTGATGAGAAAGTGAGCTTGGGGAGGAATGTTTCAGCACTGATAGAGCTATCACTTCCCACCAAGTGCAATGATCTTGGAATATTCTCAATTCCGTTCACTATAGGGGAGTATTATTTTTCTAATGCTATGCTTGATTTAGGTGCCTCTATAAATGTGATGCCTCACTCCATTTACTCTACATTGCAGGTCGGGGAACTGATGCCCACTGGAATTGTTGTTCAACTGGCTAATCAAAGTACCACACACCCCTATAGTGTGTTAGAGTATGTTGTTGTGGGGGTTCAAAATTTAATTTTTTCTGCTGATTTTTATGTGCTTAAAATGGAGGATGATAGGATGAATGGACATGCCCTGATTATATTGGGGAGGCCCTTCTTGAAAACCACCAAAACCATAATTAATGTCCATAATGGTACATTATATATGGAGTTTGGTGGTTACATTGTCCACTTAAACATCCTTGATTTCATGAAGAACCCCTCAGAAGAACATTCCTCTCTCTCTGTTAATTCAATTGATGTACTTCCTTCCCCTGAAAAAACAACATTTATTTCCCCCGATCCCCTTTCTATGTTTTCCACATTGATTGAAATTCTAGGTAATAAATCATGCATTGAATGTTACAGTGGTCTAGAAAAGTGTCATGCATTTTTATTAATTGATAATTTCTTGAACACCGAGGATCCAATGACCATAGATGATACTGTTGATCTTGTAAAATCTCATTCCTCATCTAAGGATGATACCATTGAGCATTTATATGAGATAAGTGACCTCTCACTTTTACACACACTCCCATAAATCCAAGATCCACCTGAATTGGAACTAAAACAACTACCTCAAGATTTAAAATATTCATATCTTGAGAATGGAAACAAGTTTCCCATCATCATTTCTAGTTCACTCCATCCTGAGCATGAATTGCGACTGCTTAAACTTTTGAGGGAGTATAAAAAATCTTGGGGATGGACACTTGCTAACATTCCTGGTATTATCCCATCAATTTGTAAACATCATATTTTGTTAAATGATGAGGCTAAACCAGTGAGTCATGCACAACGTCAACTGAACCCAAACCTCCTAGAAGTTGTGAAAATGGTGGTAACAAAATTATTGGCTGCTGGAATCATTTACCCCATATTTGACAGCCAATGGGTTAGTCCCATTCAAGTAGTTCCTAAAAAAACTGGCCTTACAATAATAAAAAATGAGAACAATTAATTGGTTCCAAATTGTGTGCAGAATAGTTGGCATGTCTGTATAGACTATTGCCGACTAAAACAACACACTAAGAAGGACCATTTACCTTTTCCATTCATTGACCAAATTCTAGATAGGCTAGTGGTAAATTCCTACTAATGTTTCCTTTATGGGTATTTTGGATACTTTCAGATCCATATTTCCACCTAGGATCAGGAAAAGACAACCTTCACTTGCCCCTTTGGCATATTTTCCTATAGAAGGATTACATTTGGTTTGTGAAATGCTCCGGGTACTTTCCAACGATTCATGGTTAGTATTTTTTTTGGATTACCTAGATAATTGCATGGAAGTATTCATGGATGATTTCACTATTTATGGATCCTCTTTTGATGAATGTTTGAGTAGCCTTGCTTCAGTTCTACTTCATTGTATTGAAAATAATATCATATTAAATTATAATAAATGCCATTTCATGGTGTGACAATGTATAGTTTTGAGGCATGTCATTTCTAGGGATGGTATCCAAGTAGATAAATAAAAATTGGATGTCATTTATTCCTTACCATTCCCCAAAAATGTATGTTATGTGTGGTCTTTCCTAGGTCATGTTGGATTTTACCGTCGTTTCATTCGTGACTTAAAATTGCACTCCTCCTCTCCCGATTACTCCAAAAATAAAAGGAATTTTTTTATAAAGAATGTGAGGAAGCTTTTAATAAGTTAAAATGGAGTCTCACGTCACCCTCGGTAATCTAACCACCTTGGTGGGATTTACCATTTGAGCTCATGTGTGATGACTCTAACTATGCAGTTGGGGTAGTCTTGTCACAAAGGGTCAATCGAGCTCCACATTTTATTGCTTATGCCTCACCTACTTTAGACCCTACCCAAGAAAACTACACTACAACTAAAAAATAATTCCTTGTCATTGTAATTGCCTTAGAAAAATTCAGGTCACACCTTTTGGGGTCCTAAGTCATTATGTTCCCAGACCATGTAGCCCTCCGGTATCTCCTTAAGAAACTGGAATCCAAGCCACGTCTCATTCGCTAGATGTTTCTCCTTCAATAATTTAATCTAGAAATTAGTGATAAAAAAGGAGCAGATAATTTAGTGGTTGACCATATCAGTGGGATTCCACCATCCTTAGACATTGACTCATCACCCTGTATTCCTATAAATGATTTTTTTCCCGATGAGCAATTGTACCAAGTGCAAGATGTTATTCCTTGGTATGCTGAAATTGTAAATTATTTGGTAGAATCTTGCATTCCTACCGATTTCAATAAAAACTAAGCCATTCATCTAAAACATGAGTCTCATTGGTACATTTTGGATAACCCCTACCTCTGGCGCACATGTAGTGATAATTTCCTTAGGCGTTGTGTTCCAAATAGCGAGTTTCAGTCTGTCCTTAGATTCTATCACACTCTTTCTTGAGGGGGCCACTTTGGTCCCCAATGGACTGCTCGCAAGGTCCTTGATTCTGGCCTCTTATGACTAACACTTTTTCAGGATGCCCATGTTTTTTTCTAATATTTTCCTCATTGTCAAATAATGGGGAATGTATCTAAAAGAAATGAAATTCCACACCAACCTTTTATCATTAATAAAATTTTTGATGTTTGGGGCATTGACTTTATGGATCCATTTCCCAATTCCTTTGGCAACTTGTACATTATTATGGCAATTGATTACATGCCAAAATGTGTAGAGGCAGAAGCTACAAGGACTGATGATTCTAAGGTAGTTATAGAATTTTTGAGAACCCAAATCTTATGTAGGTTTGGCTTACCTAGGTTTATCATCAATGACCAGGGTTCTCATTTCTGCAAATGAATAGTGAAATCACTTTTGCATCAGTATGGGGTCGGTCATAGAGTATCTAATGCATATCACCCATAGACCAATGGTAAAGCTAAGGTGTAAAATAGAGAGGTAAAATAGATTCTTGAAAAAACGGTTCAACCCAATATAAAAGATTGGAGTCTTCGACTTGAATATTCATTATGGGCCTACTGTACTAATTTCAAAACTCCCATTGGAATGTCACCATATCATCTTGTGTTTGGAAAGAGTTGTCACCTGCCTGTTGAGATTGAACATTGGGCCTACTAGGCCATAAAACAATGAAATTCTAATCTTTCTGGTGCAGGTTCTCAAAGGAAGTTTCAGATTCAGGAGTTGGAGAAAATGAGAAGAGATGCATATGAAAACTCTAGGATTTATAAGGAGTGAACCAAAGCTTCCCACGACTGGATTATACTTCACTGTCAATTCCACATTGGGCAGAAGTTCCTCCTTTATAATGCATGTCTGAAGTTGAATCTAGGTAAGCTTTTTTCCCACTAGTTTGGCCCATACACTATTATCAATGTATCTCTATTTTCTGTTGTTAAGGTTAAAAATGAAGAAACCAAGCAAACCTTCACTGTCAATAGGAAGCAGCTAAAGCACTTCCATGAAGCCCTTACAGATTTCCCGATGGAGGAACTCCATGTTCAAGAATCAACATACCATTGAAACACACCAATTTTTATTCTTCCTTCTCACCTTCTCAATTATTACAGTGAGGACACTACACATTCCAGGTGTGGGGGGATGGGTACATTCCTGGGTTAGGTAGAAGTTTTCATTGTCTTTCTTCTTTCTTCTCTTTTTCTCCTTCTTTATGGTATTTTTACTTTTCCTCGTCTTGTTGAGTTCATTTGTATTTTCATCATCTTTTTTATTTCTTCTCATTTTCACCTTCTTTATGGTATTTTCACTTTTCACCATCTTATTGAGTTCATTAGGTTTTTCATCATATTTTTTCTTTATTATCTTTTTCACCTTCTTTATGGTATTTTTACTTTTCCCCATATTTCTGGGTTCATTAATATTTTCATTGTCTTTCTTCTTTCTTCTCCTTTTCACCTTCTTTAGGGTAATTTTACTTCCACCCTTATGGTCACAAAATCATGGAACTTACTGAAAATTCATGTTGAAATTTTTGATTCCATGTTGATTTAACATTTGAAAAAAAAAACTCTCTATTCTGAATTGAATGTTTGTATGAATTTAACATCAGAGAGTTATTTTTAGTGAATTGTTTTTTTGTCAATGATATAAATGGTTGTATCACTGTGAAACATTTGAGATGATTGATGCCCCTTGTGTGAGTAGTTTTTGGGAAAATTGTGTCACTAATATCTGCACAAAGTTTTTCACCAAACCACGAAGTGTGAATATTTCTTACTTAAAATAAGATAAATATATTTTAGGTTATCATTTTTCATCTTTAAATGATATTTCCATACGTTAGTTCCTTATCTAATATGTTTCATTACTATACCAAATTGATCTATGTGTGTGTACCTAATTTCCGACTATTGTATGCCCTAAAAAAGGGTTGTGTCTTGGGAAGGTCAAAAACCACTCCTCCTTAACCTTTGATCTTGTTATAACTATTACAATTAGTGTTGTGATGAGATCAAACAAGGGTTGAGATATGAGTGTGAGATTTCTTCCAAATGAAACTTCTAAAAAATAAAAAAAATAAATGAGGGGAGTGATGAAATGTACAACATATGGGGATATATAGGTAGGGAGTTTGTGGTTTGACTTATGGGAATTCTTAAGTGAGTGGGTCTTTAAATATTATTACAAATTATGTAGGGAAGGTTCGGTGAAAATTCATTTAAAGTTGAATAATTTTAAAATAACCTATATTTATTAGATAGAAAGTGGAAAGAATAACATGGAATGGTTTTCACACACACACATGGAGAGTTAGTGGGATGGTTGAATTTTTAATTCCTTTGTCAATTTTTTTTCATGAATCTATTTTAATTTCATTGTGATATGATTTATGAGACATATTTTTTCATTTTCACTAGGAAGAACTCTTTGGTGTGATTCATGCATTGATCACATTACATTAATGAATTAAAATTTCCTAAAATGTTAAATCTTCATGATTTTGGGAATATATACATGCATAATTTTTTTGGATATGTGAATTTTCCCAGGAGTGCAAATGTTTAGGTGTGGTGGTGTGATCGCATAACGATTCATTATTCAATTCCACCCTTACACTACTGTTTTAAACTAGTTTTTGAATGAATATTCAAATTACAATAATAAATTGAACTACATGTTTTATTAAATTAATTAATGTATATAACTGTTAAAAAGGCCAATTATACTTGTTTTGATATTTTCATTAAAGGTGGATATGATTTGGAGGCTCGGAGATCATCCAGAAAAAAATGAGTCAAACTGCATGGCATCCCATGGACATTTGTTCACTGTTTTGAACACCACAAAAATTTCATGCATACAAATAGGCTGAAACTTTTATTTACTCTCCAAAACATCTTGGGATACAACTATTATTAAGAAACCAAAGCCTAATTATTCCATCTAGTGGCCCGTATGAACCATTCTGTCCAGGGGATAGAATATGCCCGAATTCAAAAGTGTGTTTCGGTCTTTTGAGCATATGTCCCACTACAGCTATCTAATGGCCTCCATATTCGACAGGGAGACATTCAATAGGCCTGAAAACAACTCTTATTTTTTTGTAAAGTCATGATATGGATTTATAATATTCAAAAACCAAGACATAAGTGTTATCTCATAAAATAGGGTGCCCAAAACCATGTCCCATTGTGGCTATAAAAAGGCACCATGGGCCCCTCATTAAAGAGTTAGAACCAGGAGACAATATCTTCCATTTTGGAGTCCTATATTAGTCTTTTCATAATCCTAGAAGTTTTTTAGGCCCCTATACTCATAGGGGGATCAAGGATGAAGAAGGAGTTCCACCTGAGCCTCCTCCTCCACTCAATGGCGAGCTAAGCGGTGGGTGATCATTGTGAGGGAGTACCACACTTGAAGTGGGAGTTTCGGCACATAATTATCAACTGGTTTTGTTTATATTGTGGTTTGAATTATTCTTTCATATGTATCTTAACTTTTTTGATTCATTGAATTGAAACACTTTTTATTTCATAACCGATTGGTGTGCGATTTTAAGTGTGTATATTGTGTTGTTATGATTAGACAACATAAGAACCCTTTTCTTTCCCAAAAATTTGATATTTCAATGTTACTTTCCAAATCTTAGTCATTATAAGGGTATGAAACTTGACTACATGATTTTTATGTCAAGGTTTAGTTCTAATTGCATCGTTTTAAGAGGCTTGTGGGTACCCAAGATCTTGGTTAACCCTCAACCAAGGTATTACACTAAAACCTAATAATCAATTAAGAATGAGGAACTCTTAAATTTTTGTAGTAACTTAGCAATGATCACTTATTTATCTCATATTTTTTTCAACATTCACTTTTTCTTTCAAATTTATAACTCTTTATGTTAAGTTACTTTCTTAAAATTGTTTACAAAATCACCCCTCCTTTGTTCTTCTTATTAAAAATACACACTCAAAACCAATCAACGCTCCTTGAGAGACGAACTAGGGTCTTCCCTAGACTACAAAATCTTCATTAAAATCATAATCAATTTGATGTGTCAAGACAACGCATTCATACATATAGAAAATACAAAACATAGAAAAATGACAAAATCCATCTCCAATAGAATTATGAGCACAAGATCAGTCCCCAGTTATCATACTTCATCCTAGCATATAAAATTAAGCATCCATAGATGGGTGATTTCCTTTGTCACAACATTCATCCATGAAGTCTTTTGAGGTACCAATAAGCAACCTCAATAGAGTCTGATTAAATCATAGGGCACAACCAACACTATCTAGCATTATCCAATATTTGAATATAATATGATTAGTGTGCACATATAATAAATAAAGTCAGTAAATAAATAAACCATGTCATTCATGGGTCTACATGGTTTACCCATCTTATACAACCTACTATGGGTTAAGCCAAAATTTCTCTGATCACTTCACATTTTGTATTTATATTTAAGGCCATAACCAAATGTATACAACCAATGAGTCTATATATAATGATAATCGTATAAGATTCCACAATTTATATTTCATTTAATCTTTATGATATGAGAGAAATATATAGGGGTGTACTCTTTTAAATTCTCCCTAAGGGGAATGTTCTACCCGATCTCTAGAATCATATCCTAGTTAACCTCTGTGAGACACATGAAAGGAGCCTAAGGAATAATCCAATGTGATTTGTAACATCAAGATGAATGAAAGGATAATCATAAAAGTAATTCAATTTAATTTTCAAAAATATAAGTGAACCCTTAATTCAAAGCCATGACATTCGCAATATTTTACAATGACTGAATCCAAATGTTGTATTTCACTTAGTAGACACATCAACGAATTGGTTTGTGTCCCATGAACCCATTCAAGTCAAATCATAGTGGGTGTCCAAGTATCGCTCAAGGAATTCCACACATGTAAAGTAATTCAGATACAAGACCACATTCATACATGATATAAAATAATTGGTCAAGTATCCAAAATAATATTGATTTTCATTACCACGCGTTATAATTAAATAAGGTATAAGTTTCGTGGACATACCATTCACCTTACATATAAACCATTTATCAATTTCATTTGAAAATGTGAATAAATGAACCTTAAAAGGTGTATTAATTACTTATCTAAGTCTTATGATCTTAATAACGTATCACAAGATTCCATTTAATTCATTTAAACCATTTCTTTTTCATGATATAATCCAACACACTTAAAATGTGGTTTAGTTACATAATAATTTATGGTTTTTTCATATACTTTACATAATTCTTCAGAAGGGGTAGTTTTCATTGAGGTATAAAACCTTTAATATTTCTATCTAGGTTGAAAATTTTATAGTAGTATCCATTTATTAACTTAATTTGACATTAAAAAGGGTGTCGCATGGAAGGTACAATACATGGAACGATAGTTCATGATATAGACATCAAGAAATTTAGGGAGAAGAACTAGATAACTGAAAATATACTAGAAGTAAAATCCTCATCTAGTATCAACTTAAAATCCAGGATAGAATATGATAAATTGAAGTATTATAAAAATCCCTGATAATAGGTAATATTAACTCACATGGAGATAATGTTAAATATGGATAAATAAATCATGAAAAGAAGGAAGGGGGTTAATAGTATTAATAAAACTAATCCATTGAGATGAGCAGTGTATGAAATGGAATCCATATAGATTATATCCAAATAAATCTAGAGAAGAGGGAAATAACATCTTGAGTGGAGGGGCATTTGTCTCTGGGAAAATATGGAGAAAATAGGGATGTTAGTTTTTAATGGAAAAGGTCAAAATATACAATTTTCTAACATTTTTAATTGGTGCATGATTTGGTATCAATTTGGGCCAAATTTTGTTCAAATTGTGTGCACCCAATGCCTAAGGTGACACCCCCCCTCACATATCTAAGAAAATATTAAGAAAAATTGTATATAGCCTATGTGTTCTAACTGCTAAAGGAATCCACCCCCTCACACTATTAGGAACTCGATTAGGAGAAACCCTATGCTAAACATGAGACACACTCCTGAAATTTTCTATTGGTTTTTCAGGGCCATACTGCCTCCCTATAACTATTAAACTTACTATGATCCTTCCCATTGGTCCTCATATTTGAGACACATGGTTATCACTCATAATGTTTCAATTATGTTCCTTTCTCATTCTTTCCAAAAACTATATCTCCGAGCTCCAAATAAGCCTCAGATTCTCCTGAAACCATCCTTATTCCTTTAGGTACTATTAAAAGGATAGAAAATATAGTTTTACTAAAAATTAAAGTATACATACATTATATAAAAATAGGGATCTTACAACCTCCCCTCTTAAAAAAACTCATCCTCTACTTTCTCTTTTAAGGGTGGTTAATTAGAGTTTTAGAATATCTCTTAACACTGAGAATGTATATCAACCTCTTACCAAGTCTCGTCTTTTACATGTCTATACTAACATATCACTCAAGCTAAAGGAACTGACCAACCTTGAATATCCTTTATTCTATGATCAAAAATATTAATCAGGGACTCTTCAAAAGAAGAATCAACATCCAATTCAACCTCATCCCAATGAAGGACATGAGATGATTATGAATAGTAATTATGCAACTGAGAAACATCAAAATATTTCATTTATACCCCTGTATCTGTAAGGGAGTGTAATTTGATAAGCCACTAGTCTATCCCTCTATAAAATATCAAAAGTTATGACAAATCTAGGTAATAACTTTCCCTAAATCTGAATTTTTTGATGACCCAATCCAGATGATACACATAAAAGACCCAATATCCCACATCAAACTCTAGATTTCAGTGGTGCTGATCGATAAAAAACTTCACCCTAGATTGATTTGTATCCATAAACTTTATTATCAACATTATTTTATCTGATGTATCTTAAATGAGATGAGGTCCCAGTATCACTACTTCCCTTTCCTCTACCTATCATAGAGGTGATCAGAATATCTGACCATTTAGGGCCTCATAAGAATCCATATTTATATTCACTTAGAAGATTTTATTATAGGAATATTCAGAAAGTAGTAATTTTTCCCCAAAGAACCTCCAAAATAAATGAAACTTGCGTGAAGCATGTCCTCAAACACCTATATCATACGCTTAGACTGACATTCAGTCTAAGGGTGGTTTACTACAATTAGAATCACTTTTGAACCCAAAAGCCTCTGCAAACATTTCTAGAAATAAGAAGAAAATTAATCATTCTTGTCTGATATGATAGTACATGGGGACCCATGAATTAATATTATCTCCCAAACATATATCCTTTTATGATCTTCTACTAAAAAGGTATCATGAATGGAAAAAAGTTGGAGACCTTTGTAAATATATCCACAATCAATGACACTATGTCACTGCCTAAAGGATATTTTGATAAACCAATCACAAAATATATATTGATGTTATCCCATTTTCAATATAGTGTGGGTAAAAAAAGTAGAATCCCAATAGTCCATTGGTGCATCACCTTCACATAATGATAGGTGTAACACCTAGTAATAAAACACACTATATGATTTTTCATACCAGGATACCAATAATGGAGGCATAATTCATGGTACATCTTAGTAATTATAGGTGCACTACACATTTAAATAAATGAGATTCTCTATAATTTTCTCTATAGGTTAACAGTAACCCAATCATTTCCATGAATATGTAAGACCTCATCCTCATAAAAACCCAAATAGGTGGAAGGACCCCACCTGAAACCCTTTCCCTTAGGACTATGACTTCAGGATAAAAAAATATGTTTTATGTTCACTTGATCTAATAGTAATGAGTAAACTGAAAAAACCATAATAATAAGGTTCTCATGATGATCCTAAATATTATGATTCATCTATGAAATTAGATCAATCAGCTTCCACTCACTACTAGATTCATAAAATACTTGCATCCGAGTCTTCTAGATCAAAGAATCAATGACTACATTATCATTCCTAGGCATATGTGGAAGCTCAAAATAAATAGACTATAGGTATTCAACCCATATTAAATTTATGAGATTCAAATAATGCTAATTGAACTATATTTGATACTTTTATGGTCTGTTTATACTAAGAACCATTCTCTCAATAAATAATGCCTCCAACAATGCAAGGCATAAACAACTACAGGTGGCTCAAGGTATTGCATCACTTAATTATGCTCACGACTCCAAAACTAATGAGATTTTTATGATATGACTCAATCACCTTACATAAAAGCTTCACTTATACCAATTCATGATTCATCGCAATAAACTACATAGAATATTCCAAGATTAGGTGGATTCAAGATTGATGCTAAGGTCAGTCTTCCCTTCAAATCCTGAAAGGATTTCTCAAAAGTTTTAGACCATATAAATTTCACACCCTTATTTATCAAGAATGTAAGAGGTGATGAAAGGTGTGATAAATACTTGATAAAACACCTATAGTATCTAGATATCTCCAAAAAACTCTATTTTTCAAAGTTGTTCTTTGGTTTTTCCCAAGAATCCATGACTCTCACCTTCTATGGGTCCATAGATACTCTTACCTCTAAGACAATGTGACCGTAGGAGTAAACATTATCAAACCATAAGTGGTATTTTTTGATCTTTGAATACAGTCTATTTGTGTACTCAATATGATGTAAAGCTATTTGGAATGATCTCATAGAGAATAATAATACACAAAAATATCATCCATAAAACCCACAATGAAATAATATAGGTATAGGTGAAAAACCTGACTCATGAGGGCCATAAAAACTGATTGAGTGTTCATGAAACTGAATGGAATTAAAAAAATACTCAATTATAATAATATAAAACAATATCATCCATAAAAACCACAATTAAAGAATATAGGTATAGGTGAAAACCCTAGTTTATGAGGGCCATAAAAACTAGTGGAGTGTTTGTGAGACTAGATGGAATTAAAAAATACGCATTCAGGCCACATATAATTAAGAAATATATATAGAGAATATATGAAGGATTGAATTTTACATGATGATATAATAACCTCAAATAAATATTTGAGAATACCCAACATCCTTGGATCTAGTTGAATAGATCACCTATATTTGGTAAAGGGTAACAGCTCTTAACCATATACTGAAAAAATTTCTGGTAATCAATGCATAGCCTTAGAGTTACATACTCCTTATTGAAGAAGAGAATTGGTGAACCCTGAAATTAATATATTTGGTCATATAAACCCCTTATATTTTACGTCCTATAGTCATCTCTTGGGTTCCTAGATCATAGTTGGAGCTATCCTTTATGGAGGAATGATTACCAGTACTGATCCAGGAACCAGGTCAACAACAAATTCCACATCTCTCTTAGGAGGTTACCTAAAAATTTAATCAGGTAAAAATCCCTAAAATAATCCACAATTGGATGTTAGTATGTATTACGTGTTCCCTAATCACTGATAATAAGATTGTAAATCTAGGTTGTCACTTCACATATCTTGTGATGCTCAGTCCCAACACAACATGGCTAGACCTTTTATCCCCCCTTACGAATATAGTTACCACCCCCATGTGATGTGAATGAGACCCTCTAATGATAGAAATATTCATGATATTTATAAGTTATTAAATAGACCATCCAAATAATGATATCAAATCCTTTTATCTTAAAGATAGAATGGTTCCATAAGAAATGATAGACACCAATCTCGTGGGGGATACTCCTTGTATTGGCAACACACTTTTTGGTCGTATTCCCCCAAGGATTTTAAAGTGTCATCACTATAAATATCCAAAATTATCATAAAAAAATGTTACATCTTAATAAAATAATTTTTATTACATTACATAATGATTCACACCAGAATCATTTAGGTCTAGTGCATTTTGAATATTGGAAACATAGATAATTTCTCCATGAGTGAGATGCATCATCTCCCACTAAGTTCTTCATAACTATCATATTTATTATACATATAATAAATAATATCATTCATCATAACCTAGGAAAGGGAAACATAAGAAATGGTGATATAAAATGATCAGTAAGCATAAATAAGGGAGATATCAAGATATCATGAGCATAAGGTTATGAGAACCTGAGAACAACATTTAATAACAATACCCTATATATCATAGATCATAAAATTGAGTCATGGAATCAATCATAGTAGTTCATAATATGTGAATCATAATGGAATAAAATAACATAATTCATGAGAACATAACATTGTAATAAGACAATGATTTATGGCATGCACATTAGCATAAAAATTTATTTCCTTAGTATTTCAAGTTAGATTTCGAAGACTATCATAGTAGAATCAGTTCACTCCCCAAAAAATCATAGTAGTCAAGGTTCACACACAAGACTATCATAGTTGATAGAGTCCCTTACTATACTAGGTTCACTCCCTATTTGAGTCTAATTTTTCTCAAGAGATATCAATCCTTACCCAATGCATTATAGAGAGATATAGGTACAACCCCTCAAATAAAGAAAATCATACATATGTGTACTAAAAGATCAAAAAGCATTCATCGTATCAGAACCCATGAAGTGAAATGGGTTTCATAACTGTTTTATCATAACATATCATGTGTAAAATAAATAGTTTTCATAATGATTTCTTCATTTCATCAAATCATAACTCGTGGAAAATAAATAGGTTTCATAACAAAAATTCATGGTATAAGCTATAGAATAGAAACAAGATTAATAAACATATTATCATCATAAAAATAAAACAATTATAGATATAATAATAATGGTATCCTTGGAACATATACCTAGTAAATTATATATAATATAAAAGGATTTAGTCTTAGTTATAAAATGATTTTGAAATAAAAATAACTTGGAACACTTCCTGATAAAAATATCATTTCTTTGTAAATAAAATTTTTTAAAATTAAAAATTCATAAAATATTATGGAAATAATTTTATTTAAAAATAACCTTCGGAAATTATAAATTAATCATCAAAAATAAAAAAACATCTTGTCTTCTGGAAATTTTCATTCATGTCGTACATGTTAAAACAAGGTTTCCATTCACATTTTTGGTAAAATCCAAATGGTCTTTTTTTGGAAAATGAAAAAAAGATTCCTTTAAAAACATTTTATATAAAGTAAAACATGGGTAAAAATGTCTTTAATAAATCATTTAAATAATTTAAAAATATGTTTTTATTAAATTTTTTGAAAACATGTATTTGGAAGAAATGGGGTTTTCTATCGAAGAGATAAATAAAGATGATTTTTCTAAAAAAATACTTTTGAACTCTTAAGTACATAAAAAATAGGAAATGATTGGAAAATATTTATTATCTAGAAATAAACATATTATTTGAAATGAAATGAGTTTTTTGAGTGGTATATTATAATAATTTATCATTTAAAGAATAATTATGTGCAATCCTGATAAACATTGAAATTGTAACATAAAACCCTTACCACTTTGGTAACATTGAATCATAAGACTCATGAAATAACAATATTAAATGAAACTTATAATATAACAAGAATAAATAAATTCATTTTCTTACATGTAAAACAAGTTTTATATACACTTTATAAAAGAATATAAGTGTAAAACATAACATGTCTCATAAATGGTAAATTGAAACAAAAATCCCTTACCTTAAGTCTCGACTTTATACACATTTAAACCTCATGTATAATATATATATGTTTATTATAAATATATTAAAAAACCATACATATATTTATATATATCGTACTATATATGATTTATTTATGACCTTTTATTACCTGTTTATTAACAATTCCATGTTAAAATCACGTTTTAGGCATTAACTATTTTTATTGTATGTTTCAATTTATATTTTTGAACCCTTAAATTAATCATGATTACATAATAATTATAATTTTATACATGATATAAATATAATATATATTCATTATATGTTTATTTAGAGTAATCTATAAAATTTAGAGATAGAAAATGAAATACACCATTCATGGAGATGGTAGGTTGGATGTACGCATGAATGATTTTTACATTTTCTTGAGTAATTGAAATAAATAAAGGTAAATGATATTTTATCATTATATAATAATTTTTATGTCTTATATATCATATATGTTAATTAAAACCATATTTATTACCTTTAATGTAAATCATTAATGAATCAGAATGCTTTATTGGGCGGTAGTCCGTTGTACACAAGCGCCATTATCATATTAACATAGAATGGAATGTAAGAAGTAATATTTGATATAATAATATAGAATTATAATAATATAATAAATATAATTATAAACATTTAATCCATCATTATATCCATCCGTGAGAGGTGTTGAATGAAAATGAAAAACATCGATTCGCGAGGTGGTAGTGTGTTGTACACAAAAATGATGATTTCATATCCCATTTGATGGAAGTGAATATGGTTGTAGTTCATGGAAAAAATAGAAACAACTCAATATATGGAAAATAAATTTATTATTATATCATCATTTTTTAATAAGAATATAATGAGTTGAAGGAAGAAATAAAATAAAAATGCCCGTTAAATAATGTTACCTCTTCTTCAAATATCCTCATTATGTTTAGACCAAATGTATTACTATGTATAATTTCTAAAAAAATAAAGATTTTATGATGATAGGAGGGTATTAAGTATGTTATTTAGGTTGGTTTTTTTAATACAATGTTTTTGGATGTGAAAATAGGAGAGGGGAAGGGGTGGCCTTTTATAAGTGAGGTGAGTGACAAACTTGTAGTTTTTTTAAAGAAAAAAGTTTACCTACATTTATCACATGCAAAAAGGATAAAAAATAGAACCTTATTGACAATTATAAATTATAATGTAGAAATATTTCTATAAAACGGGTTATTACAAGTTTTGGTTAAATTTTAACACATATCATTTTATATTAACCCCTAGTAAAATCATTTTTACCTTAACAACGGTAAATAATTTTTATTATTTTTTACTATTAATTATGGTCAAGAATTAGTTGGAATTATTTGATAATATAAATTAATATTATAACAAATATTGAATCCATTTTTTCCAATTACATTCACAAAAGTGTAAAATGTTGATATAATGTTAAACCCACAGACGCGACGAGAAAATGGTTTTCCAATGAGAAAATGTTCAAATGTTTTAAAATATATATATCAAAATTCAATATGAAAATGATTCCAATTGCCTATAATTGATATATAATTGAACCTATATTTCTTTAAAACCCATTTTAGAACAAAAAATAACCATACAAATTCTTTAAAATAAAATATAGTTTTCAATAAAAATCATTATTTTTCATTATTCATCGAAAAAATAGTCTTTTCTAAAAAATATAAAAAGTTCACCCAAAAAAAATTTTGACATAATAAATTAAAAAAATTAATTATATTTTATTAAATTATTATATAATTTTTTTTTAAATTTAATTTTATTATTCTTCACAAAAATAAATAATTTTGTTTGAAGAAAATATTATTTTTGAAACAAATAAAAACATTACCAAAAATTATGTAATTTTTTATAAATATATTTTATTTATATAAAACTATTGTTATTATTAGTTAAAATTTGGTTATTAATATTCATTGCACCAATTTTAATAGCTAGGTGATAAGGGTAATGTTTAAAGAATAAAATTAATATTTTTTCACGATTTATTAAAACATGGTGTTGCGTGTAACACAAGATATCAAAGAAATTTAATTTATTCAAAAATATATATTTTATAAAATCTCAGGGTGGTAAATTATATCCCCCTTAAATTTAATTTCTACCTCAAAATTATATCATTCTGATATAAATAGATGATGATACTTGTAACTGACCATATCCATAAGTTTCCACATAGCTTCCTCAAACTGGTGGTTTCGCCACAAAACATTAACCAAGTGAGTGGTCGTGTTTCATAGAACATTATTTGTAATATCCTAATTTTATAATTGTTATTATTCATAAGAAATAAACATATATTTTGGTACAAACTCTAAGTTCAATACATGTGAAGGATCAAGTATGTAATTCTTAAATATAGGTATATGGAAAAGATTGTGGAATTCAGAGGGGTTTAGTGGAAGTGTGATGTGATAATATACAGTCCTACTATGATAAATAATATAAATGTAAATAATATACCTAGGTCTTAGTTTTCATTTCTCACAAAATATCATAACCCTTATTTGTGGATTAATTCTTAGAAAGACCATGTCACCAACTACAAATTCTAGATCAAGTCTATGATTATCATCATAAATTTTCTATCAACTTTGTACATCCCTTATGTGTTGTTGAATATCTCTAACCATATCTTCCATTTAATCAGTTATTTTAGATCCCTATAGTTTTATTTATCCAGCTTCATTCCAATACATTGGAGATATATATTTCTCTATATAGAGGGCTTCATAAGGTTTCATCTTAATGCTTTAGTGAAAGTTATTGTTGTAAGAATACTCAAATAGAGGAAGGTGTTGATCCTAACCACCATTAAAATATAGTGAAAAATATATCAACATATCCTATATGGTTTTAATTTTTATCTCAGAATGACTATCTATCTGAGTATGATACGTAGTACTATAACTAAACTATGTATCAGGAGATTGATGAAGACTTCTACAAAACTTCAAGGTAATCCTCATATCCTGATTATACATAATTAAATGTGGTACACCATGATAACTTACAACATACATAATGTATATCCTAGAAATATAATCCATAAAGAAATATTATTTGATATTAATGAAGTGTGATGAATTTCTAAGGAGATCAACTACAACCCATATAACATTATCCCTTTAAAAAATTTTGGGATCCCAATGAAAAAATCCATGATAACGCTTTCCCATTTCCGTTCTCATATGGTTAATGGATGTAACATCCCATTATATATTTTTTTATCATCATTAACTTACTAAAATACCAAGAACTGAGATACAACCTCTATGATATCTCTCTTTATGTCATCCCACCAGAAATGATCTTTCAATTCTATATACATCTTATTACTTCTAGGATGAATAGAGATTAAATAACTATGAGCTTCCTATAACAAATCCTTTAAATATAGTATGGAAAGAACACATATATAATTCTTGAAACTTATCATTACCTCATTATTAGGGTTAAAATCAGGAACATTTCTAACCATATTTTGTAGGTCTACATCTTCTTTCTACACCTCTTTAATCTTCACTTAGATAGGTGATTGAACATTCAATTGAGAAAGATTATATATATCCCCTTCATTTAGGATTTCTAGATAAATCCTTTGTAAATTGATAAATATTATATATTTTTTAATCCTAATCGTGGATAAGCTAGAATGACCCATTTTACTCAATGTATTGGTCACCTTGTTCACTTTCCTATGGTTATAATGTATTGTGATGACATAATCATTAATAATCTCTAACTGTATTCTATGGAACATATTCAAATCCTTATGTGTGAATATATATATACTTTAAAAAAATTATCGGTATATATATCAAACTTTTCTCTATAAATATAATTCTTCCAAATAATTAATTAAAAAATTACCATAAATAACACCAAATCATGAGTTTGGTAATGTTTTTCATGAACCATAAATTATCATGAGTAAAAATCTATAACCTTTTAAATTTTCATAATAACACATCCCAATCCCTTATAGATGTTTCACTATATATTAAAAATCCATCTCCACTATAGTTTAATGTAATAATAGGTTCACTGACTAATCTTTTCTTCAATTCCTTGAAATTTTCCTTACATTCATCTATCGAGAGGAACTTCGATCCCTTCTGATTTAACTTGGTGAATTGTTTTTATAGTCGTAAGAAATTATCTAAAAACATTGATAATATAAAACTAAAACAAGAAAACTATTGATCTTAATCATCAATGTTGGTTTAGGATATAATTCAATAGCCTCTATCTTTGATATATCTACCGATATACCCTCTATTGAGATTATATTAACCAAAAATGAAATCTTTTTCATCCAAAATTCACATTTTGTAAAGTTTTCAAATATTTTCTCCAAACTTAGTCATATTATTACAATTCTCAAGTGATATTCATGCTCTTAAATTTTATTTTAATTGGTAAGAATATAATCTATAAAGACTACAAAAAATTGATCAAGGTAATATCTAAATACTATATTCATTCAATCCATAAAGATAATGGGAGAATTATAAATATAGAATTGAATCACCATATATTCATCATGTAACGGCCCGAAATTTTGAATAAATCTTGTTTCCTAATTTCATGTGTTATTTTATTTTATTTTTATACTCAACAAAAAAATTTTATTTGATAAACATGATTATAATTAAAATGAGACCATTGGGTTTTGACTGTTATATGACCATCGGTCAATATGACCATTGTGAACAAAATGTTTTGATTATTGTCTCTAAATACAAGTAATCTTGGTTAATTAATATAGAAAGAAGATTCTATGGCCTCACCCAGTAGTCTTGGATTGATCGAAGCCCATCTAACAGAACTTGGGAAGGAGGTAGCACCACTGGGCTTTGCTCTAGACCAAACCCAAGCTGAACTTCATCGTGTGAAGCTAGAACGGGATCGCCTTCACGAGAAGTTCAAACTGATAGAAATTACTACTCGTGTGATGTTGGTCGAGCCTCCCTCGTATTCTCTCACCTTAGCACACCTTACACTTAGGTCCTATGCTGGTGTGATAAGGGGCTATGTAAGGAGACCGTAACTGCCTTGTGTAATCCTTTGTTTTAAATAAAAATTGGGATTTCTTCTTATGATGAAGTTTATGAATTTTCAAATGACCGGATAAATATAGTATGCATATTTTGATGAATTTTAGAAAAATTATATTTTAAAAATGTTTTTGTAAACTTTAAATAATTAAAAATGTGTAATGATTTGCAAAAAATGGTCTTCTACAATTATGTTCAGTACGAAATTTAGAGTCTAATAAGATCAAATTGATTTTTGATAAATAGTAAATTATGAATAGTGATTTTATGATTAGGATTAGTAATGTGTCCAAATGGATTAGTAATCTCACTTAAAGAAAGTATTAATATAATCTAGGCACCTTGATTAAGTAATGTGATTCAATAAAATGGTTAAATAATGGTTTCATAAATTATTATTCAAGTATTAATTTTTTTGGGTGAATAGTGTTTTTTAATTAAAAAATTAAATTAAAATTATTTAGAAAATTATTTTTATAAAATGGATTTCATTTTTGAACTCAAAGCATCGATATTATGTTATGGTAATTTTTGGGGATTTTTCTAAAAAAATGAATTTCCAGTGAATAGTGTATTTATTTAAAAATAAAATTAAAGATATTTAGAAAATTATTTGTATAAAATGGAGTTAATTTTTGAAATCAGATCATTGATATTTGATTAAGGTGAAATTTTGGGATCTTTCTGAAAAAGTTGATTTTTTCAGTGAATAGTAAAAATACTGTTTTAGGGTTTCGGTATGTTTAATGACATCATAACTGTGTCATGATGATGTCATGAGATATTTTAAGGTTTTGCCGGCCAAGGATGATTAATTATTGTTTTGGGGGCCCCATGTGGCCTAACTCTATGCTAAATTCCAAGGGAGAGCACATGGGTTTGAGAAAAGCACATGTGAGGTGTCCCTTGGCCATTAATGCCCTGTCCCCTCACTTTCCCTATAAATACCAAGCCCTCCTCTCATCCATTCGACTCACAACTCTTCCCCAATGAATTTCTGGTCTCATTACCTCCCAAGGAGTCCTCCCAAGGTGCCCCCAAGCCCTCAAGGTCCAAACCTTTGAGTTTTAAGAGTTACGTTTTAAGGTAAGGGATCTGACCACTCTCTTTCTTTTCAAGTGATCACTTTTATGTCATTCCTTTTATGCTCCATGTTCTTATGTTAGAGGATGTTCTTTTATACTCCTCTTACTACCCTTTTTATTTACATATAATGAGATATCCCCTCTTACTCTCATTATTTCATTTTATGTAGTTTTAAGTGGCGCCGTTAGGCTGCCGAAATTTTTGTAACGGATTCTTTCTCCCTTCTCATTTTTCAAGATCTATTATCATGTAAAGTATTTCAAGTTCATTTTTATTATGTTGGGGTATGATATCTAAATTTATCACACTGATCTTTTATGATAATATTATGAGAGACCCCATTTGATCTCTTCAATTCAGTATTTTGAAGTTTTAAGTGGCGCCGTTAGGCTACCGAATTTTTAAGTGGTTCTTCACCCTTCTCGTTTTGAAGTTCTACTTTCATGTAAATTCTTTAAAGTTCCTTTTTTTTATGTTGGGGTATGATCTCTAAATTTATCATAATTATCTTTTATGATCATATGATGAGAGACACCATTTTATATCTTCAATTCAGTATTTTGAAGTTTTAAGTGGCGCCGTTAGGCTGCCGAATTTTTAAGTGGTTCTTCACCCTTCTCGTTTTGAAGTTCTACTTTCATGTAAATTCTTTCAAGTTCCTTTTTGTTATGTTGGGGTAAGATATCTAAATTTATCATACTGATATTTTATGATCATATGATGAGAGACCCCATTTTATCTATTCAATTCAGTATTTTGAAGTTTTAAGTGGCGTCGTTAGGCTGCCGAATTTTTAATTGGTTCTTCACCCTTCTCGTTTTGAAGTTCTACTTTCATGTCAGTTCTTTCAAGTTCCTTTTTGTAATGTTGGGGTATGATCTCTATATCTATCATACTGGACTCTTATGTTCATATGATGAGAGACCCTATTTGACCTCTTCAATTCATTTTTGTTGAAGTTTAAGTGGCGCCGTTAGGCTGCCGAATTTTTAAGGGATTCTTTCACCCTTCTCGTTTTCAAGTTCTACTTTCATGTCAAGTATTTCAAGTTCCTTGTTATTATGTTAGGGTGTGATCTATAAATCTATCATACTGATCTTTTATTTTCATATGATGAGAGACCCTATTTTATCTCATCAATTCATTTTTGGTTGAAGTTTATGTGACGCCGTTAGGCTGTCGAATTTTCATTAGAGAAATCTTATTTTTGTCTTCCTTCCATGTTTTTCATTTCAAATGTAATGTGCTTGAAATTTCTTTAACATGTTCATATATCATTATTATTCTGTTCCTCTACCTTTTATGGGTCATTTATGATTGTTTGACCCATGTCCCCTCTCTTTTCAATGTTTTCTAAAACCTTGTAACATAGTCGTTATGCTGCAGAATTTTCGTCTCAAAGTGCCTCTCTCTCTTTTCTAAAAATTATTTTATGTTATAAAGTGAATACTCAAAGCTCTTATTTCTACAGGGGTATTCACATATATATAAAAATGTCTATTTGAAATTCTGGTATTTACATACATGAAACCCTCTTTCCCTTTTCGTGGGTTTAAAGTGACATAAAGATCATGTCTTTAAAGCAGTTTTTAAAACGTTATGATTATGGAATGAAACCCATTTCTTTTATGCTATATGGGATGTTTATGAAATGATTGATGATGATATATGTGGCTCACATGATAATAAAGTAAAATTTAAGGGTGCGCCCTGATAGCACCCCATTGCATTGGATAATGATGTAACCACAAGAGATTACAGTTTAAGGGTGCGCCCAGATAGCGCTCTAATGCATTGGGTAAAGACTTAATCTCTAGAGATGACCATTTTTAACGAAGCCTTAGTGAATAACCATGGTAATTTTTAACGACACCTTGGGGATGGACCTTGGTGAAACGAAACGATTGTCAATATTAAATGTTGTAGCTACATCTTCAAGTTATGAAAAATGTTATTTTTATTATGATATGCTTCATGGTTTCATTTTCATGCCTTAAAGTTCTTTTCATGTCCTTATTGAAGTATCTCAAGTTCACATGTAAAATGTTTCTCTTGTTTCCCTTACTGGGTATTCTGCTCACCCTTTCTTTTTATGTATGTCTCCAGGTTATGAGATGCAGTAATGGACCTAGGATGAACTTAAGGAGAAGCCTTTCAAGTGTTTAAGAAGAATGTTTTATGTATGTTTTCATGTTTTAATTTCTTGGTTTCCAAGACACTAAACCTTAAAGATCCTCGGTTTTGTAAAATGTAATGAAAGTTTATGTGATAAAAAGGCAGGATTTTATAGTTGGTATCAAAGGATGGTTTAGTTATTTGTGGAAATTAGGATATGAAAAATTTAGGATGAACCCTATAGAAAAGTTTAAATATAGGAAATCTTCCTGGTATTTTGGTGAGTATTGAGTAAGGGGTTTCCAAGCAAATACATCCCTGTCTGGGTACGAGCAGGTAGAGGTGGCTCTGGAACAGATGTACATAGGGGTAAAACCCGAAAACACCGCTTTCAGATAGACTCAAATGGGAACTGGTACACGACAATGGGCCTTGCTGCACTCTTGGTTACGACACTCCCGAGGGGATATGCTTTGGTAAATTCATAAGCTTAGTATGAACCATTGTTAAAGGAACAAAGATAAAATAAAATAAAGGTTCACATAAGAATATATGATCATGGATAACCTAGATGGGAACCTAGGGGATCACAAGTTAGGGTATACTTTTCTTCTACAAGTTATCCTTATATGCTTTAATTTTCTTTTCATGATTATTGGCTAAGTATTTAAGCCCCTAATTATAGCTTCTTTTCTTAGTTAATGGTGGGAAATGGAAGAACATGTCCCAACAACCAATGTGATAGGAAATGCTATGATTGTCATATTAATACAATAGAGATTATTAGGGGATTAAAAGATGATTATTATTTTGGAAGACGTTCACTATTTTGAGGACCCTATATGATCAAGGTAAATAGATTACTACAGTATTTTCATTGAGGAGTAAGGTTGACTTATATTTTGAAGAATCGATGAATTTAAGGTGGACTTATAGTAATTTAGGTTACTTACGAGAATGATTAACCTATATTGGGTAAAATATGTTTAGGTTAGCTACTTTTGTTATAAGATGTTAGGAGTGGTTGATGTTGTTTGGAGATGAACAATGAAGTTTATTTTGGAAGACTATGTTATCAAATCTTTCTTGTATTTGGGTTTCAATCTTAGTTTGGTTTATTTTGAGGAATCTTAAGGACCATTATTTACGGAATGTTCTATGATGAACTTTGGGTAGTACCATGGAACTTTGAAGATTTAAAAGTAGTTTCCATTCCTATGGGATTCTTTTTGAATAGTTGTTTTACCTTACCCTTTCTAATTTTGGGATAATGTTTAAAGATAGAAGAAATAGATAGTTGATCTTTTGTGGATTATGTGATTCTCTAGAAGATGATTCTTGTGTTTTGATGAGACCAAGTATTTTTGAAAGCTCATCGTTTAGAGAAAAGATTAGTTTTGGTAGAAACTTATTAAAGTATGAAACTCTACATGAAGATAGATATATTTCCTTATGTTTTTGTTCTATGTTGTAAATGAATTCCTCTAAGTTATTAAAAGGAACGTAAAACAAAAACGTTGTTGGTTTACGTTTCCTACTAGGTAATCAAAGACCGCTTACACACAACATAATTTTGGGATTTTATGGTGGTTAACTTCCTCCTAATCATGTTTTCTATCACTCTCCTTTAGAACGTGACCCTTTGTTTTCTCCTCCATGTCCATGTTTCCTACATGGAATCCTAGTATGAGTAAACTCGGGTGGCCTTTGTACTTCCTTTTCTTTCTTTTAAAGTAATGGTGTTACTGACTCTTTTTCTGATGTGGGACTTTCAATGAAATTTCAAAACCCAAATTTTAAAAATTGTGAGGACGCAATTTCTTAAGGAGGGAAGATTGTAACGGCCCAAAATTTTGAATAAATATTGTTTCCTAATTTCATGTGTTATTTTATTTTATTTTTATACTCAACAAAAATGTTTTATTTGATAAACATGATTATAATTAAAATGAGACCATTGGGTTTTGACTGTTATATGACCATCGGTCAATATGACTGATGTGAACAAAATGTTTTGATTATTGTCTCTAAATACAAGTAATCTTGGTTAATTAATATAGAAAGAAGATTCGATGGCCTCACCCAGTAGTCTTGGATCGATCGAAACCCATCTAACAGAACTTGGGAAGGAGGTAGCACCACTGGGCTTTGCTCTGGACCAAACCCAAGCTGAACTTCATCGTGTGAAGCTAGAACGGGATCGCCTTCGCGAGAAGTTCAAACTCATAGAAATTACTACTCGTGCGATGTTGGTCGAGCCTCCCTCGGATTCTCTCACCTTAGCACACCTTACACTTAGGTCCTATGCTGGTGTGATAAGGGGCTATGTAAGGAGACTGTAACTACCTTGTGTAATCCTTTGTTTTAAATAAAAATTGGGATTTCTTCTTATGATGAAGTTTATGAATTTTCAAATGACCGGATAAATATAGTATGCATATTTTGATGAATTTTAGAAAAAGTATATTTTAAAAATGTTTTTGTAAACTTTAAATAATTAAAAATGTGTAATGATTTGCAAAAAATGGTCTTCTACAATTATGTTCAGTACAAAATTTAGAGTCTAATAAGATCAACTTGATTTTTGATGAATAGTAAATTATGAATAGTGATTTTATGATTAGGATTAGTAATGTGTCCAAATGGATTAGTAATATCACTTAAAGAAAGTATTAATATAATCTAGGCACCTTGATTAAGTAATGTGATTCAATAAAATGGTTAAATAACGGTTTCATAAATTATTATTCAAGTATTAATTTTTTCAGGTGAATAGTGTTTTTTAATTAAAAAATTAAATTAAAAATATTTATAAAATTATTTTTATAAAATGGATTTCATTTTTGAACTCAGAGCATCGATATTATATTATGGTAATTTTTGGGGATTTTTCTAAAAAAATGAATTTTCAGTGAATAGTGTATTTATTTAAAAAAAAATTAAAGATATTTAGAAAATTATTTTTATAAAATGGAGTTCATTTTTGAAATCAGAGCATTGATATTTGATTAAGGTGAAATTTTGGGATCTTTTTGAGAAAGTTGAATTTTCAGTGAATAGTAAAAATACAGTTTTAGGGTTTCAGTATGTTTAATGACATCATAACTGTGTCATGATGCTGTCATGAGATATTTTAAGGGTTTTCCGGCCAAGGGTGATGAATTATTGTTTTGGGGGCCCCATGTGGCCAAACTCCATGGTAAATGCCAAGGGAGAGCACATGGGTTTGAGAAAAGCACATGTGAGGTGTCCCTTGGCCATTAATGCCTTGTCCCCTCACTTTCCCTATAAATACCAAGCCCTCCTCTCATCAATTAGACTCCCCACTCTTCCCCAACGAATTTATGGTCTCATTACCTCCCAAGGAGTCCTCCCAAGGTTCCCCCAAGCCCTCAAGGTCCAAACCTTTGAGTTTTAAGAGTTACGTTTTAAGGTAAGGGATCAGACCCCTCTCTTTCTTTTCAAGTGATCTCTTTTATGTAATTCCTTTTATGCTCCATGTTCTTATGTTGGAGGATGTTCTTTTATACTCCTCTTACTTCCCTTTTTATGTTCATATAATGATAGATCCCCTCTTACTCTCATTATTTCGTTTTATGAAGTTTTAAGTGGCGTCGTTAGGCTGCCGAAATTTTTGTAACGGATTCTTTCTCCCTTCTCATTTTTCAAGATCTATTATCATGTAAAGTATTTCAAGTTCCTTTTTATTATGTTGGGGTGTGATATCTAAATTTATCATACTGACCTTTTATGATCATATGATGATAGACCCCATTTGATCTCTTCAATTCAGTATTTTGAAGTTTTAAGTGGCGTCGTTAGGCTGCCGAATTTTTAAGTGGTTCTTCACCCTTCTCGTTTTGAAGTTCTACTTTCATGTAAATTCTTTCAAGTTCCTTTTTGTTATGTTGGGGTATGATCTATAAATTTATCATACTGATCTTTTATGATCATATTATGAGAGACCCCATTTGATCTCTTCAATTCAGTATTTTGAAGTTTTAAGTGGCGCCATTAGGCTGCCGAATTTTTAAGTGGTTCTTCACCCTTCTCGTTTTGAAGTTCTACTTTCATGTAAATTCTTTCAAGTTCCTTTTTGTTATGTTGGGGTATGATCTCTAAATTTATCATACTGATATTTTATGATCATATGATGAGAGACCCCATTTTATCTCTTCAATTAAGTATTTTGAAGTTTTAAGTGGCGTCGTTAGGCTGCCGAATTTTTAAGTGGTTCTTCACCCTTCTCGTTTTGAAGTTCTACTTTCATGTCAGTTATTTCAAGTTCCTTTTTGTTATGTTGGGGTATGATCTCTATATCTATCATACTAGACTCTTATGTTCATATGATGAGAGACCCTATTTTACCTCTTTAATTCATTTTTTTTGAAGTTTAAGTGGCGTCGTTAGGCTGCCGAATTTTTAAGGGATTCTTTCACCCTTCTCGTTTTCAAGTTCTACTTTCATGTCAAGTCTTTCAAGTTCCTTGTTGTTATGTTAGGGTATGATCTATAAATCTATCATAACGATATTTTATGTTCATATGATGAGAGACCCTATTTGATCTCATCAATTCATTTTTGGTTGAAGTTTATGTGATGCCGTTAGGCTGTCGAATTTTCATAAGAGAAATCTTATTTTTGTCTTCCTTCCATGTTTTTCATTTCAAATGGAATGTCCTTGAAATTTCATCAACATGTTCATATATCATTCTTATTCTGTTCCTCTACCTTTTATGGGTCATTTATGATTGTTTGACCCATGTCCCCTCTCTTTTCAATGTTTTCTAAAACCTTGTAACATAGTCGTTATGCTGCAGAATTTTCATCTCAAAGTGTCTCTCTCTCTTTTCTAAAAATTATTTTATGTTATAAAGTGAATACTCAAAGCTCTTATTTCTACAGGAGTATTTACATATATATCAAAATTTCTATTTTAAATTCTGGGATTTAAATACATGAAACCCTCTTTCCCTTTCCGTGGGTTTAAAGTGACATAAAGATCATGTCTTTAAAGCAGTTTTTAAAACGTTATGATTATGGAATGAAACCCATTTCTTTTATGCTATATGGGATGTTTATCAAATGATTGATGATGATATATGTGGCTCACATGATAATAAAGTAAAATTTAAGGGTGTGCCCTGATAGCACCCCATTTCATTGGATAATGATGTAACCACAAGAGATTACAGTTTAAGGGTGCGCCCAGATAGCGCTCTAATGCATTGGGTAAAGACTTAATCTCTAGAGATGACCATTTTTAACGACTCCTTGGTGAATAACCTTGGTAATTTTTAACAACACCTTGGGGACGGACCTTGGTGAAATGAAACGATTGTCAATATTAAATGTTGTATCCACATCTTCAAGTTATGAAAAATGTTATTTTTATTATGATATGCTTCCTGGTTTCATTTTCATGCCTTAAAGTTCTTTTCATGTCCTTATTGAAGTATCTCAAGTTCACATGTAAAATTTTTCTCTTGTTTCCCTTACTGGGCCTTCTTCTCACCCTTTCTTTTGATGTATGTCCCCAGGTTATGAGATGCAGTAATGAACCTAGGATGAACTTAAGGAGAAGCCTTTCAAGTGTTTAGGAAGAATGTTTTATGTATGTTTTCATGTTTTAAGTTCCTGGTTTCCAAGACACTAAACCTTAAAGATCCTCGGTTTTGTAAAATGTAATGAAAGTTTATGTGATAAAAAGGTGGGATGTTATACATCATTTCCATACCATGTATGGAATATTTTCTTTGGTATATCCACATTATTAGAGATCAATTAATAATATCCAGAATAATGGTCAATCTTGGAAAATTATTGATCTCTGATTAGTTGATAAAATAGGTCATCAATTAGGGGTAGAGGATACTTGTTCTTGATTGTGAAATTGTTCATATCCTGATAATTAATATATAGTTACATATATCCATCATTAATTTTATCAAAAATAATTGGTTCACCCAAAGCGGGAAAACGTTTTCAAATGAATCCCTTGTTAAGGTTCTCCTGGAGTTACTTCTTCAATTACTACTACTCAATCATGGCCATTCTATTAGGAGTTTTTGAAATTGATATGGAACTAGGTATGAGTTCAATTGAAAACTTAAATTAAAGATTTGTTCGAATACTATGAAACTATTCTATAAATACATGAAAAAAAATCCCACATAATAGGAATATCATTTTTTGAGTTTCTCACCAACAATCTAAGATAAAATTCCCATATGAATGGGAAATAAGACCCATACAATGGATGCGATCTCCATCAAAATACTGATATATATCACCACAATAATATATGATCATAGGTTTGTTTGGAATATCAAAATATATATCCATTACTTGAAAGTTGATGTGGGATTTATATAGATAAATGTAGTCCATACCTAATAAAACATCAAATTAAATTATATGGTGAATGTCAACATTTTCTTGAATCACATTCCCACAAAATTCAACCAAATAGAAATCATATAATTGATATGTTATCTTCATAACATTAGTTATTTTCACTTATAATTATAATTATGATCATTTGAGAGTCATATTGACACCCTTGGAAAATTATTCTCATATGAAACAATCTGTAAATCTAGACACAAATAAGACGTTAGAAATTCTAGATTATATGCTAAGTTTGTATTTCACCACATTGTTATTTTACCCCTAATCAGAAAAAATTATTACATGAGATTACCCATTGTACCTCAACTTTAGAGGTTACTAATGTTGATCATCATCATTAAACTACAGATTTGGGAATGGGTTAGCATAATTCCCATAATCCTTGCATTTGAAACACTAGAGTATGAGTGGTACTTCCTATGTATATTTCTTTCTATTTTCATGGTTAGTTAACTTATTCCCATCAATTCAAAAATCAATTTATTGATGAAATTACTTCCCACACTTAAAACATTTACTAGTACCATTAATATAATTTCCTCCATTTTTTCTTCCATGCTTTGAGCATGAAAAAAGGCCATCTTCTTCTCTATATGGTTTTTAGAGTTTCCTTTGAATTTAATCTTCCTATTCTTGTCAAAACCATGATTTTTATGGGTAAATATAATCTATATTTACCTATTGAGAGAACATATAATGACTTATTCATAGATATTGAAGTCCCTTATGGATAAAACCCTTTTAAGAGTTGTTTTTATGCCAATTAGGAATCAATCAACCTTATATTCAGGTTAGACAATAATACCAGAATCATACCTCACAATTATTTTATAATTTTGCTCATATGCACCAAAAAATTCATCATCCTTCTATTTTTTTCTCAAGGAATTCCTTCTCAATTTTTTATAAGGATGTGAGTAAATAATATATTTAAAAATAATCTCTTAAACTCATCCCACTATATGGAGTCAATTTTATCATGTTCCCTTGTATTTTTTATGAGATTACATCATTGAAATAATTCTCTTTCCAAATGATAGAAAAATAAATAAATATTCATGTTCCAAACATTGATGTATGGAAAATATTATTACATTGGTACTGATCCACAACTCATCAACTAATGGATCCATATATCCACTTAAATAAGGTGTACATTTCCTCATGGAGGACTCAACATAATGTTGTTCCCACATTTTCTTATTTGGGAGTTCATTGTGATTCATGACTTAAGAAAGTTTTGTGAGTATAATAATAATATTTTCCATTGCAAGTCCCATAAAATTTGGATAATAATAAGTATAATCATTGGATTATCTATCACACATAGCATCAACATGATTCCTTAAGGTTCTAGATATTGAATAAAACCAAAAAGCATAGTGTAAGAAATAATAATCAAAATAGGGAACCACAAAATCGTTAATAATGACTTATAGGATGTATAAATCATAGAAATTTATTTTTTATATAAGACACCTTAGGATTAACCTAGGATATTCATGGTCCTTATCTATTTAAAAACACCATGATGTTTCATAAATATTTTTTTTAATTTATAAAGTATATCCCCCAAGTTTGTCAAATTGGGTCTGCAGTGTAGCCCATTATCATGTACCAGGTAATGATTGAGTCAATCCTGACACACCTTTTTTAGAGTTATTACCCCAATATACCTATGTTTCAGAGCCACGTACACTTGTAGTATCCAAACATGGATGTAATTCATTGGAAACCACTCACTCTATCCTTTACTATAATTCCAAGATATTTCCCTATAGTTTTTCTCATCCTTATACATATCCTTAGACATGTCCTTTGTGATATCACTAATTTTTTCTCATCCTAGTTTACAAAGGTTAACTACACCTAGCTATGAAACTAGCTATAAATACTCAAACATATCATACATAAATATCACATCTTAATAGATTAATATTAATTATATAACATAAATATTCATGCCAGAATCATTTAGGTATAACTCATTTGGAAACATAGAAATATAAAAAACTAGTCCAAAAGTGAAATAAATTATCTACCACTAAGTTATCTATAACTAGCACTCATCTTCGACATTACATACATAATATATATCATCATAACCCAGATAAAAGAAACCTAAGAAAGGGTGAGATCAGATGCTAAGTAAGGGTAAACAAGGGACATATCAACATATTATGAGCATAAGGGTATTAGAACATGAGAATAACATTTGAAAATCATACCATGTGTATTATAGATCATAAAATGGAGTCGTTGAATAAATATTTATAGTTCATAAGTCATGAAACATACTGGAATCAAAGAACATGAGCCATGATAACATAACATTTACATAATACAAAGATTTTTGGAATACACAATATCATATAAAATTATTTCCCAAGTAGTTCTAGGATCATTTCCAAGACTCTAATAGTGTAATGGGTTCACTCCCCAAACCATCATAGTAGTTAGGGATCACTGACAAAACCATTTTGGTGGATATATTAAATTAATAAACTAAGTTCAATTCCCATTCTATACCCATTTATCTCATGATATTTCAATCTTTACTCAATGCATTAGAGGGAGATATAGGTCCCACCCATCACATAATGAAAATCATGCATATGTGTGCCACAAGATAATAAAAAATAAATTATATATAAACACATGAAGTGAAATGGGATTCATAAACATTTCATTATAACCCAACCTATACAAAATAAATAGTTTTCATAAACATTTCATCATTTCATTAAATCATAACCATTTGAAAAATAAGCAAGTATTGAGAATTTTATCATGGTTTAACCCATGGAAGATAAACAGGCTTCACAAACATCATGACATGATAAAAATTAACCATTAATAGAAATAATAATAATGGTATCCTTATATCATATCCTCAGTAATTCATAAGTAACATCGAAGGACTTTATCTTATAAGGAAACTAATTTTGAAAGAAAAATCACTTGAAACGTTTCCTGAAGAAAATATCCTTTCTTTGAAAATATATTTTAAAAAAAATAAAAAATCATTAGATATTATGGAAATAATAATATTTTAAAATAAACTTTAAAAAAATAATTATCCATCAATGAAAATAATATTCATGACTTTGAAAATTTTCATTTCATGTTATACATATTAAAATAAATATTCCTTTCACATTTTTGTGTAAAATCCAAACGGGAATAATTTGGAAAATAAAAAGAATATTCATTTAATTTTTTAAATAAAACATGGGTAAAAATGTATTTAATAACCCATTTGAATAATTTAAAAAATAATATTTTTTATAAATTGTGGTTTTTGAATAAAAATCATTTTCGACCTAAGAGATAAATAAAGATGATTTTTCTTAAAAGAATTATTTTGAACTCTTGAGTGCTTAAAGAGTGTAGAATGAAGGTAAAACGTGTATTATACAGAAATAATCATATGAGAATATAATACATGAGTTACATGAGATATATATCAAGATATTTTTTTATTGTAAGCATAATGATGAGTAATCCCGATAAATGTTGAGATTGTTACATAAAATCATTACGACTTTGGTAACATTAAATCATAAGAACCTTGAAATAATAACATTAAATTAAACTTATGATATCATTATAATAAATAAATTCATGATATTACAATTCAAAGGGGTTTTATATACACCTTATAGATGAATATAGGTGCACAATATAACATGACTCAAAGAAGGAAAATTGAGATAAAATTCCCTTACCATAAGTCTCGAATTCCTTCAAACAGATTAAAAAATATTGTATGATAAATATAAGTCTATTATAAATATATTAATTAACCATAAATAAATATATATATATATATATATATCATACCATATATTATTTACTTATGACATTTTATTACCCATCTATTAACAATTCCATGTAAAAGTCATGTTTTGAGAAATAACTAAATTATTTTTTGGGTAGGCTTCAATTTTTATTTTATCTTTTACTCTTACATTTATCAATTTAACATCATCTTTATAATTTTAATAATTATATAAATATCATAAATATTTTTAAATTTTTATTTAGATTAATATATTGATTGTATAGACAAAAAATGAAATACATCATTCAGGGAGATGGTAGGTCGTACTAACACATTAATGTTGTTTCCTTTTTCCATATGGATTGATAAGAATAAAGTTAAAGGATATATTATCCTTAAGGAATATTGTTTTATTTCATATATGTCACATATGACCATTAAACCCATAATTCTTACCTTCCATGTAAATCATTAACAAATAACATCATTATCGCAAAGTGGTAGTTTATTATACACATGAGCGGTGTTATCATATTCTCACATAATAGAAAGTAATAAGGTATATGTAATAAAATTTTCTAGAGGTGTAATAATATCTTAAATTATATATATAAATATTAATCTATCCTTATATCTATCCCTGAGATGTGGTTATGGAATGAAAATAATATTTTTTTGTGATATGGTAGTTCACCATACACACGAATGATGATTTCGTATCCCATTTGATGGTAGTGGATATGTTTGTAGGTCATGATGGTAACATAAAAACATATTAGTATATTTAAAATACTAAGGATATTATATCAACATGTGTTAATAATAATTTAAGGAGGATGGGGAAAAAATAAAATAAAAATGCTCGTTGAAGAGCATTATCTCTTCTTCTGGTAACCTCCTTAGGTGTGCACCAATATCCTTTCTAGGATGGGTTTTTAACCAAAATAAGGGTTATATGATGAGAGTATGGAATTATGGAAATTATTTGGGAAGGTATTTTTCAAACCCAATTATTTTGGATGTATCAAGAGGATAGGAGAAGGGAGGGCCTTTTATAAGTGAGGTGAGTGGCACAATTTTAATTCTAGGAAAGAAAAAAAAAGTACCCTCATTTTTCACAGGCTATAAGTATTAAAAATGGACACTTATCATTAATTATACATTATAAGGTATAATTTGTTCTATAAAATGGTTTTTTATATGTTTTGAGTCATTTTTAAGATATATCATTTTAGTTCAATGCCCTGGTGAACCCATTTTTACCTTAACCGCAGTAAACAAATTTTATTGTTTTTAATATTATTTTTGATAAAAAATTAATTTCAAAATATTAAATAATATAAATTAGAATGATTAAAAATATTTAAAACATTTTTCTAAATTAAATTCATTATAGTGTCAAAATATAATTTAAATTAAACCCACAAATGCGACGAGAAAGCAGTTTTACAATGAAAAAATGCTCAAAAGTTTAATTTTTTTTTTGAAAATATTCATTATTAAAATGAATCAAATTACCTAAATTAGATTAATATATATATAATTTAACCAATTTTAATTTCAATTAAAATTTAAAACATAAATGAACCATATAAATTCTTTAAACGAAAATGAATTTAAAAAAAAACATTTTTTCACTATGCCTCAAAAAATTAATATTTTCAGAAAAATATCAAAAATTCACCCTAAAATAATTTTTAACTGATGATTTCAAAAATGAATTTTATTTTATAAAATATATTTTTAAATTTTTCCGAAATTATTTTTATTATTGTTTACAAAAATAAATAAAGAAACTATTTTTTTAGAAAATAGTGTTTTCAAAACATATAAAGTCTTTACCGAAAATTAAGTACATTTTTATCAATATATTTTATTTATATAAACAAATAGACTTGATTTTTAAAAGTTTGTTATTTCTATTCATGAATATATATTTCATGGCTAGTTAATTATGGTCTTTTTTAAATAATAATATTAATATTTTTCACAGTTCCTTAAAACAAGGTGTTGTAAGTAATGAAAGCTATCAAGGAAATTTAATTTATTAGAAAAAATAGTTTATAAAATATGGGTATGTTAAAATCACTCCATAGAAATAATAAATTTTCATCCCAATACCTTACATGAATACATATATGTAAAGGTGTGAGAAGTTACTTTGTCAAATAAAACATCTAGTAAAGTTTAAGCTACTAAAATCACACCACGAACTATATATGGACTGATACTCTACTCCTTAGGTGTCAGATGTACTTCACACAGTATAAACTCCTCGGCCTGAACCGCTTCTAGTACTTCATATTCTTACATGATGTCGATATGTTGATCCTGTTCCAAAACATGGAGTCATTCCAAACCCCCATTCACTAGGCACTAGTGTAAAATTTATTCAAAACCAATGAATATGTACTATATTGTTTAGAAAAAATTCTCCATTTGAACCTTACTATAGTGGGATTTATGTGTCTTGGCCTACCGTATTGGTGACATATCACATGACTACATGGGAACACACTCTGAACAATATTTCTTCTGTGAGAAGGTTCAAAATGGTGGATCCTACTACTAGAGAAAATGCTTCTCTATCTAGGTACTAAACCACCATAACCCAAACCTCTAACTTCACTTAGATTAAACTCTAATATGAGGTCTTGGTTCAGTATCTCAGTAATGGTAGTCAAAATAAACATGTTTACCTGATATTGGTTGGGATATAAGAGTCTATCCTCAAATCACATAGACCTATAAAATTCCTCACCATGGAGAGTAAGAACAAAACTTTGAAGATACATGAAATGAGTGGAGTTTTCAACAACAGATAAATATCCATGTTCTAGGTGTATATGATCCCTAGTTTAGTTATCCCTTAACATCCCACAAAAGAAATAATCATAAAAGGTAGTAGGTAAATACTTCCATACTATAACCTTATTATATACATCTTGGTTCAAAACATCCCACCATCTCTTGGTAGACCCTCTTAAAGATGGTTGTTGATGCCCAAACTAAGAACAATGGTAGGTACCACAGGTGTCACTTCTGGAGGGTTAGGTACCACCAATTCCAGAGCATGGTCTTCACCACCCACCCACAGAATGACTTGAGGCCTTAATGATGAAATATTTATACAAATACAAATAAAAACCTCAAAAAAATTTATAATAGTGTCATGATGGATAAAATAATAAGACAAGTACAAAGCATTCATACACAAGATTCAACCTTAACTACCTGCTCCTAAATCCTATTTGAGGTGGAAAAGAAGATCAATAATGGTCACAAGAGACACTCCCACTACTCACTACTAAGTCCAGTTTATGTTCAAATTACCTATTTCATGATAAAGGGTCTAGTATATGGAGTTACAATTGAAAGTTAAAGAGTAAAATTATCTTTATGTTGCAATTGGAATCCCCATTTAATGGAAACCATTTCATTCCATTTTTTTGGAAATAAGTAGTTTCATATATATACATATATATATATATATATATCATGGTCAAGTTTGATGAGTTACCATACGAAATTTATACAGCCCTACACTTTATATGTTACAATTGGAACTTCATGAAACTGTAACCATACTTTTTTCAACTAGTCTTAGGGTGTAAGAAGTAATTTACAATGAATCGATTATATGGATCACTATTCTTGGTTTATAGATGTACTCACATTATAAATTAAAACTTTCCTCCATTTAACCAAAATCAATTAACATTTAAACTAATACTACAAGGCTCAAAAATTCAATAATTTGTTATTCAAGGTTCCACCATCAAGCTATGTGGGATAACACCATTTAGGATGATATAGAAACTTTAATTAACCAATTATTTATCTTTGTAATACAACATAATTTTTAGTCAAATAACATATATCTCACTCAAGGAACCAACATTATACAATAGGTAATGCTCACAAGAATATAGACATCACATTTCATATCTATTAAAGATGTCCCCAGGTTCCTATAATGATGCATGAGTAAAAATTCTTTTCCATATTAGTCTAAGTGTAAAAATAAAATCCAAAATGATCATAAATTCCACAAGTCTTATGAATAACCAAATGGTGAAATTAGTACAACTATAATAAGAGAAAAATATAACAGAAAGTTCCATCATATTCAACTTAGTGTTTTCCATATATGTGGGTTTGGTACTCCCATGTACATGCTCATTATAAAATTATCTCACAACTTAGTCTCATTTATACCATCCCAAAATAGTATATAAAAGAAATTAATCATTTGATATCACTTTGTGATGTCCTCATTTCATACTAATGATATGTTACGCAACTTGATGGCAACATGTTGTCAAGCACATACGCCAAAGACTACTGACTAGCAGTGAGGGTATATGGTGGTATAGTGGGTAGACTATACCCTCATAATCATAGTGAAACATAATGATATATAATAAAAATAATAATGTATAAATAATAATGTATTAGGGTAAAATATACCATCTAGAAAATAATAAATAGACAGAAGCAATAATGAGTGTCATATATAATATAATGATTTCATGACACTATACAAATAAAGAGGATACAAGGGAAATATGTCAGTTGGAACATGAAATTTACTTTTTATATAAAATATATAAAAATAGAAAATTCCATATATAATATTATTTCAAGAACAAGATAATTCCTACTCTCTTATGCACCATCCTAGCATAAAAAATCAAGCATCCATAGCTAGGCGCCTTCTTTTGTCCCGACCTGTATCCATGAAGTCTGACTGAATACCAACATGAGGCCCAAACATGGTGTGAGTAAAACTCAGTATTCCACCAAAAAATATTTATATAATTATCCAATCTATGAATATAATATTATTATTATGTAAGTATAATGAAAAAGTCATCAAATAAATAAACCATTTCATTTTGGGTTCCTCATGGGTTATTCGTCTGATACTGCCTACTCAGCCAAAGTTGGAATGTCTATGAGAACTTCACATTTTTTATTTATATTTATGGTTTTAACTCATGGTATACAACCAAGGAGTCTATAAATAACGATAATTATATAGGGTTCCATAACTTACATGGAATTTTAGCTTTATAATATTGGTAAAATCCCTTGGGGTGTACCCTTCACTATTCTCCCTACAGAGAAAGTTCTACCCTATCCCTAGGATCATGTCCTAGGTATCCTAGATCCAAAACTTTAAAGGGCCCCATAGAATAATCCCAGGTAGTTAATGACTTCAAGACAAATATAAGGATAATTATCTAAGGCATTAAATTTAATTTCCAAAAAGATATGTGAAACCTTGGTGCCAAGCTGGGGAATGCAAAATCTGAGATAAAGAACAAAACCAAGTGTTGTTTTTCACTTGGTATAATCATAAATTAATCAATTGACATACCATGATCCCATCTAGGGAAACCCACAATAGGATTCCAATTATCACTCAATTCATGTAATGCATGCATTATAATTCAGGTCTAGGACCATAGTCAAATATGACATAAAATAACTAGTCAAGTTTTCATAATCATGATGACATTCACAATAAATGTTTATAAATAAAAAAGTTCTAAGTAGTATGGTCATACCATTAACATTATATGTTAACCATTTATCCATTTCAGTTGTAAAGGTGAGTCAATATTAAAATGTGGTTTAATTACTTTAATAAGGCTTGGGGGCTTAGAATGGTATCATACAATTCTATTTTATTCATTTAATAAATTTATTTTTCATTTTCCAATCCTATACACCTCAAAGGTGGTTTAGATACTTAATAAATTATGGTGTTTTCATTCATTTTAAATAATACATCTAAGGGTGGTTTTCCTCAAGGTATACAACCTTTTATGATTCAAACTAGGTTGTAAGGACAACCCGTTCATGGAAGTATCCATTTATTAACACAATTTAACATTAAAAAAGAATCAAAAGGAAGGTCTTGTATGTGGACTAATAGTGCATGATATAGACATCATAACATTTAGGGAAAAGTGCTAGAGTAATGACCATATACTGTATGTTGACTCCTGATTTAGTATAATCTTTGGTTTTAATCTAGAATGAGAGAAATTGGAGAATTAGGAAAAAAACCAGAAAATAGGTCATATTAGATAGTAAAGAGATAACAGTGATGATGGAAAGATAAATCAAGAAAAACAAATAGGATTGATAGAAATATTGAGAGTGATCCAATGACCCAAATTATACATGAAATAGACTCTAGATGGAGTATATCCAAATAAATATACAGAATGGGGATATAAGAGCTCAATGGGATGGGATATTGTGTGTGGGAAGATATTGAGAATGGGGGGTTTTATTTTTTAAGGTAAATGGATAAAATGGTATTTTTTTCATCATTTTTAAGGGTCGCATGGTTGGGCCACATGCTTGGAAAAAACTATATGCCAACCATGTGCACCCACAGCCAAATTTGACACCACCCTTGAATGGATAGGCACACAGTTTTAAAAACTGTGGATATCCCACATATTCTCCATGTTCAAGGAATCCACCTCCTCACATGTTTAGGTGCATAGTTAGGAGAAACCATGCAGCAACTATGTGAAACACACATATAATTTTTTGTAGTTTTTTCATGGCCATTTAGGCACCTTCACATGGTTAAAATAACTATGATCCTCTTTCTTAGGCCACCTTATTAAGTATCATGGTTATCTCTAACCATGCTTTAACCATGCACATCACTTTATTTTTTTCCAAAAAACTAGATCTTCGAGCTCCAAAAATCCCCAAGAACTCCCAAAACCATCTCAATTAGCGTATTCACCACTACAAGGATAAATAAAAATATTTTTACAAAAAATTAAAGGATATATAACTCATTGAATTACTAGTATCATACATACATTTAGAAGATTATGAAAATTTTATATCATTTCTGGATGAACTTTTTTGGAGTAGTATTTACAAATTTTCATATTTTTTGGTGGCTTATTTTTTTAATAAAAACATTATAAATTGGAAGTATTTAGTTTAACCAAACCTATAAAGAGATATAAATAGTATTATAGGAGTTTTCTCAGAGTTATATTAACTTTTTTCTAATAATGAATTTACATGAACCGAAAGGAGTCCCCATGTCAAGGATATCTCTTCTCACTTTGAGGTTGAATATTATAAATCTTTCATTCCCAATTTATTTTCTTATCTTTTCATCCTTGTGAGATTTTAATAAAACCTTATATAGAAAATAACTATAATAATCTACAAGGGTCAAATTTACATTGTTTAATCATTATCATAGAAAATACCCATTCATTTAATAGTAATAATACTCTCAAATTTCATGGAAAAATATCATATGGTTATAAAAATATAATTATAAAATCTCATCATTCACATTCTCTGGAGGATACTGATGCAAAAATAATTGGGTTTTCACCAATTGATAAAAATTCACTTTTTCTGATAAGATAAACATTGAGGTTGAGTGGAAATCTAGAAATGTTATTCTTATTCCATTTTTGAAAAATGTTATTATGAATTCGATCAGTCTCAAAATATTAAAAGATACTTGGGAAAAAATTGAATGTAAATTTGAGGTAAACACAAAAGTTAAGTAGAAAAGTTACAATTATGGTGTAGTATATTCAAATATATCAGAATAAGGAATGAAGAAACTGTGGATGAGTATTTCACAAAAATTAATGATGTTATGTGCATCAAAAGATGATTTGGAGATGTCGTGAATTATTTTAAAATTTTAAATAAAATCATAAGAAAATTATTGGATGGGTTTAACTCAAATATTTATATCATAAAAAATAAATATGATTTATATCCTGATTAATTGAATAATATTTTTCATGTTTATAAAAATGAAAAAATATCCAAGTTTTAAATAAAATATCAAGGTTGAAATATATTTTGAAACAATAAGAAAGTTGAAAATCCAAGATACTAAGAATGTTTAATATAGTTATTTGTAAGAAAAAGTAGATGAAAAAACAATGGAAAATATCATGTATTTTATCTCCAAAAACTATCCTATAGGTAGTGAAAAGTATGGAGGAAAACTACTAATAAAATTTCTTTAGTGTGTAGAAATTGAGGATTTTTCTATGAATTTTAACCAGAAGAAATATAAAAATCATGAGGATAATTTTTATGAAATACTCATTGGTATTAGTATAATAAAATTTCTAATAAATATAGAAAGTAAACATATGGTAAGAAAATGTTCAATAAAATTTAAAGAATCATATTGAGTAAGAAAGTTATATTTGACTCTACTGAAAACAATTCTTAAGAAAATGAATTTTTAGAAAATTTCCTACAATTATTCTAAAATATTGATAAAAGGAAATTCCACAAATATTAAAGAAGATGGATTTGAAGAATCATACATAGAATATCAACTGAGATCTAAACTTATAGCATATCTTTAGAAAAGAATAAAACCTAACAAATAAATCATAATGATGAAAAAAGATTTTGGAATGGATATTTAAGGGATGAATGATGACCTTAAATAAGAATATGAGTATATTTAGAAGATAATAATACTTAAACTAAAAGTTACTAAAAAGGAATAATGGTGGAAGATCTCAGAAATAAGCTTTTAGCTATGGAAGATTAGGTTTTTAAAACCCAATTGAAATTTATAGATATTTAAAGTACCTTAATAAAGATGGAAGAAAATTTAAAAAAGTATTTATAAGTAAAAGATTGATCATATCAAGCTATAGATAAATCTCACTCCAATAGTCAAGTGAAATATTCCCCCATTAAATATAGAAGTTTATATTATTTTACTCACAATATAGATGTTAAAAAAATGTTGGGAATACATATATTGAGAATGGTTTTAAGAAATATATCACATAAAAAATCTGAGAAAAATATACATAATAAGTTTTCCCCATGATATGAGGAAATAATAGCAGAAATTTGTTACGAACATTGAAAACCATTCTACATAGACAGATCTTAATTCTACAGAAAACTGATATTCGATTGTTTTTTTTAGTGAAGTGGAATTTATAGGCACAAAGCATTCAATTATTGGTGTAATAGGAAACTTCTTGAAAATTGGCATGAAAAAATATGAATAAATTATAGAAGAAAAGTGAGTAACTTTCCTAAGGTACAAGAATATATAAATTTAAAATCTTAAGATGTTAGAAAATTTCCAACACAAAACCAATATGATTATATGGAGAAAGTATGTGGATTATGTGACCAATATAGCCACTTTTTCGGGGAATGTATAACAACATTTCCAAGAAAAGTTTTCATATGTGAGGAATGAAAAAGATGACGGAAAGAAGAAAGTTTAAGTAATATAATTTTTTATTAACACAACACATAAATCTACCAAAAGGAACAAACCATGGATTATTGATAGTGTTTTTTCCTCAAAAATGACAAGTGATATGAAAATCATGAAAAATGTAGAAAAAAATCAATGTGAGGAAGTTATATTTGGAAATGATAGTACCTTAAAAATCAGAGGAATTAGTAAAGCTAAGATTGAATATGAGAAACTGAAATCTAAGAATTTTTTATATTTTTATGGGCTCAAACACAACTTACATAGTTTGTGCCAACATTTTTATAATGTTAAGAAAGTTATCTTCAATAATCACTCAAGCATCATTAGAATTGTGTAAGATGAAAAAGTTGTAACTAAGGTAGAATGAACCAGTGGAAGTATCATTCAAGTTGGAGAACATTGTAACTCATGTTACTTGAGTAATGAAGATGATAACAGGTTTTGGCATAAAGACTGGGATATTCTAGGTAGAAATGTATGAACAAAATTTCCATGGTATATACTATAAGAAACCTACCATCACAAAAAAATAAAAGTAGATAGTTTTTTATAACATGTAATAAAGTGAATATGGTTGGTAAAAGTCATAAAAAATTGAAATTTATTCTATCAAACTTACTAAGATTATTCACTGTTATCTTTGTGGTATGATGAGACATCAATAAAAAATGGGATTTATAGATTTTCATTTTTACTTATGATTCCACATGGATGACCAAAATTACTTTTATAAAGAATAAATTATGGGTTTTAGAAATGTTCAGATATTTCCAAAGAGAAGTTAAAACAATAGTTTTGTATTTATATACTAAAACTCGAAAAAAATAATGAAATATTGTACACTTGTAAGTTTTTTTAATCATGTATTATAAAACATGGAACTAAATATCAGTACAGTGCTTCATACACCCCTCAAAAAATGGAGTTGTAGAAAGTAAAAAATAGAAGATTATTATAAATGGGAAGAAGTATGCTGGAAGATTATAATATTTCTATGTTTTTAGAGATAATATATTAGTATAATAATAAATGTACAAAATATATGATATTAAGGTAAAAATACAATATTACTTCCAATAAAATTTGTTGTAAGAAAAAACCCTCAGTGAAACATTTCAATGCTTTTGGAAATCCTTTCTTACTAAAGATAAAAAATTCAAACCATGGAATATTTGTTAAAAAATATAAGGAAGGAATTTTCATGGTTTATTCACCCAACAGAACAAATTATAAACATTGGAATAAACATTCCCAAATTTTTTTGGATTATTATGGTGTAAATGTTGTTGAAAATAGAACTTCCTTAATAAAGGTTGTTGAAAATGTTTTTTAAGATAAATTTAAGGCATCCAATGATAATAAAAAAGTGAAGATAAAAGTGATAAAAAATTTGTGACTAAAGATTCATAAGAATCATGTTGTGAGGAGGAATGTGAAATAGGAAGAAAAACACTAAAATTTTATACCCTATAGAAATAGGTTGAATTTGAAGAAAAAAATTATTTAAAATAATAAATCTCTAGCTTAGAATAAAATAATGAAATTATTAAAAAATGAAACATCACTTATTTCACAGTATTAATAATAATTAGTTTTAGAAGAATCTGAACATAAATAATAGGTAGATTCTATGAATGAAGAGTTTGATTAGATATGGAAAAATGCCACCTGGAAACTCATTCCATTACAAGTAGGGAAGAATATTATTGGGAAAAAATGGGCATTCAAAAATAGGATTATTAAATAGGGGGATGTTTTTATAAATATAGAATGACATATTTTTCAAGGATATTAATAGGTGAAGGTTGTGAATTTTTAAGAAAAAAATCACTCATTGTGAGATTAGAAATCATTGTAATATTCTTAGTAGTTTTTTTCACATCATTCTTATAAAGTTTATTGTATGGATGTAAAGTTATCCATATTAAATGGAGAGATTGAGGATGAAATTTATATTGAAAACCCCAGTGGGTTCCTACCTAAAAAAGATGAAATAAATGTATGTAATTTTAAGAGATCATTTTATGGGTTTAAATAAGTTCCATGAGCCAGGTAATCAAAACGCAGTTTCATGAAAAAATATGAATTTTTCTTAAGGTAAATTTTATGGAAACATATACATAAAAAATAAAAAACTCAGGTACCCAGATTTTTATTGTCTATGTTGATGATATAAATTTTTAAGGGGATATAGGAAATGATTGTAAGTAATCTGGTGAATAAATGAAGGCAATTTTTAATTTCAATTTCTCATATAATTAACCATGTTTCTGTGTTTACATGTTTAATAGAGTGAAAGATATATTTTTATATCACAAGAAAAACATTCTAGGGAACTGATATAAAAAAATTCATGGAAGATTCCAAATAAGTTTCTACCCCAATTTAAGTTGGGATAAAGATGAGTAAAGGTTAGCATGGGAAAAGTGATAATCATAATTATTTTCAAATGTGGATAGGAATTTTTATTTATATTACAGCTTCAAGTACCAAGATCATTTATGATGTTATTTTGTGTGAAAGATATCATTGTGATCCAAAAGAATCACATTTCTGGTAGAAAAAAAATGAGATATGTTAAAGGAACATCTTCTTATGGGATTTTGTGTAAAATGTGTTTTTATATAGAAAACATTGGATATACTAATATTAATTAGGTCAAAGATTTCAAATATAAAAAATCAACTTTAGGAGGATCATTTTTCTTAGGAGAATATTGTATGAGATAACATAATAAAAAATAGATTTCAGTTAACTTAAGAACAGTGGAAGTAGAATATGTTTCTTCCGCCCAATATTATACTCAAATTATTTGGATGAATTTTTAGTTGGAATATTTTAGGGTGACTATTTATACACCATTGAAGATTATTTGTGATAATATAAGTTTCATTGATCTATCCAAAAATACTATATAACATTAAAGATCAAAATACATTGATATAAAGTATCATTTAATAAAATATATAGTTATTGGTGGATATGTTATGATGGAATATATTTCAACAAAGTATAAAATTGATGATGTTTTTACAAAAGATACACCAAAAGAATGGTTTTTAAAAATGATATTGAAACTTTGTTTTCAGACTCCAATAAATACTTATAAAAGACTTTTATGAATACACCCATTATGCATTGGATAATTTTAAACATGGTTAAAATAAAGTAAAAACTTTGTTATAAGTTTTTACAAATAATTCTATAACGAATCTAAAGTTGTGGTTAACATAAAATTTGGGAGAGAACAAAAAGGGGGAGAGTGAAAATTGAGATTTTAAAATTTGTAACAATAGTTAAAAATATAAATTTTTGGTGATTTTATCTTTACATGGACAAAAAATATCTCCTATCCATAAGGTATATATTTCTATCAAAAACATTACATTACCTGGTTGTATGGTGTTAGGACCTTTTCTATAAGAAATTTTGTGATTTGATAAAAGTTTAAATATTGTGAGGGAAAATTTTGAGAAATGTTTTCTTAGAACATGGGGAGTTATGAAAATTTGTTAAATAATGTTGGAAATAAATAAAAAGGGAGGGATTAAATATCCACTATTATGTTTTAAAAAAAATTATTAATTTCTTTCAACATGATTTTGTTATGATTTTTTTGTTAAAAATGATTAGAATGTCAATTTTAAAAATTTGTTAAGAAATTTTGGTATAAATATTTGTTGTGAAGATTCTGAAAGATTTTTGAAAGTTATGAAGTATCCCTAACTATGTTAAGAATATTTCCTTACAAAGTTAGACAATTATAAATTGATTCAAAAGTTACTAATCTTATGAAAATTTCATGATATAGTCTTTTATAAAAAGGGGGAGATTGGATTTGAGCCACCAAAAAAATTCCCCTGGATAAAATATTGAAAACAAAATTTGTGAGACCATTGAATAGTTTTCACCAAAAAGAGATTATAATATAAGTTCAAAGAATAAGTTACTAAAATGGAAAATTTCTTGTCAAACACACTTTTCTGGAAAAGCATTTATAGATAGATTTTTATGTGAAATTATTAATGTAAAGGTTTTATAAAAAAAATTGAAGTCATGGTTTCATAAGAAAACATTCAGGTTTTATAAAGTGGGTGAATTTTACAAATATATGGAGAAAGTACAAAATGGGAAGATGAATAGTAAATGTATGGAGAAAAATTAAAATAGATGGATGGAAATTGGAAATGGATTTAAATAGTATAAGATTCATAAAGAGTTCAAATTAATAATGCTGTATAAATTTTATATTGTAAGATTTTCATTGAAATCAATACAAAGTTAAAGTTATAATTTTTAACTTTAAAGTTATAAAAAGATCATGTTGGAAGCATTAAAATGTTCGAATATCAATGTTTTTAGTATAAGATGTACAAATTTCAAGTAACAAAGTTGAGGTTACAAATATACAAAGTATTTGATCAGTAAAAATGATAGAAGAACAGTTTAATAGATGGAGAAAGATAAAATAGAAGGCTGGTTAGAGAAATGGATGGAGAAATGGTAGAATAGATAGAGGAACAATTAACTATATGTAATGAACATTAAATCGGATAATCTTTCTTTGGATGGAGTTCTTATAAATATTGAAAATTTTCTTAACACCAAGGTTAAAGAAGTTTGAAGATGTTTCCAAATGACTAGTTTAAGATATATTGAATAATTTCCTTAATGATGTATTTATATTAATTTGAGGAAATTTATGTGATGCCAAGTCTATAACATTCATAACTAATATTTTATAAGGATGGATAATCATCCAATGAAATTGAGTTTAGAGTGAGTTTTGAAATTTTAATTTCAGTGAGTGGAAAATAAATTTGGTTTCCTAAATTATCTATTTTGGTCACACATATATAACGAAGATGTAAGTATAACCATACCTAAAATTTTTCCCTAAAAAAGTTGAAAAATTGAATAATTTTGGTCTAAAATGAGATTCCAACTAAGATTATTTTCAGGTTGAAGAAACGGTTTTTGATAAAGATTTGGGTCAGATTACTAAATAGAGGTCTGAATCATTGGCGTCAGATAGAGGCAGTTTTCAAGGAATTTAGGGAATATTTTTTTCAGAAATATTTTATGGAGTTTTAAAAATAAATCTTGAACTGTGATTTTGGTATTCAAACATAACATAGGCTATAAAGAGGCATAGTTTCAGTGAGGCACACCAAATATAAATTCACTGAATGGAGAATATCAAACTAACTTTTCATTTGGTCTTTTTTGGACTAGGTTTTAAAAAGTTTAATATTTTGTTGGTGGATTAGTTTTTTATGAAAACCATTTTAAACTAATAGGATTTAGTATAATCATACCTATCGGAGGATTGATGGTGCCTAACTTGAGCCGTCTCAAAGTTGAATTCATTTATTTTTAATAGTGAATTTCTTTAGACCAATGGGATTTTCTCTAGAAAGGATGTTGGTTCTCACACTGAGGCTAAACCATGTAATATTTGTATTTCTTTTTTACTTTATTATCATTTCATTATTGTGATAATGTTATAAAATTTGTTAAGGGAAATAACTCTAACAAGTTATAGGGGTTAAATTTAATTATTTTTTAAATTTTTAGAAGGAAGCCCACTAATTCACTCCCCATATCAGTGGTTTAATGGTCTTAAATAACTTCAATACCTATATTCTCTTAGGTCTAGAAATTTTTGCAATCAATGATTTTGGAACCCAAATATTCTTGTGAGTTCCATAAATTCTATCACAAAATTTTAAAAAAAATCTTAAAAGAAAAACATGATTTACTACAAAAAAACTATTTGTTTCTTAAACTAAAACTATAAGTATAGTCACCTGGTTCTCTATAATGAAAACAAATAATATTATAGAATATTTTGTTATCTGAAATGGAGAAAAATAATTATTATAAAGAATTGTTTTTTCATGTATGGTTCCTATTCCAAATTTATCATTTTGGACTTTATTATTTACAGAAATATTATTTAAATATTTTTATCATTTTTTAAAAACACTTGAAGAAACATTATATTCTTTAACATCATTTAATATGATTTAAATTTTATTTATGTTTCAATACAAGATGAAGCAAAAAAAATTATCTTGAATTTAAAATCGAAAATTTTCTTTTTTAAGTCAACTTTTCCACAAACAAAATCATTATAAGAACTCTTGAGGTATTTATTTTTCATCTTGAATATTTCATGTTTTCTTTCTAGTATAATACTCTATTAATTTAATTTTTCAAATAGATTCATGCATCAAAGAATGAAATGAATTTACCTCATCAAACTGTGTCATAAAGGACATGTTCTCCTTTGATTGGATATTTCATCTTATAATATGAAATAAGTATAATATCTAGAATATTCATAAGCACTCTATATAGAATTCATGTAATTTTTTATCTTCTTATTGTAGTCTGGATTCCACATTCAGTTTTTGTAAGATTTATTATTATCCTGTAACTAAGGAGAGCTTAGTTTGATGTTTCAAATATTTTTTTCATTCATAGAACCTTCTTTTATTTGAACATAAATCATATTTCTTGTACTTGTTGGATTATTTTTTGAATCCTCTTATCCTATGGAATTATTTTTTTATCTTAAATAAAATGAGAAATCCTAATATCTAAAGTAGAACTATTTGATGTTTCTTCATCATATGATTGAAAATTTTGTATTCCTTTACTCTTCATATTATCTTTTTAAGTTGTCATTTTCATATAATAATTATTGTTCTTAGATAATCATGGATCACAAGATTTATCTTCTATCTCCTCCTTATACATCATTAGAGTTCTAATAATTTTTTTAATATTTAAATCCTTAGAATTGGTGGATTTATTTATGGAATATGAGATTCCACTCTAATTTGATGGTAGGACTGATAAATTTTAGTGCTTTAATAGATTAAGGATTTGGTTCTCCAATAAAAGTAACATTTTTAACCATCTTTGTCCACCATCCATTGATTTTTGTTGTGGTTTATCCCTCAACCATCCCAAACGTATAAAAGTTTAGCTTTGAAGTTCTATCTAAGTTTTACTACATTATAATCACCTTTATAGGATATAGATATTGTTGTCCATATTTATTGAGATATTTTATATTGTAGAATTTGATTGAAATCATAAGTACCTAGTACACATATTATAAAATTCATAACTTTTGAGTTCAGATCATGTTCTCATTCTATAATATCATCATATTTCTCATGATATCCTTCAGAAATAGTTTAAGGTTTCATAGATTTTAAATAAAACATTAGACCAAGGTTCTTTAAATAGTTGATAACCTGGGCCTTCTACTAACCGTATTGTTCTCAATTAATATATGTAGTTATTACCTTTTCTGTTATTATTCATAACAATTATTATTACACGATCTATTAGACTTCAACTTTTTAAATATGTGAACTCAAAAGACTATATAGCATCACAAACTTATCATAAATGGATGTAAAAACATTTTTTTGAATATTCATTACATTATAAAAACGCATGCCTAAGGAATATAATATTTTAGTGTCTTTAGAAACTTGGAAACGCTATAAACTGGTCTATAGGTAAACTACATCATCTCCAACTATAGTATTCATAACTATCACCCTTATAATAAATATCATATGTACTAACTTTATTTATAACCTGGGGAAAGTAAACATAAGAAAGTGTGAGTTCATATGCTCGGTAAGGGTAAATAATGGAGATACGTAAGAATAACATGGACATAAGGGTATGGGAATATGATCATAAAATTTAAAAAACATACCCTTTATATCAAATATAAAAACCTTGAGTCATGGGATAAAAATTGGAATTTCATAAGACATTAATCATATAGGAATAAGAGAACATAAACCATGAGGGAATAACATAGAAATAAGATATTTATTTGAGGAATACATGTAAACATATACAATAATTTACATAGTATTCAAGGATCACTTCCAAGGTTATCACAGCGGAATAGATCAATCCATAAACCATCATAGTAGTCAAGCCTCACTCCCAAGATAATCATAGCAGACAAATTCCCTTACTGAACTAAGTTCATTACCTATTCTAATTCATTCTATATTATAAGATATAAATTTTTATTTAATGCATTAGAGGGAGATATAGGTCCCACCCATCTCATAATTAAAATCCTATTTATGTGTGCCACAAGATCATAAAGCATTCATCATATAATAACCCTTAAATAAAATGGGTTTTATAAACATTTCTTTATATCATATCCTATAGAAAAGATATAGGTTTCATAAGTATTTCACTATTTCATCCTAGAATAACCCATGAAAGAAAAAGAAGGTTTCATAAAATATTCATCATGGTGTAACCCATGGAAGAGAAACATGTTTCATAAATTCCATACCATCATATACAAAAACCATTCAGAGAAATAATAAGAATGTTACCCTTGGATCATATCCACAATAAGGCATAGGTAAATATATAATAATGAACCATATATATATATATATATATATATATATATATATATATCATACCATATATCATTTACTTATGACCTTTTATTACATATCTATTAACAATTCCATGTTAAAGTCATGTTTCGGGAAATAACTAAATTGTTTTTTGTGTAGGTTTCAGTTTTTATTTTATCTTTTCTTCTTAAATTTATCAAGTTACCATCATATATATAATTTTAATAATGATATAAATATAATAAATATTTTTTAATTTTTATTTAGAGTAATATAATAATTTTATAGACAGAAAATGAAATACACCATTCAAGGAGATAGTAGGTCGTACGAACACATTAACATTGTTTCATTTTTTATGATAGATTGAGAGGAATAAAGTTAGAGGATATATTATAATTAAAGGATTTTTTTATGTAATATATATCACATATGATCATTGAACCCATACTTCTTACCTTCCATGTAAATCGTTAACAAATAACATCATTTTCTCAAGGTGGTTATTCATTGTACACATGAGAGATGTTATCATATTCTCACGGAATAGAAAGTAATAAGGTATATATGATAAAATATCTTCATAAGTGTAATAATATCTTAAATTATATATATAAATGTTAATCCATCCTTATATCCAACCCTGATATGTGGTTATGAATGGAAAATAACATTGGTTTGTGATATGGTAGTTCGTCGTACACACGAATGATGATTTCATATCCCATTTGATGGTAGTGGATTTGTTTGTAGGTCATGACCATAATATAAAAAAATATTAGTATATTTAAAATAATAAGATTATTATATCAACATGTTTTAATAATAATTTAATTAGGGTAGGAAAAAAATGAAATAAAAACGTTCATTGAAGAACATTAACTCTTCTTCAGGTAACCTCCTTAGGTTTGCACCAATATCCTTCCTGGGCACGTTTTTAACCAAAATAAGGGTTATATGATGAGAGTATAGAATTATGGAAATTATTTGGGAAGTTCTTGTTAAAACCCAATTTTTTTGGATGTGTGAAGAGGATAGGAGAAGGGGTGGCCTTTTATAGGTGAGGTGAGTGGCATGGTTTTAATTCTTGGAATGAAAAAATGAGTACCCTCATTTTTCATAGGCTATAAGCCTTAAAAATGGACCCTTATCATTAATTAGACATTATAAGGTATACTTTTGTCTATAAAATGGTTTTTGGATAGGTTTTGGGTCATTTTTAAGAAATATTTTTAGTTTAATGCCCTGGTAAACCCATTTTTACCTTAACCTTAGTAAATAAATTTTATTGTTTTTAATATTATTTTTGATAAAAAATTAAGTTGAAAATATTAAATAATATAAATTAGAATGATTAAAAATATTTAAAACATTTTTCCAAATTAAATTCATTATAGTGTCAAAATATAATTTAAATTAAACCCGCAGATGCGATGAGAAAGCGGTTATCCAAAGAAAAAACGCTCAAAAGTTTAAAATGTTTTTATGAAAATATTAATTATGGAAATGAATCCAATTACCAAAATTGGATTAATATATATATATAATTGAACCAATTTTAATTTCAATGAAAATTTAAAACATAAATTAACCATATAAATTCTTTAAATGAAAATGCATTTAAAAAAACATTTTTAAAAAACTATTTTGAACATTCACCCTAAAATAATATTTTCAGAAAAAATATCAAACATTCACCCTAAAATAATTTTGAACTGTTGATTTCAAAAATGAATTTTATTTTACCAAATAAATTTTTAAATTTTTCTAAAATTATTTTTATTATTGTTTACAAAAATAATTAAAAAACTATTTTCTGATAAAATAGTTTTTTCAAAACATATAAAGACTTTACCAAAAATTAAGTACATTTTTATCAATATTTTTTATTTATATAAAAAACTATACTTTATTTTTACAATTTTGTTATTTCTATTCATGACTATATGTTTCATGTCTTGTTAATTATGGTCTTTTTTAAATAAAAATATTAATATTTTTTCACAGTTCCTTAAAACAAGGTGTTGTAAGTAACGAAAGATATCAAGGAAATTTAATTTATTAGAAAAAAAAGTTTATAAAATATTGGTATGTTAAAATGACACCATAGAAATACTAAATTTTTATCCCAAGACCTTACATGAATCCATTGATGTAAAGGTGTGAGAAGTTACTTTGTCAAATAAAACATCCAGTAAAGTTAAAGCTACTAAAATCATACCACAAACTATAGATGGACTGATACTCTAATCCTTAGGTGTCTTATGTACTTCACATATATTTCCTGGTCCAAAAAACTAAGCTAAAACTTTAAAACCATGAGTATGTTCACTCTTCTAGCGCTACAGAACTGATGTTTTTCTTCCTCATCCAGTATAACCTCCGCGGCCTGAATCACTTGTAGTACTCCATCTCCTTGCATGATGTGGAGATATTGATCATGCTCAAAACATGGAGTCATTCCAAACCTTATTCACTATAAACTAGTGTAAAAGTTATTCAAATACACTAAATATGTCCCATATTATTTAGAAAAAAAATCTACATTTGAACCTTACTATAGGGGGATTCATTTGTCTTGCCTACCACATTGGTGATATATCACATGACTACATGGTAACACACTCTGAACACTACTGCTTCTGTGAGAAGGTCAAAATGGTGGATCCTACTACTATATAAACTACTTCCCTATCTAGGTACTGAACCATCATGACCCACACCTCTAACTTCACTTAGATTAAACTCTGATATGAGGTCTTGGTTTAGTATCTCAGTAATGGTAGTAAAAAAACATTATTACCTAAGATTTGTTGGGATAAAAGATTTTATCCTCAAATCACATAGTCCTATAAAATTAATCACTAAGGAGAGTAATAATATAACTTTAAAGCTACATTAAATGAGTGGATTAGTAAACAAAAAATAAAGATCCATGTTCTAGGTATATATGCTCCCTATTTTTTTAGCCCTCAACATCCCATAAAATAAATAATCATATAAGGTTGTAGGAAAATCCTTCAAGACTATAACCCTATTCTATCTATCATGGTTCAAAACATCCCACCATCTCTTGGTAGACCATCTCAAATCTGTTAGTTGATTCCCAAACAAAGAATAATGGGAGGTACCACAGGTGTCACTTCTATATGGTTAGGTCCCACCACTTCCATAGCATGGTCTTCACCACCCTTCTGATTCATGACTTGAGTCCTTAATTATGAAATATTTCTACAACTACAAATAAAAACCTTAGAAAAATATATTTTTATATAATAGTGTCATGATAGATAAAAGAATAATACAAGTACAAAGCATTCATATGCAAAATTCAACCCTAACTGTCTGCTCCTAAATCATGTTTGATGTGGAATATAATCATTAATGGTCACAAGAGACACTCCCATTACTCACTACTAAGGCCAGGTTATGTTCAAGTTCCCTATTTCATGATAGAGGTTCCAGTATATGGAATTTCAATAATAAGTTATAGAGTAAAATTCTCTTTATGTGTCAATTAGAATCCCCATTTAATGAAAACCATTTCATTTCGATTTTTTGGAAGTAAATAGTTTCATATGTATATATATATATATATATATATATATATATATATATATATATCATGGTTGAGTTTTATGATTTATACAACCCTACACTTTATATATTACAATTGGAACTTCATGAAACTATAAATATAAGGACCCGACCTTAAAACATTACTTAATCATGAATTAAGTGAATAATTCACATTGAGGATCTTTTCAGGTTTAGAGTTTTAGAGAATTAGGAAATAACTATTACATATCAAAAGATTACAAAGTAGACACTACTACTATAACCGGTTTTTCACAAAAATAAAAAAACCTTAAATAAAACAAGAGTTCTTTTCTTGATATAAATCTTATTGAATACTTACTTTCTCTTACCCTTCCTTATAACCTGTGAAAAACATTTCAAAAACTTGGGATGAGCATAAAAAGATCAGTAAGGGTTATAACATAATGAAAGGAAACATTAACCCACCAATAAATAAAAATCAATGAAACCATAACTTTAAATCATAACATACCTTCTGAAATCATAATATTTATGTATAACTCATAGAAATCATAAGAAATAATGGTAAATTAAGGCATTCATAACATTCTTACATAGGGCGTAACCCTCATAGATACATTTGGAATACCCATCATAGTATATTCCCTAAATCTCTTCAGAGAAACCTTAGCGTTTAACTCCTTCGCATTACCCAATGCATTGGAGAGATATCACGGGCTCACCTGCCCTTAGTTTATCATAGAACCACCTGTCTTCATATACAATGCCCAAAAACCATAACATAATCGTATCACATAAAACATGCATAAAGGAAACATAACATTTCCACATTTCAATCACAAGATATTAATACAACACTTGATATAATTAAGACATTATCAAAACCATTTTCAATACCAAAATACATAAAAGAGTATATGGTATTTATTTTCCTTTTAAAAACATTATGGATTGTTAAGGAATCCAAAGATCAAATAATAATCGCGGCAGTGGAAAGGTCATTTTCACCGCGTACATTAAAAAGAAACATTCCTTTTTGTCGTTTAGTAAAACGCTTATTAGAGGAAAGATTCCCTTCGAATGAAATGAAAAGTAAAAAAGGGTTTTATACACTGTATAAAATAAATTTGTGTATAAAACAAAAAATGCCTCAATGAAAATAGATTGAGACGAAGTCCCTTACAAAGACAATATCCTTAGATTAAGGATAAATCAATTATGTAATTATGTGTGAAAAATATAAATACACACAATATAAGTGTATATAAAGTGTAAAATAATCATGGTTCATTCACATATATTCATATCATGACTAAATCAAGAAGTAGAGGTTTAACCCAAAGAATTGAAATTGGGATAATAAGTTCCCTTACAAAAATTCGATAGCCTAACGGCATCACATTAAAATTCAGAAAATGAGTTGATGAGAGAGAAAATGGTAACTCATCACTTGGAAATAAAATTTACATCAATAAGGATATAGAAGAACATATCCCAGTATAATAAGATGTAAATTTAAAGACATTACAAAAATAAGTCTTTTAAAAAGAGGAGGGTGAAAGGTTCCCTTACCGATTTGGGTAACTTTCAAAACGTACACCCCATGAAAGAAGGACCATAAAATGTTGATGTAAATACCCATAAATGAAATTATTTTACACAAATAGTGTAATAATGGGCATTACATACACCACTCAAAGGAGATAGTGACAAATATATCATGAATCTCACGGGAATAAAAGTGAGATAAAAACCCCTTACCTCCTTGTAATAAATCGAGTCGTATGAACAAAAGACAATAAGCACCAAATGAATCACAGAATACCATGAATAGAATCATGATAATATATATCAAATGGAAGTAAAAAATACACCACATGCATTAAATAATTGGAGAACAATGGAAATCTCACGGAATTAAAAGTGAGGTAAGAAATCCCCTTAAGAAAATTCGGCAGCTTAACGGTGCCACTTAAAACTTCCAAAAATGGATTGATGAGATAAAATAGGTTCTATAATAATATGAACATAAAAATTACAGTAAGAGGAATATAAAATAGCATCCCCCAACATAATAAATAGGATCTTAAAAGAAGTTTCATAAAAGAGAGTACTTAAAAAGAAAGAGAGAGGTAGGATCTCTTACCTCAAGTATGACTTGTCTTGTTCGTTTCTTTATATTCTTGAATAAAAAAATTTGGTCAATTTAAAATTGTTTAAGGACCTAATTTAAAGTTTATTATTCAATTAATATCACATATTATAATGTTATAATAATTAGTTAATTATGTGAGTTCATATCAGACGTTTTTGTTGATGTTTTGTATATGAGTCAAAAATGAACTTGTTTGAAAAGAATTATCCATGTAGTTATAAGTAAACCATCTCCAGAATAGTATTAATGATTTAAATATCATATATATCCAGTATATATTCATTTTATACTATTACATAACATTTGGAGATAAAAAATGAAATGCACCATTCATGGAGATTGTAGGTCGTACGTACGCATGAACGCTAGTTTCATTTCTTTGTCATATTAATGGAATTAAAACTAAATTAGAGATATATATATATTATAATTACAGAATTATATTAATCATTTATATGTAATATATATCATATATATCCATTATATATATGTATTTATAATACTACATAACATTTGGAGATAAGAAATGAAATGTACAATTCAAGGAGACAGAAAGTCGTACGTACGCATGAACGCTACTTTCATTTCTATTTCACACTTTAATGGAATTAAAACATGATGATAAATAGGTATATTATAATTAAAGTATAATATCATATATAATAGCATTAACTACATCCTTTATACATCCCACATATGTCATTAACAATTCAAATCACTTTGAGGGGGCGATAGTCCGCACTTCCTAAAATTAAATTATCGCGTTTACCCATTATGGAAACCATAAAGGTATGGAATAAATGAAAAATACAGAATCATAAGAAAAAAAATAAACATAATATATATCATATATAAATAAATTTACATCTTAATGTCCACCATTAGAGTTGTTAAAAGAAGATTGAACAATCATCGTTTCGTGAGGCAGTAATTCACCACCCACAAAAACAGTTTGTTCTTTAACCATTAGATGGAGGTGAGTATAATTTTAGCTTGAATCCGTCTCATAAAAACATCCTAGTATATTTAAGATACTTTTTTTGTTATAAAATAAAGTAATAAAAAGATTTTAGGGGGTTGGAGAAGCAAAATAAAATAAAAGAACATAAGAGAAGACATTACCTTCAAATCGGGTAACTCTTTGTGATTTGAGCCCAAAGGCTTCCTTGGAAAGACTTCTGCCTATAGTGAGGATTCTAGGAGTAATAGAGGGATGTGGAGAGATAATATGAGCAGAGTTTGGATGAGCCAAGGGATTGAGAGGTGGGGGTAAGGGGGTAGAGGCGGGGGCCTTTTATAAGAGGGAGGAGGGTCACTTTTAGAAAGTCTTGGAAAGCTACTTTATTATAAAATGAGTTTCAGATTTTAATGGTCCCACAAAAATATATTTAGAGGATAAGGTGATAATGGTTAGAAATACACCCATCTAATAGGTTTTATACAAGTGTATTTTTTATATTTTACCTTATCTTTTCATTTTATTTAAATCGTTCATTAATGAGGTAATCACTGCATCATCATGGTGTCATAAATAAATTTATTTATTTAATGTCTAAAAATTATAAAAAATACCATGATGTAGTAAATATTTTTAGATTTCCAATTAATATTTATAGTCTAATAGATCATTTATATAGACAAAATTAAAATTGTTTTACTTAGGTGTTACATACTTTTGTTATATTTTCCTTTCTTTAAAAATAAAATGATAAAATGTCACTATCACCCAAAAGTGATTCCATGGGGTCCCTAAGTTGGTACAAGGAATCCCATGGTCGGCCATGACACAACCAATAGTATTAGGACACATTTTGGGGTCCTTTTATATTATTATGATATTATTTTATTACCCTTAACTACCTGATTACTAATTAATCACGATAATTAAAGATAATTATCGTCATTACTATTCATAATGTCAAAAAACAAAAGCATATTAATTACATAATTTGGAACTTCTGATTCCAAATATGGAATCCATTATACCAAATTCCAAACATATAAATTGCATTAATTAATTTAAAAAATAATTCCTGATGTCAGAACCAAATACGGGTTTTTAAGAAGTAAAATCTTTCAAAAGATTGATTTGTTTTTACATCCAATTTAAAAGTGAAATTACATCCAATGCCCAACATTTTATTAACTTATAAAAAAATAATTAAATTACACCTTAAAACCAATTAAAATTACAATCTAACTATATAAATAAATTGGATGAAAAGGCAGTTTTGAATTAAAATGCAGTATTTTTCACTATTCATTAAAAATGAACATTTGTCAGAAAAATACCAAAAATTCTCCATAATATATATTTGATATTACAAATTAAAAAATTATATAAATTTTACCAAATTAAAAACATATAAGTTTCATTAATTAATTTTATAATCAATTCTCGTTGTCAAAACAAATAGCGTGTTTTTAAGAAACAATATCTATTAAAAGATTGAAACTTGTTTATGTCCAATTTCAAAGTGAAATTAATTCAAATGACAACAATTGGATTAAATGGTAAAAATATATTTTAATTAAACTTTAAAACCAATTAAAAATATAATCTAACAATATAAATAAATTAGATTAAAAGAAGGTTTTAAATTAAAATACAGCATTTTTCACTAAAAATGATCTTTATCAAAAAATATCAAAAAATTTCACAAAGTAAATTTTGATGTATTGATTCTAAAGAAGGATTTTATTTTGTCAAATATAACATATAAAAGTGACAAAATGTAGATTTAAAAAGGTTTCTCCATCAAAAGGTGGTTAATCGGACTTTTAAAGAATATTGGAATATTTATTCTTAAAATTGGATTCATTTTCATTTTAATCCTCTAACTTTTATTGGATAAATGTAAAAATATTTAACAAAAATATATAATCACTTTTTAGTTAGTTTTGTTCATTCCTACCGTTACATCGGCTTGGAGTTTACTACCATTTACAATAATATTATTATATTATTAGTGTGCACCGTAAGATTTCAAAGAAACTCATTGTTGCGTATTAGGTATGCCATAGAACATAGCATCCCCTTTAAAGTAATATTAATATTTTATTCACAAATATTAATAAATATGAAAATTTAATATTATTTATTTACCTGGGATGTTACATCCTTCCCCCCTTTTGGTAATTATGTCCTCTCAATTTTTAAATTGGGCTCGGAAGCTTCATTGAAAGTCCCACATCGGAAAAGGAGTCAATAAAACTATCAATTTAAAAGAAAGAAAGAGAAGTACAAAGTTCACCTGAAATAACACATACTAGGATTCCATGAAAACATGGATATGGAAGAAAAAAACAATCAAATTCTGATGGAGAGTGATATAAAACATGATTAGGAGAAATTTAACCACCAGAAAATCACAAACTTGTGATGGGTTAAACAATATTTGATTCCCCAGTTGGAAAAGTTAACAAATGATGTTTTTGTTTTAGGTTACATTTAATTGAAGAATTTATTTATGAGCTTAACTAAAACATAAGGAAACATACTTACTTGTCATGTATACTTTCAACTTTTACTAGATTTCTAACACAAACTCATATTTTCTCCAAACGATGAGTATTTCTGGATGACTTGTTCACATTAAGAGCGCTATAATAAAATTTGATAGAATCACATAATCCACACAAGATGAACTATATATTTACCATATCTTAGGACCTTAACCAAAACCAAAAAATGTTAGTATAAGATCGGATAATCCCCCAAAAGGATAATCCTTTATAAAAAGAAAATCTATTCTTAATCTCTAAAATTTGTCCAATAAAACCCAAAGTTCAACAAAGACCATTCGATAAACAATTGTCCATAAATTTCTTCAAAGTAAACCAAACTAAGAATGAAACCCAAATCTCTGAAGGATTTAATCACATAGTCTTCCAAGGTAAATCTTAACATTTATCTCCAAATAACATCAGTTGCACTTAAAGTCTCATATTGAAAAGTAATTAACCTAATCATATATCCTCCATGATAGGTCAATAATTTCTTATATAACCCAAAATAAACTTATTATTGATTCATAAAATCATATAACTAAAAATAATTTGTCATACTAACCAGGGACTTCATGTAGTCCAGTGGTAGGCGATAAATACCAGTCGCACTTTGGTTGTGGGTTCGATTCCCGCAGTTTTGTCCGACGTGACGGGTTGTCACACGGTCTGCGTGTTGTCCTTTTTACAAAACTATATAATTCTTAAAACATTCCCCAAAAAGAGATAAAATCATCAAAAATAACCATAACATAATTTAACCTCAAGTTTATCTCATGCCTTTAATTTTATATCATAACATATAGTAACCCATAATTACCTCAAAATTAAGGATTATATAAATCCTAATGGTTAACTTTATAATTATTAACTGAACTTCCACATAGAGTTGGTTCTCTTGTATATGATGCATTAGATAACTCACCAAGGTTAAAGTGGTTGATCATGACTCATGATAGTTGGTTTAGAATAACTACGAGATGTCTCATTGCATCTCCCATATCATTCAGTTGTTCTTTCATAAAACCGTCATAGTTTTCTTCACATACACTATTACTTTGGTGCCTGCTAGATCCAGCCATTTACTAAAACCAAAAAGTTCAGTGTGAGTATATCTTTAGAATCATCATATAATATCTTATGTGGAGGGTAAATACAAAGATATAATTATTCATGTTATCTTAAACTCATTCACTTTATCTAAAATTATGACTCTTTCGGAAATCCTAACCATTATTATAATGTAACTTGTGCTTAAAGAATACCCTAACCTCTAAAATTATCTAAACCGACATTTGATACCAACTATAAGGACCTGGCCTTAAAACATTACTTAATCTTGAATTAAATGAATAATTCACATTGAGGATCTTTTCAGGTTTAGAGTTTTAGAGAATTAGGACATAACTATTACATCTCAAAAGATTACAAAGTAGACACTACTACTATAACTGATTTTCCACAACAATAAAAAAAATCCTTAAATAAAAAAAGAGTTCTTTTCTTGATATAAATCGTCTTGAATACTTCCTTTCTCTTACCCTTCCTTATAACCTATGAAAAAAATTTCAAAAACATAGGATGAGCATAAAAACCTTAGTAAGGGTTATAACATAATGAAAGGAAACATTAACCCACCAATAAATACAAATCAATGAAACAATAACTTTCAATCATAACATACCTTCTGAAATCATAATATTTATGTATAACTCATAGAAATCATAAGACATAAAGGTAAATTGAGGCATTCATAACATTCTTACATAGGGTATAACCCTCATGGATACGTTTGGAATACCCATCACAGTATATTCCCTAAATCTCTTCGGAGAAACTTGAGGGTTTAATTCCTTTGAATTACCCAATGAATTGGAGATCTATCACGGGCTCACCCGCCCTTAGTTTATCACAGAACCACCCGTCTTTATAAATAATACCCAAGAACCATAAAATAATCATATCACATAAAACATGCATAAAGGAATCATAACATTTCCACATTTCAATCACAAGATATCAATAAAACACATTGATATAATTAAGACATTATCAAAACCATTTTCAATACCAAAATACATAAAAGAGTATATGGTATTTATTTTCCTTTTAAAAACATTACAGCTTGTTAAGGAATCCAAAGATCAAATAATACTCGTGGCGGTGGAAAGGTCATTGTCACTGCATACGTTAAAAAAAAGAAACATTCCTTATTATCATTTAGTAAAACGCTTTGTAGAGGAAAGATTCCATTCAAATGAAATGAAAAGTAAAAAAAGTTTTTTATACACTGTATAAAATAAAGTTGTGTATAAAATAAAAAATGCCTCAATGAAAGGAGATTGGGAAGAAGTCCCTTACAAAGACGGTATCCTTAGATTAAGGATAAATCAATTATGTAATTATGTGTGCCAAATATAAATACACATAATATAAGTGGATATTAAGTGTAAAACAATCAGGGGTCATTCACACATATTCATATCATGACATAATCAATAAGTATAGGTTTGACCCAAAGAATTGAAATTGGGTTAAGAAGTTCCCTTACAAAAATTCGACAACCTAACGGCATCACATTAAAATTCAGAAAATGAGTTGATGAGAGAGAAAATGGTAACTCATCACTTGGACATAAAATTTACATTAATAAGGATATATAAGAATATATCCCAGCATAATAAGATGTAAATTAAAATACATAACAAAAATAAGTCTTTTAAAAAAAGGAGGGTGAAAGGTTCCCTTACCGATTTGGGTAACTTTCAAAACGTACACCCCATGAAAGAAGGACCATAATATGTTTATGTAAATACCCATAAATGAAATTATTTTACACAAAGAGTATAATAATGGGGATTAAATACACCACTCAAAGGAGATAGTGACAAATATATCATGAATCTCACGGGAATAAAAGTGAGATAAAAACTCCTTACCTCATTGTAATAAATCGATTCGTATGACCAAAAGATAATAAGCACCAAATGAATCACAGAATACCATGAATAGAATCATGATAATATATATCAAATGGAATTACACAATACACCACATGAAATTAATAATTGGAGAACAATGGAATTCTCATGGAATTAAAAGTGAGGTAAGAAATCCCCTTATGAAAATTCGGCAGCCTAATGGCGCCACTTAAAACTTTCAAAAATGGATTGATAAGATCAAATAGGGTATCTCATCATATGAACATAAAAATTACAGTAAGATAAATATAAAAGAACATCCCCCAACATAAGAAATAGGATCTTAAAATAAGTGACAGAAAAGAGATTACTTAAAAAGAAAGAGAGAGGTAGGATCCCTTAACTCAAGTCTGACTTGTCTTGTTCGTTTCTTTATATTCCTGAATAATAAACTTTGGTCAATTTACAATTTATTAAGGACCTCATTTAAAGTTTATTATTCAATTCATATCACATATTATAATGTTATAATAATTAGTTAATTATGTGAGTTCATATCAGACATTTTTGTCGATGTTCGGTATATGAGTCAAAAATGAACTTGTTTGAAAAGAATTGTCCGTGTAGTTATAAGTACACCATCTCCAGAATCGTATTAATGATTTAAATATCATATATATCCAGTATATATTCATTTTATACTATTCCATAACATTTGGAGATAAAAAATGAAATGCACCATTCATGGAGACGGTAGGTCGTACGTACGCAGGAACGCTACTTTCATTTCTTTGTCATGTTAATGGAATTAAAATTAAATGAGAGATATATATATTATAATTCCATAATGATATTCATAATTTAGATGTAATATATATCATATATATCTGTTATATATATGTACTTATAATATTACATAACATTTGAAGATAAGAAATGAAATGTACCGTTCATGGAGACGGTAAGCCGTACGTACGCATGAACGCTACTTTCATTTATATTTCATACTTTAATGGAATGAAAACATTATGATACATATTTATATTATAATTAAAGTATAATATCATATATAATATCATCAACTCCATCCTTTATATATCCCACATATGGCATTAACGATTCAAATCACTTTGAGGGGCGGTAGTCCTCACTTCCTAAAATGAAATTATCGCGTTTAACCATTTTGGAAACCATAAAGGTATGGAATAAATGAAAAATAAAGAATCATAAGGAAAACATAAACATAATATATATCATATATAAATAAATTCACATCTTAATTTCCACCATGAGAGGTGTTAAAATAATACTGAACAATCATTGTGTCGTGAGGTAGTAATTCGCCACCCACAGAAACAGTATGTTCTTTAACCATTAGATGGAGGTGTGTATAATTTTAGCTTGAATTATTCTAATAAAAACATCCTGGTATATTTAATATACTGTTTTTGTTACAAAATAAAGGAATAAAAATAGTTTAGGGGGTTGGAGAAGCAAAATAAAATAAAAGAACATAAGAGAAGACATTACCTTCAAATTGGGTAACTCTTTTTTATTTGAGCCCAAAGGCTTCCTTGGAAATACTTCTACCCATAGTGAGGCTTCTAGGAGTAATAGAGGGATGTGGAGAGATAATATGAGCAGAGTTTGGATGAGCCTAGGGCTTGAGAGGTGTGGGTAAGGGGGTAGAGGTGGGGTCCTTTTATAAGAGGGAGGAGTGTCACTTTTGGAAAGTCTTGGAAAGTTGCTTTATTATAAAATGAGTTTCGGATTTTAAAGGTCCCACAAAGGTATATTTAGAGGATAAGGTGATAAGGGTTCGAAATCCACCCATCCAATAGGTTTTATACTAGTGTATATCTTAGAGTTTACCTTATCTTTTCATTTTATTTAAATCGTTCATTAATGAGGTAATCATTGCATCATCATGGGGTCATAAATAAATTTATTTATTTAATTTCTAAAAATTATAAAAAAAATCCATGATTTAGTAAATCTTTTTAGATTTCCAATGAATATTTATAGTCTAAGAGATCATTTATCTAGAAAAAATTAAAATTGTTTTACTTAGGTGTTAAATACTTTTGTTATATTTTCCTTTCTTTAAAAATAAATTGATAAAATGTCACTATCACCGAAAAGTGATTCCATGGGGTCCCTAAGTTGGCACAAGGAATCCCATGGTCGTCCATGACACAAAAAATATCATTAGGACACATTTTGGGGTCATTTTATATTATTATAATATTATTTTATTACCCTTAACTACCCGATTACTAATTAATCACGATAATTAAAGATAATTACCGTCGTCACTATTCATGATGTCCAAAAACAAAAGCGTCTTAATTACATAATTTGGGCCTTCTGATTCCAAATATGGAATCCTTTCTACCAAATTCCAAACACATAAATTTCATTAATTAATTTAAAAAATAATTCCCGATGTCAGAACCAAAGACAGGTTTTTAAGAAGTAAAATCTATCAAAAGATTGATTTATTTTTACATCCAATTTAAACGTTAAATTACATAAAATGACCAAAATTGTATTAAATGATAAAAAATAATTAAATTACACCTTAAAACCAATTAAAATTACAATCTAAATATATAAATAAATTTGATGAAAAGACAGTTTTGAATTAAAATGCAGTATTTTTCACTATTCATTAAAAATGAACATTTGTCAGAAAAATACCAAAAATTCACCATAAGATATATTTGATATTCCAAATTCAAAAATGATATCAATTTTACCAAATTAAAAACATAGAAGTTTCATTAATTAATTTTATAATCAATTCCCACTGTCAAAATAAATAGCGTGTTTTTAAGAAACAATATCTATTAAAATATTGACACTTGTTTATGTCCAATTTAAAAGTGAAATTAATTCAAATGACCAAAATTGGATTTAATGGTAAAAATATATTTTAATTACACCTTAAAACCAATTAAAAAGATAATCTAACAATATAAATAAATCAGATTAAAAGGAGGTTTTGAATTAAAATACAGCATTTTTCACTAAAAATGATCTTTATCGAAAAATATAAAAAATTTACACAAAGTAAATTTAGATGTCTTGATTATAAAGAAGGATTTTATTTTGTCAAATATAAAATATAAAAGTGAAAAAATTTAGATTTAAAAATGATTCACCATCAAAAGGCGGTTAATCGGCCTTTTAAAGAATATTAGAATATTTATTATTAAAATTGGATTCATTTGCATTTTAAGATTCTAAAATTTATTGGATAAATGTAAAAATATTTAACAAACATATATAATCACTTTTTAGTTAGTCATGTTCATTCTCGCCATTACATCGGCTAGGAGTTTACTACCATTTTCAATAATATTATTATATTATTAGTGTGCATCGTAAGATTTCAAAGAAACTCGTTGTTGTGTATTGGGTACGCCATCGAACATAGCATCCACATTAAAGTAATATTAATATTTTATTCACAAATATTAATAAATATGAAAATTTAATATTATTTATTTACCTGTGATGTTACAATAACCATACTTTTTACAACCAGTCTTAGGGTGTAATAATTAATTTACAACAAATCGATTATATGGATCATTATTCATGATTTATAGATGTACTCACATTATAAATTAAAATTTTTCTTCATTTAATCAAAATCAATTAACCTTGAAACTAATATTAAAAGGCTCAAAAATTAAATAATTTATTATTCAAGGTTCAACCGTCAAGTTGTGCAAGATAACACCATTTAGGATGATACAAACACTTTAATTAACCAGTTATTTATCTCCTTAATACTCCATAATTTTTAGTCAAATAACATATATCACACTCAAGGAACCAACAATATGTAGTAGGTAATTCTCATAAGAATATAGACATCACATGTCATATCTATTAAAGATGTCTTCAGGTTCATATAATGATGAATGAGTAATAATTATTTTCCATATTAGGCTAAGGGAAAAAATAAAACACAAAATGATCATAAATTCCACAAGTCTTGTCCATAAAAAAATGGGGGAATCAGTACAACTATAATAAGAGAAAAATATAACAGTAAGTCCTTTCCTAGAAAAAATAGTGTTTTCCATATATGTTCATTAGGTACTCCCATGTACAAGATCATTATGAAATTATCTCACAACCTAGTCTCATTTATACCATCCCAAAAAAAGTATTTAAAAGAAATGAAACATTTGATATCACTTTGTTATGTCCTAATAAAATACCATTGATATGTTACGCAACCTTATGTCCACATGTTCTAAAGCATGTCTCCCCATACACTAGAGATTACTGATTAGCAGTGATGGTCTATAATGGTATGGTGGGTAGACTATACCCTCATAATCATAATGAAATATAATGATATATAATAAAAATAATGGATAAATAATAATATAGTAGGGGAAAATATACCATATAGAAAATAATATATAGATATAAGTAATAACCAGTGTCATATATAATGTAATGATTTTATGATACTATAAAAAATAGATGATACAAGGAAAATATGTTAGCTGGAACTTGACATTTACATGTTATATAAAACATACAAAAATAAAAAATTCTATATCTAATATTATTACAAGAACAAGATAATTCCTCTTCTCTTATACACCATCCTATCATAAAAATCAAACATCCATAGCTAAGCGCCTTCCTTTGTCCCGACCTGTATCCATGAATTCTGACTCAATACCCACATGAGGCCCGGACATGGTATGAGTAAAACTCAGTTGTCCAAAACCAACTATTTATATCATTATCCAATCTATAAATATAATATTATTAGTGTGTAAGTATAATAAAAAAATCATCAAATAAATAAACCATTTCATTTTGGGTTCCTCACTGGATATTCATCTGATACTACCTACTTCAGCCAAAGTCAGAATTTCAATGATACATTCACATGTTTTATTTATATATATGGTTGTAACTCAAGGCATACAACAAAGGAGTCTATAAATAATGATAATTATATAGGTTTCCATAAAATCCATGGAATTTAAGCCTTATAATCATGGTGAAATCCCTAGGGGTGTACCCTTTGCAATTCTCCCTATGGAGAAAGTTCAACCCTAGCCATAGGATCATGCCCTAGGTATCCTAGATCCAAAACTTTAAAGGGTCCCATAGAATAATCCAAGGTAGTTAGTGACTTCAAGATAAATCTAAGGAGAATCATCCAAGGCATTAAATTTAATTTCCAAAAATATATGTGAATCCTTGGTGCCAAGTTGGGGAGTGAACAATCTGAGAAAAAGAAAAAATCCATGTGTGGTACTTCACTTGGTATACTCATCAATGAATCAATTGACATACCATGATCCCATCTAGGGAAACCCATAATAGGATTCCAATTATCACCCATTTCTTGCAATGTGTGTAGTATAATTTAGGTCTAGGGCCATAGAGAAACATGACATAAAATAATTAGTCAAGTGTCCATAATCATAATGATATTCACAATCAAAGTTTATAAATAAACAAGTTCTAGGTGGCATGGTCATACCATTAACCTTATATGTAAACCATTTATCCATTTCAATTGTAAAGATGAGTCAATACTGAAATGTGGTTTAATTACTTTAATAAGGCTTGGGGGATTAGCATGGTATCATACAATTCTATTCAATTCATTTAATAATTTTCATTTTCATTTTCCAATCCTACACACCTTAAAGGTGGTTTATATACTTAATAAAGTATGGTGTTTTCATAAATTTTAAACAATACACCTAAGGGGTGTTTTTCCTTGAGTAATAAAATCTGTCATGATTCAAACTAGGTTACAATGACAACCACATCATGGAATTATCCATTTATTAACACAATTTAACATTAAAAAGGAATCAAAAGGAAGGTATAGCATGTTGAATGATATTACATGATATAGACATCATAAAATTTTGGGAAAAGTGCTATAAAAATTACCTTATACTAGATTTTGACTCCTGATTTAGTATAATATTTGTTTTAAATCTAGAATGGGAGAAATTGGATAATTAGAAAAACACCCTGAAAATAGGTCATATTAGATCGCAAGGAGAGAAAGGTGATGATGGAAAGATAAATCAAGAAAAACAAATAGGATTGATATAATTATCGAGAGTTATCCAATGACATAAATTATGCATGAAATGTACTCTAAATAGAGGATATCCAAATAAATATAGAGAATTGGGAGATTGGATATCGATGGGAGGGGATCTTGTGTATGGTAAGATATTGAGAAAGGGGGCTTTTATTTTTAAAGGTAAATGGATTAAATGGTATTTTTTCATCATTTTTAATGGTCGTATGGTTGGGCAACATGCTTGGAAAAACTGTATGCCAACCATGTTCACCCAAAACCAAATTTGACACCAGCCTTGAATGGGTAGGCACACAGTTTTAAAAATCATGTATAGCCCATGTATTCTCAATGTTCAAGGACTCCACCCCCTCACAAAGTTAGGTGCATATTTAGGAGAAACCATGCGCCAACTATGTGAAAAACACCTATAATTTTTTGTAATTTTTTCATGGCCATATGGAAACCTTTACATGGTTAAAATAACTATGATCCTCCTTCTAAGGCCACCCTATTAAGTTTCCTGGTTATCTCTAACCTTGCTTTAACCATGTGCCTCACTCTATTATTTTTTTGAAAAAACTAGAGCTTCGGGCTTCAAAAAATCCCCAAGAACTCCCAAAACCATCTCTATTCTTTTATTCACCATTACAAGAATAAAATAATATATTTTTACTAAAAATTAAAGGATCTATACCTTGTTGAATTACTAGTATCATACATATATTCAGTAGATGATGAAAGTTTTATGGCCTTTCTAGAGAAACTTTTTTGGGGTAGTATTTACAAAGTTTCATATTTTTGGTGGCTTAGTTTTGTAATAAAAACATTATACATAGAAATTATTTTGTATAATAAAACCTATAAGGAGATATAAATAGTCTTATAGGACTTTTCTCAAAGTTATATTAACTTATTTCTAATAATGAAATTACATGTACCGAAAGGAGTCCCCATGTTAATGATATCTCTTCTCACTTTGAGGTGGAACATTGTAAATATTTCATTCCCAATTTATTTTCTTGTTTTTTTCATCCTTGTTATAGTGTTATTAAACTTTATATAGAAAATAACTATAATAATCTATAAGTAGAAAATTTCATATAGTTCTAAATTTTTAAAAAGACAAAAACTAATTTACCCCCTCCCTTTGGTTCATCAATCTTAAGGAACATCTAATGGTATCAAAGAGTATGTTACCTTGTTTAATCATTATCATAGAAAATACCCATTCATTTAATAGTAATAGTAATCCAATATTTCTCGAAAAAATATAGTATGGTTATAAAAATATAATGATAACCTATCATCAGTCACATTCCTCGGAGGATACTGATGCAATAGCAATTCGGTTTTCACCAATTGATAAAAATTATCCTATAACTTTTTCTGATAAAAGAATCATTGAGGTTGAGGGAAAATCTAGAAATGTTATTCTTATTCCATTTTCAAAGAATGTTATTATGAAGATGATCAGTCTCAAAAAAGTAAAAGATAGTTGGGACAAACTAGAATGTAAATTTTAGGGAAACAAAAAAATTTAAGTAGGAAAGTTATAGTTATGGTGAAGTATATTCAAATTTATTAGAATGAGGAATGAATAAACTTTGGATAATAATTTCACCAAAATTAATGAAGTTATGTACATCATAATAATATTTAGAGATGTCTTGAAATATTTTAACATTGTAAATAAAATCATGAGAAACTTCTTGGATGGGTTTAACTCTAATATTTATACCATAAGAAATAAATACGATTTATATCCTAATGAATTGAATACTATTTTTCATGTTTATGAAATGAAAAAATATCCATGTTTTAAATAGAATATCAAGGCTGAAATATATTTTGAAACTATGAGAAAGATAAAAATCGAAGATACTAAGAATGTTTAATTCAGTTATTTGTAAGAAAAAGTAGATGACAAAATAATGAAAAATAACATGTCTTTTATCTCCAAAAAATATCCTATAGGTAGTGGGAAGTATGGAGGAAAACTTCTAATCAATTTTATTTAGTGTATAGGAATTGGGGATTTTTCTATGATTTTTATCAACAAGAAAGGTGAAAAATTTGAGGATTATTTTTATGAAAGACTCATTGGTATTAGTGTAATAAAACTTCAAATAAATATAGGAACTAAACATATGGTAAGAAAATGTTCACTAAAATTTGAAGAATCATATTTAATAAGAAAGTTAGATTTGACTCTACTGAAAACAATTCTTAATAAGGTGATTCTTTTAAAAAAGTCCTACCATTCTTTTAAAATATTGATAAAAAGTAAATTCCACAAATATTGAAGAATAAGTATTTGAAGAATCTTACAGAGAATATCAACTAAGATTTGAACTTATAGCATGTCTTGAGAAAAGCACAAAACTCAACAAATAAATCATTATTATGAAGAAAGAATGTGGAAAGGATATTTAAAGTATGAATAAGGACTTTAAATAAGAATATGAGTATTTTTAGAGGATAATAATACTTAAACTAAAAGTTATTGAAAAAGGAATGATGGTTGAAGATCTTAGTAATAAACTTTCAGCTATGGAAGATGAGGTTTTTAAAACCTAATTGAAATTTATTGAGGTTTAAAGTACCTTAATAAATATGGAAAAAATCAAAAAGGATTTATAAGTAAAATATGAATCATATAAAGCCTACCTCAGAAGGATGTGAACAAGGGAGAAAAGACTCCAAGGGAATCACACAGCGTATACCCATATTACACAGCATGTCTCTCATCACTGGACTCTATCCATGTCCCCTGATGGTACTTAGTGTTTATAAAATGAAATAAATAGTGTGTACCCCATGTAACATCCCTTCCATCCCATATAGTACTCAACTGAGAGATGTCACTCCATCTGTTATCCTCCTCCATCCCAAGTGGAAATCATTTGATCTGTCATCAAGTAATACTATGTAGATGGAACAACCCTACCACCCCTATTGGTACCTATATGAGAGGGAAATATCATCAAACAGTTCTGTGGAGAAATTCAACTAGTGACCTAGTAGATCTCTAAAACTCAGGTAGGGTATCAATGCCATGACCACTAGTTAACACTATTATCCCTAGCTGAAACACTAATCACATAATGGGGTATCACACTATAACTTGAATATAGATCAATTTTGTAAGAAGATGATCAATGTTGATATAGAGTTGTTCACACCGGTTCTATAAACTCTTCTTGAAAAAGGATAGGATGTGAGGATCGTTCCAAGACTCTCAAATAAATTCTCAAAGACGTAGAGTCTATAGTCAAAGAGGATTAAGAAAACTAACTCTAGAATATGGGAACACACCCATGCTACAAAAGCACAAGGAAAAAAAGAGGGTTCATGATCCTGTGTTGAGGATGTTTTTATACATTGAACCCTCATAGGAATAGACTAAGGGAACTCACTCAACCACTACTAGTCTAAACATTTCTAACCCAAGATACCCAAAAAATCATCTCACATCACTACTCCAAGGCCCAAAATGTGGAGACCATTATTTCCTACATGGAAAACTACTCCGGATATGCTACTCATGGGTCTCTATCCAAGCCTAAAAGAAGGATAGGTGTGAGGGAGAAAAGACTCCATGGGAAGCACAAGTCGTGTCCCCATGGTACACGACATGTCTCTCAACATCGACCCCTGAACATGTCCCCTGATGGTACTTGGCATGTATAAATGGGAATATACTATTTTAACCCATGTCACATGGTATGTGACCTCACCCAAACCCCTAGGTGTGTTCTTTACCATACATGACTTATTAAACATGTAACCGCACATGGCATGTAACCTCAATACATGGTGTGTTCTTTTTTGTATGGGAAAAAACCCTTGTACTTTGGTTATTCCCATGTATTTCAACCCATGCACATGTCCTCTATTTGTGTACCCCCACCTGACCATGTCCCTTAACACAAAAATTCTGGTCATTTCCCTCAGCCACATGACTTTGACACACCGCATGAAATGTAACCCTCATACATGATGTATATTCCCGAAAACAACATCTTCCATTTAAATAGATGCCATTTTATCTAAAATTATAATGGGAATTTTATTTAATCCACCAAAAACCCCAAATTTTCACCTGAAAACTATAGATCAATCCCCAAGGGGTCCCTAGTATCCATTCAAGGGATTTAAAACCATAAAATAATACATGAAAAGGGTGTTGAGGCTTAAATCATGTAAATTTTCCTACCTATTGGTGAAACGCCAAAGATTCATGTCCAAAATGATGCCTTGAACATGATTATCCTCGATCTGATGATGATCGACATTAAAAATTGGTCTCAATGACACCTCCATGCATTGGTTTGTCTACGGGTCATCCATCATCATGGGAGGAAACCCTGTTATCCATTAAGTTTTTTATGAAACACAAATGGGGAGGGGATTATTAATTAATTTTATTAAATTAATAACCTCTACTCAAAACCCTTCCAACGCTCGCCCTCGATAGGCACCCAACGCTGATAAATGTTATATCACGTCTAGGGTAAAAACTACATTCTAAAATCAACCATGGTCTCAGACTTTAAATTTGTGACTCCGAATAAGAGTTATTCTGAATTTATGTAAATAATATGTGTGCATGATAAAATATATTTAATATTATTCACATGTCTACACCAAGGATCTCTGGACCTCGGAATTCCATGTTGACTTCGCACCTAGCTTCAGAAATATTCCTTGAAATATTCTAAAGTCTTACATAGAAAAAATAGAGTTGTTACACTCTCCCACCATTCAATTATTTTCATCCCAAAAAGTCAAATCCATGGAACAAGCAAGAAAATTGATCTTTATGATGGATTTCCCACACCAACAAGCTCCCCATAAGGTTCTCATGTTGTCAAAAAAACATACCTGGGGGAACAACAAGACTACAGATGTTCATCATATAGTAGATGAAAAACTCCATAGGGTACCTCATAAAGGCCACCCTACACCCACTTTCCAGCTTAAACTAGGTCGAAATCATACTATGAAGCATGAACATGCCTCCTCAGCTATGAATAGGTTTCAAACACAAAGAACCTGGTCCAACTATGACCTCAAGTTCTAGTGGTACACCACCTCACTAACCCGACATAGAAACTAACATAACCCTATTGTCCTAATTGGCTTGGATGAACTACACCACTCTAACATGAAAACCCAAATCATGTTTCCTAGAACATAAATGGTTCACTTATTTGGTAAAACCACCCCTCTCTTGGGTGACCCACTAGGAAAATGAATGTCCTCAACACCCTATCTCACCACGTGACTGTTATCAAAATCAAGCATTGGAAGGGTAACATACTACCCACCTTCAAAAAATCTATCAATATCATGTCTAGTAAATATACAGTCACACAAGACCTCACTAAAAAAACTCTAATATGTGCCTCCTTGGTGTGCTAAAAAAGATAATGGGAAACAACTATCATCTAGAGAAACGTCTTGCCAGCCTCAAATGCAAGGTTAAACTACAAAAAGTTTATTTCTCTATAAAATCTATATCTAACAGTGGACGGAAAAATTATTTGTAGACACCTGCTACAACCCTTTCCAGGATCCATTGAGAACTGATCCCAAAAATGGGGGTATGGAACCAGTCCATTAGTCCCACACATTATGAAACTGTGAGAACCATATTATAGCCTCTAGTTAAAGAAGATATTGATTATTGGGTGTGGGTACTCCTCCCTGATAATCACTAGATCCATAAAATGTTGACTGCATCCATCCACAAGAAAATAATCCACCTTTAAGTGAACACACTAGGTCATACAAGACCTTCTAACATAGCTCACAAAAACCTATGAGAAACCCTTAACTCAAATATTGATCAAAAAGAGATCCTATATTGTCAATAGTCATTGAACATGGGCTAAACATAGGAAATAGAGGCTCATTTCTATGAAAACAGAAAATGAGACAAAGTAATCACATGAAATACCTATAACCACACTTGAGACTCCAGGAAATAGGACAGTTCTTCCTAAAGATCATCCCTTCCCATTTTACCATTGATCCATCCTAACCATGGCCAACTTCAAAACCATAACACCCAAACCCACCTCAAACACACAAGTCAAAGGAACTCATCCACTACACCTCAACACTATCTTCTTTATGTGTCACTAAGGCACCCACATTGTTTTCTATCATGTCAGAAGAACGTGTATCGATGGGGGACGCATACCTACTTCCTATGAATTCAAATCTAAGACAAAATACAACCTCATAGGGATCCAACTATGTCCTTTATAATCCTAAAAAACCTCAATCAAGATGTGGTAAGAAAAAAGTTATCTCATGCCTATATCTAATAATACTATTGTAGAAGTAAAAATGATATAGATCATACCTCCATCCTCTCCTATAGCCTCTAGGTAAAAAAACACTTGCACCTAAAACAACCCATATCCCTATTTACTAGCTTCATGAACCTATCCTAGACCACCTGTGGGTGGTGGTGGTAGAAACATAAAAATGTACTAACTAACTTTTTCTTCTCAAATTCCATGTCTGATACCCTGAGGATCTACTCACTGAAATTGCTACCTCTTTCTCAATATTCCTTAGATCTTATCTTTTCTAGTAGCTTGATGAGTAAGGCACTCTCGCATGAGATGTCCATACCCATCACATGAATAACATTTCCTTATCCCCAAAGTATTGGGTTGTCCCTGAGGTATCCAAAAGTGATGATACCTCCTACATCACATTCCTAATGTCTACGGGTCTTTCTCAATCTAGACCATAGGAAAACCCTACCTCAGAAGATCATGATACATGATTTATCCCTTTTTATCACCATCCATAACCAAAAGATCCATCAACAACATAATCTGATAAGTCGCATCCACTTAAACCCTTGGAGGTGGATTTGCACTCTACTCAATGGGTGGAAGCTCTATAAGTTTTTCACTTGGATGTCACCCTACCTCATGTCCAGGAACATTCAAGGAAACCTAATCACTCATCAGGTCAAACTTCAACCTGACTACAGAAACCCTGAAGTCATTCATCATGGAAACATCCTGAAAGAAGACATAATGTGCCAAGATCAAAGAGTATATCTAGGGACCTAAATCAAATTGTACATAAAAATCACAACCCAGTCCTATATAATGCATGTACCAATGTTTCCCTATGATTATCTTCTAAATACTTAGAGTCAACAAGTAGGTTATCAGAGTTCTGGCGAATGGATATATCATCCACCACACCAACACTAGATTCCAAAGCCTGAACCTAAACTCAAAATACTTTAACAATGTATCCATGTAACTAAAATCAAGATCACATATAGAAAAATACTAACTCTTCATTCCTAGGGAAGGACCTCCTCTAATACCACTCTATAACAACCCAACCCACCAGGGACCACCTAGCTAGAAAACGTTTGACCCATAAGTACCCTAATACCACCTCCAATAGGCCAGGGTATCACGACTTTCCTTGAGTATGAATATCACGTACAAGGGAGGACATAGCCTAAGGTACATTTACACATGTACCCACATCCATATAAATGGATCGGTGAAGATAGAATAATAAACTAATACAAAAATACATGTATACATCTATATCTCACAAACAGAGTATGACAATACTTGAATGTGATAAAAGGGGAAAATACAATCCCAACAAAAGAAAATTGCAGAAGATTCTGGAATACTCTGAAGGAGGGGATGACTATCAAATGAATTACCAATACACTCCTTATCCCATATAGCCCAAAAATATTCTCCACTCACTCTCATTCCCCAAAGGATAGTGCTAGAATACTGGTAGTATACACAAGACACAACATGTGTGTGAAGAACCTACATAGGGGTGAATATAAAAAATACCCATTAGGAACCCCAAAAACACAAACCAAAAGGGATCAATGGATAGGTATCAATTAGATCGACCAAGATCTAGAGGATGAAACCAAAACGAGAGATAGAACTCCATCCTGATACTCCTCATCTATAAAAAAACTAGTTATCTCAACACCCCCTAGAATGTCAAGCGGGGCGATGAATACCGTAAGGTATCCCATAAAATCAAATATATACTCAAAATAAACACCATGTTTTATGGTCCCAACCATAAATCTATCCACAGAAACCAACTCAAGGTTCCAACATATTTCTAATATGGGATTTCTCACTCCATGAGACTAGCCATCCCTAATGGAATTCAACTAAAAGATGACACACATCAAGCATCACAGAGCTGATGTCAAATCCCCACCATCCCAGATGGTACTCAACTGATAAATTTTAGTCCATCAGTTATACCTCCTCTATCCCAAGTGGAACTTGTTCAATAACTCATTGAGTAATGATATACTAACAAAACCACCCTACCATACCTTATTGAACCTATCCGATAGAGAACACTAGTTGGAAAAAACCATGGAGAAAGTCACCCAGTGACCTAGTGGATTTCAAAAACTCAAGTAGGGGATCACTCCTATTGAAACTACACGTTTTTATGTTAGTTATACACACTATGTACCGTGTGAGAAGTTTCAGTGGTAAAAACTATATATATTAATGGCATGTTGTCAGGTCATAAAATCCAGGTAGACTACATGTATTTACTAATAGAATATATATCATATATTATCATGACATGATGTGCATACTATATTTTAGGTAAGTATGTGATAAACAATATAGACATTGTGAAATTATGTGTACTTTAAAAGGTTTCACACTGTGTGTTTCCTCAAATACATGATGTGTAGATTCGATATAGAATCAAAATTAGCCAGAAGGGTATACATCTTGTCTCTTGTCAGTACACATTTTGTACCAAACTATTTTTTACTAAAAAAAATAGTTTAATTTATTTAAAATTTAATTAAATAAGGATTTAAAGTATATTTTTATGAAAATTCATATGAAATAATAAATTAATTAATAGTACAATTAATTAATAATTCTAGTGATTTTATCATAAAAATTGAATGAATTTATATAAATTCTACCATGATTCAAAAGTGTATTTATTTCATTCATAGGTGATCATGATATTTTTTTTCTAATTTATTTATTGGATTTATTTTAGCTTAAGTATTATTTTATGGGTCTTGATAATAATTATTATTAAACTAAAATGATGAAATGTGAATAGTTCCCACCTCATTACTATCTACTAAAATTTATATCCACGGTTTCTTTTATGTAACCATATAACCATTATAATGGTCTACCTCACCTATATGTAACTAAATAATATATAAAGTCTACAGAACCTAGGTGATCAAAATTTTTCCATGATGGGTCGGAGTTGAGATCAATAATAGAAATAAAAAGGAGTATGTGTGGAATGATACAACAAAAATCAGAACTAGTTCAAGGAGTTATTCCCCTATAAAGGATCCAATATTTAAATAAAATAAATCTATTATACAAAAATTATTTTCTTAATAAATTTTTCATCACTAATGTAAAATCCACATAATATTGACACACATGAAAAAATATAAAATAAAGAATAATTTATAAGTAAATAAAAAGATATAACAATGATAATATTAAGAAAGAAATCTTCTTCCATTATCTGAGTTATGATGCACCCATATTTAATGATTTATCCTTCTCATAGTCTGAGACACATTAAATTTTCATGGATTTTAAACAAGGATATTGGATTGATATAAAAATATATTATTATTTTTAATGGCCATACTCTATCCAATTTATTTTTAAGGTAGATGATGTAGTAATTCTATTCAAGGATTTTAGGATTGGGGAGTCCTCTTAATCAATCAAAGAGAGGAATGTAAATATAGTTATAAATACATTCTTAATAAAATACCTTTGAATATTTTTCATTCCCATAGTCTTGGTGATGAAAAGAAAAATATGGATGCTAACCACTGAATATCCACATGACCAGATCTTCTGAATCTTATGGTTGGGGTTATTTGGATTTGATAAAATATCAAGACAATAACAAATGAAATAATTACTATTATACATATATCAGTAATCAAGAGAGTGTTCTAAACCTGGTTTTACTTTTATTCTAGAAAACGTGAAGAATATTGACATATACATTATCACTATAATATATACCTAATAATGATAATATTTGGAATAGGAATAACATCAAAAAGTGGTACATGAACTTGTGTATTGTACTATGAAAAAATAAGAAGTCTTATATACTAGATTTCCCTTTTACTAGAGAACCCTCTAATGGGGTGAGTAAGAATGGTCTCTTTGTCAACCAGATACACGTAGATCTTATTCTAGATATCCAGTGTTTGATGTTAATATTCAAGTATGGTGATATGAAAAATAATCATAACCATTTATATTCATATATTATGGAGTCTCGTATCTATGATTATTATCATGAGAATTCTATAAAAGAGTGGTGCGAGATCTCTAATGATCTTTTCACAAGAAATCTTGGATAAGTATCCCCAACATGGATTTATATAGTGAAGATGATTGGATATATTTAGTTCTTGTAAATCATGGGCTTTAATCTTAAATATGAATTATTTCACTGACCTCATGATATATTTATTAATATATATCTTCTCAAGTTTTATTTTTAAATTTAATGTGAATAATATTGAGAAGTCACTTTTGAAAATTCAAACCCCAATTTTCAAAAATATAAGAACATGTGGTTTTTAAATCCTATAGTCCTTATGTTAAATAAGACTAAATTCAAGACAAAGGGACCTAATACTACTTCTATGCCTATATATTCTATAAAATTCCCATTATGGAATTTGAAAATCTACATATAGTCTAGGGAACAAGATTCTTAGTGTTTTTTGCATTCCATGAAAGTCCACTATATAAAGAACTATTCTATAATGAAGAAGAAAGGGGAAGATTCAAGTGACTTATTTATTGAGTGTAACCTTTCCATATGTACATGTTTAGTATTAAATAAAATCATATGGTTCTCAATTTTATTTTAAAATAATGAAACTTCATAGATTGTGGAAGGTTTCTAGAGGAGTGGTGGATATTTGAACTAAAAATATAAAAATATTAGATACCTTATGTATATAAGGCTACCACCTTAAATTTTTAACATGAATGATTCTATACTTGAAAAGTTATTATTATATTCCTTGTGTTACCAAAAATAATATATTTGTGTTTTGATTAAACATATATGGATTTATATTAATATTTGGGAATAAAAGTTAATATTTTTATTATAATAGTATTTTTATGGGTTGGAACACCTAAATAATGGTATTTATATACTAGAATATGATACCCAAGTATTATAAATTTATTAGAAATAATGTTTATATGACTAATAGATGACCTATTTTTTTCATCACCAACATGATCGTGTAAACAAGAAACATTTTTCAATGATTTATTAGGGTAGGTATATAGATTCTTTTATACTAATTTTTCCTGATTGATGTCATGTTTGTTTACAATAAAAAACAATTAGACGAACATTTTGTGTAATGGGTGAAATAACTAAAAAGAATATAGAATTCATAAAAAATAGATGGATGTGTCAATTTTCTATAATATTATAGAGATGGATATTCATACATAACTAAATTTACCATTTAAATGAGTAGATATGGATATGTCTACTTAATGTGTGATGTGTCTGAATTTATTGATAAATTTAATGATTTTATGAATGAAGTAGAGAATTAAGCTAGTAATAAGATAATGACACTTTTATCTGATTTAGGAGGAGAATATATGAATAAAAAATTCATCAACTATATAGTTTTTTTTGGATTCTATCTCAACTTACTAATTCTTATAGACCATATTGTAAGGTTGTTATTTGATGTAGGAACTACACCTTGATGGAAATGGTTATATCAATTATGAGTTATACATATCTTATTTTTTTACTATTAATGATAATCCTTAGTGATTATAGAATTTTAACTAATACATGTACCAACTAAAGTGTAAAATTAGATTCTATATGAGTGTTAATATGGGATGAAGCCCATTTTTTCAAACAATACTATGTAGGTATATGAAGCATATTTATTTCATGTTTTAGAAAAAAATTAGGAATCCTAAATAATGAAGTGTATCACTATAAGATATTCAAAATAAAGTAAAGGATATTATTTAAAACCCCATTTAGATAAAATAATTTTCATTGATTTACTTCTTACTTTTTAAGAGATAGAACACGTCCTCAAAAATGTTTATAGTAGCTAGAATTACTTTTTTGAATTTTATTCTGAAGAAAAATAATAGTTAATATAGGAAAAAAATTCTATATGGACCCATTAAAGATGTTTTCATAAAGACACAGTTAATATGTTGGAGCATCAGGGATATTAGATAACCATAGAGATATAGTTTTATAGTCATCTAGTATGGAGACTCATTATTAGTTGGCTATAGTGAACCTATATTTCTAAAATGATATAATAAGTCTATAAAACAGTAAAATATATAAAGAATCAATGATTTGTAAAATTGGATCCATATACCAAAACCTTGTTTTAGTTTTGTTAGATCCTCTAGTTGATGTTGTTCTTATTGGCCCAAAATGGGTATTTAAGAGGAAACTACACATTGAATGTAATTTTAACACCTATAAATCATGGATAGAGGATAAATTGTTTAATAAACATCAAGGTATATATTTTTATAAATCATTTTTTCTTGTTTCTATATTACAATTTGGAGGAATTTTATTTTCCATAGTAACATTCCATGATTTTGATATTTTATAGATGTTTAAAAATATATATTTACTTAATGATAACCTTATGGAAGATTAATATATTACACAATTATATGGGTTCGTTATCCCATAGGATGAAAATAAGGTATGCATGTTGTAGAGATCCATTTATGGATTGAAGCATGAATCAAAATAATGGAACACTTAGTTTGATGATGGCATAATAAAATTTGGTTTCATAAAGAAAGAATGTTAACCCCATTTTTATAAACCATATAATGGAAGGGAATTCATTTTACTATTAGTATAGATAAATTCCATGTTACTTATTAGAAATGAGATACAATACTCACATTCTGTTAAGACATGATTGAACCAATGATTCACCATGAAGGATATAGGTCTATTAGATGACATTTTTGTGTTAAATTTAATTTATGATAGATCCAATTGGTTTCATGGACTATGTCATGGAAAATGCATTGAAAAGACAAAAAAGATATTCAATGTAGAAATATTTGAGAGACAATTGGTTCCATTATCACATGGTTTGTATCCCACCAAGAAAATTTGTTCTTTGAACCAATAAGATAGATATATAATTGATTGAATCTAATAAACATATATTATAGGATATGAAATGTATTTCATGATGTGTACTAGGATTGAATTTTTCAATACATTGAGTAAGGTAGGAAGATATCATTAAGATCATTGAGAATATCAATGGATGGAAGACAAGGAAATAATGAATTATTTGATTCATACTAAGGATATGTTAATATTTTATACAGTAGTTGAGGATATTGTTATCAATTCATAGATAGATTATAGTTTCTATATACATAAATATAGTATTAAATCATAATTTTGAGTTGTCTTCTATCTCAATAGAGGGACTGTGATATAGAAGATATCAATGAATCTAATTTTTTTTATTATAATGTAGTTTCTAAGTATATTTTAGCTTATTTCATAGATAATGATGTAATGTGGATAAGAAACATCCTCTGGGAGAATGATGTGGTGACTAGTTGTAAAGACCCTATCACATTGTACTATAACAAAACTTTTGTTATTTCCATTCTAAGGGGACATGGTCTCATAAATGGAAAACATATACTTTGAATGTTTTACCTATTGATGGATTTTTCTAAAATTGGAATGTTTATTAAACGTAGATTTTCCATAGATAATAACGTGGAATTAATATTGATTAAATAATTATCCCAATTCAAAAGATGAACATCATGTGAAATCAAGTGGAAAAAAATAATTAGTAGTTTTTATTAGTGAAACTATAATTTTATTGGAGTTTGTTCATTATAAAAAACTATATTGTACTTTAGATTACCATTATATTCTTAATTTTGAGTATTACTAAATTTTTTATCACATGGTGTTGGTTCTTCTATATCACATTTAATGTGATCATTTCCTCAGGGTTCTTGTTTTATTGTATGGTCATAACAATACCTAGATAAGATAAGAACCATGATATTTTAATGGTAATATTCTTAAAAATATGTCTCATGGATCGATGACTTCATATTAAGAGGAATAGATAATACATGCTATCATGGGTAGAATTATCATACAAAAATTAGTTTTCTTCTACTCATGTTATCCCTTTCATAATATGAAGGAGATGAGATTATGAAAAAATACCCTCCTATAGTAATTTTATATGTTATATATTTTATTGTATATTCCTATCTTCAAACATGGGTATTAGTCCTTATACTTGATATTATTATTAACGAATGTCAGGAATCATGTACATTAATGTATTACCAAAAACAATGACACCATATATTCATGTGGATGTAGGATATGATGTGTGTGTTATAACTAATATGGAATTATTTAATGAATAATTAAATGATTTATCCCATCTGAGGTAATGTAAGTTTACATCTCATCCCATTGATGATAATGGAGCTTCTTGATTATGTCTAACAACATTATGATTTATCAGCATGTTCATTTCCAGAAGTTCAATAAAATATGAGTTAATCATAATGGTTGATGAAATTAGTAATGTATCATGTATGATGAGATATCAAGACCAAGAAATTATATAAAAATTTTAGCATTTAAATAATATTTGTTTCATACTAATATTAATTTCGTTCTCTATGGATGCCTTGACATATTGCTTAACTTTTATCTTGGAAATTGGGCTAGTTTAGCCTGGTTATTTTGAGAAAAGGGCTTAAAGGTACATCCACTTAGTTTTTTAATATACATTAATTATATTATATTATAATTTAATCTTTGAATAAATATTATTCTCTAGTTTCAAGGAATTATATTTATTCAAGATATGTTTTTCACATATATTCAGTTATTAGATTTTGAAAGTAATATATATGTGAGTGGAATATTAAATTAATATTTATATTGGTGTTTGGGGAATAAAATATTTATTTATTTATTTTCATAAATAATGTAGGTATATTAATTGGTTAAATAAATAGTCATTATTCATGGTTTGATAAATTCTAAGGAGGGTTGATGGACCGAATTGAGGATCTGATGGGAATAATATATTAAATATCATTTGAATAAATATTAAATTATTTATTTTTAAAATGAAGTTTATATTATTCATGATGTTAGAGAATATCATGGAAAAATAATAAAAATATTAATTTTATTCGACATGGTGTTTTATTTATAATTAATACATTATTTATGGGCCATTATAACATATCAATTTCACTTACCAAAATATATAAATTGGATAACATCACTTCAAGGGTTAAAGATTTTTGTGAACAATCATCATCTCTATAGAATTATCAATATAAAAGAGGAAAAATTCTCAAGAATAATCTCATGAACATATAGTATCTATCCTCCTCCTCCCTCTCTATTCCATGATAAAATTGAAACAATCTTTTAATCCTCTATGGATTTACTATTGGGATCAACGACGGACATTGTAAGTATATAGAATCATCCAAGTTAGCACGTAGGGATTATATAGTAATATCCCGATGTTTATAGAGCATGAATATATCACCACTAGAGGGAATAGGTCACGAACCAACCCGGGTCGACCCTAAACCGGTCACCCGAGCTGATCTGCGGCAAGTCCCGAGGGGCATTCCCGATCCCCCTGGGATGGCAACTAGTGCCGGGCATCAAAACAAACCAGTTGGGAACGGTTTGGCCCATGAAAAAGATAAGCAAACATAAACTGAACAAGCATATAAATAAAGGAAAACAAACTGAACGACGTGGCAGCAGAAAAAGGAATAAATAAAGAAACGCGACATACCTCAGGTGACCCCGTGGATCACCACGGTACGACAACCACTCACTTCCAAAAGCGATCCAAGACTGAAACCTGCAACTGAAATGTAAAGTAGGCGTGAGCACCGAGATGCTCAGTAGGAAAGCTAAAAACAACCACGTCCTATGCCTCCGCCTTTATTAAGAAATCCACAATGCCAGTTTGGAAATAAGATATAATAAAATAGTGTTTCTCCTTTTCAAATTTAAGTAACGAGTTTGCATTTTCAGGTAAAGCCTTTTACTTCCACTACATTTTCAAAATAGGTTTCAAGCATGCATTTAACATTTCAAAATGAAAAGAAACCAGTTTGGATTAAAATATGGTTTTCACAAACAAGGCATCAAGTATGAAACAGCTGAAAAGAAAGTTACATCGTCAGCAGCATGACAGAGATGAGCACCATGGGTAATCCCTATAGGTAGCTAAAACAAGTGGTAAACTAAAGACCTCGTACCTCAGTGAAACGTGGCTTAGAAGGCCACGACCCTCAGAAATTCATATGTTTAGTTAGTGTTGTTGCGTCAATCCTGCTAGACAAACCGGGACGAACCCCTGCCGTGTCATCTAGCGTACTAGTCCTAGTCACCCACTTAGATACCCGGGTTTACCATTGTGCTCAATTCCAAAAAGGTGGTGAGCTTCTATCAAAAGAAAAGAAATGAACATCACACTTTCTTTATCCTAAAAACTCGCTAAACCTATCACCATCGTTCTCCCTCCTTAAGCGCATTCCCCTATTTCACGTTACATAAAGCATAAGCCCCAATATTAGGCACATATTCGTACACTCAATATACAAGTCATTTTCTAAAACCAAGGGGGTTTGCCTTAGGAGGGGTTTTTTTCCAATTTTACAAACCATTCCAAAAGGGCCAAACAGGCTTTATGGTTTCACAAATAATAGTTTTAATTTTTGCACATATAATCATCTAAACTCTTTGCAAAACCTTTTAGAAATCCCAATTTAACAATCTACATGTTACATATATAAAAAAAACAATCTTGAACACTTTCTTAAAATGGTGCAATTAGTTTATGAAATTCTAAATGGCATTTGTAATACATTACATTTTTTTTTCAAAACAAATGCATAACCATTATTAGCAAATGCAACAAGATTTCATAACATGTAAATATAACATATATATACATATAACATATTTTCAAAGAAAGCAAGCAATTATGAAATTCAAACTAAAGGTATAGGCATAGGAAACCAACCTCAATCATGTCATTATTGTCGATGACCACTCGAATTGACACTTGGCGCACACACACACATGCATTTATATATATATATATATACACACACCCATAGGTGCATTTCACATATATATATATATATGCTTTACTTTATGCATGTGCATGTGGGGTACCTCGACACCCGCGGCCCAAAACCCTCGTAGCGGGGTCCTGCGCACTCCACAAAACATGTAATAAATTAAAAGAACAAATTATGCAATACATAAAAATTAGTACCACAAAATTTACACAAACGAAACACACCCAAACTATATCATAGCGCCACTTCAAAAACACTCGCACGTCAAAATCATTGCAAAACATGAATCTCATAATTTATACAGATTAAATAAGCCATCTGCACCACTTATAAAACATTTTAAAAAGACATAACACAACATAAAACAACACACCCGAAAACCTCTTCTAAGGCCAAAAACATACCAAAACAGACTCCAACGAAATAAAACGCAGCCCTTGCATCATTTAATAAACTAAGTGCACAGTTCATAAAACACCAGTAAATGACACATTGTGGGTTTTTATCAATAAACACACTCGATATCACAATACCTTTTACAAAACTAATAAATCAAAGCATACTAAATTTTCTTCAAAACAAAGTTCGCACAAAAAAAATTAATTGTAGTACATGGTAAATTAATTGGACAAGAAAATTATTTCAGCAAACAACATTTAATATAAAATCACCACTTTTAAACAAGACCACCTCAAACCTTTCACTAAATCAAAACATTCCTAAAAAAAATAAACACACTACGAAACACCTCTAAATCATATTAAACCGTAAGTGAAACTTTATTCGCACCAAGAAAACTAATCAATGAGTATACTAAATTAATTAAATTAGAAAATTAATTCGTCGAACAATACATATATGCGGAAACACATACCTTCGGTATCGAAACATCGCAAACGCGATGCGCAAACTCCGCCGCATGACAACCACACCACAAACAACGCAATTAGTCCCTAAAAACAAGCAATTGGATCAAATACACCATAATCGGACCAAACACAAAGTAAACAATGAAATCAAACTCCAAAGGAAAACGAACTAAAACCCTAGCTAAGAGGAAGACGGGGGATACCGACGGGAAGGGGAGGGTTTGGCCGGAAGGATTCTGTTCGCCGGAGGGAGAGGGAGAGGAGGCGGTGGTTGCGGGAGGCGGCAGGGGACCGGAGACGGCAGGGGGGGCAGGTCTCGGCGAGCGCGGAGGGCGGAACAGCTAGCCGGAGGTGCGGCGTGGCCGAAGCGAGAGGACGGGATGGCGGCCGGAGCGGAAGGAGGCGCGGCGAGGGCAGCGGGGAAGAAGGGGTTCGGCGCTGGGGGGATAGGGGTAGCGCGACGGGGGGAAAGGAAAGAGGCCCGAGCGAGAGAGAGTGAGGGAGGAAAGAAAAGGAGAAAAAAAGGAAAAAGGAATAAAAATAAATAAGTAAAATGAAATAGAAATATAAATAAATAAATAAAATGAAATAAAAATAAAAATGAATAAATAAAATGAATAAAATGAAATGAAATAAATAAATAAAATGAAATAAAAATAAATAAATAGAGTGAATAAAATGAAATAAAATAAATAAATAAAATCTGAAAGAATAAACAAATCCCTAATTAAAATATTAACTAAAATAATAATAATAAAATTATCACCTGAGAGCAGACACCGCGCACGGTCTCACGCGCGGGGTCGTGTGCATGGTTGCGTGTCTCAAAAACAACACATTCAATAACAAACAATCCCTTAACAAAAATTAGGGGCTGTGCAGGGCGTGCATACGCTCGCGCGTTCGTATAAAAACGAGATTTTCTTTTAATTTAAAACCGGTTCAAAACACCAATTCAAAAACGAGACCCAAAATAATTAATTTAAAATAATGCATTGGTCAGGGTGTGACAATTCTCCCCACCACAAAAACTTTCTGCCCCCAGAAAGTCACCAAGCCAAACGAGGAAACAAAGTTGATTTCGAAACTGAACGAGGCCAACAAAATCACGAACTTTGTATGACTTTTCACTCCATTAGTCACACCTGACCATCTCTGAGGGAAACTGAGAAGAGAAGGACCATCAGGAAAAGAGGAGGGTTCTCCCCACCACAAGAACCCGACTAGCACAACCTACATTGAGGCTCTTAACATGAAATAACTCTGGAACTGCTAACTTGATCCAAGTGGGAACCGCCACACATACCAAACCTCGAAAAAGGCACGACGAGATTCATAGTGTGTCTCCCCACCATTTAAGAACCAACTAGCTTAAACCAACCAGTATAAACCGACATGAGAACTTCCAATCCTAAACCAGAAACCACTACGACATGAGAAAATCCACAGAAGAATTCAACCAAATAACGAACTTAACCATGACTCATCACTTCCACAAGAGATGAGAAACTCCAAAACGAGCATGCACTAAAACAAAACGGGTCACACTTGAGGAGGCGCAACTACTGGAATCACATGAAAACAAGATCACCATGCCTTTTTACAACCATAGTGGGGTACTCAAGGAACAAAGACCACAACGAAAAAAAGAGACCTTTGCGCCTCTTACAGAAAAACAGAACCTTCAAAGACGAGGAAGCTTGAACCGAGAAACTTAAACTGTCCCTATTTTAGCACTGGAGACAAAAGTTAGACCAATGTGACCCACACCCAACGGTTCCTGACTGCGTGAAAGGCTTCACTCAGAGACCTGTGGCTGGAGCTCTGATGTCTTGAAGCATATGCTGCCCCGCAGCCAGGAGCTGACATCCTTCGGTCGAGACTCCTCCTGACGAAGCCGCTAGCATAACCTCTCTAAGTTTCACAAAAAGCCACACCGACAGCAAGTCTTCAATGGATGATGATGGGGCAACTTAAAGCACCCAAAATGGCCACAAAGAAGTGAACAAGAGGGTGGCCTGACTAATAGAATATGGAATTGAAAAGAAAACTTGTCTGAGATGGGTTCCTTCGGCTCGCTCTCACAGAATGGGGAACCATCCCAAACACCAAAGGGAACCGGTCCTTGAACAATAGACGAAGACCCCACACAAGAGAAACATTAACTGACTCTGCGACATTATCTTTGGAGAAAAGGGAACCAACTTCTTGAGATGCCCAACGTAGGCTTTCACTATTCGTTGGCATCGCTGGACACTCATGAGCCTTGTCGCTTCCATCACCTTAGCTTCCACAAATATAAACCAACTAACGAGAGTGGTCCTAAACACCTTCCAAGTCATACCATCATGCAACGACACTAGGGTTATCTCCTCCACCAATCCAAGGTTGCACCTTCAAACGAACTCAAACCAACACGGACTCTCATAGTTTTGGGAGTTTCCAATAACCTGGAAACACCAACGATTTCACCAAGCCAGTCTGCTACCTTCGATAGATCACTATCACTACACATGCCGGACAATAACCGAAAAGAATTCAATTCTACCACTCCGCTATGAGTCTGGGTAGAACCAACAACTAGAAGTGACTCACTAGAACTTCTGGGACTTTTCTGGGCACCATACTCAAAACAAGAGGCACGAATCCGAATCAAAAGTCATCATAAATCAAAATTCCACACCACAATCACAAACAAAATCTCAAACTCAAATCACTATTCCAACCACAATTCAGTACGTCAAAACCAAGAACTCACGAAAAGGAATACCCATCACGAAAAGAGAACGCTAAACAATTCCTCGCTCACTTTTCTAAACATTTGAAAAACCCTTTTTGAAAACCATATTTCAGCAACCAAAACCACTTAAATATCCACCATTGATATCCCATGAAGTCTCACACATACATATCTAGTGCTAGCTCAAGTACCCATCCACTCACATCACCAATTTCCCCACTTTCCACATGCTCACCTCAATGTATGTGATCACTCATAGGAATACCAAGGGTCAATTCAAGACACTTCTCATTTCCAAAACATACCATTAAGCACACAGCACAAATTTCCAACCAATTTGAAAAAGTAACTTATCATCAAAGTAATACATTTCCAATTTCCAAAAAATTTTCCAATTCATATTCCAAAAAGTGTTACTGAGATTCCAAAACAACTTCCAAAACACCTCCCATTTTTCCTTTTGAAACCACACATTTGTTAAAAGAAAACAATTTCCATTTCAAAACCACTTTTCCACTCTAACAACCATATTCACTTTTGAAAACACCTTCACAAAAATCCATTTTCATTTTTGAGATGTACTCACACCAACCAAAATGAAGGTCAAACATAACTCACATTAAAACATCCAAAAATAAGGGACTAGTGGTCATACCAACCCGGTAACATGGCTTAGCAGGCCATGCTCCAAGCAAGCATCAACCATAGGAAGCATCTTGAACCGTGCACTCGGGCCGTACATGGGTCGCTACTTCAAGAAAGTCTGCCGCATAACACTGGCTCACTTCCTTGGTCATCCCTCATCCACACATACCAATCCAAAGAAGAAAATTCAAATCCTGGACTACCCCTGGAAACTCGAGTCTCGGGACGGGCGAGGGTTCATGACATCCTTCCCGCACCTACCTCTCGAGTCCCAACACAATTAATCACCAAGCTACTTGACACCCCAAATAACAAGGGAACCTCTGATACCATTTTGTCACGAACCAACCCGGGTCGACCCTAAACCGGTCACCCGAGCTGATCCGCGGCAAGTCCTAAGGGGCGTTCCCGATCCCCCCGGGATGGCAACTAGTGCCGGGCATCAAAACAAACCAGTTGGGAACGGTTTGGCCCATGAAAAAGATAAGCAAACATAAACTGAACAAGCATATAAATAAAGGAAAACAAACTAAATGACGTGGCAGCAGAAAAAGGAATAAATAAAGAAACGCGACATACCTCAGGTGACCCCGTGGATCACCACGGTACGACAACCACTCACTTCCAAAAGCGATCCAAGACTGAAACCTGCAACTAAAAAGTAAAGTAGGCGTGAGCACCGAGATGCTCAGTAGGAAAGCCAAAAACAACCACGTCCTATGCCTCAGCCTTTATTAAGAAATCCACAATGCCAGTTTGGAAATAAGATATAATAAAATAGTGTTTCTCCTTTTCAAATTTATGTAACGAGTTTTCATTTTCAGGTAAAGCCTTTTACTTCCACTACATTTTCAAAATAGGTTTCAAGCATGCATTTAACATTTCAAAATGAAAAGAAACCAGTTTGGATTAAAATATGGTTTTCACAAACAAGGCATCAAGTATGAAACAGCTGAAAAGAAAGTTACATCGTCAGCAGCATGACAGAGATGAGCACCATGGGTAATCCCTATAAGTAGCTAAAACAAGTGGGAAACTAAAGACCTCGTACCTCAGTGAAACGTGGCTTAGAAGGCCACAACCCTCAGAAAACGTGGCTTAGAAGGCCACGACCCTCAGAAAACGTGGCTTAGAAGGCCACGACCCTCAGAAATTCATATGTTTAGTTAGTGTTGTTGCGTCAATACTGCTAGACAAACCGGGACGAACCCCTGCCGTGTCATCTAGCGTACTAGTCTTGGTCACCCACTTAGATACCCGGGTTTACCATTGTGCTCAATTCCAAAAAGGTGGTGAGCTTCTATCAAAATAAAAGAAATGAACATCACACTTTCTTTATCCTAAAAACTCGCTAAACCTCTCACCACCGTTCTCACTCCTTAAGCGCATTCCCCTATTTCACGTTACATAAAGCATAATCCCCAATATTAGGCACATATTCGTACACTCAATATACAAGTCATTTTCTAAAACCAAGGGGGTTTGCCTTAGGAGGGGTTTTTTCCAATTTTACAAACCATTCCAAAAGGGCCAAACAGGCTTTATGGTTTCACAAATAATAGTTTTAATTTTTGCACATATAATCATCTAAACTCTTTGCAAAACCTTTTAGAAATCCCAATTTAACAATCTACATGTTACATATATAAAAAAACAATCTTGAACACTTTCTTAAAATGATGCAATTAGTTTATGAAAGTCCAAATGGCATTTGTAATACATTACATTTTTTTTCCAAAACAAATGCATAACCATTATTAGCAAATGCACCAAGATTTCATAACATGTAAATATAACATATATATACATATAACATATTTTCAAAGAAAGCAAGCAATTATGAAATTCAAACTAAAGGCATAGTCATAGGAAACCTACCTCAATCAAGTCATTATTGTCGACGACCACTCGAATTGACACTTAGCGCACACACACACATGCATTTATATATATATATATATATATATACACACCCATAGGTGCATTGCACATATATATATATATATGCTTTACTTTATGCATGTGCATGTGGGGTACCTTGACACCCGCGGCCCAAAACCCTCGTAGCGGGGTCCTGCGCACTCCACAAAACATGTAATAAATTAAAAGAACAAATTATGCAATACATGAAAATTAGTACCACAAAATTTACACAAACGAAACACACCCAAACTATATCATAGCGCCACTTCAAAAACACTCGCACGTCAAAATCATTGCAAAACATGAATCTCATAATTTATACAGATTAAATAAGCCATCTGCACCACTTATAAAACATTTTAAAAAGACATAACACAACATAAAACAACACACCCGAAAACCTCTTCTAAGGCCAAAAACATACCGAAACAGACTCCAACGAAATAAAACGCAGCCCTTGCATCATTTAATAAACTAAGTGCACAGTTCATAAAACACCAGTAAATGACACATTGTGGGTTTTTATCAATAAACACACTCGATATCACAATACCTTTTACAAAACTAATAAATCAAATCATACTAAATTTTCTTCAAAACAAAGTTCGCACAAAACAAATTAATTGTAGTACATGGTAAATTAATTGGACAAGAAAATTATTTCAGCAAACAACATTTAATATAAAATCATACTTTTAAACAAGACCACCTCAAACCTTTCACTAAATCAAAACATTCCTAAAAAAAATAAACACACTATGAAACACCTCTAAATCATATTAAACCATAAGTGAAACTTTATTCGAACCAAGAAAACTAATCAATGAGTATACTAAATTAATTAAATTAGAAAATTAATTCGTCGAACAATACATATATGCGGAAACACATACCTTCGGTATCGAAACATCGCAAACGCGGTGCGCAAACTCCGCCGCATGACAACCACACCACAAACAACGCAATTAGTCCCTAAAAACAAGAAATTGGATCAAATACACCATAATCGGACCAAACACAAAGTAAACAATGAAATCAAACTCCAAAGGAAAACGAACTAAAACCCTAGCTAAGAGGAAGACGGGGGATACCGACGGGAAGGGGAGGGTTTGGCCGGAAGGAGTCTGTTCGCCGGAGGGAGAGGGAGAGGAGGCAGTGGTTGCGGGAGGCGGCAGGGGACCGGAGACGGCAGGGGGGGCAGGTCTCGGCGAGCGCGGAGGGCGGAACAGCTGGACGGAGGTGCGGCGTGGCCGGAGTGGGAGGACGGGACGGCGAGGGCAGCAGGGAAGAGGGGTTCGGCGCTGGGGGGATAGGGGTAGCGCGACGGGGGGAAAAGAAAGAGGCCCGAGTGAGAGAGAGTGAGGGAGGAAAGAAAAGGAGAAAAAAAGGAAAAAGGAATAAAAATAAATAAGTAAAATGAAATAGAAATATAAATAAATAAATAAAATGAAATAGAAATAAAAATGAATAAATAAAATGAATAAAATGAAATGAAATAAATAAATAAAATGAAATAAAAATAAATAAATAGAGTGAATAAAATGAAATAAAATAAATAAATAAAATCTGAAAGAATAAACAAATCCCTAATTAAAATATTAACTAAAATAATAATAATAAAATTATCACCTGAGAGCGGACACCGCGCACGGTCTCACGCGCGGGGTCGCGCGCATGGTTTCGTGTTTCAAAAACAACACATTCAATAACAAACAATCCCTTAACAAAAATTAGGGGCTGTGCAGGGCGTGCATACGCTCACGCGTTCGTATAAAAACGAGATTTTCTTTTAATTTAAAACCGGTTCAAAACACAAATTCAAAAACGAGACCCAAAATAATTAAGTTAAAATAATGCATTGGTCAGGGTGTGACAGAATATATACATGTATCATTCTATTAAATGATTGTATGACAATATTATTCTATATATTCATCATCAAAGATAATATTGAATGATAAAAGAAACTTTATATCATAAAAATTACATTCAAATTATATGTTAATATATATACAATATGGATATTCAATGATGAAATCTTCAATTCAAAAGGATTTATCTAAAAGAACCTAATTTTTTTCTGATAATGATCACAACTTTTTCTTTTGTACAACATGGATCCTACAATTCAGAATGTGGTAAGTGACCATAGGTCGCATGGAGGTGAATGTAGTTATTATATTATTAGTTTTATTTTCAAAATTATTGTATATCATCTAATTAGGTCACTTTTAGTGAATTTTCATTTATATACTATTTTTTATGTGATATTTTTTAATTATTTTAATATTGTAAAAGTGATTAATGATTTTTATATTGATTAGTTTTTAGAATGAGTGTGATCACTTTTTATTGAATGTGTTTCATGACACTATTTATATTTTTATTCCATATTTTATTTTAGTTTTTATTTATATAAACTTATTTCATAATAATAGTTTTACATTATATGTACATAAAATTCCAAAATCAGGGATATTGTCTAATTCTTGGATATTATTACTCAAGGGTGAAATCATTCCCATGGGTTCTATCAAAATACAACATTTTTTAGCCAGTCCATGGGGATTAGTGACAAGATTCACGCCTTTTTTCTATCTATTAAAAGTAACATATCTAGTAAACCTTGATCTATTTATTAAAAAAAATATTAGACCACTCTCTTAGAGTTTTCGTGTGTCATTTTAGGTAGGAGGTAAAATATTAAAAATACAAGTGGTAGACAACATGTTGGTGCTTCACCACCACCTCTTGTGATGCAACATGAGTTTCTATTAATAGATGAGATTTTAATAATTATTTTTTTCTTTTTTATGATTGGTTAATTGTATTTTTATATGATATAGTAATATTTTGATTCTAATTAGAGTTTTTCATATTTTTTGAGTTTAACAAATTTTAGTGAGAAAATTGAAGTTGATTAAAAATCTCATGATCAGCCCAAGTTGTTTAGAAAACCATGTATATCTAGTGTGAATGGTTATAGTAATTTCTTAGAGAGTATTATATAGTTATCACATAGTATTTCAAACAATGCATCCAAACAGCGCAACATTTACCATCCCTCTTGAATATGTCAGTAAATCTCCATTCACTCACAATTTGATTCTGATGATGTTTATCATTTATTCTTTGTTGAATTTTTAGATTTTTAAGTAGGTTTTAATGATATAAGATTAAATTATGTTCAATTATTTTTATTTTGTTATGTTTGATTAAGGTTTTTGAAGGTTTGTTTTATATAAAATGTAAATTTAGGTGAAACTATTTTGATCTAAAATAGGTTTTTGTGGGTTTCTTATAAATTAATATTGGTTTTGGATTAGTATTCCAAAAATAAAATATTTTAAAAATGAAATTTTTTATTTATTATTTTAGTCTATCTAAATGTATTTTATATTTTTTTTTCCTTGATTTATTCACGACTATGGGAATTGACTAGCGGTTCATGGATTAATTAGGTTCATGTTTGATGCAATTTAAAAAATCTATTCTAGAATGTTCATGGAGAAAGGTTAAATTTTAACTTCTAGGGATCATCCTCAAGGTGATCCCACTCTTCAATTACGAAAGACGCCCCATGTTTTCTATATATCCCAGCATCATAAGAGTTTGGTAAATCCAAAATCCTTTATACCATAAGATCATATTTTAGAATTCATGAATCATTATACAACTTGATTTTGTAGTGATTAAGGTTTGTATAAAGTGGAGAAGTGGTTATAGAGGAATTAGGGAGTATTTAATTCATTGTAATTATTTCAATCATCATTGTTGAATGTTTTGGGGGGATTATACATAGGACCATGTCGAGTATTGAGGGTGAATGTGGTCCATTTTCAATTCAATTATGTGATGTCTTAGGATTTCATTAATATGATATCTATTAAATGAAATTATCCCAAGGATGTGAATGTAGATGAATCAATTGAGTGTATCAATTTTCATCAAGGTGAGTGAATTGTGAAGGATTATATTAGTTTTTTCTCATAGTTATAGTTTTTTTTTTGAAGGAAGGATAATATTAATGACGAATATCAGCAGCAGTACATGAGAAAAGCCAAGAAGGGAAGTTGTCCATCCAGAGCTGGTTGACATAGAAGGGGCCTAAGGCTGCCAGCTGATGGACTTCATTGTTTCCTTCCCTTTTGGTAAATGAGAAGGTGCAGCAAGAGAAGCTTTGGCGTAGCGAGCGGATTCTCCTGACGATGAAGAAAAACGCCTGAAGTCTGGAGTCATTGTGGTTAATGGAATTGATAACAGAAAGACAGTCCGACTCGATAATGATATCAACCCATCCACGTTCCAAAGCGAGCATCATCCCTTCAAGAATGGAATAGGCCTCAGCAACTGCAGGTTCCCAGAAGGCATGATGTGGTTCATATTTTACTGCAATGATCTGTCCCAGATTATTTCGAGCCAGGAGGCCAAGAGAAACAGGCCCATCCTTGGGGAGAGAAGCATCCACATTGATCTTAATACTCCCTTCCTTTGGGGGGTCCAATGAGGGGGACAGGAGGGGGTAACACCTGAAAAAAGGTGTCCTTTGCGGTCCTTCCATCCCTCAATCCATGAAGTGGCTCATTCAATCCAGAACTCGGGGGGCTGATGGACATGGTGGAAAACCGAATCGTTGCGCCGAACCCAAATGATCCAGGCCAGGGTGCAACAAGCGCTTGCATTAGCCGATGAAAGAGAGGAACACCAGTGCATCAGAAGATCAGGGAGGTCAGAGGAAATGTCCAGTGAAGCATCTGAAGCCGAGCCCCATTTAACAAATTTCCTTGGCTCCTGGGCAATGAATGATGGCGTGCCAAGGAGTTTCAGGAATATTTGGGCAGAAAGGGAATGAATCAGTGCTGGATATATGTCGATAAACAAGGAGTCTCATGGTAGGGAGGGTGCACGTGCACAGATGCCACCAAAATTGGCGTATTTTTTGGGGGACGTTGAGCTTCCAGAGCACTTTACATGGTCCCTCATCACAGTCGCGAGAGTGAATGTCAAGAGACATTCTGTACCCGGATCTCACCATGTACTCGCCTGAAAAATCATTGGTCTAAAAAAGATAGTCGGGGCCTGCATCAGGGACCCAGGGGATGCTCAGAATAATTCTTTGGTCTCTTTCATTAAACCAATCCTGGATCTTTTCCACACACCATCCCAGGCCCTGGTCTGAAAAGAGGCAGTTGAAAGTGGCATCTTTAAGACCTGGTTGGGCAGGGGATGTGGCCCGCAAACCATCCTTATCGAATAGACAGGGATCAGTCCAGATGTTGACAGAAGATTCATTTCCAATCCTCCAACCCATTCCTTTTTCCAGGAGAGTTCGGGCCCCCCCCAAATACTTCTCCAAAGGAAGCTAGGGCGGGGGCCAAGAAAGGAACCACGGAAGTCCATGTGGGGAAAGTACTTGGAATGGAGTATCCACGCACATAAAGATGATAGACGTTTAAGAAGGATCTATCCTTGCTTGGCCAATAGAGCATCATTGAACAGAAGAAGATTTTGGAATCCCATCCCTCCCTCCGACTTGGGTTGGTAGAGTTTCTCCCAGGCCAACCAGTGGGGTCGATTTCTTCCATCATTTTTCCCCCACCAGAATTTGGCAGTATGTGAATGGATCAGGTTGACGATGGTTGTTGAGAGCTTAAACATCGACATAAAGTAGCTAGGGATAGATTGAATGACAGTTTTAATGAGGGTTCCCTTTCCATCTTTGGAGATGCTTTTTGGGGTCCAGTCTTGAATTTTTTTCTCGATCCTATCCACCAGATCTGCAAAGATTTCTTTTTTGGACCATCCAATCACCGTAGGGAGTCCGAGATACTTCTGGTGTTTATCATCCAAATGAATGCCTGCATATGCACAATGCTCAGCTCTCTTGGCAGGAGGCACCCCTGCGCTGAAGGAGATTTCTGATTTTCTGTGATTAACAGACTATCCAGACACCCGCTCATATTTCTGTATTTCTTGGCTGATCACCCGGAATTCATTAACAATGGATCTGGAGAAAAGGAGGCAGTTGTCCATGAAGAAGAGATGTGACACTTGTGGGCTCTCACGACATACCTTTGCACCATGAATAGACTTAGAGGATGCAGCCCTAGAAATAAGGTTAGAGAAAACATCAGCCACCAAAATGAAGAGAAAAGGGGAGAGAGGATCTCCCTAGCATAGGCCATGAGTAGGGGTGAATCTTATAGTTAGATCCCCATTGACCTTGATTCTGAAAGAGACGGTCGAGATGCAGTGCATGACAATTTCTATCCATTTAGTGCAGAAGCCCATTCTTAGCATCACAGCTCTAAGGAACTGTCATTACACTTTATCATAGGCTTTGGTCATATCCAGTTTCTCGGCCATGGTTCCTCTTTTCGTAGTGGAGTGCATTTTCATAGAGTGGAACACTTCATGGGCCACAATTTCATTATCAGTAATCAGCCTCTTGGCCACGAAGGCACTCTGGTTTTCGGTAATAATAGCAGGAAGCCAAGGACGCAGACTATTGACAAGGATTTTTGAGAAGATCTTATAAGAGGCATTGCATAGACTAATCGGTATAAAATCAGGGATCGCCTGAGGTTTTTTTATTTTGGGGATGAGGATGAGGACCGTTTTTTTGATGGAAGAAATGCTTGTATTCCCCGCCCAGATGTTTTTTATCATTTTGCATATGTCGGGACCCATAATGTGCCAGTATTGTTTAAAAAATAGAGCATGAAAACTATCCAGTCCCGGGGCCTTAGTGGGGTGGATATGCTTCAAAGCCCGGTGTATCTCATCATTCATCACATATTTTTTAAGCTGCCGGTTGATCTCCTCGGTGATCAAGGGTCTGATGCATTCTTCAACTTCAGCAGACATGAAAGGAGTCCCTGTGGAGAAGAGGTTCTAGAAATAGCCTACCAAAGCTTCGTGAATGCCGCAAGTGTCAGAAACAATGCTTCCATCAGGTTGTGAAAGGCTCCTGATAGAGTTTTTTCAGTGCCTAGCTGACGCTTTTATGTGGAAATATCTTGTATTAGTGTCTCCCTCTTTAATATGGATGTCCTACACCTGCATATCCCAAAAGCTTTCCTTAACACGAAGGGCCCCATCCAACTCTCTTTGAGTGACACCAATCCTGTAGATGTTTCTATTGGATGGGGGTTGCCTGAGTAAGTTTTGAAACTTCTTTTCAAGGGCATCACAATGCCTATCAGGTTGGTGGAATTTCTTGTTGCTCCAATATCTCAGACCAGAGGCAAACTGTTGGAGATTGAGGCCAACATCTTCCTGGGAACTCTTCCAACGTGATTGGACCACCTCTTCGAATTCATGGTCTTTTTCCTAGAAGATATCAAACCTGAAGGGTCTGCTGAGTTGTTGATTTTGTTCACCTTGAAAACAGTCAATGAGAATTGGGCAGTGATTCGAACAGTTAAGGGCCATGTGGCCAACATGAAACATGTTGAACAAATTGATCCAATCAGTAGAACATAGAAATCTATCAAGATTCTCAACGATGAGAGTACCTTCAGTATTTCCGCAGAACCATGTAAAAGGGTTACCTGTGAACCCCAGATCAACCAGGTTCGCCTTAGTGACTGTGTCTTTGAAGTTACACATTGAGGCTGAGTGTCGAAAACTTCCACCTCTCTTTTCCTTGTGGAACATGATTTCATTGAAATCACCTCAGAAAAGAATAGGGCTAGTTAAATCATGTCTCAGATTGTAGAGAAGGTCCCATGACTTCCCCTTATTAGAATGGTATGGCCATCCATAGAATCCCACAAAGGTCCAGGGTGGGTGTAAGTTCGTTTGAATAGTCGCAGCCACGTGTTGCATGGAGAAAGACAAAATTTTAATATCAAAATTTTCCTTCCAGAGGAGACAGAGGCCCCCAGAATGGCCTTGTATGGGAACCAGAAAGTAGCCTTGGAAGCTACACATTAGAGAAATACCATTGGTGTCCTTGTTTTCCATTATGGTTTTGGACCGTAAAACCATATCGAGGCGACTTTGAGCACAATTGCGCTGAAGCATGCAAACTGTTCATGGGTTTCCAAGCCCACGACAGTTCTAGAATAACACAATCATTGCTCTAGGCGGGGATGGGTCTCACCCGCCGCTGCCTTTGGTTCCTCCAGACTCGTTTTTTCATTTTTCATTTTCCATCTTTTGGTGGGATTCCTCTCTGATTGGCATGTTTCAATTTTTCGTTTCTTGGCCCTAGGGTTAGGGTCTTTCACGTGACCACCGCTTCCTCCACGTTGCACCCTTTTCCACATGTGATGGGTGATTGGGCCCAGTATTGGAGTTATCGTCATTCCATAGGCCTCCATTGGTGGTTTATCAATTACGGACGATTGTGGATCCGGATCTGGATCTAGTGGCTCGATGTGCATCTGCATTGGCGTTGAGCATAGCCTTGGTGGTTCTTTTTGCCTCGTCGTCGACCTTGTGGATGGTTGATTTGTTTCCTTCAAGTGGTTAGGATGAACTCCATCTTCTCTCTAAGTGGGATAGTCAGATTTGGAGAAATTCAGAGGTCCTAGAATAATGGCTTTTCCATTTGTAGGTTCCACCTGACTAGTGTGTGACAATGTGAGACGGTCATGGTCCTTTTGTTTTTCCGTCTCAAGGATGAAAGCATATTTATTCATTTTTGCACAGAGCCAAGGGCCATATTGGAGGTTGATGTCACCTGATCCACTCTTAGGTTTTGAGGTACACGTTCTTTCCTGGTGGCCAAGACGACCACAAAAAAATCAGAAGAGTGTGAGTTTCTCAAATTTAAATGATATCTAGGTGTTGGTGTCTTCGACTTTCAGGAACATTCCCCTCATCAGGGGCTCTGACACCGCAATTTCCGCTTTGATCCGAACCTCGAGGCCCCATTGTATTGGGTATGAGCCATCCCATTCAATAAAGTGTCCTAGACTATCCCCAATTGGCCTCATTATGCGTTCCATTCTAGCGTGGAATGGGATTCATTTAACTCGTATCCAGAAGGGGGAGCGGGTTAAGGTCACTCGCTGGATATCATCTCCCCCTTTGAACTCTTCCATGAGGAGGATTTGATTACCAAAGGACCACGGTCTTCCATGCAAGATTTTGTCCCTATCTCTCTCGTTAAAAAACTCGAAGATGATGCGATTAGTCCCCGCCTCCCGAATAGCCACTCCTGCATCAAGTTTCCAGATGGATTGGCGGGTGCTTTTGAGAGCCCTCTGATTAACCGAAATGTTTTCAAGGAACTTTCCAACAACGAGCATAGACGTTCGTTTTTCCAAGAGTGGGTCTTAATTTCTTCGTGCCTCGATCACCGGTTTTTAATTGTCTATTAGGGACAACCCCTTCCACAGATTAACTAAGTCGGCTTCCATAACGCAAGTCAAAGGATGTGTGCACAAACTTCCAAAAGGGCCAGCACCCTTGCAGATCCCAAAACACCATCACTTCAAAAGACCCTGTCCACCCAAAGGGTCACTGGACCGGAAGCCTTTTCACGGACCCTTACGCGGTCTTCCCACCTAAGACAGCCTCCAGAGCCTTTGTAATAAAACAAACATAGACTGGTCATTCCTGAGACCCGCATTGCACGCCCCCCAATCTTCGCGGAGCAACTCTCCACAGTAGGCCTTCGCGGCTTCACCACGTCTCAGGACTTCGCGAGCAAATAGCGCCTCGGAGCCTCACGGTAAGAACTTCGCAGACCAGCCACCATGCGATCACGCAACACCGCTGACCTTCGCGACTAGTAATTCGCAAATCGTCCTCTTCGCGAACTCACTTCGCGAACCAGAAATTCGCACTCCCAGTGCCTTAGCCCTTCACGGTAGATGCTTCGCGAAGCAAACACAGTGCGCCCACACAAACTCTATGAACCTTTGCAGCCAGTGCCTCGCAATTCAAGACTCCTTCACGGCCAGTGCCTCACGATTCAAAACTCCTCGTGAATCGGCCTCTTCATGGCAGGTGCTTCGCGACTCCTCCTCTGCGCGAGCGCTCAACGCGGGGAATCAACGCGGAGGGTGATGCACGTATCAAACCCCAGATCGGCGTAAACTTCGCACCAGTGTGGAAAAGGAACCCTCCCCCAATCCATCCCTTGTCTTCACGAAATAGTAACAAAGGCCAAAGGGAAAGGGAAGCCATGAATAGATCTGACACCGATGGGGATGACGGTGTCGGGAAGGAAAGCAAGGTCCCCTAGTAGGCCGGAACTGTTCCAGGGGGTGAAAATGAACAGAGAGGGAGGTCTGATTCCCTTCGATGCCCAAAATATGGTTTCGGGAACAAGAGGAGACTTCCGGAGGCTGATGGAAGCAGTGAATTCACCGCGGAGGGTTGAGGAGTGGCATAAAAGAAGGGTAACAAAACGGGCCACAAAATTCCGCAGACCCACCGCTCCACGCGGATGCAGAAGGGGAGAACGTGTCGCCGCAAAACCGGAACTCTGAGGAAGGAGACGTCGGCCCTAGGAAAACCCTAGGAGGGAACTCTCGGCCGCATCGAGAGACTATCAGTGATTCTACTAGTTATAGTTATTTTCTCTTGAGATAGTCATAATTTACACTCTAAAAGATTAAGTCATTAAAGGATGAATTTTCCCAAAATTTGGATTAGTTGTTTGTAATTATTTCTTAGAATCATATAGTGAAGTGTTTGAGAGTTCCATGTTAGTGGAAGATAATTAGACAATCCAACCTCTAATGGGTGTGATTCATTAAATTTGTGTTATATATGTATATTTACATCATAGAGGTCAGTTGATCCAAAGTAGGGAATACCAATTTATCTTTTTTACTCATGTCATAAAATTGTTACATCTATGAGAACTAATAAAACCTCTCTTGATCTTCTAGTGTGAATTTTTTTGGGTATTATAGTCCCTATTATTGAATGCTTTAATGAATTTTATTTGGTGTATCCACCTAGGATCTCTTTATGTTTTCTATTGTTGAAATATTAAATAAAAACACTATGGTGTAAATTGGAATATTGATGATTTAAAAGGGCTGAAAATATAAGTGTTCATTCACTAAGATGTGCGGTGATTCAATGAATAAAATTATTTTTATGTTTCATTTGGAAAAACCATAAAAAAATATCAAAATGATTGATTTTTTTGTATTTAATACATACACTATAGTTATAGATAATTAAAGTGGTTCACTAATCAAAATTAGAAGCCACATCCTTAGTTAAATCTCAACTTATCTGAGACTATAAAACTACTATAATCTTCATTTTGATTACAGTAATTAGTGGATATTAAAAAACTTGTATTTACATGATATTTAACATTATTATCTCCTAAAACCATAAGAAAATTATTTACCATGTTTAAAAATGTTTCACTATTGTCTTGTATTTATTGAGGAATTGATTATCCATCACCTCTAATGGTTTCCTCTAAATAACATTATAGTTATCCTTTACATTTATGAATTTAATTCTTTATCAAAATTTGATGAGATGGTTTAAAAGAGAAAATCTAGAGTAATCAAATATGTTTAATCAATTTGGTGGAAGAAAAATCCAGGGATTTCGGAATGGTTACAAAACATCATATTCTATTGAATTTACATCAGGGTAAAATTAATGGAAAGATGATATAATAAAATTATATTTTGTATTATATAAATGATCATTAAAACATATAATCTGAGTTTGGTGGTCATATCAATGCTATATATATGTGAATAGTAGTCACTAAGTAAAATGAAGAATCTTCTATAAAAGGCATAGGTTGATAAAACTGGTTAACCCTCTTGGACCCTCTACAAATATGGGAGGTACCACTTTTACATGTGGTATGAATAAATATTACTCCACTATCCAGGAATAAATCTATTCTTAAACATAAATTAAATTTAATTTAATTAAATTGAAGATACACTTAGTGTATGACTCTCAAGGACCCTTTATCAATAAAATTAGAAACTACAACATTCTTCACACACACTAATGTTTAATATCACCTCTTTGTAAGTTGATATCTAGTCAATCAAGATTAATTATTTTACTATCATCTAATAAATTTGGCCTATCTTTATTTGATGTTCCAAAATTAACTTTTCTATAAACTACCATGGCCATGGATTTTATTTATAAACTTACATATACATAAAAGGTCCATGTATATCTTATTCCATTAACTTTAATTGGAAAACTCCTTTCTAGAATATTCAATTTGTGCAATATCTCTTGTGATTCACCCATCATATGTTATTATTCAAAGAGAATATTTACACACAATTTTCATCCCTACATAAAACTAAATTATTCATGATACACATTAATATTGATCTTATGTAAAATGAATAATACAAAGGTTCGTAGATATAAATATTCAATGAAAACTAAAACATGTGGAATTTCATTAAGTGGGTTTCTCCTCATGAACATCTTTAATAGGGATTACAAAGTTCAAACTTCACTTAGAGAATCCCCATATTCTTATGATCCCCCAGCACATGATATTCAAAAAATATATGTGTCTTATAAGATTAATTTACATAGATGATAAAAAATTACCTAGGAAACTTTTTATGGAATATTTATGTTTTTATTAAAAAAATAAACAATTATATTGATTTTATATTAAAATTTCTCTATATAAATTATCACATTAATGTTACATAAAATAATAATCACTGTCTGATAAGAATAAACATGTTTTTATAATAAATATCAAAAAAAGTAGTGGGTTATAGGGTACTAAATCTATCAACTCCCACAAGTATAAAAGCCAACTACTAACATTTTTTCAAATAGTTAATTCACACTTGATATGCATGATTTTAATGAGGTATGGAATAGTTGAAAAGATATCCACATTAAACATTGTGGATATACTATTATTTCCAACATTATTCCCTTGATAAAAATCATTCCAGAGTTGATTTTAATGAAATATTTACACACTATATATTTAGTTTCACAAAATATGAAATATATATGGATTTTAAATATTTTTTAACCATGATTTACATTGATTTTCAATTTATCATTTCACTATAATTATCAAAATGGTGATATTTTTTAAAACTAATCATTATAAAAATCAATTATATATCTTCTAACAATTTTGTTCATATCTTATCATTATACCAAGAATATACCATTTATATAACTCTGGTACTTTAATATTGTCTTAAATAATTCACAATATTTTTATCTAGATTTATATAATACACATAATGACTTATATGTTAGAAAAAATCATCTAAGTGATAGTAAAATTGTTCATTATTTATTTCACATAAAATTTGCAACAATCCTATCATGAATGTTGAATACTTTATCTTTATAATACATTTGTAATATTTATATAATTTTGACTGAATTTAAACAAACTTATATATATATATAATGATCCCTGGAATATATCCTACTTTATCCAATTAATTCATTGAGAAATGTATTTTTAGACTTGTATTAACTAGATAGAAGAGTGATAAGGATTTTTTCCAATGGATACACAACTCAATTTTTTGTACTAGTTTCTAGGGACCTCTGTAGGTGAAAGATGTTGAATTTTACCTAGTATATGATCTGGAAAAAAATTGATAGTTATACTAATAACATGGTGTGGTTTTTACCCATGGGATAATGTTTTATGAAATTTCAACAATGCATGTTTTCAAGAATATTTAATATTATTAATTTAAATAAATAATATTCATATGAGTTTGGATGATGATATAATCTAAATGGGATATTATTTGGGAATTATAACATAATTTGTGTGTTTATAATGGGTAATTGTTCCTAGTTGATGTGTAATCTATATTCATGGTAATTTAGTTATAGAATAGGTGTTCTGAAGTGTTTTATTTGAAATCCCATTTGACCTGGATGAAATGATACAAAAATTCAACAAATATTTTTCATATTGGTGAGCCATATTTATTAGTGAAATCCCTAGAGAATCTTTGGGGGTGGAGACTCTATTTCCTAATAGAAAAAAATCAATATTCACGGATTGAGAACCAGATATGAATTCAAGAGCCAACAATAATGGACTATGAATTAATAAAAAAGAGAGGGGAGAATCTATGATTATTATTCATTATCATTCGGATTCATTATTCAAATTCATGACTCATTATTCATGATAAAATATTAATGAAAAACTAATAGTAGATTGCTTCCACCTTTTTAATCATTAGGTTTATCGACCCATGTTAATATTGAAATCAATTTTTCAGATTCCATGATTCATAAATATTGAATGTTCTTTGCGTAATGATCATTAATGGTTTTTATATTAATTTGTTGATATGTTTTCCCCCTTTGAGTATTTAAAATTATTCTCTAGATCACATGGTTTCCATTTTTAATGAAACATTGTGTGGAAAATATTCACATTAGTATTTTTTCTTTGATACCCTTCTTCCATCACGATGTGAAGAATCAATATCATCCTTTTCTTTGGAAAATTGTTTGACTTTGGTGCGATTTAAATAGAGATATAGTGGAGGTATAATTGTAAAGGTATCATATATAGAATGAAATAGTTAATAAATGACTATAGGTTTCATGATAGTGGTTTTTGATGAAATGAACCTTTCTATCTTCTCAAGGGAATAAAGATAGTAACTGATAAATCTCATTGGAAAGTGGTGGTGGAAGTTGGCCTTATGTAAAAAACATATTCAGTGACTAAAATGGAAAAACCTTATGGAATAAAAATATTTATATCATATATTTTTAGCTATATTTTTTTGGTCTATAGTACCATATTATTGGTACTATTTATTCATACGAAACTAGGTAATATCATATTTATTAGTATCACATGCCTCGTGACTTCATATCACACATATTGTACTCAGTGTAAGATTAAATAAAATATTATTCTATATACATTTAAATAAATAATTTATCTCAGGGTTGGCTATCTTAGCGTGTATGGGAAGTAAATTACCTTTTGGTAATCTAGATATTCATTATGTGTTGATCTGGACCACACACTATATACTTTTTTCCACTACATTAGTCTGGGTTAATAAGTACATGTCGATTACCCATAGCCCATGGGTTCTTCACATTGTATACACATCAATACACATATCAAGAGTCAACCCCCACTCAACCAAGTTTCTTCTTAAGGGATGCATGTCATGTATTCCTAAAGTATATTTAATGTACTTTTCTATCTTTAAAGGTTTCCTGCATCTATATAATGGCACACAAATTTGGAAATTGAGTATTCAGTCATAAGTTTTTTACTATTTAGAATGCTATTATCCATTACTATTTATAATTAAAGGTGATACATGAAATGAATCAGAAATATTACATTTTTTAGCTTTATATGGATGACCACTACGTTCATGAAAGATTATAGAATTAATCACATGGTCAATAAATACACTAGTAATGTGTAGATAATAAGGAAACAATTTACCATATTCTTATTAGAGTTTGGTACTATATTATATGCATTGGGTGAAGTTCCTCCATATAATGCATGAGGTCGATACCCCCTTGGTTATTTCAAGTTATGAGTCACCCACATGACAAATAGAGCTATGAAATCCCCTACTTATAGGGAATAGGACCTCTGTTCATGGAGTTTGGTGCTGCCTAATTTAATGTTCTTCGCTTAATGAAGTACGGGTCCAAAATTATAGATTCTATGAGGTGTGTTAGGGTTTCCATGTCTAGGTAGTTAAGAAAGTATGAGTTAAGACATCAATGACTAATAAGAATACATGTAAAAGGTGAAAGTTACCAAGTGTATTTAGAGAATGGTGATAGTTTAATTCTGACTAAAAAGGTTTTTCACTCCCTATACTAATGCCCATACATAAAGAAAGGATTAGATCCCACACTATTGTATTGTGTGGAAACATGGAAGATAAAAATGATGATTTTTTCATATATTACTAGCCTTTATACATCTTAGGATCCCCATGATTTCAATGATTTTTAAAATACATCTAGGTTATAGACATTAGACTTTGTAAGGCATTCAATTCTCTGACCACCCTTAGTTACCCTTGTGGGATGATCGTATATTGAATAGAGTTTTGTATCAAGGGTTTGTGTTCATGAGACTTCTAGTTATATATTTTATATGTATTATTTGGTTTCTCCCTAATAACCCCAAATTATGATGTTTTAGGTACTTTATTTATTTACGATTTCTTTCTGGTTTTTGAGTCATTAAACCATGTATGTTTATATACTCACCCTATAGTGATATTTTTTCACACAAAAAATTGGTTTGTTAAAATGATATATAGTTCAGAGATGGTTGAGGTATATTTCCATCGAGTTAGACTTGTTTAGAGTTGAATACTACAAGCGCTTGATGTTTCATTATGGTGATGAAAAAAGTTATAGTTGGAGATCAATTAATATGCCCATATAGAATAATGGATTTTTCTGATATCTCATTCCCTTAAAGATTAGATACCATAAAATATGTACTCTTATAATGGGTTTTTCCTATTTGTAAATGTACTTATCATGTGATGTCTAATGAACATATTATATATATATATATATATATATTTGGTTATATATATACTACATGTATTAAAGGTTATTTTATTCATTGGAGATTTTTACTTATATTGGTTGATATAGTAAATGACCTTCATTGTGTGTTATGCCTTCATTGTTCCATTATCTAGCCCCTAGACTATTGGAGGTAGGATTGGGATGCTAAATTCATATTAGTACCAACTCGGGTGGAGATCAGGTTGGTCATTCTATGTCAAAGTGGTATCATAGATGGTATGTCCTAAGGATGGTGATTGGAGTTAGTAGTTCTATGAGTATTGGATTAGGAATTTGGGTTAATAGTGTCAAATATGATTTGAGTTTTTATATGAGACTAGATAGACCAATGTATGTGATTCAATTCATATATCATTTAACCACGAATTTGATGAATTTTTACCAAACCTTGAGCATTATAAAAAACATTTAGGGTATAATCCATTGGTATATAAATTATATAGTTGTTAGTTATGATATTTCAGGTCCCTACAGTATCAAATCATCGAGATATTCTCTAACCATTTTTGGATCATAATATCAAATGATGGATCAAAAAAAATTGATAAATTATAATTAGAGTCATGTTTATGATGAGACCATTCATGTTCATGGACATATTTTATCTAGTCATTTGGGAATTGAGGCACTGATTCAGTTATAGAGTTGGGAGAAATCCATATACCATGATAAAAGGTAGTTTCACTCCACTTTTTCCTAGTTGGGGTTTTCATATAGATTATATGGTAATTCATATTGAGATGAATAAAGATACCTATAGTCTAAAAGTGTTATGTTAATTATAATGGTAGAGGTCCATGAGTTACAAGGTGATCCTTTTCATTGAGGGATAGAGGAATGGGTAGAATCCAATAATCATGTTTTCAATCTAGTTTGAATGATTTTTGAGGCGATGTAGATTAATATGTTGAGTTTTACATGGAATAATAATCCAGTAGAGGGTATTTTTTTATACAACACTTAATGGGATTGATCTACCATGGTTGGAGTTTGAGTCATTATTCAAGATGGTTTTATATCTATATATGTTTGGGATAGTCTGAGTTCTATATATGTTAGTCCCTATATAGAGAAGAATAAATGTAACACCTAGAATCCATATGAGTTATACATTTGATTTAATTTTTTATTTGAAACATGTATTATTATTTTTGGGTTATTTGAGGTATTAGAAGGGTACCCAAGGTCATTTTAGGAGTTGGACATGACTATAGGTTGAAGGACTATTGTATGTTGTTATTAAAACATAATCATGTGAGGGATATGTTGTGATAAGGGTTTTTAACCACATCATATGTCTTTTACACATGTTGAGGTGATTCATAGAAATAGTATTAGGGTTATGTATGATAATAAGTTATAGTGGGTTGGGGGACATGCCATTGGAGTAGAAGGATACACCATAGAAAAGGTTCAAAATCACTGACTCTTGAGTTACAAGATATTATTTTTATATATATACTATTCATAATAAAGAATATGTGTTTCACATCATGAAGGTCTACATGTGGTGGAGCCATCGTACCACATCAGATATGAATGAAAATGTGACAAAAATCTAGTGGGGGAACATTGTGTTGTGAAAATAGTCAAATGCTCCTGTAGGGTCCTAAAAAATCTGCAAAGGAGAATGAGAATCCCCTTAATTCAAGAGATAATTCTACCCAATTTCCTTCGAGGGATTGAGAAAAAATGTGGAGAATACTCAAAGGTTGGAAAAAGATGGACCGATATGCGTACCGGTCCAATATTGACGGTACGTGGCCAGTTCAGTGAGTCGCCCCCTCCGCGGACTGCTGTCGTTCGCAGAACAGAGGCGAGGACCCTCCGTGGGCACGAAGCAGGATGGGAACTAGGCTGGTCCACCATCAAGAACTTCCCCAGCAGCAAGACACGGCAACCATCCTAGACCGCGTACGCCGTCATTCACGGAATAGAGGCGGAGCCCTGCGCGGATGCGAAGCACCCTCCGAACCAATTTGGTTCGTGAGTGAGGTGCATTCAATGCCCCGAAAGTTGGGGATTGACCAAGTCATCTGTAAACCTGGTTTTTGGTAATGGGCCTCCGCAAAAGGTGTTGCATAACCACATATACATCTCTTTCCCCCTCTATAAAAGGACATCAGGGGGAAGAAAGGAGAGGGGTAGATCAGACTCAGGTGGAAGGATTTCGGAGGAAGGGGCTTAGGATTTCACAAACAGCGAAGTTCCAATTCGCTACAGGTATGAAACTGGAAACGAATTAATAAGGAACTGAAAAATGCATAACAACTTAGTGAACCGAAAACTTAAAATAACAAAAAAAAAGAAGACAGTAAAGCCAGGGCCCCTCTGCGGATGTACTCTCTGTGAACCAGGGATTCTATTACCCTTTTTCAATCATACGCACCGTGTAGCACCCTCCTACGTGAGCGAAGCCTTGACCGACGAACCCCCGACCAGGCGTCACCCCTGGCCGCCGCTGCTCATGTGGACTCTCCCGCGTACCAACCTGGTATGAGGGCAGAACCCGAAGCCATGTACCACCCTGGTACGCGGGATACCTATCAGTCCGCTTACCACCCTAGTACGCAGATGGCCTCTCCAGCCGTATAGCACCTCCCTACGCGAAGGGTGCCACTCCTCATACACCCATGTGGCCTGCCAACTCCTTCGGTGTTCCCATTCCCTGAGTCAGATAAAATCCTTCCAATCCGTCCTGATCCTTCGCAATACCCTCATTGGCCTATTCATCAGCCTCGAGCCAAGGCCTTTACCGAAGCCACCTGATCCATATGATGTAACCTTCAGGCGTATCAGCACGCCGATTTGAGTTCACATACCCATGGTAGGCGAGGACAAAGGGGTTGCTCTGACCCTTGAGCGGATTCCCAAAACATTCATGGGTTCACATACCCATGGTAGTGTAGGGTCCGAGCCCGGGATTCCCCTTTCTGCCTCTCCACTCACCAGGATTGGGGGACCCCGCTTGCATTTCCTTTCGACGCCAGTGGTGAGAACTTCTCCCCTCTTCTGGGAGTAACAGGACAACCATCTCGATGTAAGCCCCTAGTTATTATTATAGGAGGTGGTGCCTACACCCCTCCTTTATTCGGTCCCAAATCCCTCTCCCATTGGGGTTTGTCACCAATTAGGGCCTCCATCCCTGAGTAAGTCCCAATCTCTCAGGGCAACCATCCCGATGTAATATCCTAGTTCTTATTGCAGGAGGTGGTGCCTACACCCCTCCTTTATTTTGTCCCAAATCCCTCTCCCATTGGGGTTTGTCACCAATTTGGGACTCCATCCTAGAGTAAGTCCCAATCTCCATTTTCCCGGGCTTCTAGCCATGCATAATCCCCATTTCACTTCCCACGGATGCACCCTTCACGGCGTGATCATCAGGTCCCTGCTGCCTCCTGTTTCTCACACCGAGCATGACTCACGTGGGCTATAAAGACCCATAAGCTAAGTGGATGGAGTGGGACCCACTATATCCTACTTTAATAGGTAGGATATTTGTTGGGTGGGTCCCACATGATCCCCACCTATTCAACTTCCTCAAACCCCCTCTTTTAATTAGGTAACGCACCCGCACCCCCATTAATTGAAAAGTCAACTCATTGATTGATTAACTTATTCAAAGTAATTAATTCTTGAATTCATTTTGAATCTAAATTTTTTTTAGTTGGCTTGTGTGTTAATTAAATAAGACAAGGTCTTATTTCATTAAGTTGGTTGGGTTGTGCGAGAGGATTTTGGGAGAGGATTTTCTCTAACTCTTGAAGAACATCTTCTTCCTCGTCAAAGAACGCGAAGAACACCGAGCCTTCGATGAAGAACTCCATCACCGAAAAGGGGAGTTCATCATACCGTCTTCCTCCCTCTCTGCAGCTGGTGAGAGACACCATCCTCAGAGATCGACGACGCGACGCCGACGATTCTCTTCTCCGCGACACCGATGATCCTCCTTCCGCGACGCTTACGGAGTCTCCTTCCGCGACGTCCCTTTACGCGACAAACCTCGCTCGAGGACAACGCTTGAGGTAGGGGATTAATTGTTTTTGTTCATGAATACTTTCGTCACCATTATTCATTTTCAAATTGGACCGCCTGTTATCGCAATAACGGGAGGAGGTCGGACCGCACGAACATGGCCAACTCTCCTCCCCCCTTGATGCTTGAATTTGTTGCGGCACGAGCAAGGCAGCGCGGTGTCGTTGCACCGCGCGGTTGAAGTCGAACAAAGTCGTGGAGCCATCGCACCGCGCCGGAGAACCTCGAAGAGGCCACGGCCAGAGCGGGGCCGCGGCGGAGGGGCGCAGTGCCGTTGAGCCGTGCCGGTCGGACCAAGGCCGCGGCCTTTGGCCGCGGCGGAGTAGGGAGTGGCGGCCGGCTTCCGGCCGTCGGAGCAGAAGGGTGGGACCGCGGCGGTCCCGCGGCAACAGCAACCGGCCGGCCGGTCACCGAGAAGGCCGGGGGTCGTAACCCCCGGCTGGCCGAAGGAGCGGCCCCACATGGGGGTCGCGGTTACACCAACAGGGGGGCAGCCCCCCCCCCCCTTCCGCTCGGCCGTTTCGGACGAGCCGCCTGGCCCTGCTGGCCAGGATGAGCGCGCTAGGCCGGGCCGGGCTGCGCCCTAATGGGATGGAACCAGACCCGGGTCAAGTCGACCTGGTTCGGGCCGACCCAGGGGGTATCGGACCGGGCCCGAACCCCCTATTCACGGACTTCTTTCGGTATTTTGCTTATAACTTGGGATCCGGACCTCCGAACGATGGACCGTCAGTTGCGATGCAATCCTTGGATCGAGACAGTCGTTTCGGTATATTACACTCAAGGTTTTGGAGAACTTTTTGTATGGTCGGGTTGGGTCGAACACGAAACCAACCGGGTCCTCGGAGTAGAAACGCTTATAACTTGAGCTCCGGACGTCTGATTGACATTCTGTCGACTTTGTTGGATTACTCTTAGTGAGAAAGACCTTTTGGCTTACTCCTCTCGAGGTCTGGATGCAGTTGGAGTATGACTGGGTTGGTTTTGACTTAAAAACCAACCGGGCCCCTGGGACGAAAAGGCCAATAACTCTCAGACCGGGAGTCCGATTGACGTGTCGTCTGTCACGTTGAGTTCCTTTTGACGATACTGAACTTTTGGATACATCAACTCCGGACATCGTGTCAGTTGATGTATCAGCCCCTTGGCTCGTGGATCGGACCCTCCCCGAACGAGCTTGCTGTGTGCGGGAAACCTAGAGCTGGCTGCGACTGCGACGATGATGACGACTGTACAAAAATCCTCCGTGGATTCAACGACGACGACTACAGCACTCAGCGATCCTATGTGGATCAGTGCTACCGATCATGTGTGGGTCAGATCCTATGTGGGTCAGCACTCAGCGGTCTTGTGTGGGCCAGCACATACCGATCCTATGTGGGTCAGATCCTGTGTGGGTCATTGCGGGGGTTAGTACCTATCGATCCTTTGTGGGTCATTGTGGGGGTTAGTACCTATCGATCATGTGTGGGTCTGATGGATTAGACGAATCAGTGGCTACACCTGATCATCTCTATCGTCTTACGAAGAAGTATTCCTGTGTGAGTTGAGTCTTGACTTTCAATATTTATCTTCGATAAGATTGACTTGATATCCTGTGTGGATCATGTTATGCTTTCCTGTGTGGATTGGGTTGTGTTTTCCTGTGTGGACTGGGTTTTACTTGGGCTCGGATGTTGGAGCCGAACTAGAATTGATGACTTAGGTATATGTATGTGCATATACGTAAGTAGTGTCGGATGTTACTTCGTGATATTATCTTTCCTTTGTGGATTCTGGGAGACCTTCGGGGGTCTCGGGGTCCCTAATGAGTAGCTTATACTCACCCCTGCACGGGCTATGCTCGCACTACGTTGTGTTGGATGCAGACGATGGACAACGCTAATTGTGGTGGAGGCTTGTGGAGTAAGTCGGTACCTGGAGGTGGACCACTGGGCGGGACGTACACGAATCCGTTGGCTGGACTCGTGGAGTTGAGGAGGCTCTCTGTACCCACCCTTCAGGTGGGACTTCCAGTGGGCGGCTTGACGTTGCGGCTTTACTTTTCAGTTGTTGTACTTCCTTTCTAGTTGTACTTTACTTTCAGTTTGGGTTTGTATTCTGACCCACTTACTTTTCCGCACTTACTATTGTAACCAGTTTTACTTAGTGTTTACTTCTGCTTGCTTGCTCAGTGGTGTTTTTTTAATTTACAAAGGCAATGCCTTCCCTTTTTTATCGAGAATTATGCCTTAGTGCTAGTCGCCATCCTCTGGCCTATGGAAGGCGGGCTTGGGGTAGTCATGGCATGGGCCCTGAGGACGGGTCATGACAAATTGGTATTATAGGAGTTTGGTTCTACCGCAGAACTCAGGACTCTGATCTTTTTCTATGTGAAGCAATAGTTTTAAGAGTATAGAGTGTGGTTATCAGTCCAGGGAGTCCAGTGTTGGTGCGGCGGCCGGCGTATCCATACAATAGGACCCTGAATTCTGATTTCCAACTCAATTCATAACATTGATTGCATGTGTGTTTCAAAAGTTTTCTTTGTGATTACTTTGTGTCGACTCACCAGGTATACTGTTTGACCGTAGCACACCTGTCTCTTTTCAGGATGGCCCCATGACGGTAGCTAGCTAGGGTTCCAAGTTTTTTATGTGACGATAGCCCACCGAGTGACGAGGCCTCGGTGTAGGGCCCTATTACTGCAGAGGCACCGGTGGTACCACTACCCATCGAGCCACCGATGCTACCAGCCCTAGCCACTGAGAGTGCACGTCGCCTTGGTGCACTGCATGAGTTTCAGCGTCAGAGACTGCCCAGGTTCTGCGGGGAGACGGACCCTCAGGCAGCCGAGGATTGGCTGGAGGCAGTTGCACGAGTTTTTCGTTTGGTAGGGACACCAGCAGACCTCATGGTGATCCTTTCAGCGAGTCTCCTGCACGCGGTAGCAGGCAGATGGCGGAGCTTGATGCTCCAGGTGCACGATGAGGCATCTCTTCTCTGGATGGACTTTTAGAGCCTCTTCTGCTTGGAGTTCATCCCAGCCACCCTCCGTGCGATGCACATCCAGGAGCTACTACAACTGCGGCAGGGCAGCTTGACGGTCGCCCAGTACTCGGCGAGATTTACCGATCTCTCGCGCTATTCGATGGACATGGTGTGGGACCCATTCTTCCAGGCCCGGACCTTCGAGTAGGGACTGAGGCATGAGATCAGGGCATCGCTGATCTCCCTCAGCATTTCGAAATAGGTAGGAGTACTGGAGCGAGTCCTTCTCATTGAGACCTTTCTTGCTGAGCCTACATCAGCAGTGAGACCTACTGCAGGGCGGCACATAGCAGAGTCTTCGGCAGCTGGCAGTCGACGGATGACACATGGGTCCAGGCGGACCAGACCCTCAGGCGGACGACCTCAGGACACTAGCTCAGAGGTATAGGAAACACAGTGTAGATCCAGTCTTTCGAGAGGCAGACAGTGATACGCATGCGGCGGGCAGGGCCACATGGATCGTGATTGCCCGACCCGCCGTGCGGAGGAGCAGCAGACGGTTGAGGGACCACCCAGGAAGAGGCAGAGGGTCGACCGTGGCGGTCCGTAGGGAGTAGGCGGACGAGGCAGAGGAGCTGGCCGAGCAGCAGGTGGTGGGCGACGCTTTGAGGCTCTACCACCACCACCACCAGGAGGTCCACCCCGACCACAGGGAGTTGGCGGGCAGAGACAGGCACAGCTTCAGGCAGCGGAGGCCTACAACCATGGCGCACCCGAGATGATTCGAGGTACCATCTGTGTCTATTCCACCCTTTCTACAGTTCTTATAGACACAGGAGTGAGTCATTCTTTCATTGCCACTTCCCTTGTTCGGAGCTCGGAGATTCCGACGGAGCCGTTGGCTTGATCCTTACGGCTAGAGACTCCTACAGGAGCAGACTTGACCATTACGCACTGGTGCCGGCAGTGTGAGCTTACTCTAGGAGGTGAGAGCTTCGGCTGGGATCTTCTTATAGTGGCGTCGAGGCCTTACGACATCATCTTGGGCATGGATTGTTTATCTACAGTCCATGCTCAAATTGACTGCATTAGGCGCAAGGTGCGATGTGTTCGCACCGATGGGAGAAAGTTCACCTTCACTAGTGAGAAGGGAGCCTTTGCAGTGCAGGATGGACTCGTGTAGAGGAGAGTACAGCCCATCACTCATCAGTTGTCTAGCCTCATCCTAGGAGAAGTTGACGTGCGGAGTCCGAGCTTACCTGCAGTGGTGGATCAGTATGCGGACATTTTTCCTGATGACATTCCAGGACTACCTCCTCGCAGATAGGTAGAATTTTATATTTACCTGTACCCCGGGACAACCCCGATATCCACCCCAGCATATCGGATGGCCCTCGCTGATCTTTGAGAGCTACGGGTACAGTTGGAGGACTTGCAGGGCAAGGGATTCATCTGACCCAATGTTTCACCCTGGGCTTCCCCAATATTGTTCGCCAAGAAGGCGGACGGGAGCTTGTGACTTTTTGTCGATTACCGTCGCCTAAACTAGGTGACCGTGAGGAACAAGTATCCGCTACCAAGGATTGAAGACGTCTTCGATCAGCTCAAAGGAGAACGGTGGTTCTCGAAGATAGACCTCAGGTCAGGCTATCATCACCTCAGAGTTCGGGATGAGGACGTGCAGAAGACGGCCTTAAGATGTCGGTATGGACACTATGAGTTCTTGGTTATGCCATTCAGCATAAACAATTCTCCAGCAGTGTTCATGGGCCTCATGAACAGGATCTTCCAGCCTTACCTTGATCGATTTATCATGGTCTTCATTGACGACATTTTGATATACTCGACGACTGAGGAGGATCACGCCTACCACTTGCGGGCTGTACTGGACACACTCTGAGAGCACCAGCTTTATGGTAAGCTCTCAAAGTGTCAATTATGGATATGTGAGGTCCACTTCTTGGGACACGTCATATCTGAGGCAGGAGTTGCGGTGGATCCTGCGAAGATCGAGGCAGTGCTAGCTTGGGAGCCACCCAGGAGCGTGACGGAGGTGCGGAGTTTCTTGGGACTAGCTGGATACTACCAGAGATTTGTTCCAGACTTCTCCATATTTGAGGCACCACTTTCATCTTTGACAAAGAAGGGGAAACCCTTCATGTGGTCAGACAGATGTCAGCAGAGCTTCCAGGAGCTGAGACAGAGATTGACCAGCGCACCTATCTTGAGGCTACCAGAGGAGGGAGTTGGGTACGTAGTTTACTGTGATGCATCAAGGACCAGACTCGGATGTGTCCTTATGCAGGAGCGGGCCATGATCGCCTATGGATCACGTCAGTTGAGGCAGCATGAGTAGAAATATGCTACCCATGACCTGGAGTTAGCAGTAGTGGTCTTCGCTCGGAAGATGTGGCGACACTACCTGATGGGAGAGTGATTTACAGTCTACTCTAACCACCAGAGTCTCGGGTACATCTTCTCACAGAAGGACCTAAACCTGAGACAGTAGCGATGGCTCGAGTTCCTCCAGGACTGTGACTTTGAGATAGTCTATACTCCTGGAAAGGGGAACGTAGTAGCCGATGCTCTCAGCAGGAGGACGGGCATTCAGCTACTTGGGGAGGCGACAGAGCATCTAGCCGCTTTGCAGATATCCATCGTGGATAGTGATGGAGCAGCCTTTCTACAGTCACTCATAGTCACTCCTCCACTTCTAAAGTGGGTCAGAGAGGCGCAGCGTGGGGATGATGACTGTGAGATGCGGCGTGCGTAGATATCCTCAGGATAGGCACCTGATGGATTCTCAGTGGGAGGAGAGCACGTCATCCTTTTCAGAGGACGTACCATGGTACAAGATGCTTTACAGGAGGAGGTACTAAGGGAGTTCCACACTTCCCCTTTAGCGGTACATCCAGGAGTGGCGAATATGTACCAGGACCTCAGACGACAGCACTGGTGGCCGGGTATGAAGAAGGTTGTAGCAGAGTTCGTTTCACGATGCTTCACCTGCCAGCAGGTGAAGGCAAAGCACTAGGTTCCAGCAGGCTTGGTACATCCCTTGTAGGTCCCGGAGTGGAAATGGGATGGGATATCTATGGACTTCGTGGCTGGACTTCCACACACTTCCAGAGGTCACGACTCCATTTGGGTGATTGTCGACCGACTCACCAAGTCGGCTCACTTCTTACCCATCAGAGAGCAGTGATCAATGGAGAGCTTGGAACGCCTCTACGTTCAAGAGATCGTACGGCTTCATGGTGTGCCATCATCTATCGTCTCTGATCGAGATTCTCGCTTTACTTCCCGGCTATGGAAGGGGTTGTAGGAGGCATTCGGGACGCAGATATGTCTGAGCACCGCCTTTCACCCTCAGATGGATGGTCAGATGGAGCGGACCATTCAGACTCTCGAGGACATGCTCCACGCATGTGTCCTCGACTTTGGTCGCAGTTGGGAGGACCACCTACCCTTGGTGGAGTTCGCGTACAACAACAGCTACCACTCCACCATCGGGATGGTACCATACGAGGAGTTGTACGACCGACCTTGCAGATCACCGCTATGTTGGACAGACCCTGGGGAGTCAGCACTTGTGGGACCGGAGATGGTCCAGGCCACAATGGAGAAGGTCCAGGTCATCTAGGAGCGGATGAGGACAGCTCAGAGCCAGCATAAGTCTTATGCTGACAGGAGGCGGAGGCCACTAGAGTTCGAGGATGGCGACCACGTCTTCTTGCGGGTCTCACCTCGACATGGATTACGGAGATTTGGCCGAGGCAGAAAGCTGTCTCCATGCTTCATCGAACCATTCCAGGTCCTTAGCAGGATAGGCGAGGTGGCTTATCGCCTGGCTCTACCACCTCAGTTGCACTGGGTGCATGATGTCTTCCATGTATCTCAGCTGAGGAGATACGTGCACGACCCGATGCAAATCATCGACCATGGGGAGCTGGACATTGATTATGGGGTGACTTTTGCTGAGGTCTCGATGGAGATCGAGGATCGACAGGAGTGGGTCCTACTTGGATGGTCAATTACTCTAGTGCGCATCAGATGGCGGCATGAGAACCTCTAGGAGAGCACTTGGGAGCGGGAGGCTCAGATGCGTGCACAGTACCCACATTTGTTTCCCTATTTTTTGATGTATCTTTACGGGGACGTAAAGACCTAAGGTGGGAGTAATGTAAAGGCCTGTAAAATTCAAGGGAATTTTTTTTTTTAATTTTCTTTGGGATTTTACAAGAATGCAGTTTCTGACGGAACCTGATTCCGAGGCCCGGTGTGCCCGGAATTTTTATCCGAAGTTTAGCTCTGGTACGTTCAGTGAACGAACGAGCGGGTTTTCCTAACTTTTGAACCAGTGCTCGGAATCAAAGTCTGAGGACACCGATGGAATCACAGCACCGTTAATTGCTTAGGAACACCTTTTCTGGAGTTGCGTTTGCTCGGGTGTGGTAATTAAAATTTTGGGTTAAGTAAAAGAATAAAATAAAATGGTGCAACCAATTTTATTTTATTTAAAGTAGTTTAACCTAAGATAAGTGGTTGGAGTGGGACCCACTATATCCTACTCCACTAGGTAGGATATTTGTGGAGTGGGGACCACACGATCCCCACCTATTCAACTTCCTCAAACCCCCTCTTTTAATTAGGTAACGCACCTGCACCCCCATTAATTGAAAAGTCAACTCATTAATTGATTAACTTATTCAAAGTAATTAATTATTGAATTCATTTCAAATTTCAAATTTTTTTAGTTGGATTGTGTGTTAATTAAATAAGACAAGGTCTTATTTCATTAAGTTGGTTGGGTTGTGCGAGAGGATTTTGGGAGAGGATTTTCTCAAACTCTTGAAGAACATCTTCTTCCTCGTCGAAGAACGCGAAGAACACTGAGCGTTGGACGAAGAACTTCATCACCGCAAAGGGGAGTTCGTCGTACCATCTTCTTCCCTCTCCACAGCCGATGAGAGACACCATCCTCAAAGATCGACGACGTGACGCCGACGATTCTCTTCTCTGTGACGTCGACGATCCTCCTTCCGCGACGCTTACGGAGTCTCCTTCCGCGACGTCCCTTTCCGCGACAAACCTCGCTCGACGACAACGCTTGAGGTAGGGGATTAATTGTTTTTGTTCATGAATAATTTTGTCGCCGTTATTCATTTTCAAATTGGACCGCCTGTTATTGCAATAACGGGAGGAGGTCGGACCGCACGAACATGGTCGACTCTCCTCCCCCCTTGATGCTTGAATTTGTTGCGGCACGAGCAAGGCAGCGCGGTGCCGTTGCACCGCGCAGAAATAATAAAGAATGGGCGGAGAAGCATGGAGCCATCGCACCATGCCAGAGAACCTTGAAGAGGCCAAGGCCTGAGCGGGGTCGCGACAGAGCAGGGAGCGGCGGTCGGCTTCCGGCCGCCGGAGTAGGAGGGCGGGACCGCGGCGGTCCCGCGGCAGCAGCAACTGGTTGGCCGGACTGGGTCGGCCGGTCACCGAGAAGGCCGGGGGTCATAACCCCCGACTAGCCGAAGGAGAGGCCCCCCACATGGGGTCCGCGGTTACACCAACAGTGGGGAAGCGCCCCCCCCCCCCCCCCCCACCACCGCTCGACCGTTTCGGCCGAGCCGCCTGGCCACGCTGGCCAGGCCGAGCGCGCTAGGTCGGGTCGGGCCGCCTAAGCTGGGTCGGGCCACGCCTAGGCCGGGCCGGTCCACGCCCACCGGGCCATGCCATGCCCTAATGGGACGGACCTGGACCCGTGTCGGGTCGACCCAGGGGGTATCGGGTCGGGTCGGACCGGGCCCGAACCCCCTATTCACTGACTTCTTTCTGTCCTTTGCCCATAAATTGGGATACCGACCTCCGAACGACACACCATCAGTTGCGATGAGATCCTTGGATCGAGACGGTCATTTTGATATATTACACTAAAGGTTTCGGAGGACTTTGGGTATGGCCGGGTTGGTTCGAACACGAAACCAACCGGGCCCTCGGAGCGAAAACGCTTATAACTTGAGATCCAGACCTCTGATTGACGTGTCGTCGACTTTGTTGGATTCCTCTTAGTGAGAAGAACCTTTTGGATTACTCCACTCGAAGTTTGGACATAGTTGGAGTACGACCAGGTTGGTTTTGACTTAAAAACCAACCGGGCCCCTGGGACTAAAAAGCCAATAACTCTCACACCGGGCGTCCGATTTACGCATTGTCTGTCACGTTGAGTTCCTTTTGACGATACGGAACTTTTGGATACATCAACTCCGGACTTCGTGTCAGTTGATGTATCAGCCCCTCGGCTCGTGGAGCGGACCCTCCCTGAACGAGCTTGCTGTGTGCGGGAACCCTAGAGCTGGTTGCGACTGCGATGACGATAACGACTATACAAAAATCCTCTGTGGACTCGACGGCGACGACTACAGCACTCAGTGATCCTGTGTGGATCAGTGCTACCGATCCTGTGTGGGTCAGATCCTGTGTGGGTCAGATCCTGTGTGGGTCAGCACTCAGTGGTCCTGTGTGGGCCAGCGCATATCGATCATGTGTGGGTCAGATCCTGTGTGGGTCATTGCGGGGGTTAGTACCTATCGATCCTTTGTGGGTCATTGTGGGGGTTAGTACCTATCGATCCTGTGTGGGTCCAATAGCTTAGACGAATCAGTGGCTACACCTGATCATCTCTATCGTCTTACGAAGAAGTATTCATGTGTGAGCTGAGTCTTGAATTTCAATCTTTATCTTCGATAAGATTGACTTGATATCCTGTGTGGATCATGTTATGCTTTCCTGTGTGGATTGGGTTGTGTTTTCCTGTGTGGATTGGGTTGTACTTGGGCTCGGATATTGGATCCGAACTAGAATTGATGACTTAGGTATATGTATGGGCATATACGTAAGTAGTGTCAGATGTTACTTTGTGATCTTATCTTTCCTTTGTGGATTATCCTTTGTGGATTCTGGGAGACCTTCAGGGGTCTCGGGGTCCCTACTGAGTAGCTTATACTCACCCCTACACGGGCTATGCCCGCACTACGTTGTGTTGGATGCAGACGACGGACAGCGCTGATCGTGGTGGAGGCTTGTGGAGCAAGTCGGTACCTGGAGGTGGACCACTGGGTGGGACGTACACGGAGCGGATGGCTGGACCTGTGGAGCTGAGGAGGCTATCTGTACCCACCCTTCAGGTGGGACTTTCAGTGGACGTCTCAACGTTGTGACTTTACTTTTTAGTTGTTGTACTTCCTTTCCAGTTGTACTTTACTTTTAGTTTGGGTTTGTATTCTGGCCCACTTACTTTTCCGCACTTACTATTGTACCCAGTTTTACTTAGTGTTTACTTCTTCTTGCTTTCTCTGTGGTGTTTGTTTACTTTACAAAGGCAATGTCTTCCCTTTTTTATCGGGAATTACTCCTTGGTTCTAGTCTCCAGCCCCTGGCCTATGGAAGGAGGGCTTGGGGTAGTCACGGCACGGGCCCCGAGGACAGGTCGTGACATGGTCTTAGAGTAAGCATCGACCATGAAATCACCCCCATCCCGCATGACGTTAAACTGTATTTCACCATTCCAAATTACGTGGACTTTGATCCCTGTCTCCTAGGAGAGGTACATAGGAAGCCTCCCCGAGGTTCAAGCCCAACAACCGGTCATTCCAACCTCCTTCATGTTGGTTCACCAACACCTTGGTCCACCACATAGTGTAATCCCCATACCACCTTGGGCTGCCTCAGGGTGTAAGCCCCAACCCAAACTGAACTATGTGGATTCTGATTCCTCTCACGAGGATACATAAGAAGCCCATATCACGAGTTTGATCCAAACTCTCAAGTCATTATCTATCCCCCCTGGATGACAATAAACTCTAGAGCGCCCAGTTATGGGGCTTCAAACCAGTTTTGTCTCAATGATTCCAAACTCCTTGGAGTCATTAATCCAACGAGGGATGGTAAACCTTGGGCCTAAATGATTATGAATCCCTGCGTTCTGCTGACCATTACTAACAAGGAGTAATCCATGGATACTATGATTAGGTATAAGCCAAAGATTCACGAACATGTGAATATGTATTAAATCTATAAGAGAGTCTCGGAATAGGCAATAATTCCCCCAAAAAGGGTGTGATGATCCCGACTTCCCATCCTCTCAACCAATGTGAGTTCTTAAGAGTCGGTAGCCAAATCACCTAGCGAACGCCTGCCTTTGGAAAGCAGGTCCATGTGTCACTGGATATGGAACTGTTGGGTGTTTTAAGATTAAAATGGTGCACCTGATATGAGTTATTAAGAAGAATCCAACCTTCTCTAATCAAACGTCAGGTAGTGCACATTTTTCCACACATCGACGTGAAACAAACAAATGGTGAACCTGACGTGAATCTTTAACCAAGCATGACGGATTTAACCTAATCCCAATCTGTTCCCCCTTATACTCACAAGGAGGGCCAAGAAAGGTCATTAATTACGCATGGGATCATGAGATGATGCTTTGACGAGTTTTCTGTTTGTATTTGTTAAAATATTTTACAGGTACCACTCAGAACTCTCTTTGATCCAATGGAATCATAGAGGAACTCATGGATGCTTACTTCGAACAACACAATGACTGGACATCCTCACCAATGAAGGACCTTGTCACCTACCCAACGTCTTCAACACTGGTCCTTGGATGCGATGATCTGAGAGTACCACTTGAACGGTACTCTCCCAATAGTGGAGGCGGCCATGCACGCCCTCCAATCTGCCAAGACCCACCGGTCGCCTACCCAGCAGCGGCCGTGAAAGTAGATCCAGGTGGCTCCAATTGTCATCTCAAACCATTTCTGGAGTCTATCCCCAGAACGAGACAACGCGTACCTCCCTTAACTTAGGGAGGCGGATGAGGTCGACACTGAGGACTTCATACTCACTGAACGGGGGTTCCTCTCTAAGGACCCCACCGGAAGATGTCGTCGCGGTTACGCCGCAACTCAATATCCCCACGCTAAGGAGGATTTCGCCTCGAGGATCTAGGCCCACCCTCCCCGAGCTCCAGACCCTTGGACCGCTGGATGAGGGCGGCAAACATACAACCAGGGACCGGTCATCACCCTTGTCCCTGAGGAGGATCTCTGCTACCCAGTCACAGAGACGTATTGCGAGCAGGAACATACACTTGTCCACTCCTCCAAAGCCCTCCATCCTAACATGGCGTCATCATACGAGCAGTCATGCATCCCTGCCAAGCTTCATCAATCCCGTCACCCACACGGGATGGAACCTACCCTGCAGGCACCTCTCCCTACCCAGGGTCGTGAAGCCCACCAACCAGACGTGGTGGAGACCCAGTGTCTGCAGGAACAGCTCCTAGAAAGTGCTCATGACGCCTACCATCTCAATATGGTGGCGATCAACAAATCCCACAATCCAGATGTGGTATAAATTAATAGGCAAGCACGTCTCCCTGCCAACAAAGGCCACCGACTTGATACGGTGGGAAACCAACATATGTAGGGCCATCTCCCTGCAAATGCAAGTAAAGTCCACCATCCTGATGTGGCGGAAAACAGAGAGATAAACTGGCATATCCCAGCAGAGGGGAAGACTCGTTCACCTACCCCGATATAGGAGAATTGTCAGTACCCACCGACCACCTGAGGAATGGAGTAGGATATTCTTACTCTGATACCAGAATGGGCCTTCATACCCGTTCCATCCAAAGATGTCTCTCTGCATATCCTGGTAATGATGGAGGAGCACGTATCGATCCCAGATCATATCTTGAAGACTTTCCAGAATGTAATTACATCAGCGGCAATAACAAGGACTCGGGCCCGTGAGCCCATCTCCTTAATTGAGGTGACTCATCTATGAGATGAGATTGCTACCTCGGAGTAGATATGTATCCATGCTTCCTCCCAAGAGGGTCGTCGTCCATATTCCATGATACAAGGGAAACCGGATCGAGTAGCTTCACTCATTCCAACTGGGGGACACTCGTCCATCACAGTGGATGCTCCAGAGCAGGCATATATCCCTACTAAAAGTCAATATGTTTGTTTTCATATCCTGGAAGCATCACGAGACCCAATTAGAAAGGGAACCAAAGGTTAAGTCCATTATCAACAGTAGATGGTCTCTGCTGCCCACAAGAAAGCGCCCCAAACTCGCCAAAGGTAGACGAAAAATAAAGAGCGGGTTCACGACTCCACTCTTCTAGAAGCTGGGGTTCCCAATGACACTAAGAACATATCGAAGGCTCAAAACCCTACCCACCAATTACCATATTATGGGAGTGTCAGTAGCAGTTGTGAAGGTCCTCCCGCAATATCGCTACCAGCAGCTCTGAAGGTCCTCCCTAGAGCATTCGCGGGGGCCTCCCCCATAGGAATATAATGATTGATCACGAGATATTCTCTTATGATGAGAGTCATGAAATCCCTCTGCGTGACTAGAAGATCGAGTAGCAAGAAGTCCCTCCACTTGATACGGTCCACCCTGAAGGTCCTCCCCAGGGTATACACTGCAAACACTCTCCGTGTAGTGGGACCAAAGATTATGATAGTAGTCCACGTTATCGTAGTCTCAACTACAGAGGACCTTCCCACAGTGATGTATCATCACGACAAGAAGGCCCTCCTCTTGTCGTGGCCTACCCTAAAGGTCCTCCCCAGGGGTTACATTGCAACAACACTCTGTGCAGTCGGGCATCAGATCAAGATGGCAGTCCTCGCCACCCTGATAACGGAGGTCCTCCCCGTAGAGACGTCAAGCAATGAGAAGGCCCTCCCCTCGTTGCGGTACATTCTGAAGTCCCTCCCCAGGGTGTACCCCGCAGATATTCTCCATGAGGCAGCTGTGATGGTAGTCCTCTCCATTGCGGCAGCTGTGATGGTATTCCTCGCCACCACAGCCACCATTGTGAAGGTCCTCCCCGCAATGACCCAAATCAACAAGAAGGTCCTCCCCTTGTCGCTGTGTGTCTTAAAGGTCCTCCCCAGGATACACATCGAACGTCAAACCATGATGTTCATCCTCACCATGATGGTAGTTGTTGTGAAGTCTCTCCCTGTAACAATTCTACACAGCCATAAGGTCCTCCCCTTGCTGCGATACGCCTTGGAGATCCTCCCCAGGGTATTCACTGAAAAGTCCTCTATGCAGTGAGGCGTCAAGTAGTGATGGTAGCACTCACCATTACAACAAGGATAGTAGAGGCCCTCCCCGCCTAGATGCAAAGAAACGAGAAGGCCCTCCCCTCATTACGGTATATTCTAAAGGCCCTCCCCAGGGTGTACCCCGTAGATATTCTCCGTACGGCAGCTGTAATGGTAGTCCTCGCCATTGTGGCCACCATTGCGAAGGTCCTCCCCGCAGTGACGTATCATATTGACAGTAAGGTCCTCCCCCTGCCGAATCAAGCACAGAAAATCCCTCATATGCTGAGGCACTCAGAAGGACGGGATCGAGCATGTCAGATTCCCAGATAGTCTCCAACGACACCCTTCTTCAATCAGGAGACAGTCCAGGGCCACGTTCATCTTCTGAAACACCTTGGAATCGCCCACATGATGATTCAATACCTACCGGCCCCACAGCCTCCGACCACACTATCGGTAAGTGTCTCAGTTGGGCCGACTAGGTAGAGGAATCACTAGTAGAGGAGTATGTCGACATGTTGCACCTGAGAAAATGATTGTCCAGAGATGACCTACAGGTTATGTTTTGACCCACGACCACCTCTCAATTAGACATACCCAGAAAGTTTCCAGAAGAATGTGTGTACGACATCTGCTCCAATATATGGACAACTCTCCTCCAGATGAAATCAATTTTCCTTCCCTACGATGGGTATGTAGACCATGTCAAGACAATAGGAGACCTCCTGCGTCACATCGACCTGGAAGCTCTTCCTTCGACATGGTAACAACGACCCGAGAGGCGTAAATGAAACATTGAGATAGCCTGCCTCCACGCATTGCACCAGCTGCACCACCTCATTGGCGCTGATCTGATGGGAGTCCATATCATAGGATGGGGAGAACATAGAGCTCTGAATTTCACTCCACTCCCCACCTAGAAGAACCTGTTTGGAATAATGTCTTGCAACATCATCACATCACGACAGCAATTGATTGGGGTCCCTATTCATGAAAGGCGACACACCCAACAGAGATAGGCCTTGAGTAAGTCCCATAGGTATCAGGCCCGACGGGAACAAGACATTAAAGAGATCCTGAATCAGGCCACCGAAATCATAAAACATGACTCTCACCTTAGAGAGGACAATCAGCGGTCATTGCCTGCCTCCCCGAAGGGGATTGATTCGCAGATGAACTCGGCATCAAATCCAGTTCACCCTCAAATGGGGGCACATAAGATCAGGCAAGTAGCGATAGCAGCATCAATTGTCGCAATCTAGGGTCAATCACAGCATGCAGGGCTGGGAGAATTTTTAATAACAAATTCCCTCGTAAGAACAATAAAAACAGGAAGAGAATAAACATCAAAGGAACAGAGCCAACCCCATCCCTCAGGGCTGGGGGAATTTTTACCACCTCAACAATGACCTCCCCCACGAGAATCAGTATTCTATCTCCTAGGGAGAACAGCCAGGAGAGGAGGTTCCTTCCCTATCCCATCATTTGAATCATCATCCCCTTCAAGAGGGAGGCGTACTGTAAGGACACATCAAATAACTCTTTGTGTCACCCTTCGTCAAGGAGTCCAAAATCAATCCTGGAACAGGAAAGGGAGGACCAGTAAAAGGAGCGGGAGATCCTCTTCCTATTTGGAAGATGAAATCTCATAAACCCCGAGATATGCATCCATTAACGCCATAGAGGTTAACCCCATGGGGGACACCAAAGATGATGCAAATCCGGATGGATTGAGAGACGATGGTTCCAGTCAGGATGTGACTCACAACGAACCACTAGGTGTGCACACCCGGAACTAGAGGGCCGCTCTAAATATGGTCTCCCCTCCAGCTAACCCTCCTCTTCTTACCCTGCGAGCTCCCAACAAGGATAAGAACAAAGGACTGGTTACCCTTAACATGTCCCCTTCTCTCGATAAAAACAAGCCACTTACGCTCAAAGAGAGATTCGCTCGGCAGGAAGAGGAAATGAAATAATTGAGGCAGCTTAATGCAGAGCTACTCTTGAGGAACCATATTATTTAAAGCACTTCCTAAGAAGAGCCACACCTTGCACTCCCAGTAAGTGCACCTCAAAGACCAAGGTTTTTCCCGACAAACGAAATTTGGTTAGGGCTCCCACCCAATGAGGTGCCTGGCCCGTCCAACTACCCGAATATGGATCTAGATGAATAACAAGACTTCCCTCCACTCAGGAAGAAACTGGAGTGAGTGCGTCTGAACCCTCCGAAGGTGCCACAAACGGCATATGCACCCTTGGTTTTAGCCGATCTGGATCCTCAAGCAATACCTCGGGCTACACCTTCCCAAGACCGGGCCCAACAAGATGTAAACCAGGGTCTCACCAACACCATCGAGGCACTTACAGCTCGATTGGAAGCAATAAAAGGTTGAATCACTCCGATACAGCTAGAGTGGAAGCCCTACCCAGATTGGGTGAGCAACACGCCACCCCCACCCAATTTTGGGAGACCTTTATTTTCTATTTTCAATGGATCAGGTGATCCGGAACAACATTTGATGCATTACGCGTCTTATTGCGACCCTATGATGGGAACTCTGAAACAAAAAGAAGCAGTGAAACTCAGATGCTTCGTAAAGACCTTGCAAGGATCTGCCTTCGTCTGGTATATGAATCTTCCAGCTTAGTCAATAAAAAGCTGGGAAGACCTTCGACAGCAGTTCATGTTCCACTTCAGCTCAACACTGCCTAAAATAGCGGTCAGTGACCTCATGAATTGCAAATAGAGGGAGAATGAGAGGGTCTCATATTTCATCACCAGATGGAAGGGTCTGGCCTACTCTCTAAACATGCCAATACCCCAAGACAATATACTTGCCATGTGCATCTATAACCTTTTGGATGAGCTGCGAACACCGATCATACCAGTGGAGTGCACCACTAGCTTCCGAAATCTCTCTGACATTGCCCAAAGAATTGAAGACTCCCTACAGCGGACTAATCTGAAGTCCTGAATATCCTCATAGGCTCCTACAAAGAGAACAGTTAGAGCTGAAGCATCCTCTGTCACACTCAAGCCAGCCCTTGTGCCTACTCCATCGCTTAGGCCTCCACCAAATCGTTAAGGGCCCCCTATGTATCAGAAGTCGCCTCCACCCAAGTGGGATGATCAAAGAGGATCGAAGCGGAACTAGTTTGAGGAATGAAGACACAAAGTATACTTGTTCCGAGAGGACCAAGTCCGTGGCTACTTCATCGCCGCCATGAATTGCAATTTTCTCCACCTCCCGGAACCAAGGAAGCCTAAAGAAGTCGGCCGTGATGATAGGCCAGATTACTGTCCCTACCATCGAATGTTGGGGCACAATATTCGGGAATGCTTCATCTTGAAAGACCTCCTGCAAAGGATGGTAGAATCTGATCAGGTCGAGCTGGGACCACCCCCAGCACATGTGATGTATATTTCTACCACTGACTCCGACAAAGGGGAGGGGTAGTAGGAATTCACCAACAATAAGGGGCAGAAATTTGATAACTGGATGACTCACAAGACTGTCAATCGAGGCCAGGTCATACTCCAAGCTCAACTACGGTAGTCGGTGTTGCCACCAATAGCCCCTAATTCCGCACAACCGACAATATCATCCTCACAAACCTCCACAAGCTGATCATCAAGGCGTAATTGAAAAAGGAGGAGACAAACACAAGAGGAGCAGTCTACAACGAGTCCGAAGTTAGCCCCGAAACTATTGGATTTTATTCCCCCAAACTTGGAGCCATGGGCACCGACCCACCAAATAGCACCATCAGAGACAACCGACCAAGTTGATCTGTCACAGAATGAGGAACTAATCTTTGGTTCCATCAACGTTGTCCATCTAATGGAGTCTTTCCCTGACGAAGGGTATGGTTATGAACTCGAGTTCCCAACACAAGGAGCTGGAAGGGGGAATCATAGAAGCAGGGGATACCAGGGGAGGCGCAGTCATGGCCAGAACCAACCCTATGGTTTTACCCTGGACCAGACCGTTAATATTCCAAAAACCCATGGGAGATCCCTTCAACGAACTCAGCAAGAGAAATAATATATCTCCACCTCAACAAGCATCCACTCTGGACCCATCATTATGTGGTACCCATCAGAGGAAGAACAAGTGTCTAGCCGCCTAGTGCGCACAAACAGACCAGCTAGTCTGAGACCCCAGAACGTGGGAACACCGTCGACCTCCGACCCTGTGGCCAGTCCCTCCTCATCACATACTCCAGCTCCTAAAGTGCCTGCTAAAAATATCCCACAAATGGAGAAGTATTGGCCGCTATAGTATAAATATGATATCCTTAAGTAGATGGCGTTAGTACCATCCAAACTGTCAATCCTGGATTCCCTGAGTTTGTCAGCAGATCTCAGGGAGGCGCTCGTAGAAGCCTTGCTCAGTCCCCAGGAGTTTCAAGCCGAGGTAGTCACTGTCGATATTTACCAAACGGAGACTGGCCTGACTGAGTGCAATGCGGTGATTTCCTTCACCGATTAGGATGAAGATGCCATCATGCAAGGACACATCAAACCACTATATGTGTCTGGTACATTAAATGATGTCGAGATCCGGAAAGTCTTTATTGACAATGGATCTGGAGTTAACCTCCTTCCCCTAAGGACACTTCGTAAGTTGGGCTTCAGTGAGGATGATCTAATACCCTTAGCCACAACTCTATTGGGTTACAATAAGAGTGAACAGAAGAAAATGGGACAAATCAAGATAAAAACCCATTTTGGAGACCTTGTGGCCTACTCGGAATTCCTGGTGGTCTGGCAGAACACAACATTCAATGCCCTGCTGGGAAGGCTGTGGCTCCATAAGCACATGACCATTCCTTCATCCTACCATCAGTGTATTACGTATTGTGTCAATGGACAAAGTGGGACATTGTATGCTGACAAGGCCCCTTTCGAGCTATCCGAGTCACACGACATTGATGTCGGGTTTTATGAGAAAAAGAAGAAGAAGCCTTTGATCGATGGTGTTGACTAGATCCCCACTCCAAATGGTCTGGAAATGGTTCCTAATGACCCCATCGGGCAGCTTGGCGGAGACTATGTACTACCCATCAACCAGGTTGAGAGCGGGGGTTCAAGCCTAGACACACACTCAGCTATCCTCATGACTTTATCCATAATGGTCGAGTGTGACAATGAGGAAACGTCCTCTAACCCTCAATTTGGGGGCAAATACTTGAGTGGGGACACCCATGATTCCTCGCCTCCGAACTCCCAAGAGCCTGTGCCGGTAACTCTCCCCTCGTTGGATCAAGAAGATGAGAATGTGGGGGAAGAAGAGGAGGAAGATCTCAGGGGTGCACCTCCTGCATTTGAGGAAGGTATCTCCACCACGGTGGATGAGCTCAGGGAAATAAACCTAGGTACTGAGGAAGACCCAAGTCCCACTCTCATTAGTACAGCCATGTCTCCCGAGGAGCACGAGGTATATACCTCTTTCCTGAAGCAACATCGGGATGTTTTTTCCTGGAATTACATAGAAATGTCGGGACTTGATCCCGAAGTGGCAACGCACCACTTAGGTCTACCAGAAGACCACTGGGGCTATAAACAAGCCTCCAGAATGACGCACCGCACACATGCGTCTAAAATAGATGCTGAAGTTGACAAGATAATTAATGAAGTATTCATTAGGGAGGTCCAATACCTCATCTGGCTAGACAACATTGTCCCCGTCAAGAAAAAGAACGGAAAATCCACGTTTTCATCAATTTCAAAGATCTCAATCATCATTGCTTGAAAGATGATTTCCCGGTCCCGATCACCGAGTTATTAATTGACAAAACGGCCAGGTATGAGGCTCTCTCCTTCATGGACGGATATTATGGGTATAATAGAATCAGGATGGCCTAAGAAGACGAAGAAGCCACTGCCTTTGGGGCCCCTCAAGGAGTATTCTATTACAGGGTCATGCCTGTTGGTCTCAAGAACACGGGTGCCACATATCAATGCGCCATGCATTATATCTTTAAACCATTCCTAGGGAGATTTGTCGAATGCTACATGGATGACTTGGTGGTCAAATCAAGACATCGCTTAGATCACCTATCAGACCTTGAAACCATCTTCAACAAACTTCGACAACATAGCCTGAAGATGAACCCCTTGAAATGCGCCTTCGGGGTTACCTCAGGGAAATTCCTTGGCTTCTTCGTACGACATCATGGCATTGAAGTCGACCCTGAAAAGACAAGGGCTATCCTTGGCTTACCACCTCCCCGCAATCTCACTAAGTTGAGAGGATTCCAAGGACACCTGGCCTACATTAGGCATTTCATAGCCAACTTGGCAGGTAAATGTTTTCCCTTCACCAGGTTAATGAAAAAGGGGGTTACGTACCAATGGACAGATGATTTCCAAGAGGAATTCGACAGCCTAAAAAAGTACCTCTTAATCCCACCAATGCTCATGCCCCTGGTTGAAGGGAGACCCCTTATTCTATACATGACGGCCCTCGAACGGTCATTGGGGACCTTCCTCGCATAGAAAAATGACGATGGTAGTGAAAACAGTCTCTATTACCTCAGCCGAACCATGATCAACGCTGAAAATCAATACTCAAACATCGAGAAGAGTTTTTTGGCCTTGGTATTCGCAGTTCAAAAATTTCAACATTATCTATAGCATCATGAAGTCCATTTGGTCTCACGTAGTAACCCTCTCAAGTACATCCTCAGCCACCCGATGCTGACCGGGCACCTATCCTGATGGGCAGTCATCCTACAAGAGTTTGACATCCGGTTTGTGCCTTAGAAGGCCATAAAAGGCCAGGCATTAGCAAATTTTATGGCAGAGCACCCCTTGACAGGGACCACCGCACCAGACTTTGAGCTACCTGATGAAGACATCTTCTCAGTTCAAGAGGAGTTCCCAACATGGGAAATGTACTTCGACAGTGCATCCTGAAGCCCAACCGGGAAGAGGATGGAGGATCCCAAATTTAACAAGGTGGGTCTGGGGATAATATTCGTGTCCCCAGAAAAGGTATTCTTTCCATATTCCTTCCTTCTGTCAGAAGTATGTACAAACAATGAGGTGGAGTATCAATCCCTCATTGCAATCCTCGAGCTCGCACTCTAGGAACAAGTACAACACCTTAAGGTAAAAGGTGACTCAGAACTAGTCATCAAGCAAGTCAATGGTGACTATGCTATTAAAAAGGAGGATTTGATTCCCCTGTTTGACCATGTTTGATGGTTAATGGTGTAATTATCCACAGAACCAACATTGACCTATATCCCCTGGTCTCAAAATGCCCAGGATGATGCATTATCTATTGCGGCCATAGCCCTAGATGACCTAGACCAGGATGAAACAACTATCTGTATTTCTCATCGTCGAATGGTATTGCCATTTGTTCAGACTAAGATGGAAGAATCAACGAAGTTGGTCTTGTCCCTAAACCATATTCTCCTACCACCGGCTGGATGACCCCCATTGCAAACTACCTTCAATGGGGAGAACTTCCATCAGACAGGGCTGAACGAGAGCAAATATGGAGAAGGGCAATCAACTTTGTCATATATGGCGGCGCGGGTCAGCAAGTGGTCCTCTAAAAATGAGGCCTCGACAGAGTCCTCATCAGATGCATTAATGGAGAAGAAATCGATGTTGTAATGACTGAAGTGCATGCCAGAGTATGTAGAGCACATCATCCAGGGTCTAAGCTTTCCCATCAGGTATGAAGGCTTGGGTACTATTGTCCCACTGTGGCACAAGATTGAGAGAACTTTACCGCAAAATTCCACTCCTACCAAATTAATGCATACTTCATTCACCAACCCCCGGAGTTACTTCATTGGGCCAAGTACTCCTGGCCATTTTCCATCTGGGGAATGGACGTCATGGAACTATATCCTACAACCACAGCCAAACACCTGAATTATATCCTCACAGCAATCGACTTCTTTTCCAAATGGGCAGAAGTTGTACCCATCAAGGAAGTTGGGGTAAGAAACATTGTCAGCTTTGTGAAATCCAATATCATCACCAGATTTGGCATCCCTCATACCATACTGACAGATAACAGCACCAATTTCTGCTCTGATGAATTGGAGAAACTATACCAAGAATATAGTATCAAGGCTAACCACTCATCCTGCTACCATGCAGCGGACGACGGACAGATAGAGGCTTTCAACAAGACCCTATCCAACATTATCTAGGAAATGGTGGACAAAGACAGGAAATCATGGCCGGATAAACTCCTTCATGCATTGTAGGATTATCGAACCACAATCTGCACTGCTACTCAAGCTACTCCGTACTCATTAGTATATGGAACAGAAGCAGTCCTTCCCATTGAACTCCAATTTCCCTCGCTCCGTGTTGCCATTTCTGATCAGTTGTTCAACAACGAGAAATCAGAAAAATGGCTAGGTGAATTGGAATAGCTAGATGAGAAGCAGTTGCACACTTTGCACCATCTGGAAGTATATTAGAACCAGATTGCACGAGACTTCAATAAAAAGGTTTGTATTCGGTCTTTCTTGGAAGGATAATTGGTGTTGGTCCTCCGGACCCCAATGATACCTGGAAATAAACCTCCAAAGATGGAGCCCAAGTGGGAGGGGCCATATTTTATACACAAATTCTACTCCAATGGAGCATATGCCCTGATCTCCATGGACGGGAAGTTCACTACCACTCCTACGAATGCGAGATTTCTAAAGAAGTATTTCGCATAACCAAAAGAAGTTGTCATCCGAGCTACAGGACATTAAACTGCCAAGCACCTGTCGTCTGAGCTGTAGGACGTTAAACTGCCAAGTGTCTATTGTCTGAGTTACAGTATGTTAAACTGCCAAGACCCAATGGTCCAAACTCTATGACCCTAAACTAAGAGTGTTTCTTCCTCACCGCACGATGTTAAACTGCACGGATTTCAGATAACTACATACGTCTTGATTCTTGCCCTTGTAGGATACGTAGCGATGCCAGGATTCTGTATCCTGGACCAACTATCCCCAGATAAAGTTAAAACTGCCTTCTTTTCCCCTGTGTACAGATCAACCCTGCACGGGGTGTATCCCCTTCTAAATAACTATGTGAGGCTTGATTCCTTCCCTCTCAAGATATGTAGTGATGCCAGAATTCCACATCCTGGCCCGGCCACCCCCAAATGAAGATTAAAAATGCCCTCTTCCCCCGTGTATGGACCTACCCTGCACAGGGTGTATTCCTCATCCTTACCGCATGACCTTAAACTGCATGGATATGAAAGATTGAAAATTCCCTTTTCCCCTGTGTACAGACCAGACCTGCACTGGGTGTATTATCCCTTCCAGAGAACTACGTACGGCTTGATTCCCACCTTCACAGGATACGTAGCGACGCTAGGATCCCACATCCTGGCCCAGCCACCCCCAAAAAAGAAAAAAATTCCCTCTTCTCCCATGTATGGTCCAACCCTACACAGGATGTACCTCTTTCAAAGAACTATGTGTGGCTTGATTCCTGCTCTCACAGGATACGTAGTGACACCCAGACCCCATGACCGGGTCCAGCCACCACCTTCATCACCGCTTCTCTTAGCATGCCTATTTACACGTTATGAAACCGAGAATTCTGTCATTCCTTGTTTCTAACAATGAGTATTACTCACATGAGCTTAGTAATTATGGATGAGTCCCTTTGCATGATCACAAACTACATGGATTTCAGAGAACTACGTATGGCTTGATTCCTACCCTCACAGGATACGTAGTGACTCCAGCATTCCACACCCTGACCCAGCAACCCCAAATGAATCTAAAAATACCCCATTTCCCTCGTGCAAGGAACAGACCTACGTGGGGTGTATTCCTTGTCCTTACTGCACGACGTTAAAATTGCACGGATAAGAAAGAAAAAAAATATTTCCCATTTCCCCCATATGGACCAAATCTGCACGGGGTGTATTCCCCAAAAGAACTACGTGTGGCTTGATTCCTGCCCTTGCAGGATACGTAGTGACGCCGAAATCTTATCTCCTAGCCCAGCCACTGATAAAAGAAAACACGGGCATATATACCCTTCGTCCTTACCGTATGACGTTAAACTGCACGGAACCCCCTTTTCACGTCGGTTCATCTTCGTCCCCACCGCACGATGTTAAAACTGCACGAACTTCATCCTCACCGCACGACGTTAAACTACACGGACTTCATCATGACCCACTTAAGATATATGGCGAAACGGGATGGGAATACTCCATGCGCATTTGGATGCATCCTCTCTATACATCAGACTCTGTGACCTGGATAATTGTGGATCTTTATTATCATTCATGGCAATCAGAAGTGGAAAGTTATCGACCCGTGGACACCTTTGTACGACTATGAATACCGTGCCCTAAGTGGATCTACATATTGATATCCCCTGGCCTGTCTACCAAAGGTAAGATTTCCTCAGGTGATACTCTTCCTATCTCCGTACGCTTACCGGCATCAGAGTCCCCATATCATATCTCCCGATCCAAAAATTTATGGAGAAGTGGTTTACAAGTTCATTCCCCTCTCACATCCAAATGTTTCCAGGGTGTCCCTACCTGGTTAGCCTATGTATCTGCACGTGGTTCACATGACGATCTGCATTTACAAACATCATGCCAGGGCTAAGCTACTTTTACTCGACGGGCAATTGCGGTGAAGATGTTTCCTGTATTCTTGGACACCATTATCCCCATATTCCAAAATCTGTACTATGAGCAATCCCATATTTTCATAATCATCCATGGCCATCAGAATTAGAAATTTATCAACCTGTGGATACCTTTTCACGACTATGCATACCATGCCCTCAGTGGCTCTGCATATTGATAGTCCCTGGCCCGTCTACCAAAGGCAAGATTTCCTCAGGCGATAATATTCCTAGCCCCGTACGCTTATCGGCTTCAGATCCCCCATACCATATCTCCTGATCCGGGAAACCCCAGAGTTACAGTTTACACCCCCATTCTCTCACACATGTTAAGAGTATACCAAAGCATCCTAACTCAATTTCCCTCCGGGTGATTGTAGCAATAGTCACCCAATGGTCCAAACTCTATGACTATTAAACTAAGAGTACTTCATCCTTACCGCATGATGTTAAACTGCATGGAGTAAAGGTACACCCCATGCACAAGATGAATCAGCGCAGTGAACTCTTTGAGTTTTGACAGTAACCAGGGAATAATATCCCCAGAATGTCCAGATATTTATTTACCAAATGGCAGACTTCGTATCACAGACAATCGCGGATCCTCATAATCATTCATGGCCATCGGAAGTGGAAATTTATCGACCTGTGAACACCTTTGCACAACTATTCATACCATGCCCTTAGCGGCTCTTCTTATTGATATCCACTAGCTCATCTACCGAAGGAAAGATTTCCTCATGCGATACTCCTCCTAACCCTGTATGCTTACTGGCCTCAGAGCCCCCATATCATCTCTCCTAATCCAAGAAGCCCTGGAACCACGATTTACACCATTAACCCCTCTCCATGTCTTGGACATGCCAAGATATTTGAACCCAGTTACATTCTAATCAAGAGTGGCCTTTGAAACTATGTCCTTACCACATGACGTTAAACTACACGGAAGCCGTCTTTACCACATGACGTTATACTACACGAAAGTCATCTTTACCAAATGACGTTAAACTGCACGGAAGCTATCTTTACCGCATGAAATTAAACTACACAGAATCCGTCTTTACCGCATGACGTTAAAATGCACAGAATCCATCTTTATCGCATGACGTTAAACTGTACGGAAGCCTTATTTACCACATGACGTTAAACTGCACGGAATTTAAAATGCCCCCCGTCCTCACCGCATGATGTTAAACTGCACGGATTTAGTAATAATAACAATTCCCTTCATCCTTTCCGCATTATGTTAAACTGTGTGGCCGAATTCATCATGGGTTCAATTAATAATAGAGGTATTCCTCTGTCCCTCAGTGCATAGGCTAGACCTGCACAAACCACCGTCTCACACCAGCGTGAGAAGGGATGACTTTACCCATTCCTGGGAAGTTTAGCCTAGATGTTTCTCCCTCATTCAGGCACCCTCTTTTCATAAACCATACTTTTTACTCAGAAAGAGTCAAACCCTTGTAAACCACTCCTGGTGGTCCCGAAGTTTCTTAGCTATCAGGATAATATTGACCTAAGGACACCTTTCCATGACTATTCATACCATGCCCTCAGCGGCTCTGCATATTGATCGCCCCTGGCTCATCTACCAAAGGAAAAATTTCCTCAGGCAGTGCTTCTCTCTGTATGCCTCTAGGCCTCTAAGCCCCCATATCCATCCTGGGATTCAGAAACCCTCTGAGCTGAAGTTTACCAACCTCTTTCACAACCCTACCTGAATATATTGGAACATCTCTGACGAGATTACCGAGAACTAGGAGAAGTAGTCCCATTTTAAAGAATATCCTAGCTGTATGACTTTAAACTGCGCCAAGCTCCAACCATCCTTTATGATGACTAAATGCGTAGGACAAGGACCCTTCGTCCAAATTCCCGATTCACATAGATGTTCCCAAACCCTTTCAGACATCACATACCCTTTCCAATCCACTCCTGGTGGGTTTTCACAATTCTTCAAGCCAGCCATGGTGGTTTCTATAATCCAGACTTCCATGAATTCCTCAGGCCATCAGAAATGGATAGTCATTGACTTAAGGACACCTTTGCATGACTATTCATACCATGCCCTCAGTGGCTCTGCATATTGATTTCCCCTAGCCCATCTAACAAAGGAAAGTCTTCCTTAGTTAATGCTTTCCTACTTCTGCACACTGATGTGGCTCCCATGCCTTGAGACATGCCTTGCATGTTGTTCAAATATAAACATGTTCTACCCACGTGCATCTGAAAGTTATTGAGACATCTTTTAATCAACCAAACCTCATTGGGGCCCTTGCCCCACCCCACATCTGTTCAAAGTTGTTCGACCTAAAACATCAGTAATGATAGTCTAGTCGGCGGGACTTTAAACCGCTCACAAAAAGAGGCACAAAGCCCATTAGGCTGAAAACTCGAAAAGGGCGACCTAAGAAAAAGTCAGGCTATACCTGTTGGTTACACACCAAATGGGCCCAGGAAAGAATTAGGGTATGGATGAAAAAGACAAAAATTTTGTGGGGTCATTCTATAAAACCCTAGAAATAGTCAAACAATGCTCATTGGATCTCATGGTCCAGGAAAAAATTAGAGCTCATTTCTATTTTATCATTTTCCTGAATTATGATTAATTATGATTCATTGAGTTGTTATTCACACAACAATTGTTCCAGTAATAATCAAATTTCATAACAAGGAGAGATTAACAGCAGATTTTTTTCCATTTGGCCAAAATGGGAGGACATCCACAAGTCAGAGTCTCTCCTTTGCCACAATAAAAGAGGTAAAACAGAATGTACAAAAATAGATTTTTCAATCACAAAGGAGCCTGGATCACTCTCTCCATTAGATTGGAAACTGTGCGGTGAAGGTTGTTGCAAGTTTGATTCAGCACGGCCTTCTCCCTGGCCTCAACTTCATCCATCGAATGAGTATTCATCACTGTTGTTTGAAGATCATTGATCCCTTTCCTGGTAGCTTCAAGGTCACTAGCCAGAGATGACAACGGATCCCTCAGCATTGTTACTCGAGCTTCACATTCATGCAGCTCGGTAGATAGGACAGTCGCCTGGTCTTGGGAGCTCGCCTCTAATGCTATCAGCTGATGGAGCTTCATCATAGCTTCCTAAAAGGCTTGGGTTCCACAATGAGAGGCAGCGAGGTGAGCAAGTTTGTGTTCACTAGCAGAAACCTCCCCACGGGAAATGAAAACCTGGAAGACGAGGAAATGAAGTTGTCAATAGTCGAACCCACCTAACTCCAAGCCTAGGAAGAGTTGCTGAAGGGATTCAGTTTTAGTCTCCATCTCATCCAGAGGAGGTTCGGAAACAATATCACAAATCTAGGGCCAGGCCCACCTTCGCACCGCTCGGTGGTCCTCCATGACACGAGGATCTTTGGTATCCTCACTAGATAACATGGGAATGAAGTCTGGCATTGCGTCTAGCACAGACATGTGCACACTAAAAGATGGTCCCAAAACTGGAGGGTCAGAAGCCTCTAGCCCAGGTTCAAGCTTGGGAGTTGAGTTGGTAAGTCCAGCATCGACCGGTGAAGCTTTGGGAATTGCATCACGGGGGATCGAAGTCACTGGATCATCCTCATTTATATCCAAAAGGATTGGATCTATCTGAACTTCAGCTACAGAGGGGTTGAAAGAGGAAGATCCACAGAGCCGCTTTGACCTGCGAGCCATCAATCGGTCCTCCCTCAAAGCTGACGAGGAAGGTGCGGTAAGCACAGCAGCCGCAGTAACCCCCGATTTGGGAAATTTCCAGATAGCCTTTCCGAAGATCCCATCAGGATAATGATTTGTCCACATTATCGCATACTCTAAGGATAGGTTGACAGCTACTCCTATGTCAGGAAAGGGAATCCTTGTGCAAGATCCCTCCCACATCAACATCAACCATCGTTTATGGAGATTGGACGGATGCAGTCCTTGGGACCGAGGATGGGGAAGGGAAACCTGGAGTTTCATGAATCCAAACTGGCGAGAGAAATGATATGGGGCGTATACCTCACCCAGATAAACCCCATTAATCCGCGTGGATAAAAACTCATCCCGTAGTGAAATCATGTAAGAACGCTCTTCTAAGATCCTCCTATGTTCTTCAACCACGAATCTGGGAGGAGTGGGGTAGGGAGTGAAAGAAAACTAGGAAAATTCACTCAGAAGCTTGATGACCTCATCAGAGCTGAGGGACTTCAGACGAACTCCAGCTATATCAAGCAAGGTAGGCCGAAGGGTAGGAAGTAGGATGACTGTGTCATGATGATGCTCATAACAGCGTCAATGATCCGCTACCTATCCATATAAGAATTGAAATGTCCCACTCAGACGATAGGGTGACCCACCCTCCTACATGTGGCTCAATAACTCATAAATATGAGCCAAAGTGGGCACGACCAGATTCACCGAGCGACCTCCCACCAGTTCAGTTTCCATCATCAGGGTGCAATCCCTGACACCTGGGTTGATATCCCGAGATGGGAATATCCACCCGCTCAAAAACATGAAAAAAAACTGGCCAGCCTGAGCATAGGTGGCACACCGGGGCGCACCTCATAACCCCATGAAAGATAGTCGCCCGCCTCCAGAACTGCCTAGTAGGAACCTAGGATAGTCCGTGATTATTGAGAAGGATGAGTCCTGGGGCACTTGATCTTTGTCACGGGACCGGTGGTCTTCATATTTAACCCTATCCAGGTGCTATGGGGAATAAGAGAGAGGGCGCGCAAGGGCTGACCTAGTGACCACTCCGCCATAACCAGTAGATCTCTTTCCAATGAAGGCACATGTTCGACATCGTCCCATGTGTCAGGAGTGGGCATAAACTCTTCATAAATCTCACTAATAATAAGAAGTCCTCCTAGTTGGTAGATGTACCATAAACTAATACCAACTTCACCATGGGAAAGGTGGAAAGTATTAGTGCTTGAACACCAGCGACTGAGCAGGTCAGGAAGAATCGAAGATGGTGGGTAAACAGCAAACTGGGAATCCCACACTGCGAAGTATAGATTTACCATTTCCAGTGACTTGGGAAATTCCCAGAAATGGTAATGGACCTCAAAGGCCCAGGCCCAGTCATTTGAGAAAATCTCACCAGACCGAAGATCCCACCTGGGAATCCATCTTGCATCAGGATCCACTTGGGCAAGGTTGATCAAGGAGGGATAACTCTTGAGTACGGCCTCTCAGTAGAAGTCTTGAGTGTACTGATCACTTTGAGTCCAAACAGAGCCTCTCAAAATAAAAGTTTCTTTTGGATCAGAATCAGAGATCATCTCTCCTGATTGGTAGAGGTTCTCTTGAGCGCACTTCGGCAATGCTTCCAAACAAGGGGACGGAAGACCTGAGAAGACTGGGGGCATAGTGTCGTCTTGAAGGCCAAAACCATAAAGAGGTAGACGATTCGATAACGGATATCCTAGAAGTTCGGGAGAGATTAATTCCTTAAAAACACCATCGTTGGGAATGATAAGTCGTCTAGGTTCCTCTTTAATGCTCTCGGCTCTATGGATTATAGATAGACGTTTCCCTAGACCAATTGAAAGAGGCTCGGAAACAGGCTTGGGTGCAGGTCGAGGAGGAACCATATTTTCTCCCTGCATTATAAAAACCAGGAAAATGGTTAGTCCGGAATAATAAAATTTGGACAAAAATACCAATTATTTGGCAAAGAACTTTATCAAGGAGACTTCATCACGAGGTCTGCGAGAAGGCCTCAAAAGGTGGTTTGTGACGGCTGCATCCCACAAACCAACCCCATGCGAAATAAGTCTGCGGTACTCTATCCCACAAAGCGTTGGCCAGAAAACCACAAACCATGCTTCTTCACAGAATCTAAATCCCGGATTTAAATGTTTAAGTTCGGAAGACTTAATAAATTTTCAAAGTCTGGAAGATTTTCAGTCCGTGGACCATCAAACCCACGTAGTGAGTTCCTACGCAGCCCATCATAACTTACTTTTTAATTGATTGAAAGTGTTAGTTCGTGGCTGAGAGATTGGTCCGCGGGTGAAGTCAGGTGTGAATGAGGAATGGTTCGCAGAAATGGAAGCTGGTTAGTGGACGAGGAGTTTCACAAAGGAGAAAGCACGCGGAGATGAAAATAAATATCTTCGTGTTCACGAGGAATGCGGTAAAATACAAAGGGTAGGGGCCTCCTTATTTATAGGCGTGGTTCCCTACTGGGTCCACTCCCTTACCTCAAATTATCCAAGTTTCAGGACCACTCTACATCGGAATAGTCTCCTCTTCGTTTCGATCAGACCCCATTCTGATGGGGGCATTTTTAGGGTCTTGAAAAATACGCAAAGGAGAATGAGAATCCCCTTAATTCAAGAGAGGATTCTACCCAATTTCCCTCAAGGGATTGGGCAGAAATGTGGATAATACTCAAAGGTTGAAAAAAAGATGGAACGGTCCGACTACCGGTCCAATATTTATGGTATGCGTCCGATTCAGTGAGCCACCCCCTTTGCAGACTGCTGTCATTCATGGAACAGAGGCGGGGACCCTCTGCGAGCGTGAAGTAGGACGGCCACCAGGCTGGTCTGCCATCAAGAACTGCCCCAGCAGCAAGACGCGACAACCGGCCCGGACCGCGTACATCGTCATTCACAGAACAGAGGCAGAGCCCTATGCGGCCGCAAAGCACCCCTCGAATCGATTTGGTTAGCGGGTGAGGTGCATTCAATGCCCTGTGAGTTTCAAATTGACCAAGTCATCCATAAACCTGGTTTTCAGTAATGGGCCTCTGCAAAAGGAGTCACATAACCACAAATACATCTCTTTATCCCCTCTATAAAAGGAAATTGGATGGAATAAAGGAGAGGGGGATATCAGACTCAGGTGGAAGGATTTCAGAGGAAGAATCTTAGGATTTCACAAATAGTAAAGTTCCAATTCACGACAGGTATGAAACTGGAAACGAATTAATAAGGAACCAAAAAATGCATAACAACTTGGTGAACCGCAAACTTAAAATAACAAAAAAAGAAGACTACAAAGCTAGGGCCACTCCGCGGATTTACTCCCTACAGACCAGGGAGTCTATGCCCCTTTTTTGATCCTATGCACCACATAGCACCCACCTATGCAGGCAAAGCCCTGACCTACAAACCCCCGACTAGGCATCGACCCTGGTCACCGCTGCTCACGTGGACTCCCCCGCGTACCAACCTGTTATGCGGGCCAAACCCGAAGTCGCGTACCGCCCTAGTACGCGGGATGCCTATCAGTCCACATACCACCCTGGTACATAGATGGCCTCTCCAGCCATGTATCACCCCCCTACATGAAGGGTGCCACTCCCCCATACACCCATGTGGCCCGCTAACTCCTTCAGGTTTCCCATTCCCCAAGTCAGATAAAATCCTTCCAATCTGGCCTGATCCTTCACAATCCCTTCATTGGCCTATTCATCGGCCTCAAGCCAAGGCCTTTACTGAAGCCATCGGATCCGTATGATGTAACCTTTAGGCGTATCAGTGTGCCGCTTTGAATTCACATACCCACGGTAGGCAAGGACAAAGGGGTTACTCCGTCCCCCTTGAGTGGATTCTTGAAACATTCATAGGTTCACATACCCACGGTAGTGCAGGGTCCGAGCCTGGGAGTCCCCTTTCTACCTCTCCACTTGCCAAGATTGGGGGACCACGCTTGCGTTTCCTTTCGACGCCAGCGGTGATCACTTCTCCCCTATTCTGGGAGTAACAGGGTAATCATCCCAGTGTAAGCCCCTAGTTCTTATTGTAGGAGGTGGTGCCTACACCCCTCCTTTATTCGGTCCCAAATCCCTCTTCTATTGGGGTTTGTCACCAATTTGGGCCTCCATCCTGGAGTAAGTCCCAATCTCTCAGGGCAATAATCCTGGTGTAAGCCCCTAGTTCTTATTGCAGGAGGTGGTGCCTACGCCCCTCCTTTCTTCGGTCCCAAATCCCTCTCTCATTGGGGTTTGTCACAAATTTGGGCCTCCATCCTGAATTAAGTCCCAATCTTCATTTCCCCGGGCTGCTAGCCATGCGTAATCCCCATTTCACTTCCCATGCATGCACCCTTCACGACATGATCATCAGGTCCCTGTTGCCTCTTGTTTCTCACACCGATCATGACTCACGTGGTCTTAGAGTAATCATCGACCATGAAAACACCCCCATCCCACATGACGTTAAACAGTATTTCGTCATTCCAAACTATGTGTACTTTGATCCATGTCTCCTAGGCGGGGTGCGTAGGAAGCCTCCCCGAGGTTCAAGCCCAACAACCGGTCATTCTGACCTCCTTCATGTCGGTTCACCAACACCTTGGGCCACCTCAGAGTGTAATCCCCATACCACCTTGGACTGCCTCGAGGTGTAAGCCCCAACCCAAACTGAACTATGTGGATTCTGATTCCTCTCATGAGGATACGTAAGAAGCTCATATCACGGGTTCGATCCAAACGCTCAAGTCATTATCTATCCCCCCTGGATGATAATAAACTCCAAATCACCCAGTTATGGGGCTTCAAACCAGTATCTTATCAATGATTCCAAACTCCTCAAAGCCATTAATCCAATGAGGGATGGTAAACCTCAGGCCTAAATGATTCTAAATCCCTGTGTTCAGCTAACCATTTCCAACAAGGACTAATTTGTGGATACTATGCTTGGGTATAAACCAAGGTTTTGTGAACATATGAATACATATTAAATCTATAAGAGAGTCTTGGAACATGCAATAATTCCCCCCAAAAGTGTGTGATGAGCCCGACTTCCCATCCTCTTGATCAATGTGATTTCTTAAGCGTCACTGGCCAAATCACCCAGCGAACGTCTGCCTTTGGAAAGCAGGTCCATGTGTCACTGGATATGGAACCATTGGGCATTTCAAGATGAAAATGGTGCACCTAATATGAGTGATTAAGCAAAATCCAAACTTCTCTAATCAACCGTTGGGTAGTGCACGTTTTTCCACACATCGTCGTGAAAGAGCTCCATAATTTCCCAAGGCTTAGATTTTGGTTCTTTTAGGATCACAGTGATAGACCATGGATTGAGGGTCCATATCATTGGGGTTATGAAGATAGGGGTGATACACTATCACTTAAAGGATTATACCTTAATTCATACTCTTTATCATTTAGTAGGGACTGAATTAAATTTAATTTATGGGTATAAAAGTTGGCATAAATGATTATTTTCCCTCTATTATCATTGTATTAGTATGGATATCCAATCTATCACGAACCATATTTGGTTTCCACCAAGACCAGAACCAACCTCAACCCGCAACATGGCCCAAAGGGCATTCCCGATCTCCACAGGCTGGCACAAGTTCCCATGTATCATAAAATGAGAATTGGGAACGATTTACCCGAGTTTATAATCTTAAAACAATAAAAGAATCCAATAAAATGAATCTAGATTTTTCAAACCAAATTGTCACATACATGAATTATTTTAAAGTTAAATTTCATTTAATTTCCATTAATTATTTGTTTTGGGGGTTTCCTAATCTTTTATGGATGAATGAGTGAGTTTTCATGAATTGGGCCAAACCATGTGCCCAATTTTAGATTTAAAAATAATTTTTTATTCCATTATAACTCCTTCATTTTTCAACATTTTTCATCCATTCAAATTCTTAATTGTCATCCCATAACCTATTAACACCACCATATTAATTTGGACTATTTAGAAATCCATAATCATGGTGGATATGGGTTTTTATTTAAGGGATTGGGCCTACCCAAAAGCCCATTTATTTCATTAAAAATATTTTTTAATTCTTTAATATCCCCTTAAATATTTACATTTTTTCGGTGATTTTAACTCTCCCCTGAGCCCACATACCCAAGGTGCGCCCCCATGCTCTCATCCCCCTCTTTGGAGCTCGGTTTCACTACGAAGTTGGATGAAACTTCTCTGAATTTCTCAAATCACCCAAATTTGAAGAGGTAAATTCATTATTTCATAACTCCTTCATTTATCACTCTCCCCCCGCCCATTCCAGTTACTAAATGATATGTTAAACCTTTTTCTAATCTCTCTAGAATGGTTGGTTGTTTTCATATTCATATACTGGTGTATTTGGGGGGATTTATTCAATATTTTTCAAGGTAAGTGATTCCTTCTTGGTTTCTTCCTTTTCCCTTAGGGTTTCCTCCCTCTTTCATTATGTTCTAAAATGTCCATAAGTTAGGGTTCTAACATAGGGTTTGATTTCATGTCTTTTTGGTCAAATATTTTGGTCTATGGCTGGATTTATCTTCCTTTCGGTGCAGAGGTGGTGCAGTTGATGTTTTGCACCATGTTTTGAGAGATTCGACACTTTCGGTAGGCAGTTCCATGTGTAAAAAATTATTAATGAGTTAGCATGCCATATTTACTCATTTTTAATATTATTAATATGTTGGGAGTGGTGAAAAAACTGTTTATTATTGATTTGGTTAAGTGCTTAATTTTATAGTTGCTTTTTAATTTGAAATTGGGTGTTTCCATGTGTAACTCATGGGGTATTATTTGGGTGTATTTCATAACTTATGTAATTGGTTTACTAAATATTTTTTGGCCTGCCAATTATGGTTTGATAATGTATTAGTTTCATGTGGGCCTTGTAAGGGGTTTTTTGGAATACTTTTTGTGTGTAAAACTTTGTTATACTTCTTGAGATCATTTTATGAAAATGAGTGTTTTCATTTGTATCATTTGTGGTATTATTCAAGGTGATTTTATAACACTTGAAAGTTGTTTTATAAATGTCTATAGGTCTACCAATTATACATTGGTAGTGTTGTGGTGTTGTTTTGTCCTTGAAATATATTTTTGAAATGGGTTTTATGAGAAAAGTTTGGGTATACTCTTTATAATTGTTTTACGAAATATTTGAATGATTTAATTATTTATGTAAGAGGTTAAGACATATTGTAAAACTGTTTTGGATTGTGTATATTTTGAAATGGTACATTTTAAATAGGAATGGTGTTGTTTTGTGATGTGTTACATCTTGTAAATGTTTTATAAAAATGTTTGAAGCATTTACTAAAGTGTGTAAGAGATGTGAAAGTGATGTGGGATTTTTTGTGTGAGTGTGATGTGAAAAATGGATTTTGGTTATGAAAAGGGTATTATGTAACATGTGAGTGGGCTGTTATATGAGTTTTAATATATTGGAATGGTTTTATAAAAAAATTTAATGGATTTTTGGAAGTGTTAAAGAAATGTGAAAAGTGTTTTGGGCTATTTTGGTGTGAGTTGGATTTCAAATCAATTTGAATAAAAAGTGTACTTTTTGTGACTTGTGTGGTATAAATGGGGTATTTTTGGTGAATTTTTTATGAGGAAATGTTATTTTCATGTCCAAATTATATTTATTGAATTTTTTAACTTGTTTGAGCATAAAGGGAAAACCTGGGTATCTAGGTGGGTGGACGTGTACTAGTATGCTAGTAAATTTGTGGGGTTTGTCCTCAGTATCACTTAACAAGATTGACACTTAAAACTCTAACTAAACTATGATAATGATTATTGGGGACCAATAGGTTATGGGTATGTTTCTTACTAGTGGCTTGTGCATGTGAATGGATATTTGTGATGGTTACTCTCACCGAGATACGAGGTACCTGGGACCCACAACAAACTAGTGCCTAGGGGTTATTTCCTATTACTTGTGCTCATTAGATCCTTTATACATACCATCAGCATACGGTATATTTGGATGGTGTCTAAGGGGGCCTCTCAGTCCTTCTTAGTCTCTTAGAAGACGAAGTTCATGTTAAACTACCAGTGTGGGAAATCTGGTCACGAGAGGATATTGTGGACACTTTATAGAATTGTGTGTTGTTTTGGGGTATTTTATAAGGTCCCACTCCATGCATTGTTTATATCATTTGTCATGGTCTTATTCGGTGATGCCTTGTGATGTCATGTGCTCGATTGACTGTAAAGGTGAAAGTCGTGCAATCCTCTGAGAGTCCCTATTATGCTGGGAGAATGTCTCCCTTGGAAAAACTTCAAAATATTCCTTTTTAGAGGAAGGTGAGTATAGGTTTTCTTTACTTCTATTGTTTCTCACCCAAAGAAATAAGATGTGATGTGTGTGCATCTTCTAAGCCCTTGTTTCAGTGAAATATTGGGTTAGGGTAAAGTGAGTTTGGAATGTGTTATGTCTTGTAAATATTATTGTGGATTTTAGTGTAGTTGTTGGTGGCACCAAAAGAATAATTATTGTTTAGGGGGTTTCCAAAGCCTAACTGCGAGGCCGAAGATGCTTCAATCATTTGAGCTCCATCCATAGGTCTCAGAGAGAAGCTGGCTCAAAGTTAGGGGAAATACCAGGGTCGTTTAAACCCTTGTACAATTTCCTATCCTTAGTATGAAAGATAGGAAGAGTTTAAAACCTCTGGTGTCATCATCTTTCTTATGTTGTTCCCATTCGATGGAAGTCGGTGGAGGTCCTCGTACCCATGTCATCACCTAATGTCATTCCCTCCCCCTTTGGTTTCCATTGAGTTATTAGAGAATGGTTGGAAATTTGGATAGATGTGTTGAGGAAATAGTTTGTGCATGATTATTAGTGATCGTGTGCAATGAATCCATGCAGAAATAATGACTTGTACAGTTAGTACACTGTTTCCCAAACTGTGCAGACTAACCCAGCGCCCTTCCAAAATCTTTAATTTTTTTGGGTCTTTCTATGTCGGCCCATGATGGTTTGTTAAGAGGGTTGGTTCTTATGGTGTGGAGACCCACTATTATTCTCATGTACGTTCCTTCATAAACTTTGAATGTAATTATACCCTTTTTAATAGGGAGTCTGTTCAGGCCTCCCCCTGTTAGTGTCATGTTTCTGTCTCGAAAAACTATAGGTTGTCTCTTATGCTGGGGTGCCTATTTGTGTCCCCCCGTACCAATAGCTCAAATTTATCCATGGTATTGGCTTGGCGGTAGGTATTATCATTTGGAACTATCTATATACCAACATATTCCTTGAGTAAACATTATGATTTTAGAGCACCCAATGGTTTAGTTAAAGTAAGGTAAGTGTAACCTTGTTCGAAGTTGTTGTTTGTTTGGGTGAATTGCTTGAGTCTGTTCGGATAGTGTTTGAGGATTTTTCTTTTGGTATAAAGTATGAATGTGATTAATAATTTTAGTAAAGTGGTGTAAGTTTGGTTTGTGAGATTAATCCTTCCTTAATTGATCACTGGAGGTGTTTTGGCCCTTGGGGTGAAGCTCGGCAAAGAAGTGCATCTTGATTTATCGGTTTGGTTTAGTTTTTGTATCTGGCCTTGTTGTGGATTTTTGGGGATGGTAAGTTTTTATTATGGGTATAATTTTCACATACATGACTTATTTTAAAGTTAAAATTCATTTAATTTTCATTAATTCTTTGTTTTGGGGGTTTCCCAAGCTTTTATGGAGGAATGAGTGAGTTTTCATGAATTGGGCCAAACTGTGAGCTCAATTTCAGATTTAAAAATAAATTTTGATTCCTTTATAACTCCTTAATTTTTCAACATTTTTCATCCATTACAATTCCTAGTTGTCATCCCCTGACCTATTAACACCACCATATTAATTTGGTCCATTTAAGAATCCATAATCATCATGGATATGGGTTTTTATTTAAGGGATTGGGCCTGCCTGAAAGCCCATTTCTTACATTAAAAATATTTTTGAATTATTTAATATATCCTTCAATATTAACGTTTTTTCAGTGATTCAAACTCTACCCCAAGACCACATACCCAAGGTGCGCCCCCATGCTCTCCTCCCCCTCTTTGGATCTCGGTTTCATTGCGAATTTGGATGAAACCTCTCTGAATTTCTCAAATCGCCCAGATTTGAAGAGGTATATTGATTATCTCATAACTCCTTCATTTCTCACTCTTTTCCCCCCATTACAGTTCCTAAATGATCTATTAAACCTTTTTCTAATCTCTCTTTAATTTTTGGATGTTTTAAAATTCATATATGGGTGTATTTTTGGTGATTTCTTCAATATTTTTCAAGGTAAGTGATTCATTATTGTTTTCTTCTTTTTCCCTTAGGGTTTCCTCCCTATTTCATTATGTTCTAAAATGTCCATAAGTTAGGGTTCTAACCTAGGGTTTTATTCTGTGTCTTTTTGGTCAAATATTATGGTTTAGGGATGGATTTATCTTCCTTGTGGTGCGGCGATGGTGCGGTTGATGTTTTGCACCAGGTTTTGAGGGATTCGACACTTTCGGTAGGTGGTTCCATGTGTAAACAATTATTGATGAGTTAGCATGCTATATTTACTCATTTTTCATATTCCTCATATGTTTTTAGTGGTTCAAAAACTGTTTATGATTGATTTGGTTAAGTGATTAATTTTATAGTTGCTTTATAACTTGAAATTGGGTGTTTTCATGTGTAACTCATGGGGTATTATTTGGGTGTATTTAATAACTTATGGAATTAGTTTAATAAATCTTTTTTGGCCTACCAATTATGGTTTGGTAATGTATTAGTGTCATTTGGGCCTTGGAAGGGGGTTTTTGGAAAACTTTTGGTGTGTAAAACTTTGTTATACTTCTTGAGAGCATTTTATGAAAATGAGTGTTTTCATTTGTATCATTCATGGTATTATTAAAGGTGATTTTATAACACTTGAAAGTTGTTTTATAAACGTCTATAGGTATTCCAATTATACATTGGTAGTGTTTTGGTGTGGTTTTGTCGTTGAAATATATTTTTGAAATGGTTTTTATGAGAAAAGTTTGGGTATACTCTTTAGAATTGTTTTACGAAAGATTTGAATGATTTAATTATTTATGTAAGAGGTTAAACCATATTGTAAAAATGTTTTAGAGTGTGTATATTTTGAAATGGTACATTTTAAATGGGAATGGGTATGTTTTGTGATGTGTTCCATCTTGTAAATGTTTTATAAAAATGTTTGAAGGATTTACTGAAGTGTGTAAGAGATGTGAAAGTGATGTGGGATGTTTTGTGTGAGTGTGATGTGAAAAATGGATTTTGGTTATGAAAAGGGTATTATGTAACATGTGAGTGGGATGTTATGTGAGTTGTAATTAATTTTAATGGTTTTATAAAAAAAAATTAATGGATTTTTGGAAGTGTTTAAGAAATGTGAAAAGTGTTGTGGGCTATTTTGGTGTGAGTTGGATTTCAAATAAATTTGAATGAAAAGTGGACTTTTAGTTACTTGTGTTGTATACATGTGGTATTTTTGGTGAATATTTTATGAGTAAATGATATTTTTATGTCCAAATTATATTTCTTGACTTGTTTAACATGTTTTATCACCAAGGAAAAACCCAGGTATCTAGGTGGGTGGACATGTACTAGTATGCTAGTGAATCTGTGGGGTTTGGCCTTAGTTTCACTTAGAAAGATTGATGCTTACAACTCTAACTAAACTATAATTATGATAATTGGGGACCAATATGTTATGGGTATGTTCTCTACTAGTGTCTTGTTCATGAGAACAGATATTTTTGATGGTTACTCTCACTGAGATACGAGGTATCTGGGACCCACAACGAACTAGTGCCTAGGGGTTATTTCCTATTGCTTGTGCTCATTAGATCCTTTATACATACCATCGGCATATGGTATATTTGGATGTAAAATTCAGTATCTTTGGAATTTATTTTAAAAGTGTTGATTATTTAAATTATCTCACTTGAAAAATGATTTTTTTAAGTTGCATCTTTTAGAAATTGTAACTAGAAATTACATGTTTTTGAAAACTTTCATGATTTTCGTCTTTGAATGTTTATCGCATGGAATATCTTAGTGGTGGTATCCTATTGGTAATTGGATCACACCCTACTTACACCATTGGGTGTAAGTATACTTGGTTATTTTTGTTGTCATAAGTTGGGTACAATTTTTAGTTCCATTGGTTCGGGTTTCTAGTAGGTCCTTGGTGGTGAAGTCTTGTGGAGATGGATTGAGGGTGGTGCCCCTTGCCATGAGAGTTCTTGGGATGTTTATTTTTAGTTTTGTACCTATTTTATAGTCTTTTTGAGTTGTTTTAAAATATTTAATTCAGTTCTGGATCTTTGTAAAAGATTGTTTGTTTTGAAAAATCCAGATTCATTTTATTGGATTCTTTTGTTGTTTTAAGATTATAAACTCGGGTAAATCGTTCCCAATTCTCATTTTATGATACCTAGGAACTTGTGATAGCTCGTGGGGATCAGTAACGCCCTTCGGGCCATGTCGCGGTCTAGGGTTGGTGCCGGTCTTGGTGGTGACCAGATCTGTTTCGTAACACAATCACTCCATCCTCTTTATTATTTACACCAAATTTTTGATCTCCTTCATTAGAGAATGGAATAACAATACATCTATCAAAGGATGTTTCCCAATTCAAGGATATAATTACTATATTATTTATTATTTATTTATCTCACTCTTTCACCATTTAGGTTTAGCTATTCCCTAATATTAATATTCAATTAGGTTTTCCAACATCAGATAATTGAGGATATATCAAATGGTGGTTTCCAATGAGTAGGACTCTTCTTTTCTGAGTTAGGTCATCCAATTTTTTATATTATGTTTTTATATGTGTGACATTTATTATATTAAATGTTTGAAATTCAAAAATGTTGTGTACACCCTATAAATAAATTAAATAATTTTTATTTTCCACCTATGTTATGAGTAAAACCAAATTGGTCATGATTATCCCATTTGAGATGTGTAATGACATTAGTTTTTTTACAAATATTGTACTTCATGTGAATTGAAATGTTATTACATGAATTTTTTGGGTTCCTCTAACTTATATTCAACCCTAGGATCCCAAGTATATTGCATAGTGAAATTTGGATTGATAATGAGCTTGTATATTGGTGAGATGTCCTAGGATTTGAACATAGACATGGGTTTATGGATTAAGAGAATATAAATTTATATGTATGATAATTATAAATGATATATGTTGATATTTACTAATAAGTTATTCATTTCAATGGTTTCAGGGAATGTGGTGATATCTAATCCACATAAATATGGTGAGTGATACCTTTTACACTATGAGGCCAATGAAATGGTAGAACCTCATACACTTGTAATGTCTTGTTAGTGGTATATAGTCCATTTGTTGAATTATTTTAGTGAATCATCTTCCAATAATGATAGTTTTCCTTATGGTATATCATCCACTTAGGGACTCATTCCAATGTTATACATTACATTTAATATTTGATTCTAATTTTGTGTTGATTAATTGAAATGTGATATCATTTGTATACCATCTACTAAGAGGATGGTAATGATGGTGCATCAACGACCTATGAATTTCAAATTCAGGGTGTGTAATACCCTTATATATCAATAATGGTGGTATATAATCAAAATAAACTATGATATAAGTGTTATATCATCCAACAAGTTGGGATTTACTTGTGGTGTCCAATCCACACAAGTAATTAAATAATGGTTTATCATTTATATATGTGAGGAAAGAGCGAGTGATGATTCTGATCATAGAGGAAGAACCAATCAAGCACATTCTCAATGATGGTGTTGTCGTATCCAATAAATATCTCATTGTAAAAAAATAATCAATTTTTCATTACTAATGAGTATACTAAATGAAATATGAAAAGAATCCATGAACCAAGAGTGAGGATAATTTCATGTTAAATTTATAGTTTATTTAACTTCAATAACTATACCACATTCATGAATTCCTTCTTTGATATATTTTAATCTCATGAACCTCATTTTAGTTGAATCGTCATTAAATTATCTAAACTAGACCCCTTATTGTGGTGATCCACATGTTCTCCTTGATCTCAGAATGTCATCTCCATTTCTCTAGGTTCTAGTATGGAAAAAAATAATGACTTGTCTTGTTTTCTATCAATGAAAATGAGTGATCCTTCAGTCTTGAAGATCATTTTTTCCTTCACAGGGGAGGTGAATAATATCACCACTCTCTCTTTGGATAAACCCAAGAGATGTTCATGGTGGAGAGAATTATTTTGGGAGGATATGATGTGTCCAAAAACTTTCTTACAAATGTATTTCTCTTTAAATGGTATAACTAAATATGTATATAATGTTACGGTTTAACACTGATGATTTGAAAAAGACCCTAAATCAATTATAAATCCCAATATATTTCCTATGATACTTAATAATATTATTATCATTATTATATATTATTGAATGTGTTAACTCATGCAATGATACATATTATATATATTCATATTTTTTTAAAATAAGTATTTATCACTAGATCTATAACTCGATTTTTCTATCCTACTCAAATTTTATTGAATGTTGAATAAATAATTAAAAAATAAATATTATTTATTAAAAAATAAATAAATATTTTATTCAAGGTAATTTAAAAAAATTAATATTCAACTCACACGTATTGAAAAGATGTTTTTTATCAACAAATTTTAAATAAATAATAATTATCAAACTTTAGAAAATTATATTCTTAGCTATTAAATTAAAATAAATTTTAACTAAAAAAAATATACACGTTGTGAGTGACCCTCTAGGGATGTTTTTTGGTGGATTTGGGTGATCTTTCCTATAGTCCAAGATTACTACGTAGTCTCGGGTTAGCCACCCATAGAGAAATAATTTTTTTTTCTATAACATCGACCAAATAAAATTGTTCACTGTGTAATATAATCCTTTCATCTTGATATCTCCAATCAAGCATGATGTATACTTCATGTATTCAAACTATGTGTTCAATTTCTCTTTCATTAACTATCAAAAATGAACTCATCGAAATCCATGGTGATGTAATTTATCTGATTTTTAGATTTCAGTTAAAGGTCCTATGATACCATCATTTATATAGATGAAATGTTCAAATACATTCTCATCATATTCCCTAATGAAATGTCACTTATGAAACACCCAAAATATCTTATTTCACCTCATGATTATATCATTAATGAGGTATCGTAACACATTATTACAAATAGAAATATCCAATAACATGCAAATATTTCTAATTCCTATTAGTAAGATTGTCCTCATAAATTCCCATTCTAGATATTCCCAAGAATTAAATTCATGATATAAAGTATTCTACTCTTATGAGTACCCAAATTGTACATTCAAAATACGATGTGTCCCATTATAGAATTTTATCCTGACTGTATGACTAATATTTCAGAATACATCATAGAAATTCAAGGATATCATCCTAATAAAAATAAGGTTTTATTGATGTGAAAAATACCCCAAAGACAATATCACATTAATTTTACAGAGATTAATTAATCATCATGTTATATGAAATGAATTTAATATTCAAAAATTTTAATAATTACATTTAATATAAATTATAATTGTATTACATTCTAGGGTGCTAACTATAAAAAACTCCAACTAGAAATAGATCAAACTAATAAGGATCCTCGGCTCACTAGATCTCAAATTATATTTAAGATTCTATTAAGATAAAGTTTTATCCAATGGGTACACTATATTCTATTTCATGGAAACATTTTTTATAGTAACATCACCACTCAAATGAAAAATACCTCAAGAGATAAAATTTTATCATTATATGAATTATCTATTGATGTGAACTTGTCTCCTTATTAATAAAAATTACATTATTATTTTCACAATAAATTGTGATAATATCATTATTTTTGGGTTCAATATCGACCTCTGTGATGATTTTTCAAATCCAAAATGCATCCTTAACAACATCTTAGGCCAAAATAACTTGAAAAATTATATAGAAATGGAAAACACAGGTTGATTTATACACTTTCATCTGAAATATCCTCCACTGAGAAAAAAACATATATCTCCACTATGACTTCATATCATCCTGATAGTCTAGAAACTAGAATATGTTTTCCCCTACTAACTAGTTCCTCATCTCCTCCAAATGATATGAATTTTTCTATAGTATTCCTAAGGTTATTTAGGATATTCTTTACTACCATAAAATGGAATTCTACAATATATTCTTGATATCTAATAATTAATCACAAATGATATGAACCATGAATCCTATAACATATAATGACATACATGATTGCTTTAATCATAGATGAGTATGTCATTCTATTCATCCTCAGTCTATCCCCTTGGGTATGGGAGGAAATTTTCTTGAAAATATATTCCATGTGAAATGGTTAAAAATTTACTCTTTAAGTGTTTTCTAGCAACACATTTAAGTAAATTATCAAAATATATACCCTAACATATCCTAATAAACCTATTACATATATCAAAATATATATTAATCCTCATAATATAGGATTTTACACCTACATATTTCATGTAAAAGCATAAGATCAACAATATATTAACTAAATATAACATATGTATATTTTTTCCCACAAGTAATATGTAATCAATATTCAATAATAGAAAAGCAATCACACTCCATCAAAAAAACTTTAAACATAATACTTAGATTCATTCTTGGTGAAACAAATATCCCTAATAGCTTCATCAAAGTGAATGTTCCATGATCTAGATTCTTAAATTATCCCATATGTTGATATATAAAAATTACCTAACTTTTTAGATTTCCTTGGACTCACAATTCCTGTAGGTTGTTTCATATATGCATCATCTTGAAGTTTTATATTAAGGAAAAGCAGTTTTGATATCCATATGGAAAATATCATAATAATAGTAAGATTCAATGGAAAGTATAATTATACTATACTTTAGTAAGAAACTATGAAAATTATTCATCATAATAAATGATATGAAATTGTTTAAAACCTTTGGAAAAAATTCATGACTAATAAGTATTGACTTGTCTATCCATTTCTAGTTTTTTCTTCAATACCAATTTTTTCCCGATGGGATTTACATCTACTAGAGGACCTAACAAAATAAATACATCATTTTTGTATATGGATTCAATTTGTGAATTCATAATCTCTTTATATTTAGAATATTTTTTTCTACTAACTACCTATTTATAAGAAAAAGGTTCATTGTTATACAATAATAATGTGTAAACTTCTTTGGAAACTCAATAATCATATCTTTAAGGATATATGACCTCCCTAGTACTCTTACAAAGTATTTTTGCCTCTATAACATTCTTCTGTATGATTATTTGTAGAATTTATTCATGTGAAACTCTAGTGTATCTTGAGGCTCAATTTCATTAAGGTCTATCTCACTCCTACTATCACTTTTGGAGATTTTCTCCCTCTCAATGATCACAAAATCTCTTCGCACTAAAACCTTCTTATCTAAGAGTTTTTATAGGAAATTTCCCCATATTTCCATAAGGAATCATAAAAAGATACACTTCATACTTGTGGATAAATATTATTTTCTTAATATGCCTTAAAAAACCATTCACAGTCGTATACATGAGTGTTTCACAACACATATTTCCTTCCAAACCAAATATCAAGTGGAATAATGGTTTAAAATATATTTTGGTATTATTTTAGTGTTTATACTGATATACATAATACATAACCCCTAAAGTATAATGGAATACTTTCTTAAATAATCGTTGACCTTACCATGTCTAACAATGTGTGGTCCCTCCTTCCATATTCACTATTCTATTATAGTGTAAAAGGATATGTGAGTTAGGATATTATCCAAAACTCCCATAAATATTTATTGAAACACTTTTTAGTTGTTTTTTACCATGGTATTAGTGGAATTTATTGGTTATCATACTAATCCAATTATTTAATTAATTCTTTTATTCTATGAATTTCATAATGTAATCAAACTTATACCTCTTTATCTAGACATATCTATATCTACTCAATTCATTAGAAAATGTTATGAAATATGAATATCCACCCCTTTCTTCAACTAGGAATTTTTTACACCCATCAGTATAAAAAAACTGATGAAGATCAATGTCCCTTTTACCTTTTCCAATATGAAGATTTGGAAATTTTTCTTTGTCAATAATAGTGATATATGCCAATTGGAATTAGTTAATAACAATTTCAATATCCATATTGATTTAAGTTTTTCAATAACTTATCATTTACCTAACTTTAGTGGTGATTCCAAAGTTTGGTGTGATTTGAATCATGTAAACTAGGTTCTATGTCAATTTTCAACAATATATTTTTGTATTATAGATCATAATGGCCATTATTTAAAATTACACATAATAAAATATACTATATTTATAAAATAAACTATTTTTATTTATATATTTTTAAACAAAACCATAAAAATAATATTTGGATATATATTTGATGTTTTAGAAACATTTTGAATATAATGACAATATTAATTTAATTGAATCAATCCATTCATAAATGTGAGATGGTAATATCTATTGCAAAGAACAAATATTCTTTCACTATTGGTGGATCATATATCTAACACACAACTGGTATTCCATATAAATCATCTTGGTTCCTATATTTGGATATATATATATATATATAAGAACCATAAGTAGTATCCAATATCCAATTTTTATAAATAATGATATTTTGCTTAATAATGAATACACCTGAAGCTTCCTCTTACTAATTAACTACGTAATAATTATTATTCTAGTGTCCATTCTTTCCACCCAAATTATAGATATATATTTTTTCTCCCATGATTCGCCTTTTATCATCCTCTTCTCGGAAGGGCGGTGTGTAAGAGCAATATAATTATTATTAGTCTTTGATCTCTTCACATTTCCTTTCCACTTATTCGGAATATGGAATAAATTCTAATAATGTTTTATGTACTTATCATCTTGGTGAAATAATGTGATAATATCATGAAGATACTTATCTATATTATTCATATTAAAATTCAAAATAATGTTAGAAAATCTATGTGTTAGTGAGGTTAGTATGAAATCCATGCACATCTCTAATCGTAGATTAAAACACAAGATGTTTAAGTGATCAATGTATCCAATAATTTTGAATACATGAGGCCCCATAGGTGCACCCTCTCTATGTTTTAATGTGAATAATTCATTGAATAATTCATACATCTCATTTATATAGATATATTGACATAGATCATAGAGAAGAGATAACATTTCATATGAATTCATGTCCTCATGTGGCTTCTATAGTTCAATGGGCATAGATGATAACATCAAGAGTTTGACATTATAAGTGCCATCCATGTTCTTCCGTAATATTTTATACACTTACTCACTTTCCCCCATAGTGCACTCAACATGAATTTGGGAATACAATATATATAATATTCTTTTTGGGAGTAGAATAGTGCACAAGAACTTGTACCACTATGGGTAGTTAGAATGTGTGGAGATATTTTCAATCTCTAATATGGACAGTATGGATATCATGGTTGAAAAAAAAATTAAAAGATTTTTTAAGTGATTTTTTATCTCTACCAAAATAAAAAATATTTAATACATATTTTTTATTATTAGACTATCCTATTTTTTTCAAGTTCAAATAGCTCTCACCATTGTACTCTAAATTTCCTTTCATATTGATATTCTAGTGGAAAGGATCCGTATTTCCCTTCTCATATCTCATATGAGATTTTGGTTAATTACTCAAATATATTTAGGTTTTTGGTCTTGTAAACAAAAAACCAGCAACTCCTTGATCTTCTAAGTCAAATCCCCATTACTTGAAATCCCATATTAGATTTCACAAACACTTTTCTTTGAGTTACATCATGACTAGTGGGGGATAATTCTAATAATATCAATTTGGTTATGTCAACCCAAGTCATTCTTACTAATTTCCCAGTGAAAGTAATTATTCAAATTAGGTATATATCAATACATAGTTCTTTCTTTACATCATTAATAATTTAAAGTTATAATTTTTTTAATTAATATTTACTTGAAGGATTTTTGTCAACTTATATGTAAATTTATGTATTTTTAACCTTCACATGTCATTTCAATATTATATTTATTTTAAATTATTGATTAACCATATCCTGATAATAAATTATACTTAATCCAACTAATGTAATTTATCTTACTTATATGTTATCTTATTTATTTAGTGTGATTGAATCTAAAAATAAAATAATAAAATAAATAAGATACCATGAAAAATAAAATATATAAATTGAATATGAGTATGATCTTTATAGTGATTTATTTATCTAGTGGATAATAAATCCATATATGTCTCTAAGGGAAAAACACTATAAGATGGTCTTGTCTTGAGTTACAATATTCCACTAATGACCATTGTATCATCTTTATTGGGTTCTCTATGGGTCTATCTTTAACTGACTCCACTCTCTGGAGAGATACAACCTTTATATATACATTTACACAAACACGGGTTACAGGAACCAATGGAATGCTGATGGGGTTATATAAATTAAATCGTGGACATACATTCCCAACATACTAAAGGTGGGAGGGATGAAACGCATGCCATCATATTTAATTTAATAATAAATCTTTTAAAACCCATGTATTAATTATTAAATTAAATAAAAAAAAAACAGACAATGGAATGTCTATGATCACATACATAAAACTCCAACACGTTTAAATATTCTAGAATTATTTTGTAAGCAACTTATTAATTAGGATAATTTTCTCATAAATTAATAATTAATGGTATTATTAATAAATTAATTATTTATGTTAATTTAATCCAAGAATTCTGGTGATACACAAGATTCTAATCAACTATATTTTTAAATAAAATAATTTTTATTAAAATTTACAAAATTTTATGGAATGTTCTCATAAGGGGTATGACATGTACCCTATTTTTTAGTCTATATTTAGCCTTGAATTTTTTAAATGAAATATAAAAGAAGAAACATGGAATGTTCCCTTTATACTTTAAATAAACAATATTTACTTTTACATGACATGAAATGTCACAAAAAATTTCTATATTTTTTATTTTTTATTATGTAATAACATAGTGTGTCAGCATACATGGAATTTCAATTAATTACATGTCATTTTTCTCTATGGATAAAATTATGTACTCGATATAAAAATATTTTTAACCCATGGAAAATAATTAAATTACATATCTTGTATTGTTGATTGTATCCATTAAGTACATGAAATGTACAATTAGTATAAATAGAATGTGTTTGGAAGAATATTTGAAATTAATTAATTCTGTAATTTATTCTACACGGGACCCAAGAATTAGTAAGTTTGTGTAAAAACTACATCGCATAGCATATACACATCTAAATTTCATTTATTTTTATTTAGCTCAAATTTTTTTCCTTCTTTAGGTAATAACTCATAAATAACACTCAAACCATGTTATATACATGAGTTAACATATATTAAATTTCATGTTCATTGGATACAAGTCATGTGATCCTTTATGGCCAATCATCATTGAACACCTAAATACATGACATGTAATCTATCAAGATCATTAATGTGTTACTTGGTATGTACTCTAAATATATATGGTGTAATCACCACTAGACATATGTTACAATTTTGGTTACATTATTTGATTTTTGTATAAAATAATTGATGCATACACTGACCACACAACCACCAAACTCATGTAGGGTTTAGAAGATGTGTATGCCAAATACACATCATGTTACCTGGAAAATCACGTGTTATCATCATAGTCAATACATGGTAACTTATGAAATAATGTATTTCTTTCAAACATGAAATGTCATGATTTTCACTAACATGTTATAAATTATTGACCTTAACAATAAAGTGTGCTATTTTTATTACAAGCTACGTAACCACATTGGAAAACTAGGATATCAAGAAAATCATGATGGAATCTATATGAATTATTCATCTGGTTTTTGATTGGTATTGGTAATATGATATTAAATGAAAAAAAATTATATGATTTTGGATTAAAAATTGAGACTAAAATTGAAAAAACTCATATGTATTGTGATAAACAAAAAAAATATTTATAAATTTTAACATGACCACACTAAAATTGCTTATAGGTTTTAGGTGAAGTTGAAGCATTGGTTGAGCCAATGAACAACACTAGTTTTTCCATATTCAAGGAATAAACTATTAAAAATAATGAATTATCATCATTACTATTTATTATGCACAAGGAATCATGAAAAGAGTGTCATAACAAAGAGAGGGGTTTTTTCACATTAAAATTATAATTAAATTAACAATAAGAAATATAAATCATTCTTGAAGTAATTATTCAATTTAAATGTTAATATCATAAACCTGATTCAATTTAAAATTTAGTTTCATAAAAGGATCCAAGGAAGATATCCTATATGGTTTATCTTCACAAGATCCTTGATCTCATAACATTACCATCAGATATTTAGGTGATATCATAGAGGTACTAATCACCTTATGTTATTTTTTTCGAACATAATTCATTATTAATAAATCATGAAGATCATGACATTGATCTATTTATCTTCTGAGGTGAGGGGTATAATATCACCTCTTGTTCTTGACAGATACCTTAGAGATTTTCTTAGAGGCCATAACTACCTAGTGAGGAGAAGATGTGCATATCAATTTTGTAACACATGTTTCTCTCTCCAAAATAATATAAATGAGAATATATAATATTGGGGTATGATATTGATAATTTCACAACAAAAATTAATAAATTGTTTTTCCCAATATATACCCCATTCCACATAATAATAAAATTTATATTATTATTTCATCTCGCGAAACACTCTAACTTACAAAATGATAAATATTATATATATATATATATGGTATTAATAATGAATATTTCTCACCAGAACATTAACTCGATATTTCTATCATTGAAATTTATTATTCCTTGAATAAATATTTATATATATAAATATTATATTATTTAATAAATATTTTATTCACATACTTAAAAATAAATCATTATTTAATATTCAACTCACACAGAGTGACTAGATATATGTGATCAACAATACCTTAATAGATAATATTTATTATGCTTGATAATGTTGTTTATTCGATTATTAAATTTATATATAATTAAACATAGATCAAGGATAGATTTTTTTTACCCTCTAGGTCTCATTCTCAGGGTAATTATGTGAACTTACCTAAATTCCACTATTACTATCTACTAATGGATCAAGGTAGGAATAGGGAAAGAATTAGTGTTGCAATGACATCAACCTCATATGATCCCTTACTATATAATATAATCCCTTTATCTCAACATCTCTAAAAAATTAGGTTCAATACTTTGGGTCATCAAACTATGTGGTTGATTCCTCTTTAATTGACTATATGAAAGAATTATATTAAAGTTAATAGCCATTGAATTCATTAAATTGTTACATTTCAATCAAAGAGAACATAATATAAACCTTTATAAGGATGGAAGATATAAATACTTTCTCAAATTATTCATTTTGGAAAAATCACTCATGATGAACATAACATGTCCTACTTCACTATGAGAATATTTCATAAGAGTTTTAGGTAAATGTATAATAATACATGACTCATGATATACATTAATAATAATATTAATGTCTAATGATCATTATACATACTCACAAATAGAAATAACCAATTACATGAAATTGTGTGGAATTCCTACCTAAGGTCTTGTCCTCATAATATCTTATCTAAAAGAATACCAAATACGAACATCATGAGATAAAAACATATCAACTTACAAGTACTCACAAATTAAAGGAGACATATTATTTTTCTCATTATGGAAGGTTATTCTTACCATTGAAATAATATTTTATAATTCTTTATATCAATTTAGGGATATCATCATGGTGGGTAATGTATATGTGTATGTGGTATTCAATAAATCATTATATATGAATGATATATATAAGTTATTTTGTATTTAATTAAAAATTTTATTTGTGTGAAGACCCAGTATTTTCATACACATATGTTACATCTTAATATATTAATATTAATTACATAACATAAAAATATGTGCTATAATAGTATAGGTATTGTTCTATTTGAAACATGTATATATAAACAAGTGGTTCATAGGTAAACTAAATCATCTCCCACTAATTTCTTCATAACTAGAACCCTTATTTGACATATATTACATAATAAAATTCTTCATAATCTGGGGAAAGTAAACATAGGAAAGGATTATCTAAGATGCTCAGTAAGGGTAAACATGGAATATATTAACATAATGTGATCATAAGGGTGTGATAACATTATTATAATATTTAAAAACCATACACGACATATCATATATCATAAACACGAGTCATGGCATAAATCTTGGAAATTATTAAGACGTGAATGATTATAGAATCAAAGAACATGAGCCATGAGAGCATAACATTGGAATATGACATAGATTTTTTTCATAAACATAAGAATAGAAAAACATTTTATTAATAGTCAAGTCTTACTACCAAGTATATGATTATGTAAAGGTTTTACTAACTAACCCATCATAGTATTCATGTTTTACCCCAAGATTATCATGGTAGAGAGAGAGTCCCTTATGAAATAGGTTTCACTCCCCATTATATTCCTATTTATATCATCAGATATCAATCTTTAACCAATTCATTGGAGGGATATATTATTCCCACCCTTCATATAATGAAAATCATACATATATTCCCCACAAAAACATAAAATATTCAGCATATCAGAACCAATGAAAAGAAATGGGTTTCATAAAGAGATTTTCATCATAAGCATAAATTATCCATATAAATAAAAAGGATGGTATAATTGGATTATATCAATAGTAAATCTTAATTATCATCAAATGATTTTATATTATATTTAAAATTATTTCTAAATATCACTTGGAACATTTCTTAAGGAAAATAACCTTTCCAATTTGAAAATAAAATTTTATAAAATAGAAATTCACTTAACATTGTGGCAATAATTTTCTTCAAATATATCCTTATAATGTTATAAATTACTCTTTAAAAATTATGTGGTTATGATTTTATAGATTTTCATTCATGTCTTACAAGTTAAAATAATGATTCCTTTCAAATTTTTGATAAAATTCAAAAGTGCCTCATTCTGAAATGACAAGACAGTCCCATTAAAACCATTTTGAAAAAAATAAAAAATAAATAAATACTTCTTTAAAAAAACATTTAAGAATAAAAAAACATTCTTTAAAACATTTTTTAAAAAACATGGAGGTGGGATAAAACTGATTTTCAACTGAGGAGAGAAATAAAGTCGATTTTTCATAAAAACATTTTTTTAATCTTGAATTCATAAAGGGGGGAAATGAGAAGAAAATCTATATTTTTATGAAAAAACCAGAATATAAAAAAATCATTATGTTCTTTAGATATATATCCTATTATTTTATCATTTAAGGCATAATCATAAACATTCATGATACACAATGAGATTGTATCATAAAACCCTTAACACTTCGTTAACTTTTTAATCATAAGACCCATTAAAAAATAACATAAAATGAAGCATTAAATATAATTAAAAAAGTATATTCCTAGTATAACATGTAATAGGGGAATCATATACACCATATAAATCAAATGAGTGGTGAATATGACATATGCCTCCCAAAAATAAAATAGAGACTAGAAATCACTTACCTTAAGTCTCGAGTTACTTCATTCACATTTGAACCTAATATATAATAATTATAGGTTTATTATAAATCTATTTTATAAACATAATCATATGTATAATACCATAAATTATTTACATATTTCTATTTTTAACCCATTTATTAACAATTCCATGTTATAATCATGTTTCAGGTAATAACTACTTCACTTTTCATATATGTTTTAGTTTGTTATTTTTGGTCCTATTACATTGATCATGGTCCCATAATATATATAAAATTAAACATGATATAAATATAATATATATTCATGATATATGAATTTATATTAATCCATTAATTTTAGTAATAGAATATGAATTACACCGTTCATGGAGACGGTAGGTTGTACATACACATGAACGTTGTTTCCATTTTCCCTATGGATGGAATAAAAGAAAGGTAAATAATATATCACCTTTAAATATAAATTATTATGTCATATAAATCACATATATATAATAAAACTATCTTTATGGACTTCTATGTAAATCTTATGTGAAAAATGAATCACATCGCATTGTGTAGTGGTAGTCTGTCATACACACGAGCGACGTTATCATATTCCCATGGAATGCAGAGTAATAAATCATATGGGATATCATTTTTATAGAAGTTTTATTTTTTCATAAATATCATATGAAAATTTAAAATTGATCATTATATCCATCCAAGATAGGTGGTGATGGAAAATTAATTATATCAGTTCGTAAGTCGGTAGTATGCGGTACACACAATCTATAGATTATGTAATAACACTAGTATCTCACTTTAAGAATTTTACATCTTCTTCTTCAGAGAACCTCTTTAGGTTTATAACTAATTCCTTTGTAAGATTGTATAATATTAAAAATAGGGAATTTATAATGTGGGTATGGAATTAAGGAATTTATTTGGGTATTTATTGGCTTAATTAAAGGTTTTTGGAAGTGTGAAAAGGAGATGAGATATGGTTCCCTTTTATAAGTTGGGGACAAGACACACTAGGAATATTTGAAAATAAAATGTTGTACCCATGTTTTAGACACTATTTATGGATAAAAATGGTTAATTATTGAACCATATATGATATAAGGCCTAAATATTTCCATAAAATATGAATTAGATAGTTTTCAGATCATTGTACCCCTTATATGTTTAGTTTAACCCTCCAGTAAACCTGTTTTAACCTTAACCGCGGTAATTAATTTTTTCTATTTGTACTATTCATTTTGAAGAAAAAAATAAGTTGGAATTATAATATAATATTAATTATTTTTATTCAAAATATAGAATCTATTTTTTGTAATTTCATTCACATAAGTTTCAAAATTTTAATTTAAAATGAAATCTACATATGTGGCTAAGAAGTTAATTTCCAAAGAGATAATCTTAATAAGTATAGAATATTTAATGTCAAAATTCAATATGAAATTGAGTCCAATGAAATAAATTGGATGAATAATTATTTAATTAAACTAATGTTTCTATTAAAACATATTTAAAAATATGTAACTTTGTAAACTCTTTAAATGAAAAGGCATCTTTCAATAAAATGCAGTATTCTTCACTATTCACTAAAAATTAATCTTTTTAGAAAATTATTAAAAATTAATCCTGAGATAATTTTGAAATTTTTATTTTTTAAAAAAAGTTAATTTTTTCAAGTAAATTTTCTAAAATTTTAAAAAATAAATTTTATTATTTTTTCAGAAAAAGTAATTAAAATATTTTTTTGATAAAATAGTATTATCAAGACATATAAATCCTTTACTAATAATTAATTATTTTTTTATCAATATATGTTCATTATATAAACCATTATAAATAATTTTTAAAATGTGTTTTTTATTGTTCATACTATAAATTTTAATGGCTATTTTATAACAATCATGTTTAAATAATAATATTACTAGTATATCGTGGTTTAATAAAACTCAGTGTTATGTGTAACGCAAGCTATTGAAGAAATTGAGTTTTTTTTAAAACAAATATTTCATAAAATCTATTGTTGTTACATTATACCACACTTTAAATGAATCTACCTCAAAAAATTCCATCACTTTGGTACAAAAAATTAAGGATAATTGTACACCATTAAATCCTTAAGTTCCCATGTAGCATCCTTAAGTTGGCGGTTTCGCCACAAAACATTGAGCATGAGATTAGTCATGTTTCATAGAATATTCTCTATATGATCTATATTATCACCCAATTTTTTCTCATAATAATGATAGTTTTCTAGTTGTATGACCTCTAAGTTTAGTACATGTAATTTATCATGTATGTACTTCCTCAAGAGAGATACATGGAACACATCGTAAACCTAGGAGAGGTTTAATGGAATTTCCAAGTGGTAAGTTATGGTCCTGATATGATAAAGAATATTAAAGGTAATAATATACCTAGGTCTTAATTTTTCCTTATTTATAAATCACATAACATTATTCCATGGAGAAATTCATAGAAATACATTCTCACCAACTTTAAATTCCAGATCACATCAACAATTATCAGAATAACATTTTTTCACCTATGTTCCACCCTTAGGTGTTAATAAATGGATCTAACATTCTCTTACATTTCTTACAATATATATGGTTCCAATATATTTCTTTCTCTAACTGCATCCTAATATATTATATTTATACACATATTTCCATGTAGGCCTTCATAAAGAGCATTTTGAATGCTCAAGTGAATGATATTTTTGTAAGAAAACTAAACTAGAGGAAGGTGTCGATCCCAACCACCATTGAAATCCATAGAAAAAAATCTCATCATATCCTCTAGGTTTTAAATTATTCTCTCATTATGACCATCTGTATGAGGATAATATGTAGTGCTGAAACTCAACTCTATATCAATATCTTTTTGAAGACCTTTCCAACACATCAAGGTAAACCTCTGATCCCGATTAAATATAATTGAATATAGTAATCCATTAAACCTTAACACTTCCTTAATGAATATCCTAGAAATTCTATATATGGATAAAAATTATCTAATAGGAAATAAGTGTGATGAATTAGTAAGGTGATTAAGTAAAACTCATATAGCATTATTCCCTTTAGACATTTTGGGGAGTCTGACGACAAAATACATGGTGATTTTTCCCATTTAATTATAGTATGTTTAATGGTTGTAACATCCTCAGAGAATGTTGTCTCTATAACTTAACATACTGACATACTTAGAACCATGATACAAACTCTACAATATCTCTCTTCATACCATCCTATCATAAATATTCTTCCAAATCTCTATATATCTTTGTACTTCTAGGATTAATGTAGAATGAAGTGTTATAAGATTCCTCTAATATCTCATTATTTTAATCTGGTGTGGAAGAAAGACATACACAGTTCCTAAAACCTATCATTACATCATAATCAAGGATAAACTCCAAAACATTTATAAACTTCTTCTCTAACTCTACATTATCCTTATGCACCTCTTTAATCTTCACATGGATAGATGGTTGAACACAAATTTCAAAAATATAAGATTTTCCCACTTTCTTCATGGTTTAAAAATCTATCCTTTTAAAATATATAAATATTATATCTTTTTTTATCCACATAATATAAAATTTATCATGATTCTTTTAACTCAAAGCATCAACCACCTTTTTTCTTTCTCATAGTGGTAATGTATTAACAAGTTATATTCTTTAATCATCTCCAACCATCTTCTCTGAAGCATGGTCAACTCCTTCTGTGTGAATATATAGTTTCATATTTTGTGATCAGTATATATATCACACTTTTAATTGTAAAGATAATTCCTCTATATCGTTAATTAAAAAATTACTATATCTAACTCCAAATCGTGATTTGAGTAATTTTTCTCATGAACATTCAATTTTTGTGTGGCTTTAGTTACAACCATGTCATTTTAAATGATAAAACAACACAATAGATTCATTTATGAATCACTGTAGATTAAAAACCATCTTTACTAAAAGGTAATGTATTCTTGGGTGTACTAAATATTCTTCCCTTAAATTCCTTTAAATTTTACTCACATTCATCCATCTAGAGGAACTTGGGTCCTTTACTTGTTAACTTGGTTATTTGATTATATATTCATGAAAAATTCTCCGCAATACATTTATAATAACCATAAAAACCATGAAAATTTCATATCACAATTACCATTATTGGTCTAGGACAACATTTAATAGCCTTTAAATTTTATGGATCCACCAATATACCTTCTCTTGATATTGTATGACCCAATAATGAAACTGGTTATATCCAAAATTCACACTTTGTAAATTTTTCATACATTTTATCCTTTTTAAGGTCTTCATCACAATTCTCAAGTGATGTTTATGCACTTATTTTCTCTTTGAATATATATTAATATTTTCTATAAAAACTAGCATAAACTAACCAAGGTAATCTCTAAAGACTCTATTCAATAAATCCATGAAATTAGAGGGGGTATTAGTAAGTCCAAATAGAATAACTATATACTCATAGTGTTCATACCTTGTACATAATGTTATCTTGTGTATATCATCCTTATTTAAACAAAATTTATGATATCTAGAATAAAGGTCAATCTTAGAAAAATATTGAACTCTACCTAAATTATCAAATAATTCATCAATATGGGGTAGAGTATACTTGTTCTTGATTGTGATATTATTGAGTTCATGATAATCACTACAGAATCGTATCAATAGATCTTTATTATTAACAAATAGAAGAGGTGCACCCTAAGGTGATACACTTGGCTGAATGAATCCACTTTCAAGTTTCTCCTATATTTTCTTCTTCAATTCTTGTAACTAAATCGAGTCCATTCAATAGGGAGTCTTTGAAATAGGTGTGGCACCATTTACGAGTTATATTATGAATTCAACTTCATGTTTTTGTGGAAGACTGGGAAACTATTCTAGAAAGGCATTAACAAACTCATGAATAATAGAAATATCATCGATGTTGAGTTTACCCACAACCATTTGAGATAAACACCCCATTTGAATGGAAATCAAGACACATAAAATGGATATAATTTCCATCATAAGTCCATATCTATCATATCATAGATATAAAATCATAGGTTGGTTTAAAATATCAAATATGTCTTCCCTTAACTCTCAATATATATAGTATTTATGTAAATATGTCTAATACATTCTTAATATAGCATCAAATTCGACTAGAGGGAGAATAATGAGATTTACAGGAAGCTCATTCCTGGAAACATCAACCATATAGGTATCATAAACTTCATATGTGATCATCATACCATTAGATATTTTCATTGATAATTAAACATATAATCTTTGGGGATAGGAATTAATATTATTGGATACATTTAATGATATAAGGGAATTTATATAACTAATATCAAATAATATACTCAAATATTTTAGCATACCTATCACCACCCAAACTTTATCGTTCTGTCTTCAATCCATTTCTAAAACCAAGGTGGTCATCATAATTATCTATCATTATTAATCATATTTATTAATCGTGAAAAATACTTCATAGGATGTCTAAATCATGACACCTTCTTTTCAATCTATGACAACTTATGTTTAACCTAGGTCAGTCATGGTAATAATATATTCAAATCCTTCATGTTGGTTTGTAATGTTTTTTGGGATTTCCAAAACATAACCCCTAGGAGTGTCAAACCAGGTTTGTAGAAAGTCATATTATTGTGCACCAGGTGATGATCGAGTCTAGCTCAATATTCCCTTTTTAGATTTATTACCCCTAGGTACAACTATTAAATAAACACATCTACTTGTATTATATAGACATGTATTTAATTACACTGAATCCATTCACTCTATCCTTTATGAAAATTATAATATATTTTTTCATACATAAACATATCCTTATGGTTCTCACTAAAGTTTTCTCATCCTATTTTTAAAAGTTAACTAAACCTTTTCTATGATACCAACTTTAAATACCTAGGATTTTCATAAATATATATATTACATCTTAATGGATAGATATTCATGAAAAAACCTAATGATCCATGCTATAATTTTATAGGTCTAGTGCCTTTAGAATCTTGGATAGATAAAAAACTACTTCATAGGTGAACTACATCATATCCCACTATGTTCTTCATAAATAGAACCCTTTGTAGACATGTCATACAAATATACTTTATTCATGATGTGGGGAATGGAAATATATGAAAGGGAAATATCAGATGCCTAGTAAATATAAACAAGGTAGATATCAACATTACATGATAAAAAGGGTATGAGAATAAGATAATGAAATTTTAAAACCATACCCAGTATATCATAGATCATAAACAAGATCCATGGAATAAATATTGGAATTTAATAAGACATGAATCCTAATAGAATCAAAGAACATGATCCATGAAAGCATAACATTGTCATAAGACATAGATTTTTGGCATACAAATAATTATAAAAAACATTTACTTATTAGTCAAGGCTTACTTACAAGGATATCATAGTGGAATGAGTTCACTACCAAAACCATCATAGTATCAATGGTTCACTCACAATGCTATCAGGGTGGATAGATTCACTTTCAAAATTAGGTTCACTCCTCATTATAGTTCTGTTTATCTCCTAAGATATCAATAATTACTTAATGAATTGGAGGGATATATAGTTCCCACATTTCATGTAATTAGAATCATACATATGTGTGAAACAAGATCATAAAACATTTATCATATCAAAACTCATGAAAATAAATGGTTTTTACAAACATCTTTTTATCATAATCATAAACCATCCATAGAAAAAACAAGGATGGTGTCATTTCATTATATCCCTAGTAAATATTATATAATATAAAAGTATTTCATAATATATATAAAATGATTGTAAAAGATCACTTGGAACATTTCTTGAGAAAAAATAAACTTTCCACTTTTAAAATCACCTTTTAAAAACTAGAATTTCACATAACATTGTGGGAATAATTTTCTTTGAAAATATATATGGAAACATTTCAAGGATTATTTAAAACATTGATTGGTTGTGATATTGGAAAATACCATCCATGTCGTACAAGTTAAAACATAGATACCTTTCACATTTATTGTCATGACCCGTCCCAGAGGGGCTCATGTCATGACTACCCCAAGCCAGCCTCCAATAGGTCAGGGGATGGTGACTAGAACCAAGTAGGATTATTCGAAAAATGGGAGTCATTTTCCTAAGTACCTGTACACATACACACAATCTCTAACCCCAAAATGCTGAAATGTAAAAACACTGAGTAGACAATGCATACATATACTAAGATACCAACCATAGAGTATGACAGTAAGAAACTGGAAAGTAAACAGGGCTAGAATACAATCCCACCAAAGAAAGAGTCTACAAAAGTTAATACACAAGTTCCTGAAACTCATCCGCATAAAACCCTACCTGAAGGGTAGGTGAATGATAGTTTTCTAAAGCAGTAGGAGCACACCTCATCTTTCATATTCTTATAAGCACCACCTGGTCCTGGTCCACCTAGAACTCCATCAAATCATCGATCGTCTACACAAGACATGACACGTGCGGGAAAATCCCATGTGGGGGTGAGTAAAACAATACTCTGTAGGAAACCCCAAAAAAATAAAGTAATACCACTAAGAGATACATGAAGTACACCACAAAGAAATACACGAAGTATGCCATAAAGAAATACACGAAGTATACCACAAATAAATACATGAGGTATGCCACAAAGAAATACACGGTATACCATGAAGGAAAAACATAATATATTGTTATCTCATATGAGTATAAGTCTATAGAATGAAAATAATTATTATCATATATAGTCCACAGAACACCCAATATCAATAACACACAGAGTGTCAATAACACACAGTGTTTCAATAACACACGGAGTGTCGATAACACATGGAGTATTGATAACAAATGGAGTTTTGATAATACATGGAGTTTTAATAACATGTGGATTGTCGATAATCCATGCGTCCCCTAAGTCACATAGTCATCAAGTCACATAGTCACCAAGTCACAGTAGGCCATTAGATTCTTCTCATAGCACACTTTTACTGAGAGAACCTACTCCTCAAGCCATTAGTTTGTATTCCAAATTCCACAAAAAAATCACTTATAGTATCACAAAATCACCATCTCATCTCAAGGGTCCCAACTCCATGAACAACTCATCAAACGGACGCACGGTTTGAAAGTTAGAGTTGTTTTTATAAAAAGATCTAACCTGGGTCTGGTCCGGGTTCGACCCAACCTGCCAGACCTGACCTGACCCATCGGTTGACCCGACCCGGTCCGGCTGACCTGACCTGGCTGAATTGACCCAGATTGGTCTGGTCTGGCCTAAATCGGTTTGGCCCATTGGGCCACTAGAGCATCCCAACTCCTTTGGTCTGGCATGTGCTGCGGGCAGGCTCGGTGCATCACATGCGGTCTACCTTGACCGCGTTCCACCTAGATCTATGCAGTGTCACACCACATTCATGTGGTTAGCCCACTATTATTCTTCCCTACAGCTTCATTACCATCACAAGGTCTACACATCCTTTCCTCACCATGTCCCCTAGTCGCCGCCCACAGTATTGTTCCAGCCACAGGCTCCCACACAGTCTCTCCTGGACCGCATATTTCCACTGTCGTCGGCCACCCCACAGGTAGCCCATCCACCTCGTGCTCCGCCCAAACTCAGCCCCTCACCGAGTTGTGTCCTACTGCCATGCTGGAAGCCCACCTTCCTGCCCTCATGCTACCCCTTCCGCCTGTACCGAAAAGTTCTACGCCTCCACCGTCATGCCTCCACGATGTCATCGGGGTGTCTAATATTCAGTCTAAGGTTGTTGTGCCATGAATCTAAGGATCAATAATAAATTTTCTCATACAATCATGAATAATGTGAAGAATTTGAAGAATGTGAAGAACATAAAGAACGAAGGAAAAAAGGAGAAGCATAAAAGCACCTGAGGAATGGATCTCATCCTTTGTTTGTTTCGACCTCGATTCGTCCTTGTTAGAGGGATCATGAAGAATGAATCAATCACACAGATCTAACCCACATTTAATCCCCACAATATAACTCTCATCTCACAAGAAATCGAACTACAGATCAACTTGTATGTGGGTTGTTCTATGTTCTTCATCGAATTTAAGAATGGGAAACGAATCAAAATGAAACAACACACTACCTAGAGTTTGGATCGATCATTGAAGAAGGGTGAAGCTACATTGTCATCGTTTGTTGATCCATCTATCTTTTATCCAAGATCCGATCTTCGACCCATCATTTCCAATTCTCGATCCACCGGCATTCGTTGGGGAGGGATTCTTCTCTTCTTTTTAGATGAATTCTAGGGTTATGACAATAAAACTGAATTCTCTGACAAATTTCATTTAAAAAAAGAAACCCTTGCTGCATCACATTAAAATGTTTTTATTAAATATTTTAATGAAATTTACATCCAAAAAACTAACTTTCACCCTCGACCAACGCTGGTTGAGGTTAGACACCACCTAAGGTAAATTCATTATTTTGAATGCAACAGTTCCCTTAGATTTCTGATCTGGACACTCATTTAGAAGTTATTCAATTTTAAATAAAACTAACCCACATGCTTTAATAAAAACTAAACATAATTCAATAAATTATTTTGAGCACATCAGGCCTTAGAATCTCACACTATCTTATCACCTGGTCTCCTAATTTTCCAAATTAATTTATAAAAATAAAACCAGAGAAAATATGAGTCAATACATTTATTGGTAAAATTTGAAAGTACCTCATTCAAACAATTATAGGAAGATTACTTTTAAAAAATTATAAAAATTAAAAAATATGTAAAATTTTCTTCAAAATATCATTATACAATATTAAAAACATTATTTAAATAATTTTTAGAAAATGTGGACATTGAAGAAAAAATATTTTCTATCGAAGATAAATAAAGTTGATTTTTCTTGAAAACGTTATTTTGGACTCTTAAGTATATAAAGGGATGAAAATTAAAGGAAAACATTTATTTCCATGAAATAATCATAGGATAAGAACATTTTTTTGAGATATATGTCGTAATATTTTATCATCAGAAACATAATCATAAACAATCTCGTTAAACAATGAGATTGTATCATAAAAGCCTTACCACTTCAGTAAATTTTAAATAGTAAGCCCCATTAAATAATAACATCAAATGAAACATTTAATATAATTAAAATAATTACATTTATGATATAACATGTATAAATGGTATTCTATACATCACACAAAAGAAACGAGTGGTAAATATGACATATGTCTCCCATAAATACAAGAGAGACTAGAAATCCATTACCTTAAGTATCAACTTCCTTCATACATGTTCGAACCTCCTATATAATAATTATAGGTTTACTATACATTTATTATAGAAACATAATTATATTTATCATATTGTATATTATTTACCTAAAACCATTTATTACCCAATTATTAACAAATCCATGTTAAAATAACGTTTTGAGTAATAACTGCTTCATTTTCGAGGTATGTTTTAGTTTGGTATTTTCAGTCCTTTTACATTCATCATGGTTATATAATATATTGAATTATAACTATTCTATAATTATAATATATATTCATTATATATGTATTTATATTAATCCATTAAATTTGGATATAGATTACGAATTACACCCATCATGGAGATGGTAGGTCATACGTATGCATGAATGTTGTTTCTATTTTCATGAGTGATGGAATGAAAGGAATTTAAAAAATATATAAAAATTATAGAGTATTTATTATGTCATATATATAGAACATATATTAATTAAAATTATACTCATAAATTTCCACGTAAAATGTAAGTGAAAAATGAATCACATCGCTTCGTGATGCAGCAGTCCTTCGTACACACTAGAGACATTATCGTATTCCCACAAAATGGATTTTAAGAAGTTATATGTGATATAATAATTAAAAATTTATAATTATTTCATTAATATCATATAAATATGTTAAACTCATCAATATATTCATCTATGAGAAGTGGTGAGGAAAATGAATTAAATTAGTTTGTGAGGCGGTAGTCTGTCATAAACATGGTCAATGGTTCTATTTCCCATTTAATGGAAGAGTATATGAATGTAGGTTATTCCATGAACACAATAACATCTCAATATATAGAAGATAATTGTGTTATTATATCATATTTTTTTATGATTATTTAAAGGAGGTGGAAGAAGAAATAATACCAAAACACAAGTTTAAAAAATTTAGATCTTCTTCGGAGAACCTCTTTAGGTTAATACCTAAAGAATTTTTACTAGGGTTAAATAAAAAATATATAATCCATCTAGGATGTGGGTATGTAATTAAGGAGTGTATTTGTGCAGGTCCTTGAAAAACCAAAGGGTTTTGGAAATATGAATACAAGAGGAGAGGTGGTTCCTTTCTATAAGTGGGGGAGAGCACACACATGGAATTTTTTAAAAGAAAAAGGTTTACCCATGTTTTAAACATGAAAAAAGTATCCATAAGTGTTCACTATAGACCCTTATTTGAGATATGGTATAAATATTTCCATCCAATAATAATTTTACAAGTTCTATGTTCATTTTATCCCTTATTATTTTAGTTTGACCCTTGGTAAACCCTTTTTAACCTTAGTCGTGGTCATTAATTTTTACTATTTTTAATATTCATTTTGATCAAAAATTATATTTAACTTATTATATAATAATAAAACTGATTCCAAATTTGGTATTAATTTTTCAAATTTCCATTCACAAAATTGGTAAAATCTAATTTAAAATGAAACTCACTGACACGATGAAAAAATGATTTTCCAGATAGAAAATATTTTTAAGTATAGAAAGTTTTAATATCAAAATTCAATATAAAATTGAATACAATGACCTAAAATAGATTAATAAATATATAATTTTACTAATTTTAATTTTAAAATATTTATAAAAAATATGGAAATTTGTAAATTATTTAAATGAAAAGGTAGTTTTCAATAAAAAATAGTATTTATCACTATTCACTAAAAATTAATATTTCAGAAAAATATAAAAAATTCACCATAAGATAATTTTGACAAGTTGATTCCAAAATTTAATTTAATTTTTTCAAATAAATTTTCTAAAAGTTTCAAAATTTAATTTTATTATTTGTTCACAAAAAGAAATAAATAACATTTTTTGAGAAAATAGTATTTTTGAAACATATAATTACTTTACTAAAAAAGTATATATTATTTATCAATATTTTGTCTTTATATATGGCAATTATACATAATTTTCAAAATTTTGATATTCCAATTCATATTTCCAAGTTTAATGACTATGTTATAATGGTATTTTTTAAATAACAAAATTAATACTATATCACGGTTCATTAAGATTTGTTGTTTCATGTAATGAAAGAAATCGAAGAAATTATGTTTATTTTAAAAAAAATATTTTTCATAAAATATTTGGGTGTGAAATTTGAATGCATGGCATGTATCATTTCATGCATCCTATTTTTTCATTGTCAGTCATCAATGTTGGCTATAATGTAATGGTGTGCTTTATATAATAAAAATTATAAAGGAATAATGTATATTATGTATAAATTAGTCAAGGAATTTGATATGTATTCTTTAATTAGATGCATGAATTGAACATGGGGTCAATGCATTATTTAATTTCCATTTTCCTATATAAATACCATAGTCTTTAGATAGATTATGTTTGGGTTTTTTCATGATTCCTATTGATAATCCTAAAACCTAAAATATCTCTTCATCCTTATTGGTTGTGTTCAAGACACTACCATTTCAAAGAAGAATGATAGATCCCATCTGTATGACTGATGATTTTTCTTGACCTATAAATACCTCTAAATTTGGGATGTATTTTGGATTCAATTTTGTTTATCTTCATCAAACCATCCAATGATGAAATGAATATGTTAAAAAGGATATTTAGTTAATGGAACACATTATATTGTATTATATTATTTCCAATTTTGACATTTTTTCATATTTCATGCATGTGTGATCATGGGAATGGTATTAAATCACACACACTTGTTATAATAATTTTTATTAGGCCCCTAAGAATATCAAAAATTTTATTAATGTAATGGATCTAGGGATAGATGATTCCTAATAACTCTCATGCATTAACTTATGATGGAGTTAAAATATCCTCCTAGGGGATCCATTTTGATGCATAGAGTTTCATGCTTAAAGTGTTCTAGTAATAACTTGATTTTAACAGTTCATATGGATGTGAAGTTGGAAATGACCATATTAGAAAATGATATTCCTACTCAGAAGTGATATTATAGCCACTGGTGTTTTTATATTTTTAAAATAATTCATGAAATGAATTAGATTTCAAAAAATTGTTACCGCGTTATAGAATCTTGGAAATTCAATAAATGAAAATTTACATTTACAAAGAAGTGTTATGGGAAATGTTCATTAAAAATTAACCTTGCATAGATAGTGTTCTATATAAGCTTCATCACTGCCTAAAGTTATCTATAATTATTATAAGTAACATTAATCATGTGTTACATTTACATAGAGGGGTCTATATAGTGTCCCTAATTTTTTTACATGACTATTACATAATTTTTAAGATAAACAACATAATTCATATATATTCAAGGATCAAAAGGTTTTGTATCTTGGAAAATTTTGGATCATACATCACTTACACATAATAAATAAGAAGCATTTATTTAAATCCTTATTATTTATCCTAATAAAATCTTATTATTTTTTCTTAGTACTTATAGTCACCTGAAGATATACATCAAATAAAGGGGTTTACTAAAAGCCCAGTAAAAGGATGAATATGTGACATTAATCAATATAACATGGGTGATAATAATAATAATATTCAAATCATAATTATAGGATCATAATCATAATCTTGAGGTAATAATTTGACAAAGGCATGGAATGTGACGATGTATAAAAATGAAACAGCATGTCATAGTGGTTAAATATCACACATAGTTGTGAATAAATCTAGCATCATTTTTATGTATAAAATATGTGCATAATCATAACATCATCATTATGAAAAATATAAAGAATAATTATAAATCATAATACACAATATATCATGAGATACATCACATTACTCAATGCATTGAAGAGCTATATAAGCCTAAGCCCCCCTTTCATGTCTGAAAATTTACATAATCATACAGGCCACTTAGAACATATAATAATCATAATTATGAAATAACCCATGGAAAGGATTGGGTTTCATAAGAATTTCATAAATCATGATTTCATGAATAAATTTTGGGTTCTGAAATAAATAAGGAAAAACATATTTGGTATAAACATTATCATTATTCGGTGAAGGATAAACAACTCAAGAGGAGTAAAATATGGGTTTTTGAAAGAAAATTATTTTTCAAAAATCTTTGTATTTGGAATATAAAAAATTGGAAACATGTAAATCTAAAAAAAGATAATGGAATAATAATTAAATTCTATTTATGGAATATTATATTAATCCCTATACCAAATATTTCAAGAAATAGGGATAACATATGGAAAGGGTGTTGGGTTTGAGAATACCCTTATGTTAAATTTTCTCATTTTGTTTTGATGTTTCTATTTTTTATTAAAGATCATTTATAAATTATTATAATATATTAAATTAGATTAAAAAAAAATATTTATACCTTTATATATCATAAATAATTTATTTTAACCAACCATAGTTGTGGGGATAATAAATGTATTGGAAATTTCCTCATTGGTGATTAACCGACAGTTGACGGGACATTATTGAAAGAGAAAGAAAAGGAAGTTTGAAATTTATATATGTAATAATTCAGATAATTATAGTAGGTTAAAATATTTAACATATTTTTAACATACTTCTTAATTAATTTTTTAAGAATCGGTTTTGGGAGGAATTGGTAAAAATGAAATAGAGGAAGAAAAAGATAGAAGAGTTGATAAAAACATGCTCTTTCCTCAGTGTAGCTTCTCTTGTAAGACACTAAAACTACCATGATGTTTAGAGTTATTTAACTCCATAATTTCTATAGGTTTTATATGGTTCTATATAGGGAGTATTTGGGAAAATATTTTTCTTTTTAAACCAAGGTTGGTGTGGTTTTCCATGGGGAGGGAGAGTGGTTATTTATACTTGAGGAGAGGGGTATTTTTAGAATAAAATATTTAATAAAATATTATATCAAAGATAAAACTTGTAATAGTGAATATTTTACACTATACATGGTATATAATATAATAAAATAGTTTTTTGACTTTAAACCCCTTTATAATTAAAATTCACTTGGTTTATAAAAAATAAAAGGGATAAAAAGAAAATTGGGTATTTTAAAGGATTAATTTTGAATTAAGGTTTTATAAAATAATTTTTCAGTTTGGATATAAATTTTAATTTATTTTAACGACTAATTTATGAAATTAAATATATTTTTTATGAAACTCAATTTTTATAAATTATTATGTCATTATTTCATCATGAATGATGTAATTTAAGATACACTAGTTACGTGATAAACTGTATTTTTACTATTCACCCAAAAATTGAAGTATTTCAAAAAATTACCAAAAAAAACCTTTTTATTATTTCAAAATGATTATTTAAAAAATAAGCTTAATTTTTTTCAAATAAATTTCTAAAATATATATTTTTAATTTTTAATACAAAAATTTTGATTTTTATGAAATACGTTTAAATACAGTTTATTAAAAATGATCCAATATTTTCTTTGAGTTTTTTTAATCATGATATTTATTTTTCAGTAATAAAATAATTATATTTACTTATATTACTCATGATAAATATTATTTACATCAAAAATTATTATTTTGAGGTTAAATTACTATTATAATAGTTAGGTTATTATTCTCATCAATTAGATTACTATTCCCAATGGTCACATTACTATTCTAGTTGTCACATTACCACCTATAAATACCTCTTCATTATTTCCCTCAATATTAAATAAAATTCCAAATAAGGTTATGTATTTTCATTTTCTTAGATTTTCATTAGTTAATTTATTATTTTTTTTCATTTCTATAGTTTTGGTTGTGGGGTGATGATTCTAGCGGATTTGGGCAATCCATATTTTCCCATTTTAGATTGTATATTTAATATTTTTTCCAATTGTAATTTTTAAAATTTTTATTGGTTTCAAAGCTGACTATTATAATGATATTTATTAATTAAATAAAGCTTTGTTTGTTTCCCTATTTTCTCTATGAGTATAATAATATAATATAATATAAAAAACATTTATTTATAAAACAATTATCATTTAAAAAGTATGGGTCATTACATTCTTCCCCATTTAGAAAATTCATCCTTGAAATTTTAACTCATATTCTCAACTGAAAATAGGTGAGGGTACTTCTATTTCATTGTTTCCTCTAATTCCCATATTGCCTCTTCATAATTATGGTTCCTCCACAACACTTTGATAAGGTGAGTTATCTTATTGTATAGAATTTTGTCTTTGTGATCCAAGATCTTCACTAGATGCTCTTTATATGAGAGGTAATTCTCCAGTTGTACCACCTTGGGATTCAGTACATGTTAGGGGTTTGGTATATACTTCCATATATGAGATAAATGGAAGAAATCATGAACTTAATCCATATTTAGTGGATTTATAAGCTGATAAGCTACTGCTTCTATATTGTCAAAGATCTCAAAGGGTCTAATGTAGCTATGGATAAGCTTCTCTTACTTCCCAAACTACATGACTTTCTTCCATGGTGATATTCAAAGGAAATTTTTTCTCCAACTTCAAAATCAAAGTCCTTTCTATGGTTATCAATATTTATATTTTGGAAAATATAAGAAGCTTTTATATATTTTTGGATGGATTGAACCTTCATTTTCATCTCTTATACAAGATCATGTCCAATTAGCTTTTATTCTCTAACTTCATCCCACCAAGTATGAGTTCTACATTACTTCCCATATAGTGATTCATATAGAAAATTTTTAATACTCATGTAGAGACTATATTTTTATTAAAACTCAACTAATGGGAGATATTGAGCTCATCCACATTTGAATTCCATTGAGTAGGATCTCAACATATCCTTGAGTGTCTGAATGGTCCTCTTAGATTAGCCATCAGTTTAGTGGTGAAAGTATATGCTGAAATTCACTTCAGTATTCAAACAATTTTTATGACTTCTCCAAAATTTATATTTTAACCTTGGACCATAATTAGAAATGATCAAATGTGTTACCCCATACATCCTCATCACTTCCATCACATATATCTTGTGAAGTTTTTCAATAGAGAAATATTCTCGAATAGCGCTGAAGTGGGTAGTCTTGGTGAGTCGATCCACCACAAACCATATTGCATTATTCCCTTTGTATTCCTTCAAGAGACCAAAAAAAAAGTCTATAGTGACATTATCCCATTTCCACATGGGTATAGGAAATGGTTACATCATCGCTTTGGGATCCATAAACTATTCTTTAACTTGTTTTCATAAAAATTAACTTGAGATATACTCTATAATATCCTTCTTCATGTTGGCCCACCAGAAGTTCTCTCAAATATTACAGTACATATTGGTACTTCTAGGATAGATAGATAAAGATGACCTATGTCTATTATCCGACAACTATGTTTTTATCTCAAGTGATGTATTTATGCAAATTCTAGTCCCAAATCGAATCAAACCATCATCATCAATATGGAATTCATGAATCTTCCCTTCCATAACTTATTTTAACTTATTTTTAAGCTTCATATCATTACTTTGTGCCTCATTGATCTTCTCTTGGATAGATGGTTGGGAAATAATTTGGGAAAGGTAGGATCCATTCCATTCTATTATGATTTCTAAATACATCCATTTTTTATCCATGAAGATAGGGTCTTTCTCAATATGTCTCAATGATTTTGTAGTAGGTTATTTTCTACTAATAAAATCAGCTACCTAGTTCACCTTTCCTGTATGGTGGTGAATATAGAAACTATAGTCCATGATTAGCTATGACTATCTTCATTAATGCATGTTTATCTCCTTATGTGTGAATATATACTTTAGAATCTTATGATCAGTATATATGTAACAATTCTCACCATAGAGATAGTGTCGCTAAATCTTCAAGGTGATGATCATAGATTCTAACTATAGATCATGTTTTAGGTAATTTTTCTCAAGGATATTCTGCTATAATGATGTCACGACCTGTCCTCGGGGCCCGTGCCGTGACTACCCCAATCCCGCCTTCCATAGGCCAGGGGCTGGCGACTAGAACCAAATGAGTAAATCCAAATAAAAGGGAAGGCATTGCCTTTATATAAGAAAACAAACACCACAGAGTACGCAAGATGAAGTAAACACTAAGTAAACTGAGTACAAAAGTAAGTGATGGAAAGTAAATGGTCCAGTATGCAAACCCAACTGAAAGTACAGTACAATTGAGAAAAGAAAGTACAACAGTTGAAAAGTAAAGTAGCAACCACCAAGTCATCCTCCGAAAACCCCACCTGAAGGGTGGGTACATATGGTCTCCTCTGCTCCTCGAATCCGTCTGTCCACACCATGTACATCCCGCCTGATATTCCTCCACCGGATACCATCCCGCAGCACAAGCATTAACTACGATCAGTGCTGTCTATCATCTGCAACCAACACAACGTAGTGCGGGCATAGCCTGTGCAGGGGTGAGTATACGATACTCAGTAGGGACCCCGAGACTCCTGAAGGTCTCCTAGAATCCAAAAAGGATATACCAAAAAGGAAAGATACAAACACGAAGTATCAACCAACTCTACTTAGGTATATGCCCATACATATACCTAAGTCATCAATTCCAGTTCGGCTCCAACTCACGAGCCCAAGTACAACCCAGTCCACACAAGAAAGCACAACCCAATCCACACAGTAAAGCAAGTCAATCATATTGATGATATTGATTGAAAGTCAAGACTCATCTCATACAGGTATACTACTCACGAAGAAGGGTGGAGATGATTAGATGTAGCCTCTGAATCATCTCCTCTACTGAACCCACGTAGGATCCAAGTACAGAAGTCATCGCTGCCGAACCCACGTAGGATCCAAGTATAGTAACCATCGCTGTCGAACCCACGTAGGATCCAAGTATAGTTGTCATCGCTGCCAAACCCACGGAGGATCCAAGTACAGTCGTCCTCGCTTCCAAAGCCACGTTGGATCCAAGTACAGTCGTCATCGTCGTCACAGTCGCAGCCAGCTCTAGGGTTCCCACACACTGCATGGTCGATTCCTGGAGGGTCCTCTCTACGAGCCAAGGAGGTCGATACATCAAATGTCACGAAATCCAGAGTTGATGTATCACAAATTTCATTCTCGTCAATAGAAATTCAACGCGACAGACGGCGCGTCAATCGGACGCCCGGTCTGAGAGTTATTGGCTTCTTCGTCCCAGGGGCCTGGTTGGTTTTTAAGCTAAACCAACCCGACTGTACTCCAACTGCATCCAAACCCTGAGTGGAGTAATCCAAAAGAACCGTATCACTAAGAGGAATCCAATTTATTTGATGTCAAGTCATTCGGACGTCCGGTCCTTAAGTTATAAGTGTTTCCGCTCCAAGGGCCCGGTTGGTTTTGGTTTCGAACCAACCCGGCCATACCTAAAATTCGCATAAACCTTGAGTTTAATATACCGAAACTACCGTCTCGATCCAAGGATCCCTACGCAATTGACGGTGCGTCGATCGAAGGTCCTTAGTCCAAGTTATGGGTGTTTGAACGAACCTGGTCCGAAAATAGAGGTATGGGCCCGGTCCGACCCAGCCCAATACCCCCTGGGTTGGCCCGAACCGGGTCGACCCAACCTGGGTCCGGGTCCAGCCCGATTGGGAGAGGCCCGGCCTAGCTGGCGCGGCCCGGACCACGGCTGGCGCGGCCGGCCCAGCCCGTGCGGCCTGCGGCCCGGCTCGAAAGCCGGTCGCGGCTCGGCGCTGGCCGAGCAGGGCGCAAAAGAGGGGTGTTTCCCCCTATTTGCGAAAACGGAGGACCCTGTGGGGTCTGCCCTAGGAGCCGTTCAGGGGGTTATGACCCCCCGGTTTCTTCAAACGGCCGGCCTTTATGGTCGTCCGGCTGTGTAACCGCGGGACCCCACTCGGGTCCCGCCTCCAGGTGGCGTCGGCGGCCGGCACAACCGGCCGCCCCACGGAAGTCCGCTGCAGCCTTAGGCCGCAGCTCTGGTTCAACCGGCGTCGCGTGATGGCATCGTGCCCCACCTTCGTAGCCCACCCCGGCCATGGCCCTTGAAGCTCCATTGCGGCGCGACGGCGTCGCGGCCCGCTCCTGGCCGCTGCCTTCTTTGGCCTCATCGGCACGGCACGACAGTGTTGCGCACCACCACTGCGGCCCACTCCGGCCGTGGTCCTCTTCGTCCCCGCGCGGTGAAACGGCACCGCGCCGCCTTCACCACAATCATCAACGAAGATCAACAAGAAAAAGGGGAGGAGAAATCAGTCGTGTTTGTGTGGTCCGATCTCCTCCCATTACGATGATAACATTCAGCCAAAGTATATGAGATACCCAACGACAAAACAAATCACAATTTTAATTCAATAAAATTGAACTTAACCTCTAACTCGAAAGAAGTTCGAGGTTGTCAAGCGCCAAGGATGATGGCATCATTTCTGTCATTGTCGGTGTCTCCTCCCTTGTCATGGAGGAAGAAGAGGATGGAGAAACCGAGCCGCCGAGTCGACGTTCTTTGTCGATGAGTTGGCGTTCTTCATTGAAGAAGAAGTTCTTCAAAAGGAACTAGAGATCTATCCTCCAATTATCAATACAACAATCCAACCAACAAATAAAATAAGGCTCCTCTTATTTTATTAAAACATGTCATGGATTCAAAATAAAAAATTTAAACACTTAATGCAATTAATTGATTAAGTGTGTGTTGGCATGAATTAATGTGGGAGAGTGGGGAGTTACCCAATTAAATACAAGGGGTTTAATGGGGGGTTTAAGGAATGTGAAGGGTTGGGGCTTGTGCGAGCCCCACCTCACATTTATCCTCACATGGGTAGTTAGGATACTAGTGGGTCCCACCCTAACTCCCCCATGTAGGATAAAACCGCCATAGTCAAAGAATAAAAATTGTTCCACATTTTTATTCCCTTCTTATTTAAACCACAATTTTTAACTCCTTCTCCCGTGAAAACGCATCTACAGTAAAAGTCCTCTTAAGAAATTATTAGCGTTGCAGTTTCATCGGTGACCTCGGATTTCAATTTCGAGCACCGGTTCAAAAGATAAAAAAACTCGCTCGTTCGTTCACTGAACGTACCTGAGCTAAACTTCGGAAATTGATTCTAGGCACACCGGGCCTCGGAATCAGGTGTTGTCAGAAACTACATTCTCGTAAAATACCAAATAATTTAAGAAAAAAATTTCCTTGAAATTTACGGGTCTTTACATTACTCCCACCTCAGGGCTTTACATCCCCGTAAAGCTACATCCTAAACTAGGGAAACAAATGAGGGTATTGTACACGCATCTGATCCTCCTGCTCCCATTTGATCTCCTGGAGGTTCTCGTGCTACCAACGAATGCGCACTAGAGGAATCGATCGTCCATGTAGGACCCGCTCCTGTCAATCCTCGATCTCCACCGGGACCTCCACAAAAGTGGCCACGTCATCGATGTCCAGCTCCCCATGGTCGATGATATGCGTCGGGTCGTGCACGTATCTCCTCAACTGAGATACGTGGAAGACGTCGTGCATCCAGTGAAACTAAGGTGGAAGATCCAGGTGATAATCCACCTCGCCTATCCTACTGAGAACCTGGAATGGTTTGATGAAGCGCGGAGATAACTTGTCGCCCCGGCCAAATCTCTGTAATCCACGTCGAGGTGAGACCTGTAAGAAAACATGGTCTCCATACTCGAACTCCAGTGGTCTCCGCCTCCTGTCAGCATAGGACTTTTGTCATCTCTGAGAAATCCTCATCCGCTCCTGGATGATCTGTACCTTCTTTGTTGTATCCTGAACCATCTTTGGTCCTACGAGTGCTGAATCCCTAGGTTCATTCTAACACAGAGGTGATCTGCAAGGTCGGTCGTACAATTCCTCGTATGGTGCCATCCCAATGGTGGAGTGGTAGCTGTTCTTGTACGCAAACTCCACCAAGGGTAGGTGATCCTCCCAGCTATGACCAAAGTCAAGGACACATGCACGGAGCATTTCCTCGAGTGTCTGAATGGTCCTCTCCATCTGGCCATCCATATGAGGTTGAAATGCGGTGCTCAGGCGTAGCTGCATCCCAAATGCCTCTTGCAACCCATTCCAAAGCCGGGAAGTAAAGAGAGTGTCTCAATCAGAGACGATGGATGATGGTACACCATGAAGCCGTACAATATCCTGAACATAGAGGCATCCCAAGCTCTCTACTGAGCCCTGCTCTCTGATAGGTAAGAAGTGGGACGACTTGGTGAGTCGGTCGACAATCACCTAGATAAATTCGTGTCCTATGGAAGTACGTGGAAGTCCCATCACGAAATCCATAGATATCCCATCCCACTTCCACTTCGGGACCTCTAAGGGATGTACCAAGCCTGCTGGTACCTGGTGCTCTGCCTTCACCTGCTAGAAGGTGAGGCATCATGAAACAAACTCTGCCACAGCATTCTTCATACCCGGCCACCAGTGCTATCGTCTGAGATCCTGGTACATCTTCGCTACTCCTGGATGTACCACCAATGGGGAAGTGTGAAACTCTCTCAGCACCTCCTCCTATAATGCAACCGGTACCATGGTACGTCCTATGAAAAGGATGATGTGCTTTCCTTCTATAGAAAATCCATCAAGTGCATGTCTTGTGGATATCTGTGCACATCACGTCTCATAGTCAACGTCCCCTCATTGTGCCTCCTAGACCCGCTAAAGTAGTGGAGGAGTGACTGTGAGAAACTGTAGAAAGGCTGCCCCATCTCTATCCATGAAGGATATCTGCAAAGCGGCTAACTGCTTTGTCGCCTCTCCAAGTAGCTGAATGCCCGACCTCCTGCTGAGAGCATCAGCTACTACGTTCCCCTTCCCAGGAGTATATACTATGTCAAAGTCATAGTCCTGGAGGAACTCGATCCATCACCACTATCTCAGGTTCAGGTCCCTCTGTGAGAAGATGTACCTGAGACTCTGGTGGTCAGAGTAGACTATAAAGCGCTCTCCCATCAGATAGTGCTGCCACATATTCAAGGCGAAGACCACTGCTACTAACTCCAGGTCATGGGTAGAGTAGTTCTGCTCGTGCTACCTCAACTATCGTGAACCATAGGAGATCACTACCCGCTCCTTCATCAAGACACACCTGAGTCTGGTCCCTGATGCATCACAGTAAACTACGTACCCTACTCCCTCCTCCGGTAGCCTCAAGATGGGTGCACTGGTCAATATCTGTCTCAGCACCTGGAAGCTCTACTAACATCTATATAACCACACAAAGGGTTTCCCCTTATTCGTCAAAGCTGATAGTGGTGCTGCAACTCTAAATAATTCTGGCACAAATCTCTAATAGTATCCATCCAGACCTAAGAAACTCCGCACCTCAGTCACGCTCTTGGGTGGCTCCCAAGATAGTACTGTCTCGATCTTCGTAGGTCCCACCGCAACTCCCGCCTCATAGATGACGTTCCCCAAGAAGTGGACCTCTTGAATCCAGAACTATCACTTTGAGAGCTTACCATAAAGCTGGTTCTCTCGAAGTGTATCCAATACAACCCGCAAGTGGTAGGCATGCTCCTCGGTGTTCGAGTAAATCAATATGTCATCGATGAAGACTATGACAAATCAATCGAAGTAAGGCTGGAATATCTTGTTCATGAGACTCATGAACACTGATGGAGCGTTGGTTACACCGAAAGGCATAACCAAGAACTCATAGTGGCTATACCGACACCTAAAGGTTTTCGTCTGCACATCCTCATCTCAAACTCTGAGCAGATGATAGCCTGACCTGAGGTCTATCTTCGAGAACCATCGTGCTCCCTTGAGCTGATCAAAGAGGTCGTCAATCCTCAGAAGTGGATACTTGTTCTTCACAGTCACCTGGTTCAAGTGATGGTAGTCAACACATAGTCGCAAGCTCTCATCCACCTTCTTGGCGAACAAAATCGGGGAAGCCCATGGTGAAACACTGGGTTGAATGAATCCCTTGCCCTACAAGTCCTCTAGTTGTACCCGTAGTTCACAAAGCTCAGCAGGATCCATCTGATATGCTGGAGTAGATATTGGGGTTGTCCTGGGGTATAGGTCAATATAGAAGTCTACCTCTCTGCGAGAAGGTAGTCCTGGAACGTCGTCAGGAAAAACGTCTGCATACTGATCCACCACAATAGGGAAACTCGGACTCCGCACATCAACTGGTCCTAGGATGAGACTAGCCAACTGATGGTTGATCGGTTGTCCTCTCCTCTGTGTGAGTCCATCCTGCGTTGCAAAGGCTCCCTTCTCGCCGGTGAAGGTGAAGATGCTCCCATCGGTGCGGACACACCGCACCTTGCGCCTAATACATTCAATCTGACCATGGACCTTAGATAACCAATCCATGCCCAAGATGACGTCGTAAGGCCTCAACGCCGCTACAAGAAGATCTCAACCAAAGCTCTCACCTCCTAGAGTAAGCTCACACTGCCAGCACCAGTGCATAATCGTCGAGTCTGCTCCCGTATGAGTCTCTAGCCGTAAGGATCGAGCCAATGGCTCTGTCGGAATCTCCAAGCTCCGAACAAGGGCAGAGGCAATGAAAGAATGACTTGATCCTGTGTCTATAAGAACTAAAATAAGGGTGTAGTAGACACATATAGTACCTAAAATCATCTTAGGTGCACCGTGGTCGTAAGCCTCCATTGCCTGAAGCTGAGCCTGCCTCTATCTGCCAGCTCCCTGTGGTCGGGGTGGACCTCCTGGTGGTGGTGGTGGTAGAGCCCCGAAGTGTCATCCACCACCTACTGCTCGGCTAGCTCCTCTACCTCATCCACCTGCTCCCTTCGAACCGCCACAGTTGAACCTCTGCCTCTAACTAGGTGGTCCCTCAACCATCTACTGCTCCTCTACATGGAAGGTCGGGAAGTCACGAGCCATGTAGCCCTGCCCGCCGCATGCATAGCACTGCCTGCCTCTCGAATAACTAGCTCTGCTGCGTGTGCCCCACACCTATGAACCAGTATCCTTATGTCGCCCACCTGATGGTATGGTCTGCTTGAACCTCTGCGACATCTGTCTACTGCCGGCTGCAGAAGACTCTGCTATGTGTCACCCTGCGGTAGGTCTCGCTGCTAGTGTAGGCTCAGCAAGAAATCTCTCCACAAGAAGGGCTCGCTCCAGTACTCCTGCCTACGTCGAAATACTGATGGAGATAATCGATGCCCTAATCTCATTACTCAGTCCCTACTCGAAGGTCCGGGCCCAGAAGAATGGATCCCGTACCATGTTTGTGGAGTAGCGCGAGAGAGCAGTAAATCTCACCGGGCAGCTGCAGTAACTCCTGGATACGCACCGCATAGAGGGTGGCTGGAACGAACTCCTAGTGGAAGAGGTTATCGAAGTCCGTCCAAAGCAGTGATGCCTTGTCATGCACTTGGAGCATCAGGCTCCACCATATACCTACTTCTTTGTGCAGGAGACTCGCCACAAGGATCACCATGAGGTCAGCTGGTGTCTCTACTAATCTGAAGACTCAGACAACAGCCTTCATCCAATCCTCGGCTGCCTGAGGGTCTGTCTCTCCATAGAACCTGGGCAGCCTCTGATGCTGAAACTCATGCAGTGCACTCAAGAGACGTGCACTCTCAGATGCTGGGGCGGATGGCATCAGTGGCTCGGTGGGTAGAGGTACCGCCGGTGCCTCCACTGTAATGGGTCCCTACACCGAGACCTCGTCGCTCAGTGGTCTGTCATCTCGCATAAATCTTAGAACCCTAGCTTGCTGCTGTTGTGGGGCCATCCTGAAAAGAAACAGGTGTGCCACTGTTAATACAGTATACCTGGTGAGCTGACACAAAGTAATCACTAAGAAAAATTTCGAAACACACATGCAATCAATGTTTTTGTGCACTGAGTCGGAAATCAGAAGTCAGGGTCCTGGTGTATGTATACGTCGGCCGCCGCACCAACACTGGACTCCCTGGACTGATAACCGCACTCAATACACTTAACACTATTTCTTCACAAAAAGAAATTATCAGAGTCCTAAGTTCTGTGGTAGAACCAACTCCTCTGATACCAATTTTTCATGACCTGTCCTCGGGGCCCATGTCGTGACTACCCCAAGCCCGTATTCCATAGGCCAGGGGCGGGCGACTAGCACCAAAGGCGTAAATCCTGATAAAAGGGAAGGCATTGCCTTTATATAAGAAAAAAACACCACAGAGTACGCAATATGAAGTAAACACTAAGTAAACTGAGTACAAAAGTAAGTGCTGGAAAGTAAATGGGCTAGTATACAAACCCAACTGAAAGTACAGTACGAATGAGAAAATAAAGTACAACAGCTGAAAAGTAAAGTAGCAACCACCAAGTCGTCCTCCAGAAACCCCACCTAAAGGGTGGGTACATATGGTCTCCTCTACTCCTCAAATATGTCTGTCCGCACCATGTACGTCCCGCCTGATAGTCCTCAACCAGATACTGTCCCGCACCACAAGCCTCAACTACAATCAGCATTGTCTGTCATCTGAAACCAACACAACGTAGTGCGGGCATAACCCATGCAGGGGTGATTATACGATACTCAGTAAGGACCCCAAGACCCCCGAAGGCCTCCCAGAATCCACAAAGTATATACCAAAAAGGAAAGATACAAACACGAAGTATCAACCAACTCTGCTTAGGTATATTCCCATACATATACCTAAGTCATTAATTCCAGTTCAGCTCCAACTCACGAGCCCAAGTACAACCCAGTCCACATAAGAAAGAACAACCCAATCCACACAGGAAAGCAAGTCAATCATATTGATGATATTGATTGAAAGTCAAGACTCATCTCACACATGTATACTACTCACGAATAAGGGTGGAGATGATTAGATGTAGCCTCTGAATCATCTCCTCTGTCGAACCCACATAGGATCTAAGTACAGAAGTCATCGTTGCCGAACCCACGTAGGATCCAAGTACAGTAACCATCGCTGCCGACACCACGGAGGATCCAAGTACAGTCGTCATCACTGCCGAACCCACGGAGGATCTAAGTACAGTCGTCCTCGCTGCCGAACCCACATAGGATCCAAGTACAGTCGTCTTCGTTGTCACAGTCGCAACCAGCTCTAGGGTTCCCGCACACAGCACGCTCGATTCCGGGAGGGTCCGCTCCACGAGCCAAGGGGGTTGATACATCAACCATCACGAAGTCCAGAGTTTATGTATCACAAATTTCCATCTCTTCAATAGGAATTCAACGCGACAGACAGCGCGTTAATCAGACGCACGGTCTGAGAGTTATTGGCTTTTCCGTCCTAGGGGCCCGGTTGGTTTTTAAGCTAAACCAACCCGACCATACTCTAGCTACATCCAAACCCCAAGTGGAGTAAACCAAAATACCTGTATCACTAAGAGGAATCAAACATATTTGACGGCACGTCATTCAGACGTCCGGTCCTTAAGTTATAAGTGTTTCCGCTCCAAGGGCCCGGTTGGTTTTGAGTTCAAACCAACCCGGTCATACCCAAAATTCGCTGAAACCTCGAGTTTAATATACCGAAACGACCGTCTTGATCTAAGGATCCCTATGCAACAGACGGTGCATCGATCAGACGTCCATAGAACAAGTTATGTGTGTTTGAACGAACATGGTCCGAAAATAGGGGGTATGGGCTCGGTCTGACCCGGCCCAATACCCCCTGGGTCGGCCCGAACCGGATCGACCCGACCCGGGTCCAGGTCTGGCCCGATTGGGTGCGGCCCGGCCCGGCTGGCGCGGCCCGGCTCGGAAGCCGGCCGCGGCTCGGCGCTGGCCGAGCGGGGCGCCACCCCCTGTTTGCGGAAATGGCGGACCCTGTGGGGTCCTCCCTAGGAGTCGGTCGTGGGGTTACGACCCCCTGGTTTCTTCGAACGTCCGGCCTTTATGGCCTACTGGCTATGTAACCGCAGGACCCCCCTCGGGTCCTGCCTCCAGGTGGCGCAAGTGGCCAGCACAGTCGGTCGCCCCTCGGAAGTCCGCCACGGCCTTAGGCCACGGCTCTAGTTCGACTGACGTCGTGCGACAGCACCGCGCCCCACCACTGCGACCCACCTCGGACACGGCCCCTTGAAGCTCCAGTGCGGCGTGACGGTGTCGCGCCCCTCTGCCGCGGCCCGCTTATGGTCGCGGCCTCCTTTGGCCTCACCAGCACGGCGCAACGGCGCCGCGCACCACCACCACGGCCTGCTCCAGTTGCGGTCCTCTTCATCCTCGCGTGGTGAAACAGAACCACGCCGCCTTCACCACAATCATCAACGAAGATCAACAAGAAAAAGGTGAGGAGAAATCAGTCGTGTTTGTGTGGTCCGATCTCCTCCCATTACGACTATAACATTCAGCCAAAGTATACGAGATACCCAATGACAAAACAAAGCACAATTTTAATTCATTAAAATTTAACTTAACCCCTACCTCGAAGGAAGTTCACGGTTGTCAAGTGTCGCGGATGATGGAGTCGTTTCTGTCATCATCAGTGTCTCCTCCCTTGTCTCGGAGGAAGAAGAGGATGGAGAAACCGAGCCTCCGAGTCAACATTCTTCGTCGGAGAGTTGGCTTTCTTCGTTGAAGAAGAAGTCCTTCAAAAGTAACTAGAGCTCTCTCCTCCAATTATCAACACAAGAAGCCAACCAACAAATAAAATAAGGCTCCTATTATTTTATTAAAACATGCCATGAATTCAAAATACAAAATTTAAACACTTAATTCAATTAATTGAGTAAGTGTGTGTTGGCATGAATTAATGTGGAAGCGTGGGGAGTTACCCAATTAAATACAAGGGCTTTAATGGGGGTTTTAAGGAATGTGAAGGGTTGGGGCTCGTGAAGGACCCACCTCACATTTATCCTCACATGGGTAGTTAGGGTGCTAGTGGGTCCTACCCTAACTCCCCCATGTAGGATAAAAATTCCATAGTCAAAGAATAAAAATTGTTCCACGTTTTTATTCTCTTCTTATTTAAACCACAATTTTTAACTCCTTCTCCCGTGCAAACTCATATACAGTAAATGTCCTCTTAAGAAATTATCGGCACTGCGGTTTCATCGGTGCCCTCATATTTCAATTTCATGCAACGGTTCAAAAGATAGAAATACCCACTCGTTCGTTCACTGAACGTACTCGAGCTAAACTTCGGAAATTGATTTCGGGCACACCGGGCCTCAGAATCAGGTTCCATCAGAGACTGTGTACTCGTAAAATCCCAAAGAATTTAAGAAAAAAATTCCCTTGAAATTTACAGGTCTTTACAAATGAGGCATAGAATATCATGTTGTCGTAATGCAAGAGTAATCAACCCAAGCCTTTCGTCAAAGAATCTCTATATATCACAAAAACACCACCACATTTTGGTAGTTTTAGTACAGGCACAATGACTAGCCTCTTCTTAATCTCCTCAAATATTTTCTCACACTATTCTATCCAATCATACTTTACCCATTTTTATGTTAACTTAGTGTGATATAAAATCATGAGAAATTTCATGTAAAACATCTTCCAAACCCTAATAATATAAGAAAGCTGTGGATTTCCATGACACTAGTGGGTCTAGTCCATTCCTCAATTACTTCTGGCATTCAAGGGTCCACATAAATTCCCTCACATGTGGTCACATGCTCCAAGAATGTGACTTTCTCAACCAAAATTCCCACTTTCTCAACTTAGCATACATCTTCTCCTTCTATGATGTTTCTAGAACAATCCTTAGTTTCTATTCATGTTCCTCCTTTCTTTTGGAGTAAATGAGAATATCATCAATAAAAACTACCATATATTTTTTGAGTTAGTCTATAAAAACTCTATTCATCAAAACCATGAAGATTTTAGGGTCATTAGTAAGTTTTAAGGGAATTAATATGAAGTTATAGTTCCCATACCTCATATGAAATTTTGTCTTATGAATATCTTCCTTCTTTACCTTCAGATGATGATATCTAGATGGAATATCCACCATTGATAAGTACGGATCTCCTCATAGTTGATCAAACAAGGCATCAATCCTTGGTAGAGGATACTTCTTCTTTATGGTGATCTTTTTTAGCTTCTTGTAGTATATACACCACTGCATCAATCAATATTTTAATTTAAAGTACACTAGCGCACCCCAAGGTGATGCACTAAGGAATATGAACCCTTTATCAAAATTTTCTTTCATCTCCTTCTTTAACTCCTCTAATTAGATCGGGGACATCCTATAGGAGAATTTAAATATAGGAGTGGCTCTAGTTATAATTTCTATTGATAACTCTACCTCATGGTCTCGGGGATTTCCATGTAGTTCTTTAGGAAATATATCATTTTTCCCTCACAATGGGAATTTCCTCAGGGTTTATACCTTCCTTTATCTCAATAATTTGGGAAAGGTATTCTTCTTCCAACTGTATCAATACCCACACTATTGTGGGATTTTCAAAAGTAGATTCATGATTTTTCATGTATTTTTAGAGGATAATGGGATGGTTTAGATTATGAGAAGAGATTTCCTTTTCCTGACAATTGATTTTTTTCTCTATATAATGAGAGATAATCCATGCCCAGTAAAGTATTGAATCCCACCAAGAGAAGTATTATGAGGTTAACTAAAATAATATTTTCACATACTTAAATAGGTTAAGAGTTTAGCACTTGGGTTGCAATGATCACACCACTATGCTTTATAACATGTATCTTAAATATAATGTATCGGGTCTTAGATTCAAAAGTTCTAGAAAACTTATTGGATATAATAAAATGTATAGAACTAGAATAAAATAAAAAAACCATTATTTATTGAATAGGGAGTGTACATTAAACTACTTCATTTTCATACTCCACTTCATCAGTAGTGATGGCATAAACTTTCACTTTCTCATTTTTCTTTGGTGGTTATTGATGTTGATTACCCTTAAAGACCCATGGTTTAGTTCACTGGATTGCATAATTCCCTTGATCCCTGCAATTGAAGCATTGAACCATGGTTAGTACTTTAAGAGGTTACTTACTTTCATCTATCATGTTTTTCATCTTATTCATGTATCTTTGAAATTTATGATTTTAGTGGCATTCTCTCCCATAGTTTAAGAATTTCCTCGTTCATTTGAGGAAATTATCATGATGATTCTTCCCATATTTTTGACATGTGGGTGGTTGGAACCTATTTGCCCCTTTTTTATTTGACCCACAATATTGAAAATATATTTTTATTTTATTATTATCATGTCTAAAGGACCAATATCTTAATTATATCTCTACTTTTAGATCACATCAAACGACTTATTCATAACTCTTGAAGTCTCCCATAGTTAGAGGATTTAGAGGGTGTGGATTTGAAACACTAAAAAATCTATCTATTTTTCTATTATTATTGATAAAAAACCGAAAGGAATATATTTAAATCCTTGTAATGTATTCCTTGTATGAATTGAATGATTCAACTTCCTTTTTCTTCAACTCTATTAATTCTCTCTCTATATTTTTTTGAATCTTTCTAGGTAAATACTTGTTAAGAAATATTTTTTGTACATATTCCCACTCTATCTATTACACTTCATACTTTTTCTTAGTGTTCTTTATCAAAACCCAAAATTACTTGGATTCTCTATCTATACGGTATATGATAAGAGTCACCTTCTCCTTCTCAAAATAGTAGAGCATAGAAAATATCTTATCCATTGAGTTAACCTACTCTTCCCTAAAAGTGGATTGGAATATCCACTAAATGTTAGTGTTCATTGTGGTATAAAAGACTCAATATCTAGCTTCTCCTTCTTGGGAAAATGAGGATGTTCAACTTGGTTCAGGTTATTGTTCATAGGCTGATACATCTGGGTATGAATTTTCATAAAGTTTAAAACTCCACCTCCTATGGTATTGGGGATGTCATTCAGAAAATCATTGCATTTTCCCTCACATGGGTTTTTATCTGAGTTTTTCCATGTTCTCTCCATTTTTAAATATAGAAAAGCATTGAAGAAAACACAAGTCAATAAATAAATAATAAGTAATTTATTCTTAGGCTCAAATTAACTCTAAAGGCATATATTATAGGATCCCAATGTTTAACCTTTTTCTAAAACAAAGCTTCTTAAATGTTTACATATACTTAGACTTATCCTAAGGGTTGTAAATAATGAGTGATAATCTTAATTCACAAATTAACTATACCATACCCCTAATGACAAATATAGTGACCCCACTTTTTTTACATGAAAGCTAAAACATTTCTAAGATAAACAACATAATAGTTATATATTAAAGGATTGAAAGGTTAAGTAGCTTGGAAAAAATAGGTTCATATGTCACTTATACATAATAAATCGTAAAAAATTAAATACTTATTATTTATAATTCTAAAATATCACTTTCTCTTTATAATATTTAGCCACCTAAGGATAGACATCAAATAAATGAGTAATCTAAAATCCTAATAAGAGGAGGAATAAGGTACATGATTTACTATAACATGGGTGAGAATAATAAACATCATAAAATCATATGAATAAGATAATCATCATAATCATGAGGTAAAAAATTTATAAAGTCATGGAATGTAGCAATGAATAAAAATAAAACATCATCTCATAGTGGTCAAATACCACACACAGTTTTGAGTAAAGCTAGCATCATGTTCATGTATTACATATGTGCATACTCATAAAATCATCATTGTGAACAAATATAGCATCATGTTCAAAAATAATACACATTATCTCATGATATACACCATATTACCAAATTAATTTTATGGATATATAATTCTAGTCCCACCAACCACATCATAATATTTACATAATCATGTATGCCACTTAGAACATATAACAATAATAATCATGAAATAACTCGTGGAAGGGAATGGGTTTTATAATTATTTCATAAAGAATGATTTCATGAATAAATTCAGGGTTACCAAGTAAATAAGGGAAAACATATTTGGAAAAAAATAGCATCATTCTTGAGTGAAGGAAAAAACAACTCAAGTGGAGTAAAAGATGGGTTTTGGAAGGAAAAGTATTTTAGTAAAATCGTTGCATTTGGATTAAAAATCCAGGTGGATAAATGTATATCCATTAATAAATTGTATAATAGTGAAATTATATTTATTTAATATTATAGTAATATTCATACCAAGGATATATTGAAAGATGTATAACCCAATGAAAAGGAGTTGGGTTCAAAAAACCTCTTACCTTATTTCCCTCTTTATTTCGCCGCTTTTACACCTCCTAAATAATAAACATGTGATTATTAAAACATAGTTCCAAAATTAAATTATGTTTATTGATTATAATATTTATCCATTATAATTATTTTATTCTAATTTATAAAAGTCTTTGTTAAATGTGAATTTTTGGGTATCATGTTTTCATTAAATTTACCTATTTTGTTTTGATGTCTCTATTTTTGTTTAATGACATTTATACATTATTATAATTAGTTACATAATATTAAAAATATATATTTATACCTTTATATATCATAAATAATTTATTGTAACAAACCATTGGTTTGGGGATAACAAAAGTATTGAGAATGTTTCCATTGGCGATTAACTGACTGTTGACGGTACATTGACGAAAGAGCAGCAAAGAAATGTTTGAAATTTCTATATGGCATAATTATGATACATACAGTTGGTTTAAATAATTAATATAATTTTAACATAGTTCATAATTAATTTTATAATATTTTATTTTGGAATTGATTGATAAAAAATAAAGAGAAGAAGAATAAGATAGAAGAGTTGATAAATACTAACTCTTTTCTCGGTGTAGCGTCACTTGTATGACACTAAAATTACCTTAATTTTTAGAGTTGGTTAACACAAAAACGTCCCTAGGTATAATAAGGGGATTGAGAGGGAGGGTTTGGGTATATACTTTTCTTTGTAAATTAAGGTAGGAGTGGTTTCCAAGGGGAGGGAGAGGGGTTATTTATAATTTGGGAGAGGGGTATTTTTCAAATAAAATATTAAATAAAATATTATATCAAAGGAAATACTTGTAATAGTGAATTTTAAAAAATATATATCATATATAAATATTAAATAATGGTTTTAGTACTTTAAACCCCTTTATAATTCAAAATCACCTAGTTTATTGAAAAGGAAAGTGAAAAAATTAAAAATTGTTATTTTAAGGGATCACTTTTGACTATAGGTTTTGGAAAATGGTTTTTAGTAATAGAAATTATATTTATTGTATTTTAAGGGATAATTAATTAAATTGAATATTTTTGTGAAAACCCAAATGTTATAGAAACTATTATATAATTATTACATCATGAATGATTTAATTTAAGATACACCAGTTGTGTGAAAAACTATATTTTTACTATTCACATGAAAATTGATGTATTTCAGAAAATTATTAAAAAATAAACCTTGGAAAATTTGTACATGATGATTTAAAAATTAATATTAAGTTTGTTGAAATATATTTTTAAAATAGGTCGTTTAAATTTTTAATATAAAAAATATGATTTTTACGAAATACTTTAAAATAAAATTTATTAAAAATGTGTTTATGTTTTCTAGAAGTTTTTTTAATCATGGTATTTATTTTTAAGAAATATAATATTTATATTTACTTATATTTCTCCTGATATATATTATTTATATCACACTTTATTATTTTGAAGTTAAATTATTATTCTAACGGTTAGGTTATTATTCCCAATAGTCACATTACTAATACAAATGTCACATTACCTCCCATAAATACCACTTTCTTATTTCTCTAAATATTCACTAAAATTCCTCTAATGATTATATATTTTAATTTTTTAAGATATTGATTAGTTTTATAATTTTTTTTGTTTCATTTCTATAGTGTTGGTCATGGGGAGAAGATTCTAGCATATTGGGGCGATCTATATTTTCTAATTTAAACTTTTCTATTTTATATATTTTGTACAATTATAATGTTTTTCATTTATATTTGTTTAGTATCTATCTAACGTGTTGATATTTTTCAGTGAATTAATGTGTTTTTGGTTTCTCTATGTGCTCTATTCATATAATACTTATATAATATAATATAACACACAATTATTTATAAAAAAATTATCATTTAAAAAGTCTCAGTCATTATTTTATGTGTAAAGGATGTGGTATATTACCTTTAGATAGATAGTTCTATGTGATGGTAATCCTGATTTACCTTTATATAGATGGCATATATGAATGTAACTCATGTTTTACCATTACATAGGTTCCTAGAATAAATGTAATATATTTTTCTTAGATTTAGTTACCTATTATTCGTAAGGGTAAATTGAACTAAAAAATATATATTTTGGAATGTTTGATTATGATTTTGAGAATGTTAATAAATTATAGAAAATGGTAATTTTGGAATATTTTAAATTATAAACTAATTAATTATAAATAGTGTATAAGTAAATAAATTTGTTTTTTGAAATATTTATTTATAAAATAATTTGAAATTTTCAATGTAAATATTTAAAATATAATTTACATATTTATATGGAATTATATATGATTAATAAATGAAAAAAATTATATAAAAATAATTTGGGGAAATTTATAAAGGGTTATAAATTATATAATATGGAAAAATATATTAAATATTTATATTTTAAAATATGGATTATTCATAATAATTTATTTTAATTATTCAAATTATGATCCTTAATTGAGAAATTATATAAACCTAATAAAAAAATTGATGATTTAATTTGATAATATATTAAATAATGTCAAATATATGATATTTAGAGTTCATAAAAATGTTTAGATATTATAAATAGAATTTTAAAATGTTTATAATTTATTAAAAATATCATATATTTATAGTGAAAATCATATAATAATATGATTGAGTTCAAATTGGATTGATTATAAAAAATTTTATGTTCAATATTAAGGTATTTTAATAATTTTATATTATTTATAAAATAGTTTATAGTTACATTATATTTATAAATTTTTCATTAAAGGTTATATTAGGTTTATTTATTTGAATTGGTCATTAATTTAAATGTTATTCCCATCTTTATTCATACTGAAAAATCCTTTATATTATGAATGGTATATGGTTTTGTTTAAATGTTAAATTATATCTATAATATTGATACTTAAATTACATTATAGGTATAGGTCTATAAAATATAGTTTTCTTCTACCTTGACATCATATTGTATTGAAGTTATGAGTATAATAATATATGTTGAATATCTTCTAAGCATAATAGTTTATAGGGATATCCTAAATTTAATTCTCTCTTGAGTAAAGTCTCCTTGGGGAGAGGAACATGGGGTCAGACTACCCATTGACCTGAAGACATATACATTGTCTAGAGAGTTGAATGGTTTTTCTATCTATGACTCTGGGATTACTCATGTAGAGTTTTTCAATATCATATAACTATTTTTATTTACATAAAATGCTCATATACCCTATGCATGAGATGCATTTAGATATGTATGGATATACTTGGATTCTGTATCTAGGTAATTGAAACATATATGTGGTTTATATAAAGAGAATAACATTAATGTGGTGAGGGAACATTAAATTGGCTTATAGAATAAAGATTAAAAAACTAAATATCTTGATGTAAGTATAAATTTATGGAATAACATGAGATAAGAGGGTGATATGAAATCTCATTCAAATAATATGTTTTCTATTCCATTTAAAGCAACACCTTTCTTGACCTCAATCATCTAAATAGGTAGTTTATCATCAAATCAAGGCTCCCTAGGATTATCTTATGTCAGGAGAGAACATAATGAGTGTCCCTAGAATATCCACCTAAGTATTTTAATGCCAAACCAGGGTTTTTTGGATTGTTTTGTGTTATAATAATGTTGACATTACCATTTGGTTTCACATTATTGGGAATCGCTAACGGTTAAGATACCAAAAGAATAGTATTGAATTTATTTGTATGATGGATTAGGAATTATGGTGTTCTATCAACTATCCAAGTTTCATCTATTATAAGATTTGGATGATTCTCAACCTAAAAAACTAAAGGGTGAGTTCCATTCCAAATAGGGGTTATTTATATAGTAAAATATTTATCTCAACCCAATAAATTGAATAATGAATTAAAAAATAACATTATCATTTTAGTGGGATCCAATTTAATAAAAGGCCTTATTAAATTGATTTAAAACATGATAATAGTCAAATAAAATATTTTGTTTTAGTTAAATAGTATCATCATCATCTAAAATTGATAAAAAATGAGAAGTCTAGTTTAATAAACTCTTTAATTGGTAACTTAAGATGTTGTGTTAAGAGAAATATTCTAAGGATAATACAAACACCATACTGAGTAACTAGATGATTCAATTGTTTAACAATTGAATATATATTCTTATACAAGTATAAAATGATACACATGAGGTTTCAATATCATTACATGTGATATTAATTGAATATATATTCTTATATAAGTATAAAATGACACACATGAGGTTTCATTAGCATTACAGGTGATATTTATTTGAGTAATTTTAATCTCATATGCTCATTATGATTTTGTGTGTCAAATGATATTTAATTTTATGGAGTATACTAATGATTCATAGAAATTAAATGTTTTATTAAGGATTATTCTTGTTAAATTTTAATTATGTTGAAATATATTGAAATTTTAGGACAATATTAATGAATTTAGAAGATGTTTACCTGATATTTTCATTGTATTATAAATAAATGCACTCAATATGTGATGTCTTTTTTTTAAGTGTGTTGACAATAAAAGTGTGTAAATAGAAAACTAGAATAAGGAAATTTAGTTAAAAAGGTCCAATAATTTTTCTTCAGGTAGCCATCCAATTTCATTGAAACCTAGGGTTCTTAGAAGTAAGAAATAATTCCATATGATGGGATTATGGTGAATACCAAAAGGAGTATTTTGATACTCCATAGAATGTCCATGATAAGTATGGGTGTTATAGTTATTAATTATTTTATTTTGAATGGTATGTGATTCCAATTGTATAATTTACAAGTGTTTTTAATATAATGGATTGAAAAATAAATGAATAATTGATAAAATATTAATTTTACCAATATTTGAAGTATATATTTGTTACATCAATGATTTTTATATAAAGGAATATGTCATAAACATATGTATCTAACTAAAGATTGTTTATCTTTATATATTTATCTCATATAATAAGAGAATATTTATGGTAACAAATAATTTTTTTGAAAAAAATTATGTGATTAATTATATACATATGATTTATGTTTCATTAAACCCTAAAAAATATTTAGAAAGGACTTCAGATCAAGGATAATGTTTTTATACAAATGTTTATTAAAATATGATGGAATATATTTGCACCACTTCTTATTGGTATATATTAACAAAGTATTATTTTAAAAATGATAATGTTCTAAACACATAGTATAAATTATACTACATATAAATAATATAATATTTTAAAAATATTCCTACAAAAAGGAAATAAGTGTTATTTCCTAAAACACTAGTAGTTTATCATGAAACATCACATGATATTATGAAAATAATGTAAGGTCCAAGGTTTTAGTGGGAGTATGTTTTCAAATAGAGAAGCTTAATTTTACCTATAATGAATTATATTGGTCGAATATTAAATTTTTTTGTTAAATGATATCATAAATAAGGTTGTGATATGTGATGGTAATTAAAAATGTAAATAGTTAAATTTAGATAAATTGAGAATGTGAACGTCTCTATTTATAAAGGATTGTGTGATAAAATTAAAAAATCATGTTACACTTTATATACTAATTTATTTTTAAGGTAATATTGTAAATATAAATTTAAATGGTTACATTTAGTTATTATAACAAATTAGATATCAATTTATCTGAAAATAGTTTTGGGTGTTCTAGTAATGTAAGTAATGTAGCTAGTGACATTTTATATGAGTTGACATAAATGAAAAAAATGATATAATGGGTTCTAAGGATAATTATAAAGAACTAATAGTGAGTTTTAAGTGGACAACAGAACATGAAATCGCAACATTTTTTCTAATGAAGTTACATTGTTTTAATTTTTTTCAAGGAGATGAATGTTATGAATATGATTCCAAAATATCACCATTATTAAAAATTTATTTATTCATTGATTTTAATCTCAAAAAGAGTTTTTTGTGGTAGGGTTTTATCAAATGGTCACATATATATGTGGTTGTAAATAAATATAGATGTAATGATCTAAAAAGCCCTGAATGTTTAGAAAATATAAGGTTGATATAGAAGTCTATTATATATGATATGAGATATAGTTTCTTATATTGGGTTTATTAAAAAAATTAATTAAGACTTAATAATATAAAATGATTCATATTAAAATGAAATCTTGATTTTATAAATCCATCGGGATTTCCACATGAATGTATATATAGATATAAATTCTGATATATATGATGATAATTAGCCTCTAAAAGTATAACATTAAGTTATCCTTAAAAAATGTTTTTCATGGAGTATAATAGGATATAATGAAAATTTTTGGGTATAGTGAATATTATTCTCATGTAGATATACTAAATATTCTCATGAGGAACAAAAATCGGTTTTGGTGAACTGGATGACCTAAAATATATACCATATTGAGTGGCATACATGATGTTTTTCATATACTAGATATAGATTCATCATATTTTGATCCCTAATAAACGTTATTGGAGAGATATTTATCATGATAAACTTTATAATTTGACACCTACTTTCTCATTTCATGATATTAAAGTAGATTAAATAGGGGTGGTTAGGTGTATTAATGATCATTTATTCAGTTGAAGCATTAACTAGATTGGATTTTTGTTCTCTCATATGAAGAGGATGACATCTGAGAACTCAATTAGGATAGAGTGAGGAGTGTTCAGAGACACCTATATAGTATGTTTAATTTTATTATCTAGTTGGATGATGGGAATGTAATGTTCTCATCCATAATAGGTGAATGAAATTTGATGTATCCATTGATTAGGTCGGTCAATTAACTATAGATTAAGAACATTTTTGTAGGATATATGGGATTTATATATTATATGTACCATAGTTAATCGAGGTCATAGATAAATGTAAAATATAATAATTCATGTCAATTTGATGTAATTGTTGTACATAGGTATATAGATACATTTGTTTGAAGAATATTATGCCAAATCCCTTAAAATATTGAGTAGATTTATGGATTCCCTAGAGGACACTATTTGTGTACATACAAGAATCTGATGATTCATATTCTTTTCTAGTACTATAATGTATTTTTGAGTCACACATTATACTTGACTAAATCATTATTGAGTTTAACAAAAAGAGATTCTATAAAAGGTGTTTCAGGATAGGATAAAAAAATTGATGGGTATTCACATGGTATAATATATGATATGATAAAATGTGGTACTTAATGAAATATTTATAAAATCATTTTGGAAGTTATCTAATTGATATTTTGATATGATTTCATAAGTTATAATATTTGTTAAAATATGAGGTGAAATGGAATAATGTTTTTAAGATTTATTGTAAGTGAAAGATTGAAGTTGATATTACCTAAAGGCATATATGTATATCTTTTATATAAGCTATTTTTTATTTTATGAAAATTATGATTTTCATACATGTGATGTATCATTTCATGCTACCTAAAACTTCATTTTTAATTTTCCACGTTGTCTATGATTTAAAAGTGTGTTTATATGATGAAATTAGTAAGGAAATAATTAAAATGATTCATAAATAAGTAAAATAAATTGAGTTGTATTCATGCATTAAATGTATGAACTGACCAAATAATTAACAAGTGAGTCAATTTATTTGGGGCTATATAAATACCATAACTATAAAATGGATTCTATGTGGTTTTTTATGAGTATTGATCAATATTACCATGATAGGAAGCTTTATAAATCCTTCTCCATTACCCTCAAGACACTAGTGTGTTATGGAATAAGGATAGATCCCATATATATGGAAAATGATTCAGATCAACCCATGAATACCTATAGATTTGGGATGTATTTTGGATACCAATTTATTATATTCATCAAACCATATAATGATGCAATAAAGACGTTATAGAGGGTCCTGGTTGAATGTTACATGATTTACTATATTACTTTATCTCATGTTTTAGTGTGGTTTAATATTTCTTGCATGGGTGATCTTCAGCATGGTATTTAATCACTTACACTTGTTCTAATAAATTTTATTGATCACTAGAAAATTATATCATTATGTCCCTTCAATAAAAAAATACCCCAATGGAATTATAATATTAAATTAATATATAATAATTAATATTTAACTAACAAGGGATGAATTTTTCATCATTGGAATTTTATTAGTGACAAATCATTCACCAAACCAAATTAGGTGTAGTCACACATGGTTTAGTGGGAGTAATCCATGGGGTGTTGTACTATTTATTTATAATTATTACATTACAATAAAATTATATCAAGCATGCAAAAATATTTACTGTACTTATTTTTGATAGAGTTAGTAGTGTAAAACTAATTTGTATACACACTATTCTTGGGAACATTTTTACCTAAAAAAACATATGTTTCATGACTAGGGTATGGATAATAAACTTTCTACCTCCAATGGTTATTCAAGGAAATCTTGATTATAGTTGAAATATGGGAATTTGTTATGACTCAAAAAAAGTTCATTCAAGACAACCATGATTTTATTAACATTTTGAACCTTGTTTTATATTATCATCCCATGCGATATACTATTTATTATTTCATGACATGTATGACATGTGAATCTTTTCATTTATATATAGTATGAGTTTATTATCCACTTTTTTTATAATTTAGTTGAGATGATTGTTTTATTATTTCATATTTTTATGATGATTGTTTAATTAATATTACTTATCTTATTTGGTGGTTATATATGCTAGAGAGTATATCCTCTCCACTTATTATGCGATGAACCTCCCCACTAGTCCTCTATATTTGGAATGAAGTGAGGAATTCTTGGGGTACGAAGCACTCGGTTTGTTCACAATCTTGGAAGAGTAGATTATATATGTTACAATGTGGTATATGATAATTTTATCTTATTATTATTTGGGATATGGTAGGTATAATATAGGATGTTTTTTTAGATAGGTATTATCCTCATTCCTAGGATTAGCTAACCCACATGTGAGGGAATTCCATGTTACTATGTATAAGGAATTTGTTTAGGTTTTCTCTTTTCCAGTTGGGATATCTATACTAAATGTGATGTGTTTTGATATTGATTTAGGGTGTACTACATTACTTCTAGAATAGATATTTAAGATAGTTTTTTTCATGAATAAATATTTAAAAAAAATCCTATAAAAATCCAGATGATTTATTTTGATTGGTGTTTTGAATATGATACCGGGATATATTATTTAAAGTTTCAAAAATAACATATATTTAGTTTTCCTATATAATTTTTTTATTAAAATTTACCTAACTGTCAATTGATTAATAACTAACATCCTATACATTCACACTCTAGTAACCATTACAATACTTTTTTCTAAAAAATCATTCATTCACTTTCATTTAGATACTACCACTTAGCAGTTTTCCCATAGGTTAATCCAAACAATATTTCACTCTAAGACTATTGTCAATGGATTTAATAAGAATCCCACAATTTTTCATGAATTTTTAGGTCTGAATCCTCTCTTAATCAAACTCATTCACACATATAGGCAATAAAAAACATTAGAATCTTAAATAGTTCAGTAGTATGACTTATGTCCATGTGGAATGTTGTATTTTATTTTATTAAAATGTTCCATCATGGATTACAATTAAATTTTACAATAATTATAACCCTTATATATATCATGGGGAATAGAAACATAATTAAATGACCACTATATGTTTTTTTCATTGGGTGTTCAATATATTTATGGTGGTTAAGGCATTAATAATGTACAAGATATTTATAGTGGTCAAACTCCATAGGTGATGATTATATTTGGTTAATATTCATAAATTTCCATCTTCAAAAAATATATCACTAAGTGATGATGGTCAAAAATTTATTCATAATGCCTTCTGGATACCCATATATAACTCATGTTTGAGGGATATTGACCAAGTTCAATCCTTGATATAATATGATCCCTATAACCACCTTCAATAAATTATCAATTGGTTCATCTATCTTTCATGATATCTTAAACTGAGATACACCCTTTACTAACTGTCTTATTGATGAAATAGATCTGGAAATAAATATTAGGTGTTTGATGGGGATGAACCTAGTTTAACAATAGAAAAATATAACTCTATATAATAGATTAATCATATATGTTCTCCTATAAGATACCTAAGTATATGATCAACTGAGGTATCTAGATAATAGTCTTGAAATCTTCCTTCACTTCCTTATACTCTACCTCTATATCATAAAAATACACCATTACTGTATTGTAGATCTCTATATCACTAGAACTCCTACTAGAGAGAATATATAACCACTAGTGGATCATTACATGTCCATGTATTCTGTATAATCTTAATTAATATGTCTGAAAAGAAATATCCTAAAAATTTATAACTTAGAAACTTCAAACCAAAATCTATGGTACTTTTGATACACCATAAAATGCATCTAACTTTGTGTTAATGTTCTTTTTTAGGGTAAATAGTGTATTGAATTACCATGCTCAATATTTTTGAAATATCTATTCTCATACAAGGCATCGAATACATCAAGGATCCTACAACATATTTATATGGAATATGATCCATTTGTTTCCTCTCTTCATTATTATTTAGAGATTATGTTACTCTTGGATTGAAATGAGGTTCCAATGAGGTTATTCCAGATTTGGATTGATCATCAATAGCATACTTATAATGAAATTTCATCAAATATTAATTACTTTTTAGGGTAACAACTCCCTTAGCATCATTTCATTTTATCTCCATCCCAATAGTCTTATTTTTTTCTCCATGATTCTTCATCTCAATCTCTGAGTGGATTGGATCTTTCTACATGTCAGTCTCCAACTCACTATTACTTTTAATCAACATATCATCAACATATAAATGGAAATATATAAATTTTTAACTTGATGTTCCCAAAATATATCATAATTAACAAACTAAAAATTGACATAATTATATTTCAAAATAAAAGAGTCAAACCATTTATACCACTATATCAGTGACAGATTTAGGCCGTTAAATGATTTTATTAGTATATAAAAATAATTCTCATGTCTTGGTACACAAAACCTATTAGGTTTTTTTATATATATCTCTTCCTCTAATGATCCATGATGAAATTCTATATTGACATCACATTGAGCTAACTTATGATTAAAATATAAAACCAATGACAAAAAATTAGATAGAAACATGATTAACAATAAGAGAAAATACCTTGTGGTAGTCAATCCCTTAGTTTTATTCATATCTCTAAGAAAAAAGGCCCTCCTTATACCTAATACTATTCATGAAAATGTCATTTTCCTTTTCCAAAAACACCAATTTTCACCCAATATAATTTTTATTACTTGGAGGATGAACAAGATCCCATGTATGATTATAATTTTTTGAAATCATTTATTCTTCCATATCCCACTTCCACTATTTCATCACTTGGTCATTCAAAACATCTCAATAATTGTCTATAAAATCATATTTTTTTAATAAAATATGATAAAAAACAAATCATCAAACCATGAAGATATTTTTATGGTCCATCATGGTCTACCAATGGTGATACAATCACAATACTGATTATAATATTATAATGAAAATTATTATTTAGTCATAATATCAGTATGATAACTCCATTTTTTCTCCTATGGCTCCTAATCAGTCAGTGGATTAATTTTCTCCACTTCAATTACAACATTATTTGGCTCGTCTATCTCCTTTTCAGAAGAATTTGAATTCATCATTGTTGATTCATCAAATTTGACATCATGACTCTAAATTATCTCATTTTATTTCAAACCCCATTATTATAAATCTTTCATACAATCACTAATGGAAAAAATATATCTTTCATTACCCTAGGATCCAATATTGAGATTGTGACTGATAATTAGAAGTAAAACCCAAGATATCCAATTAATGATAATAAAATACATTTTTACTAGACCAAAAATCTATTAAATGTTTACATATCAATGGAAGATGAAGGTAATCAGTTCAAAATATGTCATGTATATATCAATTCTTCTTCCAAAAATTATTTTTCAACACTATAATGATATAATATAAACTTTACCATTTCAATGAGTGTACAATTATTATATTTTAAAACTCAATTGTACTATGGAGTTATATGTCCTTCATAGAACCTCACAATACCTTAATCATATGAAACATTTTTGGAATAATCTGAGCTAAATTATCCTTAATTATTTGACCTTAATCTCTTAATTTATCATCGTATATATTCAATCAATATATTTCACTTTAAGAAAATATCCAAAACTCTATCATTAGGTTTCATGGAATACACACAAACATATCATGACTAACCATAAATAAATGGGATAAAATAATTATTTACTCCCAATAAATCATTCTTTGATAGTCCCTAGGAAATAATATTTATTTACTTAAGTGTTTATTTCTTATAATGGGTATTAGTTTTTAAACTGAATCTAGTTTTTTTACCCATAATCAAATGTTAATAGAAGTCAAGTATTCCCATCTTGGAACCCTTCAAAACACCTTTCGTCATTAAAAGATGAAAAATCTTCTCTCCATTATCTCTAAGTATCATATTCCATATTCTATAGGTGTTTATATATTTCACTTCTCATATTTCTACTCCACCTATAAGATTCTCAATCTTCAAATTATTCAAAACAACTTTTTCAGTACCTTTAATCATATTACATCCTAGATTTCATGCATAAATCCATATAAAATGGTTATTCTTTAACTATAAATATACAATACTCCTAAATAGATGAGTGTAATGTCCTGGTTCTAGAATCCGCCCAGAGGCACCCCGTACCCAGTTGGTCACATGGCCTCAAGCGCATTTCCCCAAACACCAGAGGCTGCCGACTAGCAGCGATGGCCTTGGGTGTGATAGTGGGGAAACTATGCCCTCATTGGTAGAGTAACACAGTAGAAGTAAAATAGAAAGCAATAGTGGAAGCAGTAATAACACCATATAACATTAATCAGTGGAAGACTAAAAGTAATAACTGGAGCACACATATATAAATGATGCATGGTACATATTTCTAGGAAAGCATCCAAACAAATCACAATGCTAGAATATATTACTAAACCCAAGTACAAAATAAATTAAGTAAACGGCTCCACAGCATCACAATCCTTAGCTTGGTCTCTTGCTCCCCAGCTCCACAGTAATAAAGTACCTGAAGTAGAAGGGTATTTTCCCTTATCTAGACCTGCAACAATATAATATTTTTGGGAACAAAAGCATTACCCAAAGAGGGTGTGAGATGAATCCTAGTAAGCAACCACCCAAAGATCTGTGATTAATAGTCAGTGAATATATATGGTAGGCAATAAGCAAAAGAGGCAGTAAACAAGGAAGTACTCAAAAGTAAGCATTCCTACAGTTTCATTTACAAACATTTACTTTTAATTATTTAATCAACCAAACACAAATACAAGCAACCCTCTGGGTAGTTCTCATAGCTTAACCCCTTTGGTTCACAATACAAGAAAATATATACCATGTACTCTCTGAGGAAGCACTCACCGTCAATTCCCCCTATAGTATTTTAGCGGTAAACCACAGACACTCTGAGGAAGCACTCAACGTCAATTCCTTTTGTGGCCTCGTAACATAACTATAGACACACTGAGGGAGCACTCAACGCCAATCCCCCCTATGGTCTCGCAATGTGATAATTATAACAGACACTTTGGGAAATCCTTCAACGTCAATTTCCCCTATGGTCTCATTACACCAGGTTCCCGCAGCTCTAGGTAAGGAAATCATGTACAAACGATAATCAGAGGTCAAAGTAAACCTCAAGAAATACTTGGCTAAACAATCTACATCATATCATAGCATGTCAGATAATATTTACTCCACCCTAACAATACTAGGCATGGAAAGCATAGCGGCAGCCTAATAGGAAAAGCTAGACCAAATGGTCAAAACAAGAAAACATAGGAAAAACATCCACAGCCTAGAAAATTTAACCCTATTCACAACAATTAACCTCTATCTAAGTAAACTAGGCATAGCAGGTAATAACAGGGCTAAAACCATAAACATGCAATACCCCATTCTTGGGTATTGGTCACTTTTGCACATAAAATTCAAGTACTAACTACGAAAAGGAACAAACCACCTACCTCGATGTTGTACGGTTGATATACTCCGTCGTTAGCCCTTTGATCGACCTAGAATGTGGTATATCTACAAAAACATCAAAAACGTTCAACATAGGATAACTTGAGAGAGAGAAGAAATCATGAGATGATGTTCAATAAGAAGGGAGCACTCACCGATGTGATTCCAATGCAATCTACAACGATCGAATCAGAGAATGAATGGTGAGTTGGGGGCTCGGAGAATATCCATGGTTGTACAAACGCTCTTGGATGAGACAGATGATTAAGAAGAGTGTTCTATCCATTAGACGTGACCCTGGTCCGTTTAATGAAAAAAAAAGTACATGGCATGTACTTTCCTTTTCCAGCCTCCACTTTAGGTGGTCTCCAGGTCACCACACACGGCTGTGTGCTTGGACATTAAACAGACAGCACATAGCTGCGTCTGGAAACTGAGCACACGACGTGTACTCAAGAAATTTCCAAAAACTTCTCTTTTCCCTAAAAAAACCATAAAATAAAACATACCTGAAAAGAAGATTCGGGTTCTTACAAACTTCCCCCCTTAAAGAAATTTGTCCCTGAATTTCCCTAGCAAGGTGGCATAGAAGAAGAATACTTGAACAACTTCAGCCACTACAATCATACATCAGCCTCCCTCTCCCAAGTCTCATCTTATACTCGCCCGTGTTTCCATAGCACTCGTACTAGAGGAACAAACCGATCACAGAAAACCTTCGCACTTCGATCAACAATCCAGATAGGATTCTCCTCAAACGAGGCGTCCATATCTAACTCAACATACTCAGGTTGAAAAACATGAGATGGGTCTAAGAAGTAACATCGAAGTTGAGAAAAGTGGAAGACATCATGCATATCCCGGTACTTCTGAGGCAACTACAACCAATAGCCAACCGGCCCAACTCTTTCCAACACCTCAAATGGACCGACCTCGGTGAAAGCTTAATATGCCTCCTAATCCTCATGTGTCCCAAACTTAGTGTAACATATAGGAAAACCTAATCTCTAAACTCAAACTCCAGAGGTCATCTCCATCGATCAGCATAAGACTTCGGTTGAGATTGTTTAGTATCCATCCTCTTCCAAATCAACTTTATCTGCTTTGTGGTCTCCTGGACAAGTTGAGGTCCCAGCATAGCTACCTCTTCTGCCTCCATCCAATATAAGGGTGATCGACATGGCCCACCGTACAAAGCCTCATAAGGTGCCATCTGAATAGTTTCTTGAAAACTATTATTGTAGGAAAACTTCCAATGATGTATGTGTTTCTCCCAAGAACTTCCAAAATTCAGGATGCATGCTCGAAACATGTCCTCAAGAACCTGAATTGTACGCTTGGATTGGCCATCTGTTTGGGGATGGTAAGCTGTACACAGAAGTACCTGTGTACCCAAAGCCTTTTGAAGTCCCTTACAGACCCGAGAAGTAAAACATACATCCCTTTCTGAAACAATGGAGTGTGGAACCCCATGTAGACGTACAATCTCTTGGATGTACAACTTTCCTAGCTCATTAACACTGGAGATCTCCTTGATCGGTAAGAAGTGATCAACCTTTGTGAGTCTGTCAATGAAAACCCAAACTGTATCATTCTCTCGAGGTGACCTAGGCAAACCTATCACAAATTCCATCATGACATCATTCCATTTCCACTTGAGAATGGGTAACTACTGAAAAATCTCTGCTAGTCATTGATTCTTTTCCTTCACCCACTGACAGTTGGAACACCTCATGAAAAACCTAGCAACATCTCTCTTAATACTTGGACACTAATACTGATGGTGTATATCACAATACATATTCGTGACACTAGGATGAACTTCCTAAACTGGGGAATGAAAGTCCCACATCATATCCTCGCGTATGTCTGCTGACACCCATACACGCCCATGAAAATGCAAGATCTCATCCTCACCTATTGTCCATCTAGGAATAGGGTCCTCTCCTGCAACACTCTCTTATATGACTAGGCCTTCAGAAACTGATAGCTTCCTCATTTTCACTCGATCAATAATAGTATAGGTAACAACTATAGAAGATAGAAATGTCTTCCCCTATCTGTCGTGCACCACCAAATTCATCTCAGAGAACAGAGACATAAGCTGATACTCACTGCTGGCCTCCTAAACTGCATGTATCTGAGTCCTCCTGCTCAACGCATCAGCCACTACGTTGCCCTTTCTAGGAATGTAGGCAAGCTCAAAGTCAAAAGACTGAAGGTACTCAACCCACCTTCACTGTCTCAAATTCAGGTCACGTTGAGTGAAGATATACTTGAGACTTTTGTGGTTGGTGAAAACCACAAAATTCTCTCCCAATAGGTAGTGTCTCCAACAGCGTAAAGAATTAACAATAGTAGCCAACTTGAGATCGTGCGTCAGGTAGTTCCTTTCATGTGTCCTTAACTACTAAGACTCGTACGCAACGAATCCTTCTCCCTACATAAGCATTGCTCTCAGCCCGATACTTGATGCATCATAGTAAATAGTATATATCTTTCCTGGCTATAGAAAAACTAGTATCAGTGCTGAAGTCAACCTCCCCTTCAGCTCCTGAAAGGCTAACTCGCAAGAATCTGACCACAAGTACTCTACACCCTTCTTAGTCAGGCCCGTCAGTGGTGCTGCTAAGCGTGAAAAGTCCTATATGAAATGTTTTTAGTAACCATCCATCACTAGAAAACTTCATACCTCAACGACATTCTTCGGCTGCTCCCAAGAAACTATTTTTATCACTTTCTATGGGTCTACTGATACTCCTATCTCTGAGATAACATGACCCAATAAATGAATTTGGTTTATCCAAAAGTGTTATTTTGAGATCTTAGCATATAAATGATGCTCTCTCAGTGTACTCAAAATGATCTCAAGATGTGTGGAATGGTCGTGTCGAGTGTGAGAGTACACCAAGATATCATCCACGAATGAATACCATGAAAGAATCCAAGTACGGATGGAACACTCGGTTCATCAGTGCCATGAAGATTGCAGGAATGTTTGTGAGACCAAATGGCATAACCACATACTTGTATAGACCATACCTTCTCTGGAAGGATGTAATAGGTATATCTAATGGTCTAACACACAACTGATGCTAACCAGACCTCAATTAAATCTTTGATAACACCCAGGATCCTCAAAGCTAATTAAATAGATCATCAATCCTCAACAAGGGATATCGGATCTTAACCGTCAACTGGTTCAACTTCTGATAATCTATGCAAAGTTTGAGGGTACCATCTGCCTTATTTGCAAACAGTACAGGCGAACCCTAAGGAGAAGTATTGGGTCAGATGAAACCCTTTTACTACAACTCCTCCAACTACTTCTTGAGCTTCTGCAACTTTGGTGTATACATCCTATAAGGAGGTATAGACACTGGTGCCACTCCTGGCACAAGATCAATAGAAAAGTCCACCTCTCTCTCTGGAGGCAAACCTGAAAAGTCCTCTAGAAATACATCTCTGAAACGATCCACTGCTAGAGGAAATTCCATCTGTGAAGTCCCCTAGTCATCCAAATATAGACTAGAAAACTGGGTTGTAACTCCTACCAACCCATGATGCTCAGGTCCTGCTTTGCTCGCCTGGACATCCCACTTTCCCTTGTGAAGAAACGATTCACTCTTCGGTGATGTGAAACTCACCCTACAGTGATAGAAATCAACAATATCCTCGAAGGGAACTAACCATTCCATACCGATAATGACATCATAGCCTGTCATCTCTAGGACATAAAGGTCCCATAGGATGTGACACCCACCAACCTCTAGAGTGCACTCCTTGCGCTATCATACACTAGCCATTCTTGTCCCAAACAGAGTGTCTAATGTCAAGATATCAGTAGAAGAAAAGATACAGAGCATAAGGATATCCACAACAGCAACAGTTATAAATATATGAGAAGCCCATGTATCGAAAAGAGAAGAATCTAAAACTGAGGCAACTAGGATCATACCTCGAATTTTAGAGGGTCTGGGATCCTTCTCTTGTTGGGTCTGTTTCAATGAAAAAGTTTGACTTACACCGCAAACCTGTGACCCTGCCTGACTACTCTGAGCTGATCCACCCTATTGTCACTAAAATCCTAGTGACTGGCTACCATGGCCATGACCTCCACCTCATCCTGAATGGCCGAAAGAACTCCAGTTTCCAGACTGGGGAGAAATTGGTGGTGCTTCTCCCGAACGAGGAGTCATAGAATAAACCTTGTCACCAGCTGCTGGTGAGAAGATCTGATAGAATTGCTGAATATGGACCATCTTGTCACATGATCGGCACTCCACTGGGTCTCTCAGGAAATGTGGCCTTGAATTCCCAACCATTCCACACTGGTATCATACCACCTGGCTACCTGGAGGTTCATCATGCCTACTCGGATCTCCACATGTAGACTCCCCGTGGTGCTTCCTGCTATTTGCCGAAGAAGCACTAACTCTGGATGTGGAACCACCCTAGATCACAGCTCCAGAATCCCTCAGGTTGTGCTCCATGATCAGCGCCTGATTGACTATAGAAGTGATGGAAGTTAACCTGAAGATGTTTACCTGAGCCCGAATATCCTACCTGAGACCATCCTCAAACTTCCATGCAAGGAACAACTCATCACCTCCTCGAAAGGGTGTAAAACCTTGTATCACTGTGAATCAAGAAGAATACTCCATAACTAAAAGAGTACCCTACTCTAGACTCATAAACTCTTGGGCTCGATCGGCCCTCAAAGTGTTTGGGTAGAAAAATTCATAGAAGGCATACTGAAACTCATCCCATTCCATAACCTACTAGTGTCCCACCTGTGAGATCACATCCCACCATCTCTTAGAGGAATCCCGAAGCATATATGTAGTGAGATTTACCCTCCTCTCTGGAGGTGTATCCGGATGCTCGAAGATCGTCATCATGGCTTCTAGCCATGAATCTGCAGCCAGAGGACCTCCTTCCCCTGTGAAGGTGGGAGGATGCTGCTGCTGGAAAACCCACGTTAATTCTACCATCGATGGGGCAGGAGGCAGTACTCCCTTGAAGGTCTGCATGAACCTCAAAAAACCCTCTCAGAACTATGCATCGACACCCGTATCTAGGATAATGGCTGGTACCAAGACTGGCACAACTGGAGGATCTGCTGGTAGTCCCTAATCAACCATCTCCAGTGTCTGATCACCACCCTGAATCCTGGGTACAAATGGAGGACGTCTTGGCGGTATGACTCTGTGAGGTCAAGCGTACACCTTAGATCAAGATTATCAAGGACATAAACTTAGAAGTGAAAGAAGGAAATATGAGAAATAAAGAATTCATGTTTTTTTTCAAAACTTAGACACACGGTGTGTATAATTCCTACATAGAGTGTTCCTTTAAGCCTTCACATGGGTGTGTACTTCCGCTAACTCGGGTCGTGTAACACCCCACCCACACGACATGTTGTCCGAACACACGGTGTGTACTTGAATCCTATTCCCCTTCCTGAGTTCCTCTACATGGATAAGCCACACGATTATCCTAGAACAAGACCACATGGCATGTTAGTGTCAGACATGTCATGTACTAGACAAACTTCACCGACCCATGTTGTTAGTTACACGGCCGGTTACACGAATGACTCTACACGGCATGTTTGTTCCCAACACGGTGTGTAATAGAAAGATTTCATCGACCCGTGTTGTTTGCTACATGGCCGAATACATGTGTCACACTACACGATGTGTTCAAGATTGACACGGCATGTTTAACCTAAGCTTTATCCATCTGTTTCGTTAGTCACACGGGTGGACACATGGTCTACACAACACAACATGTACATCCGGTACACGGCGTGTCCCACCAAGATTTTCCAACCCTGTGTCTCTACCCACACATCCAGTGACACGGTTAGATACTACACGGTGTGTACGTACAGAACACGATGTGTACTTAAGAAGAACAATTCCTTCCTGAATAGAAGGACACATGGTGTGTATTTATTATTACACATCGTGTATTCTGGGTTTTTCCAGAAACTAAGCCTCAAAAACTACTCTAGAACCTAGAAAAAAATGAAACGAACATTAAGGTGCCAAATTCCGATCTATGAGGGCCCATACTCCCCACAAATCAAATCTTGGAATCTTATACATGTCATTTTCAAGCATAACAGTGTAAGGATCCACTAAACTCTGATCCATGGGGGCCCATAACACCTCAAGAACAAAAGTTCAGCGTTCATTCAAACAAAACCTTACACAATTCAATACCCTATCAAAAGTAGGTATTCTATCAAGGCGTCTATCACAACAGCATGTACATCTAGCACAAAATCTATCACAACAACATGCAATCACTAATTCACCCTAAATAGCATGGCAGGTGTAACATCCCAAGTAAGTAATGAATAATAGATATTTTTATCTATGTCTATTAATGATTAAGATAGTGTTATAGAGGCTTAAAATGAAAATAAATACAATCTTATGCATGGAATACACTAATATTCTTAAAAGATTGTTTTACTGCCTTTTGATGGCAAACCATTTTTGAATCTATATTTTGACAATTTTATAAACTATGTTTTTCAAAATAAACTTATTCTTTATGATTGGGACATCAAAATTTACCTTGTGTGAATTTTTGGTATTTTTCTGACAATGTTCATTTTTTAATGAATAGTGAAAAATACTGCATTTTACATCAAAACTGCTTTTTAATATAATTTATTTATATGATTATATTATGTTTTGAATTGGTTTTGAAGTTAAATTAGAATATATTTTTACCGTTTTATCCAATGGTGGTCATTGGAATCAATTTCACTTTGGAATTAGACTTAAACTGGTGTCAATCTTTTGATACTTATTGTTTTGTAAAAACACGCTATTTGCTCTGGCAGCGGGAATTAATTATTAAATTAATTAATGTGACTTATATGATTTGAATTCTGTAAAATAGACTTCATTTTTGAATTCGGAATATCAAATATAGCTTAGGGTGAATTTTTGGTAATTTTCTGAAAAACTTCAATTTTTGATGAATAGTGAAACCACTAAGTGGTAATCAAGCAAACTGATTTTTCAGTTAAATGAAAGTTTACCACTAATGTGTATTGAATTTTGAAAATCAGACATACATGGTTGTCATTAAGAAGTAAAATGTGGTTCAATGAGATTAAAATAATTTTTTGGTGAATAGTAACTTATTAAGTTCTTAATCGCGATTAGTGGTAATTAGGGTAGTTTAAGGTATAAATAATGCTTTAATAATAGGAAATGACCTAGACACATGTCCCAAACTTATTGGTTGTTTCATGGCCTACCACGACAAGCCATGGGTCAACTTGGGGACCCCATGGAGACACTTTGGTTTGGAAATGACATAAATAACTTTTTATTAAATGTTAAAGTAAAAATGACACAAACAAGAGATGTTTTACGAAAACAATATTTACATGGGGTTATAAAGATCATATTTTTGATTATAAATAGTCATTGGAAAGATAAAAATATTTCCTACATCATAGTATTTTTTTTTATGATTTTTATACATTAAATAAATTAAATTATTTATGACATAATAATGATGCAGCGATGACATCATTATTTGACGATTTAAATAAAATGGAAAGATAATATAAAATCTATGAACTAAACATGTCCAAAACCAATTGGATGAGTGTATTTCTAACCCTTATCACCTTATCCACGAATTATATCAATGTGGGACCTTTTTAAATCGAAACACATTTTCAAATAAAGTAATATTTCTTTACTTTCCAAAAGTGCCCCTCCTCTCCTCTTATAAAAGGCCCCCACCTCTACCTCATTTCACACACTCCTCAAGACTTTTTCTTGGCCAACCCCTGCCCATTTACTCTCTCCACATCCCTCTCCTAATCCTATAGGATTCCCTTTGGGCAGAATCCTTTCAAAGGAAGCCTTTAGGATCAAATCAAAAGGAGTTACACTTTTTAAGGTAATTCATTCTCTCATGTTCATTTGTTTTATTTTGCTTCTCCAACCCCCTAAACTCTTTTTATTTACTCCTTTTGTAACAACAACAGTATATTAAATATACTAGGATTTTGTTATAAGATTTATTTGAGCTACACTCTCACACAACTACATCAAATGGTTAAAGAACATACGGTTTTCGTGGATGGTGAAATTCTGCCTCCCGAAACGATGATTGTTCAATACTCATTTAACACCTTCAATGGTGGTCATTATGATGTCACTATTTTTATATATGATATATGATATGTTTATATTTTCCTTAAGCTTCTGTTTTTTTCATTTTGGGCATACCTTTATGGTTTCCATTATGGGTAAACACGATATCTTCATTTTAGGAAGTGCGGACTACCGCCCCCTGAAAGTGATTTGATTCGTTAATACCATATGTGGGATGTGTAAAGGATAAAGTTAATGATATTATATATGTTATTATACTGGAATTATAATATACTCTTATATCATTATGATTCCATTCCAGAAAATATGAAATAGAAATGGAAGTAGCGTTCATGCGTACGTACGGCTTACCGTCTCCATGAACGGTGCATTTCATTTCTTACCTCTAAATGTGATGTAATATTATAAATACATGTATATGATGAATATATATGATATATATGTTATCCAAATCATTAATATCATTCTGGATATAACGAACCTTTGACCAAATTAACAACATGTAAGTGTAAGAAGTCTATTTTTTACTTAAGAACCAAATACCGACAAAATGAACACTATTAACTTAAATGATTACATGATGTTCATAACATGGTATAAAAGGAATAATGAACTTGAAAAAGTTTCATAAGAAAGTAGATATTAACTCAAGTTTATTATTCAGGAAATTAAAGAACGGTCGGGTCAAGTCGGATACGAGGTATGGGACTTCGTCTCAATCTCCTTTCGTTGAGGCATATTTTATTTTATACACAAATTTCTTTTATACGGTGTATAAACCCCTTTGACTTTTACGTTTATTCAAAAGGAATATTTTTTTATACGAAGCGTTTACTAAACGACAAAAAGGGAATGTTTTTTTCGTACGTATGCGGCGACAACGACTTCTCCGCCGTCGTAACCGTTATTTGAGTTTCGGCTTCCTCTACAAGTCATGCCTTCTTTTTAAAAGAAAAATAAATACCATGTTTTACTTTTCTTTTCTTTTGGTATTGAAAATGGTTTTCACAATGTTTTTGTGTTGTATTGATATCTTGTGATTGAAATGTGGAAATGTTATGTTTCCTTTATGCATGTTTTATGTGATACGATTATGTTATGGTTCTTGGGCATTATTATGAAGATGGGTGGTTCCGTGATAAACTAAGGGCGGGTGAGCCCGTTATAGCTCTCCAATGCATTGGGTAACGCGAAGGAGTGAAACGTTATGGTTTCTCCGAAGAGATTTTAGGGAATATACTGTGATGGGTATTCCAAATGTAACCAAGAGGGTTACTCCCTACGTAAGAATGTTATGAATGCATCAAGTTACCTTTATGTCTTATGATTTCTATGATTTATTCATGATTTTATGAGGTATGTTAAAGTGCCTATGTTTTATGGGTAAAGTATGATTTCATTCTTATGTATATATGAAATCATGTTTCCTTTCCATGTTTTTTTTTATAACCCATACTGAGTTTTTATGCTCATCCCAAGTTTTTGAAATGTTTTTCACAGGTCAAGGGAAAGGTACATGATAAAATGATAGAGTCAAGGATGTGTCAAGAAATAATCCATGTTTTATTTTAAATGTGTTTCTATTGATGGGAATGAAGAATACTATCTTTCTGTAACCACTTTGTTTATATGTGGAATGTAATGCAAGTTTTATGATCTAATTCTCTAAAACTCTAAACCCGAAAAGATCCTCAATGTGTAATCTTGTAATAACCCAAGATTAAGTAAGGTTTAAGGCTGGGGCCTTATAGTTGGTATCAGAGGTCGGTTTAGATAACTTTAGGAGTTAGAATTCTATTAAATGATTATCCAAAAAAAAATTCTTTGAAATGATATATCATTTGAAGATTACCATGTTGCTTCATCTAAGACATGTTTGTTCAGAATGGTTTTCCGCAGAGGAAATAGGGAAGCAGTGCTAGGAAGGCATACAGAAGGAAATAACCTTCTGAATCAGCATCCAGAAATGGTCGGAATTGGAACTGAACAGTTTTTTGCAGTGATGGCGTAGTTGACTCAAGCGATAAATGGTGGTGGTATCCATGCACGAGATCAGCCAGATCAACCGCAGAGGAACATGTCAGTGGTGGAACATTTCATGAGGCAACATCCACCATCATTCAGAGGATCATCTGACCCTGTTCTAGTTGAAGGGTGGATTAAAGCACTGGAGAAGATTTTTGATGTCATGGGGTGTTCAGACAATCAAAAGGTTAGTCTTGTTATTTACCGTTTGGAGGGTGAAGCAGATCAGTGGTGGTCTATGGTTAAAAATATCAGGAACACCGATGAGATTGATGCTCTTGACTGGGATGAATTCAAAGGTATGTTTCTTGAGAAGTATTTTCCTAAGTCTGTTCGACTTAGGATGGAAAAGCAATTCTTGGAATTGAGGCAAGAGGAAGACTCAGTGGCTGCCTATGAAGAAAGGTTCACTCGATTGGCAAGGTATGCTCCAAATTTTATCCGGGACCTTGATAGTAAAATCAATCGTTTTTACTCAGGATTAAAGCCAAAGTATCAAAGGGCATTAGCTTCTCGTGAGTTTAAAAGTTATGAAAAGCTTGTTTGATGTGCTGAGAAGGTGGAAATAGAGTTTTCCGATGACCAAGTGTTCTATAACAACCAGCAGAAGAAGAGACCGAGGTGGCAGGAGAAAGGTAAGAATTCTTCAAAAAAGTCTTATGGTAAGAGAACTAAGTTTCCAGTTTGTGATAGATGTGGAAAAAGGCATGCTGGGTAATGTCTTCTGAATTCTGGAAAGTGCTACCGATGTGGTAATATGGGACATAAGGCTCGTGATTGCACTGAAAAGGATCAAGGTGAAGGTAAGAACAAATTTGATTTACAGTTAGTGAAATGTTATAAGTGCAATGAGATGGGTCACTATGCAAACGAGTGTCCGACAAAGAGCTTGAGTGATGGGAAGCAGTTAGACTACAAGCAGAAAGGGGTGGTGAAATCCTTTGCAACTACTGTAGCAGATGTCGGGCCATCAAATGAAGTGGTATCAGGTACTTTGTTTGTTTTTTCAGATTATGCCAGTGTGTTGTTTGATTCGGGGTCTACACATTCTTTCATCTCTGAAACCTTTTCTAGTAAAATGGGAATACCATCTCAAGAAATGACTCTTGAACTTTTGGTAAAAACACCTGGGGGAAATGTTGAGGCAAAAAGAATTTATAAGAATCTTCATATCCTTATCTGTGGAAAGAACCTACTTGCAAACCTTATTGTTCTACCTCTAGTAGAGTTTGACGTTATCCTGGGTATGGATTGGCTCTCTATTTACCATGCTAAGATTGACTGTAGAGCTAAAGAAGTTTATTTTCAGAAAGACTTTCAGTTTGTTTACAAGAATGAACCCTTACTTTTGATAACATATCAAGAGGCCGAGAAACTTGTAAAAGATAGAAATGAATGTTACCTTGCACACGTCATTGAAAATAAAGGAACTGTTCAGATTAATGATGTGCCAGTGGTAAATGAGTATCCTGATGTTTTTCCTGATGAGTTGCCTGGAATAATACCAGATCGGGAAGTTGAGTTTACTGTTGACTTAGTTCCTGATGCTAAGCCAATTTCAAAACCCCCTTATCGAATGGCACAAATTGAACTTTTAGAGTTGAAGGAGCAATTGCAAGATTTATTAGAGAAAGGTTTCATTAGACCTAGTACATCACCATGGGGTTCTCCTGTTTTATTTGTTAAAAAGAAAGATGGTTCTATGAGACTTTGCATTGATTATAGAGCCTTGAATAATATCACTGTTAAGAACAAATATCATTTTCCTCATATCGATGATTTGTTTGATCAGCTCCAGGGAGCTCAGTTTTTTTTCAAAGATTGACTTGAGATCGGGGTACCATCAGCTGAAGGTAAAGGAGGTAGATATTCCAAAGACCGCGTTCCGTACGAGATATGGCCATTATGAATTTGTAGTAATGACTTTTGGGATAACCAATGCACCTGCTGTATTCATGGACTTAATGAATAGAATTTTCCATGAGTTCTTGGATAAGTTTGTGGTGGTTTTCATTGATGATATTTTGGTGTTTTCTAAAAGTAAAGAGGAGCATGAAAAACAATTAAGGGTTATCTTGCAAACCTTAAAAGAAAAGAAATTGTATGGGAAATTCAGCAAGTGTGAGTTTTGGTTGCAACAAATTTCTTTCCTTGGTCACATTGTTTCTAAATATGGAATAACTGTTGATCCTGCAAAAACAAAAGTTGTGGAAGAATGTCCAAGACCCACAAATGTAACCGAGATTCGTAGCTTCCTTGGTTTGGCGGGCTATTACTGAAGGTTTGTTAGAAATTTTTCACGGTTATCTAGTCCAATGACTAAGCTAACTCGGAAGGGTGTTAAGTTTATCTGGACAAAAGAATGTGATGATTGTTTTCAGTAATTGAAAAGAAGATTAGTGAATGCTCCAGTTTTGGCACTACCTTCCAGGAATGGTGAGTTTGTTATATACAGTGATGCTTCATTGAAAGGACTTGGTTGCGTCCTAATGCAGAATGATCAGGTAATTGCTTATGCTTCACGACAGTTGAAAACTCATGAGGTAAATTACCCTACACATGATTTGGAATTAGCTGCTGTTGTTTTTGCTTTAAAAATTTGGAGGCATCATTTGTATGGAGTAAAGTGTGAAATATATACTGATCACAAAAGTTTAAAGTATATATTCACTCAGAAAGAGTTAAACATGATACAGAGGAGATGGCTAGAATTAATCAAGGATTATGATTGTACAATTCATTACCATCCGGGAAAAGCAAATAAAGTGGCTGATGCTTTGAGTCGAAAAAGTAATGCTTCATTAACAATGTTGTGGTTGGAACGTGATCCTTTGGTTAACGATTTGATGAACTTTGGCATAGAAGTTGTTGGTGCAGGAATTCCTTCTGTTTTGTTTCAGGTATCAGTGAGATCTTCTCTATCAGATAGAATCAAGCAAGCACAGAAGCAAGACAGTGAGTTGCAGAAAAAGGTAGAGCTGGTTCAGAAAGGTAAGTTGCCTGAATTCAACATTGATAGTGATTGTTTTTTGAGATTTGGGAAGAGATTGTGTGTGCCTTGTGATTCACATTTGAAGAGAGAATTGTTATGTGAAGCTCATAGTTCTCCGTTTTCAGTCCATCCGGGCAGTACTAAGATGTATAGAGATCTGCGGGAGTATTACTGGTGGGATGGAATGAAAAGAGATATTGCTGATTTTACTGTGAAGTGTTTGACTTGTCAGCAGGTTAAAGCAGAGCGGCAGTTACCGAAAGGGATGCTTCATCCTTTACCAGTGCCAGAGTGTAAATGGGAGAATATATCCATGGACTTTGTTGTTGGATTACCAAAGACATCTCGAGGTAATAATTCAATCTGGGTTATTGTTGATCGCTTGACCAAATCTGCTCATTTCCTTGCTATACGAGATACTTTCTCTCTTGATCAACTTTCCCGTTTGTATCTTAAAGAGATAGTCAGGTTACATGGAGTTCCTCTCTCCATTGTATCGGATCGTGATCCCAGGTTTACTTCTAACTTTTGGAAAGGCCTTCAGAAGTCGTTGGGTACTGAATTAAATTTTAGTACAGCTTTTCATCCTCAATCAGATGGGCAGTCAGAACGAACAATTCAGACATTGGAGGATATGCTACGAGCTTGTTCTATGGATTATCAGGGAAGTTGGGACCCACATCTTTCTTTGGTTGAATTTTCATATAATAACAGTTTCCATTCTAGTATACAGATGGCACCATTTCAGGCATTATATGGGAAGCGGTGTCGAACTCCAGCTTTCTGGGATGAAGTGGGTGAAAGGAAGTTGATGGGACCAGAATTGGTAGAAGAGATGGCAGAAAAAGTTCAGCTGATTCAGAAACACATGACAACAGCTCAGAGCAGGCAGAAGAGTTATGCGGATAACCGGAGGAAGGATCTATCTTTCGAGGTAGGTGATCATGTTTTTCTCAAGGTTTCTCCTTGGAAAAGTGTGATGAGATTTGGTAAGAAAGGAAAGTTGAGTCCAAGGTTTGTTGGACCATACGAAATTCTGGAGAGAGTTGGATCAGTTGCATACCGAGTGGCTTTACCTCCGAGTTTATCTCAGGTACACAATTTTTTTCACGTTTCGATGTTGAGAAAGTATATGCCAGATCCATCTCATGTTTTGAGTCCAGAGGTAGTTCAGCTGGAAGAGAACCTATCTTATGAGGAACAACCGGTCCAGATTCTTGACCACAGGGAGCAAGTGTTACGGAATAAGGTGATTCACCAGGTAAAGGTTTTGTGGAAAAACCACATGATTGAAGAGGCAACATGGGAATCTGAAAATGCAATGAGGGATAAGTACCCCCATTTATTCGATAAGTAAATAAATTGCGGGGATGCAATTTTCTAAAGGGGGGAAGGATGTAACATCCCAAGTAAGTAATGAATAATAGATATTTTTATCTATGTCTATTAATGATTAAGATAGTGTTATAGAGGCTTAAAATGAAAATAAATACAATCTTATGCATGGAATACACTAATATTCTTAAAAGATTGTTTTACTACCTTTTGATGGCAAACCATTTTTGAATCTATATTTTGACAATTTTATAAACTATGTTTGTCAAAATAAACTTATTCTTTATGATTGGGACATCAAAATTTACCTTGTGTGAATTTTTGGTATTTTTCTGACAATGTTCATTTTTTAATGAATAGTGAAAAATACTGCATTTTACATCAAAACTGCTTTTTAATATAATTTATTTATATGATTAGATTATGTTTTGAATTGGTTTTGAAGTGAAATTAGAATATATTTTTACCATTTTATCCAATGGTGGTCATTGGAATCAATTTCACTTTGGAATTAGACTTAAACTGGTGTCAATCTTTTGATACTTATTGTTTTGTAAAAACACGCTATTTGCTCTGGCAGTGGGAATTAATTATTAAATTAATTAATGTGACTTATATGATTTGAATTTTTTAAAATAGACTTCATTTTTGAATTCGTAATATCAAATATAGCTTAGGGTGAATTTTTGGTAATTTTCTGAAAAACTTCAATTTTTGATGAATAGTGAAACCACTAAGTGGTAATCAAGCAAACTGATTTTTCAGTTAAATGAAAGTTTACCATTAATGTGTATTGAATTTTGAAAATCCGACATACATGGTTGTCATTAGGAAGTAAAATGTGGTTCAATGAGATTAAAATAATTTTTTGGTAAATAGTAACTTATTAAGTTCTTAATCGCGATTAGTGGTAATTAGGGTAGTTTAAGGTATAAATAATGCTTTAATAATAGGAAATGACCTAGACACATGTCCCAAACTTATTGGTTGTGTCATGTCCGACCAATACAAGCCATGGGTCAACTTGGGGACCCCATGGAGACACTTTGGTTTGGAAATGACATAAATAACTTTTTATTAAATGTTAAAGTAAAAATGACACAAACAAGAGATGTTTTACGAAAACAATTTTTACATGGGGTTATAAAGATCCGATTTTTGATTATAAATAGTCATTGGAAAGATAAAACGATTTCCTACATCATAGTATTTTTTTTATGATTTTTAGACATTAAATAAATTAAATTATTTATGACATAATAATGATGCAGCGATGACATCATTATTTGACGATTTAAATAAAATGGAAAGATAATATAAAATCTATGAACTACACATGTCCAAAACCAATTGGATGAGTGGATTTCGAACCCTTATCACCTTATCCACGAATTATATCAATTTGGGACCTTTTGAAACCGAAACACATTTTCAAATAAAGTAATATTTCTTTACTTTCCAAAAGTGCCCCTCCTCTCCTCTTATAAAAGGCCCCCACCTCTACCTAATTTAACACACTCCTCAAGCCTTTTGCTCGGCCAAAACCTGCCCATTTACTCTCTCCACATTCCTATCCTCATCCTAGAGGATTCCCTTTGGGCATAATCCTTTCAAAGGAAGCCTTTAGGCTCAAATCAAAAGGAGTTACACTTTTTAAGGTAATTCATTCTCTCATGTTCATTTGTTTTATTTTGCTTCTCCAACCCCCTAAACTCTTTTTATTTACTCCTTTTGTAACAAAAACAGTATATTAAATATACTATGATGTTTTTATAATATTTATTTGAGCTACACTCTCACACAACTACATCAAATGGTTAAAGAACATACGGTTTCCGTGGATGGCGAAATTCTGCCTCCCGAAACGATGATTGTTCAATACTCATTTAACACCTTCAATGGTGGCCATTATGATGTAACTATTTTTATATATGATATATGATATGTTTATATTTTCCTTAAGATTCTATTTTTTTCATTTTGGGCATACCTTTATGGTTTCCATTATGGGTAAACACGATATCTTCATTTTAGGAAGTGCGGACTACCGCCCCCTGAAAGTGATTTGATTCGTTAATACCATATGTGGGATGTGTAAAGGATAAAGTTAATGATATTATATATGCTATTATACTGGAATTATAATATACTCTTATATCATTATGATTCCATTCCAGAAAATATGAAATAGAAATGGAAGTAGCGTTCATGCGTACGTACGGCTTACCTTCTCCATGAACGGTGCATTTCATTTCTTACCTCTAAATGTGATGTAATATTATAAATACATGTATATGATGAATATATATGATATATATGTTATCCAAATCATTAATATCATTCTGGATATAACGAACCTTTGACCAAATTAACAACATGTAAGTGTAAGAAGTCTATTTTTGACTTAAGAACCAAATACCGACAAAATGAACACTATTAACTTAAATGATTACATGATGTTCATAACATGGTATAAAAGGAATAATGAACTTGAAAAAGGTTCATAAGAAAGTAGATATTAACTCAAGTTTATTATTCAGGAAATTAAAGAACGGTCGGGTCAAGTCGGATACGAGGTATGGGACTTCGTCTCAATCTCCTTTCGTTGAGGCATATTTTATTTTATACACAACTTTCTTTTATACGGTGTATAAACCCCTTTGACTTTTACGTTTATTCAAAATGAATAATTTTTTATACGAAGCGTTTACTAAACGACAAAAAGGGAATGTTTTTGTCGTACGTATGCGGCGACAACGACTTCTCCGCCGTCGTAACCGTTATTTGAGTTTCGGCTTTCTCTACAAGCCATACCTTCTTTTTAAAAGAAAAATAAATACCATGTTTTACTTTTCTTTTATTTTGGTATTGAAAATGGTTTGACAATGTTTTTGTGTTGTATTGATATCTTGTGATTGAAATGTGGAAATGTTATGTTTCCTTTATGCATGTTTTATGTGATACGATTATGTTATGGTTCTTGGGCATTATTATGAAGACGGGTGGTTCCGTGATAAACTAAGGGCGGGTGAGCCCGTTATAGCTCTCCAATGCATTGGGTAACGCGAAGGAGTGAAACGTTAAGGTTTCTCCGAAGATATTTTAGGGAATATACTGTGATGGGTATTCCAAATGTAACCAAGAGGGTTACTCCCTACGTAAGAATGTTATGAATGCCTCAAGTTACCTTTATGTCTTATGATTTATATGATTTATTCATGATTTTATGAGGTATGTTAAAGTGACTATGTTTTATGGGTAAAGTATGATTTCATTCTTATGTATATATGAAATCATGTTTCCTTTCCATGTTTTTTTTTATAACCCATACTGAGTTTTTATGCTCATCCCATATTTTTGAAATGTTTTTCACAGGTCAAGGGAAAGGTACATGATAAGATGATAGAGTCAAGGATGTGTCAAGAAATAATCCATGTTTTATTTTAAATGTGTTTCCATTGATGGGAATGAAGAATACTATCTTTCTGTAACCACTTTGTTTATATGTGGAATGTAATGCAAGTTTTATGATCTAATTCTCTAAAACTCTAAACCCAAAAAGATCATCAATGTGTAATCTTGTAATAACCCAAGATTAAGTAAGGTTTAAGGCTGGGGCCTTATAGCAGGAATGCATGACATGTGATTTCTAACAAGTGCCTATATAATGCATGAGATGGTATACCCTCATCTCATCGGGTTGCAACAGAAATAGAACCTTAATAATATCAACAATAACAGCACAAAACATGTTAATCACCCAACGGTGAAATCAAATCAACTGTAAAATTGAAAAACCATAAAAAATACAATAACAAGGTAGATTGGTTTTTTCCCTGTACACAGATTGGCTACCCTCAGGCACAGCTTATTACCAAGTACCTATTTCTTCCTATCCCTGACTATAGGCTCCAAATAGTAATTCAAGAATAAAATAAAATCCTTTGATACCACTTTGTAACATCCCGGTTCTGGAAGCCTCCCAAAGGCACCCCGTACCTGGTTGGTCACATGGCCTCAAGCGCATTTCCCTGAATGCCAGAGGATGCCGACTAGCAGCAAGAAACTTGTGTGTGATAGTGGGGAAACTATGCTCTCATTAGTAGATTAACACAGCGAAAGTAAAACAGAAAGCAATAGTGGAAGCAGTAATAACACCATACAACAGTAATCAGTGGAAGACTGGAATTAATAAATGGAGCACACATATATAAATGATGCATGATACATATGTCTAGGAAAGCATCCAAACAAATTACAATGCTAGAATACATTACTAAACCCAAGTACAAAAGAAATCAAGTAAACGGATCCACAGCATTGCAAGCCTAAGCTTGGTCCCATGCTCCCCAGCTCCACAGTAATCAAGTACCTAAAGTAGAAGAGCGCTTGCCCTTATCTAGACCTACAACAATATAATATGTTTGGGCCCAAAAGTATGACCCAAATAGGGTGTGAGACAAATCCCAGTAGGTAACCACTCAAATATCTATGCCTAATAGTCAGTGAATATATATGGTAGGCAATAAGAAAAAGAGGCAGTAAATAAGGAAGTAATCAAAAGTAAGTAGTCCTACAGTTTCATTTAAAAACATTTACTTTTAAGTATTTAATCAACCAAACACAAATACAAGAAACCCTCAGGGTAGTTCTCATAGCCTAACCCCTCTGGTTCACAATACAAGGAAAGATATACCAAGGACTCTATAAGGAAGCACTCACTGTCAATTCCCCCTTTAGTCATGTGTGATCAAGACTCTCTGAGGAAGCACTAACTGTCAATTACCCCTATAGTCTTTTAGCGGTAAACTATAGACACTCTGAGGAAGCACTCAAAGTCAATTCCTCATGTGGCCTCGTAACGTAACTATAGATACTCTGAGGGAGAACTCAACATCAATCCCCCCTATGGTATCGCAGTGTGATAATTATAACAGACACTCTAGGAAAGCCCTCAATGTCAATTTCCCCTATGGTCTCACTACACCGGGTTCCCGTAGCCCCGGGTAAAGCAATCATGTACAAACGATAATCATCAGTCAAAGTAAACCTCAAGAACTACTTGGCTAAACAATCTACATCATATCATAGCATGTCAGATAATATTTACTCCACCCTATCATTACTAGGCATGGAAAGAAAATCAGCAGCCTAACAGGAAAAGCTAGACCAAATGGTTAAAACAAGAAAACATGGTCAAAACATCCATAGTGTAACAACCCAAGTCCGGAGCCCCTCCATTGGTGCCCCGTACCTGGTTCGCCACATGACCTCAAGCGCATTTCCTCGAACGCCAGAGGCTGCGACTAGCAACAAGGGCCTTGGTGAGTCGGTGGGGAAACTATGCCCTCATTCGGTAAGGTATACAAGGTAAGAAAACAACAATAAACAGCGGAAGCAGCAAACGACATGCATAACAGTATAAACCAAACAGCGGAAGCAATGCAGATATATAACAATGATGACAATAATGCAACAGGTACAAGTATCTATGGAAAGCAGAAAACACAACAACGTGTTGGAATACAACTGAAACCAAGTGAAAAATAAAAACAAAGAAAGATCCTCAGCATCGCGAGCCACGGCTCGGTCCCATGCTCCCTATCTCCTGGTGCAATCAAGATCCTGAAGTAGAAGGGCGCTTGCCCTTGTCTATACCTGCAGCAACATAGTCTGCTTGGGCCCAAAAGCATGGCCCAAACAGGGTGTGAGATACAATCCCAGTAGGCAATCACCCAAAGATTTGTTCCTAACAGTCAATGAATACATGGCAGTAATAAAACAAGAATTAGTAAACAGAAAAGCACAAGCAGCTACAATCCACAGTTCTAACAAGTAAGTACACAAGTAAGCAATCAGCAACAAGAAGAAAAAAGGTAACCCTCTGGGTAGCTCTTAAATTCTAACCCCTATGGTTCAACCTCTAAGTACTAGCAACCCTCTGGGAGGCACAAACAGTCTCACCCCTCTGGTTCAGCTACGTAATTAAGCAGACTCTCTGGGGAAGCACTCACCGTGAATTCCCCCTATAGTCTCGTATCGTGCTAAAGGCTCTCTAGGGAAGCACTCAACGTCAATACCCCTTGTGGCCCACGTCGTGGATCTACAGACTCTCTGAGGAAGCACTCAACGTCAATTCCCCCTATAGTATCGCATCTTAATTAAAAGACACTCTGGATAATCCCTTCCGTAAATTCTCCCTTTGGTCTACTACTCTAGGTTCTCACAGTCCTGTGTATAACTAAACATGCTCAGCGCGCGTGCATCGTCCAAGTAAACCTCAAGAACTACTTGGATAACAACTAAGGCTCAACAGAAAAATAAATCAACAATCCCACTATCCTACAACTAGGCATGGAAACTGGAAAAACACCAAACAGGAAGAACAAGCATGGAAAAGCAATCTGAGCACAAACAAAATACTCTAATCACAAGCAATAACCTCTACTAAAGCAATCAAGAAAAGAAGGCAAGTAACAAGGGAAAAACAGGAAACACGCAATACCACGTTAAAGGGTATTGGTGGAAATTGCACAAAATATTCATAAACTTTCTACGGAAAGGCACAAACCACCTACCTCGATCCGAGGAGATCGATATATGTGAACCTTGACGACAGATTCCTCTTAGAACAGCATAGATATAAGAAAATTCACAAAAAGTTTATCCCACAATAACTTGGAAACGAGGAGGAAACAAGAAACAAGGCTAAAGCAGAAGGAAGAACTCACCATTGTGATTCCAACGCAATCGACTGTGCTTGAATCGGAGAACGGACTGTGAGGCGGGAGTTCGTCGAAGATTCGACCATACGGTCACTCTCGGAAGGACGAAATCTGGAGAAGAAGATGAATCTTGGGGTTATGCATGACTCTGGTCCGTTTAATGAAAAAAAAAGTACACGACGTGTACTTCTTGAGTACACGGTGTGTACTTCAATTTTCCGTACTTCGAATTAACCGGCCTCCACCTCAGCCTTACACACCGTGTGTATGGCCCGGACACGGCCAGCACACAGCTTCATGCAGGAACAAAGTACACGGCGTGTACTCAGAAAGTACACGGCATGTACTTTTGAAATTTCCAGAAAATTCAGTTTTCTCAAAAACTCCAGAAAAAGGAAAAACGTACCTGAAAAGAAGATCTGGGTTCTTACACATAGCCTGGAAAAGTTAACCCTATTCATAAAAATTAACCTCTATCCAAACAAACAAGTCATATCAGGTAATAACAGGGCTAAAACCATAAACATTCAATACCCAGTTCTTGGGTATTGGGCACTTTTGCACATAAAATTCAAGGACTAACTACGGTAAGGCACAAACCACCTACCTCAGTGTTGTACGGTCAATATAATCCGGCGTCGGCCCTTGGATCGATCTAAAACATGGTAGATATATAAAAATGTCAAAAATGTTCAACCGAGGAAAACTTGAGAGAGAGAAGAAATCAGGAGATGATGTTCAAGAAGAAGGGAGCACTCACTGATGTGATTCCAACTCAATCGACGGTAGTCGAATTGGAGAATAGATGGTGAGTTTGGGGCTCAGAGAAGATTTGTGGTTGTACAGATTCTCTCAGACAAGAGGGATAATGAAGAAGAGCATTCTGTCTATTAGATGTGGCCCTGGTCCATTTAATGAAAAAAAAAAGTACACGGCCTGTTATTTAAAAGTACACGGTGTGTACTTACCTTTTATAGCCTCCGCTTTAGGCGGTCTCTAGGTCACCACACACGGCTCTGTGCTCGGCCGTTACATGGCCAACACACGGCTATGTGTGGAAACTGAGTACACGGCATGTACTTATAAGTACATGGTGTGTACTCAATAAATTTATAGAAACTTCTCTTTTCCCTCAAAAACAACCAGAAAATAAAACATACCTAAATAGAAGATCTGGGTTCTTATAATGAGGTTATTATTCAATTAAGGTATATATATAACATGTATAAGGCATAAAATTGTACCATCATGCATCCCAAATAGAATTTTTCCATTTCCATTCATATTACTGTGATAGTTAATCCCCATAAGCATCACACCTCCACACCACTCCTTCAATATTGAATGTTAATATTTATTCATGCACATGTATAATAAGTAACATAAATAAATAATTCTAACTTCTTAATGGTTAAACATAGATAAAATAAGAAAAGATAAATATTCAACATCCTTGGTTTTCTATAGAATAATTACCTTTGGTTTCCCTACATGTACATAATCCACATTCTAGGACCCATTTTGTTGACAATAAGTGCACTTTAATTTTTTGTTTTTCTCTAGATGGACTCCCATCTTAGATACTATTGTGATTTTATTTTTCGAAATACTCTATGATTCCTCTTATATGAACTTCCTCATGTTTTCATTAATACTTCTAACAAAAAATATCTATGGTCATACATGTCATTATGCATGTTCTCATTGTTAATTAAGGAATTTGATACATCAATAAATTTTACCTCATATTTGTCATGAAATATTATAATTATTAGATTATCATAAATATTTGTTATAGAGTTCAATGAAAAGAAGTTTTTATCTCTATCTCTCATAATTACACCAAAACTATTAAAATATACTAGAATTTTATTTAAACCGTATATATGATCAATTATTTACATAAATTTGATATACTAAAATGAAAATAATTTATTTTTTAGGTATAGTTGGTTTTTAAAAAAAATCCATGTAATTTTTCTCTAATTCTGTCTAGAAGTATTTCACTGAGGTTTCTCACATCACACTGTATTTTTTGTCTTTTTCTAGATAGTGTTAGATAATTTCACAAGATTGGTGATCATGTCTCCTCCAATGACCATTAGAGATGTCTATGTATTTCTCTTCTAAGTTGATATATAACTTCTAATCAATTAGAACTTCTCTAGCATCACATTGCCACATGTTAATGTTATTTTTCATATCATATTTCTCAACCATAATTTTTTTCTTGGAACCATGATTCTATGTCCAGAAGTACTTGGATTCCCTATATGTTCAACTGGAATTGAATTTCTTAGCATCCATATATGTTCTACTAAAATTGAGTCCTCATGTGAAACCATGTTACATTTGAATTATGGATTATCCATAAGATCAAAAAATTATTAGAATAACAAAAAAATATTGTAATAGTGAATATAAAACAGTAAAAAAGTATATTTGGTAAATTTAAATTGACCAAAAATTAGGGGAGCATTTTTTGTTATAAAAACTCCAAATATATAAATATTTAAATTTTGAAATCATACATTGCTGAAACATTTATACAAACCAAAACACACCCTAAAGAAGATTCACAATTTGGTTTTGTTATTTTCTCCTTTTTTTCCACCACACACCTTTACACCCTCTATTTTTCTAATTTTTTTATTTCCTTTATCCACAAGGTGCATAATGTTTTAAATGAAAAATAAAGACTAAAGGACAAATATTTTCATATTACATAACAAATTATCAAACCAAAAATGCATTCTTTGGTAGATAGGAATAATGATTAAAACATGGTTGTTTTCTCTTGAGTGATTAACAGGGTTCAGGAGGTGTATATAGTACTGTCGTGGTGCACAGGAAGTAACATTATTGTATGGTATAGTTTTTGAATAATATTGGGTTCACACAAAGGAGAATATATCATCCATAATTGATGTCATATATCTAATTTGATTCCATCTCTATGTAACTAACCACGATATGATACCAATTTATTAGGTTGAATCCTCTCTCACTCAAACCCACATAAAAAAGTAGGAAAAAATAAGAATTTTATGTGGTTTGTATAGATGACTAATGTCTATGGGGAAGGTAGCACTTTATTTTATTCAAATGGGATACCATAAGTTACAATTAAATTTTTTAATGAACAACGCTCATGTTTATATAGTATTGAAGAGAAATATAATTAAATGACCATTATAATTTTTTTAATCTGGTTGGCCATTAAATTTATTTTGGTCTATAAATCTATAGTGGTTAGGATATTTATATTGATAAGACACCATGTGTAGTGGTTAATTTTGGTTAATATTCAACATAAATCTCCCTCATAGTTCCTAAATGGTTCTCCATCAATTTCTTCCTATCATCCAAGACTGAACTAAAAAAAATCAAAAATAATTATAGAGAACAAACATTTGTCATTATCTTTTTAATATTATTCCCTAATGAATTCATTATCACTTAATGAAATCTTCTAATTTTATAGTTTCAATCTTCTCACAAAAAAGCCTTTACCACCAGTATGTCTTCCAAAACTACATCACACTCTAGGAGCTTTCATCGACTAGACCAATATCTAATACACATAATTCATCATATTTATTTTTTATTAAGGATTCAATGATCCTTTAACATTATCTTGTAAAAACAATACCCTCCCTTGGTGTACCAAATTATCAAAAGATAAGTTTAGTACAATAGTTTCATGAGATAAAAAATCCAAAATGAGAAAGTTCTGATTCCTTATTCTAACTACTTCTGTTGAATGAACAATGGTCGCTAATTTTAAAGGAAACACTCTCTACCATTAAGTTCCATTAAATCATTCATCTCCCAAGGATTTTCATCCTCCCAGTCACTTCCATGTGATTAGATTCCCAGGCCACAAAATCCAATATTCAACGGTTTCTTATCTAGTGCACAATACTCCTTCAGAATTCATTCACCTAGAATATTAACCTAGTGTCTACAAAATAACATAATTATGATCCCCACCTCTTGAATCCTATCAGATATAAAAATATATTTTTCATCACAAGTTGGTCATTAGAGTCACATTTTGATTTAAAGACATTTTTTCTTAAATCTAGGGTAATGATAAAGACATTTTTATTATAGACTAATGAAAAATTGGTTTAAGATAAGTTATAATGGGTCTAATGGAAAGAAAACACATGAAACAAAAATTATATGAATCCTTAAATAAATTAATTAACAATCATTAGAGAGTTAAAATTTATAAAAACGTTTTAAAAAAATTGGTAACCTTTATAATATTGGACACCAATATTTGAAGTTAATCATTTGATTAAAAGTTTAAATTCTCTCATAACAACATTATATATGTAAGAAAAATTTATGTACACATCACTCCATTCATTATTTTATTATTTTAAAATTCTTATTATATTTTATAAAATGTTGCATGATTTTCATTCATGTTACATTTTTTAAATAAATTTAACTTTCTATTTAATGTAATTTTTTTCAAAAAATTATTTTTGTATTGTTTCATTTATATGAAATTATATGTATTTTAAAAAATTATTTTACATCTATAATATAAAAGGAATTTGATATGGTTATAAATTTTATATTAGTTATATCATAATTTATCTACCATACATTTGAAATAACTACTTTATATTTTTTTTAAACAGTGTTGCCCTTTATCATTGCCAAAAAAAATATCGATAAAGTGGGAAATTTTATTGGTGTTCACCAAAAACTATTAAGACCAAAACATATCATACATAAATATTACATCTTAATAGGAGAATATTCATTACATAATATTACATTATAATCTAGAATCATTTAGTTCAAGTTCCTTTGTAAAAATGGAAACATAGAGAAATAGTTTTTAAGTGAGCTACATCATCTCTCACTAAGTTCTTCATAAATAGAACCCTTAATAGAAATATCTTACATAATATCATTCATCATAACCTGGGAAAAAACATAATAAAGGGTGAGCTGAGATAGGCAGTATGGGTAAACAAGGGAGATATCAATATATCATGAGAATTGGGGTATGATAACATGAAAATAACATTTGAAAAACCTGCCTTACCTATCATATATCATAAACATGAGTCATAAAAAGTCATGGTAGTTCATAATACATGAATCATAATAGAATAAAAGAAAATAATAAATTATAACATATCATTGGTATAAGACATAGATATGTGGAATACACATTAGCATAGAAAATCATTTCCTTTGTATTATAAGGCTTATTATTAAGACTATCATAATAGAATGGGTTCACTCACCAAACTATTGTAGTAGTCAAGGTTCACTCCCATAACTATCACAATGGAATTATTTCCTTACTAAAATGGGTTCATTCCTCATTAAATCCCTCTTTATCAAATAATATATCAATCTTTTCCCAATTCATTGGAGGGAGATATAGGTCTCACTCATCATGTAATGAAAATCATACATATTTGTGCCACAAGATCAAAAAAATATCATATCAAAACCCAAAAAAATTAAACGGGTTTCATAAAAATTTTATCATAAAACAACCTATAGAAAATAAATAGGTTTCATAATCATTTCATCATTTCATAAATAGCATAATTCATGGAAAAATTAGCGGTTTTCATAATAATTTTATCGTGGTATAAACCGTGAAAGAGAAACAGGTTTCATAAATATATTTTCATCATAAACATAAACTATTTAGAGAAAGAATAATAATATTATACTTATATCATATCCCCACTAAATAATATGTAACAATAAATGATTTCAACTTAAATGGAAAAAGAATTTGAAATAAAAATGATTTGGAATGTTTATTGAGGAAAATATACTTTCTTTGAAAATTAAATTATTTAAAATTAAAAATTTATAAAATATAGAGGAAATATTTTCATTCAAAATAACCATGAAAACATATAATAGAATCTTCAATGAAAATAATTTTCATGACTTTGGGAAATTTCCATTCATGTGGTAAACATTAAAACACATCTTCCATACACATTTTTGGTAAAAGTCAAATGGGTCTTGTTTGGAAAATGATAAGAATGTTCCATTTAAAACATTTTTTAAAAAGTAAAACATGGGTAAAAATGTCATAAATAAATAATTTCAATAATTTTAGATATATTATTTGAAAATAGTTTTATAAATCATGGTTTTGGATGTAAAATTTCTTTTCACTGAAGATAAAATTTATTATGATTTTTCTTAAAAACATTATTTTGAACTCTTGAGTACTTAAAGAGAGGAAAATGAAGGGAAAACATGTATTATATTGATATAACTAGAGTATAATAAATTAAATTAGTTTATTGATAGATATATCATAATATTCATTCATGGGAAGTATAATTATGAGAAATTCCAATAAACGATTATATTGTAACATAAAACTCTTACCACTTTGGTAATATTGAATCATAATCCCCATAAAATAAAAAAGTTAAATAAAACATAGAATATCATTAGAAAAAAAATAAATTCATGATATTAAATGTAAAAGTATATATATATTTGAATCATAAAATAAGATAGGTGAATTAAATAACATATGTCTCAAAGAAGGAAAATTGAGACAAAAATCCCTTACCATAAGTCTCGACTTCCTTTATATATATTTAAACCTCATGTACAATAAATATATGTTTATTATAAATGTATTACCAAAACACAAATACACACACACACACACACACACACACACATATATATATATATATATATATATCATACCATATAGGATTTACTTGTGACCTTTTATTACCCATTTATTAACAATTTCATGTTAAAGCCGCGTTTTAGGAAATAAGTACTTTGTTTTTCATGTAAGTTTCAATTTTTTTTGTCCTATTATTTTTATCATGGTTTCATAATATCAATAATTTTATCCATGATATAAATATCATATATATTAAGTATATATATTTATAGTTTTATATAAAAGTTAGATATAGAAAATGAAATGCACTGTTTATGAAGACAGTAGGTCGTATGAATGCATGATCATTATTTCCATTTTATATAAGGATTGAAATAAATAAAGGTAAATGTTATATTTTTATTCAAGATTCATTTTTATATAATATATATCACATATTTTCATTAAAATCATCCTTATTACCTTCCATGAAAAACATGAATGAATCACATCACTTCGTTAGGTGGTAGTTCGCCATACACATGAGCGACATTATCATATTCTCATAGATTTAATGTAAGAAGGTATATGTGATATAATAATACAATAAGTATAATAATATCTTAAATATCATATATTCACATTTAAACTATCATTATACCCAGCCGTGAGAGGTGGTGATGGAAAATGAATAAAATTGGTTTGTTAGGCGATAGTCCATCGTACACACAAATTATGATATCTTATTCCATTTAATGGAAGTGGAAATGTTTGTTAGTCATTACATTTACATAAAAAAATATAATTATATGTAATATAAAGAGTTTTTTATATCAACATTTTTTAATAATAATTTATAGAGGTTGAGTAAGAAATAATCTAAAAATGATCGTTGAAGAAAGTTACCTCTTCTTTGGGTAACCTCCTTAGGTTTTCACAAAAATACTTCCTAGGTTTGATTTATGAAAAAAAAATAAGGATTATAGGATGAGATGAAGGAATTAAACAATTTATTTGGGTATTTATTGGTTGAATGAAATGGTTTTGGAAGTGTAAAGTGGATAGGAGAAGGGGTGGCCTTAAATAAGTGTGGTGAGTCGCACACTTGTAATTTTTTAAAAGAAAAATGTGTACACACACTTTACACATACCAAAAGACTCAATAATGGATCATTAAAGAGAATTATAAATTATATGTTTAAAATATATCCATAAAATTGGTATCGGTAATTTTTTGGGTAATTTTTTACCAATATATTTTTAGTTTAACCCCATGGTAAACCCATTTTTACCTTAACAACGTTAAATAATTTTTATTGTTTTTCATATTCATTAAGGTAAAAAATTAATCTTACCTTATTATATAATATAAATTAATCTTATTGAAAATATGGAATCCATTTTTCTAAATTAAATTCACATAAGTAGAAGAATATAATTTAAAATTAAACATGCAGACGAGATGAGAAAGCGATTTTCCAAAGAGAAAATGTTCAAAAGTTCAAAATGTTTTTATATCAAAATTCAATATGAAAATTATTCCTATAAAATAAATTAGATTAATAGATATATAGTTTAAATAATTTACTTATAAAACAATTTTAATACAAAAATTAACCTTATAAATTTATTAAATTAAAAGGTAGTTTTCAATAAAAAAAAGTATTTTTTACTATTCATCGAAAAATAAATGTTTTCATAAGAATTAAAAAAAACCCTAATATAATTTTGATAGGATGAATTAAAAAATTATTTTTATTTTATAAAATTAATTATCTAAAATTCTCAAAAATTAATTTTATTAATGTTAACAAAAATAAATAATTTTTTTGAGAAATTGTATTTTCGAAACATATACTGATATTTGTGAACATTGATTACATTTTTATTGATATGTTTAATTTATATAAAAACATTATACTTAATACTTAAAATTTAATTATTCTTTTTCATTCCATAATGTTTAAATTCTATGTAATATCAACCTTGTTTAAATAATAATATTAATATTTTTTTGTGGTTTGTTACAACTTGATGTTGTATATAACGCAAGCTATCAAAAAATTTAATTTATTCAAAAAAAATATTTTATAAAATATTAGTGTATTAAAAAAACACTAATAAAGGTAACATTTATAATCAATAATAAATATTTAATAAAAGAGAACTCACTATGAGTTCTTTTTTGAGCATTGATAAAGGTAACCTTAAATCTATGCTTTTAACACTAATAATTGTATAACCTTTGTCAATGTGATTTTGGAAGTAATAGAGTCTACCATGAAAGAAAATTTTCATATTGAAAAATTTATATACTCTCAAATAATATTTATATATCAATATATATATATACAAACACAATTTGTTATATTATTAATCATTTATAACTTTTTTTATTCTTATATACTTATAGAAAATCACACACACAATTCTAATAATATATATATATATATATTAAAACATATGGTGATATGAACTATATAATAAAATATATATAAAAATTTAAATTTGTAACATGAGATTTATAAATAAACTAAATACTTTTCAAATTTAAATTTATATATGTATATTCATGTGTAACGTCCAGACCCAGCTCACCCATGAACCAGTGGTCGGACCGGTCATCACATGACCTCAAACGTGTCTCCCTGTATTCCAGAGGCTATCGACTAATAGTGAGGGTCTAAGGATAGTCAGTGGGGAGACTATACCCTCTTATTAGATTAAAAATAGTTGAAAATATCAGCAAAAGGCCTAAGCAGTGTGAATAAAGATAAAGCAATGGAAGACATAATTTTATAAATCTTGTATAAAGAAAAATGGTCATCGCCAATGTTATACAATGAATGCATGTTATGATGGAACAACTATGAAAGTGATAAACAATACATCATGCTTTACATATCAATAAAAAATTAATAAAATACTCAAATCCCCAAGGGAAAACTCCACGAACATCTTGAGCTTCATCTCAGTCCTTTGCTCCTATATCCAGGTACTAGCATACAACAACAAGCAAGGTCCAAGGTCTAGAGTCCTACAAACAAGAAAGGTCTACTTGGGTACCCCAATGTAATGGAGTCCTGAGTAGGGTGTGAGATATACATCTCAGTAGGCCAACACCACCAGTGTCGAGCCCTATCCAGACAGTAAAATATAAATAGTGTGTAGGTATAACGAAGTATCAACCAGAATGAATAAATAAACTACAACTCTTCCAGGTTCCTAAGGGACACCTGATGGAGATACCTACTTCGTCTTGTAGCCATAAATAAGAGTTTGAATAGGAACTATACATATATATTTCATAAATAAATTGTTTAACGAATTGATTTATATTATTTATTTAACCACGTAAATCCCCAGGTTCCCCTGGACACCCATATCTCAATACTTGTCTTGGTCGTGCCAGGATTGAACCATTTTCCATATTCAATCACAAATCATTACATCACGCCATCTTTCATTAACTATTTAATTCAGTTCATGTACAAACAATTAGACCCACTGTCCAATGTAAATTAATGGGTGTAGAACGTCATGTCTAGAACCCTCGTGAGTATTTGTAATAGTAGTCCTTGTCTCACAACCCATGGGTATTTAGAGCATCAGTCCCTATCCCATAAAAGAATATTTTCATGCAAGCTGGGTGTAGAACACCATATCTTGCACCCCGTGAGTATTTGGACTATCAGTCCCTGTCTCAAAACTTGTTTATCAATCATATATATATATTTATCATTAGTGTATAACTCCATGTCTAATACTCCAAAATCATCCATTAATTAATTCATAAATTAATAATCAAATCTGTTAATTAATTCAAAAACTAATTAAAAACATAAAACTCCCATAAAATAATTCTACAATTAATTAATCATTCAACATCTCAATAGTTAATAATTAATTAACAATTAATTATTATTAACCACAAGCAAGTCAACCAGATAATTAACTCAACATTTAATTATCCCAATTCCTTAACCAAAAACATGATAATTAATTTACCAATCAATTACTCTTATTCCCTTACTAATCCAATCAATTAGTTAAATATACCAAAGCTATTAGTTAACTCGACAAATAACTAAGTACACATTACCATTAATTAATCCTTCAATTAATTAATCTACAAAACAAATCACATCCCATAATTAATTTTCCAAAAAAATAATTATCTCAATCTAAATCCCAACTCCCCATAATTAATTTCCCACAATTAATTATTTAAATCAATTACTACAAAAGCACATAATTAATTCATCATTAATTACGTCAATTTATCCAAAATTACTTATCACGTTAATTAATTTTTTTTAAAAAAAAGTTAATTTATCACATCATTTCCATTTAATTAATTCAAAATTAATTAACATGTTTCAACAAGGTCAACATCCCTTAATTAATTCAACAATTAATTAACACTATTCAAGAGCCTCATCATCCCATGATTAATTCAATAATCAAATATTCATTTTATGGCATCAACCCATCATATAACAGTACTAACAAAAAGATATATGTAAAACTCAAACCACAAGAAAACATGATATAACACTACCATTACTTTTTGGTTTGAAGGCAGCGCACCTCGTTTGAGAGGTTTTATTACAAAAAATTGATATTACTTATCACAAAAATCACTTATGACATTTATCATTTTAAATCATTAAACATGCTAAATTCACATTAAGAGGTATTCAATATAAATACTTCACTGCATGGATTTAATTTCTAATAAAAGTGAAGTAGGAAATTAATTAATGCATTTATAAAATTGAGGACTTGGAAAAGGACCCTACCTCAATGAATTTTTCCAAGCCAAAGATTCATAACTCAACTGTGATCTGCTCACATACACGCACCTCAACAAAAACGCATGTGTATTAAGAATTTATCATTGCACCTAAAAACTATTAACCAGCACCCATAAATAGTGTGGCGGGGAACAACGTACACCCAAAATATTAACTGCAACACAAAAAACACCATTAGCATCCAATTAATAGGGTGTGAAACCAAATAACAAGTTTAAACCCACACCTGGATATGGTGGTGATGAACCAAAATTGAGCTGAAATGCTTCGCCCTTGGTGGAAGTAGTTGGAATATGGACCAACGCGTCTTGAGGAGCCCCTTGCACAACCCTAGAATCGAAGAAACAATGAAACCCAATTAAACCCAAACCTTAGGGGTTTGGATGAGAAAATAGGGTAAGGAAGGATCCAAACAGCCGATGCGAATCATGAAACATATGCAGAAAGACTCACCTTTACGTGACGGACAAGATTTGTGAAGACACCGGGAGGATCTAAGCACGCAAAGAGGAGTCGGCAGGGGGTAGTGCGCCTCATAGGGGGTGGGGCGTATAGCGTTTTGCTGATCCTACATTACACCTCCTCCTTCATTATCTCTCAATCAACTAGTTAACACGCTATTAAACTAATAGATATAATATAATAATAACATTTATTATTCTCATTTAATATAATTTTTCTTCATTAATTAACCTTTAAATAAATATTTCATAATTAATTATGAAATCCCTCATTAATCATCCAATTAAATTATTGTAACATTTATTTAATTAATTAAATACAATAATAATAATAACATCCTTATTATTGTTATTATTAAATATTTATTTTATTTAAATTAAATAAAACATATTTTAAAAACTTGGTAACTGTGTAGTTGACCCGCACAGTTTGACTAACCGTGCATAACCCGATTACTCTTAATTCCTCATTTACATGTATTTTAATATTACACTTCGTTGATAACCACTAACTCCTAATTAACACATTATTTAATTAAATCCATTTAAAAAATTTCATTAAATAAATTCCCCACTTTTTTATTTAATTAAATTCTATCAACATAATTTAATTAAATTAAAAACTTCAAATCATCTTTATTTAATTAATTATCTCAACACGAATTAATTAAATAAAACCTCTACTTCACATCAATTAATTAAATTCTTATTGACCATGAATTCTAATTAAATGAAACCTCCAACAACTCATATAATTAAAATCATTTCAACCTCAAATTAAATAAATGAAACCGCTATAATAATAATCATCATTATTATTATCATCTAATAAAACACTTCTTTGATAAAACCCAAAAATCCCCACTATACATCATTTAATTAAATTTTGTTTAACTCAATTTAATTAAATGAAACCACTATTTCGTAATAATTAATTAAATCCTCCTTTTCATTGGATTTAATTAAAAAAAACCCAAAATCCATTATTATTATTCTTCATAACAATAATAACAACCATAATTAATAATAATTACTATACTCATAAAACCATAATAATAATAACTGCATTATTATTATTCAACCTTACATAAAACCCAACACCTATATTAAATAAAAAATATTCTTTATTAATTCTAAAACTCCTTATTTAATTAAATAAATTTTCATTACATCTAAACCTCCTCATTTAATTAAATGTTTCTTTGAGATATCCAAAAGCCACATTAATTTCACAAAAATGTTACACCTCATTAATCATGCAATTAAAATCTTTTATCATCTAAATAATTTATGTCACCATAATAATAATAGAATTATTATTATTAACACAATCTTCTATTTAAACACAAATCTACCATTTAATATTAATTAATTAAAATAAATAAAATATTAAATTGGGTAAGCTGCACGGGTTGGACCACAACCGTGCGTAGCCCGTGTAGATCCATTAAAGTGGAATTTTCCAGATCCAGTGCTCCTGAGACTTATCAGGACACCCATGAAAATTATCAAGTATTTACCCAATTCTAAAAAATTATACCTTTAAGTGTTCTAACACTTGGAATTAAGTTCCGGATCTCAGTTTAAAAAATTGACCCGTCGATAAACCGAAAAACTTCAAAAACATTCGTATTTTAACCCGATTCAAAAAAATAGGACTTTACATCATGTGATATAATTTATAATATTAATACATATTTTAATATAAACATATATTTTAATATACTTTTATATTCACAATTATATATTTTTGTGTTTATAGATGTGTATATATTTGATTATATAATATAAAATATATAAACAAATATATAGATATAGTAATTTTTTTATATAAAATGTATATCTGAAAATAAATTTCATATTAAAATAAAATTTTCTTATAAATCATATTTTCATTATTTATATAACAAAAAATTTCTAAATTTATATTAATCAATAGAAATAATTAATAATTTATTTAAAAAATTATATGAAAATATATGTTTTTTAAATTTTTAAATAATTATATTAATATATAAGTGAACATATACTTATTTTAGTATATTTTTATTAATATAAGTAAAAAATATAAAATATATTGATATAAATGTTGGGACTCCGAATTTATTCCTCTTTGAAATAATTGAAAAAGATTGTGGTGTGATAAAACAAAGAAAAATGTTTAAAAAATTGTGGGTTAGTGAAGGAAGCAGATGGATCAGGACAAAAGCTCGGGACTACCATAGGGCAGTGGTCCTAACAAGGGGTGCAGTGGAAGATCCCATAAATTATAGATCAACTAAAATTATAGTTTTATAGATATATATTGATACAAAGACACATATAATTTTTTTAACAAATATATGTTAAAATATATAAATATTTATATTTCAATATAGAAATATATCAGTATATAAAATACACATTTTTCTATATTTTTATTATTATATCAAAATAAATATATAATATATAATATTACTAATATATATGTATATATATTAGTAAAAGTCATTTGGTCGGTGTTAAGGGTGTCTCTAATAGTGTGGTGGGCAATGAGGTGGGAAAGGGTTCTAATACCATCTCTCTCAAAATAATAGGTTATTTCATAGTATTTTATAACAAACCAGAATTTTCATACATAAATATCACATATTTTTAGATGAATATTCAATACATTTCATAAATAAATGCTTGAGGACTGTAAAGGTTTAGTGTCTTTGGAGACTAGTTACACAATTTTCTTATTTAATGAAAGATCTTCAACATCTCCATAAGGATATTCCCCAATTGTATTCTTCATAAACATACCATATATAAAACATTTATTCATATCCTAAGGAAAGGAAACATAAGATATGGTGAGCGCAGAATCTATGTAACTGTGAACATGGGAGATATCAATCCATGATCATATGAAAGCATAAGATAAGAATAAGGGCATCAGGTCATGGACATAACTTATGAAGTTCATACCCCACCTATTGATGATCATAAACATGATTCATGTAATAAAGAATTATCATTCCAAAATACATGATTCATAAGAGTGTTAAATCATCATAATTCATTAATCATAAGACCGTATAAAAAAATCATCACACCAACATAGGTATAGAAAAGATTCCATTTGTTAAGTTTAACTACCAAGACCATCAAAGATAGTGGATCGGGCCTCATCGCCTATTTCTCTTTATAGATCAATTAAATTAGAGTTTTTCCAATTCTGGATCAAGACCATCGACTTATTTCCCATTTTTATCTCATGAGATATAAAGCTTTAACCAATTCATTAAAGGGAGATATAAGTCCCACACATCCTTGGTTATAACGTGACCATCATCATTGGTAATAATGTAACCATTGTGTATCACCTCCAGTTTCAAGTATGTAATCTGTTATTTTTTATTTTATGTATATAAAGTATTTGGATGAAGTTTGGGATGGTTTTGGAGAACTTTTGGAATGTTTTTGGAAATTTTATGGAGGTGCACGGTTTGAGCATGGTTAGTAAAAACCATGAAACTCCTACAGAGAATCATGTAAAGCGAGGTAGTGGGATTGAGATAGTTTTATGGTATAGCACACAGTTTTTCCCAACCAAGAATCCATGTAGGAGTAACCATGATTTTTGGGATAGAGGGATTCTGCACGGTTGGCGCACAGTTTTTCTAACCTTGTGAGCCAATTGTGTGAGGTGCTTATTGATGCAGAGGAATGTGCATGGTTAGTGCACAGTTTTCCTAGCTGTGTGACCTAACCATGCATGATAAAAATTTAGATATGAAATTTTTTTATCTAACTCAGTTTATCCCCCGAACCCCTCATTTTTCCTCTCTTTCGACCATAACTTGGTTTTCTATCCTCCCATAGGCTATGTAGACTCTTCCCTTCAATCCAGGAGAAATTCATTGTAAAAACTTGTTATTTTGAAGACTATATTTCTTAGTAAGTTTCTGTTCTTGGTGGTTCTCCATATCTCTATCCTTATTCACTCTCTTGGATTTATAGATCCAGTCAGTTGGGGATAAATCTATGATAGTTTATGTGAATCATGATGAGATGTGGTTATATGATCTTAGAGAACAAGATCTAAGGTGGTTTTTTGGATATTATACCCATTTTCATTGAATTGTGTGCTTTGAATTTTGAAATTGATGTGCAAATCTTGATAAAACCTTCCTTGGTGATGTTTGTGTAAATTAGTTTATTTGGTGGAAAGTTTAATTAGTATGATTTTAAAATGATGATTTTGAGATGGTTGTTTGGTTTTAATGAATGGTAGTTGGTTGGAAAGTGTTTTCAATAAAAGGGAATATTTTATTGAAATGGTTTGAGTGGTTTGGAACAATTGTTTGACATGAGATTTGGAATTAATGGTTGGTCATGAATGGAATGTGATGGATAATAGCCATGACGTACCACTATCAATGGTATGGGTTGTGGATGTGAAGTTACACCATTAATGATAACACCAATCTTGATTTTTTCTATGTGTGTGTGTGTGGGTATGGGAAATGGAATGGATGATGCCAAAATGGAATTTGGGAAATTATTAAATGAATTGTTTGGTTGCTTTCCTTGGAAACTAATTTGGTTCAAAAAAATGTGTTGGTATGAAAACTATTTTACATATATATGGTTTGGCTTTGATATAAACATTTCTAAAATGTTTTATATAAATTGTTTTATGTAAATTTTATAACATGTTCTATCCTAGTGGAATGATTAGGGAAGTAATTTGGGGAATACCTACTGAGTTTCATTACTCACCCCTTATATAGGAACTTTGTTTCATTTTCAGGTATTTTTTATCGAGACAGAAGTAAAAAAAAGATATCTTATTTCTTTAGTAATTCGTTGTGACACTTGGGCATGGATTGTGAAGTTAGAGCTTGGATCATAATGGTAGTTGATGTGTTGGAGTCTTTGGAGTCTTTGAGATTTGTTTTTTTTTTGTATTCAATTTTATATTTTTATATTGGTATTGGTTGACTCTTAGTACTATAATATAGTTTGGTTGAGTGGTTATACATTGAGTTGTCATAAAAAAATCATGCATCATGTAGTGGTTTTTGGTTATGGTTATCTTGGTTTGGTTTTTTTCCTTTAAAAGGTAAAATCGTCCCCTAATTGTTAATGAATCCCTTGGAATTTATTTCCAACCATTGGTGTCTTGGTGATGTCACATAAGGCTAAGTAATATCCTTTCACCTTCTCAATATAATGATGAGGGGTAGGATGTTACATGTGGTATCAGCTTGTTCGATCCTTGGTTATCAGATGTGTCAGTTTGGAGTTGAAAATCATTATGGTTTAGTCCTTGATTTGGGATGGTATAAAGTACTAGGATCATCAGAACTTGAAATGTATAGAATAAAAATATATATCTAATATATTTATATTGAACCACAAGTTACCACAAAGTTGGGTACATAAGTTTTTTTGAGACACTTATAGGAGTTTTAACCTCATTATCATGGGTTTAGCCAATGATAAGTATATTACATGCATTAAAAGAAATGACATCCCACAAGAAGTGAATATTTAATTTTGAGTAATGATTTATGATTTTATAAAAAAATGTTAATTTTTGAATAGTGTTAAAACTATTTTCAAATGTGATATTTTGAAAATGCATGGTATTGATATTTTGAAAATGGTTTGATTTTCAAAACTATAGCATACTTTTCAAAAATGGGTTGAAAATAGAAAGTGTGTAATTTTTGGGAAAGTCTTGTTTTGATAGTTGTGATTTGGTAAACTTGAAATTGTTAATCCTTAAATTGATAGAGAGTGATAATTAGGAATTTTTGTTTTTGGTTTTAGAAAATGGCACCCAGTATGTGTCATTGAAACCAACCAGAAGAGGCTGCTGAGAATGTGATTTCACCTGAGTCGCAAGTGAACCAAAAACTAGTTCAAAGTATAGTATAATCCTTTTAGGTTGTAGGTATAGGGAATATAAGGGATGAACCAAGGAACTTGGATCATTCCATTCAATTCTATAAGCAGAATCCATCCATATTTCAGGGTGATTCAGAACCAGAGGAAGCAGAGGTGTGGCTGAATAGGATAAATCAAATATTCTATTTACTTGGAACACCAGTGGAGCTAAAATTTAAGTTGGAAACATACATTCTAAAGGATATTTCCTGAAAGTGGTGGGATGTAATAGTTCAGGATAAATTATACCAAGTAATTACATTGGAATATTTCAAATAATTTTTCAACAGACAATTCTATCCTCATACATTTAGGATTTTGAGAACAACAGACTTTTTTAGCTTGAAGTAGGAGAACCTCTTAGTGATAGATTATGTGGATACATTTGTGAATTTAGTCCGCCATTCTTCTAATGTTTCTGAATGTGTGTCCTTGAAGGAACACATTTTTGAATTAGGTTTGGGATAGAAGATTCACGCGAAGATCGTCATTCATTGTATAATGGATTATACGGAGATGTTCAATAGAGAGACAGTGGAAGAAAGGGACATCTCATGAGCTATGGGTGGAGGGATCGTGTTTATACCCATTGAAAATAATGGAAACTGTAATTCTATTAATAATTGGAAGAGGGACACCTATTTCCAAGGTAAGGGGATGACTCAAAATCAAATAGTTGGATCGGGCAATATTCCTCCAAAACCTAATATCAAGCTTGAATTTTTTTGATGTGGTTCTTTGGATCACATTAGGTGATATTTTATAGAACCACCTATAGAATTCCATAATTACAACCAAATGGTTCATCTTTATCATTATTGTCACATTTCTCTATGTTTGGGTGTTTGGGACACATCTCATGTTTCAAAGACGTCATATGCTTCGATGGGATGAGGGCAGCAGAATACCTCTTATCAGCAGAACCGAGTTAGCCATAGTGATTCCAGGAATACAATTACTGCTCAGTAAGGGAAATATCAATAGTGAAATAACAAACAAAGTGTAGCAAGTAAGCAGTTATATGTATATGAGCAAGTGATTTTAGATGATCAATGTGAAACATCGACTATGATAGGTATGATTGTTTAAAATTCTACCCTTATAAAATATTTATTTTATACAGGCACATACCATTAATTTATTGATTCTCTTTTTTTTGATTTTCTAGTTTTTCATGATGAGATTATGTATACTATTTTAAAAATTCAATCACTTCTTGGTCAAAGATAATGTCAAGAATTTATTTTTAGATAATGTTATATAATTGTTGATGGATCTGATTTTATATGGGATTTATTTGTGCTTGAGATGGATATCTATAACATAATCCTATGTATATATTGGTTGAAAATGTTCACGGATCACATTGATTATTATACGTGAAAGGTTAGTGTTATGATTAAAGATGTCATATAGAATCTATTTAGAGAATAACGAAATGTAAAGTCAGGTGCAACAGGATTATTGGAACCAATAGTAAGAACGATCTCATACTAGTTGGAATATTTGAACTTGGAATTAATGGATGGGATATGGGATCTCAGTTTTCCAGCATTGGTTGATCAGTTTCCATATGTCTTTCCCAAGAATTTATCAGGGTTTCCACCAAGAAGGAAAGTGGAGTTTATGATTCATCTCCACCTTGGTACCAATCCTATTTCCATTCCATATTATCATATGGAACCAATATAGCTAAGGGAATTAAAATTGTAGTTGTAATATATATAAAAAAGGGTTCATTTGTTCGAGCATGTCTTAGTAGGCAGCACCAGTCTTGTGTGTCAAAATGGAGGATGGAACTCTTCGGTTGTGTGTAGATTATTGTAAGCTTATCCAAGTTACAATAAAGAATGGATATCCACTTCCATGAATTTATGATCTGTTTGATTAATTTATAGGTCTTTAGTGGTTCTCTAAAATTTAATTGTGATCAGTATATCACCAATTGTGGGTTCATAAGGAGTATATTCCAAGGATATCCTTCAAAAGTGGATATTTACATTATGAGTATGTGGTTATGAAGGTACCAGTGGTGTTTATAGAATTTATGAATATAATATTTCATAGGTATCTAGATTCTTTTTTAGTGGTGTTTTTGGATGAAATATTGGTGTATTCAAAGACAGGGGTTGAGTATGCGCAACACTTGGCGATGGTGTTTGGTATTTTAAGGGTTCATCATTTGTATTCCAAATTATCAAAGTGTGATCTTTGGAAATGAGAGTTATGTTTACATGTCTATGTTATCTATAAAATATTTTATTCTATAAACCAATTAAAGATAGAAGTTGTGATCTCCTAGAAACCGCCAATGAATGTCTTCTAGATACATAGTTTTTTTGGATTAGCTGATTGTTATCAATGAATTTTTCATGAATTTTCACCACTATATTAACCTTTGATAACTTTTAAAATGAATAATGTTCCATTCTAATGGAATGAGGAATGTTATCATTTGTTTTAGAAGTTTAAATTTATCCTTAAATCAACACCAATATTGATTTTTATAGAATCAGGACACGGGTACAAAGTGTACTATAATTCTTCAGGATCTAGGTTGGGATGTGTTCTCATATAGGGAGATCATGTTGTTGCTTATAGATCATGGAAGTTATGGTTGCATGATATAAACTACTCAAAACATGATTTGGAGTTATCATATTTAATCCATTCTTTGAAGAGTTGGTGTTATTACCTCTTGGGTGATAAGTTTATGGTATTTATGGATCATATAAGCTTGAAACACATTTCTCACAAAGGGATTTGAATCAAATACTAAGAAGATGGATGGTGTATCTCCAAATTTTTTACTTTGAATTGATGTATACAGTGAGTAAAGGAAATTAGGTGGTATATTATTAAGTATAAATTCATATTATCTATTGGAAGAATAGGCTTCAGAACAATGGCAGTTGATGTTGGTGATATCCGACATAAACATGGATTGTGAAGAATGAGGTAGTGTTGTTTTTTTATTTCTAATTTCTTTTGTTCCTGATTTGGTTAATATGGTTAAATAGGAACATACATATGATTCTAAATGTGTTTCTATGATATCAAAACACATTGTTGGGGAGACCATTTATGGATAGAAACTAGATGGGAGTTCATTTTTTTGGTTTCGAGATCAGGTGGTTGTACCTATGGATTGTTAAGAACAACTTCTTCATTTTTACCACCATTCTATATGGGATATTTAACCTATTCTATAAAATATGTATAAGGAATCAATATCACAGTTTTGGTAGGTTAATATAAAATGAAAAGTGGTTGATTTTGTTTCAAGATATTTAAATTATCAGTAGTCTAAGGCATAGCATCAGTGACCAACAGGTATGTTTCAGTCATTACCTTTTCCTATTTGGAAATGGGGGTAGATATCCATGGATTTTGTGACAAGTATCCCAATTATAGTTTGGAAACATGATTCCTTATGAGTGATAGTGGATCGGCTCAAAAAGTCATCTCATTTCATCCTTATTCGTAAATCTCATACGGTGTAGAATTTGTCTAAAATCTATATCCAGCAAGTGGTAAAAATTCATGGCATACCAATTTTAATAGTTTTGGAAATAGATCTGAGGTTTATATATTTTTTGTGGAAATACATGAAACAATATCATGGGAATCAGTTGAATATGAGTAATGTGTATCATCCTCAGATGGGTATCAAATCTGAAAGGATGATACAAACATTGGAAGAAATGTTGTGAGCTTTTTTAATGTACTTTGGTGGCTCATGGGAGGAGAACATACCATTAGTGGACTTCTCATGTAATAATATTTAAGTGGCCTCGATACATATGGCTTATTTTGAACCATTTTATGGTCATCCTTGTCGTTCTCTACTTTTTGGATATAAACAGATGAGACTTCACTGGTTTGGTTGATCCTTGTCCAAGAGATAATAGAGAAGATTCAGTTGATCGTGAAGATAATAGAGATGGCTCAGAGTCATCAGAAATCATATTTGAATCATCTTTGATGGTAGTTTTTGTTTGAGTTGAGTGATCGTGTGTTCTTGAGAATCTCTCCAAGTATTGGGCATCATCGTTTTGGAAATAAGGGAATGTTATCTCCTTGATACATCAGCCCTTTTGAGATGCTTGAATTGGTTATTAAGGTGGAATATAGGTTGTCTTTTCCTCCATGGTTCAGTGTAGTGCATAATTTTTTTATGTATCTTAGTTGATGAAGTATCATCCTAATCATGACTATGTGATTTGATGGGATCACATTGATCTAGAGTCAGATGCTCCATTAGTGCACAAGCTAGTGTGTTTTTTTAATAGACAATATAACATCTTTCGTGGGAAAAGAATCGGTCTAGTGAAGGTTTTGTGGAAACATAGTTATATTTAGGAAGAAACAAGGAAACGAGAGACTGAAATGGTTGAGTAGTGGCCCGAACTCTTTCAGAAGAATGGTAGTTTTCTACTTTCTTTGGACATAAATCCTAATGGTTGGGAGAATGTAGCACCTTCATTTTCACGTGAGTGACCCTTTAATTGTGTATTTTAAGTATGTAATGTGTTTGGGTAATGTTTGGGAGGTTTTGGAGGAATTTTGGAATGTTTTGGGACTTTTATGGATGTGCATGGTTTGATCATGATTAGTAAAAACCGTGAAACTTCTACATAGAACCGTGCAAAGTGGGGCAGTAAGATCAACATAGGCACACGATTTGAAGCAAAGTTTGGCTGAATTTTGAAACCACCTAGGAGTAACTGTGATTTCTGGGATGGAGGGATTATTCATGGTTGGAACATAGTTTTTCTAACTGTGCAAGCTAACCGTGTGAGGTTCTTCTTGAGGAAGACACGTGTGCATGGTTAGTGCATAGTTTTCTTAACCGAGCGACCTAACCATTCATGGAAAAAAGTTAGTTTGATGAATTATGAATCTAACTCAGTTTAGCACCCTAAACCCTCTTTTTTATTTTATTTCAACCCTAACATGTTTTTTTGTCCCCTTAAAGGTTGTATAGATTCTTCCATTCAATCAAGAATAAATCTGTAGGGAAATCATGGTGTGTTTAAGGCCTTATTTCTTGGTAAGACTATGTTCTTAATGATTTTTATTGAATTTTTAAAAATGGTTTGTCATTTTTTAAGGGAATTTCTTTATATTTGACTCAATGGGCACCTTACGTTAGCTGGAAATGATCCTTACAAAATCTTACACATACCCAGACTTACCTAGTTACCAGAGTTATCATAACCAAAGAAAGTGAGGGTGAGAAAACAATCAATAAACACACAGTAATAAATATAAAACATAATATTACCCTCACCTAAAGTTACTTTTTAAGGAACAATATTGTTTACACCTCGGATGATCTGACCAAGAATCAGAGGAGACCGGAGGAGATGAGTCATGTCGAATGGGGGCTCGGCCCTGGGGGTACGTGATGAGGGAGCTCGCCAGGGGGGGTTGTGCGATGTAAGGAGTGGGGGATCCCTATTTTTTTCTTTCTTTTTTTCATTAATATTATTAATTAATAGTAATATTAATATTTATTTTATTATTATTATTATGTATTACCATTATTATTATATTTTTTTATTCTTTATCAACAGTTATTGATCAACATTATTTACCAATATTTATTAAATTGTTATTATCAAACCTGCAAATAATATTAAATAAATGAATGGATGGATGAATACTCAAAAAAATGGGTATTATAATGGGTTTATATTTTAAAATTTAAATCTAAATTAAATAACTAGTTTTTGTTTTTTAAGTATGTTGATTTAATTATATTTCCATTATCTTCTATTTGATCATATACTAGCTTTTAGGCGACCGAATATGTTTCCTCTCTCTTTATGGTTTTAAAATTTAAAATCTCCTTTTATTTATTTATCATTATTATTTCATATTAAATCGTATAAAGTTGAAGCTTTAAAAACAGTTTGACATTTTTTTTGTTATGGGAATTGCTTTATATTTGACTCAACAAGCACCTTAAATTAGCTGGAAATGATCCTTACTAAATCTAACACATACCCAGACTTACCTAGTTACCTGATCTATGATGACCAAAGAAAGTGAGGGTGAGAAAACAATCAATCGGCATACAATAATAAATACAAACCATAAACTTACCCTCACCTACAGTTCTATTTCAAGGAACAACCCTGTTCAAACCACAAATGATCCGACCAAGATTCAGAGGAAATTGGAGGAGAGGAGGTTCATCGAATGGGAGATGAGCCTTAGGGGTACATGATGAGGGAACTCGCCAGGGTGGATGTGCGACACGAGGAGTGGGGTGGGGGCGTACCACTTTTTTATTTCTTTTTTCCCTTAATATTAATATTTCTTATTATTATTATTATTATTTATTACCATTATTATTATATTTTTATTATTATTTATCAACAGTTATTGATCAACATTATTTACCAACATTTATTAAATTTTTATTATTAAAACTAAAATTAATATTAAATAAATGAATAGATGGATGAATACTTGAAAAATGGGGTATTGTAATGAGTTTAGATTTTAAAATTTAAATATAAATTAAATAAATAGTTTTAATTTTTTTTAATTATGTTGATTTTATCATATTTCCATTATATTCTATGTGATCGTATACTGGATTTTATGCGACTAAATATTTTTCCTCTCTCTTCATGGTTTTATAATTTGAAATCTCTTTTTATTTATTTATCATTATTATTGTATATTAAATCGTGTAAAGTTGGAGTTTTAATACGATTAGTCTTTTTTTGTATGGGAATTGTTATATATTTGACTCAATGGGAACCTTATGTTAGCTGACAACGATCCTCACTAAATCTTACACATACCCATACTTACCTAGTTACCAAAGTTATCATAACCAAAGAAAGTGAGGGTGAGAAAACAATCAGTCATCACACAATAATAAATAAAAACCATAATCTTACCCTCACCTAAAGTTTCATTTCAAGTAACAACCATGTTCACAACTCAGATGATCCAACCAAGAATTGAAGGAGATCAGAGGAGAGAAGGAGCAGCGAATGGGGGATCAAACTTGGGGGTGTGTGATGAGGGAGCTCGCTAGGGGGGGCTCTGAGACGCGAGGAGTGGGGTGGGGGCTCCCGTATTTTTCTTTTTTCTTTTTTCATTAATATTATTAATTAATATTAATATTAATATTTCTTTTTATTATTATTATTATTTATTACCATTATTATTATATTTTTATTACTATTTATCAATAGTTATTGATCAAAGTTATTTACCAACATTTATTAAATTTTTATTATTAAACCTACAAATAATATTAAATAAATGAATGGATGGATGAATACTCAAAAAATGGGGTATTGCAACGAGTTTAGATTTTCAAATTTTAAACTAAATTAAATAACTATTTTTCATTTTTTTTAAGTATGTTGATTTTAGAATATTTTTATTATCTTCAATGTGATCGTATACTAGCTTTTAGGCAATTGAATATGTTGTCCCTCTCTTCATGGTTTTAGAATTTAGAATAACTTTATTTATTTATCATTATTATTGCGTATTAAATCATATAAATTTGAGGTTTTAAAAAAGGTTTGTCATTTTTTTTGTATGGGAATTGATTTATATTTGACTTAATTGGAACCTTACATTAGCTGGCAATGATCCTTACTAAAGTTTACACATAACCAGACTTACCTAGTTACCTGATTTATCTTGAACAAAGAAAGTTAGGGTGAGAAAACTATCAATTAACACATGATAATAAATAAAAGCCATAATATTACCCACGCCTACAGTTCCCTTTCAAGTAATAGCCACGTTCACACCCTAGATGATCTAACCAAGAATTGGAGGAGACTGTAGGAGAGGTGGTGCACTGAATGGGGGCTCGGCCTTGGGGCTGCATGAAGAGGGAGCTCTCTAGGGGGCCTTTGCGATGTGAGGAGTGGGGTGGGGGCTCCTGGCTTTTTTCTTTCTTTTTTTCATTAATATTATTAATTAAAATAAATATTTATTTTTATTATTATTATTATTTATTACCATTGCTATTATATTTTTATTATTATTTATCAACAGTTATTGATCAACGTTATTTACCAACATTTATTAAATTATTATTATTAAACCTGTAAATAATATTAAATAAATTAATGGATGGATGAATAATCAAAAAAATGGGGTATTACAGCGAGTTTAGATTTTTAAATTTAAATCTAAATTAAATAACTAGCTTTCATTTTTTTAAGGTTGTTGATTTTAGCATATTTCCATTATCTTCTATGTGATCGCACACTGTCTTTTAGGCGATGGAATATTATGCCTCTCTCTTCATGGTTTTAAAATTTGGAATCCATATTTATTTATTTATCATTATTAATGCATATTAAATTGAATAAAGTTGAATTTTTAAAAATGGTTTTTCATTTTTTTTTTATGAAAATTGTAATATATTTGACTCAACGGTCACCTTGTGTTAGCTAAAAATGATCCTTACTAAATCTTACACATATTCAGACCTACCTAATTACCTGAGTTATCATAACCAAAGAAAGTGAGGTTGAGCAAACAATCAATAACAACACAATAATAAATATAAACCATAATTGTACCCTCACCTATAGTTCCCTTTCAGGGAGCAACCTCATTCACACCTTAGATGATCCGACCAAGAATTGGAGGAGACCGGAGGGGAGGAGGTGCTTCGAATAGGGGCTTGGCCTTGGGGGTGCATGGTGAGGGAGTTCGCTAGGTGGGATGTCTGACACGAGGAGTGGTTGGGGGCTCCCCACTTTTTTCTTTCTCTTTTTCATTAATATTATTAATTAATATTAATTTTAGCTCCCCAATAATTTACAAATAAATTTAATATTGAATGCATGAAACACTGAGTCTATATGAAACAACACTTTTTTATAACCTATCCAATGAATATAATTTTTCCACTTTTTTTATTTTAATTTCAAAAAATAGACATACACGGTTGCAATTAGTAGGATATTTAGAGTATCATAGGATCAACTTAAATTTTTTGTGAATAGTAACTTGACCCTTATGAATATTAATGTACCCTTATAAATATTAATACAACCCTTATGAAGAGTAACCTCACCCATATAAGTAAAAATAATATTTAGGAACCTTATAAATAAGAGTGAATATTTTAAAAATTAATAATTAAGTGTTGATGTTTTTTTTAGTAATAAATATTTAATTACAATTTTAAATTAATAAATTAATAAATTCATTTTCATAAAATTTCTTCCTAAATAAATATTTCTTTGTCCTATTATTTTAGGATAATTTTATGAGATTGGTTAATTTTTCAAAGTATTATAAAATCAGTTTTAAATTTAAATCTGTATTTTTCAAGTAAATAATGGTTTTATTTAAAAAGTAAATTTCTCTTATTTATAAATTTTTTTGATAAAATGGAGTTAATTTTTTAATTTTAAACATTTAAAAATAGTTAGGGTGAATTTTTGAGATTTTTTTGAAATACTTGAATTTTTAGTGAATAGTAAAATACGGTAATTTAGGGTATAAATACATTATAAGCTAAATACATTATTACTTGAGTCATCAATGATGTAAGAATACTTGGTTAGAAATCACATGTACTTGTTACTACTTTTGGTCATAATATTCAATACTATTGCTTATCTTGAGAAAAATAATAAAATAATAAATAAGATATTCAAAAAGCACCTCTCTCCTCCACTATAAAACCCACCCCTCAGTCCCCCTTTTCTTCACTCATATAAGCATTGAAACTTCTCAAAGTTATTCCCAAATACTCTTCCCTAGTCCCTCCTCACATCCATGTGCCCTTGGTCTTTCTAAAATACCAAAACCCTTTCCATAAGGAGGTTCTCAAGGAGGTTATTTCAAGAGGTAAATCATCTTCCTTTTTCATTTAATTTCATTTCAATTTATCTTATTTTCTTATTATGTCCTAAACTCCTTTGTCCAATTGATAATTATAACTCCATTATCATCTAAATACTTTAATTATATCATTTTTATATAATAATCATTATCAATCTCCTTACTCTCCCTCTTTTATTTTATAAACGAAATCATCATTCGGGAGGTGTCGATTTACAACCTTCTTGGATGAAAAAGTTATGTTCTTCAAATTTTTCTTCAAAGATCTTCATGAAACCATTTTAATGGTTGATACATATTGTAAATTTTATAATATAATCCTTTTTATGTTCTATAAGTAACATATTTACATAATTATAAATGATAAAACAAACTGAGTTTGTTATGAACAATAACCGTCGTAATAATATATAAGATTATCACTAAATGTATTATCTAATGGTTCATAATAATAATATGTAACCAAATGATGTAAATAAACATTTAAACTTCTGGATTATCATTAAAAACATTCAATTACAATTCTGTATAATTATACCAATCTTAAATAAACTCCATTACTTATAATCAAGCGAACCGATCATGAAATCAAGGAAATGAACACTCTGAAACGAAAAAATTCAATCATATAACTTATTAATAAGGCCATAAATGAACTTAATAAAACTATAATTAATAAAATACTTATATATAAGATTATTAATTAATTAATTAATGTATTTAATTTGATTATCCAGTAATTTAAGGTCAATTACAAAACACGTTCATACATAAGGTAAGGGTTTCTACCCAAACCTCCATTTTCTTTCAGGTTACTCTTATTCTCTACTTACCTCAATGAAATTTTTATTTATTATTATTTAATCTTAATAAATTCTATTTTAATGTTCTATATATGTACCAATCATAATCCCTCTTTATTTTATGTGGATTTATATGTTTTAAAAGGATCTTTAAAAAATTCTTCCCAATAAACAAGCTCGTTTCAAAGGAACTTCTCGAATTCTTACCTATTTTCAAATTCACTCTACAATATACTTTTAGCCACAATTATTTTTATAAAAAACTCATTTTATTATGGAAAAAATATATTAATTCACTCCTATTTTTATGCAGATATTTTTCTAAAAGAACTCTTATTTTTAAAGTAAAGGAGTATTTATCTTAAGAATTACTCAATGATTTTATACAATTATTTTCATCTATTTCAACACTATTCTTGATTCTTGTGTTTAATTGGGATTAATATTTTATGGTATCATCTAACATATTTTATTAAATGGTTTATTATTAGTTTGACTATGGATGTGCTATCTTGATACCATTCAACATATTACTCTGAATTGTTAGTGGTCATATTTAATGATTGGGGAAAGTTATTTACATTTTATATATTAGTTTCAATATGAATGTATATGTTATTTATGTTTATCCCCTTTAATATGGGTAATTAATTTGACTTTGTAAGTGATGGGTGGGGCCCACTATATCCCCTTTATGCATCGGTAGGTCTCATGATACAAACTAGTTTGGGTTTTTACCCTTTTATGTATGGTCTTGGCATGAGGCCTTAATAGAATGATTATGATGTCTGACATTATGAATTCTCTCATTATAAACTAGAGATTGATAGTCCATGTGATTATTAAACTATTAGAATATCCATGGTTATGTTTTATGTCATTATTTAATCAGTTTTTATTCCTTCCATATTATACTCAGGTTTATTTTTAAAGGAATTTGTTTTTAATTATTCATCGTACCTAGTGTTTATGTTTATGATTACTTCCGCTATATTATTTACCCTTAATAAGCATCTGAGATCACCTATTTATTATGTTTTATATTTCCCCAGGATGTGAAGAAGTGTATTATGAATAACTTTCAGGGATAATCTAGGAGTTATTGGAGTTAATAATGGACCTACTATATTGTATTTCATTTCAAGATGTAATGTTGAACTTATGTATGTATCTAGTTTTCCAAAACTACTAAACTATTCAGTCCTTTGGGATATGACTTTCTTGTAATCATTCCAGTGTAATAAAATAATGCACCATCTCCAGAAAACTGGGGTCGGTGCATTACATTAATATTAATATTTATTTTTATTTTTATTATTTATTACCATCATTATTATATTTTTATTATTATTTATCAACCATTATTGGTCAACATTATTTAACAACATTTATTAAATTTTTATTATTAAACCTACAAATAATATTAAATAAATGAATGGATGGATGAATACTCAAAAAATGGGGTATTTTAATGCGTTTAGATTTTCAAATTTAAATCTAAATTAAATAACTAGTTTTTATTTTTTTTTAAGTATATTGATTTTAATATATTTACATTATCTTCTATGAGATCATATACTAGCTTTTAGGTTACTGAATGTGTTTCCTCTCTCTTCATGGTTTTAGAATTTGAAATCTCCTTTTATTTATTTATTATTATTATTGTATATCAAATCGTATAAAGTTGAAGTATTAAAAATGATTTGTCATTTTTTTAATGGGAATTGATTTATATTTGACTCAACGGGAACTTTACGTTAGCTCTCAATGATCCTTGATAAATCTTACGCATACTCATACTTACCTAGTTACCTGAGTTATCATGACCAAAGAAAGCAAGGATGAGAAAACAATCAATCAGCACACAATAAAAAATATAAACCATAATCTTACCCTCTCCTGTAGCTCCCTTTCAAGGAACAGTCCCATTCACACCTCAGATGATCTGACCAAGAATTAAAGCAGACCATAGGATAAGAGGTGCACTGAATAGGGGCCCAACCTTGTGTGTGCATGATGAGGGAGCTTTCTAAAGGGGATGTTTGATATGAGGATTAGGGTGGGGGCTCCCCTCTTTTTTTCATTATTTTTTTCAATAATATTATTAATTAGTATTAATATTAATACTTATTTTTTTATTATTATTTATTACCATTATTATTATATTTTTATTATTATTTATCAATAGTTATTGATCAATGTTATTTACCAACATTTATTAAATTTTTATTATTAAAACTGAAAATAATATTAAATAAATGAATGGATGGATGAATACTTGAAAAACGGGGTATTTCAATGAGTTTAGATTTTTAAATTTAAATCAAAATAAAATAACTAGTTTTCATTTTTTAAGTATGTTGATTTTATTATATTTCCATTATCTTCTATGTGATCATATACTATCTTTTAGGAGACTGAATATATTGCCTCTCTCTTCATGGTTTTAGAATTTAAAATCTCCTTTAAATTATTTATCATTATTATTGCACATTAAATCATATAAAGTTGAATTTTTAAAATGGTATGTTGTTTTTTTTGTATGGGAATTGATATATATTTGACTCAATGGGCACCTTACGTTAGCTAACAATGATCCTTAATAAATCTTACACATACCCTTACTTACCTAGTTAGTTGTGTTATCATAACCATAGAAAGTGAGGGTGAGAAAACAATCAATCAGCAAACAATAATAAATACAAACCATAATCTTACCCTCGCCTACAGTTCCCTTTCAAGGAATAGCCCTGTTCACACCTCAAACAATCTGACCAAGAATCGGAGGATACCGGAGGAGAGGAGGTGCACTGAATGGGGGCTCGGCCTTGGAGGTGTGCGACGAGGGAGCTCTCCAGGGGGGTTGTGCAGCGTGGGGAGTGGGGTGGGGGATCCTTGCTTTTTTCTTTATTTTTTTCATTAATATTTTTAATTAATATTAATATTTATTTTTATTTTTATTATTATTATTATTATTATTATTATTTAATACCATTATTATTATATTTTTATTATTTTTTATCAATAGTTATTGATCAAAATTATTTACCAACATTTATTAAATTTTTATTATTAAACCCGAAAATAATATTAAATAAATGGATGGATGGATGAATACTTGAAAAATAGGGTATTGAAATAAGTTTAGATTTTCAAATTTTAATCTAAATTAAATAAATAGTTTTCATTTTTTTAAGTGTGCTGATTTTATCATATTTCTATTATCTTTTATGTGATCATATACTAGCTTTTAGGTGACCGAATAGTTTGTCTCTCTCTTCATAGTTTTAGAATTTGAAATCTCCTTTTATTTATTTTTCATTATTATTGCATATTATATTATATAAAGTTTAATTTTAAAAATGTTTTGTCATTTATTTTTTTGTGGTAATTGCTTTATATTTGGCTCAACGGGTACCTAACGTTAGCTGGAAACAATCCTTACTAAATCTTACACATACCCAGACTTACATAGTTACTTGATTTATCATGACCAAATAAATTGAGGGTGGAAACACAATCAATCAGTACACAATAACAAATACAAACCATAATATTATCCTAGCCTATAGTTCCCTTTCAATGAATAGCCTTGTTCACACCTCGTACGATACGACCAAGAATCAAAGGAGATCGGAGGAGAGGAGGTGCACCGAATGGGGGCTCGACCTTAGGGGTGCACGATGAGGGATCTCACCAAGGGGGTTGTGTGATGTGAGGAGTAGGGTGGGGGCACCAGACTTTTTTCTATCTTTTTTTATTAATATTATTAATTAATATTAATATTAATATTTATTTTTATTACTATTATTATTTATTATCATTATTATTATATTTTTATTATTCTTTATCAATAGTTATTGATCAAAATTATTTACCAACGTTTATTAAATTGTTATTATTAAGCCTGAAAATAATATTAAATAAATGAATGGATGGATTAATACTCAAAAAATGGGGTGTTGCAATGAGTTTAGATGTTTAAATTTAAATATAAATTAAATAACTAGTTTTCATTTTTTTAAGTATGTTGATTTTAGCATATTTCTATTATTTTCTTTGTTATCGTATACTAGATTCTAGGTGACTAAATATGTTGAATATCTATTCATTTTTTTAGAATTTGAAATATCATTTTATTTTTTTATCATTATTATTTCATATTAAATTGTATAAAGTTGAAGTTTTAAAAAAAATTGTCATTTTTTTGGATAGGAATTGCTTTATATTTGACTCAACAGGCACCTTATGTTAACTGGAAATGATCCTTACTAAATATTACACAAACCCAGACTTACCTAGTTACCTAATTTATCATGACCAAAGAAAGCGAGGATGAGAAAACAATCAATCAGCACACAATAATAAATACAAACCATAATCTTAAGCTCGCCTACAGTTCCCTTTCAGGGAACAACCCTGTTCACACCTTAGATGATCCGACCAAGAATCGGATGAGACTGGAGGTGATGAGGCGCACCGAATGGGGGATCGGCCTTGGGGGTAGGTGATGAGGGAGCTCATAAGGGGGGTTGAGCAAGGCGAGGAGTGGGGTGGGGGAACCCTGACTTTTTTCTTTCTTTTCTTTCATTAATACTATGAATTAATATTAATATTAATATTAATATTTATTATTATTATTATTGTATTTTTATTATTCTTTATCAATAGTTATTGATCAATGTTATTTACCAACATTTATTAAATTATTATTATTAAACATAAAAATAGTATTAAATAAATAAATGGATGAATGAATACTCAAAAAATGATGTATTGCAACGAGTTTAGATTTTCAAATTTAAAAATAAATTAAATAACTAGTTTTTATTTTTTTACATATGTTGATTTTATCATCCTTCCATTATCTTCTATGTGATTGTATACTAGATTTTAGGTGACCAAATATGTTTCCTCACTCTTCATGGTTTTAGAATTTGAAATCTTCTTTTGTTTATTTATTGTAATTATTGCATGTTAAATTGTATAAAGTTGAAGTTTTAAAAATGGATTGTTGTTTTTTTTGTATGGGAATTACTTTATATTTGACTATCATTAAATTTCCATATTTTGTGATTGTTAATTTGATGAGTTAACAAATGGAGAAATTAAATAATGAAGTATTTTATTTTTAATTTTTCATGATAATCATTGCACCTTTAAAATTATGGACACGTCGCATGATGTTTAAATTGATTTATTTAATAACTACCATTGTTTATATGTTGTTATGTTCTTTTTATTTCCTTTTAATAAATGGTCAAAAGCTTTGCTTCTGGATCGACTTGATGGGTATGTTGTTATGCAATTTAATTAATAAAAATATAATATTAAAATGAATTATGGATCTGTGTTTTGAAATTATTGGCTCATTTTCAGAAAAATCATGATAATGGATATTATAATGTTATGATATAATTTGGAACATTAAATTTTTTTAATCACAAAAGTGATCAAATCATAAATTTGTTTTTTTATAAAAAATTATTTGAAAATGAAATATATCAATTACTCATAAATATTATAACATTTTATGAGTAATTTAAATTCTATAAGATATTTAATAATTACCCAAAATCAATTTTCATTATCTTTTAATTTATGAATACAATTATTGGAGATGTATATGTATTATAAAATTTAGTTATATATCCAAAGATAATAAATATTTCTAATTAATGTGTGTATTATTTCTAAATAAATTTAATTTATTTAGTGTCAATTATGATTGTGTATTAGTGCATCACCCAAAGGATAAAACTATTATACATTTTATGTTAACCAATTTTTCTGAATCGATGTATTTTATTTATAACTGAAAGCATTAATTTTAAGCATGTGTTTATTTCATCTAGTCTTCCATTATCATTTCACTCACATGAATCAATTGTTCTGATCTTTAATAGACTAAATTTATTTGATTGAAGTGAGAAAATCCAACTCCACCTTGTTGTATTGGATCTTGATTTAGAACTTCAGGTAGAGAAACTTGTTACTACTATGGATGATAGTAGCGATGATGATAAAATATATTATAGAACATGATAAAGAATAAACATGTTAAATTCGATGTTCATGCAAATGAGCATAGCTAGTAACATCAAGTATACTCTCCCCAAAACTGAAAGTGAAAAATAATTTATGAAATTTGTGGGTGAATAATCTCAAAATGCTAAAAAATATCGTTTTCATACATTAATGAGTACATTGACCGTCATGATATTTGATGGTTATCATACTATGCATGATCTTGTTATTGAAATGAAAATATTGTGAAAAGACTAAATCTTTGAGAATGGAAGTAGATGAAAGTTTCCTTGTAATTTTTTTCCTAAACTCAACATTGTCTGAGTATAGACCATTCCAAATGAACTACAAGACCATGAAATTCAAATGGAATGTGCATGAATTTCATTGTATTCTAGTTTAATAGGAAACATGGTTAAAGAGTTAAGGAATCCACTATCCATTATGTGAATCATCGAGGAAGAAATAAATGTGGCATAAAGAAACATGGAAAGGGAAAGGGTCCATTGAAAGTTAATGAGTCGTCTAGAAAGAACCATAAGAATGGAAATAAATATAAGTGTCATTTTTGTTGGAAAGTTGGACATTTATAAAAATATTGTCTGAAATGAAATTCTTGGTTTGAAAAGAAAGGTAAAAAATGCTTATGTATGTTTTGAATAAAACTTAGCTTAACTTCTACATAATACATGGTGGATTGATTCTTGTTATACAAATCATGTTTCTAATGAAATGGATGGATTCCTTTCATCCAAAATTATAATCCCATCTAAAAATTTAATTTTCATAGGGAATAGAGTGAATTGGAAGTAGTAGGGACTTACCATTTGATCATAGATAGTGGATATAGTTTGGATTTATGTGAAACCTTTTATGTACCTAGTATATCTAGGAACTTTGTTTCTTCATAAAAACTTGATGTTGTTGGACACTCTTTTAATTTTGGGAATGGATATTTTAGTTATTTTAAGAATACATGCATGATTGCATCTAGTTTATTATATGATGGTTTATATAAGCCAAATATCGATACACTAGTGGAAAAGGGATCTATAGAAATGGTTTGATTAAACTGTTGGTATAGGTCCCTCTATACCAATGGTTTATTATAACCATTGGTATGATATGTTTTAGTGAAAGTTATACCAACAGTTTCAAAAGCATGTTAGTATAGGATGTCTTCATGAAGGATACACTAACAGTTTTAATAAATAATTGGTATAGAGTAGTTTTTGTTCAAGGATATACCAATAGTTTGTTGAAACTATTTATATAGAGTTCAGACATTAAAGGTACACCAACAGTTTTAGTAAACTTTTGTTATAGAACAACTATACCAATGGTTTTAAAAAACCGTCAGTATAGGAACTCTACACAAATCCTTGCTCGCGACCCCCCCCCCCACCCCTCATATCTAACTCTTGTATAGTTTCGAACCTACGAGCGCCTTCCATTATCTTCCTCAATTGTGGCGATATATCCTTAATTTTTGTTTTCATTCAGTTGTTCTTCAACATCAAATTGGTGAGTTCCAAATCTGTCATATCTTTTTCCAAGATTCATTTTCATTTTTTTCTATGTATAAAACGATAACCTATATTTTTTATCTTAGTGTTCTTCCATATTAATTAAAAAAGGTTTAATATTGGTAATCATGGATTGTAATGATTAATTTTTTATTATATTTTTTTGTTCTGGTTATCCTTACTATTATAAGAGTTTTCTTGGATATATGTAACTATTTTTAGAATTTTAATGATGATGTTTTTTTTGTGGTGTAAGTGGTTTCATATGATTAATGTATCAATGATGTGTGTAGTGGGGTGGATTTTTCTATTTTTCTAAGGTTCTCTCGCTATGTAGGGTGGTCTAAGTTTGTAGTACGGGTCTAATTTTTTGGTGATGTCTACTCTGATTTTAGAGAAGTTTTGTTGCTTTTGTGCTATTGAAATGAGGGTTGTCCATACATCTATTGAAGGAGCTTCTTGTTTACTCTCTTTATTTCTATTCTTTTCTACATGCACTACTTCTATATATTTAATATTATTTTTTCAGTGGATTATTTTCTTAGCTCAATCCCTACCAGGGGCTTATTTAGTGATGGGTTGATCATTATAATTACCAGCCTTTCATTTTTTACATGTGGAACCTAATTTGACTCTCTTGGGCAGTTTTTTCAATCATCTTTTTTATTTTTAGCTTTTCATTAACAAGTTCAATGTGATAAATTCAATCATTCAAACAATCAGAATGTTTTCTATTTGAGTAATAAATTGGAAAGTTGACCAACAGTGCACTAGTGAGTCGAATTACACTAATTTCACATGACAATATACAATTGAGTTGGTCTTTTAAAATAAATTAAATTCTTATTACTAGTTGGAATTATTTTTTGTAGAACTTCTTGGCTAGTTAGTGATTATTTGATGACTCTTGATGGATATCACTGACACTTTTTAAGAGGCTCGATTATCCTACAATAAAAACTTATGCCTAGAAAAAAATTTCAAGCAACCCATTTATATAATGGAATTCAATATCAATGATTTATATATAGTATTTTGTTATATATATAGTATTTTTTTATTATAATTATCATATAGTATAGTGTATTAGTTATGGTTTTATATAAAGTGAACAATTCTCATTTCCTTAAATAAGTTTTCTATTTAACATCAATATTATTAAATTGCTTTTATGACATGACATATAACATTTTTATAGAATTAATAGATGTTGGATGTATGAAACTGATCAGATATCAAGCAGTTTTCAAAACAAGTTAGAGAGATTTTTAGATTGTTCATTTAATAATGCTTTAGATATAGGTCTTATACAAAATATGTGTTATAATTGTGCTGGAATACCTTAGTTAATCCATGAAGAAGTTAGCTACCATATAACCAAATATGGTTTTAAAAAAAACTATTGTGTTAGGTATAACAATGGGGAGAAAGGAAAATCTAAAAAATCATGATTTAAATGAGAGGAGGGGATTGGAGAATTTATTAGATGACTATTTTCTATTTATTCATCATCATGATAAATAAAGGATGTCAACCCATGAAGACTTTGATACAATCACACATTATGCATGTAATGAAAGTGATGATGTTGATGGGATGAAAAAAATCGAATGATGTCGCCATGACTCCAGTATATCAGCAATGTAATAAAATGAAAAGGCTGGAATTTTTAATCTAATTATTTCATAGGAAAACCGTGAATGATATTTCTAATACTACCATTAATTATATTCTTATATTTTTAAAGTACTTACTTTCATATGATGCAGAATTTCCCTCAAACCATTATATGACATGGAAGTTATTTGATGAAATTGGATTTTCTAAAAACAAAATTCATTATCAGTTGAAAGATTACAAATTATTATGGGAGCAAACAACAGAACAAAATGATTATATAAAATGTGACATATCCTAATGGAATCCAAATATTGATGTAACACTATATTGTGTGCCAAAAAAAGTAATGTGACACTTTCCATTGATTCTCATACCCTAGAATCTTTTCATGTCTAATAAAATGTCAATAAATATGCAATGTCATGATACTAAGAGAAAGGAGGATAATGATGAGTTTGTTTATTCTACAGATGGATTAGCATGGTGTAAATTTGATGCTTGATATATTGATTTTGAAACTGACATTTATAATGTGAGGTTTAGTCCATCATGTGATGATTTTAATTTTTTTAGTAATATTCTTACTTAGAAAAACACATGGACGGTTTTTATACACATTTATAACCTTCCTCTATATATGTGTATGAAAAAACCATTCATACTAATATCTATACCTTCTGATCCTGGAAATGATATAGATTTATACATTCAAATTTTAATAAAAGAGTTGAAGAATATTTGGAATTTGAGTGTACATATAAACGATGATTGTTCAAAAGACATATTTTAGATGTGTGATATGATTATGTGGATAATAAATGATTTTCATACTTATACAATGATGTGTGTCTAGAGCACGAAGGGAAAACTTTCATGTCTTGTTTTTATGAAGAATACATGATCTAGAAGACTTAAATATTATTTTAGTTTACGTTTTATAGGAAATTTATGATTCCCTCCAATGGATCATCCATATAGGAATAATCATCAAAGGTTTGACAATATTATGGAGACGAACAATCAACCTCAGCATATGTATGAAACTGATGTGCTTAATGAATTTCAAGATTTCATTTTTTCATTCAGGAAGGGTCAAATGAAATATATAAATAGGAAGAATGTTTACACTAAATCCAATTATAATTAGAAGAAGAAAATTATCTTCTTTCAGTTTCCTTATTAGTTAACCAATTTGTTACATCATTTATTAGACATAATGCACATTGAAAAAAAATATGTGAAATGTTTCTTTTAATTATTATAAATGTAAAAGGAAATATAAAAGATGATTTATGATCTCAGTGTGACTTTGTGGATTGTGGTATCAGGACAAAATTGCATCATGTGTGTATCAATGAAAATAAATGAAAGGTTTTAAGTGCTTATTATGTGATGACACCTACAGAAAAAAATCAATTTTTGGAAGTACTGGAGACTATCAAAGTTCTTGTTGGATACTCAAATAACATATCAAAACAGTTCAATGTAAGAGAGTTGAAAATGAAATCTTTGAAGACTTGTGATTATCACATCACTCTACATGAGTTGATTCCAATAGCAATACATCATCTGTTATCCAATAATGTAAGGGTATAAGTTATTTCATTGTGAAATTTTTATATAGATCTTTGTGCTAAGAATATTTCTAAGTATTTCTTGTAAAAAATGTTGGAAGATTCATAAATAATTTTTTGTAAGTTATAGAAAATTTTTTCTCCATCATTTTTCACATTAATGTTGCATCTAATTATCCATCTTCCAACCAAAATACTTCTTAGAGTACCTATTTCTTTTTTTTTTGATGTATCCAATTGAAATAAATATGTACACATTGAAATCTTATGTCTATGATAGGAATTATCCTAAAGGTACTATAATGAAAGGTTATTTGTCTGAAGAATGTATGGATTTTTGTTCAATGTATTTTTTTAATGTGTCTATGTGACAAAACAGAACAATGATAAATAAAGAAGAGTAGTATGAGAAAATTGAACCCAGTTTCCCATCACTTTCTCAAATAGGGGGAATTCCAAAATCATATACATTAACTACATTAATCCTTGAAGAGCAGGAGAGGACACATCATACAGTTTTTTTTAACTGTGATTTGTTCTATGACCACATCAAGTAAGTAAATTGAACATGTATATGTTATCTCATATCATGTAATTTCACATATCAGTTAAACTAATTTTATTTTTTTTATGTAGGTAACATAAACAAAATACAAATAGAAATCATTGTTCTTTATCTTTGAGAAGGAGAGAGACTTTTCATAGCAAAGAGTTTTTTGCTTGTTTGAAATTGAAGGTAGAAGTGTTGTTGTAATAACTTAATAAAATTAATATTTAGTTAATTTTAATATACATTTGTATTTCAGGTATTGAGTTTTCCTACTAACTATATCTTTGAGGAAGTATGATTTTTTGAGTTTGGTTATAATTATGTGGTTTTTTAATGCAAATCAATTGTGATCAATGAGTGTAAATTTATTATCACTGAACAAGCAATGAACATGATAACACAACATAATGGTGTTATGGTAACTACCACAAGAGACTGTTATGTCAGTGTATTATATATTAGACCTTGATTTTAAAATGTATCTTATTATGGAGTCATTGAGGAAATACTAATATTAGATTATTACTCTCATAGTAGAGTAAGTATAATGAAATGATAGTGGTTTGATTCGATGATAAGACATGACACATTTATTAATGATTATGGATTTTGAGTTATTTATATGACTCACACTCTTTCTATAGATGATCCATATATATCGGAATCATTTGTGAAAAAAGTTTTTTATGTGAAAGTTCATTTGTGACCTTAATTTGGTGTTATTATTGAAGTAATCCCAAGACATATTATTGATGATGGTGAGGATGAAATTGACGCCATCATTTTCCCCATTAGCCCTAATCAATTTATTACTATTATGACTCCAATAGTTTAATTTTTAGAGTTTATTGTGAACCTAAACTTATGGTGAGATTTATATAGAATCATCCATTTGTATTCTTAGTTATTTTGGTTTAGATTGAATTGGGTTGTTCAGGTTTCTACTATTCAAATTGTTTTACTATTGATTACAAATATTTTATATCCAACTTGACCTTCATGTATATTTTCAATATATACTGGTTGTGATTTTCTTTGATTTTCATTTTCTAAAATTGAATTGAACTGTATTAGAATCTAAAAAACCAAAAAAAAGTTAAAAAATTCAATTACAATAAAAAATAAGATGAATTGAAATGAAAGATATTAAACTAATTAGAATGAAAATAAAAAACAATGAAAAGAATGACCTAACCAAAAAATGGAAAAATGACCTAACCCAAAATATGAACCAAATGACCTAAACCAAAAAAATGGAAAAATGACCTAATCAATTGACCAAAATGAACCAAATGACCAAACCAAAATTGAATTGGATCGAATTAAAAATAGAAAAAGAAAACTATTTCATACCCATGATAAACATGATAATTTGAACATGTTGATTTTTCTATGGAATGTCTTATGTTTTGATATTCTTTCCACTAAATATAATATGATTTTGTTATGTAACTGTATATCCTTTATTTAGTTTGGAAATCGGTATTCCTTAATTAAGTCACGTCACATATTCTTTCTTATTTGGATTACACACTAATTATGAATTTCTAATTAAATGAATATTTGTTTTCAAGTGCAGGAAATGAAAAAGATTGAAGAGGTATGAAGGAAGAGGGTGTTATACAATAATCATCGCATGAGAGAGTGGTAAATTCCTCCTTTGGTTCATATTGTGAGTATTTTATTTCGAATATATATCAATAAAATGTAATTTCATGTGATTAAATTTGTTTTTAAATTGTAATCTGAATCCACCACCTAAGAGATAGTTATCCTCCAATGAACCCAGTGGCAGCGGTGCTTAGCCATATGATTCAAGGGGAGTGGTGTTAGGGATACTCACATCACTCATTGTACCCAATCATACCCTATCCTTTCATTAGATGTACCATATAGCAAACTTTCTTATCTCATAGTGTCATTAGAGTCACCCAGGATATTTAGGTTTCCTATATTTCACCACCATTTACATATGATCCTCCCTATCTTTCTTTACCTTATCCAATAATTGATCATGTTCCCCATCCATATTATACTTTTCCACATATTTCTATGCCAACTTCTTTTACTTTTACTCTATTCTTCCTAAACTTCTATATTCATGCTCCTTCAACTTCTACTCCGACGCATTCTAAGCCTCATGAGAAGACATTGGATCCCACTGCTACTGTACAGGTTGAAAATACTTAAGAACCTAGGGATTCAAAAATACCCACTAATAAACCTAGATCAGTTATATTTATAAAACCCTAGTATTTTTTTACCACAATTTATTTTCATTATAATATGTATTGGTATATTATTTGTTTTTTTCTTTTACAGTTGGATCATCCAGTTGGTTTCATGCATGTACACGCATGTGTGAGGTCTAGAACCACCACACACAACTGATGGTTGAGTGAAATGAGTATAATCAAATGATTGGAAAATAGGGTGATAATGTAGGAATTTAATGGTGAAGGTTTCCAAATACTCTGACATCATTCCCATCAGACCAATCTTCTGGAGACACCTTTAAAATGAAGTAAAGGGTAATGCTTGGGTGTAAATATGGGTAAGAAAATTCATTAGATTTAATGTTATATTATTATTGTATTTATATGAATTAATATCTTGGTACCAGCATTTTTATAATTTTCCTGATGGTGAGGCTATGAGGACTACACAAATCTTGGAATTAGTTGATCTATGAAGAGAATAAAAGCATGAGTTGTATAGTAGCTAGGTTTCTAGATTTGGAATGGATTTAGAGGCCATACCTATCATGAATGAGTGTCCAATATCAAATTATCATAAAATTATTTCCCATTGCAGGAGTATTGAGTTTAAGGTATTAATCAAATTTGAGGTTTTTGAATGAAAATTGTGATGATTTACATTAATACTCTATTTTGTCTTATTGAAAATTATTTTTTAGGAAGTTTCAGAAAGAAATAAAAAAAGGATGCTACAAAATATCTCCACACTTTGGGGAAGAATACGATGATATAACACGAGAGGAAATAAGTATTTTAAATTCAAGACATTATAGATCCATTTAATTATGATGGTATTTTTAATTATTAATTAATATAAATATATTTCCAACTCATAAAATATGTTCAATAAGAATAATAATTATAAATTCTCCATGAAACCTAAAATCATCAAAAATATTTTATCATCATCATAGAATTATCTCTCAACACATCTAAAAGAAAAGACTCATTCTATTGTCATCATTAATTTTTATATAAAAAATGATAATAAACTTCAAATACCAACTTTCAAAATGTGCCTCCCAATCATAACTCACCTAATATAAATGAAACAATTCATGGGATCTCTCTTTATTCAAAACTAAATCATGGGTTTTCAAATAAAATTCCATTCTAATTTTCATTACCTCAAATCTTATTCCTTCGATTAGCTATCTTGAATGTAGGGAAATTTATTTTTAATAAGATCTTACTTATTTCATTTCAATTTCCTATATGAGTTGACTAAGTGTAGTATAAGGACTCCTTAGCTTCACCATTTGAGGAAAATGAAAAAAGTCACAAATTGTATTGGATCATCATACACCCCTTGAGGATTCGTTATAACACACAGAAAGTGGAATTATTTGATATGTTTATATGGAACTTCCTTTGAACACCTTTTAAGTTTAGATAAATGATTAATTAAATTGGATTTTAGTTCAAATATACCCTAATATTTAGGTTATCCTAAGAAATTTTAAGGATTATCTAAGTCTAGGTTAGCTTATTCCATCAATTTTCATTGAGTGCCCAAGATTTATTACTATAATGCTCTGACCCTAGTTACATAGAGTCGATGCATTATTACGTAATATTCGCATGATCACAAGAAATCAATTCCCAAAATTCTGATTAGTTTAGTAGCCTTGTAAGTACTAAATACATACATAAGTTTTACTTTACATTATTAAATTAAAAAACATTGTGTCTCCTTTAAACACACTCATATCCCTTATCCTATCCCTATAGGTCAGTCATAATATACTTCTTCACATCCTAGGAAAAATAGAACATAAGAAACGGGTGAGCTCAGATGCTCAGTAAGGATAACAATATATAGTAAACTATCATAAATAAGCATAAAAATTTAAGTCAATATATAAGACTAAAATAAGACACTTTTAAACATAAAATTCAGTATAATATGGCAATGATAAATAAAATAATGTCATTTACTTATTCACATGGATATTATACTAGTCGACTAATCATATGTAATATCAATAGCTAATCTCATAATGATGGAATGCATAATGACGGACATCATAACCGCATAGTCAAGGCCTCGTACCAAGACTACAAAAAAAATATTGTCAAGGCCTTGTTCCAAGGCACTAGTTTGTCTCATGAGACCAATCGATGTATCAAGGGGCTATAGCGGGCCTCACCCCTCACTTACTATGTCTAATGAATTCCTCATATGAAAAGGTTGAAACATAACATAAACATTTGTATTAAACTAACATATGAGATGTTAATACTTTAACCAGAAACTGTGAATGAACTAAAAATAACACTTCTAAATTCAAACATATCATAAAACTATCAATACAATATGGAATATTTTATCATAATAAATCAACTTCAATTAAACATAAAATCCAATAATATATGTTGACATAAATGAAATCAATCCAAAAACTATTTGAGAGAAATATATCTTTCTACTTTGAAATCATTTAAAAGTTTTATAATTATAAAAGAAAACATTTATTTTTAAAATATTATTATAATCTTGTAAGGGAAGATTAGAAGGTGTTATAACAGAAAAAAATAGCCTCACCCTCCATATAATTTAAAAAGCACTCTTTCTTGTTGAAAAGGTCATAAAGTACCTTGTTTGAAAAATGAAGAAAAGATTTATTTAAAAACATTTTATAAAAAGTCAAACAAGGGTATAAATTAATTTAACCCATAGTCTAGGAAATAGTAAAAATGTTTTTAAATACATTTTTAAGAAACATGGATGTAGATGATAAAGAAGTCCAAGTAGATACTTACGTATAAACAACCTCGGATGATAAAGAGATTGTAAAATTAACCCTTACCTTGTAATTTTCCCTAGTAGAGGGTATGTTAACTTCATATATAATAGTTAAATCATTGTTATTAAAATATAAAATAACCACATACATAAATATGATATTATATATGACCCTCTAATATTGTTTTGTTAATAATATTTCAGTAGTATCATTGTTTCAGGTGTTAACTGGTTCATTTTCCTTTATATGTTTTGTTACGAAGGTCATGTTTGTTATTTATAGGATGTATTTGATCAATATATAGAATGATATTAAGTTCTTAAAAAAAATTAATCATCAATTGAAAATTATTCTTAAATGGTTACGATGGGGAATGAAATCTCATCGCGTCGTAGAGACGGTAAGTCATACGTATGAATGAGCAACAATATCATTATATTCATGGTGAAATCGTATGTAATTGGATGGTATATTATATATTCAGAATAATTAACATGTTGTATTTATTATTTAAATCAATTATACTCATTATTATACTCATCCAAATAATGAAGTGTTGAATCACAAACTACACCACGATGTAGAGACGGTAAGCAGTACATATGCATGTATGGTGACTTTGTCATTCATAGGATGGATAGAATAATGAATATGGTTATAACATATTTATAATAACATATTAGTATGTAGAAGTTACTGGATTTATTATTTTATTATGGAAATAATAAATAAAGAGGAAGTAGAAGAAGAAAAGAACTTTGAAATAGGTGATGAAATAATTACCTCTTCTTTGGGTGCTTCCTTTTGATTTGAACAAAAAGGGCTCTTTAGGTTGGATTTATGATCAAAGTAAGGAATATAGGTTGAATTGAGGGTAGTTTTGAGGATATTTGAGCAGGTTTAGGCCAATCCAAAAGGCTTTGGAGATGTGAATTTAAGATAAGGAGAAGTACCCTTTTATAAGAGAGGTGAGGGGCACTTTTGGAAAAGCTTGAAATATTAATTTATTATAAACTTATTTTCAGTTTCTAATAGATAAAAATAGATTTATTTCTATGTTAATGTGGGTATGGGTCTAACTCCTCTAAAAATAGGTTTTATACATGTTTAGGTTACCATATTAAACTTATCTTTTAGATTTAACTCTTAGTTAAATAGTTTAACTTTTACCATGTCTTCTTGTATTTTTATACTACATGGTTAATATAGTTACTATAAAATAACAAGAGAACCTAAAGTGGTTCATTAATGACATATGTAACATTATCTAATTCATTTTTATGAATCTTAGACTTTTATTACTATTATATAATTTAATAAAATAGTATTTGTTTTAAAAACTCATTTATGTCAATTTTGACACTATTTAGTATTTGGTTTTTTGTGGAAGTCATAAAAACCTGATTACTTAAAAAAATAAATTAAATAAACCCTAACATGTCATATTCACCTATAAAATTATTTTATGGCATCAAAAGTTTCAATTTGTATTTATTTTAATATTTATAATATCAAATATTTCAATCTTTCATTAATAAGGTAATTATTGCATCGTCATTATGTCATAAATAAATTTAATTATTTATTGTCTAAAAATTATAAATAAAATACCATGATGTATGAAATATTTTAGATTTATAATTAATATTTATAGTCAAATTTATCTTATGTATATATCTATATTAAAAATGGTTTAGTTATTAAAATTTGAATTTGACACCCTTAACTCTTCTTTAAATAAAATATAATAAATGTTCTAATCTAATCCATGTGGATCAAAAAGGATCATATTTTTTTCCTAAGGTTGATTTTGGTTGAAAAAAAATTATTTAATAGAATTAGTACATGTGTTGGGGTAATTTTATATTATCATAATATTATTTTTACCTTTAATTACCCTATTTACTTTTAATCATGGTAAATAAAATTCAAAAGTTACTATTCACAAAAAATTATTTTCATCCTATTGAACCACATTTTACTTAATGATGAAAAACATCTCTATATGATTTTTTAAATTCAATTCATAGAAGCGTTAAAATTACATTTTAGGCAAATTTACAAATGTGCCTAGAAGATGGGTAAAAGACGTTAAAAAGTTCAATAAAATTTTATAAATATAATCTTATTATAAAATGACTCCAATGAATTAAATTGGAATAATATAATTATTATGTATCTATTTTTACTTTAAAATAAATTTAAATTTAAAAATAATTATTTAAATAAAAATTCAGTTTTAAACAATAATGTAGTGTTTTCACTATTCATCAAAAATTGAAAGTTTTCAGAAAAATACCAAAAATTCAACCTAAGATAATTTTGATATTCCGAATCCAAAAATGAAGTCCGTTTTGAAAAATAAAATTTCAAAAATTTCAAAAATTGGGTATTACTATTCATAAATATGTTTTAAATGGCTAGGTGGTGTGCTAGAACTCAAAGCTGCATACAACACAGGTTATTGTATTAATCAAAGAGAAGCATATCGTGGAAGCTTGGGGTGTTACATTATTACCTCCTTCATATAATTTCATCCTCTAAATTTCTATAATATTACTTCATAAAAGGATTCAGGTGGTTCTTCATCATAAGTTCATCAGGTTCCCATGTTGCCTCTTCCATTTTATAGTTTCTCCAAAGAACTTTTACCAAACGAGTCATCTGGTTTCTCAACACTTGTTTTTTGTTATCAATAATTATGATAGGATCTTTACAATAAAACAGATAAGGTTCCAATTATATTTCTTCATAGGTGAGTACATATGTTGGTTCAGGCATGTATTTTCTCAATAGTGATATGTTGAACACATCATGAATTTTGGAGAGACTTGGAAGCATTGCCAAACGGTAAGCTACAACTCCAATTCGTTCTAGAATTTCAAAAGGTGTGATGTACCTGGGTCTTAATTTATCCTTCTTACTGAATCATATAACACCCTTCTATGGTGATGCCTTAAAGAAAACATGATCACCTAATTGAAATTCCAAATCCTTCCTTCAGTTATCAGCATAGAACTTTTTCATGATTTGATCTTCTTTGATGTGGGTTTAGATAATCTTCATATTTTCCATTATTTCCTAAAAAAGTTCTAGGCCTACGATTTTTCTTTCACCAACATCATCCCAACAATTTTGTGTGCGACATCTCTTTCAATATAACGCTTCATATGGTGCCATCTGAATACTTGAATGAAAGCTATTATTATAGAAAAATTATACCATAGGTAAATACTGATCCCACATACCTTGAAAGTCAAGTGATCAAGATCTCAACATGTTATTTAAGGTTTTAATAGTCCGTTCTGATTGTCCATCAGTTTAAGGTTGATAGGCAGTGCTCAAACAAAGTTCAGTATCCAGGGATTTCTGAATACTTTTCCAAAATCTTGATGTAAAATAGGGATCACGATCAGAAACAATCAATAGGGGTACACCATGAAGTCTTACAATTTCATTAATATATATTCTTGCTAAACATTCAAGTGGTAAACCTTCTCTTATAGAAAGAAAATGTGCTGACTTGGTAAGACGATCAACAATGACCAATATTGCATCATTCCTTCTAGGAGTATTTGGTAGCCCCATGACAAAGTACATCGTAATACCATCCCATTTCCACTCAGGTATGGGAAGTGGTTTCATGAATCCTCTAGGATATTGTCTTCCAGCCTTCACTTGTTGACAAACCATACATCTTGACACATAATCAGTAATCTCCCTCTTCATGTTGTCCCACCAAAAATGTTCCTTCAAATCTCTATACATCTTAGTGCTACCATGGTGTATAGAGAAATTGGAGCTATGAGCATCATCCAACGATTCCCTTTTTAGATCGGTTATATCGGGAACACAAAGGCTCTTCCCAAATTTCAAAATGTCATCTTCATATATAAAGTCAACCAATCTCCCATCATTCACATCTTTAATTTTATTTTGAAACTCCCCATCATCAGTCTAAGAAATTTTTATCCTTTCTAGTAAAGATGATTTGGAAACCATTTGAAAAAGTATTGATGATTCACCTTCCATGATTATTCCCATATCCATCTTTACTAGATCCATGAACATAGGATCCCTTTCAACTCTCATCTTTTTCCTAACTCCATGATACTTTCTACTCAAATCATTGGCCACCTTATTTTCCTTCCCTGAGTGTTATTGTATTATGCAATAATAATCTTCGAGTAGTTCAAGCCATCACCTTTTCCTCATGTTAAGTTATTTCTATGAGAAAATATACTTCAAACTCTTGTGATCAGTATATATCTCACATTTTTTACCATAGAGATAGTGTCTACATATCTTCAGAGAAAATATTACAGCTTCTATCTCAAGATCATGAGTAGTATAGTTTTGTTCATGAATTTTTAGCTATCGTGATGCATAGGAAATAACTTTATCATTTTGTATAAGGACACAACCAAGTCATTTCTTTGAAGAATCACTATAAATAACAAACCCATCATTTCCCGGTGGTTGATTCAATATAGGAGCATTGAATAATATTATCTTCAATTCTTCAAAACATTCTTCACACTCTTTTTTTCTAACAAATTTAACCCCTTTATGTGTGATCTTGGTTAATGGGTTAGACAATTGGGAAAAATTCTGGAAGAAACGCTGATAGTAACCTATTAAACCAATAAAACTGTGTACCGCAGTTATACTTGTCAGTGCTGGCCATTCTTGGATTTCCATTTTCTTTGAAGGATCAACATAGATTCCATTCTTAGAGACAATATATACAAGAAAATAAATCTCTTAAATCCATAATTCAAACTTGCTAAACTTCCCATATAATTCATTTACTCTCAGAGTTTTCATAATAGTGCGCAAGTGATTTTCATGATCTTCGTAGGTTTTGGAGTATACCAAGATATCATCAATAAATTCCACTACAAATTCATCAAGATACTCCTTGAAAACACTATTCATCATATCCATGAAAACATAGGGTGCATTAGTCAGTCCAAAAGTCATTAATGTAAACTCATAATGCACATACCTGGTTCGAAATGTTGTGTTTGGGATGTCTTCCTTCTTCACACACAACTGATGATATCCAAATCGAAGTTAAATCTTTGAAAAATATTGAGCTCCATGAAGTTGTTCAAAAAAATTATCAACACGAGGTAGAGGATACTTTTTATTTATTTTTATATCATTGATCTCCCTGTATTCAATGGAAAACCTCATAGATCCATATTTATTCTTAACAAAAAGAACAGGGGCTCCCTATAGAGAAACACTAGGGTAAATAAATCCTTTATTACTCAATTCCTCTAATTTTTTCTTTAGTTCCACTAATTACAGTGTCCATTCTATAAGGGGTCTTCGATATGGACCTTGAACCATGAATTAAGTCAATGGAAAACTCAATTTCTCGTTTTAGAGGATGTCTAGGTAAATCCTCTGGAAACACATCAACATATTATTACACAATAGGTACATCCTCTATTTTAACATTCCTTTCCTAACCCATATATATTTATCTCTATTCCTCCCTAATAATTGAATTTAGTAGAGCTATAGAGGGTGGATCTAGATGATAATCAGATGGTGATGTTTTTTCTCTAAAGATAAAAACTTCCTTATCATCACCAAAAATTGTAACCTCCTTCTTCTTATAATAAATTTTCACATCATGGTCTGAAATCTAATCCATACTGAGGATTATATCAAATTCAATCATGGGTATGACAATAATATTAGCAGATAAAGCATGTTTATATGCCATAATGGTAACTGATTGACAAAACATTGTTGTTATGATACTTTCTTATGAGTTTTGACTTACAAATCCATTGTTAAGTCAAATTGGAACTATATAATTTTCTTGGAAAACTGGGAAGATATGAAAGAATGAGATGATCCAGAATCAAATAAAGCATTGGATAATTTTGAGGAAAATATTAAAGTACCTACCACCACTTCATTTAGAACTTCAACCTCAGTAGTTTTGATTGCATAAGCTTGGCCTTTCTCCCTTAGCCTTTTTTTAGGTAAGTTTACTTAATGCTTAGGAAATTCATTTGAATAATTACCCATCTCTTTACAATTTTAGAATTGAACATTAATATATTTTTTCGTCCCCTTACAATCAGGAGCTTAGTGGCCTTTTTCTCCAAACCTGTAACAACCTCCCATACCCTTTAGGCATGTACTAGGGTGTTTCTTCCTATAATTATTGTAGGATGGAAATTAAAATTTTCCCTTCTTCCCCTTATTTCCTTTTCCATAGTGTTCAACATCTTTATTTTCTTTAAAGTCATAAGACTTAGAGAATTCCTTTTCTATCTTCATAACACATGAGAATATATATTCGTACGATGAGAAGGATTGTGAGACTAATGCTCGTCGGAGAAATGGTTTTAACCCATAAAATAATAAATCAATATTAATTCTTGGGTTACTTATATAATATGAAGCATGCCTTAATAACCTTGTAAAGTTGGCCTCATACTTTGTGACATTCTCATCCTCCTTTTGCCTCAGACTCAAAAATTGTCTTTCCATATCTGTTCGATGTTCACAAGGAAAGTATTTTTCTAATAAAATCTATTTCAATTCCATAATTTATACTTATTCATCCTTATTTGTGTTTTGAATTAATGACCACCATTGATATACATCTCCTGAGAGGTAATAAACCACCATGACAACTTTTTCCCTTTCGCTACTCCCCAAAACATGAAATATTTTCTCTAGAGAACTTATCCATTGCTCATCAACAAATTGATTTTTATTCCAATTGAATTTTGGTGGTTGTTTCCTCATGAAGTGGTATAACATTGATCCTCCATGTTGCGGATTAGGGTGCTCCATATGGGTAAGGTTATTATTCATAACCTGAGTGAGTTTTCCCAATATGGTAATAAGTATTTCAGAACTAGTTACATCACCAACTCCACTATAATTATCCTAAATAGGAGGGAAATACCTACATGGATTACGTGTGTTGATACGATTTTCATTCCTTCCACTAGTCTCCATTTCTAAACAATGGAATACACTAGATTATTTTATAAATCACAATGCATAATTCCAAACTTGTAAAATAATTAGCATAAATTGAACAGTTTATGCATATAATCCATAATCATAAAAAAAATCTTTGGGGAAATATTTACTCATAAATCCATCATAATGTTTTGTAAAGAAAATGTGAATTATCCTAATCATATCCCTCAGGAGTGTCAAACCAGGTGCGCAGTAATGCCCGTTGTCGTGTACCAGGATACCCTAGGTCAAGCCCAAAACTCCTTGTCAGAGTTTTCACTCCTAGGTACATTTGTTTCAGAACCACATCCACATGTAGTATCTATATATGGATGTATTTCTTGGATAACCCACATAATATCTATATTACCAAAAAAATTAGATGTTCTTCTATATTAATCCTCAAAGTCTATCTTAGGGTAATGTTCTCTAATCATAGTTTTTCTAAATATAGTTTCCAAGGTTTGTACTAAACTTCCTCCAATACCAACTGAAATGACACGACCCCAGTTACCCAGAGTTGGTTCATTATTACATAACATTGGCATGATCACAAGAGATCAAGTCCCGAAATACAAATCAGTTTAGTATCCTTAGAAGTACTAGTTGCATAAATAAGTTTTATATTAAATTATGAAATGAAAAAAAACAGCATTGTTTCTTCTTTAAACACACTCATATCCCTTAGCTTATCCCTACAGGTCAGTCATAATATAATTTTTCACATCCTAGAAAAAATAGAACATAAGAAAGGGGTGAGCTCAGATGCTTATAAGGATAACAATATAGCGGAAACTATCATAAATAAGCATAAACATTTAATACAATGTATAAGACTAAAATACAAGCCTTTTAAACAAAAACTTCAGCATAATATGAAAATGATAAATAAAATAATGACATTTACTTATTCACATGGATATTATACTAGTCGAATAATCACATGTAATATCAACAGCTAATCTCATAATGATGGAATGCATAATGTCGGACATTATAACCACATAGTCAAGGCCTCATGCCAAGACTAAAAATAAAAATATTGTCAAGGCCTTATGCCAAGACACTAGTTTTTATCATGATACCTACTGATGCATTGAGGGGATATAGCGGGCCCCACCCATCACTTACTACATCCAATGCATTCCTAATATGAAAAGGGTGAAACATAACAAAAACATTCGTATTAAACTAACATACAAAATGTTAATACTTTAACCATAAACCATAAATGAAATAAAAATAACACATCTATAGTCAAACATATCATAAAACTATCAATACAATATGGAATATTGTATCATAATAAATCAACTTCAATTAAACATAAAATCCAACAATATATGTTGACATAGATGAAATAAATCCAAAAACTATTTGAGAGAAATATATCTTTATACTTTGAAGTCATTTGAAAGTCACATAATTATAAAAGAAAACATTTATTTTGAAAATATATTTATAAGATGTTAAGGGAAGTTTTGAAGGTGTTGTAATGGTGGAAAATAGCTTCACCCTTCATATAAGTTAAAAAACATTCTTTCCTTAATTTTTCAAAAAGGTCATAAAGTACCATGTTTAGAAAATGATGGAAAGATTACTTTAAAAAAAATTATAAAAATTTAAACAAGGGTATAAATGACTTTAACCCATAGTCTAGAAAATAGTAAAAATGTTTTGAAATACATTTTTAAAAAGCACTTATGTGGATGATAAATAAGTCCTAGTAGATACTTACGTATAAACAACCTCATATAATTAAGAGATTGTAAAATTAACTCTTACCTTATACTTTCCCTTAGTCGGGGGTATGTTAACCTCCTGTATAATAGTTAAATCATTGTTATTAAATTATAAAAGAATCACATTCATAAATATGATACCATATATGATCCTCTAATAATGTTTTGTTAATAATGTTTCAGTGGTATCATTGTTTCGGGTGTTAACTGATTTGTTTTCCTTTATATGTTTTGTTACATAAGTCATGTTTGTTATGGATAGGATGTATTTGATTCATATCCAGAATGATATTAAGTTATTAAACATTTTTTTAATCATCTAATGAAAATTATTCTTGAATAGTTACTATGTGGAATGAAATCTTATCGCGTTGTGGAGAGGTAAGCTGTACGTACGCACGAGTGACAATGTCATTCAATTGATGGTGAAACTGTATGTAATTGGATGGTATATTATATATACAAAATCATTAAAATTTTATATTTATTATTTACATCAATTTTACTCATTATTATACCCATCCAAAATAATGAAGTGTTGAATAACAAACTACACCACGACGTGGAGACGGTAAGTCGTACGTACGCACGTATGGTGACTTTGTCATTCATAAGATGGATAGAATAATGAATATGGTTGTACCATATTTATAATAACATATAATTATTTATAAGATACTGGAGTTATTATTTTAGTATGGAAATAACAAAGAAATAGGAAGTATAAGAATAAAAGAACTTTGAAAGAGGTGATGAAATAATTACCTCTTCTTTGGCTGCTTCCTTTTGATTTGAACAAAAGGGATGCTTAGGTTGGATTTATGATAAAATTAAGGACTATAGGTTGAATTTAGGGTAGTTTGGAGGATATTTGAGCAGTGTTGGATGATCCAAAAGGCTTAGGAGGTGTGAATTTAAGAGAAGGGGAAGTACCCTTTTATAAGAGAGGTGAGGGGCACTTTAGGAAAAGCTTGAAATATTAATTTATTATAAAATTATTTTCAGTTTATAATAGCTCTAAATGGATTTATTCTGAGGATAATGTGTGGAAGGGTATAAATTCTCTCAACCAATAGGTTTTAGACCTATTTAAGTCACCATATTAACTTTATCTTTTAGATTTAACTCTTAGTTAAATAGTTTAACTTTTACCATGTCTTCTTGTATTTTTATACTACATGGTTAATACAGTTACTATAAAATGTCAATCGAACCTCAAGAGGTTCATTAATTACATATTTAACATTATCTAAGTCATTTTTTCAAATAATTATATTTTTAAGACTATTATATAATTTAATAAAATATTATTTGTTTTAAAAACTCATTTATGTTAATTTTGACACTATTTAGTATTTGTTTTTTTAAGTCATAAAAACTTAATTCCATCAAAAAAAATACATTTAATAAACCCTAAAATTTAATATTCACCTATAAAATTTGGGTATGGCATCAAAAGTTTCAATTTACATTTATTTTAATATTTATAATATCAATTATTTTAATATTTCATTAATAAGGTAATTACCGAATCATCATTGTTTCATAAATAAATTTAATTATTTAATGCCTAAAAATTATAAATAAAATACCATGAAGTAGGAAATATTTTTATCTTTCTAATGAATATTTATAGTAGAATTTATCTTATGTATATCCCTATATTAAAAATGGTTTAGTTATTAAAATTCGAATTTGACACTTTTAACTCTTCTTTAAATAAAATATAATAAATGTCCTAATCTAATCCATGTAGATCAAAAAGGATAATATTTGTGTCCTAAGGTTTATTTTGGTAGAAAAAAACATATCCAATAGAATTAGGACATGTGTTGGGGTAATTTTATATTATTATAATATTATTTTTACCTTTAATTACCCTATTTACTTTTAACCGTGATAAATAAAATTCAAAAGTTACTATTAACCTAAATATATTTTCATCCTATTGAACCAAATTTTACTTACTGATGAAAACTATATCTATTGGATTTTGAAATTCAATTCACAGAAGCAGTAAAATTAGGTTTTATGAAAATTTGCAAATGTTCCTAGAAGATGGGTAAAAGACGTTAAAAAGTTCAATAAAATTTTATATATCTAATCTTATTATAAAATGACTACAATTAATTACATTGGAAAAATATAAGTATCATGTATCTATTTTTAATTTAAAATAAATTTCAATTTAAAAATAATTATTTAAATAAAAAGTTAGTTTTAAACAATAATGTAGTGTTTTTCACTATTCATCAAAAATTGAAAGTTTTTAGAAAAATACCAATTTCACCCTAAGATAAAAATGATATTAAAAATCAAAAAATTAAGTCCATTTTGAAAAATAAAATATATAAAATTTTAAAAAGTGGGTATTACTATTAATAACTACTTTCAAAACGGCCAGGTGGTGTGCTAGAACTCGGAGCTGCGTACAGCGCAAGCTATTGTATTAATCAAAGAGAAGCGTATTGTGGAAGCTTAGGGTGTTACATTCTTCTCTATTTCAAATAATTTCATCTACGAAATTTATATAATATTACTTCATAAAAATATTCAGGTGGTTCTTCATCATAAGTTCCTCGGGTTCCCATGTTTCCTCTTACATTTTATGGTTTCTCCAAAGAACTTTTACCAAACAATTCGTCCAGTTTCTCAACATTTTTTCTCTGGTATTAAGAATTATGATAGGCTCTTCATAATAAAATAGATCAGGTTTCAGTTCTATTTCTTCATAGGTGAGTACATGCGTTGGGTCGGGCATGTATTTTCTCAACAGTGATACGTGGAACACATCATGAACTTTGGAGAGACTTGGCGGCATTGTCAAACGGTAAGCTACAACTCCAATTTGTTCTAGAATTTAAAAAGGTTTGATGTACCTGGGACTTAATTTACCCTTCTTACCAAATCATATAACACCATTCCATGGATATACCTTCAAGAAAACATGATCACCTACTTGAAATTCCAAATCCTTTTTTCAGTTATCGGCATAACTCTTTTGCTTAATTTGAGCTTCTTTGATGTAGGTTTGGATAATCTTCACCTTTTCCATTGTTTCCTCAACAAGTTCTGGGCCTACGAGTTTTTTTTCACCAACATCATCCCAATAAGTTGGTGTACGGAATCTCTTTCTATATAACACTTCATATAGTTCCATCTAAATACTTGAATGGAAGCTATTGTTATAGGAAAATTCTACTATAGGTAAATACTGATCCCACATACCTTGAAAGTCAAGTGAGAAATATCTCAACATGTCTTATAAGGTTTCAATAGTCCGTTCTGATTTTCCATCAGTTTGAGGCTGGTAGGAAGTGCTCAAATGAAGTTCAGTATCCAGGAATTTATAAAGACTTTTCCAGAATCTTGATGTAAAATGTGGATCCCGATCAAAAACAATCGATAGGGGTACACCATGAAGTCTTAAAAATTCATTAATATATATTCTTGCTAAACATTCAATTGGTAAATCTTCTCTTATAACAATAAAATGTGATGACTTGGTAAGACGATCAACAATGACCCATATTGCATCATTCCTTCTAGGATTATTTGGTATCCCCATGACAAAGTCCATCGTAATATCATCCGATTTCCACTTATGTATGGGAAGAGTTTGCATGACTCCTATAGGATGTTTTCTTCTAACCTTAACTTGTTGACAAACCATACATCTTGACACATAATCATAAATCTCCATCTTTATGTTGTCCCACTAAAAATGTTCCTTCAGATCTCTATACATCTTAGTGCTACTAGGGTGTATATAGAAATTATAGCTATGAGAATCATCCAAAAATTCCTTTTTTATATCAAGTATATCGGGAACACAAATCCTCTTCCCAAATTTCAAAATTCCATCTTCATATATTAAGTCAACCAATCTCTCATCATTCGCAGATTTAATTTTCTTTTGAAACTCTCCATCATCAGTCTGGGAACTTTTTATCCCTTCAAGTAAAGATTGTTTGGAAACCATTTGAAAAAGTATTGATGTTTTACCTTCCATGATTATTCCCATATCCATATTTACTAGATCTATGAACATAGGATCACTTTCAAGTCTCATATTGTTTAGAACTCCATGATCCTTTCTGCTCAAAGCATCTGAAACCTTATTTTCCTTCCCCAGGTGGTAGTGTATTGTTCAATCATAATCTTTGAGTAGTTCAAACCATCTTCTTTGCCTCATGTTGATTTATTTCTATGAGAAAATATACTTCAAACTCTTGTGATCAGTATATATCTCACATTTTTCACCATAGAGATAGCGTCTCCATATCTTCAGAGTAAATATTACACCTGCTAACTCAAGATCATGAGTAGGATAGTTTTGTTCATGAATTTTTAACTTCTGTGATACATAGGCAATAACTCTATCATTTTTCATAAGAACACAACCAAATACTTTCTTTGAAGCATCACTATAAATAACAAACCAATCATTCCCTAATGGTAGAGTCAAGATAGGAGCATTGAATAATCTTCTCTTCAATTCCTCAAAACATTCTTCACACTATTTTATACAAACAAATTTAACCCCTTTATGTGTGAGCTTGGTTAATGGGTTCTCTAATCAGGAAAAATTCTAGACAAAACGCTGATAGTAACCTACTAAACCAATAAAACAGCGTACCTCAGTTATAATCTTTGGTGTTATCCATTATTGGATTTCACTTTTCTTTAAAGGATCAACAGAGATTCCATCCTTAAAGACAATATGTCCAAGAAAAGAAATCTCTTGAAGCTAGAATTCACACTTGCTAAACTTCCCATATAATTCATTTCTTCTAAGAGTTTTCAAAATAGTGCAAAAGTGATTTTCATGGTATTCATAGATATTGGAGTATACCAAGATATCATCAATAAATACCACTAAAAAGTCATCAAGATACTCCTTGAAAACTCTATTCATTAGATATATGAAAACAGAGGGTGCATTAGTCAGTTCAAAAGGCATTACTATAAACTCATAAAGCCTATACCTGGTTCGAAATGATGTCTTTTGGATGTCTTCCTTCTTCACACACAACTAATGATATCCATATCAAAGTTAAATCTTTGAAAAATATTGATCTCAATGAATTTGATCAAATAAATCATCAATGTGAGGTAGGGGATACTTATTATTTATTGTTATAGAATTGATCTCCATGTAGTCAGTGCACAACCTCATAGATACATATTTTTTCTTAATAAAAAGAATAAGGTCTCCCCATAGAGAAACACTAGGGAAAATAAATCTTTATTACTCAATTACTCTAGTTGTTTCTTTAGTTCCACTAATTCCAAAATGTTCATTCTATAAGGGGTATTCGATATGGGCCTTGAACTAGGAATTAAGTCAATGGAAAACTCAATTTCTTATTCTAGAGGATGTCTAGGTAAATCATGTGGAAACACATCAACATATTCTTGCACAATAGTTACATCCACTATTTGAACATTTATTTCCTCACCCATATATACTTCAATCCCTTCCTCCCCAAAAATTGAATTTAGTAGAGCTACAGAGGGTGGATCTAGATGAGAATCAGATGGTGATGTTTCTGCTCTAAAGATAAGGGATTCCTTATCATCATAAAAAATTGTAACCTTCTTCTTCTTATAATAAATTGTTGCATCATGGTTCGAAAGCCAATACATACCGAGGATTATATCAAATTCAATCCTGGGTATGATAATAAGATCAAAAGATAAAGTATGTTTATATACCATAATGGTAACTGGTTGACAAAACTTTGTTTATATGTTACTTCCCTTAGGAGTTTTTACTGAAAACTCCCTTATTAAGTCAAATTGGAAATATCTAATTTTATTGGAAAACTTGGAAGATATGAAAGAATGTGATGATACAGAATCAAATAAAGCATTGGATAATTTTGAGGAAACTATTAAATTACCTGCCACCATGTCATTCATAACTTCAACCTCAGCAGTTGTGATCGCATAAGCTTAGTCTTGCTCCCTTGGCCTTTTCTGAGGTAAGTTTCCTTAATGATTAGGATGTTTATTTGAATAATTACCTATCTCTTTATAATTGTAGCATTGAACATTGAGAGCATCTTTCTTCCCCTTCCAATCATGAGTTATGTGTCCTTTTCTCCACACTTGTAATAAAATTTCATCCCCTTTAGGAATGTACTAAGGTGTTTCTTCCCACAATTACTACAGGATGGAAATTAAACTTTTCCCATATTCTCCTTATTTCATTTTCCATAGTGTTCAACATACTCTTCTTATCTTTATTTTCTTTAAAATCATAAGACTTAGTGAATTCCTTTTATATCTTGATAGCACATGAGACTATATCTTCATACTATGAGAAGGATTGTGAGACTAATGATCATCATAGAAATGGTTTTAACCCATCAAAGAATTGGTCAATATTATTTATTAGGTTACGTATATAATTTGAATAATTCCTTTATAACCTTGTAAATTTATCCTCATACTTTGCGACATTCTCATCCTCCTTTTACCTTAGACTCAAAAATTGTCTTTCCATATTCACTCGATGTTCATGAGGAAATTATTTTTCTAATAAAATATCATTAAACTCCCTCCATTACATATTTTATACTTCTTCATCCTCCTTTTTGTTTTGAATTAATGTCCACCATTGATCTTTATCTCCTGAGAGGTGATAAACTACCATGACAACTTTTTCCCTTTCGCTACTCCCCAAAGCATGAAATATTTTCTCAAAGGAACTTATCCATTGCTCAGAAACAAATGGATTTGTAGTCCCATTGAATGTTGGTGGTTGTTTCTTCATGAAGCAGTCTAACATTGATTATCCATGTTGTGTATTAGGGTGCTCCATATGGGTAAGGTCATTATTCATAACCTGAGTGAGTTGTCCCAGTATAGTTATAAGTAGTTCAGCCCAGTTGCATCACCAGCTCCACTGTAATTATCCTGAATATAAGTGAAATCCCAACATGGATTACATTCCTTGATACGATTTCCATTCCTTCCACTAGGTGTCATTTCTAAACAATGTCTTACACTAGATTAGTTCATGAATCGCAATGCATAATTCCAAAATTGTAAAATACTTAACAAAAATTGAATAGTTTATGCATATAATTCATAATCATAAAAAAATGTTTTCCTTGGGGATTTATTTAATCATAAATCCATCATGATGGGTTGTAAATAAAATATGAATTATCCTAAGCATATCCATTGGGAGTGCCAAACCAGGTGCGCGGTAAGGCCCATTGTCGTGTACCAGGATACCCCGGGTCAAGCCCAAAACTCCTTGTCAGAGTTTTCATTCCTAAGTAAATTTGTTCTAGAACCAATTCCACTTGTAGTATCCATATATGGATGTATTGCTTGGAAAACCAACATAATATCTATATTACCAAAAAAATTGGTTGTTCTTCTATACTAATCCTCAAAGTCTATCTTATGGTAATGTTCTCTAATCGGAGTTTTTCGAAATCTAGTTTCCAAGGTTTGTACTAAACTTCCTCTGATACCAACTCTAACACCCTGACCCCAGTTACCCATAGTCGTTTCATTATTACATAACATTGGCATGATTACAATAGATCAAGTCCTGAAATAATGATCAATTTAGTAGCCTTGGAAGTACTAGATACATACATAAGTTTACATTACATTGTGAAATGAAAAAAAAAACATTGTGTCTCCTTTAAACACACTCATATCCCTTAGACTATCCCTGTAGGTCAACCATAATATACTTCTTCGCATCCTAGAAAAAATAGAACATAAGAAAGGGGTGAGCTCGGATGCTCAGTAAGGATAACAATATGATGGAAACTATCATAAATAAGCATAAACATTTAAGGCAATGTATAAGACTAAAAAAATACTTTTAAACATAAAATTAAGCATAATATGGTAATGATAAATAAAATAATGCCATTTACTTATTCACATGGATATTTTACTAGTTGAATAATCACATGTAATATCAATAGCTAATCTCATAATGATGGAATTCATAATTTCGGACATCATAACCACATAGTTAAGGCCTCGTGCCAATACTACAAATAAAAATATTGTCAAGGCCTTATGCCAAGACACTAGTTTGTCTCATGAGACCTGCCGATGCATCGAGGGGCTATAGTGGGCTCCACCCGTCACTTACTATATTCAATGCATTCCTCATATGAAAAGGGTGAAACATAACATAAATATTTGTATTAAACTAACATATGAAATGTTAATAATTTAACCATAAACTGTGAATGAAATAAAAATAACACATCCATAGTCAAACATATCATAAAACTATCAATACAATATGGAATATTGTGTCGTCATAAATCAAATTCAATTAAACATAAAATCCAACAATAGATGTCGACATAGATGAAATAAATCCAAAAACTATTTGAGAGAAATATCACTTTCTACTTTGAAATAATTTCAAAGTTTCATAATTATAAAATAAAACATTTATTTTGAAAATATATTTATAATATTGTAAGGTATGCTTTGGAGGTGTTATAATGGTAGAAAATATCTGCACCAACCGTATAAGTTAAAAAAATTCCTTAATTTCCCAAAAAGGTCATAAAGTACCTTATTTGGAAAACGAATGAAAGATTTATTTCAAAATATTTTATAAAAAGTAAAAAAATGGTATAAATGAATTTAAACCATAGTCTAGGAAACAGTAAAAATGTTTTGAAATACATTTTTAAGAAACATGGATTTAGATGATAAAGAAGTCATAGTTGATACTTACGTATAAACAACCTCGGATAATAAAGTGGTTGTAAAATTAACCCTTACCTTGTACTTTCCCTTAGTAGGGGGTATTTTAACCTCCAGTATAATGTTTAAATCATTTTTATTAAATTATAAAATAAACAAATTCATAAATATGATATCATATATGATCCTCTAATATTGTTTTGTTGATAATATTTCAGTGGTATTATTGTTTTGGGTGTTAACTGATTTGTTTTACTTTATATGTTTTGTTACATAAGTCATGTTTGTTATGAATAGGATGTATTTTATTCATATACCGAATTATATTAAGTTCTTAAACATTTTTTTAATCATAAAATGAAAATTATTTTTGAATGGTTATGATGTGGAATGAAATCTTATCACATCGTGGAGACGGTAAGTCGTACATACGCACGAGCGACAATATCATTCTATTGATAGTGAAATAGTTTGTAATTGGACATTATATTATATATAAATAATAATTAAAATTTTATATTTATTATTTACATCAATTATACTCATTATTATACCCATTCAAATAATGAAGTGTTGAATAACAAACTACACCACGACGTGGAGACGGTAATCCATACGTACGCACGTATGGTGACTTTGTCATTCATAGGATAGATAGAATAATGAATATAGTTGTACCATTTATATAATAACATATCAGTATATAGAAGGTAATGGAGTTTTTATTTTAGTATGGAAATAACAAATAAATAGGAAGTATAAGAAGAAAAGAACTTTGAAAGAGGTGATGAAATAATTACCTCTTCTTTGGGTGCTTCCTTTTGATTTGAACAAAAGGGCTCCTTAGGTTGGATTTATAATCAAATTAAGGCCTATAGGTTGAATTTAGGGTAGTTGGGAGGATATATGAGCAGGGTTTGGATGAGCCAAAAGTCTTTGGAGGTGTTAATTTAAGAGAAGAGGAAGTACCCTTTTATAAGAGAGGTGAGGGGCACTTTAGGAAAAGCTCAAAATATTAATTTATTATAAAATTATTTTCGGTTTCTAATAGCTCAAAATAGATTTAATTTGAGGATAAGGTGGGTATGGATCTAAATACTCTCAAAAAATAGGTTTTATACATGTTTAGGTCACCATATTAACCTTATCTTTTGAATTTAACTCTATTTAAATAGTTTAACTTTTACCATGTCTTCTTGTATTTTTATACTACATGGTTAATATAGTTACTATAAAATTCCAAGAGAACATAAAGTGGTTTATTAATGAAATATGTAACATTATATAAGTCATTTAGCCAAATATTATATTTTTAAGACTATTATATAATTGAATAAAATAGTATTTTTTTTTAAAACTCATTTATTTCAATTTGGACACTATTTAGTATTTGGTTTTTTGTGAAAGTCATAAAAAATTGATTCCTTCAAATAAAATACATTGAATTAAACTTAACATGTCATATTCACCTAGAAAATTCTTGTATGGCATCAAAAGTTTAAATTTACATTTATTTTAATATTTATAATATCAATTATTTTAATCTTTCATTAATAAGGTAATTACTTCATCATCATTGTGTCATAAATAAATTTAATTATTTAATGAATAAAAATTATAAATAAAATACCATAATGTATGAAATATTTTTATATTTCTAATTAATATTTATAGTCTAATTTATCTTATGTATATCCCTATATTAAAAATGGTTTAGTTATTAAAATTTGAATTTAACACTTTTAACTCTTCTTTAAATAAAATATAATAAATGTCCTAATCTAATCCATGTGGATCAAAAAGGATAATTTTTTTCTCCTAAGGTTGATTTTGGTCTAAAAACACTTATCCAATAGAATTAGAACATGTTTTAGGGTAATTTTATATTATTATAATATTATTTTTACCTTTAATTACCCTATTTACTTTTAACCGTGGTAAATAAAATTCAAAAGTTACTATTCACCAAAAAATATTTTCATCCTATTGAACTGAATTTTACTTATTGATGAAAACCTTGTTTGTTGGATTTTTTAAATTCAATTCACAGAAGCAGTAAAATTACATTTTATGCCAATTTGCAAATATGCCTAAAAGATGGGTAAAAGACGTTAAAAAGTTCAATAAAATTTTATATATCTAATCTTATCATAAAATGACTCCAATGAATTAAATTGGAATAATATAATTATTATGAATCTATTTTGACTTTAAAATAAATTTAAATTTAAAAATAATTATTTAAATAAAAAGTTAGTTTTAAACAATAATGGAGTGTTTCCACTATTCATCAAAAATTGAAAGTTTTCAGAAAAATACCAAAAATTCACCATAAGCTAATTTTGATATTTAGAATAAAAAAATGAAGTCAATTTTAAAAAATAAAATATATAAAATTTAAAAAAGTGGGTATTACTATTCATAACTACTTTTTAAACGGCTAGTTGGTGAGCTAGAACTCGGAACTGTGTACAGTGCAAACTACTGTATTAATCAAAGAGAAGCGTACCGTGGAAGCTTAGAGTATTACAATTATATTTTTAGACCATTGGGTTTTGGTGTTTTTTATTTTTCCATATCAGTAGTAGATTTTTCATATCTAAAATTTATAGACCTGTAAGATTATTTTATCAATTTATCATCTCTCTCTCACTTTCTCTCTCACCTATATTAACTCTATTGTTGAATGTCCAATAAATTTTAGGGTCAAAACACTCAAAATAATTGTTTGGATACTCTGGTATGTGGTTTATAGATGCAAGAAGTATATTTTTACATGGTTAAAAATAATAAAATATGAACTATAAAATGAAATTGAATAGTTTTTATTTGTTCAATAACATCATTAATGAAAATATGGGATTTTTGAAACTAGAATAGATTTGTTAAATAATATAATGAGTACTAATATAGTATTTAATATATATGAATCATGATGTGTGAAATAGTATTATAATATATAAATCAACCAACAAATAAAAAAATCAGGGGAAATTTAAGGGATATAATGTATGAACTACTTGGGAAACAGCTTGGAAATATAACTAATTTAATTCCTAAATCTATTTCACATAGTACTAGTAAAACATAAATAACTTATGATGTGCCATAATGGAACTCCCTAATTCAGTCTCAAACAGGTTGCATAATTTAGTTCAATGAAACTTTTTTTATTTTTCCTTTATGAAACATGAATGAATGATTTAGAATTTTTGTAGATAATGTATTTATTGGTTGTTAGTGAACATAATTGAAATATGCAACTGGGTTAATTGGGTTATAGAAAAAATAATTGAAAAGGGAATAACACTATATGAAAATGGAGGCCATTTTCATAAAATAATTTTTTTGAAGTAGTGGTATGTGCTATTTAAAAACCTTAGTGAAATTAATTATCATTATACTTGAGAATTTTTTCTTAATTTGAATCATTCTATGCATGGTTTTTTTGGGAAAAATCCCTCAAGGAAACATTGAATCATTATTGGGTTGATTTTGTTTGTTGACAAAGTGGGTTTACATGGTTAGTTTTTTAGTTCCATAGATATTTTTTACAATATATTTTGACAAAGAACCATGAAAAACGGATGGAAGATCTGGAAGTGGTACAAAAAAATGTATACAAGGTGGCATCATTTTCTAGTGTTTTCCAAATTTTTGGGTCTAAAAATTGGAGAATAGAGAAATGTGTTTTCAAAAAATGGATTTGTGTACCAATATCAAAGATCCTTGTAAATTTTCACTCCATTAATGTTTCAAAATTAGAAAATCAAAATATGGTAAAGGAAAGAAGGGTGCACAAGTTATGGAGTGGCGTGCAAGGTGAGTTTCACGATAGAGGCTTGGACGAATGGACTAGCGCATCTGGGGGAAATTTTTAAATCATGCACTTAAGGTCGTCAAAATGCATATAAATAGATGGCCACCCCCTTATCTAGTAGCATCTCAACACTTGGAGAAAATTCTAACTCTAGTTGCACAAGTGGTGAGGTTGGACAAGTATTGAGTTATTCCGAATTTGTGTGCCAGATGGTAGTTGTGTGCCAATAGTGAGTTGGGAGTAAAAGGGTGTGTGTCATGAAAGTTGTGAGTATAAAAAGTTTGTGTTGTGAAAGTTTGGAGTAGAGCTCAAGTTGGTTTTTCCATTAAAAAGGTAACACTTGTGTGTCATGATTAAAGTAGCGTGCAAGTCAACCTAAGGTTGTGCGAAAGATTTAAGTTGCCCAGTACACCTACAGTAAAGTTGTATTCATCAATGCATGAAAGTGGGACATAAATAGAGCATCTACATATAGTATAGGATGCATTCATTTGAGATAATGAAGGGACCTACAAGTCTATAAACTGTGAGTAGATATTCTGAAGAAGCAATGAGCACACTTTAGTTGAGAGAGTAGTGAGCTTTAATTTTTTGATTGGTTGTAAACCAGGAGGGATATTGAGTCCACTCTGAACTTTGAAAATAGTAGTGTTATTTTAGTAGATTCGGTATATTAGAACATTGTAATTATATGGTCCTTAGATGTTTCCCAGTGAGGGTGAACCAAGTAAGATTGTTGTGTCATGTGCATGATTTAATTTATGTTCATATATTATTACAGGAAAGAGAGAGAAGAGTGTTTTGTTTAACAACGAAACAAGATCCGAAGGGGTGGTGGTTTTAATCTGTCATACCCTAATTCACCCCCCCCCCCCAATCAGGGTATTTGAACTAGTGGGACTAACAATTGGTATCAAAGGTAAAGGTTAATATTTGTGTTTCTCTCTCAATGGAGGTCATCAATCACAAAGGGATTCCGATCTTAGATGGGAATAATTTTTAGTTATGGAAGAATTGGATGCAGTAATACTTTTGATCTTTGGGAATGGATGTGTTTATAGTAGAAATGTATGGTATTTTAGCCAACGTTGACAATGGTTCTTTTTAAGAAGCATAATGAAGGTAATTGAATGCTAACGCCAAACGAATCAATGTGTTTGGGGGATCCCTATCAAATGAAATCTGTACAAAGTTGATTTCATGTAAGACATCACATTCTTTTGGGAAAATATATTAAATATCTATGAAGAATATTCAAAGGTCAGAGAGGAAAGTTTTCAGGTTCTGTGAAACAAGTATTAATATCTAAGAATGAACACAAATGAGGATGTTTATGCATTCTTTGATAGGGTAAATTTTTTTTTGGAAGACATGAGTGATCTTGGATAAATTATTGAAGATGTAAATATTGTCAATCACATATTGAGAAAACATCCACCTTGGTTCAATCCAAAAGATTCTTTATTAGAGGATAATTATATAAAGGTTCTCACATTAGATAGCTTGCACGGTACTCTTATCGCATATGATATGAGAAATGAGGACATTGAGTCTATAGAAAAAGTTAATTCTAAGGAAGTGGTATTCAAGGCCATGAATAAGATCACCATTGGAGATTCTTAAGAAGAAGAAGAGACATATGAGGTGATTTTATTCCTTTCCTCAAATCTATATAGTGGAAAATAAAAGTTCAAAAGGAAACTTCCACTTGCTTGATTTAGATGTGGAAAGGTTGTTCATCTTACATCAAGGTTCCCATAAGAAGTTCCAAGAAGATGATAAGGATGAAGTTGAAATCTCTATGAAAAAGTCTTTAGCCTATGTGAAAGGAAAAAAATTAAGAAAATTTTCTTTAAGAAAAAGAATCTTCTTTCACAAGAATGTGATAGTTTAGATGAATCTAAGGTTGAATAGATAGAGAATTGTAAAGATCATGGAGAAAATTCTATGGTGGTAGTTGTTGGTAGTACTCAGAAAAATAAAGAAACCAAAATTTATGAATAAGAAGTTGTAGGAATAGTTTATTTGTAGGCTGATCTAGAGGTCACTCTAGAGTAGATAGATGTTTAGAGAGCCAAAATGAAGAAATCAAAAAAAGTGATCCATGATGCCAAACTCTATATACAATAGTAGTAAGATGAGAAGTTGGAGCTGATAGAAGAAATTGAAAAACTTAAGACTTCAACGCTGGAGATATTAAAAAATATTTTTGAGTATAAGATCAAAATTGATGAACAAAAAAAGTAAATTTGATAGTTTGACTAACACCAGAAGGGATCAAATTAAATGTATAGAATAACTTGAAAATGAAGTTTTCATTCTACGATGAAAAGTTAGGGATCAAGAAAAAATATTAACTCCCAATGTGACATCGGGAAAGTAGAGAATTCAAAAGATGGAAAAGTTGGAAGTATAGCATAGACTTCTAGCAGAATTAAAGAAATAGTCAAATCTAAATGATAAGTTTGGTATGGGGCTTGATCAAAAACATAAATTAATCATGGTTGAAGTTAGACCGCAAACACCTGCTCCAAGATTGAATATTTATTTGGGCATGAAGTATAATCAGAATATTCATAGAACCCAAGAGACATAATGTGGTGTATAAGTGACACATAGGAATTCACCCTAAATTAGGTGTTATTGCTATGTAAATATGGGACATCCACAAAATTTGTGTTCCATATCTAGGAGATACCAAAGGGAACAAGAACAATAGTTTCATCCAAATAGAGATCGATACTCTAGAATATCTTTTTAGGGACATTGTTTTTGGCGTGGAGGATTTGGGCACATGTCTAGATATTGTACATCAACTATTCAAAGGAATGTTCCAAAGAATAACCAAAGTAGTCGCAAGCACAAATCAAAGACTTTATAGGTGAGTTGAAAACTCAAAATTGATTTAAAGCATTGAAAGATGAATTTAGTCCATCATACTCCAAGTAAGATCAATATTTTCAATCTATGCTGAGTGTGAAGTCAAAAACATGGATCATAAAGAAAAGAACAAAGAAGGCAGTGGTTGTGGAAATTTCCCGTAAAGCATTAGATCGTTCTAGTGTATGGATCATTTATAGAATTTGCACATCCCATATGGCAGGAAATATGGATATTGTTATAAGAATAAAATATGACAAATAAGAAGTTGTTAATTTTGGAAACAATGAAGACCTAAAGATAATTGGATTAGGAAAGTCCAGGTTTGGGGGAAAAGAAATGAGACATTCTGATGTCTTAGTAGTAAAAGGTCTTAGTCACAACCTGCTTAGTGTCAATCAACTATGTGACTCAGGGAATTCTATAAGATTTACTAAGAATATGTGTATCATCAAAGGAAGGGATGGTGTAGTTGTTTTATAAGGAAAAATAACAAAGGAAAATATATAACTTGTAAGTGGGGAAGAAGATATGTTCTTTTTATCCAGAGAGGAATAAAACAAGTTGTGGAATAAATAACTTGGTCATCTATGCCAACCATCCCTAGAAGATTCGGTAAAATGTGATACAGCTAGAGACCTCCGTAAGCTATCATGTGATCGTACTCATACATGCACTGTTTGTCAACAAGGGAATATCATCAGAAATATGTACAAATAAAAAGAACAAAAATTGACCAGAGTGCTTTAATTGGTGCATGATAATGTATGTGGACCTATCTCACCAAGAGTCATTGATGGGAAGAGATATTATGTTCTTTTCAATGATGATTATAGAAAAATGGCATGGTTATTTATCATTTCCCACAAGTCTGATGTGTTCAGTTTCATAAAACAATATCAGAGGAATCTAAAAGGATGCTTGGATAGAAAATTATGAATTTTCATAATGATAATTGTATGGAATTCACAAACAGTCTAGTAGAAGACTATCTCGAGAACATAGGATAAGTCATCAAGTTTCTTTAGTAAAAAATCCCCAATAGAATAGAGTGGTTGAAAGGAGAAATTAGATCATCAACAACATGGCCAGAACTATGCTTATTAAAAAAGAACTACTGGAGAAATTTTGGAAGGAAATAGTTGTGACATCGGTCTATATTTCTAATAGAGCTCTGTTGTGTCCAAAGGAAGGAAAGACTCTATATTATATGTGGTACAAAAAGAATCCAACATTGAAATAATTTTGAATCTTTTGAAGTAAGTTCTTTATTATCAAAAAAGAAAAACAAAAGAAGTTTGAGTCACAAGGAGAGAAGGGGATATTCCTTGGATAATCAGGAAAAAGTAAGGCATATAAATTATTTAATAAGTGGCTGGGAAAAATAGTGAAAAGAAATGATGTCACTGTAGTGGAAGATGAATAGAATACTCAACAACTTAGTGAACAGTTTCCTAATGAAAGTGATGAGGAGGAAAGAAATATAGGGGGGATAAGTGGTAGATGCTGATTTAGGAGAATTCATTAATAATGAGTAGGAAGAAGTCAAATCATTGTCTATGAAGAAGTCAAAGAGTTGAGCTGAAATTGACAGGAAAAATATCATTGGTGATCAGACAGCGCCAGTTCAAACAAGAAGAATGAATTCATTACAACAATCATCTTTCCTATATTAGGTAGAACCTAAATGTTTTGTTGATTTAGTTGGAGATGAAAATTGGGTTCAGGCTATGAATGAAGAGCTGGACCAAATTGAAAAAATCAAACATGGGAGATTTTTTTGATGCCAACAAATAAGAATGTCATTGGGACTAAATGGGTCTTTTGTAACAAGATGAATGAATATGGAATAGTGATTCGAAACAAATCATGATTGGTGTGAAAAAGTTACTCCTAGATAGAGGGTATTTATGTTGAAGAGACATTTTCACCTATTTCAAGGCTAGAAACAATCAGATTATTCTTATCCATAGTAGTGAAAATAAAGTTCAAGGTTTTCTAGATGGATGTCAAGTCAGTATTTCTAAATGGGGTTCTAGAATAATAAGTTTACATTGAGTATCCATATGTTTTTATCATTCATGAAGATTAGAACAGAGTTTTTCAGCTTAATAAGGCATTATATGTTTTGAAGCAAGCACCAAGATCATGGTATTCAAGGTTAGATCAGTTTCTAAAAAAGTTTGGTTTTTTGCGTGGTGGGTTGATTACAATATTTATATCAACAATGATAGTAATTAAAGGATTTTGGTGCTATTTTATATCAATGAAATAATCTTCAATGGATCAGATGAATCAAAATATTTACAGTTTTCCGAATTCATGAAGAGTGGGTTTGAAATGTCCATGATTGGTGGGCTTATGTTTTTCCTTGGTTTATAGGTGACACAAGGAAGTAATGGAATATTAATTTCTCAATCAAAATATACCAAGGAAGTTTTATAAAGGATTGGAATGGATAATTTCAATGAGACAAAGACTCTGGTGGATAATTGGATGAAATCTTCTTAGGATGATGAAGGCAAAGCAGTCAATGTCATAGAATATAGGAAGATCATTGGAAGTTTGGTCTACTTAACAGCGATGTGACCAGATATTCTTTTTTCCACATGTCAAGCTGCACAGTATCAAATCAATCCCAAAGAAAACCACGTGCTTGTAGTAAAAAAATACTTTAGTATATCAAGGGCACTGTGGATTTTGATTTGATGTATAATGAAAAATCTCATCCAAAGTTATTGGGATATACAGATACAAATTGGGCTGGATCAGAAGATGACATAAAATCAATGTTAGGAGGTTCTTTATATCTTTATGAATTGTGTATTTCTTGGATAATCAAGAAATAGGATTGAATTTCATTGAGCACCGTAGAAGATGAATATATTGTGGCTACTTAAGATTGTACACAACTATTGTGGATGAAGCAGCATCTTGATGATATGGGAGTTGAAGTGAAGTCTCTAATTGGAATTCATTGAGATAATTCAAGTGCTATAAATCTTATAATAAATTCATTCCATCACTCAAGTACAAATTTCATTGAAATAAAGTATCATTTTATCAAGGAGAAGGTGTATAAAGGGCTTATAAAGTTGGAGTATGTTCATATAAACCTAAAAGTTGCATAAATTTTGAAAAGGGAATTACCTAAAGAATCATTTTAGAGGCATCAATTGAATCTGGGAGTTCATTTGACTCCCCTCACTTGAAAAAGTTTGGATGTGGGACCCCCTCTCCCCGAGGTATGGTGTGTTTTTCCCTTATGTACTAATGTGTGTTTTTAATCTATTGTAGAACACAAAGGAGTGACCTTTGGGTTTATTGAAAATGGGGGGAGAAATTGAATGGGGAGAATTGGATTTTAAAAGGGAAAAAATTTCTTATCCAAGACACGAGGAGAAGATGATAGGTGGAGCATCTTGATAAGGGGATCAGCAAGACAATGTGAGTATTAAATCTGATGATGTTAAAGGTGGTTGATCAAAGATTACATATCATGATATATGAGGTTCGTGATGAAATCATAATAGTATTTTTGGAATGGAATGAAGTGGTTCATTGATGAACTTTGCATTATACTCTTGTTTCTTATGTCGAGCATTTCTCGTGTGGGCTTAGAGTATGTATTGAGTAAGTCTTTGATCACTATCTGAATCGTAAGAGGTGAATAGTGGTAGAAGATGGAAGATGTTGTAACAATGTATCAAAATGTTAATATTTATCTTTTGAAGAGTTTTCAACAAACTCAAAGGGGGTATTATTGGGCAAAAATACCTCAAGGAAACATTGAAGCATTTTTTAGTTGATTTTTTTTGTTGAAAAAGAGAGTTTCCATGGTTATTTTTCTAGTTCTAGAGATATTTTTGAAATCTATGTTGACAAAGAAACATAACAAATAAATGAATGATCTGAAGGTGGTATAAAAATAATGTATACAAGGTGGCACCGTTTTCTAGCGTTTGCCAAATTTTTTGGTCCGGAAATTGGAGAATAGAGAAAAGTGTTTTTGAAAAAGGCAGTTTTGCACTGGTTTCAAGGAACCTTGGAAAGTTGTACACCATGCATGTTTTAAAATCATAACATCAAAATATGGCAATGTAAATAAGGGAACTCAATTTATGGAATGGTACACAAGGTGAGTTGCATGATAAAGTCTTGGGTGAATAGACTAGCGCATCTAGGGAAAAGTTGTGCATCTTGTGCTCAAGGTCATCAAAATTCCTATAAATAGACGATTACCCCCATCATTAAGTAGTAGCTCGACACTTAGAGAAAATTTGAGCTCAGGTCACGTAAGTGGTGAGGTCTTGTGATTTATTTATAATTTGCATGTCAGATGGTAGTTCTGCATCAATAGTGAGTTAGGAATAAAAGGTTGTGTGTCGCCCAAGTTGTGAGTATAAGAAGCTTGTTTTGTGAAAGTTTGGAGTAGTGCACAAGTTGATTTTTCTGTGAAAAAGGTAACACTTTCATGTTGTTCTTAAAGTACAACACAAGTCAACCTAGGGTTGTGCGAAAGTTGGAAGTTTCCCAGTACACCTACAACAAATTTTTATTCATCAGTGGATTAAAGTGGGAAATAAACAGATCATTTACATGCAGTTTAGGATGCATTCATTTGAGATAATTAAGGGACCTATAAGTCTATAAACTATGAGTGGATCTTCTGAAGAAGCAGTGAGAACACTTTAGTTGAGAGATCAGTGAGCTTTCATTTTGTGATTGGTTGTAAACCAGAAGGGATAGTGAGTCTACTCCAAACTTTATAAATAGTGGTGTGCTTTTAGTGGATTTGGTACATTGGAACATTATCTTTGTATACTCCTTATATGTATCCCAGTGAGGGTGAACCAAGTAAAATTGTTGTGTTCTATGCATGATTTAATTTCTGTTCATATATTGTTACAGGAAATAGAGAGAATAGTGTTTTGTTTAATGATGAAACAAGATTTTAAGGGGTAGTGGTTTTAATCTGTCATACCCTGATTCACCCCCCCCCCCTCTTAGGGTATTTGACCTAATGGTACAAACAATTTTAAATCAAAAAATAATTATTATTATTGTTTAAATGTTGAACATAAATATACTAATATCTCAATATATATATTTCCTTTATAAATAGATTTTGAATTGACTAGATAACAATAATAAACAAATAAGTTCTAGAAAATGAACCCTCATTGCTCTAATTTTCAGTAGATGTCATGAAATTTAAATAGAAGGATGAAATCAATTTAACTCTTAAGCATTAAATCACACTCTATCAGTGATTAATTCAATACATTCCATTATTTATACATTAAATAATAAAATGGTAGAAATAATAATAATAGTGAAGATAAAATAAAAAGTTATTCTATATAGAACTAATGATCTTTGAATGATTCCAATTCAAGAGAAGGATTAATGATATTTAATATAAGATATCACTATGAATTATTTCTAGCTCATAACCACCTTGAGTTTATCTATACTTGACCAATATGTACAACTTTACTAGAATTTCTAAAATCACTAATAAGCCTCATATAAATGAAGTAAAATTGATTAAAAATCAAAACAAGAAGGACTAGAGTAATAAAATAATCCTCACTCTCATAGCCAATTACATATTAATAATATATGTTAAAAGGTTTCTAAAGGGATACCCCACAACTTATTCTTCGATATCCTCTCTGATGAGATCCTTTTGAAATTTAATTTGACATTTAGATTTTCCATAGATATTCATTGGTCTCTTGAGAATATAAATTTCATGTAAAAAAACCCCGCATAAACAGTATTAGTTTATTATTCAAATGTACTTGGTGCTAATGCAACTAAAAACAGTATTACTTATATGAACTTAAGCTCCTTCTATCATTACTAATATGAAAATGGTCCATGACAGTTCATGTATATCCTAAAACTATAAACATAAACTTATATCCTCTAAAATTATATTTCCTTCTACTCTTACACCAATTTTTAGTAACCCAAACTTTATAATTTCTCATCTAAACCATTAATACATCAAGAAAATAATCTTCCATAGGATAAATTATGAAACATGAATAATCTCGATATTATAAGACATCAAAAAGTTCTCTTTAATCATTAATGAGGTATAAAAAATTAATCCTTTATCTTGAATATATTTTTGAACCACTAGAAATGGGTCCATCTTGATTCCATGTATCATATAGTAATAAATGTGAAGAAAAATAGCTTTATAATCATTATACTCTAATAAAAACTATAAAAAACAACAAATAGATATGATAAATATATTTGAGGTTTATTATCATTTTTTGTGCTTTATCAAGTTATAATATGTATTATTATTTTGAGATAGCATTATATAAAATATTTTTAATCAATCCAAAATGGACCTCCTATAAATTTAAATTCCACATATTCACTTAAGATAAATATTCTATACTTATATATATTTATATTTATATATGCATTATATGAACTCATAGATTTTTATGAAGAGTGTATGTTTTGTGTTGTAAAATTTAATACCCTAAGTGATTTTAACATCTTTCATCTTAGTTTTTATTCAATTCATAGAGAACTCGGGATTCATGCACTATATTAGGGAATTTTAATTTCTACTCAATAGTGTATTAAAAAAAATTATATTCTGAATTTCTATGTTCTACACATCATATATTTGGTAGAGTCATTTTATACATGTTATAAAGTGCATGTTTTATCATTTATAACTCCATGCATTGAATAAATCAACTCTACAACAATATTCATCTATCTCCCTCTCTCAAAGTTCTCATTCTCATAACTACAACACTTAGTATCACCCTTCTTGGCAGTCTCACCTCCCATATTTAAGAAAAAATTATTCCTCCAATTTCACTGGATCCCCCCACAACCAGTTTATATAAATATAAAACATGGTAATAACTACATATTATATATCCAAAATATCTTAAATGATATTTAGATTCATAAATAACTGATTAAAATGTAATTTTTTTAACAGTATTGAAAAAATTCATCTTTTACATTCCATAAGTCATAGCCTATACTTGTCCTTATGGTCTTCCATAAACCTTTCAAAATCATCAATTTCCCTTTAATTCTAAAAAACCTACATTTTTATTAATCCATGTGTGTTTGAACACATGCAGTAAACCCATTGTAGTGTGAATATTTAATCATGGTGCATACCTTTTAATTCAACAATCATCATCACTAAAACCTATAGATTGATTCGTGATTATAATAGTAATCTATATATTTCAATCACTGAATAAAAATACATGCATCAACTAACTTATTTTCCATTTCAATTATCCTTTGGGAAATCTCAATATAAATATTCTATATGATCATTCTCATTATGACATATCCTTTACATGATTATGAATAATCTAATGCAATTTCATGTTTTTTTGACTGATATTTATTACCAGAACCAATTATTTTTTTTGTTTCTATATAATTTTTAGGCATATTCATACCCACCTCAATGAAATAACATATTTGTTTTGTATAGATATATCTTCTTCTGAAATCTATCTTCAGATCACCTCATCTGAAATTAACTCTTGATTCTAAACGTAATCATTCATACCCTTGAGAAATTTGGAATCAATCTTCTATAGCTCTATTATGAATGAAACATAAACTTTTATGTCTTCCAGTAACTCTTACGTAGCCTTTATAAAATTGGAGGCATGCTTATGAATCTTAAATAATCCCATGACAACTCATAAATAAAACATAGAAAAAAAATGTTTACTATAACGTGTATTTAAACATCATAAAGTTACTCTTACATATTACATAGTTTAAAGTTAACTCTTACTTATATAGAGTAATTTAAAAGTGACACTTATATACATAGTATATATTTAAAACAACACTTACATATATAATCCATTGTCAATTAATTAGTATCCTAAAAATCCAAAACCTAGAAAATTAAATCAGGCATCTTCAGGCTTCAACCGTGATGGTTTCACCAGAGCACTAGATGAGTGGAATGGTTATATTCACTGCAATACATACTTCTCAAAGGGATATATTCCCTATGATACTGATAAGGGAAAACCATGCATAATCCCCACATAATCCTATATTTTCTCCCCTTTCACAACATAGATGTCATAGTCACATGACATAAAACTACACAACAATAACCTAGTTGCATGACATAAAAATTCATAAAAACCTCTAAGTTGCATGATGTAAAACCACATGACATCATCCATATCACTTGATGTTAAATTTTATGGTGTTGTATTATCATATGACCTTAAAATATGAAACTTTAACTACATGGTCTTTGATTCCCATTAATTAGGATATGTAGGACACCTCTTTTAGGTTAAAATCCAATAATATCTCAAACCATTCCCTCACCAAGTCATATTCCTCATGAGAGAAACCACTCATCCTCATTAGAAAATATTCCTCACAAAACCCATACTCAATAATCCATATCCTTTGTGAGTTATGCCACTCCTTATCTGGACATATTCCCAGGGAGACGTGTGTATAATCCCATATTAAAGGGATACATTCTCTTTGAGATAATTTTCCTCAAAGGATCATATTCCCTATGAAAAGAACCAAAAAGGGATGCTCATTCATAAGTGTCACACCAATCATTACTATAAATATTTTTCATAGTAGTCAATAGGTCATGGATGCATGACCTTGAAAGGAAATTCACTGGGTTATGGATTCATGACCTTGAAAAGGAACCATGGAAGTCCTAGTCACACAACATTAAAGGGTATGTTCTATCCCATTAAGTTGCACTGAACTACATAGGTTTTAATTCCATTTATAGGGATATGTAGGAATCCTCTCTCATGGGCCTAATCCCAGCTCCACAACATCTATCAGTTTTTTGGATGGCACTAAATTCTAGAGTACCCAGCTACATGGATTTAAATTATAGTATAATCAATTAAAAAAAGATGTAAAACCACTTATATATGCATATATTCACATTAATGTGTGTCAGTGACTGATCACTAGCACAATGGTAACTAGTCCTACATTGGGGCATAAGAATGATTCATAAAAATATCTTAAATATATAAAATTATACCAAAGTAGGGAATAATCCTCCTTAATGGGTGATATGGGATTGACCTCCCATCCTCTCGACCAATGTGCATTACATGGTGTCACTGGTAAAGTCTTAATGACCACATTCCTTCATAAAGCAATTTTATGATGACTCAAAACAACCATTGCTAGGAATCACATCACCATCATAGTTTCCATCAGAAATGGAATGGTAAACCTAACATGGATCCTTTAATCATGAAAGTGATTGATCAAACATGGTCTTAATTATTATATTACATTAATGAGTTTTATTTTTTGTGTTTATTGATCCTTTCATGAATTAGAAAACCTTCATAAAAATCTATTCAACCTAAATAAATTGAATCATCCAACTCATCATCATCGCATGCCAAGCGTCAGACATATACACCAACCACTAATAAGGCAATGGTATCGATGACCAAGAGGGAATTTTTACCAACCCAGTGCCCCAAACAACAAGTGGTGGATGATTTGGTTAGGTATTACTACCTCAATGGTACTATCTCGTCATATATGTGGCCTAATAGAGACTCTATACAATCAAGACTTGTGAACCTTCTCATTAAAGGAGGACCATGAAAAATATAGTGGCATTGATATCCACCTATAACCACTTTGAAAACATGTATCTAGAGTATATTATCAATTACCTGCCTTATTTAAGGTATATGAAGAAAGGGGAAACTTGTTTTATCCCCACAATCTAGGATCATCTTAGTAGATCTCACATTGATAGCTGATGCTGGCAAAATTATGCGGCCCATTCTCCTCCTGAATTATTTGATAAGGCCACCCAGGAATTCCCAAACCTGGTTACTCAAACCTGCACATCCAGGAGGAGGCCCCTCTAGGGGAAGTAGGTTTTTGAAGGTAGAGAGTGGGACCATATACCAATTCCCATTGAATGATCTAGTCAACATACTCTAATGGAAACCAAGAATGAAGCCTATATTCATGCTTGTGCTCAACAAGCCTACTAGTATATCATATCATCTTCAAAGGTAGCATTATGACATATTTTGTAAACACTTAGGGAGAAATTCCTTATCCTTTCTCCTATAAATGAAGTATTTAGGCATATCCATATAACCAATGGAGGTCTAAAGTGTGATCATATCCCTACTCCTACTAAACAGTGGGATTATATTTCATTTATTACTGTAGAATATCATCAGCATGTCTGAGTGGAAATTGAAGGGAAAACTTATATCCCTATTAACATCTTACGAAGATATTGATATATCCTAATGTAATAGAAGATGATCATCAGTATATTCCAATAGACACTAAGGGTAGTCCTATATTCCCGCTCTCACCAACAGCATGGTAGCCTTTCAATATATCCAAGTGGATACTTAGGGGTGATCCTATATTACCTATCCCATTCAAGGGTATCATCAACATATCTTGATGAGGAATGTATATTAGGATCGATCTCATGTTCCTATTGACATGACCCGACCCATTGGGTCCCTTTATAGGCTAGTATTAAACCAATTATTCCACCTAAAAAATCACCTCTAATAGGCTAGGGGTGGTTGACTAGCACTAATATGGAATGAATATCATATGGAATGCTTTAGTATATACAGCTTGTGCATGTATACATCACCCATAAACTATAACCTCACATCCATGTAGAAATACATAACTAACTGAAATGTAAAAATATACATGAATGTATCTTCTAAACATCCCAGGGAATACAATATAAATGCCAGTACAAAATGGGGGAAAATACAAAGCCCGTATACTCTCAAAAAAACTGACCTTGAGTGACTGGGAATAAGATCTCTATGTCATGAAAATGCCACCTCGAGCACTATTATCCACAGATCCCACAAAATCCACTAAGCTCTGGCTCCACTAGCACCACCAACTCCATGCCCAATGATATCACTATTAACCCATGCATTTTCTATACAGACACAACAAGTGTATGAACAATGCCTATGTAAGGGTGAGTATAAAAATATCTAGTTGGATGCCCCCAAAATCATAAAGGGTATTAGGATATAGGCCATCACACCACTGATGGACAAATCGTATATCCACCCAACTCAAAGAAAGAGGGAATAATACAAACATGGGAATAGTTATGGCTTCACTTCCCAATAACCCCAACCTATGCCTTAAGGGGGTAAAAGAAGATACCTCTGTGGTTTAACTATTCTATAGGATGATGAATCTAGAAATAAAGCACACATCAATAGGAAAATAAGGGATGTCCCATATATCCATTTGTTTCATATAACAAGGACTCCATGAACAACCATGCATCGTAGGGGAAGACACCCCCTACTCATCTGCCTCATACGAAAACAACTGCCTATATATCCACATAAGAGGTAATTGGACCACGGATGACCACCTGAGGGAAACTAAAACCCAAACTATAATTTCATAACAAGGTATATAATTATAAATATCCTCACCCAGAGGGTTTATCAACCAAAATCCACCAAACATTCCAAAATTTCACCACCCACTCTTCACACATGTAGACCAACCTCATCAATGAAAAATAAATATAGGATTGACTCATGTCATAAAGGTCCATATGATCCCCTCATGTTGAAGCCCAAAATCAATAGTTTGGTAGGAGTGAAAATCTACACCCTTATGGACAACATGATGTTTGAGGGGTTTTAACCCCACAAATGAGTGACCCTCACCTTGTTCCTTTCTACAAGGAGGAAATCACCCCTCCTAGTATGGGATAAGATCCCAGGAAAGACTTGTAGTCCAAAAAAACTCAAGGGGATAAAACTAACCAATCATAAGATGGATCTCTGCCAACTTATCCCAGCTCTACTAAGTGGCATACCAAAAGGTAAATAGAAGATCCTATGTACCATGGTCCCCAAAAACCTATACTAAACCACCCAGAGAAAATTACACCATTATCATACTGCTGATCCATTATTTCCACCGGGGGCTCATGCCTCAACACGGGTATGTAGATCAGTTTAGGGGCTATTACCAACCCAGAAAATATGAAACATGCCACTTCTTGATTACCATAATTATTATGATACAATAGGAAATCAAAATGGGAAACCTGCACCTTGTCATGCCTATATATTGGTTGAAGGAGTACACAAACCCATCTCCATACCACTCCTAACCCAACATTGTTAGAACTGGTGGTTTAATGGAATTCTCATTAGGAATATTATATAGTATCCACTTATCAACTCCTGTATCTACATCCTAGAGAAAATGGGATAGATAGAAGACATCAACTATTTGTAAAACTAACAATCCATGAGGGGAAATATGATAAGGGAGTGAACAACCAACCTCTCATCCTCCAATCCAAACCACATGAACTGAATCTTAATCTGGGGTGAATAAGAAAAAGGGGATCTCCCCAAGTTCCATGTTTATCCAATAATTCCATTTAGAATACCTTTCTACCAAGGGGCATCACCAAGGGCTATAAAAACTTCAGTGTTGTTAAAACTGAGTTAAATGTAAAATATGCCTATCTCATCATGTAAACAACCTTGGATGGATGAACAGACTACACCATCATGATACATGAAAAAAATATTCAAGATGGGATATTTACTTACCTATAAAAAACACTTGGTGAAAGAGGTATGAAAAACACCCCACAAGGTAGTTGAAAGACCATATAGTAGCCTTTGGGAATAACAAGCAGTGGGAGGTGTACCCCACATGGGTGCATGAAACCCATGTGTGCCACGTGTCTCGTGTTGTTCCTTCCACTCAGGTTGGGTTATAAGAGATCCAAGCTAGATTCCTTTCTCATTAGATATTTTCTGGTCCATGCATGCCTGGGTCCACACCATCCCTGCCTATCACATGGTGGGTGAGGTATCGTTTGATCCCCTGGGACCAGATGATTTGGTGGAAACCTTAATCTCCCCTCTTCTCACCATGCCGCATGTGGGTTTCCCAATCCACCCCCTTCACTAACATTCTTGAACTACCACCTTATCTATGAAACTGTGCTATATTATGTCACCCTAAGTGTGACCTTGACCCTTTCCACTCTATCACCATTGTTAGATGAGAGTGGTGGATTTATATCATGCCACCTAATCTAGATTCATGTCGTCTAATCTAGATCCACCACCAATAACCCAAAAAGAATTTAGGGGGGATAAAAATATACCCAAAAATATAATCTACATGAACTAAAACTCAAAAACAAGGTGAAAATCAAAAATATGGTCCTATTTCTCAGTAGAACTCCAATGATTATAGGATATCGTGTTTTGAACTAGCTAGTATTACCTCTTTATTGAAGATATCACACCACCTCCCCTCTGATATAACATCAAAAAGGGGCGGTCTACTCCTCCACTTTATACAATATAGGATATAAAAGGGTATGTAAGTGGAGAATAAAATTAAAATAAAATAAAATTTAACACTAGTTATTTATACCCGTGATGATCCAAACCCGAAAACCCAACACGAACCCAAATTATATCACTCTTATGGTGAAATATACATTATAAACTCAACCAAAATCTCAAATTTCCCATATTAGAACTTGTTGAGGAAGAAAATAATAATTAAAAAAATGTCATTTTTATAATTGATACATTTATCAAGGCCCCACAATCACTATCCTTCTATAAAGGCTCAACCCTATGATAAACACAACCACTCGAAATCAACAGAACCATAAGACAATTTTATGAGATTTTTTTCTAGTTTAAATTTACCAAGTTACCCATTTTTAAGGCTTAGGGATCCAAAACTAAAAAATAATCCAGGTCTTCTGTGTGGGAAAACATAGGTCGCTACACCCATTATAATTAGTGCTCACTATAATATTTCAATAATAAATTCAAGGTGGGATAATTACCCTACCAACACTATAATATCTTACTGAAATATTTTGAAAATTTATTAGAAGCATGCTTATATTCTTGCTCCTGATAGTGGAGATCAACATCATGTTCTAGAAAAGGCATAGGGAAAGACTCATATTCCTATCCACATTATGAACCCCATCAACATATCTTGGAAACATATCATGGTGGAGCCTATTAAGGAGCATGTTCATATTCCCATCATTACCCATAAACCCCATCAATATATTCCTATAATAGATAAAGATTTAAATTTTTCTCATATATTTGTTTCCACTAATGCTTACAAGGCACGCCAATATATTTTGACAATCACTCGAGAAATCTATCACTATATTCTAATGATAGGCTGGGGGTCACCTGGGAAGGTTTCTATACTTGAATGTTATTTCCCACATTGTGAAACTCTAATCGAGACCAAGGTTCCATCCTTGGTCACCGAATCATGATGATCCAAAAGGTTTCATTAATGGAAACATACATGTTAGGATTAGATTCATATCCCTACCCCAATCAATGATGATATCCTTGAGTCCCTATAATGCCTCTTAGTAGTAGCCTAAGTATTCAATGATTCCTCATTAATGGAGGAAAATAGCTATGGTTTTGGAGGTCCTACTTAAGACATATATATCAGTGACTCTAGAGGTCCTCCCTAGAGTACTATCCATGAAGTTCCTCCTTACAGAGATCAAATCATCTACCCTGAAGTTACTCCCTAGGGAATATGTTTCATAGGTCCTCCTAGAACCCAAACATCAATCTAGAGTGGGATTCCTATCCATAATAGAAAATATGAAATGACCATGGAGGTCCTACCCCTTACATCCATTGTGAAGTTCCTCCCTACAGTGATATGTTATCTTGACCTGAAGGTCCTTCTCGTGTCAATACCACTCCAAGATTTCCCTTACACCAAGAGGCACGTGAGAGTTCATAGGAAACTACACTAAGTTCCTAGTCATTAAATAATGACATATCATCCCATCTAATGGATATTTTGAGGTAAAAATCATCATCTACACCACCCATGTATTACATATTATATGATACAATATATGGAATTTTGGATAACCTCATTTCATTTGGAAAGGAAACATAGAAACGAACTTTGTGGTCAGAGATCAAGTCGAGGAATATCTCTCCAAGTATGAGGGAAATAACATGGTTATGTTGAAAGAGATAGTAGAAGGAAATCAGCTATGTTTTGACCCATAGTTACCTCCTGATATGACATTACAAAGATATTGAAAGAGGAGTGAATACACTATTTTCACTTAAGTCTAATGACAACTCTTCACTATCTCAAGAAAAGGAATTTGTCTTTTAGGGAATATAATGACCATTTAAAGGTAATATGTGGGATTTTCCATCAAATTTACTTATATTCCCTATCATCTACATGACATATAAATCTAGGAAGGTATCATAAATACCTTCAATATACATATCTCAATAGCATGAAAATTATCTACTAGATAGTTATGAATGCTTCATAGAATGTGTATATTAGGGGTTGGTTATAATATGGATCCTTACACTTCACCCCACTCACTGAGAAATCTAGTTCATCAGGGAGTGAAATGTGTAATTATATTGCTTCTAAAAAATCTTAGTCTTGGGCTTCAATTATTCCAGTTAGTCTCTCAATTGATGTCTTTCCACTTCTAATGTCTAGAAATAATGTACGTAATGGGAGTAGTCCATCAATAGGCTCTTGTATCTAACAATTAATAATGTTAATTAGATGCCCCGTATGATGCAATAAAATCCCAAAACCATAGAGAAACCATAAGTAGAAATAATCTCATGTACAGAAAAGGCACTTCACCCACCCCATTCATAGGTAAAGGCATGAAATTTTAAGAAAGTTGTGACAGCAGCTACCTACAAAAAATTATAGTAGTAACCACCAACCCTTAGGCCATAAAAGACACATAGCCTCTGGGATGTGATGGTGGAAAAACCAATTCAACCCCATCATATAGGGATGAGGTAATTTATATCAAATCCTTCTCTGTCACCTGGGAAATTAGTCTTCCCTAGGTTGGGGGAAGTTACACAAGATGGAAGTTCATAGTTCCTCCCTTGGAAAAATATATCTCCTTCATTAGGGGAATACTCTATAAAAGTCATTAGTGACTATATTAAATCCAACTTCAATCAAGGAGTGCCACTGAATCCTTATATAGGTTGTAATTCAAAGTAGATTACTGAGAAGGCATATATTAGGAGGGTCATAATCCACCCCATGGGAGATACTTTGAGGGTGGAGAATCCACTTACTACTTTTAAGAGGATGGGTAAATGATTCATGTTATGATATATGTGTCATTTAACATCATTAAAATCATAATTATAAATAATTTCAAGCATAACCCTCACATATAGGGGGAAAATGAAGATACATACACCTAAGACATATTTTTCATTGATCAAGAAGGTGTTCACACCTAGAACTAGAGGTGACCTCAGAACCTGGGAGATCTTATGAATATCATTATACCATATAATCAATATGAATTGACCAAGGATAAAAGGAAATGTGTGGATATATTCATATCCCACCCACCACTTGAGTAATTTGAAGCTTTTTTCATTGAGGAAATATTCATCCGATATGAATTTGAACTAGAAGAATTGAAGCATCTTAATGCCAAACTATTTTTGAGGAAATATTTTTTATGAGTATAATTTATAGGAATGTACTAATTCCTCTAATATAGTATATTTTAAAATATATTTAATTTTTTAACTAGTAAGAACATAGTCTAATCACCCAACTGGGTCCAATTCCAGACCATTAATTTATCTAAACTTGATGGCTAAAGAATATCATAAATTTAATCTGCTGGAATAACCAACATTGTTTCAAGAAAGTTATCCTAGGTCGACTCAAATGGGATACCGAACACCTATACAAGTTATATAAAGGATTTTTATACATATATATTACATCTTTTTAGATGAATATTCAATAAATTACATAAACACATGCTTGAGGACCATAATATTTTAGTTCCTTTGGAGACTAGGTACACATTCTTCTAATTTAGTGAAATATCTTCAATATATCCCATAAATATATCTACCTTTATTAATATTCAAAAACATAACCTAATTAAAAACTTTCTTCATAACCTGGGGAATGGAAACATAATAAAGGGTGAGTTCAAATGCTCAATAAGGGTAAATAAGGAAGATATGTAAGCATAACATGAATATAAGGTTATGAGAACATGATAATAACATTTCAAAACCATACCCTACATATAAAATATCATAATCCTGAGTCATGGAATAAATATTAGTAGCTTATAAGACATGATTCATAAGGTAATCAAAGAACATGAGCCATGAGAACATAACATTGTCATAAGAAAACAAAATTTCATAAACATTAGCATAGAAAATAATTTCCATAGTAGTCAAGAATTACTATCAAGGAAATCATAGTTGAATGGGTTCACTCCCAAAATTGTCATAGTAGTCAAGGTTCACTCCCAAAACCATAATAGTGGACAAAGTCCCTTACCGGACTAGGTTCACACCTCATTCCAGTCCTGTTTATCTCATGAGATATAAATATTTACCTAATTCATTGGAGGGATATATAGGTCCCACCCATCACATAATTAAAATAATAAATATGTGTACCAAGAGATCATAAGATATTCATTATATCATAACCCATGAAATGAAATGGGCTTTATAAATATTTCAACATATCATAAATTGTGGAAAACAGATAGGTTTTATAAACATTTCATCATTACATAACCCATGGAGGAAGAAGTGGGTTTCATAAGAATTTTTTCATGGTATAACCCATGGAATAGAAATAGGTTTAATAAATTTCTTTTCATCATAAATGATTCAATGAAATAATAATAATGGTATCCTTGGTTCATATCCCTATAAAGCATAAATTACATCAAGGGATATCATCTTAGATGTATAATAATTTTGAAAAATAAATCACTTGTAAAATTTCTTGAGGAAAATAAATTTTCTTTGAAATTTAATTTTTAAAAGTAAAAATTAATAAAATATTTTGGAAATCATTTTCTTTGAAAATAAACTTGAAAACAAATAAAGGAAGATTTAAAAATAATTTAAAAAATTTCTTGAGGAAAATAACTTTTCCACTTTGAAAAACATTTTCTTTAAAACGTATTTTTTTAAAATACTTTAATTTTGAAAATAGCCTTTAAAAATTATAAAATAATATTAAAATAAAATAATGGTCATGATGGTGGTAAATTCTATTCTTTTTATATATGTTAAAACTAATATTCATTTCACATTTTTGGTAAAAGAAAAACGGGCATTACTTTAAAAATGACATGAAGATTCCTGTCAGAAAAATTGTAAAAATTAAAACATGGGTAAAAATGTATTTAATAAACCATTTGGAGAATTATAAAAAAATTAAAACATTTTTTGAAAATATGGTTTATAAAAAAAAGGGTTTTCGATCGAATATAGAAATAAAGATGATTTTTATTAAAAACATTATTTTGAATTCTTGAGTACATAAAGAGAGGAAAATGAATAGAAAACATGTATTCTCATCAAATAACTATAGGATAAGAAAATAAATGAGTTTATTGATATATATATATCATAAAATTTCATCATTGGAAGCATAATTATAAACAATCCTGATAAAAAATGAGATTGCAACATAAAAATCTTACCACTTTGGTAAATTTGAATCATAATCCCCATGAAATAATAACATTAAATGAAACATAAAATATCATATGAAAAAATAAATTTATTATATTAAATTTAAATTGTTCTGTATATACACCTAATAAAAGAAGATAGTCTCATAACATAACATATGACTCAAAGAAGGCAAATTGAGATAAAAATCTCTTACCACTTTGGTAACTTTTGAACCGTAAATCCCAAGAAAGAGAGATACTAAAATGTATATGTAAATACAAATAATTTTCAGGATAATAATCATAAAATACATTCATGGGAATTATTTAAAACACATAAAATAAATGTATGGTGAATATGGCATGTGTCTCACAGAAGTAAAAAGTGAGACAGAAATCCCTTACAACTTAAGTAATTTTTGAATATTAAGCCCCAATAAAGAATAAAATAAAATAAAACCTTAAATATTATTAAAATAAGTAAATTAATGATATAAAATGTAAAAGGGTTAGTATATACACCACTCAAAATAAATTAGTGGAGAATTTTCATATGTATCCGAGAAATAAAAGAGACTAGAAACCCCTTACCTTAAGTTTCAAATTCATTCATACATGTTTTAACCTCCTCTATAATAAATATAAGTTTATTATAAATATATTATAGAACTATAATTATATATATTATACCATATATGATTTAATTATGACCATTTATTACTCGTTTATTACCAATTCCTTGTTAAAATCATGTTTCAGGTAATAACCACTTTGTTTTTTTATATGTTTTGATTTGTTATTTTTTGGTCCTCTTACTTTGATCATGTTTCCATAATATATATAATAATAATCATGAAATAATTATCATATTTATACATATATTATACTTTTATAACAAATCATGAAAGATGGTTTTGAGAAATGAAGTATGTTATGATCATGGAGACGGTAGGCTATACATACATATGAGTAACATTTCTGCTTTTCAAAGATCGTTATGAAAAGAGGTAAGTAATATTTTATATTTAAATAATTATCATAATATCATAAATAAAAAATTATTCCTTTAAATATACTTATACATATATTCCTTGTGGTGTGGTGATGAAAAGAGAGAGTCGCATCGATTTATAAAGGCGGTTGTCCACACGTACACGAAAAACGTTATCATCTTTCAGTGAGTAAAAAGGTAAGAAATAAAATGATATATTATATTTTAATAATGATAAATATGTCATTAAAATCATAATTATTCCATTTATATCACATATATCCATTAACTTTATCCTTATTTTCTTCCATTTAAAGTGTGAACGAATCACTTCGCTTTGTGAGGCGGTAGTCGGCGGTACACACGAACGATATTATCATATTCTCAAGGAATAGAAAGTAAGAAATAACATGTGATATAATGATTAAATAAGAATAATAATATCAAAAATACCATATATAAACAACAAAATCCATCATTATATCCAGTTGTGATAGGTGGTAATAGAAAAACGAATGACATCGGTTCGTGAGGTGGTAGTCCGTCGTACACATGAATGATGATTTCATAACCCATTTGATAGAATTGGGGATGGTTTTAGGTCATTAAATTAGCATAAAACATATAATTATATGTAATATACTGATTTTATTATATCATAATGTTTAAATAATAATTTAAGAAGGTGGAGGAAGAAATAATATAAAAACGCTCATTGAAGAACATTACCTCTTATTTGGGTAACCTTCTTATTTTTTGCACCAAAATACTTACTATGTTTAATTTACAACCAAAATAAGGTTTCTAGTAAGATAGGGGGGAATTTTTGAAGTTATTTGGTTAGGTATTTTATTAACCAAAAAGGTTTTAAGGTGTGAATATGAGAGTAGAGGGGGTGTATTTTTATAAGGTGAGTGGTACACTTGTAATTTTTGATAAGAAAAAGGTGTAACCATGTTTTTCACATTATATAAGGGTACTATATTGATTATTATCAATAATTAGACATTAGAGTGTCTAAATATGGTTATAAAATATATTTTAAATAATCTTTTAGGTCATTTTAACCCTTATCTATTTATTTTAACCCATAACAAACCCAATTTTACTTTATCCGTGGTAAATATTTTTTACTATTTTCACTATTAATTTTGGTAAAAAATTAAGTTGTAGTTATTAGATAATATAAATTATTATGATTAAAAATATTTAATCCATTTTTTCAAATTTAATTCATATAATTGTGAAAATTTAATTTAAAATTAATCCCGCAGACGTGATGAGAAAGCGGGTTTTCAAAGAGAAAATGTTCAAAAGTTTACAAGGTTTTTATATCAACATTCATTTTGAAAATGATAAAAATTACCTAAATTGTATTAATATATATATATATATATATATTATTTAAATAATTTTAATTTAAAACCAATTTAAAATTTAATCTAACTCTATAAATAATTTAAATAAAAAGACAGTTTTCAATTAAAATTCAGTATTTTTTCACTATTCATCAAAAAATTAATATTTTTAGAAAATTATCAAAAATTAATCCTTAGATAATATTGAAATTATTATATCAAAAATTATTTTTATTTTTTTGAATAAATTTTCAAAAAATTTCAAAAATTATTTTTTAAGTGGGCAAAAAGGAAACATATTTTTTTTAGAAAAATATTATTTTTAAGTGCAAAATTGGATTTATTATTATATATTGTATAGAAAAAACATAATATGGATGATATATATTTTATTGAATATATAATATATAAATTTCATTAAAATCATTCACCCAAAGCGATTTGTTTAATTGTTGCGATAAAACATGTTTGTGTGCATAAAAATAGTTTTTTAAAAATATTTCCTTTATTTCTAAATAGTTTTTATTTTCATTTATAATTAATTAGTCACCAAATAATTCTTTTTATATGAATGTTTAGACCATATATTTTCATAATTTAGTTAATCATATTCATACCTTCCATTCCAATGTCTAGGTGATAACTATCATATTAAATAATAATATTTTAATAGTTTTTTATGTTTCGTTTAAATTCGGTGCAGTGTGTATCACAAGTTACACTTAGTGTTGTGTGTAAATTAATCTAAAACTAGTATTTTGGGTAAAAAAATCTAAAAGTAGGGTTTCATGTAACAAAAAATATCAAAAAGATTAAATTTATTTGAAAAAAATATATTTCACAAAATCTCAGGCTGTTACATTATACCCCCCAGAAAATAAATTTATCCCTTTAAATTCATCAATTTAGTAAAAAAATGAGGATAATTATATCTAATTACATCCTTATGTTCCCATGTATGAAAGGTTTCACAAGTGTTTTAAAAATGCATATGTTTTATCCCACGAAAATAATGTGGTTTAGAAATGGTAGAAAGGGTAATAGACAGTGATTTGGTTTCATTTAGAAAATTTATAGAATAGATTAGTTTTATATACTGTATTTAAAAATTGTAATTGATGTTTCTTTTATTATAAAGGAAGTGCATTTGGAATAGATTTTTTTGGGTATTCCTACTAAGTTTTAATACTAATTTCTATGGTTTCTTCTTATTTTTTGTTTGTGGTGAAGGTCCCAACTTGGTTTTGATCTCTGTGGGTTATGGTTCATCTTGGTATCATAAAGTGACTTTTAAGGTCACATGGTGGTGTCGTGTTGTCACATTTCAGCTTGGGTTTTTTTGTAGAGTTTTTTTATCTTTTAGTTTTGTGTAAAATATGTCCAATTTGGATTTATATAAATGGTATTGCTTTGTTTATTTCTATTGTTTAGTTTATTTATTTATATTGGGGAAAATCATTCCCTTTGGTTACTCTATTTATTCCTGACACCGGTTTCCAGCTTATAAGGATCAGGAATGCCCCTCGGGCCATGTCTTGGACCAGATTGGGTGTCGGGTTGGATGATATCTCAGTCTGGTTCGTGAAAATATCTTTCTCAAAATATTTAAGCATAGAAAAGATATTTTCTATTGAGTTTCCATACTATTTTTTGATAAGTGGATCAAAAAACCAGCTAAATGTTGGTGGTCATTGGTACATAAAGGACTAGATGGCTAGTTTCTCCTTATTGGGTGAAGGTAGACTTTCCGAAGTTGATGATTGACTCATAATTATTCCATACTCGAAAGAATCGTAGTTAATCATTTGAAAACATTGATTCCTATTTCTTCTCAATGATATACCATGATCAAGATTAGCCAACAATAAATTTTTCATAAATTTCTGAGACAGTCAAATTTTTGGGTAAAAATTAAATATGGTATTAATATACAATATGTATTATTAAATCATAAAATCTAAAAATTGATGTAAAAAATATTATAAAGATTATCCAAGAACATAGTTATTTTTCCCATTTAATATAATGTGTTTTTTAAGTTATTATATTTATTACATAAACCCTTAATAAATCCTCCAGAACCTATATTATATTTAAAGGTTTTAAAATGAACTTTTTTATAAACATGACTCACTTCCAGGTGAACAAGGTTATTATTTTAAGAAGTTAGTTTCTTTTCATTATAAAATTTTTAAATATAGTTCAATTTGGTATAAAACATGTGTAAGAACCTTGGGAAGGTTTGTGGTTTTGATTATTTTATCATATATAGTCCAAAACATATGTTTAGAAATTAATAAAGAATACCCTCTCTTTGTCAATAAAAACCCACACATCATCCCATTATACTTCACACAAAACCATTTTAACATGAAGTTACTCTACCTTTACCTCACTATATCCCTCCCAAGGGTTCCCAAATCTCTTAAAAATCTCCTCCCATGATTTTAGAAGATCCCTATCAAGGTAACAGATCATCTCCTTCTCCTCTTTATTCAATCACCTTCTTTACATCAGGCCTTTTAATTTCCAATTTTCTATGTTGGGATGTGTATTAACACATCCCCTTACTTTAATTATGATTCTAAGTGTTTATTGACCACTTTCACTCTCATTCGCCCATTCCATAAACCTTTATGTACACTCATTATGTTGTAAAAATTATCTTATGATTTTCCATGCTAAACACTTGTATAGTGAATACCCATCCCCATTTCCATCAAGGGTATTCATCTAGTTTTACCTTTCCTTTTTTGATTGGGGAATTCCATTTATATAACCCCCACACCTTAATCATGGGATTAAAAGTGATGAAACACATCCTTGTATTTTATGATCAATGTGGCACACTTATATATGTACATGATATGAATGTGATGGGTGTGCCTAGATTTATATATCCCTCTAATTCATTGGATAATGTTTTTATATCCCAAATATCTTCAACAAATACTCAATATGTTTATGTTCTCTATTCTAGAATTCATTTCTTATCTAAAAGGGGATAAAGCATGGTTCGTAACTAAACTCAAACCCCAAATTTCTCATTGTTGGGGAAAATCCAATTAGAAAATTTTTCTATTTGGAAAGGGTTATTACCACATCATAATAAACTCCCAGGAAGATATTAACTTTGTATGGAAAAAAAGTAACCTTCATCTTCATCCTAGTTTTCTTCATCTATCTAAGTGGTTCATTTTCTTTAATCCTCTTACACATGGGAACTTCATGGAACAAATTTGGATCAGATTACACGGTCTAAGCAGGGTTTTATAGAACCCAATGATCCTTAATGATATTTCTTCTTTTATTGGTATTCCCTTAAAGATAGATCAACACACACTAAATGGGGAATTAGTATTATATTAAAGGATTAGGGTAGAGTCTAACATAGATTCAAAATTACTATATATCATTAGTTTTAATTCTAAGGACTACCGAATACATGTCAAAGTAGAGTATGAACACAATCCCCCCTTTGTGAATTATGCAAGATAATTGGGAACTCCATTTCAAACTGTACAGTGGTTCAAAAATAGGTCCTTCCATCTACTGAAAAGGAATGGAGTGAATTAAAAGGACATAGAAAAGGTAAGGCCTCTATTGTTGAGAAAGTCGAGCCCTCTAAAAAGAACAAAGTAATATGGGTGAAAAAGAAATGTGATCAAAATTCCTTAAAGGGTGCTTCTGTAAAATCATGGGTTGACTTGGTTGAAGAGGAGAAAATTGAAACTGAAGATCAAGATATTTCATATGAAATTGATAGATTTTTCAAAGATATATTTGAATATACTATGTATGATATCTCAGTTGATGAATTAAATATCACAAATTAAATAACTATTATGGATCCCACTACTGATCAAGATTTAGAAAATCTTCATCCCATCTCAATACTCAATGCCCCTGCATAGGAGGCTGGAATTGGAGATGATTTTCCTTGTGAAGACAAACCTAAAAAGATGGACACTAAATGTCCACATCATCATTGCAACACTGAAGACAGGTGCATTTTTAAAGTAAAACCCAAGAACTCACAACCTTCAATAGAACATACATATGCTTCTCTGAAAGAAAATTCAAGTACTTATAGTCCTTATCCCATTTAATTACCTAATTACTCCATACAAAAAGCTGGATCTAGAGATTCAGTACTTTATAAAACAAAGACTAAATAGGTGATCATTTATTATCCACCACAATAATAAAAATTTGAATAAAGGTAAATGTTTTAAGGAAATTTTGAGTACTTACTAGATTTAGTAGAATAGATAGATGAATCTTTGTATACAGACTCATATACCTATATACAAGAGGCTAGAACTGGAGATTCAATGCCTTGTAAAAAAAATATGCACGGAAATATGGAGATGGGGATACACTGCCCTATGAAGGAAATCCTAAAGAGATGGACATTTATGGTCCACCTCAACAAAATTATTTTGAATATAGAGGTACTATTAAAGGTATTCTACTTTTATATGTTGAAACAAAATAAATTGTCAAGATAGTTTACACCAACACCTATGATGGAATTAAAGAAACCTACATTCAAGGGTATGACTAGCCTCAATATGACATCATTGTTTCTACTGGAAACACTACTAATCCAACATCTAAATGAGTCATTAGCTTGAAACATAATAGTAGCAATGAACAAAAATATCCTATGGACTCTAATAAAGGTAAATCTAACACCTTTAATTCTCTTAACTCTTCTTTAAACATGCAGGAAAAAGAATCCTCTGTTTCAAGTGCAAGGAATGCCAATCCAATCATAAAGTCGTCAAGGAGGAAGACCTGTGGAGGCAAAAAAGGGGGTTCTAATCCCAAAAATATGTTCAAATGAAAATTTTTTACTATAATTGTTAGGGTATTACAAACCCTGACACCATCAAAACTTTAAAAATATTTATTTACATTCATAAATCCAAAATATTTGATATTTATGAGACCAAAATTAACTTTGCTTATAAACCCAAAATATTTTCTATTTCTGATCGCAAAGTTAAATTTTCATATAATTTTGTTGATTTAGATCATTTTGGTTTTGTGTTTATTATTTCTACTACTAATAACTCTTCAATAGAATCCCTATGGTTCTTTGTTCATTCCTCTATAAACAAATTTAGTTTATATAACACTGATGATTAATCTATTATCTGTGAAGTAACCTATAAAAACACTCTTATTTTTTGAAATTTTATTTATGAAAAAAATATATATTAATACGGGATAAGTATTTGGAAGAACATGTCTTGTTTGAAAAATATAATCGAGGATCCTTAGATCATCACTGGAGAATTTATCTCCATCCTTGGGCCTAGTGAAAATATGGGTCCTGAACATTCTAAAATATCTTCCAGGGATTTTAGATCTTATATTTAATATTATAATATAATTGAAATTAACTTATTAGGGTAAAAATATACTTAGTGTAGAAGGAAATCTGATAGGGTAGTGTCTAGTAAAATTGATATATATTTCACTAACAATCATCCCCTTGATAAATGTGATATTGTTTCCAGCATTACCCTTCCTAGATTGAACTCAAACCATCATCTGATTTTATTAAGTTTGAGTATCAGAAGATCCAGACCTATCTTCCCTTTTAGATTTAATAATTCTTAGACCTCAATTATTGAATGTGATAACACTGTCAAAGATTCTTGGAAATTCATAAATTCTAGAAATGATACCTTTGCCTATATCATGAAATTTAAAATTCTTAAAACAAAAACTTAAGGGATGGTGTGAAGGAAAAACAAACCAAATTGAGAATGAAATCACTTCCCTAGAAGAAAATATCAACCAAATTCATATTTCCTCTACCAACACTTATTTTAATATTGGCCCTTAGAATTAAATTTATCTCTATACCAAACTAAACTTTATTCTCACTTTAAAAGATAAACTTCCAAAATATACTTTCAAGATAAAGTGTCTTAAAGATGGTAACAGGAACACAATGTTCTACAATTATCTTCAAAGAACTAGAAAAGCATATTTTCCCCTCACCTTTATTAAAGATGGGGACACTATAATTGATCATGAAGAGGAACCAGGTCAACAGATTGCCTCCTATTTTAACAATATATTTAATGGTCCTGACCTTAACAAAGACTTATTTCATAATTTCATCCCTAACATAGTTAGTATAAATTAAAACTTTTCCTTAGAAAGTTTTCCCCTTGACCATGAAATAAAAGATTATATTTTTAGCCTGAATCTTGATAGTTCCCTTGGGCCTCACGGCTTTACTATCTTCATTTTTTAGCACTATTGGGATACGGTTTAAATAGATCTCTATTATTTGGTTAAATATTTCTTTATAAATGACATCCTTCCCCATGACATTAATTCCCAACTTCTCTCTCTTATTCCCAAAATATAAAATTCCTCTGAAATTCACCTCTTCGTACCCATTTCCCTTATAAAAAACCTCTATAAAATCATCTCCAAACTTCTAGCTAATCGACTTTCTCCCATTTTCAATAGATAAGTCTCTTGGAACCAGTTTGGATTCCTCAAAGGAAGAACCATCCAGGATTTCATTTACTATGACTCTCAATGTACTAATCTCTTAAATAAATCTAGTAGGGGAGGAGCATTTCTATTGATATTATAAAAGTCTTTGACACTATGGAATAGAGTTTTATATATATGGTCCTCACCAAATTTGGTTTCAATGACACATTTTTCAACAAAATCAGAACCCTATTTAGATCTACTCACATTTCTACTCTGATTAATAGTTCACCAAAAGGTTATTTCAATTTCACTAAAGGTGTTAGAAAAGGTGAATCTCTCTCTACAATCCTTTTCTCTATTGTAGAGGAATACCTAAGCAGACACCTCACTCAAATGGTTAATTAGGGTAAAATAAAGCTCATTATTTCCTCTAGAAACTTAAATATCCCATATCACCTCTTATATATGGATGAGATTATTTTATTTCTTCTGGGAGACAAAAGAAACGTTCAAAACCTCAAGGTTTTCCTCTCACATTATAAAGATGTGTCTAATCAATCATTTAACTAGAATAAATCTCTCATTTTCTTTGAAAAAAGATTCCTTGTGGCTAGAAAAATTATCTCTATGAATGACCTTGGTATTAAAGATGTATCCTTACCCTTAACATATATTAGGGTCCCTATTTTTTGGGGAAAACCTAAAAGTACCTAATTTTCCAATATAGTTTATCAAATAAAAATCATTTCTCTACTTATAAAGGCAAATCTTTATCTATGGTTGGATGAATTTTTCTTGTTAAATACAAAATTGTTTCTAAAATGGTTTATAAATGGACCACTAGTATGATCAAAAATCTTAATTTCAATATCAAAAACATTTTTTGGAGTGGAAGTACTCTTAATAGAATGCTTTTCATGATTCCCTAGATTAATTATTATAAGCCTCTAACTAATGGTGGGATGGGTATTGAAAACCATAATCTATTTAGTGATTCCCTTCAATCTAGGCTTACTTGGAATTTTTTAAATAACAAATCCATGGCCTTTAATTTCCTTAGAGGTGGGTTTCTGAACAAATTGAAAAAAGGAAATATTCTCTATATGGAATCCTCAATCTGGCCATCTATTAAGAATTCCTTCAAAAAAATTATGTCTCGCTCTAGATGGATAGTTAATAGAGAATCCTCACTCATGTTTTGGGTGGATAACTGGAATGGATTTTCTCTCATCACTATGGCTAACCCTATGCAATTACCTATTGACACTAGTATTTTCTATAAATGATTATCTACACTCTCTAGACTTTAGTTTACCCAATGATATTGTAATTATAATTAAAATTTATCCTTTTGTTAATACTAATGACTTATTAGTTAGGGATCCTTAAAAAATGGTATTTTGGACTCCAAAATTTTCTACAATTATAACTTCATTAAGGAAAATTAGGATGTTTCTTGGTTAAGGAACTTTTATAGGCCATGGGTTAGACCATGCAGGTTTACCCTTGTTTGGAGGATGGCCCACAATCGTGTTCCCATTAATTACTATCTTTAATATTTTGGTATCCATATTCATTCAAAATCTTGTCTCTTCAACCAACATAGAGATGATGTTGACCATCTATTTTTATCTTGTGATACTTCTTCTGCTCTTTGGAAATATGTTTTTCACATTTTTATCTCAGATGGACATATGTGGACTCTATTTGGCCACATTTTCAGTGATGCACTAACATGGATGCTTCTCAACAAATCATACAGGTCTTCATAGAAGTTGTAGTTGAGCTCATTCATTCTATCTAGTATGACATAAATTCAATAATTCATCATAATAATACCTTCAATTTTCATGAATCTCACTTGAAGATTCTCACTGTGATTAAAGAAGATGGTATGATGAAAACTAGTACCTACCACAACTCCATCAAAGATCTTATTATTATTCACTGCCTTGGAATACAACGAAGGTACAACCAACCAAAGGGCATGTTGTAAGTCTTTAATAAATCCCCTCTTCCTATCTGGATCAAGATTAATATTGATGGTGCTTCAAAGGGAAACCCTGGTCCTTCAGGTTACAGAGTGGTATGCAGAGATCACAATGGATAGGTCCTTGGATTCTATTATGGTACTTGTGGTTCTGCCTCCTCTTTATAAGTATAGATTTATAGCATCATTATTGTGGTTTATTTTATCAAGCAAAGAGGTTGGAATAACATATGGATTGTAAGAAACTCCACCACCATCGTGCAAGCTCTTCTGAATGCAGTGGTGAACCTTGATTGGCCTTTCACTGATAAATGGATGGAATACCTCTAACACCTTTCTAAGATAAATTATATAATCACTCATGCTTATCATGAAGTGAACACAGTGACTGGTGGTCTTTCCATTAAAGGAGTTAACAATAGAATCACATGGTTGGACAACCTTACAATGGATCTTACTCCTTTCCATGAAAAATATTTTAATAAAATTCATACCTTTAGGCTATTGTAACTCTTTTTCTTTATTTTTTTAATAGTTTTTGCTTTCATATTTCGACCAAGGAATCACTGTTTTAAAAAAATATAAGTATTTTTTGTATAAGTTTTTTTAAGTATTTTAAAAAAATGTTAAATGGTATTAATGGACTAAAAAAGTGATTTAATGGAAAGGTGATGTTTTTATTAAGGTAATATAACACTTAGTATATTTTGTATGTTGGTATTATGATGTTGGAATAAAGAGATATTGGATATGATTTAGTATATTGGGTATTATTGATGCCCTCATAATTGATAAAGGATATTTTGAAAAGGTGGTTTATGTTATCATTAATAGGTTTTACAATAAAATAGATCTAAGGAATATGTAATATAATCTATGGTTTTATTAAATTAATGAGGAATCATGCATGTATTAAATAATATTTTATTGAAATTCAAGTTATTACCCCATTTTAAGAGAATTCCTAGTGAAGGAATTCACATGATTTTTATGTGAAAATTAAGAGCTATATCATGTTGTTTGGGGGATTAATTATAATTAAATTTTGAAAATTTATTGATTTCATTATAAACTTTTTGATTTTAATCTTTTGGATGGACCATAATGAAAACAATTTATGAAATAGTTTAATTTTTACTTTGGATGAGGCTCTAGATATTATTGTATTACCTCACCATATGAAGATTTATGAAAATTGGATAACCAGTTAAAACCATTTTTTGTGATGAAAAATAAATTTAGAAGAAACAGGTAATATTTTTATTTATGATCTTATGATTTTTTTTCTTCAGGCATAATAATTTCACATTTATTTCGTGGAGTAAGATATGAAGTGTAAAATGATCACAGAACAACCAGACAGTGGGATTGTGCGTATAAAATGGAATGAAATCAAGTATGTTTATCTTCTCATGGAAATTATCCAACCTTAGGAAAATAATATTGAAATAAAATGTTTTCATGATTCATCACTTTATATGATATCAATGAACATTTCTATGCCTCTTTGGTTTATGGTTTTGTGGTCGTTAACGTTCTTGGATCGCCCACTTTCTTAGGAGCAATGATATTTATCACTCTCTATAATTATTTATTCTTTTCTTCTATGTATAAATCTTTACATCTCGCCTATGTTCTCTTATGTGGAATCCTAGTTATGATTTACTTTATGTAACCTTTCTATTTCAAACATTCTCATTTTAAAGGATGATTTATTATTCATATCTATGGTGTGGGTTTATATGTAGGAATTTTCAAATATTTAACCTTTGATGATTGATAAAAATGTTGAGGTTTACATTTATTTTAAGGGGGTATAATGTAACATACTCATATTTTATTAAATATTTATATCAAATAAATTTTATTTTTTAGATAGTTTATATTATACGCAATACCAAGTTTATCTTTCATTACATGGGATAATGAGTTTCTTAAATTGTGTCCATGACATGTGACATCGAGTTTCAGCAAACCAAGATATAATATTATTATAAGTATAACCATTATAACATAGACTTTAAAAAGGTAAGTATGAATAGTATTATCTACATTATTAAATATACATACAAATTTACTAATAAATATAAATTTATTTATAAGTTCTTAGTAAATAATCAATCAATTTTTAGTAATGTTATTATATTCTTCAAAAATATGTTTCCATGAAAATGATTTTTATTTTATTTTTTGAAAAAAAATATTATATTTAATTTATAGAGAATTTAGTAAATTTATTTTATAAAATTAACATCATTTTTAAATTAATAATATTGAAATTAACTTATGGTCAAATTTTGGTATTTGATCAGAAAATATTGATTCTTTAGTGAATAGTTAAATATATATATATTTTGTAAAAATGTCATTTCCGTTTAATAAATTAAGTAATTTAAATGACCAATTATGTTTTAAAGTGAAATAATAATTATTTATTAATATTAAATCCATGTAATTACTTTTGAATCAACTTTATAATGGATTTTAGTATGTGTTTATTTCTGGATTTAATAAGGGATTTTTTTAAAACAGTTTTAAAGAGAATAATGTTTCTACATTTTAAATAAATAAAATAATCCCTACTGAGGAATGTTTTAAATGAAATTTATATATTATATATCAATATGTTATAATTTATATTTATAAAATGACTATTATTAGACATAGTTAATATAAATCATCTAATGCATGAAAAAAAAATACACTTCTCAAAAACCCGCTTTTTCGTCGCATTTGCGGGTTTTGCTTTAAATTTAAATTTTTTCACTTTTAGAAAATCTATTTGAAAAAAATAGATATAATTTTTTAAATAATAATTTAGATATTATAATAGGAATAATTTTGAGAATTTTTTGAAAAGATTAATTTTTTGAAGAATTATTAAAATACTGAATTTAAATTGATAAATGCCTTTTAGTTTAATTTATTTATAAAGTTAAATTATATTTTAAATTTTTTTTAATGTAAAATTAGTTCAATTATACATCCATTAATTCAATTTAGGTCATTTTAATCAATTTGATATTGAATTTTGATATTAAAATGTTGTAAACTTTTAACATTTTCTCTTTAAAAACTTGCATTCTCATTGCGTTAATGGGATTAATTTTAAACTAATATTTTAAAATTATGTGAGAGTAATTTGAAAAAATTGATTATATATTTATAATAATAATAAATTATATTTTATAATAATATAAAATTTTTATTTTTATAAAAATGATGTGTAAAAACAGTAAAAAATGATTATCACAGTTAAGGTAAAAATGTCTTTATCGAGGAGTTAAACTAAAAATATATGGTTAAAAAATGACCCAAACCTGTCCTAAACACTTGTTTGGATGTATATAGACATTTTATTTTCTATTATAGATAATTTTAAATTATTATTTCCATTTTACATGAAACAAATGTGGGTGGAATTCATTCATTCAAAAAATTACAAGTGTGTTAGTCACCTTACTTATAAAAGGCCACCACTTCTCCTATCCATTTCACACCTTCAAACAATTTTGGTTCACCATATACCCACAAAAATAACTTCCCAAATTTCTTAATATCATCTTATAAACCTTATTTTGGATATAAATCTAACCTAGTAAGGATTTTAGTTCAAACCTAAGAAGGATACCCAAAGAAGAGGAGCATTCATCAACGAGCATTTTTATATTATTTAATATTCCAACCCCTTAAATATATCTACCTTTATTAATATTCAAAAACATAACCTAATTAAAAACTTTCTTCATAACCTGGGGAATGGAAACATAGTAAAGGGTGAGTTCAAATGCTCAATAAGGGTAAATAAGGAAGATATGTAAGCATAACATGAATATAAGGTTATGAGAACATGATAATAACATTTCAAAACCATACCCTACATATAAAATATCATAATCCTCAGTCATGGAATAAATATTAGTAGCTTATAAGACATGATTCATAAGGTAATCAAAGAACATGATCCATGAGAACATAACATTGTCATAAGAAAACAAAATTTCATAAACATTAGCATAGAAAATCATTTCCATAGTAGTCAAGAATTACTATCAAGGAAATCATAGTTGAATGGGTTCACTCCCAAAACTGTCATAGTAGTCAAGGTTCACTCCCAAAACCATAATAGTGGACAAAGTCCCTTACCGGACTAGGTTCACACCTCATTCCAGTCCTGTTTATCTCATGAGATATAAATATTTACCTAATTCATTGGAGGGATATATAGGTCCCACCCATCACATAATTAAAATAATAAATATGTGTACCAAGAGATCATAAGATATTCATTATATCATAACCCATGAAATGAAATGGGCTTTATAAATATTTCAACATATCATAAATTGTGGAAAACAGATAGGTTTTATAAACATTTCATCATTACATAACCCATGGAGGAAGAAGTGGGTTTCATAAGAATTTTTTCATGGTATAACCCATGGAATAGAAATAGGTTTAATAAATTTCTTGTCATCATAAATGATTCAATGAAATAATAATAATGATATCCTTGGTTCATATCCCTATAAAGCATAAATTACATCAAGGGATATCATCTTAGATGTATAATTATTTTGAAAAATAAATCACTTGTAAAATTTCTTGAGGAAGATAAATTTTCTTTAAAAATTAATTTTTAAAAGTAAAAATTAATAAAATATTTTGGAAATCATTTTCTTTGAAAATAAACTTGAAAACAAATAAAGGAATATTTAAAAATAATTTAAAAAAATTCTTGAGGAAAATAACTTTTCCACTTTGAAAAACATTTTCTTTAAAACGTATTTTTTTAAAATACTTTAATTTTGAAAATAGCCTTTAAAAATTATAAAATAATATTAAAATAAAATAATGGTTATGATGGTGGTAAATTCTATTCTTTTTATATATGTTAAAACAAATATTCATTTCACATTTTTGGTAAAAGAAAAATGGGCATTACTTTAAAAATGACATGAAGATTCCTGTCAGAAAAATTGTAAAAATTAAAACATGGGTAAAAATGTATTTAATAAACCATTTGGAGAATTATAAAAAAATTAAAACATTTTTTGAAAATATGGTTTATAAAAAAAAGGGTTTTCGATCGAAGATAGAAATAAAGATGATTTTTATTAAAAATATTATTTTGAATTCTTGAGTACATAAAGAGAGGAAAATGAATAGAAAACATTTATTCTCGTGAAATAACTATAGGATAAGAAAATAAATGAGTTTATTGATATATATATATCATAAAATTTCATCATTGGAAGCATAATTATAAACAATCCTGATAAAAAATGAGATTGCAACATTAAAATATTACCACTTTGGTAAATTTGAATCATAATCCCCATGAAATAATAACATTAAATGAAACATAAAATATCATATGAAAAAATAAATTTATTATATTAAATTTAAATTGTTCTGTATATACACCTAATAAAAGAAGATAGTCTCATAACATAACATATGACTCAAAGAAGGCAAATTGAGATAAAAATCTCTTACCACTTTGGTAACTTTTGAACCGTAAATCCCAAGAAAGAGAGATACTAAAATGTATATGTAAATACAAATAATTTTCAGGATAATAATCATAAAATACATTCATGGGAATTATTTAAAACACATAAAATAAATGTATGGTGAATATGGAATGCGTCTCACAGAAGTAAAAAGTGAGACAGAAATCCCTTACAACTTAAGTAATTTTTGAATATTAAGCCCCAATAAAGAATAAAATAAAATAAAACCTTAAATATTATTAAAATAAGTAAATTAATGATATAAAATGTAAAAGGGTTAGTATATACACCACTCAAAATAAATTAGTGTAGAATTTTCATATGTATCCGAGAAATAAAAGAGACTAGAAACCCCTTACCTTAAGTTTCAAATTCATTCATACATGTTTTAACCTCCTGTATAATAAATATAAGTTTATTATAAATATATTATAGAACTATAATTATATATATTATACCATATATGATTTAATTATGACCATTTATTACTCGTTTATTACCAATTCCTTGTTAAAATCATGTTTCAGGTAATAACCACTTTGTTTTTTTATATGTTTTGATTTGTTATTTTTTGGTCCTCTTACTTTGATCATGTTTCCATAATATATATAATAATAATCATGAAATAATTATCATATTTATACATATATTATACTTTTATAACAAATCATGAAAGATGGTTTTGAGAAATGAAGTATGTTATGATCATGGAGACGGTAGGCTATACATACATATGAGTAACATTTCTGTTTTTCAAAGATCGTTATGAAAAGAGGTAAGTAATATTTTATATTTAAATAATTATCATAATATCATAAATAAAAAATTATTCCTTTAAATATACTTATACATATATTCCTTGTGGTGTGGTGATGAAAAGAGAGAGTCGCATCGATTTATAAAGGCGGTTGTCCACACGTACACGAAAAACGTTATCATCTTTCAGTGAGTAAAAAGGTAAGAAATAAAATGATATATTATATTTTAATAATGATAAATATGTCATTAAAATCATAATTATTCCATTTATATCACATATATCCATTAACTTTATCCTTATTTTCTTCCATTTAAAGTGTGAACGAATCACTTCGCTTTGTGAGGCGGTAGTCGGCGGTACACACGAACGATATTATCATATTCTCAAGGAATAGAAAGTAAGAAATAACATGTGATATAATGATTAAATAAGAATAATAATATCAAAAATACTATATATAAACAACAAAATCCATCATTATATCCAGTTGTGATAGGTGGTAATAGAAAAACGAATGACATCGGTTTGTGAGGTGGTAGTCCGTCGTACACATGAATGATGATTTCATAACCCATTTGATAGAATTGGGGATGGTTTTAGGTCATTAAATTAGCATAAAACATATAATTATATGTAATATACTGATTTTATTATATCATAATGTTTAAATAATAATTTAAGAAGGTGGAGGAAGAAATAATATAAAAACGCTCGTTGAAGAACATTACCTCTTATTTGGGTAACCTTCTTATTTTTTGCACCAAAATACTTACTATGTTTAATTTACAACAAAAATAAGGTTTCTAGTAAGATAGGAGGGAATTTTTGAAGTTATTTGGTTAGGTATTTTATTAACCAAAAAGGTTTTAAGGTGTGAATATGAGAGTAGAGGGGGTGTATTTTTATAAGGTGAGTGGTACACTTGTAATTTTTGAGAAGAAAAAGGTGTAACCATGTTTTTCACATTATATAAGGGTACTATATTGATTATTATCAATAGTTATACATTAGAGTGTCTAAATATGGTTATAAAATATATTTTAAATAATCTTTTAGGTCATTTTAACCCTTATCTATTTATTTTAACCCACAACAAACCCAATTTTACTTTATCCGTGGTAAATATTTTTTACTATTTTCACTATTAATTTTGGTAAAAAATTAAGTTGTAGTTATTAGATAATATAAATTATTATGATTAAAAATATTTAATCCATTTTTCCAAATTTAATTCATAGAATTGTGAAAATTTAATTTAAAATTAATCCCGCAGACGTGATGAGAAAGCGGGTTTTCAAAGAGAAAATGTTCAAAAGTTTACAAGGTTTTTATATCAACATTCATTTTGAAAATGATAAAAATTACCTAAATTGTATTAATATATATATATATATATTATTTAAATAATTTTAATTTAAAACCAATTTAAAATTTAATCTAACTCTATAAATAATTTAAATAAAAAGACAGTTTTCAATTAAAATTCAGTATTTTTTCACTATTCATCAAAAAATTAATATTTTTAGAAAATTATCAAAAATTAATCCTTAGATAATATTGAAATTATTATTTCAAAAATTATTTTTATTTTTTTGAATAAATTTTCAAAAAAATTCAAAAAATATTTTTTAAGTAAGTGGGCAAAAAGGAAACATATTTTTTTTAGAAAAATATTATTTTTAAGTGAAAAATTGGATTTATTATTATATATTGTATAGAAAACACATAATATGGATGATATATATTTTATTGAATATATAATATATAAATTTCATTAAAATCATTCAACCAAAGTGATTTGTTTAATTGTTGCGATAAAACATGTTTGTGTGCATAAAAATAGTTTTTTAAAAATATTTCCTTTATTTCTAAATAGTTTTTATTTTCATTTATAATTAATTAGTCACCAAATAATTCTTTTTATATGAATGTTTAGACCATATATTTTCATAATTTAGTTAATCATATTCATACCTTCCATTCCAATGTCTAGGTGATAACTATCATATTAAATAATAATATTTTAATAGTTTTTTATGTTTCGTTTAAATTTGGTGCAGTGTGTATCACAAGTTACACTTAGTGTTGTGTGTAAATTAATCTAAAACTAGTATTTTGTGTAAAAAAATCTAAAAGTAGGGTTTCATGTAACAAAAAATATCAAAAAGATTAAATTTATTTGAAAAATATATATTTCACAAAATCTCAGGCTGTTACATTATACCCCCCAGAAAATAAATTTATCCCTTTAAATTCATCAATTTAGTAAAAAAATGAGGATAATTATATCTAATGACATCCTTAGGTTCCCATGTATGAAAGGTTTCACAAGTGTTTTAAAAATTCATATGTTTCATCCCACGAAAATAATGTGGTTTAGAAATGGTAGAAAGGGTAATAGACAGTGATTTGGTTTCATTTAGAAAATTTATAGAATAGATTAGTTTTATATACTGTATTTAAAAATTGTAATTGATGTTTCTTTTATTATAAAGGAAGTGCATTTGGAATAGATTTTTTTGGGTATTCCTACTAAGTTTTAATACTAATGTCTATGGTTTCTTCTTATTTTTTGTTTGTGGTGAAGGTCCCAACTTGGTTTTGATCTTTGTGGGTTATGGTTCATCTTGGTATCATAAAGTGACTTTCAAGGTCACATGGTGGTGTCGTGTTGTCACGTTTCAGCTTGGGTTTTGTTGTAGAGTTTTTTTATCTTTTAGTTTTGTGTAAAATATGTTCAGTTTGGATTTATATAAATGGTATTGCTTTGTTTATTTATATTATTTAGTTTATTTATTTATATTGGGGAAAATCATTCCCTTTGGTTACTCTATTTATTCCTGACACTGGTTTCCAGCTTATAAGGATCGGGAATGCCCCTCGGGCTATGTCTTGGACCAGATTGGGTGTCGGGTTGGATGATATCTCAGTCTGGTTCGTGAAAATATCTTTCTCAAAATATTTAAGCATAGAAAAGATATTTTCTATTGAGTTTCCATACTATTTTTTGATAAGTGGATCAAAAAATCAGCTAAATGTTGGTGGTCATTGGTACATAAAGGACTAGATGGCTAGTTTCTCCTTATTGGGTGAAGGTAGACTTTCCAAAGTTGATGATTGACTCATAATTATTCCATACTCGAAAGAATCGTAGTTAATCATTTGAAAACATTGATTCCTATTTCTTCTCAATGATATACCATGATCAAGATTAGCCAACAATAAATTTTTCATAAATTTCTGAGACAGTCAAATTTTTGGGTAAAAATTAAATATGGTATGAATATACAATATGTATTATTAAATCATAAAATCTAAAAATTGATTTAAAAAATATTATAAAGATTATCCAAGAACATAGTTATTTTTCCCATTTAATATAATGTGTTTTTTAAGTTATTAGATTTATTACATAAACCCTTAATAAATCCTCCAGAACCTATATTATATTTAAAGGTTTTAAAATGGACTTTTTTATAAACATGACTCACTTCCAGGTGAACAAGGTTATTATTTTAAGAAGTTAGTTTCTTTTCATTATAAAATATTTAAATATAGTTCAATTTGGTATAAAACATGTGTAAGAACCTTGGGAAGGTTTGTGGTTTTGATTATTTTATCATATATAGTCCAAAACCTATGTTTAGAAATTAATAAAGAATACCCTCTCTTTGTCAATAAAAACCCACACATCATCCCATTATACTTCACACAAAACCATTTTAACATGAAGTTACTCTACCTTTACCTCACTATATCCCTCCCAAGGGTTCCCAAATCTCTTAAAAATCTCCTCCCATGATTTTAGAAGATCCCTATCAAGGTAACAGATCATCTCCTTCTCCTCTTTATTCAATCACCTTCTTTACATCATGCCTTTTAATTTCCAATTTTCTATGTTGGGATATGTATTAACACATCCCCTTACTTTAATTATGATTATAAGTGTTTATTGACCACTTTCACTCTCATTCACCCATTCCATAAACCTTTATGTACACTCGTTATGTTGTAAAACTTATCTTATGATTTTCCATGCTAAACACTTGTATAGTGAATACTCATCCCCATTTCCATCAAGGGTATTCATCTAGTTTTACCTTTCCTTTTTTGATTGGGGAATTCCATTTATATAACCCTCACACCTTAATCATGGGATTAAAAGTGATGAAACACATCCTTGTATTTTATGATCAATGTGGCACACTTATATATGTACATGATATGAATGTGATGGGTGTGCCTAGATTTATATATCCCTCTAATTCATTGGATAATGTTTTTATATCCCAAATATCTTCAACAAATACTCAATATGTTTATGTTCTCTATTCTAGAATTCATTTCTTATCTAAAAGGGGATAAAGCATGGTTAGTAACTAAACTCAAACCCCAAATTTCTCACTGTTGGGGAAAATCCAATTAGAAAATTTTTCTATTTGGAAAGGGTTATTACCACATCATAATAAACTCCCAGGAAGATATTAACTTTGTATGGAAAATAAGTAACCTTCATCTTCATCCTAGTTTTCTTCATCTATCTAAGTGGTTCATTTTCTTTAATCCTCTTACACATGGGAACTTCATGGAACAAATTTGGATCAGATTACATGGTCTAAGCGGGGTTTTATAGAACCCAATGATCCTTAATGATATTTCTTATTTTATTGGTATTCCCTTAAAGATAGATCAACACACACTAAATGGGAAATTAGTATTATATTAAAGGATTAGGGTAGAGTCTAACATAGATTCAAAATTACTATATATCATTAGTTTTAATTCTAAGGACTACCGAATGAATGTCAAGGTAGAGTATGAACACAATCCCCCCTTTGTGAATTATGCAAGATAATTGGGAACTCCATTTCAAACTGTACAGTGGTTCAAAAATAGGTCCTTCCATCTACTGAAAAGGAATGGAGTGAATTAAAAGGACATAGAAAAGGTAAGGCCTCTATTGTTGAGAAAGTCGAGCCCTCTAAAGAGACCAAAGGAATATGGGTGAAAAAGAAAGGTGATCAAAATTCCTTAAAGGGTGCTTCTGTAAAATCATGGGTTGACTTGGTTGAAGAGGAGAAAATTGAAACTGAAGATCAAGATATTTCATATGAAATTGATAGATTTTTCAAAGATATATTTGAATATACTATGTATGATATCTCAGTTGATGAATTAAATATCACAAATTAAATAACTATTATGGATCCCACTGCTGATCAGGATTTAGAAAATCTTCATCCCATCTCAATACTCAATGCCCCTGTATAGGAGGCTGGAATTGGAGATGATTTTCCTTGTGAAGACAAACCTAAAAAGATGGACACTAAATGTCCAGATCATCATTGCAACACTGAAGACAGGTGCATTTTTGAAGTAAAACCCAAGAACTCACAACCTTCAATAGAACATACATATGCTTCTCTGAAAGAAAATTCAAGTACTTATAGTCCTTATCCCATTTAATTACCTAATTACTCCATACAAAAAGCTGGATCTAGAGATTCAGTACTTTGTAAAACAAAGACTAAATAGGTGATCATTTATTATCCACCACAATAATGAAAATTTGAATAAAGGTAAATTTTTTAAGGAAATTTTGAGTACTTACTAGATTTAGTAGAATAGATAGATGAATCTTTGTATACAGACTCATATACCTCTATACAAGAGGCTAGAACTGGAGATTCAATGCCTTGTAAAAAAAATATGCACGGAAATATGGAGATGGGGATACACTGCCCTATGAAGGAAATCCTAAAGAGATGGACATTTATGGTCCACCTCAACAAAATTATTTTGAATATAGAGGTACTATTAAAGGTATTCTACTTTTATATGTTGAAACAAAATAAATTGTCAAGATAGTTTACACCAACACCTATGATGGAATTAAAGAAACCTATATACAAGGGTATGACTAGCCTCAATATGAAATCATTGTTTCTACTGGAAACACTACTAATCCAACATCTAAATGAGTCATTAGCTTGAAACATAATAGTAGCAATGAACAAAAATATCCTATGGACTCTAATAAAGGTAAATCTAACACCTTTAATTCTCTTAACTCTTCTTTAAACATGCAGGAAAAAGAATCCTCTGTTTCAAGTGCAAGGAATGCCAATCCAATCATAAAGTCGTCAAGGAGGAAGACCTGTGGAGGCAAAAAAGGGGGTTCTAATCCCAAAAATATGTTCAAATGAAATTTTTTTACTAGAATTGTTAGGGTATTACAAACCCTGACACCATCAAAACTTTAAAAATATTTATTTACATTCATAAATCCAATATATTTGATATTTATGAGACCAAAATTAACTTTTCTTATAAACCCAAAATATTTTCTATTTCTGATCCCAAAGTTAACTTTTCATATAATTTTGTTGATTTATATCATTTTGGTTTTGTGTTTATTATTTCTACTACTAATAACTCTTCAATAGAATCCCTATGGTTCTTTGTTCATTCCTCTATAAACAAATTTAGTTTATATAACACTGATGATTAATCTATTATCTATGAAGTAACCTATAAAAACACTCTTATTTTTTGAAATTTTATTTATGAAAAAAATATATATTAATACGGGATAAGTATTTGGAAGAACATGTCTTGTTTGAAAAATATAGTCGATGATCCTTAGATCATCACTGGAGAATTTATCTCCATCCATGGGCCTAGTGAAAATATGGGTCCTGAACATTCTAAAATATCTTCCAGGGATTTTAGATCTTATATTTAATATTATAATATAATTGAAATTAACTTATTAGGGTAAAAATATACTTAGTGTAGAAGGAAATCTGATAGGGTAGTGTCTAGTAAAATTGATATATATTTCACTAACAATCATCCCCTTGATAAATGTGATATTGTTTCCAGCATTACCCTTCCTAGATTGAACTCAAACCATCATCTGATTTTATTAAGTTTGAGTATCAGAAGATCCAGACCTATCTTCCCTTTTAGATTTAATAATTCTTAGACCTCAATTATTGAATGTGATAACACTGTCAAAGATTCTTGGAAATTCATAAATTCTAGAAATGATACCTTTGCCTATATCATGAAATTTAAAATTCTTAAAACAAAAACTTAAGGGATGGTGTGAAGGAAAAACAAACCAAATTGAGAATGAAATCACTTCCCTAGAAGAAAATATCAACCAAATTCATATTTCCTCTACCAATACTTATTTTAATATTGGCCCTTAGAATTAAATTTATCTCTATACCAAACTAAACTTTATTGTCACTTTAAAAGATAAACTTCCAAAGTATACTTTCAAGATAAAGTGTCTTAAAGATGGTAACAGGAACACAATGTTCTACAATTATCTTCAAAGAACTAGAAAAGCATATTTTCCCCTCACCTTTATTAAAGATGGGGACACTATAATTGATCATGAAGAGGAACCAGGTCAACAGATTGTCTCCTATTTTAACAATATATTTAATGGTCCTAACCTTAACAAAGACTTATTTCATAATTTCATCCCTAAAATAGTTAGTATAAATTAAAACTTTTCCTTAGAAAGTTTTCCCCTTGACCATGAAATAAAAGATTATATTTTTAGCCTGAATCTTGATAGTTCCCTTGGGCCTCACGGCTTTACTATCTTCATTTTTTAGCACTATTGGGATACGGTTTAAATAGATCTCTATTATTTGGTTAAATATTTCTTTATAAATGACATCCTTCCCCATGAAATTAATTCCCAACTTCTCTCTCTTATTCCCAAAATATAAAATTCCTCTGAAATTCACCTCTTCGTACCCATTTCCCTTATAAAAAACCTCTATAAAATCATCTCCAAACTTCTAGCTAATCGACTTTCTCCCATTTTCAATAGATAAGTCTCTTGGAACCAGTTTGGATTCCTCAAAGGAAGAACCATCCAGGATTTCATTTACTATGACTCTCAGTGTACTAATCTCTTAAATAAATCTAGTAGGGGAGGAGCATTTCTATTGATATTATAAAAGTCTTTGACACTATGGAATAGAGTTTTATATATAGGGTCCTCACCAAATTTGGTTTCAATGACACATTTTTCAACAAAATCAGAACCCTATTTAGATCTACTCACATTTCTACTCTGATTAATAGTTCGCCAAAAGGTTATTTCAATTTCACTAAAGGTGTTAGAAAAGGTGAATCTCTCTCTACAATCCTTTTCTCTATTGTACAGGAATACCTAAGCAGACACCTCACTCAAATGGTTAATTAGGGTAAAATAAAGCTCATTATTGCCTCTAGAAACTTAAATATCCCATATCACCTCTTATATATGGATGAGATTATTTTATTTCTTCTGGGAGACAAAAGAAACGTTCAAAACCTCAAGGTTTTCCTCTCACATTATAAAGATGTGTTTAATCAATCATTTAACTAGAATAAATCTCTCATTTTCTTTGAAAAAAGATTCCTTGTGGCTAGAAAAATTATCTCTATGAATGACCTTGGTATTAAAGATGTATCCTTACCCTTAACATATATTAGGGTCCCTATTTTTTGGGGAAAACCTAAAAGTACCTAATTTTCCAATATAGTTTATCAAATAAAAATCATTTCTCTACTTATAAAGGCAAATCTTTATCTATGGTTGGATGAATTTTTCTTGTTAAATACACAATTGTTTCTAAAATGGTTTATAAATGGACCACTAGTATGATCAAAAATCTTAATGTCAATATCAAAAACATTTTTTGGAGTGGAAGTACTCTTAATAGAATGCTTTTCATGATTCCCTAGATTAATTATTATAAGCCTCTAACTAATGGTGGGATGGGTATTGAAAACCATAATCTATTTAGTGATTCCCTTCAATCTAGGCTTACTTGGAATTTTTTAAATAACAAATCCATGGCCTTTAATTTCCTTAGAGGTGGGTTTCTGAACAAATTGAAAAAAGGAAATATTCTCTATATGGAATCCTCAATCTGGCCATCTATTAAGAATTCCTTCAACAAAATTATGTCTCGCTCTAGATGGATAGTTAATAGAGAATCCTCACTGATGTTTTGGGTGGATAACTGGAATGGATTTTCTCTCATCATTATGGCTAACCCTATGCAATTACCTATTGACACTAGTATTTTCTATAAATGATTATCTACACTCTCTAGACTTTAGTTTACCCAATGATATTGTAATTATAATTAAAATTTATCCTTTTGTTAATATTAATGACTTATTAGTTAGGGATCCTTAAAAAATGGTATTTTGGACTCCAAAATTTTCTACAATTATAACTTCATTAAGGAAAATTAGGATGTTTCTTGGTTAAGGAACTTTTATAGGCCATGGGTTAAACCATGCAGGTTTACCCTTGTTTGGAGGATGGCCCACAATCGTGTTCCCATTAATTACTATCTTTAATATTTTGGTATCCATATTCATTCAAAATCTTGTCTCTTCAACCAACATAGAGATGATGTTGACCATCTATTTTTATCTTGTGATACTTATTCTGCTCTTTGGAAATATGTTTTTCACATTTTTATCTCAGATGGACATATGTGGACTCTATTTGGCCACATTTTCAGTGATACACTAACATGGATGCTTCTCAACAAATCATACAGGTCTTCATAGAAGTTGTAGTTGAGCTCATTCATTCTATCTAGTATGACATAAATTCAATAATTCATCATAATAATACCTTCAATTTTCATGAATCTCACTTGAAGATTCTCACTGTGATTAAAGAAGATGGTATGATGAAAACTAGTACCTACCACAACTCCATCAAAGATCTTATTATTATTCACTGCCTTGGAATACAACGAAGGTACAACCAACCAAAGGGCATGTTGTAAGTCTTTAATAAATCCCCTCTTCCTATCTGGATCAAGATTAATATTGATGGTGCTTCAAAGGGAAACCCTGGTCCTTCAGGTTACAGAGTGGTATGCAGAGATCACAATGGATAGGTCCTTGGATTCTATTATGGTACTTGTGGTTCTGCCTCCTCTTTATAAGTATAGATTTATAGCATCATTATTGTGGTTTATTTTATCAAGCAAAGAGGTTGGAATAACATATGGATTGTAAGAAACTCCACCACCATCGTGCAAGCTCTTCTGAATGAAGTGGTGAACCTTGATTGGCCTTTCACTGATAAATGGATGGAATACCTCTAACACCTTTCTAAGATAAATTATATAATCACTCATGCTTATCATGAAGTGAACACAGTGACTGGTGGTCTTTCCATTAAAGGAGTTAACAATAGAATCACATGGTTGGACAACCTTACAATGGATCTTACTCCTTTCCATGAAAAATATTTTAATAAAATTCATACCTTTAGGCTATTGTAACTCTTTTTCTTTATTTTTTTAATATTTTTTGCTTTCATATTTCGACCAAGGAATCACTGTTTTAAAAAAAATATAAGTATTTTTTGTATAAGTTTTTTTAAGTATTTTAAAAAAATGTTAAATGGTATTAATGGACTAAAAAAGTGATTTAATGGAAAGGTGATGTTTTTATTAAGGTAATATGACACTTAATATATTTTGTATGTTGGTATTATGATGTTGGAATAAAGAGATATTGGATATGATTTAGTATATTGGGTATTATTGATGCCCTCATAATTGATAAAGGATATTTTGAAAAGGTGGTTTATATTATCATTAATAGGTTTTACAATAAAATAGATCTAAGGAATATGTAATATAATCTATGGTTTTATTAAATTAATGAGGAATCATGCATATATTAAATAATATTTTATTGAAATTCAAGTTATTACCCCATTTTAAGAGAATTCCTAGTGAAGGAATTCACATGATTTTTATGTGAAAATTAAGAGCTATATCATGTTGTTTGGGGGATTAATGATAATTAAATTTTGAAAATTTATTGATTTCATTATAAACTTTTTGATTTTAATCTTTTGGATGGACCATAATGAAAACAATTTATGAAATAGTTTAATTTTTACTTTGGATGAGGCTCTAGATATTATTGTATTACCTCACCATATGAAGATTTATGAAAATTGGATAACCAGTTAAAACCATTTTTTGTGATGAAAAATAAATTTAGAAGAAACAGGTAATATTTTTATTTATGATCTTATGATTTTTTTTCTTCAGGCATAATAATTTCACCTTTATTTTGTGGAGTAAGATATGAAGTGTAAAATGATCACGGAACAACCAGACAGTGGGATTGTGCGTATAAAATGGAATGAAATCAAGTATGTTTATCTTCTCATGGAAATTATCCAACCTTAGGAAAATAATATTGAAATAAAATGTTTTCATGATTCATCACTTTATATGATATCAATGAACATTTCTATGCCTCTTTGGTTTATGGTTTTGTGGTCGTTAACGTTCTTGGATCGCCCACTTTCTTAGGAGCAATGATATTTATCACTCTCTATAATTATTTATTCTTTTCTTCTATGTCTAAATCTTTACATCTCGCCTATGTTCTCTTATGTGGAATCCTAGTTATGATTTACTTTATGTAACCTTTCTATTTCAAACATTATCATTTTAAAGGATGATTTATTATTCATATCTATGGTGTGGGTTTATATGTAGGAATTTTCAAATATTTAACCTTTGATGATTGATAAAAATGTTGAGGTTTACATTTATTTTAAGGGGGTATAATGTAACATACTCATATTTTATTAAATATTTATATCAAATAAATTTTATTTTTTAGATAGTTTATATTATACGCAATACCAAGTTTATCTTGCATTACATGGGATAATGAGTTTCTTTAATTGTGTCCATGACATGTGACATCGAGTTTCAGCAAACCAAGATATAATATTATTATAAGTATAACCATTATAACATAGCCTTTAAAAAGGTAAGTATGAATAGTATTATCTACATTATTAAATATACATACAAATTTACTACTAAATATAAATTTATTTATAAGTTCTTAGTAAATAATCAATCAATTTTTAGTAATGTTATTATATTCTTCAAAAATATGTTTCCATGAAAATGATTTTTATTTTATTTTTTGAAAAAAAATATTATATTTAATTTATAGAGAATTTAGTAAATTTATTTTATAAAATTAACATCATTTTTAAATTAATAATATTGAAATTAACTTATGGTCAAATTTTGGTATTTGATCAGAAAATATTGATTCTTTAGTGAATAGTTAAATATATATATATTTTGTAAAAATGTCATTTCCGTTTAATAAATTAAGTAATTTAAATGACCAATTATGTTTTAAAGTGAAATAATAATTATTTATTAATATTAAATCCATGTAATTACTTTTGAATCAACTTTATAATGGATTTTAGTATGTGTTTATTTCTGGATTTAATAAGGGATTTTTTTTAAACAGTTTTAAAGAGAATAATGTTTCTACATTTTAAATAAATAAAATAATCCCTACTGAGGAATGTTTTAAATGAAATTTATATATTATATATCAATATGTTATAATTTATATTTATAAAATGACTATTATTAGACATAGTTAATATAAATCATCTAATGCATGAAAAAAAAATACACTTCTCAAAAACCCGCTTTTTCGTCGCATTTGCGGGTTTTGCTTTAAATTTAAATTTTTTCACTTTTAGAAAATCTATTTGAAAAAAATAGATATAATTTTTTAAATAATAATTTAGATATTATAATAGGAATAATTTTGAGAATTTTTTGAAAAGATTAATTTTTTGAAGAATTATTAAAATACTGAATTTAAATTGATAAATGCCTTTTAGTTTAATTTATTTATAAAGTTAAATTATATTTTAAATTTTTTTTAATGTAAAATTAGTTCAGTTATACATCCATTAATTCAATTTAGGTCATTTTAATCAATTTGATATTGAATTTTGATATTAAAATGTTGTAAACTTTTAACATTTTCTCTTTAAAAACTTGCATTCTCATTGCGTTAATGGGATTAATTTTAAACTAATATTTTAAAATTATGTGAGAGTAATTTGAAAAAATTGATTATATATTTATAATAATAATAAATTATATTTTATAATAATATAAAATTATTATTTTTATAAAAATGATGTGTAAAAACAGTAAAAATTGATTATCACAGTTAAGGTAAAAATGTCTTTATCGAGGAGTTAAACTAAAAATATATGGTTAAAAAATGACCCAAACCTATCCTAAACACTTGTTTGGATGTATATAGACATTTTATTTTCTATTATATATAATTTTAAATTATTATTTCCATTTTACATGAAACAAATGTGGGTGGAATTCATTCATTCAAAAAATTACAAGTGTGTTAGTCACCTTACTTATAAAAGGCCACCACTTCTCCTATCCATTTCACACCTTCAAACAATTTTGGTTCACCATATACCCACGAAAATAACTTCCCAAATTTCTTAATATCATCTTATAAACCTTATTTTGGATATAAATCTAACCTAGTAAGGATTTTAGTTCAAACCTAAGAAGGATACCCAAAGAAGAGGAGCATTCATCAACGAGCATTTTTATATTATTTAATATTCCAACCCCTTAAATTCTTGTTAAACTACACTGATATAAGATTATTAGTATCTTAAATATAATTAGATATTTTTATATTAATTTAATGACCTAAAAACATCTTCATTTTTATCAAATGGGTTACGAAATCATCGTTCCTACGTATGGCGGATTACCGCCTCGCAAACCGATGTCATTCGTTTTTTCCATCACCACCTATCACGGTTGAAAATACTGATGGGTTTATTGTTTAAATGTGATATTTATGATATTATTATTCTTATATAATTATATTATAACACATACCTTCAGGATTTCCATTTTGATGGAATATGATAATATCGCTCATGTGTACGACGGACTGCCTCCTCACGAAGCGATCTAACTAGTTCACGCTTTACATGTAAGGAATTAGGGATAGTTTTAATGAAAATATGTGTTATATATGTCATAAAAATTTATATGGATGATAATATACCATTTTCCTTTAATTAAATATTTTTATAAAATGGAAGAAGTGTTCATGCAAACGTAAGGATTATTTTCTCCATAAACGGTATATTTCATGTTTTATCTCTATATTTTATAGATTAATATAAATAAATATATATATATATGTGATATTTATATCATGTTTAAAATTTTTTATATTATGGAACCATTATCAAATTAAGAGGACCAACAATAACCAGTCAAAACATACTTGAAAAACAAATCATTATAGCACGAAACATGTCTTTAACATAGAATTGTTAATAAATGAGTAATAGAAGGTCATATGTAAATAATATATGGTATGATATATATTTTTTTTAATTGATAGATTTATAAAAAAAAATATTAATTATACAGTATTTTCTAATGTATACAAGGGAAGTCATGACTTAAGGTAATGGATTTATCGTCTCTCTTTTATTTTTGTGAGACATATGAAAATTCACCACTCATTTCATTTTTATAGTGTATATACTACCCCTTTGAAAATTTATATTATTAATATAATTATTTTAATTATATTTATTATTTCATTTGATTTTATGATTTATTGGGGATTACGATTCAAAAATTGCTAAAGTGGTAAGGGAGTTTTGAGTCAATTTTCCTTCATTGAGACTTATGTCATGTTATGCACCTATATTATTTTATGAGGTTTATATACAGACACTTTGACATGTAATATAATTATTATATTTGTTTTAATGATATTATAAGTTTCTTCTAATTATATTCCTTCGTGGTCCTTATGTTTCAAAGTTACCAAAGTGGTAAATATTTTATGTTACAGTTTCATCATTTATCGGGATTGTTTATGACTATGTTTCCAATGATAAAATATTATGACCTCAAATATCAAGAAACTCATGAATTTAATTCATCTATTTTTTCATGAGAATAAATTTATTTCATTAATTTTCTTCTATTTATGTACTCAAGAGTTAAAAAATAATTTTTTTATGAAAAAATATCTTTTAGGTCAAAAATCAGTTTTCTTCCAAAAACATTTTTTGTAAAAAAAAATTAAAAAGGTTTTAATATACTCATATTATTTTTAAAATACATTTTTACCCATTTATAACTATTTTAAAAAATGTTTTGAAATATTCGTTTAATTTTTCAAATAATGACTATTTGGATTTTACTAAAAATGTGAAAGAAATATTTATTTTAACATGTACGACATGAATGAAACTTATCATAATCATGAACATTATTTTTGTAAGGATTCCTTTCTAATTTTTCAAGTTTATTTTAAAATAAAAGGATTTTTCAAATGTGTTATGTTTCAAAATGTATTTTTCAAATCATAAAGGATATTTTCCTCAAGAAACGTTTTAAATGTTTTTTAAAACTTTTATAATAATATTTCAATGTTAATTTTAAATAAATGTATTTTCGAAAAGGTATTATGTATTAATAATTATTTTCAATGAATAGTTATATTCCTTAATAAATTTTTTAAATGATATTTCAAAATAATTTTCCATCTAAGATGATATCCATTGATGTTATCTATGATTTTCTGGGGATTTGAACCAAGGATACCATTTTTATTTTTTCTCTGAATGGTTTATCATGAAAATATACTTATATAACCCTTTTATCTTCCAAGGGTTATACCATGATAAATTTATTATCAAACCCGCTTATTTTTTCATGAGTTATTATGTGATGAAATGATGAAATGATGAAATGATTATGAAACCTTTTTTTTCATAGGTTATGATATGATGAAATGTTTATGAAACCCATTTAATTTCATGGGTTATGAAATGATTAATGTTTTGTGATCTTATGGCACACATACGTGTGATATTATTTATGTTATGTGTGAGACATGTATCTCCCTCCAATGAGTTAGGTAATAATTAATGCTTTATGAGATAAAAGGGGATATGGGAGGTTATCCCAAGCCCAAAAAAGGGTACACAAAATATCATCCCAAGCCCGAAGTAGGTATATATGTGGTTAGCCCAAGCCTAACATGTTATTAATATCTTAGTGGGTAACCTTGACATAATATTTTCAATGCTTATTTATATGACAAAAATCTATGTCTTGTTATAATTTTATGATCTCATGGATAATTTTATTTGATTCCATTATGATTCATATCTTATAAACCCCCAATATTTATACCATGAATCAGGATTCTTTTCTTTTTTATGCAGATTATGGATTTTATATGTTATTATCATGTTCTCATACACTTATATTCATTTTATAGTTATGTTTTTCCCTTGCTTACCCTTACTAAACATATGAGCCTACCCTTTATTGTGTTTAATTTTCCCAAGTTATGAAGAAATGTTTTATGTTGCGTGTGTCTAAGAATAGTACTAAATTGGAAGATCTTTGTGGGAAACATTGTAGATCTTTCACCACATTAGAAGATGGTTTTCCAAGATTCCAAAGGAACTAAAATATTAGAGTCCTCATGAATTTTTTTGTCTAATATAATGAATATTCATATAAAAAGATGAAATATCCATGTATGAGAATCATGTGTCACTATAAACTCTTTTCCTATATAATGATTACCAAAAACAAAATTGGGCCCTAATCAAGAAGAAGTTTTTATTGTCCCTCATTGGTGTTTTTATTGACCTAATGAAATGGATGAATTTATTTTCAATGATTTATCTCCTTTCAATTTGTCACCATCTTAGGATCAAGGAGTTTTATATCTATAAGACAGATTTTTGGAGAAGTTGTGGGCTTTATGTGTACAATGTTAGGAAATATAATTTGATGAATGTATCTACTATATTTATGGAATTTATCAATAAAATTTTCCATTATTGTTTTGATTCTTTGATTATATTATTTATGGATGAAGACATGGTCCTCCCTAAAACCGAGGAGGATCATGTGCATTGTTTGAGATTGTTTATGGAAATCTTGAGGGATCACCAACTTTAGTATATGATTTATAAATAGAACATCAATATTAAATAAGTAAAGTTATTATGGAACATGGTTTCTAAATAGGTAATTTTAGTTCATCTTGAAAAGTTAAATGTTATTATGACATTGGAGGAATTCCAGAACATTTTTAAGATTTAGAGATTCTTGGTCTTGGTAGAGTATTACCTCTATTTTTTGAAATATTTTTCAATAGTGGATTAATTATTGGCCTCTTTCACTCTAAAGGGATTAATGTTAATTTGGGATTTGAAATTTTAGTCATCATTTGAATATTTAAAGTATAATTTGACTTTAGAACCATTGTTGACTCTTACAATGGTTGTGTAGTGCTATATGATCATCAAAAATGCTTCAAGATTAGGTTTGGGCTATGTTCATTTATAAAGTGATCATGTGGTATCTTATGGTTCTCATCTTATTTAGCCTCATGAGAAGAAATATCCTATAAATTAACTTGAAAATTCATCCCCGATGCATAGTCATAGTATTTGGAGTATTAATTTTTGAGAGAATTTTTTACTATCTAATCTCATCATAAAATATCGAGTCACATCTTTTGGAAAAAGGATTTGAACATTCAGAAGATGTGATGGGTGGTGAACTTGAACATATTTTTCATTGATATTATATAGAAACCTGTAATGGAGAATGCTTTTATTGATGTTATGAGTATAAATATTACATCATAGGGCATGAAAGAATCACGAAGAATGGAATCTGATGTCACACTTTACTCATATGCATTCAGAAGTCTATGAGAATAATACTGAGATTTTTTTTATAAGTGACCAGTTGGCATCCTCTCATCTCAGGATGATTCTCTATGATTACCAGCTTGATGATGTATTCCAAGGAATTAGGTATTATTTATATAGTGGGGAGACCACTGTATAATGGTTTATATCTTATTATGTCATCCTTTACTTCAAGAAAATGTTTTTTGTTTCATTTACCATGAGGAAGGTTATGATTGGAGATCATAATCATTCCCAGTTGGTGTTATACCCTCACACGATGATAATATTTTTTGATATTAGGTTTTGTTTCTAGTGTCTAAGTATAAAGTGAAACATTGTTAATTTATTTTATCATCACTATACTTGTATACAGATCATGACTGAGCATCCAAAACATTTAGGTTATCTTCATCCACTTCCAATGCCGAAATAGAAATGTGATGAGATATATTTTGACTTAAATATTTTATTAGCACATACACTTAAAGGAAAGAATTTTATTTGGGTTGTGATCAAATTATTGATTAAATCAACTCAAATTATTTCAATTTGTGACACCAATAAATTTTAGGACATGGGAATCCTAAATGTGCATGAGGTCATCATATTACATGGATTCAAATCCCCTATAGTTTTTACAGGGATCATAGGTCCACTTCTCATTTCATGGAGAGGAATACATGAGGAAATGGGATCCTAGGTAATGTTGAGCATGATTACCACCCTCTAACCAATTGTAAAACTGAATAAGATGTATATATTTTAGGGGTTATGATTTATGTTTATATCCTTAACATTAATGGATTTTAGGATTTCTATATGAGGATGGCTAAATTATCCTATAATAATTGTTATAATTCATCCATCAAGATGGTGTACTTTATAGACTTGAAGGGAAATCCTTCTAAATCAACACTCTTTTGTTCAGAGATTTGGGAATTATCCCTTGTTTTCCCTAGTTTGATTCAAGAGATGATAAAAATGATTCAGTTGATCTATTAGAGAATGGAAACAACATGGAGCCAGTATGAATACTTTATGGATCATATATGATGTAATTTAGAGCAATCCATCAGTAACCATGGGTTTTTGAGAGTCACACATCAGTAGTTCATCGATGAATTATAATATAGCTGATGTTTACACATAGATATGTAGAACCATTTGAGATTATTAAGAAAAATAGAGGTGTGGAATAATATTTGTATTTTCCAACAAAGATCACATAGATCCATGATGTGGTCTATATAGTTGGGATCATGAGTATATTTCTGACCAGCATCATGACTTGAGTTGGGAGGACCTTGATATGGAAATGGATATGACTATTATAGAGTCTCCATTTTGAATTATCAATTTTCAAGAAAAATTTATTTCTATAATTTTGATACCCTTGGTGTGGTTGCTATAGAATATTTGTTAGGATTCTCATGAGACATGAGAGAGTGATCCTTTAATGAGAGGGAAGTGGCCACACCTCATTACTATGGAGTCTTTATGGTAGTCTTTCTAATTGAATAAAAAATTTATAGTGGGGAGAATTTTAATATCCAAACACCATCTTTCATGCATGAACATTGATTTTTTTTTGTTCTTTGTTATTTACATTGATCTTTAGTTCATATATTTAATTCATGGTTTTTTCACCATTGTTTAGCCTTTTAGGGGATGATAAAGTTAATTTAATATATGTTTGATAGGTTGGGAGATGATCAAGGGGTTAAAATTAAGAGTGTACATAGACATATAGATGGAATAGCTACATGAGATCCACTAGATTGGTGGGGAGGGACACCAACCAGCCAGAGAGATGATGTTAGTGGAGTTCTCTTATATGAATCCCACCATCCATCTAATGGGACACTAGAAGAATGAGTGATCCTATAGGAACTCCACCGGCCAGTATGTGGAAGCCCACTAAGCAATTTGTGGGGTTTTTCATCCAAAAGGCATTCAACATAGCACCACCAGCAAGCCAATGAGATTTAAATTCTAACTAGTGTCACTGATGTGGACAAAAATTTATTGGGTAGTATTGTAATTTTAATTTTTTAAATCTTAATTTTTAATAAAAAACCTTCTCCTTGAACTATATTTGAACCTAATACTATAGAGAATATCCAAAGGAAAATTTTATATTACAACCTATATTATTCATGAATAGAAGTTCTAATTTATGCATTAGATCTGTTTTGCTATGTTTAATCTCAATTTGATCATGATTTATTCTTTCCTCATCTCTCCCCCACTTTTACAGTACTATATCATCATGTCATTGATGGATCTAGATCATGAATTGATAAATTAGGGTTCTAGTATGCTCCCTTAACCATTATATCCATCAACTCACCATTGGTGGATCCCGAATTTGGTGACTATTTATCTTGTGATTAAGGTAGGTTTTTTTGTAAAGAAATTCTTATCTTTTGAAACTTCTTTTACATGATTAATTTGAAATATATTTCTGATTGATTTCAAAATCATCATTTGAGTCATTGATAGATTATTTTGAAATGGAATTTTATGTATAATGAATTTCATCCAAAAATAGATTTTGATTTAAAGTGTGGATTTCCATAAAAAATGTTCTTGAATTAAAATGAATGGTTTGAATCAAATATTTGATGATAACTTTTGAGAATAATGGCATGAAATTTTTTATGATTTGAAATGAAATGCATTGATTTTTAAATGCAAGTGTTTTTGGTAAAAACCATTTGATAATTGGTTTTTGAAACAAAATGGAATATTTTTAAATAGGATCTTGTGGATGAATGAAATGATTGATTGAAATGATTTGAGATAGATTAAAATGAATGACAACCCTGGGTATGATTGATTACCTTGATTCACATGGAAGCTTGGGTAGTTAGTAAGAAGTATTTTCACACTACATAAATTATTATCTTGTAATGGATTGATGATGATAAATATATTAAACTATCATGATGTTGGGATGATTATTCTTTGGGTTTTTATCTCATTCCCCCTAGTATTGGGATATGGGGATTGTGTACACAATTGTAGTCATATATAACTAAAACTATATGTAACCATGTGACCATAATTAACTAAATCAGGTGTTATTACCATGGTTCTATGACTAAAAATGACTATACATTTCCTTATTTTTATTGAAATTATTATTCACGAAATATTTTATATAAATTATTATTCATGTTATTTTTGAAAAAGGCTCATGTATTTTCCTATTTTAAAGGAAATAATATTTTATAAATTATTTGTATTAGATATTGAATTGTTTTTAAAAAGTGTGTTTTGATATGAAGTGTGAGTATAATTCCATTTTTTGTTTTAAATAATATTGATCATATTTAGTTTACATGATATATATTTCTTATTGAATACTTGGTGAGATCCTACTATTCATTTCTACACAAAATCTAATTCTTTCCTTTGTGAATTTGTATAAATTCATATATGAGACCCTAGGAAATGATTGAAACCTTGTGTTAGTGGTCAATGTTCTTGATTATTGGGACCCTAAGAGTTGGCAGTGACCAGTAGACACTACTGAAATTTGAGGTATTTGTGATGGGCTATTTGTGATGGGATCCCATCGCAAATGAACTTTTACGATGTGGTCCCGTCGCAAATAGCTTGTTGCGAAAAACGGCATCGCAAATAGTATTTTTTGTGACAGGCCCATCACAAATTTCTCTTTGATTATATACATTATATATATATATAAACATGTTATGATGGGCATGTTTTCCCATCAGAAATAGTTCTCTGTTTATATATATTATATATATCAAAACCCTTTGTGACGTGCCCATCACAAAAAAGTATTTGCGACGGGCCCTTTTACCCATCATAAATACTTATTTAAAAAATATATATAAACTATTTGCGATGGGGTCCCACCACAAAAGGTCCTATCTCAAATACTGAATAAAATAAAAATATATATATATTTAATAAAATTATGATAAATAAATGAAAAAATAATAATATGATTATTAAAATAATAAAAAAATAAAAAAATATTAATATTCTCAATATTCAAAAAAAATATAAAAAAATCATAAAGTATTATTATTATTATTATTAGTAAAATAAACAAACATTAAAAAATATAATACTAATAATAAATAATAAAATATTAAAATATTAAAAAAATTATGCAATATTCGCACCAATATAAAAGACAAAAACTATAAATAGTTCATATTACAACAAATCTTGAATTCAAATGTTTTTAACATAACAAAAAAATTCATTGGGGGGGATAGTCTTTTGGAGGAGGTGGAGGAGATGGAGGAGATGGTGGAGGAAACTTCGTCCCTAAACTAAGAGTCATATGGTGCATGTACTTCATCTACTCGTGCTGCTGCTGATGCCATCAACACATCTCCTCCTAGTGCTGTTGTTGCTGCTGCTATCGATGCATATCCTCCTCGTACTGCTATTGTTGATGCATCTCTTCTTATTGCTTCTGCAAACTCTCTATAAGCTCACTCTGAGCTTACAGCTACTCCTGATATTATGAGCCAGAAGATGATGCCTCTCCACGAGCTCCTCTCGAGCTGGATGCCGACATCGCAGCAGTACCATAATAAGTCCTAGGAGTCAAATTAGAGCTGATACCAATTACTCAGCCCTTCTCAAAGGCATATTGGGTCGCCTGCATCCATGCCGCCTCATCGAAATAATGGGCACTAGTCTGATCAGTCGTCTCGGCCTGACTCTCAGCCTGTGTATGAGAGGTCACGACCTCATATGACTCATTCAATTCCAATTTGAAATTAAAATAGTGAAAATATTATATGTAGTTAATTTTTAAACTGAAAAAGAAATAATATTGACCGCAATCTGATGATGGCGGTCATCTCTAATCTCTTCAGTGGATGGATCATTGTACATCCTCTGATAAAAGTCATACTATATAATATCGGGCTGCTCGACTACCTATATGAATATAAAATAATCTATTTATATTTAAATTTATATAAAATATTTAAAAAATATAGTTTCCAGATGCTCTATGCATACTGAATGTACAGCTACCAGTACGATGTGTCACCTCCTATCTCCCCTGGTTCTGTCGGGCCAATGAAGATCTCCTCTGAAATACACTACCCAACCAGTGTGAACATAATCCATCCCAAATGTGATATGAAATGTAATCTGGTAGGTGGGATCTACACGACTCATCAAATACTGTCACTCTTTCTTTCTTCATGGTCGTCCTTCTCAAATTGTGCAAAAACTGACAGAAACGGTCACGCATAGACACCTATCATGTCGTGTGGATATCATCACACATGCTATCATCGATGGGATACCATAAACCTTATAAATAATTTATAATATCAAGTTATTAATGAAATAAATTTCAAAATAAATATTATTTATTTATGTACCAACTAATGATTGAACATACCGAGCTGCACATCAATGGGAATCAGTTCTCATGTGATCCATGACAGAGAAAAATAATTGTGCAAGATAGTGCTCCCCTCTCCAACAGCTACATGTTCAAAACTGTGAAAAAATAATAAATAATCAAATAATTGGTATATAAATAAATTAATGAAAGCTAACTAAAATGCACAGGTTACCATACCTCTGCGTGCATGGATCGAAGCCAAGATGTGGACGTCGCTCTGAGATAGGATTAGGAATCATCAGTCATGCAAGATAGCACCCCCTCTGTGTACCCCCTGAACCACCAGTCAATTGAGGGTTAGATGATCCCAAATCCTTCTCATACAAAGGTAGCTCAGCCTCCTACAACTCACTAAATAGATCATCATTCATATAAAACAAAAAATGATTGTTGTTAGAAAAAAGTTGAAAATAACTATTATATATAGATATATATTAGTTATGATTATAACCAGTATTTAACTGTGTCAATGTTCACCTTCATCATCATCTTCATATCTGAGGGTGTCAATGTATTCATATTTCTCCTCGACATCGTCAATATCTGTATGAGTTTCATTTTCATCATCTCTTACCATTTCAAATTCATTTGTAACATCATTAACATCATCGTCACCATCGACCCTTAATTTTGGGGTTTCATCATCGACATTCATGTATTTTTGTGAAAAAGATGGATTTTTATTAGTCTCTTAAAAAATTTCAATTTCTTGCACTTCAATGAAACCACATTCACTTTTAGTAAACTGATTTTCCTGAGATTTCATTTCTATTATTCTCCACTAATCACTCAGGTATCTTAAAGTAGCACAGTACTTTGTGTAAAAAAATTTATGTGCCTGTTGATCCATTAAAAATGGTTCATTTACTACAAGATGACTTTTATATTTAGTATCAAAGATTCCATGAGTCATATGAACACGCAAACCTCTCTCAGTATCCAACTACTGACATTTAAACATCGTTATGTAATTTTGTCCTAGAAAACACAGTTCAATAATTTCATCAAGCATGCCGTAAAAGTCAACTTTAGTTTCTCTATGATGAGATCCTCTTAAGAAAACTCCATTGTTCATTGTTTTTTATTCCCTATATGCATGTGTATGAAATCGAAAACCATTCATCACATATGCATTATAAGATTTAACCATTTTGGATGGTGGGTTACTTAATATACACAGTTGCTTATCAATTTTATTAGTATTTTGAGACACCTGAGAATTTGTAAAACATTTATCAATATAATAAATAATAAATTGAATTGATATGTTAAACCATTAATAATTTATGTTACCAGTTTTTGAAACCATTGAGAAATTTTTTTTACCGGCGTTCTTCAAGAGCAGCTGCTGTAATTTGTGGAAGCTATTTCTTGATATGATTATTATATAACCTACAAATAAAATAATTTTACTTAATGTAACATAAATTATATAATAAGTGATATAATAACTCACAATACAAATGATGTCATTTCTTTACAGTTGAGTAGAACATATGTATGAGCTCTGTGATGTTCATCATATGAAAGTTATCATTCATGAACTCCACCGAAGACAAGCTCTAGCTGATTAAAAACTGATAATTGATTATACATTTCATTATCAACATTTTCCCCATTCCTTCCCATGTGGTTTTGTTATGAGGTATATTCATATTCAAAATAATGAGACCATAAAAAAAAGCAATTTCCCCTTGCAAATAATCTTCAGAAATTAATCCTTCAACTGATGCTTTGTTACGTACTTTTTTCTTCAATTTCTACATGCATCTCTCTAATGGGTACATCCATAAAAACTACACTGGACCACCACATTTTGATTCATTTGGAAAATTTAATATCATATGTTCCATTGAGTCAAATAAATCTGGCGGGAATATTTTTTCCAGTTTATATATAATTACAACAACATCTTTTTCCAGTTTTCTTAGTGTATCATAGTTTTTTGTTGCTACACAAATGTATTAAAAAATATTATATGTCTGTTATCAAATTCCAAATCATAGAATTCAACAAACCTCTTAATCCAATCGGCATAAGTCTTTCCATTATAACATGACAATCATGACTTTTTAATCTGGTAATATTAATATTCTTAACACATTTACCCAAATTGGAATCATAGCCATCTAGAAGTCTCAAATTTTCAATACACTAACAAAATGATAAGCAACTCTCTTTGTACAGTGTATAATCTGCTTTTGGCTTCATTAACCTCTGTGATCTGACATTTTCAAATAGTTCAAGTTCCGGTCGCCTAAAAATTTGGGAAAGATCTAATCATGTCTTTACATTATCTTTGGTCTTACTTGGTATATACAAAACTATATGAAATAAATTATTAAAATAGTTCTTATCAATATGCATGACATCCAACATGTGACAGACCAACAAATCAGACCAATATGGCAGATCCCAAAAAATGCTTTGTTTTATACAATTGTGTTCTTTCCCAAAGCCATGAATTTTCTGTTGGTTTATTGTTGATCCAAATGTGATGGGAGGTAATGAAAATACAACTGATTTTAACTCTATACCTGATATCATTTTTGGAGGTTCATCCCTTTTAATTATGTCTTTTTTGAAATGATATTTTTCCTCCAAAAAGGATGACCAGTTGGAAGAAATCTGCGATGACAGTCAAAATAGCAAGGTTTTTTCCATTTACATGCATAAATGATTTTTTATCTCCTATACAGTAAGGACATGATTTCAGAACATGTGTACTCTAGCTAGATAACATGTCATATGCTGGGAAGTCACTAATTGTCCACATTAATGCAGCTTTTAGTAGGAATTTTTTTTTCGCAACAACATCATATATACTCGCATCATTACTCTACAATGAATTTAACTCATCAATCAATGGTTTCAAATAAACATCAATATTCTTTTTTAGATGTCTTAGGATTAATAAGGTCAAAAATATATAAGGCTCCTTCATCAACATCCATGGAGGTAAATTGTACGGAGTTATAAAGAAAGACCAACATGAATACTGACTACTATAAGAACCAAACGGACAGAAACCATTGGTAGAAAGACCCAATCACACATTTTGGGCTTCTAAATAAAAAGACGGATGTACTCAGTCAAAATATTTCCATGAATCACCATCAGATGGATGATTCAAGATTTTATTAGTTGAAATCTTAGTTTTGTGTCATGACATCATTGTCTCTATATTCTGATACATAAATAAATGTTGCAACCTTGGTGTAAGTGTTAAATATCTCAACTAATTTAAAGGAATCAGTCCAAACTTCCCCGGTTGAACTTCTTTATACCTCGATTGTCCACATGTGGTACAACTATTCAATGACTCGTTTTCACTAGAATATAAGATGCAATCATTTTTACATGCATTAATCTTCTAATAACTAAGGCCCAGATTACGAAACAGCTTCTTACTCTCATAGTAATTTTTATAAAACACATTTCTTTCAGGTAACAGTGTTTTAACCAAAGAAAATATTTAATCAAAATAGTTGTTTTACATTCCATTATCTAATTTAATAGCCATAAATTTTTCAACCACTTCTAATTTTCTTATCTTACAACCAAGATATAATGCATCATCAGCAGACCTTGACAACTCATAAAATTTAGATGGTGCCAACTTGGGAGTTAAATCAATATCATCTTGAGTTTTAGTTTGTTGAACAGATGGACCTACAACACCATGTAATAAATTTTTAAACCGTGATAAATCCAGAATCAAATTATTAGTATCTTTTCTAGAACTTCGTTCATTGTGTTGATACTAAAAAACATAATCTGGTTGAAAAACAAAACGCAAGATATGTCCCTTAATGTTTTCAAATGTGTCAAACGTTCTCAGAGAAAATTTTTTACAAGGACACTTAATTGTGACTTCTGAAACAAATTATGGTTTTGATAATGAAAATGATAAGAAATATTCAACACCCTCAAAATATATAGGATTTAAACTAGAACCGTTTGGATTTTGCACTGATTTATCCAAGCGTGATCATCTAATAATGATTATTGTCGAATTCCTTATTCCATATTTTTCTACAAAATATAAAATCATTACTATTTTTGAATAATTTGAAATAAGAAAAACACTATCTAAAAAGGAGAAGATAAATAATTACAGCTACTTCTTACTAATTACCACTAATTACAGGTGACAAAATTTCTAGTGGATTGACGGCTGCTCTTTTGTCTGATGTCTCATTTACTTGCAAATTTCTCACACTAAAATCACAATGAAGAATCTACTATGAGGTACTCATATCCATTCTCATGCATACGAGAATTCATAAGCGTACCTCCGACTATATTCTTTATTGTGATTTTAGTGTGAGAAAGATGCAAGTAAATGAGTCGTCAGACAAAAGAGCCCCCTTTTCATCGATGAATCATCTTCTTCTAACTGTCACTGCCAGAAAACATTATGAAAAATATGGTCCTACGAATGCATATCCAATATCATGCATACGATATTGGATATGAATACGTAGAAGCATATTTTTGATAATGTTTTGAGTCAATGAGAGTCAAAAATAGAAGAGTCATCAAGCAAAAGGAGTGTCACTAATCCACTGAAAATTGTGCCAAGTTCTTACAATTTATTACAATTTATTAAAATTTATTCCTAAGTCTTCCTAATTATTTCTAGTTATTCCTAATTATTGCTAATTATTACTAATTATTTCTAATTGTTCCTAATTATTGATAATTTTTCCTAATTATTCCTAATTATTTCTAATTTTACCTAATTATTGCTAATTTCTCCTAATTGTTGCTAATTTTTTCTAATTATTATTAATTATTACTAATTTTTCTTTATTTTTCCTAATTATTTCTAATTATTGCTATTTTTTTCTAATTTTTTCTAATTATCCCTAATTATTCCTAATCATTCCTAGTAATTTCTAATTATTCCTAATTATTCCTAATTTTGCCTAATTTTTCCTAATTTTTCCTAATTTTTCCTAATTATCCCTAATTATACATAATTATCCATAACTATGACTAATTATTACTATTTATTACTAATTATTGCTAATTATTACTATTTATTACTAATTATTATTAATTATTAATAATTATTACTAATTATTACTAATTATTGCTAATTATTCCTAATTATTTCTAATTATTCCTAATTATTGCTAATTATTACTAATTATTACTAATTATTACTAATTATTACTAATGATTACTATTCATTACTATTTATTACTATTTATTACTATTTATTACTATTTATTACTATTTATTACTATTTATTACTATTTATTACTATTTATTACTATTTATTACTATTTATTACTAATTATTACTAATTATTACTAATTATTACTAATTATTACAAATTATTACAAATTATTACAAATTATTACTAATTATTACAAATTATTACTAATTATTACTAATTATTACTAATTATTAATAATTATTGCTTATTATTACTTATTATTACTAATTATTACTAATTATTACTAATTATTACTAATTATTACGAATTATTACTAATTATTAATATTTATTAATATTTATTACCATTTATTACTCTTTATTACTAATTATTACTAATTATTACTAATTATTACTATTTATTACTATTTACTACTATTTATTACTATTTATTTCTATTTATTACTAATTATTACTATTTATTACTAATTATTACTAATTATTACAAATTATTGCTATTTATTACTAATTATTACTATTTATTACTATTTATTACTAATTATTACTATTCATTGCTATTTATTACTATTTATTACTATTTTATTACTATTTATTACTATTTATTAGTATTTATTAGTATTTATTACTAACTATTAGTATTTATTACCAATTCTTACTAATTCTTACTAATTGTTACTAATTGTTAATAATTATTACTAATTGTTACTAATTATTACTATTTATTACTAAATATTACTATTTATTACTAATTATTACTATTTATTAATATTTTATTACTATGTATTACTATTTATTACTATTTATTAGTATTTATTAGAATTTATTACTAGTTATTAGTATTTATTACTAATTCTTACTAATTCTTTCTAATTGTTACTAATTTTTACTAATTTTTACTAATTTTTACTAATTTTTACCAATTATTAGTATTTATTACTATTTATTACTATTTATTACTAGTTAATACTAATTATTAGTATTTGTTACTAATTGTTACTAATTATTAGTATTTGTTACTAATTATTAGTATTTATTACTAATTATTAGTATTTATTACTATTTTTTAATAATTATTACTATTTATTCCAATTTATTACTAATTACCGCTAATTATTACTAATTAGCGTTAATTATTATTAATTACTGCAAATTACCGCTACTAATTACTAATTGCTACTAATTATTTATATTCATTACTAATTATCTTTAATAATTTCTAATTACTACTGATTATTAATAATTAGTACTAATGATTTAAATTTATTATTACAAATAAATACTGATGACAAAATAATCTAAATCTAATTTAATTATAACTAATTAACCAATAATTAAAATTAATATAAAAAATAAAATGAATATTAAATTAAATAAAACATAAATACTTTTAAACTTGATCTCTTATAGGTGGAGAGGACTTCAAAAACTTCTTCGTAAAAAAAATTAACTCAGAGAAATTTTCACTCTAAAATTAGAGTTTAGAGAGAGAAAGTAGGAATTGAGGGGAAGAATGAAAAAAACGGATGAAAGGGACCCGTCGCAAATACCTTAGGCCGAATTAATTACTGTCGGTGGTTAAAAGAGTATTTGCGACGGGACCCGTCGCAAATAGTGGCATGCTGACACACTATTTACGACGGGATAACATCTCGTCAAAATAGTATTTACCGTCGTCAGGTATTTGCGACAGATCCTGTCTCAAATAGTGACCCATAGACAAACTATTTATGACAGAGAAATTCCCCGTCGCAAATCGTATTTACCGCCTCCGGGTATTTGCGACGGGGGGTGCCTCCCCGTTGTTAATACTCTTCTCACGGTTTGGTGCGCAAACCGCGCCTAACTTTTTACAACGGGTCGATGCCCTCATCGCAAATAACCTCTTCGATGGACTATTTGCGATGAGATTTATTCCCACCACAAATAACCCGTCACAAAAGGCCATTTTTTCCGTAGTGAGAAAATGTGATCCACTTATTATGTGAAGATCTTTTGAAACTTACCATCATGGTTTGATCTGATGACTTTGGTTAATGTATAAATTTTTATACTTGTATATATTTACTTTTTGTACTTTTATCTTAAGGAGTGTTTGGAAAACAAAATATTTATTGTGTTATTTCCTCTACCTTTCTTGATGATCCATTCTAAGGGTGAAACCATTCCCACTTTTTTTGATTCCCATGTGTTAGTCACCAACTCATTTGGATCGGTAATGCCCTTTGGGCCATGTCGGAATTGATTCAAGTACCGTTTAAGTGGGTTATCATGTTCAGTTAATGGAAATTTAATAGTTTAAAAAATTATCATCCATAATTTCCCCATTATTTTAGTCTATGCCTAGAATGAGGAGGAACCGAGTCAACAACAAATGTGAGGGAAAATGTGATGATTTCCCAAATGATATTCCCAACCCGATGGGAGTAGGAATCATGAAATTTATGAAACTAATTAATCAATTAACTCAAGTTTCAAATGAAAACATGATTCGGAGGAACACCCATATCCCCCTAGGAAAGAGGAAGTTATAATTGAGACCTTTATGCGATAAAGGCCTCCAACATTTAGGGGATCTTCTGACCCCTTAATTCATTATACTTAAATTATATAAGAAATAGAAATTTTTTATGGTTTTTCATCACATGGAGGGTTTAAATGATCAATGGTGTATGATGATTAGGAATATATAGTCCAAGGAAGATATCAAAGAGATTGAGTTTAACTAATTTATAAAAACAAGTTTTGTTAAATTTTTCTCAAAATCTCCAACATAAATCAGAGGTGGAGATCCTTGGCCTCAAAAAAAGGTTGATGGATTCATCAAGGTATACATGGAAAACTTTAGAAGACTTTCAAGATACACGTATGGATTTTATAGTGATCTAAAATGTGAATCTGACCACTTATTTAGTAGGATAAATCTAAATCTATAAAAAGTTTTATGGATTTGAGAATTAGGTAGCTACTAAGAAATTGTTTGATGAGCCCTTAATGTCAAAATGGAGATCAGTGAATTTCAACGGTCTCATGGGATTGAAGATAAGAAGTGGTAAGTGGAGTTTAATTTTATTAGGGTGATGGAGAAATCTATCAGTGGTAAGAAAGTCGAACATCAAAATTTTCAAAAGTGTGAGAATAACCATCCAAAAAAATTCTTGAAAGGGGTGAGGAAATTCTTTAGGTGTTGGAAGGAAGGAAACCTAGCTAGAGAATGTCGACAGGAGAAACCCAAAAATGTTATAGATGAAATGAATTCCCTAGTCAACACTTAGAATATCTTCCAATGACTCAACTTCAAGGAATACATACTCTATGAAAATTAATTCACTAAGACAAGGTTTGTTGAGGAAGACAGATGGAAAAAATAACAAATGATTAGATGGAAAGTGTGATCATATGCTATTATAACTGCTTAGATGGATCCCAAATAGAGGTTATGTTAGGTACAATAATTATTCATTCAATAATAGATAATGTACCATTTTATTATAGTTCTATTTCTTATTGTGTATCATGTACATTTAGTAGAACTATTAAAACACCACCTCAAAACCTTGAATTCGAGTTATCAGAGAAAATGGAAAATCATTGGATTAATGAATCAAAATAATATAACTTCTCCTACATCAATATTTGTGGGATTAATTCCCTATAAAACCTTGTGGTACATTATCTAGTGGAATTTTATTCTATTCTTTGTATGTAATGTCTTTCATTGTATAGTGCTAACCTAAATTTTTGGGAGAATGATATCACCCTTCATATCATGAATCACTCTCTAATTATATAAATGTGTGAGGAGGATGATGGATCTCCTTTGAAATTATAATCTCAAGAATGGTTAATATATGATTATAAGAAATAATATCTAGATCAAATGATTAATACTTGGGAAAAGATCATCCTTGATGACATACCCACTGTAAGAGAATATACTGATGTGTTCCCTGAAGATTTGAATGGTTTTCCACCTAGATGAGAGGTTGAGTTCTTAGTCGAATTTATACCAAGATCATTTTCAATATCTAAGAATCCATATATAATTTCTATAATTAAACTTAAAGAGGTGAAAAATAAACTATAGTAGAATCTAGATAAAGGTTCTATGCACCCAAGTGCTTTACCATGGGGTGTGCTCATCCTATTCATTGATAAGAAGTACGGGTCAATGGATCTCTACATTGATTATCATGAGGTCAAAAAATCATGATAAAGAACAAGTATCCTCCTCCATGTATTGATGAAATGTTTGATTAGCTATGTGTATCCCATTACATCTGAAACATGGATTGTTGGTCAGGAAATTATCAAGTAATAGTGAAGAAGGTGGATATCTTCATAACTTCTTTTCATAAAAGTTATAGACACTGAAATTTCATAGTGATACAATTTTTTCTCACTAAACCTCCATCCGTCATTATAGTAATAATGAATATTTTATTTAAGGACTACCATGAAAATTTAATGGAAGTATTTATAGAAAGTAATCTTATCTACTCCATAATCATGGATGAACATGAGGATTATTTGAATGTTATACTAAAGACCTTACAAAAGGAAAATTTATATGAAATGTATAATAAATTCGAGATTTTGAAGGAGTTGGTGACATTCTTGGGGAATTTTATCGCTAGATAAATGATATCTATTGAACCTTTGATGACGGATGAAATTGAAGGATATCCTAGACCAACATTTGTGATGGGGATCCATTGTTTCCTTGGAATAGGTGGGTACTATCACTGATTTTTTTGAAAATTTTCAAAATTTGAAAGTCCAATAACTACGATAACTCATAAGGTATTTATGTTTTTTAAACTAATTAATGATATAAGATATTAAAAGTGGTGAATAAGAGGCTAATATTTGCACTTGTGCTCACATTACCCACTGGTGGGGAAGGATTTGTGATCTATAATGATACATCTAAAAAATGTATGGATTGTGTACTCATGAAAAATGAAGAACTAATAGCCTATTCCTCCCATCAATTAATGATCCATGTGTATAACCACCCAACAAATGATTTGAAATCAGATGTAGTGATATTCACAATGACTATTTAGAGACATTATCTATAATGGTAGAATTTTGACATATACATGGATCATAAAAAATTTCAAGTATATATTCCTCAAAATTGAGAATAATATGTTCTAATAAAGGTGTTGAGATCTAATCAAGGATTATTACTATTAAATCCATTACCATCCTTAGAAGGCTAACAAAGTTACATATGATAATAGTAGAAAGGATCCCTCAACCCTATCTATGATGAGGGTTGGAAGGGATCCAGTCTTCATGAACATATAAAGGATGGACATGGGAATCATAAATGGGACATCATCATACCTTGCTAAAATAACATCTTAACTATCCATTCATGAAAGGATCAAGGAGGAACAAAAAGATGGTGAGGAACTGTAATAAAAGTTAATAAATATTATTGAGTTCAAATTTTTTAAAGATGGAGTCATAAATTTTGGAAAATAGATATATGTCCCATGAAAACAAAAACTGAAGAGGGAAATTTTGGATGAGTCACATAGCTTTTCCTCTCTATTCATCTTGGAAGCACTAAGATGTATAGAGATGTGATGAAAAATATATGGTGGGATAAAATAAAAAGTGAGATTGAATAATTTTTATGTTAATGCTTGGTGTTACAACAAGGATAAGAATATTGAAATAAGTCTATGGGAATGATGAAATCTATTTCCATAAAAGTATGTAAATATTAATACATAACTATGGATTTAATCATACAAATACCCGAGACATCTAAAGAAAATAACTCCATTTAGGATATAGTAGATCACCTTAAAATTTATGTGAATGTCAATGATATCAAGGAAGATTTATCACTTTAAAATGTCACTAAGATATACATAAGAGAAGTGGTAATATGGCATAGAGTACCACTCTCCATTTTATCATATCAACATATGAGGTTTTCCTTCAGGTTCTAGGGAAGTATTCAATAGGAATTGGATAAAGAGATGAATATCAGTAGTGCATATCACCCTAATATGTATGCTCAGTCTAAAAGAACAATTCAAACTTTTGAGGATATACTGATATATTGTTCAATGGATATCCATGGATGTTAGTATCAAAACATTCCCCAAGTAGATTTCTCATATAATAATAGTTTCCATTCTAGCATTTAGATGCAACCTTAAGTGGTTCTATATAGAAAGTGGTGTTATAGTCCTACATGATGAGATGATGTTTGAGAGTGGAATCTCATGGGATATGATTTTATACATGAAATTATATTTAATTTTTAAAACATTCATCATTATATTTACCCATATACTTTTTATAGAAATTTTATACATATATTACTCAATAAGACCTAGAGTTTGAGGTTAGAGATAATGTGTTCCATTGTATATCACCATGTAAGTAATTATTGTGGTTTAATAAGAATGGAAATGTTAATTATGGACACATTGGTACCTTTTATATCATAGATCACATAAATTCAGTGGCCTATCAACAAAAACTCCCACCAAACCTATCTCAAGTAAATTATGTGTCACGTGTATCTCTGTTGAGGAAGTAAATTCCAAAAACCTCACATGTATTGAATCTAGAGTCTGTACCTTTGAAGAATAATATTTCAGACAATGATGATCAGATATCATAGATATAATGTTCTATGAAATAGGAAGACTCACTTGGTCAAATTATTATGCTAGAACTCCATGATTGAGGAGGAAACATGGGAACTAGAAGAGGTGATGAAATAGATGTACCATCATATGTTTTAATGTAAGAGATGAAATATTAGGGGTGAAATTTTTTAAGGTGGGAAGAATATAACAACCCAAACCTTTATAAATTAAATTCCTTTTGAATGAATAAATTCTTTATTAAAGAATGTAGTTCTATAAAAAAACATGAACTATATTACATTTCTTTTTTTAGATCATCATAAAATACATATGTAACTATATGATGAGCTTAAATGTTAATTAATCATTATAATCATCTATAATATATATGTTATATAGTTTCCATTGATATTTTATACAAATTGGGTTATGATAAGACATAATTGACATAGAAGGAAGATTTAATTTCCTTGATCAATAAGATTGTACCATATGAATCCCATTTATCAGAGCATCTAAGGGAGATGGAACCATTGGGATTTTTCATTGATCAAGCATAATTCAAGATTTAACAACTAAATATTGAGTGAAAATATTTATTAGAGAAGTTAAGAATTATCAAGATCACCTCCCAAACCGTCTTCTTCGAACTGTGCTAAGAAAATACCACCATAGCACACCATACCCATATGTCATACACAAGTATAATAAAGGGTTCTATATATAGACCCCCGTAATATGAATTAATTTTTTTTTGTAAATTCCCTAACCCTAGTTTCCCAAAATTGGTGGTTATTTTATGATATTAACATAAGATATGAGGAACCACATCCCAAATGATGAAATGGTTTAGTAGTCTTAGTAAATTAAATACATACCTGAAATTCAATTATATTTTAAAACATAAAATACAAAATAAAAATATTGAGTCTTATAGTATTCCCCCTTTGTGTAAACTTGCATATCAGTCATAATATACTTCATGGAGACCTGGGAGAAAACCAAACATATGGAAGGGGTGAGATCAAATTTTCATTAAGTGTAAGCGTATAGTAGGATCTATCATAAATAAGCATAAAAAATTATGGAAAGGTATAAAAAAATTAATACATGACATTAAAAAAAATAACTTAATCATAGTATGTTTAGAATAAAATATGATTGGATAATGCCATATAAACAATCTCATGAGCTAGAAAACTTATCCATGGAAATTCTATTAATTGAATAATCACATGGAAATCAATAAATACTCTCATAATGATGAATTCATAATGTTGGATATCTGAAACATAGAATTGAGGCCTTGTACTAAGAAACAAATATTTTCATGGCTTTATGACAAGAATATAATATTATCAAGGCTTTATACTAAGAATCTAATAAATGGGTAAGGCCTAGGCCAAAACCATATCTAGTTTGTCAAATGAGACATACTGATGCATCGAAGGGATATAGAAGGCCCCACACATCAATCCATTACTCATATGAATAGGGTGAAAAATAAATAACATATACATATAAAATTTAAATAGTTTTCCCCAATCAATAACATAATCACAAACCATTCTGAGTAATATGGTTAATGATATCAAAATAGAATATCCATAGTCAAACTGATCATAAACTATTTAATGAAATATGGTATATTATAGAATAATAGATCAATATCAATGAATTGTAGGATTCATAAAAGGGGGATGACATATATGAAATTAATTTAATAAAATCATTGAAAATTTTGGAGAGAAATAGCCAATTTTTATAATTTGAAATCATTTATTTAAAATCTGTGCAATTATAAAAGAAAAAAAATCTTTGAAAATATCCTTTTTAAATTTTAAAATAATCTTAAAAAAATAATGTGTCATGAGGGTGAAAAAATCATCTTGTTCCTCATAATTTACAAAACATTCCTTTCGTATTTTTTTCAAAAAAAAATCATAAAGTACATCATTTGGAAAATGGAAAAAAATCATTTCATACCATTTTATAAAAATTTGGACATGGGTTAAAAGTATTTAAAAATTACTATGATAATAGTAAAAATATTTTTGAAAACATTTTTATAATATTCCACATGGAATAAAAATATTCCCCAATGGAGACTTAAACATAAACAATCCTGAATAATAATGAGATTGTGAAATAACCCTTATTAAATTGTAATCAGTTTAATTGTATTCCCCATGACATGAAATGAAATATTTAATACCATTAATATATGTATATTAATTATATTATATTAATTGGTTATTATATATACCACAAAAAATAAATAAGTGGTGAATATGGAATATATCCCACAAAAATAAAAGTGAGATGAAAATCACTTAGCTTAGGTCAGATTTCCATTGTACATTTCTGAACCACCTTTATATGGTTTAAATCAAGTAATTAATTTATAAAAAAACTATATACATATTTATTATATCATATATTATCCTATTATTTTATTTTATCACATGTTTGTTAATAATATTTCTTTATTACCCTTGTTCCAGATGTTAATTGCTTCATTTCCCCATGCATATTTTGTCGTGTATATCCCGGTTCTTATGTATAAGATATAGTCCCATAATCTATATAATGATATTATTTTTATTAATATCATATTTAACCATTAAATATAGTTTTATAATCAATCTTTAATACTAAACATGGAGAATGAATTGTATCACATCGTGGAGATGGTTGGTCGTACGTACGCATGAGTAATGGTATCATTCCCTTATTGGTGAAAGGGTAAGGAAGTGGATGGTATATTAAATTTTATAGAATCAATATAATTTTATAATTATAATATATATCTAATATTTCCACCATTATACCCATCTAAGTAAAATGGTGATGAAAAACATATTACACCATAGCGTGGAGATAGTAAGTCGTACATACTCATGCACGGTGCTTTCGTTTTTCATAGGATATATAAAATGTGGAATATGGTTGTTTCATAATAATAATAACATATTATAATATATATTATACTGTATTTATTAATTTATCAAGCAAAAAACACACAAATAGGATGTATAAGAAGAAATGAACTTGGATGAGTTTGTAAAAATGATCATATCTTCTTCAGCAAACTTCCTTTAGATCTCTTCTTAAGCAATTTGGGGTTGGTATTTTAGAAGGTATGGAGCCTCAATAACTTAGATAAGGATGTTTTTAAGTTAAAGGGATGTACATGGTCGATCTAGAAATATCAATGTGGTGTGAATAAGTGAGGTAGGAGGTGCCATTTTATAATTGAGGTGAGGGGCACTTTCAGAAGTCCTCAAAATATTAAAATATAATAAGGATATTCTAGATAAAAGACTTAAAATGGCCTATAAATGAATGAAAAAAGACATTTTAGACCATATATTATCATTTTTATGATTATTTATCATTTTTTTTATTTTTAAATAATTTAATAAATATTCATTCAATAAAATATCATTATTGTCAAATTTGATACTATTCATTGAATTTGACTTCAAAGACATCAATTCAAAGTATGAACTCAAATATAATTCCTTAAAAAATCTCTAATATATCCTATAAATCTATAAAATTAATTATACATATTAACACATCCCAAATATATCATAATTAATACTTTTAAAATCAATTATCTTATTTTTCTGCTAATTAAATAAATAATTTTTTAGCATTGTAGAATAATTTAAGTTAATTATATAATTTATAAAAATTAAAAATAAAGTTACATAATGAATATATTTTCATTAATATTCATATAGACATTTATTTTCATTTATATCTTGATTTTTTCCCTATGTGGACACATAAAATATATTAAATGCAAAGAGAGTGACATTTTTAATTATCTTTAATTTAAATAATATATAAGATATTTTCATGGATAAGTGTCCATTAAACAAATAAAATTATATATAATGGTGATAAGTATCTAATAATATTCATACAATAATTTATGGATAGGTTTAGGTCATGGTTATACCATTATATTTTGGGTTTAACACCTTTTTAACCCCTTTAACTCTTACCGTGTCAACATGGATTTTTACCATTTCAGGGTCAATATTGTTACTATAAAATGACAAAATAACTTTAAATGAACCATTTATGAAATTTTAAACCTTATACAAATCATTTGAATATAATTTTAATTTTCAAAATTTTATATCATTTAATGTGATATTATTTATTTTAAAATATCATTAATGTCAATTTTGACACTATTCATTACATTGCATTTTAAAAAAATATAAATACACAATATAACTTCAAAAAAAACCTTTAATACATCCCTAATATGTATATTTTATCTATAAAATTCTTGTATGATTTTAATTATCTTAAATTATATTATTTTAATATTTTTTATATCATTAATTTGATATTTCCATTAATTGAATAATTATTGCATCATCATTGTGTAAGCCTTTAAGGTAACTATGTATTTTCTAAAAATTAAAAATAAATTACCATGATAAATATAAATATTATATATTTTAAATTATTATTTATAGTAAAATATATATTCTGAATAACCGCATATAAAAAATTTAATACTTATTAAAAACATGAGTATGACATATTTGACTTTCCTTAAAATAAAATACTATAAAAGGATAAAAGTAATCCAAGTGGATCCAAGAGGCCATAATATTGATACAAGTATTATTTTGTTATAAAATCACACTACCGATAAAATTAGGAAAAGTGTTGGGGTAATTTTATTAGAATATTATTTTTACCCTTAATTACTCGATTTACCCTTAACCGTGGTAATAAAAAAATAAAGTTATTATTCAAATTGTCCAAAAATAAAAGGGACCAATTTAATAAATTTTTCCCTTCTGATTCCAAATATACAATCTATTTTTAAAAATTTAAAATACAAGATTTTCTAAAATTAATTTAAAATTAATCTCATTGACGGAATGAGAAAACAATATTTTAAAGTGAAAATGCTCAAAATAGTGAAACGTTTTTATATCCAAAGTCAATGTGAAATTGATTAAAATGACCTAAATTGGATTAAATGATATATAATTAAAAAAATTATACTTTAAAAAAAATAATATATATATATATATATATAAATTACATGAAAACGCGGTTTTCAATTAAAATGCAGTATTTTTTACTATTCATATAAAATGAAACTTATCAAAAAAATAATAAAAATTCAACCAAAGTAAAATTTGATATCCCAATTTCAAAAATTAATTTTATTCTGTCAAATATAATTTATAAAAGTTTTAAAAAATATATTTAAAACAAATTCATTATTAAAAGGCGACAAAACTACTTTAAGAAAAATATAGGTTTTTATACATAAAAATGGAATTATTTTTATATCATGTTTGGAAAACATATAAGTTGAATATTAAACTTTATATTGAACTTAATATACATAAATTTCATAATTTGGTTAATATTATCCATTTCCTCCATTTTAACCATTATGTTATAATAATATTACATTATACGATTAAGTTGGGTGTTGCGTGCAATGTAAGATATCGAAGAGATTATATTTAAAAAGATACATACTATAAAATAATGAGGTGTTATATTCTTACATCCTTCAATAAATTTCATATTCATAATTTGAAATTATAAATCAAAAATCAAAGGTTGATACTTGAAAATTTCTTTACGGGAAACCCACATCGGAAATAAGGTTAATAAAACATCCTATTAATAAGAGGGAAAGGGAAATGTGAAGTTCACCAAAAAAATAGGCTTTCAAATAGGATAACATTAGTGGGAAGTGGAAACCTGGACATATAATAGAAATATAACTATCATGTTATGATGGAGAGTGATGGAGAACATGGTAATTAGAAAGTTAGTCATCACAAAACCATGAATTTTTTATCGGTTAAAAGACCATTGATTTATCAGAAAGAAAATTGAACAGATAACATTTTTGTTCCAAAATTATTTTCCCTATAGTTGAGGGTTTTTTAAATATTTAGATAATCACTTTAGAAAATAAAATTACTTGATTACATTCCACATTTTAAGCATAATCTCATCCTTTGGTTATGCTTCAATCTATTTTCACTTCATACATTAAACCTAGAAATGAATGTTCAAGATGATTTTTTCATGCCTGAAGAACTTTTATGAATCTTAAGATCCATGATTCATTCATTCAGATATTAAATGTTTACTAAAACCAAAATGGTTAGCACATTTCCTACTTTAACCTCAAAAAAAAGAAATGTCCACGGTTCAACATAATCCATTCCATAAGTAGTTATCCAAAATACGTTTATCCAATTTCACAGACTAAAAAGGTCTATATATTTCCAAAATCAAATTAACATCATATTTTCCCCAAACAAAATTAAAAACCTTGATGAAAACTTGCATGATTCCAAATCCTTAAAGAATAAGTATTGCAGTACAATCCTTATATATCTCTTGATTCTTATAACTAGAGCACATTTGATGAAATAATTATTAAATATAAATACATTAGAACATTAATCGTTCCACTTAATTCATAAATAATTAACTAAAATTTATCATCTTATTCCTTAATTATTTTACGTCATGATATACCATGTATGGTTCTTGGGAAATGATCCTGGAGCACTGTTTTATGTTGTATTTTTAGTAATCTCTGACTTATACTATGATATCTTATTTTATATTGTTGTCATATATCCATGATTAATATTATATTATGACATGACTCAAGGATTCATGTTTGATTTCTTATCCTAATTTTATTTCATTCCTCTTTATGTTCCATTTATCTTAAGCTCATTATACTCCCTCATGTTAAACTTTTCTCATCCTCTTAAGGGGATTTATAATTCAATGTTTTATTTTATGCATTTACCCAGGATATCCCATGCAATGATAGAAGAATGATGAGATCTATGATCCAGTATGGAGATGAAAATTAAAAGAAATAATTTATTTTAATATTCATATATTATGTAGCTAATATACCAAATAATAAAGACCTCTATATGTTTTCTATTATTTTGGTATATTCATGTTATAATTATGTAATATTATTTCTATGAAATGAGGGTCATTATAGTTGGTATCACAGTAGAGTGCAATTATTTTTGGTGATTAACAAAGATAACAAAATACTAAATACATTGTAAATGTCGCACCCCGACTTTTTGAATTAATTTTTAATTTATTATTTCTTAGTTTCAAGTTCTTGCGCCAAGGTTTGGGTTGAGTCCCAATTTAAAATTTTCTGACATTTGATGTTTTTGGTGGGTTTTAGACCGGTGCACAGGCACCACATGGTTAGCGGTAACCGTGCGGTTGCCCCTGGTGCTTGCGCAGGTACCCAAGTGGTCTGGTATGAGGTGTACACCTTGCACGCGGGTTATTAAACCATGCGGCAAGCGCGTGGTTGCCCGTTTTTCAGAATAAGATAAGTAAATGAATTAAAACATAAAAAAATGTTAAATAATAATAAAAACATTGTGTTATTATTTATATTATTATTGTTATTTTATTATTTTGATTATTATTATTATTATTATTATTACTAAACCCTAATCTAATCCACGCACGAGACCTCCCCATTTTTTCCCCTTCCTTGTTCTGCCCCCCCCCCCCCTTCTCGTTCTGTTCTTCGCCCCAGCAGTGGCCTCCCGGTCCCCCTTCATCCCTCGGCTCATCCTAGCACCGCCGTGTTCGCCCCTCCTATAGCCTCCCAGCCACCCCGCCGACCTCTCCAGCGCCTCCTCCTCCCGCCGGCGTGCAGCCCCTGACCCCCCTCTTCCCCACAAGCGCGTTGCGCACCACCTACACCCAGATCCCGCCTCCTGCGAGTCCCGTCTGGTCGCCTCCTCTGCCAGCACCCCGTCCGGCCACCTCTCCCGACCATCCTCCTCCTTCCCTCATCGTACCAGCATTTTTTTTCTGGCGCAACCCAAACCTCCCAGCTCTCTCTCTCTCCTGCGCGACGACCTCCCCACCGGCGAACCCCCTGCTCAGCCCCTCCTTGCTCTGACCCTCCTTGCATGACCTCCTCCTTGCCGACGCTCTCCTCTAGCAGCCGCGACCGCCTTCGCCGGTGCCATCTCCAGCCTGCCGACCAGCCTCTAATGACCTACTCCGGTATGATTATTTTTTTTTCTCTCATTCCTTTATTTATTCATTTAAATGTTATTTTATTCATTTATTCCACTTATTTATTTATTTGGTTATTTATCTATTTATTTATTTAGTTATTTATTTACTTATTTATTTATCCATTCATTTATCTATTATTTTATTTATTTATCTCTTTGTTTATTCATTTGTTTATTTATTTATTCTTGTATTTGTTGTTTATTCATTTATTTATTTTTCCTTCATTGCATCTTGGTGTACTTATTTAATTTGTATTAATCCTACTTCTGTCGCGGGTTAGTTGACGTGTGCTTTTAACATAGTTCAGCATGCGCGGTTAGTCCGCAAGGGATTGTTCTACCTTCCGTCGGAGTTTCGTCGCAGTCTCTCTCTAGTGAGGTAGGAAAACCCACATTCTCCTCTTCGATTAAATCCATTTAATTCTTGATTGATTTTAGTTAAATCTTTGACCTGTTTCGCATTCTCGCACTGAAATTAGTTAATATGTTATAGTGTTTTTTTAATTTATTGGTTTTGTTAGAAATAGTTTGAAGTATTTTCCTTTCTAGTTAAATTTATTTTTATTTATGAAGGTTGTATTCTGTGGATGTAAAAGACTATTTTGATAATGCTTTTCATATGATTTTTTTTTACATTACTCTACTATAGTTTATGATGGAGTTTTCTAGATTTGGGTAATTTGTTTGACCTGGTTATAGAATCGTTAACAAATCATGTGGTCTGCTTATAAAGATTATTTATGCATTGTTTGGTCTGCTTATAAAGATTATTTATGCATTTTTTTTGGTTTGCTTATGAAATTTTTTTATAAATTGGTTTGATGGTTCATAAAAGTATTTGGAAATTGGTGGAGTCTTGGTATCATTTTATAAATTGTGAAGACGATTTATCAAACCTTGTGGAATTTGTAAAACTTATTAGGTTATGGTTCTGGTGTGCGTTTGCTTCTGAAAGAGGATTTTGAGTGTGTTTACTTTGGTGGTTATGGAATAGTGATTTTGTTAAGATATTTTGAGAAGGGATTGATTTTTCCAATACAAGGGTTGGTGTTATTTCAAATAAGGGGAGTTTTTTATTTTGATTTTAAAAAAAAATTGTCCTTGGATCCCAAAGGATGGAGGTTCTTTTGTGTGTTTTCAAAGAAGTGGTTTTAAATGTGTTCCTCAAGGATTTGGCCCCTTTGGCTCTTCCAACTCAGGGGTGGAGTTGTGTTGACTTTTAGAATGGTTTGTGTTTAGAAGTTTTGTGTGTCTCGTCAGAGTTTTAAATGTTTTTAGAGAAATTATTTTGACACAGATGTAACGTGAAGGCCCGTTTGGCACTTTCAGCTTTTGTGTGATGTTTGTCTTGATTCTTTGAAATGACGATGTTTTGATTACTGCACACCCGTTTAACAACTTTAATATTTTGTAAGAGGTATAAAGGGTTTTAAATTATTTCTTTTCATGAAGGCCCGGTTGGAACCTTTGATGATATGGTATACATATATATTTATAGGGCACCTCTATAGAGGGGATATCCCTTATGGGTTATCATATAGAGTGTCCGTGTTTGGGGTAGGCAAGTGCGGTGAGATGAGTCACGGGTGCGAGGGCCTCCTACTTACACAGTATGCTTGTAACCACCATGGGTTCCTGGGCATCTTTTAGAGATCGAGTGACGGTTGCTGATCAACCCTGATTAGGCAGGTTGGTACCCCCTGGATTTATTGTTAGGCCAGGTGGGCTTTGCCGCTAGATTGGTCAGTTAGGGAGGCCAGTTGGTTATAGACTTAGGAGCTTCACCATACGTCGGCAGGTGGTTCCAAAATCGAGTACGTCCAGGGGTATTCTAGGGATGTTTAGGATCACCCATGGTTACTGGATCATTTTCATTGTTTGTTTACTTTCTGTGCACTAGTTTATTTTCAGCTTGCGCTTTTACTTGTTTTACTCTAGCACAACATTGGTATATTCTGTTTTGGATTTTATTTATAAAATGGAAAATGATTTTGAAAAAAATGGTATGTGGAGTGTGTTGGGTTTTTAAACAAAAAAAAACATGTTGCTTATCTTCAAATGTGAAAACCCTACTTTATTAATTGTATTTCAAGCTTTCATTAATGGATGGCTTCGGGAAGGGAGACGTTGGGTTCTGTGGTTTATTTTGGAATCCCTACTGAGCATTTTAATTTTCACGCCTATCTTATCATTTCATTTTCAGGTTTACTTGTTTAGGTTTTCTTGGTTGAGTTGCTTGTTGTTGGAGGAAAGTCGTCCTTTGGTCAGGAGGTGACCTAAAAGGTCACGTGGAGGTGTGTTTAGTTTTATTTTCTTTCCACTGCTAGTGTTATGTTTATCAGTTGTTGTGTTTGTTTTTTTTTCTTGTTTATTTGGTTTTTTTCATGGGAAAAATCGTTCCCATCGATTAAACTTTGATGCCCGACACTGGTTTTCAGCCCGTGGGGATCGGAAACGCCCTTTGGGCCATGCCATGGACCGGCACGGGTGACCGGTTCAGGGTCGACCCGGGTTGGTTCGTGACAAAATGGTATCATAGGGTCCCTTATTTTTTGGGGTGTCCAGTAGATGGAGATTAGGACTGTCGGGACTCGAGAGGTAGGTATGAGAAGGACGTCATGAACCCTCACCCATTCCGAACCTCGAGTCGCCAGGGGTAGTCCGGGAATTGAGTCGTTGTTTTGTTCTGATTTGCTTTTGATTGAGGGATGACAACAGAGCAAAGCCAGTGTCACGTCGTGATTTCATATGGATTATTAACCCATGTGGAGTCCGAGTACACAATTTATGTTCCTCCTAATTGTTGGCGCTTACTTGGAGCCTGACCCACTACCATGTCGCTAGGTTAAGCACTACTATTAGTCCCTCTCTTTGGTGATTTGATGCAAGTTGTGTGTTGTCTTGATTCTTGTGGGTGTAAGTGCACTTTTGAAAAAGAAAAAGGGTTTCTAAAATGAGAACGATTTCTTTTAAAGGGATTTAAATTTGTGAAATGGATTTGTTTTAAAACTGAAATCTCTTGGTCTAAAAAGCCGGTGTTTTCTTGGAACCGGTAGAGATATGGTTTGAGTGCAACCTAAGGTACTCTTTATGAACATTTGAACATGTGAGGGAATTAATGGGAAGTGAGTGTTGGTGTGTATTGATGGAATCAGATGAAGACATGTGCAATGGTTCATGGGATTATTGGGGTGTGCACTTGGAATTAAAGGCTTGACCTTGTTTTTCTAAAGTAATTCTTAAAAGGGAAAATGATTTTTGGAAAATTGAATTTGGTTTGTAAAGTGGCCTTGAATAAAGGAGATTTTGAAATCTAAAATAAAGAAGGGAATTTTGGTTGTATTTACTTTTGCTTATTTATTTTGAGCTAGTTGTTTTTGATGAAGGCGCTTTCTTTGATATTGCTTCGACCTGATATTGGTTTTGGTTTTGTGTTTCATCTGTTGTTCAGAAAATGACACCCAGAAAAGTCTCCAAGGTTTCTGATAATCATGCCCAGTTTTTTGTCCCTCTCGTACATTGCCTATCCTTCACAGTGATCGGGGTCCGTTAAAGGTAGTGTAATGGATTGAGGAAGTGGAGCGTATCTTCAGAATGTTGGGAACTCCCGAGGCTGTTAGGGTTCGTGCTGTTATGGTATTGTTTGAGGGTCCATATTTAGACCAGCGGAAGATGGTTTCCCCACCATCAATGCAAGTTGGGATGATGTGGGATTTATTTAAAACCATTTTCATCTAATGGTTTATACCTGAAGAAGTGAAGGTGAATAAAAAGGGAGAGCTCGTACATATTCAACAAGGTCAACGGACGGTGAAGGCATATGTTGACCATTTCAAGGAACTGATTACCTTTTCTCCGGAGGTAGTGTTGCATGATCTCATGAAGATCTCTCTTTTCACCGGAGGTCTTCGTCCAGAGGTCAAGGAGCAGGTCCTCCCTCCTAAAGACCATCATTTCGAGAAGCTTGTGGAGGAAGTGTTTTTAGCTGAGTTGGTTACTGGAGTGTTGGTGGTCAGCAGTCCAACGTACCCAGTTGTTCGTAAGGTTTACCCATCTGGCGAAGAAATGATGTCAGAGGAACCTATTCCCAAGGAGTTTTCCCCTTTGGCCCTGGATCCCGGTTCTTCAGATCGTTTAGTGGTATGCTATCAGTGTGGTCGTTTCAGGCATTTAAAGTCGTCTTACCGCAACCCTCTGAGGACATGCCATCGTTGAGGATGTCTGGGTCATCTAGAAAAGTTTTGAAGAAGGCATCGCCTAAAGAAGACGTTGTGACTGGAGGAATTTCAATGCCTGACTGTGAGGCAGGAGATGCTTCATCCATCAGAGCCTCAGCCACAGGCCTTGGGGTGAAGCTCACGCGCAGTCAGGTTTTTCCAGGGGTGTGAAGCCTTGGTCCGGGTTTTGTGTTCTTCATTGACAGTGGAACATTTAAATTCTTTTTGTTCTTGTTTTCTGCTGATAAATTTTTGACGTCGTTGTAAGTTCATTGCTTCTTCGTGAAGTTATAATAGACATGTTTTGTTTTAATCCAACAATTTTTTTTGTCATATTATGGGTTTCTGAATTATGTGTTTTCTTAAAATTGTGTTTGATCCTTGTATATGTTGGTCGTGGTTTGGCGGTGTTCATTTGGAGATGTAAGTTCCTGCGGAGGAGTCAAGTCTTGTGTTTATACTCGGGTTCATTTTTGGGATCATGTTCTTCTCAGAGGTTTTTCTCTGGTGTGCGGGGATATTGGTATGGGTCAAGAGTTCCATGATTCAGCGGAGGTGTTGTTTCACTCGTGCTATAGAAGATAGTTTGGAACGGTTGGGAGTCCCCGCGTCACCCCCCCTCCTAGGGTGGTATGTTTAGGTGTTAAATTTCTGCGCTAGTTGATTTCTTTTGGTGGGGAGAACCCTTTTTCGTTCTCCCTTTCTCTTGTATTGTGGTTTCTTTCAGTTTCAACCAGGCATGGTTTCTTGCTTTGTCTAGTGTTCGGCTGGGTGACTTTATGGGGGCAGAAAGTGTTTGTGGTGGGGAGAATTGTTTCACCCCGACTTTTTGAATTAATTTATAATTTATTATTTCTTAGTTTCAGGTTCTCGCGCCGAGGTTTGGGTTGAGTCCCGATTTAAAATTTTCTGACGTTTGATGTTTTTTGTGGGTTTTAGACCGGTGCACAGGCACCGCATGGTTAGCGGTAACCGTGCGGTCGTCTCTGGTGCTTGCACAGGTACCCAAGTGGTCTGGTATGAGGTGTGCACCTTGCGCGCGGGTTATTAAACCGTGCGGCAAGCGCGCGGTTGCCCATTTTTCAGAATAAGATAAATAAATGAATTAAAACATAAAAAAATGTTAGATAACAATAAAAACATTGTGTTATTATTTATATTATTATTGTTATTTGATTATTTTGATTATTATTATTATTATTATTATTATTATTATTATTACTACTATTATTATTATTACTATTATTAAACCCTAATCTAACCCACGCACCTGACCTCCCCATTTTTTCCCTTCCTTGTTCTGTGTCGCCCCCCCCCCTTCTCGTTCTGCGCTTCGCCCTAGCAGTGGCCTCCTGGTCCCCCTTCATACCTCGGCTCATCCCAGCACCGCCACGTTCGCCCCTCCTGTAGCCGACCAGCCACCCCGCTGACCTCTCCAGCGCCTCCTCCTCCCGCCGGCGTGCAGCCCCTGCCCCCCCTCCCCTCTTCCCCACAAGCGCGTTGTGCACCACCTGCACCCGGATCCCGCCTCCTGCTCGTCCTCCGGCGAGTCCCGTCCAGCCGCCTCTTCTGTCGGCGCCCCGTCCGGACACCTCTCCCGACCATCTGCCTCCTTCCCTCATCGTACCAGTGTTTTTTTTCGGCGCGACCCAAACCTCCCAGCTCTCTCTCTCTCCCGCGCGACGGCCTCCCCACCGACGAACCCCCCTGCTCATCCCCTCCTTACTCCGACCCTCCTTACACGACCTCCTCCTTGCCGACGCTCTCATCTGGCAACCGCGACCGCCTTCACCAGCGCCATCTTCGGCCTGCCGACCAGCCTCTAACGACCTCCTCCAGTATGATTATTTTTTTTTTCTCATTCCTTTATTTATTCATTTAAATGTTCTTTTATTCATTTATTCCACTTATTTATTTATTTGGTTATTTATCTATTTATTTATTTAGTTATTTAATTATTTATTTGCTTATTTATTTATCCATTCATTTATCTATTATTTTATTTATTTATCTATTTGTTTATTCATTTGTTTATTTATTTGTTTATTTATTTATTCTTGTATTTTTTGTTTATTCATTTATTTATTTTTCCTTCATTGCATCTTGGTGTTCTTATTTAATTTGGATTAATCCTACTTCTATCGTGGGTTGGGTGACGTGTGCTTTTACCACAGTTCAGCATGCGCAGTTAGTCCGCAAGGGATTGTTCTACCTTCTGTCAGAGTTTCATCGCGGTCTCTCTCTAGTGAGGTAGGTGAACCCACATTCTCATCTCTGATTAAATCCATTTAATGCTTGATTTATTTTAGTTAAATCTTTGACATGTTTCGCATTCTCACACTGAAATTAGTTAATTTGTTATAATGTTTTTTTAATTTATTGGTTTTGTTAGAAATAGTTTGAAGTATTTTCCTTTCTAGTTAAATTTTTTTTTATTTATGAAGGTTTTATTCTATGGATGTCAAAGACTATTTTGATAATGTTTTTGATATGAAATTTTTTTTTTACATTACTCCCCTATAGTTTATCATAGAGTTTTCTAGATTTGGGTAATTTGTTTGACCTGGTTATAGAATTGTTAACAAATCGTGTGGTCTGCTTATAAAGATTATTTATGCATTGTTTGGTCTGCTTATAAAGATTATTTATGAATTTTTTTGGTTTGCTTATGAAAATTGTTTATAAATTGGTTTGATGGTTCATAAAAGTATTTGAAAACTGGTGGAGTCTTGGTAGCATTTTATAAATTGTGCAGACGATTTATCAAACCTTGTGGAAGTTGTAAAACTTATTAGGTTATGGTTCTGGTGTGTGTTTGCTTCCGAAAGAGGATTTTGAGTGTGTTTACTTTGGTGGTTAGGGCATAGTGATTGTGTTAAGATATTTTGAGAAGGGATTGATGTTTCCAATACAAGGGTTGGTGTTATTTCAAATAAGGGGAGTTGTTGATTTTGATTTAAAAAAAAATTGTCCTTGGATCCCAAAGGATGGAGGTTCTTTTGTGTGTTTTCAAAGAAGTGGTTTTAAATATGTTCCTCAAGGATTTGGCCCGTTTGGCTCTTCCAACTCAGGGGTGGAGTTGTGTTGACTTTTAGAATGGTTTGTGTTTGGCATTTTTGTGTGTCTCGTTAGAGTTTTAAATATTTTTAGAGAAATGATTTCGACATAGATGTAACGTGACGGCCCGTTTGGCACTTTCAGCTTTAGTGTGATGTTTGTCTTGATTCTTTGAAATGACGACGTTTTTATTACTGCACACCCGTTTAACAACTTTAATATTTTTTAAGAGGTATTAAAGGGTTTTAAATGATTTCTTTGTATGAAGCCCCAGTTGGCACCTTTGATGATGTGGTATACATATATATTTATGGGGCACCTCTGTAGGGGGGATATCCCTTATGGGATATCGTATAGAGTGTCCATGTTCGGGGTAGGCAAGTGCGGTGAGATGAGTCACGCATGTGAGGGTCTCCTACTTACACAGTATTCTTGTAACCACCATGGGTTCTTGGGCTTCTTTTAGAGATCGAGTGACGGTTTTTGATCAACCCCGATTAGACAGGTTAGTACCCCCTGGATTTGTTGTTAGGCCAGGTGGGCTTTGCCACTGGATTGGTTAGTTAGGGCGTCCAGTTGGTTATAGACTTAGGAGCTTCACCATATTCCGGCAGGTGGTTCCGAAACCGAGTACGTCCAGGGGTCTTCTAGGGATGTTTAGGATCACCCATGGTTACTGGATCATTTTCATTGTTTGTTTACTTTTTGTGCACTAGTTTATTTTCAGCTTGTGCTTTTACTTGTTTTACTCTAGCACAACATTGGTATATTCTGTTTTGGATTTTATTTATAAAATGACAAATGATTTTGAAAAAAATGGTATGTGGCGTGTGTTGGGTTTTTAAACGAAAAAAAACATGTTTCTTATCTTCAAATGCGAAAACCATACTTTATTAATTGTATTTCAAACTTGAATTAATGGATGGCTTCGGGAAGGGAGATGTTGGGTTCTGTGGTTTATTTTGGAATCCCTACTGATCATTTTAATTCTCACGCCTATCTTATCATTTCAGTTGCAGGTTTCCTTGTTTAGGTTTTCTTGGTTGAGTTTCTCGTTGTTGGAGGAAAGTCGTCCTTTGGTCGGGAGGTGACCTGAAAGGTCACGTGGAGGTATGTTTAGTTTTATTTTCTTTCCACTGCTAGTGTTATGTTTATCAGTTGTTGTGTTTGTTTGTTTTCTTGTTTATTTGGTTTTGTTCATGGGAAAAATCGTTCCCATCAATTAAACTTTGATGCCCGGCACTGGTTGTCAGCCCGTGGGGATCGGGAACGCCCTTCGGGCCATGCCATGGACCAGCACGGGTGACCGGTTCAGGGTCGACCCGGGTTGGTTTGTGAGAGTAAATAACCAGTAGTGAAACTTAGAAAGTCATAAGTTTGGATATACAAGTGATATATGAGCTATTCTTTCTATATTCATAGTTTTCATTTTACATTCTTTCTAATTGGTTTATTTTTATCTCTAACTTTACTTTGATTTTAATAAATGATTATTTCCATAATAAAATAGATAATAGTATTTTTATTATCCTTTCCTAACCTTCAAATATCTTATTTGATTATAGTTCTATGAATTCTTTAATATTATACAAGCTCAATAAAAAAATAACCTCCTCAAGACTTGGAGGATAGGGTATTGGTGAGAGCACCAAATCATGAAATCATTACACCTATAAATCTACCATAAAATATTATTACACTCCCTCCAGTAGAATTAGATGTTATACCATTCATGTATTGGATTCATTTATATTGAGATAATATAAATAGTTGGGAGAGAGAGATCACTTTCCATATCCCAAAAAATCATCTTATTCTATAAAATTCCAATTAGGATTAGGAATCTCCTTCAGTAACTCCTCTAAAAGCAAGGATATTATTTCCTGATAAAAAATCATATCTAGATAAAATGATTAAGATAAATAAAAGGATTATTCTTAAGTACATTCCCATTGTAATGGAATATATTAATGCATTCCTGAAAGTGTTTCCTGGTCTACCTTATAATTGATAAGTTGATTTATAATGATATGAACCTCAATTACAATGATTTAGGTATTTTTTGTCTTACGAATGAATTTTGGATGGTTGAAATATGGACCCATTTGAATTTTTTTCCAGTTGAGGGATTATTCATTTTGTGTTTTTGTAATTAAATTTGATGTTTATGGGTGAATTATTAGAGGTTTTAGTGTAGTTTTATGTTTAGTGGAAGGTTTTAATGTTAGGTGTGGTGAGGATGTGGTTCCACTTATAGTGTAGAACTGTAGGTGACACTAGGTACCCAGTGAGTTTGGGAAGTGTGGGGTGTTTAATGTGGGGCCTCGACACATAACCCCTTATAACACATGTATATGACCTAAAGATAAGGTGTGTTATGGTGATAAATTCATGTGGTGGATCGGCTAATATCACACGAGTGATAACTTCTACTAACTTGAACTTCTCCCATAGGTGATTTCATTCCAACTTCACTTGTTGAAGCTTGGCTTGGGCTTGGTTAAGAGCGAGCCCTACTGATGCTACCTCCCTCCCAAGTTCTGACATATGGGCTTCATACAACACATCTCTACTGGTTGAGGCCATCATTTCTTCTTTATTCATTAATTATTCTTTATCTTTTCTACTTATAAACATAAATTATAATGTAAAAATTATTACCACAGGTATAATTTCCAACAGTCATATTGATCAACTGTCATATTTGACCAACAGTAAAATAACAATCGAATCCCAATGGTCATATTTCCCTATATACTCACTTAATTATTAAAGAGATATGGTTTTGTTTTTGTAAGATACAATATAACACACATTTTCTTAGGAAATAAATATCATTTAAAAAGTCTGGGTTATTACATCCCCCCCCCTTTAATAAATTCTATCCCCAAAATTTCAACTTGTTCTCTCAGTTGAGAAAAGGTGTGGGTATTTTTTTCTCATTGTTTCCTCTGTTTCCCACATCGTTTCTTCATACATATGGTTCCTCTACAACAGATTGATGGGATGGGTAGTCTTATTACACAGAACCTTGTCTTTATGGTCCAAGATCTCCACAGGATGCTCGTCATAAGAGATTTCATGTTCCATTTGTACCACCTCCAGATTCAGTACATGTAAAGGGTCAGGTATGTACTTCATCAAGAGAGATACATGGAATACATCATGAACTTGAGCTAGATTTGGTGGAAGTGTAAGCCGATAGGCCACTGCTCCCATGCGATCAAGAATTTCATAGGGGCCAATGTACCTAGGGCTAAGTTTTTCTTTATTCCCAAACCACATGACTCTCTTCCATGGTGATATTTGAAGGAAAACTTTGACACTAATATCAAACTCCAAGTCCCTTCAATGATTGTCAACAAAGATCTTATGTCGACTCTAATCAGCCTTAATGTTTTGTTGGATGGAGTGTAGATTTTATGTCATCTATTGCATGATATCATCCCCAAACATCTTTCTCCCACCAAATTTATCCCAAAAAGTAGGAGTTCCACATCACTTCCCATATAGAGATTCATATGGTTCCATTTGAATACTCGAGTGGAAGTTTTTGTTGTATAAGAACTCAACTAATGTGAGGTGTTGATCCTATCCACCTTTAAATTCTATTGAGCATGTTCTAAATATTTCCTTGACTGTCTAAATAGTACTTTCAGATTGTCCATCTATTTGGGGGTGATAGACTGTTCTGAAATTCAATTCGTTACTTAGGTCATGTTGAATACTTATCCATAATTTAGATGTGAATCTTGGATCACAATCAGAAATGATAGAAAGTGGCACCCCATGCAGCCTCACCACTTCCCTCATGTATATCTTGGAAAGTTATTTAAGAGATAAATCTTCCCAAATAGTGATAAAATAGGAAGTCTTGATGAGTTGGTCTACTATAACCCATATCGTATTTCTCCCTTTGGATATTCTTGGGAGACTAGTGAAAAATTCCGTAGTGATATTGTCCCACTTCTATGTTGGTATGGGTAGTGGTTGTAATACCCCTTTAGTAAATTTTTTCTCCACCTTCACTTGTTGACACACCAAGAACCTTTTAGTATAGTCTTCAACCTCCCTTTTCATGTTATCTCACCAAAAAATATCACGAAGGTTGAAGTTCCAAGGATCGAATAACAACTGAGAAGGGGGGGTTGAATCAGTTGTCTAACTTTTTACAAGTTTCAAAACTTTAAGAAACTTAACTCTTACGACCTTTTAAGATTTATTTTCTTATCAGCCTTTAGAAATAAAATCTATCATGCAAGAAAGGTAAAGAAAGAAAGTCACACAAGATTTACAAGGTTCGACCTTAATAATAGAACCTACATCCTTTCCATAGCCACTCTCGTGGGTCTATGTAAATCCACTATAATAAAGAAGTGAATACAACTTGTGCCAACTCCCGCTAGACACCTTCTATCTCCCAATAGGAAAGATTATACTGAATCCCCTAAGTTTACAATATTTTCTTAAAGAAAAAATGAGTCAAACAAAATAATAAGAACTTTATTGAAGCTTCACCATAAATGCTCCCTCTGAATCTTCAGTCCAATTTTCTTGAATATGATTTTCTAAAACCGGTCTTCTCAGCAAGGTAATTATGGTTTCGATTTCCTTCTACTAAAAAACTCAAGAAAAACTTCTTCAAGATAATTCCAATCTTCTTAGCAAGGTAATATGATTCTGATTCTCTTATTCTCATCACTCAATAAAACTTCTTCAAGATGGTAGAAACTTTTCACTTTGAATTCTCCAGCACTCTGCCTTTTCTGCATGTGTAAAAGTTACAAATGAGAGAATGATCTGAGTACATATTTATAGGAAACTCGAAAAACAAAGGTGAGAATCTTGAAAATCTTTTCCACTTCCTCAAATCTCAAAAACTCTGTAAATCTCTTGCATTTAATCTTCAATATTTAATTTCTATAAACCACTTTAAATTTCTTTGAGATTTACGCGAAGTTGAAATTCGGGTTATCCTTCTTGAACTTTTCATATCTTTATCAGAATGATAATGCTGGATCTTGGTTCTGATTTTCTCAGAAACATGCTTAGAAATCAGGTTCTAAATCGTGGAGAAATCAGGTTCTGAATTGTTTAGAAATCAGGTTATGAATTACTCAAGAATCAGGTTCTGAATTGTTCAAAAATAATGTTCTGAATTTTTCAGGAATAAGGTTCAGAAATCAAGTTCTGGTTTTCTAAAGAATCAGGTTCAGAAATCAAGTTCTGGTTTTCTAAGGAATCAGGTTTAGAAATTACGTTCTGGTTTTCTCAGAAATCAAGTTCTAAAATCAGGTTCTAGTTTTTCTAGGAATCATGTTCTGAAATCAGGTTCTGGTTTTTCAGGTTCAAAAATTAGGTATTGGTTTTTCCGGGAATCAGGTTCTGAAATCAAGTTCTATATTTTCAGGTTCATAAATCAGGTTCTGGTTTTCTCAGGAATCAGGTTCCGAAATCAGGTTCTAGTTTTCTCAGGAATCAGGTTCTGAAATCAGGTTCTGGTTTTTAGGTTCAGAAACCAGGTTCTAGTTTTTCCAAGAATTGGGTTCTGAAATCAGGTTCTGGTTTTTCAGGTTTAGAAATCAGGTTCTAGTTTTCTCATGAATCAGGTTCCGAAATCATGTTTTGGTTTTCAGATTTAGAAATCAGGTTCTGGTTTTCTCAGGAATCAGGTTCCGAAATCTGGTTCTGGTTTTTAGGTTTAGAAATCAGGTTTTGGTTTTCTAAGGAATCACGTTCTAAAATCAGGTTCTAGTTTTCTTAGGAATCAAGTTTTGAAATCAGGTTCTAGTTTTCAAGTTCAGAAAACAGGTTTCAAATTTTCTCAGAATTTTGATCAATGAAAAACGTCAAACCTCTTCACCATTTCTTTAACAACTTTTATCATGAAACTTTTCATGATTTTTGAGAAATTTAAGATCAAAAAATCATCATCTGATTTAGTTTAGAAATTTTGAGATACTTTCTTAACTTCTGACTTCTTATTCTTCAATAACATCCTCTTTAATAAAATCCTAAGCAACCAGCAATTTCAACTTTCTCTAACTCAAAAACATTCTTCAAAAAAAATTATTTTTCAACAAATACAAAACTTTGTTAAAACAAAACACCACAAAGGTTATTCAATCTCCCCCTTTGGATTTGTTGGCAACCCTTGTTAATAAATTTTCACCTCTCAAAAATTTTCACATCTCATGTTCTTGAACTTTACCAAAACATAACCTTTCTCAAAAAGAGAGTGTCATGACACAACACTACTAGATAAAGTAAAGTTTTTAAAGGATTTACATCATTCAGTGACAAGAAAATTTTGTGGCCATGTAAGGATAAACTTCACCTTACTCAAAATCCCCCTCAACTTTCATCTTTCACTTTCTCACTTTTGTTTTCCTCTCTCGTTTTTCTTTTTCTATCCCCCATTATATGATAACCATAGATTCAGATTCATAAAAGAAATACAATTAAACACAACTTGTAATGTAGAAAGTTGTTACTTACTCTCCCCCTTTTGTCAACATAATCCAAAGCATGGTGGGGAAACTTCCTTATGAGTTTTAAGAAGTTACGGGAGGAGGATGAACATGGAGTTGTAGCCTCAGTTCAACAAACCTTTCCTTTGACATTTATTTTGTCACACCAGACTTTTTCAAATGATTTTATTCCTTTTTTTTCTTGGTGTTGGGTGTTTTTTCTAAAGTTCCAGTGAGTCCCAGTTCAAAATTTTGAAAGTTTGGAGAAGTCTGCGGGTTCTAGGCTGGTGCGCGAACACTGTGTGTCTTAGTGGAAGTCGTGTAGACAGTTTGGTTACTCGTGTGGTCACTGCTGAAGTGATCAGGGGCCACCGCATGACCCGTGCACCGTCGACTGAGCCGTGAGGGGCGACCGCGCAACCGCCCACCCATATGGTTAATTAAATTAGTTGGTTAGGCGACAATGTAATGAAACTATTCAACATGACAATGCGGATATATATATATATATATATATATATATATATATATATATTATCAGTGAATGTGTTATAAATATTTTTTGTTATTATTATTTTTATTAAAGTTTGATTATAATTATTAGTATAAATAATGTCTTAAAATAAAATAGTAATGTTATTAAATATTTACCATTACCATTATTATTGTTATCAAAGTTTTATTCTTATTATTAAGATTTTATTCTTATGATTATTTTTTTTATTGTTATTATTAATTTACTTTATTTTAATTTTGTTTTTATCTTTATTTTCTTTTGTTTGTTGCTTTACTTTTTTTAGGGTTACATGTGTTCGGTACAGGCGCCCCACCCCCTCCTTTCTCTCCTTCTCCCCATCATGAAGGCCTCGCCCCGCCTGTTGTGCTGCATCTCCACCGTCTTGTCACCTCCCTATCTGGTCACTGCCCTCCGGCCTCCTCCATCATCCGACGGCGCTCCCCCATGCAGTGCCCTTTAGTTGTGCGCATCAGTGTGGCGTCTCGCGCCTCCTACTCCCCGTCTCTGCTCCACCAGGTTGAGCAAGCACCACCAGCACGCCTCCCTTCTTGCTGTGTGAACCCCCCACCTCTCTCGACCTGTTTTGCGCACGACACCCGCATAACCCTCCCCTCCTATCTACCGGCCTCGACCGACCGTGCTCTGGTCAGACTACCTCCCTCGCAACTACCTCCTCTCCCTTCTCCTTCCCCCGCACCCTCTTTTTCCTCCACCTAACAGCCCGCACAACCAGCAGCAGGTCGCCCCTCCTTCAGTCGCAACACAGCAGGTCGTCCTACTTTTTGACCCTACAACACCCCATCCGAGCAACTCCCCCTACTCTTTTACGTGCATCTCGAACCGCTCCCGGCGCGACCCAGTCGCCCCTGCCCCTCCGATAAGGGTTCGTCGCAAGTTTTTTCTTTGAAGAGGGTTTACTTTTTGCTAAAATCCTATGTGTTGGGGTTCAATATTGTTTGTTCATGGTTTATTTATGCTTCTAGAGCATACCGTTGAGGTGCGAATGTGATCGCGCACCAGTCTCGGGGGAGTGTTGCCATTTTGCCTTGTGTTGAAGTATGATCCCCTTTGCGGGTTACCTTTAAAATTTATTATTTCACTGAATTCTTAATTTATCGCTACCCTTGGTTGTTACTTAGTGTTTTGATATATTTATTATAGTTAATCTTTGTGTTATGTGGTGTTTGGGTTCGGTTGCTTGATCTTTTGGCATAAATTGTTAAGTAGTGGATCCCCTTTTTTCATTTAAGAATTCACTGGTTGGTTTTGCAAGCGATTGGAAATTCTTCTTCTTTTTTTGAAACATGTTTTGGTCTTAGAAGTATAAATGTGATGTTGAGTTTGGTGATTGAACTTCCTTGAGTGGAATTTTGGATTACGGTTTCTAAAGTGGCGTGTGTATGGTTTCAAAATGGATTTTTGTCATGCGGTGCATTTTAATTGTGTTATGAAATTGGTTTATTCAACTGATCAAGACGTGTGTTTTCTGTTCAAGTATGTTGGGGATCTGTGGTTGATCATAAAGGTGGTTTTGAACAGGTTTTGAGTGTTTAAAGCTCTAAGTTACTTTTTGAAAAATGTTTCATAAATTTTAATGTTTTATTAGGAAATAATGTAAATGGTGAGAAGTATGTTTTGTATGTATGTCGAGGTGGTTTTGTGTTGTTTGTTAATTTGGATTGTTATAAGTAATTGGTTATGGGTTTTCAATTGTTTTGCATTTGTCGCAGCACATTGGTGAGGAAAACCCGCGATATTGTGGTCGTCAGCTTGCGCGTGTTTGTGCGTCTGTGTGAGGCGTGACTCGCCTTCCTGTTTGGACAACGAGATGAGGTAGGTCCCCCACTGCACTTGCCTTTAAATTTAGAATTTATTAATTTCTTTATATTTCATAAATTTTAATAAATAAGAAATAGAATTAGATGATAAATTTTTAAATGATCACTCGATGTAAAAAGAGCCTTTTATTTTATACACAACACTTGAAATGTTTTCTTGATGAGTGGACACCAAGTAGTGAAAGAATGTTATTTTGGCCTTTAAACATCATTCACAGAATTTCAAATGTGGTTCTGGTTTTAAACATAAATGATTTCTTCTTAACAAGTGTTTCGGGTTTTCTTGAGAAACGAGGTTTTTCTTTAAAGTTGATGAAGGCCAGTTTGGCACTTTAATAAAAATAAATTATTTTGGAAAAACTCTCTTTGGGGTGACTCAGGGGTGACCTTTGGTGTATGTTGACTGCATATGTTGTGCATGATGTTTGTGCTACTTTATTGACTTTGCTGACTCACCCCTTTTCCTTTTTATTGTATGTGTTGACATGGGAACCTAGCATAGTGAGTGAATCTTCTGAGAACGATTGTTGCACTAGTTTAGATTATGCACTAGCTAGTGGCCTCATAGCAGGGGAATACTAAGTTATTGCTTCTATGGGGATTGGGACCCTCGGTTAGGCCATGTAGGGCTATGCCGAGCGTTAGGGTGTTATGAATTCATCAAGTTAGGGCATGCCTTCAGGATGAGTCACATGTATAGTACGTTCTGGATTGTTCATGATCTCCTAGGTTCGACCCATGTTCTCTTTTAATGTTTATTTATATGTGGCGGACGATAGGTCTAGTTCGGTTGCTGGCCCTGTGAGCCACTTTTTCCATTGCCCTTAGTGTGTGTCATGTGTTGTGTGTGGTTTTCCATTTGACCAGCAACTAAAATTTGGATTTATAAATTGTTCACAAAAAGAAATGTTTTAAAAAGTAATGCATCTGTTTCTTTCAAACACTAAACTTGTTTTTAAATTAAGAAGGGCAATGGATTGTTACTTGCTTTAGAAAATGAAAGTGTGTGTGTGGAAACCAATATTTTATATAATTTAGTTCAAACCTGTAATTAGTGAATTCTTTATTTAATGGTGTGTACATTGGGAATATAATTATTCGGGCCTGCCTGCTGAGTTTTAATACTCACGCCTATAGTGTTTTCCTATTTTTAGTTTCTGTTGCAGGTTCGACTTGAGCTTGCTCGCCGTGGGTGAGAGTTGGTTGTCGATTGGTGAGCGACTCTCGGAGTCGTGAGGAGTTTTGGTCGAGACCAGGTTAGTGAGTTTTGATGGTCATTCTTTCTTTTCAGGGTCGTTTATTTACTTTGTGTTGTTCTACTCTTCCACTGCTTTATTTATACATATATACATATATATATATATATATATATTGGGTGAAATCGTTCTCTCTTGCCCTCTTTTGATGCCTTGGTGCTTATCACCAACCCGGGAGGATCAGGAACGCCTCTCGGGCCTTGTCGCGGACTGGCTCAAGTGACCGGTTCAGGGTCGACCTGGGTTGGTTCGTGACAAAATGGTATCAGAGGCAGGTTGGCTCTTGAGCGGACCTTGTTTTTCAGAGTGCCCATCGTTATTTGGGGTTGTCATGTTAGAAGGAGTGTAATTATGAGGACTCGGGGTGTACGGATGAGAAGGACGTCACAAACCCTTGCTCATTCTGAACCTTGGGTTACCATGGGATGTTCGAGTTGTTGGTGTCCTTTGATTGTTGTGAATTGTTTTATGTTGGGAAATGAAATGGGAGCCAGGAAAGTGACCTCCGTGAGCTAGCATGGTTTGAAAAGCCATGTGAAGCCGAGGACATTACCCTAGAGTGATCCCTGTGACGGTGGCATGACCGGCGTATGGCCGTCAACCATATGTCTGAGTCGCCAATCACCACTAGTTTCTCCTTGCAGTTTGTCTAGGTCTTCTTTACTTTTAAGAATTGTTTTGCAAAGTTTTATTTTGTAAATTGTGAAGAGTTGAATTTGAAATGGAAATGACCATGTTTTGATTATGTTATTTGTTTCCTTGTTCCTTAGTGTTCACCCCCACGACGGTTTTATGGATGCCCAAGGTGCATCTTCAGGTGGTGCGCCCCTAGCGAATCCTCCGGTTGATCAGCCCATGGACTATGTTCTGGAGTTCCGGAAGTTGAACCTTCCTCTCTTTTATGGGAAAGCAGAGCCTCTTGAGGCAAAGGAGTGGTTGTAGAATATTGAGAGGAATTTTAGTTTCATTGGGCTGCCTGAGTCGTTAAAGGTGAATTTGGCTACCTTTATGCTTGAAGTCCCAACTTGGATGTAACGACCTGAAATTTTGAATAAATTTTGTTTCCTAATTTTGTGTATTATTTTATTTCATACTCAACAAAACATTTTCATTTAATAAAATGGGTGTAATTAAAATGTGATCATTGGATTTCAACTGTTATATGACCGTTGGTCAGTATGACCATTGGAAACTAAATGTTGTGATTATTGTCTATAAATACAAGTGATATTGGTTAATCAATATAGATAGAAGATTTGATGGCATCATCTAGTAGTCTTGGGCTGATCGAGGCCCATCTGACAGAACTTGGAAAGGAGGTAGCACCATTGGGCTTTGCTCTGGACCAAACCCAAGTTGAACTTCATCGTGTGAAACTAGAACGAAATCGCCTTCGTGAGAAGTTCAAGCTGATAGAAATCACCACCCAGTCAATGTTGGCCGAGCCACCCCAAGATTCTCTCACCTTAGAACACCTTACACTTAGATCATATGCTAGTGTTATAAGGGGATATGTAACGAGACCATAATTGCCTTGTGTAATCCTTTGAGATAAATAAAATTGTGATTTCTTCTTATGGTTAATTCTGTAAATTTTCAAATGTCCGGATAAAAATAGGATGTATATTATTGATTAATTTTGGAAAAATGATATTTCAAAATATTTATGTAAACCTTAAATAATTAATGATGTGTAATGATTTTCAAAAAATGGTCTTCTGGAAATGTGTTCAGTAAGAAATTTAGAATCTAATAAGATCAACTTAATTTTTTGTGAATAGTAAATTATGAATAGTGATTTTATGCTTATGATTAGTAAGTGACCAAATGGATTAAGTAACTTTACTTAAGAAAGTGTTAATACAATTTAGGCACCTTAATTAAGTAATGTGATTCAATAAAATAGGTAAATAACTATTTCAGAAATTATTGGTTAAGTATTAGTTTTTTTGGGTGAATAGTGTTTTTTATTTAAAAATTAAATTCAAAATATTTAGAAAATTATTTTCATAAAATGGAGCTCATTTTTTAAATCAGAGCATCGATATTTGGTTAAGGTGAATTTTTGGGATTTTTCTGAAACAGTTAAATTTTCGGTGAATAGTGTTTTTATTTAAAAATTAAATTAAAAAAATTTAGAAAATTATTTTAATAAAATGGAGTTCATTTTTGAATTCATAGCATTGATATTATGTTAAGGAGAATTTTTGGGATTTTTCTGAAAAAGTTGAATTTTTGGTGAATAGTGAATTTTCAGTTTAGAGTTTCGGGTGTTTAATGACATCATTAAGGATGTAATCATTATATAATAATTCTGGTAGACTTATGAATAGTAATATGAGGTATGAGGTGTCCCAAGTGGCTAATACCATGGGAAAATATCATGGGAAAGCCCATGGTTTTTCCAATACCACCAATGAGGTGTCCCTGGCCATTAATGCCTTGTCCCCTCACTTCCCCTATAAATACCAAGCCATTCTCTCATAATTTCCATTCCAAAATCCTCCTCAACGAAGTTCTGGTCTTCTTACCTCCCAAGGAGTCCTCTCAAGGTTCCCTCAAGCCTCCAAGGTCTCGACCATTGAGTTTTAGGACTTACGTTTTAAGGTAAGGGATCCTACCTCTCTCTTTCTTTTCATGTATTCTCCCCTATGTCATTTATTTTAAGCTTCATGTTCTTATGTTGGGGATGTTATTTTATATTCATAATACTTTCCTTTTCATGGTAATATGATTAGAGACCTCATCTTGCTCTCATCAATTCATTTTAAGAATGTTTAAGTGGCGTTGTTAGGCTGCCGAATTTTTGTAAGGGATTCTTTCACCCTTCTCATTTTCAAGTTCTATTTTCATATCAAGTCTATCAAGTTCCTTTTTATTATGTTGGGGTATGATCTATATATCCATAATACTATTATTTTATGTTCATATAATTAGTGACCCTATTTGATCTCATCAATTCATTTATTTAAGTTTTAAGTGGCGCCGTTAGGCTGCCGAATTTTTATAAGAGAATTCTTTTTTTATCTTCCTTCCATGTTTTTAGTTTCATATGGAATGTCTTTCAAAATTAATTACCATGTTCTTATATCCTTTATATTATTTCCCTCTACTATTTTATGGATCATTTATGATTGCGTGACCCATGTCCCCTCTCTTTTCAGTGTTTTCTAAAACCCTGCAACATAGCAGTTATGTTGTCGAATTTTCGTCTCAAAATGTCTCTCAATTTTCTCAAATTATTTTATTTTATTAAGTGAATACTCAAAACTCTTTATTCTACAAGGGTATTCACATATATATAAAAATTTTCTATTTTAAATTCTGGGATTCACATACATGAATCCCGCTTTCTTTTTTTGTGGGTTTAAAGTGACATAAAGATCATGTCTTAAAAAAAAATTTAAAACATTATGATTATGAAATGAAACCCATTTCTTTTATGCTATATATGTATCTCATGTGATGATAAAGAAAAATTTAAGGGTGTGCCCTGATAGTGTTCCAATGCATTGGGTAATGATTTAATCTCTAGGGATTACAATTTTAACGATACCTTGGTGAATAACCTTGTTAATTTTTTTTAATGACACCTTGGGGATGGACCTTGGTGAAATGGAAATGATTGTATAAGTTAAATTTTGTAGTCACATCTTCAAGTTATGAAATACGTTGTTTTTATTATAATATTCCTTGTGATTTATTTCTCATGCCTTAAAGATCTTTTTCATGACTTTACTGATGTATCTCAAGTTTGCATGTTAAATGTTTCCCCTTATTTCCCTTATTGGGCCTTCTGCTTGTTGTACCTCTCGTACCCCTCGTGGTTTAATTTTCATGATAACAATCACTCTCTTATTTATCTAATCATGTTTTAAGTGTTTGTGTTGATAGGAAAAAGGTTGCCAAGGAATTGGGCCAAGAAGGACGAAAATTGGACTGATTTTTAGACCACCGGCCAACCGGTGGATGTCCACCGGCCAGCCGATGGTGCCTGGACAGAAGGCATCCTTTCTGTCCAGACCACCGGCCAACCGGTGTCCCATCACCAGCCAGCCGGTGGAACCCAAACAAATAGGGACAGCTACTGCCTCCTCACCGGCCAACCGGTGGCCTCCTCACCGACCAGCCGGTGGTGCCTGAGCCCGAAGGCCTCTCCTTTTTCAAAGCACCGGCCAACCGGTGGCCAAGCACCGGTCAGCCGGTGGAGCCAGTCAAACTAGCCGTTGGGCTTTGACTAGACTTGTCCACTTGACTCCCAACGGCTCCGAAGGCCTCTCCAACGGCTCCGAAGCCCCCCAAAGGCCATTTGAGGGTTCCCCCTCTATAAATAAAGGACTAGGAAGCCCCGAAAATGTACGGAAGCCCACGGGAACATTTTTGATCATTTGGCGAACCTCCGGCGGATTCCTTCAAGGAACCTCAATTGCTCCAACTCACTTCCACATTCAAGGAGCACCACCATAGAAGCTTGGGAGCGCTCTTCATCAACTTCATCAATCCATTGGCGCCCAAGACTTCTCCACTTTACGGTTTTTCATTATTTATCATTTTGAGCATCAATTTGGGTTTGTGCCTACAAACCCCTCTTTCTCTCATCCTCTCTTTGTTTGGGTTTTCACATCACCTTCAAGGTGTGAAGAGGTTAGTCAAGCCTTCCCTTTAAAAGGCTTGAGACATAGGTGAGCTAGCCTTCACCTGTAAGAAGGCTAGTGGGTTCTTGCTCAACCATTAAAAGCAAGCTGTAATAGGTTCTAGACTAACCTTAAAGTCTAGTGGGTTTCTTGCTAAAACCATTAAAAAGCAAGCGGTAGTAAATCTCTCAACGGTTGAGTTGGGAGCGGAGACGTAGGCTTGGGTTTAAGCCGAACTCCGTTATCAATTTTGTGTCTTGCCTCTTTTATTTTCGCTGCACTTTTAACTTTGATTTTAAATTGTTAATTATTTTTTAAAAGGCAATTCACCCCCCCTCTTGTCATCACTCTCCGACCAACAATTGGTATCAGAGGAAAAATTTGAGTAATACCCTAACCGGTTTCAAATTCAAGATCCTTTGTGATGGCTTCAACTTCTTTCGCCCCCGAAGGCTATTCTTTGGGTCGTGCTCCATTCTTTGATGGAACCGACTATACTTATTGGAAAACCCGCATGACCACTTTTCTTAGAAGCATAGGTTATCCTATTTATAAAATTGTCATGCATGGTTATTCTCTTTCTTCTCCCGATGAATCCAAATGGACTCAAGCCGATATTAAAAATTTTGAGCTTGATGGCAAAGCCATGAACGCTCTTCATTGCGGCCTTGATCGTAATGAATTCAATCGAGTTTCCACATGCACCTCATCACATGAAATCTGGAAACTATTGGAGGTTACCCATGAGGGGACCAACAAAGTCAAGGATACTCGATTGGACATGTACCGTCAAGATTTTGAGTCTTTTACCATGCATCCATCCGAATCTATTTCTGAAATGTTTACACGTTTTACTGACGTTTGCAATGGTAGAAAGTCTCTTGGTGATGATGTGTCTGCAGAAACAATGGTCAAGAAGATCCTTTGGATCTTACCAAGCACATGGGCACCGAAAGTCATGGCAATCCAAGAAGCAAAAGACATCAAGAACATGCCGGTCGAAGAGCTCATCGGATCCCTCATGACCTACGAGATCACCATGAGGAGGCAAGCTAAAAAGGAAGGCAAACTGATCAAAATTCCAAAGAACATCGCCTTCAAAGTTCAAAAAGAAGAAAGCTCCTCCTCCTCATCGTCTTCCTCTTCAAGCGGAGATTCAGAAATGGAGAATCTTGCCCGCAAAATGCACAAATTCATGAAGAAGCACAAGAAGAAGAAATCCCGCAAGGCTCAACCCAACGAAAAATCCGAGCCCGAGGTAACATGTTACGGGTGTGGCAAGAAAGGCCATTACAAGCCTGATTGTCCACTAAACAAGAAAAAGGCCAAGCAAAAGGAAAAGAAGAAGGCATTTAAGGCCACATGGATTGATAGCTCATCATCCTCCTCCTCCTCAAGTGACAACGGTAAAAGATGTCTAATGGCATTTCATGAGGTAACCTCTTCCGACTCCTCTTCCTCTAGTTCTTCAAATTCTTTTAATCATTTATCTTATGAGGATCTCCAACATGCTAGAGATCAATTGGAGGAAGGTTTTCACGAACTTTCTTCCAAATTTGTTGCCTTAAAAAAGAATTTCAAAAAACTTTCTTCCGAAAAGGAACAACTTCTCAAAGAAAAGGAGGAGTTGTCCCTCAAGGTCCAAAACCTTCCCGATGTTGATTCTATGGAATCAACAATCAAAGACTTAAGGGAATCTCTTGCCAAGTTCACCCAATGTGAACAAAATTTGACCAAATTACTTGGTTCCCAACGCATATCTAGAACCACCGAAGGGCTTGGCTATTCCAAGCAAGCTTCCTCTTCCCATGCTCCAACTATTTTTGTAAGGGGGAGCTCCCAATTTAAATTTTGTAATTATTGCAAAAAACCCGGGCACTTAATTTATGAGTGCGATTGCAAAAATGCTCGGTATGGAAGGCCCAAAACTATTTCCTTTAATGATGAATTTTTTAGGAGAAGACCCGCCACAAGACAAGTATGGATTGAAAAATCCCTTTTAGCGAGTCTCTCCGGGCCAAAATTTGGTTCTAAAATCCATTCCCCGGTGATTTGTTGTTTTTATTTAGGGGGAGTTAGGTTTGTTTAAGCATTTTACTTTCATTTCAAAATTTTATTTTCAAAATTTTCATTTCAATTCAAATCTTTCAATTCAAATTTCAAAAATTTCAATTAGTTTAAAACTCTATCTTGTTTTCCAAACTTTCCCTCAATCAAGTTTTATGCCCCGTGCTATTTTGATAATCACAAAGGGGGAGAAATTCTTGGTTGATTGGGGGAGAAATCTTTCTCTCATGCTTTGCATTACTTTTCAATTTATCCTTTAAAGCATGCCTTTAATTTCAATCTTTTACATTGCTTGTTTTAGTGATTGTGATCATCAAAATAGGGGGAGATTGTTGTACCTCTCGTACCCCTCGTGGTTTAATTTTCATGATCACAATCACTCTCTTATTTATCTAATCGTGTTTTAAGTGTTTGTGTTGATAGGCAAAAGGTTGACAAGGAATTGGGCCAAGAAGGATGAAAAGTGGACTGATTTTCAGACCACCGGCCAACCGGTGGATGTCCACCGGCCAGCCGATGGTGCCTGGACAGAAGGCATCCTTTCTGTCCAGACCACCGGCCAACCGGTGTCCCATCACCGGCCAGCCGGTGGAACCCAGACAAATAGGGACAGCTACTGCCTCCTCACCGGCCAACCGGTGGCCTCCTCACCGGCCAGCCGGTGGTGCCTGAGCCCGAAGGCCTCTCCTTTTTCAAAGCACCGGCCAACCGGTGGCCAAGCACCGGTCAGCCGGTGGAGCCAGTCAAACTAGCCGTTGGGCTTTGACCAGACTTGTCCACTTGACTCCCAATGGCTCCGAAGGCCTCTCCAACGGCTCCGAAGCCCCCCAAAGGCCATTTGAGGGTTCCCCCTCTATAAATAAAGGACTAGGAAGCATCAGAAATGTACGGAAGCCCACGGGAACATTTTTGATCATTTGGCGAACCTCCGGCGGATTCCTTCAAGGAACCTCAATTGCTCCAACTCACTTCCACATTCAAGGAGCACCACCATAGAAGCTTGGGAGCGCTCTTCATCAACTTCATCAATCCATTGGCGCCCAAGACTTCACCACTTTACGGTTTTTCATTATTTATCATTTTGAGCATCAATTTGGGTTTGTGCCTACAAACCCCTCTTTCTCTCATCCTCTCTTTGTTTGGGTTTTCACATAACCTTCAAGGTGTGAAGAGGTTAGTCAAGCCTTCCCTTTAAAAGGCTTGAGACATAGGTGAGCTAGCCTTCACCTGTAAGAAGGCTAGTGGGTTCTTTCTCAACCATTAAAAGCAAGTTGTAATAGGTTCTAGACTAACCTTAAAGTCTAGTGGGTTTCTTGCTAAAACCATTAAAAAGCAAGCGGTAGTAAATCTCTCAACGGTTGAGTTGGGAGCGGAGACGTAGGCTTGGGTTTAAGCCGAACTCCGTTATCAATTTTGTGTCTTGCCTCTTTTATTTCCGCTGCACTTTTAACTTTGATTTTAAATTGTTAATTATTTTTTAAAAGGCAATTCACCCCCCCTCTTGCCATCACTCTCCGACCAACACTGCTTTCCCTTTCCTTTGATGTATGTTCCCAGGTTATGAGATGCAGTAATGAACTTAGGATGAACAAATGAAGAAGCCTTTCATGTGTTTAAGAAGAATTTTTTTATGTTTTCATGTATTAAGTTCCTGGTTTCCAAGACACTAAACCCTAAAGATCCTTGGTTTTGTATAATGTAATGAAAGTTATGTTATAAAAAGGTGGGATGCTATAGTTGGTATCAAAGGATGGTTTAGTTATTTATGAAAATTGGGATATGAAAACTTTAGGAAGAAACCCATAGAAAAGTTTAAATATAGGAAATCTTCCTAGTATTTTGGTGAGTATTGAGTAAGTGGTTTATCAAGCAAATACATCATTGTCTGGATACAAGCAGGTAGAGGTGGCTTTGGCACAGATGTACATAGGGGTAAAACCCAAAAACACCGCTTTGAGCTAGACTCGAATGGGAACTGGTACACGACAATGGGCCTTGTTGTAATCTTGGTTACGACACTCCCGGGGGATATGTTTGGTTAATCGCAAGCTTTTTATGAATCATTATGAAGGAATTATAGAAAATTGTAATTTGTCTAAGCATGAAGTTTTAAGACATAAAATCCCTTTTAGTTAAAAGATTCATAAATGAAACAAGTTTCTCACTAAGGATTTATTATTTTAGAAAATGTCCCCATCGTCTAGGAATACATTAACGTATTTCCTGAGGAGTTACCTGGACCTCCCATAGAAAGAGAGGTAGAGTTCTCTATTGAACTCGTACCTGGATCCAATCCGGTGTCAAAGACCCCCTATAGGATGAAAAATGTAGATCTAGAGGAATTAAAGAAACAACTCTGAGATCTTTTGGAGGATGGGTTTATCAGACCAAGTGTGTCTCCTTATGAAGCACCAGTTCTCTTTGTGAAGAAGAAAGATGGATCGATGCAGCTATGCATTGATTATAGAGAACTGAATGAGATCATAGTGAAGAACAAATACTCTCTTCCAAGAATTGATGAATTATTTGACCAACTTCGTGGGACTCAATTCTTCTCTAAGATTGATCTTCATTCTGGTTATCATCAATTGAGGGTGAATAATGATGATATTCCAAAATCTACCTTCCAATCAAGATATGGGAATTATGAGTTTGTTGTTATGCCCTTCAGACCAACTAATGCACCTGCTATTTTTATGGATCAAGAATAAGTTGATTTTTGAAACTTATGTTTTATCAAATGGATATACTTTGTATAGGGAAATGATTTGGTGATTAAATGATAAAGGTTATTTTGGACGATGTTTTCTCTTTTGGAGTACTATATGCCTAAGGAAAATAAAATACAACATGATTTTATTTGTGGAGGAATGGTTGAAATTTTTATTTTGTAAGAATCTATGTCTTTATTATGGACATATGGTGATTTGGGTTATTTCTGGAAAATGATTAACCTAGCATAGAGAATATGTGATTAGGTTAATTACACTTTAGTATGAGACTTTAAGAGTAGTCGATGTTATTTGGAGATAAATGTTAAGATTTATTGTGGAAGACTATGTGATTAAATCCTTCTAAGTTTTGGGTTTCAATCTTAGTTTGGATTATTTTGATTAATTATAAGGATGATTGTGTATTGAATGGTCTTTCTTGAACTTTGGGAACTATTTGTTGAATTTTGGAGATTAATCGTAGTTTTTTTAAGGATTATCCTTTTTGGGGATTATATGAGCTCATACAAACCATTTTGGTTTTAGTTGATGTCTAAATACAAGGGAAATATATATATATCTCCTTTTGTGGATTATGTGATTCTCTAAAAGATGATTCTTGTGCTTTTGATGTGACTAAGTCTTTTTAAATGCTCATCATTTGGAGAAAAGATTAGTTTTGGTAGAAACTTATTAAAGGACGAAACTCTACTTGAAGGTGAGTATGTTTCCTTATGTTTTTATTCTATGTAGTAAATGAATTCCTCAAAATTATGAAAAGGAACATAAAACAAAAATGTTGTTGGTTTACATTTCCTATTGGGTAATCAAAGGACACTTACACACATCATAAGTTTGTGATTTTCTTGTGGTTAACTTTCTTCTAATCATGTTTTCTATCACTCTCCATCAGAACATGACCCTTTGTTTTCTCTTCCATATCCATGTTTCCCTACATGGAATCCTAGTATGGGTTAACTCGGGTGACCTTTGTACTTATCTTTCTTTCTTTTAAAGTAATATTTTTACTAACTCTTTTCCGATGTGGGACGTTCAATGAAATTTTCAAGCCCAATTTTAAAAATTGCGAGGACGCAATTTCTTAAGGGGGGAAGAATGTAACAACCCGAAATTTTGAATAAATTTTGTTTCCTAATTTTGTGTGTTATTTTATTTTATACTCAACAAAACATTTTCATTTAATAAAATGAGTATAATTAAAATGAGACCATTAGGTTTCGACTGTTATATGACCGTTGGAAACTAAATGTTGTGATTATTGTATATAAATACAAGTGATATTGGTTAATCAATATAGAAAGAAGATTCGATGACCTCATCCAGTAGTCTCAGGTCGATCGAGGCCCATCTGACAGAACTTGGAAAGGAGGTAGCACCACTGGGCTTTGCTCTGGACCAAACCCAAGCTGAACTTCATCGTGTGAAACTGGAATAGAATCGCCTTTGCGAGAAGTTCAAGCTGATAGAAATCACCACTCGGGCAATGTTGGTTGATCTGCCCCAAGATTCTCTCACCTTAGCACACCTTACACTTAGATCCTATGCTGGTGTTATAAGGGGATATGTAACGAGACCATAACTGCCTTGTATAATCCTTTGAGATAAATAAAATTGTGATTTCTTCTTCTGGTTAATTTTCTGAATTTTCAAATGTCCGAATAAAAATAGGATGTATATTATTGATGAATTTTGGAAGAAGGATATTTCAAAATATTTATGTAAACCTTAAATAATTAATGATGTGTAATGATTTTCAAAAAATGGTCTTCTGAAAATGTGTTCAGTGAGAAATTTATAATCTAATAAGATCAACTTAATTTTTTGTGAATAGTAAATTATGAATGGTGATTTTATGCTTATGATTAGTAATGTGACCAAATGTATTAAGTAAATTTAATTAATAAAGTGTTAATAAAATTTAGGCACCTTGATTAAGTAATGTGAATTAATAAAATAGGTAAATAACTGTTTCAGAAATTATTGGTTAAGTATTAGTTTTTTTGGGTGAATAGTGTTTTTTATTTTAAAATTAAATTAAAAATATTTAGAAAATTATTTTCATAAAATGGAGTTCATTTTTGAAATCAGAGCATCGATATTTGATTAAGGTGAGTTTTTGGGATTTTTCTGAAACAGTTGAATTTTCAGTGAATAGTGTTTTTATTTAAAAATTAAATTAAAAATATTTAGAAAATTATTTTAATAAAATGGATTTCATTTCTGAATTCAGAGCATCGGTATTATGATAAGGTGAATTTTTGGGATTTTTCTGGAAAAGTTGATTTTTCAGTGAATAGTGAATTTTCAGTTTAGAGTTTCGGGTATTTAATGACATCAGTAAGGATGTAATAATTATGTAATAATTATGGTCGACTTATTAATAGTAAGATGAGGTATGAGGTGTCCCAAGTGGCTAATACCATAGGCAAATACCATGGGCAAGCCCATGGTTTTGCCAATACCACCAATGAGGTGTCCCTTGGCCATTAATGCCTTGTCCCCTCACTTCCCCTATAAATACCAAGCCATTCTCTCATCCTTTCCATTAAAAAATCCACCTCAACGAAGTTCTGGTCTCCTTACATCCAAATGAGTCCTCCCAAGGTTCCCTCAAGCCTCCAAGGTCCCGACCTTTGAGTTTAAGGACTTACGTTTTAAGGTAAGGGATCCTACCATTCTCTTTCTTTTCATGTATTCTCCTTTATGTCGTTTATTTTAAGCTCCATGTTCTTATGTTGGGGATGTTATTTTATATTCATACCACTTTCCTTTTCATTTTCATATGATTAGAGACCCCCTCTTGCTCTCATCAATTCATTTTAAGAACGTTTAAGTGGCGTCGTTAGGCTGCCGAATTTTTGTAAGGGATTCTTTCACCCTTCTCGTTTTCAAGTTCTATTTTCATGTCAAGTCTATCAAATTCCTTTTTATTATGTTGGGGTATGATCTCTATATCCATCATACTGTTATTTTATGTTCATATGATGAGTGACCCTATTTTATCTCATCAATTCATTTTTTGAAGTTTTAAGTGACGCTGTTAGGCTGCCGAATTTTCATAAGAGAATTCTTATTTTTGTCTTCCTTACATGTTTTTCATTTCATATGGAATGTCTTTAAAAATTCATTATCATGTTCTTATATCCTTTATATTCTGTCCCTCTACTTTTTTATGGATCATTTATGATTGCGTGACCCATGTACCCTCTCTTTTCAGTGTTTTCTAAAACCCTGCAACATAGCAGTTATGCTGTCGAATTTTCGTCTCAAAATGTCTCTCTCTTTTCTCAAATTATTTTATTTTATTAAATTAATACTCAAAACTATTTATTATACAAGGGTATTCACATATATATCAAAATTTTCTATGTTAAATTCTGGGATTTACATACATGAATCCCGCTTTCCTTTTCCGTGGGTTTAAAGTGACATAAAGTTCATGTCTTAAAAGTAGTTTTTAAAATGTTATGATTATGAAATGAAACCCATTTCTTTTATGATATATGGGTTATTTATGAAATTTTTTACGATGATACATGTGGCTCAAATGATGATAAAGATAAATTTAAGGGTGCACCCTGATAGTGCTGCAATGCTTGGGTAATGATGTAATCTCTAGGGATTACAATTTTAACGATACCTTGGTGAATAACCTTTGTAATTTTTTTTAATGGCACCTTGGGTATGGACCTTGGTGAAACGGAAATGATTGTCTAAGTTAAATCTTGTAGTCACATCTTCAAGTTATGAAATACGTTATTTTTATTATGATATTCCTTGTGATTTCTTTCTCATGCCTTAAAGATCTTTTTCATGACTTTATTGATGTATCTCAAGTTCACATGTTAAATGTTTCCCCTTTTTTCCCTTACTGGGCCTTTTGCTCACCCTTTCCTTTGATGCATATTCTCAGGTTATGAGATGCAGTAATAAACTTAGGATGAACAAATAAAGAATCCTTTCATGTGTTTAAGAAGAATTTTTTTTATGTTTTCATGTATTAAGTTCCTGGTTTCCAATACACTAAACCCTAAATATCCTCGGTTTTGTATAATGTAATGAAAGTTATGTTATAAAAAGGTGGGATACTATAGTTGGTATCAAAGGATGGTTTAGTTATTTGTGGAAATTAGGATATAAAAACTTTAGGAAGAACCCTATATAAAAGTTTAAATATAGGAAATATCCCTGGTATTTTGGTGAGTATTGAGTAAGTGGTTTATCAATCAAATACATCATTGTCTGGATACGAGCAGGTGGAGGTGGATTTGGCATAGATGTACATAGAAGTAAAACCCGAAAACACCTCTTTGAGCTAGACTCGAACGGGAACTGGTACACGACAACAGGTCTTGCTGTACTCTTGGTTACGACACTCCCAGCGGATATGTTTGGTTAATCGCAAGCTTTTTATGAATCATTATGAAGAAATTATAGAAAAATGTAATTTGTCTAAGCATGAAGTTTCAAGACATAAAATTATTTTTAGTTAAAAGATTCATAAATTAAATAAGTTTCTCATGAATGATTTATTCTTTTAGAAAATGTCCCCATCGTCTAGGAATACGTTGACGTATTTTCTGAGGAGTTACCTGGACCTCCCCTAGAAAGAGAGGTAGAGTTCTCCATTGAACTCGTACCTGGATCCCATCCGGTGTCAAAGACCCCCTATAGGATGAAAAATGTGGATCTAGAGGAATTAAATAAACAACTCTGAGATTTTTTGGAGAATGGGTTTTTCCGACCAAGTGTGTCTCCTTATAGAGCACCGGTTCTCTTTGTGAAGAAGAAAGATGGATCGATGCAGCTATGCATTGATTATAGAGAACTGAATGGGATCACAGTGAAGAACAAATACTCTCTTCCAAGAATTGATGACTTATTTGACCAACTTTGTGGGACTAAATTCTTCTCTAAGATTGATCTTCGTTATGGTTATCATCAATTGAGGGTAAAAAATAATGATATTCCAAAAACTATCTTCCAATCAAGATATGAGAATTATGAGTTTGTTGTTATGCCCTTCGGGCTAACTAATGCACCTGCTATTTTTATGGATCAAGAATAAGTTGATTTTGGAAACTTATGTTTTATCAAATGGATATCCTTTGTATAGGAAAATGATTTGGTGATTAAATGATAAAGTTTATTTTGGACGATGTTTTATTTTTTGGAGTACTATATGCCTAAGGAAAATAAAATACGACAGGATTTTATTTGTGGAGGAATGGTTGAAATTTTTATTTTGTAAGAATCTATGTATTTATTGTGGACATATGGTGATTTGGGTTATTTCTATAAAATGATTAACCTAGCATAGAGAATATGTGATTAGGTTAATTACACTTTAGTATGAGACTTTAAGAGTAGTCGATGTTATTTGGAGATAAATGTTAAGATTTATTGTGGAAGACTATGTGATTAAATCCTTCTTAGTTTTGGGTTTCAATCGTAGTTTGGATTATTTTAATGAATTATAAGGACGATTGGGTATTGAATGGTCTTTCTTGAACTTTGGATACTATTTGTTGAATTTTGGATATTAATAGTAGTTTTTTAAGGATTATCCTTTTTGGTGATTATATGATCTCATACTAACCATTTTGGTTTTAGTTGATGTCTAAATACAAGGGAAATATATAGTTCTCCTTTTGTGGATTATCTGATTCTCTAAAAGATGATTCTTGTGCTTTTGATGTGACTAAGTCTTTTTAAATGCTCATCGTTTGGAGAAAAGATCAGTTTTGGTAAAAACTTATTAAAGGATGAAACTCTACTTGAAGGTAAGTATATTTCCTTATGTTTTTATTCTATGTATTAAATTAATTCCTCAAAATTATGAAAAGGAACGTAAAACAAAAATGTTGTTGGTTTAAGTTTCCTATTGGGTAATCAAAGACTACTTACACACATCATAAGTTTGTGATTTTCTTGTGGTTAACTTTCTCCTAATCATATTTTCTATCACTCTCCATCAGAACATGACCCTTTGTTTTCTCTTTCATATCTATGTTTCCCTACATGGAATCCTAGTATGGGTTAACTCGGGTGACCTTTGTACTTCCCTTTCTTTCTTTTAAAGTAATATTTTTACTAACTCTTTTTACGATGTGGGACTTTCAATGAAATTTTCAAGCCCAATTTTAAAAATTGCGTGGACGCAATTTCTTAAGGGGGGAAGAATGTAACGACCCGAAATTTTGAATAAATTTTGTTTCCTAATTTTGTGTGTTATTTTATTTTATACTCAACAAAACATTTTCATTTAATGAAATGAGTATAATTAAAATGAGACCATTGGGTTTCGACTATTATATGATCGTTGGTCAGTATGACCGTTGGAAACTAAATGTTGCTATTATTGTCTATAAATACAAGTGATATTGGTTAATCAATATAGAAAGAAGATTCGATGGCCTCATCCAGTAGTCTCGGGCCGATCGAGGCCCATTTGACAGAACTTGGAAAAGAGGTAGCACCACTGGGCTTTGCTCTGGACCAAACCCAAGTTGAACTTCATCGTGTGAAACTGGAACGGAATCGCCTTCGCGAGAAGTTCAAGCTGATAGAAATCACCACTCAGGCAATGTTGGCTGAGCCGCCCCAAGATTCTCTCACTTTAGCACACCTTACAGTTAAATCTTATACTGGTGTTATAAGGGGCTATGTAACGAGACCATAACTACCTTGTGTAATCCTTTGAGATAAATAAAATTGTGATTTCTTATTATGATTAATTTTGTGAATTTTCAAATGTCCGGATAAAAATAGGATGTATATTATTGATGAATTTTGGAAAAAGGATATGTCAAAATATTTATGTAAACCTTAAATAATTAATTATGTGTAATGATTTTCAAAAAATGGTCTTCTAGAAATGTGTTCAGTAAGAAATTTATAATCTAATAAGACCAACTTAATTTTTTGTGAATAGTAAATTATGAATAGTGATTTTATGCTTGTGATTGGTAATGTGACCAAATGGATTAAGTAACTTTACTTAAGAAAGTGTTAATACAATTTAGGCACCTTGATTAAGTAACGTGATTCGATAAAATAGGTAAATAACTGTTTCAAAAATTATTGGTTAAGTATTAGTTTTTTCGGGTGAATGGTGTTTTTTATTTAAAAATTAAATTAAAAATATTTAGAAAATTGTTTTCATAAAAAGGAGTTCATTTTTGAAATCAGAGCATCGATATTTGGTTAAGGTGAATTTTTGGGATTTTTCTGAAACAGTTGAATTTTCGGTGTATACTGTTTTTATTTAAAAATTAAATTAAAAATATGTAGAAAATTATTTTAATAAAATGGAGTTCATTTTTGAATTCAGAGCATCGATATTATGGTGAATTTATTGGATTTTTCTGGAAATGTTGAATTTTTTAGTGAATAGTGAATTTTCAGTTTAGAGTTTCGGGTGTTTAATGACATCATTAAGGATGTAATAATTATGTAATAATTCTAGTCGACTTATGAATAGTAATATGAGGTATGAGGTGTCCCAAGTGGCTAATACCATGGACAAATACCATGGTAAATCCCATGGTTTTTCCAATACCACCAATGAGGTGTCCCTTGGCCATTAATGCATTGTCCCCTCACTTCCCCTATAAATACCAAGCCATTCTCTCATCCTTTCCATTCCAAAATCCTCCTCAATAAAGTTTTGGTCTCCTTACCTCCCAAGGAGTCCTCACAAGGTTCCCTCAAGCCTCCAAGGTCTCGACCTTTGAGTTTTAGGACTTACGTTTTAAGGTAAGGGATCCTACCTCTCTCTTTCTTTTTATTATTCTCCTTTATGTCATTTATTTTAAGCTCTATGTTCTTATGTTGGGGTTGTTCTTTTATATTCATACTACTATCCTTTTCATGTTCATATGATTAGATACCCCCTCTTTATCTCATCAATTCATTTTAATAACGTTTAAGTGGCGTCGTTAGGCTGCCGAATTTTTGTAAAGGATTCTTTCCCCCTTCTCATTTTCAAGTTCTATTTTCATGTCATGTCTATCAAGTTCCTTTTTATTATGTTGGTGTATGACCTCTATATCCATCATACTGTTCTTTTATTTTCATACGATTAGTGACTCTATTTGATCTCATCAATTTATTTTTTGAAGTTTTAAGTGACGTTGTTAGGCTGCCAAATTTTCATAAGAGAATTCTTATCTTTGTCTTCCTTCCATGTTTTTTATTTCATATGGAATGTCTTTTAAAATTCATTACCATGTTCTTATATCCTTTATATTCTGTCCCTCTACTTTTTTATGGATCATTTATGATTGGGTGACCCATGTACCCTCTCTTTTCAGTGTTTTTTAAAACCCTGCAACATAGCAGTTATGGTGTTGAATTTTCGTCTCAAAATGTTTCTCTCTTTTCTCAAATTATTTTATTTTATTAAGTGAATATTCAAAACTATTTATTCTATAAGGGTATTCACATATATATCAAAATTTTCTATTTTAAATTCTGGGATTTACATACATGAATCCCGCTTTCCTTTTCCGTGGGTTTAAAGTGACATAAAGACCATGTCTTAAAAGTAGTTTTTAAAACGTTATGATTATGAAATGAAACACATTTATTTTATGATATATGGGTTATTTATGAAATTTTTGATGATTATATATGTGGATCACATGATGATAAAGACAAATTTAAGGGTGCGCCCTGATAGCACTCCAATGCATTGGGTAATTATGTAATCTCTAGGGATTACAATTTTAACGATACCTTGGTGAATAACCATGGTAATTTTTTTTAATGACACCTTGGAGATAGACCTTGGTGAAACGAAAATGATTGTCTAAGTTAGATGTTTTAGTCACATCTTAAAGTTATTAAATATGTTATTTTTATTATGATATGCATTGTTATTTCTTTCTCATGCCTTAAAGATCTTTTTCATGACTTTATTGATGTATCTTAAGTTCACATGTTAAATGTTCCCCCTTGTTTCCCTTACTAGGCCTTCTTCTCACCCTTTCCTTTGATGTATGTTCTCAAGTTATGAGATGCAGTAATGAACTTAGGATTAACAAATGAAGAAGTCTGTCATATGTTTAAGAAGAATGTTTTTTTATGTTTTCATGTATTAAGTTCCTGGTTTCCAAGAAACTAAACCCTAAAGATCCTCATTTTTGTATAATATAATGAAAGTTATGTTATAAAAAGTTGGGATACTATATTTGGTATCAAAGGATGGTTTAGTTATTTAAGAAAATTTGGATATGAAAACTTTAAGAAGAACCCTATAGAAAAGTTTAAATATAGGAAATCTTCCTGGTATTTTGGTGAGTATTGACTAAGTCATTTATCAAGCAAATACATCCTTGTCTGGATACGAGCAGGTAGAGGAATTAAATAAACAACTCTGAGATCTTTTGGAGAATGGGTTTATCCGAACAAGTGTGTCTCCTTATGAAGCACCGATTCTCTTTGTGAAGAAGAAAGATGGATTGATGAAGCTATGAATTGATTATATAGAACTGAATGGGGTCACAGTGAAGAACAAATACTCTCTTCCAAGAATTGATGACTTATTTTACCAACTTTGTGGGACTCAATTGTTCTCTAAGATTAATCTTCATTCTGGTTATCATCAATTGAGGGTGAAGAATGATGATATTCCAAAAACTACCTTCCAATCAAGATATGGGAATTATGATTTTGTTGTTATGCCCTTCGGACTAACTAATTCACCTGCTATTTTTATGGATCAAGAATAAGTTGATTTTGGAAACTTATGTTTTATCAAATGGATATCATTTGTATAGGAAAATGATTTGGTGATTAAATGATAAAGGTTATTTTGGATGATGTTTTCTCTTTTGGAGTACTATATGCCTAAGGAAAATAAAATACGATAGGATTTTATTTGTGGAGGAATGGTTGAAATTTTTATTTTGTAAGAATCTATGTGTTTATTGTGTACATATGGTGATTTGGGTTATTTCTAGAAAATGATTAACCTATCATATAGAATATGTGATTAGGTTAATTACACTTTAGTATGAGACTTTAAGAGTAGTCGATGTTATTTGGAGATAAATGTTAAGATTTATTGTGGAAGACTATGTGATTAAATCCTTATGAGTTTTGGGTTTCAATCTTAGTTTGGATTATTTTGATGAATTATAAGGACGATTGTGTATTGAATGGTTTTTCTTGAACTTTGGGTTCTATTTGTTGAATTTTGGAGATTAATAGTAGTTTTTTTAAGGATTATCCTTTTTGAGGATTATATGATCTCATACTAACCATTTTGGTTTTAGTTGATGTCTAAATACAAGGGAAATATATAGTTCCCCTTTTGTGGATTATGTGATTCTCTAAAAGATTACTCTTGTGCTTTTGATGTGGCCAAGTCTTTTTAAATCCTCATCGTTTGGAGAAAATTTTAGTTTTAGTAGAAACTTATTAAAGGATGAAACTCTACTTGAAGGTAAGTATATTTCCTTATGTTTTTATTCTATGTAGTAAATTAATTCCTCAAAATTATGAAAAGGAATGTAAAACAAAAATGTTGTTGGTTTACGTTTCCTATTGGGTAATCAAAGACCACTTACACACATTGTAAGTTTGTGATTTTCTTGTGGTTAACTTTCTCCTAATCATGTTTTCTATCACTCTCCATGAGAACATGACTATGACAACCCTGCTTTTTATTACAACTTAAACATGATTCATTACATAAAACTTCACTTGATACAACAAAGAAGATTGATAGGTTTAGTGTCTTTGGGGATTAGTATCATTACATAAAAACTTAAAACATGAAATACAACATCTTTATTGAAAACTTCCTTTACATGACCACTACATTCCCTCGTACTTAGCATTGCATGGGATAACCTGAGGACATGCATAAGAAAAGGGTGAGCTATAAAGCCCAGTAAGGGAGTAAACATGGAATAACATGAGGAGTACAATACATGTTAGACAATAGGCATATCAATAGAGCATAAAAGAAACATTAACATAAAGGCATGATAAAGCATGATAATCATAACATGGAAATGTGGCAACAACACTTAACATTGAATTAGATGAGCCAAGGCTCATTGCACATGGAGCATGAGTAAACCCTCATTGCACATGAAGCACAAGTAAACCCTCGTTGCACTTTAATTAGCATGAGTCAACACTCATTGAACATAACGTATCATGATACTATACTTTACCCAATGCATTGGAGCACTATAAGGGCGCACCCTTCTTAAAAATTTCATTTCATGCATAAGTGTGCCACATGCATCATAAAACATGGATTCATAAAACATAATCATTTCTTCCACGATAATGGAATGTGGAATTCATACATGAAACTTTAAAATCAATATGTAAATGTGCATAAAGGTGAATACCCTTGATGGAGAAATGGGCATGGTATTCACTACACAAAGACATTGACTTAGAAAATTGGTGCGATTTGGGCAGCGTAACGGCGTGACATAAGAATTCATAAAAAAGGTTGATGAGAGAGAAAGGGGTTCCTCGTCATATTTACATGTAATGGAAAGTAAGGAGGTCATATATATACATGTCCCAACAATTGAAATGGAATTTAGATTCATGATACAAAAGTATTGCTTGAATATAAAAGAAGAGAGGGAAGTTCCTTTCGGAATTTCGACATAGTAACGGGTGTACATGAGAGGCATTTAATGAGAGATAAAGGGGTCTTCCGTCATTCAAACAATAATAGGTAAGTATGGGGGATGTGTGAAACCATACCCCAACATTCATAATTGAAATTAAAAGGGCAATACAGCATAAAGAAAATTGTCAAAAATGAGAAAGGAAGAAAAAACCCTTACTTGGAAGTGTGCTTCCAAAGGCTAGAGAGAGGCTTGTGAGAGGCTTCTTGGGAGCTTGGGGCATCTTGGGAGGATTCTAGAGAGAGTAGGGAAGATCTTGGATGAACTCAAAAGGATTTTAGTGAGGAGGAAGTGGGAGATTGGGTGGGTTTATATAGGAAAGGTGAGAGAATTCTTTATTATTTTGGTTTGGGACCCCTTATATTAAACTAATCCAAACCACAAACCATCTCATGGTTTTTGCCCATGTTTTCTGGAAAATGAAAGAGGAAAACAATATTTTACAAGGCCAAGGTCCGAACTTATTAAAATATTAGGGTTGCTTATGTGGAGGTGAGTCACACTCCCATGGAAATTAATTTAAAAAGGCAAAGTGTTGAATATGTCTTGAGGGGTTCATTAATGCTTTGAAAAGTAAGTCAAACAAACCCAAAACCTCATTATTTTAATGATAAAACATATATTGGCCGAAAATAAGGATTATGGTATTTTATTACATCACCATTGGGTCATTATGATGTCATAAAACACATTATGTATTTAAATGGTATTTAATTTTTACCCAAAAATTTGACTGTCTCAGAAAATTATGAAAAATTCACCGTTGGATAATTTCGACGTCCTGATTCCATAAATGACATTTATTTTATCTAAAAAAATTTCTAAATATGTTAATTTTCACTTTTAAAATAAAAACCAACATTTATCGAAAATTCACGGGTTTTGACAGAAATGGCTTTCAAACCTTAATAAAAATTTTAATTGCATTCATAAAATTATAAGATCATTTATATTTAATAAAAATTAATTTAATATTAAATAATAATATTTTATTAAAATATTATTTAATTCAAAAATCCCTTAATTTAATAAAATTGAATTCTTAATTAAATAATAACTAAAAACATCATTTGTACTTTAAAAACTATTTACAATGTATCAAAAATGACTAGAAATTATATTCATTATTATATACAAAAAAAATAATGTACATGAACATAGTACTACTTATTTGTTACATAACCCCTTAAAATAGCCGCATAAGACCTAAGGGTAAGGTGTGCGATGGTGACAGACTCTTGGGGAGGCTCGGATAACATCGCTCGAGTGGTAATCTCTATCAACTTCCACTTTTCTCGTAGACGATCACGTTCGAGCTTGACATAATGAAGTTCAGCTTGGGATTGGTCAAGGGCAAAGCCCAAAGATGCCACCTCTTTTCCGAGCTCCGAAAAATGGGCTTCGTATGGGGGAATTCTACTGGATGAGGCCATCGCTTCCTTTGTCTGAGTAAAATTGGGTTCGTTAAAGCCTTATATTTATACTAATCATGTGATCACTGTTCAACGACTATATTAACAACAGTCAAAATTCTTAACATAAAACCAAAGAAGTTGACATCTTATAAAAACATTTTTCATAAATAGACATTTAACTGGATCAAGAGGGATTTTCTATTAATGAATCTTTGGGTCTTTATAATGACCCTTTGTTTTCTCTTCCATATCCAAGTTTCCCTACATGGAATCCTAGTATGGGTTAACTCAGGTGACCTTTGTACTTCCCTTTTTTCTTTTAAAGTGATATTTTTACTAACTCTTTTTCCGATGTGGGGCTTTCAATGAAATTTTCAAGCCCAATTTTAAAAACTATGAGGATGAAATTTCTTAAGGGGGGAAGAATGTAACGGCCCGAAATTTTGAATAAATTTTGTTTCCTAATTTTGTGTGTTATTTTATTTTATACTCAACAAAACATTTTCATTTAATAAAATGAGTATAATTAAAATGAGACCATTGAGTTTTGACTGTTATATGACTGTTGGTCGGTATGACCATTGGAAACTAAATGTTGCGATTACTGTCTATAAATACAAGTGATATTGGTTAATCAATATAGAAAGAAGATTTGATGGCCTCATCTAGTAGTCTCGGGCCGATCGATGCCCATCTGAAAAAACTTTGAAATGAGGTAGCACCACTGGGCTTTGCTCTGGACCAAACCCAAGCTGAACTTTATCGTGTGAAACTAGAACAGAATCGCCTTCGCGAGAAGTTCAAGCTGATAGAAATCACCAGTCGGGCAATGTTGGCTGAGCCGCCCCAAGATTCTCTCACCTTAGCACACCTTACACTTATATCCTATGTTGGTGTTATAAGGGGCTATGTAACGAGACCATAACTGCCTTGTGTAATCCTTTGAGATAAATAAAATTGTGATTTCTTCTTATGTTTAATTTTGTGAATTTTCAAATGTCCGGATAAAAATAGGATGTATATTATTGATGAATTTTAGAAAAAGGATATTTCAAAATATTTATGTAAACCTTAAATAATTAATGATGTCTATTGATTTTCAAAAAATGGTCTTTTGGAAATGTGTTCAGTAAGAAATTTATAATCTAATAAGATCAACTTATTTTTTTTGTGAATAGTAAATTATGAATGGTGATTTTATGCTTATTATTAGTAATGTGACCAAATGGATTAAGTAACTTTACTTAAGAAAGTGTTAATACAATTTAGGCATCTTGATTAAGTAATGTGATTCAATAAAATAGGTAAATAACTGTTTCATAAATTATTGGTTAAGTATTAGTTTTTTCGGGTGAATAGTGTTTTTTATTTAAAAATTAAATTAAAAATATTTAGAAAATTATTTTCATAAAATAGAGTTCATTTTTGAAATCAGAGCATCGATATTTGGTTAAGGTGAATTTTTGGGATTTTTCTGAAACAGTTGAATTTTCAGTGAATAGTGTTTTTATTTAAAAATTAAATTAAAAAATATTTAGAAAATTATTTTAATAAAATGTATTTCATTTTTGAATTCAGAGCATCGATATTATGTTAAGGTGAATTTTTGGGATTTTTCTGGAAAAGTTGAATTTTTGGTGAATAGTGAATTTTCAGTTTAGAGTTTCGGGTGTTTAATGACATCATTAAGGATGTAATAATTATGTAATAATTCCGGTCGACTTATGAATAATAAGATGATTTATGAGGTGTCCCAAGTGTCTAATACCATGGGCAAATACCATGGGCAAGCCCATGGTTTTTCCAATACCACCAATGAGGTGTCCCTTGGCCATTAATGCCTTGTCCCCTCACTTCCCCTATAAATACCAAGCCACTCTCATCCTTTCCATTCCAAAATCCTCCTCAAAAATTTTTTGGTCTCCTTACCTCCCAAGGATTCCTTCCAAGATTCCCTCAAGCCTCCAAGGTCCCGACCTTTGAGTTTTAGGACTTACGTTTTAAGGTAAGGGATCCTACCTCTCTCTTTCTTTTCATGTATTCTCCTTTATGTCATTTATTTTAAGCTCCATGTTCTTATGTTGGGGATGTTCTTTTATATTCATCCTACTTTCCTTTTCATGTTCATATGATGAGATACCCCCTCTTGCTCTCATCAATTCATTTTAAGAACGTTTAAGTGACGTCGTTGGGCTGCCGAATTTTTGTAAGGGATTCTTTCACCCTTCTCATTTTCAAGTTCTATTTTCATGTCAAGTCTATCAAGTTCATTTTTATTATGTTGGGGTATGATATATATGTCCATTATACTGTTCTTTTATGTTCATATTATGAGTGACCCTATTTGATCTCATCAATTCATTTTTTGAAGTTTTAAGTGACGTTGTTAGGCTGACGAATTTTCATAAGAGAATTCTTATTTTTGTCTTCCTTCCATGTTTTTCATTTAATATGGCTATTCTTTCAAAATTCATTACCATATTCTTATATACTTTATATTCTTTCCCTCTACTATTTTATGGATCATTTATGATTGCGTGACCCATGTCCCCTCTCTTTTTAGTGTTTTCTAAAACCCTGCAACATAACAGTTATGTTGTCGAATTTTCGTCTCAAAATGTCTCTCTCTTTTCTCAAATTATTTTATTTTATTAAGTGAATACTCAAAACTCTTTATTCTACAAGGTTATTCACATATATATCAAAATTTTCTATTTTAAATTCTGAGATTTACATACATGAATCCCACTTTCCTTTTCTGTGGGTTTAAAGTGACATAAAGATCATGTCTTAAAAGCAGTTTTTAAAACGTTATGATTATGAAATGAAACTCGTTTCTTTTATGCTATGTGAGTTATTTATGAAATGTTTGATGGTGATATATGTGGCTCATATGATGATAAATACAAATTTAAGGGTGCGCTCTGATTGCGCTCTAATGCATTGGGTAATGATGTAATCTCTAGAGATTACAATTTTAATGATACCTTGGCGAATAACCTTGGTAATTTTTTTAATGACACTTTGGGGATGGACCTTGGTGAAATAGAAATGATTGTCTAAGTTAAATTTTGTAGTCACATCTTCGAGTTATGAAGTACGTTTTTTTATTATGATATTCCTTGTGATTTTTTTCTCATGGCTTAAAGATCTTTTTCATGACTTTATTGATGTATCTCAAGTTCACATGTTAAATGTTTCCCCTTGTTTCTCTTACTGGGCCTTTTGCTCACCTTTTCTTTTGATATATGTTCCCAGGTTATGAGATGCATTAATGAACTTAGGATGAACAAATGAAGAAGCCTTTCATGTGTTTAAGAATATTTTTTTTATTTTTTCATGTATTAAGTTCATGGTTTCCAAGACAGTAAACCCTAAAGATCCTCGGTTTTGTATAATGTAATGAAAGTTATTTTATAAAAAGGCGGGATGCTATATTGGAAATGGTGGAAGTTCGTGTCTCAGAATAAGCCTCACGAAGATCTAACATGGGAGTTTTTCAAGTCATCGTTCATCCAACAACACTTCTCTGAGTTGATGAAGCTGAGGAAGAGGATGGAGTTGTGTTGTCTTCAGCAGGGCGTTGAATTGGTACTGGAATTCTATCGACGTTTCATAGGTCTAGTTCTGTATGATCAGTGGTTTGTTGCGAATGATCCCGAGAAGGCTCGACAATTTGATTCTGGACTCCGACCTGAGCTGCGATCGAAAGTGGAAGAGCTCAACCTAACCACCTTCTCGGATGTTGTGTGGCAAGCCTTTTTGGCTGAAGCTGGGTTAGCATGAGGACTTGAGGTGGAAAATCCTCTAGCTTTGGGAAGCAGTGCAGAGGGTGGTGATAAGAAGAGTGAGAAGCGACCTGATGCTCGCGGTTTTAGTAGAGGAATCAAGAGGCCTTCAGACCTTCAATCTTCTTCTCCACAACGCAATGTCATGATCTGTCACCAGTGTGGTAGGCAGGGTCACAAGAGGTCGTTGTGTCTGAGTGCTCCGAGACCCTACCACACATGTGGACGTTGGGGTCATTTGCAGCGATTCTACTGCGGTGTTTCCAAGAAGCGCGCTGAAGCTAGACGTGGCTCGTCGAAGGTCACCGCAGCCCGTCAGCAGGAGTAGGGCGATGTTTGGGGAACAGTTTGAGGTTTTCTCTTTGTAGTGTTCCCTGGATGTAGTGGTTGTCTCTTGTGGTGTTTTGCGGTGTTTCTTTTTCTTTTAGTGGTAAGAATGGTTGTGGTTGAACCTCTTTGAAGCCTTTGTTTTGAAAGGAAGTGTGCTTGGTAAAATTCTGATTCGTGTGTTATGTTTGGGAATTTTTGAAGCCTGACTGCGAGGCATGAGATGCTTCAATCATCAGAGCTCCAGCCACAGGTCCCGGAGTGAAGTTGGCGCGTAGTCAGGTGAACACCAGCGGTGAAGGAGGGCCATGGTTTGATTTTCATCCTTAGCGTGGTATGGTTTGTGTTCTTCCGAGGGTGTGACATCGTTGAGGTAGCGGTGACGATGGTTTTGACGCTCTTTTGGTTATACCCTTCCCTCCCCAGCCGTTATGGTGGGGTTTTTGGTCCGTGCGGAAAGTTTTCAAATTCGGTTAATCTCGTCTGTTCTTATGGTGGGGAGACCCACAGTGGGTCTCGCAGAGTCACACCAGAAGTAATTTAGTGTTAGCCTGATCCTTATGATGGGGAGTCCGTTCGGGACTCCCCGTGTCAGTGTCAGAGTTTCTTTTCATGTATCGTTTGGTGACAGGTGGTCTCGTGCGGAACCACCTAATCCTAAGTTTGTCCTCTCGAGTAAACGTTGAGATTGGAGTACGTCCAACAGTTTTGTTAGACTAAGATAATGGGAATAAATGTCGGAGGTAGTGAAATTCGTTCGTTCCTTGGTTGAAATAGATGATTTGGGTTCTGCTTGGTGACGATTAAGGTGATCTTGTTTTAAGGATGAGCTGTGTGTCATGGGTTTTCAGTGTCTGTTTGGATCGATCAACTAGAAGCACTTAAACTTTCGTAGGTGGGTGACGATGAGTTTTATCTTTGGGTATTGATCTTGTTGTGGTTTTTCGAGGGCAGAAATCGTTATGGTGGGGAGATTTGTCACCCCCGACTTTTTCAAATGATTTTATTCCTTTTTTTTCTTGGTGTCACGTGTTTTTGCTAAAGTTCTGGTGAGTCCCGGTTCAAAATTTTGAAAGTTTGGAGAAGTTTGCGGGTTCTAGGCTGGTGCGCGAACACTGTGCGTCTTAGTGGAAGTCGTGTAGACAGTTTGGTTACTCGTGCAATCACTGCTGAAGTGAGCAGGGGCCACCGCACGACCCGCGCACCGTCGACTGAGCCGTGAGGGGCGGCCGCGCAACCGCCCATCCATAAGGTTAATTAAATTAGTTGGTTAGACGACGATGTAATGAAACCATTTAACGTGACAATGCAGATATATATATTATTAATGAATGTGTTATAAAGATTTGTTGTTATTATTATTTTTATTAAAGTTTGATTATAATTATTAGTATAAATAACGTCTTAAAATAAACTAGTAATGTTATTAAAGATTTACCATTATTATTGTTATCAAAGTTTTATTCATATTATTAATATTTTATTCTTATGATTATTTTTTTATTATTGTTATAATTAATTTAATTTATTTTAATTTGGTTTTTATTTTTATTTTCTTTTGTTTGTTGTTTTTTTTTTTTTAGGGTTTACCTGAGTTCGGTACAGGCGGCGCCCCACCCTCCTTTCTCTCCTTCTCCCCATCGCGAAGGCCTCGCCCCGCCTGCTGCGCTGCATCTCCACCGTCTTGCCGCCTCCCCATCTGGCCACTGCCCTCCGCCCTCCTCCATCATCCGACGGCGCTCCCCCCTGCAGCGCCCTTTAGCTGTGCGCATCAGTGTGGCGTCCCGCGCCTCCCGCTCCCCGTCTCTGCTCCACCCGGTTGAGCAAGCATCACCAGCGCGCTTCCCTTCTTGCTGCGCAAACCCCCCACCTCTCTCGACCTGTTTTGCGCGCGGCACCCGCATAACCCTCCCCTCCTCTCTGCCGGCCTCGACCGACCGCGCTCCGGTCTGACCACCTCCCTCGCAACTACCTTCTCTCCCTTCTCCTTCCCCCGCACCCTGTTTTGCCTCCACCTAGCAGCCCGCACAACCAGCAGCAGGCCGCCCCTGCTTCAGTCGCAACACAGCAGGCCGGCCTGCTTTCTGACCCTACAGCACCCCATCCGAGCGACTCCCCCTACTCTTACGTGCGGCGCGAACCCCTCCCAGCGCGACCCAGCCGCCCCTGCCCCTTAGGTAAGGGTTCGTGGCAAGTTTGTTCTTTGAAGAGGGTTTAATTTTTGCTAAAATACTATGTGTTGGGGTTCAATCTTGTTTGCGCAGGGTTTATTTATGCTTCTAGAGCATACCGTTGAGGTGCCAATGCGATCGCGCACCAGTCTCTGGGAGCGTTGCCATTCTGCCTTGGGTTGAAGTATGATCCCCTTTGTGGGTTACCTTTAAAATTTATTATTTCACTGAATTCTTATTTTATCGCTACCCTTGGTTGTTACTTAGTGTTTTGATATATTTATTATAGTTAATATTTGTGGTATGCGGTGTTTGGGTTCTGTTGCTTGATCTTTTGGCATAAATTGTTAAGTAGTGGACCCCTTTTTTTTTCATTTAAGAATTCGCTGGTTGGTTTTGCAAGCGATCGGGAATTCTGTTTTTTTTTTTGAAACATGTTTTGGTCTTAGAAGTATAAATGTGATGTTGAGTTTGGTGATTGAACTTCCTTGAGTGGACTTTTGGATTACGGTTTCTAAAGTGGCGTGTGTATGGTTTCAAAATGGATTTTTGTCGTGCGGTGCATTTTAATTATGTTATGAAATTGGTTTATTCGATTGATCAAGACGTGTGTTTTCTGTTCGGGTATGTTGGGGATCTTCGGTTGACCATAAAGGCGGTTTTGAACAGGTTTTGAGTGTTTAAAGCTCTGAGTTACTTTTTGAAAAATGTTTCATAAATTTTAATGTTTTTTTTAGGAAATAATGTAAATGGTGATAAGTATGTTTTGTATGTATGTCGAGGTGGTTTTTGTGTTGTTTATTAATTTGGATTGTTATAAGTCATTGGTTATGGGTTTTCAGTTGTTTTGCGTTTGTCGCAACGCATTGGTGAGGAAAACCCGCGATACTGTGGTCGTCGGCTTGCGCGTGTTTGTGCGTTTGTGCGAGGCGTGACTCGCCTTCGTGTTTGGACAACGAGACGAGGTAGGTCCCCCACTGCACTTGCCTTTAAATTTAGAATTTATTAATTGCTTGATATTTCATAAATTTTAATAAATAAGAAATAGAATTAGATGATAAATTTTTAAAAGATCACTCGATGTAAAAAGAGCCGTTTATTTTATACACGACACTTGAAATGTTTTCTTGATGAGCGGACACCCAGTAGTGAAAGAATGCCAGTTTGAACTTTAAACATAATTCACGGAATTTCAAATGTGGTTCTGGTTTTAAAGATAAATGATTTCTTCTGAACAAGTGTTTCGGGTTTTCTTGAGAAACGAGGTTATTCTTTAAAGTTGATGAAGGCCCGTTTGACACTTTAATAAAAATAAATTATTTTGGAAAAACTCTCTTTGGGGTGACTCAGGGGTGACCTTTGGTGTATGTTGACTGCATATGTTGTGTGTGATGTTTGTGCTACTTGATTGACTTTGCTGACTCACCCTTTTTCCTTTTTATTGTATGTGTTGACATGGGAACCTGACATAGTGAGTGAATCTTTTGAGAACGATTGCTGCACTAGTTTAGATTACGCACTGGCTAGTGACCCCATAGCAGGAGAATACTGAGTTATTGCTGCTATGGAGATTGGGCCCCTCGGTTAGGCCATGTGGGGCTATGCCGAGCGTTAGGGCATTATGACGTCATCGAATTAGGGCATGTCTTCAGGATGAGTCACATGTATAGTACGTTCTGGATTGTTCACGATCTCCTAGGTTCGACCCATGTTCTCTTTTAGTGTTTATTTGTATGTGGCGGATGATAGGTCTAGTTCGGTTGTTGGCCCCGTGAGCCACCTTTTTCATTGCCCTTAGTGTGTGTCGTGTGTTGTGTGTGGTTTTCCATTTGACCAGCAACTAAAATTTGGATTTATAAATTGTTTGCAAAAAGAAATGTTTTAAAAAGCAATGTATCCGTTTCTTTCAAACACTAAACTTGTTTTTAAATTAAGAAGGGCAATGGATTGTTACTTGCTTTAGAAAATGAAAGTGTGTGTGTGGAAATCAATATTTTATATAATTTAGTTCAAACCTGGAATTAGTGAATTCTTTATTTAATGGTGTGTGCATTGGGAATAGAATTAGTCGGGCCTACCTATTGAGTTTTAATACTCACGCCTATAGTGTTTTCCTGTTTTTAGTTTCTGTTGCAGGTTCGAGCTGAGCTTGCTCGCCGTGGACGAGAGTTGGTTGTCGATTGGTGAACGACTCTCGGAGTCGTGAGGAGTTTTGGTCGAGACCAGGTTAGTGCGTTTTGTTGGTCATTCTTTCTTTTCAGGGTCATTTATTTACTTTGTGTTGTTCTACTCTTGCGCTGCTTTATTTATACATATATATGTATATATATATTTTTTGGTGTTTGTCGTCAGCCCGGGAGGATCTGGAACGCCTCTCGGGTTTTGCCGCGGACCGACTCGGGTGACCGGTTCGGGGTCTACCCGGGTTGGTTCGTGACAACTTTTGTAAAATTATCAGCAATCTAATACTTTGTTGAAATATATTTCATAAAGACTTCTCCAGTAGTAGTTTTCTCTTTTAAAAAGTGATACTTTTTATCAATGTGTTTTGATATTGAATGTTGAACATGATTCTTAGAAAGATCAATGACACTTTGATTATCACAGAGTATCTTTAAAGGTTTAGAAACTTTCACTTTCAAATCTTCCAACTGAACCTTCATTCACATAATTTGAGTACAAGCCTGAGTAGCTGCAACATATTCAGATTCAGCTGTGCTTAAATTTACTAAACTTTGTTTCTTACTGTACCAATTCACACAACATTCCCCTAAGAAAAATGTTCCTCCTGATGTTGATTTTCTATCATTACAATCATCATCCCAATCAGCATCATTTTAACCATGAAACTTAATATCATTGTTTCTCTTATATAACAACCCATGTGAAGTTGTTCCTTTAACATATCTCATAATCCTCTTAACTTCCAACATGTGTGATTCTTTTGGATTACTTTGATACTGGGAACATAGAGTCACAACATAAGCAATATCAGGCCCTAAAGCTATAAGATAAAGAAGACTTCCTATCAACTTCCGAAGTCTTTCTAATTCACACTATTCCCTGATTCATCTTTGCTCAACTTTGTGCTCACTGAGATAGGAGTTGAAACTTTCTTTGATTCTTCTATCCCAAACTTCTTTAACAACTCCTTGACATACTTTTCTTGGGATAAGAAAATGTAGTTTTCTTGTTGTTGAACTTGTAAGCCAAGGAAGAAAGTTAATTCTCCCAACATTGACATTTCAAAAAAATTCTTCATCTCTTCAGCAAACTCTTCACGGGTTTTTTTTTCATCTCCAGTAAAAATTATATCATCCACATAAACAATTAAAATTAAAGTTTTGGAGTCAACATCTTTAACATACAAGTTGCTATCCACCTTTCCTTTAGAAAAGTTTATCTTTCTCAAAGAATTATCAAGCTTCGAATACCATGCTCGTGGAGCTTTTTTCATCCCATACAAGGCTTTCTTCAATTTGGAAACTTTGTTTTCATCCTCATCAAGTAAAAATCCACAAGGTTGTTTGATGTAAACTTCTTCCTCAATCTCACCATTTAATAAAGCCGACTTTACATCCATCTGATAAACCTTGTAATTTCGATGATCATCCACTACAAGAAACATTCGAATAGTTTCCAACCTTACAATAGGGGAAAATGTTTCATCAAAATACACACCTTCCACCTATGCATATCATTTACATACAAGCCTTGCTTTGTTTCTTGTAATTTCTCCATGCTTTTTAAATTTATTTTTGTAAACCCAATTGGTTCCGATAACATTTTTATTTGGTGACCTTGGAACAAGTTCCCATGTTTCATTCTTCTCAATCTGATCCAGTTCTTCATTCATAGCATCCACCCATTCTTTATGTTGAATAGCTTCTGAAACTGATTCTGGTTCAACTTTTGAGATAAGAGAAGTTTGATTTTCTAATCTCAACTTCCTTCTTGTCTTAACTAGAACTTTCCGATTCCCAATAATATTTTCAGATTCAACATGTTTTCGTAAGGTAGGAAAACTAACATTTCCTTTCCCAGCATCACTTTCTTCCCCATGTGATTCATTTGAGTCACTTTCACTTTTGTGGGGATTTTCTGATTTATCTTCCTCAGTATTCTTAATAGATTTTGTGAAGGAACTTAGATTATCAGTTACCTTCACATCATATGAGTCCACCAACTTCTGTAAACGTTTGTTCCAACATTCATAACTTCTTTCATTTGGTGAATAACCCATAAATATTCCTTCTTCAGCTTTCTCATCAAACTTTTCTAAGTCCAGATTTTTTATTTTGAGAAAGCATGAACTTCCAAAAACTTTGAAGTATTTCAATGAAGGTTTTTTGTTATACCACATCTCATAAGCAGTTATGTTGGTTTCTGGTCTCCTCAAAAAGCATCCATTTTGAACATATACACCAGTGCTAATAGCTTCTCTCCAAAAGAATTTTGAAAGTTTGTATTTTGATAACATACTTCTTCCCATTTCCACCAAGATTATATTCTCCCTTTCTGCTACTCCATTTTGTTGTGAAGTATAAGGAGCACTAAACTGATGTTTGATACCATGCTTTCTTAGATAAGTTTCAAAAGCATTGCTTGTGAATTCGGTACTATTGTCTGTTCTCAGCTTCTTTATGGAAGCTCCCAGTTCTTTCTCAACATCTTTTCTGAAGAATTTAAATATTTCAATAGCCTCTGACTCAAGCTTAATAAACATGATATTTGTCATCCGAGTGAAATAATCAATAAAAGTGATAAAGTATAACTCTCCTTTTGTTGATTTATGTCTCATCGGCCCACACATATCAGAATGAATAAGCTTAAGTGGTTTGTTAGATTGAATCTCAACTCTTTTATGACTTTTGTTAGTCATCTTTCCTTTCTGGCAAGTAATACAAACATCTTCATCTCTTCTTTTCAGTTCTGGAAAATTCTGAACAACATCAACTTTAGAAAGCTTACTCATGTTTTTCTGCCCAAGGTGTCAAAGTCTTCGGTGCCACAACTTGTTTTCATATTCAGTACTCAAATTACAAGAGTTATTGGATTCTCCAATTTGAAAGAGATTCCCACTAGTTCTTTCTCCTTTTATAATCACTTTTTCATTTTTCACACTTTTGATGATACACGAATCCTTTCTGAAGATAACTTTTTTTCCATCATCAAAAAGTTGACTTAAGTAAGTTATGTTTTAGCCCATCAACAAGCAAAACTTCTTTAGATTTCAGTTTCTCTGCTTCAATCTCTACCGTTCTGATTCCCTTAATTTTTAAGGAACTGTCATTGCCAAAAGTAACTGCTCCTCTATCATGACTTTCAACATGTTCCAAGATTTTTATATCACCTGTCATGTGTTAAGAACAACCACTATCAAGAATCCATGGTTTGTTTCTCTTACTTGCTTTTAAAGTTGTCTCAACAACAAAATCTCTCTCATCAAACTTCTTATTTTCATATTTCTTATCATAAGAAACTTGTTCTGGAAGGAGTGTCATACATATTTCGGCATGATGACCTGATTGATCACATCTTCCACAAACTTCTTCCAAACATTCAAATTGATTCTTTGTTGGAATGTTTCTGACATATTGAGAATTCACCTTTTCAACTTTTTGTGAGTACAGAAAGTTACCCATTCTTCTTTCATTATTTATTCCACTTTGCTCAAACCTTCTTCTGGGTAGAGGTAAATTGTGCCAACAATTATAAGCTTTATGCCCATATATTTCGCAGCATCAGTAATAACCCTCAAATATTGATTTTCTATTAAATAATGATCTTTCTTTATAGAAACTTTGTTGAGTTTGATAACTTCTTTCAGCTCTAGAAAACTCAAGATGTAGGTCATCTCTTCTTTTGAGTGAGTTTTCTACTTTTGTAGGATTGATAGGTTTCTCACATCCTTTCTCCACCCAAGCATTACTAATACTTTTTTCATATCCTGAAATGTTAGAAGAATCAGATAAAACATTATTTTTGATAGGAGAAGATTTCACCCGTTTCTCATGGTAAGCCTTCTCATCAATCTTGGAAGTCTCAGCTTTTGCTTCAGTGGCTTTGTTGAAGTTTGCATTCATCTTCCTTAGGGTATTTTCAGACTCAATAACTTTTGATTGCAACTTGTTGACCTCTTCTTCTTTAGTTTCTAGCTTCTTGCTAAGATCTTCAATCATCTTTCCTTATTCAGCAATTCTAAGTTTGTAACTTAAAATTTCTTGAATGTATTCATCTTCCTTCTTGGTTACATCTTCACTTCCATCATGAAATTCTTCACGATTCTTTATCACATGAATTTATTTCTTGAGATTTTTTTTGCTCAAGACATGCAAGAAGTTCGGATCTTAGTTGATATTCTCTGTAAGATTTTTCACCACCTTCTTCACTCTCTGAGGAAACATTTGTTTTCTCAACTTTTGCAATGAAGGTTCCGAATCTTTCTTTACTTTTATCTTCCGAGGAATCATTGTCAGATGATTCTGATTCAACCTTCTTGCTCAACATATTTTTTTTCTTTCCAAAAAAACTTCTTGAATTTTTTAGAAGTCTTCTCTTCTTTTTCATTCTTGTTATACTTCTTCCATCGAGGATTCTCATCAGAAACATCTTGATATTCTCCAACTTTTTTCTTAGGGAAATTCATAGTAAAGTGTCTGATTCTGCCACACTCAAAACATTTGAGAGGAAGTTTCCCTCCATACTTTCCTCTTCCTCTTCGATAGTTCTTGGATATGAGAGACATGATTTTTTCATTCAACTCTTCATCTTCCTTATCATCGGACTCACAAGGATCAACTTCATCATCATGGATTTTCATCTTACTATGCCAGATCTGTAGCTTTGCTTCCTTAACTTTAGTATTCCCTTCATAAACACTCTCAAGCTTGTCCCACATACTTTTGGCAAATTTAAGACCCATCACCTTTTGATAAACATTCTCTGATAAGGACATAAGGATTGCATTTCATGCCTTTCCATCAACTTCTATGTTCTTTTTATCAGTAGCTTTCATGGGGGCATCTTTCTCAATAGGGGGAAAACCAATAGTGGCAGCATCAACAACTTCCAAGCCAAGAGATAGGAGATAAGGAATCATCCTATTTTTCTATGCATAATAAATTTTCCCATTGAATATAGAAACTCCTCTACTGTTGACAGAATTGATATTATTCATGATAAAGATTCAACAAGGGAACCTCTCTCTGATACCACTTGAAGTTCCAAGGATCGAATAACAACTAAGAGGGGGAGGGGGGTTGAATCAGTTGTTTAACATTTTATAAGTTTCAAAACTTTAAGAAACTTAACCCTTGCAACTTGTTAAGATTTATTTCCTTATCAACCTTTAGAAAGAAACTCAAGCATGCAAGAAAGGTAAAACAAGAATGTCACACAAGATTTACAAGATTCAGTCTCAATAAGAGAACCCGCGTCCTTGCCATAGCCACTCTTGTGGGTCTATGTAAATCCACTATAATAAAGAAGTGAATACAATTTGTGTCAATTCCCGTTAGACACCTTCCATCTCCCGATAGGAAAGATTATACTGACTCCCATCAGTTTACAATGTTTTCTTAAAGAACAAATGAGCCAAACACAAGAATAAGAACTTTATTGAAGTTGCTCCACAGATTTTCACTCCAAATCTTCAGTCCGGTTTTCTTAAATCCGATTTTTTGAAACTGGTCTTCTCAGTAAGGCAATGATGGTTTCGATTTCCTTATACTAAAAAACTCAAGAAAAATTTCTTCAAGATAATTCAAATCTTCTTAGCAAGGTAAGATGATTCTGATTCTCTTATTCTCAAACACTCAAGAAAAATTCTTTAAGATGGTAAAAACTGTTCTCTTTGAATTCCCCAGCGCTCTGCCGTTTTCGCATGTGTAAAAGTTACAAATGAGAGAATGATCTGAGCACATATTTATAGGAAACTCAGAAAACAAAGGCGAGAATCTTGAAAATCTTTCATGCTTCCTCAAATCTCAAAAACTCTACAAATCTCTCGCATTTAATCTTCAATCTTTGACTTCTTCAAACCTCCTTAAATTTCTCTAAGATTTACACAAAGTTGAAATTCAGGTTTTCCTTCTTGAACTCTTCATATCTTTCTCAGAATGATAATGTTGGATCTTGGTTCTGATTTTCTCAGAAACATGCTCAGAAATCAGGTTCCGAATTGTGGAGAAATTAGGTTCTGAATTGTTTAGAAATCAGGTTCCAAATTACTTAAGAATTAGATTTTGAATTGTGCAGAATTCAGGTTCTGAATTGTTCAGAAATCAGGTTCTGAATTTTTCAGGAATAAGATTCAGAAATCAAGTTCTGATTTTCTAAGGAATCTGGTTCAGAAATCAGGTTCTGATTTTCACATGAATCAGGTTCTGAAATCAGGTTTTGGTTTTCAGGTTCAGAAATCAGGTTCTAGTTTTTCCAGGAATCAGGTTCTGAAATCAGGTTCTAATTTTTCAGGTTTAGAAATCAGGTTCTGGTTTTTCCAGGAATCAGGTTTCTAAATCAGGTTCAAAAATCAGGTTCTGGTTTTCTCAGGAATCAGGTTTCGAAATCAGGTTCCGGTTTTCAGGTTCAGAAACCAGGTTTTGGTTTTTCCAGGAATCAGGTTCCGAAATCAGGTTTTGTTTTTTTAGGTTTAGAAATTAGGTTCTGGTTTTCTCAGGAATTAGGTTCCAAAATCAGGTTCTGGTTTTCAGGTTCAGAAATCAAGTTATGGTTTTCTCAGGAATCAGGTTCCGAATTCAAGTTCTGGTTTTCAGGTTCAGAAATCAGGTTCTGGTTTTCTGAGGAATCAGGTTCTGAAATCAGGTTTTGGTTTTATCAGAAATCAGGTTCTGAAATCAGGTTTTAGTTTTCAAGTTCAGAAAACAGGTTCTGAATTTTCTCATAATTTTGCTCAGTGAAAAATGTCAAACCTCTTCACCATTTCTTCAACAGCTTTTATCATGAAACTTTTCATGATTTGTGAGAACTTTAAGATCAACAAAGCATCATCTGATTTAGTTTAGAAAGTTTGAGACACTTTCTTAACTTCTGACTTCTTATTCTTCAACAACATTCTCCTTAAGAAAATCTTGAGCAAGCAGCAACTTCAACTTTTTGTAACTCAAAAACATTCTTCAACAAAATGATTAGTTGTCAACAAATACAAAACTTTGTTAAAACAAAACACCACAAAGGTTCTTCAAAGGTCCCTATACATTTTAGTGCTTCTAGGATGTATATAGTAGGTAGATCTATGGGGTTCATCCATTAGCTCCTTTATTTTTGGAATATATGGGACACATATCCTTGTATGGAATTTGAGAACACCTTCTTGATCAATATTAAACTTAGGAAACTTCCCATTCTTCACATCCACTATCTTCTTTTACAAAAAAGGATCTTCTCTTTGAGATTTCTTGATCTTATCTAGTAATGATGGTTGAATAATCATTTGGGATAGGATTGATGATATACCTTCCCTTATGATTCCCATGTCCAGCCTTACTAGGTCCTTGATCAATGGATCTTCTTGAATCCTCATTATTTCCATAACAACATGGTCTTTCCTAATTAATGCATCAATGACTTTGTTTGCTCTTTCGGTGTGATAATGAATTAAATAGTCATAGTCTTTAAAAAGTTCCAACAATCTCATTTGTTTCATGTTCAATTACTTTTGCATGAAAATATACTTCAAACTTTGGTGGTCTGTGTATATATCAATTTTCTCTCCATAAAGATTATGCCTCCATATCTTCAGAGAAAAAATAATCGCAGGTAGCTCCAGGCCATGCGTAGGATAATTTTGCTCACGAGGCTTGAACTATCAAGATGCATAAGCAATCACCTTGTAATTTTTCATGAGGACACACCTAATCCCTTTTATAGATGTATCACTAAAAATAAAAAAATCCTTCTTTGATAGAGGATAGAGTTATCATAGGTGCAATAACCAATCTCTTTAGTTCTTGGAAACATTCCTCACAATCCTTTGTCCAGGTGAACTTATCCCCTTTTCGAGTTAACTTGGTTAGTGGATTAGAAAGTCATGATAAGTTTTTCACAAACCTCCTATAATATCCTGGTAAACCAAGGAAACTATAAATCTCGGTTACTATTTTAGGATGAGGCCACTCCTCCACAACCTTTGTCTTGGCAGGGTCAACTGAGATTCCTTTATTGGTTACATTTTTCCCCAAGAAAGAAACATGTTGTAACCAAATTCACATTTGATGAATTTTCCAAATAACCTCTCATTTCTCAGAGTTTTCAATATAACCCTTATATGATCCTCATGCTCCTCGTGACTTTTGGAATATATCATAACATCATCAATAAAAACTACCACAAATTTATCAAGGTAGTTCTTAAAGACTCTATTCATCAAATCCATAAATATAGCAAGAGCATTAGTTAATCTGAAGGTAATAACAAAAAAACTCACAATTCCCATATCTTTATTGGAAGGTAGTATTATGAACATCTTCTTTCTTCACCCTCAATTGATGATAACCAGATCGAAGATCAATCTTGGAGAAAAATTAAGCTCCACAAAGTTGTTCAAATAAATCATCAATACTTGGAAGAGGGTATTTTTTCTTCAATAATTAATGCATATTCACATTTATCTATCCTTCTTCTTTACAGACAGAACAAGTTCTCCCTTAGGAGTCACACTTGGTCAGATAAACCCCTTCTCCAAAAGATCTTGAAGTTGTTTCTTTAATTCTTCCAACCCCACATTTTTCATTCTATATGGGCTCTTTGATATCAGATTGGATCCAAGTATGAGTTTAATGGAGAACTCATCCTGATGCTTCTAGACAAATCTCATGTCAGGATATATCTCCTTTGAAAATAATTGTAGGTTTTCCATTCAAGATTACTGATATTTCCTTGATTTTCCAGTTGATCTTAGCATTATACTTTGAGATCCATTCTATCCCCTGTATATTGTCGAATTCCACCATAGGGATGACTACTAGATTTCCTATGAGATTGTACTCACCAAATTCAATACTAGATTTTCTATATACTGTTGATTCTTGGATAATCCCTCCAAGAGTCTTGACTAATAACTCTACTTCTATAAGTTTAGGGATTGATTCTATGTTCTTTACAAAATTGGATGAAATAAAGGAATGCATAGAACCGGGATCAAACAAAGTACTTTCTAGCTTTGAGAGAACAATGAGAGTACCTACCACCATATCATTTAGAGTCTCTACTTCATTTTGATAGAAAATGCACGACCTTGCTCACTTATCCTATGATGAGGTTGATGGTGATCCCCCTCCATTATATTTGGATTTGGATAGTGATTGGAAAAGTTCCCAAGTTTTATAATCTTAGAGAATTGGAATTCAGTCTAGGCCTACACTATCTCCCCTTTGTCATTAGTGTTGATAAGTTGATGCTTCACCTCACTTTGAAAGTTCCGAGCTATATAGATATCATTTACACACTTGTAACATTTCTCACTCCCAAGAAAGTAGTTCTCTAAATGCTTATTCCCACATTTGTTTCATATGAAAAGTTTCAATTACTTTCCTCCCTTTCCATGATCAAAGTTCCTCCTCAAGTTTTTCTTCAATGATCTCTTCTTTTCATTCGACTCCTGTGACCGTTTCATCTCTCCGAACTCCAGTTCAACCTTCATACCACTCTGCACTATCTCCCCATAACTATCATAGTCCCGATTGACTATATTCCTCCATAGATGGGGTTTTATTCCACTGAGGAATATATTAAGCTTTCCATTAGGATCCATAAAAAATCTAGAGGTGTAATGAGAAAGTCTTGTAAAGTTCATCTCATAGCTTCCCACAGATTCATTTTCCTTCTGCTTCATCTCTAAGAATTCTTTCTCCATTTTTTGTTCTCATCAAACGGGATAAATATTTATTGAAAAAGATTTCACTAAACTCTTCCCACTTCATACCATCAATATCCCTTCTTGGATTCATGTTTTAATCAGGTTCCACCACTGATCAACTTCTCCTTCTATGCGGTACACAGTCATGGTGACTTTCTATTGTTCTAAACAACAGAGTATAGAAATGATTTTTTTCTATAGAGCTTATCCATTTTTCAACAATCAATGGGTCGGTAGATCCACTGAAGGAATGTGGTCATTGAAGCATAAAGCAATCAACAGAAAGTTTTTCCCTTCGAGGTGAATTCGGTCTCTTGACTTGATTCAATTTATTGTTCATAACTCGAGTTAGTTGATTCATCATTCTCATGAAGTTTTCTATTCTGGCTTTTATCGAAGGATCATCGACGCATGGTCCATTGCACTCATCATTTATGCGGTTTCTTGTATTTCCCTCTATTTTATAAAATAAGAAAAACTTATTGAGAAACATGTTTTTTTTAATAATCTTATAATTCTAAAATAATTTTATGACTTAAAACATCATGGTTAAATATGTTATTCATCAACAACAATTACATTTTCTATATATCATTCATAATGGTTCATAAAAATCTTGTGATTAACCAAACATATCCTCTGGGAGTGTCAAACCAAAAGTACAGAAAGACCCGTTGTCATGCACTAGTTCCCATTCAATTCTATCTCAACATGGTGTTTTTGGGTTTTACCCCTAGATACATTTGTTCCAGAACCACATCCATTTGTTCGTATCTATATAGAGGTTTCTTTACTCAAAAACCACTTACTTAATACTTCACCAAAATACCAGGATTCTTTTCTATATTTAAAATTATCCCTTGGGTTATTCCTAAAGTTTTCAAATCCTAATTTCCACAAATAACTAAACCTTCATTTGATACCAACTATGGAATCCCACCTTTTTATTACATAACTTTTTATTACATTGTACAAAAAGGAGATATTTTAAAGTTTAGTTTCTTGGAAATAAGGTACATAATACGTGAAAACATAAAACATTCTTCTAATCTATTTGAAAGGATTAATCATTGGTTCATACTATGTAAATTTTCTTCATATCATAACCTGGAGACATACATCAAAGGAAAAAGTGAGCGTAAGGACTAGTAAGAGAAAGCAAAGGAAACAATTTACAAGTGATCTTGAGGAATATCAATAAGAACACTAGGAATATCATTATGGAATGAGAAATAAAACATGAGGCATATCATAATAAAAATAACATTAATTATAACATCAAAATGTGGCTACAACATTTAAATGAGACATTCATAAGCATATCACCAAGGTTTTTCACTGAGATGTCATAAAAATTACCAAGATTATTCAATAAGGTATCATAAAACATGTCATCTCTAGAGATTAAATTATTTTACCAATTAATTGGAGTGCTATCAGAGTGCACCCTTAATATTTCTTAATTAATGTGATCCACATAGATCATAATCAAACATTTCATAAATAACCCATGGATAATAAAAGAAACAGATTTCATATCAAAATCATGAAATTTGAAAAGTCTTAAAGACATGATCATTATGTCATTTTTAACCCATGAAAAGGGAATGCAGGTTTCATGTATATTAATACCAGAATAAAATAACTCATTTTTACATCTAGGTGAATACTCCTTAAAAATAAATAGGTTTGTTCATTCAAAAAAAGAAAATAAAAGAGAATTTCTTGAGGATAAGAGAGAAATTTTGAGAAGTAAATTTGGCAGTATAACAGGTATAAAATGTGGTTTTAGAAATGGATAAAATGAGAGGGGACAAAGGTATGCCATTCATAAAATACAATTATTATAGCAAGGGGATAAAATAAAGTGGAAAAATAACTTATTTCATAAATTGGAAGACATACCACATAAAAAGGGAACTTTAATGGAAAAGAGAATTAGAGATTTCCCTTACCCCTGCCCTGCAGACCTCCCCCCTGCCCCCTGCCCTACAGACCCCCCCTGCCCCCTGCCCCCTGCCCCCCGCCCCCCGCCCTGCTATGTTTTGTTGCCGGTTCTCTGCATAGCATGCATCCCTATCCACAGACACAACCTATCATGCGAAATCATACACACAAGAAATCCAGTTCTTGTGAAGACATTGAGACAAATAAAACCTCATAAAGATATATTCAGAATGAGTTATACTAATAAAAGGGATGAGAATATTGCCTGGAGAGGAAGTCGTTTCAAAAGGACCATCAGCGTTTGAGAAATAATATTGGAAAAACGAGGTCCAATGACAATGTATTCCGAAAGCCTGTACTAAAAAGAACAACATAGTGGTTATCGAATGAAAGGACCAAAAGTAGTATTGCGTTGAAATTGATTGTAATTACCTCTCAATGTCATAAAGGATTATGATGCTTAATTGCGACTTATAGGCATCCTCAAATACCTGAAAAGAACAAGTGCAAAAAATGACAAAGTATTCAGTATACAAGTTGCAAATTCAATAAGCATAAACAAATGGAAACCTAGTTGATTTTAAACCTTGACAATTTGTGCACATTTACTGGGCTCGCTCACCCCAATCATTGATTCAGCTGAAACCTGGCCATATAGAACCCAACAAAAGTTGAAAACACAAATAGATGCAAGTGCATGCATGCGAGAATGAAGTCTGACAGAAGGGAAGGAAACAATGAGAATTATTAAAATGCACTTACAATTTTCTACACCAAACATGGAATTTCTAGAAAGTGCTTGAAAAAGTCATTGATGAGGTATGCATTTCTCTCATCCCTGTTAATGACCGAATAAAGTCTGATATTAAGGTGGGAGAAATTGAATTAATCAATGACAAGAAGTTGAGAAAATTTGAGATCTCAAGGCTGATTTCTAAAACCTGCTACATGTACTTGAATGTTTTCAACATGTGTATTGAGATGAGTGCAAGATCTCAGGTTATAATTCCAAAAAGAATGAAGATATCAATTGGCATTATTTGGTTTCAACTTGAGGACATCTAAACAGCCCCTAAACGAGTCATGGGAATTAGAATCAATTGGTATCATGTTCAGTCTGTTAATGGGACAACTTTGTTTTCTAAATGAAACCCTCAAATTTTCTACACCAAACATGGATCACAGACTTTGAATAGAATGAATGATGGCACATTGTTTAAGAATGAAGTGATACCATCCTCTTTCATGAACTTTGTATTTATTGTCAATAAGGGGAGAAAATAAAATGAGAGAAGTCAATGAGAAAAAGACGAGAGAAGAAAATTAAAGAACATATTGACATACCAATTGCTAGATTGGTATTGACAATAAACACAAAGTGAAAGATTGTTAAATCCACATTGTGTTTGTGTCATAGTTGTTGTTAATGAGGAAGACAAGTTGTTTCATGCCAATATGCAGATGATAAATGGCTTGCAAATTATTTGGAGTACCCAAGCATATTGATGAGACAATTGGGAGCTGGACAACTTAGAAGGGAGTTGGAAGTTCCCAAGCTTGTTGAGAAGGAATATGAAGTTCCCAAGCAAAGGTGTGAGTATGCGAATCTTATATGAGGCTTGAAGAATTATCCTGAAGCTTGGAAGTGATGTAAACCGCCACCACTGATTATGTCACAAAGAAATGAACAAAAGAAAGAAGTGTTGCCATTAGATTCACATGATGACAAAGATGATTGGTGATGTGAGTTGTTATGGCAAAGAATGAGGAAGTTGCTAGGAGCTGATGTGCAAAATCTATTGGAGCTCATTTGATGAGCTGATGTAGGTGCTCACGTAGCATATGTTTGAAGATCCATTCACATGGCAATGATGGTTTTAAGATGTTGGTGGTGGTGATTAATATACAGATTTGGCTCAAGCAAATTTGAGAAGATCCACCCCCTGGACAACACCCCCTCTCCCTCCCCCCTGCACACCCCACCCCTGCCCCCTTGCACACACCCCTTGCCCCCCTACACACCCCACCCTGTACAATCTCTGGTGACTCATGCTGCAGAGCTAGTTTACTAAGGATTTTATTAGATTGTTCTCGTTTAAGGTGGAAACATTTTAAATTCAATGACCAGACATAATCAGGTGTTCTATCTCCCACATCCACCACCCTTTCTATGTATTACAGGCATGTAGGATGCAAATGATTGGATAGAAAACAACAAGTGCATTTTTGCTCGGGTCCAGACATCTGTGGATGAGAGAGATGCTAGAGACCTCCATTTTCCATAAATAAACCATTTGATGGTGGAATACCATTAATCAAGATAGAAGACGAGATGATCATTCATAGAAAACATTCCTGGAGGTTTTCCATGAAAAATAAATTGCTAACATGATGAAGTTGGACTATTACCATGTGTTTATAGAGATGCAGAAGAGCCTTAGAAATGTCTGTGTAATCTTCTTTTTTCATAGAGCTGCTATGATTTGCCCAATTTCTGGCTGCAATCAAGGCCCAAAAGGCTCGTATGTTCTAGATATTCCACCATTTGGATATCAAACTATAGGTAAAGATATTTGATATGACATCATACCCAAATGTGTTGTGCAAGGAATTGATAATCAAGAAGGTTATATATGAGGATAGGTAGAATGATTAATTCAACTCTATATAAGACCCATGACTGAGTTTTCTATCATTAAAATGGGAGACACTTCCAGCATTAGGAAGTGGAAAGATCATCAGAAGTATCTGGAAAGATACTATATGGGTCAAAGTAAGAGTTCCTCAGTGTACTCTATTGTATTTAATCCAACCAAGCGATTCAATTATGTGAAAAGAAGGTATTGTAGCCATTCTTACAAGAAGACTCCAATGGAATTACATAGATGTTTCCTGTCAAGACATATATGATGTTATTTTTTTAGGGAATGAAAAAATTGATATGGGAAATTAGTTCAAGCTGGGTGTGGAGATCCTTATCAAAGAATGTAGACTCCCAATTCATTGATGACTTACGAGAAACTGAGTGAAGTCGAGTAAGCCCTAGATTATATAATGGATAAGGGTCAGGATAATAAAAAAGCGGAATTATCTATTATTCGGTTCATTATCTAATAAATTGTATGTTATCTACCACTTTTCTAGATACATTCATTTCTTATCCCCATACACTTTTGTTATACAATTAGATTATATCCATTTTCAATTCATATTCAACCTATTTAATTCAAAAATATTCATATTTTTCAAATAAATAAATATGATGAAGGTATGCATATAATGTATCATTTGTTATGAACAAAAATATAAAGGTACAGGATTCAAAAGTGCATACCCAGGGATCAACTATCCAACCATGATACAGACCAATGTCTAGAAGATCGAATATTGCACACTCAAGAGTAAACTTGAAATCTTCAATTCTGCAAGCATGATGTATGCCAAGTCAATTTGATTAAAAACACAACAAATGGTTACTAATGTCTAGCAAAAAATGGTATAAAATAACCATTACCTCCTGAATTTTATATTCACGTCAATCCCGGTTGCAAGTCGTGGGAGCAAATCAATTGCATCGGCTATGTTTTTTTGTTGGTTCTCTGCATAGCATGCATCACTATCCTGCATACCAGTACAAGTCATCAAACTCACAATATGATCAGTGAAACTAATAGAGTGGCCGCCTCAAGAAAAAAATGGAAAATTGGACTACATACCGCCACCTCGGAGCAACGTCATCGAAGAGGTACGATGGTCGTGTCAGAGGAGGATACAATTCAATATAATAATAATAAAACTTAACTACTACATAAACAAACATATCTCATAATAGCATAATTTAATATATGTAGAAACATTCAGAAACACCGCAATACAATTCAATATTATAATAATCAAACCTCACTGCATAATAAAATTACAAATATTAACAATCCAAAAATACAATTCACATCAATAGTGAGTATCAATATCAATATCATCAGATTCATGATAACCCTCATCCAAACCTCCTACAGAAACACCATCAGTACCTCTCACGCCACCAGCATCATCATCAGCATCGGTACCGGCACCATGACCGGCTCCGGTTACAGCTCTGGCTCTAGCTTCGGCTTCAGCTCCGGCAGAAGAATCTACATTAGCATAACTCGTCAACATCAAACATGCGTCAACCGCTGCAGCTGCTTCTGGTGAAAGTGTAGAAGAAATGACAGACATTTTCTGATAATGATCTCACAGGAAGTAGATATCGGTATGGTGAGCTATGGTTTCACCAAAAAAGAGTTAAACTCATGGTGAGCTATGGTTCTGGAAGTTCGTCATAAATCAAAATGGATATAAACAAGAACCTCTTGGACACCCCCCTCCCCCCCTGCCAGTCCCCCCCACCCCCTGCCACCCCCCCACCCCCTCCCCCTCCCCCTGCCAGTCCCCCTGCCACCCCCCTGCAGACCCTCTTGGACACCCCCCACCCCCTTCCAGCCCCCCTGGACACCCCTCCCCCTACCAGTCCCCCACCGCCAGTCCCCCCTGCCCCCCTGTAGCCCTACAGACCCTCCTTGACACCCCCCTCCCTCCCTGCCAGCCCCCCCTGCAGACCCTCCTGGACACCCCCTGCCAGTCCCTCCTCCCAGTCCATATTTTTCTTATATAATTAACACATGCCCATGAATCTTGTTCTTGATTCCATCTCCATGTGGACATCAGTTAATAATGTCACTTGCTTCCTTATCAAGGTGACAACCTAATGATCAAATTTGACTAGAATTTCAATTACATTGTATATTTAGACAATCCCATAAACATCTTTCTCATTTCTGGAAGTGAGGGAATCTTATGCTTGCCACGTATAAGTAAAGGATGGATCTTCAGTTATGATCTGGGCAGGAAGGCTGTTATATCTTCTTCTGTCAAGCCATATAGACATCTTAGGCTCATAATCTAAGGAATACTATTCTCATCACCTATATAATCCTAGCTTCATCACCATAGTCATCATAGGCTAGTCACCTGTGGTATTTTAGGCTCATCACCTAATGAACTCTAGGCTCATCACCTAAGGAATTCCATGCTCATCACTTAAGAAATTCCATGCTCATCGCATGAGGAAGGATGGGATTATGATGCATTAGGAAAGGTGAATCATCCTATTCTTATCACATAATAAATCTTATACTTTTCATATATGGAAAGGTAGGGTCCTCTTATGCTCATCACGGAATTCTAGTCATGATTTTAGGTCTAGTGGGGACTAGTCCCCTTATGCTCATCGCATAAGTTTGGTCACGATTTAAATTACAGTGGGGACTAATCCTCTTATACTCCTCACATAAGACAAATAATGGCAGAATTGTCTATAATATCATCATATAACCTATTCAAAATATTATGGTGACCAACCACTCATGGAAGGTCCATATCATATTCCAATACATCTTGAATGCCAACCCATAATAAAAAACATTGATTCACGTACTTTTTAAATATAATTTAATAAAAAACTATAAATAAAAGCATACAATGATGATCCTCAATGAAAATAAATGGAAATACAATCTTTTATCATCTTTATTCTCTCACTAGTGATTCCAAAAAAAACCCATGATATTGGATGATTTCCACCATAATCTAGTGGAAATCATCTCTAACTCCATTCTCGTTTTAACTAAATTAGTTTGAAGAGAAATGGGAAACTTGAATGAAAGGAAGATGAGATCACACATTGAATCACCATGGAGGTCCATAAAAACCACCACATTTAAAGGTGAAATTGAAGGTGAATAGGGGATGAAGCTCCCTCAACCTCCCCTGATTCGCTCACGCGTGGGAGGAAGAGAGGAGGGGTGAGTTGTTTAAAAACTCAAAGTGGATAAATGTTTATTTACCTTTCTTTGAGTGAGCCTCCATCCTCATCATTTCAGCATCCATTAAAATATTCATTTTGTTGTGGTGGTGCTCTCCATTTCCTAGGGGGGATCCTCAGAAGTACCAAACAAACAAAACACATGTCCATTCCTTTATGATGTCATGGACCTATCCAATGAAACCCACAAGCCCTATACACACTAAGGACCATAAAAATCCCTCAACCCTTTCTAATCATTTTTCAAATGAGAACTAATAAAACCCCTCATCTATAACTCTTTAAAAAATTCCCAACTACAAGGTGCTATATCATGGTTGTATTTCCCAAGAAGCACCACTATCACATAAATTTCCCATCTAGTGCATTTTGACTCTGTTTCCATAGGTGTGAATATAGGGCACCATACTTAGCCAATCATGGTATAAATGGGCACCAAAACAAGACATCTCAACCATCACAATTTTCCACCATGCCAAACCAACACAAAATGGTATTTTTCTTTCTTTTTTCAATAGGGATAATCCCATGGGACAGTCCCTCCAAAACACCTGGCCAACTCACCCAAGAAGAGACGAAACAACCAAAACCATGGCCATGGTAAATTGATATTTTACCATAGGGAGACAAGTAAAACCAAATTTCCCAACAATAGGGAAAGGGTCACTCCACCTCGGTATTTTCCCTCCAACACATGGAGCTCTACTCCATGGAGGCTCCATGGTGAAAAACCTAAAGCTTAAAATGGTTACAGGTCCACCTCATCTATGCTCAAACACACACCCGGGAGCCTATATCATCCTCAGACCTCAATTCACATAACTGAAAATCTTATTGAGAATTTCCAAATATATATTCTCTAACCAAATAATGGTTTCAAAAATTACCACATTCTTGGAAAACCAAAATTCATACCTGCTAAGAATTTATCAACTAGTATTGGCATGAATCTTTAAATTTATCTCAACCATGAGTCATGGATCATGGGGAAAGTTCCAAAGTTATAAGGAACACTGCGTTTACTCATTAGACTAGGACCAAAACTGCAAATAACAGCCACATAACAGAATTAAGTAAATTAGTTGGGCCAACGCACCGTATGGAGGAGGAAGACCCGAAGAAGGGTATGTAGGAACCCTTCTGTCGACGCACCGAATGGAGGAGGAACGCCCAAAGAATGGTATGGAGGAAGGGAGTACCGCTCGAGGGATGAAGCAACCCCGAATGGAGAAGCCGAGCCGCGATTGGGGAATCCGCGCCGTGAATGAAGGAACCACGACGAGGGATGGAGGAACCGAAGCCGGTGAGGACGAGTGATAGAGGACAACAGCGAGGGCGAGAGAGGAAAGCCGTGAGGGAAGAGAGGAGGGCGCGGTGAGAGAGGTCGTCGGGGAGGAGGAGAGGCCGTCGGGGGAGGAGGGCGCCGCGGTGAGAGGGTCGCGTATCGGGGATAGAGGAGGAGCCCGACTGGAATCGGAAAAAAAAGGGGGGACGCATGTCGGGGATGGAGGCGGAGCCTGATGGAAATCGAAAAAAGAAGAGGGACGGAATTGTGTAGCCACAGATCAAAAATTAAACCGTGGCTATAAACAAGCTATAGTCACGGACCTATAAAACCGTGGCTATAGGTCTGGCTATAGCTTAAATTTCTAGTAGTGAATGCATATCCGAGTTTGCTGTGGTGGGTTGCACATATTGAACCTATCAGATTAGCAGATAGATTGGTCATGCTATGGAATCTGTACCCAGAGTACTGGACTAAAGGACTTGTCCAAAAAGCATTCGAAGATTCACAATTTAGCGATGAAGATCGGCTAGAGTTTAGTTTGAATAAGTCATTACGAACATATCCAAATCGCATGGAGTATCTATCTAATTGAATCAAAATCAACAAGCAAATATTGTATATTCTTTGCAGGAGACAATGTGTTAGTCTCTATGAACTCTAGTGACATGCAACATGCAGAAATGACACATCTGACAGATTTTGCGGTGAGGACAGACACAATTCTTCAAGAACTCAAGTCGTGAAAAGGATATAAACAATATATCTTTATTGTCAGAGATCAAATCCAACGCGCCATCAAAGAATTGATGAAAATTAAGGAGTCGGAGAAAGGAGTCTCAGTTGGAGAAATGATCGATGCTCTGTATGACTTGGAAGGATTCTAGGTGCTGATCCAAACACGCGTCATATCCGGCATGGAGGATAGGATCAAATCGGACATGTCAATTGTGTAATTTGTTTTAGTTTGAAGTGTGCGGTGGAAGTTCCATGGTTGTGTGTTCCACCTTTTTCTTTTGCTTTTACTTTTGTCTTTGTCGAAAATGTGTCCTGTAAGAATCGAGTTAGCTTCTCAGGCAAGCTGAGCCCAAAAGCTTGTATAAGGGACCTCCAACTCATTTGTTCGAAGAAGTGATTTTGGATAGAAATCAGAACAATTTTAGATATTCTCTCTCTACATTTTCTCTAAGCCTTTATGTTCTTCATGCAAAGCGATTCCTAAAACGATCCTGTGAAGTCGACGACAGATAATCTCCTTATCATCTTCGTGGATAATGTTTTGTTACTGTTTGTGAATTTTGCAGCCTTTCTGGACTCCCAAATCGGGATCTCCTGGGAGACCTCGTTGGAGATTTCACTCACTTGTGGTATATAAAAATACAATAATAATGGTAATAAATAATAATAATAGGAAGAAATATTAATATCAATATTGATTAATAATATTAATGAAAAAAGAAAGAAAAAAGTGGGGAGCTCCCACCCCACTCCTCGCGTTGCACAACCCCTCTGGCGAGCTCCCTCGTCGCGCACCCCCAAGGCCGAGCCCCCATTCGGTGCGCCTCCTCTGGTCAGTGGCAGACTAGTTTGGGCCCCAACTTGGGTTGGGTCGTTACTCTCCTTGTCGTCATAATTACAAAACAATACACAATTAATAATGGAAAAATACAGATTTCACAACGATCCCTCTAATACCATGTGGAAGATGATTTTCCATAATTTTTGGATTCCCGTAATATGTATTTATCACATCTAAATACAAATGCAGCGGATAATAAAATTTGAAAATAAATTTGACGTACCTTATCCATTGAATCTTTTCCTATTATTGAGGCCTTTTCTCTCTTTCATGATAATTGATGGATGTATTGGAAATCTGAAGTGAGAGGAACTGTTACATAAACGGTTACATGGATAGTTTTACAAGTAACTATAATCCGTGAGTTATTCCAACCTGGCACCCCTAATCTCTTTTACTCGCACTTCACCCACGACGGAGCCTCCCTGCCCCATCTCCTCCAACGGCGCCTCCCAACCTCCCCCATCCGCTTCTCCGCTTATCCGCCTCCCCATCTCTCCTCCCTTCTCGGAGTCGCGCTTTTCTTCATCTCCTCCACCCTCTCCACCTCCACCCGCGCCATCTTCGACGACTGCTTCGCGCGCGCAGGCTCTGACCACGCCAACTCAACCTCCTTCTGCGACGCTCCATGTATGCCTTCTCCACTGCCACCCCTTGAATTTGTTCCGCCACCTCCCTCTTCGCCACTGCCTTCGCTTGGTCACTGTCGCTGTGATTGGTAACAGTCAGTTGCAAGTTCACTCCCTCACCGTTGGTACGTGCCAGTTGCGATTGTTGTTTCCCTTTCATTTTTCTTATGTTATTTTTTCTGGTGTGCTTATTTTTTTTCTAGATCATTATTATTTCTATGTTATAATTAGGTGAATTTTTGCTGTTTTATGTTTGTTTTTTAACTAAATAAAAGGGCAACATTTTGAAAACAGGTCTTGGGCAATCATATTTCCCGGACCGACCCTACCCTTTAGTAAACAAATTAGCCCATTCCTCTCTTTTTTGTACGTAGCAAAAAGTAAGATTATTCTTTTCATAATTTCCCCATAAAAAGCAATAGTGAATCTCAATATGCTTAGTCCGTTCATGAAAAGTAGATTTGTAGCAATCTTGATAACTGTCTGGTCATCACATCATACGTGTTCAAAAATATGGTTTGGATGACCAATCTCATGCAAGAGATGTTGCGCCCATAAAATCTTAACCGTCACATGTGTCATGGCTTGGTGTTTTGATGCATCATTCAAGCAAGATACAACGGTTTGTTTCTTGCTTCATCAAGAGATGAGATTTCTTCCATTGTATCTTGCTTCATCAAGAGATGAGATTTCTTCCGTCGAAGACAACATATCTAGACGTGGATCTGCGGGCAAGCCTCTACATCAGTGTGCCCATGATCATGAAATAACAATCTTAGATTTGGTTCCCTTTAAACATACTGCAATCCACTGCAGTGTACTAGGATGGTCAATGGACTGACTTACCTTTGCTTAGAACACTTGTAATGCCTGGTTGAGTCAAAGTGAGGCAGTATAACTTTTTGACAAGCCGATGATACCCGCCGGGAGAAGGAATTACCCCACTCTCTCACTTGGCTTGAGTGGAGCATCAACGATATCACTATGGGACAAGTGTGTCTCCTAAAGCAGATCCAATACATATTTCCGCTAAGATAAGAAAATCTATTTTTGAGCATTTAGAGATTTTGAAGTCCATCATCACTGTGCAAAAATGACCAAAGCACGCCTGTGAGGATTGTTTAAGGCCCTATAAAGATTGTCAGAGATGAGACACCTTGGACTACCTCCTCGAGCAACAAATTCAGGGGGGGGGGGTTGCTTCATATAGACTTATCCAGAAAACCATGGCAGAAGTTTTTTACATCCAGATAGTGAAGAGGCCAATGATAAGACGCAACAAAAAAAATCCATAGACGAACACATATCATCTTGGCCATTGGGAAGAAAGTATCAAAATAATCAATCATATGTTTGGGCATATCTTTTGATGACGAGTTGAGCTTTGGGGTGATAGAGTGAGTCTTCTGCATTAACATGTACAATATATACCCACCTGTAGCCAACCACCTCTTTGCCTAGTGGAATGAAATTAAATCTCGGGTATGATTGTCTTCTAGAGCATTAATCTCGTCAAACATTGTTTAAAGCCAATTTGGATGTGCTTTAGCCTTGGCGAGTGCAAGGGACAATACCCATGTTACTGCTAATGGCTGTTGTTACTGTCAATAATCTGCGGTAAGAATGAGTATAAATAGGAGATTGTTGACAAGCACATGTACCTTTTGCACAAAGCAATATGGAGATCCTCAGTGACGGGTGGTGGAGTCGTCAACAAATTAGGTGTGGGGGCACCAACAGGTATTGTAGGAGAGGGATTATACATGTGACAAGTATAGGTTTGACCAAAACAGGAGCCGCTAAGCTCTGGAGGAGGTGGCAGGGTTGGTGGATGGAATGGATACTATCAAAGCGAAGACCACTAATCTCATGAGGAGGTGATAAATGAGGGGTAAATGGAGCAATGGTGAATAGATGAAAACCCTCAGAATCGGGGGCCGGGGTATCTAGTGGAGTTGGGGGAGATGTAAATGGGGATGTCTCGGCAAAGGTAAATGGGGATGTCTCGCCATTGCGCCTTGGCTAGCGCCTGGGACCATTGCACCATGGAATGCTTGCGTAATGGCCCAGTTAGAATGGCATGCTGTGGCGTGCGCAAGGCTGCGCCATGGAATAATGTGGCATTGCACGTGCTGTTGTGCCATTTTATTTTATTTTTGTTTTGTATTTTTGCACATTTTTTAACATGTCAACCCAAATCTTATTAAAATACCCTATTGCAAGTCGAGCGACGCCCCTCCTTTCTCCTCCGACTCTGTATGAAACATCAATCGGGTGCCACAGCCGAGCGTAGCCAGTGACCTTGCCACCTCCTCAACCTCCTTCCCGCAATCGTCCTCCTTTCCTATGTTTTTTCCCTATTTTTTATTTGATATTGTTATGCATTTTTTTCTTAGTTATGTAAATATTATGTTTCTATTTAATTTTTTGTTCTATTTTCTCTTTGATTTTTTGAAAATGATTGTGGATGGTGGATGATATACATTGTTGATTGTGTTTTTTTTAGATTTATGGTTGGCAAGTATGTTATCTAATTGTAATGACTTGTTATTTGAATGACCAATGATTATTTATTAACAATAGATTATTTATTTGTTATTGTTGCTATGTACTTATATGCTCTTTGTGTGTTGCAAGTTAATATTGTTGTGTGGTGTGTGCCACACAATGTTCTTGCGTTAGAGGCCTCTGTTGTGTGCCATGCGCCATAAATAACCACGTTGAAAAACAAATACCGAATTTGGTGCGAGTAGGTCGAATGTCACGAACATAGCATAAATAGTTGAAGACACGAAGTGAGAGCGAGTAGGGTGGGTAGGATGAGTAAAGAATGTGATATGGAGTCGCACCCTCAAGAATTGATGAAGGAAGATGATTGATAAGAGGTTGATGTCAGAATAGCTTCACCCCATAAACTGGTGGGAACCTTCTTATGAAAAAGAAGGGTTTGAGCGGTATATAAAATATGATGATTCTTGTGCTTTGAAACACTATTTTGTTGAGGTGTATTGGGACAAGATGTTTGATGGATAATATCGCGCTCATTAAGGAATGTGAAAAAGGAGGTAGACAAGTATTCATGACCATTATCAAAATGTAAACATTTTATAAAAATAAACTATTTTTTTATTTCACGATAAAATGAGCAAAACATAGTAAACACCTCAACACGGCTTTTCAATAGATAAACCCCAGACATGTTATTGAAATCATCAATAAAGGATATGTAATAGTGATAACCCAACTTATTAGGGATTGGACTAGGTCCCCTAACATCGGAATAAACTAACTCAAATGGACTTAGATACTCATTGTTGTTGTCTGGAAACATAGGCGGCCTGCTGATTCTGGGCAATATGATACAACTCACAGTTAAGAAGTGAAAGGAGTCCTATTTTGGATAAAGTTGTCGGAAAATAGGCACGGGTGGATAACTATGTCGGAAGTGGAGCTCCTGAGCATGGGCAAAAAGAGATAGACAAGCAAGGGATGGTCTCCCAAGCATGAGCAAAAGAGATAGATAGGCAAGGGATGGTCTCCCGAGCATGAGCAAAAAGGGATACAAGCAAAGGATGATGGTGAGTTCAGCACATATAAGCCTCCATGCAAGCTGCCTTTACTAATCTCTCGATTTGTCAATACCTCCTGAAAAATAACTTTCGTTGATGTGAATATGACAAAACATTGTAAATGATTAAGCTTACCGATGGACAATAAACTTAATGAACTACATGAAACATAAGCCAGAGGAAAATGTAATCTCAAGAGTGATAGTACAAGGACCAAAACCAGCTGTAGGTATGGATGAGCCATCAACAATGGTGATAACACTGCCCCATTTGAGATCCGGTGGTAGAATCGAAGAATACTTGTGTTATCGGTGACATGATCAGAAGCACCATAGTCCAATAATTTGATGGAAGGATGCTAAGATAAATAGAATGACGAGTCAACCTGGGCAACACAAGCACTAAAGGAGGTGGACTTGACACATTGAAACTGCAGAAGTTGATACTTCTCACCAGAAAGCTTCATCATGTGATGAATATCAGAAGTCGGAGTTGGGGAGTCACCCACTGCAACTTGAATAGGATGAGAGCAACTAGAAGATGAAGGGTGGTCGGGATAGCCATGAAGTCGCCAACAAGTCTCAATTATGTGACCATAACAACTATAATGAGTACACTGAGGATAACGACGACCACAACATCCACCACCATATCGACCTCCATAGCTTCCACTACGTCTACCACCACGGAATGCAACAACACTGTGTTCATAGAAGCCATCAGAAGTGGATGCGGTAAGATGGCTAGCTTGGATCAGATTATACACCAAGGATGGATGCATTGTGGTGGGACCGATGAGCATCTTGGTCGTTGGAGCAACGAATTCTGGCTTCAACCCTTGTAAAATAGAAAACAAGAATCACGTTTAGTCCGTACCTCATTAGGAGTCTTAAGGATTTTGCCATAAGTCATAAATTTCATCCATAATCGCCTTTTATTATAGCAAGATGAAATTTCACAAGTCCCTTGTCATAGAGAGAATAACTGCTGAAAGAGATCAATAACATGAGATAAATTATTGGTCTCAGAGATCACGAGAAACTGCGAGCCTTGGGGCTCCTTGACGGTAGTCACATTTTTAGTGATATACTTGGCAAACTTGTCCATGAAATTAAAGAGAAATGCAAAGATCTTGTTGTCCTGTAAATCCGAAGCAGCAAAGGTTGAGTCCTCTTGGATCTTGAGGGGAAGTAATGAGGTTGGAATAACTGATCACCCCTTTCATGGAGATGACCACTGTCCTCCATCACATTTGAAAGTTAATGTTATCAAGGCAATCATCAACAAAGCGTGTAGATGTTGTTATCACCTCGAGCAATGGTGCAACAACCAATTCAAACACAGTAGAAGAATTGGTAACCATTGCAACAAGAAAGGTTACAACAGAGAGAAATTCTCAAGGAAAAGATGATGTTGGCTGAATCATAACATACCAGGATCATTAAGAGTTATTATACTGGAGTCTGGTGTGCCTGGGTGAATAGAGTGATGGTGTGCCTGGGTGAATAGGGAGATGGCGTGCTTGGAGGAGTAGGCTACCTGGTGGTGTTTGCATGCCTGACGGGGGCATAATTTGAGCATGCACCTGGAGCGAACACTTTGAGAGAGGTCTCTAGAGCGGGCACGATTGGGGGGGCACAACCATAATGAGGGTCTCATAATGAGAGATGATCAGTGGCTAGGGGAGAGAGAGGGCGAAAAGAGAGAGTATTATTTCTCGAACTTCGATACTATGTTGAAACAATAGTCCATGAAACCTTGCCTAAGTAAGTCCTAGATCACATTATTTATAGAGAAAATAAGGATATACAAGATCCTGAATAAGTAGGAGATATAAATTTCAACTCGTCTGGATAAGTTTGATTCGGTCAAAGATATTATAATAAAATATAATTTTTTATCCATGTCTCTACTCGTTTGTTCATGGGTTCTGTGTGGGTAGAGTTGGACCTTTATTTTAGCACCCCCCATTCTATACGGATTGAGCTTGCCCATTCTGCAAAATCAGCAGTCCGCACAGACTAGATTGTTCCGTTGGGACCTCTGATTTCAGAAGCACCCATCAGAACCTCAAACGCGAAATAAGGCCTGGACTTTCAAAACAGGCGATACTCAACTCAGCAACCGAACTTCGGAACCAGGCTTCGGAATCTCCGTACCGAATCACTCCCCCCCTCCAGACAAGAACTTTCAAAAGGCAACAAACTGAAAGAACAAAGCAAGAAACAAAACAACAAGACATTGAAAATTGCATGCTTCGGGAATTACACCCTACTCCAGAGGTGAAAAACTACAACTTTTGGATTAAGAGAGAAAACTCCGAGTTACAAGAGCCCTAACATCCGGAACTCTACTCAGAACAAAAGAAGACAATTGAACAGTACAAGTTGCAGAACAAGTGGCCCCATGTGTCTTTTTATAGTTGAGTCCAGTTGGTTGTTCAGGTTCCACTTCCATCTGATCTTTGCAGTCATCCATCACTTGATCAAGACAATGAACAATGGATGGCAGTTTGCACCGCTTCAACTTTCAATTCCCGGTGAACAGTGCAAGCATTCGAAAACGCGTCACGTGGTCCTTTGAAGAATCTGACGTAGCCTTTGAAAACCTTTGAGCTATTCTTACTCAACATCAACGAAGTTGCCCTTACATAGAGTATTGCTTCTTCCCCACTTCCATCATCCGGTCATTAATCGTCACTCTTGTTGTCTCATTCCGGACATTGGTTCCACTACTCTACCATCGCTCACTGGTTCAGCATCATGACTTCTGGATTCACTCCCGGAAGTTCCCAACACTTGGTCGGGAAATGGTTTTAATACAACAAACCTAACAATCTCCCAATTGAAGATCATTTTCAAGGCTTCACCATCAATTTTATCTGGCCACTCCCTTATGCTCCCTCTTCTTTTGTCGTAGTGTCACCATAATCTTCTACCATTCTTTTGCTCATCCAAGCTCCACTAAGGCGCAACGCCCCAAAATTTTCCGGACTATGACCATCATCAACATGTTTGCTGGATTCCGACATCTATCAGCTTCTGCACATCCAGTACTTCGTTTTCCAACAACTTTCGGATGAAGTGATACTTCAGCAGAATATGTTTGTCCTGGAGTGAAACATCGAATTCTTGGCCAAATGAATCACGCTCTGACTGTCATAGAACAAAGCTTCGTTTTCCCGCATTCTTCCGAGATTCTCTAACAACCCCTTCAGCTAGATCAACTCTTTCCCAGCTTTTGTGATTGCCGCAAACTCTGTTTTTGTTGTGGACAACGCAACCATCGGTTGAAGTCTGGACATCCTACTTCATTGCTTCCCAGCGTTCTCTTCCTGGATTCGTTATGAATTTGCTTACGACTCCCACTATATATTCAATGTTCGGCTTTGTACAAATCATGACATACATCAAACTTTTGACCACTGATGTATATGGAACCTTTGCTATGTGCTAAGCCCGAACTTTTGTTCTAGGTGCCTTCTCTTTGCTTAACTTGAAACGTCCTTCTACGGGAGTAGTTATAGGCTTAGACTCACTCATTCTGAATCTTTTCACCACTTTCCAGATGTACTTCGATTTAGATAGGAACAAAGTTCCGGAACTCAAGTCCTTTCCCATCCCCATTTCCAACATCCGCTTTACGGAACCATGGTCTTTCATATCAAACCTTTCGGACAATTCAATTTTTAGCTTCTCAATCCGATCTCTCGGACCTGCAAAAAGCTTGTCATCCACATAAAGAATAGGAATGGTGAAGCTCCCATCACTAAACATCTTCCAGAAACAGTAATAATCCGCATTGTTCCGGACGAACGCATTCTCTGCCATAAAGGTATTGAATTCCCGATTCCAATTCTTGGGTGCCCGCTTCAGCCCATACAAGCTCCGTTTGAGCCGACACACTAGTCCTTCATTCTGTTTTTCAACGAAACCCTTTGGTTGCTCCATAAAGATTTCTTCCTTCAACTCACTATGAATGAATGCGGTTTTCACACTTAACCGATCAAGATGCAACCCCTCCATTCAACCATCTCGAGCACCATCCTAATTGTTGTCTGCTTAACAACTGGAGAAAAGATTTCCAAGAAATCCACGCCTTTTGTTGAAAGCCCTTCACAATAAGCCTTGCATTGTACCATATTCAATCATCTACTTTTTTCAGTCGAAAAACCCATTTGTTCTGCAGCTCTCTTTCCCTGACAGGATGTTCCGTTAGCTCTCATGTTCCGAGCACATGTAAGTAGTTCATCTCCTCCTTCCCTGTTAATTCCCACTGTTTTGAGTCACTCAAATTTCTCGCCTCTTTCGGGCTTTTGGGTTCTCTGTCCGTAAGAAGCAGGAAGTGCATGTCACTTCAAACCTCTGCACTGCGCGCCTAAACCTGGCAGACTTTCGCAACTGAACCTACGACCGTGTCTCCTCTCTTTTCTGAACCACTGCTTCCAGACCTTCATCTTTCGGAGTTTTGGCCCGAGCTTCCGTAGTCCTCAAGTATTCCAGTACATCTGGCCTTGGCGATACTAACAAAATCTGACTTCATCAGAAACTTCACGTTCCAGAAAGTTTGGTATCTACGGAACCATCATTCTCCCTGAACTAATCGAATCTTTCAGAATTCTGTCCAACTGAACTTTGACATGCGCAGATTCTTTATTCTATACTTCATCTTCCTCCAAGTTTCGATCCTTTCACAAGTTCTCATTGAAGAGAATATTTTGGCTTTCGATGGCCTTCCGTAAGTTGTTATTCCGGATTCAAAATTCGAGTCTTCGTCACTATATCCAACAAAGAAACACGCGTGGGACTTTGCCTCTTGCTTGTCTCTCTGCATGGCATCTATGTGAACGTAGATGTTGCTAGCAAAGACTTTTAGGTGTGAGATATCCATTGTCCTTCTGGACTAGAGCTCTTCTGGAAGTTCCTGTCCTAACGGAGTAGAAGGACTTTGATTCACAAGTTAGGCTGCACAGTTTACCGCCTCTGCCCAAAATGCCTTGGGGAAACCGACATGCAACCTCATGCTTTTCGCCCTTTCATTCGAAGTCCGATTCATCCTCTCCGCGACACCATTCTGCTTTGGCGTTTCTGGTACAATCTTCTCAAACCGTAAGCATTTCTGTCAGCAGAACCTTCAAAACTTTAGACTTGTGCATGGGAAAGAACACCATGGCTTTCCATCCGACCGAAGTTCTGAAAACCTTAAACTTGTGCTTGGGAAAGAACACCCACACTTTCCGTGTCACATCGTCGATGAAGGTTCAATAGTACAGCGAGTCTCTGTGAAAATGAATCGGGGTTGGCCCCTAAACATCCGTATGTACCAGCTTCCGCCGCTTTCCAAGGATACACTCGTATGCTTCCCACTCCATGCGTCCGAGTTTCAATATTCCTTTAGCAGCTAGGACTTTTATCCTCTTCTCACCCATGTGATCGAGATGATCATGCCACAACCTCACGGATCTGAAAGTTGTTTCTCTAGAATTTATTGCTCTAGTTAGATACAATGTCCCGTCCTTGACACGCGCCATTTGCAAATGTAGTATAGAAACCCGCGTTGTCAAGCTATCTTAATGAGATCAGGTTTTTCTGTAACCTTGGTATGTGCCGCACCCAGTATTCGTTCGAAGTTTGGACAAAAACATCACCTTTTCCCACGATCTCGAGAGTTTCACCATTCGTAAGGTGTCTCCTGCCGAATCTTCTAGAAACACAGTTTCTCATTCTCCCCCTCTCGAACATAGAGTGAAAAGAAGCCCCAGAGTCAATTATCCCTAACTCAAGCAGACCGACAACACTCCAACACGAGAATGTTCTTTTTTTCCAAAACGGGATTTGCGGATGAACTTCCAAAAGCATATCTTTCGGAATTGACCCTTCAGTCCCTGCGGTCTTTCTTCAGATGCCCCCTTTTCCCACAATGTTAGCATGCGGATCTTTGCTTAGTCAAATTACTCCGACCCCTTTCTCTCATTTCCTTTCCCTTCTTTTGACTTTTCCATGAACTGGAATGCCCCTACCTTCTGCACCGAAAGCATTTCCAATAGAAGCTTGGGTCTCCTTCCGAATCTCTTCATCCAGAATTAGATCTTGAACACCCTCCAACACTAAGTCACTTTTACCGCTAGAATTATTCACTGCGGTGACCAATCTGGCAACAACAATGGAAGAAGCGATGCTTACACAGGTCTACCAAACTTCACCCCAACAAACTCAAGCTGACTCTAAATTCCGTTGAAGCTATTCCCATGATCTGCCACCGACCTTTTGACATTTTCATGCCAAGTAGTTGTTGCATTAGAGATACCTTGTTCACAGCGGGTAGCTTTTCATACATGTTGGCTAGTGTAGACATCAAACTCAACAGTAGTTTTCACCTCTTGGATGTTGAAGGCCACATTTTGGGCCAACATCATCTGAATCACCCCCTGTGCCTTTCGATAAAGCCTTTCCCATTTTTCTTTTGACATCGCTTTCGGTTTGACTCCCTTCAACAGTGTCTCCAGATCTCTCTGAAATAGATAGTCCTCAATCTGCATCCTCCAGAATCTGAAACCTAACCTGTTGAATTTATCAATCCAGACCTTCCCCTCTTTGAAAATGAACTCCCACTGAATTCGAAAAACGTAAAAGAGATCAAGAACTGCTTAATAGAATTCTTCTACAAGACCAAATGCAAAATGCTGCTCTACCCCGAACTTTGAACACCTGACCAGGGCTTGGAAGTTTCGAACTCCGTGACCAAGCTCTGATACCACTTGTTGTGCCGGAACCTTTGATTATGGAAGCACCCTCCAAAACCTCATACACTGAACAAGGCCCCGGTCTTCTGAAACTGATGACGCTCAACTCATCAAACGAACTCTTGAACCAAGCTTTGGAATCTCCGTACTGAATCGCTTCTCCCCTCCAGACAAGAACTTCTGAAAGATAACGAACCGAAAGACCAAAGCAAGAAACAGAACAACAACAAATAGGAAATTATGTGGTTCGGGAATCACCCTACTCCTTGGCGCAACACCGTAGCTTTTGAATTAAGAGAGAAAACTCTGAGTTACAAGAGCCCTAACAACCGGAAAGCTACTCAGAACATAAGAAGAGAATTGAACAATACAAGTTGCAGAACAAGTGATCCCACACGCCTTTTTATAGATGAGTCCAGCCGGTTGTCCTGGTTTCACCGCCATTCGATCTTTGTGGTCGTCCATCGCTCAATCAAGACAACGGCCAACAGCCTGCAGTTTGGAACGCATCAACTTACGATTCCCGATGAATATTGCAAACATTTGGAAACACATACTTTAGTCTTAGGTAGCCCTGTGAAGAATCTGATGTAGCCTTTGAAAATTTTTGGGTTATTCTTACGCAGCATCAACAGAATTACCCTTACGCAGAGTATTGCTTTTTCCGCACTTCCATCACCCCATCATCAATTGTCACTGCTGCTGTTTGGTTCCAGACATTGGTTTCACTGCTTCACCATTACCCACTGGTTCCACATCAGGACATCCGGATTCACTCCTTTCAGAAGTTCCCAATACTTGGCCAGAAATTGGTTTTCACTCAGAAAACCTAAAATGGACCATGGACCAGTTCAGCATGCCTAGTTAACAGCTCCGTGTACACAACATCCATTTGTTCCTTCTGAGACACTGTTCACATTTTTCTTTACCTCATAAGCAGTAAGATTATCATCTGCGACATCATTATCATTCAGAGACATTGATGGTGCTTTCTCTTTAACCAAGATGTCCTGAAAGAAGAGGAAAACAGAGCATTGCTTGCCCTAATTTTCTTTTTGAAAAAGTATTATATTGAATCTCTCATTCATCAAAGATAAAAACGAGAAAATCCATACAAACAGTCACTCCATTGGTTGGCTTTCCATCATTTGCATATAGGTTAACATCTTTTTGACCAAAATCTTCCATTGATAAGTTTTTCACCTTCTCCTGCATTCTTTTAATTTCCGCCTCTTACTTGGCAAGATCATCGTCAATGCTTAGCTGCATTTCTAAAATCAGTAATAAGATATTAATGGGAAAATATATATGTAAAAAACATATTCACTAAGCTTTTCTCAATGAAGGATAAAAAGGCCATGGCATATGCACATAGCAAGCACACAAAAGTAAAATTGGGCGATAGAGTACTAGAGATTAATGAATGGTTTCATTTTAATTGAAAGACAAACAGACTTGAAAAGTTTCTGTTGCATTTATCGTCACATATCTGTCCCTCATTGTCACCATACAAGTACTTCTTTCCATCCCATATGAATTTTTCTTTTGCTTCCTCCTCTTTATCACCAGTTTCTTCCTCAACACCTCTTGTTTTCGACTGCATAAATTTTAGCTGCCTTTTCACTGCAAATAATGAAGTGGCAATTACAGGAATGCAATAGTTGTGGAATATTTTTTTGATAGTATGTGTAGATGGTGAATTCCCCTTACCTCAATGTGAGGTGAGGAGGTTCTTTTATAGATGAGTAAAACAAAATACAGAGAGGGTAAGTCCGATGTGGGACTCAGAAATACCCAATTAAATGAAATGGGGTCCAACACTCCCCCTCAAGCTGGACATGCCCAGATTGGATTGAGTCCCACAAAGAAAAGATGACAAGACAAACTCATACTCCCCCTCAAGCTGGGCCATGGAGGCTGTGAAGCCCCAGCCGAGAAGTGAGAGAGTCAAGGCGAGCCCCTGGGAGACCTTTGGTGAAGAGATCGGCAAGCTGATCTGCTGTCGGTACATGGCCAAAGCTGATATGGTGCTGCTCCAGATGGTGGCGGAGGGAGTGGCAGTCCACCTCGATATGCTTAGTCCGTTCATGAAAGACGGGATTCGAGGCAATCTTCGTGGCGGCCTGATTGTCACACCAGATATGAGCAGGGGTGTGTGCCGGGAAGCCGAGCTCATGTAGGAGATGACGAAGCCAGATGATCTCAGTGGTGACGGTGGCCATGACACGGTATTCAGCCTCGGCACTCGATCTGGAGACGACAGTCTGCTTCTTGCTGCGCCAAGAGATGAGGTTACCGGCGAAGAACACGGCGAACCCCGAAGTAGACTTGCGGGTCGCAAGGCAACCTGCATAGTCGGCATCACAGAAGGCCTCAACATCCAAGTGAGCATGACGGGAATACTGAAGGCCACGTGCAGGGTCTCGCTTGATGTATTTGGCAATGCGAAGGACAGCATCCCACTGAGATTGGGTTGGATGCGCCATGAACTGGCTGACTTTGCCAACGACGCAGGCAATGTCGGGTCGCGTCATGGTGAGGTAGTTCAGCTTACCCACCAGATGTCGATAGCACTCGGGATGATGAAATGGTGCCGAGTCGGAGTGGAGAGTACATTCGCCAGGCTCAAGTGGGGTGTCCACGGCAGTGGCGGTGCTCAGACCGGCATCCTGCAAGATATCAAGAGCATACCTACGCTGACAGAGAGAGATCGAGTCCTCAGAACGGGAGACCTCGATGCCAAGAAAGTAAGTCAGGGGACCAAGATCTTTGGTATGAAAGTGTTGGTGAAGGTGCGCCTCGAGGCTGGCAATCCCTCTGGAGTCGCTTCCTGTGATGATGATATCATCAACATATACCACGAGCAAGATACAGCCGTGCGGTGTCGTACGGAAGAAGACGGTGTGGTCCTTCAGACTCCGGGAGAGGCCAAAGGCCGTGACGACAGTGCTGAAGCGGCCAAACCAAGCGCGAGTAGACAGCTTGAGGCCATGGAGGGACCGACGGAGGCGGTAGACATGGGAGTCGACACCGAAGGCAGAAAAACCAGGGGGCTGCTTCAGGTAAACTTCTTCCTCAAGAACGCCATGGAGAAAGGCATTCTTGACATCCAGCTGATGAAGTGGCCAGTGATGATGAGTAGCCAGAGAGATGAACAGGCGGACAGAGGCCATCTTGGCGACCGGAGAGTAGGTCTCAAAGTAGTCGATGCCATATGTCTGAGCAAACCCCTTCGCTACCAGCCGGGCTTTGAGGCGGCAAAGAGAGCCGTCGGGATTGAGACGGATCGTATAAATCCATTTGCTGCCCACTACATGTTTGCCTGCTGGAAGGGGGACAAGATCCCAAGTATGGTTGTCCTCCAGAGCCTGCAATTCATCCCGCATTGCAGCTAACCACCCGGGGTGAGATTTGGCTTCACCAACCGTGCGAGGTATAGAAACTGTCTCCAGAGCAGACAGACCCCTGTATGAAGAGACAAATAGAGGAGTACTCTGGCAGGAGCGAGTACCTTTCCGTAGGGCAATGGGCAAGTCCTCGGGCGGCGGAGCAGGAGCAGCGGACGAAGCGGGAGCATCAGTGTCACTGGCCGGAACGGGGGATACAGTCGAAGGACGGCGGGAGTAGACCTGACCAAAATGGGTGTCAACAGGGGTTGACGCCGGTGGAGGAAGGATGATGAGGGGAAAACAGTTATCAATAGCAGAGTCAGGAGGAGGAGAGGGAAAGGAGAATGGAGAACTCTCAACAAAGGAGACATCCGCTGAGATGACATACCAGCGAAGGTCCGGGGAGAAGCAGCGGTATCCGCGCTGAGTGCGGGAATAACCAAGGAATATGCAGCGGAGGGATTTAGGAGAGAGTTTGGTGCGACCAGGGCGAGTGTCACGAACATAACACAAGCAGCCAAACACGCGAAGAGGGAGGGAATGAAGAGGGAGAGTGGGGAAAAGAGCCCGAAAGGGAGTCTCCCCCTTAAGGATAGAAGAAGGAAGGCGATTGATGAGGTAGGTAGCAGTGAGAAAGACATCTCCCCAAAAGAGCAGAGGTACCTGTCGGTGGAAGATGAGGACACGAGTAGTCTCCAGAATATGTCTGTGTTTCCGCTCGGCCACGCCGTTCTGCTGGGGTGTATCAGGACAGGAGGTCTGATGAAGGATACCATTTGCCTGGAGAAACTGCCGAAAGGAAGTGGAGAGATACTCGCGCCCATTATCCGATCGGAGACATTTGACAGAGATAGAAAAACGGTTCTTAATTTCATTGAAAAAGGTTTGGAAGGTGGAAAACACTTCAGAGCGTTCTCGAAGAAGGTAAAGCCACGCCATTCGTGAATAGTCATCAATGAAAGATATATAGTGTTTATATCCCAAGTGACTCAGAATGGTACACGGGCCCCAAACATCTGAATGAACCAGATCAAAGGGGTGGGATGCCCGTGTATCCGTGCGAGGAATGTAGGAAGAGCGATGATGTTTCGCAAAAGAACAGGACTCACAATGAAAAGTAGGAGTCTAACGGAAGTCCGAAAACATCTGATGAATGGTGGATGCAGGCGGGTGTCTTAATCGAGAATGAAGATCTAGTGCCCGAGAAGAGGTAGACGTGCAAGCAATGGGTGCGGGTCCCTCGAACATGTAAACCCCGTCTCGAAGCCGGCCTCGACCAAGTTCCCGGTTCGTAGTCTGCTCCTGAAACACAACTCCAGAAGATGTAAATATGGCCGCACAGTTATAATCCTTAGTCAGTTTACTGATGGACAACAGATTAAAGGGACTGCGGGGCACATGTGCCACAGAAGATAGTTGTATCGAAGGAGTCAGGGAGCATGCGCCGAAACCCGCTATGGGAAGAGTGGAGCCATCAGCGACGGTGATGGCTGAAGAACCGGCATAAGTGTAGTAAGACGTCAGCATACCAACATCACCGGTGAGGTGGTCGGAGGCACCTGAGTCCTAGCAGCCATGCAGGGGAGCAATGGCTGACAAAGGCAGTGGGGCCAACAGTACGGGCCAGAGAAGCCGAGGAGGGAGCGGGTCGGACAGAGGCCGGTGGATCATGAGGCCGCCTGAGGTCGGCCAGAGAAAGGGCCAGAGACGGGGAAAGAGAGGCGACAGTCGAGGACGCGTCTCGGACCGCGGGCTGCCCCTGCCACGGGTGCTGAGATGGGCGTCCATGCAGGACCCAACATCGGGCGATCAGGTGGCCAAACTTGCCACAATGTTGACAGAAGGGACGTGGACGACTTGAAGCACGACCACGTCCCGAGGATTCCTCCATGGAAGCGTCGGGAAGCTGATGCAGCGGGCCGGTGGGATGATCTTGCGCAGGACGTGCGCGTGCTGGAAGGGCCGCCGGAACGAGGGCGCTCTGCCGGGAGGGGCCGTCGGGACAGAGGCCGAGGGCGCCTGCTAGGGTGAAGGCGGCGGAAAGGGGGGGGGGGGGGGCGCAGGGTGAGAGCAGCGGGGGCGCGCGGGGCAGCGGGAGGCGCTGGAGCAGCGGGAGGCGCCGGGCGAGGGTTGCTGGGGGCGCGCCAGGCGAGGGTGGCCGGGAGGCGTAGGAGGCGCGGGACGTCGGGGAACCGGGACGCCGGGGAGCCGGGAGCCGCGGGAGGGCGTTGGGCCAGGAAGGAGGGCCGTCGGGGAGCCGGGAGCCGCCGGGGCTAGGGTGCTGCCGCCAGGGCGAGGTCGAGGGCGGGGCGCCGGGTCGAGGGCGGGGCGCCGGGGCGAGGGCGGGGCGCCGGGGCAAGGCCGAGGGCGCGGCGCCGCTGGGCGAGGGCGAGAGCGCCTGGGCGAGGCGCTGGCGAGGGCACTGCGAAGCGAGGGGAGCCGCGCCGGGAGGGAGAGCCACCGGGAGAGAGGCCTGCCGGGAGATTAGGGCAGAGCCAGAGGGGGGAAGAGAGGCGGGGCCGGACAGAATCGGGAATCCGCTGGGAGGGAGGGTCGGGATTAAAAACCCTCTGATACCATGTAGATGGTGAATTCCCCTTACCTCAATGTGAGGTGAGGAGGTTCTTTTATAGATGAGTAAAACAAAATACAGAGAGGGTAAGTCCGATGTGGGACTCAGAAATACCCAATTAAATGAAATGGGGTCCAACAGTATGCAAAGAGTACTGGGCAACTGCCTAAAAAGTATCTATTAATCAAGGAGAAGCTTAAAATCTCAAGGCTTCAATCGCTTTCTGGGTATGTGGGAATAATGCATGCAGGCCTTTCAAAGGCATACAGACATCGTAATTTATCCTCTATTAGCATGCTAACAAACTAAAATTCAAGAATAGAGATCTTAGTGAAGTACAAAAACAGTATACTGACTGATCTCTGGTCAACAATTACTTTTTATGAGTAAACAACCATAAACAAGAAGATTACATGCTGATACCATGTTAAAATCAGGATACCATCGAGCTGTATTTCTTGAATGAGGTCAAAACCCTTTATTTATAGAGGAAAGAGAGATACAAAAGATTTGAGATAGGTGGAAGATACAAAAATCAAACTAGTGGGACACCAGTACAGGATATACCAAGTCAAACAAAGCGAATCTTGAAGTACCCATATGATCACTCTTAACAATTACATAATAAGTAAAGTATATACCAAACCATGTGATGTTAATTTCTTTTCAATTTAAGTATAGTTTTGCATTACATCCCAAACGATGTAATGTTATTTTTCCAGCAATCGCTTATTCTATGATCACCTTTCTAACAGTCACTCCTTATCATTTGCCTTTTCCCTCTTTACCATTGAGCGGGCAACCTCAACTCACACTTTGATTACTTCTCAACTCTCCTTTTTACAACACTTACAGGTTTATCATGTATGTATTGTGATTATGTGAAGTCCTTTTCCCCCCTCCTTTGAACATAACATGTTCTTTACAATCGTATGCCAACGGCTTCTGTTTGAGCCCTCTCATGAAGTAATAAGGCTTTCACAATCACATGATTTTGGCTTCACATAGTGGCCACGGTTGTCAACCCGTGTGTAATCGTTGACAATGTGTTTCCGTTTCCCTCTTTTCTTAGCTATTTTTTTTCATTTTATTCTCTGTCAGATCCTTTTTTGTGTTAAAACGCACTGGCTTCTGACCTCACGCCCCGGTCCTGGCCATCATCCTCTGCTTATGATCCACGGACACCTACCCCAACCGTTGTAGTGTAATATTTTCTTATCCAAGCTTTGGTTAATTATTGTACTTTTTTCTTGCATTTAATGCTTAATTTTTTTGGTGATTTTGTGTGTTATTTTTGAGACTTGGACACATGCTTCCTTCCTATATTATTTTTTATGATATTTTTTGTAAGGGGTGGTTAATCTTTATCGTTTTCTTACAATGAACATTGTTGCGAGGTCCAATGCAAGAAAGCTGTCATTTCTGGCCGGCATGAAAATAATAAAAATGAAAAATGTTTATTGTTTTGTCAGTTTTTACAATTACATAAATTCATGGTTCTGAGTTTTTTATAAACCGACATCAAACATATTTTATTTTGATACATTGATGCAAAAATACTAAGTTTGGTCCATTTAATAACAATGTGTCCGACACTGAAACTTTTGTGTAAACCCCAAAACCGATGTATCTGCCCTCTAGCACATACATAGCAATGCACACTTTAATTATCGGTCTTCTCCTGCTCATGCTTACTGTGAATAGTAGGTTTGAAATGTTGGTTTCTTTGGATTTTTCTTTATTTGATGTTTGCAATTAGCTTGTTGTTTTAAATTCAATTTTTATGTTTTTTTCCCGCATTTTGATACATTAGTTATTTTTTTCCTTTTCATTTTTGGCATGCATAAGGTGTGTGCCTGAAGCCAGTGTAGGTTAGCTTTTCCCATTCTTCTGTTTCTCTAAAGATTTTTCTTGTCCCAAAACCGATGTATCTGCCCTCTAGCACATACATAGCAATGCACACTTTAATTATCGGTCTTCTCCTGCTCATGCTTACTGTGAATAGTAGGTTTGAAATGTTGGTTTCTTTGGATTTTTCTTTATTTGATGTTTGCAATTAGCTTGTTGTTTTAAATTCAATTTTTATGTTTTTTTCCCGCATTTTAATACATTAGTTATTTTTTTCCTTTTCATTTTTGGCATGCATAAGGTGTGTGCCGTGAAGCTAGTGTAGGTTCGCTTTTCCCATTCTTCTGTTTCTCTAAAGATTTTTCTTGGTCTCTGTTTATTGATTCTTTTGGCTTTTTGATGGTTGCTGATCTCACTTCAGCATTGCTAGCGTGACAGGTAATTCAAAATAATGGGTAAGAGAGGAAGGAGATCAACAAATGATGATAGGAATTCTAAAAGAAGGGCTTCTGATGAAGACTTCCCTCCTAACAACATGGATGATGAAATTGATTCATGTAATGCTTTTTTCTTATTTAATCACTTATCTGCCCCTTTAATGCAAGGCTTTATGTTAGATTTTCAAGCTAGGCAATCTTTGTTTAATTTCTTAGAGCACTTAAATATCAATACAATTAGAATGCCCAGGCTCTGCCGTTTGTCCGTATTCCTGTCATGATTATGCAATATTATTTCAACAACTGAAATAAATAACATCAACGCATTTTTTTATACTTGTGTATTGAATTCCAATTGCCCATATGAGATGAAAAAATGAGCTTGATTTATTTTGTGTTGCAGTTCACAAGCAAAGAGATGTTATTCCATTGGATGTAAATGATGATATAGGAGAGTCAGATAAAGACGATGAGCAACCTGTGTTTGATTACAAGGTTATTGCATTTTTGTTTTCTTGGATCATATTTGTTACTCTGGAAAAGTGCTATCTTATATGCTATTGATATATGATTTATTGTTTCTGAAATAAACTTGGGTTAGTTTTGTTTAGGAGGCCAATGAAATAATTCCCCTAGGCATGGTTATTCATCATACGATACGTATATCCTGTTATCAGTTGGCCTACATGTATTTATTATTTTGTTCTTGAATGAATTCTGTTAAAATGAGGAACCCCCTCGCCTCCTTACCTCAAAGTGAGGCGGAGGCGTTCTTTTATAATGAACGAGAAACTCCACATCGGACCACAAGTCCGATGTGGGATACAGACTCTAACACTCCCCCTCAAGCTAGGTGTACCTAGCTTGGACACATAATGAAAAGAAAACAATAAAACAGACGCTAACACTCCCCCTCAAGCTGGACATACCCAGCTTGATTACAAAACATGACGAAAACAGAAGAAACGGAAATAATAAAAATGATGTAGATGCTGGTCCCCCGCAAGATGGTAAGGTGATGCCGCTGAAAAAAAAGGATGGGTCGTCGCCGGAAAAGTGCGGGGCCGGACATCAGAGCGCCGGGAAATCCACACTGGCGGGTCGGTCGTCAGAGCGTCGGGAAAATCCGCACTACGGGCCGGTCGTCAGAGCGCCGGGAAAACCGTAATGTGGGGCCGATCGTCAAAGCGCCGAGGAATCCGCTCAGGAGGGCCGGTCGTCAAAGTGTCGAGGAAGCCGCAATGGCGGTGCCGGTCGGCGAAGCGCCGGGAAATCCACTGGAGGAGGCCGGCATGGAGGGAGCAGATGAGCAGAGGTGGTACGGGAGGCCGGCAGGGCTGGAAACCGGCCGCTGGAGGAGTCGGCAGGGATGGAGGCCGGCTGTCGAAGGGAGGCCGCCGGGCAGAGAGGCGCGCGGGAGGGCGGAAGGAGCCGCCGGACAGCAGCAGACCGCCGAGGAAGGGAGGCCGCTGGGAAGGGAGGCTGCCGGCGCAGGGAGTCCGCCGGAACATCCGCAGGAGGCGTGGAGGCCGGCTGCTGGAAGCGCTGGCAGAGGGAGAGGCCGGCAGAAGGAGGAGGGGAGTCGCGCGCATGGAGCCGCGTAGGGCAGGCCGTCGGGGCAGGGCGGGGCCGCTGGATGAGGGAGGGTCGCGCGCAGGGATGGAGGCCGCTGGATGAGGGAGGGCCGTCGGGATCGCGACGGGATGAGGGGGGGGGGACGACGCGTGCGCAGCGGGGAAGCAGGCGCCGGCAGGGGAGGCCGCCGGCAGCGGTAGGCCGCCGGGAGAAGCGGGAGGCCGGCGGGAGCAGTCGGGAGGCGCCGGGAGCAGCGGGAGGCCGCCGGCGGGGCGCGCGGGTGATGGCGTCGGGAGCAGCGGGAGACCGCCGGGAGCAGCGGGAGGCCGTCGGGAGCAGCCGGGAGTCGCGGCGACGGGATGCGCGCGCAGGAGAGGAGCAGCGGGAGGAGCCGGGAGCCGGGGACCCGCGTCGCGCCGGAAGGAGCCGGGAGCCGGGGAGCCGCGTCGCGCCGGGAGGAGCCGGGAGCCGCGTCGCGGGAGGGACGAGCCGGAAAGCCGCGTCGCGCCGAGGGCGAGCCGCCGGGGAAGAGGCCAGGCCGAGGCCTCGGGAGGGAGGGGTGAGCCGCCGGGAAATCGCGCAGGGCAGAGGCGGAGGGGCGGCGGCGGTAACCCTACGGGGCTTTGAGGCCGCCGCCCCCTCGGACGGGAAAAAAAAAATGAGTAAACCCTAGAGCAAAATAAAAAAAAAGATGGGAGGGAGGGTCGGGAAGATCCCTCTGATACCATGTTAAAATGAGGAACCCCCTCGCCTCCTTACCTCAAAGTGAGGCGGAGGCGTTCTTTTATAATGAACGAGAAACTCCACATCGGACCACAAGTCCGATGTGGGATACAGACTCTAACAAATTCCTTGGTATTTTATCTACTTAAACCAGTGAACTGTGTTGAAACTCTTGTATGATATTTTTTCTTTATGTATGATGCTATATATATATGGGTTTGTCAAGATAATTCTCAATTCAGACGTTTGTTGCAGGAGATTAATGACGATGAAGATGATAAAGAGGTTGATGACGATGATGATGACAACGACATTTATATTGCAAAAAGTAAGGACAGTTTATATGGATTGCACTGGTTCCCTGCATTTGCTGAATGTTTTTTTAAGTTTCACTCAAATCGCCTCGAGATGCCAATCTTTTGGACAATTAATAATTTCTGTTTGAATTGCTGTGTGACCGGTCTATTTAAGGTTTAATTCATGACATTTTAAGGAACAAAATTGAATACTTGTTTAATTTAGACTGTGTGCAGGATTGATGAATCTAAAATATGCCGATTGTAATCTGGATAGTCGTTTTCCATGCAGCCATCATCTTTGTGATTTGTGTTGGAACTTATAGAATGATTTGCCTGAGTTTTTGTGTTGCAGCCATCACTCTCTGTGCTTTTTAACCTACTCAATGGAGTACATATCCAGAGTTTCAGTCAATCAGTATGTAATCTTGCTGTTGATGATTGTTTACTTGTAAAACATAATTGTTGACCAGAGATCCGAGTCTTCTGTTTTTGTACTTCATGAAGAACTGTATTCCTGAGCTTTAGTCTGTTAGCATGCTAATAGGGGACAAATTGCAATGTTTGGATTCCTTTGAAAAGCCTGCCTGCATTATTCCCATTTATTTGGAAAGTGCCTTGAGGCCTTGAGCTTCTCCTTGACTTCTAGATACTTTTTTGGCTGTTAACCAGTACCCTTTGCATACTATTCTTGATGTTTTCCACTTGTGTTGCATTCCTGTAATTGCCACTGTTATTTGCAGTGAAAAAGCAGCTAAAATTTATGCAGTCGAAGACAGGAGGCGTTGAGGAAGAAACAGATGATGACGACGACGATGGCGGCGACGAGGAAGCAAAAGAAAAAATTATATGGGGTGGAAAGAAGTACTTGTATGGTGACGATGAGGTACAGATGTGTGATGCAACTGGAATTTTTTGTTTCTGCCTTTCTGTCTTTCAATTCAAATGAAATCATTCATTTATTTCTGGCATTCTATCTCCCAATTTTACTTTTGCATGCTTGCCACTTGCACATGCCTTTGCCTTTTTTTTCTTCATCGAGAAAAGCTTAGGCGATGAATATTTTTTTAACATATTTTTTTTCGTTAATATCTTATTACTGAATTTAAAAATACAGCTAAGTGATGAGGATGATCTTGCTGAGGAGGCGGAAATTTTAAGAATGCAGAGGGAGAAGGTGAAAAACTTATCAATGGAAGATTTTGGTCTAGAAGATGTTAACCCAGATGCAAGTGATGGAAAGCCAACCATTGAAGTGAGTGTGTTGCATAGATTTTCTCATTTTTATCTTTGAATCTTGAGTGATTCAATATAATATATATTTTTGTTTAAATGAAATTTAGGTTTGGCATTACTCACTTTCCCTCTTCTTTCAGGACATCCTGGTTAAAGGGAGAGCCCCATCAAAGTCTCTGAATGATAATGATGTCGAAGATGATAATCTTACTGTTTATGAGGAGGTTAAGAAAGATGCGAGCAGTTTGTCTCGAGAGGAACAAATGGATGTTGTATTCACGTAAGGCTTTCCCTGTGGATTTCAGCTTCTTTCGATTTTCTTATGGTTTAGATTGTGTTAATATTAATTGTTAAACCCTATTTTTATTATTCTGGGTATTTTCGAGTCCGACATCGGAATACTCTTGTACGTATTCCTTTTTCTCAATCTATAAAAGAAGGCCTCCCCGCCTCACCTTGAGGTAAGGCGGTTTCCCATTCTACATTAATGAAAGCAGGAATGAGATTATTATTGAGAATCCTACACCTCACATCCAGAACAAGAAGGTTACTGGAACCACAAAAGGTGGAACCAGGTTCCGGAAGGAATCCTTCAGATCTCAATGTTTTAGAACTTGAGAGAGAAAGATCCCAACCAAATCACCGCACTCAATCTCACTTCGACACATTCACTACAACTCACAAACATTCAAACAAACATATAAGTAAAAGATCTTCCGGAATCACTTCTTCCAGTAGATTGGTTCCGATTTCATTGAAGTAGGCTTCACATATCCCAACAATTATGGCATGTTAACCATGCATAACAGATGGGCTAGGCTTGATGAATTGGGGTATGGTAAAATTTCTACTCATTATGATGAGTTATGCAAATTAATTTTGTGTTAGAAATTTTGCTAACAGGTTTGGTATATGGTAATCTTTCCACACATTATAACAAGGCATGCAAATTCATTTTCCATGTTGGTTTTGTTCAATCCGTTTGTGCTCATGACACTGGAATCTGCTTTGTGTTTTTAAATGTTGTACTCTATTTGCTTGTAGTCTTCACCTTCTATAAATGCAGTGTACCCAAGTTATATTAGGCATGTTTGGTTTGTTGGAATGGAATTTGTGGAAAGGAAAAGGGTAATGAACTTCCACCAGAAGTTCCTTTCTAAGGGAATGACTAATTCCTTGTTTTTTTAGAAAAAAGTTTCCTTTGCCAAATTGATGGAAAAGAGTTTCTATTGCCTTAATTATAATGCAGAAAGAATAGACCCAAAAATGGTGTCTTTTTAATGAGGCCGGATCTATTTATTTAGAGATAGATGACTTTAGATAAAAAATACAAAATTCAAGCTAGAGGGATAAGGAAATATGGTAGACTTATTCAAATAGAAAGAACCTAGATAGACCCATATCTTAAATACATAAATACCACTTCTCCTCAAGCTAGAGCATACTCCAACTTGCTACACTAACTCAAAAGAAGCCAGAATTGGCGAATATACTCCTTTGGAAACAATGCCGAAACTGTCATGGAATACACTTCCACGAGTCCCATGGATATTATGATCATTGTTGGGTGTGGAGCCCGGTGTCGCAGCAAAAACAGTTGTAAAACACCAGAAAATTCACCTGAAAACCTTTTATCACCAGAAGGAATTTTGCCCATCACCTGAAGGAGTTTTACAACGCATCCAAAAGATTTTTCTTTGAACACCCAAAATAATTTTTCTCTCATCCGAAAACATTTTTATCACACCTATGGACTTACCATTTTGTTGTACTGCCGATCATCACAACCGGGACACGCCACTTGATCTCCGCAACCAAGAGAACTTTCAATACGTGACTCTCCTTCATGGATCTCTTCACACGCCGTCGTCGACAATTCTCCCGTCATTGGCGCAGACCATTGTCTTCACCTTGCTTTGTTTGCCTTCGTCGGCAGTTGGGCAACCGCAAAGGCGACACCCCTTTCCTCGTTCTTTCTCGCAGCGACTACATCTTGCCAACCCTTCTCTTTGAAAGCAGTCCGGTGTATCCTTTTTATAAGCGTGACACGCGGGTCTTTCGAAAAAAAAACATCTCCTATTTTTTTTCAAGAACTCTATTTTTTCAAACTTTCTCATCCTATGACTCTTATTTTTCAAACGCTCTTATCCCTTTTTTTTTTCTCTCATATTCAAATTTTAATATAAAAAATCCCAACAATCTTTGTTGGAGTTGGTGGCCTAGAACTAACTACTTTGTACTTTATTCATTAATAAATATCTTATCACATCTTGATTGTTCTTCTGCGTGACAATGCATGTGATAATGTCCTAAGAATAACTGTTGCATTAAAGGGTTATAACGGATCCCTGCTATGATGAGAACTCGAAAGTGCCAAAACACTGTTCTGGAATATATGTTCTATGGTCGGATGATGTTATTTGAGGGACACAAATAATACAGGCCATTAGGGGTGAGGATTCATAAAACTTTGATGCACTTTCTCATGGTGTGCACCCTTGGTAATATGCAGAAGAATATTATGAGAACGAGACCCGCCAGTAGGAAATCCAGATTTCATAGTGTCATTGGATGTTCCTATCTGCGGACGTGTGTATTGGTTCTTAGACTTTAAGATTATTATTAATGGGTATTACAACTTGCGCACTTAGATGTATTGACGAAAACTGTGACGACACACTGTTCGCTGCGTGGTAGGATACGTTGGGTACGTCACGAGTAATACTACATTAATAGATAATGCGAGAAAGGATTTGTCCCTTCTGTTCCATAACAGAAGTAGATATCTCAGGCCCTTTGATGGAATTGATATAGCCTAAATAAAATCCATGGCCATGGTGAGGAATGAGCAAGTTCAATTCCGAAAAGTCAAAGAAAGAATAATTGAGCACATGGGTTGATGGCACTAGCATGCAACTCGCTTGATTCGAGATATCGTGACAAAGGGATTATATCACACGGTAAGCGTTTGTATGAGGTGACTCGTCATTGCGGTGTTAACTTCTTTCTCTATGGGTGCCTTGGCGTGTTGCTAGATGCTAACCTTGGATTTTAGGCAGGCTCCGCCTAATGCCACTGAGAAAGAGGCCTAGAGGGTCACACACTAAGTATGTCCATGTATCTCAGTTAAATATTAATTTAACAAGTTAAATAAAGATTATTTCCGAATGTGGTTTAATAATTATTTAAGGATGTCTGATCGCATTTATTTGGACACTAGTTATTCGAGAGGATATATTGTGGGCGAAATAATATATATTTATTAGCGAGTGATGCAGTTACATTTATTTAAGAAATAAATAGCCGTTACTCAAGGTCTAATAAATGTGGTAGAAGAAATAAAGAAAAATGAAAACAAGATAAACATGCCGTGTAGTTTTCATGGAAAACGAGTACACGCCGTGTATTAATGATTACACGCCGTGTAGTTTTTTCAGTCGGGATTTTGAGGAAATAATATCGTTTTATCAAATGATATTTATTATAATCAGCGTGGGCGCATGTCAAGCAATTAATCATTCGACATGAGAGTTTTCTATAAGAGTTATTGAAATAAATAAAATGCGTAACGTGTTTATTTATTGTCATAACTCTATAACCTCAAACCCAATTATAAATATCCTCACAACCCCAACACTTTGTTGCAGAATCGTCGGGAGACACAATGACAGAAACTAGAAAAACGAAAGAAAGAAAGCAAAGGACACAACGATTTACGTGGTTCGAGAATAATCCCTACGTCCACGGGAGAGGTAGAATATTTCACTATTCAGGAGCACAAATTACGGAGGGTTTTTTCAGTAGTAACCCTAGCCCGAAAATGGGCTATAAAACAATGGAGAAGACGATAACTGTTCGAAAAAGTGGTCCGCGTCGCTACAGTGAACGACGGCTGCCTTTGTCAAAAGCGCTACAGTAAAGTTGACCCCGAAGTCCGCACCGCTACAGTGCCTGTCGGTGTCGGTCGGTCAACTCCGCTACAGTGGTCAGCATTGCTACAGTGCAGAAAAATTGGGTCGGGGGCCTTCGGCCTCCGGACCCCCGGAGCAGGGGCGCGTTGCCCCTTGCAACCCCCAACAAGCTCACCGCGGAGCTCGACCTGCGACAGTTGTAGGCCACAAGCATTCGGCCCAACCGGATCGGGCAACACCAAACCAGCACACTTTTCCCCAATCGTTGTGCACAACAATTTTGGAGAGTTCTCTTAAGGTCGAAAGAACTCCTTCCTCTAAAAACGCTCTCAAGACCGAGAGAGATCCACCACCACTGGATCAAGGCGATCAAAGACGGACATCGCAAATGAAGGTTTTTCCGCGCTAGCACTCGGATATCCTTTCGGCGACATCCAGAGATACGTGGAGCATGTGTGGATCACCGTTAGAGGAATCCTACACTTGGATTCTACGACGCAACGACGGATCAAATCGGATCGTGACCGAAGACATCAACGAAGAAAGAATTTCATCAAGGTAATTCTTGTCAATTAATTAAATTAATTATAACCAACATATGATCCTATCTCTATGGTTCCGGGACTCCCTCTTGTTTTTCGTTCTTCGTTCTATTTCGAAGATCCGGCGTTTTACATCGTGACGGATCTCGGATTGATCGTTGTTAACGCTAAAGTTAAAGTTGGGCGACCCACCAACGTGCTTCTGCTGGGCCCAAAACCTACAATCTTTACCTTGATTTAAAATTAGAATACTCCGCTGTCATCTCCACCATCATCACCACAATGATCGTTTGGCTCCACCGTCATCGACTCCGCCATGATCAGATTCGTCACATCAACTCCACCTTAGTCGGATATCCATCTGCATCGGATCATCCATATCGACATTGGTATGATTCATTGCACCCATTGCAGGTGTCATCTTTCAAAACTCTGACGAACTCCTCGATGTGACTCTTTCGCTACATCTGGATCTTCTCAGGCCGGAATTGTGAACTTCCTCTGATACCAGTTGTTGAGTGCAGAGCCCGACGTCGCGGAAGCAGTCACAGAATACTAGAAAATTCACCTGAAGGCTTTTTTATCACCCAAAGGAATTTTGCACATCACCTAAAAGATTTTTACAACGCACTCACAGACCATTTTGTTGTACCGCTGATCATCACAACCGGGATAATCCGCCAGATCTCCTCAACTAAGAGGACTTTTGATAAATGGCTCTCCACCATGGATCTGTTCGCACGCCGTCGTTGACAATTCTCTCGTCATCGTCGCACAAGAACTTTTTCACCTCGCTTTGTTTGCCTTCGTCCGCAGTTGGGCAACCACAAAGGCAGCACGCCCTCACTCTTATTTTTCAAACACTCTTATCCCTTTTTCTCTCTCGCTCCCATATTCAAATTTTAAAATAGAAAAACCCAACAATCATCTCGTGCGTCTGAGAAGGTTTCAGAACGGGGGCATAGAGAGGACTCTTTGAAAATGTCGCCTGGAAGAGGGTGCCTGAAAATGGTCTTCTGAAAGTGGATGTCTGAAAAAAGTTATCTGGAAGAGGACGCCTGGAAAAAATTATTTTGAAGAGGCTAAAGGTGAGCCTGGATGCAGCTTTGCTGGAAAAAGAAAACCTGGAATAAGACGTTTGGAAGCTATAGCAGGAAGAGGATGCCTAAAGGATGACGTTTTGAAAATGTCGCCTGGAAGAGCGTGCCTGAAAATGGTCTTCGGAAAGAGGATGTCTGAAAAAGTCATCTGGAAGAGGACGCCTGGAAAAATTTGTTTGGAAGAGGCGGAAGGTGAGCCTGGAGGCAGCTTTACTGGAAAAAGAAAACCTGGAATAAGACGTTTGGATGCATAGCAGGAAGAGAATGCCTAAAGTTGGGCGTTTGGAAGCATAGCAGGAAGAGGAAACCTGGAATAGGATGCAGCATCTTCAAAGTTGCTGTGAGAGGAGTCCATGTTGCAACATATTTGGCAAGCATAGGAGTGACTGAGGGGCGCCGGAGAACAACATCATTGGAGTCTGCAGAGGGCATAGTGGCCTGGAGCAGTGACAAAGAGGCTTGACAGAGGGCACCTGGGCAGCGACGGTGTTAGGAATATAGGGGGAGTTTCTGTTGAGGCATGACCATTATTGTTTGTTAGTTTGTTAGAGTATTATTGTTTGTTAGTTTTAGAGTTTGTTAGTTGGTTAGAGACAGTATTGTATTTTGTATTGAAGTGCCAGATGTAGCAATGAGCTAGTGGGTATTAAAATGGGCAGCAGGGGGCTGGGCTGGGATACGATTCATTTTTTAAGGGAATTCTCCACAACTGGCTGCTGAGAGAAGGGCTGGTACGTTGGGACGAACAAGTAGGGACTCGGAGGAGTGGTCTTCCACGAGTTCCTAACCTCCATCTCCTTTCTCTTCTTCCCCAAGCTGTAACTCTTTTTTTCTCTCTGTACTGTTGAATTCCAATACAGAATTATACTGTTTGTTTCTACAATTTCTCCTTTCTCAATATTTCACGTAACAATTGGCGACTTCGCTGGGGACCTGCCGTGCGAGAGAACTCATCGCACGTTGGAGGCAGGTGAGGAGGATCGCTGCTAGAAAACCGTAGCAACAGGAAGAGGAAAAAAGAAGAAGAAGAAATCGGCTCTGGCGCAGTGGAGTTGAGAGGCGTCACAGTGCGGCGCGCTTTGTAGAGGAAAAGAGGAGTCGTTTGGTGGAGGAGAAAACGAAGGCAGCCGTTGATATACTGTACGTTTTTTCTGTGAGCCGTTTGCTGTTGGAAAATCATGCTAGCAGAGACTTGTTAGATGAGGAAGCAGCGAGTCGTGGCAGTTGAGAAAGATACGGACGAAGCTAGGGAGACGCGTCTTGGACCTTCAAGCGGAGCTGGGGAAAAACGGAGTTGGAATACCGAGGGGACGATCGCTGCTGAGCCGATAGAGGAGGACGACCGCGACTGGGAGAGCTCTCGGGCCGCGGTGAGTATCCGACGTAAGGGCTGTTGACGGACGAGTTTAATATCTTCAAGGCAGCAGAGAGGCGCATACGAGAGTTGCTATAGAGGAAAACAAAAGGAAAATAACTGTGGAAAACGTCGATGGAGCTATAGACGGATGGTATATATTTCTTTAATGCACCAGTAGGGCTCGTTGGAGAAAACTGTTGGTTGGAGTAAAAAAAAAACGTGCTCAAACAGGGACACATTCGTTGGTGGAGACCGTTCGGAATGGTGTGAGACCAAAGCTACAGTCTGGACGATGGAAGGACACTCGGCCGAGACGCAGAGGCAAACATCATTTTTAGAAGAGTTTTTTAAAAGACAAGAGAGGATCGAGAAGCTGTTCAGAAAGCTTAAACTCGACCTGAAAGACCAAAAGGTGGTTTCAGATGTTTATGCAGGGCTTCCGAATTTTTCTGGACAGTTTACATGTAAGCAGGAGCAATTACAGTTGCAGTCCAATGTGTTGAAAAATTCTCAAAGACTTCAGGGTTCCGAGGAACGAGTGGAGGAGCAAACAAGGAGTTACAGTCCCAGGTGGAATGGTACTGTGTCCAGAAGACTGACCGTGTTGTCGTGACACGTCAAATTGATTATGTTTATAAGGTTGATTTATAGTCTAGGGTAGACCCTAGGTCGTCTCTCAAGGAGCGTTGGTAGGTTTAGAGTGTGTATTTTTAATAAAAATGACTAAGAGAGGGGGTGGTTTTGAAAACAGTTTAAAACAATGACTTAGTTGAAATAGCTTAAAAGATGAGTGACAAAGTGGATTTTGAGAAATATGAGATAAAAGAGTCGATGTGATTTCACTACACACATATCAAGTTCATTGCTCATAGAGATTCATCTTGGGTTTAGAGTAATTCTTTGGTTGGAGTTAATTGGAATCCCGATTAATTCCTAAGCTTTTATTTCAATGCTTTAAGGACCAAACCTTGACGTAACAATCGTATTGTCAAGGTCCAGTACTTATGCATGGAATAAGAGCTTCCAAATCATATTGAAATCTCAATAATTTGGGTATGAAAAGCATTCTTGTGATGTCCAATCGGAACAACACAAGTCACACACTCAAAACCTCACACCGATCGGTTTGAAATTAAGAGCATATCACTCACATGTATCAAATCAAGCATTCAAATCTGAAATAAAATAAGATACATGGAATGAAATGTTTAAACACCCAAATTACTCCAAACCAGTAGCTAATGTATGAATCGGAACTCCCTTGACATGTGTGTAGCTCCCTCACAACGAACACCCAACTTTTAGCTCGACATCGGGAGGAGGAGAAAGCTCGGGTTGAACTCCTTCATTGTTGATCCCCCTATGAGGATAGGGGCCTCCAGAACCTCCAAGGTGATTAGGAGACTCCTCTAGGACTCCAAATTGGCAGCACTTCACTCCTTGGCCGAACTTACAAATGAGCAGCCCAAGGTGCCCTTTTATAGGAAATGTGGGAGGTGGTTTTGGGCACACAGATTTCATCAATCCACTTGCACGACGCGTTTCGGCCTTCAGACAGTCTTATCTCGCTTTGGAGAAAATAGAAAAGTTGTAGCCCTACCCTTTTGACTGTCTCCACCGAAAGTTTGGCACCGTTTGGACAACTACAACTCAAGATATTGATAAAATACAGAACACCGCATTTGACTTGGTCCAAATTCGGTGGCTTGGACAGATCAGTTCGGATGGGCCCCATATAAGCTGAATCAGGATTGTGTTCCTTCATATGAAATGTAGCCTATTGAATTTTGGACAGACCCACAAAATTTCAGCCCATTTGGATGCACGGATTTTGTGTACTATTCAAAACAGTGGACAAATGTCCATGGATCCATGCAATTTTGGCCCAGTTTTCTTTCACTTCATCAAGGGCCTTCCAAATCACCTCCACCTACATTGTAATTTTCAAAACAAGTATCATTGCCCTATTTAATAGTGATAAACACTAAATTATTGAATCAAACATGAAGTACAATTTGATAATATTTTTATAATTTTTAATACAAAATATGTTTAGCACAGCGGTGTAAGGGTGAAAATGAAACAGTGAATCGTGGTACGATCAAAGACTGACTTGGTCTGCTGCGGCAAGCTCTATTGGAGGCGGCGACAAAAACGTGGAGTTCGAGAGGAGTATAGCAAAATGAGTCGAACTGCCTTCATTTACTGGGACCAATCCTTCGGGCTGGATACCCAAAGCTGAAGTTTACTTCCAGGAAAATCGGACAAAAGAGGACATGAAACTTCACTATACGCATATTTCTATGGAAACTACAACCTTATATTGGTTCTTGTCTTGGCTGAATAAAAATTCTGGTGCGAGTTGGGAGCAACTGAAGCCCGTGCTTCTGGAAAAATATGGGGACAACAAGCAACAATGGGAGTTTTTTTCGATGGCAGAGTGAAAAGGCTCCACGTGACAAAAAAGAGGAGGTTGTGCCGGCTATTCAGCGCATGAAACAAGAGAATATTGATTTTATTCAGGTTTACCGCAATATGGAGAAGTTTGGTTTGGGTTTGGAGTTTGAAGAACAAAATGTAGAGGAAGTGAAACACAAAACAAAGAAGTACAACAAATGTGAACATAAGGAGTAGCAACTTGAAACCCAATTGGAACCGCCTGAAGAGGTACTTCCAGTTTTGTTAGAGCTGGTGGGGACCCTGCCACCTGGCAGGTTTATTCAAGAAGGGGGACCATTGGAAATGGGAGAGAGAGAGAAAGCTTAACCGCCTGGAGGGATCATTGGGGGGGCCTAACTGCCTGGAGAAACCGCCTGGAGGGATCATGGGGGGGCCTAACTGCCTGGATAAAGCTTAACCGCCTGGAGGGATCATGGGGGGCCTAACTGCCTAGAGGAATCTCCAATCAGTTGGAGATTACTTAAGGGGCTGAGGAGGGGACCACGGGGGGCATCTTTGGTCAGGTTTAAACAACTCCTTGGAGTTCGGGCTGGAGAGCAGAGGGGCCTCCTGAAGTGTGCCAGTTTCCTTCTTCGTTCCTACCTTTCTATTTCTATTTTTGAGTTCAGGAGTCTGTAACCAGGTACGCTGTACTGTTTCATTTATTATACCTAATTCTGTTGCTAGTTCGGGTGGTGGTGCTTACAATCTCGCTTGGAATCATTGGAACAACGGCTGGAGCGTGCTGAAGCTGGACGAGTTCAGCGCCTCGATCGGGTGGAATCAACGATGTCTGGTTTAGTAGCAACGGTGGGAGCATTTCAGCATGAAATTTCAGGATTAAAGGAGTTGCAGAACACCTTAAGCAACATGGTGCCCCATCTGGAAAAGCTCCCTAATCAAGATGAAGCTGCTACCTCCGCACCAACAGGTGGATCCGGTGGAATGGTGTTAGGGACGCACGAACGGACTGCACCAAACGCGATGCTACCAAGGTTAGAAGAAGCTGCAGGAGACAGTCCCAGACCGCAGCTAGCAGTCCACCGTGTAGAATTACCAGTTTTCGATGGACAAGATCCTCGTGGATGGATTAATAGAGCAGAATTATATTTTCGGATTAATCAAACACCTGAACTCTCTAAAATTTCTTTGGCTCAGGTGAGTATGGAAGGAATTGCCATACACTGGTTCACGGTTCTAGAAGAAGTACATCCTCAATTGACTTGGAATCAATTTAAAGAGGAGTTAATGGAACAATTTAGTGGTTTAGAAGTGCAGAATCCTTATGAGGAATTGGCCGTTAACCAACAATAGGGCACAGTGCAGGAATATATTGAGCGGTTTGAATTCTTGGCATCACTCATTCCACGCCAGCCAGAATCTCAGTATGTGGGATACTTTCTCCATGGTTTGCGAGAGGAAATACGAAGCTGGGTACGAATCCATAGTCCCGAATCCCGACTACAGGTAATGCGGTTAGCAAGACATGTGGAACTAGCCCTTAGCTAAGGCTCCAGACCACCAACTCAATGGGGAGGGACACGCTGGAATGGAGGCAGAGACTGGGTAAGCATTCCTAGGGGAGCTTCACTTCAACAATCAAATCCACAACCTCCAGCAATAAGGCGCAGTGGAGAGCCTCCAGGAAGAAATAATAAAGAGGTACAACACACAATTACAACTGGAAATAGAGTAGTTCGTCAACTAACAAATCGAGAATGGGAAGATCGACGGAAGAGAGGATTATGTTTTCGTTGTGGAAAACCATATAATCCTATGCACAAGTGTTCTGATTCAAAAATGCGGATTTTAATTCTGGGAGAAGGGGATGAAGAAGCAGGACAAACTCCTCAACAAGAGGACACTACAGCTGTAGAAGAAGAAAAGAATTTCATGAGGTGGAATGCAAGCTTGTGGAAATACAGGGTTGGGGGATTTTATGCAGCACCAGGAATTATCCAGAGGAGGCAACAATGTCTATAAAATTTGAAGGTTACATCAAAGAGATACCTATATTAATTTTATTAGACAGTGGAGCCTCCCACAATTTTATTAGCCCACGCATGGTCAAAATTCTGGGGTTAACCATTTGTAGCTCAAAGAAAATGAGAGTGAAGCTTGGGGATGGCCATAAAACCGCTACAACGGGCACATGTCGGCAAGTATGGTTGACTATGGGAGCTTATGGTTGTTCCATTGAGGCACACATCTTAGATATTGGTGGACTGGACTTAATCTTAGGCGTAGCATGGCTAAAGACTTTGGGGGACGTTTGTATCAATTGGAAGACCATGGTGATGAACTTTCTAGTGGAAAATGAGCAGTTCACACTCTCAGGAGTTCACCAAAAGAATCGGGCTGCTGTTTTGCTGGATCAGTGGTCTCAAAAACAAAGTCTCAGCAGTGTACATCGCCAACTAATCAGGGGCAAACGAAGCAGTGGAGAGCAGTTTCTGACTTCTCACCAAAGTCATGACTTACAACAGATCTTTCTCCAATATCAGTCAATTTTTTATGAGCCCCAAGGTCTCTCATCTTCAAGACTCCATGAACATGCTATAAATCTCTTCCCAGGACAGGGACCAATTTCTGTCAGACCATATCGATATCCTTATTTCCAAAAAAATGAGATAGAAACGCAGGTTCAGGACATGCTGACTAAAGGTATAATCCGACCTAGTACGAGTGCTTTCTCAAGCCCAGTATTGTTGGTTAAAAAGAAAGATGGGTCGCGGCGGCTATGTGTTGACTACCGAGCTTTGAACAAGGTAACCGTCCCCGACAAATTTCCAATACCAGTGGTTGAAGAGTTATTAGATGAGTTGTACGGAGCTACTTACTTCTCTAAACTTGATCTTAGAGCAGGTTACCATCAGATCCGCATGCGCAAGGATGATGTGGACAAAACTGCCTTCCGTACTCATAGTGGACACTATGAGTATTTAGTGATGCCATTTGGATTAATGAATGACCCCTCCACTTTTCAAGCAACAATGAATGACTTATTTCGACCCTTACTTCGACATTATGTGCTAATATTTTTTGATGATATTCTTTTGTACAGCAGAGATTGGTCGACCCACTTACAACATCTTGCAAATGTACTTAGTCTTCTCCAAGAAAATCATTTCTTTGCCAACAAAAAGAAGTGCCATTTTGGACAGCGGGAGATTGAATATCTGGGACATATTATATCAGCTGAAGGAGTTTCGGTAGATCCTGGGAAGGTGCAAGTCATGGTTGATTGGCCAATTCCAACTACTGTTAAGGGTGTCTGTGGCTTTTTAGGCCTCACCGGCTACTACCGTAAATTCATTCGGGGATATGGGAAGGTGGCTCGACCTCTCACTGCTCTTACTCGGAAAGTTGGTTTTCAATGGACAAATGAGGCCCTCCAAGCTTTCCAACACTTGAAACAACTAATGACGACGACACCTGTATTAGCTCTACCAGATTTTTCTAAGCAGTTTGAGCTCGAGTGTGATGCCTCCGGGAGGGGAATAGGGGCTGTCCTCATGCAAGAACGCAGACCAATCTCATTTTTTAGTACTGCTCTTTCGGATCGTCACCTTGCTAAATCGGTTTATGAAAAGGAGATTATGGCGTTGGTCCTATCCATTCAACATTGGCGGCCTTACCTCTTGGGCCGCCCATTTATTGTCTATTCAGACCATTGAAGCCTAAAATACTTACTGCAACGGCGAATAACCACAGTGGATCATCAATGCCGTATTGCTAAACTTTTGGGGTACCAATTTGAGATTTGTTACAAACCAGGAAGAGAAAACTCTGCCGCAGATGCTTTGTCTCGGATAAAGGAAATCACAGGCCGCTGTTATCAACTGCAAGCTCAGCCGGTATGGGAGGAGGGGCACAAGCTAGCTGATGGAGTCACTACGGACCCACACTTGGGACCGATTTTCCAAGCTTTGCAATCTGGCCAGCAGACTGTTGCTGGGTTTACTTTACAGCAAGGGATACTCTTATATCATGATCGGTTGGCTATTCCAGCAACTTCCCCTTGGATTCCTTTGTTATTAGCAGAATTTCATTCCTCTCCTCAAGGGGGACATATGGGTTTTTACCGAACTTATCGCAAGTTGGCCGGCAATCTGTATTGGGTGGGCATGAAAGGGGCTGTCCAGAAATTTGTACAGCAGTGTGAAGTGTGTCAACGATATAAATATTCTACTCTTGCCCCTGCTGGTTTACTGCAACCGTTGGAAATTCCTACAACAATTTGGTCCGACATTTCTATGGACTTTATCTCCGGGCTGCCAAAATCAAAGGGGTATGATGTAATTTTGGTGGTGGTTGATCGTTTGTCTAAATATGCTAGTTTTATGCTCCTTAAGCATCCGTATACTGCACGATCAGTGGCTGAACTGTTCCTTCGGGAAGTGGTCCGTCTTCATGGTGTACCCACCTCTATAGTGAGTGACCGGGATCCACTTTTTTTCAGCAATTTTTGGACAGAATTATTTTGTCTCTATGGCACCATACTTCGCTTCTTCACTGCCTACCACCCACAAACCGACGGCCAAACAGAGGTGGTTAGCCGCTGTTTAGAGACTTATCTGTGCTGTTTTGCAGGGGATCAACCACGTACTTGGTCATTTTGGATCCCTTGGGCGGAGTAGAGCTATAATACTACTTGGCATGCCTCTATTAATACAACCCCATTTGAAATTGTTTACGGCCGCAAACCTCCAACCATTCTGAGTTTTTTGCCATCTGAAATTCGTGTGCCAGCAGTAGCAACGACTTTGGGAGACCGGGATGAAGCCCTTCGACAACTCCAACAACACTTGTCTCGTTCACAGGACTATATGAAAAAAACTGCTGATAAGCATCGCCGTCATGTGGTTTTTCAGGTGGGAGATCGGGTATTTCTCAAGCTCCGACCCCATAAACAACACTCTGTTGCCCACCGTGTTCATCAGAAGTTGGCAGCTAGGTTTTATGGACCTTTTACCATTGTTGAGCAGATTGGTCCGGTTGCATACCGTCTGGATCTACCGGCTGCTTCACGAATTCATCCAGTTTTTCATGTCTCCCAATTAAAAAAAGCCATAGGCACGCAGCAGGTTCAACCATCTTTACCTCCAGGAATGGAGTTAGATTCTGCTCAGAGCCCAGAACCAATAGCAGTTCTCTCTTCCCGTTTGAACAATACAGATGGCATGGCACAACCTCAGTTTCTCATCCACTGGTCTGGCTGTTCAATGGATGGTGCCACTTGGGAGGATGAGTTCACTCTCCGCAATCAATTTTCTTCTTTCAGTCTTGAGGACAAGCCTGCTTTTCAAAGGGGTGCAAGTGTTAGAGCTGGTGGGGACCCTGCCACCTGGCATGTTTATTCAAGAAGGGGGACCACTGGAAATGGGAGAGAGAGAGAAAGCTTAACCGCCTGGAGGGATCATGGGGGGGCCTAACTGCCTGGATAAAGCTTAACCGCCTGGAGGGATCATGGGGGGCCTAATGCCTAGCAGAATCTCCAATCAGTTGGAGATTACTTAAGGGGCTGAGGAGGGGACCACGGGGGGCATCTTTGGTCAGGTTGAAACAACTCCTTGGAGTTCAGGCAGGAGAGCAGAGGGGCCTCCTGAAGTGTGCCAGTTTCCTTCTTCGTTCCTACCTTTCTATTTCTATTTTTGAGTTCAGGAGTCTGTAACCAGGTATGCTGTACTGTTTCATTTATTATACCAAATTCTGCTGCTAGTTCGGGTGGTGGTGCTTATCAAGTTTCGAGTCCTCATATGGGTAACCCAGTAAGGCGTACTGAGGAATGACATGTTCCTGTCTTAACAAAACCTCTAGTTTCGGAAGAAAAGAGCAGGAGAGTTCCTTTTGAACAAAGCATAGCGGTAGATAAAGTGGCAATTGAAGATGTGTGTCATGTTGTTGCTGGAGAAAAACCTTTAGATCTGGAAGAAAACGGTCCCGAAATTGCTATGGACGAGCATGTTAGATCTAGGAGAAACTTGTTTTCCGAGAGTGTTATGCCCATTCATTTAGTCCACCGACATGGCTACATTCAGGGGAACACGTTATATGAAGGCGAAGCTGTTTGTAAACCTCTTGTTACCGAAGAATTGGATACACATAATTTTTAGAAGTCTGTTGATAGATCGAGTAGGAGGCGACAGAGAATCCTTTTTCCAGATTTATCTAACAGAGGATTAAAGAACGACCAGTTGGTTAAAGCATCTCATTTTGTATCGGGCAGTTTTTGTACGCTGGGTAGTTGGAGGGTTGGGGAAGCTGCAACAGTTCAGGATGTGATTCCTGGGACCAGATTCAATTCAAATTACAAGCCGTCCAAGCAGTGGCATAGTGCGAACAAACTTCGGATTTTGAGCAAGAACAGGTCGGCTTGCAGAAATATTTGTCATCACCACTCCGGATTTCCGAGTCCCGGGGGGTACCTCTGGTCGAATACGTGAACTCCGGATTACTCCCTCACTGATTAACTCTTTTAACTTTTCTTGCTAGAACTATCTTTCGACTTTTGTTAGCCGACTCATGCGTCGATATTCGGTTTTCGCTTGAACAAACTCCAAGTTGATTTTGGCTTATCTCTATGCCAAGTCAAAAACCAATACAGCGTTATCCCCTCCATACTGATCTGTGCATAATGCAATTTCATTTCCTCCGAAGTTTGATTGATCAAAAAATAAGTATCCGCTTTAGTAATCCATCCAAATGGATCATCTCCAGGTACAACGTTATCCCCTCCATACTGATCTGTGCATAATGCAATTTCATTTCCTCCGAAGTTTGATTGATCAAAAAATAAGTATCCGCTTTAGTAATCCATCCAAATGGATCATGTTGGAGTGTGCATCCCACATCGGACTTGAGGTCCGGTGTGGTTTTTAATATTCATTATAAATACACCCCAAGGGCTCCTTTGGAGAGATACACCTTGGGGGTTCGGATCTCTCTCATTTTATTCTCCTACATGGTATCAGAGCGATTTACTTCCGACCCTCCCTCCTGATTTTTTTTCTCCCCCTTCCTTTAGGGTTTTCCCGTTCGGGGGGCGGTGGCTCCAATCCAAAGAGCCGCCCCCCCTCCCTCCGTTGCTCCTGCCGGTCCTCCCTCCCGGGGGCTCTCCTGCCTGGCGCGGCTCCCCGGCGGCCCTCCGCCTCTGCCATGCGCGGCTCCCTGGCGGCTCTCCCTCCGGCGGCTCTCCCTACCGGCGGATCTCCCCCCCGCGCGGCTTGTTTCCACGCGTCGTCCCCTCCCTCCATCTCGGCCGCACTCCCTTCATGGCGGCCCTCCCTTCGCGCCGCAGTGCCCTCGCCCCGACGCCTTGCCCTCGGCGCGCCTCGCCCCGGCTCTCTGCGGCACTCCCTCACGGCTGCCCTCCCTTCGCGCCGCAGCGCCCTCGGCCCTCCGCGCGCCCTCCCGGCCCTTCCTGGATTTTCCGACCAAATCCGGTGATTTCCGACCTGATCCGGACAGCTCCGGCCGAATCCGGCTAGATCCGGTGATTTCCGGCCAGATCCGGACAGCTCCGACCGGCTCCGGCCTGATCCAGGCTACTCCGGCCAGATCCGGCGATTTTCGGCCAGATCCGGCGATATCCGGACTGCGGCCCTCCAGCAGCGCTCCTCCAAGGCAACCTCCTTCACCGGCCTCCATTCCCGCCAGCACCTCCAGCAGCCGGCCTCCAGCAACCAGCCTCCACCCTTGCCGGCCCCTCCACGCCGGCGGCCTCCTCCGGCTTCCAGCGCCACCTCCCGGCCTTCTTCTCCCTCGCCGGCCTCCTCCTGCGCTTCTCTTCCGGCAGCCACCCGGCTCCAGTTTCTCCTTGCGGCTGCCCAACTTCTGTTTCGACTCTCCGGCACCTCCTGCGGCATCCCCGCCTCGCCGACATCTCCCGACGACTCCCGGCAGCCGCATCTCTGTCCGCCGACACGTCCATTCGCTAGCGCAACACCTCGACCACCTAGGATTTGGGCCCGTTGGCGCCGCCAGTCCTGCAACAATTCTGCGGAATCCCCGCCTCCCGTCGCCGGCCCCGCAAGTGCGGTTTTCTCGGTGCTAGTTTGGATTTCCCGGCGTTTCATCGACCGGCCCCACTAGTGCGGCATTCCTGGCGCTCCGTCACCCAGTCGATCTGAGTGGTTTCATCTGCTGCGCCCGCAACATCTTCCATCCATCATCCTGCGAGGGAGCTTCGATCGTGAGGGGGAGCAGCAACTTTTGCAGCTTTCTTTTTATTTCGTCATGTTTTGTCATCAAGCTGGGTATATCCAGCTTGAGGGGGAGTGTTAGCGTCTGTTTTGTTGTTTTCTTTTCATTATGTGTCCAAGCTAGATACACCTAGCTTGAGGGGGAGTGTTGGAGTGTGCATCCCACATCGGACTTGAGGTCCGGTGTGGTTTTTAATATTCATTATAAATACACCCCAAGGGCTCCTTTGGAGAGATACACCTTGGGGGTTCAGATCTCTCTCATTTTATTCTCCTACAGATCATCTCCAGAAAACAAAGGCAGTTCGACTCTCCTTGTCACACTGCGCATACCGTCCAAAAAAACATCCTCCGTAGAAGCATTTTCCCCTGCACGCACCCCATACTCCACACTTTCCGACTCTTTACCATCAAAATTTCGCGGCACTACCTTGCTCTGTTTCTCCATCACTGAACCCAGCTCCAGTTGCTGCTTGACTTTTTTCAACCGTTCCAAAGTCTGTTTCTCCAAATTTCGAACTCTCAGTGACATGCGTTCCTCAGTCTGTTGCGTCACGTCCAAAGCCACCCACTAACTCTCATTTTGCACGTGCATCAACTTCTCCAAGTTTTCCTGCATCGAAGTCATCGCAACCTTAATGCTCTCCATAGCCGACTCATCCAATCCCACTCGATTCTCCATTCTTGTTTGCATCAATACCGGAATACAACCTCCGTGCTCGCGTTTAACAGTGTTTCCTCTCAGTCGTTCGCCTCGGTTCTCTTTCTCTAGCGTTCGGTTCCCCTGCAGAGTCACCAAAATGTTACACTGGTGAGTGAGTGTGTGGCTTGGAGAAAGAACTAACAAGTTATACTGAAAAACACATTTGATATTACCAGAGGATCAGATTATAGTAGAGAGTAGAGAATAGGATGCACAACAGGATAATTCCAGAGAGTCCTCCTTGTCTTCCTCCTGTTGCAGCAATGGAGCATAAGAGTCTGTCCGCAACTCCCGCCAGAATATGTTCTAACAGATTCGGTACCAGCCTTCTAATCGAAAAGATGCCCTCCTAATACCATGTGCCACAATTTATACACCTCTTAATCAACTATATCTATTTCCCTTTCTACCCCTCCTGAAATGTATGAAGAATAGGGGGCGTGAAACAACTAAAGGGGCATGTTGGAGTCTGCATCCCACATCGGACTTGAGGTCCGGTGTGGTCTTTAATATTCATTATAAATTAACCCCAAGGGCTCCTTTAGAGAGTACATCTAGGGGGTTCGATTTCTCCTATTTCACCTTTCTACATGGTATCAGAGCGATTTCTAACCCGATCCCTCCCTCCCGTCTAGGGTTTTCCGACATCAACCCCCCGCGGGGGCGGCGATCTCGGTGGCCATAGGTTTTAGGCCGCCGCCCCTCCCCCTCGTGGCCCTCCAACCCTAAGCGGATCGCTTCTTCCTGGCGCTTCTGCCCGGTCTGATTCCCCTCTGCCTTTGCCCTTCCCGGCGGGTCTCCCTCCCATGCGGACTCCCGGTGCCGCCGCTCCCGCGACGCCTCCCCGTCGGTCCCGGCAACCACGGCTCCTGCGCCTCCCGTTGCTGCCCGCGACGCCTCCCGTCGCCCCTCGCGGTCCCGCTGCGCGCTCATCCCGGCGCCCGCTCCTCTTGCGCGCGAACCCTCCCCGCCGCGGCTCCTCCCGGCGACAGGCTTCCTTGCCCGGCGGTTCTCCCGCCTTCCCGTCGTCAGCCCTCCGCGGCTCTTCCCGGCGGCGTCCAGATCCAGCGCGGATCTCCTTCCTCCATGTGCGCGCCTTTCGTCCAGATCTAGCCGCGCCTGCTTCCTGGCGCTCCTCAGGTGTAGCGGATCTCCTTCCGTCTGAGCGGATCCTTCCTGGCGCCGCGTCCTTCATGCGCGCCGCCTCCTGTGTGGTCATCCAGCCCTGCCTCCCTATTCTGTCGGCCTCTCCCTCTGCCGGCGCCTTCGACAGCCGACCTCCATTCCTGCCGGATCCTCCATCAGCAGTCGGCCTCGAGCCTCGCCGGCCCCTCTCTGCGCGACAACTGGCCTCCATTCCCGGCCGGCTTCCAGCGCCGCCTCCCGCTGTCCTGCTCCCTCGCCGGCCGCCTCCAGCGCTCCTCTTCCGGCAGCCATCCGGCTCCAGTTTCTCCCGGCGGCTGCCCTACTTCAAGTTTCGGCTCTCCGGCACCTCCTGCGGCATCCCCGCCTCGCCGACATCTCATGACGACCCCCGGCAGCCGCATCTCTATCCGCCGGCACGCCCATTCACTGGCGCAGCAGCTCGACCACCTAGGATTTGGGCCCGTTGGCGCCGCCAGATCCCGCAACAATTCTGCGGAATCCCCGCCTCCCGTCGCCGGCGCCGCAAGTGCGGTTTTCCCGGTGCTAGTTTGGATTTCCCGACGTTTCATCGACTGGCCCCACTAGTGCGGCATTCATGGCGTTCCGTCAACCGGCCGGTCTGAGTGGTCATCTGCTGCGCCTGCAACATCATTCATCCACCATTTTGAGGGGAGCTGTGATCGTGAGGGGGAGCATCAGTGTTGCAGTATTTTCCTTTATTTTATTTCGTCTTGTTTTGTCATCAAGCTGGGCATGTCCAACTTGAGGGGGAGTGTTGGAGTCTGCATCCCACATCGGACTTGAGGTCCGGTGTGGTCTTTAATATTCGTTATAAATTAACCCCAAGGGCTCCTTTAGAGAGTACATCTTGGGGGTTCGATTTCTCCTATTTCACCTTTCTACAGGGCAGAAGGGTCTGCACCAGGAAAAGAACCCAAACTGCTAACAATTGTGAACATTCGTCAGTGGTCCTGCAGGCCGCAGAGCTCTAGAGAGGTGGTCTCTCTTTAGTCACACTCACTCACAATCATTAGGAGCCCCAGGAGGTGGTCTCTCCCGACTCCAGCATACTAATAGTTGAGAAGTGGTTGCAAGCAATTAATTTTGTCGCTCAGTTGATTGATTTCCAATTCTTCATTGCTTTTTTCTTCTACATTGCTACTGTTTGCGTAACACGAAGTAGCAAGAATAGACTTAGAAATCTTGCCTCTTGAATGAGGCCAAAACTCTATTTATAGAGATTGATGATTAAAATTCAAACTAGTGGAATAAGGTGATTGGATAGAGACCTATTCAAATAGAAAGAACCTAGATTGGCTCATATAATAAATACTAACAAATTATAATGATAATAATTAAATATGATTATGATTATGCTTTTGTCTTTTTATGTTGGTATGATAATTAAGCATAATTATTTTAAAAATAGTATAATTTAAAATATAATTGAATGTATAATTATTATAATTGTATTTTTAATTATAATTATAATTATTGTTATTGGTGAATTCCCCTTACCTCAATGTGAGGTGGAGACATTCTTTTATAGATGAGTAAAACTAATTACAAGGAGGGTAAGTCCGATGTGGGACTCAGAAATACCCATTAACGTAAATGGGGTCCAACACTCCCCCTCAAGCTGGACATGCTCAGATTGGATTGAGTCCCACAAAGAAAAAAGATGACAAGACACAAAGACCATCTCATACTCCCCCTCAAGCTGGGCCATAGAGGCTGTGAATACCCAGCCTGGTAGTGAGAGAGTCAAGGCGAGCTCCTGGGAGGACTTTGGTGAAGAGATCGACAAGCTGATCTGCCGTCTGAATATGGCCAAAGCTGATATGGTTCTGCTCCAGATGGTGGCGAAGAAAGTGGCAGTCCACCTCGATATGCTTCGTCCGTTCATGGAAGACGGGATTCGAGGCAATCTTTGTGGCTGCCTGATTGTCACACCAGATATGAGCAGAGGTTTGTGCCGGGAAGCCGAGCTCATGGAGGAGATGACGAAGCCAGAGGATCTCAGTGGTGACTGTGGCCATGGCGCGGTATTCAGCCTCTGCACTTGATCTGGAGACGATAATCTGTTTTTTGCTGTGCCAGGAGATGAGGTTATCGGCTAAGAACACGGCGAATCCCGAAGTGGACTTGCGGGTAGCGAGGCAACCTGCATAGTCCGCATCACAGATGACCTCAACATCCAAATGAGCATGATGAGAGTACTGAAGGCCACGTGCAAGGTCTTTCTTGATGTATTTGGCAATGCGGAGGACAACATCCCACTGAGATCTGGTTGAATGCTCCATGAACTGGCTGACTTTGCCAATGACGCAGGCAATGTCGGGTCGCGTCATGGTGAGGTAGTTAAGTTTACCCACCAGACGTCGATAGCTCTCGGGATGAGGAAATGGTTCCGAGTCGGTATGGAGAGAGCGTTCCCCTGGCTCAAGTGGAGTATCCACTGCAGTGGCTGTGCTCAAATCTGAATCCTGCAAGATATCAAGAGAATACTTGCGCTGACAGAGAGAGATAGTGTCCTCAGAACGTGAGACCTTGATGCCAAGGAAGTAGGTGAGGGGACCAAGATCTTTGGTGTGAAAATGGTGGTGAAGGTGCGCCTTGAGGTTGGCGATTCCTGTGGAGTTGCTCCCTGTGATGATGATATCGTCAACATATACCACGAGCAAGATACAGCCGTGCGTCGTCGTACGGAAGAAGACTGTGTGATCTTTCATACTGCGAGAGAGGCCAAAGGCCGTGACGACAGTGCTGAAGCGGCCAAACCAAGCTCGAGGAGACTGCTTGAGGCCATAGAGGGATCGACGGAGGCGGCAGACATGAGAGTCGGCACCAGAGGCACAAAATCCAGAGGGCTGTTGCAGGTAGACTTCTTCGTCAGGAAAGCCATGAAGAAAGACATTCTTGACATCCAGTTGATGAAGCGACCAGTGATGATGAGCAACCATAGATATGAATAGGCGGACATAGGTCATCTTGGCGACCAAAGAGAAGGTCTCAAAGTAATTGATGCCATATGTCTGAACAAATCCCTTCGCCACAAGTCGGGCTTTGAGGCGGCAAAGAGAGCCGTCGGGATTGAGACGGATTGTATAAATCCATTTGCAGCCGACCGCCTGTTTGCCCGCCGGGAGGGGGACTAGATCCCATGTATGGTCGTCATCCAGAGCTTGCAATTCACCCCGCATTGCTGCTAGCCATCCGGGGTGAGATTTGGCTTCACTAACTGTTCGAGGAATCGACACTGTCTCCAGAGCTGACCGACCCCTATATGAAGATACAAAGAGAGAAGTAGTCTGACAGGAGCAAGTACCTTTCCGGAGCGCAATCGGCAAGTCCTCGGGTGCTGTGACAGGAGCTTCAGACGAAGTGGGAACAATGTTGTCCTCGGCCTGGATGGGGGGTACAGTCGATGGGCGACGAGAGTAGGTCTGTCCAAAGAGATGACCATTAGGAGGAGACACCAGAGGCGGTTGAATCATGAGAGGAAGACAGTCATCGATGGCCGTGTTGAGTGCGGGAATATCCAAGAAAAATACATCGGAGGGATTTGGGAGAAAGTTTAGAGAGATTGGGGCGAGTGTCCCGGACATAGCAGAGACATCCGAAGACGCGGAGTGGAAGGGAGTGAGGAGGAAGAGAGAGGAACAAAGTATGAAATGGAGTCTCCCCTTGAAGGATGGAGGAAGGAAGACGATTGAGAAGGTAAGTAGCAGTGAGGATGACATCCCCGCAGAGGAGAAGAGGCATCTTGCGGTGGATGAGGGCACGAGTAGTTTCCAGAATATGCCGGTGTTTTCGCTCGGCCACTCTATTTTGCTGAGGGGTATCAGGACAGGAGGTCTGATGGATGATGCTGTGTGCCCGCACAAACTGCTGAAAGGGAGTGGATAAGTATTCCCGCCCATTGTCAGAGTGTAGACATTTTACAGAGAGAGAAAACTGTGTCTGGATCTTATGGTAAAAGGTCTGAAAGGTGGAGAGAATTTTTGTCCGATCTCGAAGAAGGTAAAGCCATGTCATACGGGAAAAATCATCAATGAAACAGATGTAATATTTATACCCAGATTGACTCGAGGTGGCACAGGGACCCCATACATCGGAATGAACCAAATCAAAGGGTTTGGCGGCCCGTGTGTTAACTTGAGGAAAATATGATGTGCGATGGTGTTTCGCAAAGCTACATGACTCACAATGAAAAGATAAATGCGGACTAATATCTGGATAGAGCTGATGAAGAGCGGAGGTGGAGGGGTGGCCCAATCGAGAATGGAGGTCTACAGCACGAGCAGGGACAGACGTGCAGGCGATGGATGTCGGGCCATCAAACATGTACACCCCATCTCGAAGCTGGCCTCTACCAAGTTCCTGGTTCGTCGTCCGCTCCTGAAACAAAACAGAAGACGAGGTAAAGATAGCATTACAATTGAGATCCTTGGTCAGCTTGCTGATAGAAAGCAGGTTAAACGGACTGCGTGGTACATGAGCCACCGAGGATAGGTGAAGGGAGGAGGTGAGGGAGAATGTACCAAAGCCGACAATGGGGAGAGTGGAACCATCAGCAACAGTGATGGCTGAGGAACCAGTATAGGGACGGTAGTTGGAGAGTATACTTGCATCCCCGGTATGATGCTCGGACGCACCTGAGTCAAGCATCCAGGCAGAAGAACGATGACTGACAAAAGCAGTGGAACCACCGGAGTGGGCAAGAGATGCTGATGAAGAGCCCGGCATGGAGGTGGCCCGATGATCGTGAATCAGCTGGATCTCAGCCATGGAGAGATCCAAAGACGATGGAAGAGCAGCAACAGACAGAGGGGGCGAGGTCGACCGTCTTCACGACCGCGTCCACGAGTGCCGGTAGGGCGGCCACCGCCACGACCCAGGAGAGCAGTGTGATCAGGGCTAGGGACGGGTGGGGCAAGGGCTCGATGAGCTTTCCCCAGACGATTATAGACCTGTGGGATATCCAGCGTAGAAGGGCTGGCAAGCATCTCGTTGGCCGTCGTGGCATAGTCCGGGGCGAGGCCATTTAGGAGATTGAAAATGCAGAGCTGGTCCCGTTGAGTCTGCGCTTCCGTTGGAGTCCGAGGAACGGGCCAGAGCTCTTGCAGTTCGTCCCGGAGACCTTTCCATTCCAAGAAATAGGCCGAAAAGGTCCGATCCTGTTGTCGGATGTGGGATAAACGCTGAAGAATGTCGGAAACCCGAGTCAAGTTGTTGGTTTCGGAATACATGACAATCAACGAATCCCATAGTTCTTTGACAGTGTTGGCAGTCCGGGTATTTCACCGATCGGTCCATGGAGTTGACCAGTAATGCGAATATTTAGCTATTCGCAAGTTGCCAAGAGTTGAATTTGGTGTCAGTCATGGCGGGTGGAGGATTTTCAAGATGAGAATGAAGGCCCATGCCGCGCAGGGACATCAAGACCGTCTTTCGCCAGACGGAGAAATTGGTGGCGTCCAACCGGTCATCTACAAGCCGGGAGGAGGCGGTGATCAGGGAAGGCAGAACCGAGGAAGCGTCCATGGTGGGCGACGAGAGGCGCGGGTGGCGCGGTCGTCGGGAACAGCCGGAAGGGCGAGCGGGAGCGGGAACCGCCGGGAAGAGCCGGGGAAGGCGCGGTTGGCGCTGGGTCGCCGGGACGAGCGCGCAAGGAGGGAGGGGCTGGCGCGGGGTTGCCGGGAGCCGCGGGCTGGAAGGGAGACAGGGCCGCCGAGAGGAGACTCCCGGCCGCCGGGAAGGGGAGACGTCGGGAGCCGCGCCGGGAGCCGCGCCTTGAGCCGGGGCGAGGGTGCCGCTGGGCGAGGGCGTCGGGGCGAGGGCGCTGCTGGGCGAGGGCTTCAGAGCGAGGGCTTCGGGGCGAGGGCTTCGGGGCGAGGGCGCCACTGGGCGAGGGTGCCGGGGCGAGGGCGCCGCTGGGCGAGGGTGCCGGGGCGACGGCGCCGCTGGGCGAGGGCTTCGGGAGGTGAGCCGCGCTGGGAAGGGGAGACGTCGGGAGCCGCGCCGGGAGCCGCGCCTTAAGCCGGGGCGAGGGTGCCGCTGGGCGAGGGCGTCGGGGCGAGGGCGCTGCTGGGCGAGGGCTTCGGGGCGAGGGCTTCGGGGCGAGGGCGCCACTGGGCGAGGGTGCCGGGGAGAGGGCGCCGGGGCGAGGGCGCCGCTGGGCGAGGGTGCCGGGGCGACGGCGCCGCTGGGCGAGGGCTTCGGGAGGTGAGCCGCGCCGGGAGAGAGGCCTCTGGGAGGGGAGCCGCGCCTGGAGAGAGGGCCGCCGGGAGGGGAGCCGCGCCGAAAGAGAGGGCCGCCGGGAAGGGCAAGGCCTAAGGGGAGAGAGGCGGGGCCGGACAGAACCGGGAATCCGCTGGGAGGGAGGGTCGGGATTAAGATCCCTCTGATACCTTGTTATTGGTGAATTCTCCTTACCTCAATGTGAGGTGGAGACATTCTTTTATAGATGAGTAAAACTAATTACAAGGAGGGTAAGTCCGATATGGGACTCAGAAATACCCATTAACATAAATGGGGTCCAACAATTATCACTCTTCAACTTGTCAATTTTAGTTTCATTTCATATGTGCCAAATAGCATTTGAAATTTAATTTATCCTTCCATTTATATTGTCATCTACTGTTTTCCATGTTGGAAAGGGAAACATTCTGCCTTCATCAATATTAATTGTCATGAATTTTAAGTTATATAATGTTGAGTTTTGATTTTGTCTTTGCTGTTTATGGCACATCATTTCAAAGTTGGAATCCATGAGTCGTTCCCTGTTAATAATAATCAGAAGCTGAGTAAATTATTCTTGAAGTGCAGCAGATGGCTGGAGTGATGTCATGTTGTCATTATCCAAAAATTATAGTCGATTATGATAGTTTGAGATGCATGATTATTTATTTATTTATTAAATAGCAAAGCAAGTTGCCCCACCGTTGGTGGTAGGTGGTAAGGGTTTGGGGGGGTGAGGGGCAGGTCGCGGGGTCAAGTCCCCGGGCTTGCAATTTAATGTAATTTTCTTCCTTGCGTCCTGTGCCGCTTTCGCGGTTGTACCCAATTTTTTAAATAGCATAGCAAGTCACATACACATTTCACATGCACTGTTGATTTTCTGTATTCCATGTTTTTCTCCCATGTTGCCCTTTTGTCTGTGGCAATGTGGCAATGTGGCTATTCTTATGCTGCTAGATTTGAGGTGCGCTTAATTTTTTTCGTGTCTTCTTCTTAACAGGACCGCTCCAGAATTAGTTGGTTTGCTTTCTGACCTGAATGGTGCTGTTGAGTACCTTGAGATTAAAGCTTGTCCTCTTTCAAGAAAGGTATTATTCTTCTATGAAATGAAATGTATTTGAAGACGGTTTGAGATTGGTTCTATTAAAAGTGGTTGGTTGGTTGGTTCATGATGTAGAAAAATCTAAATCATGCTTTGGCGATTATGATTATCATTGGTTTGGCCTCACACCTTGCAGTTATAATGCTCTCTTGATGATGTGCTTCTTGATGGCTTTTCACTGGAGGGATTTACTTGATTTCTCAGTTATGATTTGTTTTTTAGAAATCTGCTAGAGCTCTCCTGGTTCTATACGCGAAAGGCACACAAGTCCTAGGATTACTAAGCTTTGGTAATTTGCAGTTGACTAATTAGAGTGGGCTGTGATAGTGAGGACAAGCTTGGCGTTGGGCCCCCATTCCTCCCTCAAACACAGACATTGTAGAAATTAGGTATCGGAATCCATGCCTCTCAAGCGAGGCCGATCATTTTATCTGTAGCAAAACAAATACAAGAGATGAGCGGTAAATACAAAATACAAAATTTAAAATTCAAAATGACTGGGAACAAGAGCCTATTTGAACATAAATATCTCCAATACCCCCCTCAAGATGGGACATATGTATTTACCATGCCTAACTTGACACATAAAAACTAAACACGTGCTTCAGGAACCCTCTTTGCCAAGATGTTTGCAAGTTGATCTGCAATGTGAACATGACCGAGGGTGATCATTTTCTTCTCATAATTCTTCTGGATGAAATGACAACCAACTTCAATGTGTTTAGTCCGTTAAGGATTGGTAGCAATTTTGACTGTGACTTAATTGTCACACTAGATGTGTGCAGACTTCCTTATAGGATAGCCAATCTCCTGTAGCGTTTGCTGTGCCCAAATAATTTCTGTAGTCCCATGAGCCATAACACGATACTTTGACTTGGCACTGGTTCAGGAGATAACTGTTTGTTTTCTTTTCGTCTGGAGACCGGATTACCTCTAATAAAAACAACAAATCCAGACGTGGATCTCCTAGATGAGAGACATCCTGTATAATCCGCCTTACAAAAAGCTTCAATATCCATGTGCCATGATTAGAATATAGTAACCCTAGCCTGAGTTCCTTCTTCACACATCTGACAATGTGTGACTTAATTGTCACACCAGATGTGTGCAGACTTCCTTATAGGATAGCCAATCTCCTGTAGCGTTTGCTGTGCCCAAATAATTTCTGTAGTCCCATGAGCCATAACACGATACTTTGACTTGGCACTGGATCAGGAGATAACTGTTTGTTTTATTTTCGTCTGGAGACCGGATTACCTCTGATAAAAACAACAAATCCAGACGTTGATCTCCTAGATGAGCGACATCCTGTATAATCCGCCTTACAAAAAGCTTCAATATCCATGTGCCATGATCAGAATATAGTAACCCTAGCCCGAGTTCCTTCATCACACGTCTGACAATGCGTAGGGAAACCTCTCATTCTTGCTTTGTCGGGGATTCTATGTGCCGACTGGCCTTGCTCATTGCACGGACAATGTCAGGGCAAGTCATTGTCAGATAGTTCAGCTTGTTAACATGTTGTCGATATCTGTCAGGCGAGGAGAAGGTCTCACTGTTGAGTGTGAAGAGTCTTTTCCCCAGCCTCAAGTGGCGAGTCCATTGAATCTCGCCGTGTCATTCTAGTTTCCTGTAGCAGACCAATGACATATTTTTGTCTGAGAAAGAAATATACCATGAAAACATTTAGAAACCTCAATTCCTAAAAAGCAGACGAATCCTTCTTGCTCTGACACAACCCAAAACTGGTCACAACTGTGCAGAAGTGGCCAAACCAAACACATGGAGACCGATTCAACGATCAACAAAGATGATATACCTTGGAAGACTCCCTCTGAGCAACAGGCCCCGAAGGTTACTCCATATATACCTCCTCATCAAGAAAATCATGGAGAAAGACATTCTTGACATCCAATGGATAGAGAGGCCAATGGTGAGTGGCAGTGAGAGAAATAAAAAGACGCACTGATGCCATCTTAGCCACAGGTGAAAAAATGTCAATGTAGTCAATGTCGTGGGTCTAGGCGTAACCTTTTGCAACTAGGTGAGCCTTCAGGTGATTTAGAGTGCCATTAGCCACACTATAGATCCATTTGTATCCAACAAGCTGCTTACCAGTGATTTAGAGTGCCATTAGCCCTCACGGACGGTGCAGTTTGTTTCTCTCTCCACTACTAATTCTTTTTTGTGCGATCTACTGGGAGACGCGCCAACTGTGACGCCCGTTGCTGTGGACGTTGGCAGACTGGTTGTCAAGGGCTCTATGCTACTTGATGAATGCTGAGAGGTTGCTGCAAGACTCAATCACAGAGGGAACCACGAACGCTGAAAGGACGTTCGTTGCAACAGGAAGTTACCGCTGGAGTTTGGCCAACCAGAATGTTTTCAGGGAAGGATCCTTGGGGCTGGATCACGAAAACCGAGGAATACTTTTTGAAAGGACGAACAGAGGACATGAAGCTGCATTGGGCGCAGATAAGTTTGGAATGCACTGTTCTACCTTGGTTCTTTACATGGCAGAATGAGAATCCTGGCTCGTCGTGGGAGTAGTTGAAGCAAACACTAGTGGAAAAATATGGGAACAACAAGGATTGGTTGGAATTTTTCCGACAGCATTGTGCGGAGCAGATTGTTTCCATATCAGAACGACCTGACATGGTAAATTCTGATCCGAGTTCTTCAGTGGATAAGCGTAAAAGGCGTATTGAGGAGGCGTAGCATGTTCCTGGACGGCACATGAATCCTCAAGCTGGAGAAGTAGCTAGCCTAAGAGCCTCGCCAGCTGAACAGATGAGGTGAGATATGGAGGCAATCGCCTTGCTCCCTGCTCTCTACGACAAGGAGAAGTGGCACGTTTTTGTTTCGCAATTGAAGCCTCCTATTGCAGATATTGCGAGTCCTGAGCCGAATAAACTTGAGGATTCTGAAAAACAGACGATTCCAGACTGTCACCTTTGTCTTCAAGGCATGCAACGCTGAAATTCAGTGGCTCACAATCAGTTGAAGGCTTGGACAAGGGCAAGCAGAGTGGGGGCGAAAGTGAACAATGTATGGAAACAATCGCTCCCACTTCTATTTTCTCTTATAAGGGAGATCGTGTTTCCTCTCCTAGTTTGGGTTTTGAGGAACGAAGCAAGGCCATAGATGTTTTGGCTCAGGATGCTCGACTACCCGCAGATGAGTTCCGCGGAGCTGCTGGGCACTTTTTGGAGTTGGACGTGATGGCAGGGCAACCAACGCCCGCTCAAGTGATGCCTCGGCTCTTAACGCATGCCAAGCAAACTCTGGTAGAACTGCTTTTGGGTGTCACGATGAAGGAAACAGATTTCACGATAGGCATTGAAGCAACCGGAATACCAAGACAGCGTGTGGCTTACCCGCTGGTTCGGTGTGCAATATGCGCAGTAAGCGTTATGTCTCTATGAACATGGTAGCGACTCCCAAGACTAATTTGAATAAGAGGAAAAGCAAGCATGTTAAAGTGGTGCTGGCAGAAGTGTAGCTTCGGTCCAACGTGAGGCCGCTAATGGTTTGGCTAAGCTAAACCGGGGAACGAAGGTTCCGGGCAACAAAGTTAGTGCATATGGAGCCCTGAGGATGTGGGGAAGTTTCCTTCCAGCTTGGCAATTCAGAATTAACTCGAGACACTAGAGTCAGGGACAACGCCTTGAGGGCTTGGCTTTCGAAGTTGGAACAGTTTCTCTCAAAGAGCTCCGACGTATTTCTGTTATATCTGTTGCAGCATGGGTATTACTTCAGCAGTTGGTTCAGGATCCTGGTTTTACTGGTGCAGGTTATTGGGCAGTAGATGGAGATGGGTTTAACATAAGTATTGCAAGGCTTAGAGCTGACGTTATTGTTTTCTCACGCTGTTGTGGACAAGAAGTGAAAGGGCCTACACAGAGCATTGGGTTGTTGTCCTACATATTTTCGAGATGCTCGGTTAAGAAAGATATTTTAGTTCCCAAGCTTGATTATGTTAAAAACAGCAAACAATGGAAGAAGATACAATTTTACTTCTGTCGTTGATTGGAGCAGAATTGTGAAAGTTGTTGCGCACTGGTTGCCATAGTTTGATGAAGTGTATTTTCCGCAACAGTTCAATGCAGATGATGGTATGAAATATGGCTGGTATGCTTCACTAGTCGTTGTACCTGAGCTGGAAGAGCCAGACGATTCAGAAGCGCAAGGGGTTGTGCGGCTCAAAGTTGGCGATGGACGTGTTGTTGAGAGTTTTGAGATCAAGGGAGTGGTTGTTGTTGAGAGTTTTGAGATCAAGGGAGTGGTTGTTGTTGGTGTACGCACTCAAAATGGGGGTGGACGAGTTGACAGCTTTCTGAGGAAATAAGTAAATTTGTTTTGTGCGTCCCACCTGATTATTTGCTCTCTAGAGGTGCCTGCAGTGGTTTTTGTGTGGACGGCTGTAGTTCAGCTAGCTCTAATTACAACAAGGGTTTGGGTTTGTCATGCCTTGGTATCAATTGGGAGTTGTACTGTTGGGTTTGCTCTTACCATTGATCCTCTGCGACAAGGTTGAGAATGTAAAGCAGTGTTTCCCGACAACTGCCTTGAATTTTCCCATGTTGGAAGAGTACGATTTCAGGAATGGTGCTGTTGTTGCGGAATCACCGGGAGACAGAACGACAGAAAACGAGAAAACGAAAGAAAGAAAAGCAACAAGGAACACGGCGATTTACGTGGTTCGGGAAAAATCCCTACGTCCACGGGAGAGGCAGATTTTCACTATGATTCGGGAGCAATTACAGAGGATTTTCCAACATTACAAACCCTAGCCCGAAATGGGCTACATATGAAGAAGACGGTCTACTGTTCTGAATAGTAGTCCGCGTTGCTACAGTGATCGGCGGCTCACTTTGTCAAAAGTGCTACAGTGTCTGCCGGCTGGAAGTCAAAAGCGCTACAGTACTGTTGACCCCGAAGTCCGCACCGCTACAGTGCATGTCGGTGTCGGTCGGTCAGCTCCGCGACAGTTGCGGGCCACAAGCATTCGGCCCAACCGGATCGGGCAACACCAATCCAACAGCTGTGAAACCGGATCATGACATGGAATTGAAGCCTCAGGCGCAGCTACGACCTTACCAGGAAAAGCGCCCCAGTAAAATGTTTGGATATGGTAGGGCAAGATCTGAAAATATTGAACTGTCATGCTGTGCAGGAAAATCTCTAGTTGGTGTTTCTGCTGCTAGTCAGATAAGAAAGAGCTGCCTATGTTTAGCTACGAATGGCTTATTTGTGGACTGATGGCTTTTCTTTCCTGTTTAAGCTGTGGTCTGCCACAAGAGACAAACAGATCTGTCATTATACATCTTATAGCAAAGATGAGTTCTGTGGCAAAGCTGGTGTGGTTGTGACGACATACAACAAGGTAGCTTTTGGCGATGAATGGTCTGAAGAATCTGAAATGATTATTGAAGAGATCCGAAATAGAGAGCGGGGATTGCTTCTTCTGGATGTGGTGCATGTTGTTCCTGCTCACATGTTTCGAAAGGATATTAGCATTACCAAGTCTTACTGCAAACTAGAGCTGACTGCAACATTGGTTAGTGAGGATGAACGAATTATTGACTTGAACTTTCTTATTGGATCTAAGCTGTACGAAGCAAGCTGGTTAAATTTAGTGAAGGGAGGATTTTTTGCAACTGAACAGTGTGCTGAATCTAGGAAACACATACATGGCAATGGAAACTGCAAATTCTCTCCTAGGGTTCAGAAGATGCTGAGAAGACGAAAGAGATTTATTTCAGATATTCATCTCCTTGAGGACAAGGAGGTTTTTCAAGAGGGAGGTAATATTAGGGCTGTGGTGTGGGCTGTCCGTGTCTGTAGGGGTTTGAGTAACTGCCAAGGGGGCAGTGTTGTCTTTGTCTTTTTCTTTTAATTAGTGTGCTGTGCTGTCTTTTTCTTTTAATTAGTGTTGTCTGTCTTTTTCTTTTAATTAGTGTGCTGTGCTGGCAGGGTAGTTGGGGGATAATAAATGGGAGCTGGTGGTAGTTGGTAGGGGGAATTCAATTTGTAATTTCAGCTGACTGCTGAGAGGGAGAGTCTTGGGGAGGATTGGGCAGGCTGATTCGGAAGTGGTCTTCCAGGGAGAGTGGCCTTATCCCATAGGGATTCTTTTTCCCCATCTCTTTCTTCTTCTTCGTCATCTGGAAATAACAAGTGCCGCTGTTGATGTTCTACTTTCTTCTTCCTATATTTTGTCGAACAATCCATTTTAGGTTGGTTACCTAACACACATGCTGAACAATAACAAAAAATAAACCTCATCGGCCTTCGGCCCAACTCACACAATCCAACTCCTCGGATCCCCGGCCTTTGCAACCTGCTTACTAAACCACGTGTCCATCTTCAAGCGATACTTGTGCCCTGAATGAAAACAGGAAGGTCTACCCACATACATCGAAACCCATGCCGTGTTGGGGGTGAGTCCAATGACCCAGTAGGAATCCTCAATGCCCCAACAACACTGAGTGATTCTGTGATCAAGTGGATGTGCATGCAATACATATACAAGGTGCAATCGTGTTTGTGTAATACACCCATATCCGGAAACATAACACAAAGGCACAACAAACATGCACGTCGAGTCATTTGGTGTTAACCGGGCAACCTTGAACCCCGACCAAACCCGCTTTAGCCGGTGTTGGAGTGTCTCTGAGCATGTCACACCAATTACCCAGGGGGACCAAGCCCTGTCCCGAAACCAGTATCTGAACTTCATACCTGCTTCGGCTAGTGCCAGATGTCTTTGAGTGCAACCACCCCGGGGAAATATACCCATCCCCTGAACATAGTGAAACAACCCGGGGCATCCTCCATCCCAGAACCACCATCTACTCGGGGCTGTACCTCACCCAGAACCATTATCCTACCCAGGGAGCGTCCTGCCCTAGAGCATGAAAATATCTACCTAGGGGGACCCCATCCTACCCTAGAACCATGAGAAATATCATACACCTGGAGGGTCGGATGCTCCCTAGAGTATGAAAATATCTGCTATAGTGTCAGAGATGCTACAACACCCCAAAAAATGGGCCGGGGGCCTTCGGCCCCCATACCCTCGGAGTAGGGGCGCGTTGCCCCCTGCAACCCCCAACAAGCTCACTGCAAAGCTCGACCCGTGAGAGTTGCGGTCTGGTGCGCAATATAGACCGGAAGCGTTCTGTCCAAACATCACCCAGAACAGATCGGGCTACACCAATCCAACATAATCAATGCTCCACCTTGACACAATTTTATTGCAACTGGTGTTATAATCTTTGGATTGCATGGGCCACTCTTATAAATATTAATAATATTTTAGAATACATTAAATAAACAAGTTACAAGTGTCTTCAAACATTTACCAAGGTTATATGCATTTAAAATAATTTTTCTGCCTACTGTTTTCATACTCACATTTAAAATGGTTTTTATTTTTCTTTAATCACCAATCAGCCAGAAAGAAAAGGAAAAAGAAATAGAAAATTATTGAATTATGCTTGTCTACAAAGATAACGATCTACTTTAAAATCAATGGTAAGCGTTTTTTTCAACTTTTATTAATTTTTTATTTTTATTTTTAGGAATATGTAGTGCGATTCTGTGTCAGTTTTGACTAAAATATTTGGCTTCACTTATTATCTAGACTATTATTAGTGATAGTTCCATTGAGTTTTTTTTTGAATTGTTGGTGTTTGTTTGGCCTGTGATTTTGGTAATGTTGTTTGGATTAAGATACCTGTTTTAAGGATGCAATTTGTGCTCTTGAAATTATATCAATGAGAAATATCTCCAAGGCTGTATTCAACGGTCAGGTTTTGGTGACTTGGTTTGTTGTTGGCCCCTCCAATCATGAGGTCCTGGTTTCAAGTCTCACCTGGCGTGATATTAAGAGGGGTTTTCCTTCTCTCACCGTAATGGGCCTTGAGCCCCCTCTCAAATGCCCCACTCTAATTTAATAGGCCTTGGGTCTCCCCTTAAACGTACCCCCTGGTTTTCCTTCTCTCACCGTAATGGGCCTTGAGCCCCCTCTCAAATGCCCCACTCTAATTTAATAGGCCTTGGGTCTCCCCTTAAACGTACCCCCTGGTGTCATGCCCCCACGTATATAATAAAAAAGCCTTTGGGCCACTTAAATAAAAAATCTCCATGGGGAGCAGATCCATTTCAACACGTATCGGTATTTGTTGGTTTTTAGGGGGAGAAGATCCATTTTAAAATAGAATATTATAATGGCTGGAAAATAGTATTGATATAAGCAGTAAAAGAATCACCGTAAGATAAAATAATTACATCTTTTTGAAATTTAAGAAATTATTTTAATAAATTTTAAATAATGATTAGAATGGTAAGAAGAGAGCTGGTAAATTAAGAAATTCACATGTAACTTACCTGATATTTCTTTTAATGTGCTGCAATAACTTGATATTTTTGTTTTTCTTTTTGTGAAATCTTCCTGTTTGTGAAGATTGAGCAGGCAGACGGCAAGAAGATAGGAGTCCTCAAATATTTAGAGCTTAAGCAAAATCTTTTGCTGGCATATTGCCAGGCCATTGTCTTTTATCTTCTTCTCAAGTCTGAAGGGCACCCCATTCACGATCATCCTGTTTTTGGACGACTTTTTGAGCTTAGGAGCTTATTGGATAAGGTCTTTTTTCATCCTCTTCTCATTGGAAATGCCAAATTTTGTTTTCCTTACCATGCCATGGCATTTCCTCTTTTCATCACCTTATATGCTTCCATTTTTTCGGAGAGCTAGCGGTACCTGAATTATTTCCCGTGATGCATAATGAATATAGTGTTGCTTTTTTCTTTGGTTGTCCTACGATAAGAATGAGGCCTGGAGGCTTAAATAACAAATTGATGATATTTTTTTTTCTGGAAACTGTTTTAAGAATCAATTCCAATGATGAATGTCATAATTTAATTTAGTCTTTGTGCGACCATCTTGGAGATGATTGCTGCTATCAAAGGGTATTGGCGCAATGATCCTTGCAACTTTTGGTTATTCTCATAATGATGAACCGGTTTTGCTTATTGCTGGCTATCTTTAGTAAGTTGTCAGCTTTTGCTGTCAAGGGGGCTTGATCTGAATCTTTGAAAGTGTTGCTGTCCAATTAATGCTATTGCTGGTTTACTAATTTAGTATTTTTTGGGTTATTATTTGTGATGGACTGAACATATGGTGGCTGCACAGTATATAGCATGGACATATATTTTCGATTTAGTTGACAATCTAGTTGCTTATCTGTTGTGTGCTTTGTCTAGTGTTACATTTTTTAATGGATTCCCAAATTCTCTCACACCCCCCTCCCATATGCAATCTACTCCTTTTAAGTTGTATCTTTTCTTGAATTTAATTGCTTTCAGAGTGTAAAACTCATATTTGCAAGTCAATCTAAGATACATTTTCATTTTTCTGTTTACTACCCTTCAACACTCCCTGTAAATGCTTTGCTTTGGGGATCCACATTTCCCAGTTTCTTTTTATTCTGAATAACATCATTAGAGGGAAAAAGAATTAAATCATTCATTAGTTGTGTGTTGTTGGTTGCTTTTGGTTAGAAAACAATACACATGATTATATTTATATTTATTTGTTTATTTAGATCGGTATATATCCTTAGCCTCACCAAAAAATGCACATAATGGGCTCTCTGCCATAAGTTTTTTTACATGAAGAATGGGATAATTTGAGAAAGTGATTTTTTCTGGAGTTAAACAGTGTAGAATGGGGAAACCCACTTACCTTCAAGGTGAGGTGGGGCTCTTCTTTTATAGAATGAAAATGCGGAATGTATAAGGGAGTATTCCGATGTGGGACTCGGAAATACCCATAATAATACAAAAGAGGGTTTAACACTCCCCCTCAAGCTGGACAGACCCAGCTTGGACAACGAGTCCCACAAAAAAGAATAAGAAGACACCACACAAGACCCATAACTACTCCCCCTCAAGGGTGTCAGATGTGGTGGATCCCTAGCTTGGAACTAAGCGAGGCAAGGCGAGCACCAGGGAGGCCTTTGGTGAAGATGTCAGCAAGCTGGTCTGCCGTCGGAATGTGGCTAAAGCTGACATGGTTGTGCTCCAGGTGGTGGCGAAGAAAGTGACAGTCCACCTCAATATGCTTCGTGCGTTCATGGAAGACGGGATTCGAAGCAATTTTAGTGGCTGCCTGATTGTCACACCATATGTGAGCAGAAGTCTGCTGAGGAAAGCCAAGCTCCTGGAGGAGTTGCCGAAGCCAAAGGATCTCGGTAGTGACCGTGGCCATGGCACGGTACTCAGACTCGGCACTGGAGCGAGAGACGACCGTTTGTTTCTTGCTGCGCCAAGAAATGAGGTTGCCTGCCAAGAAAATGGCGAACCCAGAGGTAGATTTCCGAGTGGCAAGGCAGCCAGCGTAATCAGCATCGCAAAAGGCCTCAATATGCTGATGAGGATGCTGGGAGTAGTGAAGACCACGAGCAGGATCCCGTTTGATGTACTTGGCGATGCGGATGACAACATCCCACTGAGATGTGGTGGGATGCTCTATAAATTGACTCACTTTGGCTACCGCACAGGAAATGTCGGGTCGAGTCATGGTGAGATAATTGAGTTTGCCCACCAATCGTCGGTACCGCTCGGGATGGGGGTATGGAGCCGAGGAGGCATAAAGAGACCGTTCGCCAGGCTCCAGAGGAGTATCGACCGCAGTGGCCTGAGTCAGCCCAGCATCCTGCAATATATCCAATGCATACTTCCGTTGGCAGAGGGAGATGGTGGCTGAGGAGTAGGAAACCTCGATGCCGAGGAAGTATGTGAGAGGACCAAGATCCTTAGTGTGGAAGTGCTGGTGAAGATGAGCCTTGAGATGGGTGATACCCACAGAGTCGCTGCCGGTGATGACGATATCATCCACATAGACGACCAATAAGATGCAGCCATGTGGAGTCGTCCTGTAGAAAACAGTGTGGTCTTTCATACTGCGGGAAAGCCCAAAGGCGCTGACGACCGTGCTAAAGCGGCCAAACCAAGCACGGGGAGACTGCTTGAGGCCGTAAAGAGAGCGGCGGAGACGGCAGACACGAGATTCAGCGCCGGCGGCACAAAATCCGGGGGGCTGCTGGAGATAGATTTCTTCCTCAAGGAAGCCATGGAGGAATGCATTCTTGACATCCAATTGATGAAGAAGCCACCGATGATGGGCGGCGAGAGAGATGAATAGCCGGACAGAGGCCATCTTGGCAACCGGGGAGAAGGTATCAAAGTAGTCAACTCCGTATGTCTGAGCAAAGCCTTTGGCCACAAGGCGGGCTTTGAGGCGATGGAGAGTACCATCGGGATTCAGCCGGACCGTGTAAATCCATTTGCTGCCCACTGCCTGTTTGCCTGCGGGAAGAGAGACAAGATCCCAAGTATGGTTTTCCTCCAGAGCCTGCAATTCATCCCGCATGGCTGCAAGCCACCCGGGGTGAGATTTGGCCTCACCAACTGTGCGAGGTATAGAAACCGTCTCCAGAGCGGACAAACCCCTGTAAGAAGATGCAAATAGAGGAGTACTCTGGCAGGAGCGGGTACCTTTCCGTAGGGCGATGGGCAAGTCCGCGGGTGGCGGAGCAGGTGCAGCGGACGAAGCGGGAGCATCAGTGTCACTGGTCGGAACGGGGAAAACAGTCGAAGGACGGCGGGAGTAGACCTGACCAAAATGGGTGTCAACAGGAGTTGACGCTGGGGGAGGATGGAGGAGGAGAGGAGGACAATCATCGAGGACAGGGTCAGGAGGAGGAGAGGTAGGAGGAGGCAAATCCGGAAGAGGCTGGATGATGAGGGGAAGACAGTTATCAATGGCAGAGTCAGGAGGAGGAGAGGGAAAGGAGAATGGAGAACGTTCCACAAAGGAGACATCTGCGGAGATGATGTACCGGCGAAGGTCCGGGGAGAAGCAGCGGTATCCGCGCTGAGTGCGCGAATAACCGAGGAATATGCAGCGGAGAGATTTGGGAGAGAGTTTGGTGCGGCCAGGGCGAGTGTCACGAACATAACACAAGCAGCCAAACACTCGAAGAGGGAGGGAATGAAGAGGGAGAGTGGGGAAAAGAGCCCGAAAGGGAGTCTTCCCTTGAAGGATAGAAGAAGGAAGGCGATTGAGGAGGTAGGTAGCAGTGAGAATGACATCGCCCCAAAAGAGCAGAGGCACCTGTCGGTGGAAGATGAGGGCACGGGCAGTGTCTAGAATATGTCTGTGTTTCCGCTCGGCCACGCCGTTCTGCTGGGGTGTATCAGGACATGAGGTCTGATGAAGGATGCCATTCTCCCGGAGAAACTGCCGAAAAGAAGTGGAGAGATACTCGCGCCCATTATCCGAGCGAAGACATTTGACCGAGATAGAAAAACGATTCCGAATTTCATGAAAAAGGGTTTGGAAGGTGGAAAACACTTCGGAGCGTTCCCGAAGAAGGTAAAGCCACGTCATTCGCGAATAGTCATCAATGAAGGAGATATAGTATTTATAGCCCAAGTGACTCGGAACGGTACACGGGCCCCAAACATCGGAATGAACCAGAGCAAAGGGGTGGGAGGCCCGTGTATCCGTGCGAGGAATGTAGGAAGAGCGATGATGTTTTGCAAAAGAGCATGACTCACAATGAAAAGTAGGAGTCCTACTGAAGTCCGGAAACATCTGATGAATGGTGGATGCAGGCGGGTGCCCTAACCGGGAATGGAGATCAAGTGCCCGAGAAGAGGTAGACGTGCACGCAATGGGCGCGGGCCCCTCGAACATGTAGACCCCGTCTCGAAGCCGGCCTCGACCAAGTTCCCGGTTCGTAGCCTGCTCCTGAAACACAACACCAGAGGAGGTAAATATGGCCGCACAGTTATAATCCTTAGTCAGTTTACTGATGGAAAGCAGATTAAAGGGATTGCGGGGCACATGTGCCACAGAGGGTAGGTGTATCGAAGGAGTCAGGGAGCATGCGCCGAAGCCCGCTATAGGGATAGTGGACCCATCAGCGACGGTGATGGCCGAAGAACCGGCATATGGGCAATAAGACGTCAACATACCCGCATCACCGGTGAGGTGGTCGGAGGCACCTGAGTCCAGCAGCCATGCAGGGGAGCAATGGCTGACCAAGGCAGTGGGGCAAACAGTACGCGCCAGAGAAGCCGAGGAGGGAGCGGGGCAGACAGAGGTCGGTGGATCATGAGGCCGCCTGAGGTCGGTCATAGACAGGGCCAGAGACGGGAAAAGAGAGGCGACAGTCGAGGACACGTCCCGGACCGCGGGCTGTCCCTGCCGCAGGTGCTGAGATGGTCGGCCATGCAGGACCCAACATCGGGCGATCAGGTGGCCAAACTTGCCACAATGGTGACAGAAGGGGCGTGGACGACGTGAAGTACGACCACGTCCCGAGGAGTCCGCCATGGAAGCGGCGGGAGCTGAGGCAGCGGGCCGGCGGGATGATCGGGCGCAGGACGTGCGCGTGCTGGAAGGGCTGCCGGAACGAGGGCGCTCTGCGGGGATGAGGGCGTGCCGTCGGGAGAAGGGCGCTCTGCCGGGAGGCTCCGTTGGGACAGAGGCCGAGGGCGCGTGCTAGGGTGAAGGTGGCGAAAAGGGAGGGGGGGGGGGCGCAGGGCGAGAGGAGCGGGGGCGCTCGGGAGGTGCGGGGCAGCGGGAGGCGCTGGAGGCGCTGGAGCTGCGGGAGGCGCCGGGGCAGCGGGAGGCGCTGGAGCGGCGGGAGGCGCCGGGGCAGCGGGAGGCACCGGAGGCTCTGGAGCGGCGGGAGGCGCCGGGGCAGCGGGAGGCGCTGGAGCTGCGGGAGGCGCCGGGGCAGCGGGAGGCGCTGGAGCTGCGGGAGGAGGAGTGCCCCGGGGAAGAGGCGCCGGGGCGAGTCGCCGATGGGGAGAGCCTGCGCGCCGGGAAGGGAGACCCGCCGGGGAGCCGGGAGGGAGGGGGAGCCGCGCGGAGAGAGGGCGGCAGGGCGCCGGGAGGGGAGCCGCGCGGAGAGAGGGTTGCTTGATGGGAGGTCCGCCGGGATGGGAAGCGCGCCGGGGGAGGAAGCGGGAGGCGCCGGGAGAATGGAGGGCCGCCGGGAGGTGAGCCGCAGGGGCTGGGCGCGCGCACGGTGGGGCTGGCCGGGAGCGCCGCAGGGAGGGGCGAGGGCGCGGCGACGGGGCGAGGCCGAGGGCGAGACGCCTGGGCGGGGCGCTGAGGGCTGGGCGCGAGGGCGCGACGCCGGGAGGAGGTGCGCCGGGACGGCGGGGCGAGCCGGGAGCCGGGGAGCCGGGAGCCGCGAGAGGCCGCGGGAGCAGAGGGAGGCGCGGGAGGCGCGGGAGGCGCTGGGAGCAGCGGGAGGGAGCGCGCAGAGGAGGGCCGCTGGAGCAGCGGGAGGCTGCCGGGAGCAGCGGGAGGCCGCCGGGAGCAGCGGGAGGCCTGGGAGCAGCGGGAGGGAGGAGTCGCGACGGGAGCCGCGGGGAGGTGCGGGCCGCGGCGGGGAGAGAGAGGGCCGCCGGGGAGAGGGCGCGGGCGCCGGGCGAAGGCCTCCTGGGACGAGGGCGCACCGCGGGAGGACGGCGGACGCCGGGAGGAGAGGTGCGCCGGGAGGGAGGGCCTGCCGGGAGATGCTAGGGCAGGAGGGAGAGAGGCGGGGCCGGGAGAACACCGGGAAGCCGCAAGGGAGGGAGGGTTCGGGATAAAAATCCCTCTGATACCATGTAGAATGGGGAAACCCACTTACCTTCAAGGTGAGGTGGGGCTCTTCTTTTATAGAATAAAAATGCGGAATGTACAAGGGAGTATTCCGATGTGGGACTCGGAAATACCCATAATAATACAAAAGAGGGTTTAACAAAAAGATAAAGATAAATTGAAATTACGTTAATATAGCCTCCCAGCACCTCTAAACACATTCTTATATTTCCTTGCCACTTGTTTTAATCTACTATTATTCCTTAGTCTATTACAAATCCTTGCAAGTTTTCATCCATGGTTACATTGATAGGTCAAGCTGCTTGATAAATATCTTCCACCTGAAATTGATGAGATTCTCAAAGAAAAGCATGGGGATGAGACCCCAACACAATTAGATAAAGAAGTCACTGTATTGGCATCTGATTCTTTTACCAACCACAATAGAACCTTTTCTGCCTTGACCAAGATGTCTACATCTCCGGTAATTATGATGTTAAAATGATTTGTTGTTTAATTCTACACGGTGGATTTTCTTGTGAGTCCTAGTTGACTAATATTTTGTACTAAAAAACTGCAGGCTCCTCAAAGTGGTGAGATTATAGATATGAATTCTTTGAAGGATTCTGAGAAAAAAACTGGAAAAAGGAAGAGTCAGGTGATCTATGCTTGGTTGTGACTGTGTTTGTTCTGATGCTGACTTTTCAAATGCTAGGGACTTGGGTCATTTTCAATGCTTTTAGTTTTCCATTTTTTTTCTCGAAATTGTTTTATGTCTAAATTACATGAACCAGTTGATGTGTTTGTTTTTTATATGATCTAAATTTTAATTTTTTTTTTATGAAAATATGAAAATGAAGTATATTGGAGAACTAGTTTTATAAATCAGTTGAGATGAGTATATTGAAATTGGAAAAAATATTTTTAACTTTCAGGAAGACAAAACAAAGAACAGTTGATCATAAATAATCATGTCTTAAGTCTCTTACTGATGTTTTTCTTTGTATTGGTAGTGGAGACTAATGTTGAAGTCAATAATTTCCGTGTAAATGACCGCAGAATGATCAACTTGGTTTGCAAAGCATGCATATGTTAAAATTAAGAGCTGCCCTTGAAGAAAAGATTAAAGGGAAGGGTGGCTTTGCCAAGGTCTCTTCCAAGCCTCACTGGGTTTCAACAAATGTTTTGCAACCAATGAACGGGTATCACACCAATTTCAGTGAAGCTATGTTATGATTGTATTATGCCGTGGCGATTGATATACAGAAGTGGGTATTGAACAGTGGGATGGAGACATTAGAGGATTTTGATGATGAAGCATTGGATAGAACTGTGGGTGATCATCAATTGAACAACGGATCGAAGCCTGGCAAACTTTCCAAGCTTGTTTCTTCTAAAGTGACTCGAGCAAATAACCCCCAGGTTTGGATCTTAATATTTTCTTCTTGTTGATATAGCGTATTCATTGACGACTTGTTTAAGCAAAAAAAAAAAAAAAAGGATGTTGAACAAATTCTAAATTGATCAGTTGAATCATGGTACTAGACCAAAATGATTTGTTGATTGAAATTTTAGACAGAAGGTTTCTTTTCTCTACCCTGGGGTGGCATGCTTATGGTTAATATTTGTTGTGAGATTCCTGATCTCCAGCAAACAAGTCACCAAATTATAGGGAACTCGATTTGTTTTTTCCCCTCCCTGTTTATTTGGTTTTGTGATGTGCGGTAATATGATTTGATCCAATGAGTGGAAGAAACCTTAGCAGCACTTGCTGGGTAGTTGTTGGTTTTTGAATATATTTTGCATTTTCATTTTCTAAAAATTTATTAGAAATTGCATTGAATTATGTAAATGAAAAATATTTTAAAAAATGAAAATAAACATGAGAGTAAAAAATTAACTTGTTTCATCTTTCCTAAAAAAATGAAAAAATCTAGAGTTGTCGGGTACCTATTAATTGGATACCTGACAATTCCCGTCCCACTTAAGTTGGGTTCAGATAGCAGTTAATTGGCTTTTTAATCAGGTTATGGTATGGTGACTTGGGCACCTTTAACACCTTTAGCTTAGCTATGAACTAGTTGTGTAAAAACGGCTCGGCCTGAGCCCAGCCAGGCCAGGCTGGTCTTAGCGGCACTCTTCGGGCCGAGCCGAGCAGGCCACAGACCGGCTCACAGGATTGTCTAATCGGGCCTTTAACTTTTTAGGAAATAAACATATATTTATAAATATCAGTATGTATAATAGGCACAATGCTTGGACCGGTTGATCTAGGTGCAGCCTTGGAGGGTTTTCCGGCTTGATCCAGGCCCGCAGGGTGGGCCGTCGGGTCGGGCTTCCGGATGGGGCCTGGGCCAAAGTATGACAGCCCAGCCAAACCCTAGGCCCGAGCCCGGCCCGACCTAGTCCGGGCTTTTTCGGGTCGATTTGTGCCGGTTTTCGGGCCGTCAGGCCAAATTTACACCCCTATTATGAACCCCCGTTTTGAATTATTACTGAACTCAATGATTGCATGTCAATAACTAAGATGAAAAAATTAGATTAACTATCATCAATTCATTAATTTTATACCTTTTCAAATAATAAAAATGTAAAATATATTTATTTAATTTGGGTTTGGTTCAAATTGATTTTAAAAATAAAATTAAAAAAATTCAATTTATAATCAGCTATTTGAATGAGTTTGGGCAGTTGAACGACTAGAGTTGGGTTAGTAATTTGTTATAAAAATAAACGGGTTTTAGTTTTGTAATCACTAAATGGGTTTGGGTTTTGCAACTTGGATGGAATGCATTAATGACCATCATGTATGTGTGCATTTTCAGGTTGCTTCTGGTGACTGGGATTTACCCAAGAGAGATGATATAGGAGAGAGGAGAAGGAAACATGAGCTCCGTGTTCTGTCTAGGGTTGGAATCGGGTCCGATGGCGATGCTGTGGAGGAGTTGGGAAATGTTTTGGACAATGGAAATGTCAGCGAATCCAAAGGGTCCGAGGATGAACTTTATCAGCAAGTGAAGAGGGAAAGAGCCGTGAAACTTGATGCCAAAGCTCATAAAAAGTGCGTCTCTTTTCCTTCGTTGGCATTCCAATTTCAATGCTCGTTTTTGAAAATAGATTTGAATCAGTGGCCTAATTTGGTAAATGCACGGCATCCGGGTTTTTACTGCTGTATCCTCAATTTCTCTGGTTAACCAACTGCACATTTCTCATGGAATGAAATTTTTTAGGCAGCTTTGGTTCATTAAAAATTACATTTTATAAAATATTTTTTAAGAAATGTTTTTGATTGTTAGAGCATTTAGGTATTTTGGAAATGAGTATTGAGCAGTTCTCTTGTATGAGAACAGAACACTATATTTATAGACAAATATGAAATACAGGACTAAGATAAATAGTAAATACAAAATTCATCACTAAATGAAAGCATAAAGGTTTCACTAAAATATAAATATAATAATATATTTTATTATATTTAAATTTCATGATCTTGATGCTTGGTTTTCTTTGAAAATAACCCTTAAAATTTATAAAGGAATCTTCAATTAAAATAATGATAATGTTGGTGGGAAATTCTTTTCATTTCGTACATACTCAAAATCAGATGAAAACGCTACATTTCAACCACAAACAAGTCTCATAAGAAATGCTATCCACCAACCTCGACCACACCCCCTTACATTTCATAATATTTTATTTGTACAGGGAATGTACATGCTTTCTTGCCTTTCTGTAGCTCTTCATATTCAACAGAGGTCTGGTTCGCCTTGACTTCTCCGCTTGGCTTGGCTTGTTTAATTAAACGAGTCAAGCTAGACATTTATTTTTGGCTTTTCTCGCTAGAGACCAGGTTCAGGTCTTGTTAGTCTACTAGGCTGGTCTATTTACCCAAAATTATATTATATATATTTAATTATTCATCTAGGTCTGTTGAAGTCTGCCAGTTTAGTGAATGAGCCATGCCGAGCCGTTTTTTTTGGGTTGTTATAGTCTAAAAGGCCAGGCCAGGCCTGCCCTGTTTAACCATTGTCCTGGTTTGTCTTGGCTTATTGAACGCGCACTGGGAACCGCAAACACGCATACATCATTTTTATATTCAATGTAAATGAAAAATGAACCAAACAAGACCTTACTGTTATTTCTTGTCAAATCCTGATAATTTCTGTGCAACTGGACTATCCATTTGGAGAAACGTTGGAGTAAAGATCCAACTGCCTGCATGCATTATCCGTGGTGTTTCTTCACAGTATATCTCTTATTTCTCATCCCGTTTTTTGTTTCCTCTGAAATGAGTTGTTTGTTTAGCAGAACAACCCCTGCGCTGCCATCGTCACCTGAAACAGTAGCTGGGAAGCGGCACATTTCTTCTGAGGTCAGTGCGTTTGTGCAGCATCCGTGTGTTGAGAAATTGGCTTAAGCCACGGCAAACTTGTTGTGGTTGCAGATTGAAAAGAACAGAGGGCTTACACGATCTCGCAAGAAACTCGGAAAGAACCCCAGGAAGAAATACAAGGTATTCTTGTTGCCTTCCATGCATCCATATTTTAATATTTATTTTTAGCGTTGATCAATTGGTGGCGGCGTTTCGTTATGGCTTGGCAGGTGAAGCACCAGAAGGCGATGGTGCGCCGGAAAGGACAGGTTCGTGAGCTTCGGAAGCCCAGTGGTCCCTATGGTGGGGAACCCACCGGCATTAACGCTGCCATAAGCCGCAGCATCAGATTTAAGAGCTAATCATTTATTGTTTATTAATTTAATGTTTTTATCTCACTTTTTTTTAAAGAAAAATTCCACCTAGTTATATTTATTAATCCTTGAGAAGATTGAAGGTGAAATGTTGGTTTTAGGAATTGTGTTTTGTGTTTTGAAATTTATAAAGGTCAACATATTGGTTCTGTATTTTTACAATTTCGGTACCTCGATACATCTTCTGGTTCGTTTCTTATTCTACCTTTTATTATTATCATTACTCCTACGTAACGACTTCATCAACACTACTGAACATGATAACCATTTCCACGTATCTTGTGGATGAAAGACCACAATTACCTGTTTCCACATGTTTTCTGGATAAAATATCAGACATCAATTTTATTATGTGAAAGAAATATGTCGTTTTTGTTCTTCAGTGGATGAGTTATTATTTCCTTTTTATTCATCCTCCGTGAGATTCCAGTAATGTCAAATTTGAGCTATGGGAACATCAAGATTAAAATATATTTTACATGATATTGAACTCCATTGATCAATCTCTTAGGCATGTTGCCATGCATGTTATGAAAGTCCTTGTTTCAAATGATATGAAAAATGTCCCTTTCCCAACCTTTGATATGATCCAAAAAATCAGAACACCCTTCGTGGCGTGCCCACATGGATTGCAATTTCTTCATCTCTTCATCTCCACATGGATTGCAATTTCTACAGCCAAGGGCATTATGATGTGAACTCCTTTGTGGCATGACAAACACCTTTGTGATGTGTGGTTCTTCCCACTCCTTAACCAGTGATGCAAACATTTTCTGTGGCTCACCATCACAATGAAATATTTTCCTGTAGCTCCTTAGAAGCTTCATCACAACACAACCTAAATTCTGTTGCAGCGAGATGTCTTACGCAACATTAACTTTCCTTCAACCTCAACCTGCTGCGGCATGAGATTCACCCTTCATGCCATGGTTTGATCTTCCTGAGCAAACCCTCATTCCTTTGCATCTTTACTCAGCTTCAATGAGTCTCGAACACATCCATGTGCATGTTATCAATAAATACGATGTCAAAACACTTTCAATACTCATGAATGAATTGTTAGACTGAACCCGAATAAACAATTCTCAAGTGAGAGATTGTTGGGTTTTGGTGTGAGAATTGTTTTCTGATTAAATGTTGGAATTTTCAGAACATGTCTTTCAAAAGTACACTTGGCAGAACTAGGATGGTGCAGTTCACCTTCACCATGGTTATTCGGATTTATGTCAATGAGAGTAGCAACATCAACAATGGTGTTCAAGTGTGAGAATGCAGAAGGATGAAAGTCTGGATGCATGCACTTGAGGAGCAACCACATTTCAAAGGATGGAGTGATGTTGGAGGAAGAATGTTTCGGATGTGTCATAGAAGTTTCAGATTAAGTGGAGATGTCGGTAGCAACTGATTCCAGTGAAGGTTGCATGAGATTAAATTGATCACGCATAGGTGTTGCCTTGGTGTTTCAAAGGTCGTGTTAGAGTAATATGAAGGAATTCAAAAGATGACTATGGGAAGTGAAGGATGATCTGGACGCTAGCATGAGAGTGCAGATGCTGAAGGATGTCGTTCTAGAAGCATTCACGTAATGTAGGGAAAACGACACAGATTCCAAAATACTGTTCACTGGAAAATCCAGTTGAGGCGGTGATGCTTAGCCAGTTTCCTTGACCGAATGAAGGGATGACAACAATGTTCAAAAGGAAGTGCAACCAGAATGACCGGTTGGCAGTCGCAATGCACTTTCATGAATAGAGGGTGCCACTTTGAGTGGTGTGACAGGATTGAGTGAGAGTCGATCCGAAAAGAGTCTTAGAGTGATGACTATACTCGTGGGGGGTCTTCCCCACGGAGCACTTGCAGTGGGTGTTCGTCATGGAGAGCGTTGCCAGAAGGTTCTTCGAGTAGGGTGTTCAGATGGAGTCCCTTGTAAATCAGGCTGGGTAGGGTTTTTAGAAGGAGGGTTCCCTTATAACTTGGTTTCTCCCTTAATGAAAGATGTAGTGTGTTCTCTTGTGGAGTATGACTAAAATCCAAACCATGTGATTTTCATGTGTTGTGCTTCTTCCATTTATATCTTGTGTTTGTTCTTGCTTGTTCATTGATTACCGAAGATCTTGTCGAAGATTAAAAGTAACTAAAATCAGAGTGAAGGGCGGACTAGCATGGTGATTACGGTGCAAAGTCTTCCTAGTTCTAGATGTTGAGTCTGTAGGGGAGCCATGGAATTTGAACCTTTTGGAATGCTTGTTTCGTATTTGAAGTTTCAGAGGGGCTCGTTCCGAATTACTGGTTCCAATCCTGGAAGTGGTATGGGACGCATGGGCTCAGATGGACAGGTCCTGAAAAAAATTCCCCCAACAAGTGGTATTAGAGCACTGGTGGATGTTCTAGTGCCATGACATCCATAATAAGTGGCATCAGAGCTTGGTTGCAGAGCACTAATGAGCGGTTTATCGAGTTTCAAAAGAATCATGGTTAAGTGGTGTTGAGCTCGATTGGAAGATTGCATGGTACTTTTGGTTGAATGGTTTACTATGTTTCCAGAAAAATGTCATTGGTAAGATAGTGGCGATATCATGGTGTCTAGGTTTGCTGAAAGACTTCCATGACCTTTGTGTCTGGCAGCGTGTTATGTTATTGAGGTGGCATTATGAACTTGGTTGGAAGACCGCTGAAGACTTCCAGAAGATAGCCTTGATCCCTTAAACCTTTTGGTTTTAATGGGAGCTCATTCTTTCCAGATGATGGCACTGCAAATGGGTAAGGTCCGAATTGATGTTTCAATGGTGGAAGCTTTAGATTTTGGATGGACGACTTGCTACTCCCGAAGAATCCATAAGTTCCATTGTTGGTGAATCAGTCGAAAGTGAAATGTTTAGCAGAACGGGAAACCATGATTGGAGAGTACAAGGGAATGTTCTGAAAGGTGTAGCCTGGTGAGATGGAGCATAACCCAGAAGGTTGTTGTTAACACTATGATCTACTTAAGGAGATGGAAGAACAACTCGATAACATTGGGCCGATACCCCGGTTCTACATCTAGAATTACGGAGGAAAGGGGGATTGCAGTAGGACAGTTGGGGTCAAAAGGTCTATTTGGGAAGGTAAATTTTCAAAAGTTCCATAAATCCTATAGCCGAGAGAGGGTGATTGTTTTTTTGGTGAATTAGTGGTTATCAAAACAACTCTTGATCAATGTTTTTCCTATCTCAAATTAGTACGATTAGATATCGAACACGATGATGTGATGATGAGAGATTGAGCGATAAAGAACACAGGACATAGGGGTTTTTACAAGGTTCACTTACCCTTTTAGTTGGGAGGCTAATCATTAGTGAGTAAAGATTTTGATCCCACTGTGCATGTTCTTATCTTATTATTAACAAGAACAGGGAATAACGCAAGAAGATGGACTTGATCCCTGATTAAAGAAAGAATGAAAAAATTCAACTAGTTGATCGAACTTTGCTTCCTGACCTCAAGTGCCTCTGAAATATGGATCACATGTATACCCTTATTCTTCTCTATAGTATCAACCAAAATATCCTAAGAATGGGTGTTTATCTTAGAGTTCCATCTTCTTTTCTCCGCACTTTCGCCACTCTTCGTCTAGGTGATAATCCTCATATTTATAGATATCTCTTGAATTGTGGCTTGACGCCCATGGGTATAGCACCACAACCACATTTGAATGATATGAAAAATATCTCTTTCCAAATCTTTGATATGATCCACAAAATCAACAGACCCATTGCAGTGTGGCCATGTGGATTGCAGTGTGGTCTCTTCATCTCCTCAATTCCAGTGAAACACTGAATTTCTATAGCCAAGGGTATTATGGTGTGAACTCATCCTTTGCAGCATGAAAAGTAGATTTGCGATGTGAGGTTCTTCCGACTCCTTAACTAGTGAAGCACATATTTTCTGTGGCTTAGCATCACAACGCAATATGTCCCCTACAACTCCATAGAAGTTTCATCACAACACAACCTAAATTCTTCTGCGGCGTGATGTCTTGCATAACATTAACTTATCCCTTCAACCACAACCCAGTGTGAGATTCACCGTTCACACTGTGGTTTGATCTTCCTTAAAAAACCCTCATTCCGTTGTATCTTCACTACAGAATCCCACTTTTTTATTATATAATTTTTTTATTACATTTTACAAACAAAGGATCTTTAAAGTTTAATGTCTTGGAAATAAGGTACATAATACATGAAAACATAAGGCATTCTTCTAATCCACTTGTAAGGCTTCAACATAGGTTCATCCTAAGTACAATTACTGTATCTCATAACATGGGGACATACATCAAAGGAAAAGGTGAAAAAAATGCTCGGTAAGGGTAAACAAGAGAAACAACTTACTTGTGATATTAATAAGAACTTGATGAAATACATAAAGACATGAGCAATGACCATCCCCAAGGTATCACAAAATTTACCATGGTTGTTCACTAAGGTATCGTGAAACTTGTCATCTCTAGAGATTAATTTCTTTACCCAATGCATTAGAGCACTATCAGGGCTCACTCTTAATATGTATTTATATTCATGTGAGCCACATATATCATAATAAAAAATTTCATAAAAAACTAAAAGTGAATAAAATAAATGGGTTTCATATCAAAATCACAACATTTTAAAAAGTGCTTAAAAAACATGAACATCATGTCATTTATAACCCATGGAAAGGGAATGAGGGTTTTATGTATGTCAATTATAGAATAAAATAAATGATTTTTATGTATTTATGAATACCCCTAGAAATGAAAGTGGTTTGGGTATTCACATAAAGAAAATAAAAGAATTTCTTCAGAAAAAGAGAGATATTTTGAGACGAAAATTTTACAGCATAGTGACTATGCAACATGGTTTTAGAAAATATTAAAAAGAGAGGGGATATGGTTCAACCATTCATAAAATAATCAAAATATAGTATAGGTATAGAATAAAATGAAAATAAGAACATGATATGAAAATTTGAAAGACATACCACATAAAAGAGAACTTGAATGGAAAAGAGAAGTTGAGAATTCCCTTACCTTGAAGAGTAACTTCTAAAACTCTAAGATCGGGACCTTGGGGGCTTGAGGACACCTTGGGAGGACTCCTTGGGAGGTAGAACTAGAAAAACTTCATGGAGAATGATTTTGGAATGAAATGAAATGAATGAATGGGTGGGTATTTATAGAAAATGTGTGGGAATATTGTATTAATTTCAAAGGACACCTCATTAGTGGTATTTGCAAAACCATGGGCTTTCCCATGGTATTTTCCAATGATATTTGCCACTTGGGACACCTAATATCACATTTTAATCCATAAGAGTCGACCAAAATATTATATCACTCATTACATCGTTATGACATAGTTATGATGTCATTAAACATATTGAAAACATAAAACTGTTTTTTTACTATTAATAAAAAATTCAACTGTTTCAGAAAAATCCCAAAAATTCACCCTAATGATTTTTTGATGTGTCAAATTCAAAAGTGAACTCCATTTTATAAAAAATAATTTAATTTTAAATTAAATTAAATAAATAAAATACTGATACTTTAACTAATAATTTCTAAAACATTTATTTACTTATACTATGGTATAATTGTATCCCATTACCACTTAAGATGACTAAAACATATTTATATTTCCTTAGGTGAAGTTACCATTCCATTGGTCAGATTACCATTCATAAAGGTAAAATTACTATTCCAAATAGAAAGTTACTATTCACTAAAAAATTATTTTGATCTTATTGAACCACATTTTTCACCCTGATTACAACCATGTATTTCTGATTTTTGAAAATCATTTCACATAAATAGTTATTTAATAATAAAATATATTTTTTTATTATTCATAAAAAACACTATTCATAAAAAAACACTATTCATAAAAAACTATTCATTAAATACTAAAAAATTGAAACTTCTTAGAAAACTTCTAAAAATTCAGCCTAGATTAATTTTGACATTTGAAATTAAAAAATGATGTTTATTTTACCATAATAATTCTCTGTATGAGAAATCTCTGAAAAGTACAAATTTTTACTTCTAAAATCAATTTATCAAATTGGTCTTAATTAAACATATACTTTATTAAGCAAAGCTATTCTTAAAACAGGAATGATGAAATAACAATTTTATTTATACCAAGAGATTACACAAAGCAACTAAGGCCTTATTACATAACCCCTTATAATGATTGCATAGGACCTAAGAGTAAGGTGTGCAATAGTGATATAATCTTGGGGTGGCTCAGAAAACATTGCCCGAGTGGTGATTTCTATCAACTTGAACTTCTACTATAAGCGATTCCGTTCAAGTTTAACGTGTTGAAGTTCGTCTTGGGCTTGGTCCAGAGTGAAGCCTAGTGATGCCACCTTCTTCCCAAGCTCCAAAAAATGGGCTTCGTATGGACCGAGTCTACTAGATGAGGCCATCGACTCTTCTTTCTGCAATAATAACCATTATCATTTCTATTTATAATCACTAATCTTAACATTAAGAGTATAGTTTCCAATAGTCATATTGACTAACAATCATATAACAGTCGAAACCCAACGGTCTCATTTCAATTATACTCACTTTATTAATAAAGGGATATAGTTTTATTGAGTAAAAAATAACATAACATACATTTTCAAGAAACAATAATTATTCAAAAATTTTGGGCCATTACATTCTCCCCCCTTAAGAAATTTCGTCCTCAAAATTTCAACTCTTACCCTCAGAAGATAAAAGGTGTGGGTACTTCTGCCTCATAGTCTCCTTCGGTTCCCACATGGCTTCTTCATATTTGTGATTCCTCCACAACAATTTAACAAGATGGGTAGTCTTGCTGCGTAGAAATTTTTATCTAGGATCCAAGATCTCCACCGACTTCTCCTCATAAGAGAGGTCATGTTCCAATTGCACCACCTCAGGATTCAGTACATGTGAAGAGTCAGGTATGTACTTCCTCAAGAGGGATACATGGAATACATCATGAACTTGATCTATATTTAGAGGAAGTGCAAGTCGATAGGCCACTGCTCCTATGCGATCAAGGATTTCATAGGGGTAAATGTACCTGAGCTTGAGATTCCCTTTCTTTCCAAACTGCACGACTCTCTTCCATGGAGAAATTTGAAGGAAGACTTTGTCACCAACATCAAAATCCAAGTCCCTTCGACGATTGTCAGCATAGCTCTTCTACCTACTCTGAGAAGCCTTAATGTGTTGTTGGATTACATGAACCTTTTCTGTCATCTCTTGCACAAGATTAGACCCAAGAAGCTTTCTTTCACCAACTTCATCCCAACAAGTAGGAGTTCTATATCACTTTCCATATATAGTTTCATAGGGTTCCATTTGAATGATTGAGTGGAAGCTGTTGTTGTAAGAGAACTAAACTAATGGGAGGTGTTGATCCCAAACACCTTTAAATTCCATTGAACATGTTATCAACATGTTCTCAAGTGTTTGAATAGTTCTTTCAGATTGGCCATCAGTTTGTGGGTGATAGCCCGTACTGAAATTCAATTTGGTACTCAATGAATATTGAATACTTCTTTAGAATTTTGATGTGAACCTCGTATCACGACCATATATGATAGAGAGTGGTACCCCATATAGCCTTAACACTTCCCTCACATAAATCCTGACAAGTTGATCAAGAGAGAAATTTTTCTGAATAGAGATAAAATGGGAAGTCTTGGTGAGACGGTCCACTATAACCCATATCACATTGTTTCCTTTAGAATTTCTCAGGAGACCAGTGAAAAAGTCCATAGTGATATTTTCCCACTTCCATACTAGTATGGATAGTGGTTGTAATACCCCTTTAGGAAGTTGTTGCTCTACCTTCACTTGTTGACACACCAGACACCTTTTAGTGTAGTCGACAATCTCTCTTTTCATGTTATCCCACCAATAATTATCATGAAGGCCCTTATACATTTTCATGCTTCTAGGATGTATAGAGAATGTAGAGCTATGGGATTCATCCATCAGCTCCTTCTTTATTTTCAGAATAGATGGAATACATAGTCTTGTATGATATTTCAGTATACCTTCTTGATCAATATTGAACTCAGGAGAGTTCCCATCCTTCACAACCTCAAACTTCTTTTGTAACAAAGGATCTTTTTTCTAAGATTTCTTGATCTTCTCTAGTAATGACGGTTGAGATATCATTTGGGATAGGGTTAATGGTGTCGCTTCCTTTACAATTCTCATGTCCTGTTTTACTGGGTCATTGATCAAAGGATCTCTTTGAATCCTCATCATTGCCAACACAATAGGGTCTTTCCTACTTAATGAATCATCAAAATTGTTTTCTCTTTTGGGATGATAATGAATTGAACAATCACAGTCTTTAAGAAGTTTCAACCATCTCCTCTGTCTCATATTTAATTCCTTCTTTGTGAAAATATACTTTAAAATTTGATGGCCTATGTACATATCACATTTCTCCCCATAAAGATAGTACCTCCATATCTTCAGAGAAAAAACAACCGCAACTAGCTTCAGATCTTGCATAGGATAGTTCTGCTCATGATTCTTCAGTTGTTGAGATACATAAGAAATCACCTTTTCATTTTTCATGAGAAAACACCCAATCCCTTTCAGAGATGCATCACTAAAAATAACAAATCATTTTCTGCTTGAGGGCAGAGTTAACACGGGTGAAGTAACCAATATCTTATTTAGATCTTGGAAACTTTCCTCACAATCCTTTGTCCATATGAACTTAACCTATTTTTGAGTTAACTCGGTTAGTGGATTAGAAATTCGTGAAAAGTTTTTCACAAAACTCCTATAATAACCTGCTAAACCAAAGAAACTATGAATCTTAGTTATTGTTGTAGGATAAGGCCACCCTCTACAACCTTTGTCTTTGCAGGGTCAACTATGATTTATTTATTGGTTACAATGTGCCCCAAGAAATCAACTTTTTGTAACCAAAATTCACAATTTTGTGAACTTTCCAAAAAGCCTCTCCTTCCGTAGAGTTTTTAAAATAACCCTTAGATGATCCTCATGCTCCTCGTAACTTTTGGAGTATATCAGAATATCATCAATAAAAACTACCACAAAGTTATCAAGGTAGTCCCTAAAGACTCTATTCATCAAATCCATAAAAATAGTCGGAGCATTAGTTAAACTGAAGGGCATAACAATAAACTCATAATGCCCATATCTTGATCAGAAGGCAGTTTTTGGAATATATTTTTTCTTCACCATCAATTGATGATAAAAAGATCAAAGATCAATCTTAGAGAATAACTAATCCCCATGAATCTGGTCAAATAAATCATCAATTCTTGGAAGAGGGTACTTGTTCTTCACTTTGACCCCATTCAGTTCTCTATAATCAATGCATAATCGCATCGATCCATCCTTCTTATTCAAAAAGAGAATAGGTTCTCTACAAGGAGACACAATTGGATGGATAAACCCCTTCTCCAAAAGATCTTGGAGTTTCTTCTTTAATTCCTCTAGCTCCACATTCACCATTCTATATGGGGTTTTTGAAATCGGCTTGGAACCAGGCATGAGTTCAATGGAGAACTCTACCTATCGTTCTGAGGGTGGTCCAGGTAACTCCTCAGGAAATATGTCAATGTATTCATGAACTATGAGAAAATTCTCCATCTTTATACTCTCATTTACTTCTTCTTCTTCACCAATCAACTCCATAAACAAGGCTATAGGAGGTTCTTATAGACAAAGATCAGGTTGAGATATCTCTCCTTGAAAGATAACTATGGGTTTTCCATTCAAGACTACTGAGATTTCCTTGCTTCTGTATTTGATATTAGAATTATAATTTGAGATCCAGTCCATCCCTAGTATAATGTAGAATTATAACATGGGAATGACTAATATATTTTCGATAATATTGTGCTCGCTAATCGTGTTGTCGAGCATGTCAAATTAGTTGTTTATTTTTAACTAGAATTTCTGCAGTATAGCAGTAACCCTAGGTCATCTCTCGATGGAGCCTTAGATCATTAAGTTTAAAAGGATGTTATGATTAAGAAACTAAAAGAGAAATGTGGATTTATAAAACTTGGGGTTTGTTGATTTTAAAACACAAATTGAAACTATATTACTAAGTGAGGGGAACAAGATAGAGAAATCACGATCAACCCGTGTAAGTGTCCCTTGATGCTCAATCCATCATCAATCTCAAGGGAATGGGAATGATAATTGATTACTTGATTTATATACACTGAAACCAGTATGGTGTGTGAGTTCTTACTAGGTTACCACCTAGGATTTGACTGACCAACGATATTGATTATCGGTGACCGCTCAAAATCAACAAACTTGAATCAATGTAAAAGTGAAACTCAATCAAGGCATCACATCAACAACGTGATGAAATGACTAGATTTGTGTCAATGATAAAATATTACAGAAGAAAAGAACATGAATATTCATGGGTTCAAGCTCCTGGAATTTATCAACTGACATAATCCATTCGCACACTCATGAAAGGGAAGGGGTGAGAAAAGAGGCAACCACACTCAAATCATCACAAGATCTGAGTTATGCATGGAAGCATGAGGATTATTGTTCCTTTGATTTGTATTTGATCATACCAGAATAAACACAAATTAATAAGGTATAAATGAATAACAATTGACAACAAACCTGGTAAATCAATTACCTTATGAATATTACAATCGTGGACCTCGAGATTACAACAAAGGACACCCCCCAAATTGATCACTAGAGGTTTAAAAGTACATGAGGGAGAAGAGAACTAAAATAGGTGAATAGAGCTCTCAAATTTGACTAACATCCATCCATGGTCGTGAAACATGAGAGGATGAGGAGGAGGAGCAATTTTTTGAACAATTACATCAAAATTTCTAAAAAAAGTGGTCAGGTATCTAAAGGGCTAGGTGACTATTCAAGGCATATTTTTTACTCCATCTTTATCCGGTTGGTTTACTGATCAAAACACGTTAAAACGTCTTGAAATTCGGTGGAGAGTCTAGGTTTCGAGTTAGCTATCCAAGGGAGGTAGAATAAGCCTAATTGGATCTCCAAGGCCCGAGTTATGACCCAAATACATAAGGGTGGTCCAATCTGGCCCGCCTAGAATTTCTTCACATTGTGGGCCTATTTTGAGCCTCTAAATGGATTAATTGGGCTCCATGATATTCTAGAGAAATGTACCCCACATTTTTTTGAATTAATAAACCCATTTTTAGATCAATTGGATGCATATATTATCCATATTACAAATAATTGTCCACATGCATGCTTGGGCTCTCGCGCAGTTTGGCCAATTTTGCTTGAATTTCATCACAAGCTCTCCATATCACCTCCTCCTACAATGCAGACACTGAAACAAGTAAACTTTACCTATTAAGCAGTGATAAAAATTAATTAATTGAATCAAACATGAAGTGAAATTTATTATTATATTTGAAATATTCATTATAAAACCAGTTTAAAACAGCGGTATAAGGGTGAAATTGAATAGTGAATTGCTATGCAATCACACCCCCACAGCTAAACATTTGCACTCCTGAGAAAAGTCACATATCAAAAAAAAAAAAATTATGCATGTATATGTTCCCAACATCATGAAGTTTTAATATTTTAGGAAATTAAAAGTAATGTGATCAATGCACAAACCACACCAAGGAGTTCTTCCTAGTGAAAATGAAAAAAGATGTCTCATAAATCATATCACAATGAAATTAAAAGAGATTCATGATACCAAATTGAGCAAGGAATTTAGAATTCAACCATGCCACTAAATATCCATGTGTGTGTTTGAAAACCATTCCATGCTATTCTTTCCACTTTCTATCCAATAAATATAGGTTATTTTAACATTTTTCATCTTAAATGATTTTTTCCACCGAACCTGCCCTACATCCTTTGCAATCATATTTCAAGACCGACCCACTTAAGAATTCCCAGAAGTCAAACCATAAGCTCCCAACCTAGATATCCCCATATGTTTCACATTTCATCACTCCCCTCATTTTTTTTCAGAAGTTGCATTTGGAACAAATCTCACACTCATCTCTCAACCCTTGTTTGATCTCATAACGACACTAATTGTAATAGTTATAACAAGATCAAAGGTTGAGGAGGAGTGGTTTTTGACCTTCCCAAGACACAACCCAATTTTTTTTATTTTTTTTTATTTTTTTGAGGGCGTGCAATAGTTGGATATCAAGTACACACACATAGGTCAATCTGGTATAGTAATGAAACAGATTGGATAAGGAACAAACGTAGGTAAATTTCATTTTAAGCTGAAAAAATTAACCTAACTTATATTTAACTTCTAGTAAGTAAGAAATATTCACAATTTGTGGTTTGGTGAAAAAATTTGTGGAGATATTAGTGACACTATTTTCCCAAAAAACTACTCACACAAGGGAAATCAATCATCTCAATGGTTTCATAGAGATACAACCATTTATATCATTGACAGAAAACCAATTCACTAAAAATCACTCCTTGATGTTAAATTCATACAAACATTCATTCCATAATAGAGACAGGTTTTCATCAAATGTTAAATCAACATATAATAAAAATTTCAACATGCATTTTCAGTAAGTTCCATGATTTGGTGACCATAAGGGGGGGGGGGGAGTAAAAATACCATAAAGAAGGCGAAAAAGATAAGAAAGAAGAAAGACAATGAAAATCCTAATGAACCTAGAAAGATGGGGAAAAGTGAAAATACCATAAAGAAGACGAAACAGAGAAGAAAGAAGAAAGACAATGAAAATCCTAATGAACCCAGGAATGTATCCACCCCCACACCTAGAATGTGCAGTGTACTTACTGTAATAACTGAGAATGTGAGAAGGAAGGATAAAACCTGGTGTGTTTCATTGGTATGTTTCTTCTAGAAGGTGGATTTCATCCATCAAATTCTTTGGAAAATCTTCATAGAAGTGTTTAAGTCGCTTCCCATTGAAGATAAGACTTCGTCCACTCTGCTCATGCAAAATATGTATTACACCCAAAGGGTAAACATTAGTAACAATATAAGGACTGAGCCATTGGGAATGAAGCTTACCTAGGTGGAGCTTTAGCCTGGAATTGTACATGAGGACCTTCTCACAAATATGGAACTTCTGCTGATGAATAATAATATCATGGATAGCCTTTGTATTCTCTTTATAGATCTGAGAGTTCTCATATGCATCATGTCTAATTTCTTCCAACTCTTGAATTTGCAGCTTCCTATGCTCACCTACATCTGAAAGGTTTATATTACATTCTCTAACAACCCAACATGCATGGTGTTCTACCTCCATCGGGAGGTGAAAAGAATTTACAAACACAATTCTGTATGGTGAAATTCTGATTGGGGTTTTAAAAGTTGTATGGTATGCCCAAAGTGCATCATCCAAGTGCAAATCCAATATTTCCTATTGGGTTGTACCATTTTTTCCAAGATTCTCTTAAATTCCTAATTTTAGATTTCTTCTTGTCCATTAGTTTGGGGGTGATATGCAGTGGAAAATTTATGATCAAACCCATACTTACGAAGAAAATTTTTCATGTTACGATTGTAAAAATGTGAACCCTGATAACTAATGATAAATCTCAGCAAACTAAACTGACTAAAAATTTGGGACCTCAAAAAATCAGTAACGACTTGATATTTATCGGTCTTGGTGGAATTTTCTTCTACCCATTTAGAGACATAGTCCATAACCAATAATATGTACACAAATCCAAATGAATTTGGAAAAGGCCCCATGAAGTCAATGCCCCATGCATAAAACATTTCACATAATAACCTGGGATGCTGGGGAATTTCATTCCTCTTGGAGATATTCCCCGTGAATTGGAAATGACTACATGACTTACAAAATCGATGGGAATCCCTATACAATGTTTACCAATAAATTCCTAAGTCAAGGACCTTCTAAGTTGTACGTTGAGAGCCAAAGTGGCCCCCACAGTCCAAAGTGTGGCATAAGGTCAAAATAGAGGTGAACTCATGGTCAAGGAAACACTGAAGAACTACTTGGTCACCACAAATTCTCCACAAATATGGGTCATCCCAAATGTACAACTGATAATCATGTTTAAGTCTCTGGGATTGGGAAGTGCTGAAATTAGTGGGGACCCTAGATGTTTCTATAAAATTCATAATGTCTGCATACAAGGGGGTAAGGTCCACAACATCACAAAGGTTCTCATGAGGAAAGAATTATTTAATGGGGAGGGATGAGTCAACATGGTGGTCCAATGGTGAAGAAATCCTACTAAAGTGGCTAGATACAACAATTTCCACCCCCTATTATCTCTAATCTCAAGGTAAAACTCTTGGAGGAGGAGCATCCACCGTATGAGGCAGGGCTTAGCTTCAGGTTTCTTTAGGAGAAATTGAAGGGCATCATGGTCAGAAAACACAATAACTTTTGACCCAAGAAGATATGAACGAAATTTTTCCAAGGAAAACACAATAGAAAGGAGTTATTTTTCAGTGGTTATGTAGTTTACCTGGGTAGGGTCAAGGGTACACGAGGTATACACAATGACATGAGGATCCTTCTCAACCCTTTTTGATAAAACCGCCCCAACTAAAAAGTTAGAGGCATCACACAAAAGTTCAAAGGGGAGATCCTACCTTGGTGGTTGGATGATGGGAGGTGTTGTGAGACTCCTTTTTAGTGAATTGAATGCATCCTTACAATTTTTATCAAACACAAAATCAGAATCTTTTTGTAATAACCAGGACAATGGAAGTGCGATCTTACTAAAGTCTTTAATGAATCGGCGATAAAAACCCTCATGACCCAAGAAAGACCGCACCTCATAGACAAATTTTGGATATGGAATAGATGAAATTAATTCAATTTTAGATTTATCAACTTGAATTCCCTTATTTTAAATGACATTCCCAAGGACTATCCCCTGCTCAACCATGAAATGACATTTCTCATAATTTAAAGCAAGATCTTTTTCAATGCAGCAGTGGAGGATAGAACCTAGGTGTTCCAAACAATCATAAAAAGAAGAACCATATACCATGAAATCATTCATAAATACTTCCATACAACTCTCAAGGTACTTAGAAAAAATACTCAACATAGATCGCTGAAAAGTACCAGGATCATTACATAGACCAAAAAGCATTCTTCTGTATGAAAATTTTCCAAATAGATAGATAAATGTTGTCTTTTATTGATCCTCAAGGGATATATGGATTTTGAAATAACGCAAATAGACATCAAGGAAACAATAATGGAACTTACTATCCAATCGTTCTAACATTTGGTCAATGAAAGGTAGAGGAAAGTGGTCCTTCCGCGTGGCTTGATTCAGTCGACGATAGTCAATACAGACTCTCCAACTGTTTTTCACATGTGTTGAAACCAATTCATTACTTTCATTTGACACAACTGTTATTATTGTTTTTAGGCACAATTTTCAATCATCAAACCCATTTACTATCAGATATAGGATAAATGATCCCTGCAACAAGTAATTTACCGACTTCCAATTTTACTACTTCAAGGAGAGTGGGATTCAACTAGCATTGTGATTATCTTACGAGCTTAGCCTTATCATCCAAAAGTATACGGTGTATACAAATAGATGGGCTAATCCTAAAAATATCAACTAATGTCCATACTATTTCCTTTTTACACTCTCTCAAAAGTTTGAGCAGTTTTGATTCCTATTGCGAAGAGAGGTTATTGGCAATAATGATGGAAAATTGGTCAATACCCTCAAAATATGCATATTTTAAATTAGAAGGAAGTTGTTTAAGTTCCAACACTTATGGTTTTTGGATTAAGGGAGGGTGTTTAGGGGGAGTGAGGTCCATGAAACTATCTACCTGATCATTTTTGTTCTCTAAGGATAGAGAATCTATTGAAATGCGATTTTCAGAATCATTGACAGTCATGGTTACCTCAGAATGAACACACTCATCAATTAAAGCACAAAATTTACACATTTTAGAACCCACAAAACACTCAAAACATGAATCAAAAATCAAATAATCCAAGGGTGAAGAAGGAAAAAATGAATCAGAGTATGGGTTGAGGAAAGAATTGTGTGTGTGTGCATCATTTGTGAGCACTTCCATCGAATAGACAGGAAGAGTGGAGTGCTCTTCAATGGGGTGTTTCATAGCCTCAAGGATGTTAAAACTTACCTTTTCTCCTCCAAAATCAATTTACAACATACCATTGTGAACGTTGATGATCATCTTTGCTATTTTGAGGAATGAACTCCCAAGTATGAGAGGATAATGTCCTTGGGTTTAGGTATCTTTCATCTCAAGAATGTAGAAATCAGTGAGGAAGATGAGATTCTTCACTCTTACAAGGAAATATTTAATCACTCCTGTTGGATACATAGTACTCCGGTTTGCAAGTTGCATGACAATTCCTATTGTTTTAAGCTCTCCAACATGTAGATAAGTATAAAAGGAGTGAGACATTACATTAATGTAAGCACCTCAATCTATCATAGCATCATAAAAGAAGGTCTCCCCTATGGTACATGGTATTGTGAATGTGATCAGATCCTTAAATTTGGTTGGCATTGCTAGTTGAATCAAGACAGAGACATTCCTTCCCAAGTTGACTCTCTCATTCCCCTTCAACCTCCTTCTATGAGTGCAAGATCTTTAAGAAATTTGGCATATCGAGGGATTTGTTTAACTACATCCAATAGAGGAATGTTAACTTGAACCTTTTTAAATGTATCCATTATTTATTTATCAATATCATTATCAAAATTCTTATTAGATTTAGAGAGCCTTTAGGGTAAAGGAATATGAATAGAATGTTCATTTGAATCATCAATGATAATTTGATTACCCTTTTTGTCTTGTTTTTCTTTACTTGAAATTTTTGAGGGTTGGGAAAGAGATTTTTCAAGAGGGGGACATAAATGTTGTGAAGAATCAATAGAAGTAGAGACTTCTTTACCACTACGAAGTGTAACTGCACATACATTACCTTTTTCCTTTGGATTGGAAATGGTTTGGGATGGTAGTTATCCAGAACCTTGCATCTTAAGCTCATTGATGGTGTTTTCTAACTGCCCACTTGAGTTCGTAGGTCTTGAATTGTCAATTGTGTGGTCTGTTGAAACTATAGGTTATGGGTTGTAATTTTATTCACTATATCCATGAGTCTTGGTTCATATTTGGGTGTAGGAGGATGATTGTTTTGAGAAGTCAAAGGATAAGAAGGTTATATACTTTGGCCTTATTGATACCAATTCTGCTTGGGGTAGCTTGAGTTTCCTCCTTGTCTGTACTGAGGTTGTGCTTTCCACCCAGGGTTTGGATGTGGCCTGAATTGTTCTTACTTGAAGGGTGGTGCTTGTTGGATTGGACACCCTGGGAACACGGTTGTGCAAGACTCAGGTGAATCTTGAAGTTATGGGCGCTGGTAAAAAAAAGAGTATTGTCAGAACAAATACCACAATGTAATGGAACAGGAGGAGATTGTGAATTACCTTGTGCTTGATCTTATTGCCTTATAAGGGTATGCATCTCATCAATCTTGTTATCTACCTTTTGTTCTAGGGATGAATGACTTACCTCATGAACTCCTTGGGTTGGTGCAATAGCTCATGTACCAAATTGTTGTGCATTTTGAGCCATATTGGTTATTAATTCACGAGCGGTGGAAGGAGTTTTATCAACTAAGGCACCACCAACTGCTATATCAATAATTCCAAGATCCATGGGGATAAGTTCCTAATAGAATTATTGTATTAATAGTTTTTCACTAATCTGGTGGTGGGGGTATCTTGAGCAGATTCGTTTGAATCTCTCCCAATATTCATGAAGGGTCTCTCTTTATGATTGCCTAATGCCACAAATTTCTTTCCTAATTGATGCAGTTCGGGAGGCAGGGAAGAAATTCTCTAAAAAGAGTCTTTTCAGGTCATTTCAGTCCCCAATTTTGGTAGGAAAATAGTATATCCAATCTTTGGCTACACCATTAAGGGATAAAGGGAAGGCCCTAAACTTAATTAAGTCCTCAGAGACATTTTGGGGTTTCATGGTGGAGCACACTATGTGAAACTCCTTAAGGTGTTTAGGAGGTTACTCACCAGGAAGACCATGGAATTTGGGAAGTAGGTGGATGAGGCCCGATCTCAACTCAAATTTGGATGCTTCCTCAGGGTATTGGATGTACGCAGGTTGGTACTCCACATCAGGGGTGGTTAGTTATTTTAAAGTTCGATTATTTGCAGCCATGATTTCTGGGGTTTGATTTGGTTCAATTTTTGATTGGTTTATGACCAATTGATGTTCCAGAAGGGGCTATCTAGTGTTACTTTATTGACCTTATCTATATTCCTTGATTTGTGTGTGAAGTGTCTTTTCAATTTTAGGGTCTATTTCAAACAATTTTTCTTTTCCTGATAGGGTCATACAAATAAATTGTGAATTTTGTTTGTTTTTTTTATTTGAGATGGATAAAAAAAAACTTAAGAATGGTGAAAGAAGAATAGAATATTATAATAAATAATTATAGAGATATATAGAGATATATAAAAAAAATAGAGAGAGAGAAAACACACAAAAACAAACAAAAATAAAGACAAAAGCCCAAAACAAAAACAATCAAATGGGGGTGGGGTATTGAAATAAATACTAATTAATAATTAAAATAAATAAATAAAATTAAATAAATAAAAAAAATTATCTTGGCTCCCTAGAAATGGTTCCAAAATTTGATCGCATTGTCGAGCGCGTCAAATTAGTTTATTTTTAACTAGAATTTATGCAGTATAGCAGCAACCCTAGGTCGTCTCTCGATAGAGCCTTAGATAATTAAGTTTAAAAGGAGGTTTTGATTAATAAACTAAAAGAGGAACGAGGATTTATAAAACTTGGGGTTTTTTGATTTTAAAACACAAATTGAAACTATACTACTAAGTGAGTGGAACAAGATCGAGAAATCATGATCAACTCGGGTAAGTGTCCCTTAACGCTCAATTCGTCATCGCTCTCAAGGGAATGGGAAGGATAATTGATTCCTTGGTTTATACACACTAAAAACAGTATGGTGTGTGAGTTCTTACTAGGTTACCACCTAGTATTTTATCGATCAATGATATTGATTATCGGTGACCACTCAAAATCAACAAACTTGAATCGATGTACAAGCGGAACTCAATCAAGGCATCACATCAATAACGTGATGAAATAACCAGATTTGTGTCAATGATAAAATATTACACAAGACAAGAACATGAATATTCATGGGTTCAAGCTCTTGGAATTTATCAACCGATATAATTCATTCGCACACTCATTAAAGGGAAGAGGTGAGAAAAGAGGCAACCACACTCAAATCATCACAAGATCCGGGTTATGCATGGAAGCATGGGGATTCTCGTTCCTTTGACTTGTATTTTATCATACCAAAATAAAAAAAATTAATAAGGTATAAATGAATAACAATTGACAAAAAACCCAGAAAATCAATTAACTTATGAATATTACAAGCATGAAGCTCGAGATTACAACAAAGGACACCCCCCAAATTGATCACTAGAGATTTAGAAGTACATGAGGGAGAAGAGAACTAAAATGGGTTAATAGAGATCTTCAATTAAACTAACCTTCACCCCTGGTCTTGAAACATGATAGGATGAGGGGAGGAGTGATTTTATGGAAAATTACATCAAAATTTCCACAAAAGTGGTCAAGTATCTAAAGGTCTAGGTGACTATTCAAGGCATATTTTTTACTCCATCTTTATCCAGATTATTTACTGAAAAAAACGCGTTAAAACTACTTTAAATTCGGTGGAGAATCGAGGCTTAGAGTTATCAATCCAAGGGAGGTAGAATCAGACCAATTGGATATCCGAGGCCTGAGTTATGGTCCAAATACAGAAGGGTGGTCCAATCTGGCCCGACCAGAATTTCTTCACATTGTGGGCCTATTTTGGGCCTCTAAATGGATGAATTGGGCTCCATGATCTTCTAGATAAATGTATCCCAAATTCTTTTGAAATCATACACCCATTTTTAGACCAATTGGATGCATGTATTATCCATAGTACAAATAATTGTTCACATGCATGCTTGGGCTCTCACGCAGTTTGGCCCATTTTTCTTGAATTCGATCACAAGATCTCCATATCACCTCCTCCAACAATGTAAACATCGAAACAAGTATAATTTCCCTATTAAACAGTGATAAAAATTAATTAATTGAATCAAAAATGAATTTAAATTTATTATTATATTTTAAATATTCATTACAAAACCAGTTTAAAATAGCGGTATAAGGGTGGAATTGAATAGTGAATCGCTATGCGATCACTCACAAAAGTAAATAATAGAGTTTCTAAATGCTGTTGATGCTTGGATAATCCCTTCAGAAGTATTGACTGATAGCTATACTTTTAGCAGTTCAGGAATTGATTCTATATTCTTTGCAAACTTGGAGGAAATAAATGAATGTGTAGAACCAGAATCAAACAAAGTACTTGCTAGATTTGAGAGAACAAAAAGAGTATCTACCACCACATCATTTGGAGATTCAAATTAAGCCATAGTGATAGTAAACACATGACCTTTATCCCTTGGACTATGCTGGGGCTGATAGTGATTCCCCTCCACTGCCCTCAGATTGGGACATTAATTAGAAAAGTTCCCAAGATGTCCATACTTGAAGCATTGGATGTCAGGTAGGGCCTGAACCATCTTCCCTTTGTCATTAGTATTGGAAAGTTAAGGATTTACCTAACTATGACAATTCTGAGTGATATTTCCATCTCTTCCACACTTTTAACACTTCTTGATCCTGAGTAAGTAGTTCATCAAATTCTTCTTCCCACATTTATTGCACATGGGAAGTTTCACTTGCTTTCCTCCTCTTCCTTGATCAAATATTCTTTCCAATCTTAGATCTATTGGTCTCTTATTTTCATTGGATTTTTGAGACCATTGCATCTCAACAAACTCTAGTTTTACTTTCATAGCACTCCTCACGATCTCCTCATATCTATCATAGTCTCAGTTGGCTAGATTCTTATGCAGATGAGGTCTTAGTCCACCAAAGAATCTATCAACCTTCCCATTAGGATCCATGACAAAGCTAGATGTGTAATGTGAAAGCCTTGTGAAGTTCATCTCGTAGCTTCCCATAGATTCATTCTCCTTCTGCTTCAGCTCGAGAAATTCCTTCTCCATTTTTTTCCTCAATGAACGAGGGAAATACTTATTGAAGAATATCACCCTGAACTATTCCCACTCTATAGATTAAATCTCCCCTCTTGGCCTCGTGTTTTTAATTAGTACCCACCACTGATCAACTTATCCCTCTAAGTGGTAAACAACCAAGGTGACTTTCTCTTGATCAGAACTACGAAGTATAGAAAATATCTTCTCTATAGATCTTATCCACTATTCTGCAATCAATTGGTCGATAGATCCACTGAACGTTGGTGGTATTTGATGCATAAAGAACTCAACAGAAAGTTGTTCCCTTCTTGGTGAAATCAGAATCAGCTTGATTCAAGTTATTTCCCATAACTTGATTTATTTGATTCATCATTCTCATGAAAGTTTCCATTTTGGATTCCATCAGAGGGCTATCAGTTCATGGTCTATTGTGGTCACCATTTGCACAGTTCCTCCTATTTCCCACCATTTTATAAAATAATAAAAACTTAGTGAGAAAATTGATTCATTTAAGAATCTTATAACTCTAAAATATTTTTACATATTAAAACATTATGCTTAAACATTCTATTAAATATCAACAACTGCATTTCCTATAAATACTTCATAAGGATTCATAAAAAGCTTATGATTAACCAAACATATCCCCCAGGAGTGTCAAACCAGGAGTGAAGAAAGACCCATTTTCGTGCATCAGTTCCTGTTTGAGTCTAGCTCAAAGAGGTGTTTCAGGTTTTACCCCTAGATACATCTGTGCTAGATCCACATCCACTTGTTTATATCCAAATAGGGATTTATTTTTTCAGAAACCACTTACTTAATATTTCACCAAAATACCAGGAAGTTTTCCTAGATTTAAAGTTTTCTATAGGGTTATCCTAATTTTTTCATATCCTAATTTCCACAAATAACTAAACTATCCTTTGATACCAACTATGAAATCCCACCTTTTTATTATATAACTTTTCATTACAATTTACAAATAGAGGATCTTTAAAGTTTAGTATCTTGGAAATAAGGTACATAATACATGAAAACATAAGGCATTATTCTAATCCACTTGTAAGGATTAAACATAGGTTCACCCTAAGTAAAATTACTACATCTCATAACTTGGGGACATACACTAAAGGAAAGGGTGAGCAGAAGGCCCAGTAAGGGTAAACAAGGGAAACAATTTACTTATGATATCAATAAGAACTTGATGAAATACATAAAGGCATGAGTAATGGAAAAAACAGAATATCATAATAAAAATAACATGAATCATAAATTTAAAATGTTTCTACAACATTTAATTTAGACATTCATAATCATATCACTAGGGTCCATCCTCAAGGTGTCATAAAAATTACCAAGGTTGGTCACCAAGGTATCATGAAACTTGTCATCTCTAGAGATTAATTTCTTTACCCAATGCATTGGATCACTATCAGGTCACACCCTTAGTATGCATTTCTATTCATATGAGCCACATATATCATAATCAAGCATTTCATAAAAAACACAAAGAGAATAAAAGAAATGGGTTTCATATCAAAATCATGGCATTTTAAAAAGTGCTTAAAAAACATGAACATCATGTCATCTATAACCCATAGAAAAGGAATGAGGGTTTTAAATATGTCAATTCCAGAATCAAATAAATCATTTTTATCAGTATTCACATAAATAAAATAAAATAATTTCTTGAGAAAAAGAGATAGATTTTGAGACAAAAATTCTGCAACATAACAACTATGCAACATGGTTTTAGAAAATATTAAAAAGAGAGGGGAAAAAGGTAACCCATTCATAAAAGACTCACAATATATTATTGGTATAGAATAAAATAAAAAAAGATCATGGTATGAAAATTTTAAATACATACCCCATAAAAGAGAACTTGAATGGAAAAGAGAGGTTGAGAATTCTCTTACCTTGAAGAGTAACTTCAAAAACTCTAAGATCGGGACCTTGGGGGATTGAGTATACCTTGGGAGGACTCCTTGGGAGGTATAACTAGAATAAATTCATATATAATGATTTTGGAATGAAATGAAATGAAGGAATGGGTGGGTATTTATAGAAAAAGTGAGGGAATATTTTATTAATTTCAAAGGACACCTCATTAGTGGTATTTGGAAAACCATGGGCTTGATCATGGTATTTACCCATGGTATTGGACAATTGGGACACCTCATATCATATTTTAATCCATAAGAGTCGAACAACATGTTATCTTACTCATTAAATCATTATGACATAGTTATGATGTCATTAAACATATCGAAAACACAAAACAATTTTTTACTATTCATCGAAAAATCAACTGTTTCAGAAAAATCCAAAACATTCACCCTAACTATTTTTCAACGTATAGAATTCAAAAGTGAAATCCATTTTATAAAAATCAATTTCATTTTAAATTAAATTATATAAATAAAATACTAATACTTAACTAATAATTTCTAAAACATTTATTTACTTATACTATGATATAATTATATCACATTACCACTTAAGATGACTAAAACATATTTATATTTACTTAGGTGAGATTACTATTCCATTAGTCAAATTACTATTCATAAGGGTAAAATTACTATTCCAAAGGGTAAAGTTACTATTCACCACAAAATTATTTTGATCGTATTGAACCACATTTTTCACCCTGATTACAACCATGTATGTCTGATTTTTGAAAATCATTTCACATAAAAATTATTTAATAATAAAATATTTTATTACTATTCATAAAAACACTATTCATCAAATATTATTCATCAAAAAACACTATTCAAAAAAATACTATTCATCAAATACTAAAAAATTGAAACTTCTTAGAAAACTTCTAAAAATTCAGACTAGGTTAATTTTGACATTTGAAATTCAAAAATGATGTTTATTTTACCATAATAATTCTCTATGTATGATAAATATCTAAAAAGTACAATTTTTTACTTCTAAAATCTATTTATAAAATTTGTCTTAATTAAACATATACTTTATTATGAAAAATCTATTCTTAAAATAGGAATGATGAAATAACAATTTTATTTATACTAAGGGATTACATAAAATAACTAAAGCCTTATTACATAACCCCTTATAACACCCGAATAGGACCTAAGAGTAAGGTGTGCAATGGTGATATAATCTTGGGGTGGCTCAGACAACATTTTCCGAGTGGTGATTTCTATCAACTTGAACTTCTCCCATAAGAGATTCCGTTCAAGATTAATGTGTTGAAGTTCAAATTGGGATTAGTTCAGAGCAAAACCTAGTGATGCCACCTCCTTCCCAAGCTCTGAAAAATGGGCTTCATATGGACCAAGTCTACTAGATGAGGCCATTGACTCTTCTTTCTGCAATAATAATAATTATCATTTCTATTTATAATCACTAATCTTAACGTTAAGAGTATAGTTTCCAATAGTCATATTAACCAATGGTCATATAACAGTTGAAACCCAACAGTCTCATTTTAATTATACTCACTTTATTAATAAAGGGACATATTTTTTTGAGCACAAAAATAATATAACATTCATTTTCAAGAAATAATTATTATTCAAAAAGTCTAGGTCGTTACATTCACTCAGCTTCAATGAGTCTCTAACACATCCATGAGCATGCTATCAATAAATATGACACAAAAACAACTTCAATTATCATGAATGAATTTTTAGAATTAACATGCAGTAATAATTCTCAAGTGAGAGTTTTTTGAGTTTTGGTGTGAGAACTATTTTCTGGTTAAATATTGGAATTTCCAGAACATGTCTCTCAAAATTAAAATTGGCAGAACCCAAATGGTGCAATTCACCTTTATCCTGCTTGTCTAGATTCCGATTAGTAGAAGTAACAACAACAATAGTGGTGTTCATGTGTGAGAATGCATAATGATGAAATTTTGGACACATGCACTTGGGGAGTAACCATATTATGGAGGATAGAGTGATGTAGGAGGAAGGATGTTATAGATACGGTGAAAAAGTTTTATATTTTGTGGAGATGTTGAAAAAAACTGATTCTAGTGAAGGCCACATGAGATTAAACTGATCTCACATAGGTGTCTCCTTGGTGTTTCAAAGGCTGCATCAGAGTAATATGAAGTTATTCAGAAAATGACTCTAAGATGCTGAGGATGATCCATACATTAGCATGGGAGTGAATATGCTAAACGACGTGGTTTCATAATCATTCACCTGAGGTGGGGAAAGTGGCAGAGATTCCATAACACTATTCACTAGGAGGTCTAGTTGAGGTGGTAATGCTCAACTAGTTTCCCTAACCAAACACAGGGACAACCATGAATGTTCAGAAGGTGGTATAACTAGAACAATTGAATAGAAATTTCAGCACACTTTTATAAATAAAGGGTTCCATTTTGAGTAGTGTGATAGGATTGAGTGAGAGTCGATTTAGAAAAAAGAGTAAGAGTGATGTCCATACCCACGGGGGATCTTCCCCACGAAGTGCTTACAATGGGTGTTTATTGTGCAGATCATTTCTAGAGGGTTCTTCGAGTTGGGTGTTTAGAAGAAGTCCCTTGTAACTCATTTTGGGTAGGGTTTTCATAAGGGGGTTTCCTTGTAACTCAGTTTCTTTTTTAATGAAAGGTATGGTGTATTACCTTGTGAATTAGGACTAAATTTCAAACCTTGTAGTTTTCATGTGTTGTGATTCTTCCATTTATATCATGTAATTGTTCTTGCTTGTTCACTATTTATGGAAGATCTTTTCAAAGACTAGAAGTATCTGAAATCAGAGTGAATGGAGGACTGGAATGGTGATTAGGGTACGAAGTGTTCCAAGTTATAGACATCGATTCCACTTGAATGTCTTGGCATTCAAACCTTTTGTAATGATTGATTCACATTTGAGGTTCCAAAGGGGGTCATTCTGAATCATTGGTTCCAAACCCTAGAAGTGATATGGGACACTTGGTCTCAAATGGATGGGCCAGGGAAAATTTTTCCCTAACAAGTGGTATTAGAGCACCAGTGGTTGTTCTAGTGCCCTAACATCCAAAAAATTGGTATTAGAGCTTGGTTATAGAGAAATGATGAGTACCTTAATGAGTTTTGGAAGAACCACAGTAAAGTGGTGTTGATATCAGTTGTAAGACTATTGGGTACTTCTGGTTCAGTGGTTTAATAAGTTTCTAGAATAATTTCATTGATAAGATAGCAGCAGTACATGGGTGTTGGGTTTTTCAAAAGACTTCCATGACCTTTGTGTCTAGATACATGTTCTGTTATTGAGGTGAAATTCATAACCTGGTTGGAAGAATGCTAAATAATTCTAGAATATAGTATAGACCCCTTACAATTTTTGGTTTTAGTGGGAGTTCATTGTTTCCAAAGGATAACATTATAAATGGGTAAGTTCTAGATTGATGTTTCAATGGTGGAAGATTCAGATTTGGGATGGACAGTTTTACACTCCTGAAGAATTTAGAAGTTTTGTTGATGGTGAATCAATTGAAATAGGGGTGTTTATTAGAACATGAATCCATGATAGAAAATAATAAGGGAATGTTTCAGAAGGTGTATCTAGGTGATACAGAGCATGGACCCGAAGGTGGATGTCAACATTGTGATCCCTTTAAGGAGATGAAAGAACAAGCTGACAACATTTGGTTGGTACCTTAGTTCCGAATCTATCATTGTGAAGGAAAGGGACAAAATGGTCCATTTTAGAAGGTAAATTTCTAGAATTTCCTTAAATCCTACAGTTGAGAGGGGGTTTATTTTTTTTCTACTAAGTGTTCAACATCTTACTTGAGTCTAGTTCTTGGCCTTAGGGCCACTCAACATATTATAAGGGGAGAAAGTGTTTATTTCTATAAGCTTCAATTGTATAAGTGCTCGAAACTGTTGGAAAAAATGGTAGTTTTGTTCGGTTTTGAAATGGAACCAAAGTGTGACACAATCCTAGTTTTACAAAAAGTGTGTTTCTATTGCTCAGATAGAGAAGTGGGTTTCTATATAAAAGTTTGTGGACACTGGCTTCATGGTTATGAAAAACTATGAGAATGGGGTGAAAACCCTTAGTTTCTAAAAGGATTCTTGGAACTCAGACATAGGGTGTATGAAACTTGTGGGGAGTGCCATCTTGTAAAGTAGTGGAAGGTGTTATTTTTCTGAAAGGAGGGGGCACCAAAAATCAGATGCTTGTCCAATTCCTGTTGGTCCCAAAACCTCCCAACTGAAAGTTATCCTCTAAAACTTACATAGCAGAAACAAATAACTGGAACAACCAAATCAGAAAGAACCTATGCTAATGATGTATCCAGAATTGGGAAGAAAAGTCACCCCAAACATGAACTACAACACACATGATCAAACTAGACAAGAAATTCTAGAAGAAAATGATCGAAATAAACAAAAGAAAAATAAAAACAAGATTATTTATGTGGTTTAGACTAAATTCTACTCCATGGGGGGAATTATACAATACTTTTATTAAGGAATGAAATATGATTACAATGTCAAACTATAATAAAAATTTTCCCCACCCTAAAATTTAAAGTAGGTCCCAGCTAGTGAAATTTGTTTCACTACCAATTGTTATCCATAGAGATTATTTCCACTAAATCCAATCATTATGGGAATCCCTTAACTTGGTCATAGGCATCCACCACCTTAACTTCTCCTTCTAGTGAACAATGCACATTTCTGAAAACTTTGCAAGTTAACTCTTACATAACCATATGAAGGACTCTTATACATCCCTTGTGAATGATGAAAAACCTTATATAACTTCATAAGATACCCTTACAAATCCTCAAAGTTGTCACTTACACTAGAACTTTTCATTTCTGAACTTTCTCCATCCAAACTCATGGTAACTTCTGATTAATTTTCTTTTGATCGCTTGCTCCCAAACTTCTTACTTCTGGACTTTCAAATACTGGTTATTCCACTCCACTATCTTAATCTAGTTTCAAAAATTTTACTTCCAGAATCATTCCTTTTGAAAGTTACAATACTTAGATATAATTTTTTTTCACACAATTGAACCTAACAATCTCCAACTCAAGAATCATTTTTAGACTTCACCACAAATTCCTCCATCATCATCCATAAAATCATTTCACTCTCAATATTCCTTTTCATCCACATGGTTACCACAACATGATTCTAGTTTTTATAACTTGGATAAGGTGCATCACTGCCTCAATATATCCTAGACTACAACCTTGGTCAATATATCTTTTGGATTTTTAAATCCATCCACCTTCCATATATCCATCACTTTATCCTCCAATAACTTCTAGATAAAGTGACACTTCAGCTAAATATGCTTTATCCTAGAGTGAAACATTAGATTGTTGGCTAAGCAAATCACAATCTATGAATCATAGAGTAATGTTCCAACCTCTTTCCTTCTTCTAAGATCTTCCATCAAACCATTTAGTCAAATCAACTCTTTCCCATATTTTGTTAAAGAATTGTACTCAACTTTAATTTTTTAAATTAGAACTACTGGTTGAAGATTCAACATCTAACTCTTAGTCACGACTCTGTAAGTAAGCACATGGACCATGGTGGTTCTCTGAGTGTTCTCATATCCCCCAAAGTTTGAATCCACAAACCCCTATACCGGTTCCTCCATTTAGAAACAAAGAAACACATATTCAAAATATTTGATATATCAAAGGATCCACTTTATTACTTCCCAATGGTCTCTTTTAGGATTATCCATGAACTCGCTAACTATTCCCACTACATTTTTAATGTTCAGATATGTATAAACCAAGTCATACATCAAACTTCTAAATAAAATTGTAAATAGAACATTTTTTCATGTTCTCAACCACTTCCTTCGTTATGGGTTCCTTCTATTATCCCAACATGAAGTATCTAACTAGAGGAGTGGTAACCAATTTCACCTCACTCATTCCAAATCATTCCACCACCTTTAGGATGTAGTTAGATTGAGTTAAGAAAAAAGTTCCAGACTTCAAGTCCCTTATGACCCATATCCCTAAAATTCATTTTTCTAGAATGAGATCCTTCATATCAAAACTTCCATACAATTTAGCTTTCAAATCATCTATATTTTCATTTAGTGGTCTAGAATAAGTATGTCATCAATATAGAGAAGTAGACTAATGAAACTAATATCACCATACACCTAGTAACAGTAATGATCTACATTACTTCAGATGAACTTCCATTCCACCATAAAGGCATTGAACTTTCAGATCCACTACTTTGATACTTGCTTCAACCCATACAAGATCTTCTTTAGCTTTCACACATGATCCCAATTTTGTTTATCTATAAAACCCTTTAAATACTCCATGTAAATCTATTCATATAATTATTTATAAAGAAATATGTTGTTCAAAATCTAACTACTCTAGATGTAACCCTTCTATGAAAACCATACCGAGTACCATCTAAATAGTCACGTGTTTAATAATTAGAGAAAATTTATAAAAAAAATATACCTTTAGTTTTTTGAAAATCCTTCATTATAAGCCTTTCCCTATACCAAATTCTACCATATACTTATTCATTTAGCAGATAAACTCATTTGTTCTGAAGTATTCTCTTCCCAATATGTCATTCTGTTAGTTCCCATGTCTTGGAAACATGTAAGGAATCCATATTATCCATCATTTCTAACTCACACCGACTCAAGTCACTCAAACTTATAGCCACTTTCAGGATTTTAGGTTCTCTATCATATGTGAGATGCTAATAGTGTAGGTCACTTATGCATATTTGAACTTGACATCGAATCCTGTTAGACCACCACAACTAACCTATCGACTCATCTCCTTATAGAACCAATGCTTCTGAAACTTAACCTTTCAGATGTCTCCTCAGATCTTCTACAATCAATGAGATTTCTAGTACCTTTTTCATTGGAAACACCATCAGAACTTGACTTCCATCCAAAATTGATACAAAAAATTTGGTGTTTCCAAAACTATCACACTCTATATTTTTGGAATATATGAAACTTATATAATTTCATTCAGTCAAACCTCATATTGCGATGATTATTTAGTATCATCTAAAAATTCCACTTTATTATGATCTTTCCACAAGATCTCTTCATTGAAGATAATATTACGAATTATGAAAACCTTCAGTAATTTGTTATCCTAGAGCTAAAATCTAAATTCTTTGTTTCTATAACCTATAAAGAAACATGATCAGGACTTAATATCTAACTTTACCCTTCCTCTGGCATCAATAAAAATATAGGTGATTCAACCAAATACTTTGAGATGAGAAATTTCAACCTTCCTTTTAGACCAACATGATTCCAAAATTTACCCTAATGGATATTATGAACTTCTATTCACTAAGTAAGCAACATAGTTCATGGATTCTACCCAAAACTCCTTGGTAAAACCAGTGTGAATCCTCATGATAATTTCCTTCTTCACAAAAGTTTGATTCATCCTCTCAACAACTCTATTTTATTTAGGAGTACCTGGAATGGTATTCTCAAACCACATGCATTTTTTCCAGTAGAACCTTAAAAATTCATTAATTTCATATTCCCCACCATTTTCAAACCTAAAATATTTCAGTATACTTCTGGTCTCCTTTTCCACCATGGATCTCCATCAAATGAAGGTTTTGAAAACTTCATACTTATTCTTGAGAAATAACACCCATACATTCCATGTTGTATCATCGATGAAGGTAATATAATTCAGTGACCCTCCATGAGAATGAACCAAAGCCTACCCCTATACATCCATATGAACTGAATCTAACTTCTAGTACATGGGTGTCTTAACTTATGTTTGGAATGACACCTTACGCTGCTTCCCAAGGATGTAATCTTCACATGTTTTGTACTCTATGATTTCTATCTTCATCATTCATTTATAAGTAAATAATTTCATCCATTTACCACTTAATTGACCAAGAAGTGTATTCCATAAATTTTCATAAGTTATATTTTCTTCATACATTTCCCCTTCTGAAACCCCTATCAGAGAAAATGTTCCATATTTAACTTCTTTAGCCATCAACATAGACCCATGTGTAACTTTCCACACTCCATTTACAAAGGTTATATAAAAAACCACATCATCTAACTATCATACCAAAATCAAGTTCTTCTTTAACCCTGATATGTGTATCACTCTTTATAATTCTAGCACCCTTTCATTCTTTGTTTGGACGAAATCATCACCCTTGACCATAATTTTTGGAGTTTTATCATCTGCAAGATGCACCTTTCCAAACCTTCTAGAAGTATAATTTATCATACTCCCTCTCTCAGATGTAGAGTAAAAAAAATCTCCAGATTCTATAATCCTAGACTCAAGTAAACCAATGAAACTCAGCAACAGAACTCTCGTATAATCCAAAACAAGGATTTACAGATTCACTTATGAAAGAATATCTTCCAGAATCGACTTTTTTCTCACTAAAATATTTCTTCAGATAAAATTTCTTCCCATAATATCAACACATAGACCACCTTCGTCTGAGATATAGTGACTCCTTCCTTTTCATTTTATGTGACTTTTCCATGATGAAGAATGTGCCCTACCTTCTAAACTATAAGAATTTCAAGTAGATGTCTGAAACTCCTTATTCAGAATTAGATCTATAAAATACAAAAACACTAAGTTTATCATACCATTTTAGTTACTCACTTTAGTAACCATAACATCCCATGATTGTGGTAGTGATGAAGGAAACAATAGTTCCCACTCCAAATATATGAAATTAACTTTTATCACTTCCAAATAACTTCAGATCATATTGAATTTGTTGTCATGATCATCCTTAGGCTTTCCATTTGAAATTATCATGCTGAATAGCCTCTATAATAGAAACACTTCATTTATCGTAATTAACTTCCCATACATATTGGTAAGAGTGTTCATAAGTTTTGAATCTATATTCACTGCATGGATATTAAAATACACATTTTGGGCTAGTGGAGTATGGATAAACCCTAATTATTTATTATATATCCTTTCCCATTCCTCCTTTTTAATTGATTATGGTTTGGTTTCAATTAATGAAAGATCAAGATCCTTATACAATAGAAAATCCTCTATTTTCATCTTTCAAAACAAAAAATATGTCCCATTGAACTTCTCCACCTGAACCTTACCCTCATCCAACACCATTACTTACAAAGTCAGTGAACTCCCACTGAATTTTCAACACATAAGTGGGATCAAGAATTTATTACTAGAATTATATTACAAGTCTAAGTGAAAAATAATTCTATTGAGTAAAGATTTGAAACACCTTGGTCAGATTCTGGTTGTCTAAAACTCTATAACTAACCTCTAATACCACTTATTGGGTTTAAAACCTTCCATCCAGAAGCTATCTTCTAGAAATTATACAATAGAAAAAATAACCAGAACCACCAAATCATAATGAATCCACACTAATAATGTATATAGAACTAGGAAGACAAGGCACCCCATACATTCACCACAAAACACATGAACAAACTAGATAAGAACTTATGGAATAAAATGATTAAAATAAATAAGAGAAAAATAACAACACAAGTATCCAAGTGGTTTAGAATGAGTCCCAATCCATGGAGGGAATACTATAATAATTTTATTAAGGAATTAAAGATGACTAAAATGCCAAACTATCATATAAAAAATGACCCCACCCTAAAATTTAAAGTAGGGACCAACCAGTATGACCAATTTCATTTCCTTATGATCTCCAAAGAGAGTATACCCACTAGATATGATCATCATGAGAATCCATTCACTTGTTCAAAGGTATCCACTTCCTCAATGATTCCTTTCAGTGAATAGTTCATTCTTCTAAAAACATGGTGAGTTAAATTTTATGTAAACTTTTGAATAACCATTATGTATCCCTCATCAACGCCCAAAAACCCATACATAACTTCAGAAGTAACTCTTATACATACTCAGAGTTAACCCTTACAAAATTACTTTGTATCCTCCTTCCAAAACCATCAAGGCAACTTCTGAATGATTTTTTTCTAACTATTTGCTTTTGGAATTACAGGTTTCGAACATTGTTCGCATCATTCCATCAACTTCATTTGATTTTGGAAATTAAACTTACAGAATAAAACCTTCTAAAAAATTATAATATTTAGATGGAAAATAATTTTTAAATGGATAAACCTAATAGTTAAGGTTGTTCTCACAGGTCCATTTCACTTTGTATCTTCATCAATTATGTGACATGGAAAGAGTGTGGGTATATTTACTCAAGCACATGTTTGAAGTTTTGAAACATTTATAAAAAAAAGAAACATATTGAGGTGGATTTTAGAATATAACATTGATTCTTGAATTCCAGATTGGGGTAGATGATAGTTTGGAATAAATTGGATTTCTATAAGATCTACTAGTGGAGAGGCATACTATTTGAGGAGACTAAACTAGGAACACGAGAAGGTGTCATAGATCGAATGATGTTAATTTTGGGATTGGATATTTCGGAGATAATCCAAGTCTAGAAGGGATGATATTTTTGTTTTATATCCTTCAAAGACATTGAAAATTCAACCAAGAACACATTGATTCAGAAAGAGGGATAAATATAATCCCCAAACATGTTTCTTTATAAGGAGTGGGGGTGAATAATTTAACATTTCTATCTATGAGATAATAGATTATGGAATGTTTTCATAGATTCAGAATGTCCTCTAAAATAAGGAGCCTTGAATGGTTCAGAACCAAACTGGGATACAATGGGAGCAGAGGACCATTCTTTAATTGGTTTTATTGAGTAATGTTTTAGTGGGATAATGAAATTATGATGATACAATAATTTTTGAAATCAGTTTCAAATGGTGGTCTATTTAGTTGGTATCACTAAATTCAAATGTACTTAAAGATCTTGGATTATGAACACTTGGTGTTAGAGTTTCAGGAATTTATGGGATAGAAGGAGTGGATCCATGGAAATGGTACATGATGTAACTTATTGATGGGACTTAACAAATTTAGATGGTACTTGGGCCTATTTTCTTTGGAGAAAATTCCAAGGAGGAATTCTGATGGTTTCATGGAAATTAAATGGGAGATCATAGTCCATGAATTCTGGGGATGGTCTATCTTAGTGGGTCCTGGATGATTGGAAGAATAATGGAGGTCCATGACAACACTAAAAAGGAAGGAAAAATGAAAGATGCTATTCAGAAGTTGGTTGATGGACTTTGGTGAAATCCTTGAGAATGGTGTTCAAGTATGAGATTATTAGGCTTAACCCATGAAAAAAATTCTCAAGTGGGAGATTTATAGGTTTTGGTGTGAGAACTATTTTCTAGTTAAGTATTTGAATTTACAAAAAAATTCTTTCAGAAGTAAACTTGGAAGAAATGGGATGGAGTTGTTCACTTTCACTTGGGTAGTCCAAATTCAAGTTAGTGAAAGTATCAACAACAACAATAGTGTTCAATTATGGGAATGTGCAAGGATGAAAGTTTGGATACAATTTTTTTGTAACAACCATATTTTGGAGGATGGAGTGACAAAGAAGGAAGTATGTTCTAGATACGGAATGGAAGTTCCAGTGAAAGTGGAGATATTGACAACAAATGATTCCAGTGAAAGCTATGTGAGATTAAATCGATCTTGCATAGGTGTTTCCTTGGAGTTTCAAAGGATGCATAATTATAATTTTAAGGTATTCATAAGATGAATATTGTAAGTGGGGGATGATATAGACACTATAATGGGAGTACAAATGTTGAAGTATGTGGTTCTAGAATCATTCATGTGATATGGGTAAAGCGATTAAGATTCAAGAACACTGGTCACCATAATCAAAGTGAAGGGTAGACTAATATGGTGATTTGCATGTGAAGTCTTCCTAGTTCTATATATTGAATATGTAGGGGGTTTATATAATTTAAACCTTTTATAATGATTGTTCCTCATTTTAGAATTCGAAGGGGGTTGTTCAAAATAGTTAGTTAAAACCCTAGAATTGGTATGAGATGCATGGGATTGGATGGATGTGACAAGGAAAACGTTTCCCCAAAAAGTGGAATCAGAGCATTGGTGGTTGTTCTGGTGATCTGACATCCACAACATGAATTATATTAAGAAACAAGTAATAATATGCCTCCAATGTGATGGTTATCTAAACACCACACCATAGGATAGAATGATGTTTTTAAGGGTTCTCCAACCTCTCAATGTAAAGGCTAATACTATATTGACCATTTATTAATTGATATCAACTCACAACTCCCACTTTGTTAATTAAATTTATGAGGGGACTTCAATATCCCCCTTTTTATTTGTTATAAACATGAGAATCAATGTATATATATTCTCCAAGATTCATTTACTAACTCCTCATGTCTCCCCAGGTGAGGAAAACTCTTCTCCCCCTAATTATCACTTACAAAAAGAAACAAGAGTCTCCCCCAGATTGAAGCGATCTATTGTATTACCCTAACTTTTCAATAAATGAAATGGAATGAAAGAAGGAAAATAAACCAATTTTTTTAGGGATTGTGGGATAAAATGCACTCATAATATCACTCTCAATCATTGTAAGGCATCCTTCATTAGGGGATTCATCAAGATATCCATAAATTTCTCCTTGGTTGAAAAATATTTCAATGAAATATCTCTATGTTCCATATTATCCTTAATGAAGTGGTACTTGGTATCAATATGTTTCAACCTTGAATGTTGTATCATATTCTTTGATAGATTGATTGCACATTGATTGCTAAATCCAACTACCAAAGGGTATAAAACATCCGCCCTCTTTTCTCCAAGATGTGACTTAATATAAATAATTTGAGTTGTGTCTTTAGATTCCACAATATAATCAACTTTCATTGAGTTAAGAGTGATTGAATTTTTCTTCTTGGAGTGCCATGCGACACAACTTCCTCTAATAAAGATTGTAACTTTAGAATCATACTTCTGTTCACCAAAATCAATCTCTCAATCTACATTGGTATATCCATAAATCTGAAAGGATTCACCTTTATCACAACTCAATCCATAATCAAAATCCCTTTAATATAGTGCATGGTCTGATTCACTACTATAAAATATGATTCCTTAGGATTTATTTGGAATCATGCTCATAAATTAATAAAAATAATAATGTCCAATCTAGAAATTGTTAAGTAAAGTTGGCTATCAATAATCTTTAAAACCCCATTTGATCTACACTTATTCCTTTTCATCCATGGAAAACTTGTCCCCATTTTCAATAGGATTCAAGAAAAATCTCAATTATTTAATTTCAAACTTCTTCAATAACTCATGAACATACTTCACTTATGATATAAAAATATAATCTGTTACAATCATAGTTTTAATGACAAAAAATAATGTTATCCCTCCCATCATTTATATCATACAATGATTCCCCATTTGTTAGAAAAATTCTTCATAATTTTCCACCTTATTTCTGAGTAAAATAGTTCATCAATATACATAATAATAATAAGTGATTTTGTGAAGTTAGGGGCTTACATGAGTGGTAAATTAACCTCATAATCTTGCATCAAACTAGGAATAGAATCCTGGTATCCCCCAATTTGGGTGGATTGTTTCAAAAACACTATAGAAGGTACTGTAATACAAAGGAATTACTACAGACAGGGTGTTGTATCATTGGTACTATTCTCCAATATGGTACTTTATGCCACCTTTTAAGGACCTTCAAAACATTGGAGGCTCTAACCTCATTGCATACCAGGACCTTTGGGCCACTCCATCATGAAGGGTATTTTAGCCCATTAATAAATTATAATAAGGAATCCATGGGTGATTTCCAACCCTTTTGAGGAGGGATGAGACTTGACATACCAAGGGGGATATGTAACGACCCAAACTTTTTAAATGATATTTTTTCTTAAGAAAATGTATTTTTTATTATTTTATACACAACAAACTATATCTATTTAATAATTAACTGGTATTATAGATTATAAAGGGTAATGTGACCATCATGATTCGACCATTATATGATCGTTGGTCAAATATGATAGTTGGTTAATGTGACTATTGGAAACTATACTCTTGGTAACAATTTTAATATTATAATTAGTGTTTATAAATATAAATGACAAAGGATAATTAATGCAGAAAGGAAAAGCGATGACTACAACCAATAGAGTCATGATGTATGAATCCCATTTGTCAAAACTTGGGAGGGAGGTAGCATCACTAGGGTTCGACCTTAACCAAGCCTAATATGAGCTTCAATAAGTAAATCTTGAACGAAATCACCTACAAGTTAAGTTCAAGTTAGTGGAAATTACCACTCGAGCGATGTTAGCTGAGCCACCCTATGAATCTATCACCATCCTTACCCATAGGTTATATATAAGTGTTATAAGGGGTTATGTGTTGAGGAATTAGTTACTTAAAGTGTAATCCCATTTTATAAATAAAATTTTTATTCCATAAATTCCATTTTAAGAATATTTTTTCTTAATAAAATATATGTTTAATTGAGAAAAAAATTGATAAATTGATTTTTCAGACACAAATTATACTTTCCAAAAAAGATATAAATATTTATAATAGACTAAGTTATTCTAAATAATATTTTTAATGAAATATTATATCAAATACACTCTTCTTTAAATATAAATGATAAAATAATTTTATCATGTCCCATATAATTTTTAAGTGTTAGAAATTTGACTATGCATTATCAACCCGCTATTTTTTAAATAAATAAGATTATTTATATTTAAAAGTTATAATTATCATACTTAGATAATTATTATGATAAAATAAACATAATTTTTGAAATAATCATATCTAAATTAGGTTATGATGAATTTATGAGAATTTTTTAAAATACTTTATTTTTCCATGAATAGTAAAAATACAGTTTGAGGTTTTTAGTATGTTTAATGACTTTATAATTATGTCATAATGATGAAATAATTAATTAACCACAATACATGAACTAAAATATATTATTTTTATTAATATCAAGTATTTAAATATATTTTAATCAATTTCCAAACCTACAATTTACTTTCCAAATTCTAAAATGGAAACTTTGTCTTAAAAAACATTATTTTGTAAAAACTTTACTTTTCCTTTCCAAAACAAGTAATATAATATTATTATTGGTTATTTTGGGTTAAAATAACATAAAATATGTCCAAAATTTCCAAAACCAAGGTAAAAAATCATGGGCATGCTAATGTTTTTTATTTCCCACAACCTAGATTTCCAAGGCCTATATTTGGAAATTATTAAAAAAATCCTTCACTTTTGATATAAATACCCACCCATTTATACATTTCCTTTAAATACCAATCCACAATCCATAAATATCTAGTAGTTTTACTTCCCAATGAGTCTCCCAAGGTGTCATCACTACCCCAAGGTTTCATTCCTCAATATTAAGGAGTAACTCTTCATGGTAAGGGAATTATCCTTCTTTTATCTTTGATTCAAGAACCTCTTTTCATATATGTCTTATAAATGTTATGTTTAGTCTATTATATTACCCTTTTGATAATAAATCTAATAAAAAATTATGTTTCATAAATGGGAGACCCTTGTCACCTATCATTTTTACCCTTTTCTAAAACTATATTTTATACCCGTTATGCTGCCAAATTTACTTCTCAAAATTTCTCTCTTTCTCCTTATGAGAATTCCCTTTTATTTTAATTTTTGTGAATACAAAAACCTATTTATTTTCTAGGGGTATTCACCTATATTCAAAGATTATTTATTTTATTTTTTTAATTTACACATAATAAACTCACTTTCCCTTTTTGTGGTATAAAAATGACATAATTATCACATTTTAAGCACTTTTGTATGACATGATTTTTGATAAGAAACCCATAATTTATTCTCCATGAGTTATTAATGAATTTATTGATTATGATCTATGTGGATCAAATTAATTAATAAATATTAAGGTTTCATCCTGATAGTTCTCCAATGAATTGGGTGAAGAATTTAATCTCTAGAGATGATATGTTTTACGATACCTTGGTGAATAAACTTGGTAATTTTAATTTATGAGACCTTGGTGAAAAACTTTGGTGATATAATTATGAATGTCTAATTTAAATTTTGTAGCCACATTTATATGTTATGATTAATGTTACTTTTATTATGATTTTCCTCATGTTAAATTGATCATTACATAATTATATTCCTCATGTTCTTATTGATATTCTTCATGATCACATGTAAATTGGTTTCCCTTACTTGGCCTCATGATCACCCATTTCATTTGATGTATGTCCCCAGGATACGAGATGTAAAAAATGTACTTAGGATAAACCCATGAGGGTGTATTAAAGTGGATTTAAAATAATGTTTTAATTTTTCATGTATTATGTACCTTATTTCCAAGAAACTAAACTTTAAAAGATCTTATGTATGCACCATGTAATGTAAAGTTATGTAATAAAAAGATGTGATACCATAGTTGGTATTAAAGGATAGTTTAGTTATTTGTGGAAATTAGGATTTTAAAACTTTAGGAATAAACTAGTTAAAAGTTTAAATATAGGAAAACATCTTGGTATTTTGGTAAAGTTTTAAGTTAGCAATTTTTGAGAAAATAAATCCACATTTAGATACAAACAAGTGGATGTGGCTTTGGCGCAAATGTATCTAGGGGTAACACTTAAAAACACCACTTTGAGCTAGACTCTAATAGAAACTGGTGAACGATGATAGGCCTTGCCACACTCCTGGTTTGACACTCCTGGGAGATATGTTTGGTTAATCACAAGATTTTTATGAACCATTATGAAGGATATATAGAAAATTTAATTATATTTAAGCATTATGTTTTAAGACATAAAATTGTTTTAGAATTATAAGATTCTTAAAATAAACTTGTTTCTCACTAAGTTTTTCTTCTTTTATAAAATAGATAGAAATAGGAGTAACTGCATAAATTATGAGCGTAATGGACCATGTGCTAATGGACCTATGATGGAATCCAAAATGGAAAACTTCATGAGAATGATGAATCAACTAACTTGAGTTATGAACAATAACTTGAATCACACTTAGAGACTATATTCAACTCAAGGGGAACAACTTTACATTGATTCTTTTATGCTTCAATGACCACCTTCTTTAATTAGATATACCTACCCATTGATTAATGAATAATTTATAAGGTTTATAGAAAATATCTTTTATGTACTCCATTTTTTAGAATAAGAGAAAGTCACCCTGACTGTGTACCACCTAGAGGGAGAAGCTGATCAGTAGTGGAAACTAATTAAAAACATGAATCCAAGAAGGGAGATTGATGCTATGGAGTGTGAAGAGTTTATGGGAACCTTTTTCAATAAATATTTTCCCCATTCTATACAAATTAAAATAGAGAATAAATTCCTAGAACTGAAGCATAAGGAAAATGAATTGATAATAATCTATGAGATGACCTTTTCAAGAATTTATTGTTATACCTATAGCTTTGTTATGTATCTTAATGGAAATTTTGATAGATTATTAGGTGGTCTAAGACCCCATCTATGATGAAATCTAGCCAATATAGACTATGAAAACTATGAGGAGATAGTGCAGAGTGCTATGAAGGTTGAACATGTGTTCGAAGAGACACCATGGTAATATAAATCAAATAAAAAAAGTGATAATTAGAGCTAAACTTGGGGAGGAACTTTGATCACTAAAGAGAAGAAAAGAAAGTGAAAATCCACACATGCAACAAATGTGGGAAGAATAATTCATGGAATTGCTTTCTTGGGAGCAAAAAATGTTACAAGTGTGGAAGATATGGCTATATAGTCGGAACTAACAAAGTGAAGTGAAGCCTCAAATTATTAACACTAACAACAAAGGGTAGATGGTGTAGGTACATACTTAATTCCAATGTTTTTTTCTATCATGATGACTGAAGTATATTATCTAAATTATATGCTTCCAGGTACTCTCATTGTCCTCTAAAAGCTAGCAAGTAATTTGTTTGATTATAGTTATATCCATTCCTTTATTTCATCTAACTTTTCAAAGAATATTGAATCAATACCTAAAATTATAGAAGTAGAGTTACTAATCAATAATCCTAGAGGTATTAAGAAAGAATCAACCATATATAGAAACTCTTGTATTGACTTTGGTTAGTACAATCTCATTGAAAATCTATTATTAATTTCCATGGTGGAATTCGACACTATACTAGGGATGGAATGAATCTCAAAGTATTATGATAAGATCAAATATAGAAGTAAAGAAATATTAGTAGTATTTAATTGACAACTTAAAATTATTTTCAAAGGAGATATATCCCTATCTAATCTTTGTCTAGAAGCACTACCCATAGCCTTCTTTATGGATATGATTAGTGATGAGGAAAAATGAAACAAAAGTATAAGAATATAAAATGTCCCCATCATTAAAAAATACATTGATGTATTTCCTAAAGAGTTACTTAGAACTCCCCTAGAAAGAGAGGTATAGTTCTCCATTAAACTCATACCTGGATCCAAACTGATATAAAGTACCCCATATAGAATGGAAAATATAGAGCTAGAGGAATCACTACTATAAATAAGACCATTAGCGACCGCCATTGGCGGTCGCTATAGAAGGCCGGCAGCTCGGCCTTCAGCGACCGCCTGGCGGTCGCTGAAGGCCCCCTGCCGGGCACCCTATAGCGACCGCCTCTGGCGGTCGCTATTCGAAAAAAAAAATGTTTTTTAAATTTTTTTTATTGAATTCAATATAAATATATATATATATATATATATATATATATATGTAAAAATATTCATATATATACTATTAAATACAATATTTTAAATATATATATATATAATATATTTTAAATGTTTTAATATATATTTAATACATATATAATATCAAATCATTGTGCTATAATAATTTAGAAACTTCGATTCAAGAAATAATCTCATTTCAGGTCGTTCGGAGCACGTTTGCTCCGAATGGGACCGCCGCACGCCGTTTTGGTGTTTTATGGCGCCGGAAACGCGTTTCCGGCCGCCGCGGTCACACGACACCTCTGAATGAGGTGTCGTCTGGCCGACCATTTCACAATTCACGCCCCGGATGTTGTCGTACGGTTTCGTGGCATTCGGAGGTCGTTCGGGTGGTTTTGACCCCCCAACGCGCCATTTCAGCGCGCGCCGCGCTGCTGAAAACGCCACAATCGGACGTGCCGCGCGCACCGCATGTCCGATGGACATGCGGCCTCCTCCTGCATCTCAGGAATAATATTTCTATCATTCCCGTGCGGTTTCAGGTCGTTCGGAGCACGTTTGCTCCGAATGGGACCGCCGCACGCCGTTTTGGTGTTTTATGGCGTCAGAAACGCGTTTCCGGCCGCCGCGGTCACACGGCACCTCCGAATGAGGTGTCGTCTAGCCGACCATTTCACAATTCATGCCCCGGATGTTGTCGTACGGTTTCGTGGCATTCGGAGGTCGTTCGGGTGGTTTTGACCCCCCAACGCGTCATTTCAGCGCGCGCCGCGCTGCTGAAAACGGCACAATCGGACGTGCCGCGCGCACCGCACGTCCGATGGACGTGCGGCCTCCTACTATATCTCAGGAATAATATTTCTATCGTTCCCGTGCGGTTTCAGGTCGTTCGGAGCACGTTTTCTCCGAATGGGACCGCCGCACGCCGTTTTGGTGTTTTATGGCGCCGGAAACGCGTTTCCGGCCGCCGCGGTCACACGGCACCTCCGAATGAGGTGCCGTCTGGCCGACCATTTCAAAATTCACGCCCCGGATGTTGTCGTACGGTTTCGTGGCATTCGGAGGTCGTTCGGGTGGTTTTGACCCCCCAACGCGCCATTTCAGCGCGCGCCGCGCTGCTGAAAACGCCACAATCGGACGTGCCGCGCGCACCGCACGTCCGATGGACGTGCGGACTCCTCCTGCATCTCAGGAATAATATTTCTATCGTTCCCGTGCGGTTTCAGGTCGTTCGGAGCACGTTTGCTCTGAATTGGACCGCCGCACGCCGTTTTGGTGTTTTATGGCGCCAGAAACGCGTTTCCGGCCGCCGCGGTCACACGGCACCTCCGAATGAGGTGCCGTCTGGCCGACCATTTCACAATACACGCCCCGGGGGTGCGGGGGGTTGTACGAGGGTGTCGGGGGGCTGTACGGGGGTGGCGGGGGGCTGTACGGGGGTGGCGGGGGGCTGTACGGGGGTGGCGGGGGGCTGTACGGGGGTGGCGGGGGGCTGTACGGGGGTGGCGGGGGGCTGTACGGGGGTGCGAGGGGATGTACGGGGGTGCGGGGGGCTGTACGGGGGTGCGGGGGGGGGGGGGGGGGGGGCTGTACGGGGGGTGTCGGGGGGCTGTATGGGGGTGCGGGGGGCTGTACGGGGGTGGTGGGGGGCTGTACGGGGTTGGCAGGGGGCTGTACGGGGGTGCGGGGGGGTGTACGGGGGTGTCGGGGGGCTGTACGGGGGTGTCGGGGGGCTGTACGGGGGTGGCGGGGGGCAGTACGGGGGTGGCGGGGGGCTGTACGGGGGTGGCGGGGGGCTGTACGGGGGTGGCGGGGGCCTGTACGGGGGTGGCGGGGGGCTGTACGGGGGTGGCGGGGGGCTGTACGGAAGTGGCGGGGGGCTGTACGGGGGTGCGGGGGGCTGTACGGGGGTGCGGGGGGCTGTACGGGGGTGGCGGGGGGCTGTACGGGGGTGGCGGGGGGCTGTACGGGGGTGGCGGGGGGCTGTACGGGGGTGGCGGGGGGCTGTACGGGGGTGGCGGGGGCCTGTACGGGGGTGGCGGGGGCCTGTACGGGGGTGGCGGGGGGCCGTACGGGGGTGCGGGGGGCCGTACGGGGGTGCGGGGGGCCGTACGGGGGTGCGGGGGGCTGTACGGGGGTGCGGGGGGCTGTACGGGGGTGGCGGGGGGCTGTACGGGGGTGGCGGGGGGCTGTACGGGGGTGCGGGGGGCTGTACGGGGGTGTCGGGGGGCTGTACGGGGGTGGCGGGGGGGCTGTACGGGGGTGGCGGGGGGGCAGTACGGGGGTGGCGGGGGGCTGTACGGGGGTGGCGGGGGGCTGTACGGGGGTGGCGGGGGCCTGTACGGGGGTGGCGGGGGGCTGTACGGGGGTGCGGGGGGCAGTACGGGGGTGCGGGGGGCTGTACGGGGGTGCGGTTGGGGGCTGTACGGGGGTGCGGGGGGGCTGTACGGGGGTGCGGGGGGCCGTACGGTGGTGGCGGGGGGGCTGTACGGGGGTGGCGGGGGGGCAGTACGGGGGTGCGGGGGGGCTGTACGGGGGTGCGGGGGGGGGGGGGGGGGGGGCTGTACGGGGGTACGGGGGGCTGTACGGGGGTGCGGGGGGGGGGGGGGGGGGGGCTGTACGGGGGTGCGGGGGGCTGTACGGGGGTGGCGGGGGCCTGTACGGGGGTGGCGGGGGGCAGTACGGGGGTGCGGGGGGTTCTCCGGGGGTGCAAAGGCCATCCCATTGATTACAAAAGTGAAAAATAAAAGTGATAACATCTAATTAATACATATTTCTTTTATCGATACCATACAGAAATTTATAAAAAATATATTAATAATACATAATCTATAATATCAGATTTATTGATCTGTTGGAATTAGTTCGACTTTTTCAAATGTAGAATCATTCAAGATTATCTGATTAAAAACTCAATATGTGTATAAAATATTTAAAAGACCACCATGGATGGTAATAATTCATTACTTAAATGAATAAATACAGTACATCAATGTCAACCCTACCAGTAAAAACAAAAAACATATCTCGTGAATATATGGTGCGTCACGCGTTGCCATCACTGCTACCTCCTTCTGGTGGGCCAGGTGCCTACAACAAATAAACATTATAAATATTTTAATAACAAAAATAATTTAAATTAAATAAATAAATACAGTATATACCTGCGTCGTATGATCCCCTGTACCATCAGCTCGACGCACATATTCCCGCAGTGCTCTAACCTCAGCTGTCAATTGCGCATTTGTCTCCTCGGAAGCGCGCAGCCGTGCCTCAAAATCTGACATCTGCTGTGTCATATAAGCAACAGCAGGACCGACAACCGCAGCGCGTGACACTACAGAACGAGGAATCCCTGCTCCATAGGTCAAACTATAGCCATGCCCGTCCCGACCAATAATGCGATGAAAGATCTCATCCCGTCGCATGGGAAGCTGTCGCTGGTCCTCTGGCAGATGTTCTAACTCAGCTTCAAATTGATCCTGTGAAATATTTAAATATATATAAATATATATATGTTAATATATAGATTTATGTAATTATTGGTAAGTACAGACACTTACTATCAATGCTGCAACCTCTGGATCATTGCGATCACGAGTCCTTATCCACACCGACATTTTATCAGTTGCTGCACCTTGCCCTCACAACTGTATATTAAAAGAATATAAACACAAAACCATATTAATTAATAAATTAAAAAATGAATAATATATACCTCATGTCGGATCTGAGACACGTGACGAGTCCCGAGCCTGTGAGCTGGTCCCTGCAACGCTCGATTCTCCGAATGGCGTGTTGACACCTACTACATTCAATTCATTCAAATTTCAAACAAATCACATATTCTTGAAAATATATATACAGAAAAATAATTAATATACAAACCGCAACACCCTCTGTAGACCAATATGCAACCAAGTCACGCCACTGAGCTGGGAGGACACCTCTCGGGACTTTTTCCAAAATGTCAAGGGCACCCACATTTGGTATCCAGTGGTCCCTCTTCACTTTTCCTTTATAATCTTTCCACAGCTTACGTCATTTGCTCATACACACCGGCCGAAACTCTTCAGGGCATACTTTCAAATTTTGCTATAATGAAAATAATCAAACATATTAGTATTATTTATAAATAGAAAATAAAGTAAAATTATTTTCTTACCTGAACCTCCCTCCATAGACGATCTAATGTGTCCTGAGGGATAGAAGCCCAATCACGCGTGGTCAATGGAAATCGATGTGGGTCACGTATGATATGACCCAGCTGACGAATAAATGCCGGGGCATTCGGTCCCACGGGATGAAATACCTCATCAAATGAAACATCTATCGTCGTGTCGGAATTCCATGATAATATGCCACGACCAGGGCCTCTCCTGCGAGAGGAAGAAGCAGCCGAGTCTGATCCTGTTGAAAACAATTTTATATATAAATTGACAAATGTTATATATATATATATATCTATGTCAATTACATAAAAAATATAGACAATGACATTCAAACATACCTCGACCCTGAGACGTAGATGCCTCAGATGGATGATGTGGATTTTTTGCCTCTTCCCCTGACATGTCTGCAGTCATACAAAATATCAGTAATGAGTCCAAAGTGTTTAAAAGATAAATTGGATTGTTCTTAATAAATCAAACTTGTACAACTGTTAATCAAACAAAAAATGGATTGAATAATTAGTTGTGAATGAATTTTAAAAAATCAGAAAGTTAATCAACCTAAATATTTATGACTGAATTAACTTACAAAAGTGAGGATTAAAACTTATAAGGATTTATAAAATGATTAGATAATTTATGATATCCTAGGACATTCTACTGAATAGCGGGAAAACAATTATACCTTTCATTAAGCATGCAAATCGACCGTTTCTCCTTCAACAGCCGCTCTGACCCAATAAATATCTTCTTCACGTTGAACTACGGTATGTTGATCAAGTTGTTGGTAAACAAACGGAACAGTCTCGGGTTCATCTTCTTCAAATAAAAACACTCCTCGCCGAGAAATTTTGACAACAACTTGCCAACTTGGATTCGAAGGCAAAGTAACGAAGAATACTTGTTCCGCTTGTGATGTCAAAATGAAAGGTTCATTCTCAACTCGTTCATTATTTCTGTATAACATATAGTTAAAATTCACCAATGAAAACTGATATTGATCGACTTTACATCCACGCACTGGATCAACCCAATTACACTTTAACAATATGTACTTCAAACCGTGTGTGTATACAACTTCAATGATGTCTATCAATTGACCATAGTAATAACCAGAATCGACAAAGGGACAACCGATGCCACTGTTTTGTGTTGCTCGTTTGTCGTCAACATCTTTAATGCGAAATCGAAAACCATTAGCATCAATAGCTTTATAACGACGAGCCGTTATAGATGGACCCTCATCCAGTTGGATAAATACTTCAGGTAGCGTGGGGTCCCCTAACTCCCTCAGCTTACGAACCTACATAATTTATAAAAATCAATACTGATATATGCAGAAAGAATTAGTTTAATACTTCACTCATAATGAAAATCAATTTATAGATACATAATCCTTGAACCAATCATGAAATGCCGCATAATGAGATTGTTGAATTTGCAACTCAGTCGCACGATGCATCTCTTCTTTTATCTCATTAATGTGTTTCCTGCAAATGATTACGCGATGTTTAAAAGATCAACTTATGCAAAGAAAACATGTAAAAGTTATACAAGCACATTGATAAGATACTTACTGCATTAATGGTGCAACTGATGGAGTATTGAACAAGATATATCGATGTGCTTGTATCCACTCGATGTTGTCCATATCAAATGTGGTTCCTTCTCTAACTGGACCATCATGAATCCGAGAGGGCTTATCTAATTTTGTTTCAACATCCGTAAGATATTCTGCACAAAAGGTAGTACACTCATCCATCAAATAACCATTGGCTATTGATGCCTTTGGACGAGCTCTGTTGCGTACAAATCTTTTCAATGTACTCAAATACCGTTCAATAGGATACATCCACCTGAATTGCACTGGACCAACAGCCATTACTTCATCAGTTAGGTGCACTATCAAGTGGACCATAACATCGAAAAATGAGGGGGGGAAAAGTTTCTCAAAGTGACAAAGCGTAAGTACAATTCGGTCCTGCAAACTTTTTAAATCACTCATTCGTTGATTTCTTAAACAAAGCTGTCTAAAAAAATTACTCATCTCAATCAAGGGCTGAACAACATTGGGGGATAAACAATCACAAATTGCGATTGGAATCAACTGCTGAAGTAATATGTGATTGTCATGACTTTTCAACCCTTGCAATGTCTTGCTCGTCAGATTCACACACTTTGAAATATTAGAAGAGTAACCATCAGGCACCTTGACCATCTTCAAAATGGAAAGAAATGTCTCTTTCTCCTCTGTAGTCATCGAATACTGTGCAGCAGGCATATATGCCTTGTTTCCCTCAGCTAACTGTAAATGCAACTGTTTCCTTAAACCCATTTCTTCCAAATCACGGCGTGCATTAACATGGTCCTTTGACTTTCCACTGACACCTAAAATGGTCCACAATATGTTATCACAAATTTTTTTTTCAATGTGCATGACATCCAAATTATGCCTCAACATGTTAGTTTTCCAATACGGAAGACTATAAAAAATACTTTTCTTTTTCCAATTGTGACTGCGCTGCCTACCCGTAGCACGAATATTACGTACTGGAGGAGCCACCAAATCCTGAATTTCATATACCGTGCGGATGTTTTCTTCCTCAATCTGCGATAACATTTCGACTCCTGTCATGATCTTTGGTGCTGGACTGAACTCTCTAGAACCATCAAATGCCACTCTGTCCTTTCTGAACCTGTGCTGGGGAGGGAGAAAACGCCTGTGACCCATGTATGCCCATTTTTTGGAATGTTTAAGCCATACAGATTTTTTACTTTTATTGCAACAAGGGCAAGCAAATTCCCCTTTCGTACTCCAGCCTGATAAATTTGCATAAGCTGGGAAGTCATTGATTGTCCACAATAAAGCTGCATGCAGTTTGAACATTTCATTCGTTTCGCAGTCATAAGTCATCACACCATCGCCCCAAAATTCATTCAACTCATCAATCAATGGCTGAAGGTAAACATCAATCTTATCCCCCGGACTTTTAGGTCCATCAATAAGAGTGGAAAGTAATATAAATTGTTGCTTCATACAAAGCCACGGAGGAAGATTATATGGAACCAACACCACGGGCCATGTGCTATGAGTTGCACCAACCATAGACTTGAATGGATTGAAACCATCTGCTGCCAATCCCAATCGGACATTACGAACATCTTTAGCAAAGTCGGGATGTCTCTTATCAAAATCCTTCCATGCATGAGAGTCTGCCGGGTGGGTTAACATGTCACTTTCATGAACTCTTTTTGCATGCCATCTCATTAAATTAGAAACTTTAGATGACATAAAAAATCTTTTCAACCTCGGTTTAAGGGGAAAGTAACGCATTTGCTTTACGGCAATCGGTTTCCCCTGTATCGCAATCTGACTTTGATGAGTCTTATTTCCCCTGTTCTCTTTCCACCTGGAAGCGCCACAAACCGTACAAATATCCAAATGAGCAGTTTCATTTCTAAACAACATACAGTTGTTTGCACATGCATCTATAGTCTCATGTGTAAAACCTAAGTTCTCTGTCAACTTACGAGCATAGTAATACGACTCAGGAATCTTAGCGTCGACAGGAAGAACTTTTTTCAATAAAACCAAAAGCATGTCGAATGATGTGTCTGACCAATTATTCAAAGTCTTCAAATGCAACAACTCCACGATAAATGACAGTTTATTGTAAGAAGTACATCCAGGATATAATTCTGTTTTCGCATCATCAAGTACTTCATAAAACCTCCTCGAATCATGATCTGCACCAGAGCGAAGATTTATCTCACCGGTCTCAAGATTCTGGATGTCAATGCCTTCAGGATCAAACCCACGTACCATTTCAGTAAGCATTTCATGCATTGGATCAGTCATCCTTGCATCAACATCCATCTGAGCTGCATCTGTATTTTGACAACGAACATATTCTTCTCCATGACGAGTCCAAATCTTATAATTTTTCAGAAATCCATTAAAGAAAAGGTGCTCCCTCACAGTATCTCGTATGAATTGATATCTGTTAGCACATTTTCTACATGGACAACTAATATAGTCACTTTCAAATCCTCTCGTGAAGTCAATAAACTGCATAATGCCATTGAAATATTCTCTAGACGTTCGATTTGGAAGATCAATCCAACTCTTATCCATAATAATATCTGTATAACAAACATTTACACAATACTTATTACATTTACATTTTTCAAATCAACTATATTCAAAATAAATATTAACCATTTGTTTATGAACCATTGATAAAATAATAATGTAACTGAAAGCTCATGTTACCTGATTGAGCTACAAACCTGAAAGGGAGGGGAGCCGAAGGCGGTGCTGCGAGGGAGAGGAGGCAGCGAAGGGGAGCCGGAGCCAAAGGCGGTGCGGCAAGGGAGGGGACGGGCGGCGGCGGCGGCGGGGAGCTGGAGGAGAGGAGGCGGTGAGGGGACGGGGGACGGGCAGCGAGGGGGGGGGGGTGTCCGGGGTCGGGGGGGGGGGGGGGGGCTGTCCGAGGTGCGGGGAGGGGTGTCCGGGGTGTCGGGGGCCTGTCAGGGGTGCGGGCAGGGGTGTTCGGGGTGCGGGGGTGTCCGGGGTGCGGGGGAGGGGGGGCTGTCTGGGGTGCAGGGGGGCTGTCGGGGGTGCGGGGTGGGGTGTCCGGGGTGCGGGGGGCCTGTCCGGGGTGCGGGGGGGGGGGGGGGGGGTATCCGAGTGCGGGGGGGGGGGGGGGGGGGCTGTCCGGGGTGCGGGGGGGCTGTCCGGGTTCGGAGGGGGGTGTCCGAGTGCGGGGGGGGGGGGGGGGGGCTGTCCGGGGTGCGGGGAGGCGTCCGGGGTGCGGGGGGCGGTCCGGATTGCGCGGGGGGGTGCTGTCTGGGGTGCGGGGAGGCGTCCGGGGTGCGGGGGGCGGTCCGGAGTGCGCGCCGGGGGCTGTCTGGGGTGCGGGTGCCGTCCGGGGTGGGGGGGGGGAGGGACGAGAGGCCGGAGGGCGGCGGCCGGAGGTCCGAGGGCGGAGGGCGGCGGCCGGAGGCCGGATGGCAGGCAGCGGGGGAGGCCGGGCGGCGGGGGAGGGGAGGGCGGCGCGAGGGAGGGCGGCAAGGGAGGGAGGGTTAGGGCGAGGGAGATCGAGGGAGATCGAGGGCGCAGGGGGGGGGGGGGGCGTAGAAACCCCCCGAAATTTTTTAGGCAGGTTAGCGACCGCCATTGGCGGTCGCTAAGGGTGAGCTATAGCGACCGCCAATGGCGGTCGCCCGAGTCTGGGGGGCTCCAATGCCCCCTTTTCTAGTAGTGAATTAAATAAACAACTTCAAAATACTTTTGAGAAGGGGTTTATCCAACCAAGTGTGACTCCTTGGGGATCACCTATTCTCTTTGTGAAGAAGGATGTATCAATGTAGTTATGGATCGATTATAGATAACTTAATGGGATCACAGTGAAGAACAATTACCCTCTCACAAGAATTAATTAATTATTTTACCAAATTCATGGGGCTTAATAATTATCCAAGATTTATCTTCAATATGGTTATCATCAATTGAGGGTGAAGAAGAAAGATATTCCCAAGACTACCTTCTGATCAAGATATGTGAATTATGAGTTTGTTGTTATGACCTTCATTTGACTAATACTCCTACAATATTTATAGATTTGATGAATATAGTCTTTAAGGACTACCTTTATAATAGTGACAGTTTTTATTGATGATATTATGACATATTAAAAAAGTCATGCGAAGAATGAGGATCATCTAAGGGTTATATTGAAAAATTTGAGGAAGGAGAATCTATTTGGAAAATTTGGAAAATGTGAATTTTGGTTACAACAAGTTGCTTTCTTGGGGAACACTATAACCAATGAAGGAATATCAATTAACCATTCCTTGAAAAAGGTTGTGTAGAAGTGATATCATCCTAAAAAAGTAATTTATATTCATAGTTTACTTGGTTTAGAAGTATATTATAGGAGGTTTGTGAATTTTTTTTCTTCACAACTTTCTAATACACTAACCAAGTTAACTCAAAAAGGGTATAATTTCATCTGGACAAAGGAGTGTGAAGAAAGTTTCCAAGAGTTGAAGAAGAGATTGGTTACTAAACCTGTGTTAAATATAACCTCTATTGGAGAAGGATTTGTTTTTTTAGTGATGCATCTATGACAGGGATTGTGTGCATCCTCATGCAAAATCGCATGGTGATTTCTTATTCACATCGATAGTTAAAGCCTCATGAGAAGAATTATCCTACGCAAGACCTGGAGCTATCTATAGTTATTTTTTAATCTAAAAATATGGACACACTATCTTTATAGGGAGAAAAATGATATATACACAGACCACCAAAGTTTTAAGTATATTTTCATGTAAAAGGAATTGAACATGAGAAAAAGGAGATGGTTGGAACTTGTTAAAGACTATGATTGTTCAATTAATTATCACCTTGGAAGAGCAAACAAATTTTCTGATGCATTAATTAGGAATGACCCTATTGTGCTAGAAATGAAGTGGATTCAAAGAGATCCATTAATCAAGGACCTAATAAGGTTGGACATGGAAATAATGAGGGAAGGGAAATCATCAATCCTATCCCAAATGATTTCTCAACAATTATTACTAGATAAGATCAATAAATATCAAAGATAATATCCTTTATTACCAAAGAAGATATAGTATGTGAAGAATGGGAAGTTTTCTAAGTTTAATTTCAATAAAGAAGGTGTACTGAAATTTTGTACAAGGGTATGTGTTTCATCTATTCTGCAGATAAAGAAGTAACTGATGGATGAATCTCATATCCCTAAATTCTCTATACATCTTGGAAGCACTAAAATGTATAGGGACCTTCACGATCATTATTTGTGGGATAATATGAAAAGGGATATTACCAACTACACTAAAAGGTGCTTGGTGTGTCAACAAGTGAAGGAGAATCCACAACTTCCTAAATGGGTATTGGAATCACTATCCATAACAACATGGAAGTGGGATAATATCACTATAGACTTTGTCACCGGTCTCCTAAGAACATCCAAAAGAAATAATGCTATTTGGGTTATAGTGGACCGAATCACAAAGACTATCCATTTTATCGCTATTCGGGAAAATTTATCTCTCAAAAAATTGCCAAAATTTATGTAAAGGAAGTGGTGAGGTTTCATGGGGTACCACTTTCTATCATTTATGATTGTGATCTAAGGTTCACATCAAAATTTTGGAGAATTATTCAATATGCTCTGAGTACCGAATTGAATTTTAGTACAACCTATCACCCCTAAACTGATGGACAATCTAAAATACCTATTCATACACTTGAGGACATGCTGAGAACATGCTCAATGTAATTTAAAGGTTGATGAGATCAACACCTACCATTATTTTAGTTCTCATACAATAATAGTTTCTACTCAATTATTCAAATGGAACCCTATGAATATCTATATGGGAAGTGATGTAGAACTTCAGCTTGTTGGGATGAATTTGGTGAGAGAAAGTTACTTGGGATTGATCTTATATAAGAAATGACAAAAAAGGTTCATTACATCCAATGACATATAAAGGTTGGTTAGAGTCAGAATAAGAGGTATGTTGACAACCGTCAAAGGTACTTGGAGTTTGATTTTGGCAATAAAGATTTCCTTCTAACATTACTATGGAAGAGAGTCATGCAGTTTAGGAAGAAAGAGAGGCTTAACCCCATGTATATTGGTGTTTGATCATATTGTATGTCATATATGGATAAATATAGGGGGGTGAATTGTATGCATTAAAAAATTTAGTTTTTAACCTTAAAAGAAATTAGTTTAAAAGTATTAAACTAATCATATTCACAAAACCTATTTTATATTTAAAATTTAACAGACTTGTCCCTTGGGTTCGATTAAAAGGAAATCATAATCATAGTAGTTATAATTATACCAAAGTATATAGAAAAATTATGACTCTATCTTAAAATCTTATAGAATTGTAATCAGAGTAATATCATATTCCCTAATGAATTAATCAAAGTAATAAAATTATATTTTAATTAAATATATTATGATAAATAAAATAAAAATAGAAATATGAATATAAAAGAATCACTTTTTATTATATGCAGTGGAAATAAAAGACTAGTAAGATACAAGTAAATGAATATAAATCATTTTAACCTAAATAGAAGAGTATCCAATAACCCAGGATAAAGGTCCCTTGTTTTATACATACAAGCAAGTATGTATTTCCTCAAAAAGAAAATCCATTGATATGATGATCAAATTATCTATCTAACTATCCATGGTAGCCCTTGATATGGTGATTAGATTCTATTACGCTACCCCTATGTACCCTCAATAAAGTAGATCAAATATCTATCTTCCTAGCCTAGGAATCACTTGATCGTATTCACATAATCAGATGTATAAAGAAATTACAAAACAAATCTTAATAATATAACCTAACAAGTTATCCTTAAGAAATAATCTCTCTAAAGAAATAAAAAATACTAAGAACAAGCTGTTCACACTTTGTAAACTTCAGAAAAATCAAGAGAAAAATGGAATCATCAGCTTCAAACTCTTTAAATGATTGGTTATTTATAGAAAACCCTTCCAACAATCATATTTCTTCCAATGGTCAAATTTTCTATGAGTTTGTTGCAATGACTTGGAAAACATGCACTTCAATGACTATATCACAACAAAAAGTCTGATGTCATTTTGGTTTACACAATTACAGTGTAAAAGTAAAATTATTACAATATAAATTAGTTTTCAATATTTAGGATTTAAACTTAGTCAGTCAGATGGACTTATTGATAGATTTAATTACTATTCTATTTATGAGTATGAATTTGATATTTAACGGTTCTATCATCAGTCTGATTAAAAAGATTTTTTTTAGTATGAAGACAAGACAAAAAGTCTTAAATCTCTTATGATGCTTCTTGGGTAGGATGTTGGGTCATCCAGCCCTAGGTGGCAGTGAGCCGGCTCCCTGTCCCATGGGGTGTCTGCCTCAGCTGTGGTGGAAAGCATATACGGTGATGGACGGAGTCAGTGTACTGATGTGGATGGTCTTGATAGCGGGTCTCAACGCTGGAAGCGGTGACTGTGGCTGTGGTGGTGCTGGTGAGAGGTGGAATTGCAAATAACCTGTGGAATTTTCTGGATTCGATGAATCTTTTTCGATGTGTGTTTGGTTTTTCGAATTTTGGAGGGAAATTGGACAATGCTGGTCTTCTGGAGGTGCTGTGGATTTGGATTTGGTGAGAAGTTTGAATGTTGTTTGTCCTAGGTTGCACCACGGTTTCCAACAGAGTAGGGGCAGCATCCGGACGGCCTTGTCTTCCTCGCTCTGGTCTGTTCATCGCCCTTTGTGGATGTGCTCTTTTCAGGGCCCATCTCACTTCACTGGAGGGTTGGGCGGAATCCGATTGGATCATCGGGGGGTTTGTGGATTTGGGCTGGTGTCGACGGTCGCATCAGTGGGTGATTGAGGAGACCAGTTCTGAGATTTTTCCAGCTCTCCTGATGCTTGTTTTCCCTAGTTCGTGGTCCTCGGCCATTTCTTTGTGACTTCAACTCCAACTGTGATGGTTTTTCAGTTTGAAGGCTTGAATGGTTTTAAGTGGTGAAGTGGTGAATTGGTGATGTGGTGGTGTTATGTATGGTTTCTCACTTTTCCCTTAAAAGTGATTGCATAATAATAAAAAAAACAATTTTCAGTCAGTCAATGATTATCAGATCTGTACTCATTATGATAATTAAGAAAATTGATTTAAATTTTCTAATACTTTATAACTAATTCAAAGTATAGTAAAAGTATTTCTTTTCTACAAAAACATTCTAAAGCACTATTGGACATAAAATGTTAGTAATCAAGTATTTAAGAAAGAGTTTGTATTTCCAAAACTAAAGGAATGGAAAAGTTATAATTAACTTTTGACTAAAAAATTGGACCCTATGAAATCCTTGATCACATAGGAGAAGTGGCCTATCGACTTTCACTTCCACAAAATCTATCTCAAATTTATGATGTATTCCATGTATATCTCTAGAGGAAGTATATACTTGATCCCTCCAATGTATTGAATATAGTGGTGGTACAACTGGAACATGACTTTTCTTATGAGGAGCAACCAGTGGAGATCTTGGACCGTAGAGACAAGAATCTACACAACAAGACTACCTGCATTTTAAAAGTTTTGTGGAGGAACCATAAATATGAAGAAGCGATGTGAGAACCAGAGGAAACAATGAGACCTAAGTAACCACACTTTTTCTCAATTGAGAGAACGAGTTGAGATTTTGGTGATGAAATTTCTTAAGGGGGGAAGAATGTAATGATCTAAAATTTTTAAAGATATTTTTTCTTAATAAAATGTGTTTTTTATTATTTTATACACAACAAAATCACATCTCTTTAATAATGAAGTGGTATTTATAGATTATAAAGGGAAATCTGACCATTGGGATTCGACTGTTATATGACCGTTGGTCAAATATGACAGTGGATTAATATGACTATTTGAAACTATATTATTGGTAATAATTTTAACATTATAATTATTTTTTATAAGTATAAATGAAAAAGGACAATTAATGCAAAAAGGAGAAGTGATGACCTCAACCAGTAGAGTCATGCTGTATAAATCCTATTTGTCAGAACTTGGGAGGGAGGTAGCATGATTGGGGTTCTCCCTTGACCAAGCCCAAGATGAGCTTCTATAATTGAAGGTAGAAATAAATCTCCCATGGAATAAGTTCAAGTTAGTGGAAATCTCCACTTGGGTGATGTTAGCTGAGCCACCACATGAATCTATTACCACCACACACCTTACCCTTAGGTCATACGTGGGTGTTATAAGGGGCTATGTGTCTAGGTATTGGTTACTTAAAGTTTATTTTTTTGTATAAATAAATTTTTTATTCTATAAATTCTATTTTAATAATAGTTTTTCTTAATAAAATATATGTTTAATTGAGACAAAATTTGGTAAATTGATTTTTCAGACAAAATTTTTACTTTTTATAAAAGATAAAAATGTTTTTAATAAACTAATTTATTTTAAATAATATTTATTTTAATTAAATATAATTTAAAAAACACTCTTATTTAACTATAAATGATAAACTAATTTTATTATGTCCTAAGAAATTTTTAAGTGTTAGAAATTTGAATATGCATTATCAACCCACTATTTTTTTAATAAATAAGGATTTTTATATTTAAAAGTTAAAATTATAATACTTATAGAACTATAATTATAAAATAAACATCATTTTTTAAACTATCACATTGAAATTAGGTTATATTGAATTTATGATAATTTTCTAAAATACTTTATTTTCAATGAATAGTAAAAATACAGTTTGAGATTTTCAGTATGTTTAATGACTTTATAATTTTTTCACAATGATTTAATAATTAATTAACCACAATCCACGACCTATAATATGTTATTTTATTACTATCAACTGTTTTAATATATTTTAATCAATTTTCAAACCTATAATTTACTTTCTAAAGTCTAAAATGGAAACTTTGTCTTAAAAAACATTATTTTGTAGAAACTTTACTTTTACTTTCCAGAAGAAGTAATAGAATATTTTTATTGGTTCTTGTGGGTTAAAATAACATAAAATAGGTCTCAAATTTCAAAAACCATGAGAAAAACCCATTTCCAAGCCATTGGTTTTTCATTTTCCATAACCTAGATTTCTAAGGCCTATATTTAAAAATTATGAAACAAATCCTACACTTTTTCTATAAATACCGGCCCATTTATCTATTTTATTTCACTCCCAACAAAAATACATGAATATATGGTATTTTTAACTCCCAAATGGTCCCAAAAATGTGTTTTAAAGCCCCTAAGGTTTTATTCCTCAAGATTTATGAGTAACACTTCAAGGTGAGGGAATTATTTTTCTTTTATATTTGATTCGAGAACCTCTTTTTATATATGTATTCTAAATGTTATGGTTACTATATTATATTACCCTTTTGACCATACCCCTACTTATAAATTATTTTTTATCAATTATATACCATTTTACCATCTCATTTTTACCCTTTTCTAAAACTATGTTTTATACCTGTTATACTACCAAATTTACTTCTCAAAATTTCTCTCTTCTCCTAAAGAAATTATCTTTTATTTTATTTTTATGAATACAAAAAACTATTTATTTTCTATGTTTATTATAATATATGTAAATATTATTTATTTTATTCATGTATTTACACATAAGAAACCCAATTTAACTTTTCATGGTCTAAAAATGACGTAATAATCATATATTTAAGAACTTTTGTACACCATGATTTTTGATATGAAACCCATTATTTATTCTCCATAGATTATTAATGAAATGATTGATTATGATATATGTGGATTATATTAATTAATACATATGAAGGGTATTCCCTGATAGTTCTCCATTACATTGGGTGAATAATTTAATATCTAGAGATGAAATGTTTTATAATACTTTCGTGAATAACCTTAGTAATTTTCATTTATGAAACCTTGGTGACAAACCTTGGTGATATGATTATGAATGTATCATTTAAATGTTGTAGAAAAATTTCCATGTTATGATTCATGTTTTTTTATTATGATATGCCTCATGTTCCATTTCTCACACCATAATGACATCCCTCATGTTCTTATTAATATTCTTCATGATCACATGTAAACTGGTTTTCCTTACTGGGCCTCATGCTCACCCCTTTACTTTGATATATGTACCTAGGATATGAGATGCAATAAATGTACTTAGTATGTACCCATGAGGATCTATTCAAGTGTATTTAGAATAATTTTTTAATTTTTCATGTTTTATGTACCTCATTTACAAGAAACTAAACTTTAAAAGATCCTTTTTATGTACTATGTAATGTAATGTTATGTAATAAAAAGGCAGGATGCCATAGGCTAGGTTTATGTGTATTTTCTGTTTGTAATCCCCTCTAAATAATATATATAATAATTTAATTTGTTTCATCTACCTTGGTAGATATTATAATCCACCTTGAATTTTCTAAATTACACGATCTTTAAGCTATTTTACAACTTTTAATACCATTCTTAGGGAGCTTGTTTCAGTTAGTTTAGTGTTTTCTTCAATTTGTAAACTCAAGAACCATTTCCATTGAGAATAAATCATTATGAATATTTAATATATACCTCTTCCTCAAGTTCTCCATTATATAATGATTAATTCACACCCATTTGAAAAACTTTACGATTCTTTTGAGCACATATTGTAGGAATTTTTTTAACCATTTCATTCCTTTCATCTGGAACAAATGTCACATCAAATTTTATACCCTCAACTTGAGAGTATCCCTTTTATACATGATAAGATTTTTTTTGTGATACTTTACCTTTCTCATTAATTTCATTTTTGAAAACACACTTCATCCCTGTAATATATTTTTTTGGGACATGACACTAATTCTTAAGTGTAATTATTCTCAATCTAATTCATCCCTTCTTCCATTACTGCAATCCAATCCTCTTTTTGTAATAATTTTTTCAATAATTTTTTGTTTATATTCTGAAAACAAGATGATACGATTTCAATTACTAAACCTCTTCTAGGTTTGAACACTCTTCCTAATGTATCTAATAATGTTCTCAGTTTTCACATGCTTCCTAATTCTTGAGAACTTATTTTATCCATTCTTAGGGGTTTACTCATCATTGGATATTTCAAAATACTCATAAGAGTTTTGAAAATATTCTTGTGCAATAGAACCATTCTCAGTGTCCAATTCCATATTCAAGAGATTATATAATATTATCATAAATATATAAATATGTTTGAAAGGTTTTTTGATTTTGTAAGATAATCACATCAAATATATCACTGATTTTCTTAGATTCTTATTGTAACACTATTAACATCTTACACCAATTATGTATCTAAGAAATATACATTCTCTAGATCTCTCATAGAACTTACTCAAATGATTACCCTTAATATTGATATAACATGGGTTATTGAATACCCATAAACTCTTCAAGTTTATATTCTTGTGAAACCACATATCATAAGTCATATTGATAGAAACTATACAAAGTAAACACTATTTGAGAATACAAATAGCAATATTTTTGGCTTGTATCTAGAAATATTTTGAAGATCTATGATATGATAACATTGTTCTTCCCATGTCGAGAAAAATCCAATTAATCTACCCAACTACTCTATTTTGTTAAGGTGTATATGGATTACTATATTCATGCCCTATTCTATGCTTCACATGATATTACTCAAATTCTCCATTCTTATATTCATATCCATTATCAAACTGAAATATTTTGATAACACATATTGTTTGATTTTTATAACACATTTAAAAGTAATTAAGCATCTCAAGAGTTTTTTATTTTCTCAACATAAAATAGAATTAATTTATATGAGTGAAATCATCAAAAAAAGTCATGAAATACTTATATCCAATAGTTGAATTCATGCTCATTATACCATACACATTTGAGTATACCAACTTAATAAGTTTATTTGTTTTGATATACATCATCTTGTGAATCTTATTTATTATTTTTACTTTATGACACATGTCATAAGTATTGAGTCTTTCATTATTCAAATTTAGTATTATCCTCACAAATTCATGATTTTTAGATTTTCCATGATAATTTTCCTTGAATGGATAAGTCTTATATGCCAAAGTTTATTTTCCTCTTTCATACTCTCACTACACATATCTTGATCATTATATATATGAAATAAATTATCTTTTATATATTTCTTTTCACAATCATTGTTATATCCTTCATCATTCTAATGAAATATATATTATATTGAAATACCACCTCATTACCATTATTAAAAAGATAGAGATACTCAAGAGATTTTGTCTGAGACCATTAATAAAGAGAACATCACTGGATTTATTCTTACCAATATTAGTAAATACAGCCCCTTTCCCATTTAGTGATCCATTTTTTTTTCAAAATTCATAGATCATATATCATAACTTTATAAATTTTCAATATATTCTTATTTCTAGCCATGTACGATAAGAAACCACTATTAAGTATCCAAGTATTATCTCCTCTTAAAACTTTATAAGCAACCACAACTGCATTTACTTCCTCTTGATTACCACTCTTAATGGATTTGGAGTTCTCATTTTGTTTTAGCTACTCCAGTATAATTGTGTGATGCTTATTGAAAATTTTTCTAGATTGATCACACCTACCACAAGTTTCCTCAAGATAATCATAATAATTTTACAATTTTACATTCTCTTGGATTTTATTTCCACAGGAATCTAGGAACTTTAGGCTAACTCCCCCAATTCATGACCTATATTCAATTTAGGGAGTGAAATATTGTACTGACACACATAATATTTATTACTATATACTCCACATCACCAACACCTTCCTTCAAAGAAAAATATTCTTAGATAGAAAATATACCATTATACTCATCAATTTTCCTTCCGACTCAAACTACACTTCTTTTATTCAACCTTCTCATGCTTAGTATCTCTTTCCTTCATCATGGATTTTCTTTTGGGATTAAAATCACTACTCTTCTTGTTCCACACCTTACTACTCTTGGAAGTTTCAGAACAACCATTTGGAATAATAATGGGTGTATTCACCTTCTTACGTAAAGTATCCACCTTTTACCATTATCACCACTACCACCATTTGAATTTTAATCCCAAGTGTCCAACACAAAGATCCATGGTACCATGGGATAATATCCAAGTTTCTTGGAAGCATTGGAAACTTTCTTTGTTATTTTAGATAATCCACCAAATTATTTTGTATAATTTTTTAAACTCCACAACATGATATTTTATGAAGGAATTCTTAACTTCTTCTAACTTTTCCTCAATATTTTTTACCTCTTCATTTTTTGAAATAATATTTTCTATGGTGAAATCAAGATAATTATCCCTAGATTCATGGTTTACATTGAAATATATCATTTTTGTATGAACTCCAAATGAATCTTGACAATGTATTTGGATTTGGATTTATTATTTAATTAATAATTCTCAAATTTTAATGGATTAGTTTATATCTCAATATTTTTGTTTCCATTCAATCACACCCTGATATTTTCTCTTAGTTGAAACTCATTTAGTGTTTCCTCATCACTACTTTCTTCATAGCAATTTAATTCATCTTATTCACTCTAAGGATATTTAGGATGGTTTGATTTAGATATAAAGTATGTTTTACCTTATAATTTAAAGTATTTTTACCCTCTTTCACTTTACTTATCAAAAAAATTGGCATGTTTTTTAAGAACAAATTTCTTTTCATCGATGTGTTGGACTTCCCTTTTACTTTAAATAATTTTCCTCCTTCGTGACCTCCTTTCACCTCATTCCTTCTCAATAAAATTTGATATCCATTATCCTCCTCATCCTCATCATTTTTTTGGGAAACAATACCCAAACAATGTCCAATATTTTTACAATTTAAAGACTTAAAATGATGTTTTATTTTATGATTTACTTTGACTCATTACATAATTCTTGAAAATAATTATATAATCTTATAAAAATCCATGAAAACTTCTTCATCTTCATATTATTTCTCATGATAATTCTTAGGCTCAAGTTGTTTCAAACCCTTTAATGCTTTAAAAGTCATCTCATTCTCATATTTTCATTTTCTTTTTATGGATATCCCTCTCTACATCTCAAAAGAAATTAAGAAATTGTTAAGTTTATCGATGGTCCACTCATCCAAGTCTTGATCCTCTAGGGAATAAATATTTGCATAAAATTTATCTAGGAGAATCCTCATCAGTTTATTTACCCTAGTAGAATCTTCAAGAATTTATCCATTGATTTGAATTGATCCTATAATTTATTTCATCTAAATAAATAAATAATCCACTTATTTTTTAGGTTTTGTGTGAGAATTATGTTCCAAGTCAAGTGTCAGAACTCCAAAAGTCCAATCACCAAAAGTAACACTTGGGAGAGATTGGATGGATACAGTACAATAATACCAGAGAAGTATTAGTTTAGTCAACTGAATTTAGTTCAATGTAAGTTCAGTAGGTGAATGGGTTAAATCACCAGATGTAATAATGTGAGTTGAATGAAATTTCAACAGGGGTCCTTGAGAAACAGATTAACAAAAGAAGATGGTTGGATGAGTTTCATGAATTGAGCATAGAAGAGACTGATTATAGGAATTCTGAGGGGGATCTTTTATTGAATATACATAGGGTGTCATTAATTCTTTGGAATAATGTTAGGTCACAATCAGATATGATAGAAAGTGGAACTCCATGTAGCCTTACCACTTCCTTCACATAAATCCTGGAAAGTTGATCTAGAGATAAATCTTTTCGAATGGAGATAAAATGGGTAGTCTTGGTGAGACAGTCCACAATAACCCATATCGCATTGTTTCCTTCGGAATTTCTTGGGAGACCAGTGATGAAGTCCATAGTAATATTGTCCCACTTCCATGCTGGTATGGGTAGTGGTTATAATACCCCTTTAGAAAGTTGTCGCTCTGCCTTCACTTACTGACATACTAGGCACCTTAAAGTGTATTCAGCAATCTCCCTTTTCATATTATCCCACCAATAATGATCACGAAGGTCCCTATACATTTTTGTGCTTCCAGGATGTATAGAGAAAGTAGAACTATGATCTTCATTCATCATATCCTTCTTTATTTCGGGAATAGATGGAACACATAGTCTGGTATGAAATTTTTGTACACCTTCTTGATCAATATTGAACTCAAGAAACTTCCCATCCTTCACAGCCTCAAACTTCTTCTGTAATAAAGGATCTTATTTCTGAGCTTTCTTGATCTTATCTAGTAATAACGTTTGAGAAATCATTTGAGTTAGGGTTGATGATGTCCCTTCCCTTATAATTCCCATTTCCATCTTTACTAGGTCATTAATCAAAGGATATCTTTGAATCCTCATCATGGAAGGAACAACTGGGTCTTTCCTACTTAATGCATAAGTGACTCTGTTTTCTCTTTCGGGATGATAATGAATTGAACAATAACAGTCTTTGAGAAGTTCCAACCATCTCCTCTATCTCATGTTCAATTCCTTTTGTGTGAAAATATACTTCAAACTTTGATGGTCTGTGTATATATCACATTTCTCCCCATAAAGATAGTGCCACTATATCTTCAGAGTAAAAATGACCGCAACCAGCTCCAGATCATGCGTAGGATAGCTTTTCTCATGAGAGTTCAACTGTCGAGATGCATAAGCAATGAATTTGTCATTTTTCATGAGGACATACCCAATCCCTTTCAGAGATGCATCGATAAAAATAAAGAATCCTTCTCCACTTGAGGGCAGAGTTAACACGGGTGTGGTAACCAATCTATTCTTCAGATCTTGAAAAATTTCCTCACAATCATTTATACAGATGAACTTGACCCCTTTTTGAGTTAACTTGGTTAATGGATTATAAATACATGATTTTTTTTCACAAACCTCATATAATATCCTGCTAATCCAAGGAAACTATGAATCTCAGTTATTATTGTAGGATGAGGAATCTCCTCTAAAACTTTTGTCTTTGTAGGGTCAATTGTGATTCTTTCATTGGTAACAATGTTACCCAAGAAAAAAACTTGCTGTAACCAGAATTCACATTTTCTGAACTTCCCAAAAAGCCTCTCATTCTGTAGAGTTTAAAAAATAACCCTTAGATGATCCTCATGCTCTCATGACTTTTGTAATATATCATAATATCATCAATAAAAACTACCAAAAACTTATCAAGGTAGTCCTTAAAGACTCTATTCATCAAATCCATAAAAATATCAGGTGCATTAGTCATTCCGAAGGGCATAGAAACAAACTCATAATGCCCATATCTTGATCAGAAGGCAGTTTTCAGAATATCTTCTTTCTTCACCCTCAACTAAAGATAACCAGATTTAAGATCAATCATAGAGAAGAATTGATCCCCATGAAGTTGGTCAAATAAATCATCAATTCTTGGAAGAGGGTATTTTTTATTCACTGTGATCCCATTCAGTTCTCTATAGTTAATGCATAGCCGCATCGATCCATCCTTCTTCTTCACAAAGAGAACTGGTGATCCCCAAGGAGACACACTTGGTCGGATAAAACCCTTCACCAAAAGATCTTGGAGTTGTTTCTTTAACTACTAAAACTCCACATTTCCATCCTATACGGGGTCTTTGATATCAGATGGGATCCAGGTACGATTTCAATGGAGAACTCTACCTCTCTTTCTGGGGGAGGTCCGGGTAACTCCTCAGAAAATATGTCAGCGTATTCCAAGATAATGGGGACATTTTCCATCCTAAAACTCTCATTTCCTTCTTCTTCTTCACCAATCAACTCCATAAAGAAGGATATAGGAGGTTCTTCTAGACAAAGATCAGGTTGAGATATCTCTCCTTGAAAGATAACTATAGGTTTTCCATTCAAGACTACTAATATTTCCTTGATTCTACATTTGATCTTAGCATTATACTTTGAGAGTCAGTCTATCCCTAGTATAATGTCAAATTATAGCATGGGAATGACTACTATATTTGTGATAATATTTTTCTCACTAAAGTAAATAATATAGTTTCTAAACACTGACGATGCTTGGATAATCCCACCAGGAGTCTTGACTGATAACTCTACTTTTAGAAAATCAGGGTTTGATTCTAAATTATTTGAAAACTTGGAGGAAATATAGGAATGCGTAGAACTTGAATCAAAAAAAGTACTTTATATCTTTGAGATAACAAAAAGAGTACCTTCCACCACATCATTTGGCGCTTCAACTTCAGCCGTAGTGATTGAAAAACTACGACCTTGTTCCCATGGCCGTTGATAAGGCTGATGGTGATTCTTCTCCACTACCCTCAGATTTGTACAGTGATTGGAAAAGTTCCCATGTTGTCCACACTTATAGAATTGGACATCAGGTAGAGCCTACACCATATTCCCCTTGTCGTTAGTGTTGGGAAGTTGTGGCTTTAACTCACTACGAAAATTCTATGCAATGTGTCCATGTTTACCACACTTGTAGTACTTCTCACTCCCGAGCAGCCTGTTCCCAGAATGCTTCTTCCCACATTTATTACACATGGGAAATTGTACTTTCTTTCCTCCTCTTCCCTGATTGAATCTCCTCCCTAATCTTGGGTCCATCGATCTTTTCTTGTCATTGGATTTATGAGACCATTGCATCTCACCAAACTCCAGTTCGACTTTCATTGCACTTCACATAATCTTCTCATAACTATCATAATAAAGGTTGGATAGATTCTTTTTTAGATGAGGTATCAGTCTACTGAAGAATCTATAAACCTTACCATTTGGATCCATGAAAAATCTAGAGGTGTAACGTGAAAGCCCTGTGAAGTTCATCTCGTATCTTCCCATAGATTCATTATCCTTCTACTTCAGCTCGAGAAACTCCTCCATTCTTGTTCTCATCGATCGAGGGAAATAATTGTTAAATAATATCCCTCTAAACTCTTACCACTTCATATATTCAACTTTCACTCTTGGACTTGTGTTTTAAATCAGTTCCCACCACTGATCTGCTTCTCCCTCTAAGCGATAAATAGCCAAGTTAACCTTCTCTTTTTCAAAACAACAGAGCACAGAAAAGATCTTCTCGATAAAGATGATCCACTGTTCAGCAATCAATGGGTCGATAGATCCACTTAAGGTTGGTCGTCATTGAAACATAAAGGATTCAACAGAAAGTTGTTCCCTTCATGGTGATATTGGTCTCTCATCTTGATTCAAGTTATTTCCCATAACTTGAGTCAATTGGTTCATCATTCTCATGAATGTTTCCATTCCGGCTTCCATCAGAGGGCTGTCAGCGCATGGTCCATTGGGGTCACCATTTGCATGGTTCCTCCTATTGCCCGCCATTTTCTAAAAGAATAAAACCTTAGTGAGAAACTTATTTGACTTACAAATCTTTTAAATATAAAGGATTTTATGTCTTAAAACTTCACGATTTAAACAATTACATTTCTCTATAAATCCTCCATAATGATTCATAAAAAGCTTATGATTAACCAAACATATCCCCCGAGAGTTTCATAACCAATAGTGCATCAAGGCCCATTATAGTGTAGAAGGATACCCTAGGTCAAGCTCGAAACTCCTCGTCAGAGTTTTCACTCCTAGGTACATCTATGCCAGAGCTGCCTTTACCTGCTCGTATCCAGACAGGGAGGTATTTGCTTGATAAATCACTTACTCAATACTGACCAAAATACCAGGAAGTATTCATATATTTAAACTTTTCTATAGGGTTCTTTATAAAGTTTTCATAGCCTAATTTCCATAAATAACTAAACTTTCCTTTGATACCAATTATGGCATTCTGCCTTTTTAACATAAATTTTCATTACATTTTACAAACAGAGGACCTTTAAAGTATAGTGTCTTGGAAATCAGGAATAAAATACATGACAAATAAAAACACTCTTTTAAATAACCTTGAAAATCCTCTTGAAAATTTCATCCTATGTACAAATACTGAATCTCATAACCTGGAGACATACATCAAAGGAAAGGGTGAGCAAAAAGCCCAGTAAGGAAAGCAAGGGAATCAATTTACTTGTGATATAAATAAGAACTTGATGAAAAACATAAGGACATGAGAAATGGAAGTAGAGTCATTTCATAATGAAAATAACTTAAACCATAACATTAATATTTTTCTACAAAATTTAATTTAGACATTCATTAACATATCACCAAGGTTCATCCCCAAGGTGTCATAAAAATTACTATGGTTATTCACCAAGGTATCATGAAACTTTTCATCTCAAGAGATTAAATTATTTACCCAATGCATTGAAGTGATATCAGGGATGTAACATCCCAAGTAAGTAATGAATAATATATATTCTTATCTATGTCAATTTATGAATTAGATAGTGTTTTATAGGCTTAAAATGAGAATAAATCCAATCTTAAGCATGGAATACACTAATATTTTTAAAAGATTGTTTTACTGCCTTTTGATGGAAAACCATTTTTAAATCAAACTTTTGACAATTTTATAATCTCTATTTGTAAAAATAAACTTATTATTTATGATTGGGACATTGAAATTTACTTTGGATAAATTTTTGGTATTTTTCTGAAAATGTTCATTTTTTAATGAATAGTGAAAAATACTGCATTTTACATCAAAACTGCTTTTTCATCTAATGTAATTATATGGTTATATTATCTTTTTAATTGGTTTTAAAGTGTAATTAGAATATATTTTTAACATTTAATACAATGGTGGTCATTATAATTAATTTCACTTTGGAATTGGGCATAAACAAGTGCCAAACTTTTCATAGATATGGTTTCAAAAAAACCCGCTATTTGTTTTGACAATGAGAATTATTTTTAAATTAATTATTTCAATTTATATGTTTGTAATTTGGTAAAATGGATTTCATATTTGGAATCAGAATGTCCAAATTATGTAATTAAGACTCTTTTGTTTTTTGACATTGTGAATAGTAACAACGATAATTATCTTTAATTATCGTGATTAATTAGTAACCGGGTAGTTAAGGATAATAAAATATATCATAATAATAATAAATGACCCAATATGTGTCCTAATGCTACTGGTTGTGTCATGGAAGACCATGGGATGCCTTGTTCTAAACTTTGGGACCCCATGGAATCACTTTTGGGTGAAAGTGACACTTTATCATTTTATTTTTAAAGAAAGGAGAATATCACTAAAGAATGTATCACCCAAGTAAAACATTTTTAGTTTTGTATGTGTAAATTATCTCTTAGACTATAAATATTCATTGGAAATATAAAAATATTTCCTACATCATAGTATTTTTTTTATAATTTTTAGACATTAAATAAATTAATTTATTTATGACACCATGATGATGCAACGATTACCTCATTAATTAACGATTTAAATAAAATGAAAAGATAATGTAAAATCTAAGACTTACACTTGTAAAAGACCTATTATATGAGTATATTTAGAACCATCATCACCTTATCCTATAAATATATCAATGTGGGACCTTTAAAATCAGAAACTCATTTTAAAATAAAGTAACATTTCTTGACTTTCCAAGAGTTCCCCTCCTCCCTCTTATAAAAGGCCCCCACCTCTACCTCCTTACCCACACTTATAAAGCCATTGTCTCAGCCAATATCTGCTCATTTTATCTCTCCAAATCCCTCTCTTCATCATAGAATCCTTACCATAGGCATAAATCTCTTCAAGAAACCCTTTTGGTTCAAACCAAGAGGAGTTACCCGATTTAAAGGTAAAGTCTTCTCTAATGTTCTTTTGTTTTATTTTGCTTCTACAACCCCCTAAACTCTTTTTATTCATTTATTTTGTAACAAAACCAGTATCTTAAATATAATAGGAGTTTGTTATAAGAAGTATTCAAGCTACACTTACACACACCTACATCTAATGGTTAAAGAGCATACTGTTTCCGTGGATGGTGAATTTCTGCCTCACAAAACGATGATTATTCAATATTCTTCTAACACCTTCAAAGGTGGCCATTAATATGTCACTATATTTATATATGATATATATTATGTTTATGTTTTCCTTATGATTCTGTATTTTTCATTTATGTCATACCTTTATGGTTTCCATTATGGGTAAACGTGATATCTTCATTTTAGGAAGTGCGGACTACCGCCCCCTCAAAGTGATTTGATTCGTTAATGCCATATGTGGGATGTATAAAGGATGGATTTAATGATATTAAATATGATATTATATTGGAATTATAATATACCTTTATATCATTATGAATTCATTCCATTAAATACTAAATAGAAATGAAAGTAGCGTTCATGCGTACGTACGACTTACCGTCTCCATGAACGGTGCATTTCATTTCTTACCTCTAAATGTTATGTAATATTATAAATGCATGTATATACTAGATATATATGATATATATGATATCTACATAATGAATATAATTCTGGATATAATGGATATTTTACCACATGAACAACTTGTAATTATAGGGAGTTTATTTTTGACTCAAGTACCAATGATCGACAAAACGACCGTTATTAACTTAAATAATTACATAGTGTTCATAACATGGTAATAAGTGATATAAAAGGAATAATTAACTTGAAAAAGGTTCTTAAGAAAGTAGAAATTAACTCAAGTTTATTATTCAGGAGATTAAAGAACGATCAAGTCAAGTCGGACATGAGGTAAGGGACTTCGTCTCAATCTCCTTTCATTGAGGCATATTTTGTTTTATACACAACTTTATTTTATACGGTGTATAAACCCCTTTTACTTTTACTTCTATTCAAAATGAATATTTTTTATACGAAGCGTTTTACTAAACTACAAAAGGAATGTTTTTTTGTCGTACGTATGCGGCGACAACGACTTCTCCACCGCCGTGACCATTATTTGAGTTTCGGATTCCTCTACAAGCCATAACTTTTTTTTATATGAAAAATAAATACCATGTTTTACTTTTATTTTATTTTGGTATTGAAAATGGTTTTCATAATGTTTTTATTATATCAATGTGTTTTATTGATATCTTGTGATTTAAATGTGGAAACGTTATGTTTCCTTTATGCATGTTTTATGTGATATGATTATGTTATGGTTCTTGGGCATTGTCATAAAGATGGGTGGTTCCGTGATAAACTAAGGGGGGGTGAGCCCGATATAGCTCTCCAATGCATTGTGTAACGTGAAGGGGTTAAATGTTAAGGTTTCTATGAAGATATTTAGGGAATATACTATGATGGGTATTCCAAACGTAACCATGAGGGTTACTCCTTTCGTAAGAATGTTATGAATGCCTCAAGTTACCTTTATGTCTTATGATTTCTACGATTTATTCCTGATTTGATGAGGTATGTTAAAATGCTTATGTTTTATGAGTAAAGTATGATTTAATACATGGAATAATGTTTTCATTTCGTACATTTATATCCCTTACCGAGCTTTTTATGATCATCCCAAGTTTTTGAAATGTTTTTCACAGGTCAAGGGAAAGGTACATTATGTGATGATAATGTCAAGGAAGTGTCAAGAAAGAATCCATGTTTTATTTTAAATATGTTTCCGTTGATGGGAAAAATGAGTACTATCTTTTATGTATCCACTTTGTTTAAATGTGGAATGTAATGCATGATTTATGATCTAATTCTCTAAAACTCTAAACCTGAAAAGATCCTCAACGTGTATTCTTGAAATAACTCAAGATTAAGTAATGTTTAAGGCTGGGGCCTTATAGTTGGTATCAGAGGTCGGTTTAGATAACTTTAGGAGTTAGAATTCTATTAAATGATTATCCAAAAATATTTTTTTTATGGTCAAATTGAAATGATATAGCATTTGAAGATTACCATGTTGCTTCATCTAAGAAATGTTTGTTCAGAATGGTTTTCCGCAAAGGAAACAAGGAAGCAGTGCTAGAAAGGCATACAGAAGGAAATGACCTTTCGAATCAGCATCCTGAGATGGTCAGAATTGGAACTGAACAATTTTTTGCAGTAATGGCGCAGTTGACTCAAGCGATAAATGGTGGTGGTATCCATGCACGAGATCATCCAGATCAACCGCAGAGGAACATGTCAGTGGTGGAACATTTCCTGAGGAAAAATCCCCCATCTTTCAGAGGATCATCTGACCCTGTGCTAGCTGAAGGGTGGATTAAAGCACTGGAGAAGATTTTCGATGTCATGTGGTGTTCATACAATCAAAAGGTTAGTCTTGAAATTTACCATTTGGAGGGTGAAGCAGATCAGTGGTGGTCGATGGTTAAAAATATCAGGGACGCTGATGAGATTGATGCTCTTGACTGGGATGAATTCAAAGGTATGTTTCTTGAGAAGTATTTTCCTATGGCTGTTCGACTTTGGATGGAAAAAAAATTCTTGTAATTGAGGCAAGAGGATGACTCAGTGGCTGCTTATGAAGAAAGGTTCACTCAATTGGCAAGGTATGCTCCAAATTTTATCCGAGACCTTGATAGTAAAATCAATCGTTTTTACTCAGGATTAAAGCCAAAATATCAAAGGGATTTAGCTTCTCGCGAGTTTAAGAGTTATGAAAATATTGTTCAATGTTCTGAGAAGGTGGAAATGGAGTTTTCCGATGATCAAGTGTTCTATAACAACCAACAGAAGAAGTGATCGAGGTGGTAGGAGAAAAGGAAGAATTATTCAAAAAGGTCTGATGGTAAGAAAACTAAGTTTCCAGTTTGTGATAAATGTGGTAAAAGGCATGCTGGGGAATGTCTTCTGAATTTTGGAAAGTGCTACCGATGTGGTAAGATGGGACATAAGGCTCGTGATTGCATTGAAAAACATCAGGGTGATGGTAAGACCAAATTTGATTTACAGTTAGTGAAATGTTTCAAGTGGAATGAGATGGGTCATTATGAAAACGAGTGTCCGACAAAGAGCTCGAGTGATGCAAAGCAGTTAGACTACAAGCAAAAAGGAGTGGTGAAATCCTTTGCAACTACTTCAGCTGATGTTGGGCCATCAAATGAAGTGGTATCAGGTACTTTGTTTATTTTCTCAGATTATGCTAATGTGTTGTTTGATTCTGGGTCTACACATTCTTTGATCTCTGAAAACTTTTCTAGTAAATTGGGAATTCCATCTCAAGAAATGACTCCTGAACTTGTAGTAAAAACACCTGGGGGAAATGTTGAGGCAAAAAGAATTTATAAGAATCTTCCTATCCTTATCCGTGGAAAGAACCTACTTGTAAACCTTATTGTTTTACCTCTAGTAGAGTTTGATGTTATCCTGGGAATGGATTAGCTCACTGTTTACCATGCTAAGATTGATTGTAGAGCTAAAGAAGTTTCTTTTCAGAAGGACTTTCAGTTTGTGTACAAGAACGAACCCTTACTATTGATAACACATCAAGAGGCTGAGAAACTTGTAAAAGATGGAAATTAATGTTACCTTGCACATATTGTTGAAAACAAAGGAACCATTCAGATTAATGATGTGCCAGTGGTAAATGAGTATCCTGATGTTTTTCCTGATGAGTTACCTAGAATAATACCAGATCAGGAAGTTGAATTTACTATTGACTTAGTTCCTGATTCTAATCCAATTTTAAAACCCCCTTATCGAATGGATCAAATTGAACTTTTAGAGTTGAAGGATCAATTGCAAGATTTATTGGAGAAAGGTTTAATTTGACCTAGAACATCACCATGGGGTGCTTATGTCTTATTTGTTAAAAAAAAAGATGGTTCTATGAGACTTTTCATTGATTATAGAGCCTTGAATAACATCATTGTTAAGAAAAAATATCCTTTGCCTCATATCAATGATTTGTTTGATCAGCTCCAGGGAGCTTAGTATTTTTCAAAGATTGAGGTACCATCAGTTGAAGTTAAAGGAAGCAGATATTCCGAAGACCTCATTTTGTACAAGATATGGCCATTATGAATTTGTAGTTATGACTTTTGGGCTAACCAATGCACCTGTTGTATTCATGGACCTTATAAATAGAATTTTCCATGAGTTCTTGGATAAGTTTGTGGTTGTTTTCATTGATGATATTTTGGTGTTTTCTAAAAGTAAATAGGATCATAAAAGACATTTAAGGGTTATTTTTCAAACCTTAAAAGAAAAGAAATTGTATGGGAAATTCAGCAAGTGTGAGTTTTGGTTGTAAAAAATTTCTTTCGTTCGTCACATTGTTTCTAAAGATGGGATAACTGTTGATCCTGCAAAAACAAAGGTTGTGGAAGAATGGCCAAGACCCACAAATGTAACCGAGATTCGTAGTTTTCTTGGTTTGAAAGGCCATTACCAAAGGTTTGTTAAAAAAATTTCACGGTTATCTAGTCCAATGACTAAGCTAACTCGGAAGGGTGTTAAGTTTATCTGGACAAAAGAATGCGATGATTGTTTTCAGGAACTAAAAAGAAGATTGGTGAATGCTCCAGTTTTGGCACTACCTTCCAGGAATGGGGAGTTTGTTATCTACAGTGATGCTTTATTGAAAGGACTTGGTCGCGTCCTAATGCATAATGATCAGGTAATTGAATATGCTTCACGTCATTTGAAAACTCATGAGTTAAATTACCCTACACATGATTTGGAATTAGCTGTTGTTTTCGCTTTAAAAATTTGGAGGCATCATTTGTGTGGAGTAAAGTGTGAAATATATACCGATCAAAAAAGTTTAAAGTATATATTCACTCAGAAAGAATTGAACATGAGATAGAGGAGATGGCTAGAATTAATCAAGGATTATGATTGTACAATTCATTACAATCTGGGAAAAGCAAATAAAGTGGATGATGCTTTGAGTCGAAAAAGTAATGCTTCATTAACAATGTTACGTTTGGAACGTGATCCTTTGGTTAAGGATTTGATGAAATTTTGCATCGAAGTTGTTGGTGCAGGATGTCCTTCTGTTTTGTTTCAGGTATCAGTGAAATCTTCTCTATCAGACAGAATTAAGCAAGCATATAAGCAAGATGGTGAGTTGCAGAAAAAGGTAGAGCTGGTTTAGAAAGGTAAGTTGCCTGAATTCAACATTGATAATGATTGTGTTTTGAGATTTGGGAAGAGATTATGTGTGCCTTGTGATTCACAGTTGAAGACAGAGTTGTTATGTGAAGCTCATAGTTCTCCATTTTCAGTTCATATAGGCAGTACTAAGATGTATAGAGATCTTCGGGAGTATTACTAGTGGGATGGAATGAAAAGAGATATTTCTGATTTTACTGTGAAGTGTTTGACTTGTTAACAGGTTAAAGCAGAGCGACAGTTACCGAAAGGGATGCTTCAGCCTTTACCAGTTCCAGAGTGGAAATGGAAAAATATATCCATGGACTTCATTGTGGGATTGCCGAAGACACCTTGAGGTAATAATGAAATCTGGGTTATTGTTGATCACTTGACTAAATCTAATCATTTCCTTGCTATACGAGATACTTTTTCCCTAGATCAAATTTCTCATTTGTATCTTAAGGAGATAAGCAGGTTACATGGAGTTCCCCTCTCCATTGTATCTGATCGTGATCCCAAGTTTACTTCTAACTTTTGGAAAGGCTTTCAGAAGTCATTGGGTACTGAATTAAATTTTAGTACAGCTTTTCATCCTCAATCAGATGGGCAGTCAAAAGGAACAATTCAGACTTTAGAGGATATACTACATGCTTGTTCGATGGATTATTAGGTAAGTTGGGAACAACATCTTTCTTTGGTTGAGTTTTTTTATAATAACAGTTTTCATTCCAGTATACAGATGGCACCATTTGAGGCATTATACGGGAAGCAGTGTCGAAATCCAACTTTTTGGGATGAAGTTGGTGAAAGGAAGTTGATGAGACTAGAATTGGTAGAAGAGTAGGAAGAAAAATTTCAGATGATACAGAAACACATGAGAATAGCTCAGAGCAGGCAGAAAAGTTATGCGGACAACAGGAGGAAGGATCTCTCTTTTGAGGCAGGTGATCATGTCTTCCTCAAAGTTTCACCATGGAAAAGTGTGATGCGATTTGGTAGGAAAGGAAAGCTAAGTACAAGGTTCATTGGACCATATGAAATTCTAGAGAGAGTTGGATCAGTTGCATACCAACTGGATTTACCTCCAAGTTTATCTTAGGTACACAATGTTTTTCATGTTTCAATGTTAAGGAAGTACATGCCAGATCCATCTCATGTTTTGAGTCCAGAGGTAGTTCAGCTGGAAGAGAATCTATCTTATGAGGAACAACTGGTCCATATTCTTGACCACAGGGAGCAAGTGTTGCAGAATAAAGTGATTCATCAAGTAAAGGTTTTGTGGAAAAACCACATGAGTGAAGAGGCAACATGGGAATCTGAAAATGCAATGAGAGATAAATACCCCCACTTATTCGATAAGTAAATAAATTGCGGGGAAGAAATTTTCTAAAGGGGGGAAGGATGTAACATACCAAGTAAGTAATGAATAATATATATTCTTATCTATGTATATTTATGAATTAGATAGTGTTTTAGAGGTTTAAAATGAGAATAAATCCAATCTTAAGCATGGAATACACAAATATTTTTAAAAGATTGTTTTACTTCCTTTTGATGGAAACCCATTTTTAAATCAAAATTTTGACAATTTTATAAGCTATATTTGTCAAAAAAAACTTATTTTTTATGATTTGGACATTTAAATTTAATTTGGATAATTTTTTGGTATTTTTCTGACAATGTTTATTTTTTAATGAATAGTGAAAAATACTGCATTTTACATCAAAACTGTTTTTTCTTATAATTTAATTATATGGTTATATTATCTTTTTAATTGGTTTTAAAGTGTAATTAGAATATATTTTTACCATTTAATCCAATGTCGGTCATTAGAATTAATTTCACTTTGGAATTGGGCATAAACAAGTGCCAAACTTTTCATAGATATTGTTTAAAAAAAACCCGCTATTTGTTTTGACAACGAGAATTATTTTGAAATTAGTTAATGAAATTTCTATGTTTGGAATTTTGTAAAATGGATTCCATATTTGGAATCATAAGGTCCAAATTATGTAATTAAGACTCTTTTGTTTTTGGACATTGTGAATAGTAACAACGGTAATTATCTTTAATTATCGTGATTAATTAGTAATCGAGTAGTTAAGGATAATAAAATAATATCATAATAATAACAAATGACCCCAACATGTGTCCTAATGCTACTGGTTGTGTCATGGACGACCATGGGATGCCTTGTGGAAAACTTTGGGACCCCATGGAATCACTTTTGGGTGAAAGTGACACTTTATCATTTTATTTTTAAAGAAAGGAGAATATCACTAAAGAATGTATCACCCAAGTAAAATATTTTTAGTTTTGTCTGTGTAAATGATATATTAGACTATAAATATTCATTGTAAAGATAAAATTATTTCCTACATCATAGTATTTTTTTATAATTTTTAGACGTTAAATAAATTAATTTATTTATGACACCATGATGATGCAACGATTACCTCATTAATTAACGATTTTAATAAAATGAAAATATAATGTAAAATCTAAGACTTACACTTGTCAAATACCAATTTTATGAGTATATTTCGAACCCTAATCACCTTATTTTTTAAATATATCAATGTGGGAACTTTAAAATCCGAAACTCATTTTAAAATAAAGTAACATTTCTTGACTTTCCAAGAGTGCCCCTCCTCTCTCTTATAAAAGGCCCCCACCACTACCTCCTTACCCACAATTATCGAGCCATTGGCTCTTCCAAGATCTGATAATTTTATCTCTACAAATCCCTCTCTTAATCATAGAATCCTTACCTTAGGCATAAAGCTCTTCAAGAAACCCTTTTGGTTCAAACCAAGAGGAGTTACCCGATTTAAAGGTAAAGTCTTCTCTAATGTTCTTTTGTTTTATTTTGCTTATCCAACCCCGTAAACTCTTTTTATTCATTTATTTTTATAAAAAAACCAGTATCTTCAATATAATAGTATTTTTTTATAAGAAGTATTCGAGCTACACTTACACACACCTACATCTAATGGTTAAAGAGCATACTGTTTCCGTGGATGGTGAAAATCTGCCTCACGAAACAATGATTGTTCAATATTCTTCTAACACCTTCAAAGGTGGACATTAATATGTCACTCTATTTATATATGATATATATTATGTTTTTTTTCCTTATGCTTCTGTATTTTTTATTTATGGCATACATTTATGGTTTCCATTATGGGTAAACGCGATATCTTCATTTTAGGAAGTGCGGACTACCGCCCCTCAAAGTGATTTGATTCGTTAATGCCATATGTGGGATGTATAAAGGATAAAGTTAATGATATTATATATTATATTATACTAGAATTATAATATTTTTTTATATCATTATTAATTAATTCCATTAAATACTAAATAGAAATTAAAGTAGCGTTCATGCGTACGTACGGTTTACCGTCTCCATGAACGGTGCATTTCATTTCTTACATCTAAATGTTATGTAATATTATAAATGCATGTATATACTGAATATATATGATATATATGATATCTACATCATGAATATAATTCTGGATATAATGGATATTTCACCACATGAACAACTTGTAATTATAAGGAGTTTATTTTTGACTCAAGTACCAATGATCGACAAAATGACCGTTATTAACTTAAATAATTACATAGTGTTCATAACATGGTAATAAGTGATATAAAAGGAACAATGAGCTTGAAAAAGGTTCTTACTAAAGTATAAATTAACTCGAGTTTATTATTCAGGAGATTAAATAAAGATCGAGTCAAGTCAGACACGAGGTAAGGGACTTCGTCTCAATATCCTTTCATTGATGCATATTTTGTTTTATACAAAACATTCTTTTATACGGTGTATAAACCCATTTTACTTTTACTTCTATTCAAAAGGAATCTTTTTTATACGAAGCATTTTACTAAATGACAAAAGGAATGTTTTTTTGTCGTACATATGCGGTGACAATGGCTTCTCCACCGCCGTGAACATTATTTGAGTTTCGACTTCCTCTACAAGCCATAACTTTTTTTAACTGAAAAATAAATACCATGTTTTAATTTTATTTTATTTTGGTATTGAAAATGGTTTTCATAATGTTTTTATTATATCAATGTGTTGCACTGATATCTTGTGATTGAAATGTGGAAATGTTATGTTTCCTTTATGCATGTTTTATGTGATACGATTATGTTATGGTTCTTGGGAATTGTTATAAAGACGGGTGGTTCCATGATAAAATAAGGATGGGTGAGCCCGATATAGCTCTCCAATGCATTGGGTAACGTGAAGGGGTTAAACTTTAAGGTTTCTCCGAAGAGATTTAGGGAATATACTGTGATGGGTATTCCAAACGTAACCATGTGGGTTACTCCTTACGTAAGAATGTTATGAATGCCTCAAGTTACCTTTATGTATTATGATTTATATGATTTATTCATGATTTGATGAGGTATGTTAAAATGATTATGTTTTATGAGTAAAGTATGATTTCATACATGGACTAATGTTTTCATTTCGTACATTTATATCCCTTATTGAGATTTTTATGCTCATCCCAAGTTTTTGAAATGTTTTTCACAGGTTAAGGGAAAGGTACATTATGTGATGATAGTGTCAAGGAAGTGTCAAGAAAGAATCCATGTTTTATTTTAAATATGTTTCCGTTGATGAGAAAAATGAGTACTATCTTTTATGTATCCACTTTATTTAAATGTTGAATGTAATGCATGATTTATGATCTAATTATCTAAAACTCTAAACCTGAAAAGATCCTCAATGTGTATTCTTGAAATAACTCAATATTAAGTAATGTTTAAAGATGGGGCCTTATATTTGGTATCAGAGGTCGGTTTAGATAACTTTAAGAGTTAGAATTCTATTAAATGATTATCCAAAAATATTTTTTTTATGGTCAAATTGAAATGATATAGAATTTGAAGATTTCCATGTTGCTTCATCTAAGACATGTTTGTTCAGAATGGTTTTCTGCAGAGGAAACAGGGAATCAGTGCTCAGAAGGCATACAGAAGGAAATGAACTTCCGAATCAGCATCCTGAGATGGTCGGAATTAGAACTAAAAAGTTTGTTGCAGTAATGGCACAGTTGACTCAAGCGATAAATGGTGGTGGTATCCATGCACGAGATCAGCCAGATCAACCGCAGAGGAACATGTTAGTGGTGGAACATTTCATGAGGAAACATCCCCCATCATTCAGAGGATCATTTGACCCTATGCTAGATGAAGGGTGTATTAAATCACTGGAGAAGATTTTTGATGTTATGGGGTGTTCAGACAATCAAAAGGTTAGTCTTACAATTTACCGTTTGGAGGGTGAAGCAGATCAGTGGTGGTCGATGGTTAAAAATATCAGGGACGCTGATGAGATTGATGCTCTCGACTGGGATGAATTCAAAGGTATGTTTCTTGATAAGTATTTTCCTAAGGCTGTTCAACTTAGGATGGAAAAGCAATTCTTGTAATTGAGGCAAGAGGACGACTCAGTGGATGCTTATGAAGAAAGGTTCACTCGATTGGCAAGGTATGCTCCAAATTTTATCCGAGACCTTGATAGTAAAATCAATCGTTTTTACTCAGGATTAAAGCCAAAATATCGAAGGTATTTAGCTTCTTGTGAGTTCAAGAGTTCTGAAAATCTTGTTCGATGTGCTGAGAAGGTGGAAATGGAGTTTTCTGATGATCAAGTGTTCTATAACAACCAACAGTAGAAGAGACCGAGGTGGCAGGAGAAAGGGAAGAATTCTTCAGAAAGGTCTGATGGTAAGAAAACTAAGTTTCCAGTTTGTGATAAATTTGGTAAAAGGCATGCTGGGGAATGTCTTCTGAATTCTGGAAAGTGCTACCGATGTGGTAAGATTGGACATAAGGCTCATGATTGCACTGAAAAAGATTAGGGTGATGGTAAGACCAAATTTGATTTACAGTTAGTGAAATGTTTCAAGTGCAATGAGATGGGTTATTATGAAAACGAGTGTCCAACAAAGAGCTAGAGTGATGGGAAGCAGTAAGAATACAATCAAAAAGGAGTGGTGAAATCCTTTGCAACTACTTCAGCTGATGTTGGGCCATCAAATGAAGTGGTATAAGGTACTTTGTTTGTTTTCTCAGATTATGCTAATGTGTTGTTTGATTCTGGGTCTACACATTCTTTCATCTCTGAAAAATTTTCTAGTAAATTGGGAATTCCATCTCAAGAAATGACTCCTGAACTTGTGGTAAAAACACCTGGGGGAAATGTTGAGGAAAAGAGAATTTATAAGAATATTCCTATCCTTATCCGTGGAAATAACCTACTTGCAAACCTTATTGTTTTACCTCTAGTAGATTTTGATGTTATCCTGGGAATGGATTGGCTCACTGTTTACCATGCTAAGATTGATTGTAGAGATAAAGAAGTTTCTTTTTAGAAGTAATTTCAGTTTGTGTACAATAATGAACCCTTACTATTGATAACATATCAAGAGGATGAGAAGCTTGTAAAAGATGGAAATGAATGTTACCTTGCACATATTGTTGAAAACAAAGGAACCGTTCAGATTAATGATGTTCCAGTGGTAAATGAGTATTCTGATGTTTTTCCTGATGAGTTGCCTGGAATAATACTAGATCAAGAAGTTGAATTTACCGTTGACTTAGTTCCTGAGGCTAAGCCAATTTCAAAACCCCCTTATCGAATGGCTCAAATTGAACTTTTAGAGTTGAAGGAGAAATTTCAAGATTTATTAGAGAAATGTTTCATTCGACCTAGCACATCACCATGGGGTGATTATGTCTTATTTTTTAAAAAGAAAGATGGTTCTATGAGACTTTTCATTGATTATAGAGCCTTGAATAACATCATTGTTAAGAACAAATATCCTTTGCCTCATATCGATGATTTGTTTGATCAACTCCAGGGAGCTCAGTATTTTTCAAAGATTGACCTGAGATCGGGGTACCATCAGTTGAAGGTAAAGGAAGTAGATATTCCGAAGACCGCATTTCATACAAGATATGGCCATTGTGAATTTGTAGTTATGCCTTTTGGGCTAACCAATGCACCTGCTGTATTCATGGACCTTATGAATAGAATTTTCCATGAGTTCTTGGATAAGTTTGTTGTTGTTTTCATTAATGATATTTTGATGTTTTCTAAAAGTAAAGAGGAACATGAAAGAAATTTAAGGGTTATTTTTCAAACCTTAAAAGAAAATAAATTGTATGGGAAATTCAGCAAGTGTGAGTTTTTTTTGAAAAAAATTTCTTTCCTTGGTCACATTATTTCTAAATATGGGATAACTGTTGATCCTGTAAAAACAAAGGTTGTGGAAGAATAGCCAAGACCCACAAATGTAACCGAGATTTGTAGTTTTCTTGGTTTAGAAGGCTATTACCGAAGGTTTGTTAAATTTTTTTCACAGTTATCTAGTCCAATGACTAAGCTAACTCGAAAGGGTGTTAAGTTTATCTGGAAAAAATAATGTGATGATTGTTTTCAGGAACTGAAAAGAAGATTGGTGAATGCTCTAGTTTTGGTACTAACTTCCAGGAATGGGGAGTTTGTTATCTACATTGATGCTTCATTGAAAGGACTTGGTTGCATACTAATGCAGAATGATCAGGTAATTGCTTATGCTTCATGTTAGTTGAAAACTCATGAGGTAAATTACCCTACACTTGATTTGGAATTAGCTGCTGTTGTTTTCACTTTAAAAATTTGGAGGCATCATTTGTATGGAGTAAAGTGTGAAATATATACCGATCACAAAAGTTTAAAGTATATATTCACTCATAAAGAATTGAACATGAGACATAGGAGATGACTAGAATTAATCAAGGATTATGATTGTACAATTCATTACCATCCGAGAAAAGAAAATAAAGTGGTTGATGCTTTGAGTCGAAAAAGTAATGCTTCATTAACAATGTTGCGTTTGGAACGTGATCCTTTGGTTAAGGATTTGATGAAATTTGGAATATAAGTTGTTGGTGCAGGATGTCCTTATGTTTTGTTTCAGGTATCAGTGAAATCCTCTCTATCGGACAGAATTAAGCAAGCACAGAAGCAAGATAGTGAGTTGCAGAAAAAGGTAGAGCTGGTTCAGAAAGGTAAGTTTCCTGAATTCAACATTGATAATGATTGTGTTTTGAGATTTGATAAGAGATTATGTGTGCCTTGTGATTCACAGTTGAAGATAGAGTTGTTATGTGAAGCTCATAGTTCTCCGTTTTCAGTTCATCTAGGCAGTACAAAGATGTATAGAGATCTTCAGGAGTATTACTGGTGGGACGAAATAAAAAGAGATATTGCTGATTTTACTGTGAAGTGTTTGACTTGTCAACAGGTTAAAGCAGAGAGGCAGTTACTGAAAGGGATGATTCATCCTTTACCAGTGCCAGAGTGGAAATGGGAAAATATATCCATGGACTTTGTTGTGGGATTGCCGAAGACACCTCGAGGTAATAATGAAATCTGGGTTATTGTTGATCGCTTGACAAAATCTTCTCATTTCCTTGCTATACGAGATACGTTTTCCCTAGATCAACTTTCTCATTTGTATCTTAAGAAGATAGTCAGGTTACATGGAGTTCCCCTCTCCATTGTATCTGATCGTGATCCCAGGTTTACTTATAACTTTTGGAAAGGCTTTTAGAAGTCATTGGGTAATGAATTAAATTTTAGTACATCTTTTCATCCTAAATAAGATGGGCAGTCAGAACGAACAATTCAGACTTTGGAGGATATGCTACATGCTTGTTCGATGGATTATCAAGTAAGTTGGGACCAACATCTTTCTTTGGTTGAGTTTTCTTATAATAACAGTTTTCATTCCAGTATACAGATGATACCATTTGAGGCATTATATGGGAAGCACTGTCGAACTCCAGCTTTTGGGGATGAAGTGGGTGAAAGGAAGTTGATGGGACCAGAATTGGTAGAAGAGTTGGCAAAAAAAGTTCAGCTGATACAGAAACACATGAGAACAGCTCAGAGCAGGCAGAAAAGTTATGCTGACAATAGAAGGAAGGATCTCTCTTTTGAGGTAGGTGGTCATGTCTTCCTCAAAGTTTCACCATGGAAAAGTGTGATGCGATTTGGTAAGAAAGGAAAGCTGAGTCCAAGGTTCATTGGACCATATGAAATTCTGGAGAGAGTTGGACCAGTTGCATACTGAGTGGCTTTACCTCCGAGTTTATCTCAGGTACACAATGTTTTTCATGTTTCAATGTTAAGGAAGTACATGCCAGATCCATCTCATGTTTTGAGTCCAGAGGTAGTTCAGCTGGAAGAGAATCTATCTTATGAGGAACAACCGGTCAAAATTCTTGACCACAGGGAGAAAGTGTTTTGGAATAAGGTGATTCATCAAGTAAAGGTTTTGTGGAAAAATCACACGATTTAAGAGGCAACATGGGAATCCAAAAATGCAATGAGGGATAAATACCCCCACTTATTCGATAAGTAAATAAATTGCGGGGAAGAAATTTTCTAAAGGGGAGAAGGATGTAACATCCCAACTAAGTAATGAATAATAGATATTCTTATCTATGTCTATTTATGAATTAGATAGTGTTTTAGAGGCTTAAAATGAGAATAAATCCAATCTTAAGCATGTAATACACTAATATTTTTAAAAGATTATTTTACTGCCTTTTGATGGAAAACCATTTTTAAATCAAACTTTTGAAAATTTTATAAGCTCTATTTTTCAAAATACACTTATTCTTTATGACTGGGACATTGAAATTTACTTTGGATAAATTTTTGGTATTTTTCTGACAATGTTCATTTTTAATGAATAGTAAAAATACTGCATTTTACATCAAAACTGATTTTTCATCTAATTTAATTACATGGTTAGATTATCTTTTTAATTGGTTTTAAAGTTTATTTAGAATATATTTTTACCATTTAATCCAATGGCGGTCATTAGAATTAATTTCACTTTGGAATTGGGCATAAACAAGTGCCAAACTTTTCATAGATATTGTTTCAAAAAAACCCGCTATTTGTTTTGACAACGAGAATTATTTTTAAATCAATTAATGCAATTTCTATGTTTGTAATTTGGTAAAATGGATTCCATATTTGGAATCATAAGGTCCAAATTATGTAATTAAGACTCTTTTGTTTTTGGACATTGTGAATAGTAACGGCGGTAATTATCTTTAATTATCGTGATTAATTAGTAATCGGGTAGTTAAGGATAATAAAATAATATCATAATAATAAAAAATGACCCCAACATGTGTTATAATTCTACTGGTTGTGTCATGGAAGACCATGGGATTCCTTGTGCCAAACTTTGGGACTCCATGGAATCACTTTTGGGTGAAAGTGACACTTTATCATTTTATTTTTAAAGAAAGGAGAATATCACTAAAGAATGTATCACCCGAGTAAAACATTTTTAGTTTTGTCTATGTAAATGATATCTTAGACTATAAATATTTATTGGAAATATAAAAATATTTCCTACATAATAGTATTTTTTTTATAATTTTTAGACATTAAATAAATTGATTTATTTATGACACCATGATGATGCAACGATTACCTCATTAATTAACGATTTAAATAAAATAAAAAGATAATGTAAAATATAAGACTTAAACTTGTCAGAGACCTATTAGATGAGTATATTTAGAACCATAATCACCTTATCCACGAAATATATCAATGTGGGAACTTTAAAATCCGAAACTCATTTTAAAATAAAGTAACATTTCTTGACTTTCCAAGAGTGCCCCTCCTCCCTCTTATAAAAGGCCCCCACCTCTAACTCCTTACCCACAATTCTCAAGCCATTGGCTCGGCCAAGATCTGCTCATTTTATCTCTCCACATACCTATCTTAATCATATAATCCTTACCTTAGGCATAAAGTTCTTCAAGAAACCCTTTTGGTTCAAACAAAGAGGAGTTACCCGATTTAAAGGTAAAGTCTTCTCTAATGTTCTTTTGTTTTATTTTGCTTCTCCAACCCACTAAACTCTTTTTATTAATTTATTTTTTAAAAACACCAGTATATTCAATATACTAGGATGTTTTTATAAGAATTATTCGAGCTACACTTACACACACCTATATCTAATGGTTAAAGAGCATACTGTTTCTGTGGATGGCGAATTTCTGCCTCACGAAACGATGATTGTTCAATATTCTTCTAACACCTTAAAAGGTGGAAATTAAGATGTCAATCTATTTATATATGATATATATTATGTTTATGTTTTCCTTATGCTTCTGTATTTTTCATTTATGGCATACCTTTATGGTTTCCATTATGGGTAAACACGATATCTTCATTTTAGGAAGTGCGGACTACCGCCCCCTCAAAGTGATTTGATTCGTTAATGCCATATGTAGGACGTATAAAGGATGAAGTTAATGATATTATATATGATATTATACTAGAATTATAATATAACTTTATATCATTATGAATTTATTCCATTAAATACAAAATAGAAATGAAAGTAGCGTTCATGCGTACGTACGGCTTACCGTCTCCATGAACGGTGCATTTCATTTCTTACCTCTAAATGTTATGTAATATTATAAATGCATGTATATAATGGATATATATGATATATATGATATCTAAATCATGAATATAATTCTGGATATAATGTATATTTTACCACATGAACAACTTGTAATTATAAGGAGTTTATTTTTGACTCAAGTACCAATGATCGACAAAACGACCGTTATTAACTTAAATAATTACATAGTATTCATAACATGGTAATAAGTGATATAAAAGGAATAATGAACTTGAAAAAGGTTCTTAAGCAAGTAGAAATTAACTCAAGTTTATTATTCAGGAGATTAAAGAACGATCGAGTCAAGTCGGACACGAGGTAAGGGACTTTGTCTCAATCTCCTTTTATTGAGGCATATTTTGTTTTATACACAAATTTCTTTTATACGGTGTATAAACCCCTTTGAATTTTATGTCAATTCAAAAGGAATATTTTTTATACGAATCATTTTACTAAATGACAAAAGGAATGTTTTTTTTCGTACGTATGCGGCGACAACAACTTCTCCACCACCGTGACCATTATTTGAGTTTCGGCTTCCTCTACAAGACATAACATTTTTTAAAATGAAAAATAAATACCATGTTTTACTTTTCTTTTAATTTGGTTTTGAAAATGATTTTCATAATGTTTTTATTATATCAATGTGTTGTATTGATATCTTCTGATTGAAATGTGGAAATGTTATGTTTCCTTTATGCATGTTTTATGTGATACGATTATGTTATGGTTCTTGGGCATTGTTATGAAGACGGGTGGTTCCGTGATAAACTAAGGGTGGGCGAGCTCGATATAGCTCTCCAATGCATTGAGTAACACGAAGGGGTTAAACTTTAAGGTTTATACAAAGAGATTTAGGGAATATACTGTGATGGGTATTCCAAACGTAACCATGAGGTTTACTCCCTACGTAAGAATGTTATGAATGCCTCAAGTTACCTTTATGTCTTATGATTTATATGATTTATTCATGATTTGATGAGGTATGTTAAAATTATTATGTTTTATGAGTAAATTATTATTTCATACATGGAATATTGTTTTCATTTCGTATATTTATATCCCTCACTGAGCTTTTTATTCTCATCCCAAGTTTTTGAAATGTTTTTCACAGGTCAAGGGAAAGGTACATGATGTGATGATAGTGTCAAGGAAGTGTCAAGAAATAATCCATGTTTTATTTTAAATATGTTTCCGTTTATTGGAAAAATTATTACTATATTTTATGTATCCACTTTGTTTAAATGTGGAATGTAATGCTTGATTTATGATCTAATTCTCTAAAACTCTAAACCTGAAAAGATCCTCAACATGTATTCTTGAAATAAATCAAGATTAAGTAATGTTTAAGGCTGGGGCCTTATAAGGGCACACCCTTAATATGTATTTAATTTAATGTGATCCATATAGATCATAATCATACATTTCATGAATAACCCAAATAGAGTAAAAGAAATGGGTTTCACTTCAAAATCGTTACGTTTTAAAAGTTCTTAAAATCTTGATCGTTATGTCATTTATAACCCATGGAAAGGGATTGAGGATTATATGTATGTAAATTATAGAATAAAATAGATCAATTTTATGTATTTATTAATACCCCCAGATATGAAAATATATTTGGGTATTCACATAAATAACACAAGAAAATTTATTGAGAAAAAGAGAGAGATTTTGAGACGAAAAGTTTGCAACATAATGACTATATAACATGGTTTTAAATAATAATAGAGAGAGAGGGGACAAGGGTATCACATAAATAAATGAATCATTTTGCAGTAGAGGGATATAATAAAATATAAATAAGATCATGGTGTGGATATTTTAATGACATACCACATTAAAAGGAAACTTGAAAGAAAAGATAAAATTCAATTTCTTTTACGAAAATTGGGCAGCCTAACGACGTCACTTAAAAATACAAAAAATCAGTTAATGAGAGAGGAAAGGGTATCTCATCATTTGGACATAAAATTTACAGCAATAATAATATATAATAACATACCCCCCATAATAAAATGGAAACTAGAAGACACAACATAAAGGAAGTCATGACTTAAAAGAAGAGGGTGAAAGGTTCCCTTACCTTGAAGAGTAACTTCGAAAGATTGAAGGTTGATACCTTGGGGGGCTTGAGGGAACCTTGGGAGGATTTATTGGAAGGTAAAAAGACTATAACTTAATTTAGGAGGATTTTTGAATGAAATTAATGAGGTAATGGATTGGTATTTATTGAAAAAATGAGGGAATATTTAATTAATTTCCAAGGGGCTCCTCATCGGTAGTATTTGAAAAACAATGGGCTTTCCCATAATATTTTCCCATGGTATTGTACACTTGGGACGCTTTATAACATATCTCACTATTAAAAATTGTACCAGATTTATTACATCATGATTACATCATCAATGATGTCATTAAACACCAAAAACTCAAAACTGTATTTTTACTATTCACTAAAAATTGAACTGTTTCAGAAAAATCCCAAAAAAATTACCCTAGCCTAATATTGATGATCTGAATTAAAAAATGAAATCCATATTATGAAAATAATTTTCTAATTTTTTTAGTTTAATTTTTAAACAAAATCATTATTTATTAAAAAAACAACTCTAAAACTATAACTTGTTTTGTAAAACCTTGAAAAAGTAATCGAGGTCCCATAAAATTATCGTATAACCATAAGAAAATAAATTAAAAATTTAGTATTAAATTTTGTGAAAATAAATTTCCACTTTAAATTATTAAATTAATTATAAAATTGTAAATAAAGTATTTATGACATATAAAAATACCAAAACTTCTACTATGATCATTTTTTCACTTTTAAGATGTCTAAATTGTATTTATACATTCATGGGTGAAGTTTCTATCATTTTGGCTGATTTAATTTTCATTACTATTCATAAGGGTATGTTACTATTCATACTTTACTATTTACTAAAAATTAAGTTGATCTTATTAGACTCTAAATTTCTTACTGATCACAACTATAGAAGACATTTTTTTTGAAAATCATTTCACATTGTTAATTATTTAAAGTTTACATGAATATTTTAAAATACCCTTTTTCCAAAATTCATCAATAATATTCATCCTATATTTATCCAGACATTTGAAAATAAAAAATTTTACCATAATAATAAATAATAATTTTATTGATACCAAGGGATTAAAAAAATTATTTAAGGCCCCGTTACATAGCCCCTTATAACACCTGAACAAGAACTAAGTGTAAGGTGTGCTATGGTGATAAAATCTTGGGGAAGCTCAGACAACATTGCCCGAGTGGTGATTTCTATCATCTTGAACTTCTCCCTTAGGAAATTCCGTTCAAGCTTCACATGTTAAAGCTCAGCTTGGTCTTGGTCCCGAGCAAAGCCCAGAGATGCTGCCTCCTTTCCAAGCTCTGACAGATGGGCTTCGTACGACCTGAGTCTACTGGATGAGGCTATCGACTCTTCTTTCTATATTAATTTACCAAGATCACTTGTATTTGTAAACAATAATTATAATGTTAAGAGTTTAGTTTCTAACGGCCATATTGACCAACGATCATATAACAGTCGAAACCCAACAGTATCACTTCATTAATTAAAGGATATAGTTATGTGGAGTATAAAATAATACACAAATTTATAAAATAAATATTATTAAAAAGTTCAGGACGTTACAATGACCCTCATCACCTCTTATAGAAACACCAACATCATTATCACCTACTCCCATACCACTAGTATCATCATTGAAATATGCATTGGAATATGCAACTAAATTAGTAATAGGAGGATGTTAATCCTCCAAAACTAAATGAAAATAAATGATAACACATTGAATTAATGAAAACAAACAAAGGTTATTCACATAAAAGTTATACAGATATTTAATATAACACATTTTTATTTACATTAAATAACCATTATTTTAACTATTTTCATCACTATAGGTCAAAGGTTCCTCATCATTAATGGTTCATGATAATCTATAACATGAAGGGATTTTATTACCGAAGACTTATATGAATTATGTACTGTTGTTGTGTAGTGAATTCAGGTCACTATAATTTAAATTGTTTTCATTATTGAAAGATGATGCTAAAAAATTTATTGTCATTCCATATCATTAACATGAAGAGGGCATGTTTCATTTTATATAGGTTTGTATTAACACAATAGTTTCTTATGCAATAACAAATATATTTTATGATGGATTTGTTTATTGTGGTACATGATAAATAAAAATATTTTTTCTTCTATTCTTTAAGATATTATTGACTCTTTTAAATAAAATGTAGAAGAAATAATGATTTCATAAATTCTAAAGGAAAATTTCAATAATGATTAATATTTTCATTGAATTAAAAACTTATTCATAAACTTCAGTAAAACATCTGAGTAAATATAAATATGTTAACGAAATTTTTTATCAATGATGTACCCAGTGAATTAAAAAAATTTATTTTATTAAGAATATTTTATGTTGAACAAATCCTGTTGTTTAATAATAGGTCAATAATGATTAAGAGTTGTGATAAATATATAACACCATGCATGTATAAACGTAAAAAAATATGATGAACATGGTTGACATGTGAAAAATAAATTACTATGATGTGTAACTTGAGTGAATCTTCATCATTGAAGTATATAAACAAATCTCTCTACAATAAATAAATAATTTCATTAATAGATAAAACATGGTTCAATTGCACAAATTATTCATATATGAATATCAAGATTATTGTTTCATACAAAAATATCTATATTTTTCATGTTAAGAATGTTAATATAATGAAACACAAATGAATAATGTTAAAAAATTCATATTACAATATATGATAATGTGTATGAATTTTAGTATTTCTAGAATCATAAGCATAGGAACTTTTAAACATGAAAATGTCTATATATTATAGTATATATATAAACATAAGAAATCATATGCGCTAAAACATGAAAATGTTTATTGTTTAATTTTTTTGTATATGAATTAGTGTAATAATGGCCATAAACCTAAGAATATGTATGTAAATAATAATTTTTTTATAAGAATAAGAAAAAAAAAATCATTTTTTATACTTTATATGTTATGGTATTTTTCACAGTACCTTTATATTTTAGTATTTGAAATTCGGTATGTATTTTAGAATTTTTATAAGCATGGCTATAAACATAATCCTAGGAATCTGCACTATTAATTTCATAATGTGATTGTATTACTACAAGTGTTTAAGAATATAAATAAACATATGCACCATCAACTTCAAAATGTGTGTATTTCACTAACTGTATAAGGATTAGAATGAGAATATGTGTAGACATAATCATATATATGTATGTATTCTATATTTTCATAAGCATGAGCATAATCAGATACATACGTACATGTTTGGAAATATATATTATAGCATAATAGTGTTTTTATAGTAAAATTGAATCATAAGTAGAAGCACTATAAAAATGTATATCCTTTAATATCTGTCAGGATATATATATTATAGTCTTTTTAAAAATTTATCTTTAATTATTTGTGTAAGAATAAGTTATATCATAATCAGAAGAAATTTAAGAATGAAAAAAATGTTTGTATGATAGTATTTGTGTTGGTATCAAAATTAGTATTTGAATAAACATAAGCATATGTTTAAGGATATATATCTATTAATTATGTATTTTAGTCATTCTATAGTAGCCCCACCTGATCCACCATCATGCCACATCAATAAATCGGTTCAAATCCATGGTTCAACCCTCCATACACATTTAGAGACAAGTATTACCCAAGTGTTTTATCTTTTAATCCCTCGATAGTAACGTGATATACTTTATAGAAATACCCAAAATACATGTTTATAGTCTTAGTTTTCTTAAACCATCAACAATCCTTAATAGTGTCTCTTATCTCCCACGATCTTTTCCAAGTGAAGTGCCTATACATATCTACCATTCAAACCATTCACATGACAATATCTTCACTTTTGGTGTGTAATCAGATCAACATTGAAACCTAAACATTTTATTTCCATTGAAAAACCTACACAGCCACAAACCGTGTTGTACAAAATAACACTATGACACACCAAAACTCCTACACACCACCAGTTTCAGGATAACCTCATCCAAGCTTCCTCCTTCCAACCTACAACATCCACTTGAGTTCCATAGCATGATGAAACATTAATAAATCTTCATAACCACAACTCATTGAGAATTTTTTGATATATATCAAGATGTGTCTATATAATTAATGGTTCAAAAACTAATCACATCCCCTTAAAATCATTATCTTCATAAATTCATTCACTAGATGTTTACTGAAAATCATTAATTAAAAAGTACCAAATCATCTATGTTTTTCTCAGTCTATCCTAAAACTTAGTTATGGCCCCTATCCATATCTTCAAATCCCACTAGTTAGACCCATTTAAAATCTAAATCAATCCCAATCCAATATCCTAACTCTAAAAGTATAGTTCAATATCTCCCACCTATTTATATATATACCACTCCATCAATTTTTCTTACACTTCAAAGAACCAAACCAAAGATATACCTTTCTTATTGATGAATAGAAGTCAATATCATAGGAACTTCCATTCCAATCAACCAATTTATAGTAATAATATATTTTATAGATTATTCATTGAATACTTATTTTTTTTCTATTCTATTATAAGGGATTATAATTCAAATTTCTTAGTGATTTACTAAGTATTTAAGGGGGTGTACTATTGAGGACTATTACCATGCCTCTGGAGGTTATTTTTTGTTCAAATTATGTTTTCTTTGTTTCTGTCATTCTCTTGAGTGGTCGATGAAACTATAATTATGGATAGTTAAGTGCATGTAGTGGTTGATCAACTTCACATATGTGGTAAATTGAGGGTTAATGTCCAGTGATAGTGTTAATGTAAACTTAAATGAGATGACCAATCATTTTACTAATAGTCATTAAAAAAATTTCATCCATATTGGGAATATGAATGTGGTTTAACTAAACCCAAATAATAATAATAATTAAATATTCATTTCATGGATGAAAATCCATGGATCATCTTAACTACTTCATTGAATGGTATTTTAAGGTACATATATTTTTCTATTAACAATATGTTGGACATGTAAAAAAATTAATAATATAATGTTAAGGGTTGATAAATTTAATGTAAACATGAAGAATACAACAAATTAAATTCTTTTCATGATGAATATAAATTTATGGTTATCAATAATAAACTAACCCACCACCACAAATCTAAATTGAGTGTCAAGTTATTATTTCTCATAATATTAAAAGGAAATCATGTTCAAACCCATGAAGATAACATTTTCCTTCAAAATTATGTGGAATACTTTTATATGTTAAGAGACTTTGTTATTCTAAGAGGAAAATGAATGATTAGGACTTTCCCCCTTCTATGAATACTTCCAAAATCAAAGTAAAATAATTTTTTATAGGAAAATAAAATTACCTAGAATATACCAAAGTACATACCATATACTATATAAAAATGATTATTTTAGGTTTATACATAGATAGATGAAATACCATACAATCCATTGAATTCATATATAATGGTTATTTGTTACTGGAATTAAAAGGAATGGAACACTGATATACTTGTTGTGTAGTTACATTTTCTCAAACGACCACTTCTAGAATGGTTACAAACAACATGAATGATATTCAACATAGTAGGATCTACTTGATAAGGAACCTGGGTATATATTGACAACCATCCTAGTTATGTATCTTAAAAAAATATACAACAAGTTATAATTAATCACACACTGTTTTGTTTCCATTTATTATTTAAAACTTTTCCAAGGTGTATATTCAACCATGAAAACCTTAAATATAGCCATAATAAAAAATGATTCATTTTTACCACATAACAACATATATATAGAATTGTATAAATTTTTTTATAGTAAAAAAATCAAAACAGCATTAAAAAATTGGGTGCATCATACCTGGATCAAGATGATGTACTATAAGGATTATGTGGTTTGGTAAAATGTTATAATGATCCTATAATCTATCTTCCACCACAAACAGAGAAAATAAATCTCCTATTATAAAATTCATGAACACTTATCATTGCTACTCATATAAAAGAATAAAATATTGATAGTTTCCACCTACAATCCATCATTGTTATTAATTCAAAGATAAAAATAAGCCTCAAAGATATAGTATTCCAATAAACATGAACCATCCAATCAATATAACCCCACCAATGTCCCATCACCTTGAATTAATCTCACACTAGGATATGAGTATCATCTAGTAAAAATAATAATATTGTATATGAATTCCAAAAGTTGTATCAACCACCATAAGGGATATTTCCTTGATATGAAAGTATGTGTAGGTCCTCATACTTGTGTCAATTTATAATGACCACACCACAATAATGATCAATCTAAATAAGAACATTACAAGGTGTAGATGTTTTGAAACTCAAATCCTACCTTTGCAGTAAAGCATCATATACTAATGTAGTGTATTTAGATGAAATTTATAATTCATGAGAGTCTTGTAATATATAAAAGAGAAAATTTTATAAGATTTGATTATAATTTCCCAACTCTTTATCCTCTAATAGCACAACATGAAAAAAATGAATGTACATAGATAATTAATTTTTCCCCATATGATGAAAATACCAACATGGAATTACTATATTAAAATTAAACTCTGTAATCCTAGGAGTTAAAAAATGACTGAATCCCCTGTATTGGAATACATCAACAAAATCAATCTTTGGTTGGGTTCGTGTTTTTGATTGAGTGAAATCAAAACCCTATTTCACTATTGATTGAGTTTCCCAACCCAAAATGTCACATGTGCCTACTCTAATAATTTTCCTTAGTACATAACCTCTCTGAAACCACTCAAATATTACTCAACTTAATTGGGAACCTATTCAATATATCAAAAAGGATGATTATATCTCCTAAATTGTGTCTCTTATAGGAAAGGGATCGATAATTAGAATCAATAGAACAAACACACAAATTTAGATTCATTCACAAAAGAACATGGAAAAATAAATAATTTATACACACAATATTTAGTATGTGTATATATACCATAAAGTAAGAATTTATATTAAATATAGGAATATAAATTCAATAATCAATTAAAAAACATAAAAATTTTCTGATATCCTATAATAATGTATATAGTATAATTCCCTAGATATTACTTAAACTTGTCTATAAATTCAAACCCAATGTAAACAGTATAACTAACCAAAGTAGAATCTTTTTTCAGGAATTATTTGATAATAAATGGCCCATGATGATATAAAATATCAACTCTAAATAAAGTTTAATTTAATACACAAAATGTAGGGCAACAAAGTGGAATCCGTTTTCTTGTTTAGTTATAATAATAGATAGGTGAGATCTTACAGGAGTGAACATGATTATTTTTCACATTTTGGGAGAAATATATTATATTTTAAAATGAAGGATTCTTCACCATAATAACATGAAATGTTTGATCTACTAGGGGTTTTTGAGAGGTGAGTTTTTAAATGTTTATAAAAGTTACGACGATGAACAAACATCAAGTGGTAGAAAACATACTATTGTGGTATTAATGATACATTTGGATGAAATAAATAATGATCATGACCACATGAAACATATAAAAAATCTTATAGTGATACAATGGAGTTGTTCCAAAATAGCATATGTTGACATGTTATGATATTTTTATAAACTTCAATATGTTAATAGAAAATGAAGTACATACAGGTGGTTGGTAAAAATAATTCAATTATGTCTAAATCTACTATTTTAGTGAAATTATGAGAGAGATGACCTTCATGTGTGTGAAATCACCTCAAGCGAATGATTTTGGACACATGAAACATATGTCAGAGAATCCCAAATACAAAAAAATCTACCCAAGATGTAGAAACCGAGTAGACACAAAATATTGATAAAAAAAACATTAACATGAAGAAAAATCTATTCAGTTTGGATGGTGTTACATTTCAAATCATATTGATGATATTACCTATCATGGTATAGGAAGATTATTTGTAATCCAATGTACAATGTTTTTTTATAAAAAATAAAGGTCAAGGAGTTAATGGGCTGTGTTGCTGCAACATATTGATACAATTTGTTTTTACTGAAATGTGAATAATATTTTTAGCACATAACACTTTTGATGATATATGCAAATATAAAAGGTGATTGTTCTATTTTTGACTAAAAATTTACAATTATTCTAAATTTGACAACACTTATTGGAAAGTGTTAAAGATTCTACATCACATAAGAAATGGAAAATTATAAAGAAAACAGAATCAAGGATAGATGAAAAATAGTAGTTATAACAGGAAATATATTGAGATAATAACATATACACATTCTTGAATATAAACCTGCTCGGATCAATTATAGTAGATTATCAATAACACACAAACTTGAATATATAAATAAAATAAAAATATTAATTTTTCAAGAAAATATATACCTTGTTTCATTTCTCATAGTGATTTATAAATAAAATACATGCTTGAGTATATAAATAACATAAAATAGTGGTTTAGAAATAAGTATTATTTATCAAGAATAGATACGTGCCTAAAAAATAGTACTTTATCAAGAACACACATACTTAGAAATAGTAGTTATGAAAGGATATATATTGATACAATAATAGAAACACCTACTTGAATATATACCTTCTTAGATCAATCATAGTAGTTGATCAAGAAAAAACCTTCTTAAATAACATAAAAATAGTTTTTTTTCAAGAAAATATATACCTTCTTGCATTGCTCATATCACTTTATCAAGAACATGTATGATTTAATATATTAATAACATAAAATAGTGGTTTTTAGCATGTATTATTTAAATAAGTGGTAGAAAATGACATTTTTCCAACATGATAGATTTCTACAAAGCCACTTATCATATGTGATATGTTCTATAGGTAGTTTTCAATTATTTTTTTCAAATATTCTACAGTGATATGGAAATAACTAGTATCCACCAGTGTAAAGTTACATAAATAAAAATTAAATTAAAATAATTATAAAAATTTATAGGGAATAAATTCCTATAATAATAAAAAAATATTAGAGAAGAATGTTTTCCAATTAATAAAAAAAGATAAACAAATAAAATTACATTCACCGAACTTTATGGTTAGGGTGAATGTAAAATGAATCAAACTAAGAAATAACATGAATCTACACACACACACATTCTTCAATAACCTTTATATATTAAAATATAATTACATTATTCAAGAATATAATATTATTTTAAATGAAAATTCCTTTCAAAATAAATAATTAATGAAAAAAATATCAAACTTGAAATAATTTATCCCCCGAAAGTAGCAACTATTAAAAATTAAAAAAATTAATTAAACTATTCACACAACTCAAAAAAATATTGAAATAATTATAAATTTATAATAAACAATAAAAAAATGAAATATAACCAAGTCATACCTATGAAATGTTCTAATCATTTATAAACATTGTAAAAATTACATTTTTCAATAACAATACATCAAGATCCCAAAATTAATTGTTGTAGAGAGAAAAGCATAAAATTTTATGTTCATAAAAGAAATATTGTTGATGGTCTAAATAAAAACATATTCTAATAGAATAAAAATAATTTTATGTGGGAGATAATATTGGGGAAAGAGAAATTAATAAATAAAAATTCATTTGTAGTGGTAGATTGGGGAACAAATAAAAAATAAGCAACATGTTACCCATAATCCTATAAAAACAAACTTTTATGGGAACCCTAGCCTGTTACATAGATACAATTCTATAGAAGAGTATGAGGTAGGTATTTTTCACGAGAAATTGAGGAAGGGAGGATTTACCTAGTGTTGGAGAATGAGGTTATTGAGAAATCTCATGAGGAAGTGGATCACGAGGGTAGGGTTAGGTTCGGGAGAGAAATCAGGGAGGTGGGGTGGCCATGTTAGAGGAGAAGGATCTCAGGGAGGTGGGGTGGCCACATTAGAGTAGGAACACAGAAGGTGGTGTGGATTAGTTAGAGCTACATTGAGATTTAGTGAGCCATGTTTGGTGAGGAGGGTCACAGTGAGGTGAGGGTTCTATAGTTGCATCGATAGGGAGATAGGGAGGCCGCATTACTGGGGATGTGGGATTGCTATGTTGGATCCATGTTGGTAGGGAGGCCACATTAGATCCATGTCGGTGGGGAGGTGGATTGTCTACATCAGAGCTAGAGGGGGAGGAATCGTGAGGGGTTGAGGAGGGGGGAGGAGGGGGAGGATGAATTGTACGGGAGGAGGAGGGTGGAAGAATAGCGAGGGAGGAAGAGAAACCTCAAGGGAGTAATCATGAGGGAGGAGGATAGGGATGTGGAGGAATAATCCTGAGGGGATGAGGGTACTTCCATAAAAATAATTTGTCCCATGGATTTAGGTTTTCTATATCTATGATTTTTAAACCATGGCTATAATTTTATGTCTATAAACTAAATTTTTAGTAATTAAAGCTACTCAATGTTAGGTGTTCAATTGAAGGTAACCCTTGGAGAGTGTATTAAGTTATTTAAATAAATTATTTAATTAATATAATTAAATTATACTATAAACTAATACCTATATATTTATATGTTGTTATGAAAAAACCCCTAGGGTTATCTACATAACCCTGAGAGACTAGATTAGATGTGGATAGCTTCGTTGGCATTGCCAACTTGAGAACATGGATCACTAACAATGATCAAGGAGGATCATGAGATAGACAATAGACACAGTGGGTTCATCATCTTAATCACAAGAGGATTTTTTATTCACCAGTGATCAATCCATTCTTTAGGAGGGGCTCATTATTTTTTAGATTTCTTCCCTTTGATTAAATTTTTAATCATGGATTTTATATATACTTACTTTTTAGAAATTATAATTCTTTGTATGAGCCTAGTTTTATTTGGTATTATTGTACCAATTTTTTATCTTCGTTGTGTCTATATTTCAAACCATTAGATTCCATAATTGTTTGTTATTATATAGGACCACATTGGAAAATGATGATATTACCTTGTTCTTGTGTTTTTCCCACTACCTTTTTTATCATTTTTTATCATTGGCCCATGGGGTCGGTGATTTTACATTTTTGGGTGGTATTAGATTGTGATTGAACCCTAGGGTTCATGTAGAATGCATGAAAGACATGGGAATCTATGTTTTGTGCATGGAACATGATGTATTGTGGATGTGGGCAGGGCCGGCCCTAGGGCAAGCCCAGAGAGCCCTCGGGCTAGGGCAACAGACAATCAAATAAAAAAAATACAAAACCAAGGGCAAAAAATTCACCATTTCACTGTAGCTCTTAATACATTTTAGGGAAAAATTTCATAGGCAGTCTTGGGCAACATAATTTATCGGGCCGGTCCTGGATGTGGGTGATGTATCTAACAATCGCGACCTCAAACGATGACGAATGGTACAAAAATTATCACACGGGTGACCAAAATCCTATTTTTTTTTCATTAGAGGCTAGGAAATGATGACCAGAGGTGGATACATTCAGATTCATCCATTTTAGGTGAGTCAAAATGTATTTTAGATGATAGATTTTGCGGATCTTTACTCCACATGGAGACATGATTTCTTATCTGTGAAAAATGCAACTACACACCATGTATCCTGTAAGAACACACACTGTGTATTATGGGATCTCATCATGGATAGTTTTTTGGAAAAATTAACTACTACATGAAATGTTTTTGGGACCACATTCCATGTCACACAGCCTAAGTACCTAAGCCATGTTCTGTGTTTACACTCATGAGACCTTGTTTGAGAATACAAGTCATGTCCCCGAGGGGACATGCCGTGTTGATGCACATGGTTATCCAAGTTTTATTCCATGAGTACACTCCTAAGACCCCAGGTGAATGTACACACTATGTGACTATATGTAAATTTCATGTGGAGCCACATGGCTTTCCAAAACATATCCACGGGAGGACAATCCCAGGTGTCTAGGTGAGTTCACATGCCATGTTACTCTATATACACTCCATTTACCTTTTCCATGAACTTATACCTTGCATATTTTCTTCATTGTAACTCGAATTTGGGAATAAAATTATCCTATCCTAATAATTTTTCTATTTATAAAATGATGACATAATTCATTATTGAATCAGAGATAAGAAAAAAGGTGTTACAAGTAGAACACTTCCTTCAATGACACTTGGATGACGATAGTGATCGGGTTTTATCATCAAAGATATTTCAAGGTTGGTACTAATCTAATTCATTGTGGATTATGCCCCCATACTCTTTATATAGGTAGAGTTAGTACTCCCCTAGACTATAGGGGGTTTGGGTACACTTTCTACAGATTGGTACTTCCTTGTCTTTGAGCACTAGCGGGGAATAGGTCCTCTACTGAAGTTAGTACTCCATAGACCATGGAGAATAGTGATGGGGTGTGGGCCCTCCACTCATATTCTTATGAGGTTGAGTGTTGTGTTTGGAATTAGATATTGACCTTTTGAGATATATAAGATGAATCATTATTCCTAGTCTTCTATAGATATAGAGATCACTTTCTATCTTTAGTTGGGTTTATTTTTAGTATCCCTGATGTTGGGTTTTCAATACCCACTTACTTATGAGTTGATATTATTGTTTATTTCTATTTATTCCCTCTCAGTTTTTAGGGCATCCTAATGGTTATATATATACTCACAAATGCATAGGATTTGACTTCACATGTTGTGTCTTATGAAAAATAAAAATGGATCGGTAGTGACTTTGGTGGACCCAATATTGGAGGAGCATAGTAGTACTTGGAGGTTCTTGCTGTGTTCAGTGGATATCCTCGGAGATTGTGATTTGGGATCTCTTCAGTTTCCACTTTTTCATTTTTTATTAATTTGGGACCACTTTTCTGGTTGACCATGTAAAGACCCCAACCACAGTAGCCCAAAGATGGGGTATAATTTATTATATTGGTACAAGATACAAGATATCATGAACCAAAGAACTAAATAGATTAGTATTCTTGAAAAATTAGATAAATACTTGAATATAAAATTACATTGGAAATATTAAATACCAAACATAATGAAAGTAAGTTTTCTATATCCTATAACTCATTTATTGATATCATCTTCATATCCTTTGGAAAGTAGAAAAAAAGCGAGATTAGATTCTCAGTAAGTGTTACGTATAGTGTAATATTTCATAAGTAAATAAACCATAATCAATATAGCAAGGTAAATAATTAAAATCACATTCCATTTAATCAATAATTTGAGCATGAATAATAATATGGTAGGAATAAATGAAGATAAAATGATGAATATAAATAATAAAATGAGCTTGAAAATTATCCATTGATATTATTCAAAATAATCACATGGAAAATAATAACTAATTTCATAATGATAGAATGAAAAATATCAGCCATCTGAAACTTACCATTGATGTTTTTTATAAGATAGTTTAAACTATGGTAGGTATACAAAAAAACCCAATTAATAAATCTAGTCAATGAGTTTGTCTCATGAGAAATATTGATGCATCAAGGGGATCTTTAGTTATAGACCCCACCCATCACTTAATAATTCCAATGCATTCATTATATTAATAAATAATACTATTTAATCAATATGCCTCAAAAATAAATAATTGTCCGTATTGGAAGAAATAGAATACATAATTTCAATACTTCCCCCAAAAAAATTGAACATAAACCATCCATAAATTATGTTCAATGTTAACTTTATATTATATTCCCATCAAATGATAGGATTAAAAATAGGATGTTGACATAGATGAAAATAATTTAAAAATATTACTGAAAACTTTCTTATGGAAAATACCCTTTTCAATTTGAAATCTAATATCTAAAAATTTCCCAAATTTTAAGGGAAAATTTTTATTTTAAAATAAAATTATAAAAATTTATAGTAATATTTAAAACATTAATAATTTATTATGGCAGAAAATTAAATTCATGGCATATAAGTTAAAAAATCACACTTTTATAAAAAAAATTCAAAAAGTACCTCCTTCAGAAAATGACATGAATATTAATTTAAAACCAATTTTTAATATTAAAAAATGGGTAAAAAATGTATTTTATAAATTATTGGATAATATTAATAATACTATTTATAAAAAATTAAGTGAAATATTGATATAGAAGAAAAATATTTACGACTGAATAGAAAAAAAAGTCAGTTTTCCTTGAAAATATGATTTCAGTATCTTGAGAACTTAAAGAGTGTAAAATGAATGAAAAAAAATCATTTTATATGAATAATCATAGTAATATAAATATATTGGTTTTATGATAGAAATATCAAATAATTCTCCCACAGGAGATGTTGACATAAACAATCCTAAATAATGATGAGATTTCTAAATGAACCCTCCCCACTTTTGTAAACTTAGAATCATAACTGCCATGAAATAAATAAATTAATATGAAACATTAAATAACATTAATATTAGTTGATTCAGTATATATCATATTAAATGGGAAATATATACACCTCATAAAATATGATAGGTGTATAATTATAACATTTCATCACTGATTTATAAAACCATAATCATAAATATCATACCATATATGATTTAATTATAACCTTTCATCACTGATTTATAAATAATTCCTTATTAAAATAATTGTTTCGGGTGATAAGTGCTTCATTTTCATATATGTTTTAATTTGGTAGTTTTTTCCTTGCACTTTGATCATGGTTCCATAATTTTTATAATTTAAATAATGATATAAATTTAATATAAATTCATTATATATTTATTTATAGTCATTTATAAAAGTTAGATATATAAAAATGAGTTACACCATTTATAGAGACAGTTGGTTATACACACACATGAACGATGTTTTACCTTTTCGATGGATGGAATGAAAGAAAGGTAAATAATAATTCACATTTATATTAATTTTTTTATATTATATATATCATATATATTAATGAAATCCATCCTAATAACCATCCATATAAATCATAAATGAAAAACAAATCACATCGCTTCATGGAGGTGGTAGTCACATGTACTCACGATCGATGTTATTGTATTCCAATAGATTGGAAGGTAAAAGGTAGATATGATATTATAATTATATAATCATATTTATTTCATAAATATCATATATATTCATTATTTATATATTTATAACCATCCAAGTAAAGTGGTGATGAAAAATAAATTACACTGCTACGTGGAGACGGTAAGCTGTGCATACACACGAGTAATGTTTTCGCTTTTTGTTGGATGAAAAATAGATAGAATATAGTTATACCATAATCCTAATAAGATCTAATTATATTTATTATACTGTATGTATTATTTTATAATGGTTAAAAAAAATTAATAGTAAGTAAATTAATGAATAAACTTCATAGAGTTGGTAAAGATACCTACATCTTCTTTAGTAGACTTCCTTGAGATCTCCACTTAACCAAACTAGGGTTGGTATTTTGGAAGGAAAATAACCTATATAACTTGAATAATTATGTTTATAAGAGAATTTTGTTGGGTTTTTTGAACTAGGTTTCTCGAAGTGGTGTAAATAAAAGTGAGAAGGGGTGTCCTTTTATAAGTGAGGGGGGGGGGCATTCTTGGAATTTCTTAAAGTATTAGATTAATATAATATTTTTATTTATAAATCTCTCCAAATTGATATTTATTAATATAAGATGATTATGAGTCAAAATAAACTCATCCAATAATATTTTGACAATTTTTTGTCATGTTTTCACCCTTATCATTTAGTTTTACCCTATGTTAACCCTTTCGACAATTACCACAATATTAAAGTTTTCTAACATTTAAGGGTTTAAAATGTTATCATAAAAGAAAAAGAGACTGATAAATGGTCCATTTTTATATTATAAACAATATAACATTAATTTTACCGAAGATAAGTTTTTCATGAATTTTCAGTCATTTAATAAAATATTATTTATTATAAAATATAATTAATTTCATTTTTGACATAATTCATTTAATTTGAATTTAACCACATAAAGAAAAATAATTAATTAGAATATAATCATTTATCACATTAATAACATGTAATATGTATCTCTAAAATTTTTGGAACAAAATAATTTAACCAATTTGTATTATTACATTTTTAAAATCATTTATTTTATTTTTATATTAATTGAATAAATACTGTGTCAGTGTTTCATAATCATTTAAGCTAATTATTAAATCAATAAAAATTTGAAATAAAGTATCATAATAAAAAATAATTAATATTTTAAATTGAATGTTATTATATGACATAAGTTAAATTTATCCCTATCAAAAAATATTATAGATATTAAAAAGAAAGAAAGTAACATTTTCAACTTTATCTTTCACTTAAATTTTATAATGGTCAAAATAAAACAAATATAGAACCAAGTTGTCATATTTTTTAAAATTAGATTTATTTGGGAGAAATAAACTCATAAAATAAGATAAATGCAAGTTTTAGGGTTGATTATAGTCTTTATCATATTATTTTCACCTTAATTACCTGATTTACCCTTACTATGGTGGTTATTATTTGCTATTGCTACTATTTGTAATGAAAAAACTAAAAGGGACCTAATTACCAAATTTTGAACTCCTAATTCAAAGTATGAAATATTTTTTTAAATATTCAATTTATATAAGTGGTATAAATTAATTTAATATTTAACGATAATGAAAAATAGTTTAAAAAATGTATTTTAAGTATAAACATGTTTTTATACTAGATTAAACCATAAACTTTATTTCAAAAAACTTAATTAGATTATTAATAATATAATAGAATTAATTTTACTTTAAACCAATATTAAAAAAATAAATTCTGTAATTTTTTGAAGAAAATATACCGTTTAAAATGAAAACTAGTATTTTTCACTATTCACTAGAAAATCAAACTTTTGAGAAAGATCCCAAAGTTTCACCCTAAATAAATTTTATATATTTATTTCAAAAATTATGATCATTTTATAAAATAAAATTTCTAAAAGTGAAAGAAATTAATTATAATTTAACACACAAAATGAAAAATAAAACCATTTTTGAAGAAAATGTATTTTCAAAGTATAAAGTGATTTTACTAAAAATTAAGAACTTATTTATTATTAATAAAAATATTATATAAAAAATTTATACATATTTTACTAATGTGATTAACCCTATTCATACCCTTTAATTCAATGGATATTTTATAATGTTCAAATTTAAATAATAATATTTCGTAGTTTGTTTAAGCTTGATGTTGTGTGTTGTATATGCTATAAAACATGGTATTCTTTTAAAATATTAGGGTGTTACATTATCCCACCTTCAATAAATTCGATCCTCATAATTTTAACTTGTGCTCATAAATCAATGGTTTGGCATTTGAAACTTACTTTATAGAAACCCCATATTGTAAAAAGGGTTAATAAAACTTACTCTTAAAAAATGGAAAGTGAAATATGAAGGTCATATGGAATAATACAAAACTAGGTTTCCAAATAGGAGAACATTAGGGGGAGTGAAAATTTGGAATTAATTATAAAACAAATGCCTAAGTACAAATAGATAGTGATAGAGAACATGGTTAGTAGAAGGTTAATGACAAAAAAAACCATAAATCTGTAGTGGGTGAAAATAAAATCAATTCATTAGAAATTATCATAATAGGATAACAATTTTGTTTTTATATCCTTTTTTATAAATTTAAATAATTTATTTTACTATATAAACTAAAAAACTAAAGAAATATACTTTCTCTTGAAAAGTATAATTTCACCCTTTAATCAATTTCCACAATAATATCATCCTTCATCCAAATGTTGGGTATTCAAGATGAATTTTTCAAGAATAATATACTAAAATAACCTTTAATGGATCATAAGATCCATAAAAGAATGATAAGTCTATCCATATATCTATAAATATATATTGAAACCAAAATTATTTACACAAGTTATGTGATATAATACATTAATATATAAAACCTCAATAATAACACCCAAAGGTAAACTTAATCCATTCCATAAGTATGTATCCATAAAATCCTTCCAAATTACTTTTGAACAAATTAAAACTCCCAAGAATTTATAAATAAGGTCACTAAATTTCCAATATAAACATTATATTAATCCCCTGAACATTATAAAGTAACTCTTAATGTCACATACCAAATATTTGAATACCTTGATCAACATAAAACCTCAATAAAAAGATAACTACTTTCAAAAAATAACCTATTGGTCGGAGTGGACACTCAAGAGGGGGGGTGAATTGAGTTCCAATTAAAATTTCTGTTAAAATATTGTCTAGTTAAAATCCCCCGAATTATAAAATAAGTTAAACTGTAGTGAATTTATACAGATTGTAAATGTTCACTTAGCTTATCAAAGATTGATTAGGTCTCAGTTAGTTTAACCACAAGATCAAACTAACTTTTGAAGCTAACATATTGATTTACAATAAGTGTATACACTTGCTAATTTAAATATCAAAGTAGCTTCAAAATAATGTTGTATTTCAAAGTAATAGCAGCATAATAAATATGATATATGTCGTATACATTAAACTTAAATAAAAGATGCACAATAGATATAACAAGAGGTTCAGTCTCAAGCCGAGACTTAGTCCTCTCAAATATATATAAATGTGATTCACACCCTGGATCGGGGTTACCAACAGTTTTACAAAACTGTCCAGGCCACGCAGGGACCTCTACCACTGTTATTTGTGGGAAACAAATCAAAGACCAGGTCACACAAGGACCTCTTCCACAGTTGACGTGGGTAAACAAAGGTTAAGAGAATTTGAGTGAGGATTTTGATATCCTCCAGTTCAGTGCAGGAGACAGTGTGTGTAAAGATATACATAGTACACCACACTGCTCGAAAGTTAATAAATAAATCACATAGAGAAGATATATGAGAGTTTAGAGAAGCTCTAGTGATTATCAATGTATCTTTGGACTCGTTGGATTCAGCAGGAATGCTTCGAAGTCCTTCTCTGGTTTTTCTGTTGAAAAACAGAGTGTCGTAGTTCAGCTTGTCTTCTTCAAGAGTAAGAAATATTTCTTGATTCGTCGTGTGTTCTTCAGTGGTGTTGGGTGGAATTCGTAAGTGTTCTTTGAAGGTCTTGCACTCTCCTTCTTGTTAAGCAGAGTTCACTTTAGTGTACGTAAGTTCTTCTTGTTGTATATTCCCACTTTTCTATGTTTCACCACTTGCACGTGTACTGCATCTCAATCTTCCTTATATTCCAGAAGTTCTGGCATTAGGAATGATTTCCTTTTCATAGGTACGAGATATGGTTTCCTGACATGCCAAAAACTAACATTAAATAACATTAATTGCATTAAAAACAACAAATATGACCGTTAGCATCATTTAAAATAATATTGACAAAAGATTAAGAAACGGTGTCACAGTAATCATGGAAACGGTGTCTTCTTCACAGTGTCTGATCACAGTGTTTGGTCACGGTGAGTGGTCACGGTGTCTGGTCACGGTGAGTGGTCACGGTGTCTGGTCACGGTGAGTGGTCACGGTGAGTGGTCACAGTGTCTGGTCACGGTGAGTCCTTCACGGTGTCTCCATACTTAGACAAATATCTGTATTCGGACTAAGACAATGATATGCAGAATATGGGTTAAGGTTAATCATTAGAGATAATATATGAGAGAATTATGATCATTCATAGGACTCGTAAATAATAAAGAGAATAATTAACATCCATAAGCTTTGTTATCATAAAAACACGATGTGCACCTATTGTTGAGTTTGAAGAGCATTAGCAAGATGTGTACTGAAGATCAAGATTAATGAACAGTAATGAGATTTGTGATCATTAAAACATGATTAACACATGAGGAGTCCAACAATCTCCCCCTTTTGATGATCACAAATCATATATAGGAAGAATATAAAATAACAGATACTTGAAATTTTTCTCCCCCATTTATACTATTATAGAAATGATACCTGTAGTTTTTCTCCCCCTTTTGGGATTATCAAAAAGCAGAGAGAAGGAAATGAAACTCGGCAGTTGTCATTAAACAAAGGGTTCAGAATACAAAGTATAGGAGAAGTACAAACTGTAAACAAGAACTGACATCCCATCAAAAAAGAAAAACAATTGCTAGACTCTCTAGGGATCCATTTTGGCCTTGCCTTTATCAGCAACAGGAGCTGATGTTGAGGTAGAAGAAGGCATAGATGTGGTAGACAACGAGGGTAAGGGTAGACCTTCAAAAACAGACGGAGCCAAAGTAGGAGCAGTAGAAGATCTAGGCTTAGGTTGGTCAAGAATGACTGGACGGATCTAAGAAAGGGCTTGGCTAACTGTCATGGCAGTTGAGGCTAAGGAAGGTAGTCCAGGTCTAAGGGGTGCAGTAGTTGGAGCAACTATAGCAGTACTCTGCACATGAAGATACGGCTTCAAAAGATTGATGAAATCAGTAATGATTTCACCACCATACTGCATAGCCTTTTCAAAAACATCCTTATTCTCCAGAAATCTGTCCAACAATCTGGTGAACTCTGAAAGTTTCTGAACTTGAGCTTTAAAAGCTTGAGTCACCGGAGGGATTCTCAGATTTTCCACAAGATATATAAAGTGATCTGTCATATCACTTTTAGAGAAAATCCATGAAAGATACAAATCAATTTTCTTGGAGATCTCTTGTTGAGCATCATTGGCTATCTTAGAATGAATACTAACCAAGACCAATGCTCTATCACTGTTCTTAATCACTTCTGACAAAGAAGATAGATTCAGGCCACTGAAGGCATTCTGAAATTCTTCTTTAATTATGGATCTCAGCATACAATCATCCAAAGAAGGTGTGGAGGTCTGACCAGATGCAGGTGAAGCCTTGACAACTTCGGTTAGAACTTTGAGCTATTTCAGAACTTTTTGCAGACATCCAGTGTATTCATCTGTAAGCTTATTCAGAGTTTCCACAAGCTCTCTCATGCGTTCCAGCATCTTGGTGTACCTTTTTCCAATCTTTTCATCAAAATATAGTAGGTAAGGATGAACTTGAGACACAATCTCCCTAGCAAGGAGGGAATCAGAAGACTCAGAAGAAACAGTAGCAGGTGCAGGGGCAGAAACAGGAGCAGGCTCTGATCTCAAAGATAACTCATTCTGCAGACTTGCTACCATACTTTTCAGATTTGCAACATCAGCACTCAGCAACTTATTCTCTATTCTGACTTCTTCAATTTCTCGGATCATCCTTGGTTGAATATGAAAGATAATATTTTCCAGGAGAATAGATGCGTCTTCTTGACTTAATTGAGTCACTGGGCGAGGTTGAGTGGAGACAATTTTCTCAAATCTAGCTAGCAAAGTCTCGCAAAAAACTTTCAAATAATCTTTGGTTACGAAGGAGTGAAGATCAGGTAAGGATGCAGGTAAAGGTAAAGGTTCAGATTCTGGTTGAGGGTCAGAGTCATCTTCAGACTCAGATTCTGATCCAGATTGAGGTTGGGGCTCTGGTTCTGGTTCTGAAAGAGCTAAGGAATTCATTTGAAACATAGAAGAAAGATCCATTCCAGTTGCAGTCACTTGCTGTGACTCATTCACATCATAAAATCTTGGGAACTAATACCGAGAGTGCACAGAGTAAGTGACAGAAGGTTGAGAAGCTTCACCACATCTAGTTTCCATAATATCAAGATTGTGAGTTTCCTCCCCCTCAACTTGTGCTTCCCTTTCAGATTCTTGAGGTTTAGGAACATGGAAAAGATCCACAGGATCATCCCTTATCTCTTCAGCAAACTCTTGCCTTGCCAGATGAAAGGAAATTTCCATTCTTTCTTCAGCAGATGGAATAATCTCAGGAACTAATTGTTCCACTAGATAGGCTTACAGACATGCTTCTTTCTCAACAGAAAGAGTCTCTTCAACAAAATATGAATCAAAGGTTTCTTGCTGTTCTGAACCAGGAAAAACCAATTTCCTTGTAGCATTGGGATGAGCTTCTTCCTCATGAAGAACAACTAAAGGGTCCTTAGTCCTTTCCTTTTCAACAATAACTTCCTCTCCTTGAGGTATTTTAGCAGGGATAACAGCAGGGACAATGACCCGTTCCTCTTCAAAAGGAACTGTTTCCATTGGAGGTATTACAGATTCTTCTCCAGGTGGAACTTCAGCTGTTACTTCTTCTTGTTCTTCTTTTTCTGAATACTCAGCCACTTTATCTGGTTCCAAACCATTATCAGCTAGGTTCTTAGGCCTTCTTGGATAGTTAACGAGATTAAACTTTCTATACAGTTGATCACTATCCTCAACCCGTTGCCTTTTCCAGGGATTCCAGTTAATCTTTATCCTTCTGATGATAGGAAAGGATAGGAAGAAATCAAGGTCCTCTAATTTTTCTTCATTCGGTCCAACCATCCCTTTTGAAACTAACATGGCTGAAATCATCCTTGAATAAAACAGGGAGGTGGATTTGGAAGTTACTTTGATCAGCTCACAGATATGGTTGATAACATACTTACACAGATTGATCTTATGTCCATTCTTCAAAAGGTGAATCAGGAACACATCCTGATACTTCATCACAACAAATCTCCTTTTCTTGGACTAACCAAATTCTGAACAAACTTGAACAAAAGTCTTGTCTCCCCATCCGGTTCAGCAGCTATGGCCCTTTGCTTGGTTCCATTTCTAGTTAGATTTTCCAAAGCGGTTTCCAGGTCAAAGATGTCGGATGTTGGAGGAGGGTCTCTCTGGTAATCTTCACACACTCCTTCATGTGGAATTCTTAGGCATTCATCCCACAACATTGAAGAGAAAGAGCACTTCTGACCATCAATCTACATGGTTACCAAAAATATTTCTCCAAACTCAAAAGAAAACTTCACATACTGATAGAAATGAGATACAAGCCTTGGGTAAATCAGTTTATTCTGTCCAGTGAACCATTCAATCCATCCTTGTTCTCTTAAAAATTTCAAAACTAAATATCTGCTCGACATCAGCCATTCAGGGAAAACCTCTTTTTCAGGTACAACTGTACGGCTTACTAGGTTTGGGTTTAGAGGTCCTTCGGGAGCTATCCTCGGTATCCTCTTTTTCTTCTTAGAGCGGATCTTCTCAGACAAGGGTGAGGATGGACGCTTCATCCTTGGAATTCACTAAAGGTTCGGGCGAGAGGGAAGAGGAGGTTTAGGAGAGAGTTCGGGTAAGGAATCGAATGAAACCCTTAAATTTTATCATTTGGGAATGTCAAATGTCATAAAAACACAAACGCGGGAAATCAAATAGCGGTGAAATAAAAATTACCACGATACGGGTTAAAATAAAATTAAACATAATTCTCACGGTGAGACAGAAAACTAGTCATCACGGTGAGACAGTGAGCATTTTATATAGTCACGGTGAGACAATGAGTTGTCAGACCGTGAGCATAAAATAGTAACTTAGAATTAGTAAGTATGAAACCATAAAGTAAAGTAGAGTAAATTATTAAACATTAAAATCAGTAAGATATTCATTTATGATTAATCATACCAAGATCATGTATGATGTAGTCTAATCTTTCAGAATTTAATGGTTTAGTGAATATATCAGCAAGTTGATATTCAGTACCAATGAATTCCAAAGTGATATCACCTTTTTGATAATGATCCCTCAAAAAGTGATGTCTTACATCAATATGTTTTGTCCTAGAATGAGAAACAAGATTCTTAGAAATATTAATAGCACTTGTGTTGTCACAATTTATTGAGACATGTCTGAATTGATATCCATAGTCTAGTAATGTGTGTTTCATCCACAAAATTTGTGCACAACAACTTCCAGCAGCTATGTATTCAGCTTTTGCAGTTGATAATGCTACAAAATTTTGTTTCTTACTACACCATGATACTAGTGACTTGCCTAAAATATGACATGTTCCAGAGGTTCTTTTTCTATCTAGCTTACATCCAGCAAAGTCAGCATCAGAATAACTAACTAATTCAAATGATTGTCCTTTGGGATAGAACAATCTTAAATTGGGAGTATGCTTGAGGTATTTGAAAATTCTCTTTACAGCATTTAAATGTGACTCTTTAGGGTTTGCTTGAAAACGAGCACACATACACACACTAAACATAATATCAGGACAACTAGAAGTCAGGTAGAGTAGACTTCCAATCATACCTCTATAAGTGGTTTGATCAACAGATTTACCATTTTCATCAAGATCCATCTTACAAGTGGTACTCATGGGAGTGTCACTAATTTTTGTGTTATCCAATCCAAAACGTTTTAAAAGATCTCTAGTATATTTACTTTGAGTTAAAATAATCCCATCATCATTTTGAAAGATTTGAAAACCAAGAAAGAATTTAAGTTCACCCATTAAACTCATTTCAAATTCATTTTGCATCATTTTAGAAAAATCAGTACATAATGTAGTTTTTTAAGATCCAAAAATAATATCACCTACATAAATTTGTACCACTAAAACATCTTTAGAAATTCATTTTATAAATAGAGTAGGATCAACTATTCATTTTGTAAAACCTTTAGAAATTAGAAAAGTGCTTAATCTATCATACCAAGCTCTTGGAGCTTGATTTAAACCATATAAATCTTTTGATAGTTTGAAAATATGATTTGGAAAATGAGGGTTTGAAAATCTAGGTGGTTGTTCAACAAAAACATCCTCAGTAATATATCCATTTAAGAATGAACTCTTGACATCCATTTGATATAGTTTGAAATTTAGATGTGCAACATAAGCAAGTAAAATCCTAATTGCTTCTAATCTGGCTACTGGAGCAAAAGTCTCCTCATAGTCAATACCTTCTTCTTGACTATAGTCTTGTGTAACTAGTCTAGCTTTATTTCTAACTACGTTTCCGGATTCATCTACTTTATTTCTAAACACCCATTTTGTGCCTATTGTGAAAGTGTCCTTAGGTCTTTCAACAAGATTCCAAACTTTATTTCTTTCAAACTAATTGAGTTCTTCTTGCATAGAAATTACCCAACTTCATCATTAATAGCATCATCAATGTTTTTAGGTTCAAGCTGTGACAAGAAGTCTTGATGTTCAACCTGATTTCTAAGAGAAGCTCTAGTCTGTGTCCCTCTATCAAGATTTCCTACAACAACATCTAAAGGATGATTCTTTAGAATTATAGTTGATCTAGTAAAGGTAGGACTAGAAATCTCAGGTTCATCAACAGGTTGGGAATCAACAGAAGCGGGCCCTGGAAAATTTCCAGAACTAGTTGTCTTTATTGCAGGTTCATTTGATTCGTCATTAAGATCCAGAACAGATAAATCTTCTTCAAGATTTTCAAGAGAGATTTTAGGCTCATGTGGATCAGTTTCATCAAACTTGATGTGAAAAGATTCTTCCCCACACTTGGTTCTCTTATTGAAAACTCTATAGGCTTTACTAGAGATAGAATAACCTAGGAAAATTCCTTCATCACTCTTGGATACAAACTTGTCAAGATTATCTTTGGTATTAAGAATAAAGACTTTGCAGCCAAATATTTGAAGTAGTTAACCTTAGGTTTCCTATGGTTCCATAACTCATAAGGGGTCCTCTTAAGAACAGGTCTGATTAAGACTCTATTGATAATATAACAAGCTGTATTTACAGCTTCATCCCAAAAATAAACAGGTAGGTCATACTCATTAAGCATAGTTATGGAAATTTCTTGCAGGGTTCTATTCCTTCTTTCTACTACACCATTTTGTTGAGGTGTCCTAGGGGCAGAGAAATTGTGACTATATCCATTGTGTAAGCAATAGGATTCAAATTCATGATTCTCAAACTCATGGCCATGATCGCTTCTTAGAGTTTTAATCTTAAGTCCACTAAGATTTTCTACAGATTTGGAGTATTTAACAAAGTAAGAACAAGCTTCACTTTTGTGAGCTAGAAAATATACCCAAGTATATCTAGGAAAGTCATCTACTAAGACATAGACATAGTGATTCCCATTTAAACTAGAAACTCTAGATGGTCCAAACAAATCCATGTGAACCAACTCGAGAGGTTGAGAAGTTGAAACTTTTTTCTTTGGTTTGAAAGAAATTTTGTGTTGCTTTCCCTTTTGACAGGGATTACAAACTTTGTCATTTGGAAACTCAAGTTTGGGTAGTTCTCTAACTAAGTTCTTCCTAGTAAGTTTTCTAAGTGAGTGTATATTGCAGTGTCCTAATATTCTGTTCCAAAGACAAGACTCTTTATGAAAAGCATTTAAACAAGTAATATTTTGCATGGATGAATAATTTAAATCAACAGCATAAACATTTTCATTCCGCACGGCAGAAAATACTAAAGCATTTTTAGAATTAAAAACATTACAAGAATCATTTTTAAATTTAAAATTAAAACCATCATCACATAACTGAGAAATACTTAACAGATTATATTTAAGTCCATCAACAAATAAAACTTTAGAAATTAATACTGAGTCAGTGTTACCAATCTGTCCTAAGCCGATGATTTTCCCTTTAGAATTATCACCAAAAGTGACAAAGCCTCCATCAACTTTTACTTAACTCTTGAAGCATGAAAAGTCTCCTGACATATGTCTTGAACATCCACTGTCCAAATACCAAGTCTTTCTACAGGAGCTCTTTAAGCAGGTTTCCTACAAAACAGATTTAGATAGGAAATGATTTTGGTACCCAGATCTTCTTGGGTCCAGATAGGTTAGCAATCAAAGCTTTTGGTACCCAAATTTATCTTATGGGTCTCATGAAATTTGTAGAATCAATAGAATTTGAAAGATAAACCTTATTAGATCCAAAACTATGAATATAACTAGTTGAAGCATATAAATGTCCAAAACCAGGATAAGCAACATTCTGTCCAGATTTAGGAATAAATCTATTCTTAGTAAACTTTCTCTGTCTAGGTTTGTAGCCTATTCCAGTAGTATATTTTGGTGCAACTTGCTTCCTAGCATTTGAGTTAGTGTGTCCTTTGCATCTGTGAATTTCTCTAAATCCTTTCTGAGTTGCTCATTAGAAATTTTCAGTTCAGTGTTTTCTTTTAACAGTTGAGCATTTTTCTCTTTTTCAATAGTAAGTTCAGTTTTACAAGTAGTAGTGAGAGCATGATGTTTCTTTAATGATTTGTATTTATCCTTAAGTTCGTTGCATATTTCTTCCAGCATATTACAATATTCAAACAATTCCTCACTAGTCATGTTTTCAGAATCAGAATCAGATTCTACACTATCTTTAGAATAACAAGAATTTAAATCAGGAGTATCTAGGGTTACCTCAGATGTGTTTTCCATGAAGCACATGTTTGCCTTATTTTTGGTTTCAGTCTCAGAAGCTTCAGATTCACTAGAGCTATCCTCAGAAGCGCTCCAAGTAGCCTTCATAGACTTTTTGTACTTACTGTCCTTGTAATCATATTTCTTCTTGAATTGGAGCTTTGGGCAGTCTGATTTAATATGTCATTTTCGTTTTCACTCATAACAAACAACTTCATCACTTTTATCTGGTTGTTTCCAATCCTTCTTCCAATGTCCCTTATTGTCATACTTTCCTTTGTAATTTGATTTTCTGAAGAATTTCTTCTTCCTATAAAATTTCTTAAACCTTCTGGCTATCTGAGCCATTTTAGCATCACTATCAGAGTCTGAATTTTCACTGGTTGAACTGTCAGTAGGTAGTTGAGCTTTATCTTTGTCCTTGCTCTTTGAAGCAGTAGTCTTGAAAGCCACTGACTTCCTCTTAGGTTCATCATCTTCCTCTTTATTCACCTTGAGTTCTTCCTCATACATCATAAGCTTTCCAATGAGTTCTTTGACAGGTAGAGCAGCAATGTCACATGAATCTTTGATTGAAACAGATGTGCCTCTCCATCGGTCTGGCAAACATCTCAAGATTCTCATAATTTGTTCCTTTGCTGGAACAAATTTTCCAAGTGAATTCATTGTATTGACTATCTCATTAAACCTGAGATACATGTCAGAAATAGGTTCATCAGTTTTCATTTTAAAATTATCATATTTAATAGTATAAGTATTTAATCTCATTTCTTTAACATTGATTGTTCCTTCATGAGAAACACCCAAGGTATCCCAAATTTCAAAAGCAGTTTTACAAGCAGAAATTATGTTAAACTCTTCATCTCCTAAAGAATAGTACATGGAATTCATGGCTTTACAATTATTATTGTAAGTAGTATTTGTAGGTTCATCCCAAGTGGATCTAGCAGTAGTGGGAATTTTATATTCTGATTCTATGGCAGTCCAAATATCAAAACCTATGCTTTCTAAATGAATTTTCATTTTAAGTTTCCACTGAGCATAGTTAGTACCATTGAAGAAAGGTGGCCTGTTAGTAGCAGCACACTCTACTCTATTGTCCATACCTATATTTTAGAAAGATAATTTAAAGAGATAAAAATTTAGAACTAACAGAAATTTAAGATCTTAAAAGATGCAACTAAAATCACAGTTGAAAAACAGAGTACTTCAAAAATCTTTAAACAAAAAAAAACTAACCCTATGATACCAAATGTTGGTCAGAGTGGACACTCAAGAGGGGGGGGGGGGTGAATTGAGTTCCAATTAAAATTTCTATTAAAATATTGTCTAGTTAAAATCCCCCGATTTATAAAATAAGTTAAACTGTAGTGAATTTATACAGATTGTAAATGTTCACTTAGCTTCTCAAAGATTGATTAGGTCTCAGTTAGTTTAACCAAAAGATCAAACTAACTTTTGAAGCTAACATATTGATTTACAATAAGTGTAAACACTTGCTAATTTAACTATCAAAGTAGCTTCAAAATAATGTTGTATTTCAAAGTAATAGCAGTGGAATAAATATGATATATGTCGTATACATTAAACTTAAATAAAATATGCACAGAAGATATAACAAGAGGTTCAGTCTCAAGCCGAGACTTAGTCCTCTCAAATATATATAAATGTGATCCACACCCTGGATCGGGGTTACCAACAGTTTTACAAAACTGTCCAGGACACGCAAGGACCTCTACCACTGTTCTTTGTGGGAAACAAAACAAATACCAGGTCACACAAGGACCACTTCCACAGTTGACGTGGGTAAACAAAGGTAAAGAGAATTTGAGTGAGGATTTTGATATCCTCCAGTTTAGTGCAGGAGACAGTGTGTGTAAAGATATACAGAGTACACCACACTGCTCGAAAGTTAATAAATAAATCACATAGAGAAGATAGATGAGAGTTTAGAGAAGCTCTAGTGATTATCAATTTAGCTATGGACTCGTTGGATTCAGCAGGAATGCTTCGAAGTCATTCTCTAGTTTTTCTGTTGAAAAGCAGAGTGTCGTAGTTCAGCTTGTCTTCTTCAGGAGTGAAAAAGATTTCTTGATTTGTCGTGTGTTCTTCAGTGGTGTTGGGTGGCATTCGTAAGTGTTCTTTGAAGGTCTTGCACTCTCCTTCTTGTTCAGCACAGTGCACTTTAGTGTACATAAGTTCTTATCGTTGTATATTCCCACTTTTCTCTGTTTCACCACTTGCACATGTACTGTATCTCAATCTTCCTTATATTCCACAAGTTCTGGCAGTAGGAATGATTTCCTTTTCATAGGTACGAGATACGGTTTCCTGACATGCCAAAAAATAACATTAAATAACATTAATTGCATTAAAAACAACAAATATGACCGTTAGCATCATTTAAAATAATATTGACAAAAGCTTAAGAAACGGTGTCACAGTGATCATGGAAACAATGTCTTCTTCACGGTGTCTGATCACGGTGTCTGGTCACGGTGAGTGGTCACGGTGTCTGGTCTCGGTGAGTGGTCACGGTGTCTGGTCACGGTGAGTGGTCATGGTGAGTGGTCATGGTGTCTGGTCACGGTGAGTCCTTCACGGTGTCTCCATACTTAGACAAATATCTGTATTCGGACTAAGACAATGATATGCAGAATATGGGTTAAGGTTAATCATTAGAGATAATATATGAGAGAATTATGATCATGCATAGGACTCGTAAATAATAAAGAGAATAATTAACATCCATAAGCTTTGTTATCATAAAAACATGATGTGCACCTATTGTTGAGTTTGAAGAGCATTAGCAAGATGTGTACTGAAGATCAAGATTAATGAACAGTAATGAGATTTGTGATCATTAAAACATGATTAACACATGAGGAGTCCAACAATCTCCCCCTTTTTGATGATCACAAATCATATATAGGAAGAATATAAAAGAACAGATACTTGAAATTTTTCTCCCCCATTTATACTATTATAGAACTGATACCTGTAGTTTTTCTCCCCCTTTTGGGATTATCAAAAAGCAGAGAGAAGGAAATGAAACTCAGCAGTTGTCATTAAACAAAGGGTTCAGAATACAAAGTACAGGAGAAGTACAAACTGTAAACAAGAAATGACATCCCATCAAAAAAGAAAAATAGTCACTAGACTCTCTAGGGATCCATTTTGGTCTTGCCTTTATCAGCAGCAGGAGATGATGCTGAAGTAGAAGAAGGAATAGATGTGGTAGACAACGAGGGTAAGGGTAGACCTTAAAAAAGAGATGTAAACAAAGTAGGAGAAGTAGAAGATCTAGGCTTAGGTTGGTCAAGAATGACTGGCTGGATCTGAGAAAGGGCTTGGATAACTGTCCTGGTAGCTGAGGCTAAGGCAGGTAGTCCAGGTCTAAGGGGTGCAGCAGCTGGAGCAACTATAGCAGTACTCTGAACATGAAGATACAACTTCAAAAGATTGATGAAATCAGTAATGATTTCACCACCATACTGCATAGCCTTTTCAAAATCATCCTTATTCTCTAGAAATCTGTCCAATAATCTGGTGAACTCTGAAAGTTTCTGAACTTGAGCTTTAAAAGCTGGAGTCACCGGAGGGATTCTCAGATTTTCCGCAAGATATCTAAAGTGATCTGTCATATCACTTTTAGAGAAAATCCTTGAAATATACAAATCTATTTTCTTGGAGATCTCTTGTTGAGCATCATTGGCTATCTTAGAATGAATCCTAACCAAGTCCAATGCTCTATCACTGTTCTTAATCACTTCTGACAAAGAAGATAGATTCAGGCCACTGAAGGCATTCTGAAATTCTTCCTTAATTATGGATCTCAACATACAATCATCCAAAGAAGGTGTGGAGGTCTGACCCGAAGCAGGTGAAGCTTTGAAAGCTTAGGTTAGAACTTTGAGCTGTTTCAGAACTTTTTGCAGACATCCAGTGTATTCATCTGTAAGATTATTCAGAGTTTCCACAAGCTCTCTCATGCATTCCAGCATCTTGGTGTGACTTTTTCCAAACTTTTCATCAAAAGATAGTAGGTAAGGATGAACTTGAGACACAATCTCCCTAGCAAGGAGGGAATCAGAAGACTCAGAAGAAACAACAGCAGGTGTAGGGGCAGAAACAGGAGCATGCTCTGATCTCAAAGATAACTCATTCTACAGACTTGCTACCATACTTTTCAGATTTGCAACATCAGCACTCAACAACTTATTCTCTATTCTGACTTCTTGAATTTCTCGGATCATACTTGGTTGAATATGCAAGATAATATTTTCTAGGAGAATAAATGAATCTTCTTGACTTAATTGAGTCACTGGGCGAGGTTGAGTGGAGACAATTTTCTCAAATCCTGCTAGCAAAGTCTCGCCAAAAACTTTCAAATCATCTTTGGTTACGAAGGAGTGAAGATCAGGTAAGGATGTAGGTAAAGGTAAAGGTTCAGATTCTGGTTGAGGGTCAGAGTCATCTTTAGACTCAGATTCCGATCCAGATTGAGGTTGGGGCTCTGGTTCTGAAAGAGCTAAGGACTTCAGTTTAAACAGAGAAGAAAGATCCATTCCAGATGCAGTCACTTGCTGTGACTCATTCACATCATAAAAGCTTGGGAACTCATACCGAGAGTGCACAAAGTAAGTGACAGAAGGTTGAGAAGCTTCACCAGATCTAGTTTCCATAATATCAAGATTTTGAGTTTCCTCCCCCTCAACTTGTGCTTCCCTTTCAGATTCTTGAGGTTTAGGAACATGGACAAGATCCACAGGATCATCCCTTATCTCTTCAGCAAACTCTTTCCTTTCCAGCTGAAAGGCAATTTCCATTCTTTCTTCAGTAGATGGAATAATCTCAGGAACCGATTGTTCCACTGGATAGGCTTCTAGACTTGCTTCTTTCTCAACAGAAAGAGTCTCTTCAACAAAATCTGCCTCAAAGGTTGCTTGCTATTCTGAACTAGGAAAAACAAATTTCCTTGCAGCATTGGGATGAGCTTCTTCCTCATGAAGAACAACTGAAGGGTCCTTAGTCCTTTCCTTTTCAACAACAACTTCCTCTCCTTGAGGTATTTTAGCAGGGATAATAGCATGGACACCAACCCTTTCCTCTTCAACAGGAACTATTTACAATGGAGGTATTACAGATTCTTCTCTAGGTGGAACTTCAGCTGTTACTTCTTCTTGTTCTTCTTCTTCTGAATACTCAACCACTTCATCTGGTTCCAAACCAGGATCAGATAGGTTCTTAGGCCTTCTTGGATAGTCAACAGGATTAAACTTTCTATACAGTTGATCAGTATCTTCAACCCATTGCTTTTTCCAGGGATTCCAGTTAATCTTCATCCTTCTGATGATGGGAAAGGATAGGAAGAAATCAAGGTCCTCTAATTTTTCTTCATTCGGTCCAACCATCCCTTTTGAAACTAACATGGATGAAATCATCCTTGAATAAAATAGAGAGGTGGATTTGGAAGTTACTTTGATCAGCTCATAGATATGGTTGATAACATACTTACACATATTGATCTTATGGCCATTCTTCAAAAGGTGAATTAGCAACACATCCTGATACTTCATCACAGCAAAATATCCTTTTCTTGGACTAACCAAATTCTGAACAAACTTGAACAAAAGTCTTGTCTCCCCATCCAGTTCAGCAGTTATGGCCCTTTGCTTGGTTCCATTTCCAGTTCAATTTTCCAAAGCGGTTTCCAGGTCAAAGATGTCGGATGTTGGAGGAGGGTCTCTCTGGTAATCTTCACACACTCCTTTATGTGGAATTCGTAGGCATGCAGCCCACAACATTGAAGAGAAAGAGCACTTCTGACCATCGATCTAGCTGGTTACCAAAAAGCTTTCCCCAAACTCAAAAGAAAACTTCACATACTGATAGATCTGAGATACAAGCCTTGGGTAAATCGGTCTATTCTATCCAGTGAACCATTCAATCCATCTTTGTTCTCTTAAAAATTTCAAAACTAAAGATCTGCTCGACATCATCCATTCAGGGCAAACCTCTTTTTCAGGTACAACTGTACGACTTACTAGGTTCGGGTTTAGAGGTCCTTCAGGTGCTATCCTCGGTATCCTATTAGATGAGTATATTTCGAACCCTAATCACCTTATCCTCGAAATATATCAATGTGGGAACTTTAAAATCTGAAACTCATTTTAAAATAAAGTAATATTTCTTGACTTTCCAAGAGTTCCCCTCCTCCCTCTTATAAAAGGCCCCCACCTCTACCTCCTTACCCACAATTCTCAATCCATTGGCTCGGCCAAGATCTACTCATTTTATCTCTCCACATCCCTCTCTTAATCATATAATCCTTACCTTAGGCATAAAGATCTTCAAGAAACCCTTTTGGTTCAAACAAAGAGGAGTTACCAGATTTAAAGGTAAAGTCTTCTCTAATGTTCTTTTGTTTTATTTTGCTTCTCCAACCCACTAAACTCTTTTTATTAATTTATTTTGTAAAAACACCAGTATCTTCAATATACTAGTATGTTTTTATAATAATTATTCGAGCTACACTTACACACACCTACATCTAATGGTTAAAGAGCATACTGTTTCTGTGGATGGCGAATTTCTACCTCACGAAACGATGATTGTTCAATATTATTCTAACACCTTTAAAGGTGGACATTAAGATGTCAATCTATTTATATATAATATATATTATGTTTATGTTTTCCTTATGCTTCTGTATTTTTCATTTATGGCATACCTTTATGGTTTCCATTATGGGTAAACACGATATCTTCATTTTTGGAAGTGCGGACTACCGCCCCCTCAAAGTGATTTGATTCGTTAATGCCATATGTAGGACGTATAAAGGATGAAGTTAATGATATTATATATTATATCATAATAGAATTATAATATACCTTTATATCATTATGAATTCATTCCATTAAATACGAAATAGAAATGAAAGTAGCGTTCATGCGTACGTACGGCTTACCGTCTCCATGAACGGTGCATTTCATTTCTTACCTCTAAATGTTATGTAATATTATAAATGCATGTATATACTGGATATATATGATATATATGATATCTACATCATGAATATAATTCTGGATATAATGGATATTTTACCACAAGAACAACTTGTAATTATAAGGAGTTTATTTTTGACTCAAGTACCAATGATCGACAAAATGACCGTTATTAACTTAAATAATTACATAGTGTTCATAACATGGTAATAAGTGATATAAAAGGAATAATGAACTTGAAAAAGGTTCTTAAGCAACTATAAATTAACTCAAGTTTATTATTCATGAGATTAAAGAATGATCGAGTCAAGTCGGACACGAGATAAGGGACTTTGTCTCAATCTCCTTTCATTGAGGCATATTTTGTTTTATACACAAATTTCTTTTATACGGTGTATAAACCCCTTTGAATTTTACATCTATTCAAAAGGAATATTTTTTATACGAAGCATTTTACTAAATAACAAAAGGAATGTTTTTTTGTCATACGTATGCGGCGACAACGACTTCTCTGCCGTCATGACCATTATTTAAGTTTCGGCTTCCTCTACAAGACATAACTTTTTTTAAAATGAAAAATAAATACCATGTTTTAATTTTCTTTTATTTTGGTATTGAAAATGGTTTTCATAATGTTTTTATTATATCAATGTGTTGTATTGATATCTTGTGATTGAAATGTGGAAATGTTATGTTTCCTTTATGCATGTTTTATGTGATACGATTATGTTATGGTTCTTGGGAATTGTTATGAAGACGGGTGGTTCCGTGATAAACTAAGGGCAGGCGAGCTCGATATAGATCTCCAATGCATTGAGTAACGTGAAGGGGTTAAACATTAAGGTTTATCCGAAGAGATTTAGGGAATATACTATGATGGGTATTCCAAACGTAACCATGAGGGTTACTCCCTACGTAATAATGTTATGAATGCATCAAGTTACCTTTATGTCTTATGATTTCTATTATTTATTCATGATTTGATGAGGTATGTTAAAATTATTATGTTTTATGAGTAAAGTATTATTTCATACATGGACTAATGTTTTCATTTCGTACATTTATATCCCTCACTGAGCTTTTTATTCTCATCCCAAGTTTTTGAAATGTTTTTCACAGGTCAAGGGAAAGGTACATGATGTGATGATAGTGTCAAGGAAGTGTCAAGAAAGAATCCATGTTTTATTTTAAATATGTTTCCATTTATGGAAAAAATTATTACTATATTTTATGCATCCACTTTGTTTAAATGTGGAATGTAATGCATGATTTATGATCTAATTCTCTAAAACTCTAAACCTGAAAAGATCCTCAACATGTATTCTGGAAATAAATCAAGATTAAGTAATGTTTAAGGCTGGGGCCTTATAAGGGAACACCCTTAATATGTCTTTAATTTAATGTGATCCATATAGATCATAATCATATATTTCATGAATAACCCATATAGAGTAAAAGAAATGGGTTTCACTTCAAAATCGTTATGTTTTAAAAGTTCTTAAAATCTTGATCGTTATGTCATTTATAACCCATGGAAAGGGATTGAGGATTATATGTATGTCAATTATAGAATAAAATAGATCAATATTATGTATTTATTAATACCCCCAGATATGAAAATATATTTGGGTATTCACATAAATAATACAAGAAAATTTATTGAGAAAAAGAGAGAGATTTTGAGACGAAAATTTTGCAACATAACGACTATATAACATGGTTTTAAAAGATAATAGAGAGAGAGAGGGGAAAAGGGTATCACATACATAAATGAATCATTTTTCAGTATAGGGATATAATAAAATAGAAATAAGATCATGGTGTGGATATTTTAATGACATACCACATTAAAAGGAAACTTGAAAGAAAAGATAAAATTCAATTTCTTTTACGGAAATTGGGCAGCCTAACGACGTCACTTAAAAATAAAAAAACCAGTTGATGAGAGAGGAAAGGGCCTCTCATAATTTGGACATAAAATTTACAGCAAGAATGATATATAAGAACATACCCCCCATAATAAAATGTAAACTAGAAGACACAACATAAAGGAAGTCATGACTTAAAAGAAGAGGGTGAAATGTTCCCTCACCTTGAAGAGTAACTTCAAAAGCTTGAAGGTTGATACCTTGGGGGGCTTGAGGGAACCTTGGGAGGATTTATTGGAAGTTAAAAAGACTATAAATTCATTTATGAGGATTTTGGAATGAAATGAATGAGGTAATGACTTGGTATTTATTGAAAAAATGAGGGAATATTTAATTAATTTCCAAGGGACACCTCATCGGTAGTATTTGAAAAACAATGGGCTTGCCCATATTATTTTCCCATGGTATTGTACACTTGGGACGCCTTATAACATATCTCACTATTAAAAAGTATACCAGATTTATTACATCATGATTACATCATCAATGAAGTCATTAAACACCCAAAACTCAAAATTGTATTTTTACTATTCACTAAAAATTCAACTGTTTCAGAAAAATCCCAAAAAAAATACCCTAGCCTAATATTGATGATCTGAATTCAAAAATGAAATCCATATTATGAAAATAATTTTCTAATTTTTTTAGTTTAATTTTTAAACAAAATCATTATTTATTAAAAAAACAACTCTAAAACTATAACTTGTTTTGTAAAACCTTGAAAAAGTAATCAAGGTCCCATAAAATTATCGTATAACCATAAGAAAATAAATTAAAAATTTAGGATTACATTTTATAAAAATAAGTTTCCACTTTAAATTATTAAATTAATTATAAAATTGTAAATAAAGTATTTATGACATATAAAAATACCAAAACTTCTACTATGATCATTTTTTCACTTTTAAGATGTCTAAATTGTATTTATACATTCATGGGTGAAGTTTCTATCTTTTTGGATGATTTAATTTTCATTACTATTCATAAGGGTACGTTACTATTCATACTTTACTATTTACTAAAAATCAAGTTGATCTTATTAGACTCTAAATTTCTTACTGATCACAACTATAGAAGACCTTTTTTTTGAAAATCATTTCACATTATTAATTATTTAAAGTTTATATGAATATTTTAAAATACCTTTTTTCCAAAATTCATCAATAATATCCATCCTATATTTATCCAGACATTTGAAAATCAAAAATTTTACCATAATAAGAAATATCAATTTTATTGATACCAAGGGATTAAAAAAAGTATTTAAGGCCCCGTTACATAGCCCCTTATAACACCTGAACAAGAACTAAGTGTAAGGTGTGCTATGGTGATAAAATCTTGGGGAAGCTCAGACAACATTGCCCGAGTGGTGATTTCTATCAGCTTGAACTTCTCCCTTAGGAAATTCCGTTCAAGCTTCACATGTTAAAGCTCAGCATGGTCTTGGTCTAGAGCAAAGCCCAGAGATGCTGCCTCCTTTCCAAGCTCTGACAGATGGGCTTCGTACGACTTGGGTCTACTGGATGAGGCCATCGACTCTTCTTTCTCTATTAATTTACCATGATCACTTGTATTTATAAACAATAATTATAATGTTAAGAGTTTAGTTTCTAACGGTCATATTGACCAATAGTCATATAACAGTCGAAACCCAACAATATCACTTCATTAATTAAAGGATATAGTTCTGTGGAGTATAAAATAATACACAAATTTAGAAAATAAATATTATTAAAAAGTTCAGGATGTTACAACGACCCTCATCACCTCTTATAGAAACACCAACATCATTATCACCTACTCCCATACCACTAGTATCATCATTGAAATATGCATTCTAATATGCAACTAAATTAGTAATAGGAGCATGTTAATCCTCCAAAACTAAATAAAAATAAATGATAACACATTTAATTAATGAAAACATACAAAGGTTATAAACATAAAAGTTATACACATATTTTATATAACACATTTTTATTTACATTAAATAACCATTATGTGAACTATTTTCATCACTATAGGTCAAAGGTTCCTCATCATTAATGGTTCATGATAATCTATAACATGAAGGGCTTTTATTACCGAAGACTTCTATGAATTTTGTACTGTTGTTGTGTAATGAATTCAGGTCACTAGAATTTAAATTGTTTTAATCATTGAAATATGATGCTAAAAAATTTATTGGCATTCCATATCATTAACATGAAGAGGGCATGTTTCATTTTATATAGGTTTGTATAAACACAATAGTTTCTTATGCAATAACAAATATATTTTATGATGGATTTGTTTATTGTGGTACATGATAAATAAAAATATTTTTTCTTATATTCTTGAAGATCTTATTGACTCTTTTAAATAAAATGTAGAAGAAATAATGATTTCATAAATTCTCAAGGAAAATTTCAATAATGATTAATATTTTCATTGAATTAAAAATTTATTCATAAACTCTAGTAAAACATCTGAGCAAATATAAATATGTTAACAAAATTTTTTATCAATGATGTACCCAGTGAATTAAAAAAAATTATTTTATTAAGAATATTTTATTTTGAACAAATCATGTTGTTTAATAATAGGTCAATAATGATTAAGAGTTGTGATAAATATATAACACCATGCATGTATAAACGTAAAAAAATATGATGAACATGGTTGACATGTGAAAAATAAATTACTATGATGTGTAAATTGAGTGAATCTTCATCATTGAAGTATATAAACAAATCTCTCTACAATAAATAAATAATTTCATTAATAGATAAAACATGGTTCAATTGCACAAATTATTCATATATGAATATCAAGATTATTGTTTCATACAAAAATATCTATATTTTTCATGTTAAGAATGTTAATATAATGAAACACATATGAATAATGTTGAAAAATTTATATTACAGTATATTATAATGTGTATGAATTTTAGTATTTCTAGAATCATAAGCATATGAACTTTTAAACATGAAAATTTCTATATATTATAGTATATATATAAACATAAGAAATCCTATGCGCTAAAAACATGAAAATGTTTATTATTTAATTTTTTTTGTATATGAATTAGTGTAATAATGGCCATAAACCTAAGAATATGTATGTAAATAATAATTTTTTTATAAGAATAAGCCAAAAAAAATTCATTTTTTATACTTTATATATTATGGTATTTTTCATAGTACCTTTATATTGTAGTATTTGAAATTCGGTATGTATTTTAGTATTTTTATAAGCATGTCTATAAACATAATCCTAGGCATATGCACTATTAATTTCATAATGTGATTGTATTACTGCAAGTGTTTAAGAATATGAATAAACATATGCACCATCAACTTCAAAATGTGTGTATTTCACTAAATGTATAAAGATTAGAATGAGAATATGTGTAGACATAATCACATATAGGTATGTATTCTATATTTTCATAAGCATGAGCATAATCAGATACATACGTATATGTTTGGAAATATATATTATGGTATAATAGTGTTTTTATAGTAAAATTGAATCATAAGTAGAAGAACTATAAAAATGTATATCCTTTAATATCTGTCAGGATGTATATATTATAGTCTTTTTAAAAATTTATCTTTAATTATTTGTGTAAGAATAAGTTAGAGCATAATCAGAAGAAATTTAAGAATGAAAAAAATGTTTGTATGATAGTATTTGTGTTGGTATCAAAATTAGTATTTGAATAAACATAAGCATATGTGTAAGGATATATATCTATTAATTATGTATTTTAGTCATTCTATAGTAGCCCCACCTGATCCATCATCATGCCACATCAATAAATCGGTTCAAATCCATGGTTCAACCCTCCATACACATTTAGAGACTAGTATTACCCAAGTGTTTTATCTTTTAATCCCTCGATAGTAACGTGATATACTTTATAGAAATACCCAAAATACATGTTTATAGTCTTAGTTTTCTTAATCCATCAACAATCCTTAATAGCGTCTCTTATCTCCCATGATCTTTTCCAAGTGAAGTGCCTATACATATCTACCATTCAAACCATTCACAAGACAATATCTTCACTTTTGGTGTGTAATCAGATCAACATTGAAACCTAAACATTTTATTTCCATTGAAAAACCTACACAGCCACAAACCGTGTTGTACAAAATAACACCAAGACACACCAAAACTCCTACACACCACCAGTTTCAGGATAACCTCATCCAAGATTCCTCCTTCCAACCTATAACATCCACTTGAGATCTATAGCATGATGAAACATTAATAAAGCTTCATAACCACAACTCATTGAGAATTTTATGATATATATCAAGATGTGTCTATATAATTAATGGTTCAAAAAATAATCACATCCCCTTAAAATCATTATCTTCATAAATTCATTCACTAGCTGTTTACTGAAAATCATTAATTAAAAAGTACCAAATCATCTATGTTTTTCTCAGTCTATCCTAAAACTTAGTTATGTCCCCTATCCATATCTTCAAATCCCACTAGTTATACCCATTTAAAATCTAAATCAATCCCAATCCAATATCCTAACTCTAAAATTATAGTTCAATATCTCCCACCTATTTACATATATACCACTCCATCAATTTTTCTTACACTTCAAAGAACCAAACCAAAGATATACCTTTCTTATTGATGAATAGAAGTCAATATCATAGGAACTTCCATTCCAATCAACCAATTTATAGTAATAATATATTTTATAGATTATTCATTGAATACTTATTTTTTTCTATTCTATTATAAGGGATTATACTTCAAATTTCTTAGTGATTTACTAAGTATTTAAGGGGGTGTACTATTGAGGACTATTACCATGCCTCTGGAGGTTATTTTTTGTTCAAATTATGTTTTATTTGTTTCTCTCATTCTATCGATTGGTCAATGAAACTATAATTATGGATAGTTAAGTGCATGTAGTGGTTGATCAACTTCACATATGTGGTAAATTGAGGGTTAATGTCCAGTGATAGTGTTAATGTAAACTTAAATGAGATGACCAATCATTTTACTAATAGTCATTAAAAAAATTTCATCCATATTGGGAATATGAATGTGGTTTAACTAAACCCAAATAATAATAATAATTAAATATTCATTTCATGGATGAAAATCCATGGATCATCTTAACTACTTCATTGAATGGTATTTGAAGGTACATATATTTTTCTATTAACAATATGTTGGACATGTAAAAAAATTAATAATATAATGTTAAGGGTTGATAAATTTAATGTAAACATGAAGAATACAACAAATTAAATTCTTTTCATGATGAATATAAATTTATGGTTATCAATAATAAACTAACCCACCACCACAAATCTAAATTGAGTGTCAAGTTATTATTTCTCATAATCTTAAAAGGAAATCATGTTCAAACCCATGAAGATAACATTTTCCTTCAAAATGATGTGGAATACTTTTATATTCTAAGAGACTTTGTTATTCTAAGAGGAAAATGAATGATTAGGACTTTCCCCCTTCTATGAATACTTCCAAAATCAAAGTAAAATAATTTTTTTATAGGAAAATAAAATTACCTAGAATATACCAAAGTACACACCATATACTATAGAAAAATGATTATTTCAGGTTTATACATCGATAGATGAAATACCATACAATCCATTGAATTCATATATAATGTTTATTTGTTACTGGAATTAAAAGGAATGTAACACTGATATACTTGTTGTGTAGTTACATTTTCTCAAACGACCACTTCTAGAATGGTTACAAACAACATGCATAATATTCCACATAGTAGGATCTACTTGATAAGGAACCTGGGTATATATCGACAACCATCCTAGTTATGTATCTTAAAAAAATATACAACAAGTTCTAATTAATCACACGCTGTTTTGTTTCCATTTATTATTTAAAACTTTTCCAAGGTGTATATTCAACCATGAAAACCTTAAATATAGCCATAATAAAAAATGATTCATTTTTACCACATAAGAACATATATATAGAATTATATTAATTTTTTTATAGTAAAAAAATCAAAACAGCATTAAAAAATTGGGTGCATCATACCTGGATCAAGATGATGTACTATAAGGATTATGTGGTTTGGTAAAATGTTATAATGATCCTATAATCTATCTTCCACCACAAACAGAGAAAATAATTCTCTTATTATAAAATTCAAGAACACTTATCATTTCTACTCATATAAAAGAATGAAATATTGATAGTTTCCACCTATAATCCATCATTGTTATTAATTCAAAGATAAAAATAAGCCTCAAAGATATAGTATTCCAATAAACATAAACCATCCAATCAATATAACCCCACCAATGTCCCATCACCTTGAATTAATCTCACTCTAGGATATGAGTGTCATCTAGTGAAAATAATAATATTGTATATGAATTCCAAAAGTCGTATCAACCACCACAATGGATCTTTCCTTGATATGAAAGTATGTGTATGTCCTCATACTTGTGTCAATTTATGATGACCACACCACAATAATGATCAATCTAAATAAGAAAATTACAAGGTGTAGATGTTTTGAAACTCAAATCCTACCTTTGCAGTAAAGTATCATATACAAATGTAGTATATTTAGATGAAATTTATAATTCATGAGCGTCTTGTAATATATAAAAGAGAGAATTTTATAAGATTTGATTATAATTTCCCAACTCTTTATCCTCTAATAGCAAAACATGAAAAAAATGAATGTACATAGATAATTAATTTGTCACCATATGATGAAAATACCAACATAGAATTACTATATTAAAATTAAACTCAGTAATCCTATGAGTTGAAAAATGATTGATTCCCCTGTATAGGAATACATCAACAAAATCAATCTTTGGTTGGGTTCGTGTTTTTGATTGAGTGAAATAAAAACCCTATTTCACTATTGATTGAGTTTCCCAACCCAAAATGTCACATGTGCCTACTCTAATAATTTTACTTAGTAAATAACCTCTCTGAAACCACTCAAATATTACTCAACTTAATTGGGAACCTATTCAATATATGAACAAGGATGATTATATCTCCTAAATTGTGTCTCTTATAGGAAAGGGATCGATAATTAGAATCAAGAGAACAAACACACAAATTTAGATTCATTCACTAACGAACATGGAAAAATAAATAATTTATATACACAATATTTAGTATGTGTATATATACCATAAAGTAAGAATTTATATGAAATATAGGAATATAAATTCATTAATCAATTAAAAAACATAAAAATTTTCTGATATCCTATAATAATGTATATAATATAATTCCCTAGATATTACTTAAACTTGTCTATAAATTCAAACCCAATGTAAATAGTATAACTAACCAAAGTAGAATCTTTTTTCAGGAATTATTTGATAATAAATGGCCCATGATGATATAAAATATCAACTCTAAATAAAGTTGAATTTAATACACAAAATGTAGGGCAACAAAGTGGAATCCGTTTTCTTATTTAGTTATAATAATAGATAGGTGAGATCTTACAGGAGTGAACATGATTATTTTTCACATGTTGGGAGAAATATATTATATTTTAAAATGAAGGATTATTCACCATAATAACTTTAAATGTTTGATCTACTAGGGGTCTTTGAGAGGTGAGTTTTTAAATGTTTATAAAAGTTACGACGATGAACAAACATCAAGTGGAAGAAAACATACTATTGTGGTATTAATGACACATTTGGATGAAATAAATAATGATCATGACCACATGAAACATATAAAAAATCTTATAGTGATACAATGGAGTTGTTCCAAAATAGCATATGTTGACATGTTATGATATTTTTATAAACATCAATATGTTAATAGAAAATGAAGTACATATAGGTGGTTGGTAAAAATAATTCAATTATGTCTAAATCTACTATTTTAGTGAAATTATGAGAGAGATGACCTTCATGTGTGTGAAATCACCTCAAGCGAATGATTTTGGAAACATGAAACATATGTCAGAGAATCCCAAATACAAAAAAATCTACCCAAGATGTAGAAACTGAGTAAACACAAAATATTGATCATAAAAACATTAACATGAAGAAAAATCTATTCAGTTTGGATGGTGTTACATTTCAAATCATACTGATGATATTACCTATCATGGTATAGGAAGATTATTTGTAATCCTATGTACAATGTTTTTTTATAAAAAATAAAGGTCAAGGAGTTAATGGGTTTTGTTGCTGCAACATATTGATATAATTTTTTTTACCAAAATGTGAATAATATTTTGAGCACATAACACTTTTGATGATATATTCAAATATAAAAGGTGATTGTTCTATTTTTGACTAAAAATTTACAATTATGCTAAATTTGACAACACTTATTAGAAAGTGTTAAAGATTCTACATCACATAAGAAATGGAGAATTATAAAGAAAACACAATCAAGGATAGATGAAAAATAGTAGTTATAGTAGGAAATATATTGAGATAATAACATATACACATTCTTGAATATAAACCTGCTCGGATCAATTATAGTAGATTATCAAGAACACACAAACTTGAATATATAAATAAAATAAAAATATTAATTTTGCAAGAAAATATATACCTTGTTTCATTTCTCATAGTGATTTATAAATAACATACATGCTTGAGTATATAAATAACATAAAATAGTGGTTTAGAAATAATTATTATTTATCAAGAATAGATGCGTGCCTAAAAAATAGTACTTTATCAAGAACACACATACCTAGAAATAGTAGTTATGAAAGGATATATATTGATACAATAATAGAAACACCCGCTTGAATATATACCTTCTTAGATCAATCATAGTAGTTGATCAAGAAAAAACCTTCTTAGATAACATAAAAATAGTTTTTTTTCAAGAAAATATATACCTTCTTGCATTGCTCATATCACTTTATCAAGAACATGTATGATTTAATATATAAATAACATAAAATAGTGGTTTTTAGTATGTATTATTTAAATAAGTGGTAGAAAATGACATTTTTCCAACATGATACATTTCTTCAAAAGCACTTATCATATGTGATATGTTTTATAGGTAGTTTTCAATGATTTTTATCAAATAGTCCATAGTGATATCAAAATAACTAGTATCCACCAGTGTAAAGTTACATAAATATAAAAATTAAAGTAAAATAATTATAAAAATTTATAGGGAATAAATTCCTATAATAATAAAAAAATATTAGAGAATAATGTTTTCCAATTAATAAAAAAAGATAAACAAATAGAATGACATTCACCGAACTTTATGGTTAGGGTGAATGTAAAATGAATCAAACTAAGGAATAACATGAATCTACACATACACACATTCTTCAATAACCTTTATATATTAAAATATAATTACATTATTCAAGAATATAATATTATTTCAAAGGAAAATTCCTTTCAAAATGAATAATTAATGAAAAAAATATCAAACTTGAAATAATTTAGCCCCCGAAAGTAGCAACTATTAAAAAATAAAAAAAATTAATTAAACTATTCACACAACTTAAAAAAATATTGAAATAATTATAAATTTATAATAAATAATAAAAAAAATGAAATATAACCAAGTCATACCTATGAAATGTTCTAATAATTTATAAACATTCTAAAAATTACATTTTTCAATAACAATACATCAAGTTCCCAAAAAGTAATTGTTGTAGAGAGAAAAGCATAAAATTTTATGTTCATGAAAGAAATATTGTTGATGGTCTAAATAAAAACATATTCTAATAGAATAAAAATAATTTTATGTGGGAGATAATATTGGGGAAAGAGAAATTAATAAATATAAATTCATTTGTAGTGGTAGATTGGGGAAAAAATAAAAAATAAGCAACATGTTACCCATAATCCTGTAAAAACAAACTTTTATGGGAACCCTAGCCTCTTACATAGATACAATTCAATAGAAGAGTATGAGGTAGGTATTTTTCATGATAAATTGAGGAAGGGAGGATTTACCTAGTGTTGGAGAATGGGTTTATTGAGAAATCTCATGAGGAAGTGGATCACGAGGGTAGGGTTAGGTTCGGGAGAGAAATCAGGGAGGTGGGGTGGCCATGTTAGAGGAGAAGGATCTCAGGGAGGTGGGGTGTCCACATTAGAGGAGGAACACAGAAGGTGGTGTGGATTAGTTAGAGCTGCATTGAGATTCAGTGAGCCATGTTGGGTGAGGAGGGTCACAGTGAGGTGAGGGTTTTATAGTTGCATCGATAGGGAGATAGGGAGGCCGCATCAGTGGGGGGGGGGGGTGGGATTTCTATGTTGGATCCATGTTGGTAGGGAGGTGGGGAGGCCACATTAGATCCATGTCAGTGGGGAGGTGTATTGGCTACATCAGAGCTAGAGGGGGAGGAATCGTGTGGGGTTGAGGAGGGGGGAGGAGGGGGAGGATGAATTGTACGGGAGTAGGAGGGTGGAAGAATATCGAGGGAGGAAGAGAAACCTCAAGGGAGTAATCATGAGGGAGGAGGAGAGGGATGTGGAGGAATAATCCTGAGGGGAGGAGGGTACTTCCATAAACATAATTTGTCCCATGGATTTAGGTTTTCTATAGCTATGATTTTTAAACCATGGCTATAATTTTATGTCTATAAACCAAATTTTTAGTAGGGAAAGCTACTCAATGTTAGGTGTTCAATTGAAGGAAACCCTTGGAGAGTGTATTAAGTTATTTAAATAAATTATTTAATTAATATAATTAAATTATACTATAAACTAATACCTATATATTTATATGTTGTTATGAAAAAACCCCTAGGGTTAGCCAAATAACCCTGAGAGACTAGATAAGATGTGGATAGCTTCGTTGGCATTTCCAACTTGAGAACATGGATCATTAACAATGACCGAGGAGGATAATGAGATAGAAAATAGACATAGTGGGTTCATCATCTTAATCACAAGAGGATTTTTTATTCACCAGTGATCAATCCATTATTTAGGAAGGGCTCATTATTTTTCAGATTTCTTCCCTTTGATTAAATTTTTAATCATGGATTTAATATATACTTACTTTTTAGAAATTATAATTCTTTGCATGAGCCTAGTTTTATTTGGTATTCTTGTACCAATTCTTTATCTTCTTTGTGTCTATATTTCAAACCATTAGATTCCATAATTGTTTTGTGATTATATAGGATCACATTGGTCAATGATTATATTACCTTGTTCTTGTGTTTTTTCCACCACCTTTTTTATCATTTTTTATCATTGGCCCATGGGGTCGGTGATTTTACATTTTTGGGTGGTATTAGATTATGATTGAACCCTCAGGTTCATGTAGAATTCATGAAAGACTTGGGAATCTATGTTTTGTGCATGGAACATGATGTATTGTGGATGTGGGTGATGGATCTAACAATCGCGACCTCAAACGATGACGAATGGTACAACAATTATCACACGGGTGACCAAAATCCTATTTTTTTTTCATTAGAGGCTAGGAAATGATGACCAGAGGTGGATACATTCAGATTCATCCATTTTAGGTGAGTCAAAATGTATTGTAAATGATAGATTTTGTGGATCTTTACTCCACATGGAGACATGATTCCTTATCTGTGAAAAATGCAACTACACACCATGTATCCTGTAAGAACACACATTGTGTATTATGGGATCTCATCATGGATAGTTTTTTGGAAAAATTAACTACTGCATGACATGTTTTTGGGACCACATTCCATGTCACATGGCCTAAGTACCTAAGCCATGTTCTGTGTTTACACACATGAGACCTTGGTTGGGAATACATGTCATGTCCCCGAGGGGACATGCCGTGTTGATGCACATGGTTATCCAAGTTGTATTCCATGAGTACACTCCTAAGACCCCAGGTGAATGTACACACTATGTGACTATATGTACATTTCATGTGGATCCACATGGATTTCCAAAACATGTCCAGTGGAGGACATCCCAGGTGTCTAGGTGAGTTCACATGCCATGTTACCCTATATACACTCCATTTACCTTTTCCATGAACTTCTACCTTGCATATTTTCTTCATTGTAACTCGAATTTGGGACTAAAAGTATCCTATCCTAATAATTTTTCTATTTATAAAATGATGATAGACTTCATTATTGAATCAGAGATACGAAAAAAGTGTTACAAGTAGAACACTTCCTTCAATGACACTTGGATGACGATAGTGATCGGGTTTTATCATCAAAGAGATTTCAAGGTTGGTACTAATCTAATTCATTGTGGAGTATGCCCCTATACTCTTTATATAGGTAGAGTTATTACTCCCCTAGACTATAGGGGGTTTGGGTACACTTTCTACAGATTGGTACTTTCTCGTCTTTGAGCACTAGCGGGGAATAGGTCCTCTATTGAAGTTAGTACTCCATAGACCGTGGAGCATAGTGATGGGGTGTGGGCCCTCCACTCATATTCTTATGAGGTTGAGTGTTGTGTTTGGAATTAGATATTGACATTTTGAGATATATATGATGAATCATTATTCCTAGTCTTCTATAGATATAGAGATCCCTTTCTATCTTTAGTTGGGTTTATTTTTAGTATATCTGATGTTGGGTTTTCAATACCCACTTACTTATGAGTTAATATGGTTGTTTATTTCTATTTCTTCCCTCTCAGTTTTCAAGGAATCCTAATGGTTATATATATACTCACAAATGCATAGGATTTGACTTCACATGTTGTGTCTTATGAAAAATAAAAATGGATCGGTAGTGACTTTGGTGGACCCAATATTGGAGGAGCATAGTAGTACTTGGAGGTTCTTGCTGTGTTCAGTGGATATCCTCGGAGATTGTTATTTGGGATCTCTTCAGTTTCACTTTTTTCATTTTTTATTAAGTTGGGACCACTTTTCTGGTTGACCATGTAAAGACCCCAACCACAGTAGCCCAAAGATGGTGCATAATTTATTATATTGGTACAAGATACAAGATATCATGAACCAAAGAACTAAATAGATTAATATTCTTGAAAAATTAGATAAATACTTGAATATAAAATTACATTGGAAATATTAAATACCAAACATAATGAAAGTAAGTTTTCTATATCCTATAACTCATTCATTGATATCATCTTCATATCCTTTGGAAAGTAGAAAAAAAGTCAGATTAGATTCTCAGTAAGTGTTATGTATAGTGTAATATTTCATAAGTAAATAAAGAATAATCAATATAGCAAGGTAAATAATTAAAATCACATTCCATTTAATCAATAATTTGAGCATGAAGAATAATATGGTAGAAATAAATGAAGATAAAATGATGAATATCAATAATAAAATGATCTTGAAAATTACCCATGGATATTATTCAAAATAATCACATGGAAAATAGTAACTAATTTCATAATGATAGAATGAAAAATATCATCCATTTGAAACTTACCATTGATGTTTTTTATAAGATAGTTTAAACTATAGTAGGTATACAAAAAAACCTAATTAATAAATCTAGTCAACGAGTTTGTCTCATGAGAAATATTGATGCATCAAGGGGATCTTTAGTTATAGACCCCACCCATCACTTAATAATTCCAATGCATTCATTATATTAATAAATAATACTGTTTAATCAATATGCCTCAAAAATAAATAATTGTCCGTATTGGAAGAAATAGAATACATAATTTCAATACTTCCCCCCAAAAAAGTGAACATAAACCATCCATAAAATATGTTCAATGTTAAATTTATATTATATTCCCATCAAATGATAGGATTAAAAAAAGGATGTTAACATAGATGAAAATAATTTAAAAATATTACTGAAAACATTCTTATGAAAAATACCCTTTTCACTTTGAAATCTAATATATAAAAATTTCCCAAATTTTAATGGAAAAATTTTATTTTAAAATAAAATTATAAAAATTTATAGTAATATTTAAAACATTAATAATTTATTTTGGCAGAAAATTACATTCATGGCGTATAAGTTAAAAAATCACACTTTTATAAAAAAATTCAAAAAGTACCTCCTTCATAAAATGACATGAATATTAATTTTAAACCAATTTTTAATATTAAAAAATGGGTAAAAAATTTATTTCATAAATTATTGGATAATATTAATAATACTATTTATAAAAAATTAAGTGAAATATTGATATGGAAGAAAAATATTTATGACTGAATAGAAAAAAAGTCAGTTTTCCTTGAAAATATGATTTAAGTATCTTGAGAACTTAAAGAGTGTAAAATGAATGAAAAAAATCATTTTATATGAATAATCATAGTAATATAAATATATTGGTTTTATGATAGAAATATCAAATAATTCTCCCACAGGAGACATTGACATAAACAATCCGGAATAATGATGAGATTTTTAAATGAACCCTCCCCACTTTTGTAAACTTAGAATCATAACTGCCATGAAATAAATAAATTAATATGAAACATTAAATAACATTAATATTTTTTGATTCAGTATATATCATATTAAATGGGAAATATATACACCTCATAAAATATGATAGGTGTATAACTTAACATATGTACCAAAGAATAAAATTTCAGACGAATATTTCTTACATATGGTCTAAATTCATTCATATGTGTTCAAAAATATAGTATAATAAATATAAATTGATTATTAGTATATTATAAAACCATAATCATAAATATCATAACATATATGATTTAATTATAACCTTTTATCACTGATTTATAAATAATTCCTTATTAAAATAATTGTTTCAGGTGATAAGTGCTTCATTTTCATATATGTTTTGATTTGGTAGTTTTTTCCTTGCACTTTGATCATGGTTCCATAATTTTTATAATTTAAATAATGATATAAATTTAATATAAATTCATTATATATTTATTTACAGTCATTCTTAAAAGTTAGATATATAAAAATGAGTTACACCATTTATAGAGACAGTTGGTCATACACACACATGAACGATGTTTTACCTTTTCGATTGATGGAATGAAAGAAAGGTAAATAATAATTCAAATTTATATTAATTTTTTTATATTATATATATCATATATATTCATGAAATACATCCTAATAACCATCCATATAAATCATAAATGCAAAACAAATCACATTGCTTCATGGAGGTGGTAGTCACATGTACTCACGATCGATGTTATTGTATTCCAATAGATTGTAAGGTAAAAGGTAGACATGATATTATAATTATATAATCATATTTATTTCATAAATACCATATATATTCATTATTTATATATTTATAACTATCCAAGTAAAGTGGTGATGAAAAATAAATTACACTGCTACGTGGAGACGGTAAGCTGTACATACACATGAGCAATGTTTTCGCTTTTTGTTGGATGAAAAATAGATAGAATATAGTTATACCATAATCCTAATAAGATCTAATTATATTTATTATACTGTATGTATTATTTTATTATGGTTAAAACAAATTAATAGTAAGTAAATTAATGAATAAACTTGATAGAGTTGGTAAAGATACCTACATCTTCTTTAGTAGACTTCCTTGAGATCTCCACTTAACCAAACTAGGGTTGGTATTTTGGAAGGAAAATAACCTATATAACTTGAATAATTATGTTTATAAGAGAATTTGGTTGGGTTTTTTGAACTAGGTTTCTTGAATTTGTGTAAATAAAAGTGAGAAGGGGTGTCCTTTTATAAGTGGGGGGGGGGGGCATTCTTGGAATTTCTTAAAGTATTAGATTAATATAATATTTTTATTTATAAATCTCTCCAAATTGATATTTCTTAATATAAGATGATTATGATTTAAAATAACCTCATCCAATAATATTTTGACAATATTTTGTCATGTTTTCACCCTTATCATTTAGTTTTACCCTATGTTAACCCTTTCGACAATTACCACAATATTAAAGTTTTCTAACATTTAAGGGTTTAAAATGTTATCATAAAAGGAAAAGAGACTGATAAATGGTCCATTTTTTATATTATAAACAATATAAAATTAATTTTACTGAAGATATGTTTTTCATGAATTTTCAGTCATTTAATAAAATATTATTTATTATAAAATATAATTAATTTCATTTTTGACATAATTCATTTAATTTGAATTTAACCACATAAAGAAAAATAATTAATTAGAATATAATAATTTATCACATTACTAACATGGAATATGTATCTCTATAATTTTTGGAACAAAATAATTTAACCAATTTGTATTATTACATTTTTAAAATCATTTATTTTATTTTTATATTAATTGAATAAATACTGTGTCAGTGTTTCATAACCATTTAAGCTAATTATTCAATCAATAAAAATTTGAAATAAAGTATCATAATAAAAAATAATTAATATTTTAAATTGAATTTTATTATATGACATAAGTTAAATTTATCCCTATGAAAAAATATTATAGATATTAAAAAGCAAGAAAGTAACATTTTCAACTTTATATTTCACTTAAATTTTATAATGGTCAAAATAAAACAAATATGGAACCAAGTTGTCATATTTTTGAAAATTAGATTTATTTGGGAGAAATAAACTCATAAAATAAGATAAATGCAAGTTTTAGGGTCGATTGTAGTCTTTATCATATTATTTTCACCTTAATTACCTGATTTACCCTTACCACGATGGTAATTATTTGCTATTGCTACTATTTATAATGAAAAAACTAAAAGGGACCTAATTACCAAATTTTGACCTCCTTATTCAAAATATGAAATATATTTTTAAATATTCAATTTATATAAGTGGTATAAATTAATTTAATATTTAACGATAATGAAAAATAGTTTAAAAAATGTATTTTAAGTATAAAAATGTTTCTATACAAAATTAAACCATAAAATTTATTTCAAAAAACTTAATTAGATTATTAATAATATAATATAATTAATTTTACTTTAAACCAATTTTAAAAAAATAAATTCAGTACATTTTTGAAGAAAATATACCGTTTAAAATGAAAATTAGTATTTTTCACTATTCACTAGAAAATCAATCTTTTGAGAAAGATCCCAAAGTTTCACCCCAAATAAATTTTTATATATTTATTTCAAAAATTATGATCATTTTATAAAATAAAATTTCTAAAAGTGAAAGAAATTAATTATAATTTACACACACAAAATGAAAAATAAAACGATTTTTGAAGAAAATGTATTTTCAAAGTATAAAGTGATTTTACTAAAAATTAAGAACTTATTTATTATTAATAAAAACATTATATAAAACATTTATACATATTTTACTAATGTGATTAACCCTATTCATACCCTTTAATTCAATGGATATTTTATAATGTTCAAATTTAAATAATAATATTTCGTAGTTCGTTTAAGCTTGATGTTGTGTATTGTATATGCTATAAAACATGGTATTCTTTTAAAATCTTAGGGTGTTACATTATCCCACCTTCAATAAATTGGATCCTCATAATTTTAACTTGTGCTCATAAATCAATGGTTTGGCATTTGAAACTTACTTTATAGAAACCCCATATTGTAAAAAGGGTTAATAAAAATTACTATTAAAAAATGGAAAGTGAAATATGAAGGTCATATGGAATAATACAAAACTAGGTTTCCAAATAGGAGAACATTAGGGGGAGTGAAAATTTGGAATTAATTATAAAACAAATTCCTAATTACAAATAGATAGTGATAGAGAACATGGTTAGTAGAAGGTTAATGACCAAAAAAACCATAAATCTGTAGTGGGTGAAAATAAAATCAATTCATTAGAAATTATCATAATAGGATAACAATTTTTTTTAATATCCTTTTTTATAAATTTAAATAATTTCTTTGCTATATAAACTAAAAAAATAAAGAAATATATTTTCTCTTGAAAAGTATAATTTCACCCTTTAATCAATTTCCACAATAATATCATCCTTTATCCAAATGATGGGTATTCAAGATGAATTTTTCAAGAATAATATACTAAAATAACCTTTAATGGATCATAAGATCTATAAAATAATGATAAGTCTATCCATATATCTATAAATATATATTGAAACCAAAATTATTTACACAAGTTATCTGATATAATACATTAATCTCTAAAACCTCAATAATAACACCCAAAGGTAAACCTAATCCATTCCATAAGTATGTATCCATAAAATCCTTCCAAATTAATTTTGAACAAATTAAAACTCCCAAGAATTTATAAATAAGGTCACTAAATTTCCAATATAAACTTTATATTAATCCCCTGAACATCATAAAGTAACTCTTAATGTCACATACCAAATATTTGAATACCTTGATCAACATAAAACCTCAATGAAAAGATAACTACTTTAAAAAAATAACCTGTTGGTCGGAGTGGACACTCAAGAGGGGGGTGAATTGAGTTCCAATTAAAATTTCTGTTAAAATATTGTCTAGTTAAAATTCCTCTATTTATAAAATAAGTTAAACTGTAGTGAATTTATACAGATTGTAAATGTTCACTTAGCTTCTCAAAGATTGATTAGGTCTCAGTTAGTTTAACCACAAGATCAAACTAACTTTTGAAGCTAACCTATTGATTTAAAATAAGTGTAAACACTTGCTAATTTAACGATCAAAGTAGCTTCAAAATAATGATGTATTTCAAAGTAATAACACCGGAATAAATAGGATATATGTCGTATACATTAAACATAAATAAAAGATGCACAACAGATAGAACAAGAGGTTCAGTCTCAAGCCGAGACTTAGTCCTCTCAAATATATATAAATGTGATCTACACCCTGGATCGGGGTTACCAACAGTTTTACAAAACTGTCCAGACTACGCAGGGACCTCTACCACTGTTCTTTGTGAAAAAAAACAAATACCAGGCCACACAAGGACCTCTTCCACAGTTGACGTGGGTAAACAAAGGTTAAGAGAATTTGAGTGAGGATTTTGATATCCTCCAGTTCAGTGCAGGAGACAGTGTGTGTAAAGATATACAGAGTACACCACACTGCTCGAAAGTTAATAAATAAATCACGTAGAGAAGATAGATACGAGTTTAGAAAAGCTCTAGTGATTATCAATGTAGCTCTGGACTCGTTGGATTCAGCAGGAATGCTTCGAAGTCCTTCTCTGGTTTTTCTGTTTAAAAACAGAGTGTCGTAGTTCAGCTTGTCTTCTTCAGGAGTAAGAAAGATTTCTTGATTCGTCGTGTGTTCTTCAGTGGTGTTGGGTGGCATTCGTAAGTGTTCTTTTAAGGTCTTTCACTCTCCTTCTTGTTCAGCAGAGTGCACTTTAATGTACGTAAGTTCTTCTCGTTGTATATTCCCACTTTTCTCTGTTTCACCACTTGCACGTGTACTGCATCTCAATCTTCCTTATATTCCACAAGTTTTGGTAGTAGAAATGATTTCCTTTTCATAGGTACGAGATACGGTTTCCCGAAATTCCAACAACTAACATTAAATAACATTAATTGCATTAAAAACAACAAATATGACCGTTAGAATCATTTAAAATAATATTGACAAAAGCTTAAGAAACGGTGTCACAGTAATCATGGAAACGGTGTCTTCTTCACGGTGTCTGATCACGGTGTCTGGTCACGGTGAGTGGTCACGGTGTCTGGTCACGGTGAGTGGTCACGATGTCTGGTCATGGTGAGTGGTCACGGTGAGTGGTCACGGTGAGTGGTCACGGTGTCTAGTCACGGTGAGTCCTTCACGGTGTCTCCATACTTAGACAAATATCTGTATTAGGACTAAGACAATGATATGCAGAATATGGGTTAAGGTTAATCATTAGAGATAATATATGAGAGAATTATGATCATGCATAGGACTCATAAATAATAAAGAGAATAATTAACATCCATAAGCTTTGTTATCATAAAAACACGATGTGCACCTATTGTTGAGTTTGAAGAGCATTAGCAAGATGTGTACTGAAGATCAAGATTAATGAACAGTAATGAGATTTGTGATCATTAAAACATGATTAACACATGATGAGTCCAACAATCTCCCCCTTTTGATGATCACAAATCATATATAGGAAGAATATAAAAGAACAGATACTTGAAATTTTTCTCCCCCATTTATACTATTATAGAACTGATGCCTGTAGTTTTTCTCCCCCTTTTGGAATTATCAAAAAGCAGAGAGAAGGAAATTAAACTCGGCAATTTTCATTAAACAAAGGGTTCAGAATACAAAGTATAGGAGAAGTACAAACTGTAAACAAGAAATGAAATTCCATCAAAAAACAAAAACAGTCGCTAGACTCTCTAGGGATCCATTTTTGGCCTTGCCTTTATCAGCAGCAGGAGCTGATGCTGAAGTAGAAGAAGACATAGATGTGGTAGACAACAAGGGTAAGGGTATACCTTCAAAAACAGATGGAGCCAAAGTAGGAGCAGTAGAAGATCTATGCTTAGGTTGGTCAAGAATGACTGGCCGGATCTAAGAAAGGGCTTGGCTAACTATCATGGCAGTTGAGGCTAAGGCAGGTAGTCCAGGTATAAGGGGTGCAACAACTGGAGCAACTATAGCAGTACTCTGCACATGAAGATACGACTTCAATAGATTGATGAAATCAGTAATGATTTCACCACCATACTGCATAGCCTTTTCAAAATCATCCTTATTCTCCAGAAATCTGTCCAACAATCTAGTGAACTCTGAAAGTTTCTGAACTTAAGATTTAAAAGCTTGAGTCACCGTAGGGATTCTCAGATTTTCCGCAAGATATCTAAAGTGATCTTTCATATCACTTTTAGAGAAAATCCGTGAAAGATACAAATATATTTTCTTGGAGATCTCTTGTTGAGCATCATTGGCTATCTTAGAATAAATCTTAACCAAGTCCAATGCTCTATCACTGTTCTTAATCACTTCTGACAAAGAAGATATATTTAGGCCACTGAAGGAATTCTGAAATTCTTCCTTAATTATGGATCTCATCATAAAATCATTCGAAGAAGGTGTGGAGGTCTGACCAGAAGCAGGTGAAGCCTTGACAGCTTCGGTTAGAACTTTGAGATGTTTCAGAACTTTTTGCAGACATCCAGTGTATTCATCTGTAAGCTTATTCAAAGTTTCCACAAGCTCTCTCATGCGTTCCAGAATCTTGGTGTGCCTTTTTCCAATCTTTTCATCAGAAGATAGTAGGTAAGGATTAACTTGATACACAATCTCCCTAGAAAGGAGGGAATCAGAAGAATCATAAGAAACAACAGCAGGTGCAGGGGCAGAAACAGGAGCAGGCTCTAATCTCAAAGATAACTCATTCTGCAGACTTGCTAGCATACTTTTCAGATTTGCAACATCAGCACTCAGCAACTTATTCTCTATTCTGAATTCTTGAATTTCTCGGATCATACTTGGTTGAATATGCAAGATAATATTTTCCAGGAGAATAGATGCATCTTATTGACTTAATTGAGTCACTGGGTGAGGTTGAGTGGAGACAATTTTCTCAAATCCTGCTAGCAAAGTCTCGCCAAAAACTTTCAAATCATCTTTGGTTACAATGGAGTGAAGATCAGGTAAGGATGCAGGTAAAGGTAAAGGTTCAGATTCTAGTTGAGGGTCAGAGTCATCTTCAGACTCAGATTCCAATCCAGATTGAGGTTGGGGCTCTGGTTCTGGTTCTGAAAGAGCTAAGGACTTCAGTTGAAACAGAGAAGAAAGATCCATTCCAGTTTCAGTCACTTGCTGTGACTCATTCACATCATAAAAGATTGGGAACTCATACCGAGAGTGCACAGAGTAAGTGACAGAAGGTTGAGAAGCTTCACCAGATCCAGTTTCCATAATATGAAGATTTTGAGTTTCCTCCCCCTCAACTTGTGCTTCCCTTTCAGATTCCTGAGGTTCAGGAACATGGACAAGATCCACAGGATCATCCCTTATCTCTTCAACAAACTCTTTCCTTGCCAGCTGAAAGGAAATTTCCATTCTTTCTTCAGTAGATGGAATAATATCAGGAACTGATTGTTCCACTGGATAGGCTTCCAGACTTTCTTATTTCTCAACAGAAAGATTTTCTTCAACAAAATCTTCCTCAAAGGTTTCTTGCTGTTCTGAACTAGGAAAAACAAATTTCCTTGCAGCATTGGGACGAACTTCTTCCTCATGAAGAACAACTGAAGGGTCCTTAGTCCTTTCCTTTTCAACAAAAACTTCCTCTCCTTGAGGTATTTTAGCAGGGATAACAGTAGGGAAAACAACCCTTTCCTCTTCAACATGAACTATTTACATTGGAGGTATTACAGATTCTTCTCTAGGTGGAAATTCAACTGTTAATTCTTCTTGTTCTTCTTCTTCTGAATACTCAGCCACTTCATCTAGTTCCAAACCAGGATCAGCTAGGTTCTTAGGCCTTCTTGGATAGTCAACAGGATTAAACTTTCTATACAGTTGATCACTATCCTCAACCCATTGCTTTTTCCAGGGATTCCAGTTAATCTTCATCCTTCTGATGATAGGCAAGGATAGGCAGAAATCAAGGTCCTCTAATTTTTCTTCATTCGGTCCAACCATCCCTTTTGAAACTAACATGGCTGAAATCATCCTGGAATAAAACAGGGAGGTGGATTTGGAAGTTACTTTGATCAGCTCACAGATATGGTTGATAACATACTTACACAGATTGATCTTATGGCCATTCTTCAAAAGGTGAATCAGGAACACATCCTGATACTTCATCACAACAAAATCTCCTTTTCTTGGACTAACCAAATTCTGAACAAACTTGAACAAAAGTCTTGTCTCCCCATCCAGTTCAGCAGCTATGGCCCTTTGCTTGGTTCCATTTCCAGTTAGATTTTCTAAAGCGGTTTCCAGGTCAAAGATGTCGGATGTTGGAGGAGGGTCTCTCTGGTAATCTTCACACACTCATTCATGTGGAATTCTTAGGCATGCATCCCACATCATTGAAGAGAAAGAGCACTTATGACCATCGATCTATCTAGTTACCAAAAAGCTTTCCCCAAACTCAAAATAAAACTTCACATAATGATAGAACTGAGATACAAGCCTTGGGTCAATCGGTCTATTATATCCAGTGAACCATTCAAGCCATCCTTGTTCTCTTAAAAATTTCAAAACTAAAGATCTGCTCGACAGCAGCCATTCAGGGCAAACCTCTTTTTCAGGTACAACTGTACGACTTACTAGGTTCGGGTTTAGAGGTACTTCGGGAGCTATCCTTGGTATCCTTTTAGATGAGTATATTTTGAACCCTCATCACCTTATCCTCTAAATATATCAATGTGGGAACTTTAAAATCTGAAACTCATTTTAAAATAAAGTAACATTTCTTGACTTTCCAAGAGTGCCCCTCATCCCTCTTATAAAAGGCCCCCACCTCTACCTCCTTACCCACAATTCTCAAGCCTTTTTCTCGGCCAAGATCTGCTCATTTTATCTCTCCACATCCATCTCTTAATCATATAATCCTTACCTTAGGCATAAATCTCTTCAAGAAACCCTTTTGGTTCAAACAAAGAGGAGTTACCCGATTTAAAGGTAAAGTCTTATCTAATGTTCTTTTGTTTTATTTTGCTTCTACAACCCACTAAACTCTTTTTATTAATTTATTTTGTAAAAACACCAGAATCTTCAATATACTAGGATGTTTTTATAAGAATTATTCGAGCTACACTTACACACACCTACATCTAATGGTTAAAGAGCATACTGTTTCTGTGGATGATGAATTTCTGTCTCACGAAATGATGATTGTTCAATATTCTTCTAACACCTTCAAAGGTGGACATTAGGATGTCAATCTATTTATATATGATATATATTATGTTTATTTTTTCCTTATGATTCTGTATTTCTCATTTATGGCATACCTTTATGGTTTCTATTATGGGTAAACGCGATATCTTCATTTTAGGAAGTGCGGACTACCGCCCCCTCAAAGTGATTTGATTCGTTAATGCCATATATAGGACATATAAAGGATGAAGTTAATGATATTATATATGATATTATACTAGAATTATAATATATCCTTATATAATTATGAATTCATTCCATTAAATAAAAAATAGAAATGAAATTAGCGTTCATGCGTACGTACGGCTTACCATCTCCATGAACGGTGCATTTCATTTCTTACCTCTAAATGTTATGTAATATTATAAATGCATGTATATACTGGATATATATGATATATATGATATCTAAATCATGAATATAATTCTATATATAATGGATATTTTACCACATGAACAAATTGTAATTATAAGGTGTTTATTTTTGACTCAAGTACCAATGATCGACAAAACGACCGTTATTAACTTAAATAATTACATAGTGTTCATAACATGGTAATAAGTGATATAAAAGGAATAATGAACTTGAAAAAGGTTCTTAATCAAGTAGAAATTAACTCAAGTTTATTATTCAAGATATTAAAGAACGATCGAGTCAAGTCGGACACGAGGTAAGGGACTTTGTCTCAATCTCCTTTCATTGAGGCATATTTTGTTTTATACACAACTTTCTTTTATACGGTGTATAAACCCCTTTTACTTTTACGTCTATTCAAAAGGAATATTTTTTATACGAAGCATTTTACTAAATGAGAAAAGGAATGTTTTTTTGTCGTACGTATGTGGCGACAACGACTTCTCCGCCACCGTGACCATTATTTGAGTTTCAGCTTCCTCTACAAGACATAAATTTTTTTAAAATGAAAAATAAATACCATGTTTTACTTTTCTTTTATTTTGGTATTAAAAATGGTTTTCATAATGTTTTTATTATATCAATGTGTTGTATTGATATCTTTTGATTGAAATGTGGAAATGTTATGTTTCCTTTTTGTATGTTTTATATGATACGATTATGTTATGGTTCTTGGGCATTGTTATGAAGACGGGTGGTTCTGTGATAAAATAAGGGAGGGCGAGATCGATATAGTTCTCCAATGTATTGAGTAACGTGAAGGGGTTAAACTTTAAGGTTTATCCGAAGAGATTTAGGGAATATACTGTGATGGGTATTCCAAACGTAACCATGAGGGTTACTCCCTACGTAAGAATGTTATGAATGCCTCAAGTTACCTTTATGTCTTATGATTTCTATGATTTATTCATGATTTGACGAGGTATGTTAAAATTATTATGTTTTATGAGTAAAGTATTATTTCATACATGGAACAATGTTTTCATTTCCTACATTTATATCCCTCATTGAGCTTTTTATTCTCATCCCAAGTTTTTGAAATGTTTTTCATAGGTCAAGGGAAAGGTACATGATGTGATGATAGTGTCAAGGAAGTGTCAAGAAAGAATACATGTTTTATTTTAAATATGTTTCCATTTATGGGAAAAATGATTACTATATTTTATGTATCCACTTTGTTTAAATGTGGAATGTAATGCATGATTTATGATCTAATTCTCTAAAACTCTAAACCTGAAAAGATCCTCAACATGTATTCTTGAAATAAATCAAGATTAAGTAATGTTTAAAGATGGGGCCTTATAAGGGCACACCCTTAATATGTCTTTAATTTAATGTGATCCATATAGATCATAATCATACATTTCATGAATAACCCAGATAGAGTAAAAGAAATGGGTTTCACTTCAAAATCGTTACGTTTTAAAAGTTCTTAAAATCTTGATCGTTATGTCTTTTATAACCCATGGAAAGGGATTGAGGATTATATGTATGTCAATTATAGAATAAAATAGATCAATTTTATGTATTTATTAATACCCCCAGATATGAAAATATATTTGGGTATTCAAATAAATAATACAAGAAAATTTATTGAGAAAAAGAGAGAGATTTTGAGATGAAAATTTTGCAACATAACGACTATATAACATGGTTTTAAAAAATAATAGAGAGAGAGGGGACAAGGTTATCACATACATAAATGTATCATTTTTCAGTAGAGGGATATAATAAAATATAAATAAGATCATGGTGTGGATATTTTAATGACATACCACATTAAAAGGAAACTTGAAAGAAAAGATAAAATTCAATTTCTTTTACGAAAATTGGGCAGCCTAACGACGTCACTTAAAAATACAAAAAATCAGTTAATGAGAGAGGAAAGGGTCTCTCATCATTTGGACATAAAATTTACAGCAATAATAATATATAATAACATACCCCCCATAATAAAATGGAAACTAGAAGACACAACATAAAGGAAGTCATGACTTAAAAGAAGAGGGTGAAAGGTTCCCTTACCTTGAAGTGTAACTTCGAAAGCTCGAAGGTTGATACCTTGGGGGGTTTGAGGGAACCTTGGGAGGATTTATTGGAAGGTAAAAAGACTATAAATTTATTTAGGAGTATTTTGGAATGAAATTAATGAGGTAATGGATTGGTATTTATTGAAAAAATGAGGGAATATTTAATTAATTTCCAAGGGGCTCCTCATCGGTAGTATTTGAAAAACAATGGGCTTTCCCATAATATTTTCCCATGGTATTGTACACTTGGGATGCCTTATAACATATCTCACTATTAAAAAGTATACCAGATTTATTACATCATGATTACATCATCAATGATGTCATTAAACACCAAAAACTCAAAACTGTATTTTTACTATTCACTAAAAATTCAACTGTTTCAGAAAAATCCCAAAAAAATTACCCTAGCCTAATATTGATGATCTGAATTCAAAAATTAAATCCATATTATGAAAATAATTTTCTAATTTTTTTTGTTTAATTTTTAAACAAAATCATTATTTATTAAAAAAACAACTCTAAAACTATAACTTGTTTTGTAAAACCTTGAAAAAGTAATCGAGGTCCCATAAAATTATCGTATAACCATAAGAAAATAAATTAAAAATTTAGGATTAAATTTTATGAAAATAAATTTCCACTTTAAATTATTAAATTAATTATAAAATTGTAAATAAAGTATTTATGACATATAAAAATACCAAAACTTCTACTATGATCATTTTTTCACTTTTAAGATGTCTAAATTGTATTTATACATTCATGGGTGAAGTTTATATCATTTTTGCTGATTTAATTTTCATTACTATTCATAAGGGTATGTTACTATTCATACATTACTATTTACTAAAAATAAAGTTGATCTTATTAGACTCTAAATTTCTTACTGATCACAACTATAGAAGACCTTTTTTTTGAAAATCATTTCACATTATTAATTATTTAAAGTTTACATGAATATTTTAAAATACCCTTTTTCCAAAATTCATCAATAATATTCATCCTATATTTATCCAGACATTTGAAAATAAATTTTTTTACCATAATAAGAAATAATAATTTTATTGATACCAAGGGATTAAAAAAAGTTTTCAAGGCCCCGTTACATAGCCCCTTATAACACCTGAACAAGAACTAAGTGTAAGGTGTGCTATGGTGATAAAATCTTGGGGAAGCTTAGAAAACATTTCCCGAGTGGTTATTTCTACCAGCTTGACCTTCTCCCTTAGGAAATTACGTTCAAGCTTCACATGTTAAAGCTCAACTTGGTCTTGGTCCAGAGCAAAGCCCAGAGATGCTGCCTCCTTTCCAAGCTCTGACAGATGGGCTTCGTACGACCTGAGTCTACTGGATGAGACTATCAACTTTTCTTTCTGTATTAATTTACCAAGATCACTTGTATTTGTAAACAATAATTATAATGTTAAGAGTTTAGTTTCTAACGGGCATATTGACCAACGATCATATAACAGTCGAAACCCAACAGTATCACTTCATTAATTAAAGGATATAGTTCTGTGGAGTATAAAATAATACACAAATTTAGAAAATAAATATTATTAAAAAGTTCAGGACGTTACAACGACCCTCATCACCTCTTATAGAAACACCAACATCATTATCACCTACTCCCATACCACTAGTATCATAATTGAAATATGCATTGGAATATGCAATTAAATTAGTAATAGGAGCATGTTAATCCTCCAAAACTAAATGAAAATAAATGATAACACATTTAATTAATGAAAACATACAAAGGTTATACACATAAACGTTATACACATATTTAATATAACACATTTTTATTTACATTAAATAACCATTATGTGAACTATTTTCATCACTATAGGTCAAAGGTTCCTCATCATTAATGGTTCATGATAATCTATAACATGAAGGGCTTTTATTACCGAAGACTTTTATGAATTATGTACTGTTATTGTGTAATGAATTCAGGTCACTATAATTTAAATTGTTTTAATCATTGAAAGATGATGCTAAAAAATTTATTGGCATTCCATATCATTAACATGAAGAGGGCATGTTTCATTTTATATAGGTTTGTATAAACACAATAGTTTCTTATGCAATAACAAATATATTTTATGATGGATTTGTTTATTGTGGTACACGATAAATAAAAATATTTTTTCTTCTATTCTTGAAGATCTTATTGAATCTTTGAAATAAAATGTAGAAGAAATAATGATTTCATAAATTCTCAAGGAAAATTTCAATAATGATTAATATTTTCATTGAATTAAAAATTTATTCATAAACTTCAGTAAAACATATGAGTAAATATAAATATGTTAATGAAATTTTTTATCAATGATGTACCCAGTGAATTAAAAAAATTTATTTTAATAAGAATATTTTATGTTGAACAAATCCTGTTGTTTAATAATAGGTCAATAATGATTAAGAGTTGTGATAAATATATAACACCATGCATGTATAAACGTAAAAAAATATGATGAACATGGTTGACATGTGAAAAATAAATTAATATGATGTGTAACTTGAGTGAATCTTCATCATTGAAGTATATAAAAAATCTCTCTACAATAAATAAATAATTTAATTAATAGATAAAACATGGTTCAATTGCACAAATTATTCATATATGAATATCAAGATTATTGTTTCATACAAAAATATCTATATTTTTCATGTTAAGAATGTTAATATAATGAAACACATTTGAATAATGTTAAAAAATTTATATTACAATATATGATAATGTGTATGAATTTTAGTATTTCTAGAATCATAAGCATAGGAGCTTTTAAACATGAAAATGTCTATATATTATAGTATATATATAAACATAAGAAATCATATGCGCTAAAAACATGAAAATGTTTATTATTTATTTTTTTTGTATATGAATTAGTGTAATAATGGCCATAAACCTAAGCATATGTATGTAAATAATAAATTTTTTATAATAATAAGCCAAAAAAAATTCATTTTTTATACTTGATATATTATGGTATTTTTCATAGTACCTTTATATTGTAGTATTTGAAATTCGGTATGTATTTTAGTATTTTTATAAGCATGGATATAAAAATAATCCTAGGCATCTGCACTATTAATTTCATAATGTGATTGTATTACTGCAAGTGTTTAAGAATATGAATAAACATATGCACCATCAACTTCAAAATGTGTGTATTTCAATAACTGTATAAGGATTAGAATGAGAATATGTGTATACATAATCATATATAGGTATGTATTCTATATTTTCATAAGCATGAGCATAATCAGATACATACATACATGTTTGGAAATATATATTATAGTATAATAGTGTTTTTATAGTAAAATTGAATCATAAGTAGAAGCACTATAAAAATGTATATCCTTTAATATCTGTCAGGATGTATATATTATAGTCTTTTTTAAAATTTATCTTTAATTATTTGTGTAAGAATAAGTTAGAGCATAATCAGAATAAATTTAAGAATGAAAACAATGTTTGTATGATAGTATTTGTGTAGGTATCAAAATTAGTATTTGAATAAACATAAGCATATGTGTAAGGATATATATATATTAATTATGTATTTTAGTCATTCTATAGTATCCCCACCTGATCCACCATCATGCCACGTCAATAAATCGGTTCAAATCCATGGTTCAACCCTCCATACACATTTAGAGACTAGTATTACCCAAGTGTTTTATCTTTTAATCCCTCGATAGTACCGTGATCTACTTTATAGAAATACCCAAAATACATGTTTATAGTCTTAGTTTTCTTAAACCATCAACAATCCTTAATAGTGTCTCTTATCTCCCATGATCTTTTCCAAGTGAAGTGCCTATACATATCTACCATTAAAACCATTCACAAGACAATATCTTCACTTTTGGTGTGTAATCAGATCAACATTGAAACCTAAACATTTTATTTCTATTGAAAAACCTACACAGCCACAAACCGTGTTGTACAAAATAACACCAAGACACACCAAAACTCCTACACACCACCAGTTTCAGGATAACCTCATCCAAGCTTCCTCCTTCCAACCTACAACATCCACTTGAGCTCCATATCATGATGAAACATTAATAAAGCTTCATAACCACAACTCATTGAGAATTTTATGATATATATCAAGACGTGTCTATATAATTAATGGTTCAAAAACTAATCACATCCCCTTAAAATCATTATCTTCATAAATTCATTCACTAGCTGTTTACTGAAAATCATTAATTAAAAAGTACCAAATCATCTATGTTTTACTCAGTCTATCCTAAAACTTAGTTATGGCCCCTATCCATATCTTCAAATCCCACTAGTTAGACCCATTTAAAATCTAAATCAATCCCAATCCAATATCCTAACTCTAAAAGTATAGTTCAATATCTCCCACCTATTTACATATAGACCACTCCATCAATTTTTCTTACACTTCAAAGAACCAAACTAAAGATATGCCTTTCTTATTGATGAATATAAGTCAATATCATAGGAACTTCCATTCCAATCAACCAATTTATAGTAATAATATATTTTATAGATTATTCATTGAATATTTTTTTTTCTATTCTATTATAAGGGATTATACTTCAAATTTCTTAGTGATTTACTAAGTATTTAAGGGGGTGTACTATTGAGGACTATTACCATGCCTCTGGAGGTTATTTTTTGTTCAAATTATGTTTTCTTTGTTTCTCTCATTCTCTCGAGTGGTTGATGAAACTATAATTATGGATAGTTAAGTGCATGTAGTGGTTGATCAACTTCACATATGTGGTAAATTGAGGGTTAATGTCCAGTGATAGTGTTATTGTAAACTTAAATGAGATGACCAATCATTTTACTAATAGTCATTAAAAAAATTTCATCCATATTGGGAATATGAATGTGGTTTAACTAAACCCAAATAATAATAATTAAATATTCATTTCATGGATGAAAATCCATGGATCATCTTAACAACTTCATTGAATGGTATTTGAAGGTACATATATTTTTCTTTTAACAATATGTTGGACATGTAGAAAAATTAATAATATAATGTTAAGGGTTGATAAATTTAATGTAAACATGAAGAACACAACAAATTCCATTCTTTTCATGATGAATATAAATTTATGGTTATCAATAATAAACTAACCCACCACCACAAATCTAAATTGAGTGTCAAGTTATTATTTCTTGTAATCTTAAAATGAAATCATGTTCAAACCCATGAAGATAACATTTTCCTTAAAAATGATGTGGAATATTTTTATATGCTAAGAGACTTTGTTATTCTAAGAGGAAAATGAATGATTAGGACTTTCCCCCTTCTATGAATACTTCCAAAATCAAGGTAAAATAAATTTTTTATAGGAAAATAAAATTACTTAGAATATACCAAAGTACACACCATATACTATAGAAAACTGATTATTTTAGGTTTATACATCGATATATGAAATACCATACAATCTATTGAATTCATATATAATGTTTATTTGTTACTGGAATTAAAAGGAATGCAACACTGATATACTTGTTGTGTAGTTACATTTTCTCAAACGACCACTTCTAGAATAGTTATAAACAACATGCATAATATTCCACATAGTAGGATCTACTTGATAAGGAACCTGGGTATATATCGACAACCATCCTAGTTATGTATCTTAAAAAAATATACAACAAGTTCTAATTAATCACACATTGTTTTGTTTCCATTTATTATTTAAAACTTTTCCAAGGTGTATATTCAACCATAAAAACCTTAAATATAGCCATAATAAAAAATGATTCATTTTTACCACATAAGAACATATATATAGAATTATATTAAATTTTTATAGTAAATAAATCAAAACATCATTAAAAAATTGGGTGCATCATACCTGGATCAAGATGATGTACTATAAGGATTATGTGGTTTGGTAAAATGTTATAATGATCCTATAATCTATCTTCCACCACAATCAGAGAAAATAATTCTCCTATTATAAAATTCATGAACACTTATCATTTCTACTCATATAAAAGAATAAAATATTGATAGTTTCCACCTACAATCCATCATTGTGTCAATTTATGATGACCACACCACAATAATGATCAATCTAAATAAGAACATTACAAGGTGTAGATGTTTTGAAACTCAAATCCTACCTTTTCAGTAAAGTATCATATACTAATGTAGTATATTTAGATGAAATTTATAATTCATGAGAGTCTTGTAATATATAAAATAGATAATTTTATAAGATTTGATTATAATTTCCCAACTCTTTATCCTCTAATAGCACAACATGAAAAAAATGAATGTACATAGATAATTAATTTGTCACCATATGATGAAAATACCAACATAGAATTACTATATTAAAATTAAACTCAGTAATCCTATGAGTTAAAAAATGATTTAATCCTCTGTATAGGAATACATCAAAAAAAATCAATCTTTGGTTGGGTTCGTGTTTTTGATTGAGTGAAATCTAAACCCTATTTCACTATTGATTGAGTTTCCCAACCCAAAATGTCACATGTGCCTACTCTAATAATTTTCTTTAGTATATAACCTCTCTGAAACCACTCAAATATTACTCAACTTAATTGGGAACCTATTCAATATATCAACAAGGATGATTATATCTCCTAAATTGTGTCTCTTATAGGAAAGGGATCGATAATTAGACTCAATAGAACAAACAGACAAATTTAGATTCATTCACTAACGAATATGGAAAAATAAATAATTTATATACACAATATTTAGTATGTGTATATATACCATAAAGTAAGAATTTATATTAAATATAGCATTATAAATTCATTAATCAATTAAAAAACATAAAAATTTTCTGATATCCTATAATAACGTATATAGTATAATTCCCTAGATATTACTTAAACTTGTCTATAAATTCAAACCCAATGTAAACAGTATAACTAACCAAAGTAGAATCTTTTTTCAGGAATTATTTGATAATAAATGTCCCATGATGATATAAAATATCAACTCTAAATAAAGTTGAATTTAATACACAAAATGTAGGGCAACAAAGTGGAATCCGTTTTTTTGTTTAGTTATAATAATAGATAGGTGAGATCTTACAGGAGTGAACATGATAATTTTTCACATGTTGGGAGAAATATATTATATTTTAAAATGAAGGATTCTTCACCATAATAACATGAAATGTTTGATCTACTAGGGGTTTTTGAGAGGTGAGTTTTTAAATGTTTATAAAAGTTACGATGATGAACAAACGTCAAGTGGTAGAAAACATACTATTGTGGTATTAATGACACATTTGGATGAAATAAATAATGATCATGACCACATGAAACATATAAAAAATATTATAGTGATACAATGGAGTTGTTCCAAAATAGCATATGTTGACATGTTATGATATTTTTATAAACTTCAATATGTTAATAGAAAATAAAGTACATACAGGTGGTTGGTAAAAATAATTCAATTATGTCTAAATCTACTATTTTAGTGAAATTATGAGATATATGACCTTCATGTGTGTGAAATCACCTCAAGCGAATGATTTTGGACACATGAAACATATGTCAGAGAATACCAAATACAAAAAAATCTACCCAAGATGTAGAAACTGAGTAGACACAAAATATTGATCACAAAAACATTAACATGAAGAAAAATCTATTCAGTTTGGATGGTGTTACATTTCAAATCATACTGATGATATTACCTATCATAGTATAGGAAGATTATTTGTAATCCAATGTACAATTTATTTTTATAAAAAATAAAGGTCAAGGAGTTAATGGGTTGTGTTTCTACAACATATTGATATAATTTTTTTTACCAAAATGTGAATAATATTTTGAGCACATAACACTTTTGATGATATATGCAAATATAAAAGGTGATTGTTCTATTTTTGACTAAAAATTTACAATTATGCTAAATTTGACAACACTTATTGGAAAGTGTTAAAGATTCTACATCACATAAGAAATGGAAAATTATAAAGAAAACACAATCAAGGATAGATGAAAAATAGTAGTTATAACAGGAAATATATTGAGATAATAACAGATACACATTCTTGAATATAAACCTGCTCGGATCAATTATATTATATTATCAAGAACACACAAACTTGAACATATAAATAAAATAAAAATATTAATTTTGCAAGAAAATATATACCTTGTTGCATTTCTCATAGTGATTTATAAATAACATACATGCTTGAGTATATAAATAACATAAAATAGTGGTTTAGAAATAAGTATTATTTATCAAGAATAGATACGTACCTAAAAAATAGTACTTTATCAAGAACACACATACCTAGAAATAGTAGTTATGAAAGGATATATATTGATACAATAATGGAAACACCCGCTTGAATATATACCTTCTTAGATCAATCATAGTAGTTGATCAAGAAAAAACCTTCTTAGATAACATAAAAATAGTTTTTTTTTCAAGAAAATATATACCTTCTTGCATTGCTCATATCACTTTATCAAGAACATGTATGATTTAATATATAAATAACATAAAATAGTGGTTTTTAGCATGTATTATTGAAATAAGTGGTAGAAAATGACATTTTTCCAACATGATACATTTCTACAAAAGCACTTATCATAAGTGATACGTTCTATAGATAGTTTTCAATGATTTTTATAAAATAGTCCATAGTGATATGGAAATAACTAGTATCCACCAGTGTAAAGTTACATAAATATAAAAAATAAAGTAAAATAATTATAAAAATTTATAGGTAATAAATTCCTATAATAATAAAAAAATATTAGAGAAGAATGTTTTCCAATTAATAAAAAACGATAAACAAATAGAATTACATTCACCGAACTTTATGGTTAGGGTGAATGTAAAATGAATCAAACTAAGAAATAACATGAATCTACACACAAACACATTCTTCAATAACCTTTATATATTAAAATATAATTACATTATTCAAGAATATAATATTATTTCAAAGTAAAATTCCTTTCAAAATGAATAATTAATGAAAAAAATATCAAACTTGAAATAATTTAGCCCCCGAAAGTAGAAACTATTAAAAAATAAAAAAAATAATTAAACTATTCACACAACTCAAAAAAATATTGAAATAATTATAAATTTATAATAAACAATAAAAAAAATGAAATATAACCAAGTCATACCTATGAAATTTTCTAATAATTTATAAACATTGTAAAAATTACATTTTTCAATAACAATACATCAAGATCCCAAAAAGTAATTGTTGTAGAGAGAAAAGCATAAAATTTTATGTTCATGAAAGAAATATTGTTGATGGTCTAAATAAAAACATATTCTAATAGAATAAAAATAATTTTATGTGGGAGATAATATTGTGGAAAGAGAAATTAATAAATATAAATTCATTTGTAGTGGTAGATTGGGGAACAAATAAAAAATAAGCAACATGTTACCCATAATCCTGTAAAAACAAACTTTTATGGGAACCCTAGCCTGTTACATAGATACAATTCAATAGAAGAGTATGAGGTAAGTATTTTTCATGAGAAATTGAGGAAGGGAGGATTTACCTAGTGTTGGATAATGGGGTTATTGAGAAATCTCATGAGGAAGTGGATCACGAGGGTAGGGTTAGGTTCGGGAGAGAAATCAGGGAGGTGGGGTGGCCATGTTAGAGGAGAAGGATCTCAGGGAGGTGGGGTGGCCACATTAGAGGAGGAACACAGAAGGTGGTGTGGATAAGTTAGAGCTGCATTGAGATTCAGTGAGCCATGTTGGGTGAGGAGGGTCACAGTGAGGTGAGGGTTTTATAGTTGCATCTATAGGGAGATAGGGAGGCTGTATCACTGGGGAGGTGGGATTGCTATGCTGGATCCATGTTGTTAGGGAGGTGGGGAGGCCACATTAGATCCATGTCGGTGGGGAGGTTGATTGGCTACATCAAAGCTAGAGGGGGAGGAATCGTGAGGGGTTGAGGAGGGGGGAGGAGGGGGAGGATGAATTGTACATGAGGAGGAGGGTGGCAGAATAGCGAGGGAGGAAGAGAAACCTCAAGGGAGTAATCATGAGGGAGGAGGAGAGGGATGCGGAGGAATAATCCTGAGGGGAGGAGGGTACTTCCATAAACATAATTTGGCCCATGGATTTAAGTTTTCTATAGTTATGATTTTTAAACCATGGCTATAATTTTATGTCTATAAACCAAATTTTTAGTAGTAAAAGCTACTCAATGTTAGGTGTTCAATTGAAGGCAACCCTTGGAGAGTGTATTAAGTTATTTAAATAAATTATTTAATTAATATAATTAAATTATAATATAACTAATACCTATATATTTATATGTTGTTATGAAAAAACCCCTAGGGTTTGCCACATAACCCTGAGAGACTAGATAAGATGTGGATAGCTTCGTTGGCACTACCAACTTGAGAACATGGATCACTAACAGTGATCGAGGAGGATCATGAGATAGACAATAGACACAGTGGGTTCATCATCTTAATCACAAGAGTATTTGTTATTCACCAGTGATCAATCTATTCTTTAGAAAGGGCTCATTATTTTTCAGATTTCTTCCATTTGATTAAATTTTTAATCGTGGATTTTATATATACTTACTTTTTAGAAATTATAATTATTTGCATGAGCCTAGATTTATTTGGTATTCTTGTACCAATTTTTTATCTTCGTTGTGTCTATATTTCAAACCATTAGATTCCATAATTGTTTGTGATTATATAGGATCACATTGTCCAATGGTGATATTACCTTGTTCTTGTGTTTTTCCCACCACCTTTTTTATCATTTTTTATCATTGGCCCATGGGGTCGGTGATTTTACATTTTTTGGTGGTATTAGATTGTGATTGAACCCTCGGGTTCATGTAGAATGCATGAAAGACATTGGAATCTATGTTTTTTGCATGGAACATGATGTATTGTGGATGTGGGTGATGGATCTAACAATAGAGACCTCAAACGATGACGAATGGTACAACAATTATCACACAGGTGACAAAAATCCTATTTTTTTTTCATTAGAGGCTAGGAAATGATGACCAGAGGTGGATACATTCAGATTCATCCATTTTAGGTGAGTCAAAATGTATTGTAAATGATAGATTTTGTGGATCTTTACTCCACATGGAGACATGATTCCTTATCTGTGAAAAATGCAACTACACACCATGTATCCTGTAAGAACACACACTGTGTATTATGGGATCTCATCATGGATAGTTTTTTGGAAAACTTAACTACTACATGACATGTTTTTGGGACCACATTCCATGTCACACGACCTAAGTACCTAATCCATGTTCTGTGTTTACACTCATGAGACCTTGGTTGAGAATACATGTCATGTCCCCGAGGGGACATGCTGTGTTGATGCACATGGTTATCCAAGTTGTATTCCATGAGTACACTCCTAAGACCCCAGGTGAATGTACACACTATGTGACTATAAGTACATTTAATGTGGATCCACATGGATTTCCAAAACATGTCCAGGGGAGGACATTCCCAGGTGTCTAGGTGAGTTCACATGCCATGTTACCCTATATACATTCCATTTACCTTTTCCATGAACTTCTACCTTGCATATTTTCTTCATTGTAACTCGAATTTGGGACTAAAAGTATCCTATCCTAATAATTTTTCTATTTATAAAATGATGACAGACTTCATTATTGAATCAAAGATACGAAAAAAGGTGTTACAAGTAGAACACTTACTTCAATGACACTTGGATGACGATAGTGATCGAGTTTTATCATCAAAGAGATTTCAAGGTTGGTACTAATCTAATTCATTGTGGAGTATGCCCCCATACTCTTTATATAGGTAGAGTTAGTACTCCCCTAGACTATAGGGGGTTTGGGTACACTTTCTACAGATTGGTACTTCCTCATCTTTGAGCACTAGCGGGGAATATGTCCTCTACTGAAGTTAGTACTCCATAGACCATGGAGCATAGTGATGGGGCGTGGGCCCTCCACTCATATTCTTATGAGGTTGAGTGTTGTGTTTGGAATTAGATATTGAACTTTTGAGATATATAAGATGAATCATTATTCCTAGTCTTCTATAGATATAGAGATCCATTTCTATCTTTAGTTGGGTTTATTTTTAGTATATCTGATGTTGGGTTTTCAATACCCACTTACTTATGAGTTGATATGATTGTTTATTTCTATTTCTTCCTTCTCGGTTTTCAAGGAATTTTAATGGTTATATATATACTCACAAATGCGTAGGATTTTACTTCACATGTTGTGTCTTATGAAAAATAAAAATGGATCGGTAGTGACTTTGGTGGACCCAATATTGGAGGAGCATAGTAGTACTTGGAGGTTCTTGCTGTGTTTAGTGGATATCCTCGGAGATTGTGATTTGGGATCTCTTTAGTTTCCCCTTTTTCATTTTTTATAAAGTTGGGACCACTTTTCTGGTTGACCATGTAAAGACCCCAACCACAGTATCCCAAAGCTGGTGCATAATTTATTATATTGGTACAAGATACAAGATATCATGAACCAAAGAACTAAATAGATTAGTATTCTTGAAAAATTAGATAAATACTTGAATATAAAATTACATTGGAAATATTAAATACCAAACATAATGAAAGTAAGTTTTCTATATCCTATAACTCATTAATTGATATCATCTTCATATCCTTTGGAAAGTAGAAAAAGGTGAGATTAGATTCTTAGTAAGTGTTACGTATAGTGTAATATTTCATAAGTAAATAAAGCATAATCAATATAGCAAGGTAAATAATTAAAATCACATTCCGTTTAATCAATAATTTGAGCATGAATAATAATATGGTAGGAATAAATGAAGATAAAATGATGAATATAAATAATAACATGATATTGAAAATTATCCATGGATATTATTCAAAATAATCACATGGAAAATAATAACTAATTTCATAATGATAGAATGAAAAATATCAGCCATCTGAAACATACTGTTGATGTTTTTTATAAGATAGTTTAAACTATGGTAGGTATACAACAAAACCCAATTAATAAATCTAGTCAATGAGTTTGTCTCATGAGAAATATTGATGCATCAATGTGATCTTTAGTTATAGAACCCACCCATCACTTAATAATTCCAATGCATTCATTATACTAATAAATAATACTGTTTAATCAATATGCCTCAAAAATAAATAATTGTCCATATTGGAAGAAATAGAATACATAATTTCAATACTTCCCCCCAAAAAATTGAACATAAACCATCCATAAATTATGTTCAATGTTAACTTTATATTATATTCCCATCAAATGATAGGATTAAAAAAAGGATGTTGACATAGATGAAAATAATTTAAAAATATTACTGAAAACTTTCTTATGGAAAATACCCTTTTCACTTTGAAATCTAATATCTAAAAATTTCCCAAATTTTAAGGGAAAAATTTTATTTTAAAATAAAATTATAAAAATTTATAGTAATATTTAAAACATTAATAATTTATTATGGCAGAAAATTACATTCATGGCGTATAAGTTAAAAAATCACACTTTTATAAAAAAATTCAAAAAGTGCCTCCTTCAGAAAATGACATGAATATTAAATTTAAACCAATTTTTAATATTAAAAAATGGGTAAAAAATTTATTTCATAAATTATTGGATAATATTAATAATACTATTTATAAAAAATTAAGTGAAATATTGATATGGAAGAAAAATATTTACGACTGAATAGAAAAAAAGTCAGTTTTCCTTGAAAATATGATTTCAGTATCTTGAGAACTTAAAGAGTGTAAAATGAATGAAAAAAAATAATTTTATATGAATAATCATAGTAATATAAATATATTGGTTTTATGATAGAAATATCAAATAATTCTCCCACAGGAGATGTTGACATAAACAATCTTGAATAGTGATGATATTTTTAAATGAACCCTCCCCACTTTTGTAAACTTAGAATCATAACTGCCATGAAATAAATAAATTAATATGAAACATTAAATAACATTAATATTATTTGATTCAGTATATATCATATTAAATGTAAAATATATACACCTCATAAAATATTATAGGTGTATAACTTAACATATGTACCAAAGAATAAAATTTCAGACGAATATTTCTTACATCTGGTCTGAATTCATTCATATGTGTTCAAAAATATAGTATAATAAATATTGATTGATTATTAGTATATTATAAAACCATAATCATAAATATCATACCATATATGATTTAATTATAACCTTTTATCACTAATATATAAATAATTCCTTATTAAAATAATTGTTTCGGGTGATAAGTGCTTCATTTTCATATATGTTTTGATTTGGTAGTTTTTTCCTTGCACTTTGATCATGGTTCCATAATTTTTATAATTTAAATAATGACATAAATTTAATATAAATTCATTATATATTTATTTACAGTCATTCATAAAAGTTAGATATATAAAAATGAGTTACACCATTTATAGAGACAGTTGGTCATACACACACATGAACGATGTTTTACCTTTTCGATGGATGGAATTAAAGAAAGGTAAATAATAATTCACATTTATATTAATTTTTTTATATTACATATATCATATATATTCATGAAATCCATCCTAATAACCATCCATTTAAATCATAAATGAAAAACAAATCACATCGCTTCATGGAGGTGGTAGTCACATGTACTCACGATCGATGTTATTGTATTCCAATAGATTGGAAGGTAAAAGGTAGATATGATATTATAATTATATAATCATATTTATTTCATAAATATCATATATATTCATTATTTATACATTTATAACCATCCAAGTAAAGTGTTGATGAAAAATAAATTACACTGCTACGTGGAGATGGTAAGCTGTGCATACACACGAGCAATGTTTTCGCTTTTTGTTGGATGAAAAATAGATAGAATATAGTTATAACATAATCCTAATAAGATCTAATTATATTTATTATAATGTATGTATTATTTTATGATGGTTAAAACAAATTAATAGTAAGTAAATTAATGAATAAACTTGATAGAGTTGGTAAAGATACCTACATCTTCTTTAGTAGACTTTCTTGAGATATCCACTTAACCAAACTAGGGTTGGTATTTTGGAAGGAAAATAACCTATATAACTTGAATAATTATGTTTATAAGAGAATTTTGTTGGGTTTTTTGAACTAGGTTTCTCTAAGTGGTGTAAATAAAAGTGAGAAGGGGTGTCCTTTTATAAGTGAGGGGGGGGGGGGGCATTCTTGGAATTTCTTAAAGTATTAGATTAATATAATATTTTTATTTATAAATCTCTCCAAATTGATATTTATTAATATAAGATAATTATGAGTCAAAATAACCCCATCCAATAATATTTTGACAATTTTTTGTCATGTTTTCACCCTTATCATTTAGTTTTACCCTATGTTAACCCTTTCGACAATTACCACAATATTAAAGTTTTCTAACATTTAAGGGTTTAAAATGTTATCATAAAAGTAAAATAGACTGATAAATGGTCCATTTTTTATATTATAAACAATATAATATTAATTTTACTGAAGATAAGTTTTTCATGAATTTTCAGTCATTTAATAAAATATTATTTATTATAAAATATAATTAATTTCATTTTTGACATAATTCATTTAATTTGAATTTAACCACATAAAGAAAAATAATTAATTAGAATATAATCATTTATCACATTACTAACATGTAATATGTATCTCTAAAATTTTTGGAATAAAATAATGTAACCAATTTGTATTATTACATTTTTAAAATCATTTATTTTATTTTTATATTAATTGAATAAATACTGTGTCAGTGTTTCATAATCATTTAAGCTAATTATTCAATCAATAAAAATTTGAAATAAAGTATCATAATAAAAAATAATTAATATTTTAAATTGAATTTTATTATATGACATAAGTTAAATTTATCCCTATCAAAAAATATTATAGATATTAAAAAGCAAGAAAGTAACATTTTCAACTTTATCTTTCACTTAAATTTTATAATGGTCAAAATAAAACAAATATGGAACCAAGTTGTCATATTTTTGAAAATTAGATTTATTTGGGAGAAATAAACTCATAAAATAAGATAAATGCAAGTTTTAGGGTCGATTGTAGTCTTTATCATATTATTTTCACCTTAATTACCTGATTTACCCTTACTATGGTGGTAATTATTTTCTATTGCTACTATTTATAATGAAAAAACTAAAAGGGACCTAATTACCAAATTTTGACCTCCTGATTCAAAATATGAAATATATTTTTAAATATTCAATTTATATAAGTGGTATAAATTAATTTAATATTTAACGATAATGAAAAATAGTTTAAAAAATGTATTTTAAGTATAAACATGTTTCTATACTAAATTAAACCATAAATTTTTTTTCAAAAAACTTAATTAGATTATTAATAATATAATAGAATTAATTTTACTTTAAACCAATTTTTAAAAAATAAATTCTGTAATTTTTTGAAGAAAATATACCGTTTAAAATGAAAATTAGTATTTTTCACTATTAACTAGAAAATCAATCTTTTGAGAAAGATCCCAAAGTTTCACCCTAAATAAATTTTTATATATTTATTTCAAAAATTATGATCATTTTATAAAATAAAATTTCTAAAAGTGAAAGAAATTAATTATAATTTCCACACACAAAATGAAAAATAAAACAATTTTTGAAGAAAAAGTATTTTCAAAGTATAAAGTGATTTTACTAAAAATTAAGAACTTATTTATTATTAATAAAAACATTATATAAAAAATTTATACATATTTTACTAATGTGATTAACCCTATTCATACCCTTTAATTCAATGGATATTTTATAATGTTCAAATTTAAATAATAATATTTCATAGTTCGTTTAAGCTTGATGTTGTGTGTTGTATATGCTATAAAACATGGTATTATTTTAAAATATTAGGGTGTTACATTATCCCGCCTTCAATAAATTGGATCCTCACAATTTTAACTTGTTCTCATAAATCAATGGTTTGGCATTTGAAACTTACTTTATAGAAACCCCATATTGTAAAAAGGGTTAATAAAACTTACTCTTAAAAAATGGAAAGTGAAATATGAAGGTCATATGGAATAATACAAAACTAGGTTTCCAAATAGGAGAACATTAGGGGGAGTGAAAAATTGTAATTAATTATAAAACAAATTCCTAAGTACAAATAGATAGTGATAGAGAACATGGTTAGTAGAAGGTTAATGACCAAAAAAACTATAAATCTGTAGTGGGTGAAAATAAAATCAATTCATTAGAAATTATCATAATAGGATAACAATTTTGTTTTAATATCTTTTTTTATAAATTTAAATAATTACTTTACTATATAAACTAAAAAACTAAATAAATATACTTTCTCTTGAAAAGTATAATTTCACCCTTTAATCAATTTCCACAATAATATCATCCTTTATCCAAATGTTGGGTATTCAAGATGAATTTCTCAAGAATAATATACTAAAATAACCTTTAATGGATCATAATATCCATAAAAGAATGATAAGTCTATCCATATATATGTAAAGATATTTTGAAACCAAAATTATTTACACAAGTTATCTGATATAATACATTAATCTCTAAAAACTCAATAATAACACCCAAAGGTAAAATTAATCCATTCCATAAGTATGTATCCATAAAATACTTCCAAATTACTTTTGAACAAATTAAAACTCCCAAGAATTTATAAATAAGGTCACTAAATTTCCAATATAAACTTTATATTAATCCCCTGAACATCATAAAGTAACTCTTAATGTCACATACCAAATATTTGAATACCTTGATCAACATAAAACCTCAATGAAAAGATAACTACTTTAAAAAAATAGCCTGTTGGTCGGAGTGGACACTTAAGAGGGGGAGTGAATTGAGTTCTAATTAAAATTTCTGTTAAAATATTGTCTAGTTAAAATCCCCCGATTTATAAAATAAGTTAAACTGTAGTGAATTTATATAGATTGTAAATGTTCACTTAGCTTCTCAAAGATCGAATAGGTCTCAGTTAGTTTGACCACAAGATCAAACTAACTTTTGAAGCTAACCTATTGATTTACAATAAGTGTAAACACTTGCTAATTTAACTATCAAAGTAGCTTCAAAACAATGTTGTATTTAAAAGTAATAGAAGCGGAATAAATATGATATATGTCGTATATATTAAACTTAAATAAAAGATGCACAACAGATATAACAAGAGGTTCAGTCTCAAGCCGAGACTTAGTCCTCTCAAATATATATAAATGTGATCCACACCCTGGATCGGGGTTACCAACAGTTTTACAAAACTGTCCATGCCACGGATGGACCTCTACCACTGTTCTTTGTGGGAAACAAAATAAAGACCAGGTCACACAAGGACCTCTTCCACAGTTGACATGGGTAAACAAATGTTAAGAGAATTTGAGTGAGAATTTTGATATCCTCCAGTTCAGTGCAGGAGACAGTGTGTGTAAAGATATACAGAGTACACCACACTGCTCTAAAGTTAATAAATAAATCATGTAGAGAAGATATATGAGAGTTTAGAGAATCTCTAGTGATTATCAATGTAGCTCTCAACTCGTTGGATTCAGCAGGAATGCTTCGAAGTCCTTCTCTGGTTTTTCGGTTAAAAAACAGAGTGTCGTAGTTCAGCTTGTCTTCTTCAAGAGTGAGAAAGATTTCTTGATTTGTCGTGTGTTCTTCAATGGTGTTGGGTGGCATTAATAAGTGTTCTTTGAAGGTCTTGCACTCTCCTTCTTGTTCTGCAGAGTGCACTTTAGTGTACGTAAGTTCTTCTCGTTGTATATTCCCACTTTTCTCTGTTTCACCACTTGCACGTGTACTACATCTCAATCTTCTTTATATTCCACAAGTTCTGGCAGTAGGAATGATTTCCTTTTCATAGGTACGAGATACGGTTTCCTGACATGGCAAAAAATAACATTAAATAACATTAATTGCATTAAAAACAACAAATATGACCGTTTGCATCATTTAAAATAATATTGACAAAAGCTTAAGAAATGGTGTCACAGTAATCATGGAAACGGTTTCTTCTTCACAGTGTCTGATCACGGTGTCTGGTCACGGTGAGTGGTCACGGTGTCTGGTCACGGTGAGTGGTCACGGTGTTTGGTCACGGTGAGTGGTCACGGTGAGTGGTCACGGTGTCTGGTCACGGTGAGTCCTTCACGGTGTCTCCATACTTAGACAAATATCTGTATTAGGACTAAGACAATGATATACAAAATATGGGTTAAGGTTAATCATTAGAGATAATATATGAGAGAATTATGATCATGCATAGGACTCGTAAATAATAAAGAGAATAATTAACATCCATAAGCTTTGTTATCATAAAAACATGATGTGCACCTATTGTTGAGTTTGAAGATCATTAGAAAGATGTGTACTGAAGATCAAGATTAATGAATAGTAATGAGATTTGTGATCATTAAAACATGATTAACACATGAGGAGTCCAACAATCTCCCCCCTTTTTATGATCACAAATCATATATAGGAAGAATATAAAAGAACAGATACTTGAAATTTTTCTCCCCCATTTATACTATTATAGAAATGATACCTGTAGTTTTTATCCCCCTTTTGGGATTATCAAAAAGCAGAGAGAAGGAAATAAAACTCGGCAGTTTTCATTAAACAAAGGGTTCAGAATATAAAGTACAGGAGAAGTACAAACTGTAAACAAGAAATTGCATCCCATCAAAAAAGAAAAACAGTCGCTAGAATCTCTAGGGATCCATTTTGGCCTTGCCTTTATCGGCAGCAAGAGCTGATGCTGAAGTAGAAGAAGGCGTAGATGTGGTAGACAACGAGGGTAAGGGTAGACCTTCAAAAACAGATGGAGCCAAAGTTGGATCAGTAGAATATCTAGTCTTAGGTTGGTCAAGAATGACTGGCCGGATCTGAGAAAGGGCTTGGCTAACTGTCATGGTAGTTGAGCCTAAGGCAGGTAGTCCAGGTCTAAGGGGTGCAGCAGCTGGAGCAACTATAGCAGTAGTCTGCACATGAAGATACAACTTCAAAATATTGATGAAATCAGTAATGATTTCACCACCATACTATATAGCCTTTTCAAAATCATCCTTATTCTCCAGAAATCTGTCCAACAATCTGACGAACTATGAAAGTTTCTGAACTTGAGCTTTAAAAGCTTGAGTCACCAGAGGAATTCTCAGATTTTCCGCAAGATATCTAAAGTGATGTGTCATATCAATTTTAGAGAAAATCCGTGAAAGATACAAATCTATTTTCTTAGAGATCTCTTGTTGAGCATCATTGGCTATCTTAGAATGAATCCTAACCAAGTCCAATGCTCTATCACTGTTCTTAATCACTTCTGACAAAGAAGATAGATTCAGGCCACTGAAGGCATTCTGAAATTCTTCCTTAATTATGGATCTCAGTATACAATCATCCAAAGAAGGTGTGGTGGTCTGACCAGAAGCAGGTGAAGCCTTGATAGCTTCGGTTAGAACTTTGAGCTGTTTGAGAACTTTTTGTAGACATCCAGTGTATTCATCTGTAAGCTTATTCAGAGTTTCCACAAGCTCTCTCATGCGTTCCAGCATCTTGGTGTGCCTTTTTCCAATATTTTAATCAAAAGATAGTAGGTAAGGATGAACTTGAGACACAATCTCCCTAGCAAGGAGGGAATCAGAAGACTCAGAAGAAACATCAGCAGGTGCAGGGGCAGAAACAGGAGTAGGCTCTGATCTCAAAGATAACTCATTCTGCAGACTTGCTACCATACTTTTCAGATTTTCAACATCAGCACTCAACAACTTATTCTCTATTCTGACTTCTTGAATTTCTCAGATTATCCTTGGTTGAATATGCAAGATAATATTTTCCAGGAGAATAAATGCGTCTTCTTGACTTAATTGAGTCACAGAGCGAGGTTGAGTGGAGACAATTTTCTCAAATCCAGCTAGCAAAGTCTCGCCAAAAACTTTCAAATCATCTTTGGTTACAAAGGAGTGAAGATCAGGTAAGGATGCAGGTAAAGGTAAAGGTTCAAATTCTGGTTGAGGGTCAGAGTCATCTTCAGACTCAGATTCTGATCCAGATTGAGGTTGGGGCTCTGGTTCTGGTTCTGAAAGAGCTAAGGACTTCAGTTGAAACAGAGAGGAAAGATCCATTCCAGTTGCAGTCACTTGCTGTGACTCATTCACATCATAAAATCTTGGGAACTCATACCGAGAGTGCACAGAGTAAGTGACAGAAGGTTGAGAAGCTTCACCAGATCCAGTTTCCATAATATCAAGATTTTGAGTTTCCTCCCCCTCAACTTGTGCTTCCCTTTCAGATTCCTGAGGTTCAGGAACATGGACAAGATCCACAGGATCATCCCTTATCTCTTCAGCAAACTCTTGCCTTGCCAGCTGAAAGGAAATTTCCATTCTTTCTTTAGCAGATAGAATAATCTCAAGAACTGATTGTTCCACTGGATAGGCTTCCAGACTTGCTTCTTTCTCAACAGAAAGAGTCTCTTCAACAAAATCTGCCTCAAAGGTTTCTTGCTATTCTGAACCAGGAAAAACCAATTTCCTTGCAGCATTGGGATGAGATTATTCCTCATGAAGAACAACTGAAGGGTCCTTATTCCTTTACTTTTCAACAACAACTTCCTCTCGTTGAGGTATTTTAGCAGGGATAATAGCTGGGACAACAACCCTTTCCTCTTCAAGAGGAACTGTTTCCATTAGAGGTATTACAGATTCTTCTCCAGGTGGAACTTCAACTGTTACTTCTTCTTGTTCTTCTTCTTCTGAATACTCAGCCACTTCATCTGGTTCCAAACCAGGATCAGCTATGTTCTTAGGCCTTCCTGGATAGTCAACATGATTAAACTTTCTATACAGTTGATCACTATCCTCAACCCATTGCTTTTTCCAGGGATTCCAGTTAATCTTCATCCTTCTGATGATAGGCAAGGATAGGCAGAAATCAAGGTCCTCTAATTTTTCTTCATTCGGTTCAACCATCCCTTTTGAAACTAACATGGCTGAAATCATCCTTGAATAAAACAGGGAGGTGGATTTGGAAGTTACTTTGATTAGATCACAGATATGGTTGATAATATACTTACACAGATTGATCTTATGGCCATTCTTCAAAAGGTGAATTAGGAACACATCCTGATACTTCATCACAACAAAATCTCCTTTTCTTGGACTAACGAAATTCTGAACAAACTTGAACAAAAGTCTTGTCTCCCCATCCAGTTCAGTAGCTATGGCCCTTTGCTTGGTTCCATTTCCAGTTAGATTTTACAAAGCGGTTTCCAGGTCAAAGATGTCAGATGTTGGAGGAGGGTCTCTCTGGTAATCTTCACACACTCCTTCATGTGGAATTCTTAGTCATGCAGCCCACAACATTGAAGATAAAGTGCACTTCTGACCATCAATCTAGTTGGTTACCAAAAATCTTTCTCCAAACTCAAAAGAAAACTTCACATACTGATAGAACTGAGATACAATCCTTGGGTAAATCGGTCCATTCTGTCTAGTGAACCATTCAAGCCATCCTTGTTCTCTTAAAAATTTCAAAACTAAAGATCTGCTTGACAGTAGCCATTCAGGGAAAACCTCTTTTTCAGGTACAACTGTACGGCTTACTAGGTTTGGGTTTAGAGGTCCTTCAGGAGCTATCCTCGGTATCCTCTTTTGCTTCTTAGAGCGGCTCTTCACAGACGAGGGTGAGGATGGACGCTTCATCCTTGGCATTCAATAAAGGTTCAGGCAAGAGGGAAGAGGAGGTTCAGGAGAGAGTTCAGGTAAGGAGTCGAATGAAACCCTTAAATTTTATCATTTGGGAATGTCAAACGTCATAAAAACACAAACGCGGGAAATAAAATAGCGGTGAAATAAAAATTACCATGATACAGGTTAAAATAAAATTAAACATAATTCTCACAATGAGACAGAAAACTAGTCATCATGGTGAGACAATGAGCATTTTATATAGTCACGGTGAGACAGTGAGTTTTCAGACCGTGAGCATAAAATAGTAACTTAGAATTAGTAAGTATGAAACCATAAAGTAAAGTAGAGTAAAGTATTAAACATTAAAATCAGTAAGATATTCATTTATGATTAATCATACCAAGATCATGTATGATGTAGTCTAATCTTTCAGAATTTAATGGTTTAGTGAATATATCAGCAAGTTGATATTCATTACCAATGAATTCCATAGTGATATCACCTTTTTGATAATGATCCCTCAAAAAGTGATGTCTTACATCAATATGTTTTGTCCTAGAATGAGAAACAGGATTCTTAGAAATATTAATAGCACTTGTGTTGTCACAATTTATTGAGACATGTCTGAATTGATATCCATAGTCTAGTAATGTGTGTTTCATCCACAAAATTTGTGCACAACAACTTCCAGCAGCTATTTATTCAGCTTTTGCAGTTGATAATGCTACAGAATTTTGTTTCTTACTACACCATGATACTAGTGAATTGCCTAAAAGATGACATGTTCTAGAGGTTCTTTTTCTATCTAGCTTATGTCCAGCAAAGTCAGCATCAAAATAACTAACTAATTCAAATGATTGTCCTTTGGGATAGAACAGTCCTAAATTGGGAGTATGCTTGAGGTATTTGAAAATTCTCTTTATAGCATTTAAATGTGACTCTTTAGGGTTTGCTTGAAAACGAGCACACATACACACACTAAACATAATATCAGGACGACTAGAAATCAGGTATAGTAGACTTCCAATCATACCTCTATAAGTGGTTTGATCAATAGATTTACCATTTTCATCAAGATCCATCTTACAGGTGGTAATCATGGGAGTGTCACTACTTTTTGTGCTATCCAATCCAAAACGTTTTAAAAGATCTCTAGTATATTTACTTTGAGTTAAAATAATTCCATCATCATTTTGAAAGATTTGAAAACCAAGAAATAATTTAAGTTCACCCATTAAACTCATTTCAAATTCATTTTGCATCATTTTAGAAAAATCAGTACATAATGTAGTTTTTGAAGATCCAAAAATAATATAATCTACATAAATTTGTACCACTAAAACATCTTTAGAAATTCATTTTATAAAGAGAGTAGGATCATCTATTCCTTTTGTAAAACCTTTAGAAATTAGAAAAGTGCTTAATCTATCATACCAAGCTCTTGGAGCGTGCTTTAAACCATATAAATCTTTTGATAGTTTGAAAATATGATTTGGAAAATGAGGGTTTGAAAATCCAGGTGGTTGTTCAACAAAAACATCCTCAGTAATATATCCATTTAAGAATGAACTCTTGACATCCATTTGATATAGTTTGAAATTTAGATGTGCAGCATAAGCAAGTAAAATCCTAATTGCTTCTAATCTGGCTATTGGAGCAAAAGTCTCCTCATAGTCAATACCTTCTTCTTGACTATAGCCTTGTGCAACTAGTCTTGCTTTATTTCTAACTACGTTTCCGGATTCATCTACTTTATTTCTAAACACCCATTTTGTGCCTATTGTGAAAGTGTCCTTAGGTCTTTCAACAAGATTCCAAACTTTATTTCTTTCAAACTGATTGAGTTCTTCTTGTATTGAAATTACCCAAAATTCATCATTAATAGCATCCTCAATGTTTTTAGGTTCAAGCTGTGACAAGAAGGCTTGATGTTCAACCTGATTTCTAAGAGAAGCTCTAGTATGTGTCCCTCTATCAAGATTTCCTACAACAACATCTAAAGGATGATTCTTTAGAATTCTAGTTGATCTAGTAAAGGTAGGACTAGAAATCTCAGGTTCATCAACAGGTTGGGAATCAACAGAGGCAGGCCCTGGAAAATTTCCAGAACTGGTTGTCTTTATAGAAGGCTCATTTGATTCGTCATTATGGTCCAGAACGGATAAATCTTCTTCAAGATTTTCAAGATAGATTTTAGGCTCATGTGGATCAGTTTCATCAAACTTGATGTGAAAAGATTTTCCACACACTTGGTTCTCTTATTGAAAACTCTATAGGCTTTACTAGAGATAGAATAACCTAGGAAAATTTCTTCATCACTCTTGGATGCAAACTTGTCAAGATTATCTTTGGTATTAAGAATAAAGGCTTTGCAGCCAAAGATTTGAAGTAGTTAACCTTAGGTTTCCTATGGTTCCACAACTCATAAGGGGTCCTCTTAAGAATAGGTCTGATTAAGACTCTACTGATAATATAACAAGCTGTATTTACAGCTTCAGCCCAAAAATAAATAGGTAGGTCATACTCATTAAGCATAGTTCTGGCAATTTCTTGTAGTGTTCTATTCCTTATTTCTACTACACCATTTTGTTGAGGTGTCCTAGGGGCAGAGAAATTGTGACTATATCCATTGCGTAAGTAATAGGATTCAAATTCATGATTCTCAAACTCACGGACATGATCGCTTCTTAGAGTTTTAATCTAAAGTCCACAAAGATTTTCTACAGATTTGGAGTATTTAACAAAGTAAGAACAAGCTTCACTTTTGTGAGCTAGAAAATATACCCAAGTATATCTAGAAAAGTCATCTACTAAGTCATAGACATAGTGCTTCCCATTTAAACTAGAAACTCTAGATGGTCCAAACAAATCCATGTGAACCAACTCGAGAGGTTGAGAAATTGAAACTTATTTATTTGGTTTGAAAGAGATTTTGTGTTTCTTTCCCTTTTGACAAGGATTACAAACTTTGTCATTTGGAAACTCAAGTTTGGGTAGGTCTCTAACTAAGTTCTTTCTAGTAAGTTTTCTAAGTGAGTGTATATTGCAGTGTCCTAATCTTCTGTGCCAAAGCCAAGACTCTTTATGAAAAGCATTTAAACAAGTAATATTTTGCATGGATGAAGAATTTAAATCAACAGTATAAACATTTTCATTCCGCAGGGCAGAAAATACTAAAGCATTTTTAGAATTAAAAACATTGAAAGAATAATTTTTAAATTTAACATTAAAACCATAATCACATAACTGAGAAATACTTAACAGATTATATTTAAGTCCATCAATAAATAAAACTTTAGAAATTAATACTGAGTCAGTGTTACCAATCTGGCCTAAGCCGATGATTTTCCCTTTAGAATTATCACCAAAAGCGACAAAGCCTCTATCAACTTTGACTAAACTCTTGAAGCATGAAAAGTATCCTGACATATGTCTTGAACATCCACTGTCCAAATACCAAGTCTTTCTACAGGAGCTCTTTAAGAAGGTTTCCTACAAAACAGATTTAGATAGGAAATGATTTTGATACCCAGATCTTCTTGGGTCTAGACAGGTTAACAATCAAAGCTTTTGGTACCCAAATTTGTCTTATGGGTATCATGAAATTTGTAGAATCAACAGACTTTGAAAGATAAACCTTATTAGATCCATAACTATGAATATAACTAGTTGAAGCATATAAATGTCCAGAACCAGGATTAGCAGCATTCTGTCCAGATTTAGGAATAAATCTATTCTTAGTAAACTTTCTCTGTCCAGGTTTGTAGCCTATTCCAGTAGTATATTTTGGTGCAACTTTCTTTCCTAGCATTTGAGTTAGTGTGTCCTTTCCATCTGTGAATTTCTCTAAATCCTTTCTAAGTTGCTCATTAGAAATTTTCAGTTCAGTGTTTTCTTTTAACAGTTGAGCATTTTTCTCTTTTTCAATAGTAAGTTCAGTTTTACAAGTAGTAGTGAGAGCATGCTGTTTCTTTAATGATTTGTATTTATCCTTAAGTTCGTTGCATGTTTCTTCCAGAATATTACAATATTCAAACAATTCCTCACTAGTCATGTTTTCAAAATCAGAATCAGATTCTGCACTATCTTTAGAATAACAAGAATTTAAATCAGGAGTATCTAGGGTTACCTCAGATGTGTTTTCCATGAAGCACATGTTTGCCTTATTTCTGGTTTCAGTCTCAAAAGCTTCAGATTCACTAGAGCTATCCTCAGAAGCACTCCAAGTAGGCTTCATAGCCTTTTTGTACTTACTATCCTTGTAATCATATTTCTTCTTGAATTTGAGCTTTGGGCAGTCTGATTTAATATGTCCTTTTCATTTGCACTCATAATAGAAAACTTCATCACTTTTATCTGGCTGTTTCCAATCCTTCTTCCAATGTCCCTTTATTATCATACTTTCCTTTGTAATTTGAATTTCTGAATAATTTCTTCTTCCTATAAAATTTCTTAAACCTTCTGGCTATCTGAGCCATTTCAGCATCACTATCAGAGTCTGAATTTTCACTGGTTGAACTGTCAGTAGGTAGTTGAGCTTTATCTTTGTCCTTGATCTTTGAAGAAGTAGTCTTGAAATCCACTGACTTCCTCTTAGGTTCATCATCTTCCTCTTTATTCACCTTGATTTCTTCCTCATACATCATAAGCTTACCAATGAGTCCTTTGACAGGTAGTGCAGCAATGTCACATGACTCTCTGATTGAAACAGATGTGCCTCTCCATTGGTCTGGAAAACATCTCAAGATTCTCATAATTTGTTCCTTTGCTGGAACAACTTTTCCAAGTGAATTCATTGTATTTACTATCTCATTAAACCTGAGATACATGTCAGAAATAGGTTCATCAGTTTTCATTTTAAAATTATCATATTTAATAGTATAAGTATTTAATCTCATTTCTTTAACATTGGTTGTTCCTTCATGAGAAACACCCAAGGTATCCCAAATTTCAAAAGCAGTTTTACAAGCAGAAATTATGTTAAACTCTTCATCTCCTAAAGAACAGTACATGGAATTCATGGATTTACAATTATTATTGTAAGTAGTCTTTGTAGGTTCATCCCAAGTGGATCTAGCAGTAGTGGGAAGTTTATATTCTGATTCTATGGCAGTCCAAATATCAAAACTTATGCTTTCTAAATGAATTTTCATTTTAAGTTTCCACTGAGCATAGTTAGTACCATTGAAGAAAGGTGGCCTATTAGTAGCAGAACCCTCTAGTCTATTGTCCATACCTAGATTTTAGAAAGATAATTTAAAGAGATAAAAATTTAGAACTAACTGAAATTTAAGATCTTAAAAGATGCAACTAAAATCACAGTTGAAAAGCAGAGTATTTAAAAAATCTTTAAATAAAAAAAACTAACCCTCTGATACCAAATGTTGGTCGGAGTGGACACTCAAGAGAGGGGGGGGGGGGTGAATTGAGTTCCAATTAAAATTTCTGTTAAAATATTGTCTAGTTAAAATCCACTGATTTATAAAATAAGTTAAACTGTAGTGAATTTATACAGATTTTAAATGTTTACTTAGATTCTCAAAGATTGATTAGGTCTCAGTTAGTTTAACCACAAGATCAAACTAACTTTTGAAACTAACCTATTGATTTACAATAAGTGTAAACACTTGCTAATTTAACTATCAAAGTAGCTTCAAAATAATGTTGTATTTCAAAGTAATAACAGCGGAATAAATATGATATATGTCGTATACATTAAACTTAAATAAAATATGCACAGCAGATATAACAAGAGGTTCAGTCTCAAGCCGAGACTTAGTCCTCTCAAATATATATAAATGTGATCCACACCCTGGATCGGGGTTACCAACAGTTTTACAAAACAGTCCAGGCCACGCAAGGACCTCTACCACTGTTCTTTGTGGGAAACAAAACAAAGACTAGGTCACACAAGGACCTCTTCCACAGTTGACGTGGGTAAACAAAGGTAAAGAGAATTTGAGTGAGGATTTTGATATCCTCCAGTTCATTGCAGGAGACAGTGTGTGTAAAGATATACAGAGTACACCACACGGCTCGAAAGTTAATAAATAAATCACGTAGAGAAGATAGATGAGACTTTAGAGAATCTGTAGTGATTATCAATGTAGCTTTGGGCTCGTTGGATTCAGCAGGAATGCTTCGAAGTCCTTCTCTGGTTTTTCTGTTGAAAAGCAGAGTGTCGTAGTTCAGCTTGTCTTCTTCAGGAGTGAGAAATTTTTCTTGATTCGTCGTGTGTTCTTCAGTGGTGTTGGGTGGTATTCGTAAGTGTTCTTTGAAGGTCTTTCACTCTCCTTCTTGTTCAGCACAGTGAACTTTAGTGTACATAAGTTCTTCTCGTTGTATATTCCCACTTTTCTCTGTTTCACCACTTGCACGTGTACTGCATCTCAATCTTCCTTATATTCCACAAGTTCTGTCAGTATGAATTATTTCCTTTTCATAGGTACGAGATACGGTTTCCTGACATTCCAACAACTAACATTAAATAACATTAATTGCATTAAAAACAACAAATATGACTATTAGCATCATTTAAAATAATATTGACAAAAGCTTAAGAAACAGTGTCACAGTGATCATGGAAACGGTGTCTTCTTCACGGTGTCTGATCACGGTGTCTGGTCATGGTGAGTGGTCACGGTGTCTGGTCACGGTGAGTGGTCACGGTGTCTGGTCACGGTGAGTGGTCACGGTGAGTGGTCACGGTGTCTGGTCACGGTGAGTCCTTCACGGTGTCTCCATACTTAGACAAATATTTGTATTAGGACTAAGACAATGATATACAGAATATGGGTTAAGGTTAATCATTAGAGATAATATATGAGAGAATTATGATCATGCATAGGACTCGTAAATAATAAAGAGAATAATTAACATCCATAAGCTTTGTTATCATAAAAACACGATGTGCACCTATTATTGAGTTTGAAGAGCATTAGAAAGATGTGTATTGAATATCAAGATTAATGAACAGTAATGAGATTTGTGATCATTAAAACATGATTAACACATGAGGAGCCAACATAACCATATACTTATCCCTTAAATAAAATCACATATTTTAAAATATATTTCATGAATCTTAAAATGAAATAAAATCCATCAAGAATTACTTTGTCATTAAATCACTAATCCTTTTCAAGGTTACTAATACTATTTGTTTTAATTCATTATTTTCAATCATCTCTTTATCCCAAAAAAACATTATTACTTCAGAATCATGTGAATATTGAGGGTTATCATTCTTATAATCATGTGTTTTCCATAAAATATCACCTTACCATTAAATAATTTTTTCATTAGTACCATTCAACATATTCTTTCATATCCATAATGAAAAACTACTGCAGAGGAGTCATTATATGTTTTAGGATGCTTATTACAAAAATATTATTTATATAATACTTATACAACATAATTCTCAAATACTAATATATATAAAATATTCAATCCTTCCAATTCAATGATTTAAAAGGAACAAGTAGTTACTTGGTCTAGGATTTAACTCCTTGTATTGGAGTATTGACTTGAATAATTTCCATGTTCCCCACATATAAGGTATTGAACTCTTTGAAAATTCATTACTCTATGACCTTTAATTAAAAAAACCAAACATATTACCTTTTATTTGAGACATTCCTTAGGGTGTCTCTTTCTACATTTTTTATAATAAAGAAATTTGTCCTTATTTGCTCCATGGTCTCTTCTACCCAATATCTCAATAAGCTTAATCCTTATTTTCGTTGTTGATTCTGAGAGTTGGTAAGGTGCAAGTTATTAATCATATATCATGATAACTAATTATGATTAATCGCAATATCTTTCACTCTAGTTATAATCCCTTTTGGTTTCTCATAATCACAACATTTTACATCACATTTGATGTTATCATGGTTCCTTATAGTTCTAGTCATTTACTAAAATCAAAAACAAATAGTATGAGAAATGAAAATCTTAGTGGAAAATAATGAAATATTATTCATAGGATATAGAAATCATGACACCTTATTTTCACTCTATGAAACTTTAGGTTTTACCTAAGTTATCCATGTTTATAATTTATTCAAATCCTTCATAATTTTTCATAAATAAAATGTGAGTTAACCCAATCATATCCCCTGGAAGTGTCAAACCAAGAGCGCAGTAAGGGAACACTAACCATGCACAATAATGATGGCTAAGATATATTCAAGCAACTCTTTTGGGGTTATTACCGCTAGATGAATTTGTTCCAAAACCAAATCCACTAGTAGTATCTATATTGTGATGTATTTTTAGGGAACCCAAAAAATATCTACCTTAAAAAAACTTTATAATTTTATCTTATATTATAATTATCCTCTAATCCAGTTAAAGAGTTGTGTTCCCTAATTTATGTTTTCATAAATCTATATCCCAAGGTTTCTACTAAACTTATTATGATACCAACTATAAATACACCACCCCTAGTAACCCAGAGTTTGTGGTAAATTTATTACATTGTTTCTAAATACAAGTGATCACATCATAAAGGACTGAATGGTTTAATAGTCTTGGTAAACTAGATACATACTTGAATCTCACATTACATTTGAAAATATAAAATAGAAAACACAATTAAAGTAAATGTTCATAATCCTTGAACTCATTCAAAGATTTATTGTCCATATCTTCAGAAAATGATACAAAATAAGGTTGAGCTTTGATAATTGGTAAGGGTCATGTACTATAATGAACCAGAATTTTCATACATAAATATTACATCTTTTTAAAGGAATATTCAATATGTTTCACAAAAACTTGACCAAGGACCATAATGGTATAATGTATTTTAAGACTAGGTATACAATCTTTTTATTTCCTGAAAGATATTTAAAATATCCCATAAATATCTTCCCATTTATTAATATTCATAGACATGACCTAATCAAACCTTTCTTCATAACCTGGGGAAATGAAACATAAGAAAGGGTGAGCTTAAATTTTTCAAAAGGGTAAACATGGAAGGTATCAATCAATGATCATATGAAAGTATAAGGTTATGATATTATGAATATAACTTAAAAAGTTTATACTCATTCTATCTAGGATCGTAATCATGATCTATGGAATAAAAAATTATCATTTCCAAATACATGAACCATAAGAGTGAGAAATCATCACAAATCAATCACAAACCATATGTTAATGTCATATAACCGCGACACCATTATAATTATAGAAACCATTTAATATGTTAAGGTTAACATTCAAGACCATAAATTCAAAATGTCTCAAGAATCAACACATATTTTCCATTTCATAATGGATCAAGAATCATTACCTTTTTCTCATAATGGATCAAGCACATCATCCTATTTCCCATATCAGATCAAGCACACTGACTTGTTTCCCATCATTATCTCATGAGATATAAAACTTTACCCAACTCATTAGAGAGATATATAGGTCCCAACCACCACATAATGAAAATAATATATACGTGTGGTAGAAGATCATAAAAAAATCATCATACCAGAACCCATGAAAATAAATGGGTTTCATAAAAATTTCAATATAACATAACCAGTGTAAAAGAGATGGGTTTTATAAACATTTCATCATTTCATCATAGCATAACCCACATAAATGGAATAGGTTTAATAGAAATATTTTCATCATAAACATAAACATAAAACATAAAAATAAATAATAATGATTAAACCATTTGATGATATCCTTAGTAAAATATAAGCAACACCAAAGTTTATTGTTGTTGATGAATATAAATTCCATAAAATATCATTAAAAATTTATTGAGAAAAATATCCTTTTAATTTAAAAATCACTTATTTAAAATATAAAAAATTACTAATTATTAATGAAAACATTTTATTTAAAAATAAACTTGAAAAATTTTAATGTAAGTTTAAAATAATTGAGTATTCATGATGGTGAAAATTTTCGTTTATACCTTATATGTTAAAAAAAATATTACTTTCACATTTTTGGTAAAAATCCAAGACTACATCATATGGAAAACACTAAGAAGATTCATTTAAAAAAATTATTTAAAAACACAAATATTTTTATAGATTTATTTAAAAAATAATTGGATAATAGTAAAAAATTATTTAAAACGTTTTTAGAAAATATATACATTGAAGAAAAATGGTTTTCAACTGAAGAGAGAAATAAATTCTTTTTTTCCCTTAAAAACATTATTTTTGGAATCTTGAGTACATAAATAGAGTAAAATGATAGGATAACATATAGTTTCATGTAATAAAGAGAGAAAAATAAAATTCATGAGTTTATTTAAAGGTATATCATAATATCTCATCATTGGAAACATATCATAAATAATCTCGATAAACAATGAGATTGTAACATTAAACCTTTACTACTTTGGTATATTTCGAATTGTAAGTACCATGAATGAAATAACATTATATGGATATTTATATACCATAATTATCATGCTAAGGATCATAAAATACATTCCATGGTAGTACATACAAACCAAAAAAAATAAATAAGTGGTGTATAGGGCATGCGTCTCACAAAAATAAAATTGGTACAAAGATCTCTTACCTTAAGTATTGACATCCTTCGTACACATTTGAAACTTCTGTATAATTAGTATAAGTTTATTTCAAATCTATTATATAAAAATATTCATATTTATCATACATTATATGATTTAATTATGACCTTTTACTACTTGTTCATTAACAATTTATTTTTAAAATTACATTTCACGTAATAATTGCTTTGTTTTTCATGTATGTGTTTTTGAAATTTTTGGTCCTTTTACTTTTATCATGGTTCCATAATATACAAAATATTAAAATTGATAAAAATATAATATATATTTATTATATATTTATTTATATTAATCCATTAAAGTTAGAGATAGAAAATGAATTACACTGTTCATAGAGACGGTAGGTCGTACGTATGCATCAACATTGTTTCCATTTTCTCGATGGATGAAATGAAAGAAAGGAAAATAATATATGAATATTAAATATTAATTATTATTTCATATATATCAAACATATTAATTAAATTTATATTTATTACCTTCCATGTAATGTATATGTGAAAATAGAATCACATCGCTTCATGAGGCAGTAATTTTCCGTACACATGAGCGATGTTGTTATATTATAATGGAATAGAAAGTAAGAAAATATATGTGATATTATAACCATATAAGTATAATTATATTATTAATACCATATATATAATTTAAAGTGATCATTATATCCACTCGTGAGTGGTACTAATGGAAAAAAAATTACCTCAGTTTGTAATGTGGTAGTCCACTGTACACACAATCGATGGTTTTGTTACCCATTTGATGGAAGATGAGATAGATTTCAGTTATGAAATTAAAATAATAAGATATAAATATATGTTATATACTTATTCTATTATACTATATTAATATATGATTATTTTAAGTATTTTTAATAATAAATAATAAAAAAACACAAGTTGAATAATTTTACCTCTTCTTGAGAGAACCTATATAGGTTTATACCTAAATCCATATTAGTAGGGTTTCCTAATAAAAATAAGATATATAAAATGTAGTGAGGTATGTAAGGAATATATTTTGGAATTTATTGTCTTAACTAAAGGGGTTTTGGAAGTGTGGTGAGGAGAGAAGAGGGGGTGACCTTTTATAAGTGGAAGAGAGGTCACACTTGGAAGTTTTAGAAAGAAATAATTATACCCACTTTTAAAAATTCCAAAAGGATCCAAAATGATTCATTCATAAACCATATATTATTAAAGGTCAAAATATGTCCATAAATTATAAATTAGAAATGTTTTGGGTTATTTTTAACCCTTATCTTTTTATTTTAACCCCAGGTAACCACGTTTATACCTTAATCGCAATAATTATTTTTTTACTATTTTTACTATTCATTTTGAAAAAAATTATTTTGACCATATTATATGATATTAATTATTATTATCCATAATATTGAATCCAATTTTCCAAATTTAATTCACAAAATTGGTATAATTTAATTTAAAATTAAACCCACAGACGCGAAAAAAACTGTTTTCCCAAGAGAAAATTTCCATAAGTATAGAATGTTTTAATATCAAAAGTAAATATGAATTTGATTAAAATGAACTAAATTGATTTATTAATAAAAAAATTAACTAATATTACTTTTAAAATATTTTTTTTATGTGATGGAACTCTTTAAATGTTTTAAACAATAATCCAATTTTTAATAAAAATATGTATTTTCACTATTTTCGAAAAAATTAATCTTTTCAAAAAATAATAAAAAATCCACTGATATCTTTATATCATGCATGTATTTTATAATGTGTTAATAGATTTATTTATGTATTTAAATTATTATTATTTCCAAATTGTGAATGGTTTAAATCATTTTGTTTTTTATGGATGGATACAATAAATAATTGAAAAGGGATAAAAAATAAACTCCACATAGCTTCGCTTTACTCATGGCACGACACCGGATTTTTTTAGGACAATCATTGGTCATTTTTGGGGAATGAGAATAAAGAAACAAGGTATAATGAGGATTATGGAGTATAAAAATGAAATTACACATTGTTTAATCATTACACATCATAAAATGGTGCAAGTCATGAAAGAGAGATATATCGTTAAGTGAAGAAAATTGAAAAATGAATTTACACATGGTGTAATAATTTAAACATGGTTAAAATTGTCAGGATGAGATTTTAACAGCCATATTTGTCATATCATCTACTTCTGACCAATTTTAACACATTGGAACCTCCTTAGACCACTTTTGGACCAATCCTTAATGATATTCATTATTTCCCAATTTAAAATAGTTCCTATAAATTGAGGTCCAACATGATGCTATGGGGGAAATTCGGAAGACCAAATCTTGGAGTGAGAAGCTTCATTTTGCAGGGTCCTCCCTATTTTCTCTCCGTTTTCATTATGTATTACTTTTCTTCTCTCCTTCCCTCTTATCCTCTCATCACTAGGATGATGGGGTAAACCATACTTGTGCTATGGTTATATAATATAAGGAATAAGGTGTTGTTAGATTGATTTCATTTTCATTATTCATGTATTTGGTTTTTCATGATTTATTCAATCAATTTTTGATCCCTTTCTTTTACTTTTATCATGAACATTGATAATTGAATCTAAAAGGAACCTTAAAATTTTGCAACTAAAAACCCTAATTGAGGAAGTAATATTGTCATATATAGGTTAGTTAGTTTTAAATATAGTATCAAGAAAAAATTAATTTAGAGAAAACCTAAATTATCAAACTAAGGTTTACATGGAATTTTCACGTTAATAATAGGATACCATGACCATTTGATCTCCATAATTTAAAATTTGAAACTAATCATGAATTAATCAGAATATTTTTTTAAAATTCAATTACACCAATATCCTAAAATTACAAAACCCTGGAATGCTTTTCAAATCTATTTTCAATCAAATCAATCAATCTGCTTCATTTTAATTTTGCTTTGTTTAAATTAATCAAACTAATATTCTCTTCACCTCTTTATTCAATTTAATAAAATAAAATATTTTGAAAACCTAATAAAAATAATTTCACCACCTCTGTGGTATTGACTTCAACCTATTTATTTATTAATTTTAATTACTTATTTTCATTTGTTGAGTTTTTATAAATTTTGTATTTTTATTACACCTATCAGGAAATAATGATTCCACATAGGTTCATCATTCACCCTAAGATAATTTTTATATGTTGATACAAAAAAGAAAGTTAATTTTTTAAATAAATTTTCAAAAAGTTTCAATAATTAATTTCATTATTTATTCAAAAATAGAAATACAACTCATTTTTTTTGAAAAAATTATTTTTGAAACATATAAGGACTTTACTAAAAATTAATTTCTTATTTATAAATATATTGTTTTTATCTCAAACAATTTTAATATTTTTTCAAAATATGTTTATTCATATTCATACAACCAAATTGAATGGTTAGGTTATAGAAGTCAAGTTTAAATAATAATATTAATAGTATATCATGGTTTGTTAAAAATCGTTATTGCATGTAACATAGGCTATTGAATAAATTAAATTTAATTGAAATAATGTTTTTAAAAATATCAGGGTGTAACATTATACCCCACTTAAAATTAGTTTCACCCTTGAAATTTTACACTATAACACAAACAAATGAGGAAAATTATACATCATCATATCCTTAGGTTCCCATGTATCTTCTTTAAAATGGTGGTTTCACCACAAAACTTTGACCTGGTGATTGGTCTTTTTTCATAGAACATTATCTTTATGATCCATAATATTCATTGGTTATTCCTCATAATAGAGATCATGATCCAGCAGTATGAATTCTGAGTTCAGTACATGTGAAGGATCAGGTATGTACTTCCTCAGGATAGATACATAGATCACATCGTGGACTCGAGAGAGGTTTGGTGGAAGAGCCAAACAATAAGGTATAATCCCAGTATGATCAAGAATTTTAAAGGGACTGATATACCTATGGAATATTTTTCCCTTCATTCCAAATCTCATTACCTTCTTCCATTGATAGATTCTTAGAAACACCTTGTCACCAACTTCAAATTCTAGATCACACCAGTGATTGTCAGCATAACCCTTTTACCGACTGTATGGTTCCCTTAAGTGTTACTGAATGGATATAAACTTATCTACCATTTATGAAACTATCTCAGGTCCCAATAGATTTATTTCTCCAAATTCATCCCATTATGTTAGATTTCAACACTTATTTCTATATAGGGATTTATGATTATCCATTTTAATTCTTGAGTGAAAGCTATTGTTGTAGGAAAACTTAACCATATGAAGGTGTTGATTCTAACCACATCTTAAATCTATAGAACAAGATCTCAACATATCCTATAGGGTTTGAATTATACTCTCTCACTGACCATCTTTCTGTGTATGATACACAGTGCTAAAAATAAACTATGTATCAATATATTGCTAAAGACTTCACCAGTGCTTTGAGGTAAACCTCATATCCCGATTGAACACAATATAATGTGGTACTACATACAAAATTAACAATTCATTAATTTATATTATAGAAAAATTATTAAGATATAATTTTTCCTTAATAGATATGAATTGTGCATACTTCATAAGATGATTGACTACAACCCATATAACATTACCCCCTTTAGTCATTTTGAGGAGTTCGATAAGAAAATAAATGATCATGTTTTCCCATTTTTATTATTTTATGGGTAAAAGTTGTAACATACCCTTAGAATATAGTCACTCATCCTTAACTTGATGATATACCAAGCACTGAGATAAAAACATTTCAATATCTCTCTTAATGTCATACCACCAGAAATACTCTTTCAAATATCTATAAATCTTTGGACTTCCAAGATGAATAGAGAATGAAAAACTATGAGCCTATTCTAAAAACTAATTTTTCAAATATTTTATGGATGGAACACACACATAGTTCTTCAACCTTATCATACCATCATAATCATAGTTGAACTCAAGAGTATTTTTCATATTCTTTTACAGCTCCATATCATCCTTATACACCTATTTTATCCTCACATGGATAGCTGATTGAACATTTATTTAAGGTAATATTTCTCCCCCTCCTTAAATATTTTAAGATATACCCTTTTAAAATACATAAATACTGAATAATTTTTTATCCTTATCATAGATAATATAGCTAATCCTTTTAACTCAAAGCATCGACCGCCTTGTTCACTTTCCCAGGGTGGTAATGTATTGAGCAGTAATAATCTTTAATCAACTCCAACCATATTATATAGTGCATATCAACTCATTATATATGAATATATAATTTAAACATTTTTTATCAGTCAAAATTTTATCCATAAATATATTTCCCCCATATATTTAATCCAAAAATTAATGTAACTAACTCCAAACTATGTGTTGGGTAATTTTTCTCATGAACCTTCAGTTTTCATGAGGCATAAGCTTTAACAATGTAATTCTTCATGAGAACATATATCAATACCATATTTAATTCATAAATATATATTAAAAATATCTCTCTACTATAGGTAAATATAAACATATGTGTTTTTACTAATATTCTCTTCATTTCCTTGAAATTTTTCTCACATTCATCTGTCCAGACGAACTTGTCTCCATTTTGAGATAACTTTGTGAGTAGATTAGATAGTTGTGAGATATTTTATATAAAACTTTGATAAAATATAGATAAAATAAGAAAACTATAGATCTCGGTCATAGGGGTTGTCCTAGGATGATTTTCAATAGCCTCCACCTTTGATGGATCTACTGATACACCCTCACTTGAAATTATATGACCCAAAAATAAAACCTATTGTCACCAAAATTCACACATTGTTTATTTTTCATAAATTTTCAAATCACTTAAGGTCTCCATCATAATTATCAATTGATATTAATGCTATTAATTTCTATTTGAATCGATAAGAATACAATCAATAAATACTAACACAAACTGATCAAGGTAATCTTTAATATTCATTAAATCTATGTAGATAGCAGGGGAATGAGTAAGATAGAATGAAATCACTATAAACTCATAGTGTTCAAACATTTTTTTGGAAATTTTTCTTTGATATATCCTCTTTCTTAACCCTCAATTAATGATATCCATAAAAAGGTCAATCTCAAAAAAGTATTCAAATCTATGAAGTTGATCAAACAATTCATCAATATAGGGTATACGATACTTGTTCTTGATAATGATCTTGTTCAACCACTGATAATCAATACAGAGTCACATCGATCAATATTTCATCTTATAAAAAAGAATAGGTTCACCCCATGGTGACACACATAAAAAAATAAATCCCATATTAAGGTTCTCCTAGAGTTGGTTATTTAATTCTTGCAACTCAATTGGGGCCATTCTATAGGTAGTCTTTGTATTAGGTGTGACACCGGGTATGAGTTATATTAAGAAATAAACTTCAAGTTTTGGTGTAGGTATAGTAAACTCTTCTGAAAGACATAAAAAAACTCCCACATAATAGGAATATCATCAATTTTTATTTTATCCTTGACCATTTGAGATAAACACACCTTTTGAATGGGAATCATGACCCAATAATATATGCGATATCCATCAGAATTTCATATTTATCATCACACTAATAGATGATCATGGGATGGTTTGTAATATCAAATATAACTTCCATTCCTTAGTAATGGATGTGGGATTTATATAGATAAATCTAATCCATGTCTAAGATAACATCAAATTCAACCAAATAGAGAATAAAAAGATTTTCAGGAAGCACATTACCACAAACATTAATTGGAGAAGAATCATAGACTTGTGATTATATCATCGTACTATTAAGGTTTTTCACTGCTAATTCAACATCCAATAATTTAGGTGATACTATTATACACTTTTAAAATTATTCACATATAAATTAGTGGGTAGATCTAGAGTAAAATAAGATACTAGTAATTCTATAGTAGATAATAAGTATACCTTTCACCATGTCATTATCATACCCCTCATTAGAAATAATGATCTTATGATATTTCCCTTTGTTCTTTGATATAAGAGGTTATTGAAATAGATCATCCTCATCAACCTTTATATTTGAGAACTAGTTATCATAATTCCTATATCCATATACATTTGAAGAATTAGATAATGGATGGTGTGTTAGTGGGTGTATTCTTATTTTTTATTTCATTAACCAACCCATTCATTACCTTTCAACATTGAAAATCTTTATAACCTTCCCTTAAAAATTTAAAGAAACTTCAAGTTCCATTCAAGTAGTTCCCTTGAATTTTCTTTCCATATTTCTTGTATATATATGGATGTAATTTCTTTCCACCATGAGATTTATTCAAGTTTTCATCAGACTAGATCTCTCTTTTCTTAAAAAAATAAAGGGAATGGTGGGAATCTCTAATTTCTATTTCCACCTTAAGTGCACATTGAATAATTTCTCTATATCTAATAAAGTATCTTATAGAAAAATCCTTTCATATAATTGGTTTTAGGCCACAAAATAATCAATCAACCTTCCCTTCAATTTAGATGATAATAAAAAAATCACACCTCACAACACTTGTAAATTTTTTCTCTTAGGTACCAATGGATTCATCATCCTTCTACTTCATATCAAGTAATTAATTATCTATATTTATATGAAGAATATGATGAAATTACTTATTGAAAAATGATATCTTAAATCTTCACACTCCATATAGTCAATCTCTTCATATTCCCTCATGTTCTTGATAAGGGTCCGCCATTGATCTTCATCACCATCCAAATGATAAAGAGATAAAATGAATTTTTCATGCTCTATACAATAGTGAATGGAAAATATCTTTTTAGTGGTACTGATCCATTACTAATAAACTATTTGATAAAAAAACACTAAAAGAACATGGGAATTTCCTTATAAAGAACTCAATAGAACATTTTCCCCACTTTTATCATTTATAAACTCATTGCAATTATTATCTTGAAAAAGTTTTTTGATCTTGACAATGGTATTTTGTATTTAAAATCCCATAAAATTTGGTTTCTCTAGAGGAAAATTATTACATTTTCCATCACATTTCGCATTAACATGGTTCCTTCAGGTTTAATCCATTTAATAAAACCAAAATAATAATGTGAGAAATAGTTATCATAGTTTTAAACCACATCATCAAGAAATAAAAATTATTTATTGGATGTTTTAAACAATGGACCCTTATTTTAAATATATGAAACCTTATGTTAAAATATTTTATTCATGTACATTATTCAAATCTATAATGATGGTTCATAATGTTTTTGTGAATTTCTAAAGAATATCCTCTAGGAGTTTCAAACCAGGTGTTCAATAAGTCCGGTTGTCATGAACTAGGTGATGAATGAGTCTATCTTCATGATCCCTTTTCAGAGTCATTACCACTTGGGTACATATATTTCATAGCTACATCTACTTGTATTATCTGTACAAGGATGTAATTTCTTGTAAACCACTTGCTCTATCCTTCACAAAATTTCCTTGACATTTTCCTATACATTGACTTATACCTAGAATTATTCTTAAATGTATCCCTAGGGATATCATTAAATGTTTCTTATCCAAGTTTTTAATTAAAAAAAATCCTTTTCATTGACACCAACTAAAACGAACCAGGATTTTCATATATAAATATTAAATCCTTTTGGATGAATATTCAATATATTTAAAAAAAGCCTCAGGACCATAATGGTTTAGTGTCTTTGGAGACTTGGTATATAATCTTAATAATTCATGAAATATCTTCAAAATCCCCCATAAAGATATTCCAATTTAGTACTATTTATAATCATATCCTACTTAAAACTTTCTTTATAGCCTGGGGAAAAGAAACTTAAGAAAAGTAAATATCATATTCTTAGTAAGGGTAAACATGGAAGATATCAATTGATGATCATATGAAAGTTTAAGATAAGCATAAGGTTTTTATATTATGAATATAACTTAAATATTTCATACCCATTATATAATAGATCATAAACATGATCCATGGTATAAACCATTATTCTTTTAAAATATATGAAACATAAGATTAAGAAATCATCATAAAAAAACCATGAACCATAATTTCATGTCATATAAGTGTGGCACCATCATAGGTATGGAAATCATTTTGTATGTCAATTTTAACATCCAATCACATAAAATCATATGGAATCAGAAATCAAAACATGTTTCCAATTTCATAACATATCTGGAATCATCTCATATTTCCTCTATAGGGTCAATCATATAAGTCTATTTCCCAAAGAGGATCATGTACACCAATTTTTACACATAATTTTCTCATGAGATATAAAAGAATACCCAATAAATTTAAGAGAGATATAGTTCGCACCCATCAATTAATAAAAATCATAAAAAAAAGTTTCACAAGCTCATAAAACAAGAATCGTATCAGAAACTATGAAAATAAATGTATTTCATAATAATTTCATTATAACATAACCAGTGGAAAATAGACAAGTTTTATAAAAATTTTATAATTTTATCATAGAATAAACCATAGAAAAATAATGGGTTTTATAAACATATTTTCATAATAAACATAAAAATAAACCATCTAAATAAATAATAATTAGGGAAACATTATATTATATCCCTAGTAAAACATAAGTAATTCCAAATGTTGTTATCATTTATGGATAGAAATTACATAAAATATCAATAAATTTTTTTTAATAAAAATATCAATTTCATTTGAAATAATATATTTAAAATAAAAAAATTCCCTGAATATTAATGAAAAAAATTATTTTAAATTATCATTGAAATATTGAAAATGAATCTTCAAATAATTTAGTGTCCATGAAGGTTTAAAATTCTTTTCATGTCATACACATTAAAACAAACATTCCTTTCCATTTTTTGTTAAAAATTCAAAACTACCTATTTCAAAAAAACACAAGAATATTCCTTTAAAAATATTTCACAAAAAGTAAAAAATGGATTGAAATTTATTTAAAAAATAATTTTATAATAGTACAAAAAATCTTTAATATTTTTAGAAAATGTTTTAATAGAAGAAAAATGGTTTTAGACCAAAGATAGAAATAAATATTATTTTTACTTAAAATAATTATTTTGGACTCTTAAGTACATAAAGATATTAAAATGAATATAAAAAATAAATTTTAATGAAATAATTAGTGTATAATAAAATTCATGAGTTTCTTTAAAGGTAGAACCTTATATCTCATTATTGGAAGCCTATCATAAAAAATTCTGATAGACAACAAGATTATAACATTAAAAATTTACTACATTGGTATATTTTGAATAGAAAGTCACATGAAAGAAATGAAATTATATAGTTATATATATACCATAATTATCATGATAAGGTTTGTGAAATACATTCATAGAAATTATATACACCACACAAAAGAAACAATTGGTGTATAAGGCATGTGGCTCCAAGAAATAAAAGTAAGACGAAGATCCTTTACCTTAAGTCTTATCTTACTTTATACACATTAGAAAATCATATATAACAAGTATAATTTTATTATAAATCTATTAAATAAACATAATAATATTTATCGTATTGTATATTATTTACTTATAACCTTTCATTACCTATTTATTAACAATTCCTTGTTAAAATCATGTTTTGGGTAATAACTGATTCATTTTTCATGTATGTTTTGATTTATTATTTTTCAGTCCTTTATATTGATCATGGATAAATAATCTACATAATTTTAATTGTGATTGTAGACGCCGGAAAAGTCCGTTGCTCCCAAACGAAGCTCCGGATGCGGAAAGCGAGGTCATATTTGGAGTCGGAAGGATGTTTCGGAGGGCCCGGAGGCCTTGCGCGGAATTTCAGAGGCACGCGCGCAAGGGGATGTCCCGCGCGGAAAACCCCCGGGATGCGCGCAATGCGCCGGCTCGGCGCGCAATTCTGCGCGCCGCGGGTCCGCGCGCCTCCCTTACGCGCCGCGCCCGATTCCGCGCCCGCGCGAAGAATTTCGCGCTCGCACCCAGGATTCCGCGCCCGGGGTTGCCTATAAATACAAGGCGACCCCCAACGTTTCAAAGGTTGCTGGAAGTCGAAACGTCTCCCGTGCGCGCAATTCAACCCCTTCCGCGCGCAATGACGAACTTCAGGTAACCTCCTTTCTTTCGCGCAAGAAAGCCTCGGGGTCCGCCTTCGCGCGCAATCCCCGCTGGCTCCTTTCATTTGAATAAAAACTCACCCTAAGGCCTTTGCGCGCAAAAGAACCCGCTTGCGCGCAATTGCCCCCGGGGTGCGCGCAATCCGGCCTGATTGCGCGCACCCCCCCTTCTTTCAAGTGGCCATTCATTAGAGAATGAGCCGTTGCCCCCGCGCGCTATCCGAAGCCCGGTGTGAGCAATCTGAAGCATCCGCGCGCAAGGCGCTGGCCCAATTGCGCGCCAGCCGCCCCGATTGCGCGCCGGCCCGCAGTATTGCGCGCAAAGCTTCCTTTTTGCGCGCAATCTACCCGGGTCGTCCCCGTTGACCTCCTAAGGTTACCCGCCTGTGTGGCACCCGATGATTCTCATCCCGGGTGCCCGCACCGTGCGTTGTCTTCCCGTGCGGCCCTCCAGGCTTGCGCGAAGTGACACGCACCTATGTCCAGCATGACGTTAAACTGCATACTCGTCCAGCATGACGTTAAACTGCATATACGTCCTGCACGACGTTAAACTATACATCGTCCGCGCTGCAAGACGTTAAACTGCCAAGTGCTTCGTCCGGCAACCTATGCCCAGCATGACGTTAAACTGCACACCCGTCCAAGCTGCACGACGTTAAACTGCCTAGCCCCCATCGTCCGTGCTGCAAGACGTTAAACTGCCAAGTGCCTCGTCCTCAACACATGACGTTAAACTGTACTTCGTCTGGCAAGACGCTAAACCGTCCGCAACCTGATCCCGTGCTCCGCACGCAGGGTCTCCCCCGGTTTGGACGTGGCCCCCACCCGCTCGTCTCTGCAGGGATGTCGGGATTGTCCCCCTTTTGGGACGATTTAATGGGAGTGGCTTTTCCCTACGGGGGCAGGGTATTACAAACCCCTAGTTTCTCGTGGGAGGCTGCACATGTGTATCTCCATTGCACCTCCCCACTGCCGAAGCCAGTAGAGGGTCTGACTGGGATCGAGGTGTCTTTTGCTTTCGGTCCAAGTCCCTTCCAACTGAGTTTTGCAGTATCCGGGCTGCCCCAAGTGCGTAAGTCCTGACAGATTGAACTACGTGGACTTTGATCCCTGTCTTCTATACAGGGTACGTAGGAAGCCTCCCTGAGGCCCAAGCCCACCACCTGGTCGTTCCGGTCGTATTTACGTCCGTTCGTCCATCAGTGGACCCCTCCAGGGTTCACGCTTGCGTTGATTCACCTATGAATCCGCCCCTGTGGGAGGCTGCCCGTGTGTATCTCCACGGTGCCTCCCCACAGCCCCCCTTTTCCATTTCCCCTTTTATCGTCCAGCATGACGTGAAACTGTGATCCACCCGGCCGTTCCATCCCCCTCCGTGCGAGGTGGTTCGGTTCAATCCTCCGCCCGGCGGCCTCGACCTCTTCGTGAGTCGGCTTGCCGACGTCCAGCATGACGTTAAACTGTATGCCCGAACTACGTTGACTTTGATCCGTGTTAACGCGCGGTACGTAGGAAGCCCCCCTGGGGTCCAAGCTCTTTACTCCATCATCCATCCTGATCCTTACCCGGGCCGCCACATCCCGGTGGGGTCATGCCACTTCACTCCACTCCACGTTACTTGGGAAGCCGCCCATGTGCTGGCCCCAGCGTCGGAGGTTCCCCGCAAGGGGTTCCGTCATCTGATCCACTTTTCGTGTTGATCGGTCCGATGCCGTCCCCGCTGGACGTTAAACTCGCGGCATACCCCGTGTTAAACACGGGAAGCTGAGGAAAACCTCAGGTGACACAGTTCCCCGCACCTAGTACGGGATGCCTCAGGCCATCGTGCCTTCGAGAAGCCCTATTAGGGACGGAAGACAGACGTGCAGAGCCGCAGTGTTACAACACGCCCCCAGCACCCAGAGCCACCCGGCCTTCTCACCGCAGGTTGCTGCCCCGCCCAGACTCCTTGGAACGTCCGGGCGGAAGCAGCGTAATTAACCGGTGTCCATGAAGATATGGCGCCGGGAACGAGATTCACGAACATTCTTAAGTCTATGAGGGAGACCCGGATTAGGCGACAAGTTCCGAGGAGACGTCCGAGGAAGGAGGAGCCGACATCCCATCATCCCGGTTTCGATCAAGGAGCAGACGCCCCTGAATAAGGGACGGATGCCGCCCGCCCTTGGAAAGCGGGACTGCGGGACCACAAGCCGCGCGCCCATCCCCTCGGGTTGACGGGTGCACGCGCGAACGCGTCCTGGCGGAACAGCGTAACCCGACGCACATCCGCACCGAAACAGAAAAATGGTGAACCCGACGTGAATCTCTTCTCCTCGATACGAAGACCGATGGCTTTCAGAGGTGTTGGAAGACCGGCGTGTTGCCCGGCCAAGCATTCAGTCTTACCCGCCAGGGGCTGGGGAAGGGACATCGGGCACTCCGTCTCGCAACGTCGAGGGCCTGGGTTCCCCCCACGGAAGGCGTCGTGGCGCTAATGGTTAGTTGTCGATTCCTTTTTCCTGTCAGTATTAATGGGTCATTCTCCCTGCTTTCAGAAATCAGGTCGCCCGATCTAGTGCCCGAACGCCACCCGCCCACTGGCGCAGGGACAGGGGAAACACCGACGCGGCTACTCCGCGCGGTCCCGCCCGTTCCACAGCCGTCCCAGCAGCCGCAATTGCGGGACGACCACGCCCTCTCTCCCCCTCGGAGGTCATCCAGAGAAGGGTGATCAACACCCTGGTGCGGAGATACGAGGAAGAGGGAGTCATCCCCACTAGGGACATGGCTCGCCTAGACCTTGAGGAGGCTGCGCCTCGCCACCACCGCCGCCCCCGAGGGCCGCGCAGGGAGGCACCACTGCCTACCTCAACGTCCAATCGCTTCGGGAGTTTATCCCCGGAGCGCTCTGACAGTTCCCTTCCCTATGCGGATGAAGTGGAAGATGCCCAGGATCACCCTATCCGAGGTCCGCTCCAGGGATCCACGATAAGGGCTCCCGCCAGGCCACGGCGACATCGCCGCCAGGCCCCTCAAGTCGAGGAACAGGCTCTCCACCTGCCCGCGCCGCTCATCCCGGCTCGTCTGTCTCGACGCCAACGTCGGGCACGAGCGGAAGAGGATGCCCACCTTGGGGCTCTAGCAACAGCGGCCGCATTGGCCCAAGCCACTGCTGGCTCCAGTCGCCAGGCCTCTGTGCATCCTGAGCGGGGGAACTCCTATGCCCGACCCGGATCGAGGCCCCGACCGCCCCAAAGGCAGGTTGGGTTGACTCTCCCGGTTGCTGGCACTGGCAGTAGCCACCGCGGACCACCTCGCGGTAGCACTATTCACCGGCAGGATCTACTCTGTGTGGCCGATCCAGGAGGCATGGGTCATCCCACCTCCCGATCCCGGCCCGGAGTCCTGCCCGGGATCATCTCTCCCCGCGTCCCCTTTGATATCTGTCCCGGTGCCCCTCGCACCTTGGTTCCCAGTCCTCTCGGCCCCAGCACCAGTGCGGCCGGAGGACGCCAGGACAGAGATCAGCCCTGCCCCGAAGAACCACCCAGGGGCAGGAAGGCAAGGCGTCGACGCCGAGGGAAGAATGTTGCGGAGTTCCGGACAGAGATCCGACCGGTTTGCTTCTCTGACTCAGAGGCAGAGTACGATTCGGCGACAGAGCCCCTTCCCCAATCCCGCCAGTCAAGGGCAGGGGTAGGAATGCGGCACGTCAGCCTCGTGCTCCCCGAGAGCGAGATCGATGTGATCCCCGCGTCTCTCCGAAGGTATATCCGGAGTAACGAGGGCCTGGTAGACCCCCAAGGATCAAACTTGCGGTTGGTACCGGCCCCTCCGGAAGTGCCTTCCGTCTCGATCAGAGAAGCCGGAGACTTTTTCTGGGGACCGACGGTCGAACCACGATCTGGTGCGCCCTCGGCGAGCACCGATGCTACGGCAGGATGTTCGCTCGCCGGCCCGTCCTATCGTGATGTGGTAGCTGGGGCACCGCCACCCTCAGGGGGAGGCCCGGGATATGGAGGCCAATCGGCCTGCTCGCCGTATTCACCGCCGGCCAGCCCGTCGGCCCGACGGCCCGCCTCGGCACCACTACCAGTTCCCCGTCCGTTCCCAGCCATGGAAGAGGACCGAGGAGATCTGGGTCCCGAGTTTGAGTCGTGGAGCTTCTGGACCGTCCTTGCAGAGGGCCACTTCCCTGAGAAGTTTTGGCCAGTCGCAGGACCGGGCTTTGATGCACCCGAATCGCTCACCCCGGATGAGTTCGAGTGCTTCCGCCGAACTCTCCGGGAGACTCACTCCCGTCTTCACTGCCTACAAATGCCATACCCCGGGAGTCAACTACACCTGGAGGATATTGGTGAGCAGTGCCGTCAAATTGACCTGGCCATGCTCCCCGCGGTTCGGCACCCCGGGTCATTTGGGCACCACGAGGCCCTCCAACAACGATGCGTTGAGTGCTTTCAAGTACTCCGCAAAGTTATCGAGGAAGCCACTCCCCACGTGTATATCCGTGGATGGGGGCAGTACGCTGCCCTACGCTTCAGTGTGATTCGCCGACAGCCCGATTCGTTGGGTGGCCCTGAGGGTATATCCCCAGGGACAGGAACAGTCAATATGGCTGACCTGTCGGGAGAGGGGAACGACTTGGAACTTCTCGACGGGGGCTTCCCCCCCGAAGACAAGCCGTCGTCAGACCCATCAGTGAGAGTTACTCGTCATCAGAGGAACCTCCTGGGGCTCCCCGCACCCACTGAAGCACTGACGTTGAGCCGAAACGTCAGCAAAGGAAAAGAGCACAGCGAGGCTATAAGGCCCGCCGACCCATCTGCCTCCATGCGGAAGGCAGAGGAGGATCCCGAGAAGGCTACGCTACGTCAGCAGCTCGCCGAACAGAAGAGGCTGGTTGACCAGCTCCTCGCCGAGCGCGCTGCAGAACGGCGGCCTGACTACGGTGATCCCAGGCCAGGGCAGCAGGGACCGGAACAACCACCCCTCGATGAGACTCTCCCGGGCAACCGTGATTACGCCGTGTTCGCCGACAGGAGAGAGGCCATTGCCTACGGCAAGAGGGCGCGGTATGTTTCGCCACACCCTCCCGAGCAGCGCGACTACCCGAGAGATCCCGCTCGGATTCCTCCCGCTGCCCCAAGGGCCGCTCCGCCAGCCATCCCACGAGCTGCCGAGTTCGACGATCCGGTCGACGACCCGATTGAAGGGCCATGCAATGCGCTCGTGGTTAGAGATCCTCGCCAGGACTGGAACCCATGTCCGGACGATCCGATGGCGGCACTCATTGCCCGCTTGGAAGCCTTGGAGACTCGGCAGGTGGCGATCCCACCGGACGGCAAGCCATACCCAGCATGGGTGGATGACATGCCGGCGCCTCCGGGATTCGGGAATCCCACTTTCGCCCCCTTCAACGGGACCGGAGATCCGCCACAACATTTGGCCCATTTCAACTCGAGGTGCGGGCCTATGTTGGGGACTCCGGCGCAGCAAGAGGCCGCTAAGCTTCGCTGCTTTGTCCAGACACTGGAAGGGCCAGCATTTGTCTGGTACAGCCAGCTTCCCGTCGGGTCGGTAACCAGCTGGGAGGACCTCCGTAGACAATTCCTCTACCAGTTCAGTTCCACGACCCGGAAGACGAGTATCGCAGACCTCTTCAAGTGCAAGCAGAGGCCTGATGAGCGAGTCGCGGACTTCGTCGCCCGATGGAAGGGTCTCACGTATTCCCTTGACATTCCATTGACTCAGGAGCAGTTGCTGACAATGTGCGTCGGGAACGTCAAGACCGAGCTGGTCCCTTCCCTGATCACTCAGAATTACCCCGGAGGGTTCAGGGACTTCTCAGACAAAGCTCAACGTCTTGAGGAAGCCCTGCAACAGGCCAGCCAGGCACACCCGCTGCCTCCTATGATTCCTGCAAGGAGAGCCAGCAGGGCTGAGCCCGCTGCTGTGGCCCAGATAGAGGCTCCCAGGCCGTTGGAGCTGCTGCCGGTGAGGCCAGCTCCGCAGCCTCACAGGAATCCGCCTCCACGGGCTCAGTTCCCGGCCCAGCAACGGCAGCCTCAGAACCGGCCGGCCCCTCCGCGTAATGTACCGCCGCAACCCCGGCGAGATAATCAGGGTCCACCTCCTCGGCAGGCCCCTCCGGCCCCTCGTCAAGACCGCGCTCCCAGGGGCCCGCGACACCTGACGTACTCATTCCATGAGGATCAGGTCCCCGGTTATTTCCGGAGCGCCCTGGAGCAGAGGATTGTGCGATTGCCTGAGTGCTGGAGGCCAGAGGAGGCACATCTCACGGATAACCCCCGCTACTGCCCCTACCATCGGGCCCTGGGGCACACCATCCAGCGGTGCTATGTGTTTAAGGACTGGCTCCAAGACCAGATTAACAACAATGTAATCAGGTTGGGCCCAGCTCCAGCACATGTAGCGGGCGTGTTCGTGGGATCAGATGACGATAGTGGCAACGAGGACGAATGGCAACTGGTCTCCGACCGCGGGTCCCAGAAGTATAATAACTGGATGGCCCGCAAGACGACCATTCGCGCCCAGGGAATCATCCGTGCGCGCTTGAATCAGCCTGAGCCCCCAGAACCTGCGGGTGCTGCTTCGGCATCGTCGTCCCAGTCTGCCTCCTCCAAGAGGAGCAAACGGCGGCAGCGCAAGAAGGAAGAGCGCGCCCCGCCAGTTCCGCCACTATCCCGTACTCTCGGCGATTTCATGCCCCCGGGGATGGGGGTCCCTCCTCGGATCCGCCCGGTGATGGATGATTCGTCCGATGACGGTATTGGGTACGCTTCGGTTAACACCGTCGAGCTGGTAAATCCCTTTTCGGTTCCCGACGTTGAAGAACACCAGGTGGACCTCCCTAGCGTCCCCGGTCGTCGCCACCGTCGGAAGAACCGCAGCAGCAGGAGTCGTCGGGGCACAGCCGTCGGTACCTCCGGCCAGGCCGTGCACGCCACTGAGACTAGGCGGCAGGCTCAAGATCGAGCTCAACGTGCGCAGGCTCCCCATCCGGGGATGACGGATTCACCTCCGCCACTGTTTGTGGTATGGGACCGGGCAGAACCGCCTCAGCCGCGTCGCGACCAGCTCCGCCCTGCCACAAGTCCATCCCGGCCTCCTGACTCCAGTACGGTGACCATTTCCCGGACTGCGACCAGTGAACAGCGAGATGCGCCAAGTACCAGTCGGCCGCCGATCCAACCGGTAAGGCCCGTCATGCCACCAACCGCAGAGCAATCTCCTGCAACCAGGAGCTCGCGCTTGGCCAAAAAGTATGATGTCCTGAAGCACTTGGCCGACATCCCAGCAAGGCTCTCCATCCTTGAGGCTCTGCGCATGTCATCTGAGATGCGCGAGGCACTCGCTGAAGCCCTGAAAAGCCCCCTCCAGTTTGAGACAGAGGTTGCGGCTGCAGAGGCCTTTCACGCCGAAACGATCGAGGACGCCGAATGTCAGGCAGTTATCTCGTTCTCTGGTAAGGATGAAGACCCTCCTATACAGGGACACATTCGTCCGCTGTATGTCACCGGCCAGTTCAACGGCCTTGAAGTCCGGCGCTGTCTTGTCGACACGGGGTCCGGGATTAATCTGATTCCAACTCGGACGCTCCGGAGATTGGGGTTGTCTGAGGATGACTTGATTCCCTCCGACCTCAGGATCCAGGGGTACGACCGCACCGAGCAAACCCCGGTCGGCAAGATACGTTTGAAGACCCAGTTCGGTGACTTGGTTGCCAACACCGAATTCATGGTAGTCTCTCAGGACACTGCGTATAACGCATTGATGGGCAGGCCATGGCTTCACCTTCATGCGGCGGTTCCCTCGTCATACCACCAATGCCTCAAATACTCCCTTAATGGTCGAGTAGGCGTGCTTCAAGGAGATGCCTCTCCTTTTGCCTCATGTGAAGCCCGCTATCTGGACGCGGACTATTACAAGAGCAAGGATAAGCAGATCCTGGCAGGTGAGGTTGAGCCTGTCACTGTTGCAAGCGATCCCTGGGCAAGTCTGGATGACGCTTACGTCCTCCCGATTCACCGGTTGGACGTCGCCATGGTCTTGACGGTCCGCGAGTCTCCTGATGAGACGGCCGCGACCGCCCGCGCCAGCACCAGTGGCCCAGCAGGATCTGGTAGCCCCAATGCAGTTTCCAACGCAGTCTCTCCCGTGGATGATCCCTCCCCGAGTGGAGAGGACGTGGAAGATGCACCCCCAGCCTTTGAGGAGGGCGTCCCCGCCACGGTCGATGAGTTAATACAGGTGAACCTTGGAACCGAGGCCGATCCAAGACCCACGTTGGTTAGTGCCGCCATGCCCTCTGAGGAGCGGCAGCAGTACGTGGACTTTCTCAGGCAGCACCGTGATGTGTTCGCTTGGGGCTATGACGAGATGCCGGGGCTAGATCCTCAGGTAGCCGTCCACCGCCTAGGTCTCCCGGCGAACCATCGCGGGTTCAAGCAGCCTCCCAGGAAAATGCACCCATCCCATGGTGCCATGGTTGAGGCCGAAGTTGACAAGCTTATCAAAGCCAACTTCGTGAGGGAAGTTCAGTACCCCAAATGGCTGGCCAACATTGTGCCGGTCAGGAAGAAGAACGGGCAGATTAGAGTCTGCATCGACTTCCGCGATCTCAACCGCCACTGTCCGAAGGATGATTTTCCCCTTCCAGTGACAGAGCTGTTGATTGATGCCACGGCAGGGTTCCAAGCCCTCTCCTTCATGGATGGATACTCCGGATACAACCAAATTCGGATGGCCCCTGAGGATGAGGAGTTCACTGCCTTCAGGGCCCCCCAAGGTACCTTTTGCTACCGGGTCATGCCCTTCGGCCTGAAGAATGCAGGTGCCACCTACCAACGGGCGATGCACCGCATATTCAAGCCAATCCTCGGCACACTGGTGGAATGCTACGTCGACGACTTGGTTGTCAAATCGCGCCAGCGTCAGGACCATCTCAAAGATCTTGAGAAAGTGTTCAGCTTCCTCCGGTCTCGCTGCCTGAAGATGAACCCGTTGAAGTGTGCCTTTGGGGTCACCTCCGGAAAGTTCCTTGGATTTGTGGTAAGATACCGGGGTATTGAGATCGACCCAGAGAAAATCAGGGCGATTAGCCAGATGCCTCCCTCGGGTACCGTCCGGGAACTGCAAGGGTTCCAAGGCCACTTAGCCTATATACGCCGATTCATCGCGAATCTGGCCGGCAAGTGTAAGCCCTTTTCTCGGCTTATGAAGAAGGGTGTCACCTATGTATGGGATAAAGAGTGTCAGACCGCTTTCGAGGAAATCAAGCAGTACCTGCTTCAACCTCCGGTCCTGATGCCGCCCGTATCCGGAAAGCCGCTGGTCCTTTATGTGACCGCCCTGGAACGGTCCCTGGGTGCCCTTCTCGCCCAGAAGAACAACGAGGGAACAGAGAATAGCCTCTATTACCTCAGTCGCATGCTCCTCGATGCGGAGGTTAGGTATTCCCCCATCGAGAAGAGCTGCCTGGCGCTCGTATTTGCCGTACAGAAATTACGGCACTACTTGCAGCACCATGAGGTACAGTTGGTTTCTCGGGTAGACCCGTTGAAATATATCCTGAGCCGACCTATGTTGACTGGCCGTCTAGCGCGGTGGGCTGTGATTCTCCAGCAGTTCGACATCAGGTATGTGTCTCAGAAGGCCATCAAAGGGCAAGCGTTGGCAGACTTTCTGGCCGCTCACCCGACCTCCGCGGATCAGCCGCTGGATCTAGGCTTTCCTGATGAGACCATTCTCTCGGTTGATCGAGCCGATCCATGCTGGCAGATGCACTTTGACGGTGCCTCCCGGAGCCCCACCGGTAGAAGACTCGATAATCCTAAGCTCAACAGAGTGGGCCTGGGTATCGTCTTCATTACCCCGGAGCGAGCCGTGCTGCCATACTCTTTCCTGTTGTCAGAGGGCTGTACCAACAATGAGGCGGAATACCATGCCCTCATCACCGGCCTCGAGTTAGCTCTCGAGATCGACGTGCCCCATCTGTGTGTGAAAGGGGACTCCGAGCTGGTCATTAAGCAGATCAATGGCGACTATGTTGTCAGGAAGCCGGAACTTGTGCCATTGTTGGAGTGCACCCTCCTTCTGATGGCCCGGTTCCCTTCTCGGCCAGAAATTGTCCATATTCCCCGGTCGCAGAACGGTCGAGCAGATGCTTTGGCCAGCCTGGCTGCGTCACTTGCGGAACCTGAACAGGACAACCTGATCGTCCGCGTGACGCGCCGCAGGCTCATCGCTCCCGTTATCCCGGAAGAAGATCGCGGCCCGTTGGTAAGTAATCTCACCACGGTTGCCCCTATGCCCGGAGCCCCGAGTACCCCAGATATAGCAGTCGGATCAGCCCCTGATTGGAGGAAGCCTTTGGTTGAGTACCTCCAACATGGCATTCTTCCGTCAGATCGGGCCGAGCGCGAGCGAGTTCGACGCCGCGCATCGCAGTTCGTCCTCCAGAGCAGTCCCGGCCTGGAGCAGATCCTCTACAAACGCGGATTTGATGGTGTTCTCCTCCGTTGCCTTCAGGGAGTTGAGATCCCACGAGTCATGCAAGAGGTTCATGCTGGTTCATGCGGCGCCCACCAAACTGGGCCGAAGCTGTCCCACCAGATTCGGAGGTTGGGATACTTCTGGCCCTCTATGATCCATGACTGCATCGAGTACGCCAGGAGGTGCCATGCGTGCCAGGTTCACGCGAACTTTGTGCATCGGCCGCCGGAGCCTCTCCATACCACAAGGTATTCCTGGCCCTTTGCAGTCTGGGGACTGGACGTTGTGGGACCTTACCCGCCGGCGACAGCTCGCCAGTGCCGGTTCATTCTGACCGCCACGGACTTCTTCTCCAAATGGGCAGAAGCGATTCCGCTCAGAGAGGTCAAATCCTGTTCGATCGCTGACTTCGTGACCTCCAACATCATCTATCGATTTGGAGTGCCTCACGCTATCCTCACGGATAACGGAACCAATTTCCGAGCAGCCGAGTTGAAGAAGTTGTACGCCAAGTATAACATCCGCTCGAACCATACATCTCGCTATCATGCGCAGGCGAATGGACAGATCGAGGCGTTTAACAAAACCCTCTCTAACATTCTGCAAAAGATGGTTGGTCAGAACAAGAAGAGTTGGCCGGACAAGCTCCCCAACGCCCTCTGGGCTTATCGGACGACGACTCGCAATTCCACCCAGATGACCCCTTATTCCCTGGTGTATGGAGCTGAGGCCGTCCTGCCCATCGAGATCCAGTTACCGTCCTTGCGCACTGCGGTCTACGACCAGCAAGCGCCGGACAGAGTTGCTGAAGCCCGTCTAGTCGAGTTGGAAGCACTGGATGAGAATAGACTTCGCGCTTTGCACAACTTGGAGAGGCATCAAAGCAGGATGGCTCGAGCTTTCAATAAGAAGGTTCGCCTCCGCTCCTTCCTACAGGGTGATTTAGTGCTAGCCCTAAGAGCACCGATGATCCCCGGCAGGAAGCCGCCCAAGTTGGAGCCCAAGTGGGAGGGACCTTTTGTTGTCCACAAGGTCTATCCCAATGGCGCGTACTCCCTAGCGACTATGGATGGTGAGCGTGTCACTCCTCCCACCAACGCTAGGTTCCTCAAGCAATACTTTGCCTGAGTGTCACCACGTCCTGCACGACGTTAAACTGCATTCGTCCAGGCTACAAGACGTTAAACTGTTTAGCATTCGTCCGCGCTGCAAGACGTTAAACTGCCAAGTGCTTCGTCCCGCATGACGCTAAACTGCACTACGTCCGAGCTACAAGACGTTAAACTGTTCAGCATTCGTCCTGCATGACGTTAAACTGCCTCTCCAGAACTACGTGCGGCTTGATTCCCATCCTTATGGGATACGTAGGACCGCCTGGACGCTTGCGTTTCAGGCCCAGCCCCATCCTTCGGGAATTTCCATCCCATCTCGGGCCCTTGGCCCAGTTGCCCCGGGGTGTGCGGCGTATGGTGTGAGTGCGGGGCTATGCCCTCATTCACGTCGGTTTGTTCGTCACGCTGTACGCCCCCCTCCACGTTTGGGGATGCCTTCTGCTCCCCCCTTCTTTTTTTCCTCATCGTCCTGCATGACGTTAAACTGCACTTCAAGAACTACGTATGGCTTGATTCCCATCCTTATGGGATACGTAGGACCGCCTGGACATCATGTTTCAGGCCCAGCCCCATTTCCCGGGAATCCCTATCCCGCGTTGGGCCTCTGGCCCCAGTTCCCCTCCTTTTTTGTGCGAGGCGTATCGCGTGAGCGGGGGATTATGTCCTCATTCGCGTCGGTCTACTGGCCGCGCCGTACGCCTCCCCCGTGTGTGGGACTACCTCACACCCCTCATCGTCCTGCATGACGTTAAACTGCCTTTCAAGAACTACCTATGGCTTGATTCCCATCCTTATGGGATACGTAGGACCGCCTGGACGCTTGTGTCTCAGGTCCAGCCCCGTCTCTTGGTTGATCACGGGGACCTGCCCCCCTTCGGTTGCTCTCAGGGTGAGTCCTCCGACCCTTTCCGGAGATCTGTTAACATGTTTTGGGGTGCTTCGGTCTATGACTCGTAGTGTCAGATTCAATCCCGACAAGTCCTGTGTTGCTTGTCAGGCCTCGCGCTTCCTCTTGTTCGAGCCTTCACTCAAAGGGATCCTCGTTAGCGGTTTGGGTACGATGCCTCAGTGCTCTCCCACCGCTCCGGGTCGATTTACCGGCGGGTCTTGGGCCGCAAATCGATATGAATCCTGCGATTGAGCGGTTGATGCTCGTTTGCTTGCCCCGTCTTAGGCTGACGCGATCGGATGTTGTGTTGCGAATGCGTCAGCAACGTCCTTGATCGCCATGTCAGCTCTCTCGGGCTCTGAACATTGGTTGCGCAGTCCTCATCACACTCCGCCTTTGTGCGTTGTAGTGGGATCTTGACACTCTCTTCATACCGACCCCCGGTACGCCTCTACACGTTAGGCAGACCAACCAGGGTAATGATGTCGTTCGAGGCTCCCATGATCTGAGCACCAAGGATATATGCAGATATCCTCCCTAAGGGCCATGCGTAGCTGGACCCTCGTCCCCATAAGGAGGAGGGAGTCGCCCGAACAATTGCGTTCTGGGCCCAGTATATCTGGAGGCTAGCATCTCTGCCCCTCGGGTGATGGACATACGCAGACCCCTATCCCAAGACTCTTTTCCTGGAATCGTGCGTGACCGCAGGGCTGGGTATGTTCCCACCCCCGCCGTGTCCGCCGTACCGCGATAAGCGGGTTCCTCCATGGTCCGAACCACACGACCTTAAACTGTGTTGTCTGGTCCTACCACACGACCGTAAACTGTGATCGTCTTGGCCGCCCGACGAGAAACGGCACTGCATCGTGATGTCCTCCTCAGGGGACACTCATGTTGGGCGCTGGTTAATGACCACGCCATTCATCAATGCCTTCCATGGCTTGATTATTGTGGCGACGCCAGAGATTTCTCAATCACGGGCATGTCGCCGCACAAAGAAAAACCATTCATCTTTAAGGACAAACAAGAAATATCAAATGCCGCTCCTTTTGTGTGCGAGGGTCAGACCCGCACTCTTCCCCGCGCTGGTGCCCGATTGTGTTGCACCGCGCTTCAAGAACTACGTGCGGCTTGATTCCCATCCTTATGGGATACGTAGGAACGCCCGGATGTTTGAAACTTCGGGTCCAGCCCCCCACCTCTTAGAGATTCCCCCTTCTCTGGGGAATCCGCCGCCTTCAGGTCACCCTCAAGGCGTGTTCCCCGACCCCTTGCCGTGGTCCACCGGTGTCAAGAGTACTCTGGTTTATTGCCAGGAGGGTCAGGATCCGCTTGGTCAGGTTTCCTCCACTTTTCAGGCTTCGTGCTCCCTTTCATTCGGACCCATCGTCTAGGCCCTGGGTGGAGCCCCCGTGAACGGTTCGGACACAATGCCTCAGTGCTCTCCCACCGACTCGGGCCGGTACCCCCCAATGGCCTCGGGCAGCAAATCGATATAAATCCTGCGATTGAGCGGTCGATGCTCGTTTGCTGCCTCATTCCACCAACGGTTGGTGCGATGTTGATGCTGCTTTTCCGCCACGGTCGGCAGTATTCTCATATCGTCACGCCGGTGCTCCCGGTCCTCGAGTGAATGGCCGCATGATTCACATTTTCCACCTCCCATTCTGACCAGGCGAAACCTCGACACTCTTGACACTATCCCTCAGTGCATCTTCGCATATCTAGGGGATATGACCACGATGTGGCGTGCTTTGAGCCCTTATGGTCCGAGCTCTAAGACCTTAAACTAAGATCTCCCCTTATGGTCCGAGCTCTAAGACCTTAAACTAAGATCTCCCCTTATGGTCCGAGCTCTAAGACCTTAAACTAAGATCTCCCCTTATGGTCCGAGCTCTAAGACCTTAAACTAAGATCTCCCCTTATGGTCCGAGCTCTAAGACCTTAAACTAAGATCTCCCCTTCTGGTCCGAGCTCTAAGACCTTAAACTAAGATCTAGCCCTTATGGTCCGAGCTCTAAGACCTTAAACTAAGATCCTCTAGCCCTTATGGTCCGAGCTCTAAGACCTTAAACTAAGATCCTCCACCTTTATGGTCCGAGCTCTAAGACCTTAAACTAAGATCCAGCCCTTATGGTCCGAGCTTTAAGACCCTAAACTAAGATCTACCCCAAATGGGGTCCTACGTCCTGCATGACGTTAAACTGCACTCACAGAACTACGTGTGGCTTGATCTCCAGCCTGATGGAGTACGTAGGAACGCCCGGGCATTTCGACTCGGGTCCAGCCTCAGGGATCGTTAAGTCCCGCCCCTCCTCGTCGCCGGCCGTCTGGCCTGACTTCGGGTAGAGTGGTGCAGTTGTGATATTCTCCCCGATTCAGCTCGGGATGCCCCATCGCAATGATGGGAAGCGACAGTTTCCTCGTCAGAGAGGTGCTGTCTGAGAATTGAGGTGACTCACGGCCAGATTAGTGCATCCGCCCAATACGCTTTCCCCACGGTGGCGCAATTTTGAGAGCGTTGGATTCTGTCCGAACAAATCGTCACTTCGCCCCACGCTTCGCATGCCCTGTTGATCTGGATTTTCCACCCTTGTGTCTGAAGGAACCCCAAAGCGGTATTCATGATGACATGTGGTCCGCCTCCTGCAATATGAATGATGGCCTTTTTCGGTCCGTCTATTGCAGTTGTTATGGTCGATCCACTGTCCGCCTACCGTCTTGGGCATTTCCTGGAAGGCCGATCGTTGTGGACGTCTGGATTCGGGACACGCGATTCACCCTTTCTCATTTCCCTATGTTCGGATAAAATCTCAACGCCCCTAGCGTTGTCCCGCTCGTGTGTTGGAACAAGTTGGGGGACGATACATTGGTTAGGTCTGAGGTCTCCTTTCCCAGGAATGACCTCCCTCTTTTCTCCAGAAACCCAGGCCCAATTATGGATGCCTGATGCTTGGTTAACACTCCCGCAAGACAACGAATTGTGGTTGAGCATGTTAAACCAAAAGACGCAGATAAATATGGCGATTCATACAAGTGGATCAAAATATTAAGTAGCGGAAGCAAATGTTCTGGGAATGGCAAAAAACAGCCCTTAGGGATTAGCGTGCTGAATGAGTCTTTCTAATGCCGCTACCCTTTGGCTGGCGGCCTCCAGGGCTGCTTCTCGTTCTCTGCGTGCCCTCTCCTCGTCGGCAGTCGCAGCACGCAGTTCGTCAATCCTGGCCTGTGCACGCTCCCGCTCGACTTGGAGTGTGACCATCTGTTGGCCCGCCTCCGTCAGCTGTACCTGAGCGTCGATCAGTTGTGCCGATAGTTGCTCCACAAGCTCGGTACATGCTGCGACGAAGGCCTCCTTCTCTGCCGCCTGCCCTTCGAGGCGCCGGACTTCCTGCTCTGCCGCGATGAGCGCCTGCGTGCTCTCCGACATGTCCCGACTTTGTGCGACGTCGGCACGCCGGCGGCTCTCGCGCATCTTCTCGGCCATGAAATCACGGACCGTCAGATGGAGGCGTTGAGCATCAGCTCCCCCGGCACACAGGAAGCGCAGCCAGGTCTGAAGTGATCCCATGCGCCCCAGCCATTCCGATGGGTCTCGCTTGAGGAAGCGCTGGATGCACTTCCACCCCCTGCGTCGCGTTACCCGGCTATCCTCGACCGCCTCCGCGTCCGAGTCATCCATCTCCTCTGGGTCGGCAGGCCGGTAGGAAGGGAAGGCAGCCAGCAGGTCTGCTGCAGGGTCCGCCCCTGGGAGGTCCTCACGAGGGATAGGTTCCCCAACATCCGGGCAACCTTCTTCTCTCTCCCCAGCGGCGCTGACACCCTCGTCAGCCCCCAGCCTCTCTCCGGTGGCAGCACCGCCGACGTCCGCAGCCCCTTGATCAGCAGTTGGTGGGGCCGGCTCGGTTTGGGAAGCCTGTTCCGGAGCAGGCGGCATGTCCACCACTGGTCCACTCGTAGATGGCCCGGGTTCGGCAACCCGACGAGCCTCCGATGTTGAGATCACTGCGCAGGGCATGCCATGGTTAGTCACGGATCGTCAATGGCAAGCACCAGCAGTAAAGTAGGGAGACTTACGGGAGTTCGGAGCATCATCTTCCGCTACCCCGGTCGCCGCAGGAACAGTTGCAGCAGGGGACCCCTTAGCGCTTGTCAATTCGATAATGGGTGCCTGGCCCCCGCCTTGTCCTGATGGCGCCTCTCCTACTCCTGTTGAGGACGCCTGACCGACGTCCGTGTGCTCCTGAGAAGGATGGAGAAACGGGTTAGAAGCTGCATAAGAGAATGGATGAAGCAAGTTGAGTAGGGATAGAAGCGGACCTCGAGGAGCTCAGTGACATCAACGTTGTCAGAGCCGGCCACCTCGCCGCTCTCCCGTGGGCTCCCCCGATGGGACCTTCCCTCGGAGCCTTCATCCTCCCCCGTCTCCTCCTCCTCCTCGGAGTCGTTACTGTCATCTTCTTCCGGCGGCATCTGTTCCGGAGCGGGCTCGAGACCGAGCATCACCTTCACCAGAAGGGATGGCTCCGCACGCTGACCACGTTGGCGCGCGTACTCGTCCATGGCCGTCAGATATGCATATTGCCGGTTGAAGTCCACCCTGTCGGTGATCTGGAGGCGCCCGACCTCTGGCAGATAGATTCCTTCTCTGAGTATCTTTCGCCAGATGACGTCGGTCCCCAGTGACTGCCGCAGGGTCATCCAGGCCGACCACAGCGCCGGGAAGACTGCATCGTGGGAGGGTTCGAGCAGACGTCTCACCTGCTTCCCGGGCCGCTCCTCGACCGCCGCATGTGCCCCCTCTCTGGGCGCCGAGGTCGTGGCGGCAGCCTGCGATGCGCCCGCCGCCGAAGTCCCTGCCCGCGCCGGCTCCGCTGCTTGGCGCGCCTCCGTTCTCCCCCGTGTGGCGGCGCCTCGCCTCCTTCCTTGATGCCCGGTCTCCGCACGGGTAGCCTCGAGCCGCCGAACTAGCTTCCGCAAGAGCCCCTCAGGGTACGCGATGGCCCAGTGTTCGGCGTACTCGGTTGCCAAGCCTGCGTTAACTCCGGTAGGAGGGAGGGTGATGACGTCGCCAGAGCCGAAGGCGACGAACATCAGCCACATCTGGCGAAGGACGCCGGGGTTCGTCTCCTCCCGGACAGCAGTGAATACCCTCTTCGGCATCCGCTGAAGGCACCCGAACTGCCTGGCGAACCGGGTCGGCACGTAAGGCTCGCAGATCACCTTCCCGTCGATCCGAGCCACGAGCACCCCGCCCCGCATGTTCAGGAAGTATTCATGCTGCTCCAGCGGGCCCTGTCCGTTGTCGATCATCTGGCCGACGGGAGTGGGGAACGGGCTGAAGTTGAAATTGGCATGATTGCCAATCCGAACCCTCACGCCCTCCTCACTGAGGGTCATCGGAGCGACCCCCGCAATGTTCAGCAGGGAGGGTCGCAGGCCGTTGCCCGGAGGACTGATGGCATTTGGGAACGTATACCCACCAAGGTGAGCAGCCACCCAGCCGTGGAAGAACTGAAAGGGCCCACAGATCCTTCGTGGCGACCCCCCTCGTGAGATGCGTCCCAGAATGGCATACAGCCTCGCCAGTACTGGGACCCCCGAGGTTGTACCTCTTATTGGCAGCCATGGCGCCCGCCATCGCCAGCGTCGCCGGACGGACGCCCATCCTCGCATCCCGCACTGGCAGGAGCCACCCGCTCAGAAAGGCGGCCAGGAACGCCGCGTACCGGACGTTCGGGTCCCGGGCCTCGATGACGCGGTACCCCCATGAGCGGTAATCGCCCGTCTCCAGGACCCGCCAGTACGACCCGTTCCGGCTCCTCTGAGCTGCGGTCGGGCACCGCTTCCCCCTGCCTGGCATCTTGACCGCCGGGTCATGCTCCAGGAACTGGCCGAACCAATCCTTGTAGGCTATGTCCTTCTGGAAGTCTTGGATCCCGAGCCGCTGCGTAGCCAGGTCAAGAAGATGCCAGGTCAGAATGGGAGTCCGTGACCTGTCCTCCCAGATGTTCTTCGGTGGCAGGAACTCATCGTACTGGTAGCCCTCCAGCGGGATACCTCCGATGCAGTGGATGTCCCAGAGACCGATGCCGACCTCCCCATGGTGAAGATGGAAGGTGTTGGTATCCGGGGACCAGCGAGTGAACAGCTCCGGCCCGAGCTCAGACTGCTGGTAGAAGTGGAACTGCGACGTCCACACCGCCTCGAACAGGCCGATGTACCGCAGCTCCTCTGCGAAGTGATCGCAAGTGTGGCGTACCCAGAACGCCCAGGCCCATTCACTGGTAAAGTTGCCCCCGGATCGCAAGTCCCAGTCCTTCAGCCAGCCCTTGGTGTCGTCAGTGACACTCTGACGGTATGTGCTCGAGTAGAGGGCTGGAGAATTCTCCGCTGTAGGCTCACCCCCATCAATGGTTCGCGTCCTCGGGTTCAGGACGTAGACATCCAAGTGCCTGGTTTCCCTGGCAGGATGCCCATTGTTGGTGATGTTATAGCGGTGAAGCTCGTCCTCCCGAGTCACCCAGGTTCGCGGCGCATCAATCTCGAACCCTGGCACCGGAACCTCATCGAGGATGCCGAAGTTCCAGAGCGGCAGGTTGTCCGACAGTGGATATGTCTTCTGGGCCGGCGTTAGTAAGTCGAACAAGGATTGATTGTTGGAAACAATCTCCTTGGCTCCGTAAACCTCCTCGTTCGTCGCCATCTCAGCTCTGCGAGTGGCGGCATCCCCCTCATTTCCTCTGTGCGCGGCCATCTCAGAAGTTTCGGGAGTCGTGCGGGTTAAGGGATGAAGAGTGCGGGATGGGACGAGGCTGGTGGAAAAGTTTGAAGGTTGGCGCGCAATCCAAGTGGACGGCGCGCAATTGGGAAGACTGTCGTGCAAAGTTCCGGGTTTTCGCGCAAAAGCAGGCGAAATCCGGACGGTTTTGCGCGCCGATCGGGCGAATTTCGCGACCGGAAGAGGCAATTTCGCGCACGAGAGCTTTGGAGCTTATCGCGCGGAAGGCCAGAGTACGGAACGCGGGACCCAGCGCCCCTATTTATAGGCGAGGCCGGGCCCGCGCTGCGCGGAAAGCGCTTTGCGCGACCGCAGCGGCGAATTTTGCGACCGGTGCCCCTTTTTGCGCGCCTAAGTCCCGCGCCGCCCAGGACTTCGGCATTCCGGCGTCTCCCTCGGAACCCGATCGTTGCGACCTCTCGCCGATCAGATTCCGAGGGGGGGCTTTTGTAGACGCCGGAAAAGTCCGTTGCTCCCAAACGAAGCTCCGGATGCGGAAAGCGAGGTCATATTTGGAGTCGGAAGGATGTTTCGGAGGGCCCGGAGGCCTTGCGCGGAATTTCAGAGGCACGCGCGCAAGGGGATGTCCCGCGCGGAAAACCCCCGGGATGCGCGCAATGCGCCGGCTCGGCGCGCAATTCTGCGCGCCGCGGGTCCGCGCGCCTCCCTTACGCGCCGCGCCCGATTCCGCGCCCGCGCGAAGAATTTCGCGCTCGCACCCAGGATTCCGCGCCCGGGGTTGCCTATAAATACAAGGCGACCCCCAACGTTTCAAAGGTTGCTGGAAGTCGAAACGTCTCCCGTGCGCGCAATTCAACCCCTTCCGCGCGCAATGACGAACTTCAGGTAACCTCCTTTCTTTCGCGCAAGAAAGCCTCGGGGTCCGCCTTCGCGCGCAATCCCCGCTGGCTCCTTTCATTTGAATAAAAACTCACCCTAAGGCCTTTGCGCGCAAAAGAACCCGCTTGCGCGCAATTGCCCCCGGGGTGCGCGCAATCCGGCCTGATTGCGCGCACCCCCCCTTCTTTCAAGTGGCCATTCATTAGAGAATGAGCCGTTGCCCCCCGCGCGCTATCCGAAGCCCGGTGTGAGCAATCTGAAGCATCCGCGCGCAAGGCGCTGGCCCAATTGCGCGCCAGCCGCCCCGATTGCGCGCCGGCCCGCAGTATTGCGCGCAAAGCTTCCTTTTTGCGCGCAATCTGCCCGGGTCGTCCCCGTTGACCTCCTAAGGTTACCCGCCTGTGTGGCACCCGATGATTCTCATCCCGGGTGCCCGCACCGTGCGTTGTCTTCCCGTGCGGCCCTCCAGGCTTGCGCGAAGTGACACGCACCTATGTCCAGCATGACGTTAAACTGCATACTCGTCCAGCATGACGTTAAACTGCATATACGTCCTGCACGACGTTAAACTGTACATCGTCCGCGCTGCAAGACGTTAAACTGCCAAGTGCTTCGTCCGGCAACCTATGCCCAGCATGACGTTAAACTGCACACCCGTCCAAGCTGCACGACGTTAAACTGCCTAGCCCCCATCGTCCGTGCTGCAAGACGTTAAACTGCCAAGTGCCTCGTCCTCAACACATGACGTTAAACTGTACTTCGTCTGGCAAGACGCTAAACCGTCCGCAACCTGATCCCGTGCTCCGCACGCAGGGTCTCCCCCGGTTTGGACGTGGCCCCCACCCGCTCGTCTCTGCAGGGATGTCGGGATTGTCCCCCTTTTGGGACGATTTAATGGGAGTGGCTTTTCCCTACGGGGGCAGGGTATTACAAACCCCTAGTTTCTCGTGGGAGGCTGCACATGTGTATCTCCATTGCACCTCCCCACTGCCGAAGCCAGTAGAGGGTCTGACTGGGATCGAGGTGTCTTTTGCTTTCGGTCCAAGTCCCTTCCAACTGAGTTTTGCAGTATCCGGGCTGCCCCAAGTGCGTAAGTCCTGACAGATTGAACTACGTGGACTTTGATCCCTGTCTTCTATACAGGGTACGTAGGAAGCCTCCCTGAGGCCCAAGCCCACCACCTGGTCGTTCCGGTCGTATTTACGTCCGTTCGTCCATCAGTGGACCCCTCCAGGGTTCACGCTTGCGTTGATTCACCTATGAATCCGCCCCTGTGGGAGGCTGCCCGTGTGTATCTCCACGGTGCCTCCCCACAGCCCCCCTTTTCCATTTCCCCTTTTATCGTCCAGCATGACGTGAAACTGTGATCCACCCGGCCGTTCCATCCCCCTCCGTGCGAGGTGGTTCGGTTCAATCCTCCGCCCGGCGGCCTCGACCTCTTCGTGAGTCGGCTTGCCGACGTCCAGCATGACGTTAAACTGTATGCCCGAACTACGTTGACTTTGATCCGTGTTAACGCACGGTACGTAGGAAGCCCCCCTGGGGTCCAAGCTCTTTACTCCATCATCCATCCTGATCCTTACCCGGGCCGCCACATCCCGGTGGGGTCATGCCACTTCACTCCACTCCACGTTACTTGGGAAGCCGCCCATGTGCTGGCCCCAGCGTCGGAGGTTCCCCGCAAGGGGTTCCGTCATCTGATCCACTTTTCGTGTTGATCGGTCCGATGCCGTCCCCGCTGGACGTTAAACTCGCGGCATACCCCGTGTTAAACACGGGAAGCTGAGGAAAACCTCAGGTGACACAGTTCCCCGCACCTAGTACGGGATGCCTCAGGCCATCGTGCCTTCGAGAAGCCCTATTAGGGACGGAAGACAGACGTGCAGAGCCGCAGTGTTACAACACGCCCCCAGCACCCAGAGCCACCCGGCCTTCTCACCGCAGGTTGCTGCCCCGCCCAGACTCCTTGGAACGTCCGGGCGGAAGCAGCGTAATTAACCGGTGTCCATGAAGATATGGCGCCGGGAACGAGATTCACGAACATTCTTAAGTCTATGAGGGAGACCCGGATTAGGCGACAAGTTCCGAGGAGACGTCCGAGGAAGGAGGAGCCGACATCCCATCATCCCGGTTTCGATCAAGGAGCAGACGCCCCTGAATAAGGGACGGATGCCGCCCGCCCTTGGAAAGCGGGACTGCGGGACCACAAGCCGCGCGCCCATCCCCTCGGGTTGACGGGTGCACGCGCGAACGCGTCCTGGCGGAACAGCGTAACCCGACGCACATCCGCACCGAAACAGTGATATAAATATCATACATATTCATTATATATGAATTTAAATTAATCTATTAAATTTATAGATAGAAAACGAATTACACTGTTCATGGAGACGATAGATCGTACGTACACATGAACGTTGTTTCCATTTTATTAGAGAATGAAAATAAATAAAGTTAAATAATATATAAACATTAAAGATTCATTATTATTTCATATATATAACATATATTCATTAAATTTATCCTTATTACCTTCCATATAAAGCGCGAGTGGAAACAAAATCACATCGCTTCACGAGGTGGTGGTCCATTGTACACATGAGCGACGTTATTTTATTCCCAAGGAATGGAAAATAAGAATTTATATCTGATATTATAATTCCATTAATATAATTATGTTATGAATATCATATATATAATTTAAATCCATCATTATATCTATCGATGAGAGATGGTGATGGAAAATGAATTACATCAGTTCGCAAGGCAACAATCCTTCTTACACGTGATAGACAGTTTCATTTCCCATTTGATGGAAGAGAAGATAGATGTAGTTTATTCCTTTAAAATTATATAATATAAGTATATGTTATATAATTATTTTATTATACCAGAATATTTGAAGAGTATTTTATGGAGGATGAAGTATAAATAATACAAAACACAAGCTTACAAATTTTACCTCTTATTCAGATAACTTCTTTTGGTTTATACCTAAATCCTTATTAATAGGGATTAATAATATAAATAATATATATAGAATTTGGGGAGGTAATTAATAAATATATTTGGGTAATTATTGGTTTAACTAAAGGTTTTTGGAATTTTGAATAGGAGAGGAGAGGGGGTGGTCTTTTATAAGTGGGGGGAGATGACACACTTGGATTTTTGGAAAAAAATAATTATACCCCTGTTTTTCACATGAAAACATCCTAAAAAATAGATAATTATAGAAAATTAGATGATATAATAATTAAATAATTCCATATATTTGAAACTACATAAGTTTTTGGTCATTTTTAATGCTTATAATTTTACTTTAATCTATGATAAACCTGTTTTTTCCTTAAATGTGGTAATTAATTTATACTATTTTTATAATTTATTTTAAAAAAAATAAGTTGAAATTAGTATATAATATTAAATATTTTTAATAAAAATATTTAATCCATTTTTATAAATTCCATTCACATAAGTGAAAAATTTTAATTTAAAATTAAACCAGAAAATGTGATGAAAAAATGGTTTTCTGAAGAGAAACTTTTCATAAGTATAGAATGCTTTAATATCAAAAGTCAATATTAATTTTGTTATAATAACCTAAATTGATTTAATAATAATATAATTGAACTAATTTTAATTTTTAAATATTTTTTATACAATATGTAACATTGTAAATTCTTTAAACGAAAAAGGTTTTTTTAATAAAAATCAGTATTTTTCACTATTCACTTAAAAATTAATGTTTTTAGGAAATTATAAAAAAAGTAACCCTATGATAATTGTACAATTTTTATTAAAAAAATGATATTAATTTTTTCAAATAAATTTTATAATAGTTGAAATAATTAATTTTATTATATTTTCACAAAAAACAGTATAAATCATTTTTGAATTTTTTTTGAAGTATATAAATATTTTACTAAAAATTAGTTACTTATTTATAAATATATTATATTTATTTAAAACCTTTATTAATAATTTTAGAAATTTTATTATTCCTATTCATACCTCCAAATTTCACGACTAGGTTATAATAGTCATGTTTAAATAATAATATTAACAGTATATCACTATTAGTTAAAACTCAATGTTGCATATAACTCAAATTATAAAATAAATTAAATATAATTAAAAAATTTATTAAAATATCATAATTTTATAATGTATAGTGGAATCTATCATGATTATATATTTCATAATCAATATGGAAAGTTAAATAATTGAAAACACGTGTTATTTAATCAATAACTTGAGCATGAAGAATAATATGGCAGGAGTAAATAATGATAAAATGATTCCATAAAAATAATCACATGAGCTTGAAACTTATCCATGGATATTATTAAAAATAATAAATTTATAATAATAACTATTTTCATAATGATAGAATACACAGTATCATATATCTGAAAGTTACCGTTGAGGCCGTGTGCTAAGATAGTTTCAACTATGGGAAGGTATACACCAAAACCCCATTTAATAAGGCTAGCCAATTGGTTTTTTCATGAGACCTTCCGATATATCAAGTGGATGTGTAATTTTGATCACCATCCATCATTTAATAAGTAAAATTCATTCATCGTATGAATAAACAATACAACATATTCAATATGAATTTAAAATAAATAACAATCTATATTGGAAGAACCAGCATATAGAATTTCAATACATTCTCTAGAAAAAAAAACATAAAACATCCATAAAAATATATTGGATGGTATATTTAGATTATATCCTTAGAAAAACATAAGATTCAACAAAGGATGTTCACATAGATGAAAATAATTCAAAAAGGTCCCTGGAAAATTTCTTTAAGAAAATAACATTTTAACATTGAAATCACTTGATTAAACACTAAAAGAGTATAATATTTTAATATCAATGTGTTTCAATGTCCGTAAACACCAGTTTTAGTGAATTTTATTATTAGATCCTCATTTCACATCATTATCCAATTCATGTTCAAAGTGTATCAATTTTTTCTCAATTAATCATCAAATTGTGGAATAAATTATTTTTATTATTTTAATTTGACATTTTAGGATATTATTGATCAATTTTTTTTTTGAAATTTTTTAATTTAGGATCAATTGATGATTCATAAGGGGATATGAACATTTTTGGAAATGTTTGCAGAAATTTTTGGAAAAAGAAGAATATGCCTTATGCCCATCAAACAAACATGGACCCCAAAATTCAAGCCTAATAAATCTCAAACTAGATATAGATAAAATTATGGTAAAAATTTAATTCAAATATGACCCAAGATAATTATCATATTTTCAAGGTGATATAGGTGGCCCAATTTTATGTTTAAATTATGGGCTGGATTTCAATTCCCATAAAGTCAGCCCACCAATTTAATCGTAACATATGAATGAAATATCCAATAGTGCTGAAATTTCTATAGGAACTAAATTAAATATGTAATATCATATTTATATTATATGAACTTCCAAAATTTATCCATATACAAAGTCAAATATTCACATCAAAATGGGGGAATAATCTGGTTCAATTTTTGTGGTCAAAGTTCAAAAGTCTACTATCCATTTTCCCACCAAACTTTTACAATCCTTATTAATTGGAATGAAATTAGATGATGGGGTATTGAACCTAGAATCCAAAAATTCCTATTTAATGTGGTTTTGGTGAATGAATTATGTGTTCAAGTTTTATTATTTCAATTATAATGTTACACTTTCATTTTGTAATCGCATGTTCACTTTTTCTCAGGTAAGTTTTTTAGATCACCTTCATTTATTAATAAATGTTTTTATTCTTATTTGATTATATTACTTTAAATATTATGTTGATACCATTGAATCATGGTTTTAATTTATTTACACTAAAAATTGTGAAATTTCTCACACAATGTTGGAGTGATCTTTATTTCATTATTTTTCATCTCTTCAATTCTACTTCAATAAGTTAACTTCTGCCTTCCATTGAGATCCTTGCATCAATGTAAGGATAAACCTTTTTTGTTTTAATTATATAGATTTTATTGGGAATGTATTTTATTTGATTTTATTTTATTAAATTCTTAAATTTGTTCTATGTTTTTGGAGTTCCTTTCTTTGACTTATTTTCTTCTTCATCTTCACCAACTTTAATGACTATGGATTTTGAATGCTAGTATGATCCATACTTATAGTGATCATGAATGTTATAATATAAGTGAATTTTTCATTATACATGAAATTTTTTATAAAATAAATTGGTGAATGATGTTGTGGACTTATCTCATTGATTGAATACTTCTTGAACTAGCGAACCAAATATTCATTGGAAAACAATTAAATCCATTATAGACCTAACAAAAACCTAAGATCAACCCATAATTATCAATTCATTTAGTTAAAGTCATTGTGTGTGTTTTTTTTATTTAAATTAATGCATTAGTTATTCAAATGAAATCAATAAAAGTATTTTTCCACTCCATAGAATGTATGTGTCCTTAGGTTTCTTCTTAGGACTTTGTGGATTCAACTACTACTTATACTACAACAACAACTTTTACCTATAGGGTAAATTTGGGTGAAACCAAATTTTGGATCTATTTTCAAGGACCTAAGTAAGTTATATTAGAGTTTAACATCTTATTATCACCTCATTTATCTATTCTCACCCTCGATTTCACTCTTATAGAAATTTATTTTGAACAAATCCAAATATGAGGAACCTATCCCAAATTTGACTACCCCACACCAAGTGTGATGTAAAATGACTAACCTAGTGTATATTGGTGGGATAATCAACAAATCAATGAACCAAATTGTTTGAACTACTATTATATACAAAAAATTCCAACTTATAAGGAGTTTCAATCCCAACAAGGCCAATATGAGCATCCTCATATGCAATTCAAACAACATATTTATCCTACTAGAATCATCCATTTATCTCAACCACTTGTCTAGCATAATCCACAACAATTAATTTAAAAATTATGTTAGAAAATGGATAGAATTAATTATGATTTTTCATCATTTAGATTAAAACTAAAATGTATTGAAATTTTTATAGAACCCATTCCCACTCACGTTTTCATTTCCTTGTCATTAATAGAAGAATATTATTATACAAAAACCACTCATGAATAACTCCATGCTGTGATTATTTCCATGAGTGGGAATAAAAATGAAAAACATTAAGAAATCATTCCCAAACCACCATAGGCTATAAAATAAGAGGAAAATGTTGAATAACCAACATTAGAATTTAAGAAATCAAAGAAATATAATGAGGTGAATTGGTTAGGGAAGGATGAAATTCAACCTGAGGAGAAAGGGGGAAGTGTTTAAGGTAGTTTAAATTAAAAGGAAATTAATTTTCATATTCACATGAGGGAAACTTGAATCCATGGATTGATTAATATCTTTTATATGGATCCAGTAGTGATTTTTTAGGGTCACCAATAAATTTATCCTTTGAAGAAATCATAGAATTTGATTATATACCCATTCTTGATACTCATCAATAAAATTTGGTTGTTGAAACTTATATTCAAAAGGAACATATTTTTTTTTGAGATATTTTGAATATGAAACTATGTTCAATTCAATGTATTGACCAGTGTTTAAAATTTTTATCCAACCTAATCTCGAATTAAAGGCCCATCCCTCCAATATCAAGTATTACTTCATAGGGTATATTTAAAACCTTTATGTTTTCACTACATGTTCTCTCAAATATAACGATGATAAAATTCTCATCGATATATTAAAAAAGAAAAATAAATTAATTGGATGGACCCCTTTTAATATTCATGGGATTATCCCATTTACTGAGACATAAATTATTTTTCTTAAATTAGTTTCTAAAACTCCTATCCAACCTTAAAGGTTCAATCCCAATTTAATATATGGGGTGATGATGAAAATCCTTAGCATATTGAATGTTGGAATTGAGAATGTTGGGGGTCTATGTAGATATAATGAATTTAAACTAAGCACTTTATGAGAGAAAACCCAACTTATGAATTGATTTTATTTTATTTTGTGTGTTAATGTGTTTTTTGTTAGGGGATCTCATTGGGGTTTCCTATAACACCCCAAAAATTCTAAAAGAGTAAACTTTATTCAATATCGTTCATGACATGAAACACCAAATGTAAAAGGGATATAATAACCCAAAACATGAAAATATATTCACTATATTAAATAAATATAATATATTTTATATCTTGTAATGCACGCAACACTGATTTATCTTGTGTTGCACGCAAGAGATACCTTCCTTGATAGCTTGCGTTACATGCAAGAGCAAGTTTAACCAAATATTAAATTATTATTATTTAATATAAAATAAAATAGCCATTATGTTAGCAGTTATGAATAATATTAAGTAAATTATAAAAATCTATTTTTTCACACAAATATATAATGAATTCATTGGTTATAGACTAATTATAAATTAATATTAGAACCAATTGAATATAAAAGGAATATTTTTATAGAAAAATATTTTTATGCTCACAAATAAATTTTACCCTAATAAATTAAATTAATTACAATTAGTGAGTCATATTAATAATATATATTAAATATAATTTTTTTATTCATCCAATAGGTTTTATATACATAACATATATAAAAAAATCTAGTTTTATGCTTAAAAATTGTATTTTTTTTAAAAAACAATTTTATCGCCTTTCAATGGTGCACTTATTTTAAATATGAATTTTGGAACATTTTTAAATTTAATTTTATAAAATAAAATTCATTTTTAATTCAAAATTTCAAAATTATATTAGAATTAATTTTTGGTATTTTTTTAGAAACTTCATTTTTTTGATGAATAGTAAAAAATACTGCGTTTTAGTTAAAAAATTCCTTTTCGTTTAAATAATTATTAATGTTAAACTATATATTAATTTTTTTAAGGTCAAATTAGATAAAATATACATCTATTAATAAAATTTATTTTACTATAATAAATTTAACTTTGAAATTGAATATAAAAACTTAACAAACTTTTGAACATTTTTCAACTAAAACCAGTTAATTCGTTCGTCTACGAGATTAATATTAATATTAATTTTCCACTTGTGTGAATTGAATTTTCAAAAATATAAATAATTTTTTTAATAAGTATACTATTTTTAGTCTAATTAGATCTAATTATTTTTTTGTCCAAAATAATTAGTGAATGTGATAAAAATTAATTACAGTGATTAAGGTGTAATTAGGCTTAAAAGGGAATAAACCCTAAAGTTTAGTGCCAAAATGACCTAATAACTTGTACAACACCCATTTTATGGCTATATTTTGGCCATGAAACTTCCATTAATTAGTGTGGTTTGTTTGGTATTACTTTTTTTATGTAAGAAAATGTGTACACCTAACATCATTTCAAAAATACCATGTGAGTTCTTTCCATCCCTTATAAAAGGATACCACTAATCCCTATTTCTCACACCTCTCAAACAACTTAGGATCATATAAGATCTGCCCAAATATCTTCCCAAAATCCCTCCCCTAACCTTTAATCCTCCCATTAGGAAAAAATCCTTCCAAGTAATTATTCTGATATAAACCAAAAGAAGTTACCCGATTAAGCAATAATGTATTCTCTCAATATTTTTAGTTTCATTTCCATTATCCAACCCATAAAATCTTATTATTCAATTATTTTATAAAAAAACAGTATAACAAATATACTAGGATATTTTTATTCTATGTTTTCTACCTAAACATACACACATATCCATCTAATGGGTAACAAACATACTGTTTCTGCGTACGATGAACTACTACCTCACAAAATGATGATTGCTCATTTTTTTCTTTACAACCTATCATGTTAAAAATTATGATTTAAAATATTTTTATAGATGATATAAATGATACATATTATTTCTTTAAGCTTCTGTAATTATTTTACAACACATAACCTTATCTTTCCACTTTTTACAAAAATGATAACATCGTTTGTGGAAGTGTGGATTACCGCCTCCTCAAAGTGATGTGATCCATTCATGATATAATTGGAATGTATAAAAAATGGTTTTAATAAAACATATGTAACATAAACTAAATATATATTATATTAATGACATAATTAACTTTCTTAAAATATAATATATCACTTTATTTTTTATACTTTTTACACACTATAAAAGTTATAACGTCATTTGTTGATGTGTGGACTACCGCCTCCTCGACATGATGTTGTTAATTTTACATCACAAGAAATACATATATATAAGTATATATGAATTAATAACATGTTATTTAAAATATAATTATCATTATATAATGATATAATATTACTTATCTTTTTTCCAAAATGAACATTGAAAAATGACAATGTTACTAATGCGTACGTATGACCTACCATGTCCATGATTGTAATGTTGGTTCATTTTTCGTAACCATAATTAATAAATGGTTTTAAAAGTATTATTGATGTTTAAATATGATAATTATTTCATGATTATTGTTTTTTATATGTTTATATAATTACCCCTTTGACCATAGTTGACATACTAAAGTTGTTTTTAACACACGAACCAAATTTGGTAAAAACACACGATGCAAACTTAATTGGTTAAGTAGTCGTACACAACATAGTAATAAGTAAAATAAAATTAATGATACAAATTTAAAAGGTTATAAAGAAATAAAATAATTAACATAAGTTTATTATGAATTAATTTAAAGGACGTTCACCCAAAAAGAGACGTAAGGTAAGGGATTTCATATCAATCTACATTCCATTGAGACTTATTTGTTGTTACGAACCTAGTTTCCATTATATGGTGTATATAATTAACTTTTAAATGATATATCATGAACATACTTAATCTTATGGTATTATAACTTTAATTTAATTTTATTTTTTCATGAGGATTATGATTTAAAATGTTTCTAAGTAGCATGAGACACTTTGGAATGTTTAAAGATTATTTTCCTCAACAATAACTATAAGGATATTTCAATTGTATTTCCATTAGAGGAAATTATATGACAATTTTTAAATAAAACCTTTAATTTTACACTTTTATGGTTATTAATTACCTTATTTAGGTATAAGTACCATTTTCCCACTGTTTTGTACTCAAGATGTTTTAGAAAATGTTTTTATGAAAACCTGACTTCATTTCTCTATTTAGTCAAAGAACCTATTTTCTTATAAAAAAAATGTTTTATTAAAATGTTATCAAATAATAATTTAAAATTATTTAGTAAAGAAATATTTACCTTTTTTTATTTTACCAATTTTTTAAAGGAATCCTCTTATCGCTTTCCGAATAAGGAATGTTTCTAACCCTTTTTACCTTGGAAAAGAAATGTTTTTTACCTCGTATGACATTTATGGATTTATCCACCATCATTTATTTAAATATTACTTTTAAAATTTAAAAGGTTTATTTTTAAATAAAATTATTTTAAAATGGATTAACAGATAAAAATAGTTTCAAAAGTAATTTTCAAAACAAAAACATATTTTCCTCAAGAATGTTTTTAAAAGTTCTTTTTATATTATTTTTATTAATTAATGGCAAAAACCCTTTATTTTACTCCACTTTGGATATGTTGTATTATTACTATTATTATTATTCATATGGATGAATTATGATTGATTTTTCCTAGGATAATATTCACATTCACTTCCTTGATTCCTTTTAGTCCCCTTAAAATATTCAATTTCCTATTATCATTCGATATTGAATTTTCCCTAAATATTCACCCCATTTCTCATCGATATGATTATTGCCTAAACCATATACCATTTTTCATATAGTGTTTAATTTGAAAGTTATTTGATTATTTGGGGAAATATTGATAAATCTGTATACTTTCTTAAATACAGATATTTGATAAGGCATATTGTTTATTCAATACATGAGGAATGATTTTGACATGAAATACAAGGGTTGGGGGCCGTTTAAGGTAAGACTTTCAAGTTGGGGATAGGTCAATTAAATCCCCTTGATGCATTAGTAGTCTCATGGGATAAACTAGTCACACAAATTGGAAAGGTTAAACTAACTCTTGACGGTAATGGTTCCATGTACTTAGGAAACATGGAATCCAATAATTAAGCACTGCCCTAATTTATTTTCAGTTATTATTAATCCATGAGACAAAATGTATATGGATACAATTCATTTTTAGTTCATTGATTAAATGAATTTTTTTTTCTATTCATCACCTTGATATATTTATTTTCCTTATCTAATTATTTGAATGGAATGTTTTTATAGTTATTACCTTACGATAGTAGTTATTCACTTCCTTCTCAGTTTACTTTTTTATATCATGTGAGTTTAGTTATCTACCATGCCATAATTATTATCCTCATTTATTAATTATTTATTAATCTATATTTTTCATTTACTGAGAATTTTAGCTCACCCTTTTTATGTTTCTTTCCCCAGGAATTCACGAAGTGTACTATGAAATATATGCATGGATTTATTAGATAGAATAAAGTTATTCTTGATGTTTTTGTTTATAATAAGAAACAAATTATGTTATAATTATTTTATTCTTTTGTTATAAAAGACTCAATTATATATCTATTTTATTATGACTACTAAACTATACTATCTTTCAGGGATTTATTCCTTGTAATCATGCCAGTATAATTAGCAGTAGACACCAAATCTAGGCTATCTGGGGTTGGGGCGCTACAATTTATATCATAGGAAGTTTAATATCATCCTTGGGAACTATATTTTGGAAAAGATTAATTAGAGAACATAAACCTAAGGTATAACTTTAGGATAATTATAAAATAACAGCCTATAATTTCGGTAAGGTAGAGATTATATGATATTTCCTTGAAATATATCCTTATTTGGATACTATCATTGGATGTGGTTCCAACAAAAATATACCTAGGAGTAATAACCCTGACATGGTGTTCCGATCCTGACTCAAGGTAACCCGGTACATGACAACAATCCTTACTGTGCACCTGGTTTGACACTCCTGGGGGATATGCTTAGGATGATCAATGTTTTCTTTACAAACCACTATGAAGAATTTGAATGGACAATGGAAATGAATGATAAAGGTTAAACCTAAGGTATTTTAGAATTAAAAATATGGTGTCATGATTTAGAAATACTACAAATTATATTATGGATATACTCTAGACCAAGTAAGTAATTTTGTGGAAATAAATGTATAAAATTGTTATGTATTAGGGTTGTATTAAAAACCTTTAGTAAGAGTCTATTTAATGAATAAATTTCAAGGATGTCCATTAGATTTAATTTAAAAATTATATAAATATAGTTTTAGAAAAGGACAACATGTATGATGGGTGAAAACCTATCATGTCTAGAAAGGCCATGGGTCTTGAACCGATGATCAAAATATGATAAGGGTTTCATACCAACAACTAACCCACACAATTTCATAGTTATTTTTTCATTGTTTTTAGTTAGACAATTTGATGAATAAATATTAATGATGAACCAATAGTTTTACTTTTTAAGACTAGAGATTAATATATTAACCATATTTGTTTTGTAAGATAGTTAAAGAAAAATAGGTAGAATTTTCACTCTATTATAGGCCTTATGATCCATTAAAAGTATATTTTAGTTCTTTAGACATAAAAAAATTCATTATTAATAATTAATTTCTTGGAGTAAAGTGATGAATTAGAATTTGATCAAAGCACAACCAAAATTCAGCATTGGTCATATAAAATTTAAAACTATCTAGTAAGAATATTTTTTTATATTCTTGATCAATAAAATAATTTCCCAGCATTAAGAAAATGACATCGAAATAACTTGTTTTCCTAATACATTAATTTTTGTTGAACATATGGTCTCTTAAATCATCAAATATTTATGTATTTGAGTCCCACAAATTTCTATTGATTATTCACTTATTTATGATTGATTTCCACATTCAATACCTAAAAATATATAAATTTTTCTTATAATCATGTATCTCTACTTGACACTAATGTTCTCCTATCTAGACACCTAGTTACATGGTTGGCCATGTGACCTTTGTACTTCTCACTCTCTCTTTTCTAAAATATGTTTTACAAAAACTTCTCATGATGTGGGATTTCAATGTAGGAAACATCAAAAAATCTATTACCAAGATGGATTTTAAATTGTGAGGATGAAATTTAATTATGGTGGGTAGAATGTAACACCCAGAAAATTATAAAAGAGTAAACTTTATTCAATAGCGTGTATAATAATGAACACAACGCGTAAAAGGGATATAATAAACCAAAAATTTAAAATATACTTAATATATTAAATAAATATAATATATTCTATATCTTTTAATTCAAGAAAAACTGAGTTAGTTTTTGTTACACATAAGAGTGACCTTGATAGTTTGTGTTACATACCAGAGCGAGTTTCACAAAAAAAAAATCTATTATTATTTAATATAAAATAACCTAGATGTTATGTTAGCAGTTATGAATAATATTAACTAAATTATGAAAATATATGGTTCACACAAATATATAATGAATTCATTGTTTACAAATTAATTATAAATGAATATAAGAACTAATTTAATATAAAAGAAATATTTTTATAGAAAAGTATTTTTATGATCACAAAGCTATTTTACCTTAATAAATTAAATTAATTACAATTAGTGAGTGATATTAATAATATATATTAAATATAATTTTTTTATTTATACAATATGTTTGATATATTTAACATATATAAAAAAAATCCATTTTACACTTAAAAATAGTATTTTTCTAAAAATGCGGTTTTACAGCCTTTTAATGGCGCGCCTATATTAAATATGAATTTTGACACATTTATGAATTTAATTTGAAAAATTAAACTTCATTTTTTAATTCATAAGGCCAAAATTATCTTAGTTTTAATTTTTGGTATTTTTATGAGAAACATCATTTTTTGATGAATAGTAAAAAAATACTACATTTTAGTTAAAAATGCCTTTTTTTAAATAATTATTAATACTAAATTATATATTAATTTTTTAAGGTCACATTAGATCAATTATATATCTATTAATACAATTTATTTTATTATAATCAATTTCAATTTGAAATTGAATATAAAAACTTAACAAACTTTTGAATATTTTTTCTACTAAAACCAGTTAATTCATCACTCTACGAGATTAGCATTGATATTTATTTTTCAGCTTCTTTTAATTGAATTGAAAAATAAATACATACACTATTTTAATTAGTATAATATTTTGAGAATGATAATATCAAATTATTTTTTTATGAAAATGATCAGTGAAAGTGATTTAAATTAATTACAACAATTAAGGCGTAATTAGGCTTAAAAGGGACTAAACCCTAAATTTAAGGACCAAAATAACCTATAAACGTGTATAACACAGATTTTATGGAAATATTTAGTAAATTAAACTTCAACTCATGATTTTTTTTTGATTTTTTATGACTTTTTTAGTTAAGAACACGTGTACAACTAACTTATTTTCAAAAATACCAAGTGAGTCATTTTCCTCCCTTATAAAAGACCACCACTTCTCCCCATTCTTCAAGCCTCTAAAAACACTTAGGTTTGGTCTATATTGGAACAAATATCTTACTAAAATACCTAAACTCAACCTTGAATCATAAAATTTTATATAAATCCTTCAAAGGAATCCTTTTGGTATAAACCAGAAGAAGTTACCCGATTAAGAGGTGACATCTTCTCTTAAGATTTTTAGATTCATTTACATCATCCAACCTATAGAATATAATTATTATATTATTTTATAGAAATAAAAGTATCATAAATATACTAGTATGTTTTTATGATAATTTTTTGAACTACAGCTACACACACCTCCATTTAATGGGTAACGAACATACTGTTTCTGTGTACAATGAACTATTGCCTCATGAAAAGATGATTATTAATTTTTCATTTAACACCTATCATGGTGTCCATTATGATATAAACTATGTTTATATATTTTTATATTATTTCATTAAGCTTATGTAATTCTTTTACAACACATTTGGTTAATTTTGTGTCATTTCTAATTGATATGTGATTTCATACTATTTTAAATAAAATAAGTAAAATATGAGTGTTATCTTCCCTTTACTTGTTACTTTTCATTTGTTGTAAATAGGGGGTAAACATACTTACTTTTGAATTAAATTGTGCATTGAAAATAAATAAAAAATGAGGAAATTGTAAATCTTAATTGGATCATGGTGAAGATATGTATTGTTTATTTTTTATCAATATATCTATGAGGAAAAATTCATTATATGTTATATTCAGTGATGGTGGAGGTTCCCATTGAAGATGAGTAAGTTTATTCCAACATAGATAAATAGAAAAATAAATGGAATTGAGTCTAATACTTGTTATTATCATATGGAAAGATTCAAGATAGAAATATTTAAGTATGATGATTTCTAATATTTTTTAAAAGTAATAACTGTCAAGTGATGATGGAAGATGAATGTACTAACTATAATAATATTTTAATTATGTTGGAGAAGTTTTCCACAAAAAATAATAAGTTAGGTTTTGAAGGAGAAAAAGGATAGATTAAAGTTTGGAGAATCCATCCATGAATTACTGAGCATGAATACTACTATATCAAGTGAATTATATCGTTTTAATGATTTTATAATGTGATTGTAAATTACTTGAGTATATTGGAGAAAGTTCTATGCCTAATTGTATTATTCTAGATTTTTTTGAAACTAAAAAATGGATAAGTCCATAACATTACATGTGATATGTAATATATCTATAGGATTTGTTATATATTTCTATGAAATAAGGAAAAATAATTATATGTGTAATAGTTTTCTCAATATAATATATTTGGAAAATTCCTATGAAGGTTCTCTACATACAAAACATTTTTTATTGGGTATATAAGGCTTTCAGGTTCTTTTGTAATATAGTTTTGCATACATAATATATTTGATAAACAACACTCTGAAAATAAATAGAGGAAGGATATTATGTTTTATATAATATAATTGGGTATATGAATCATATATATTTCAAATCACACTGAAATATATAAAAAGAAATATCTTAATGAGATATCTATGATATTTTATGAGTTGAATTCTGAGAATTGACAAAGGTAAGATCTGTGTAAGGATTTTACATTACAAGAATAATATTTTATTTATTGTGTATTTTTTTTATAATCCTACATAATTTTTTCACAAAAGTATTTGGAAAAGTAAAAAACCATTCACCAAACATAATTATAAAATTTTATTACATATAGTTCATTTTGAATAAAATTTGGTAAAGTTATGAAACAGACTGAGGTGTGTTAGGGTGTCTTAAACTTATATAAATATAAAAAATCAAGTATAAGAGTCATACGTTATTATAATTGAAGAAAATAAAATTTCTATAAGTTATAGGGAGTTATATAAAATAAGACATGTGATTCCTAAAATGTTCTTCCAATTATAAAACATCACAACAAACAAAAGAGTTTTTGTTATTCAAGCTGAGTGTTAACATATTTGTGTCATGATGAGGTGTTTCATGTAGTGAAGCATGATGAATGATTTAACTAAGATAAATTCATAGTGAGAAGAATCAGAAAAAATTATAAATATACTTAATGATTAAATACTAGAAAATTTTGGTTATAGATTTTATGGTGTACTCATGTTGTGAATAGAAGTTTCATTCCCCAAAACAACATGATTTCATACAGACATGGTGTTTATTACCTATGGATTTTTGGGTCAAAAGTTATGATATTTTATAAATATCTTGTATATAATAAGATATCATGTTTCTTTAAATAATTTAATTTGATTTTAAATGAGAAAATAAACTAGAGGTTTTTTTGGCCAATTTAAAAATGAGAAGATAATGTTTCTGATAATGAAGGAGTTTTATATATTCAAATATGGAAACCATATTTATGATTATATATAGATATAAAAAGAGTTAATAAGAAGGAATTTTATGAGACATAGACACTATATTACATTTGTTTATATAAAGTTAATTGAGCTGATAATTTTATGTCATTTAGAAAGAGAAATCATGTGAGTTGAGGAAGAAGAATATGAATGAGGCGAATAATAAATTCCAATCAACCTGATTCTGAAGAAGATCTGGTTGTGATGAATTTTAGAGAGAAATTCCTATACACTACTACTCCAAAATTTAGAATCAATTGTATAATTACTTGTTTATTGTTCAAGAGAACACTTATACATTGGATAAATCCATTCTAAAGAACTAGTCAGTAGATTATAAATTAGATAGAAACTATAAACTAGGGGGATCCAATAGATTTTTTTGAGATATGCAAGATATTTTTGAGACATAACCCATAATTTATTCACTAGTGTTCATGTTTTTCAGGATATAGTCTGTATTGTAATCACTTGTGTTATGTAGTAGAAATCTATTAGGCAACCACATTGGGAATCAACCTTATAAAAATTAGCATGTTTTTTATTTTTATTTAAATTGGTTACATATGGGAATATGTGAGAAATTAAGGACAAGATGATATATCATTTAACCAACCATGGTTGTTTATTTAAGAATAATTCATAAAAAATAATATCGTTGATTCAAACCCCCCTCAGTTACACACACACACACATTTATGTACTTTAATTGGTATCAAAGATAGTCCAGGTTCTTGTGGAATGATCCAGACTTTCTTGAGAGTTTAGTGGGAGTGTTTGAATATTTTTGATAAAATATGTGTTCCTATATTTAGTGATAATAACTACCATGGTTAAAAGAACAATATCATACCTTTTCTTCTCTCACTAGTCTTAGTAGTCTAAGATGATACTTTAGTGGGTTTTACTCCAATCCAGAAATACGAAAATTTGAAATTTACAAAAAAGAGGAATATGGAGGTCTATAGAAAATCATTTAATGTTATTTATATCCTTATCTAATATATTATACAATAAATCTATGAGACTTAAGACAACCATGGAAATATGGTATTATCTTGATAGAATTTTTAAAAGTAATATCAAAGTAAAATAATCCAAATTATAGATTTCAAGGGAAATGTTTAAGGAAATTATAATGGATGATAATGAAACCATTGATGATTAATTTCTAATATTGAATGAAATTATTATAAATATTAGAGGCTTTAGATTAATTTTACAATAATAAACCATTTTCAATAAATTGATGTGAAACTTCCCAAATAGGGTTTTATGCTTAATATTTTACACTTGAATATTGATGCTAGAAAGTAAGGAAAATATTAGTTAAGTGATATCTACCAAACATACTTATCTAATTTATGAATAAAGGAGTTTAACCTTATAACCATATCTATGTGTTTGTGTGATTTATTATGTATGGAATTAAAGGTGGTTCATTAAATGTAAGAGTTTTATGAGTGTTTTAAGTACTGTACAATACTAAGAATTTTCTATTATGAAACAATTTATCATCCATGATGAAGAGGTTATGGGTTGAAACACTTGAGGGGTAGAAAACAAGAATAAAATATTATAGAAAAAAATTCATGTTAATATGGAATTTCTAGATAGAACTAAAAATATCTAAAGTTGTGGTATGATAATAAAATTTACCATAATTGGTTTAACTATATAAATTATTGTTTTTATGGTGGGAGTGATTATTGGATTTAATGATAACATGAAGGGGGGGGGGGTGATACTCTTGAACTTGAATAATTTTCATTTATTTGTTGAGTTGAGTGTAGGAGGTAAAATTTCTTGAAAAATAAAACTAAATAATTCCTAAATATAGAATTCTATTGGAATCACTGGCACAATGTTTTTTATAAACAACGTTGATGTTAGAGTTAATCACTCATGTTTTATACACCAAGAATAGCTCATATAGACTTAGAATTGGTTAATTTTGTCTTATTTATATGTAATATATGATTCTATCTTTTCCCCAAGATAATAAGAAATAGACGACTGATATATTCCATTATAATTTCTTATTTACCTTTATTATCTATAAGGGGGATATAAATATTGATTATTTAATTAAATTGGGTATTGAAATCAAATCTAAAAGGTGATATTAAAGATCTTAATAGAATCACCATGAATAGATTTATTGGTTTTATTCAATATATTTATGATGAGAAAATCCAATATATGTTTTCTTAGGTGATAGAGGAATATATCAATGAAGATGAGAAATTTATTTTCATCATGGATGAATAGAAAAGGATATGGAATTAAGGATACTTCTTGGGATTATAATATGGTAAAATTCAAGATAGAAGAATTTAAATATGATGATTGCTGAGATAGTTTTTAATTAATCAATTTCAAGTGTTAAGGGAAGATGAACGCATTGACTATAACAATATTATAATGAAGTAAGAGAAGTTATCCATTGAAAATCTTGAAAAATGTGTTTGAAGGAGAATACGGTCAGCTATATGTTTAGAAAATCCATCCATGGAGTAATGAGTGTAACACCCCAAGCTTCTACGGTACGTTTCCTTTCGAATAATGCGATAGCGCGTGTTGTACGCAACCTCAAGTTCTAACACACACCACAACTAATTAAAATAGCCGTTGTGAATAGTAATACCTACTTTTTGAAATCATATATATATTTTATATTTCAAAATAGACTTCATTTTTGGATTCGGAATATCTAATTTAGCCTAAGGTGAAATTTTGGTACAATTCGGATAACTTTCATATCTTGATGAATAGTGAAAATTACTAAATTTTAATTAAAAACAACTTTTTTAATCAAAATAATTAATAGTGATAAATTATGAATTTTAGTAGTTTAAGGTATATTTAGAATATATTTTTACATTTCAATATAATGTTGGTCATTGGACATAATTTTACAATTAAACCGAACATAAACAAGTGTCAATCTTTTGATAGTTATTATCTCTTAAAAACACGCTTTTTGTTTTGACAGCGGGAATTAATTTTAAATTAATTTCTGCCACTTCTGTGTTTTGAATTTAGGAAAATGGATTCCATATTTGGAATCAGGATGTTCAAATTGTGTAAATAGGTAACTTTTATTTTTACACATTTTGAATAATTACTGCGGTAAATATTTTATTTACCATGGGTAAAGGGTAAATCCGGTAAATAAGGGTTAAAAAATAATATTATAATAATACAAAATTTCCCTAAAACGTGTCCTAACATTATTGGGGGACACATACCCGACTATGGGCATCCTTGGGTTAATTTGGGGACCCCTTGGAGCCACTTGTATGTGGTAGGGACACTTTATATTAATAAAGTTAAAATAAAAATAAAAATGGCATAAGCTTACATCTTTTAGAAGAACAATTTTTACACAGGGTTATACATGTTGGATTTTCGATTATAAATATTAATTATAAATCTAAGAAGATTTCATACATAATGATATTTTATTTATAATTTTTAGACATCAAATAATTTAAATTATTAATGACACAATAATGATGCAATGTTTACCTCATTAATAAATCATTTAAATAAATAAGATTATAATGATTAAAATATTATCTAAAACCTGTCCAATTCTTATTGGTTGATGTTATTTAGAATATTAGTCATCTTATCTTCGACCTCAATGATTTTTGGACTATTATAAACCGAATATAATTATATTATAAAGTAATACTTTCACACTTTCCTAAAGAGCCCCTCCTCTCCCTTATAAAAGGAGACCACTTCTACTCATTCCTCACACCTCTCAAGCCACTTGGCTCGTACAAACTCTGCCCAACTAAGCTCCCAACATCCCTCTCCTCCTCTTTGAAGCTTCCCCTTAGGCAGAAAGAATTTCAAGAAGTCCTTTGGTTCCAACCAAAGTGAGTTACCTAAATTAAAGGTAACGATTTCTCTTAAATTATTTTCATTTATTTTGCTTCTTCAACCCCCAAACTCTTTTTATTTCCTTTCTTTTGTAACAACACCAGTATCCTAAATATACTAGGATGTTGTTATAAGAAGGATTCAAACTACACATACACACAACTCCATCTAATGGATGATGAACATAATGTTTCTGTGGATGGAAAACTAACGCCTCACGAAACGATGATTGTTCAAATACATCTTACCACCTCTCATGGTGGCCATTATGATGGCACTGTAATTAAATATGATATTAATGATATATATTTTATATATAAGCTTCTGTAATTCCATTTTATTTCATACCATTATTCGTTTCATGTTGTATATACATACGATAATTTTCATTTGAGGAAGTGCGGACTACCGCCCCCTTAAAATGATATGACTCGTTCATACCACACATGGAACGTATAAAGGATGGTGTTAATGAACTTAAGTAACATGTATAAAATATTATATTATACTGGAATAGTAATATACCTATGTATCATTTGTTTTCGATTCTTTTAAAATAAAAATTAAATGGAAGTAGCGTTCGTGCGTACGTACGGACTACCGTCTCCACGAACGCGATGAGATTTATTCTCCATCATATCCATTCAAGTATAATTATCATTTGATGATTTAAAAATGATGTTTAAGGACTTGATACCATTCTGGATTTGAATAATATACAACTTATCCTTTACAAACATGTCTTACGTAACAAAACATACAAAAGCAAACAAGTAAGTTCACACCCGAAACAGCGATAATACTAAGATATTATTATCAAATCAATATTAAATGATCATATATGATATCATATTAATGTATATGATTATTGTATAATATAATAACAATTATTTCACCATTATACAGGAGGTTAACCTACCCCAACCAAGGAAAAGTATAAGGTAAGGGTTATTTCACAATCTCTTCATTATCCGAGGTTGTTTATACGTAATAATCTACTGGGATCTCTTTATCATCCACATCCATGTTTCTTAAAAATGTATTTAAATTTTTTTTTACTATTTACTAAAATATGAGTTAAATTCATTTATACCCTTTTTGACTTTTATAAGTGGTTTATAAAGGAATCTTTCCGTCATTTTCAAAACAAGGTCCTTTTTAACCTTTTCGACAGAATTGAGGTAAGAATGTTTTTTTTAACTTATACGGCGGGTGCGGTTATTTTATGCCGTTATAAAATCTTCAAAGCTTCCCTTACAAGCTTATAAGAATATTTTCAAAGAAAATGTTTTATTTTATATGGATCTTAAATGATTTCAAAATAAAAGGAGATATTTCTTTAAAAAGAATTTTGATTTCATCTATGTCAACATCCTTTGATGGATTTTAAGATTATTTGAAGTTGATTTATTATGATACAAAACTTCTATATTGTATTGAAGGTTTTGTGATATGTTTGACTATGGATGTGCTATTTTTATACCATTCATAGTTTATGGTGAAATTATTAACATTTTGTATGCTAGTTTTAATACGAATGTTTATGTTATGTTTAAACCTTTTCATATGGGAATGCATTGGACTTAATAAGTGACGGGTGGAGCCCGCTATAGCTCCTCGATGCATCGGTAGGTCTCATGAGACAAACTAGTGTCTTGGCACAAGGCCTTGACAAAATCTTATTTGTAGTCTTGGCACGAGGCCTTGACTATGTGGTTATGATAGTCTGGCATTATGCATTCCAACATTATGAAAGTGGTTATTGATTTTTGAATGTGATTATTCGATTAGTAGAATATCCATGTGAATAAGTAAATGTCATTATTTCATTTTTACTTTTGCCATACTATGTTGAAGTTCAAGTTTAAAAGGCTTTTGTTTTAGTAATGCATTGCCTTAAATGTTTATTCTTATTTATGAAAGTTTCCGCTATATTGTTATCCTTACTGGGCATTTGAGCTCACCCCTTTTCTATGTTTTATTTTTCCCAGGATGTGAAGAAGTAAGTTATGAATGACCTGCAGGGATTTTATGAGGGGTTAATAGTGTGGATTGTGGAAACATTATGTTGTTGTATTAGTTTTTCATTTTATGATGTAATGTAAAACTTATGAATATATCTAGTGTTTCCAAGGCTACTAAACCAATCGGTCTTTCGAGATTTGATCTTTCTTGTGATCATGCCAATGTTACGTAATTAATGCACCGACTCTGGGTAGCTGGGGTCGGGGCGTTATAGTTGGTATCAGAGGAAGTTTAGTACAAACCTTGGAAGCTAGATTTAGATAAACTCTGATTAGAGCACGTATACCTAAGATGAACTTTGAGGATTAGTATAGAAGAACTTCCTAGAATTTTGGTATTGTAGAGATTTTGTGAGTTTTCCGAGCAATACATCCCTGTCTGGATACGAGGAGGTAGAGGCGGCTCTGGCACAGATGTACCTAGGGGTAAAACCCGAAAACACCGCTTTGAGCTAGACTCGAACGGTAACTGGTGCACGACAACGGGCCTTGCTGCACTCTTGGTTACGACACTCTCGGGGGATATGCTTAGGATAACTCTCATTTTCTTCACAAATCATTATGAAGGGTTTATGAGTATATACTTCCTCAAAGAAAACATTTTTATGATTATGGATTATATCCATAAATAGTTCAATTTATGTTAAGTGTTTTATAAGTATGGGATTATGTATTTTGATTCATAAACTGATCTAGTTTATGCCATTGTTTAGAAATGGCGCCTAGTGGAAGAAATGGAAACCGTATCAGTGCACGCACTCCATGTAGGGATTGCCCTCCTGCTCAAGATAATTATAGTGGGGCTGGTGATGCAACTGGTGCTGATCAGCTAATCACCATACTGGGACAACTTACTCAAGTTATGAATAATAACCTTACCCGTATGGAGCACCCTGATCCGCAGCGTGGAGGATCAATGTTAGATCGATTCATGAGGCAAAAACCACCAACGTTCAATGGGAATACAAATCCCTTAGTAGCTGAGCAATGGATATTTTCCCTAGAGAAAATATTTCAGGCTTTGGGGAGCAGTGAAAGGGAAAAAGTTATCATGGCAGTTTACCGCCTCACTGGAGATGCTGATCAATGGTGGTCAATGATTCAAAACATGAAGGAAGATGATGAAGTATCAAATATGGAGTGGAGGGAGTTCAAAGATCTGTTTTTAGAAAAATACTTCCCTCGCGACCATCGAGCAGATATGGAAAGGCAATTTCTGAGTCTGAGACAAAAGGAGGATGAGAATGTCACAAAGTATGAGGCTAACTTTACAAGGTTAGCGAGGTACGCTGGTGATTATATTCGTAACCCAAGAAGTAAGATTGATTGTTTCTTTGATGGGTTAAAACCATTTCTCCGTCGAGCGTTAGTCTCACAATCCTTTTCATCGTACGAAGACATTGTCTCATGTGCTATCAAGACCGAAAAGGAATTCTCTAAGTCTTATGACTTTAAAGCAAAGCAAGAGAAGAAGAGACCTGCTGATCAATCTGGGAATGGAAATAAGGGGAAGAAGGGAAAGGTTGAATATCCATCTTGTGGTAAATGCGGGAAGAAACATCCTGGTACTTGCTTGAAGGGAATGGGAGTCTGTTACAAGTGTGGTGAAAAAGGACACCAAGCTCATGATTGCAAGGGGAAGAAGGAAGCTACCAACGTTCAGTGCTACAATTGCAGGGAGATGGGGCATTATGCAAATGCATGTCCTAAGCGTCAGGAGAACATACCTCAGAAAAGGCCAAGGGATCAAGGCCAGGCTTATGCTATCACTACTGCAGAGGTAGAAGCTCCAAAAGACGTGGTGGCAGGTAATTTAATGGTTTCCTCAAGTTTAGCAAATGCATTATTTGATTCTGGATCATCGCATTGTTTCATATCTTCCCAGTTTGATAAGAAAATTAGATATTTCCAATTTGATTTAATAAGGGAGTTGTCAGTCAAAACTCCTAAGGGAAGTATTGTTGCAACAAAGTTTTGTGAATCAGTCCCCATTAGAGCACATAAATTTTCTTTATCTGCTGATCTCATCATCATACCTATGATTGAGTTTGATATAATCCTCGGTATGGACTGGCTTTCGGACTATGATGCAAAGATTTATTGTAAGAAGAAATAGGTTACGATTCTTGATGATAATGATAAGGAACACCTTATTTTTAGAGCAGAATCGTCACCACCTAATTCTTATTTAGATCCACCCCCAGTAGCTCAACTTAATTCAATTATTGGGGAGGAAGAGAATGAAATAACTGTCGGTGAGGAAAGGAATGTTCAAATAGAGGATGTACCTGTTTTGAAAGAATTTGTAGATGTATTTCCGAAAGATTTACCTGGACATCCTCCAGAACGAGAAGTTGAGTTTTCCATTGATTTGATTCCTAGATCAAGGCCTATATCGAAGACCCCTTATAGAATGGCCACAGTAGAGTTAGTCGAACTAAAGAAACAACTAGAGGAATTGAGTAATAAGGGATTTATTCGCCCTAGTGTTTCTCCATGGGGAGCCCCTGTTCTTTTTGTTAAAAAGAAAGATGGATCTATGAGGTTATGTATCGACTACATGGAGATCAATGCTATAACGATAAAGAACAAGTATCCCCTACCTCGTATTGATGATTTATTTGACCAACTGCATGGAGCTCAATACTTTTCAAAGATTGACCTTCGATCTGGATACCATCAGTTGTGTGTGAAGAAGGAAGACATTCCGAAGACAGCATTTCGAACCAGGTACGGGCATTATGAGTTTACTGTAATGCCGTTTGGATTGACTAATGCACCCTCTGTATTCATGGATCTGATGAATAGAGTTTTCAAGGAGTATCTCGATAAATTTTTGGTGGTATTTATTGATGATATCTTGGTATAATCCAAAACCTACGAAGATCATGAAAATCACTTGCGCATTATTTTGAAGACTCTGAGGAGGCATGAATTATATGGAAAGTTTAGCAAGTGTGAATTCTGGCTTCAGGAGATTTCTTTTCTTGGCCATATTGTCTCTAAAGATGGAATCTCTGTTGATCCTTCTAAGACCAAGGCAATCCAAGAATGGCCAGCACCTACGAGTATAACTGAGGTACGTAGTTTTATTGGTTTGGAAGGTTATTATCGACGTTTCGTCCAGAATTTTGCCCGATTGGCTAACCCATTAATGAAGCTCACACGTAAAGGGGTTAAATTTGTTTGGAAAAAAGAGTGTGAATAATGTTTTGAAGAACTGAAGAAAAGATTAGTCAATGCTCCTATATTGACTCTACCATCGGGGAATGATGGGTTCGTTATTTATAGTGATGCATCGAAGAAAGGACTTGGCTGTGTCCTTATGCAGAATGATAGATTTATTGCCTATGCATCACGACAGTTGAAAATTCATGAACAAAACTATCCTACTCATGATCTCGAGTTAGCAGCAATGATCTTTGCTTTGAAGATATGGAGGCACTACCTCTATGGTGAAAAATGTGAGATTTATACTGATCACAAGAGTTTGAAGTATATTTTCTCACAAAAAGAACTCAACATGAGGCAAAGGAGATGGCTTGAATTACTCAAGGATTATTATTGTACGATACACTACCACCCAGGGAAGGCAAACAAGGTGGAAGATGCTTTGAGTAGAAAAGACCATGGAGTTTTGAACAATATGAGAATTGAAAGGGATCCAATTTTTATGGATCTAGTGAAGATGGACATGGGAATAACCAGGGAAGGTGAAACATCAATTCTTTTTCAAATGGTTGCCAAACCATCTTTACTAGAAAGGATTAAGAGTTCTCAGACCGATGATGAAGAATTCCAAAAGAAGATTAAAGCTGTGAATGATGGGAGATTGAGAGACTTTGTGTATGAAGATGGAATTTTGAAATTCGGGAAGAGACTTTGTGTTCCCGAATTACCTGATCTAAAAAGGGAATTGCTGGATGATGCTCATAGTTCCAATTTCTCTATACACCCTGGGAGCACCAAAATGTATAGAGATTTGAAGGAACATTTTTGGTGGGACAACATGAAGAGGGAGATTGCTGATTTTGTGTCAAGATGTATGGTTTGTCAACAAGTGAAAGCTGGAAGGCAACAACCTGGAGGAGTCATGCAACCTCTTCCCATACCGGAGTGGAAATGGGACAATGTTACGATGGACTTTGTCATGGGGCTACCAAAGACTCCTAGAAGGAACGATGCAATATGGGTTATTGTTGATCGTCTTACCAAGTCAGCACATTTTCTTGCTATAAGAGAAGATCTACCCCTGGAACGTCTAGCAAGACTATATATTAATGAAGTTGTGAGACTTCATGGAGTACCCCTATCGATTGTTTCTGATCGTGATCCCCGTTTTACTTCAAGATTCTGGAAAAGTCTTCAGAAATCCCTAGATACTGAACTTCATTTGAGCACTGCTTACCACCCTCAGACAGACGGACAATCAGAACGGACTATTCAAACCTTAGAAGACATGTTGAGATCTTGCTCACTTGACTTTCAGGGTATGTGGGATCAATATTTACCTCTGGTAGAATTTTCCTATAACAATATCTTCCATTCGAGTATTCAGATGGCACAATATGAAGCGTTATTCGGAAAGAGATGTCGTACACCAACCTGTTGGGATGACGTTGGTGAAAGAAAACTTGTAGGCCCAGAACTGGTGGAGGAAACGGTGGAAAAGGTGAAAGTAATCCAAAATCACATCAGAGCAGCTCAAAATAGGCAGAAGAGCTATACCGATAATCGAAGGAAGGATTTGGAATTTCAAGTCGGTGATCATGTTTTCCTGAAGGTATCTCCGTGGAAGGGAGTCATACGTTTTGGTAAGAAAGGTAAGTTGAGTCCCAGGTACATCGGACCTTTCGAAATTCTAGAACGAATTGGGGTTGTAGCTTACCGATTGGCAATGCCGCCAAGTCTCTCCAAAGTTCACGATGTGTTCCACGTATCTCTGTTGAGGAAATACATGCCTGACCCAACGCATGTACTCACCTATGAGGAATTAGAACTGGAACCCGATCTGTCTTATTGTGAAGAGCCCGTCAAGATTCTTGATACAAGAGAACAAGTACTGAGAAACCGGACGACGCGTCTGGTAAAAGTTTTGTGGAGAAATCATAAGATGGAAGAGGCAACATGGGAACCCGAGGAACTTATGATGAAGAACCACCCGAGTCTTTTTATGCAGTAATACCCTAGAAATTGCGAGGATGCAATTATTTGAAGGAGGGGAGAATGTAACACCCCAAGCTTCTACGGTATGTTTCCCTTCGAATAATGCGATAGCGTGTGTTGTACGCAACCTCGAGTTCTAACACACACCACAACTAATTAAACTAGCCGTTGTGAATAGTAATACCTACTTTTTGAAATCATATATATATTTTATATTTCGAAATAGACTTCATTTTTGGATTCGGAATATCTAATTTAGCCTAAGGTGAAATTTTGGTACAATTCGGATAACTTTCATATCTTGATGAATAGTGAAAATTACTAAATTTTAATTAAAAACAACTTTTTTAATCAAAATAATTAATAGTGATAAATTATGAATTTTAGTAGTTTTAAGGTATATTTAGAATATATTTTTACATTTTAATATAATGTTGGTCATTGGACATAATTTTACAATTAAACCGAACATAAACAAGTGTCAATCTTTTGATAGTTATTATCTCTTAAAAACACGCTTTTTGTTTTGACAGCAGGAATTAATTTTAAATTAATTTCTGCCACTTCTGTGTTTTGAATTTAGGAAAATGGATTCCATATTTGGAATCAGGATGTTCAAATTGTGTAAATAGGTAACTTTTATTTTTACACATTTTGAATAATTACTGCGGTAAATATTTTATTTACCATGGGTAAAGGGTAAATCCGGTAAATAAGGGTTAAAAAATAATATTATAATAATACAAAATTACCCTAAAACGTGTCCTAACCTTATTGGTGGACACATTCCCGACCATGGGCATCCTTGGGTCAATTTGGGGACCCCTTGGAGCCACTTGTATGTGGTAGGGACACTTTATATTAATAAAGTTAAAATAAAAATAAAAATGGCATAAGCTTACATCTTTTAGAAGAACAATTTTTACACAGGGTTATACATGTTGTATTTTCGATTATAAATATTCATTAGAAATCTAATAAGATTTACTACATAATGATATTTTATTTATAATTTTTAGACATCAAATAATTTAAATTATTAATGACACAATAATGATGAAATGTTTACCTCATTAATAAATCATTTAAATAAATAAGATTATAATGATTAAAATATTATCTAAAACCTGTCCAATTCTTATTGGTTGATGTTATTTAGAATATTGGTCATCTTATCTTCGACCTCAATGATTTTTGGACTATTATAAACGGAATATAATTATATTATAAAGTAATACTTTCACACTTTCCTAAAGAGCCCCTCCTCTCCCTTATAAAAGGAGACCACTTCTACTCATTCCTCACACCTCTCAAGCCACTTGGATCGTCCAAACTCTGCCCAAATAAGCTCCCCACATCCCTCTCCTCCTCCTTGAAGCTTCCCCTTAGGCAGAAAGAATTTCAAGAAGTCCTTTGGTTCCAACCAAAGTGAGTTACCTAAATTAAAGGTAACGATTTCTCTTAAATTATTTTCATTTATTTTGCTTCTTAAACCCCCAAACTCTTTTTATTTCCTTTCTTTTGTAACAACACCAGTATCCTCAATATACTAGGATGTTGTTATAAGAAGGATTCAAACTACACATACACACAACTCCATCTAATGGATGATGAACATAATGTTTCTGTGGATGGCAAACTAACGCCTCACGAAACGATGATTGTTCAAATACATCTTACCGCCTCTCATGGTGGCCATTATGATGGCACTGTAATTAAATATGATATTAATGATATATATTTTATATATAAGCTTCTGTAATTCCATTTTATTTCATACCATTATTCGTTTCATGTTGTATATACATACGATAATTTCATTTGAGGAAGTGCGGACTACCGCCCCCTTAAAATGATATGACTCGTTCATACCACACATGGAACGTATAAAGGATGGTGTTAATGAACAAGTAACATGTATAAAATATTATATTATACTGGAATAGTAATATACCTATGTATCATTTGTATTCGATTCTTTTAAAATAAAAATTAAATGGAAGTAGTGTTCGTGCGTACGTACGGACTACCGTCTCCACGAACGTGATGAGATTCATTCTCCATCGTATCCATTCAAGTATAATTATCATTTGATGATTTAAAAATGATGTTTAAGGACTTGATACCATTCTGGATTTTAATAATATACAACTTATCCTTTACAAACATGTCTTACGTAACAAAACATACAAAAGCAAACAAGTAAGTTCACACCCGAAACAGCGATAATACTAAGATATTATTATCAAATCAATATTAAAAGATCATATATGATATCATATTAATGTATATGATTATTGTATAATTTAATAACAATTATTTCACCATTATACAGGAGGTTAACCTACCCCAACCAAGGAAAAGTACAAGGTAAGGGTTATTTCACAATCTCTTCATTATCCGAGGTTGTTTATACGTAATAATCTACTGGGATATCTTTATCATCCACATCCATGTTTCTTAAAAATGTATTTCAAAACATTTTTACTATTTACTAAAATATGAGTTAAAGTCATTTATACCCTTTTTGACTTTTATAAGTGGTTTATAAAGGAATCTTTCCGTCATTTTCAAAACAAGGTCCTTTTTAACCTTTTCGACAGAATTGAGGTAAGAATGTTTTTTTTAACTTATACGGCGGGTGCGGTTATTTTACACCGTTATAAAATCTTCAAAGCTTCCCTTACAAGCTTATAAGAATATTTTCAAAGAAAATGTTTTATTTTATATAGATCTTAAATGATTTCAAAATAAAAGGAGATATTTCTTTAAAAAGAATTTTGATTTCATCTATGTCAACATCCTTTGATGGATTTTAAGATTATTTGAAGTTGATTTATTATGATACAAAACTTCTATATTGTATTGAAGGTTTTGTGATATGTTTGACTATGGATGTGCTATTTTTATACCATTCATAGTTTATGGTGAAATTATTAACATTTCGTATGCTAGTTTTAATACGAATGTTTATGTTATGTTTAAACCTTTTCATATGGGAATGCATTGGACTTAATAAGTGACGGGTGGAGCCCGCTATAGCTCCTCGATGCATCGGTAGGTCTCATGAGACAAACTAGTGTCTTGGCACAAGGCCTTGACAAAATCTTATTTGTAGTCTTGGCACGAGGCCTTGACTATGTGGTTATGATAGTCTGGCATTATGCATTCCAACATTATGAAAGTGGTTATTGATTTTTGAATGTGATTATTCGATTAGTAGAATATCCATGTGAATAAGTAAATGGCATTATTTCATTTTTACTTTTGCCATACTATGTTGAAGTTCAAGTTTAAAAGGCTTTTGTTTTAGTAATGCATTGCCTTAAATGTTTATTCTTATTTATGAAAGTTTCCGCTATATTGTTATCCTTACTGGGCATTTGAGCTCACCCCTTTTCTATGTTTTATTTTTCCCAGGATGTGAAGAAGTAAGTTATGAATGACCTGCAGGGATTTTATGAGGGGTTAATAGTGTGGATTGTGGAAACATTATGTTGTTGTATTAGTTTTTCATTTTATGATGTAATGTAAAACTTAAGAATATATCTAGTGTTTCCAAGGCTACTAAACCAATCGGTCTTTTGAGATTTGATCTTTCTTGTGATCATGCCAATGTTACGTAATTAATGCACCGACTCTGGGTAGCTGGGGTCGGGGCGTTATAATGAGAATAAAGACTATTATATCAGGTGAATAATATATTTTTATTGATGTTTTGGATCAATTATAAATGCCTTAGGGATTATAGGAAGTTCTATACTTAACTGAAGAACTCTGTAATTCTATATTGAAGCAGGAAAATGGATAAGTGCATAACCTTACTTAATATACGTAACATATCTATATGATATGTAAGATATTTATATGAAATATTTCAAAGGCATTTGGTTCATACTATATTTCATAGAAGCATGGATTTAGTGAATTCCCAATGAGGCTCACTATATAAGTAACATTTGGTATAGTGTATGTATGTTTTTTATGTTCCTATATAATATATTTGGGTATTCATAATATATTTGTTAAATAACACTCTAAAAATTGATAAAATAAGGATCTTACATTTTTATGTAAGATAACTAAGTGCATCTGTAATATATTTTTCAAATCATAATAGTGTATAGAAAATGAAATATTTTACTAAGATATATAGGATATTTGATGAGTTAAATGGTGAGAATTGACAAAGTCATGGACTACATAAGGATTTTATGAGAAATGAATAACATTTAATCTATTGTGTAATTTTTTTATAATCCTGCTTTTTTTTCACTACTGGATAGAGAAATGTACACAACCTTATGAAAAATTAAAGAATAAAATTACTTATATATGGTCCATGATGACTGGAATTTTGTAAAGTTCATATAATTTTATCATAATGAACCGGGATTTTAATATATAAACATCACACCTCTTTAGATAACATTCCATATATTAAAAAAATACCTGGATAAGGACCATAAAGGTTTGGTGTATTTAGATACTAGATAAACAATAATTTTATTTCATGAAATATCTTAAAAATCTCCCACAAATATCTCCATATTTATTACTCTTCCTAGACATTCCCCACTTAAACCTTTCTTCATGGCCTGGGGAAAAGGAAACATAAGAAATGGTGAGCTCATATGATCAATAAGGGTAAACATGGGAGATATCAATTAATGATCATATGAAATCACTAGATAATAATAAGGGTATGTGATTAAGAATATAACTTTAAAAGTTCATACACAATCTATCAGGGATTGTAAATATGATCCATGGAATAAAATATTATCATTTCAAAATACATAAACCTTAATAGTGAAAAATCATTATAAATAAATCATGAAATATAAGTTCATATCATATAATTATTGCACAGTCATAAATATAAAAACTATTTCATATATTAAGGTTAACATCTGAGTCCATCAAATAATAATGTATCAGAAATCAACACAAGTTTTCCATTTGATAATGGACCAGGTATCATCATTGGTTTCCTATTTTATAATGGATTAGACATCATCACCTATTTCCTATAGCGGATTAATCCCATAGACATGTTTCCCATAGCGAATCAAGAATATCAACATGTTTCCCATAGTTATCACATTAGATATAATAATTTACCCAATGTAGTGGAGGAGCATATATATCCCACCCATCAAATAATCCATACATTTATTTTTCACAAGATTATAAAATATTAACTATAGCATAACCCATTAAAAGGAAATGAGTTTCATAAACATTTCATCATAGCATAACCCATATAAATGAAATGGGTTTCATAAAAATCTCATCAATTCATCATATAATAACCCATGGAAAAGGAATGATATTAATAAACATATATTTTTTATAATCATAACACTACTATAATGGGAGGCTATACCAATGGTTTAAAACCACTGATATAGGATATAAAACTATTGGTATAACCTATACCAATAGTTCCCCAAAATATCGGCTATAAAGCTATTGGGAAAGGCATATTCCAATGATTCTTAGTGAATTGTTGGTATAGGGTAATTTGAAATTTAGTTTAATAAATGGTTCATAGTGAAACATTGGTATAAGGGTATCCCAAAGATTCAAAACCATTGGGATACCCCTATCTCAATGGTTTGAACCATTGGGATATGTCTATTTCAACAGTTCTGAACTATTGGGATACCCATATACCTATTTTTCACTATGAACCTTTGGTTAAAGGATATACCAAAGGTTATAAAACTTTTGTTATAGACCCTCCCCCACCACCCCAATTCCATATAAAATAAAATCCCCACCTTACCCAAAAAAAATTAACCTACAAAAAACAGAACCTAAAAAAATAACCTACAACCCACAAAAAACAGAACATGAACTACAACAAATAGAACCTACAAAAAATGAAAACATAACCTGCAAACATTGAAAATATAACCTAAAATGAAACCAATATATCATCCTCTAATATCCAAAACCAATACAAAAATAATTATAAAACATAAAATCAAATGATGTATTTTACTAGTGATAAAAAACATAAAAAACATCACATATATTCATTCAGAACAAATCATCAAACATCACATGTCATAAATATCAGTAAAAAATTAAAAGGATAAATTTTCCCCTCATCCCCATCATTATGGTCACTATCATCCTTGACCTCATCCTCTTCCTCATCCTCATCCACATCCTCACCTACTTCCTCACCCTCTTAATTTCCCTCTTCCTTACCCTCATCCCAGCCCTTTTCATTTCCAAGAATGTAATCATCCCGACCACCACTAGTACTAATTCCTGATGTAGTATCTAACATATGCATCAATGATATATATGCATCACTGTTGTACAAAAATCCCTCAAGGTAACATTGCAACATTTTTGGGTTTATTTTGTTTATTGAAAAATTAGGATTCCATGGTAAGTTGTGGAGTCTCGAGATATTTTTGACATGGTATGTTGACAAAGATAAAATATGAAGGAATGGATTCCCTAGAAGCGGTACAAAAAATATCATACACAAGGTGATGCTATTTCCCAGTGTTTTCCAAATTTTTGGGTTCCAAAATTTTGAGTTTGGATTGCATCATGAAAGTTTTTTTTCTTGAAGGCCATATAAAAATATGGTAAAGGAATGAATTTTATGAATATGGGTTTTATGAATTGTTTTTCACAAAGGATCAAATAATTCTAATGATGATCTCCTCAAGTACAACGAGCATCAAAAACAGAAAAGGTAAGGAGCATCACGAGTAGAGAATTGCAGTGCCACAAAGTTTTTGAAAGAACACTCCATGATTACGATGAGCATCGCGAACAGGAAATTTTCATGGAGCTTCACAAAATAGGGATCCTTGTGAAGAAAATAAAAGAGCTATGAAAAATGGTGTTGATGTGGCTGTAATTTGTTTTTTTAAATAGTGGGGGTTCACAACCCCATATAATTTAAGATATTAGAGGGGGTTTTTAACCCTCTCTAATTTAAGACATTAGAGGGGGTTTTCAACCCCATCCAATTTAATACATTAGAGGTGGTTTTCAACCCCCTTTAATTTAATATTTAAAAAATATATTTATAAAAGGAATTTTCATACATTTTAATTTTTTTAAAAATATTCCTAGAGAAATATTGTATTATTTTCAAAACAATTATCCTTTGGATTTTACTAAAAAAGTGAAAAAAATATTCTTAGCATTTTATGAACAAGTCCCCATCCAATCATTTTTAGAATGAAAAAGGAATTTTTTTACATTTACAGCATTTAATTAATTAACCACCCTCATGACCATCATTTATTTTATGTTTTATTTTCAATTTTATGAGGTTCTTTCTAAGGAATGTTTTTTTCAAAAGTAATTTTCAAAGAAAAAGGATTTTCAAAATGTTTTTTAAAATGAAAAGGTTATTTTATTCAAGAATGTTTTTAAATATATTTTTATTGTATTTATAATAATAAATAAAAACAATCATTTATTATTACCCCAAAAGGTATATATTTTATTGATACCAACCTTAATCTTCCTTTGAATGGTTTATGATCATTTTGACTTAGCAAAGTATTGACATTTACTTCCTTGAATCCATTTTTGTAGTAAACAAATTTCATTTGAAATGTTCACTTTCCTATGATCATTGAACAATAAATTTCCCCTAAATGTCCATATTATTTATCATCAATATTATTATTTCCTAAAACGTATACCATTTTTACATACAGTGTTTACTTTTATAGTTATTTGATTAACTATGGAAATATTAATAAATATATATCCTTTAATGAATATGGATATTTTACAAGAAACATTTTTTATGAATTAAATATATTATTCAATATATGAACAATGATTTGGACTTGTATTATTGGGTTGGGGACCAGTTAATGTAAGCTCATTGATGCATCGGTAGTGTCATGAGACGAAATTAGTTGTAAATGAATCATATGCATTTGTAACAAGTATGATTGAAACTATCTTGTGAACAGTCTTTATAATAGTATGTTAAACCATATTGTGAATGGTATTGATGGTAAAGGTATCATGTACTTGGGAAACATGGTCTATAATAAATAATCATTTCCTTTTTTCAGATTCATTTATCATTATCCATGAAATTTTCTCTATGATATCTTCTTTAAATGCATTTTATTTTCCATTCATTGATTAAATTTCTTATGTTTTCACTTATATAAATTTCTATATTGATTTTTCCTTATCATGATATTTTAATGGAATGTGTGTTAATCTATTTACCTTTATATATTGATTTTAACTTATCCAGTTATTTATACGGAATGTTTGTTCAGTTATTTACCTTTCCCTATTGATTGTTCCTGTTGATTCATGATAGCTTCTGATGTACTTTACCCTTGGTGAAAATTTGAGCTCACCCTTATTTTATTTCCTTTCCCCAAGATTCCATAAAGTTTACCATGATATATATACAAGAATATGCTAAGGGGAATAATTATATTGTAGAAAAAAAATTATTTTTCAATTTTTTATTCAAATGTAAGCACATGAGCCTCATCCCAGTTTGTGAGGGATCCTTAAGTGCATCCACAAAACCCAGGTTCAAAACCTAGTAGAGGCATATTTTCGGTACTGTAACAGTACTGTAGCAGGTACTGTAGCAGTATTGTACACTATGTGGGTACTATAACAAAATTGTACACTGTATAGGTACTGTAGCAGAACCATACACTGTGCAGTACTGTAGAAGGAACTGTATCAGTTACTGTTGAAGGTACTGTTCGGTACTATAGTAGCTGGAACTACTCACCTTGGGCCACCGGTTTGGGCTTGGAGTACTAAAGGCTTTAGGGCCTACCAAGCCTTCAGGTTAGTAGGGATTTTGGGCTACCTCAAGGCCTTCAGGACACATGCAGTTTTCCCAGACACACTACAAAAAAGAAGCAGCCCCAGAAGAGGATTCAGAGCAGGTGCACTCACCAGAGCAGAGCCAAATGGATTTTTCAGAATGATAGGGTATGGATATGCCATCGGGACCAGCCTATGCTTGCACTAGAAGCCTATCCAGACAACCATGCAAAGGTGGAGAGCTACTATTATGACACAGATGTTGGGGAGGGGAAGTTCCTTGTAGATAGTCCAGTTGAATTCCCTAAGACCTTCGGGTCATGTAATCTCCTAAGCCTATGGGACTTGTAATCTCTAAGCCTACGAGACTTTTAAGGGTTCCCCATCATCCCTTGAAATGGGGTTATCAAAAAATCAATAAAAATTAAGGCCTTCAGGCCATTTAGAGGTAATGTAATACTAATGTATGTATCTAGTTTACCAAGACTACAAAACTCATCGGTCCTTCAGGATGCGATTTATTGTATCTTATTAGAATATAATGTACTACACCACTAGCTCTGGGATGTTGGGTTGGGATCTCTACATTATCTTTCAATGAAACCTAATCAATCATGAATTTTTCAGTTCCTCCTTTTAAATGACCATTCCACTCCTTTTCATCTATTTTTATTTTTTAATTCATCGTCAATGTGCATTATACATGTAATTTACAATACATTGAATTATTTATCACTTATATCCCTAGGAAAAATTTCAACACAAGTTATGTTAATATCTCAAATCATTTACCTTTCCATTTTCATTTGAAATAACTTGAATCTCCACCCCATAGAGAAAAAAAACACAAATAATGATGAGGCATTAGGATTTTTGGGTTCAAATAAATTCGAGGATTTTAGTAAGAAGTTGATGATGTAAAAATATATAAATATAAAAATGAGTTTAAGCTCTAAAAGAACATAAAAAATAATAAAAAGTAATATAGATTAAAATTATCCTTAAAAATGACATATCCACCTTTCTCAAACATAGATAAAGGTTATGAAGTAATGAAAGCATAATGAAACATATAACCTCTTATTGTATTTTTTTTGTTTTTATTTTTATAATTTCTCATTATTATTTATTTCTTTAATTATGTACAGGGGACAATTATCACATCAATCGCCCCAACCCCAAATGATCTCATCATGACACTATTTATAATATTTATTATAACGACATTGGTAAAATAATTGTGATTTTGGAATCACACAAATCCAACCCATTTTTTATTTCTATTTTTATTTTTTTAATGGTGATAATAATTTGAATAATGAATAATAAAATAATGAACCTTTCCCCACCATCCCATGAAATCACCCTACATCTCTCCTCATTGGAAATCATCCCCTTCCACCACAGAACCCCCCCACTCAGAATAATGAATATAATGGAAAATATAATAAGTATGGTTGGAAAGTATAAAAATAGGCTAGTAATGTGGCCCTTATATATCAATGATATTCATGAATTCAAATGAATTAAAAAAGGATAAAAATTATGGTGGGTCCATGTATAAAGGTTTTAAAAATTTCATTGGTCATTTTAAAATTAACTTTTCATAATCATTGAATTTATAAGATGAAATAAAGGTTCTATAAGAACAAATATCTAAGTTTCTCTCTAAAAATGTTCTTAGATAGATTTGGAAATATTTGAATAGAATCCTATTAGGAATATTGAATATTATTTTTACAATCACTGATGAAAATGAATTCTAATAAAAACTCAATTAATATAAATATTAGAATTTTAAAGAATAGAATGTCACTAAAAAATATAATCTTCATAAATAATCCAATCCCCCTTATTCATGAATTTTCAAATTCATCCCCAAATTTTTATCTTTACTAATTTACCCACTAATTTTAGTCATTCAAATTCAATTAAAAAGAAACATAAATGAAATAATGGAGGTTATCCTGCATGAAATTTGTCTCCTTGAAAAAATTATCAGAACGTAATTGGGGGGAAATAAATTTCCCAATTAAAAACTAGAAAAAAGTTAAAATATGTAATATGGGAGTAAAAAGGTACTTAATTAAAAATAATACTCCCCTTTATACATGATATTGTTTAATTTTACTTATAACATACTTCTCTTATGCCTCTATCACTTTATACATTCCATCATGAATCTAAAAATAAACACATGTTTAGTTAAAGTGGAGGTTAAATTTTGAATTAAGTTCAATATTGAATTGGGTAATTGAAAAAACATCCCTATATCAGTCTAAAAATTTACTAGTAATGAAAAAATTATATAGTTCTAAAATTAAATAAAAAATTGTGCTTGGATCCTAAAAGACGCTATTTTTATGGCCATTTATAATGACCATACCTCTTTAGATCACATGAGTTGAGTATTATAAATATGTAACCATCTTAGAATGACATATTTTTGTATTGGTTTTCTTATCCAGGTAGCCTCCTCTCCACTTATTTATTAAATATATCTTTACACATTACTAAGGAGAAAAATTAGGGGTCACCTATAGAATGTAATATCATGAGATTACTTTCAGATACAGATCCTAATGATTTTAGGTTAATTTTTTTTAAATCCTAATAATATTTTGTAAGGGATTAAGGATGGATTCATGGGAATTTAGGCATGGTATGGGGCCTGGAGATTTAGTTTTTTGAAAAACATGTGAGGTGCACAGTTAGTGTATGGTTAGTTCTAACCATGAACCTCAACCATGATTGCCACAAGAGGTGAAAGATGGATTTTCTAACTGATAAATTTTGAAAACAAAAAATGTGAAAAAACCTACAATTTAATGCTAGTGTTCTGAGCATGGTTGGTGCACAGTTTCTTATAACCATGCAAATAGATGTTATCTCTATACAAGCTAGTATGACCTATTATTATGGTGTTTTTATATTTTGTTAGTTTTATCCCATTCCATATTGATTCATAGGTTTATACTGGACAAGGAGTTTTATACCCATCTATGGTAATTTGTCTATAACTTTTCCCTAAAAGTCATGTTGTTTATAATTTTTCACCATTGTATCACATACTAAACATTTTGGGCATTTCTCATAAAATATAAAATAAATTAATTTAATTGTTTTAAAAATGATTGGATGTTTTTTATACCCATTTACATGGTTGGAAATAGTCAAAATCAACCCAAAAAACTCCTTGATGTTGGTTTTATTAAATTCCATTTACCAAGACACCCCCTTAGTGTGTATAGATCCTTCCACTTGTTAATGGAAGGTGAAAATGAATTTAATGAGATGTTAAATGTTTCAATACAAATTTTGGCCCTTTTCATTTATAATTTAAAAGCTTAATGAAATGGACTAAATGAGAATTTTGAAATTAAATTTATAATATCTTCACTGATGTATATTTATATAAATGGTTCATAATTTGGAATGGCCATTATCTTGGCACTTTGATTCATTATATATATATTTTAACCATGGATATAACAATATAGAATCGATGATGTATAATGTGGCATAGAAATTATGATGTATAACATGGTATGGCCCCAATGATGGATATCATTATACTACACTGATACAAACTTTCATATTATACAATTTGGATATTTTGGATTATATCCTTATATTAGAATTTATATACTTAGACATTGACCACCTAACATTAATTCCATGGGATCCAATAAAGTTGTTATTAAGTTTACCTTTTACATGTTTCCTCGGGCTTGGAGAGGATTCCTTAGTCATTGGCCTTGGGTTCCTAGCCCATGTAGGTATGATACATTGATATATCTAGTGTATGCCTAAGCTGGTGAATTTTACTGAGTCCACTCTCATGTATAAAATTTTATCCTCATTCATATATTGATCATTGTCACAACATATACTTATCTAATGGATTGAATCACTCATTCATTAACATCATATCTCATTTATGTATATACTACAAATTGTTATAGTTATTTTTTTTGTATGTGACACTGGTTATTATTATATATAATAATTATCATTTTTATGATTTACTTTTTATGTTTTTCATCATTATATTTCAACTTATTATTCATTATTCACCACTATTGTACTCTAATAACAAGGGTATAGTCTCTATCCCCTAGTACCACCATAGAACCTGACTGCCAGTGAGAAGCCTCTTATGTATGGGGAGGCACATTTGAGGCCTTGTGGGTGACTATATAGGATTACTTATCAGTGAACTGGGACCAATATGTCACAATGTTTTATCATATGTTACTTTTATTTACAATATTAATTTAATATGGTAGGAATAAGATTGGTAGGTGACAATATTTGGTAATGAAAATATGCCTAGGAGTAGTTAAGCCACATATGTGGTGAAAAGCCATGTTTTATAGGATGGGACTTGATATTATGTATTCCTATTTTTATAGTTTAATTATTTCACCTTTGAGTGATGTACATGATTTTATAATTTTGTTGTGATTATATATTTTTTCCTTGGCCCGGTTTGGCATTGAATTATTTTTCATGCATCATTATAAGAACCTGTGGATTTATATGTCATGAATTTTTCATGACATTTTTATTTACTCTGTGCATTTATTTCACATATTTTTGATGCATTGACTATTATAATGGTGATTGGACTAAAATTTCCTAGAGAAAAGGGATAAATAATTGGTTATTTAAAGTTCCTGCATCAACTGGAATGGTATGTCCCCATTTAGCTTGATGTTGGAACCTTAACTAAAAAATTATGACATGTTTATGTTATGTAACCATGGTTACATGGACTGTAATTTTAGTTGATTTTGATTAAATGAATTATAATTTTAATTTTTAAAGAATGTGCCATTATAAATTAGGAATGGTAATCCATATAAAAAAATCATCAAATATGGCCTTGTAACATCTTGAGACATGATGTAAAGATGTGGTTATAGTTACATGAAGTTCCAATGTTAACATTTAAAGTTATGAATTTATAACTTGGGAATAGTGATTCATTTAACTACACTATGATATAAATATAAAATTTATTAAATCGTGATTCATTAAAGAATTTTTTTTCCATTAAATAGAGATTAAAATTATAACTTAATGGGTTTTTTCTATAAAACATTAAATTGAAACTCCATATAAGAAAATATTTTGATTGAAACATGGAACCTTACCCATACCTTTGTCATAGTAGTGGGTAGTCAGTTTAGTATTTTTATATTATATTGATGCTTTGTACCTATATTATTTCCTATTAGTATCCTATTTTCTATATATATGGTTATGAGGAGAGTTCTTGGAATTGTAGATATATTCCCACATGAAGGCCTTAGTTTGAACACTTGGAAGGTTTTGATGACCAAACTCCTAAGGTGGTGGGACCTAAGCAACCTATGTTAACTATAATAGAGCCACCTATGGTACCTCATGTTATATTAATACAAGGAACTGATAATCTATATATTGAGGGATTTCTAATATTATTGTAGTCTATGTTTGGAGTTCCCTAGCCTGCACCAACTATGTCTGAGATGACATAGAAGTTTTATAAGAAACATCCACCTATTAATTATGGGGATGGTGGTCCCAATGGTACTTAGTCATAGATAGAGGATATTTTTTCCATTTTCATGCATCTTGGGGTGCATATATAGAATATTTTCAAGCTCATGACTTATATTCATTAAGGATATTAAATGATAATATGGGAAGTTCTAATATAGGCAGATCAACACTGGGGTATGGTTTGGAGGGATTTTAAATCTACCTTTTATGATTACTTCTTTCCAAAAATTCTGAGATATGAACGGTCTTGGGATTTTATGCACATGTATTAGGGTACTATGTCCATTATGGATTATTACAATCACTTCACTGAGATCCAGTGTTTCACAATGACTATTATTAGTAACAAACTATCAAAAGATAGATGGTTTGAGGATGGGATCATGTATGACATCCTATATTAGTTGAACATATTCTATTTTTATACCATGTATGAGATAATGAACCAATATCTTATCATTGAGTGTAATATGAGAGAATATAAAAGTGCAGGGCATGGTGGTTCACCTTCTATTATGAGCAGTGCATCATCTAGTGGCAGGATGCGTCGCTTTGATTTTTATCATGAGTGTAGTACCCATCAAGGTGTGTGTATTGTCAGTTTTATATTATACCATCAGTATCATAATAAGGGGATTATGACGCATCAGGGAGACATAGATCAAGTTGAGTGCCAAACCAGTAGTATAATGGGCTATATTTAGATATTTTTTTGGACCTTTCCACATGTTTTTAGTGGAAAAGGATCTTCACCAACTCCACTATTCAGATCTAGATCTTCAACTCCATGTTAAGAACGATGTTGGAGAAATATTGGTTTTTAGGATGATGTAGTGGTCATGGTTATAGAATCTATATTTATGACATAAAATAATAGTAAATAGGACCTACTCAGGGTAGTCAGGTTGTAGCTCAGAGAAAAGATCAGGAAAAGTATATATTATATAGACTAAATATAAGGAGAAATTTTCCATCCCATCTACATTTTGTGGTACAATTTCAGTAGCCTCAAATTTAGTATCTTCTTTTTTTGATACTCATGACTCACATTCATTCATATATATTATTTTAGTGAATATCCTTAGGTTTGAGATCAAATAGTTCTATGGAGTGATGAATCTGGATACTTTTTTAGGAGTCTGATCATAGAGTGTATATCGATACATGGAGTGTCCTCTTGAGATAAGTGAATATCGTTTCCTATGGAAATTTTTTCCTTGATATGTTGGGTTTTTATGTACTTCTTGAGATAGACTAGTTAATGCCTTATAGATCCCATAAGAGAGTAATTCTTGGGGTTTTACTTGTTATTTTTATTAACATATGGTTTCCTTTATATCCCTAGAGGGTAGTAGCTATATTTATAAGGGGGAATGGGATGTCCATGAGATCTGAGATAGACCTATGCATCATGAGTTGTTTGGGGTGTTATCCAATATTAAAAAACTTTTTTTAATGATAGGAGAACACATCAAATAGATTTACCTCCAATGGTTGATCATTTTAGTGACCCCCCAGATGGATTTTCCAAACTACCACTTGAGAGAGAGGTGAAGTTCACCATTGAGTTTATTCCAGAAGAATCATTGATGTCGATCCATCATTAAAATATTGCATGTAATGAGCTTCAAAAACTCAAGATACTATCAAAAGACCTAAGAGACAAAGGTTTTATATGACCAAATACTTTGTGCAGGGGTTCACCCTAGATTTTTTACCAAGAAGGCATATGGGACCTTCAGTATTTGGGTGGATTACCAGTATTTTAAAAAAACATATAGATAATATCTGATATCCACTAACTCATATATATTATCTATTTGAATAACTATAATAATTTTGATTTTTCTAAAAAAATTATTTGAGGTTGGGATATCATTAGTTACAAGTTAGACCCTCAAATATACCACATATATCTTTCTAAAGTAGATATGGAATTTATGAGTATTTGTTATTATCATTTGGTCTCATGAACACATCGTTAGTCATTATGGACTTGATGAATTAGGTTTTCAACTCATCCTTGGATTCCTTTATGGTGGGTCTCATGGAGGACATCTTGGTATTTTCTCATGATCGATGCAATCATTCCAAACACCTTGACATCTTATTTAATAAACATATAGAGAACCAACTATATGATAATATCACCAAATAAAATTTTTGGAATGATAAAGTTCACTTCCTTAGTAACATCATATTAGAATCAGTGGTAGATGTGGACCCAAAGAAGGTTAGATCCTTAGTTAACCTAAGAAAGTATTTGATTTTCATAGTTTCTTAGGTCTAGCAATATACTATATGATTTTTATTAAGAACTTATCATGCCTTGGAACACCTATTATGGGATTTTACAAGATGGTTATTAATATTACATGGTCAGTTATAAGGCCTTGCAGGAGTTAAAATGAAGGCTGATCTCAGTGTCGATCTTTATTTTAACTGAACATGGTAGATGGTATAAAGTTTACTATGAAACTTCAGCTATCAGAATGGGATCCATTTTGATGAATCATGAACTAGGTTTAGTGTACTGTATCATCATAAAAAAATACACGAGTATAATTACCTGACACATGATCTCATGTTAGCAGTTGTGGTTCATGATTTGTATTACTGGAGACATTATCTATTGGGATAGTGATTTTTTGTATACACAGATTAAAAAATAATCAAATAAATATTCATCCAAAATTAATTTAATCTTTAATAGTGAATTTGGGTTGAATACCTTCATTATTTAAATTTTGAGCTTTCTTATATGTCAATAAATGGAAATGAAGTGGTTGGTTCTCTGAGTTGGAAGACACATGCAGTTTAGGAGGCTAGTAATGAATGTATGTTGATGTCTATTTTTTGAGATGCATCTTGAGATTGAGTAGTGTCAAGGGAATCCTATTATTATTTATTTAGTATTGACCTCATAACTTTTTCATCAAGTGAAAAATATAATAGATTTTATATCCGGAAGTCTTGGTCCTTGTAATGCCCCGACCCCTCTAGACCGAAACTGGTGCATTAGTTGTCATATTGGAATGGTTAGAAGGAATGAAAATCCAGAAAAAACAATCATTTTAGTAGTATTAAAGAAACTAGATATATATACATAACTCAAAATACATTGGAAAGGTAGCAAAATACAACACATAACGAAAAATAAAAACCGCATCCACATAAACTCAATATGTGATCTCCTCTTCATAACCTATTGAAGGTAAAAAAATTAAAGGGGTGATCTCAAATGATCAGTAAGGGTTAAAAATATAAGAAGCATGAATCAATAATAATTAAATTTTAAACAATTTGACATAACCAATATGGCATGGTGAATAAATGAAAAAATCACGTCATTAATAAATTGAGAATAAAACTGCATCCATATATTTTGTCATAGTGAAAAACTCATGTATAGTAATATCTAAAAATGAATGAATAAAATTCTTATTAATTGGACGTCATGTATCTAGAACATGATACCCTAATACTATAAAAACGGTTTAGTTCTATGGGTAGAAACCCATCTGATTTTTGGAAACAAACTCAAAGGGTTTGTCGCCAACTGATTTGTCTCATGAGACCTACTGATGCATCGAGGGGATATAGTGGGCCCCACCCACCGATTCATGTACAAATAATTCTTTATAAATAGATCCAACACAAGAGAAATATTCCTTTACATTATCCGTATAGAATAGAGGATACAGATTCATCAATATTTCCACAGTCAAAACAACATTCAAAATAAATTCTTTATGTAAAATGGTATACAGCATAGACAATAATCATACCCATGATATGAAAATATGGAAATTTAAATGGAATATAATTTCAATTGAAAAGTGATCTCAAATGGGAAGTAGGTACACCACATAAGAAAGAGTATGTGAACAATACTAAGCAAGTCACAACGAAGTGAAAATTGAGACAAATCTCATTACCACGTTGTAATCAATTGACTCGTATGACCAAAAGTTAATAACCACCAAAATAATCAGAGAATTCCATGAATATAAATAGAATAATTATAATATATATCAAATTTCAGTACACCTATACCACAAATAACAAATAAGAGGCAGACAATGGAAATCCCACAGAATTGAGAGTGAGATGAGAAACCCCCTTACAAACATTTCGGCATGGTAACAGGTGTTATTGAGAGAGATTAATGAGAGGTAAAGGGGTGTAACATTATTTATATATCATAAGGGAAGTATGTAGGAGGTATGAAAACATACCCCATCATTAGTTAGTAAAAATAAAAGGGCACAACATAGGAGAGATTCTTGAACAAAAGTGAGAGAGAGAATCCCTTACTAAGAACACATCATTAGATTGAGGACAAATAAAAGACCTAATTATGTTTGAAAAACATAAAACCACAAAATAAAAGAGTATATATAGAATAAAACAATCATATGTCACTCACACATATTTTTGGAAAATACAGAACTAATGACATTGATGTTTAATTCAACGAATGGAAATTGAGTTAAGATATCCCTTACAAAGATTGTGCCATTAGAGTGACGAAAAATAAATGAAATATTTATGTGTAAAAAATAAAATTCCACAAAATATAAGTGTATATATAGTATAAATCAATCATAGGTAATTCACACATATTCTTGGAACAATGTAACCAATGAAATAGATTTTTAACTCAAAGAATGAAAATTGAGTTAAGCAATCCCTTACCTTATGCTCGAAGGTGTTCTTGATTGTTCTCAACGACCTGAATGATCAAATTTAGCTTTATTAATTAATATTTTTAGAACCTCATAAACATTTAATTGATATTTTATAACCTTATTATGTTCATTAATTACCTTTTTATGGGTTTAACCTATTCGATTTTATTGTTTTGGAAGCATTTTCTTCCTTGGTTTTCATGATCCGTTTACTTGAATTCATGAAGTGATGTTCATTTGAAATGTGGTTAAACATCCCAAATTTTTAATATATATTATTATTTAAATTAAAGATATATAAATTATCCTATAATAATTCTGGTTATATACCATGAGGATGACTCATTCTATGAGTTAATGATAAACGCTTGGATTTGGCTTGGCGGTTTTGTGCACAATGAACTTATTTTGTATTATTATTCCACATTATGAATGTGTAAGAATTACAGAATATTAAACAAGATAAAATACATATATTATGATCTAGTTCAACCATTGAAAATTTTTTATGACCAGTATTGAAGATAGTAATGCAAATTGAAAACCCGTCTTCCTTGAGTGTGATAAATTAACATATCTCAGACGGTGTTTGCATTTATTGTATAAAAGGAGGGGAAAAAGAGAGATCATGATGAAATATTCCATTAGAATAATTAAAATACCATAAATTTATGTTACTGGATTTATTATGGCATTTTGATGAGGGGAGGTGAGAAGAGAGAACAAAACAATTGAACTTTGTAAAAGAAATTGAAAGAGAAGAGAAGAGAGGTTCACCTCTTGAGTACTCCTCATTGAGAATCTCCTTAAGGCCTTTGTTTTTGGCCTTTTGGTGAGACCAGAAGGTTTTGGAAGTTAGGATAGGTCTTGGGAAGAGTATTTTTCAGAACTTAGGCAAGGATTGAATCTTGAGTGGTGTGGGAGGAAGAGGGGGTGAGGGGTGGTTTATATAGTGGAGGGGAGGAGAGTTTTCTTAATATTATAATCATTACTTTATTATTTCTTCTCAAGACAATAAATAGTAAGTATTACCAGACTTAGAATAGTAATAAGATCATTTGAGTTCAATATTTTGGTGCTTACATTACTCATGATACTAGGAATAGTTAATTTAATTTATAATGTATTTATACGGTAAATTAATGTATTTTACTATTCACCCAAAATTCAAGTATTTCAGAAAAATACCAAAAACCCACCCTAACCATTTTTCAACATGTAGAATCCAGAAATGAAGTCCATTTTTCAAATATAATTTTCTATATATGATTAATTAAACATTTAATTAAAACCATTGTTTAATCAAAAAATATAAACAGTTAAAATATTCATCTTTATTTTAAAGGTGACTAAATTTATTTATTCATTCATGAGTATGGATACCATTCATAAGAGTCATATTTATATTCATAGGGGTAAGTTACTATTTATAAGGGTATGTTACTATTCATAAGGGTAGGTTACTATTCACCAAAAATTAAGTTAATTCCATTAGACTCTAAATAACTTACTGATCGCAACTGTGTATGTCAAATTTTCAGAATCCAAATAACATAGCTAGAAAATTTTAGTTTAGTGGATAGGTTATAAAGAAATGGTGTTTTTAGAGACTCAGTGTTTCATGCATTCTATATTAAATTTATTTGTAAATTATTGGGGTGTTACATTATCCCCACCTTCGGGAAATTGCGTTCTCACCATTTTATTTACTTATTAAAAAAGGTGAGGGTACCATGATCATGGTGTCCATCTGGTTTCATCATCATCTTGTTCACATAAATATATGTTCCATGCATTGTAACAATGATTTAGAGAACCTTTAAAATCATTTTCTTCCTTCATCCAGATACACCTTGTACAACTTGGGTCATATGGGTGTTCACAGAAAAATAGTTTCAGAAAATAATTATGTATGAAATATAATTTCAAAACATCTGATAAAACTTGATTTTTATAAAATAGTCAGACCAAGTTTGAGTTGAAGCTTTCAATCAATGGTCCTTTTAAAATTCCATAAGTATGTGCTGAAAGATTATATTTTAAAATTAAATATAAATAGGTTGTGCAAGGGTCTCCTTCTTCATCACCTTTTTCAAAATCCTAATTTTCTTCAAAATCTTGGGATAAGGTAAAATATTTGAAAATTCCTTGATAATATTTACCTTTATTGAAAATATGAGAATATTGAGAAAATAGGATTTGATTAAATACAACCCATGATCCTTGGTGGTATCGAGGTATAATAGAGGTGTTTGATATCTCAAACAATTACTTTCAAGTGAGTTGTATGTTATAAAATGTTTCAGAATTGTCGGGACATGACTTTGTAATAATTATTGCAATAAAGTCATTAGGAAGGGATAAAAATGTCATTTGAGATCCTCCTCCTTCCATTTGTAACTGAAATTCCTTGATCTAAAAAGTTATAAAACAAGGATTTAACTTAAATAATAGATATAGAGACTAACCACATGTTTAATGAAAAATCATAATCCCTAAAGTTTTCTACAATTATTTATTCCCCTTATTCCATTAGGCGTAATTTCTAAATAATAGAATACACTATATTTGGGTATGAATCATAATGTATAATATTAACTTAACAAAATACTTAGCATAAATTGAGATCCTACGCATGGATAATCCCATAATCAGAAAAATGGTTTCTTTGAGGAATAATTTACATTTCAATCCTTCATAATGGCTTGTAATGAAAATATAAATTATCCTAAGCATATCCCCCAGAAGTTTTGTAACCAAGAGTGCAGCAGGGCCCGTTGTCTTATACCAGGATACCTCAGGTCAAGTCCAAAACTTCTTGTTGGAGCTTTCACTCCTAGGTACATCTGTTCCAGAGCCACCTCTACTTGCTCGTATCCAGAAAGGGATGTATTTTTTGAGAGATTCACACAATGTTTTCCTTACCAAAATACCGAGACGTTCTTGTATGTTTGTCCTCAAATACTACCTTAGGGATTTTTTCCCTAATCTATGTTTTCTAATCTAGTTTCCACGTTTTCTACTAAAATTCATCTGATACCAACTATAATGCCCTAACCCCTCTAGACCGGAGCCGGTGCATTACTTGTTATATTGGCATGGTTAGAAGGAATGAAAATATCAATGGAACAATCAGTTTAGTAGTCTGGAAGAAACTAGATACATAGACGTAACTCAAAATACATTGGAAAGGTAACAAAATACAACACATAACAAAAACTAAAAACTTCATCCACATAAACTCAATACGTGATCTCCTCTTCATAACCTGCTGATGGTAAACAAATTAAAGGGATGAGCTTTAATTCTCAGTAAGGGTTAAAAATAGAAAAAGGAAGAAACAATAATAACTGAATTGTAAAAAATTTGACATAACCAATATGGCTTGGTGAATAAATGAAAAACTCATGCCAATAAGAAACTGAGAATGAAACTGCATCCATAGATTTTGTCATAGTGAAAAACTTATGGATAATAATATCTGACAATGAATAAATAGAATTCTTATTAATTGGATGTCATGTATTTGGAACATGATACCATAATACCATAAAAACAGTTTAGTTCTATGGGTTGAAACCCATCTGATTTTTAGAAACAAACTTGAAGGGTTTGTCACCAACAGATTTGTCTCTTGAGACCTACCGATCCATCGAGGGGCTATAGTGGGCCCCACCCACCATTTCATGTACAAATAATTCTTTATACATAGATTCAACACAAGATCAATATTCCTTTACATTATCTGTATAGAATAGAGGATATAGATTCATCAATATTTCCATAGTCAAAACAACATTCAAAATAAATACCATATACAAAATAGTATACGGATTAGACAATAATCATATCCATGATATGAGAATATTGAAATTTAAATGGAATATAATTTCAATTGAAAAGTTATCTCAAATGGGCATTAGGTACACCACAAAATAAAGAGTAGGTGCACAATACTAAGCAAGTCACAACGAAGTGAAAATTGAGACAAATCTCATTACCACGTTGTAATCAATTGAGTCGTATGAATAAAAGTTAATAACCACCAAAATAATCACAAAATACTATGAATATAAAGATAATCATGATAATATATATCAAATGGTAATACATCTATACCACATATAAGAAATAAGAGGCGAACAATGGAAATCCCACATAATTGAAACTGAGCTGAGAAAACCCCTTACAAACATTTCGGCATGGTAACGAGTGCTCTTGTGAGGGATTGATGGGAGGTAAAGGGGTATACCATTATTTATATATCATAATGTAAGTATGGGGGAGGTGAAAAAACATACCCCATCATTAGGTATTAAAAATAAAAGGGCACAACATAGGGGAGATTCTTGAACAAAAGTGAGAGAGAGAATCCCTTACCAAGAACGTATCATTAGATTGAGGACAAATCAATGACATAATTATGTGTGAAAAATATAAACCCACACAAAAAAAGTGTATATACAGAATAAAACAATCATAGGTCACTCACACATATTCTGGGAAAATACAAAACCAATGACATTGATGTTTAACTCAACGAATGGAAATAGAGTTAATATATCCCTTACAAAGAGTGTGTCATTAGAGTGATGATAAATCAATGAAATATTTATGTGTGATAAATAAAAATCCAAAAAAATATAATTTTATATATATTATAAAACAATAATAGGTCATTCAAACATATTTTTGGAACAATGTATCCAATGAAATAGATGTTTAACTCAAAAATTGAAAATTGAGTTAAGCAATCCCTTACCTTATGCTCGAAGGTGTTCCTGATTGTTCTTAATGACCTGAATAATCAATTTTATCATCATTAATTAATATTTACAGAGCCTAATCAACATTTAATTTATATGTAATAACCTTATTAGGTTCATTAATTTCCTTTTTATGGGTTTAAAAGAATCAATTTTGTTGTTTTGGAAGCATTTTCTTCCTTGGTTTTCATGATCCGTTTTCTTGAATTCATGAAGTGAAGTTTATTTGAATTTGGTTAAACATAAAGAATTGTTAATATATATATTATTAGTGAAATTAAAGAGATATAAATTATCTTATAATTATTCTGGTTATATACCATGAGTATGGATCATTCGATGAGTTAATGATAAACGCTTGGATTTGGCTTGGCGGTTTTGTACACAATGAACTTGTTTTGTATTATTATTCCACATTATGAGTGTGTAAGGGTTACAGAACACTAAAAAAGATAAAATAAATATATTATGATCTGTTTCAACCATTTAAAAGGTTTAATTACTAGTATTGAAGATAGTAATGCAAATTGAAAACCCGTCTTTCTTGAGTGTGATAAATTAACACATCTCGGACAGTGTTTGTATTTATTGTATAAAAGGAGGAGAAAAAAAGAGATTATGATGAAATATTCCATTAGAATAATGATAATACAGTACATGTAAGGTACTGGAATTATCATAGAATTTGTATGAGGTTAGGTGATAATAGAGAACAAAAGAATAGAACTCTGTAAAAGAAATTGAAAGAAAAGAGAAGAGAGGTTCACCTCTTGAGTACTCCTCCTTGAGAATCTCCTTAAGGACTTTGTTTTTGGCCTTTTGGTGAGACCAACAGATCTTGGACGTGTGGATAGGGCTTGGGAAGAGTATTTGGTATAATTTAGTCAAGGCTTGAAGCTTGAGTGGGGTGGGAGGAAGAGGGGGTCAGGGGTGGTTTATATAGTGGAGGGGAGGAAAGTTTTCTTAATATTATAATCATTAATTTATTATTTCTTCTCAAGATATGAAATAGTGAGTGTTACTTGACTTAGAATAGTAATAAGAGCATGTGAGTTCTAGATTTGGGTGCTTACATCACTCATGATGCTATGAATAGTTAATTTAATTTATAATGTATTTATACGATAAATTAATGTATTTTACTATTCACCAAAAATTCAAGTATTTCGGAAAAATACCAAAAATTCACCCAAACCATTTTTTGATGTGTAGAATCCAAAAATGAAGTCCATTTTTCAAAAATAATTTTATAAATATGATAATTAAATATTTAATTAAAATCATTATTTAATCAAAAAAATATAAACAGTTAAAATATTCATCTTTATTTTAAAGCTGCCTAAATTTATTTATACATTCATGGGTATGGATACCATTCATAAGAGTCATATTACTATTCATATGGGTAAGTTACTATTCATAAGGGTATGTTACTATTCATAAGGGTAGGTTACTATTCACCAAAAATTAAGTTAATTCCATCAAACTCTAAATATCACACTGAACGCAACCGTGTATGTCAGATTTTCAAAATTCAAGTCATAGAGCTAGAAAATTTAAGTTTAAGGGCTTTGTTATAATGAAATGGTGTTTTATAGAGACTCAGTGTTTCATGAATTCTATATTAAAATTATTTGTAAATTCTTAGGGTGTTACAGTCCTGGGGAGAAATGTTTTGGGTGAGGAACCACCTCATGGTTGGGTCGTTGATGAGGATGGGATGTTGTGTATTCGTGAATGTGTCTGGATACCCACAGACATTCAAGAGGAGATGATAAGTGGACATCATGCCTCTAAAGTAAATTACATCCCAGACTTAATAAGATGTATCATGACATATTCCATAATTATTGGTGTCTCGGTATGAAAAAAGAAGATTGCATTATTTTTTACTAGGTCCTGAACCTATCAGTACGTGATGGTGGAACACCACTGACGTACTGGTCTTTTTCAGCTATTACCCATTTGAAAGTGGAAATGAAAAAATATCACAATCAATTTTATGATAGGATTATTATAGTACCCTTGATGTAGTGATGCAGTGTGTGTTATCTTGGATATAAAAACTGTAGGATCAACATTGTGGCTACAAGACCCCCCTTCACAATATTATCTGATTTTTCTCACTGTCTCATAATTTTTTTTATCACCAAGTTTCACTACCACTAGGGGTCTCATTTCCCATACTTCTCTAAAAAGGTATTATTATTAGGAGGGTATCATAGGGGGATTATATACCATGCTTAAGAATATTTTATTTCCCTATGTGGGACAAGGGAAAATTATTCATGGTGTAGCACCCATATGTCATGATGTGATATATATAATCCAGTTGTCCATGACATGTAGGGCTACACTATATTAATTTGGGACTCTAACAATCTCCCTCTAAATTATTTCCAGATGAATTAGAGGCTTCATGCCTCCTATGACACCAATTGTATGATCTACATTGGAATGTTAGGTCCCTCCATCACAATATTATCCACTCTGGATCACTTCCCACTAGGGGGTTCACTTCTCATCCCTCTTTGAAAAGGTATTTTGATGGGGAATGGGTAACATGGGACTTATATACAATTCCCAAGCATAATACATGTCCCATTTTGGTACATGAGATAATTCACCATGGAATGACACCCATATTTTAGGTTGTGACACACCACAACCATCAGTCTTTGAACCTTAGTATGGAACTCTATTCATTTGGGACTCCAAAAATGATGAAGATAACCCATTTAATACATATTAGGGAGATATTTTCAGTGGATGAACATGGGATACTATATTTCTATGAGATTATATGACTTCATGGTGATTCCCATACCACTATATCAAATAGGGACACTCATTTTACATTGTGGTTCTGGAAGGGGTTGCAGAAGGACTTGGGTTAATAGGTACTTTTGAGCACAACCTAACACCCTCATAATTTTAGCACATATGAGAGTAATATATTGGTATTGGAGGATATTCTTAGGGAATTCATCCTTAACATTATAGGTTCTTAGGAGAAACATCTACCTCTTTATGAGGTATCTTTTAATAATAGTTTCTAAGTGAATATATAGACAAAAATTTATGAGGCCCTTTATATTAGGTTATGTTGTTCATGCCTAGGATGGTTAAAGGTAGGATAAGTAGTTCTAGGGAGACCACATATCATTTAGGAGACCTCAGAGTAGATACAATTGATCAATAATTTCATGGATATGATTCAATATAGGTATAATCCTTATGATGATCATCATTACTAACCATTAGAGTTAGAGGTGGGAGATTGGATCTTCTTGAATGTTTCACCTAGATTAGGTCATTAGTGGATTTAGAGATGAGGGGTGATAACACATAGTTTTGTTGGACCCTTGGAGATTTTGGATGGAGTCAGGATGGTATCCAATCATATAGAATTACATTAGAGGAATTGGGCCATGTATGATTCCTTTAATGCTTTCTAACATCGTAATTTTTTCTCCAAATAATATCATTCCTTTTATCTAGAGGAAGTTGAGTTAAAGGATGATGCTTCTTTTGAGGAGTACCCAATTCATATCACTGATCATTGCTCCCAAGATGAAATACACATTGCTGTCAAGCTCAACTCCCTCCTAGCCGTCAAAGATAACCTTCGAAAATAGGTCTTCAAAACAAAATGGCTCACTAATGGGGACAGAAACCCAAAATTTTACAATTCCCTTCAAAGGATTAGAAAAATAAATCGTCCCCTAGCCTCTCTGAAAGATAATGACAATATCCTTTCCCCTGAGGCTGCCATCTCTAATCATGTTGTCACTTAATTTGAAAATATTTTCAACGGTTCTCATATCAATAAGAATATTCTTCCTGGGATCATCCTGACCTTGATCAATGAAGATGACAATAGTTTTCTCTTGTCTCCTCCTCTGGATCCCGAAATCAAAGCTACGGTCTTTAGTCTTAATCCTTATAGTGCCCTAGGCCCTGATGGATTCAAAAACGGTTTTTTTCCAGCATCACTGGGAGGTTGTTTGCATTGATGTCTGTAAACTTGTCAATCATTTTTTAAGACTGGCTCCCTCCCTAATGGTATAAATGCTCAATTTCTCACCCTTATCCCAAAAGTTCCTAATGCCTCAAAAATCCATCTCTTTAGGCCCATTGCGCTAATCAACTCTATTTGTAAAATCATTACCAAGCTTCTTTCCAATAATATTTCTTCCCTTTGTAACAAAATTATCTCCTGGAATCAATTCGGTTTCATAAAAGGTAGATCCATACAAGGCTGCATCTGCCTTGCTTCAAAATGCACCAACTCCTTAAACAAAGTCTCCCAAGGAGGAAACATTTCCATTAAGATTGATGTTAGAAAGGCCTTTGACACTATTGATTGGAATTTTATCTTCAAATTCCTTCAAGGATTTGGCTTCAATGATTTATTCATTAATAGGATTCAATATATCTTTAACTCTGCCTCTATTTCAATTCTGGTTCATGGCTCTCCCAAAGGTTATTTTAAATTCTCTAAAGGAGTTCTTCAATGGGACCCTCTATCTTCCATCCTTTTTGCTATTGCGGAAGACTACCTTAGTAGATTCCTATCCTCTCTTGTTTCCCAAGGGAAACTGAAACCCATCTCGGCTTCCAGAAATCTAAATGTCCCGACCCATCTTCTTTATGCAGATGACATAATTCTTTTCCCCAATGGAAGCAAACAGAATGTCCTTAACCTTAAAAAAGCTTTAGCCCACTATGAAGAGGTCTCAGGGCAAGCCATTAGTTGGAACAAATCCTTTATTTTCTTTGGTAAATATTTCCCTCCCTCCCGAAAAGGCCACATTATTTATAATCTTGGCATTAAAGAGGGTTCTCTCCCATTCACTTATCTCGAGGTTCCCATTTTTTGGGGCAGACCGAAAGTTATTTACTTTAACACTATGGTTGATCAAGTGATTAATCAGCTTACTTCCTAGAGAGGGAAATCCTTGTCCATGGCTGGTAGGATTTTCCTTGTGAAATCAACCATTATCTCAAAATTGGTTTATTCCCTCACGATCTATAAGTGGCCTCTTGGTATTCTCAAGAGAATTAATAATTATATTAGAAAATTTGTCTGGAAAGGTAGAATTATGTAAAGGAAACTAGTCACCATCCCTTGGTAGACCTACTACACCACGCTTGAGAAGGGAAACTGTGATATTAAAAATATCAGATTGTTCAATGAGGCACTCCAGGCCAAACTCACTTAGATACTGATCAATAACACCTCTGACTCCCTTGAGTTCCTTAGAAATAAATTTCTTATGAGGCTAAAAAATGGAAATCTAAACTATGTCCAATCTTCCCTTTGGCCCTCTATTAGGGATTATTTTGACCGAATCATGAATAATTACAGATGGTTGGTTAGTCTGGACTCCACCATTCTCTTTTGGCTAGATAACTGGACTGGCTCCCCTCTTATCTCTATGCTTCCTCCTAATACTACCCCTGATAGCATTAATTATACGATAAAGGAGGTGATGCATTCCAGAACCTTAGTCCTCCCTGACTCAATAATGCAAGTGGTTGATGGCTACCCCTTTTCAAGTGATGATGACTTTATATTTTGGGAACCGGCCCATAATGGTATCCTTGACTCAAATTTTTTTACAATAATTATTTCTCTAACTCCGATTCGGAATTTTCCTGGTTAAAACTCTTCAAAAAACCTTGGATTAAACCTTTTAGGCTTAATTTTATTTGGCGCTTGGTGCACAAACGTATCCCTACTGAGACCTGTCTCCAATCCTATGGAATCCATCTCTGTTCCAAGTTTCCTCTCTGTCATCAACACTGTGAAGATATCAATGATATCTTTTTATCTTGTGCTAAGGCATTTTCTATGTGGAATTTTATTGCTACCATCTTTGATTGCAGATGGCCTCCTTATGACAATATCCTCTCATAGCTAAATCACTGTGTGGATCATGAGTTCTCGCCGCAAATCAAAAACCTCTTCCTAACTGCCGTGGAAGAGCTCCTACACATTATCTGGTATGACAGAAATGTTATTATTCACAATAATCACTCGACCAATCTCATTGCAGGTCGCATGAGAATTCTGATTGCTATTAAGGATGCAGCCTCGATCCAAAAATCTAATTGTGACAATAAGATCGGTGACTTTATGATTCTGCGACGTCTGAAGATTGACGACATATATCCTCAGCCAAAGCACTTTCTTGAAGTCTTCTGGCAATCCCCTCTTCCTGGTTGGATCAAGGTCAATGTAAGTGGGGCTTCCAAAGGAAATCCTGGTCCTGTGGGCTGTGGGGAAATCTTCAGAGACTCCACAGGTCACTGTCATGGTTGTTTCTATGGTATATGTGGGATCAACTCCTCCCTTAAAGCCGAGATGCTGGTTCTCATCCATGCCATCCATTTCATTAAAAATAAAGGTTGGAACAATATCTGGATTGAAATCAACTCCACCACCATCGTCCAAGCTATTTGGAATGGGGATGTACACCTTTCTTGGCCCCTTACAGCAAGTTGGAAGATCTGCCTGAACTCGCTTTTGGAGATCAGGTATATTGCCACCCATATCTATCGTGAAGCTAATACAGTGGCCGATGGTCTCACCAACAAGGGAATCAACCAGGTCATTACGTGGTTTGATGAGTTTCCAAATGATCTTTTCCCTCTCCTTACTAAGGATTGTAATAAAATTCCATCTTTCAGACTTGTGTAATCCTCTCGCTTATTTTTAATAATTTTCATCTTGGTTGTTGACCAGGACATTACCTTAAAAAAATATCATTGATCATTGCAAGAATACCCTTCCAAGTTAGTTATTTCCTCTAGTTTGGGTTATATGGAAGCATGGTCATGTGTAATAAGAGATCTTGGATATAGAGGATGATATATATTTTTAGTGGCCAAATTTATTCTCAAATGATGACCAACCACCCTCATGGAAACTCGGGGAGGAGTTTTTTTATGGTGGGAGTGTTGTAATAACTTGGGTGTAATTGGATGTATGGATCCTTAATTTTTATATTTAAACTTTTGTTTTATACATATAAAAATTCCTAAGGGATTAGGTAAGGATTTATGAGAATTAAAGTTTGGTTTAGGGTTTATAGATTCATTTTTTGGAGAAACAGGCAAGGCACATGGTTAGTGCACTGTTAATGTTAACTGTTAACCTCAACCGTGCATGCCATAATAGGTGCCACACTATTTTTTTAACCATGGTAGGAGTTGATCATGAATATAAAAAACTTATAATTTACTGGAGGATTTATTAACATGGTTGGAATACAATTCCTCATAACTGTGGGCCTAGCCATGTGAGGGGCGTTTCACCATGGATAGTAGGCATGCCCAACCTGCATAAAGTTTGTCTAACAATGAATCTTAGTCATGCGATGTGTGGCCTACCATACATAGGAGACCAAATAGTTAGTGAATTGTTTTGAGATCCTTGACTTAAAACCATGTACCCCATTAAGATATTGGAAATGACTTTTTTACCTCTATAACCTATAACCATTTAACTTGTCTCCTTTTTTTTCAAAAGCACAACAATGACCAACGTGAGAGAGATCCACCTTTTTCAATACTAGTATTTGAGATATATCCTTCACCTAAGCATGTATTTTCATCATTTTGGATAACTCTAGGTATGTATAAGACTCAACTATATTCTTTTATCATCTTTTCTAACCATCTATATCATTATCCTGATGCAAGCTAATATCCCCAATTTTGCAGGTGTTTATATAGTTTATTCATTTTCTCCCATTACAGCTTGAATTAAAGGACCATACTAGATGGTGGTTCATCTACACATATAAGGTAGGTGTTTTATACATTTTACATAAATTTTGTGATGTTTATAATTTTTTGTTGTTTCAATGCACACCAGACTTCCACAAATTGCTCCTAAAATAAGAAATTCCTTAATTTAATTATTTTAAAACATTATTTGGTGTTCCTTAGGCCCCTATAATTGGTTAGAGGTTGTCAATATCAACCCTAACCACCCCATAAGTTGTGTTTTATGAAATTACGATGACTAAGACACTCCACTTGGGTGTGTAAATCTTTCCACTTGGTATTGTAAGAAATAAATTAATTAAATGAGTTGTTAAATGGTTGAATTCTTATTTTGGGACCTTATCATAGATAAATTAAAAGGTTAATGAAATTAAATAAGTGAGAATTGTGAAGTGAGTTGGATAATCTATTATCCTATGATTATTTATATAAATGATTTGTTATTTGGAATGGAAAGTAAAAAATCCCTTTGATTCCTTACATAAATTTTTGACCAAGGATATCTCTATATAGAATAAAAGATGTATAAAATGGTATAGAAATAATTATTTATAATATTTTATTTCACCAAGGAGGGATATAATGATATAACACTGATAACCCACTTATATATTCTGAAATTTTGACGACTTGGATTAACTCCAAGGATCCAACTTGATGTCCCCAGACATGGGCAACCTCAAATTAGCTCCAAGGGATTTAATCAAGCCTTTACCAAGTTTACCTTGGATGAGCATACTCATGATAAAAGTGGTAACCTTTTTCAATGTCCTTGGGTTCATAGGCTATGTAGGTATAAATATTTAATATATCAAGAATATAATGAATCTAGGAATTTTAAATAGTTCACACTCATGAAAAATTTTTTATCCATATTTATATATGGATAACTATCACAACTTTTACTTATATATATGATTTCATCACTCCTTCATTTACAACTTATCTCATTTATGTATATACATCACACTATTATAGTTATATTCACATGCATGATTTGTTATAGAAACTATTATTGGTGTCCTACTAAGTTTTACTCACATCCTATTTAGGTTGTTGATTGGTACCCAAATATAATTCTTTGATGCAATTAGGGATTAAGGGAAGCACCCAATTAAGGATACCTGATACTATATACTAGGATGGAGTACATGGGAATAAGACCTCACCAGTGCTAATAATTAAATTAGGCTTTGTCTTGTGTCCCTTTTTTCTTTTTATATAAAATTTAGTGTATTGTATACCTACTCACCATTTTGGTATAGCATCACGACGTCATTTTTATATTACAATGGTTATTATTATGTCTGATTTTTATCATCTCGATGATTTACTTCTGTTGATTTTTATGATTATTTTTTCAATTATTATTAATTATTCACCATTGTGATTATCTAATCATGAGGGTATATTCTCCCCCATATAATAATATATACCCTTTCTATAAGTCATCACACTCTAGTTTATGAGGAGTAATGATTGTGGATTGGTGTTCGATTAATATTTCGTTACTTATGTGTGAACCAGGTCTTGGTATCACAAAGTGGTAACATAGGATTATTCTCTTCGCCTTATTTTTTAAGGATTGTATAAATGTGATTAATGTGTAATTGAATTTTTTAATGACCTTGTGTTTGTGATTAGATAACCCACGTACAGGGAAAATAGACAAGTTTCCTAGGATGGTACTTGATGTTCTATATTCCTCTTTTTATAGTTTCATTATTTCACCATTGGGTGTCACACATGATTTTTAATTTTTTTGTGATTATGAATTTTTTACCTTGTCCCTGTATAGAATGGATTTTTTTTCATTGATCATTATAGGCACCTACGAATTTATATGTCATACATATTCCTTGCCATGTTTATTTTCTACGTGCATTTTCTACTGCATATTTTTGGTTCCTTGACTATTATATTCCTGATTGGTCTGATTTTTGTTGTAGTAAAGGGATAAATAATTGTTTATTTAAAGTGTCTAAATAATTATAAATAGAGTTTTCCCACATATCTTGATGGTGGAACCTTAACTAACCAATTATGAGCTGTTTGAGCTATGTATCTACAGTAATATGGGCTGAAGTGTTAGTTGATTGTGATTAAATTGATTTTAATTTTAATTTATAATTAATATGCCTATATAAACTAGGAATTGTGTTCTATATAATCAAATTATTGTAGATGGACATGATACATCATGAGACTGTATGTAGTGGTCTAGGTGAATTTCTATGAAGTTCCAATTTGAACATATAATGTTATGAATTTATAACTTGGGATTGGTGATTCAACTAACTAGACCACAATATAAATATAAAAGTAACTAAATTCTAATTCATAAATTAAATGATTCTATTAAATAGAGAATATAATTAAAACTCAATAGTTATTTTCCTCTATAACCTACAATTGACATTATATATAACAAAACCCATATGATGAAAACTTGTAGCCTTACCAATACGATGGTTGTACTATAGGGTAGTTGGGTTAGTGTTTTTCTAGGATAGTGAGTATTTATACATTTATTATTAGTTATCAGTATCCTATCATCTATATATATTGATTTGAGGCATGTTCTTATCATTGTAGATATATTCCTACATGACGAACTCTGTTCAAATGCCCAGAAGGGGGAAATGACTATGTTCATGAGGTGGTAGGATCAGAACCATCTATGTTTCCTATAGTATTTCCACCTATGTATCATCCGTTTATACCTTTACTAGGAAATTATGATAAAATTAAAGAGGGTTATATGTGGTCATGGAAGTATTTTTGGGGAGTTCCCCAACTTGCAATGAAAATTTCCAAGTTGATGATAGAGTTTCAACAAGAACATCCACCTACTTTCATAGGGGATAATGGACCCCAGGATGCTAAGTAATAACTAGAGGATATTTTTTCCATATTTTAGAATCTTTAGATGCATCTAGAAAGGATATTTAATCTCATGACTTACATACTTTAAGGATCCACCAAGCAATGGTTGGATCTTCTAAACTAAGTAGATCGCTATTGAGGCATGGTTTAGAGGCATTTTTAATATACCATCTATGATAATTTTTTCAATAATATTTATGATATGAATGAGTTAGGGAGTTTATGAACCTTCAGTAGGGTACTATATCTATTATAGACTATTCATATCTCTTCCTTGAGCTACAATGCTTCACAGTGACTCTTATTGGTTTTGAACGGTCTAGGGAGAGATGGTTTGAGGATGGGATAGTGTTTACCATTTGATATAAATTAAAAATATTAAAATTTTATACCATGTCTAAGATATTGAACTTGGAATTTACATCTGATCATGACATGAGATAAACTAAAATTACATTGTATGGTTGTTTAACTTCTAGGTCGGGTAGTGTATCCCCTAGTGGAAAGTAGTATTGCTTCAAATTTTCGTATAAGGGTGGTACTAGTCCATGTGTGCATACTAGGGTACAAACTAGAAATTTTATAGTATTCCATTAGTATGGTAAGTAGGTTCATATGAATCCTCAGTGTAATATATCTCTAATTGAGTGTAGAACCTATGATAAAATGGGTCCTCTTTAGAGATTTTTCAGTCCTTTCCACCTTTGTATAGTTGAAGTGGATCCGCACCTACTCCATCTTCTAGTGCTGAATCAATAGTTCCTGAAAGGATATGTAGAGGTTACTTTCAAATGATGTGTAATTTTTTATTTTTTAGGTGTAACATAGTGCCTGAACAAGGTCACCTCTCAAATGAGGAGGTAAATTAAAACATCTTCTTAAAGGTATATTTAAAATAAAGTAAACTTTAAGAATCCATATACTTAAAATTATGGGGGTAAGGGTCTATTTATAATTCTATAATAATTATGTTAGAAGAATATTTTATTTTTCTTCTTTTTTTAAATGATATTGAGAAAATTCAATGAGAAGATATTTTTTTATAAAACTATTTTTAGAATATTTAATCAATAAAACTATACCTATTCACTTACTTATTAATAATTTTTATTTAAATTAATATCTATTTAATTATGATCTTATAATTTTTTAACCCCCTAACCCTATGATAATTAACTCTACCATGAATATGAGAAGAATTTAACCCTATGCTGGCTCCATAACATGAAATTACAACAACCTGCTTTGATTGATGTTATATGGATAGATTATGGTTAGTGATAAATTAGGGAACATATCCATTCTAGAAATTAGGATGAATTTATTTTAGGGATTATATTTGATCTCTATAAATTGATACTATATTGTTTTGTTTCACTGATTAAGACCATGCTCTTACAATTCACACATCATTTGACCTCATTTGTTTTCTGTTAAATGTTAAATTTCTTTCATGGTTTATTTTAAATTAAAAAATAAATTCATATATCATATTTAGGTAATTATATTATCTCTTTTATTCAAAAAAATAAATTATTAAGGTAAGAGGTAGATATATTACAAAGAAAAATACTATTCTATGGGAAGTGTAGTCATCGTAGAATTTTTTTGAATTTTCAAAGGTTTTGGAAAGGTTATAAACCAATAATGTTTATATTATTGATTTATAGACCAAGGAGGATGAATATATAAGAATAAAATAGAGGAAAATAGAATAATATGTAAGAAGTATAATAGAAACTAAGAAGTTTATTACACAAACACAAATATTACAACATGAGAAGGAGAAGAAGGATTCAATAAATGTAGCCTTTCATTAAGTTCTCCCCCTATGAGTATAGGGAGTTACAAAACCTCTAAGGTTATGATAAGACTTCTATATAACTCAAAAAATGGAAGCAATTCACTCCTAGGTCAAACTCCCAAATGAGGTTCCCATGGTGCCCTTTTATATAAAAAATGGGAAGTAGTTTTGTGTGTCAGGATTTGGAGATACCACTTGTAACTCTATTTTGTATTGGTAAATGGTATTACCATGAAATAGAAAAAATATAATAGTTTTTAAGAGTAATTTTGAAAATCACCATGTTAACGTTCTCAAGAAATTAGGCATCTGGTGTGGGAGATATAGTAAAAATACCAAACTTAAGTTTTAACTTCATGAATATTTGGTTCTCTAGACAAATCAGTTTGGTTGGGCCCTTAGAAGGATGAATTAGGATTGGGTGTATAGATATGATGTTTATCAAACTAATTTATGGTCTAGATAATAACATTTTAGCCCTTTTGGATGCCTGTATTTCTTAAGACATGTAAAACATTGGATACATGTCCTTGGGATTCTATTCAGTTTAGTCCATTTTCCTTTCCACATCATCTTGGACCCTCCAAATCACCTCCTCCTACAATGAAATCAACAAAAAAGTATAATTTCACTTTTTAACAGTGATGAAAATTGAATAATTTAATCAAATTAGAGGTTAAATTTGTTATTATATTTTAAATTTTCAATACAAAACTAGTTTAAAACATTGATGTTAGGGTGAAATAAAGTAGTGATTCATGGTACAATTAGTTTCACATAAGGAAGGGAGTTTGAGTACTCTGTAATTTTTAAGATGAGGTAGTGGTCCTAGTCACAGATTCAAGGTTTATAATATGTATCCCCAGTAAAGTGAACCAACTCAGGGTAGTAAGAATGTAGCTCAAGGTTGAGGATCAGGACATATATATGTTGTACAACCTACACATGATTCGTATAGTGTCAGTCTATTTACCATCCAATATAAAATTTTAGCAGCCTCAAATTTAATATCACATTTGTTTAACACTATCACTAAACTTTTTTTTGTATCTATTATTTTAGTGGGTATCCTTGTTATTAATATTAAATATTTCTATGGAGTGATGACTCTAGATTCTCTATTGGGATTCTAATTAGAGAGTGTACGCCTATCTAATGAGTTTCATATTGATATAGGTGGATATAATTTCCTCTAGAATATTTTCACCCATGGGATAATGTGTTTTTATATAATTCATGAAATTCAATGGTTAGTTCCTCCCTAATGCATTATTTTTTTATTGTAGGTTTTCCATTATATCTTCTATGGGAGGTAGAAAAATTTATTAGGGTGATTGGAATGTCTAGGGGAGAAAAGGTAGACTTGATAATTGTTGGCTAGGAAGGATGTCAACTGAGATTTATAGTATTTTTATAAATGATGAGGGAATAAGTATGATATATTTCCCTCTAGTTGTGGATCATTTTTGGAATGTATTCCTGGATGTTTTTTTATAATACCTCCTGAGAGAGATATAGAGTTAACCAACAAGTTTGTTCCAAGTGAAACACTAGTATCTATTCCTACATACAAGATGAATTCTACTAAGATTCAAGAACTCAATAGATAGTTAGAGGACCTAAACAAACAATGGTTTTATATGACCTATTTATTCCCCTTGGGGTTCATCCATGCATTTCTACAAGATGGTGGATGAGACCCTCAAGATTTGTATGGATTATCAGTGTTTGAACCCGGTTACAATTAAGAACTAATAACCACTACCTCATCTAGATGTTCACTTTGAAAAGACCTAAGGATATTAGTTTTATTAAAATCTTTGTTAAGTTTGAGCTATCATTTGGTATGAGTTATACCCTCAAATATACTATCTACAACATTCTAAATTAGATATAGAATTTATGAGTATTTGTTAATGCCGTTCAATCTCACGAATGCAGTAGCAGTCATTAGGGTCTTGATGAGTTTGGTTTTCCACCCATACATGGATTCCATTATGGTAGTTTTTGTGAATGACATCATGGTGTATTAAAAAACAAGACAAAATCATTCCAAACATGTTTAGATCATATTGAATACACTAAGAGAGAACCAGCAATATTTTATACCAAAAAAATTCCACTTTTAGATTGATAAAATTCACATCCTTAGTCAAATTATACAAGAATAATGGGTATTTATGGACCTATAGTACGTGAGATATGTGGTTTCCTAGGAACATCCCAAGAAATAATTTTAGGTTTAGAGTTTATTGGGGATATCTGGTTACTATAGACATTTTATTCAAAACTTTCCACACATTTCAACACCTCTTATATGCTTGACCAAGAAGGGTGTTGAGTTTAAATTATCTAAAACTTTTGATAAGGAATTTTAGATGTTGAGAACAAGTCTGACCTTAGAATCGAACATGAATTTAGTAGAGCCTAGTAGTGGTTCTATAGTCTAATGTGATGCATTAGGTTTCAATATGGGAGTTTTTTTGAAACAATAAGAATAATTCATGGAATAAAAGCCTCATAAGTCAATATAACATGAGCACAATTACCCAAGGAATTATCTCGAGTTAGCAGCTATGGTTCATGATTTTATATTATTGAGTCATTATATATTGGGAGGGTGATTCATTGTATAAAAAAATAACTAAACCATAAAATATATATTCCATCAATGTTATAAGAACATTCGATAGATGAGATGGGTTGAATACCTTTGGTATTTTGTTTTTGAGCTTGTGTATGTGTTCTAGAATGTAAATTTAGTGGCTTATTCGTAGATCTTAGTGACTCATAAACAAGTGGTTTAGGAGGATATTAGTGAATGGAAGATGATTGATATATTTTCTGGGATGCATATTGAGATTTAAGAGTTCCATGGGTAGTCTTTTCTTATTGCTTTAGTAGTGACATTGTTACTTTTAGGTCAAGTGATGATGAAAAACTTTCAAATCATGATGGTTTTGTCCAGAGGGAAGGTGTTTCATGTGAGGAACCATATCTTGGTTGGTTCATTGACTCAGATGAGATATTATATGTTCATGGATGTGTATGGGTAATATAAAAACGTGATAGGAGATGATGCAAGAATATCATGCCTTTATATGGAAATTACATGCTAGAAATACTAATAAGTATATCTACCTTCATCACCAGTATTGGTGGAATGGTATGAAAAATTAGATTGCAGTCTTTATTACAAGGTGTTCCACCAATCAATAGGTGAAGGATAAAAACCATTGACCTGTAGCTATTTTGTTAATGCTACTCATTATGGAGTGTAAATGGGATAAAATCACCATTTTTCTTATATGATTACCAAAGTCCCCTTGAGGCTGGGATACAATATAGGTGATCAGGTAAAGAATGATGGGGGTCTCTAATTTTATACCTCTTCAGGAGACCTTTTCAGTAAATTCACTTGAAAGACTATATGTATGTGAGATCATACACCTTCATGGTGTTCCTTGTACCATTGTATTGGAAAAAGATTCTCATTTTACATCATGGTTATAGAATGGGTTACATAAGTCCATGGGTTACCATGTACTTCTCAATACAGTCTATCACCCTCAGATCGACAGTTATTCCAAGAATACTATATCGGTATTGGAAAACATATATAGGGAATTACTCCTTGATTTTAGTAATTCTTAAGATAAAAACTAAAATATTTTCCATGTTTATTTACAATAATAACTACCAAGATAATATAAATATGGATCCTTATGATTCCATTTATGGTTGATCATGACATTCACTCCTCTGTTGGCTAGAGGTAGGAGAGGAAGTGCTACTAGGACAACATCTCATGTAGGAGACATCATAGCAGAAAAAAGTGACGATGAAGTGCATGGATATATCTCAATCAAGTCAAATTACGTATATTAATTGTTATTGTTGACCATTATAGTTTGAGGTCAGAGACCAAGTCCTCTTTCGTGTTTCTCTTATATTGGGTAATCAGAGGATTTAGGGATAAGGGAAGCTGGAACCTAGGTTTGTTGATAATTTTACAAAGGCTCTTCAAGGTAGGTCAATTCCTCTAGTTCACTTTATATGGAAGCATGAATATGTTCTAGATGATACCATATAGGGAGAGGCTGGTATCCACGCTTAGTTTACAAAGTTATTCTCAGATGATGGTATTCCACCCTCATGGAAACTTGTGGAATAGTTGTTTTAAGGAGGTGAATTTGTAAGATCTTGGGTTTCCTTGGAAGTAAAAATCCTTATGTTTTTATTTGAAATCGTTTTTATCCTAATAAAAATTACGAATGGATTTTTCTAGTATTTGGGATAATTGAATATTGGTTTAAGGCCCATAACTCCAATATTTAGTGAAACAAGTGAGTTTCATGGTTAGTGCTAACTGTGAACCTAAAATATGTTCCCCATAAGAGACAACACATGGTTTAATTAACCATTCAAGGAGTTATGAAAACCTATTCAAAACCTACAATTTGTTATAGCTGTGATTACCAAAGTTGGTGAATAGTTCCTTATAACATTTTTCCTATCCATGTGGGGGAGGTGTCACCATGAACAATAAAAATTCACGACTCATGCATAGTTTTTATAAATGTGGGTCTTAGTTGTGTAAGGTGTGGCCTTCCATAGAGAGGATATGACATGATTTGTGCATGTTGTTTCCAAACTGGTGTCCAAACCACACACCACATTAAATTTTTAAAAAATGGATATTTACCTCTCTATCCATTAACCATTTAACAATTCTCCTATTTTTTAACACACAATAACTGCCACTATGAGAGAGACCCTCATTTTACCCTCCTAATAATTAAGATATACCCCTCATCTGATATTAGATTTGACCTTCATTCTTCATGTTGGATCACTCTCAGTAAGTATAAGTATTATCTACCTTATATTTTTATTTTTTTATCACCATATTAACATTATCCTTTTTCAAGCTAATATTCCCAATTTTTAGAGAATTTTTCTAGTTTCTTCATTTTCTCCCATTCTAGAAAAAATCAAAGTCTAATATAGTAAAAGGATTTATATATTTTTATAATGTAGGTTGTCTTTTAATTTTCTCTAAATGTTGTGATGTTTTTAATTTTTCATTATCGTTCCACATGCAAAAACTTATTCAAATTACTCATAAAATAAGTAGTAACTTAAATTAATTATTTTAAAATATGATTTTATGTTCTTTAGGCCTCTAAAAATGGTTGTAGAATTTCAACCTCAACCCAAACCACCCCTTGAGGTGGGTTGGATTGAATTTATATGACTAAGAACCCCCCACCTCTGAGGAGTGTAGACATTTCGACCTATTAGTAGAAGAAGGAAAGTAAGTAAATGAGATTTAAAATGGTTGAGTAAATATTCCATCCGCTTTTCATTTATAAATTAAATGGTTAATGAAATTGACTATGTGATAATTGTGAAATGAGAAGGATAATATGTTGACTAATATTTATTTATATAAAGTCTTTGTAATTTTTCATGGACACTAACATGTCCCTTTGAATCCTTAAATATCAACTTTGACCATGGATATAATAGTATGGAACCAACATTGTATAATGTTATAAGAAACTAATGATGTATAATGTGATATGGAACCGATGAAGGATATTGTAGTGTGGAAGTGATATCCCAATTACAAATTTCAGATTTTTTATTCCTTGGATTAACTCCTTGGATCCAGCTTGATGTCCTTAGACATAGACCATATCATATTATCTCATTGTGATCCAATCAAGTCTCTATCGAGTTTACATTGGACCAATTTTCGCAAGCTCAAAGAGGATACCTTGGCCATTGGCCTTGGGTTCCTATCCCATGAAGGTCTAATACATTAATATATCCAACCTATGACAAGTCTTGTTATGTTTAGTTGTTTTAATACCATGTATGACATTTTAAACTCATTCATATATTGAGAACAATCATATATTTTACTTATAAACTAAATTTCATAACTCCTTAATTTATATATTATCTAATTTATGCATATACTAAAATCTATTACATTTATATTCAAATGATGGATTTATTATAAACATCATTGGTAGAAGCCTACTGATTTTTACTCACACCCTTTTTGGGTTGTCGATTAGTACCTGAACATAATTCTTGTACGTAGGTAGGGATAAAGGAAAGAACCCTGCTATGGACACTTTATATGTTAACCTAGGCTAGAGTACGAGGGAATATGACTTATGGAATGATTGTAATGTTATTTTCATTTAGAATTTGATCTTTTTGTCCTTTTTGTATAATATATGGAGTACTGTATTAATTATCTCCATTATTGTATAGCATCATGATATCATTTTATATATGACACTAATAATTACTATGCCTTATTATAATCACTCATATGATCCACATCCTATGTTTTTCATGATTATGTTTCAACTTATTATTCATTATTCATTCATGTGATTCTATGTATATGAGGTTATAGTCTCCCTATAGTACCATCGTAGCCCCTCACTTCTAATTGAAATCCTATGGTGTATGAGGAGGATATTTTTAGTCCTTCTCTCCAATTAGATTTGGTTACTTATGGGTGAACTAGGTATGGGACTTCACATAGAGATTGGAAAACCATCTCATGTGTTTTCAGTATCTGGTAGATCTCATCCTTTACCTATTCATTAGGATCTCCTTGTTAAAATTTTTAATATTTTTTTAATGTTATGTAGACATATTTATAGAGCGCTGTCGTGGGCGCCCTCAAATGATTAGTGTGATTTGGGGTACTTAGGTGCAGCAGAGTGGCTGACCAAGGTCGTCTCTCAAAGGAGGAAGTGAATTTAACAACTTATTAGAGGTATTCTAAAAAAAAGTAAAATATAATAGAGTAAAAACACTACTTTAAAGGATTGGGGTTTGTTGTAGTTTATGAATCTAGAAGAAGTTTGCTGGAAGAAGATTGTATATATTTTTTTGTTTTTAGTTTTGAAATGTATTTCAATTTAAATGACACAACAAGAAGATGTTTTTTTAGAAATCTATTTAAAAGGCGTAATCGATATAACTCTACCTCTTCACTTTATTATTAATCATTATAATGTAAATTAACATTCACTTAATTATGATCCCTTAATTTTTTAAATCCCGAACCCTACGAGAATTAACTTTACCATGAAGATGATGTGAATTTAACCCTAGGCTAACTTCGGAACATGCAATCGCAGCACCCTGCTTTGATTGATGTTCTAAGATTAGATTATGGTAAGTGGTAAATTAAGGCTCATATCCATTCTGGAAATGAGGATGAATTGTGTTTAGTGATTATATTTGAACTCTACAAATTTATCCCGTGTGGTCTTGTATTACCGATTAAGATCGCACTCTCACAATTTACACAAAATCCCGACCTCGCGTGTTTTTGTGTTAATTGTTCAATTGCTTGATTAGTTTATTACAATTTAAAAACAGAATTCATGGATCATATTAAATTAATTACAATAGCTCAATGATTCAAAATAATTAAATGAAGAGGGTAGAAGATAGATCGATTACTAAAATACTACTCTTCCATGGGTGGCGTAATCATCGTAAAAGCGTTTTGCATGTACAAAGGTTTATAATGGGTATAACCCAATAACGCTTCTACTAAAGAATTACAGCCCAAAGAGGAAGATTAATAGAAGAAGAAATTTAAACAAAACAGAATAAAATAGAAGAAATAAAAGAAGAACAAATAAGTTTATTACACAAATGAAAACATTACAAAATGAAGAAGAGAATGAGGCTTCGATGAGGGGATCCTTGCTTCAAGAGCTACCCCTCTTACAATGGTTGGAGAATTTGGGTGAAACAAATTCTCATCTTCCTCCAATCTCCTAATTCACGTCCCAACCCCTCCAAATGAGAAAAACTCCAATTTATAGAGGGTAGAGGAGGAGAGGTTACAAGTGGTTTCAAGTGTGAATGTGGAAATTCGAACAAATATTTTATGCCAAATTACCCCGCCCATTTTACCACCAAAACGCGTGAATTGGCCGGCCTTCCTGAAGGATAAAATGTGCGGATATGAGTCTTCTATCTCCTCTCCAAATTCGGGATCAACACAGGCCAATATGAACGAGTTATGGCCTAAATACAGAAGCTTCTCCATTCTAGCGAGCCCAGCCCAACTTTGACTTCATGGCCCAATTTCAACAACCAAATGAACTCTTTAGCTCTAGTGTCCTGAATAAAATTTGTATATAATTAAGTTAGTAACACTGTTAAAAAATTTCAAATTCAAATAATAAATATAAAAATATTTATCTTCGAAATACTACAGTGAACTATAAAGGGTAAAACTGGAATTTTCATCAAATATTCAAATGAATGATCTAATCCCAAATACTTTCTAATTAAACATATTTAACACAATGTGAGGAAATTATATCATTTATTATCAATAAAATATTCAATAAAATAGTGTTTTATCAACTCCCCCACACTTACCCTTTTGCACTCATGGGCAAAATCTCATATCAAGTAAACATCAATATCAAATCAAAACCAATTTTAAAACACATATCCTTGAGATCAATCAATTTCCCACCAAGAATCAAAAGATATCATGCCTCACAAAAAACCTTATTTCAAGTTCTCCATTTATATCATTCAATATATTTCCACTTCATTTATCCTCCCATGCACAAAACACTTACCTCGCTTGAATTTTCTCTCATCACTCAAATATCAATTTTTTTGCAATGTCTTTCTCATCCAAACTCATACAAGGGTCACCATAGGCTTGATAGATTCATACATCGCTACCCGATGTGAGTCAAGGACATATGTTTATCATGAGGACTTTTCATGGTTGTTCTGTGGCTTTCGGTTGGTAGGATTAAGATGTGAAAAACCCTGAGGCTGAATGAGGAGGGCTTGACTCTTTTGAAGCAAAATTGCTTTAATCTAATTTTCACTTAAATATGGTCTTCTCTTCAATCCCCATAGTATCAATTCAGCTCCATCATCATGAAAAGTCATGAAAGGTTTACACCATTCATCATTTCAGCATAAAAAATGTCAATCTTCTCAAACATGATTTTCTTGAAAGCTCTAGATGGGCACAGCTTTCCACCTCAATTAGAAGCTCCAGAAAAGGCACAACTTCACTTGTCATGAAAGCTCCAGAAAAGGAACAAATTTCAATATAATGACTTTCTTTAGCAGCAAAAACATCTCTTCAGAATTTAATTTTCCACCCAAAGTATCACAGAATGTGGTGGCAAAACACAAGACAACTTCCCCCATACTTAAGCTCAACTAGATTATGCAATTTTACTTCAAGAGTTGGTTGGATAGGGAAAATTGGCTTTTAATGTGGCTAACCTAACAGGATTTTCATGGATTCTAAGGGCTACAAGGATTAAATATTCAAGGTAGGCCATTATAAAAAAGGATTCTTTGAAATAGGGGCTTTAATACCAAACAAATGCCTCAATCATTTAAACATAAGTACCTCAAACCCTCAAGTTTTTACAGGAATAGATCAATTTCTGGTTAAATCAAGTATGGTTTGGTTCTCTCAAGAAGTGAGGTGAATGTAAATAATATGAAAATAATGGTGTAGAAGCCTCACAGGAAAGTGATTTCAAATATAAAGACAGTGAGATTGGCATGGGATTCAAAATTCAGCGTACTTTTCATGAAATTACTAAATATTTGAACTTGAAACAAAGTCATTTCTGCATTCATTTAAGCTTAGTTTCAAGGGGTAAATTGTTTCACTTATTGATATGGATTTAAAAATGGTTATGAGAATCATTTCAGCCCAAAAGTTTCAAAAACACAAATAAAATTGAAAAATAAACACACAAAATTTGAAAAACACAATTTTTTTTTTGGTTTTTTTTGAACAGGAAAGCAATTGAAATTACTAAACTAAAAGGTTCCCTCCCCCACACTTAAAATATTGCATTGTCCTCAATGTGAACCTATGAGATGATATATGCACATGAAATGTATAATGTTTAAATAGGACAAATAATATAAAAGTGAAAGGGTTAGGAACAGCCTGATGTGCTCAAGTGATGATGGGGTCATGCAGTGTGATAAAATCCACTGCATCAGTAGGAAGTCCCTCAATGTATCTCTTCAAACATTGCCCATTGACTGTAAAGCTCCTTCCAGTGTCCTCTTGTGTGATCTCCACTGCACCATAAGAAAAAACATTAGTCACAACATAAGGACCTAACCATCTGGAACGCAACTTACCAGGCATCAGCTTCAGTCGTGAACTGTAGAGAAGGACTTTCTCTCCAACATGAAACTCCCTTTGTTGGATCATTTTGTCATGATATGCTTTTGATCTTTCCTTGTAGAGCCTTTAGTTCTCATATGATGATAATCTAATCTCCTCAAGCTCTTGAATTTGCAGCTTCCTTTGGATTCCAGCTTGGGCCAAATCCATGTTGCATTTCTTTATAGCCCAATAAGCCTGATACACGACTTCCACTAGGAGATGACATGCTTTCCCAAAAACAATCCGAAATGGGGACATACCAATGGGGGTCTTGTATGCTGTTCTATAAGCCCACAATGCATCATCCAAGCACTTGCTCCAATCCTTCCTATTTGGCTGCACGATTTTCTCGAAGATTTGTTTCAACTCACGATTTGAAACCTCAGCCTGGACATTTGCTTGGGGGTGGTATGGTGTTGATGTTTTGTGTGTCACCCCATACTTTCGAAGGAGGGAAGCAAAATTACTATTGCAAAAGTGTGTCCCTTGGTCACTGATGATGGCCTTTGGTACTACAAACATGCAGAAAATTTGAGCCTTGACAAAATCCACTACAACATGAGAATCGTCAGTCCTGGTGGCCTTGGCCTCCACCCATTTACTCACATAATCAACATCAACCAAAATATACAAAAATCAAAATTAACTAGGAAAAGGACCCAGAAAATCAATGCCCCATACATCAAAAATCTCACAGAATAGTATGGGTTGTTGGGGCATCTCATGTCTCTTAGAAATGTTCCCAGTGTGTTGGCAACGAGAGCATGACTTACAAAACACATGAGCATCATGGAATAATCTAGGCCAATATAATCCAGAGTCCAAAACCTTCCTAGCTGTCCGTTGGGGTCCAAAGTGTCCACCACAAGCAAGTGTATGACAGAATTGCAAAACAGACTCAAACTCATGATCAGGAATACACCTCCTAATAACTTGGTCACTACACATGCGCCAGAGGTAAGGATCATCCCACACATAAAACCTAGACTCAATTTTTAATTTTTGGACTTGATGCTTCTTCAAATTTACTGGGATTTCAGAGTAAACAATTTAATTAACTAAATCAGCATACCAAGGATGCGTACCTGAGATGGTATAGAGATGTTCATCGGGGAAAGTGTCCCGAAGTGGTACCTAGTCCAAGGTTTCATCCTCTAGTGTGTGAGTAAGCCTACTCATGTGGTCCACCACCAAATTCTCTGATCTCTTATTGTCCTTTCTCTCAATATCAAATTCCTGAAGAAGGAGTATCCAATGGATAAGTCGTGGCTTTGCATCTGGCTTCTTTAGGAGGTACCTCAAAGCTGCATGGTCAGAAAAAACAACTACTTTAGAGCCCAATAAATATGAACGAAATATATCTAAAGCAAATATGACAGTAAGAAACTCCTTTTCCGTGGTTGTGTAGTTTGATTGGGCTGAATCCAATGCCCTTGATGCATAGGCAATCACATGTGAACGTCCTTCCACCCTCTGAGATAAGACAGCTCCAACCGCGAAGTTGGAGGCGTCACACATAAGCTCAAATGGAAGGTCCCACCGTGGGGGCTGTATGATAGGTAGAGTGGTCATCCAATTCTTCAGCTCATCAAAGGAAGTCTTACAAGAATCATCAAACACAAAATCAGAATCTTTTTGAAGTAATCGTGACATAGGAAGAGCGATCTTACTAAAATCTTTGATGAAGCGCCGATAAAATCCTGCATTCCCTAGGAAAGATCTAACATCACGCACACATGAAGGATAGGGTAAGGATGAAATAATGTCTACCTTATATCTATCAACCTTTATCCCATGTTTTGACACCACATGCCCTAAGACAATGCCGTGCTCTACCATAAAATGACACTTTTCAAAGTTCAGGACCAGATTCTTCTCAATACAACTATTCAACACCTTTCCCAAACTACTTAGACATTCATCAAATGAAGACCCATACACTGTTAAATCATCCATAAATACCTCTATGCAGGTCTCAATAAAATCAGAAAAAATACTCACCATACATCTCTGGAAGGTACCTGGGGCATTGCAAAGTCCAAATGGCATCCTCCGGTAGGAAAATGTGCCAAAGTGACAGGTGAATGTAGTCTTCTCCTGATCCTCTGGAGCTATAGGAACCTGAAAATATCCAGAAAATCCATCCAAGAAACAATAGTGTGTTTTCCCAGCTAGTCTCTCGAGCATTTGATCAATAAATGGGAGGGGGAAATGGTCCTTGTGAGTGGACTGATTTAGTTTCCTATAATCAATACACACACGCCAACTATTTTGCACCCTCATTGGAACTAACTCATCTTTCTCATTTTTAACAACAGTAACACCACTCTTCTTAGGAACAACCTGAATAGGACTTACCCACTGAGAATCTGAAATGGGAAAGATTATACCTGCCTCGAGCAATTTCTCAACTTCTTTTTTAACAACTTGCAGGAGGGTGGGATTGAGTCTCCTTTGTGGCTGTCTCACCGGTTTAGCCCCATCCTCCAAGAGAATCCTATGCATGCAAATGGAGGGGCTAATACCTGATATGTCATCCAAGGTCCACCCAATCGCCCTGATGTTCTCCCTTAAAATATTCAAAAGATTTTCTTCATGTTCAAAAGGGATATTGTTAGCAATGATAATAGGTAATCTCTCACCACTAAACAAGTATGAGTATTTCAGATTTGGTGGCAATGGCTTGAGTTCTAATGAAGGGGGGTGTAGTATTGATGGAGAAATTGATGCAACAAACATATCTGCACAATGAACATCAGTATCAGAATAAAAACCATCACAATCAGAGAATAAAGCACTAAATCCATCAGCATGCTCAATAGCCATGTCATAATCAGAGTTCACATGATCAAAATCAGAATATGATTCCATTTCAAAATCAAATCTTAGAGAGTCTTGTTCCTTAAAAACGGGTGTAGAAGTACTCCTAGACATCAGACTAGAACCAATACTCATAATCTCCCTAAGCATAGGACAATCCAATTCCATGATGTTTTTACTTGGTGGTTCAAAATGGGAGATAACAAAAGCAGAATAGTCCTCTGAGGGGTACTTCATGGAATCCATAACATTAAATATCACAACTTCATCTCCAAACTCCATGGAAAGTGTACCCTCATTGACATTTATGATAGTTTTTGCAGTTTTGAGGAAGGGTCTACCTAAGATAATGGGGGCATGAGAACTTACATGATCATCCTCCATGTTAAGCACATAGAAGTCTGCTGTAAAGATCATGTCTCTTACCCGAACAAGTACATCCTCAAGAACTCCCGCTGGATATGTTGTAGATCTATTCGCCAATTGCACCACTACTCTTGTTGGCTTCAAATCACCAACCTTCAAGGAAGAGAATACAGAGTGAGGCATCACATTTATTGAAGATCCTAAATCACAAAGATCATCAGAGAAGTGCAACTCCCCTATGGTACATGGGATGGTGAATGTCCCGGGATCCTTGCACTTTGTTGGCATTGCTAGAGTTGGTGTAATGAGTATCGAGACATTCCTTCCAAGGTTGATCCTCTCATTTCCCTTGAGCCCTCTTTGATTGGTACAAAGTTCTTTTAAGAATTTCGCATACCTTGGAATTTGCTTAATGGCTTCAAGTAGAGGAATGTTGATCTCCACACGCTTCAATGTGTCCAAAACCTCCTTTTTCATTGCTTCTTCAGCCATCTTCTTGGTTTGAACAACCCTGTTTGGAAAAGGAAGGGGTTTAGGAGGTAAATCATCAATCTTTTTCTTACCTTTATCTTTCTCCTCGGATTTCTCATCAGTTGGTATGGAATGCGGCTTCTCTAGAGTAGAGGTGAATCTCGATGGAATGGTAGGTCCAGATGTATCATTCATTTGCTTCCCACTTCTCAATGTGATGGAACTTACATTCCCCTTTGGATTTGGAGTGGGTTGGGAAGGTAGATTTCCAGAATTCTTACTCACAAGTTCATGGAGGGCGGTGGCAATCTGACTCATTTGAGTCTTCAACTCTCTCAGCTCCGAACGTTGACTCTTCAGCTCATTCTATTGATTAAGAACAATTTGTTTCAAAAGATAATCAGTGTTAGAGTCTACCTTGTGTTGGATATTCCCTTGTTGCTGACTCGTTGATGTTTGAGCTTCGAATCTCCTTTGGGGTTGTTGGAACCCCTGTTGGTAAGGTGGAGGCTGCTGGAAGTTTGGTTGAAAAGGGGGTGTTTGTTGTTGTCCAGAGCCATACCTCATGTCTGACTGATCTTTCCACCCTTGGTTGTATACTATATCAAACTTCTTTTGGGGATATGGTTGTTGTTGTTGCTGCTGAAATGGTCTCCCAGGGAACACTGCTGCACAATCTTCTGTCTCTTGTAGTTGTGGGCAACAGTCAGTTGGGTGGCTTGTCTCAGTGCAAATTTCACATGGCCTTGAAGGAGGGGGTTGGGATGTCTTTTGAGCCAATGCAATCTGCCTCACCATAGTTTTCAATTCTTCTAACATAGTACCAATCAAATGAATTTCAAGAGAAGAAGGGCTTACTTGATGTACTCCTCGAACATGTGGTGTACCTCTATCGCCGAATTGTTGGGAGTTTTGAGCCATCTTGTCGATCAATGCACATGCAGCTGCTGGTGTCTTGTCCACCAATGCTCCTCTAGCTACGACATCCACCATGTTCCTCTCCATAGGTGTGAGTCCTTCATAGAAGTACTGAATGAGGAGTTTCTCACTGATTTGGTGATGTGGACAGCTTGCACACAACTTCTTGAATCGCTCACAGTACTCATACATTGACTCCCCTTGTGCTTGCTTGATCCCCTATATCTCCTTTCGAATGGATGTGGTCCTTGATTCTGGAAAAAATCTCTACAAGAAAAGACGTTTCAAATCGTTCCAACAAGTTACATATTCGGGTTGTAAATAATACATCCAGTCTTTTGCAGCTCCATCAAGTGAGAATGGGAATGCTCTTAATTTGATTTGATCTTCAGAAACATTTCTTGGTTTAAGGGTTGAGCAAACCACATTAAATTCTTTCAAATGCTTATTGGGATCCTCACCAGAGAGGCCATGAAACTTTGGAAGTAAGTGAATTAACCCATATTTTAGTTCAAAGTCCGATTCAAGATTTGGGTATGCAATACAATTTGGTTGATAGTTAATATCAGGTGCAGCCAATTCTTGAATGGTTCTATTAAGTTCATTTCCATTGTTTCCAGCCATTGGTTCCTCTTTTATGTTTTAATTTGAATTTCTTCCAATTTCAATGTTTCCAGAAGAGAGGAATTCACCTACTGGTTGAATATTGAAACTTCCCGTAGACTGAGAATTTCTGATTCGAGCCCTAAGGCTACGTTCAATCTCAGGGTCAAGATCTAAGAGATCTTCGGGATTAGTACGTGTCATAGATAAAATAAAAATGAAAAGAAAGAAAGCAGACCATAGTAAAATAAAAATGATAAGTTTGAGTTGATGGTCCAAAAAGAAGTAGGAGAAAATAAAAGAAGAAGAAGAAAAATCAAATTGGGTAAATAATGAAGAGAGAAGAGAGGAAGAGAATAAAATGTAAAATAAAATAAACACCTCTAATTGGTTGAAATAATTAATTGCCTCCCCGACAACGACGCCAATTTGATAGAGCGCTGTCGTGGACGCCCTCAAATGATTAGTGAGATTTGGGGTACTTAGGTGCTGCAGAGTGGCTGACCAAGGTCGTCTCTCAAAGGAGGAAGTGAATTTAACAACTTATTAGAGGTATTCTAAAAAGAAATAAAATAGAATAGAGTAAAAACACTACTTTAAAGGATTTGGGTTTTTTGTAGTTTATGAATCTAGAAGAAGTTTTCTGGAAGAAGATTGTATATTTTTTTTTGTTTTTAGTTTTGAAATATATTTCAATTTAAATGACACAACAAGAAGATGTTTTTTTTAGAAATCTATTTAAAAGGCGTAATCGATCTAACTCTACCTCTTCACTTTATTATTAATCATTATCATGTAAATTAACATTCAATAACTTATTATCCCTTAATTTTTTAAATCCCAAACCCTACGAGAATTAACTTTACCACGAAGATGATGTGAATTTAACCCTAGGCTAACTTCGGAACATGCAATCGCAGCACCCTACTTTGATTGATGTTCTAAGATTAGCTTATGGTCAGTGGTAAATTAAGGCTCATATCCATTCTGGAAATGAGGATGAATTGTGTTTAGGGATTATATTTTAACTCTACAAATTTATCCCGTGTGGTCTTGTATTACCGATTAAGATCGCGCTCTCACAATTTACACAAAATCCCGACCTCGCGTGTTTTTGTGTTAATTGTTCAATTGCTTGCTTAGTTTATTACAATTTAAAAACAGAATTCATGGATCATATTAAATGAATTACAGTAGCTCAATGATTCAAAATAATTAAATGAAGAGGGTAGAAGATAGATCCATTACTAAAATACTACTCTTCCATGGGTGGCGTAATCATCGTAGAAGCGTTTTACATGTGCAAAGGTTTATAATGGGTATAACCCAATAACGCTTCTACTCAAGAATTCCAGCCCAAAGAGGAAGATTAAGAGAAGAATAAATTTAAACAAAACAGAAGAAAATATAAGAAATAAAATAAGAACAAAGAAGTTTATTACACAAATGAAAACATTACAAAATGAAGAAGAGAAGGAGGTTTCGATGAGGGGATCCTTGCTTCAAGAGATACCCCTCCTACAATGGTTGGAGAATTTGGGTGAAACAAATTCTCCTATGCCTCCAATCTCCTAATTCACGTCCCAACCCCTCCAAATGAGAAAAAATCCAATTTATAGAGGGGATAGGAGGAGAGGTTACAAGTGGTTTCAAGTGTGAATGTGGAAATTCGGACAAATATTTTATGCCAACTTTCACTGCCCATTTGACCACCAAAACACGTGAATTGGCCGGACTTCCAGAAGGTTAAAATGTGCGGATATGAGTCTTCTATCTCCTCTCCAAATTTGGGCTCAACAAAGTCCCATAAGAAGGTGTTATGGCCGAAATACATAAGCTTCTCCATTCTGGAGAGCCCATCCCAACTTTGACTTCATGGACCAATTGCACCAACCAAATGAACTCTTTAGCTCTAGTGTCCTGAATAAAAGTTGTAGATAATAAAGTTAGGAACATTGTTACAAAATTTCAAAGTCAAATAATAAATATAAAAATATTTATGTTCGAAATACTACAGTGAACTATAAAGGGTAAAACTGGAATTTTCATCAAATATTCAAATGAATGATCTAATCCCAAATACTTTCTAATTAAACATATTTAACACAATGTGAGGAAATTATATCATTTATTATCAATAAAATATTCAATAAAATAGTGTTTTATCAACTCCCCCACACTTACCCTTTTGCACTCCTGGGCAAAATCTCATATCAAGTAAACATCAATATCAAATCAAAACCAATTTTAAAACACATATCCTTGAGATCAATCAATTTCCCACCAAGAATCAAAATATATCATGCCTCATAAAAAACCTTATTTCAAGTTCTCCATTTATATCATTCAATATATTTCCACTTCATTTATCCTCCCATGCACAAAACACTTACCTCACTTGAATTTTCTCTCATCACTCAAATATCAATTTTTTTGCAATGTCTTTCTCATCCAAACTCATACAAGGGTCACCATAGGCTTGATAGATTCCTACATCGCTACCCGATGTGAGTCAAGGACATATGTTTATCATGAGGACTTTTCAGGGTTGTTCTGTGGCATTCGGTAGGTAGGATTAAGATGTGAAAAACTCTGACGCTGAATGAGGAGGGCTTGACTCTTTTGAAGCAAAATTGCATTAATCTAATTTTCACTTAAATATGGTCTTCTCTTCAATCCCCATAGTATCAATTCAGCTCCATCATCATGAAAAGTCATGAAAGGTTTACACCATTCATCATTTCAGCATAAAAAATGTCAATCTTCTCAAACATGATTTTCTTGAAAGCTCCAGATGGGCACAACTTTCCACCTCAATTAGAAGCTCCAGAAAAGGCACAGCTTCACTTGTCATGAAAGCTCTAGAAAAGGCACAACTTTCAATATAATGACTTTCTTTAGCAGCAAACACATCTCTTAAGAATTTAATTTTCCACCCAAAGTATCACAGAATGTGGTGGCAAAACACAAGACAACTTCCCCCATACTTAAGCTCAACTAGATTATGCAATTTCACTTCAAGAGTTGGTTGGATAGGGAAAATTGGCTTGTAATGTGGCTAACCTAACAGGCTTTTCCTGGATTATAAGGGCTACAAGGATTAAATATTCAAGGTAGTCCATTATAAAAAAGGATTCTTTGAAATAGGGGCTTTAATACCAAACAAATGCCTCAATCATTTAAACATAAGTACCTCAAACCCTCAAGTTTTGACAGGAATAGATCAAATTTTGGTTAAATAAAGTATGGTTTGGTTCTCTCAAGAAGTGAGGTGAATGTAAAGAATATGAAAATAATGGTTTAGAAGCATCACAGGAAAGTTATTTCAAATATAAAGACAATGAGATTGGCATGGGATTCAAAATTCAGCGCACTTTTCATGAAATTACTAAATATTTGAACTTGAAACAAAGTCATTTCAGCATTCATTTAAGCTTAGTTTCAAGGGGTAAATTGTTTCACTTATTTATATGGATTTAAAAATGGTGATGAGAATCATTTCAGCCCAAAAGTTTCAAAAACACAAAGAAAATTGAAAAATAAACACACAAAATTTGAAAAACACAATTTTTTTTTGTTTTTTTTTGAACAGGAAAGCAATTGAAATTACTAAACTAAAAGGTTCCCTCCCCCGCACTTAAAATATTTCATTGTACTCAATGTGAACCTATGATATGATATATGCACATGAAATGCAGAATTTTTAAATAGGACAAATAATATAAAAGTGAAAGGGTTAGGAACAGCCTGATGTGCTCAAGTGATGATGGGGTCATGCAGTGTGATAAAATCCACTGCATCAGTAGGAAGTCCCTCAATGTATCTCTTCAAACATTGCCCATTGACTGTAAAGCTCCTTCCAGTGTCCTCTTGTGTGATCTCCACTACACCATAAGAAAAAACATTAGTTACAACATAAGGACCTAACCATCTGGAACGCAACTTACCAGGCATCAGCTTCAGTCGTGAACAGTAGAGAAGGACTTTCTCTCCAACATGAAACTCCCTTTGTTGGATCATTTTCTCATGATATTCTTTTGATCTTTCCTTGTAGAGCCTTGAGTTCTCATATGATGATAATCTAATCTCCTCAAGCTCTTGAATTTGTAGCTTCCTTTGGATTCCAGCTTGGGCCAAATCCATGTTGCATTTCTTTATAGCCCAATAAGCCCGATGCTCGACTTCCACTGGGAGATGACATGCTTTCCAAAAAACAATCCGAAATGGGGACATACCAATGGGGGTCTTGTATGCTGTTCTATAAGCCCACAATGCATCATCCAAGCGCTTTCTCCAATCCTTCGTATTTGGCTGCACGGTTTTCTCCAAGATTTGTTTCAACTCACGATTTGAAACCTCAGCCTGACCATTTGTTTGGGGGTGGTATGGTGTTGATGTTTTGTGTGTCACCCCATACTTTTGAAGGAGGGAAGAAAAATTACTATTGCAAAAGTGTGTCCCTTGGTCACTGATGATGGCCTTTGGTACTCCAAACCTGCAGAAAATTTGAGCCTTGACAAAATCCACTACAACATGAGAATCGTCAGTCCTGGTGGCCTTGGCCTCCACCCATTTACTCACATAATCAACAGAAACCAAAATATACAAAAATCCAAATGAACTAGGAAAAGGACCCATAAAATCAATGCCCCATACATCAAAAATCTCACAGAATAGTATGGGTTGTTGGGGCATCTCATGTCTCTTAGAAATGTTCCCAGTGTGTTGGCAAAGAGAGCATGACTTACAAAACACATGAGCATCATGGAATAATCTAGGCCAATATAATCCAGAGTCCAAAACCTTCCTAGCTGTCCGTTGGGGTCCAAAGTGTCCACCATAAGCAAGTGTATGACAGAATTGAAAAACAGACTCAAACTCATGATCAGGAATACACCTCCTAATAACTTGGTCACTACACATGCGCCAGAGGTAAGGATCATCCCACACATAAAACCTAGACTCACTTTTTAATTTTTGGACTTGATGCTTCTTCAAATTTACTGGGATTTTAGAGGAAACAATGTAATTAACTAAATCAGCATAGCAAGGATGTATACCTGAGATGGTATAGAGATGTTCATCGGGGAAAGTGTCCTGAAGTGGTACCTGGTCCAAGGTGTCATCCTCTAGTGTGTGAGTAATCCTACTCATGTGGTCCGCCACCAAATTCTCTGATCCCTTCTTGTCCTTTATCTCAATATCAAATTCCTGAAGAAGGAGTATCCAACGGATAAGTCGTGGCTTTGCATCTGGCTTCTTTAGGAGGTACCTCAAAGCTGCATGGTCAGAAAAAACAACTACTTTAGAGCCCAATAAATATGAACGGAATTTATCTAAAACAAATATGACAGTAATAAACTCCTTTTCTGTGGTTGTGTAGTTTGATTGGGCTGAATCCAATGTCCTTGATGCATAGGCAATCACATGTGAACGTCCTTCCACCCTATGAGATAAGACAACTCCAACCGCGGAGTTGGAGGGGTCACACATAAGCTCAAATGGAAGGTCCCACCGTGGGGGCTGTATGATAGGTGGAGTGGTCAGACACTTCTTCAACTCATCAAAGGAAGTCCTACAAGAATCATCAAACACAAAATCGGAATCTTTTTGAAGTAATCGTGACATAGGAAGAGAGATCTTACTAAAATCTTTGATGAAGCGCCGATAAAATCCTGCATGCCCTAGGAAAGATCTAACATCACGCACACATGAAGGATAGGGTATGGATGAAATAATGTCTACCTTAGATCTATCAACCTTTATCCCATGTTTTGACACCACATGCCCTAAGACAATGCCATGCTCTACCATAAAATGACAATTTTCAAAGTTCAGGACCAAATTCTTCTCAATACAACGATTCAACACCTTTCCCAAACTACTTAGACATTCATCAAATGAAGACCCATACACTGTAAAATCATCCATAAATACCTCCATGCAGGTCTCAATAAAATCAGAAAAAATACTCACCATACATCTCTGGAAGGTACCTGGGGCGTTGCAAAGTCCAAATGGCATCCTCCGGTAGGCAAATGTGCCAAAGGGACAGGTGAATGTAGTCTTCTCCTGATCCTCTGGAGCTATAGGAACCTGAAAATATCCAGAAAATCCATCCAAGAAACAATAGTGTGTTTTCCCAGCTAGTCTCTCGAGCATTTGATCAATAAATGGGAGGGGGAAATGGTCCTTGCGAGTGGACTGATTTAGTTTCCTATAATCAATACACACGCCAACTATTTTGCACCCTCATTGGAACTAACTCATCTTTATCATTTTTAACAACAGTAACACCACTCTTCTTAGGAACAACCTGAATAGGACTTACCCACTGAGAATCTGAAATGGGAATGATTATACCTACGTCGAGCAATTTCTCAACTTCTTTTTTAACAACTTCCAGGAGGGTGGGATTGAGTCTCCTTTGTGGCTGTCTCACCGGTTTAGCCCCATCCTCCAAGAGAATCCTTTGCATGAAAATGGAGGGGCTAATACCTGATATGTCAGCCAAGGTCCACCCAATCGCCCTGATGTTCTCCCTTAAAATATTCAAAAGCTTTTCTTCATGTTCAAAAGGGAGATTGTTAGCAATGATAACAGGTAATCTCTCACCACTAAACAAGTATGAGTATTTCAGATTTGGTGGCAATGGCTTGAGTTCTAATGAAGGAGGGTGTAGTATTGATGGAGAAATTGATGCGACAAACATATCTACACAATGAACATCAGTATCAGAATAAAAATCATCACAATCAGAGAATAAAGCACTAAATCCATCAGCATGCTCAATAGCCATGTCATAATCAGAGTTCACATGATCAAAATCAGAATATGATTCCATTTCAAAATCAAATCTTAGAGAGTCTTGTTCCTTAAAAATGGGTGTAGAAGTACTCTTAGACATCAAACTAGAACCAATACTCATAATCTCCCTAAGCATAGGACAATCCAATTCCATGATGTTTTTACTTGGTGGTTCAAAATGGGAGATAACAAATGCAGAATGGTCCTCTGAGGGGTACTTCATGGAATCCATAACATTAAATATCACAACTTCATCTCCAAACTCCATGGAAAGTGTACCCTCATTGACATTTATGATAGTTTTTGCAGTTTTGAGGAAGGGTCTGCCTAAGATAATGGGGGCATGAGAACTTACATGATCATCCTCCATGTTAAGCACATAGAAGTCTACTGGAAAGATCATGTCTCTTACCCAAACAAGTACATCTTCAAGAACTCCCACTGGATATGCCGTAGCTCTATTCTCCAATTGCACCACTACTCTTGTTGGCTTCAACTCACCAACCTGCAAGGAAGAGAATACAGAGTGATACATCACATTTATTGAATCTCCTAAATCACAAAGAGCATCAGAGAAGTGCAACTCCCCTATGGTACATGGGATGGTGAATGTCCCGGGATCCTTGCACTTTGTTGGCATTGCTAGAGTTGGTGTAATGAGTGCCAAGACATTCCTTCCAAGGTTGATCCTCTCATTTCCCTTGAGCCCTCTTCGATTGGTACAAAGTTCTTTTAAGAATTTCACATACCTTGGAATTTTCTTAATGGCTTCAAGTAGAGGAATGTTGATCTCCACACGCTTGAATGTGTCCAAAACCTCCTTTTTCATTGCTTCTTCAGCCATATTCTTGGTTTGAACAACCCTGTTTGGAAAAGGAAGGGGTTTAGGAGGTACATCATCAATCTTTTTCTTACCTTTATCTTTCTCCTTGGATTGCTCATCAGTTGGTATGGAATGTGGCTTCTCTAGAGTAGAGGTGAATCCCGGTGGAATGGTAGGTCCAGATGTATCATTAATTTGCTTCCCACTTCTCAATGTGATGGCACTAACATTCCCCTTTGGATTTGGAGTGGGTTGAGAAGGTAGATTTCTATAATTCTTACTCACAAGTTCATGGAGGGCGGTGGCAATCTGACTCATTTGAGTCTTCAACTCTCTCAGCTCCGAACCTTGACTCTTCAGCTCATTCTGTTGATTAAGAACAATTTGTTTCAAAAGATCATCAGTGTTAGAGTCTACCTTGTGTTGGATATTACCTTGTTGCTGACTCGTTGATGTTTGAGCTTCGAATCTCCTTTGAGGTTGTTGGAAACCCTGTCGGTAAGGTGGAGGCTGCTGGAAGTTTGGTTGAAAAGGGGGGTCTTTGTTGTTGTCCAGAGCCATACCTCATGTCTGACTGATCATTCAACCCTTGGTTGTATACTATATCAAACTTCTTTTGGGGATATGGTTGTTGTTATTGCAGCTGAAATGGTCTCCCAGGGAACACTGCTGCACAGTCTTCTGTCTCTTGTAGTTGTGGGCAACAGTCAGTTGGGTGACTTGTCTCAGTGAAAATTCCACATGGCCTTGAAGGAGGGGGTTGGGATGTCTTTTGAGCCAATGCAATCTGCCTCACCATAGTTGTCAATTCTTCTAACTTAGTACCAATCAAATGAATTTCAAGAGAAGAAGGGCTTACTTGATGTACTCCTCGAACATGTGGTGTACCTCTATCACCGAATTGTTGGGAGTTTTGAGCCATCTTGTCGATCAATGAACGTGCGGCTGTTGGTGTCTTGTCCACCAATGCTCCTCCAACTTCAGCATCCACCATGCTCCTCTCCATAGGTGTGAGTCCTTCATAAAAGTACTGAATGAGAAGTTGCTCACTGATTTGGTGATGTGGACAGCTTGCACACAGCTTCTTGAATCGCTCCTAGTACTCATACATTGACTCCCCTTGTGCTTGCTTGATCCCCGATATCTCCTTTTGAATGGATGTGGTCCTTGATGCTGGAAAAAATCTCTGCAAGAAAAGATGTTTCAAATCGTTCCAACAAGTTACATCTTCGGGTTGTAAATAATACATCCAGTCTTTTGCAGCTCCATCAAGTGAAAATGGGAATGCTCTTAATTTGATTTGATCTTCAGAAACATTTCTTGGTTTAAGGGTTGAGCAAACCACATTAAATTCTTTCAAATGCTTATTAGGATCCTCACCAGAGAGGCCATGAAGCTTTGGAAGTAAGTGAATTAACCCAGATTTTAGTTCAAAGTCTGATTCAAGATTTGGGTATGCAATACAATTTGGTTGATAGTTAATATCAGGTGCAGCTAATTCTCAAATGGTTCTATTAAGTTCATTTCTATTGTTTCCAGCCATTGGTTCCTCTTTTATGTTTGAATTTGAATTGCTTCCAATTTCAATGTTTCCAGAAGAGAGGAATTCACCTACTGGTTGAATATTGAAACTTCCCGTAGGCTGAGAATTTCGGATTCGAGCCCTAAGGCTACGTTCAATCTCAGGGTCAAGATCTAAGAGATCTTCGGGATTAGTTCGTGTCATAGATCACATAAAAATGAAAAGAAAGAAAGTGGACCATAGTAAAATAAAAATGATAAGTTTGAGTTGATGGTCCAAAAAGAAGTAGAAGAAAATAAAAGAAGAAGAAGAAAAATTAAATTGGGTAAATAATGAAGAAAGAAGAGAGGAAGAGAATAAAATGTAAAATAAAATAAATACCTCTAATTGGTTGAAATAATTACTTGCCTCCCCGAAAACGACGCCAATTTGATAGAGCACTGTCGTGGGCTCCCTCGAATGATTAGTGTGATTTGGGGTACTTAGGTGCAGTAGAGTGGCTGACCAAGGTCGTCTCTCAAAGGAGGAAGTGAATTTAACAACTTATTAGAGGTATTCTAAAAAGAAATAAAATAGAATATAGTAAAAACACTACTTTAAAGGATTGGGGTTTGTTGTAGTTTATGAATCTAGAAGAAGTTTTCTGGAAGAAGATTGTATAATTTTTTTTTGTTTTTAGTTTTGAAATGTATTTCAATTTAAATGACACAACAAGAAGTTGTTTTTTTTAGAAATCTATTTAAAAGGCGTAATCGATATAACTCTACCTCTTCACTTTATTATTAATCATTATCATTTAAATTAACATTCACTTAATTATGATCCCTTAATTTTTTAAATCCCGAACCCTATGAGAATTAACTTTACCACGAAGATGATGTGAATTTAACCCTAGGCTAACTTCGGAACATGCAATCACAGCACCCTGCTTTGATTGATGTTCTAAGATTAGCTTATGTTCAATGGTAAATTAAGGCTCATATCCATTCTAGAAATGAGGATGAATTGTGTTTAGGGATTATATTTGAACTCTACAAATTTATCCCGTGTGGTCTTGTATTACCGATTAAGATCGCGCTCTCACAATTTACACAAAATCCTGACCTCGCGTGTTTTTATGTTAATTGTTCAATTGCTTGCTTAGTTTATTACAATTTAAAAACAGAATTCATGGATCATATTAAATTAATTACATTATCTCAATGATTCAAAATAATTAAATGAAGAGGGTAGAATATAGACCGATTACTAAAATACTACTCTTCCATGGGTGGCGTAATCATCGTAGAAGCGTTTTGCATGTGCAAAGGTTTATAATGGGTATAACCCAATAACGCTTCTACTCAAGAATTACAGCCCAAAGAGGAAGATTAAGAGAAGAAGAAATTTAAACAAAACAGAAGAAAATAGAAGAAATAAAAGAAGAACAAAGAAGTTTATTACACAAATGAAAACATTACAAAATGAAGAAGAGAAGGAGGCTTCGATGAGGGGATCCTTGCTTCAAGACCTACCCCTCTTACAATGGTTGGATAATTTGGGTGAAACAAATTCTCCTCTGCCTCCAATCTCCTAATTCACGTCCCAACCCCTCGAAATGAGAAAAACTCTAATTTATAGAGGGGAGAGGAGGAGAGGTTACAAGTGGTTTCAAGTGTGAATGTGGAAATTCGGCCAAATATTTTATGCCAACTTGCACCGCCCATTTGACCACCAAAACGCGTGAATTTTCCGGCATTCCAGAAGGATCAAATGTGCGGATATGGGTATTCTATCTCCTCTCCAAATTTGGGCTCAAAATAGGCCCATATGAAGGAGGTATAGTCTAAATACAGAAGCTTCTCCATTCTGGCGAGCCCAGCCCAACTTTGACTTCATGGCCCAATTGCAACAACCAAATGAACTCTTTAGCTCTAGTGTCCTGCATAAAAGTTGTAGATAATTAAGTTAGAAACACTGTTAAAAAAATTCAAATTCAAATAATAAATATAAAAATATGTATCTTCGAAATACTACAGTAAACTATAAAGGGTAAAACTGGAATTTTCATCAAATATTCAAATGAATGATCTAATCCCAAATACATTCTAATTAAACATATTTAACACAATTTGAGGAAATTATATCATTTATTATCAATAAAATATTCAATAAAATAGTGTTTTATCACATATATTTCTCTACCTTTACTTTTTCTTCATAACATAGATATCCTTCTTCAAAATATTCATAGTTAGTGTCGATTTTAGCTGATTCATCTTCTTCATCTTCTTTATGCTAATATACTAGACATTCAAGGGATTATTAAATTAATTTACCTATTTTTCCCTATATCTCCTTTTCCTTTTGGGTTTTATCTTTCCATTATTCATTATTTTTTTCCTACTTTTTTTTAACCCTAGATAGATTTTGGGGAGGGGACCAGTATACTGACACCCCTATATATTTTTCATGTTTTTTCAGATGTATAATCTTAGAAAACCCCTATTTCTATTTTTCCTCATATTATCCTATAGTAGTGAAGGTGTTCTCTATATAAATATACTTTATTATTGGATTTCACTATGGATTAAACATCAAAAATATCATCTCTATCAAATTTATCCTAAAAGGTTTCTTCATTATAGGTTTCCTCCTCAGTCTTTATTCATGATTCTTTGTCCACCTTTCTAATTATCACAAAATCATGAAATGCCAACTTGAAAGTGATATTAAGTAAATATTGGTTTTCCTCATCATTTAATCAGTATGGTTGTGGAAAATGTATCCCTTAACATCATTGGATCTTCTATTTAAGCTAATATATTTAAGATGAGAGAAAAATTTATTTTATGAAAATAATTTCTTTTTTAGTCATGGTAATCATTTCCCAAATCATCATAACCAAAAATACAATGTGTAAAAAAAAATAATATAAAACAAAGAAATACCTATTCTATAATCCAGAAAATGAAAATTGATATAGAAAAGAATTTTATAAAGTATAAAATTAAATATTTATATGATCACAAGTCCCCTAAATAGTGTATGAAATTGATGAACCCCAAAGGTATTATTATATAGTCTAGGTCGACATATATTTTGAAATTTAGAAATAAGAACCACTAACACTAATCCACTAGAAGTAGTATAGGAATAGTGATTCCATGGTTGATCCAAGGATGATAGGGTCAGATAATAGACTTAAATTATTAATTTAGAACTAAAACTATGTTAAAAAATATTACATGAATTAAGAATAATAGTGAGTTTTAGAGAATGTGCAAGAAAATTGAAAACAACTCAGTAATAATATAATTTCTTGGATCATGTGTTAGTAACATGAATCTTAATTGATTAACCTATTTTTATTTGAAATTAAGTCTTGGAAAACACTTTTTCATGGTGATTACTCTCACAATATCTCTCTAAACATCATGTTTCTTATGGTCAAATAATTTCATTAATTAATGAAAGAGGTTCCTAAAAACCAGACATAAATGTAGCACTCCATCTCATTAAATGTTCATGGATAGAATAAATAATATAGTATTCCAATTAAATTAACTCTCCATAAATTTTTGTACACCAGCCTTATATGATGAATTAAAGGAGGGATATGAAATAATTAAACCAATGAAACAACGAAACTAAAGTTAACCATAAGAAAAATAATGTACTAGAATAATTTTCCCTTTAATTATATATATTAGTGAAAATAATGTTCACCCTCTCATTATAGTCATGAGAGGTTTATTAAAATAAAAAATATAAATCCTATATAAAAGAGAGAGGGAGAGTGCTGCCTATTCCTACAAGTAGCAGTTGTCTTTCAACTGTCAATAGATTCATCTTTAGATTAAGTGGGCCCTATATTTGTAGTTAATGATATATATCATATCTAATTATTAAATTTCCCATATCCTCTCATATTATACTTCTTTAAATACTTAAAATTCATAGTAAGTTATCAAATGTGACAATTCTCCTATTTATTATCAAAACTTTTACCATTCCGCATGGATAAAATAATTCTAAACATAATCCCAAAAACCAAACCATAATCTGTTTCTCCATAGTGTAGTAAAACATGAACATTTATGTTACATTCGCAATAGGAAATGTAGGTTAATCCACATGCATGGTCTTTGGATTTTTTTTGGAAATATTAATAGAAACATTATGTGATCCAAATAATAGATCTTCCATAATGAAATCTTAGGTGTTTTGAGTTACAAACTTTATCCAATCTGATGTGAGAGGACAAAAGTTTTATTTTATGTTATTTTTAAAAATATTAAATGTTTATTTTTTATGTCTTTAAAATGGATGGTTTTGGAGTCACACATTGAAAAATGGTTTGGAACGTGGTTCCCTTTATTATAGGGTACTCTTTATTACTATTTAAAAGTAATAAAGGAAAAAGGATATAATAATATGTATTATAGATCATTAAAAAACCCACATACATGTACACATGTGTGTGGAAAGGTGAAATGTGTAGATTTTATGAAACAATTTTCAGTTCGCACTCTGTATCAGTGCGAGGTTCTTATAGGTGATTTAATTGTTTATAAAGGATCGATTTGTCATAATGGGTTGAGACCAAGCTAGAATAGGTACATCTAGTGGGTCAAAAAATTCACCGAATGATTAAAATCTAGACTATAAATAAATTTGGGAGAAATCTAACTGATTTAATGGTTTTATAGTATGAGTGATCTATGAAATGTAATTTTTCAGGTGCGATCAAACAGAATAGATTAAATATTGAAATAATATACCTTTCCAAAAAATTATCTACCAATTTGAATGGGTTGGATGAATTATCTGAATGGGTGCCTCCATGACTATAAAATGAAACCTCCAGTAGATGGTAAAATTAATTCCAATAAATAATTTCATTCTGCCTATTCCTCTCTTTTTAGATTACACAAATCCTTCAACCAAAATCAAATTCACTTTGTTGGTGTAAAAAAATAAATTCCTTTTCAAATCTCTCTTGTTTCCAATTACTCTTCATGGGATACCCTCTAAAAAGTATTTCTATTGAGTATTGATCCACTATAGTATCCTAATTATGATTCATTATTAACTGATATTTCTACCATTTTAGTGGAGGAAAAAAATACTTTTATAGAGAGATACATCATAATGTTCCTCATAGCACTCTATTTAATACCATCCAAAGTAAAAGTCAAATCATTTTTCCACCAAAATACCCATAATTATTAATTATTTATATAGATAAATTAAGTGGTAAAAACATTAATATGTCTAGAAAAGGATGAACGTGCTACTTACATCTCTCAAAGTGGTTTATATGCCTTCAACTTCAAAGCCCACCACATCCAAAGATGAGATGATTGAAGTTTACCACTGAATACAAAAATGGGAGAATAATGATCTCGTTATTTGAGGGAACATAATCATTTCTTTATTTGATGAACTTTTTTAAACTTGTCGATAAATTCCAACCACAAAGGTGATATATGATTCCTTGGATAAAATGTACATTAAATATAATGCATCAAGAAAAAAATTCATTGCAAGAAAGTGTATTTAAAACAAAATGAAAGATACTAAATCCATCATAGAAAAATTATATGAAATAAAACACATCTTACAAAACCATAAGAAAAATAAGATAAAGAAGATTGATTTTATCATTTCACATCCATCACTGAAAAGATACCTATTTATTGGAATAATGTTAAAAATTATCTAAAGAAAAAAAATATTCCTTATTGAGTTAATAAAATACCTTCAAATTGAGGAGTAATATTAAAATCATGATGTGGTATATGATCCTAAGGATGATAAATCAAATGTCATCATGGTGGAGAGAGAGGATCCATCTGAGTACTCAAAGGGTAAAAACATCCAAAACATCCTTCAAAATGAAAGGTTTTATTCATAAAGTAAAAATGGGTATTATACTTATATAGAAATAGGGGACACTTCAAACATGATTTACATATCTATAATAAGAAGGATGGACATAACTCCTCAAAATATCACTTTGTGTCCAAGATAATGGAAGAAACGTTTCTCAAATATAACATTTTTTGGTGGTTTGATTCCGGTGCTACATGAAATGTTTGAAACCACAAGTCTCTCTTCAAGAAGATATAATCAATCAAAACTAGGATGCCTCTATACATGGTAAACATAGAAATAAAAAAATATAAGATAATATACTAGTTGATCTTAACATTACCTAGGGAAAGATACTCAACTTAATTAATGTCCTGTATTTTCCCAATGGATGTGGGAAGGTAGTCTTAGGGATATTGTTAAACAAACATGGCTTTAAGGTTTTATTTTTGGTAGATAATTTTTTCCAAGAGGAATATTTTTTGGATGGGGTCACTTGTATGATCGATTATTTAAAGAAAATATAAATATTTTTTCTTCTTAATTTCTAGAGTCTTTTAATTAATGTAATAATAATTATGGTCCCATTAATTGTAAAAATATATAAGAAATTTCAAAAATATAAGTGTTTCATATCATGGATAAAAATGATAATAAATGAAATTTTCATTTTACACCTATCATAGGAAATAAAATTTACCTTTTAAATTTAATTGATGAATATTATTGATTCTTTCATGACTATAATTTATAAGCTAAGGATGATGTTATTAATAAATTTAGTATCTATAAAAATTACGTTGAAAAAGAATAGAGGTTTATAATTGAATTCCTTAGATCTCAAATGGAAAGTGTGAATTTTATTACTGCATTTTTTTGAATCACTAGGGATCATGCATGGTGTTCCGACAAATTATAAATTTTAATAAAATGGTGTTGTGTAGAAAAATAATAAAATATTTGTGGGAATAGATAATTCCATGTGATATATCTTAAGTCTATCAATGGGTTTTTATAGATAAGAATTATTGATAGTGTGTCAATTTCTAAATCTGGTTCCATAACATGGAAGACTATGACTCTGTATTATTTATAAAATCATAGAAAAAATATATTTAATGGTTTGGGGTTTTTTTCATAATTACAAGAGTATCTACAAATAAAATAGAAATTTTTGGTAAAAAATTTATTGATAGAATATTTATTGGATATGATAATCATTAAAAACATTATAGATTTATATTTGTGAGAAAAAATTATTTAGTAGTTGTTAATATAGTTATTGGATCAAGAGATTATATTTTTGAGTAATCTAGGTTTTCCTCTTTATATAAGAAATTATAAATATGTGAATCTATCTAAAAATTGACTAGGAACAATAATTGGATATTAGTTTATCACCATTAAGTTTAACAATATATATGTTGTAAATGATTGTTTAGAAGAAAATGAAAATTTGATGATACAATTGAAAAATACAGTGCTAGATTGATAGATATGGGGTTTACTCAGAAGGAAGGAATAAATTATTTTGACACACATGCTCTTATGGCTAGGAAATCTTCAATTATAATTCCTCATGATTTTGATTCTATATTTAATTTTTAAATTCATAAAATCCAATGTTTTATAGTACACCGCACTATCCATGTGTGTGCATACACATGTTCATAAAGGCATAATGTGGTGATTTGATAGAGAACTTTTAACTTCACATGCTATGTTGGTGTGAGGTTATTGAAGGTGCCCAAATATTTCATGATGGAATACTAGGTTATACTGATTTGGTCCTAAGATCAAATGGGTATGTTTAGTGGGTTGAACGAGTGCACTAAATGGGTATGGTCTGGACCATCAATTAGATCTAGTCTGATCTAATAGACATGATGGATCATTAGTAGGTACAATCAATTGCACTTAATCGATCTTGTGAGATCAAATGGAAAGAATTAAATATAAATATAATATAAAATTCTAGAAAATTTATATTCCCATTCAAATGGGTAGGATGAATTAACCAAATGGGTTCCTCCACGTATAAAAAATGGATCATCCAATTAATTGGAAAATTACTTCCAAGAAATCATTTCACTCCACCTATTACTCTCTTTTACAATTCTGAAAAATCATTCAATGATTTTTAAAGGCACTTTTTTTTGTGCAACAACTAATCCATTTTAATTTTTCTCTTATTTCAAAAAAAATTCAACAAATACTCTCCAAAATTTACTTGTGTTGAGTGTTGAGAAACTACTGTATCCTAAAGAGGATTAACCTATGACTAAAAGTAATAAAATTTTGGTGATGTAAATATATTCTTAAGGAGAGAGATAATGTAACATTACTTGATGGGAAACATATACTAAAATCCAAAGTAAATTTCATATCATTTATCAAAAAATATCTCTGACACCTCTAACCATGTATTTCAACATCTTCATAAAGGTATTTATATCATCGTTTGATCATCAGGGATTCCCTGTTAAACTTTTCTAAGTTGTACAACATTTTAGTTAGTCATTTTATTTTTCAAGTAAGTGTGGAACCTATTCCGTTTGACCACAATGTGCCCTAAGAACATTGTGATTGTTTTTAGAAATTTCATTATCCCCCTATACTTTAAACTGATAACATATCTAATTTTAGTAGATATTTTTGTCTTGGTATATCATTGTGCATCATGATAACTTAAACCACAATGTTCCATAATTTGTTTCAGACATATGAATCATCTAGTATTCATAGTCATTGTATCAAGATCTATATGGATCATATCATCATGATGATGTCTACTATAGAATATTATGGTTGAAAGATGGCTTGATGTAGAGATTTGTAGGTGGAGACAAGGGAAATTATCTGAAGATCCATGATATTTGTGGATGGATGTAAAGGTTTTAAAAGGTGGTGGATTCTATGTGAGTTGGTTATGTGTGATCATAAGGTGAAACAACGTCTTTTTTTGTTTATAGTACAGACCACATAAGAGTTCCACATTAATTTTTTGTTGTTATGAGTCACTCATTTATAAATTATTTCATGCTATCATCAGCTTGAAGGACCTTTTAAAGCACAAAACTTTTCTTGGTCTTCCTCTAATGTGTACTTCCTTGCACATTCTTAGCACCTCTATTATCAAATATTTAGAACCCATTATTATCATTATAACCTAAATTTAGTCTTCTTATGTGTGTTCTTCTAAGTAAGCATGATGTGGTTAAATGTTTATTTTTCCTCATCATGGGAATTTTTTTTCATCTATACAAATAAAAACACTTTTTAAAATTTCCAATTAAAAAATAATATTTTATTCTTTGTGAAATTCTCTTCTCAAAATAATATTCATTAATTTATTTTCAAAAATTATGTTCAAAATTTTATTGGATATAAAATATATAAATATATGAATAAAAGTAGAAAAAATAATATTTAATTTATGAAATATTCAAAAAAAGTTAATAAGAATTTTCATGCAAAAAAAGAACCATCAGAAATAGATAATTATTTAAAATATATCAGGTACAATATATCTCTTTCTTTTGGGAAAAAAACACATATTGTTATTATCTATCATTATTTATTGTACTTATGAATAATAAATATGAAATAAAATAAATTATATTGATAAAAAAACTGATTAAATATATGTTATTCACCAACATGTGAATAAATATATTCATTACAATATGTGTTGTTTTCAAAAATTTGTGAACAAATATTTATTTTATATTGATGTAAGTAATAAAATTAATTATTTATCAAATAAATTTATATTTTTTACTTTGTGAATAAATAAGATATAAATAAATAATATATTTTTAAAATGAAAATTAATATTTATTTTATATTCGATATATATATTCCAAACATTAATAAATATTAATATAATATATATGAATAAGGAATCCCTAAATAAGTATTATTCCTCCATATTATGTATAATATTGATTCCAATATTATATTTCAGTAGAATTTAATATGAAATTTTTGATACACTTATTCTGTGAATCTCTATATATAATTCTTAGTTGCATTAGGTGATCCTGTATAAATTCAATGATTAGTGTATAAAAACTAATCAAGGAAACCATACATAAAGAAGTTAATTTTGTAATGAAAAAAACCACATATGAACACTCACTTGTAATATAATCTATTTTTCTTCTTATCTTTAATCCAGAAGGTTACATACTTGTGTTATCAACCTATCTACAAGAAATAGATTTCAATAACTATATGAAATGATCTCATAAAAAATATTTCATTGATATTTATATAATTACATGTTACCTGTTGAATCTTAGTGATAGAGATGTTAGGTTTAATATATATGGAAGGGACAAATCTATTCATTTTTTATTCTTAAAATCTATATTATATGTGTTTCATCCAGAACATGCTACCTTTTTGAGAGAACATATGATCATAGTTTTGATAAATACACCAAAATACCTGACTTATGATATGTTTTAACAATAATAAAATTTATAAGGACCAATAAATGAGTTCTCTAGTCTATATTATCTATTATATTATAGGTTTCTAAGTGAAAATATAATGAAACAATGCTTCATCCTCCTACGAGAATCATGATCCTAAAAATATGACATACTGTTTATTCTATCATATAATTTTTTCTTTAAAATACAACTTATAGGTTTCAAAATGTTATAATATAACATCAAATTTTACATCAAAGTAAGGAAATGTAATGATCTATCGATGCGACATATACTCTAATGAAGTTAACATATTAATGTTATATAGAAGAAAAAATAGACATGTGATAAGATATTGATTAAATATTTTGGTGATTGATTATTATGGAAATAATAAGAAAATTTTTATTTGTCTCTAGGTAACCCACTCTAATAGGATATCAAATGCACTCGATCCACTTTTTTGCTTTATCTTTTTTTCTTACATTGTAGGAATACTTATGTGGTGTATGGATATAGTCATAGGGCCAACCAAATTTCTATATAGAAGCTGTAACAACCTAATAAATGTTAAGATGAAACATTTTCATGTCTTATTAATATTAATTAAATATATTTTATCAATTTATGATCATTAGATGAATATTAGGTAATTTTTCAGTCAAAATGAAATAGCTTTATTTCGAATCAAATTGGGGTTTCATCAATTATATAGTTTTATTTAAAAGATTTATTTTGAAATTTAAAAAATTTATTTTGAAAAAATGAATATAATTTTTAAATTCTTCTTTTCAAAATTTTACTCACAAGATTATTAAATATTTTTTTTGAAAAGCTCAATCTTTCAATGAATAGTGAAAATACTGCTTTTTATTGAAAACTATATTTTCATCCCAAGAACATTAAAAGATACATTTTTTTGAAATGGATTCAAAGTGAAAATATTAAAATATATTATTAATTATTCATTTATTTCCTCTGTAATTAATTTCAAAATATAACTTTGGTATAATTTTTTTATACTTAAAATGACATTTTTCTAGAATCATGTTTTTTATCACAATTTTTAAGGTTAATTTTAAATTATATTCTGTAACATTAGTGGATTTAATTAGATAAAATAGGTTCCATATTTGGAATCATCATAATTAATATTAGTTAATATGTTCAACTAAAATTCTGGTCATAAATAATATTAAAAATGGTAAAAAAAATGTTATGATAGATTACATTAAAACAGATTTACTAGGGGTTAAACTTAAATGACATGTGTTAAACTGTTCTATAAACATGACTAAATTAAATTGGCTATAAATATTTATACCATATATCATATTATATTCATAAATATTCCATTATTTTTCCATTTTTATTGAGCTATAAATTACTCTATTTTATTCATTTTAAAAATCATGTGCGTGCCCTCACTCCAACTTATAAAAGGAACCCCTCCTATCATTTCCACACTTTAAGATCCCTTTGTTTCAAAATATAACTAACTAAATCCACTCATTCAATCCCTAACCACATCCTAGATTCCCATTTTTATTATAAAACCATCCTAGGATGGTTGTAGGTATAAACCTAAAGAGGTTGTTCAAAGAAGATGTATAATTCTTAACCAAGCATTTTCATTTTAATTATTATTCTACCTCATTAAAGTATTCTTAAAAATGATTAAATAATAAAAATAGTATATTATATATAATAATATGTTTTTAGGTTAATTTCATTTGTTATATTATTTTCCTTATTCCATCTAATGGGAAACAAAACCATCATTCATGTTTACGGCGGTCTACAGCCCCACTAACCGATGTAATTCATTTTCTATCACCGTCCCTCACAAAAGGTTATAATAATGGACTTAATTTATATATATATATATATATATATGATATTTGTGATATTTTTATCATTGTAGAAAGATAATGTATATTTTTATTTCTTACCTTCCCATCCATTTAAAAATGACAACGTTGTTCATGTGTGTGTGTGGATTATCACCTTCCTGAAGCGATGTGATTTGTTTTTCATGACCAATTAACAATAATAATATTTATATATTTTTTAAAGAAATAATTTTATATTTATTATATAATCATAATTATTTAAATATAACATGTAATTAACCTTATTTCCCTCATTCTATTTAAAAAATGAAACTTTTAGTCACGCGTACGGACGACCTACCATCGCCGTGATTGTACGTAATTAATTTTTCATAATCATAATTCGTGGTTTGTTTTAAAAGTATAATTAATTTATAAAAATGATAATTATTTTATGAATATTATTTTTTACATTGTATAATAATGAAAATATCTATCTTAGTTAACCTGCCAAAGTCATTTTGGACATATGTGTGAATGTTGTCTAAAAATCAAATAATTTTTATACTGATTATGTAATTCCATATATGATGGTAATGAATAAAATAAAAAGAATAATATACTTGAAAATTATTCTTATGAAATTAAATAAATAATATAAGATTATTATTTAGGAATATAAGGAACATACATGTCGAGTAAGACTCGACGTAAGGGACACATTACCGAAAAAACCTCATTTTAAATGTTTAAAAGATTTATTTCCTAAATATTTTTCTTCAATATCCGTGTTTTTAATATAATTTTAAGGATGTATTTATTTGGAAATAAATAAATTATAAAATACATTATTATCTTTTTAAATTACTTCAATGTTCTTCAAAAGGATCTTTTTTATTTATTTTGTGTGGAATGTTTTGAATAAAAGGAAAAATGATTGTTCTATTTTAACATTTATAATTTCAATATTTATTCCCACTTCCATGACTATTATTTTATATTTATCTTCCATTACATGATATCATATTTTATTCAATGAAAAATTCCCTTTCCCTTTTTTTATGTATTTTTAAAAATCTTTTTATGTGGAATGGATATTTCAATATCTAGAAATGTCTTTTATGGGTGAAAGAAATATTTTTATGATTTTGATAATATAAATTAAATATTTAGTTTATTATTTTTATGTTATGGATCTTGGATGTTTTTTATGATTATGGGTGATCTCGATACTATAGTGACATAGGATTCTCATACATGGATATTACATATTTTTAGAGTAATATTCATTACATTACATAATAACATGCTTGAGGACTATAATAGTTTAGTTCCTTTGGATACTAGGTACACAATCTTATAATTTTGTGAAAGATATTAAATATATACCATAAATATCTTCTCCTTTAGTAATCTTCAAAAACATTCCATACAAAAAAACTTTATTTATAACATTGTAAGGGAAACATATGAAATGGTGATCCTAGACTCTTAGTAAGTGTAAACAAGGGAGATGCATAAGAATACCACAAACATAAGGGTGTGAGAACATGAACATAACATAAAAAATACATTCCCTACATATCAAAGATATGAATATTGAGTCATGGAATGAATATTGTTAGTTCATAAGACATGAATCATAAATAAATAAAAGAAAATGTTCCATTATAGCATAACATTGGCATAAGACATGTTTTGGTAGAATACACATTAGCAAATAAAATCATTTATATAGTAATAAATGATTACCACCGAGGATATCATGGGTTCCCTCCCCAAACCAAAAATAGTACTCAAGGTTTACTCCCAAGACCTTCATATAGGATAATGTCCCTTCGTAAATAAGTTTCACTCCCCATTACATCCTTGTCTATCTCATGAGATATAAATCTTTACCCAATACATTTGATGGAGATATTAGTCCCACCCATCTCATAATTAAAACCATATTTATGTGTGACACATATCATAATAATTTATCATATCATAACCCATTAAATTAAATGGTTTTCATAAATATTTCATTATATCATATCTTGCGGAAAATATAAAGGCTTCATAATCATTTCAGCAATTTCTAAAATAATAACCTATGGAAAAAACATGTTTTATAATCATCTTTTCATGGTATAACCTATGTAAGAGAAATATGTTTCATAAAAATCTTTTCATAACCCATTGAAATTAATAATAAGAATGGTATACTTAGTTCATATCTCTAGTAAATTAAAAGTTACATTAAAGGATTTCATCTTAGATGTAAAATGATTTAGAATGATTACTTGGAACATTTCTTGAGGAAAATAACTTTTCTTTGAAAAAAAAAATCTTTTTAAATAATAAAAATTTTAGAAATAATGTTATTTTAAATTAACTTTGATAACATATAAATAAATCTTCAAAAATAAATTAAAACATTTCTTAAGGAAAATAACTTTCATGTTTTGAAAAATATATTTTAAAACATAAATCATTTCCAAAATCTTTTTAACTTTGAAATCATTAATTTAAAATATAAAAAATCCTAAATATTAAGGATTACACTTTAATAGAAAAGTTATTTGAAATATTTTAATATAATATTGAAATCATTGATTATTCATGAAAGTATAAAATACTTTTATTTCCATGAATGTTTAAACAAATTTTTTTTTCACATTTTAAATAAAATCCAAACATGCATTGTTTTGGAAAAGAAATAAATATTCATTTCAAATAATTTTTTAAAAAGTAAAAAATAGGTAAAAATTTATTTAATAAATAATTTTAATAATTTAAAAACTTTTTGGAAAACATATTTATAAAATATAATTTTCAAAGAAGATGGATTTCCAACCAAAAATAGAAATAAATTTGAAATTTATTAAAAATATTTTCTCAAATATTTTATGTACTAAAGAGTTGGAAAATAATAATATTACATGAAAATACCTGAATAACTAGAGGATAATTAATTTAATGTGTTTATTTGGATTTTTTTCATAATATTTTATCATCATAAACATGATCATAAACAATCATGATACATGATGAGATTATAATATAGAATATTTACCACTTTGGTAACTTTGAATCATAGTCCCTGTGAAGGAATGAAAAAAAGAAACCATAACATATAATGATTTTAAATAAATTCATGATATTATATTTACAAGGGTCTATAAACACACCTTTTAAGAGAATATTGGTGTATAACATGGCTTATGTCTCAAAGAAAGAAAATTGAGACAAAAATCACTTACAACTTTGGTAACTTTTGAACCATAAACCCCATGAAAGAGGGATCCTACAATTTATATGTAAATACTAATAATATTAAGTTTAAGAATCATATAATACATTCATGGGTAGTATATACAACACATAAAACAAATAGGTGGTAAATATGGCATGTGTTTCACAGAAGTAAAAAATGATATAGAAATATTGTACCTCAAGTCTCAACATCACCCATACACATTCTAAATTCCTGTATAATAGATATAATTTTATTATAAATATATTAAATAAAAATAATTATATGGATCATAAAATATATGATATAATTTTTTCCTTTTATTACCTTGTTATTACCAATTCCATGTTTCAGTCATGATTTGGGTAATAACCGCTTTGTTTTTCATATATGTTTTGATATGTTATTTTTGGTTCTATTAAATTGATCATGGTTTTATTATATCTATAATATTAATAAAGTAAAAATTTTCATATATATTAATCAATTATATTCATAATACTAATCATGAAATATGGTTTTGTTAAATTAAGTACATTGTGATCAAGGAGACAGTTAGTTGTACATACATATGAGTAACTTTTCCATTTTCCAAATATCATTATAGAATTATAATAATATCAATAGTAGCATATTATTTATTTAAATATACTTACTCATATCATCCATGTGGTGTGTTTATGTAAATATAGTCACAACGCTTCATGAAGGCGATAATCCACATGTACATGAACGACATTGTCATCTTTCAATGAGTGAATAGGTATGAAAGAAAATTATATATTATATTTTAAGAATGAAAAATATTCCATGAATAATTATTTAATTTATATCAAATATTAGTTAAATTAATTATTATTATCTTCCATGTAAAGAGTTATTGAAAACAAATCACATCACTTAGTGAGGCAGTAGTCCGTCATACACATAAGCGACGTTATCGTATCCCCTAATGAATAGAAATGTGAATTAGTATATATGATTTAATGAATATATTTGTATTATTATTTTATAAATAATATATATATATATATATATATACTTTAGATCCATCATAATACTAAATCTTGAGAGGTGGTAATGGAAAAATGAATGACCTCAGTTCGCGAGGAAGTAGTCCTCCACACACACGAACGATGATTTCATAAACAATTTGTTTGAAGTAGATATGGTTTTATGTAATGCCCATAAAATAACAACATCTAAGTATATTTAAGATAATTATGTTATTAAATCATAATATTTTAATAATAATTGAAGTATGTGGATGATGAAATATAAAAAAAATCACACGTCTATGAATGTTACCTCTTCTCTGGGAACCATCCTTGGGTTTGCACCAAAATCCTTCCTAGGTTGAATTTCTATCCAAACTAAGGATTATATGATGAGGGAAGATATTTTAGGGAGTTATTTAGTATCATAATGGTTGAACTAAAAAGATTTTGAGGTGTGAAGAGGATATGAGAAGGGGTGGAATTTTATAAGTATTGTGAGTGGAACACATATAATTGTATAAAAAGAAAAAGGTATAACCATGTTTTTCTCTATCAGAAAAGATAAAAAATGAATTTTTATAGATAATTATACTTTATAGGGTTTAAATATTTCCCTTAAATATATTATATATAATATTTATGTTATTTTACCCATTATTTTTTTTAACCCCCAGTAAACCCATTTTTACCTTTACTATAGTAATTAATTTTCCCTATTTTCATTATTCCTTTTGTTCAAAAATTAAGTTGAACTTATTAGAAAATATTAATTATTATGATTCCAAAAAATTGAATAAAATTTTCCAAATTAAATTCACATAATTTTCAAAAAATAATATGATAATTAATCCTACGAATGTGATGAGAAAACAAGTTTTCAAAGAGAAAATATTCAAAATGTTCAAAAGTTTTTAAGGTTTTTATTTTCTAATTAAAAATGGAATTGAATAAAATGAAATAATTTGAATTAATAGATATATAATTGATCAAATTTCACTTAAAAAATAATTTCAAAAATCATTTAACTTCATAAATAATTTAAACAAAAAGGAAGGATTCAATTAAAATTCAGTATTTTTCACTATTCATCAGAAAATTAATATTTTCAGAACATTATCAAAAATTCACCACAATATAATTTTTATATTCTAATTTAAAAATCTATTTTTATTTTTTCAAATATATTTTATAAAATTTTAAAAAATTAGTTTTAAATAAATTCTCAAAGAAGTTGACATGACTATTTTTTAGAAAAAATGCAGTTTTAACCGTAAAATTGGATTTACTAGTATATATTGTTTGGAAAGAAAATAATATGAATGTTAAAGATTTTATTGAATATATAATATATGAATTTCAATAATTTAATTCACCAAAAGTGGTTTTTTAAATTTATTATTATAAAACGTTTTTTTATAAAAATCGTTTTTCATAAAAATATTTCATTTATTTTCAAAAGGTTTTTATTTTAATTTTTAATTAATTGGTCAAAAAAGAAATAATTTTATATAAATTTTTAAAATATATTTTTCATAATTGATTTATTCCTATTTATACACATCATTTTAATGGCAGGGTGATAACTATCATATTAAATAATAATATTTTAATAATATGCCATGTTTTTTTAAACTCAGTGTTTCTTGTGACACAAGAGAAAATTAGAGTTATGTGTAACTCAAGATAAACTCGATATAGCATATAATGAAAAATATATAAAAAAAATATTAAATTTATTTAAAAAAACGATTCACAAAATCTCATAGTGGTATATTCTACCCCACTAAAAATGAATTTCACCATTGAAGTTTGTCACTTTGGTACCAATAGGTGAGGATACCTCTTCCTTATTACATCCTCATGTTACCACATATTTTCTTCAATACGGTGATTTTTATAAAAATCATTTACTAGGTGAGTCATCTTATTTCATAGAAAATTATCTGTTCGATCTAGAATCTATACTGGTTGTTCCTTATTTGAAATATCATTCTCTAGTTGTATGGACATTGAGTTAAGTACATGTGATAGTTCAATTATGTAATTCGTTGATATAGATATATGGAAAACATCATGTGGATGAGAGAGATTTAGTGGAATCACCAAATGATAATCTACTGTCCTGATATGATCAAGTATTTTAATGGGACCTATATTCCTAGGGATTAGTTTTACATTCTTTATTCCAAATAGAAATTAAATGAAGGGCCTTCTCACAAACATCAAATTCAATATTGTATCTATGATTATTAGCATAAAATTTCTCTCAACATTTATAAATACTTAAATTTTTATTAATGGATCTAACTTTCTCTTCCATATCATTATCTTCATCATGTATCGATAGCTTTATTTCTACAGATTCATTGTTGTACGTTATAGTTATACACTTCCTTCCATAAAGGTCTTCATAAGTATACACATAAATTATTGAGTGAAGACTATCACTTCAAGAAAACTAAACATGAGGAAGGTGATGATCCCAAACTAATTTTATATCCATAGAAGAATATATTAGAATATCCTTTAGGTTTTGAATTATTCTCTCAAAATGACCATATTTATGAGGATGATACATAGAAATGAAACTTAACTCCATATAAAAATCATTAGGAATTATTCTCAAAAAATTGAGGTAAAGTCCATATTATGTTAAAATAAAAATGAATTTTTTACTCAATTAAATCTTACCACTTCTTTAAGTTATATTCTAGTATGCTGATCTAATGTGAAATGCTCTATGATAGCAATGAAGTGTGCTGACTTCGTAAGATGATTGATTGTAACCCATAATTATCTCAACATCAAAGATAAGATAAAACATAAAGTCTACCATTACCTTTAATCATGTTTATATCACGTTTACATTAATTTCTACTAAAATATATTTTTCACTACATACAAAACCAAAGGGTTTTATCTCCATTAATGTCTCTTAAAATTTACTTAATAATGATAAAATACATCCCATAAAACCTAATAAGGGGTGTTAATAACTTTGATCTAATGATAAACCATAAACTCATAACCCTATGATGATATACATACCTATTAAGTTAATATTACCTAGAGACATATATGATTCCAAAAGATAATCCACCATTTATTCCTTAAATAAGATCTTATGTTGTACCAAAAAAAATCGATTAGAAAAATGGTTTCAACAATGTACCAATAGAATATCAAATGTGATTTCATTATTCTAGAATTAATTTACATGGAGATAATCACATAAAATTACACTAAATTATTAATAATAATATTTTCATAAGCCTCATTCATACAAAATCAAACATGAAATTCCAAAATAATGAGGGGAGGATTGGTGTACCCTAAGTATCATGATTCAATTTAAACATATTTATTTTATAAGCTTTACCTTTTTTTCATATGTATTCCAAGGTTATTATGTATTATCATCTTAATTATACCCTAAATTGGGGAATTGATTCACATAATTTCCATACTCATTTTATTTGATACACTAGAGTCTGGGTGGTGCATTTTGTGAAGCTTTCTCTCTATTCACATCATTAGCTAACATCTTCCTAGTTTTTTGGAAATCAATTTCCAGATGACCTTATCTTCCACACTAAATCATTTACTAGTTCTCTTAAGATAATTTACTCTATGTTTCTTCCCACACATTGAGCACAAATTTAATTACATATTCTTCTCCCCATGTTTTTTATACTTTCCTTTAAATTCCATTTTTCTCTTTTTATCAAAATAATGAGATTGATATGTAACTCAAACCCACATTTCCACTATGATAGAACATAAAAAAATACCTTCATAGTTACTAAAGTATCTTATAGATAATTACATTTTGGGACTTGGTTTAAAGGTATTGAAGAATCTATCAACCATACTTTAAGGATAAATGATAATACCAAAACCGTACCTCCCAGGTGTTGTAAACTTTTCCTTGTAGGAACCAACAGATTCATCATACATTTTTGTTATCTAAAGGAAATCATTCTCCATCATTTTATAAATAATTCTAGGAAAATTATTTATTAAAAAACAAGTTTCCAAACATGTCTCAATCCATGGATTAAATTTTTTCATGTTTCCTCATATTCTTGATAAGAGTCCACTATTTATTTGCATCGACTTCTAAATGATAAATAGGAAATATGAATTTTTCATACTCTAAACACCGGATAATAGATAATATCTTTTCAATGGTACTGATGAATTTTATAAATAATTAGTGGATCAAAAAAATACTGAATAAAGGAGGAATTTTCCTCAATTAGGAATCCACATAATATTATTCCCTATATTATTAATTTAGAAGTACAACATGATTCATAACATGATACCATTCTATGAGGATAAAAATAAGATTTTTTATTCCAACTCCCAAAAATTTTGGAAAATTAGAAGGAAAATCATTTCATTTCTCATCACACTTAGAATTAACATGATTCCTTTGGGTTCAAGACATTAACTAAAACAAAAAATAAAAGTGTGAGAAACACTAATCATTATGTAAAACCACATAATAATTAAAAATCACTTATATTATCTCTAAATCACAAATAATTATTTTAAATATATGAAAACTTATGCTTAACCTAGGTCATCCATGATCATCATTTCATTAAAACTTTCATGATGGTTTATGAAGATTTTTTGGATTTCCAAATCTTATCCCACAAGAGTGTTAAGATAGGTGTGAGAAAAGGCCCATTATCATGCACTATTTGAAGATTGAGTCCAGCTTAATCCATCCTTTTCAGAGTTATTACCCCTATCTACCTTTATTCCAGAGCCACATCTACTTGTAGTATCCATACATGGATGCAATTTCATATAAACCACTTTCTCTATCCTTTAACAAATTCTAAGAGAATTTCCTATACTTTAACACAACCGTAGACATATCCTTAGAGACATTCCTAGATATATCCTTAGAAATAGCCCTATGGATCTCAATTTTTTTCTCATACCAGTTTTTAAAGGTTAACTAAACCATTCATATGATACCAACTATAATGACCCAAACCTATCTTACATGGATATTACGTGTTTTTAAATGAGTATTCATTATATTACACAAAAACATGCCTGAGGACCATAATAGTTTATTAACATTTGATATTTGGTATAGAATATTATAATTTGGTGTAATATATTCAACATGTCCCATAAAGATCTTCTTATTTAGTACACTTTACAAATTACCCTACTTAAAACCATTCTTCATATCTTGGGAAAGGAAACATAAAAAAGGGTGAGCTCAGATGCTCAATATTGTTAAACAAAGGAGATATATAAGCATGACATGTACGAGAACATGAACATAGAATATGAGAACCATAACCTATATATCAGATATCATAATACTAAGTTATGTCATAAAGAATTAAAAATCCTTAGGCATTAATTACAAGGAAATAAAGGAACATGAAAAATGAGATCAAAAAATTGGCATGAGACATGGAATGGTTAAATACACATAAGAATATAAAATCATTTTCACAGTAGTCAAGGATCACTAAAAATAATATCATAATGGAATTGGTTCACTCCCCAAATAGTCATAGTAGACAAGGATCACTCCTAAGATGATCATAGTGGATACTGCCGCTTACTGAAATGACTTCAAAAACTATTATAGTTCTATCTATCTCATGAGATATAAATTTTTACCAAATGAATTTTAGGGAGATTTAGGTCCCACCCATCTCATAATGAAAGCCCAATTTATATCTTCCAAAAGATCATAAAAATTTATCATATCATAATCTATGAAATGAAATAGGTTTCACAAATATTTTAACATATCATAAACTATGTAAAAGAGACAAGTTTCAATAATCATTTCATCATTTAATCAAAGCATAAACCATGAAAAAAAGAACTATTTTTCATTAAAATGTTGTTATGGTATAACCCATGGAATAGAAATCAATTTTATAAAGATAATTTCATCATAAAAAATTCATATAAAGAATAATAATGGTATCCTTGCTTCATATCCCCAATAAAGAATATATTATATCAAAGTATTTCAGCTTATATGGAAATTAATTTAAAAATATTATGTTGAACATTTCTTGAGGATAGTAATATTTCATTAAAATACACTTATAAAAAAATAAAATTTTTTGAAAATTATTTTCATTTAAAATAACCTTGAGAACATATGAAGGAATACTTAAAAATTGTTTAAAATATTAATCGTGGAATATATCGTTTCTACTTTTAAAATACTTTTTAAAACATAAAAAAAATCAAAATCCATTTCACATTGAAAACATTATTTTAAGGTCTATATTTTTTTCCCAAATATTAAGGAAAACATTTTCACCAGAATTATCCCTAAAACCATGTAATTTAATGATGAAATCATTGAACAATCATGAATGTTTGAAATACTTTTTATGCAATGCATGTTAAAATAATGATTCTTTTAATATTTTCTATAAAAAACAAATGGGAATTGTTTGGAAAATGACATGAACATTAATTTCAAGTAAAATTTTAAAAATTTCTACATGGGTAAAAATTTATTTAACTAGTAATTTTAAAATTATTAAAAATATTTATGAAAACATTTTTATAAAATAATGTTTTGGAGGAAGAAGGATTTTTGACCGAAGAGATATATAATATTGGATTTTTTTAAAAATATTTTATTAAATATTTTAAATAAAAAAGGGAGTAAAGTGGTAATATTTCCTGAAAATATCATGAATGAACATAAGATAATAAAATTAATAAGTTCTATTAGATGTGGATCGTAATATTTTATCATCAAAATCAAAATCATAAACAATATTGATATATGTTTAGAATGTAAAATACAATCATTGAAACATGATTAAGTCTGAATCATAATCCCACAAAGGAATAAAAAAAAACTCAATATCAAAAGTATAAATAAATTCATGATATTAAATTTGAAATGGTATTTACATACACATTGTAAAATAATATATATGCATAACATGACATATGTATTAAAGAATAAAAATTGAGATAAAAATCCATTTTAGCTTTGTTAAATTTTCAAACATATACCCCATGAAAGATATATACTAAAATAAATATATAAATACAACAAAATTTTAAATACAATAATCATAAAATATATTCATGGTCAGTATATACATCATTTAATAGAAATATTTGGTGAATTTGAGATGTGTCTCAGAGAAGTAAAAACATGAGATGAGAATCTCAAACCTTAATTCTAGACTTCCTTTGTACACATTCAAACCTCTTGTATAATATATATAATTTTATTATAATTTTTTTAAAGAACCATAATTATATATATATATATATATATAATACAATATATTATTTACTTATGTAATTTTATTACCTTTTATAAACAATTACATTAAAAATTCACATTTTTTGGTAACTGTTTTGTTTTTCATATATGTTTTGACTTATTATTTTTGGTCCACTAAAATTGATCATGGATACGTTATTTCCATAATAATAATCATGAAATAATTATAATATTTAAACATAAATTATATTCTTAATTACAATCATGAATTTTTTTTTTGAGAAATTAAGTACATTACAGTCAATGACATGGTAGGTCGTATATATGCATGAATAATATTTACATTTTTCAATGATCATTATAGAAGGGATGTAAGAAATATATAATATTTAAATAATTATAATAACATCATAAATAACATATTAATTCTTCAAATATACTAATACATAATATCCACGTGGTGTGGTGATGAAAAGAGAGTCACATTGCTTCTTGATGGTGGTAGTCCACACATACACAAATGATATAATCATCTTTTAGTGAGTGAAAACATAAGAATAAAAATGATATATTATAATTTTAGAATGAAAAATATGAAATGAATAAAAAATCATTTATATACCATATATTAATTAACATTACTCTTACCATCATCTATGTAAAGTGTTAGTGAAAATGAATCTCATCACATCACATGGTGGTAGTCTGCTATACACACAAGCAACATTATCATATCCACTAAGGCATAGAAAGTAAAAAAGTTATATATGATAAAATGAATATAGAGGTAGAATTATGTTTATAATTTTTTATAAATTTATACTTTTCATCCATCATCATACCCAACTGTGATATATGGTATTATAAAAATGAATAATATTGATTTGTGATGTGGTAGTCTGTCGTACACATGAAGGAAAATTTCAAAACCTATTCGATATAAGTAAAGATAGTTTTAGGTCATGAACATAACATAAAAAATCTCAGTATATGTAATATACTAAGGTTATTATGTCATAATTTTTTAATAATAATTGAAGGAGGTGGAATAAGAAATAAAACAAAAAATCTCATGGGATACTGTTATATCTTCTTTATAAATTCCCCTTAGTTTTGCACCAAAAGCCTTTTTAGGTTATATTTATGTCCAAAATAAGTGTTATATGATGATTGGAGTAAATTTTGGAAGTTATTTTGGTAGTTATTAGATGAAAAATGGTTTTGAAGGCATTAATAAGAGAAGAGAAGGGGTGTCCTTTTATAAGTGAGGTGAGTGGCACACTTGTAATTATTTGAAAAGAAAATGGTGTAATCACGTTTATATCATTAAAAAAAGACTAAAAATTGGATTATTTTAGATCATTTGATATGATATGGTCTAAATATATCCAAAAATATATTTTTGAAAAAATAGGTCATTTGGACCCTTATCTTTTTAGTTTAACCCATGGTAATCCATTTTTTTCCTTAACTGTAGTAATTAAATTTCACTTTTTTCACTATTAATTTTGGTCAAAAATTAAATTAAAAATATTAGATAATATTAATTAAGATTATTTAAAATATGGAATCAATTTTTAAAATTAAATTCAAAAAAATTAAAAAATTAATTTAAAAATTAATCTCAAAGACGCTTTGAGAAATCAGGTTTTCAATAAGAAAATGTTCAATGGTTTACAAGGTTTTTATATCCAATTTCAAAATAGAATTGATTAGAATGACCTAAATTGGATTAATATTTTTTTAATTTAAAATTTTTTACTTTAAAATAAATTTCAAATATAATTTTACTTTATAAATATCTTAATGAAAATGCAGCTTTCAATTAAAATTCAAAATGTTTCACTATTGATCCGAAAATTAACCTTTTCATAAAATTACAAAAAATTCAATATATGATAATTTTGATATTATGATTTCAAAAATTAATTTTATTTTTTCAAATAAATTTTCTAAAATGGCCAAAACATTGTTTTAAAATAAGTGCACAAAAAATTTTGAAAAATATTTTTTTTGAAAAATACAATTTTAGGCATAAAAGTTGAATTATTATAATATATTTTCTACAAAAAACATGAAATTATTGTTAAAAAATTATTTGAATATTAACTTTATTCATTTAATTATTATAATTCACCAAATTTGTTTTTTTAATTTTTGAGGTATAATGTGTTTGTTTGTATAATAATGGTTTTTCAGAAAATGATTTTCTTTATAATAAAATGGTTCTTATTTGTAATTAATTATTAAACAAAGAATTCATTTTATATACATGTGTATACCATATATCTTCATAATTTATTTAATCTTATTAACACTATCTATTCTAGTGTCTAGGTGATAACTATCATATTAAAAAATATTTTATTAACTTTTGAAATTTCATTAAAATATGATGTTTCATGTAACACATCACAAACTTAGTGTTACGTGTAATGAAAGTTAAACTCGATATTGTGTGTAATGAAAAATAAAAAAAGATTAAATTTATTTTAAAAAATATTTCACTAAATCTCAGGGTTTTATAGATATATATCATGATGATGGGTGACCTTGATATAGAAAATGATGACTGTTCATCCCAATATATCTCTCTAATTCCTTAGGTAAAGGGACAAAATTAGTCATTTATGTTTCTTCTATGATATTACTGTAATTTATTGGATGGGTTATTCCATTTGTAATAGTTAATGTAAGAGTGATACAAAAATGATATCCCAAGTTACTTATTTTATTTATCTATTATTTCTATGAATTTTCACTTAAATCATATGATTCATAATTTAAGCTAATGTTATTTTTTAAAGGTAAATTTATAATGCTTTATGTGGGTGAAATGTATAGCTTTTTGAAAAAAAATTCATGAGTTTTTCATGATGATAAGAAATCAATATTATTTTTCCTTTATAATTTCTTATGAAATTTCTTATGAAATTATTGAGGTAGGGAAGTTGATTTCATGGGTAAGAAAATGTTTATTTTGAGCCCAAAGTTTTTTTTGAAAAAGATTTTTTTAAGATTATTCATTGACTAATAGCTTTTGTTTATTTATTTTTTTATGTCCCATATTTATATTTATATACTCATAAAATATTTGAAAATATTATTCATATATTTTTATGGATGATTAGTGGCATGGATGATATCTTTATGGAATTGTGCTGATATGTTATGAAAAGGATTTTTTTTTACTTAAAAAGATTTGTATTGTGTAAAAAATAGATAATGAGTGGTAGTTTACACTTTGTGATGTAGTCTTTATTTATATAAGTGTGATGACTTAGTTATATAAGATATTAAATCTAAAATTTCTTTCATAATTAAAGGAAATTAATTCTTGTCTAAAGAATCATTTTTATATATTAATTATTGTCAGGTACTTATAGTTGTTATCAGAGAACTAGTTTAGATAATTTTAGATATTATGATAGTATAAGTAAATAACCTTAATAGATTCTAATTTATTGTTATCATGATGTATCATTTAAAATTACCATGTTTTATCTAAAATTTGTCTATTAAAAATATTTTTTCACAACAGAAACAAGGAAGCTGAAGTAGGAAGGCACCATAGGATAATATCCTTCAAAATCAGAATCTTGTAATGGATGACATTAGAACTGAGTATTTATTTTATAATGATGGATGAGTAAAAAAATTAAATAAATTATAGTGGTATACATTATATAGAGAAACAATATCAACCTCTGACAAACATGTCGATAGTGGAGCATTTTATGTGACAGAACCCTCCAGTATTAAATGGATCTTCTTGCATAGTGATATTTAAGGGATGGATTAATGCATCAGAAAATACATTTGAATCCTTTTTTTTCTCATATCATCAAAAGGTAACTTGTTCGATTTATTATTTTGAATTTATATTAAATCAATAGTGAACAATGTTTAAAAATACTAGAGATAAAGAAGAGATTGGAACCATTTAAGGAGATACATTTAATCATAATTTCAGTAAGAATTGTTTTCCTTTGGTTGTAGGACATATGATAGAAAATCAATTATTGAAATCAAGGTAAAATGAGGAATATTTATTGGTCTCATATGAATAAAACTTCACTCAATTTTCAAGGTACACACCAAATTGTAATTAGGATATTAATAGTAAAATTAATCAGTTTTTCTTATGATTAAATCCAATATACCGAAGATATTTTCCCTCTCATGAAATTAAATGTTTTGAGAAACATTATTACTATGAATATAAGGAATAAATGGAGTGTACTAATTACTATTTTTACATGTAAATAATAATAAAAAGGGATAAAAGTTATAGGAAAAAGGGAAGAATACATCTATGCAATTTATATTTAAGAAAATCAAGTTTTTAGTTTGTGATAGTTTTGGTAAAAATGACCCTATGTAATGTATAATGAAATATGGTAAGTTATTTTTATGTGGAAATTTTATCCATATGAATTTGTATTGGAAAAAATATAATGGTAGTGGTAAAACCAATTACGGTAAGTTGGGTGTATATTTTTTAAATGTAATGAGATGGGTCATTCTGTGAATGTGTGTACAAAAAATATCACAAATAATGGTAAGAGGAATGAATATAGAATAAGGTTTGGTGAAATAATTTAAAAATAATTTGGTATATTTTGGTCCATAAAATGATGTATAAATATGAACATCACTTATTTATTCATATTTTTTAATTATCTTGTTTGATTTAGGGTCAATAAATTCATTCATTTATAAGAAATTTTCTAGTAAACTAAAATTTTCACTTAATGAAAAGATGTCATATTTTTTGGTAAAAAAACCCATGTATAGAATTAAATCCATAATAATTTTAAAAAAACTTTCAATTGCCATATATCATAAGAGTTTTCCCTAAAAAACTAGTTGTATTTCTATGATAGAACTTGATGTTATTCTGGGTTTGGATTGAATTTCACTTTATCATGATATAATAGACTTGTGATCCAAAACATATATTTTATTAAATAAATTTCCATTTGTATATAAAAATAAATTCATAATTTTTATAACATAAAAAATATAAGAAATTGTTATGATATTTTAATGAATGTTACCTTCATCATATTGTCTAAAATAAGTGAACTATTCATATTAATGTTTTCTGGGATGTAAAATAATAGATATATGTTTTTAATAAATAGTTACCTTGTATTATAATTTACATGGAATTTTAATTTTCTATGTATTTAGTTCCTGATGATAATAAAATTTAAAACACCTTTATCGAAAAGACCACATAGAACTTATTAAGTTTAAAAATCCATTGCATAAGTTACTTGATAAAGATTTCATTCATCTCAACACTTTCCCATGGGGTAATCTAATTTTTTTTAAATAATGATAGTTCCACGAGTATTTTAATTTAATATATATAATTGGATAACATTACTTTAAATAATAAATATGTGTTTCCTCATATCAATGACTTATTTGATCAACTCCTAAAAGCTCATAATTTATTGAAGGTTGATCACAGGTCTAGGTAAAATTAGTACAAGGTGAAATAGGATATCATCTTTAAGATATCATTTCATACTAGGTATGTGCATTATGAGTTTTTTGTTACTCCCTTTTAGTTAAAAAAATCTATTGTTTTATATATAGATCTTATGAATATAGTTTTCCATGAATATATAGATAGGTTTGTGGCTGTTTTTGTTAATAATATTTTTGTTTATTCAATAATTTACGGGGATTATGAAAACAATATAAGAATTTTTCTAAAAACAATAATAAAATAAGTTATATAGAAAGCTTAGTAAATGTGATTTTGGTTATAATAGATTTCATTCCATAAAAATATCACAAATAAAGATGGCATAATGATTGATCCTATTAAAACTAAAGTGCATGATGAATGTATAATACCTATTAATGTTACTGAGATTCACATTTTTCTTGGATTACAAGGTTATTAATAGAGATTTGTTGAAAACATAACATGGCCATCTACCCAACTATCTAAGTTAACATGAAAAGGTGTTAGGTTTGTATGGACAAAGGAATGAGATGACAATTTCTAGGAATTTAAAATAAGATTAGTGAATGCTTCAGTTTTGGCCTTGTCATATAGAAATAGTGACTATGTTATCTACAATGATGCTTTATTGAAGGTACTAGGGTGTGTTTTAATGCAGAATGATCATGTAATTTCTTATGCTTCACTTCAAGAAAAACCTCATGAGAAAAATTATCCCACACATGAACTAGAACTAGCAGTTTTAGTGTTCACATTAAAGAATTGGAGGATTAAATTTTATTTAGTAATTTCTTAAATATATATTGATCATAGAAACATGAATTATATATTCACTCAATAAGATTTTAAAATGAGATAGAGGATTCATATGGAATTGATAAAGTATAATGATTTCACAATTCACTACCATCAAGGTAAGGAAAATATAGTAGCTGATGCTTTGAGTTATAAAGATAATGCTATATTAACTATGTTGTATCTAGAACATGATCCTTTAGTTATAAATTTCAGGAATGTTTAGAAATTGTTAATACATGAACTCCCTTTTTATTTTTTAGGTGTAATTACAATCATCATTTTCAGAAAAGATTAAGCAAGCTCATAAGGAAGAAAGTGTTTTATAGGAAAATGTATAATTGGTTAATAAATGTAAGTTGCCTCAATTTAATGTTGAAAAAGAATATTTTTTGATAATTAGAAAATGATTATGTGTTTTATGTGACTCACATTTTAAGAAATAACTGTTGATTGTGGCTAAAAAAATTTCATTTTTGATTCATCCATTCTTCAAAAAAAATATAGAGTCCTTCGAGAATATTTTTGACTAGAAACAACGATGAAAAATATTTCTTATTTTACTATGAAATGTTTGAATTTTTAATATGTTAAAGAGTGGAAATTACTGAGGGAGATTATTCATCCATTCTTGGTGATATAATGCGAATGTTAGACTATATCATTGGATTTCATTATAGTATTACCAAATAAATCTTGAGGTAATAATGTGATTTGGGTAATTATTGATCGACAAACAAAATAATCTCATTTTCATCCCATTCTAGACAATATATATATACGCCTAAAATTTCTCAAAATTATTTTTAAAAAGATAATTAGGTTACATGGAGTCTCTCTGTTCATTGAATTTGACCATGATCATAAGTTTACATATAATTTTTGTAAAAGTATTTAGAATTCATTGAGTACTGAATTTTATTTATCTATAGCCTTTCGTCCTCAATTTTATGGATAGTGAGAGTGAACGATTCAAATATTAGAGTATATGTGTAAATAATATTAAATGCATTATTAGGGATTTTAGGATCAATATATGATATTAGTTTATTTTTCTTATAACAATAACTTCCATTCTAGTATACAGATGCAACCTTTTGAGGAATTATATGGAAAGCATTGTCAGACTGTAGCTTGTTAGGATAATGTTGAGGGAGTAATTTTTTTGGGAACACAATTCCTAGATTAATTGGTGGATAATTTAATAATTATTAAACATCACATAAATATGGGTCAAAATAGGTTGAAATTTTAATTATATAACTAGTGTAATGATTTTTATTTCATGGTAGGTGGTGATGTTTTATTAATGTATTTCCACAGAAAAGTGTTTTTCATTTTGGTAAAGAGGGAAAGATAAGTATAATATTCAGTAGACCATATGAAATCCTAGATAAAGTGGTATTATTTTTTTTATTGAGTGGCCTTATCTTTGAGTTCATCCCCTCTACAAGGAATATTTCATGTTTTATTGTTTTGAAAACATGTTTTGGATGTATTTAATGTTTTGATCTATGAAGTAGTTCAGTTAGAAGAAAATCATTCTTATGAGGAAAAACTAGCACAAAATCCTGACCATTTAGAGAATGTGTTTTGAAATAACTTATTTTCCAAGAGATTATTTTTTTGTAAAAATCATACTATTGAAGAAGAAACATGGGAATCAGAAAATGCTTTGGAGGAAAAATATCTCTACTTCTTTATGTAATGAATAAAATTGAGAGGATTCAATTTCAAAAAGGGGTAAAGAATGTAATGACCCATGTAATTATAAGATAAATAATTTTCATGTATTATTAATATTCATTAATTATATTTTATACAATTTGATTCATTACAAGAATATTGTGTAATATTTCAATGAAAAGGAAAAGTATTTATATCGATGAAAATGAGTTTCATAAATTAAATGGTTTTATTTAAAAGAATTATTTTCAAATTATATAAATTTTTTTTCATAAAAGAAACTTATTTTTTGAATTAATCATGTCAAAATTTTTGTGTGGTGAGTTTTGTATAATTTTTTAAAAGTTTGATTATTTAATGAATAGTGAAAAAATACCGATTTTTATTGAAAATTGTCTTTTAATTTTTGGAATTTAGAAAGATACATTTTTTTTAAATGGTTTAAAATAAAAATTAGTTCAATTATATTATTAATAAACTAATTATGGAATTTGGGATGAATTTTATTCTTGAATTTGGTATAAAAACATTTTTATAGTTAAAAATACATTTTTATGAAAAAGCTGTTTTCTATAAAAAATTTCATGTTTAATTTTAAATTAAATTATATCTCTTTAGTGAATTGAATTTGATAAAATATATTCTAGATTTTGAATCAGTACAATTAATATTAGGTAATAATGTCAACTTAATTTTTTCATAATGTTAATAAAAATAGTAAAAAATGGTTAGCATAGATAAGTTTAAAAATGGTTTATTGGGGAGGGGGTTAAACATTAATGATGAGGGATAAACTGACCCTCTATAGAAATTTTTTTTTCAAATTGGGTAGCTAAACCATGTACAAAGTCTATATTTAAAAAAATGTTTACATTTTTAACCTCTTCCCCCTATTTATACCTCACCTCTCCCTCTCTATACCCATCATGCAGCAGTCCTGGGGGTCCCATTTCATGAACCTTATCCCTCTATTCCTAACTTTTATTGTAAATTTCATGGGGGTTATTTATGATTTTGGTTTATATCATCATGTTTTGGCCTCCTCTATCATCCTACTCTTTGTTTTTTATTCACCCCCTTCATTGCGTGCACACCATGGTATGAACTTAATCATATTAGGGTGTTTTATTTTATCAATTGTTTTTCCTAGGGTTCATGAGAATATATCTTATACTGATTCTATAAATGATAGTCGAAGACAATGATTTAAACTTAAATTAATTTTGGTTTCCCATTTTTTGGTCTTTAAAATTTTCAACCTTGGCTTATTATTCATTAAATACACATTTTAAATTTATATAAATAATAATAAATTCATATCTTAATTTATTTAAAATTTAAACCATGTTTTACTTGGTTTCTATTTAGTTATATTGATTTTTTTCCTTCAAATTTTGATTTTTAAAATTATCTGGGAACTAAATTTCACTCCAAGTGTTAGTTAAATTTCCCAAATTTACTTTATTGGTTTGTATTGGTATTTTAAAATTTTATTCATTATTTTAATTTAATTTGGAATTGTACTTTATATTTTCATATAAATTTCAATTAATACATGAAATTAAAAAGAATTATAATGTGATTCAAAATTTGTTTTGAATAAAAGTGTGAATTTTTAAATACCTTCTAATGTTATGCACATATAAATTGGTATATATATATACACTAATTCACATGAAAGTTAGTAAATTTTTGAAATGCGAGGTGTATATATGTGTGTTTCCTCTGGAAAGGGGGATGACCTTATTTGTTTAAGGTTCAAACTTTCCAATCGGTTTCTAACGGGTTTGTTCGTAGAACCAGAAACACCCCATGATTCTATATCCATTTGGAACTACTTTCCAAAGGTAGGTGCTCACTAGTTGTGGACCTATGAGGCTTAAGAATTTGCATTGGTCGAGAGGATGGGAGGTCGGACTCATCACACCTTTTTGGGGGGAATTATTGTCTACTCCGGGACTCTCTTTATAGATTTTAGTTATGTTCGTGAATCCTTATTAAATTACCAAGTATGAAAATGAGTTCTTCCTTTAGATCTGACAATCAATTATTAATATGTATGAGATTTAGAGAACCTTTTATATATATTTGAGGTTCTTCATCGATAGAGAATCATCTATATTTGTTAGAGATTATTAGTCAATGGTATCCTTCAATACATTTTATAGAGATCTCTTGGTCATTATGATAACCATACTGGTTTTAAAGCCACTCAGCAGGGCACTTGAAGTTTATTGTAGTTCAGAATAACATGGATTATTTCAGAGTTGGGATCGTACCTGCATATGGGGTACCTAAGTATCCTTATTTAGAAAAGGAATCAGAACCCACATAGTTCGAGGATTAAGATATAGTTTAACGTCATATGTGATAGATGATAATTAATGGGTGATGGGGTTGAACCTTAGAAAGGCTTCCTATATACTCTAATTTTAAGGAATAGATCAAAATCCACGTATTTAGAGATAGAAGTGTGAGGTTTATGCATGATTAATGGCTCAAAGAGAGATGTCATAATTACTTTTACACTCTAAGCTCACATGAGTCATGCTTGGTGTGAGAAACAAGAGGTATTAGTAAAACCTGATGATTATTCCATGAAAGATGCAATCATAAGGAATGATGTGGGGCTTATGTATACATGACTGCCCAAATAGATAAATATTGAGACTTACTTCAGAGAAGAAGCTCAGGAACAGGGTCCATAAAGGTATATGTGCTTCATGGAGATTTGGATACTCTAATATTGGGGCTTACTCCTCAGGAAGATGCCCAAATTAAGAGGGGACTTCTGATTGGGTTTTATTCCTGAGAAGGAATCCCAAATAAAACGAAGTTAAGACAGGTTAAGAGAAATTATGACTGGGGCTTATTCCTGAGAAGGAGGCCCAGGTTAAAGGGACTTGAGAACTCAGGCTTACTCCTGAGAAGCAGTCCCAGGTTAAAGGGACTTTAGAACTGGGGCTTACTATTGAGAAGGAGGCCTAGGTTAAAGGGACTTGAGAACTGGGGCTTACTCCTAAGAAGGAGGCCCAGGTTAAGGGAATTTGGAATTTGGGGCTTACTCCTAAGGAGGATGCCCATATTAAGGGAACTTGGACTGGGGCTTACTCCAGAAAAGGAGGCCCAAATTTTAAGGAGATTTAGGACTTAGGGCTTATTCCTATGGAGGATGCCCAAATTAGGGGACTTGGGGCTTACTCATAAAAAGGATGCCCAAATTAGGGGACTTGGGGCTTAATCCTAAAAAGGATTCCCAAATTAGAGATCTTCTCATCTTAAAGGATGAGGTTGAATGAATGAAATATCTAACCTTAGTGACCTAAAGATATGTAAATCACCAGGTTTTGAGAGATGTTCCACATAATTCCTTTCAGATAAGGAAGTAAACAAAGGAACCATGCAAAAAATGTCCTTATAGGGGGTTTTGAAGGCCAAATCTTGAAGAGGAGAGGTGGATTTGAGGAAAAGAGTTGAATAAGTATGAGGGGCACCCAAAAAGAGGTAGGTGCGTAAGTCTTGTTCGGGCGCACATGTCCTGGTCGCGCAAGTATACTTGCGCGACACTTGGGTACTTGCGTTCCGGTCAACCCATAGGGTAATACTTGGGCGAGGCTTGGCTCAAGCCCTTAGTATTATCCCTAAAGACTTCCAAAAGAGGGGTGTGCAAGTTCTATTGAAGGGATAAGGCTGCACGCAAGTGTGTCCATTTTCCCTTAAGGGTTAGACAGTTAGGCGCACAAGTGTTAGTGAATTTCAACACTTGGGCCTTGTTCCCTCTCTTTAGATCTTCCATTCAAGGTAAGAAATTACCTTAGAAGTGTTCAGAAGACTTCAAGAAGAGACTATGGCATCGAGAGCTCAAATCTGGATTTTAGAATATTTTTTCCTCGAAATGGGGGGCCCACAAGTGGTATTTATAGGCTACTGAAGACACTGGGTGGAAATCTAATAGGGAACGCAAGTCACCTGCGTGCCTAATATGTGGCGCGCAGGTATACTTTTGTGACCATGATGAAACTTGCGCGACCATTACTTAATGGAATCCCTGTTCATGCCTTTTTCAATTTTTGATGTTTCTTAAAAGGATGAATCACTTTGTGTTCAAGGTATTTCCTTTTTTATTCGTTAGAATCTGTTACGGAAAGAAGCATCAACAAAAGTCCCCCCTTAGAGTTTGATCTGAAAGGAAGGAGGATGTGACTCTGATGTAAAGGAGAAAACCAAGGAATGACGACACACAAGTTTTGAGCGCACAGGTAGCGGCGCGCAGGTGATAGTTGCGTAGGCTTCGGCGCGCAGGGTGCGGCCTTTGCCTATAAATATGCAGCCATTCTCATGAAAAGCAATCGGCTTTCACACCTTCCCTCTCTCACCGTGAAAGTTCACTCGTCTTTCCGTTCATCCGCATATGTGATGCTGTCTGCAAGTTATTGTTTCTTTGTGTCGCACTTCTGAAGAGGTATTTGGACTTGCGTGGTGATACCTGCGTGTCAAAACTTGCACGACACAGTTACACTTGCGCGCCAACATTGGACTTGCGCACCTTAATGACTTAGCCATTTTTTTAATTTTTCTTCACAAATTTTATGAAAAACCAACTTACTTAAGAGTTAATTATTCAACCATTGTGAAGATTAAATGACTGCTAGAAGAATTGGAATGACTGATGAGCTGGCTAGCAAGTGGATTGATGACATGATGAACATCATTGGCCAGGACTATTATAATATCTACGACAACACTCTCCAAGATTTGGCCAAGTACATGAAGAAATATCATGTCAATTTCCCACAAAGCATCTACCAGCCTTTGTATGGGCATGGTCATCTATAAGAATTCAACGTTCCATATGAAAATAATTATATGCCCGAGATGCAGCCGCACTGTTACTTTTCTATTTCGGTTATGCTGTGCATTAAGAGCAGCAAAAATGGTGTGAACTTTCAAATTTTTTCCTTCATGCCATTTCCTTGAAGATATGAAAATGGAAAACCATGGGCGGATATGTTTTTCGCAGTTGGTTGATGGAGAGAAGACTATAATGACATTAGAAAGAATATCTGAAAATAGTACTCTCTCCAAATGGCTCTTTACGTCCAATGATCCATTCTCAAATCCATGTATTAATATTCCAAGTCTCTTGGACAGAAATAGAGTCTCTGTTTGATCAGCAGAAAATTTTCTCAAACCGCACTCAAGAACATTCTTTTACAATTGTTCCAAGAAGAGTTGATATCACTGCATCTCTTATTGCATCAAGTTGAATAAATGAATTCCAGGTGGTTTCTAATGAAGCTCGGGATGCCATAAATCAAATGAAGAGTTATGTTGAAAGCCTATTTTAATTCTTGGAAAAGAGAAGAGAATCCAATCTGTGGATGTCCTTCTAACTCTTGTGCATCAATGAAAAACACTTTCATCTTCAATCATTTGTTCTTTAATTCTTTTGCTACCTGCTTAAAATTTTCACCTAATCCAATGGTCCTAGTAAGCATAGTTTGATTTTTTCCCTAGTATTATAATAAATAACCCTACAAACTTTGAATCTTTTTATTTCTCAATATTATCTAAATCATACAAAATGTATGTTTAGTGATTGTGACTTGACTTTTGTTTAAAGTTCACTTCTCTTTTGTGGGTAGTTTAAAGTCTTGCACGTCGAACATAAAAAGGATAATGTTTAAGGTCGAAATAGCTTTGACCGAATGAATTAAAATTGACCCAATTCCTTGATAATTTATCTGAAAACATATTATCATATTCAAGTATGGGGGAAAAATAATGTAAACTATGACTTAAGAAATTTTGAATTTGAGGAATGATATGAAAAAAGGGCTAAAAGACATTAAAAGAAGTATTTCCCAAGAATGAAGTTACCACTATTTAACAAACTCGTTAGGGGTTTGAATTATGTAGGGCCACTTAAGGGCATTGGATGAATAGTCAAATAATATCATCTTTTGGATGACAGGTCTGTTTTGTAGACTACTTATGCAAGGCCGCCTAAGGGCACGTGCTGGATAGTCAGGAAAAATAACTCTCAGAAATTTTACCTTTCTATTGCTAAAAATACGGTGGAAGTTTATGGAGATTCGAATTTTCCAAAGCATAGAGTTTGCTATATGGAGAGAGGTACTTGAATATAGAGAGGATATTTCCAATCAAGATTGTCTAAGAAATGGATGAATGTCACTCCTACGAAGGTCTGACCCAAACGTAGAGAAGGGAAGTATAAACCATAGACTTAAATACTTTTAGATCATGAAAAAAGAGTATGGGACAAATATATTAAGGATGGATATTTTTGCGGATCCCTACATATTGTCGTTAAGAAAAATAAAGACAAAATAGGTTTTTCTCCCAAGAATGAAGTTACCACTATTTAACAAACCTGTTAGGGGGTTTAATTATGCAGGGCCACTTAAGGGAATTGGCTGCATAGTCAAATAATAGCATATTTTGGCTGACAGGTCTGTTATGTAGACTACTTATGCAAGGCTGCCTAAGGGCACATGCTGCATAGTCAGGAAAAAGAAATCTTAGAAATTTTACTTTTCTATTGCTAAAAGGCATGTGGAAGTTTATGAAGATTAAAATTTTCCAAAGTATAGAGTTTTTTGTATGGAGAGAGGTACTTGAATATGGAGAGGATATTTCCAATCAATATTGTATAAGAACTGGATGAATGTCACTCATGCGAAGTTCTGACCCAAACGTAGGGAAGGGAAGTATAAACCATAGACTTAAATACTTTTAGATCATGAAAAAGAATATGAGACAAATATGTTAAGGATTCCTATTTTTGCGGATCCCTGCATATTGTCGTTAAGACAAATAAGGAAAAAATAGGTTTTTCTCCCAAGAATGAAGTTACCACTATTTAAAAAACCCATTAGGGGGTTGAATTATGCAGGGCCACTTAAGGGCATTGGCTGCATAGTCAAATAATAGCATCTTTTGGTTGACAGGTCCGTTATGTAGACTGTTTATGCAAGGCCACCTAAGGGCACATACTACATGGTCAAGAAAAATAACTCTCGGGTATCAGACCTTTTGTGACCAGAAGTCAAGAAAAGTTTTGTAGAGATCTATAAGTATTTAAGGTTAGGAGTATGACACATGAAAAAATGGGTATTATCCAATGCATGTAAGAGATACATAGACCAATGTTAACCATAATCATGTTGTGGATGGGTCTTGAATCAAACTGATAGAATTCACTATATATCCCATAAGGATGGGAATCAAGCCACACATAGTTCTTGAAATACAGTTTAACGTCATGTGGGACGAGAGTGTAGGAGATCTTAGTTTAGTGTCATAGAGCTCTGACCTAGGGGGACTTTTCAACCAAGGGACTGAAAGTGAAATTTGGGGTTAGGCCCAAAGACTTGGGGCTGGATTTGAGGGATGCTTGAACGTTATTATGTATCCCATAAGGATGGGAATCAAGCTACACGTAGTTCTTGAAATACCCTCTGTATAGATTTGGTTTGTACAAGTGAAGGGTGAAAGGGGAGTTTAGTGCAATGATGGTTTGACCAAAGATTAAAGGTTCAGAAATTTCCATGTATGCACGTAGTCTTTAGAATATAACATGATTGGAGATCAATGTAAATAATGATTCCCTCTCAGGTGAGGGTGTCAAAAAATGTTGTAATTTATTGTCGTACAGGATAAAAGTGTGAATAGTTTAACGTCATATAGCATGGATGATGGTGAACCAATGTAAAAATATTGGTTCTAGGGTTTGCTTCATGGATCAAAATCATATGAGATGGAGGTGAACCGACGTGAAGATATTGGTGTTGGGCTTGGACCATAAGTGGTTTCCTACGTACCCATCCTAGAATGCGAGGACCAAAGTCCGCATAATTCAATTAAAATGAATCGGTGATCAAGTTGTACTTGAGAAAAACCCGAATATGATGTTGGGACTTACATGTGATTAGCGGCCCAAAGATGGTGTTATGGTTTAAGTTTACTCTAATATCACATGAGTTATACTCGGTGTGAGAAACAAGAGGTAGCAACAACCCTAAAGATTCACAGTTTAATGTCATGTAGGACATAAGGGACATGACACAGTTTAACATCATGTTGGACGAAAGAGGGATTGTGCAGTTTAAAGTCTTACAGTAAGGACTTGGGGGGGATATTTAGTTTAAAGTCTTGTAGTGAGGACTAATGGTGATGCACAGTTTAGTGTCATGTAGCAGGGAAAAAATACAGTTTAACATCATGTAGGACATATTAAGGGACTTTTTCACAGTTTAACATCATGTAGGATGACAAAGGGAACATTTACAGTTTAACGTCATGTAGGATGACACATTTTAACATCATAGTGGATGTAAGGGTGTTGTATAGTTTAGTGTCATATAGCTTGGACGTATTAGGGACTTTTACAGTTTAACGTCATGTAGGACGATAAAAAATGTGAACACGGTTTAATGTCATGTTGGATGATAAGGGTGTTGTACAGTTTAGTGTCCTATAACTAAGAAGATGGGGACAATATAGTTTAACGTCATGTTGGATGAAAGGGGGACTGTGCAGTTTAATGTCATGCAGTAAGAACAAAAGAAGGGTAGAATAGTTTAACGTCATATAGAGAGGACGACACCGTTTAATGTCGTGTTGGACGAGTGCTGCACAGTTTAGCGTCATGTAGCTAGGACGTTGGTTATGCAGTTTAACGTCTTGCTGGACATAAAATTATTTGTGTTACACAAAATACTTCTTTAGAAATATAGCATTGGTTGGATTAATGATGATTTCTCCATCCATTGAGATTAAAGAATAAGATCCATTGGAGTAGACCTTATGTATTGAGTAAGGTCCTTCCCAATTTGGCTCAAGCTTGGGAGGTTTATTTCCTGGTATCATTGGAGTTGTGATAACCAATACCAATTCTACTTGAATGAATGAACGAAGATGAACTTTTTTGTTGAAAACCCGTGCTATTCGATTCTGATAGACTTCCAAGTGGTGCAGGGTGCACAATCTATTCTCATCTAATCGTTCCAATTCATCCAATTGCTTTTGAGATTGTTCATTTGTAGATGACTGATCACAAATGGACACTCTGAGTGAAGGTAATTGAACTTCAATGGGCAAGACTACTTCTGTTACATATACCAATGAATATGGAGTTGACCGCGTTGTAGTGTGGGTGGTGGTTCGATAAGCCCATAAAGCATGAAAGGGTTTATCAGGCCATGAATTATTATCTTTATCCACCATCTTTTGTAGTATATTTGAAAGAGTCTTATTGAAGGCTTCTATCTGGTCATTGGTCGCTGCATGATACTGAGATGAATGGTTGAATTTGACGTTGTATTCTTGATACAACTTCTTTACCTCAGATGAACAGAAGTTGGTGCCATTGTATGTCAATATGGTATGAGGGACACCAAATCTGGTAATGATGTTAGATTTGATGAAGCTAAAAATGGTTTTAGAACTAACTTCTTTGAGAGTTATTGCCTCTGCCCATTTGGAAAAGAAGTCAGTATCAGTAAGAATGTACTTAAACTGCTTGGATGTAGCCAAAGGGTAAGGTCCCACTACATCCATTCCCCATGTGGAAAATGGCCATGAGTATTTAGCTTTATGAAGCAACTCTGGGGGTTGATGAATGAAGTTGGAACATACTTGGCATGAGTGAAACTTCTTCGTGAAATCAACACAATCTTGTATCATTGATGGACAAAAGTATCCAAGCCTTCGAATTTGATCAGACAGTCTATGTCCAGATTGGTGGGAACCACAGATTCCTACATGTACTTATTTCATGACAACCATTGTCTCTTCACCATCAATTCATCTGAAGAGAATTCCATCAAAACCTCTTTTATAGAGAATTTTTTCTAGGTGATCTGGGCTATCATAAAGAGTAAAATTGACTACACATCGCCGGATTTGTTATTTCCCAGCTCTATTAGGTGGAAGTTTTCCATTTTGAATGTATTCCCTGATAGGTGTCATCCATCCTGTAGTATGACCATATGGTTCCGAAATGAGACTAATTTAATTGATTTCCTCTGTTCTAGTTTGAACATAAGGTGAAATTGTACAATAGTGGGCAATACTGATGATCGTCTCGTCCCGATTTGGATTTTCCAGAGCTGTAGCTATATTATCCAATGCATCATCTTGGGAATTTTTTGATCGTGGGACATAAGAAAATGTCGGTTCTGAAGGAAATTATACCATTTACTCTTTGACATAATCATACAAAGGGATTAAATCTTCTTTTCTGATTTCATAATCCCCATTGACTTGTTTTATTACCAGGTCTGAATCACCTTTCACTTTTAAGTGATTCACTTGTGCTTGAAGCGCCAACTCTAATCATGCGATGAGATCTTGATATTCTACTTCATTTTTTGTACCGCCTTCCCGTAATAAGAAGGAATAAGGCAGCACTACCTTTTCCGGGGAAATAAGCACAATTCCCAAAACAACTTTATTGAATTTGGGATCTTCCATTTTCTTCCCTGTTGGACTTCTGGAAGCACCATCAAAGTAGATTTCCCATGTTTGAAGACTATATTGAATAGAGAATACTTCCTCATTAAGAAGTTCAATATATAAAGATGTATCTTCTACTGAAGGGTGTTCAGCAAGGAAATCCTCCAGAGCTTGGCCCTTTATTGCCTTTTGAGACACATACTGGATATCAAATTGCTGCAAAATAACTGCCCACCTTGCGAGACGTCCTGTAAGCATTGGATGAATAAGGATGAATTTGAGCGGGTTATTGCGAGATACCAAATGGACCTCATGATGTTGCAGGTAGTGTATCAACTTTTGAACTTCAAAGATTAACACTATGCATCACTTTTCAATACTTGAATATCGGGTTTCTTCTTCAAGCATAGTCCGACTGAGATAGTAAAGGCTGTTTTCATTCCCAGTATCATTCTTTTGGGAAAGGAAGGCTCCCGATGATCACTCTAATGCTGTCACATAAAGAATAAGTGGTCTTCCTTCAACAGGTGGAATTAATACTGGTGGACTCAAGATATATTTCTTGAGAATATTGAATGCTTCTTGACATTCTTCAATCCACTAGTAAGTGACTCCGTTATTCATCAATTTGGTGAGGGTAAACTTTTTCCTGCCAAATTGGCGATGAAACGCCGAATATAGGCCAATTTTCCTTGAAGTCCTCTCAATTCTTTCAAATTTCAAGGAGGTGAAATACCAAGGATTGACTTTGTCTTCTTAGGATCGACTTCGATACCATGATGGCGTATAACAAAGCCGAGAAATTTTCATGAGGTTACCCCAATAGCACATTTTAAGGGGTTCATCTTCAAATCATGTTGTCAAAGTTTGTGGAATATAAATTCCAAATCAGCCAAGTGATTAGAACTTTTTTTGGATTTAACCACCAAATCTTCCACATAACATTCAACAAATTTACCTAAAAAGGGTTTGAAGATATGGTGTATGGCACGCTAATATGTTACGCCTGTATTCTTCAGACCAAAAGGGAATTACCTGACAGAAAAACACATCCTGAGGGGATCTAAAGGCTATAAATTATTCATCTTATGGAGTCATTTGGATTTGATTATATCCAGAATATCCATCCATGAAGGAAAGTGCTTTATAGCCAGCTGTTGCATCAATTAAGTGTTCTGTAATCGGAACTGGAAAATCATCCTTAGGAAAATGCCAGTTAAGATCTCTGAAATTAATGAAAACTCTAATTTTTCCATTCTTCTTTTTCACAGGGACAATATTATCCAACCACTTGGGATATTGAACTTTTCTGAAGAAGTTATCTTTGATAATCTTATCCACTTCAGCTTCAATTTTGGAAGAATAAGTTGGGTGTGTTCTTCCTGCAGCTTGTTTGAATCCTCGATGTTCTTCTAGCAAACCCAAATGATGAGTATCAACATCATGATCAATCCCTAGAATTTCTGTATAGTTACAAGAAAATATATCTCTATTTTGTTTCAAAAATGAAATATACATTTCCTGCTCTTCAAGAGTCATGGACGCACTAATTAAAGTGGGTCGTGGATCTTCTTTTGTGCCCAGATTTATTTCTCTAAGTTCATCCACAGTAGTGGAGATACCCTCTTCAAATGCTGGAGGAGAATCCCTGAGATCTTCCTCTTCTTATTCAACATGTGTTACTTCTTCTATTTCTACTTTCATAGTAGATGATGAAGCATAATTTCCATTCTCAGGAGAGATGTTAAAATTTGAACATCTTAAAGAAGAGGCTTCCATTTCTAACCCTATTGATGATGAAGGGTCTTCCTTGGGTAATAAAGAGGAGATGATGGATTGAGAATCAACATCATCGTTCACCTATGACATTGTTATAACTTCTTTTGGCCTTGTTGGTGAAGTATAGACTTGCTGGATTTCAGCGGATGAAATAAAGACATCTCCATTTGAGCTTTCATCATTGCATGGTGAATCAACACTTTCTCTCATGTTGTCTGGCTTGATTTCCATAATTGACATTATGGAAGTTTCCATAAGAGTACTTGGATTTGGGTCTATCCTGTCAATTTGACAGATAGGCAATACATAATCTGTACTCACATGTATGAATGGGTTTACTGGAATCTTTTCCAAACCATATAGAGCATTAACTTTGGTAACCTCCTTTGTTTTGGATTTCTTCTTTCCCCTCAATGTGATAGAATTATACCTCAATGTATTGAGATTCACATGTTTTGAATGGGGCCTTATCACCATACAATGTCCCAATTTGACCATTGAAACAATATTTGAGACATTGATGGTATGATGAAGGGATAACCGCATGTTGATATAGCCAAGTTCTTCTAAGAAAAACGTTGAAGGATGTATCATGATAAAAATCCGTGAAATATGAATTGGATACAAGGTCTACAAACTAAGTTCTGAGTATAATACCACCCATTGGTTCTTATTCATTTTTATCATATCCTTTCAACATCAGAGTAGAAGGAGATAAATCAGATTCTGTGAGGCCCAATCGACGAAGTGTACGAATGGGGATGAGGTTGAATTATGAACCATTATCAATGAAAGCTCTTTGGATGTCTACACCATTGACCTTTCCAGATAAATACAAAGGTCTAATATGTCCATACACAACATCATCTTCATCTTCATCCATAAAAGATATCACTTCATGGAATTCTGCAGGACCATTCTCTACATGGGAGACTTCAGCCGCAACAATTTCAGTTTCGAATTCCTGAGGACTTGACAAAGCCTCAATGAGTGCCTCCCGAAGATCCTTTGATAGATTCAAGGCATCCAGAATTGATAACTTGGATAGTAATTGGTCCAAATGTTTCAATACATCATATTTTTTGTCCAAATGTATGCGTTTCCCAATAGGAACATGTGGTTTCACAGGTTCCTTAGAAGTCGATGCTTTGGAAGTAGATGCATCTTGTATCGGGGTAGGAGTTGGAAATACTCCTGGATTTGGAAAATTAGACTGAATAGGTATATTTATTTGATGAGAGTAAGATGGTGTAACTTCTAATTGATCTTCCAAAACAACTGTTCCTGGACTAAATCTACTATTGGTGGAAGAATTTTCTTATTCTTGTTGAGCCCGCTGAAGGTCTCTGCCACGAGTTTCTGCTGCATATACAGTTCTAGCAGGGTTAGGATTGAAATAGTGACTTATATGATATCCATGTCTTCCTCTGTATCGTAGGCCTCTGGAACTCCCTCTTATTCCTCTGTTTTATACAAGGAACTCAGGCTCATCAGGATCGAAACTGTGACTGGAATAAGGATCTGTTAAATGAATCATGTTAAGAGAACCAAAGATCAACTCTTCATCTGATAAAGACTCTGCCTGATTAGCCAATTTAGGTTGTGCCATTTGATGGGGAGGTGCTCTTGGCTTTGAAGTAGATGACATAAAATCTTCCAGAGTCAAATACAACTTGGTCTTTGACATGATCTCATATTCTTCTGACTGTTCCTATTTCTTTGAATTATGCCATTTATTTGGGGATTTTTCTTTTGCTGAAGGAGGTTTTGTTGTGGCATTCATAGCATAATACACAATTGGTTTCTTCAATTGCGTTCGTAAAATGGCATGAGTTCGGTTGATCGTTTTCCTGACCATCCAATCATCATATTTCTGCACATTTTTTTCTTTTGACTTCTTGCCATTCGCCTTCTTCCTCTGGATCTGTAGCAGTAACATATGCTACCTGGGCTGTAGAACATTTTAGTTTGACTTGTCCTAAGTCCACAATTTTTTGTAGAAGGTCTTTGAAGACAAAACACTCCTGAATGGGATGCCCCAACATCTGATGAAATGGGAAATAGTTGGGAAGGTCCTCATCTCCTTCCTTGTTAGGATTTTTGGGCCTTGGAAACTGAACCGAATTATTTTCCAGAGCCAAAATGAAGTAACCAGGAACTTATTCATTTCGGAAAGAGTAAACTTTGTTCTTAAACTCCTCAAATTGTCTCCATCTTTGATCTCTTTGATCATCTTGATGAAACGGCCTCTGTTGTTGACACTCAGGAGGCGGATCCCTTCGATAATATGAAGGCTTTGAAGTAGAAGCAGGTATAAGTGCTTGTTTAAGTGTGACTGTAGCAGTCTTTTCTTTACCAATTATCCTTCCTGGAGATGATGGAATTACACGAGTTTTATCCTTAGTATTTACAAGATAATCTTTAATCTGTTGAGTGATTTAAGTAAGGTCTCAAAACCCTCCTATGTATTTCAGAGGGATCAACGGTGTGCGTAATTCATCACGCAAATTTGCCACACAGATTGGCAACAATTCTTTTTAAGGGAGTGCTAAGCTTAGGGAATATGTTAATCCCTTCCAGCGAGTAATGAAATCTGAAATCTTTTATTCTCCTTTTTCTTACAATTTGTAAGATCAAAAACTGTTGTCTTTGACAATGTTGAGCTGAATTAAAGAAGGAATCGCTGACAGAGGTCCTCCCACCTAGTAATTGACCAGGATTGCAAGATTTTATACCAGACAAAAGCTGGACCTTATAATGATTGTACAAAACACCTGATCTTAACTACTTCTTTTTGTTGAGGATTTCTCATCATAGGATCACAACGAGAAACAAAATGTGTTAAGTGTTGCTCTGGGTCTCCCAAACCATTAAATATTGGGAATGTAGTACTTGCTAAATTTTATGGGGGAGGAATTGCATCAACCCATTCAGGGTAAGATCTCTTTTCTGGTTGAATTTGTGCACGTTGTCCCTCCATAGCTTCCAACCAGGCTGTTAATGACTCAATGTTAGTTATTAACTTTTGAGAAACATACGGTTGAGTTTGGACCTGAGCTAGTGCAATAACTGGAGCTTGGATAGGTATGGTGGTTGGTACTGCAACTGATGGTAGCACCACCGATTGTTATTGAGCATGACCCATAGGATTAGACCTATGGGGGTGTACTGGTAAAGGAGGATATTCTTGATCCATCTTAGTAGCTGCAACAAATTCCCTTGGCTGACTAACTCCAGAACGCTTAGGAGGGAGACTACCTTTAAGTAGTCCTGCATTCAACCTCCTTAATTCCTTTATTTATTCCTCCTGTTGAGCGAACATTTTCTCTAGTGAGAGTGATTGGCATTCTCTAGAGGAAGGGTATGTAACCTGATTCTTTATTTTCCCCTTGTTTGATGTCTTTCAGAAAGGGAGAAGTTGGTTATTTGAAGGAATACCTAGATTACGGGTAAGCCTTTGATTTTGTGTACGCACACCTTCTTCATTTGTGTCTATGTGTACAACTTATTGAGCAATAAATTCTTCATCTGATCCCTCTGAATTAGCCTCATGTTCTGGAGGATCAGCAATAACGGCATTGATGACATTTATTGATGCATAATGCATTGCATCCCTTCTATTTGCATTTCTGCGATGTTGTCTTCTTCTATGTCCTTGATGAGACATTTCCTTTTTTTGATTTGATCCCTCAGGAACTTCTTGACGAACCGTAATTTGGATGGAATATCATGATAATTAATCTCTTCGTTTCTCTTGTGGCTTATTCCCTAATTGACAGAAGACTGAATTTTGCTGAGGAAGATATTGAGGATTTGAAAAAGTCCTCAGTCCGGTGGACTGGGGTTGTTTCTACTGTTCCTGCTATTCCTGCTCAACTCCTTGAATCCTATTTGTAGATTCCGAGGGTTGGGTTAAAAGAGTCCCTAGTCTGGAAAGCTGGGGTGGCTCTTGAGCTGCTACATCTGATACTTTCTTAAAAGATCTCCTGATCTTGCATACTTTACTCTAGAAATCGGCTGGATTCGTTAACCTACATCCACTCAAATCACCTAGTTCAAATGAACGTTGGATGATTTCTGAAACTTCTGTCACTTGATGATGTGCACGCTCTAAACGAGAGGCATGTTCGTTATTCTCCTTTTCCTGATGCAAGAGTAATTCAACAACTTGTTCTTTGTATGCCTGAATTTGAGAAGAACAAGTTGAGGTATGTTCTTGAGTGAGCCTTTGATTACAAACAAAGCCAATTGGATGTGGCCGACCATGGGAAATAACATTGCATGAGACCATTTTTGGCGGGATTTGTTGGTTGGAGAGTATAGTGAAATGTAGTGCTCCATAAACACCCCATCCCCTGATATGAATACCAGATGAGGCATTGGAAATTAACTGGCATAATATTCTTAGTGCGCCAAGGCATGAATGTTGAAGGGCTCTCTGCTGCTTTTCACCCTTCGGATATCAAAAAATTGAGAGAGATGCCAAATCAATTTGGCGTTGTAACCCTTCTATTATCTTGAAATGATTTTCATATTAATCATAAGATAATATTTTCTTTTTCAATTGACAAAGAGTTTTCTACATGTTGAGACGAATATCATGAATACAATCATCTGTCAACATTTTTGGAATATCATACTGAGAGTCAACCAAAGGCCAAAACATGACTGGAAATTCACCTTTTTCAAGTTGTTTTCTCATATTCATCATTTCCTATTTGTCATTAAATGAATATTATTCTACCTGATTAGACCAGAGTTGGTGCTTCCTTATTGCTTCATCAGATTCAACAAGATTGGTATAGAGTTCATTTATCAAACTAGAAGATGAATGTCCCAGGGGTGGTTCGGAGAATGACCTACATCCTGGGTTATCTTTTGATTGATAAAGTATTTCACCTGCTATTGGAAAATAATCATACATGGTTGTCTTCACATTTGCATGTTCCTCAAGATAAGAGGGATTTCTCGTCACTGCATTTTTGTTTGAATAATTTTCTAGGCATGTGAATTACTACTACAGAGAGGACTTTCACAGCTAAATTCATCATCATGGGGAGGACCACCATGGTGGGTTACAACAAAAGATGAAAACTTTTGCTCCTTGATCTTCTGGCCACATAGAGGGTTATTGTGGCTCTCATTTGAAGATGATACTTCGAGATCGACTGAACTGTAATGAAGAAAACCTTCACGAGGAAGTGTCTGATGAAGACCTTGGGGATTAACGTTCCCACTATTGGGAACTAAGAGAGTAGAATCTTGAGTTGCAACAGATAATTGTCTAAGTGCATCAAGAACTCCAGCATCGAGCAAGGCCTTATTATAGATAGGCTCTTGATTTCTTGACTGTGATGGATGGGTCTTATTTTTTTAAACCTTCTTACTCACATTTCAAACCACTTATTGATGAAAGTGGTTATTATGAGCACGTGTATGTGCCTTCTTAGGATAAATAGTCAGGTTAGTCTGATTATCTCCATTCAAATTAGGTGTATGTGCCCGACTTGATTGTCCGTATGATATGGGGGAGTATGCCCCACAACACTCTTGGACTGGAACAGAGCTCTGTATCTGTTCCAGAGTGATATGTTGATGTGTCACTCCACTGGTAGGGACATATTTTCATTTCTTTCCCTGCAATGTTTCTAAAGCTATTATAATATTCTGGAAGGCATCCAAAATATGAGCAGGGATTTGCTTATGCTCTTTCACCATCGTCAGAATGTGCTTGGTGACTTCAGCTTCCAGAATGGGAATATACTTCCATTCCATACTTGGAGTAGGTGTGTATTCCTTCTCCTATCCTCCTTTTCCTGTCAGTGAATTCTAACATTACTCATGTATGAGGGCAGAGAGTTGATTCTGCTCCAAATTTTCCATCGGAGCTTTCTGAATGACTTCTCCGGATGCTACCAAATGAGACTGTTGGTAGACTTGATGAATATTGGCAGGTGTATGTGCCTGCTATGTATTCTTCATCAAGTATGGTTGAAGATTTTCCTTAAATACTGGCAGACGAGACTACTGACAAAATTTTTGATTGTAAACAGGTGTATGTTCCTATTTATCAGCTGCCGCCATATCAGATTGGAAACCTTCTTTGGGTGTAGTCAGACGATCCTTCTGACTAGTTGATGGGTTATAAACACGTGTATATGCATGCCTATAATAGTCTGTTGGAATTTCCTGATGGGATTGGTGGGTTTCTGCCAGATGAGTCTGCTGGACAGTAGAATTAGAACGGACGGGTGTATGTGCCCGCTCATTGCTTGCCATCAAGTTGGCTTGATGGACTTCTACGGAAGGGTCAGAAGTAATAACTTTCTCCCTGTTGACCATATTTCACCTCTGGTAGTTCGTCTTGTGTTCTTGGGTCTGAGGAACCTAAGACAAACCCCTCAAGGCGAAACCCTCATCATGTTGAGGGTGCACTGCCGCACGAGTCTGGCAGCGATTGTTGATGGGAGACCTCAGGAATGACTCTTTTCTCCTTGAATTAAGTCCTTGAGTGACCTTCTCATTCACCTCCTCATAAAATGGGAGAGACTGGTGATTGTGTTTCGGGGATAACGACCTGAAACAGTTGGAAACAGTGGTCGGTACCACCTGTTTCTTGATTGCTGGTCGTCGCTGTCCGGACAACCAGGGTAAATTATTGACTTGGAGGGCTTGTCGAGTGGCCTTCAGATTCAGAATGGTACCGTGTTGATGGTATTACTTAACTAGTGAATTTGATACCCAGCTTTGAAGATTCTAAGTAGGTGATGTCGTCCTCAGAGCAGACGAAGATCCAGCAGGAGTAGCGACAGATGCGTTCATAGGTGTGAACTTTAGAGAATCCATTTCTGTAACGCAGAGAGATCTTGAAAATGAGTTCCTGTTTGATATAACATACATAATCAAGATAAGTTTGGCCACTACATATTTTGTATGAGAACATATGTTATTTATTGTTTTGTTGGCCCTCTTATTGAGTTTAAATAGGGGCCTAAAAATAAGTAAAACATCATTTTAACTTGGTTAAGGATTCACATCGGGTTCACCATTTTTGTTTCCTCTGGAAATGAGGATGACCTTGTTTGTTTAAGGTTCAAACTTTCCAATCGGTTTCTAATGGGTTTGTTTGTAGAACCGGAAATGCCTAATGATTTTATATCCATTTAGACCTACTTTCCAAAGGTAGGTGCTCACTAGTTGTGGACTGATGAGGCTTAAGAGTTTGCATTGGTCGAGAGAATGGGAGGTCATAATCATCACACCTTTTTGGGGGGAATTATTTTCTACTCCGGGACTCTCTTTATATATTTGAGTTGTGTTTGTGAATCCTTATTAAATTACCAAGCATGAAAATGAGTTCTTCCTTTAGATCTGATAATCAATGATTAATATGTATGAGATTTAGAGAATCTTTTATATGTATTTGAGGTTATTCATCGATAGAGAATCATATGTATTTGTTATAGATTCTTAGTCAATGGTATCCTTAAATACATTGTATAGAGATCTCATGGTCATTATGATAACCATACTGGTTTTAAAGCTACTCAGTGGGGCACTTGAAGTTTATTTTCCTTCAGAAGGAAATGGATTATTTCAGAGTTGGGATCGTACCCACAGATGGGATACCTACGTATCCTTGTTTAGAAAAGGAATAAGAACCCATGTAGTTCGAGGATTAAGATATAGTTTAATGTCATATGGGACAAATGATAATTAATGGGTGATGGGCTTGAACCTTAGAAAGGATTCCTATGTACTCTAATTTTAAGGAAGAGATCAAAGTCCATGTAGTTCGAGATAGAAGTGTGAGGTTTATGCATGATTAATGGCTCAAAGAGAGATTCCATAATTCCTTTTACACTCTAAGATCATGTGAGTCATGCTCGGTGTGAGAAACAATAGGTATTAGTAAAACCTAAGGATTATGCCATGAAAGATGCAATCATAAGGAATGATGTGGGGCTTATGTATACATGACTACCCAAATAGATAAAGACTGAGACTTAATTCAGAGAAGAAGCCCAGGAATAGGGTCCATAAAGGTATATGTGCTTCATGGAGATTTGGATACTCTAATCTTGGGGCTTACTCCTGAGGAAGATGCCCAAATTAGGAGGGAACTTGTGATTGGGTTTCATTCCTAATAAGGAAGCCCAAATCAAAAGAAGTTAAGACTAGTTAAGAGAAATTATGACTGGAGATTATTACTGAGAAGGTGGCCCAGGTTAAAGGGACTTGAGAAGTAGGGCTTACTCCTAAGAAGGAGGCCCAAGTTAAAGGGACCTGGGAACTGGGGATTACTCCGGAGAAGGAGGCCCAGGTTAAAGGGACTTGAGAACTGGGGATTACTCCTGAGAAGGAGGCCCAGGTTAAGGGAATTTGGAATTTTTGGCTTACTCCTAAAGAGGATTCCCATATTAAGGGAAGTTGTACTGGGGATTACTCCTAAAAAGGAGGCCCAAAGTTTAAGGAGATTTAGGACTTGGGGCTTATTCCTAAGGAGGATGCCCAAATTAGGGGACTTGGGGCTTACTCGAAAAAAGGATGCCCAAATTAGGAGACTCGGGGCTTACTCCTAAAAAGGATTCCAAAATTAGAGATCTTCTCATCTTAAATGACGAGGTTGAAAGAATGAAATCTCTATCCTTAGTGACATAAAGATATATAAATCACTAGGTTTTGAGAGATGTTCCACAGAATTCTTTTCAAATAAAGAATACAACAAAGGAACCATGCCAAAAATTTCCTTGAACAGGGTTTTGAAGGCTAAATATTGAAGAGGAGAAGTGGATTTGAGGAAAAGAGTTGAATAAGCAGGAGGGGCACCAAAAAAGAGGTAGGCGTACAAGTCCTGTTGGGTCGTGCAAGTCTTGGTCACACACGTATACCAGCGGGACACTTGGGTACTTGCGCACCGGTCAACCCATAGAGTAATACTTGGGCGAGGCTTGGCTCAATCCCTTAGTATTATCCCTAAATACTTCCAAAATAGGGGGCCGTGCAACTTATGTTGAAGGGTTAAGGCGGCGTGCAAGTGTGGCCATTTTCCCTTAAGGGTTAGACACTTAGGCACGTAAGTGTTGGTGAATTTCAACACTTAGCCCTTGTTCCCTCTCTTTAGATCTTCCATTATAGGTTAGAAATTGCCTTATAAGTGTTCAGAAGACTTGAATAAGAGACTTGGGCACCGGGAGCTCACATCTGACTTTTGGAAATTTTCTTCCTCGAAATGGGGGTCCCACAAGTGGTATTTATAGGCTGTCTAAGACCCTGGGTGAAAATCAAATAGGGTGCGCAAGTCACTTGCATGCCCAATATGTGGCGCGCAGGTATACGTGCGCAATCTTGATGAAACTTGTGCGGCCCTTACTTAATGGAATCCTTGTTCATGCCTTTGTCATTTTTTGATGTTTCTTCAAAGAATGAATCACTTTGTGTTCAAGGTATTTCCTTTTTCATTCATTATAATCTGTGATAGAAAGGAGCGTCAACAATATGTTTAAGTGTATAAGGGAATAATAATAGAGGGGAACTTTGGGGTTTTAAATATGATAATCAAGTTTTATTTTCAAATTTTTTTTAATGGAATCCCAAAATAAATTATATATCCCAATTTGAAGATTCTATGTAATTTTTTAAGGATTTGACTAAATTTTAATGGAAATAACTTCAGTGTTGTTCAGAATAAACTTTTGAACTGGATTTAATATGTAATTTGAATCATCCCTTGGTAGTTTATGGATTTTATATATTTATGATATATCTAGAATTATTTAGTGATACATTTATTATTTATTCTATGGATTTTAATATTATTAAAACCTATTTGGAGGATTGGTGATTTGGTTGGAGATACTATATTGTGATGGGGTCCATTTCCACTTACAATGCTAGTGAAGTATGTTTTTTCACTATCTAGTGAATTTTTTCATGTTTATTTACACTATTAGAGGGACTCACAAATTAGTTATGTTAGTTCTATGGTTTCCCTAGCCTTAGTGATCCTAGGTTATTTCTCCCTAAATTCTTAATTTTGATAATTGATGGTATGATTTACTCTCACACTTCTCTTACATGATACCTACCCTAATTTATAACCTCTTTATTATTTCATGATCATTATTACTATTTAGTAAAATAGGTTCCTAAATTTTATTGGAAAACATATTTTGAATGTGGTTTAATACTAGTTTTAAAATGGGTGTATCAATTAAAGGATGCTTCGACCTTAAAATAATTTCAAAATGATAGTTTTCATTTAAATAAATTTAATAGGAATGTTTATAAAATGATATTACCTTTTAGATTCTTATGCAATAAAAATCCATTTTCAATATTGTTTTTAAAACATTCATAAAAATTCCTTTTTAAGGACTTTACTTAGGGTGTGTTTTCCATTTGAATACCTACTGATCTTATTCATCATGAATATCTATAAAATTTTAGATTTCAATTCTAGATTATTTTTTACCACTCCTAGAGAATTAATGTGTTAGTATTTCATGGTGACTTATAATTTCATGTGGGGGGTGTTCCTTGTATTTTTTATTTATATTTATTTATCACATCATCCAAATAGGAATTTTTTCACACTTTTAGTAATAATTATGGGTTATATACTATATCTATGGTGGTTTCAGTTTATGTCAGATTTGGTTGTTAATTAGAAATATTTGGGGGTGATTGAGGGATTACATTGTTAATATTTTTAAAATTTTTGTACATTTGCTTCTATATCTATAAGATTTGGCATGGATTTAAAACTTTTGATGTGTTTGGGTAAAATTTTATTTAAATTACTACTACTTATTTAATTTAATTTATGGTATAAATTTTCCCCAAAGATTGAATATGATGCTAATAACTATTTTTATCAATATAGGGGAATTAAGGTCACCCATAAGATACTTCACAGTTTGAGGACGTCATCTGATGGATAAATACTTGGGATGGTCTGTGAAAAATTATATTATAGCCTATATTCTTGAGAGGTCCTAGGTTTCAATATACCCTTTGTTATTTGGGTTTCTAGTATATTAGAGATAGGACTATCGAGACTCAGGAGGTAGGAGCAAGAAGAGTGTCTCGAGGCCTTACTCATTCAGAATGTCGTGTTTCCATGAGATGTTGGGTTTTATGTATTTTTTATTTCTCATTTATTATGACTTATGTTAATGAGTTACATATTTTATTTATGATTTATTAATTATTTAAAGGATTTACATTTTTATAGGATGGAAATGGGAGTGAATGGGTGTCACATTGTGAGCTCACATGGCCTAGAATCCCATGTGGATTAGAATGTAATCATATAATGTGACTCCTAGTGGTGGTACTAAAATTTTATCATGGTCCAAAAAACCATTTGGAAGATTCATGTACAAACACTCATCCCTATTAGAGTAGTTTTGTTGATACCTAATTCTTTTTATTTTGTTTTTATTGGTGTGTGTTGTTTTTAAAACAAATAATGATTTTACTTTAATTAATTTATAAATGGATTATTCTAAATTATTTTGAAATTATTTAAATAATTATTATATTATAATTATATAGATAAGGTATTTATAAAAATATTAAATAATTTTAAGTATTATTTAATATTAATAAAGGATTTTTTAATGAAACAATTAAATTATCTTGAGATTTGATCTTTCTAAATATCATTTTTTATACTTTTATGTTTGTAAAATAATTTCCAAGTGAAAATTTGAAATTTAAAAAATGATATAATTTATATTTAAAATGGTAAGAATAATTTTATATAAAAAATGGGTTTGATGAAAGATGGAATTCTTATAAATTATTAGTTGCGACTTTTGAACATTTTAAAGGACCATTAAAAAGTAATGGCCAAAATTTTCTTATAAAATTTGGGGTTTTTAATTGATTTGGAAGGATTTTGGAATGAATAGTTTGTGTTTTTTTAGAACTTAAATCATGTGTTTATTTTGATTAGTGTTTTTATTTTTTGAGTAGTTTTGATTGGTCTTGGTTATCTGAGTCTTAATTATTATTATAGTTTAAATGATTTGGGATGAGTTAGATTTTAGAGTGTACTAATTTAAGTTTCATGTTACTATATTTATTATTATACCTATCTATAAATGTTATGGTGGATTTCAGGAAGTCTTGGTTTTAGGATGTCTCTAAGTCATGCCTCTTATGGTTGTGGAGTGTTATCCTTTGAATGATATCCATTCCCAATAGTTACTTGTTTGTTCCTATTTTTATTTCAATAAGTTGATTCCTTTTCTGGATCCAATGGTTAAATATTTTTTGGATATTTGATTTTTCACATGGGCCTTCATCTAGACTTTTTTTGGGAGAATTCTTATCTGATTTTGATCGACTTGGAAATGTTGTATGTTGATTCATAGTAGTAAAATTTATTTTAAGTGACCATCCCAGAATGGTTGGTGATAATCATTATTGAGGTCCAAGTAGAGATCCTCTATCCTGAGAGGATTATCTCCTTTGTATGATATGGTGTGTTGGTCTTAGGTAGTTTGAGTCCCTTTCTTATTAGTTTGGAAATACTATTGTCATCAAGCATAGTTGAGTTTTTTTAAGAATTGTTATTTGGGAATGTTTAATTTTGGGTTAGATGATAATCTCAGTAATATTGATTTTAGAGGTTCTTTTTTGCACATTACATCCTATTATCCTTTATTGATATACATTTTATCATTTTTTATTCTTTTAGATACACATTTTGGAAACCTAGATGGTTTTGTGGATGAAAATTATTAATTTTTTCCTTGACTGAGAATTATAATTGACCTCCCTTGATTCAGATCCTTTTTCATTTTTTTCATTTTCTTCGAGTGTTCTATAGTTTTATCTTCCTTTCATTTTAATCAAGTATTTATAGTGGAGAGACCACCATTTTCTTATTCCCTTGATTCCTTTGGTTATTCTCCTTGTATTCCCATATAAACCCTCCCCTTGGCGAGAGAATGTTTGGATTTTGTTATGGATTTATAGTTTCTTTGGGAGAAGGATAAAGTTTTGAGATGAATAAGATTCATTTTTTAGTTCCTTAGGTCCCATATAAATGTTTTTCATAGCGTTCCTTGGTTTTTGATACTTGAGGGTCATTTGAGTGGGTTGAGTCCCATCCTTTATTTTGATCAACTGAGCCAGATTAGGATTTTTGGGGGGCCTAAAGTGTTATGGTGTGGAGTTTATCAAACACCAACCCCAATTTTATTTAATATTTTTTATAATTAATTATTTTGAATCTTGTACGTGAATTTTGGGCCAAACAAGTATTCATTTTTCAAAAATTTGAATTTCATCATAAGAAAATGGTTTTTAGAAATCATTTAGAAACCATGTGAATGAGTCTATCACTTCATAGAGCCAAATCATATTATTGTAACATAGTTTATCTAATTGTGAATTCCTACCCATATGGAGTGCTTCAAGTATTCTAGTTGGGGGTGAATAGTAGGTGTATGGTATGTCCAACAGTACAATAAAACCATGTGGAGTGTCCTAGATTTTTATTAAATGGGTTTCTCTATTTTTAAGATCTATTTTTTTCCATTATTTATAATTGACCCCTCCCACTCCATACACATTTTAAAATATCCTAGGGGACCCCTCATGTGACAATCCTCCCTCTATTACCACTTATTTTATCAATTTCATGGGTCTTATTCAAAATTCTGTTTCAAATCATCAAGCTAAGGTCACCTCCTATTTCTACCTCCTCTTCATCATTATGTTCATTATCTCTCCTTAGTGTGTGTGCTCCATTTCCAAACTATAATCTGATTTGGGTGTTTTATTTTATACAATTTTGGTTCCTAGGATCTGTGAGTCTTTATTTACGGACAATTCAGGCAATGTTCATCAAAGGTGATGAGTTATGTTTGAATTAATGTATGTTTCTTCGTTTTTGTTCATTATATTTTAGAACATTATCTTATTATCCTTTAAATAAATTATTTTGATATTTATTGATAATAACAATTTTTTTAATGAATTTACTTGAAAGTAAAACCAATTTTTAATTTGTCTACATTGAGTGAAAGGGTATTTTTCAATCAAATTAAGGTTTTTACAATTACTAGGAAACATCCTCACACACTAAGGTTTTTACAATTACTAGGAATCAAATTAAGGTTTTTACACTTTGAAAAAAAGTGTGAGGTTTTCAATTCCTTTTTATATTATACACATATACATGGGTTTATATATATATATATATCAACCAATTCACTTGAATTTGGGTTATTTTTTATAATGATAGGCATATATATATATCTTTGTGTGTGTGAGTGTGTATAGGAATAACAATAGGGGGAAACATTGATGTTTTAAATACGATGATCAATATTGGTTTTTAAATTTATTTTAATGGATTCTAAAACTAAATAATAAGGAATAACAGGAACCTTTAAAATAATTATTTAATACATTGACTAATTTTGAATGGAAATTTCATGGGTGATATTTGGAATCTATTTTTGAAGGAAATTGATGTGTGATTTAAATATGAACTTGGTTGTTTATTGATTTTATATGGTTATGGTATCCAGGGAACTTCTTGTTAATAGTTTTATTAATTTTGATATAGTTTTTATTATTATTCAAACCTCATGGGAATCCCCTGTTATTGAGTATGAGATCCCAGATCAGTATGGGTTACCTTTCTACTAGATATTCTAGGTAAGTATATTATTTTCAACCATCCTATGATATGTTACTAGTTTATTTTTTCTAATTGATGGTCTCCCAAATTAGTGATTTTTTTCTAGGTTTCCCCTATCTTTAGTGATCCAATATTTTTTTCTCCCATATTGATTATTTTAGATAAATTATTGTATGATTTCCTCTTAAACTTTCATTTCTTTATCATTCCAATGGGTTATATCCTCTTTATTTATTCATGAGATTTATTCCTCTACATTAAAATGGTTTGATAAAGTGTATTGGAAATAATATTTTTAATATGGTTTAAAACATATTTTTAAATGGGTTTATCTTGTAAATGATTCTTTGACCTGATAATTCTTTTAATGTTTGTGTTTTTATTTAACTAAAATAAAAAAATGAATTTCTATATAATTATATTGGAATTTATGTTCATATACAACAAAAATATATTTTTAATATTGTATTTCAAACTATCAAAAAAAGGATCTTTGTTTAAATATATTTATTGGGGTGTCATTTACATTGGCATGCTTACTAAGATTATTATCCATTCCTATCAATTATATATTAGTATTATGTTTTTTCTCATCTTATACCACTCTCAAATAATTGATGTTTTGGTATTATATAGTGACTTGTAAACTAATGTGGAGGTGTTCCATTTGTTGTTTTATAGTTATATTTCTTTATCACTTCACCCAAATAGGCCTTTTCTTTATTTTAGTTATGATTATGGGTGGTTCACTATATCTATGGAGGTCACATTGGGTCTCAGAGCTAGATAATGGTTAGGAATCTTGAGGAAGAGTGAGTGATTTCTTTGTTTCAATTATTTAAATTTATTTATATATTTTTTTATGCTGGTCTAATTGACCATAGATGACTGACATACAAATGTGTCATGCTCAAATTTTATTTAAATGTTTTTTTCTTGTTTAATTTATTTTTTGGGTTAAATCATTCCCAATGAATGAATTTATTGCAATGATACTCTTCATAAACCTAGGAGAATCAAGAACTACCCTTGGGTACAACATTGGGTAGTCTGAATGTTTAATGGATGGATATCTTGGGATGGTATATGAGATTCTTATCTCTATAGATTTTCTAAATTTCTTCAAAATAAAGAAGGTTTCCTAGAGAATATTAAATTCTTCTATGTATATATTTTCTCCTATATTTTCATTCATCTATTTATTCTTCTTATAACTCTTTATATATGTTATTTATCACTATATTATCAATTTTTAAATCACTATTCTTCTATAAAATAAGTTTTACCATTATTAAATTGCTTTACCTTATTCATTTATTCATTAAAACTAACACCCTTTTGGGTCGATTTTACCAAAAACAGGAAGAGTTTTGTAATGATTATATCATGTTTGGTTAATAAATATTAAATAATAGTAATATTATATAATAATGATGAAAAGTTTGTGTTCTTATAATTCTATAATGATGATATTATAATAAAATCATTCTATAATCATACTTTATCAAATTAATTTTATTATGTTCTGGTTTTGGTCAGTTTAACCGCCCAAAAGAACGAAACTAGGAATTTTTATATTTAATGGTCATTGAAACATAATTTATAGTTATAAATGATATTAATATACAATTTTTTTCTCCGGAATGGTAATATTAATATTTAAATTCAATATTAATAGTTATTCTATTTTTTGATGAAGGATATCCAAACAAACACATATTTGATTTTATATTTTTGAATCATACCTCATTTGATGAACATAGAACTACCTAAACCATTATAAATTTTTTATTTATTATACTTTACCATTATTGGGATGAATAAATTATAAATATTAATTCAAAACCATAACTGTTATACCAACACAAACATGTAATAATTAAAACTACGAATTACGTATAATTAATATTATCTAAAAATATTTAAAAGTTATGTAACAAAAGAACATAAAATATTATTGGGAAAATTAATAAATATAAATAAGGTTATATAATATATTATTAATGTGTATATGGTTGTTATAGCAGACGATATAATTCATCTAGATGAGTAGGAATTCACGGTTTGGGATTTGAAGATGACTTGTAACTTCAGCTTTTAACAATATGGTTAAAAATATTTTATGAAATATATTTTCATGATTTCACTTAAATTTTCCAATATATATAAAAAATATATAACACATATGGATTTATGTTTTTTAAATCCCTATCAAAATTCCATTATGAAATACTTCTTTTTGGTGATTAATTTTTTGGTATCAATCAATTTACTTTCGATATCATGTTATGTGATACCATCTTGAAATGATATGAATCTTCTTTTATTTAGATAGTTTCACATGAAATGTTGAATTATTGATATATTGTAGCACAAATATGTATGGATTATGATGATTGGAACCCTATATATCCCTCCCATTCATTATTCAAAGATCTATGTCTTGTGAGATAAATATGGGGCATGAGTTATGATACTCGAGTCACAAATTGGCCACGAGATATGAAACTCTATTTAATAATGGGTCATAATAAGTAATGGATCAGCCACAATATGATTGGTCATAGGATTTTGATTCTTGAACCACAATTTAATGTTATAATATGATTTTGTTTGTTTTGTAATTCCTGGTTATGATATATTTTCATGATAAGAAACATTTCTATGTCATATTCCTATGATTATGCTCCATGGGTCATGTTTACTATATCACACTCTTATTACATGGTATATGCATTTTCATTTTATATTACATGTCCAAATATTATGAATTTTATAAAAAAATTATTGCTCCACATTATTTTTAATAATATATTTCTCTAACACTATTATTTCTCGTATGATAATGATCCAACCCTTGATGAAATATTGTTTATTTTTCCCTTAACGATCATTTGAGTTCACCCCTTTCATATATTTTTCAATTCCCCATGTGATAAATATGAGTATAAACATGGATATATAATAAATAGGGTCTATTATGGAGTGATTATAAAGACCTAATCACAATTATTCAAAATAAAATTGTTAAATAGCTAATATATAAAGACACTAAACTATTATGGTTATAGTATTGTGAAAGTGTTTATAAGATTTAATGATTAAATTATAAAAATATAAGTATGTTTTTATTAATTAATCTCACTTGTTATGAAATTTAGAATGTAATGTATATGTTTTTAGAATCAGATCTAGGAGTGTGGGTTATGGGAATCTTAATTGGTATCAAAGTAGGGTTTAGTTTTTTAGGGACTATGATGAGATAAATTTAGGTACAACCCTAAGGATAAGGAAAAGTATGCGATAAAATACTAATTTTTTTAATGTATAAAGAGTTTGGTTTAAAATAATATAAATCACTTTATAAATATAAAAAAAGTGGATGTGTGCTCTAGCATAGATTCAAATAGGGAAAATAAGCCTAAAAAGTTGGTTGAGTATTAACTTGTTTTTACTCAATGCATGATAAGTTGGCCTAACTGCACACCTATTTTGGCACTCTTGGGGGATAAAATATAGTTAATTAACATTTCATTTATGAATCATTATGATCAATTTTAAAATATTTTAGTTATAAAACCTAATAGGAAAATGAAAATGAACATCATAAGTTAAAATCAAGGGGTGATAGATTGATTCAATTATATCATAGTAAAACTAAGTATTATAGCTTGAAATAATGGTGTCATGGGAGAAGAAATATTAATGTTGAATTTTCATATTATTATGTACATTTAATTTGATTTCATTAGATATTTTCATAACCATTGTTGGATTTAGTATTATTTTTTGAAATATGATCGTGAAAATAAATCTCTGAAAGGTGTGTCTCTATAATCTTATAAGATTTATAGTCGTGAGAGGAAATATGTTGGTACTAAATTGTTGAGATAAAGTAAAATATAAATACATTCTGATTATATGGGAAGTTAGGAGTCTTATAGAATTTATGATAGTGAGGTTGATATCATAATATAAAATATATCTTGAGTTTCATACAAATCCTTTAGCTATTTTCCTAAGTAAATGAAATTTAAAATTTCTAGGACGTAATTTTTTTGGGGTGGATAATGAAACACACATAATACTTTAGTTACTATTATTCTATATATTAATACTATTTTAAGTATCTATTTCACATGAAACACCAAAAATAAATTAACCCCTAACACGTTATATTAATATAAATATAACTCTTGAGATGCTTCAGTTGAATTAGAGGGTACCAAAAAAAGAAAATTAATTATTAATCAAATATAGAAATAAAAATAAAGTTCCTTTTTAATTTTAATTCAATGATGAAATTAAATTATTATAGCTAAACAATAAATAAGATCATTTCATCATTCAAATGAATTTTTTCTAAAATTGGTTTTTTAAACTATGAATTTTATTTTAAAAAATTAAGTACATTTTATTCAAATAATGATAAATATATTTTTTATATGAAAAATATATTACCATCAAATTATCAAAAAATTGATTTGAAATGTGAATAAAAAAGTTAATATTTGAAAACATTATTTTCCTATAGAAACAATTTTCAATTATATTTTATATTTCCATATAAAAGATAAAATATAAAATTATAGAATTTTAATGTTACAACATGAACATAAATTTTTTATTTAGCATATCAAAATTATCTTAGGGTGATTTTTTTTATTTTTCTAAAGTGTTGATTTTTAGGTGAATTGTGAAAAAAACAATTTTACAAATATCATAACTTTTATGAAATTCCCATGATATAAAAATGTCCTATAAGTTTATGAAACATTTTTATTGAAAAATATTTAATTTAAAATAGTGAAATAATTTATTTAAATTATTATATTTAATTTATAAATTGATTTATATTACTCTGAAACATAGGTTGTTTTTTCTGAATAAAAGAACAATTTTTTATCTTTTTCTTTAAATAAGTAATTACAATGTTAGATTAAATTTTACATTGGTTTTAATTTAAAATAAATATAATTTATTATTATTAAACCAATAATTTTCCTAATAATATATTCTATACATGATGTTTGTGTAAAAAAAATTAATCTTAAAAATAAATTATTCAAGAAACCATTTTTTGTTACATTTTCCATACATATATTCAAATTAATTTTTTAAAAAAATTAGGAATTAAATATTACAAAATAGATAATGTTTTTTAATTATCATAATAAATATTAATTAATAATTTCAACTTAATTATTGGTAATAGAAATAAATTATCATAGTAAACATTCATCACCGCGGTAGAGGTTAAAAAGGTAAAAGATGAAGTAGCCAAAAAAATAAGGCTACAATTATCACAAAGAAACCAAATTGATTTTTTGAATGTATATAGACCTTCCCTATCCTTATCTTCACAATTTTTCATATTTTCTACCACTTAACCCAATAAATTTCTTTATATTATTTTAAAGTTATAACTAATTACAAAAAATCCAATCCCCTCACATATAAAGGGATCCTTCCACCACACTTTCAAAGTGACTCAAAAAAATAGAATTAACCACTAAATTTTTTCAAATTTCCCTCCTAAATAATCCACGCCCATATTTGTTTCTTATATTGCTATGTATTTCCCAAGTCCCTTATAAATTAAGAAGTTTTCCAAGAAAATATTCAATTCTTCGATGTATGTATTTTCCCCTATCTAATAATTATCTAATTTCTTATTATTCTACCTATTATTTAATGTTATTGATCACAATATTATAAGTTTTTTAAAAAAATAATAATTTAGAAAATTAATATTACCATTATCAATTATCTTATTCATTCATTCATTATACCAAACAACTCTTAAGGTTTCATTTTCCACGTATGTGAATAGAGTTACAATGATTATATCATGAATGATTAAGAAAACATAAATAATAGTAATATTATATAATAATGATGAATTTTATATGTTATCATAATCATTTATTTATGATACCATAATAAAATAATTCTATAATCATACTTATCCAGTTAATTATTACATGTTCTTGTTTTGGGTGATTTAATCACCAAAATGAACGATGATATGAATATTTATCATGTATTGTTATGAAAACACAATTTAAATTAATATATGATATTAATATAAAAAATTATTTTTATTCTAGAATGGAAATATTAATATTTAAACTCATTATTAATTAACAACATTTTTTATGATAAATGATTCCAAACTAAACACTTTTTAGATTTTTTCTTTACAAATTATACCTCAAAATTCAATGGGATGAACATAGAACTAAATAATATATTATGAAAATTAAAAATCTAGTACATTGAACATTATAGAGATGATTAAACTATAAACATGGAGTTAAAACTAGACCCGTTATAATAAAAAACCTAGAATGGTTAAAACCACTAATTACCAATAATTAATATTAAAAAACTAAAAATATGTAATAAATTAATATAAATTATTATTAATAAATTTATAAAATTTCAATGAGGTTCTATAATATATTAATAATGAGTCTATGATTATTATATATAATGTTAGAGTAAATCTGACTGATTAAAAATACATAGTAAAGGATTTTCATAACACAAATTTCCTTTTATTGAGTTATAATGTTATTTATTAAGCTTCAACCTTCTATTTTTTTTCAAAATATGTTAATATAATATTGTACTTAGGCTTAATTTTTTTATGTTTTATAGTTATTTCTCATAAAATAATTTTAAAAGTATTTTTATATCAAATATTTTGAAAATCATAAGGGGTTTTCTCATATATTGTTTTTTTATTCAGACTTATGTTGCATTAACAACTAGTTTTATTTAGTGTGGTGTATTTACATACCATTAATTCACTTTTATTATATTATTCATTAAATTAAATATTTTTAAAAGGCCCTATATTTTTATATCTTTCGTTTTCTATGATTCAAAGTTTACTAAATTCATAAGGGGTTTCATTGAAATAACTTCTTTTATAGATTCATAATTAATCCTATTTTATTATGGTATAAATGATTATTTTTACATCCTATAATGATTAAATATTCAAAATTTATTACATATTCATTGATATATTTCTTTATTCATCAAATTTAATGATTTTTAGAATAATTCCCATTCCCTTAAATTTTTATTTTTTAATTCTATGTCCATATTCATTCTACCCTAAAATATTATCCTTTATTATTTTGAAGTATAAATATGTATTGTTTCTGGAATTCTTAAAAAATTTCCCTTTTCATATTTTAAAATGGAATAATTATATCCCTTTTTATAATGTGGGTTTCCGTAATGATATTATTAATATTAAATATATTTTTTCCTTTTAAAATCATATATTTTATCATCCACTCCACATTTGCTTTATAAAAACCATTATATTATTTTCAAGTCACTATTATTGGTATTTATTTAAAATGGTATTTAAAAAAATCATGTTAATTTATTGAAAATGATTTTTTAAAGGTGACTTGTAACTTCAAAATTTTACAACAAGTTTTTTTTTAAATATCTTTTTTTGAATTTTATTCATTTTTCCTTATTATATATAAAATGTATAAATCCAATGAATTTATGTTCTATGAATAAAACTATAAATTTAAGTATGAAATAATCCTTATATTGACTGATTTTTTTGTACCAACTGATTTAATTTTAATATCAGGTTATGTGATACCATTTCGAAATTAAATGAAACCCATTTTCCGTCTATGGGATCTCATGGAATGATGAATGGTTAATATCTTATGACACACATATGTATGGATAATTATGTTTGAGGTCCTATATATCCTTCCAATAAATTGGGTATTGTTTTATATCTCATGATATAATGATTAGTAATGAGTTAAGATTTTTGATTCAAAAATATCTTTTGATTTCTAATTCTCGAGTCACTAATGGATCGTAAGAAGAAATTCTAGAGCCAGCATATAGTGAGTCGTAGAATTTTGATAGAAAAACCACTTTTTAGTTTTTTATGATTAATTTTTCACCATAATTCCATATATCCGCATCATATGGCTATAATTATGATCCCTGAATTCTATTTATTATCTCCCCTTCTTAGGCCATGTTACATGTTTGTTCATATTAGATTACATGTCCTACTATCATGACTTTTTTAAACTATTATTATAATATTTTATGTTAAATAAGATATTTTACCCAGGATAATGATTCTTATATGGTTATGATCTAACCATTTATGACTTGTTGATGTGTTTTTCATTTAATGAGATTTTGAGCACACCCATTTCATATGATTTATATTCATTAGGTTATGAAGGTGAGTACTAACTATGATATGTCTAAAAGGGGATCTAGTATGATGTGACTGACTGAATGGCCCGAAGGCCTTCCTTTTTTATTGATTTTATGATAACCCCCCTTTCAAGGGATGAGGGGGAACCCTTACAAGGCCCTTAGTCTTAGGAATTACATTTCCCGTAGGCTTGGAGACATTACATGACCCGTAGGTCTTAAGGAAATCATACAGACTATGACTACTTGAAATTGCTCCTCCCCAGCATCTGCATCGTGATTATCTCCCCACCTTTACATGACTGTTCGTCTAGGGATTTAGAATGATGTGATTATTAAGAAATAATATCAAATATATGAAATAAAATTTTTATTTAATCAATATCCAAAGGTAGTGAACCATTACAATTCTAGTACTATTCCATTTTCCACGAGATATAATATCTGAATTATGAATATATATATATATATATATAGTCTTGAGTCATCTAATTATCTTTTAATTTTGGTTTATAATGTATGTGTTTCTATCACCTAGTATTATATTTTGGATTCAATGTATATCATTATTGGTGGAATAATATATAATTTAAAGGAAGAATAAAAAGGTACGATGCATGGAGGAGCCAACAAATGAATTATCAAAATTATAGTGATGCTAGCCATATTTTGAATTAGTTGAATGAATCATGTCTGAATGAAAATATATTTGTTTTACTAAAGATGAATGTGAAATATGTTATCTAGATTATCCTAATCCCCAAAAATGTGATCATATTATCATTAAAAATAGAATCTTAATGATTTAGGAATAAGATCATATAATATGAAGAAAAACTATATTTTGTGTATATTTGAAAATGGGAGAAGTACCAAATAGGCCTAAGAGGGAGTATACCACTATAGTTGGTGGTGAATCAGTTGTTTCTAAAAAACTAAACTCTTAGAAAATGTTATTCCCATAACTATTTATAGTGATTGGATATCAATAGAGATGATGAGATGATGAGATATTAATAATTAAATAACATAATAAATATAAGGGTTAATAGATGGTTTATAGAATCTTTGTAATGTTTTTGACACCCAATGAATTAAATTCATGATTTTATTGTGATATTTAGAATTTTAATATCAATAGGTTCCACGAAGGTGATGAGAGATGGATCTAAACTCTGATTACAATAAAAAATGATGAGAGCCAATAATTTATCGATCTTAAATTTTCCTAACATAAAGTGCCTCTATAATTTCAATGTTGTGTACCTTATTTCTTCTCCTAAATCATTTATAATAGATCCATGGAATGGGTTCCCACTTATCTTATAGATTAACCTCATTTTAAAAAAACTCACTCACCCTATATTTTTATCTATCCATCATATATTTATATAAATTTTATGTGTTATACTATAATAAACATAAATATTATGTGATCTCCATATCTACAAGATATAGTTAGGGAAAACTAAATATATCTTGTCAAATAGTACTAGGTTTGTTGTGTGGATGGTTGGATTATGTCATAATAGCTACAAAATCTTTAGTTCTATTTGACCAATGAATTCATGAAGTTCATACCATTTTTGGGGTGGCCAATACTTTATTGATCACTATCTATAAAAACTTAAGAACCACTTATTCACCATAGTATCTTAAATTTGAATATAGTATTGTGGATTTCACCGTGGTGGAATGAATCATCATTGTTTGGTGGGAATCCCTTCATTTTAGAGATTAGTATCACAATATTTTTTTATAACCTCAATGTTATAATGTAATCAGTCTCTAGAAATATTATTAGAATCTCCCTCATAGATCAAATATTAATTATTATGCATGAAACTTACATATAGGAGTAAACTTATCCTTTTCATATAATATTTCACAATGCTCCTAATAGGTCTATGGAATTATGTGTCTTTATAAGATTAACTCCTATCCTACAAGACCCACTTTATGGAATAATAATTACCTTCATTCTTTAATGTTCTTAAACTCAAAATAATTCTATTACATTGAAACTCCACTTAACTCCAATGATACTTTAACTCATCCATGATTTTTTTTAAATAAATAAATCATTAATATATTTCTAAAGTCATCAATAAAATTCATTAAGAAACTAATCATAGTATTCCTCTACTGTGAAGGTTCTCTAATAATGTAAACATAGTATAAAATAATTTTTTTATAGGTATCTAACCAATATGTTTAAATAACATTAATATTTTTACTGTGAATCAATTGGGATTAACTCACAACTTCTCCATTTCCAATTAACATAGTGAGGGACTTCATAAATCTATCCCATAAATGTCTCTTTATTATTTTACAACTTGTATAATAAAATATCACATAAAAATATCATTTCTCATAAATACACAAGGATATAAACTAATATAAAATAAGTCATGGAGTATTTTTTTGATGAGGATATAGAAAAATTATGTGGTATTGTAAATAATATTTGAGATTTGGTGAATGTAGAAATATACTAAAAATAAAATAATATTCTCACACTAAAAAATATTTCAAGGAGTGGTAGAAGACAATAATTATGATAAAGAGATAAATTAAAAACATTTATTTCAAAATAAACTAAGTGAGAGATGTGATAAGTTTGGTCAAAAGATTCTAAATTCCTTAATAATACTTCTTAAAAATTAAAATGGTTTAAGAACTCTCAGTATTATGGATGAAAATAAAAATGATATTATATCTACAGTCAATATGATAAAAACATAAATAATAATAAAAAATATGTAAAAATAATATGTATCTAAATAATAAGATTTTGTTAATAAAAAACTCATTTTTGGATGAAGTAATGGCATCTATGAGAAGAACTAATAAGAGTATTTTGAAAAGGGAAAGTGTTTTTAGGTTTAGTAAACATTCTCATCCAGATGAATCTCGATAAATCAATTACTGATAACACTACTTTTTTCATTGATTAATTTTATTTTCTATGAAATATTTTCAAGGTGAATAATTTTATTTAAAATCTAGATATGATAATTTTATAGAAAAGGATATTATACAGTCAATTATTATAGAAGCATCTCTAGTGAATAAATAATAAGACATCAATATATTTTAATTGACTAAGAATAATGCATAAGAAAATATGATTTAAAACATTTTAGAGAATTTTTATGGTAGAAACATTTCAAAGGTAACTACTTCATGATACTTGGTTAAAAAGTGTTCCATTAAAAATATATTTTTATTATTTTATAATCACTTTCTCTTGAGTATAACACCACTGATTTTACATGGAATTTCCAAAATGTGAAAAATAGATCATATTACAGAATGGATCAAGAATGGATAATATATGATGCTCGAAAGGATTAATAAAATAATAAAATTTATTTTTTAAAATTTTATAATAAATAATATGATTTCATTAATTAAATTTATTTAAAAAAATTCAATTCGTATCACACCTCACTCAATTTATTTAAAAAAATATATAAACCTTTCTCATTATTTTATATTGATGATTTTTCCAATTATGGAAGACAAGGGTTGTTAAATTTTAATATATACAAAATAATATATTTTAGGGTGTGTTGAGTTTATTTTTAAAATATATTAAGCTTTTATAATACATTTAATGGAAAATATTAAGTATTGATTTTGTTGTTTCCTATATAAATCTTTCTCAAGATGGGTTATGGTTAATTGATTAATTTATAATTTTTATGAGTTAAAAATAATATCATATGGTATTTATTTAGAAATATATAATTAGTTAAACTTTTTAATTTTTTTTATTTGTTTTAATTTTTTAATTATTATCATTACTTGGTAGTTTGAGAGCCTACTCTTATTCCCTATATTGATATTTAGATCATATTTTTAAATGTTATATTGAAGAATCGAATAAATTTATTTGGAGGAGAAATTAGATATTTTCATGAATAGAGTATTGAAATCTCAAAACTAGATTATGGAAGTTATTTCAAAGAGGAATCATATATAGAAATTGGTAACCTAGATAATTAAGTCCATTTAATATATTTTTAATAAAGGGGGAAATAAATAAAAATTAAGGGGGAGAAAGAGTTTAACAATAAACGAAAAATATATACAAAAGTGTAAAATTATAATATGGAGATAATTAATATTAATTAGAGAAAGGAAAATGGTAATAATTTTTTATTAGAATATAAAAATTTATAATTTACTGTTTTTGAAAAAAATATAATGGGGGGATTGATGTTTCCTTAAAAGATAATGAGATTATAGTAAAGAGGTGTTTTAAGTACCGATGAATTGATTAACTAAATATATTTTATTTTACATAAATAAATATAGATACAATAAATTTGGTTTTCAATACATTAAATAAAAAATTTGGTATCTTTCATGGCCCTCATAACAAATAAATTTTGATACCAAGAAAAAATATAGTTTAGTGTGAAATAGTTTGTTTCTAGAGAGGTAGGATTTTTAGTATGTTATGTGTTGTGTGTGTGAGTTTTGTTGGAATGAAAATCCAATTACCAATTACATATTTAAAATAATGAAACTAAAATAGTGTTGTTGAAAATTTTAAAATAAGTGGTCTCCCCTTAGGTTTTTCTTCACCTTACCTATTAAATCAAGATTCATTCAATTTAAACTATGTTTCTCTCACACTAACTGTAAGAAGAATCAACTAGTTACCCTATCTATGTATTTTTTTTTTGTGAAAACATGGATATTAAATGATTACTTCCCTAAATTGTCTTACATATCAAATTTAGAAAAAAATTATAATCACTTATAGATTAACCAACTACCCTCTATTGTATGGGAATTAAGAAAACCATATTGAATGTGTATAAAATGTAATGACCCATGGATTTGGGGGTTCTTATGTTTTAGAGGTAGTTTGAATTTTCATCTAAGAACAAGATATATTTAAAGAATTAGGTTTTGATTACTAATTTTATCATTTTAAATTCACAATTTGGTTTTTTATGTGGAACACCACCCAGTTAGTGGTTTGGGTTCTCAGCTGACCAATGGAGAAGCGTTAAGGTGGCCCTACAGATGGAATTTTAGTTGTAGGAATCCACTATTGAATAGTTATAAGGGTTTTATCATGGTTTCCTAAGATATATGTAAACCATTTTCTAGCCTTGAAGGTCTATGCTATAATGGAGAAAGGGGTTGTGGGGTCATCCTTTCCATTTTGAGCAATCCATTCCACAACCATAGAGGCCCGGCCACGGCGTGACCCAGAGTGTAATACTATTCTAATACAACAAAGGGTGGAGGGTCCTTAGGGTGGTGAGTATCAAGATACCCCCAATGTGAGATACAATATGTTTACCTATTCTATATTTCAACCCATGTGGTTACACCACAAAAGACCCCATGCCCAGTTTTTTAAGTTGGGGTATTCCAGTAATTTTCCAAAAATCTCCCTTCATTTAAGGTTAAGAGGAACATATGAGGAGGTACATCAATCCAACTATTATGGATATCTAAACTCAATAAAAAATATAGGGTGATGTATTTTGGTTATTTCTAATGGACATTTTATGTATGTTTCTCATGTCCTCCCCTTCCATTTTAGTTTTTATTTCTAGCCCTTGATCTCAGTTCTATTTTGGTCAGTTTTTTGTATATATTCCACAAATTAATGGTTTAATTGGTTAAGGATGATGTATATTTTAGGTTACTTGGTGGAGGAAATTTTGAAAGTTTGATTGCAGACTCTCATAAGTGATTTCAGTGCGGCAATGATGTGTGTTGAGTCTCTAGGATATTGTTACTATTTAAATTGAATTTTATAATTATTTATTAATTTTAAAATTATTTATTTATGTTGTATGGTAGGAAAAAGTGTCTTGGGTGGTGGTATTAGAATGTTCTATCCATGGTCTAGATTTTCATGGATGGTAATTTGGTTTTGAAGGTAAGTGGTCCCTTTAAAACAAATCTATATACATGTTTTTTCATGTCTTCTTACCTGCATTCGTGTGTATAGGACCATATAGGTGAATGGGGAATGAGAATACTATTTGAGATGATCTCTTTAACACTTGGGTAAATTGGGATCATCTAGATATTGTGTTTCCATGGGGTGAGGGTGCCATTTAGGTTGGCACGAGACTCAAGTGGTCTTAGAATGTGAGATAAGATATGTGTTAAACACCCCTATATTTTAGAATATATCCTCATTAATATTTTTGATTATTTTTATTGCATTTGATACATGAAACACCAAAAAAAGTAAATAAAGATTTATTAAATTTTTATATTTAAATAAAATTTATAAAATAAATGAATTTATGAATAGGGTCAAATTCACTTAATGTAGTACCATTAAATCATGAAAAAATACTTTTAAATTGATTTGTTGAATTATGATTTTTTTTTAAATTTAATAATTTTTATAAATGATATCAATATAATTTATTGTAAAATTAAATGAATAAGTAATAAAATAAATTATTTATATCAGTTTAATTGTTAATTAATGATATATAATTCATGTCTAATAATTATTGTCTAAATTGAAATGTTTTTTTAAAAAACACTATTTTATTTTTTATATTTTTATTTAAATAGATAATTTCACTTATTATGAGTATTACACCTATATAATTTTTTTACCCATGTATAAAAAATAATTATCATTCAAAATTTTATTATAAACTGATTATAAATAAAGATAAAATCATTTGACAGTAAAACGAGATATTTTTCCCAAAAAATATATAAAAACTATTTTATCTTAGTTAATTAAATTAAAAATAATTGAAAAATAATTTTAGTTAAATTTATAGATAATATATTAAATAAATAAATTTAACTTTCTTTTAATGGGTTTTAATAGGTAATGAATTTAAATAAAACCATTTTTTTCTTAAGGATTTTTTTTTCTTAAAATGAATTTTACCTATTTTGATGAAAGATATTACAATTAAATTCCACCACCCATATAAATTTAATCTTATAAATTTTATTATACATTCGTAATGTTCATTTCTAATTTTTTCTTATGGGAAATTTCATTTTTTTCATAAAAATAGGTTACCTTGGTTAAAATTGTATCACCATGGTCAAGGTAAAAATGGGTTAAAAGGGTTAAAATAAAAGGATAATGATTCAATATATCACTAAAATAGTTATTTAATTTCATTTTTCGAATTTATTTATACCTAATTCGCCTTATGTTAAAAAAAATTATTTTTTGGAGACATTTTCCTTGAGAAATAAATTTATTATACTTAAAAGTTCTTATCTATAAGGGTGTCACTCCTCTCACTTATCAAAAATTAAATCCTATTATAAATTATACACACCAATTTAGAACAATGGATTGACCAATATCTTCCCGAATAAGTTTACAACATCCTAATCCATGATCTATAGAATTTTGTTTCCCAAAAGATCCATATATGAATTTTTAAAGGGGGTTTTCAATGGAGATTATCCAAGGAATAGGTATAAGTTCTTACAAAACTTTTTCAAGTTCATTTATTATTAACCAAATAGAAATATTACAAAAACAAATTATCATAATGAAATCAGTATATTTAATATAATAAATTTTTTCAGGTTATAGGTAAAATAATTTTTTATCTTCTTTTAATCTAATATAAAACAAAGTTTCACTCAAACGTACGTACAAACTATTGCCTCCTTAGAGTGATATAATTAATTTTTCACCACCACCAAAAAAATATAGTTATACATATGGATATAATGAATAAATATTATATTTAAATAATAATTATTATTCTAAGATGATAAATTATTACTTACTATAATTTCTTTTCATTTGTTAAAAATGAATTTACCACTTTTGCGTGCATATGGATTTCAATCTCCAAGAAGTGATTTAATTCATTTTTTATCACTAACTTACATGGATTATTTTAAATGTGTATGAAATTAATAAATATAATAATTATGAAATTATTAATATATTTTATATGATGAAACTATGACAAAAATAAATGAATTAGAATTAACAACGTAAAACATATATGGAAAACAAAACAATTGAGAACCACATATTCATATTAAATAATTATTATTAATAAATAGGAGATTTGAAATAATGATTGAATGATATATAGTAATATAAGTCTGAATATTTTTATTTCATATATTTTGAGTAACTCAAAATTTATTATATAAGATGTTAGAGTGTGTTTGTAGCATGTCGAGACTTGAGTTGAGGGAATTAAATGACAATGACACTTTTTACTGGGATTTTTTATATTTAAATTATTATTATGGTAAATTATTTTCTCATTCCCTTATAAACCACATATATTTTATTCTCATATGGTTATTGTTTTATTTTTAAAATATTCATTCCTTATTTTTCATTTTGGTACTGAAAATATAGAAAATAATTTATAGAAAAATCTGACCTTATTTATCCTTTTTTTTCTCAGGAATCATTCTCTTCTATATCCATGATCTTTGTAAATGTTAATTTTTACTTCTATATAATCGATAAATTTATTTTCAATTAATATTAAGACTATTTAAAAATTATTAAAAGCCATATTTTCAAACATTTTCTATATAAAATACTTTGACTCTTTATAAAAGTAAGATAAGAATGTTTATTAAATTTTTTGGATCAGATGTATTTTTACACCTTCGTGGTATTTATTCATTATCAAGTTTTCATTATTGGGTTTTATGGGTTTTCAAATAAAATCCTATTAGTATTGTCTTAGGAATTTTTTATTTTAAAATATTACAAAAAAATAATGTTTTATCTTGTTTTTCAAAGAATATTTCTAATATTTATATAACATTACTTTTCATATATGTCAACATTCTATAAATATTGATATTTTTATTTAGGGATATTATCTTATCATACCATTCAATTCGTTTCTCTAGATATCTTGTAATGATGATGTTTTAAAAATGTTTCATAAAACCTATTTAATTCTCATGAGTTAATTAAAATGTGAAGTAATTATGAATGATCATATGTTCTTATAGAATATTGATAAGTGGTTATTATTATATTGGGGGTGGGTTCATTGTATCCATCTAATGAATTGGGTAATGTTTTACATATCATTAAATTAGAAGGATACATGGGATATTATCACAATCCTAAGGGTATATTAGAGGCTAACTAATGACAAAGAGTGTACATGAGTTATTAAACCAATATCAAGAGGGCACACGGGTTATTGTACCAAGCCCAATAAGGTACACAATTTTTTATTTTAGGAATAAAATGTAATGAATTTCATGGTTTGTAGCCTTGACTTATTATTTTTATATTTATGTGAATTGGTGGTGAACATAATCCAATATGGGGAAATTTTCATTATGATAGTATTTTAAATGACCCTTTACTATGGAAATGATTTTATGTGCTTATTTGTATTCCAAAAATTATATCTGGAGCTTTTGATATCTTGTTGAACTCAAGATTGATTATTTATGTTTCCAAATACTTATGAATAAATTATATTTTTATAAAAAATATTCATGTTTTGAATAATGTATTATGATTTATGACTTGTTTTGAATAGGATTATATGTTTTGATCATGTTATCACACACATAAGATTATATTTTTCTCAAATATGTTCATCGATTAACATCTCCCATGTTTTCTATTACTGATCATTTTAGTTCACCCATACATAAATTTCCATTTTCCTGGGATATAAAGATAGGGTTTAAGTAGAAAAGTTATAATAAGTTTACTATATGAGGAGAAATTTTTGGGAGATATTAATTATATTTCTTGAATGAAGATGATTATATATTTAGTATTTAAATAAAATAAACCTTTATGGTTTTTTGGAATGTATTATTGTTTAATGTATTGAATATCCAACTAAAATGATGCAATATTCATGTAAGTGATGATTGGATCTCCTTGGATTATATGAGTGTATGGTTTAGTTATTTTTTGAGATTAGGTTATGAGAAATGAGATAATATAACCTATGAAACCCATTTAAAAATTAAGGTCATATATGATGACTCTAAAATTAAATAGGTTTATAAGAAGAATTCATAATTTATAATATATTTGGAATTAATTTCAATACCATATGATTTCTAACTCTGATTTTGGATATGTACACAAATATTTTTTGTTTTAGTTAATGGATTGAACCAGGATGGATAATGCTAAAGATAAATTTGATGTCCAATAAAATGACCAACCTCATGATAAACCAAATGGAATGATATATGGGATACAAAATCTTGTGTCTATTCTTACCCAACTCTATCATGATATTAATAATAACATGAATCATATTAAACTTCCAAATGTATAAAAGAAGAAACAACTAACCATTGAGTATTTTATGATGAAATTTACACATTCCTTTAGTGGGTCATCTAATCCACTTATCTCTATGAAATGGATTGATTCTATAAAATATATATTCTCTACTACCAACTAATTAGACCATTAAATGGTTGTCTGGGATATATTATTTAATAGGTGAGGCACACCAATTATTGACTTTAATCAAGAAAATGAGGCCATAGGAAAAAAATTGTATCCCTGATATAAGAAGAATTTAATAATTTATTTTTTAATAAGTATTTTCTCTAAAATACTAACACCGAAATGGATATGGAATTAATAGAACAAAATAACAAGGATGATGAATACATTGGTATATGTGATGAAAATTTCACCCAATATACAAGTTGTTATTATGTATTGATCACTGACTAGAAATAAAAATTTATCAACTCTTTAGTGGGGTAAAACCAAATTATTTAAAGTTCATTGGATATTTGATACATTTATAGCTATGAATAAGTTTAATAATTTTCTCTCAAGGAAGAAATAAATAGTATAAACTATCATCATTTACATGTTTTTTGGATAATAAGAAAAAAAGGATTTCCATGGAGATTCAAATAATAAAACCGATGGTAGAAGGGAAATTAATATTCCTTTATTCCAAAAATATCAAAAATATTCATATGAGAAATTTTATCCATGGGTCATGTAAATTCTTGAAGTTTGTAAGATAATGTCTTCGATTATATGAATTCTAAAGTGATGTGAATAGGTCAACAAATGAAATGAATGTATAGAAAGCTCAATTAATGTTCCACCCTAACTCTAATGATATAATTACAACAAGTATAGATATTACTTCAACCAATTAATGAATAAAAGGGTTAATTATGATGGTTATCATCAATAATATCTGAATCCAAAGCACAATGTGATGGCTTATGCAATCACAACTACTCATGTCTGACATGAGAATGAAGTGGTGAAAGGTATAATTATCATCTACTCTAGAACTAATAATTCCTTATTTGATTTAGAAACCACCCACTATTTAATAAATAAATAATTTTATATGATTATCACATGACCACCTCAATGGTTAGATATTTATTTATTGGTCAAAACCATTAATGGTATGATTATTTCATCTCAAGTCTACATCTCCTATCTGAATAAAGTTATTGGGAATTTTCTTCTGAAAATTATTGTTATTCTTGCTATAGTTGAATTTTATGTGATTATGGTAATGTATTATCTCTATCTAAATATATTACATATAATTTTATTAGTAAGGTAAGTCACATTTCATATTCTGAATCAATTTATGACTATCTATTTGTGAGAGTATGACCATGAACTTATAATGGGAAATACTTCTATTATCTGGGTCTTATTACATATTCATGAGGATTATTTATCTCATATAGTTAGGGAGAAACTCAAAATTTAAGATATAACTATTATTAAAAAATATATTGATGTATTACCATAAGATTTTCTTATTTTTCCCCTGAGTCACAAATTTGAGTTTTCAAAAGAACTCGGACATGGTTCTATGAATATTTCAAAGACTTCCAATAGAATAGTCCAAATTGAGTTATAGGAATGGAAGAATAAAATATAGGATAATATTTAAAATGGATTTATACAATATAGTGTATCAATATGTGGTGTACCCTTAATTTTTTTAATGAATAATGACTAATCAATGTGTTTTTTAATTGACTATCAATAACATAACAAGATCACTATCACAAAGTATCCACTACCTTGTATTGATGACACATTTTATCAATTATGTAGAGATCGGTACTTTTAAAAGATTAATATTCAATATAGATATCATCTATTAAGGTTAAAAGGTAAGATATACCCAAAAATACCATCCATATAAGGTATAAACATTATGAATTTATAGTGATTCCAGTTGGACTTACCATATCCCCCACTATCTTCATGGATCTAGTGAATAGTTTATCTAGATATTATGATGATCAATTTTAGGTAGAATTTATAGCTGATACTATCATATATTCTGAGATAATGTAAAATATTTATGATCATTTTAATATTGAGTTGAAACATTGAAAACGGATAAGGTTTTTGAAATCATTAGCATGTGTAAATCTAGGCTACAAAAAGTATCATTATTGGGTCACATAATTATAAGTGAGGTTACATTAGTAGGTCCCTAAAATACTAAAGTCATTGAGAAATGGAAATACCAACCACTATGAATCAAATCCATAGTTTTCTTAGATTCGATGGATACTATTTATGATTTGTGAGAAATTTGTCATGGATATCAAATCCACTAACCAAGTAGATAAGGAAGGGTTACGAGTTTCTTTGGACATATTAATGAAAAGAAAATTTAAAGTAGATGAAGAGAATAATTTTCAGTGAACATATTATTACACTATAATATAGTAAAAAATGGTTTGTGATATACATTAATACATTAACGAAAGTAATGGGATGTGTTCTCATACAGAATGACATGGCAGTAGCATATTCATCATGAAAATTGAAGGTTCATGAAAAAATTATGTATATCTTAAATTGGAGTTAGAAAAAATGATTTTTACTCTGAAAATATAAAAGAATTTTCATTTGAGTGAAAGTTGTGATATATATATATACTAATCATAAAATCAAAAAGAATATATTCACATAGGTATAGTTGAATTGTGTCAAAGGAGGTGGTTGGAGTTGTATAAAAATTATTAATTCTCAATACATTACCACCTGAGGAATGAAAACAAGATGTATAATGCTCATAGTCAGAAATAACATAATAGATATTCCATGATGTGGACTATAAAAGATCCATTTCATATGAATTTTTAGAGGGAAGGCGTTGAACTCATGTGAGAAGTGGAGAAATTATATCTTTCCTAAATAACTATCCAATCATCCATCCATGTAATTATTAATGATGTGTAGATGGAGGATTTGGAACAATAAAATTAAACAATGAATTTTCAAGGGTTCAATTATAAAATAAATGGAATTATAAGATTATAAAAATGGGTATGTATCACTTCGACACCATAACTAATTGATCTATTGGATGAATCACATATATCACCGTTATCTATCTAACATGAAAGTACAAATATTTATAGATATTTTAATGAGTATTTATGATGGGATATCATGAAAAGTGATATTTTAGAGTGTGTTTATCATTGCTTGGTATGTCTGAAAGTTAAATATAAATGTTAACAGTCTAAGGGGATGATGAAAACATTACCCATACCTATATAGAAATGGTAAAAATCAGCTTGGATTTAATCATATGACTCCATAAGAACTATAAAGTCTATAACACCATTTTTGTTGTAGTCAATATCCATAAAAAGTCAAAAAAAATTACTATAAATGATAATTTATTGCTTGATAAACTTTATAATATGTACATTAAAGAAGTTGTAAGTTTTCAAGGTGTACCACTCTCAATCATATCTAACAAAGATTATAGATTTACGTTAATGTTCTGGAGAAGTCTTCAACAAGCATTAAATATATAGCTAAGATTTAACATGACATATCATCATCAAATAATGGTTAGTCTGAGAAGAATATTCAAACCCTATATGATATTATAAATTCTTACACTACATATTTTAAAGATTTTTTGTAAGAACACTTTCCTCAATTCAATTTTGCGTAAAAAATATATTTTACTCGATAATTCATATGAATCCTTATGAACTCTTATATAGAAAGATGTACATATTTCCAAAATATTGGGATAACTTGGATAAGAATAGGTATTGATGCCTTATCTAGTTAAAGAAGTGGAAAAGAATTCTAGTTTAATTCCGAAACACATCGGGGATTCTCAGAGTTGGCACAAAAGTTATGTTGAAAATATTCAGTGAAATGTAGATTTTGAAATGGGTGAAAATTTATTCTTAATAGATATGGAAAAAAGGGGAAGTTATAACCTATGTATATCAATCCCAATGATATTATTGGTCATACCAGGATGGTATATTATCTCTTTAAATTTCCATAAAACTTATCCTAAGTTCACATAGTTTCATATTTATCTCTTATAAGGAATTATTTACATGACCCATCACATATACTAAACTCAGACGCTGTATAGTTGTATCATGATATTTCTTATGATGAACAGTCGACAAAGATTATGGATTGAAGAGATAAAATGTTTTGGAACAAGATCATTCACATAGTTATATTTGTATGGGGAAAACTTAAATTTTTCACAAAAACATGAGAACCAGAGGATGTAATGAGGTTGATTTATCATCATCTGTTTTCATTAGTAAAATAGAATTTAATGAGAAAATGGGTTATTGGAAGATGGCTGCCTCCTCAGATATAGCTCTTGGTGTTTTGGTTTTCCATATCCTCACTTTCATCCTCCTTACCTCTCGCCGACCTCTTGCTCTCCTTCTCCATTTTGATCCATATTAACGGTCAGTTTTTATCCATTCTCTACTTCATCATCATTAGTGGCGCTCCTTATTTCCCCTCTGTCTCAGTTCACTCTGTGGTTTAGGTTTTCTTCTTCCCTCACCCCTGCCACTCATGGATTTTCTCTCTTCCTCTCTTCCTTGTCGATATTCATTGATGCTTCTTTTCTCCCATCCCTGCCTCTTTGTTCGCTTCCAGGTTTCTTGATCTTGTTTTTCCTTCATGGATGGGAATCTCCTTTTTTGAATTGGTTTTTCTTCTTCTCACCTCCTTCTTCCTTCCATCTTTGATTCTCTCGGTCCTCCACCCTAATGTCGTCTCTTGCGACATTCTCAGTTTTTATTCTTTCTAAATTTTATCATGTTGGTGTCTATTTATCCAGTTATGTAAAGACTCATAAATTCCATGTAATTTATTTTAAATTATTTGGTATTAATACAAGTCTAAAAAAGTTAACGGCGTGTGATTCTAAGGCCTGGTGTGCTCAGAATGGAGTTTTGAACTTTTTTAAGGTACGTTCAGTAAATGTGCGGGTGAAATTTTCTAAATTTTAAGTCGGTAATCAGAATTGAAATCTGAGGACACCGTTGAATCCGCAGCACTGGTATTCACTTAAGGGAATATTCACTTTGACCTCAGTAGTTCAGGTGAAAAAGTTAGTTTTTTCAGCTTCTAAAGAAATAATAAAATAACATAGAGATTGTTATTTTATTTCCTTTTTTTCTACCACCTGTTGAGTGGCGGTGGCGGGGATCACAGAGGTAGTTAGACATTTAATATGGGATATTAAATGCCTAGTTACACTTTGGTTGTATAACCACCCATCATGTAATTAATGTGGCACATTAATTACGTCAATTAATATGGCACATTAATTATGTCAATTAATGATCCTCATTAATTCCTCGGTGCGTTACTCACCCTTTCCCCCCTCTATTTAAATGGGGCTTGGGGTAGTGTTTTTGGAATGACTTCAAAAAGCGAGGAACCTATAGAAAAGTGATGTGACACCTTCCACCAACAGAGATGGAAGCTCAGGTGGCAAAAAACCAGGATCGACAAACATCAGCGGCTTCATCGAATGCAGAATCTTCTTCCACCACCGCGACATCTCCAAAGAATATTGAGGTAGGGGTTGTCAATTAATTTAAGAAATTCCCAAAATTCTTCTCCTCATTCTTGAATTTTTGGGTGGTTATTGTGGGGGATTTAAATAGGGTTTATCTTTATATTAATGTGATGTATAAATTACTACCACTTTTTATAATGTTAAACGTGGAGGGTGCAAGAAAAATGAATAAGTTCGGGACCCTATGCCGCTTGATTTTCATTACGTTCTTTGGAGGAGGGTTTTCCCAATGTGATAGAACCTTGAAATCGGGAGGTGCGCAATGACGGCGGCATCCCGGGAGGCCCGAAGGCCTGAGTGTAAAATAAAACATACCTCCAAAGCTCACCTGGTGGGTCGTGGAAGATTTGTCGGTGCGACACCAGCACCGACAGGCGAAGGCAGCGGTCGGTGCTCACCGGCCGCGGAGGAGTGCGGCATCACTCGATACTATGGTGGTCGGACCGGTGGCCGACAACAACCAGCTGCAAAGGTGGGAGGCGGTGCACCGTCACGCACCATAGTGAACTGGTCGCGTCTACGAAGACGCAGCGAAGGTCGCGACCCACTCCCTGCAAGTCCCGGGGCTAATGACGCAGCTCCACCTGGTGCCGCCCTTTAATAAACTAAATGAATATTTGATTCATTTGTTGGGTGGACCGTGTAACCCCCATGAGGGTCGCGCCTACCAGCGGGCGGGACGGCCCAGCGGGCCGGGCCGGTTCGGGCCTAATCAGATCAGACTCGGACCCCTCTCATGCCCAAAAACATTTAACATGCCTTATCTTGCGAACCTGATGTATGTTTGATGAACTGTCTATGGCGTTGGGATCCTTGGAGCAAGATGAACCTTTTAAGATACTCTATGAGAATTTTGGAGAAAGTTAGAGTATGGATGGGTTGGATTGACCTCGAATCCAACTGGCCCCTTGGCACTAAAATGTCAATAACTTACAGACCGGATGTATGGTTGACACACTGTCTATTGTGTTGAAACACTTTTGACGCGATAGTTCATCAAGTTACTTCTTCGTGGGACTTCGTTCCGGTTGAAATATGAATGATGGCTTGAGGAGCGGTTTCTCCCATAGACAAGCATACTATGAGTGGGAATCTTGTGTCTAGCTGAGATGTGAAGAATGAAGAGTGATTCTGTGTGAATCAACACCTATAGATTCTATGTGAATCATCACACAACAATTCTTTGTGAATAATCACCCAGCGATTTTGTGTGAATTAGCACCCAATGATTCTGGGTGAATCCACACCGAGTGATTCTGTTTGAATCAACACCCAGCGATTTAGTGTAACTCAGCACCCATAGATTCTGTGTGAATCACCACCCATCAATTCTATGTGAATCAACACCCAAAGATTCTATGTGAATTAGCACATATCGATCTTGTGTGGGTCTTTTAGGGGTTAGTACCTATAGATCCTGTGTGGGTTAGCAGCAGTGCCTCTTGACAGAGTAAAATTATACAGCCTTACGGCTAATCATCTTTACTATTGTACTCAGTTATACCTAGTTTGAGATGTGTCTTTTTCTTTGTCCTTTGTGATTGATATCATGCTTGGGGATTTCCTTTTTGGAATTCTAAGAGACCTTCGAGGGTCTCAGATTCCCTATTGTGTATTGTTATACTCACCCCTGCACGGTCTTCGCTCGCACCTTGTCGTGTCTTGTGCAGGCGACGAGAAGCCTTGAATGAGACTCGGGAGCTAAGACCTGATGGTGGATGATGGTGACGGTAGACGTGGAGAGCTATGGAGACGATCCATACCTACCCTTAAAGTAGGATCCCCAGTGGAACAATCTCAGGAGCTGTTTTCTATTTTCAGTTGTAGTTGTATCTTTCCAGTTCGGCTTATATTCTGGCGCCTTACTTTCAGTAAAAACTTTTACTATAGTAGTTTTACTTCATGGTTGCATCTTTTTGCGTTCTAGTCTATGTGTTTTTAGAGGTTTAAAGGCAATGCCTTCCCATTTTAGGGATATTCTTTTCCGGTGGTAGTTGCCCACGCATGGCCTATGGAAGGCGGGCTTGGGGTAGTCACAGCTCGGGCCCCGGGGGATGGTTCGGGACAAAGTGGTATCATAGGAGTCAGTTCTACTGAATAAATGGGGCTCTATTCTTTCCAATGGATAAATAGTGTTAAGTGTTTTGATTGTGGTTTTCAGTTTGGGGAGTCCAATGTTGGTGAGGTGGCTGACGTATTCATGCACCATGACCCTAAATTATGATTTCTAAATTGGTGCATGAAAACACTAATTGCGTGTGTTTTGGAAATGTTTTACTTTTGATATCTTTTGAGTCAGATCACCAGGTATAAATTATTGATCATGGCGCACCTGTTTCTTTTTAGGATACCACCACATAGACAACCATCCAAGATTCCTGAGCGATTACATGATAACAGACCACCGAGAAATGAGGCTTTGGTGTAAGGCCCTCTTACTATGTTGGAACCTTCGTATGGTGTACCAGCAGCACCACCACTCAGAGGGAAGTAGTTTACACTAGCCCCACTAGCAAATGGTTCACACTGACTGAGTGCATTGCACGAGTTCCAATGACAGAGACCTTCTATTTTTCAAGCCAAGACAGATCCCCAGTTAGTTGAGGACTGGATGGAGGCTGTGGAATGAGTTTTCTTCTTTGTTGGGACACCAGCAGAGCATATGGTGATCCTAGCTACTAGTCTTTTCTTGTGTATGGTAGGAAGATGGTGGAGCCTGAATCTCTAGTTACATGATGAGGAGACTCACACCTGGATGAACTTTGATAGCCTCTTCATGGAAGAGTTCATCCCAATGACACTATGCTCTGTACATATTCAGGAGTTGTTGCACTTATAGTAGGGAAGCTTATCAGTTTCCCAGTACTTGGTGAGATTCACTGACCTCTCGTGCTACTCCACCGACATGGTACGTGACACATTCTTCAGGGCTCGAACCTTTGATAAAGGTCTTTGGTGAGATATCATATCATCAATGATATCACTGAATATCCTAACACTGGCTGGAGGGATCGAGTGAGAATTATTGGTGGAGAGATTCTTAGCTGAGTAGACATCAACAGTGAGAGCCACCACTGGATGATAGGTAGCTGAGTCATCTACAGCAGGCAGTAGGCAGATGACATAGAGGTCCAAGTGGACCAGACCTTCTGGAGGGAAACCCCAGGACGTAGGGTTGGAGGTGCGGAGCTCGCGAGGCATAGGAGGTCAGCAGGTAAGAAGATTGTACTTCATGTGCGGCGGGTAGGGTGATATGGCTCACGACTACCCAACCCGCCATATCGACGATCAGAAGATTCTCGAGGAACCACTGAGGTAGTGGCCGAGGTTCGAGCAAGGAGGTAAAAAGGGTAGAAAATGTGGTAGGAGAGAAGTTCATGCAGCAGGCAGTGTGTGGCAATTTGAGGTTCTACCACCACCACTACTAGGTGGTCCACCCCAACCATAGGGAGCAGGTGGACATGGGTGAGCACAGGTATAGGCAGTAGAGGCATTTGACCACGACACTCTAGAGATGATTAAAGGTACGATATTTGTCTATTCAACCATAGATGTTGTACTTATAAACACAGGTGCCAGTCACTCCTTTATTTCCATGATACTCATTCGGATCTCGGAGATTCTGATGGAGTCGTTAGCTCATTCCTTATGATTAGAGAATCCTACAGGAGAAGATTTGGCAATTATGCACTGGTACAGATAGTGTGAGCTTACTCTAAGAGGTGAGAGCTTCGGATGGGATCTCCTAGTAGCAGCGTCAAGGCCTTACGAAGACATCTTGGGTATGGACTATCTATCTACATTCCAGGATCAGATTGACTATTTTAGGCACAAAGTGTGGTGTGTTCGTGAGGATGGGATTAGGTTTACCTTTTCCAGTGAGTAGGAAACCTTTATATCATAGAATGGACTATCTCGGAGAAGGGTGCATCCAATTACTCATTAGTTGGCTAGCCTCACCTTCAGAGCAGTTTACATGAGGAGTCTGAGATATACTATAGTGGCGGACCAGTATATGTCTTTCTTGATGATGTTCTAGGACTACCTACTCATAGAGAGGTAGACTATCACATAAATCTGTACCCTGGGATAGCACCTATATCTAAACCAACATATCGGATGGCTCCTGTGGAGATTTGTGAGCTGAGGGTACAGTTGGAGGACTTGTAGATAAAGGGGTTCGTAAGGCCCAGTGTTTCTCCATGGGCATCCCCGATCTTGTTTTCTAAGAAGGAAGATAGGAGCTTGAGGATTTTTGTGGACTATCGGCACCTGAACCAGGTGACCGTGAAGAATAGGTATCCTCTGCCGAGGATCGATGATCTCTTTGACCAGCTGAAGAGAGATCATTGGTTTTCGAAGATAGGCCTCAGATCAGGCTATCACCAGCTCAGGGTACGAGATGAGGATGTACCAAAGAAAGCCTTCAGATGTCGGTATGGGAAATATGAATTCTTGGTGATTCCTTTCAGCATGACCAACACTCCAATAATGTTCATGGGGCTCCTGAATAGGATCTTCCAGCCATACCTTGATCTCTTCATGGTGGTACTCATTGATGACATCTTGAAATACTTGGCATCAAAATAGGAGCAGGCCAGGCACATGTAGATAGTTCTATATACACTCTGAGAGCACCATCTTTATGGAAAGCTCTCGAAGTGCCAATTCTGGATATGGAAAGTCCACTTCCTGGGGCATGTTATCTCAGAAGCCAGAGTTGCATTGGATCTAGCTAAGATAGAGGAAGTTCTTACTTGGGATCCACCCAAGAGTGTGACCAAGGTGCGGAGTTTGCTGGTTTTTCTTGGGTACTATAAGAGATTTGTACCTAACTTCTCTAGGGTAGTGGCACCCTTGTCAGCTTTAACAAAGAAGGGGTAGCCTTTCCTATGGATGGAGAAGTTTCGGTAGAGTTTCTAGGAGCTGAGGAAGAGACTGATGAGTGCCCCCATCTTGAGGCTACCAAAAGAGGGTGTTGGGTATGTAGTCTACTAAGATGCATCAAGGACCACACTAGGTTGTGTTATGATGTAGGAGCGAGCAGTGATCACTTACGTCTCACAGAAGTTGAGACAGCATGAGTAAAACTATGCTACCCATGACCTGGAGTTAGCAGCAGTTGTCATTGCACTGAATATGTGGCGGCACTACTTGATGGGTGAACATTTTATAGTATACTATGATCATGAGAGTCTCAGGTATATCTTCTCTCTGAAGGACCTGAACCTGAGATAGTGATTATGGCTAGAGTTCCTCTAGGACTACAACTTTGATATAGTCTACACTCCTAGGAATGGGAACATAGTTGCAGACACACTCAGTAGGAGGTCTGGTCTACAGCTACTGAGTGAGGCAATAGAGCAGCTAGCCGCATTATAGATATCCTTCATGGATAGAGATGGAGTAGCTTACCTCCAGTCTATGACTGTCACTCCCCCACTTCTTCAGTGAGTTCGGGAGGCTCAGCTTGGGGACGTAGACTGTGAGGCCTGATGTGCTCAGATATCCTGAGGACAGGCTCCTGATGGATTTTCTAAATTTGGGGAGAACATCATACTCTTGATAGGTAACACCATGGTACCAGTGAATCTACTAGAAGATGTGTTGGGGGAGTTCCATACATTCCCTTTAGTGGTACATCCTAGTGTGCAAAAGATGTATCAGGACCTTCGGCGTTAGTACTGGTCGATAGGGATGAAGAAAACAGTGGAAATTTTTGTATCCTGATGCCTCACTTGTTAGCTAATGAAGGTCGAGCATCAGGTACCAGTAGGCTTATCTCAGCCACATAAGGTACTAGAGTGGAAGTGGGATGGTATATCTATGGACTTCATGAGGGAGCTACCATGTACATCTAGGGGCCATGATCCCATTTGGGTGATCGTTGACCAACTCACTAAGTCGGCCCACTTCCTACCCATCCAAGAGCAGGGATAAGTAGAGATCTTGGGATGTCTCTATGTACAAGAGATTTTATGAGTTCACAGGGTTCCATCGGCGATCGTCTCATATCACGATGCTCATTTTACATCCTGCTTGTGGAAGGTATTTTAGGAGGCATTTGAGACTCAGCTACGCTTGATCACCACCTTCCATCCTCAAAAAATGGTCAAACGGAGAAAACCATACAGACACTCGAGGACATGCTTCCTGCTTGTGTCCTATATTTTGGTCGTAGTTGGGAAGACCACCTTCCCCTACTGGGGTTCGCATACAACCACATTTATCACTCCAACCATCGTCATGGCTTTGTTTGAGGCCATGTACGGGTGACCTTGCAGATCAACCCTTTTCTAGACAGACCCAAGGGAGTTAGCACTCATGGGACCAGAGTTAGTACAGGCTACCACAGAGACGGTGCAGAATATCTAGGATTGGATGAATACTTCACAGAGCTGACAGAAGTCTTATGCCGATAGAAGATGGAGACCCTTGGAGTTTGAGGAGGGAGACCTTGTCTTCCTACGAGTCTCACCATGATGAGGATTACAGAGGTTTTGATGGGGTGGTAAGCTATATCTAAGGTTCATCAGACCCTATTAGATCCTCAGCAGAGTAGGCGAGGTGTCATACCATCTATCTCTTCCCCCACAGATGCACCAGGTGCATAATGTTTTCCACATGTCCCAGCTGAGGAGATACTTGCATGATCTATCACACGTTATCGACTAGGGTGAGATAGACATAGACGATGAGGTGGAGTTTGTGGAGTTTCTAGTGGAGATAGAGGATCGACAGAAGTGGGTTCTTCGTGGTCTGTCGATTCTTATGGTGCGAGTTCGTTGGCAGCACTGGAATCTACAGAAGAGCACATGAGAGCGGGAGGCTCAGATACGTGCTCAATACCCCTATTTTTTCCCTAATTCTATTGTAGATTTCGAGGACGAAAAGACCTAAGGTGGGTAGAATGTAATGACTCGTAAATTTCATGTAATGTTTTTTAATTTTTTGGATTAATACGTGTCTGTGAAAATTGACGGTTCATGATTCCGAGTCCCGGTGTGCCCGGAATGGAGTTTTGAACTTTTTTTAAGGTATGTTCAATAAACGTGCAGGAGGCGTTTTATAAATTTTATATTGGTGCTCGAAATTGAAATATGAGGACACCGTTGAATCTGTATCATCAGGATTCGCTTAAGGGAACCTTCACTTCGACCGTAGTAGGTCGGGTGAAAAAGTTAGTTTTTGCAGTTTTTAAAGAAATAATAAAATAACATAAAGATTTTTATTTTATTTCTTTTTTTCCAACCACCTGTTAAACAACAGTGGTGGGGACCATAGAGGTAGTCAGACATTTAATATGGGATATTAAATTCCCAATTACTCTTTGGTTGCATAACCACCCCTCGTGTAATTAATGTGGCACATTAATTACGTCAATTAATGAACCTCATTAATTCCTCAGTGTGTTACTAACCCTTTCCCCCCTCTATTTAAATGAGGCTCAAGGTAGAGTTTTTTACATGACTTCATCAAATAAGGAATCTCTAGAAAATTGATATGATACCTTCCACCGACAGATAAGAAAGCTTGGGTGATAACAAACAAGGATCGAAGAATGTCGGCGGCTTCATTGAATGAGGAATCTTCTTCCACCACAGCGACGTCTCCAAATAATCTCGAGTAAGGGGTTTTCAATTAATTTAGGAAATTCCCACAATTCTTCTACTCATTCTTGAATTTTAGGGTGGTCGTTTTGGGGGATTTAAATGAGGTTTATCTTTATTTTAATGTGATGTATAAATTACTCTCACTCGTTATAATGCTAACGCGGAGGGTGTGGGCCAAACGAACAAGGCCCGGACCATCCACCGCTTGATTTTCATTACGTTATTTGGAGGCGAGTTTTCCAACTTTATAGAACCATGAAATAGGGAGGTACGCAATGATTCCATCATTCCGATAGGCCCGAAGGTGCGATCAGAAAAGAAAACGGACCATCGAAGCTCACCTGGTGGCCCGCAGAATATTCATCGGCGTAGCACCGGTGCCAGCATGTAAAGGTAGTGGTCGATGCTCGTTTTCTACGTAAGAGGGAGGCGCCGTGGTGGTCAAACAGGTTTCTGGCAACAACCGCCCGCAGAGGCAGGAGGCGGCATGCTGTCGCGTGCCGCGGTGAATGGGCCGCAGCTACGAAGATGCAGCGAAGGTCGAGACCCGCTCCCTACGGGTCCAGCGGGTGATGAGGCGACACCACCTAGAACCACCCTTTAATAAATTGAACGGATATTTGATCCATTCAGGTCGCAGACCGCGAGACCTCACGTGGGTCACACTAACTAGCGGGCTGGACCGTTCGGCGGGCCGCTCCTGGCCCGGCCGGGTCAGACCCGGACCGGACCCGGACCCCTCTCGAGCCCAAAAAACGCTTAGAAGGTCGTATATTCCAAACTGGATGTTTGTTTGATGAAACATATGTGGAACTGATATCCTTGGAGGGAGATAGACCTTTTGAGATACTCTAGGAGAGTTTTGGAGAAATTTAGAGTACGACATGGTTGGATCGACCTTAAATCCAACCGGGCCCTCGGCACTAAAATGCTAATAACTTATAGACTGTGCGTCTAGTTGACGCACCATCTGTTTCATTGAAACCCTTATGAAGTGGCGGTTCATAAGGTTACTTCTTTGTGGGACTTTGTGCTGGTTGAAATATGACTGATGGCTTGAGGAGCAGTTTCTCCTAGAGGAAAGCTTACTATGGGTGGGAATCCTATGTCTGGATGAGATGTGAAGAATGAAGAGTGATTCTATGTGCATCAGCACATAGCGATACTGTGTGAATCAGCACCCGGAAATTATGTGTGAATCAGCACCCAAGGATTCTTTGTGAATAAAAAATGAGCAATTTTGTGTGAATCATCACCCAGTGATTCTATATGAAGTAGCACCAGTAGATTCTTTATGAATCAGCACCCAACGATTCTATGTGAATCAGAACCCAACGATTCTGTGTGAATCACCACCTAGCGATTCTATGTGAATCAACACCCAGCAATTCTGTGTGAATCACCACCCAGCAATTCTATGTGAATCATCACCCAATGATTCTATGAGAATCAACACCTATCAATATTGTGTGGGTCTTGCGGGGGTTAGTACCTATCAATCCTATGTGGGTCAGTAGAAGTGCCTCTTGACAGAGTAAGACGATCTAGCCATATGGCTAATCATCTATAATATTGTACTCAATTATACCTAGTTTGAGCTATGTCGTTTTATTTGTGCTTTTTTATTGAGATAATGCTTGTGGTTTCCCTTTGTATAATTCAGAGACACCTTTGGGGGTCTCAGGGTCCCTACTATGTATTCTTATATCACCCCTGCATGGGCTTCACTCACACCGTGTTGTGTCTTGTTCAGACGACGGGTAGCCTTGACTGAGACTCAGGAGCTAGGACCTGATGGTGGACAATGGTGACAGTTGATGTGAAGGGTTGTGGAGATGATTCATACCTACCCTTTAATACACATTTTTACTACATCAATTTGACTTTGTGGTTGTATCTTATTGTGTTCTAGTTTGTGTTTTTTGTACAGGTTTAAAAGCAATGCCTTCCCATTTTAGGGATACGCCTTTTCAGTGCTAGTTTTCCACCCCTGGCCTATGGAAGGCAAGCTTGGGGTAGTCATGGCACGGACCCCGGGGGATGGGTCATGATAAGTTAATGCTACTGTCTGGAGGGGGTTATGGAATTCGCTTATTTACAACATGTTGTAGAGGTCATGTTCGCTCTCTCACTGCTCTGGCTTCTAGGTCCGTTGATCCCTCCCATGTTGGCTGGGTTCAATGGATCCCAAAGAGGTTTTGGGATGTTCTTACAAGAGTGATGGGGTGTTATAGGAAGTGAAACCAGTCGTGTAATTTATCTTCCCTAGAGTTCTTCAGTGTTGGTTCTTTGTTTGCTTGATTCTGAGTTATTTTTGTTTTTTGTTTGTTATTTTCACAAGTTGGGTATTGATGTTATGGATCATGTTCAAGGAACGATGGGGTTATGTTCTTGTTAGGGGTTGTAGTGATGGAGAAGGTGGCCATTTGTGGTGTGTCAGTTCTTCCTTCAACATCAATGGTTCTTTGTGGTGTTTGATTTGTCCTGTTTTGTGTTGATGTTGTGTGTGGGTTTTCTTCCATTGAACCATGAGTGGTATATGATGGCGACGAGCTATGTTTGGTGGTGTTGTGATTATTTTGGATTATCTGTGACATGTTTCTATCATGGGGTGTGGAAAAAACAATTATTTACTAAGTTAAAATATAGTATAGTGGTTAACATAGGTTGTCTCCAGAGAGGAGCGCACAACAATCATGTTTGTCACTTTGTTTTTTAATTTGTTTAGTTTTGAAAACAATGAAACAAAACTAAAGAAATCAATAATGTATAAGATTTAAAAAAAAATTAAAAAAAATATGATTAAAAATAGTGATAAGTATTGGGTGAACAGGTCGAGGTTGGTTTTCCAATTGCAATGTTATCATAGTTCTTATTTATTCATTCCTCTTTTATTAAATCGATTAAAATGAGATTTCACAATCGCTTCATCTCACTTATTTTTTTAATGATTTTGGGAAGATTAAACATTACCAATATCTTAGTTTGGTCTAATATAATTCCTTTTGTGAAATATTTTTAGCGAATACTTTCAATTGATTAAGGCAATTCCCAATTGGGTCTTGTTTATCCCAAATAATCTTGAATATTCAGTACAAATCTCACACGTACTGATGATCACCAAGTACTTAACCACTAAATTCTAATATATTCCATCGTATATAGACCATAACATAGTGGGAGATATAATTTTCATTAAACAAAGTAATAATAACAACATAATATAAAATCAAATAAAATCACATAAGATAATATAAACTGTAATTACTAATTGAAACCAACTTTGCAGAATATAGAAAACATTTTATTACTTAAAGCGCATGAACTCAAACATTAAAAAATGGAAATCATAAACTTCCCAAATCATCCATAAGATTTACCCCACCATGGTAAGGGTAATTTAGGAGAAGGGGGAAGAATATTGAAAAATAAAACTAAAAGTAAGAAAGGAGGGAAAAATAAGAACATGAACATTTCCTCCAGAATCTGTCTACCAGAATTTCGGCTTCGGTTCGTCCACCATCTCATGGAATAGTGTGGATTTACCTTCTTATAGGATGTGAGGAATATAGTTTTCCATCTACCCATGAAGGTTGAAATAATTTTGATCCTTTTGGAATGAGTTAGAGCCAAATTAGTAGACCTGATTTATTCTGGCCGCCAATCACTATTCCACCAATCATACTTTGACCGGTAAAGGGAGGACTTAATAAACTTCTTTCTCCGTGAAATTTAATATGAATTTTCGTAGACGAGTTTTTGTTCTGACCCATCTGGAATCACCCAATTTGGTGGTCGGTAGCCTGAGATATGGATCATTGAATGATACATGTTCTATTCTGCCGGCCAGAATAAGTTTTCACATTGACCGATTCATTTGGGCTTGTTGGAATTCGACTTGGCTTTGGATCCTAAAGAATTATATGTAGAACAAGAATTATTTAATACTAAAAAAAGAAATCATGTGAATTTGATGAAAAATGTAGGATTTAGGCTCAAAATACAGAAGAAACATAAATCTGTTTAATGTCTAGAATTAACCACTTTTCACATTTAAGCTCAAAACTCAACAAAAGTCATAAAATGATGAAAATAAGTTCAAATTGATTAATGGGAAGGGATTAAATCATTTAAAAACATATGTATAAATATGAAAATATGAGCTTTATCAATTTCCACACACTTATCACTTGGACTCCTGGACAAGTAAACATTGATATTAAATCAAAGCAAATTTAAAACACATATTCAGGAGATCTAACAATTTAACACAAAGAAACAAAAGATACCATGCCTCATCCATAAAAATTATTCCAATTTCTCAATTAAGTTAATTAAATATGTTTCCTCTTTATTTATACTCCCACGCACATAAAACACTTACCTATCATGCATTTTTTCTCATCACACAAATATAAATTTTCAACAATGTCTTTCTCATCCAATAATCATGCAAGGGTCACCATATGCTTGATAAATTCCTACATCTCCACCCAATATGAGTCAAGGAAATATGTTTATCATGAGGAATTTTTATGTTTTTTTTTTGTTTCTTCAGGTTGGTAGGATTTAGATGTGACATATTCTGAGGCTGAATAAGGAGGGTTTGCCTCTTTTTGAAGAAAAATTGCATTATTCTAATTTTTACATAAATATGGTCTCCTCCTCACACCCCTTAACAGAAAATATGCTCCATAAACATGAAAAAACAGTGAAATTTCACACCTTCCATCCTTTCATCAGAAAAAGTATCAGTTATCTCAAACATGATTTTTCTTGAAAGCTCCAGAAAGGCACAACATTCCTTTCATTAGAAGCTCCAGAAAGGCACAACTTCTTTTACATGAAAGCTCCAGAAAAGGAATACCTCTCAAAATAATTATTTTTTTCATTATAAAGAACATGTTTTCAACATTTTATTTTCCTCCCAAAGTATCTCCAAATGAGGTATCACAACACAAGTCAACCTCCCCCTACACTTAAGTTCAACTAGATTTTGCAATTTTACTTCAAGAGCAAGTCAGATAGAGAAAATTGGCTTATAATGTGGCTAACCTAATAGGATGTTCATGGATTCTATTGGATACAAGGATTAAATGTACAATGTGGGCCATTATAAAAAGGATTATTTTAAAAATGGGGCTTTAATACCAAAGAAACACCTCAATAATTTAAAACGCATGTACTTTAAACCCTCAAGTTTTGGTAGGATTAAATCAAATTATAGTTAAATCAAGCATGGTATGATTCTCTCAAGAAGTGATGTAAAATAAAATATTATGAAAACTAGGTTTAGAAGCCTCACGGGAATGTGATTTCAAATATAAATATAGTGAATTGTGGCATGGGATTCAAAAATCAGAGTATTTTTCATGAAATTTCCAAATATTTGAACTTGAAACAAAGTCAATTTCAGCATTCATTTAAGTTCAGTTTCATGGGATAAATTGTTTCACAAATTGAAATGGGTTTCAAAAATGACGATGATATTCATTTTAGGTCAAAATATTCAGAAACACACAAAAATTTAAAAAACACACAATTTTTTTGAAAAATAGAAAAAACAATTGAAAATACTAAACTATAAAGGTTCCCTCCCCCACACTTAAATAATTCAGTGTCCATAATGAATTCAAATTGATTTAACATGTAATTAAAGTTTAAATTGAATCACAACAATCAAGTAAGAGATAAAGAGAGGTACAACCAGAACTATTAGTAGTGCAATGTTTAGTTAAACTCCTAAGTGTTACGAATATAAAAACCTACAAACAAAGGTAGATAATAAAACATAATAAATTTATTAAAATTAAATAAAATATAAATAGAATAAGAATAGAAGGATAGATCTTGGTTTAATCCCCCAAGTGGGCCCTGGGTTTTGACTGCCTTTAGATTGGCTGTTTCAGTTGGTTATCCCCAATCCGATGGTGGGTGAAGTTTCTTTAATATGATCCACCAGAAATTCTTCCTTCTATCATGAACATCTTATTTTTTGTTGTGGACTTCATGGATATAGTACATCAAATCCACCCCTATGAAAATGATATTAAACTTTCATGGTGAGGGTAGGTAAAAGAATGAGTCTTTATCTTTATTGGTTTTCACTTTCACAACTTCTTCATTCTCCAGTGGTGTCACAAGGTAAGTTCTATCAAAATAATAATCAATGGGATAATTAGAAAGTAATTCAATTTTAACAAAATTAAATCATGAAGAATCAAAATCAAATTCTTCCCTTTCAAAGTATGCATCATGTGTATCTATTTCCTCATGTAAATCCCATTTGGTATCCTCTTGAACTCCCTCCAATAAGTGTTCATCTAGTCTAGGGATCCCCATATTTTCTTTATGATGTGTATCTTCTTTTTATTCTTCATCTACCAAGATAATACAATTGTTGGCCAAATCTGAAAATTTATAACAAGGGGAGGTAATAATCAATTCAGATTTAATAAAATCAGAATTAAAAGATTATAAAAAAATATTATCTCCATGAATTTTTTCAGATTAAATTACTTATTTAATTGGAGGTTCCTATTTCAGTTGAATTTCAAAATATAAAGGTAGGCAGTCAAGCTCCTTCATCTTTTCTTTAAATTCCACCGCTTTGGGGGTATCTTCCTTCAATGGTTCTGGTTCTTTTACTTTATAAGGAATATGTGGATCAATTAGTTCTCCACACTCAGTGTAGAAGATATCCATATCTTGTTGATCATACACAAGTATCTCAATAGTCAATTCTTCCATCTTGGCATCCTCAAGTTCATGCTTAGGTTCTGGTTTATCCATAAATGCATGGACATATTCAAATTCAAGTTTTACTTTTCTCTCTAGTTGTTCTATGTCACTTCTAAGTTCTTGAATCTGAACTATATTATACCCAAACTTGTCTTCTTGTTCCACTTGTGCGTAATTTTTATATTAATTAAAGAAATAATCATTAGAAAATATCATGAAAAAAATATTTTTTTTAACTTTTTTTAAATGTTAAATATTAATAATTAGATTGAGTCACTGCCTCCCCAGAAATGGCACCGAGTTTTGACATGTGCCTATCGTGGGGTGTGGAAAAAATAATTATTTACTAATTTAAAATATAGTATAGTGGTTAACCTAGGTTGTATCCAGAGAGGAGCGCACAACAATCATTTTTTTCACTTTGTTTTTTAATTTGTTTGGTTTTCAAAACAATGAAACAAAACTAAAGAAATAAATAATTTATAATATTTAAAACAAATTGAAAAATAATATGATTAAAAATAGTGATAAGTATTGGGTGATCAGGTCGGGGTTGGTTTTCTAATTGCAATGTTATCATAGTTCTTATTTATTCATTCCTCTTTTATTAAATCGATTAAAATGAGATTTCACAATCACTTCCTCTCACTTATTTTTTTAATGATGTTGGGGAGATTAAACCTTACCAATATCTTATTATGGTCTAATATGATTCCATTTGTGAAAGAGTTGTAGATAATAATTTCAATTTATTAAGGCAATTCCCAATTGGGTCTTGTTTATCCCAAACAATCTTGAATATTCAGTACAAATATCACATGTACTGACGATCGTCAAGTACTTCACCACTATGTTCTGATCTATTCCATCATATATAGACCATAACATAGTGGGTGATATAATTGTCATTAAACAAATAAATAATAATAATAGAATATAAAATCAAATACAATCGCATAAGATAATATAAACTGTAATTACTAATTGAAACCAACTTTGCAGAATAGAGAAAACTTTTTATAACTTAAAGCACATGAACTCAAACATTAAAAAATGGAAATCCTAAACTTCCGAAATCACTCATAATATTTACCCCACCATGGTAAGGGTAATTGAGGAGAAGGGGGAAGAATATTACATTACAAAACTAAAAGAAAGAAAGGAGGGAAAAAAAGAACATGAACATTTCCTCCAGAATCTGTCCACCAAAAGTTCTGCTTCGGTTCGTCCACCATATCATAGAATAAAGATGAGGTACATTCTTATAGGATGTGAGGAATATAGATTTCCATCTACCCATGATGTTTTAAATCATTTTGAGCTGTGTGGAATGAGTTAGAGCCAAATTAGTAGACCTGACTTATTCTGGCTGCCAATCACTATTCCACCAACCATACTTTGACCGCTTCAAGGGATGACTTAAACAACTCCTTTCTCCATGAAATTTAATATGAATATTCCTCTTCGAGTGTTCTTTATGAACCATCTATAAGAAGCCAATTTTGTGGTCGGTATCCTAAGATATGGATCATTGAATAATACATGTTCTATTCTGCTGAACAGAATAAGTTTTCACATTGACCGATTTGTTTTGGCTTGTTAGAGTTCGAATTGGCATTGGGTAATGAAGACTTATATGTAGCACACGAATTATTTAATTCTAAAAAATTTAATCAGGTGAATTGGATGAAAAATGTAGGAACTAGGATCAAAATACAGAAGCAACATAAATCTATTTAATGTCCAGAATTAACCACTTTTCACATTTAAGCTCAAAACTCACCAAAAGTCATAAAATGATGCAAATAAGATAAAATTTATTAATGGGAAGAGATTAAATCATTTAGAAACATATGTATAAATATGAAAATATGAGCTATGTCAATCTGTTATGTAGGTTTGGTTTACAGTGGTGATGTTCAACTCTATCAGAGGGATATCTTCGGTGATATGTTACAGTGTTTGGATTGCGACAATGATGGTGGGTTTAGAACGGTGATGACATCATTGATGATCATGAGGATGATGGTTTCCGACATGAATATGGTGGTGTTTTTGAATTTTGAAATTTTTATTTTGATCTTATGGTTTTGGTTTCTGCTGGTAATGTTTTGGTTACCGCTCAATCCTCAAAGTGGTTTTTTTTAAATAAAAAAAAATTCAGGTTTTGGGAAAACAGGGGGTAGGATGTAACACCCTGAGATAATATAATATATTTTATTTAATAATTTTATTTTATTTGATAGATTTTTATGAATAAAACACCAAACTTAAGTGAATAATTATATATTGAAATTAGATAGTAAAATGAAATTTATATAATAAATGAACTTGTAAAACAGGTCAATTTTACTGAACATAATGTCATTAATTCTTAAGGAACATTTTTTGAACATATTTATTAATTTATACAATTTTGTTAAGTTTAATAATTTTGAGGAATGAAATCAATAATATTTATTGATAAATTTAATTAATAATTAATAAAATAAATTAATGATATCCATTAAATGGTTAAGTAGTGATAAAGAATACTTTTCAAATAATTCTTGGTTAAATGAAAATATTTATAAAAAACATTATTTTATTTATTTAGGATTTTACTTATAAAGATAGTTTCTACATTTTATTACTATATCTATGTAATTTTATTATTTATAAATTCAGAAAAAAATAATTATCATTCATACATTTATTATCAATTGGTATGAAATGAAGTTTAAATCATTTGAAGATAAAAAATAAATATTTTTAGAAACAAAGATTTTATTGTGCGTGCAATATATTTTTCCCAAATAAATTATATTAATCAGTTTTTAAAATAGGATTTAATGAAATTTTTAGATAATATATTCAATCAAATAAGTTAATATTCATCTAATGGTTTTTACTTTTTAATATATTAAATTAAATCATTTTAATACTTGAAGATACATTTTTTCTAAAAATAGATTTGATGCATTTTGTTCATAAATATGAGAGTTAATTATTTCCAAATTTAGAAAATAAATATTATTAAATGGGTTCTATATTTTAAATTAGTAATTATTTTTTACAATGTCAGTTACATTTTTTGTCATAAAAATAAGTTAACTTGGTAAATGGTTTGTCACCATAGTAAAGGTAAAATTGTGATAAAAGGTTTCAAATAAAGGAAGAATGCTTAAAGATATCACTCAAACATATCTTTAATTAAATTTATTGAGTTTATTTTGACCTCCCTCACATTATATTATAATTTAAAATGTATTTGGAGCCACTCTCCTTGAAAAATACATTTATTATTTTTTCTAGTTCTTAATATTAACATGGGAGACACTCCCCTAACTTATAAAAGGGAACATATTATTCTAACTTATGTACACCACTTGAGCACCTCAAATCAAAAAAAAATATTCCATAATACCTTTGGAACACCCTTATACCTGATATATATGTTTTTTCACTCTCAAAATTCTCATCCATGAATAATTAAATGTTTTTTTCAAATGAGATCATATAAGGAGAGGTATATGTTACCATTAGTCATTTTCAAGTTTATTTCTTCTTTAAATTCCTCAAAATATTCCATAGACTTCATGACATAATTAAATTAGTAAATTTACTATACTAAATTTTTTAATGTTAATTTTTTAATTGTTTTATATGTCATTTCTTTCTAATGTAAAATGAATGTTCTCCTCATGTGTATGCCGGGACAACTGCCTTAATAGAGAGATGTAATACATTTCTCATCACCACCACTCAAGGATGGTTATATAGATATATTTAATGAATATATATTATATTTATGGAATTATTATTATTCTATAATGATAAATTATTATATATCTTACCTTATTTCAATCCATTTAAAAATGAAAACATAACTCATAACTACATATGCACTATCATCTCCATGAAGTGATATAATTAACTTTTCATCACCATCTTACAAGAATATCTATAAGAATGTATTTAATTAATAAATATTTAATTAAAAATGATTAATATTATATATATTATGAAACCACATCCAAATTTAATGAATCATAATCTCCAAACCGAAACATACATGGAAAACCGAACCGTTAACACCTAAATATTAATTTTAATGGTGAATTGTTAATAAATGAGTATTTAGAAATTATAATGTAAGTACATTTAATATTATAAATGTTAATATGGTTATATTATATATTTATAATAATTATATTTTTATTATACATGATTATATAGTGTATTTAAATAAATTTAGGACTTGAGATAAGTGTTTTAAATTAAAATGTCACTTTTTATCAGGGTTGGTTAGGTTTCAATTTCTATTAAACTATGTTTTGTATTATTTATCATAAAAAACCCATATAATTTCTTAATTTATAATTATTTATTGGTTAATTAATTATTCTTTCCATATTTTCACTTTTGGGTACTTAAAAGGACCAAAAAAATGTTTTCATGAAAAGTTGATTGTAGTTGTCCTTTTTTGGCCAAGAATCTTTCACTTTCGTATCCAGGTTCTTCAAAATTTCTTAATATAAGTTCTTATATTTTGAAATTATTGAAAAATATATTATTTTAGTATGTTGGTCTTTTTTTAATTTATTATAAATAATATTTTAAAAATTTCACTGAATGTCTCATTTTTTACTTCCAACAAAATTAAGAAAGGAATATTTTTCACCATTAATAGATTGACAAATTTTTTCCTCCATCATAAACATTATTCATTATAATGATTCATTTTCATTTTTATATGATTTTTATGGAAAATATTATTCCCATTTTTTGGTATTTATTATTTTTTAAATATTTCCAAAAAAAGGATATTTTCTCTGTATTTTCAAAGAATATTTATAATATATTTATAAATGTATTTTTTCTATGTATATATCCTTTAAGGACTTGTATATTTCCCTAGTATTATGATATTATGATATCATCCACTTTATTTATATTGATTTCTTATGATAGTAATTTTTTAATGATGTTTCATGAAACCCATTTCATTTTCATAGGTTAATTATACTATAAAGGATTATGAATGATCATATATTATGTGGAATATATATGAATGGTTTATAATTATATGAATTGTGTGTTAATTATACCTATCTAATGAATTAAGTATCATTTTATATCTCATGATATCAAAATTGTATGTAGGTGGTTGTCCAAATGCCAAGTGTACAGTGGAGGATGTCCCAAGAATAAGAGGGTACACAAGTGATTTTCCCATGAACAAGAGGGTACATGAGTAGATTTCCTATGTCCAAGAACATATATAGGTATTTGGAAAAGCCTACTATGTGATGAGTTTCAAGGTTAGTATCCTTGAAATGTGATTTCTATGTTTATGGGAATGGGGAGTGAACCAAATCCACTATATTACTATACCCACTATGATAGTCTGAATTGTGATCCTTGACTAATGAAATTATTTTTTTATGCTTATATGTATATTAGAAAATTAGTTCTTATGAGTATGATATGATCTCATGGATCTGAATGATTATTTATGGTTCAATAATCTTATAAATCATGTATATTATTATGAAGAATCCTTTATCATTGAATCATGCTTTATGGTTTATAACTTATTGGGTATGATCTCATAATTCATGATCATGTTCTAATACTCTTAAGATTATCTTATTCTCATTTGTGATAATTAATTTTTATCTCAAATTTTTACCTATACATAGAATCTAATATCACCCTTTATTATGTTTCAATTTCCCTAGGTTATTAATAATATTTTTAAGTAGTAAAATTATAATTAGGGTACTAAGTGAGAAGAATTTTTTGGGAGATTTTGAGGATCTTTTAAAAAATAAGTGTCTTGTGTATATATTCTACAAATATACTAAACATCTATGGTTATAGAGGGGTATTGTTATATAATATATTGAATATACATATAAAATGATGTACTATTTATGTAATTGATTCTCCAGTCATCTTATGGGGGTTTAGGATGGGATACCCAAGGATAATTTAGAACACAAGAGGGGATTTGGTATACTAGTGATGGGTGAGATATCCATATGTCTTACAATGTGTCAGGAGCACCTAAGGGTGGATTAAGAGTCAGTGAGGATTGTGAGCATAATGAATCCTTTTAGATAAGATGGATGTATTAGAAATGGGTTCCTTCCATGTTATGGTTAAGGTATCTCCCTTAAAATATGTGATACATTATACTAGATTGGGTGGTGTGAATTATTTGGGACATGGAATCTGGTTTACAAGGGGCTTAAAGTGGGTTAAGTTGGGATATTCCTTAGATAGTGAGTTCATAAATGATGATGTATTTTGATGAGGTTTTATGAAACCTTTAGTTTTTTTTTCATAGGAGGCTATGTGAGCTGGTGTCACCAATGGGTGATGTGAGATGATATCTTCAAATAGATATCATGATAGGTATATAGGATCCTATGGATTTATAGATGGGTGATATGATATATTCATATATATACGATGTTAATTCTCAAATTACTAGTTCCCTGGGATTAGATTTTGATTTGTGTGATAGTTCATGGGTCATTTTCTTTTGAATACATGTGTATTATGGGGTTAATGAAAGGTGGTAAACTTAGTGGGGGAGAAAACTACTATGTGTGAGATAGTTTTGTTATTGTGCATCAAGACTAGAAATACCATGAGTGAGAAGTTAGAGATTGAGAACATTTTAGATTCACCTTTAGTGAGAAGATGTTTTAGTGGAATTTCTGTTATGTTAGATAGTTTGGGATGGGTTAGTAAATAATATTGAGAAAGAAGGCTAGTCTATGTTTTGTTATAGTGTGATACATTATTGATAGGACCTACCTTGAGTGATGAGGTATCAGTTCAATATTTGGACGTATTAACTTACATTATACCTTTGGTTAGTGTGATGATGACTTTTTTGATGCCTTCCCTAATTATTATTATATGTGTTGGGAAGGATTCACCAGTATGAGGCAAAAACATGATTCTGATTTGGTGCCTAAGAAGGTATGGTCAGGGATCATGGTGACCTGGTTAGCATATGATGTCCCAAAACATATGCATGAGTTAGTGAATTGAGGAAAGGTGGATTTAGTAATGGTTCTGAAGTGGGTATGATCAGGTGGTGTGGTGTCCTAATTAACACATAATGGCCAGATGTGCAAGGAGTCAAGGTTCCCTATCTAGCACAAGACATCTGATGTGCATGTGTGACATGTTTATTTTTTCATGACTATACATGTGTATGATAGAATATAGTATGAGAAATAGTTGAGACCCTATTGATACATATTTCTCATAACATATATAGTAACTATGGTGTTCATGTTGGACCTATTTATTCATTATAGGTCGTAGAACATGATGTGTTATGGATTGAGCTAGATTGCTTCAACTGTATCAAGATACAATGTATGTAGTGTGCCTTAGGGATAGAAGTATATTTTATTGTGCATTTTTTATTTTTTATATGTGATTGGACCTATGGGTAATCGATTTTTTTATTACTGTATATTTATTTATGATACATTTTTTATATTATTATATATTATTTAATTATGACTACTCTAATTACCTGTTTCTTGTGATATTTGGTTATTTTATTCTTTTTTCACTCTAATTCAATATAATAGTCTCCTTAGGGTATAAATTTGGACTCAAAGCTAGTCAAAAACCAATGTTGTATAGGGAGGAAGTTCATCGGTCACATGAAGACCTCATATGATGAATTGTTGAGTGGGTAAAGTTCGTTAAATTAAAAAATGGTATCAAAGTGTGTCAGTTTGTTTTAGCATTTTGGGAGATGTTAAACAAGTGTTCTAAGAACAAATTGGATATTATATATTCCTTGGACTGTTGTTTTGTTAACACATTTATAGTATGAACACATTGTTACTAGGGGTATGATATTTTTATTCTTTTTCTATATTGTTATGGTTGGTATTTTTAACAAATATTATTCATTTATAATGGTTTTAATTAATGGTTTTGGCTCATGGAATATTGGTATGGGGACAGTGTAGATGAATCATGGTTGAAATGTTGGAGTCACATAAAATTAATGTTCTTATGTGTGATTATTTCACTAATGATAGGTTTAGTTGATTAATTTTTCAACAATAATATATATATGGAATTTTCCAATATAATTCATGGTGGAATTATACTCAATTGAACCAAAGTATTTTATTCTTGATGAAATTTCATGTGTGTCTTGTGATGAGATGTTTTATGATGATGGCTATGTAATCCCATTGTGAAAGGGATATATAATAACCCCTTGATAGGTTAATATAGTTATTGAATACCTAAGAAATCATCTGAGGATTGTAATGATTTTTATTTAGAATATTGGGTCTGTAATTTAATGTGTAAACAAAAACCTATATTTTTATTTCCCATATAGCTTATTAGTAAACCTCTACTCAACTTAACCAAGCAATTATGGAAATGCATGAAAATTATTTAGGATTTTAGGATATGATTATTTCATTGAATTTATGGTATGAAGATAATGTAATAGGAAACGATTAGTTGGATTATTGGTATATTGGTTATGGGTGTTATTTTTAGTTGGATAGTGAGTGGTGTTCCAAGGTGGTTTAGCCTAGGATGAGTTGAGCATGTGAAGAAACTCATGGTTTAGGAATGATGCCTATGTAGAACATGATCATGGAACTATCCTTAGAATAAGTGAGATACCATGGGCTATCGGGTGATACTGACATACAAAGGGGCATGGTCATTAGGGGGAATGTTTAGTGGGTTGGGAATATGAGCCTATGTAAGATGGGATACGAATAATGGGAGTACGATTTGGGTGTACAATCAGGTAGTTTTGGATAATATTCCCCATAGGTTCTCGTGAGAACATGGTAGATAATAGGCATGAACCAATAAGAGAGTTCTAAGTGGTTCACACTACATTGGGGATAAGATTGAGAATTTCCATCAATTTTTAGGAAATTTATATGGGGGAATAGTTGGTGTGTTTTGGGAACACATCATGTACGAGTAGGTTGAGAATTTCTTAGGTTATAGATGGGAACTAATAGTTTTTCAATGGTAGTTTGGTGGTTTGATATTTGCGAACAAAGATTCCTAGGGTATTGGTTTAGTATGAGGATATCCACCTATATGAGGAGGTGATTTTTGAAATGGATTTGGAATTTGCAGAATGGTAAAATCAAGTGTGTTCCTTGACATTGATTGTCAAGGAGGCATCGTGTTGGGACCCATTTGGGTTAGTTATTGAGGAGGGATGCGTGGGAAGCCATATGTTGGGAAGAAAATCATTGGTTTTCATAGGGTGTGACCCTCATTGTAATTGGATTATTAAATTTTGATGAAGTCATTTCTAGATGGCCGAGAACAGGTGGTGGTCAGGTTTTTAATAGCGTTTGGGTAGGGGTTGGTTGGCAACATCTATTCATTATGATCGATAATGGATTTAGTGTAGATCATGAAGATCATGATTTGGTTTAGGGTAGGGATGATAATGATACTATTATATCAGTGATAATACCATAATTCATGGATGAATAGACCTTATATTAGATGGGTCATGGGTGCAACAAACCCGATTGGGGAGACGGTGAAGGTTTCACCATGATGTCAGTGTGCAGTAAGATATTTTAATATCTAGTTCCATGTTAAACACCATAAATTATTTTTTGGATGTTTTTTGGATGGATATTTTGTGTTGTCATCAAGAATGGCTTACATTTGGTGTGATCTTTGGGTGATGCAGATCGATGGTGCATTGATTCTCATGGGTGGGAGCATGGTGAATGGAGTATCAAACTAGTGGTACGGACCTTGAATTACATTTTTTTTCTTGTTCATATATTGGTATGGGTGTATGAATTATCTCATGATGCCTTTGATAGTTACAATATTATATTCAAGTGAAGTGTAGTGATGATGTGTCGACAGGTATGACTAAGAGTTTCCTAGATATGTCAGACAAAAGAGGAGAAACTAATGTTTTTGGTTTGAAATAATATGTGTTGAGGTTGAAAGTATATAAATAAAGAAATTATAACACTATAAAGGAATTTTGTTTGGTGATTCCTATAGGGGGAGAACTATGGTTTAGAATGATACATGATTTAGGTGAAGCCTTATGATGGGGATTACCACAAGATTCTTGATGAAAAGGTTGAAAAAACTATAATGTGTTGGGTTAAATGGGTGTGGGTGAGATCCATCTCATTTTTTTTTGTGACGATAGGAAGTGGGGTGGATTTTCTTATAGGTATTAGTGATACTAGTGTTTAGGTTTGTGAATATGAAGCGTTTTTTGTATTCATAGTTGGGGAAAATGAGTTCTCAGTGAACTAAAGACTATGGTTGGTTAGGGATAATGGTTTGGGGACTAATGTGGATTATCGATTATGAAAAGTACTATAAGAGGTATTTTATAATGACCTACAAATTATTAGGTTTTTACATTTTAGAGGAATTTTTAATTTGGATGCTGGAGAAATAAATTTTAGATGAATTCGTAATTAGATTTGAATTCCATTAATTATTACATCTCAAGGAGGTGTTTTTGGATGTGGAATGACACCTGGTTAGTGGTTCAGGTGATCGGGTAACCAACAAAGAATGGTCAGGGTGGCCTTACAATAGAAATTTAATATCTTGGTAGCCAAGATGGTGTAACCATAAGGTTTTTGGTAGTCCATGGTTAAGGAACACCATGACATATCCCTTAGGGGATATGTTATGGAGGAGGAATGGGTTATGGGTTCATCCCTTCTGTTAGGAGCCAGCTGTATCACAGCTGAGGAGTCCATGATTTAACGCGACCTAAAGGGGAAGCCTACATCACAAACCATAAGGGTTTCACTATAGAAGGGTCTCATTTGGAAGACTATTGGGATACCCCTAAGGAGAGATAGGTTTTGGTTCCATGATCATTCTCATAGATATTGGTCAGGGAGGCCCCTTGCACAACGACCCATAGAGTTGCATTGCAAAACTCACCCTACCAATTTTTTTAATTTTAGGAATCATTAATTTACTAAAACCCCTTAATTTTATGTTTATATGCTTGTATGAGGAGGTTCATTCAACCATATACTCCTCCCACTTCATCAAATCAATTCCCCATGGAGAGGGATAGATTATGGTTCATTCTAGGGTTGATTTTAGGTGTATTTTTATTATCCCCTCCTTTTGTATTGGTTTTCATTCCTAGACATTGATCTCAATGTTGTTATGGGTTTTAGTATCGATTAAATTAGAGCATGGTGGATTTGGGAGTGGGAGATGGGTAATTCATGTGTCCTGGTAAGAGGATATCGTGAAAGATTGATCACACACCATCAGAAGTGATTTTGGTGCATTATGATGCATGGTGATAGTATTGGTGATTATTATTATTTAAATTAAATTAAATTATAAATTATAAATATTTATGAAAAATTCTTTACGGTGTATAGAGTGATAATGAGGCTTAGTAAAGCTTTTTATTGATGGTAACCCATTTTAGAGTAGGGTGGTCCCTTTAATATAAATCCATATACATTTTTATCAATGATTATTTCTATGTAATCATGTTCATAGGACTGGGTACATGAATATAGACTGAGATCATCATGTGAGAAATTCTCTTTAGCATTAGGGTATATTGGGATCCCCTAGTGATTGTGTCTCCAAAGTGAGAGATCTTTTTTTGGGTTTACATGAGGCCTCAGGTGGTCTCAAGATGCATGATGACATGTTGGTAGCATAAGATTGGTTCTATAAGGATAGTTGTGTATTCATGAGGGGATTAATACTTGTGGAAATAGTTGAGATGGTAATATCATATATCAAGTGTGGAGCATCCTCATGATGGTAGATTGAGAGTTAGTGAGCATTTTGAGCGGAATGAGTCCTTCAGGATGAGATATGATGTGTTAGAGAGGGGTTTCATCTATGTGACGGTTAAGAGATATCCCTTAGGATATGTTAGATGGGACCTAGGTGTGGGTTATGTGAAATTTTTTGGACATAGAATCAGGTCTTAAAGGGGTTAATGAAATATATTTTAGGATGGTCCCTGGGTAGTGGGACTATCAATGATGAGAGATTTTGATGAGGTTTTACCAATCCTTGAGGTATAATATAGATGAGACTAAATGTAGTGGTGTCTCACTTTTTTGATAGATGTGATATGATATCAAATTATGGAGACCATGATAGGATTGTAGAACCTAGTGGACACCCTAATTAGTGAGATGAGATTTGATTTGAGATGAGGGGCTAGGTATTTAGAAACTAGTGCACTGGGATCATTTGGTGATCTATGTGATGGTCTATAGTCCCAATATTCCATTTAATATGTGTGATTATTCTTGTGATGGAAAGTGAACTCGATGGGGGAGAGGGAACCCAAGGCCTAGCCTCGCCTTGAGTGAGAAGGTGCAGGTTGGAATACCATGTGTAGATAGAGACCTCATTGAGAATGGTTTAAAAGCATACCTTGAGTGAGAAGGTATGGATTAAGAGACATTTGGATTATTCTTGAGTGAGAGGCTATTTCTATAGTCAGTTCCATTAGTGATAAGGCATGGGTAAAGACAGTGTATAGTCATAAGTGAGAAGGATGGTCTAGATAGTGATGCAATATGATACATATATGATGGAACCTACCTTGATTGATTCTGTAGAAGGTAAAGATTTATATTTAGAACCTTAACTTTCCCCTTTGGGTAATCGGATGAGGACTTATAGATTCCTACCCTAAGTCTCAAGGTAATAGATAAGTATGATTAGATTACATGATGAAATTGTAGAATTTCGATATAGTCCCAAAGTAGGTATGGTCGTGGATTATGGTGTCCTAATTAGAACATGTATATGAGTTCGTGACATGAGGTGAGGTGAATTACAACATGGTACCAAAGAAGGTATAATGATGCATATTGGTGGACTAGTTAAAACATGGTGACCTAATTCACAGGGATTTTTTTTGGACTGATAAAAACATGATATACGACATGTATGTGTGGCAGGTTTATGTTTCCTCATGCAATCATGTATACGAGGGAATATACTAGGGGAAATTGGAGATACTATATTGAGATGTATTTATCAAATCCTACATGGGAACTCTATTTTGTCTGAAAACATTATGTTTTCTTAATTGTTTAGAGAAAAATATATTCAACGGATTAGAATGGAGAATATCCGGGGTATTGGGAGATTGGGTGTTTAGTGTATCCAGATGATACAAGTAAAGACTATTGTGCATTTTATGTGATTTATTTATTTTTATATGTGATCATACTAGTGGGTTATAAATTATTATATGAATGTATGCTTCATCATGAGACATTTAGTTATATAAATAATACTTATTTATTTTTTCGTACTCATATTATATGTTGTAGATGTTGTTTTTTTATTTTCATCTATATGTTAAACTCGTATTCGATAGGATGGTATCAATATTGTAATGAAAATTCTCTCACTATTAGTAATTAGTTTATAACATATAGGGAGGCACACCCTAGGTCATATAGTGACCTCATCCTAGGAGATATTTAATGTCTTAGAGATGTGGTGTTACATGAAACCTGGGAATTAGATAATGTAGTGAAAAAATGATATAGGAAGTGTAAATACCCTACTCTATATAAAAAAATCATTTCAGTAACACCAAATAAGATAGAATTAATAAATTAAGAATAATATTGTAGTAACACAATTGGTGGAAGTCTATTTATATCAAGAACTATGGGTATAGTGTTCCATTACATGAGAAGTTCAATAACTAAAGAAAAGAGAAGAAAACCCAAGCAAGTAACATTCCCCTTTGATAGTGATTCACGGTATCTTTTATAAGGAATGATGAATACTTCATAACTTTCATGAAGCGGGGATGATCTTTACAAAAGTATAGAATGATCAAACTCACCCATATGGATGGAATTTTATATCATATTAATTCTATATTTAATTATACACTCCCTTGATCCAAGAATATTTACACTTCTTCCTTTGGGACATGCGTCTCCTATGAGTTTGGAACATTTTCCTCAATTTGGCCAACCAACAGGAAATGAAAATATTTCTTTAACCTTATTAGGCCTTAGAATGAATCCATGTGTACTGGAAATGATATCCACATTCACAGTTCTTTAATATTTATCCCACTATAGTAGAGAAAAATCATTCCTAAGGTTCATCCGTGTGTGGATCAATTGTATTTACTAAAACATCATCACCTATAGATTTATAGTGGAACTTATTTATTATTGTAAATTATTTTTGGTGAAGTTAATATCTTTTTAGTGAAGGCTTATGTATATTTATTCCCTTTATGTTTAAACTGATAATCATCATGGAGTAACTCAATATTCCATAGAGTGATACATTGATTCATCAAATTTTCTATGTCCAAAATTTTATGCCCCTTCATCATTGAAAAAAATGTTATGTATTATACTTATCCATATTTTCTAAACACTAAAAAATTATATATCTATATAATTCCTCAAAAAAATTTATATATTACCTCCAAAAAAATATTTTTTATCAACTCTTATGTGAAAATTATCCTATATATCATGTTTTCACTTCACAAAATATATTACATGTGATACTTATTTAGATTCAAAAAACACTAAAATATTATATATAATATTATTTGGGAAAAATATAAAACCTATCAACTCTAGTGTCGATTTTCAAATCTCTCCAAGTAAACAATATTAAATATCACTTTATCAAGTAAATAAAATGTAACATATAAAGTCACACTCATTGGTAGAAAAATTATTTAAACCTACAAATTTATAAAATCTACGACTTATAACTAATATTATAAATGGTTTTTACATAGGGTTGTTTATAACTAGAATAAAAATGATTGGTTGAAGGTTTCCACCTCAGTTATGTACTAACTAGTATAGAAAAAAGGTTTTTTACATCGGTTATAAAAGAACCAATGTAAAAAATAATAATTTTTTATGCTAGTTTTAGAAATTAATGTCATTGAAAATATTTAAAAATTATTGAAATTTATATCATGAAATTTTTATATTTAATTTTTCAACACCCATAAACTTTTTCTTCCAAAATGAACCATAACACTATTATCATTGATCCTATCGACCTCCAATATCCTTTAGTCATCATCAACCACAATCATCAGTCTCTATCTGTGTTTTTCTACCAGTATTTTTTTCTTCTACTACCTCTCTGGTTGTTTATGTTATTTATTTTAATTTTTTTTCTTTACTAATTTTTCCCTAGTACCTTTGAAGGAATTATAATGGTCTATTATCTTAATGTTCGTATATTGATATTTTTGGGGTTTTTGGATTGTGAATGGTGATTTAAGGATTTTGAATTCTGTGTGTCGTGTGGGAGAGTCTATTTTTTTGTTTTATTATGTTTTTTTATTTATAAAATATTCTTATTTTATTTTACTTTGATATTTTTATATTTTAAAATATTTTATGTTCTTTTATTTGTGAAATATTTTATCATTCTTCTATTTATTTTTATTTTTATTTAAAATATATTATCATTAGTTTGTCATTATTTTTCTTGATTTTACTTGTTAAATAATTTTCTGTTCATTTTATATATGACATAGTGAGTCTAATATTGTATATATGGTTTTTTTTGTTTTAAAAAATATTACATATTTACTGTTTAAATTATATTTTTTTCTTATTTTTATCATTTTTTTATTTTTTTAAAAAAAATATTATATTGTGTTATTTTTTATAAAGGTAAAACTAAATTTAAAATTTAAATTTAATACTTAAAAATTTTCTCTATGATAATGAATAGTAACTTGATCACTGCATAATAAGAAAACTGAGGAATATAAGGAAGGGGTTGAGGCTTATTTTGGATTTTTCAAAAACTAATGTTCTAAACAATGACCCATTTTTAAATTCATGAAGTTTTTAAATATGAGAAAGTTAAAAAACATAGAAATAAAAGATAATTTAATTTTAAATGTTTTTAATCCTTATTACAAAACTTGGATTTGGAATGTTTAAATTGAGAAAAATTCAAGATCCAATGCTGATTGAGATTTTCAATATGGTAATTCTGATCAAATTGAAGAATTGATTCATGATATTATAGTAAAAAAATTCTAAAAACACCAATGATAAATTTCCTATATTTTGATTCAAAAAAAATAACTATATCAAAGTTATAAAAAATTCATAGTTTTATCAAAAGTGTTATGATTTTTTAACTTGAAAAGATGAAATAAATGGAGTGATAAAAGTCATATAGATTTTCTAAAAATGTTTAAATACATAATTTCTTAGGAAAACTATTTATATAATACATGTTATAATGAAAAGAAAATATTATTCCTAATGGGATTGAGGTATAAGAAAATACATGTATTCCCCAAAGACTATGTGTTACGTAATAAGGAATAGAAATGTCTATAAATGTTTCCTTAATATGGGACATAATGGTATTAGTTTAATAAAAAATCATAGATATATTTATCTATTATGAAATGTATCAAGACTTCTATAAATATAATTTGGTAAATTTCTATAATCTAAAAAATTTACTTTCAAATTCAAGTGATGAAAAATGAATAAAATGGAATGAAAATGATAAAATATCTAATAAAAAATTGATTCATCCACTAATTAAATAATGTAATGTCCTAGAAATTCTATATAAATTATTTATTTATTTATTTATAAAGGATTATTTTGAGACCATGAAATCTGACGACACGTGATTCCGAGGCCCGGAATTCCCGAAATGATCCGTCGAAAAATATTAAGTTTTAAATAGTGTGCGTGAGTGGTTTTCCTGAAAATGTGAAATAACTCTTAAACAGGTGCCCGGATCAGAAATTTGAGGGCACTATTGCATTTAGGATGGCGGGTTTACTAGGCGCGACTTAAGTTTAGTCGGCACAGGCTTCCAATGAGAAAACCCGAAAATGGAATAACTGTAAATAAAATAATTAAATAAAAATTATTTTATTTTTCAAATTCTTATAACTCACGAATGGTTACTTAGATTAAAAATATGAGGCCACCGCTGAACTCATAAGGGTATTATTTTTTTGTGCACATACTAACTTTGGCCGGCGTGGGCCACCAGTGGAAGTTAGTTTTTGGCCGTAAGTAAAATAATTATGTGACAATTATTTTATTGTAAAATCCTTAATTTATAAATGGTAATTTGGATTGAAAATCCAGGAGTACCATTGAGAACATGAGGACGTTTTTCCCTTAGGTAGATCCTAACCTTGACCGGCACGGTTCGGGGGTGAATGTTAATAATTTTTGAACTTTTTTTAAGGTACGTTTAGTAAACGTGCGAGCGGCAATTTCTATCTTTTGAACCGGTGCTCGGATTAAAAATCTGAGGGCACCGTTGAATTTTAGGGACTAGGATTTTCTTAAGGGAGGATTAACATCGACTGCAGTAGGCCAGACAAAAAATTTAATTTTTGGACTTTACAAAAAAAATATCTCCTTGAGCTATTTTATTTATTTTTGTAAGGGTTGAGCGACGTTGTGAGAACACAGAGTTGGTCGGTCATACTTAATGGAATACATTTAATAACGTGACCCTTGGGTTGCGTAACCACATCATTCAATGTTTTAATGAAACATTAAATGTTGTTTATAAATGAACTGCATTAATGAAATGCAACGTAGGAGGATTCTCTCTTCTAGTTAAATGAAGATTGGGCATGGGTTTTTGGAACTCAAGAGAGGAACCTCTAATAAAGTTTGGAAGAATATTCCACCAACCTAGCGTGAGGATTTGGGTGACATTCTTTTGGGAAAACAGCAGGTGACGATGAACGCCGACGAGCACCTTCGGACGTGGAAATTCCTTCCACTTCTACAATTCCTTCTAACAAATATGAGATAGGGGGTTTAGTAATAAAGTTTATATTTGTGGAATTAAATTGTTTCTGCCTGTTATAATGTTAACATGGAGGGTGTGAACCAAACTAACAAGGCCCGAACCCTCCTCCTCTTTGTTTCTTGATGCATTCTTCATGGGACGATTTTTCAACTCAATGGAAAGAAGAAATCAGATGGCACACAACAACGAAGACATCCCAAGAGGGTCTTAGGTGCATTCGGAAGGAAGAACAGACCATCGGAGCTCACCTATTGGCCTTCAGAAGATCTGTTGGTGTGATAATAGAATGGTGGCATTAGATACCAGTGTCGGTGCTCTCTAGCTGTGGATGAGGGTGGTGTCGCAGCGGATGAACAGGCGACCGGCTCTCAGCCGGCCGTGAAGGCAGGAGGCGGCGTGCTGTCGTGCGCCGTAGAGAAGCAGGATGCCTCTTCAAATCCATGGAAAAGGGAGGCACCCAATCCCTACGGGTCCTGAAAACACCTAGGCGGTTCCACATAGCGCCGCCAATTAAAGAGCCAAACAACTCTTTGAGTCGTTTGGTAGGCGGACCATGCAGGTTGTACCAGACGGCGGGTCGAGCTGCCGTGACCCAGCTCATATGGGGCAGGACGTTATGGTCTGTGTCCCAATGGGCCGAGCCCACCACGGCACCACCCAACCAGGCCGGTCCAGGCCAGGTCAGGTCGATCCAACCAGACTCAGACCCCTCTTGAGCCCTGATACACTTAAATGGTTGTATCTTGCGAACCAGACGTCTGTTTGACGAACCATCTGTGGTGCTAGGATCCATGGATTAAGATTGTCCTTTTGAGATACTCCACAATAATTTTTTTGACAAATTTAGAGTATAGCTGGGTTGGATTGACTCTGAATCCAATCAGGCCCTCAGCACTAAAATTACAGTAACTTACAAACCGGTCATCCGGTTGACGTGATATCTATTATGTTAGAACCCTTATGTCATGACGGATCATTGGGTACCTTCTTCATGGGACTTCGTTCCAGTTGAAATATGACTGATGGATTGAGGAGCGGTTTCTCCCAGAAACAAGTGTATTTTGAGCAGGAATCCTATGGCTGGCTGAGATATGAAGAATGGAGATTGATCTTGTGTAGATTATCACCTAGCGATTTTGTGTGCATCAGCACCGAGCAATTTTGTGTGAATAAATACCCAGTGATTCTAAGTGAATCAGCACCTCGTTATTTTGTGTGAATCAACACCCAGTGATTCTGTGTGAATTAGAACTCAACGATTATGTGTGAATCATCACCCAGTTATTCTGTGTGAATCAGCACCTAGCGATTCTTTGTGAATTAGCACCGAGAGATTCTACGTGAATCAGCACCGAGTGATTCTATGTGAATCTGCACCCAGTGATTATGTGTGAATCTGAACCGATTGATTTTATATGTATCATCATCCAGTATTTCTGTGTGAATCAACACTTAGCGATTCTATGTGAATCAGTAGCTAGCGATTCTATGTGAATCAGCACCTAGAGATTCTGTATGAATCACCACCTAGATATCCTATGTTAATCAACACATATCGATCATGTGTGGGTCTTGAGGGGGTTAGTACCTATCGATCCTGTGTGGGTCAGCAGTAGTGCCTCTTGATAGAATAAGATGATCTAGCTTTATGACTAATCATCATTACTTTTTTACTTAAGTTACACCTGGTTTGAGCTGAGTCTTTTTCTTTTTTTACTTTTTTATTGAGATCATGATTTGTGTTTTTTCCTTTTTTGAATCCTGGGAGACCTTCGGGGGGTCTCGGGGTCCCTACTGAGTATTTTTATACTCACCCCTGCACAAGCTTCACCCACACCTTGTTGTGTCTTTTGTAGAAGACGTACATCTTGACTGAGCCTTGAGGAGTCAGGTCTAGACGGAGCTCGAAGGTGGTTGAAAAATGGTGTATAGAGGTGACCAGTTGATTTGGAGAGCCTTAGTGATGAGCTATACATACCCTTCAGGTAGTGTCCTTGGCAGATGACCTCGGGATCTTTTTTACCTTTTTGTTGTATTTCCATTTTAGTTAGGCTTGTATTCTTCCCCCTTCACTTTAGTATTTATTATTACACTTAGTGGTGGTTTTTAGTTGTGGTTTCACCTTACTTATTCCATTGTTCTTTTCTTGTCCGTAGTGTTCCTTGTCTATGAGTGTACAGGTTTTGAGGCAATGCCTTCCCATTATAGGGAAATGTCTTTCTGGTGCTAGTCACCAACCCCTATCCTATAAAAGGCAGGCTTGGGGTAGTCACGGCATGTGCCTCGGGGGATGGGTCATGAGAAAGTGGTATCAAAGGGTTCGGTTCTACCAGAAGAACTAAGAGTATATTCTTTCAATAGAGCAATAGTGTTAAGTGTCTTCAGTTCGGGTTTCAGTTCAAGGAGTCCAGTGTTGGTGTGGAGACCGACATATCCATACACCAGGACCCTGAATTCTGATTTCAGACTTGGTACCCAAAAACACTAGTTGCGTGTGTTTTGAAAATGTTGTTTTATTTTTGATATATTTGAGTCAGATCACCGGGTATAACTTATTGACTCTGGTTCATCTTTATTCACTTTCAAGGTTCCTCCACGCAGACAGCCAGCTAGGATTCCAATCTGTGACCATGAGGATGGTCCACAATGTGATGAGGCTTCAGTATAAGGACTGTTTCCTGAGATGGTACCTTTTGGTGGTGTCCCAATGATACCATTGTTCATTGGTCAGTAGTTACTATCGACGCTACTGGTAGAGGACACATTTAGGCTCAGTTCTTTATATGAGTTTCAGTGATAGATACCCCTCAGGTTCCGAGGAGATCCCACCTCACAGGAAGCTAAGGACTGGCTTGAGGTGGTGACTGAGTTTCCATATATCTAGGGCACCATACGATCAGATGTTGGACATGGAAATGAGCATTCTACATGGCTCAACAAGGCGATGGCAGGGTTTAGATTACCCCTATATTACAATGAGGTAACTTGTTTGTGGATAGATGAATCTGCAGGGTAGCAGACATGGAAGAGGGTCTAGAAAAGTAGTAGGAGGTGTTATAAATTTCAATATGTTACAAACAGCACCCCAATGTATCCCACACCAGGCTTAGGGAGTTAGAGGAAAGGGGAAGGGATTAACTGAATGCAGTCAAGGAGTGTGAGCCAAGGGCACTAGGAATGATTAGAAGTATGGTCTATGCCTACTACTATCTATCGTATTAATAGCCATAGGTACTAATCATTCTTTCTTGTCGCGAATCTTGTTCAATACCTAGGGTTTCCAGTTAAACCATTGACTTCACCCTTACGTCTGGAGATAGCTATGTGAGGAGACTCGATAATCACACTTATACCGATGGTGTGATCTGACCCTTGAGGCAAGAGTTTCGGTTAGAATCTCTTGGTGGCAGCATCGAAGCCATACAAAGTTAGTTTGGGTATGGACTATTCATTCACAGATCATGCTTAGATTGACTATTTTAAGAAAAAAGGTTGTGGTATATCTATAGTGGTGGAATGGGGTTTTCCTTGGTTGGTGAAAAAGGAAACCCGGTTAGCATGATTTAAACTCATTCATAGGAGGGTGCGGTTGATCACTCTTGAGTCATCCAACCTTACCCTCGTGGTAGTAGTTGTTTTGAGTTTTCAGTTCCCAATAGTAGTGGAAGAGTTCAGGAACATCCTATCAAAAGATATTTCCAGGATTACCTCCCCGCAGAAAGAGGTACTTTTTCATTGGATTGTACCTAAAGACGACACCAATATCTACAACTGCATATTATATGGCTTCTGCAGAGCTCCATGAGATGAGATTATAGTGGGGAGAATGGTTTACTGTCTACTTTGATCATAGGAGTCTTAGGTATATCTTCTCATAGAAGGACCTAAACCTGAGACAGTGACGAAGGCTAAATTTCCTCCAGGACTATAACTTTGAGATAGTCTATACTCCTAGGAATCAGAACGTGGTGGAAGACGCACTCAGTAGGAGGGATGGTCTATAGTTGCTGAGTGATGCAACAAAGCATCTAGATGCATTTTAGTTATCCTTCATGGATAGTTATGGAGCATATTACCTCTAGTCTATGACAATTACTCCCCCACTCCTTCAGCGAGTTATGTAAGAATAGCTTGGGGATGTTGACTGTGAGGTCCGACATGCTAAGATATTCTCATGACAGGCTCCTGATAGATTTTCTAAAGGTGGGGAGCACACCATCCTCTTCAAAGGACACACCATGATACTAGTGATGCTACGATAGGAGGTGTTGAGGTAGTTCCATACATTCCTTTTTGGCCGTACATATGGGTGTGGAGAAGATGTGACAGGATCTCCAGCGTCAGTACTGGTGGCCAGGGATAAAGAAATCAGTGGAGAAGTTCGTATCGTGATGCCTCACTTGCGAGAAAGTGAAAGTTGAGCATCAGGTTCTTTCACATTTGAGCACATCTTTTACCCCTAGACAGATAGTCTGGCGAAGAAGACCATACAGAATGTGGAGGACATGATTTGTTCTTGTGTCCTAGATTTTGGTTATAGTTGGGAGGACCACCTACCACTGGTGGAGTTTTCTTACAACAATAGCTATCACTCCACCATTGGCATGGAACTTTTTGAAGCCTTGTACAGGTGACCATACATATCACCTCTATTATGGAAAGACCCAGGGGGTCAAAACTTTTGGGTCTAGAGTTGGTACATGCTACCACAGAGAAGGTTTAGATCATCTAGAAGAGGATGAAGGCTGCACAGAGTCAGCAGAAGTCTTATGCTGACAAGAGACAAAGACCATTGGAGTTTGAGGAGGGAGACCATGTCTTCCTATGGGTCTCACCCCAATGAGGATTACAGAGATTTTGTCGTGTCAGAAATTTATCTCTAAGGTTCATCAGACTTTTCCATATCCTCAATAGAGTAAGCGAGGTGGCGTACCATCTAACTTTTCCCCCCACAGATGCACTGGGTTTATAACATTTTCCATGTGTCGTAGCTGAGGAGATGTGTACATGATCCATCACACGTTATCGACTATGGAGACTTGGAATTTGATGATGGGGCGAATTTTTGGGAGTTCCCAATAGAGATAGAGGATCGATAGGAGTGAGTTCTTCATCGATAGTCAATCCATCTGGTGCGAGTTCAATGGTAGCACGGGAAACTTCAAGAGAGAACATGGGAGCGGGAGGCTCAGATTCATGCTCAGTACCCTTATTTGTTTTATTTTCCTTTTCTTTGGCTTTTGAGGACATAAATCCCTAAGATGGGGAGAATTTAATGTCCCGAAAATTCCATATAATTTTTATTTATTTATTTATATGGGATTATTTTGACACCAAGAAATCTGATAGTATGTGATTCTGAGGCCCAAAGTGCCCAGAATGATCTGTCGAAAAATGTTTAGTTTTAAATATCATGTGAGAGTTGTTTTCCTAAAAAAGTAGAATAACTCTTAAATAGATTCCTGGATCAGAAATATGAGGGCACAGTTTCATTCAGGATGGTGAGTTTACCCTAGGTGTGACTTAAGTTTATTCGGCGCAGACCTCCGGTGAGAAAACCCTAAAATGGAATAACTGTAATTAAACTAATTAAATAAAAATTATTTTATTTTTAAAATTCTTATAACTAACGAATGGTGACTTGGATAAAAAATACTAGACCACGGCTGAACTTGTGAGGGTATGATTTTTTTAGGAAGATACTAACTTTGGCCGGTGTGGTCCACTAGTGGGAGTTAGTTTTTGGATGTAAATAAAATAATTAAGTGACAATTATTTTATTGTAAAATCCTTAACTTTAAAACGATAACTCGGGTTGAAAATATGAGAGTACTGTTGATCTCGCGAGGGTGTGTTCCCATTAGGCAGAGCCTAACCTCAATCGGCATGGGTTGAGGGGGACTGTTAATAATTTTTGAACTTTTTTTAAGGTACCTTCAGTAAACGTGCGAGCGGTGATTTCTATCTTTTGAAACGGTGCTCGGATTAAAAATTCGAGGGCACCATTGAATTCCCAGTTCTTCTATTCACTTAAGGGAGGCTTAACTTCGACTGTAGTAGTTCGAAAAAAAAGTTAAATTTTGGACTTTACAAAAATAATAATAAAATAACTCCTTGAGTTATTTTATTTCTTTTTGTAACCGTTGAGCGACGTGGTGGGACCGTAGAGTTGTTTGGTCCTACTTAATGGAATAAATTTAATGACATGACCCTTGGGTTGTGTAACCACACTATTTGATGTTTTAATGAAACATTAAATGCTTTTTATAAATGAACCACGTTAATGAAATGCAACGTGGGAGGATTATCTCTTATATTTAAATGAAGCTTGGGAATAGGTTTTTGGCACTCAAGAGAGGAACCTCTAACGAAGTGTCGCAGTGTCTTCCACCAACCTAGAGCAAGGCTTCGAGTGACGGTCATTGGGGAAAACCTTGGGTGACGAAGAACACTGACAACACCTTCTAACATGGACATTCCTTCCTCTTCTGTAGTGCCTTCCAACAAATCTAAGGTATGGTGTTTAATAATAAAGTTTATCTTTATTGAATTAAATTGTTGTAATATGTTATGATGTTAACACAGAGGGCACGATCAAAAAGAACAAGGCCTAGACCCTCTGCCACTTCGTTTCATGATGTGTTCTTCATGGGATTATTTTTCAACTCGACGGAAAGTAGAAACCGGATGGCACGCAATGATGGAGGCATCCCAGGAGGGTCGTAGCCACATCCAAAAGGAAGAACAGACCACCAGAGCTCACTAGATGGACCGCGGAAGATCTACAAGTGTGACACTAGTAACCGTCGCTAGTGGAAAAGGCAGAGGCCAATGCTCGTCGACCGCAGATGAGGGCGACACCGCTCAGTGCGGTGGTGGACGAACAGGTGGTCAACTCTCGGCCATCCGTAGAGGCAGGAGGCGGTGCACCGTCGTGCACCGTGGTAAAGCAGGTCATGGATTCAAAGTCTTGGCGAATAAAGGGACCTGCTCCAAGTGGGTCCTACAGACACCCAGGCGGCGCTTCCAATTAAAGAGCCGAATGAAACTTTGAGCCGTTCGGGAGGCGGATCGTGCGACCCATGCATGGGTCACACCAGCCAGCGGGCTGAGCTACCGTGGCCCATCCCATCCAGGGTAGGCCATGCCGCTCCACGTCCCATCCCAACTGGGCCGGTCCAGGTCAGTTCAGGCCAGGTCGGGTCGGAGCCGGGTCAGATCGGGTCGGGTCGGACAGGACCCGGACCCCTCTTCGGCCCTGATACGCTTAAAAAGTCGTATCTTCCAAACCGGACGTCTGTTTGACGAACCGTCTATGGAACTGGGATCCTTGGAGAAAGAAGGTCCTTTTCAGATAATCCAAGAGAGTTTTGGAGAAATTCGGATTATGGACAGGTTGGATCAACTCTGAATCCAATCGGGCCCTTGGAACTAAAATACCAATAACTTACAGACTAGGTGTTCGTTTGACGCACTATCTATTGTGTTGGAACCCTTATAACATGATGGATCATTGGGTAACATCTTCTTGGGACTTCATGCCAGTTGAAATATGACTGATGGCTTGAGGAGTTGTTTCTCCTAGAAACAAGAATACTTTGAACCGAAATCTTATGGCTGGCAGAGACATGAAGAATGAAGAGCGACCCTATGTAGATCAACACCTAGAGATTATGTGTGAATAAACACCGAGCGATTCTGTGTGAATCAATGCCTAGAAATTCTGTGTGAATCATAATAAAGCGATTCTCTATGAATCAGCACCAAGCGATTCTATGTGAATCATCACCGAGCGATTCTGTGTGAATCAACACCCAGCGATTCTGTGTGAATCAACACCCAGCGATTATGTGTGAATCAATACTGAGTGATTCTATGTGAATCAACACCTAGAAATTCTATGTGAACCAGCATAGAACGATTCTTTTTGAATCAGCACTGAGCGATTCTGTGTGAATCAGCACCAAGCGATTCTGTGTGAATCAGCACCCATCAATTCTGTGTGAATCAGCACTGAGCAATTCTGTGTGAATTATCAACCATTGATTTTGTGTGAATCAACACCTAGCGATTCTGTGTGAATCAACACCTAGAGATTCTGTGTGAATCAACACCTAGGGATCCTGTGTGAATCATCACATATCGATCATATGTGGGTCTTGTGGGTGTTAGTAACTATCGATCTAGTATGGGTCAAAAGCAGTGCATCTTGACAAAATAATATGATCTAACTATATTACTAATCATCTTTACTATTTTACTTAAGTTATACCTGGTTTGAAATGAGTCTTTTGCTTTGTTCTTTGGGATTGAGATCATTCTTTGTGTTTTTTCTTTTATGGAATCCCGGGAGACCTTCGAGGGGTCTCGGGGTCCCTATTGAGTGTTGTTACACTCACCCCTGCACGAGCTTCGCCCTCACCATGTTGTGTCTTGTGTAGATGACGTATAACTTGATGATCCTTGAGGAGTCAGGTCTAGACAGAGCTCAGAGGTTGTTGATAGACAATGTACGGAGGTGACCAATTGACGTGGAGAGCTGGAATGATGAGCTATACCTACCCTTCAGGTAGGATCCTTGGCAGACGACCACAATAGATGTTTTCTCTTTTTGTTGTATTTCCATTTCAGTTGGGCTTGTATTCTGGGCCCTTCAATTTCTGTATTTACTATTACACTCTGTGGTGGTTTTTAGTTATGGTTGCACCTTAATTCTTATGTTGTGCTTTTCTTGTGCTTATTATTCCCTATCTGTGTGTGTACAGGTTTTGAGGCAATGCCTTCCCATTATAGGGAAATTGTTTTCTAGTGCTTGTCACCAACCCCTAGCCTATAGAAGGCGGGCTTGGGGTAGTCACGACACGGGCCCCAAGGGATGGTTCATGACAATTAAAATGGAATTAAATTTATAAATAATATTCTATATTTATAAATAATGTTATAAATCACAAACATGAACTATGGGTGGATATAATGAATCCATATCAGATCCTTGATCGTAAGAATTTTCCATCAACCAATTTTTTGATAATTTAAAATTTATTTCCTAAATCTTATATGAATAAAAAATATGTCATCTTTAGTTTAATTATTTTAGGAATAAAACCTCCAGGAAATGATATTGATGTTTACTTTTCAATATTAATTGATGATTTAGAACTCTTATTGGAGGAAGGATTCGAAGTGTAAGGGTCTTAAAAAAGGAATACTTGCAATTATTTGAAATGATTATGTTCTCTGTAAATTACTTTACAGCATAAGAAAATTTGACTTCATATTATGTAAATGGGTATAAAGCTAGTTAAAATTGTTAAGAAGTGAATTCATGTTATCAGCTACAACATTGGATAAGAAAATTGTAAAATAGCCATCAAAGGATTTTTCCCCAATAGATATCTCATTCCAATAACAACAAAGGTATTAAAAGATTCATAGGAATTTTAGATTTCCTAGAATCATTTTTAAACTAATTTATATATTAAGAGGGTGAAAATTAATGATGTAATATTTGGAAATACACAAAGATCTAATAATTAAATAAATATATGGAATTGACGATCGATATTTTTTGAGATTCTATATAAAGGATATCATGATGTCTAAAATAACATTGATTTGATACATGTTGAGAAGATTATAAATCATGGTTTTAGAGAATATTATTAGATATTAAAGGAGATATTAAGTGTGGTTTGAACAAAATATTGGACTTATTATCTTTGAGAATGTGTTTAGAGTTTACACCCACTCATATAAGAAATTGAACATACATTCATATGGATTTTAAAACATTATCCAAGGAGAAAACATGTTTTTATAAATTCTTCCATGGTATGAAAGTAACATAGGGTAATTATTCATTTGTAAAAAAATATATATCATTAAATTATTTAAATTTAATACGCATGAAAACTTATTTTTGTATTCTGATGACGAAACAACTCCAATTAGTTGAATTACATGAAATACTATCCATCTATAGAAAATTGACTATCATTGAGGTGTGTTATTCTATCAATTCTATTTGTATCTACCTTGTGGATACAAATTCATTGAATAGTTTAGAGAAAATTTTAGACAATATACCTTTCCGACTAGAAAGGTATTTTCAACATTTTTTAATATCATGATATATTTAATAGTTTATTTGGTTAAACTAATAATGATTTTTGGTCCCATATATTTATATAGGATTTATAATTATATATGGTATTATGTTGAATTGGTGTTTTAAAAATCCATATTGACTAGAATCCTCCATTTTTTTAGATGTATATTTTTTAGGAGGTATAAAAGTATTGTACAAAATACTTGTCTATATTGGAGCATGAAAATTTTCTTTCATATATCTATGAATGAATCAGTTTTTAGGGAATGAGGATCTATCACTTGAAATTAATGTCTCTAATGGGTGAAAAAACAATGATGGAACCTTTAGTCGTCTTTAATAACAAATATGTCACTTGGTAATATATAACATTTCATATTAATGTGTTAAAACAACATTATCTTATGGATAAATATTTTTGGGTACTGAATAATTATAGGAAAACATTTTTTTGATGGTTTAAAGAGACTATTAATGGTAGATCATATTTGAAAAAACATAAATATAATTATAAGGAAACCAACTTTTAAATGTGATAAAATGGTTTATATATGATATTAATGGATATATAATGTATACTAAATACCATAAAAATAGAAGTATAGTTCATAATAGTTTTGTACTAGTGTTCATAGTAAAATTTTATTTTTCATGTGACAACGAAAAAACCCAAGCTCTAAATCAAGTGGATAATATAGAGTTATTGAAGATAAAAGGAAGATTGATTACATTAAATTTATAGTTTCAATGTCCAACAATAAAAGATATTTCGGTAAAAATAGTGTTAAACACATTGAATTAGGTATGACACTAGTGGATATTAATATATTAGAATACACACATGACCCATTAATCATTGTAATACATGAGAAAATATTTTTTATGTTCTTAATCTATAAAATGTGACATGTTATATAATTTTTAAAGGAAAAAAATCTTATTTTAGTTATAAAAAAGTTTACAATGATGATAAATTATGTTATATCCATAACTTTAGGGAGATAATATTAAGGGATATTGATTTCCATTACATATTTTTAGTTTATTCCATATAGAATGATCATAAATAAGGAATGTAAGAAATAAATACTTTTTAAATAACCACACATTACCTTTATAACATATTTATTTCATGTATATCTTTTCATATTTTATATAATGTTAGATATATGATATCAATTTTTTATTTAAGTCACATATTTTAATAAATTTAGACGAAAATTATTTAGTACTCAAATATGTATAACATATAAATATTAATATTTTATGTTATTTTTACATTTTTGAATATTATTTTTTTATTATATATTTATAATTTATTTCCTCAAAAAAATTATCCTTTTTTTAATATTAGTTAACTACCCTAATTAATATTGTAAAATTTTTGTTTTATTTAGTTTAGTTTTATTTTTATCACTTTTCGATTATTATTCAATTTTACAAGTAAAAGTTAGATTTATATAATCTTTTCTTAAGTTTTTTTCTTCTATATATATCATTTCATTCCTCGTAAATGATATTAAAATCATTTTGGAATTTTCTTTATCTTCTCTAATTGATATGATAAAAGTTTTGTTTAGTTTAGTTTTTTTATAATATGATTTTCTAATTGTTATTCAATTTCAGATGTTAAAATTAGTTTTTTAAATACATATAATAGATTTTTATTTTATTTTTTCTATTTATTTTCATGGATCACAAATGTTTTCAACATTTGTTCTATAATTTTTGTTAAATAATATAATAAATATGATAAATATTTTATGTAGTTTCTTTTATTCTTTATTGAATAATTTTCCAATTCATATTCAATTTTAAATATAATAGTTTGATTTATATAATATTTTGCTAAATGATTATTATTTTGATTTATAGGATCATTTCATATCAAACAGAAGTGTCATATCGATCATCATGGTAGGACCCTCTATATAACTCTACTTAGTAGCCTCCTCATTCCTCCAAAATTGATCCTCCTACCACTATAGGGAAAGAGAATTCTTCTATGGTTGGTAAATATAGTAACATATGATTACCTACATCATCACCTACTCATAACAAGGTCCATAAGACAACTATATAGTTTGATGGTTATGGTAATACCTTGAGTTTAAATATGATTAGATTTAGTACATCTTTATCTATGAATGATCAATAAAAAATAAAAATTTCCTTTTGATTGGAAACATGTTGACTAAATTAGAATACCTCAACAATGGGAGACTAATTTGGTAATATCATTTATTATTATTTTATTTATCATGACATATTTCTAGTTATATAATTTATTTTTGCCTTCACATCAAATGGAATATTATTTAAATCACACTAAATAACTCAATAGTACATGTCTATCTTTCTCAATAAGGATATTGCGGTATTTTAAATCAACACTAACATCGAATTTCTTTTTTAGTTGAAGGAAAAAAATGAACATCCATTTAAAATATATGGTTTTCCAGATGAGTAGATAAGGAGGATATTTGATAAAAGTAGAAAGAGGTAATAATTTTTGGTAAGTGAAATTTCAACTCTTTGAAGTGACTTTTTATAATCACTAAAAAGAAGAATATTGCTACTTTTTTGTCTTTGATTAAAAGGAACAAAGAATATCTCATCACGAGATCCATGAAAATAACATATATCCCCAAAAATTATCTCATGTAGGGTATATGTTACTCGAATAATAGATTATGGTTGAGAAGTTTGAATATTTGATAACCAAATCTTTTGTATCTACTAAGATGACTCATTCTTCTCCCTAACAACACGTGAAAAATGCAAAAGGGTCCAGTTGATGAAAAAATGAAAATATCTTACCAAGGAGTTTAAGGATAAAACATAAAATACTATATGAAGCTATATAAGTTATTATGAAACTCTTTATATTTTTTAATTTACTAATAATTTTTAGAAATATTTTTTAGAGGAATCCATTGAGAAGAAGAGAACATATTGTACCTTCTTAATTGAGGATACAAATGATATATTGGCTACCAGATTAGTACTAGAAGAATAGTTAGGTAACTTATAGCGATATGAGGCGGGTGTATCTATTAAAAAATTGTTTGGTCAATCTAGACTATATTTAAGGGAGGGTGTATATAAAGAAAAAATTGACTCTTTAGAATCTAAATTTAAATATATAAGTGTAGATATTCATAGAAAGTTTCAGGCTACATATCCTACTCCTCTACATCATCCATATTTTACCATCTACTATGAGTTATTAATTGAGGTTTCCCGGAGTCATATTGTTCTGAAAGGGATCATATATTATATTAGAGATAACTTACATCATTAGAACATGTATATGTATAATATTATGGGCATGGTGCGTGATATTATATATGAATTGTCTATAATATTATTCTCTATTAATGAGGTTTTTACATTTGGACAAAGTATGGAATGTTTTTTTACTCTTTCCATCTTAACATAACTAATAGCTTACCACTAAAGTATGGAATAATTATATCATATCTTTAAAATTTTGATAAATTTTGTAAATATTTTAATATATATATAATAAAGGAATATATTAAATTTTTAAAAAATATATAATTTAAATAAACAAAATGTTATGGCCACTTCTACATCACATACAACATTTTATAAAGAAAATTTTAAATTATTTTATTTTGTAGTTATGTTTCTATATGTTAATGACTTGACATTGAGTGATGAAGTTTTTTGGCATGATAATCTGATAATTATTTATAAAAAGGATATGTTGGAGCTTATAACCATTGATATATTGGGAAATGAGGATATGTAAATCGTTCTCATTTAATATGATTGTCATATTTTATTCAATTTTATCAATTTTATCTAACATACTAAATATGTCTATTTTTTATTGGGTTTATTTATACACATTGTATTTTTTATGATAAGGCATTAGTATATGGATTAATAGACCCACAATTTAATTCTCTAACATAAAAAATAATACAAGATGAAGAAATAACAGAATTTGTTTCTCAAAGATATAATAATGAATAAATTGAGTGTTTGATTCTTACTTATCTTTAAAATTATAAAAAATATATTTCAAAGATATTTATTTCTATTAATTAAATAACCCTCTCATTTATTTGTATTTTACACTAGAGACTATATGATGTGGTATGGTTTTTTCTCACAAGGAAATACTTCTTATTGGTTATTCTCTATACATTGGGACATGTAAGAAAACCTTAAATAAGTATAAGAGAAGTAAGGTTGATTATTTTAAATATAAAATATTATAATAAAATGTTATTTTATTTTATACTTATCATTTTAAAACAGGTTATATAAACATTATAACTGATCAATATTAAATAGAAACAAAATAAATTATGTATGTATAAATGCGAATTATTTTATTAGTACTATAACATAGTCAATACTTAAAATGTTATTTATAGTCTATAACTTCTTCTAATAAACAATTTTGATCATCAACAAGTTGTATTAAAATGTGTGTATTATGATAGGATATTTATTATAGTGACCTATAATTTTTATACATAAATATTACATATTATTAGATGAATATTCAATACATTACATAATGATTTATGACAGAATCATATAGGTTTAGTGTCTTTGGAAATATGGTTACATAAAGAACATGTTCATATAGATCTATATCATTTCCTAATAATTTCTTTATAACTAGAATCATTTATAGAAATATCATAATTAAAAACATTATTCATAAACTGGGGAAAGGAAACATAAGAAATGGTGAGATTAGATTCCTTATAAGGGTAAACAAGGTAGATGTCAATGATCACGTAAGCATAACATGGAAATAAGGGTATGATAAAATGATATTAAAATTTAAAAACCATACCCAATATATCATATAATATAATATTGTTTCATGAAATAAATATTGGTATTTCATAGGATATGAATCATAGATTAATCAAAAAACAAGATCCATGAGATAATAACATTGATATAAGACATATGTTTTTGGTATACATATAAGCATTGAAAATTATTTTTTACTGAAGGATCACTACTAAGACTATCATATTAGATTGGGTTCAATCCCAATTCTATAATATAATTATTCAATGTTTAATCCCACAAATATCTTAGGGTAAAAATTTCTCTAACTAAACTGATTTCACTCCACATTATAGTCCTTATTATCTCAGAAGATATCCATCATTACCTAATTAATTCTATGTATATATAATTCAAGTCCCAATGTTTACATATCCATAATCCATTCATATGTATTCTATGAGATCATAAAACCTTTATGATATAACATAATATGTGGAAAAGAAATGGTTTTCATAAACATTTCAAAAAATTCATAAATATATAACCCATGGAAAATAAACAGGTTTCATAAACATCACATCGTTATAATCATAAATCAACCAAAAAAATATAAAGTATAGTATACATGGATCATATACCCAGTAAATCATATATAAAATAATAGGATGCTATCATAAATAAAAAATCTTTTAAAAGATCATTGGAGCATTTACTTAAAAAAAATATGATTTTAACTTTAAATTAACATATTTAAAATTTAAGAATTTTGAAAATATTAAGGAAAATATTTTATTTGAAAATAATTATAGAAATTTTAATGGAAAAATTAAATCATTTAATTTTCATGGTGGCTAGAAATTATATTCATGTCGTTTACTTCAAAATAATGATTCCTTTTATATTTTTGATAAAAACTCAAAAGTACCATGTTTGGTAAATAAAAAGAAAATAAGTATTTTAAAAAAAATTAAAATTTTAAATAATAGTTTAAAATTAATTTTAATAAATATATGGGATTATAAAAAATATTTTTAAACACATTTTTTTGAAATCATGGATATATAAGAAAAATATTTTCGACTAAAGAGAGAAATAAAGTCTTTTTTTCTTAAGAATATTTTCTCAATAATTTTAAGTAAAAAATAAATAAAATTGTATTATTACTTGAAAATATCATGAATAAAAAGAGGATAATAAAATTAATGATATTTTTTAGAGGTATATTATGAAATTTAATTATTGTAACTTAGTCATAAATAATCCCAGTAAATAATGAGATTGAAAAATAAAACCCCTACCCCACATTAGACTTTCTCTGAAAGTGATATAAATTTTTTTATAATAGATATAAAATTATTATAATTTCTTATAAATATAATTTACATACTTATAATGTCATATATGATCCACATATAAAAGTTCAACCCCAAATTATTAATAATTCCTTATCAAAATCGCCATTTCTGAGGGTTAACTATTTTATTTTTCTTGAGAATTTCAGTTCTGTAGTTCTGATCCTTATACTTTAATTATGGTTCCATAATATAAATTATTTAAATAATGATATAAATAACATATATATTGATTATATAAATATTTATATTCACACATAAATGGTATAAAAATAAAAATGAATTACATCATTCATAGAGATGGTATGACTTACGTACACATGAACGTTGTTCTAGAATTTCAACGGATTAAAAGAAATAAAGTTCAAAAACAATTATACTTTATAGAATAATTTTTATATCATATAATATATAAATATATACATTAAATATATCTTTATTACTGTTCATTTAAATTAGAAATGAAAAAATTAATAACATCGCTCGGTGGAGGTGGTAGTCCATACGTATGCATGAGAGATGTAATCATTTTACAACATATTGGAAGGAAAGAAAATATATATGATACTATAATTAAATAAGAATAATTATTTAATAAATATAATTAATAATAAATTATCCCAATATAATACCCATCCATTAAAGATTGTGATAGAAAAAAAAATTATATTGTTATATGGAGGCAGTAGTCCATACGTACGCACGAGCGATACTTTCACTTCACATTTGTTGGAAAAGAGGTTTAATAATGGTGGTTAAAAATTAATAATAAAATTTAAGTATATCTAAGATATTTAATTTATTATTTTATGAATAATACCAAATATTTAGAGGATGTATATGAAGAAATTATTTGAAATAGGTCGAGTAGGATGACTACCTCTCATCAAGTTATCCTTCATTGGATCCTTTTTTAAGGGTACCTAGAATAGTATTTCAAGAATAAAAACACCTATAATTTTTTTATAGGGATTTTTAAAAGATAAATTTTCATGGTATTGTTTAGATATATTACTCAATTTTGTGTATATAAGATAAAAGAGGGTTCCCTTTTATAAGTTGGGGAGAGGAAAAGCTTAGAAATTATTAAAATATTAAAATAAAAAAATTATTGCTTAATAAAAATACATCCAAATAGATACAGATTCAAAGTTGGAATAGGTTTATGTCGAAATACTTTTATAAAAAAATTATTCATGCTTTTTAATTTGAAAAATTACCTGTATCTCTTGGTTTAACCCCCGGTAAACTAATTTTCACCCTAAGCTTGGTAACAACTTTTTATAGTTTTTTATTATTCATTATAACCAAAAAATAAGTTAAAAATAATAAAAAATATCAATTATTATGATTTAAAATTTGGAATATATTTTAAAATATTAAATTCATAGAATATTCATAATTTATTTTCAAATTAAACCTAAAAACACGATGAAAATCAGTTTTTGAGAAAAAAATGTTTTCTTGAGTAGAAACTGTTTTTATACTAGAATACAACATAAAATTAATTCCAATGTCATAAATTTTATTATTAATAATATAAATAAACTAATTTTACTTTTAAACCAATTTTAATAAAAAAAATATAACTTTTTAAATGCATTAAACAAAAATACATTTTTCAATAAAAATTATAATTTTTCACTATTCATCAAAAAATCAATATTTTTGGAAAATTCTCAAAAAATCACTCTAAGCTAATTTTGGCTTGAGGATTTAAAAAATTATTTAAAATTTATAAGTAAATTTTCTAAAAGTGGAAAAAATATTTACTTATTTTCTAACAAAAATACTTAAAACCCATTTTTGAGAAAGAAAGGTATTTTTTATGCATATAATGACTTCACAAAAAAATTGAGTTCTTATTTCTCAATATATTTTCATTATCTAAAATATTTATGAATATTTCAAAAATATGGTTATTCATATTAATAACACCAATTTAACTATTTGGAAATAATTATATACTATATTAGGATTCATTTAATATCATCTTTTTGTGTATATTAAACTATTAAATTTATTAAATTTATTTATAGAGAAATATATCATAAAATCTCAAGTTGTTACATTCTTCCCCGTATAAAATGAATTTCACCCTTTAAATTTAATCACTCTAATGAAAAATAATGAGAATATATCTATGTCCACACATCCTTAGGTTCCCATATAACTTCTTCTAAATTTTGATTCCTCCAGAGAACATTAAAATAGTGCGTAGTCTTATTCTATAGCACTTTATCTCTATGATACAATATTTTTATTGTTTACTCTTTATAAGAAGGATCATGCTCTATTGGTAATACTTATGAGTTTAGTACATGTGAGGGATCATGTATGTACTTTATCACAATAGATACATGTAAAACATCATTAACTTGAGAGAGGTTCGGTGGAAGCACCAAGCAATAAGATACCATCCATATCTGATCAAGAGTCTTGATGGGGTAAATACACATAGGCCTTATATTTCTATTATTTAAGAATCTCATAAACATATTCAATAGAGAAATTCATAGGAATACCTTCTCACTAACACTGAATTATAGATTTTACAAATGATTATTATTATTATTATTCTATCTACTCTGAGATGCCTTGTTGTGTTACTGAATGCTTCTGACATTATCTAGAATTTTCTAATCTATATCTAATCCCAATAAATTTATTTCTCTCACTCCATGATAGAACATTGGAGTTCAACATTTCCTTCCATGGAGGTATTCATAAGGATCCATATGAATCCTTGATTGAAATCTATTATTTTAAGAAAACTTGAATAGTTAAAGTTGTTGATCCCAACAACCTTTGAAATCCATATAATAAGGTATCATTATATCATACTGGGTTTGAATGTTTTTCTTAGACATAAAATATATCTGATCATGATAATCAGTACTGTATCATAACTCTGAATCCAAGTCTTATAAAATATTCTAACCAAACTTCAAGGAAACCCTCAGATCTTGGTTAGATATAATCGAATGTGGTACTATATGAAACCTTAACACATCCTTATTGTGTATTCTAGAAATATAATCAAAGAAAAATATTCTTTTATAGTAGAAAAGTGTTCGGAATTTGCAAGGTTATTGAATATAACCTAAATATAATTATATTCTTTAGATGTATTGCGGAGTCCGATGAAAGAATTCATTGTGCTATTTTCATATTTTCATTATAGTATGGGTAATATTTATAACATCTCCTTAGACATCTATCTTTCAACATTAACATTTTGACATACCAAGCACCAAGATATATAATTTTCAATATCTCTATTCATTTTCACCACCATAAATACACTTTTAGATATCTTTAAAACTTTTTAATTAGATGATGAATATAAATTATGAACTATGAGATTCATCCAAAAACTACTTCTAATCATGTATGGATTGGACATAGACACGGTTCCATAACCTTATCATTACACCACAATCAATATTTAACTTTGGAAATTTTATTACCTTCTTTTTCAACTCTACTTCTTCCATATATGCCTCATTAATATTCAATTTTATAGATGGTTGGAAACTCATTTGAGTAAGATAAGATTTCTCCCCTTCCTTTAATATTTAAAGTTCCATAATTTGAAAATCTATAAATATTTTATCTTTTGTTATCCTCATCATAGATAAGCTTACACGATCCTTCATATTGGGAGTATATTCAAAAAAATTCACATTACTAGGGTGGTAATGTTTTGAGAATTCATAATCCTTAATCAACCTCAACTATCTTCCCTGTTGGATATTAAACTCTTTTTGAGTGATTATATACTTTTAACTTTTATAATCAATATATATGTTACACATTTCTTCTTAAACATATTGAATCCATATTTCTAATGCAAAAAAACAATGCAACTGACTCCAAACCATGAGTAAGGAATTTTTTCACATGAAACATTAATTTTATAGAGGCATAAACTATAATCATATCATTCTTTATGAGGAGGAATCATTTTCCCGTATTCATTATGTCACTAAACATTATATGAACTTCTCCACTATAGGTTTGTGTAATTGTAGGTTCACTAACAACCCTTATATTCTATTCCATGAAATTTTACACACATTGTTATATATAATACATCTTATTCCCATTTCTAGTTAACATGGTGGTGTATTAGACATCCATGAGAAATATTCCACAAAGCATCGATAATATCTAGACAAACCAAGAAAACTACTGATCTTAGTTATAGTGGTTGGTCTCAGGAAATGTTGAATAACTTTTATATTTGATAAATCAACCAATATACCCTCACATAAGAATATATAACCAAAAAATCACACTTTTTATATCCAAAATTAACACTTTTATTATTTTCCTTACAATTTATCCTTTCTTAGGGTATTCACCACAATTCAAAAGTAATCTTCACAATCTTATATTCTTTGGGAATATATAAGAATGTAATCTATAAATACAATATAAAATAGATCAATTTAATATAAAAAAATATATTCATTAATTATGTCAAGACAGTTGGGATATTAGTAAGAAAAAATTTCCTCACTATAAATTCATAGGATCCAAAACTTGTATGAAATCATTTTTTGGATATGACTTTAATTTTAAACCTAAACTGATAGAATCTTGATCAAATTTGAATATTTGAAAAATATAGATATCCTCATAATTAATTGATAAAATCATCAATATAGGGTAGAGGATACTTATTCTTGATTTTTATCTTGTTAAGTTATCAATAACCAACATAAATTCGCATTGATACATCATTTTTATTAACAAAAAGAATAGGTTCACACCATTTTTATAGACATAGAAGAATAAATCCATTATCAAATTCCCTAGGAGTTTCTTCCTCAATTAATGTAACTCAATTGGGGATATTCTATAAATATTTTTTGAAATAGGTGTATCACTAGTACGAGTTATATTGGAAATTTAATTTCATGGTTTGGATGAAGAATAGGAAACTCATCTAGAAATAAATCTACAAATTCCCATACAGTAGATATATCTTTTATTTTGAGTTTCTCTCAAACCATATATAATAAACAACCATATTTTATTATAATAAATACACTTAGAGTGGATGCAATTTCTATTGGATATTTATATTTATAATCACACCAATAGTGGATCATAGGTTGGTAGAGAATATCAAACACAACATCGATTCCTTGACAATCAATGTGGGATTTAATAAAATAAATCCAATCCATTCATATGATAACATAAAATTATATGAGAGGGATATTATTGATTTCTTCAGGAATCACATTCCCACTAACTTCATTCAGATGAAAATAATAGACGTGATATGTGGTCATCATACAATTAGGGGTTTCCACTACTAATTCAACATATAATCATTGAGTATATGAATTAGCATTCCATCATAAATTTCCTAGTATATATAAATTCATATAACTAATCTGAAATATGGTACTTCAATATTAGATCATATCTATTTCCACCTCAACTTCATCATTTTATATTCAACCCCCTTCTAAAACAAAAATAGTTTGTGTAACCATAGAAGATATTCAATAATATTGATCAAGCATATAATTAGGAAAATAATTAATAGGATTTATAAATCATAACACCTTCTTTTAAAAATATTAAACTATAGGTTTAACATATCTTTTTCAAGTTAATCATTTATTCTAATTCTTCATTATGGATTATAAATAAAAAAAAATCCAACTCAAACATATCACCTTGGCGTGTCAAACCATGTGCATAGTAATGTCACACTTAGTGTACACTAGAATTATGATCTTTATATACTTGACCAACTATTTTCAATGATAATACCCCTATATGAATATCTGATAAAACCACATCCACATATAGTATTTAGATAGGGATGTTTTGAAAGGAAATCCAAACTCCTTTCATTGCCATAAAATAGGATGTTCTATAATAAATAAGAGTATCTTAAGGGTTCCCAATATAGTTTTATGATCCTAGTTTCCAAAGGGAACTAAAACTTGTTTTGGTACCAACTATAGTCACCCAAAAATTCATGAATAAAAATTATATCTTATTAGACGAATATTCAATACATAACATAATTACCCATGATATAATAATTTATGATTAATGTATTTTAAAAAATATACATATAAACCAATTTTTCATAAGAGATATATATCATCTCTCATTATGTTATTCATAACTAGAATCCTTCTTAGATATATCATACATAAAAATATTCCTAATAACTTTGTGAAAGGAAACATAAGAGAGGGTGTGATTAGATGCCAAGTTTGGGTAAACAAGAGATATATTAATGATCACATAAAAATAACATGGGAATAAGGGTAAGAGAATATGATATAAACATTTTATAACAATATATAGCATATCATATATCATAATATTAAGTCATTTCATAATTATTGGTAGTCCATATGACATGAATCATAAAGGAATCAAATAATATGATTCATGAGAGCATAACATTGATGTAAGACATAAGATTTAAGCATACACATAGTAATTGAAAATCATTTCTTTGGCATGTGATCACTACAAAGACTATCATAGTGTATTTTTCTCAATACTAATTCCATTATTTCTTTATTTAAGGTTTACTCCCAAGACTATTGTAGTGGACAAAGTCCCTTACTGAACTCAGTTCACTCCCCAGTCTAGTCCTTATTATCTCGTGAAATATCCACCTTTACCCAATTAATTGTAGGGATATATAATTCTCATGACACCCATAAAATTATCATAATACATTCCTATGTGTTTCATAATATCATAAATATTCAACATATTTCATAACCCTTAAAAAATGGGTTTGATAAATATTTTAACAATTCATCATATCATAACCCATGGAAAATAAATGAGTCTGATAAAGGTCTCATAATTATAATCATAAACCATATAGAGAATTAATAATTACGGAATCCTTGTATAATATCCCTAGGAAATAATAATTAACATCAAATGATGTTATCATAAATTAAAATTCATTTAAAAGATCACATGAACATTACTTGAGAAAAATAAACTTTTCACTTTGAAATCAATTAGTTTAAATCTAAAATGTTCCCAAATATTAAGGAAAAATTCTTCATTGAAAATAACATTGAAAATTTGTAATGGAATCTTTTAATCATAGAGATGTAATAATAAGGGAAATTATATTCTTGATTTTTATGTTAAAATAATGATTCATTTTACATTTCCAATAAAAAAATACCTTATTTTGAAAATAAAAACAATGTTCCTTTTAAAAAAAATTGTAAAAAATTAAATCATATGTAAATAAAACTTTAAATAATAATATTAAATTATTTAAAAAATTCTCAAAATAATTTTTTAGAAAACATGGATATGGTATAAATGTTTTTTCGATCGAATAGAAAAATAAAATCTATTTTTCTTGAAAAATTTTATAAATAATTTTATTTTCCATATGAAAATTTAATGAATAACCATAGGAGAAGAAAAATAAAGATATTATTGAGAGTGAAATCATGAAATATCATCATTGGGATGATAATCATAAACAATCCTAGTAAACAATAAGATTGTAACATAAAACTCTTACCTCAAGTTTGACTTGCTTTAAAATAAATCTAGTTTCCTATATAATAAATTTAAATGTATTACTCTTATATAATAGGTTTATTTATATAATTTTAATTTCATATATGATCTATATATAATATTTTATCACCCATTTATTAATAATTCATTATTATATTCGTTTTCTCTAGGTGTTAAATGTTTCATTTTCCATGATAATTTCCATTCGGTAGTTTTAGTTAATGTACATTGATTATGGATAAATACTTTCACGAAAATTTATTATGATCTAAATATCATATATATACATTATTTATATTTATATTAAACCATAAAAATTAATGATAGGTAAAGAAATTACACTATTCATATAGACAATAGGTCCTACATATGAATAAAAGTTTTTTTTCATTTTTTGATGGTTAGAATGAAATAAAGTTAGATAATAATTCACCTTTCCATAATAATTATAATATAATATCTATTATATATGTTGATTGAATATATTATTTTTTCCATTGATGTAGTGACCCTAACCCCAGTATCTTAGAGTTGGTTCCTACTTCCATTACATTTTCTTAAGATACAAGGAAACAAATCCCAAGTAATCGATCGGTCTATTTGTATTGGTTAACTATATCCAAACAAGTTTACTACATTATATTTGAATATAAAAATTAAAACATAATTTATTCCCAAGAATATCAATATTCCCTCAAGAATAACCCTACATATCAATCATAGTATCTTCATAGAATACTGGGTAAATAAAACAAAATAAGGGTGAGCTCAAATTCCCAGTAAGGGTCATGTACAATAAAGCTATCATGGGTCAAAAATGAAAAATAAAAATGGAAATGTAAATAAATAAACACAAATACCCTTTAAATAACTGTATATTGAATAATTAATCATGTTTGGTAAAATACTAAAAGAACATATCATTTAAATAACTATATAAGGAATAATTAATATGGAAAGGTAAATAAATAAAAACCATTCCATTTAATATATAAATTGAGAAATAATTATATTCATCAATTTTTTCATAGGTAAATTATCATAGATAATAATAACTGAATATTAATAAATGAAATTCTAAATTATTTAATTCAATGTTTCTCAGGTACATGATACCTTTACTATCAGGACCTTTCATAAGACAGCTTAGCATATTATTGTCGAGACCTTTCAAAAGACAGTTTAGAACATGTTTGGTTACAAAGTAAAAGGGTTTGATCCCAAGTAATTTCATCACATTAGACTATCAATGCATCAAGGTTCTTACATTAATTGGTCTCCAACCCATGTCATACCAGTCCAAAGCAATCCTCATATATCAAATAATCGATTTAATTGATAAACAATGTCCCTTATCATAATGTATTTGTATCGAGTAAAGGATAATTATTTATCAATATTTTCCCATATAATAAAATATATATTAAAATGAACACCTTATGTAAAAATGGTATATAGTTTACAAAATAATCATATCCAAAATATTTCTATTTTGGGGAAATTTAATTTCTAATGATCATGGTAATGTGAAAATTTATAGGGAAAGTTATTGAGTAAAAAGTTAATCAAGGAAGTGAATTTTAAAAAATTTCTTAGTAAAAATTTTTATAAACCATATAGATTAAGTATAATGATTATATCAATATAACGTATACCCATTTGGGTAAGAATAAGGGTTTTGTTATTGATGAAATAAAAATATAGTTAAAAACATTCTTGAGGAAAATATCATTTTCATTTTGAAAATTTTTGAATTTCCTTTTCTTTGAAAATTAAATTCAAATACATTTTATTTAATAATACCAGTGTCACCATATAAATTAATCTTTAAAGAAATTATGGTTATATCGGCAGCTAATTGTATACACATTGTAATGAACATTCCTTTTTGGAAGGTAAAATGGTAAGAATAGTGTCATGTTAAAAAGTCTTTAAAAAGCTTCCTTTGAAAAAATTTGTAAAAGGAAAAATGTGTAATAATTTAATTAATAAATAATTCTAAAAAGATTGAAAATAAGTCAGGATTTCATGAAAACATTTAATAAATCATTTTATTTACTAAAGATTAAAATATTGGTACTATAAATTAAAAAATATCATTAATAAAATGATGATAATAAAATTAAATGGTTTATTAATGAATTATAATATATATTCCATCAATGTAAATTCAATCATGAATAATCAAGATTAAAATGAGATTGTGAGGTAAACCCTTATAAAGTCAATATTGTTAAAGTGACAATCAAACAATGAATAAATTAAGTGTATCAACTATAAATCCAAATAAAAAAGTTTAAATAAAACATAAGTTAATAAAAAATCATTTTACACATAATCTTATAATATTAAAAATAATTAGGAAGTAATATAACCTAATTAAAATAAATTGAGTTATGAAATTTCATTACAACTTGGTAATATTAAATTAAAAACCACATAGATTAAATGATTAAAATTGAAACATAAAATACCATGAATAATTAATTATCCATGATAATACATATAAAATTTGAAATATATATACCATATAAAATAAACTAGGTGAATAACATTATAATATGTCTTAATGGATGAAATTGAGACGGAATCCCTTACTTTATGCTTCATTTTGATTAGAAATGATTTATACTCATGTATAGTGATTTTAAACATTCAATTTAATTATATAATAATAATATTAATATCTATGATATCATATATGATCCTCTTATAATATATTATTACCTATTCATTGATAATCTCTCATTATTTTCATTATTTCTTGTGTTAATTTCCTTATTTTTCGAGTATGTTTTGACTTGTTATCTTTTCCCATTACTTAAATAATTATTTATTATTATATAGAATTTAAAATATTATGTAAATATCATATATATTCAGTATATATGCATTTATATTAGTCTATAAAATTTAGTGATAGGAAATGGTATACACCGTTCATGAAGACGAGAGGTCGTGCATACGCAAAAACGATGTTTCCATTTTCTTTTCAAATTGAACGAATGAAAATTTAATGATATATATATATATATATATTAAATTACATAATATTTTTTATGTTATATATGTAATATATTTTTATTAAAATAATCCTTAATACCTTCAATTTAAATCATAAACAAATCGCAACGCTTCGTGAGGTGGTAATTCGCCTTACACATGAGCGGCATTATTATATTCCCAAAAAATAGAAATCGTAATGTTATGTGTCATATAAAATTTAAATAAGAATAATTAAATCAAAAATTTAATATATATATATATATATCATATATAAACTATACAACCATTATTATTTCGAACCATGAAATGAGTTAATGGAAAAACAAACGACATCGGTTCGTGAGGCGGTAGTCTACCGTACACATGAATGATGATTTTGCAACCCATTTAATGGAATTTTGTAAAGTTTTAGTTCATAAACTAACACAAAAACATATCAATATATATAATATAATTTGGTTATTATATAATCATGATATAATAGGAATTGAAAGAGGTTGATAAGGAAATAAAATTAAAACACTTTTAGAAGAACATTTTCTCTTCTTCGGGTATCCTCTTTAGTTTTGAATTAAAACCCTGAAAGGAAGATCCATTGTAATAATAAGTCTTATATTATTATTATAGTGATTTTGGGTAGTTATTTTGGAAAGTTTTTTCTGAAATAAATTAGTTTTATGGTGTGAATGAGGGATGAGAGGAGGAAACCTTCTATAAGTTGGGGAGATGACACACTTGGTATTTTTGAAATGTATTGAGTGTTGCCATGTTTTTTTTCATGTCATGAAAATAAAATGATATAACCATATCAGTAATATAATTCCTATCTTCTATATATTTCTATAAAATGAGTGTTCTATAATTTTCTTTGTTATTTGGTCCCTTAATTTTAACGTTCAGTCCCATTGAAAATTAATTTTTCTCTTAATTATTTTAATTAATTATAGTTTTTTTCACTAATGATCATAGAATAAAATTAATTTTAACAATTAGAAGTTTTAAATTATTATTATTCCATATATTTAATCCATTTTTTAAAATTAAATTCACAGAAGTAGCTAAAATTAATTTAAAATTAATCTTGTAGACTCGATGAGGAAGCGAATTCTTAAAGTGAAAATGCACAAAGGTTTACTAATTTTTTATATATAAAATAAAAATAAAATTGATTCTAATTACCTAAATTGGATTAATATATGTATAATTGATCTATATTGACTCTAAAAGAAACTCAGAATGAAATTTAACATTATCAATTATTTAGATTAAAGGTCAGTTTTTAATTAATGTTCAGTATTTTTCATTATTCATCAAAAAATGAAAATTCCCTGATAAATACCAAAAATTAATACTTATATAATTTTGACATTAAAATTTTAAAAAATAAGTTCATTTTTCAAATATAATTTATAAATGTGTCAGAATTAATTTTTAAAATAAGTGCACCATTAAAAGGAGGCAAAATTCCTTTAATCAATAATATTTTTTTATGCAAAAACATTTGATTTTTATTATCATATTCCTAAAAAATATATTAGATGAATTAAAAAAAATTATTGAATATATAATATATTAATTTTATTAGGATTATTCAATAATACTAATTAGTTTAATTTATTAGAATAAAACACCCTTTTCACATAAAAATGGGTTTTTATAACAACATTTCCTTTATATTCAATTGTTTTTTATATTCATTTGAAATTAATTAGTAACAAATGAATTCAACCATATATTTTCATAAGTTATTTAATACTATTAATAACCCATAATATAATGTATAGAAGATAATTTTCATTTTAAATAATATTTATATTATTCGGTAAAACTAGAACTTGTGTGTAACAAAAGCTGTCGAAGAAATTAGTTATTGCATGTAAACCAAGATAAATTAGTGTTTTGTGAATTAAAAGATATAACATAAATTGATTTTATTTAAAATAATAAATATATTTTAATATCTTATGATATTATATTCTCTTTTACTCTTGGTTTTTCATGTCATACACATTGTTGAATAAAATGTAATTATTTTAGAATTTAGGTGTGCTAAATTCTCCCCGCCTTCAATAAATTGTGTCCCCAAAATTTAAATATGATCATGGTAATACATGGAATGATATTTGAAAATTATTTTGTTGGAAACCCCAAATTTTAAAATTATTAATAAAATATTCTCTTAATAAGATATAAAGTAAGGTACAATGGGCATATGGAATATCATATTACTAGGTTTACACATGGTAGAGTATTAATGGAAAGTGAAGATATGGACTTGGATGAAAATAAAAAATAATTATAGAATATTATTAAGGACATTGATCACAATAAATTTAATGATAAATGGAATGTTGAGGGCTTCAAATCTATAAATATACTATGATTTAGGATACCATCATTTCAACAAAAATTAAGGTATTAGGACAAAATTTATATTTGAATATCATTTTCCTAATGTTGAGTAATTGTTTCACTACCTAAAAATATTAGGAAATATAATTACTTGATACATTTCTATTTAACAAGAAAAAATTTAACCATTGTTTTCACTTTGATAAATTTCTAATTTATTTCCTTTACACTAAGAAATTAATACCCAAGAATGATTTTTAATAATGAATCACTAATATTTACTTTTAACGGATCATAATATCTATTAAACAATTCTTTATTTTTTGTCTCTAACTATTTTCCAAAACTAGTATGGCTAATATAAGTCATCCAATATAATAAATTAATTTCTAAACCTCAAAATTTGACACTACTAGTTCATCATTAATATGTATTCATCAAATTTTTTAACTGAAATAAATTTCATATTAACCAGTACGTCACGTAGGCAAGTGGTTAGAAAGAAACCCTTATCATCCATCAGTAATGGGTTTAATCCCCACATCCTTGTTGGATGCAACGGTTTTTCACCCAACATGTTGGATTTCCTTTTTCTAAAACTATATTAATATAATTTCTATAACATTTCTAAAAAATATGAGGGATATAATTGAAATAAAATTAATCATTAAATAATTTTTTTAAAAAGGTTTTCAAAAAAACCTATTTTTTCCAATTTCTAATAATCTTATTTAAATATAGTAATCATATTAACCCCACATGTTATCAATACCATTAAACTTATGTTTATAAAATTTAAAGTCATTATTCCTAAAATAACTTTTCCACTAAAATATATACTAAATATATAGGTTTTATTGTCATAATTTTCTTTAAAAATATCCTTAATATTGGTAGTCTCCCATCACAGAAAACCTAAAAATAAGGTTTTTAAGACTTTAATTATATGATCAAACTTAAACTTATAACTATTCATGGTATCAATAATTATCAATCTAACGAATACACAAGTGCATCTAAAATTTATCATAATCCATATATTCTTCATGATTCTTATAACCCAAATAACTTTGGTAAAATACTAAAAAAATCTAATTCATGAAAACCAATGAAAAAATACTTTCTATATTTATTTTCAACATAAGTCCTTCCATGTTAAAGGTCTTTAACCTGAGTAATTAATTTTCATTATCTATTCAAATTCTTCATAATGGTTTGTAAATAAAATTTTATTTATCCTGATTATATCCCCCAAGTGTGTCAAACCAGGTGTGCAGTAAGGCCCATTGTCATGTTCTACATTATTACCAAGTCAATCTCAATGTTCCCTTTTTAGAGTTATTACCCCTAGGTAAATCTATGATAGAACAATGTCCACATGTAGTATCTATATAGCTATGTACTTCTAATAAAACTCACATAAATTATACCTTACCAAAACACTAGGACATTATCCTATACTTATACTAAAATTCTATCATAGTTTTATGTTCCCTAATCTTTGTTTTCTTAAACATAGTTCCCAATTTTTCTACTAAACTTCCTTTAATACCAACTATAGAGACCCCGAGCCCAGCATCTGAGATCTGGTTCCTATTACCATTACATTGGAATAATATATAAGAAAAGTAATCCCAAAGGACTGATCAATTTAGTAGTCACGCTAAACAAGATTTATATATGATTCTTATAATAAATTTGAATTTAAAAATTACAACATAATTATTTATACAAGATTATCATTATTCCCTATATCATATCCCTACATATCAGTCATAAAAAACTTCATGTAATCCTAGGGAAAGGAAAAAAATTAGGGTGATCACAAATGCTTAAAGGGTTAAGTATAGTGGAAGATATCATGAGTCTATAATGAATAATGAATATAGAAAGGTAAATAATAGAACACACATCCATTTAAATAATTGGATAATGCATAATCAATATGAAAAAGTAAATAACTAAACACACATTCCTTTTAAAGCACTAGATAAGGAATAATCAATATGGTAAGGTAAATAATTAAAAACCATTACATTTAATCAATAAACTAAGAATGAAATGCATCCATATATTTTTTGATTTTGAAACATCGTGGATTGTAATAACTGAGTCTAAATTATTGTAATTCTTAATTATTGGATTCCATGTTTTCCATGTACATGATAACATTAATGTCAATACCATTTACAAGACATTTTAGCATACTAATATCAAGACTTTTCACAAGATAGTTTAGAACATTATTGGTTACAGACTCAAAGGGTTTGTGCCCTAACAATTTCTTATAATGACACTACTGATGAATCAAGGGGAATACAGTAATTGATACCCAACTCATGTCATACCAGTCCAATGCATTCCTTATATAATGAATAATCAATTTAATTCATAAAAAATGTGTCTAATGATAATGCATTTGTATTATGTAAAGGATACTGATTTATCATTATTTCCCTAGACAATAAAATAACATTAAAATTAAACTCCATATGTAAAGAAAGGTATATGTTTTAGAAAATAATCATATCCATGAAAAATAATATAGATATTTAGGGGAAATTTAAAGTTTGATGATCATGGGAAAGTAACCATTTCAATAGAATGTTATTTACTACAAAAATGGATCAAGGAAGTGAAGGCCAATAATTTACTTAGTCAAAATTATCATAAAATATGCATTGGAATCATATGTATGGTATAAATATAACCTATACCCATTTTAGTAAGAATAATCATAGTTATTTCTGATGAAATAAAAAGATCTTTAAAAAAATTCTTGAGAAAAATATCATTTTCATTGAAAATCACTTTTAAAAAACTTTTATTTAAAAATATCCCTATAAACATACAAAGTAATATTGAATTAAATAGAGGTCATGTCAGTATTTAATTCTCTATATGTCATAAAGAACATTCCTTTTTGCATGGTAAAAAGGTTAAAAAAGTGAATTGTTTGGAAAGAGGTATGAAGATTCATTTAAAAAATTTTGTAAAAGAAAAAATAGGCAAAAATATTATTAATAAATTTTTCTAAAATTCTTAAAAAAATTAATTTCTTTATAAAACATATATTTTATAAAAAACAAATTTCCGACTAAAGAATGAAATGTAATTGGATTTTATTAAAAACATTTATAATTAATTTTAAGTAAAAAAGAGTTAAAATGGTAATATAGATTAAAAAAAATATCATGAATTAATAGAGGAGAATAAAATTAAATGGTTTATTAATTAATGATAACATAATTTACTTCAATGTTTATTCAATTATAAACAATCTTGATTAAAAAGATATTGTGAATTAAACCCTAATAAAGATAGTAACATTGAAGTGAGAATCAAACAATGAATAAATTATGAGAATAAAATATAAATACACATAAAAAAAATTAATACAACATAATATAATGAAAAATCATTATACACATAATCTTATAGTATTAATGATAATGAGAAAGTAATATAACCCAATGAAAAGAAATTTAGTTATGAAATTTCATTACCCTTGGTAACATTAAATTCAAATCCCCTTAGTTGAAATGATTCAAATTGAATCTTAAAATATAATTAATAATGAATTATTCATGGTATTACATTTAAATGGGGGAAGTATATACATCATATAAAAGAAACTATGTACATAACATTATAATATGCCCTGATGAATGAAATTGAGACGAAATCCCTTACCTTATGATTCCTCTTGGTTGAATATTATTTAACCTCTAGTATAGTGATTTTAAACATGTTATTAACCTATTCTAGAATCACATTAATATTTATGATATCATATATTATCCTTTTATAACATCTCATTTCCCATTCATTAATAATCTCTCATTATTTTCATTATTTAATGTTTTAATTGCCTTGTTTTTCAAGTATGTTTTGACTACTTATTTTTTGTCCCCCTTACACTGATCATGAATTCATAATATCAATAATGTAAACTATGATTTAAATTTCATATATATTTATTATATATTTATTTAGAGTAATCTATAATTTTTTTTGATAGTAAATTAAATATATTGTTTATAGAAACGACAGACCGTACGTATGCATGAACGTTGAATCCATTTTATTGTCATATTGAAATAATGATAGGTAAATGATATATATATATATTATAATTCCATTATTATATATATATATATATATATATTAATTGTGTTTATTAAACCCATACTTAATACATTCCATGTAAATGTGAATGAATCACAATGCTTCAGGAGGTGGTAGTCTTCCTTACACATGAGCGACGTTATTATATTCCCAAAAAATGTAAATAATGAAGGTATATTTGATATAATAATTATATAATAATAATAACATTAATTATATATATGTATATTATAAACTATAAATCCATCATTATTCTCAACTATTAAAGGTGGTAATGGAAAAACTAACGACATCAATTTGTGAGGCGGTAGTCTGCTATACACACAAACACTAATTTCATAACACATTTGATTGAAGAGTGTGTTGTTTAAGTTCTTACCCATAACATCAAAACACCTCATAATATGGAATATACTGAGGATATTATATAATCATTTTATAATAGTAATTTAAGGATGTGGATAAGGAAATAATATAAGAAGTCTTTTAGAAGAATATTACCGCATCTTCAGGTAATGTTATTAGGTTTGAACTAAAAACATTAAAGGATGTTTTTAATTAAAAAAAGATTCTAGGATAAGGATAAGGAATTTGGGGATTTATTTTTTCAGGTATTGAACAAACAAAATGGGTTTTAAGTTTGATGGAGGATAAGGGTGGCCTTTATAAGTGGGGGAGATAGCACACTTTGTATTTTTAAAAAGTCTTGAGTAATGCCCCTTTTTTCTGGTAAAGTTGATCCAATAAAAGAAAATTTTTGAAAATATAATGTATAAGGTCAAAATAGAACCATACTATTGTTTTTTACTATCTTATAGGTCATTTGGTCCCATAATTTTAATGTTTATTCCCTTGGTAAACTTGTTTTTCTCTTAATCTTTGTAATTAATTTTAATTGTTTTCAGTAATAATTATTGTAAAAAATTATATTAACCAAATTATAAATTATAAATTATTTTTATTATAAATATGGAATCAAATTTTTTACATTCCATTCATATAAGGGGTTAAAATAAATTTAAAATTAATCCCGTAGACAAGATGAGAAATTAGGTTTTTAAAGTGAAAATGATCAAAATTTTACTGTGTTTTTATATCTAAATTAAATATAAAAATTATTTTAATGACATAAATTGAATAATATATGTATAATTTTAATATTTTTACTTGAAAACCAATTAAAAATAAAATTAAACAGTATTAATTATTTATATGAAAGGTTTATTTTCAATTAAATTCAGTATTTGTTCCATTGTTCATCAAAAAATAAAATTTCATAGAATAATACCAAAAATTCACACTAAGATAATTTTTACATTTTGATATTAAAATTTAAGTTTTTGTTTGTTAAATAAAAATTATTAAGTTGTCAAAATTTTGTTTTAAAATAAGTACACCATTAAAAATCTATAAAACTTCCTTTATAAAAATACAACTTTTTATGCATCGAATTGGATTTATTCTTATCTTATACCTAACAAATATATTGGATGAATGTTTTTTTTTGAATATATAAAATATAAATTTCATTAAGATAATTCACTAATAGTAATTAGTTTAATTTATTAGGTGAAACCCCTTTGGCGCATTAATATTTTTTCATAAAGAAATTTTATTTATATTAAATTTGTTTTTATATTAACTTATAATTATTTGGTAAACAATGATTTAAACCATATTTATTCCTAAATTAGTCAATAATATTCATAAATTCCAATTTAATAGTAAATAAATAATTTTAATTTTAAAAAAAATATTAATATTTTTTTGAATAACTTAGTCTTGTATGTAACACAAGCTATCAAATATAGTTTTTATTGCATGTAATGAAAGATAACCCAATGTTCGTGACTTTCAATCTATATCATAGATTAAATTTATTTAAAAGAGTAAATATATTTAAAAGACTTTGTATATTATATTCCCTTATATCCTTAGTGTGGTGTTTCATTCATTATATTGAATAAAGTTTTATTTTTTTATAATTTTAGGGTGCTACAATCTATGTAAAGAGGAAATTAAAAATGAATTGCATCCCTTCATAGAGGTGGGAGTCCAAATATACACACGAGCGTTGTTATTTTTTTCGAAAAGGTTATAAGGAAATAAGTTAGATGATATATTATAATTATAAATTCCTAATTATGTCATAAATATCATTTATAATTTTTAGAACAATCATAATACCCATCTATGATAGATGGTGATCGAAAACAATTGTATCGCTATGTGGTTGCGATAGTCCACACTTACACACAAGTGATACTTTCACTTCCCATATAATATAAAATAGGGTTAATAATGGTGGTTTTATTATCATAATAATATTTAAGTATATAAATGATATATAATTTAATATTTTATGATGAATAATAAATATTTAAAGAATGTAGAAGAAGAAATAATTTGAAGAAGGTTGGGTAGGATGATTAGCTCTCCTTCAGTTGAAATCCTTTAGATTTCTTCATAAGGATAATTATAATGGAATTTCTAGAATACATAAACCTCTTAATCATGGATAGGTAATATTAGAATATAATTGGATAGTATTTCGTCCATCCAAATTGCTCAGCATGGTGTAAAGAAGAGAAATGAGGGGATTCCTTTTATAAGTAGGGGAGGACACACAAGGAATTTATTAAAATATTAAAATAATATAATGTAAAAAAAAAGAAAGATTCTTTAAAATGTCCAGATATTCTAATTTTTGATATTATTTGGTCAAAATATTATCAAACAATAGAATTTAGACAAGTTTAATTGGTATTCATACCCTTATCTCTTTGTTTAACCCCATGGTTGACCTGTTTTCACCCTAACTATGGTAAATGTTTTTTAATTTTTTTCTATTAATAATGAAAAAAAATTAAGTAACCCATATACTAACATATTATCCACTCTGATTAATAATAATCAATCCATTATTTCAAATAAAATTCATATAATTGGTATAATTTAATTTAAAATTAAACCTGTAAAAGGTGATGAATAAAAGTCTTCTAGAAAAAATGTTTTTTTGCGTATAAAAAGTTTTAATACCAAAATCAAACATAAAATTAATTAAAATGAACTAAATTATATTATTAATAATATAAAGGAGGCAATTTTACTTTTATTTCCATTTTAAAAAAACGGAACATTTTTAATACTTTAAACAAAAAAATAGTTTTCAAAAAAACCCATATTTATCACTAATCATTGAAAAATCAAACTTTTAAAAAATAATTAAAAAATTATCTATAATCCAATTTTCATATTAATATTTAAAAAATGAATTAAATTTTTTTAAATCTGAATTATTTGAAAATTAATTATATTATTTTCTCACAAAAATAAGTAAAACCCAATTTTGAGAGAAAAAAAATTTGATGAATATACAGACCTTATTAAAAATTGAGTATTTTTTATAAATATAATTTCTTTATCTAAAATCATTAAATATAATTTTAGATATTTGGTTACTCATATTCACACACAAAAATTATAGGCTAAGTTATAATGATATGTTATATTATGATTCATTTAGACTTGTGTTTGTGTTTATCATAAACTATCAAAGAAATTAAAAGTATTTAAAGAGATATATATCGTAAAATAACAAGGTGTTACATTTCTATATAAAATAATTAAAAATGGAGACATTGTATATTTTACAAATTTTATACTTCACTATAACATTTCCTTTTCAATTTCATATCATTATATTGTTAATAAATGTTAATTTTTTTAATTCACATCTTTTCGATGATCCTTTCCCTTATAATGGAAATGATCTAAATCATCTATAGGGATCAAGGGATATTTACTTTTCATTTTGAATCAGTTTTAGTTTATGTATTTATATTTTTAATGTTTATTTTGAAATTTTAATATTTTTATAATTATAAAAAAATTGTGATATAAATTTTTAATATATAATTTAAATGATTTTTTATGTTGTTTACTACTATTTTTTCTAGATTTTACTATATTTTTCAAATTGTTTCTTCTATTATCGGTTTTTGTTGTATAATTTTATTAATAGTTTTTAACCATTTTTTACGTCATTTTTTATGACTAATGTAAAAAAATAAATTTTATATCGGTTATTTTATAACTAATATGGAAGTATATTTTTTTACATTAATTATTTTATATAACCTAACACTCCATCTTTTAGGTCGGTTATTTATTAACCGATATTGAATATTCCAAGATTTTTAGGATGGTTTTTAGAATTTTTTAGTATTATAATAGACATGGATATATATATTTTTTCGGTTATATAAAATGACAAATGTCAAAAACAAACTTCTATATCAGTTACTTAAAAACTGATGTGGAAAATTCCTTGATTTTTTATTTTTGGAGGTTTTTCAATGTTTGTTATTATTATAACCGATGTTGTAGTTATGTTTTCATTTATTTAAATAAACAATGTAAAAAAATTTAAAATGAGTATTATAAAGGGATAACTAGTCTACCGATGTTAAAAATGAAAAAATACCAATTTGGAATACACTTTTCTATATTTGTGACATCTAAAAATTCGAAATATATAGAATATTAAGCATCGTCCATCACTTCTATTCTTCAATGAAAAAAAATATTATATATCGAAAGATAAATTTTGTATCATCAATACAATATTTCATATCACTATTAAGAAAGTACATTGAGAATTTTTATATCCTATTGAAAGTAGCATAAGTATCTAGTGCTTCACCCCTATGGAAAAGTATAAAATTTACACACCTCTCAAATTATTATCTACACAGGGGATGTTCGGTTGAATTTCCAAATCTATGTATTTAATGGATATTATATATGGTGATACCTCATGCCTTTTCTAAATTTCATGTCAATACCTTATTCTATGCATAACTTTTAGATTCCTACTGCTTCAAAAAAATACGTTGTAGTATCATAAAATTGTTGAAAATCACATTATTGTTTTATTATTTGCTAAATTAATATTAAAATGAAAAATATTAATTAAAACATGAATATTGAACCTATTGGAAATAAATTCTAAAATTAATCATAATCAGATATTAAAATGATTTTTTCTATTTGTTTTGGAAATTCAATGTGAAAAATTAATAAAATCCAAAGGAAAAAAGTTAAAGATTTTTTTTAGATCACTATACACTATTTAAAAAAGTACATATCCTAAATATCATAAGGGTACTACTTCTTCTTAAATAAAATTCATAGGTTTAGGATTATAAATTTAATTGGATATAGTGGATATATTGTTTTAACAAGTGACACTTTAATAAATACATATCCCCTAAAGACTTTATTATAATGATCCTTTTGAAACATACTTGATAATTCTTATATGAAATTCAAATATATCATCTTCCATTTCTTTAGAAAAGTTGTGAATTCCCCAAATCTATCTATCACCTTTTTCAATTATTAGTTCTTAGGGTTTTCCCATCCATGTTTGTGAAAAGTTCTTATTAGATGAATGTGGATATACATAGAACAAAACCATACAAAAATAAATAAGTATTACCTAAGACTAATTTTAATAGTCAAGGAATACAATAAATGATTAGGTAGTCAAATATCAAGTTTCACTAACACTTTTAAATTTGAAACTCACACACACAAGCACTTTTTGGCATGGGAATAATTCTTGATCAATCCCCATTTTGTTATTTTACTCTAGTTTATATGGGATTATAAAATATCATTCAGGGAGGATCACTAAGATGTTAATTATTCACTATATATAGGTTATCTAAGTCTAAGTTTATAATTCAGGTTTCCTCATGTTGGAATTTTTATTCCACATAATTATTTATCATTTACTATCTTCTCCCCTTCGGGCTATGTAATGGGTCACCCTCTACCCAGTCTAAAGAGGTATTTTCTTTAAATAATAAATTGAGGCTTTGGCCCCAACCTTTAAAAAAACAAAAACAAAAGTATCCATGGTTTCTTTTATTCCCTAGTTTTTTTGAGTGAGGGGAATTGAAAATTTTAAAATATGATTACCACTCTCATTTTCAAGTTCCATAAAAACTTCAAGATAAAATAAATTAAGAAAAACTTTTTACATCCCAAGTTACTTTTCCTGCTCCCACACTTTTTTTAGAAACTAATTTTAAGGAATTTTTGCATAAAATTATTAATTAATAGTAGAAATGATATGTAAATTTATAAAATATGTTATGAGTAATGGGGTAATAGTTATTTTTTTACTCATATTAAGTAGGTAGGTGAGTGGACTTCTCTTGAGGTTCCTTTTCAAAAGCATCATATTTTTTTTATTTCAACCCATTCAATTTGAATGGTTGTTGTCATTAAGCTCCACTTATCTCAATTACACTAAATTTAAATGTTTTAATCACTAGAAAATGTCTAATTCACTTAGAAAAAATCTTAACAACCATTATTTTCATCCATAAATAGAACAACAAAAATTATCACCAAATTGGGAGTATTTAATATGAATGATTATTTCATGGATAGATATGCCATTATCCTTATAAATTAAGAATATTTCATTTTTATCTCTAATTATCTCCTATAATTACATTATTTCTAAATTTATCTGCTCCCTAGATTAAAAAAATTCATAGTTTACCTATTTCAATGTACAATGGGAATTATGCTATTTTTTAATGGTAATATTAAAACATTTAATATAGAATATTACTTAAGGAGACATATCTGTGGGTTTTGAAGGAAATTATATATGACTATAGTGTATCATATTGCTTCATATTAGGGTTCATTCTATTAGGTTTAACTATCTATTCAAAAATTAATATTAAATCTTAGTTGGATACCTCATCTTTCCCATTTTTTATGGGTGGTAAGTATTAATTGTTTTTTCTGTTACTCTATAACTCTTTATAAGTGCCTCCATGATTCTAATTCAGAATTGTATCATGGATAACTAATGATTTCCCGAGGCATTCCAAACCTAAAAAACTGTATTATATGAGAAAAATTGTTGCAACTCTTGAAATAATATCCCTAGTAACTTGGGCCTCAATCCATTTAGAAACAAAATCTACTACCATCAAAATATAGGTGAATCCAAACGAAACATGAAATTTTACATATATTTTATACCCCATATATCAAATATTTCATATAAATTTAAATTTTATTGGGTATTATATTATATATAGTAAATACCTCTAGTTAATTGAATGCTTTTAAATACTTTATAAAAATTATTTGAATCCTTAAAATATGTTTTCTAAAATAATCAATCTTTTTAAATTTTTTTGTAGTGTACTAAGGTAAAAGTTTTGTCTACACAAAAATGTATGGGAGAATTTTAGGGAAAAAATTACCTCTTAATTTGGTATAAACATTATAATCACTTGATCTGTATAGATTTTATATAATATTTGATCTCTGAAACATTGTAGTTTGAATCATATTTCATATTAAGGAACTTGTACTTATGAAATAGGGTAGGAATATTTTATTTGAATAATTATTTTACCATGTTTATATACCATGGAACCTTATCAGAGATTTTATAGAGCTTATCACCATAGAGTGTTTCATTCAGGTCTATTTATGTAGGTACCTCAACTTTTATAATGTGGGAAAATTTATTCATGTCCTATGTAACCAGGTTCCTACAACCCTTCTTTTCCTTGATTTCCAAGATTAATTATTACAAATGTCTTATCTACATTAATATATTTGGGTTTTCATCAAAGTAATTCATTAATTACATATGAGTATCATGATCAGTATAAAATAGATAATTTAGTTCACAAAATATATGAATATAAATTTTCCTGTGAAATAATTATAGATAAAAACTTCTTCTCTGTTATAGTATAAAAAATATGTGTTTCATCCATGGAATGTGAAGAATAAGCAATCACGTGTGAGTTTACATTGATTTTCTTGGACAAAAAATCTCCAAATTCTTAGTTAAAATAATCAAAAAGTATTTCTAAGAGTTATTCCTAGGTTGGGGTCTGATTATATGGGTTTTTTAAGGATCTACATGTTTTTTTTTCCAAAACCCAATTCTATTATTTATCAAATATAAAATCAATATCATTTTTAGTAAGATTAATAAAAGGTAAGTTAGTTTTACTAAATTCACTAATGAACCTTCTATAAAATCCTCCATATCAAATAAAGTACAAAACATTTTTTATGGTGGTGGGGAATGAATGTGTGGAGATGATATCAAAATTAGTTTTTTCTACTTGAATTACTTAGAAATATTTTGGCCCATGACATTACCCATATCTTATATAAAGTTCTACTTTTTAATGTTGAAAACCAAGCTATTTTAATTGAAATTTTATTTTATAAAAAAATCAATATTCTCAATACATTTTTCAAAATTATTTCCATTAAAAAATCTTCAAGTAATGTTATCTTTTAATCGGAACTAAAAGATACTCATTATTCAACAATGGAATTTACCTAGGTTATTTTATAAACTAAATGTATTTCTTTGTTATGTTAATGTACCGAATGATAAAGTAAATATGCTTTTACAAAATCATCTTATGATATTATGACCTAAAAAGAGACCATAAAATTAATTAAGAAAATATTAGTGACCCTTAATAGATAATCTCTCCATAATCTATAAAACAAAGTGATTGGGAGGAAGATTCCATTCTTAGTCCCATGTTTCAGTTATCTATAATCAATATATAATTTTATAATTTTGAATCCTATAGGGAACTAATTCATTTAATTATTTTCTAAATAATGGGGATTTAATTTTTTTTAGTACAATATATATTAAAATCACCCACTTATATTCTGATATAGGATTGATGATTCAATCTTCTAATATATTTTCAACTTCTTTTTTTTAACTATTTCCATAAGTGTTTATTTTAGAATTATTTGAGGTTACCTAATAGGTTTTGATTCACTATCTAAGAAATTATGGTATATAAAAATAGACTAATTCTTGGTACAAATCATAATGAATATATAAATTCTATAACATTTTGTTTCAAAATAGCTACCAATTAGTGTTCTATATTATGTGTTATATTTTTGAAATTATCATATACAACGTATAATCTTTCCAATTTTATAAATATATTATATTTTATAGTATAAGTTTTAACTCTAGTTTGGTTAATTTTTTTAGTGAGGGTTTTAACTCTGTGTTACTTAAATTACCAACTGTTATGTGAAAAATAGAGAATTCAGTTGGATATTTAAGCACATTATCAAAAACTTATTCATCAAATTCATCTTACATATTCACTTTAAAAAAATTTGGTTATATATTCAATTTATTTTCAAAATGTGATTTATCATAATGGTTTGGTGACTCAAGGGTTTCTCTAAAGTTTAATATTTCATATTTTATTTGAATCTCTTCATCTATGTAGAAAGGGGTTTCGTGATGAGAAATAGCGAAAATGAACATTATCATTATGATAATTTCATAGAATCCAGTACAATAAAATATATATTTCTTCTACAAAATCCATATAAATTTTTCCATCATGAATATTTATAAGTGTTTTTATTGTTTTTAGAAATATAATACCTAAGATGATAGGATAATGAGTAATGAATATTTATTATTATATATTTAAACTTAAAAAAATATATTAGGAATAGAAAACCTTTTACCCTTACATGTACATCCTCTAAAACTCCCATAGGGTAATCTATAGCTTAGTTGGATAATTATACCACATCTTTGGTTGGCTTCAGATCTCTTGCCTATAGTGAAAAATAAATTTAGTGAGGAAAACCATTTATTGATACTCCTAAATCAGATAATACTTTATTGAATAAGATATTTTATATAGTGGAATGGATAGTAAAACTACCTATATCGTAACATTTTATATGTAATTTTGGGGTGATTAAGTATAAAAAATTCATACCTAGACTATATATTTCATCATTTTACAATTTTCTCTTATTAGTAAATATTTCCATAAAGAAAGTTTCAATTCATGGGATTTGATTGATAAAATACAATTAAGGGATGTTGATTACAACCTTCTTAAAGGTTTCCATAGCTTATTTCTATTGAGCCTCCTCATTATGTTTCTTTTTTGGATTCATCCCTGAAGGGAAGGATGTTAGGGTTTGAAATTTATCATTCATTTTAGTTTTCCCTTTTCCTTCTTCATTTTTTGTGTCATATAAGGTGCCTCCACTTCTTGTTCTATAGGAATTGGTTCTTTTTCCTTATGTTATTCAGTTCTAGTTTTATCTTCTAATGATGTTATATCACTACCTTTTACATCTCTATAATTTCTAAAAGAAATAGAGATCACACTACCCATAATATTAGTAACTTTTTAGAAAATAATTTCTCACGATACTTGATTTACCAAACTCTTCAAATTAGAAAGTATCTATCCACATTGACTTTTTAAACATACATGTTTATATCCATGATTTTTCATTATTAGTTGTTTATTTCATTAATTATCTATGTGGTATATTAATAGATCAGTCATGGTGGGATCTTAGTTCAGTAATTGTATTTGGTAACTTATAGAAGGTTGAGAAAGTTTCCTTTTAAATGGTGTAATGTGGTATGATTGTTGAAAATTATAGTTATATGGAATACTTGATAGTTTTTTACATCCAATTCTATATTTTATGGTTTATTAATACTTAAAAACTTTATTATATGTAGGTGTTTGGAACTACCTTTTGTACATGGAATCAAAACTCTTGATTTCATACACATGAGTCCAGTTATATATGAATTTATCCACTGAATGATAGAACTAGAAGACTCATGCCAGTATAGACAGTAAATAATTACTATCATTTTCCTGGATATTTATCTCATAAGATAATTTATCCCTTCAATTGTGTTTTCAAATAATAGAGAGTTAAAACTATTTAAATCAGTTAAACAACTAGTTATAGACCATATTCGTATTTACTAATATTTTTGGTATATCATATCTAATGCCTCTCTAGAACCAGAATTAGATTTATCAATTACTTATCCTTTTAAAGAATCATCTATTAGGTTCTATTCATTTTACAAAATTCCTCAATAAAAGAATAGAAAAAATTAATGGTCCTTAAAAATTTTATCTAGGAAGGATGTGTTAAACTTCTTCAATATATCCAAAAACTCATACAAATTATCTCCACAAAAAATTATATTCTTATATATCTTCTTCATTGTCATGGTGATTCTTGATTCAAGGAATAAATTTTGGAGGAAGTCCATCCAAAGATTATCCCATCTTATAATCTCTCTAAGATATAAGTTTTACATCCATTTTTTGTGAGATCTTCTTGGGAGAATGGGATGGACTTCAAACTAATTTTATTTTTCATGCAACTCTTTTCTTAAAGGATTTTCATACTACTTAAAACTCCTTTATGTTCTTATTTATCTCTTCTCCTACCATGTCAGGTAATATAGGTAGTAGTAAAATTAGTTTACAAATAGGTTTAAAATATAATTTCTTATTTGGTTATAACAACTAATTATTAATATGATTGATATTAGGTGTATATAGTTCTATAAGGGCTCTGTTTAATTATGATATTATTTCTTCATTGTTTACACTACCTAAATTATCTATTTAAGACATGTAATAGGATGATGAGTATGATAATGGAATAGTGAAAAGAACCTTATCCACTTACTCAGTGGTCTATAGATTTTATACCCTAGTTAGAAATTTTATTTCCACCCACTGATGAAATCCAAAGAGGTTATCAAAATTTCATCTAGTTTTGAATTAAAAATATCTCAAACAAACTAAAATCGATATAAGAAGAAAACAAACTAGATACCTCCTAGGAAATATTTACATATTAATATAGATTCTTTCTTCATACTTACAAAAAAAAACATTGAACCCAACAAATAATATATTATTGTGTGACTCTGATTTCCTCTAAAGAGGAAAAATGTTTAGTAAACTATGTTTTTTATGTGTGGGTTTAGCTTGAGAAGAGAAAAATTTACAAATTGTGAATTTTAATTAATATAAGTTAAAGAGTATTGATAATAATTTTAAAAGAAATTGAATTTCCTTGGATATTCCCTCACCTTACCTATTACATCATGATTAATTAAATTAAAACTCTCATTCTTTATCACTAACTAGATTAAACATTAACCAATTACACTCTTAAAGTGGTTTTTTTAAAATAGGGATGTGTAATACCTCCTAATAATACCTAGCCAAGTGTTAGTAAACTTTAATCACTCATATATCATAACACATCCCTCTATCATATGGGAGATGAAGAAAAAATCAAGGTTATTTGTGTGAACTTTATGAAGAAGATATGAAATAAATAAAATTAATCAGATAGTTGAAATAGAAAAAATTATAAAATTATAAATCATTCATGTAAAACTAAGAAATATTGAATTAAACCATTAAGAGAAAGAATTAATTAATCTGTTTTGGTGGATTATCCTTATATTAACCACTCTGGTCCTAGTGTTCCATTACACATGATGTTAAATTAGTAAATAAAAATAAAACACTGATCTAGCCAACATCATCCACCATCAAGAGTTATTCACGGTCCATTTTTTAAGGATATATAGATTCTTTTGAACTCTATTGAACATGGCATAATCCCCATAAAAACCTAAAATTCTCAAAATCCCCATGTGGATGTAACATAATTTATTATTTATGCTTGACCAAATGTTTTAATCCCTTGATAATATCATATTTCAACTTCTTTTGTTAAATTATGTGTCTAGTGATTTTAATTTTTTTCATAATTTATCCAAGAAATAGGAAATAAAAATTTTTCTTTAATCTTATTATTCCATAGACGAGCTCTATGTTTACTATAGATTATCTACACTATCATTTTCTTTAAGATTTATCCCACTACACCTGAGAAACAATTTCATAAAGTTTCATCCTGAAGTGGAATGAATGTATTTACCATGGTTTTAGAACCCCCAAATTTGTAGTGTAAATGATTTCATGACTTCAATATTTCATAGTGTAAATAATATAATTATGGAAAGACCTTTAATAATTTTATTATATTTTTGTTTGGCCTAAGAATCATCATGGTGTATGTCCATCATCCATAGTGTGATACTTTGATTCATAAAATATGTTAATTCTAAAATCTCAGGCATATTTTTTATAAGAAAAAAATGTCCTACATATTTTGCTTCTCATGATTTTTCAAACTCTAATATAGTACATATCACCCTGGATACTCAAAAAAATTATGTATCATCTCTATAAAATATTAATTTTCAACTATTCTAAGAAAATAATCTTATTTATCCATTATTATCTTCAGAAAATATATTACATATATTTAGTCTACGGGTTTGGAAAAATCTAAAATGTTGCATATTATTTTCATTAGGGAAACATTCCTACATATCAATACCATTATTAATTTTCTAACATTCTCATGTATTAAATTTTACATACTCCATTATCTAATAGGAAAAAGGTCAAGTATCAAGAAATAGTTCTTAAAATCACAAAGTAAATATTAGTACACATCTCACAACACTTCTCTTATCTAAAAGAGAAAAAATATTACATACCATAAAATAAATTAAATATAATCTCCATGATGTTATTTATCACTATGAGGATAATATATAGCCCATTTTAGTTAGGTACCTTTAAGAGGGGTGTGATATAGTGGTACACTTTTACGATTCATTATTTTAGAATAAACCTCTATAGATGATTGAACTTAAGATCCTATCATCATAAATTACTCAATATCACCCAAATGTAATAGAAAAATAGATAATATATTAACATAATATTTCATAGGGTTTATCCTTGATGTGATAAGTAACTCCATGTTGTAATTTATTAGATATCCTAATAATTGGTTCTCAATTATACTTCCATATGGTTTCTCTCAAGATCTTAAAAATCCCATCAAAAGAGAGTCAAAATATTCTTCGGTTTTATAGTAACACTTGAAAACTATAGCTTCTCATTGTCTCTTACAAAAAAATCAAACCAAAACATTAATGATCTTCTTTTTCTTTTGGTTTTTCTACACTACATAAAATATTTATTCCATATCAAGATTCATGGATCAACATTTTAGTTAATACTCACTTAATAAAAAACTTAAATAACCAAAAATAAAGGTCAGTTATGCATGTATTGAATATACAATTAATATAATCAATGATTTGGTTCTCTTCATCAGTCTCTGTATTCATCATATTTCCTTGGTTCATTAGTTATTTAATAAATAAAATGAACACGTCGAGTATTATCAAATCTCAATTATTTTTTTGTGATAGTTTTGGGTTCTATAAGAGGCATGAATATATCAAAGGCCACATTATACATCTCTTTTTCTATATACTGTGATTTTATATTTAGAAAATATTATATAAATAATTTTAATAGAACTTACATGTTTAATATATGAAAACTTATTGATTCCATGAGGAAGGAAAACTTTTAGTTTTTTTAAATCTCATTTAAAATCTCAATCATCATCCTCATTCAAATCATTCCTAAGAATCAGCTTGGAACTATCCATATAATACTAAAATATCATGATATTATTTTCAAAAAAACCTATATCCTTATATTTGTTTTATTTTTCTATGGGTTATTGGAAATACACACCATTGTGATGTGTCTATTTCATCCTATGGTAAGGAACTCTTCCCAATAATTTGAATAGAATCACCTCAAGTTTGATTCTTAATTATTTTCATGATTTATAGAAAATCAGAATAAAATTTTGATATTTAATTCAATGTATAATGAGTCTATCATCTTAAAAATTCTTTATTCTTCATAATATATAATTTAGGAGTATCATACTAGTCCCAGCGTAATAATATATTGAATATGACATGAACCTCACATAAGTAAATCCACTATATTTTATATTTGTCCTTGGGTCATAATATTATTTTTATATTTATTCCAGGACCCCTTCAGGTATTCTAATACTCTTATATCAATCCACTCATATATCAGTGACTCTTACATTCTTTACGTTTACATGGTTTTCATGAGTTGATGCCATTGTAAATTTATCATCATATTTAACTATATTAGGATAAATAATCCTTATTCCTATCATGGTGGAATTGTTATCTAACTCATATGTGAATTAAATATGAGCCCTTTCCTTTGATTTTTTATCTCTAAAAAATTTAAACTCTATTTAAATGACTTCAGAACCTCTTTAAATTTTTAGAGGGAATTATAAAATATGTTAAAAATATTATATATAGTTTTCCTTTATATCCAATTATACTTAACCTAAGTAAAAACACAATAATAATCATACATAAATAGTTCCTACCAATAATCTATCCTTCCATTATTTTTAGAATAACAATGGTACGTTTCATTATATTTTGGAATAAGTTCATATTTCAATACATATTGAAAAATTCTATACGTAATAACAACCTCACTTATTGGTAAAATATACAATCCATACATGGTTAATTTTTCCCCCTAGATTTGTTTTTAATACCATAAAATCATCATGTAAATACGTATTACTTTTTCCTCTCCCCATATTGAAAATAAATATAGAGTAAATGTAAGGTAAGTATTTTTATCTCATATTTAAACTTATTTAGTAGTTTTCAAAAAAAAATTCTTCTTTGAATTTTAGTAATAATCATAGATTGATTAAATTCTTGATAGAAAGATTAAACCACTTATTCCTTATAAATGATCCCCTACTTAGTCAAAACTAATTCTATGTGCGATTACCCTATGTAGAAAATAATAGCGAAGTTCCATATAAAGAAAATATGTCCATAAATAATCATGAATGTGAAACCAACTCATATTTATCATTTAAGGGGATTTAAAAATAGATTTATCTACTAAATATATATCTAATTCCCATTATAAATAAATATATTATAAAATTTAAGTGTAGTTGTCATTCTCGCCCTTTTTTAATAAGAAAATATTCTACTCTAATAGCATTCTTGAAATAATTTTAGATATTAATTATAGAGTATTTTCATGCCCATATCTCAAATAGTCATGTGATATATCTAGATTCTAGATTTATTCGAAACACATTTTCTATAATTTATTTCTCATCATGTATACTACCATTTAAGGGATTCACTCATTTCCAATTTATCATGGAATTTAGAAAAATCCATGATGGATATGTTTTATTACTGTATAACTAATAAAATACTCATCCAATTTTATATTTGATTCATCTATATAAATTTACAACATGTTAGTAAAAATTAACCTAAAATTTAAGGACTAGGGTAGGATATCTTAGTTCTCTTGTTGAAATAACATGGTTGAGAGTTTCCTCTCAACCCAGATCACTCATTTCTTGCAATCACTACACGGTAATAATTCTTCATACTTATCTTCATAGTCATAATAATATTTGGGTTTCATGGTCATTTTAATCCTTTCAACTAATTTCTTAGGTGGAGTTGTCTTCTCAACAGTATCCATCATAGAAAATGTATTATGTTATGATTACCCAGACTCGTACTTGAAAATCTTATTCCATTAAATCATACTATATAAAAGGGATTCCATACCAACTATATACTCCCAAACTTAAATATCTTCTAATTACATGAATTGAATAAAATATTTAATTACATACATTACTAAGATCATTTTGGTTTATATATTTATATAATTAGATAAAATTATAAATAAATAAACCCCATTTCCTTTCCCAATTAAAGGATATTTTTCCACTATAAGAAACTATTTAATCCATAAAAAATCTTCAATATATCCCATAAATTCTCAAAAAAAGATATCCTATTAGAAAAATATTGTGTGATTCATTTAATCCTATCCTATGGTAAATATAAGTATAAGAATGGGTAATCATAGATTCTTAGTAAGGGAAAACATATAACTAAGGAAATGATGGAATAAAACTAACATAAATATTACGATAAGAGTAAGTAGTCATAATAATTTTATAATAAAATAAAATTAAAAGAATTATATATTCATGAAAATAAATAAAAACATGGATAAAAATAATTAATGGCCTTATATTGATTAAATGCATAATTTTGGGCATCAAAACATTTTTTCAAGGCTTTGGGCGAGGACACTACACTAATATGGGGAGAGTTATACACAAAACACAAAATATTTTGTCTCATGAGACCAGTCGATGCATCTAGGGGATATATAATATTAGTCCCAACCTACCACTTTCTTAATTTCAATGCATTCATTATATGATAAAATGAATAGGAAACACATAATCACCTTTTCCAATTATCATCTAAATTATAATAATAACATATAAAACACCAATATTTTCCCCATGGAAATAAAATGAATAACATAATCATAACCCATATAGAGAAATAAGGTGGATTTAAAAACAATATATAGTCAACTTTAAGATAATAATATGCATTGGAATACCAACATACGAAACACCAATAGTTTTTCTCATGTCAATAAGAGTGATAACATGAGAAAAAATCATTCTGATGAAGGTGGTAAAAATTAAATAATAAATGGTAAAATTTATTGAGTAATAAATTAAAGTTGATATTAGAATAAAAATATACATATTTTCAATAGTTACCCAATAAATTAATGAAATACCATTCTATGTAAATATCCCTCAATCTAAAATTGAATGGAGTAGTGGTACACGATTATGTCAATGTTGGAAGAACACGATCATAATCCTTTAAGAGGAATAAGGTGGATAGATTCAAAATAAAATAACCCTAGTGTAAAAAATGAAACATAAATGGTTGTTGAAAATTTTTAAAATCAAACTTGAAAAATGATGTTTGAAAAATACCACCCAATAAAGGATCAAGAATTGGATTTTTTGGTGCAATGGGTTCATTCCCCATAATTAATACATATATATTTGTGTGTGTGTGTGTGTGCTTATTACAAAATAAATCATGTTACATACATCCCATGAGTGTAACACCTTTTTAATATAGAAATAAAAATGGAATTTAAAATTTTAAAAGGCTTTTAGGAAAAAAAATTGATTAAAGTAATATACAAAATTTCATGTCACTTTCAAATGTAAATTTGGAAAATGTGAAGAGAAATATTATGAAAATATTAAATTTTTAAAAATAATATCCAATAATTAATCCTTGAAAATTAATTAATTTTTTCTATTGTAAATGTGGGCCCAATGATAAAAACCTTTATTATGAAGGGATCCATTTTATTACTTTGAAATTACCTTTTTTTAAAATTCAAATTGTAAAAAGGGTAATAGAAACATTTTTTATAAAAACATAATTTCTATAATTGGGTTATAAAATAACATATAATAAAATATTATTGTGAGAGAAACAAATAATTAAAAAATAAGAATTTCATTGAGAAATAATATTACTCAAGGAATAGATACATGTGTGATCCTTTCCCCTTATGATAAACACACTCCTTGAAGTGATAAATATTTAAAAAAAATTATCACATGGAAGCAATGTAAATTAATGTAAAACCAATATAATAACACTTCATATAATCAATTTTAATAATTTTAACATTCATTTTGTCTGAGAGTATTATCATAACTCAATGAAATAAAAGTGAGTTACCCAAAAAACTTTATAGTTGGGGTAACTATTGAGTAAAACCCATTTAAAGAAAAGGAAATGTTTTGTAGTAGTATTTCCCATTAATATCAAAAATATATGATAAATATACATCCATTTTAATTGAATATTCCATTCAAAGGAAATCATAGTGTATAAAATAAACATGTCTCAAGGGATTAATGTTTGAGACAAAGAAACCTTAGGACTTAGGTAACATTTTAATCAAAACCACTTGAATGAGAGGGATTGTAATTTTACTTAAAATATAATTATTAAAAATAAATTCAGTATATTATATCTCAAATTGTTATTTTATACACCATATAAATGAAATTATGTGCATAATACCAAAAATTACTCAAAGAGATGAATTTGTGATGAAAACCCTTACCATGTTCCAAATTCATCATTCGCATGCACTTAACATCATAATTAATCGAATTCAGTTTATTAGATAATTTTTTAATAACCTTATTCTTATAAATTTAATTTAATATGGTCCAATTATTATCATATGAAATTAATTTATTATATATTTTTTCCTATGTTTGTGTGCAAATTTAATCTCTGTCGACTTATATTGGTAACTTCAGTAATCAATGGTGATATTTTCATAATATGTTAAATACATTATGAAAATTAAAGAACCAAAAAATTAAATATTTAATTATTTATTAACATATAATAAAATTAGTATTGATGTTCTTCTAGTCATCGGTGAAAAAGTTGTATATCATTATTCAAGTAGGTGGTCAACTAAACCTAAAAAAGAACACACTATATACCGATGGGTCAGTATGGATGTGGAAGTGTATAATATCATGAAAATAGAATAATAATGGAATTATTTTTTATGTTTTTAATAATATTTTTAAGTGGTTTGGATAAATAAATTATAGTAATATGAGAAACAAAATAATATCACTTCCTAGAGGTCGTGGTCTACACAATGAACAATTCATATTATTTTATTTTTCAATGTGAATTAAAATAGATAAATAATGGTTTTTACATTAATATAATATAAATTAATTATAATAATGATACTAATTCTATCATATTACCATGGTAATTGTATTTTCTAAAGAGAATAATTAAGAAGAAATAGTCAAAAGTATTTAATACGCACTTTCGTATGTTGAAATTTATCTAAAAATTTTCTTTTGAAATGAAGGAAATAAGATAGATAATTGAGGATAGGGTATTTTGGAAATGAGAGATTATTTTATTAGTAGATAAATTGGAGAGTTACAAGATGAAATTTGAAGTAATGTGTGTGTCATCAATGGTTGTAATTTTATCTTTTTATAAGTAAAGAAATGGTTACTTTTGAGAACACTCATTAAGTTTCAATGATATCGTTACACTATTCTTAGATAAAATACTAAAAAATATATAAATAATAGTTTTAAGGATGATATTGGGTCTATAAATCCAAATTGATGTCTTTCCACACATTTTTGGAACATTTTGGAAGTCAATTGTTCTTAGTTTATTACGTTTTCCTTTTACTACCATGGTAACTTTTTTTAACTAATTAATTTATGATTTAATAAAAATATTGAATATCCCAAATATTTTTTTCATGTCATGAACCTAAATTTTATCTCCATTTAATCAAATTTAATTTATAAATATTTTAAACTTAATTTTTAAATTAGAAAATTTTATATATAGAAAAACAATTTTGTTGAAGACAAATGGTGTTTAAATCATTATGTGTTCTTAATATTATTAAGCCTTTGTTAACAATTATATATGTTTTAATATAATTAATTATGTTTTTAAACATATTATTATATTAATAATTCAATATTTTTTAATTCTATTTATTAGATAAAAATTATACAATATTAATAATACAATTCTTTAAAAATAATTATTTTACGATTATCACGGTGATTAACATTAATCATAGTAGTAATAAATTTCTACACAAAATTGAAATTGAAATTTTTACATAATATGAAAATTTTGATATAAAATATTAAATCTATTTCTATAAATTTAATTTATAAAATTAGAAAAATGTAATTTTATATATATGAGAATAAAAACATTTTTTAGAGTAAAATACCACTTGAGTTTCAGAAACAATATGGGTTTTTATAAAAAATAGTTATTGTAATTAATTTATTTCAATTATAAATAAATATATTTTATATAAAAAGTTTTAATAATATTTAAATCATTCTTTTACAATGATAATGTCATAAAAGTAACTTTTTTAGCAAAATAGTTAGTTTTTCACTACTCACTTAATAAACCAATTATTTCAGAAAAATCTTAAAAATTCACCTTAGGGATAATTTTTATTCTAAATCAAAAAATATATTTTTTTAAAAAAATTAAAATTATGAAATTCATATATTAAATTTTTGAATAGAATATTAACAAATAATGAAATCCTACATTTATTGAAAAATGGAAGTTTCAAATATTAACAATAATAATTAATATTATTTCATTTCATTTACCAACTAAAGTGGTGTTAACCAATTCTTAATATAAAATAATATTTATCATAATTAATCATATGTTTTTGTAAATAGAAATCCATATTTTATAAACATGTAATTTTTATAAAAATACTTTTTTAAACAAAAAATGATCTTAATAGTCATTTTAGTTAAACTAATTTAATTTACTTGATATTAAAATTAGAATTTATTTTAATTATATATATATATATATCATAAATAAATTACTCGTATTAATTCCCACTAATTAAATGGAAATGTTTTAATAATGATACTTAAATATTTATATTTAATCTAAATATATCATTGTTTCATTTAATTTTAGTGTTGCATGAGGAGAAGGATGTCAAAGACATTTGGATCATTTAAAGGAAGTAATGTATTAAAATCTCTCTTGTGTTACATTCTCCCCCTAAATAATCTTTATAATCACTATTTTAATTTTCTCTAATTGAAGAAAGTAGTTTAGGGTATTCTTAATATATTCATCATTTAGAATATAACCTCAAATATGACATCCACCTTACTCTCTTAGGATATATTAAGTTACTAATCCTTCCTTAGAAAACATTAATCTCTCAGAAAATCATATACTCAACTATGTATATACACTATTCATACAATATCTAAAATAGAAATTTTACAAAACCATATGAATATCTAATACAATTGAGCATAATCAAACTATATATTCTTCTAGATATTAAAATTATCATTAACCCTGAAATGACATTAACCACAAGTTCATAAGTTAACAAACTAGTCAATATATATCATAATCCAAAAAATGAGATTATCTTCATAAAAAGTATCATGAATCTCATTTCCATTAGATCAATAATCAATTCTAAGTATTTTAATAATATTTAACTAACTTTTCTCAAAATCAATCAACCCTATATTAATTAAATATCATAATTAATTTAAAACAATGAGTTGTCAATGCCAAAATCACATTTTCTTCAATACTTATTCCCAAAAATATAATCATATCCTAACATAAAATTTTGAGGTTATTGATACCATTTAATATATATTTCAAAAACTTTAAAGTAGAAATACAAATGAATAATCTTTAGATGTTTCACATAATCATCTTAAATATTAGAATATACCAAAATATATTTGATAAATATAAATCAATAATGTAAATATACAAGGGTATCAAGATTAAATTTTTATTCATAAATAAATCTCACTACCTTATGTAAGATAAGGAAAATCAGATTTTTCTACCATAATAAGTATATACTCAAATTCTCAACCATTTAGATATATTCCCTTATTCAGTTATAATACATAGTTGTTTTGGGATATATATATTTATCTGATTCATTTTTTGTTACTTTTTCAACCAAATACAAAAACCAAAATGGTTAGGATAATATACAAAATATTAATATGAAAACAACAATCTAAATATAACTTCTATTATGAAACCATTTTTTTTAATATGATACTTTTTGGATAAACCTTTTGTTCTCATTATTAAATCACTAGTTATAAATGATCATTTCTCAATTAGGTTCACTAAACTAATTATTTAACATCATACTTAACTATTTCATAATTGTTCATAATGAGAATTTTATTGACCAAAGAACATCCCTTAAGAGTCACAAACCATATGTGCAGTTAGGGATCTTTTTTGGGAACCATATGATGATCGAGTTAGAACAAAATTCAATATTTTTGGTTTATTATACCTAGGTACATCTTTTTTAGAGCATGTACACACTTGTATTATCTTGAAAAGGATGTAATTTCTAGGAAAAACACATACTCAAGACAATAACAAAGAATCAAGATATATAGAATTATTCCTAGTATATTTAATGATGTTATCTTATCATATTCCCCAGAATATTTAATATTATTATAACTTAAAAAGGGTTATATAATTATTTGTTGTTATGAAAAACCCTAACTTATCAACCCTTATATTATCCTTGAAAAATCCCATTATCTGTGAAGTTATCTAAACCCTGCTCTAACACCAATTGTGATGACCTATACCCCCACTCCTAGATTTAGTTCTATAAAAACAAACTTTATATACTAGAATCGATACAAACAACAGATTACTAAACATAAATATCACATAAATATATGAATTAAGGAAAATATTTAATTACATATATTCCCAAGACCATTCTAGTTTATAGATTTATAGAATTAAGATAAATCATAAAGGAATAATACTCATGTGCTTTCTCAATTAAAGTATATTTTTTCCACTATAAGAAAATATTTAATCTAGAAAAATTATTTAAAATATCCCATTAATTCTCCACATAGTTTATCCTATTAGAAATATCATGTTTAATGAGTTTCCTCATAACCTGGATGAAATATAAACATAAGAAGGGGTGATATCAAATTCCCAGTAAGGAAAAGCATACAAATAAGGCATTCATGGAATAAATATTATTACAGGATTAAGTAATTGTAATAATTCCACAATCAACTAAAACTAGAAGCATGTTATACACATTAAAATAAATTAAAACATGTATAACAGTTATTAGTGATCTCATACTAGTGGAATGAATAATATTAGACATAACAACATGATTTAAATTCCATATTCCAAAAAACTATACTTATATGGGGAGATGTATACACAAAAACACAAGAATTTTTATCTCATGAGACATGTTGATGAATAAAGGGTCTATATGATGTTAGACTCTACTTGTCACTTGTTTATGTTCAATGTATTCATCATATGAGAAAATTAAAATACAATAAAAAATCATCTTTTTCAATAATCATCCATATTATAAAAATAATATACGAAATGAAAATATATATTTCCCCATGAAAATAAATGGGATAACATGATCATAACCAATTCAATGAAATATGGTGGATAATAAAAAAAATATAGTCAACCTTCTAATAATCATCAGTATTTAAATAACAAAAAATGTCCCACATACACTTTTACCCTTATAAATAAAAGGGATAGCATGATCGCAACCCATATTGAGGAAGAATATGTATGGATAAAAAATACATTTTCAACTTACTTGAGTAATAAATAAAACTTCATATCATAAAAACAAATATATATATTTTTAAAAATTCCCCAATCAATAAATGGAATATCTTTCTATATAATCATCCATATTGATAAAACCTTATGAATTATTATTATATGGTTCATTCCATGCTGGAATAACATGATCATAATATATATAGATGAAGAAGGTGGATAATTTCAAAAGAAAATTACCCTAGTGTAACAAAAGAAATATAGAATTATTTTTACATAGATGAAAATAATCCTTGTAAAATTATTTTTGAACAATACCACCAAAGAAAAAATTAGGAATTAGATTGTTTGGTATCATGAGTTTGTTTCCTTAAATTATAACATATATATTTGCATGTGTGTGTGTGCTTATTAGAGGACAAATCATGAACTATAAATTGCATGTTTTACACTTTTTGAATATAAAAAAGGTAAATTGAAGTGAAAACTTAAAAGTGTTTTTAGATTTTTTTAAAATTAACATAAAATACAAACTTTCATATCACTTCCAAATGAAAATTTTGAAAAGGTAAAGATATGGATTTTAAAAACATTTAATTTTTAAAAAGATTCACCAGTAATGCTGCCTTGAAAATGGAATGGATTTTTCTATAGGAAATGTGGAATTAAATATAAAAAATTAGATTATTAAAGGATCATTTTTTATACTAATAAATTTCATTCATTTTAAAACCACATTATAAAATGGGTAATAAAAACAAATTTGTATTAAAAATTAATTATATCAAATTGGATTGTAAAATAACATAGAATAAAATTTTAGGGTGGGAGAACACAAGAATGAAAAAAATAAGATCATTATGATATAATATAATTCAATGAAAGAAGATTTTATTTATCAATATCCCTTATGCCAAACATACTCAATGAGGTTATAAATATTTCAAAAAGTTGTATTATGTAGTATAAATTTAAATTCAAATAAAAAAATAGAATAACACATAACAAAATCAATTGGTATAATGTAACCAACATTTTATTCTAAGAGTACTTTTATAACTCAATTGGTGAAAATTGAATTACCGAAATGCATTATAGTTGGGGTAAATATTGAGTAAAAACATTTGATGAAAAGAAATAGATTTAGATTGGTATTTCCCATGAATTAAAAAAATATTTGATAAATATTAATCCATGGGTAATTAATACATCATTCAAAATAAATCAAGGCACATAACATAGACATGTCTCTAGGAATTAATGTTATAGACAAAGAACCCTTTTGCCTTGAGTGGCATTTTAATCAAAAACCATTGAAAGAGTGGTCTTGTAAATGAACATAAAATATAATTATTAATATATAAGTAATTATATGTTATCTAAAATATCCATTTTATACACCACAGAAATTTAATTAGGTACATAATACCCAATATGTCTCAAAGAGAATAATTTGAGATAAAAATCTTTACCTTGTTCCATATTTGTTCTAAAAATGTTCTTAACTTAATGAGTAATAAAATTAATTTTATAGATATATTATTTGGTAATTTATTATTATATATTTAATTTAATATAATCTATTTATTATCATATGATATTTATTTATTATATAATTCTTTATTATTTTTGTGAGGAAATTAAATAGGTTCCAGCTAATTTTGGTAATTTTAGAAATCCAATATGATATTTTAATAACAACTTGGATACTTAATATAACCATTAAATAACCAAATAACATTAATTAATTGATTATTATCTTTAATAACTTGAGTATGTATGTTCCTATAGTCATCCAGGTTGGGTTTTATAGCATTATATAAGTATGTAGTTGAAACAACCTAAACACGAACACGCTATATCTTCATGGGCGATTGTGGTTATTGAAGTATATAATATCATTATAAAAGAATAATGATGATATTAGTTTTATTTAATTATTTTGGTGAATCATATTTTATATTTGTTTACCAATAATTAAGATTAACATGAAAATGAAAAAACAATACTTCGTTGAGTTAGTAGTCTGCACAACGCATAGTTAATATTAATTTGATTTTCTAAGTGAATGTAATTGAACATATAAAGGTTGTTACATTAATATAATAGAAAATTAGTTTAATAATTTTACCTAAATTATCATAATACCATGTTTAGGGTAGGTTTAGAATAGTAATATCGAGAAGAAATGGTAAGGAATAGGTAATACGTAATTTGGTACCCAGAAAATTCTCTTAAAAATCTCATTGGAAATGAAGGGATTCGACTAAATAATTGAGATAAGAGGATTAGGAACATGAGATAGGATTATAGGGTGATATATATGTTATATTTAAATGAATTAATTTAAATTAATGTGTGTTTCATGAAGGGGTGGAAGTGTTCCCTTTAATAAGTGAAGAAACTGGTACTTTTGTGAACACCCTTTAATTTTCAATGAAATTATTAAACTAATCGAGGGTAAAAGACTCAAAAATTTATAAATAATGGAATTTATTCATGATATTGGGTTTATAAATCCTATTTAATGTATTTCAAAACATTTTTTAAACATATTAGAATTCTTTAGTTCTTAGTTTTTTATTTTTACCTTATTTTTGTTTTTACCTTTATAACTAGTATTTAAGTTATTTTTTTATTTTTTTTAAAAAAAATATAAAATAACCCCTATTAAAAAATTTAGTTGATATGAACATAAATTTAATATTAATTTAATCTAATTAAATTTCTAAATATTTTCAAATTATCTTTTAAATTAAAATATATTATATAAAGAAAAATATTTTTTTGTAGAAAATTTGTGATGTAACCATTATATGTTCCTACATTTTTTTGAATTAGAAAAAAATTAAATGTATGTTAATGTAATAATATATATGTTTATAAATAAAATAAGATTCATAATTTCGAATAGTTTAATTTAATTTATTAGATACAAAATGAACAATATTAATAAAAAAGTCTTTGAATATGACATCTTTACCATTATCATCATCATTAACATTAATCATAGTAATCATAATTTTAGGGAAAAATTCAAATTTACCTTATTAAATAACATGATCATGTTGATATGAAATATTAAATTCATATTGATATTTTTATTTCCTAAAAGTAAAGAAAAATAAATTTTAATATAAGTGAACAATAACTGTTTTATTGTAAATATTACATAAGTATCCAAAACGATATACATGGGTTTTATAAAAACAAAATAGAAGTTTTAAAGGAATTATTTTAATTTTAAATATATATATTTTATATAAACAATTAAAAACATTTATTTCATTATTTTATTATGGTAATGTCATAAAAGTGACATTTTTAGCAAAATTAATACTTTTTCAGTATTCACTTAATGACAAATTATTTCATTAAAAAATTAATCTTTAGATAATATTGTTATTATAAATCCAAAAATGATGTTATTATTTTCAAATTAAAAATCTAAAATTTATAAATAATTTTTTTAAAAAAATCATAAAATATAATGAGAAGATGTTTTTATTTAAAAATGACATTTTCAAATATTTACTATTATAATTATTATTTCATATTATTTTCTGAATAAACTCATGTTAACAAATTATTCATATCAAATATAATTTATCATAACTGATCATTTGATTCTCAACATAGAAATTTTTATCATTTTAAAATGAAATTTTTAGTAAAATGAATTTCTAAACAATAAATTACTTTATTATTCATTTTAGAAAAATAATTGGATTTTATGTATATTAAATATAGAATTTATTTTCTTTATATATATATTTAATAGAGTAGTTACTCATATTCATTCCAACAAATTCAATAACTAGTTTTTAACAGTCTCGCATAAATATTTATAGTTTATCTAAATTATCATGGCTTCATTTATGTTATATGTTTCTTGTGAAGAGAGCCATCAAAAAGATTTGGATCATTTAAAGGATATAAAATATCAATATTTAAAGGTGTTACATACCTGATTCATGCATAATATTTTACATCAATACTTATTAATCTAGTATGACACTCATACAGTTCCCATTCTATGTGGATCTTGATTTCACTATCAATACATATTTTCCTGAATATTTACACTATCACTTTTAGATAACCTCTAATGAAATTTTATCTCTTCATGCAAAACCACTTGATTTCCTTTTCCACTAGGAATTATTTATGCATAATCTATATACTTATACATTTTCAATTGGGATAGAAAAACTATTAGGCACCCATTCAAAGCATGTTTACCCACTTTGGATATTTCACATGATTTCATGGTAGTCTCTGAAAATTATGAGTTTACCATTTTTACATTCTAATATTCCTTACCATTCAATTAATAAGTATCCAATTATTATAAAATAGTTTTTCACTATTCATATATATTCCCCCCATATTCACATCCTCTAAAACATTATTATAAACATATGAATCTACATTGTGTTGGAATATTTGAGAATCTCTCAATCACTGGTTTTCATTTTTGATAACAATCTCTCATTTTCTTAGTATGCCTCTCTCATGGTTCATGTCACCACCGTAGTAAAGAAATATTAAACTTCCAACTGTAAACTTTTTTTAAAAACACTTCATACCAATGATATAACCCTCTAAACATTGTTTATTTGTGTTGATGATAAATATTTCAATAATTTTTGTTGTTGTCTTACTACAAAATAATCCTAACATTTTCTAGGTGTAGTGGTGTTTTAGAGATATTCTTCTCTTCCTTCGATATGGAAGAGTGTCTCTTTCTTTTCATCTTGGATAAAACTAGTTAGATTTATTTTTATACTATGTACTACTAGAGATAATATGTTTTAATTGAAAATTGTTTTGGATAGGAATAACATGAATTTTTGGACCCTTCTTCTCTCTAGCTTAAGATGACAAAAATTTAATCTAAACTGACTTGTAAAAGTATTCAAATATATTCTAATACTCATTTTTACCTTCAAAATATATTTATTATCTTTCAAAATATTCTTTTTCTTAAAAAAAGTTTTTCTTCAAGATCTCCTGTGATATTATCATGCTCAACAACTTTAGATTTAAATTTATTTATCTCATAAATGTGTGTCACTTATTTTATAACACACCCATATTTATCTTAAATAATATTATTCTTTTATTTTATCATCTTCCTCTTATCCTCCTTGAAATTTATCTTCTCCTCTATAAATTATTTTATCACGTTATTTAACATGTATTTGATAATTATTCATTCTTCAAAATCATAATCACATCTTGATGCATTAAAAACCTTATCAAATATTTGTTAGAAAATTACCTTCATCTTTCAATTATATGATTGATGATGAGACTAATTATTCCTTATTACACATCAGATTCTTTCTCTTTCTTCTAATATACTACTTCTTTCTTGTACCCAATTTTGGAAACTCAGTTTTCTCATCCTCTTATTCTAAATTAGGTTTTTCTTTTTTTTACTTAAGGACATTTATGGAAAAAATTTCAATTAAATTATAATTTTAAAACTTTGGTGGCTATTTTCCTTTTAATACAAATTTCCCTCTTTGAGAATCTTTGATAAAATATGATTTTTTTTATAAAATTATGTATAGATTTTTCAATATAAAAATCACTTTTCTTCATCATCTTTGACTTTATTTTTTCTCATATACTCAAATATGACCTCATCTTTTACATTCCTCTTAAATGTCATGATATGTTTCATTTCATAATATATGATAATGTTTTATAATTCATCACGTGAAAGGACTTCTCTATCTTATAAGGATGAAAATTTTGTAGAAAATGTATCTGATAAATTTATCATCAACATCACAATAATAATATAATCATTCATCTTCTCACCAATTCCTATGATATAGAGAAAAAACATATCTACTATTATAAATTAGTCATAAATATTTTCATCCCAATAAATTTTAATATATTCAAATTTTCTCCCCAAAATCTGCACCTTGTCTTCTATAACTCTAATATTTACTTCCCAACTTCTTATTACTTAATCTCAAATTTTCTGGGAAGATTGAAGTCCTGTTATTTTTTTGTAAAAACTTTTTGAAAAGGCATAAAAATGGAATTTTGAGATTTTCCATCAAATTACATATATTTCTATTATCAAAATGATTCATTGGATCACCCTCATAAATGGTTGAAAATCCTACTATTGTAAGATCTATTACTTATAGTATATGTGATAGAATATTTGTAAACTTTATATTTCTCTTACTATGATAGTTCTCTCCATAAAAATTAGGAACACCCATATTCTTTTAAGAATATAAATTCCCCAAACTCATTGAATTCTTGTATACTTCATAGATAATCTAGATTATCTCTAATACCACTTGTAGATCTATGGTTAGTTATATACCACTGAGAGGGGGTGAATCAATTATACACTTTTTATAATTAATTCATTTAGAATAAACCTATGTGACATTTTAATTTCCAGATCCACACACTATTGAATTACTCTCCTTAAGATGAATGTAGTAATAAATTAAATAAAAATATATACATGGTCTAGCATTGATATTATAACTCACTACATACCATGACTAGTTGGAAACCCAAATCATAGATTATTTACTATACACCAATTTGGTTAGACTAATGTTCTTCTCAATCCCATTAGCATAGAATCTCACTATGATTAGGTTCTATAAATCCATCGGAAATTTTAGATTCATATTTTACTCCAAAAAAATGATCAAACCAAAATAATAAAGATCTGATTTTTCTCCTAGTTTCTTTTGCAATAATTAAAATATTTATTTATCCTTAAGACTCAAAGATCAATAGTTCAAAATATAATCAATTCTATAAGAAATTTATTATTTAACCATCACAATATTGTCTTCCATTATTTCTCACACTCTTTAAATATTCAATAATCTAGTAATACTAATTAGTCTCATTATTCCTTACTCCTTGATCCATTAGTTATTCAATGTAGTGATAGATCATGTTTGGTATTCTGAATTCCCAATTATTAACTTCAATAGTTTGGGGTTTTATCATAGTTTTAATTTTCAAATGGACTCTCGCATATCTCTTATTCCATTTCTTGTACTTTTATATTCAAATAATATTATATGAATATTTTGAATATTATTTAGATACCTGAAGTATGTAAATTATTTTATTCTTATTGGTAAGTTATGTTCTCATATTTTAAATCTCATTTAAAACCTGGATAAGTATCCCCATTAAAATGATTTGTAATACTATGATTTAAATTCATTAAATGATATTAAAATATCCAAATCTTATTTCCCAGCAAATCTATATAATTCTATTTATTTTAATTTTCTAATGTAAACATAGAGTCATGAACCTTTTTAACATGGAACTTTCCTCCCAAAACATGGAACTCTTCACAATACTTCTCACAATATCACCTTCATTTTGATTTTTAAATATTTATAGAGAGCTAAATGTATCACAATATCTGGGTGATATTTAATCCCTTAATAAATAGGTCTATCATCCTATTAATTCCTCATTCTTCAGAATATATAATTTTCAGAACTGAGAATATCCTCAATATAAGAATATATTAATTCTCTATTAATCCACTCATAGTCGACACACTGACACTTTTGTGGGTCCTTGGGTTGAATATTACTTTTATGTCGATGTTAGGAAACAAATTTTAGTGTTGAGACTATTATATAAATCCACTCATACATAAGTGATTATTACATGCATCACTCTTATGAGGTATACATGAGTTCCTAACATTGTGAATTTAATAAAAAAAATAGCTATATTTGGAAAAATGATCCTTACATTTCTCACTGTGTAACTCTCGATTGATTATTATGTGAAACATACATAATTCATTTGTGATATTTCAACTATAGAATGAAATTAATAGAATCTACTCAAATAAATTAAAAACTGCTTTAAATTTTATAATGGATTTATCAAACACTTTAAAATTATTATAGATATTTTCCTTTCATGCACACTTGTTTTTAACCATAATAATAACACAATAATTATCACATGTAATGGTCTTATATCAAGAATATTTCTCTCTAGGTATTTTAGAATTAAAGTAAGACTTTTATTTAAATTATACAACAATTTTTTTCAATACATATTGAAAAATTATCTTTATAAGAGAAACCTTACTTATTAATAGAAAATAAACTCCATACATTGTCATTATTTCTACTACTTTTCTAATTTACATATCCTCTAGAAATTATCTTATATATTTATTGCTTCACCCCTATAGTAATGTTAAAAAAACATAAGAACCTCGTAAAATCTTATATACACAAGGATTATTCTAGGTATTTGAAAAATATATGTACTTATAAGATATTATGTATCAAAACACCTCATTCCTCTATTAAATATCTAGTTAAGTATGTACTAGTGTATTATTATTCAAATTAGCATGATTGGTGAGATAAATTTCACTCTTATTTTTAAAATATTTTTTATTGATTTTGGAAATATTTTAAATAAAATCATATATACCAAATATTTATTAAAAAATGGATTCAAATGCTATAAACCATAAGATACTCCCATGAGATTTAATTTTAAACCTGATTTATAAAAAATTTAGGAAACATGTTCAATATAAGTTACATATAATAATAACTGTGAGAATTTTATATCCTACTACTAGTAGTTGATACATCATGGGTTTTAACTGTATTTGTGTTGGATTTTACAAAAATCCAATGTGGTTTATTATAAACTTTTTTAAATGAATTTTAAGGTATTTAATGGGGACTATCAATCATAGTATGTTTTATTAAAACTTATGGATTTTATTTTATATCATAGTTTGAAGAAATATTTGGAGGTTGTATATTAAATAGAATAGTACCCCAAGATCTATCATTTTTTTAAATATAATTTTTTTCACGATCATGTAAAAAACATGATTTTATTAATCTTTCAATTACTGAGGTTGAATATTTTGTAGCTGAGAGTCGATGTACTCAATTAGTGTGGATGAAACACACTCAAAAATATTATAAGTTTAATTTTGAAATTATTCATATCAAATTTTATAACCACAATTCTATTAATGTTTTAAAAAATTATAAAATAAATCCTATAACAAAACACATTGATATTAGAAATATTGTCTTAAGGGTTCACCTTTAAAGATATGATATGTCACATCAGTTAAGTGACACTAGACCTCAAATAGGAGATATATTCACAAATACACTTGAATCTTATATTTTTTATTTTATTATGAATAATTTAGACTTATTTAAATTTAAGTGATTTTATCCATATTTTTATGAAGTTTTGATGTTTTATGGTGTTTTTCTGTTTTTCTAGTTATGTGTTATGACTTATAATTTTTTTAATATTTTTATTATGAATTGCTTGCGTGGTTCAAAATTTATTTTAATCTTTTGAAGTTCTCATTTAAATGTTATGTAACCATGGGAAAATATAGTAAAATATTAAGTCTTGAAAAATAGTGAATTTTTATGCTATATAAGAATGAATATAAGTTTAAAATGGTTTTACAATATTGGAAATGTTTTTTAATACCTCATGTTTGTATTATTGTAAACTATATATGTATGATTACTATTTTTATAAATATAAATTTTTTTGGTTTATCACTGGTTTTATCATGAATATGGAATTTATATATATTTTTCATCACTCTATCTATTTTTATTGTGAGTTTTTTATTTCATTTTTTTCATTGTTTCGTGTCATTAAACCATATATATTATCATAAATCCCTCAGTATATCTTCTCTCCTTAACTTGAAACCAACCCTTATTATTTTTTACTATTTGAATCAATTTTCTAAAAAATTATTTAAATCTTATATTGTGATTCTCCCTCAACATAATCAACATTAAATAATTCTAAGAAGTCTAATTCTAATAAGAAGAATCATACAATTTGAATTCTCAATGTTGAATCGTACTGGCACGATATTAAGTAAAATTTTAATATTTTAGAATCTTGATTATGTTTTTGATTATGAGTGAACAGAGTATTATTATGTGAAGGAAGTAAAGGATTTTATAAAATGGTAATTTAAAAGTTTAATCAACATGTGTATTTCAAAATAAAATATAAATACAAAATTATTTAATTTTTTTATTGAGATAATTAAAGTCTTAAATATTCCATGGATGGTTTGTATTTTTTAATAAGAATATGGTTGATTATGGGAAGAAAATTTATTAGTATTTATTGTTTTTTTGTAAACATTGGTAGTCTTAGTAAATTTTTAATTAAATTGATAGATTAAGATATGGTTTTGAAACAATTTTTACAATCTAGAATTTCCTAATGGATATATATATGTGTGTGTGTGTGTGGTTTTATTATGATACTTGTACTTGTTTATTATCAAATGGGAAGGCAATAAACTTGTTATATATTAAATGAGATTAATGATATAATTTAATCTTTCTAAGAGAAGAATAGATTATTATCCTTTTTAAAATATATTAAAACCATTATTTTAGAATAAGGAAGTAAAATCAAATAATAATGATGCATCTAAACCACTTCATCAAAATAATTTTATGATAGTTATAATTATAAAGATAGGTTATAAATGGTATGTGTTATTGAATAGGTTAGTTCCTCATCAAGTATAACAAAATGAGGATGATAAAGTAAAAGAAAAATAATAAGTTATTTCTATAATTGATGGGGTAATCTTAATGTAGCTAATATCCTATTTTATATACTTATTACAAAATTTCATGGGTTATTATAAGGTAAATTTGATTAATCTAGTAAAATTGAAGAAGTTATTCAAGTTAAACAAGTTGGACATGCTGGTAGAGCTAATAGATAATATTATGCAACTTTTGATAAATATTTTCATTTGAGTGTTTCTATGGAACATGTTAGAGTTGGAAAAAAATAATGTATATTTTTAGAGTTCAAGATGAATGGAAATTATAAAAATGTTTTAGTAATTGATTTTATTATTGATCTATATATTTCTATTGAAATTATTGATACTATAAATGAGATATAATATTATTTTATAAAGTATTGATGATTTAATTAATAAATCGGGATTTTTTAATGTGGATATTGTATCTATTATAATATAAGATACTAAAATAGTTAAAAAAATGTTTATCAAAATTTAACTTGTGTGGTTGGAGTGGAATTGGTTAAGATAACTCTTGTTGATGAAGGTGAATGAAATAATGTAATCAATGATTATGATTTAGTTAGGAAATTAGATAAATATATTTATGAAACTTTAATTAAGAGTCACAACTTTATTAATATTACTGAAATATATTTGAATAAATCTAATGGAGATAAAGTGAGGTTGGAAGTCTATCAATGGTATGACTCGGATAAGTACTTTTATGGAAAGCTTAAATATTTTACAATGTATATTCTACATGATTCCAATTTATTGAATATAATATAAATCCTAACTCAAGTAAAAATTGATCATATCATAAATTAGATGGTGAAAAGGTCTAATTTCAATAAATTATTTAATGTGGTGAAAAATTTAGTTTTATAGAGAGTGGATCCAATTATTAATTTTATTTTACATAACTTTTACACCAAATAAGATGTTGGTATACTACAATTTGATAATAATAATATAAAAATGTACATTCAAACTGATATTCCCAAATATCAATAAAATATATTTACTAATTATGATATGCAATAAATTCAAATGTGTTTTATTTTCTATGAAGAGTATAAATTTTTATATAGACATATTTTATAATGAATTAATGAATAAGATTCCTATCGTAGTTTCATTTTTAATAATAGTTTTGATATTTAATATAATAAATAATTCAATTAAAGTTACATGTCAAAGAGAGAAACTATAGTCGAAATGAATTTTGATATGCAAGAGTATAGGAAAAATTTGATGACACCAAATATTAATTTAAGCATTTTTGGCATAATTTTTATAATTTTAGAAAACGGGTTTCATGAAAAAAAAATAGGATAATCCAAATATAAAATGGGAGAAAATTACTTATATTTATTAAAATAAATGTATTTATAAGTGAGAAGACAATTAAATAATGGATGGAAAGTATTATAATTCCAAATATAGTTATAATTATATACATGACTTCTTTTAAAAGAGATTATATTATTATGAAAATACACTATATGAGCTGAAGGATACAAAGGGTGTAGGTTCAATTTTCCTTCTTCACTGGAAAATTATAAAAATATTTTGAATATTCTGAATAAAAATCCATGGAAATAAAAAGACATGACTATGATAGGAATTGAAAATATTGATTTGAAAATACCAAATGGATCATCATTTCATGAATGGTTTAATCTAACATCCAAAATTTTGTGGAAAATGATTAAGAAGACCCTAAAAACCCATGATTTTGATGATCTTCTAAACATAAAACCATTAAAAAATTATTCCTAGAAATTAAATATAGTTGTTAAAAATGAGATGTGATCAAATAAATCAAATTATATTATGAATTATAAATTTAATGCTCATAAAATATTATTCTTATTTTAATTATTATTTTTACTATTTTTTCTAATTACGTTTTCATTTAGTGAAATATATTATTATTCATGTATTTTTTTAATAAATGAAATTATAATTTTATATTAAATCAATTCTTATATAAATTGTTATGTTTATTTCATAATATTTAGGTGTATTTATTTTAATTTTATCCCTCCTCCATATCAAAAATGGTGTAGAATAATTAATTCTCCCAAACAAATTATGAAATTTATATAAAATTAGTAATTTATTTAAAATGTTATTGTTTTTGCGATCATTAATAATGGGGAGAATGTTTTTAGATTTTCTTTATTTTTATAATAAATAAAACTTTAAGTTTTTATCCATAAAAATCTAATTTTGTGTGTTACTGATGATATACTTTAAGCTTGACATGTTATTATTAATTATTCTAGAGTTTATTAATGTTTAATATTTATGGATTTATAACAATTATAATTCAAGAATTATTTTTAGTGGAATAATTAAGCTTATGAAATTTTTTAATGGTTATAGAAATTCTTGACAATATTGAGTTAACCTGACAAGATAATTTTTTACACATACATGAGCTTTATACTTTGGAGATTTCATTTATGTATGGAAAATTAAATCATATTTGGGTAATAAATTTTAGAATTTATTCAAAAATAACCAATGTATTTTAAAGTATCATTTATATAAATTATTTTTGGTTTGATGAATCTTAAACCAATCAACGATGTATTGTTTTACTATTATGAAAAACATAATCTCACTAATGATAGTAACATTCTTACTTACGCATGTCAGTTATATGGATTTAATATTATGTTTCATGAAAAAAAATGATTCATTATTTTATACATCATTGAATTTTGGAATCATTAATAATAAAGACATTATTTCATTGATTTATTGTTACATAAAGATGAATGTTTGAGTTACACTTAGGTGATTCAATTTTTGATAAGACTACACTTACATAAAAACTATTTGTTGTGGATTTATTTTATCAAGAATATTTATTTATTTAAAATTAATATATAAATTTTAATTAAAATATATTTTTAAGAAATATTTGATTGAGTATCATATGATAATTTTTAAAAAGGATATATATAATTGTTTTTTTTTTATTTTATCAAAATATATTAAATAAATTCTTCATAATTTTGATTAATTAAAATTAAGAGTAATTATTTTAAATTAAATTTGGAGACTAAAATTAAGAATTATTTTATACACAATTCATAAAGAAATCATACAATCCTTCTGTATATGAAAAACCTATCATGACTATAAAGTATAAGAAGATAAGTTTGATTATTATTTTATTGATCATGTTAAAACAATTTTGTCCACAAATAAAGGTCTATTTTTTGTAACATATAATCTAATTCAAGAGCCATATTTATTTTATTATATATTTATATTTTATTAGTTCGTGATATAAAAACATAATTGTGTTTTGAAATATGTTTTCTTGATCTTAACATTCCAATAATATTCTCTAAGTGCATATTTTATCTACTAAGTGTTGGTTTAATACCTAGGAGGCCTAGTTGTAAAATATAAAAGTTGCAAACTATTATACTTTTAAAAACTAAGTTTCATTTTCTTTCGCTCCTTAACTAATATCTACTATTAAAATGATATGGAATAGAAATTTACAAATTGGAATTGGGTTTTATAGGAGGTCAGTAGGGTATTATCTTCATAACCTTGAACCAATATAAAAATTTTCCATGAACCATTATTTATAGTTTTAACTTTTTACATTTAAAATAAGTTAAAATATAAACCAAAAATTAAATTTAATTGGTTTATTATTATATTCATCTATTTTTAAAAGAAGTGGTGTGGAATGCTTCATCATTATTCCTTAAACTTGTCTCATTATCTCATCTATCATGATGATCCTTCCCTTCATCAACCATTTTTTTCCTTGAATATTGGTTTCATATGGTGTTTATCATATAAATGCATCCTCATCATTAAATAGTGCCCTTAATTTAAATTCATTATGTATCTATAAATATTTTTATCTTCTATATGTTTAGATACCCCTTAATTATTATTGATGTTGGTTGAAATTTTTATGTGGATTTAAAGTTATAGGGTCATTATAGGATTATGGGGACTCAAAAAATATATAGATATCTTCATTGATATAATTTAAATATTGTAATATATATTATTGGTATCCTTACTCATTGATTCCCAATAGTTGGTACACCAACATTACTTTAATAGAATCTAGTAGTATACCTCTTCCCCAATGATAATGGTTTGCATTCCTCTATATTTTTCATCTTTATGGATGGTCACATAACCATTATACTATTTTATAGTCCTGGCATAGGGTATACCCCATAAAGTTTTTTACCATTAAGAATTGTTAAAATCTCAATAATCTTCCAATAGTGTAATAACAACAAGGCCTGCTCTAGTTGGAGTCCTCGTATGTAGTTTTTTACATGTGTTTTAGCATAATTATTGAAACTATTTTTTATTTTAATTTTATAAATATCTTAAAACCAATGATTCAATGTATTCTTTCACATGCTTTGATGATGCATCCCATTATCATTCATTACTCATCATCTCTTTATCACTAAGACTCGTTGTAAAACCTTGATGGTGTCCTCTGATGATGCCTTTGTTGGCTTCCCTTATAGTGGAGGGCGATAACACCATCCTAATATTGGCCCAAATATGCTTTCAATAGAAGAGAATGTACACATTTATTATTTTGACTTTTATGGGTTGGGTTATATGGGCTCAATCCATTTTCATTTTTGGTTCATGAAGTGTTATTTTCCTAGTAATTGGGAAAACACATTATCCTTACTATACCTTGTTTTCATTCACCCAAAAGTAATTTTATAAAAAAATAAGGGGATTTATTGAATTAAAAAGTGTAAATTTAATACCTCAGTCTACCACTACCCTCTTGACAAATTTGGTATAATAACTAATACTCTCCTTATCTATTAAAACATACATAGACATACCCCTTCTTCATTTTATCACCATAAAACACTTAAGTAGAAATTTTTATATTTCTTATGTTGTATAGGAATTGGATAAACATTGTATAATATTTTAGATCATTAACATGTTATATGATTTTAAAATTCATTGACATAAATTGATTTAATTGATTATTCATCATAATTATCCCTTAAAACTATTTAAAAAATTATATATTCTCATACTCATCATGAAATCACACTAAAGACACATCTTCACATTTTTTTACTTTACATAAGCTCTTAATTAAATATTTCATAATAAGTTTTATAATTATCATTTCAGGTGATTTAATTTTATTACTTGAATTACCCTTATTAATATGTATTACTTTTTTATGTCCCCTTAATAATATAAACCATATATAGGGGTAATGTAATGGTCATATTTTACAAATCATATCTCTTTTTAATTAAACCCATTGATCTAATTAATTATATTGAACCACTCACTATTATCTCATACCCTCACCTACTGTGAAATAGTAATATCAAAGAGATAGAACATAAGATTTACGTGGTTTGGTGTAAGAACATACTCGTTGCCTTGTTGGTTAGAATCCTCAACGTGGATTATCCACTATAAACACAAGTGTTTATAACAGTATTTGATTAAAACCCATAAATAAATATATATAAATATTTTATACACCCCAGTTACAAATATACTCTTTGATAATTAGTTAGATATACCAATTAAAATAGTATCCAGTAACTAGTTAGAAACCCAAGTCAAAATCCCCTTAAATTTATTTTATAGTAGTGGAAAGACCTCTATATTATTTAGGGATTCCATTGATCCTCCTTGAAATAATATTACATTATAGAAGAACAATTTATTTTTAACCTATGTATAACACATTAATGAATAAAAATATTAGAAGATGGCGACCAAAACTACTAATAATGAAATATAAACTAAATCATGAATGATCTAAGTAATCCTCCTTCAGAATAATCTGGGAAGAATTATTCTTCTTTAGTAAGTGATTTTCATATTTCAGACTCATTCCATATCATTGATACTACTTAGTATCAGCCTCTCAATAATTCTATCACAAAATGAATTTTTTTTCCAGTTATAAATAATCAAGTCTTATTCTTTGATACATTATCCTTATATATTCAAATAATAATATCACATAAATATTTTGTTTTTATTTGAATTTTAAAACTCAAAAAATCATAAGTAAGCATATTATTCTCGTTTAAATGGGTAAAAATATTTTTGATTAATTATCATCTAAACTCATTTGAATTTTTTCCATGATATTACTCTTAAATTACTATATTACTAGATAGTGTTTCCTTCATTTTATTTTCAATGAAATATTATATTTTAAAATCTTCTAAAATATTCCCATAGATTATATCATGCATCTTCTCCATATAGACCTTAAACATGAATTGTGGAACACCTCATGGTAATACCAATATCTTTCTTGACTATATTTAGTTCAATGTCATCTCATATCATGATAAATGTGTATTATCATGATGTATAAATCATTTAAGAAAATCATAGCACCATAATCTATTTTTTCTCTTCTTTATCAAAAATAAATTTTACAAACTTGTGTTTTTTAAACTCTGGAGCTTTAAAAAATTTCAATGATTTGAAGTATTATACTTGGGAATTCAAGTGGATTATGCTCTCCAAGTCTTAAAATGAATACTTACGATTCCCATGAATTCATACAATCAGATTTGAAGTCACATGATCAAAAAAATTCATACAATCATCTTTGAAATCATATTATCTAATTACATATGATAATTATCAATGTTATACACTCCCTTAAATGCCTAAAAATTATTAAAGGGATATCAAATGGAGTCATACAATCATAGTGAATGTATAAACTCAACGATATACACTAAAAGGCTTATGATCATGCCTTTTTAATTATTAAATATATTAGTTCACAAAAAAGACATCATGAATAAATGATTGTGTAAGCCTCGCTATTTTTCTTCTCAAACCCTCCTCTTGCATCCTAGATAGAAATACCTTATATTTTATAATACAACATATTCTTGTTCATTTTACACTTCCTATGGTGTATTCACTATTTATACTTCATGGACCTCCTCAAATATTCTCCTTAAAATCCAAATTTCATCTACTCTATAATTTACTTCAAATTTAGATAAGTGTTACATGAAACCTGTTCTCAATAAACATACGCATACTATTAGATCAATGACACCTATACAGGTCTCATATGATACATATATAGATCAACTTCACTCTTCTTCTTATCCAAGTTCCTTATACATTGGCTATCCTTCAAGAAATTTTTATTTCCCAATGATACTTACTCAAATCCCATATTATATTTACATAAAGTGAAAAACAATCTATCCAACAACTCAATTTCAACTCAAAGTTACTTAAATCCTTACTTTTTCACTGTCAAGTCCTTCGAACATCCATCAAATATGGTAGATATTATTAGCTCTATAATCAACACATGTAATTATCTTACAGACCACTATAAATATCATCAAAATATATTAAGGATAAAATCCTATAAAATCCTATAATAATCATCAATTAAAACCACAAAACACATATTAACATATTGAGAACAAATACAATCAAAAAAAATGTAAAATACCCCCCCCCCAATATTTTTTTCAATATCTACACAAAGAATATGAAAATATGTTATCTTCACTTTCTCTACATTGTTGATAATAAATGAAAAGGGATAATTAAGGTATTCTAATCTCATCTACTAATTTTTTGTCCATTTTCTACTCCCCTTTTTAGAACTGATCAAAAACCAATAATACTAGAGAGAAGTATGATATTGCATGAATTTCTTAGTAATGAGACTTCAGTTGGACAAATATATGTCTACATTAGAAAATATTTTATAGAAAACAATAGTATATGAAAAGGTTTTCAATGATGTCCATAAACAAACCATAATGTGATAACATTATCATAAGACCATTAAATGGGATTATCATATATATTTATTAATAAATACATTTTTTCTAGAATACTTATCAAGAAAAAAATCAAAAAATTCAAATTAAAATAAAAAAAATCCAAATTTGTCTCCTCTTTTCAACAACGAATACCCCCTTTGTAAAACTTTTTGATGAAAATTTTTTTAAGTGATGAAAGTGTGATTAGAAAAACAATTATATAAATCTTATGGGGATTTATAGAAATTACAGATTCACTTATCTTGTGAATTTTAAGAGCTCCATCTCATTTTTTCTCACCCTTATGGGTGGTACTCATATCCTATTCTTCCCGGTGGTTAGAATATACCATTAAGACATAATTACTTGTTGTCCTATGTGTAAAACACTTATAAAATCCATCAATTCCCTAAATTTTAGTTCAAAAATAAAAAGTATAATGTTAATGAGTGTCCTTTTTTATTTATTAGAAACATTCAGGGTGAGTGATTTCTCTCAACCTTAACCTTATATTCCTCCTGATCTTCTCATATGGAGGATACTACATGATTTATTTCTAATTTAAATTTTCAAGAGGTTGAATTATCTTGATCTTTAGTTTAACTTTTTTTCAAATGTGGAGAAGTTTTCTCTATATTTTTAACCAAGTAAACTTCATTTCTTTATGATTGCATATTTTTTACATAAAAAATCTTCTTGTTTTGGTAAGATTGTCATACAATATTTGGTACCATGATCAGACTATCTACACCTTTCACATATATTTATTTGGATTTTTGAAACACCATTTTTGGATGTATTCTCTTGAACTTAAAATTCATCATGTGTAATGAATTGTTTTAATTTTACCCTAAAATCCTCATCTTTTTTATCTATTATTTTTGAAATCTCTAAATGGTCCAGAAAAATCTCCAAGAACTCCTTCTTAACTTACTTATCTTCATTAGGATTCTCAAATATATTATTGAATGAAGTGATATTTTTGGAATATTCTTTGTTATCTTTCTTTATTTTAACCCCTTTAATAGCACATAAAATCTATCCTTACCGTCTAGTCATGCATTCCTCAACCTTATAACCTTCCTATTCACATATCCAATATAATTTTTATATAAATACAAATATATTTATATTAGACATATTTGGTGATTATTTGGTCATATCTTTATTTCTATTATTATTTGACTTCTTTTTCTCACTAATACACATCCATAGATCTTTACTCTTCACTAAAAAGAAATATTATGACATTATAAGAATGAATTGTGTTCATACCTTCCACAACACTAAAAGAACCGATGAAACATTAATAGTAATGATTTAAAATATATTTTTTAAACATCATATAATTTTTATCTTGTTGTAATATAAGCCTTATTTTTTATAGGGTAGTGATATTATTAGATAATTTCTTTGAGTTTGGTGTGGAATATTTCTTCTCATTCTTCTTCTTGAATTGACACGTCTCTGACTTGTTTTTAAAACACATATTATTAGATATATCAAATATTTTTTGATATTTTTTTGTTAAACATTCATCTTCCTATTTATAAAATATATTTAACCTTTTTTAGAATATTCAAATTTAAAATCATAAGACATTGTGAAGAAATATCTACCACAATTCAAGCTATTTTGAATTAATATACACATGGATTATGTATCAGACAACTCTTCCCTATTATGTAATATATTTTACCCAATATTAATTACCATCTTCTCAAGATAAAACACCTTAAATCTATTACTTTTTATTTCACCAACAAGTTCCATTTCTTTTATATCATAATAATAATTTTTAGTAGAAATATTCTTATTCTCTCAAACTAGATTTCTCCTCTCCTTACTTAATTGAGTATAAATTCAAAGGGTTTCTTCCAATGTTTATTTCAGGATTCATTATAGTTCTATTTTTTTACCACCATCATCATAACTATATGATGAATATACTCCTTTTAAATTTTAGTAAGTAAATCTACATCATCATCTAGTGATATAAATAATTAATCCCTATTCTCATTATTTTATCTATCATTAATTATCCTATATCTATAATCCTTATTCTTCTTAATATCCTTTTTCTTTCTTCAATTTTTCTCATATTCTTCATAAATTTCATATTTATTGTCCTTTTTATTTGTAAAATCATAGGAAGAGTGTCCAAATCTAAAAAAAATCTATGAATTTGGTTATTTTTTCATTTTTCATTCTATTTTCTTTTTTAAAACTATTTTAAAGAAGATAAATAACCATATTAAATTATTCCTAATCTTCCTCATTCTCAGAATTAATTAATTTTATAACTTACTCTTCTTTCATTTTTACATTTCTTATAGCCTCTAAATCTATCTCTTATTTGGATTTCTTCTTCAAAGATGATGTTTTTCTCATTTCATAAGCTCTGATTATATTATGCATTCCATCTATTATCAATAAATCTCTTCTATATAAGGCTGGTATTTTTTCCAAAATTTTTAAAAACTGTTATTTTCTCAGAATTTATATTAAACATTTCATAGAAAATATTTTGATCTTAAAAAGGAACCATCTCTTGAATACGTGTTAAAGTTCCCCAAGATGAATTGACCATAGGGTGATAAATCAATTATCTTATTTAATAAATTATTTCTATTTTAAATTTAACATGTTTAAACTAATAATGATCTTGATCTACTCACTGTTATATCATAGCCTTACCTCATGTACAATAGTAATAATAGATAGAGTAACACACATTATTTTTAAGGTTTTACTTAAAAGTATACTCATTTTAATTTTGGTTATATTCCACAACATAGATTGTCTTCTATAATCAAATGTGGTTATAAAAAAATTTGGTTAGAAACCAAAATGTAAATCCACAGTAATTTTTTAGTAATCCCAGTCAAAAATCTTCACTTCTATAATTAGTTAGACCCCCCCCCCCAATTTTAATCCTTTTCAATTTCTGGTTAGACACCACAATCATAATTTCCATTACTTTTGATCAACCTGAAGAAATACCAACTTCATCTTTAGGTTTGCCTCAACACATCCTTGAAATGATCTTTCTTTGCGAGTGGGTAGGGTTTGGTTCCCCCATGTATAATACCTTTAAAAAATCAGAAGGTAGAAATGGTGATCAACAATTCTAGTCTCAAAACAAACTTATAATCTTAAATGATTTTAGCCATCCTCCTTATTTTGAATACATGGGGCAGTTCTTATTCTTCTTCAATAAGTTATTTCTTGGTTTGAGAATCCATATCTCTCTTCAATAATATGTATTATTGATATCCAAATAATTCTCTCCCATAATGATATATTTTATCAAGTTACTAATAATGAAAACTTCTTCTCTGATAAAGTCACTATATATATTCAAAGAATAATGTCTTTTGAATATTTTAATTTCATTTGAATTTAGAAACTCCCTCAATCAGTGGATGACATGAAATTTTTATTTAAATCAATCATTATCTGTCTAGTTTATTCTAAATAAAACATATTTTAATTTCAAAAAATATATACCTCTTAAATTTCCTAAATACCTGATAATTATCATCAAAATGTGTTACATTAAACACTTCTAAAATCTACATGTTAATTATATTGGGTTTATTTTCCATGAATACCTTTAACTTATCACATGGAATGATTCACGGTCATATTGATATCTACAATTACTTACTTGATTACCTTTGATCTCATATCTAATCAATATCAATGAGATGATCATGATGTTTGATTCATTAAATAACATCTCAATAGAATAGTTTGATTTTTTATTTTCTTCATCAAAAATCAATTATGGAAACTCATGATTTTTCTCCAATACAACTTTGAATTTTTTCTAAGTGTTGAAGGATTTTATTATGGGATTATAAAGGATTAATCTCACTAATTATTATAATGAGGAATTATGATTTACCTTGAATCATGTGTCTATATTTGAATTCATATGACCGGAAGAAGACATATGATCATCTTTGAAGTCATACGATATGAAGACTTATAATCAATATCCAATTCATAAGTTCAATCAAAGGTTTATGCTTAATTATAGAGACTTATGATAATTTCATTTGATTACAATAAATATTTATGTTCATAAACATTATATTAAAGTCTTAGACTTAGGAATTTGTCATTATAAAATAAAATACTTTTCAAAATGACCAAAAATAATTAACTATAGTATAGACCTTGCCATTTTTTCTACGCATTACATCTTCTCACATTCAAAGATCAATGACCATATATTATCCACTAAGGTTTGGTATTGTTTATTTCACATATTCTTATGTTTTAGTCTCCATTTATACTTTATGGATCTCCTTAAATATTCTAACTGAAATCCAAAGTTCCTTCAGCCAATAACTTACTTGGAATTTGGGTAATTATATCATGAAACCTAAAGTCATTATTCTCACACTTATTCTCAACTAAATGAAACCAAAAAAGGTTATGGATAGAAACTACATACATCGATTTCACATGCACAGTTAGTAAAATCATTCATACACTACCCATCATTTGAAAAATTTCAGTGCACAATGACACTTACAAAGATCCTTTGTTACCATTACATAGGGTGAAAACAACCTTTACACGACTACTCTATTTCAACTCAAAGTGACTTTAAGACTTTATAAATCACCCTCATAGACTTATAACTTCAAAAAATTATTGTAAATAGTGTCCCCACACTAATAAAAACATGAAATTTTCTTGAAGAGTATTAAAAAAATCATCACAATATCATGAGGATACAATCTATAAGAATACTCCAAGCATCACCACTTTCCACCACCAAACACATATTAACATATTAACAATAAATGAGATCATAAACTTTGGGAATAATAATTATTTATACAAAATTTGTGTTTAACTCATAATTATTTATTTTTTATAATATATATAATAATAAAAAATTTATTATTCAAAATGAACTTCAAAATAATAGTGATTATAAATGAATTAATAAAAAATGATTAGTAAAATATCAATTATATGACTCTTTAAATAGTATATTGATAAATTATATAACATAATGAAACCAAAGAAAATTATTTATATATATACATAATATGGAATTATATTTTTTATTTTTAACCATTTATAGGTTTATTTCGAAATTTACAAAACAAATTTTAATATTTACAGTATTACCTAATTTTTATGTCCTTACTGTAATTTTGAAATTTATTTAACAAAAATAACCATATATTTATAAAATATTATATAATTAAATATATTAAATAAGGAAATATTATTTTTCCTTTAAACAAAACAATATTTATATATAAAAATAAAGATATATATATATATATATGTATATATATCATTAAATAACTAATTTTAATACTAGAAAATATAAACTCATAAAATAAATATTAAAACCCCAAAAACTAAAAATATTATTTATATTATTTGAGTTTTACTTTATCTCACATTAAATAAATTACAATCTCACAATTTCCTCCCATTAGTAAATAAGTTGGGGAATTTTTATTTCCTACCATCTTCGGGTTCCCATGTTGATTCTTCAGCCATAAAATTCCTCAATAAATCATTATCCATTGTAGTTAACTTATTTTAGAATACCTTCTCTCTATAATTAATAATCTAAACTATTATATCCCCATTAATGAATTTTTTCTACAATCATACTACTTTAATCCCCAATATAATATATACATTACGTATATATTTCCAATCTAAAGATATATGAAACACATTTTTTAAATAAGATAAACTTTGAGGTAAGGCTAATTAATAAGTAATTTATTCTACATTCTCCATAATATCATATGAGTAAATAAAGATTTTTACTTCTTAGAAAATGGTATCACACCATCCAAAATTATATTTAAAAAGACATTATCAATATCCTCAAATAAAAAAATCTTTTTTTGATTATCAACATAGGACTTTTTCTTAATTTCAGATTCCCCCATATGATTTTGAGTTAATTTAACATTTTTAGCCATATTATTCAATAATAAAAGTCCTAAAAACCTTCTCCTAAATACGTATCAATATCATGAAGTTTGATATCACCTTATACACAATCCTTAATAATGTTAGATCAGGATACTTAAATGAAAACTATTATTGTAAGAAAAAAACAATTAAAGATATTAATCCCATACTCCTTGATTTTACTATGAATAAGACCACAGAATATCTTACAAATTGTGAATGATACACTCTGATTATCTTTCAATGCATGGATGAAAAATTATACTAAATCTAAATTAAATACCAAATGTTTTTTTAGTCCCCTGCAAAATTTTAATGTAAACCTTTGATCAATATTAGGAATAATAGATGGAGTAACTCCTTATAAAATTATTAACTCCTTAAGATAATGATTAGAATTATTACCATAAGACATATTATTTTGTATAGATTGAAAATGAGAAGATTTAGTTAGACGATCAATATTAACCCATTTTGTATTATTACTATGATATGTATTTGGAAATCCCATGATGAATTTTATTATAATATTATCCCACTTCCATTTTGTAATTGATAATGGATGAAGAATCACTTTAGGTTGATTTCCTTCAACTATAATACATTTAAAATAAAATATTTTATTATAAAATTTGTAATATCTTTCTTCATTACTTCCTACAAATAATATTCTCTAAATTCAATATACGTATTTGTGTTACATATATGAATGGAATATAGGGTATTATAATCCAAATTAATTAATTAATTTTTTAGTTATAATACATTAGGCAAAAATATACTCTTTATAAATCGTATAAACCATTTTTATTTACCAATATAATTATCTATCTTCTAATTATTTATTAATTTTATCTTTTCATGAAACTGATGGTAAATGTTTTTAGCATGCTTTAATTTTAGAAAAAAAAATATGATTATAGTATTAATTTTTCTATATAAGAAGAGGATTCTTACTTTAAAATATAAAACCCAACTTTATTTAGACCATTAACCAATATTTTGTAATAATAATATAAAATAGATAATGTATTTTTGTCCTTTCAACTCAGAGAATATTTTAATTTTTTTTACTTTACCCAGATGGAAATTAATTGTACATTAATAATATTTTATTAATATTAATAACATATTTTTCCTCATGTTAAATTAATTATTTGTGAATATGTACTTAAAAAATTTATAATTTGTATATATATATATCACATTTCACTATATATAAATAATTCTAGTGAATTTATAATAAACTTAATATTTCAAGATTAAGGTAATGTTTTTTGTAATATTCCACTTGAGAATTGAACTATTATGATACATATTCTATAACTTATTAATTCTATTTTAAATCATGATAAATAACCTTCTTTAAAGCATCACTATAAATGAAAAAATTTATATTTCTTAAGGGAAAAGAAAATATTGGTGTATTATCCAACAATATTTTCAATTCTTAAATGTATTTTTTACATTCCATGGTCTAAATGAATTTATCCCCATTTGGAGTTAGTTTAGTTAATTGGTAATATGACTAAGAAAAATTTTCAATTTTTTTTTAATAATCTTCTAATATAAAAGAATTGTGAATTTGTATTATATTAGTTATTATTGGTCATTCTTCAATAATTTTATTTTTAATGGGATCCATTTGTATTGTATGAAACTAATCTATTAAAATATAGAATGTTATATTGTAAGGTTTATGTTTTTATCATTTTTAAAAGTTGATTTTTATTATATATAAGTTGAAATTAAGTATTGTGGATGATATATGATAGAGATAGAAGCTTATAGAATCTATAGTGATGACTTTGTGTAATTTTAAGAAGTTCATAATGAAATATGATAAACCATTTCATAACGGAGTAAATCATTTCAAGGTTTTATGAACCTTGATTATATCTAAAAATCAATATTATTGTGGATATTATTTTAGAAGGATTTTTTTTGGAAGACACGTGATGATGAACCATGTCTTGATTTCAATTCTTCTTCAAGTAAAATGATGAGTAGATCATGGTACTTGGGAGAAGTATATATATTGGACCTCTTTTATGGAAAAAAGAATAGGGGTTGTAGAATACCATTCCATGGTGGACATAATGGAATTAAAGAAACAATATTGTAATCTTTTATGAATTGGATTATATTAATAACTATTAGTGTTTTGTAGACTACATTTCATTAAAATGGGAATTTTATCATTGTAATAGTGATATAGATGAATATTTTTATGGGTATAATTTTTTATGGTTTTTAGTATTAATGAAAAAAACCAATCTACTTTTTAAGAGAACCACATTAGAGTGTATAACAAATATAAAATTTTAAAGATCAAAAGAAGATGATTTTTGAAGAAATTGGGATATAAATTACCTTTTTATTATAGTAAACACATTTAATAATGAATCTAGGACATATTGTACATGACCAAACCATGATTTTTGATTTTTTAAAAGTTATTTAAAATTTTATAGATTTTAAATTTATAGAAATATGATAGACTTATTAGTTATTTTGAATAGATGAAGAAAGATTATTTTAGAGGAAAATGAGGTTCTAACATGTAAAATTTGAAGGGGGATAATTTTGGAAGATAGAATCATATAGATTATGAGGTAATATTTAATATATTTTTAACGGAGAAACAAAATAAAATCGTAGTGAGGAAGTGACTCCAAAACTATAGATTTTTAAAACTAGATATTGATGATATAAAATGTGATTCATGATCTATTTTTATCAATTAAAGATGAGTTAAATAATAACCAACAATTATATATGGTGTGTTTATTTCATCTTTACATAAAATTATAAGATACCCTTATTCAAAGTTTTCTTGGAAACTCTAACTTAATGGAATGACTAGTTAGGTAGGAGGGGGTGTCCATTACAATCAGTAGTGATCCAATCCCAAAACAACTAATCATGATACTATATTTTTTTTATTTTTTTACATTAACCCATCATCAGTGTATATTCCATGCATGTATCTCATTTGGGATAACCAATTAAAATCCTCTTTTCATTTAAAATTTTATTTTCATATTTGTATATTTTTATGCTTGGTTTTTATTGATATGTTGAACACAGTATTTCTAATATGGGAATGAAAGTTATTCGATAAAAAATATTTGAAACCCAAATTCAACCACCTTGGATGTATTGGTAATTTTTATTACAATAATTGAAATCAAAGTTCAAAGGTTATACACAGTGAATATTTCCCTAGTCCTTCATTGTAATGGATGTTATAATTATTAAAAAATGAGTTCATCTCTTTAAATAGTGTAATTACGAAAACTACAATAACCATATGAGATTATATATATGGAATATTTGACTCAATTTTTTCTTTGGATACATCAATATATTACATTTAAGTTATCTTACTGAGATATACTTCACTGGGTTGGGTAACATATTACTTAATACTGATGAAAAGGAAAAAATACATTATTTAGTGAGTTTTCAAATAAAATTGACATGAAAGTGATAACCTTCACCTCTTATATATCCATATGGGATATGCTAGATAATATTTATGAGGGATATAGAATGGTTAAGAAATATACATTGTAAGTGTTGTAAAATATTTTTAATTAATTGGAGATGAATCTAAATGAAAACATGGATAGTTTTATAAACCTCAATATTTAGGTTATAGGATCTATTATTGTCCTATTTGATTAGATAAAGGATTTTGATATTGTTTAGAAAATCATGAGAATATTTCCAACCTTGTGTAATATAAATGTTTCATCTCTTCATGAAAAGAATTCAAGGTAGATCTCATTAGATGATTTGGATAGTATTTTGGTTTCTAAGGATATGAATTTGAATCCATAAGGATAGATTAGTAATTCATCCATAGTAATGGAATAAAACTATATGGAAGAATTTAGAATAAATGAAGGATAATATGGAGAATAATATTTCAATGATTAATTCCTATTACTCATTTCAAGTAAATTAAAATGAATAAAATTAAGTTTCATTATAAAATTACAATTACAATGATTAAGGTTTGTAATGGTTGAAAAATTTTACAATTAATTTCTATGGAGGCTTGAAAGTGATTATTTTAATCCTGATTACATAAAAAAATAAAATGTCCCCAAAATGAAATATCAAAATTGAAAATAAGTCAAGAATAAGATTCATGTTAAAATTTTATGTTTTAAAAGTATAATATGATGATGATGTTTATTTTATAATGGTGAAAATTAATTTAAATTATATTTAAAATATTATATGATGGAAATGGGCTAGAAAGATGAATGTAAAAATGTATAAGTGAATTAATTGGAGGGATATTTTGACCTAAATTATGAACTTGAAGGTACTATTGATTATTTTGATAAGAAATATAAAAATATCTAAAAATTGATGGATTATTGAATTATTTTTCAGAATATAATGACTAACTCAAAAATAAAATCCCTCAGTTATAGAAGATAGTGGAGGATAAAACTGGTTCTCAATAATCAACTAAATAATTTTTTGATTTCAAGATGAAAAAAGGAAAAAAATCATGACCCTATTTCTTGTTTTAAAGAAAAAAAATAACATTGAAATGATTATATAATAATTATTTACCATGAGGATAAAAATTCAATCTTGAATAAAACCCAAGAATCTAACATAAAGCTTTGGTTTATAAAGGTATCAAACGAGAAAGTCAAAAAAAATTAGTAAGAGATAATGAGTTTTGATATGTTCTTGGATGATCAAATGATTCATAATAAGGGTAAATATGTTATTGTGTTTGAAATTAAATCATCCAAATATATAAAAGAAAATACATAGGATAAAGGAATAAAAAAATTTGTATATAACTCTTGGCCATTATGTACTCTTCAAAAATAAAGGATATATATAATTTATGGTCATTTCAAATTAAAATTTAAGAAATATTACCCCTTATTAAGTATCAATTTTGTGGCTCCTTACCTCATACGATAACCTACTATGATGAGTCATGGAATTACTTAAAAGGTAAATCAAAAAAGGATAATAAATGGATATAATTTCCCCCAAATTAGAAATTTATTCTATGTATATTATTTTTATTTCCTTAATTTTGATTAAAATGATATAAACTATATGAAAAGAAGGAATAAAGGGGTACCTTTTGAAGGATCATAGAGATTTGAGAGGAAATAAATCAACTCAAATCCATTGGAAATCAAAATTTTCATATTATAATAAAATGAGGAATATTATGTTATTCATTCTTAAAGAGATGAGGGGAGAACCATTTATATCTCTAAAAAACCTAGTGTACCATAGAAGGAATAGAAGAAGAAGAAGAATGTTATCTTAGATGAAATTTCTCTTAGCGAAACAATGAAAAATTGTATAGAGATTCTTGATAGTGGGAGTTTATACCACATGATATAAAATATGAAATAGTTAAATAATGTTAAGTGATCCATTAATGGAATAATTCATTTTAGAAATGATGTATCCTTGAAATAAATATTAATTTTTTGAAAAGGATATCCATAGATGAGTAAAATAATATGAAGTTTATTTATTTGGAGAGACATTAATATTACTGCTTGAGCATGATATAAATTTTTCAATTTTCATATATATAAATTCATTTAAAATGATAATTCAATGATAAATGAGTCCATTGAGCTAATATCCAAGCTGTATATGCTCTTTTTTGGAAACCAAAATAATCAGGTTCAAATATAGGAAGAAGTGGAATTTCCAAGTTACCGCAACATTAGAGTAGTAATTACAGTAGCGGTAGAAATATTCACCCTAATTTGTCCTAATGGCCATAGATTTGGGAATTCAAGACACCGATGGAATTCCATCTATATGGAATATAGGCTACCACCAGACTTCAAGTTGATATTTTGGTCTATCAAATGGACTTCAGGCATCGGGCCTCTATGATATGAAGAATTTTGGTCAGAACACACAAGCTAATTACCATCAATGAGGAATTAGAAAAATTATACACCACCATAGTGTATATAAATATATAAGGAATGAGTATGTGGACATCAAAAACAATTTCACACAAACTAGAAACTATATATCTCTATATAAAGAAAATTTAGGTGATCATCCATTCTATGTAGGGTGATAGGTGTTGTTAATGAGTTATTATTTCCTAATTTATTGTTTTTTTAATGTTTTATGGATTAAAGTACCTTTGATACATATTTATAGGGATTTAAAATAATTCTAATAAATTTGAAATAATATATTTCATGGTGTAGTGGAGACCGTCACATGGCCAGCCCTAGAGGAAAACAATGCTATTGAAATAACCATTGTGTTATATGTCATGAAAGGAAAAAAAATTATAATGAAATAAGTGAATAACTATGTCATGGTGGGGATTATGTTTTATTTCAATGAAGTAAATGGGTATATTACCATTTCTATATAGGATAAATATGTCATTGTTTCCAAGGAGTCAAGATCTGGTTGAGTCATGCCAATCCATTTTCTAGAGAAGTTTATATCTTGGTTAATTGAGAAATGTGTGTGTGAAATGGGTGTTACAAAATTTTAAATCCCATGGTGATGTAAAGACATAAAAAATTTAATTTCATAAAATATATCCAAGAATTTATGGAATCATAGGTTTGAGATTGATTGTATGAGATATGGTTTCCATGGTTGATTTGAAACTCTATATTTCATAGTGGTAATATTTAGTAAAGACAGAGTAAAACAATTTAATTATTTTTAGTAGAGTTTATAGGATGATTTTAGTGGTAAAAATGGTTCAATATGTTCAATTTATTTAATTTATTATTTTGGGGGAACATTGGGGGATTTTCAAAGCAATTAAAGGCCATTCAAATGATTTTTAAATGACATTTAAAATGGACTCATTTTCTACCACATGGTGAAAACCATTTTGAAAGATATAATGGTTTTTTTCATGTGTTTATTACCTTATAAACCATAGGTAAGTTTACCATATAATAATGTAAGGTTCATGGTTGGTTTTAGTCTTATTTTCACACATTTTTAGGATTTTATATCTTAAATAGATATGGACACGTGAGGGAAAATATTGGGAGATTCTTAGATCCTCCTACATGAATTTTAAGCTTATACTGAGTGTAATTAGTGATAAATTAATGTAAAAATGATATTTAAGACATATGATATATATTTTTCTATAAAAATAGATCATTTTCTAGGATAATGGGAAATTACACATCACCAGTAAGAGGTAGGACATCAGTTAGATATTTCAAACTCTTGAAAGATCTGGTTAAAATTTAGATTTATGTTTTTATTTTAATCAACCATTTCTAATTGTATTAAACCCTAGATTCTAATAAAATATTAGGGGGTAATAATCATGTTTTGATATTTATAACTAAGTTTTATTGAGTGGTTTATTTATATTGTTATCAATTTTTATTCGTTGGATTCATGAAATTTTATTTTCTTCTACATATTTTTATCTCTCTATATACAAGATTAGTTTTTATTGATTAATTGAATTATTTATAATGTATGAACTATTTTTTATTTTGTTTCATGATAATTAAGTAAAAATATTCTATTTAAATATTGTTTTTCATCACCTATTATTTAAATTAATTGAATTAATCTACTATAAGAAAAAGGGTGTTTACTGATAAGAAAAAAATAACCAAGACTATGGGTTTTCTAGATTTAATAAAAAAAGAGCACTCATTTAAAACACTAGAATTTAAAATTTTTTATAGACTTATTTTAATAAAAATAAATACTCTCAAATAATTCATAACCATTTTCATTAGATTTATATTAACATTAAATCATTTAAATCATATGACCTAACGTTTTAAATTATTTTCATTATAGGTATCATTAGTTATTACATGTTTTACTTTGAACATAAAATATATAATTCATTTGTAGTTTTAGTTATAATAAAGACTCTATACAAATTAAAAGCACAATTCACCCTGATAATAAATGATCCCTCATGGGTAGTCACTTTTGGACTCGGAACTCAATGAAAAATTCAATTTAAATGACCACATTATTAAATGAAAATATGAAAAATCATTGATTCAAGGTTGTAGGAAAAATGAAAAACCATATCATGTAAATAGGAAAGAGAATGTATAATTACTCATGATAGAATAGGGGAATATATTATTACCTTGGATATATTGAAATATTAATCATAAAAGTATATAAAATTAATCAAATCATAATTCACTCTTATATATGTAACACCCTGTGTATTTTGAGGCAGGAATTTTTTTTATTTTTTAAAATAAATGAGTTTTTCATTGGTTTTTATCATTTTATAGATATTTTAGAGGTCGGTGGATTAGTATTTGGAGAGTTAGTTCTAGTGTGGTATAAATTTTGATTATATTTAAAATACCACACTATAGTATAGGTAATTTTATTATGATGTGATATTTGTAAGATTAAAATTATAGATTTTATAGAGAACTGTGAAATAGCATAAGGAAATATATAATGACTTCTTATCAAGGGTGTGGGGTTATATGATATAGCCTAAGGGTGTAATTCCTTCACTTAAGTCCACTAACAAGTGGCATGACTGAACTGACACGTGAATATGGGCATATCCCCCCACATGCTAGAGGCTAGCGATTAGCAGTGAGGGTTTAATGTGGTATGGTGGGGAGATTATACCCTCATATTAGAGTTGAATTTAATATAGAAATAATGAAAATAAAAAACAATAATATAAAAGGCATTAAAACATAATGACAATAATAATAAAAATTGTATATAAAACTCATGATATATCAAAATGAATTTCATACAAGTTATTTAAGTCATACATAAATACTAGGCCCCACATGGGAAAACTGTATATATAAAAATCCCAAAATAACTAATTTAAAAAAAATTGGAATTCTGTTATATTGGTCCCAAATCCTAGACTTTTCCCATCTCCCATTATATATCCTATCCAGACCAGATCAACCATCGATCATAGTTTTATTGGCCTTCTCCTGTAATACAACCATGATAGGTTCTCAGGTACCCACAATGGCCTGAGAAAGGTGTGAGTACAACTCAATAGGGCACCACCAATGGTATCCCAATATATATCAACTCTAAAATAATGTTCATAATGATGAACCATAACAAATAAATGTAATAATAATAAATATTATATCATTGATCCTTATGTTCTATGCTGAAACTCGATATTGACCATACCTGTTTTAACCAATGATTGATCTCTCTGAACTTGATATATATATTTATATGGAACCATAATGAGTGAAGTTATCCTTCCATATACATATTTAATATGTTTAATACTTGGATTGAATGACACCCTACCAACAAATATCACCATAAAAACTTAGTGTGAATAACACCCACCCCATACATCTCTTATATCATAACTAGGGGGAATGGAACTCACCTCATATATCTCATATATGATGAGTGGGGGAATATCACCCACCTCTAGTATCTCATATATCATAGCCATATATAATTACACCCACCCCATATATCTCATATGTAATAATCTAGGGGAAATAGACCCCACCATATACATCTCATAATAGATAAAAATCATTATATTTAGTGTAACCCTCAACTTTACTTTCAAATTCCAATTGTAACTAAACTAAGTCTCATATTACAAGGTTTAAAATGTATTGAATTTACATTCAGTAATCATCTACTCATGATCCATTGGAATGGTTGTCCAAAATAAATAAAGTTTCAAAAAAATAATTTATGTTTTAGTTCAAGAATGAATTATGTAAATGTTACCACACAAAATACACATGTGAGAATGGAGAAAAAAAAATGTAGGGATATCTATGGGACCACATTAATTATGCTTGAAGGTAGTTACTTTTCAAAACATAGTAGGTAATTATAGATCAAAATTGAAAAATTAGAGATTCTGAAGAAAAAAACAATGAAATAGGGAATACATGTTCTCACTCTATTTAATACTACGAAATAGATGTAGAAAATGATAAATAATGTTCATAGAGTGATAAAGTTACCTTTATATATTACCCAAGTCATATTATGCTTTAATCTATTGGGAAATGAAATAGATATCACTTGGAGATTATGAGAGGAATGGGGGATCGTAGAAAATTTAACCTTGGTCATAGTAATATCTTTACTAACAACCTTACTCACATGAGAATCCTTACTAACAACATTACTCCCATAAGAAACCTTTTCCATGAGAATAAAATTACTCACACCATCAACCTTACCCATGAACAATACAATAATAACAACCTTACTCACACCAGTAACCTTACTCGCACCAGCGACCTTTCCCATGTTCAAAACAATAATAACAACCTTACTCACACAAGTAACATTTCTCAAAATAATTACCTTACTAAAAACCTATATAAAACCTTACTCACACTATGAACCGTACTCACAATAATTTCCTAACTAAAAACCTTATGCACAAAAACAACCATAATATAACCAAAAACATTCCTCACACCAAATATTATCCATTTTCAGGAAAATACAGTGCTCAAATCTAAAAAATACATGAACTCATATAAATTAATCCCAACCATCCAAAAATAATTTCATTCATCTATTTATAAAAATATAACACGTGAAATATTTACCTACCAAAGAGTCTCATCCATTTTCCTAGGATAACATCCAAGACACAGTAACTGGCCTAAACTAACACCCCCAACACCTCTACCAATACATAAAATATTTGTTCAAGCCTAGGGTATAACCTAAATAGGAACCATGAACATCTAACCATTTACAAAAACCTTGAATGTATTTAAATATAGAATCATATATGAAATTTCACATTTAAATAATATTTTAAATTGGATTAAATTTTTTGAGAAAATTAAATAATCTCACACAAAATTAAATATAGTTCATGCCTTAATAATGGTCGGGGTGTTATAACATCCCTATCATATATATTCTATTCCTTGATATTAATATTGAACATCACCAAGACTATCCAGTGAACAAATACGGACATTGGTCTTTCATTTCAGACTCTGGACCACAAGTCTCCTCTTGGACATAGTTATGCTACCACTTCAGCAGCACCAAATAATCCATCTTTCTAATGACCTGAACATTCATAAATGAAATTCATATTTTGAATGAAATAATGATTTATAAATTAAGGTGGTTATGGAAGATATATACACTTGTTTGGATATTTAGGATAATTATAATCATCTATATTAAAAATATATTTAAACATTATGATTATCAATAATATTTCCATTGTACAATGACAATTAAAATTATAATATATATATCATTATAATAAATCCATCTGACAAAGACAAATGAGGTGATGGCCATGACTAGTAGGATCATACCCTATAAATCACATTTATCAAAGCCTCCAATGGAGATAACATCACTAGGAATTACCCTTTACCATTTCCAAGATTAGATTCAAAAACTCAAGCATGAGAAAATTTGGTTATGTGAGAAGTTCAATATCATCGAGATCACAACCCATTCCATGTTCTCTGAAGCACCCCATGAAAATCTCACCATCACAAATCATACCATTGGGCATTCATTGGTGTAATAAAGGTCTTTATATCTAGACCCTAACAATTTTAATTCATATATTTTATTTTAAAAAAAATATTATATTTATCCCATTTTAATGGTACTCTTATTGATTAAATAACGAGTTTGATAAAAATTATATTTTGATTTGATGAAGAAAAAATTGTATATTTGGGAAATATATAGTTTCAATCAAGAAACTTCTTTATGAATTCATGAATTTTTGAATTAAATTATATTTTAATAAATTTCTATTATTAAATAATATTTATTTTATATAAAAGATAATATAATTTTAGGAAGTCAAACGTAATTTTTATATGGATCAGAAAAACTATTATTGTAAAAAAACTAGTATTTATCCATAAATGTTGATTTTGATTTAAAATTGTAAATTCTAATATTTAGATAATTAGTTTGATAAAATAAACATTATTGTTGAAATTATAAGGTTTAAATTATCAACTAGTGAAATTTTCATAATTTTCAAAGAGAGTTGATTTTTTTGGTAAAAATTAAATATGATATATATATGTGTGTGCAGTTTGTATTATGACATCATAATGACTGATAGGTAATGTAATGTATTCTATAAAAGGTATTAAAGACTAAAATTATGTTTCCCTTTAAAATAATGTGTATTTAGGTTATTTTATTTATTTTATAAAACCATAATGGATCATCCAAAACCTATATTATATTTTAAGGTTTTAAAATGTATTGTTTATAAACATAAAACACTTAGACATTGTAAGAACCCGGATCTTCGTTTCAGGTATATTTTTCCTTTTCTGGTCGTTTTTGAGAAAAAGAGGAAAATCTGGAAATTTTCTAAGTACACATTGTGTACTTTATAAGTACATGTCGTGTACTTTGATGCAACGCCAGGCCGTGCGTTGGTCATGTCTGGGCCACACACATGGTGTGTAGGGGCAATGTGGAGGCCGCTTAAAGCGGAGTATGTAAAGGAAAAGTACATGCCATGTGCCCCAGAAGTATATGCCATGTAATTTCTTTTTTTTCATTAAACAGATGGGGGTCACGCCTAATAGATAGAACTCGCTTCTTCTTCAATTTCTTCGTCCGAGAGAACCCCGTACGGCCACGGAACTTCTCTAAGCCCTCGATCCTCCGTCCATTCTCCAAATTGACCATCATCGATTGCATTGGAACTGAAGCAGTAAGCCCTTCCTTCTCCTAGATCTTTGTTTTCCAATTCCTCCTCTTTCTCAAGATATCGTGGGTTGATCATTTTGTGCGTTTTCGTAGATCTACGCCATTCTAAGGAGAATCAAGCCTCGTGGTTCAAGTATATCGATCTCCTAGGATCGGGGTAGGTGTTTTGTGCCTTTCTGTAAGATGTCTTTGAATATTTTGTGTAATTACACCAATTCCCTTGAACGGGGTATTGTGTGTTTCCTATTTTTTTCCCCTATTGTTTTCCTGCTTTGCTTGATTTCTTGAGTAGAGTTCAATTCTTGTGAATAGGGTAATTTTTACTGTGCTCTGGATGTTTTTCCATGCATGTTTTTCCTGTTAGCTGTTTCGCCAGTTTCCATGCCTAGTTGTAGGATAGTGGAACTGTTGTACTATTATGTTGTTGTACCTTAGAATTATATCCAGGTAGTTCTTAAGGTTTACTTGGGGTGATACGTGCGCTATGCATGTTTGTTTTACACAGGGATGTAAGAAACTAGTGTAGTGGACTATAGGGAGAATGGACGTAAGGGCTTCTCCAGAGTGTCTTATTAATTCGATGCAAGACCAAAGGGGGAATTTACGATGAGTGCTTCCTCAAAGATTCTGTAGTTTCTCAATGCGGGCCACAGGGGGAATGAGATGTTTAGTGCTTCCCCAGAGATCCTTCAGTACGATACGAGACTATAGGGGTAATTGAAGGTGAGTGCTTCCTCAGAGAGTTTATTCTTCAGCTGAACCAGAGGGGTGAGACTGTGTGTGCCTCCTAGAGGCTTTCTAGTACTTGTAGGTTTAACCATAAGGGTTAGGCTGTGAGAACTAACCATGGGGTTATATGTTGTTCTACTTGTTGATTTGTTGTTACTTGTGTACTTTATATTCTAGACACTGTGGATTGTAGCTGCTGTGTGCTTTCCTGTTTACTGATTCCTGTACTTTTACTTTCCATGTATTCACTGACTATTAGGCACAGATATTTGGGTGGTTTTATACTGGGACCTTGTCTCACATCCTGTTTGGGCCATGCTTTTGGGCTCAAACAGACTATATTGTTGCAGGTATAGATAAGGGAATGCGCCCTTATACTTCAGGTTCTTGACTTGATGTGGAGATGGAGAGCATGGGACCAAGCTCTGGCTTGCGATGCTGAAAAGTTTACCTGTTTTCTTTTTCACTTTGGTTTAGTATTTTATTCAGTATTGTGAATTGTTTGGCTGATTTTCTAGACATATGTATCATGCATCGTTTTATATATATTTGTGTGCTTTAGTTGTTTACTTTTATTCTTCCGTTGTTTATCGTTTACTCTTGTATGGATGGTTACAGTTTCTACTATTGTCTATTTGTTTTTCTTCTATTGTGTTCTCTTCCAATGAGGGCATAGTTTCCCCACTATCACACCCAAGGACCTCACTGCTAGTCGGCAGCCTCTGGAATTTGGGGAAATGCGCTTGAGTCCATGTGACCAACCTGGTACGGGGCGCCTCAAGGTGGCTTTCGGAATCAGGACGTTACAAAGTAGTATCAGAGGGTTTCTTTTCTCTTGATTTACTGTTTGGAGCCTTTAGCCAGGGATAGGATGGATTTGGTACTTGGTATTAAGTTGTTCTCTGGAGTATCTAACCCGTGTACAGGGAAAATCCAATCTACCCCACTTATTACAGTTTTCTTGTTTTTCTATGTTACAGTTGATCTTACTTCACCTATAGTGATTCACATGCTTTGTGTTGTTATTGTTGTTGATATTGTGGTTCTATTTCTATCGCAACCCAATGAGATGAGGGTATGTCATCTCATGCATCATATAGGCACTTGTTATAAATCACATGCCATGCATTATTTCCATGCTATCTAGGGTGAATTAGCAATTGCATGTTGTTTTGATAGACATTGTGTAGATTATGCATGTTGTTGTGATAGATGCTTTGATAGAATCCCTGCAGTTTGACAGAGAGGTTTTTTGTATTGTACCTTGCTTAAATGAATTCCAAATTTTGGTTCTTGAGGTGTTATGGGCCCTCATGAATCGGAACTTGGTGGATCATTGACTTGTTTCCCTTATATATGATATGTCATAGATGCCAAGCTTTGATTCACAGGGAGTATGGGCCCTCACGGATCGAAATTTGGCACCTTCATGCTTGTTTTTTAGTGTTTTCTGGGCTTTGGTACAGTTTTAGAGATACTGCCTGGAAAAACCCAGAATACACGGCGTGTACCTTATATACACACGTCGTGTAGTTTTTAAACCATGTCACTGACTGTGTGAGAAGAAAAATGGGTTGTGAAAAATCCCCAAGAACATGTCGTGTACGGTAGGTACACGCTGTGTAGTAGTGAGCCGTGTACCCGGTCATGTCACTAACAACACAGGTCGGGGAAGCTCATGTAATACATGTCGTGTTTTGTATGAACACGTCGTGTATCCTTGTTCTAGGTACCCATCCATGTCACGAACAACACGGGGCGGTGATATCCTCTTATACATGCTATGTTGTTTCGGAACACGCCATGTAAGGGTCAGCCGTGTACCCGGTCATGTCACCAACAACACGGGTCGGGAAAAATCTTCAAGTACACATCGTGTTTGTTCGGAACACGTCGTGTAGTCTCAGCCGTGTAACCAGCTGTGTAAATAAAAACACGGGTCATTGAAACCTTTTCTACTACATGCCATTTCTACAGGAAACACACCATGTAGTCTCAGTTCAAGAAGATCACGTGGGTTAGCCGTGCAAGGATACTCGAGTAGGGGAATAGAGTTAAGTACACACCGTGTAGAGTTATACACACCGTGTAGTCATGTTTTATAAAACTTGAGTGTTTTCTACTCCTATTTTCGTTTTGTACTCCTTTGTTCTCTATCCTTGATATTCCTGATCTAAGTTGTGCTTTTGATCTTTCAGAGATATGCCTCTGAGACGTCCTCTAGTTGTATGTTAGTTGCAGGATAGTGATCAGACACCAGATATGGTTGATCAGGGACTTCCTGTCAATCCTCCAATCTTGCCAACCTTGGCACCAGTTGTCATACCAGTTGAAAGCACTGATTCACAGTTTAGGGAAGGCTTTATGAGTATGATGCATACCTTTCAGGGAGCACCGCCTCCTTCCATGACTATGGCATACTTGACGCGGGTTTTCTAGCAGTAGCATCCTCTTACTTTCTCGGGGGAAGGAGAACCATAGGCTGCAGAGTCATGGATGGAAGTCATACTGACTATCTTTGAGCATCTAAAAACACCTCCAGAGAGGCGGGTGAAGCTCGCTACCTATATGCTACGAGACTCTGCCAAGAGGTGGTGGGACATGATCTCATAGGCGAGTCATCAGTAGGTTATGGATTGGGAGGAGTTCCAGCGCGTTTTTTATGACTAATTCTACCCAGAGACCCTGAGGGCCGATCGAGCTCATGATTTCATGAGTCTATAGCAGGGTACTCTTTCTGTAATGGAGTATTCCTCTCGTTTCACCGAGCTACAGCATTTCACACCCCTCCGGGGTGGAGATGGGATGTTCTTAGCAAGGAAGTTTGAGGATGATCTTAGGCGAGAGATTTGTCCGCAGGTGAATATCTTCCAGTTGACTTCCATCACTTCCATCGTCAACCAGGCACTGATTGCGGAGCGCAATATGAGAGACTCTAGAGCTGTGAGCCAGGGCAGTTCTACTTCCAGAGTTAGTATTCCTCCAGTTGACAGTAGGAAGCACCGTAGGGAGTCTACGCGCAGTGATCCGAGGAGGCGAGATACATCTTCAGGTAGCCAGGTAGTATGCTACTGGTGTGGAAGGGCAGAGCACATGAGGACACAGTGCCAGATAGACCCAGTGGAGTGCCGATCGTGCAGCAATATGGGTCACCTTCAGCGTTTTTGCCAGGTTTTCTCACCAATAGCTGGTGATGGGGGTTCTTCCATGACTCCTCATTCAAGAGCAGCACCACCAGTTTCTCACCAGTCAGGGAACTGGAGTTCTTCCGGCCGTTCGGGACGAGGTAGAGGTCAAGGTCGTGGAGGTCAGTCACCATTATTTCAGCGTCAGCAGGGAAGATCAGCTCAGAGTGGTCAGGTAGGGCCACAGGGCCGCGGGTCAGGCCAAACTTTTGCGGTGGATCAGACCTATCAGGAACAGGATCCTGGACCTTCTACAGTTCGAGGTACAATCTTAGTAGCCTCAGTTTTATCTTCATCTCTTTTCAATACTGGTGCTACACATAGCTTTATCTCTATTTCTTTTTTGGAGATCCTTGGGCTCTGTATCTTTTATTCTGCCGACTTGTTGACACTAGACACACCTTTGGGGATGAGGAAATCTAGTGTACGTTAGTGTAGAGAGTGCCCTCTCGAGGTTGCAGGGTATCATTTCTTATGAGATCTCTATATCCTAGAGATGACAGGCTATGATTTCATTCTCGGGATGGACTGGTTGGTCCCCTTCAAGGCAGGAATTGACTGTTATCTCCGCAGGGTGAGTTTCATTTCACCATCGGGTGAATCTTTTCTTCATAGAGGCTAATGGGATGTTCAGGCAAGTTGAGCAGGACTCGAGCATCATGGTCTAGAAAGGGTTACGGCCCAAGTTTCTAGTCTTTATCTGGATGATCAGGGGACTTCACAGTTGGACTTTCCTCCAATTGTGGATCATTTTAGAGATGTCTTTCCATAGGATTTTTTAGGTTTGCCTCCAGAGCGTGAGGTAGAATTCTCTTTTGAGCTTGTTCCAGGAGCGGCACTGGTGTCCATTCCTCCCTATAGGATGGCTACACCTGATTTTCAGGAGCTCAAGAAGCAGTTGGAGGAGTTGCAGGCAAAGGGTTTCATCTGACCCAGTACTTCTCCTTGGGGTTCACCTATCCTGTTTGCGAAGAAGGCAAACGGTACCCTTAGGCTCTGTGTGGATTATCAGAAGCTGAACCAGTTGACGGTCAAGAACCAATATCCCTTGCTAAGTATTGATGATCTTTTCGATCAGCTTCGAGGAGCCCGGGTGTTCTAGAAGATCTATTTGAGGTCCGGTTATCATCAGTTGCGCGTTAGACCATCAGATATACCTATGACAGCCTTCAGGAGCAGGTATGGTCTCTACGAGTATACGGTTATGTCGTTCGGTCTCACGAATGTGCCAGCAGTTTTCATGACCCTGATGAACCGAGTGTTCCATCCTTACTTGGACTCCTTCATCGTGGTCTTCATGGATGATATCTTGGTGTACTCTTACACTCGACACGACCATGCTACCCATCTTGAGATCATTCTGAGTACACTGAGAGAGCATCAGATTTATGCTAAACTCTTGAAGTTCCACTTTTGGATGGATTAGATTCACTTATTAGGTCACGTCATCTCAGATATAGAAGTATCTGTGGAACCAGAGAAAGTGAGAGTTGTAGTTTCCTGGGATTATCCGAAGAACGTTTTTGAGGTACGGAGTTTCCTAGGGCTGGATGGATACTACAGACGCTTCATTCAGGACTTTTCACGCCTAGCAGCACTATTGACGGGTCTGATCAAGAAGGGGGCGAAGTTCTTACGGTCAGATTCTTGTGAGTCAGCCTTTCAGGAGCTGAAGGTAAGGTTAACGGAAGCATCGATACTAGTCTTTCCAGATCCAAAAAAGATCTATACAATTTATTGTGATGATTCAGGTATCGGGCTGGGTGTTGTTCTTATGCAGGGAGATGGAGTCGTTGTGTATGGGTCTCGGCAGTTGAGGCCGCATGAGAGGAACTACCCGACGCACGATCTGGAGTTGGCAGCTGGTGTTCATGCCTTGCGTTGTTGGATACATTACATTCTGGGAGATCACATTGTGGTTTTCACCGACCATAAGAGTCTCAAGTACATCTTCACTCAGCATGATCTGAATCTGAGATACCGCAAGTGGGTCAAGTATCTTCAGTCTTTTGATTTCGATCTTTTCTATACACCGGGAAAGGGAAACATAGTGGAAGATGCCCTAAGCAGGAGAACTCAGATTCAGGTAGTTTAGGAGGCCAGTAGTGAGTGGAAGCTCATGGATCTGTTCTCTGAGATACATCTGGAGGTGCATGATAGACAGGGACAGACTTACCTATCTTCTGTAGTTGTTACCTCTACATTTCTTGATCGGGTACAGATGAGGTAGCTATCAGACTCAAAAGGATTAGTCCTGTAGGAGAGTGTGTCAGGAGAGGACCCTCTTCATGGATGGACAATGGGAGCAGATTAGATCTTGTGTTTACAGGGATGCGTATGGGTTCCAGTAGGCATACGTGAGGAGACGATGCGGGATTTTCATTCCTCAGTTTGGGCAGTTCATCCTGGCATCACCAAGATGTATCGGGATCTTCATCGCCATTACTGGTGGCCAGGTATGAAGAGAGATGTTGCTAGTTTCATCTTGAGGTGTTCTACTTGTCAGCAAGTGAAGGTGGAGCATCAGCGACCAGAATGAATTTTACAGCAGTTACCCATTCCAAAGTGGAAGTGGAACGATGTCGTGATGGACTTCATGATCGGATTGCTGAGGTCGCCTCAATAAAACGATGTTGTTTGGGTTGTTGTCGATAGGCTTACGAAGGTTTCTCACTTCTTACCGATCAAGGAGACCTTTATTGTTGATGATCTGGGATGACTATACATCCGAGAGATTGTACATCTGCATGGAGTTACATACTCCATTGTTTCAGACAGGGATGTGTTCTTTACTTCTCGGTTCTGGCAGGGGCTTCAGAGGGCTTTGGGTACACAGGTACTTTTGAGTATAGCATACCATCCCCAAACAGATGACCAGTCCGAGCGTATGATCTAGTTTCTTGAGGATATGCTTCAAGCTTTCATTCTAGACTTTGGCGGTTCTTGGGAGAAGCATATACCTCTTGTGGAGTTCACCTATAGCAACAGTTTTCAGGAGACTATTCAGATGGCACCTTACGAGGATTTGTACAGTAGGCCATGCCGATCACCTTTATACTGGCTAGAGGTAGGAGAGGAAGCTTTATTGGGACCTCGTCTTGTTCAGGAGACCTCAGAGTAGATAGAGTTGATTCGGAAGTGGATGGCTACAGCACAGTCTCAACAGAATTCTTATGCTGATCAGCGGAGACAACCTCTATAGTTCGAGGTTGGGGATCAGGTTTTCCTACGTGTTGCACCGAGGTTGGGACACAAGAGGATTCAGAGATAGGGTAAGCTTTCACCATGGTACGTCGGGTCGTTTGAGGTGCTGGAGAGATTTGGGTTGGTTGCCTATCGGTTGCAGTTACCTCAGAGGTACCAGAATATGCACGATGTCTTCCATGTTTCTCAGCTCTGATGTTACTTTTCAGACTCGTCTCATGTCTTTCAACCCAAGGAGGTTGAGCTTGAAGCGGATGCGTCGTTTGAGGTTCATCCTATACGGATTGTCGATTGCAGTACGAAGGTTCTCTGTGGGTGGTCTGTTCCTCTAGTACAGGTGCTATGGAAGCACGAGAGAGTACAGGACGAGACCTGGGAGAGGGAGGACTATGTATGATCGCAGTGGCCAGAGCTGTTCAGGGTTTCTTCTTCCATGCCTCGTTAGGGAAATTCAGGGAAAAATTTCTTTAAGGGGGGAAGTTTGTAAGAACTCGGATCTTCGTTTCAGGTATGTTTTTCCTTTTCTAGTCGTTTTTGAGAAAAAGAGGAAAATCTGGAAATTTTCTAAGTACACACCGTGTACTTTATAAGTACACGCCGTGTACTTTGATGTAGCGCCAGATCATGTGTTGGCCATGTCCGGGCCACACACACGGTGTGTAGGGTCGATGTGGAGGCCGCTTAAAGAGGAGTTCGGAAAATCCAAGTACACACTGCGTACCCCAAAAGTACACGTCGTGTACTTTATTTTTTTTCATTAAATGGACCGGGGTCGCGCCTGACGGACAGAACTTGCTTCATCTTCAGGTTCTTCGTCCAACAGAACCCATACAGCCACGGAACTTCTCCGAGCCCCCGAGCCTCCTTCTGTTCTCCAAATCGACCGTCGTCGATTGTGTTTGAACCACAGGGGTAAGCCCTTTATTCTCCTAGATATTTTTTTCCAATTCCTCCTCTTTCTCAAGATATCGTGGGTTGATCCTTTTGTGAATTTTCGTAGATATACGTCATTCTAAGGAGAATCAAGCCTCGTTGTTCAAGTATATCTATCTCCTTGGATCGAGGTAGGTGGTTTGTGCCTTTATGTAGGAAGTCTTTGAATATTTTGTGCAATAACACCAATTCCCTTGAATGGGATATTGTGTGTTTCCTATTTTTTTTCCCCTGTTGTTTTCCTGATTTGCTTGATTGCTTGAGTAGAGGTCAATGCTTGTGAATAGGGTAATTTTTACTATTCTCTGGATGTTTTTCCCATCATTTTTTGCCTGTTAGGTGTTTCTTTAGTTTCCATGCCTAGTTGTAGGATAGTGTAACTATTGTAATTTTATGTTGTTGTACCTTAGAATGATATCCAATTAGTTATTGAGGTTTACTTGGGGCGATACACATGCTATTCATGTTTGTTTTACACAGGGTTGTGAGAACCTAGTGTAGTGGACCATAGGGAGAATGGATGTAAGGGCTTCTCCAGAGTGTCTTATTAATTTGATGCGAGACCAAAGGGGGAATTAACGATGAATGATTCCTCAGAGAGTCTGTATTTCCTCAACCAGGACACAGGGGGAATGAGACGTTGAGTGCTTCCCTAGAGAGCCTTTAGTACGATATGAGACTATAGGGGGAATTGATGATGAGTGCTTCCTCAGAGAGTTTATTCTTCAGCTGAACCAGAGGGGTGATACTGTGTGTGCCTCCTAGAGGTTTTCTATTACTTGTAGGTTGAACCATAAGGGTTAGGCTATGAGAAATACCTAGGGGGTTACCTGTTGTTCTACTTTTTGATTTTCTATTACTTGTGTACTTTATATGCTAGACACTGTGGATTGTAGCTTTTGTGTGCTTTCCTGTTTACTACTTCATATACTTTTACTTGTCATGTATTCACTGGATGTTAGGAACAGATCTTTGGGTGGTTGCCTATTGGGACATTGTCTCACACCCTATTTGGGCCATGCTTTTGGGCCCAAACAGACTATATTTTTGCAGATATAGATAAGGTCAAGCGCCCTTCTACTTCAGGTACTTGACTTGTTGGGGAGCTGGAGAGCATGGGGCCAAGCTATGGCTTGCAATGCTGAGGAGTTTACCTATTTTCTTTTGCACTTTGGTTTAGTATTGTATTAATCATTGTGACTTGTTTGGATACTTTCCTAGACATATGTATCATGCATCATTTTATATATATGTGTGTGTGCTCCAGTTGTTTATTGTTAGTCTTCCGCTGTTTATCATTTACTCTTGTATGGATGGTTACGGTTCCTGTTGTTGTCTATTTGTTTTTCTTATATTGTGTGCTCTTCCAATGAGGGAATAGTTTTCCCACTATCACACCCAAGGACCTCGCTGCTATTTGGTATCCTCTGGCATTTGGGGAAATGCGCTTGAGGCCATGTGATCAACTGGGTACGGGGCGCCTCCAGGTGGATTTTAGAACCAGGACGTTACAAATATCATCAAGGGAATTATTTTAATTTTTTAGTTATTAGACATATAAACTAAAGAAAAACCACTCATATTTGGTAGAAACCATAGGAAAAAACATAGGAAGGTTTTTTGGCTTTATTACTTTTTTATATATAGTTCAAAATCTATGTTTGGAAATTAATAAATAATTATTCTCTATTTTTATATATAAACCCAAAAAACCTTCCATTTATCTTAAATAAAAACTCTTATATAATTAATTTACTATACCCTTTCTTCTATATATCCCTCCCAATGTTCCCATGTGATCTTAAGAAGATCGTCCCAAGATTTTAGAAGCGCCCTCTCAATATAAGGGATAATATCCTTCTCCTCTTTACTCAAGAACCTTCTTTAAATTATGCCCCTTGTTTTAAAATTTTTTATATTGGGATATGTTTTCTCAAATAAATATTACTATTATTATTATTTAAAATTGATTAAATACCTATTTCACTCCCATTTAACCCCTCTATTAATCATTATATACCCCAATTATGCTGCTGAAATCATTCTGTAATTTTCCATGACAAACATTTTTTGTAGTGAATACTCATTCCCATTTTCTATCAAAGGTATTAAACTAGTTGTACATATCCTTAATTAACTGGGTAAATTCATGCATGTAACCCACAATACATAATCATGGGGTTATAAGTGATGAAATGCAGCCTTATTTTGTATGATATATGTGGTACACTTATGCATGTACATGATATGTAAGTGACATGTGGGCCCAAAATTATATAGACCTAAAATGAATTGGTTAATGTTTTTATGTCACAATATTCCATGTATGGTGCATGGATGGTAATACTATTCATGCTATGTTATGTTTTCTTGGTGGTTATCCTTGAGTTAGGTTTACGATGTCATGTTTTATATTGTTGTCACATTCCTATTTTTCCTTTATGATGTCATTTTATATCATGCCTCATTATTCAAGAATTTGATTCTCACCAATATTATATTACCATGGTATTCCTATTGTATCATATGAACTACTTTAACATATTCTATTTTTTTATTCCTTTATTGGGATTTAAATATAACCCCTTTCTTATGAACATCCACTGGTTATCTCATGAAATTTTAGAAGATCTAAGGAATATAAGGGTATGTTATAGAGTTTTTAAATAATTATTTCATACCCATGTTTAATTTTAATGTCATGTGTAACTAATTTTCTAAAGAAACTAGGCCTTGTGATATTCAAGGGTCATATTAATTTAATCTTTATATAATAAAAATTGAATTATACTTTATTAAAATATGGGTGGTTATCATTGGTATTAGAGGAAAGTGTAGTTATTTTTGGAGATGAGGATTAGAAAAATCTATAGAAATCCATAGGGAAAAGACTAAACTGGAAAAAAACCCCAAATTTTGGTAAATTATATATTAATTGGTTTCCAAACAAAAACATACATGTTGGGATATTGTATGTTGATGTGGATGTAAAAAAGTTGTACCTTTGGGTTATAACCCTGAAAATGGTGCATTGATATGGACTCAATTGTGATATGGTGCACTATAATGGGACTTTCTAAAAACCTATGCTGAAACTTTTAGGGTATATTCTTTCATAAATTCACAAGGTCCTTATGAACCATTATTAAGGGACCAAAATTCCAATAATATTTTATATTAGGAAATAGATGATGAAAAAAAAACAGATTGAAACCTATAAATTCATAGGTTAAGAAATGTATGAGTTACCCCTTTAATTTTTATGGTTTTCCATTTATTTTCTTAATAGTTTAAAATTTTTTATTTCTGTTTTTCCTATTATTTTTAGTCAATAGATGGAAATAGAAGAAACAATGTTACCAACCAATGTGAGGGGCACTGTGATGACTACATAAATGAGATGCCTAACCTAATGAGAGAATAAATCATGAACATTATGATAATTAATTCTCAATTAACATAGTTTTTTAATAGAAAAATAAATCTGAAGTAATGAATAAATCCTCCTAAGAAATAGATTATTTCAGTTGAGTCCTTTAAGAGAAAATGGAATCCAAATTTCAATGGATCTTCTGATCCCTTAATCAAGGGTCAATGGATATACTCGATTGAAAATAACTTATTCATCATCCAATTCATTGATTAATAGAAGTTCCTTATAGATGTTTATTATACGATGGGAGAAGTTGAAAAATGGTGGATATTGGTAAAAATTACAAAGACCAAAGAGTATATTGAAGTTATGGAGTGGAAATAATTCCTAAAAATTATTTTTTAAAAATATTTTCATCACACACTTTGACTTTAAATGGAGATATATTTCCTTAGAATCTAGAAAAAGGAAAACTAATCCATCTGAGAATATGAGTAAAACATCATAATATTTTCAAGATGTGCCTTTAGATTTGTTATTACCTTTGAAATTAAAGTTGAGTGCTTTCGGGTTGGATAAATTCATGTCTACAAAAATAATTTTCAATTCAAGACTTTGATATCCATTAGGAAATTTTCCAGTGAACAATCAAATTCAAAAAGGATATTGGTGAATTTTTAGGGTCTCTTTAGACTAGGGAAAATATGTCAAGAATGGATTTTAATTCAAGAGGTGTGATGGAAAAATATCATACGGGTGTTAAATTCCATAATCTCACATGTCATAAGTGTGGAAAGAAACATCTCAATAATTCCTAGAAAGGGTAAATTTAATGCTTCAAGTGTTTGAAGAAAGGGAACCAAGATTTTAATTTCCGATGAGAAAAATGAACCAATGTAATGGAAGAAATGAATGTTATGGTAATCCCTCAACCTAATGTCTATTCCTTCAATTATAAGGAACAAGGACACTATTTGAATCATTTTATTATGCTAAGGGTTGATAATGAAAAATAATGACAATAACCTACAAGGCCTAGAGATCTAGGTTGAGTTTATACCATCACAAATACTAAGGTTGATTAGAAAAAAGTGGTGATTGGTATGCTAGTTATTCATTCAAGAATTGAATAAACACTTATTGATTTTGGTTCTATGCATTCTTTCATTTCACAGAAGCATAATGGAACTATTCAAACAACATATCAAAACATGAAAGTTGAGTTATTGGTGTAGATGGAAATTTTTTCAATTTTTATATTCCAAGTATATAAATCGTACCATATCAAAAAAATATTTATGAATTTTCCAACAAATCATGTGATACTCCCCTTAGAAAAAAATTGATGCTATTATAGGAATGGGATATCTTTCACTATATTGAGCCAACATAAATTTCCAAGAGAATAAAATCACCCCTCATATTGAAAATCACCCTATGATCATATACAAGTATAAATAGGAGGATTAATATTCATTGGTACCAAAATATCTTGTGTGGATGTTATTTCATTTTGAGTATGCATATCTAGATCAATTATTGAGACTAAATAAAAGATCATATTTGATGACATGACTATTGTAAAGTAATTTTTTGATGTGTTTCCATAATAATTGTTTGGTCTTCCTCCTTGTTGTGAGGTTGAGTTATTAATCAATCTCATACATGGATATGTTATAATATCAAATACTCCATATAGAATAGTCTTTTTTGAACTTGAGAAGCTAATGAAATAATTATTGGAGAAATAGATAAAGGTTTTATATACCTAAGTGATTCATCATGGGGTGCACCAATCCTATTCATCAAGAATAAGGATGGTCCAATGATCCTCTACGTTGATTATCATGAGCTCAATAAGATCACCAAAAATAAAAAATATTCTCTATAATGGATTGATGACTTGATTTATCAGCTACATGAAGCCTAGTACTTCTATAAGGTGGATCCTCTATCTGGATATTATCAAGTAAACATTAAGAATGAGGATATCCCTATGAACACTTTTTGCATAAGGTATGGGCACTATGAGTTTATAGTGATTCCATTTGGACTTACCAATACTCTAAAAATATTTTTGGGCTTATGAATAGAGTCTTTGAGGATTGCCTTGATAAATTTATGGCAGTATTTATGGATTATATTCTTATTTACTACAAAATCAAGAATGAACATGAGGAGAATATAAATATTATACTAAAGTCCTTGTGAAATGAAATTTTATATGGAATGTACAGTAAATGTGAGTTTTTGTTGGAGGAAGTAACTTTCTTAAGGCAAGTTATCATGAATAAAGGGATATTTATGGATCCATAAAAATAGAGGCAATCAAAGGATAGCTCAGAAAAACATATACGATGGAAATCCATATTTTCCTTGGATTAGCTATGTATAATCACAGATTTGTGAGAAACTTTTCATGATTATCAATCCCACAAACAAATCTTACTCATAAGGGATTAAATTTTTTCTAGAATACTTAATTTAAAGAAATATTTAAAGTGGTGAAGAAGAGGATAATAACTATACCTTTTCTCACATTACCCAATAGTGGGGAAGGATTTTTTATATATAGTGATGTATATAAAAAGGGAATGGGTTCTGTACTCATGAAAGATTACTATGCGATAGCCTATACCTCCCTCTAATTAATGATCCATGAGCATAAATACCCAATTAATAATCCAGAATTGGTATTAGAGATCTTTTTATTGATGCTTTAGTGACATAAACTATGTGTAGAAAAATGATATATATATTTATATATATATATATATGGAACAAAAAATCCTCAAGAATATATTAAATAAAAAAAACTCCAAATGCACCGATGAAGGTGTTTAGAATTGTTAAAGGATTATGATATTTCAATCCATTACTATTCTGGGAAGAAAAATAAAGTGGAATATGCTCTGAGTGGAAAGGAACTTACAACCCTATCCATGATGAGGATAGGAAGGGATCCAATCTTCTTAGATGTCAAAAGTATGGATATATAAATAATAAAAGGATCTTTATCCAACCTGGATTAAATAACTACTTAACCATATATTATTGAGATAATCACAGATCCTTAGAAAGATAATGAGTTTTACAGATTAATGTAGTGGATATTTCAAAGTTCACCTTTGCTGAATATGGAGTTATAAGGTTTGGAACCCATATATGTGTCTCATTAAAACCAGAACTAAATAGGGAACTTTGGGATGATGTGAATAGTTCATCCTTCTCTATTCATCTAGTATGAATTAAGATGTATAAATATATTAAGAGAATCATCTGGTGGGATAAAATTTAGAAGGATATTAAAGAGTTTGTATCTCAATACATGGTATAACAACAAGTCAAGGAGGAATGATAGAAGTATAAGGGTATGATGAAACCATTTCCCATACTAATATGGAAATGGGAAAATATAACCATGGATTTCATTGTAAAACTCCCAAGGAATCCTAAGTGAAATAGCTCCATCTGGTTACTAGTCAATCACCCTACCAATTTAGAGAATTTCATTACTATCAAAGAATATTTATCTCTAAACTAACTCACCAAGATATACATAAGGGAAGTGGTAATATAACATGGAGTTACTCTTTATATTGTATCTGATTGATATTTGATGTTTACCTTGAGGTTTTTGAGAATACTTCAGTAATAATTAGATACAAAACTAAGATTCAGAACTACTTATCACTGTCATATGGATGGGTAGTCTGAAAGGACTATTCTAACACTAGAGGATATGTTGAGACCTTTTTCAATGGATTTCCAAGGATGTCAGGATCAACACATTACCCTAGTGGAGTTTTTATATAAAAATAGTTTCCATTCTAGTATTAAAATGGAACCATATGAGTCTCTATATGGGAAGAGGTTTGGAGATACAAATTTTATCGGACCTGGTCATATCCAAGAGATTCCAAATAAATTTCAAACCATTCAACGTTATATGAATTCCACACAAAGTTGACATAAAATCTATGTAAAAAATCATCAACGATACTTGGAGTTTGAGTTTAGTGTTACAGTGTTCCTTCTTATATCACCATGTAAGAAATTCATGAGTTATGGGAAGAATGGAAAGTTTGGTCCAAGATACATTGACCCATTTGAGATCCTTGATTGCATGTGAATGAAGAGGTATTACCATTGGAGAATGATATTTCATACATGGAACAACTGATGATGTTATCAGATTATAAAGATAAAGTTCTACAAAACAAGAAAACTCACATGGTCAAAGTGTTATGATGAAACCATATGTTGGATGAAGTGGCATGGGAATAAGAAGAGGTAATGAAACAAAAGTTCTCTTATCTTTTTTAGTGTATGAAATGAAAATTTTTAGGGTGAAATTTTTCAAGGGGGGAGGAATATAACTACCCAAACATTTATAAATGAAATTCCCTTTTTTAATGAATAAATTAATTATTAAGTAATATAGTTATAGAAAACACAAGCACCTCTTTGGCTATTTTGGATAGTTATTATTTGTTGTGTTTAAAATAATATTATGTATCATAACTATTGATAAAATAGACACTGTACAAGGACCATATTTATTAGTATATAAATATATAAGGTTGTGATAAATCTATTTTACACAGACAAAGGAAGCGATGTCCTCATCCTACAGAATCATACCCTATGAAGCCCATTTATCAGAGCTTATGAGTGATATAAAATCCCTGGGATTTTTCATTGACCAAGACCAACCAGAGGTTCAATAACTAAAGTGTGAGAAAATCCATTTATGGTAGATGTTCAATCACATTGAGATCATTTCCGAAACCATTTTTTCTAAACCACCCCATGAAAATCTCACCATCACACACCTTACTGTTAGGGAATTCACTGGTGTAATAAAAAACTATGTATCTAGACCAGAAAAGTATGAGTATTTATATTTTATTTTTAAAAAAATGTTTATATTTATCCCTCTATAACATTTATTTTTAAATTATTATATTATTATTTTTATAAAAAAATGTTTATATACGATGAAGCAAAAAAAAATATTTTTGTGAAATATATAGTTTCAATCAAGACACTTGTTTTAATGGATTCAAGATTTTCTAAAATAAATTATAATTTAATAAAATATTATTATAACATAATATTTATTAAATATAAATGAGAATATAATTTTATAAATACAAATGTTTATATTATAAGGGTAAGAAAAACTATGATTATCAAAAAAACATTATTTTTAATAAATGGGGATTTTGATTTCAAAGGGTAAATTATCATATTTAGAGAATTATTCTGATAAAATAATTTTTTTTTGAAATTTGGAAATTGAAATTCTCTAATAGTTAGTTTTTAAAAATTTCTTAAGATAATAAACTTTTTGCAACAAAAATAAATATAGTATAAATATATAGTATGTATTATGACATCATAATGACTAAAACGTGTTGTAATATATTCCATAAAAGGTATCAAAGACAAAAAATTTGTTTACCCTTTAAAATAATATGTTTTTGGTTATCTAATTAATTTTATAAACCCTTAATGAATCCCCCAAAACCTAAATTATATTTTAAGGATGAAAAATTAATTCATTATAAACATGACTCGCTTCAACATCACAAAGGTCGTTATTTTAATATGTTCAGTTTTACCCTTATAAAATAATAAAAACCAATCCTATTTGGTAGAAACTATGGTTAGAAAATATGGGAAGGTTTATGGATCTTATTAATTTTTCATATAGTCAAAAACATAAGTTTGGAAATTAATAAAGAATAATACTATATGTTGTTGTATAAATCCACCCAACCACAAATTCATCTTCACTAAAAAATATTGAATCAGGAATTTAATCTACCCCTCCCTCTCTATAAACCTACCAAGGTTACCCTATTCTTTAAATAAGTCCCTCTCATACTTTTATAAGTTCCCTCTCAAGATAAGGGATCCTCTGCATCTCCTCTTTATTCAATAACCTTCTTTAAATTATGCCTTTTGTTTTAAAATTGTTCATGTTGGGGTATCTTTTCTCACATCCTTGTTATTGTCTTTCTTTTTTTCAAGTGATGAGATACCTATTTCAATCTCATTTAACCCTTCCATGAATCTTTATATACCAACATTTTGATGCAGAAATTGTCTTTTGGTTTTCCATGCCAAATATTTTTTAGTGAATACCCATTCCCATTGTAGCATCCTTGTTCCGGAAGCCACCATGAGGCGCCCCGTACCCGGTTAATCACATGGCCTCAAGCGCATTTCCCCAAACGCCAGAGGCTGCCGACTACCAGCAAGGGCCTTGTGTGTGATATTGGGGAAACTATACCCTCATTGGTAGAGTACACAGTGGAAGTAAACAAAACATGCAATAGTAGAAGTAGTGAATATCCAACAACAATGCACAAGTAAACAGCAGAAAACTAAACAATAAACCACTGAAGCACATATGTATATATGAAATGATTCATGATACATATCTAGGAAAACAGCTAAATAGTTCACAATGTTGTAAATACAAATAGTACCAAAACAAGTACAAAAGAAAAGATAAACATCTTCTCAGCATCGCAAGCCTAAGCTTGGTCCCATGCTCTCCTACTCCAAAGAAATAAAGTACTAGAAGTCTAAGGGCGTTATCCCTTGTCTATACCTGCAACAACATAGTCTGTTTGGGCCCAAAAGCATGACCCAAATATGGTGTGAGACTAAATCCCAGTAGGAAACCACCTGAAGATCTGTGCCTTGCAGTCAGTGAGCATATGGCAGGTAATAGTACAGTAAACAGTAGGTAGTAATCAGTAAGCAGTAATAGTAAATAGCAGGCAGTAATCAGTAAGTAGTAACAGTAAACAGCAGGTAGTAAGCAAACAGCTAACCACAACAGGAACCCCTCTGGGAAGTACTCGCAGCCAACCCCTCTGGTCCTATCCAAGAATTACCACAACCCTCTGGGTAGTGTACTCAGCCTAACCCCTCTGGTTTGGTTATACGAAAATTATAAGACTCTCTGGGGAAGCTCGCTCGGTAAATTCCCCTTATAGTCTAGGGTAGTCAGGGACTCTCTGAGGAAGATCACGTGTTCTAACCCTCATATATCCCCAAGGTCTAGAAACTCTCTAAGGAATCTCACTCAGTCAATTCCTCCTATAGTCTCAGGTCTACCACAGACTCTCTAAGGAAGCTCACTCAGTCAATTCCTTCTCTTGCCTGGAAAGGTTTTAAGAAAATTCAAACAAAGTAAATACTATCTGAGGAAGCTCACTCGGTCTACCCTCCTATAGTCTATAATATCCAAGACTCTCTGGGAAGCTCACTTGGTCTATCCCCTATAGTCTATAATAACCAAGACTCTCTGAGGAAGATCACTCGGTCTACCCTCCTGTAGTCTATAATATTCAAGACTCTCTGGGAAGCTCACTCGTTCTATCCCATATAGTATATAGCACTAGGTTCTCACGGTCCCATGCCAATCAGTGCATAATAATGTTATAAGGACAAAGTACACCTAAATATCTACTTGAATAACCATTTTATAGAACAACAAGCATGTCAAGAATATCATTCCATCCTACAGTCATGACGCATGGAAACAGGTAAAACGGCCAAAGGATAACAAAACCCAAAGGTTATAATAAGAACAAGACATGGGAAAAACATCCAAGCATAGAAATTATCCTCAAACATGATCAAATTACCTCTAAACAAGCACACAAGCAAGGCAGGAACACAATAGGAGAAAAACGGTAAACACACAATACCCCGTTCACAGGTATTGGTGGAATTTGCAGATAAAACTCAAAGAATTCGAAAGTTGAGGCACAAAACACCTACCTTGATGCTAGTAGATCAATATAATTTAACCACAAGTCTTGATTCTACTTATAATGGTGTAGATAAACAAAAACGCACAAAAAGTTCAACCCAATATATCTTGAGAAAGAGGGAAAATCATGGAATGAAACTCAAGAAGAAGGAAGAGCTCACTGCTGCGGTTCCAATGCAATCGATGGAGGTCGATTCGGAGAATGGATGGAGGCTCTAGGTCTTGGTGCATGTTTTCAGTTGTACGGATGCTTTCGGTCGAATAATCCTGAGAAGAAGACGTTTTTGTCGATTAGGCGCAACCTCGGTCTATCTAATGAAAAAAAGAAACTACACGGTGTGTACTTCTAGGGTACACGGCATGTACTTTGCCTTTCCGTACTCCTCTTTAAGCATCCTCCACATCGCCCCTACACACTTTGTGTGTGGCACGAACATGGCAATCACATGGACTTATACGGTTTCAAAGTACACGGCGTGTACTTATAAAGTACACGGCGTGTAATTTGAAAATTTCCAGATTTTCCTCTTTTTCTCAAAAATGACCAGAAAAGGAAAAAACATACCTAAAATAAAGATCCAGGATCTTAAAAACTTCCCCCTTAAAGAAATTCATCCTCAAATTTCCCTAGAGAGGCGTAGAAGAAGAACCTCTAAACAGCTTCGGCCACTACGATCGTACATCGGCCTCCCTTTCCCAGGTCTCGTCCTGTACTCACATGTGCTGCCATAGCACCCATACCAGAGGAACAGACCAACCGCGAAGAACCTTCATACTACGATCGACAATTCGGATAGGATGCTCCTCAAATGATGCATCTTATTTGATATCAACCTCCTCAGGTTGAAATACATGAGACATGTCTGAAAAGTAACATCGGAGCTGAGAGACGTGGAAGAAGTCGTGCATAGCCCGGCACCTCTGAGGTAACTGCAACCGATAGGAAACTGGCCCCACTCTCTCCACCACCTCAAATGACCCGATGTACCATAGTGAAATCTTACCCTGTCTCTGAATCCTCTTGTGTCCCAACCTCGGTGCGACACGCAGGAAAACCCAATCCCCGACCTCAAACTCCAGAGGTCGTCTCCGCTGATCAGCATATGACTTCTGTCGAGACTGTGTTGTATCCATCCTCTTCTGAATAAACTCTACCTGCTCTAAGGTCTCCTAAACAAGACGAGGTCCCAGCAAAGTTTCCTCTCCTGCCTCCATCCAGCACAAAGGTGATCGGCATGGCCTACCTTACAAATCCTCGTAAGGTGTCATCTGAATAGTCTCCTAAAAACTGTTGTTATAGGAAAACTCCACAAAAGGAATATGCTTCTCCCAAGATCCGACAAAGTCTAGAATGCAATCTCGAAGCATATCCTCAAGCACCTGAATCATACGCTCGGACTGGCCATCTGTGTGGGGATGGTATGTTATACTCAAAAGTACTTGTATACCCAAATCCTTCTGAAGCCCCTTCCAGAACTGAGAAGTAAAACGTGCATCCCTGTCTGAAACAATGGAGTGTGGAACTCCATGCAGACATAAAATATCTCGGATGTACAACCTCCCCATCTCATCAACACTGAAGGTCTCCTTGATCAGCAAGCAATGAGAAACCTTCGTAAGTCTGTCGATGACAACCCAAACATCATCATTCCCTTGAGGTGACCTTGGTAACCCGGTCATGAAGTCCCTCGCGACATCGTTCCACTTCCACCCGGGAATGGGTAACTTCTGTAAAAGCTCTGCTGGTCACTGATGCTCCGCTTTCACCTGCTGACACGTAGAACATCTCATAACGAAACCAAAAACATCTCTCTCCATACCTATCCACCAATACTGGCAATGAAGATCCCGATACATCTTGGTGATGCCAGGATAAAATTCCCAAACTGAGGAATTAAAATCCCACATCAGCTCCTCGCGTATATCTACTAGAAACCATAAGCATCCCTGGAAATGCAAGATCTCATCCTTGCCCACTGTCCATCCAGGAAGAGGGTCCTCCCCTGACACAGTCTCCCACAGGACTAGGACTTCTGAGTCTGATAGATGCCTCATCCGTACCCGATCAAGAAGGGTAGAGGTAACAGATACTAAAAATTGAAAAGTATTCCCCTGTCTATCATGCACCTAAAAATGAATCTCAGAGAACAAATCCATAAGATTCCACTCACTACTGGCCTCCTGAACTACCTGAATATGAGTTCTCCTGCTCAACGCATCGGCCACTACGTTTCCCTTTCCCGGCGTATAGGCAAGCTCAAAGTCGAAGGACTGAAGATACTCGACCCACCTACGCTGTCTCAGATTCAGATCACACTGAGTGAAGATTTATTTGAGATTCTTGTGGTCGGTGAAAACCACAAAGTGCTCTCCCAGAAGATAGTGTCTCTAATAGCATAAGGTATGAACAACAGCTGCTAACTCCAGATCGTGCATCAGGTAGTTCCTCTCATGTGGCCTCAACTGCCGAGACCCATAGGCAACGACCCCATCTCCCTGCATAAGTACCACTCCCAGCCTGATACCTGAACCATCGCATTAAACAGTGTAGCTCTTTCCCGGCTCTAGCAAGACTAGTATCGGTGCTTTCATCAACCTCCCTTTCAGCTCCTGAAAGGCTGACTCACAAGAATCTGACCATAAGAACGTCACCCCTTTCTTGGTCAGACCTGTCAATGGTGCTACTAGTCATGAGAAGTCCTGTATAAAATGCATGTAGTATCCAGCCAGCCCTAGAAAACTCCGCACCTCAAAGACGTTCTTCGGCTGCTCCCAGGAAACTATAGCTCTCACTTTCTCTGGGTCTATTGATACTCCTTTCTCTGAGATAACATGACCCAAGAAGTGAATCTGATCCATCCAAAAGTGGTATTTCGAGAGCTTAGCATATAACTGAGTCTCTCTTAGTGTACTCAGAATGATCTCAAGATGGGTATCATGGTCGTGTAGAGTGTGAGATTACACCAAGATATTGTCCACGAAGACCACCACGAAAGAGTCCAAGTATGGATAGAACACTCGGTTCATCAGTTCCATAAAAGTTTTTGGTGCATTAGTGAGTCCGAATGGCACAACTGTATACTCGTATAGACCATACCTTCTCCTGAAGGATATAGGAGGTATATCTGATGGTCTAACGTGCAACTGATGATAGCCAGATCTCAATTCAATCTTCGAGAACACTCGGGCTCCTCGAAGCTGATCAAAGAGGTCATCGATCCTTGGCAAGGGATATCGGTTCTTGACCGTCAACTAGTTCAGCTTCCGATAATCCACACAGAGCCTAAGGGTACTGTTTGCCTTCTTCGCAAACAGGACAGGAAAACCCCAAGGAGAAGTACTCGGTCAGATGAAACCCTTTGTCTGCAACTCCTCCAACTGCTTCTTGAGCTCCTGCAACTCAGGTGTAGCCATCCTATAAGGAGGACTGGACATTGGTGTCGCTCCTAGCACAAGATCTATAGAAAATCCTACCTCATGATCTGGAGGAAAACCTAAAAAGTCCTCTGGAAAGACATCTCTGAAATGGTCCACCACTGGAGGAAAGTCTAACTATGAAGTCCCCTGGTCATCCAGATAAAGACTAGAAATCTGGGCTGTAACTCCTCCCAGCCCATGATGCTCTGGTCCAGCTCTACCCACCTAGACATCCCACTCGCCTCTATGAAGAAAGGTTCTACCCTATGGTGATACAAAACTCACCCTGCGGTGATAGCAATCGACGACTTCCTGGAAGAGAACTAACCAGTTCATACCAAGAATGAAATCATAGCCGGTCATCTCTAGGACATAGAGGTCCCATAAGAAGTGAAACCCTGCAACCTCAAGAGGGCACTCTCTGAACTGATGTACGCTAGATGTCCTCATTCTCAACAGTGTATCAAGAGTCAAAATGTCAGTAAATGAAAAGATACAGAGCCTAAGGCTCTCCACAATAACAACAGAGATAAAGCTATGTGTAGCACCAGTATCGAAAAGAGCTGAAGATAAAACTGAGGCTACTAAGATCGTACCTCGAACTGTATAAGGGTTGGGATCCTACTCCTGATGGGTCTGTTACATAGTGAAAGTTTGGCCTATACCACATCCCTGCGCCCCTGGCTGACCACTCTGAGATGATCAACTCTTTTGTTGCTGGTAACCTAGTGACTAACCACCACGGCCATGACCTCCACCTTGGCCCGAATGGCCAGAAGAACTCCAGTTTCCATACTGGTGAGAAACTGGCGATACATCTCTTGTACGCTGGGTCATAGAAAAACCCCTACCACCAGCTGTAGGCGATAAGATCTGACAAAAACGCTGAAGATGGTCTATCTTTCCACAAGATCGGCACTCCATCGAGTCTCTCTAACACTGATGCCTAGTATTTCTGCTCCTACCACATTGGTATCATACTACCTGGATTCCCAAAGATACATTCCGCCTACTCTGATCTCATCGATCTGACTCCCTGCGGTGCTTCCTGCTATTAGTAGAAGGAACACTGAACCTGGATATCGAACCGCCCTAGCTCACTGCTCCAGAATCTCTCAGATTGTGCTCAGTGATCAGTGCCTGGTTGATGATCGAGGATATCAAAGTCAACCTGAAGACTGGGAACAGATCTCCTACCTGATACCATCCTCAAACTTCCTAGCAAGGAATAACTCATCACCTTCTGGGATTGGCGTGAAACGCTGCAGCTCGGTAAAACGATACGAGTACTCCTAACAGAAAGAGTACCCTGTTGAGACTCATAAAATCCTAGGCTCAGTCGGACCTCAAGGTCTTTGGGTAGAATTAATCATAGAAGATGCGCCTAAACTCATCCCAAGTCATAATTTGTTTGTACCCTGACTGTGAGATCACCTCCCACCACCTCTTGGCGGTGTCTCGGAGCATATAAGTAGCAAGATTTACCCTTTTCTCTAGAGGTATCTTCAGATGCTCGAAGATTGTCAGCGTGGCCTCTAGCCATGGCTCTACAACCTAGGTTCCTCCATCCCCTGAGAATGTAGGAGGATGTTTCTGCTAGAAAACCCGCTTCAACTCAGCCATCGACAGGGTAAGAGGCGTCACTACCTGAAAGGTCTGCATCATCCTCAAGAAGTCCTCCCCTAACTGCACATCGACACATGTAATGGGTATAACCGCTAGTTCCAAGGCTGGCATAGCAGGAAGATCTGCAGGAGGTCCCTGATCAGCCATATCTAGTGTCTGATCACCGTCTGGCAGCTGATGTACGACTGGAGGACGTCTCAGAGGCATAGCTCTGAAAGATCAAAAACACACCTTAGTTCAGGATTATCAAGGATAGAAAACACAAGAGTACAAAATTGGAACAGGAGAAAGAAACACTCGAGTTTACTAAACACAACTACACGGCGTGTATAAAGACTAAATGATGTGTTCCTTAAGGCCATTCACATGGGCGTGTACTTCTTCCACCTTTGGTCATGTAACGCCCCATACTACATGGCATGTTGTCCCCACACACGGAATGTACCTCATCTCCATTCCCCTTCCTGAGTCTCTTTACACGGCTAACTCACATGGTCCTCTTAACCCTATACTACACGGCGTGTTCACTAAGGACACGACATGTACTAGACAGGGTTCCAGCAACCCGTGTTGTTAGTTACATGGCCGGCTACATGGCTGACCCTTACACGGCGTGTTTCGAACAAACACGGCGTGTATAAGAGAGATAACACTTTCCCATGTTATTCGTGACACGGTCGGGTACCTAGAACAAGACTACATAGAGTGTGCATACCCAACACGGCGTGTACTACACGAGCTTACCCGACCCGTGTTGTTAGTGACACGGTTGGGTACATAACTCACTACTACACGGTGTGTAAAGACTGCACACGGTGTGTCTTTGAAAACCTTTTCACCACCCCGTGTTTTTTATCACACCATCAGTGACACGGTTTAAAACTACATGGTGTGTTGTCAAGTACACATCGTGTGTTCTGGGTTTTTCTGGGTAGTAGCTCAGAAACTGCACCGAAGCCCAGAAAACACTGAAAAACAAACATGAAGGTTCCAAATTCTGATCCGTGAGGGCCCATACTCCCCGCAAACCAAAGCTTGGAATCTCCTACATATCATATACAATGGAAAAAAAGTCAATGATCCACCAAGTTCCGATTCATGAGGGTCCATAACACCTCAAGAACCAAAATTTTCTGTTCATTTAAGCAAGGCACAATACAAACAACTCCTCTATCAAACTACAGGGATTCTATCAAATCATATATCACAACAGCATGCATAATCTACACAATGTCTATCACAACAACATGAAATCACTAATGAACCCTAGATGACATGGAAAGAATGCATGGAATGTGATTTCTAACAAGTGCCTATATGATGCATGAGATGGAATACCCTCATCTCATCGGGTTGCGACAAAAATAGAACCGCACTAGCACAACAACAAAAACACAATTCATGTGAACATCTTTAGGTGAAATCATATCAACCGTAAAATCTCAAACTAGAAAACTGCAATAATGAGGTAGATTGTCTTTTCCCTGTACACAGGTTAGCTACTCCCAGGCACAACTTATTACCAAGTACCAAATCCGTCCTATCCCTGGATAAAGGCTCCAAACAGTAAATCAAGAGAAAATAATTCCTCTGATACCACTTTGTAACATCCTGGTTCCGGAATCCACCCAAAGGTTCCCCGTACCCAGTTGGTCACATGGCCTCAAGCGCATTTCCCCAAGCACCAGAGGCTTCCAACTAGTAGCGAGGGCCTTGGGTATGATAGTGGGGAAACTATTCCCTCATTGGCAGAGTACACAGCGGAAGTAAACAAAACATGCAATAGCAGAAGTAGTAAATATCCAACAACAATGCACAAGTAAAGAGTGGAAGACTAAAAAATAAACCATTGGAGCACATATGTATATATTAAATGATGCATGATACATATCTAGGAAAACATCCAAACAGGTCACAATGTTGGAAATACAAATACTACCAAAACAAGTACAAAAGATAATATAAACATCTCCTCAGCATCGCAAGCCTAAGATTGGTCCCATGCTCTCCTGCTCCAAAGCAATCAAGTACCAGAAGTCGAAGGGTGCTTTCCATTGTCTATACATGCAACAACATAGTCTGTTTTGGCCCAAAAGCATGACCCAAACAGGTTGTGAGACTAAATCTTAGTATGAAACCACCTGAAGATATGTGCCTCACAGTCAGTGAGCATATGGTAGGTAATAGTACAGTAAACAGCAGGCAGTAATCAGTAGGCAGTAACAGTAAATAGTAGGCAGTAATCAGTAAGCAGTAACAGTAAACAGCAGGTAGTAATCAAACAACTAACCACAAGAGGAACCCCTCTGGGAAGTACTCACAGCCAACCCCTCCGGTCCTATCCAAGAAGTACCACAACCCTCTGGGCAGTGCACTCAGCCTAACCCCTCTGTTTTGGTCATACAAAAATTATAAGACTCTCTAGGGAAGCTCGCTCGGTCAATTATCTTTATAGTCTAGGGTAGTCAGGGACTCTCTGAGAAAGATCACACAGTCTAACCCTCTTATAGCCCCAAGGTCTAGAAACTCTCTGAGGAAGCTCACTCGATCAATTTCTCCTATAGTCTCAGGTCTACCACAGACTCTCTAAGGAAGCCCACTCAGTAAATTCCTTCTCTAGCCTGGAAAGGTTTTAAGAAAATTCAAACAAAGTAAAGAATCTCTGAGGAAGCTCACTCGGTCTACCCTCATGTAGTCTATAATATCCAAGGCTCTCTGGTAAGCTCACTCGGTCTATCCCCTGTAGTCTATAATAACCAATACTCTCTGAGTAAGCTCACTTGATCTACCCTCCTATAGTCTATAATATTAAAGACTCTCTGGGAATCTCACTCGGTCTATCCCTTATAGTATATAGCACCAGGTTCTCACGGTCTCGTGCCAATCAGTGCATAATAATGTTATAATTCCAAAGTATACCTAAAGATCTACTTGGCTAAACATTCTACAGAACAACAAGCATGTAATGAATATCATTCCATCGTACGGTCACGAGGCATGGAAACAGGTATAATGGCCAAAGGCTAACAAAACCCAAAGGTCATAACAAGAATAAGGCATGGGAAAAACATCCAAGTATAGCAATTATCCTTAAACATGATCAAATTATCTCTACACAAGCACACAAGCAAGGAAGGAACACAACAAAGGCAAAACGGTAAACACGCAATACCCCGTTCACTGGTATTGGTGTAATTTTCACATAAAACTCAAAGACTTCAAAAGGTATGGCACAAACCACCTACCTTGATTCTAGGAGATCAATATACTTGAACCACAAGGCTTGATTCTCCTTAGAATGGTGTAGATATATAAAAATACACAAATTGTTCAACCCATGATATCTTGAGAAAGATGGAAAATCATGGAATGAAAATCAAGAAGAAGGAATATCTCACCGTTGCGGTTCTAATGTAATCGACAGCGGTTGATTCGGAGAACGGACGAAGGCTCTAGGGCTCAGTGGATGTTTGCGGCCGTACGGATGCTTCTGGTCGAAGAATCCTGAGAAGAAGACATTTTTTTCGATTAGGCGTGACCCCGGTCCGTCTAATGAAAAAAAACACTACACAGCGTGTACTTCGGGGGTACATGGTATGTACTTGGCCTTTCAATACTCCGCTTTAAGCGGCCTCCACATTGCCCCTACACACCGTGTGTGGGGCCCGGACACGGCCAGCTTATGGCCTTAAGCGGTATCAAAGTACACGACGTGTAATTATAAAGTACACAACGTGTAATTTGAAAATTTCTAGATTTTCCTCTTTTTCTCAAAAACGACCAGAAAAGGAAAAACGTACCTGAAACGAAGATCCGAGCTCTTACACCCATTTCCACTAAAAGGTATTCAACTAGATTTAGTTTTCCATAATTGATTTTTGAATTCCATTTATGTAACCCACACTCATTAATCATGGGATTAATATTAATAAAATACATCTCTATGTTATATGATCTATGTGGCACACTAATGCATATACATGACATGAAAATGAGGGGTGGGCCTGGAATTATATATCCATCAAATGGATTGGGTAATTTTTTTACCTCATTAGATTTTATATATGGTTCATGAGAGGTTATCCCAAGAACATTCTGTTATGGTTTCTTTGTAGTTATCCCTGACTAATGTTTATTATTTCATGTTTTATGCTTTTTCTGCAATAATATCTAGACTTTAAGTTATCATGTTACATTATGACTCATTTTTCATGATTATGATTATCTCCCCTATTATATTACCTTAATATTCCTATTTGATAACTTTTATTGCTTTACATTTTTTGAGTCAATAAGGTTTTCCTTATGAATTTTCCATTCCTTCTTGTTTTGAAAATCACAAACACCTTATCTTTAAGAAAATTGCTTTTATAAGGAAAATCGCTTTTGTAAGAAAAATTATCCTTATTATATTTTCATATATATTTTTCTTAAGTATAAGATTTGGATTCATTTTTATATTCTCGGAATTTTTTGAAACTTTGATATGAAGTATTCTGTTTTAGGATCCAAATTCTGGATAAGAACTGTAATAAAGTTTCACTACGAATTCCAGATGAGAACTGTAATAAAGTTTCATTCCGAATTCTGGATACGAACTCTGAATATGTTCTACTCCGAATTCTGGATACGAATCCTTATGAAGTTCGACATCGAATTCTCACTACGAATTCTGATGAAGAATTCTCATTCCGAATTCTCATTCCGAATTCACCTATGAAACAGAATCTGACCATATTTGTTTTATTCACTCCGAATTTATTTAGACTCCGAAAATTATTTTTGGTCAGATTCTGAACTTTCATTTTGCTTATGCTTTTGTAATTTGTCTACTCATTAATATATTTTTTACACTCCGAACTTTCACTCTGAATCTTCACTCTGAACTTTTTAGTTTAGACTTAAAACGATGTCGTACATTCTGTTACACTTGTTTTGTTATAAAACGATGTCGTCTATTCTATTATAAACTAACTGTTGGTTAAGTTACACGTGTACAGGTCCCTCCGATTTTTAAGGAAAATATGACCTTTGGAAAGGAGGACGACCTTGCCTATAAATAGGATCTCATTTGAAAGAGCTCATAGCTGATGGATAACTTCTTCAACATTGTGCATACATGTTGTTGAAGTGATTTCTAGAGAGAGAGGCTCTTATTAACTCTCAAAGCTTTGTGCGACTCCGAATGTTGGTGATTACATTCGAGGACTTCCGGGGATAGGAAGACAGAGGTTTCCAACACCTGGAAGTTGAGGGCTTCCTTGCTGAGGAAGACAGAGGTGGCCAACTACCTTGAAGTTGAGGGCTTGCGGGGATAGCAAGACAGAGACACCGATCTTCGTATTGAGGGCTTACCCTAGTGTGGGTAAGATAGACTTTCTTGAAAGTATAAATCAAGGGACCTTTATCCAAGGTTGTTCGATACCCTTCTCTTTGGGTTAAAAGACTTATATCTTGTTACTTGTAGTTTTACTACTTGTTTATTTCCATTGCATATTGTATTATAAGGAAAGTATAACTTTCTTATACTTCCTTACTTGTAATCTGTTTCATTTAGATTCTATACGCTTTAAGGTAGAATCTCATATTGTAATCTTTTGATTAAATTTCAATTTCCGGAATCATATTTTCAGAACCTACTTTCGGAATCTCTTTCCAAGCTTTCATTTGGTGTTAGAGGTGTTGTGAATTTGCTTAAGTTTAACTTTGTTAAACTTATCCCTTTCCTTTGCTTAAGGAAAACATAGTTAATCATAACTAACTTTAAAGGTTCCAAAGAAATTTTTAAAGTATACAATTCACCCCCCCCCCCCTCTTGTATATTGAGCATCTACATCATTATTTCGATCCTATAATTGGTATCAGAGGTTGGAAACCTCATACTCTATACCAATCCTAAAATTGGTATTAGAGCAGGTCTCTGAAATACTTTTATTCACATATAAGTTTTTCTTGCTCATTTTTGTTATTCCGATCTTTCTCATTCCGAACTTTCCCATTCCGAACTTTCTCATTCCGAATTTTTGTTATTACAAACTTTTTCTACTAACAAGTTTGTGTGTCAAAGGTTGTTCTAGTATGGCAGGAATTAATGTTGGTTCTATTTATAATCTAAATCCTACAAGACCACCAATATTTGGTGGTAATGACTATGAGTATTGGAGAGATCAAATGAAGACTTTTGTTATCAATACTGGAGTGGACAACTTTGTTATGCTTACTGGTGATTATAAAATTCATGATAAGGAAGTTAGAACTTTTACTAACCAGGAAAAGAAAGAGTATCAACTCAACTATAAGGTACGCAATACTCTACTTTGTTCAATGACTAGAAATATATATAGCCAAATTTCTTCTTGTGAAGCAGATAATTGTATCTGGAAAAATTTAGAGGTTACACACTTTGGAACTTCTAAGGTGATTGAAACTAGGAGAGCTATGCTTAGAGCTGAATACCATGGATTCAATTTTCCGTATGGTGAACCAATATGTAAAGTTCAACAGAGATTTATGACTATCATCAACAATCTACAGTCTATGGTAGAAAAAGGTTTAGATGATGAAGAACTTGTGGATAAGATAATTGATATTATGCCCAATGAGTGGGAATCCAAAAGAACAGTTATAGATGAGAACAGGAAGGTCACTCAAATTTCTCTTGATGAGTTATTTGGAACTCTTCTACAACATGAAACCAGAATGAAGAGAGATGCTGATAACATAAAAAAGAAAAATGGGAATGGTACTGTTGCTTTTACAACAACATCAAATCAGATGAAAGCTAAGACTCCTGAGAGAGTAACCAGATCCAAGAATAAGAAAGTTATTTTCCAATTCGAATCTAGTGAAAGTGAAGTCTCTGAAAATGAGTTAGCAAATCTTGCTCGAAGGATGAACAAGATAGTTGGCCAGAGAAATTTCCAATCTAAGTATAAGAATAAGGAAAGGAAAGATAAGAAATATGGAGAAGTCACTTGTTATGAATGCAAGAGAGCTGGACATATTAGACCAGATTTCCCTTTGCTCAAAAAGAAAGAAAGGAAAGAAAGGCATTCAGACAGGAACAGAAAGAAGTATTATAAAGACAAAGCTAAGAAAGTTTTGAAAGCTAATGATACCTGGAGTGCCAGTGGTGGTGACTCTTCAGATGAATCTACAGATTATAAATCTTCAGGACATAAGAATCTTGGTCTTATAGCCAGATTACCAATTGATAATCATTTTTTATGGCTAAGGTACGAAATGATGAATCATTGACCAATGTTTCTTTAAATTCTAATGATAGTAAGTATTATAACTCTTCTGATGAAGAATCTTCTTCTGATGAAGAAAATACTTTACCTACTTATGAAGAAGTCTCTAGGTTTGCTGAACTTCTTGAGATTGAGAATTCTAAACTCAATAAAAAACTTGATAAGGCAAACTCTAGGAATTCTATTCTTACAAAAGAGATATCAGATCTATCTAAAGATCTTGATAGGAAAAATGATTATTTTGAAAGTATTTCAAAAAATCTTGAGGAAGTAAGTTCTGAGAAGAACAAACTTTCTAAAGAGTTAGAAAAAGTAATTTCTAAGAAAAATGTTTTCGAGCCTAGCTCTAGTTCTAAAACTAATGATTTTGAGGATAAAAACTTCTTTATAAAACTCAAGTCTGAAATTTTTTTCCTTAAAGAAGTGTTTATCAAACTTTACCCATGGTAAGGAAAATTTTGATAAAATGTATTCCCAAATACGACCTTTAAGAAATAAATCTGGATTTGGTTATACCCATGCAAAACCAATTTTTAGTAACAATTATTTTGTTCCTCAAAGTGCCCCATTTTGTACTAAGTGTAAATGTGGTGGTCATTGGGCAAAGAATTGTTCCTTAAACAAAACCCAATCTCTAGGATTTCACAAATCTTACTTTTCTAAGAAGATGAGGGTTCCTAAAATTTTGTTATCTGGAAATCTCGGATCCAAACAAGTTTGGATTCCGAAATTCTAATTTTCTTCTTGATTTCAGGAAAATAAAGAAAGTACCAGCAACAATACATGGTACATGGATAGTGGATGTTCCCGTCACATGACTGGTAACAAAATCTATTTTGAAAAGATTATCAAAACGAAAGGAGGAAAGGTAACTTTCAGAGATAATGCTAAGGGTGAGATTGTTATTATTGGTAATATTGTTCTTTTAGGAAAAACCTTGATTCCAAATGTTCTTTTTGTTAAGGGTCTTAAGCACAACCTCATTAGCATAAGTCAGTTATGTGATGAAGGTTACCTTGTGAATTTTAGGAATGATAAGTGCTTAGTTCACAATTCCAAGGAAGAATTTATTCTCTCAGCCAATAGGCATGAGAATGTTTACACCTTAAACTTAGAAGACCTCAGGAGTCAAGATTTACCCTGCCTAAGTGCAATGGAAGATCATTCCTGGTTATGGCATAGAAGATTAGGTTACTGTAACCTTAGAAACCTATGTAAACTCTCTAAGAAGAAACTAGTTAAGGATCTACCAGATCTTAGATATGATTATTCTAAAGTTTGTGAACCTTGTCAATATGGAAAGCAACATAAATCTAGTTTTAAATAAGTCGGTGAAGTCTCAACAACTGATGCATTACAGTTAGTGCACATGGATCTTTTTGGACCAACACAAACTGGAAGTATTGGAGGCAAATACTATGTGTTTGTTCTAGTTGATGATTACACTAGATTTACTTGGGTTTATTTTCTAGCAAAGAAGTCTGAAGAATTTTATTATTTCAAAAGTTTTAGAGATCAAGTTAAAAATGAGAAAAACCTTCCATTGAAAACTATTCATAGTGATCATGGAGGAGAATTTCAAAATTCTGATTTTGAAACTTTTTGTAGTAAAAAAGGTATTACTCACAATTTTTCGGCACCAAGAACTCCTCAACAAAATGGTGTAGTTGAAAGAAGAAATAGAATTCTTCAAGATATAACTAGAACCATGTTGAGTGAATATTCTATAGCTAGACATTTCTGGGCTGAAGCTGTAAGTACTGCTTGCTATACTATAAATCGAGTTTTGATTAGACCTTTTCTTAATAAAACCCCTTATGAGTTATGGAACGGTAGAAAACCAAGACTTTCCTACTTCAAGGTTTTTGGATGAAAAGTATTCATTCTGAATACTAAAGATAACTTACATAAATTCGCACCAAAATCTGATGAAGGAATTTTCTTAGGATATTCCACAACATCTAAGGCTTATAGAGTTTTTAATAAAAACACTTGTACTGTTGAAGAAACAGTACATGTAAAATTTGATGAGTCTGATCCTTTTGTTTTTAAACCATCCCAGCCTACATCCTCGGATGTGTTTTCAAAAACTGATTGTCAACCTTTGATAGAAGAACCTTCTAATAAGGATAATGTTCAAGAAGATAATTCTGAAACATTTACCCCAGAAGACTTTCTACCCTATGTTGATGAACAGGTTTTTCAAAACCCAAATCAGGTGTTTCTTAAGAATTATCCCAGTGATAGTATCATTGGTGATGTAAATCAACCTGTATAGGACTAGAAGTTCCTTAAGAAATTAAGTAGAACATCTATCATTTCTTTCCCAATTAGAACCTAAAAGCATTGATGAAGCTTTAGGTGATGATGATTGGATCAAAGCCATGCAAGATGAACTAAATGAATTCGAAAGGAATAAAGTCTGGACTTTGGTTGAAAGACCTAAGGAAACTTCTGTAATTGGAGTAAAATGGGTTTTCAGAAATAAATGTGATGAAAATGGAGTCATAGTAAGAAATAAAGCTAGACTTGTTGCTAAAGGCTATAATCAGCAAGAGGGAATAGACTATGAAGAAACCTATGCTCCAGTAGCCAGACTTGAATCTATCCGTATTCTACTTGCCTTTGCAGCATTATTTAATTTTAAACTTTTTCAAATGGATGTGAAATGTGCCTTTCTCAATGGTTATGTTCAAGAGGAAGTCTTTGTTGAACAACCTCCTAGATTTGAAGATACAAAACATCCTGATTATGTTTTTAGACTTACCAAAGCTCTGTATGGCCTTAAACAAGCCCCACGAGCATGGTATGATAGACTCACTGGATTTTTTCTTCAAAATAACTATGTTAAGGGAAATGCAGATCCAACCCTTTTTATAAAGAAAGATAAGAAAAAAAAAATTGATTGTTCAAATTTATATTGATGACATCATATTTGATTCAACTCAGCAATCTTTGACCGACTCTTTTGCAAGTCTAATGAAATCTGAGTTTGAAATGAGTATGATGGGTGAGTTAACTTTTTTCCTTGGTTTTCAAATTTCTCAAAAACCAGAAGGAACCTATATATCTCAACATAAGTATATTAAAGATCTTCTCAAAAAGTATGGTTATGACAACACTAAGAGTATAAGTACTCCTATTGGTACCTCAATCTCTTTAGATCTTGATGAAGCTGGGAAACCAGTAGATCAAACATCTTTTAGAGGTATGATAGGAAGTTTACTTTACTTAACAGCTAGTCGAACAGACTTAATGTTTTTAGTATGCTTATGTGCAAGATATCAATCCAATCCTAAGGAATCTCACTTAAAGGCAGTAAAAATAATTTTTCGCTACCTTAAGGGAACCATGGATCTAGGATTATTTTATACTTCTGGAAATGATTTTGTTCTAAAAATATTTTCTGATGCTGACTTTGGTGGATGTAGAATGGATAGAAAGAGCACATCCGGAACTTGTCATTTCTTAGGAGATTCATTATTTTCTTGGTCCTGCAAGAAGCAACATTCTGTAGCACTCTCCACTGCTGAAGTTGAATATGTAGCAGCTGGAAGTTGTTGTGCTCAAGTGTTGTGGATGCAACACACACTCACAGACTATGGGTTGAGTTTTACTAAAACTCAAATTTTGTGTGATAACACAAGTTCCATTGCTTTAAGTAAGAACCATGCACGTCACTCTCATGAAAAACACATAGATATTAGGCATCACTTTCTTAGGGATCACACACAAAAAGGAGATATTATTCTTCAGTTTATCAGAACACAAGATCAACTTGCTGATATTTTCACAAAATCTTTGCCTTCTGATAGATTTGAATACATTAAACAGAAGTTAGGAATGATAACCGTAAGGTAATCCTTCTTAATTAACTTTCTGTTGAAAAAAGTTTCCTTACAGTAATAAACTCCTTTTTATAGGGGGAGTACATTTGATTGTTAATTTAACAAAAAAAAATTCCCAAAGTTTGTTTTCAAAATTTTTGGAACTAAATTTCCGGAATGGAAATTTCCGGAACTAAAATTTCCAGAATGGATATGTTCGTATAGAAGACTTCTGGAATCAAAAACATCGTATTGAACACTTCTGGAATGAGAAATTTCGTACTGGTATATCCATAACGAGATTTTCGTACCGAGTCTTTCATAATGAGTTTTTCATATTCAATTTTTTTTTTAAAAAAATTCATACTGAATTCTTATAATGTTCTTCATACTGAGTTTTCCGTACTGAGTTTGTTTTTCGAAGTGAGTTTTGAGAACTATGTCTTTTCGTAATAAAGATTTTTCCGTAGTCTTTTTTATATTACCCATTACGAATAATCCTCCTAAGTCAATCCGAAAGGTATAATTTCCTTACTCAAGTTTTCATAATCATACTTTACTTGCTGGAATTTTCTTATATTTTGTTTTCAGATTATAATTTTCTTAAATATTTGTTTTCAATAAAACCTCAAAAGATCGGATTCAAGTTTTCATGAGAATTGGTTTTCGACCGTCAGATCTAATCTCAGCTTATCACAACCGTTCAATCAACCGTGGAAGTTGAATTATTTTATCGTTGCCTATATAAAGGGGACCCCAAATGGTTGTCCCACATCGGTTTTCAAGCTCCAGCGTCCCAAAGCTATGCCTCTCCGTTTTAAAGCCGTTCCGAAATTCAGATTTCTCCATTCCGAATTTCTCAGAGGTCTTCAGATCCGAATGTCTGTGGAAGTAGCTTCTCAAGACATGTCTTCCTCTAAGCCGATTTTGAAGTGGTTAGTATATAGAGAGAGGCTGGTTCATCCTGATTTCTTCAACAAGTATGACTCTCTTATATCCAAGAATATTAATCTTAATGGATAGGAAGATGTTGTTGTGTCGAAACCTAGGAATCAAGATGAAGTCTATTCAGATTTGCTTATAGAGTTTTATGAGACACTCTCCTTTCTTAAGGAATATGGAAGAGAAAAGTTGTCTTTTAATTCTTATGGTAAGACTTATAAGCTTTCATATTCCAAGGCAGCTAGCTTGGTAGGGATGAATAATGAAGGAGAATCTGAATTCATATCTCATGTGTTGCCGGATTCAAAGGGTAGCTTCGACAAGGAAAAAGCATTAGAAACTCTCGGACTGACAGATGATAAGGCTCCGAAGATTGCTAGTTTATCTACAAATTTCCGGATCCTAGAATTATGGGTACAAGGCCTTATCGTACCGAGAAAGGGTAACAAAGATAGTCTAAAGAAGAGTGAGATCTACATCCTATATTTTCTGATAAATCTGAGGAAGTTTAACCTAATGAAGCACATTCTCATTACTCTTGAGAATGTTAAGAAAGGTAATCTGAGAGCTCAGATCATAATGTATCCAGCAATCCTCTCAAAGTTGATAGTTCGGTGCCTTGAGTCTTTCAAGGAGGCTTGCACGTCTAAGCCAAGAGTTTGAAAGATTATGTTGTTAAGTGATGGCACTCTCAAAAGGATGGATGTATCTTTCGACAAGAAGACTGGTCGGTTTATTGATTTAACTGCTCAAGAAGAAGCAGTTCCGAAAGTTGCTGATCCGGAATCCTCTAAGCCAGTAAGGAAGAGAAAGTTGAAATAAGTTGAAGTTGAAGCAGAGAATCCCAAGTCTAAGGAAGTTCATTCTGCACCTCCAAAAACAAAGAAGAAGAAAGATTACCTAGATGAGGTAGTTGCTAAATGGAGGGAGATCAAAGAAAAAAGAGTGCAAGGGGAGCCTCAGTTTGGCTTGGATCCTGCGGAGGCTAAGGCCTTGAAAGAAAGAACTGTGGATGAGCTAGAAAAACAAGTCAAAAAAAAGAAGCTTAAGAAGAAGTTGTCTGAAGCAGAGGTAGCTCAGGCATTGTTGAAGTTCAATGAGATGGTTTCAGCAAATTTCCCGTTCTGAGATCCTTTTCCTTGGACTCTCTTCCTGATACTCCAGGAAGAATTTTCATCACTCCGGAAGAAGCTGTTGCTAAGACTACTGAGGAAGTGGAGAAAATTGAGCGAGTGGAATAAGAAGAAGCCGTAGCTGAAGGCAGTGGTGAAACTGGAGATGTTTTAAAACAAGTAGATGATTATAAGGGGACACCTTCGGAACATCTGTCGCTCCGAACTTCAGAAGCCAAATCTTAGAAATTATTCACTCCTGGAAACGATGAGCAGTAAGGAGAAGAAGAAGTAGCTTATCATGTAGAAGAAGAACAACTTCTACATGATATTTCTCAAATGGAGAACGTAGAGGATGTATCTCAAAAAGTTGCTGATGATGAATAAAATATTATTCAAGTAACTGATAATGAAAAAAGAACTCCGGAACAGGATTCTATTCCGAAAAGAGACAAGGAAAAGCAAATTCTTGCTGATACTCCGAGCTCAGTAGTTGTGAAGAGAAAGGAAGTTGGTAGTTCTTCAAAGAGAAAGCTTGACCAAGTTAAAGAAGAAAATTCTCCAAGAAGAGTCTTGGATTCAGAGTCACTTCGTTGGGGCATGACTTTTTGGTTCAATCTTTAAAAAAGTTGGTAGGTTCTATTCCGACCTTCTCAAGCATTGATTCAAGATGTCAGATGCTCCAACATGCTTTGAATCAGAAATCAGACTCTGTATCCATGGTCATGGATAAGTGTGTTGAGATAGAAGCTCAATTCAAATCTTTCTTTGTCGGTTATGAAGCCCACAAAAGATCTTGCAAGAGGATGACCAGTTGGTCGAGGAAGACTGTAGAAGAAATGAGGCTCTTTGATGAATTTCAAGATAATGTGAAGGATGCTTTTGAGACTGAGGATAGGAAGATAAATGAGCTAACTTCTTCCTTTGAAGAGAAATTGACAAATGAAAAGAATTTCCAGATTCAAGAACTCAGATATCTGAATGGGAAGCTAAATTTTGTCTCTAAAAATTGGAAATATGAAAGGGATCATCGGATTGAGTTTGAAGAAAAGATGAACGCTCAGGAAGAAAAGCTTAAAGCTCAGGAAGAAAAGCTTCAAGCCCAGGAAGAAAAGATTGAATCTCAAAGTGCAAGAATTGTTGTGTTAGAGAAACAAGCCGAGGAAGACCATAAAGACTTGAAAAAGATAAAGACTATTCTTAAGGGTCTCGTGACGAAGGAAAAAGATCCAAAATAGACAGATCCGATCTTTTGTTGTATCTAAATTTCTTTGTTGTTGAGCTCTTCAAACTTAATGAAAATTTGTGCTTGCTCGTTTCTTTTGTTGTTGCTACTAATTTTTCAGGTACCTTGTTATATTTTCCATTCCCTCGAATTCTTTTTGAAAATCACAAAGGGGGAGAAGGAAAATACCCTAATAAAAAAAGGGAAAAATAATTTTAACAAAGGGTGAGAAAGAAAACAAACTCTAATAAGAGTTTATCTAAGGGGGTGTTTTTCATTAAAGAAGACTTTATTATTCGTAATGAAATGTCATTCTAGAAATCTAGAATACGATCCTTAGAGTTTCAAAGCCTAAGGGGGAGTTAGTCGTATTCATCTACATCCATAAGCAAAGGGAGATAAGACTTAATGTTTTCTTTCTTCTTAGAATTTATTTTTCGAAAGGATGTTTGTGCTTTCCAAAAAGGGGGAGATTGTTGAGTCAATAAGGTTTTCCTTATGACTTTTCCATTCCTTCTTGTTTTGAAAATCACAAACACCTTATCTTTAAGAAAATTGCTTTTATAAGGAAAATCGCTTTTGTAAGAAAAATTATCCTTATTATATTTTCATCCATATTTTTCTTAAGTATAAGATTCAGATTCATTTTTATATTCTCGGAATTGTTTGAAACTTTGATATGAAGTATTCTGTTTTAGGATCCGAATTCTGGATAAGAACTGTAATAAAGTTTCACTCTGAATTCCAGATGAGAACTGTAATAAAGTTTCATTCTGAATTCTGGATACGAACTCTGATTAAGTTCTACTCCGAATTCTGGATATGAATCCTTATGAAGTTTGACATCGAATTCTCACTACGAATTCTGATGACGAATTCTCATTCCGAATTCTCATTCCGAATTCACCTATGAAACAGAATCTGAGCATCTTTGTTTTATTCACTCCGAATTTATTTAGACTCCGAAAATTATTTTTGGTCAGATTCCGAACTTTCATTTTTCCTACGCTTTTGTAATTTTTCTACTCTTTAATATATTTTTTACACTCCGAACTTTCACTCCGAATCTTCACTCCGAACTTTTTAGTTTAGACTTAAAAGGATGTCGTACATTCTGTTACACTTGTTTTGTTATAAAACGATGTTGTCTATTCTGTTATAAACTAACCGTTGGTTAAGTTACACATGTACAGGTCCCTCCGATTTTTAAGGAAAATATGATCGTTGGAAAGGAGGTCGACCTTGCCTATAAATAGGAGCTCATTTGAAAGAGATCATAGCTGATGGATAACTTCTTCAACATTGTGCATACATGCTGTTGAAGTGATTTCTAGAGAGAGAGGCTCTTATTAACTCTCAAAGCTTTGTGCGACTCCAAATGTTGGTGATTACATTCGAGGACTTCCGGGGATAGGAAGACAGAGGTTTCCAACACCTTGAAGTTGAGGGCTTCCTTGCTGAGGAAGACAGAGGTGGCCAACTACCTTGAAGTTGAGGGCTTGCGGGGATAGAGAGACAGAGACACCGATCTTCGTATCGAGGGCTTACCCTGGTGTGGGTAAGACAGACTTGCTTGAAAGTATAAATCAAGGGACCTTTATCCAAGGTTGTTGGATACCCTTATGAAGTGCACTTTGTTGCATTTGTTGTCAATGAGGCATGAAGTTGTCTTGGAATGAATGGAAGTCAGGGAATGTCAAGATGTGAATGACAAAGGTTGTGATGGTGTTGGTAGTGAAGGAGAATGGCCATGGTACTAAGATGCATGTCACTTAGGAGATTCACTAAGTGGCATTGGAGAATATGGTTGAAACATTCTCCATGTATATCTGACGATTGTTGAGCTGCTCTTTAAGTTCAAAGAACTTGTATCCTGATGATACAATGTCACAACATTGTTTGAAGACCATGCATTGTACTGAAAATGCATGAGGAGATGAAAGCTGATCCATTCACAACTACTAAGTGGATGAAGTGGATTAAAGAAGTCCATGCACTATCACTTAGTGCATGAGAATTAGAAGAAGATCCAATTGATCTCTGATTAGATCAATGAAGCACATTGAAGAAGTTTATGTGATTCAAGAGCTCGGTTGATGAAGAACCTTCGGGAATTCCCTCCTAAGTGAAGATTATTTGTTTAAGAAGAATGGAGGAATTCTAATGAAGAAGAAGAATAGAAATGTGGGAGAAGAGAAGAAATGGAGAAGAAGAGTTGTGGCACATGGCATTTTACACTTAGTCCTTATACAAAGTACTTAGTGTTTAAGTAGGCAAAAAATATGCCATCTCAAGCCAGCCTTAAGGGTTCAACCCCCAAGGCACATGTGGGCCTAAGGCGCCACGCCCAAGGGGGGATCCCATGTGGCCAGCCCGAGAGGCAGGGGGGCCGTGTATAAGCCCCCGAGGACACGCGGTGGTGAAACCCGCGCACCCGGAGGATGCATAATAGGCGCTAGGTGCGCGCCCGCAGGGAGCATGAGTGGGCGCAGAGCGCGCCCGCAGGGAGAACACGGTGCGGGGCGGCACCGTGGAGGGAGAGGATTCAACTGAGCCGGCTGGGGGAGCGCTTAGTTGATAAGGCGCGGAGAAACCGGGCACCGTTTCGATGTGGGACGCGGATTTTTTCCGCGGAAGCGATCCTGGCCGCACGATCGATCGCGCGCCAGATCTCGGCCGCACATCTGATCCCGCGCGAGATGATCTGATCCTGGCCGTTTAACATCGCATCCGACGGCCGAGAGCTCATCTCCTTCCTCGATCTTGAGCTGAGGACATCCCGTGCCACCCGACGTCCCCCTCCTGAACCAGTGGCGCCTCTGCAAGATGTTTTCGAGATTGCGGCCACCATTTTCGAAGCTGAGGTGTTCCTCGTGATCGTCTCTCCACACCGAACCGAACCATGCTTAAAAATGGGCTTGCATGCAACGAGAGGATAATTCGAAGTTCGGCCGAGGCAAGAGAATCTGCCGAGGCTATGAAGTGTTTATGATTGCATGGGATAGAAGAGACAAAGGCCGTGCATGCGTTCTAAGTCGCATGCACGTGAAGGAGAAAAATATGGAAAGAACCCGCGTGAAATAAAGAGAAATACAAGATTCACAGAATCTTGAAATACCCGAAAACTTCGGGGATTCAAAGATTGTATCCCGCGGATGTTTTGAGGATTCCTCTGCCTATAAAGATAGGCCGAGCCCTCGAGAATGCTTGCTGAAAAACTCGAGAGAAGTCCCGTGAGCTCTCTGCCTCACGAAGAAAGAAGCCCTGCGCAAATTACTTGCGCGGCTGAAGATCTCGGTGCCATCCTTGGCCCGAAGGTATCCCCTGCGCGCTAATCCTTTGCGCGACAGGAAGGAGAGGAGCTTGCGCGATCTTGCGCACTCCCTCTGTGCACCGCGCCCCCTGCGCGGTAGGCACTTGTGCGGCCCGCTTGTGCCCTTTCACTTGTGTGCCCGCGGTGTTGCACCTTGCACACTTGCGCGGCAGTGGCACTTGCGCGCCTGGTTGCACCCTTGTGGCTTGTGCTTGCGCGGACAAGAAGTGAAGAATTGGCCGCACCCTCTTGCACGGCTTGCTTGAGGCAGTTGTTTGTGCATTTGAAGAATAAGGCTTTAGCCTTTGGCTTGGGTGTGTGCAAAGAAGAATAAAAGAAAGAGAAGACCCGAGACTTGTGCTTGTGTGCCAAGTGAAGGAGGAATACCCGAGGCCATGTGTGTGCACAAAGAACAACACCAAGTGGTGTATGCTAAGTGAAGTGAAGACCACACCTCATTTGAGTGTGTGTGTGTGCAAATTGAAGAGGAACACCCTACGGCCATTTAAGGGTGTGCAACAAGAAGTGTGAAGGCCAAGTTTCAAGTGTGTGCAAAATGAAACAAGCGTGTGCAAAGAGACAAGTTGGCCGAACCTAGTGTGTGCACTAAAAGTGTGTTCACCTAGAAGAAGAAGAAGAGGACTCACACAAAGTATAACACACATTTAAGTGTGTAAACACATTGAACAAAGTGTGAAGTTCAAGTGAGTTGGTGTGTGCTTAGAGTGTTACACCCTTTGTGGGTCTACTGCACCAAGAAGAGGAAAGGAGGAGTGCATGCATGCATGCATGCACGTGCACACGTGAACAGTGCTAAATCAGTGGTGTGCATCTGAGGAGTCCAAGACTTGAAGATCTTGAAGAGATTTGAGAACCCATGCTATCAGTGCATGAAGATGAAGAGTTGCCATGCACTCAGTGCATGATGTTGAAGTGAAGTGAGACTGAAGCCAGACTGAAGTTAAAGACATCAGCTGCCTGAATTTTCAGTAATTGAGAAGACCCTGATCAACAGAAGTGATCAGGAGATTTGAGCAAGACCAATAGACCTTTTCAGAGGCTATTGAAGATTCTTGAAGAGTGAAGCCAGGTCATCCTGAAGAAGGAGATAAAGCCTGAGCTAGACGAGAAGCCCTGATCAACCACAAGTGATCAGAAGAGAAGAGCAAGGCCAGCAGCCTTTATCCCAGGCTGCTGAAGTTACTTGAAGAAGCTTAAAGTGAAGAAGAGCTACTCGTGTGACTCGAGGAGCCAGGAGAAGACCCTGTGGGACTCAGGGAGAAGAAGTCTTCAGTGGGATTCTGGAGCAGGCCAGTGGGACTCTGGTAACACTGTGTGAAGAAGTATAAAGACCCTCCTGTGGGACTCAGGAGAGATACAGTGGGACTCTATATTGACCATTGTAATTCTAACAAGTTATAATGGGAGAATCCATGCTGGGAGAGCATGGCAAGGATGTAGGCCTTTGGTGCCGAACCTTGTAAATCCTTGTGTCCTGTGCCTTTTCATTACTGCATCATTCGGGAAAGGTTGAGAGATACAAGAAGAGTGGATCGAGGCTTTAACCAGCCATAGAGGTTTAATTGATAAGAATCAATTAGTAAAAAGTTTTAAGGGATCACTGATTCACCCCCTCCCCCTCTCAGTGATTCACACTGATCTGGGCACTTCAATTGGTATCAGAGGGAGGTTACCTCTAAAAGATCCAATGGAGTCTTTATGAAGTGCAGATTTGAGGAAATGAGCGACCAGCCTCAAATGGAGATATCTGCCAAGACTCAGAAAAATAGAAAGAAGAAACAGGCCAAGAAGATGAAGAAAGCCTGTCCTAGCTGTGATGAAGTTGAAACAATGAATGATCTTCAGAGTGCACTCAAATATCTTCAGAAGACAGTTCCCATGGAAGTGGCAAAGTGTATAGCTACAGGCATCCATGATCTTCATGAAGAAAAATCACAGTTAGAAGAAGAAGCCAATGCAATGGAAGATCAATTGGATAAAAGGGTTGGCATAACCAACACTCTCAGAAAGCTGGTAAATGCCAAAGATGAAACAGTATCTCTTTGCAATGAAAGATATGAAGACACTGCTGAAGAATTGCAAAGAAGCCTTTCTGAGAAAGAATTCTTTATGATAATAGTCAAAGATGTTGTCCATGCACTGGAAAAGAGGCACAAAGTGTCAATGGTTGTCAGAGATGCTCAACTAGAAGACAAAGTCAAAAGGGTGAAGGAGCTTGACAACTCATTGCTTGAAATGAAGCAGGTGCATGAAGACCAGTTAAATCAGCTGAAAGAAAGTTGGGAAGGAAAGCTAAGAGCTGTTGAGGATGAGAAGAACTCCATTAACATGAAGTGCTTAGAACTAGAGGTGATATTGACAAATCTGCAATCACCCAAAGCTGAATCCTCCCAGTCAGCTGTAAGAAGAAATGTTTCTACACAAGTATGCATTGAGAAGGATGATTCTAAAAGAAAGACATCCTCTAGTGAAAGTGCAACAACTTCTAAAAAGAAGGTACCATCCATACCATCTTGTACTGATGCTTCTAATTGTGTTTCCAAAAAAGGTGCAGGATGGAAGAATAATTCCAAATAAATATGGATGAAGACAGTAAAGAAGCAGAGCTCTCCTGAAACAGCACAACAGGTCAAGAAAAGTACCCTACAATCGGAAGGACTGAAGAGGTCAAGATTCGTGGGACAATGCTGGTGTTGTAACAAGTATGGGCATTGTGCAAAGGATTGTTGGTACAATCCACTGAATGCCAAAGCACAGAGGAAGCCCATGCCAAGGGGGAGCAAGCCAGAAGAAAATAAGCAACATCCACAGGTCCAGAGACATCTGTTTACTGCAAATAGATTTGGATTACTTGACAACATCTGGGATGGTTGCAAAAGTGGTCAACAATTTGATACATGTCAATCTCCGAATGTATCCAAAGCTGGAAAGAAGAGAAGATCACAGAACCTGGCTAAGAGAGATTCCTTGGGAAGCAAGCAGAAGAAAGTGGAAAATGCTCCCAAGAAGTGTTTGAGAAATGAAGAGAAGTCCTTGGAGTCTGAGTCCAAGAAGGGTGATGCATCCAGAAGGACCACCAAGAAGAAATGCTTCTACTGTGGAAAGAAAGGACACATCATGGACCTTTGTAAAGAAGCCATGAAACTAAATAGAAGCAGACTGAACTCCAAAAGACAATCAATCCAGAAGAAGAAGGGATTGATTGAAAATAAGTTGCCTAAGAGAGGTAGCTTAGCAGCATCCAAAGAACCATGTGGAACTTCCAAAACTGAGGCCACACTTCCAAATGATTTACTTGTCATATGGCCACATCAGTTGCAACTTGCCAGATAACTACAAAGAGTTGAAGATGATGCTCTGGCAATTGCTAAAGCAAAAGGGAAGAAGAAGGTTTCACATGAAGATGTTTTGAGAACCACACCAGCACAATCATCAATGAAGATCAAATGTGCAAGTGTGAAGATTGGTGAAAATGGGACATCTCGGTTGAGAGAATCTTCTCAACCTTGTTGTTCACATTGATGAACCAAGGAGGTTCCATCTTATTCCCTAATCACTTGCATTTACATGTGCTAACATTACAGGGAATTGAAGATGATGATCATTCTCAACTGGAGGATGGTTTGGAAAGAATGGAGTGCACCCCTTGAGGGGGAGCCAATCTGAAGAAGATGGGATTCTTAGATTAATACCATCTTGAGAAGAAAAGTGAAGGTATTCCAATCATACTATCATCCCTTGTTTCTTAATTGAGTTTATCTTGTCAATTAAGGGGGAGTATGGATTGAAGACAAATGGATGAAAGGGGGAGCTTTATCTTTGCACCTGAACTTTCTAATGAGTTTTGTGAAGTTGTGCAGGATTTAGCAAATTCATTGTTACATCTGAAAAATTTCAAACCCCCAAGCATGATCTCACATGTGTAGAGAATTGTGGACAGCATTGAAAAATCTTGGTTATATCACTCTTGTTTTCTACACCGGGTTAGCCCAAGTAGACTTAGAGTTGATTTACTAATGGTTCTTTGCTAAAGAGAACATGTGGCATCATCCCTCTCTTAGTGATTTTTAAAGAAAATGCTATTCGAAGGGAGGAAGAGATTTTTTTTAAGGAGAACCACACCACACCTTTGCATTTGATTGCCAATAAGGGGGAGAAAATATTGGCACACATATTGACCCATTCATATGTGCTGAAGGAGTGTATTGACAACAAATACAAAGGGGGAGATTGAAGTGCACTGTGTTGCATTTGTTGTCAATGAGGCATGAAGTTGTCTTGGAATGAATGGAAGTCAGGGAATGTCAAGATGTGAATGACAAAGGTTGTGATGGTGTTGGTAGTGAAGGAGAATGGACATGGTACTAAGATGCATGTCACTTAGGAGATTCACTAAGTGGCATTGGAGAATATGGTTGAAACATTCTCCATGTATATCTGACGATTGTTGAGCTACTCTTTAAGTTCAAAGAACTTGTATCCTGATGATACAATGTCACAACATTGTTTGAAGACCATGCATTGTACTGAAAATGCATGAGGAGATGAAAGCTGATCCATCCACAACTACTAAGTGGATGAAGTGGATTAAAGAAGTCCATGCACTATCACTTAGTGCATGAGAATTAGAAGAAGATCCAATTGATCTCTGATTAGATCAATGAAGCACATTGAAGAAGTTTATGTGATTCAAGAGCTCGGTTGATGAAGAACCTTCGGGAATTCCCTCCTAAGTGAAGATTATTTGTTTAAGAAGAATGGAGGAATTCTAATGAAGAAGAAGAATAGAAATGTGGGAGAAGAGAAGAAATGGAGAAGAAGAGTTGTGGCACATGGCATTTTACACTTAGTCCATATACAAAGTACTTAGTGTTTAAGTAGGCAAAAAATATGCCATCTCAAGCCAGCCTTAAGGGTTCAACCCCCAAGGCACATGTGGGCCTAAGGCGCCACGCCCAAGGGGGGATCCCATGTGGCCAGCCCGAGAGGCAGGGGGGCCGTGTATAAGCCCTCGAGGACACGCGGTGGTGAAACCCGCGCACCCGGAGGATGCATAATGGGCGCTAGGTGCGCGCCCGCAGGGAGCATGAGTGGGCGCAGAGCGCGCCCGCAGGGAGAACACGGTGCGGGGCGGCACCGTGGAGGGAGAGGATTCAACTGAGCCGGCTGGGGGAGCGCTTAGTTGATAAGGCGCGGAGAAACCGGGCACCATTTCGATGTGGGATGCGGATTTTTTCCGCGGAAGCGATCCTGGCCGCACGATCGATCGCGTGCCAGATCTCGGCCGCACATCTGATCCCACGCGAGATGATCTGATCCTGGCCGTTTAACATCGCATCCGACGGCCGAGAGCTCATCTCCTTCCTCGAGCTTGAGCCGAGGACATCCCGTGCCACCCGACGTCCCCCGCCTGAACCAGTGGCGCCTCTGCAAGATGTTTTCGAGATTGCGGACACCATTTTCGAAGCTGAGGTGTTCCTCGTGATCGTCTCTCCACACCGAACCGAACCATGCTTAAAAATGGGCTTGCATGCAACGAGAGGAGAATTCTAAGTTCGGCCGAGGCAAGAGAATCTGCCGAGGCTATGAAGTGTTTATGCTTGCATGGGATAGAAGAGACAAAGGTTGTGCATGCGTTCTAAGTCGCATGCACGTGAAGGAGAAAAATATGGAAAGAACCCGCGTGAAATAAAGAGAAATACAAGATTCACAGAATCTTGAAATACCCGAAAACGTCGGGGATTCAAAGATTGTATCCCGCGGATGTTTTGAGGATTCCTCTGCCTATAAAGAGAGGCCGAGCCCTCGAGAATGCTTGCTGAAAAACTCGAGAGAAGTCCCGTGAGCTCTCTGCCTCACGAAGAAAGAAGCCCCGCGCAAATTACTTGCGCGGCTGAAGATCTCGGTGCCATCCTTGGCCCGAAGGTATCCCCTGCGCGCTAATCCTTTGCGCGACAGGAAGGAGAGGAGCTTGCGCGATCTTGCGCACTCCCTCTGTGCACCGCGCCCCCTGCGCGGTAGGCACTTGTGCGGCCCGCTTGTGCCCTTGCACTTGTGTGCCCGCGGTGTTGCACCTTGCACACTTGCGCGGCAGTGGCACTTGCGCGCCTGGTTGCACCCTTGTGGCTTGTGCTTGCGCGGACAAGAAGTGAAGAATTGGCCGCACCCTCTTGCACGGCTTGCTTGAGGCAGTTGTTTGTGCATTTGAAGAAGAAGGCCGTAGCCTTTGGCTTGGGTGTGTGCAAAGAAGAATAAAAGAAAGAGAAGACCCGAGACTTGTGCTTGTGTGCCAAGTGAAGGAGGAATACCCGAGGCCATGTGTGTGCACAAAGAACAACACCAAGTGGTGTATGCTAAGTGAAGTGAAGACCACACCTCATTTGAGTGTGTGTGTGTGCAAATTGAAGAGGAACACCCTACGGCCATTTAAGGGTGTGCAACAAGAAGTGTGAAGGCCAAGTTTCAAGTGTGTGCAAAATGAAACAAGTGTGTGCAAAGAGACAAGTTGGCCGAACCTAGTGTGTGCACTAAAAGTGTGTTCACCTAGAAGAAGAAGAAGAGGACTCACACAAAGTATAACACACATTTAAGTGTGTAAACACATTGAACAAAGTGTGAAGTTCAAGTGAGTTGGTGTGTGCTTAGAGTGTTACACCCTTTGTGGGTCTACTACACCAAGAAGAGGAAAGGAGGAGTGCATGCATGCATGCATGCACGTGCACACGTGAACAGTGCTAAATCAGTGGTGTGCATCTGAGGAGTCCAAGACTTGAAGATCTTGAAGAGATTTGAGAACCCATGCTATCAGTGCATGAAGATGAAGAGTTGCCATGCACTCAGTGCATGATGTTGAAGTGAAGTGAGACTGAAGCCAGACTGAAATTAAAGACATCAGCTGCCTGAGTTTTCAGTAATTGAGAAGACCCTGATCAACAGAAGTGATCAGGAGATTTGAGCAAGACCAATAGACCTTTTCAGAGGCTATTGAAGATTCTTGAAGAGTGAAGCCAGGTCATCCTGAAGAAGGAGATAAAGCCTGAGCTAGACGAGAAGCCCTGATCAACCACAAGTGATCATAAGAGAAGAGCAAGGCCAGCAGCCTTTATCCCAGGCTGCTGAAGTTACTTGAAGAAGCTTAAAGTGAAGAAGATCTACTCGTGTGACTCGAGGAGCCAGGAGAAGACCCTGTGGGACTCAGGGAGAAGAAGTCTTCAGTGGGATTCTGGAGCAGGCCAGTGGGACTCTGGTAACACTGTGTGAAGCAGTATAAAGACCCTCCTGTGGGACTCAGGAGAGATACAGTGGGACTCTGTATCGACCATTGTAATTCTAACAAGTTATAATGGGAGAATCCATGCTGGGAGAGCATGGCAAGGATGTGGGCCTTTGGTGCCGAACCTTGTAAATCCTTGTGTCCTGTGCCTTTTCATTACTGCATCATTCGGGAAAGGTTGAGAGATACAAGAAGAGTGGATCGAGTCTTTAACCAGCCATAGAGGTTTAATTGATAAGAATCAATTAGTAAAAAGTTTTAAGGGATCACTGATTCACCCCCTCCCCCTCTCAGTGATTCACACTGATCTGGGCACTTCGCCTTATCTTTAGGTTAAAAGACTTATATCTTGTTACTTGTAGTTTTACTACTTGTTTATTTCCGCTGCATATTGTATTATAAGGAAATTATAACTTTCTTATACTTCCTTACTTGTACTCTGTTTCATTTAGATTCTATACGCTTTAAGGTAGAATCTCATATTGTAATCTTTTGATTAAATTTCAATTTCCGGAATCATATTTTCGGAACCTACTTTTGGAATCTCTTTCCAAGCTTTCATTTGGTGTTAGAGGTGTTGTGAATTTGCTTAAGTTTAACTTTGTTAAACTTAGCCCTTTCCTTTGCTTAAGGAAAACATAGTTAATCATAACTAACTTTAAAGGTTCCAAAGGAATTTTTAAAGTATACAATTCACCCCCCCCCCCTCTTGTATATTGAGCATCTACATCATTATTTCGATCCTATAACATTATGATATTATATTTTTATTACCTTACTGGGATTTATAGTACACCCCTTTAGCATGTACATTCCCAGGTCACCCCATACAGTTTTAGAAGATCCAAGGAATATAAGGGAATGTGTCTATGTTTTTTAATAATATTTTTGTACCTAATTTTCATTTTAATGTTCTATATACCTAATTTATCATATACACTAGGCCTTAAAATATTCTTGTGTTGTATTAATTGTATCATTATGTAATAAATCATAAATTAAATTGAATTAAGATTTGGGTTGTCATAATCTTCCAATAGGGAGTCTTCTCGCTTGGGTATACAATAAAAAACTAGACCCTCCTCAAAATATTCATCAGCCTAGTCTATTGTGTAATTGGTATTAATCACATATTTATAACTAGGATAATATTTCTAAATATAAGACACTTGAAATAAATCTTATATAATACTAACAAACTATATATCTTCCCGTCAGTATTCCATTGTATTTATTCTCTCTAAAATATTTAATGACCTCACATATATAGGTGTTAACTTCTCTTACCTAAGCATATGGTGATGAAACAATATAGGTGAAAGTCTTAAGAATATCATATCTCTCACTTTAACTTATAGTGGATGGTATCATTCTCTAGAATATGAAATGTGCCTACTATGAGTGGTCATTAACTGCTTTCTAATCAGATAAATTTACTCAAATTTATCCTATGTGATAATTGGGATAGTAATCACCAACTCCCCATATTCCTAATAATATTGTGTTGATTGACATGAGCTATCATATAAATCCATTATAGGAGACATATGAATTAAGGCATGATAACTATTATTATAGGCATGCTATGTAATTTCCAAGTAGTTCTCTCATAAACCTCCAAAATATTAGACACATTCCCAAAGAATTTCCTTAAATATAAAAATAGTCCACTCAAACTTTCTATATATTTATTGATGATATGAAGTGCTTAGATATAGTTGTATATCAAGCTCCTTCTCAAACTGTATTGAGAAGTACCAAGTAAAGTAGTAATCCCTATCTAAGACAATGTTATGGTGTTCAATATATAAACATTATATTTTATAGACATAGAGCTTATAAAACTAGTCAATAGATATAATCTATTGGATCAACATGAAATGATCCACTTTAGTCAACCGTTCGATAATAACACACACTCTATTTCTATCATAGATTTTCCCTCGGTAACCCCATCATGAAATCTATAGTAACATCATCACACTTTCACTTTGGAATGAGAAGTTGATAAATAAGTCTAGTAAGTTGTTCATGATCATACTTAACCTAATAATAGGTAGATCACCGTTTGTTGAAGCTTGTAATGTCCCTCTCCATCCTAGGATACTAGTACAACTTGTGAATATCATGATGAATCTTGGAGATATACTGATTATGTAATGGTATGTGAGTCCCTCATACACTCCTCACACATTTTTTTATAGAATACAACAAAACCTTAGATTCAAATAATATCATCACCATAAAGAGATAAATATGTTGGTGGATCCCCACAATATATGTTTTCCCTCATGGAAAGATAGTATTATTCATAAAACCAACTCTTCTTTACCTTATTGAGGTGTAAAGAAGTGATTGGTAATTACATAAGGTTATTTGGGCCAAGGTACTTCTATACATCAATATGTAACTCAACAAAGTGGGAAATCATCTTCCACTCACTGATCAACTTAGGTACCACATGAGTAAGATTCGTTATGGTTAATGCATGAGTGATGATGTTTCCCTTTCTAAGGTTATATTATACTTCACAATTAGAATCATATAAACACATGACCCACCTTCATCACCAAAGTTTCAATTCTTTCTAATAGAAGATATACCTCATGATCTTATAGTTAATATACACAGCAAACCTCTCACCAAAAATTTAGTTCCAAAAACATCTCAATGCATGCACAATTTCTTCTTATTTAAGATCATTTGTTGGGGTGTTTAGCTTATGCGGTCTTTACTAGCTTGACCCATAAGCAACCACATGAACACACTACATAGAAATTACTCCTAGAACAATTTTTGATGCATCGTAATGTAATATATAATTTTTACTAGGATCAAGTAATGTTAGGATTAACATTTTCATAAACCCCCCTTTTGACTTCTAAAAGTATCTCTCACAAGAATTTGAATAGAAAAACTCTACCACCCTCTTGGTCCACTTTTTCATCAATTATACCTAGTGGTATAAGTCTTTAATCAACCTTTATTAATAATTAGCCATACCCTGAAAAAATATCAAAGAAATTCTTGAGACTCTCCCAAGAAACTACAACCTCAACCTTATTGGTGTCCATAGATACTTTACTATTTGATAACATGTTCCCCAAAAATTTCACATAGTTAATCCAAAACATACACATTGAGAGTTCTGAATATAACTAGTTCTCTCTTAGTGTTCTCAAGACAATCTCTAAATGATTTTTGTGCTCCTCCCTCGACCTGGGGTACACAAGAATGTCATTAACAAATTTGACCACAATTGTTTTCAAATAAGGATGTAAATCCTACTTCATTAGGGACATAAACACCAAAAACAAATTTTTTATCTTGAATTACCTTAGATGATACTAAAACATACCATTCCTACCCATGAATGTTGAGTGATATATGTTATAAGGTCTCACCCTTGGCTGATAATAACCTGATCTCATTTAAATCCTAGATAATAGACTAGATCATCTTAGAAAATCAAATAAATCACTGATGTGGGGAATTTGATATTAGTTATTTAATTTTACTTGGTTCAACCTATGATAATATACACATAATTTCAAATTTCCATCCACTAACATGGAAAATAAAACTATAGCACCTTAGGGGGACGTACTATGTTGTATGAATCCATTCACCTCCAAGTCCTCTAAATGAGTCTCAAACTCTATAAGTTCTATCAGATTTATCCTATAAGGATGAATATATATGGTATCTAAACCTAGAATGATATTGATTATAAACTCAACTTCTCAATCAGTTTTTAATCCCAATAAATCCTCATGAAAAATATCCTACAATTGGTCAATGATGGGAGGAAAGACTACATGTCATGCCTCCTCGTCATCCAGTACATGACTAGATACTTGGGGGTTGTGATCCCACCCATTTAATGATGGTCAGGCCCCACATGAACTGTATGAACATCCCACTCTCTGACATAATCTAGAATGGTTAGGAAATTTCTAACCCATTTCTTTGTGTGTTTTGGGAGTTGGAAGTCCCAATTGGAGTTTTGAGGAACAATGGAGTTTAAGGTGAAATTTTAGATGGGGTTGGTTTTCTGATAGGGTGGTTTACACTACACTATAAAAGTTGGGAATTATGGTGTGGATCCTTCATGTTGCACTGTGTTATTTTGAAGATCAACATCGGGAGGTTCTACCATTTTAGGGGCCCCTGTGCCTTTTTAATTTTGTCACATCATGGTCACATTCAGGGGTGATTATTGATTCATGACAGAAGGAATTGTGGAGTGGTTTTAGATGTTGTGGCATAAAGCTTGTGGGATTTGATATCAGGGGTTATTCTATTTTAGGAGACCCTATGTTGTGGTTATTATACTATTCTATGGTTAGGTTTGATAGTTTAGGTTTTGTGATGTTGATATGTGGATTGTTTTAGGGTTTATCCTAATTTTATTAGATCTTTGTATTAACTATAACATGATATTTGGAGATTCGATGGACTAATTTTTTTTTTTTTTGAAATTACCCTACACCTCGTACCATTATTATGTGATTTCCCATCCTAGGCATAAATTCATAAGCCAAATGATATCCCTCTTGTTTCCCTCATTTCATTCAAACTATAGGTGATATTATGCTCCTATATAGATACTTTTGAGATCCCTTGGACTAGAAATATCTCTCGTATTCATGAGGTTGATTCCTTGTATCTGAGGTGAGTTCCTTCACCTTTCTTCATTCTATCCCTATTCATTTCTTCTTAGAGTGGTTACACCGTGTGCTAGATTTGGTTGTAAAAGAGGGTAGCTATGGTTTAGGTTTATTGGAGGTTTCTCTTTCATGGATTGAAACTTATAACCATTTTCTTTTTATTTACCTTTATTTATATAAGTAAATTAAATCTTTGACTAAGGTAAAAAAATTCTAAACTTATATTATGTCTTCTAGAATTAAATTATTCATTATATTTTCATGATCACATTAAATAGTTTATCATGTATTATTCTATTTTATTTTTCATATAATTATGGGTGATCTTGGTTTCTAGTTCATGGATAGAACATATTAGAAACCCTCTTTAAGTAATAATGAAATTAAATAAATATGATAAATAGGACAAGAGGAAATCCAAATGAAAAGGAGTCATGGGTGCGTTATGATTTCCATGTTATTTTAAATGAATTTATTTTTATATATTGATACTATTTTATGTGGATTTATTGTTGTTTAAATTATTGGATAACCTTTTTATCTTGAAGATTGGATCGATATTTAAAGATGGTAACAAAAAGGGAATTTTTGGATTCATGAATTTGGAAACTCTTATTATTTTTATTTTATCTTATCATAAAAGGGAGTATTATGATGTTTTTATTTTGGTTGTGTTTCCTAGAATAAAGATAAACTGGTATATGACATAGTAATGGTAATGGTGAATTTAAATGGGAATTGTAAATCTATGTTGAATGATAAAAACATGAAAATCTAAATAAATTTTAAGAGAAATGATGATGGGGAGTTGGTGTTGATGTGTTATGTTTTATTATTCCTCCTCTTGAATATTTTTAAACTAGTTTTTGAGTTTATAAAGGTAACATGAATGGGGTTCAATGGTTAATGTGATGGGATAAATAGGTATGCTCAAAATGGAATGCATCAATTAATAACATAATAATTGATGTATTGTGAATACATAAATGAAATGAAAGATGAAGTGACTAATATAAATAAAATCATTGTTTGAATTAGAAAAATATGGTTAGAATGAAAATCATGGTAAAGGGTAGTGGGAAATTTAATAATTATTAAAAAATTGGTTTTATGAACATGGATGGAAAAAATATGTTGAAATTTAAGTGAATGGATTGAAATAGGATATTGATTGATGAATTTCATAGAATGGGTGAATGAATGAAATGATGAATCCAATGAGGCTAGTGAATGGTAATTTGTGGGATATGAATGATGTGGAAACATGATGTCATTGATTATCTGGTTTCTTATTTCAATAGTATTGTTTTTTCTATTTACGATGATGTTTTGGTTGTGAAAAATATTGCTTTAATATGTGGTTTTTGTACTGTTTTGATGATGCTATGGAAGTGGTTGTGGAAATTAAATATGGGAAAAGGGTAGATGATGTTTTGGAGCTTTATGGGCTATCATGGATTGATGTATTCATGATAATACATGTTGTAATAGAATAAATAGTATCTTGTAGTGTGTTAGAAGACCTTGTGGGATATTGATATGAGTGGTTCGTGATGGCTCGATATAGGTACAATCATTCTAGAATAGTATATGGTGTACTATAAGACCCTATGGGGTATTGTCATGATGATAGGTGTGATCACATAGATAGAGTATGGGACATACTTTAAGACCATGTGGGGTATTTTTATGATCAGATATGTTGGGGGTGTGGTATATAAGGAGGATCAAATGAGGTTTATATTTCACATGTTCATGATACATTACTGTTATAATGAGGATGTTGATATATGGTTGTGGGTGGGGGACATATGCATATGGGGGAGGGGAAAAGATTGATTTACTTTGTCTTTACATTACTCTATTAATATGTGGTTAGAAAAAATGAAATGTGGTGATGTGATTGTGGATATAAGGTTATTTAGTAAGTGGTCGTAGAATGGTGTCTGTAATTGCAATGTTGTGGTATGTGGATGAGTGATTCATGGATGGTTGTGGAATGGGGTAATGTTTGATGATATTTGTTTTTTATATTGATTCATTCTCACATCCCTGGTCAGTTAGTGAGGGTTCTTCCGAACAGGTCGCTTCTATTTTGAGTTAGAGAGACCCATGAACTAATAGGTTGGAGTGGTAGGGACTTTTTTGGCATTGTATACATGGTGATTGATGAAAATTAAGGGATTAGTGATTATTCTCATTTATTGGGGATGGAATCTATTGGGTTCCTATTTTTGGAAGGTGGATGAGTTTTTTTAAAAGGTTGGGGCTGAAGCCTCATTTATTATTAAATCAAAGCAAAGACCTCCTTTTAATTGGGTAAAGGGAGACCCATAACATAGCCCGAAGGCCCAGTGGGACATAGAGTTTAATGATTGTACTTTTTTTGCATTTTTTATATATGTGATTGTTATTTGTTTGGATGATATATATCTTTCTTACTCTTTCAAATTTATAACACATGGATGTTGGTGTTTTTAGAGGGACTATCCAACTGATTAATTCCATGCTCTCCCCACCACCATAACTTTTTGATCACTTACAAGATAGAATGATATGAATTTTAGTGACTATTGAGGTGGCATTGATGGATGTGGTAGATGATGTGGAGTTTTAGAGACCATCTTGCATGTATTTTCTCAATCATGTGTATTTTACATATATGTAAAATTTGGCATGTGGGAATTTGACCTATGTAATGGAATTATTTGATGTTGATCGGTGGTTCATTTTATCATTCTTAATATTTTTAGGGTAATTCTTCCCATATATTCACATTTTATACCCTCGATGCTAGTCTCCAACATTGGTCCCATTGGAGGCGAGCCTTGGGGTCACTCTCGCCATAATTGTAAGCCTAGGATGGTTATCAATAAGGGTGAGTTGTGACAATGTGGAATCAAAGTTTTTAGATGAGTGTTATGATAGAGATTGGTGTTAAGAACAGGTTAGGAATTTCATGGAATTGATAGGGAAGTTGTGAAAATATATCCCAACATATAATGTAGATCAATGAGACTGTCTGGGGCATAAATATTTGGCCACCTAGAGATTTGATTCAAGTAATTTGACAACCAATTTAAATATATTTTTGAAAGTGTAACTATTGGGACCTAGACACCTTGAGTGGGGTGAATGAGGGTGTTACCAGTTTTAAACTTTTATTTTCTTCTTATTTTATCTTATTCTATTTAGGACCATGTTCCCATTTTAGAAAGAAAATTTTTTCATCCAATTATTTTTATATCATTCCCAACATAAATCATTCACATTAAATAAATATGTAAGAACACTTGATTTTTCATGGTATACCAAAATAGGCTATTATAAGTAGCACGCACCAAAAATATGTCAGTGTGTGAGATAATTAATACAAATTAACTATTATATTACAATGATTTGGAAAGATTCACTGCCTATCAAGGGCCACTCCATCTTTATTGCTATCTTTGCAACTTTTGTGAAGGAAAAAAACAGTTTATAGACATGAGGGTCTCTTCAATATCATCATGGAAAACATAAAATATTTTCATCTGTAATTTCAGATAGACTCACTTGGATCCTTAAATGTTGTTAACCTTATCTTCTTCAAATAAGATATGCAATACTCCACATATGTGAGAATTAAGTTTTAATTTCTTCAAAAATGAAACAATGACTTATTCTTGAATAATGAAAATTTAAGAAACTGAAACTATCCTTCTATAGCACTCCTTCAAAACCATTCTATTTTAATCACTACAACACTACCAAATCTTTAGTGCTTGAAGGATTCTCTTATTCTCCTTCTCAAAACTAATATCTCAATATAGTTCAGTCTTTTTTCTTCCTTCATTAACTGAATATAGAAATATGGTAGCAGTATCCCTTATTTTCATGAATACGTATGTTTGGGAATGGGTTTCCCATCTATCATATTCATACTTATTCATAATGTTTACATAGATGCTCATTTATCCCATGCACACCCACTAATAGTGTTGAACAGTCTTTATTTATCATACTCTCCCCGATCATCGATAGGTGTCTATGTAACACTTCCCTTTTTAAATGTAACATATTTCTTCTTTTTATCATACTAAAAAGAAATAATTACATATTTGAAAATATATAATCTCAAGTAATCAGTTCCATGATACTTCAAAATATCACTACATGAAAAAAATTCATATTCTAAAATTTGATTCTCTAATAATACCACACTATGAGATCCATTATAACCTCTCTATTATTTCAGCCTTTTGATTTACATACAGTTTCTATATTTGATTCTTCTTTAAACATTTCAATCAATACTAGATTCATAGAAAACCTCCATATATCAGGGAAAGATATCCTCGATATCATTGAATTTTAACTTTATCTGAAACATTGAATATTGTAGCAAAATATATATTATATTTTTTAAACCTCCAAATATAAGGGGAATTAATTTCCAAAATAGTTTCCTTTTGTGCTGAAATATGAATCAATGTGATGAGGCTTTCACTTCTATCCCTTATTCACATACTATGAAGTTTTCTAGTGGCATGTTGTTTTAACCATAATTGTCTCAAAATTCAAAACAAGTACGATTCATGTTGGACGTCGTGTGGGAATTATAGATATAGCATAGGGGACTCCTACACACACAACATCATGGAGGAGAAATACAACAATGGGTACATCATCATTTTAGGAATATTACACACAATATTAAATAATGAATAGTTCCAATATTTTGATGATGTACTACCTCAGAATGCATCTTGAATACTTTATCCTTTAATAAGCTCAGGCATGCTCTCATCTAGTTCTTGAAGATCGATGAGAGATGGTTCTATCCCACAACCCACTATACTACCCCATACTCATTGAGGATATGCACCCATTCACTCACACCTTGAATATCACCCCCTTCACACATACACCGGTATCAGCCCATACAAATTCACTATCACCACACATTTCTAAGAACCTTTTAGCTTTGTCCCCATCAATATTGATGGGAGACTGCTTGGGTTCTTGGACTTAAGGGGAAAATTTCCCCTTTCATAAATTTGTAGAAACCAACACCAACACTAGTCTGAGTTTCACTCCACCATCCTCATTTTTTTATTTCACCTTCAATTCTAGTAACCAAGCAGCCATGATTATATTTTAATGAAAATTAATTAATTCCATCCATTAATATATTTTCAAAAAATCAATCTTATAATCTCTTGATCACTACATTCTCACCCTTTGGATTTTTTTAAAAAATTTCCAATGAAGTCTAAGTATATCTCCTTTCTCAACCCTAGTTTGTCACTTGATTATTTATTTATTCAATGGAAAGAAAAATAGTACAAAGAAAAAGGAGTATGAAATAGATTAAGGAGGCATAAAACAGTGAAGCCCAAGGGAGTACCCTCTTATAATACTCACCCCCTCGGGTCTCAAGAAGTTTGTACTTCGGTAGAAAATGGTGATTTCCTCTTGAACAACCATAGATGTAAGACGGTCTGCAACCCTGTTCCCCTCACACCAGGTGTGAAGCAGACAAATATTGTAGTTGATCAGGCTTTTTACTTTATTATTATGTAGGAGATCGACTAAGGGATGGTACCTGTGTCATGCAGTGAGTTGTACAAAACAATAGTGTCAGTTTCCACATTAGGGACTTTGATATTCCTTTGGCTGCATAATCTTAAACCTGTGAGCATTACCTTGGCCTCATCCTGTAGAGACTATCTGCAACTAAAGTGAGCTGAAAAGGCCATAATGACAGAACCCTTGGGGTCACGTACTACTCCCTCCCATCATTATGTTGTGGCTACAAGATCCATTTGAGTTAAGCTTGATACTCTTAGAATGAGGGCACCATCAAACCCAGTAGCCTAGGGGAGTGTCGGGCATATCCTGGTTGAGAGGTCTGTTCATCTAGACTGGTTTAAGGGTAAGAGTGGCATGCCAGTTTTTCACCAATCAAGCCATATCGATAAACAGGCTCTTAGTTCTGATTATAAGAGACTTTCATGAAGCCCAAACCTCCTCATAGAGGGCTTTATTTCTTGCTTGCAAGATGCACCAGCAACCAGCATTAAGAACAATCGCCTGAGCCGTCATTTTAGGGACCACATCACTTGCACCATGAAACCACCATTCTAAGGGGATACCGAGGAGCTCCAGAGATAAGAAGGCCATGAAATCTCCAAAGAATCTCAATACTGTGCGTGCCCAGTTACCTTTAAAAATGAGGTGGTTCATGCTCTCCTTCCGGTTCTTCTTACAACAAGAGCACCTGGAGACAGTGGCGATGCTCAATATTTTAAGATTATCATCAGTAGGGACTTGATGGTTTCTAAACCTCCATGTAAGGAAATTATTTTTTTGTGGGTGTCATTTTGCACCATATCGTCTCGTTCCAATGGTCTGGGAGGTCTCGAGAAGACGTTTCCCTTCAGAAATCTCACATTGAGAAGGTATCTATGTATGAGGCTGTAAAAATACATTTGTCGTGTTCCGAGTTCTTTTCAATGAGATCAAAAGTCCCTTGTTTCTCTTTTTCCAGGATCATGCTTGTAAACTGTGGGTACCTATTGGCCTCTCTGAAGGATATACCTCAATTCGAATAGCCTGGGAATCCAAGCTGAGAGCCTACCCATTTGTGGTGCTATAAGAGGATATCACCTTTCCACACAATCCATCTGGAATGAGGATGCATAATAGGTATGTGATTAGAACCCTCAGGCCCAAAAGGGGATGCTTGCCCACTCATCATTTCCATATCCCATATGCATCTGGTAGACATGGTCTTTCCCCATAGGGTGCATTCTTCAACAGCCTCCCACACCAAATTTGCATGCATGCAGCAAAAAGTATATGATAGATTCCTCACTGATACCCCCACCTTAATGGGCCTAGCCATCCTATCCCAGGAAACCCAGTGCCTTTTACCCTCCGAAAGAGCATCCCATATAAACCCTTCCATAAACTTGTTGATGGTACAAATAACTCCCTTCAGGACATTAACAGCTATAAGGGAATGAATGGGAATGGACGAGAGGATGTTGTTGACAAGATCTATCCTTCCTATGAAAGATAATAATTGGTTTTTCCAATTAAGGACTCTCCCCATGATCCTTCTCACAATGTAGTCAAAGTGGCATATATGCAACCTACCTAAAGACAATGGGGTTCCCGGGTACTCCATTGGAAAAGAAACCCTCTGCATGTCAAGACTATGACACAAAGAGTTAATCCTCTTATCATAGAATCTATTTGAGATATAAAGGTTGTTATTTGCCCTATTAATAAGATGGTCACTCCAATGACAGTAATCTTCAAGACCAATAGTGATGCCACAAACTAATCACTTGTTGTCATTCATGAAGATGACCGTATCATCTGCGAACATAAGTTGGTATATGGTGTGGGGGCCCAATCAACTCTGGTAGGGAAGGATATATCCCTTGTACATGCTTCTTCTAATAAGCCGATTGAGGAAATCTTGGGTGAGAATAAAGAGGGTTGGGGAAAGAGGGTCCCCTTCCCTCAGATTGTGAGTAGCCTTGTAGAAACCTTGGATCTTTTCCATAAAAGAGACAACCAACCACAAATAACTAAAGCACATGAAAATAAGATTGGAGGACCAAGAAGAGAAACTCATACTTGCTAACACCTTGATAATGAAATTCCATTCAATTCTTTCATACGCTTTGTTCATGTCATGTTTTATTTCCATATTGGAGCCATGGGCCTTGATGTTGATGTCTTTAACCATCTCCTAAGCTAGAGCTATGACACCATGGATTGATCTGCCTCTGATGAACCTATGTTGTTCCATAGAAATCCAATGTGAAGGTGGCTAAATATCTTCATTTTGATGACATTGGCCAATATTTTGTATGAGAAATTACACATGCTCACTAGTCTATAATGTTGGAGGGAGGACAGATCCTTGATTTTGGGTATGATTACCAAGGTGGTTGCACAAGCGACTCGCAGTAGGCTCCCTTCTCGAAAGAATTCCTGAATGTCTCTCACCATATCCCCTTGAACCACATCCAAGACTCCCTATAGAAGGAGCTCGGAAAGCTATCAGGACCCAAGGCACTCTAGGGATTAAGACCCATCATGGCCTCATAAATTTCCTTCCTCAGGGACTTCTACCAAGAGTTTTTGTCATGATCAGAGACTGTTCATGGGATCACTGCCAGAAATTCGACACTCCCATTCAGGTAACATTCAAGCATATGCGGGTTAATTCCTATAAGGATATTTTTGAAAAAATACTGGGCCATATCACCCACAACATCCCAATCCTTGGAGTAGGAACAATCCTCCATCTAAAAATTGGGTTTAATGAGGCGTTTCTTCTCTCTTATTCATAGATAGAAATAGACAGTATTACAGTCTCCATCCCTTAACCATTTGATCCTCGATTTTTCACGTGTTATGCTTTCCTGGCGCAAGAGCATCTCTACCATAATGTCCTTCTTTCCAGTGAGATATGAAAACAATAACTCATTCCACTCTTCATCAAGATTACACTCCAGTCGAACAATCTCTTGCTTGATGATGTTGAGGTCCTGGGTGTCGAGGGGATGTTCCCTAACCCACATCAGAAGGTCATGTTTTAGACATCTCAGCTTATTGTGAAGCTCAGTTCAAGCATCTCCCTAAATAGGCTTGTTCCACGAATTGTTCATGTCCTGATGATAGCCTGGAAAGCGAGTCCACCGGTGGGAGAAGCTAAAGCGATCATTGCTTTCCTTCCCAAAGGACAAGGAGACTAGAATCGGTTAATGATCATAAATACTAAGAACGAGGTGAGTTACCTTGCTAGTGGTGTAGGAAGAGATGGCATGAATGTTTGCTAGACATCTGTCGAGGCGACTCCAGGAGCGATGGGCCCCTTTTCGATTGTTTCACCAAGTAAAACGATCACCGGGGTAACTCAGGTCCATCAGTCCCTTGCCAGCCATGAATTGAGAAATGCCCATGCCAGCCTTTCAGAGGAAAACCCCCCTCCCTTTCATTTCATCTGGTCCATCTATAATGTTGAAGTCCCCTCCTACTATCCACATGGATTCACCAGGGTCAAAAGCATTGAGACCCTGCCACGATGATACTCTTCTCTGGGCATCACAACTGCCACAGATAAAGGACACATATAAGTTGCTATTGACTGTGTTCACTTTTGTAGTGATAGACTGATCATCTGCTTGTATCAAATTCACCGAGTTTTTGTTGTTCCAGAAGATCCATATGTGCAGTTTAGTGGTGTTGGCATGCATAGAAGCATGCATTCTTATCCTATTTGCAAACTCACCTATTTTGGAAGGGATTATTTTGGGCTCAAGGAAAGCAATAATAGAGGCCTTATTCTTCATAACCTCGGAGGAAATGAAATCTGTTTTGACCCGTGCACCCAGGCCACGAGCATTCCAAATGAAGATAGGTATCATTTTATTAGAGGGCGCCTATCTTGGGCCCCAGGCTGGTCGGGTACTTACAGATTAGGAGGAGAAAACATCCGAAGGTGTTTGGTTTCAGACCTCGTGCATACTTCACATAACTAAGGGGAAGGAAGCAAAGTTGGAGGAGTTTGAGGACGGAGGATAATGAACCACCCCTCTTTGAACGCCCTGTGGAGGAGAACCATCAGGCCCTTCTAATTCTAAAGTAGATACAAAGCAGACTCATGTTTGAAGGAGGGCCTTCTAATACAGAGAGAGGTCCTTGAGAAGGGCTTGAGCTGGGGGGGGGGGGGGGGGGGGGTCTTCAGATCGGAGCTTCTGAGTAGGTGATCAGTTGAGGAGGAACCCGTGAGGACAGGGTACTTACAGATTAGGAGGAGAAAACATCCGAAGGTGTTTGGTTTCAGATCTCGTGCATACTTCACATAACTAAGGGGAAGGAAGCGAAGTTGGAGGAGTTTGAGGATGGAGGATAATGAACCACCCCTCTTTGAACGCCCTGTGGAGGAGAACCATCAGGCCCTTCTAATTTTAAAGCAGGTACAAAGCAGACTCCTGTTTGAAGGAGGGCCTTCTAATACAGAGAGAGGTCCTTGAGAAGGGCTTGAGCTGGGGGGGGGGGGGGTCTTCAGATCGGAGCTCCTGAGAAGGTGATCAGTTGAGGAGGAACCCGTGAGGATAGGGTACTGGATAAAGGGGTCAGGATCTCTAAAAGGGGGAAGGTATTTTGGGATGATAGCTTCAATACCTTTCCCATGAGGGAGAGAAGAGGCCACCTGAAAATAAGGATCCTGAGGGGGGGAAGGGGACAACATGACATAAGCGACCAAGGCCAAGCAACCTGAATAGTCTCTAGCCGTTGGAGAGGGGGATGAGAACTCAGAAGCTTTAACCGGAGGACCACCTTGAGAAGGAGGGGTTTTCAGGTCAATCTCCAGCAACACCCCCCCCCCCCCCCCCCCCCACCACCACCACATCTTCTGACTAGATGATGTAGGAAAAGAGTCTGGATTGCCACATCTAATGTTCTTTTGCTTCCGGCCACTATCTCCAAGCTGAATCCTCCTACAATCAAGCAAAGTATGACCCTAAAAACGACACACGGAATAGTGCCCGGGAACCACAGGGTAGAAGATGTCTTGATTCCAGACTAGCATGTCCTGAACCAAGAGGAAGATCCCGTTCAGAGGCGGAAGGGATAAGTTGAAGTCCACACAAATTTGGGCTATCGCAGAATCAGAGCAGCTCAAGGTACATTCACCCGCACATAGAACGCATCCAAGAGAGTCGCCAATTGCTCTGAGAAAAGCAATATCATGGAAAGGGAGCGGAGGCCGGGAAGATAAAGCCAGACCGCCGGATGAGAGACCTCCTTACCCTTATGGATCACCATCGACCACTGCGTTAGGTTAAAACACCAACGCCCCATAGGACGGGGACCAAAACACCAGGACCGAACAAAATCAGATTCTGACGCCAACACCGCACAATACGATTTGCGGTGCAATGGTGAAATGAGAGATTGCATCCCCAAGCCCTAGGATTCGACGAAGCGATGAAAGAACGGAAGAAGAGGCTTATCTGCGCCAAACCTCGCCACAAGGGTCCACTTGAGATAGGAAACAACTTCTTCAAAAGTCAAGGTAGGAACCCCTATAGTTGGGCAGGATCCAGCCTTCGACACGGTCGGGGAGACCAGACGAATCTCCGGGAAGCAGGGACAGAAAAGAATATGGGGAGAGCAGTATAAAGTGATATTGAAGGAGATTCCATGGAGCGAGGCAGGGGAAGGGAGATGAGTGGATGCAGGAAAAACCAGAGGAGCAATGGAAGGCAGCGGAGATCCCGGGTCGAAGACCGTCGGAACGCGCTGCGCTGCCGGGAAACTAGCGGGTGAGGAGGATGGAATGGTCGAAATTTTTTGAAAACACGAAGGTGCGTAATGAACGTTCTCCTGATTCATTTTCCAAACCCCACTCCCACAATCCTCGTTTTTCAATAAAATACAAAGGGTCCTCTTCATATTTTCATTGGGGGATTTAAATCGTATGAGGTTCACTGTTGAACCTGGAGTTTGGTCAATGGATGACTGCCACGTCGGAGAAAATTTTCAGTGGAAATTTAGACTGGAAATTTTCAGTGGAAATTTAGACTAGAAATTTTCAGTGGAAATTTGACGGGAATTTCCAGCGGAGAGCAGCGTAAAAAAAACCCCAAAAATGCATAATGGGGGCATTTTCGTCCAAAACTCAACCTGAGGGTCAGGTTAGGGTGCCCAACCTGAGACGATTTAGGGGGTACTACCACAATCTTTAATGTTTTATATTTCAAATATTACACCCTCATTTACTTCCTCTTTCAAAACATACACCTTGTACCAAATAATTCACGATGAAATTCCCACCATATCTCTCCAACAAGACTTCAATAGTTAATTTCTTGCTTCCCCATAATGCTTCCCTTCAAAAGCATATAGTAGCACAACTCTTTAGCTTCATTTATTTATGAATAACCTCTTTTAATTTCAATGTTTCCATATAATTGTTGTATTTCATATTTTAACCTCTAATGAGTGAATCCCCACTTTTCAAAGGCTTTTCCAGAAATCCTTTAAGCCTATTGATCCAAAGCTCTCTGTGGGAACCAAAAATCAATGTTTACAATGCTAATGTTGATAATATTTTGACTATTAATCCATAAACCACATTAGATCTTGAGTAATTAAATTTTCCTAATATCTTAAACAACTTCTCATGGAACCAATAGTTCAAAAACATTAAAACACATGGGAGAGGAACATACCACTTTGTAGCACCACTAGATGTCATTTTTCAATACAAAACGAGCAATACCACTTGATTCCATAGTCTCCAATACATTGAAACATATATCCATTCTTTCAGTTGAGTCAAGTAACCTTTAAGTTCATGAATCCAACTCCCCACAATTTTTTCACCTTCCACATATCATAAGTTAAATACATATTAGCATGGGAGACACTTGATGCAACCATTTTCTTGAAACCAATCTTTCTCCAAATTTCTTTTTGGGTATCTTGAAAAGAATAAATATATAATTCTATAGCATGAGTTTATAAATAATATTCTTGAAATACATATCAAGTTTTCCATCCACTCTTTCAGAGAATTCCACTATCAAATAGTGTCTGATATCATTTTAGAGGACTCTAAAAAATATACAAGCATGGTTGGGAGGACTATAACAAGGATTTGACACTTTGATTGCTTTAAATTAGCCATAATATCCATTTTTTACGATATTTTAGCATAGGAAGATGTATTCCAGCATTAATGAGCATATTTATGCATGAATGCAAAAGTTTTAGCTCACATCCTCATAGTTGGACATTTTATAAACACAAATCCACAATGCTTATTTTGACAGATTCAAACATAGCAATGCTTCAAATTCTTTAAGGTATATGTAAATTCACATACAAAAATAATATATATATATATATATATTGATTCCTAAAAACATAGTCGGAGAGATTCCAACATTGTTTCTTAAAATAGTTAGGTAATAATTTTAGTTCTAGAACATGAATAATGATTTCAATACATGGAATTTCAAGGAAACTAGTTAACATAGATTCTACGTTTGTATTTATTATTAAAGTATATATAATTAGAAATAGTTTTTATTTCTCTAAGATGATTTAATAGTCAATGCTATTACCTCTAGAATGATATGAACCACCACAATCTTCTATTATCAGTAAGGTTATCCACCTTACACAACCTTCTATATAGAGCAAATAGAGATTCATAAAGAATTCTCTAACAAAATTTTTCTTTGAGAAATTTCCAGATTTTTCATAGAACTTCATCATGCATCAAATTTATTTTAAACATAAACATATGTTCCAACTTTGGAATGACCATATGTTTTGTATCCCCCCTTTAACCTACATCACATCTATAATTGGATTTTTTTACAATATAGAGTATAGTGATAGGGGTACCTCAGCCTGTTTTAGGTAAAGGTATATGGATGGCCATTACAAGCTAATCCACTTCTCTTGATCTGCCTTCAAGTCTCTATTCAGTGAAAATTACAAAGATAGTTTTGTTTTTGAATATATGCACTCATATCTATCTTCTTACATAGCTTGGTGTGCATTCATTTAGGTAACATCATCTTTTTAGTATTTTGATTTAAAGAATATTCCATGCACTTATTATCATGCATCACTCTCCATGAAGGGAAAGCTCTACTAGCTCTCCGTTTATGTTTTTAAGAGGTATAGTTGAGGCTATTTAGGAATGAATCTTTCATTATCTCCATTACTACCACAAGATTTTCTATATATTTGTTAGTTCTAGGGAAATTTTTCTTTAAACCATTTTCCATCCTTTTCTTGTTGGAAACAATATCTGTGCTGGCCATGAGAGCAGTTTCTTCACCCTCATTATGTCTCCAAAATTGATTTTGAACTTTTTTACCACATTAAACACAAAATATAGTTTCTAGTCAGTATTATATCTCTATCTTTAGATTAAGTGATCTTTTATTCAATGGAGAGAAGAATTTCATTTTGATCTCCTCATTTATTTTTATCTTTGTAAATCTTGTAACATGACTATATTTAAAACATTGCACCCATTTTTTTTATTAGAAATGGGCCTTGAATACAATAGACTATATTGAGATGTAAAAGTAGTTGGTCGTACTATACTATTGAGTAATATAGATTCCATAGAAACACTTATAACGTGTCCTTCTTTCCCGTATAAATAACACTATACTCTCTTCTTTCATTGAGAATAATTTGTATCATTAGATATAGACTAACCTCTTCTTAAAACCAAATTTATGAGCGTCTAACTACTATTTGAATATATCACATGAAATTATTCTATATTTACCCTTTTTCCACAACATATAGATCTAACTCAAGGTCCTTACTATTTATATCTTTCACCTTCATTTTTTATTCTATAATCTCAATATGATAGTTCTTTTCACAAAGTACTATCACCATCTTCTCCAAACCCTACTCCTTATGGGTAAACATTGATGTCTCATGGATCTTTTCCTTTTCCATGATTGGATTTATAACTTGAATAATTGTTTCAATAATTTCTATTTATTTCATCATCCTCTTTCCAATCTTCAATAAGGTTTCCTCCAAATCGTCTACGAGGGTACAATTCCTTTCTTAATTACATTTCAAAAGTTACACTTAATTTTCCAGAACATGAATCTCCTTTTGTTGATAGCACCAAAAATTATTTATATACTATACGATGTGTATTCTTAAACTTCAATATATCTATGAGATATAAAATCCATATTTTCATATCTTTAGGAAGCATATGAAAAATAGTTATGTATATGTTTAAATAAATAATATTTGTTATTAACCTCTTTGGGAGGACATGAGATCTTAATTTCTTTCTTCATGATGTTATTCTTTTGTATTTTGGAAAGATTAAATTCTTGTACCTTCAAGTAAATCATTTATTTATACACAACATTTGGAATAATTATATTTTCCATAATCAATATAATTGAAATTCTATACATATCTTATAATTTCTTCCACATATCCTCAGATAATATTCAATCTGATATCATCTAAATATACATTATTCCATAGATACTTTTAAGACAAGTTTTAATATGAATAATTTTGGATGTTTCTGTTGAGCCCTCTGGAAGATTGTTGATTTCATATCTATGATTGATGTTTTAATAATCACAAATCATCACATACCATTAATGCTTAATCTGGTTTGATTTCTCATAAACTTAATTACAATCTGTTAATGAATTTGTTACCACTTTTTTTTCTATGCTTATTGATGTACAAAGTATTTTGGAAGCACCGATTCAATATCAACAGACATCGGAAGCACTGATCGCACATCAAACTGACTCACCGATGCAAATGACTCACCGATGCAAATGAGCCACCGATCAAATGAGCCACCGATCAAATGACTCGCCGATGCAAATGAGTCACCGATGCAAATGAGTCACCGATGCAAATGACTCACCGATGATGATCAAACTGACTCACCGATGCAAATGACTCACTGATGCTGATCAAATGAGCCACCGATGCAAATGAGCCACCGATCAAATGACTCACCGATGCAAATGAGTCACCGATGCAAATGACTCACCGATGATGATCAAACTGACTCACCGATCAAATGACTCACCGATGCAAATGACTCACCGATGCAAATGACTCACCGATGCAAATGAGCCACCGATCAAATGAGCCACCGATCAAATGACTCACCGATCAAACTGACTCACCGATCAGATGACAGACCGATGTTGATCAGTCTGATTCACCGATGCTGATCTATCTGAGTCACCGATCATTACTCACTAATGCTGATGACCTACCGATCACTTGATTCTCCAATAGTCATAAACAACTGTTTGAATTTCTTTATCTTTATCTATTTATCTTTATTTAATCTAACCAACGGTCATATTAGGTATATTTTAATGCTCTGTCAAATTATTAATAAAGGTTGTCGGATGTCAGGAAACCGTACCTCGTACTTGCGGAAAGGAAACTTTTTATGTCTTTTGAAGCACGTGACATAAATACAAGAAGACTCTGCTGAAGATAAAAAAAGGGGTGTTGATAGAAGAACACAAGAGAGATACAGAGAAAAAGAAAGAGAAGGAAGAACCGAGGAGAACAGAACCTCATACACAATCAAGCCTACTCAGGAAGAGTTCTGTGCATACAAAAGAACATTGAAGAACTTCATCAACTACATCTCACTACCTTTGAGCCTGAAGCATACGACACTCTTCCTCTCAAACAAAAATGAGAAGAGGACTCAGAATAAATTCTGACCAAATAGAAAAGAGTCCAGAGCTACACTGAAATCACCAGAGCCATTTCTAAACTCTACATCTCTGCTCTGTGATACATTTGTTTTACATTTTGAGCAGTGTGTGTTATCTGCTGTATTAAACACACACACTGACTCCTGTACTTTCACTGGAGGATCTGTAAATCCTCAGCAAACCTTTCTTCACTTCATTTCCCACTGTGGATAGTGGTAGAGGTCGTATGAGACCTGAACAGCTCTAAGCTGTTGTTTGTTTTCCCACACAGAACTGTGGTAGAGGTCTTGTGACCTGGATAGTGTGTTCACTGTTGTTAACCCCGATCTAGGGTGTGGATCATTTTTATATAAACTTTTGAGAGGACTAAGTCTCGGCTTGAGACTGAACCTCTTGGTTAATTCTCTGTGTTTGTAGCTACATACTATATCCATACTACATATTTATTTCATATTCCGCTGCTATTACTTTGAAATATAATTTATTTTCAAAGCTACTTTCATAGTTAAAATCGCAAGTGTTTATATTTATTATAGACCAGTAAGTTAGTTTCAAAAGTTAATTTAATCATAAGATTAAGTTAACTGAGAACTAATCAATCTTTGAGAAACTAATTGAACCTTTATAATCTGTATAAATTCACTACAGTTTAATCTGTTTTTGAAATAGGGGGATTTTAATCAACATTGTTTTTAACAGAAAATTTTAATTGGAACTCAATTCACCCCCCTCTTGAGTATCCACTCTGACCAACACTTGGTATCAGAGGTTGTTAATATTTTCTAAAAGTACTCTGTTTTTCAACTGTGATTTTAGTTGTATTTTAAAGTTCTTAAAATTTCTGTTATTTCTAAATTTTTATCTCTTTAAAATTCTTTTTGTAATATCATGGATAATAGACTTGAGGGTGCTGCTACTAACCGGCCACCTTTCTTTAATGGAAACAACTATGCTCAGTGGAAGCTAAAAATGAAAATTCACTTAGAAAGTATGAGCTTTGATATTTGGACTGTCATTGAAGCTGAATATAAAATTCCCAGTACTGATAGATCTACTTGGGATGAACCTACAAAGACTGCTTACAATAATAATTGTAAAGCTATGAATGCTCTGTACTGTGCTCTAGGAGATGAAGAATTTAATAGAATTTCTGCATGTAAAACTGCATATGAAATTTGGGATACCTTAGCTGTTTCTCATGAAGGAACAACTAATGTTAAGGAGATGAGATTGAATACCTATACTATTAAGTATGATAATTTTAAGATAAAGCCTGATGAACCCATTTCTGATATGTATCTCAGGTTCAATGAAATTGTCAACACAATGACTTCTCTGGGAAAGGATGTTCCAGCAAAGGAGGAAATCATGAGAATTTTGAGATGTCTACCTGAAAGATGGAGAGGAACCTCTGTCTCTATTAGAGAATCCTGTGACATTGGAACACTGCCTGTCAATGAATTAATTGGTAAGCTGATGATGTATGAAGAAGAGCTTAAAGTAAATAAAGAAGCAGATGATGAACCTAAAAGGAAGTCTATTGCCTTCAAGACTACAACCTCAAAGAATAAGGATAAGGAAAAGCCTCAAGCTATCAATGAAAGTTTAAGTAGTGAGGAAAGTGAGAATGATTCTGATAGTGATGCTGAGATGGCACACATTGCTAGAAGATTTAAGAAATTCTATAGGAAGAAGAAGTTTTTTAGAAAGTCAAACTACAAAGGCAAGTATGATAACAAAGGACACTGGAAAAAGGATTGGAAGAAGTCTGATAAATCAAATGAAGTTGTCTGTTATGAATGCAAAAGAAAAGGACACATAAAAACAGACTGTCCAAAGCTGAAATACAGAAAGAAGTATGAATACAAGGATAACAAGTACAAGAAAGCCATGAAGGCTACTTGGAGTGCTTCAGAATACAACACAAGTGAAGCTGAATCTTCAGACTCTGAAAGGAATCGAGCCAACATGTGTTTTATGACAAACACTTCTGAGGTAACATCAGAAACTCCTGCTTCAAATTCATATTATTCTGGAGATGATTCTGAAGGTGATAACATGTCTAAATCTGAACTGTTTGAATATTGTGATATGCTTGAAGAAACCTGTAATGAGCTTAAAGATAAATATAAAGGTTTAAAGAAACAGTATGCTTTAAGTGTTAAGCATAAATCTGATCTGGATATAGAAGTAGAAAATAATGCTCAGTTGCTTAAAGAGAATACTGAACTAAAATTGTCTAATGAACAACTCAGAAAAGACTTAGAGAAGTTCACAAATGGAAAGAATACTCTAACACAAATGCTAGGAAAGCAAGTTGCACCTAGATATACTACTGGTATAGGATACCAACCTGGACAAAGAAAAGTTGCCAAAACTAGATTCATTCCTAAATCTGGACAGAAGATAGTTAATTCTGGAACTTCATATGCCTCAACCAGTTATATTCATAGTTATGGATCTAATAAGGTTTATCTTTCAAAGAATGTTAATTCTACAAATTATATGAGACCCATTAGACAAATATGGGTACCTAAAGTATCATTGGCTAACATGTCTGGACCCAAGAAGATCTGGGTACCAAAATCATCTTCCATCTAAATCTGTTTTGTAGGAGACCTGCTTGAAGAGCTGTCACAAGAAGATATGGTACTTAGACAGTGGATGTTCAAGACATATGTCAGGAGACTTTTCATGTTTCAAGAGATTAGTAAAATTTGATGGAGGCTTTGTCACTTTTGGTGATAATTCAAAAGGAAAAATCATCGGCTTAGGCCAGATTGGTAACACTGATTCAATCTTGGTTTCTGAAGTTTTATTTGTCAATGGACTTAAATATAACTTGTTAAGCATTTCTCAAATGTGTGATGATGGTTTTTATGTGAAATTTAAAAATGATTCTTGCAATGTTTTTAACTCTAAAAATGTTTTAGTATTTTCTGCTTTAAGAAATGAAAATGTTTATGCTGTTGATTTAGATTCCTTAGCTAAGCAGAATATTCCTTGCTTAAATGCTTTTCATAAAGAGTCTTGGCTTTGGCACAGAAGATTAGGACACTACAATGTACACTCACTTAGAAAACTTTCTAGGAAGAACTTAGTTAGAGACTTACCCAAACTTGAATTTCCAGCAGACAAAGTTTGTAATCCCTGTCAAAAAGGAAAGCAACATAAAGTTTCTTTTAAATCAAAGAAAGAAGTGTCAACTTCTCAACCTCTCGAGTTGGTTCACATGGATTTATTTGGACCTTCTAGAGTTTCTAGTTTAAATGGGAAGCACTATGTCTATGTTCTTGTAGATGACTTTTCTAGATATACTTGGGTATATTTTCTAGCTCACAAAAGTGAAGCTTGTTCTTACTTTGTTAAATACTCCAAGTCTGTAGAAAATCTTAGTGGACTCAAGATTAAGACCCTGAGAAGTGATCATGGTCGTGAGTTTGAAAATCATGAGTTTGATTCTTACTGCTCACACAATGGCTATAGTCATAATTTCTCTGCCCCTAGGACACCCCAACAAAATGTTGTAGTAGAGAGAAGGAATAGAACCCTGCAAGAAATAGCTAGAACCATGCTCAATGAATATGAACTGCCTATTTACTTTTGGGCTGAAGCTGTAAATACAGCTTGTTATGTCATCAATAGAGTCTTGATCAGACCAGTTCTTAAGAGGACCCCTTATGAGTTGTGGAACCATAGGAAACCTAAGGTTAACTACTTCAAAGTTTTTGGCTGCAAAGTCTTCATTCTCAATACTAGAGACAATCTTGACAAATTTGCATCCAAGAGTGATGAAGGAATTTTCCTAGGTTACTCTATCTCTAGTAAAGCCTATAGAGTTTTCAATAAAAGAACCAAATGTGTGGAAGAATCTGTTCACATAAAATTTGATGAAACTGATCCACATGAAACTAAAATCTCTCTTGAAGATGATCTCTCTGGTTTGAATCTCAATGATAAATACAATGGACCTATAGTTAAAACATCCAGCTCTGGAAATTCTCCAGAACCTGCTTCTGTTGAACCTCAATCTGTAGATGAATCTGAAATCTCTAGCCCTATCTTTTCAAGACCATCTAGGACTCTAAAGAACCATCCTTTAGATGTTGTTGTAGGAAATCTAGATAGAGGAACACAGACTAGAGCTTCTCTAAGAAATCAGGTTGAACATCAAGCTTTTCTTTCACAGTCAGAACCTAAAAATATCAATGATGCTATCAATGATGAGTTTTGGGTAATGGCTATGCAAGAAGAACTAAATCAATTTGAAAGAAACAAAGTCTGGAAATTAGTAGAAAGATCTAAGGACTTTTTGTCCATAGGCACAAAATGGGTATTTAGAAACAAAGTTGATGAATCTGGAAACATCATTAGAAATAAAGCTAGGCTAGTTGCACAAGGTTACAATCAAGAAGAAGGAATTGACTATGAGGAACCTTTGCACCTGTAGCTAGATTAGAGGCTATTAGGATCTTACTTGCCTATACATCACATCTGAATTTCAAGATATATCAAATGGATGTCAAAAGTGCTTTTCTAAATGGTTTTATTGTTGAAGATTTTTTTGTAGAACAACCACCTGGTTTTTTTAAATCCTCATTTTCCAAATCATGTTTTTAAACTTTCTAAAGCTTTATATGGTTTAAAACAAGCTCCAAGAGCTTGGTATGAAAGGATTTCAAACTTTCTTATCTCAAAAGGATTTACAAAAGGAGTAGCTGATCCCACTCTTTTTATAAAAAGGATTTCAAAAGATGTATTAATAGTACAAATCTATGTTGATGATATTATTTTTGGATCTTCTAAAAATTCCTTATGTACTGATTCTTCAGAGGTTATGCAAAATGAATTTGAAATGAGCTTAATGGGAGAGCTTAAGTATTTTCTTGGTTTTCAAATTCTTCAAACTAAAGATGGAATTATTTTAAATCAAAGTAAATATACAAAAGATCTTTTAAAACGTTTTGGATTGGATAGTATTAAGGAAAGTGATACACCTATGAGTACTACCTGTAAATTGGATACAGATGAAGCTGGGAAACCAGTGGATCAAACCAATTACAGAGGTATGATTGGGAGCTTACTTTATCTTACTGCTAGTCGACCAGAAATTATGTTCAGTGTATGTATGTGTGCTAGATTTCAAGCTAATCCTAAAGAATCACACTTACTGGATGTTAAAAGGATTTTTAAGTATCTTAAGTATACTATAAATTTAGGTTTGTTTTATCCAAAAGGACAATCATTTAACCTAACTAGCTATTCAGATGCTGACTTTGCTGGATGTAAGTTAGATAGGAAGAGCACATCTGGAACATGTCATTTGCTTGGAAAATCCCCAGTATCATGGTGTAGTAAGAAACAGAACTCAGTTGCATTGTCTACTGCCGAAGCAGAATACATAGCTGCTGGTAGTTGCTGTGCACAAATTCTGTGGATGAAACACACTCTATTGGATTATGAATTTGATCTTAAACATGTTTCAATTAACTGTGACAATACTAGTGCAATAAATATATCTAAGAACCCTGTGTCTCACTCTAGAACTAAGCACATTGATGTCAGACATCACTTTCTAAGAGATCATTATCAAAAAGGTGATATTTCTTTGAAATTTATTAGTTCTGAACATCAATTAGCTGATATCTTCACAAAGCCTTTATGCTATGAAAGAATGAAATTTATTAAACAAGATTTGTGTATGATTGATCTGTGAAACCGATCTGTGAAACTGATCTGTGAAACTGATCTGTGAAACCGATCTGTGAAACTGATCTGTGAAACTGATCTGTGAAACCGATCTCTGAAACTGATCTGTGAAACCGATCTGTGAAACCGATCTGTGAAACCGATCTGTGAAACCGATCTGTGAAACTGATCTGTGAAACTGATCTGTGAAACTGATCTGTGCAACCAATTTGTCATACCGATTTTTTTTATTATATTGTAATTAATTAGTAAATTTCTTTTATACTTTTTATGGGAACCCTAAATGATAAAATAAATGATGCGCGGCTATTTATCCTCCCTAAACCTTTGACCTTTCATTTCCCGCCGAACCTTTCAACCTCTCTTCCCCTCTACTTCGAACCTTCGAACTCCTGCCTTCCCAAAATCCTCGAATGGATAAGCAAAAGAGACCGAGCAAAGGACCGGATAGCCCTGTACCTTCAATGCATGCTCGAGGCGAGTTGAGTAGTACCTCTCAACGATAAGTAAATACGAACCTGGAAACTCGGATTGTTGCTGAAGAAAAAGAAGTCAGCTCTGCGTGGCTTTTGTCAAGTAAGTCATTGTTGCTGCAAGTTCTTGAATCGCAAGGATGGATAGACTGGTTTTCTGACAACTCTCGAATAGACTACCCGAAGCTGGTACATGAGTTCTATATGAATCTGGAAATCACTTTAGATGGTGTGGAGGCTGCCAGGACGTCGTCTGTGGTAAAAGGAAAGAAAATATCCTTCTCATCTAAGTAGTAGGCTGAGTGCTTGAACGTACCTCATGAAGGTCGGTATGAGGATTATGCTAGGAATATTCCTCCAACATCTGATTACTTATCTTATGAATTAGCTCTGGAACTTCTGACAGGAAACAGAGAGTCACGGAGAATTACAGCTTCAGAATTAGATGGTGAATGCAGACTTCTTTTCAAGTTTATTCAGCACCAACTTTGCCCTAGGAGAGGAGATTTTGCTGCTGTAAAGTACCAGGATGTTTTCCTGTTGTTTCTTCTGAAAACACATGAGAAAATCAATTTGTGTAGATATGTGATGGTACACATAGCTGGAATGATAAAACCGTCCAAGAAAGCCACTGCCTTGTTTTATTCAAAGATGATATCTACCATGCTCAAGAATCTAGATTGTATTGATGAAGATGATGAAGTTAATGAAACAGATCATACCTTCTGTCTCAACAAAGAGATCTGAAAGAGGATGAAGATAAATTGGAATCCATGGAAGAAGTGCTGGGTTGCAGATGAAGATAAATTGTATGAAGCCTACAATCCCATAGATCATGGAAAGAGGCCAAAGGATTTGAGAGACCCTGGCTTGAAACCAAATGAGGAACCAGTTTATTCTGATGATGATGAGCAAGAAGAAGGAAAGGATGAGGCCACCGAAACCCAAGGGCAAGAAGAAGCTGCGACTGAGGAAGGAAGTATGTCATCTTTTGAAGATAGGAGTGATCCTGACACTGCCAGTCCCAAAAGAAGAATAGAATTTGGACCTGCTAGTCCACCCTTAGCCCTACCAGAATCAGAACCTATTCTTGGTGATGAAGAAGATTCTGACACTGAAGAATATCACAGTGAAGCTTCTGAGAAGAGTGATGATGGACGTGCTGATAAAGCTGAGGCTGTTGCTGATGGTGATAACAGACCAGCGGATGGTCTTTCTGAAGAACAAATAGAATCACCTAAATCAGTACAAGAAATACATATCAGTGGCAAGGATGATTCACCAAAAATCAGTGGAACAACAAGCTATGAGAAACCAAAATACACCCTGTGTGCTGCTGTTTGGGATGACTACCCTGGTTATGCTGTGTTGGGCTTAGAATATTCTGAAGACGAAGAAGCAATCCCAGAATCTGCTGCAGCTGTGAAGAGGAACCTCCCACGAGAAGCAAGGTCTGTTCTTGCTGTTGATCCTACAAATGATAATTTACCTGGTTCAGGAATCTCTCAAGATGATCTTGACAAGTTTAAGATTGAATTGCTAACCGCTGTGAGAGCCACAGTTAGAGAAGAAATTTCTAATGCTCTTACTCAAGTGTCTCTCCAAGTTTCTGAACATTCATTGGAAGCCTTCTCACAAAGAGTATCTAATGCTGTGAAGCCAGACCTAGCCAATACTGGTGAACTTATTGGCAGGCAAATAACCTTTTTGAATCAGACTATGAAGGATCTTCACACCGACCTGGTATCTCTATCAAGCGAATTTCGATCAACCCTCTCTGGTATGATGGAAGTTTTGAGAAATTTGATTGAACATCTCAACAAGTCTGACCTGAGGAAGTTGAAAGCTGAGTTAACTCACATAGTTAGCCAAGCCAGTACAGGCAAGGTAACCAAGATCACTACCCGTGAGATAGAAGCTCTAAGAGAAGTTGTGCATGATGAGTTAGCTGCTGTAAGACAAATTCTTGATTTAGAATCTTTGAGGAAGATGAAAGATCTCTGTGATAACAGTCATAAGATGGCATTGGTGTATTCAGCAGATGCTAAGAAAGCTCTGCAAGAGATCAAAGAGAAAGTTGATAATTACTTTTCTAAGATTTATACAAAACATGAGATGACTGCAAGCTTCAAGGTGTTGGCAGAGAATCTGAAATTACCTCCCGTCACTCAGGCCTTCAAAACTCAAGTTCATCAGTTGCAAGATTTTGTCCCTTCCTTGGCACAGTTCATGGAGAATAAAGATGATTTTGAAAAAGCTATGAAGTATGGAGAAGAAGTCATTCAGGACTTTATTCATCTTTTGAAGCCCTATTTGCATGCACAGGCCACTGCCATAGTACTTCCTACTTCTGAACCTCTCAGTGACTCTGATATAGCTCCAAATCAGCTATCTGTTGCTCAAGATCTCTCTCAGTTAAGACCAGTTCCTCAGTAAGCTTCTCAATCAGCTCCTGTTTCTCACCAACAACCCTCTGTGGTACCTGCTCCTACACCTGCCCGAGTTGTCCTACCACCACTTCAGATTCGCCAAGACCAGCCTGCCTCCAAGCCTTCAAACTTACCCACTATTGATCCCAAAGACAAAGGCAAAGCCCCTTTTTATCCCAACAAATAGTTGTGTATTGTTTTTGATGGGGTGAACACTGTGCTGCTTGTAATAGTCTGTACTTTATCAAATATTTTTCTATCTATACTCTCTGCTGACTGCTTTTACTTTCACTTTCTCTTATCTGTTTTCCCTCCTTTTTGATTTTCCCAAAGGGGGAGAAGAACAAGAATACTTTATGTGGGAGAAGAAAATTTATGGGAGAAGAAAAAGAATACTTTATGGGAGAAAAGATGTATATATCTCAGGGGGAGAAATCTGTATAATATATATGGGTAATCTAAATTAAGGGGGAGATTTATATATTTTTTTTTATTCTTCTTATGGTTTAATTCTCATTATGTTTTTATTAATGATATATCATATTATTTATATTTAATGATAAAGATTTTTGATTATCAAAAAGGGGGAGATTGTTGAGCCCTCTGGAATATTGTTGATTTCATATCTATGATTGATGTTTTAATAATCACAAATCATCACATACCATTAATGCTTAATCTGGTTTGATTTCTCATAAACTTAATTACAATCTGTTAATGAATCTGTTACCACTTTTTTGTCTATGCTTATTGATGTACAAAGTATTTTGGAAGCACCGATTCAATATCAACAGACATCGGAAGCACTGATCGCACATCAAACTGACTCACCGATGCAAATGACTCACCGATGCAAATGAGCCACCGATCAAATGAGCCATCGATCAAATGACTCATCGATGCAAATGAGTCACCGATGCAAATGAGTCACCGATGCAAATGACTCACCGATGCTGATCAAACTGACTCACCGATGCAAATGACTCACCGATGCTGATCAAATGAGACACTGATGCAAATGAGCCACCGATCAAATGACTCACCGATGCAAATGAGTCACCAATGCAAATGAGTCACCGATGCAAATGACTCACCGATGCTGATCAAACTGACTCACCGATCAAATGACTCACCGATGCAAATGACTCACCGATGAAAATGACTCACCGATGCAAATGAGCCACCGATCAAATGAGCCACCGATCAAATGACTCACCGATCAAACTGACTCACCGATCAGATGACAGACCGATGCTGATCAGTCTGATTCACCGATGCTGATCTATCTGAGTCACCGATCATTACTCACTAATGCTGATGACCTACCGATCACTTGATTCTCCAATAGTCATAAACAACTGTTTGAATTTATTTATCTTTATCTCTTTATCTTTATTTAATCTAACCAACGGTCATATTAGGTATATTTTAATGCTCTGTCAAATTATTAATAAAGGTTGTCGGATGTCAGGAAACCGTACCTCGTACCTGCGGAAAGGAAACTTTTTCTGTCTTTCGAAGCACGTGACATAAATACAAGAAGACTCTGCTGAAGATAAAAAAAAGGGGTGTTGATAGAAGAACACAAGAGAGATACAGAGAAAAAGAAAGAGAAGGAAGAACCAAGGAGAACAGAACCTCATACACAATCAAGCCTACTCAGGAAGAGTTCTGTGCATACAAAAGAACATTGAAGAACTTCATCGACTACATATCACTGCCTTTGAGCCTGAAGCATACGACACTCTTCCTCTCAAACAAAAACGAGAAGAGGACTCAGAATAAATTCTGACCAAATACAAAAGAGTCCAGAGCTACACTGAAATCACCAGATCCATTTCTAAACTCTACATCTCTGCTCTGTGATACATTTGTTTTACATTTTGAGTAGTGTGTGTTATCTGCTGTATTAAACACACACACTGACTCTTGTACTTTCACTGGAGGATCTGTAAATCCTCAGCAAACCTTTCTTCACTTCATTTCCCACTGTGGATAGTGGTAGAGGTCGTATGAGACCTGAACAGCTCTAAGCTATTGTTTGTTTTCCCACACAGAACTATGGTAGAGGTCTTGTGACCTGGACAGTGTGTTCACTGTTGTTAACCCTGATCCAGGGTGTGGATCATTTTTATATAAACTTTTGAGAGGACTAAGTCTCGGCTTGAGACTGAAGCTCTTGGTTAATTCTCTGTGTTTGTAGCTACATACTATATCCATACTACATATTTATTTCATATTCCGCTGCTATTACTTTGAAATATAATTTATTTTCAAAGCTACTTTGATAGTTAAACTTGCAAGTGTTTATATTTATTATAGACCAGTAAGTTAGTTTCAAAAGTTAATTTAATCATAAGATTAAGTTAACTGAGAACTAATCAATCTTTGAGAAACTAATTGAACCTTTATAATCTGTATAAATTCACTACAGTTTAATCTGTTTTTGAAATAAGGGGATTTTAATCAACATTGTTTTTAACAGAAAATTTTAATTGGAACTCAATTCACCCCCCTCTTGAGTATCCACTCCGACCAACAGTTTCTATAATCTATCTCATAAAACCTTCCCAAATTACATCTCAATATGATTACATCAATCAGTACATGGAAGGGAATACCAATATTTTTTTAAAGTATGATAATAAATCCTAATTATATTTACTAAAAAAATCCATAAAATATAGGTTCCTACACCATTGTAGATATATCTTGAATAATATTTAAGAGAATCAAAATCTAGATTAGAAAAGGATGGATGCACATAGAACCTTTAGGATATGATACCACATGTTGGGAACCGAGACACCCCGAGAGGGGGGATCAGTGTGTTACCAATTTTAAACTTTTCATTACTCCTCATCTTACCATCTTCAATTTAGGAGCTTGTTACCATGATAATAGGATTAATTATTCAACCTGTTATTTTTATAGCACTAAAAACACAAATCATTCTCATGAAATGAAGATGAAAGAACACCGTATTTTACTTAGTTCAACAAAATAGTCCAATCAAAGGTCAACACACCAATAATGTGTTGGTGTGCTAGATAAGTAATACTAACTCACTATTGTATTATAAGTATTTGCAAAGTCTATTTGCTGATCCAGGATCACTCCTTATTTACTCTATGAACTACTTTGGTGAATGAAAATGCTAATTTATAGACATGATGGTCTCTTCAAGATCACAATAAAAAACATGATATTTTTAGAATCTCTAAGTTCAGATATATACACATTGATCATTAAAGAATTTTTACCTTTTCTTCTTCAACCAGATATACTAAAAATCACTTAGATTAGAGTTTTTATTGATTTACTTGAACTATAAAACCACCTTCTTCATGGATAATGTTAATTCCACTCACTATTCTAATCCTTATTAAGAATTCCTCCTTTAATATAAGCCAATAGTGATCATTGAAACACCACCAGATCTTTGATGGATGTAGGCTACTCTTCTTCTCCTTCCGAATTCCAATATATCAATTGAATTCTCTCATTTTTCCTTAATAAAATGGATATGTAAATGTAGAACTAGTCTATATTATTAACTCAAATAACTTGGTTTTGAATTAGGTTTCATTTCACTCATCTTAGAACTGCTTCATGAAGTTTATATAGAAACTCGTTAATCACATGCGCTATAAAGCCCCAACCTTAAACCTTACTTAATCTTGAGTTATTACAAGATTACACATTGAGGATCTTTTCAGGTTTAGAGTTTTAGAGAATTAGATCATAAAACTTGCATTACATTCCACATTTAAACAAAGTGGTTACATAAAATATAGTATTCATTTTTCCCATCAACAGAAACATATTTAAAATAAAACATGGATTCTTTCTTGACACTTCCTTGACACTATCATCATATCATGTACCCTTCCCTTGACATGTGAAAAACATTTCAAAAACTTGGGATGAGTATAAAAAGCTCAGTAAGGGATATAAAAATATGGAAAGGAAAATGAGTACATGTATACATATGAATGAAATCATACTTTACCCATAAAACATAGGAATTTTAACATACCTCATAAAATCATGAATAAATCATAGAAATCATAAGACATAAAGGTAACTTGAGGCATTCATAACATTCTTACGTAGGGAGTAACCCTCTTGGTTACGTTTGGAATACCCACCACAGTATATTCCCTAAATCTCTTCAGAGAACCCTTAACATTTCACTCCTTCGCGTTACCTAATGCATTGGAGAGATATATCGGGCTCACCCGCCCTTAGTTTTTCACGGAACCACCCGTCTTCATAATAATGCCCAAGAACCATAACATAATCGTATCACATATAACATGCATAAAGGAAACATAACATTCCCACTTTTCAATCACAATATATCAATACAACACATTGATATAAAAAAATTATGAAAACCATTTTCAATACCAAAATAAAAGAAAAGTAAATCATGGTATTTATTTTTCTTTAAAAAAAGGTATGGCTTATAGAGGAAGCCGAAACTCAAATAATGGTCACGGTGGCAGAGAAGCCATTGTCGTCGCATACGTACGACAAAAACATTCCATTTTGTCGTTTAATAAAACGCTTCATATAAAAAAGATTCCTTTTGAATAAACATAAAAGTCAAAGGGGTTTATACACCGTATAAAATAAGTTTGTGTATAAAACAAAAATATGCCTCAATAAATGGAGATTGAGACGAAGTCCCTTACAAAGACTGTATCCTTGGATTAAGGATAAATCAATTACATAATAATGTGTGACAAACGAATACACCAAATATAAGTGGATATTAAGTTTAAAAAAATCAGAGGAAATTCACACATATTCATAGAATGACATATTCAAGGAGTACAAGTTTATCCCAAAGAATCAAAATTGGGTTAATAAGTTCCCTTGCAATAATTCGACAGCCTAACGGCGTCACTTCAAAATTCAGAAAAGGAATTGATGAGAGATAAAAATGGCATCTCATCACTTGTACATAAAATTTAAATCACTAAGGATATATAAGAACATATCCCAACATAATGTTATGTTAATTAAAAGACAAAACAAAATAAGTCTTTTAAAAAGAGGAGGGTGAAAGGTTCCCTTACCGACTTGGGTAACTTTCGAAACGTACACCCCATTGAAGAAGGGTCATACAATGAATATTTAAATGCCCATAAATGAAATTATATTACACAAAGAGTATAATAATTGGAATTACATACAACACTAAAAGGAAATGGTGGAAAATGTAGCATAAATCTCACGAGACTAAAAGTGAGATGAAAAATACCTTACGAAAACTCGGCAGCCTAACGGCGCCACTTAAAACTTCCAAAAATGGATTGATGAGATCAAATAGGGTCTATCATCATATTATAATAAAATTTACATAAATAGGAATATAAAATAACATCCCCCATCATAACAAAGAGGAGCTTAAAAGAAGTGACATAAAGGAGAGTACTTAAATATAAAGAGAGAGGTTAGATCTCTTACGAAAATTCGGCAGCCTAACGGCGCCACTCAAAACTTCCAAAATGGATTGATGAGAGAGAATAGGGTCTCTAATCATATTAACATAAAAATTACAGTAAGATTAATATAAAATAACATCCCAATCACAATAAAGATGATCTTAAAAGGAATTACATAAAAGAGTGTACTTAAAAAGAAAGAGAGGAGTAGGATCCCTTACCTCAAGTCCGACTTGTCTTGTTCGTTTCTTTATATTCATGAATAATAAACTTTGGTCAATTTATAATTTCCTAAGGACCTCCTTTAAATATTATTATTCAGTTCATATCACATATTATAATGTTATAATAATTGTTTAATAATGTTAGTTCATATCAGACGTTTTTGCCGATGTTTGGTACATGAGTCAAAAATGAACTTGTTTGAAAAATGATTGCCCATGTAGTTATAAGTAAATAATTTCCAGAATAGTATTAATGATTAAAATATCATATATATCCAGTACATATTCATTTTATACTATTACATATCATTTGGATATAAAAAACGAAAAGCACCGTTCATGGAGACGGTAGGCCGTACGTACGCATGAATGCTACTTTAATTTCTATTTCGTATTTTATGGAATGGAATAATAATGATATAAAGTTATATTATAATTCTAGTATAATATCATATATAGTATCATAACTCCATCCTTTATACATCCCACATATGTTATTAACGAATCAAATCACTTTGAGGGGGCGGTAGTCCGCACTTCCTTAAATGAAGATATTGCGTTTACCCATAATGGAAACCATAAATATATGCCATAAATGAAAAATACAGAAGATTAAGTAAAAAATAAACATATTATATATAATATATAAATATATTGAAATCTTAATGGCCACCTGTGAAGGTGATATATGAGTGTTGAACAATCATCGTTTCGTGAGGCAGAAATTCGTCATCCACGGAAACAGTATGTTCTTTAACCATTAGATGTAGGTGTGTGTAAGTGTACCTAGAATACTTCTTATAAAAACATCCTAGTATAATGAAGATACTAGAGTTTTTACAAAAGAAATAAATAAAAAGATTTTATGGGGTTGGAGAAGCAAAATAAAACAAAAGGACTCAAGTGAAGACATTACCTTAAAATCGGGTAACTCCCTTTGGTTTGAGCTCAAAGGCTTCCTTGGGAAGACTTCTGCCCAAAGTGAGGATTCAAGGAGTTAGAGAGAGATGTGGAGATACAAAATGGTCAGGGGTTGGCTGAGCCAAAGGCTTTGGAAGTGTGGGTAAAGAGGTAGAGGTGGGGGCCTTTTATAAGAGGAGAGGAGGGGCACTCTTGGAAAGTAAAGAAATGTTACTTTATTTTAGAATGAGTTTCAGATTTTAATGGTCCCACATTGATTTGTTTCGAGGATAAGGTGATAAGGGTTCTAAATCCACCCATTCAATAGGTTTTGGACATGTGTAGGTCTTAGATTTTACATTATCTTTCCATTTTATTTAAATCCTTTATTAATGAGGTAATCGCTGCATCATCATGATGTCATAAATAATTTAATATATTTAATGTCTAAAAATTATATAAAAACTATCATGATGTAGGAAATCGTTTTATATTTCTAATGAATATTTATAGTAAAACATATGAATTGTATAACCCTATGTAACAATTTTTTTAGTAAAACATCTCATGTTTGTGTCATTTTTACTTTAACATTAAATAAAAAGTTATTTATGTCATTTCCCAGCCAAAGTGGCTCCATGGGGTCCCCAAGTTGACCCATGGATTGTATTGGTCGGCCATGACTCATCCAATGAGGGTAGGAAATGTGTCTAGGTCATTTAATTTTATTAAAACATTATTCTTACCTTAAACTACACTAATTACCTCTAATCGCGATTAAAAACTTAATAAGTTACTATTCACCAAAAAATTATTTTAATCCCATTGAACCACATTTTACTTATTAATGACAACCATTTATGTTGGATTTTTGAAATTCAAAACACAAAGATGGCAAATTTTCATTTAAACGGAAAATCAGTTTTTATAAGTACCACTTAGTGGTTTCATTATTCATCAAAAATTGAAGTTTTTCAGAAAATTACCAAAAATTCACCCTAAGCTATATTTGATATTCCGAATTCAAAAATGATGTCTATTTTACAAAATTCAAAACATATAAGTTTAATTAATTAATTTAATAATTAATTCCCGCTGTCAAAACAAATAGCGTGTTTTTATGAAACAAAATGTATCAAAAGATTGACACTAGTTTAAGTCCGATTTCAAAGTGAAATTAATTCCCACGACCACTATTGGATTAAATGGTAAAAATATATTATAATTACACTTTAAAACCAATTCAAAAGATAATCTAATCATATGAATAAATTATATTAAAAAGAGGTTTTGAATTAAAATACAACATTTTTCACTATTCATTAAAAATTGAACTTTTTCGGAAAAATACCAAAAGTTTACACAAAGTAAATTTTGATGTCCCGATTCTAAAGAAGAATTTTATTTAGTCAAATATAACACATAAAATTGTCAAAAAGTGGATTTAAAAGAGGTTCGCCATCAAAATGCGGTTAATCAACCTTTTAAAGAATATTAGAATGTTTACGCTTAAAATTGGATTCATTCGCATTTTTAATCCTCTAACATTTATTGTAAAAAGTAAAAATATTTGAAAAACATATATAATAATTTTTTAGTTAGTTCTATTCATTTCCTCCATCACAACAGCTAGGCGTTAACTACCATTTAAAATAATATTATTTTATTATTACAGTGCAACGTAAGATTCCCAAGAAACTCGTTGTTGCGTATTGGGTACGCCATCGAGCATAGCGTCCCCTTTAAAGTAATATTAATATTTTACTCACAAATATGGATAAATGTGAAAATGTCATACTCTTTATTTACCTGGGGTGTTACATCCTTCCCCTCTTTTGGGAATTGCGTCCTCGCAATTTTAAAATTGGGCTTGGAAACTTCATTGAAAATCCCACATCGGAACAAGAGTCAGTAAAACAATCACTTTAAAATAAAGAAAGATAAGTACAAAGGTCATCCGAGTTAACCCATACTAGGATTCCAAGTATGAAAATATGGACATGGAGGAAAAAACAAAGGGTCATGTTTTGATGGAGAGTGATAGTAAACATGTCTAGGAGAAAGATAACCATAAGAAAATCACAAACTTGTGATGGGTTAAACGGTATTCGATTCCCCAGTAGGAAAAGTTAACAGACAACATTTTTGTTTTAAGTTACTCTTCATTGAGTAATTTATTTTTTGATCTTAAGGAAACATACTTACTTGTCATGTTGACTTTCAACTTTTACTAGATTTCTTACACAAACTCATACTTTCCCCAAAAGACGAGTATTTAGGAAGACTTGTTCACATTAAGAGTACTATAATCAACTTCTAGAGGATCACCTAATCCACAAAAGAGAACTATATACTTCCCATGTCTTTATACTTTAACCAAAACCAAAACCAAAAAGGTTAGTACAAGATCAAATAATCCAGAAAAGGATAACCCTTTATAAAAAGAAAATCTATTCTGAATCTCCAAAATTTGTCCAACAAAACCCAAAGTTCAACGAGGACCATTTGATAAACAAATTGTCCATAAAATTCTTCAAAGTAAACCAAACTAAGATTGAAACCCAAATATTTGAAGGATTTATTCACATAGTCTTCCAAAGTATAGATTAACTTTTATCTCCAAATAACATCAGTTGCTCTTAAATTCTCATATTGAAAAGTAATTAACCAAATCACATATACTCGATGATAGGTTAATAATTTCCATAGATAACCCAAAATAAACTTACTCTTGATTACTAAAATCATCTAACTAAAAAGAATTAGTCAAACTAACCAGGGAATTCACATAGTCCAGTGGTAGGCGATAAATATCAGTCGCACTTTGGTTGTGGGTTCGATTCCCGCAGCTTTGTCCGACACGATGGGTTGTCACACGGTCTGCGTGTTGTCCTTTTTCCAAAACTATATAATTCTTAAAACATTCCCCAAAATGAGATAAAATCATCAAAAATAATCATAACATATTTTAACCTCAAGTTTATCTCATGCCTTTTATTTTCCATCATAACATATATTAACCCATAATTACCTCAAAAGTAAGGATCATATAAACTCTAATGGTTACCTTTATAATTATTACTTGAACTTACACATCGATAGGTCATCTAGTACATGATGCATTACATATCATACCAAGGTTCAAGTGGTTGATCATAACTCCTTGATAGTTGGTTTAGAACAACCACGAGTTTCCTCATTAAATCCCCCATTTTATCTAGTATCTTAATCAGAGAACCACCACAGTTTCCTTCAAAACTGTTGTCTCTTTGGTGCCTTCTAGATCCATCCATTCACTAAAAACAGAAATTCCAGTGTGAGTATATCAACAAAATCATCATGTACTAATGAGGAAGGTAAACACTAAGATATACTTACTCATTCACTTTATCTAAAACTAGGACTCTTTCTGAAATCCTAACCATTATGGTAATGTCACTTGTGCTTAAAGAATACCCTAACCTCTAAAGTTATCTAAACCAACCTTTGATACCAACTATAAAGCCCCAGCCTTAAACCTTACTTAATCTTGAGTTATTACAAGATTACACATTGAGGATCTTTTCAGGTTTAGAGTTTTAGAGAATTAGATCACAAAACTTGCATTACATTCCATATTTAAACAAAGTGGTTACATAAAATATAGTATTCATTTTTCCCATCAACAGAAACATATTTAAAATAAAACATGGATTCTTTCTTGACACTTCCTTGACACTATCATCATATCATATACCCTTCCCTTGACCTGTGAAAAACATTTCAAAAACTTGGGATGAGCATAAAAAGCTCAGTAAGGGATATAAAAATATGGAAAGGAAAATGAGTACATGTATACATATGAATGAAATCATACTTTACCCATAAAACATAAGCATTTTAACATACCTCATAAAATCATGAATAAATCATATAAATCATAATACATAAAGGTAACTTGAGGCATTCATAACATTCTTACGTAGGGAGTAACCCTCTTGGTTACGTTTAGAATACCCACCACAGTATATTACCTAAATCTCTTCGGAGAAACCTTAACGTTTCACTCCTTCGCGTTACCCAATGCATTGGAGAGCTATATCGGGCTCACCCGCCCTTAGTTTTTCATAGAACCACCCGTCTTCATAATAATGCCCAAGAACCATAACATAATCGTATCACATATAACATGCATAAAGGAAACATAACATTTCCACTTTTCAATCACAATATATCAATACAACACATTGATATAAAAACATTATGAAAACCATTTTCAATACCAAAATAAAATAAAATAAAATCATGGTATTTATTTTTCTTTAAAAAAAGGTATGGCTTGTAGAGGAAGCCGAAACTCAAATAATGGTCACGGTGGAAGAGAAGTCATTGTCGCCGCATACGTACGACAAAAACATTCCCTTTTGTCGTTTAGTAAAACACTTCGTATAAAGAAGATTCCTTTTGGATAAACGTAAAAGTCAAAGGGGTTTATACACCGTATAAAATAAGTTTGTGTATAAAACAAAAATATGCCTCAATGAATGGAGATTGAGACGAAGTCCCTTACAAAGATGATATCCTTGGATTAAGGATAAATCAATTACATAATAATGTGTGACAAACGAATACACCAAATATAAGTGGATATTAAGTGTAAAACAATCAGAGGACATTCACACATATTCATAGAATGACATATTCAAGGAGTACAAGTTTATCCCAAAGAATCAAAATTGGGTTAATAAGTTCCCTTGCAAAAATTCGACAGCCTAACGGCGTCACTTCAAAATTCAGAAAAAGAATTGATGAGAGATAAAAAGGGTATCTAATCACTTGGACATAAAATTTAAATCACTAAGGATATAGAAGAACATATCCCAACATAATGTTATGTGAATTAAAAGACAAAACAAAATAAGTCTTTTAAAAAGAGGAGGGTGAAAGGTTCCCTTACCGACTTGGGTAACTTTCGAAACGTACACCCCATTGAAGAAGGGTCATACAATGAATATATAAATGCCCATAAATGAAATTATATTACAAAAAGAGTATAATAATTGGAATTACATACACCACTAAAAGGAAATGGTGGAAAATGTAGCATACATCTCACGGTACTAAAAGTGAGATGAAAAATCCCTTACGAAAACTCGGCAGCCTAACGGCGCCACTTAAAACTTCCAAAAATGGATTGATGAGATCAAATAGGGTCTCTCATCATATTATAATAAAATGTACAGAAAGAGTAATATAAAATAACATCCCCCGTCATAACAAATAGGAGCTTAAAAGAAGTAACATAAAGGAGAGTACTTAAAAAGAAAGAGAGAGGTTATATCTCTTACGAAAATTCGGCAGCCTAACGGCGCCACTCAAAACTTCCAAAATGGATTAATGAGAGTGAATATAATCTCTCATAATATGAACATAAAAATTACAGTAATAGTAATATAAAATAACATCCCAATCACAAGAAAGATGAGCTTAAAAGGAATTATATAAAAGAGTGTACTTAAAAAGAAAGAGAGGAGTAAGATCCCTTACCTCAAGTCCGACTTGTCTTGTTTGTTTATTTATATTCCTGAATAATAAACTTTGGTCAATTTATAATTTCCTAAGTACCTCCTTTAAATATTATTATTCAGTTCATATCACATATTATAATGTTATAATAATTGTTTAATAATGTTAGTTCATATCAGACGTTTTTGCTGATGTTTGGTACATGAGTCAAAAATGAACTTGTTTGAAAAATGATTGCCCATGTAGTTATAAGTAAATAATTTCCAGAATAGTATTAATGATTAAAATATCATATATATCCAGTACATATTCATTTTATACTATTCCATATCATTTGGATATAAAAAACGAAAAGCATCGTTCATGGAGACGGTAGGCCGTACGTACGCATGAACGCTACTTTCATTTCTATTTCGTATTTTATGGAATGGAATAATAATGATATAAAGGTATATTATAATTCCAGTATAATATCATATATAGTATCATAACTCCATCCTTTATACATCCCACATATGGTATTAACGAATCAAATCACTTTGAGGGGGCGGTAGTCCGTACTTCCTTAAATGAAGATATCGCATTTACCCATAATGGAAACCATAAATATATGCCATAAATGAAAAATACATAAGATTAAGTAAAAAATAAACATATTATATATAATATATAAATATATTGACATCTTAATGGCCACCTGTGAAGGTGATATATGAGTGTTGAACAATCATCGTTTCGTGAGGCAGAAATTCACCATCCACAGAAACAGTATGTTCTTTAACCATTAGATGTAGGTGTGTGTAAGTGTACCTAGAATCCTTCTTATAAAAACATCCTAGTATATTGAATATACTGTATTTTTTACAAAAGAAATAAATAAAAATATTTTATGGGGTTGGAGAAGCAAAATAAAACAAAAGGACTCAAGTGAAGACATTACCTTAAAATCGGGTAACTCCCTTTGGTTTGAGCTCAAAGGATTCCTTGGGAAGACTTATGCCCAAAGTGAGGCTTCAAGGAGTTATAGAGGGATGTGGAGATACAAAATGGTCAGGGGTTGGCCGATCCAAAGGCTTTGGAAGTGTGGGTAAAGAGGTAGAGGTGGGGGCCTTTTATAAGAGGAGAGGAGGGGCACTCTTGGAAAGTAAAGAAATGTTACTTTATTTTAGAATGAGTTTCGGATTTTAATGGTCCCACATTGATGTGTTTCAAGAATAATGTGATAAGGGTTATAAATACACCCATCCAATAGGTTTTGGACATGTGTAGGTCTTAGATTTTACATTATCTTTCCATTTTATTTAAATCCTTTATTAATGAGGTAATCGCTGCATCATCATGATGTCATAAATAATTTAATATATTTAATGTCTAAAAATTATATAAAAATATAATGATGTAGGAAATCTTTTTAGATTTCTAATGAATATTTATAGTCAAAAATATGAATTGTATAACCCTATGTAACAATTGTTTTAGTAAAACATCTCATGTTTGTGTCATTTTTACTTTAACATTAAATAAAAAGTTATTTATGTCATTTCCCAACCAAAATGGCTCCATGGGGTACCCAAGTTGACCCATGAATTTTCTTGGTCGGCCATGACTCATCCAATTAGGTTAGGACATGTGTCTAGGTCATTTCATTTTATTAAAACATTATTCTTACCTTAAACTACACTAATTACCTCTAATCGCGATTAAAAACTTAATAAGGTACTATTCACCAAAAAATTATTTTAATCCCATTGAACCACATTTTACTTCTTAATGACAACCATGTGTGTCGGATTTTTGAAATTCAAAATACAAAGATGGCAAAATTTCATTTAAACGGAAAATCAGTTTTTATAAGTATCACTTAGTGGTTTCACTATTCATCAAAAATTGAAGTTTTTCAGAAAATTACCAAAAATTCACCCTAAGCTATATTTGATATTCCAAATTCAAAAATGATGTCTATTTTACAAAATTCAAAACATATAAGTTGCATTAATTAATTTAATAATTAATTCCCGCTGTCAAAACAAATAGCGTGTTTTTATGAAACAAAATGTATCAAAAGATTGACATTAGTTTAAGTCCGATTTCAAAGTGAAATTAATTCCAACGACCACTATTGGATTAAATGGTAAAAATATATTCTAATTTCACTTTAAAACCAATTCAAAAGATAATCTAATCATATAAATAAATTATATTAAAAAGTGGTTTTGAATCAAAATACAACATTTTTCACTATTCATTAAAAATTGAACTTTTTCGGAAAAATACCAAAAGTTTACACAAAGTAAATTTTGATGTCCCGATTCTAAAGAAGAATTTTATTTAGTCAAATATAACACATAAAATTTTCAAAAAGTGGATTTAAAAGAGGTTCGCCATCAAAATGCGGTTAATCGACCTTTTAAAAAATATTAGAATGTTTACGCTTAAAATTAGATTCATTCACATTTTTAATCCTCTAACATTTATTCTAAAAAGTAAAAATATTTGACAAACATATATAGTCATTTTTTAGTTAGTTCTATTCATTTCCTCCATCACAATAACTAGGTGTTAACTACCATTTAAAATAATATTATTTTATTATTAGGGTGCAACGTAAGATTCCCAAGAAACTCATTGTTGCGTATTAGGTAAGCCATCGAGCATAGCGTCCCCTTTAAAGTAATATTAATATTTTACTCACAAATATGGATAAATGTGAAAATATCATACTCTTTATTTACCTGGGGTGTTACATGCGCATTCACCAATTTTGTTGATTGGTCCTCATTCCTCATACTCTCCCCAATCATATCCATGTGTCCACAGAACACTTATTTTTATAAATGAAACCTATTTCTTATTTGTATAATATTAAATGGAAATATTTATATATATGAAAATATGGATTCCTAAGAAACTAGTTCCATGAAACATCATAATATTGATGCACAATTAAAATTTCATATTGAAAAAATTGTCATCAAGAATTCCACACTCTAAGATCCATGATAACCTCCCTATTTTTCTAGTATTTTAATTAAAATGTAGATTCCATATTTGATTATTCTTCAAACTTTTCAAAAAACCCTTGGCGCACAAAAAAATTTCCAAATATTAGGGTGGGCTATCATAAATCTCATAGAACTTAAACATTATCTGATACAATAAATGTCAAAGCAGTTTTTTTTTAAAACATAGAATATCATGGGACTAAATTTCCAAAACATATTACTTCTATGATGTAATATGAATCAATGTGATGTTTCTTTCACTTCCATCCCATATTCACACACCATGGTTTTTCCACAGTGTGGTGGTATGAACGTAACAATTTCCAAATGCAATCAAGTACGCTTCATATTTTTTGAATCATGTTAATTATACATAGGGTGTAGATAAATCCTGCACATGAAAGCATGAACAATGTATGAAGATGATGATGAGTAACTTTTCATTTTATGAAATTCATTCATGGATTTAAAAATAAAAAATGGCCATAAATTAAACTCATCCCACACTAGAATTCCATATGAAGTCTGTAACCCTTAATAATTTCAAGAATGATATCATTCAGTTGATAAAGATATATGGGGGATTTTTCTCCTTCATAGCCCACCATATTTCCCCATATGCATGGAGGCTAATCACCCATTCACTCACACTTCACATATTCCACCCTTAATGCATGCACTACTGCCAACCCACACACATTCACTACTCCCTCCCTTCTCCAGGTTCCTTTGAGCTTGGTCCACATTAAATACGAGAGGATGATCAGGTGAAAGGCCTTGAGGGGTATGTACCAAATTTTTAAGAACTTCATCAAAACACTTTATGAAAATATCTCCTTAAATAAATAAGGATAAAATAGCACCAACATCGGGATAATTTTCACTCAATCATCCTAGTAGTTTTATTTCATCATTAAATTTAGTAACCATGAAAACATGATTCTATTTTAATAAAACTTCATTAACTATATATATAATGATATTGTCAAAAAATCAATTATATAAACTCTTAGTCTCAACAGTAATCATTTAATAGTAGAAATCATATGGAGGTACATGTATAATTATCATTAGAAGCATTAACAATTTCATTTTGGATCATTTAATTGTTTCTAGGATTATAATTAGGTGTTATAATTGTCTATGTTTTTAAATGACTCCACAATAATTACATAACCTTAAATGAATGAGTAAAATGATAATTTACTTGAAAATACACTACTAGAATTTTGGGTTTTGGAGGTCCTTGGAACGGGCAATCGCCATAGGCGGTCGCAGGGCTTAAAAAAATTTGCACGCCTTATGTTCCCCTCTGTCTTCCCTCGCTCTCTCCCTCAAGAAACCCTACGACACGCCCATACCCTCCCTCACCGCACCACCTCCGCCGCACCGCCTCCACCTCCGGCTCACATCCACCACTCATCCTCTCCCTTGCCACACCGCCTCCGGCTCACCGCCTCTAGCTCACCACCTCTGGCTGACCTCCGCCACCCATCCTCTCCCTCACCGCACCCACCTCCACCTCTGGTTCATCTCCGCCCCTATCCTCTCCCTCACTACAAGCTCCAGATCCTTCTCCCTCTCTAACTCCCCTACTAACCTTCACCTCTACCTCCCTCACTCTGTCTCCCTCTACTCGTGCTTGGCTCATTGCCACAAATTGGAACTTCTATCACAAATTGCTTCTGGATTTGTTGCGCTATCCGGTAATCCCTAATTTCAGTTATAGGGTTTTCATTATGGGAACTTCCATAAAAAATTGACACTTCCATCAAAAATCGATACCCAATATAAAATTTATTTCTACTGAAGTATGAAGAAATATATTTGATGGAAATTCCTTTAGAAAAACCTTGATCATCAATAGTTTTTATTATTACAATGGATGAATTGTATTTATATTCAATAAGTTAATATGTGTTTGATGGTTGAAGATGCATCTTGAAGAACACAAGTACAGAGGTTCAAGATAATGAGAAAAATAAAATTTGGGGGATTAATTTACTAATTTTTAGGAAAAGGCATGTGTATATGTGTTATATAACACTATCTACAACATTTTTGAAGATTTTTTTAGAAAATTTCTATGTATGAAGATGGTTTCAAGAGTAACTGAGTTGATATGAAAGTTGATCAAATTTTTAGACATTGAAATCATTTTTGAAAAAGGAATATCAACATATGTGTAATGACTGGACTGCATATGTGTCATTTCTCTCAGCATAGGTTTCATCAATATGAGTTTGGTGTCATTCAGTGTTATAATATGTATGCATTTTATTTTTTTATGTGTGAACTTGGTGAGTATATATGTCAGTTGGATCAACATACATGTAAACACAATAACCCTAGGTGTCATTGTCACGACCCGACCCAACGGGGTTCGAGCCGTGACTCCCCAAGCCCGCCTCCAATAGGCCAGGGGCTGGCGACCAACGCTGAGTAGGCTATCACACACATGGGAGGCATTAGCCTAAGGTACCTGTACACACGCACCCACAAACACCTCCATGCAACAGTGCAGAGACATAGAAACTGGAAAGTAAATGCATGCATACACTATCCCACAACCGGAGAGCAACAGAAAAAGTACAAAGGGCAAAACAGGGCCCACCAAAAGAAAACTACAAAGCGCGTCCGACCTGCTCTGAAGAAGGGGAACGCTGCCACAAACACCCACCAGAAAGCTCCCTCGGCACAGCTCCGGTAAACACCCCGGTCAACTCGCTCACTAAGATCCGCCTGCTCCGGGTCCTCCTGAGACTCCTTCAAAAGGCATGTGGTCTGCACAAGACACAAACATGTGCGGGCAAAGCCCGTGCAGGGGTGAGTATAAACATACTCAGTAGGCACCCCAAAAACCCAAAACCCAAGGGAGCAACTGAAAGGGAACAGTCTGCTCAACCCAGCCAGAGGGAACCCGGACGAGAGAGAAACTCCATCTCGTGACCATCCTCGGCTAACACAACTAGTCAGCTCAGCTCAGCTCAGGTGTATGCCCATACATACACCTTGAACAATCCAGATATACAAGCTCACGCCACAAAGCCACAAGAGGTACCGACCTCGTCACCAGCAACTGTCCACAACAAGGAGAGTACACCATGAACACTGTCATACCAGATGATACTCATCCGAGAGATACACTCCATCGGGTCCCAAACAAACATCTCAGACGCTCACCCGAGAGACCACGCTCGTCGGATAACATCACTGAGGAAACATCACTGAAACAACATAACCACCAAACTCCTCGAAGAGGGGATCGCCGCTAGGGTCCGCTAGGGGATACCAAGACCCACTCCGGTATACCTAGCTCACAGATAGGGGATCACTCCCAGGGTCCGCTGGGGGATACCACGACCCGATCTGGCATACGTAGTTCTCACAGATAGGGGATCACACCCAGGATCCGCTGGGGGATACCACAACCCGATCTGGCGCTCGACAGAAGCTTCACACTCAGATAGAGGATCATCGTCCATATAAAGATGGTCACGACGATACCAGAACCCTATCTGGTATAACTCGCGATGCAGGGGATCGAACCGACGATGCCACAACCCTACCGAAACCACGCGCTGAGTAGGGGATCACATAACCAACGATACCGCAACCCTACCGACACCAAGCGCTGAGTAGGGGATCGTATAACCAACGATACCGCAACCCTACTATAAACATCATGTTGAGTAGGGGATCGTAAACCCGACGATGCCACAACCCTACCGTGCACAACCCACCGCGTAGGGGATCATATTCCTGATGATGCCACAAACCCTACGGGGTTAACCTGCTAGAAAGGGGATCGCCGCCCGTAAATAAGCGGTCACAGCGATACCAAGAACCCGATCTAGGGTAAAGATGCTAGAGGATCCACCCCGGGCCCACCGGAGGGATACCACAACTCTAACAGTTTAAACATCCCATCGAGAGGATCACAAACCCATACGAAGGTTGTAATACCACACGAACCCTCGTAGGAACGAACCAAGGGAGAACCCTCAACCACTGTTGGTCCAAACGTCGCTACCCGAGCGACTCGCCCAAAAGCCACATTGCGCACCTCCGAAGCCAAAACCAAGGCCACCATCACATTCCACGCGGAAAAACACACAGGATAGGCTGTTTACTCGCCCGAAATGGAGCACCGGTAAAAAAGGCACTATTCACCGTAGCTAGCTCGCGCGGGGCCCACGCTACGATCCCGAAACCCATCGAGTGGATCACACCACGGCGATCCCCTCGAAAAAACAAGCGGAATCGACTACTCGCTCGCCCAAAACGGACACCCGGTGAAAAAGGTACTATTCACCGAAGGCCAGCTCGGGTGGGGCCCACGCCTGGATTCCGAAACTCATCGAACGGAACGCACCATTGCGATCCTCTCGGAAAAACACACAGGATCGACTATTCATCCGCCAAAATCGGACTCCTGGTGCAAAAGCTGCGTTTCTCCGCAAACGCCAAAATTCAGCCTCGTGGGGCCCGCACCCCGTTCTCAGTCCCAACACCCGGAAACCATCTCAAAAAGTTTGTCGTACCATCAGGGTCTCAACGACACTGACGACACGTCAATCGGACGCTCTGGGTAGAAGTTACAACGGCCCGAAGTCGTAAAATAATAAAATAATATTATTTTATACGACTTTTCTAATTCCCGGGCCACGATCCCGAACCCTTAAACCCTCAAAATGAGTTCAAAAGGTCCGTCTCGACGCAAGGAGCGCGTCGCCGCAAACGGCTCGCAAATCGGAGTTACGGTTTGCGAGTTGCGGGGGTTTAAAGAACCCCCGGAACATTCTGGCCGGACCACCGCAGGGTCGCCGGAAACCACCGTGCCGCCGCCGGACTCCGCCGTGCCGGAGCCGGAAACCACCGCGTCGCCGCCGCGCCGCCGCGGAACTCGCCGGAATCCGCCATGGCCGCCGCGTGTCTCGCCGGAAAACCGGGTTTTTCGCCGGAAAACTTCCGGGAGCCACCGGGAGCACCCCGGTGCTCCAAATTCAGATCCGAAATATGTTTCGGAAAGCTCAGGACCCGAACTATACAAATCTTATGAAAATTTGAAGAAAAACAACACAAAAATGGGATCCGGGATTGTAAAACTCAAACTGCCTACCTCGCGGGCGAAACGCCGACGTTCTGCCTCAGATCCGCGCTCCAGAGCTTCCGCTGCGCGCTCCTGGAACGTCCGCCGTCGAATTCTGAGCTCGTGGGCGCTCCGTTTGCTCGATTCGGCGGAGTGGCGGCGAAGAACGGCGAAGAACGATTAAGGGGGGGGGGGGGGGGGCGCTGATATTTATATCAGCGGCCCGCCGGCGCCAAACCCGCCTCGGACCCGACGCCCGATGCGAATAAAAGTAAGGTCACCCCTAGGGTAAACGCACCGTTCTGAACGCAACGGCGGTCTCAGATTTTCCATCCGAGACTCCGTTCAGATGTTATTCGAGCCGACGCTCGCCCACTAACTGCTACTTATTTACGGAAACGCCCCTGGTGGCGTTTCTCACCGCAGGCCCGCGGCCGCAAAGTTTACACCCCGCCTAGGGTAAACGGCACGTTCCGGACGCAACCGTGCCCTCAGATTCCTGTTCTGAGCTACCGTTTATGAGATATCACACCCCCGACACGTGCATAGTATAAAAATACTTAACATTTTTATAAAATTTAATTCCGGGCACACCAGGCCTCGGAATCGCACGCCGTCTTCACACCTAGCTCTGGAATTATTTTTAGAAATATTCCAAAGTCTGACAGGGCCAAAAACTCGAGTCTCTACATCCTCCCCCCCTTAGAACTTTTCGTCTCCGAAAAGCTCTAAGCACAAGGAAAGTGACTGGACTCTCAACTGGGTCTCACACACCAGCGAGCTCACCAACAAACAACCACTCAGGGTCTTACCAACGCCCTGAACAAAACTCGAGCAAGCAACAAAAGGAAAGAGTACCGCTAAACAGTGTCTGACAAACTACTGCAGTAAGTAGAAAGACACAAGGCGTACCTCTATCCATCCGCGGTGCCTCTGGGTCAACAGCCTCCAGGGCATACAGCTGTCCTCTCCCTCGACCACCAGCTCCCTGAGCTTGGCGTGGACCACCTGGGGGTGGGGGTGATGGCAACTGGTACTTCCTACCACCGCCTCCCGCTGTACCAGCTCCGCCGCCACGTCCGCCGCCCTGCGGACCTCCTTGCTCGAGACGCTGCCTCTGCCAAGGCGGTCCATCGACCGGCTCCCTCTCAGCAGCACGTTGGGTCGGACAATCTCTAGCAAGATGTCCCTAACCATCGCAAGCGTAACACTGCCTCTCCTACGGCTGACCAAAACTGTCCTGCGAGCCCTGTGAGCTCCGAGGCTCAGATCCTCCATCCTGGGGTCGCCTCCTGAAATGTCGGCCACGTCCAGACCCCTGAGTCTGTCGTCGGCTACCAGATGCCGATCCGACCGTCGAAGTCTCAGCTCTCGAGTGCCCAGCACTAACAGGGGGAAACTGCTCATCCAGAAAACTCTCCAACACCAACGCTCGCTCCAGTACTCTAGCATAGGTGGGCAGGCACAAGGAAACCACATCTGCTCGGATATCCCTGCGTAAGCCCTGCTTGAAGGTCCGAGCCCTAAATAACGGGTCTCGAACCATATCCAGGGAGTAGCGTGACAGGTCTGTAAACCTCGCTGAGTACTCCGACACAGTCATGCTCTCCTGTCGAAGCTGCAGAAGCTCCTGGATCCGCACTGACCTCAGCGTCACCAGATAGAACTCATCCCTAAAGAGCCGCTCAAACTCTGCCCACGTGAGCATCTCCTCGTCATGGGACTGCATCACCAAACTCCACCATCGCCCGACAGAACCATGCAGAAGGCTCGCCGCTAGGACCACCATCTGATCTGGAGGTGTCCTCACTAGGCGGAAAACTCGGGTGACTGCCTCAAGCCAGTCATCAGCTGCCTGGGGGTCTGGATCACCCCGAAACCTCAGAGGTCACTGCCTCTGGAACTCATGCAGTGCACTCAGCCTGCGCGCAACCTCGTCCTGCACCGCCGGCACAACCAACTGCTCGACAGGTGGTGGCTCAACTGGCAGACCACCTGGAGGTGCAACCTCAGAACCTGCGCCCTACTCCACAGCCACTACATGGGGCGGGTCGTCAGCACAATCCTGCTGCGGAACCCTTGCTGGCTGTCGTCGTGGAGGCATCCTGAATTACATTCAAGACACACCACAGTCAAAGAGTATATCTGGAGAGCTGACTCAAGAAGGACAAGGAAAAAACCAAAAACCCAGTCCTATATGATGCATGTACCATTATGTCCCCGCGACCAGTGTACGAATGTCCCGAGTCGAAAGGCAGGTTATCAGAGTCCTGGTGTATGGATACGTCAGCCGCCGCACCAACACTGGAGTCCCTGTCCTGAAAGCTGAACTCGAAACATCCTAACACTATCGCTATGCAACCCAAACCAAACTCACAGCTAGACCAGCTACACTCTGAGATCCCAACGGTGGAACCTCCTCTGATACCACTCTGTCACGACCCGACCCAACGGGGCTCGAGCCGCGACTCCCCAAACCCGCCTCCAATAGGCCAGGGGCTGGCGACCAGCGCCGAGTAGGCTATCACACACATGGGAGGCATTAGCCTAAGGTACATGTACACACGCACCCACAAACACCTCCATGCAACAGTGCAGAGATATAGAAACTGGAAAGTAAATGCATGAATACACTATCCCACAACCGGAGAGCAACAACAAAAGTACAAAGGGCAAAACAGGGCCCACCAAAAGAAAACTACAAAGCGCGTCCGACCTGCTCTGAAGAAGGGGAATGCTGCCACAAACACCCGCCGGAAAGCTCCCTCGGCACAGCTCCAGTAAACACCCCGGTCAACTCGCTCACTAAGCTCCGCCTGCTCTGGGTCCTCCTGGGACTCCGTCAAAAGGCATGTGGTCTGCACAAGACACAAACATGTGCGGGCAAAGCCCGTGCAGGGGTGAGTATAAACATACTCAGTAGGCACCCCAAAAACCCAAAACCCAAGGGAGCAACTGAAAGGCAACAGTCTGCTCAACCCAGCCAGAGGGATCCCGGACGAGAGAGAAACTCCATCTCGTGACCATCCTCGGCTAACACAACTAGTCAGCTCAGCTCAGCTCAGGTGTATGCCCATACATACACCTTGAACAATCCAGATATACAAGCTCACACCACAAAGCCACAAGAGGTACCGACCTCGTCACCAGCAATTGTCCACAACAAGGAGAGTACACCACGAACACTGTCATACCATATGACACTCATCCGAGAGATACACTCCATCGGGTCCCAAACAAACATCTCAGACGCTCACCCGAGAGACCATGCTCGTCGGATAACATCACTGAGGAAACATCACTGAAACAACATAACCACCAAACTCCTCGGAGAGGGGATCGCCGCTAGGGTCCGCTAGGGGATACCAAGACCCACTCCGGTATACGTAGCTCACAGATAGGGGATCACTCCCAGGGTCCGCTGGGGGATACCACGACCCGATCTGGCATACTTAGTTTTCACAGATAGGGGATCACACTCAGGATCCGCTGGGGGATACCACAACCCGATCTGGCGCTCGCCAGAAGCTTCACACTCAGATAGAGGATCATTGTCCATATAAAGATGGTCACGACGATACCGGAACCCTATCTGGTATAACTCGTGATGTAGGGGATCGAACCGACGATGCCACAACCCTACCGAAACCACGCGTTGAGTAGGGGATCGCATAACCAATGATACCACAACCCTACCGACACCAAGTGCTGAGTAGGGGATCGTATAACCAACGATACCGCATCCCTACTATAAACATCATGCTGAGTAGGGGATCGTAAACCCGACGATGCCACAACCCTACTGTGCGCGACCCACCGCGTAGGGGATCATATTCCTGATGATGCCACAAACCCTACGGGGTTAAACTGCTAGAAAGGGGATCGCCGCCCGTAAATAAGCGGTCACAGCGATACCAAGAACCCGATCTAGGGTAAAGATGCTAGAGGATCCACTCCGGGCCCACCGAAGGGATACCACAACTCTAACAGTTTAAACATCCCATCGAGAGGATCACAAACCCATACGAAGGTTGTGATACCATACGAACCCTCGTAGGAACGAACCAAGGGAGAACCCTCAACCACTGCTGGTCCAAACGTCGTTACCCGAGAGACTCGCCCCAAAGCCACACTTGCTATTCGAGCCGACGCTCGCCCACTAACTTGCTACTTATTTACGGAAACGCCCCTGGTGGCGTTTCTCACCGCAGGCCCGCGCCCGCAAAGTTTACACCCCGCTTAGGGTAAACGACACGTTCCGGACGCAACCGTGCCCTCAGATTCCCGTTCTGAGCTACCGTTTAGGAGATATCACACCCCTGCCACGTGCATAGTATAAAAATACTTAACATTTTTATAAAATTTAATTTCGGGCACACCGGGCCTCGGAATCGCACGCCGTCTTCACGCCTAGCTCTGGAATTATTCGTAGAAATATTCCAAAGTCTGACAGGGCCAAAAATCCGAGTCGCTACAGTCATTCTAAAATCATTAAAATCTATAGATAGTGAGTGTATGTATCAAGGAGTTTCATGATGGTCATTTCTAGATTTTTGTCAAGGCCATTCCAAATTTTTTCCACTTATTTAAAGGCAATCTTAGAGATATATCAATATAAATTAGAATGCATATAAGATATGTAAATGTCTCATGCCTTTCATGTAAGGGTAATTAGAAAATCACGGATCCATGTAATGGTAGTTCAATACCTTTGTCAATTTCATCTAAGAAATATGATGGCTACATAAGGGTAATTAAATGTTGAGATTTTAAAATACGAAATGTCTGGAGTAAATGGAGATCAAATCAGGAGATGTAGTTAAATCAATCATCATGTATCAAATATTATGGTCAATCAAATGTATCATAATCCCTGTTTTTTAGAGGAAAAGAATCAAAAAGGAGATGTTGTTGTCAGATTGAATAAGATCAATTTAGAATAAATCTAGTAATTATAAGAGAAGATCCAAACTTAAGAGGTGTAGGAATTGCCACATGTTTTTTTGAAATGAAAATTTCACCAAATTGTAGTGAATTATCCATGGATGTTTTAGTGGTCATGGTGAGACTATGGTTTATATGTGATGAGTTTAACACCATAGAAGGAAGTTTCCATATCAATGGCCCATTTCTTCAAATTTACATGAATATATGAATGGGGATAATATCAGTTAAGTGGTTTAAATAAATGGAAATCAAGGAGAATAAAATTAGTAAATAATTTTGAATCTTAAGATAATTTAAGATGAAAAATAATGAAAAAATTCATACGAGATTGAATGATAATTAAAAGTAAGATTTCTAATTGACCAATTTAAATTCCAAGAATAGTAACATCCTATTATAATTTTGAATTTTATAGAATCTACATATAAATAATATTTAGTTGATATTCATGATATTTTATAAGGATAAATTTTGTATCAATGAAAGAATATATAGTGATTTAATGATCCAAGAGAACTCATGATGATTACATGGGATAATTATAAGGATATTGATATACATATGTATTTAGGAGAGATAAGAATAGTTTAAAACTAAGAGATCATTTTGAGAAGAATAAATTATACTTGACTATTCTGAAGAAGAAGATATTCCCAAATTTCCATGTTCTTGATAGATTTTTTTAGAATGAAAAACCTATTCCAAACAACTATAAACGATTTTAAATAATAATAAAATAGTTCAACATATCTTTCATTCACATGGAGTACAATCAATATTATGTGGGTGCAGAAGCATCACTAAGTATGAATAAGGGAATGTTATCAGTGGAAAAAAATAGATGAGATAATGTTGAGGGTGTCTAATGAGTTAACCAAGGGTCATTTGAATAGTTTTTTTCAATCATTATATAAGATATTTTTAAATTGGGATATATAACCATTTATTAGAGGATTTTAGTTAGGCTATCTAATAAATATTATTGTAACCACTTGTATTATAAGTGGTTAATCTATGTTAGGTAATTTTACCAAGAGTACAGGGATTAGGTATTTAAAGTTAAACCTTGTGAAGAATGTGTATTCTATTTCTAGTTTTACAAATACAAACAAGTGGTGGCTATGATATAATTTTGTGAGATTTAGAAATATTATCATATTCAATTGGTTAAATTAAAAATATAAAGGATTTTTAAATTTATACCATTCATTATATCCCCTATGGAAAGTTGAACTTGAGGCATGACACGTTTAATTAGAAAAAATTTAACCACTATGATCCAAATAGGTTTACGAGAAATGAAAAATCCCAATTCTATAATTAGCTAGTTTGTTCTAGCTTTTGAAAGAGTGATTTATCACAAATAGTTGAATAAGATGCTCCCCTTCCTCCTATCACATAATGTTGAAGTGAGTGATGCTATAAAATTATGTTTTACACCACTTTATTAAGGTGTTTTTGTGACATAAGTTTACAATATAAATATAGAGATAGATGGAAAGGCTCAATATTCAATTTTAATTACTCTCTTAGAAAAGTTATATAATAAGGTCATGGGTCTTTAAACACTCAAAATTCACTTTTTTTATTCTGAAATAAAGGGAATGAAAGAGGCCTTGGATTATGGTGGATAAAAATGATGATGTCCTATATCATGAAGCCTTAAAAAGAGGTAAAAATAATTTTGTTAGGTCCCTATAAAATAATAAAAAAAGACCTTCAAATGGGTACCCTTTGATAAAAAAAAGTTAGTTTCATAGTTACCTTAACATATGGTGTAGCCAACAATGATACCTAATGTGATGGGTTTCCTTAAAATTCTCACCAAATAACTCAAATTCTAGAGACAACAATCCTTACCTTGGATAAACCCAAATAGAACACCTGAATCCAATTCCACTTCATTGATTTTGATGTTTTAAAGCCTGATGATTAGAAAGTCTAGTTTCCATTTCTCTAACATCTTCCCCCAAAGAAGTACCTAGTCCATAGTAAGAACTAAATCCCAAAATCAAGGAACCTCTACAATCCTACAAAATTCCCATTCCCCACATTTCCCTAAAAATACATGATCCATCCATGTTCATCTTTATAAATGTATGAGGAAAGATCCTTTTAAACCATCTCCCGATAATAATTTCACTTATTCCACCCGTAGAGGAGAAAATCCTTTGAATAATTCTCTTAAGCATGGATGATGATCCCTCACCATTAATAAGAGGCCTAGTCTCTACCAACCAAGACCTCATGGGAAACTGGAACAAATGATATGAGAAGTCTTTACCATACCTAGTATGATTCCTCACCTCCCAAAGAACCCATAAAACAATAATGATTAACTGACTTCAGGTCATACTATCCACCCTCTACAGCACCGGCCCTTGAAACCATCCTACTGGGAAAATATTGATATCTTAATGTTCCCCTATTAATCCCAGCTCCTAACTCAGGGAATTTCACATGCTGCAAGCCGAGTCACTTTTAAATAAGAGGGTCCATATTATCTATAGTCCCAATGATATTTAGCACCTGTATCATGAGGTGATGGTGATAACCTTTCTCTAAACATTATCATCTATGGGTAGCACCTGATTCCTCAATCTTCAAATCAGATAATCACCCAGAAAATATCTCACATGTTATTCTCTATAAAACTCTATTATTTTTTCAACAAAAAAATCCAATATATTTTTAGTATATCACCTTTTAAGTATTTGGATTGTTATATTTCAAAATTATCATTTTATATTTTAAATTATTTATTATAAAATAAATCTTTCTCTATATCTGGTCAAAAAAACATTTGTTTTTTTAATAAGGAATTCATTTCCATTGGTTGGTTTGAAAGATGTATTTTCAAGGAGATTTTCAATATAATCCCTCATTCATAAATGTCTATCTCATGCTTAAATATATAAATTGTTCATTTTCATTGGTTGTTTTGAAATATGTATTCATAAATGTATATCTCATGCTTAAATATATAAATTGTTCACTCATTTATATTTATTATTCTATTTATTATTCAGAGATATACATTTTTTATTTTATCAATGGTCCACATTCAATTGGTCAGTCTTTATTTTAAATATATTTTGTGATATGAAAAATTTCTGTAATATGAAGTCTTGTGAAAATGTTACTAATTTTTATACAGATATTAATATGTATAAGAGTTGGATTGATCTTCCAAATCAAACATCTAGTGAATATTTCTAGGAAATTATGCAGTTTATTGAGTTCATTAGAGGATTTAAAAGTGACTATATCAGTTTTCTGTGTAGAAAATGTGAAAACAGATATCAATTCACACGAGATACCATGAGGGAGCACATTTTCTTGAATGGATTTTTGAAAAATTAGAAGAGTTGGAATCATCATGGGGAAGAATATATTCATTGTCAAAAATATAGATGTAGTTCAGATGGATATTAATGCAAAGATAAATGATCCAATGCATGAAATGCTTACTGAAATGGTACATGGGATAGATCCTGAAGGCATTGACATCCATAATTTTGAGACTGGTGAGATAAATCTGCACTCTGGTGCAGATCATGATTCGAGGAAGTTTTATGAAATACTTGATGATGCAAAAACTGAATTATATTCTGGATGTACTGCTTACAATAAATTTTTATTTATCATGGAGTTGTTGTATTTGAACACTTTGAATAAGTGGTCAGACACAATGTTCTACATGCTATTGGTGTTATTAAAAAAGGTACTTCCTGTCGATGCTATGATTCTTTAGTCATATACCATGCTCATAAGTTGACAAAGAACTTAGGTTTTATATATTAGACCATATATGCATGTGTAAACAACAGTATGTTGTTTAGAAAGGGAATAGTACATTTGGATATTTTTATGGTCTGTGGTGCTTCCAGGTGGAAATATAACAAGGGAAATCGGAATCATCAAAGTCAGACTGTGAATTAGGGAAAACCGATTATCGTAAAGAAAATGCATTACATTCCCCTGAAGCTGAGGTTGAAAATATTTTTTATATCATCTAAAGTTTCAAATTTAATGAGATGGCATGTGGGAAAAAATTAAGAAAGTGATATGCTAACCAACCCGACAGACTCTCATGCATGGAAGGATTTCAATCAGAGACACCCCAACTTTGCTAAAGATGGTTGTAATGTACGATTGGGGTTGGGAGAAGATGGTTTTAATCCATTCAAGTCTATGTTTGGTGCAACTCATAGCTCATGGACCATGGTGTTGGTTCCGTATAATCTTCCTTCATGGATTTGTATGAAACAATAGTTTATATTACTTTCCACTCTTATTGATGGACCTATAAGTCTGGGGGATAATATTGATGTTTACCTTCATCCATTGATTGATGAGTTGAATGAATTTTGGGGAAATGGTGTGATGAATTCTGACTGTGAAAAGAATGAAATGTTCAAACTGCAAGCTACTTTATTGTGGACAATCAATGACTTCCTAGCTTATGAAAATTTATTAGGAAGGATCAAAAAAGGGGAATTTTATTTCCCTTGTTGTAATAAAAGTAAAAAATCTATATGGATTAAACATTCCAAAAAATGGGCATACATGGGTCACAGGAGTTTTCTCCCCCCTCATCATAGGTTTAGAAAGAAAATAGTGACATTTGATGGTTCTAGAGAGTTCAACCCATCACCAAATATCATGATAGGAATAGAAATATTATCGTAGATTGAGGAAGAAAACATCCGCATGGTATATGAATTTCAGGATTTGGTGGCTCATCCATTACCTAATATTCATGGCATGGGTAGACAGTGCAATCACAATTGGAAAAAGAAAAATATTTTTTTACAATCTCTCCTTTTAGAAAAATAACATGCTAAGGCATAATTTGGATGTCATGCACATTGAAAAAAATGTTTGTGATAATATATTTTGGACCATTTTAGGTGTCAGTGGAAAATAAAAGGAGAATGTTAATACACGTCATGATTTAGAATAAATGGGTTTAAGGAAACAATTGAATTTATATTTGGATGAGAGAAACAAGGAATATATGCCTTCTGCATAGTATACTATGACTAAAAATAAGAAAGAGACATTTATTTCCACTTTTAAGATGCTCAAGGTGCTTGATGGTTACTCTTCTAAAATTTCAAAGTGTGTGAATCTGACGAGCAGGACATTTCAAGGGTTGAAAATTCATGACAATTACATACTACTTCAGAAGTTAATTCCAATTTCAATTTCTGATTGTTTATCCCCCAAAATTTTTCAACCATTGATTGAGATGAGTAATTTTTTAGACAATTTTGTTTAAGAAATCAACGAATGAGTGATTTAAAAATTTTACAAGATAAAATTGTACTTACGCATTGTCACTTTGAGAAACTATTTCCCCCATTATTTTTTATTGTTATGGTTTACTTGATAGTGTACCTAACTGATGAAGTAATGGATGATGGTCCAGTGCAATTCAGGTGGATGTATCATATTGAGCGGTATCTGAATACATTGAAACGATTTGTATGTAATAGAGCTCATCCGGAGGCATCAATATCCAATGGTTATTTGATGAATGAGTGTACTACTTTTTGTTCATAATATCTTATGGATGTTGAAACAAAATTAGATAAGACCTATTGGATTCATGATGGTCTAGTTGGATAAGGAACTATATTTGATATGGACAACATCGAGTGGATACAAGCTCAACCATATATCTTGTTCAATACTCCATCAGTTGCACCATTAATGCAGTAAGTGTCTTATGAATTTTATTGTTTAACTTTTACATGTTTTGTTTGCATATATAAAGTTGATTATTTAAACATTATGTTATCATTTTCAGGAAACACATTAATGAGCTAAAAGAAGAGATGTCTTGTGCATCTGAGTATCAAATTCAACAATCTCATTATGCATAATTTCAGGATTGGTTCAATTATTTTGTATATATAAATTGATTTTCATTATGAGTGAAGTATAATACTAATTTATTTCTACATAAATAATTATTGAATTATGTGAATTATGTAGGTTCATAACCTGAGGGAGTTAGGTGACCCCATGCTAACTAAATAATTTAACCAACTATCTGAGGGTACATCTATAACGACTTGTTATAAAGCTATAAATTCTGATGGATTTTGATTTCACATTAAATATGTTGATGAAAAATGAGAAACACAAAATAGTTTCATCAGTTGTCCAACTGTTGATTCTACTTATTAATATGTTCAATTGACAAACATTATTGAAGTTGTATACGCACATAGGTTGAAATACATATTGTTAAAGTGTAATTGGGTTGATCCGGTGTGTGGAAGTAAAGTCGATCACTATCAGTTTACATTGGTGAATTTTAAAAATATGTTATATAGAAATAAATGAGTTAGTAATGAAACTTTCATTTTGATATCACAAGCAGAACATGTTTTCTTCGTTACCTTACCATCAAACCCTAGTTGGCAAGTTGCTATGAAAATGTCCCAACGAGAAGTGTTTTTATTTGAATGAGATGAACATGAGACTATTTCCTTTGTTGCACAATAGCTTGATTAACATACCATATTTCAATATGAAGAAGATATTTACTAGGTTAGAGTGGCCGTTAAAGGAGAAACGTTTGATTTTCATGTTTAATGAAAGGTATAATTATTTTCCCGCTCTTCAGTTTAAAGCCTTTTTTAAATTGTTTAACCTTTTTAAATTTTTTTAACTTTGATGTCTTCAATCAATATTAAAAAATCAATCAATATGGTTGGATAATTTTGAATAGAATATCTTATAAATAATTTATTAAATAAAAAAACAAAAAATAGATTATGTCACTCTAATCTTCTTTTTATTGTTTCATCAGGCATGAGATTACCCATATTTGAATATGAAATGGTGTGCTTTGATATGATCAGGATAGATTTGTTTAGTTATATTTTATTTGTGTTGTTTATATTGGTCTACATAGTTAGGCACTATAATAGGAAATAAATCCTTTTCTTACGAATGTTTTCTATGACTGCAGGCATGTTAAGGGAATAGCCAGTAGATCCACATCATTCAGCAGATCCATCTACATATCAGGGTCTAGGTATGTATGAATTTAATTGTGTTTATTTTTTTTAATTAATTGTTATATATATATATATGCACATCTTTCTAATTATGTATAATTTTTTTTCAATAGGATCAGACTCGACCACTTCATCCTCTCATAGGAGAGGCGCTGGTCGTGGAATTTCATCTTGGAATTCCAACATGACCTTAGACATATCATTTGACAAGAGATTTAATCATGTGGGAGTGACTGACCATTAATTTATTCATCAGATTGGTCATATCATACGTGACCCACTCCAATTTTCATTGGTGACATGTGACTGGGCTTCTTTCTCTTACGAAACATTAGATCGTCTATGGAGGGAAGTTCAGGTAAGAGGTCCATTTTAGTTTTTTCCCTGTGTTTAAAAAATACTAACATGTGTGATTTTTTTCCTTAAATAGAATAATCTGAAAGTGTGCCCTGATGAGAGTTATCCAGTGTGTATGGCCAAATTTCATAAGATGTGGAAAGATCATAAAGGCATAGTCAAGAGGGAGCATTGAGTACCAAATGTGGGTGCCCTAGATATTATGGAAAAAGTCCCGAGAGGTGTTCTCCCATCTCGTTGGTGCGAGTTAGTTGCATATTGGTCTACTAAGGTCATTGTGGTTAGTCTATTTATTTTGGTATATATATTTTAAATAATTTTTGACATTTTATTGGTTTTAAATTTGAATTAATTGAATGTAGGAGGTGTTAGTGCGTCATTCCGAGAATCGAGCATTGCAGGGACCACCTCATAGGCTCGGGACTTGTCACGTGTTTAAAATCTGACATGATGTATTTATTATTCATTTTTTAATTTATTATTTAATATGGTTTTTTTATATTTCTATATTTTATTGGTATACAGTTATAGGTGCAAGGTGCACCGACTGATAAAATATCAGTGTGGATGAGGACTGGTGATCGAAATGATCCAGAGGCTGCAACTCTTATCGTACATTCTTGTACTCATTACCAATACTTAAATGCATATGTATATAAACACACACACACACATGAACATATATATATTGCATAGGCTCAATTTGAAGTTGAGTTAGCACAGCTTCTAGAGGACCATCAACAGATTGCTATGCGAAGGGATGAGATATTCTATCGCATTATTGGTCGTGACGGGCATGGATATAGTTTGACCTGTGGAACGAGGATTCCTTGTTCTGTAGTTTCATGCGCTGAGGTTGTGGGTCCTATTTTTGCTGATATGACACAACATCTGACAGATTTTGAGGCACGGTTTCATGCTTCTGAGGAGGTAAATGCGCAACTGATCGCTGAGCTTAGAACACTGCAGGAGTATGTGCATTTGAGTGATGGTGAAGGGGATCATACGACACAGGTTTATATTGAATTTATTTATTTATTTTCTATTATTTTTGTTACTAAAATCTTAATAATTTTTATTTATTGTAGGCCCCTGCCACACCAAATGAAGGTAGCAGCCATGGCCCCGCATGATGAATCATATTCAAGAGGTGTGTTTCTTTTATTTTTCTAGTTTCTCGTTCAAATTTACTCTCTCATTTTGTTTTTAAAACCAACTATAAAGACAATTTGACTGATGAGAAAACTTGGGATAGTGGTCAGTTATTCAACATGTGCTTCTCATGTCTAAGGGTTTATTACCTAATTAATTTTTCTTATGAGATTTATTTTACCTTCTAATGGTTATGTGATTTGAGTGATTAGAGATATGTCAAGTAATTTTGAGACACATAAGTGACCATGGATCATTGCTATTTCAAAATTAATATAACATATTCAAATGTGATACAATCAATAAATTATGAGGTGGGGGATATCCAGGGGTGTGTGGTGGGGGGGGGGACCAAACATAAATGGGAAACATGAACAATATTATTGATAAAAATTTCAAGAAATTTTTTCAAAATTATGGGGAGAAATTATAAGACCATGAAATAAAATAAAGTAGGAACCTTCGACTCTGGATAAAGTGATATCTGTTCTCCGATGAGTACTACGTGAGTTAAGGAAATTTCAATAGGAATAGTCAAAAATAGATATTTAATTTTCTATATTTTAGGATGATATTGTATGTAAGTCATGTGTAAGTAATAAGGAGGAACAAATTGTTCCTAGTATATCTTTGAATATTTTTACCAGAGTAGTAGAGAAGTCAATGATGGAAACACTAGATTTCCAAGGAGCATAGAGTGACATTTCTCCACTTACTTACTATGACCAGGAAAAAGAATTTATTCTTCCTAATACTAGTATTGTAAATTTTACTATGGAAGAGGACAATATCCCATGTGTTTCTAATTTTTTTGAAGAATATAATTTAAGAAAAGAACCTAATGTTCCTGAGGAGGTTAAATCATTTTCTAGATTAGTAGATCATGTGTTGGTTATAAATATAATAACAATATAGAATCCAGTCGAATGGGAATCAATAACTTTCTTGGAACCCAAATGGGTAGAGTGGGAAGGAGATGTTGGTGTACGGTCCCGCTACACTGATGGATATATAACAAGAACTAGTGAAGTAGTTCTGGATACTTAACTTTTCCCTTATTATCAATCACAACCTATTTATAGATAATTTTCATTAGTTTCACAAGTTTTCCATGGAAATAAGGGAAATCACTTCACCTATCCTAGAATTAGTTGTGAATAATTTATAGAGGATAAGTATTTCCTAGTGAAGGCATCTCAGTTTCCAAAAGTTTATGGTGAGGTGAAAGCGATGAGTGATCCCGCGACACAGGTGGTAAAGTTGATATTGTGTATATATCGAGGCATGGTGAGGTGTCAAAGCATCCCAAGTATACTCTAGTGATGAAATTACTTATTTCAAAATCTAGTTTAGAATTAGATGAATATCCTTTGGCTCCTAGGATACTAGGGAATGGTGACAACAAGGGTGTTACTATTTCTGGGAAACCAAATATGAGTGGATTACCTATAGGTTTGGAGTTTATTACTCATAGTCAATGTAATGAATTTATGTATATGGAAATATCCTCCAGGAACAATTGAAGATCATAGATAACATCATTTTATTTGGAATTATATTAGAAACTCTATTTATATATATTGGTTTCCCATTTTTTTCCCATGTATTCCAAAGATAGATGTTGTCTTCAAAGGGGGAGAGGAGGTTTTCATTCAAGTTCTAAAGATGTTGAGTATTTTTGGAAGTCAACCTTTGGGAAAAGGTAGGTTTTGATGGGTGGCGTGGGGAGAAATGTTAGGTTTTTGGGTTTCCCGTGTATGTTAGGCATATATGGAAATTGTTAAAAGGTGGGGGAAGTGTGTTAATTTACTTTGTATTAGTTTTTGTGTTAGTCGGGGTTGTCTGGTATTTGGTTTTGGAAATCAAATAAGGGATTCAAGTAGGTTGGAAATGAATTATTTCATTTTGGATTTAGCCTATCTTGGTACCTCTTACATGTGATAGTCTTTGGGAGGTCTCAACATACCCTATGAAAGTGGTCTTTACAAGAGAGATACTTCTTACTCACATCCTTCCTCTCCCATCAATTTATTATTCTTCTTATTATTCTTCTTCTAATTCCATTTTACTATAATTTTTATTCATATCCTATTGTAAATGCCAATTGATGTTATGTGATCAGGTGGGGTGGGGGGATGTCTAAGGGATTCATGTGGGGAGGGGGGAGGGATGTGCAGGGGGGAATGTAGGGGGAGGGGGGCACTGTCCAAGGGATTCAAGTTGGGAGGGGGAGGGCTATGATGGGGGGGGGGCTGCAGGGGGAGAGGGGAACTGTCTAGGGTAGAGGGGTAACTATAGGGGGAGTGGGGGGCATTCTCAGCAAGGGAATATGGGGTTGGGGTGGGGGGTGTCTAGGGGGAGTGGGGGGTGTGCAGGGTGGAGGTGGGGGCTGTAGGGGGGATTCATGTGGGGAGGGGGGATATCCCGAGGGGAGGGGTTGGGGGGATTTAGGTGGGGAGGGGGGAGGGATGTGTAGGGGGAGCACTATCCAGGGGGGAGGGGGCACTGTCTAGGGGGAGGGGAAACTACAGGGGGTGTGAGGGGCATTCCAAGAAAGGGAATATCAGTGAAGAGATTTGGATTACTTGGAAATGGATATGGAAGGATCATTTAATAGTTGGGGATGAAATATTATTCTTAAAATGAACTAATATGTTCCATTGGTTGCCTTCTGGGTCATATATCTAACCATTTACATGCTCCAATATTAGTTAGTGTCTACTATTAAGTTGAATTTTAACTTATGTAAAATTCCCTCTAATAGATACTAATATTGGTCTATCTCAGGTGAATTCTTATTCTTGTAACCTTTTATTCATGAATTATTAACTCCTTACCCTACTTTCGAAGGCCTTAGAGAAACCACCAATGGTTGAATCCAATTAAAACACGTAAAAAAATTCTGATTGAAGTGCATAGGTAGGAGAACATTCCTCAAAGCATTTGTGGTCTATTAAAATCAACCACATATCAATCTGATGCGCGGATTGATCAGTGTAATGAAAAGTTCATTTTCACATCTATTATCATTATTGCAATAATGAGGAAATCATGTGTGTAGGGGTCAAAACCAACCAAAAGAGCACTGATTGACATGAAATATTAGGAAAAATATATTCAAGAAATTTATATTCTATAGGAAGAATCAGTACGTGGATCAGATACCTGAATTTCTTGGCATGATCAAAAGTGGTGGTTGCCCCTCAAATTAGGAGTTAACTGATAAATCACGTAAAAGATTTCAATACCAACCCAATGCTCTTGGGTTGTCATGAAATCATGAGATAAAAATCATTGAGACACTTTGTATATGTAGGAATCAACTCTGCATCAATCAGATGCTTGAGTCGTCCGGTATTATTAAAAACAATAAGTAACATTACTTAGTGTTATTAAAATGACACATCTCCCGTAAAGGGGTCAAAACAAACAAACAAATTCTGATTGATGTGAAATGGCAGGAGACCATTCCTCAAATCATTTGTGGTCTATTTAAATCAACCATATGTTAATCCGACGTGTGGATTGATCAGTAGAATCAAAAGTTCATTTTCCCATCTATTATCATTCTTGTAATAATGAGAAAATCATGTGTGTAGGGGTAAAAACAACCAAATGATCATTTATTAACATGAAATATTAGGATAATTATATTTAATACATTTATATTATGTAGGAATAATCGGTATGTGGATCAGATACCTGAATTGCTCGGTATGATCAAAAGTGGTGTTGGCCCCTCAGATTAGGAGTTAACTGGTAAATCACATAAAAGATGTCAATACCAACCTAATGCACTTGGGTTGTCATAAAATCATGGGAGAACAATCATCATGACATTTTGGATATATAGGAATCAATGTCATATCAATAAGATGCTCGTGTCGTCTGATATGATTAAAAACAATATGTAATGTTGCTTAGTGTTATTAAAATGACACATCTCCCGTGAAAGGGGTCAAAGTGAAAAAAAATACTTCTAATTGATGTACAAAGGTAAGATAAAATTCTTTAAAGAATTTTTGGTCTATTTAAATCAACCACATGTCAATCAAATGCACATATTGATGGGTACAATTAAAAATTCATTTTCACATCTATTGTCATTGTTGTAATAATGAGCAAATCATGTGTGTTGGGGTCAAAACCATCCAAATTAGAACTGATTGAAATGAAATCTTAGGAAAATTATATTTAATAAATTTATATTCTACAGGAATAATTGGTATGTGTATTGGATACCTGAATTTCTCGGTATGATCAAAAGTATTGTTTGCCCCTCAGATTAGGAGTTAACTGATAAATCATGTAAAAGACATCAATACCAACCTAATGTGCTTGGTTTATCATTAAATCATGGGAGAAAACTAATCGAGACCTTTTGGATATGTATGAATCAACACCGTATCAATCAGATAATCCTGTAGCTAGGTATAATTAAAAACAATAAGTAACATTGCTTAGTGTTATTAAAATGACACATCTCCTGTGAAGGGGTCAAAAGGAAAAAAAGACTTCTAATTGATGTGCAAAGGTAGGAGAAAATTAATCAAATAATTTTTGGTCTATTGAAATCAAACACACATCAATTCGATGAAAGGATTGATTGGTACAATTAAAAGTTCATTTTCACAACTATTATCATTGTTGAAATAATGAGAAAATCATCTGTGTAGGGGTCAAAACTGGCCAAAAGAAGAACGATTGACATGAAATAATAAGAAAACGATATTTAAGTCATTTATAATATGTAGTAAGCATCGGTATATAGATTAGATACCTAAATTTTTCAGATTGATCTATATACGGTAACTTGATTTACTTTTAAAATCCATTATTCAACTATAAGTGCTGTAAAAAGATATTTGATGTTAGATTTTGACTCATTTCTGTAAGTAATAAAGTATAAACTATTTTTATTATTCTATATATATATACTAACTGAATAAATATGACCAATTTGTATTTTCTTTGTTTAGTTGTTTCTTTTGTATCTTATTATAGGTTTATTAAGACTGAATATTGGAATGAATTAGAGCTATTTGGATCGTTGGATATGTGAGGAAGTATGTTTCTCATTTTTTTTTTGAGGATAATTGTTTTTTTTCTGTTTCTTTTATTTGGACCTATTTTTTTTTATGTTTTCACTATTTCTAATGTTTGGGAAGTAAAACTGGATTTTTTTAAAAAAATTCCCAGGTTAGCGACCACCATAGGCAGTCGATAATAGTTAAAGTTTTTTTTGCCTCTATAGAGACCACTTCTAGCGGCTGCTTCATCCTCAAATTCTCCTTAACTATAGAGACCAATTTTGGCAGTTACTATAAGTAGTAGTTTTCTAAACCAATAGTATCTTCCAAATGGCCGTGTGGTAGACGAGCTATAGAGACTGCCAATGGTAGTTGCTAAAGGCCTTCACCATCAGGACATCTGCGACTGCCAATGGTGGTCTGTAGGTGGTCTATAAATCCCATTAGAGATATCTTTTAGTGATCGCTAATAGGTTTATTTCAAGTAGTGATAATGATTATTAAAACCAAAATTGAAACATGGATGTGTTGTCCCTTTTATTTCTAAAAAAATAATTCTCTTGATTTGATTTTCATCTTCACTGTTTAAGTCCCTAACATGTTGATCTATTTCCATGATATTTAGAATTATTACTAAATCATTCTCAAATATTCCATATTATGTGATTTTTTTTATTTTTGTGATCCTTTATAATAAAAGTTTAAACTTAATAAATATCATATTGATAGGATGAAATGAATAGTTTTAGAATTTTTATTAGTAGTATTTTGATTTTCATACATATTTTTATATCATTTGTTACCCTATTCTTGTGAAATATTATATTCATGTGTTTAGAATTTAATTGAAATATTGGGATTTTGGTCATTCATTTATATAAATATTGAAATATAATAAGCATATCTAGAAATAACTCAATAATATTTGATAAAATTATATAAGTGAACTTGTATAATATTTTTAAGGACAGAAAAAATCATCAATACTAAAATATTTTTGTGTTAAATATTGAATAGTGAATTTTATTCAGGTGTAGTTGTTGAAATACGGATAATATTATGTGTAACTAAGATATGTATTTTTATGGATGGAAGAACATCTAAATTTGAAAAATTCTCATCTTATTTGTTATTTAACCACTAGTATGTCTTTTCAAATAATGTTGTGTGTTGATCGTGTTGTACCTGAATATAGAAGTAAAATTATTTCAACATTTATGACATATAAAATCATGTTTATATGGTTGTAGAATTTATAAATAAAGTTTTGATTGAGAATGTAAATCATTATGGATGAAATGTAATCATATATTTATTTTCATTTAAAATTTAAAAGCATGTATATTTATTAATTTTACAATGAAATGTGTGATTATTTATTCAAAAATAATTTAAAGAAATTAATAATGGGGCATGTTTTTCTATTTAATTATTTATTTCAATGAGGTTTTTATTGTTTTTAAGAAAACCTATTTTATGAACATTAAATTTACATTTTCAATTCTTCTTAATGTGAGTTGAATGTTTTTTATGATGTTTCCTATTATGGTGATTATGTGTTGAAATTTCGATTTAGTTGATTGAATAAAATTTCAAAAATGATTAAACATTTAATATTTGTAATAAAAGGGTTAAATGGGAATATAAAAATTATTGATAATTTTATTTATAGATCCTTATTAAAATAATTATGAGAATGTGATATATTATCATGTTTTTTATTGTGTTTTCTATATTTTTTTGTGTTTCCTTGATGTGATTAGTTTGGAAGTGGTTGGGAATTGTTATGATTGTTATGGGTGTTGGTTAGTAATGTGAAGTGAGAATGAAATGGGTTTCTTTGGTAGGTATGAGAAGTTAGAATTGTATATTCATTAATCGTGGATTTAAAGTTCTATTGAAGAAGAGGATAGACTATGGAATGGTTATTTTTGTGGAAGGGATATAGATTTGTGGTAATTATGGCATGATGTAATTGGTGGTTGGTTTTGGCCATTGTGGTTTGTTTAATTAGTTGGAATAATGTGATATGAGATTGATGTTTTTTTGTGAAATGTTGTTTTTATCCATGATGTTGATATTCCTTGTTTGGTTTATGCTAACCTTGGTGTTTTTGACTAAAATATGTGTCAATAAAATGTCATAGAGGTTTTGGCCATATAAATAAGAAAAAGGGATATTTGGATATAAATTTGATGAAATTACAACTGATGGAGGTACTGAATATCATCGGTGAAGCCTCCAGACCTAATGTGAAGGGTTAGTTAGAAGGATATTGAATTTTCTTTTGGTATCTGAGGGATCTATGTAATACTTGATACCCTAATTTAGCAGGTAAACACCATATCCTAAACTATCATGCAATGAGCCCTTTAAAGAGCCTTTTAGACATAAATTTGTTTAGAATATTATTTTTCAAATTTGAAATTTACTAAAATAAATTCATTTATGATTTCATCATATAAAAATTAACTTAGTATGAATTTTTAAGTAATTCCTAAAATGGTTGGGTTTTAGTAAAAAAATAAGATTTTGGCAAAACTTGTAAGTTATATTTATTTTTCATTTTGTAATAATTACATAGAAGTTTATAAAAAATTCTAGGTAAAAAAAATTATCTTGTGGAATAATAATATTTTTTTAAATATTCTTTGAACTTATAAATCCTATATCCAACATTTTTATTAATCAAAATGCTACTTTAATAAAAAAATATTTTCAATTGAGATTTGTTTTTGGATTTTTTTTAAAGACTCATACCCTATATTTGTTTTATTATAAATAAATTTTTATAATTAAAATTTTTATACAATATAATTTTATCTTATATGTAATTTTCAAGCATAAAAACATTATTTTTACAAAAAGTTTTTTTTACACGATTAAGTGTGATTATTTTAAATTAACTTTTCACAAATTTATTAAATGTCTTTGATAAATTTATTTTAAATTTTAAATCATAATTATTATATTAGGTAAAATGGTAAATCTTTATCATTTTATGTAAAATTAATTAGTGTGCTTATAAATTGAAAACCATGGTAAATGTAAATTTGGATAAAAGTTTAATATTAAAAACAATAGGCCTGAAAACACTCAAATTTCTCTCTAAAATAAGTGGTTGATGTTATTATCGACCCACACTCACAATTAAAACCTATTTTTTACATTTTTTTTCATTGACCCTTGTATAATAACCTTACATTACTGAAAATGTTAGGGTTACACCAACAACTACTCTTCTTCTCACATATAAAAGTGTAACATTTCAACCACTTCATAACATGACTATATTTTGAATTACCTCTTTCCAAACTACCATTTTTATCCCCATAAGACCCACTCCCATGTTCAAAATATTCTATTCACCACTAGTTACTATAAGGCCTTCATATCCAAGGAGATGTCCAAGGAAAATTCTTGTCCCCGATGTGAGTATTATCAACTACATATCTTTTCATTATAATTATTTTCATTTAAATTTATAAAATAAACATTAATGTAATGATATTAGTAGAATTTATATAATTTAATGTTAATATATTAATTGTATAATCATTTTCTATTCATATATCTCATCCATTAAGAAATGTGAACTCATCATTCATGCGTATGTGTAGATTACCCCCACCATGAGCAATAAAATTCATTTTTCAAAACCAAACATAATTTATGGTACCTATAATGGTTTAATGTGAAAATATTATGTTTATTATACCGTTAGGGTTCTGGTTTGAAAAATTAGAGAACCTATTAATGATATAATTTGTAATCCAACATCGTTAATTCAATCATTTCAAATAAGCATGCTAAGAAAAAATATTTTATTGAAATTTCATAATATTTTTATATACATTACCTCTCCTTATAATTTAATTATAATTATTATATATTTAAATAATAAACACAAAATAAAATCATTACTCTTCTGTTATAATGATATTATAATAAAACCTCCTAATAACAATTGAAGAAATTTTAGTTCGTTCATGTTTGGGTCGGTTTAACCCCCAACTATGAATTTATTACATGAATGAATATGGGGACATAATTACTGGTATAATATCATATAAATGTTTAAATAATTAATTTTTTATTATGTATATATTATATTAATTTTTAATTTTCTATCTAAGAAAAAACTTTTTGATCATCAAGAATCGCTGAAACATGCTTGTTATCGATTTCATCTTTACGGATAAAGACTAAATCACTGAAATACATTTGAAACAACATAAATTATTATAAATTCGCAATAATAGTATTTTAATGAAATTTTAATTAACAAATTTTAAATAAAAAATTATTATGTGCACCATTATTGTAAAACTAGTACGAACGATCAAAACTATAAACACCCAATGTGGAAATTTGAAAGAATTAATATAGAGAATGAATATTTATGAAGGTTATGAATGAAAATGGATATGAATAAGGTTATTAATTCAGTTATTAATATTTATATTTTTTTTATAAATGAGGATATATCATGTTTTTGGAATTAAGGACAAGAGGTAAGGGTTATTTATCTCAAATTCCACTCTCTGGTACATGTATGGTTTTATGCACCTAAATTCCTATATGTATTGTATATTTAACCTATTTGAGATGCTGAATCGTGAAATTAATTTTCAATGTAACTTAAAGATCAATTTTAATCTCTCCCTTTCAAGTGGTTTTTTATTGAATTACTTCCCAAACCATGCGTGGGGGTTTTCTACCACAATTTTCATTCTTTAGGACACATGTTATATTCCCCGCCTATTTTTCTTGGTGTGCAACATAAATTTTCATGGAATAATATTTTTTATATTACTAATAAAATTTATATGATTTAAAATTATATATTTTTAACCCTCTTTTATATACGTTTTATTCATGTGTTAATAAAACCGTTGTAAAACTCAATATTTTCCATGGTGAAAAAACAAACCTATATTTTGGTAAAGTAAGTGTGTGCAATTTTATAGGAAATAAATCCATATTTGGACACTGGAAAGTGGATATGGTTGTGGAACAGATGAATCTAGGAGAAATAATCCCAAAAAAGGTTTGTTGAGAATTTAATCAATCATCACTCAGATGTGCGATGAGTGGGCCTAAGACCGGACACTTGGAGAGACACCCCAAGTGATATTCTTTGGAATATTCACACACCCATACTAAACCATGATAACTTAATTTCCATACCATTTATTTTATCTCTCATAATTGAAAAAATTGAACCCATTTAAATACCCAGACATCTCATTCATATATATTATTTATTTATAGATGAATATTCATTATATTACACATATACATGCTTGAGGAATGTAAAGGTATAGTTCCTTTTTATACCTAGACATATAAAAAACATTTACATAAGTGAGATACATCGTCTTAACTATGTTATTCATAATTATCACCCTTAATATACATATCATACATAATACGTTTCATCATAACATGTGGAAAAGAAACATAAGAAAGAGTGAGATCAGATGTTCAATAAGGGTAAGCAAGAGAGATATCAATATATCATGAGTATAATGGTATGAAAACATTATAATAACATTTGATAACCATAACATGCGTATCATATATCATAAAATTATGTCAAGGAATAAATTTTTGTAGTTTATAAGACATGAATCATAATATAATCAATGAACATGAACCTTGAGAACATAACATTGGCATATGAAATAGATTTTTTCCATACACATAATCATAGAAAATAATTTCTTAATTAGTTCAAGGATCATTTCCAAGACTATTATTGTTGAATGGGTTCACTCCTTAAACTATCATAGTAGTCAAAGTTCACTCCCAAGGCTATCATAGTGTATATAGTGCCTTAATGAACTGGGTTCACTCCCCATTCCATTTATGTTTATCTCATGAGATATCAATCATTACCCAATGAATTAGAGGGATATATAGGTCCCACCCATCACATAATTAAAATCATATATATGCATCCCATAAGAGCTTAAACCACTCATCATATATGATCCTATTGAAATAAATGTGTTTCAAAAATAAATTCACCATAACATTACTAGTGTAAAATAAAAAGGTTTCATAATCATTTAATTATTTCATAAAATAATAACTAATGGAAAGAAGAAATGGTATAATCTATGGAAAAATAAGTAGGTTTCATAATAATTTTTCCATGGTATAACTCATAGAAGAGAAATGGGTTTCAAAAAAATCTTTTCATCATAAACATAAAACATTTAGATAATGAATAATAATATAATCCTTAGATCATATACTCATTAAATATTTTGTAACATCAAAGGATTTTAACTTATATGGAAATTATTTTGAAATAAAAATCACATGGAACATTTCTTGATGAAAACATCCTTTCTTTGAAAACAACCATTTTAAAATTAGAAATTCATAAAATATTCTTTAAATAATTATCTTTTTAAAGAAACTTGAAAAAATATAAATTAATCTTATAAAAAAATAATGTCCATGATGGTGGTAAATTGTTTTTATACTATACTCATTATATTCTATTCACATTTTTGGTAAAATCATAACAGAAATTGTTTGTAAAATAACATAAAAATTCCTATTTTTTTGTAAAAATTAAAAAATAAGTAAACATTTATTTAATAAATCAATAGGATAATGATAAAATTAATCGAATTGTTTTTAGAAAACAAGGTTTTGTAAGAAAAAGTGTTTTCAACCCAAGAGACATTCCTTTGAACTCTTGAGTACATAAAGTGTGATAAATGAAGGGGAGACACGTATTCTCATAAAAAAACCAAATAAGAAGAAAATTCATGGGTTTATTGAGATACATATCACATGATTTCATCATTAAAATCATTATCATAAACAATCCTGATAAACAATGAGATTGTAACATCAAACCCTTACCACTTATGTGTCTTTTGAATCGTAGGCCCCATTAGAGAATGAAAAATAAAAATAAATTTAATATAATTGAAATAATGACATTAATTATATATAATTTCAAAGGTTAAGTACATATAGATCATATAATAATATATGTGCATAATATAACTTATGTTCCAAAGGAGGTAATTTGAGAAAAAATACCTTACCTTAAGCCTCAAATTATTTCATTCACATTCAATCCTCCTGTATAATAAATATAGTTTTATTATTATATATATATATATATTATATAAAAATATATATATTATTCTATATATGATTTACATATGATCTTTTATTACTCATTTATTAATAATTTCTTGTTAATGTCAAGTTTCAGGCAATAACTACTTTGTTTTTCGTATATGTTTTGATTTGTATATTTTTGGTCTATGACCATGAAATAATATCCCTAATTTTATAGATGATATAAATATAATATATATTTATTTTATATTTATTTATATTAATCCATAAAAGATAGAGATAGAAAATGAAATACACTGTTCATAGAGATAGTAGGCCGTATGTACGCATGAACGTTTTTCAAAATTTTCAAAGGATTGAAGGAAATAAAGGTAAAATATATATTAAATTTAAATAATAATATTTTTTCAAATATATTACATATTTTCATTAGTCTCATCCTTATTAAATTTCATGTAAAGTGTGAACAAATCACATCACTTCATGAGGCGGTAGTCCGCCATACACATGAGTGTCGTTATCATATTCACACAGAAGGGAATGTAATAATGTATACGTGGTATAAAAATTAATGAATCATAAAAATATAATAAATATAATATATAACATTCAATTTATCATTATATCAATATGTGATATGTGTTTAATGAAAATGAATAATATCAGTTCGCGAGGCGGTAGTCCATCGTACATAAGAATGATGATTTCATATCCCATTTGACGGAAGATGACGTGGATATAGATTATGCCATTAAAATAATAAAATATAAAATTATGGTAGATAATATTTTTATTATATCATCATAATATAATAATATTTTAATGATGTGTAAGAATAAATAAAATAAAAATGTAAGTTTAAGAATTTACCTCTTCTTTGGAGAGCCTCATTCGGTTTATAACTAAAGTATTTTTACGTGGTGCTACTAAAAAAATAATGCCTCTAAGATATTTTTATGTAATTAGGTATGTAATTTGGGTAGGTATTGGATGAAATAAAGGTTTTTGAAAGTGTAAATAAAAGAGGAGAGTGGGTGTCCTTTTAAAAGTGAGGTGAGAGACACACTTGTAATTTTTAAAAAGAAAATGGTTTACCCATGTTTTTAATGTTCTAAAAGGCACCAAAAAAGACCATTATAGAGAATTAGATATTATAATATAGAAATATGGTGAAAAAATAGTTTTGGAAATGTTTTGGGTCATTTTTAACCCATATAGTTATAGTTTAATCTCCTGATAAACTCATTTTTACCTTTACCACGATAAATGATTTTTATTGTTTTTACTATTAATTATAGTAAAAAATTAATTTGAATCTATTAGAAAATATATATTAAGATTATTAAAAATATTTTATCCTTTTTTATAAATTAAATTCTCAAAATTGGAACATTTAAATTTATAATTAAACCAGTAGACGTGATGAGAAATTGGTTTTCTAAAGAGAAAATGGCTTTCCAAAGACAAAATTTTCAAAAGACTAAAAACAATTTATATAAAAATTTAATATAAAAATGATTACAATGAAATAAGTTTGATTAATTAATATATAATTTATCTAATTTTACTTCTAAAAAAATTAGATAAAAAATAGAACCTTATAAATTCAATAAATGAAAAGGTATTTTCCAATAAAAATTAGTATTTTTCTCTATTCATAAAAAACTTATTATTTTCAAAAAAAATCCCAAAATGTTAACCTAAATTTTTTTTGACATGATTATTTTAAAAATGAATTTTATTTCATAAAATTAATTTTATAAATTTTTCATAAATTGATTTCATTATTGTTCACAAAAGGAAATAATTTTTTTGAGAAAATAGTATTTTCAAAACATATAAATACTTTACCAAAAATTACATATTATTTTATCAATATGTTTTATTTATATAAAAAAATTATAATTAATATTTAATATTTGGGTTTTAATATTATGTCTTCCATGTTCAATGTTCATGAAATAATGGTCGTATTTAAATAAAAATATTAATAGTTTGATACTATTTGTTAAAACTTGGTGTTACATGTAACACAAGATATCGAAGAAAATTTGATTTATTAGAAAAAAATAATTCATAAAAACTCATTGTGTTATATTTTACCCCCTTAAAACTAATTTCTCACTCAAAAAGTTTCTCTCTGATACAAATAAATGAGGACACTTCTGCCTCACCATTTTCTCTGGTTTCTATATAGATTCTTCAAACTAGTGGTTTTTCACAGAAATCTAACTTGGTGAGTGGTATTGTTTCATATAAATTTATCTATTTGATCCAGACTCTCTAGTTTTTTTCCTTGTATAAAATATATTCCTCTAAAGGTATGACCTCTGAGTTCAGTATATGTGTAAGGATATGTATGTACTTTATCAGTAGAGATACGTGGATCACATCATGGACATAAGAGAGGTTCAGTGGAAGCGCCATAAAATAAGATAAGGCCCTGATACAATCAAGAATATAAAATATAATAATATAACTAAGGATTAGTTCCCTTAATTCACAAATATCATAACCTTATTCTAGGGAGAAATTTTTAGAAACACCTTTTCACCTATTGAAATTCCAAATCACACCAAAAATTGTAATCATAACTTTTTTTTTCAAAATTTGTGATTCCCTTATGTGTTTCTAATTGGATCTAACATTATCTATAATTTATTCATCTATCTTAGGTCCCAATGGATTTCTTTCACCATATCTATTCAAATACATTGGATCTATACACTTCTTTCCATATAGGGATTCATAAGGATCCATCTAAATTCTTATGTGAAAGCTATTGTTGTATGAAAACTCAACTAGAGGAAGGTATTAATCCCAACCGCATTTAAAATCTAGATAACAAGATCTCAAAATATACTATAGGGTTTTAATTTTTTTCTCTAATTGAATATATATCTAAGTATGATACACAGTTATGAAACTAAACTCTATATCAAGATCACGTTGAAGACATTAGCAAAACATCAAGGTAAACCTCATATCCTGATCAAATACAATTGAATGTGGTACTATATAAATCCTTATAACTTCCTTAATGTACATCTAGGAAAGATGATCTAAAGAGAAATATTCTCAAATAGTGATTATGTGTGCTATCTTTTTTAGGCGATTGACTGCAACCCATATATCATTATTACCTTTTGACATTTTGGGAAGTCCGGTGAAAAAATCCATAGTGATATCTCTTTTCATGTCATTCAAAAAAATGTACCCATTCAAATATTTATACATATTCATACTTTGAGGATGAATAGAGAATTAAGAACTATGAGATTCCTCTAACAACACTTCCTTCAAATCTTATATAGAAAAAACACATACATGGTTTTTGAACCATATCATTCAATCACGATCAAGGTTAAACCTAGTAACATTTATAACATTCTTTTGAAGCTTTACATCTTCCTTATCTGCCTCTTTAATATCAACATGGATAGATGGTTGAACATTAAATTTAGCAAGGTAATATTTACACCATTCTATTAAGGATTTCTATATCCATCCTTTTCAAATAAAAAAATATGAGATCCATTTTTATCCTCATCATGGATAATATAGCATGATCCTTTTGAATCAAAGCATTGACCACCTAGTTCACTTTTCCAAGTAGGTAATGTATTGATCTATCATAATATTTAATCATCTCTAACCATATTCTATTTCACATATTCAACTCCTTCTGTGTGAATATATATTTTAAACTTTTTGATCGATGTATATATATATATATAATTTATCCATAAAGATAATGTCTCTATATATTTAATGAAAACATTACCATAGCTAACTCTAAATAAAGAGGGGTAAATTTTCTTATGATACATCAATTTTCATGAGGAATAAGTTTTAACCATGTCATTATGCATAATAACACATCCCAATCCATTCATAGATATATCACTATAGATTATAAACCCCTCTTCATTATAGGGTAATGTAAACATTAGAGCACCCACTAATAATCTCTTTAGTTCCTTGAAGAGTTCCTCACATTTATCTATTTAGAGGAAATTAGATATTTTTTTATTTAACTTGGTGAGAAGATTATATACTCATGTTAAATTCTCTACAAACTATTAATAATATACAATTAAAACAAGAATACTATAGAACTCAGTCACCGTTGGGGGGGGGGTCGGGTCCAACTTTTAATAAACTCTATCATTTATAGATCTATGGATATACCCTCTCTTGAGATTATATGACCCAAAATGAAATATTTTTCAATAAAAATTAACATGTTTTAAAATTTTCAAATAATTTCTCCTTACATGTGGTATTTAGTACAATTATCAAGTTATCATCATGCTCTTCCTTTCCCTTTGAATAGATAATAATATCATCTATAATGATTACCACAAATCGATCATGGAAATCTATAAATACTCTATTTATTAAATCCATGAAGATAATAAGAGAATTATTAATAATGAATTGAATCACTATATATTCATAGTTTCTATACCTTGTATGAAATCTTTTCTTAGGTATATCCTCCTTCTTGACCCTTAATTGATTATATACTCAATGGAGGTTAGTCTTGAAAAAGTACTGAGCTATTTTCATTTGATCTAATAGGTTATCAATATATCTTATAGAATACATGTTCTTGATCATGATTGTTTCCAACACTTTCATCTAGGCTTTCCTACACATCTCCATGATGTGTGTGAGCACCTAATTCTATACTCCCATATTCCCACATTCCAATGGTGGGTGAATTTAATTGGCTATGTCTGCACATTGATCGAAACGACATGATGGGATGTCGGCTCCTCATTATATGGATTCCACCATGGAACATGTTACCTAATCCAGGTCTCTCTCATAGACTTAAGATGTGTTCATGTAACTCATTTCTAGAGCCATCTATTCGTGGACACCATTTAATTACACTTATTATGTCTAGAAGGGAAGTAACCTTCGGTTAGGGGATAAGTCACATTGGGCATTGTAGTATATGTATAGATGTTGGGTGCATTAGTCATCTCTATTATTTCAATTATGAAGTCATGTCATATGAGGAATATTAGGTGAAGAACCCAAGGAATCTTGTGTCGATCACAAGGTAATTAACACCAGGGGAATATACCATTCAAGGATTTTTACATCATGAATCCCATAATTTTCATGGGGTATATGTTTTGGTTAGGTTACGACTTTAATATCATACAAAGAAAGATCATAACATCTGGTTTGAGTTGGATCAGGGAACAATATTAACTTATTTTGGATACTGGAATAATGTTAATTTCTTATGGGTACAGGTTGGGTGTAGGTTTAACGTCTTTCTGGGAAAAGATTTATGGGTGAGAATGAACCATGAAGGCGAACCCTGATTTGTGGATCAGGACACCCCATGGAGGAGGATTTTAGAGGTCTGTCTCTAGGAGGGAAAATTTTACACCAAGAAGGATTAATAATGGACAGATTATAACACCCCATGGAGGCAGAATCAGATGGTTGGTCAAGGTATCCCTTGAGGCGGACCATAAATGGGTGGATCATAAATTCCCATGGAGGTAGATCCGGGAGGTGTGTCCCTATGAGGGATGATATCACACCTAGAAGGTTTACCATTGGATGGATCAGAATTCCCCATGGTGGTAGATTCGATGGTTGATTAGGATTCCCCTTAAGGCGGATCAGGGATGGATGGATCAGAATGCCACGTGGAGGCAGATCTAGGAGGTAAGTCCTAAGGAGTGATAACATCCCACATGGAATGTTAACCAATGGATGGATCATAATTCTCTTTCTAGGTGGATCATGATATGTGGATGAGAATTCCCCATGGAGGTGGATCTTAGAGGTGTGTCCCTAGGAGGGAACACCATGTGTTTAACATGGCCAGGATGCCCGGTGGAGGTGGACCCTAAGTTGATCAGAACACCCCATGGAGTCAGACTAAGGATGGATGGATCAAAACACACGTTAATATGGACCCATGAGGTGTTTCCCTAGGAGGGATGATGTCACACATGAAGGTTTATCGATGGATCATAATGCCCCATGGAGGTGTACCCTGAGTTTTGGATCAAAACACCATATGGAGGTGGATCTGGGAGGTCTATCCCTTGGATGGAAAACCATGAATTTACCATGTTAGGGATTGAACCTTAGGTATGATTTTTATATGCCCAATTTATAATACAGGGATAAAAACCCATGTAATTTGATGTTTCGGTTTAAGGTTGTGTAATGAGACCAATCCATATAGTTTAACATCATGTTTTAAGGACATTAATGCCATGGAAGGAGTGTCAATGAGGGATGTTGTGGCGCTTATGCATTGATGATTCCCTTTACAAGAGGATTTCTCTTGGATTGAATAGTGTGGGGATTACGCATTGAGATTCCCATATGATTTAATTACATGTGGGTTTAACATGGAGCATCTTACATTTATTCACCAGGGTAAGGATACAATTTTATGTCATGTGTTGAGGATGTGTGGAGCTATAAATTTTTACTTCATGGAGCTTGGATGTCAGTGGACTCACTCATTTCCCCTTTGTCTTACATGACCACCACTCATGAAACTTTGGGCGGGGAATGGATTTGGAACTTTTAGGGTACAACAACCAGTAGTAGTGGTTATTCACAAGGTTAGCATTACAATCCCTATGTTTAAAAGAAAAAAGAGTTATGATACCTATGGTTATAAGAAAAAGGTATATGGGAGGCTCAAGACACACTTGGGATGAAGTGGGTGGACATAATAGTAGATGTCACATGTTGTATAGGGGCCTAAGGTGCATCTGGACCGGTCTGGGATGGATGTGGAGGTCCTATACACTTGACTTTTGTGAAAGCATGTCAGTAGAATGGAGGTTCCATAGAGAGGCACATGAGAGGGTTTTCACAAATCATAGGGACCTATAGAGAGGTTATTCATGAATATCAGGTGAATTTTAAAGGATAGATTCTTCTTATAGTGGAGTTCTTTATGAAATTGGGTTCCCCTAGCTCAGAGTGAACTCCTAGCTCAAGAAAGGAGTTCTTCACAAAGGATGAATGCTTCACAAAGCCTCAAGTATCTTGTGGGGCCTTCTTTATCCACGAAGGGAGTAGACCTTTTCGAAAGGAATATCCACATGGGGTGGAGGATCTTAATAACACATGTAAATGGGTTTCATATATCTTGGAACCTTGGGTGATCCATATTCACTCTAGTTCATGAAGGTGAGGAGGTTTTTTAAAGTGAGGGGGTTCATGAATTGAGACCATCATAGGAAGGTGAAATGTTAGGGGATTGTCCCTAAAATATCAGAATAAAGGGTTATTTATAGGAAAGTGGATGTACAATGATTTTAGGTGTTCAAGAATAGATAAATGATTTGTTAATAGGAATGAAACCAAGAGTTTGAATGTCTCCCTCACAAATAAATTGTAAAACCTTCATGGGTTCACAAAGTGGTTCACGAATCCAGATGTTTCTCTTGAGAAAACACCATAAAGTCTCTATGATCTCACAAAAGGGGGACCTCTATGGCCAAATATCTTAACAATATTTGGCCATTCATGAATATCTATATCTTTTCAAAGAATACTCCTAGAGGGATTTTGGACCTTTTGGAATGGATTTGATCCAAATCAGCTATGGCTTCCTTGACTATTCCCATGGAATGAATATTTCATCACCAAAAAATTCCCCCTCAGAATGGGATTTGAATGGAAAAAGGAGAGTTATATTCTGAGTTTTAATCAACAAAAATTATCATGAAACTCCCTTCCATGAAATTCACTCTTGAAGCTCACTCGTGAAGCACGTTCATGATGGTTTCTAGTGTGAAGACCATCGTGAAGTATAGGTGGATATACATCTATAAATAGTGAAGGGGGGCCCAAAGACACCAAAAAAACATGATGAGAAATAAAATTTTATCTCTTTTTGAGAAGTTCTCCATCTCTATGAATGTGATCCATGAATTCCACTCAGTGAATCAAACTTCTTAAACTTTTCTATGAAAATTATTCATAGTAAATCAGATTTTATAAACCCAAACTTTACAAAGAGACCCCCCAAGAACTAGAGTTCTATGAACATACTCTAAAAACTACCTCCTTTAACACCCTTTGTGAACCAAACATTAATAAAAACTAAGTCTTGAATCAAATGGACACTAAGGGATTCAACATTGATGTTTTTCAAAGGGAAGAAATAGATGGAGACATCTTGATCAGGGAGAGAATCCAAAGGAAATTGGACCATGAATCAATTATATCATTGGTGAAAAAGGTTCTAAGGGAGTACTTGATGTGCAAAAGGTTACTGCTTTATGGATTCAAACTAGGAAATGAGGCCTTTATCCTAGAATATAGAAGAGATGAATTGTCCTATGGGTTCAGAGGTATACCAGGGCAGTACCAATGGAACAAGGATACTCTAGGCCATATCTAGAAGGATTGTGCACCAATCACATCATGTTTTATCTAAAACAAATTAAATAATGTTGATAGGGGAAAGCTATAGGATGAGGCATCCCCACCACAATATGAAATGATCTTTATGGTGAGTTTGGGGGATCCACAAAAGGGATGGAATTATGGTTGGAATTTGTACCAGGGGAGGATTTTCTACTGAGTGTGTCTGGGACTACTAGGAATGTGAGTTATGACATGATTTTAAAGATATATGAATTGGTTAGGGATTTAAGAAGCAACATGGGATTCATAGGTCCATATCTACCACCCTCAATGAAACGAGTTCAAATGAGAGCTAAAGCAGGTAGCAATTTATGAAGTAGCATGGGATTCATAGTTCCATGCATACTTCCCCTAGAAATAATGATAAATTTTCTAATTAGATGGTCCCCAAGGATCAACATATTCTATCTACACCATAGGGAGGTCGGTGCCATCCTTTTCTACCATCATCAAATCACCATGATCTAAATTATGGGGGTGATATATGATGAGTTACTCCTCATAAATAACATATGAGGATACTAAGAGTAGTTTTTGGCTTTGGTGAATGCCCTTCTAGATCTGGTATATGGAACCAATGAAGAGAAGCTAGGGATAAGGGATGTTACCTTTAAGAAATGGTTTGGGTACTTTCTGAATAAACTAGCAGTAGATCTAGTTGAGGGGTAAGAGCTAGCAAAGTGTATATCGATGAGGCCACACACATTTCCTAGAGGACACCAATAGGTGAATGATGGATATTACTAGAGGCTCTTAGTGGCGAGAAAGTGATAGATATGGGGATACATTATCAAGCCATAAAATTAACCTTTAGTCAGGATAGAAGGATATATCAATGCGCTCATTTGCAGTTGGATGCTCTCTATAAGGGATACACATATGGGGGTGCGGTCGAGCACATTCATCATGGTGAAGATACTTGAAATGGGGTAGCGCATCAATTTGGTTATTCCAGTACTGGTGAATTTGTACATGGTACATCGCCACATGAGTTAAGGGAAGACCCAACTGCATGTGTGTGCCCCCCTATATTTTCTGTATAGCTGGGTGGTTGCAAACATTGGGGGATATGAGTACTTGAACCCTATATATCCTCTTAAAAAAAATTTCTATCCAGAAATATTGAATATCTTATGGATTCTCCCATTAAATCTAGGTATGGTAGACATTCTGAAGAAGGTTGGGCTGGAAGAGAACTCCATATTTCACCCATTCCCCTCCCAATAGGGGTGGTGACTGATGGTGGCATAGGGACCCTGGAATAGAGATTGTATCTCCTGCACTTTTGAGGTGGGGTTCTGGTAATGAGGGTTGACTGCTAGATGATTATTGAACCATGCAATCCACACTAGTTTTTAGGATAGTTCAGGTGTCTATAGAGTATAACACTGAATCTATACTCAAAAGTTCATTATGAGTTTCACCCTTTGTTGATGAAGAAGATCTAGCCTGTGTTTTTCCAGTAAGGACGAGAATATATGAAAATATTTTACACCACCAGCCACAATGCATGGGATCATTTATGAGTATGCACTGAGCTGGGAGAGTTAATATTTTGGGGATATATTAAGGCAGCAGGACACCCATTCCAATGAAGGGGTGGCCTTACAATTGTAAGGATGGGGCTGATTGGTGTTCGGTGCATGTTGTGGCGACATTGATGTCATAGTGAGTAGGGTATCACCAACGGGTTTGGAAATATAGTACCATGAACATGTGAGATCCATAGGGATAGGGTATGTACTGGGATTAAGGCTTTTGGGGGAAGCAGAAGAATGAAGAAGGTGATCCCTCTAGGGAAATATTGTGGGTGCACATTCAAGGAAAAGAGAAATGAGTTTGTCGACCTTATATTCCCAGTAATGTAAATTTTTTTCAATTCTTGGGAGACCTGGGGACTTTATATTCTATTCACCATCCCTTGGGGAGTGAGGAAATATATCATTAGCAATGGTTTTTTTCTCATCAGGATATGTCATGAAAAAGGATGGCTTCTACGCCCCCCACACTAAAGCGATGCAATATATGGTAGAGCCGAAGGGCGTAATTTATTACTAAGGTGTATCATGTCCCATGACTAATCGATTGAGGATGATGTTGGGAATTTCCTCCCCTCCAGTCACCATTGTGGGTCATGCAACTGCCAACGTGGCTGAAGGTAAAGAATCAAAAGACTATTGGGGGACTGATGGCTTCTAGATCTCAGGTAGAGATAAACATTCTATTTTCAACCTGTTAAATATCAAGATCATATGTACCTAGAATATAACATGTTCCTAGAACTATTTCTTAATTCCTTTTTCACTTATGCTGGAATCAAACATGAAAGATGGGGAAGCCTGCAACAGACCTAAAAAGGAGTGTGATGGGATCTAAACCCATGAAGGCGTTAATGTGGGGTCCCATCCTGATCACTAGTGGAAAAATGTATTTTTACATCGGTTTTTTATAATTTTGATGTTGTTTTTAAACCTAAGTTTATAAGGGAAGCATTAAAAATATATGTTTCAATATCAGTTTTAAAAAACAGACACTGGAAACCAATCATTGTTGAGTTTCAGCATGGTTTTAACTTATAACTGATGCCGAACCATAGTCTTTGTCTCTAATTATCATATAAACCGACATAAAACCTTAGAGGTTTGTTAGTTTTTAGTGCAAGTTTACATGATTACTAAAACAAAAAATTACAGTTTGAAGGTCTTAGGTGTTGGTTTAAATAAAAACCAATGATGAAGATCTGGTGTTATTTGATCTTTGACATCAGTTTTAATATGAACCAATGCCAATGATCAGGTTTGGGTGGTCTTCAATATCAGTTTAATGGTAAAATAATGCTGAATATTGTGATTCTTCAATATTTGGTGTCAGTTTAGATGAAAACCAACACCAAATCTTGAGCTTCAGTAGTTTTTGGTGGGGATATATATGAATACATATGCTGAAATTTTTTTCTTCAATGATTCAATATCAGTTTTTGTATAATCTGACATTGAAATTTATATATATATATTTTTAAAAATAATTATATAAATAAAATTCCCAAAAAATTTAAACCTATAAATAGAATATAGAGAACAAAAAAATAACTAAAAACCCAACAATATTTCAGCATAGAAAATAATCTTCATGAATAATCTTCATGATATCCTCTATCACACCATCAACTATAGTAACTTTACCTATAACACAAACACAAAGATAACATCAACCATCTAATAAATGACTATAATTCAATGATCACATGTAAAAATACATAAATAAATAAATAAACAGAGACGTCAATTTTAGCTCAATTGGTCATGAATTCAATAAACTAGACACTCAAAAATAATTGAGAAGGAGAGTGATACCAGCAATTTTTTTAATAGGATTTTCCCTCAATAGTTACTCATTCTAGTGGTATTAAGATCCTGATTTTATTTGGAGAAGCAACCACCTATAAAACAAGAAGGTCCCACAACATTGAAATTGTTTTGTATAATAAAATTGTTTCTTTTAAATTTGAAGATATAGATTCGTATTCTATAAAAATGTTGAGGTGAAAAAATTAATAGAAACTGATCAATAATTCTACGTAGAGGTGAGCATAACCAAAAATATTTCCCCCCAAAACAAATCCCAAATGGTTGGGGTCAAGAAAAAAATTATCAAGCATATAGATATTGAAATATTTTACCTCAATGAAGAATAAAAAGCCTTATTAGAATATTTTTGTGTTGATAGAGATTGATACATAGGGATATTCACTATTGGTACAATATTTGACCACATGAAAATCATAGAATCCCTAGATAAAAGGTAATCAGAGTTGAAACATGAAATAATCCTTCCAAAAAGGCATATAAAATGAGTGGTCCATTAATGAAGAATAGATATGAATAACTTGTAAATTTCTATAAATTGTTATTGGTAAATAAAAAAAATATCCTCCTTAGAATGTAAATCTATAAATAAATTTGATAATTCATTCACAACCAAGATTCCAATAAAGAAGAATTATGGGAAGGAGATAGAACCCACTCATAAATTTTGATTTTATTTTTTGATAAAAAGGCCATATCATGGAAAACTAAATGATATCCATGAATCATAATAAAAAAATAGATATTGGAAGATTCAAAAAAGGAATCTATCCAAGATAGAGATTCTAATATTAGATTAGTTGTTGATAATATCTATAAATAACTTGAGAAGCTTCCCAAGAAGAGAAAGGAAAAATATGTTGGATATTGGTGAAGAAGGAACAAGAATTCTAGTTAGAGTACTATTAATTATATTATATGGCTACCAAAACATGAATAACTGAGTAAACATTGTTGAATTATCCATTGATTACAATATATCATATATTTTCTACTATAAATGATCCAAAAAAGTATGTTTATAAACCTAATGTCATATTAATATTATGGACTAAACTATTGGATGATTTAAAATTATGGGAGAAATATGAACATAGTCAAACTTATCTAGCCACTCATGTATGGAATCCCACTGCATCTAAAAATAATTTTTTAAAAGATAAGATGTAAAATATACCAAGAGTGGTTTAGATTTGTAATTTCATTAAAAGAGACATACATGATAATTTAAAATCACAATCATACATAAGAAATATTTTGTAAAAAATATGTGATGATGGGTAAGTTCTTCATTCGTATACGAATTATTGTTATTAAAAAGCTAAAAAACAATTCATGTTATCAAATTAAGAAAAAGCATTATATTTTCATATAAAACACAAAATAATTAATATGACTAACTTTTTCAAATTCATTTGTTTTTATAAGGCCCCAGCCTTAAACCTTACTTAATCTTGAGTTATTACAAGATTACACATTGAGGATCTTTTCAGGTTTAGAGTTTTAGAGAATTAGATCATGAAACTTGCATTACATTCCACATTTAAGAAAAGTGGTTACATAAAAGATAGTATTCATTCTTCCCATCAACGGAAACATATTTAAAATATAACACGTATTCTTTCTTGACACATCCTTGACACTATCATCACATCATGTACCTTTCCCTTGACCTGTGAAAAACATTTCAAAAACTTGGGATGAGCATAAAAAGCTCAGTAAGGGTTAAAAAAAATATGGAAAGGAAACATGAGTTCATATATACATAAGAATGAAATCATACTTTACCCATAAAACATAGGCACTTTAACATACCTCATCAAACCATGAATAAATCATAGAAAACATAAGACATAAAGGTAACTTGAGGCATTCATAACATTCTTACGTAGGGAGTAACCCTCTTGGTTACGTTTGGAATACCCATCACAGTATATTCCCTAAAATCTCTTCGAAGAAACCTTAACGTTTCACTCCTTCGCGTTACCCAATGCATTGGAGAGCTATAACGGGCTCACCCGCCCTTAGTTTATCACGGAACCACCCGTCTTCATAATAATGCCCAAGAACCATAACATAATCATATCACATAAAACATGCATAAAGGAAACATAACATTTCCACATTTCAATCACGAGATATCAATACAACACATTGATATAATAAAAACATTATGAAAACCATTTTCAATACCAAAGTAAAACATGGTATTTATTTTTCGTTTTAAAAAAAAAGGTATGGCTTGTAGAGGAAGCCGAAACTCAAATAACGGTCACGACGGCGGAGAAGTCATTGTCGCCGCATACGTACGACAAAAACATTCCCTTTTGTCATTTAGTAAACGCTTCGTATAAAAAATATTCCTTTTGAATAAACGTAAAAGTCAAAGGGGCTTATACACCGTATAAAAGAAAGTTGTGTATAAAATAAAATATGCCTCAATGAAAGGAGATTGAGACGAAGTCCCATACCACCTTGAAGATTTTAACATTTTAAACCATTAATATCCATATAAATAAATCCTTAAAACCATTTTGAAAACATGGATATTAATAAGAACAAATAATTAAAACATTTAAAATGATATTTTGGTTAAAGGGGTTTTACCAAAATTAGAGACACTTGAATACAATAATCGAGGAATAAAATTTAGTCAGAACTTTATAATATCATGAGAATAAAAGGATTCATGATATAATACTCCAAAGGACATTATATACACCATATAATAGTGAATTGGTGCATAAAAACAATGAACCCTCAATAGAAATGTCAAATGTGATGAAATCCCTTATAAAGAAGGTATCCTTAAATTAAGGACAAATAAATCTCGAAAATATGTGTGACAAATATATATACACCCAATATAAGTGGATATTAAGTGTAAAACAATAAAAGGTCATTCACACATATTCAATGGATGACATATTCAATGACTACAAGTTGAACCCAAAGAAATCGAAATTGGGTTAAAAAGTTCCCTTGACAGCCTAACGGCATCACATCAAAATGAGTTGATGAGAGATAAAAAGTGTATCTCATCAATTGGACATAAAATTTACATCAATAAGGATATATGAGAACATATCCCAACATAAAAATATGTAAATTAAAAGACCCAACAAAAGAAGTCTTTTAAAAAAGAGGAGGGTGAAAGGTTCTCTTACCGACTTGGGTATCTTTCAAAACATACACCCCATGAAAGAAAGACAATAGGTCATTGATGTAAATACTCATAAAAGAAATTATATTACACAAAGAGTAGAATAATGGGAATTACATACACCACTCAATGGAATTTTCGGCAAATGTAGCATAAATCTCACGGGAATAAAAGTGAGATGAAAAATCCCTTACGAAAACTCGGCAGCCTAACGGCGCCACATAAAACTTCCGAATATGGATTGATGAGATCAAATAGAGTATCCCATCATATTACAATAGAATTTACAGCAAGTGGAATATAAAATAAAATCCCCCAACATTGCAAGGAGGAGTTTAAAGGAAGTGACATAAAGGAGAGTACTTAAAAAGAAAGAGAGAGGTTAGATCTCTTACGAAAGTTCGGCAGCCTAACGGCGCCACTCAAAACATCCAAAATGGATTGATGAGAGAGAATAGGGTCTCTAATCACATGAACATAAAAATTATAGTAAATGTAATATAAAAGATCATCCCAATAACAAGAAATATGAGCTTTAAAAGGAATGACATAAAAGTGTGTACTTAAAAAGAAAGAGAGGAGTAGGATCCCTTACCTTGGGTCCGACTTGACTCGATCGTTCTTTAATCTCCTGAATAATAAACTTGAGTTAATTTATACTTCCTTAAGAACCTTTTTCAAGTTCATTATCCCTTTTATATCACTTATTACCATGTTATAAACAATATGTAATCATTAAGTTAATAATGATTGTTTTGTCGATATTTGGTTCTTAAGTCGAAAGTGGACTTCCTACAATTACATGTTGTTCGTGTGGCCAAATGTTTATTATATACAGAATTGTATTCATTATTTAGATATCATATATTTCATATATATCCAGTACATTCATGAATTTATAACATTACATAATTATTTAGAGGTAATAAATGAAATGCACCGTTCATGGGGACGGTAAGCCGTACGTACGCATGAACGCTACTTTCATTTCTATTTCGTATTTTATAGAATGGAATAATAATGATATAACGGTATATTATAATTCCAGTATAATATCTTATATAATATCATAGTTCCATCCTTTATACGTCCCACATATGGTATTTAACGAATCAAATCACTTTGAGGGGGCGGTAGTCCGCACTTCCTTAAATGAAGATATCGCGTATACCCATAATGGAAGCCATAAAGGTAAGACAAAAATGAAAAATACAGAAGCATAAATAAAACATAAACATATTATATATCATATATAAAAATAGTGACATCATAATGGCCACCTTTGAAGGTGTTAAATGAGTATTGAACAATCATCGTTTCGGGAGGTAGAATTTCACCATCCACGGAAACCGTATATTCTTTAACCATTTGATGTAGTTTTGTGAGAGTGTAGCTTGAATAAATCTTATAACAACATCCTAGTATATTTAAGATACTGGTGTTGTTACAAAATAAGTAAATAAAAAGAGTTTAGAGGGTTGGAGAAGCAAAATAAAACAAATGAACAAGAGAGAATGAATTACCTTTAAAAGTGTAACTCCTTTTGATTTGAGCCTAAAGGCTTCCTTTGAAAGGATTATGCCCAAAGGGAATCCTCTAGGATGAGGAGAGGGATGTGGAGAGAGTAAATGGGCAGGGGTTGGCCGAGCCAAAGGCTTGAGGAGTGTGTGAAATGAGGTAGAGGTGAGGGCCTTTTATAAGAGGAGAGGAGGGGCACTTTTGGAAAGTAATGAAATATTACTTTATTTGAAAATGTGTTTCGGTTTTACAAGGTCCCACATTGATATAATTCGTGGATAAGGTGATAAGGGTTCGAAATCCACTCATCCAATAAGTTTTGGACATGTGTAGTTCATAGATTTTACATTATCTTTCCATTTTATTTAAATCGTCAAATAATGATGTCATCGCTGCATCATTATTATGTCATAAATACTTTAATTTATTTAATGTCTAAAAATTATAAAAAAACTACTATGATGTAGAAAATCGTTTTAGCTTTCCAATGAATATTTATAATCAAAAATATGACTTGTATAACCCCTCTTAAATTTTTTTTTAGTAAAACATATCATGTTTGTGTCAATTTTACTTTTACATTAAATAAAATGTTATTTATGCCATTTCCCAACCAAAGTGGATCCATGGGGTCCCCAAGTTGACCCATGGCTTGTCTTGGTCGGCCATGACACAACCAATTAGGTTAGGACATGTTTCAAGCTCATCTTATTCCATTAAAGCATTATTTTTACCTTAAACTACACTAATTACCATTAATCGCGATTAAAAACTTAATAAGTTACTATTCACCAAAAAATTATTTTAATCTCATTGAACCACATTTTACTTCTTAATGACAACCATGTATGTCGGATTTTTTAAAATCAAAACACAAAGATGGCAAAATTTCATTTAAACGGAAAATCAGTTTTTGTAAGTACCACTTAGTGGTTTCACTATTCATCAAAAATTGAAGTTTTTCAGAAACATCCCAAAAATTCACCCTAAGCTATATTTGATATTCCAAATTCAAAAATGAAGTCCGTTTTACAAAATTCAAAACATATTAGTCACATTAATTAATTTAATAATTAATTCCCGCTGTCAGAGCAAATAGCGTGTTTTTATAAAACAATAAGTATCAAAAGATTGACACTAGTTTAAGTCTGATTTCAATGTGAAATTAATTCTAACGACCACTATTGGATTTAATGGTAAAAATATATTCTAATTTTACTTTAAAACCAATTCAAAATATAATCTAATCATATAAATAAATTATATTAAAAATAGGTTTTGAATTAAAATACAACATTTTACACTATTCATTAAAAAAAATGAACTTTATCGGAAAGATACCAAAAAATTACACAAAGTAAATTTGGATGTCCCGATTCTTAAGAAGAGTTTTATTTGGTCCAAAAGAATGTTTAAGAGTGAACAAAACAATATTTAATGATGGTTCAACATCAAAAGGTGATAAGTGAACCTTTAGTGAAAACTAGGGCATATACGCCTAAAATTGAATTCTTTCCGTATTTTAAGCCTCTATCCTCTATTGGATAAATGTAAAAACATTTAAAAACATATATAATCATATTTTAGTTATTTCTATCCATTCCCGCCAATACAACGGCTACATGTTAACTACCATTTGAAATAATATTATTTTATTATTAGAGTGCAACGTAAGATTCCCAAGAAACTCGTTGTTGCGTGTTGGGTACGCCATCGAGCATAGCGTCCCCTTTAAAGTAATGTTAATATTTTATTCAAAAATATGGATAAATATGAAAATTTCATATTCATTATTTACCTGGGGTGTTACATCCTTCCCCCCTTTTGGGAATTGCGTCCTCGCAATTTTAAAATTGCGCTTGGAAACATCCTTGAAAGTCCCACATCGGAGAAGAGTCGGTAAAACAATCACTTTAAAATAAAGAAAGATAAGTACAAAGGTCACCCGAGTTAACCCATACTAGGATTCCAAGTATGAAAATATGGACATGGAGGAAAAAACAAAGGGTCATGTTCTGATGGAGAGTGATAGAAAACATGTTTAGGAGAAAGTTAACCACGAGAAAATCACAAACTTGTGATGGGTTAAACGGTATTCGATTCCCCAGTAGGAAAAGTTAATAGACAACATTTTTTTTAAGATACTTTTTATTGAGGAATTTATTCATAAGGAAGCATAATCACTTATCATGTTGACTTTCAACTTTTACTAGATTCCTTAGTCAAACTCATATTTTTTCCAAAAGACGAGTATTTAGGGAGACTTGTTCGCATTAAGAGTACTATAATCAACTTCTAGAGAATCACCTAATCCCCAAAACAGAACTATATACATCCCATGTATTTAGGCTTTAACCAAAACCAAAACCAAAAAGGTTAGTACAAGATCAGATAATCCAGAAAAGGATAACCCCTTATAAAAAGAAAATCTATTCTTAATCTCCAAAATTTGTCCAACAAAACCCAAATTTCAACGAGGACCATCCGATAAACAATTTGTCCATAAAATTATTCAAAGTAAACCAATATAAGATTGAAACCCAAATATTTGAAGGATTTAGTCACATAGTCTTCCAAGTTAAATCGTAACATTTATCTCCAAACAACATCAGTTGCTCCTAAAGTATCATTTTGAAAAGTAATTAACCTAATCACATATCCTCCATGATAGGTTAATCATTTTCATAAATAACCCAAAAATCAACTTACTCTTAATTCATAAAATCATATAACTAGAATGAATCAGTCAAACTAACCAGGGACTTCACGTAGTCCAGTGGTAGGCGATAAATACCAGTCGCAGATTGGTTGTGGGTTCGATTCCTGCAGCATTGTCCGACGCGACGGGTTGTCACACGGTCTGCGTGTTGTCCTTTTCCAAAACTATACAATTCGTAAAACATTCCCCAAAATGAGATAAAATCTTCAAGAATAATCATAACATATTTTAACCTCAAGTTTATCTCATTCCTTTCATTTTCCATCATATCATAGAGTAACCCATAATTACCTAAAAATTAAGTATCATATAAACCCTAATGGTTACCTTAATAATTATTACCTGAATTTACACATCGAGTTGTCCATCTCGTACATGATGCATTAGAGAACTCACCAAGGTTGAAGTGGTTGATCATGACTCCTTGATATTTGGTTTAGAACAACCACGAGTTTCCTCATTGAATCCTCCATTTTATCTAGTATCTTAATCAGAGAACCACCACAGTTTCCTTCAAACCTGTTGTCTCTTTGGTGCCTGCTAGATCCATCCATTCACTAAAAATAGAAATGTCAGTGTGAGTATATCAACAAAACCATCATGTACTAACGAGGAAGGTAAACACTAAGATACACTTACTCATTCACTTTATCTAAAACTAGGACTCTTTCTGAAATCCTAACCATTATGGTAATGTCACTTATGATTAAAGAATACCCTAACCTCTAATGTTATCTAAACCGACCTTTGATACCAACTATAAGGCCCCAGCCTTAAACCTTACTTAATCTTGAGTTATTACAAGATTACACATTGAGGATCTTTTCAGGTTTAGAGTTTTAGAGAATTAGATCATGAAATTTGCATTACATTCCACATTTAAGCAAAGTGGTTACATAAAAGATAGTATTCATTCTTCCCATCAACGGAAACATATTTAAAATATAACACGTATTCTTTCTTGACACATCCTTGACACTATCATCACATCATGTACCTTTCCCTTGACCTGTGAAAAACATTTCAAAAACTTGGGATGAGCATAAAAAGCTCAGTAAGGGTTAAAAAAAATATGGAAAGGAAACATGAGTTCATATATACATAAGAATGAAATCATACTTTACCCATAAAACATAGGCACTTTAACATACCTCATCAAACCATGAATAAATCATAGAAAACATAAGACATAAAGGTAACTTGAGGCATTCATAACATTCTTACGTAGGGAGTAACCCTCTTGGTTACGTTTGGAATACCCATCACAGTATATTCCCTAAAATCTCTTCGGAGAAACCTTAACGTTTCACTCCTTTGCGTTACCCAATGCATTGGAGAGCTATAACGGGCTCACCCGCTCTTAGTTTATCACGGAACCACCCGTCTTCATAATAATGCCCAAGAACCATAACATAATCATATCACATAAAACATGCATAAAGGAAACATAACATTTCCACATTTCAATCACGAGATATCAATACAACACATTGATATAATAAAAACATTATGAAAACCATTTTCAATACCAAAGTAAAACATGGTATTTATTTTTTGTTTTAAAAAAAAAAGGTATGGCTTGTAGAGGAAGCCGAAACTCAAATAACGGTCACGACGGCAGAGAAGTCGTTGTCGCCGCATACGTACGACAAAAACATTCCCTTTTGTCGTTTAGTAAACGCTTCGAACAAAAAAGATTCCTTTTGAATAAACGTAAAAGTCAAAGGGGCTTATACACCGTATAAAAGAAAGTTGTGTATAAAATAAAATATGCCTCAATGAAAGGAGATTGAGACGAAGTCCCATACCACCTTGAAGATTTTAACATTTTAAACCATTAATATCCATATAAATAAATCCTTAAAACCATTTTGAAAACATGGATATTAATAAGAACAAATAATTAAAACATTTAAAACGATATTTTGGTTAAAGGGGTTTTACCAAAATTAGAGACACTTGAATACAATAATCTAGGAATAACATTTAGTCAGAACTTTATAATATCATGAGAATAAAAGGATTCATGATATAATACTCCAAAGGACAGTATATACACCATATAATAGTGAATTGGTGCATAACAACAATGAACCCTCAATAGAAATGTCAAATGTGATGAAATCCCTTATAAAGAAGGTATCCTTAAATTAAGGACAAATAAATCTCAAAAATATGTGTGACAAATATATATACACCCAATATAAGTGGATATTAAGTGTAAAACAATAAAAGGTCTTTCACACATATTCAATGGATGACATATTCAATGACTACAAGTTGAACCCAAAGAAATCGAAATTGGGTTAAAAAGTTCCCTTGACACCCTAACGGCATCACATCAAAATGAGTTGATGAGAGATAAAAAGTGTATCTCATCAATTGGACATAAAATGTACATTAATAAGGATATATAAGAACATATCCCAACATAACAATATGTAAATTAAAAGACCCAACAAAAGAAGTCTTTTAAAAAAGAGGAGGGTGAAAGGTTATCTTACCGACTTGGGTATCTTTCAAAACATACACCCCATGAAAGAAAGACAATAGGTCATTGATGTAAATACTCACAAAAGAAAGTATATTACACAAAGAGTAGAATAATGGGCATTACATACACCACTCAATGGAATTTTCGGCAAATGTAGCATAAATCTCACGGGAATAAAAGTGAGATGAAAAATCCCTTACGAAAACTCGGCAGCCTAACGGCGCCACATAAAACTTCCGAATATGGATTGATGAGATCAAATAGAGTATCCCATCATATTACAATAGAATTTACAGCAAGTGGAATATAAAAGAAAATCCCCCAACATTGCAAGGAGGAGTTTAAAGGAAGTGACATAAAGGAGAGTACTTAAAAAGAAAGAGAGAGGTTAGATCTCTTACGAAAGTTCGACAGCCTAACAGCGCCACTCAAAACATCCAAAATGGATTGATGAGAGAGAATAGGGTCTCTCATCACATGAACATAAAAATTACAGTAAATGTAATATAAAAGATCATCCCAATAACAAGAAAGATGAGATTTAAAAGGAATGACATAAAAGTGTGTACTTAAAAAGAAAGAGAGGAGTAGGATCCCTTACCTCGGGTCCGACTTGACTTGATCGTTCTTTAATCTCCTGAATAATAAACTTGAGTTAATTTCTACTTCCTTAAGAACCTTTTTCAAGTTCATTATCCTTTTTATATCACTTATTACCATGTTATAAACAATATGTAATCATTAAGTTAATAATGATTGTTTTGTCGATATTTGGTTCTTAAGTCGAAAGTGGACTTCTTACAATTACATGTTGTTCGTGTGGCCAAATGTTTATTATATCCAGAATTGTATTCATTATTTAGATATCATATATTTCATATATATCCAGTACATGCATGCATTTATAACATTACATAATTATTTAGAGGTAAGAAATGAAATGCACCGTTCATGGAGACGGTAAGCCGTACGTACGCATGAACGCTACTTTCATTTCTATTTCGTATTTTATAGAATGGAATAATAATGATATAAGGGTATATTATAATTCCAGTATAATATCTTATATAATATCATAGTTCCATCCTTTATACGTCCCACATATGGTATTTAACGAATCAAATCACTTTGAGGGGGCGGTAGTCCGCACTTCCTTAAATGAAGATATCGCGTATACCCATAATGGAAGCCATAAAGGTAAGACAAAAATGAAAAATACAGAAGCATAAATAAAACATAAACATATTATATATCATATATAAAAATAGTGACATCATAATGGCCACCTTTGAAGGTGTTAAATGAGTATTGAACAATCATCGTTTCGGGAGGCATAATTTCACCATCCACAGAAACCGTATGTTCTTTAACCATTTGATGTAGTTTTGTGAGAGTGTAGCTTGAATAAATCTTATAACAACATCCTAGTATATTTAAGATACTGGTGTTGTTACAAAAGAAGTAAATAAAAAGAGTTTAGAGGGTTGGAGAAGCAAAATAAAACAAATGAACAAGAGAGAATGAATTACCTTTAAAAGTGTAACTCCTTTTGATTTGAGCCTAAAGGCTTACTTTGAAAGGATTATGCCCAAAGGGAATCCTCTAGGATGAGGAGAGGGATGTGGAGAGAGTAAATGGGCAGGGTTTGGCCGAGCCAAAGGCTTGAGGAGTGTGTGAAATGAGGTAGAGGTGAGGGCCTTTTATAAGAGGAGAGGAGGGGCACTTTTGGAAAGTAATGAAATATTACTTTATTTGAAAATGTGTTTTGGTTTTACAAGGTCACACATTGATAGAATTCGTGGATAAGGTGATAAGGGTTCGAAATCCACTCATCCAATAAGTTTTGGACATGTGTAGTTCATAGATTTTACATTATCTTTCCATTTTATTTAAATCGTCAAATAATGATGTCATCGCTACATCATTATTATGTCATAAATACTTTAATTTATTTAATGTCTAAAAATTATAAAAAAAATACTATGATGTAGAAAATCTTTTTATATTTCTAATGAATATTTATAATCAAAAAGATGACTTGTATAACCCCTCTTAAATTTTTTTTTAGTAAAACATATCATGTTTGTGTCAATTTTACTTTTACATTAAATAAAATGTTATTTATGTCATTTCCCAACCAAAGTGGATCCATGGGGTCCCCAAGTTGACCCATGGATTGTCTTGGTCGGCCATGACACAACCAATTAGGGTAGGACATGTGTCAAGCTCATATTATTCCATTAAAGCATTATTTTTACCTTAAACTACACTAATTACCACTAATCGCGATTAAAAACTTAATAAGTTACTATTCACCAAAAAATTATTTTAATCTCATTGAACCACATTTTAATTCTTAATGACAACCATGTATGTCGGATTTTTGAAAATCAAAACACAAAGATGGCAAAATTTCATTTAAACGGAAAATCAGTTTTTATAAGTACCACTTAGTGGTTTCACTATTCATCAAAAATTGAAGTTTTTCAGAAAAATCCCAAAAATTCACCCTAAGCTATATTTGATATTCCGAATTCAAAAATGAAGTCCGTTTTACAAAATTCAAAACATATTAGTCACATTAATTAATTTAATAATTAATTCCCGCTGTCAGAGCAAATAGCGTGTTTTTATAAAACAATAAGTATCAAAAGATTGACACTAGTTTAAGTCTGATTTCAATGTGAAATTAATTCCAACGACCACTATTGGATTTAATGGTAAAAATATATTCTAATTTCACTTTAAAACCAATTCAAAATATAATCTAATAATATAAATAAATTATATTAAAAAGAGGTTTTGAATTAAAATACAACATTTTACACTATTCATTAAATAAATGAACTTTATTGGAAAGATACCAAAAAATTACACAAAGTAAATTTGGATGTCCCGATTCTTAAGAAGAGTTTTATTTGGTCCAAAAGAATGTTTAAGAGTGAACAAAACAATATTTAATGATGGTTCAACATCAAAAGGTGATAAGTGAACCTTTAGTGAAAACTAGGGCATATACGCCTAAAATTGAATTCTTTCCGTATTTTAAGCCTCTATCCTCTATTGGATAAATGTAAAAACATTTAAAAACATATATAATCATATTTTAGTTATTTCTATCCATTCCCGCCAATACAACGACTACATGTTAACTACCATTTGAAATAATATTATTTTATTATTAGAGTGCAACGTAAGATTCCCAAGAAACTCGTTGTTGCGTGTTGGGTACGCCATCGAGCATAGCGTCCCCTTTAAAGTCATATTAATATTTTATTCAAAAATATCGATAAATATGAAAATTTCATATTCATTATTTACCTGGGGTGTTACAGTTTTCCCATTTGTGATTATCTCATACCTGAATCTTAATACATAATAACCACATTCCAAATTTCCTTGTTGAAGATGACATTAGAGTTCTGAAATATTAAATTAAAAAAAATCCAACACACACACACACATATAACAAAAGCCACATATTATCTTATATAAAAATTTATTTACCTTCACATAAATGTAATTTATTAGATTTGGTTTCTTTATTAACAACTGGTCTTTGTTAAACTTTTTCAATGAGCATCATTTTCATATATATCAACTAACAAAACATGTATAGACAATAATATTTAAAAATAAATAACTTATAAAAAATAATAAAACATACTTTTCTAATAAAGTGCTATGTTTTTTATGAACATGACCTAATAAAGAGAAAACCGAATATAATGTACGTTTATTTGGGTAGAATACGCCCAAAACCCAATAACCTATATAATATAAAAAGTTCACAATTAATGTCATTTTAAGGAATATTAGTTCATAATTAAATTAGTGTCATTACCCATCAAGTAATTAAAAAAACCAACACCCAATATCTGTATTTGATAATCTCTAAAATATATATGCAACTCTAGCAGTATTAATCACATATTGCACAATCATTGAAATGAATTTTGGATATATAAAACAGTAAACACAAGTGGTATCATTTTAAATAATAATAATATTTAGATACATAATTAAATAAAGTAATATAGCAAGTAACTTGAAATCATATTTATTTAATTAAAGAAAGAAAACATGAAACCTAAATTTACTTACATAGAAAACAACTACAACACAAGCACACTAAGCTCATAAAAAATTATAAGCTTTGTGATATCTTTATTGAATATTCTCATTAGATAGTATCTTCCCAAAATATCATTTTCATCTAAAACTCAAAAACATTATCCAATGAAGAAGAAACCTGAGTTAATCTTTATAACCCATCAGAAACATCAAAAGTATATAAAGTTGTTAATTCCTGATCTGATATTGGTTTCTTTTATACCAATTATTTTGATTTTAAATACTAATATATAAAATAAATGTTATAAAAATAGTATAACATATTTTCAATCAATTATAAAAAGTGTTTCAAAAACAACACATACCACGTATATCAGATAACACAGAAGGCTAGCTGGCTAAAGTAAAAAAATAATCATACAATCTCTAACTCTAGTAACCTCCATGATAGGCAATGAAAGTAGACTATTTGGATATATAATAAAATTTATTGATATTATGATCTAACCCAACTACATAGGCTGGTGATGTAGATAATCCCCAAAAATATGTATGAGTATGTACTATACAATATGTACATGAGTATCTCCAACATTCAACTCACAACATATGGTCGGGTCTAAACAAGGATGTGGAGGATATATATAGGAAATATGGGTAAGAAGGGATGGATGGGAAGGCTGGGAAGGCTAGGAATGATGGGAAAGCTAGTCTGGCTTGGAAGGCTGGGAGAGCTGGACTGGATGGGCCGGTTGGGAGGGTTGGGTCAGCTAGGCAAGATCCGTAGGCTACACAGGCTATGACTGTCTCTTTAATTGTTCATACATAGCCTGCACAACTAATTGAATTTGATCTCCTATAGTCTTTTTAAATTCTTACAAATCATCTTTTAAAGAATATATTTATAAATATATTAATTTCTTACTATGAAGAAAAAATACTTTCTTGATACTAACACCTACCTCATCTCATCTTATGTGGTTGGGGTGTTCTAGATTTTCTAAAGTGGTAGCTAGGATATCCATCCTACCCTCAGGGATAAAAGTTCCCTATGTTCCTTTCTCCTTAAGTTCATCCTTAAATGAAAAATTAAAATGATATATTAGTGTTTTTATGTTAAAAAATACTTACAGTCTTGGAAAATAAAAATTAATTTCTTACATTTCTCCCAGCTACCTCCTTAGATTGATTTGTATGATATTATTTATCTTTATTTCTTCTCTATTTTCTATTTTTCATATTGATTTGGGGGATATGGAGGACCAAACTTTACCTCCTTCTAACCACTACTAGATTGATATCTTAATGCATTAAACTTTTCTGCAATCATTTTCTCCTCCCATAAATGATAATATCCATATTATAGAGTATGAGGGTGTACATTATGCAACTGGATCTATTTTTGAGATCTCATAGAAGCCGATTACATAATAATAATATCATAATTAATAATTTAATATATTGAAATTTTACAATATAAAATAATTATCTTACCATAAATGCTACATCATGTTAGCTGGAGACAAATTTCATCCATGTATCTACATCTTAAAAATCATACTTGATACATGGATATTCATTCTGTAACCTACAAAAAACATAATTTTTTTTTAATTTTGTTTTAAAATATCTCCATTTAACTACCACCAAATATAGGAATCTTTTCTTAATTTCCTTCTTTTCTTAAAAAATTAATGTCATCTATAAATAAATAAATTAAATATTATTCATTTAAAATATATAATATTTGGAAAATGAGATAGAAATACATTAATTGATATATTTTACCATTAAATACTCCAAAAATGATCTTTTTTTATACTTTCAATGGACTTCTAATCAGGATATAAAATTTTAATCCTACAACGACTTGACATGGAAATAAAACTGATAAACTCTATTTAATATAGACCAGTTGGGTTATTATTTTCATAAAAAATAATATGTAATCCCTAGTATTCATATGAAAGTGAATGTTTTGGTAAATGTATAATCCCATCTTTACCAAGTCTAGAAATAAATTTCTAGGTATAAGGATAATAATCCTCTGTAGGAGGTGCATCAGTAGTCATGAATTTTTTTTGTAAATTATAAGTTTTATTTCATGAAATAAATATATAAATAAATATTTAATAACAAGAAAAAAACATATACCTCAATAAATGTTCATATTCCTCTTTTTTTCTTTGAAGTAGGAAAATGTAATGTTATTTTGTGTGCCAACATATTATTAGAAAATTTTGTATTTAAAAACATTGATAACAAAAATATTTATATAAAAAAATATTGTCAAACATATGTAATTTTAAAATAATAATAATGATTTCATGATTCATAAACAAAAAAATGTGATGCTAAATTAGTATATATAAATAGTAACTATAAAATTATAGAAACATTTATAAATTTAAATATCACATTTACCAAAAATTGTTTTTATATGTTTAAATATAACAAAAACATAATTATGTATGTCAAGTTTTTCAATCAAAAAATATTTAACAAAAACTGTTGAAAATAATTTTTAACACAAAAAACTTATAATTAATCAAATATATAGAACTATATATCTAATAATGAAAAAATAGTTTTTAAAAATTTAAATTTAAATAAATAAATAAAATATAAATATTTACCAGAATAAATAGAAGAGTAATTTAGTGTTTTCCCATATCCTTTCAGCATGATTATTTTATACAACACTAACCATGTCTGTATAATAGTTATTGTTATCATCTGAAAATCAAGCAATAGAAAAATAAGACTCATATAAATCTATAACATCGTCATCATCCTCATCACCCAAATGAATTATTTTCCCCTGAAAATGATGGATCACTGATCATTAGATGGATCAAATACATAAAATATTTTCTTTACATGTGTCTCCATGATAAATGGTTCCTCTTTGATACTAAATCCTTTCAAATCAGCAAGTATATACCCATAATCAATATGTTTCACACCAATGTTAATATCATCCCATTTCACTGAAACACTATGACTCAAAATTTAATATAATCAATTTCCCATATATCCACAAGAACTCCAAAATATTCCATTTATGTAGAAATTAGGTTTTTATGTTTTATACTCAAAAAATACACTTCTTTATTAGTGAACATTACCCCACTATTTTGAATGGTACTCTTGTCCTCCTCATTTTTATGTAAAATATGTATCCATTTGCAGTAGAACCATACCGTGTGATTAATTTAAGATAACGTCTCCTTACCAACCATTTCAATATTTATGATACAGATATATATGTGATAACTTTTTTAAAATCATGAAACAAAATTATTTTTATGTTAAATCATAAAACACTTTTCATTTATTTTCAGTTATTTTACCTTTAATTCAGAAATATTTGATGATATATATGGTTGAACATCATTGGTGATCTTTGCCTGTATAACATCAGCACATGAAATGAAATTTACCTTTAATCCTTGAATACCTCTACCTTTACTATCAACTGTCATATCTTAAGATATAGGGAGACCAACATGCTCTACTTCATACAAATAATTAGTACAGAACTCAATGATCTATTCTGATACAAATTTTTAAACAATATAGGTATTCATTCGATGATGATTTTTAACTTATAATTTCAATATTTTTATATATCTTTCAAAAGGATACATCCAAAATAAATTAACAGGCCCAAAAATTCTTATCACATGAACAAGATGAATCACTAGATGGACTATTATATCAAAAAATTGGGTGGGAAATACATTTTTAGTTGAAAAATAATAAGAGAAGCTTTATTCTTCAACACATATAAAAAATTTGGATAAAATAATTTACTATAAATAGATTTGAAAAAATTATATAACCTGGTGATAGTATTTCTGATAGGTGTCGAAAATATACCATGCAGTGCAACCGGTATCAGTTATTGCAAAAATACATAAATGTCATGATATTTCATACTGATTAATTTAAAATACTTAAATAAAACCAAATTCATTACATTTGAAGAATGTCCATTGGGTAATTTAATACCATTAATACACTGAAAAAAATTCATCTTTACACTCTTTTTTAATATGTAAAAAACCAGAGGTAAATATGTTCTGTTTTATTTTATAGTGGGAGCTAACTCTAAATGTATTCATAATGGTATCAAGTCCAATCTAGCATTCATTCCATATTTTTTCTTTCCTTTTATTTTTAAAAAAGGTCCAGTAAAATTTTCACATATGTTTTTTTCAATATAAATAATATAAATGTTATGTTTTATCTCTAAAAATATCTAATAAGGTAGTACAAAGAAGATATAATGTTTCTTCCTAATATTTTTTTGATCACCAGAACTTCATTTATTTCCAAATTTAATAATAATATTTTTCAACCTCTCATAATATTTTTTAATGGATAATGGTTGTGGGGAATGATTATATTCCTGTAAACCATTAAATTATTTTTTCAATTTATGATAAGGATGATCAATTCAGAAAAATATTCTATGTCCCATGTACACTATCTTTATTCCATTATTTAATTAATAATATGAATTCTGTTCTTCACAAATTGGACATGATTTGTGTCCCTTAACACTATATCCATAATAGTTACCATATTTAGGAAAGTCATTTATAGTGAAAATTATCATAGAACTCCAAATAAACTCCTCATTCCTATACACATCAAAAATAGTAACACATTTCTCCCATATAAGTATAAAACAATCAATTAGTGGTGAAAGATAAACATCAATATTTTTTCCTGGGTATTTTTATAAGGACCCGAACTTATTACATACATAATCTTGAATTTAGTAAATAAAACACTTCCATTTACATTGCGGATCATTTCAAGTTTAGAGCTTTAAATAATTAAGACAATACATTCATAACATTACACATTATTACAGAGTGGATACCATAAAAACAGTTTCCATTTTTCAAAATATAAAACACTAAAACTTAAAACAAGACTCCTTGACAATTTTTCAACATTTAACATGGATTCCTTAATTTTCTTACACATACATTAACCTATGAATATAATTTAAAAACTTTTTATGATCAAAAAATCTCAATAAGTGATGAAAAATAAGGAAAGAGCACATTAGTCCATGAATACTCATAACGTATGAAAACATTTTCAAAATACATTCTTATCACCCAAATATACTTACATTGTGTAACATGAGATTTAAAAAAGATCCACATAAAACATGAGAACATAAATATAATAATATATGTATCTTGGGGAATTACTTACATAATCTTGTAACCATTCTTGGCTACCTTATAATTTGTAACCCTCACGGCTACCTTACTTTGTGTAACCATCGCAGTTACACATGGATTAACCATACGGCCGACCTCCAACATACACATACACAATGCGTTGGAGGGAAATATAGGTCCCACCCTTCATCATAAATAATTCCCAATAACCAAAACATAATCATACAACATGAATAATTTGATAAAAACATTACTTTGGAATTTCGTAAAACCGAATTTAAAAAGAGGATTTTTAAAGAAAATCCCCTTATAAATATCATAAAATTGAAGAGAGACTTAATAGAGTAGAATGAGTATGTATATATAATGTAAATAAACATAATAAAAAATAATATAAACAAAACCCATCACACAAACAATTTAAATAGAACTTGAATAATGAAGTATAAGGTTAACCCAAAGAATGGAAATCGGGTTAAGAATTCCCTTACCTCGGGTCTGTCTTACTTCAAAATTGTTTAAACTTCCTGTATAATGGTTAAAAGAGTGTTATTAGTAGTTTAAATAAACATTTTAATGTTTATAACATATTATATTATCATTTCATAACATCATTTCACCCTTTAATTGTTAGTATTTTTCTCCTTGTATTGTTTTTGGGTGAGTTCTTAACATGATTTCCATGATTGGTTCATGGTGGATGTTCTTGTCGATTGGAAGTGAAATTCCATAATTGGAATGTAAAGGTATTTAAATATTTCTAGTACCATAATTTATACCATTTATCATTTTGATGTTTAATATGAGGATGATTCAAAAGTTAAAACATTAATGATGTTCGTTTAGATCATTTTAGTGGTTCTTTGATAATAACAACCTCATTTTGTCTTATAAATTAGAAAAATGAGTAAAAAAGAATTACAGAAACATGGGTGAGTCATAACACATATATTATAACCTATTTAAACCATATAAATGGTTTCATGACCAGACTTGAAAGAATTAATGGAAATTGAAATCATATCGTCCACGATGTAGGTAATTTGACACATCACGAACAATGTTTTTAATTATTTGAATAAGTGGGAGAGGAGAAGAACAATGATGATCAATTTTCCATGAACATGATAAAATATAGAATATAAATTATTCTGTATATTTAATTCCTCCCGGATAAGAATATATGAATAAAGAATGTGAAAGGAACTAAAAATAAAAGAAAAAGTTAGAAATCTCTTACAAAAAGTCAGCAGCCTAACAGCTACACAACATGGTTTTAGAAAATAAAAAAGAGAGGGGAAAGGGGTAAATAATCCCAAAATTAATCATAATATATATTAGACTAATAATTAGATGGAAATAAGAACATGGCATGGAAACTTGAAAGTTATACCACATAAAAGAGAACATAAATGGAAAAAGAAAGAAATTGAGAATTCTCTTACCTTGTAGCGTAACATGTAGAACATGAAGGTTGGGACCTTGGGGGATTGAGAAAACCTTTTGAGGACTAATATTAAGGTAAGGAGTCCATATCATCTTTGATGAGGAATTGGGAATGATGTTAATGAAGGAATGAGTTGGTATTTATAGGAACAGTAAGGGAATATTTTAATAATTTTCAAGGGACACCTCATGAGTGGTATTTGAAAAACCATGGGCTTGCCCATGGTATTTGCCCATGGTATAAACCACTTGGGACACATAACATCTTATTTAACTATACAAAAGTCGACCAGATTTATGAAATCATTATTACATTATTAATGATGTCATTAACACACCGAAACTAAAAAATGTATTTTTTACTATTCACTGAAAAATCAACTGTTTTATAAAAATTCCCAAAATTCACCCTAACCATTTATCGACGTGTAGATTTCAAAAATGAAGTACATTTTTTGAAAAGAATTTTCTAAATATTATTAATTTAATTTTTAAATAAAATCATACTTAATTAAAAAATTATCAATTCTAATACTATAACTACTTCTATATCATGATGAAAAACTAACCAAGATTTTATTATCTTAAAGCCTTAAGAAAATAAAATAACAATAAATTTTACTATTCATTAGGGTCATATTAATATTCATATTACTATTCATAAGGGTATGTTACTATTCACCAAAAAATCAAGTTGGTTCCAATAGACTCAAAATAACATACTGAACACAATTGTTGATGACAGCTTCTTGAAATTCAAATAATAGAAGTGAAAAAGTTATGTTTTAAAGTCTAGTTAAAAAAAATATCTACTTAAAACAAAGTTCCATGCATTTCTATTTATTTTTAAAAAAACTTGGGGTGTTACATTATCCCCACCTTCTAGAAATTGCGTCCTCTCAATTTTATTTACTTATTAAACAATTGAGGGTATTTTTTCCTCATTGCATTTTCAGACTCCCATGTTTCTTCTTCAACCATGTGGTTTCTCCAAAAAACCTTTACCTGGTGGATTACCTTATTCCGTAATACCTTCTCCCTTCGATCAAGAATCTGAACTGGTTTCTCTTCATAAGAAAGATTCTCTTCTAGCTGAACTGCTTCTAGGATCAAGACATGTGATGAATCTGGAACATACTTTCTCAACATCAAAAAATGAAAAACATTATGTACCTGAAACAAATTTGGAGGCAAAGATACGCGGTATTCCACTATTCCAACTTTCTCCAAGATTTCAAAAGGACCGATGAACCGTGGACTTAGTTTCCCTTTCTTACTAAAACACATCACACTTTTCCAAGGAGAGATTTTAAGGAAAACATGGTCACTTGCCTCAAAAGAGAATTCTTTCCTTCTGTTATCTGCATAACTTTTCTGCCTACTCTGATCTGTCCTCATGTGCTACTGGATCATCATCACTTTCTTAGCCACTTCTTCTACAAATTCTATCCCCATAAACTTTCTTTCACCGACTTCATCCCAAAATGCTGGAGTCCGACACCACTTCCCATACAAGGCCTCAAAAGTTGCCATCTAAATACTGGAATGAAAACTGTTATTATAAAAAAACTCAACTAAAGAAATATACTGATCCCAACTTCCATGATAGTCCATTGAACAAGCTCGAAGAATATCCTCTAAAGTTTTAATCATTCATTTTGACTGCCCATATGATTGAGGATGAAAAACTATACTGAAATTTAACTCTATGCCCAATGACTTCTGAAGTCCCTTCCAAAAGTTAGAAGTGAACCTGAGATCTCGGTCAGATACAATGGAAAGAGGAACTCCATGTAACCTGACAATCTCGTTGAGGTACAATCGATAAAGCTGATCCATGGTCATTGTATCTCGAATAGAAAGAAAATGTGCAAACTTTGTTAGCCTATCAACAATAACCCAAATCGCATTGTTACCTCGAGAAGTCTTTGGTAGTCCCACCACAAAGTCCATGGATACATTCTCCCATTTCCACTCTGGCACTGTCAAAGGCTGAAGCATCCCCTTCAGTAACTGCCGCTCTGCTTTAACCTGTTGACATGTCAAACATTTCATGGTAAAATTAGCAATATCTCTTTTCATTCCATCCCACCAATAATACTCCCGAAGGTCTCTATACATTTTAGTACTACCAGGATGAACAGAAAATGGAGAACTATGAGCTTCGCACAACAAATCTTTCTTCAACTGAGAATCACTAGGCACACACAACCTTTTTCCAAATCTTAAAACACAATCTTTGTCGAGGTTAAATTCTGGAAACTTGCCCATTTTAACCAATTCTACCTTTTTCTGTATCTCAAGGTCTTCTTTCTGTGCTTTCTTAATTCTGTCTGACAACGAAGAATGCACTGAAACTTGAGACAGAATATAGGTATTCCCTACACCAACAACTTCTAAGACAAAATTCATCAAATCATTAATCAAGGGATCATGTTCCAAACGTAACATGCTTAATGATGCATGATGTTTCCAACTTAAGTAATCTGTAACTTTGTTTGCTTTTCCAGGATGGTAATTGATTGTGAAATCACAATCCTTTATCAGTTCAAGCCATCTTCTCTACCTCATGTTTAATTCCTTATGAGTGAATATATACTTTAGAATTTTATGGTTAGTATATATTTGGAATTTGGTTCTATATAGATGATGCCTCCAAATTTTCAAAGAAAAAACCACAGCTGCCAATTCCAAATCATGTGTGGGATAATTTAGCTCATGAGGTTTAAGTTGTCTTGAAGCATAGATAATTAACTGATCATTCTACATCAAAACACAACCAATTCCCTTCAATGAATCATCACTGTAGATGACAAACTCACCATTTCGGGAAGGTAAGGTCAAAACTGAAGCATTCACCAATCTCTTTTTCAGTTCCTGAAAACAAACATCACATTCCTCTGTCCAAACAAATTTAACCCCTTTCTGTGTTAACTTAGTTATTGGGCTAGATAAACGTGAAAAGTTCTTAACAAACCGTCTATAATAACCTACTAACCTGAGAAAACTATGAATCTCTATAACATTTGTGGGTCTTGTCCATTCATAAACTACTTTTGTTTTGGTAGGATCAACTGTTATTCTATCATTATTTACAATGTTCCCAAGAAAATAAATCTGTTGCAACAAAAAATCACACTTTCTAAATTTTCCATAAAGCTTATTTTCTTTTAAAGTTTTCAAAACAACCCTTAGATGATTTTCATGCTTCTATTTATTTTTAGAAAATACTAGAATGTCATCAATAAATACAACAAAAAACTTATCCCAGAACTCATGAAATACTCTATTCATAAGATTCATGAATACAACAGGTGCATTAGTTAATCCAAATGGAATAACAACAAAGTCATAATGCCCATATCTAGTACGAAAGGATGTTTTCGGGATTTCATCCTCCTTTACCTTCAGCTGATAGTATCTGGATCTCAAGTCAATCTTGGAAAAGTACTGAGCTCCCTGGAGCTGATCAAACAAGTCATCGATATGAGGCAAAGGATAATTGTTTTTAATAGTGATGTTATTCAAAGATCTATAATCAATGCAAAGCCTCATGGAACCATCTTTCTTTTTAACAAACAAAACAGGGGCTCCCCAAGGTGAAGTACTAGGACGAATGAAGCCTTTGTCAAGAAAATCATGTAATTGATTTTTCAATTCAAGAAGTTCTATTGGAGCCATATGATATAGGGGTTTTGAAATTGGATTATCATCAAGAAATAATTCAATTGTGAATTTGACTTCTTGATCAGGTATGGCACTGGGTAAATCATCAGGAAAAACATCACGGTATTCATTTACCACTGGCACATCATTAATTTGAATAGTTCCCTTATTTTCAAAAATATGAGCAAGATAAATTTCATTTCCATCTTTCGATAGTTTCTCAGCTTCTTGATATGTTATCAATTGTATGGGTTCATTCTTGTATACAAATTGAAACTCTTTCTGAAAAACAACTTCTTTAGATTTACAACCAATCTTAGCATGATAATCTGAAAGCCAGTACATCCCCAGAATAACATCAAAATTGACTAAGGGTAAAACAACAAGTTTTGTAGGTAAAGTCTTTCCACAAACCACAATAGGAATATTCTTATAATTCCTCTTTGCTATAACATATCCCCCTGGTGTTTTAACAACAAGCTCGGGTCTCATTTGTTGAGGTGATATTTTCAATTTACCAGAAAATTTCTCAGAGATGAAGGAATGTGTAGACCCCATATCAAACAAAACTTTAGAAAAATCTGAGTGAATAAAAAATGTACCTGATACAAATTCATTGGATGGCCTGACATCTGCTGACGTAGTCACAAAGCATCTCACTACACCTTTCTGCTTGTAGTCTAGATTTTTTTTGCATCATTCGGATCTCTCTTTGGGAAGACATTTGCATAATTACCCTTCTCACCACATTTAAAACACTTTATAGTCTTCTTTTATGGATTATTTTTAGGATCATTTTCATTGGAATCTCAAGCCATATGTCCAAACTTACCACATTTAAAACACTTCCCAGTTTTTCTAAGACATTCCCCAGAGTGTTTCTTTCCACACTTTTCACAAACTAGAAATTGGATTTTCTTACCATCAGATTTCTTTGGTTGATTCTTACCCATTGCTTACCAACTGGACCTATTCTTATCTTTGTTTCCAAAATGAAATTTATGATCAGCAAACTCTATCTCTACCCTCTCAGCACATCAGAAAAGTTTCTCATAACTTTTGAATTCACGGGAGGCCAACGACCTTCGATACCTTGGATTCAGTCCTGAATAAAAGTGGTTGATTTTTCTATCAAGATCCAGAATAATATTTGGAGCATACCACACTAGTAGGGTGATGTTTTCTTCATAAATAGCCACTAAATCTTCCTCTTATTTCAATTCAAGGAATTTCTTCTCCATTCAAAGTCTCACAACCTTAGGAAAATATTTTTCAAGGAAAATACTTTTAAATTCTTCCCACTCTAAGGCATCAAAATCTTCTCTACCCCGATATTCCTTGCCATAAACCACCACTGATCAGCTTCCCCTTCAAAACGATAAATGGAAAGACTTACCTTTTGATTGTCTGAATATCCCATAACATCGAATATATTTTCAAGGGATTTGATCCATCCATCACCTGCTACTGGGTCAGAAGATCCATTGAATGTGGGAGGATGTTGTCTCATAAAATGTTCCACTACTGTCATCTTCCATTGTGGTACCTCTATTGGTTCTCTTGCATGGATGCCACCAACATTTATTGTCGACGTTAACTGAGCCATTACTGTCACAAACTACTCGGTTCCAATCCCTACCATTCCAGTTTGTAGTTCCGGAAGGATGACATTCTGTCGGTGCCTCTCCTCTTCAGCATCCATGTTCCTTCTATGGACAACCATTCTGAACAAACAAGTCTTAGATGAATCAAAATGGTAATCTTTAAATGATAAAACATTTCAAATTAAACATAGAGTGACAATCATTTATGGCATTCTATTAACATCACCCTAACCCCTATAATTATCTAAACCATTCTCTGATACCAACTATAAGGACCTGGCCTTATTACATACATAATCTTTAATTTAGTCAAGAAAACATTTCCTTTTACATTGAGGATATTTTAAAGTTTATAACTTTAGATAATTAAGACAATACATTCAAAACATTACACATTATTATAGAGTGGATACCATAAAAACAGTTTCCATTTTTCAAAATATAAAACATTAAAAATTAAAACAAGATTCCTTGACAATTCTTCAATATTTAACACAGATTAATTCCTTTTATTACACATCCATTAACCTGTGAATATCATTTAAAAACTTGGTATGAGCACAAAATCTTAGTAAGGGATGAAAAAGAAGGAAAGAGCACATTAGTTCATGAATACTCATAACGTATGAAAACATTTTCAAAAGACATTATTTTCACCCATATATACTTAATTTGTGTAACATGAGATTTAAAAAAGATCCACACAAAACATGAGAACATAAATATAATCATAGAGGTATCTTGGGGTATTACTTATATAATCATGTAACCATTATTGGATACCTTATAATTTGTAACCCTCACGACTACCTTACTTTGTGTAACCATTGCAGTTACACTTAGAGTAACCATACAGACGACCTCCAGCATACACATACCCAATGCATTGGAGGTAAATATTGGTCCCATACTTCATCATAAATAATTCCCAAGAACCAAAACATAATTATACAACATGAATAATTCCATAAAAACATTACTTTGGAATTTCGTAAAACAGAATTTAAAAAGAGGATTTTTAAAGAAAAGCCCCTTATAAATATCATACAATTTATGAGAGACTTAATAGAGTATATAGAGTATGTATATATACTATAAATACACATAATAAAACATAATATAAACAGAACCCATCAAACAAAAAATTTAAATAGCACATAAATAATGAAGTAGAAGGTTAACCCAAAGAATGGAAATTTGGTTAAGAATTCCCCTACCTCGGGCCTGTCTTACTTCAAACTTGTTTAAACTTCCTGTATAATGGTTAAAAGAGTTTTATTAGTAGTTTAAAGAAACATTTTCATGTTTATAACATCTTATGTTATCATTTCATAACATCATTTCACCCATTAATTGTTAGTATTTTTCTCCTTGTACTGTTTTTGGGTGAGTTCTTAACATGATTTCCATGATTGGTTCACAGTGGATGTTCTTGTCGATTGGAAGTGAAATTCCAGAATTGTAATGGAAAGGTATTTACATATTTATAGTACCGTAATTTATACCATTTATCATTTTGATGTTTAATATGAGGATGATTCATAAGTTAAAACATTAATGATGTTCGTTTAGATCATTTTAGTGGTTCTTTGATAATAACAACCTCATTTTGTCTTATAAATTAGAACCATGAGTACAAAATAATTACAGAACCATGGGTGAGTCATAAAAAATATATTATAACCTGGTTCAACCATATAAATGGTATCATGACCAGACTTGAAAGAATTAATGGAAATTAAAATCACATCATCCACGATGTCGGTAATTCGTCACATCACGGACAATGTTTTTAATTCATTGAATTAGTGGGAGAGGAAAAGAAAAATGACGATAAATTTTCCATGAACATGAGAAAATCCAGAATATAAATGATTCTGGAGATTTCATGCCTCTTGGATAATAAGAGATGAAGACAAAATGAGAAAAGAGCTCAAAATAAAAGAAAAAGTGAGAAATCTCTTACAAATATTCGGCAGCCTAACGGCTACGCAACATGGTTTTAGAAAATAAAAAAAGAGAGGGGAAAAGGTTAAAACATCCAGAAATGAATCATAATATAGATTAGATCAATAATTATAAGTAAATAAGAACATGGTATGGAAACTTGAAAGTTATACCACATTAAAGAGAACTAGAATGGAAAAAAGAAAGAAATTGGGAATTTTTTTACCTTGTAGAGTGACCCTTAGAACATGAAGGTTGGGACCTTAGGGGATTGAGGAAACCTTGGGAGGACTAATATGAAGGTAAGGAGGCCAGATCTTTGTTGAGTATGAAGTGGGAATGAAGTTAATTAAGGAATGGGTTGGTATTTATAGGAACAGTAAGGGTATATTTTAATAATTTTCAAGGGACACCTCATGAGTGGTATTTGCAAAACCATGGGCTGGCCCATTGTATTTTCCCATGGTATAAGACACTTGGGAAACCTCACATATTATTTAACTATACACAAGTCGACCAGATTTATGAAATAATTATTACATCATAAATGATGTCATTAACACCAAAACTAAAAACTGTATTTTTTACTATTCACTGAAAAATCAATTGTTTTAGAAAAATTCTCAAAATTCACCCTAACCATTTATCGACGTGTAGATTTCAAAAATGAAGTCCATTTTTTGAAAAGAATTTTCTAAATATTATTAATGTAATTTTTAAATAAAAGTATACTTAATTCAAAAATTATCAATTCTAATACTATAACTACTTCTATATCATGAAAAAAACTATCCTAGATGTTATTATCTTAAAGCCTTAAGAAAATAAAATAATAATAAAATTTACTATTCATTAGGGTCATATTACTATTCATATTACTATTCATAAGGGTATCTTACTATTCCCCAAAAAACAAGTTGGTTCCAATAGACTCAAAATAACATACTAAACACAATTGTAGATGATAGTTTCTTGAAATTCAAATCATAGAAGTGGAAAAGTTATGTTCTAAAGGCTAGTTAAAAAAAATATCTACTTAAAACAAAGTTCCATTTATTTCTATTTATTTTTAGAAAAACTTGGGGTGTTACATTATCCCCACCTTCTAGAATTACATCCTCGCAATTTTATTTACTTATTAAACAACTGAGGGTATTTTTCCCTCATTGCATTTTCAGACTCCCATGTTGCTTTTTCAACCATGTGGTTTCTCTACAAAACCTTTACCTAGTGGATTACCTTATTCTGCAATACCTGCTCCCTTCGATCAAGAATCTGAACTGGTTTCTCTTCATAAGAAAGGTTCTCTTCCAGCTGAACTGCTTCTGGGCTCAAGACATGGGATTAATCTGACACATACTTTCTCAACATCGAAACATGAAAACCATTGTGTACCTGAAACAAACTCGGAGGAAAAGCTACGCGGTATTCCACTGTTCCAAATTTCTTCAAGATTTCAAAAGGACCGATAAACTATGGACTTAGTTTCCCTTTATTATCTAAACACATCACACTTTTCCAAGGAGATATTTTAAGGAAAACATGGTCACCTGCCTTGAAAGAGAAGTCTTTCCTTATGTTATCTGCATAACTTTTCTGCCAACTCTGAGATGTCCTCATGTGATACTAGATCATACTCACTTTTTCAGCCACTTCTTCTATAAATTATGTCCCCATCAACTTTCTTTCACCGACTTCATCCCAAAACGCTGGTGTCCGACACCACTTCCCATACAAGGCCTCAAAAGTTGCCATATGAATACTGGAATGAAAACTGTTATTATTAGAAAACTCAACTAAAGAAAGATATTGATCCCAACTTCCCTGATAGTCCATTGAACAAGATCGAAGCATATCCTCCAAAGTTTGAATCATTCATTTTGACTGCCCATCTAATTGAGGATGAAAAGCTGTTATGAAATTTAACTCTGTGCCCAACGACTTCTGAAGTGCCTTCCAAAAGTTAGAAGTGAACCTGAAATCTCGGTCAGATACAATGGATAGATAAACTCTATGTAACTTGAAAATATTCTTGAGGTACAATCGAGAAAGCTGATCCAAATTCATTGTATCTCGAATAGAAATAAAATGTGCAGACTTTGTTTTCCGATAAAAAATAAACCAAATCGCATTGTTACCTCAAGAAGTCTTTGGTATTCCCACCACAAAGTCCATGGATACATTCTCCCATTTCCACTATGGCACTGGCAAAGGCTGAGGTATCCCCTTCAGTAACTGCCACTCTGCTTTAACCTCTTGACACGTCAAACATTTCATGGTAAAATCAGCAATATATCTTTTCATTCCATCCCACCAATAATACTCCCTAAGGTCTCTATATATCTTAGTACTGCTAGGATGAACAGAAAATGGAGAACTATGAGCTTCGCACAACAAATCTTTCTTCAACTGAGAATCACTAGGGACACACAACCTTTTCCCAAATCTTAAAACACAATATTTTTCAGGGTTAAATTCTGGAAACATACCCATTTTAACCAATTAAACCTTTTTCTGTAGCTCACGGTCTTCCTTCTGTGCTTGCTTAATTCTGTCTGACAATGAAGACTGCACTGAAACCTGAAACAAATAGAGGTATTCCCTGCACCAATAAATTCTAAGCCAAAATTCATCAAATCATTAATCAAGGGATCATGTTCCAAACGTAACATGCTTAATTATGCATGATGTTTCCTACTTAAGGCATCCACTACTTTGTTTTCTTTTCCAGGATGGTAATTGATCGTGTAGTCATAATATTTTATCAGTTCAAGACATCTTCTCTGCCTCATGTTTAATTCCTTCTGAGTGAATATATACTCTAGAATTTTATGGTCAGTATATATTTGGCATTTGGTTCCGTATAGATGATGCCTCCAAATTTTCAAAGAAAAATCCACAGCTGCCAATTACAAATCACGTGTGGTATAATTTAGATCATGAGATTTAAGTTGTCTCAAAGCATAGGTAATTAACTGATCATTCTGAATCAAAACACAACCAAGTATCTTCAAAGAAGCATCACTGTAGATGACAAACTCCCCATTTTGGGAAGGTAAGTCCAAAACTGGAGCATTCACCAATCTCTTCTTCAGTTCCTGAAAACAAACATCACATTCCTCTGTACAAAATTTTTTAACCCTTTTCCATGTTAACTTAGTTATCGGGCTAGATAACCATGCAAAGTTCTTAACAAACCGTCTGTAATAACCTACTAACCCAAGAAAACTATGAATCTCTTTAATATTTTTGGGTCTTGTCCATTCATCAACTACTTTTGTTTTGGTAGGATAAACTCTTATTCTATCCTTATTTATAATGTTCCCAAGAAAAGAAATCTATTGCAACCAAAAATCACACTTTCTGAATTTTCCATACAGCTTCTTTTCTTTTAAAGTTTGCAAAACAACCCTTAGATGTTATTTATGTTCCTTTTTATTTTTAGAAAAAACCAGAATGTCATCAGTAAATATAACCAAAAACTTATCCAATAACTCATGAAATACTCTATTCATAAGATTCATGAATACAACAGGTGCATTAGTTAATCCAAACATCATAACAACAAATTCATAATGCCCATATCTAGTACAAGAGGCTGTTTTCGGGATGTCATCCTCCTTCACCTTCAGCTGATGGTATCCGGATCTCAAGTCAATCTTGGAAAAGTATTGAGCTCCCTGGAGCTGATCAAACAAGTCATCGATATGAGGCAAAGAATACTTATTTTTAACAGTGATATTATTCGAAGCTCGATAATCAATGCAAAGTCTCATGGAACCATCTTTAGCTTTAACAAACAAAACAGGGGCTCCCCAAGGTGAAGTGCTAGGATGAATGAAGCCTTTTTCAAGAAAATCATACAGCTAATTTTTCAATTCAAGAAGTTATATTGGATCCATACGTTATGGGGGTTTTAAAATTGGATTAGCATCAAGAACTAAGTCAATTGTGAATTCGACTTCTCGATCAGGTATGACACCGGGTAACTCATCAGGAAAAACATCAAGGTATTCATTTACCACTGGCACATCATTAATTTGAGTAGTTCCCTTGTTTTCAACAATATGAGGAAGATAAATTTCATTTCCATCTTTCAATAGTTTCTCAACTTCCTGATGTGTTATCAATTTTATGGGTTCATTCTTGTATACAAATTGAAACTCATTCTGAAAAACAACTTCTTTAGCTCTACAGTCAATCTTAGCATGATAATCAGAAAGCTAGTTCATCCCCAGAATAACATAAAAATCGACTAAGGGTAAAACAACAAGGTTTGAAGGTAAAGTCTTTCCACAGAACACAATAGAAAGATTCTTATAATTCCTCTTTGCTATTACATTTTCCCCTGGTGTTTTAACAACAAGCTCGGGTCTCATTTGTTGAGGTGATATTTTCTATTTACCAGAAAATTTCTCAGAGATGAAGGAATGTGTAGACCCTGTATCAAACAAAAGTTTAGCAAAATCTGAGTGAACAAAAAATGTACCTGATACAACTTCATTGGATGGCCTGACATCTACTGACGTAGTCACAAAGGATCTCGCTACACCTTTCTTCTTATAGTCTGGCTTTTTTACATCGTTCAGATCTCTCTTTGGGAAGACATTTTCATAATGACCCATCTCACCACATTTAAAACACTTTACAGTCTTCTTTTCAAGATTAGTCTTAGGATCATTTTCATTGCAATCTCGGGCCATATGTCCAAACTTACCACATTTAAAATACTTCCCAATTTTGCTAATACATTCCCCAAGGTGTTTCTTGCCACACTTTTCACAAACTAGAAATTGGATTTTCTTATCATCAAATTTATTTGGTTGATTCTTACCCATTTCTTGCCAACTGGACCTGTTCTTATGTTTGTTTCCAAAATGCACATGATCATCAGAAAACTCTATCTCTACCCTTTTAGCACATCAGACAAGTTTCTCATAACTTTTGAATTCATGGGAGGCCAACGCCCTTCGATACCTTGGCTTCAGTCTTGAGTAAAAGCCGTTGATTTTGCTATCAAGATCCAGAATAAGATTTGGAGTATACCTTGCCAGTCAGGTGAAGTTCGCTTCATACACAGCCGCTGAATCTTCATCCTTCTGTTTCAATTCAAGGAATTTTTTCTCCATTCTATGTTGCACCACCTTAGGAAAATATTTTTCAAGGAAAATACTTTTAAATTCATCCCACTCTAAGGCATAAAAATCCTCTCTACCCCTGATATTCCTTACCATAGACCACCACTGATCAGCTTCCCCTTCAAAATGATTAATGGAAATACTTACCTTTTGATTATCTGAACATCCCATAACATTGAATATATTTTCAAGGGCTTTGATCCATTCTTCAACAGCTACTGGGTCAAAAGATCCATTGAATGCAGGAGGATGTTGTCTCATAAAATGTTCCACTACTATCATGTTCTATTGTGGTACCTCTATTGGTTCTCTTGCATGGATGTCACCAACATTTATTTCTTGCATTAGTTGAGCCATTACTATCACAAACTGCTCGGTTCCAATCCCAACCATTTCGAGTTGTAGTTCCAAAAGGATGTCATTCTTTCGGTGCCTCTCCTCTTCAGCATCCCTATTCCTTTTGCGGACAGCCATTCTAAACAAACATGTCTTAGATAAAGCAACATGGTAATCTTTAAATTCTAAAACATTTCAAATTAAACATAGAGTGAAAATAATTTATGGTATTCTATTAACATCACCCTAACCCCTATAGTTATCTAAACCATCCTCTAATACCAACTATAAGGACCTGGCCTTATTACATACACAATCTTTAATTTAGTCAAGAAAACACTTCCTTTTGCATTGAGGATCTTTTCAAGTTTATAGATTTAGATAATTAGGATAATACCTTCATAACATTACACATTATTACAGAGTGGATACCATAAAAATAGTTTCCATTTTTCAAAATATAAAACATTAAAACTTAAAACAAGACTCCTTGAAAATTATTCAACATTTAACACAAATTCCTTACTTGTCTTACACATCCATTAACCTGTGACTATCATTTAAAAACTTGGGATAATAACAAAAATCTCATCAAGGGATTAAAAATAATGAAAGAGCACATTAGTCCATGAATACTCACAACGTATGAAAACATTTTCAAAAGACATTCTTGTCACCCATATATACTTACTCTGTGTAACATGATATTTAAACAAGATCCACACAAAACATGAGAATATAAATATAATCATATAGGTATCTTAGGGAATTACTTACATAATCTTGTAACCATTCTTGGCTACCTTATAATTTGTAACCCTCACGACTACCTTACTTTGTGTAACCATCACAGTTACACTTGGAGTAACCATACGACCGACCTCCAACATACACATACCCAATGCATTAGAGAAAAATATAGGCACCAGCCTTCATCATAAATAATTCCAAAGAACCAAAACATAATCATACAACATGAATAATTCCATAAAAACATTATTTTGGAATTTTGTAAAACCGAATTTAAAAAGAGGATTTTTAAAGAAAACCCCTTATAAATATCATACAATTGAAGAGAGACTTAATAGAGTAGAAGGAGTATGTATATATACTATAAATACACATAATAAAACATAATATAAATAGAACCCATCACAGAAACAATTTAAATATCACATAAATAATGAAGTAGAAGGTTAACCTAAAGAATGGAAATCGGGTTAAGAATTCCCTTACCTCGGGTCTGTCTTATTTAAAACTTGTTTAAACTTTCTGTATAATGGTTAAAAGAGTTTTATTTGTAGTTTAAAGAAACATGTTCATGTTTATAACATCTTATATTATCATTCCATAACATCATTTCACCCTTTAATTGCTAGAATTTTTCTCCTTGTACTGTTTTTGGGTGAGTTCTTAACATGATTCCATGATCGGTTCATGGTGGATGTTCTTGTCGATTGAAAGTGAAATTCCAGAATTGGAATGGAAAGGTATTTAAATATTTCCAGTACCATAATTTATACCATTTATCATTTTGATGTTTAATATGATGATGATTCAAAAGTTAAAACATTAATGATGTTTGTTTAGATCATTTTAGTGGTTCTTTGATAATAACAACATCATTTTGTCTTATAAATTAGAACCATGAGTACAAATGAATTACAGAACCATGGGTGAGTCATAACACATATATTATAACCTGGTTAAACCATATAAATGGTTTCATGACCAAACTTGAAATAATTAATGGAAATTGAAATCACATCGTCCATGATGTAAGTAATTCGACACATCACAGACAATGTTTTTAATTCTTTGAATAAGTGGGAGAGGAGAAGAACAATGATGATCAATTTTGCATGAACATGAGAAAATCCAGAATATAAATGATTCTGGAGATTTCATGCTTCTTGGATAAGAAGAGATGAAGAATGAATGAGAAAGGAACTCAAAATAAAATAAAAAGTGAGAAATCTCTTACAAAAATTCAGCAGCCTAACGGCTACGCAACATGGTTTTAGAAAATAAAAAAGAGAGGGGAAAAGGGTCACCCATCCATAAATTAATCATAATATAGAGTAGATCAATAATTAGAAGGAAATAAGAACATGGTATGGAAACTTGAAAGTTATACCACATAAAAGAGAACTTGAATGGAAAAAGAAAGAAATTTAGAATTTTCTTACCTTGTAGAGTAACCCTTAGAACATGAAGGTTGGGACCTTGGGGGCTTGAGGAAACCTTGGGAGGACTAATATGAAGGTAAGGAGGCCAGAGATTCATTGAGGAGGAATTGGTAATGAAGTTAATGAAGGAATGAGTTTGTATTTATAAGAATAATAAGGGAATATTTTAATAATTTTCAAGAGACACCTCATGAGTGGTATTTACAAAACCATGGGATTTCCCTAGGTATTTGCCCATGGTACAAAACACTTGGGACACATCACATCTTATTTAACTATACACAAGACGACCAGATTTATGACATCATTATTACATCATTAATGATGTCATTAACACACCGAAACTAAAAACTATATTTTTTACTATTCACTGAAAAATCAACTGTTTCAGAAAAATTCCCAAAATTCACCCTAACCATTTATCAATGTGTAGATTTCAAAAATGAAGTCCATTTTTTGAAAAGAATTTTCTAAATATTATTAATTTAATTGTTAAATAAAAGCATACTTAATTCAAAAATTATCAATTCTAATACTATAACTACTTCTATGTCATGATGAAAAACTAACCAAGATGTTATTATCTTAAAGCCTTAAGAAAATAAAATAATAATAAAATTTACTATTCATTAGGGTCATATTACTATTCATATTACTATTCATAAGGTTATGCTACTATTCACCAAAAAACAAGTTGGTTCCAATAGACTCAAAATAACATACTGAACACAATTGTAGATGACAGTTTCTTGAGATTGAAATCATAGAAGTGGAAAAGTTATGTTTTAAAAGGCTAGTTAAAAAAATATCTAATTAAAACAAAGTTCCATGTATTTCTATTTATTTTTAGAAAAACTTCGGGTGTTTAAATTTTGGTCTATAAATCGTCAATATCATCATAGAATATTTTTTATTTATACTTATCAGTGAAGAAAAGTTGTAAACTACCAACAAAATAGGCTATAAACTATGTTGTCTACCTAGGATATAATAAAGATTCATTACATCTGTGCATAGTCCCATTCTGAGATTTCTAACTTCACTTCCATAATCAGGAAATTATTTATCAAATATCTTCCACTGTGGTGAATCATTAGAATGACGTAAGTTACTATCAGTGCTATGCTTTTCGGTATTCCATCTTAACCTTTTCACATCAATTTAATTTCAAAATAGATTCTTCAAATAAGGAATTACCGGAAGGTACCAAATTTATTTAGGGGAGGTTTTATTTCGGCACCTAATAATAAATCATAGTTGAATTATTTGAATTATTAGGAGGAAATATTTTATGGTACCAAATTGACTTAGCTGGAGGTTAGATTTCCATAGAAAATATTGAATCAGATTTTGATTTTTTGTCTATATTATATCGTGATGTCCCGCATTGAGGATATTTTGATAAATATTCATATTCCTTCATATACAACACACTATTTCCTTCTAGAAGTATCTCTGTTAAACATTTAATAAGGTTATAGAAACTTTTTATCATTCCACCTATTTCTTGATTTCAAGTTCACTAATCTCAGAATAGATGATTACAATGAATATTTACTGCAACTTGTAAATAATGGTTTCTTAGAATCTCCATAAAATCATTCAACATCTTATATTTTCTCAATAGTTTGAACACCTAGATCTTTAATTAACTCTTCAATATGATCATCTTCCTCATTCTAAATATTTTCATTAACATTAGATGATGAATTCTCCATTATTTCACCATGCCAGATCCAACATGTATAATTATGGATAAAACCAAAACAAATGAGATGATCTTTTATTTCTCTAGAATTTAACTTTCTTATAATTAAACACTTCATGCATGGATAAAAAAAATATGTTTAGAAGTTTTTAGAAAATTACAAGGAATCACCAACTCCTTTTTCATATGCATCAGTGGGTCTTCGTAACAATGTCCTATTACGATCTATTAAATACCTAAGATCATATTATAAAAGGTGAATATATTAATACATATAAACATTTAAATATATATATATATATAGATAGATAAATTTTAGACATAAAAACATATAATCAAAATGATTGGTGACCAGGTGGGAGATATCAATGATTATTAAGAAAAAAATAAAAAATAAATTACTATAGGTATTTATTTTTATTTAAATAATTAATTATCAACTATTCTTGATGAACCTAGTTAAAAGATAAATATATTTCTGTCAAATTTAGATAGTTTTTTTTAAATGACTATCAGACAAAACAACTTCAGTTTTACATAAATCCTTTATAATAGACATCAATATTAATCTTTAGTTAACAAAGAATAAATAACATTAAACACAAATTCCTTATGTATATATTCATGAATGTGCTGGGTAATGTGTAAACTATTATGACCTTTTTGTTGAGTTTTTCTGCAAGAAAAATGTCTGTGCAAGGAGTTTTAAAAGTGTTTTTTATAAGCGTGAGCTAATAATTATTATGGATGACAATGATATTTTTAATCATTGTTCTTATTTCAATCCTCATATCCACTCAAACTATCTTAAAATATTTTGATTATTATTTAGTAATAATGTCACAAGTGATTTTTTATCAATGTTAACAAAAAACAGTGACACTTTTTATAAATAAAAATGATTGAAAGTATAGGTACCCCGTTTATTGGAGTTTTTATGACTACAACAGGTACTATTCATTCCTCTAAATTAACCGATCTCTCAGAGTTCTGTATTATCATTTTCACTGTCATTGAAAGCCAACACTGTTGCAGCCGTCGAGAAGGTCTTTGACGCCACGCCACCGAAGAAGGTCATCGTAAGAAACATGCAGAGTCTAAGGCAGCACACCCTGACGCACCATCGCTACCAAGCCAGCAAACCCACCGGTGACGTCAAAAAATGACCACTAGAAGCCTCCATCACCATTGATAATCACCCAAGGAGGGAAACAATCCATGCAGAACTGGCGATTCACCTGAGGACCACAACACACTGCCATCGATGACCTCCAAAAGAAGAACAACCGAAAGAACCCTCAGATCAATGAGTAGAACCAATGAAGCCAACACCATCACCCTCCCGGAGCTCACGAAGATGAATCGACCACGAGATGCCAGCTGCTGCTCAAACCCACCTCCCAAAGCCCGGGAAGACCACCACACAAAACCGCCTCGGATTGAGTGGAGTAAATCTAGAGCCAGAGCAGGGTGGGAGGGAAGAGACCTTAACGAAACCCAACTTCATAACCCTGACGAAGAAAGCTACCCAACAGACCCAGAATCAACACTGAAAAAAGCAGAACACAAAAAAGATAGCAAAAATGGAATGAAAGAGAAAGATAAAAGACGGGAATGAAACACTAGAGAAAACACTGGAAATAGGATAATGGGGAAGAACCCAAAATAAACTAGGTATGAAACCCAAACCGAGACAAAACCAAAGAAAAGAGGGGTGAAACGGAGAAGACACTGAGTAGACCCTACTGCCAAACCTCAATCCCAAAACCTATGTGATTCCATCTCTCCAGATCCGACCTGGAGAGGAGTAATGGAACGCAAGGTCAGAGCATGGTAGCGGCGTCCAAGGATAAAACCGAAGTGTCTTCTCTGAAGCTGAAGCGAGGATTGGAACCAAGGTAAAACTAGCAGCGGGCCGGCTATGAAGAAAATAGGGGGATAAACCCTAGGAGAAGCCATAGAAGATACAGAGGAAGAAGAAGCCGAATAAGATGAACTGAGAGAAGAACCCAGGAGCAGAGAAGAATTCAACCAGAAACCCTGGAGCAAAGAAGGAGATGAGGTCGAGCAAGTGAGGAAGAGGAGAGGGTCGGCGGAGTGTGGAGCCATTATTTGAGCTAATTTTCAAAGTCATTGATTGGATCCATTCTCATCACCCAAACCCCCCATTGCAATGAGTGGATTTTGATATAATGTTTTAATTGATATTTTTTAGTATTCAATGTTTTTCCAACACATTTACAATATATTAATCATATTTAAACTCGTGTTAATTATAGAAATTTCATTATGGTAAAGTTCATTTTATTGTTTAGATGTAATTCATAAAGGTATTGAATTATAAAATAGAGAATGAATCTATGTTTTGAGAGAAACATGGAATAATTGGAAAAAAACATTTGATAATTCCATCAAATAAAAAATTTATAAAATTAAAAAAACATTAACAATAAAATTAAACAAATTTATAATTAACAATCAAATTAAACAAACATTAACAAACTTTAACAATAAAATATAATAAAAATTAAAAATAAAAATAAAATAATTTATAATTTAACAAATTTATGATTAACAATCAAATTAAACGTATTTATAATTGAATCAAATAAAAAAAATTATAATAAACAATCTAATTAATCATATTTATAATTATAAATCAAATCAATTAAATTTATAATATTAATTTTTTTTATAAATAAACAAATTTATAATTAATAGTTAAATTAGAAAAATTTATAATTAATAGAATTTAAAAATAAAATTTAATAAAAATTAACAATAAAATTAAAAAAATTTATAATTCACATTCAAATTCATACAAAAAAAATTATAATTATCAATAAAATTATACAAACTTTAAAAAAATTATAATTAACAATCAAATTTATACAAAAAATGAAGTAATGACTCATAATTATAACTATATGATAAATAATTTATCTTAAAAATTAAATAAAAAATAACTTATAGAATTTTTAGTTCAATAATGGAAAATTGATCCACAATTTCTCTCTTGAATTTGTTGGAAGGATCAATAATATAAGATCTAACAAAAACATTTTTTGAAACAAAAAAATAAATAAGAAAAAACAAAAAAATCGAACCATGGTTGATAGTTGTCCAGGACAGTGTTTCCAAAGTCTAAATACCTCTATGGATGGTGAAACAAAGATAGACGATGAAAGAATAAGGACATCTAATCATTAAATATTAATTGATATCAACAATAATAGACTAAAATTTCCATCGAGGTTCCTCACTTACAAATTAGTAGTGTCATTCATTGAGAGGAAATGAGTTTCAAATATCCAAAATGAGGGTTTCAGAGTTCTAGGATATTTTTAAAAGATTTTTAGAGTCATTTTTTTGGAAAACAGATGCCTTAATTTTTTTAATATGTTTTTTTGATTAGTTTTTTTTAAAAAAAAATGCCAATTTTGTTTAAATTTTGGAATTGTTTTTTATGGAAAATTATTCCAAATGTTAACCATTTATTTTTTGGTGTTGTTTTTTTCCATAACTGAGGCCAAAACCCAAAAAACAGTCAATTTTGGAAGGCTCCTCGGGCCAGGGGCATTGTTCTTCGACAGTGAGTGGGCATTCTGGATTTGGAAGGCATTTGGGGATTTTACTGGTTGGAATGGTCAGGGTGGTTCACTGGACGGTTTTCTCAGTGCATAGTTTCAAGGAGCCAGAGAATAGAGAGTCGAGAGGAAGGCCCAAGTAGTGATTGTTTCAGCAGGGTGCTAGACTATTTGATCAGCGAGGAATGTTGTGCGCCATGAGTGTGCCTGGGGTTCTCAATTTAGTTTTATTTTCAAAATGAAGAACCTATTTCAGGACTTGGTTCAGTTATGCGCAGACTGTCATGGCGCACCATCAGTGAGGGGCCTAGTCTTGAATCAATTTCTCTCTAATCGGGATGACACCTCAGGTCAGGGGCACTGGGTCTGCTGGCGTCCACTTCACTGTGGTCTCAAGATTAATACAGATGGATCCCTGGTTGGGGGGGGGAGATGCGCGGAGGCGATGTCATCAGGAAACCAAAAGGGTCAGTGATTTTGGTTTTCTCTGCTTCCTATGGAAGGGGCGTTGTATTAAAAGCAGAGGTGCATGCAATGCTCATAGGGTTGGAGCTTTGTGGCCAACGATGTATCGATCTAAAGGCGGTGGAGACAGATTCTCTCATACTCTTCAAAGCGCTCTCTGGTCCTGGATGATTTCCTTGGAATGTCTCTCACCTCATTAGAAAGTGCAAACAGCTTTTGGGCAATCAAGTTGAGATCACTCATACATGGAGGGAGGGTAATCAGGTTGTAGACTTCTTGGCGTCTCTGGCACCTCAAACTGAAAGTATGTCACTCTTTCTTAACGTCGGCTCATTCCCTAAGGAGGGAGTGATGTTTGTTATTAATGATGCTCTGGATTTTCATTATTTTCGGCCCCCATGATTCTGTTTTTCCCTATTTTTGTTTTTGTTTTCTGGTTTTCTATCTTTCTATACTCTCTTTTATCCAATAAAAATGATAGTTTTCAGTTAGTTAGTCAGTCAATTTTGGCATAAATTTTCGAAAAATTTGATGCCATAAACTCTTCGTAGACTTTTCTTCCATCAATATGTAATTAAATGACATTATATATCTAAGGTTTAAGCCATATTTTATACAAGTATATGTTGTGGTTTTAACCATCCAAACATTAGTTCCTACAACCGAGTTAGCGGCCACAAAGGGATCCCTACCTGGGGCTTACCTATGAAACTCAAGGAAATCCTTACTTGATTATTGAATTCATATAATTATTTTCCTCCTCTATTACCATAAATATTTTACCTTGACTTACTATATCTGATTGAATCATTTTTAATGGTAGTTCTAAAGGAGCTCGAGACTCGCCACTAGCACCAACACTCACATTTCTAGAACCTGGGGCTGAGGTGGTGATGATAGATGCTGCACTCCTGGTGAGAATGGCTAAGGAATTCATGGCTTCCCAACCAACCCCGAAGGTGACATTGTAGGGAAATGCTGAGCCCATTCCCTTGGTAGGGGGGTCAAGAAATGTCCTATGATAGGGCTGGATGAATGATTTGAATTTGGGATGTAAGAGATGGAAACGATACTGAGAGTCGGAGTGACTAGGGTGATGCATTGGATACAGATGTCCCAGAATTTCCATTGGCAGCGACTGTAGGATATGAAACTGAGGTGACACCACTAAAAGGCATAGTTGAGGGAGCAGAGAATGTTGCAATTACCTTAGTAGTTCCATATAATATAGTAGAGGATTCTTCTGCCAGTGGAGAGGCTTGTGAGGAATTATTTCCAAGAGTGGATCTCCATATATTCATAGCTAAACACGTTCAACCAGAAGACCCAACAAATATTATATTAGTGATATTCCCAAATTATTTTCTCTCACCACCAGAAGATATCAGAGAATCGAGCTCAAATATTTCTTAGGAGAACTCAATCATCTTCTGCAAGGAATCGATGAAGGTGTGGAACTTCATCAAATACGCCCAGATAGGTGAACAACCAAACCCAATGGGATCCCTATGCCATTGGATGGTTAGCCTGGGGACCAGTGGGGTGAACTCTAGACACCTTTATGTGCTCTCCTGGAACTTCTTTATTGAGTGGGAACATGTGGATTGGTAGGCACTCAACCTATCCTCGAGGAAGCATATGGATGAGGTTTTCAATAAACTCAAATAAGCTGAGGGAGAGATCAACCACTTGGAGGGGATGTAATATTAGTATACAATGGTCACAACTATGCAACCTAAAATCATCAATAGTTTGAATGCATAGTTGGTAGCGATTAAGGCCAAGGAGGTGGAGATGAAATCCTTGGTGTTTAAGTTCTGAGATGATCAGAAATGGAAATGGATCAGAGTTGAAGACATCTTTTCCAAGGAAGCCGAAGAGAAAGAAGAGCTAGAGGAGTAGTATCGGGCCTAAGATCCCACTCAGAAAAGGTTTTCTATGCTCGAAATCTCAATTTCCAAGGCCAATACTTGAAGGAATTTTCAAAGGAGTGGCTCCAATGTGTGGATATCACTTTGAAACATTGAATTGTTTTATTTTTTCAAACTTGAACACATTCCTTCTACTTTCTTATCACACATAAATCATATTTTTGAAATGAACAGTGACCATTCCCTAAACTCACATGAGTCATGCTTAGTGTGATAAGGGATGATTATATGATTACTAATTTATATGATAGTTTTAGACAATCATAAAACACCTGGGGTCCTCTATTATTGACTAACCACTGATGATGTATGGGCTGAGAGAGGTTGTGTCTAGAGAGAGGATTTCAGCTGATGTTCTTTTCCAACATGCTCTACTACACGAATTGGATAATTCCATGAGAATTAAATTATACTCAAACAAAGTGGAATGTAAAGTGTGAATCATAATGACCAAACTTTGGAACATAGTGAGAGTGGTGTGGTGATGCAACATAACTAAAAACCATGTTCAAAACAAAACATCTATATCATTATCCTTGGATGGGGAAAAATGATGGTTGACCACTGGCCATGATTGAAACATGAAATCTGTCTCAAAATGTAGTTCAGAGTCCTTCAGAATGTTGATTTAGGATAGTAGGTGAGACAGAGTGGCCAGAAATCATTTCCCTTAGGGCCCCCTCAAGTCATAGAAGAGGTTGAGGATCCAAATAAGGGGAACACAAAGTATGGAGATGAAGTGGTGGAATGTTTGAATGGATTCCAAAACTTTTGAAATTAAGACAGCATGACTTAGAGAATATGGGGTGGGTGTATTATATAGAATGAATGGTTAAACTCATCATCCATGGGGAGAATCATCTTAGATGTTGACTGACAACCAAATGACCAGTGTGGAAGATTTCCAAGTAGAGGAAGGGATTTTTGGGACATTCCCTAATATTACTTGCTAATTTAATTCATGCAATAAGGATGACAGAAACGTGGTTTTACATCATACGATGAGGATGGTTCATTTAACATTATAACATTGTGTGATTAGGATGAATCCTAAAGTTTAACATCATGTGACTAAGGAATTTCATACAGTTTAAGGTCGTATGGCATAGACCATAAAAAATTGTTTTATTTAATGTTGCATAGACTAAAGGAGAAGTGTCTCTAAGGGCCATATGTGAAATTGAATAAATATTACCCGAAATGAATGGTGGGGCCTAGAAGGAAACCTGATTCCATATAAAACCCCCTTTATAAAAATCACACATAATTTAAAGTCACAATCTTTTGACATGGGCCCTTCTCTTAATTTATGTTCATAGAGTTCAGAACAGTGGTGAATCTCAAAAGGATATATGCAGTGCAGAAGAATGAAAAAATTGACATTAATGAGGGCTAAGGAGACCCATTTCCACACTACATACTCTTGAGAGTATTTTCACATAGTTTAAAGTCATGATTATTAGACTATAGTATAGTGTGATTTGACCATATTAGTACACATCCTACCAAAACTCCCAATTCCACATGATCCATGCTTGGTGTGTGAAACAAGTAGTGTTGAAAGAATTTCCTAGATATATGGAAGCAGAAAATAGGGTCAAGGATGATTTAGGTTGAGATTTTACCAATGACTGACCTTCTTACTTGATGCGCACAGGTGCATAGAGGGGTAACACCAAGGGTATTGGAATTCCACCCAGACATAAGGAGGTGGATGTAGATAAATCAAGAATTTCAAGGTCTAGATAAAGGAGAGACTGATGGTCAAGGAACACTGTTAATGATGTTTGATAACATAGGATCTACAACTACACAAAACTTGAATGGGGCGAGAAGACATCAGATTGACTGTTGACCATGTTTGAAACACAAGATCCTCTTTTTTTACTTCCATAGAACCATCAAGGTGTTGGACCATGATGGGAGGTGAGCCATTTTGGCCAGACACCATCACCATCTAGGGTACCCAATTAGATTTGAAGGATGATGTATACCCAAACTAAGAAAGGATCAATTTTTGGATATGGGTTGAGGGAATTTCTATGTGGGATTCAAAATTTTATTTTCCATGCCATATCACATTTGAGCACACTAATGGGGAATATCAGAAAGCAAAATCAAACCTGCTCTCAATGATGAGGGAATTATATTATCTCGCATCTAGAGGCTTCCTAGTTTCATATAGGGTAATGTGTTCATCTTATATTTTTTCATAAAAGGCATCCTAATTTGATTCTAGGTAGGACTTTAGTTTAACATAATGCATTGAGGATGTTAGTATTGGTAGTTCAAATTCATGAAACATATACTATGGATATTACTAGTTAAATTTCATAGAACTAAGATAGTATGGGGGGGAATTGGTGTCTTAGGGAGGATTTTGTGGCTTATAATAGTGATAACCAAACCTGAATAAAGGGTTGAAAGGTCTTTTTTCCATAGAAATATTGATGAACTATTTACAAAGTCAACATCATATCCTTGGGAAAGAGGATCCCAGAACAAGTCAACAGAGGGGTTTCACCCAATATAAAACATCTAGGAATCACTATATATACCATGAGGATGGGAATCAATCCATATATAGTTATGGAACATGGTGAAGTAGGATTACAACACTAGAAGGGTCTACCCTCTCATATGAGGGTGATTAATCTTCTCATAATTAGATAATGTGGCATCTTGATTTTTTATACAGGGTAAGGCTATAGTTTAACATCACATGACGATGAAATTTGTTCCTCACATCAGGATATGGGGGAATTCTGGATCAGTGATGGGTAATGATAATTGAATGTGGATTATACCTAGAAATAGTCCCTTGGATCATTTTACAGTGATTACACCACATATAACAGATGGTTTCATAGTGAATATGCAGTTGGACTGGAATATGGTATGTTTAGTCATCACTACATATCCCATGAGTATGTGAATCAACCCACATGTAATTATATAGATTAGTGAACATAGTTTAATTTCATATGGTCTGGACCAAGGGAAACAGTTTAAAGTCATAATTCTTAGACCAAGGGAGATAAATTTAAAGTCTTGACATGTGGAATGTAAAGGCCTTTGTTTCCAGAATACTTGTCTAGTGTGAAAGAGGTAAAAACTGATTTCAATGAGGCAATGAGGACCATGAACCACACATGAATTAAGAGGAAAATGGAACACAATTAAAGGTCATATGTCTTGGACCAAAAATGGGGTCAAGGGGTTGGTAAATTTTTGGGTGGGCCTAAAAAAGGAATGTTTGGGAATCACTATTTATCACATGAGAATAGGAATCAATACATACTTAGTTATGGAACATAGTTCATTATAAATAAAAACCAATGTGGGAAATCCTATCTTGTTAGGAAATTGAGTCATCTGGTGATTTTCATGGGGCATCCCATGTTTGGTACATGGGGAAAAGTTTGTTGAACATACGATACTTATCGTACGAGGCATCCTATTTAAGGATGTGGTAAATATATTCTTAGAAATTTAAGAGTCATTATGATTTTAAATGGGGTAATACCCTATTTTAATTTCATGCACTGAGGAAATTTGTTTTGTCATCCCATATTTATTATATGGGAAATTTTAGTTTTATTCAGGGTAAAATCATCTCTTATTCATAGGAATCCTAAAATTGTCCAAGTTAAGGCTACCGTTTAACATCATATGCTAAGGGAGGTATGATTTTGCATTTATAATCATACAAAACATACTATAGGGGCTGAAAATAGTTGAATCTCATAATGCTTGGATCATGATGGGCTCTTAGTTCAGGGAAATATATTTAAGACCATATGGTGGATATTAGTTTAAGTTCTTAAATATCATACAATAAGTTATTAGTTTAAGGTCATAGAGTTTGGACAATGGAGTAAGAGTCACAAGAATATATGTGTATTGTGGTGGAATGAAAAACTTGATGCGAATGAGGGTACTAGGAGGCCTGCATCACACAACACACTACCTAAGAATCTTTCACATAGTTTAATGTCACGAATCATAGATTTGGGATCCTAGTTTAAGGTCATAGAGTCTAGAACATGGAGAAAAGTGTAAGGTCAAAGATTTTAGACCATAGCATGGATATTTGTTTATGTCCTTAAGTCTCAGACTAATCACAAAGTTTGACATCATGTGATTAGGATGTGGTTGGATCATTATGAGTAACTTGGAGTTAGTAGGAGGTTTGATAAGCTCTCCGTACATGGTGATAAAAGAGTATTCACCATTGGAATATACCTTTTTAATGATGTAAGGTCCTCCCCACTTGGGATCCTATAATGGAAGCTTATTTCCATGTACCAATGGTGCTCTGAGAGAGAACACGATATCACCCGAAAGGAAGGTAAAGAGGAAATCCGCGACTTTCTAGATTACAAAATTCCTAGAGCCTATTCTCTTTGAGGGATTCCAGCTCAACTAGATGAACATATTCTATTCTATATGGAATTTTCTTATCATATTCAACTATCCAGAGTGATGAAAACTTAACCTCAATGGGAATGAATATCTTTTTTCTATAAAAATGGGAGTATGGAGTCATATAGGTTAAATTTATAGTTATTTTCTGATAAGACCATAGGGTGTTGGGGATCTTCTCCAATCATGTTTTCTTATTTTGGACCATCATCTTATGCAGAAGGTTAGGGAGGGTTCTGTTTAATGTCTCGATCTGTCAATTTTCATATGCACGGTAGTGGGAAGTATTGTTTTTGTGTAAAAAATCTTCAACTCTGCATCTTGGAAGTTGGTATCATTGTCATTGATAATAGTGCTAGGAACTTTAAATGGATGGATGATGTGGGAGCTCATGAATTCGATCAGAAATTGGGAAATGACTTACTTGAAAAGAATTTCTTCTACCCACTTGGAGAAGAAATATGTAGCGGTCATAGTGAACATGAACTATATAGTTTTTTCTTATCGATAAATGCCCAAAACATCGAGTCCCCATACTAAAAAGGTTTAAGAATACATGGTGGTGTGAAGGATCTCTGAAAGTAGATACAAAAAATTGGCATGCATATCATATTCATGAAAACTATTGGAAAACACAATGCATTCATGGACCATAGTGGGACAGAAATAACCCCGCCTCTAAATCATGTGAGAGAGTTTCAATCCTTCTTGATGGGAATCACATGACCATACATGATCATTCTACATAAGCTAGGGAATATCTTCTCCTTGGATGAAATATAAGATAATTCCATCAAACCCACATCTATAGAGGGTCTGATCAATGTTAGGCCAACTCTGAAGGATGAAATATTATGTGTACCAATGGATTCTATCACACTCGGATTGATTTAGTGGAAGAGAGCCTCACTTGGGGTACTCAAAGAAAGGATTTTTCCTATCAGATATTTATTCTATTATGGAGAAACCCAAAGGCCCTGACATAGAATCCATGAAAACCAGTTAGTTTACATGATTCCCATTATCATCATTATCATCTAGAATTATGGGAGTGATATCCCTTTTGACTTCCATAAGAATGAACAGGTCATCCTGGTCAGGCTCTACAAGAGACATGACTAAACTGGACAAGGAGTCAGATCGACCATTCTGTAACTATGGGACATGAGTCACTTCTAGATGAGAGGGGAACTAGTCTATCAGTTGATGAGTATTCTCCAATATGGGAATGAACTTTTTCTTTATAAAGATAAAGTCACCATTGATCTATTTTATGACCATCTCATATTTTACCTTCACATGAAAATGGGGAACATAAATCTCAATAACCAGGTCAATTCTAGTGATGCTATCTTGATACTATTCCTCATTGTTTGTTCATACTTTGGAAAATAGTAAGGAGTATGGAAGGATAGCCTATATTTTGGTCAAGAAGACGATCGCTAAGAATACTTTGTTGAGCTTGGGATTATCAAGTCTTCTACTGGTAGGGATCCAAGAGGCACTATAGAAATGCATCTACCAACATGGTATAACATAATCCAATGAGAGGATTGACTCTTCTAGGATGTTGACCTCTAAGGGTGGTTCTATAGGGTTCATATGGGTGGCCAAGAAATCTTCCAATTCCCAACACTTGATGTATTTTTGTGGAATGAGCCTGATGTCAAAATGCTAAAGCATCAGTTCCCAAAATTCCAACCATCTTTTCAACATGGAGAAATTTAGGATATACTTCATCAATTCTACCTGAGACACTAGCTATATATCATAATGCTATAGATAATACTGCAATTTTTTCACTGTGAAAACCATCACGAGGAAGCTCTACTCGATTGGAGATTATCTGACCTCCATTTAGATTAGAATGTGACTAAGATAGTGTAAACTATTCCTTATGCCTTTATTATTCTTCTGGGAGATAAGGGAACTATGGGACCATTCTGGGGTTATTACATAGAGGACCATAATCTTCCCAAAAGTATTTGTCATCAGAACTAAAGTTTTTAGAAGATACTTCTTGATTTTCTCAAAGATGGTGTATAATTCATCATCCCATTGATAGATAGTGCCTTTCTTCATCATCCTTGATAAGGTATTACAAATTCCTTCTAGATTTATAATTAATTAACATATGTAGGCTAAGTGTCATTAGAGGCCTCATAGCTCCCAAAGGTTTCCCGAGGGAGGCGTCTGGTAGAATGGATGTGATCTTTTTTAGGATGATCTTAGTGCCTCTGTATCTGATGACAAAACTAAGAAACTTCATAGAGGTAAACTTGAACACACACTTCAAGGGGTTCATCTTAAAATTATAGAAGTGGAGGAACCCAAAATATTTATTAAGGTCTCTTTGGTATCCCTGCCACTATCATGATTTTACCACAAATTTGTCCACATAGAATTCCATAAACATCATGATAATCGGTTTGAAAATGTAATTCATGTTCTTATTATAATTAGCTCATTCATTATTTATACTAAAAGGTATTACCTGATAGTAGAAGGTCCCTTGAGGAGCTCTAAATGCGGTAGACACATCATCCTATGAGGAAATATAGATCTTATTATAACCAGAGTATCCATCCATAAAGGAGAGGGATTAGAATAAAGTAGTGGCATCGATTGGAAGCTCTATAACCGGATGGGGAAAATCATCCTACAACAATGGAAGTTGAGTTCCTAGAATTCAATAGTGTTTATGATATATCCATTATTCTTTTTGTATGGGATGATACTGGATATCCATTTGGGGAACTAAAATTCCATGAAAACGTCGGCTTTAAAAAGCTTATCAACCTTGACCTCATCCATGGAACCATGATAGGGATTCGATTTTATTAGAAGATGGATGAAATAGTTATGACTCCTTGGGAGACTAAGATGGTGGACCCCACTCGAGGGTCTATTCCTGGAATCCCATCATAGATCTAGGAAAATGCATCGCGATGTTGCTTTAGGAAAGCCACATACTACTGTTGTTCTTATAGAGGCATGGATACACTAATCAGAGTTGAACTCAGATCTTCCATAGTCATAAGTTTCACCTGAATTAGGTCATTGACTATAGTGAAGACAACCTCTCAGAATGTAGGAGGAGTGTATTCCAAATCCTATCTGTCATTTGAGTTATGAGAATCAGTAGTAGGAGGCTCATCTGGCCTTACTAACTCAGGGGACCACTAGTGCCTACATGAGTGGATACAAAATCTATAATGAGGGATTCCTATTATTCTAAAATCAAGGTGAAAGATTATTTAAATCCAATTAAACACGTCCTTTGACCACGGGTCCATTATTTTTGTCAATGAAATTATTTTTTGGTGGCTTCTAGTGATTCAACCATGCTATATGGAACATGTGGGAGTGTTGTGAAATGGTGGACCTAGGGTGAATCTTTTAGTACTTCATAGGTGTGGGGGTCTCTGGTACTACTCAGGCCTATCTTCATAGGAGTATGGGATTATTTATAGATCTCCTTCTATTTTTGGAAACAGTTCCACTTTATCTTAGATAAAACAAATAAACGTACAATGTCTAGCATTGTAACCTCCAACCGATGGATCAGGAGAATGAAGGAATCATCAAAGAATTCCCATGAGATGTCTACGGTAGATGTACACTATACCACATCTGTATGAACTTACTTCCCTTCTCTCTTGTAATAGATGAAATCCAAATAGTTGGATTCAAAGGACTCGAAGGGGTATGCATCACATTGAAGTATGCCTACTAGACCGATGAGGGAGTAGTTGAGGAATTGGTGATACGACGAGGGGACCGCCACATGCAGATAAATCTAGGGCCTACCCATCAATGCATTTTAGGCAGTATCCATTGATACTACCATGAATTTGATACTTTCTACCATTCCCCTGAAATAGGAATTCAATTAAATCCTTCCACATAGTTTCTACTTAGTCCTATCACAACCCTAAATCTTTGGGTCAGAGGGACTCAAATGTTCTTCAGTTAGTCCCAAATTGTGCAGTGTCTAGGTCGGGATGAGATTAATCCCAAAACCTATGTCAAACAAACAATGATGTAATTACACAATATTGAACTATCCTATAATATACAGTGGGAAGAAATTCCCCTACATGAGAGCACCCATATATTCCTTGAAGAATGAGATGATGGCATGAAATTCCTATCACTCAGCCTTTACTACATAGTAGGTATATACAACAGCTACTTATTCTTTGAACTTGAGGGGGATTTTAAAGGGTTCTATGAGGGCCTCAAACATTTCCTTCAGCAAGTGTAGGGAATCATGGATTTTAATACTTTAATGTATGTTATAGAGGTTCTTCATCATGCCATACTTACATGTCAAAGGAATGCTTCTACCTGTAGGGGGTCACTCTTTATATAGGTTCACAATAGTTATTTCTTATTTCACTAATACATTTTGGATTATGATGGTAATATCCAGCTACTTATTAGGTGACTTGCTCTAAACCAATGTCAGTTGACCATCGATTGAATAAGGTATAGATCTAGCTGGGTGTGGCCAGTTATGTTATCATTGTGGATGGTATTCCTGGTCAACTAATGCTGTCATCTCTGGATGATCTTCTTGATCAGTTAACACGGTAAACTATGGTTACATATCTAATGGAGTAGGATGAGAATATTTTCCCTATAAACCTCTGCACAAGACATGCTGAATAGTTTCAGTATCATGCACAACCTAGTTTGAGGTGTTGGTCTAATCATTATAGCGGATCACATTCCCATGACCTCTTTTTTGATGGAATCTTCTAGAAGACCTCATGGGGTTCAAAGGGTACTCATAATCATCAGGAAATGTGAAGGTATAAAAAATTTCGATGATAGTCATAGAATCATAATCCTTCTCATCATCAGAGGAGTATTCCATTTTCAAATAGATCCTTATAAGTGCAATTCCCAACTATAGAGGCATGAAATCACTAAAATTAATAAATCGATTTGGCACCAGTGCGATACTCTTATGTACCTTGTGCTATTGATGCCTGATCTTCTAGGATTTGGAGGGTTGATATATAGATGCATAAGTAGTTCTAGGAGAAGTCATGGTAACTGTAGGAGGTTATGGATTGCCCAGGTGGGCACAAATGACATCGTGGGCTTGAGACACTAGTCTTTGAGCCAACTGGTCATCATACTTTTGGGTTCCATGGTTTCAAACCTGCTTCCATTCTTCCAAACCTCACTATAACTATAAATATCAATAGAGATATGTTCCACCTTTTCTAGGAAATTTTCTAACAACTTGAACAAACCATTATCTAATTGGTTTTAGAGCCAATCTATGAACACAAAGCATTCATTGATGGTATGTACAAGAATCTTGTGTCAAGGTAATTGGCCAGGGTAGTCAGTGTGTCTAATTTTTATGGGCCTCTTACATTTTGGAAGCTTCAAACCCCCTTTTCCAAGGTTTAGATTAAATATCCTTGAACCTATGAATCCCTAAATAATTAGGTCTAATTTATTATATCCAAGAAGAGAACTCTGGTCGGCTATCCTTGACAATGGGCCAAATCCTGATGAGGGGTTGGAGACACATTATTTCATATAGGAGGTTGTTCTTGGTGAGGTGTTTCTTGATAGTTCTATGGATGGAGAGTCTATTCTTGGTAGGGACACTACAATAGTAAAGGCTCATCCAGAGATAGGGACAAAAAATTTAGTGGCTCGGGGGCCTCAACCTATACGAAAGAATAATTTTCTTCTTTAGAAGACCTTATCACAGAATCTGGAAATGGGTGTGACTGTTTTTCCTGCTTCAAGTCTTCCTCTAGATGTTGGGCCTTATCATAGAACTCTTGAAACACATTTGAGATGTTTTTAGTGATGATGGTAGTGACTAGATCAGTCTTAACATTACCCATGCACATCGTTTGTATCTTCTCTTGATTTAGTGGCATGTCGAGTGAGTACGTGATGCCTTTCCACCTAGAGACAAAATCTGCGAATCACTCATTAGGACATTTCTTTCATTTGAATTGGTCTGCAATAATTTTCATGCACATTTTGGAGATGAACTGGTAATAGAAATTCCTACGAAGGTCCTCTAAACTAGTAATAGAACCTATTAGTAATTATCTATACCAAACAAATGTGAGTCCTTATAGAGTTATCAGGAAACGTCAGGGATCGATGGCCTCCTTCTATTTCGGGGTTCCCAACATAGGCCCACACATTGAGTTGAAGTGGAAAAAATGCTACATCGGGTCACCCATACCATTTAATGGGGGTGAAACTAGGGTTCCAAAACTTCTAGGTTTCTCGCATGTTGTCCATAAATGCCAGGCATGACTTCCCATCAGGTGGGATTTTCACATGTTTCATCTACAGGGCCTCAAGGCGAGTTGTGAGAGTAGATATTAAGAAATATTGTGAGGGTCCATATCTTGATGATTATTCCTGAAAACTAATTCATTTACATTATTATAAACTTGGTAAGTTGGATCAATGGCTTGTGGAGTATCATGACCTAGATCCTATGGGTGATGATTATGCTTCTCAGGCGGTTTTGGTGACTCATTCGTCCGACATTCTCAATATTCCTCTACCTATGCTCTATCTGGATGCACGGTGTTTCCAATATCAATTTGGTGAAATTGGACAAGGTGGAAATGATTCCATTTTGGAGTATAAATTTGGTCATTTCAGACAATTTTGTAATCTAAGCACTGATCAGAAAAGAGCTCAACGATGATAATGTTCATCTCTTCAACTTGTTGAACCAAGGATACAACTGTGGGGTCTACCTATTCTTTCTACATAGCATTAAATGAATTATAGGGCCCACAATTATCTTCATACTTATCAAGAGGTCAGTGGGAGGCAATGTATCATGTGGGGGATCATCGGGGATGAGTTTTTTACTTTGTTGGAAGGTACAAACACCTGTATTAGGGAGTTTCTAGTACTATCCTGCCCTTAGAGGTATGTTTTCCATATCATTCTCTACATAAACATCCATGTTCTCTTGATACTATGGAAAGGTGGGTATGACCATGTTTACCACAATAATACCCAAAGGGAATACCATCATCGATGACTAGTAGATCAGGCTATCATAAGATAGGCCTGAAGTAGATAAAAACATATTGTCACAAACCCCTAATCTAAAAATATGGAGACTCCTACTCCATAATTCAACATAGCACTATGAGGTTCTTGAAATGTCTCTATTAGAGGGTCTAAAGGTATCCAGATGAAGCAGATCACTGATCCATTGGGAGCGCTTCCAACTCAATCCTTTAGAACTACTAATTGATGTCCTAGAGGTGCCCCTAGATTTTTAGGTAGACCAAATTGTAGGTGTGGAGGAAGTAAAATTTCACTCAGATGACCGGGAGAGAACACGTTACTTGGTCCTTTGTTATGGTCTATAGGATGTTGAAATTAGGTGTTCCTAGCAGCCAAAAAACCAAAAATAGTTGGTCAGTGGCCTAAGATTACCATAATTCCTCTTGCTCATAAGAAGGGATTTCTTCTTGTTTATCTTATACTCAGATCATTTCTAGATAAGATATGGTTGGTGGCACTGATATAGATCAATTTGGTGACCAGATTTTCAGTAGAGGAGCTACCATATGAGTCAACTGCTCACTACATGCTAGGATATCCCCCGAGGTATGTATCAAAAACATCAACACATCCTTGTAGGATTGTTTATTTTCCACTGCCTCATAGGTGAGGGTGACTACACTCTTCTGTGGCTCATCCAGTTGCTCACCATCTGAAGGATTCAGTCCACACTAGAACATATCTCCATTATCTTGAATAGAGGTAGATAAGGAGACTGGCGATGAAGAGGATGGTTTCACCATGAGCTATTGGAAGGGATATTGAACATCCTCCAACTTCATGTACCATTATATAGATTTAGGGATCCTATGATATCTTCTTATAGGATGGTGAATTTCAATTATCATTCTTCTACCCTAGATTCAAGTGGTTGGGGTGGTGGTGGAATTTGAGACTCATCTATGTCCTTAGAATCATAATTTTCAACGAGTTCAATGATGAATTGAAACTTCACTAGATTTCACTAACAAAAGTAAGTATTTTCCCTTCTTCCCTAGGGTAGTTCTTTGGGGAATGGTTCTTCTTTGATACAAGGAAGACCTTCACAGTAGTTGGTTGGAGCATGAGGATGATCCTCATTTTAGTTTAAATGGACATAGGGATAACCTCCATGTTGAGAATAAGTATTATAGGTATGGCCTCCGTATAGGTTTTTGGAAGAGAGGGGAGGACCTCCACTTGGGTTAGTGTTGGAGTGGTGAGGGCCTCTGCTCTGGCTGGTTATGCCTTAGGGAGGAACTATATGATGATTGTTGAAAGTGGGGTGAGAACATATTCTTGGTTTGAAAATGGTGTAGGAAGGACCTTTGCAATGAATATTAGAATTATGGGTTGGCCCGTAACATTTTTCAGCAATGCCAATGATTAATAGAGTCAACCCGACCTACCCATGAGGCAACTAGGGTCTCGATCCTAATCAGTCATAGACAGATCCTTGTTAACCTATCATTGGGATTTGGAAGGATGAACTAGTGATGGTAGGGTCCCTTGGAGACATAGAATATTATTCCCATAGTCATTAATTTTCTTAAGCCTTCCCTTATCATTGGTGTTGGGTTATTCAGACTGTGGAAAGTAGAGTAAGGGTAACGTCCACTTGATTCCCATCCCAAGGGATCAATCATTATTATCATTGATGGGGATTATTAGGAGTCATCCTTGGAGTCTCCTAGGAGGTATCCTAATATGGGGTGACTTCAGAATCCCTCACCTTTTTGGAATAGGGCATAGAGTCATAGGATCACTCCAAGGAGAGACGCTTGAAGTGATTTTCTATTAGAATGAGGGGGGGGGGTGGATTCTTTTGGAGAGGCCTTTATGGGAACTAGTGTCAACAAGGTGCTAACACCTCTAGGTATTAGAATGATATATCCATTGTGGTAATGACCCCTATTTCTCATATCAATGTACGAGGGTGTGGGTCACCCTCTGTTGGATGATCACTAAGGGTGAGATGGGGCATAGGTTCCCAGTATCCATAGTTGTGGATGAAGTCGCGATAGAGGTGGTGTCATATGGGATTTATGAATTCATATTTCTCTACCCCATATCCTATGGGAATTGGGTTTATATTTCTCCTACTATGTGAGTCTTATAAGGCATGTGGATTGATCCATCAGTAAAGGTACAAGAACATCAATGCCTGATGCCCCAATGTTTTTCAATATTCCGAAGGTGGAGAAGGATCCTTTATGACAACATCACAGACTGATGATTTCTAATTTTTAACTACTCCATCTTTCTAGTGATTTCCATTCATGGACCACTATTTTCTTGATGGGACCTAGTGATGGATGTGTGGAGTCTGGTTACACACAAATATGCTTGTTCACTAATTCTACTAGTCCCCATGTTAAGGAGAAGAGTTTCACATCAGGTTCACTATCTCAGTTACTGACACTTTCTATGGGTCCCACCTATGTGTCTACATGATGTGTATACATGATGGATGATGTCGCCCCACATTTACACTTTCCAAAGGAAGACATATTTCATCACTTTTATCAGTGATGTGTACTCCTTGATCGAAACAGGATGATGATATGTCTGCTCCTCCTTCCATGGATTTCACCCTGGAACATGTTACCTAGTCCGGGTCTCCCCCATATACTTAAGAAGTGTCTGAGGAACTCATTCCCGATGCCATATCTTTTTGGAATATAGTTAATTATGCTGATTTTTTTGGCAGTAAAGTAAGCATTGGTTAGGGGAGTAGTCACATTGGTCATCGTTGTGCATGTCTGAATTTTGGGTGCATTGGTCACCCATATTCATCCTCTTAGGAGGGAATCTAATTTGATGCATCTTAGGAATGGAACCAATGTAATCCTATGTTTATAAAAAGTTATTTAACTCCAATAGATTAAGTATTCCAATTATTTTTACCTCATACATCCCATGTTTTTACTGGGGAATGTGTTTGGGTTGGGTTGTGAGTTTAATGTCTTACATAGACAAATCAGAATGTCCTATTTGAGATAGATCAGGGTACAATTTTATGGTCATATGGATATATGCACATGGTCAATGTCTTATGGGGATATGTTGGGCTCATGTTTAACATCTTGCAAGGATAGCATGTATGGGTCAGAATGCCCCATAGAGGCAGAACACGAGTTTTGGATCAGAATGTCCCATGGAGGCGGATCCGGGAGGTGTGTTCTTGTGAGAGAAGATGTCACACCTAGAATATTTTCCAATGGATGAATTATAATTACCCATAGAGGTAGATCCAGAAGGTTGATGTAGATTCCCCTTGAGGAAGATCAATTAAAGAAGGATCAGAATGCCCTGTGGAGGTGGATTCGGGAGGTGAATATTGTATAGGGATGATGTCAAACCTATCAGGTTTACCAATGGATCGATCCAAATGCCCTATGCAGGAGGATCCAAAAGGTTTATCAGGACACCCCTTGAGGCGGATCCGGAATGGATGGATCATAACACCCCATGGAGGCAGATCCAAGAGGAGCCTCCCAAAGAGGGATGATGTCACACCTATAAGTTTTACCAATGTATGGATAATAATTCCCTATGGAGGTGGATCATAAGCTGTGGATCAGAACACCCCATGGTGGAGTATCTAGGAGGTGTGTACCTTAGAGGGAAATCCATGAGTTTTTCGTGGTTCAGATTCTGTATGTAGGAAGACCCTTAGTTGATAAAAAATACCAGCGGAGGCAGATCAGGGATGGATGTATCAGAAATCCTATTGAGGAAGATCCAGGAGGTGTGTCCCTATAAGGTTTGATATCACACCAGATGGTTTACTGAAGGATTAAAATTCCCCATGGAGGTGGACCCTGAGTTGAGGATCATAACACCCCATAGAGGAAGATCCGGGTGGTGTGTCCCTTAGAGGTAACACCATGAGTTTACTATGGTCAGGATTTAACCTCATGGAGGATTCCTACATACCCTATTTAAAATATAGGGATTAAGTTTTATGTCACAGTTCAAGGTCGTGTAACAAGACTAATCCATGTAGTTTAATTTCATGCGTTAAGGAATCTTGTGTAATGGAAGGAGAATTAACGAGGGATGGTGTGGGACTTACTCATTGAATCAACCCTTCATAAGAGGATTTATCTTGGTTGGAATGGTGTGTAGATTATGTATTGAGTTACATAGAGGATCTCATTCCATGTGGGTCACACATGAAGCATCATGAGTTTATTCCATAGGGTAAGGATACAATTTAACATCTTGTGTTGAGGACATGTGGATCGAGGAAGTTTTATGTAATGCATCTGGGATGTGGTTGGACTCACTTCTTACCCTAAGGGATTATATAACCACTGATCATATTATTTTGGGTAGGTTATGGATTTGGAACTACCATGGTACAATGACTAAAGAAGTGGTGAATCATGAGGTCCATGCCATGATCCCTATGATTGGAATCCAAGGGAGTTATGATAGCTATGATTAGAAGAAAAAGTAAGGTGGGAGGATAGATCTATACTTGGGATGAAGTGGGTGGACACAGAAGTGGGTGGCATAGGTGACATAGGGACTCAAGGTGCAGGTAGACTAGTTGTGGATGGGTGTGAGGGCCCCGGGCACTCGAACATTTCAAAATGGTTTCATTAGAGGGGAGGCACCGTATAGAGGACCATAAGAGAGGTTTTATAATGCTTAAGGCCTTATAGACTAGTTATTCATGAAGATCATGTGCATCACAAAGGTCAGTTGCTTTGAGAAGGGGTATGCTCCCCAAAAAGGGTTCCCCTTCCTCGCAGTGAACTCTTGGATCATTAAAGGATTAATTCATGAAGGTTGAATGCTTCATAAAGCATCAAGATCCCCACAGGTTCTTTTTCCTTTATAAAGGGCATGGACCATCATGAAATGAATCTCCATTTAGGATAGAAGATATAAAGAACACAAGGAATGGGTTTTACAAATCTTGGATACCTTGGGTGATCTATCTTCTCTTTAGTTCATGAAGGTGATGATGTTTGTGAAGGTGAAGGGGTTCATGAATTAGGAGCAGCTTCAAAAGGTTAAAGGTGGAGGGATCATACCTAAAATATCATACATAAGTGGTATTAATAGGAAATGGGGTTTGAGATGATTGGATGAGTTCAAAAAGAGATAAGAGCTTTGTGAATGGGAACAACACAATGACTCCCAATGTGTCCCTCGTGAAGACATCATCAACCCAATAGGGGTTCACGAATTGGTTCATGACTCTGGATGTTGTTCTTACAAAGACACCACCGGGTTACTATGTGATTTTAAAGGCAAACCTCTATGGATAGCGGGATTTATGAGCTCTAGAAATTTACAAAGGTCTCAAGCTTTTCAAAGAAGAATCCATAGAGGGATTCTGGTCTCTTTTGGATCATATTTTCTCCAAACTAGTTGTGGATTCCTCGACTATTCCTGTGTCATGCATATTTTGGAACAAACTGTGATCTTTTTCAACTCCCAATAATCAATGCATAGTCACATAGATCTATATATATTTTTAACAAAAAGAACAGGATCATCCCAAGGTGACACACATGGATAATTGAACCCCATGTCAAGTTTCTCTAGGAGTTTCTTCTTCAATTCCTGCAACTCAACTAGGTTCATCCTATTGGGAGTATTTGAAATAGGCATGGAACTAGTTACGAGTTATACTGAGAACTTAACTTCATGTTTTGGTGGAAGATTAGGAAACTCATTCAAAAAGGAATAAAAAACTCTTGCACAATATGCATATCATTGATGTCTATTTTCTCCCCAACCATCTAAGATAAACACAACTTATGAATGGTAATCAATACCCATAAATTGGATGTGATATCTATAAAAAGTTTATACTTTACATCACAATGATAGATGATCATACGATGGTTTGGAATAAAAAATGGGAAATAAATTCCTTGATAATTGATGTAATATTTATGTAGAGAAGTCCAGTCTATGCCTAAGATAACAACATATTCAACTATGGGAAGAAATAAAATATTTGTAGGAAGTAGATCCCCACACACTTCATTTGTAAAGGAATCATATAATTGAGATGTGATCATTGTATAATTAAGGGGTTTCATTGATAATTATACATCTTACCATGTTGTAGGAATCTTTATACCCTTATAAATTTCTATAGGTATAAAATAATGGGTATATTCAAAGTTAAATAAGACATTAACAACTCTTGAGTGGATGGTATGTGTACCTTTAATAATTTTGTTGTCACAAACCTCATCAAAATAGTGATCACATGAGATTTACCTTTGTCTATCATCATAAGTGGTTGCTTACATAAACCATAATCATTATCATTTGAATTTAGGATCTTGTTATCATAATTCCCATACTCCCCGCATTTGAAACACTAGATACTTGGTGATGTATTCTATTGACATTTCACTCTATTTTCATCACTAGTAAACTTATTTCTATAACTTCATCATTCTATTTCCCAATTAACATTATTTCCACACATAAAACATTTACCTATCCTCTTAAGACAATTTCCTCCATGTTTCCTTCCACACTTTAAGAATGAAGGAAGGATAATATTATTCTCTCCATGGTTTTTAGAGTTTCCATTGAACTCAATCTTCTTTTTCTTTTCAAAACAATGGGATTGATGGGTAACTACATTATCTATTTACACCTTTAGAGAACATCAAATAATTTCTTCACAGATATTAAAGTACATTATAGATAATTCTCTTTGGAGACTTGGTTTTATGCCACTAAAGAATTGATCAACATTATATTCATATTGGATGAAAATTCTAAAAGAATATGCCGCATGTCCTATAAAATTTTCATCATAGTTTCTAATATATTAATCATTATTCTTCTTTATATGAAGTAATTTATTCAACATTTTTTACAAAGAATATGAGGGAAGTACTTATAGAAAAATAATAACTTAAAATCATCCCACATTATGGAGTCAATTCCATTATGTTCCTTTCTATTCTTGATGAGGTTCCACTATATATGAGGTTCACCTTCCAAATGATATACATCCAAAATGAAATTTTAAAATTCCAAATAATGGATAATGGATAGTATATTATTAGTGGTACATAACCATTTCTAAATAACTAATGGATCAGTGAAATCACTAAATAAAGTTGGATGTTGCCTCATGAAGGAATCAATAGAATTTTGTCCCTCCTTTCATTGTTTTGAAGTTAATCATGATTCATGGATTGAGAAATTTGTGTGAATATAGAAATGATATTTTTTCATTCCAAATCCCATAACATTTTCCCACTCAATAGGAAAATTATTGAATGGTTTGTCACATTAAGAATTAATATCGTTTTTTGGACTCCATCCATTGACTAAAACCATTAAAAAATCATAGTGTAAGCAATAATAATCATAGTGGGGAACCACATAATCATGAACAATCACTTATATGATGTCTAAATCTAGATGGATTATTTTTAAACTATGAAACCTTAGGTTGATACAAGGTCATTCATAGTCATCATATATTTAAATCTATCATTATGGTTCATAAAGAGTTTTTTAATTTCCAAAGCATATCCCTAGAGTGTGTCAAAATAGGTGTGTAATAAATCTCATTTTCATGTAGTAGGTGATGATAAAGTCTAGAGCTATCAACCCTTTCAGAGTTATTACTCCTAGTTACCTCTGTGAAATTTCCACATCCACTTATTATATTCATACAAGGAATTAATTTCTTGGTAACCAATCGGTCAATCCTTTAATGAAATTATAGGAAATTTTCCAATACTTTGACTCATATTTAGACTTATCTATAAGGAACTACATATTTTGGCTCATCATAGTTTCCAAAGGTTAACTAAACATATCATATAATAACAACTGTAAAAACAAAAACTTCTCACACATAAACAATAAATATTTTTAGATGAATATCTACTACATTACACAAATATAAGACTGAGTAATGTAATACTATAGTTCCTTTGGAAACATGGTCATATAAACAAGTGGTCCATAAGTGAGATACATCATCTATTACTATGTTCTTCATAACCAAAACCCTTCTTAGACATATCATACATAATACCTTTAAACATAACCTGGGGAAAGTAAATATAATAAAGGGTGATCTCTAATGCTCAATAAGGGAAATGACGATATATATTAATATATTATGAGTGTAAGGGTTTGTGAACATAAGAATAATATTTGAAAACCATACCCTATATATCATGGATTATAAACATGATTCTTGGAATAAATCTTTACAGTTCATAAGAAATGAATCTTAATGAAATAAATGAACATGAACCATGAGAACATAACATGATAAAAAGGCATAGATTTATGGAAAACATATAATCATAGAAAATAATTTTGTTGTTTGTTCAATGATCACTGCCAATACTATCATAGTACATTGGTTTCCCTTACCAAACTGTTGTAGTATTCGAGGATCACTCTGAAGGATATCTTAGTGGATAGAGTCCCTTATTAAAATGAGTTCACTTCCCATTACATTCATATTTGTCTCATGAGATATCAATAATTAACCAATGTATTGGAGAGAGATATAGGTCACACTGATCACATAATGAAAATAATACATATGTGTTCCACAAGATCATAAAATATTCTTCATATAGAACCCATTAAAATAAATGGGTTTGATAAAAAATTCATCATAAAATAACCTATATAAAAGAAAACTTTTCCTAATAATTTAATAATTTTATTAAATCATAACCCATGGAAAATGAATTGGGTTACATAATCATTTTATCATGGTATAATCCATGGAAAAAGAAGCAGGTTTCATAATCATTTTATAATGGTATAACCTGTGTATGAAAAATAGGTTTCATACTCATATTTTCACCATAAACATAAACCATTTAGAAAAATATTAATAAATTAATCCTTGGATCATATCTCTGATTAAGCATAATTGACATAAAAATATTTCATCTTAGTTGAAAAATACATTGGAAAGAAAACTCACTTGGAATATTTCTTGAGTAAAATATCCTTTCGTTGGAAATAAAAATTTTAAAATTACAAATTCATAAAATTTTGTAGAAATAATTTTATTTTAAAATAACCTTGAAAATTTTTAGAGTAATATTCAAATTAATTAATGGTCATAACATCATAAAAGTCAATCCATGCTGCACACATTAAGACAAATATTCCTTTAACATTTTTGAAAAAACTAAACATGCCTTGTTTGGAAAACAACATGAAGATTCCATTAATTTTTTTTAAAATGAAGACCATTGGTAGAAATTTCTTTAATAAATAATTGAAATAATTTTCAAAAAAATTAAAACATTTTTAGATAACATAATTTTGGAAGAAAAAAGGTTTTTAACTGAATAAAGAAATAAAATTATTTTTTCTTAAAAACATCCATTTTAACTCATGAGTACATAATGAGAGTAAAAAGAAGGTGAACATGTATTCTCATGAAATAAATATAGTATAAGAAAATTAATTAATTTATTGAGAGATATATCACCATATTTCATCATCTAAATCATAAACATAAGAAATCCCTATAAACAATGAGATTATAACATCAAACCCTTACAACTTTGGTATCATTTGAATCGTAGGACCTATTGTAGAATAAAAAAATAAATATTTATATATAATTACAATAATTATATTCCTAATATAACATGTAAAATGGAAAATATATACACATCATAGTAAAATCTATGTGCATAATGTAATATTTTCCCCAAAGAAGGCAATTAGAGATAAAAGTCCCTTACCTTATGTTTCGAATTCCTTGGTACACATTAAAAATATTTTATAATAAATATATGTTTATCATAAATATTTTTAATAAATAATAAATACATATATCATAGCATATATGATTTACTTATGACCTTTTATTACCCATTTAGTATCAATTCCATGTTAAAGTCACGTTTTGAGCAATAATTGCTTTGTTTTTCATGTATGTTTTGATTTGTTTTTTTGTTGTTTTATGAATTTTTTCATTGTTAAATAATATAAAGAATGGAAAAAATATAAATATCATATATATTTAGTATATATTTATTTAGAGTAATCCATAAAAATTATAGATAGAAAATGAAATACACAGTTCATAGAGACAGTCGGCCGTACATACACATGAATACTATTTACATTTTCTAAAAGGATAGAAATAAATAATTTTAAATAATACATTAAACTTAAATAATAATTTTTATTTCATATATATTAATTATTTTCAATAAACTCATCCTTATTACCTTACATATAAAGCGTAAACAAATCACATCACTTTGTGAGGAGCTAGTCCTCCATACACATGAGCGACATTATCGTAGTCCCATGGAATGGAATATAATAAGTTATATGTTTTATAATAATTAAATAATAATATATTATATAAACATTTAATCCATCATTATATCCATCTCTGAGAGGTGGTGATGGAAAATGAATAACACAATTTCACAAGGTGGTAGTCCACCATACACAAGAATGATGATTTTGTATCCCATGTGATGGAAGATGAAATGGATATAGGTTTTTAAAAAAACATAATAAAATAATAGTATATTTAAGATACTAGTTTTATTTTTTCATAATAATATAATAATAATTTAAGGAGGTGGAAAAATAAATCAAACAAAAAATCAACTCTAAGAATTTATCACTTCTTTGGGGAGCCTCTTTAGGTTTATAAATAATGCCTTATTAGGAGGGATTAATAATAAAAATAATTACTATAGTATTTGTTTAGGGAATCAGGAAATTAATTAGATTAGGTATTGTGTTAACTAAAGGGTTTTAAATTTTTTAAGTGGTGAGGATAGGGGGTGGTCTTTTATAAGTGAGGTGATTGGCACACTTGTAATTTTTGAAAAGAAAAAGGTGCACCCACATTTTTTACATAAAAAAAGGATTAAAAATGTATCATTATAGAGAATTGGATATTATAATGTTAAAATATGTCCATACATTTGGGTTTTTAATGTTTTGGGTCATTTTTAACCCATATATTTTATTTTTAATCCCCCGTAAACCATTTTTACCTTAACATCGGTAAATAAGTTTTCCAATTTTTACTCTTAATTATAGTAAAAAATTAAATTTAACTTACTAGATTATAAAAATTATTCTGAATATAAATATGTAATCCACTATTCCAAATTAAATTCAAATAATTTTAAAACATTAATTGAAAATTAAACCTTCAAATGCGATGTGAAAGTGATTTTGAAAATAGAAAATTTTAAAAAGTTTAAAAGTGTTTATATAAAAATTCCATATGAAAATGATTACATTGAACTAAATTGGATTAATTGATATTTAATTCTACTATTTATACATTAAAAACTATTTAAAAACAAAAAAATAACTTATTAATTCTTTAAATGAAAATTGAACTTTCAATAAAATACTAGTATTTTTCACTATTAATCAAAAAAATAATCTTTTCATAAAAATCCCAAATATTAAATCTAATATAATTTTCACATGATTATCTCAAAGATAAAGGTAATTTTATAAAATTAATTTCATAAATTTTTTATAAATTTATTTTATTAATTTTCACAAAAAATAAAATAAAAATCCTTTGTTGTGAAAACAATATTTTTAAAACATATAAATATTTTTCCAAAAAATAATTATTTTTTATCAATACATTTTATTTATATAAAAAAATTATACTTAATATTTAAAATTTGGTCATTATTATTAATATATCCAATTTTAATAGCATGGTAATAAAGGTTGTGTTAAAATAATAATATCAATATTTTGTTGCGGTTTGTTAAAACTCGGGTGTTTCGTATAATTCATGCTATGAGATAAATGGAATTTATTCAGGGAAAAATAATTCATATAAAATTAGGTTTGTACAACCTAATTATTATATTCCATGGGTAAACACTATTAGGAAGTTGGATTTTCCCAACACTTTTATATGAACAGTTCAACAGAACTGTTGGTAAAGGTTGAGTAATTGAAGGATTTCTCAAGGGTTTGAAGAAAGTGTTGGGAAATATACAAATTTTTCTCCCTTTACCAATGGTTTGTATAAACCATTGGTATAGGCCATGCTTTTCCTAATAGTTTTTAAAAATCGTTGAGAAAAGTACAACCCAAATACAGCACCCCCGCCCCCGATTACAAAGAAGCCAGACATTTGCCCCGATTTCTAGAATCCCCTGTACAGGTGAACCATAACCCAAGGTCTTCCATCCGATCGGCTATAACTCCCCCGTCTAGGTTAGAATCCTTGAACCTCTTCCCAAATACTGACATAGAAGCCCTCATTGAGGTAATTGACATGGTTGGTGTGTGGTCTACTAAACTCTCTGACCTAACATGGTGAGTTGAGGTATCTTATCTGTTTCTAGTGTTGTTCATCCAAACTATGAGTAGATATCCTTATATTCTCAACCTTTCTCCATTTATTTCACTATCTAGAAAGATCATGTCATTATTTCATATTTATATGGATTTTGGAAAATTTTATGATTCACACTATTTGATATCGAATCAATGACTAACACTTGATTGGTAGATGTCTTTGAGTATATAGAATATTGTTCATAAACTATCCCTTAAAAGTATCACTATTATGTGTTATTTATGATGTGTAGTATCATTGACATACTTTATTATTAATCTCAAATTTAAAATTAAATGTTTTTGCCTATACTTTATGAAATTAAACCTCTACGATCCATGAACAACTTATTAGTGTAGAAGCCTAAACTTTATCCACCCATGGGATGCGCTTGACTTAGGGAACTAATTGGGTAATGAAAGGTATGACCATAGGGGTGCCAAGAATGAGTTTTTGAACATGAGTGAATGATTTGGGATGCCTATAACACATAATGGGACCTGAGGCATGTGCCTCTTATATAATACTTATTGAAAATGAATATAAATAAATTTTAATTTAATTTTTGAGTACGTGTTCTTTGATTAATGATTTGGAATTCCTTGAAGAAACCAACCAAGGATTCATTTTAAAAACATAGATTTTAATTCCATTTTGAAACCCACTTGGATTCATGATGATTTGGTTTATAATACCTTTGAGAAATATACCTTGGATTCATAGTGATTATTATTTAGGAAGACTTGGGGAAGTCCCCCTTGAATTCTAAACTAGAGGCCTCTCTCTTTACATAGGGTTGGAACTCCTTCCTCTCTATAAATCCATCTGAAGTCAATAAATTTTTTAGTTCTACACTCCAAATCTGTAAGGATTAACTTAGTTTTAATGTTTTGGATCTATTATTATTTGTTTCTATTTTGATTTGACCTAAACCAGGTGGTGACCTGTGTGGCATGACATACCCAATAAGTGTAGTTTTATTTGTTTTCTATTTTCGTTTTACAATTCAAGTGTCATGATTATATGAGTCAACTTGATTTTAAGTCTTCATAGCCACTCCTTTTATGTAGTTAGTGAATCATATCAACTAATGGAGGTGCTGGTGAGATGTATCCCCACTCAAAGATGGTAAATGGTTTATTTAGTCATATTTTCTCAAGGTGGGTAATGGATATAAGGATGATCCATGTGAAGGGATTCAAGATGGTTGGGGTAGTGGGGTAGGTAGTTTTCCTTTTTTTAGTGGGCTGATATGGTACTTTCTATAGACTTTAGTTTGGGTGTTATGAAATATACTAACTTTTCACAATATTTCCATTTTTTAGCATCAATAACTTATTTATAAAACTCTATTTACACATTCTGTATCTTTCATGAAAAACATTCACTTTGTAATATCTTGAACAATGGTCTATCAGGTCTATGGTGTCTTCTTGTGTGTGATAAATGAAAAAATTACAAAACACATCTCACCTCAAATTTAGGCACACATAACTGAATTAGTATATCTTTACATTGTTTTAATAGTTCACTACATCAACTAGAAACTAATTCCTTTATCATTTAATTAAATATATTTTTAATTAAACTTAAATCTTATTGAATTGATTATTATGAAATGAATTATAACAATTATTTTTACAGAATGGATAGAATTTGGATGTATGAAACTGATCAGATCTCAAGCGATTTTCAAAACAATTTGGAGTTTTTTTTAGATTTTACATTTCACAATGATTCAGATAGTGGATACATACACTGCTCATGTTCCAATTGTGTTGGTATGCCTTGGTTGAGCCGTGAAGAATTCAACTACCACATAACCAAATATGGTTTTCAATAAAACTACTATGTGTGGTATCACAATGGGGAGAACATGAAATATCAAATTGATGATGATTGAAATGAAAGGACTGGACTAGAGACTTTGTTATATGATCGGTTTCTATTTATTCTTCATCATGAAAAAGAAAGGATTTTTACTGATGAAGACTTTGATATGAGGACAGATGATGCATCTAATGAAAATGATGATATTTTCAGGGTGAAAAAAATTTAATGATGCTTCCACGACTCCAGTATATTGACAATGTGATAAAATTAAAAATAGAGATTTTTTAATTCGATTGTTTCATGGGAAAACTATATATGGGATTTATAATACAAAAATCGATTACATATTTACATTCTTGAAGGATTTACTTCCAGATGATGCAGATATTCCCTGAAACCACTATATGGCATGGAAGTTAGTTGAGGAACTTGGATTTTCAACAAATAAAATTCATGCTTGCCTGAAAGATTGCAGTTTATTCTAGGAAGAAACCACTGAACAAAATGATTGTATAAAATGTGACACATCTCGCTGGAAGTCAAAATCTAAAGGAACACCATCCAGCGTGCCAAAAAAAGTAATGTGGCACTTTCCATCGATCCCCAGAATCCATAATACTTTTATATCTGATGAAATATCAATAAAAATGAGATTGAATGATACCGAGAGAAAGAAGACTAATGATGAGTTGGTTCACCCTGCAGATGGATTTTCATGGAAGAGATTTGATGCTCGATATCCTTATTTTTCAGCTGACGTGCATAATGTGAGGCTGGGTCCTTCATGCGACGATTTTAATCTTTTTGGTAAGATTATTACTTCGCACAACACATGACCAGTTTTTATACACATTTATAATCATCCCCCATGGTTGTGTATGAAAAAAACTTTTACTTTCATGATTATACTCATATCTGGACCTTCTTATCCCGACATTGATATTGACGTATACATGCAACCTTTAATAAAAGAGTTGAAACTTCTTTGGGATGTGGGTGTACACACATACAATGCATATTCAAAAGACGTATTTCAGATGCATGTTGTGCTTATGTGGATGATCACTAATTTTCTAGCTTATGCAATGATGTCTAGATGGAGCACGAAGGGAAAACTACCATGTCCTGTTTGTATGAATAATACACGATCCAAAAGACTGAAACATCGTTGTAGTTTCAGTTTTATGGGACATAGACGATTCTTTCCAATGGATGATCCATATAGAAATAATCATCGAAGATTTGATAATACCATCGAGACCGATGATCCACCTCAGCATATGTCTGGAACTGATGTGCTTAATGAATTGAAAGATTTCAATTTTTCATTCGAGAAGGGTAAAATGAAATCAAGAAATAGAAATAATGTTTCCACTAAAACCTGTTACAATTGGAGTAAGAGGAGTATCTTTTTTGATTTTCCTTATTGGTCAACCAATTTTTTACGCCACTGCTTAGACGTAATGCACATTTAAAAGAATATATGTGACATGTTGCTTTCGATACGTCTAAATGTTAAGGGAAAGACAAAAGATGATTTACGGTCTCGGTGTGAATTGGTGGATTGGGGCACCAGACCAGAATTGCATCCTGTGCGTATCAGTGAAAATAAATGGAAAGTTCCATGTGATTCTTATGTGATGAAACCTACAAAAATAACAATTATTGGAAGTATTAGAGACTATTAGAGTTCCTGATGGCTATTCAAGTAACATATCTAAACGTGTCAATAGAAGAGAGTTGAAGTTAAAATCTTTAAAGACTCACGATTATCAAGTTCTTAGGCATGAGTTGATTCCAATAACAATCCATCAAATTTTTTCCAATAATGTAAGGGTGACAGTTATTCGGTTGTTCCATTTGTTTAGAGATCTTTGTGCTAAGAAGTTGTCCAAGTATTTCTTGTAAAAAATGTTGAAAGATGCCCCATTAATTTTGTGTGAGTTAAAGAAAATATTTCCTCCATTATTTTTCACCTGCATGATGCATTTGACTATACATATTCCCACTAAAATACTTCTTGGAGGACCTATTTCTTTTCATTGTATGTATCCAACTGAAATAAATATGTACACATTAAAGTCTTATGTATGAAAAAGGAATCATCCCGAAGGTTCTATCGTGAACAGTTACTTGGCTCAAGAATGTATGGATTTCTACTAAATGTATTTGTTTGATCTTACTACAAGAATGAACAGACCAATGAGAAATAAATAAGAACAGTATGATAATTTTGAACCCAATTTTCCATCACTTCCTCAAACAGGAGGAATTCCTAGATCATATACATTGAAGACATTAAGCCTTGAAGAGTGGGAGATGACCCATCACACTGTGTTCAACTGTGATTTGTTCGATGACTAAATTAGGTAACTAAATTGAATATGTATATCTTAAATATATATCTGTTAAACTATTCATATTTTTTATCTACAAGGAACATAAAACAATGATAAATAGAAAGCATCTTTCTTTATCTTTGAGAAGGAGGGAGACTTTTCATGGCAAAGAGTTTTCTTCTTGGTTAAAATTGAAGGCGAAAATATTACTATTTAAAATAATTAAATCAATATTTAATTAAGTTTAATATTCATTTATATTGTAGTAATTGAGTTTTCCTGCTGACTCTATCTCTGAGAAAATAAGAGCTTTGGATTTTGGTCCTAATACAGTGGTTCATGACTATAAATCAATTGTTATCAATGGGTACAAATTTATTGTCACTGAAAGAGAAAAAAACGTGAGAACACAACATAATGGTGTTATGGTTACTGCCACAACATATTTTTATGCCAGTGCATCAGATAGTAGACCGTGATTTGAAAATGTGGGTTATTAGGGAGTCATTAAAATAATAATAATATTGGGTTATTACTCTCATGAACGAGTCACAATGATGAAATGCCATTGATTTGATTCGATGATGAGACGTGGAACATTTATTGATGACTGTGGATTTTGAGTAATTAATATGACTCACACTCTTGCTACTGAAGAATCATATGTATTGGCATCAATGGATAAAAAAGTTTTTTATGTCAAAGACCAAATTCGACCTAAATTTGGTGTCATAGTTGAAGTAATTACAAGAAATATTTTTGATGATGGTGATGATGGAATTGACACCATCCCTACTAACATTGGAACCAATCCATTTATTTCTTTTGATGACCCTAATATCTCAATTTACATATTTGATTGTGAACCTGAAGTTGTGGTGGGAAATATATAAAATCATCCACTCATGTTCTCAATTATTTTGGTTTACCTTGAGTTGGGTTGTTAAGGTTGGTTCTATTCAAATTTATTTAATACTGATTACAAATATGTTGTATATGACTTGACCGTTATGTGAATTTTCAATGTTTATTGGTTGAAATATTTATTTGAATTTCATTTTCTAATTTGGAATTGAACTTTATTTAAACCTATGAAACCAACATTTTTAACTTGGTGAATATTTCAATGCTTCAACTGTGATTTGTATAAATTTTTTATGAATCTAAGACCTCTATTTAACATTTTACCAGGTAATGAATATGATGGTTTGTATTCTTCTACAAAACATGTATTGAAACATACATCATCTACTTGAGCTAAAGAAATTAATATTTTCCTTAATTTTTACAATTGATTTTCCACTTATGAATCTGTTATAATCAATGTTCCATGATTTTAATAGACTGGTGACACTTAGTAAATAATCATCCTACTAAAAATTAAATTTATTTATTACATCTTGCAAGATTTATTGACTTCATTATATATCTGTTCAAGCTCACCTATTACAATGGTTAGTTAAATTATCCATGAATCCCCCTATTCCCTCTCATTTATTTTGTTTTTTGGGTTACACATTAGTTATCCTTTTCTATTTACTTCCATATTTTTTTCGAATGCAATAAATGGAACCAATTGAAGAGAGGCGATAAAAAAAGATTATGGACAACAATCGTCGCATGACTGAGTTAGGAATTCCACCACTAGTGCCTGCAGTGAGTATTTTATTTCAAATATATTTATTTAAATAATATATAATGTCATGTGATTAATTTTTTTAAACATTTTTTGGGATCCATCTATTAGGCGAAAATTATTTGATGAGTAGCCTAGTAGTGGTTCCAATACGCGTGGTGTTCATATGAGGGGGGGGGGGGGTGGTACGGGAGCTAGACGATCTAGTCGGCGTACCCGATTAAACCCTACCCCTACCACTGACATGCCATCCATCCCACATTATGATCCCAATGTGCCATTAGGAACACACGATATATTTAGGCCTCCCATGTTTTCACCACCCTTTACGTCTGACCCTCATCACCCATATGTACCATATCCGATGATGCTTCCCACTCCCCATCCAGCATTTGGCTAGCCATCCCTATCATCTTATTTTACTTCAACTTCATTCTCTCCGAGCATTTATCTTCTATCTTCTTCGACTCCTGATCCGCCAGATTCTGTCCCTACGGAGCATACAGTGGGACTCACTCCATCTGTAAAGGGAGTTCCTTTAGTTTCTATGGATCCAACGGCACCCATTGATCAGACTGCCGTAGGTATACTTATACAACCCTAAAAAATTGTTACACCATTATTTATTTTCATTATAACATGTATTGATAAAATATTTCTTTTTCTTTCATAATAGATACATATACTGATAGGATGTAAGGACGGAGGTGTACATGCATGCGTGCGGTGTGGAATCGCCGCACGCAGTTGATGGTGGACTACAACGAAGATAGTCAGGTGATTGAAAAATCAGGGCAACAATGTCGGAGTGTTTTGGAGATGCTTTCCAAATACTCCGACATCATTCATGTCAGCCCGCTCTTATGGAGACAACTACCAAATAAAGTCAAGGATAAAGCCTAGGTAGAGATATAGGTACAAAAATATGTTTTTTTTAATACAATATATTAATTTTTTGTAATTAAATGAATTAGTATTTTGGTGTCAACTGAGGTTTAATTTCCTCGATGGTGAGGGTGCATGGTCAGCACATCTAACGGATTTAAGAGAGCTTTGGAGAGCTTATAAGCATGATTTGTACATTTCATGGCATGCTAGAGTGGGAACAGAGTTAGAGGCAGTCCCTGTCGTGGATGATTGTCTGTTAGAATAGTACCAACAGATAATTAATCATTGGAAAACTATCCAATTTATGGTATTAATCAAATTAGAGGTATTTAAATGAAAATTTTCATGTTTTTTATTAATAATAATTATTGAATATTATTTAGGATGCATCTGGAAGAAATAAAAAAACATTGATGCTAAGAAATACGTCAATGCATTGAGGCATACTACGATGCCAGATCATGAGAGACAACACATATGACAGTTTATAATATTTCTTTACAAATTTCACTTTCTATTGCTTCCTCCATAATTTATTAGATTGCTAAAGTTGTTATATAATTTTAGTTATGCAATTACTATTTTTTTGGTATCTTATTTTTAATTATGGTTTCTTACATTCAATTTAATTATAGAGACATAAATTGAATATATAAGGACATGTGCCTCGAGAAAAACTGTTTTTCTCGAGTAGAAAGATGAAATATGGAAGTGCGGTTAATGAACCGAATCAGCAACAGATTGTAAGTTTTACTTTATAGATTTAAAATTTTAATCTCTATTTTATAACTTAATAATCTATTTATATTTGTAACAGGCTACTTTAGAGGCCCTTGATGCCCAGTAACCTGAAAATTTTGGGCGAAAGGATCACTTACATCAGGTGTTGGGAGATGAGAACCCTGGTAGAGTACGCTGCTGAACTGGGAAGATTATAGTTCTGATGAGGTATTGGCACTCCTCAGGTATGAGTTGTAGTGACACCGAGTTGCAGAAGATTAAGGCACATGCATAACAAGCTGAAAAAAGGGCCACAGAGACAATAGAACAGTCTGCTAGGGCAAACACTGCATTTATGAAACTGATGGAAGTTTTACATCCAACACTTCCACCAGAGGCCAGCATTGCTTGTAATGAATATATGTCATCGATGTGCTCTATATATAGTGCACCAGGTGGCAGTTCTAGTGGTGTTCGAGATTATGGCAAGGAGGAGGCTGAGGCGGAGGAGGAGGAGGGTGAGGAGGAGGACGAGGCAGAGGAGGAGGGTGAGGAGGAACTGAGGAAGAGGAGGAGGTCAATGAGGAGGCTGAGGCTGAGTACGAGGGAGAGGAGGAGGGCAGGGATGCTTATGGAAAGGACAATTATGATAAGGGTGAGGGTAAAGATGATGGTGATGAGGGAATGATTGATCCGTTACATTTTTGACTGATATTACTGACCTTTAATGTTTATTTATTTGTTGTTCCTGAATATATGTGTGATTAGGTAGGTCACATTATCATTAATTTTTATCTATAAATAATAAAACTTGACTTGATGATTTTCTATGAAATCCCCTTATTTAAATGAAACTGTAATTTTTTATTGGAAATTAGAAAATTGGTGGTCTAATAAGAAGTTGATACAATGATTTTTTTAACCTTGAAAGAATTTTCTTAGAAAATATGTAAATACCATCCCATTAACCTGGGACAACCCCTCGGAAAACCCCCCAAACAGCCCCCCAAACAGCCCCCACCATCCTCCCTAGACCTCAGACAGCCCCCCAGACAACCCCTTAGATAGACTCCCCAACCTCCTTCCTAAAACTCAGAAATCCCCTCAGATATCCCCCTAGACATCCCCCCACCCTCCTCCCTGGACCCTGAAAATCCCCCAAACAACCTCCCCACCCTGACTTCTGGACCCTAGACATTCCCCCAACCTCCTCCCTGGACCCCGGACAGCCCCCCAAATACCCTCCCCACCCTCCTTCCTGGACCCCGGACAACCCCCCGAACAACCTCCCCACCCTCCTTCCTAGACCCCAGAAAGCCCCCCGGATAGCCCCCACACCCTCCTCCCTAGACCCCGGACAACCCCCTCAGAAATTCCCCTAGATAGCCTCCCCACCCTTCTTCCTGGACCCCAGACAGCCCCCCAGATAGTCCCCAAATAGCCCCCTGAACAGCCCCCACCCTCCTCCATGGACCCTGAACAACCCCTTGGACAGCCCCCACCCTCCTCCCTAGACCCCGGATAGCCCCCCCACCCTCCTACTTGGACCCCAGACAACCCCTCGAACAGCACCCTAGACAGCCCCCCGGATATCCCCCCACCCTCCTCCCTAGACCCCAGATAACCCCCAGACTGCCCCTAGATAGCCCCCACCCTCCTCCCTGGACCCCGAACAACCCCCCAGATAGCCCCCCAAACAACCTACCCACCCTCCTTCCTGGACCCCGGACAACCCCCGGATAGCCCCTCAGACAGCCCCCTACCCTCTTACCTAGACCTTAGACATCCCCCTCAGACAACCCCCTAGATAGCCCCCAAGACAGCCCCCACCCTCCTCCCTGGACCCTGAACATCCCCCCACCCTCCTCTCTGGACCCCGGACAGCCCCACACCCTCCTCCCTGGACCCTGAACAGCCCCCCACCCTCTTCCCTGGACCCCGGGCAGCCCCCCAGATAGCCCCCACCCTCCTCCCTGGACCCCAGACATCCCCCTGACCCAACACCCCAACATTGGGCGAGCGGAAATTTGGAATATATAAAACATCACGACAGTTTACGAAAGGATAAGGACCACCTACCTTGATTCTGGAGACAATCACACTCTTAATTTGGTGTCTTGGATCCCAATCTAAGATCTCTTCAAGATTCACCCAAAATCCCAACATAAAAAAGGGTTTTAGAGCTTTGAAAGAAGATGAGAGAATAGTGCAAACCCTAATCGAAAAGAAGATTCAAGGAGAGGATTATACTCACCTGTATCTTCAATCCGCAATTGGCGACACTCAAAATGCCCAAGGATCAAAGGAGATCCAACCTTAAGAGTTCTTGGGATATTTGGATTGTGTTGATACTTTAGTAAAACGATCCATGGGTCATATGTGACATGTACGAGTCAACCTCGCCTCAATCCGAGGCACGGTGTGGCCGGTAGCACTCAAAGTGTCTTTCATTTGTTTAAAATGGACACCCTTTTAAGTAAAAACAACATCTAACATAAAGAAAACTGACCAAACATATTCAGATTGTGTTGATACTTTAGAAAAAGGATCCATGGTTCATTTTTTATGTGTACAAGTCAACCCTACCTCAATAAGAGGCACGATGTGGCCAATACCACTCAAAGTGTCTCACTTTTATTTGAAATGGATAACATTTTAAGTGGAAACAACAACAGGCATATAGAAAACTGAACAAACACATTCATATTTTGTTTATACTTTTGTAAAATGATCCATGGGTCATATGTGACATGTATGAGTCAACCCCGCCCCAATCCAAGGCACGATGTGGCCAGTATCACTCGTAGTGTCTTTCTTTTGTTTAAAATGGACACCATTTTAAGTAAAAACAAATGGTATATGGAAAACCGACCAAACATATCAGATTGTGTTTATACTTTTTCACAAGGATCCATGGGTCATTTTGGATGTGTATGAGTCAACCGACATCAATCCAAGGCACGATGTGGCTGGTACCACTCAAAGTGTCTCACTTTTATTTGAAATGGACAACATTTTAAGTGAAAACAACAACTGTCATATGGAAAACCGACCAAACGCATTCATATTATATTGATACTTTAGGAAAACAATCCATGGGTCATTTGTGATGTGTGTGAGTAAACCTCACCTCAATATGAGGCACAGTGTGTCCAGTATCACTCAAAGTGTCTTTATTTTGTTTAAAATGGACACTCTTTTAAGTAAAAACAACAGGCATACGGAAAACCTACCAAGCGTATTCTGATTTTGTTGATACTTTAGCATAATGATCCATGTGTTATTTGTGATGTCTATGAGTCAACCCCGCCTCAATCCAAGGCACGGTGTGGCCGTTACCACTCAAAGTTTCTCACTTTTATTTGAAATGGACAACATTTTAAGTGAAAACAACAACTAACATATGGAAAACTGACCAAATGCATTCAGATTGTCTTGATACTATAGAAAAATGATCCATGGGTCATATGTGATGTGTATGAGTCAACACCACCTCAATCCAAGGCATGGTGTGGCTGGTATCACTCAAAGTGTCTGTATTTTGTTTAAAATGGACATCATTTTAAGTAAAAACAACTGGCATACGGAAAACCAACCAAACGTATTCGGATAATGTTGATACTTTAGCAAAAGGATCCATGATCCATCCTCACACAATCCACTTCCCATGTGAGGAACTCCTACCCCTATTCTAAAACTCATGACATTTAATACACCAAGGATAACTACATTCCCTAATTCACACAAGTACATTGATACACACCCATTATCATCATCACTAAGTTCAAATACACCCACCCCAAACCACAAGACATTATATTTGTGTTTTGTTGAAGTCATTTATCCATTTCCTTATTTTGGGGTTATTAGCTTCTAATTTCTGAATTCAATCATGTATGTGTTATACAAAATGAAATTTTGCATTTATTCTTAATTATGTATAACACATATAATTACGTATTTAGTTTTTTATGTATTTTATTAATAATTGATAATTAAATTATGTATGTATTCAATTCAGTATTCATTTATGAATTGAATTCCAGATTGCATATGTAATTTCCATCTTAATTATAAATTGAATTCTAAATCAATTATGTATGTTTATAATTACCTTATGAATTATGTTTTAATTATGTATGTGTATAGTTGCAGGGTACATTATGTGTTAAATATATATTAATTAATTGTGTATATGTATGTGTTATAGTTGGTTATTGCAGGTAATTGGAGTTGGGAAGCTAGAAATGCAGAAAGGGAAGCTTGCAGCAGGCTGCTGCCTTAATTGCACAGCAAATCCTATGCCAATGGTTGTAAACCATTGGCATAGGGATGTGAATGTGTTTATACTAACAATTCTCTTAGAACTGTCGGTAAAAACACTTTCCTAATGGTTTACAAACCATTGGGATATAGTGAAATGTCCAGCCTTTACCAACTGTTTACACAAACTATTGGTAAAAATCTATACAAAACTATATTCGAACGGTTTGAAACCGTTGGAATAGTATGTTTACCAATGGTTTCAAACCGTTGGTGAAAATTTATACCAACAGTTTGACATTACTGTTGGTATAATGTAGATTTCCTAACATATACCAATGGTTTTCCAAAAACCGTTGGCATATGTGTTTCCCTATGGCTTACTTCCCTATGGTTTGGATAACCATTGGTATATATTATACCAAAAGTTATCCATCATTTACCAATGGTTTGAAACCGTTGGTAAAGGGTTCATTTCTAGTAATGAAATCATCACATTATAAGTACCCTCACCCCTATATTTCTTTTATGAGGTTACTTCATGTAACTTTTACGTTACCCCACAACTTCTAAATTGATTAAGGTATGTTCTCATGTAATTCCACATTATTCTATTTAATAGGGAATTATTTGATAATGATATATTACATTATATATCTATCCATGTTTTATCCAGTAAGAGTTTACATGGGTAATTTTATAAAAGGTCTTGTTGAATCAAATGGGGAATGCATTGGACTTAATAAAGTTATGGGTGGGTCTCAAAATTATATAGAACCTTAATGAATCAAAAAGTATCATGAGAAAAAATCGGTTGGTTTTTGGTGTATACCTCTTCCCATAACAAGATATAGTATTTTCCAAATCCCTTGAAATAATGTTTTTATGTCTATCACTATGAATTCCATCAATATGATAACAATGATTATTGTTATCCATGTTTTCATTTATTTTCATGGATATAGCATGCCCTTCACTTTGGATTCATTTTTTCATTTATTCCCACCATATCACTTATTCCATATCTATGTTATAAAAGATATCATACTATGATATACCGTACTAAGAACTTGATCACACCCTTTTTTCTTTTCCTTTACATAGGATACTGAGATAATATATAATATTTAAGGATATAATAGAAGGGATAATCATGTTCTATCAATGTGTTAATGTAGAATATTATGTTTTAATGATATATATGTATGTATCTAGTGTTATAAGACTACAAAGTTGTTTTGTTTTTTTATAAACCCTTTTAATATGTTCTAATGATGTAATATAACTATCAGATATGAGTTTTTAGAGCTTAGGATGTTATAGTTGAGATTATAGGTTTTTTAGGAACCATTGGGAAAATACATATAGAAACCAATCTAGATAGTGAAAGTAATGTGAAAAAACCTCAATATTTTTATGGAAAACTCAAAAAAATATAATAGGAATAATTTTTTAAAATTCAATATCAAGAGATAATTATGTGTTGCCATTATAGAAAGATGGTGACTAATGGGAGGAATAGGAAGTATATGAACACTCATAATAAATGTTTGGATATTCCACCTAAATAAGTTAATGATGATGGAGTTTAGAATAATCAGTTCATAACTATATTAGTGCAATTGAAATGGTTTATGAATAATATTCTTTCTCAAAATGTGTGATAAATATATCCAAAACATGGTGTAACTATACTGGATCTCTTCATGTGATAACAACCTATAGTATTCAGTGAAAATACTAATCCTTTGCTTGCTAACCAGAGGATCGTGTCCAAGGAAAATATAATTCTTTCTATGGGAAGTAGTGAAAAGGAAAAAATTTATCATGTCAGTTTATTGTCTGAAGGGAGATTCAGACCAATGGTGGTCATTAGTTCAAAAAATTAAAGATGAAGATGAGAAAAATCACATGGAATATATATCTTTTAAAGATGTATTCTATGAAAAATACTTTCCTTATAATAAAATAGTAGAAATTGAAAGGATATTCCTCAATATTTGACAAAAGGAGGAGAAAAATATTTCTATGTATGATGATATCAATACAAGGTCAACTATAAATGTTGGAGACTATGTATGTAGAATGGAAAAATATTTATCATTTATTTGATGGGATAAAGTATTACACTCAAAGGGATTTGGTCACCTATAAATTTTCATTATATGGTGATATTTTCTCAAGATACATTATGATAGAGAATACTTTCTCAAGGACATATGTTTTTAGGGTCAACCAAGAGAATAATATGTCGATTAAGAAACATGGAAAAAATAAAGTGTAAAAGGGGAAAACGGTAGGATGGAATTTCTAACATATGGTAACTGTGGGAAGAAACTCCCTGGGAATTGTAGGATGGAAATATTAGTTAATTAAAAGTGTAGAGAAAAATGCCATCATACTTAATAATGTGAGGGAATGGAAGAAGATATTTATATTCAATACTTTAGATATTGCGGGAAGGGATATTATATGAAAAAAATTCACTAAACACCAAGGGAATTTATATTTTAAAAGGACAATGAAGTATGGAAAAATTTATGTGATTACCATAGATGAAGTTAAAGTTACTAATGATTTAATGGTTGGTGCCTTTATTATAGCCTCAATTCAATATAATAAATTAATTTATTTTTTATTTTCCCACTATATTAAATCTTCCATGTTTTCTAAAAACATTAGATATTTCACCAGAACCATTCTAAGGGAATTGTCAATTATGACACCATGTGTAAGTCTTATTGTAACAAATATGTGTTAGGAAGTTTCAATTATTAAGCATACAAATACAATATTTATAAACATGGATATTATACCTATGGTTGAATTTCATATGATTATTTATATTTATTGGATTTAAAATTATAATTAAAACATTTATTTACAAGAGAATAATATTATTATTTTTAAATCTGAGGTTGAATCGCTTCTCTTTAGAGGGGAAAATTCATCAACTAAATAATGTATGGATTATCCCACAGTAACTCTATATAATTAAATTATGGGAATATATATTGTTAAATCATGTCTTTTGGATAGTAATTATATCCAAAGAGTATAAGATGTTCCTATGGTATAATAATTCATTGATGTCTTGCTAGAAAAATTACATGATCATCCACCAGAGTGAAATTTAGTTCTTCATTAAACTCTTTAATGATGCAAGTCTTATATCTAAAAATAATTATAGAATAGAACCATAGGATTAGTTAGAGCTAAATTAATATATGTAAGAGTTTAATTATAATGGATTTATATTCCCTAGTTTCTCACTGTGGGGAGTCCCTATATTCTCATGATAATGGAAGATGGATTTTTGAGACTGTGTATTGATTATTGGCAGATCAATTCTATTATAGAAAATAATAATTTTCATTTAACATGAATTGATGAATTATTTGATCAAATTCAATGATCAGAATAATTTTTTTAAATCTATTTTCATTAAGATTATCAATATTTATGGTTGAAGAAGGATGATATAAAAAAGATGATATTTTTAATAAGGTATGGACATTATGAGTTTATGGTAATGCCTTTTTGATTAACTAATTCACCATTTATCTTTATAAATAAAATGAATATAGTATTCAAGTTTCATCTTGATAACTTTTTGGGGGAATTAAAGGATGATATCTTGATATACTGTAATGACCTATACTTTTATAAATAGAATTACCCCTCTGATTATATAATTGTGTCATACTTAAAAATGTTGTATTATATAAATCACCTACACCACATGATAGATACAACAAAATTTTATTATAATAATTTTAAATTTAAATTTAGAGAATAAATATGGCCATATTAATTGAAAATATTTCAATTTGAAAAATAATTGACAATAAGATAACTAAAATATGAAACATTTGATCAGCTCGATCCACCAGAATAACTGCACTCATGAACATCACCTTAGAAATGAGGTGGAATATTAGTAATGAAATATTCACCTTGAAAATGAAAATATATACAACCTTAAAGTAAAGTTAATGGAAAATTAATGAAATATGATAAATTTATAGAAAGTTTTTAACCCATATGGCCATTACAAATACAACCATTAGAATAGTAAATTTTCCATTAGAATAGTAATATGACCATTAGAAATTATAACCTGAATGTTAGAATGGTAAAATCACTTATTTTAGTTTAAAATAATATTTAGGTATCTTATAAAATGAAAATATGATATCTTTATTCCAAGATTCTAATAAAAAAATGTTTTAAAATTGATAAAATAAGTGTTTTTTTAAAAAACCATATATATTTTAATTTTAATTTTAATTTTAAAAAAATAATTTTAAAGAATTTTTCTTTTCGTAATTTTTTTATAAATTAATATTATTATTTATTATAATAATAATAATATAATTATACGACACCATAAGTAATTTTTAATGGGTTCGAAAATTGATCATAATATTAAAATTGGTAATTTTTAAAATAAATGAGGATTTAATATAAAAAATTAATTTTCTCAGAATTATAAAACTATTTTAATAAAATAGATATTATTTTTTGAATATAAACATCAAAAAATGGTTTGGATGAATTTTTGGTATTTAATAAAATAGTTATTTTTTTTTTGTGAATAGTGAAATACGATAAAATATGGTATTTAACATTAGAAGATAAATACATTATCTAATGAACAAGGGATGACTTAATCAACCATTAATTCAAAAAAATATACACCATTTACTATATATAGTCATAGTAATCAATACTATAATTAGTCTCGAGCCAAAATAATAAACTAATAAATATAATATTAAAAAACCATCCCTCTTTTCCCCTTATAAATACCACCCTTGACCTACCATTCTACTCACATATTATAAAACCTTAATATTGAGAAATTTATAACTAATTACCTTACCAATCCTATACTCCATGTAATAGTTCTTCTGGTAATACCAAAATACTTATATATGTGATGTTAGGTGACAGTCATGATGTAATATTCTCAAACTTTGTCTTTTAAATTCTTTTCTTTATATAAATTATCCTTGTATCCCTCATAAAACATGAAATAATGAATCTGATATTATAAATATGCTATAATATTATTGTTTTAGTGGGACATCCATATTATACCCTTTTTTTATTAGCATGTTAAAATAAAATGTTGTCCATAATATGGTTGGTTCACTGCCTCCATGAACAACACACTTCATTTTTTTGACTACCTTCAACATTGTTCATAAATTTTTTATTATCATAAAATATTATTATAATAAGTATAATATAATTTATTTAAAGTTATTTAAAATTTTAATGATCATTTAATCTATAAAATTAATCTAGTTTGTGATGGTCACTAAATTCGCCTAAATGAACTTACTACACAATGTTAAGGTTTTTATTAAATGAACCAACTCTATATTGGAAAAAATATTGATATTTATGACCATTTAAACTTATGGAAGGATATAAATATGATTTAATTTCACTTTTGGATTTATAGTCTCATTTGACCAGATAATCACTAATTATCTATAACTGATCCGTTATTGAACCATAAAATGAACGCACTTAGAACAATGAAATTTAACCTTATATCTCATTGAAATGGATGTAAATGAAAAAAATATAACTATATAAAATAAAATATAGATGTAAAATATTATTAATTTATGTATTAATGATGTTAATTTTATTATTTGGGATGTTAAGTGTAAGTGAGGAATGATTCTAGAACATAAGTTAAGAGATCTATCTAAACCACCCTATTTTATTTAGGGTTATGATTTCTCTATATTTCCTCACTTTATCACTATAATAATATTATTTAATTCTTCTCTATTATGTATATATTTCCCACACATATATAACTAGATTAATTCATCTTTCATTGATGTGGACATACATGTTTTAAAGGTTCCTTCATCAATTTCTTTCATTAAGAGAATTTAATTATAGGAAACTCGTTTATTTTAATTTCCTCATTTAAAGTACCACTAAATGAAATGTTTTCACCTTAAATAAAACAATTATTTTACAATTTAATTTTTATTTAGTTCATTCCCATTTTTAAAGAAATTATTATACCCTTACCCTCTTTAACGACTCTACTATTTTACTAAAACCACACTTAAAAGTAATATTTTTCAAATTATTTCTCCACTCATTTTTATATCTTCAATTATATTAGGGTTATTTTCATTAAATATGCCTCTTTTTTTACATTGAACTCCCAAGAATTCTTTAATCACTTCTTTCAAGAAATGTATTATGATGTAATAACTTGTTCTTCTATAAGAAATGATTATGCAGCCCATATCCTTCCAAGGGAAATTCTTACGTTTATCCCTTACATTTTATTTCCATTGGAGTCACATATAAGAATTTACATGTTATCATGTGAGTTACTAGATATTTATATAATTAATTGGGTAATGTTTATGTCCCATGAGATGATATTTTCAGGATTAGGGAGTAATTCTAATCCCTGATGGGACTCTCTGCACAATGTGATGTTGTCTTATAAGCTAGCCTTGACTTATACTTGTGTCAGGTTTTTGGTTTCTTCCATATTACTATAATTCAATGAAATTATGATTACATGGACTTTATGTTATGATATTATATGATTATCCATGATCCCTATCTTTTATGATATCATTCTATGCCTTTTGACATATACACTATGCTTTGTTGTCATGTTTATTCCCTTAATTGGATTTTTAGCTAAGATATTTTGTTTATGTATTACCCAATTTATTAAATGAAGTTATAGGATATAAATGGGAATTAGTAGCTAATTATAGGGATTAAAATAAATATGTTTTAATTTATCATTATTCTATTTATTTATATACCTAGTCTCTCAACGTCACTAAGAATCTCAATCCTTGGTTTGTTTTTATTGGGTATTTATGTTAAAAATCATGTAATAATATGTCTAAAAGGCATGGATCACTATAGTTGGTATGATAGAAAGGTAATTTTTTTATGGAAATTTGGACTAGAATAATTTAGTGAGAACCCTAGGGTTAAGATTATGGGAAAAAGAATATCCTAGAATTTAATGAAGTGTAGATAAAGCAATTTCTAAGAAACTACATTCCAGTCATGATACTACATGTGGATGTGGATTTAGAATAGTTTTAACTTGGATTAAAACCCCTTAAAAGAGAGTATTGGGTATTAAATCAATTATAAAATGGTTCACAATAAGGAGGCCATGCTGCACACCTGGTTTGATAGGTACACTTTCTATGGATATATCCAATTGGGAGGTACATTGACATTATTTTTATTTTCATTGGTGAATTATATTTTATCAAAACATTGCGTAAATTTTTTAATGTGTTCATTCAAGAATAGTTAATGTACTATTTGATTTTTGTTCAATTAATTCTTTCATATCATTTAAGTTTAGTTGAATATTTTAAACACATCCTCAAAATATGGAGGTTGATTTATCTATTAGAACAACAAATGGGTAAATTGTTGCATCCAATGTATATAACTCCACCCTGGTTATTTTTTTTGGATTGAACCTCCCAAGGAATCTGGTATTACTTTCTTTGGTGGAGTTTGATGCCACATTGGGCATGGATTGGCTATCTTTATAAAAATCCAAAAGTAACTTTCAGGAAAGGGAGATTACTCTTCAGATCTCGAGGCATCCTCCAATTCTATACAAGTGTAAGGAGGAGGATGATTCTTCTTTAGAGACATTTTCTCATGTGTGAATATTATTAACTTATGAAAATTCATATCTAACTCAAATGATTTAGAAAAATGAGATAATCATTCTAGAAGAAATACCCATTATAAGGGACTACACTGATGTGTTCCCTGAATAATTGTCTAGTCTTCCTCCTAACTGAGTGGTTGAGTTCTCAATTGATGTTATTCCTGGATCTCTACCTATATCAAAGACACCTTATAGAATGGTCACCATTTAATTGGAGGAACTAAAGAAGTAGTTACAATAGAATATGGAAAATGGTTTTATATGCCTGAGTGCTTCACCATGGGGTGAACCAGTCCTCTTTATGAAGAATAAGGATGGATCAATGCATCACTTCATTGATTATAGTGAGATCAAAAAAATAATGATAAAGAATAATTATCCCCTTCAATGGATTGATGAATTGTTTAATCAACTACATGGGGACAAGTATTTATCTAAGGTGGACCTTTGGTTAGGATATCACCAATTAAATTTGGGGAAGGAGGATATTTCCAAGACTGCCTTTAAAACGAGGTACGAAAACTATGAGTTCATAGTGATTCCTTTTGGACTCACAAATAATCCAGAAATATTCATGGATATAATGAGTAGAGTCTTTATAGATTACCTAAACAAATTTGTGGTAGTCTTTATCGATGATATTCTGATATACTCCAAGATAAAGGAGAAAAATGAGGGGAATTTGAATACTGTGCTAATGACTTTGATAAGGGAGGAAATTTTGGAAAATTATAATAAATGAGAGTTCTAGATAGAATAAGTATCACTATTGGGGAATGTTATCACCAATAAAGGGATATTTGTGGACCCTTATAAGACAAATGCTATCGAAGATTGGATAAGGCCAATATCTGTAATAGAGATCCATAGTTTCCTTGGTCTAGATAGGTATTATAGGTAATTTTTGAAGAAATTATCATGATTTTAAAACCCACTCACCAAGTTGACTCAGAAGAAATAAAATTTGTATGGACCAGTGAATCTTAATACTACTTTAAAGAGTTAAAAAGGAGGCTTATCATTGCACCAACACTCACATTTACAAAATGTATAGAACTATTTGTGGTATATAGTGATGATTAAAAGAAGTTATTAGGCAGTGTACTAATGAAAAATTATAAAGTGATATACTATTCTTCAAGGGAGTTTAAGATCCATGATCAGAACAATCCAATGCATGATCTGGAGTTGGCAGTTGTGATTTTTGCTTTAAAAATATAGCGGCATTATCGCTATGGGGAGAAGTGTGAGATATATATTGATCAAAAAAGTCTCAAATATATATTCCCTTAGAAGGATATTAATATACTCCAATGAATATAGTTAGATATCGTTAAGTATTATGACTACTCAATCAACGATCATCCTGTTAAGGCAAATAAAGTGGATGATGCTCTAAGCAGAAATGATCCTGAAACATTATCAATGATGAGAATTGAAAGGGATAAAATTATCTTATATTTACAAAGGATGTGAATAGAAATAACTAAGGAAGGAAAATCATAAATCCTTTCTCAAATTATTTCTCAACCATCCCTTGTGTAGAAAATAAAGTATTCTCAAAAGAATGATGTAGAAATTCTAAAAAGGGTGAAAGCTATCAGAAAAGGGGAATCCTTTGGTCATGAAATCATTTTTATGGTTGAACTATATTATAATATATGTATTATATCTTATTTAATGTTCTATAAACCATTATATATACATGATATTATGTAATGAAACACAACTAGTTCATTATGATCGAAAAACCGCTAATTAATCCAAATGATTATCATTAAACGTTTTTATAATGATTCATCATCAACACAAATAACCAAATGAATGAAATGATCACTTAACCGTATATATTCTCATTAATAACATATAATTTAAATTCTTGATAATTATACCCATTCGACAAGATCATACATACTCATATTCAAGTGAACTGATCATGAAAACCAAGAAAACAAACTTTCCCGAATGATGAAATTAAACTCTATAACTCAACCGAATGCCCATAAATGAACAAAATAAAACTATAATGAAACAAATTAATTTATTAAAGGTTATTTATCTGTTATTTAATGAATATAATTTGATTATAAAATATATTAAAGTGAAGGAAGAAATCTGACATAAGGCAAGGGGAATTCTCGAACCCAACCCTCTTTTTTATGTTTTCCCTCTTTCACCCCATTTTCAGTATGGATATTCCTTTAATGATACTTAAATATAATTTCTTCATCATTATATTCTCTTTTACGGGGTATACATGTTATCAATTTGGTTCTATGACAAACTCAATGATTTTTCCAAAACAACTCTTCTTTTTAAAACCACACATTTTACTCCTCTTGAGATTGTTTCTTCCTCACTCAAGATTGATGTTTACTATACCAAGTATGTTTTTCCCTATTTATTTTTGGAACCCCATAGTTTATGAATGTGTGATTTATGAAATTTAACCCATTCCTTTCCATGGGTTATGTCATGTTAAAAATTTATATACGTTCTATATGGCATGCCTGATTATGTAAATTTTATGATGTGACCGGTGTGCCCAAAATTATATAGAGAAATATAAATTTTATGATGTGTTGGGTGCACATATAATTATATAGATATCACATTCATTGGGTAAAATGATTTATCTCATTATAAAAAGTTAAATATGCGTGAACATGATTCTAGCATTGTTTACAACTATTTGTGGTAATTGACCACTAAGACACGATGTTTCATTTTTATGCATTGCCATATTCCATGAATTTATCTAATGTTTCCTCTAATAAATATGGTGATAATGTTATACTTATCCAATTTTATATGTTCTTATCTATCATATTACTGGTATTTTATCTCACCCATTTATTTTATGTATATCCTCAGGCGATTAAACATATTATGGAGAACATGAAGGAAATTAAGAAGCTATAGAAGAAAGAATTAAATAATTTTTTTGTTTTATTTTGTAAATGTTATGTATGGTCCTAATTTTTCCAATAAACTAAACCTTTAGATTCTAGTTTTTGTAACTATTTTTTTTATCTTTTAAATGATGTAATAGTCATGTAAGAAAATTAGGCTCTCTATAATGTAAGTACCATGGTTGTTTTTCTAATAATTATTTAATAAGATTCAATTTTATAATTGTTTTTATAAAAATAAGGGTTTCATCATTTTTTGGGATACTGTAAATTTTCATCTCGCTATCCTTAACATTATATCCTCTCCAAAGGGTGATATATCTTCTATCCATGGATGTTTCATCATGTTGTCTATCATATGGATGAGTAATTGGTAATTCTAAGATCAATATTCTAGTTTTACTTTCCTATTTTCTTTATTATAGTTTTTATACTAGATATCCCTAATTTTATGTTTTATAATTTATTTTTTTCTTCATATTGAATCTGAATCATCTATTAATACATGATAGGAAGGATATGTATTGTTATAAGAAGGTGGTCCCTAAATATATTCTACCATTGGGTATGTGTATTCATGGATTGTTATAAAGGGGATAGGCATGTTGGTAGGAGAGTACCATAATAAAAAAAATATCATGTTATATGGATCTTGAGGAGTCATGGATAATTGTGTTGTATAAGAGTCATCCTTCAAATATGGTGTGGGGTATTGTGGGTAACAAATTGTGATGATCTAAATGAAATGTGTTTTCTTTATTTTGGTAATTATTGTTTCTATATGGTGGAATTATAGATTCAATTGTGATAATCCACATATGTTCTTCATTGGGGGTATTGAGTGTCTATGGTACTCATTTCTCAAATGTGTTTTCCATGAGATACGTATGAGATTTATGTATAATTAGGTTATTAGTGGTATTAATCTATAAAATGTGTGAACAAACATCTAGGGGTACTTGAGGTGGTACATATAATTCTCTCAGTTGCATTGTTCATGAAATGTGTTCTAAATTGGAAAATTTTTTGGGTAGAAACATGATATAATGGAGTGAGTGTCTTATTTTATGGGAATATTTTGAAGTGTTGAGCATAGTTTTTTAGAGTTGTGTGTCACCCCTTAGAGAATTTTTCTCCAAGTCATATCATGAGAGGAAGTCAAGGGGGTCCATAGTTGTGTGGCATAAGATGTCATGATTATAGATTTGTTAATTAATGGGTAATGGGGTGATGTTGGTCTATTATGGTTACATGTGATGATTATGGAGAGTTTTGGTTGTGGTTATTATGGTTTATTTTTTTGTTGTTATAGGATTTTGGTGTTGTCGCACACTGTTTTGGATGAGGTAGTTGGGGTTATGTGCACACTAATAGACCCTAGGATTTTTTCCCACCATATTACTTGTTGTATCCTCTATTATTTTGATATATAAGGTGATGATATTACTTATTAGTATGACATAGTGATAAAATTTATATACTGTCTAGAAGATGAGGTTTCTTTGACATAAACAAACATAGGGTCATTTGGTTTTGAATACAGATGTGTTATTTCCCATGATGGGGATGCAAGTTCACTTTTGATGTGATGAAGTATGGTCAAGGAATGTGTGATCCTCTTAGTTAATCTACCTATGGGTATATCATCCCACTCTATCACTAAATAATCTAGGAATTTAGAGTCATGTGGGTGATGGTATAAAACCCCATGTATCAAGAGATTGGTATGGTTTTTATTTAATTATCCTATCATGTTTTGCATGAACTATATTCAATTGGATCTATTTAGGGGAATGTTTTGGTGTCTTTTTGAGTTTCATTCTCACACCCTATAATGGAATCATAGTTAATGTTCATTTATTATTATTTTAATTTTAGTATAGGGGTGTCCCTGAGGTAGGAGTTAAAGATAGTTAGTGATGGGATACGGTATAGTTTGGTTGTGTGGCTAGTGTTAGATAGAGGAAAATTAAAATACTTTTTTTTCTAGTTGAGGTGGAATCTAGAGTTGATTATTTAGAGTTATTATGTGTATTATTGATCCATATTTTCTAAAATTATGTATTCATAATGTATGGATGTAAAATATTCCTTTGGTATGGTTTTGGTTGTTAAATATTTTACATTGGTCTTGTTTTTAATTTTAATTTTTTATTTATACTACCATTTGATTTATTTTTAAATGAGGGTATAATATCCCCATGTTCACACATTATACCCTCTATAATTTAGTATCCAAATGAATATGGGGGATTGGTGAGGCCATGTGGATCCACCTGGCTCATATCCATTCTGGTGATTCAATTTAAGGATATTATATAGTGGTAAATGTGGATAAGGATAATCAAAAACTAGATGCAGAGGTAATTTTTGGATAGGACTAGGAAAACATGGAGAGAAAAAAGGTTCACAATCTATTTCAATAATCTATCATTATCTATTTATAGAAATAAGAGTAGGTAATTTTCAACCCCTGTGAGATTTTTCATAAATTCTATTATTACGTATTTCATATGGTGGTAGAGGTCACATAAATATGAAGTTACCAATAAAATATTTAGGTCACTAGGGGGTATCAAGGAGTATAATAGTGAAAATACTATTGAGACATGATTTTTAATACATGATCCAACATCATAAAAAGGTAATCATGGGAGTTTGGTGTGTTAAATGTTTTTAATGATTGTATCATGATAAAGTAAGAGGGGAAATTATTTAGGGTGATCCTCACTAATCATTACCTCTTAGAGGACACTGGTGGGAGTATATAGAAATATAATATTAGGGGGTTCTATATAGTTTAGATAGGTTTGAGGTTGGGAAAACCTTTGATACCTACATGAAATAGATATTGTAAGAACCCATGTTTTTTCAGATAGGAAATTTGAGCAAAAATTTATTTTTTTTTCTTTCAGATTATTATAATGGTTTAAATTATAATTTTACACTATACTATGATCTTAGATAATTTTTCTAAATAAATAATAGGTCTCATAATATGGTTTTTACCCTAGGATAGATGTTTGGTAGAACTATGAGACACTCAAATTTATGTGGAATAATTAATAATAAATATCTATTTAATTAAAAATTAATTTATTCACACACATTTGTTTGATGGTATCATATGAAATAAGTATCAGATTGAGATTTTTTTCTCCTAATTTGATTCTGTTTTGGAGAGTTTTTCCATGGTAGGGAATAAACTCAGGTCAAGCATCAGGTTTGGTCCCATGTCCCTTTTTCTTTTTCATACCTTTTTTTTTCATTTTTATCTTTTCTATTATTTATCCCCATGCTTCTCCCACATTCCCCATGTGATTTTTCTTATTGTTATCAAGAGAGGAATAAAGGAAATGAAAATATAGATAGATAGAGGGAGAGGGGAAGGTAGGAACCGTAGTAAAAAACATGAGAAGCTAGATCGTCGTGTGACAATCGTAGATCGTGAAAACATGCGAAGTTTAAGTAGAATCTCCCAAAGGTAGGAATTTTTATGTTTTTCCATATATAAATATAGATTATTATTTTGATTTTTTAAAATCATTTTATGACTATTAAGAACCATTTTTGGTCAATTTTTTCTTTTGTAGGAAAAGGATATTTCAGGCGATTTGGGGGGGTTTCCTGTTCTGAAATCCAGATCATACAATGTGTAGATTTCAGAACACATTCCATGTGTTGTACTAGTTTAGGTAAGATTATAATTTATATGTACATTCCATTTATGGGGTATAAAAATCATGTATTTGGAGTTGATTGTGTATCCAATTACCCAACAAGAAAGTTCGTGTAGGGGAACATGTTCATGTAGAGTATAGGTCTAGACCCCTTGGGTGTTGCACACCCAATAGAGGTACATGACAAGGAAAAGTACATTTACATGCTATGTGAGGTACATGGGAAGGTACCATGAGTAGGATAAAATTCATTTATATTATCTACATGCAGTGTACATGGGTTTTTACTAACCAAGTCCTGGTAGAGTACACACACAGGTGGGGATTTGGGAGAAATTTCCACATACTAGGTATAAACGACGTGTACTTCCCCTACAACTGTTTGGATTTTTTTCATATTTTTATACCCAAGAGTAAGAATTGAAAAAATTAGCAGTCAATTTTGAGTATCATTCTATATCATCATGATGGTAAATCCCTTGAGGTTTTTTGAGGGCTCCTAGGATGCATTATAGAATTTTTCATAAACAGATAGCTTATTACTCTAGTTATTGAATTCACTTGTCTCCTAAGAGTGAGACCTTTTATTTTAGATGAAGCATGAGGTATATATCATGACTGATGATTTAAAATATATTTTTTCTAGGAACTATCCCTTGAGAGATGTGTACTTATGTCCCTTGAGGCTGTGGGGTTTTTTTATTTCCAAATATTCCAGGTAGGATGCCTATTCTTATGTTTCGACTTAGAGGATCCCATATAGGATGCATCTTTTTTTTGGACTAGTACCAAGGGTCCCCTATGGGATACCTTTTCATAAATTCTTACCTAGGTATTCCTCTATAGAATCCCTTCACAAATATTATATTCTATTGGTACCATATATGATTGCTCTCCTTCATACAAACTCTGTTCGTAAGGATCCCATGTAGGACAACACTACCTATCTACCATTTTGAGGATCCAATTTAGGATTCCTACCCTTACTTACTATCAAGGATACCATGTTGGATTATTCTTTTTTACCTTCACAACTAAGGATCTAAAGTATGATTCCCTTGATTATGTATAGAAATATAGGATCCTAATTAGGATGCCACATTAGAGTTTTAGCATGAGGGACCTAGTGTGTGACCATATTTTTAACCAACCTCGAGCCAATACATTGGGTTTGGGTAGATATGGTAGTGGTTATCACCTTATAAACTATGATGAACTCGTAATTCTAGGGGACTATGATAGTAGTGGTGGGTTAGGCATTCATCCACCCTGACTCTTTTTTTTATACATTCACTTGTTTACTACGGATGTATTAATAATTACCAATGATGATTTATAGTTTTTTCTTGATGATCCTTATGTGAAGTGACATATATATTTGGGATTCTCGCATATACTTCTTGGGATTAGTTTTATTTTTTTATTGGGATTCCTGCAAATATTTCCAAGGGCCCGAATTTTGAGCCCATTTATTTTTACCTTTGAGATTACCAAAGGTGCCTCATAGGATGCATATTTTGATCCATATATATATATGAGAATTACTCATATCCCTATTGATGTTATTGAGGATGATTCATCTCTTCTTAATTTATTGTATAATGAGGATGATTCTTGTATCCTTGAATTGTGGTTAAAGGAGGATGATTATGCTCTCCTCTATTATGGTATGATGTCCCTATGATTATAATAAATAATAATCAAATCCCTACTAATTATACTCATGAATGATTGTACCCCCCCGAGTGATAGCGATGATTACACTCACCTTGATATATTACTAGATCATGGTGGTTGGAATGATGTTCCACATTGGTGATGTATATATATACTCATGGATGATTACACTCTCGTGAGAGATGGGTATGTTTATTCTCTCACTAATTAGAGACCTTGAGGGGTTGGATGATGCCTCACTAGTGAGATCTCCTTATACATTACCTATGGGTTAGAAAATTATTGATATTTGAGTCACAATTTCATGACCACCTATGGACCTAGACACATGGGACTTGATTTACATGGTGATAATGGCATGACCTACAACTCTATTATATATTTAGATGAGTTTCCATAGGTATATGAAATCCTTCACTATAGTGATTTTAGGTGAGTATGGGTGAACTGAGGGTTTGGAAAATTATTCCCTCATTGGGATGTAGCTTGCTTAGATACATTTTCGGTATTGGATGATGCATATATTTTTTGATTGGGATTATTGAATTATATATCAACATAATTATTCACGTCTTGATTGGTAAAACATCTAGATTAGTTCCCTTTTAACAATATTTCCAACTAATCGAAACATGGGTCCAAATATCTAATGTGGATTAAGTTTTATATGATTTGTTTTTCATTTCTTATATAAGTATGTATATTAGAACAAGAATATATAAATATTTATATTGATATATATATTTATCCATGCATAAATATACTCATATAAGATGGTGTTGTGTCTAGATGATTGGTGTCATGGACCCAATAATAAGTTGTCGATATGAATATGTAATTTATATATATTTCCTCTACCATTTTTGTTATGTCTCAGCTAGGATGATAATATTCCATGAGTATGAAATTATGACAGCATATTTATAGGTTCATCCTTGTAGTGGTATACTAAGATTATATTCTCACCCCAGTACATGAACATTTGTGTGCATAAAGACCTTATGTATAATTTTTTAGGTTGGGAATAGATGCATGGTGGTTAGGGTTGAGGCCAAGAGTTTCACGATCGAGCAAGGCCACTCATGTGGATTCCTTTAATCGAGCTGATGAATTTGGACTATTTTTAAAGACAAGGTATGTATTCTATCTCAGAGTTAGTAGTTGATCCCTGTAACATTATTTTAGTTTATTTTATTTACTCCCATTTGTATGGTTATCCCATTGGGTGATGAGTGTTGTATGTATGACATAGATATCTGGTATTTTATATAATTTCATTTACTGTTATAGTTTTATTATTTTTCAGTTTATTTACTGGTTCTACAGATTGATTATTTATTACCTGGAAAAAATCTATTTATTTCCATTGTTTAATCTAATATGAGGGAATAGTCTCTCAAAATACATACCCTAGGCCCTTGTTTCTAATTAGCTGCCTTTAGCGTATTGAGAGGAACAAATGAGACCTTATGGTGAACTAGCTTGGAGAACTGATTTAGTGGCATCTGGGTTGGGATTTTACAAATTGGTATCATACTAGTTTTTTACCAATTTTATAACCATATGGGATATGAATGACATGAGTATTAGGAATTTGTCAGAACCTGTGATGAATATTTGACTGGCGTGTTAATAATTCTTATTCTGGTGAGAATCCACTATTTCTAGTGTTATAGAAATATTGTTTTAATCAGTGATTTTATAGTTTTATATGACTTTCTCTTTTAGAGACACATCTGTTGTGTGAGTGTAATGATTTATTTTGAATCTATAGATCTCATCCCATTGGGGGAGAGGCCATTTATGGATTTCTATCTCTTGGACTATTAAAAAGAGGCCAGTAATTGATTTTTAATTCTTAGAAAATAATGGAAGAGGTGTGTCATGCATCATATGTGGAATGTAGTATTAACATATTATAGGGATGCTAGTGTGTTATTTTACTAATGATAGAGGACAATTGTTTAAAGTGTCAACAAGAACATAAATAGTGTTTTCACATATAGTTTATTGGTGGAATTCTACTCAAATAATTTGACTTGTGTGTGTGTGTATATATATATATATATATTTCCTTCTTATGTTAGGCTTTATGGATATACAATGAGGCATTTAATAGTGAGAATGATGACTCAATTCTCATTTATAGGAGGTGTAGTGACCCAAGTAGGTAGATAAGGCACCTAGTTCTTAAATGTTGAACCCCTCATGGGGTGTTTTTCCTCATGTTCAATTATTTAATTTTTCAGTAAGAATCTATATATTTTTTTCCAATATAGATTGGAATGAAATTATACATCATGGAACATCATTTTTTGTTATCTAATGGGATCACTGATTATGATACTAATAGGTACTAGTATGTTCTCATGGACTATAAATTGTGGGGGTAACACCATATATGGATTCCTAGCAAGTTTCCATTATGTATCTCTTATATGTTGGTATCATGACCTCTAAAGAGAAGTTCCTTATAAGGATTTTTCATAGGTATATAGACTTTTCAGGCCATGTTGATAGTTTTTTCCTTAGTAGGTCAGTGTTATACTTAAATCTCTTGGATAGGTTTGATCTTTTGGTATAGTTGGTTAGAAATTGTGACCCTCATGTGAAACTTGATCAGTAAGGATAGGTGGGAGATCTGGAATCTATTGGTTTTGAATCAGACCCTTGTAGGTCATCATTTCATTTTGATCAAGGGAAACATGTGAGTAGGTATGACCTATGTTTGTGGATGACCTTTTAGGTAGTGATCTTGGTTATTGGATCATATGATAATGATGCATGGTTAGTGATTGAGTTTTGTGATATAGGTATATTTATTCCTAAGGATTTTTATGAAGCACCTAGGCTTCATAGGTATCAATATTGGATTTTACTAGTAAGACTATTTGGGTGCTTGAACTTTTTGACGTGTGTTTCTGCTATTGATAAAGTCAGTAGAGCATGGGTAAATGTTCATGATTGGAATGAATTTGGGTGATGATTTTTCATTGAATAGATTATATAATAGGTGTGGTGATCAATTTCCATGAGGAGTTCCAAGGGATATTATTTTATTTTGGACTGACATTCCATGCAGAATAGTTATCATATCCCTAAGATGGAAAACTTGTGGGAGAATGACTTGGGTGATAATGGTGTATTCTAGTTATACACGGTATATTTTTAATCATATATCGGTGAGTGGTCGGGTGTGATTTGAGGACCGATGGTTTCAAATTCATTCCATGGGCATGTTTTCCTAGGAGTTGTGTTAAACTGAGAAATGTCCCTCCATGGTAGAGGAGACATTGATAATGAATCAGGTATCGAAATATAGTATACCTGTGGCTAGACCTGGTAATGAATTATTGGGAGACATGGTGTTAGGAGTTAGTTAAAGGGAATTTATACTATTTTATGTGACTGTGATTTGAATAATGTTTTACATTCCAATCGATGGAATCATAGTGTACTTCTAATCAGAGATGATTGTACTCTATCTTGACATTGCCTTAATATTCTAAGGGAGAATCGAATATACACTTAACTAATTATCTTTTAAATAAATTTCATTGTTGATAAAGGAAATCATTGAGGTTGTGATCAAGGAGTATTATAATGTTTTACATATGGTGTAGAGTTCACAGTTGGCCGTTGGAGGGTGGTAACCCTCATTTTCAATTTAAGTTCGAGATTTTCCATTTTCCATTGAGCTCTAAGTTTGTTTTTGAGATTATGATAATTATAAAAACCCTACTATTTATTACACATTAATCCATGATTTATTACATTATTTTACACTTAATACAACCTAGAATATTGATAATTCTAGTGTATTTGGGTATTAGGTAAATTACATACCAAATTATAACATGGGAAACAACAAAATTATGGAATTTTTTTTAACATGATCATAATATTCCATCAAACATAAAACTGCATGGGATAACCGGGGGACATACATAAGAAATGGATGAGCTATAAAGACCATTAAGGAAATACAAATGGAATAACATGAAGATAATAATATAGGATAGACAATATAAATATAAAAAAGGTTTAATAATCATAAACATGAATAATGAGACAAGATATATCAATATAAGCATAAAGGCAACCTGGGAAATGTGTAAAAAACTTTGAACACTGAATCATAAACATATGTCATGGATAAATACCATGTAATAATGATAGAAAATGTACCATAAAGTAATCATGTTTACTCCTTTTCCCAACATGATTTCTCATGAGAGTAAACATTACCCAATGCATTGCAACACTATATAATTCCAAGTGCACCCATTTCTTTCATTTCATTCTCATGATTAAGTGTTCCATATAAATCATACAACATGGATTAATTTATCATCATGTTTTATTCCATGATCAAAGAGTGTGGAATAAATAATTATATGTTCCATGTTAGAGAAGTATAAGTGTATAAAGGTAAAAATATGTGATGGGAAATGGGTATGGTATTTACTATACAATTGTTTTGGCATGGAAAAATAGTAGTGAAATTCCGACCACATAATGGCGTCACATAAAAATTAATAAAAAGGGTTAATGGGAGAGAAAGGGTTATATCAAAAATTGAAAATAAAATGTATAGTAATAGGTACATCGAAATACATACCCCATCATTATAAATTTGAAATAAAAGTCATATATAATAATGAAACTTGAATAAATAATAGATGGTGAGGATCCCTTACTTGAGTGTGTGTCTCTAAATGCTTGGGAGGAGCTTCTTGCGAGCTTGGGATAACCTTGGGAGGAATATAGCGAGTGGAGTGAATAGTAAGGATGTCCTATAATGATTTTTACTATATATAATTGAGTGCTTGGGTGGGTTTATATTGGAAAATAGAGGGGTATTATTTATAATTTCTCAAACATAGGTTTTGAAGTGTATATAATAAAATAACCAAAACCACAAACCTTCCTATGGTTTTCTCCAATGATTTCTTAAAAATGGGATTTTTTTTCATTATTTTAGAAGGATAAGTTCCAAACATATTAAAATAACACCCTTTATGATGTGGAAGATAGTCACACTCTTAAAGAAATGATTTTAAAACAATAAAATATATTAAGGGTTTTGGAGGATTAAAAATGGCTTTATAAAATTAATCAAATTAAAATAAAAAAATTATTTTATGGAGAAAAAACTTATTTTGTCTTTTATACCATTTATAGTATTTATTACATCACTTTTGGGTCATTATGTTGTCACATACACACTGTATATTTTTACGATATTAAATTATTACCCAAAAAATTGACTATCTTAGAAAATTATAAAAAAATTAACCATTGGATAATTTGAATGTTCTAATTCCAAAAAAAATCTATTAATTTTATCTAAATAATTTTCTAATTATGTGAAATTTCACTTTTAAAATAATAATAAACATTTATTGATAAATTCAAGGTTTTTTTACCAAAATAGTTTTTGAACCCTTATAAAAATTCCATTTGACTACAAAAAAATTATATGACCATTTATTTTTAATAAAAAATATTTTAAGAAATATTTGAGTATAATATTATTTATTTCAAATAAATCTATTAATTAAAATAAATTCCTTAATTGACATTGAATATTACCTAAAAATACAACTTTAGTTTTATTATATCATAATCAAAATCATTTATAAAGTAACAATAATATGATGAAAATATATTCCTTTTTCGATAAAAAAATAATTTACATAATCATATTTATATGGTACTGATACATATACCTTGAATACACCAGTAAACCCCCTAAGGGTATGGTACGCGACTGTGAGAATTTCTTGGGGTGGTTCAGTGTACATGGTTTGTGCTGTGATCTTTATGAGCTTGAACTTATCCCATGATTTTTTTTCATGCTTATGTTCTTGGATATCAGCATGGGTTTCGTCAAGGGAAAATCTTAGTGATTCTATCTCCCTTATAAGCTCTAATAAATGAGCTTCATAGGGTATGATCCTACTAGTTGATGCCATCGCTTCTTTTGTCTGTTCCAATTAGATTTGTTATAACCCTATACTTATACTAATCATATGATCACTATTCAATGACTATATTATTAATGGTTAGGATGCTTAATACAATTTTAAATATGATAGTATATAATAAAATCAAGTTATAGAATGTGTTATCTATAAACATATTACAAAATATTATATTTAATTAAATCAATAGGGGAATTTTTATTTATAACTGTTTAGGTTTCACAATCAACCTCCTTTATAAATTTCACCCTCAAAATTTTCATTTCACCCATTAAAATAGATGAGGGTAATTCTATTTCCTCACTTCCTCTGATTCCCACACAACTTCTTCAAAATTATGGTTTCTCCACAATAATTTTATAAGGTTCATTGTCTTATTTCATAGAACTTTGTCTCTATAATCTAAGATATTTACAAGTTACACCTCACAGGAAAGACCATTCACCAATAGTACCACCTCTAGATTTAGTACACGTGAGGGGTCTAGTATATACATAATCAATATGGATTCATGGAATATATCATATACTTGATATAAGTTTGGTGATATTTCTAGTTGATAGGCCACCTCTGTGATGTGATCAATGATCTCAAAGGGACCGATGTATCTTGGAATTTAATTTCCCTTCTTCATGAATATCCTAAATTTATTCCATGGAGATATGGATAGGAATACCATGTCTCCAACATCAAAATACAGGTCTTGACAATGAATTTTATAATATTTATTCTATCGACTCTAATAATCCTTGATGTGTTGCTATATGATCTTGAATTTTTACACAATTTTCTCAACCATTTCAAGACCTAATAGTTTTCATTCCCCAACCTCATCCCAACAAGCAAGTGTTCTGCAACTCTTCCCATAATGGTCATCATAAAAATTTATTTGGAATCTAGAGTGGAAACTGTTATATTTTGAGAACTCTACCCAAGGAATATGTTGATCCCATCCTCATTTGATGTCAATTAAGCTTGTTGTCAACATGTCATTGAGTGTCTAAATAGTATAATCATATTCGACATCAATTTGAGGGTGACATGCCATGATGATGTTTTACATAATATTTAGATAATTTTGAAGAATCTTCTATAACATAGTGGTAAATCTTGGATCTCGATCTGATATAATCAATAGCGGTGTTCCATACAGCCTCCCCACTTATTTAATGTATATATTTGAAAGTTGATCAAGTGAGAAGTATTCTAGAATAGGAATGAAGTGTATAGTCTTTGTAAGATGATCCACTACAACACATATATCATTATTTCCCCATAATCTATTTGTAAGACCAGTGAAAAATTATATGGTGATGTTTTCCCATTTTCATATAGGTATGGGTCATTGTTGCATCATCCCCTTGGATTTTTTATTTTCCACATTAACTTTATGAAATACAAGACATCTTGATGTATATTTTGTGATCTCTTTATTCATATTGTCCCAACAATAATTCTCTTAGAGATCTTTATACATCTTTGTGCTTCTAGGATGTATAGAAAAGATAAAACTATGAGCATCATCAAACAACTCCTTCATTAACTTAGGATTTGATGGTACACATAGCTATGACCCAAATATCAAAACCCCTTAATTAACATTAAACCTTGAGTATTTCTATTTTATTATAGTATCTGCATTCATATGAATTCCCACATAATCACATTTTTTCATCCTTCATCTTCTCCAGAAGGGACGGTTGAGAAATCATTTGGGAAAGTAATGACGATATTCCTTACATTATGATTCTTATTTCTACACTTTTTAAATATTAGAAGATCGTGTACTTTTCAATTATAATCAATGATATAATTGCATGATACTTTCTAATTATATCATATTTAACCTTATTATCTTTCATAGGATGTTAGTGAATTGAGAACTTATAGTATTTGATCATCTTCAACCATATTCATTTGTGTATTTTCATCCCTTTATACATGAATATATACTTGGGGATTTTTTGATCCGAATATATTTTACACTACTACCTAAAGTGATAATTTCATAATATTTTCAAAGTGAACATTACTGTAACCAACTCTAAATCATGCATTGAGTAGTTTTTTTCATGAACATTCAACTGCCTTGAAGCATATTCTACCACTTTATCTTTCTGTATTATCACACAGTGCAATCCCTTCATTGAAGCATCACTGAATACCACAGAAATTTATCCACTTTTGGGTAGTGTGAGAATAGGTATAGTGATAATCCTCCTTTTCAAATACATATTTCTCTCTCCACATTCAACATTCCATGATAACTTGACTCCCTTCCAAGTTATCTTAGTACGAGGGCCTAAAAATCACATAAAATTTCTCACAAACTAATGAAAATACAATGCTAATCCAAGGAAACTAATAATAAATGTAAAAAATGATGTCATAAAAAATCCTTTAATTTATTATGTCTTTGAAGGGTACATATATATACCATTGCTTTTGATGATATGCCCAATGAATGAGTCTTACTTAAACCATAAATCACATTTTCTATACATCACATAAAATATCTCATTTCTTAAGTTTTTTAGCATTGTTCTCTGATTCTCCTAATGCTCCTCTTTGGTTTTAGAGAATATTAGAATATCATATATAATAACAATCAAAAAAATTTCAAGGTAATCCATAAAGACTCTATTAATTATTTCCATGAAGATCTATGGCACATTAGTGAGTCTGAATAGAATTACTATAAACTAATTTTTCTCATATCGTATACAAAAATAGGTCATATGGTATCATCCTTCTTCACCATAACTATGTAATATCTATACCAAAGATCCACATTGTATAAGTATTATTCACCACATAGATGATTAGACAAGTAATCAATACTTGTATGAAGATAATTGTTTTTATCATGATCTTTTTTGAGCTCATGATAATCAAAACAAAGGTGCATTGACCCTCCTTCATTTTTACGAAGAAGATTGGTGCACCCAATGGTGAAGCACTTGGGAATATGAACCCGTTATCTAGATTCTCTTGTATTTTTTTCTTAAAATTATAACATTTCACAACAAAAATTCTATATGTAATCTTGGATAATGGTAACTCCCTAGGTATAATATCAATTGAAAATTCAACCTCTCAGCTAGGAGGAAGACCAAGAACTTTCACGGCAAACACATCAGTGTATTCACTCATAATGGGAATGTCTTTTAGAGATGATATTTTCATTATAATAAATCATTTGAGAGATATATATTTGATTATAGGACAATAATATCTTTTCTTGAGATATTTTTTCTAATGAATATTTATTAATATCTTTGCATTTTTATAGAATCATTGGTCGATTCACGATACAGAGAGTGATTTACTTCTCATGAAATTCTATGTTGGATCTATAAAGGGAAGGCCAACATATGCCCATAATTGCATCAAATTCTACCAAATGGATTATAAAAAGTTATATAGGAAGTGCATCCCACAAATTTTAATAGGGGGAGTTATCTACATGCAATGCAATAATTTCCACGTTCCTATTTTCATCGATAAATCCACTTACATGTTTTTTTATGGTGTTTTAATAGTTTTTCGAAACTTTAATGATATGAAAGAATACATAGAAAAAGAATAAAAAAGTACAATTTCAATTATTTAATAAATAACCAGTGTAACTATCATCTCTTCTATGTTGGGATCCACCTCATCAAATGTGATAGAAAATGCTTTCCCTTACTTCCTTAGAGGTTTTTGGTTGTCTTTGAAAACTATTGGCTTAGTGAATTGGTTTGAAAAGTGCCCTAGTTCCTTGTAGTTGAAATAATAAAAATAACACTGAGGGTTGAGTAGATAAATCCTTTCATCTAATTCATTAGTGAGTTGGTCGACAATCTCTATATAGGTGTCATTATTTCCCGCACCTAAATCATTTCATTGTCTCTATTAGATAATTTCCAAGGAACTTCTTTCCACACCTTTGATAAGCGGGGTGTTGAAATATCATAGCACCATTATATTTCTCTATCGAACTGAAAAAATTAAACTCCAATTTCAGATTCTTATTCCCATGATACCCTTGAGATTCTCTAATATCCATTTTTAATTCGAGGGAACATCATTCAATTTCTTCATAGCTATCAAATTCATGGATCACTTTGGATTTTCGTAATCTATGTTTTATCCCACTAAATAAGAGGTAAACCTTGAATTTGGGGGTAACAACAAAGATAGAGGTGTCTCATAAAAGTCTTGTTATGTTTTCTTTGTACGCCCTGATATATTTTTCATTTTGTACTTGAGGGAAAGGAAATACCTTCCCATTTTATAATAGAGAGTGCGGGGAAAATAATTATCAAAATAAATTTCTGGAACTCCTTTCCCCATCATTTTTATCTCTTCTTTATTGTTTGTATTTTTTATCAATGTTCACCACTAATCAGATTCACCATCCATATCATAAAAAACCAGTAGAATCTTATCTTTCTAGAAAAATTTAAGGATAAAGAAGATCTTATCAATAGATTTGATCCATTGTTTAATGATAAAAGGATAATATTACCCATTGAAATTAAGATTCCTTTATCATATAAAGGTATAAATCATATCATATTCCCCTATTAGGGGGATTTGGAATCTCCTCCTCATCCATGTTTCTATTTATAAACAAAGTCAGCTGAGAGTGTATCAAAATAATGTTTGTGATTCCTTCTCCCATTGGGTTGGGAATCTATTTGGGGAAGTCATAACATTTCTTGTTTACCCAATTCTTCCTATTTTCAACTATTGGCTAGAATAAAAGGAATATTTGGGATGATTATTTTTAAACTATTAAACACATAAAGGGGGAATCCAATGAACTTAAAGGCATTGAATATAAATTACATTTATTTCTTAACATATTACTTTCTAGGATTTAATCTATTCTATCCATGATCTTTTCCTAACATACACTCTTATGGGATTTTTTTTATTCCCTTAATAATGGTTAATAATGAGCTTATCGATTTACAAAATCATTTACTCTAGGAGAGTCAAACCCATTGCACAATAAGGGCCATTGTTGGGTACTAGTTCTCAGTCGAGTCTAGATCAACACAGTTTTTTATGGTTTTACTAGTACGTACATCTATACCAGAGCCACATCCACACTCAGTGTCCAGATAGGGATGCATTTTCTTGATAAAACACTTACTATATTCTCACCAAAATTTATGGTTGTTTTATTTTACTTAGTTTTATCCCTAACGATATCTCTATAGTTTCCTAATCCTAATCCAAAAATAAAAAAACTTTTTCTTTGATACCAATTATAAGAACCCTGATATTTATTTCACATTAATCCATGATTTTTTAAATTAGTTTACAATTAATACATACTAGAATATTTAAAAGTATAGTTTATTTGAGAATTAGGTATAATGAATAACAACTAATAGCATGGGAAATAATAACATTATTGCAAACTTCCTTGACATGATCATAATAATCCATCAAAATTAAAATGGTTTGGCATAACCTAGGGACACACATAAGAAAGGGGTGAGATATAAATACAAGTAAGAGAACAAAAATGTAATAACATGAAGATAATTATACATGTTATTATATAGGTATATCAAAAAGGAGTAAGATTTCTATACATGAAAAATGAGGCATGATATGTCATTATAATCATAAAGGCATCATGGGAAATATAGAAACCACTTAAAACACTGCATAAAAAAACATAAGTCATGGATAAATACCAAGAAATAAAGATGCAAAAATCCCTATAAAGGAGTCAGTATTACTAAATATCCCAACATGATCTCTCAGGATACTAAACATTAACCAATTAATTGGAGCTCTATATAATTATGGGTGAATTTTTCACTTTAATTTCATTCGCAAGCTTAAGTGTTCCACATAAATCATTCGATATGGATTCATTTATCATCATATTTTATTCCAAGATCAAATAGTGTGTAATATATAAATGTCATTCCAATTTAATAAATGTATAAGTGTATTAAGGTGAACACCCTTGATAGGAAATTGGTTTATTATTCACTACACAATTGTTTTGGCATGGAAAAATCATGGTGAAATTTCAGTATCATAATGACGCCACATAAAAATTCCTAAAAATAGTTTTTTTGAGAGAAGGGGTATCTCATAATTTGTAAATAAAATAAATATTAATAGGGAAATGTAAATACATATCCCAACATTAAAAAATGGAAATAAAATACCTAGGATAATAATGAAACATGAATAAAGAAGTGAAGGTCAGGATACCTTACTTGAGAGTGAGTATAAAATTGCTTAGGAGGAGCTTCTTGAGAGATTTAGGGAACCTTGGGAGGACTATAGAGAGAGTAGGTAAGAGTAAGGATAGGTTAAATGGATTTTTAGTGAATATAAATGGGAGGTTTTGTGGGTTTATATAGAAAAACATAAGGGGATTCTTTATCATTTCTCAAACTTAGGTTTTTGAATCTATATAATAATATAACCAAAATCACTAACCTTCCCATGGTTTCAACCAAATGGAAGTTTTTTAATTAGTTTACAATTAAAAGGGAAAAAACTACTAAATTATTTTTTGAGGTGGAAATGAGTCACACTCATAAGGAAATGATTTTAAAACCATAAAATATATTTATGGTTTTGGAGGATTCATAAAGGAATTATAAAAATAATAAAATTAACGTAAAATTAAATTATTTTAATGGGAAAATATATATTAATTATTTTATAGCAATGTTTTTTTTATTACACCACTTTTTTGTCATTATCATGTCATAAAAAACACCGTATATTTATATGATATTTAATTTCTACCCAACAATTCTAATGTCTCAAAAAATTATGAAAAGTTCACAATTGGATAATTTTTATGTTATGATTCCAAAAATAATACTCATTTTATCTAAATAATTTTCAAATTATATGAATTTTCAATTTTGAAATAATAATATACATTTATTGAGAAATACTGGGTTTTTTTTGACAATAATAGTTTTTTATCCCTTATAAAAATTACATTTGACTTCATAATAATTATATGACCATTTATTTTTAATAAAAAAATTTATTAAAAATTTATTATTAAATTTTATTTATTTTAATAAAATTCATTAACTAACTTATATTCTTTAATTGAATTTGAATATTACAAAAAATAATAATTAGAGTTTTATTGTATCAAAATCAAAATCATTTGTAAAGTAACAATAATAAAATGAAAATATATTCATTATTCTATAAAAAATATTATATATACTCAGATTTTTATGGTCGGGATACATATCCATTTAGTACAGTAGGAAACACCCAATGGATAATGTAAGAAATTGTGAGACTTTCATTGGGTGGTTTGGTGTACAAGGTTTGGGTCGTGATCTCGATGAGCTAAAAATTCTCCCATAAATGGTTTCACTCATTCTTAAGTTATTGCATATCATCTTAGGAATGGTTAAGGGAAAATACTAGTGATACTATCTCCTTTACAAGATCTAATAAATGGGCTTCATAGGGTATGATCTTAATGGTTGAGGCCAACACATTCTTCGTCTATGCCAATTGTTTTGTTAAAATCCTATACTTATATTTATAATATGATCACTATTCAATGATTATATTATCAATGGTTATGATTCATAATGGTATTTTAAATTTGATAAGATACAATGAAATCAATTAGGTTTATGTATTTTCTATAACCATTTTACAAAATTATAATTTTAATTAAATAAAAAGGGGAAGTTTTATTTAAAATAGTTAGGGTTGTTAAAATAAGGGTATTCCTTTGGTAGTGAGTACTAGATTGATCATAGTTAAGTGTATATCATTAATAATATTATTTTTGATGTTGTGGGACTAATCATTGAACTTTTGAAATAGAAAATTTGCGTAGATTATTGAGATGAGAGCATGATTACTAGTTTTACCACCAAGGCTTCTCAAGGATTATAAGGTTTATGGAGGGGAGGCAATAAGAACAAATGTTTTTATAGACTTGAAATTTGAGTATAAAGTGTAATTTTTCATCTTTTAGATATTTTAATCGGTAAAATGTTCATTTCTCCATAGAATATGATCTCAAATAATTTTTTTTGTCAACTCCATTGTTACTGAAACATGGTGTTTACCCTAGGATATGAGTTTGGTAGAATTCAGAGCTGTTAGAATTTATGTGGAATAATTAATATTTAATATATATTTAATTTAATATTAATTTATTCTCATAAATTCATTTTATGATATATATTGAATGGAGAGTTAGATTGAGGTTATGTATCTGGAAATTAGTATATAATGAGAAGTTTTTCCTAGGTGGGGTATAAACTCAGGTCGATCCTAGGCCCTATTTTCTTTTTATTTTTTTGTTCTTTTCTTTTTCTTCTTTTATTTTCTTTCTCTATTGTATTTTCATGAAATACCTAGAGGAATATACTTCCTTTAACCAATATAAAAAATTGGAGATGGAGTTAGAGAGAGAGATATTGGGAGAGGGGATGAAAGGTACCACCATGGAGCTCAAGAAGAGATAGATCATCGTGTGGCTGTCATGGATCATAGAAATCAGTGAAGCTTCAAAAAATTATTCCCCAAAGGAAGGCCATTTTATATTTTTTATAGATACATATAGTCTAGTTTCAAACCACTATTATGACTTCTTAGGACCCCTTATGGTTTGAACTATTTCTTTTGTTGAAAAAATGGCATTTTTGGGACATTTAGGGGGTTCCCATTCGAAACCCTCGATCACATAGTGTGTAGATTAAAATACACACACAATATTTTTTTACTATTTAGGGAAGATGATATTGTATAATTTCATGTCATTTATGGGGTGTAAAATCTATGTACTAGGATTTAGTCGAGTAGCTGAGTACTCAGCTAGATAGCCCATGTAGGGGTGCACAGTTGTGTAGAGTACATGAGCTTACCCCATGTGGGTTACACGTCTTATAGAGAAACAAATATAATTTAAGTACATGAAAAGTCCATGTGAGTTACATGAGAAGAAAGCCAATATTGGTTAAATGATGTGTATATTATCAAAATTCCATGCACTTGGGTTTTTACACATCAAGTCTGGATGGAGTACATGCCTAGTTGGGGATTTGGAAGAACATATTGTGTACTAGGCATAAACACCGTGTAATATCTCCCTACTACACTTTGGGGACTTTTTATATCATTATTCCCGACAGTTATAATTAGAAAAATGATTCATCAATTTTTAGTATATTTTTTCATAGATTGTATTTTTAAAACCCTTGAGGGTTTTTAGGTCTCCTATAAGGGGTTTCAAGCTATTTCCTAAACAAAGGGGTTCCTCCTTTGATAATTGAATCTATTTGTCTCTTGAGAGTGAGAAATTTGATTTGATAGGATCCATGAGATATATATATTTATCAATGATTTCGTTTCTCATTATTTGATGAAGACTCCCTTACGATATGTTCCCTTTTGGTCTAGGAGGCCATGAGTTTTTTGTTTTTGTTTTTGAGGATTCTCAGTAGGATACCTCTGCTTAGGATTCTACCTAGAAGACACTATGTAAGATACCTCTATATTCTAACTAGTACCGAGGGCAACCTATGGGAATCCTTTACTTACATTCTAACCTATGTAATCCATTATAGGATCCTTTTACCCTTATTCTATTTTGAGGATCTCATGATTGATGTCTATTCTTTCTACATAATCTATTAATAAGTTACTCATGTTGGATATTTCTTCCTATATACCATTTAGAGGATCCTTTTTAGGATACATCTTCTTGAATACTATCGATGATACCATGTAGGAGTCCTCATTTTACCTTCACTAATGAGGATCCCTAGTATGATTCCTTTGATTATGCATAGAATTCAAGGATACCAAGTAGGATGCCTCTTCATTTTTTAACATGGTGGACACAGTGGGTGGCCTGATGTTTGAATAAACCTAATTTATTATGTTGGTTTTGGGTATATATGGTAGCAGGTGTATCCTTATAACATGATCCAAACTTGTATTCACAAGGAAAAATGATAGTAGTGGTGGGTTAGTCATTCACCCACCCCACTCTTTTATTTATACATTCACTTGTTTACTGTTGCTGCAACAATGATTACCATAGGTGCTTCCTAGTTTGTGGATTATGAGCCTAACGTGAAGCATCATATAACTGGAATTCCTAGGGTACCTTATTGGACCAGTCTTTTCCATTCATTAGGATGGTCAGATTTATTTTTTGGGACTTGTATTATAACCCCTTTTCTTTACAATATTAAGATTCCTAGAGGTGCTTCCTAGGATCCAACTTTTAATCTATATATATTTTTTGATTCCCTTCACATCCCAATTGATGATGTTGAGAATGATTCCCCTATATTTGATTTATAGTATAATTACGATTATTACTCTCTCCTCAAATTTTTGTTTAAGATGGATAATTACACCCAACTCGATTTGGACATGAAATCCCTATTATTATGGTTCATGGGATTGAAATCCTTACTAATGATACCCATGGATGATTAATTTATCCCAAGCAATAGGGATGATTACAATCCCCATGATTTATTACTAGATTACAGTGTTGGGCATGGAGTTAAACATAATTGATATATATATTCATGGATGATTACACTCTCCCATGTGATGGGGATTATTACACTCTCCCTGATCAGATACCTCGTGGGGTGGGAATGATATCTCACTAGTGATCTCTCCTTAAACATTACCTAAGTGTTATACCATTAGGGATTATCTGAATCAAAATGTTGTGACTGCCTATGGACCTTATCCTAGGGAGTAGACAGGGGAATGGATTTACATGTTTAGTGTGTAATGGAATATGTGTCTATACCAAATTTAGAGGACTCTCAATTTATATATGGTATCATTAATTATAGTAATTTTAGGTGAGTACGAGTGAACCTAGAGTTAGGAAGAGTATCCCTATATGGTGACATAACATTCATAGGAATATTTATGGTTTTATATGAAGTTTTTATTTTTTGATTGGGATTATAGACCAATATATCAACTTAATTATTCACAAATTGAGTGGCACGACATGTTTCTCAATGCCCTCATTACAGTATGTCCATTTGTTTGGATCATGGGTACCAAAATCTAATGTGGATAGAGTTGTTTATTCTTTTATTATTTTATTATATAAGTATGTATATGAGAACATGAATATATATATATATATATATATTAATTGGGATATATATATATATCCATGTATACATATACTCATATGAGATGGAGTTATGTCTAGACAATTGGGGTATCAGACTCCAGAATCATTTTTGGACCAGTTTCTATTATTTATGTCTATTTCTATTTAATATTGGTTGTGCCTCAAATAGGTTTAGCATATTTAATGAGAATTCACTTTTGAAATAATATTTATAGGTTCATCATTGGGTGTCCTACTATGATTATACTCTCATCGTTGTACATGCACCTCAGTGTGCGTGAAGACCTCATGTATGTTTTTTAGGCTGATAACAGATGCACTATGGTTATGTTTGAGGTCCACAGTTTCATGATCGAGTGAGGATGCTGGTGAGGATTCCTTCGATTGGTCATGCTTAGTTTGACTCTTTCTTGAGACTGGGTATGAGGTCTATCTTGTAGTTTGTATTTGAGCCCTATACTTATATTTCAGTTTATTTTATGTATAACTATATGTATTGTTAGCCCAATGGAAGATCAGTGTTGTATATTTGACATGGATTTTTGGGATTTTATTTCATTTAATCTATTATTACATCTTGTTTTATTTCATTTTTTACTGGTCCCGCACTCATTTTATTTACTTCTTGTGTGATATCTATTTATTTCTACTATTTACTCTAGTATGAGGGTATATTCTTTCCAAGAACACATCCTAGGTCATCACTGCTAGTCAGAAGCATTTGGCATATGGAGAGGTGTGCTTGGGACCTTTTGGTGAACCAACTCGGATCACTAATTTAGTGACTTCCTCATTAAAACATTACATAGATATTTTCAGCAATTAATATAGTAAAATTTTAAGTTATAAGTGTAACCATAATATTTATTTCTACTTTTTATTCTTTATTGATAGATACTGGGTATTTTTAAAATTTTATTACTATGTGTCTCATAATGTAACTTCAAATATATTTGACATGGCTAGAGAGTTTGATGATTATCATTACTCTAGTTAGTGAGAGATGAATATTCAAATTAGATTGATAATACTGAATCCTTATTATTTGTTAGAATATAATTACATGGGATATAATTATTTTAGATATATATACTTATTATTTAATCCATGGAATTTATTGGTTAATACCATTATTATATTTTTTTTTTCTGTTTCCAATAGATATTTACCTATACCAGTCCTAGTATAGTTCCACTAGTAATTATTATATATATAGAACATTTATTTTAATTAGTACACCATGGGAAATTTATTTTTACCCCTCATTTGATGCATCTGGTCAGATATGTTTTAGAAGGGAATACCTGAGAAATTATTTTAGTAATGGGAGTTTATGTATATATTAGTTTTATAAGGATATATTTCTTTTACCACCTCAGCATGAGTCAACATTCAATATTGTCCATGTTATAGGAGTAGTTTCCATATTTATATCACTATACCATGTAGCACTAGATATGCTGTAATAATTAAGGCTATAAAAGGGTGACCTTATTTAAAGAGGGTTCATTCACCATGGTGTTTAAATATAGGATGATCTTGTCTTATTTGTAATTATGGATTATATATATTTTGACATTTTATTAATTATATATAGTTGCACAAGGATTTAATAAGGAATAAGTTCTAATTAAATCATATAGAGTAAATAATTTTTATCTTATAGAGGATCATGAATTGTCAAAGATTGATTAATGATCTTGGTATAACCTATTTTGAGTACAAGACTAGGATATTCAAAAGATAAATATCAAATGTCAGTATGGGAAAGAAATAAATTTATGACATTTCTGATAATGAATACACTAGAAGGTGTTCAAAGGATTCTGGAACTATGTGTTCTATCCTTACCATGATAGGTTTATTATATTATTCATATATGATTTTTTTATAACTATTGAGATGGATATGGGTATATAGATCCTGTAAGGGTGTTTTTAAAATCATTGAGAGAGTATTAAATATATAGTAAGGTATCAAAGTGTATGTTTATTATTTAAAAGGTTCATTTTATTGTTCATTTCATATAAAATTAATGATTTTTAATTGTCCTATGGAATTTTCATATGGTATTGGATTTGAATCCACCATAGAGAATATTTGAGTTTAGAAGTTTCTTAGTTCTGGATGGGGCAATTTCTCTTTTTAATTTTTTTAAAAATAATGGAATATATTATTTGGATGCATGAGTGTTGGATATAATTATATCATCTCAAAGAGATGTTAAACTAATGACATATTCATATATTTCAAGATAATATCATTCCTAATGAGGTTTACTAAGAAAATACTTACTGAGGCCTTGAATATTTGTTGATGGAAGATCATGTAGTTATTACTTATGGATAGAGACAATTGTGGATGAATGAACATTATTATGTGGCATAAATATAGAGATAAAAGTTATGTTTTTTTTCTAGTTTCTTAGATGCATCACTTTCAAAGAGATTTATTGGAGATATTTAATGACTATAAGAGTCTAAAATTTATATATACATCCAAAAGGACATGTTTGTTTTGTAAAAATAAATTATTGGAATTATTTCAAGACTACGAAATAATGATTTCAACTATTCTAGGAAATACAAATTCCATTAAAAACGTTTATGTGTGAATTCATATCGTGGTATGTTTCATGAGGCTCATGATTAGTGGAAATATATGAAATAGTTATCTATATTACATCTATAAATTGGAGATATCTATATGTTAGGATATTTACTCCGATTTAAAATGAATTATTCACTTATTCAGTGGGTTACTAATGAACTATTTTTGTGACCCCTTGAGTATGCTATAACATGATATCTTTATTCATAGAGATGCAGTAGAGGGTTGATCCAAGGGAATGGGTGGTATGAGATATTATTTTAGGGTATGTTATTTATTACCTTGTTTTTGAGGAATGAATTTCTATGAGTATTTAACAATTATCCTTTGGTAGTTCATCTTAATACATAGAACATTTATTAAGATCTAAGTATAAAATTAGAGAGTATTTTCATAAAGAGTGTTGTGGATGCAATTTTAGTAAGATTCATTACCTATGATAGGGTTAATATAGAGAATAATATCCTAGGTAATTTGGAACAACTGCTCAATATTCCATTTTATTCGTGGAATTACATATAAATAGACTTTGAAACATCTATAACGCATATTAATTGGAGTTTTTATATGATATGATTAATTTTTTATAGATTAATGATGCCTTACCATTTATTATATATTACGGGGGAAACTCTAGTAGATCATTTTGGATAATTTATAATTGTGGGATAGTGAAGTTTCATAGATTTCAATGACAATACTATCTTTTTGGAATTCATGATTCCCTTTATGTCAATGGTGTTTCCTGTGAAAGGTTTTTGTATGGTCTTATGACTGAGAATCACTTTTCATTCTCTAATAGATTGAGTATCGTAGAGGACTATTTTGATAGTTTAGGAAAATATTAGGACACATGTCTTGTATTTTATAGTAATATTTTCAAAATTAAGTATCTTAGTAGAGTTTTCATATAATAATAGAAATCACAATATTATTATATCAACACACATTGAGTATTTATATCAGATATAATATAGATCATCTATTTTAGGTAGAAATCTTTTCAATATCTCAAAAATTGACTTTTGTTATTTGATTAATTTCTTAAAACTTTTGTTTTTTATTCTCGTAAATAGATTAATCTTCGATGAAGAAATCAAGAATTTGGAAGTCGTTATCTATCTTGAAACCACCGTGTATGACAATTATTGAAGATAGTTAATCATGTTTTGGTGGTGAGTGATGGAGGAACTTCATCTTGAAAATTTTTCATTAAAATATAGTAGTGTTACAAAAAATCCTTATTCATGGGATCACAATATGATGTGAGGTATTTGTTTCCATTTGATCATCACGATTAGTAATTTGGCCACATCACTATTCTATTCCATATAAGAGGGTTCCCTAATCATTTGACATATATCCATGATTTTTTCATAAAAGGAATAACTCACATGGACTCATATAAGAAGAAAAATGTTTGTGGGTGTGCTATGTGGCACCCCCAGATTGGCTAGTTATTGTATATGCATGTTAGTAATTGTGTATTTGTAGGACATGTTTAATATTTATAAAAAAAATTATTTGAAATCATATAAATAACATGAACCTAAAAAAACATTTTTAGGCCATTTTATAGATTTTTTATGGACTAATTTATTTTTTTATATTAAATAGAACATGTGTGTTCTGGTGGACTTTATCATAGGTAGACCATTAATCGAATATTCTATCGTGGAGGTAGATATATTTTGGCATTTAATTTAATTCCTTATAACATAAAGGGAAGAAAAATTGTGACTGTAGGATTAATTGGAAATGATAATTCAATTAATAATAATTATTATATTAATAATAATATTATATATTAATATATTTATTTTTTAAAATTAATGAATATCACAAAGTCATTATGGTTTATGATTAGGGAATCGACTTATTATGAGACTATTAATTAAATAATAGGAAATTTTAATTTATTATCTTTATAATCATAAATTTTATGATGATATATAAATAAAAATTTTAATAAATTATAGAAATAATCAAAATCAATATTAATTTTTCTTATGATTTTTTGATGACATAAAGTTTAATCATTTTTTCATTATGATGAGATTAATTTTACCTGATGAACTTTAGTATGTATAACATATATAATCATTTTTTGACATTAAATTGGACATGTCTATTGATTAATGGAAATTAACAAAATTTATCATAAGGCGTATAGTAGTACTAAATTGTGTAAGAGGAAAGTGGGTTAATTTCATATGTATTGGTAATTATTAAATAATACATAGAAAATTTAAATGATTTGAGCTAGTAATCTAAAAGATAGATATTAATGACACATATATTTATATATATATATATATATATGTAATTTCATAAAAAAATTATTGTAAAATTAGAGGATGAATTATATATAGTTTATATTGATTATAGGTTATGTGAAATATAAATGAAAAATAATACTAATAAAAAATAATAATATATTATCATCACAGTAATGATTATGTATTTTCATGATACGGTGATAAATATACTTTATTTAATTTGAAATTCATTTGAAGATAATGAGGAATTAATTTAATAACCTTAATAATTAAGGTATTGAATACCTTTGATAGATATTTAAATAAAATATCAAATTTTTGGGGAATGTATTGATGTTGTCTTGGATCTCTATAATGACATGGAGGTGTCTATTATGGTGGGATATTTAGATTTAGATTTATATTTTTATGACTATAATAAATGGAATTTATTGGGTATTATATTCTAATGAAATATGGATATATATAAATTTATGGGGGAATACATGATAAAAGTTTGTATTATTAAATACGAAGACTCATTTTATTGATATATGGGTCATTGGTTGAGTTCTATAATTTCTTTATTAGTTTATATTTCTTTAGAATCTGATTCATTACACTGACTAATGGATATCAATATTTTTTGTTACAATGGAGATTAACTAGTATTTTTATTCACTACCTATTTGTATCTTTTATTATTATCACCCATATATCTAGGATGAAGAAGATAGTGATACCCTAGAGTATTTATCTAAATCTCAACCACGGAACCAAGTTTATGGTAGAGAATAATTCACTTTATTGTTTACAATAATTCTCTCTCATATCTCTAGGATTGAGAAGGATGATAATGTGTTGTGTACATATTATTTCATCACACATAATTTTTGGTATGTGATAAACCGTATATATATTCGAATACCATGTATGAGATTCAGTATAAATTTATTTCATCCTAATTTTAGAATAGTGTATCTTGTATTATTTATTTTGTGGGATAACTATGAGGAGATGTGATAATATTATTATTTTTTAGTTTAGGTTTTTATATTACATTATTACCATCCACATGTGAGGTAGATCATTTTAAACATTAGTTGAGGGTGGAACAAGGTGATTTGATGTATTTCAAGAGTGTTATGATGGTTAAACCTCTAAAGATAACAAATTGTAGGATTGTAACACTATGTGTCTTGGTTCCAAGTTATTATTACTCATCTTTTGGATCCCAATGATTGGATAGTAATAGAATGGGTTTGAGAGCCTATGTTACTTGTGGCCTCTAGTGGAACAATGTATATGGTGCGGAACTTAGACTTTTGAAATATAAATCATGGGTATAAACACATATATTAATACTTATTTGTTTATTAGAATCTGTTTTTTGTACATTTTAGGAATCCTTGTAAATAAAAATATTAACATAGATATTGGTAGTGTACATTGTGATGTGTGGTTTTTTTAAACTCTAAATATTGATAATTTAAAAACACAAAAGTTGTTTATAGGGTATAATTAATTGGGATAAGGATATTGAGTATTATTTCACACTAATACACACACTCACATTAATTAAAAAACCTTTTGTTTTTAATTGTCAGAAAATAAAAAAAATGGATGATCCTGGGGGATAGGGATAAATGGTATAAATGTTAGTTTATGGAATGAATTTTTTATTATAGTGAAAAAATTAATGTTATCTATATTTAGGCTTATATATATTATATTTATTTTATTTTTATTTGGTGACTAATTATATTATATTAAATATTATTATAGAGATACACATTTTTAATTCATTTTTTATATTACATGTTAGGATGTTATTTTATATTATGAAGGATGATATATATTGATAGAATATGGAAGGTATCAGGTAATATATTGGGGAATCACACCAATCACTTGAATGGAAAAACATTCTTGTCATTATCCATCGACTTATTAGAGACAAGCCTGAGGAGAACACTTACCCCTATACCTAGATGAGGTATGTTAATATTAGAGTGTTATGTTAGAATATAGAGTTAGTAACATGTAAGGTTTTTTGGGATAACTTATAATAACCAATTCTAATGATTTATTCTACATTTAATCATAATATTGATCTTTTGAATGGTTTTTTATGGCCAAATGTATTCTTGATAAAAAATCTTATTGATGGATCAAAACTAATAAAACATCATAAAAATACACTAGGTATATCAGAGGGAATAATTTGTTATATAGATTTAACTTAAGAATATATGTATTCATGATTTTATTTAATTTTTAGATATTGTTCATCGATGATACTAACAAAAGATATATAAATATCTATATAATTTGTTATAATCTCAAGATAGGGATGTTATTGTGGAGGTAATGGGTAGTGTTCACTTATATAGAACCATACATAGTATATTAGTTGTTTTGATAAAAAGATAATATTTGGATAATAAATTAGTATTTTGTTATATAGTTATTTTAATGTACTAGAGATAATTTTTTTTGAAGTTTCAATTGACTTTATTTGTATTCTAAAAATGGTATTAACACCACGAGGTTTGGGATAGAAATACTTTTATATATTATAAATTTTTCTCTCTTGTACATTAAGAATATCAGGATTTTGAATTCATTATTCAGTGATATTTTTAAAATTAATGACTTTTATAGTAATTTAATATTTGGTAACATCGATGTTTCACTAATCAAAGTATTAATTAAGGATCTTTATGATTTGATAATGTTTTTTGATTAGAGTGAAATTTATGATTAGATATAAACATTTAATTGGTCTATCTTTTTATAATGATTGTGATAATTTAAATAGATTAAATTATAATAGATTTATAGTATTTGATGTGATAAGGGTGATTATAAAACATTCATATCAACATGTATTCAAATTAAAATAAATAATCCATGGCTATATGATTCTACTGATAAATACATATAAATTTACATGAAATTTCTCTGAAAAGATATTATATAATTTTTAATAGATAGTTTAGATTATATAATGTAGTAGTCAAGATATGTATTCTTTCTCAACGAAAATATAATGGGTTAAAATAGGGTAAGTATTGTAATGATTCTCATAAAGGCCTAGACTATTAATTAAAGTGAGGATATATGTTTATTGATAATGTATCACATAAACTCTTGTGATATTTATATAGATATTAGTGATGAACATTTTAATGTCTCATATGTATGGTTATTAGTTTAATGGAAGGGAAATAAGAAATTATTTCATATTTGTTTTTTATTTTTTTGATAAGATTATGGATATAGATTAAGATCAACTCATTAAAGTGCATTTCAAGATTTTTAATGAATGTGATGGTTTGATTAAATATCTAATTTTAGATGTATATTATAAATTTTTCTTCTATAATGAAGATCAAAGCATGTATTATAATGGGGTGTTGATAAAGATTTGGACTAGTGTTTTTTGAATGTAGAAATAGTTGACTAAAACGGGTTTAAATGTGTTATTTTGTGTTTACTCTAGTTATATATTATATTATTATGGGGTATAAACTAGACTTATCATGATCAGTTGAACATATTTTGGACAATCTAATTTATATATAGAAGTATATTTACCCCAATAGGCTGTTAATTTTTTTTAAAAAGGGTGGAGGTGAATTTTCTCTTAAAAACATAATACCTCCATAATTGTTTTTATAATAGATAAATTAAGTTTTTATTGATAATTTTTTTATATCTTGATAAAATATTTAGTTAATATAGACACTAGTTTTTAATAAAATTATAGGGGGTTATAATGGCTGAATTAGAGGTATAAACAAGGTTTATTGACATACTTTGATGATAGTAGTCATATTATGTGGTTGGTGGTTCAATTAAGCATGGTTTCAATGATTTTATAAAACCATCTCCAATATTAAGTCCATGTTTTCAATGAACCAAGATAAGAGTATCTTGAAATGTATAATGATAGTGTTTTAATAACCTTTAGTCTTTAAAATATAGGGGTCATAATATATTATTAATAAAATACTAGGTGTCACATGGATATATCTTGATTTTTTGTTACACATTGTTATTATATAAAATTATTAGGCACCTGATAATTTTTATTTAGAGTAATTATTAACACTATTAATAGTTATTTATGTAAATTAAACATATGGTGAGTAATTAATCGATATGTTTATCTATGATAAATGTATTAATTATTTAAATCTATAATTAAATTATTTTAAATTATTTTCTTTATTAATGATTATAATATGAATCATTCCACTAGCTTATATATTGAAATATAATAATTTCTTCTATTATGATTATATATGATATCATTTAATACTTAAAAAGATACCTCCTTTGAACTAAGGATTATGGATGAAGTTTTGATTTTTACGTGATTCTTTAAATATGATTTGATATGGAGTTGATTAATTATGGAAATATTATAAAATTAAATTATTGTTTAGATTACTCAAAAATAAATATGAATTTTTATTTGGTGTTGATAATTTTTGTTAGGTGAGTTTTTATATAGTTGTTTTTGTGAATAAATATCGATTTTTTTTATTTTTGATTTATGTAGTGATCTATTGAGAAGTCTGTAGTAAGGGGAATCAAAATATTTAATTATTCGAGGGTGAAACCTTGAGAAATATTCTTAAAGATGGGGGGGCTTGACACACTTATCCAAAGACTAATGGGATAAATTTTCAATTTATTGATGATGAAATTTATCACATCTCAATATTTTAGATACTGACAAATTGATTTTTATAAATAAACATATCCTTATTTATATGTTTTGAGAAATTTTTTATACATTAATTTTTAACATGTTAGTTACATGATTTTCCTTATTTTTGATGAGGTAAGTTAAGTAATGAGTTTCTCCTATGTGGGGAAGTTAATATTTTACTTATCAGAGTTTGGAAATGTTTAACTATGTCATATTTCATATTCTTTCTCTATTTCTTCTTAAGACATGTTTTTTTTGAAAAAAAATTGAATGGTTATACTTCACAGGATTTATTTTTATTATAAATGAAATGAATATGATCATTTAAATTTTATCCCTTAATTTATTTTTAATAAAAAATTATTTCAATGGTGCTGAGAATGTATTATTCATGGTTTCATTTGAAAAATACTTTATATAAACTAGGATTTTGGAACTTTATTCAGTATCATTGAATTTAATTTATCAAATTTTAATAAAATTTGTACTTCTATAGGTTTAGTTTAATAAACAAAATGGTTTTGTAAAAAATATTAAATTTTAATTACAAAGTGAATGTCTATAATTTTCTATTATACAATGTATCAAATTGAGAAACATATATCAGACTTAATTCTTCAATAGAGAGTTTTCTTTGGGGCAATGTATCTATAATTTTTAATAACTATTCAATTGTAAGTGGTAAGAGTGTGAATTAATTTCAGAAAATTATAATATATTAATAATATTTTTTACATATAAAAATCTAAGTGTTTATTTCTTGGACAATGTGATATGAAATATTGGGTTGGAGGATTCTCTAGGGGAGGCATTTTCCTGGAGGAAAAAATTCATCAGTGAATCATGGATTCAATACACAAATATAACTAATCCTTTATATAATGTCTCATTTGATAATATTATAAAAAAATCATAAAAAGACATAGTCATTCTCTATACAATGATTCATGGAATAATATATATATATATTATTGATTAAAAAAATATTTTACAATGCCATCAACTTGAGTTATGAATTGTGGATTTTCTTAAAGAAAAGATTGATTGTAAAAAAATTATCTAAAACATTTGAAGATAAATATTTTACATTACTGATAATAGTATTTAATATCTTGATTCTAATTCATAATATAATTATTATGATAATTTTTTTTAAAAAAAATTCAAATTTAGGGATTTTGAGAAATTTTAGAGAGAAATATTTATGACTTTTTTATAATTTTGAGAATAACATTAATCTATGAGTAAACCTATTAAAAATGATATATCATTGTATATATAATTTTTAAACTAATATAAGAAGTCTAAGAACATGTACATCTGACGTACATATTGAATTTTCTTAAATAGATATGTTTCAATAATTTTCATCATATATATATATGTATTTATTTTTTATATATTTATTGGATAATTTCTCAAAAAATATGTTTATCTAGTTTTTTTAAAAATATAATCATTTTATGTGCATTAAGAGAGTTATTATAAAATTTTATATCTATATAACACACCACAAATGGTTTCAGATATGGAATCTATATAGTAGGTAGTAAAGAGATGGGGTGGAACCTCAACAATATGGTTTTCACCAAATAGAAGTGGTGAGTACACATATCCCAAGCTGGGGGATCATTTTTCCATTCTTCAAATAATCATTTTAGGATCATGCATCCATCATATCAACACAACATGGGTGGAGGCACCATCTTGTTCTAACTTATTTGATATAATATATTTAATGATTAAATGAAAATGATTTTTTTTCTATAAAGCATGGTTTATATAAATGTGAAGATGAGGGAGGTGGTGTATGGGGATGCCAAAGAGAACACCATGTTTATTCAGTTAGTGCTGAGGGACGTTAGAGAATATACATGTTCTATTTTAGATTCCATGAATTTCATTGGACTCCTCTAGACATCTCAGATTAAATTAAAAAATATTTAGATTTTTTTTTGAAAAGTTTACAAGACAAATTTATTAAGTTTTAATTAAATAGAAGTCATGGGATCATGTTGAGATTCTATCTTATAAACTATCAAGTAATTCATCAATTAAATAGGTATATACAATATGTAAGTGAATTTAACACTACATTATGAAAATAGAAGATACATTTTAATAACCGGATTAATAAATAATTATAATAATGAAACATACTATTCTTAAATAAATAATAATCAAAATAAATAATATAAATAATTTTTTAAATTATTTAATTTCACTTATTCATTATGTATTATTATTGGAGAATGGTCTTGAAATGAATTTGTGTATTAAATCATTGATAATATTAATTAATTTTCTTTATTATTTTTTATAAGAGGTATAAAAAATTAGAACCATTTATAATTTTTATTATATTATAATATGTATATATATATAGGGTTGACTAGGATAACATAATTTCATATTATAAGTATCTAAAATGTTTCCCTTTTACACAATAATACACATATTAAGACCCAAAAAACTACGAATAGAAAAAATATTTTTATATAATCATTACACAAAAAACTAGCTTCACTATTTTTTCAATTTTTATTAAAAAATATTAATCTTGAAGAGTAAAAAAAAAGAAAAAATAAAAATTATATGTTTTAATTGAAAGATCAAATTGTTTATATGTAAAAAATATATTGAAATGAAAAATTTATGAATCATTCCAAATACACAAAATCATATTTCACAAATCACATAATTATGAATTTAAATTAAATTTATTGGGATTATTATGTATACTTACAAGACCGATGTTGTAGTAAGACCAAAAAATGATATAGTTAGTGAAAATAACTCCATATTAATGAACTGAATCCTCTAATAGATATTTCTATTAAAATATGTAAATATAGTTTTATAATTATCAAAAAATAGTAATAATAAATATAAAAAACATAAAAGTAAATCCATCACTCACATTTCACTTAATTTTGGTGGTGGGATATGGGAATAAGTATTTTATCAGACACTGTAATGGGGAATTAAAGGTTCCAGAGTGGTGAGGGACACCACTACAGAATTTATGTGATGATGGGAAGGATACAGGGAGGGAGGTCAACATTGGATAGGCAGTGGAAGAGTCAAAGTACAAATTTATCAATAGGGGATGTGGTAGAGGGGGTGCATTGGAAACATAATCCACCAAAATTTTTATAGGAGGTGAAGTATCATTAGGGGGAGATATAAGGATGTGGAATGGTTGCCTCAAGTGAGGGGAGGTAAGGAAAAAATGTGGAGACATGAGGATCACTATAGTTCCTAGGGTTTATAATAAGATAGGGTCATATGAGGAGAGTTAATGGGTTGAGATGTGTTTCTCATGCTTATAAATTTCCCAATCCTAGGGGTTCACTAGTCTTACCCTTAGGATGAACATGCACACACACACACACATATATGGGCTATAGTGTTGGATCCCCACCCTGTTTAATGATATATGTTCAACCCCCCATATTATGCATTAATTTTCAGTATTTATTATGTCAACATGTAGATTTAATAATGACATATTAAACCTTCACTTAATTGAGTTTTCACCGAGACAACTAAACAATATATTTACCCTTAATTTGTAACTTTACTGAACCCCATCATGGAAGAACAAAACAGTTGGGCCTTCAAACATGAGAAGAAAGATTCCTAATCACTTCCCAAATTCAATAAATAAATATTTGATAAATAACACTAGGTGTATCTACTATGTAACCACTTCTTATAATAATTTAATATCATAACAATTATAAATTTTATGAAACAGAAAAAATATAAATGAAAATAAACATGGGAAATAATTAAATTCATTAATGATATCCCTTATTATATTTTGATAATTATTAATTAATATATGGAATGGAAATTATTTAAATACCTATTTTGATATCAAAATTTATATTTTGAATGATTAATTTAACTGAAATAGGTTTATTATAAGGTATAAGAATATAATAAATACTGTAAGATGAATGTACATTAATTATTAAGTGTTGGTAATTATTAAAGAATACCGAGATAATTAAAATGATTTGATATGAAAACATAGTTTATTAATCATAATAAAACACACACACACACACACACACACACACATATATATATATATATAAATTACTAAAACAAATTAATGTGAATGAATAGGATGAGCAATGTAATGATAGTTTTGATTATGAATGGTTGGAACTATTAAAAAACTATTGATTTTAATACTGATAATGGAATATACTACTAATAATATGATAAGGTAATGACTATTTTATAGTTAATTTTATATAAATAGGAAGTAAATATAAAATTATTATAATTTTATTAATAATTAAAGTGGTTAATTTATTCATATAGATTTAGATAAAAAATGAGAATATTGAGGAATATTAAGATGATATTTTGGATCAAAGTTTGATTTCATTTTTTTTCAATATAATTTTATGTGTAATATATTCTAGTGTGCAATGGATATTTATAGTGATGTGTACTATATATATTACTCACTTTTCTCACAAACTACTTTGGGTTAGAGTATGATGATGATATATGTGTTTCATTAATTAATCTAACACATTTATCTTGGTTGAGGGAATGGGGATACACTTGAGTATTGATCTTTATTTAAACCATTTAATTGGAATTGATATAGATGATGATTCACCATTATGATTACAATCTTCCACTCCTATAATCTTTAGATTGAGTTGTATGATTATTCATTGAGTACATATTCGTTTATCACCCATAAATCTTAGTTTTAGGCAGAAAAAATGTTTATTTTCACACTAGTATGAGAATATTTATGTATAAATTTCTCTAAAATCTCATTATTTTGTTTATTAAGAGATTTATGATGTGGGAAAACTATATTGGGATGTGGGATAATAATAGTTTTTTGGGATATGATATTTTTATTTTGGGGACACCACCTACATATATGGTGGATGAGTTTCAATATCTATTAATGGAGGTTTATAGATAATCACTAGATGGACATATTTTTATGACCATTACTCATATCATGGTAACTAAGTTCAGTAATATAGTATAGTGGGTATTAGATATGAGGTAATATTTCACATATTTAGGATTAATTTATAAAAATTGTAACACAATGTGGCTGGGATCTTAGGTTTATAGTTCCCTCTATGAGGACATAGTATGTGTTAAGGAATATGAATATACATATATATTAATACCTTGTTTTTTTATATTTTTATTATGGTGAGGTATGATAATATTTATTATAACAAAAATAATAAAAAATCCACTGGTGATTTAAGATGTGATTTCTTTATACTCTATTTATTGATGAAGAAATTAGAAACTAGTGTTTTATTGGGATTTGATCACTATATATGAAAAATATAATTACTATTATTTCTCACCCATTTAGAGAACTCATCCATTCCCCAAAATTTTATTCATATAGTTATGTGGATATAGATAGTTGATGATCTAAGAGGCTATAAATACATGGTAGCTTTGGTAAATGATGGCATGGATTTTCCATTACGATACCCACATTTGTTTCATCAAAATTCATGCATGAATTTGTTTTTGGATATTTTACCTATATGTGTTCATTCATTTGATTATTTTACATAGCATTGTGAGGTTACTAATTATTTATGTATGTTTTATGTTGAATTGTTGATTATTTATTAGCCTTTGGGTCGATGATGTTCTATAATAGAAGGTGAAAGGTATATAAAATAACATTATGTTAAAGGTGTGTTTTAAATTTAAATTATTTGTGTTTTAGAATTTCATTTGATATATTTTGAATTATTATTTGAGAGTTTTGGGTAAAAGAATTAGAAGGATAGTGATAAATTGAATTTGAATTTCTAAAATGTTATATCAAGGACCATTGACTACATAGTTATTCAGTATTGAGTATCTAATAAAGTTTTATTATTGTTGAACCAATGGACAATCGATGAAATTGTTGGTGTGGTCAGTAAAAATTGGGTAGCCAGTATCAAGGCCCCATATAACGACCAATACTTCTCATACAAATATATAACATCCTAATTAGTCGATATTGATTACATAACATAAAAATATACACTAGAATATTAAAAAAGGATACATAAACAACTGGTTCATAGGTAAACTACATCATATCCCAAGATGTTCTTCCTTACTAGAACCCTTCTTGGAAATATCATACATAATAAATTTATTCAGAACCAAGGTAATGGAAACATGATAATGGGTGATATTTGATTCTCCATAATGGTAAATGAAATATATATCAATGACAAATTATATATAATATGATCATGTGGTTTAGGAACACGAGCATAACATTTAAATACTATACCTCACATATCATAGATCATAATATTGATTCACAACCTAATGAATGGAAGTTAATATGGCATTAATAATGAATTAATAAAAGAACATGGGACATGAGAGCATAACATTGGCATGAGATATAGATTTGTGGAATACACATAAGAAACAAAATTTATTTACTTATTAGTCAAGGATTACTTTCAAGCTATCATAGTGGAATGGATTCACTCTACTTACCATCGTATTAGTCACAGTTCATTCCCAATACTATTATATTGGAATATTCCTCTTACTAAACTAACTTCAATCCCCATTATGGTCTTTTTTATCTCATGAGATATCCTTTATTACCCAATTTGATGGAGTGCAATATAATTTTTTTCCCACCCTTCAAATAATAAAAATCATATATATGTGTTCCATAAGATTATAAAACAATCACCATATCATAAAACATAAAAATGAGAAAATTATTCATAAAAATATTAACATAGCATAACTAGTGTAAAGTAAATGAGATTCATACACATTTCCTCATTTCCTCATTTTATCATATTATAACCCATGGAAAATAAATGGGTTTAATAAAAATCTTGTAATCTTAATAATAAACCATCCAAATAAATATTAAGGATTAAATTGTTGATCATATACCCAATATGAGTTTATGAAACATTGAGGATATCATCATAGATGAAAAGTTCCTTTATACAATCACTTGAAGCACGTCTTGAGTAGAATACAATTTTCACAATGAAACCACTTATTTAAAATCCAATTTGTTTTTCAATTATTGAACAAAATATTTTGTTTAGATACATCCTTTGAAAATTTTAAAATATTTTTCAAGTCATTGTGTATTCATGATGGCATGAGGTTTCTTTCATATTTTAAAAGTTAAAATAAACATTTTCTTCACAAATTTATAAAAATTCAAAAAGTACATTGTTTGAAAAATAAAAAGTATAGTAAATTTATACATTTTTCAAAAATTCAATAACTGGTAAAAATGAATTTAAAAACACATAGAGTAGTATTAAAAACATTCTAAAAATAATTTTTAGAAAACATGGATATGATAGAAAAATTATTTTTGAAAAAAGAGTAAAATAAATCCATTTATTATTAAAAACATTATTTTAGTATATTGAGATTTTAAATAGGGAAAAATTAAAGGAAATAAATTAATATCATGAGATAAATATATTAAAAAAATTCAAGAGTTTATTTAGAGGTATATAATGAAACTTCATCATTAGAAACTCAATCATAAACAATCTTGATAAGTAATGAGATTATAACATAAAACCCTTACCACTTTGAAAAAATTTGAATCATAATTACAATAAAAGTATAAAATAAAATAAAACATTAAATATCATTAACATAAGGAGGTACATTATTGAAAATATCAAATGTGTGTAATATACACCTCTTAAAATAAGAGAGGTTTTTAACAAAATAGTTGTCCCAATAAAGACAAATTGATATGATAAAACCTTACTACAAGTTACACTTATAACAAATGAACACTAACCTCATGTAAATTAAATATAAATTCATTATAAATCTATAATAGAATAATATAAATACATATAATATGATATGTATTCCATTTAGAAAATTTTAACACATATAAATTAACAACCCTTTTTAAAATCATTATTTTTGGGTTACAAATATTTAATTTTTTCATATTAATTTTAGTAAAATGTTTCTAGTGTATTTAAATTGATTATATATAAATAATATAATAAATATTAATCATGATATAATTATAATAGATATTTATTATATATATATTCAGAGTTGTAAAAAAATTTTAGTTATAAAATAATGAATTACACCATTTATAGAGACGGTAGGTTGTACATACACATAAACTATTTTTTCATTTCTATATATATTGGTTGAAAGAAAGTTAAATAATAATTAAACCTTATATATTAATTATTATACCATAGAAATCATATATATTAATATATTACATACTTATTACAATCCATGTAAAACTGAAATGAATAACAATTCGCATTGCTTAATGGAAGTGGTAGTCCACGTGTACATAAGAGTGATGTTATCATTTTAAAATGGATTGGAAGGTAAGAAGGTAGATATGATATTTTATTTCCATAAGAATTATTATTTCATAAATATAATATATAACAATTATACCTATCATAATACACCTACATTAAATATTATAGTGAAAAATTAATTATATCTCTACATGGAGATGGAAATCTACACTTATACACGAATAATACACTCACTTACCACATGATGGGAAAGAGAGTGGATAAATCTAGTTCCATAATCCTAATAAAATTTAAATATATTTTTGATAATTAAATTATTATTATACCATAAATACCAAAAAAATTAGACAATGTAAATGAATAAGTTAAAAAAGAAAGTGAGCGATTAAAGTGGTTACATCTTCTTTTAAATACATCATTTAAATCACCTCTTAATGACCCTAGGGTTGGTTATTTGGGAATAAAAACACCTACAACAAGTGGATAAGTATTATTAGATAATAATTTGTGGGGATATTTTTTGTATAGATGGATCAATATTGTGTAAAGAATAAAAATGTTGGGTGTCCTTTTATAAGGGTGGTAGAGGATAAACATGCAATTTATTAAAATAGTAAAATATAGTAAATCCACTCTCAAGAAATATGATTTAAAATTTTTATTAATTAAAAAAAATGATAGGGTATAAAAAAATGATACAAAAAAATTTATATAGGTTATGATGTTATTTAAATCATTACCTTTTGTATTAACCCCATCGTTGACTATTTTTGATCTGAACCATAGTAAAAACTATTTAAATCATAAAGTATTAATATTTTTACCATAAATAAAAAAGTGACACATAAATAGATTTGTTTTATATTTTAATCCTCATTAAATTTAATTGGGCTAATATTATATTTTTAGGAATTTTAAGTCTTCGAATAAAATATTTTATGTTACAAAATACAATTAATGTCGATTTTGAACCTATTAATTTAATTTTACTTTATTGAAAAAAATAATAATATGAAATTAGAAAATAATATCTTCAAAAATACATAATATATATTATATATCTACATAATTCATGGATAATAATAGATCAATCATATTATATTACAGTTAATTTATTTATAATAAATTATTTTAATCTTTTATTAATTAAAGAAATACTATATCGGCACTACAAATGAATTTTCAGAAATTATATAATTAATATAAATTATAAATAAGTAATCATTAGAGAAATAATTCCATTATTATTAATATGTCCATTTTCATTAATTTACAACATCTTATTGTCCCAATGTTAACACATAATAGATATTTTAAATTAACTGAGAGACATTTTTTATTTTTTCATTAAATATTATATGGTTTATTTTCCTAAAAAACATCCATTAAAAAATTAAATATATAGTATAAGGTGATAAGGTTATCATGACATTTATCCATTAAGGATTAATATAAAAATGATGACATTAACATTTAGTTTTAAACTAGGATATCATGATCTACCTTTACCGAGGTGATAAATTTTACCATAGTTACTATTCATAATGTAAAAATATAAAAGAATAATATTTATGAAATTTGGACCTAAAAATTATGAATAAAGAATCAATTTTCAAAAATTGATTTTCTATATGTGGTAGAAAATATTTTAAAATAAGTTCCCAAAATACAATGAAAACTGTTATTTTGAGAAATACATTTTAAGAAAAAAAATTGGATTTATTCTTATCATTTGCCTAAAAAACCTGAGATGAATGTTAAAACATTTTTATTGAATATATAATATATAAATTTAGTTAAAATCATTCTTATATATTTATTAATTATATTTATGAAAATAAAAATACATTATGTGGATACAAATATGTTTTTTTGAAAAAACATATCTTTTACTTTTTAATGATTTATTTCTTATTTCTAATCCATTGATAACTAATGAATTTATTTTATATCAATTTAATCCATAAATATTTATTAATTTAGTTATTATTATTCATACCTAGAAATTTAACATTATAGTTGTAACAATATACTTTATTATCATAAATTTAGACTTAGGGGTTTCTATATTACAAGCTATTAAAAAAAATTATTTGAGAAGAAATATAACATAAAATATTGGGCTGTTAAATTCTACTCCAACATAAATTGATTTTCACCATTTTAAATATATAATTCTGATACAAAAAAATAATGGTATATCTATTTTTTACATCATTGGGTCCCCTTGTAGCTTCTTTGAATATCTGATTCATCTATAGAACATTGACCACGTGAGTAGCCTTGTTCCATAGAACTTTATATCTATGATACATGATTTACACATATTTTCCTTTATAGGAAATATCATTATCTAGTTTTATTAACTATGGGTTTGGTAAATATGAAGGATCATGTATATACTTCCTCAGGATATATACATGGAACATATCATGAACCTGTGAGAGGTTTGGTGGAATCACTAAGGGATAAGTTAGAATAGAGTACACAATAAAGAATATTTTAAGGGAGAATATACCTAGTTACAATATTTCCCTTATTTAAAAATATCATAAACTTATTCTATAGAGAAATTATAAGAAATACCTTCTCACTAGCTTATGTCTCCATATTTCACTAAGGGTTTTTAATGGAACCTTTTTATTAACTTTGATCTACCTTTATATAGTGAGGAATAACGCTAAATTTATTTATCATTTCCACAGATAACTAAGGTTCTAATATATTTATTTCTCCAAATTCATCCAAATATTTTATATTTATAAAAATATTTACATGGATGGATTCATAAGGATCTATTTGAACACTTGACTAAAAGATATTATTTTTTTAAATCTCAACTAGATGAAGGGATTGATCCCATCCACCGTTGAAATCCATAGAAAAAGATATCATACTATTCTCTAGTGTTTCAATGGTCCTATCAGATTAACTATCTATCTAAGGATTATAAGCTACACTAAAACACAACATTGTCTCCATATCCTATTAAAGAAAAAGCTAAAAGTGATGTATTCTACGATATCCCTAAAGTGTGATGAATTTTTATGGTGATTGGATACTAACCAAATAGCATTATGACCATTATATTTTTTAGGGAGTTTTATGATATAATCCATGGAAATGTTTTCCTATTTCAAATTTGTTATGGGTAATGGTTTTAACATATACTATGTGTTCTGTATCCTAGCCTTAATATACTGACATACCAAGCACTGCGATACATACAGTCAAATACCTCTCTTCATGTTATTTCACTAAAAATACTCTTTCAAATATTTATACATATTCATACATCAAGTATGAATTTATAATAATTAACTGTGTACCTAATCCAACAACACCATATTTAAATCTTATTTATACAAAACACATATATTGTTCTCAAACATTGTAATTCCATCACAATCATAGTTAAAATCAGGAATATTTCTGATCATCTTATGTAGTTCCAAATATTTCTTCCACACCTCTTTAGTAATCTCATTGATACATGATTGACCAATAATTTAGGAAAGATAATATTTCTTTATTCCCCCCCCCAATCGGACTATATTCATCCTTTTTAAATCTATAATTTTATATCGTTTTTCCCTCATCATAACATTATCCTTTCGAATCAGATCATCTTCCACCTTGTTCACTTTCAAATGGTGACAATGTATTGAGTAATCATAATATTTAATCAAATACATACATCTTCTCAAGATAATGTCTAAATATTATTTATTGAATACATAATTTACACATTTATGATAATTATATATATGACACCATTCTTCATAAAGATATTTCCTCTATATCATTAATAAAAAAATTACCATTGCTAACTCTAAATCATGAGTTGGATAATTTTTCTCGTGAATCATTAATTTTCATGAGGCATAAAATATCATCATATAATTATATATGAATATTAATCTCATTCCCTTTAATAATGAATCAATAACTGTTACAAACCCATCTCTACTATTGGGTAATGTTAGGACAATGTTTTTTGACTAAACTTATCTTTAGTTCCTTAAAACTTTCTTCACATTCATCAATCCAATGAAACTTGGATCCATTTCAAGTTAATATAGTTATTACATTAAATAATCATTTGAAATTATACACATAGTACTAATAAGATCCAACCAAAACAAGAAAAATTAAAATATTAGTCACAGTGGTTGATCTAGGATTATGTTCAGAAACTTCAGTCTTTCAGGGATCCACTAATATAACCTCTATTGAGATTATATTTCTTAAAAATGAAACTTTTTAAGCTAAAATTCACACTATTTAAATTTTTCATATAACTTATACTTTCATAGGGTATTCAATATAGTTCTCAAGTGATCATCACACTCTTCCTTTAATATTGAATATATAAGAATATCATATATAGAGACTATAAAAAACTGATGATGTTAATCCCTAAAGACTTTATTAATTAAATCCATTTAGATAGTTAGAAAATTAATAATACCAAATTGAATCACTATATACTAATATTGTACATACCATGTACCAAATTATCTCTTAGGTATATCCTCCTTGTTGACCCTCAATTGATGATATCTATAACGAAGATCAATCATTGATTTATTTTGAGATATGCATAGTTAATCAGAAAATTCATCAATATGAGGAAAATAATACTTATTTTGGATTGCAAGATTATTGTTTTTCTGATAATGAATGCTGAGTTACATTGATCAACCATTCTACCTAATAAATTGAACAGGTACACCCCAAGGTGATTCACTTGGCCAAATTAATTCCTTTTCAAGATTCTTATGGAGTTTCTTATTAAATTTAGGTTACACAATCAGGGACCTTAAATATAGAGTATTTTCAATAGGTATGAAACTAGATATGAGTTCTATGGATAACTAAACTTCAAAATTCGGTGGAAGATTATGAAACACTCTAGAAAATAAATAAAAAAACACCCACACAATAGGAATGTCATTGATGTTGTGATTCTATAAAACCATTTGAGTTAAAAATAAATTTTGAATAGGAATAAAAACTTAAAAAATGTTTTAAAATTTCATTAAATATTCATATTTATTATTTCAATGATAGATAATCATACCATTGTTTTGAATATCAAATGTGACTTCCCTTCTTTAAACATTAGTGTGAACTTCTTCTAAAGACATCCAATCCATGACCAAAATAACATCAAATATCCCTATATGGGGAATAATAGGATTTTAAGGTTGAAAATTAATAAAAAATTTAATCATAAAAGAATCTTAATCTTGTGATTCAATCATCATAACATTACATGTTTTCATATCTAATTCAACCTATAATCATTGAGGGTGGGAATTTTCATTCATAGATACTTTTCATTATATAAGGTAATTAATATTACTAAGATCAAATAGGGTACATCAATATTTTATCATACCTTTAAACACTCAAATTTATCAATTTATCATCAAAACCTTAGTAAACCCAATAAGGTTAGCATTACCATCAGACATCTTTTATCAAAGTGACCAATCCTAAAAAATAATTCATAAGATATCTAAATCATGACACCATATTTTCAATATATGAAACCATATATTTAACCTAGGTTATCTATTATCATCATTAATTAAAATATATCATGATGGTTCATAAAAAAAATGTGAATTAACCCAATAACATCCCATGAGAATTTCAAAAGAGATTCACATTAAGGGAACTAACCGCACACCAGAATGATGGTCGAGATATACTCAAATCCCCATTTATAGGTTATTACCCATAGATGTATCTGTACTAATGTCACATCAAATTTTTTTATCCAAAGTGAATTTTTTTTCATGAAAAACTACACTTTTTTATTTATAATAACATATTAAGACTTTTTATATGTAAGATTATCCCAAGGATTATCACTAATTTTTTCTCATCATAGTTTCCAAAGGTAACTAAAACATTATCTAATACTAACTATAGTTAAATATAATTTTTGTACATACACACCACATCTTAATATATGAATATTCATTACATAACATAAAAATCCATTCCAAAATCATATAGGTATAGTGGATTATCAAATTGGGATACATTTTGACTACTTTATAAGTGAACTATATCATCTTTGAATTTTTTTCCGAACTATAATCCTACATATACATATCATACATAATTCCTTTTTTCAAAACCTAGGGAAAGTAAATATAATAAAATATGATACATGATACTTAGTAAAGATAAAAATTGTAGATATAAATAATCACATAAAAATTAAATGAGCATAAGGGTATGAGAATATGATAATATCATTTAAAAACAATATAATCCATATCATTTACCATAATCATAATTCATGGATTGATTATTGGAATTATATAACACATGAATAATTGTAGAATAAGAGAAAATGATCAATGACATTATAACATCATCATAAGACATTGATTCATGGAATACACATAATCCCATAAAATTATATCCATAGTTCTTACGTATTACTAAAGAATAAGTCCTAGTAGATTGGGTTCACTCACCATACCATAATAGTAGTGAATAATAACTCCCAAGACTGTCATATTTGAAAATTTCTATTATTTATCTACGTTCAATCTTTATTACAGTATTTTTTATCTTATGAGATACCAATATTTAACTAATACATTAGAGGGATATATAATTTCTATCCCATATATCAGATAATGAGAATCATATATATCTGTTACATAAGATCATAATACATTCATCATATCATAACCGATTAAGAGAAAATATGTTTCATTTATATTTTATCATGGATTAACCAATGGAAAATAAACACGTTTCATGAAAGTTTCACCATTTGATCATAACATAACCCATGGAAAAGAAACAGGTTTCATAAACATGTTTTCTATATTATAATAAACCATATATTGAAAAGAATAAATATTTTATCATGGATCAATATCACTTTTACAAATTTATTTCACAAAAAATAATGAAATCATAGAAGAAAAAATATTTTAAAAGATCTATTGAAGTGTGTCTTGAGGAAAATGCACATTTCCATTTGAAATTACTTATTTAAAATCTAAAAAAATCCCAAATATTAAAGAAAACATTTTATTTTAATATTATCCATGAAAAATTTTAAGGTAGACTCAAGTAATTAACTTGTAAAGAGAATGGGAAATTATATTGATTACATATAAGTTAAAATAAAACATTCTTTTGAAGCTTTTGTAAAAAAATTACATCATTATAAAAATGATAATAATATTTATATTAAAACATTTAAAAAAAGTTAAATCATGTGAAAAAATTAATTTAAACACTCATACTTTAATATTAAAAACATTATTAAATTTTTTTTAGAATATATGTATATATAATAGATATGATTTCAACTGAAGAGATAAATAAATCATTTTTACTTAAAAAAATTCTTTCAGTATCTGGAGTTCATAAATAGAGAAAAATTAATGGAAAGAATGTGATCTTTAGAGATAACCATAGGATAAGAAAATTCAATTTTTTAGATTTATATCCCAATATTTCATCATTTGAAACTTAATCATAAATAATCATGATAAATAATGAGATTATAATATAAAACCCTTTCCACTTTAGTAAATTTTGAATAAGAATACCGATGAAATAATAACATAAAATGAAATAATAAATATAATTTACAGAAATATTTTCATGATAGACCATACCTATGGGGATTTATATACACCTCATAAAATAATTTATGTGTATAACATAATATATGACCCAATGAAGACTATTTGAGATGAGAAACTCTTACCTCAAATTCAACATGCTTTGAATATGATCAAAGATCTTGTGTAGTAAATTTTGATTTATCATACATAAATAGAATAATCATATATATATATATATATAATATCATATATTTTTTTTCCTTTATTACATTTCAAGAACCATTTTTTTATAAACCCTTAATAAAATCATTGATTATGGGTGTAAACTATTTATTTTTTTCATAAGAATTTCATATCAATAGTTCCAGTTCTTATGAATTGAGAATGGATCCATAATATATTAATTTTAATCACCATATAAATTTAAAATTTATTCATTATATTTATATTTAGTGTTGTTAATAAATGTTAAAGAAAGAAAAATGAATTATGTTAGTCATGGAGATGGTAGGCCATACGTACACATGAATATTGTTTTAATTTTTTTACAGATAGACCAAAATAAAGGTAAATAATAATTCACATTTATAGGATCAAACATATATCACATATATCATATATATTAATTAAATCCATTCTTATTATAGTCCAAGTAAAATGAAAATGGAAAATTAATCACATCACTTTGTAGAGGTGGTAATCAACACATACACAAGAGTAACTTTATATTCTCCCCACTACCACAAAACTGGGCAAGGCATGTGCCTGCCTTTATCAGCACTAATGGAAAAGCGTTGATAAAGGGGCAAGCCTTTATCAGCGCTAAAAAAAGTGCTGATAAAGGGATTATTTATCAGCGCTAAAAAACCACTGATAAAGGTTGTATTTATCAGCGCTTTTCATTTTAGCGCTGATAAATACACCCTTTATCAACGCTTTTTACTAGCGCTGATAAAGGCTCACGTGGGATTGATAAAAACCCTCGGGTCCTCTTCCTCCTCCCCGCACCTTTTCAAGCTCTCGCGGAATCCCTCCTCTGTGCCGCTGCCGCCGCCTCCTCCTCCTCCGCCACGTCCACCTCCTCCTCCTCCTCCTTCTCCTTATCCTTCTCCTTCGGCTGCCTCCTCCTCCTCCTCTGGCCACCGCCTCCTCCTCCTCCTCCGCACCTGCTCCTCCTCCTCCTCCTCGTCCACCGCGACCTTGTCCTCCTCCTCCTCCACTGGCGCCTCCTCCTCCTCCTCCTCCTCCTCCTCCTCCGCCTAGTCCGCGGCCTCGTCCTCCTCCTCCTCCTCCACCAGCGCCTCCTCCTCCTCCTCCTCCTCTGCTTACTCCACTGCCTCCTCCTCCACTGCAGCCTCCTCCTCCTCCTCCTCCTCCTCCTCCTCCTCCTCCGCTGCCCCCGCTGCCTCCGCCCTGCCTCCGCGCTGCCTCCGTTGCCTCCGGTGCCTCCGCTGTCGACGCCTCCTTCTCCTCCGCCACCGGGTCCTCCTCCTTAAGGTTATTCAAATTGAATTTTCATGAATTAATTATGTTTTCATTGTGGTGACCCCTAGCATCCTATCCCAAATTATGAATATTGATTTTTGGATTTTTTGAGTGTTGTTATTGTGGGTAATTGTTATGTTTGGATTGTGATCACATGATGTTATGTGTTATATTATATGCTCATGATAATATGACATTACAACTTTAATGATTCACCTCGTATGTGTGTTAGCATGCATGGTGTTTATATGTTGTACATCAAAGAAGTGGACCATCATGAAATTAATATCCCTTAGTAGGGTACTACACTTTATATGTGATGATGAAGACAGAGAACCTAAGCATAGGGTGGAGGTACAACATATCCATGGTGTCGTGTCATGGGTGTTCTTGAGGTACCCAGTATTTTCTAGGTCCCATTCACTATGAGATGCATAATGTTTTTCAATAACCACATGGATCTATCTCATACATAGAAAGAGGGTAAGAAGGTCATTGATTTCCTAGCTACTTAGGCCTCTCTAGGTAACCTGTGTACCATATTTAACATCATAGAATCCCTCCCCCCAATCTTGTTAGTTTACTTAAATAAGATTCCCTTGGGATAAACTAATTTATTCCTCCTTTGACTGTTTTTAACCCTTTCCCCTTCTTGAAATAAAATATATCAACATTGGATGTGTTGAAATAAAGTTCATGACTGAGTTATTTAAGCTATAACCTTGGGTTTGTTGTGCCCCCCTCCACTACTCCCTCTTCTCCACACATCATCCATGCCTTCCCTCCTCCCTCATCTCCTTCTCCTCTAACTAAACCTCCTCCCCTTTCTCCACCCATACTCACTTCCCTCCTAGCACCATGATTTGAACTAAGGGTAGGTGCCTTCCCCCATACAAACACATATCTTATGGATCGTGTCCTATTGCAGCTAAGCACTAGACCCAAACTCTAATTCCACCATCTCCTTCTCCCTCTTCTTTTCCACCACCATTGGAAGATTCCATCTCGTTGGGTTTTGATTTTCCTTTTGCATCCCACCACTCACAAGATGTGGTTCCACCTACCAATGTCCATCCCTATTTTCACTTTGAGGAAATGCAACACTATATGTGCTTGGACCATTTTTAATTCAAGTCAATTTTCACCAAAAAATCCATGGATTTGGTCATAATACACAAGGTCCTCATCAACAAGGTTGTTATGGTAGCCCTTCGCATCAATGAAACACTCCCAAATTATTGATGTTCCCGAGGAGACGTTTTAGGAGCTCTTTTTAGAGTTCCTTTCAACTTTGAAGATAGAATTAATCTGTATCACCTTCAAACTAGGTGGTAGGGATTGGGATTTGACACTGGGTGAGTTCAGAGTTATCTTGGGGTTTATTCTTCTGACTTTGCTACATCCACTACCTATGTTTCTTTGTGTCTTGATCTGAACAAGAAAAATACACTAAAGAGTTGGGTGTTGATCACTCATGAGCCCACGTGCATCCATGATACTCCCACAACCAAGAGCACCCAGATGAAGGGTTATTATCTGGGGATTAGTCATTGTGCCTTAGCTCATGCCTGGATAGCATGGGGAGACTCCCACATAACCATCACATAGACTATGGTTCCCATTATGGCCACTTCCATGGGTTACCTTGTGGAAAACATATACTGATTCTTACTTATGCATTTGGTACCATGTGTTTCAATCAACTCTTTACACTTTTACTTTTGATTCACATGTTAGGCTACCTATTGGCCTTATCCATGAGGTATTTCCTTGTACGGACACCCTATAGAGACCACCCTATGAGTTTGATCCACAAGTTGCACTGATTATCCTACTTCCTCACAAAAGGTATGGTTAATCCATGTCTATAGTGGTGAACCCCACTAACACACTATAAAAAACTCCCAAGAACCACCCCTCATTAGGGGTGATCGAAGAGAGGAAGAGATTGTATGAATCCCAAGAACCACCCAAGATTTGCTATTAATGAGAACACCCCCTACCATTTTTGAAGTATCTTGTTTTTTATCTAAATTATACTCATATTACTTCTCCTCTAACCTATATACTTATCCTATGGATTTCAAATAGGATGAATATAAATAAAGAATGGATGAATGCCAATCGGTTGACAAAAGAGTATGAAGAAGGCGTGAAAGAGTTTATCAAGTTTGCAAAAGATCATGCATGTGACTCTTCTCAAATCCTTTGTCCGTGTTTACGCTATTGTTATTCAAAACAAATTAGTCCAGATGAGTTGGAAGAACACTTGATCTGTCACAGAATAGATCAGAGTTATACATGTTGGAATAAACACGGGGAAATAATGAATATAGGTAGTGACTGGGGTGACACTGCGTTTTATGGATCATCTGATATGATTACAAACATGAACAATGAAGATGACCGTATGAAGGATGTGATTACAGATGCGAATGATGATGAAGATCGTATTGAAGAAATGACAAGGACCTTCGAAGATGAACTTAGTGATTGCCCAAAATTGTTTGAGAAGTTAAAAAGTTGTGCAAAGACGTCATTGTATGCTGGTTGCACTAAATATACAGCATTGTCAACTGTACTGAAGCTGTATAATTTGGAAGCAGACAATGGGTGGAGTGACGAAAGTTTTACGAAACTACTTTCGCTCATGAATGACATGCTCTTAGTAGACAATGAGATCCCGAGACAAACATATGATGCCAAACGAATGCCACGCTATATGGGTATGATCTATGAAAGAATACACGCCTGCCCGAATGACTGTATATTGTTTCGCAAGGACCACAAATCACTTAAAGAATGCCCAAAGTGTGGTGCTTCTCGATACAAGAAAGATAAATCCAGTCCTACTAAAGTTGTATGGTACTTTCCAATAATTCCATGGTTTAGATGCCTATATGGAAGTGAGGAGAATGCAGAACAATAAACGTGGCATGCAGATACAAGAATTAAAGATGGGATACTACGTCACCCGGCAGACTCCCCTCAGTGGAAGAGAATCGATCATGAGTATCCTGAATTTGGAAACGAGTCAAGAAACCTTCGTCTTGCGTTATCTACAGATGGAGTGAATCCTTTTGGTTTTCAAAGAAACAGCCACAGTACATGGCCGGTTATGTTGATAAATTATAACTTACCACCGTGGTTATGCATGAAACGAAAATACATCATGTTATCTATGCTTATATCAGGACCAAAACAACCGGGTAATGATATTGATGTTTATTTAGCTCCATTGATCGAAGATTTGAAATTATTGTGGGATTCAGGTGTTACATTGTATGATGCTTACATAAAGGAAGATTTCACTTTGAGAGTCATGTTGTACGGGACAATAAATGACTTCCCTGCTTATAGAAATTTGTTAGGATATAGCATTAAAGGAACTCAAGGCTGTCCCGTTTGCGAAGAAGGTACACAATCAATTAGGTTGAAACATTCATCGAAAAACATGTTTCTAGGACATCATAGATTTCTACCGCGACGACATAAGTATCGTTCTTGGACGACATCATTCGATGGAAGTTCAGAAGAACGTACAACACCATCTCCACTAATAGGCGATCAATTGTTTGAGAAAGTTAAAAATGTGGACACTACTTTTGGTAAACCGGCTTCGAAAAACCTTACGAAAATTAGTTGGAAATAGAGATCAGCTTTTTTTGAATTACAATACTAGAATTGTCTGTATGTAAGACATTTTATTGATGTTATGCATGTAGAAAAAAATGTATTTGATAGTGTTATTGGCACGTTGCTAAATACATCTGGAAAAACAAAAGATGTAATTAAGGCTAGGTTGGACATGGTTGAGATGGGAATACGAGAAGCGTTGGCACCAGTGAAGGGTGAAAAACGAACATTTCTTCCTCCTACTGCTTACACTCTTTCCAGGCAAGAGAGATATCAGTTTTGAAACTTCTTGAATGACGTAAAGGTTCTAAAGGGGTATTCGTCAAATATCAGTAACCTTGTGTCAATGAGAGACTTGAAGTTAAAAGGTCTGAAATCACATGACTGTCATGTTTTGATTCAAAATATCATTCCAATTGCTTTATGTTTCATTTTTCCCAAGAATGTCTGCCATACATTAACGAAACTGTGTTTCTTCTTCATAGCTATATGCAGCAAAGTTATAGACCTGGCGAAATTTCCAGCTATGGAAAAAAAATTTCCGTCATATTATGTGAATGAGAAATGTTCTTCCCGCCTTCATTTTTGGATATGATGGTTCATTTAATGGTCCACTTGGTGAGAGAGATTCAACTATGTGGTTTTGTACATTACAGATGGATGTACCCCATTGAACGGTATATGAAGATTTTGAAAGGGTATGTCAAAAATCGAAGTCGGCCAGAGGGTTGTATTGCAGAGCGATATATTGTTGAGGAAGCCATTGAATTCTATACTGAATACTTGTCTAGTGTGGAAAGCATTTGCTTACCGAAATCTCGTCACACTGGGCAGCTTGAGGGTGAATGAATTTCTGGAAGAAAGGTTGTCACAATCAATATTACAGATCAGGAGCAGGCCCACCTTTATGTTTTGCATAACAATTTTGACGTTGACCCATATGTTGAAATCCACAAAAAGAGTATTAGGCATTTGAATCCATCTAGGGCTGAAAATGGATATCAGATACACATAATCGATAGTTTATAGGATGGTTTCGAGATCATATTTTTACGAAGTCAGATGAAAATCCAGAGTCAATTTCGGAACGACTTCGATGGCTAGCCGGAGGACCAAGTGTGCATGCATTATCTTACAATTCTTATGTAGTTAATGGTTATATATTTTATACTAATGAACATGATGAAGACAGTACCATGCAGAATAGTGGGGTTACACTTGTGGCTGAAGCGATGCATGTTTTTGGTGCTAAGGACATAAATCTAATTTATGCGAATATGTCATACTTTGGCAAAATCAAAAAAATATGGGAGTTGGATTATACGGAATTTCAAGTTCCGATATTTCAATGCAAGTGGGTTGATAACAGGAGTGCTTTTAAAATAGATGATTTGGGATTCGTGAAAGTTGATTTCAGTAAGGAAGGGGAGAAAGATGAACTGTTTATAATGGCATCACATGTAGTGCAAGTATTTTATATTCCAGAACCCGTAAACTGAAACTGGTCAATCGTTCTATTATTGACCAAAACAGCTGAAGGGTCAGATGAAAATTCAATGGAAGATGACCCTTTCACTGGGACTTCACAATCATTTCACAGTGGTCCCAATGTAGACGACATTTTTCATGTCAGAGGAGACCACAATGAAGGGATATGGATAGTTGATAGAGGGGTCAAATCCCTTTAGCCTTAAAAAAAAAACAGAGTTCAATAATCAGGTTATTGATTTTTATTGTAATATAGATTGTGTTACATTATGTTATTATCTATTCGCTGCTACTTTTATGTGATCTAAATTAAAATTTAAACCAGTTCTACAGATAATGACTTCTTCACCTGCTGATGCACCCAATCCCGAGACACAACACGTCTCTCAACCTGTTGCAGCTAGTCCCACTACTGAGAGACAACAGGTCTCTCAACCTGTTGCATCTGGTCCCACTACTGACATACAAGAGGTCTCTCAACCTGTTGTAGCTGGTGCCAGTGCCGATGCTAGTGCTTCGGAGAAACATAATGATGATGCAGAAACTGAGGAAATGGTCAGCGATGAAACCCCAGTGACAAAAAAAACAGGTGTGCCGTAGTTTGACAGTTTTAGCCAAAATACTTAAGGAAAAATCAAAAGGCATTAAATATGAGGTGGGATGAAATAAACTAGTCCAGCATGTAAACCCCAATAAAGCCATATTTAGTAGCTAAATTGGAATCGTCACTCGACAACGCGTGACGATTGATGTAGAGTCATGGAACCATGTTGTCAGTGGGTTGAAAACATTAATGTGGGAAGAGATTACAGTAACATTACGATATCATCTATTTAATTTATTAAAATAAAATAAAATACTGAAATATTGACTAACCCTTCATCATCTCTTACAGAGTGCATTTATATTAGATGTTTTTCACAAAGAATATGTTTTAAAACTGGCAGGAAGGATTCATAGAGGATTTCACACCATTTTAACGAAACATCATCTGAAAGATGCCGAAGGGAAAATAAAGACGCACCCGCATCCTCTTTATGCACACTTGATATCCCAAGGAACGTGGGATGCATTTTGCAACCATCGTGTAGAACAGAATTTTTAGGTACATTGTGTTTGGTTACACGTTGTGTAACGTTTCTTGTATTAATCACATTGATTGACAGGTTTTTATTTATGAAACAGCAACTGAGTGATGAAAATAAATAACGTGCAGAAAAACCAGTGTACCCCTACCGTAAAGAAAGGATGGGGTACACTTCAATTGAAAAACAATTGGTACGTATTTTAAAAGTACTATAATAATTTTATGTGACATAAAACAACACTGTAACCATGTTTCTCTGTTTATATGCAGATTGATGAAGCAAAATCTCAAGTCACTTCCATTCCACGCCATGTGCTATGGTTGGAGGCTCGTGTTAATAAAGAGGGGAAACTGATAGATGAAAACACACAGAAAGTGTGGGAAACATGTGTAATTATGACATAATATAAACTTGTTTTGCTTTAAATCACTATTACATAACGATGCTTACTTATTTTTCCATATTTTCTATTTTACATAGTCACAGTAATCAACAACACTTGCACCGGATGCAGACATACTTTCAACGGCCTTGAAACAGCCAGAACAGTATGGCCGTGTCAGAGGTGTGGGTTTTGGGGTGTCACCCCAGGCATATTTTCAGAAAAAAAACAAGAGGATGAACAAACTAAAGAATTGCATGTAATGAGAGATATAGTATCTACCCTTGAAGAACTATTCCAAACTCAGGGAGAGATTCTAAAGAGTTTGATGGAGGAGAGGCGAAGAGAACAAACAACTCAAGAACAACCCGCGCGAGAAGATCCACCCCTCACCAGCTTTGAGGCGAGCCATTCCCCTAAAAGACTAGACTTTACCGAGTTAATCAATGTTCTAATATTCATTTTTGTGAAATGTGAATCACATAGACACTAATAATTTTCATGTAATGATATTCTACAGGGTGAAAATGACTGTGATTTATATTTTTAAACTACCACCCATCGCCTTGTAGCGAGGGCTATGGTGTTCAATATGCAGAATGACACGCTACACTCCAGACCACTTCCAACCGGTCATGTCAAAGTATTGATTAACGTAGCTCATGAGCCAAGCGCTGAGCTACCCGTGCCAAATGAAGATGACGACATTCATACGGTGGAAACAGTTGTTGGAACATTCATTGCATGGCCGTCGAATCTTGTAAAAAAACATGTCGACCAAGAGGTATTCATTTCAAATTCATTTTTCGAGAAAAAACTTTAACATGAAATTAGAAAATGGCTGAACTGATGAATGTTATTACAGAAGGAAAAAATGGAGAAGCTAAAACGAAAGAGCGGCTCCAAAATTGGATCAACCAACCGATCAAAACGATCTACTGAGAGCGTGTTCACCCCGACCGTTCTATATCCACATTTAATATCATTGCAATCTCATGTGGATACGAAAATGAAAAACGACAAGAGTCATACAATTCTTTGTGAAAGGCTGGAATGAATCCAGGGTATAAGGACGACAATGCCCACAAGATGTACAAGTGGAGAAGTATCTGGGTATATATAATTATATTTCACTATCCAAATACATATCAAAACAAATTACTTATTTTTCTCGATATTTCTGCAGTGTCCTAAACAAACAAACGATAAGGACTGCGGTTATTATGTTTGTAAATTTATGAAAGAGATCATATTAAATTAACAAACTAGCATCCATGAAGAGGTATTTTTGAAAATAATTACTACTTTATTTAAAATAGTTATTAATCCTTTGTGTATTTATATTTTTTCATTACTATTATGACTGTCGCAAAAACTTCTATTCAGAAGATGATATAAATGTCTTTAGAAACGAATGGGCAGCGTACCTGATGGAAGAATGTAAACATATAGGACAATGAAGGTGAATTCATAATACTTATGTGATCTTTATATGGTCATTGATATCTCCCTTTACACTTATTGAGCATCTATGATCTCCCTTTCTTATGTTTCATATCTTTAGATTAGTGAATTCCTACTACTCAGTCTGAAAATGACATAAACTTTAGAAAACAACACTAATGACATACGGAAAACTGAGCAAATGCATTCGGATTGTTTTGATACTTTAGAAAAATGATCCACGAGTCATTTTTGACATGTACGAATCGACCGTACCTCAATTCGACGCACGATGTGACCGGTATGTCTAAAAGTGTCTGATATCAGTTTCAAATTGAGATAAAATTTGGAAAACAACACTACTGACATACAGAATACTAAGAAAAAGAATTCAGATTGTTTTTAAACTTGAAGAAAACGATCCACGAGTCATTTGTAACATGTACGAATCGACCTCACCACAATCCGACGCACGGTGTGACTGGTATGGCTAAAAGTGTCTGATATCAATTTGAAAATGACATAAACTTTGGAAAACAACACTACTGACATACTGAAAACCGATAAAACGCGTTCAGATTGTTTTGATACTTTAGGAAAACGATCCACGAGTCATATGTCATGTGTACGAATTGACCACAACTCAATACGACGCATGGTGTGACCGGTATGGCTAAAAGTGTCTAATATCAGTTTCAAATTGAGATAAACTTTGGAAAACAACACTACTGACATACAAAATACCAAGAAAATGCATTCGGATTGTTTTGAAACTTTAGGAAAAAGATCCATGAGTCATTTGCGACGTGTACGAATCGACCTTACCTCAATCCGACACACGGTGCGAACCGTATGACTAAAAGTGTCTGATATCAGTTTCAAATTGAGATAAACTTCGGAAAACAACACTAATGACATACGGAATACCAAGAAAACGCGTTCGGATTGTTTTGATACTTTAGGAAAACGATTCATGAGTCATTTGTGATGTGTATGAATTGACTGCACCTCAATCCGATGCACGGTGTGACCGGTATGGCTAAAAGTTTATGATATCAGTTTCAAATTGAGATAAACTTTGGAAAACAACACTACTGACATAAGGAATACCAAGAAACCACATTCAGATTATTTTGAAACTTTAAGAAAACGATCCACAAGTCATATGTGGCGTGTACGAATTGACCGTACCTCAATCCGAAGCACGATGTGACCGGTATGGATAAAAGTGTCTGATATCAGTTTCAAATTGAGATAAAATTTGGAAAACAACACTACTGACATACAGAATACCGAGAAAACGTGTTCGGATTGTTTTGAAACTTGAATAAAACGATCCATGAGTCATTTGTGACGTGTACAAATCGACCGCACCTCAATCCAATGCACATTGTGACCGGTATGGATAAAAGTGTCTGATATCAATTTCAAATTGAGATAAACTTTAGAAAACAACACTACTGACATACGGAATACCAAGAAAACGCATTCGGATTGTTTTGAAACATTAGGAAAATGATCTATGAGTCATTTGTGATGTGTACGAATCAAACACACCTAAATCTGACGCACAGTGTGACCGGTATGGCTAAAAGTGGCTGATATCAGTTTCAAATTGAGATAAACTTTGGAAAACAACACTTTTGACAAACATAATACCAAGAAAACACTTTCTTATTGTTTTGATACATTAGGAAAACGATCCATGAGTCATTTGTGACGTGTACGAATCAACCGAACCTTAATCCGACGCACGGTGTGACTGGTATGGCTAAAAGTGTCTGATATCAGTTTGAAAATGACATAAACTTTAGAAAACAACACTACTGACATACAAAATACTGAGAAAACGCATTCATATTATTTTGATACTTCTGGAAAACGATCCATGAGTCATTTGAGACGTGTAAAAATCGATCGCACCTCAATCCGACGCACGGTGTGACCGATATGGATAAAAGTGTCTGATATCAGTTTGAAAATGACATAAACTTTAGAAAACAACATTACTGACATAAGGAATAACAAGAAAACGCATTCATATTGTTTTGATACTTTAGGACAACGATCCATGAGTTATTTTTGATTTGTACGAATTGACCGCACCTCAATCTGACGCATGGTGAGACCGGTATGGCTAAAAGTGTCTGATATCATTTTCAAATTGAGATAAACTTTAGAAAACAACACTACTGACATACAGAATACTGGGAAAACACGTTCATATTGTTTTGATACTTTAGGAGAATGATCCACGAGTCATTTGTGACGTTTAAGAATCGACCGCACCTCAATCCGACGCACGGTGTGACCGGTATGGCTAATAGTGTCTGATATCAGTTTCAAATTGAGATAAATTTGGAAAACAACAATACTGACATACAGAATACCAAGAAAATGCATTCATATTGTTTTGAAACTTTAGTAAAACAATACATGAGTCATTTGAAACGTGTACAAATCGACCACACCTCAATCCGACGCACGGTGTGACCGGTATGGCTAAAAGTGTCTGATATCAGTTTCAAATTGAGATAAACTTTTGAAAACAACACTAATGACATATGGAATACTAAGAAAACACATTCTGATTGTTTTGATACTTTAGGACAATAATCCACGAGTCATTTGTGATGTTTATGAATCGACCGAACCTCAATTCGATGCACGGTGTGACCGGTATGGCTAAAAGTGTCTGATATCAGTTTAAAAATGACATAAACTTTAGAAAACAACACTACTGACATACGGAAAACCAAGAAAAAGAATTCGTATTGTTTGGATACTTTAGGAAAACGATCCACGAGTCATTTGTGACGTTTACGAATCAACCACACCTCAATCCGACGCACAGTGTGACCGATATGGCTAAAATTTTCTGATATCAGTTTCCAATTGAGATAAACTTTGGAAAACAACACCACTGACATACGGCATACTGAGAAAACACATTAAGATTGTTTTGAAACTTTAGGAAAACGATCCATGAGTCATTTGTGACATGTAAAAATCAACTTCACCTCAATCCGACACACGGTATGACCGGTATGGCTAAAAGTGTCTGATATCAGTTTCAAATTGAGATTAACTTTGGAAAACAACACTAATGACATACGAAATACTGAGAAAACGTGTTCAGATTGTTTTGATACTTTTGGACAATGATCCACGAGTCATTTGTGACGTGTATGAATCAACTGCACCTCAATCCGATGCACGGTGTGACCGATATGGCTAAAAGTGTCTGATATTAGTTTGAAAATGACATAAACAATAGAAAACAACACCACTGACATAAGGAAAACCGATCAAACGCGTTCGGATTGTTTTTATGCTTTAGAAAAAAGATACACGAGTCATTTGTGACATGTAAGAATCGACCGAACCTCAATTAGATGCACGGTGTGACCGGTATGGCTAAAAGTGTCTGATATCAGTTTCAGATTGAGATAAACTTTGGAAAACAACACTACTGACATACGGAATACCGAGGAAATGCATTCGGATTGTTTTGAAACTTTAGGACAACGATACATGAGTCATTTGTGACGTGTATGAATTGACCGTACCTCAATCCGATGCATGGTGTGACCGAAATGGCTAAAAGTTTCTGATATCAGTTTCAAATTGAGATAAACTTTGGAAAACAATGCTAATGACATACGGAATACCGAGCAAATGCGTTCGGATTGTTTTGATACTTTAGGAAAATGATCCACGAGTCATTTGTGATTTTTACGAATCAACCACACCTCAATACGACGCATGGTGTGACTGGTATGGCTAAAAGTGTCTGATATCAGTTTGAAAATGACATAAACTTTAGAAAACAACACTACTAACATACGGAAAACCGAGAAAACGCGTTCGGATTGTTTTGATACTTTAGGACAACGATACACGAGTCATTTGTGATGTGTACGAATCGATCACACCTCAATCCAACACACGGTGTGACTGGTATGGCTAAAAGTTTCTGATATCAGTTTCAAATTGAGATAAACTTTGGAAAACAACACTGCTGACATACGGAATACCGAGAAAATGCGTTCGGATTATTTTGAAACTTGAAGACAATGATCCATGAGTCATTTGTGACGTGTAAGAATCGAACACACCTCAATCTGATGCATGGTGTGACCGGTATGGTTAAAAGTGTCTAATATCAGTTTCAAATTGAGATAAACTTTTGAAAACAACACTACTGACATACAGAATTCTGAGCAAACACATTCGGATTGTTTTGAAACATTAGGAAAACTATCCATGAGTCATTTTTGACGTGTACGAATTGACCGCACCTCAATCCGATGCATAGTGTGACTGGTAAATCTTTTCATTAGATAAAGAATCATTATTTATTAAATGATATTAATCAATAAAAAACATATTGATTTTACATTATTCCCTTTCATTATTGTGAAAATGAAAACATTTGAGTTTAAAATTTCATATTTTAGTTTCACATTTATATATTAATTTATTCTTTCATATTACTGTTTTAATTTCTTTCATTATTGCATTACTAACATAATATTTGTTTTCTTATATAGGTGATTTTTTTCCTTGAGTTCAGATGCTTTGTTCGGCAACAAATACCGTCAAGAGCGGATCACGAATATCAAAGGATAAAACATGAATGTTTATAACTATTATTGAATAATTGTAATTGTAACCATTTAAAACAATGTTTGAAATGTATATAGAAATTTGTTTTTTTGTGTTCATGATGTTAAGTAAATGTATATACCATTGTCGGTCAAAATATTGTGTGCGAGTGTTATGGTGTGCAGGTGTGCATGTGCTACATTGTGCAGGTATTCTGGTGTGCAGGTTTTTTTTTTGGTGCAGGCGATGGTGTATTTATCAGCCCTTTTTTGAGCGCTGATAAATGACACCTTTAACATCACTAGAGGAGCACTGATAAAGGGGACCCCCCCCCCTTTATCTACGCCGGAATTAACAACACTTTTCTAGTGCTGTTAATGCCGGGTTTTAGTGGTGATAAAGGGCCAAGTTGTAGTAGTGTCTAACAAGTTGGAAGGTAAAAGGGTAGAGATGATATTCTCATAAAAGAAACAAAAATATTTTATAAATATCTTACATAATCATTAATCCCATCATAATACCTATCCATAAAATTTTATGGTGAAAAATAAATTGTATAACTACTTGGAGATGGTAAGTCATACGTATGCACAAGTGATACATTCACTTCATACTTGATCACAAAGAGGAATTATAATGATGGGTTACAAATCATAAAGACAATTTAGTATATTTATGATAATGGGGTTATTAGTTTACGATAAATACTACATATTATAAAGGAGGTAAAATAATATGTAAGTTAAATTTTATTAGTTAAGGATATTACCTATTATTTGAAAGAATACCATTATATATCCCCATAAGGATAATAGGCTTGGAATTTTGTGAAGAAAAATGAAATTTCTATAATTTTAATTTATTATTCATTTATATATTTCTATTCATGTATCTATATCTTTCCTAGGAGCTGTAATGGTTTTTTAGTGTATCAGGGCTGTATAATTAATTTATAAAAAATATAATTATATATTATTTCACACACACACATACACATCATTTCAATGTTTTTTTTATTTCGTATTTCTATAAACCTTATTTGGGAAATCAAATACCATGATTCAATATTTAATATGGGGATTAACCTAGGGGAAAAAATATTTCTTGGCTCTGGAAATTTGATTGAGGCAGTCGTTGCTTGGTGTTTTTAGTAAAATAAATACGTTATTTGCTTATATTATTTTAAATGATTTATTTTTTTAGCCTATCTATAAATATTCTTATGTATAAATTCTCCAGGGTTAGCTACAAAACCATTTGGAATTATAGAGTGAGTAAAGTTCTATATTGGCAACAGGGATTGTGGATCGATGAAGAATGATCACGAGATCATGATATTGACGATGGATGTAGAGAGATTCCCTTATTTAGACCAAGAGAATGAGTTATTTGCTAATAATAGATCAAAAATCTAGGTAGTTCATGTTATTTAAGAATTTACATCCTTTTGTATTTTATAATCATGGATATTAATTATATGATTATTTGATAATCATTTATCCTTTATTCGTATGAACCCCACCAAATTATTTGTTATTTCGATCCAAAAAATTTCCCTTGTTTCATTTATTATCAAACTTAGATCCCTATTTATGTGATTTTTGGACTAGATTTCATGGAAAAATGGTTTCACCTTTTTTTTCATTTCTATCTACCATTATTTTTAAACATCATTATTGGCCCATGAGATCGAGGATTGACATTGTTGGGGTGGATTCAATCATGATCAAAGCCCACGATTCATGGTGGTCATGAGAAAGATATATATGATGGATATTTATGGATGGAGTATTTTGTATAGTGGGATTTGGGTGGTAACCTTTTTGTATTCATGATTTAGAGCAGAAATGAGAGTGGTGCGGTGGGGATGCAATTAGTCATATGAGGGATCACGTGGATGGAAACCATCCACCGACGATGGATACGGTGAGAGTGCCCCTAGATCTACACTACTCAACAAAATTTATAGAGTATATGGTGGTGGTGTGGTGTGTTGATATAAGTTAAGGATTCTTGGTTTTCGATGAAAATCCTGAATACATGGCGTGTAGTCTTGGTGCACATGAAGTGTATCCCCCGGGTTACTGAAACAAGTGTTTCGAGGAAGATAAAGATCACATTCCATGTATTACCCAAAACATGTCATGTGACAATATTCTAGTGGCTCAGGGTTTACTATGAGCGTATACAAGCAAAATAACGGATAGGCACATGGGCATATACATGATTACATAGCCACGATGTAGTAATCGAACACGATTAAATACACAGGAATAGCCCAAAGTGCATAGGAACAACCCAGAGTAAACAAACATGGATAAGTACTTCAACATTTTTTGGTACATTAGTATAAAAAAATTTATTCATATCTAACCATATTTACAAGATAATGAGATGATGTACATGAGCATAACCATGTACATAGAGGCAGTCCCTGAGTAGACAAGACATGTCGTCTAATACCAATACATTATCTATAGTACTACATGGTTGACCATGATGTGGGTAGGTGAGGACATGGACATCTATCTAGGTGAGGTCACATACCATGTGACCCATGGTACACATCTTGTAACTTTCTATGGAGTTTCCACTATGTGTTTTTCTTTCTATTAGGATTAGATTTTGGCACCCGAGTAGACTATACTAGGAAGTTTTACACATAGAACACAATGGAAGTCTTCATAGAGTATTTCAAAATATGACATGAGGTATTGTGAAAATGAAGCTTATTTAGGAGACACATGACCGATAATAATGATCGGGTGGGATCAAAAAAGTTATTTTAGGGTCAAAACCCCCTATAGAACCAGGGTATAAGTTTCCCATGTTATTATATCTATAGATTGGGACATTCGATTATAATAGGGTGTGGAACTCCTATATACTATGTGGTATCCCTTATTGTACTATGGTGTGGGCCCTCTAACTACTGAGTGGTACCCCCTAGAACACTAGTGTGCTGGTCCTCTATCTAATTAGTGGTACCCCATATCACACCGGGGTTCAATTCCTCAATATATTGAGTGGAACCCCCTATAATACATGGGAATGGGTCCCCTATTAGAGATTGTTTCCCTAGAGTATAGAGAGTAGTGGTGATGTGTCGATTCTCTAGATATATTTCTCAGATAGACACATGAGATGATGGGATTAGTGATGAACCTTTAGAGTTGAAGGGAGACTCATCATCCTTGACTAGAAGGTGGAGATAGAGATACACATTCTCTCTCATTTGGGTTTCATTATGATCATTTGTGTTGGGTTTAATTTTCCCTCTTATTATGGGTTGAATTGAATTCTATTATATATGTATATTTCTATATTTTTAGATTTCAGGAAATCCCACTGGGTATATATATACTCACCCTTTCTTGGGATTTTCTGACATGTTTTATATATTATGAAGACAATATGACGTTCATCGGTGACACCAATAATGTATATTGATACATGGTTTCATAGGATTCATATGGTGGTCAGACCTAGAGATTGGGATTTGGGCACTTTCTTTTTTCTGTTATTCCAATTATTGTCCATTTGTGACTTCATTTTTGGTTGGGTGTATATATAACCTTTAGTATTTTCCTTACATTGTAACAATATGATTTAATTCCCTAAAGATTATTACATGCATGGTTTACTCTAGATGTTACAACCCCCTTTATTATTTTTATACACTTATTCATGGATAGGATTGGGTGTGTGCATATAGATATATTAGGAAAAGGAATCCTATTTCATTTATTCATTCTTGAGGCTTGTCTCCAGCCAGTATCCTATTAGAGGTGGTAATGGGGATTTTATACTTGTCCCTCCACCGTATTGGTGCCCCTAGGTGTGTCAGGTCTTGAAAGAGTTGTATCATTGGTGTTTCATCCCTAGGTAAGTCTAGATACAGACCCATGGTGAGGATTAGTTATGAATTAGGGAATTTTTTTTGGATTTTCAATAGTGCAGCAATGAGAAAATGGAACCCAGTGTTATTCCAGCATCCGATGTATGCATTCACTAGGAATTTGACTTCATGTATGTCAACTTGACACAATGAGACATAAATTTTACAAGATATTAGTATATTTATCATATATTATTGAGTCCTTTTACTATCCATATTGTGTCATATCCATATATATATATATATATATATATATATTCTCAATAGACATTGGCATGTCATGATAACTTTTAGTATTCCTTCACGAAGACAGCCATCAAGGTTACTGATATAGGATTGTGATATTGATTCATTGAGTAATCAAGCCCCAGTTTAGTGTCCATATCAAGAGGTATTTCCTCTAAGAAATAAGTGAGAAGGACCCCCCAAAAGTCCTTCAGTAGATAGTTCAAAATTTTCCTTTGGTGATGTGAGTAGGATAAATGTGAAACATGAGTTCCAACATCAATGAACTTTTTAGTTCCATAGATAGCTATATCCTTAAGTAGTGGATTAATGGATTGATTTTGTGATCTAATTCCTCATGATTATGAAGACCCAAACTGAATAGATGGTTTTTTTGGTAGTCATAACTTTCATTGGAGTAGAAGGGCAGTCATGGAGTGTAGGCATGTGGATCCATTATGAGATGGCTCACTCATGAATAGCCTTCAAGTAGTTATTTCACGAGTAGTATTAACCCTTGTTCTTACACTATGTTTATATCTAGGAGCACATTGAGTTGTATCATGGTAGTATTAGTGTTAAAAATTATTCCTTGAGGTTCAATGACCTTATGAGATACTCCCATAACATGTTTTAGGATGTTTTCTTCAAGCAATAGAAGTTTAATATGGGTCTATGTGGAGACATATATGATAATGTGCTATAACTATGAATTCCCACATAAGAAAGAGTACTAGATAAATATATTAACAGATATATTATTATAAGAGGGAAGCTGAGTAGCTAGAGATGTAAGTGGACATCATGGTGCTAAGTCATCTACAACAACTAGCAGACACAATTCTTCGGGGTCTTAGCATGGGGATCTTCCCATGGCTATAAATATGCATGTGGACCTGCAACTTAAGGATTCAAAGAGGATCTAGTAATCCAAGAGAGGGGAAGCTATATTAATATTATCGGTGATGATATATGAAATGGGATTTCCTAACCAGACACGTTGAGGTGGGAAGAAAGTTAGTTTCTAAACCACCAGAGAAGAGGCATCACCATGATTAGGGATCTCCCACGCATAGACAGAGTGGATCACTATGTGGTGGTGCTAGCAGAGTAGTGGGTGGATATACTGAGGGTGGATCTACTAGTGGAGGTTAAAGCTGTGATCTTTATCCATGAACACCACTAGTGAAACACACTAGGCTCAAGAATCAAACATTTTGGGTATGTACGGTTTCATACTAAGAAGGGCTATGACCAAGCTGCACTCGAGATAAGTCGGGGTACGATCTATATATTTTCAACAATTTAGACAATACTAGTAGAACCATGTGATTGTTATTACTTTATCACATTATCTCATGTGTAAGAGATAAATATTTCAGTTGAATCTTTATCCCAACAACTATGACTATAGGTTTATACAGGGAGCGATTCTTTCATAGCACTTATCTAATAGAAGAGTGAGATAGAGCTCAATGGATAGAGTTTCATGTAGGAAATAATTGTAATCAAAATAAAACCTTATGAAATAATCATGGGTATGAAATGGTTATCCATTGTTCAAATCTATATTGAATGTCACCACATATGAGTTAGATAAATTTATATAGATGGATGAGATTATCCACTGTGGGAGATAACTATCTCTTGGATGGGTGGGTGGGTCTTTCATGAAAGAAGCTAAAACCCATCACAAATAAATTGGAAATATTATCCTTTAGAATGGAAGCCACTTTAGGAATCTTGATTCCTTTTATAGTGGATGAATGCATGGATGTATTTACTAAATATGTTTTGGGAATTATTTAAAAGTTTAAGTTGGACTTCTATATTTAAATGCACTCTAAGTCCACACAAATATCATTTATAGTATATTTTATGGACCATATCTAGATACCAAAGCTAAGGGTGTATATGTAGAACCTTTAATAAAAGGGTTTCATCTAACTTGATGTGTCAACCTGGGAAACACTAATTTTGTTTGTGAAAAAGGTGGATGGAATCTTGAAGCTTCTTGTTGATTATCACAAACTAAAGAAGATATAAATGAATAAAAATACCCATTTATAAGGATTGATTTTAAATTTGATCCATTTAGAGGTGTGATTTGGTTATCCAAGATTGATCTTGGGTATGGATACCACCAGTTGAGGGTTTGTAAGGATGATATTTTGATGATGGCATTATAATATCACTATAAGCACTATGTGTCCCTAGTTATTCCATTCGATGTGATGAATTCCCCCAATGTGTTTATAGATAATATGAAAATTATATTCTATCCATACTCTCAATGATTTATGGTTGTATTCAAAGGTGACATACCCATTTACTATGCATCTGAGGAGGAGTATACAGAGAATGTGATAATGGTACTAAACTCACTTTGAAAGATCCAAATATATAGCAAGATATTGAAGTACTATTTTTCAATCCATGAGGTTCAATTTTTGGTGAATTTCATCTCAAATAATGGTTTATCTATGGGATCAGTAATGATTAAGGAAAATATTTCATTGGATCCACCCAATAGAAAGTCACAGGTTTGGATTTTTCATTGCATGGTGTTGAACTATAGAAGATTCATTGAATACTTCTACAAGAATAAAATTCGTTGAACCACCATGAAGAAAAATGGTAATCGATTTACCTATACCGAGGAGTGTCATGGATCTATGTTTGATACTGAACATTGCTTCTGTGTTGAGACTACCAGAGGATGGTGTAGAGTACGTAGTGTTTTGTGATGAATCTAGAGTTGGGATCAATTACCTACTGAGCAGAGGTAGGTAGTGATCATATATGGTTTGAGGAAGTTGATACCCTATAAGGAGACCTACATAAATCCTTACCTATATTTTCCAATAGTATTCTTTTCTATGGCAATGTGGATGCACTATCTTCTGTGTGATCATTATTTTGTTTACTCAAAATACCAGTGTCAAGTACTTCTTAACTCAAAAAGATTTGACCCTAAGACTAAGGTATTGTTTATAGTTCTTATTAAAATATGAATTTGATATTTTCTATACTCATATGATGGAAAATTGTTCATAACACGTATCATGTCTCAAAGAATCATAATTGAGACCAAGAAAACCATAAAAATTTATTAAAACTTTAATCAAAACCCATTGAAAGGGTGGGATTATAATTGAACATAAAATAAATAAATTAAAATAAAATACATGGTACTATATCTAACATATATATTATATACAGTACAATAATGTTTTTTAGTAAATGATACCAAACATGTCTCAAAGAGAGGAATTTGAGATGAAAACTATTACCTCGGTCCTGATTCATTCTGTAATTGCACAAAAAAAATTAATAATTTCAATATTTTCACTAAATAACTACCCAAAAAATATATTTCTATCTATATCCATTTATACTCATTATTTACAACCATTATTTTAATATAAATATGAGTTATTTTTACCCATTTTTAACACTGGGTTTATGTATTCTTTATCTCTTTGAACTAGTTTTCTAAAAATAGCGTTGGTACTAATTCTTGTTTAAAATTTAATAATTAAAATATAATTAAAGGTACTATAATATACGTTACATGTTTTCTATAAATGTTATATTTTTATGCCAAGGTAGTTTTTGTTACATCCCATAAAGATAAAATCATCAATTATTATATTTTGGTGATTCTTAACGAACAAAAGGAATTTTCCTAAATAATGAGTAAAATGTTTCTATAAACTTAAAAAAACCAAATTTAAAAAATTATATAAATATTTATATTTCATTATACAAGTAAATAAGTCTTCATTTACATTCACGATATATATTCATTATATTTTTCAAGTTGGTGGTTAAACTAACCCAAATAAGAACTTACCATGACTAATGGATGATTATGCGGTTGTTTAGTTATAATATAATTACAAAAAAAGAACGATGAAATTATTTATTTATTATTAGTGTGATATATCATAATTTTAAATAATTATAAATTGAATATAATTTATATAGTTTTTTATTTATATGTAAGATATCATCTTCCTCTTATTACACTCATTTTAAATGATTGAATTAGTGATAATCTTTTATTGATCACATAATTAATAGGTTTTACTTTATGTCACAATGGAAATTTAATTATATTATAAACATAATTATTATCCTTTAATACCATTTTCATTACCATCCATGTACGTTTTTTATGAAAATAAAAAAGAAAAATCAATCATTCCCTGGAGGCAGTAGTCCACACATATATAGGGTTAATGATTTTGTTTTCCATAGAAGGGGATAAAAGAGTAATATGGTTTATTATTTAAGAATAATAAACATGATATAATTATAATAATTATTTAATAAATTAAACTTTTATACAATCCTTGAAATTTGGTTAAGGAAAATTAATCACATTGCATCATGGAGGTGGTAGTCCACACAATACACGAATTAGGTTGAATTTTTTATTTATTAAAAAGATAAAAGGGTTTTTAATGGTTATTACAATAACATAACAATGTTTATCATGTAAAAAATACATTTTTTATTATAATGGTATTTGAAAATTTTCTTTTGAAAATAAAAATAGAAAATAAACATGTTAAGTAAAGAAGATCACTCACGTTGATCACTTTAAGATTTTCTTGGAAGATCCATTTGAAATGGATGGAATAGAATAATATGTTATGATCATAAGATAATGAGAGTGTAATATTATTATTTGAGAATTAATTAGACTTAGTTTCAAAAATAAACTAAATTTTTAAGAGTTCCTTCAATGGGTGGTGAGAGGACCCTTTTACAAATGGTAAAAATGGCAATTTTTTTAAAATATTTCATCTTAATATAAATGTAGCACATGTTAAACATGTTAGGCGACTCAAAAAATAATAAATAATAGTTTTATGAATAGATATTCTCTATTAGCACCTCATACATTCAATTCAATACATATTTTATTCATGTTTCAATCCATTTACTTCATGAGTTATTACTTTTACTATTCTTTTCTTTAATAGTGGTAACTAGATTTTAGCTAAGGTAACATAATCTTTATTACAAAAAATAAATTCATCCTTATGAGATAATTTATACTCACTGATTAAAAATTTTAAATCCACTTCATTTGATTCAATTTATAAAAGTTAAAAAGTTAATTTTATAAAAAAAATTATAATATATTGGAAATATTTTTTGAGAAAAATATTACTTCTGTTCTAAAATATCGAATATTGGTTTATAAATTAAAAAAAACTTTTTGAAATTATAAATTCACTTAAAAATATATATTTTATCTTATAAAATGTTTCATGTGTTTCCAATTCATATTTTAAAAATAATAATTTCATAAAATCCATGCTACTTGTAAAAATGATATTCTACACTATTTGCTTAAAATCATTATTTTTAGAGAAATACCAAAAAATAATATTAATAAAATATTAAAATTATGATTCAAAAAATAATCTTTGTTTTTTCAAATTTAAATTATATGTTTTTAAAATTTAACTTTTAAATAAAATGGTTATATATAATTAAAAATTTATTTTATTAGATAATATATTTTTTAGAATATTAGTCATTATCATTTATATTTCCTAGTATTTAATAATTAAATTATAATTTACCAATATTTTATATGAAATATATTTTATCATCATTAATCATATGTTTCTTTAAATAATAATGCATATCACATAAAAAGGTAATATTTAGAAAAATACATTTCTATGTATAAAATGATTGTACCAAACATTTTAGCTATGGTAATTGAATTTCATTCAGATTAAAAGTAACCTTTATTTTTTATATAAAGATTTTTTAAATATTTTATTCTTATTCATTCAATATAATTCAATAGTTGGGGTTTAACATTCATAATTAATATTAATATTTTTATTTAAATATATCACATTTTAATTTTTGTTTGGTGTTTTCTTTGTAGAGAAGGTTATCAAAATATTTTAAATTATTTAAAGGTAATAATACATTTAAATTTTGGTGTGTTATAATAAATTATTACATCTCAAGAGATAATGTTAAAATAGGTCGTGATTATCAATTAAAAATGGGGAAAAGATTATGAGGCCAAATACTCTTTGGGGGAATAAGCGAGTGAAGCATGGTCCACCAAGGAAAATTGGTGAGTGAAGATATACCCACTAAGGGAAACCTATTATGATTCCCGATTTACTATGTTATGAGTTATATGCTTATGGATATGTTGAAATTATCAACTATTCCTTATTTCTATGATAGGTGGAATCTTACTGATGTATTCTTATGATATTCCATGATTTATTTTTTATTCTTTTTGGGGTATAAATTTATTATCTATCATGATTATACCCATATTATAATCTTATGCTCACTTACTATCTTTATTTATCACTAATATTTACCCTTACTAAGTCTATGATCTCACCACTTTCTTATGTTTCTATTTTACTAGGTTATGAAGATAATAAAAGTTTGAAATTTATAGAATTATATCTTATTTGGAGAATTAGTGAGAGATGTTGAAGAATTTTTATAGATTAAAAAATTGATTATATAGTGGAAATCATTCCTATTAGTTAAGAAACACATGAGTTTGGTTAGTTAATTTTCTTCCTAATTCTATAAAAATATAAATTTAAAAGGTATTGGGAATGTATTGTAATGAAATTTTTTATTTATGTTATGTAATTATATGATCATGCATGTAGGATTCCATATACATCTTCAAAAAAATTAGCAAGCCCAAGAGTTCTGGAGACACCAGACCATCTGGTGGAGATACCGAAGAAAAGTGGGGTTAAAATTAAGTAAGAACTTGAATCCATTAATGTTTCTAGAAAATGGGATTTGATAGATATACCTGTTGGGAAGAATAATCTTTATAAAAAAATGGGCTTATCAACTGGAGGAATAAGAAGAAAGTAAGTTTAAGAATAAGTAAAGGCTCGTTACAAAGCGATTTCAATAGAATGAAGGAGTATGGTTTTCTAAAATCATTTCTTTGATATTTATTAATATAAAGATCCAAATTTTGTTTAGTATCATTACATTATAATATCATTTTATATACAAGGTGTATATGAATATAAAATTAATTCATTTAGATATATATGAAGATATCTATATGAATCAATTGGATTGTTTCAAAGATTATTAGAACCAGGAACTTTTGTATAATCTAAAACATAGCCTTTATAGTTTAAAACAAGCACCAAGGTATTGGAATCATAAGTTCTACAATTTCATGATGGAACAAAATTTCATCTGAAGAAATATTAATAATTTTTCTTACCAAATGGTGTTTTATGATAGTAGTTTCACCATCCTTCTACTTTATGTGGATGACATAGTGATAGAAGGTCTAGTGAAAAAAATGATCATTGAACTACAAGATGGTTCTTCATGACTCTTTGAGATGAATTATTTTCATCCATAAAAGAGGATTATTGGGATGAGAATTGTATGAGACCAATGTTTTAGAACATTATACCTAACTAAGTTCGACTACATCCAGAGTGTTTCGAAATGCTTTAGTTTATCAGAAACAAAACCTATGACCACACACCTAGTTTTAAATATCAATATACGTTAGGTAAAATCACTATAAACAAAATATAAAGTTGAGTATATATAGAAAGATCCATATGCATTAGTTATCAAAATCTTGATATATTCCATATTTTTTACTCTTTCTTGAAATGAATAGGCAGTGTAAGTTTTTAAAATGTTTATATTGAACCCATAAAGGGATCACTGGGAGGATCTGAAGTAGATACTTCAGTACTTGATGGGTTCTGAAATTTGGAACATTTCATAAAAAAAGATGATCCTCTATAAGGTTTTAGACACTCTGAATTTTGTGGAAATTAAACTTTACAAAATAGAACTATGAGATATGTGTTTACGTTTAGTATAATAACTATAAGTTAGATATCCAAACATAAATTTTGTTTTCAAATTATAAAAAAATTGGAGTACATCACTATGACAGAAGAAGGGAAGGGACTGGTGTAGCTAAAGGGGTTGTTGGAGGATCTAAGGAAAGCACAAAAAATTAGGATATTTTTTTATGACTCCAAAAGTATTATTCACTTAGTTGAAAATATGATGCTTCATTATTATATGAATCATATTCAAATAAAGTATCACCTCATCCAGACGCTTTTGGAGGCAGGTTTGGTAGAGATGTGGAATATTTACGAGATGTAGAGTCCATATAACATGTTCAAAAGGTCATAAATATAGAAGTGATAAGGAAATAGTGTGACCTAGTAAGTTTAGGTTGACTAGAATAAAGGCATGGTAAGTAGATAGGTTTCTGATTTATTAAAGTTTATTAGGGGTTTTTTGGAATATGGAGAAGGACTTAGTTTAAAAACTGAAATGAATCTCAAGTGAATAATTGTTTAGTTGCGAGACTAATTTTTCCAATAGGTGTAAATTTAAGAAAACCAGAATTAGTAAAATTTTATGGCCAAATTTTGGATGAATGTATAGATATGGTGTATCAAGATCTAGGAGTTAGTAAACTTAATGATAGAGTATGGTTCTCAGAAATTAGACCATTGAATGTTCACTCAATAGAAGATACATAAGATTTCATATTTGATATATAATTTGAAGGGGAATAGTTCACCGAATGAGAATGTGGAGGTGGTATATGTATTTTAATTGAAAAAGGTGTCACGACCCGCCTTCACCAAAAGGAGGGAAGGGTCAGCAGATTGACAGGCCCTTCCTTCTTTAAGTTTAAGGAGAGATAATGACCCTCGAGGCCCACCTTCAATAGGTCCCGGAGTGGCGACTAGAACCAAGGGTATATAATCACACGCTAAAGGGAAGGCATTACCCTTTTTCTTTTAATAGGATCGGGAGATAGAATGGTAAATCCCAACAACACCAAAAGCAGAAATTAAAAGTAAAGCCAAGAACCATTCCCAATGCATGTTACAAAAGTAAAAATCCACAAAGTACAAAGTGACTACAATGGTAAAGTACCAAGAAAGAAAAATAGCAACTGCAACTGCCCCAAAGGTCCGAGCTAGTATGGCCCCGCGCGATCCCCGAAGTCCTCCTGGAAACCTAAAAGAAGTTTTACATACGTAGGGTGAGCATACAAGTATACTCAGTAGGGGAAACCAAAGACTCTCATGCACAAGTGGGGGAACATACTAAAGTCCCGTGGGAAAAAGAGTAAACCAAACACCTAACAAGGTAAACTATCCACCCAAGCCTCACCAAGACACACTCCCCAAATAACGCAAATCAAGTAATATATATAATTAGAGAACATCGATGTTTGGGTACCCCGCGCCACCTTCCCACTGGTTATTGAAGACATCCTACGCATCAAACCAATCCTTCCATTCTCGCCGCAGTCCCACTGCCACACCCCGCCCGCACACACTTGGGCCACAACCTCACGCAGTCCCACTGCCAAACCCCACCCACACACACCTGGGCCACAAACTCACGTAGTCCCACTGCCAAACCCCACCCATACACACCTAGGCCACAACTGTCATACGTAACCACGCTTGCAAACAACTAGGCCAGAACAACCACCGTCACTCCCGAAGACACCTGGGCTAGAAGATCCACTGCCATGCCCGAAGACACCTGGGCCTCATCCTGAAGACACTTGGGAAACCACCTGCCCACACACACCTGGTCCAACAACCAGACTAACCCCGCCTGAAGGTTCTTGGGCTAATAATGGACCTCAGGCCATCATATCCTGCCCAAAGATACTTGGGCTACCCAGGAAAGGGAGTAGAAAAGGAGGTAATAACCAGCCACTAATAATAGTGTTGGAAAAAACACCCTCCCCCATGAAATGGGGGTGTTCGGCACTAAGTGCTCAACTTGGGTGGGGCACAAATAAGAAACACAAAACTACAAATATATATATATAGGTAACAATCACTCTACCAAGTTTAAGTTTTTCAGCCAGCCTAAGGAACACAAACAACACTCGCCAACAAAACCCATTTGTCCCATTCATTTTCATGTTCAGTAGTGATGTTTAATTAAGTTTCTGCACCTACTTGGGAAACTAGTAATCATATGCCCAAGTCAAGGGAAAGAAATCAGTCAAGCATCAACCACATCACCCACAACCGGTTCTCTTGTAAAGCCACAACAACCAAAGAAAACCCCAATATACAACCCCATGTCCAATATCTAGGAGCCAAAAGGTTTCTCTACAACAGAGGATCCCACCCCAATTCGTGATATAACAGAGGATCCCATCCTCAATTTCGCAACCACCCAGAGCGTAACAACAGGGGATCCCATCCCCATCCACATCACCCAGCAATAGTCCCATGAATGAAAAGAAAAGAAAAACCCACTACCACCAAAGCAAAGCAGTCCCATGCCGATATTTTCAGATTTAAACGATTTAACACACTCCATAATTTCAATTCCGCTGCACTTTAACCAGGGTTATCACAGAAAAGGATTGATCCTGGTGCGTCCAATTTATTTATCTGAATATACATAATTAACCAATTTCCTTTACACAGAGGGTTCACAACCACAATACAATTCATTTTAAACATCACTATATGCAAGGGTTTGTTAGTGCACAGAGAAAGACCACCAACGACCATGATTTTCAGTAGGCGTAAGCCCGTACAATTCAGAAAACAAGATCATAAAACAAAGAAGCATCATCGATCATAGCCCCCCTTAGTTATTTAGAGTCCGTTCATTATCTTCATTAAGGTTCGGGTTTATCCAATTCTACAGAATCAAAAACATGCCCACCCCGCATGATACACAAAAGGGAGAGACGAAGGAGAAATTATCTACTTATTGATTAACGATCGACGCTGATCCTGGGTGAGGAATTCCATAGATAGCGATGTGGATCGTCCGAACGAAAAGCTGATCATCTGAACGAAGGGTACTCCTAGTACAGGGTTATCGAGAAAAGAGACCTAGGGAGAACCCTTTAGTTTATAAAGTTCAGGGACGGTTGAGATAACAACATGGAACCGCGTAAGGAGCGGGGGTCGTGGGTTGACCACGCGGCCCCACATGTTATTAAAGGGTCGGGTGGTTTAAACTGATGCACACACCAAGTTAATTCATTAAATATTTAATTAAATTCCATTTATTGGCGTTACTGGGCTTTTAAACAAGGTTAAAGGGGTCAAAATAGGGTTTAAAAACCAATTTGCGCAAAATGGAGTGCTACTGGAAAAACCCGTGGGGGTAGGAGGGCCACTGGTAGCTGAGAGCTACCAGTAGACCGAGCTACTAGTAGGTTATAGTGACCGGTAGACCGAGCTACCGGTAGGCTGCGACCACCGGTAGACCGAGCTACCGGAAGGCCTGCTACCGGTAGGCCTACCATTAGAACTTCACTGAGATTCCCAGACTACCCGGAACACCCAACATCAAATTTTTACAAAGTAATGGACCCCAAAACCCAAGCCATTACAAAAGGGTTCTTATGTGGATCTTAGAGAAGGTGTGATTCAACCTTCATGGATCATATGGTGGTGGTGATTGGAATAACTGGAACAACATTTCTATATATGATAAGGTGGATTACTTATAATAATAATGTCTTCTGAGTGATTAATGAGATTTATATCTTCTAATCTTTATCTTTGATACATTGAATAAAATGAAGTAAAATTTCCCCATATATTAGGGTGAAATATTTTACCTTTTAATCTTTATATATTATAATTTTCCTTTTATATTTTATTGATCATTTTTTCTAATAGTCTTTCATGCATTATTATGATGCTTTTAAATTGTGGTGAGGTTACATGTGTTCTCATTATTCCATTTTCTAAGCATCGTATGTGGGGTTTATTTTAGAGTTTTTCTTCTGTGTGTTATGTTTCAGTGGATTTTTTTATTATGGTTTAATTGGGAGTGATTCGTGACCACAACAAGGCTCCAAAGTTGTTTTTTACTAGATAGATGTTAAAGGGAGAAGCTTATTGTTCACTGTATATTTTCTCACATGTAGGACCTCTATAACTTGTAATATGGGTTTGACCTCCATGGTTGTTGGTTTGTGAATCACTATAAGGAGTACCTTCATGGTTGGTATTTATATTTTTGTGAGGAGGATCTCCATGATGATTACTCTGGGGAGGACCTCTAAATTTACCGATTTCTTAGTGATTTCCATCAGGAATAACTCCATAGTTGGTATTTATAGTACCATAAGGACTACCTATGTGATGATTACTCCAATTAAGACCTTTATAGATATATTATTTAGGGTAATATCAATAACAAAGTGCTTCATGGTTTCCGTTTTTATATCATAAATGAGTACTAGTTTGACGAGTCCTCTAGGGAAGACCACTAGATTTACTAGATTCTTATTCATTTACATAAATAGGGAATTTATAGTTATTATTCATATTATGATAGTGAATACCTATACAATGAACTCCTTAGGGAGTACATATAGAGTGGGTTGATAGGTCACTTTAAGAAGGACCATCACAATGGTGGTTTATCTTCCTCATATGGGGTGAATTAGCTAATGCACTCATGAATATTTGATTCAATGATGTGTGTCTCCTATTGATGATGGTGACCCAAAATTTACTTAATGCTTCCATTGAGATCTAATATAAATATAATAGGTTGGTATTAATGTAAAGTATATGAACCTAATTCTAAACTTTGACTATAGTTTATATCCTCATGAGAAATTGGGCTCATACGATGATAATTATGACAATGTTTAGTAAGTTCTCACCTAAGAAACATATGAGTTTTTATTTAGATGTATGAGGTACCCTGATTAACTTATTTGATAAGGAATATGATAAATATATTTCTCTAAGGAGAGGATCCCAAATAGGTTTTATTTTTTGACAAGGGTCACCTACCTTTTACTTTCCTATCACATAGGTGGAGTCCTTTATGGTTTCAATTCCCTAAGATTGGTATGGGTTATATACAAAGTTGGAATTATATAATTTTGGAGTTGTAATTCATATATATCATTTTAGGTGCTAGGTATGTTATATAATTCATTATAACCTTCTAGTTGATTTAGTTATAAAAGTGGTAGTAGTGTAGATTTGGTGTGACACTTATTAACAATTATGAAAATGTTAGAAACAATTATTATTTTTCCAGGATGTATGGGGATCCCAGTTTCTTATGGTATGTTAGTCTAGTAAGACTTATGTATTCTACATGAAATCAATAAAAACCCCATCAAGTAAATATCATAAAGGAGAATTAATGTTCATACAATCTCATTATTGAGTAAAGGATTCCATGATGGGTTCAACTTTTTTCCATTTCTAATGTTTTTTCAAATAGAACATTTTTTTAATAATACATATTTATCAAAACTGAGAGGATAAGAGGTTGAATCATCCCACATATGAGATTTTTTCCTTTTTTCAGACACACTTATATTTTTAACCATATGCATTAAATCCTTCCTAGTAAAATAGAGGTTACCATTTTCTAAAAGAGATTGATTTGAATTAATTCATTTTTAAATAACATAGCACAGGGGAATTATACTATCTCTCATTTTATAATTTTTTTTAATTACACTATAGATTAAATCCATTAAGGAATGTAATCTAGAATTTAACATCATCTAAGAAGGTGGAAGGTGTTATGATAGAAGGACTAGCTCCATGAAAGTGGTTTCATACATATCCCTATGAAGGAAATCAAAAACCATGTAATTTTTTTCAATATAACATGGTACATCCTAGCCTTTAAATTTAGGTGATAAGGACCATTAAATGTGATATTTCATCTCATGCAGTGAGGACCAATGGTTTTTAATTTTGAGGATATTCATATAGAATCATTTTGTTTAATAGTTTAGAGTCATATGACTATGTCCATTAGTGAATATATTCCTTTGAATTTTTTATTGTGGTACTTACACATGAGTATACCATTGTGTTTTACTGAAGGATGTGATATTGTTAATGTTAAGAAGGTTCTTACACCAGAATGGTATCCTATTTGTACCTTTAGATCATTAATTACACATGAGGGTGGTTAGTTTATGATAGAGTCAATTAATTCATTATATTTTATTTTTATAAAATTAATTTTATTCCCTAACATATATTAATTTATTGATTTTTCTATAGATTTGAAATTATGGGATTATATCCTTGCGTTTTGTGATTATATCTTAAAATAGAAAAAATTATGGATTTAATTAATTTTATTAATTTATAAAATAAAATTAATGCATTTATATTTAAAATCCCTTGATTTATTTTTTAAGGTTAAAGGACAAGGGTAGATGAGTAGTGAAGAAATTTAAAAAAATTATCAATGTATTATGATACTCATAGTATGATATGTACTATATACATGATGATTCTTTTGATTTTGGAAGAGAAATGAAACATTATCTGAATCATAGGTAATTAAGTCATATTTTTATGTAATAATTATTCCCTAATATGAAAAGAATTTACCATTTACACTATGAGTGAATTGAGATTCACTAAAATACATAATATTCACTTCAAAAATCCTTGAGATACATAATATTTGTATGCACCAATGTTAGATATATTTGGTGATATATAATACTTTCCTAATTTTTATTGTTAATATATGATATTGTTGAACTTAGAGAAGATATTTTGGAACTCACAAATTGTTTTTTTATTTTTTGAATTCAAGATATTATTGAAATTGGGATTTTATATAAGGTTTTACAGTTTGGTAAGTTTCTATCATCATTATATAATGGAATCATAGGATATGGAAGATCATATCCTTTAAAAAATAAAGATAATGAATTTTCAATTTTGAATTTATACTCAAGTAGAACAGTTATTGTGTATATTATCTCAATGTTACATAGATCCTGAACATTATGAGGGGACTAGGTTAGGATCTACATATTTAAATTATTAAAAAAATCAAGAAACAATTAATCTAATAGGAAAAGTTTCATCCAATCTACGAAGGGGAACAATCAAGTTAGGATTCAAACGAAACCATAAATTTGAGAGAAAATATTAAAATACACAAGGAGGAGATATTAAAAATATTATTACATGTGGAATCATATCAAAGATCAATAAATAAATAAAGAATATTTTTAAGGGTTGTGAGACTATGAGGATAGAGAGTTCAGTCACAAGATTATTCAAGCTATACTTTTTAATGTTTTTATTCATTATTTCTTGTAAATAACCCTTATAATTAAATAAAAATAACTTTTAATAGTTTGTACAATGGTGTGGATAACCTTTCATGTATTATCATGCCTAAATATTCATAATAAAATTATTATTATGTTATTTGATCTCATTTATCGCCGTTGGGAAAGATAATTGAATGAAATTATATATGGTTTATATTTTTATGCATTGTTTTCTACTTGGGTTGGTAAATTATTATATCCTTTCATTTGATTTTACTTATATATAATGGATTAAGAATGATTATTTTATAAATTATCTAGTGATTGTGGATACTTGTGTGGTGGGTAGTAGCTCTCCTTTTATTTATTAATATTACCTTATATTGATTGGGAGTTGAATGAGTAATTTTATTAAAGAACATTTTTAGGATATTTAGGCAGTTTTATAATATTTTTCCACACAAATTGAAAGAATAATAATTTTCAATGATAATTGTTTATTTAAAATTTAAATTTACTATCAACCCTTGATGAGAGATAATATATTGTGAATTATCTCTTGATGAAGTAAACATAATATGGGATAAGGGTTTTAATTCCAAGACAACATATAAATTGGTAATCTAATCCACGTACCAATCAATAAATCCAATTCTATAAAATCAGAGCAATATCAAACTTTTCAATGTTCTCTAAAATCAAAACAATTCAAAAACCCTATTTTTTAAATAATTATGAAAACATGATTTTAAATCCCTATTTAGAGAAAAAACTTAGTTTCAAATACACTAGAAAATAACATTAGGTTTTTTTTTTTAAAACCATGATAGTATCATGAAAAATCATTACACCATATCAAGGTATGTGGTAACTAAATAATTTATTTAAACAGATCTAATATTGACCATATTTTCAACATTTATATGAAAATTGAGAGATTTTTTTTCTAGATTGTGATATATGAGAAAATTTTATAATATAAAATCTAGTTTTGAAAACATTTCATTGTCAAAATCAAGTGAAATGTCAATATTTCACTGTGAATATAAAATTCTCACCAAAATCTTAGATGTATTTTTCTCACCTTATTTCATTAATAAATATAATCAAATTTTATTCTTGGTTCACAACTTCTTTCTAATTCAAAGCATGATTTATTCAATATTTTTCATAGTTTCATACCCTTTTAGGGTAAGATCTAAATAATAACATTAAATAATTAACCATGGTTTTTGAAATATTATAGACAAGAGGAGTGAATGAGAAATGATTCATGTAGAGATAATTATCCTTCTATATTCAAGGAGTTTATATGGAATGGATATAAAACCTAAAAATTATTGAAATAAATTATTGGGATGAAGTTTAGATAATTTTTCACCAAAGGTTCTATACAACTTCTTGGGGTGTTTTTCTGGTAAAAGTTATATATTCTATCATAAAAGCATCAGGAGATACCTTTTATGTGTGTTGGGAAGGATTTAATAAGTAATATAAAAGTTTCCCACATCAAGAAATAGATGGACATCACTTCCTTGTTTTATTATATCAAGGACTACTTGATGGTGATAGGGAGTTTCTAGATGTATCATCTAGATAAGCATTGATTTATAAGTCACCAACTAAGGATAAGGTATTGATTGGGAAGATCTGAAGATACTCAAACGTTTGGCATAAGAGGTACTAGTGCAATAGTATTGTATGAGGTAATCTATTCTTACACACATTTACTTGAATCCAAACTTTTGGAACTAACAATTGTTTTGGTATATTTCCATTAAGTAATCAAATGATAAACTCACACTATTAATGGTTTTTCATCTTTTTTATTTTCTAAAAACATTATAGACCAATGTGTTGAGATAATGAAGAATGAATGTTGGGATGTTTCCTATAAAAAAGTTAATTTCTACAATCTAAAAAGGTTGGAGATAAAATTCCCAAAGCCACTATGGGTTTAGAAATCAAAAAAATCATGCTAAACCTATATAATAGTAATAATTATACCAATGTAATCATTTCCCAAAACATTTCATGAAACCATATAATCAACCTACCTTCTAAACACCACCATTTAAACAAAATAAATCATATAAAATTACTTTTAATAATTCAAAACCACAAATAAAAAACCAATTAGTGAAATGAGGAGTTAATAAATGAGATAAAAGAACTCAAAAATTAGTTAGGAATCCTACTGGAAATTATGACAAAAAACCTTGGAAATTTTTTGGCCCAACCCATTCCAAACACAAAGAGTACAATTAGTGTGGTTATAACTATAAGTGGTAAATATATCCTATATTACCCAAAAGTAGTTATAGAATAGCCCAATTCAACCATTTATGAATACAGAAACAAATTTAAAAATATTTATAGAATCTCAAGAAAAAAAGAAGTTAAAAAAATTTAAGGGAAAAAGAAAAAATCCCACATACATTTACCTTAACAATGATTTGATACAATAATTATCTTGGGGAATAAATCCAAATATTTTTGGACACTATAAAAATAGGTTGAAATAAATTTTCACTTCTTTAATATCTCAAATATATTAAAAAATATTCTAAGTTTTTGTAGGAATTATGCACCAATAAAAGAAAACTTTAAGGGAATGAGAGAGTTAATTTTTTTGTAAGTCTTTTAATATTAATCATATAAAAATTATTACCATATTTCAAGTCTCAAAGAATTTTTCTATTCCCTACAGAATTAAATTCACATCTTTCGTAGATTTAGTGTGTTATCTAGGAGTTCTGATTAATGTCATCCCTTATTTGTATTTTCTTCTTTACAGATAAGAAAGATCAAATCAACAATGGTGGTTTTTCAAATATCTTATAAATCAACTAAATTATCATATATAGTTCTTGAGGAAGTCTTGGTAATAGTATATAAGTTGATATTCACAGCTTAATTTTATGTTTTAAATATAAAGGAATATTATACACCACCTCATCCATCAATAATTTTGGGAAGAAAATTTTTAAAAATAGGAAAAACAACAATAAATGTCCATAAAGGAAATCTAAAAATAAAATTTAGAGAAAAAAATATCTATAATATTATCTTTGAATCTATACAGTTTTCTTAAGAGGACAAAAAAACTTTTAGACTCACACATTCTAATAAGACAATTTGATATGAATAAAATGAATTGTTATATGAAATTTTAAATTAGGGTAATAATTTAAGATCAAAAAATCCCATGAAAAAAATCTATGAACAAATTATTATCCCCATGAAACTACTAGAGGATGAGGAAAATTTTGATGTCTTTGATGGATATGATTTTGGATTAAATAATAAATAATTTTATTCTCTACCAATTTTACATAAAACTGAGTAAAAACAAGTTAGTGATCTGAAATTAATGTAATATTAAATTAGGATCCAAAATTTGGATATAAAACCACCAACGACAGCTTTAAACTATGTATTTATAATAAATAATGTAAATATTCTAGGAATTTATTATAGAAATTTATTTATAGAAATTTATTTCTAGAAATTTATTTCCTAGTAAATAAAAAATCTATTTTCCTTGTAAAGTAAAATGTGAGATCTATAAGCTATGGTTTATGAGAGATTCCTAGTCTTATGTTTGATATTTTCATGCATAATATTTTTCTTTAAAGTGATAAAAAATATATTAGGAAACCTAAAATGAGACTTAACTGAGAAATGATAGAATTGGTTAAAAATAAATTAAAAAGTTTTGATAGGAAAATTAATCCAATTATTGATTCACAATGTGTTATCCTAGTTCATATAGTGCATGAAAAATCTAGACTAACAAAAATAAAGAATGAAAAAAATTATCCCATACCTATAACAATCCAATATAGTTGGATATTTTTCATTTATTAAAAAAACTAAATCAAGTAACAAGGAAAGAAAATTTCTCTATACCATTCATTGAAAAAATACTAAATATATTTTTTGGAAAAACATATTATTTCATTTTAGATGGATTCTTAAGATACTTCTAGATTCACATTTCACCTAAATACTAAGAAAATAAAACATTAACCTAAACCTATGGAACATTTTATTACATTATTATTCTATTAGATTGTTTAATTCACCATGTACATTCTAAAGACTCATGATGATCATTTTCATTGATTTAATTAAGGGTTTTTTGGAAGACTTTCCTGATGATTTCACTTTATTTGATAATTCCTTTGATAATTTTGTGAAAAACTTGGATAGTCTTGAAAAATTAAATTGAAAAATCACATTTCATGATTATAAGTGTAATTAATATTCATCATGTAATTTCAAAAAATGGGATTGAGGTTGAAGAATAAATAATTTAGGTCATCACTGACTTTCCCAACTTATGTGAGACATGTAAGATCATTTTTAATAAATTTAAGAATCAATAAGAGTTTTATAAAGGATTTTTTTAATATTTATTTTCCAATATCAATAATTATTTTAAAATATTTTGAGTTTATTATTGATTAACCATTCAGAAAATATTTTTATAAACTAAAGTATAATCTCACAACACCACCAATCATTATTTCACCTAATTGGTATCACCCATTTAAGTTGTTGTGTGATTCTTAAAAAACATTTGTTGGAGATTTGTTTTTCAAGAACTAAAATATAAGAAAATTTTATTACATATTCTTAAATAACACTAAATATAGAATAGAATAACTATATCACCAAATAAAATGAGTTTTAACAATAACTTATTCTTTTAAATTTTTTTATCTTATCTATTGAGAATTGAGGTGGTTGTTTTCTTTGATAATGCATCCCTTGGATAACTCATAAAAATGGTAAAAAAAATGTGAATCTGGTGATATCGATTTTATTATTATAGTAGTTTGATTTTTTATTAATGATAATATAGGAGCTTAAAGTCATGTGGTGGATCACATGAGAAAGATACCAAACACAACTGAGTTCGAAATTCTAGATAAATATAAACTTAATGAATTCATTCCATATGAACTACTTTATTTTTTTGGATGAGTGGTACCATAGTAGAATGATATGGTAAATTTTCTTATTACTTATCAAATTCCATCACATCTAATCTAAAAAAAATTCTCAGTCTCAAAGCTGATTCTTGATTTTATATTTGGAATGATCCATGTCTCTGGAAATTTTATAGTGACCAAGTGATTAAGAGATTTTTTAAAAGAGAAGAATTATAATATTTACTAGAGTTTTTTTAATACATATCTTATAAAAAGAATTTATACCATAATGATCTTATAGAAGAGTTTTAGAATATTGAATATATTTTCCCATTTACCATCACCAATGTTTATACTTTTGGTGTAGTGAATATAACTAAAAATGGAGTAAAAAACCATTAAATTTCAAAGGAAAAGTATAATAAAATATTATGTACATCTGATAGACACACCATTAGAGAAGGACCTATAATTCTATCCATTCTACTGAAAAATCACTATGTTTTAAAATTCCTTGAACATGTGGATTACTATCATATTATTATATCTATTTAATTAGTCATATATATTATAATTAATTAATTAAATTATATCATTAAAGTGTGGTGGAGGTAAACATTTCTGGTTTTACATATTTCAAAATTTGTTCTTATCTTTTTCCATTTTGTGTATTTTTTCTTTCATTTTTTTTCATTTTTCCATCCTTTTAAGCTCAAATCTAATGATTTTTTTTTTGTTTTGAACTCATTGAAATTATGATGGATTTATTTAATTATAGGTGAATCAACATAAATAAATTGTTATTGAACATAGTTCCATATTCAAGGTTATGAAAATGCATGGAAAGAAAACTGATTTTTTAATCTCATATAATGGCATATAACCCATTTTTGAAATCCCTTTACTTAATGTTTTATAAAACATTTTTAAAATATTATTTAAAATACCCTCATTTCATGGGAAAAACCTATCATTTTTTAAACCAGAACTTTTTGTGAGATCTAGTCAAAATTAGCAAGAATGGGTAAATTAGTGTTGAAAATGATTGATGCATTAAAAAAAATACATTTTTAAAATAAACATCTTTTAAAACTTGTATATACATATAACCATTTAATTATAAACTAAAATCCTTAAAACACATTGTTAAGTAGCCACATCCAAATCCTAATATCCTTAATATCCAAACTCTAAAAGTAAATGTATGATTATAGTTTAATTCAAGTGTGGGAGATAAGTATTTTTTTTAGAATATGTGGGGATAAAAATAAAGTATAATAAATATGAAAGAAAAAATATGCATCAAATTTAAGTATGAAAGTATACACATCTATTTAAATTTCATAGAATCCATTATATCATTCTGATACAAAAAATATATATGCATAATTGATATAAAAAATAACTCTTAAAGAAGGAATATAGAATAAATATTTAATGGTAGTGAAATGATCTATCTGTGAATATTCCATAAAAATATAAATGATTTTGAGATAAATAACTATAAGTAATAGTGACTAAGAATACCATTATTATGTATAAAATATAAATAATTCGTTTTTCTTTGATTAAAGATAAATATCCTCATTTATCTCAAAACCTTTTGTATTAGCACATACTAAAACTTATCCATATAATAGAAATGTAATTCCATAATGATATATACAAGGACTTGAATCATTGATTGGATGTTTAGAAATTAAAAAATCATATGGTATCCCCTTTATTAGTTTCAAATGAGAAATACTTTTCTTGAAATTCATAATTTTGTGTTGAGAGAACTATTCCTAGATTCCTTGCTAAAAAAGTGTATTAGAGGATAGAAAAAGTGGAAATGAATTGAATGTACCTAATGGAGAAAGGGGAGTAAAAAACATATATGATGAATAATGATATTGAGTGTAATTGATGAAGAAAAACGAATTCTCAATGGCTTGTGATTTTAATTTTACTTGGGTAACAATTTTAATATTCACTTGTCTAGTAATCTAAGTGTTATGAGTGGGGGAGTTTATTGAGGATATTAATTCATTATATTTTATTGATATTTATTTTATTTTATTACTCATATATATTAATTATTTTAATTTTAGAGACTTTTGGAAATAATGGATAATATCATTTTATTTTTTTGGACATTTTTTAAAAAGTACAATATTGTGAATTTAATTAATTTCATTAATTTATTTAATAAAATGAATGGATTAATAATTTTAATCCCATTATTAGTTTTTTAAGGTAATGTACAAGGTAATATTTATAGTTTATAAATCATGCATAATTGGAAAAGTATAATGAAACTCTTACTATGATATGTAACATATACACGGTGAAATGTATGATTTTCTAGATCATACATAATGAATTAGTCTTAGTATATAAGATATAATCCCTAATACAAACATAATTTTTTATTTTCCATTACAAGAGAACTGAGCTTATTTTTGGAACATAAGATGCAATTCATAAATCCATAGGATACATAAGATTTTTAAGCTCAATGTCATATATATTTTATAATTCATAAGGTTTTCCCAAGCTGCATTTTTAATACATAAGATATAATGGAACTTAGTTAGGATATTTTGGAAGAAATATATGGTTTTTACCTTTGTGGATATGATCTGTGACTATGGGTTGTCACATAATATTTTGAACATGGATAACTTCTTTCTAGTTACATACATAGTAATCATATGATATGTAAGATTCTATCCTTTTCAAAATAAAGATAATGACTTTTCATGTGAGAATTTTTACTCCATAATAAATATATTTTTTATCATATTAATACTATATAGATCCTGAGAATGATGAGGGTGTTAAGATATGATCTTTGTACATGAATGTTTTACTAAATTGTAAAAAAATGAAGCTTAGAATTCATGTTTCATTTGATATTGGAAAGGTATCATTCGAGTATAGATATATTGGGATCAAAAAATATTAGAGCCAATATTAAAATAAACCTATAGGATATCTCACCAAGATTAATATAAGTGGAATCATCATGGACTTTATGTAAGAAAAAAATAAGTTATTTTAGGATCTTGATGTGGTGAGGATGGGGGGTTTATTTGTTGAATTACTCTTATTTTATGTATTTCTATTATTCTCCATTATTCCATTGTAGTAATACTTTACATGGTGGGATAAAACCCTTTTAGTGATTAGGATAGTAGGGAGGATAAATTTTTTTGTTATTGAGTCTAAATATTAGTAATAGAATTATTCTTATGTTATTTGATAATGGATTTCAATGTTGGGATATTTAATTGGATTTGATTATATTTATTTTATATATTTTGTGCATGGTTTTATTATGGGTTGGGTAAATTATTTTCTCCCACCTAAATATATTTCCAATATAAGATTAAATAAGAATAATTGTGTGTTGAATTATTTAGTGATTTTTGATACTTGTATATAAGGAAGTGGATCTACTTGGATTATTTAATAATACATTCTACTGATTATGAGTTTCTTAATTAATTTAATGATATCACATTGTTGAGATATTAAGATGATAATTTAACATCATTCCAAAAATACTGTAAGGGTGATTAGTCAGTGGTGATCATTATTATTTGAATCTCATATTCAATATTGAACCTTGATTAGAGAAAATTGATTATGTATTGTCTCAATGATATAGTAAAAATAATATCATAAAATAATTTTAAGACTAGGATAACATATGAATTAGCAATTCAACCCCTTGTACCAATACCTAAATAAAATTCTATAAAGTAAAAGATGTTTTAGAATGATATTTGTTTTCTAAATGAAAAAAACTAAAAACCAAACTTATTTAACTCATTGTTATATTATAAATTTTCATTCTTTTAGAAAAACTTTAGTTATAATTATACTATATAATAACTTTTGGTTTTAAATTTATTTTTCCCATCCATAACAGTTGTGTAAAAATGTCCATGGACGAATCATTGAAGGAAAACCAAGTATGGAAGAGATTCCACTGCTTTCCATGAGAGGAGGGATCCTAATTATCATAGGATTATATTATTGATAGTTCTTTAGGGAACCCTAATAAGGATGAACCCAATGGATATTCATTTTTATAGGATGTTAAATATATATTATCAATGGAATAAATAATTATTTATCATAAATGAAAGTGTAAATTGACCAAATCATGAATATAAGGATGTCCAGGTTTTAGCCTAGGTGAATTAGGATTTTAAGGGGTGTAACTAGGTAAAAATATGATAACAAAATTCCTTGAAACCATTTTCATGAAACATAAAAAATTTCACCTTGGTTAGTGACATAAAAAAATAGTGAACCCTAGTTAGTGATTAAGGGATGGGTATAACATACCTAAAATTTAGGTACCTAGAAACCTTGTAATTTTAACTTTATTTTCTTAATATGTTCCTCATAGGTGGTCCTTGTCTCATATTTTGTAAAGAGTTGATTGAATTTGTTCCCATGAGGGTTCTATATAAAAAAACATCAAATGACTCCAATACCCCCATTTTTCATTTTGTTATCTTAGTTTTTTATTTCAAAATCACTTACATGAGTTAATAGAATTATTCGGTGGATGAAGAAGTTTTATTAGTTCTCTAGTTCTTGGACTCTACTATTGGTATTCATATGTGTTTAATTTTGAGGATAGGTGTCATTTTATAATCAAATAATTATGAAATTCCTTCCTAAGATCTTGGTTGCATAGTGTGGTTACGTTTGAGGCATGAACACTATAGTGCATGAGAGTGTACATATTATGTTGGTCAAGGATTCATTCTATATTCTCTCAAGATTATAAAATAACAATTTTACCCAAATTTTCTTAAGATTTTCCTTGATTGAATTCCATAAAAGAATTAAAACTTACACATGGTCACTTCATTGGAATGTTGTATCTATTAACCCTTTAAAATTTTATATCATTATTATATAATATTTCATAATATTTTGTGCTATATTTCAAGTTATTTATCTCATAGAGTTTTAACATGAATTTTTTTAAGGTTGAAAGGGGTTCTTTTTCTCAAATTTAATTTCATGATACAGTTTGATATTGAATAATTTTTTTTCTTTTAAATAGTTAATTCAATACCTTATTGATTTAAAGTATGAAATATCTTCCATTTATTTATATTTTTATGTCCATTTAATGATCATCCTCTCAAGATCATTTTATTCTTACTTTACTTATACCATGAGGGTTTTATCACTAATATCATTTTCAAATAGACATTTATTTTGAAAGATAATACATATAGGGAATTTATATACCTTTATCCCTAAAAAAACTATAATTATATTCTCCAATATTAATTTTTGTAGTTTTAATTATCTTATCATTATTTCATTTTCCCCTTTGTATCATTATTTACCCACTGTAAAGAAATTTACCCAACCTTTACTTTTTTTAAGAAGCTAACTTTTTCAATATCCATTTTCATTGGATGCTTTTGATAATAAACTTTTCTTGGCCTAAATAATAGATTAAGTTCATTTTATACTACTTAACATTATTTAAAATTTTTAAATTATTTTTTAACATTTTCCATATGGACCGTTTCTATCTATGTGAAAATATATTTTTTAAAAAATTTCTACAAAAACAGATTTTCCGCCACCATTATCATTATATACGAAACATTCTCAATTATTTTTTATAGTTTATGAAATAAATTTTTTATATCTTAGTTTTATAAAATATTTATGGATAAATTATTTAAAAATATCAAGGATTTTATTACTTTAAATGTGATTTATTAAAACTCCAAAAAATTATTATTCATATAATTCATAATCTTTTGACATATCTTATTATAAATCAAGTACATTCTTCACATTTTAAAATCCACCTTATTTATCTATAAAGATCATGTATTTCTCTACTATATCGAAGATATGATCCATCACTATTATTTTATCTCTTGAACATCTATCACGAATAGGCTTAACTTTTCTTCCAATACTATTTATTTATCAACACTTCATATTTCCTACCTTTTATTAAAGTATGTTAATCATGATTTCATACACTGATTGATGCAGGAAGTTATTTTCTTAACTATATAACTTATACATTTACAATTTAAATATCATGTTTTTTCTTGATTGAAATTATTTACCAAGAAAGTTTTTGAATATCTTTGGATCCCCATTTTTCTTTCCTTGGTTTTATCATATTGATGATATCCTTATGTGAGTTCATTTTAAAATGATATGAAACACGTTTTCCTCCATTAGTTGATAAGGATGTGTTGAATGAAACCCATTTTCATTCCATGGGTTTTTATGATTTCATGAATTATTATTTTCAATTGGAACTCATATGTATAGATAATGAATCCTCTAATGAATTGGTTAAGTATTTGTATCTAATGAGATAATTATTAGAATCAAGTATGAAATGATAACTCCACTATGGAAATTAGGTAGTGATTCCTTATATACTATGAGAATCAAGTAGTGAAAGCTTCTCAACTATGTTATGGGAATTGATTATAGAATTATTACCATAGTATAATATGTTTGTCAATGCTTATGTTTGTGAAACTTTTTAATGATGCCTTTAATTTCATGATTTTCTATATTTACTTATTATTCCATATTTTTTGTGCTTATTCTTATGACTATGTTATGCTATCTTGGATCATTTTTATTTTTCGCACTTTATTATTTAATTTCTTATGTTATTACATGTCATATTTCATGAATCATGTTTAATGATATAATATTTTTTGGTTATAATTTTATTATGTATCATGATCATTCTTGTAAGGTCATATTTACTCACTTATGATCTCTGATTTTTATTGCTTATGTTTACCTTTATATATCATTTGAGCTCACCCATTTTCTAATAATTCTATTTCCCCAAGTTTTGGAGAAAACAAATATGAAATTTTTGTATAGTATACAATCTTGTTTGGATAATTTTTGGGATATTATAAAATCCTATTTTGGATTAAATCGTTTATTATATAGTGGGAAAAAGCCTATTGGTTGAAAATAGAATAGGTTTTTTTAGTTAATATTTTTTCCTAATTATATAAAAATCTAATCCTAAAAGATCCTAGGATATCATTATTAACCAATATTTTATTTATTTCATGTCATTTATATGATATTGTCTTTGGGGAATCATAATTGGTATCAAAGAAAGTATGTAAAGATTGTGTTTTAGCATCAGATTTGGGAGTGAATGTTTAGGGATCAACATTTGGTTTCACTACCCATTAACAAAAATTTCATGAGATATACCTTTTACTATTACACTGTGGTCTATAATTCCATTCCCAACTACCATATAATTAAAATAATTCATATGTTGCCCCCAGGAACATTCAACCATTCATAATTCAATCACAGATTATTCATCTATTAGGAAAGAAATGAGTTTCATTAGAATTTACTAAAAATGTCATCATAATCCTTCTAGAAATATAATTTTTATTTTATCCTTATATTATATCCATATTTAATCACAAAAATTAATAAAGGATGTTGACATATATTAAAAATAATTTTATAAAATAATTAAAAATATGCTATGAAAAATGAGAATAAGTATTATTTTCTTTTCGAAACATATATAAGAAGAAAATATTCATTGAACAATATAAACATGATATTCCTTGATAAAAAAATAAAAATTATAAAGTAATATAAATAAAAAATAATGTTCATGTGTACAGAAAAATGTGATCAAGAAGTAAATGTTAAAAAAACATTTTTTCACACTTTTATAAAGAAATTAAAAAGTGATCTATATAGAAAACATTTAAAAGATTCTTTCTAAAAAAATTGTTAAAAAAGTAAAATATGAACTTACAACATCATTAATCTATATAGAATAAAATTATTCAATTAATATAAATAATATAGATATTTATGATAAATAGTTGGGAAAACACATCAAAACTTTTAAAATAATGATTTTAAATAAAACCATTTATGGATTATAAAATTGAACTCCTTTGAAAGAAAAATATTTTGAAGTAACTTAATCAGAAAGATATTAATGATATTATACATAAAATATGTTGTATATACACCATATAAATTAATATATGTGTATAACTCAAAAAATATCTCAAAGAACAAAATTTGATATGAGAAACCCTTAAAAATATTATTACATTTGAATCGAATCCTCTTGAAATAGAAAACCCTAGATGGATTATATATCCTTTTAATTTCACGGAACTTATGATGAAATAAATACATTTGAATTATATACACCACCCAAAAAAATAAGTGGTGAATATGAAATAAATCTCAAAGTATGAAAATTGATATGAAACCCCCTTATAAGATAATAAACTTTTATGTGAGAATCCATCAACGAAGTGATTATGTGAAAAAATGTAAATCCAAATAAAACAAGTGTAAATACCATATAAAACAATCATGGGTCATGACACATGTAATAATTATATAACATAGTTAATAGTGTAGTAACATAACCAAATAAAATTAAATTGAGGTTAAAATCCCATAACCTCAGACTTTAGCATGGTCAGACATGCTCTAACCAGCTACATAATAAATTTAGATTTATTATAAAACTATATCAGAATCAAATCTATATTTATCTTAATATATAACTATTTTCGACACTTTCACCCAGGTGTGTGCATCCGTCATGCAGAGGATGCACAGCTGTTGCCCCGCATTCCCGCTTTCCAAAGGCGGGCGACATCCACTCCTTATTCAAGGATTTATGCTCCTTAATCGAAAAAGGATGATGGGATGTCGATTCTTCCTTCTGTGGATTCCTCCTTGAAGTTCATCACCTATTCTGGGTCTCCCTCATAGATTTAAGACATTGTTCATGAAACTCATTCCCGATGCCATATCTTCATGGATGCTGGTTAATTACGCTGCTTCTATCAGGACATTCCATGGGGTCCTCGTGTGGTAGCAACCTTCAATCGGAGTAGATGATAAAATCAGGCATGCTGGGCATATCTGGATGCGTGGAAATTGGGAAACCTAGATTCTTCCTCATAAGAGGGCATCTCAAGGGTGTGGAACCTGAGGCATCCCATGTTGAATGTGGGGAATCACATGACATAGGCATGTATTTGAGGTTTTCCTTAGCTTCCCATGGTTAACACAGGGTATGCCACAAGTTTAACGTCTAGCAAAGAAAGTTACAACAAAGGCATGTCTTCCAAGGTTTTCCTCAAGCATCTCATGTTTATCACGAGGTAGGCTGTGAGTTTTACATCTTGTGGAGATGGAATGAGAGTGATCAGAACATCCCATAGAGACGGATCAGATTAGTACATCCCAAGGAGGGAACACCTGGAAGATGAATGGATCAGGACACCCAAAGTGGACAGATCTAAGATGGTGCGTCCCATGGAGGGGAGATGTCACACCGTAATGGATGATCTGAACACCACTGAGGGAGGATCAGGGAGAGTGGACCCCAGGACAGGGACACCATGGTTTACTATTGGCTTGGATTGAACCTCAGGGAGGTTTCCTACATACCCTATGTAGACTATAGGGATCAAAACCCACGTAGTTCGAAGGGGTAATGAATCGGGGTGTACGCAAAGGACAACGACCCGAAGACATGCTGGGTCTTACGTGTGAATTGTGGCCCAAGTGCTGCTAGGAGTAGCGGGGAGGTGGATGGCATGATCCCACTGGGATGTGGCGGCCCGGGTGAGGATCGGGATGGGTGATGAAGTGAAGGGGGATGAAATATAGCCATCACAAGTGTAACACCCCGAGATTTTATGAAAAATATTTTTAATTACATTGATGTCTTGTACGCTACACCAATATTAACTTGTGCTATACGCAACACCGTATTAGCTTGAAGTATACAAAAAAACTATTCTAGGCTTGTGTTTCATGCCAGAGCAACCTTCCTTGATAGCGTGTGTTATATGAAATACCGAGTTTCACTAAACGAGATATTTTTAAAATATTATTATGAATTAGCCATTATGAATAGTAATACCGACTTTTTGAAATTTTATAAATTTTATCTTTCAAAATGGACTTCATTTTTGGATTCAGAATATCAAAATTAACCTAGGGTGAAATTTTGGTATTTTTCTGAAAACTTTAAATTTTTAATGAATAGTGAAAACACTGAGTTATTGGTTAAAACCAACTTTTCAGTTAAATAATCATCTATTTTATTTAAATTTATTTTAGGTCAAAATATATACATAATACTTATATAAGTTCAATGTAATTCATTGGAGCCATTTTATAATAATTTTAGATATATAAAAATTCTGTTGAACTTTTCACCGTCTTTTACCTACCTCCTAGGAGCATTTGTAATTATACATAAAACTTAATTTTACCACTTCTGTGATTTGAATTTCAAAAATCCGAGAGACATGGTTAATATCATGGAGTAAAATGTAGTTTAATAAGATAAAAATAATTTTTGGTGAATAGTAACTTTTACTTTTATTTACCACGGTTAAAAGTAAATATGGTAATTAAGGGTAAAATTGATATTATTATTACCCTAACACAAGTCCTAATTTTATTGGATAAGTGTAATTCGACCAAAAACAACCTTATAAATAAAATATTACCCTTTAGGTCCACTTGGATTAGATTAGGACACTTATTATTATTTTATTTATAGAAGAGTTAAAAGAGTTAAAATCAATGTTTAATAACTAAAACATTTTTAATATAGGGTTATACATAAGATAAATTCTACTATAAATATTCATTAGAAATATAAAAATATTTCATACATAATGGTATTTTATTGATAATTTTTATACATTAAATAATTTAATTTATTTATGACACAATGGTGATGTAGTAATTACCTAATTAATGAAATATTAAAATAATTGATATTAGAAATACCCAAATAAATTTAATTTGAGACTTTTTATGAATTAAACTAATTTTATATGTTAATATGACATTTTAGTATTGATTTAATTAACTTTTTTCGAACTAATCATGCTGTTATGAGTTTCACAAAAATCAATTATCAAATAGTGTCAAAATTGACATAAAATAGTTTTTAAAACAAATATTATATTATTTATTTTTATTCTATTTTTAAAAATCTAAGGTTAGGTCAAATTACTTATATAAGGTTATATATATTAATAATGAACCACTTGGGATTCTTTTGGCTTGTTAGAGTAAGTTTATTAGCCATATAGTGTAAGAAAACAAGAAGACACAGTAAAAGTTAAATTATTTAACTTAGAGTTAAATCTAAATGATAAGGTTAAAATAGTAACCCAAACTTGTATAAAACCTATTGGTTGATATTATTTAGACCCATACCCACTTTAGATTCGAAATAAGTCAATTTTAAGCTATTATAAACCGAATATGACTTTATTATAAAATAATATTTTAAGTTTTTCCCAAGGTACCCCTCTCCTCCCTTATAAAAGGGCACCTCCTCCCTCTTATCTTTACACAATTTTGATCCTTCAATCTCGGCCAAAACCTTCCCATTTACCTTCTCAACTTCCCTAGAAACATTATAGAGGTTCTGGTCTCCTCAAAAGACCAACTCTAGTGCCTTAAGAGGAAGATTAAAAGAGGTGTGTCGAAGAAGAGGTAATCTCTTCTACCAATTCTTTCAAGTTTCTTTATTATTCAACATATTCTTCTTTAGTTGTTTCATTATAAAGTAATAACATAATTATATCTAATATAATTATATATTATTATAAATATTAAACAACCCCATTTCACGTTCTATACATCCTATAGAAAACGAAATCACCGCGCGTGCGTACATACGAAATACCGTCTCCACGCCGTGGTGTAATCTATTTTTCCACCACCACATTACTTGGATGGGTATAATGGTGTAAATAATAACTATATATAGTTTTTATAACATCATACAGATTATGAGATGTTATATCATCCTCTTCAATTCAATTCAATAATTATGGTAACGATATCATCGCTCGTGCGTACGTACGGATTACCGTCTCCACGATGCGATGAGATTCATTCTCCATGTTAACCATTCAAGAATGATTATAAGGTATATATAATGAATAATAATGAAATATATGACATGATAAAGCTACTGGATTTATGTATATATATATATACATGTCATCTACTTACTTCCATTAAAGTCAATAAGGAAAGGAAAACATCGTTCATGCGTACGTACAACCTACCGTCTCCATGAACGGTGTATTTCATTTCGTTTATCTATCTATTATATATATATATATACTGAATATATATGATATATAAATCATGATTTAAATTCTAGGAGTAATCTAAACATTATATAATTAATAATAATATCAAGAACAACAATTCCAAACACGTACGATAAATAAAACGATTTCACCCAAAACACCGATTTAACATGAAAATTACAAAAGAACGGGTAATATAAAGTCATAAGTGAACCATATATCATATCATAAAAATGAATATGATTATTTAATAATTCAATAAATTTATTTAAATCATTATACATGAGGCTCAGATATGTACGAATCATATCATACCTAAGGTAAGGGATAATTTTGCAGATATCATTTTTATCTGAGATTGCTTATACGTAAGTATTTACTGGGGTTATGTTCATCATCCATGTGCATGTTTTCTAAATATGTTTTTATAAAATGTTTACTATTCTTCCATGTATGTTTAAAGTCATTTTTAGCCTTTGTTTACTTTTTACCACATTTTATGGAAGGAATCTTTCCTTTGGTTTCCATGTAAGGTACTTTTCGAGAGCGGCGGTTGCGTCTTTGGCTCCCTTAGAAACGATGACCTAGATCTGATGTAGCTTCATTCTACTCCCCCCTCTCAATCAGATGGGGTGTTGCGCGATCACTTCTAAATGAGCAGGGTAGGCCTCTCTCTCCACGTTCTCATTCTGATTCGAATTTACCTTTTCCGAGGATTCAGCTCGCCCCGAAGGTTCCAGATCTTTTCTAGGAGGCACCATAGATTCCGCTTCTCTTGGTTGAGATTAATGGTGTTGCAGAACTTTGTAAGATCACCCTTGCACCTGTTTTTGTACTTAGGTCCCATCAGTTGATGAGTTCGAGCGTTTTACCTCTGATTCTTTGGAGCTTGAGGAACACACAGTTTTCAGTCTGCTTGATTAGCGACATATAATGATCCGATTCGGGTCAGAAGAGGATTTGATTATTTCCTGGTCCAGGGACTCTCAAAGTTTCAAGGGATTCTCCTTCTACCTATTTCGTTGGAGCTTCAATTTTCATATGCGGCAACATCCGTTGACAATCGCGACGTGGGTAAGTCTCCCTAGATTACCTCTGTCCTTCCAAAATCCCTCCATTTTATGTGAAATTGGGAATATTATTGGCCGCTATTTATATTCCAACCGCCGAACCGAGTCTGTGTGTCACCCGATCTGTCCACAGATTTGTCTGGAGGTTGATGTCTCAAGGTCACAGGTGAATCATTTCTGGATCACAGACAATAATGAATTTCGTTGGTATCAAGAATTCCTCTTCGATTCATGGATGAGATACTGTGTGTACTGCGGTAGACTTGGTCATACTGATTTGGTTTGTCACATCGGAGGAAAGAATGGTCTTTCCCAGGTGATGGAGGTGTGAGGATTTTTTAGTGGTGATGCTTCTAGATTAGCTCCCACTCTTGTTAGGGGTATTCCAGTAGACCCTTTGAGTGCGCGAGGGGGTGTGGTCGAGGATAGGGATGTGAAGTACGTTGGTGCTGGCACTGACATTGTTGACCGGGGTAACCACATGGGGATTCCTTGCCTTGATGATGCACCAAATGCTACAAACATGGATTGGGGGGCATGGAAAGATACAAGAATCAAGGTGAATACGTGTGTTTGTGTAGTGAAGGAGGTGCGGGAGCCCCTGCATCCAACAGTGAAGCAGGTTTTTGACCGTCTCAAAGGTGATCTTGGTGTTGGAGGTCCACCTTTGCTAGAGGCTGCTGCTAATTCATGCCAAGTGAAGCTGATCTCTGGAAATATGAGGGATTGAGGAGGATAACTAGATAAGTAAAATCATGCCCCATCTGGTTGGGCCTCTTCTGGTAATAGGTTTCAAGGATTAGAGAAGGAGGAGTCACTCATTGTGATGGCTGATCCGCAGGATTTTGAGGGTCTTAATAATCAGGAACGTGCCACAGTGGATATCCCAAGAAAAGAGTCACTTGGTGGCATTGTTGGTGAGTTGAACCCTAATTTCCTTTTTGTGATTGATCAAAATAGGCTCTCTCATACTGGAGGAGAGTCTCTGACAACCTCATATGACATCTTGGGGAAGAATGATGTTGGCTGCAAGAGTCTGGTTTCTGTGAATATCACTGATAAATGGGGGAATATCTCTGATAGTGATAAAGAGAATGGTGGAGGTGCCGCAAGACCTTCATATAATGATATTTTTCAAGGTGGATGAAAGAAGATGTCTGAAAGTGATGGTGTTGTGACTTCTCCACCAAAGAGGAGGCCAAGGAAAGATTATTCGTACCTACCGAAGCCAGTATCAACCAGGTCATCATCTAGGAAGGAAAGAGGGGATATCCCTGCCTCTAAGAAGGGTCATGTCAACAAACAACCATGTAAGGTGCAAATATCGGTGGAGAAAATGGAGCTTATAAGGAATCATGCCAAGGTGTTGAAGCAATATGAAACAAACTCGGAGTGAGAATCAGCTACTGTGGAGGATGTCTATGGATATGGTGAGGACTACGGTTACTATGATATGTAGTTTCTTTTTTCTAGTTGGCTATGGTTTTAGTTATGGATGACTATATGACTGTACTCCTTTTCTTTTTATTTTATATATGTTCAGAGGCTCTTACCTCTGACTAACTTACTGGGTATAAGGTACTTTTTGACTTTTCCGACAAAAGTACGAGAAGAATGTTTTTTTAACTTATACGGCATGAACGATTTTTTATGGTTTTATAATTCCTTATTTTCATGAATCTTAATCTACAATATTTCATGACTATTTTCAACAAAATCATTTTCTTTTAAAATTTCATGGCATTTTGTGAAAAGAAAATGATCTTGAAGAAGAAAGGAAATTTTCCTCAAGAATTCATTTCAAGTGTTTTATCAAAACCATTTTCCATCTAAGATGACGTTATTTCATATGTGTATGTTTTAAGTATAATGTCTCTATTATTTATATGGTTTTATTCTTCTTATTATGAAATGACATCCATTTGTTTTATATGGATTATGTTATGATGGGATGATGTTTATGAAACCCATTTTATTCTTTAGGTTATGATGAATGATTTATGTTTATGTTGGGGCACACATAAGAATTATTTCATTATGAGATGGGTGAGACCTATATCTCCCTCCAATGAATTGGGTAAAGATTTATATCTCATGAGATAGACATGGCTAGAATGGTAAGTTAATCCGGTTCAGTGATACAATACTGGAACGAGGAGTGAACTTGATTCAGAAAGGGACTTTGTCTACTAAAATGGTCTTGGAAGAAATGTATTGGCTAATATGGAAATTAAATCATGTTCTTAATGGTTTTCCACAATTACATGTTTTATTCCTTTGATATTTTATCATGATTGATGTTCCTTTATGATATATGCCTTATGTACTTACAAGATTTATGTCTTTTCTCACGATTTTGATGTTTAGATTTTAAGTTCATGTTTTTTCATTCAAATATTTATGGATTGATTTATTTTCTCTATGTTTACCCTTACTGACTATTTGAGCTCACCCTTTTTATTTTTTCTTTTCCCCAGGATATAAAGAAAGGTTTTTGGTAATAAAAAAAAGGGGAAGATCTTTATGGGAGATGTTGAAGATCTTTCACCGTGATTAGAAGATTATTTTTCCGAGCTTCCAAAGACACTAAACCATTACAGTCCTTGTGTGTTTGTTTTTTATGATTTAAGTATTCTATAAAAGTAATGTAATTTCTATGTACGTCAAACTTTGGGTATCTATAGTCGGTATCAGAGGAAAGGTTTAGTTAACCTTTGGAAACTAAGATGAAAAAACTTTAGATCCCTAGAGATATTTCTAAGGTATGTCTAGGGATTTCCCTAAGGTTACGTATAAGTGTAGGTTATAGTCCCAAAATTACAGTAACAATCTTATAATTTAACCTAAGATGTTAGATATTGAAGGTACTCCCCCTTTATTATGTTGTTTTCCTAGCATGATTTTTTCCTCTCACACTATTCTTTTTGGGTTTTGGAAAATGGATGGAAACATGAAGATTCACGATAATGGAGGATATGATGGGCAATGGAATGACATTCTTCATGAGAAACCAAATGAAATCGGATCTGGAAGTCCACATATCGTTATTATGCCTAATCAGCAATCTTATAATATGATCAATAATCTCAACTTTGGAAAGTTTTCCGACTCATATAATAAGAGAAAGATGGAGTTTCATGATGATCATAGAGGAAAGAAAGTTCAATTTCCCTCATGTACATCATGTGGGAAGAGGCATCAGGGAGAATGTTTTAAAGGAACTGGAAGATGCTTTGGGTGTGGAAAAGAAGGACACAAATCCAGTAATTGTAAAGGAAAAGGTTCAGTTAACACCATGGACAAGGATAATGGTATTGATAAGACATCAACAACATTTATATGTTTTAAATGTGGAATGTACGACATTATGCAAACTGATGCCCTAAGGGAAAATCTCATGAAGAGAATCAGCATGGTCATATGGGTAGTATTTATGTGGATGATGATGAGGATACTACAAATGATATATGAGATGAAAGAAATGATGAAGCTCAATCAATGGTTTAAGAAGGTGGTGGAATGATTGTATGTTTATCAAGAATAATTTATGGTACTATGGAATAAAGAAAAATATAAGGATTGTTACACTGTTGTCTTTCCTTGAGTTTTTGAAAGTATATGATGAATGGTACTGGTAACCATGAAAGGTTATTCAAATATTTTTGGAAGATATATGATATGTGAATAATGAAAGGATACAGAGATAATGAGATGTTTGATAGTATTAATGAGCTCATGTTTAGTATAAGGAAAAAGTGATATCATGGTTTGAGTATACAAAATTTTGGGATTTTGGTATGTGGAAAGAGTTAACTTTTGAAAACATTCATGTTTCACTAAGGATTAATGGGTAATCATGTTTCAAGAGAATACATGATTAAGGAATTCACATGTTTGGAATGTGACCAACAATATATATATATCTTATGATATACGGGCGATAAATGATTGTATTCAATGCTTGGTAGATGACCTTTCTAGTAATCGTTGTATTTATACTATGATATTGGACAGAAGTATTTTGGATAAACCTAAAGATTGGAATAGATTAAGTTAGACATCAGATAGTATTGTTTAAGTCTAGAAATTTTTGTTATGTTATAATATTATAGTTTTAAAAAAAGGACAACCCATAGGACGGGCAACAACCCGTCACGTTGGACAAGGATGCGGGAATTGAACCCATAATAGAAGTGCGACAGGCCTTTATCGCCTACCATTGGCCTACAGGAAGTCCCTGGTTAGTAGAAACTAGTTTTATTTTATTAAGCGCTATGATAGATGAATTATAATTCCATTTTATCAACCATATATGATTAATCTCAGCATAGATGGACTTATGTATATTTAATAAATTGTGCTAAACTTTTTGCGATAGAAACAGATGGAATGACCTATCATTCTATCGCATGAACTGCTAACACTTAATGAATAATAAACTCAACTTCATTTCTTTAAGATATGAAGTGGAAAATGGTTAAGGCAAGAACAACGGTGAGATTTTAACAAAATCAAGTAAGTATTTATTTTAATTCAATAATTATTCAACATTAGGGAAATGATCATAAGAACTAAAAACGTTGTTCTAGTACCCTCATAACCGATGAATTAGATGGTACCTTAAATCATCACAAATTTATGGCTTTGTGATTGATGGCTTTTTCATAGCCATGTTCTCTACCACTCTCCATCAGAACATGATGGTTAGATTTTTCTTCCATATCCATATTTCCACCTATGTTCTCCTATGTAGAAACCCAAAGATGAGTTAATCTGGGTAACCGTTACATTTTTTACTTTACTTTTTAAAATTAAGTTTTAGTATTCCTTTTACGATGTGGGTTTCTACGAATGAAACTTTCAAGTAGTAAATGATTTATAACCCCAACGAATTTTGAGAGTGAAATTCATTTTAAGGGGGGTATAATGTAACAACTAGAGATTTTATGAGAAATATTTTAAATTACATTGATGTCTTGTACGCTTCCCCAAGATTAACTTGCGCTATATGCAACACCGTATTAGCTTGCAGTATAAGCAAACACTATTCTAGGCTTGTGTTTCATGCCAAAGCAAACTTCCTCGATATCGTGTGTTATACGCAATACCGAGTTTCACTAAATGTAAATTTTTTATAATATTATTATGAACTAACCATTATGAATAGTAATACCCACTTTTTCAATTTTTATAAATTTTATCTTTCAAAATGGACTTCATTTTTGGATTCAAAATATTGAAATTACCTAGGGTGAAATTTTGGTATTTTTCTGAAAACTTTAAATTTTTGATGAATAGTGAAAACACTGAGTTATTGGTTAAAACCAACTTTTTAATTAAATAATCATTTATTTCATTTAAATTTATTTTAGTTCAAAATAGTTACATAATACTTATATATGTTCAATTTAATTAATTAGAGAAATTTTATAATAATTTTAGATATATAAAAAGTTTATTGAACTTTTCACCATCTTTTACCCACCTCCTAGGAGCATTTGCAATTGTACATAAAACTTAATTTTACCGCTTCTGTGAGTTGAATTACAAAAATCCAAGAGACACGGTTAATATCAAAGAGTAAAATGTGGTTCAATAAGATAAAAATAAATTTTTTTGAATAGTAAATTTTTACTTATATTTACCACAGTTAAAAGTAAATAGGGTAATTAAGTGTAAAACTGATATTATTATTACCCTAACACATGTAATAATTCTATTGGATAAATGTAATTTGACCAGAAACAACCTTAGGAATAAAATATTACCCTTTAGGTCTACTTGGATTAGATAAGGACACTTATTATTATTTTATTTAAAGAAGAGTTAAAAGAGTTAAAATCAAAGTTTAATAACTAAAACATTTTTAATATAGGGTTATACATAAGATAAATTCGACTATAAATATTTATTAGAAAGATAAAAATATTTTCTACATAATGGTAGTTTATTTATAATTTTTATACATTAAATAATTTAATTTATTCATGACACAATGGTGATGCAGTAATTACCTAATTAATGAAATATTAAAATAATTGATATTATAAATACCCAAATAAATGTAATTTGAAACTTTTTATGAATTAAAATAATTTTATTGGTTAATATGAAATTCTAGTATTTATTTAATTAACTTTTTTAGAACTAATCATGCTATTATAAATTTTACAAAAATCAATTTTCAAATAGTGTCAAAGTTGACATAAAATAGTTTTTAAAACAAATATTATATTATTAATTGTTATTATATTCCTAAAAATATAAGGTTTCGAAAAATGACTTAGAGAAGGTTATATATATAAATAATTAACCACTTGGGGTTCATTTGGTTTGTTATAGTAATTTTATTAACCATATAGTGTAAGAAAACCAGAAGACACGGTAAAAGTTAAATTATTTAAGTTAGAGTTAAATCTAAATGATAAGGTTACAATTGTAACCTAAACTTGTATAAAACCTATTCTTTGAGGGGATTGCGACCCATACCCACTTTATCTTCCAAACAAATCAATTTGGAGCTATTATAAATCGAATATGACTTTATTATAAAATAATATTTTATGTTTTTTCTAAGATGCCCCTCTCCTCCCTTATAAAAGGGTACCTCCTCCCTCTTCTATTTACACAATTTTAAGCCTTAAAACTCAGAAAAAACCTGCCCATTTACATTCTAAACTTCCATATAAACATTATAGAGGTTCTAGTCTCCTCAAAATACCAAATCAAGTGCCTTAAGAGGAAGCTTAAAAGAGGTGCGTCGAAGAAGAGGAAATCTATTCTACCGATTCTTTCAAGTTTCTTTCTTCTTCAACGTATTCTTATTTAGTTGTTTAATTATAAAGTAATAACATCAGTATCACTAATATAATGATATTTTATTATAAATATGAAACAAACCCATTTCACCTTCTATACATTCTACGGAAAATGAAATCACAGCGGGTGCGTACGTAAGGAATACCATCTCCACGTCGGGGTGTAATCTATTTTTCCACCACCACCTTAATTGGATGGGTATAATGGTGTAAAGAATAACTATATATAGTTATTATAACATAATACTGATTCTAAGATTTTATGTCATCCACTCCAATTAAATTCAATAATTATGGGAACAAAATCATCGCTCGTGCGTACGTACGGATTACCGTCTCCACGACGCGATGAGATTCATTCTCCATGTTAACCATTCAAGAATGATTATAAAGTATATATAATTAATAATAATGAAATATATGACATGATAAAGCTACAGTATTTATGTATATATATATATATGTCACCTGCTTACTTCCATTCAAGTCAGTAAGGAAGGGAAAACAACGTTCATTCGTACGTACGACCTACCGTCTCCATGAACGATATATTTCATTTCATTTATCTATCTATTATATATGTATATATACTGAATATATATGATATATAAATCATGATTCACATTCTGGAAGTAAGTAAAACATGATATAAGTAATAATAATATCAATCACAATAAGTCCAAACACGTACGATAAATAAAACGATTTCACCCAAAACGCTGCTTTAACATGGAATTTACAAAATAACGGGTAATATAATGTCCTAAGTGAACCTTATATGATATCATAACAATGAATATGATTCTGTAATAAGTCAATGACATTATTGAAATCATTATACATGAGTTTCAGAAACATACGAAGCATATCAGACCTAAGGTAAGGGATACTTTTCCAAATCTCATTTTTATCCGAGATTGCTTATACGTAAGTATTTACTGGGGTTATGTTTATCATCCATGTCCATGTTTTATAAATATGTTTTCATAAAATGTTTACTATTCTTCCATGTATGTTTAAATTCATTTTTATCCTTTTTTGACTTTTTACCACATTGTATGGAAGGAATCTTTCCTTTGGTTTCCATATATGGTACTTTTTGAATTTTCCGACAAAAGTACGAGAAGAATGTTTTTTCAACTTATACATATTGAATGTATTTTTATGGTTTTATAATGCATTATTTTCATGAAGATTAATCTATAATATTTCATGACTATTTTAAACAAAATCTTTTTCTTTTAAAATTTCATGGCATTTTGTAAAAAGAAAATGATTTTCAAGTAGAAAGGATATTTTCTTCAAGAATTCATTTCAAGTGTTTTATCAAAACCATTTTCCATCTAAGATGACATTATTTCATATATTTATGTTTCAAGTATAATGTATCTATTATTTACATGGTTTGATTCTTCTTATGATGAACTGATATCCATTTGTTTTATATGGATTATGTTATGATGGGATGATTTTTATGAAACCCATTTTATTCTTTGGGTTATGTTGAATGATTTATGTTTATGTTGTGGCACACATAAGAATGATTTCATTATGAGATGTGTGGGACCTATATCACCCTCCAATTCAATGGGTAAAGATTTATATCTCATGAGATAGACATGGATGGAATGGTAAGTTAATCTGGTTCAGTGATATTGGACCGGAGAAAGGAGTGAACTCGATTCAGAAAGGGACTTTGTCCACTAATATGGTCTTGGAAGAAATGCCTTGGCTGATATGGAAATCATATCATGTGCTTAATGGTTTTCCAAAATTACATGTTTTATTCCCATGATATTTTATCACAATTGATGTTACTTTATGATATATGCCTTATGTACTTCCATGATTTATGTCTTTGCTCAAGATTTTGATGTTTAGATTTTTTGATCAAGTTTTTTCATTCAAATGTTTATGAATTGTTTTATGTTCTCCATGTTTACCCTTATAGAGCATTTGAACTCACCATTTTTATGTTTTATTTTACTCAGGATATAAAGAAAGGTTTTAGTTAAGAAAACAAAAGGGGAAGATATTTATGGGAGATGTTGAAGATATTTCACCATGATTAGAAGATTATTTTTCCGAGTTTCCAAAGAAACTAAACCATTACAATCCTTGTGTGTTTGTTTTTGTTATGTATTAAGTATTTCGCAAAAGTAATGTAATGTCCATGTATGTCAAGCTTTGGGTCTCTACAGTAAGGGTGACGGTGAAGTTGGTCTTGATCCTCGTGGATACCTACTCCGTATCCCCGTGGTGGGGAATCAAAGTCCGAGTAGTTCGATGGGACGATGGGACACCTGAGGAGGCGACCCATGAGAATGGACGCATGGATGGGACCTAGAGGAAGTAGAACCTCTGGGTTGGGGATTGAGCTTCCCGAGACACATGGGATCGACGTAGAGATTAGGATGAGACATGAGTGATGAGATTGAACCTCATAGTGGCTTACTACATATCCAAGTGGTAGGGAATCAAAGTCCACGTAGTTCTGGTGGCAAATATAGTTTAATGTCATGCGGGACGAGGGCATTTGGGGCTTACGCTCTAAGGTGGCCCAAATGAAAATAATGAAATATCATTAATGAACAGGTGGTAAAATGTTATAAAAGTATAATATAAGGTATTATAAATACGAATATAGCTTTGTAATGAATTTATAATATTATTTATACCTTTATATAGGATTTTAAAGTACGTAAAACTAAAGGGATCCTTGAGGGATGGGTTATACATCTCACTTTTACTTCTGTGAGATATTTTTTTTCAGTAACCACATATTTCTTTTGTATGAAATATATACATCCCTTTGATATAGAATATCCTGAATCTATATTTATTCACTGTATTTAATGTTTCATTACTTTTATTGGGCATACGATTTAACTGATTAAAATGTGGCAATGGATTTCTTAACTAAATTTTCATTCATTGGGTTAAACGAATACATCATTGATTATTCCATGTTAAGATTATATTTGAGATTGTATTTTATTATCTTATGTTTTATTTAAAATTTTATGTGGATTTATAGTGGATACACATAATAGATTCATTTTATTATTTCTCAATTCAATGATATGGTATACATAAGGGACTTTCATTTAAAAGTTATTTTTTTACATTTCCATTAAAAATCTATTTTTCTTCCATGTATATGTTGTATTAAATTGTTTTTTAATTTTTTTACCATTCTATTATGATTTTATAAAGTCATTTCTAATCTTGTTTGACTTTTTACAAAATTGTTCTTAGAGGATTATTTTTTTCATTTTCTAAAAGTTGTTCTTGATGAATTTTCCAACAAAAATAAAGAGGGTATGTTTTTAGCATATAAAACATGAGAGTATTTTACCTCTGTCATGAAGCCTTAATGACTTGAATCTTAAAATACAATATTACTAAATTATTTTAAAAGAAAATTTTTTATTTTATAATTTCACAAATTTTTAAAAACTATTTTCATTACAGAAATGATATTTTCCTTAAAAATTATTTAAGGAGACCTTTCAAAAAAGATTTTTATATCTTATATTACATTAAGTGAAGTTATTTATACTTTAATGGGGTTATTATTCAAGGATAATATTCTTGTTCTTTTAATGTTTGGCTTTTATTTGTGATGGAATTATATTTTTGAAACATGTTTCTTTTCCATGGGTTATGCTATGATGAAATGCTTAAAAACCCATTTATTTTCATTAGTTCTAATACGATGAACAGATTTATGTCCTTATGGAACACACATATGTGGTTTTAATTATGTGACAAGTGGACCTATATTTATCTCTAGTGCATTGGGTAATGATATTATATAACATGAGATAGATAGGACTTGAATAGGGTGTGAGCCCAATTTAGTACAATAGGACTGGGATGGGAAGTGAAACCAATTTAGTAAAGGAAGTTTTCCGCTACAATATTCTTGGGAGTTATCCTTTACTACTATTAGGGTTTAGGGATTGAAACCATTCCACTATTATAGTCCTGGAAAATATCTTTGACTACCAAGGAAATAATTTTCTATGTTTATGTGTATACCACATTCCATGTCTTATGCCAAAGTTATTCTCTCATTACTCATGTTATCTTATGATTCATGTTCTGTGAAATTCTATGATTTATTTCATGACTCATGATTATGATCTTTGATCTTAGGGTATAAATTTAGAATTTTATGTTCATGTTATTATTCCCTTATTCTTATGTTATGATTGATATCTCCATTGTTTACCATTACTGATCATCTGAACACACCCTTTTCTTTTGTTTATTTTCCCTAGGATATGAAGGAAGGTATTAAGTATGACATGTCAAAAAAGGTTCTAGTTATAAAGGAATAATAATGAGGAAATGTATATATTTTATAAACCATTTTTGTTTGTAATTTTCCAAAGACACTAAATCCATAAAACTCAGGCATGGTTTTGACATGTTATATAATGAATATTCATCTATTTATATGTAATATCTATGTATGAAAATAATGGATCTTTATAGTTGGTATTAGGGAAATATTTTATTAACCTTTAGAAACTATGATGAAAAAACCTTAGTAAGAACAAGGAACATCTAGGTTACAATCCTATAGTTTTGGTAATAATAATTAATAACCTAATTTAAACCAAAGGTGTCATATATTGAAATTTTATAATTAATTTCCATTGACTATGTGATTTTCCCCTTATTATTAGTGTTTCTCATACTACTATTTTTTGTTTTTTTTCAATTAATAAAACTTTAAGGATCCAAGTTAATATTGAATGTGATGGGAAATTAAATTATTTTCCTCCTAAGAAACCAAATTTTATGGGAGATGGAATAAAAAAATCTTACTATTATGACCAGATAAGTTATGAATCATACTAGAATTCCAAATGGGAAAAGGAGGGAACAGAATTATGTTGAGTCCTTCATAAGGAAACATCCACCATATTTTAGTGGGTCTTATGAACCACTATTTGATGAGAAATGGATTAATACCCCTATAAAATTGTTTTTTGTTATAAAATGTTCAGAACAAAAGAAATTAATTTTATCTATTTATTAACTAGAAGGTAAATCATTTAAATGGTGGAATCTTATCAAGAATGTAAGGAAAGTAGAATAAATTGAATCCATGAATCAGGACTAGTTCAAGAGATTATTTTTCAATATGTAATTTTCTTACATTCTTGATATGAAAATGAGGAAGGAATTATATAAGTTAAATAAAAAGGATGGAGAATCTATTATAACTGATAAAGAAAATTTTACATGACTTGTAATGTGTGCTTCTGGCATTATCATCTTACTAGAAAGTAAGGTTGATCAATTCTTCAGTGGCTTAAAACCACGTATCTAAAGGGAATTATCCATAAGAAACATTAGTAGCTATGAACAAATTGTTCGATGTTCTCTCAAGGTTGATATAGAGATTGTATTTACCCATAGATCTTATGGTTTTGATATGAAATGATAAATGGAATTCAAATGAAATTCTAAAAACCATTGATAAAATCATATTGTCCCGACCCAACCCCCGGGGCCTATGCTGTGACTACCCCAATCTCGCCTTCCATAGGCCAGGGGCTAGCGACTAGCACCAAAGGGGTAATTCCCTAAAAATGGGAAGGCATTGCCTTTATAAAATTAAACACACACACAAAAAAGCACACAAATGGATATGAAACACCAAGTAAACTGTATAACAAAAGAGTTCTATAAGTAAAAAGGGGCCAGAATACAAGACCAATTGAAAATTACAAGTACAACTGTGAAACAATACAACTGAAGAAAAGGGAAAGTCAGCTACTGGGTGGTCCTTAGAGGTTCCTACCTGAAGGGTAGGTACATTTCACCTCCTCAGCACTCCTTGTTCGTCTGTCTCCTCCGTATACTAACTCTCCATAAGGTCCACCTCCATGTACCATATAGTCCTAGTACTCTCGGCCTCAGTCAGCACTGTCCGTTGTCTGCATCTAACACAACAAGGTGCAGACATAGCCCGTGAAGGGGTGAGTATAACGATACTAAGTAGGGACCCTGAGACCCTCTAGGTCTCACAAAATCCAATAAGGATAAAAAAAAGTATTAAAAAAACAGATAACCGTATTTAGTTATATACCCATACATATACCTATGTTATCAAGTAATCCATCTCAATCATGAGGAAAACACATAAGTTCTGACTCATCTCACACCCGGATTTTATTCTAGGGGTAGTGTTAAGTAACATTCCTAGTCACAACATCGAACACCTCAGCTACTAGAGAACTCCTCCTATATCAAGTACAGTGGGTCTGCCGTATCACACTGAGGCACTTCCCACTAACCTTGGACTGTTGAGGTACTCCTCTTATCGAGTACCGTGGGTCTGCTGTGTCACACAGAGGCGCTCCCCCCCCCCCCCCCCGTGGGTCTACCGTGTCACACAGAGCCACTCTCCCTCATAGCCTGTTGAGGTACTCCTCCTGTCGAGTACCGTGGGTCTGCTGCGTCACCAAGGCACTCCGCACTGTGGGTGTGCTACATCACCAAGGCACACCCAACTGGTCCATTTGAGTCACTCCGAGTCAAAATGGTCAGCAATCCTTAGGTCTCAGCCAACCACTATGTCTTCTCACTATGCTCGCTCGTCTCTAGGAGGATCCACTCCACATGCTACTAATCGATACTGCAACTTCCATGAAGTCCCACGAATAAGTGTCTCAAATTTACACTATGTCATAGGGATCTCAACGTAACAGACGACGCGTCAATCAGACACTCGGTCTGCGAGTTATTAGCCTTTTAGTCCTGGGGGCCCGGTTGGATTCGTGCTCGATCCAACCTGACCGTTCCCCATCTCAATCCAAATCACAGTGGGGTATCACTCAAAGGGACCGTCTCGCCCCAAGGTTCCCAACGCTGCTGACGGTTCTTCAAACGGACGTTCGGTGGCAAAGTTATGGCCAAAAAAAGTAAATGGGTCGTAGTGGGCCCAGGTCCGGTCTGACCCAGTAGGACCGACCCGGCCTGGGCTGACCCGGTTCAAGTCAACCCAGACTGACCCGCTGGTTCCGGCCCAACCCACAGGGTGGCCTGGCTTGTTGGGTTCAGCCTGATGTCCGCGAGGGGTCGTGGCGGTGGTTTGGACTCAGAGGGTGCCACGAGGGAGGCTTGGCCGCGGGCCGGCTCACAAGGTTGCAGTGAGGGATGATTGGAGGGCCACAGCTAGGGCACGATGATAGTGATGGATCGTCTTGGCACGGACATCAGTTTTACATGGCAGCAGAAGATCTCGGCTCGGCCTGGACAACGGCGCGACTCGGAAGATGGTGAAACGACTCGGAGGACAGTGGCGCGGCTCGACAGATGGTGGTGCAGCTCGGCAGACAGCGACGGTGCGAAGGTTTGGCACTGCGGATGGTGGTGGTGCGATGTCTCTGCACAACAACTCGGCATGGAAATGGCGTGGCATCTCGGCACAACAGCGGTGCGGCGAGGGGGTTCGACCCGGGGTAGCACGGCTGCTCAGCACGACGGAGGCTCGGCATGGCGGCTCGACATGGCGGCGACGTGGAGGCTCGGCAAGGCTGAAACACAACGAGAGGGTTCGACCCGGGGTGGCGCAGTGGCTAGGTCTGGCCATGGGTGGCTCAGCCAGTACGTGGCCGGTTCAGCTGGGTGGGCGCATTTCCACGAGGCGGCGCGGGTTGCGGAGGCCGCAGGTGGCTGCGCCATTGCCTTTGTCACCTTCGTCGCCTTCCTCCATTTCGAAGTACACATCAAAGAAGAACGATGGATGGGTCGGGTCATGTTCCTTTGGCATCCACCCTCTGTGTTTAGAGTGATAACAAACAATTCACAAAGAACGAAGCATGAACTTGTATGGAAGATATTTTAAAACATCATTTCCCACAACCCTCGTCAATCTCTATTCCCAAATCCTGCAAAATAATTAGAAGGGGAGAACATGGGAAGTGATAATCAATAAACCCCTACCTTTTTCGTTGTTGTTTTTGGAACAAGAAGGTAGTATGGTCTTCAATTCGCCATAGATGAGGATGTCCCACATCGGAAGAAGTCCCAAGGAAGAAGGTCTAAGGGGGTTGGTGTTCTTTGTTGGTGGAGTGTTCTTCATCAGTGGTGCATTCTTCATTGAAGAGTTTTCTCCCAGAGCTCCTTCCTCCAAATTCCACCAAAGGGAATTCATATCCCAAAAAAATATATTATGTGTTATATTATTTAGTTGGCACAAATTCAAATTAGCCTAATTAATTAACTAGGTAGGCATATTAATGGTATGTGCATTGACACAATTAATGTGGAGGAATTCAAGAGGATCCTCCACATTGATGAGGGGGGGTTGAGAGGTTTTTCTCTATAATGAGGGGAGTTCAAGAGGTTTAGACCTCAGGTGGTCCCCACCACCATAACCACTAATGGGAGGTTAGGTTTCGGTGGTCCCCACCCCCATAACCTCTTATGAGAGGTTAAGGCCTGGTGGTCCCCACTTCCCAACTTCCACATGGAGGTTTTAACAAATAAAATAAAAATAAAATGTTGTGAAATTTTATTTTTATTCTATTCTTTCATGAAAAACCCAAAAACTAACTTCTACCCTCGACCAACTGCCATTGATGTGAAAGTCTCCTTAAGCGTATACCAGCACTGCGAGTTCAACAGTGCCCTTAGATTTCAATTTCGAGCACTGGTTCAAAAGTTAGAAAAAATCGTTTGCACTTTTACTTAATGTACCCAAAAAAAGTTTAGAAATTCATTCTGGGCACTCCGTGCCTCAGAATCACTTGCCGTAAATTTTCACAGACTCGTAAAATTCCCATTTAATTAAAAAAATTTACATGGAAATTCCGGGTCTTTACATTCTCCCAACCTCAGGCTTTACATCCCCGTAAGCCACAACTCAAACTAAGGGAACAAGTGAGGGTAATGAGCACGTATCTAAGCCTCCCGCTCCCATGTGCTCTCCTGGAGGTTCCCATGCTGCCAATGAACGTGCACTAGAGGTATCAACCATACACAAAGGACCCACTCATGTTGATCCTCAATCTCTAATGGAACCTCCGTAATAGTCGCCCCATCGTCGACGTCTTGCTCACCATGGTCGATGGTGTGAGAAGGTTCATGCACGTATATACTCAACTGGGATACGTGGAAGACGTCGTGCACCTGGTGCAACTGATGTGGAATATTTAAGAGGTATGCCACCTCAAAAACTCTACTAAGGTCCTTAAAAGGTCCAATTAACCTTGGAGATAACTTGCTTCCTCAGCCAAATCTCCATAGACCTCATCGGGGTGAGACCCATAGAAAGACGTGGTCGCCATCCTCGAACTCCAGAGGCCTCCATCTCTTGTCGGCATACAAATTTTGCCTGCTCTATGCAGTCTTCATCCACTCCTGGATGATCTTAACCTTCTCTGTGGTAGCCCGAACCATCTCTGGTCCCATGAGTGCTGACTCCCCTGAGTCAGTCCCGCACAAGGGTGACTTGCAAGGTTGCCCGTACAATGCCTCAAAGGATTCCAACCCTATGGTGGAGTGATAGTTTGTGTTGTATGAAAACTCCACCAAAGGTAAGTGATCCTCCCAGATATGACCAATGTCGAGGACACAAGCACAAAACATGTCCTCGAGGGTTTGAATGGTCCACTCAGTCTGACCATCCATCTGAGGATGGAAGACGGTGCTAAAATAGAGATACGTCCCAAAATACTCTTGCAACCCCTACTATAGTCGGGAAGTAAAATGTGCATCAAAATCGGAGACAATCATCAAAGTTACTCCATGTAGCTGCTCAATCTTCTGCACATAGAGGTATCCCAAGCTCTCTACTAAACCTTATTTTCTGATCGGTAGGAAGTGGGCTGACTTGGTGAGTCGGTTGACGGTAACCCAAATCATGTCATGTCCCCAAGATGTACATGGACTTCCTATCACTAAGTCCATGGATATCCCATCCCACTTACACTCTGGGACCTCTAAAGGCTGAACCAAGCCTGCTGGTACCTGATGCTCCACCTTCACTTGCTGACTAGTGAGGCACTGAGAAAGAAACTCTGCAACTGCTTTCTTCATTCCTGGCCACCAGTGCTATCGTTGGAGATCCTGGTACATCTTTTCCACTCCTATATCTACCGCTAGATGGGATTTGTGAAACTCCTTAAACACTTCCTCCTGAAGTGACACTGGTACCATGGTACGTCCTCTGAAGATGATGACGTGCTCCCCACCATCAGAAAATACATCAGGTGCCTGGCCTATGGATATTTGAGCACATCATGCCTCACAGTCAGCATCCCCACATTGAGCCTACCTAACTTGCTGAAGAATTGGGGGAGTGACTGTAAGAGACTCTAGAAAGGCTGCTCCATCTGTATCCACAAAGGATATCTGTAAAGTGTCCAACTGCTCCGTCGCCTTACCTAGAAGCTGTATACCAGACCTCCGGCTGAGTGCATCTGCTATAACATTCCCCTTTATAGGAGTATAGAATTTCTCGAAGTCATAGTCCTAGAAGAACTCAAGCCATTGTTGCTGTCTCAGGTTCAAGTCCTTATGAGAGAAGATATACCTAATACTCTTGTGATCAGAGTACATGGTAAAATGATGTCCCATCAGATAGTGTCACCACATCTTCAAGGCATAGACCACTGCTGATAACTCCAGGTCATGGGTAGCATAGTTATTCTCATGCTGTCTCAGCTGTCAAGAACCATACGTGATCATTGTTCGCTTCTGCATCAGGACACATCCGAGTCTAGCCCCTGATGCGTTGCAATAAACTACGTAACCTATGCCCTCCTCTTGAAGCCTCAAGATCGGGGCACTAGTCAGACTCTGCCTCAGCTTCTAAAAACGCCGCTGGAATCTCTCCGAACACATGAAGGGTTTCCACTTCTTTGTCAAGGATAATAGTGGTGCTGAAATTTTGGAGAATTCTGGCACAAAACTCCAGTAATATCCAGCCAAACCCTGGATACTCCGTACCTCTATCACACTTCTGGGTGGCTCCCAAGAAAGTACCACCTAAAAATTTTCTGGATCCACTGAAACTCCAGCCTCCGAGATCACATATTCCAGAAAGTGAACCTCTTATATCTAGAACTGACACTTTGAGAGCTTACCATAAAGCTGGTGCTCTCAGAGTGTGTCCAGTACTACCTGCAAATGATAGGCATTCTCCTCCTTAGTAGTCGAGTAGATCAGAATGTCTTCGATGAAGACTACAACAAAGCTATCGAGGTATGGCTGAAAGATCCTGTTCATGAGACCCATGAACATTGCTGTAGAATTGGTCACGCCGAATGGAATAACCAAGAACTCGTAATGTCCATACTGACACCTGAAGGTCGTCTTCTGCACATACTCGTCTCGCACTCTGAGCTGGTGATATCTTGATCTGAGGTCTATATTTGAGAACCACCATGATCCCTTCAGAAGGTCAAAGAGGTCTTTAATCCTTGGGATTGGGTACTTGTTCTTCCCGGTCACCTGGTTCAGGCACCGATAGTCAACACAAAGCCTCAAGCTCCCATCCACCTTCTTGGCGAACAAAATCAGGGCTGCCTAAGGAAAAACACTGGGCTATATGAATCCGTTCCCCTACAAGTCCTCTAGTTGTACCCGTAGCTCATGAAGCTCTGCGGGATCCATCTGATAAGTTGGTGTAGATATCAGTGTCATCCTGGGGTAGAAGTCAATGTAAAATTCCACCTCTCTGTGAGGAGGTAAACCTAGGACATCATCAGGGAAAACATCTGCATACTGGTCCACCACTATAGGATAACTCAGAATCTCCACTTCGACTGATATATGGGTAAGGGTAGCCAACTAATGAGTAATCGACTGCACCCTCCTCCAGGTAAGTCCATCCTGCGCTGAAAAGGCTCCCTTCTCGAATCTGTTCCCATAGGAGTCTCTAGCAGTAAGGATAGAGCCAAAAGCTCTGTCAGAATCTCTAAGTTCTAAATGAGGGTAGTGGAAATAAATAAATAACTGGCACCTGTGTCTATAAGTACTAAATCTAAGGTGGAGTAGACACATATTGTACCTCGTATCATCTCCGAAGTACCATGATCATAAGCCTCAACTACCTAAAGCTGAGCTCTCCCCTATCCACCTGCTCCCTGCAGTCGGGGTGGACCTCCTAGTGGTTGTGGAAACAACATCTAGAATCGTCTCCCACCACCAGCTGCATGACCAGCTCCTCTACCACTTCCGCCTGCTCCCTGCAGACCTCCTTGGTTGAACCTCTATCTCTACCTGGGTGGTCCTTCAACCATTTTCTAATCATCCAAACGGAGGGTCGGATAGTCACGAGCCATGTGACCCAGCCCGACGTATTCATAACACTGCCCGCTCCTGGCATGAATGGCTCTGGTTCGGGTACCCCGCACAACCGATCCTGAGTCATGTGGTCGTCCACCTATAGGTTTGGTCTTCTATGAAATTTGTCTGATGTAAGCTGTAGAAGACTTTGCTACGTGATGACTGGTAGTGGGTCTTACTGCAGGTGACTGCTCAGCATGGAAACTCTCCACCAAGAGGGCTCTCTCTAACACCCTCGCCTATGTCGATATGATGATTGAGACCATCGAAGCTCTGATCTCTAGCTTGAGCCCATTCTCAAAGGTCTGGGCCCTGAATAATGGGTCCTGCACCGTATCGGTGGAGTAACGTGAGAGTTCAGTGAACCTCACTGAGTACTGAGCCATAGTCATGCTGCCCTACTATAGATGAAGAAGCTCCTGTATGCGCACTGCGCGAAGAGTTGCTAGGACAAACTCTGCCCGAAATAGGCTCTTGAAGTCTTCCCAGAGAAGCATCACCTCATTGGGAACCTAGAGCATCAATCTCCACCATCTTATTACTGCTTCCTGTAGAAGGCTGACGACAAGGATCAACATGTAATCAGCTTGTGTCCCTAAAAATTGGAAAACTCTCACTATGGCCTCTAGCCAATCCTCAGCTGCATGTGGGTCCATCTCTCCCATGAAACTGGGTGGTCTCTGGCACTGGAACTCGTGCAACGCGCTCAATCGGTGTGCACCGTCTGCTATTGGAATTGGTGGCCCAACATGAAATGGTACCATTGGTGCCTCCACTTGTGCCTCTACTTGAAAAGGGCCCTACACCGAGGCCTTGTCTCTCGGTTGGATATCGGAGCATACAACTCTCGGAACTCTAGCTAAATGTCTGTGTAGAGGCATCTTGAAAATAAACAGGTGCGCTATGGTCAAAAGTTATACCTGGTGAGTAGACTCAAAGAGTTCACAAAGAAGACTCTTGAAAACACACACAGAATCAGTTTTTTTATGCACTGAGTCGGATATCAGAAGTCAGGGTCCTAGTGTATGGACACGTCATCCACCGTACCAACACTGGATTCCCTAAAATGATAACCACACTTACTACACTTAACACCATTATAGTTAAAAGAAATATCATAGTCCTAATTTATATGGTAGAACCGAATCCTTTGATACCAATTCGTCACGACCCGACCCCCGGGGCCCGTGCCGTGACTACCCCAAGCCTGCCTTCTTTAGGCCATGGGCTAGTGGGTAGCACCAAAGGTGTAATTCCCTACAAATAGGAAGGCATGACCTTTATAAACTGTAAACACACACACACAAAATCACATAGCTGGATACGAAACACCAAGTAAACAGTATAACAAAAGAGTGTTGTAAGTAAAGAGGGGACAGAATACAAGACCAAATGGGTAATACAAGTACAATTGTGATACAATACAACTGAAGAAAAGGGAAAGTCAGCTGCTGGGTCATCCTTCGAGGTTCCTACCTGAAGGGTAGGTACATCTCGCATCCTCAGCACTCCTCGTCCGTCTGTCTCCTCCGTGCACCGACTCTTCATAAGGTCCACCTCCAGGTACCGTCTAGTCCTAGTACTCTCGGCCTTAGTTAGCATTTTCCATCATCTACATCCAACACAACAAGGTCCGGGCATAGCCTGTGCAGGGGTGAGTATAACGATACTCAGTAGGGACCCTGAGACCCTCTAGGTCTCACAAAATCGAACAAGGATAAAACAAAAAGTATAAAAACAACAGATAACCTTACTTAGGTATATGCCCATAAATATTCATAAGTTATCAAGTAATCCATCTAAATCATGTGGAAAACACAGATGTTCTGACTCAGATCACACCAAGATTTTATTCTAGGGGTAGTGTTAAGTAATAGTCCCAGCCACAATGTCGAACACCTCGGCTGCTGGAGAACTCCTCCTCTATCGAGTACAGTGGGCCTGTCGCGTCACACAGAGGAGTTTCCCACTAACCTTGGACTACTGAGGTACTCCTCCTGTCGAGTATTGTGGGTCTGCCGTGTCACTCAGAGGCGCTCCCCACAATGGGTCTTCCACGTCACATAGAGGCGCACCACCTCATAGCCTGCTGAGGTACTCCTCCTGTCGAGTACCATGAGTTTACCATGTCACCAAGGTTCTCCCCACCGTGGGTCTTCTATGTCAACAAGGCGCTCACCACTGGGCCAGTCGAGTCACTCCGAGTCGAAACAGTCATCAGTCGTCAGGTCTCAGCCAGCCACTAGGTCTCAACACTATGATCGCTCATCTCCGAGAGGATCTGCTCCACATGCTACTTGTCAATAATCCTACTACCAAGAAGTCCCATGAAGAAGTGTCTCAAAGGTCTTCCATGTGATAGGGATCTCAATGTAACAGACGACGCATCAATCAAACGCCCGTTCTGTGAGTTATTAGCCTTTTAGTCATGGGAGCCCAGTTGGATTCGTGCTCGATCCAACCTGACTGTTCCCCATCTCAATCAAAATATCAGTGGGGTATCACTCAAAGGGACCATATCTCCCCAAGGTTCCTAACTCTGTTGAAGGTTTGTCAAATGGATGACCGATTCCAAAGTTATGGAAAAAAGAAGTAAATGGGTCGTAGTAGGCCCGGGTCTGGCCTGACCTGGCCTGGGCTGACCCAGTTTAGGTCAACCCATCCTGACCTTCTGGGTTCGGTCCAGCCCGTTAGGTTCGGGCCGACAGCTGCGAGGGGCCACAGAGGCAGTTCGGCCTCTGAGGGTGCCGCGAGGGTGGCTCGTCCAGGGGCCGGCTCGGCTCGAGGCGGCTCGCAAGTCTGCGATGAGGGAGGCTTGGGCGGCTTGGAGGGCCGTGGCGAGGGAATGACAGCGACATAGGCTTGGCTTGGCCCGGATAGCAGTTCGTCACGGCGGTGGCGTGGCTTGGCTCAGCTTGGACAACGACACGGCTCAGTGGATGACAACGCGACTCGGCGGACGACGGCGATGTGATGACTCGGCATGGCGGACATCGGTTGTGCGAAGACTCGGCATGGCGGCGGCGTGGCGGCTCGGCACGGTGGTGGAAAAGTGAGGGGGTTCAGCCATGGGTGGGGTGGCGACTCAGCACGTCGACGACGGTGCGATGAGATGGTTCAGCCCATGGCGGCATGAAGGCTCAGTCCGGCCGCAGGTGGCTCGGCCAGTGCAGGGCCAGTTCAGCCGGGAGGGTGAAGGGCTGTGGGGCGGCACGGGTCATGGAGGCCATGGGTGGCGGTGTCGTTTCCTTATTCACCTTCTTTTCCTTCCTCCATTTCTAATTACCCAAAATAATAGATTATGTGTTCTATTATTTATTTGGAACAAATTCAAATTAGCCTAATCAATCAACTAGGTTGGAATATTAAAGGTATGTGTGTTGGCACAATTAATGTGGAGGAAGTCAAGAGGCTCCTCCACATTAATGAGGGGGGTTGAGAGGTTTTTCTCCATAATGAGGGGAGTTCAAGAAGTTTAGGCCTTGGGTGCTCCCCACCCCCATAACCTCTCATGGGAGTTTAAGGTCTGGAGGTCCCCACTTCCCAACTTCTACATGGAGGTTTTAACAAATAAAATAAAAATAAAATGTTGTGCAATTTTATTTTTATTCGATTCTTTCATGAAAAACCCAAAAACTAACTTCTACCCTCAACTAGCTTCCATCTAGGTGAAAGTCTCTTTAAGAGAATATCGGTGCTGCGAGTTCAATGATTCCCTTAGATATCAATTCCCAGAACTGGTTCAAAAGTTAGAAAAACCCGCTCGCACTTTTATTAAACGTACCTAAAACAAACTTCATAAATTTATTCTGGGCACTCGGGGCCTCAGAATCACGCATCGTAAATTTTTTCGGACTCATAAAATTCCGATTTAATTAAAAAAATTACATGGAAATTACGGGTCTTTACAAATATTACAATTCATTTTTGCTCTATGCATGGAAAGAAACATGGTAAAATTGTCTTATGTGGAATGGTAAATGTTTCAAGTGCGAAAACAAAGGCCATCTGGAATATGAATGCAGAATTGACAGGAAATTGTTATCTAATGATTTTAAATGAGATAATGCTCCACATAATGCACCACCCACACTCCAATTATATAAATTCATGGAGAATGATAATTATTACAATTATTCCATGAATCCAATTTTTTTAGGACAAGATTCAACAACCTATTAAACCTAAAGACAAAGGAAAATACCATGCGATCATGACGGCTAAAGTGGGTTATGAGAACAATGTAGTGAAAGGTACACTTATCATACACTATAGAAAATATAATGTATTATTTAATTTTTTATTCACAAACTCTTTAATTTATAAATAATTTGTTAAGGGTATAATCCTATCACCTCAAAAATTAGATGTTGAGTTAGCTTCGAAAACTCATAATTTCACAACGATCACATCTCAAGTTTGTAGTTCTTCTCTAATTAATTATTATTGGAAATTGGATCATGAAAATCTTGGGATTCTTATTTAGTTGAATTTAATGTGATTCACATCATAGATTGGGTTTATATATATGTGGCTTATACTAATTTCCTTAAAAGGGAAGTTACATTTAATAATCTTAATGAACACTTAATCACTTATCAATTCAAGGATAAATATAAATTCCTAAATGAAATTACTTCCATTTTGTGGGACTTAATTCCTATAAATGAAGTTTACCTATCTAAAATGGTTGTGGGGAAACTCAACAATATGGATAGACCAATTTTATGGGATTTTATTGATGTATTTAATGAATAATTTCCATGTCTTCCACTGAATTTTGATGTTTAGTTTTCAATATAACTCATACCTGGTGTTATACCAATTTTGAAGGCTCCTTATAGAATGGATCCAATTAAGTTGTGATAACTAAATAAGGAACTCCAAGAGAATATTAATAAGGGATTAATATGACCTAGTGCAAAACTATTGGAAAAAACTATTCTATTTGTTTAGAAGAAAGATGTATCAATGTGACTCTGCATTGTTTATCTAGAACATAACATGTCACTATCAAGAACAAGTAACCTCTTACCTATATTGAAAACTTATTTAATCAAGTCTGTGAAGATCCTTACTTTTCCAAGATTGACCTTTATTTTGGATATCATAAATTGAGAGTCCAAAAGGAGGATATACCCAATATGAAATTACGTATAAGGCATGGACACTAATAATTTATAGTGATGCCTTTTGGTCTTTCTAATTCTATCACTATCTTTATAGATGTAATGAATATAGTCTTTAAATACTACCTTGAATAGTTTTTAGTTGTATTTATAGATAATATTTTTTTTATATTCAAAAAATTAAGGAAGAACATGAATATCACTTGTGGATTTTTGATGAAGGCCCTTAGAAATGAGAATAATTATGAAGAATTTACTAAGTATGAATTTTGTCATTATAAAGACTCATTCTTGGGACATATAATCTCAAGTGAGGGTATATCAGTAGAGCCTTCAAAGGCATAATCTTTTGAGAAATAGCCTAAACTGACCATGGTGACTAAAATGTATAGTTTGTCTTAGTTTGGATAGATATTACCAAAGTTTGTTTTATGATTTATCATGATTATTTAATCCACTCACTAAGTTGACTCAAAAAGGTTTTATGTTCAAATGGATAGTGGAATATGAAGGTAATTTCAATGAATTGATAATAAGGTTGTTCAATGCACCTTTTATCACACTACCCTAGAGTGGATAATGGATTATGATATATAGTGATGTATTAATTAAGGGTATGGGATTTGTTTTCATGAAAAATAATATGGTGATAGACAATGTATCATGCTATTTTCTATTCCAGGAGAAAACTATCCTACTCATGAATTGGAGTTAACTATGGTATTTTATGCATTAAATATGGAGGTATTATCATTATGGAGATGGGTGTGACATATATATTGATCACAAAAGTTTAAATTATATTTCCACTCAAAATATCTGAACATGTTTCAAAGATGACGGTTAGAGTAGATTAAAGATTATGAATGATCTATACATTATCTCCCTTGGAAATTAAACATTGTTAAAGATGCTTTAAGATGAAAGGAACTTGAAATAATATGTGAGATGAGGATAAAAAGGATCCAACATTTATGGATTTAAAAAGGATAGACCATGAAATCCTAAAGGTAGGGGAAAACACTTATTTAGATCAAATTGATTTTCAACCATATATCCACGTAAAGATTAAGGAGGAGTAGAAGGATGATGTAGGATTGTAATACAAGGTAAGAAATGTTCTTATGTTCAACCATTATTGTGAAGGAGTAATAAGGTTCAAGAACCATGTATGTTTTCCTCCCATAGAATATTTAAATAAGGATCTGTTGGATGAGGCTCATAGTTAATCATTATCTATTCATCATTGAAGTAAATATATGTATAGAGGCATGAAAAAATATTTCTAGCATGATGGAATGAATAGATATGTTTCAGAGTATGTTTCTTAGTGCTTCATTTTTCAAAAATTTGAGGCGAAGAGATAGAATTCTAAGGGGATGTTACAACCATTAACCATACCTAAATGGAAATAAGAAAACATCACCATTGATTTTGTCTCCAGACTCCACAAAACATCTAATGGATATTATTCTAGATGGGTTATAGTCGATCAACTTATGAAGTCGAAACACTTTATTGATATCAGAGAAAATTTATCTCATGATAATCTTTCCAGAATATATATTTAGAAAGTGATAATATTTCATGGAGTACCACTTTACATTTTAACTGATCGAGATATGAGGTTTAACTCAAAGTTTTGGAGAATTCTTAAACATGTTATGGATATAAAGTGGTGTTTTGGAACTACTTATGATCCTCATAAATATTTTTAGTCTAAGAGAACCATTAAACCTCTAGATGACATGTTGAGAGATTTTTATTTGGATTTCAAAGGTGTTTGGGATAAACACCTTCCATTGGTATAATTTTCTTAAAATAATAGCTTTTATTCTAGCATTCAAATATATCTTTATGAATCTCACCACGGTAATAAGTATAGAACATAAATATACTAAAATAAAGTTTGAGAAAGAGAGTTATTAGGATATTATCTAGATGAGGAGGTAGTAGAGACTATTAGATCTATTCAACAACACATAAGAGATGCTTAGTGTTAGAAAAAACGTTATGCTACCAATAGTTGGATGGATTTGGAGTTTGAAGTGGGTGAAAAGGTATTTCTATGAATATATTCCTAGAAGAGGGTGATGATATTTCGAAATATGGTAAATAAAATCCCTAGGTATATCTATCATTTTCTATTTTTTATCGTATATAGATGTCAACTTATCAATTGGAACTTCCAAGAAATCTCTATCAAGTTCATTATGTGTTCGATGTATCTATCCTGAGGAAGTACATACCTAATCCTTTACATGTACTAAACTTAGAGTTTATACCAATAGATCAAGATATTTCATATAAATAACAACTAGTGGATATTATGGATTGTATATATAATGTTATATGAAACAAGATAACTCAACTGGTTAGAGTTTTGGTGCTGAAACCTCCAATTTGAGAAAGCTATGTGAGAACCTGAGGATGCAACGAGGCATAGGTATCCTCATATGTTGATATATGAGTAAAAATTTTTGAGGGATAAATTAATTTTAAGGGGAGAATAATTTAACAACCCAAGATTTTATGGTTTGTCTATTTTTAAATAAATTTAATCTCTTCTATAGATTATTTTTCATAGAACGCTATGATTAAGAGAACTCTAAAAAATTAGTATTTTAACATGACCGTTATAACCTTGAAATTAAATTGGTTGGAATGAATAATATCAACCACATTATGAAATATATAAATTTATAAATCAATGTTAATATATTAATTTATTCTTAGGAAATAAACAAATAATTTATAGTAAAGTAATTTTGTTCTTCAAAAATGTGTTTTCTTCAAAAAGAGATTTGTATTTCCTTTTATGTGAAAATAAATATAATTTATTTTTTACACTTTTATAAAATGTATTTGATAAAATGAACATAATTTTTGGATTCATACATTTTAGGAATTTAAATTTATATAAAAGTATTTGAATTAAATTTTAGTTATATATAATATGATTAATTTCATTTAAATAATCACTATACTTTATTTTTGTATAAGTATATCTTTGAGAATAAAAACACATTTTTCCAAAAAAAACTACATTTCATTGAATCTTTTTGATTTATGTTTAAATTTCAATTTAAAACTTATGTGTTCGGAATTTCTAAAAATGGATTCCATATTTTTAATTAGGAGTTTGAAATTAGTCTATATGGTCATTTTCATTTTAAGTCATAAAATAGTTACCATGGTCAAAAAAGATTTACCATAGTATAGGTAAACAAATGTAGCGAGTTAATGTTAAAAGGCAATTGCTTAAAATACATAAAAAAATACAATATTAAATGGGTAGTTGATGTGATTATCAACCTTAAATATCCTATAAAACATTAATTGTCATCCAAATTCTTTGGAATTAATTCCACCCAAATGTGGTTCCCTTTAAATATAAATTAATCACTATTTAACCATTTAAAACAACCCCTCCTCAAGTATAAATACCACCCTCACCACTATCATTCTATTAAAAAGACTTGAATGTATTAAAATATCTGACAAAACCTCACATATTCACTCTATAAATTTCCAAGTGTTGTTATTATCACCCAAATACCAATTCCAATTTCATTAAGGGGTCCCTTAAAAATGTGATATTGAAGAGGTAATTTTCTCAAACAACCACTCTTAATTTCTTTTATTTTTCTACATTATCTTCACCTACTTCATTAATAAAATTATAATAAACTAATTATAATGTATATACTGAAATTTTATATTTATAATAGAATATATTATATCCATACCTTTTCTTATCTCCTATTATTCACAGAAATGAAACCATTATCCAAATTTTGGTGGATAACCATCTCAAAGAATAAGGCTTTTATACGTTTTCCATTATTGCATACAAGGATGGTAATAAAATTATTATTATGGTTAAATATATTTTTAATAGGTATATAATAACATATTTCATGTTCTGGAACTAATATACTGAAATAATATTAAATAAAACTAAACTAGTTTGTAATGGTCGAAAAACCGCCAAAATAAAAAATAACTTTATCATTAAAATTTAATCAAATGAATAATCCTCATGAAAAAAAATAAAAAATAATATATGGGACCATTTAAACTTTTATATGCACATTAATACCATTTAATTTTAATTATATTCCATTCGACAAGAAAATACACAATTATACACAAATGAACCGACCATGAAACCATGAAACGAATGTACCTAAAACAATGAAAATAAAAACATATTATTAATGAATGGGTGGTAAAATGTTAAAAAACTACCACATAAGGTATCATAAATATGAATATGGTTTTTGAATTAATTAATAACATCCTTTAAATCTTTATAAATGAGGTTAAAGTATTCCAAATTGAAGGGAACCATGAGGTAAGGCTTTATCGTCTCACTTTTACTTTTGGGAGATATATGCCTTATTTACCACTTATTACTTTTGTGTGTTGTATATATTTCCATTTGATATATAATTTCATGAATATAATTGTATTCATGGTATTAAACGTTTCATTACTTTTATTGGGCATACGATTCAACTATTTACAAAGTAGAAAGGGATTTCTTAACTCAATTTTTATTCATTGGGTTAAACTACTACATAAAGGATCATTACATGTTAAGATTATGTTTGAGATGATTTTTGATTATCTTATATTTTATTTCATCTCTTTTTATATGTATTTAAAATTTATTCAGATAATCAATTCATTCGATTAATGCTTACTTCAATGATATGACATGTATAAGGGTCTTTCTTTTAAAAATTATATTTTTAATGTTTCCCATAAAACACTATATTTATTCCATGTCTATATGTTATTAAGTTTTTTTGAAAATGTTTTTACTAATCTCTTATTATTTTTAAATTTTTTTTACCCCTATTTGAATTATTACAATAATGTCTTGAAATAAATGTTTTTTCATTTTCTAAACAATTTTTATTATGTATTTTCAAAATAAAATATAGAGGGAATGTTTTTTTAACATATACGACATTAGTGGATTTTCCCATCTTCATGACTCTTTAATACCATTAAGATTAATTTACATTATTACTAGGTTATTTTCAATGAAATTTTTTTCTTTTATGACTGTTCATCATTTTAATAATTATTTTAAAAACAAAAATTATATTTTACTCAAGAGTTATTTCAAGTGACCCTTAAAGAAATTAATTTTTTTCTATCTCATATAACATTTTTGATGTTATTTATTTTTTACTAGTGTTATGATTAAATGATATTGTTATTATTATTTCTATTTTTGGTTTATGTTTATAATGGCATGATATTTATGAAACTTTCTTCTTTTACATGGGTTATTCTATGATGAAATGTTTATGAAACTCATTTCTTTTCTTAGGTTATGATATGATGAAATGATTTATGTCATTGTGGAACACATATGTATGGTCTTAATTATGTGATGGGTGGTACCTATATATCCCTACAATGCATTGGGTAATGATATCATATCTCATTAGATAGACAAGACTGGAATTGATTGTGAACCCTATTCAACAAGATAATACTAGAGCAGGAAATGAAACTAGTTTAGTAAAGGTCTTTTTATTCTACGTTAGTCTTGGGAGTGAAGCATGAATACTATGATAGTTTTGGTAGTGAACCCATTCTACTATGATAGTCTTGGATAATATCCATGTTTTCTAAGGAAATGATTTTCTACGCTTATGTGTATGCCACATTAAATGTCTTATGCCAATGCTATTCTCTCATAGCTCATGTTCTCTTATGATTCATTTCTTATAAACTTTAATGATTTATTATAGGACTCATTATTATGATATTTGATATTTATGGTAGAATTTTCAAATGTTATATTCATGTTTTATGCCCCTATTCTTATGTTATGATTGATATCTCACTTGTTTAAACTTACTGAACATCTATGCTCAATATTTTCTTATGTTTATTTCCCTTGGATGTGGTGGAATGTATTAATTATGACATTAAAAAATGGTTCTAGTTATAAAGGAATAAGTAGGATACGATGATATGTTTTATAAACTAATTTTTTCTGTTTCCAAGTTTCTGAAGACATTTAACCCATACTATTTGTTTGTGGTTTGGTTATATTATGTAATGAATATTCAGATATTTATATATAATATATATGTACAAAAATAATGGATCATTATAACACAATAGTTATTAATCATCATACATGCCTGGTGGTTCATTCTAGTTTCATTAGCCTACCTTTTCCACTCCACTATGTAGTTAGTTAGGTTCTATTAGTAAGGTGACTCTATCCAATGCCACGAGGTGGTTGGTATCATCCTGCTGGGAAACTAGTAGTGAAGGACTATATGAGATCCTCCCTATGTCTTCTTCATCCAATTTTAGGTCATTATTTGTAATACTAATATGATAAAACAATTTCTATGTTAAATTAATATAATACACTCAAGTATAAAATCATATAACACTAAAATGAGTTTGATATCATTAAAACACATCTATGAGAGTGATGTAAAATAATATCTCCCTTTTTGAGGATCAAAAGCACTTAGGATAAGAAAAAGATAATTTCAAGATGAATTTTAATATTTATTAATGAAATTAAAGTGAGATGATAAAATAATATTTAAATACTTAAGAGATTAAAGAATTAGATTTTAAATTGATAGCTATTAAAATAATAGAATTTTAAAAAGATTGAACACAATACAAGGTTAACAAATTCTGTTTAAAAGAGATTTTAAATAAAAAATAAAACGTTAAAAAATAATTTATGTTACCTTTATTAGTTTGGTTTTATTTCAACCCCAATTTAAAAGATACTAAATCAATGAAAATTATAAGGATATAAAAAATATCTCCGAAATTTCTCCCTATTTGTGATTATCAGAGAAGAACATATAAATAGGGTTAGAGAAATAAAAAATGTTTGTTTCTCATAATTAATGTTTTTGGGAGGGGAAGATATATTTTAATATTTTATAAAAATAAATAGGATTTTTAATTTTACAAAAATAAACAAAAAAATAAATTTAAATTAAAGAAAAATTTTCGAGGATTTTATTTTAAAGTATATATTTTCTATAATCCCCTATTAATTTTATCAAAAATTGTTTCTCCAAATTTTTTTAGTATTTATAAGTTAATATCACCCTAAATTGATGCATTAAAAAATATAAGGAGATATAAAATAGTGAAATTCGAGATATAAATAAAAATATTTAATATCAATTTTTTTTCCAATCCATAATTATGGTTTTTAAAAGTTCTATTAATTATCTAAAGTATATCCCCTGTTATTGTCAAACTAGGTTTGTAGTGGAGGACCACTTCCCTTTCCTAAGGTAATGATCAGATTAAAAAACTAACCAACCCTTTTAAGGTTTTAACCTTTATACACATCTATGCCAGAACCATGTCTACTCATTTGTATCGAGAGTGGAATTTATTTTCTTTAAAAATCATACTCACTTTATTTTAACAAATTGAATGGTTCAAATATTTTAAAATATTATTATTTTTGAAAATATTTTTTTAATATATTAAAAAATTTAAAACATCTGAAATAACTCAATATTTTCAAAGTTAAAGAATAAAAATCACAAGAATATCATAATTAACTCAGCATTAATAAATTCCAAATGATCTTGATTAATATTTTAATTAAATATTTCAGCCAATTAGATATTGATACTATTGAACTGAAGTTAGATACCACCTTTTTGGAAGTGAAATCTCAAAAAGTGTTGTATCCTAATAATATTCTTAGTGAGGGAGTGTTGAATTAGATTTCTAAAAATACAATGGCACTAGTGTTGTCACAATTAATAGGGACACAATTTTAATGTATCCCATAATCTAAGAGAGTTTGTTTCATCCAAATAATTTGGTTACAATTCCTCCAAATGGATATATATTCAACATTGGTCATAAAAAGGGTAACAAATTTCTTCTTTTTACTACTCCAAGAGATAATGATTTTTTAATGGGACATGTCAAACTTTTACTTTTCTTATCTCGTTAGTATCCTCCAAAAGCAGTATAAAAAACTTATAAGTTAAAATTTGGTGGATTTTAGATTAAAAAAATTATTTTTTAACCTTATAAATATCTAAATATTATTTTAATACCTTTAAAATGAGATTATTTTGGATTTGATTAAAAATGACCGCAAAGGCATCCACAAAATAGAATTTCTATCTAGGTCATAGTAAGGTAAATAAGGCTCTGAATTATAACTCTATAAATATTGTTTCCAACTAATTTACTAAATTTATCCAAATTTATCCTACAAGATGTAATAAAAGGTATTCTTATTTCCTTTTCTTAAACCATTACTAAGTACTTTATATGTTCATTGGTTTATTTTATCTAAATTTTAAAAATTCATTTTTTTGTTTTTTTGAAATTTAAAATCCAATAAAAAACATAGGTTCTCCCACAAAATTCATTTCAAATTATTTTCTCATTAAATAAAAATAAATCATTATAAAAAATTATCTTTTAGAACCGAATATAACATCATCATTATAAATTTGAATAATTTAAATTATATGAAATTGACTTTAAAAACAAATTTGAATCAGGTTTTCCTATATTAAAATCATTTTCTAAAATAAATTTATTCAACCATTTATGCCAAGTTGGGGGGGGGGGGATTTTTTTAAACTATAAAGATCTTTGGTTTACTTAGAGACATGATTAGGGAATTTTAAATTTACAAAACCAGGAGGATTTAAAAAAAACTATTTCAAAAATAAAACCATTAAAAAAAATAACTTTTAACATCCATTTTAAAAAATTGAAAATTCAAATGAAAATTTAATGAAAATAATATTATAATGGATTCAAGACTAGGGACAGGTGAAAATGTCTCATCATAACAAATTCCTTATTCTTGATATAGATTTTGGATATGATTCTAGTTTTTTCATGAGTGATGTTACCCTGTTTGTCTAATTTATTTCTAAAATCCCATTAAGTGAAAATAATAATACGATCATATGGTCTTTTAATAAGGCTCTAATCATTATTACTTTGTTATTGGTTTATTTAATCTTTCATTCCAAATACCCAACATCCATCATTAATGGAATCATCAATATTTAGGGGTTTTACGTGTGAAAAAAGCATGATGTTGAACCACATTAAAACCAACCTTTATAATACTATTACCATATAGAAACTCAATAATAACATTTTCTAAGGGATGTTATTTATATTTTAATCTTGCATTGTGTAAAGGTGTAGATAATTTTTCTTCCAAAAAATCAAGTTCTATAGAAGTATGTGGATTATTAAAGGTTACATTTTCTAGTAAAAGCATTGTAAAGTCAACATGGGGATAAGTTTTAGGATAGTTCTCACTAAATTTGATGTGAATTTATTCTTATAAGTTATTGGTACTTTTATTAAACACTCAGTATACTTTACTTGAGTCATAGTACCTAAGAAAACCCCATTTATTGGATATGTGGTAAACATTTCCCAGGTTTCATCTGGTGTTAGGAATATATCATTTAAGTCCAAATACATTAAAATCCAACATTAGGAATTTTATTTTTACAAAGCATATAAGGGGTCTTTTTATAGAAAGGTCTTAAGAGAACACGATTCAAGGTATAACAAGTTTTATTAACCACCTTATTTAAAAAATATTGAGGGAGTTTAAATTCAATTAAGATATTTGTTTCAATTTCGTGAAGAGTTTAATTTCATCTCCCAATGACCCTATTTTGTTTTATATTCCTTGGAACCGAAAATTAATGATTATAATCTTGTGATGTATAAAATTCGTCAAAATATTTATTATCAAACCTTTCCACATGACCAGTTCAAATAAATATGATATTATATAAATTTTAATTTTCTACCTTCTTGGAATATTTAATAAAATATTTAGAATAATCATTTTTATGATACAATAAATAAACCCATGTAAATATTATATAATAATTTATAATCAAAAAACTGTAAGATTTACCTCCAATTATTATGACATGGGATGGTAAAAAAAATCAAGGTGAATATGTTTAACGACATAAAATTCAGTAGCCTAGATTCAGTACCTTACTTTATTATAATGGAATGATTACAAATAATCACATCCTGATGAACTGAATAGTTTAATAGTCTTTTTAAACTAGATATATACACGATACCCATTTACTATTGGTAATATAAAATAAAACATAATACATAACAAAATATAATAAAATTCATCCATTAAAACTCATTCAAATATATCTTCATCATTATCTAGGGAAAGGAAGAAAAATAATGATGATCTTAACTACTTAGTAATGGTTAAATACAATAAAAGTAATAATGAATTAATAATCATAATCAATATATAAAGGTCAATAACATAACACACATTCCATGTAATCAATAAAATAATAATTAAAATGAATACAAATATTTTCTTCATAGTGAAAATCATATAGATGGTAATAATTTAAATAAAATAATTGAATAATATCAGATATATGAATGATCAAGATATATCCTCAAGATTGTTACCATCAAGATCAATCTTCTTTCCAGTTTATGTATGTGGGTAAAACCTCATATTAATCTTCTTGGAAAAAAATGTGAATTTTCTTTACTAATTGATATTGTATTATGAGACTTCCAATTCATGTAGGGTATTTCATTAACCAGTCCCCAACCCATTTCTTTCATGTCCAAAGAATTCCTTATATATTGAGTTATTAATTTAATAAGAGATATTTAAATTAAAGTGTCTCATACAAAATTGAATCATTTGGTTCATAATACCCATTAAGAAATAAAATTTAACAAAAAATATCTCAAGAATAAATTAATTTATGATATGATATGTAAAAGGGGCAGTATATACACCTCATAAAAGAATGTGGGTGTATAACATCAAAATATGCCTCAATGAAAGGAGATTGAGACAAATCCCCTTACAAAGACCATATCACTAATCAAATGAATCGATTATGTGTATTACATATAAATAAACATAAAATAAGTGGAAATAAAACATGATATAATAAAAAATCATTTCACACATAACCTTACCATCACATAATCAATGAAATAAAAGATCAACCCAATGAATGAAAATTGAGTGAAGAAATCCCTTACAAATTGTAATTAACCTAATCATATTCCCCATAAAGGTAACATTTATAAAATAAAACATTTAATACCATTATGATAATGATATTAAGGATATTATATGTAAAATAGAATTATATACACCATAGATAAGAAACTTGTGGTCGATTACGACATAAATCTAACAGAAGTAAATGCGAGATGAGAAATCCTTAACTTACATTTTCTTATAGTTGAATGATGTTTAAAACCCTATATAATGGTTTTAATAATGTTAATAAATTATAATAGAACCATATTAATGTTTATTATATCTTATATTATCCTTTTATAACACATTGTTACCCGTTCGTTAAAAATATCTCAATATTTTCATTGTTTCGGGTAATAATTGTTTGTTTTTCGAATATGTTTTGGATTGTTTTCTTGTTCCTCTTAAACATATAATGATTATGAATAATTTAAATCATGTTATAATTATAATATATTTTAAGTATATATTTACTTATATTAATCTATAATATTTAGTTTTAGGAAATGGAATACACTATTTATGGAGACGGTAGGCAATACATACCCATAAACACTGTTTCCATTTTCTTATCATATTGAATGATATTAAATTAAATGATAAATATGTATATTATAATTATATTTTAATTTTTATTTCATATATGTCACATATTTATATTAAATCCATATTTAATACCTTACATTTAAATTGTGAATGAATCACATCCCTTTGAGGAGGCGGTTGTCCACACATCTACAAAAAATGTTATCGTATTCCCACAAAATAGAAAGGGAAGAACGAATGACATCAATTTTCAAGGTGGTAGACCGCCGTACACATAAATGATGATTGTGTATCCCTTTCGATGGAAGTGTGTTAAGTTATCAGTAATACACTTAAAAATAAAAAAAATGTATATTTACTATAATTAGGTTATTATATAATTAATATATAATAATAATTTAATGTCTTGAGAAAGAAATAAAACCAAATTCCCTTGTGAATAAGGTTACCTCTTCTCCTATGGATTTCCTTTAGATATATTCTTAAATGACCTTGGATTGGTATTTTTGTTGGAAAATTACCTCTTTAAATTGTATAGGGATGTTTAAAAGGGAAATTTTCATGGTTTATTTGTAACGGTCTGGAATTACTTCTAGTGGACTATAATTGATACCTAATAGGGCACTCCATGGGCGGCTACATCCCCTAGGCGGGACACACCACCATCCCCAGTGGCAACCATTTCCTCATGAAGCCCTTGGGCGGAGAGCCATGCTTCGTCCAATGCTCACATGTGAGAGTTCCCAAGGATCAGATACATTCCTACCTCCTTTGCCTCTAATACCAACTGTAGAGACACGAAGCTTGATGTACATGGACATTACATTACTTTTTCGGAATACTTAGTCCATTACAAAAACACACACACAAGGACCGTAATAGTTTAGTGTCTTTGGAAACTCGGAATATAATCTTCTAATCGTGGTGAAAGATCTTCAACATCTCCCATAAATATCTTCCATTTTTTTTCTTACCTAAAACCTTTCTTTATATACTGGGGAAAAGAACACATAAAAGGGTGATCTCAAATGCTCAGTAATGGTAAACAAAAGAAATATCAATCACAACATATTCATAAGAACATAACATTTTGGAAATCTTAACCTGCAAAACAGATCATAATATCATAACATGGGATAAATCATAGTAGTGAAATGTAATCCCAATAATCATAACTTAAAACATGACACTTTGTGGCATACACACATACTCATAGAGAATCATTCCTTATTAGTGAAGACTCATTGCCAAGACTATCTTAGTGGACAAAGTCCATTTCTGAACCGAGTTCACTCCCCGTTTCAGTCCTGTTTCACTGAACCGGTTTAACCTGCCATTCCAGCCATGTCTATCTCATGAGATATAAAATCTTTACCCAATGCATTGGAGGGAGATATAGGTCCCACCCATCTCATAATGATATCATTTTTATGTGTGCCACAAAATCATAAACCATACATCATAGCATAACCCATGTAATAAAAATGGGAATCTTAAACATCGTGACATCATAAAACAATTCATATAAGGTAAAGGAATTCATAAAAATATTTCCATCACAACATAATCAAATCCATGTAATAATAGGGATAGAAAAACAACCCTTTATTATCTTAGATGGAAAATAATTTTGATAAAACACTTGAACTCCATTCTTGAGGAAAATATCCTTTCTACTTCAAAAACACTTTCCCTTTCTTAACATGTCATAAAATTCTAAACTAAAAGAAGTTGATTAAAAATAAACTTGAAAAATTTTAAAGGAAGATTTTTGGAAATAATGTTTTAAAAATCCATTCATGCCGTATAAGTTAAAAAAACATTATTCTCGTACTTTTGTTGAAAAAGTCAAAAAGTACCTCGTACGAAAAACGACAAAAGATTCCTTTAATACCTTTTACTAAAAACTCACCGAAGGGTAAAATTAGATTTAAAAAATTTTAGGTGGATGGAAAAAATATTACATATTGAGGAAACATGGATGTGGATGATAAAATACACTCTAGTAAATACCAAAGTATAAACAATCTCGGATAAAAATTAGATTGTGATATTTCCCTTACCTTAGGTCCAATTTGCTTCGTAAGTGTCCGAACCTCCTGTATAATGATTTAAATAATGTCATTGACTTATTCCAGAATCATAATCATTGTTATGATATCATATATGGTTCACTTATGGCTTTATATTACCCGTTCTTTTGTAAATTCAATGTTAAAGAGCATTTTGGGTAAAATCGTTTCATTTGTCGTCCGTGTTTTGACTTGTAATTATTCATATGATTACTTAGATCATGATTAATTAATTCCAGAATATAAAATATGGTTTATATATAATATATATTCATAATATACATATATATAATTGATCGATAAATGGAAAGAAATACACCGTTCATGGAGACGGTAGGCCGTACGTACGCATGAACGCTGTTTTTGTTTCCTTATTGAATTGAGTGGAATTAAGTAGATGACATAAATATATATATACATAAATCCAATAGTATTAGTATTTCATATATTTCATGATTACTTATTATATATACTTTATAATCATTCATGAATGGTTAACGTGGAGAATGAATCTCATCGCGTTGTGGAGACGGTAGTCCGTACGTACGCACGAGCGATGATATCGTTCTCATGATCGTTGAATTGTATTGGAGTGTATGTATACTATTTAAGAATCAATATCACTTTACAATAGTCATATATAGTCATTATTTACACCATTATACCCATCCAATTAAGGTGGTGGTGGAAAATAGATTACACCACGGCGTGGAGACGATATTCCGTACGTACGCACGCACAATGATTTTTTTCTGTAGGATGGATAGATGGTGAAATAGGGTTGTTTCATAATTATAATAACATATCCGTATATGAGTTATACTGATGTTATTACTTCATAATGAAACAACCTAATAAGAAGAATTGGAAGAAGAAATAAAGTTGAAAGAATCGGTAACGGACATTACCTCTTCTTTGAAGCGCCTCTTTGAGATCTCCTTTTAGGGCACTAAAATTGGTCTTTGAGGAAGACCAGAACCTCTAGGATGTTTCTAGGGAAGTGGAGAATAGAATTTGTCAGGGTTTGGCCGAGCATTAAGGCTCAAAGTGGTGTGAGGAAGAGAGGGAGGAGGTGTCCTTTTATAAGGGAGGAGAGGGGCACCTTTGGAATAACTAAAAATATTATTTTATTATAAAGCCAATTCTGTTTTAAATAGCTCCAAATTGATTTATTTCTAAGATAAGGTGGGTATGGGTAGACATACTCTCATACAATAGAATTTATACAAGTTTATGTTCCTATTTTAACCTTATAATTTATATTTAACTTTAAGTTAGATAATTTTACTTTTACCGTGTCTTTTTGTGTTCTTACACTATAAGGTTAATAAACTTACTATAACAAGCCAAACGAACCCCAAGTTGTTTATTATTAATATATATAACCTTATATAAGTCATTTGTCCTAACCTTAGATTTTTAGGAATAAAATAACAATTAATAATATAATATTTTTTTAAAAAACTATTTTATGTCAATTTTGACACTATTTAGTAATTGATTTTTTTAAAAATCATAACAGAATGATTAGTTCGACAAAAGTCACTTATATCAATAATAACATGTCATAGTAACCCATAAAATTAGTGTAAGTCATAAAAAGTCTCAAATTGAATTTATTTGGGTATTTATAACATCAATTATGTCAATATTTCATTAATAAGATAATTACTGCATCATCTTTGTGTCATAAATAAATTAAATTATTTAATATCTAAAAATTACAAATAAAATACCATTATTTAGGAAATCCTTTTATCTTTCTAATGAATATTTGTAGACGAATTTATCTTATGTATAACCCTATATTAAAAATAATATACTTATTAAACTGTGATTTTAACTATTTTAACCCTTCTTTAAATAAATTAATAATAAATGTCCCAATCTAATCCAAGTGGGCATAAATGGTCATATTTTATTCCTAAGGTTTTTTTTGGTCGAATTAAACTTATAAATTATAATTAATACATGTTTTAGGGTAATAATAATATCATTTTTACCCGTAATTACCTTATTTATTTTTAAAGGTGGTAAAAAAGTTACTATTCACCAAAAATTATTTTTATCTCATTGAATCACATTTTACTTACTGACATCAACCGTGTCTCTCGGAGTTTTTGAAATTCCACTCACAAAACTGGTAAAATTAAGTTTTATGAAAAATTCATTTTTCTTAACTACAACTTAGTGGTTTCACTATTCATCAAAAAATGAAAGTTTCCAGAAAAATACCAAAAATTAGGCATAAGCTATATTTGATATTATGAACTCAAAAATGAGGTCTATTTTACCAAATTTAAAACATATCGGTTGCATTAATTAATTTAAAAATTAATTCCCGTCGTCTAAACAAATAGCGTGTTCTTAAGAGATAATAACTATCAAAAGATTGACACTTGTTTATGTCTGGTTTAAATGTGAATTACATCCAATGAACAACATTGTATTAAATTGTAAAAATATATTCTAAATATACTTTAAACCCACTCAAATTAATAATTTATCACTATTAATTATTTCGATAAAAAAGGTTGTTTTTAATTAAAATTTAGTAATTTTCACTATTCATCAGAAAATGAAAGTTATCCGAAAAGAACCAAAATTTCACCCTAAGCTAATTTGGATATTCCGAATCCAAAAATGAAGTCCATTTTGAAAAATAAAATTTACAAAATTTCAAAAAGTGGTTATTACTATTCATAACGGCTAGTTTTAATAATATTTTAATAGCATATCGTTGTTTAGTGAAACTCGGTATTGTGTGCTACACACTCTATCGAGGAAGGTCAAGATTGCGTGTAATGCAAGGAAAGTCAAGGATGCGTGTTGTGCAAGCTCCTTTTGGTGTAGCGTACAACACAAGACATTAATGAAATTAAAAAGAATATTTTTCATAAAATCTCGGGGTGTTACATTCTACCCCCCTTAAAATGAATTTCGCCCTCGAAATTCATCAGGGTTATAAATGTTTTACTACTCGAAAGTTTCTTTAATAGAAAACCATATCGTAAAAAGTAATACCAAAACAAATATTTAAAAACAAAAGTATGAAACGTAACGGTTACCCAAATAAACTAATCACTGGGTTTCCACATAGGTGAAAATATGGATATGGAAGAGAAATCTGACCATCATGTTCTGATGGAGAGTGGTAGAGAACATGTCTATGGAAAAGCCAGAAATCAAAAAGCCATAAATTTGTGATGATCTAAGGTACCATCTGATTCATCAGATATAAGAGCACTAGGACAACATTTTTGGTTTTCAAGATCATTTCCCTAAAGTTGAAGAATTTGAATTAGAATAAATACTTAATTTATTTTGGTACAATCTCACTGTTGTTCGTGCCTTGAACAATTTCCACTTCATCTCTTAAAGAAATGAAGTTGAATTTGTTATTCGTGAAGTGTTAGCAGATCATGTGATAGAATGAAGGGTCATTCCATCTGTCTCAAACAAAAGGTTAGCAAAAGTTATTAAATATACATAAGTCCATCTATAGTGTGATTAATCATATATGGTTCCTAAAATGGACTTATACTTATTATATCATAATAAAACTAGTTTCTACTAAACAGTGACTTCCTATAGGCCAGTGGTAGGTGATAAAGGCCAGTCACACTTCGGTTGTGGGTTAGATTCCCACCGCCTTGTCCGACACGATGGGCTGTCGCCCGTCCTGCAGGTTGTCCTTTTTCTAAAACTAAATTACTATAACATCCCATAAATAATATCGAAAAAACTTCTATCCTTAACCAATACTAACTTATTTCCAACATAATCCATCCCAATATTTAGGCTTATCCAAAATACTTCGGTCCAAGCTCATAGTATAAAAATGATTACTTGAAATGTCACATAACAATCACGTGAATGCCATCATTTATCCCCCATATATCATAAGATATATCTTGTTGGTCAAATTACAAACATGTGAATACCTTAATCATGTATACCCATTGAACTTTAGTGAAAACATGAATGCAGTTAAAAGTTAACACTTTCCACAAAACAAAATCCTTAAAATTATTTATACTCAAACCATGATATCAATTAGTCCTTATATCAATCATGAGCTCATGAATACAATAAAAAATCTCATTATCTTCTTATCCCTTCATTATACGCATATCATCTGCTTAATAAAAATATCTCAATCACTTTCCATGGTTACCGGTACCATAAAATTATTGAAAACCACAATAGACCAATACAAAAATATTCCAATATTCCACGATACTATATACAACATTATTTTGGAATCCAATTACATAAACACTTAATCATTCCACCACATCGTTGTCATATTCAACATTGCCAATAGTGATCGCATGTGACTTCCCTTTGTCCTTTTCCTTAAGTGGTTGCTCATGTCGATCATCACTAACCCTTGGATTAGGGCATTTATTAGCATAATGCCCCATTTCCGTGCACTTGAAGCATTGAAGTGTTGGTGGTGCGTTCTCTGCAGCCTTTTCTTTATTCACATCATTAGAAACCCTTTTTCCATTACTTCGACACTCAGCTGCTCGATGACCTTCTTTTACACACTTAAAACATTTTCTAGTCCCTTTAAGACAATCTCCACCATGCTTCTTTCCACACTTTGAGCATAAGGAAACATTCATCTTCTTTCTCCTTGAAATCCATCTTTCGTTTCTTGTCAAAACCATGAGATGAATATGTAACACCAACTTCCATTTCTACCTTAATAGCACAGCGTACAATTTTTTCATAGCTACTGAAGTCTCTTATAGCTAATTCCCTTAGAAGATTTGGTTTTAAGCCACTGAAGAATCGATCAACTTTACTTTCAGGTTGGATGATAAAGCCAGATGCATACCTTGTAAGCCTTGTAAAATTCTCTTCGTATACACCAACTGATTCATCATCCTTTTGCTTTAGTTCAAGAAAATCCTTCTCCATCTTTGTTCGAAGAATACGAGGGAAGTACTTATTGAAAAATAAGTTCTTGAACTCATCCCATTCCATGGACTCAATTTCATCTCTTGGCCTCGTATTCTTGATAAGATTCCACCATTTATCAGCTTCACCTTCCAAACGATATACTGCTAAGATGACTTTATCATGTTCAGAACATTGAAGAACTGAAAATATCTTTTTAGTGGTACTGATCCATTGTTCAGCAACAAGTGGATCAGAAGACCCACTGAAAGAAGGTCGACGGTGCCTCATGAAGGACTCAATAGAATATTGTTCCCTTCTCTGCTCATTTGGAAGTCCAGAATGATTCATAGCTTGTGTAAGTATAGCAATAAGATTTTGCACTCCATCTCCCATAACATTTGTTTGTTCAGGAGGAAAATCATTGCATTGTCCATTTCATTGATCAACACGGTTCCTTCGGGTTCCATCCATCGTCTAAAACCCAAAAAGAATAGTGTGAGAGGCAAAAATCATGCTAGGGAAAACAACATAATAAAGGGGGATTACCTTCAATATCTAACATCTTAGGTTACCGTAATTCTAGTACTATAACCTATACTTATACTTAACCTTAGGGACATCCCTAGATATAACTTAGAAATATCTATAGGGATCTCACTAAAGTTCTCGCATCCTAGTTTCCAAAGGTTGACTAAACCTTTCCTCTGATACCAACTGTAACGGTCTAGAATTACTTACAGTGGACTATAATTGATACCTATAAGGGCACTCCATGGGTAGCTACACCCCCTGGGGGGGGGGGCACACCACCATCCCCAGTGGCAACCATTTACTCATGAAGCCCTTGGGTGGAGAGCCATGTTTCGTCCAACGCTCACATGTGAGAGTTCTCAAGGATCAGATACATTCCTACCTTCTTTGCCTATGATACCAACTGTAGAGACCCGATGCTTGACGTACATGGACATTACATTACTTTTGCGGAATACTTAGTACATTACAAAAACACACACACAAGGACCGTAATAGTTTAGTGTCTTTGGAAACTCGGAATATAATCTTCTAATCGTGGTGAAAGATCTTCAACATCTCCCATAAAGATCTTCCCCCTTTTTTTCTTACCTAAAACCTTTCTTTATATCCTGGGGAAAATAAAACATAAAAGGGTGAGCTCAAATGCTCAGTAAGGGTAAACAAAAGAAATATCAATCACATCATATTCATAAGAACATAACATTTTGGAAATCTTAACCTGCAAAACAGATCATAATATCATAACATGGGATAAATCATAGTAGTGAAATGTAATCCCAATAATCATAACTTAGAACATGAAACTTTGTGTAATACACACATAATCATAGAGATTCATTCCTTATTAGTCAAGACTCATTTCCAAGACTATCTTAGTGGACAAAGTCCATTTCTGAACCGAGTTCACTCCTCGTTTCAGTCCTGTTTCACTGAACCGGTTTAACCTGCCGTTCCAGCCATGTCTATCTCATGAGATATAAAATCTTTACCCAATGCATTGGAGTGAGATATAGGTCCCACCCATCTCATAATGATACCATTATTATGTGTGCCATAAAATCATAAACCATACATCATAGCATAACCCATGTAATAAAAATGAGAATCTTAAACATCGTGACATCATAAAACAATTCATATAATGTAAATGAATTCATAAAAATATTTCCATCACAACATAATCAAATCCATGTAATAATAGGGATAGAAACAGAACCCTTTATTATCTTAGATGGAAAATAATTTTGATAAAACACTTGAACTCCATTCTCGAGGAAAATATCCTTTCTACTTAAAAAAAACTTTTCCTTTCTTAACATGTCATAAAATTCTAAACTAAAAGAAGTTGATTAAAAATAAACTTGAAAACTTTTAAAGGAATCTTATTGAAAATAATGTTTTAAAAATCCATTCATGCCGTATAAGTTAAAAAAAACATTATTCTCGTACTTTTGTCGGAAAAGTCAAAAAGTACCTCTTATGAAAAAAGACAAAAGATTCCTTTCATACCTTTTACTAAAAACTCACCGAAGGGTAAAATTGGATTTAAACAATTGTATGTGGATGGAAAAAATATTACATATTGAGGAAACATGGATGTGGATGATAAAATACACCCCAGTAAATACCAAAGTATAAACAATCTCGGATAAAAATGAGATTGTGATATTTCCCTTACCCTAGGTCCGATTTGCTTCGTAAGTGTCCGAACCTCCTGTATAATGATTTAAATAATGTCATTGAGTTATTCCAGAATCATAATAATTGTTATGATATCATATATGGTTCACTTATGACTTTATATTACCCGTTCTTTTGTAAATTCCATGTTAAAGAGCGTTTTGGGTAAAATCGTGTCATTTGTCGTCCGTGTTTTGACTTGTAATTATTCATATGATTACTTAGATCATGATTAATTAATTTCAGAATATAAAACATGATTTATATATAATATATATTCAGAATATACATATATATAATTGATCGATAAATGGAAAGAAATACACCGTCCATGGAGACAGTAGGTCGTACGTACGCATGAACGCTGTTTTCGTTTCCTTATTGAATTGAGTGGAATTAAGTAGATGACATAAATATATATAGATAAATCCAGTAGTATTATTATGTCACATATTTCATGATTAATTATTATATATACTTTATAATCATTCATGAATGGTTAACGTGGAGAATGAATCTCATCGCGTCGTGGAGACGGTAGTCCGTACGTACGCACGAGCGATGATATCATTCTCATGATCGTTGAATTATATTGGAGTGTATGTATAATATTTCAGAATCAATATCACTTTACAATAGTCATATATAGTCATTATTTTAGACCATTATACCCATCCAAGTAAGGTGGTGGTGGAAAATAGATTACACCACGGCGTGGAGACGGTATGCCGTACGTACGCACACGTGGTGATTTCATTTTCCGTAGGATGGATAGATAGTGAAATAGGGTTGTTTCATACTTATAATAACATATCAGTATATGATTGATATTGATGTTATTACTTCATAATGAAACAACCTAAGAAGAAGAAATGGAAGAAGAAATAAAGTTGAAAGAATCGGTAACAGACATTACCTCTTCTTTGAAGCGCCTCTTTGAGATCTCCTTTTAGGGAACTAAAATTGGTCTTTGAGGAAGACCAGATCCTCTAGGATGTTTCTAGGGAAGTGGAGAAGAGAATTTGTCAGGGGTTGGCCGAGATTTAAGTCTCAAAGTGGTGTGAGGAAGAGAGGGAGGAGGTGTCCTTTTATAAAGGAGGAGAGGGGCACCTTTGGAATAACTAAAAATATTATTTTATTATAAAGCCAAATTCGGTTTTAAATAGCTCCAAATTGATTTATTTAGAATCTAAGGTGGGGATGGATCGACATACTCTCATCCAATAGAATTTAGACAAGTTTAGGATCCTATTTAACCTTATCATTTATATTTAACTTTAAGTTATATAATTTTACTTTTACCGTGTCTTTTTGTGTTCTTACACTATAAGGTTACTAAACATACTATAACAAGCCAAAAGAACCCAAAGTTGTTTATTATTAATATATATAACTTTATATAAGTCATTTGGCCGAAACATAGATTTTTATGAATAAAATAACAATTAATAATATAATATTAGTTTTAAAAACTATTTTATGTCAATTTTGACACTATTTAGTAATTGATTTTTGTAAAAATCATAAAATAATGATTAGTTCGAAAAATGTTAATTACATCAATACTAACATGTCGTATGAACCTAGAAAATTAGTGGAATTCATAAAAAGTCTCAAATTACATTTATTTGGGTATTTATAACATCAATTATGTCAATATTTCATTAATAAGATAACTACTGTATCATCTTTGTGTCATAAATAAATTAAATTATTTAATGTCTAAAAATTACAAATAAAATACCATTATGTCGGAAATCCTTTTATCTTTCTAATTAATATTTATTGACGAATTTATCTTATGTATAAACATATATTAAAAATGATATACTTATTAACCATTGATTTTAACTATTTTCACCCTTCTTTAAATAAATTAATAATAAATGTCCTAATCTAATCCAGGTGGGCCTAAATGGTCATATTTTATTCCTAAGGTTGTTTTTGGTCGAATTAAACTTATCCAATAGAATTAAGACATGTGTTAGGGTAATAATAATATCATTTTTACCCGTAATTACCCTATTTACTTTTAACCGTGGTAAAAAAAGTAAAAAGTTACTATTCACCAAAATTTATTTTCATCTCATTGAATCAAATTTTACTTACTGACTTCAACTATTTCTCTCATATTTTTGAAATTCCACTCACAGAAGCAGTAAAATTAAGTTTAATGAAAAATTCATTTTTCTTAACTACCACTTAGTGGTTTCACTATTCATCAAAAAATGAAAGTTTCCAGAAAAATACCAAAAATTAGGCCTAAGATATATTTGATATTATGAACTCAAAAATGATGTCTATCTTACCAAATTCAAAACATATCAGTTTCATTAATTAATTTAAAAATTAATTCCCGTCGTCAAAACAAATAGCGTGGTCTTAAGAGATAATAACTATCAAAAGATTGACACTTGTTTATGTCTGGTTTAAATGTGAAATTACATCCAATGAACAACATTGTATTAAATTGTAAAAATATATTATAAATATACTTTAAAACCACTCAAATTAATAATTTATCACTATTAATTATTTCGATTAAAAAGGTTGTTTTTAATTAAAATTTAGTAATTTTCACTATTCATCAGAAAATGAAAGTTATCCGAAAAGTACCAAAATTTCACCCTAAGCTAATTTCGATATTCCGAATCCAAAAATTAAGTCCATTTTGAAAAATAAAATTTACAAAATTTCAAAAAGTGGTTATTACTATTCATAACGGCTAGTTTTAATAATATTTTAATAGCATATCGTTGTTTAGTGAAACTTGGTATTGCGTACTACACACGCTATCGAGGAAGGTCGCGATTGTGTGTAATTCAAGGCAAGTCAAGGATGCGTGTTGTGCAACCTCCTTTTGGTGTAGCGTACAACACAAGACATTAATGAAATAAAAAAGAATATTTTTCATAAAATCTTGGGGTGTTACATTATTTGATATAGAAGGCTCAATGTGATGTAAATAAGTGAATAAAGGAGTACCCTTTTATAATTGAGGTGAGGGGCACTTTTAGAAACATTCAAAATATTAAATTAATATAAATTAATTTTCATTTCTAAATAGCTTCAGAAATAGTTAATTATAAGATAAGATGATTATGGGTATAAATAAACTCATCAAATAATATTTATATAAGTTTAGGTCACATTATTACCCTTATCTTTTGCACTTAACCCTTATTTAATCCCTTTAATTCTTACTATGAGAACATGAATTTTTACACTTTGAGGGTTAATATAATTACAATAAAATGATATAAATACATATAAATGGATAATTTATGATATGGTAGACCTTATATGAATTATTTGTCTAAAATTATGATTTTAATAAATCTTATAACTTTTAATAAAATATTATTTATTTTAAAATATCATTAATGTCAATTTTGAGGGTATTTGATACATTGAATTTTAAGAATCTATAAAAATGACAAATTCAAAAAAACTTTATACACCTCTAACATGTGAATTCAATCTTTAAAATTATTTTATCATATTAATTTTATACAATTATATTTATTTTAATATTTTTAATCACATTTAGTTGATATTTCCATTAATAAAATGATTATTGTATCACTATTGTGAAAGAATATAAGGAATTTATTTTCTTCACTAAAAATTAATAATAAATTAATGTGATAAAAAATTATTATTTTAGTCAAACATATCCCCTAGTTAAACCCTTATTAAAAATATTTTAATTATTAATAAAATTAGTGTGACATTTTTGTCTTTTCTTTAAATAAAATATTATAAAGATCATGATCACATATAAATTTCATTAAAAGGACATATATTAAAACTTTTATTGATAATGGACGAAATTTTCTCATAAAATAAAATTTGGGCAAGTTTTAGGGTTAATTTATAATCCTTAACATATTATTTTCACCCTTTATTACTCAATTTTACCTAATTTACCCTTTAGAATGGTAACAAATATTATCAAAGTGACAATTAATATTGGAAAAACATAAAGGGGACCTATTTACTTAATTTAGACCTTATTTTTTCAAATATGAAATCTATTTTTCAAAATTGTATTCCCAAAAGTTTCAAAAATTAATTTAAAATTAATCTCGCTAACAGGCTGAAACAAAGGGTTTTTGATATAAAGAATATTGAAATGTTTTTATATACAATTTCTATGTAACATTGATTACAGGCACAAAAATTAGATTTATTTATGTATAATTTAACTATTTATACTTTAAAACCAATTGAAAATATAATTTTACTATATAAATAAATTAGATGAAAATGTTTTTTTGATTAAAATTTAGTGTTTTTCACTACATATCAAAAAAATGAAATGTATATAAAAAAACCAAAAATTCACCCTAATATAATTTTGATATTACTATATTAAAAATGATGTTTATTTTTTCAAATATAATTTTTAAAAGTTTCAAAATTTAGGTTTTAAACTAGTTTACCATTAAAAGGTGACAAAACTGTCTTTAGAAAATATAACTTTGTATATATAAAATTGGATTTGTTCTTATTTTATGCATATCAAATATATTGTATTAATTTCAAAAAATATTATTTAATATATAATATATGATTTTCATAATGTATTTAATACTATGAATTCCCACCAATTTTACAATTATGTTATAAAAATATTTACTTTTTTGGTTAAGATGGTTATTTTGTGCAACATAAGATATCGAAGAGATTAAATTTAAAGATAGGAATACCATAAAATCTTGGGTTATTACATTATCCCCTCCTTCAATTTTTTTTTGTCTTTGAAATTTTAAATTTCACATCAAAAATAAATTGTTTATACTTGAAAATTCCTTTGTGGGAAACCAACATCATAAATAGTGTTAATAAAACATCGTACCAATAAGAGGAAAGGGCAATGCAAAGGTTACCAAAAAATTAATATATTTGATAGGAGAAACATAGAGTAAAGTGAAAACATAAACTTGGAAGATAAATTTAACTATTTTGTTCTAATAGATAGTGATATAAAACATGGTCATTAGAAATTTAACCATCCTAAGACCATAAATTTGTGATAGGTTATAAGACCATAGATTTTTTAGAAAGAAAAGTAAATGGAAATGTTTTTATTTCAAAATTATTTTCCTAGAGCTGATGGATTCTTGTAATATCTTAATAAACACTTGAGAAAATAAACTTACTTTATTTCATTCTATGTCATAAACATGATATCATCCTTTGGTTGTGCTTCTATCTATCTCCACTTCATTCCTTGAACCAAGATCTGGATATTCAAGATGAATCGTTCATGACTGAAGCACTTTAGTTAATCATAAGATCCATAGGTTATTCCTTTAGCCTTTAAATATTTACTGGAAATAATATTGTTAGAACATGTTTTCAATAAAGAATAATTTCCAATCTTCAACTTAATACATCCCATAAGTAGTTAATCTTAGTACTCATCCAAAATAAATCTGTCAAAATTAGAAGTCAAAAAATTTAAGAGGGAGGTAACTAATTTTTCAACATTTACATAACATAAGAATCCCAAAATAATTTAATGTAGCCCTTATTTTCACCTATCAAATATATGAATACCTTGACAACCTTAAACCCATAATAAAAACATGCATGCTTCCAAATCCTTAAAGAAGAATTACTATAGTAAAATCCTTATATATTTCATAATTATTATAACCATGATATCATTGATAACAAACTTTTTTCAAAATTATTCAAGGATCCAAATACAGGAGAAGAAAAATAATTCCACTTCAGTTATATCAATAGTACAAGCTTGACCATGATCCTTTAGCTTCTTTTGAGGTATGTTCTCTAAACATTTTGGTGATTCTTTTCCATATTATCCCATCTCCTTGAAGTTATAACATTGAATAATAGAAATTTTATCCTTCCCTTTGAATTATATTTCCTGATGACTATTATATCTACACTTATAACAAACTCTTAATCCCTTTAAGAAATTCCCATGGTGATTCTGTACACAATTTTTACATTTGGGAAAATATTTCTGTCTGGTATTCCCTTTATACACATTTCTCTCTATCATCCTATTCTTCTCTTGATTCTATTCGAATACATATGACATGGAGAATTATTTCTATGTATTTTTAGAACATGATATTATATTCTCATATGATTAGACTACTTGGGTAAAAACTTTCCTTTGAAAGGATGAAGTAAGCCCCTAAAAGACATTATTATTCTTACTCTTCAGATCATATGCATTATTGAGGTTCACATTACTTCTTATAGGCACCGTTTCTAAATAATTACATACATTATATTAGATCATATCATTATGAAACATAATGTATAATCCCAAAACAAGTTAAATACTTAGTATAAATTTTAAAATTAATAACTAACTAATCTCATAATCATAAACATGGTTTCTTTGGCATGTTATACTATACTTGTCATAAAATTCTATAATAGTTTTTTATTTCTTATCTATATGTTCTTAAATAAAGTTCTCAAGGTTTATACTAAACTTATTTTGATACTAAATGTAAATACCTAGACTCTAGTAGCCTGAAGTTGATGCCTTAACTTATTATAATATCATGATTATTAGGACTCACATACTGAAGAACCAAATTGTTTTTTAGTCTCAGTAAACTAGATACATATAGGATACCCATTTTACATCGGGAGTAGAAAAGAAAAAATAATACCTAAAAAAAGTTAATAAACAACATCCTTGAAAAAATATTCAAAAATCTATTCATCATAACTTGGGGAAAGGAAACAAAAAAACTGGTGAACTCAAATGCTCAGTAAGGGTAAAATACAAAGAAAGTAATAATGAATTAATAAGACTAACCAATATAGAAATGTAAATAAATGAATACACATGCCATGTAATAAAAAAATTTATAATGAATATACATCCATAAATTTTGTCATATTGAAAATCCTTGGGATGATAATAACTAAAATGAAGGAAATGCATAATATCATACATATAAACAATCTAGATATATCCTTTAGATGGTTAATGTCAAGATCAATCATCTTTACAGCCTAATTTAGAAATAAAAAACCCATTTGATTATACATGGAAAGAAACGTGAAGGGTTTTTCACCAACTGATTTCATGTCATGAGAATATTGATGCATCGAGGTTATTGTATTAACTAGTCCCCAACTTGTGTCTTTCATATCCAAATCATTCTTTATTTACCAAGTAATATATTTAATAAAAGTTTTTTAAATAAAAGTGTCCCACACCACTTTGCAACATCTAGGTCATAAGACCCATGAATGAATAACATTTAACAAAGAATAACATGAGAATATAAAAATTTAGGATATGGTATGTCAAAGTGATTATATATACACTTAATAAAAGAAGGTGGGTGTTTGACATCAAAATATACCTCAATGAAACAAGATTAAGAAAATTTTCATTACAAATATCATATAATTAATCAAATGAATTTATTATATATATTTTCTATAAATCCATATAAAACAAGTATAAGTAAAACATGAGATAATCAAAAGCTATTTCACACATAACCTTATAATGACATTTTTAATTATATATAATGTTATCCCAATTAATAAAATTGAGTTAAGAAGTCCCATACCACTTGTAATTAGTTGAATAAAATCAAAAAAACTTTTAATACTATTAGTATAATTATATTCATGATATTATATATCAAAGGGAAGTATATAACCCACACATAATAAATAAGTAGGGAAAAAGGAATAAATCTCACAGAAGTAAAAGCGAGACGAGAAATCCTCATCTTACCCTTCCTTTTGTTTGAACTATCTTTGACCTTATATATACTAGTATTTATCAATTTATTAACTTATAATATAACAATATTAATATTTATTATATAATATATGATCCATTTTATAACATATTATTATCCATTCCTTAATAATATCCCAATATTTTCATTGTTTCAGGTAATAAATTCTTTGTTTTTTGAATATGTTTTAAATTGTTATTTTTTATTCCTATTATATAGATCTTGGTATAATAATCTCTAGAATGTAATTCATGATTTTAATATCATATATATTATTTATACATGTATTTAGAGTAATACATAATATTTAGTGATAGGAAATGGAATACACTATTCATAAAGATGGTAGACTGTATGTACGCATAAACGTTGTTTTAATTTTCTTGTCATGTTCAAAGAAAAGTAAAGTAAATGATACATATGTATATTATAATTAAAATATTAATTTTATGAAATATATTATACATATATTTATTAAAACTATCATTAATACATTAAATGTTTTGTTTGAACGAATCACATCGCTTTGAGGAGGCAGTAGTACAATGTCTACAAACGATGTTTTTGAATTCCCACTAAATTGAAAGCATGAAGTTATATGTTATATAATAATTTTAGAATCATAAATACATAATAATTATCATATATATCATATAAAAACTATAAATACGTTATTATTCCAGAACTTTAATAGTGATAATGAATGAACGAATGAAATCAGTTCGCGAGTCTGTAGTCCGTCGTATACACGAAAAATGATTGTGTATCCCATTTGATGGAAGTGTGTGAAGTTATAGCTTACAACCTTGATATAAAATCAAGTATTTTAAATATTCTGATGTTATTATATAGTCTATATATCATAATAATTTAATGGACTGATAAAGAAATAAAACCAAATTGCTCATTGAAGAATGTTACCTCTTCTTCAGCGGACTTCCTTTAGATATCTTCTTAAATAATATAGAATTGGTATTTTTGGAAGAATAGAACCTAAGAAACATGTATACTGACGTTTATGATAGTAATGGGTAGGTTTTGGTATATATAGAAGACTCAATGATGTGTAAAGAATTTATGTAAGGAGTTCTCTTTTATAATTAAGGTGAGGGGTAGTTTTGAAAACTCTCAAAATATTAAATTAATGTAAATTAGTATTCAATTAAAAAGATATAAAAAGTTATTTATTTAAAATATTGTATTATTATGTGTCTAATTCTTCTCATAAAATATTTTCTATACAATTTTAGGTCTCATTTATCTTTATCTTTTGGATTTAACCCTTATTTAATCCATGCATTTCTTACCACAACAACATGTATTTTTAATCATTAGGGGTTAATATAGATAATATAAAATAAAAATAGACCCATAAATGGTTCATTGATTATATATTAGACCTTATAAAAATCTTTTTTACAAAATTAATAGTTTTTGAAATTTTATATCATTTAATAAAATATTATTTATTTTAACATATCATTAATGCCAATTTTGAGGCTATTCAACACATTGTCATTTAAAAATATAAAAAAAAGTTAACTTAGAAAAAAATATTTTAATACACCCATAAATCTCCTAATTAATCAATAATATATCCAATTAATTTTATTTTAATAATTTTAATGATTTTTATGACCTTTATTTGATATTTCCTGTAATAAAATGATTTTTGCATCATTGTTGTGCATGTTTTCAGAGTGATTATTTCTTCAATAAATATTAAAAATAAATTAAGATGATAACAATATATATATTAGATTTCAAATTACTATTTATTTTCTAAAATATCCCATGGATGAAATATTATTTAAAATATTTTATTTATTAAGAATATGAGTGTGACATCCTTTTCTTTTCATTAAATAAAATATTATAAATGTCATAATCAATTATTAATGGAATAAAATGGCCATATATTCAAAACATGAGTAGTTAGGAATGAAAAATTATCATCCAAAAAATTGGGAAAAGTTTTAAGCTTATGTTGTAATCCTTATCATATTATTTTTCCCCTTTATTACTCAATTTTTACCTAATTTACTCTTTACCGTGGTAATAAAAAAACCAATGTTACTATTCATATTGGAAAAAAATAAAAGGGACCTATTTACAGAATTTTATGATTTGGATTCCAAATATATAATCAAATTTTAAAAATTCAATTCATATAATCTTCTAAAATTAATTTCAACTTAATCCCACAGACGAGACGAAATGATGAGTTTTTAAAGTAAAAAATGTTTAAAAGTTTGAAATGTTTTTATATCCAATTTCAAAGTTAAATTATTAAAATTACCCAAATTTTATTTTTTAATGTATAGTTTAACTATTTATACTCAAAAACCAATTTAAAATATAATTTAACAATATAAATAAATTAGATAAAAATATATTTTTCAATTAAAAATCAATATTTTTCACTATTTATCAAAAAAATAAAATTTTAAAAAAAATACCACAAATTCACCCATATATAATTTTTACATTAAAATTTTTAAAATTAAGTTTATATTTTTCAAAATAAATTTATTAAAGTGTCAAAATTAAGTTTTAATCAAGCAGTTCTATTAAAAGGTGACAAAGCTTCCTTTAGAAAAAAATAATTTTTATGCATACAATTGGATTAATTATTATCTTATGGATATAAAATCTATTGGTTAAATGTCAAAAAATTATTTAATATATAATATCTATATTTCATAATGTATTTAATACTATTCATTCCCTATAATTTAACATCTAGTCTATAATAATATTTTATTGTTCTTTTAAGTTGGGTGTTGCGTGCAACATATGTTATTGAATAGATTAAATTTAAAAATAGACAAACATTAAATATTGGGGTGTTATAATAAGGTTAATTAATTTAAATTTGGGAGCTTGTTTTTATATTTATACTAATATTTTTATGGCTTATTAAGTCATAACGGTTCACAAAAAATTTTATTTTTCAAAAGAAATTTTCGTAAACCATATACTAGATTATTTCACTTGAGTTTGACATGTGTGTTTTCTATATAATGAAAAAGTAACCTATTAAAAATACATGAATAACTATCTTTTTGACATATAAATTTAACATTTTGACATGAAATTGATTTTAAAAAAATAATATAAACATTTTTAAAATGAGAAGCTGAAAAAAAGTTTTCCTTTGTAATAAAATAATTATAAAGAATATTTACAAAATAGACTTTAAAAACATTATCACATAATTAGACAATGATTAAAATTTTATTTTTAAACCATTAAAATATAAATTATCTTTAATAATATAAAAATATGAAAAAATCAATAGTTCTTTACCAATGATATTACTCCATGAGTTATCATAAAAATTAAAATGGCCTCTATCGAGTTTTTCAAAATGATTGGATTTTGAGTAGTCATCGTACATGTGTTTTGATCATCCACTATCCAAGTACAATGTAGTTACTTGGAGTTTTATCTTGATACAAATTTCCTATAAAATAATAAATAAACTAAATGATTTGGTACCTAAATTTTTTTTCTACTTATGTTAGATAAATCAGATTTTGGAATCCATAATATTTTAATATATGATTTTCCATAAGAATTCATAAAAAAATATTAAAAGTGAGATTAATTGACTTAGTGATTCCATAAAAATCATTTTTATGATCAAATATATCAATAATATGCATAGTTTTTCCACAATAATTATATGTTCTATCTTGAAAGAATAATTTATCAAAATTAGTATTATTTTTAATCATTTTCCTGATATGAAAACCGAAAAACAAAATCATTTTTACAGGTCATTGAGAAATAAGAATTTTATTTAATTTTTATTCATTTTGGGTGAATTTGTTAATAGATTTCCTAATATCCTTAATAGTTGATTGAAGTTTCTCAACATTGGGTTTATCTTTTTTATTTCAAATATGATTAATAAATTTCTTTAGAATGTTGATTCCTTTAAAAACAATACAATTATAATTATTTTTAATTATTTTAATTTTGTGGTAAGTTTAAAAATTCCATTTTCCAAAACATCATAATATAATTTTATTTATGAACAAGAAGAGATATTAAAATTAAAAATAGAATAATTATGGGAATTAACTTAATTAAATAATTCAACATCATCCATTAGACATGTTTCACTTCCATCTCATGAGTCAGAAGAGAATAGAGAGTCATCACTTACACTCCAAGTAGAAATCATAGGGATTTATTACTTTTATTATTTTCATTTTGTAGAAATGGGAAATTAGGTTTTATGTCTCCCTTTTTGTTTTAATGATAATAGTCCACCTTGACTTATTTCCATTGATTTTATTTTTTATCCCAGTAAAATCATATCATATCATCTTGTATTTGTTAATTTATTTAGATATACATACTATGTCAGTTTCACTTTTAGAAGCATCGTAATTGATTACATTAAAATAAATTTTCTTCTTTTCCTTCACCTCCTTTTATTTTTTTTTCTTTTCATGTCATGGTGATATCATAGGTTTTGACATAAGTAATGAGTTCTTAAACCATAATTTTTATAATATATTTTTTCTTTAGAATCATTTTTACACTAGGTTCCCATGAACTTGGAAAAACCCAAAGTATCTTCTTTATAGGATTTTTTGGAGAAATGTCATCACTAATAGATTATATTCTATTTCATATGTCTGAAAAATGAGTAAAATTTTATATTATAGATTTATTAGGATGAATGATAAAATTTTTGAATTATCATATATACCTACAAGTCTAGTATCTTTAATTTTATTAGTTCTTTAATGATTAACATCAAGTATTTTAAAATTTTCATTTGTAGTTTTACCAATAGAAACATGGTTAAATTCATCTCTATATATGAAAAAATGAAGGTAATTTTTTTTCTTTATTATCATGTTTTAAATAAGTAATTCCTTCATGGGTATATTTTTCATTTAATTGTTTTGTGGTTTTCTAACCATTTGAAGCAATTTTCCAAAAATACAACATATTATTTTTTAAAAAAATTATACATGTGAGTTTTCCAAAAATCTATAGTTGGTTCTATAAAAGAAAGATCCATGACCCATTGAGTTTCATTTGGGTGAACCTTATGTGTTATAGGTAGAATACTTTTTTAAAAGTTCATTTCATGAAATTGATTATGATTTTGAAACAAAATTTTGAACATAAGGTCTAAAAATGTTTTTTAAAGGATGATCTAATCAAAATTTTGTAATAGTGATCAAAATAAAATTTAGAAAACAAGATCCAATTTGATAAAAATTATTGTATAGAGTAAATGGAAACATGGGGGGTAAATTTCCTTTTAAAAATTAAAATGAAATAATGGATACAAAAAAGTAATTGTGTGATAAATTATAATAATCAATGTAAGTAAAACAAAAAAAGAGTTTTTGAAATTCAAAAAAATAAGAATAGTGGAATCAAAATAATAATTAATAATGAGATTGAATTATAATAAATTAAGTGACTTATGGACTAAAAAATTTGTTTATTAATTGAATTAATGTGACTAACAAATTAAAGATGTTGAAAGAAAATAAGGCACACCATTTGTTAAGGAATTCTAAAGATAACTCAATTATGACCCCCCATGACTCCCATGTAAATTGATAAAATATTTATAAATATATAGACCTTAAATTTAGTAGTATCCAAGTATCCCAAAAATAACAAAAACCATTCATTTTAGTGGTATTCAAGAAACCATGAAAATAACCTTGGTTTTATAAATTTGTTGAGAACCTAAAGAAAAGGATCTTGGTTTTTGTAGTTTACTAAGAACCCAAAGAGAAATAAAAGGGGTTATCTTATTAGTCAAAAACTCTTTGAATAAAATATCTCAATTTTTTATAATGACATAGAACATTTAATTGAGACAACGATAGAAATAAATATGTAGTTCAATGTCTTCAGAGAGGGAATTACAATGAGGCCACAAGAGAAAGCAGGTTTATATCCAAATCTTGTTGTCATTTTTTAGGGACCAATGACATCAAAAATTGATCACTGTAATATCTTTCTAAGCATCACAAAATTTTTATAAATAGACTTTATTGGTCCAACAATTGATCAAGAGGAGTAATGGGGTCATGAAAGTCATTGAAGTCAGTCATAAATGATTCCTTTGACTTTCTAACTCAGTACCACTGGCCAGATTTCTGTTTCCATCAGATATATAGTAGTAATTCTATTGGATTCTTGGGTTACTATATCCTCTAACGGGTAGCTATTGAAAAAAATTAGGTGTACAATGAGCTACCTGCTAACATGGTGGTTCTGTTTAGTGTCACTAGATGGTTGGTGAAACTCCTCTGGGAATATGGTGAAGTTATAGAAACAAGTTGACTAGGTCCAATTCAACTGGGTTTCTTATGGAATCTCATTTACTAAATGGTGGTTAAAAATAATGGGAGATCATCCCTTGGTCTTATTCATCAAATTTTTGGTCATCATTTGGTAGGTTAACTTCATAAAATAATTTCCAACCTAAATAATTATAATACACTCAATTAAAATTTTAGAATACTAAACAATGTTTTTTATCATTAAAAACATCTAATACAGTGAGATAGAACACCATGGTCATTTCACAAAACTTATGGTAAAAAATTTTGTGGTAAACATAAAAATATCATTTTTTAAATGATTCCTTCATTAGAATTGATTTTAATATTAATTCAAAATATGTATATGACCATTATATAATCATTACGACATCTTAAATTCATTAATTTTAATTAAAATTACCATTAATTAACATTCTTTAATTATTCATGACATAAAAATTATAACACCATTCATATACGGGGTAAAACCAACCAAACAAAGAGTGTGTTTATAAGGACCCAGCCTTAAACATTACATATTCTTGAATTAAATGGATAATTCACATTAAGGATCTTTTCAGGTTTAGAGTTTTTGATAATTAGGTCATAAAATTTACATAACAACATGAATATTACATGTAGAAAATTCTACTCAGTATCCATTTTTTGATAAAATAAAAATTCTTGAAAAAAACGAGTCATGTCTAGTTCCATGTTTTAGATAGCAAGAATTTTCCTTGATCCCATCCTTGACCTTATTCATCTTTATGTCCTGTGAAAAACATTTCAAAAACTTAGGATGAGCATAAAAAGTTCAGTAAGGGTTATAAAATAAGAAAGAAATTACTAGTCCATCAATACATATACAACATAATCTCTTTTACTTACCTCATGAAAACATAAGATTTATGAATAACACATAGTAATAACAAATCATAAAGGTACTTATGGAATTCATATCATATTTACATTGTAGTTATCACAGCTATATAGGGAGTTACATTGGAATACCCATCATAGTATATTCCCTAAATCTCTTAGGAGAAACATTCACATTTACCTCCGTCAGGTTAACCAATTCATTAGAGAGCTATCTTGGGCTCACCCACCCTAGGTTTATCATGAAACCACTCGTATACGTAAAAAATTACCAAAAACCATAACATATTCATAACACATAAAACAAATATAAAGTAAAGATGACATTTCCACATTTCAATCACAATATATCATTGAAATATATTGACATAAAAAATCTATTATCAAAACCATTTTCAATACCAAAATATGTAAAAAGTATATGGTATTTATTTTCCTTTAAAAAAACACTATGGCTTTTTAAGGAAGCCAAAGATCAAATAATAATCGTGGCGGCGGAAAAAGGTCATTGTCACCGCTTACGTTAAAAAACATTCATTTTTTCCATTTATTAAAACGATTCCTATAAAAATATTTCCTTTGAATAAAATTAAAAGTAAAAGGGTTTTATACACTGTATAAACGAAAGTCTTGTATAAAACAAAATATGCCTTAAAAAAGGAGATTGAGACGATGCCCCTTACCTCATGTCTGACTTGACCCGTTCATTCTTTAATATCCTAAATAATAAACTAAAGATAATTTATACTTGCTTGAGAACCTTTTTAAAGTTTATTATTCCTTTTATATCACTTATTACCATGTTATAAACATTATGTAATCATTTAAGTTAATAATGGTTGTTTTGTCGATATTTGGTACTTGAGTCATAAATAAACACCATATAATTACAAGTTGTCCATGTGGTCAATAGTCCATTATCTCCAGAATGATATTAATGTTTTATATATCATATAAATCATGTATATCCAGTATCTTTATGTATTTATAACATTACATAACATTTTCAAGACAAGACATGAAATGCATCATTCATGGAGACGGTAAGTCGTATGTACACATGAATGCTACTTTCATTTCTATTTAATACTTTAATGGAATTAAAACATAATGATACAAAGGTATATTATAATTATAGTATAATATCATATATAATATCATTATAACTATCATTTATATGTCCCGCATATGGAATTAACGAGTCATATCACTTTGAGGGGGTGGTAGTCTGCACTTCCTCAAATGAAATTATCATGACTACCCATTATGGAAACCATAAATCTAGGATATAAATGTAAAATACAGAATCATAAAGAAAAAAATAATAATATATATCATATATAAATATAGTTCTGTCTTAATGGTGACTATGAGAGGCGGTAGGAGATTATCGAACAATCATTATTTTGTGAGGCGTTAGTTTTCCATCCACAGAAACAATATGTTCTTCACCCATTAGATGAAGGTGTGTGTAAGTGTAGTTCAAATAATTCTCATAAAAAAATCATAGTATATTGATTATACTTGTTTTATTATAAAATAAATAAGTAAAAAGAGTTTTGGGGTTGGAGAAGTAAAATAAAGGAAAAGAAGTTAAGAGGAATCGTTACCTTTAATTTGGGTAACTCTCTTTGGCTTGAACCAAAATGACTTCTTGAAGTGCCTTCTGCCTAAGGTAAGGCTTCTAGGAGGAGGATAGGGATCTTGAGAGCTTATTTGATTAGGGTTTGGATGAGCCAAAGAGATTGATATGTGTAAGGAATGAGTAATAAGTGAGGACTTTTTATAATGGGGAGGAGGGGCTCTTTAGGAAAGTGTGAAAATATTATTTTATTACATAATGATATTCGGTTTCTAAAGGTCCAAAACTAATTAAAGTAAAATATAAGATGAATCATGGCTGAAAGAAAGTCATCCAATAAGAATTGGATAGGTTTTAGATATTGTTTTAATATTTATAATCTTAATTATTTAAATATTTTATTAATGAGGTAAATACTGCATCATTATTGTGTCATAAATAATTTAATTTATTTTATGTTTAAAAATTATAAAACATTACCATGATGTAGGAAATATTTTTAAATTTACAATTAATATTTATAGTTGAATGTATAACTTATATCACTCTAGGTAAAAATTTATTTACAAAAAGTTATTTGTTTGTGTCATTTTTATCATTACTTTAAGTTAATTAATCTAAAGTATCATTATCACTCCCAAGTGGCTCCATTGTAACACCCCAAGATTTTATGAGAAAGATTATTTTTAATTTCATTGATGTATTGTGTTATACGCTACACCAAAATTATCTAGCTCTATACGCGACACCGTATTAGTTTGTATTATATGCAAACACTATTCTTGGCTTGTGTTTCACACAAGAACAACCTTCCTCAATAGCGTGTGTTGTACGCAATACCGAGTTTCACTAAACAACGATATATTGTTACAATATTATTATGAACTAGCAGTTATGAATAGTATTGAATAAATTTTGAATTTTATAACATTATCATTCATCTTACACATATTCTAGAACATGGTATGAGACCAAAATAATTTTTTTGGGTAAAATAACTATTTTTCAAAAAATGCAGTTTTGCCGCCTTTTGATGGCACACCCACATTAAATTTATTTTTTGAGATGTTTATGAGTTAAATTTGAGAAAATAAACTTATTAATTGCAATAAGTATATAAAAATTTACTTTGGATAATTTTTTAATATTTTTCTGTTAACTTTAATATTTTGATGAATAGTAAAAATACGCTCACTTTTAATTAAAAACAACTTTTTTCATCAAGATAATTTATATGGTTAAATTATAATATTGGATGGTTTTAAAGTATAAATAGAATATATTTTTACCATTTAATATAATGTAAGTCTTTATCATTAATTTTACACTGAATTCATAGGTAAAAATATTTCAATATTTTGCAATGTTTTAACTTTTAAAACCCGTTTTCTCAACAACGGGATTAATTTTAAATTAAATACAAAAACTTCTATGTTTTGAATTTTGAAAAATTGATTCCATATTTGGAATCAGTAGGTCCAAATTATGTCAATATGATACTTTTTATTTTTAGACATTATGAATAGTAACTATGACAAATTTTATTTACTACAGTTAAAGGTAAATCGGGTAATTAAGGGTAAAAATAAGATTTTAAAATTACCCTAACACCTGAAAAAATTCTATTGGATGAATAGAAGTCTACAAATATCACCTAAGGGTCAGAATAAATTCATTTCATGGAATTGTGACCATGAAAATGATGTAATTATTATTAAAACAAAAGAAAGTGACAACATGTCACTCTCTTATATCTTATAAGTGTAATAATTTTAATTTAGTGATAAATATAAAAAAAATTCAAAAATAAATATTCAACAGAAATACGATAAAAGTATCTAAATCATGTGAATTTATTTATAATTTTTAGGGATTAAATAATTATCATTAATGGTGACACAATAGTGCTGTAGAAATTATTTTATTGATTGAAATTTCAAATAAATGGTTTTAAAAATATTAAAATAAATATTATATGAGATATTTAATTTGCTACACAAACTTTATAGATAAATATGACATGTTATTAATCTATTAAATATTTTGGTTCAAATATATCCTCTGTGTGGATTTTATTTAAATTCAAATAAATGAATAGTTTCAAAATTGACACTATTGTTATTTTATAAAAATAACATATTATTAAATTGTTTAAAAAATCAAAAAAATATTTAAAAATTATAAATTGAAATTTATATGGTCTAAAATGTTATAAAGTATCCAATTATGGATAATTCACAACATATAAGTAATTATTTATAACAATTTAAAATGTATAATATTATTACCACAAATAAAATTAAATAGATTAGATAAGGATAAATCGATTTGATAAGGTTGAAAATAAATTACAAATATGTTTAAATTTTATTGGTTGATTATATTACAACCCTATATCATATAATCTTTGAATTTGAGTCATTTTGGAAGTATTTAAGTGAGTTTTTAGTTTTTTATAAATTAATATTTTTGAGGTTTCCAAAGGTGCCTCTCTCCTCTCTTATAAAAGGGCATCTCCTCCCTCTCCCCTTCACAACATTTTGAGCCTTAAAGATCAGCCAAACCCTATCAATTTGTCATCTCTAATTCCCTAGAAACATACTAGAGGTCCTGGTATTATTCAAAGACCAACTTTAGTGCCCTAAGAGGAGGTTTAGAAGAGGCACGTCGAAGAAGATGCAATATCCTTTATCGATTCTTTCAAATTTATTTCTTCTTATACTTACTCTACATTAGTTGTTTCATTATAAAGTAATAACACAATTATCAATAATATACTGATATTTTATTATAAATATGAAACAACCCTATTTCACCTTCTATCCATCCTACTAAAAAGGAAATCATCGCGCGTGCATACATACGAAATACCATCTCCACGTTGTGCTGTAATATGTTTCCCTATCACCATACATGGATGAGTATAATGGTAGAAATAATAAATATATATTATTGTTATAACATTATTCTAATTATGAGATATTATATCATCCACTCCAATTCCATTCAATAATTATGGGAATGATATCATCACTCGTGCGTACGTACGGATTACCGTCTCCACGATGCGATGAGTTTCATTCTCCATGTTAACCATTAAAGAATGATTATAAAGTATATATAATAAGTAATCATAAAATATATGAAATAATAATGCTTCTGGATTTAGGTTTATATTTATATTATTTACTTATATTCAATTTAATAAGGAAACGAAAACAACATCCATGCCTACGTACGACCTACCATCTCCATGAATGGTGTATTTCATTCCATTTATCGATCTATTATATATATATATATTCTGAAGATATATTATATATAAATTATGTTTTACATTATGGATGTAATTAATCATGATCTAAGTAATTATATGAATAATTAAAAGAAAAAACACGTATGATGAATGAAACAATTTTACCCAAAACACTGCTTTAACATGAAATTAACAGATGAACGGGTAATATAAACTTGTAAGAGAATCATATATGATATCATAAATATTATTATGGTTCTGAAACAAGTTAATAATACATTTAAACCCACTATACAAGAGTATCAGACACATACTGAAGAAATTGGACATACGGTAAGGGATATTTATTCTAATCTCGTTCTTATCCGAGATTGTTTATTCATAAGTATTTACTGGGGTTATATTTATCATCCATCTCCATGTTTTATAAAAATGTTTTAATAATGTGTTTACTATTATTACATGTATGTTTAAAGTCATTTTTACCCTTTGTTGACTTTTACCACATTGTATGGAAGGAATCTTTCTTTTGTTTACCATATAAGGTACTTTTTGACTTTTTTGGAAAAAGTACGAGGATAATGTTTTTTAACTTATATGGCATGAACAGATTTTTACGGTTTCATAATTCATTATTTAAATGAAGCTTATTCCAAAATATTTCATTATTATTTTCAACAAAATTCTTTTCTGTTAAAATTGCACGACATTTAGAGAAAAGAAAATGATTTTGAAGAAGAAATAATATTTTCCTCAAGAATTCAGTTCAAGTGTTTTATCAAAAATATTTTTCATCTAAGATGACATTATTTAGTATGTTCATGTTTCAAGTATAACATCTATATCATTCACATGGTTTTATTTTTCTTATTATGAAATGATATCCATTTGTTTTATATGGATTATGTTATGAAGGGATGATTTTATGAAACCCATTTTATTTTTTTGGTTATGATGAATGATTTATGATTGTTTTGTGGCACACGTAAGAATGATTTCCATATGAGATGGGTAGGAACTATATCTCCCTCAAATGCATTGGGTAAAGACTTATATCTCATGAGATAGAAATGGCTAGAACGACAAGTAAATATGGTTCAGTAATATAGGGCTGGAACGAAAAGTAAACCTGGTTTAGTAATGGACTTTTTCCACTATGATGGTCTTGGAAGCAATGCCTTGGATAATATGGAAATAATATCACATGTTTAATAGTTTTCCATAATTACATGTTTTATTCCCATGCTATTTTATCATGATTGATGTTCCTTTATGATTTATGCCTTACCTACTTCCAGGATTTATTTCACAACTCAAGATTTTTATGTTTAAACATTATGTTCATATTTTTAAGTTCAAATGTATATGGTTTGTTTTATTTTCTCCATGATCACCCTTACTGAGCATTTGAGCTCACCCTTTATATGTTTTATTTTCCCCAGGATATAAAGAAAGGTTTTCGGTAGGAAAACAAAAGGGGAATATCTTTATGCGAGATGTTGAAGATCTTTCACCATGATTAGAAGATTATGTTTCGAGTTTCCAAAGACACTAAACTATTACATTCCTTAGGTGTATGTTTTTTATGTATTAAGTATTATGCAAAAGTAATGTAATGTCCATGTATGTCATGATTTGGGTCTCTAGAGTTGGTATCAGAGGAACGGTTTAGTTAACCATTGGAAATTAGGTTGCGAAATCTTTAGGGAGATCCCTAGAGATATTTCTAAGGTATGTCTAGGGATGTCCGTAAGGATAAGTATAAGTATAGGTTATAGTACTAGAATTATGATAATGATCATGAATAACCTATGATTAACCCTAAGATATTAAAGATTGAAAGCACTCCCCTTGATTATGTTGTTTTCCTAGTATGATTTTTTCCTCTCACACTATTCTTTTTGGGTTTTAGATAATGGTTGGAACTCGAAGGAACCGTGTTAATTATCAATTAATTGGGTAATGCAATGATTATCCTTTTGAACAACCAAATTTTATGGTAAATAGAGTGAAAAATCTTATTGATATACTTACAGAATCTATGAATCATTCTGGACTTCCAAATGAGCAGAGAAAGAAACAATATTATATTGAGTCCTTCATGAGGCAAAATACACCTTCTTTCAGTGCATATTATGATACAATTTTTTTCTGAACAATGGATCAGTACCATTGAAAATATATTTTCCAGACATCGCTGTTTAGAACATGAAAAAGTCATTTTGGCTGTTTACCGTTTAGAAGGTGAAGCAGACTAGTGGTGAACTCTAATTAATAATACAAGGCCCTAAGATGAAATTGAATCCATGGAATGGGACAAGTTCAAGAACTTGTTTTTCAATTAGTAATTCCCTCATATTATTTGAACAAATATAGAAAAGGAGTTCCTTTAGATTAAGAAAAAGGATGATGAATCTGTTGGTATATACGAGGTGAATTTTATAAGGTTTTCAAGGTATGCATCTGGATTTATCTTCCAACCGAAAAGTAATGTTGATCAATTATTCAGTGGATTAAAACCAAGTCTTCAAAGGGAATTACCTATAAGAGACATTAGTAGCTATGAAGAAATTGTGCGTTGTGCTATCAAGGTAGAACTGGAATTTGGTGTTACATATCCATCTCATGGTTTTGACAAGAAACGAAAGATGGAGTTCAAGGAAAAATATCAAAAGAATGGTGAAAAGAAGACGAATGTTTCATAATGCTCAAAGTGTGGAAAGAATCATGGTGGATATTTTCTTAAAGGGACTAGAAAATGTTTTAAGATTATAAAAGAAGGTCCTCAAGTAGCTGATTATCTAAGTAATGGGAAAAAGGTAGCTAATGATGTGAATAGAGAAAAGACTACAGATAACGCACCACCAACACTTCAATGCTATAAGTGCAAGGAAATGGGGAATTATGCCAACCAATTCCCTAATACAAAGGTTAATGATGATCAACATAAACAACATCTTATGGAAAAGGAAAATGGGAAGTCACATGCGATCACTATTGGTGATTTTGTATATGACAACAAAGTGGTGGAATGATTAAGTATATTTGTAACAGGATTCCAAAATAGTGTTGTGGAATCTCATTTATAGTATTATGGAATATTTGAATATCTATTTATTAGTTTTAAATAATTGTATGGTACCAGTAACAATGAAAAGGGATTGAAATATTTTTGGAAATAAGATGATATGCGCATAATGAAGGGATATATATAAAATAATATGTTTGATAGTATAAATGAACTCATGACTGATATAAGGACAAATTGCCATCATGGTTTGAGTATATAGAAATTTTGGGATTTTGGTATGTGGAAATAATTGACTTTTAAAAGCATTCATGTTTTCACTAAGGTTCTATGGTAATTCATGTTTCAAGAGAATACATGATTAAGGTATTAACAAATTTAAAATGTGACCAACAAGATATATAATATGATATATGAGGGATAAATAATGGTATTCAAATGCTTGGTAGATGACCTCTCTAGTATTATTTTTCTTTATACTATGAGGTTGGACAAAAGTATTTTAGATAATACTATAGGTTGGAATAGATTAAGTTGGACATCAGATAGTATTGTTTAAGGCTAGAACTATTTGATATTATGATAGTATGGTTTTAGAAAAAGGACAACCCGTCACGTCGGACAAGGATGCGGGAATAAAACCCACAACCGAAGTATGACATGCCTTTATTGCCTACCACTGTCCTATAGGAAGTCCCTAGTTAATAGAAATTAGTTTTATTTTAATAAGCGGTATGATAGTTGAAGTATAAGTCAATTTTTGGAATCATATACGGTTAATCTCACCATATATGGACTTATGTATATTTAAAAACATTTTCTAATTTTTTTTGAGATAGATGGAATAACCTATCATTCAATCGAATGATCTGCTAACATTTCTAGAAGGAAAAATTCAAATTCATTTCCTTAAATAAGAGATGAAGTGGAAATTGTTCATGGAATGACCAATGATGATATTACACTGAAATCAAGTAAGTATTTATCCTTATGAAAAAATTCATCAACTTTAGGGAAATGATCTTGAAAACCAAAAATGTTTTCCTAGTATCCTCATATCTGATGAATTAGATGGTACCTTAGATCAGCACAAATTTATGGCTTTGTGATTGCTGGATTTTTCATAGCCATGTTCTCTACCACTCTCCATCAGAACTTAATGGTTAGATTTCACTTCCATATCCATATTTTCACCTATGTTATCCTTTGTAGAAACCCAGTGGTGAGTTAATTTGGGTAACTATTACGTTTCATACTTTAGTTTTTAAAATTAAGTTTTAGTATTCATTTTTACGATGTGGGTTTCTATGAAAGAAACTTTCAAGTAGTGAACCATTTATAACCCCGACGAATTTCAAGGGTGAAATTCATTTTAAGGGGAGTAGAATGTAACACCCCAAGATTTTATGATAAATATTATTTTTAATTTCTTTGATGTATTGTGTTTTATGCTACAACAAAATTAACTTGCGCTATACACAACACCGTATTAGCTTGTATTATACACAAACACTATTCTTGGCTTGTGTTGCATGCAAGAGCGACCTTCCTCAATAGCGTGTGTTGTATGCAATACTGAGTTTCACTAAACAATGATATATTGTTATAATATTATTATGAACTATCCATTATGAATATTATTAACCACATTTTGAATTTTATAACATTATAATTCATCTTACACATATTCTAGAACATGGTATGAGAACAAAATAATTTTTTCAGGTAAAATAAGTATTTTTCAAAAAATACAGTTTTGCCACCTTTTGATGGGGCACCCACTTTAAATCTAGTTTTTGACACGTTTATGAGTTCAATTTGACAAAATAAACTTATTAATTGCAATAAGTATATAAAAATTTACTTTGGATAATTTTTTAATATTTTTTATGTTAACTTTCATATTTTGATGAATAATAAATATACGCTAAATTTTAATTAAAAACAACTTTTTTCATCAAGATAATTTATATGGTTAAATTATAATATTGAATGGTTTTAAAGTATAAAAAGAATATATTTTTACTGTTTAATATAATTTAAGTCATTATAATTAATTTTACATTGAATTTATAGGTAAAAATATTTCAATCTTTTGCAATGTTTTAACTTTTAAAACTCGTTTTCTCAATAGTGGGATTAATTTTAAACTAAATACTGCAACTTCTATTCTTTGAATTCAGAAAAATGGATTCCATATTTAGAATCATTAGTTCCGAATTATGTTAATAGGATACTCTTTATTTTTAGTCATTTTGAATAGTAACTACGGTAAATTTTATTTACTACAATTAAAGGTAAATCAGGTAATTAAGGGTAAAAATAAGATTATGAAATTGTCCTAAAACCTGAAAAAATTCTATTTGATGAATAAAATTAGGCCCATATCACCTAAGGGTCCGAATAGATTTATTTCATGGAATTTTGACCATGAAAATGATGTAATTATTATTAAAACAAAAGAAAGTGACAATATGCCACTCTCTTATATCTTATAAGTGTAATAATTTTAATTTAGTGATAAACTTCATAAAAATTATAACATAAATTGTCATTAGAAATATAATAAAATTATATAGATCATGTGAATTTATTTATAATTTCTAGGGATTATATAATTATCATTAATGGTGATACAATAGTGATGTAGAAATTATTTTATTGATTGAAATGTCAAATAAATGGTTTTAAAAATATTAAAATAAATATTATATGAACTATTTAATGTACTCCATGAATTTTATAGATAAATATGGAATGTTATGGATCTATTTAATATTTTGGTTTGAATATATCCACTGTGTGGAGTTTATTTAAATTCAAATAAATGAATAGTGTCAAAATCAACACTATTGTTATTTTATAAAAACAACATATTATTAAATTGTTTAAAAACCACAAAAAGATTTAAAAATTATAAATTGAAATTTATATGGTCTAAAAGTTTATAAAGTATCCAATTATAGAAAATTCACAACACATAATTAATTATTTATAACAATTTAAAATTTAGAATATTATTACCATAAAAAAAATTAAATAGATTAAATAAGGATAAATCGAGTTGATAAGGTCTAAAATAAATTCCCAACATGTCTAAATTTTATTGTTTGATGAGATTACAACCCTATCTCATATAATATTTAATTTTGAGTCATTTTGGAAGTATTTTTGAGGGGTTTGAGTTTTTTATAAATTAATAATTTTGAGGTTTCCAAAGGTGCCCCTCTCCTCTCTTATAAAAGGGCACCTCCTCCCTCCCCTCTTCACAACATTTTGAGCCTTCATGCTCGGAAAAAACCTATCCATTTATCTTCTCCACTTCCCTAGAAACATATTATAGGTCCTGGTATTCTTCAAATACCAACTTTAGTGCCTTAAGAGGAGGTTTAGAAGAGGCACGTCGAAGAAGAGGTAATATCCTTTACCGATTCTTTCAAATTTATTTCTTCTTATACTTCCTCTTATTTAATTGTTTCATTTTAAAGTAAAAACATAAGTATCACTAATATAATGATATGTTATTATAAATATTAATCAACCCTATTTCACCTTCTATCCATCCTACAAAAAATGAAATCACCACGCGTGCGTACGTACGAAATATCGTCTCCACACTGTGGTGTAATCTGTTTTTCCACCACCTTACATGGATGGGTATAATGGTGGAAATAATATCTATATATAATTATTATAACATTATTATAATTATGAGATATTATATCATTCACTCCAATTCCATTCAATAATTATGGGAACGATATCATCGCTCGTGCGTACGAACGGATTACCGTCTCCACGATGCGATGAGATTCATTCTCCATGTTATCCATTAAAGAATGATTATAAAGTATATATAATAAAAAATCATGAAATATATGACATAATAATTCTACTAGATTTATGTATATATATATGTCATTTACTTCCATTCAATTTAATAAGGAAATGAAAACAGCGTTCATGCGTACGTACGACCTACCGTCTCCATGAACGCTGTATTTCATTAAATTTATCATTATATTATATATATATATATTATAAATATATATTATATATAAATCATGTTTTAAATTTTGGAAGTAATCATGATCTAAGTAATCATATGAATAATTATAAGTCAAAACACGTATGATGAATGAAACAATTTTACCCAAAACATTGCTTTAACATGGAATTGACAAATGAACGGGTAATATAAACTCATAAAAGAATCCTATTTGATATCATAAATATTGTTATTGTTATGATAAAAGTTAATAATATGTTTAAACCCACTATATAGGAGTCTCAGACACATACTGAAAAATTGGACATAAGGTAAGAGATAATTATTCCAATCTCATTCTTATCTGATATTGTTTATTCGTAAGTATTTATTGGGGTTATATTTATCATCCATGTCCATGTTTTATAAAAATGTTTTCATAAAGTGTTTACTATTCTTACATGTATTTTTAAAGTCATTTTTAACCTTTTTTTGACTTTTACCACATTATATGGAAGGAATATTTCTTTTGTTTACCATACAAGGTACTTTTCAACTTTCTGGCAAAAGTGATAGGAGAATGTTTTTTTAACTTATACGACATGAACAGATTTTTACGGTTTCATAATGCCTTATTTACATGAATCTTATTCCAAAATATTTCATGATTATTTTCAACAAAATTATTTTTCTTTTAAAATTTCACTTCATTTAGAAAAAATAAAAAGATTTTGAAGAAGAAAGGATATTTTTTTCAAGAATTCAGTTCAAGTGTTTTATCAAAACTATTTTCCATCTAAGGTAACATTATTTAGTATTTTTATGTTTCAAGTATAATTTCTCTATTATTTATATGGTTTCATTTTTCTTAGGATGAAATGATATCCATTTGTTTTATTTGGATTATGCTATGAAGGGATACTGTTTATAAAACCCATTTTATTCTTTGGGTTATGATGAATGATTTATGATTTTTTTTGGTACACATAAGAATGATTTCAATATGAGATGGGTGGGACCTATATCTCCCTCTAATGAATTGGGTAAAGATTTATATCTCATGAGATAGACATGGGTGGAACAGAAAGTAAATTCGGTTCAGTAATACAGGGCTGGAACGCAAGTAAACCTGGTTCAGTAATGGACTTTGTCCACTATGATGGTCTTGGTAGCAATGCCTTGGCTAATATGGAAATCATATCATGTGCTTAACGGTTTTCCACAATTACATGTTTTATTCACATGCTATTTTATCATGATTGATGTTTTTTTATGATCTATGCCTTACGTACTGCCATGATTTATTTTACAACTCAAGATTTTGATCCTTAAATATTATGTTCATGTTTTTATGTTCAAATGTATATGGTTTGTTTTATTTTCTCCATGCTTACCCTTACCGAGCATTTGATCTCACCCTTTATATGTTTTTTTCCCTATGATATAAAGAAAGGTTTTAGGTAAGAAAAAAAGGGGAAGATATTTTATGGCAGATGTTGAAGATCTTTCACCATGATTAGAAGATTATGTTCAGAGTTTCCAAAGACACTAAACTATTACGGTCCTTGGTTGTCTGTTTTTGTTATGTATTAAGTATTCCAAAAAAGTAATATAATGTCCATGTACGTCAAGATTTGGGTCTCTATATCCATGGGGTCCCAAAATCTCCCAAAGATGCCCATGGTCGTAAATGACTCAACCAATAAGGTCTGGACAAGTGTTAAGGTAATTTTATATTATTATGATATTCTTTTTACCTTGAATTACCCTATTTACCTTTAACCGTGGTAAATAAAAGTCAAAAGTTACTATTCAAGAAAAATTATTTTCATATTATTGAACCAAATTTTACTTACTAATAACAACCATGTATGTCGGATTTTCTAAATTTAATTCACAGAAGCGGTAAAATTTTATTTAAATGAAAATGTTAGTTTTTAAACTAATACAAAGTAGTTTCACTATTCATCAAAAATTGATGTTTTTCAGAAAAATACCAAAACTTCATCCTAAGATATATTTTATATTCCAAATTCAAAAATGTTGTCTATTTTAAAAAATTCAAAACATAAAATTTGCATTAATTAATTTAAAATTAATTCCCGTTGTCAAAACAAATAGTGTGTTTTTAAGAAACAATAACTATCAAAAGATCAACACTTGTTTATGTCAAATTTCAAAGTAAAATTAATTACAATGACCAAAATTGGATTAATTGGTAAAAATATAATCTAATTAAACATTAAAACCAATTAAAAATATAATATAACCATATAAATAAATTAGATTAAATGGAACTTTTGAATAAAAATACAGTATTTTTCACTATTCATTAAAAAATGAACTTTACTAGAAAAATACCAAAAATTTACACAAAGTAAATTTTGATGTCCTAAATCTAAAAAAAACTTTTATTTTGTTAAATAAAACATATAAAAATGACCAAAACTATATTTAAAGAGGGTTCTCCATCAAAAGGCGGTAAATTGACCTTTTATTGAATATTAGAGTATTTATGTTTAAAATTAGATTCATTCATATTTTAAGCCCCTAACTTTTATTGGATAAATGTAAAAACATTTAACAAACATGTATAATTATATTTTAGTTAGTTCTATTCATTACCTCCAATACAACGACTAGGCATTAACTACCATTTAAAATAATAATATTTTATTATTAGTGTTCAACATAAGATTTCAAAGAAACTTGTTGTTGCGTATCAGGTATTCCATAGAACATAGCAATCCCCTTTAAAGTAAAATTAATATTTAATTAAAAAATATTAATAAATATGAAAATGCCATATTTCTTTATTTACCAGGGATGTTACAGTGTTATGATCACTGAATGAGTAAGAACATATTATTGTATAATGATAATATAAATTTTAATTAGGATTAATCATGTCATAAATATCATATATATTCATTAAATTTATTTTTATAACCATCCATGTAAACAAAATGAAAAATAAAATACAACGTCCATAGTGGCGATAATAAGCATTTACACATGAGTAACAGTTTCATTTTTTTATGGATGGAATGGAAAGAAATTAAATAAATATTTATCTTTAAAAAATTTAATTATGTCATGGATATCATATTTATTCATTAAATACATCATTATAACTATTCATGTGAGGCGATGAAGAAAATATGTCGTTCATGGATATTTTAGTTTGCATATAAAGATTGGTAAAATTTTCATTTTCTAATTGATGGATGAAAGGTAGATAATTGTTGATCCATCAACATAATAAAATTTCAGTATACTAATAACACTTATTTAATTTTATTATTGTAGTTATAATTGATTTTTAGGAGGTGCAAGAAAAAATATACTTGAATGAACTCGGTCAAGTTGATTAAATCTTCCTTGGGTATCTTTCTTTGGATCTCTCCTAAAGACTTTTTAGGTTAGTCTTTTGGAGATTCCAGAACCCATAACTAGTGTATAAGGGTGTTTTAAGTTTATTTTAACATATCTTGGTTAATATAATGTGATAAAAGTGAAGTGTGAAGAACTCTATTTATATGTGAGAGGAGGGTCACCCTTGTAAGTATTTTAAACCTTTAAATATAATAAATTAAATTCTCTACTAAAGTGAAACCAATTTGGAAAAAAGTAAAATATAACACTGGTGAGACCAAAATACACTCAAAAAATAAAAAAAGGTTTTCGTGATATTTTAAGCCTTATCCCTTAGTTTTAACCCATTATATCCTTTATATTGATGACTTAACTTTTACAATGGTAACTTGATTTTATAACTAAAAGTGAAATAAACCAAATCAAATTATTTTAATATTATTATTCAGAATATTGAATCCATTTAATAGGATTTAATTTCTATAGGTGGTAAAAATTAATTTTAATTTTAGTATGCACAACACATCATAAAAACAGTTTTCAGAATAATTTATTTTTTAGCATAAAATTAAATTTACACAAAAATAATGTATAGAGTTGATTCTTGTGGAATTTATTAGTCTATAAAAAAATTATATTAGTATGAATTAAAAACCAATTTAATACCAAATAAATCATTGTGAATACTTAATTAAATAAATAAAAAATAAGAAAATAGTTTTTTATTAGAAAGAAATATAACTTAGGTTCCAAAAATTCATGCATGGGTTTTAAAATTTAAAATAATAGTTTAAAATGCGTTATTTTAATCCTTAAATACATATTTTTTTCTTCCAAAGGTTTCATATATTTTTAATTCATTTTTATATGTTATTATATTTGTAAAGACAATATTTTTTACTATTCACCTAAAAAGTAATAATTTAGTTAAAATATCCAAATTTAAACATAAGAAAAAATTTCATCATGAATCCAATAATGAATTTCATTTTATCATATTGAAATTATAAAATTTTATAAAATTCTATTTCAAATAAAACAAATACAATATACAATAAAAACAATGTTTTCAAACAAAACATTTTTGTTTAGCCATGATTCATTATATTAACATTACATATAGTTTTCTAATTATTTATTGGATGTTATTAATTTATGATCCCTTGAATTTATTCTATTGATATTATATTAATAATAATATGTCAATAATTATAATACATTTTTTAAAAATAATTTTTTATACCTTTTTTTACATGAGGTTTTATTCTTACTGTTCTTTTCGTAATGATGTTTCATAATGTATTCTTTAAATTTATTAATGTTTACCTTATATTGGAAAAAGGTATATCACGATTCATTTTAGTTCTATGTTTCATGTGATAGAAGCTTTAAAAAAATTTATTTTCTTAAATGAAAATACATGCTTAAAAACATGGCATGTTAAATTCTAACCTTTATAAATAAATTACATCCTCAAAATGTTAATTATCAAATACTAATGAAAATATCTAAGAGTTCCCCTAAGATGGTAAATAATCAATATATTATTTATACTGAGATATCATCCTTATAATCTTAAGTAAGACAAGGAAACTTATATTTTCTCTTTATAATACTCATATCCATGATATTGAGTTTATCCCCAATAATTTGATCCCAATAACCCTTGTGATAAGATATTACGATCCATATAATGTAAGTAATTTACATTGGGAGTCCATAGTCATAATTACAAAAATAATGATCATTGTTTGATTTATAATATGAAATATGACTTCCCTACCTTAGAAATTGATCTGGGAATTATTTAGATAGGTCCAATCTATTCCCAAAATCATATAAAATTTTACAAATGCGAGAATAATAATTTTTATAGGAAGATAATTCCCAAAAAATTCTATTAGAAAGGGGTTATAATTAGGGGATGCAATTATCATACCACTATAATATTTAACCATTAATTAGTTATCTAATCAATTGTGTGAAAATTTTATTCCTATTAAAAACGTTATATATATAAAAGAGTAGGCATATCTATAATAAAATAGAGAATTTATAGTTTTTGAGTGGATCATCAATCTAACTTACACCAAATTATTTTCATGAACCACTTAATCAATTTTGATTTCATAAACCATACCTTTTTTTTACTTTGGAGGATTCTAATGTTGATTATCATCATTAACACGTAGTTTGGTACACTTTTTAGAATAATGTCTATACTCCTTATAGTTAAATATTTGGAGTGTGGGGTGAACTTTAGGCTATGATTTTCTCCTATAATTTCCCTAGTTAGACACTTTATATGTCCTCTAAATTTATATGCTTGATGGCCTTCACTTCCAAACTTGAATCATTTTCCTATTCCATGGAGACAATTTCCCCTTTGATTTTCCCACATTTTTGACATGTAGTAGGATACATTGTTTTTCATACATGGGTTGTTACATTTAAAATTTCATGATACTAAATTTTTATATTATTTTATGTACTAGAGGATTAAATGGTCTCAGGTTGTTAACAATAAATTAATATAACTAGGTATGCATAACCATATCAATTTTCATTCCATTTCCTAAGTTTTTTGGTTTCTTATGAAGTTTGTCACCAGATTTCCCATCATGTTTAATGCTAATGCAATTCACCTAGTACCATTCATCGATTAAAACAAAAAAGTTCACTGTGAGAATTAATAAATAATAAAATTAAGCAGTCATATCATAAAAAAATCAACCCTAAAATGAATTATCCTATAAAACCTTTATTTAAACTCATGAAACTATAAATTTATCTCAATTCAACACATATTTCCGAAAGTTTTATCCTCTAATAAAAAAAATAACAATCTAAAAATTTTCAAGATCTTTTTTACCATATTCTAAACTGAAAAATCCCATAAACCTATACTCCTAAAATTCAACATAAAGTTATCCCAAAAAAACATCAGTCACATAAAAATAAATATCTACACTAATTATATATTCTTCAAAAAGTTATTAATATTTTACCAAAATATCCTGAATTTCCTTATCTAAAAATAACTTTTCAATCACTAAACATATATATACTTCCCAACATATATTCCCAAATCAGATTAACCAATTATATCAATTAAATATTATTACAAATCCATTAAATCACATGCCAAACCAAAGGGTTATATAAACCTTAATAATATATTCCTCACAAGACCTAATAAAAATCTCATAGAATATAATTAATCACCTTTAAATACAATCACATAATACCTCAAAATAGGTACCACTACCTTAAAAATAATGATAAAACATAGAATTATCAACCAATAATGTTAGTCATAAATCTTAAATTATCCTCATCTAATATAATCATATCCTCTAAAGTTATTTAAACCCTTCCATGACACCAACTATAATTCCTTAGACCTGTACACCCATATATAGTGCTAAAAAGATACTATTTATCTAATGTCTTTGAAACCAGCTGAAGAGACCCAAAATTTTAATCATACACAAAATAATAACCATTATTGAGTCACTTACATACCAAATACCATTTAAATTTATAATTTTATAGAAATTGGAAGAAACCCTTATCTAATTAAACTCATATATTTCTCATCCAATATATATTTTTTCTAATAGACTAATAACTTCTTCTTTGCCAATAATCTTTGAATACATCCCACAAAATTCTTCACATGATACACACTTGTATAAATATCTTACATAATATAATTCTTCAAAAATTGGGGGAAATGGAAACACAATAATGGTGAGCTCCAACCTTGAGTAAGTGTAAACATAGGCATTGTCCATTAAAGATCATAAGTGATTATAAGATGATTATATGGGTAAATAACATAATAAAAGTGCATGGATATAAATAGGATATTCATATCCAAAAAAGAATATATAAATTACCACAAATCATGCAATAAATATTTATCATAACAAAAGAAAATAATCATAATAGAATCATCATCCATGGGCCATAAAATCATAACATAGGCATAATAATATGGCATAAGAGTGTGGCATAAAACTTATAATAAGAAATAATTTCCCCTTTCAAGGATCATATCCTAGACCATAATCACATAGTGAATAGTGTCCCTTAATTTATTGGGATTATCACCAATCTATATCATTTTGTCTCATGATATATAAGTCTTCACTCAATGAATCATAAAGATATATAATTTTTAGAAGACCTGTCACTAAATGGATATACTCCCATAGAAATTTAAATTCACTCCCTATTATAAATAATAGCATGAGATATAAAATTACCCAATTAATTATGGAAAATATAATTTTGGGCCCAACTATAACATAATTATTATCATACATAAGTGTGGAACAGTAAAAATTTATAATTCCATCATAACTTATTTTACCCATGAGAAAAAAACATGTTTTATGAAAAATTACATAAAACATCATCATAAAACATTAAGATAAAAATTTATATGGTATCATTATAGATGATTTCTATTGAATTATACAAATAAACAAATTATGCTAATAAAGATGATTTTTTTATAAAATAATTGAAAATATAATTTGAAAAATAAGAAGAAATATCTTTTACTTTTAAAATGTTTAGAAAATAAAGTAATTTAGGGAAAATTGGAATATTATTTTCTTCAATAAAACATGAAAAAAAGTTAATCTTAAAAATAAATAATTATAAAAAACTTAGAAAAAGGTGATCATGAAGTAAACATTTCAAAACATTATTTTAACACTTTTGTAAAAAAATTCAAAAGCAACCCGTATGTAAAAATTGAAAATATTCCTTTTAAAACTATTATATCGAAATTCAAAGATGAAAATAAATAATAATTTAAGTACATGAAATAAAAATATTTTAAAAATTTAAATAATATGGATATGGAAGGAAATTATTTTGGTAAAATAATTTAAAACATTTAAAATAATAATTTCAAATAGAACCCTTTATGACTATTAAAATTAAACACCCTTAAAAGATAGAACTTGATAAGGAACTAAAAATACTATGATTATAAATATATACATGTCATAATATTTAAATTATTTAGTATATAAACATATAAATTAATTTAGTATCATTCATTGAAACATGTCTCAAAAAATTAAATTTTAGATCAGAAATACTTATGACTTTTATAACATTTGAATAGAAACCTCTTGAAAGAGAAAACCTAATATGTGTTGTAAATCCATTTAATTTATTGAAACATATGATAAAAAAAATACAAGGTCAATATATACACTACTTAAAATAAAATAAGTGGTGAATATGAATAATATATCAAAAGATATAAATTGTGATGAAAAAGATTTATAAGATTATAACGTTTGAAGTGTGAGTCACTCAGTGAAGTGATTATGTAAAAAAAAATTAAATTCACATAAAACAATGGTAAATACCACATAAAAATAGCATGGGTTATATCATAAATAATATTTTAATAATATATTCAATGGAGAAGTAATATAACCCAATGAAATGAAATTGAGTTAAAATCCCCTTATAATGGAGTTCTACTTTATTGAACACACTCTAACCTCCTTTATAAAAAAATATTTTTTAAAAATTTATATAAAAACCTTATTTATATTTATTTTACTTGATACCAATCACTTATAATATCTTATTAACCATTTAGTAATAATTATTTTTTAAAATAAATATTTTTTTATTAATTATTCAGTTTTCCAAGCATGGTATAATTTGAAAGTTCCACTCTTTTCACATTGGTCATAGTTTAATAATATTTATAATTTTAACGAATATTAATTGTATTTTTTATATTTTTTAATTCCCATAGATATTTCATGGAACATATGTTGGTAATTTTCATGGAAAGCATAAAAATATCATTTTTTTTACCAATTTTGATTTTATAAAAAATAATTGATTTTATTATTGAATAAATTTTTTTATTTAACCATTAAAAAATAATTTCAATATCTTAAATTCATTAATTTTATAAAATATTTCCATTATCTAATATTAAATTTAATTCAAGGAATAAATATTATAACATCATTTATATAGGTGGTAAAACCGACCAAAACAAGAGCATGTTATAAGGATAGAATGCGCAAAAACATGCTATTTTATAAAAATAATATAAATTTTAATGATGATTAATCAAGTCATAAATATTATATATATTTATTAAATACATTTTTACTTCCTTCAATTAAAATCGGTAATGAAAAATTAGCTACGTCATCTATGGACGCGATAGTCTGAACGTATACATGGGTGATATTTTTATTTTTTAATGAATGAGAGGGAAAGAGAGTAAGTAATAATTTATCTTTTCATAATCATAATTATAGAATTTATATAATATTTTTTCATTAAATATTTCTTTTTAATCATCAACGCAAGGTGGTGTTGAATAATGAAATACATCATTCATGGAGGTGGCAGTTTGCATGTACACTCGATCAACGTTTTCATACAACAATGGATTGAAGAAATTTAGAAAATGGTTGATATGTGAACATAATAACATTTCATAATAATAATAATAATTTAATTATATTATTTTTGTTATAATATATTTTGAGTATGTGTAAGAAGAAAGAAACTTGAATGAACCCCATTAAGATAATTACCTCTTCTTTGGGTATCCTCCTTTGGATCACTTATTAAGCATACTTAAGAAGGTATTTTGGTGATAAAAGAGCCACAAGGCCATCTAGGGTGTTGTGAGGATATTTGGTTAGATATTTTTTGAGATAAGGTGCTCATAGTGTGTGGGGAATTAAGGTGTGAAGGGATACTTTTATAAGTGAGAGGTGTGCCACCCTTGAAATTATTTATAACTTTTAAATATAAGAATTGCCTATCAAGTTAAGTGTATCCAATTTAGGAGAAATTAGATTCTAATAAGGGGAATGTTGAAATAAACTAAACCAATAAAATAAAAACTATGTTTTTATGATATTTGCATCCATATCCCTTAATTTTATCCCATTTTAACTCAATTTAACATTTACCTTGGTGACACAACGTTTACCATGGTAACTTAATTTTATTAATAAGAAATAGAGAAACAGATTATATAATTAGAATAATATTATTCAAAATATGGAATATATCTAAAAAATTAAATTTCTTTAGGTTCTAAAAATTAATTTTATTTATATGTACGTGCAACATAACGAAAAATAGATTCTAGAGAAATACCTTTTAAGCATTAAAATGAATTTACTCAAAAATCATGCGTAGAAATGTTAGTCATTGATTTTTTTGGTTTATTAAAAAATGATAGGTATGTTACTTTTAAACTAATCCAATACCTAATTAATCATTTTTGATAATTAATTAAATTTAAAGTACTAAAATAGTTTTTTATTAAAAAAATACAACATAGGTTCAAAAAAGTCATCCATGGGTTTTAAAATTAAATATAAAAGTTTTAAATGATTTATTTTAATTTATAACTGCATAATTAGTATAGGAAAGCGTTTGGTATATTCTTAAGGAATTCTTATATCATAATGTTTTCATAAATTTTATGGTGTTTGTAAAAATAGTGTTTTCACTATTCACCTGACAATCAACCATTTCAAAAAAATCACAAAATTTAAACCCAATCCTATTTTTTCATGTTGAATCGAAAAATGATGTTCATTTTATCATATAAAAAATTTAAAATTTATATATTTATCTTTCAAATAAAAGAACATAATATAAAATAAAAACAATCTTTTAAATAAAACATTTTCATTTTTCAATGAATCATTAAATTAACGTTCCATATAATTACATAGTTATTTATTGGATGTTATTAATTTAGAATGCCTTGAATTTATTATATTTATATAATAATTTTAATAATAATAATCATTTTTGTAGATATAAAATACATTTCATTGTAATAAATAATTTTTATATCATTTTATTTTTGTTAGGTTTTATTCTTATTGTGATTTCTAAAAGATTTTTACGTTTTATTATCATTATTTATTAAATTTTAGCATATATTTTAATAAGATATATTGGCGTTTATTTTACTTTGATGTTTCACATAATAAATGATACTAAACAACATATTTACTTAGAGTAAAATACATACTAATAATCTAGGGGAGTTATAGAGGTCTCATGGGTTTATAGGACAGCCCAATCCTTAGGAAACATGGGATTTTCTAGATTCTAGTACTCACATTTCCATTTTATCTATATTTTCTCAAACTATATGTTTATTTTGGGATTTATCTCTCTACACGGAACAATGATCTGTTATTAGATATTATTTTTCTCAAACTCATGATGAATCTACTCTATCATGGTCAAACTTTCATCCCTTAATTAGGGTAGTGATTCATCTTTGGATGTTGGACCCTCCATATAGACTATCGACCATGTTTTTTTTAAAATGTATTCCCATGGTTCTCATGATATGTTCTCTAAACATGTATCATAGTGAAATTATTCAAGATCAGCATATCAGAAAAATAATCTAGAGGAAGAAAAATTAAGTTGTGTTTTTAATTTAGTGCAACACCAACTATGTTAGAGACCCTTGAGAGAGAATTTTCATATTGGAAATTCTTGTAGAGTATTTACCCTAACTATGTGAGAATTAAAACTTCAAACCTTATGATATACTAAGTGGTTTCATGGATATACCTCGGTATAGAAGATGATGCTGAAAAAACAACTTTCATGTCATAGGCGATGGCCTAGCTTGTAGTAGGTTTGGTTGAAAAGTGAGTGGTGTGGAAGTGGAAGGATATGGATGAAGACTTGATCCTATAACATAAATAACCTACCTTGGTTAGTTATTTTTAGTCATGTAGTGTTTCCAATCATAGTTTTGGGAAGATTTGTTTATGGGATGGCTATGGTCTGGCAGTTCGAGATAGAAGGCGTAGAATGAGGTTTCATGGTAAGCCATGAGGCACAGAATGTATCAATAAGTATGGAAGAATAAGGTCAAAATAAAAAATGTTATAGGTCTTATTCATCATGTCTATTTGTTACCCAAGGTATGAGGATTTCAGGGATATAACAAAATATAAAGGGGGGAGGTTAGCTACGTCAAACCCCATCTATCAGCCATATGATAACCCTATGTATAGATGGAATCCCACCTCCTATGTAGATGGTGAGTATAATAGGTTTTCATTGAATTTATAGGATAAGAAGAATGGTTTTTCTAGCCATGTTAGCCTATCATGAGGCCCATATGGTTAGATCATACATGGAATAGTCTAATCTAGTGTGTGTTGAGTTGGGTCATGCCAACACAACGTAAAAAGGGTTCACCGTAACAAGCATAGGAGTATGTGACTTCATTATTTGGTATGAGTGGGGCACAAAAATGTGTCAAGTAAACACACCCCTACCCTATCATTCCAGGCATCCAAATTTCACTAACATGGAATGTTTTTTTACAAAATTTTCACCAATTTTCAATTTCAGATTAATAAAAATCGCACTTGTGGAATTTTCCATTTATATCACAATTGCATGATCTGTTGGGTTCTATTTTTGTTTGGTGGTGTATTTTTTTTGGATTAAAATCCTTGATGTTATTTGATCAGGATATCTATGGATTAAGACATTTCCATCAGTCATCATCCTTTAATGGTTACTATGCTTATTCATCTTTTGTTTTCTTCCTCTTTTATAGTGTTTTTGGGTTTGTTCTGACTCATGTCCGCAATTTTGGATCCCCTTGGTTACGCTGCCTTGCATATGGTTTTTTGGTTCTCACCAAACTAAAAAGTGATTCTTGTTTGGTTCTCACTCAACTATAAAGTGATTTATTTGAAAATAAAAAAATAATTTTCAATGATGATCAGAGTGTTATTGTGGATAATAATCCCCTAATGGCATGTTTATCAGGGGATGAATTCCCCACCATCCTTGGATATGGATGGTATTTTCCATAACTAGGATTTGAAATCCTCTATTGTCACTCCTATATAGATATACATGTTCTTTTAATTGGTATCATATTCTTTTCCATAGTATCGTATTGATAGACTTGAGTGTGTAGTACTCCCTCAACTAATAATAATTTTTCTATTACGATGAGGCTTTCCTTCATCATTTTTTGGTGGTATGATAGTTTTTAAGACCAAAATCATCATATTTATTAGGAAATTTTATTTCCACAGGGCACCATGGGTTTATTTTGAGATGTAATTTATAGGTTTATATAAAATTTAGACTTCATAGAATTTTTTATACTCTAATCATCCCAAGTTACTCATGAAATTTAGACATTCAAGGATTAGAGATAATAAAATTTTCATTTCATTTTGTTTTTAAGAATTATTATTATATAGAATATCCAGAATCTCATTCTTTATCTCCCTCCTGGTTAGTTTTCTATACTAGAGTATTGGGAAGAATTATTTATTTTATTTTCATTTGGGATTTTTGGGTCTTCCACTGAGTATTTTTATACTCATCCATACCTGATATTTGTTCTCACAAAAGTTGGGTCTATATAGATGATGTAGGGTTCGAAGATTGTCTTGGTGTACATATATCAGGTTTGTATTGTTTGGAGCTAATATTTAGTGATTCTTAGTGATTCATGGTGGAGCATGGTGGTTCATGATAGTGGTGATGAATTTTATATCCATAGATCGATTAAGGAGTGCACACAATGAGAAGGATCTCTTTAGAGAATTTCATTCATCAAATATAGAGGAATTTTAGATGTAAAATTACCTTGGAAATTTATTATATGGTGTTGTACTTTTATCTTTTTGTCTCATTCATATGTTATATATAGTTCAATTTTTTATATATATTGTTTTGGTATTATTAGTTATTTTTATCATTGGATTTTTTTATCAATTTTAATTTGATATAGGATAAGGCTTCCCATTTTGTGAGATATTCCTACTTTTTTTTTCACCAGCCTCTAGCTTAATGGTGGTGGGATTGGGGAGTCACACATAGATCCCTACCATCCTAGGTGGGTCCCTGGTGGGTTGGGTCATGTCCTAATTATATCAAATAAAAATTTTCTAATGACAGTGTTTAGATCTAGTAGTTTGTGGACCGGTTTGGTAACATAGGTTAATAACGTTAATGGATATTGTGAGTTAAATTTTTCTTAATATATAGACTAGTATAGGTGTGGTGGCAGATGTACCCTTTTTAGGACTTTGATGACCAGATAGTCAATACAAAACACTATTAAATCCTTAAAGTGTGAAATAAAATTGGTACACTCATAATATACTGATCAATGAATTAGTGGTTTCATAACGAGATACACTACATTCTAAGATGTCATCATGAATTGAAGGGATATTGATTAACCTCAGGGAAATTATGTTTCTTAAGGTGTGAGATTTACCTTCTGTGACTGATGAGAGGAAGGGGACTACTCACAAATGTGTGAGTTTCCCAACTGATATTCTCTTGATAACCCAGTAGTTGTAGACTACAATAGTTTTTTTGGCATGACTATAGTGTAGGGATAGTTATCCTCTGAGGAGCTATGCAGATATTAGGGTATGAGTTGGATTGGGTTGGTAATCCCCCTGGAAGCTATATGGGTACTAGTGTGTGTTTTTTCTATATGATATTATGGAATTTGGTACTCCCCCATGGATACATGGTTATAAACTAGCATTCATGGTTTATAGTTCCTCCTATATTGTGTGTTACTCTCACTTTTTGTGTGATATTCTCATTTTCTATGCTACTCGAAGGGGAATGGGTTCCCTGAATTATGAATTGAGTTTTTTCCTCTATCCTCTGTTGTGTTCTTATCATGTGTTACTCATGGTTTAGGTCCTCTATCTATGAAATCATGCCATCCTCCATTTTATGTGTGATACTCATGGTTTGGGTTCATCCAATGGGTTTAGTTATCTCCTACAGTTAGTAACAGATAAGAAATTATTTCTAAGACATAATTAATAGGAATTATTTCCCCACAATCTGAGGTAATTCCTATCCCCATTTCCCATAGTGAGGATTGTTCATATAGTACAGATGGTGGTTTCTACTATGTTGAATGAGACTATTTTTGGGTATAAATTTCTATATGTTTTCTTAAAATAGATTCCTAATCGGATCTCAATGAGAGCCCAATCCTTATAAAATGAGGGATTGACCAAATTTGGGACTCACATTTTCATTTGGTATGGATTTTCACTAACCAGATAGTGATTCATGAATTGATCTCCCTACACTGAAAAGTGAGCTATTATTTGATGTTTTTTTATCGATATCATGATGGATCAATTCTACCTTGGTTATATTTTGATTCTTTTTTCAGGATTAAGATTTATACCAGTATTTTTTGTCCTCTACTAGGAATATTGATCATGCTTGGGTATATATTAAGGACCATGTAAATTATAAGATGTTCTATTGACATGTATTATGGTGTAATTCTTTAATATCATTAGACTAATAAGAGATTCTGTAGGATGAGAATTTGAGATGTTGTTTTCTTTCATCCAGCACCACTTGAGTTAGAGACCCCTAAGGAAGAATAGTTATATTGGAAATTATTTGAATAGAAGAACCTTGTTTTTTGTGGAATGTTAGATCCCACATGATTAAATATATTATTTTTTAATGAATGGACATAAATATAGAATATAGGATTGAAAATATATTTTCCCATACAAATAAATGACCAAATCGGGAGTGGTTTTGAATGGGAAGTGAGTCATGAAGGATATAAAGAAATAGATGATTCTTTGATCCTCTACCATAAATCAACATCCTTATATAATTATTGTCAGGAAGAGACTACTAATAGTTAGAGCTAGAGAAAAATGTGCATGTGGGATAATTTTGTTTAATCATCAACAGATTCAGTTCATAGTATGATTTGGGTCCTTTTTTTGAACCATAATATTGGATGGTGCATACATGAGTTATTATTTCCATATCAGATGTTTGGGAGTTGGAGATTTCAATGACAATTCTAGACATACCATTATTATCAAGATATTTTCCACTAATGGAGACCATAATTCACTCATAAATTCTAGTGAAGTGTGTTAATACATACTATATAAAGATATATTTTATGATATTACCTAATAGGATAGATGATATCTAATGGTGCCTAACTACGTATGGATTGTCTACCAAGGCTAGAACTGCATAGTGATGCCTAGTTGGGTAAGTGAGGTGAGTTCCATCCCCATCAGTGAGTAAGATCCCCTCAAATGTTATGATTGATCCCACCCTAAAATAGTTATCATTGGCTAAACATCATATGTTTAACATGTATTTTTATGCTATGTTCATGGATGATAATCCACTACTTGTGAATATATAGTAATTTTTGAAAGCTTTTGAAGGGTTTTCCATTATTTCTTCTTAATGGGTGTTTCCTCTGGAATTGGGAATGACCTTGTTTGATTAAGGTTCAAACATTATAATCGGTTTCTAACAGGTTTGTTTGTAGAAATGGAAAAATCCAATGATTCTATATCCATTTAGACCTACTTTCCATATTTTGGTGCTCATTAGTTATGGACTGATGAGGCTTAAGAATTTTCATTGGTCGAGAGGATGGGAGGTCGGACTCATCACAACATTTTGAGGGGAATTATTATCTACTCCAGGACTCTCTTTATATATTTAAGTTATGTTTGTGAATCCTTATTACATTAACAATTATGAAAATGATCTATCCTTTAGATCTGACAATCAATGATTAATATGTATGAGATTTAGATAATCTTTTATATGTATTCAAGGTTCTTCAACAAAAGAGAATCATCTGTATTTGTTAGTGATTCTTAGTCAATGGTATCCTTCAACACATTATATAAATATCTCTTGGTCATTATGATAACCATACTAGTTTTAAAACTACTCAGCAGGGCACTTGAAGTTTATTGTCATTCAGAAGGAAATAGATTATTTCAGAGTTGGGATCGTAACCACAAAAGGGCTACCTACGTATCCTTGTTTAGAAAAGGAATCAGAACCCACGTAGTTCGGGAATTAAGATATAGTTTAACGTCATATGGGATGGATGAGAATTAATGGGTGATGGGCTTGAACATTAGAAAGGCTTCCTGCGTACTCTACTTTTAAGGTAGAGATCAAAGTCCACATAGTTCGAGAGAGAAGTGTGAGGTTTATGCATGATTAATGGATCAAATAGAGATGTTATAATTACTTTTACACTCTAAGCTCACGTGAGTCATGCTCGGTGTGAGAAACAAGAGGTATTGGTAAAACCTGACAATTGTGCCACGAAAGATGCAATAATAAGGAATGATGTGGGGCTTATGTATACATGACTTCCCAAATAGATAGAGATCGGGAATTATTTCAGAGAAGAAGTCTGGGAACAGGTTCCATAAAGGTATATGTTCTTTTATGAAGATTTGGATACTCTAACTTGGGGCTTACTCCTAAGGAAGATGCCCAAATTAGAAGGGGACTTGGGGCTTATTCCTAACTTGGGGCTTACTCCTAAGGAAGATGCCCAAATTAGAAGGGTTAGTGTAACACCTCGAGATTTTATGAAAAATATTCTTTTAATTTCATTAATGTCTTGTGTTGTATGCTACACCAAGATTACCTTGCGCTATACGCAACACCATATTAGCTTGCAGTATACGCAACACTATTCTTGGATCGTGTTACACACAATTTTGATAATAGTTATTCTACGCAACATTGAGTATATATATATATATATAAATATATATATATATAAATATATATATATATATATATATATTCAATGTATAAATGAAACATGGTTGGATTCTGTTATACTAAACAACGAAGTATTCTTTCACAACATGCAACCCTGACTTGGCTTGCATTACACGCAATCGCGACCTTTCTCGATAGCATGTGTTGTACGCAATACCGGGATTTACTAAACAATGATATATTATTATAATATTGTTATGAACTAGCCATTATGAATAATGTTAACTAAATTTTGAATTTTATAACATTATTATTCATCTTACACATTTTCTAGAACATGGTATGAGAACAAAATAAATTTTTCGGGTAAAATAAGTATTTTTAAAAAAATGCAGTTTTTCCGCCATTTGATGGCGCACCCACTTTAAATATAGTTTTTGACATGTTTATAAGTTCCCTTTGACAAAATAAAATTATTCTTTGGAATCAAGAAATAAAAATTTACTTTGGATAAATTTTTTATTTTTATTCTGATGACTTTCATATTTTAATGAATAGTAAAAACACGCTATATTTTAATTAAAAACAACTTTTTTCATCGTAATATCTTATGTGGTTAAATTATAATATTTAATGTTTTTAAAGTATAAATAGAATATATTTTTACCATTTAATATAATGTATATCATTATCATTGATTTTACCTTGAATTCGTAGGTTAAATCAATTCAATCTTTTGCAATGTTTTAAAGAAAAACCCGTTTTCTTTCGACAACGGGATTAATTTTAATTTAATTTCTGCAACTTTTGTGTATTAAATTTGGAAAAACGGATTCCATATTTGGAATCCGTGGATCCAAATTATGTTAATAAGCTACTTTTTATTTTTGGGAATTATGAATAGTAACTACGATAAATTTTATTTACCATAGTTAAAGGTAAATCAGGTAATTAAGGGTAAATATAATATTATAAAATTACCCTAACACATGTCAAAATCCTATTGGATGACTAAAAGTCGACCCATATCACCTAAGGGTCGGATTAGATTCATTTAATGGACTTTTGTCCATGAAAATAATTTAATTATTATTAAAACCAAAGAATGTGACAACATGTCACTTTCTTAAATCTTATAAGTTTAATAATTTTAATTTAGTGAAACACTTCATGAAACATCGATCATGAATAGTCTCCAGAACTCTAATACAATTATCTACATCATAGGAATCTATTTAGAATTTTTAGGGATTAAATAATTATCATTTATTATGACACAAAGATGATGCAGTAATTGTCTTATTAATGAAATATTGACATAATTGATGTTATAAATGCCCAAATAAATGTAATTTGAGACTTTTTATGACTTAAATTAATTTTCTAGGTTAATATGACATGGTATTGTTGATATAAGTAACTTGTTTAGAACTTATCATTCTGTTATGAATTTCATAAAAATCATGTACCAAATAGTGTCAAAATTGACATAAATTAGTTTTTAAAACAAATATTATATTATTAATTGTTATTTAATTCCTAAAAAACTAATGTTCGGACAAATGACTTAGATAAGGATTTATATATTAATAATAAACAACTTGGGGTTACTTTGGATTGTTATGGTATGTTTATTAACCATATAGTGTAAGAAAACAAAAAGACACGGTAAAAGTTAAATTATTTAACTTAGAGTTAAATGTAATTGATAAGGTTAACATAATAACCTAAACTTGTCTAAATCCTATTGGATGAGAGTATTTCGACCCATCCCCACATTATCTTCGAAATAAGACCCTTTGAAACCATTATAAACCGAATTTGACCTTAATATAAAATAATATTTTGAGATTTTCTAAGGTGCCCCTCTCCTCCCTTATAAAAGGGCACCTCCTCCCTCTCCTCCTCACACCAATTTGAGCATTCAATCTCGGACAACCCCTTCCAAAATCTCTTCTCCAATTCCCTAGTATCATCTTAGAAGTCTTGGTCTTCTTCAAAGACCATCCTTAGTTCTTTATGTGGAGGTTATGTGAAGGTGCGTCAAAAAGAGGTAATATCCATTATCGATCTTTTTCAATTTCTTTCTTCTTCAACTTCTTCTTATTTAGTTGTTTCATGATAAAGTAATAACATCAGTATTTCTTATATACTGATATTTTATTATAAATTTGAAACAACTCTAATTAACCTTCTATCCATCCTACGGAAAAAGGAAATCATCACGCGTGCGTACGTACAGAATACCGTCTCCACGCCGTGGTGTAATCTATTTTACGCCACCACCTTAATTGGATGGGTATAATGGTGTAATGAGTAAATATATATGATTATTATAAAGTGATATTTATACTGAAATAGTATACATACACTTCAACACAATTCCACGACCATGGGAACAATATCATCGCTCGTGCGTACGTACGGACTACCGTCTCCACGACGCCATGAGATTCATTATCCATGTTAACCATTCCAGAATGATTATAAAGTATATATATAATGAATAATAATGAAATATATGACATGGTAAATCTACTGGATTTATGTATATATATTTCATCTACTTACTTCCATTCAAGACAATAAGGAACGGAAAACAGCGTTCATGCGTACGTACAGACTACCGTCTCCATGAACGGTGTGTTTCATTTCATTTATCTATCTATTATATATATATATACTGAATATATATGATATATAAATTATATTTTATATTCTGGAAGTAAGTAAATCATGATATAAGTAATAATAATGTCAAGAACAACAAGTCCAAACACCTACGATAAATGAAACAATTTTACCCAAAACGCTTCTTCAACATGGAATTTACAAAAGAACGGGTAATATAAAGTCATAAGTGAACCATATATGATATCATAACAATGAATATGATTCTGTAATAAGTTAATGACATTATTTAAATCATTATACAGGAGGTTCAGATACGTACAAAGCATATCGGACATAAGGTAAGGGATAAATTTTCAATCTCATTTTTATCCGATATTGCTTATACGTAAGTATTTACTGGGGTTACGTTTATTATCCATGACCATGTTTTCTAAAAATGTTTTTATAAAATGTTTATCATTATTACATGAATTTTTAAAGTCGTTTTTACCCTTTATTTACTTTTTACCACATTTTATGAATGGAATCTTTCCTTTGGTTACCATATAAGGTACTTTTTGACTTTTCCGACAAAAGTACGAGGAGAATGTTATTTTTAACTTATACGGTGTGAACGGATTTTTACGATTTCATAACACCTCATTTTCAAGAAGCTTCCTCTTCAATATTGCATTATTATTTTCAAAAAAACCCTTATCTTTTAAAATTGCATGGAATTTTGTGAAAATAAAATGATTTTAAAGAAGAAAGGATATTTTCCTCAAGAATTCATTTCAAGGGTTTTTTTTCCAAACTATTTTCCATCTAAGATGACATTATTTGATATGTATATTTAAAGTAAAATGTCTTTATGATTTAAATGGTTTCAATATTCTTATGATGAAATGATATCAATTGTTTAGGGATTATGATGGCATGATGTTTAAGAATCCCATTTTATTACATGGGTTATGCAATGATGTATGATTTATGATTTTGTGGTACACATAAGAATGGTATCATTATGAGATGGGTGGGACCTATATCTCCCTCCAATGAATTGGGTAAAGATTTTATATCTCATGAGATAGACATGGCTGGAATGGTAGGTTATACCGGTTCAGTGAAACAGGACTGAAACGAGGGTGACTCGGTTCAGAAATGGACTTTGTCCACTAAGATAGTCTTGGAAATGAGTCTGGACTAATAAGAAATGATTCTCTATGATTATGTGCGTATGCCACAAAGTTTCATGTTTTAAGTTATGATTATTGGGATTACATTTCACTTCTATGATTTATCCCATGTTATGAAATTATGCTCTCTTTTGCAGGTTAAGATTTCCAAAATGTTATGTTCTTATGAAAATGATGTGATTGATATTTCTTTTGTTTACCCTTACTAAGCATTTGAGCTCACCCTTTTATGTTTTATTTTCCCCAGGATATAAAGAAAGGTTTTAGGTAAAAAAAGAAGAAGATCTTTATGGGAGATGTTGAAGATCTTTCACCACGATTAGAAGATTATATTCTGAGTTTCCAAAGACACTAAACTATTACGATCCTTGTGTGTGTGTTTTTCTTATGTACTAAGTATTCCATAAAATTAATGTAATGTCTATGTACGTTAAGCTTTGGGTCTCTACAGTTAGACACTTAGGCACGCAGGTGTTGATGAATTTCCACACATAGGCCAAGTTTCCCCTCTTTGTATCTTCCATTTTAGGTAAGAAATTACCTTAGAAGTGTTTGGAAGGCTTCGAGAAGAGACTAGGGTGTTGAGAGATCAAATCTGAGTTTCGGGATTTTCTAGTCCTCGAAATGGGGGGCCCACAAGGGGTATTTATAGGCTGGTGAAGACCTCGGGCGAAAATCAAACATGGCGCGCAGGTCATCTGCGCACCCATATGTGGAACGCAGGTACCCTGCGCGACCATCTTGGAACCTGCGCGGCCCATGCTGACGCAAATCCCTATTCATGCCGTTGTCAATATTTGATGCTTCTTTCAAAGGATGAATCACTTTGTGCTAAGGTATTCCCCTTTTTCAGTCGTTTAAACTCTGTGATGGAATGGAGCATCATAAAAAGTCCCCCCTTAGAGTTGGATCCGAAAGGAATGAGGATGTGAATCTGAGGTAAAGAAGAAAACCAAGGAAGGGCAGCGAGTAGGTTTGGAGAGCGCAGATACTGTTGAGTCAATAAGGTTTTCCTTATGATTTTTCCATTCCTTCTTGTTTTGAAAATCACAAACACCTTATCTTTAAGGAAAATTTATTTTATAAGGAAAATTTCTTTTATAAGGAAAATTTCTTTTATAAGGAAAATTGCTTTTATAAGTAAAATTGCCTTTATAAGGAAAATTGCTTTTATAAGGAAAATTGCTTTTATAAGGAAAATTGTTTTTATAAGGAAAATTTCTTTTATAAGGAAAATTTCTTTTATAAGGAAAATTGGTTTTATAAGGAAAATTGCTTTTATAAGGAAAATTTCTTTTATAAGGAAAATTGATTTTATAAGGAAAATTGCTTTTATAAGGAAAATTGCTTTTATAAGGAAAATTGCTTTTATAAGGAAAATTTCTTTTATAAGGAAAATTACTTTTATAAGGAAAATTTATTTTATAAGGAAAATTATCCTTGTCAATTTTCATTATCTATATCCATATATTTCTTAAGTATAAGAATTGGATTCATTTATATATTCTCGGAATCGTTTAATACTTTGATATAAAGCATTCTGTTTTAGGATCTGAACTCTGGATGCGAATTGTAATAAAGATCCAATCTGAATTCTGATACGAACTCTAATAAAGTTCCACTCCGAATTCTGGATACGAACTCTAATAAAGTTCCACTCTGAATTCAAATGGCAAACTCTCATGAAGTTCTACATCGAATTCTGATGATGAATTCTGATTACGGATTCTCATTCCGAATTCTCCTATTAAACAGAATCTGAATATCCTTGTATTATACACTCCGAATTTATTTAGACTCCGAATATTATTTTTTGTTAGACTCCAAACTTTATTTTTTCTTACACTATTATATTTTACTTACTCTTTGATATTTTTCTTACACTCTGAACCTTCACTCCGAATTATTAAGTTAATATTAAAACGATGTCGTACTTTCTGTTACACTTGTTTTGTTATAAAACGATGTCGTCTATTGAGTTATAAACTAACCGTTGGCTAAGTGACACGTGTACAGGTCCCTCCATATTTTAAGGAAGATATGACCATTGGAGGAGGGATCTGACCATGCCTATAAATAAGAGCCCATTTGAAAGATATCAGTACTTCACTTTATACTACTAATTCGACATTGTTCACACATGTTGTTGAAGTGATTTCTAGAGAGAGAGTCTCTTATTAACTCTCAGCTTCGTGCAGAAAGTTTTAACTGCTTGTTCAAACTTTTCCCTGTGCATATTTGCTTCGTGCGACTCCGATTGTTGGTGATTGCAATTGGGGGCTTCCGGGGATAGGAAGACAAAGGTTTCCAACACCTTGAAGTTGAGGGCTTCCTTGTTGAGGAAGACAGAGGTTGCCAACTACCTTGAAGTTGAGGGCTTGTGGGGATAGCAAGACAGAGACTCTGATCTTTGTATCGAGGGCTTACCTAGGTGTGGGTAAGACAGACTTTCTTGAAAGTATAAATCAAGGGACCTTTATCCAAGGTTGTTGGATACCCTTCTCTTTGGGTAAAAATATTTATATCTTGTTACTGTTTTTGTTACAATTTTATTTCCTCTGTGTTTTTTATATTAAGGAAAGTATAACTATATTGTACTTCCTTACTTTTTTACTATGTTAATGTTAGATTCTATATTCTTTAAGGTAGAATCTCTATTTGTAATATTTTGATAAGATTAGAGGTGCTGTGAATTTTCTTAAGTTTAACTTTGTAAAACTTAGCTCTTTCCTTTGTCTAAAGAAATCCTTGTTATTCGTAATCAACTTTAAAGGTTCCAAAGGAATTTTTTAAAGTATACAATTCACCCCCTCTTGTATTGTATGTATATTCGATCATACATTTGATATAGTTGAGTATATCATACTCACATATCATATCACAGATACTAGCGCGCAGGTGAGAGGCGTGTAGGCTTGGGCACACAGGGGTGCGACCTTGCCTATAAACATGTGCCTCATTCTTGCGCAAAGCACTCGGTTTTGAACAGTTCGAGCTCTCGCCGTGCAGGTTAATCTCATCACGTAGGTGGATGATTTTCCGCGGTTCAGTTCTTTTTTCTATGTCGCGTTGCTGCAGAGGTATTTTGATCTGTGCGGTGATACCTGCATGCCAAAACCTGCATGCCAAAACCTGCATTCCAAAACCTGCATGACATAGTTAAACCTACGCGCCAACTTTGGACTTGCGCGCCTTAATTCCTTATCCATTTTTTTACTTTTATTCACAAATTTTATGAAAAATTAACTTACTTAAGAGATAATTTATTCGACCTTTGTGAAGATTCAATGGTTCCTAGAAGAATTGGAATGACTGATGAAATGGATAGCAAGATGATTGATGATATGAAGAACATTTTTGGCCTCTACTATTATGATATCTGTAACAACATTCTCCTAGATTTGGCCAAGTACTTGAAGAAATATCATGTCAATTTCCCACAAAGTATCTACTTGCCTCTGTATGACCATGGTCATCTGTAAGGAGTCAATGTTCCAGATGCACAGAATTATCTACCCAAGATGCAGCTGCACTGTTACTTCTCTATTTCGGTTATACTGTGCATTAAGAGCAGCAATAATGATGTGAACTTTCAAATTTTTTCTTCATATAATTTACTTATAGATATGAAAATGGCAAACCATGGGCTGATTTTTTATCCACTGCCGGTTGATGGAGAGAATATTATCATGACATTAGAAACAATATCTGAAAAGAGTAATCTCTCCAAATGGATATTTACTTCCAATGGTCCATTCTCAAATCAATGTATCCATCTTCCAAGTATCTTGGACAGAAACAAATTCACTGTTTGATCAGTAGAAAATTTTCTCAAACCGCACTCAAGAATATTCTTTTACAATTGTTCCAAGAAGATCTGGTATCACTACATCTCTTATTTTATCCAGTTGAATGAATGAATTCTAGGTGGTTGATGATGAAGTTTAGGATGTCGTAAATCAAATGAAGAGTTATGTTGAAAGCCTCTTGTAATTATTGAAAAATAGAAGAGACTCTAGTCTGTGGATGTATTTCTAACTCTTGTGCATCAATGAAAAACACTTTCATCTTCAATCATTTGGGCATGCCTTCTTTTTCTACCTCCTTTAAATTTTTACCTAAGCCAATGGGCCTAGTAAGTAGAGTTTTATTTTTTCTAAGATTATTATAAATAACCCTACAAACTTTGAATCATTTTATTGCTCAATATTACCTAAATCATACAAAATGTATGTTTAGTGAGTTGGGACTTGACTTTTGTTTAGAGTTCCCTTGTCTTTTGTGGGCAGTTTAAAGTCATGCACGTCGGACATAAAAATGCTAATGTTTAAGGTCGAAATATCTTTGACCGAATGGATTAAAATTAACTCAATTCCTTGATAATTTATTTGAAAACATATTACCATATTCAATTATGGGGGGAAAAATGTAAACTATGACTTAAGAAATTATGAATATGAGGAATGATATGAAAAAAGGGATGAAAGGCATTAGAAGAATTATTTCCCAAAAATGAAGTTACCACTATTTGACAAACCTGTTAGAGGTTTGAATTATGCAGGGCCGCTTAAGGGAATTGGCTACATAGTCAAATAATAACATCTTTTGGATGACAGGTCCATTATGTAGACTACTTATGCAAGGCCGCCTAAGGGAACACGCTGCATAGTCAGGCAAAAGAACTCTCAGGAATTTACTTTTATGCTGCTAAAAAGCCAGTGAAAGTTTATGAAAATTCAAATTTTCCAAATCATTGAGTTTTCTGCATGGAGAGAGGTACTTGAATATGGAGAAGAAATTTCCAATCAATATTGTCTAAGAATCGGATGAATGTCACTCCTACAAATGTCTGACCCAAACGTAAGGAAGGGAAATATAAACCATAGAATTGAATACTTTCAAATCATGAAAAATAAAATGGGACAAATATGTTGAGGATGGATATTTTTTTTGTAGATCCTTATATATTGTCAATAATAAAACTAAGTACAACAGAGGTTTTCTTCACAAGAATGAAGTTACCACTATTTGACAAACCCGTTAGGGGGTTTAATTATGCAGGGCTACCTAAGGGCATTAGTTGCATAGTCAAATAATAGTATCTTTTGGCCGACAAGTATGTTATGTAAACTGTTTATGCAAGGCTACCTAAGGGCACATACTGCATAGTCAGGAAAAAGAACTCTCAAGTATCAAACATTTTGTGAACAAAATTCATGAAAAGGGTTATGGAGATTTGGAAGCATTTAAGTTAGGATTATGACACATCAAAATGGGAAATGTTCAATGCATGTAGAGATACACAGACCAATGCTAACCATAACCATGTTGCGGCTGGGTCCTGAATTGAGATTTTGGACTTCACTACATATCTCATTAGAATGAGAATCAAGCCAAATGTAGTTCTTGAAATACAGTTTAACGTCATGTGGGATGAGAGTTTAGGAGATCTTATTTTAGGGTCATATAACACAGACCATTATAAAGAATACACAGTGTGTGTTTGTTATAAACCTGATGTGAATGAAGACCAGGGTTTTCATACCACATTCATGTTTTCACAAGGGGAATTTACAGCCAAGGGATGGAAAGTGAAATTTGGGGTTAGGTGGAATTTGGGGTTAGGCCCAAAGACATGGGGCTAGATTCGAGGGATACTCGAACGTTCCTACGTATCCCATAAGTATGGGAATCAAGCCGTATTTAGTTCTTGAAATACCCTTTGTACATATTTGGTTCGTACAAGTGAAGGGTGAAAGGGGACTTTAGTGAAATGATGGTTTGACCCAAGATAAAAGGTTCGAGCATTGCTATGTATGCACGTAATGATTCCCTCTCAAGTGAGGGTGTCAAAGAATGTTGTATTTTATTTTCATACAGGACAAAAGTGCGAACAATTTAATGTCGTATGGCAAGGACGATGGTGAACCAATGTAAAAAATGTTGGTTCTGGCGGTGGTTTCACGAATCAATATCGAATGAGATGAAGGTGAACCGATGTGAAGAGATTAATTTTGGGCTTGAACCTCTGGAGGTTTCCTACGTACCCATCCTAGAAGGTAAGGATCAAAGTCCATGTAGTTTAATTAAAGAATGAATTGGTAATCATGTTGTTCTTGAAGACAACAACCCAAAACAAAATGGTGCTAGGACTTACGCATGGTTAGTGGCCCAAAGAGGGTGTTATGGTTGAAGTTTACTCTAAGATCACGTGAGTCATACTCGGTGTGAAAACAAGAGGTAGCAACAACCTTAATGATGCACAGTTTAATGTCATGTAGGATATATGAAGGGACTATGCAGTTTAAAGTCTTGTAGTGAGGACTATTGGTGCTGCAAAGTTTAGTGTCATGTAGTAGGGACAAAATATAGTTTAACTTAATGTAGGACGTATTAAGGGACTTTGTACAGTTTAACATCATGTAGGACAAATATAGGGACACAGTTTAATGTTATATTGGACGTGAACACAGTTTTGCATCATGTTGGACAATAAGGGTGTTGTACAGTTTAGCGTCCTGTAGCTAAGACGATGGGGACAATACAGTTTAATGTCATGTTGGACGAAAGGGGGATTGTGCAGTTTAATGTCATGCAGTCAGGACAAAAGAGGACACAGTTTAACATCATATTGGATGAAAGCGACTTTTTCACAGTTTAACGTCATGTTGGATGATGACACAGTTTAACGTCATGTTGGATGATGGTGCGAGTAGTTTAAGGTCATATTCATGGACCAACGATTATGCAGTTTAACGTCTTGCTGGATGTAAGGGACTTCTGTACAGTTTATAATCATGTAGTTAGGGCGTCACAGTTTAACAACATGTTAGATGAAGGCAAAGTTTAACTTCTTGTTGGGCGATGGCACGAATAGTTTAAGGTCATATGCATGGACCGATGCTACACAGTTTAGAGTCATGTAGCTTGGACAACACAGTTTAACGTCATATTGGAAGTTTATGCAGTTTAATGTCTTACTGGATGTAAGGACACTTCTATAAAGTTTAATGTCATGTAACTAGGACATCACAATTTAACGTCATGTTGGATGTTTTATGCAGTTTAATGTCTTGCTGGATGTATTAGTATTTTTTTTACACAAAATACTTCTTTAGAAATCTGGCATTGATTGGAGTTGTGATGAGTTCTCTATCCATTGAGATTAAATAATAATCTCCATTGGAGTAAACCTTATGTATAGAATATGGTCCTTCCCATTTTGGCTCCAGGTTGGGAGGTTTCTTTCCTGGTATCATTGGAGTTCTGAGAACCAAACCCAATTCTCCTTGAATGAATGAACGAAGATGAACTTTTTTGTTGAAAGCTCATGCTATTCGATTTTGATAGACTTCTAAGTGGTGCAAGGTGCACAATCTTTTCTCATCTAATCATTCCAATTCATCCAATCGCTTTTGAGATTGTTCATCTGTAGATAACTGATCACAAATGGCTAACCTGAGTGAGGGTAATTGAAACTCAATGGGCAAGACTGCTTCTGTTCCATATACCAATGAATATAGAGTTGACCGCATTGCAGTGCGGGTGTTAGTTCAATAAGCCCATAAATCATGAGAGAGTTTATCAGGCTATGATTTCTTATCTTTATCAACCATATTTTGTAGTATGTTTGAAAGAGTCTGGTTGAAGGCTTCTATTTGGCCATTTTTCTCTGCATGATACCGACAGGAATGGTTGGATTTGATGTTGTATTTTTGATACAACTTTCTTACCTCGGATGAACAGAAGTTGGTGCCATTTTCCATCAATATGGTATGAGGGAAACCAAATCTGGTAATGATATTAAAATTGATGAAGCTAACAATTCTTTTCGAACTAACTTCTTTGAGAGGTATTGCCTCTACCCATTTGGAAAAGAAGTCAGTAGCAGTAATAATGTACTTAAACCGCTTGGATATAGCTGAAGGACAAGGTCCTACTACATCCATTCCCCATGTGGAAAATGGCCCTGAGTATTTAGCTATATGAAGAAACTCTAGGGGTTGATGAATGAAGTTGGAATGTACTTAAAAAGAATGACACTTCTTTGTGAAATAAACACAATCTTGTATCATTTAAGGAAAAAAAATATCCAAGTCTTTGAATTTGATCAGATAGCCTGTGTCCAGACTGATGGGCACCACAGACTCCTGCTTGTACTTCTTTCATGATAGCCATTGTCTCTTCACCATCAATTCATTTGAAGAGAACTCCATCAAAACATCTTTTGTAGAGAATTTTCTTTAGGTGATCCGGCCTATCATAAAGAGTAAAATTTACCACACGTCGCCAGATTTGTTCTTTCCCGGCTCTATCAGGTGGAAGTGCTCCATTTTGAAGGTATTCCCTGATAGGTGTCATTCATCCTGTAGTATGACCATATGGTTCAAGAATTGGACTAATTTCATTGATTTCCTCTATTATGATTTGAACAGAAGGTGAAATTGTACAATGGTGGGTAATACTGAAGATTGTCTCGTCCCGATTTGGATCTGCCAAAGCTGTGGCTATATTAGATAGTGCATCAGCTTGGGCATTTTGTGATCGCGGGACATAAGAAAATGTCGGTTCAAAAGGAAATTCCGCCATTAACTCTCTGACATAATCATAAAAAGGGTTTAGTTCTTATTTTATGATTTCATAATCCCCATTGACTTGTTTGATTACCAGGTCTGAATCACCTTTCACCATTAATTGATTCACTTGTGCCTGAAGCGCCAACTCCAATCCTGTGATGAGAGCTTGGTATTTTGCTTCATTATTTGTCTCGTATCCCAACAATAATAATGAATAGGGTAGCACTACCTTTTCTGGAGAAATGAGAAAAATTCCTAACCCAACTTTTATGAATTTAGGATCTTCTATTTTCCTCCCTGTTGGACTTATGGAAGCACCATAAAAGTACATTTCCCATGGTTGAAGATTATCTTGAATAGAAAAGACTTCCTCATCATGAAGTTCAATATCTAAAGTTGTATCTTCTTCTGAAGGGTGTTCAACAAGGAAATCAACTAGATCTTGGCTCTTTATTGCCTTTTGAGACACGTACTGGATATCAAATTACTACAAAATAACTGCCCACCTTGGTAGACGTCCTGTAAGCATTGGACGACTAAGGATGAATTTGAGTGGGTTATTGTGAGATAACAATTGGACCTCATGATGTTGTAAGTATTGTCTCAACTTTTTAACTGCAAAGATTAATGCTAGGCAACACTTCTCAATATTTGAATATCGGGTTTCTGCTTCAAGCATAGTCCGACTGAGATAGTAGAGGCTATTTTCATTCCCAGCATCATTCTTCTAGGCAAGGAAGGCACCCAATGATCGCTCTAAGGCTGTCACATAAAGAATTAGTGGCATTACTTCAACAGGTGGCATTAATACTGGTGGACTCAAGAGATATTTCTTGAGAATATTTAATTCCTCTTGACATTCTTTTGTCCACTGGTAAGTGACTCCCTTCGTCATCAATTTGGTGAAGGGTAAACTTTTACATGCCAAATTGGCGATGAAATGCTGAATATAGGCTAAGTGTCCTTGAAGTACTCTCAATTATTTCAAATTTCAAGGAGGTGACATTACAAGGATTGACATTGTCTTCTCAGGATTGACTTCGATACCACGATGGCGTACAACAGAGCTGAGAAATTTTCCTAAGGTTACCCCAAAAGCACATTTTAAGGGGTTCATCTTAAAATTATGTTGCCGAATTTTGTGGAATATGATTTCTAAATCATCCAAGTGATTAGAACGTTTCCTGGATTTAACCACCAAATCGTCCACATAACATTCAACAAACTTCCCTAAAATGGTTTTGAAGATACGATTCATGGCACGCTGATATGTTGCGCATGCATTCTTTAGGCCAATGGGCATTACTCGACAGCAAAACACACCCTGAGGGGCTCTGAAGGCTGTATATTCTTCATATTCTGGGGCCATTCAGATTTGATTATATCCTGAATATCCATCCATGAAGGAAAGTGCTTCATAGCCAGCTGTTGCATCAATTAAGAGTTCTGTTATCGAAACAGAAAAATCATCCTTAGGACAATGCCGATTAAGATCTGTAAAATCAATGCAAACTATAATTTGTCCATTCTTCTTTTTCACAGGGAAAATATTGGCCAACCATTTGGGATATTGAACTTCTCTAACGAAGTTATCTTTGATAAGCTTATCCACTTCAGATTCAATTTTGGAAGCATAAGTTGGGTGTGTTCTTCTTTCATCTTGCTTAAATCCTTGATGTTCTTCTGGAAAACCCAAATGGTGAGTAGAAACATCATGTTCAAGGCCTGTAATTTCTGTATAGTTACAAGAAAATATATCTCAATTTTTCTTTAAAAATAAAATATAAATTTCCTTCTCTTCAAGAGTCATGGACGCAGTAATTAAAGTGGGGTGTGGATCTTCTTTTGTACCCATATTTATTTCTCTAAGTTTATCCAAAGTAGTGGATATACCCTCTTCAAATGCAGGAGGAGCATCCCTGAGATCTTCCACTTCTTCTTCATCATGTGTTATTTCTTCTGTTTCTACTTGCATAGTAGATGAAGAAGTAGGATTTCCATGATTAGAAGAGATGTTAAAATTTGAACATCTTGAAGTAGAGGCTTCCATTTCTGACCCTATTGATGATGAAGGGTCTTACTTGTATAATAAAGAGGAGATTATGGATTGAGAATCGACATCATCATTCACCTCTGACATTTCTATAACTTCTTTTGGCCTGGTTGGCGAAGTATAGACTTGCTGGATTTCAGCGGATGAAATGAAGACATCTCCATTTGAGCATTCATCATTACTTGGTGAATCACCACATTCTCCCATGCAGTCTGGCTTGATTATCGTAATTGACATTATGGAAGTTTCCATAAGAGTATTTGGATTCGGGTCTATCCTGTCAATTTGACTGATAGGAAACACATAATCTATACTCACATGTATGAATGGGTTTACTGGAATCTTTTAAAAACTATATAGAGCATTAACCGTGGTAACCTCTTTTGTTTTGGATTTCTCCTTAACCTTCATTTGACAGAATTCCTCCTCAATGTGTTGAGATTCACATGTTTTGAAGGGGGCCTTATCACCATAAAATATCCCAATTTGACCATCGAAACAATATTTGAGGCATTGATGGTATGATGAAGGGATAACCGCATGTTGATGTAACCAAGGTCTTCCAAGAAAAATATTGAAGGCTGTATCGTGATCAACATCCATGAAATCTGAATTGGATACAAGGTCTCCAAACTGGGTTCTGAGTGTAATCTAGCCTAGTGGTTCTTGTTCATTTTTGTCATATCCTTGTAACATCAAAGTATAAGGAGATAAATCAAATTCTGTGAGGCCCAATCGATGAAGTGTAGGAATGGGGATGAGGTTGACTCCTGAACCATTATCAATTAAATCTCTTCGGATGTCTACACCATTTCCCTTTCCAGATAAATACAAAGGTATAATATTTCCATGCACAACATCATATTCATCTTCATCTATGAAAGATATCACTGCATGGCATTCTACAGGACCATTCTCAACATAGTAGACTTCAGCCGCACCAATTTCAGTTTCGAATTCCTAAGGACTTGACAAAGCCTCAATGAGTGCCTCTCAAAGATCCTTTGATAGATTCAAGGCATCCAGAATTGATAACTTGGCCGGTACTTGGGAAAAATGTTTCAAGACATCATACTTTTGGTCCAAAGGTCTGTGTTTCCCAATAGGAACATGTGGTTTCACAGGTACCTTAGAAGTTGATGCTTTGGATGTAGATTCATCTTGTATCGGGGTAAGAGTTGGCAATACTCTTGGTTTTGGAAGATTAGACTAATTAGGTCTATTTACTTGCTGAGAGGAAGAAGGTGGAACTTCTAACCGATCCTCCATAATAATTGTGCTAGGACTGAATCTGCTATTGGTGGAAGAATTTTCTTTTTCTTGTTGAGCCCGCTGAAGGGATATGCCATGATTTTATGCTTCATATACAGTTCTAGCAGGGGTAGGATTGGAATAGTGTCTTCTAGGATATCCAGGTCTTCCTCTGTATCCCAGAACTCTAAGACTCCCTCTAATTCCTCTGTTTGATATAGGGAACTCAGGCTCATCAAAATCGAAACTGTGACTAGCATAAGGATCTGTTAAATGAATCATATTAACATAACCAAAGATCAACTCTTCTTCTGAGGTAGACTCTGCCTGATTAGACAATTTAGGATATTCCATTTGGTGGGGCGGTTCCCGTGGCTTTAAAGTAGATGGCATAAAATCTGCCAAAGTCAAAGACAACTTGGGCTTTGAAACAATCTCATCTTCTTCTGACTGTTCCTATTTCTTTGAATTATGCCATTTCTTATAGGATTTTCCCTCTGATGAAGAGGGTTTTTCTATGGCATTCATAGAAGAAGACACAATTTAATTCTTCAATTGCGTTTGCAAAATGGCATGAGTTCGGTTGATCGTTTTTCTGACCATCCAATCATCATATTTCTACGCATTTTTGCTTTTGACTTCTTGCCACTCGCCTTCTTCCTCTAGATTTGTAGCAGTAACACATGCTACATGAGTGGAAGAACCTTTCAATTTGACTTGTCTTGAGTCCACCATATTTTGTAGGAGGTCTTTGAAGACAAAACACTCTTGAATGGGATGCCCCAATATCTGAAGAAATGGGAAATAATTGGGACAGTCTTCATCTCCTTCCTTATTTGGCTTTCTGGGCCTTGGAAAATGAAACAATTATTTTCCAGAGCCGAAATGAAGTAACCAGGAACTTTTTCATTTCGGAAAGAGTAAACGTTTCTCTTCGAATCCTAAAATTGTTTTCGTATTTGATCTCTCTGATCATCTTGATGAAACGACCTCTGTTGTTGATGCTCATGAGGTGGAGCCCTTCGATAAAATGAAGGTTTTGAATTAGAAGCAGGTACAAGTGATTTTTTAGGCGTAACTCTAGAAGTCTCTTCTTTACCCATTCTCCTTCCTGGAGCTGATGGAATTACATGAGTTTTATCCTGTGTCTTCATAAGAGAGTCTTCAATCTACTGAGCAATCGAAATAAGGTCTCAAAACCCTCCTTTGTATTTCAAAGGGATCAACGGTGTGCACAATTCATCATGCAAATTTTCCACACAGATTGACAAGAATTCCTCTTGAAGGAGTGCTAAGATTAGGGAATATGTTAATCCCTTCCAGTGAGCAATGAAATCTGAAACCCTTTCATTCTCCTTTTTTTTTAAATTTGTAAGATCAAAAACTGTTGTCTTTGTTAAAGTTTAACTGAATTGATGAAGGAATCGTTGACAGAGATCATCCCACCTGGTAATTGACCGTGATTGCAAGCTTGTATACCACAAAAAAGAAGGCCCTTGTAATGATTGTACAAAACACCTGAGCTTAACTGCATCTTTTTACTGAGGGGTTCCCATCACAGGATCGCAACGAGAAACAAAATTTTTTAAGTGTTTCTCTGGGTCTCCCGAACCATTAAATATTGGGAATGTGGTACTTGCAAAATTTGATGGGGGAGGAATTGCATCAAGCCATTCAGGGTAAGCTCTCTTTTCTGGTTGAATTTGAGAAATTTTTCCCTCCATAGCTTCCAACCGAGCTGTTAATGACTCAATGGTAGTTATTAACTTTTGAGAAACATCCTATTGATCTTGGACCTAAGCAGGTGCAATAACTGGAGCTTGGACAGGTGTGGTGACTGGTACTGCAACTGATGATAACACCACCAGTTGTTGTTGCACCTGACTCGTAAGATTATAACTTTGAGGGTGTACTGATAAAGGAGGATATTCTTGATCCATCTTAGTAACTACAACTAATTTCCTTGGCTGAATGACTCCAGCATGCTTAGGAGGAAGACTACCTTGATGTAGTTCTGCATTCAACCTCCTCAATTCCTTCATTTCTTCCTCTCCTTGTGCGAATCTTTTCTCTAGTGAGAGTGATTTCCCTTCTATAGAGGAAGGGTATGTAACATGATTCTTTCCTTTCCCCTTGTTGGATGCCTTTCTAAGAGGGGGAAGTTGATTATTTGAAGGAATAACTGGATTCTGGGTAATCCTTTGATTTTGTGTACACACACCTTCTTCATTTGTGTCTGTGCATACAACCTCTTGAGCAGGAAATTATTCATCTAATCCCTCTGAGTGATCCTCATCTGGGTGATCAGCAACAATGACATTGATGACATTAATTGATGCATAACGCATTTCATCCCTTCTATCGACATTTCTACGATATTTTCTTCTTCCATTTCCTTGATGAGACATTGCCTTTTGTTGATTTGATCCCTCGGTAACTTCTTGAAGAACCTTAATTTGGAGGGAATCTCCTCATAATTTGGCTCTTCATTCCTCTTATAGATTCTTCCCTAATCGAGAGAAGGATGAATTTCTCTGAGGAAGAGATTGAGGATTTGAAAAGAGTCCCCAGTCCTGTGGACTGAGGCTATTCCTGCAATTTCTGCTCAACTCCTCGAATCCTATTTGTTGATTCCGAGGGTTGGGTAAAAAGAGTCCCTAGTCTGGAAAGATGGGGTGGTTCTTGAGCTGCTATATCTGATACTTTCTTAATGTCTCTCCTGATCTTGTAAGCTTTAGTCCGAAAATTGTCTAGATGCATCATCCTGCATCCAATCAAATCACCTGGCTCTAATGAAAACTGGATGATTTCTGACACTTCTATCACATGATGATGTGCACGCTCTAGAGGAGAAGCCTGTTTGATATTCTCGTTTGACTGATGCAGGAGTAATTCGACAACTTGTTCTCTGTATGCCTGATTTTTGAAAAGAACTAGTTGAGGCATGTTCTTGAGAGAACCTTTGATTACAAACAAAGCTAATTGGCTGTGGCCGACCATGGACAATAACATTGCATGAGACCATTTTCGACGGGCTTTGTTGGTTGGAGAGTACATTGAAATGTTATACTCCAATGTCGCCCCATCCCTTGATATGAATACCAGATGTGGCATTGGCTATTAACTAGTGCAATCTTCTTAGTGTGCCAAGGCATGAACGGTGAAGGGATCTCTGTTGTTTTTCAGCCTTCAGATATCGAGAAACTAATAGAGAGGCCAAATAGATTTGGTGTTGTAACCCTTCTATTATCTTAACATGATTATCATATTCATCATAAGAAAATATTTTCTATTTCATTTGAAAAAGATTTTTCCACATGTTGAGACGAATATCTTGAATACAATATTCTATCAACATCTATGGAATGTCATACTGAGAGTCATCCAAAGGCCAAAAATTGACTGGAACTTCTTCTTTCGCTAGTTGTTTTCTCATATTCAACACTTACTATTCATCATTCAATGAAGATTATTCTACCTGATTAGACCAGATCTAGTGTGTCCTTTCTGCTTCATCAGATTCAACAAGATTAGTAGAGAATTCACTTATCAAACTAGCAGATGAATGACCCAGGGGTGGTTCGGAGAATGACCTACACCTCAGGTCATCTTCTGATTGAGAAATTATTTCACCTGCTAATGGTAAAGCATCAGACATGACTGGATTCACATTTTCAAGTTCCTCAAGATAAGAGGTATTTCTTGTCACTACATTGTCCATTGGGGCATTTTCCAAACAATGTGAATTAATACTGCAGAGAGGACTTCCACATCTAAATTCATCATCATGGGGAGGACCACCATGGTGGGTGAAAAAAAAAAGATGAAACATTTTTCTCCTTGGTCTTTGGGCCACACAGAGGGTTCTTGTGGCTCTCATATGAAGATGAAACTTCGAGATCAACCGAATTTTCATGAAGCAAGGCTTCATGAGGAAGTGTCTGATGAAGACCTTCGGAATTAATGTTCCCAAAATTAGGAAATGAGAGAGTAGAATCTTGAGTTTCAATAGATAATTCTCTGAGTACATTATGAACTCCATCATTGAGCAAGGCCTTATTACAGATTGGATCTTGATTTCTTGACTGTGATGGATGTGTATTTTTCTTAGACGCCTTCTTACTCACTTTGGGAACCACTTGTTGACGAAAGTGGTTATTATGGGTAGGTGTATGTTTCTACTCAGGAGAACTAGTTTGGTTAGACTGATTATCTCTACTCAAATCAGGTGTATGTGCCTGACTTGGTTGTCCTTATGACATACGGGAGTATTCCCCACAACCCTCTTGGACTGGAACAGAGGTGTGTATCTATTCTAGAGTGAACTGTTGATGTGTCACTCCACTGGTAGGGATAGATTTGCATTTCTTTCCCTGTGATGCTGCTAAAGCTGTTATAATATCCTGGCAGGCATCCAGAATATGAGCAGGGATTTGCTTCAACACCTTTACCATTGTTAGAATGTGTTTGGTGACTTCAGCTACCGGAACGGGGGTATACTTCCATTCTGTGCTTGGAGTAGGTGTGTGTTCTTTCTGTTGTCCTCCTTTTTCTGTCAGTGAGTTCTAACAGAACTCATGTGTGGGGGCAGAGAGTTGAGTCTGCCTCCTATTTGTCATTGGGGCTTTCCAATTGACTTCTCCATGTGCTACCAAACAAGTCTGTTGGTAGGCTTGATCAATACTATCAAGTGTATGTGCCTGCTAATTTCACTCCACCAAATGTGGTTGATGAACTTCCTTAAATACTGGAAGACGAGACTGCTGGAAGGATTGATGAGTGTAAGCAGGTGTATGTGCATGTTTACCAGTTGTCAACACATTGGGTTAGCGAGCTTCATCGTATATAGTCAGACAAGACTGCTGACTAGCTGATGATTTATAAATACGTGTATGTTCCTGTCTATAGTACTCTTCTAGAATTTCCTGGTGGGAATGGCGTGCTACTACCAGATGAGTCTGCTGGACAGTAGAATTAAAACGAACGGGTGTATGTGCCCGCTCGTTTCTTTCCACCATGTTAGGTTGGTGGACTTCTTTGGAAATGGCATAGATAAGAACCTGATCACTGTTGACTGGTCGTCGCCTCTAGTGGTTCGTCTTGCCTGCTCAGGTTTGAGGAACCTGAGCCGAACGCCTGGAGACAACACCCTTATCATGTTGAGGGCACACTACTGCACGAGTCTGGTGGCGATTATTGGTGGGAGCCCTCGGGAAGGACTCATGTCTCCTTGAATTAAGGACTTGAGTGACATTCTCATTCACATCCTCATAATATGGGAGGGACTGGCCAGGATAACGACCCGAAAGGGTTGGATACGGTGGTTGGAACCACCTTCTTCTTGATTGCTGGTCGTCGCTGTCTGGACGACCAGGGTGAATTATTGACTTAGAGGGCTTGTCTAGCGGCCTCCATAGTCAGAAGGGTACCATGTTGACGGTATTCCTTAACCATTGCATTTGATACCCAACATTGAAGACACTGAGTAGGTGATGTTGTCGTCAGAGCAGATGACGATCCAGCAGGAGTAGAAACAGAGGTATTCACAGCAGAGGCATTCACAGGTGTGAACTTAAGAGAAGCTATTACTTTAACGCAGAAGATCTTAGAAAAGAGTGCATGTTTGATATAACATACATAATTAAGATAAATTCAGCCACTACATCTTTTGGATGAGAACATATGTTATTGATTGTTATGTTGGCCCTCTCATTGAGTTTAAATAAGGTCCAAACAAATAAATAAAACATCATTTCAACTTTTTTAAGGATTCACGTCGGGTTCACCATTTTTTGTTTCCTCTGGAATTGTGGATGACCTTGTTTTCTTAAGGTTCAAACATTCCAATCAGTTTCTAATGGGTTTGTTCATAGAACCAGAAACATCCAATGATTCTATATCCATTTGGACCTACATTCCAAAGGTAGGTGCTCATTAGTTGTGGACTAATGAGGATTAAGAATTTGCAGTGGTCGAGAGGATGGGAGGTCAGACTTATCACACCTTTTTTAGGAAAATTATTGTCTACTCCGAGACTCTCTTTATAGATTTAAGTTATGTTCGTGAATCCTTATTACATTACCAAGTATGAAAATGAGCTTTCCTTTAGATATGAAAATCAATGATTAATATTTATGAGATTTAGGGAATCTTTTTTATGTATTCGAGGTTCTTAATCAATAGAGAATAATCTATATTTGTTTGATATTCTTATTCAATGGTATCCTTCAACACATTATATAAAGATCTCTTTTTCATTATGATAACCATACCGGTTTTAAAGCCACTCAGTAGGGCACTTGAAGTTTATTGTCATTTAGAAGGACATAGATTATTTTAGAGTTGGGATCGTACCCACAGAAGGGCTACCTACGTATCCTTGTTTAGAAAATGAATCAGAACCCAAGTAGTTTGATAATTAAAATATAGTTTACCGTCATATGGTATGGATGAGAATTAATTGGTGATGGGATTGAACCTTAGAAAGGCTTCCTATGTACTCTACTTTTAAGTTAGAGATCAAATTCCACATAGTTCGAGAGAGAAGTGTGAGGTTTATGCATGATTAATGGCTCAAAGGGAGATTTCATAATTTCTTTTACACTCTAAGCTCACATGAGTCATGCTCGGTGTGAGAAACAAGAGGTATTGGTAAAAACTGACAATTGTGCCACGAAAGATGCAATCATAAGGAATGATGTGGGGCTTATGTATACATGACTACCCAAATAGATAGAGATCGAGACTTATTTCAGAGAAGAATTCTGAGAACAATGTCCATAAAGGTATATGTTATTTTATGGAGATTTGGATACTCTAATGTGGGGCTTACTCCTAAGTAAGATGCCCAAATTAGGAGGGTACTTGGGTATTATTCCTAATAAGGATGCTGAAAGCAAAATAAATTAATACTTGTTAAGAGAAATTAGAACTGGGACTTACTCCTAAAAAGGAGGACTAGGTTTAAGGGACTTGATAACTGGGGCTTATTCCTAAGAAGGAGGCCCAAGTTAATGGTAATTATGACTGGGGATTACTCCTAAGGAGGATTCCCATATTTGGGAACTTGGGGCTTACTCCTAAAGAGGATGCTCAAATTTAAGGGAACTTGAAGACTGGGGCTTACTCTTGAAAAGGAGGCCCAAGATAGGGTATTATTGGGGATTACTCCTAAGGAGGATGCCCATATTTGGGAATTATGACTGGGAATTACTCTTGAAAAGGAGGCCCAGGTTAAAGATCCTCTCACCTTAAAGGATGGGGTTTAATGAATGAAATCTCCAACCTTAGTGACATAAAGATATGTAAATCACTAGGTTTTGATAGATGTTCCACATAATCCCGTTCAGGTAAGGAAGAAAACAAAGGAACCATGTCATAAATGACATTGAAGAGGGTTTTAAAGGCTAAATCTTGAAGAGGATAGGTGGATTTGAAGAAAAGAGATGAATGGACAGGAGGGGCACCCAAAAGAAGGTAGGCATGCAGGTCCTTGTTGGGCGTGCAAGTCCTAGTTACACTGGTATACCTGCGCGACACATAGGTACCTGCATGACGGTCAACCCATAAGGTAATACTTGGGCGAGACTTGGCTCAAGACCCTAGTATTACTCCTAAAGGCTTTTAAATGAGTGGTGCACAAGTTCTATGTAAGGGATAAGGTGGCTCACAGGTGTCTTCATTTCCCTGAAGGGTTAGATACTTAGGCGCACATGTGTTGATGAATTTCAACACTTAGGCCTTGTTTCCCCTCTTTATATCTTCCGTTCTAGGTAAGAAATTACCTTAGAAGTGTTCAGAAGGCTTCGAGAAGAGACTAGGGAACTGGGAGCTCAAATCTGAGTTTCTATATTTTCCAGTCCTTGAAATGGGGGACCCACAAGGGGTATTTATAGGCTACTGAAGACCCCAGGAAAAAATCAAACATGGAGCGCAGGTCACCTGTGTGCCCATATGTGGTGCGCAGGTACCCTGTGCGACTGTCTTAGAACTTACGCGGCCCATACTGAAGCAAATCCTTGTTCATGCCTTTGTAAATTTTTGATGTTTCTTCAAAGGATGAATCACTTTGTGCTAAGGTATTCCCCTTTTTCAGTCATTTAGACTCTATGACGGAAAGGAGTGTCAACAATGGGAGACCAATGTATGCATTATATTTCATTAATTATATGAAATTAAAGTATTTTTATGTGGTTTAATCAACACCCTTGTAGTGACCATGGAGAATATATGCCTAAAACATCCATGTGTTGATTAAATTATTAGACCAATATGAATTCAAGGATTTTCCATAGTCATATTATGAGACTATTGACTCTTCAATAAACACTCATGGTATGAGATTTGGATGGATGGAGTAGATCTTTTCTTTAAAAATTTAATGCCATGGTGGTTGATGAGATCTTAGTGGTATAAAAGAATAATCATATTTAACCCATTTAGTAGTAGAATTTGTGTCTTGATAACATAATAGGTACGTGAGTGGAAAATATGAGATTATTAGGTTCATGTGAAAAGATGGAGTTGTTTCCCACCTTCAGTCATTGGTGGTGGCCTCACACTCTTCTCTTATATGAGAGGGTTCCATAGAGATGATCATTATATAGTGGTATTTTGTGATAAGAGGTACTCATTTGGGTGACCAAACAGTTTTCAGAATATAGGAAGTACTCCCACCACTTTCTCAAGTATATAGTGGTTTTTTCTTAGTGTTTGTAGTGAATATTAAGATGGAAAACCTAATTGGGGACCAAAACTGTGGTGTAGATCCCAAAGTAGGTTATGTTCATTGGCTATTGTGAGTGTAACCATAACTTGTAAAATATTTTTATGTAGTGTAGGAAGAGGTATTCATAGGATATTGTGTTTTTCAGTTACTCAAGTAGTTATTTTATTGGGGTTTGGAATCGAAAGAGTAGGTTTATCTGAATGGTTAAAACCATCCACTCTAGATTATAGTGTATTGGTCTAGATGATGGGTAGTGGTATTGTTGATTATTTTGATGAGGTTTTTATTGTTCCTAATGTGATTATTAGTATATTTCATAAAATAGTGACAATAACATAACTTGATGATATTTGATTGTGCATGCAGGTCTATTGGAAATTGAGATGAAGATAGAGAATTATCATGGATATTTGTGTGAGTTTGATAATGATTTCCTATGTTTTTCTCAATCCAAAAGACATATACAATAGTGTTAGTGCCTTTATAATAGGAATGTGGTAGATAAGCTGATGTGGATCATAAATTGAAAGAATCCTTGCATCTCCTCTATTACTATTATAAAATATTTATGAATCACTTGATGTTGGAATCAGGAGTGGATATGTTTTTCTCATATAACAACTATCTATAATTCTCATTTAATGGTGGGTAGTGGGGTTATCCCACTAGTTGTGACCTTATCAATGGACTATTTAGATATGAATGTCAATGGTTAATGGTTTCACATCAACCCATGTGGCACGATGAACTTAAGACGAGGTTTGGAAAGTTGAGTAATGAAAAGAAGGACATAGAATGGATGTGTGTTTCTACTAAGGTCCTACTTCAATATATTCTTCATCTAATGACATCAATTATTAGAAAGGGTGTTACCCTATTAGGTGGTGGTGTACTAATTCCACTTAGATCTTAGGCCATCAAAGATGATAGAAGGTCATACAATGGTGGTTTATTTTCTACATTATGTGATTTTGTGAGATTCATAAGGAACCACATTGTTCACATTTTGGAGATAAAATATCCTAAGATAAAAAGGATTTAGTGACCTGAATTTTTATTAGTCAATAAATATCTTAATTTTTAGTTTCAATGTCATGGGACCTCCCAAAGAATAAAACATTAAATTTACTCAAGCAGATGTCCTTAGGGAAATTATTTTATTGTTCTACTGATTCAGACGCGTGGTTTCTATCCTAGGGATGAGTAGGTGTAAAGATGTGAGAAATATGGTAAATCAATAAAAATATATGAAAGAAACATATATATTATTTTTTTTCCATCCATTTTATTTTTTGATTAAATGCTTATATTTATGCAATGAATAATCGGATTAAAAAAATAATGAAAAGGTTACATTTAGAATAAGGGTTTTATCCTAGGTGATCTATAATTTAATATTGCATTAGGTTCTCTGAGTTTGGTCCATCATGGGTGAAACAAATTAATTAAAATAAATTAATTAGTTAATTTAATAAATCATTTTAATAAAAGAAAAACCCTAGAGGCACCCAATCACTACTGGAATGTGGGTTTTTCCCCACACTTACATACCAACGGTTTCATAGAACCGTTGGTAAAGGATGGTTTAGGAAAGGCTTTACCAACGGTTCTAGTAAACCATTGGTATTGATGTGTTTAGAGGATTTTTACCAATGGTTCTCATTGAACCGTTGGTAAAAATGTGGTTGGGGGAGGTTTTTCCCAACGGTTCTAAAGAACCGTTGGTATAGTTGTGGTTGGGGGAGGTTTTTACCAATGGTTCTAATGAACCGTTGGTATAGGTGTGTATATACCAACGGTTTTTAAAAACCCTTGGCACAACTTTCCCCCAAATTGGCAGCAGCCCATCCTCTCCCCCATTCGCGATACAGAACCCTAAACGGGGGCAACAGCCGGGCGATTTTGGAGCTCCTTCTGCCGGACGAGTTTGGATCTTTGAGCTTCTTCAGGTTCCTCTTCTTCCATCCCATCCAAGGTGTTGAATCTACTTCCAAATCTCATAAGACCCATCCTAAATTAGGTATTTTATTAACCGGAACCTTATTTTTATTGAAATTTATCTAATATTTCAGTTTTTAGATTTGATTTTGATGTGTTTATGTTTTTGTTTCTGTTTTGATTTAACCTATATGTTTTTGATTTAGACCCATCCTATAAGTTTTTGTTTCTTTGTTTTTGATTTTGATGTGTTTATGTTTATGTTTTTATTTTGATGTGTTTAAGGTATCTTATTAACTGTTACCTTATTTTTTATTGAAATTTATCTAATTATGTTTTTGATTTAGACCCATCCTATATGTTTTTGTTTCTGTTTTGATGTGTTTATGTGATGAGCTTGTATCATCATTAAGATATGTCCAATGATTCTTTGGTCATTGTTTTGTGGAGAATAAATGGTTTAGGACCAGCATTAGAAGTAGCTTCCAGTGAGACTATTTTAGTATAAGGGGAAACAAGATTATGATATACAAGGGGGTGATTGAGTTGGTAGAGACCAAACATAGTTTGTTCCTTGTGTTCAAGAACCATAAATAGTGTTCCAATTAGGTGGTCATCAGTAAAGACATAGTTAAGATTTCCAGGTCCTATTTCATGAAGTTAAAAATGTGGCGCTATAGTGGTTTTGGATTGTTTGAGGTACTCTTAGTGTATTGTAAACCCTCATTTGTTCCATATTCATTTAAATTGATTTAATATCATTTTTTTCACACACACCATTAAATAATCTCAAACTATATTTAGAGTGTATTTTTATTCTTATGGTGTTAAATATTTTAGTAAATGTCCATAATAGCTTCTTTTATGTGTTCTAGGGGTTTAGACTAATGACAGGGTTGCATGATTATTATGAGGGTATTCTTTTCATATAAGTATACCTATACTATGTCATCAAATGAATCAACCGTGGACAGCCCGACCACCCCCCGTGGACAGCCCCCCCCCCTGGAAAGTCCCCCCCACCCTCTTAACACCCTCGACCCCACTGGACAGAGCCGCCACCCCCCGTGGACAGCCCGACCACCCCCTGTGGACAGGCCGCCCACCCCCTGGACAACCCCTCCCTTGGACAGCCCCGCCACCCACATGGGCTGCCCGCCCACCCCCTGGACACCCCGTACCCCCCATGGGTAGCCCGCACACCCCCCTGGACACCCTGTACCCCCCCAGATAGCCCCACCCACCCCCTGGACACCTCTCTCACCTCCTTGGACAGCCCGCCCACCCCCTGGACTCCCACTACCCCATTGGACAGCCTGACCACCCCCGCAGACATCCTGCCCACCTGGACACCCCGACCCCCTAGACACCCCCCGACCCCCTGGACACCTCCAACGCCTCGGACGACCCCACCACCCCCTAGACACCCCGCACCCCTGGACATCCTTCACCCCCCTTGGACACCCTCTACCGCCCCCGGACAGCCCGCTCACCTCCTTGGACAGCCCGCCAACCCCCGGACAGCCCGCTCATCTCCTTGGACAGCCCACCCCCTGGACACCCTGTACCCCCCCCCCCCCCCCCCCGCGGACAGCCCCACCCACCCCCTGGACACCCCTCTCACCTCCTTGGACTGCCCGCCCACCCCCCTGGACACTCCGCACCCCCATTGGACACCCTGTACCCCCCCCCCCCCCGCGGACAGCCCACTCACCTCCTTGGACAGCCCCCCCCCCCCCCCCCCGGACAGCCCGCTCACCTCCTTGGACAGCCCACCCCCTGGACACCCTGTACCCCCCCGGACAGCCCCACCCACCCCCTGAACACCCCAATCACCTCCTTGGGCAGACCGCCCACCCCCTGGACACCCCGCACCCCCTTGGACACCCTGTACCCCCCGGACAGCCCGCTCACCTCCTTGGATAGCCCGCCCCCTCGGAAAGCCCGCTCACCTCCTTGGACAGCCCACCCCCTGGACACCCTGTACCCCCCCCCCTCGGATATCCCCACCCACCCCTTGGACACCCCGCTCACCTCCTTGGACAACCCTCCCACCCCCTGGACTCCCCCTACCCCATTGGACAGCCTGACCACCCCCGCGGACAGCCCGCCCACCTGGACACCCCGACCCCCTGGACACCTCCTACCCCCCGGACGGCCCCACCCCCCTAGACACCCGCACCCCCCTGGACACCCCTCACCCCCCTTGGATAGTCCTGTCACTCCCCTGATCATTATCATACTCCTCATCTTGATCTTGCTGAAGAATTTAAAGTATAAAACTCATGTACTCCCAAAAAGATCCTTAAGGATTATGTAATCCTTGATCCACTTCAAATATCTTACTGGGAAATCCTTGAATATAGGCATTAGAAATTATGTATCTTATTTTCTTATATACACTGTATTTTGTTTTATTTCTTAATATGATTCTCATATAGTGTAATGTGTCAGTTATGCTTTTATATAAAGTAAACAATTGTCATTTACCTAAATATTTTTTTGATTATACTTCAATATTATCGAATTTCTTTGAAATGAATTATTGCAGTTTTTTTAAAAAATAGACAGAAGTTGGATGTACAAAACTGATCAGATTTCAACCGATTTTCAAAATAATTTGAACAGCTTTCTAGATTTTGCATTTGACAAGGCTTCAGATAGTGGTCGCATACACTGCCCATGTTTTAATTGTGTTGGAAGACCTTGGTTGAGTCTTGATGCAGTTAGCTATCATATAACCAAATATGGTTTCCAAAAAAACTATTATGTGTGGTATCACAATGGAGAGAAAATGGAATCTCAAAATGTTGATGATCCAAATGATAAGATTGAATTGGAGAGTTTGATATATGATCGGTTTCCATTTATTCGACATCATGAGAAGGAAAGGATGTCCAACCAACAAGATTTCGATACAAGCACACATGATGCGTCCAATGAAAATGATGATGTTGATAGGGTGAAAAAATCGAATGATGCTGCGGCGACTCTAGTATATCGGCAATGTGGTAAAATGAAAAAGTTGGAATTTTTAATCAGATTGTTTCATGGGAAAACTATGTATGGGATTTCAAATACTGCAATTGATTACATTCTTACCTTCTTGAAGGACATACTTCCAGATGATGCAGATATTCCCTCAAACCACTATATGGCATGGAATTTAGTTGATGAACTTGGATTCTCAAAAAAAAAAAAATTCATGCTTGCTCGAATGATTGCAGCTTATTTTGGGAGGAAACTGCTGAAAGAAATGATTGTATCAAATGTGGAACCTCCTGATGGAAGAAAAACGATGATGGATCACCATCTCGTGTGCCACAAAAAGTAATGTGGCACTTTCCATTGATACCCATATTATAGAACCTTTTCATGTCTGATGAAATATCCGTAAAAATGCGATGGCATGACACCGAGAGAAAAAAGAATAATGAAGAGTTGGTTCACCCTGAAGATGGATTTGCATGGCAGAGATTTGATGCTCGATATCCTGAATTTGCAGCCGACATGTGTAATGTGAGACTGGGTCTTTCATGTGACGGTTTTAATCCATTTGGTTAGATTCTTACTTTGCACAACACATGGCCAGTTTTCATACACATTTATAACCTTCCCCCTTGGTTGTGTATGAAAAAGCCTTATACTTTCTTGAGTATACTGATATTTGTCCCTTCTGATACTGGCAATGATATAGATGTATACATGCAACCTTTAATAAAATAGTTGAAACTTCTTTGGGATGTGGGTGTGCCCACATATGATGCATGTTAGAAAGAAATATTTCAGATGCGTGTTGTGCTTATGTGGATGATCAATGATTTTCATGCTTATGCAATGATGTCTGGATGGAGCACTAAATGAAAATTGTCATGTGCTGTTTTTATGAAGAATACTCGATCGCGAAGACTGAAATATCGTCATAGTTTTAGTTTTATGGGACATTGACGATTCTTGCCAATGAACCATCCATATAGAAACAATCGTCGAAGATTTGACAATACCATGAAGAATGACGCTCCAACTCAGCGTATGTCTGGAACTGATGTGCTTAATGAATTGAAAGATTTCAGTTATTCATTTGGGAAGGGTGTAATGAAATCTAGAAAGAGGAAAAATGTTTCCAATGATACTTGTTACAATTGGAAGAAGAAAAGTATATTCTTTGAGTTTTCATATTGGTCAACCAACTTGTTACGTCATTGCTTAGACGTAATGCACATTTAAAAGAATATATGTGAAATGTTGCTTTCGATTATTCTAAATGTCAAGGGGAAGACAAAATATGATTTACGATCTTGGCGTGACTTGGTAGATTGGGGGATCAGACCAGAATTGCATCCTGTCTGTATTAGTGAAAATAAATGGCAAGTTCCATGTGCTTCTTATGTAATGACACCTGCTGAAAAAAATCAATTTCTGGAAGGGCTAGAGACTATTAAAGTTCCTGATGGCTATTCAAGCAATATATCAAAATGGGTCAACAGAAAAGAGTTGAAGCTGAAATCTTTGAAGACTCATGATTATCACGTCCTTTTGCATGAGTTGATTCCAATAGAAATCTGCCATCTCTTGTCCAATAATGTTAGAGTCTCAGTTTTTCGGTTGTCCTATTTGTTTAGAGATTTTTGTGCTAAGAGGCTATCCAAATCCTTCTTGAAAAAACTGTTGGCAGAGACACCATTAATTTTGTGCAAGTTAGAGAAAATATTCCCTCCATCATTTTTTACATGCATGTTGCATCTGACTATCCATCTTCTGAAAGAAATACTTCTGGGAGGACACGTTGCTTTCCGTTGGATGTATCCAACTGAAAGAAACATGTGCACATTGAAATCATATGTTCGGAAGAGGAATTATCCCGAAGGTTCCATTGTGAACGAGTACTTGGATCAAGAATGTATGGATTTTTGCGCAATGTATTTGTCTGATCTTACTACAAGAGTAAACAGACCAATGATAAATGAAGAAGAACAATATGGGAAAATTGAACCCAGTTTTCCATCACTTCCTCAGATAGGAGGAATTCTGGGATCATATACATTGACGACATTAAGCCTTGAAGAGCGAGAGATGGCACATCGCACAGTTTTGTTCAATTGTGATTTGTTCGATGAGTATATCAAGTAAGTAAATTGTACATGTATCTCTTATCTTATCTCTTGTAATTTTAAATATTTGTTAAACTATTATTATTTTTATCTACAGGGAACATAAATAATTGATATATAGAAAGCATCGTTCTTTATCTTTGAGAAGGAAATAGACTTTGCATAACAAAGGGTTTTCTGCTTGGTTGAAATTGAAGGTAAAAATATTTCTATAATAACTAAATAAAAATAATATTTAATTTACTTTACTATTTGTTTATATTTCAGATATCTAGTTTTCCTGTAGACTCTATTTCTGAGGAAACAAGATCTTTGACTTTTGGTCCTAATACCATGGTTCGTGCTTGTAAATCACTTGTGATCAATGGATACAAATTTATTATCACTTAACGAGCAAGAAACATGATAACACAACATAATGGTGTTATGCTAACTACCACAACAGACTGTTATGCCAGCTCATCAGATACTAGACCTCGTTCTGAAAATGTTGCTTATTATGGAGTCGTGGAGAAAATAATAATTTTGGATTATTACTCGCATGGTCGAGTCACGATGATGAAATTTAAATGGTTTGATTCAATGATGAGGCAAGGCTCCTTTATTGATGATTTTGGATTTAGAGTTATTGACATGACTTGCACTCTTGCCAACGATGAACTATATGTATTGGCATCAATGGTGAAACAAGTTTTTTATGTCAAAGATCATCGTCATCCTAAATTCGGTGTAATTATTGAAGTAAATCCCAGACATGTTTTTGATGATGGTGATGATGAAGTTGACACTATCCCTAATGCAATTGGAATCAATCCGTTTATTACTTATGATGACGACAATAACTCAATTTTCAGAGTTGATTGTGAACCTGAAGTTGTGGTGGGAAATATATAGAATCATACAGTCGTGTTCTCACCTACATGTTTCACCTACATCATTCAGAGTGTGTATCCTAGTACTTACCTTCAAACCACCATAAATGTTCTTTTACTTTATGTTTTTTATCAGAATGGTTTTTCTATATTTTTTTTGGGTTACACATTAGTTATCTGTTTTTAATTACTTTCATATTTTTTTTCATTGCAGGAAATGACACCCATTGAAGAGAGGCGATGGAAAAAGATGATAGATAATAATCATTGCATGGTACAGATGGGTGTTCCTCCACTCATCCCTATTGTGAGTATTTTATTTCAAATATAAATATTTCAATAACTTATAATATCATGTGTTTACTTATGTGTTAAACTTTTTTTTCAGGATCGACCCCCTAGATGATAGATATCTGACGAGGAGCCTGATATTGCTCCCAGTAGAGTGGCTGGTGGTAGGAGGGGGGGTGGTGTCAGAGATGGACGATCATCTAGTGGGCCCAGTACTGAGGCCAGTGGTACGAGAGCTCCTGGGGAGAGAGTTAGACGATCCACCTCCACAGACGTATCTTTTTCACCCCATTTTAATCCTGGTGTGTCTCCAGGGACACACGGGATATTTAGACCTCCGATGTTTACACTACCAGTTGGCCAGACGTCTATGCCATAATCTTTTGCTTCTAGTTCATTATCTCTGAGATATTATATTCCACCTTATTTGACTCCTGATGAGACACAGTATGCGGATGAGGAGTGTACACTGAGGGACACTCCACCTGTACAGGATATTCCTTCAGCTTCTGCACATCCAGTGACGCCCATTGATCCGACTACCACAGGTATATTTATCTGACTCTATCAAATTTTTATACCAAAATTTATTTTATTATAACTTGTACTGATATTATTTTTCTTTAATAACAGATTCATCTACAGATAGGTGGCGGTGGAGGGGGCGTACTCGCTTGCGTGCGGTATGGAACCGCCAGACATAGTTGATGGATGAATATAATGTTGATGGACAAATGATTGAGGAATCTGGGCAGGAATGTTGGGGTTTTTTGGCGACGCTAGCCAAATACTCCGATATCATTCTGGTCAGCCCTCTCTCTTGGATACAACTGCCACACGAAGTCAAAGATAACGTGTGGGCAAAAAAATGGGTAAAAAATCTATTGGATTTAATGTAGAATTTTTTGTATTTATATGAACTAATCTATTGGGTTTCAGCTTTGGTTTAACTTCCCTGATGGCGAAGGTGCACGAAAAGCACGTTTAAAAGAGTTGGGAGAGCTTTGGAGAGATTATAAGCATGACCTGTACGTTGGCTGGTGTGATAGGGTGGGCACGAATTTAGAGACATTACCTATCATGGATGACTGCCCGATAGAGCAATATATCCAAATGATTACCCATTGGGCGACTGCCAAATTTAAGGTATTAATCTCATTTGAGGTATTTAAATCAGATTTTTCATATTTTGCATTAATATAATCTTATTTATTATTAAACATTATTTAGGAATATTCTGAAAAAAACAAAAAAAAACATTGATTCAAAGAAATACCTCCACACTTTGGGGCACACAACTATGTCAGATCATGAGAGGCAGCTGGTATGATATAGTTGTTTATAATTTTTCTTTAAGACTTTCCCTTTTTATTATTACCTACTTAAATTATGTGATTTATTGAATATTGAATATATGATTATACTTGCACTTTTTATTGTTTCAATGTCATTACAGAAGCACAAATTGAATATTGAAAGACGTATCCCTCGAGAAAAATTGTTTTGCTCGAGTAGAAGAAAAAAAGATGGAACTGTGGTAAATGAATCAACCCAAGAAAAGATTGTAAGTTTTAATTTGTTTATTTCAAAGTTTAATATCTATTTTGAAATTTATTAATATATTAATATTTTTAACAGACTGCTTTAGAGTCTCTTGATGCCCAGGAGCCTGACAATTTTGGGCCACATGATCATTTATATCAGGTTTTGGGAGAGGAGCACTCTGGTCGAGTACGCTGCCGACCTGGTAAGAATATAGTCCCGATGAGGTATTGGTCCTCTCCAGGTATCCATTCTAGTACGACTGAGTTGGAACTGGTCAAGGAGAAAGCAAGACAATATGATAAAAGGGTCACAGAGTTAGAAGTACAAGTTCAAACGAGGGACAAAGAATTTATGAAACTGATGAAAGCTTTATCTTCATCACTTCCACCAGAGGCTAGCGTGGATTGTTAGACATTTATGTCGTTGATGGGTGCATTATCCAATTCACCAGGTGACAACTCTAGTGGAGATCGAGATCATGAAGTTCCTGGTGATGACGAGGATGCTGAAGAGGACGAGGGCGAAGATGAGGATGAGGACGAGGGTGAGGATGGGGATGAGGGCGAGGATGGGGCCGAGGGTGAGGATGGGGCTGAGGACGAGGATGAGGCCACCGATGAGCATGGGGACAATGAAGAGGATGACGACGAGGACAGAGATGGAGGCGAGGATGAGGCTGATGATGATAGTGGTGATGGTGATGGTGATCAGGGGTAGATTGATCCATTTCATTTTTGAATTCTGTATAACTCTTTATTTTTGAACCTAGTTTTCCACTCTGGGGTTTTCCTCTGCTTCATAGGGATGTTGTTATCAGATCTCTTGTTTGCACTTGATTCTTATTGTATGATTAGTCTACTACCTAGACCTTTAGTATTCCTTGGTACTGTGATTCCCTGTATGATATCTGGTTTGATAAGTTAATATGGTCATCTTAATATTCAAAAACAATCACTCGAAATTTGGGGTGTCCATGGGCCGGGTCGGGTCGGGTTGGGTCATGGGTGTTCTAGGGCCTAAGGACATATGGTCATCCATAAGTAAGATTTCGGGCCTAAGGACATGACATGAAAAATTATGTGTTTTAGATCCATGGGTAATACTGGGAGTTCATTTTAAAAATAATAAAATGAGGGTTTTTGTGGTGGAAAATGATTTATTAGGTGATGAATTCCCTTGGTTAAAAAATATAAATAAGTGTGTGTCTTTTTTATTTTGATAAATGGATTTTAATGATAATGAAATATTGGTTAATTTCTTTGGTTAAAAAATTTATTTTTAACATTTTTATTCTCTATTTTATATATTTTCATTGATTGGGAATATAATTTACAAACAAAAAATATCCAATTAATTATAATATTTATATGTATTAAATTGAGTAATTTTGATAAATTTTTATATTGTAATATGTGCAAATTTTGTATATATAATATAAAAAATATGAAGAGTTTATATTTCACCCTTAATATCAATTATTGACAGCACTTTTAGTTTATGGTTGGTGGATTAGAGTGAACTAAAAATGGATTCGGATTCTCTTAAAACTTTAGGAAAACGATCCATGGGTCATTTGTGTCGTGTACGAGTAAACCCCACCTCAATATGAGGCAGGGTGTGGCCGGTACCACTCAAACTGTCTCACTTTTATTTGAAATGGACATGATTTTAAGTGAAAACAACTACCAGCATACGGAAAACCGACCAAACGCATTCGGATTCTATTGAAACTTTAGGAAAAACATCCATGGGCCATTTATGACGTGTACGAGTCAACCCCGCCTCAATCTGAGGGCCGGTGTGGCCGGTACCACTAAAAGTGTCTTTCTTTTGTTTAAAATGGATGCGCTTTTAATTAAAATAAACGACATACGGAAAACTGACCAAGCCCATTTGGATTGTGTTGATACTTTATGAAAACAATACATGGGTCATTTTTGACGTGTACGATTCAACCCTGCCTCAATCCGAGGCGTTATTTTTCCGACACCACTCAACGTGTCTCACTTTTCTTTGAAATGGACAACTGTTTAAGTAAAAACAACAACTGACATACGGGAAACTGTCCAAACACATTCGGATTCTGTTGATACATTAGGAAAAGTATCCATGGGTCATTTTTGTCATGTAAGAGTCAACCCTGCCTCAATCTGAGGCACAGTGTGGCCGGTAACACTCAAACTGTCTCACTTTTATTTGAAATGGACAGGATTTTAAGTGAAAACAACTACCGGCATGCAGAAAACCGACCAAACGCATTCAGATTCTGTTGAAACTTTAGGAAAACGATCCATGGGTCATTTGTGACGTGTACAAGTCAACCCCGTCTCAATCCAAGGGCCGGTGTGGCCGGTACCACTAAAAGTGACTTTCTTTTGTTTAAAATGGATGCACTTTTAATTAAAATAAACGACATATGGAAAACCGACCAATTCATTCGGATTGTGTTTATACTTTATGAAAACGTTCCATGGGTCATTTTTGACGTGTACAAGTCAACCCCGCCTCAATCTGAGGTGCGTTGTGACCGGCACCACTCAAAGTGTCTCACTTTTCTTTGAAATGGACAACAGTTTAAGTAAAAACAACAACTGACATACGGGAAACGGACCAAACGCATTTGGATTCTATTGATAATTTAGGAAAAGTATCCATGGGTCATTTGTGTCGTGTAAGAGTCAACCTCACCTCAATATGAGGCACGGTGTGGCCGGTACCACTCAAACTGTCTCACTTTTATTTGAAATGGACATGATTTTAAGTGAAAACAACAACCAGCATACGGAAAACCGACCAAACTCATTCGGATTCTGTTTAAACTTTAGGAAAAAGATCCATGAGTCATTTGTGACATTTACGAGTCAACCTCGCCTCAATCTGAGATCCGGTGTGGCCGATACCACTAAAAGTGTCTTTCTTTTGTTTTAAATGGATGCACTTTTAATTAAAATAAACGACATACGGAAAACTGACCAAACCCATTCAGATTGTGTTGATACTTTATGAAAACAATAGATGGGTCATTTTTGATGTGCAAGAGTCAACCCCGCCTCAATCCGAGGTGCGGTGTGGCCGGAACCACCCAAAGTGTCTCACTTTTCTTTGAAATGGACAACAGTTTAAGTAAAAACAAGAACTAACATACGAGAAATGGACCAAACGCATTCGGATTCTATTGATACTTTAGTAAAAGTATCCATGGGTAATTTTTGTCGTGTACGAGTCAATCCTGCATCAATCTGAGGCACGGTGTGGCCGGTACCACTCAAACTGTCTCACTTTTATTTGAAATGGACAGGATTTTTAGTGAAAACAACTACCGGCATGCGGAAAACTGACCAAACGCATTCGGATTCTGTTGAAACTTTAGTAAAACGATCCATGGGTCATTTGTGACGTGTACGAGTCAACCCCACCTCAATCCGAGGGCCGGTGTGGCCGGTACCACTAAAAGTGTCTTTCTTCTGTTTAAAATGGATGCACTTTTAATTAAAATAAACGACATACGGAAAACCGACCAAACACATTATAATTGTGTTGATACTTTAAGAAAATGATCCATGGGTCATTTGTGACGTGTATGAGTCAATATCGCCTCAATCCGAGGCGCGGTGTGGCCGGCACCACTCAAAGTGTCTCACTTTTCTTTGAAATGGACAATAGTTTAAGTAAAAACTATAATTGACATACAGAAAACGGAACAAACGCATTCGGATTCTGTTGATACTTTAGGAAAAGTATCCATGGGTCATCTGTGTCGTGTACGAGTCAAACCCGCCTCAATCTGAGGCATGGTGTGTCCGGTACCACTCAAAATGTCTCACTTTTATTTGAAATGGACAAGATTTTAAGTGAAAACAACTACCGGCATACGGAAAACTGACCAAACGCATTCGGATTCTATTCAAACTTTAGGAAAACGATCCATGGGTCATTTGTGACATGTACGAGTCAACACCGCCTCAATACGAGGGCCAGTGTGGCCAGTACCACTAAAAGTGTCTTTCTTGTGTTTGAAAAGGACATCATTTTAAGTGAATACAACTGAAATTTACACTTATCAACGATAGTCACAAAATCTTTTTCATGAGTTGGGTAGTTTCACTCATGGGTTCATAAGTGACGAGACTCCTAAGAAAATACCTTTTCACCATATATTATAAACAATACAAGTTCAATGCAAAATTCATCACAAATCATTACATACCCAAATCTAGGATCATAAAAAAATGGGATATGAGACAATTTCAAACTCTTATTCAACTCTAATAGGTATTTCTCATACTATTCTGCCTATTAGAATTTGATGGGGAGGTGGGGGCTATGCTGGTTAGGGGGTTGTGCAGGGGTGAGGTGAATTACTACTGGATGATTGTTGTCTTATGAAGATTGAAATAGGGAATTGTTGTACATGACATGGTTGGAAGAGTTTTCTGATTTTATATGTTTTTTTGTTCTATTTTAGGTGTTTTTTATAATTTTTCAAGTCTGTATGTGTTTTTGTGATTTTATTTATGCAGGTGTACAATGGAGGGGATACTGGAGGGAGGGGGGCTGCTGGGCTGCAGTTCTGGAAAAACTCAATACCAATGGTTATAAACCGTTGGTATAAGGGTGCTGGAATTCTGGGAAAACACTATACCAACAGTTTTAAACCGTTGGTATATGTGTTCTGGATTTCTGGGAAAACTTATACCAACGGTTTTAAAACGTTGGTATAGGTGTCTGGATTTCTGGAAAACCAATACCAACTGTTTATAACCGTTGGTATAGGTGTTGCCGGAAAACCTATACCAACGGTTGTAAACCGTGGGTATAAGTTTTCTTGAAAATCACATTACCATCGGTTTAGAACCATTGGCATAATACTTCCTAAAATGCATTACCAACGGTTTATAACCGTTGGTATACATTGGGTTATATAACCAATATACCAACGGTTTGGATCAAACCGTTGGTATAAGGCTTTCCTCACGGCTTACTGGCCAACGGTTTGGAAAACCGTTGGTATAAGATATACCAACGGTTTTCCAGCCTCTACCAACGGTTTAAAACCGTTGGTATAACCTTCTTTTCCAGTAGTGAATAAACCCCCCTTTATGATTTATCTATAGAGTGATATACAATTTTGATGATCATAAACCCTATATCAAGATAAAGGGGATGGTTATTGAATCATGGTGGGATCACCATCAGTTATCCAATTTCATGATTTCATAAAATGGGAACATGGCTATAACAATGGATTGAGGTGACATTTTTTGTTCCATATGGTGGGTATTTTTTGTTTTCATTTCTCCATTCTTCTTGAATTATAGGATTGAAACCTACATCCTTAAAATATGATTTGGTGTTATTATTCTTCATGTTCAATCTTATATTTCGTATAACCCAAATTTTTATTGATATATCCCTATTATTGAACCTATATAACTCATTCCATGTATGATTCTTTTTAGGGTATATGAATTTTACCCTAACCATTTTTATTGTTTCACCAAATCACTAGAGGATTGATGAAGAGTGGGTATTTTTATTCTTCTCTCTCTCCATATCCCACCTATATCCTTCCTACATTAAAATGAAGGGCAGTTGGCTATAAAGGGGGTAGACGTTAACAAGGGGCAGTTATTTTGATGATGGGATATAGTAAAATGGATCAAGAATTGTTCTAATGATGTAGAAAGGATAGTGTCCCAATGCAGCGTGTGTCTCGAGGATGAAGTAGTGATAGAAGTGGAATGGGATCAATTAGTGGCAGTAGAGAGGTAGATTCTATGGGTATGGTATCCTGCTCGATGATAGTAAAGGTCAGGCACAACATACCTTGTGGTGGATCGGGGCGAGAAAAAGTTTTGGTACTAAATAATGGGGGAGTCCATGTAGGCCACACCCCCTCCCACAACCTTATGATACCCACAAGATCTGATTAAATCACACCTACTATATGGAAGTTAGGTGGTTAAGGGTTCCCCACCCCCTAGGTTAGACAATGGAGAATGACTTGATGATGCTACGATGATGGTGGTAATGATGGTGTCTTGGTGTTTCCCTATGATGTGGTAGTGATAGTGGTGTTGTGGACACTATTTTTGGTGCCTATGAGGTGTCTAAAGGGGGAATAGGATTCCACTCTGTGGTAGTGGGGATAGGCCTCAACTCAGTTGGTGACAGACCAATGTAGGATGATGTCATGACATAGTATGAAGGGGGGAGGATGGCTAGGTCACATGCCCTCATCTATCCATCTAGTCCCCATTGGATCAGATCAAATCTAACATTCCATAGAGATGGTGGATAGATAAGGCTAATACAACCCCACTGGGCATGATAGTATAGTTTGACATAATGTGTTTCCCAGATGGTTGGCCCTCGATTAGAATAGGCCTAGAGATGGAGTGTTAGGTAGGGTCTTCCTGACCCAACCCGAACAGGGTGCCTTGTGGCATGTGTTGGAACACATTTCTACACTCCTAGGTGTACGTAGTTCTCTTATTCATTCTATAATAACATTCCCTTATTCAATCATGTAATATCCCAACCCAAATCACCAGGTCCATTTTATAGTGTCCAATGGCCTCATGTTCCCCCCTATACACAAATGGATATTGAATCACTGCAAGGGTCAAAATTAGAACATAGTGAGGCTATTCCCTCATTATATATATATATAAACATAACACAACTAATTGATAATAAAATAACTAAATCATATAAGGAAGGTAAATTAAAGAAACCATATTGAATCAATATTTCATACAATACAACCAACATCCATCCAACTGCATGTTAGTATTAAATAAAAAATGATGGATGATGATAATAAACACTATAAAAAGTAATATAACAGACCTTCTATTTAGTTCACATTAATACATGATTTATTACATAAAATTACACTTAATACAACCCAAAATATTGATTTTTCTAGTATATTTGGAAATTAGATACATAACATGACATCTTAAACATGTGATACAACAACATTATTAAAAATATCCTTAACATGGTTCTAAAATTCCAAATATTTTTTAAAGATACATGAGATATCCTTGAGACAAACATAAGAAAGGGGTGAGATACAAATCACAGTAAAAAAATTAACATGGAATAAGGTGATACATGTCAGAAAATAGGCATATTGAATGGGAATAAAATGAATACTAATCATAAAAATGAATAATGAGACATGATATAACAAGATAATCATAATAATGGAAATGTGGAAACAACTTAAAACACTGCATAATAAACATATAAAAATTATTAACCACCAAATACTCATAGTGGAAAGAGTCCCACAAAGGAATTAGGTTCAATCTCTATCCCAACATGATGTATAATGATACTAAGTATTACCCAATTCATTAGAGAGAAATATATTTTTGGGTTCACCTGTCACATTCATTTTATTCTCATGCTTAAGTGTACCACATAGATCATACAACATGGATTCATTCATCATCATAATTTATTCCATGATCAAGGAATGTGGAATAAATACATTTAATTTCCCAATTAATAAATTATATGTGCTTACAGGTGAACACCCTTGATAGGAAACGGGTATGGTATTCACTACAAATGTTTTTTGGAATGGAAGATCGGGGTGTACTTTTGGAAGCATAATAATGTAACTTAGAAATTAAAAAAAATGGGTTGATGAGAGAGAAAGGGGTATCTCATCACATAGACATAAAATGGGATGTAAAGAGGATATGGAAGAACATATCCTAATATAAGAAAATTTAAATTAAAAGACATGACATATAAGAGAAAAAAATTAATGGATAACTTGTCACTTGAGAATGTGTTGTACACACCACTAAAATTTTCAAATTGTTATGTCGTTATGGTGGCTCCGTCTTCTCTGATGGGATGAGATTTTCTGGGAATACCTCTTCCCCCTTCTCTCAATAATATATGTGTTAAAGGTTCTCCCACTCTGGGGCATGCAACAATCTCATAGGGCCCCTCCCTCTCTAGGCCGTTGATAAAGGAGGTTCCCCTCTCTACTTCTCTAAATTAGAAACAGCTTCCCCTGGGGTTTCCAATGGTGCCTTTGGATTACTACTTCATTAATTCATTGGATGACACTGTAGTGCTATTTATATAGGATTCAGACATTTCCAAATCACCAAATATTCTCAGGTGGACTCTTGGGGAACATTTTGGAGTGGATAAACCTTCTGTGGGATAGTTTCAGATATTTATGTGCTCCTGGGATATAGGGAAACCTAATAGCATCTCTAAACTAAATAGGAAGTCCTTCTACATCATGATCACTTCCTAATATGACTTCATCAAGGTCTGAGAATTGTGTTTTAGAATCTTTAATAGGATTTGGTTCCAGCTCTCCCATTGTTCGATGAAGGTTCATTGGGGCTAGGAATCTCCATTCTTAGTAGTATGGGTGAAACTCACTAGTCTCCCTCTCCCCTTCTACAACCTAGATTTCCTAGAGAAAATTAGGGGCTTACTTGGTGATTTATTATGCATGAATGACCACTCCCTCTGACTTCTGGATTCCTCATCAGCTAGGATCTACATCACTATGAATGTTTTCACTCCTCCAGAGACACATTTGCTTCTCAGAGTCGAAGGATTGGATGAATGTAAGAAACCCCTACTCTACCCCTTAACAACACATTTTCCCCTACCTTTAAACACCATTGGAATTTAATTTCAGTTTGTAGAAGGCTGTCATCCTGTCACCCCTCAACACTCCAAGAAGCTACCCTAGTCCGAGATGTCTCCTCACCATCAACTTTAATAAAGAATCATCCAGCTAGTCTCATGACCTCAGTGACTAATGCAGATGGATTTGACTTTCCAGTATCAGTTTCAATCCAATTTTATCCCTCCCCATCCTCATCTTGGTATGTGACTTCTCCCATTTTCATACCATGCATAGATATGGTTCCATTTATCCCAAGGATTTCTTTACCGATGGACATGGTTCTACCATTCAACCCCTCTCATCATGCCAATTCAGAGCATAAGGTAAAGGTGTTTTCTTGTACCAATAATCATAGATTCTCCTCTTCCCCCAAGAATCACATTGAGGACCCTCCAATATTAATTTAGAATAGGTAAATTCTATTATTTCATGTGTAGGAATGCTCTCCAGTCATAGAATATGAGAAATCAGATTCTCGTCCTATAGTGGAAGAGGTTTCAACACCCACGATCATAATATCTTCCCCAAATGAGTGTCCACCGGGTCTCACTCAAAAATGATATAGATATACTAAAACTCTCAATCCAAGAGGCTTCCCATGCCTAAGAATAGTACAAGGTGAAACCACATTCAATACTCTATTTGATAATATGGAACATCAGCAGCTTGGGAGCCGTAGTGAATACGGAATTCCATTCCAATGAGGTGTCCAGGAATGGTGTGTGCCTAGTTGCGATTATTGAACCAAAACATTATTCTTAAAAAATTTGAAGCTTTTATAAAAGGATCGGAATGAACCATTTCTTACACGTTGAACCTTTTAATCACTATATATGGTTAATATGGAAGTTATGTATCTCAGTTGATGGGGTTGAGGTTTTTAAATAGTAGGTATTTGTTAAAATTATCTCAGATAAGGTGTCTTGTTTCTTCTCATTCGTCTATACCAAATGTGATTCTAGGATAAGGGAAAACTTTTGGAGAGGCATGGACTCCTTTAATCTGGGTGAATCTCCCTGTCTAGTTGGGGAAACAATAACACTATATCTGATGCATTAGAGAATAATGACCAAGGGATCTACCCTTGGAGGTATAGAGTGACCTTTTCATCCTTTTCTTCTTAGAATGGATTGTAGGACTTGGGTTTTCCAAGAGATAAGTATACTTTGTGAAATAACAAGAGATGGAATCATTATACATTATATAGGATGGATGGATGCCTTTATAACTATAATTTCATCTCATATTTTCCCAACACCAAGGTTATTCCTCTGGTTCAGGCGGTGTTAGACCACTCACCCCTTCTTATAAACATGAAAGCTAGGAACAATGGGGGGAAGAATTTCTTCTTCCCCAATAGGTGGAGCCTTTAGCCCTCATATCATAAATTGGTGTTGGATTCATGGTAATGGGATTTATAGGGAAGTATCTATATTACATTTCACAATAAACTACAATGGCTCAAAAAATATCTCACTTCATGGTTCTCTTTAATTCCCTCTGATCTCCTCAACCTGGAAGAAAATAAGTCTGATATCGATCTCATAGAGGTTAGTTCAGAGGAGGCATGGAATGAGGATACCTATGATTATATAGAATTCAAGATTCAATGTTATAATATTATTCTTGAGTATAAAAGGATCCTATGTGAGAGATCTAGATCCATATGGCTAAAATTAGGGAACTGCAACACTACTTATTTCCAAGCTTTATTGAAAGAAAAATGGTGAGGCAGTGTTCCTAACATCTGTTTGGATGACAGTTACCTCCCCAATGATCCAAAGATGATTTTTGGTATTATTGTGTCTCATTTCAACTCCCTTTTATGAAATCCTAACTCACACATGTAGGATGGATACCTGAGTGGGGATTATGATATATTTATGACTGTTCATCAAGTTGTGGATCCATAGATCAATGATTTTCTAGGCGGAATACCAGATGGGGGGAGGTTTGGGAGAACATTAAATCTCTTAAATAATAGAGTGATCTCAGACCAGATGGATTTCCATGGTCCTTTTATGTGAACGCCTCAAATGTTATCAAGAAATAATTGGAGTAAGACATCCAAGACTTCTTTCACAGAGGCCCTTTTCCCTTATTTTCTAGTTCCATGACCATGGTTTTAATTCCCAAATTGAAATACCCCTATTATATCATGAAGTTTACACCCATCAGCATGTGAACTTCCTACACAATATTTTAACCTCCATTATCAATAGAAGGTTGTCTCGATATATCAAGAATTGGGTCTCTAATAAGCAACATGTGTTTATAAAAGGTAGGTCCATTCAAGGATCCATTGGTATATCCCAATAGATTATTGAAGATATTAGTAAGAAGGTGGTGGGATCCAATATTATTATTAATGTGGAAATGGATAAGGTATATGACCATCTCATGTAAAATTTTATTCTCCTTGTGATGATGTTTATGTGATTCTCAGAGGGGGTTATTGAATTTATCTTTAACTATTATAGATCATCCTGGTTCTCTATTCTATTAAAAGTTAATCAATGTGGCTTTATCAAATCTATTAGGGATCTACAGAAAGGTGCCCCTTATCCCCTACCATTTCATCATGTCTCAAGATTCTCCTAGTAATCTCATTGCTTAAATTGTGAAGCATGGTTTCACTCAACCCTACCATTAATGAGCTAACTTCAGTGTGGTTTCTCATATTATATTTTTCGATGAAATGGTATTCTTTATTAATGTATGCAGTTCAATATTTATAGGTTTTATAAACAACAATGATGTTTAATCAATATGAAGAAGTGAAATCACCAATAGAGACATAATCTATGTAATGTTAACCCCTTAATTCCTAGACAGGCAGCGATAGAGAGTTGAGTTTATTCTGAACATTCATAGAATGAATTTTCTGATGGAATATTTAGGAGTACCACTATCCTCAGCTATAGTCTGTATCAGATATTTTGAGGGCATGTTTGAAAAAATCACCGACCTCATTCTGAACTGGAAAAATTATTTCATATCCTTTGGGGGGAGAATCACATTGATCAATAGCATCATGTCATTGATACCAATGAACATCCTCTCAGTGTTTAAGGCTCCCAAAGACATTATCAAGGAGATTGATAGCTTGTTATGTTCTTTAATTTGGGATGCTCAGGGGGAGGGAAGATTCCATTGGGACTCTTGGAAACAATTATCTATTCCATTGTAGAATGGAGGTATTAATGTAATTAATTTCACTCTGGAAATACAATTTTTTGAAAGAAAAACTATCATGGGATGTGATCGAAGGTTGTTCTCTTTGGAGTATATTTATCACTAGGTAGTATGGGAATAACCTGGGCAATACAAGGGTCCACTCTAATGCCTTTTGTCTCTCCCTCCTATGCCACTTACTTGTGAATCAAAATCATTCAAGGTGGATATTGGGGCATGAATATATTGACTTCTCGGAATCAAATAGGGTGGGAAAGGTGTTGTGATTCCCTAGATGTCCTACGCTAAAGATTTTATTCTTCTAAGACAGCCTCTACCCCTCATTTATTAATAGGATCCTGAAACCTATCCAAAATAATTAATTATATCTATTTGGAGGACACTTCAGATGAATGAAAATACACATGATCCCCATCTGGTCTCTTCTTGGATAAATCCTATCAGAACTTGTCTCGTGAGGTCCATACAATTGATGATTGAGTGAGTATTCTCTAGAATTAGTTGATCCCGACTAAGTTTATCTTTCTGATATAGATGATCCAAAATTGTGTGATTCCTACTTATGTGGTAGTCATATGGAAGGGATTCAGCATTAAATCCATCTTCCCTTGCTTCATGGTGCATAAATAAAAAACCATTATTCACCTCTTTTGTCATAGTGAATGGAAAACCAAAATGTGGGGGTGATAGGTGGCTTCATTGAGGTTTCAAAACTCATGGATCATTTTTATGATTTACATATATTTCTTCAGCCTTAGTTCAGTGGGGATGGTAGTATCATGTAAGAGGAGCCTACCCAAACTGCCCTACTTATGAAAGGTTGTTGGTTCTTATGGGAGGCTAGAAACAAGGTACGTCATAATAGACCCTCGTCATTTGGTACTGCTATGGTTTTTAGGACCAAATACCTCTTAGTAAATCTAGTTCACCTTCAGAAACACAGGGATAGGGGCCCCTCTATTAGAGGATTAAAGGAAAGTTAATCCAACTATATCGCTCCTAACTCCATAGTGTTGGGGCACTAGGTGAGATGGAACCCTCCCTCCTTCATCTAAAACTTAATGTTGATGTCTTGTGTAGTCTAGGGATTATGAAGGGTGGAGGTGTGCTATTTTATCCTAAGGGTTTAGGGATCTTTTTCTTTAGCGGCCTTTATGGGGTTGGTTACTCTCTCAAAGCGGAATAAAATGAAATTTACCAGGGCCTTTTCTTATCTCACTTAAAGCACATTTCTTTGGATGTTGTCAAGATGAAATCTAAGACAATATGAAGCTCAATCAAAGGTCTTTCTTACATTGCATGGAACATAATCTAAATGATTTTAAAATTATAAACCCTTATCACCCATGGGATTGTGATACTTCACACATGGGGTGAAGGAAATCAATTGGCTGATTTCCTAGCCCCTAAGGCCTCCCTAGAGTTCCCTTTATTAGAGTTCTAATTCACAAGATTCCTTCACCTGAGAGGTGATAGAATTGTGATAGCTGATTCTCTCAACCTCCATTTTTTCAAACCCCTTGACTATGCTCACCATTTTTCACCCTACATTTTTATTATAGATTTTCTATTGAGTAAAAAAACATGACATAAAAGGAGTGATTGATAAAATAGGATAGTGGAATACCCCTTACAAAATTTTGGAATAGTAACAACTTAGGTAATGGTCAAAATGAGAGAGGATAAATGATCTATAATTCAAATAAAAACCATTGGATAATAAGGGAATATTTATAAATTAATGGAAAATGTTTAATTGAAATTAAAATGAATAATTTTAAAGGAGGAGCTTGTATATAAATGAGAGGAGAGGAATCCCTTACCTGAGTGTGTGACTCAAAATGATTGTGAGAGGCATATTGAGGGTTTGGGATACCATGGTAGGACTCTATATAGTGGTGGAAAATAGTATAGATGTTCTTTAAGGAGTTTTAGTGATGAGAAATGGGCTCTTGGGTTGGTTTATATAGGAAAAGAGGGGGATTTATTTATTTATTAGATTTTTAACTCTACATAATAAAATAACCAAAACCAAAAACCATCCCATGGTTTTAGAAAAATGGGAGTGGTTATAATTATTTTATACGTCCAAGTTCCAGACATAAAAAAATAATTCCATTTCTTATGTGGATGTGAGTCACACTCCTAAATAAAATGGTTTTAATACCTCAAATCATATTAATGATTTTGAAGGATTCATAATGGATTTATAAAATAAATAAAATAATCTTAAAATCAAATTATTTTAAATTTAAAACATATATTTGATCTTAGATAACCTTTATTCATTTTTTAATCCCTTTTGTATCATTATTATGTCATAATATACAAAGTATATTTATACGATATTTAATTTTTACCTAAAAATTATACTATCTCAGAAAACTAAGAAAGATTAACCATTAAATAATTTTGACATTATGATTCCAAAAATAATATTCATTTGATATAAATAATCTTCTAAATAAGTGAATTTTAAATTATAAAATAAAATTGAAATTTATTATGAAATGTTGTGTTTTTTGACAGTGATTGTTTTTGAACACTTATAAAAATTACATTTGACTTCATAAAATTTATATAATAATTTATATTTACAAAAAATTATTTAACAATAATATTTTAATGAATTATTATTAATTTAAAATTTTCATTAATTAATCAAAATAATTTCATTAATTGAATTTTAATATAAGTCAAAAATACTATTTTTGTTTTACTGTATCAAAATAAAAATCATTTAATAAGTAACAATAACAGGTTGAAAATATATTCATTATTATATAAAAAATGTATATACTCATATTTCTAGGGTTTTGATACTTATCCCTTCAATACACCAGAAAATCCCCTAAGGGTAAGTATGTGTGTGATGGTGGGACATTCATGGGGTGGTTCTGCAAACATGGTTTGGGATGTGATCTTGGTGAGATCGAACTTCTTTCATAACCCGTTTTGATCTTGCTGAATTTGTTGGATCTAGGATTTGGATCATCCAAGTTAAAATAGAAAAAATGATATCTCCCTCAGAAGCTCTAATAAATGGGCTTCATATGGTACAATCCTACTAGTTGAGGCCATAAATTCTTTTTTCTGTGTTAATTGGATCTGTTAAAACCCTATATTTATACAACAATGTGATCACTTCTCTATGACTATATTATTAGTGGTAATGATACTTAAAGGTCATTTAAATCCAATTGGAGATAATAAAACATAAAATTTCATGTATTTGCTATAACATTATAACATAGTAATAATTTTAATTAAATCAAAAGGGGAATTTTATTTATAATAGTTTGGGTTGTTATATTCTTCTCCCATTACAAAAATTTTCTCTCAAAATTTTCTTTTCCCACAATATAATAGACGAGGGAAAATCTATTTCATCACCTCCTCCTTTTATCACATTACTTTTTCAAACTTGTGGTCACTCCAAAACACTTTAACAAGGTTCATTTTCTTATTTCATATAAATTTTCCCCTATGATCAAGGATTTTCAATGGATACTTCTCACAGGAAAGGTCATCCTTCAATGGTACCACCTCTGGATTCAGTTCATGTGAGGGGTTTGGTATGTACATTCATAAGATGGATACATGGAATACATCATGTACTTGATATAGTTTTAGTGGGAGTTATAGTTTATATTCCACCACCCTGATACGATCAAGGACCTTAGAGGGACCAGTGTATCTTGGACTAATCTTTCCCTTCTTCCAAAATCTCATCACCTTCCTCCATGGAGATATGCAGAGGAACACCATGTCTCTAAAATCAATCTATAGGTCTCATCAATGATTATCGAGATATCCATTCTATCAACTCTAAGAAAACATGATGTGATACTATATGGTTTTATCCTTTTCTACCAATTCCTCAACCATTTCGGGTCCTAGTAGTATGTGTTCCTGAACATCATCCCAACATGCCGGTGTTCTACACCTTTTCTCATAAAGGGTTGATAAGTATAAATTTGGATGATCAAGAGAAAATTATTGTTGTAAGATAACTCCACCAAAGGAATATATTTGTCACATACTCCTTTTAAGTCCATATAACATACTCACAACATGTATTCTAGTGTTTGAATAGTCCTTTTGGATTGTCCATTAGTTTGAGGATGATAGGACGTATTGAAGATCAGCTCAGTGTTTAGATCATTTTGGTGAATTTTCTAGAACTTGGAGGTGAATATTGGATCTCAATTGAATATTATTGATAGTGGTACTCCATGAATCCTTTCCACTTAAATAAAGTATATCCATGAAAATTTATCCAGTGTGAAGTCCTCTCAAATTGAGATAAAGTTAATTGTTTTTATAGGATGATCCCCAACAACCCATATATCATTATTTCCCTTGGATTTGTTCAAAAATTTTGTGACCAAATCCTTGGTGATGTTCTCCCATTTCCATTTTGGTATGAGTAATAGTTACATCATCTCCAAAGATTTATGCCTTTCAACCTTATCATTATGGTATACCAGGTACTTTGAAGAATATACAATGATCCCCTTCTTCATATTTTCCCACCAATAGTGATCACATAAGTTTTGATACATCTTTTTTCTTCTTGGGTGAGTGGAGATATTCAAACTATATGCATCAACTAATAGTTTCTTTATTAACTCATGTTTTGATGTAACACATAGTCTTGACCCAAATATCACAATTCATTCATCATTGATATTGAAATCCAATGATTTCCCTTTCCTTATATTTTCCAATTTCTTCTAAATTCTCACATAATTTTTTTGAGAATAATTTAACCTCTCTAGAAGGTATGAATAGAAATTATTTTTCAATGCATTAATGATTTTACTTCCATTATGATTCACATGTCCATCCTTTTCAATTCTAAAAAGATCACATCCCTATTAATTCTCATTGATGATAGAATTTCTAGATCCTTTGAACTTAGAGTGTCATACACTTTATTCTATTTACTAGGAAGGTATTGAATTGAGAATTTATAGTCCTTGATTAGCTCTAACCATCTTCATTGGTGTATATTATTCTCTTTATATTTGAATATATACTTGAGGATTTTGTGATCCATATATATTTCACACTTTTCTCCTAAAGATATAATGAAACCATATTTTAAAATTAAATATCACTACATATAACTCAAGATTATGCATTGGGTAGTTCTATTCATAAATTTTCAACTTCCTCGATACATTAGCTATGAATTTTTCATTATGCAATAACACAAAACCTAATTACTTCTTCTAAGAATCACTGAATGACAAAAATGTTTTTCCAATTGTGGGTAGTGTGAGTACATGTGTAGTGATGAGAATCCTTTTCAGCTCTATGAATATCACTTTGCATTCATCATTCTATAAAAACATGACTCCCTTCTGAGATAGCTTGGTTAGAGGGTTTGACAACTGTGATAAATTTCTCACAAATTGAAAATAGTACCCAGATAATCCCAGGAAACTATGGATATATGTCATAGATGTTGTCTCATCCATCATTAAATTGATTCTATAATTTAAGGGTCCATATATATCCCATTTATTATGATGATATTCCCCAATAAAGATACTTTCTTCAACTATAACTCACAATTTCTATACTTGGCATAAATATTCTCCTTTCATAGGGTCTTTAGCACAGTGCTCAGATACTCCTCATGGTCCTCCTTGATTTTGGAGTATATTAGATTTTCATCTATAAATGCTACCAAAAATACGTCCAAGTAATCTCTAAAGACACTATTCATCATGTCCGTGAATATTGATATAGTATTAGTGAATCAAAATGGAATTAGTATGAACTCATAGTGCCTATACCTTGTATGAAAAGAGTTTTGGGGGATATATTCCTTCTTCACCCTTATTTGATAATATACTGATCGAATATCCACCATAGAGAATTATTTTGTTCCAAATTGATGATTGAACAAGTCATCAATCCGAGGCAGAGGATAATTTTTCATTATCGTGATCTTCTGGAGCTCATTTTAATTGATGCAAAGGCGCTTTAACCAATCCTTCTTCATTTTGTAGAGGATAGGTTACCTCCATGGTGAAGAACAAGGGAATATGAACCCTTTATATAGATTCTCATGTATTTGTTTCTTTATATACTCATGTTCATATGGAGTCTTGGGTAATGGAAATGCCCCACTGGGTATAGCCTTAATTAAAAATTAAACCTCTCAGGTCGGAGGAAGACTAAGAAATTCCTCGATAAACAGATCTGTGTATTACCTCACAATAGACATGTGTTCGAGGATGGTTGTTTCCTTGTACTCAATAATTTGATCTAGATACTCTTGTTTATATGGAAATAATATATATTATTTTAATGATGGTTCTAGGGAAGATCCATCTTCCTCCCTTTACTTGTACAGAATCGTGGGTCAATTTTCAATACTGAGACTGCTTTCTTTCTCATGTCAATTTATGTTGGATATATAAAGGGAAAGATAATCCAGACCTAGAATTGCATCAAACTCTACCAAAGGGAGTATCAAAAGTTTCTCTAGGAAATTCAGTCAACAATCATTGATAGGTTAGGAGTTATATACTTTGGATGCAATAATCCCCTATTTTTTGTTTTCACTGACAACTCTACTTCCATGATTTGGGTTGGTGTTGGAATAGTTATACTAAAATTTTGTGATATGATGGAATTCATATAAAAATAACCAAAAAGTATGTTCTCTATTCTTGAAATAATAAATAGTGTACCTATAACCACATCATTATTAGGATCCACCTCAATGGTTGTGATGGACAAATCTATCCATTGTTGCCTTGGAGGTTATTGGTTTTCTCCGAAACCCCTTGGATTAGAGAATTGACTTGAAAAGTTCCATGGTTCCTTGAAATTTAATAAATGAACAATGAACTGAGGGTTTACTTTATAATTCATTTCCTCTATCACATTATAAGGTTTTTCCTATCAGTAATTGTTAGCTAGGTGTTCTTACTTCCCAAACCTAAATCATTTCTTTATTCCATTTACATAATTTCCAGGGTGCTTCTTCTTTCACCTATGATAAGTGAGATGTTGAAATTTTTTAGCACCATTTAATTTCTCCATCAGATCGAAATAATTGAACTCCACTTTATGATTCTTATCCCTAGGATACCCTTGATATTCTACGATCTCCATTTCGACTTTGAGGGCACATTAGACAATTTTATCATAGCTACCAAAGTCAAAAATCTCTATGGATTTTCATAGACTAGGTTTTAGCCAACCAAAGAAGAAATAAACCTTGTATTCAGGGGTAAAAACAAATATAGATTCATATCATTAAAGTCTTTTGAATATTTCCACATACACCCTGATAGATTTTCTATCTTTTTTAATGCGGGAAAGTAAATCCCTTTACATTTTATGTTGGAGAGTACGAGTAAAATATTTATTAAAAAACATTTCCTTAAATTCATACCACTCCATCACCTAAATATCTTCCTAAAGCTTTATATTCTTGATCAATTTCCACTATTGATCAGATTCTCCCTCCATATGATAAATGTATAGTAAAAAATTATCTTCCTCCAAACATTGAAGATGGATAATATTTTCTTAATGGAGTTGATGCATTATTCTGTGATTAAGGGATCATATGATCAATTAAAAGTTTGAGGGCTTTGTCGCATAAAGATCTCAATTGAATAATGTTCTCTCCTAGGGGGGTTTGGATTCTCCTCCTTATCTGGTTTTCTATTCAAAACCTAGGTCAGCTGAGAGAGTATCTTCATGATGTTCATGATTCCTTTTCCCATCGAGTTAGGCATGTTGTTGGGGTAATCATCACATCACTTGTCTCATTAATTGTTTACCTGATTCCTCCAATTAATGGTCATTGGATAGAATAAATGGAAAATTAAGGATGATTATTTTTAAATTATTAAACACATAAAAGAGTAATCCAATGATATTAAATGGATTTGTTATAAATTACATTTATTTATTAACTTATGAATCTTTAGTCTTCAATCTATGTTATCCAAGATCTATTTAAAAGAATGTATTCTTATGGGAGTTATTGTTCCCTTAATAATAGTTCATATTGATCTTATGAATTTACTGAATCATATCCCCTAGGATTTTCAAACCAGGTGTGTATTAAAGCCCATTTTCGTGTACCAAGTTACCCCAAGTCAGGCCCGGGATACCTTGTCCGAGTTATTACCCCTATATACATATGTTCCAGAACAATGTCCACTTATAGTATCTAGAAATGGATGTATTATATTGAAAAAAATTAGTCTATACTTACCAAAATTTATCGATGTTTTCATATACTTAGTCTTATCTGTAATTCTTTTTCTGGTTTTTTCTAATACTAATACATAAAAATAACTAAACTTTTACTCTGATACCAACTATAACAACCCTTCAAATTAATTCACATTAATATATTATTTCTTACATAAAATGACACTTAATACAAAAAAATATTGATAAGTCTAGTGTTGGTGGGAATTAGTTTCATAGTATAACATGTTGAACATGGAATATAATAACATTATTGAAAATGTTTCTTAACATGCTTCTGAAATTCCATGGCTTTTTAAAACTGCATGGGATAACCTGTGGAAAAACATAAGAAAGGGGTGATCTATAACACACAATAAGGGAATTAACATGGAATAATGTGATACATTTTAGACAATAGGCATGTCAATAGGGCATAACAATAATAGGAATTATGAACATGAATAACGATACACGATATAGAATGATAATCATAACATGGGAAATGTGGAAATAACTTAAAACACTACATCATAAACATAGGTCATGGATAAACTACCAAGAAATCTTGGTGAAAAAAGTACCATAAAGGTGTTTGGTTCACTCCCTATCCCAACATGACATATCGAGATACTAATCATTACCCAATTTATTGGAGTGCTATATAACTCCGAGTGCACCTATCACATTCGCTTCATTCACATGCTTAAGTTTTCCATATAGATTATACAACATGGATTTATTCATCATCATAATTTATTACATGATAAAGGAATTTGGAATAAATAAATGTAAGTACTGAATTAAAAAATTATATGTGCATAAAGGTGAACACCCTTGATAATAAATGGTTATGGTATTCACTACACTGTTGTTTTGGCATGGATGATCGGGGTGTAATTTCGACAACATAACCACATCAGTTAGAAATTCATAAAAATTGGTTGATGGGAGATAAAGCAGTCTCTCATAACATATAAAGAAAATGGGATGTAATGGGGATATGTAAGAACATATCCCATCATAAAAAATTTTATTTAAAATACATGACATAAAAGGAGTGCTTGATAAAAGAGAGGAGTGGAATATCCCTTACAGAATTTTAACATAGCAACGACTTAGGAAATAGTCAAAATGATAGAGTATAAATGATATCTAATTCAAATAAAAACCATTTTACATTAAGGGAATATTTATAAATGAATGTAAATATAATAAATTGAAATTAAATGGACTAATTTCAAAGGAGTTCCTTGTATTGAAATGAGAGGAGAGGAATCCATTACTTTAGTGTGTGACACTAAATGCTTGTGAGGGGATTCTTGAGAGATTGAGGGCACCTTGGGAGGACTATAGAGAGTTTGGGGAAGAGCATTTATTTTCTCAAAAGAGTTTTAGTGAATATAAATGGGATCTTGGGTTTATTTATATAGGAAAAGAGGGATATTTCTTTATTATTTAGGTTTCAGAATCTACATAATAAAATAAATAAAACCACAAAACATATCATGGTATTTTATTATGGATTATTATAAATTGGAGTGGTTCTCATTATTTTATAATTCCAAGGGTCTAAAATAATAGAATTATTACCTTGGTTATGCGGAGGTGAGTCACACTCTTAAAGAAAATGATTTTAAAACCATAGAATATATTTATGGTTTTAGAGAATTCATAATGGATTTATAAAATAAACATAAAATAAAATTATTTTAAATATAAAATATATATTTGGTCTAGGATACAATTTATAGTATTTACTACATCACTTTTGGTTCATTATGATATCACAATACACAAATTATATTTATATGGTATTTAATTTTTACCTGAAAATTCGGTTGTCTTAGAAAATTATGAAAAAATCATTGTTCGATAATTTTGAAATTTTGATTCATAAATAATATTCAATTTATCTATATAACTTTCGGTATATTTTAATTTTCCCTTTTAAAATAAAATTGGTTTTTGTTAAGAAATGTTGGGTAGTTTGACAATAAAAGTTTTCAAACCCTTATAAAAATTACATTTGACATAATAAAAATTATACGATCCTTTATATTTGATAAAAATTTTCTTATAATAATATTTTATTAAATTATAATTTATTTATAAAATCCATTAATAAATCAAAATAGATTCATTAATTTAGTTTTAATATTAAAAAAAAATACTATTTGTGTTTTATTGTATCAAAATAAAAATCATTTACAAAGTAACGATAATAGGATGAAAATATATTAATTATTATATAAAAAATGATACACATACTCATAATGATAGTTTATTTATACATATCCCTTTAATACTCCATCAAACACCCTAAGGGTAAGGTACACTATTGTGGGACTTTCATGGGGTGGTTCAATAAACATGGTTTGGGATGTGATCTTGTTGAGATTTAACTTCTCCCATAAATGATTTCACTCATGCTTAATTTGTTGGATATCAGCTTGGTCTTGGTCAAGGGAAAATCATAATGATGTTATCTCTATCAGAATCTCTGATAAATGGGCTTCATAGGGTATGATCTTACATGTTCAGATCATCACTTCTTTTTTCTGTGTCAATTAGATTTTTTATAACCCAATATTTATAATAACCACATGATCACTATTCAATGATTATATTATCAATGGTAATGATACTTAATTAAATCCAATTGGATGTAATAAAACATAATAAGTGAATTTTGTTTCTATATCCATAATATATAGTAATACATTTAATAAAATAAAAATGGGAATTTTATTTATAACTATTTGAGTCATTACAAGTAACTCAAAGTCCACCATAACTCCACTCAACTTCTTTCATTCTTTATTTTAGCTTCCTGATAGAGGTCCCTTTCCCTTTTTTAGATATATGACCATAAAGTCTACAAAAACACCTAGATATCCACTCAGTGTGTTAGTATAAACCCAGTTGGACACCACCACCACATCCAGAAAATAAGTATAGAATTTATATAGAGGTGTATGAAATGATTGAAAAGTAAATAAAAAAGTCAATAATCACATATCGGGTCATCATGTGCTAATTAGGCTACCACGATCCTCAACACGACATGATTCAACTACTTATTAGAAGAGAAGTTATGTTTGGTATACATGAATCTCATATCAAGCCCCAAGACCAATGTAAGGCTCAGAGTATAATATAAGTCCATCATGTCTCAGGTTAGTCCATAAGGTTGTTTCTCCCTACTAACTATCTCATGTGGGGTCACAAGGCCTTCATTCCCCACTAACAAAACATAGTTTAGGCTTTAAGGATATCATGACTTTTCATCTATCATCCAAGTCCCCACTATAATCATCATATGTCATGTAACACATGATCCACCTATAAGAGATTTTCCAAGTCAGTATGATTCCTATAATAAATTTCATACCAGATAGAATAAGTCTACAGGACATACATATATATACATACACAGTCAATTGTGAGGAAATTCTTGAATCATACACATTCATAAACATGTCAAAACATAAGAGGTCATATAGACACACACACACGAAAGAATTTCATATCAGAAAAGGTCTAACAAGCTACACACACAAAATCATGGATTATCATACCATTTATACTATTTTCTAAGATGGTAAAGAACTTCCTATATTAAATATATCAAGGAAAAATGTCAAAGTTTGATACCCTATCCAAGCTCTCACACTTATTATCCCTAGAATCAACCTAAAATTACCAAATGAGGATTAAAGAGATAGGATCAAAGAAGAATAATAATTTGAGGGATAAGAAAGGTTTATAATTACCTGATGAGATCTAACATAATGATAGGATCAATAAGAATCTACGTATGATATAGAAAAAACATGATTTTTTATCATCCTTTTCCTCAAATCTAGATGTAATCTCATTAGATCATTTAAAAATTCTTATATTTGACCATGATAGACCAGATATAGGGTATATGATAAGGATAATAGAGATGATCTAGTAAGGACATGATGATTGGAGGATAAATTATTACTTTCCTCAAAATCCATAGGCATGATGTCTTTAGATCCAATTTAATTTCTCTTTAGTGGAAAGGAATTTTCCATGAAGGACCACTAGAGTCCCTATGCTTGATATACCAAGGTTTCAGGAAAATAATGATGGGTTTTAAGGGGATTTTAGGGAAAATATGAATTTTCATATTATTTATTTCTATATTAATAGTTTTGGTACATAGTTTACTAAACTATGCATCAACTATAAATGGATCACTACATATTTAGATAAACTGCATGGTTTGGATACACGTTTTTTTAAACTAGGATCCAGACATACGTTTTCATATATTCTAAATTACCCAATATCCTATGCAATGTCGCATGGTTACCTATAATCATGCACCGCATACTTACCTTCCCCAATATGTCACACTATTACTTGAGGAGAACCACATGGTTTCCCTTAATATTGATCAAAACATGATCCCCCTTAAATTCTTCTAAAACCCTATAGAACCACCTAGAAGATACCAAATAATTCACCCAAACAAATAATAACTAAGAAACACTTAAAGAATGGATGAAATTGAAGCATATCACACCAACGAAGTTTGGGGATATTATAATACCCCCTCCAAGGGCTTCTCATAATCGAGAAGTGTCTCTAAAGTTATTAATATAAAAACTCAATGTAATACTCCCACACATCTGATTTTCACTCAAAATATTCTTTTTAGATACAATTTTTATCAATAAAAATCAAACAAGTGGCATTACCTTTCATCAGAGTACATTATTCTCTAAAAATTTTCATAGGATGTTCCTCGAATGAGTCATACACCCTTAAATCAACATATTCATCATCAATCACATATGAAGTATTCATCCCATACATTCCATATTCAAACACATGGAATAAATCATACATACCTTGATGTCATAGAGTAAGATCCCATCAGTAAGCCACCATGCCATTTTATTCAACTATCTTGAACGGTCCCACAGACCATGGTGGTAATTACCCCCACCTTCATAATCGGTGGTTCCTCAATCGAGGTGATACTTATAAGAAATCTCAGTCACCCACTCTAAAATACAAATATCACCAATATTATTCGACATTAGAATGATCCCTTCTTTGAGTGGTAAAAAACAACTTCTTAGTTATTTGTACCCACTCAATGGTTTACTAAACTAAACTAAGAATGAAAACAACTGACAATCTAGATTCACGGAAACATAATGGAGAGTAATAGGGTAAACTATAAAGAGACTAAAAAATATCCATATAAATTGAAAATTGAAAACTATTATTATAAGTAAACTCTATCAAATCCATATGGTCATCCCATGCTTCACCAAAGTTTAGCATGAACCCCCTCAAACATATCCTCTAAAATCATGATTATGCTCTCATATTTCTCATAGGAACTTTGGGAAACAATACTATCTCTAAAACATATATCCTACCTAACTCAACCGTGGATTGATTTTCTCAAACGACCACTAAATGTGCAAATTTTTTAAGCCAATTGACACTAACTCACACTATATCATAACCACTCAGGGTGATGGGTGACACCGTGACAATGTCCATCACTATCTTATACCAATTCCACATAGGTATAGGAGTTGGATGAAGTAATCCATCAGGCCATTGATGTTACTCTTTGATATTTTGGTAAGTGATTCAAGGATGGAAAAATCTATCTACGTCCTTTTTCATTCCTAGCCACTAAAAACAACATCGGATATCATGATACAATTTAGTTAATCATGCATGTACCAACCATCTCAACGAATGTGTGACCCTCATATATTAACCACTAATATAAGTATAAACTACCACTATATCATGGATATGAATCATATAATTCTCATATAAGGATCACCTGAAAATAATTTCATCCCATCTCTTCCTCTCCTGCATCATTTGAAAATCTTGATCAGTCACCAGACCTACCTTGAATTTAACACCCAAAGTAGGATTTATGACCAAGGGTTCACAATATATAACCTCTGACTGCACTGATACACCTACCTAACAATTCTTGAGTAAACTAGTCAACTTTCAGTCTTCTTCTAATGGCTGAAATACCAACTCCTGCATCTCCCTACTGATATCATCTGCAAAAACATAACCTTCTCTTGGGAAATAATCCATCTTAAAATCAAATGTTTTTAGATACTCGAACCAATATCTCTACCAAAAATTAAATTATAGAAAATATATCGTAATCTATTGTGATTCGTATATATAAATAATCACTCTCTAAAGAGATAATAACACTAATATTCCAAAGAATGAACCATAATTGATAATTATAAGTCATGAGTATGGTAGTTTCAACCATGGGGTCAAAATTAGTGAGACACATAAGCAACTACCTGATCATGATACATCATGTAAAACCCAAAAATAACCCTATAGACATCAAAATAAAATGCATAACCTATCCTTCATTCTCATAGAATCAAAATCGATGTAGATATAAATATTCTTTTTAGATATATGAATGCCTCCTTGTATAGGTCGGTCCACTCTAACTTCACCCCTTCTTAGTAAGTTATATCATAGGTGCTACCAAATAGAAGACGTCATGGATGAGTCACCTATAGTACCCAAATAGTACAAGGGAACTCCAAATATAAAACACATTCCTAGGTCACTCCCATGATATATCCACCTCCACCTTCTCCAGATCAACAGAAATACATGTCTCATAATTAAAATTCCTAATAAATTGTACCTATTATATCCAAGAGTAAAAATTTAAGATAGTAGAATAAATATTATTCACTCAAATCATTCTCAACGCATTTAAAAAATCTATATCATGAAATTCCAAGGTCCATGAATATATCAAGATGTTTTCAACAAATACCATGATAATAGAATCCATATATGGTTGAAAATTTCTATTCATGAGGTTCATGAACACCACTGGAAAATTGTTTAAATATAAATAGTGTCATAGGGTACTCATATAACCCATATTTTATTTTAAACACAATATTAAGTATATCCACTTCCCTGACCCGAAGTTGGTGATAACACAATCATATATCAATTTTTGGAGAACCACCGAGTACTCCTCAACTAATAAAATAAATATTTGATCTAAGGTAATGGATATGGGTTCGTGAATGTATCCTAATACAATTGTCAGTAATATACACATATATTTTATCTTCCAACCTCCCTTAGAAAAAATGAAATGAAGTATCACTAGGGTAAGCCCTCAGCCAAAAAACCCACTTTTTCTCAAGATCTTCAAGATTGACTTCCAACTCCATCTCGGTTGATGGTATCCAATATTGAGGGATCAATGAAAGTTACACACCTAATAAGAGTTCAATCACAAAATAAATTCCTATTTATAGAGGAATTAAAGATAAATAATTTGGAATGACGTCTGGGTAGAGGTCTACCATAAATGAAAAATTGGTTGGTGTTGTTACTTAATCTACTTACAGAACCATACCCACCACATAAGTCCTAATAGTCATGATCTGACCAAGTTTTGGTCCCACTATACCTACTTATATATCTCATTATCTAGTCAAAAAATGATTCAATCCTTTCGGGGGTAATAGTCACCCATATTTGATAACAGTTGATAAATTATTAGTAACATGTCAAGTAGTCCATACCATAGATCACATAAAAACTTGTTATCCTGGAAACCAAGAAAACCCCAAAAAGTTTTTAGCTCACATCCACTATAGGACATCCTAAAAATATCTAAGTATTCTTTATCCTATTTCCAAGTGGAGTATCATGAGATAAAAAATTGAGGAAAATATTTAAAGGAAAACCTAACCTAAAAATTACTTGAGCAGGTATAAAATAATGGTAAAATATTTTATCAAACAAGGTGATAGAGAGTATAGATATAATCAAATTAATACCACAAATTTTCAAAGAACCCTCTCTATCATCATATCGAATCTAATCCATTTTATAGAATCTACTTATTTCATATCCATGAACTTGTCCTCAAGATCCATGGTTCACCTGTTTCAATGAACCCTACAATGTTTGTAACAGAATCTGATACCCCATGTATACTCCATGTATTGAACCACCTATAGTTTCTTAAATCTATATATAAGATTCACTTATATGTTCCCTTGGAGCCTATTTCCTCTCAATATTTTCACGTGAACCCATTCATGATACTCTTGAACAAAAACCATGGATATTTCCCATCTTACCACATCGATGGAAAATAAAATGATTATTTGTGATGAATTTGGAATAGTTTCCAATATTCCAATAGTTAAAGGACTTAGGAGAACCTCCTCCCATGGGAGGATCTGAAGAAACGTTTCTCTACTATAAATACCTATCTCCAATCTAGTGTATCTCCTTATCCTTCCACTTTTTGTTTAATAATGAGGCCCCAATAGCTCTACTTGAGAATCCACATATGGTTCCACTAAGGATAAGAAGAAGACCTCTTATTTTATCCCCCTATAAACCCTTATAAATTGTAAGGTACTTGAGAATAACTTCTGAGTGTATAGTCAGGTTGAATTTCCTCACATGGTATCTGATCTTTGGCCATAATCCAGTCTTGAACATCAAGAAATTATATACCCCATTCCCCGCCACAAGGGAAGGAAAACACAGAAAATATAGGAAACAATAATAATATTGTATCACTATAATCATTATTTACTAAACTTCCCTAAAATTATAAAATCTAAACAACTTCATCATATCTAGGAATAACTCCTCGAAAAATAGGTCCTTGAATGTCTCTCATGTTATACTCTCATGCTTCCCAATATGATTCATCAAGATTCACCATCTCCCAGTGGGTCCTTGAATCATATATGCATCCAATTTCAGCTAGATCTTATTAGGAGTCTCCAAATGATTAAAAATTCCATTGATGATCCAAATCTGGTCCTCTTTATCCAAGGGGCCACCAGTGCCTTATAATTTTGGGGTATCTAGTGATTGTAAATCTTAGAAAAATTTGACCATAGTCGGACCACCCTTGTGACCTACTTCTCCTTAAATAGGTTTAAACCAAAAGACTACAACATAAATTGGTTCTACTACCAATAAAGCTAGAGAAACTACAAGATGATGAATAAATACATTCTCATGCTTGCCCAAAAGTGCATCGGGATCATTTACCATGATGGGAGCATCCTACCCCACTTCCCTAAGTGGTCCCCTAATATATAATTGAAATGGAATTATCTAAAACTACATAACAAACACATGGATATTACTTTAAAAAATTAAATAGAAATAATACCTATGTATTCAATAGGCAGACACATAAAACCACTTTAAGAAGACTTATACTAAATAATAAGATACAAACAATTATAAATTATAACCCATTTAATTAACCAAGACTTGATACCAAGTATGTAGTACCTGCATGTTAGTCATATTCATGTTTATATAACATGATATATCATGATTATAATCAAATAATTAAATATTAGTAATAATACATCAAAAGGGAAGAAAAGATAGATTAAAATTGTAACATAATTAACTACACATATATCAATAAAAAGAAAATAGTCACATGATATATGAACATACATGACTACTCATGATGAATAAAATCACCCAAATACCATAAATAAAAACTTAAAAAAATACTAAATATCAACATGAAATTGTAATACCATAATAAGTAATAACATTCCCACTTTTCATGAAGACTCAGAGTTAAATTAAACATGATATAGCTAGAACAATTCATAACTAACTACGGAGTTCCAAACATTCCTATCTCATTTATACTAAAATATCAAATCATATTCCAAGATAAATGAAATATTTCAATTTTTTAAAACTGAGAAAAAAATCTTTGGGTCTGATCTGGAGTGTCACATAACCTCATGAGTGCTTCCCACTATGCTGGATGTTTCTGACTAGTGGAGAGGGACTAAATAAAAACACGGGGATAATATTCCTTTGGTATAGATATCCAAAAAAACATATAACATGAGGAATTTCTAACAAAATAATATAATAATAAAATTAAAGTAAATGTAATAAACTATTTTTTATTAACATGTCATATAATTCATCCAACAACCATCGAACTGTAATTCAAGTACTAAATAAAAAAATGGGATATGAAATGAGACTCCATGATAAGAAACCAAATTTCCATCATAGCTCCACCTATCATCATTTCTCCTCTAGCTCATCCTCCAATCATAGGAACCTTTCCTTTTAAAGGATCCCTAACTATAAAGTATGTATGCGCACTAATATTCCCATGCCGGATGTATGTGTAAATCTAATAGAAAATAACCAATGTGTTCCTATAATATGTGAAGCATTTATATAAAGGTGTATAATATTATAGAAATGTAAATCCACAAGTAAACAATCACATATTGAGTCATCACGTGTTAAACAAGATATTAAGAACCCCAACCCCACCTACTTTGGCTTCGTGCTGGAATATAATTTATGTTTGGTTTCCCTGAATCTTATATCAAGATACAATACCAAAAAAAGTCTCAAAACATCCCACAAGCCCATAATCCCTTGGATTTTGATAAAAGGTCTTCCTACCCCTCCAAATATATTGATTTGATCCATAAGGCCATCATTCCCCACTACCCAAACTCAGGTTAGGTCTCAAGGGCATCATGACCTATCATATGATATCTAAGACCCCACCATAATCATTATGTGTCACATCATACATACTCCCCCTATAAGGGATTAATCAATATTCAAAAGGACCTCATGTCACTTTGATATAGATAACATAAGTCTATAGGGTATATATATATATACAATCCCTAACAAGGAAAGTATTGAGCTATACACATGCACAAACATTTCAAAAAAAATGGTCTCAGAGGCATACACACAAGAACATTCATGTCCTAATATGAAATGATTTGAGTGTTACAAAACACACACACACACTCAAGAATTTAATATCATAATGTTTCTAAAATTTTCATAACATAGTATTGAACTTATTACCTTAAACATATTGAAGTCAACATCAAGGTTTTCCACTCGAATCAAGTTCTCACATGTACAATCCCTATAATCAACCCCAAATCAAAAAATGTTGATTTAAGAGTAAATATATAATAATAAGAACATGTAAAGGGCTAGGATATGTTAATAATTACCCAAATAGATTCAACATAGTGAGTGTATCTAATCAAAATTAAGAACAATCTTGAAAAAATTGGATTTTCACTACTTTTTTCATTGAATCTAGATATAATCTCATTAGATCATATTGAAATTCCTAGATCCAACCATGATAGTCCATATCTAGGGTCTTTTATATCTATTAGAGAGAATATCTAGTAATAAAATAAATATTATAGGATAAATGATCACTTACCTTGAAATCCCTAGGTTTGATGTAACTATATCTGATAAAATTTCTCTCTAGTGGGAAGGAATTCTCTAATAACATCCATTGGAATCCATAGGTTTAAGGGCCATAAGTGGGGGAGGATGTGTGGGGGGTTTGGGGGGTATGATTAAAAAGATAAATTTTTGGATTCATTAGTTCCAAGTCCACAATATTTTCACACATCTTACTAAACGGTTCACCAACTATATGAGGATCACTACCTCTTTATGGAACCCACATGGTTTGGACACATAGTTTGGTAAACTATACACCAACATTGATTTTTTTTTCTATTCTAAGTTACAATATTTCCTGTGGAATAGTTCAAATTTAGATCTAAATGTTCCAAAATGTTTTACTATCTACTTCTTCTCTTCAACAAGACACACAATTACCTAGGGAGAACCACACTATTTCCCATATTCATGTTCAAAAATATGTTCCTCATTAAAGGCTTCTAAAACCCTTCATACCCACCCAAAAGATTCCTTAGACTTCACCTAGGAAACGAATAACAAAAAAAACATAAATAAAGGCTAAAATCAAGGCATACTACGCATAGAAAGTATAGGGTTAGTATACATCACAAGACTTGGTGCACCTGGTGGCTACCACATTGCCCTATTTCATCTACGTGGCATGTTGTTTTGAAAATTCTTAATTTTGTGTCTATTTTGAAAAAATAAAAAGACTATACTGAGTATTTATCTATGCATACCATAATGGAATGATATGTTTTTTCCATATAAGTTCATTTTTATATTGATATTGGTATTTTATATTTTTATTTCTATAAGACTGAAAATAGAGTTTGAGTGTGACTATCAATGAATTTTTAAAGATGGTACTCCCCTGGTGTCATGATTTTTTGGGAATAGTTCCCCAACCATCCTCAGATATTTTTGGTATTTCCCCTACATGAAATGTAGGATCCTCCACTACTATTCCAATGTGTCTATGTAAGTTTCATCAAATTGGTAGCTGGGATTATTATTTGTGGTACAATATTGATTATCCAAAGTGTGTAGTAATACTTCAACGGAATAGAATTCTTTTATAAAGAGCATGATATCCTTCATAGATTTTAGCTATAGTTTAATAGTTTTAAAGGTAGAGTAGTGAAACGATCTTATCAACTTACGGTTCCTCAACAACCCATGGGTTTCCTTTAAGATGCAATTTATAGTCATCTATTGACATAGTTTTGTTTTTTAATTTTCAACACTCAGAGAAAACCTATTTTCTCTCAATATTCAGAACATTATTGATTAGATATAAGAAGATCAATACTTATTCAGGTTTCTAAAAATACTACTTATAGATTATATTAAGATTTCATTTCCTTATCTTCCCCCTAATTAATTTTCTATAGTAAATTTTTTGGCTAACTTGTTCTTTTTCAGTTCATTTAAGGGTTCAGGGTATCCTACTAAGTATTTTTATAATCACCCCAACCTGAGTTTTGTTCCCACATATGTTGTGTTTTTGTAGATGATATGAGTTTTGTAGATGGTCTTGGTGGATGTGGAGAATATGAATCTGGTTCAGAGCCAGTGCATGGTAATTCATAGTGGCACATGATAGAGCATAGTGATTCATGATGAAGGTGGTGAATATTATAGATAGAGGTTAATCCATTAATACATATATATATGAGGATATTTATGAAGTCTTCTGTTCAATGGATTTGAGTTCTTGTTGGATATATAATTCCCTAGGTATTTTACTATGTACTATTTTCCTTTTATCTTGTGGTCTTATGCTTGTACAATATGCAGTTTATTTTTTTATGTATATATATTTATTTGGTGTTTATGGTTATTTTATGAAATGGATATATTTATATGTTATAGGTTGATATGTTTTAAGGCCTCCCATATTGTGAGATAGTCATACTCGATAATAGTCATCATCCCCTAGCCAATTGGAGGTGGGATTGTGGTGAAACATCTATCTTACTATTAGACCAAGAATGGGAAGGAACCACAGTGCATACCAAGGTATTATTTTATAGTATATCCTCATATATGTAACAGAGAAATTGAAAAATAATGAAGAATTTATGTCATGTTGAGTTTTATTATTCTATAACTAAGGATACATAAGGTATTCACCTTGATATAAAAAAATTATACTTTTCTATTTGTGGTGATGATTTTTGCTTCCCCCAATGCATAAGTGTTTCCATATGTTGATATGTGAAGTTCACCCTCAATTATAAAAGTAAAATTTTAAAATGTACCAGATATGTATAGTGATAAGTAAATTATGTTTAATGAAATATATGATTTATTCCCTTTTCATTGATAACGAAGTTGAAATATTGGAAAATATTTTATGTGATACATAAGAAATTCATCTGGATACGGAAGGGTAAATCAAATGGAAACCTAAATACACAAGAGTAATCCCTTTTTCACTAAAAGGGGAAGGGTTTATTCCACACTGTAGAGGATACAAAATGATGTGGAGGTTCGTGAAATGGATGAACCAAAGAATATGGTCCATTTGACCTTCATGTTGGAGCACTACTCTTACACAATATCATATTTGAAGGTGTTTTAAATATGGTCAACCCATGTAAGTGAATCTTAGAATATTTCACTGTGATATTTGGGATTCTCAATATTTTAAAAGGAGATATTTTTTACTCATGACATAGTAACCCATTTTCATCATGAAGATAAAAAATGATTGGTTGAAAAAATCAAGGATTTTATTATGCCACACATAATTACTATGGGTGCATTGTTCTGCTATTTGGACTAATAATTTCTACAGGGTGATAAATTTGAACAAATTTTTTATATATAATTTTTTTAGAAAAGAGACTAAGGTAAAAATGGTGGTTGGAGAGAAGACTACCATGGAGAGACTTGAACATTTTTTATAACTTTAATTAATTTATTTTATAATTTTTTATTGGATATTTATGTGCATAAGGTGGTTATGTTTTTTGTCACTATTAATTTATTCTTTATTTATTTTCTCTTCCGATGAGTTTTATTCTATTATCCCACAAGTATAATAACTAATTCAGGTTGGTTGACCCTTTTATCATGAGTGAGTAGTCCTTTATAGGATAGTGGATTGCGAGTAAGAGGGTGATGATTTAACTTGACTAATTAATATTTCCTATGAATCACATGAATTGTATTGATATCATATTAAGAGTAATAAAATTAATTCTCTTATTATCCTAAAGAGAGTGATGATGATTAGGATACAGACCCCATTGTGGTAGAGGATAATTGGAATTGTGAGAGATGAATTAATTATATATGTTTAGATATAACTTAGTGAATCTAGGTCTTAATAGTTTACCATTACCATATGAGTCAAATGAAATTATATATTTTTAATTATTTCTAAAAAAGTGAAATTAATTACCTAAAGGGACCTCATAACTAATTGACAGTGGAGATTCAAAAAATTATTAAAAAAATGTTTTTTGGGGAATATCCTCTAAAATCTATCAATCATCAATATTCATCATCTAAATTTTTAATCAATCAATGTTTGGAATTTTATTCAATGTCATCCTTCATCTAAACCTTGTTCCAAAATTCTATTTTATAACTAATAATTATCAATATGATTCCAAGAATCAATAACCAAGAATATTTTATTAGTTTAGGATCACCATGTTTCCTATGACTTTTCCTAATGACTTAAAATTACTATACTACACTTGGGTGTCTTAGGTTTTAGAGTATGATGTTTATAAAATCAAAACTTTGAACAATTACATAATGAGGTGATAATTCTCATGGGCGTATTATGTTTTTGGAACCACTACCTTGGATGTGGGTTGGAACTAGTCAAGGAATTAAATATTGGTATATTGATTCACTATTTTCTTTTATTTTTATTATTTTATCAATTTTTCTATTTTTCTATTCTTAGGTATTCATTTTTTCACTTTTTATATAAATTATGTGCATGATATACACTTGATGCAATTGGTCAAGTTTCATGGATTTTGAGGAACCACTTAAATTGAACTTTGAAATAAAACATTATATTTTGTAAAATTAGATAGAAGAAATAGAGAACCTATAAACCCATGTTGTACATGAGGAATAAATCAACATCATCAAAATATTCCAAAAAGAACCATATAATATGAAATTGATGGGGTATGGGCTACCATATATCAATGGATCTACATTTAGAATCATTGGGAAACCAATTTCAACAAAAAACTTTTAGTTAAAACCAATTATTTTTCAAATAATTTAGAATTCATGATAATTCATAAGCATTAAAAAAATTTATCCCCACTATACAAATTAAAAATATGTAAATATTTTATTTATTAATAAAAAATGGATTCATTGATGATGCCATCTGACTTAGGGATTTCCCATTTCATTGACCTGAAGAGACAATAAATGTTTTAATTCATAGCCACAAGGATCTATTACAACATGGGATAAAATCCCCTACAATGTTTTATAGAAACATTTTCTATCAATGAATATAGAGAATCTGAGAAGTTACATAGAAAATTTCACATATCAATATATATTATCATCCTGTGATGAATGGTAATGATTTGGGGAGTTTTTATAGAGATAACCGCATCAAGTAATTACCCATTCATTGTAAATATAATCTTTATACTTTGGGTTCAAAAATAAATCCCAGGTTATGGTAGATTCATATATATGATGAGGATTAATGAGAAATACACCCAATAAATCTCAAGATATTATATATGATCTTGTGGATAATATTTCCCAATGGAAAGGAATGTTAGGAAAACCCAAGAGAGGTGTACACTAAGTTGATGAAATGACCAAGATGGCTACATAGACGGAAGTAATGTCCAAAACTATGAAGAATTTATTGCTTATCCACAATAAATGAGTATCATATAATCCTAATAAAGATATATCATGTGATATTTGTGGACATCCACATCTCTTAAATGGTTTTTAGGAAGGAGAATAAGACACATCAATGGGTGCGGTAAATTGTGTGAGCTATAGCCACACAATCTATTAAAATCAAAACCAATTTAGATAATTAGTAAGGATAGTATCTCAAAATCAAGCCTGGTGAGAATAAGGTGGGAGGAATTATTTTTATACTAAATTCCCTCTAATGGTTTCCCATGGGCATCAAGCACCCAAACCCACTAGTTAGAAATTTCAAATTAAACAGCTACCATTTTCTCAAAAACCATAACATCAGTTTCCACCACAAGTGAAATAATATCATACAAATTTTGATGGGATGGTGACCATGTACATAAATAAAATTTACTATTTCTCATTAATATCCTACTATACCTTCAAAATAATAATAACTTTTTTATAAATCATGATGAATTTCTCTAAAATATAGAAGCTCAGTTGGGGAATCTTTCCCAAAAGATGACCAAGAGGCTACTTTGAGTTTTATAGGAAATTTGGAGGTACCAAATGAGGATTTAAAGGCCATAACATTGTGGAGTAGAATATAGATATAGAAAATTAATATTTAAAAGTATAAGTGGGTTTAGGTTGAGATAAAATATATAGTGGAAGAAGATATTGATATGATAAAAGAAGTGAAATATAGAAAATGAAACCAAAGAGCCCTATAGGACAAGATAATGGAAAAGGTGGTGAAGAATCTTGAAGTACATAAATATCAACTACCTTTTCCTTTTTAGAATAGGTTATTCCATTATATTATAGAAGATAAATACAGAAAACTCATGGAAATTTTCATGAAGCATTGTATTTTCATTGCATTCTCCCAGCCCATTTCACAAATGTCAATATACACAAAGTTCTTCAAAGAGATGCACTAAAATAAAATAAATTATAGGTTTGGGGGGTGATTTTATTGATCAAAGAGTATTTAGTAGTTGTACTATGGGATATAACACCAAATAATTGGGATCTAGGTAGTTTATCTATCATATGTACAATATGATCCTTCATCATTAGGAATGAGTTTTTTTGATCTAAGGGTTAGAGACAACTTTAGATCACTAACTTTTTTTTCATAATACATTGTTTATGTAATCTAAAAAAATATTGTTTCATTATAATTACTGTAATTATCAAATAATTATCCTTGTATAATTATTGAATATTTCATTGTTAAAGTGGGAAAGTTTATTTCTCCCACTGATTTTTTGATTTTTTAAATAGAGGAATAGTGAGTGGTTTTGATCATTCTTGTTCTCCATTTCTTATTTACATATAAAGAACTCATTGATGTAAAACAAGAATATTTTATTTTAAAAATTTGAGAATAATGGGTTCAATTTTATCTCCCTAGAGATAAAAAACATGGAGATGAACCATAATAATCTCATCTTATCACTACCACTGAATATGGTTATAGATTTTCATAGACCAAAACTGAGGAGGAGGAATTGTTTGTGGAAGAAGTGGTTGATACCGAAGAGAAACCTAGTGTATAAAAAGATAAATAATAATTTATTCATGTTTTGGAACAAAAATTAAGGGATATTTTCTTTTAATTAACTCCCTTGATTGTGAAAGCACTAAATCTATATTTGAAAAAAATCCCTAGTAATCGTTGATACAAATACTTTAGAGAAGGTTACATGCGACTTGTAATTTCAAATGTAGACCTATAAAAATAATTATAGAAATGATTGGTTTTAGTGTTGAAACAATTAAATAAGTTGATGGAATGGATCTCTACAGACATTCTTGCATCAGTCCCTTCATTTCCACCGACAAAGCATAGTAAGAAGATGATAATATTCAAACAAAACAATCCCAAAGTATTTAGATTCCTATTATGAAATAGGTCATGAAAAATTATGTGATTAAGTTTATTGATTCAGAAATAAATTACCCCATTTCCTAAAGTTAATGGGTAAACATGATCCTACAATGATTGTGGAGAAGTAGGATAATGAGATTATTTACACCTGAATGGTGATCAGATTGATCTTTTGTATTGATTATAGGAAGAACAACAATTATACTATGTAGGATTATTTTAGACATGCATTTATTGGTCATATGTTAAAGATAATTTCCAAGAATGATTATTAATAATTCATAGATGGTTATTCTAAGTATAATAACGTTCTCTTTTCATTCGAGGAATAAGAAAATACAACATTCACATTCCCTTATAGAAATTTCATCAACTGGTGCATGTCCTTTGGAATGTGTATTGAAATTTACACTTTTCTGAGATGCATAAAACATATTTTTCATGGTATGGAAGAATATATCTTTGGTGTTTTCCTAAAATAATTTTCAATATTTCGAAAGAAATTTGAAGTATGCTTGAAGAATATTAACTTGGTGGTAAAAAAGTGTGAATAAATATGCCTTATAGTTAATTAGATAAATTTCATTTCACAGTAAATGAATGATTTTTTCTTTTCCACTTATTCTCAAAATATTCAATTAAAGTTGATCATATAAAAATTGTGATTAAGGATATGTATGATCCAATTGCACTAAAATATGTTCAAACTTTTATAATATATGCTAGTTTTTATTCAATATTAGTCAAATATTTTTTACAAATATCTTGACCCCTCACTAACCTTCTAAATACATATATGGAAATAAAATCTTTTGATGTGTTTCAATATGTATTAAAGGAGTTAAAAGACAAGGATGATCACTACTATTATCATGATTCATCTTAGTTTTTAATAACAATTTGTTTGTTTTTTTAGAGGTGATTTCATAGTGGGAATTGTAATTCAATAGAGGAGGGAAAAAATTTCAAATATATTTACTATGTGAAAATCGATATAACATAATATTATCTCAAATACACCGCTATAGAGAATGATTTTTCTTTGATTTCAATAAGTTTAGACAATACCTCATGCTCCTTGAATTTTTTTTCCACACTAATCACACAACGTTGAAATATTTTCCGATGAATAATCATTCCATGACCTGCTATATCTAGTAAATTATTTTAATATAGGATTTTGATATTGATATTTAATGAAATGGTCCAAATAATTTCTTTACTAAGCATATTTTTGGGATGGAGTTACCCAATTTTTGTGGAGAGAAATAAGTGTAGATTCAAGATGTGTTCTTAGATTAATATATATTTATAATGGAGTTAGTAGTGATACTATGGTTCACTAACATGATGAACTATTAGTCAACCAGAACCTTTTAACCATTATTTTCATACTAGTAGAATAAATGGATTTTATCCAACACCAATTTCTATTTAAGTGTTGAACCATTACTATGAAATTTGTTTTGAGATTTAATGATTCCTCAATTTTTTTTACTAAGAGTGATATTGAATTTGGGTTAGAGATCTTCCACTCCTCATAAACTAGAGGACACCCTGGACCAAAATGAATTATGGATAAAATATTACATATTGGATTTTTTCCATTACTAAATTGTGTTGAACGAATATTTATGGCGGTGTGTAAAGTTTTAATGAATAGGGAACATCAGAAAATGAGATAATGTGAAAAAACACCTAATTTTGGTTTGAATTATTATATGTATGTTGGATTTAATTAATTTTCCCTTTTTACTAAAACATTTGGCCACACATACATATTCATGTTTTTTGACTATGTTTAAATGTGAATTAAAGGTGAATCCAACTCATCCAATAAAATGAAAGTGGTTACCAAATTTTTAATTAGTAATATATTTTACAAATATGGAGTGTTGAAGTTTTTAATTAGTGATAGGGGAAACTATTTTTATAATTATCTCTTGAGATAAGTACTGAAAAAATACGGGGTTCATTACCACATTATCACCCCATATCATTCATACATAAGTGTAACTTTAAAATAGAGAGATTAAATATATTTTAGAGAATACCATGAATTGAAGTTAGAAGGATTTGTTGAGGAAATAATATAATTAATTTTGGGATTATTGAAAAATATAAAATATAATATTGGGGATGTATCCATTCACGTCAGTGTATGGGACACCATTCCACCTTCCAGTGGATCTTTCCCAAATATCATTTTTTGTAATCAAGGTTATTAATTAGAGGGAGGATAAATATGGAATGAAGATATTACTAGAATTGGATGAGTTATAAATGATACATATAGACATTTATAGCAATTCTGATATTTAAAAAAACATTAATGATAAAAATGATCAAAATAGCAGGGGGAATGAGATATACCCCGAAGACATGGTAATTTTTTTATTCATAATTTTGATTATTTATAGGGAATGTAAGGTAAAGTTTGTTTAGGTCAAATCATGATCATAAAATTGTTCCTCTATGGATCTATATAGATTAACAATGATTTATATTTAATGTAGAAACCCAAATCTTGATGTACATGGACATTAAAATACTTTTTCAGAATATTTAATACATGACAAAAACCAACACTCAAGGATCGTAATAGTTTAGTGTCTTTGGAAACTCAGAATATAATCTTCTAATCGTGATGAAAGATCTTTAACATCTCCCATAAAGATCTTCTCCTTTTTGTTTTCTTACCTAAAAACATTCTTTATATCCTGGGGAAAAGAAAACATATAAAGGGTGATCTCAAATGCTCAGTAAGGTTAAGAATGGATAAAATAAAACAAACCATATACATTTGAACATAAAAACATGAACATAATGTTTAAACATCAAAATATTGAGCATTGACATAAAACATGGAAGTACGTAAGGCATAGATCATAATAGAACATCAATCATGATAAAATAGCTTGGGAATAAAACTTGTAATTGTGGAAAAACATTAAGCACATGATATTATTTCCATGGTATCCAAGGCATTGCTGCCAAGACCATCTTAGTGGACAAAGTCCATTTTTGAATCACGTTCACTCCTCGTTTTATTCCTGTAACACTAAACCAGAATAACTTACCGCTCCAGCCAAGTCTATCTCATGAGATATAAATCTTTACCCAATGCATTGGAGGAAGATATAGGTCCCACCCATATCATAATGAAATCATTCTTAATTGTGCCACAAAATAAACATACATCATTCATAATAACCCAACGAATAAAATGGGTTTCATAAAAATCATCCCATCATCACATAATCCATATAAAAGAAATGGATATCATTTCATAATAATAAATGTGAAACCATTTAAATCATAGATACTTTATACTTGAAACATACACATATGAAATAATGTCATCTTAGATGGAAAATGGTTTTAATAAAAAACTTGAAATGAATTCTTGAAGAAAATATCCTTTCTTATTCAAAATAAATTTCATTTCACAAAACATCATGAAATTTTAAAAGAAAAAAGATTTTGTTAAAAATAGTCCTGAAATATTTTGGAGGAAGCTTCATGAAAAAAAGGCTTTATAAAACCATAAAAATCCTTTCATGCCGTATAAGTTAAAAAACATTCTCCTCGTACTTTTGTCGGAAAAGTCAAAAAGTACCTCGTATGGTAAACAAAAGAAAGATTCATTTCATAACATGAGGTAAAAGTCAAAAATGGGTAAAAATGACATTAAACATACATGATTTTTTGAGAAAACATAGACATGGATGATAACAATATCCCCAATACGAATAAACACTCTCGGATAAGAATGAGATTGGAACAATTATCCCTTACCTTAGGTCCGATATGCTTCGTACGTATCTGAAACTCCTGTATAATGATTTAAATAATGTCATTGTCTCATTACAGAATCATATTCATTGTTATAATATCATATATGGTTCACTTATGACTTTATATTACCCGTTCTTTTGTAAGTTCCATGTTAAAGCAGCGTTTTGTGTAAAATCGTTTAATTTATCGTACATGTTTGGACTTGTTGTTCTTGATATTGTTACTTATATCCTGATTTACTTAATTCCAGAATGTAAAACATGATTTTTATGTAATATATATTCAGAATATACATATATATATGATAGATCGATAAATGGAAGGAAATACACTGTTAATGGAGACGGGAGGCCGTATGTACGCATGAACGCTGTTTTCGTTTCCTTATTGAATTGAATGGAATTAAGTAGATTACATACATATATATACACATAAATCCAGTATCATTATTATGTCATATATTTCATGATTACTTATTATATATACTTTATAATTATTCATGAATGGTTAACATGGAGAATGAATCTAATCGGGTCGTGGAGACGGTAGTTCGTATGTACGCATGAGCGATGATATCATTCCCATGATCGTGGAATTGTAATGAAGTGTATGTATAATATTTCAGAATCAATATCACTTTACAATAATCATATATGGTTATTTATTTACACCATTATACCCATCCAAGTAAGGTGGTGGTCGAAAACAGATTACACCACGACGTGGAGAGGGTATTCTGTACGTACGCACGCGCGGTGATTTCATTTTCCGTAGGATGAATAGATGGTGTAATAGGGTTGTTTCATACTTATAATAACATATCAGTATATTAGTGATACTGATGTTATTAATTTATAATGATACAACTAAATAAGAAAAAGTAGAAGAAAAAATAAAGTTGAAAGAATCGGTAACAGATATTACCTCTTCTTTGAAGCGCCTCTTCTTAACCTCCTCTTAGGGCACTAAAGATGGTCTTTGAAGAAGACCAGGACCTATATAATGTTTCTAGGGAATTTTATAAGAGAAATTGGCAGGGGTTGTCAGAGCTTAATGGCTCAAAGTGGTGTGAGGAAGATAGGAAGGAGGTGCCCTTTTAGAAGGGAGGAGAGGGGCACCTTTGGAAAAACAAAAAATATTATTTTATTATAAAGTCATATTCAGTTTTTAATAGCTCCAAAATTATTTATTTCTAAGATAAGGAGGGTATGGGTCGAAATAATATCATCCAATATAATTTAGACAAGTTTAGGTTTCTATTTTAGCCTTATCATTTAGATTAAACTTTATGTTAAATAATTTTACTTTTACCGTGTCTTCTTGTTTTCTTACACTATAAGGTTAATAAAGTTACTATAACAAGCCAAAAGAACCCCAAGTTGTTTATTATTAATATATATAACCTTATCTAAGTCATTTTTCCGAACCTTAGATTATTAGGAATAAAATAACAATTAGTAATATAATATTTGTTTTAAAAAACAATTTTATGTCAATTTAGACACTATTGGGTAATTCATTTTTGTGAAAATTATAAAAACATGATTAGTTCGAAACAAGTTAATTAAATCAATAATAACATGTCATATTAACCTAGAAAATTAGTGTAATTCATAAAAAGTCTCAAATTACATTTATTTTGGTATTTATAACATCAATTATGTTAATATTTCATTAATAAGATTATTATTGCATCATCATTGTGTCATAAATAAATTAAATGATATAATGTCTAAAAATTATAAATAAAATACCATTATGTAGGACATCTTTTTATCTTTCTAATTAATATTTATAGTCGAATTTATATAATGTATAACCCTATATTAAAAATGATTTAGTTATTAAAATTTCATTTTAACTATTTTAACCCTTCTTTAAATAAATTAATAATAAATGTCCTAATCTAATCAAAGTGGACCTAAATGGTCATATTTTATTCCTAAGTATTTTTTGGTCTAATTACACTTATCCAATAGAATTATGACATGTGTTAGGGTAATAATAATATCATTTTTACCCTTAATTACCCTATTCCCTTTTAACCGTGGTAAATAAAAGTAAAAAGTTACTATTCACCAAAAATTATTTTCATCTCATTGAACCAAATTTTAGTCCTTGATATTAAACGTGTCTCTCGGAGTTTCAAAATTCCACTCACAGAAGCGGTAAAATTATGTTTTATGTGAATTTCCAAATTCTCCTAGGAGGTGGGTAAATGACGGTGAAAAGTTCAATAAAATTTTTATATATCTAAAATTATTATAAAATGACGTCAATGAATTACATTAAACTTATATAGGTATTATGTATCAATTTTTACCTAAAATAAATTTAAATAAAATAAATAATTATTCAAATTAAAAGTAGGTTTTTAAATAGTAACCTAGTGTTTTTACTATTCATCAAAAATTGAATGTTTTTAGAAAAATACCAAAATTTCACCCTAATCTAATTTCGATATTCCAAATCAGAAAATGAATTCCATTTTGAAAAATAAAATTTCAAAAAGTGGGTATTACTATTCATAACGGCTGGTTTATATAACATATCATTGTTTAGTGAAACTCGGTATTGCGTACAACATATGCTATCGTGGAAGGTCGCGATTGCGTGTAATGTAAGGAAAGTCAGGGATGCATGTAGTGCAAGATCCTTTTGGTGTAGCGTACAACACAAGACCTCAATGAAATTAAAAAGTATATATTTCATAAAATCTCGGGTGTTACATTCTACCCCCCTTAAAATGAATTTCTCCCTCGAAATTTGTAAGGGTTATAAATGGTTTAATAATTGAAAGTTTCTTTATAAGAAACCCACGTCGTAAAAAGGAATACCAAAACATATCTTTAAAAAATAAAGTATGAAATGTAATGGTTACCCAAATTAACTAATCACTAGGTTTCCACGTAGGAGAACATAGGTGAAAATATGGATATGGAGGAGAAATCTCACCGTCATGTTTTGATGGAGAGTGGTAGAGAACATGGCTATGAAAAAGCGAAAAATCACAAAGCCATAAATTTTTGATGATCTAGGGTACCATCTGATTCATCGAATATAAGGGCACTAGGACAACAATTTTGTTTTTCAAGATCATTTCCCTAAAGTTGAAGAATTTGAATTAGAATAAATACTTACTTTATTCTGGTATAATCTTACCGTTGTTCATGCCTCGAACAATTTCCACTTCATCTCTTTATGAAATGAAGTTGAATTTGTCTTTCGTGAAGTTTTAGCAGATCATGCGATAGAATTATAGGTCATTCCATCTGTCTCAAACATAAGTTAGCAAAAGTTATATACATAAGTCCATCTATGGTGAGATAAATCAGATATGGTTTCAAAATGGACTTATACTTCATCTATCATCCTGTATAATAAAATAAAACTAGTTTCTACTAACTAGGTACTTGCTGTATGCCAGTGGTAGGAAATAAAGGCCTGTCGCACTTTGGTTGTGGGTTCGATTCCCACAGCCTTGTCCGACGTGATGGGTTGTCGCCCGCTTGTAGGTTGTCATTTTTTTCTAAAAATACATTATTATAAATTTCCATCAATAATATCAAAAAAGTTATATCCTTAAACAATACTAACTTATGTCTAACATAATCCATTCCAATATTTAGGCATTTCTAAAATACTATTGTCCAATCTCATATTATAGTGAAAACGATTACCAGAGAGTTCATATAACAAGCATGTTAATACCATTTTTGATCCCTATATATCATAAGATATATCTTGTTGGTCACATTCCAAACATTTGAAGGCCTTAATCTTGTATTCTCTTGAAAAATGAATACCCATTGAACCTTAGTGAAAACATGAGTGCTGTCAAAAGTTAACTCTTTCCACATATCAAAATCCCAAAATTCTTTATACTCAAACCATGATATCACTTAGTCCTTATAACAATCATGAGCTCATGAATACTATCAAACATATTATTTCTTCCTTATCCATTCATTATGTGCATTCCATCTTCTTTCCAAAAATATCTAAATAACCTTTCATGGTTACCCGTACTATTCAACATATACTTTCAAATACATTAGGAAAAACAATAGTGTAACAATCCTTAGATGTTTCGTTATTCTATAGTACCATTAAATTACCTATAAAACATAACTCTTGATAAACATACAATTATTCCACTACCTTCTTAAACCATTGACCAAGCATCAACACTTCTTTCATCTCATATATCATTTGTAGTCTCCTCCTCATAATCCACATAAATACTACCCATATGACCATGCTGATTATCTTCATGAGATTTTACCTTAGGGAATTAGTTTGCATAATGCCCATACATTCCACATTTAAAACATCTAATCATTGTTGATGTCGTAGAAATACCATTATCCTTATCCATGGTGTTAACTGAACCTTTTCCATTGCACTTACTGGATTTGTGTCCTTCTTTTCCGCACACAAAGCATCTTCCGGTTCCTCTAAAAAATTCTCCTTGATGCCTCTTTCCACATGATTTACATGATAGAAATTGAACTTTCCTTCCTCTATGATCACCATGAAACTCCATTTTCTCTTATTAGCCGAGTCGGGAAACTTACCAAAGTTGAGATTATTGATCATATTATGAGATTGCTGATTAGGAATAATAATGATATGTGGACCTATAGATCCAATTTCATTCAGTTTCTCAGGAAGAATATCATTCCATTGTCCATCATATCCTCCATTATCGTGAATCTTTCAATTCCTAGCCATTTTCTAAAACCCAAAAAAATTAGCGTGAGAGGCCAAAATCATAATCATGGGGGGTTACGTTCAATATCTAACATCTTAGGTTAAATTCTAAGATCATTACCATAATTCTATGACCATAACCTATACTTATACTTAACCTTAGGGAAATCCCTAGATATACTATAGAAATATCTCTATGGATCTCACTAAAGATCTCGCATCCTAGTTTCCAAAGGTTGACTAAACCTTTCCTCTGATACCGACTGTAGAAACCCAAAGCTTGACATACATGGACATTACAATACTTTTTCGGAATACTTAATACATGAAAAAAACCAACACTCAAGGACCGTAATAGTTTAGTGTCTTTGGAAACTTGGAATATAATCTTCTAATCGTGATGAAAGATCTTCAAAATCTCTGATAAAGATCTTCCCCTTTTTGTTTTCTTACCTAAAACCTTTCTTTATATCCTGGGGAAAAGAAAACATAAAAAGGGTGAGCTAAAATTCTCAGTAAGGGTAAGCATGGAGAAAATAAAACAAACCATATACATTTGAACATAAAAACATGAACATAATTTTTAAACATCGAAATCTTGATCAATGACATAAAACATGGCAATACGTAAGGCATAGATCATAATAGAACATCAATCATGATAAAATAGCTTGGTAATAAAACTTTTAATTGTGGCAAAACATTAAGCACATGATATGATTTCCATGGTATCCAAGGAATTACTACCAAGACCATGTTAGTGGACAAATTCCCTTTCTGAATCGGGTTCACTCCTCATTTCAGTCATGTAACACTGAACCAGATTAAATTACCATTCCATCCATGTCTATCTCATGAGATATAAATTTTTACCCAATGCATTGGAGGGAGATATAGGTCCCACCCATCTCATAATGAAATCTTTCTTACTTGTACCACAAAATAAACATACATAATTCATAATAACCCAACGAATAAAATGGGTTTCATAAAAATCATCCCATCATCACATAATCCATATAAAAGAAATGGATATCATTTCATAATAAGAAATATGAAACCATTTAAATCATATATACTTTATAATTTAAACATACACATATGAAATAATGTCATCTAAGATGGAAAATGGTTTTAATAAAACACTTGAAATGAATTCTTGAGGAAAATATCCTTTCTTCTTCAAAATCAATTTCTTTTCACAAAACATCATGCAATTTTAAAAGAAATTTTTTTTTGTCTAAAATTGTCATGAAATATTTTGTAGGAAGCTTCATGAAAATAAGGCATTATAAAACCATAAAAATATTTTCATTCTGTATAAGTTAAAAAAACATTCTCCTCATATTTTTGTCGGAAAAGTCAAAAAGTACCTCGTATGGTAAAAAAAGAAGGATTCCTTTCATAACATGAGGTAAAAGTAAAAAATGGGTAAAAAGAACATTAAACATACATGAAAACATTTTTATAAAATAGATACATGTATGATAACAATATCCCCAGTAAATACTTATGAATAAACAATCTTGGATAAGAATGAGATTGGAATAATTATCCCTTACCTTAGGTCTGATATACTTTGTACGTATCCAAACATCCTGTATAATGATTTAAATAATGTCATTGAATTATTATAGAATCATATTCATTGTTATGATATCATATAAGGTTCACTTATAACTTTATATTACCAGTTCTTTTGTAAGTTCCATGTTAAAGTAGCATTTTGGTTAAAATCGTTTTATTTATCGTACATGTTTGGACTTGTTGTTCTTGATATTATTACTTATATCCTGATTTACTTAATTCCAGAATGTAAAACAAGATTTATATTTAATATATATTCAGCATATACATATATATATGATAGATCAATAAATGGAATGAAATACACCGTTCATGGAGACGGTAGGCCGTACATATGCATGAACGCTGTTTTCGTTTCCTTATTGAATTGAATGGAATTAAGTAGATGACATACATATATATATATATACATAAATAAAGTATCATTATTATTTCATATATTTCATTATTACTTATTATATATACTTTATAATCATTCATGAATGGTTAGCATGGAGAATGAATCTCATCACGTCGTGGAGACGGTAGTCCATACGTACGCACGAGCGATGATATCATTCCCATGATCCTGGAATTGTACTAAATTGTATGTATAATATTTCAGAATAAATACCACTTTAAAATAATCATATATAGTTATTTATTTACACCATTGTACCCATCCAATTAAGGTGGTGGTTGAAAACAGATTACCCCACGGTCTGGAGACAGTATTCCGTACGTACGCACGCGCGATGATTTCATTTTCCGTAGTATGAATAGATGGTGAAATAGGGTTGTTTCATAATTATAATAACATATCATTATATGAGTGATACGGATGTTATTACTTCATAATGAAACAAATAAATAAGGATAAGTAGAAGAAAAAATAAAGTTGAAAGAATCGGTAAAGGACATTACCTCTTCTTTGAAGTGCCTCTTCTTAACCTCCTCTTAGGGCACTAAATATGGTCTTTGAAAAAGACCACGACCTCTAGGATGTTTCTAGTGAAGTGGAAAAGAGAAATTGGCATGTGTTTTCCGAGCTTTATGGCTTGAAGTGGTGTGAGGAAGAGAGGGAGGAGGTGCCCTTTTATAAGGGAGGAGAGGGGCACCTTTGGAAAAACTAAAAATATTATTTTATTATAAAGCCATATTTAGTTTTTAATAGCTACAAATTGATTCATTTAGAATCTAAAGTGGGTATGGGTCCAAATACTCTCATCCAATAGAATTTAGACAAGTTTAGGTTTCTATTTTAACCTTATCATTTATATTTAACTTTAAGATAAATAATTTTACTTTTACCGTGTTTTCTTGTTTTCTTACACTATAAGGTTAATAAACTTACTATAACAAGACAAAAGAACCCCAAGTTGTTTATTATTAATATATATAACCTTATCTAAGTCATTTGGACGAACCGTATATTTTTAGGAATAAAATAACAATTAATAATATAATATTTGTTTTAAAAAACCATTTTATGTCAATTTAGACACTATTTGATAATTGGTTTTTGTGAAAATCATAACAACATGATTAGTTCGAAAAAAGTTAATTAAATCAATACTAACATGTCATATTAACCTATAAAATTAGTGTAATTCATAAAACTTCTCAAATTACATTTATTTGGGTATTTATAACATCAATTATGTTAAAATTTCATTAATAAGATAATTACTGCATCATCATTGTGTCATAAATAAATTAAATTATTTAATGTCTAAAAATTATAAATAAAATACCATTATGTAGGAAATATATTTATATTTCTAATGAATATGTATAGTCGAATTTATCTTATGTATAACCCTATATTAAAAATGATTTAGTTATTAAACTTTGATTTTAACTATTTTAACCCTCCTTTAAATAAATTAATAATAAATGTACTAATCTAATCCAAGTGGACATAAATGGTCATATTTTTTTCCTAATGTTTTTTGGTTGAAATACACTTATAAAATAGAATTAGGACATGTGTTAGGGCAATAATAATATCATTTTTACCCTTAATTACCCTATTTACTTTTAACCGTGGTAAATAAAAGTAAAAAGTTACTATTCACCAAAAATTATTTTCATCTCATTGAATAAAATATTAGTCCTTGATATTAACTGTGTGTCTCATATTTTCTAAATTCCACTCACAGAAGCGGTAACATTAAGTTTTTTGTGAATTTCTAAATTCTCCTAGGAGGTGGGTAAAAGACGGTGAAAAGTCCAATAAAATTTTTATATATCTAAAATTATTATAAAATGACTCCAATGAATTACATTGAACATATATAGGTATTATGTATCAATTTTTACCTAAAATAAATTTAAATAAAATAAATAATTATTTAAATTAAAAGTTGGTTTTTAAATAGTAACCCAGTGTTTTCACTATTCATCAAAAATTGAAAGTTTTCAGAAAAATACCAAAATTTCACCCCAGTCTAATTTCGATATTCCGAATCCAAAAATGAATTCCATTTTGAAAAATAAAATTTCAAAAAGTGGGTATTACTATTCATAACAGCTAGTTTATATAACATATCATTGTTTAGTGAAACTCGGTATTGCGTACAACATATGCTATCGTGGAAGGTCGTGATTGTGTGTAATGCAAGCCAAGTCAGGGATGCGTGTAGAGCAAGCTCCTTTTTGTGTAGCGTACAACACAAGACATCAATGAAATTAAAAATAATATTTTTCATAAAATCTCAGGGTGTTATATTCTACACCCCTTAAAATGAATTTCGCCCTTGAAATTTGTCGGGGTTATAAATGGTTTACTACACAAAATTTTCTTTAATAGAAACCCACATCGTAAAAAGGAATACCAAAACTTATCTTTAAAAACTAAAGCATGAAACGTAACAGTTACCCAAATTAACTAATCACTGGGTTTCCACGTAGGAGAACATATGTGAAAATATGGATATGGAAGAGAAATATAACCGTCATGTTCTGATGGAGAGTGGTAGAGAACATGGCTATGAAAAATCCAACAATCACAGAGCCATAAATTTGCGATAATCTAGGGTACCATCTGATTCATCGGATATAAGGGCACCAGGACAATATTTTTGGTTTTCAAAATCATTTCCCTAAAGTTGAAGATTTTGAATTAGAAGAAATACTTACATTATTCTGGTATAATCTTACCGTTGTTCGTACCTTGAACAATTTCCAATTCTTATCTTTAAGAAATGAAGTTAAATTTGTCTTTTGTGAAGTTTTAGCAGATCATGCGATAGAATGATAGGTCATTCCATCTGTCTCAAACATAAGTTAGCAAAAGTTATATACATAAGTCCATCTATGGTGAGATAAATTAGATATGGTTCCAAAATGGACTTATACTTCATCTATCATCCTGTATAATAAAATAAAACTCGTTTCTACTAACCAGGGACTTTCTGTAGGCCAGTGGTGGGAAATAAAGGCCTCTCGCACTTAGGTAGTGGGTTTGATTCCCACAGCCTTGTCCGACGTGACAGGTTGTCGCCCGTCTTGCAGGTTGTCCTTTTTTGTAAAAATACATTATTATAACTTTCAATCTATAATATCAAAAAAGTTCTAGCCTTAAACAATACTAACTTATTTCCAACATAATCCATTATAATATTTAGGATTTTCCAAAATACTGTTGTCCAATCTCATATTATAGTGAAAACGATTACCAAAGAGTTCATATACCAAGCATTTTAATTCCATCGTTGATCCCCATATATCATAAGATATGTCTTGTTTGTCACATTCCAAACATTTGAAGGCCTTAATCATGTATTCTCTTGAAAAATGAATACCCATTGAACCTTAGTGAAAATATGAGTGCTATCAAATGTTAACTCTTTCCACATACCAAAATCCCAAAATTCTGTATGCTCAAACCATGATATCACTTAGTCTTTATAACAATCATGAGCTCATGAATACTATCAAACATATTATTTCCTCCTTATCCATTCATTATGAGAATATCATCTTCTTTCCAAAAATATCTGAATAAACTTTCATGGTTACTAGTACCATTCAACATATACTTTCAAATACTTTAGGAAAAACAATAGTGTAACAATCCTTAGATGTTTCTTTATTCCATTGTACCATTAAATTACCTATAAAACATAACTCTTGATAAACATACAATCATTCCGCTACCTTCTTAAACCATTGACCAAGCTTCAACACTTCTTTAATCTCATATATCATTTTAGTCTCCTCATCATCATCCACATAAATACTACCCATATGACCATGCTGATTCTCTTCATGAGATTTTCCCTTAGGGCATTGGTTTGCATAATGCCCATACATTCCACATTTAAAACATCTAATCATTGTTGATGTCATAGCAATACCATTATTCTTATCTATGGTGTTAACTAAACCTTTTCATTTTCACTTACTGGATTTGTGTCCTTCTTTTCCACACCCAAAACATCTTCCAGTTCCTTTGAAACTTTCTCCTTGATGCCTCTTCTCACATGATTTACATGATAGAAATTAAACTTTCCTTCCTCTATGGTCATCATTAAACTCCATCTTTCTCTTATTAGGTGAGTCGGGAAACTTACCAAAGTTGAGATTATTGATCATATTATGAGATTGCTGATTAGGCATAATAACGATATGTGGACCTCCAGATCCAATTTCATTCGGTTTATCATGAAAAATATCATTCCATTGTCCATCATATGCTCCATTATCATGAATCTTTCCATTCCCAGCCATTTTCTAAAACCAAAAAAAAATAGTTTGAGAGGCCAAAATCATAATCAAGGGGGATTACCTTCAATATCTAACATCTTTGGTTAAATTCTAAGATCGTTACCATAATTATAGGACCATAACCTATACTTATACTTAACCTCAGGGACATCCCTAGACATACCTTAGAAATATCTCTAGGGATCTCACTATATTTCTCACATCGTAGTTTCCAAAGGTTGACTAAACCTTTCCTCTGATACCAACTGTAGAAACCCAAATCTTGATGTACATGGACATTACAATACTTTTGTGGAATACTTAATACATGAGAAAAACCAACACTCAAGGACCGTAATAGTTTAGTGTATTTGGAAACTCAGAATATAATCTTATAATCGTGATGAAAGATCTTCAACATCTCCCATAAAAATCTTCCCCTGTTTGTTTTCTTACCTAAAACCTTTCTTTATATCCTGGGGAAAAGAAAACATATAAAGGGTGATCTCAAATGCTCAGTAAGGGTAACCATGGAGAAAATAAAACAAACCATATACATTTGAACATAAAAACATGAACACAATGTTTAAACATCAAAATATTGAGAAATGAGATAAAACATGGCAGTACGTAAGGCATATATCATAATAGAACATCAATAATGATAAAATAGCTTGGGAATAAAACTTTTAATTATGGTAAAACATTAAGAACATGATTTTATTTCCATGGTAGCCAAGACATTGCTGCCAAGACCATCTTAGTGGACAAATTCCCTTTCTGAATCGAGTTCACTCCTCGTTTCAGTCCTGTAACACTAAACCGGATTAACTTACAATTCCAGCCATGTCTATCTCATGAGATATAAATATTTACCCAATTAATTGGAGGGAGATATAGGTCCCACCCATCTCATAATGAAATCATTCTTACTTGTGCCACAAAATAAACGTACATCATTCATAATAACCCAATGAATAAAATGGGTTTCATAAACATCATCCCATCATCACATAATCCATATAAAAGAAATGTATATCATTTCATAATAAGAAATGTAAAACCATGTAAATCATATAGACTTTATACTTGAAACATACACATATGAAATAATGTCATCTTAGATGGAAAATTGTTTTAATAAAACACTTGAAATGAATTCTTGAGGAAAATATCCTTTCTTCTTCAAAATCAATTTCTTTTCACAAAACATCATGCAATTTTAAAAGTATTTTTTTAAAATATTCATGAAATATTTTGTAGGAATATTCATGAAAATAAGTCTTTATAAAACCGTAAAAATCCTTTCATGCTGTATAAGTTAAAAAAACATTCTCCTCGTACTTTTGTCGGAAAAGTCAAAAAGTACCTCGTATGGTAAACAAAAGAAAGATTTATTTCATAAAATGAGGTAAAAGTAAAAAATGGGTAAAAAGGAAATTAAAAATACATGAATTTTTTTTAGAAAACATATACATGTATGATAACAATATCCCCTGTAAATACTTACGAATAAACAATCTCGGATAAGAATGAGATTGGAATAATTATCCCTTACCTTAGGTCCGATATCCTTCGTACGTTTCCAAAACTCCTGTATAATTATTTAAATAATGTAATTGACTTATTACCGATTCATATTCATTATTATGATATCATATATGGTTCAATTATGACTTTATATTACCCATTATTTTGTAAGTTTCATGATAATGCAGCGTTTTGGAAAAATCGTTTTATTTATCGTACATGTTTTGACCTGTTTCTCTTGATATTATTACTTATATCCTTATTTAATTAATTCCAGAATGTAAAACATGATTTATATGTAATATATATTTATCATATAAATATATATATTATATATCGATAAATGGAATGAAATACACCGTTCATGGAGACGGTAGGCTGTACGTACGCATGAACGCTGTTTTCGTTTCCTTATTGAATTGAATGGAATTAAGTAGATGACATATATATATATATATAAATCCAGTATCATTATTATGTCATATATTTCATGATTAATTATTATATATACTTTATAATCAGTCATGAATGGTTAACATGGAGAATGAATCTCATCGCGTTGTGGAGACGGTAGTCCGTACGTACGCACGAGTGATGATAGCATTCCCATGATTGTGGAATTGTACTGAAGTGTATGTATAATATTTAAAAATCAATATCAATTTACAATAATCATATATAGTTATTTATTTACACCATTATACCCATCCAAGTAAGGTGGTGGTCGAAAACATATTACACCACGGCAGGGAGACGGTATTCCGTATGTACGCACACGCGGTGATTTTGTTTTTTATAGGATGAATAGATGGTGAAATAGGGTTTTTTCATACTTATAATAACATATAAGTATATGACTGATACTGATGTTATTACTTCATAATGAAACTACTAAAGAAGAAGAAGTAGAAGAAAAAATGATGTTGAAAGAATCGGTAACAGACATTACCTCTTCTTTGAAGCGCCTCTTTTTAACCTCCTATTAGGGCACTAAAGATGGTCTTTGATGAAGAAAAGGACCTCTAGGATGTTTCTAGGGAAGTGGAAAAGAGAAATTGGAAGGGTTTTTATGAGATTGATTTCTCAATGTGGTGCGAGGAAGAGAGGGAGGAGGTGCCCTTTTATAAGGGAGGAGAGTGGCACCTTTGGAAAAACTAAAAATATTATTTTATTATAAAGTCATATTCGGGTTTTAATAGCTCCAAATTGATTTATTTAGAATCTAAGGTGGGGATGGGTAGAAATCCTCTCATCCAATAGAATTTAGACAAGTTTAACTTTCTATTTTATCCTTATCATTTATATTTAACTTTTAGTTAAATAATTTTACTTTTACTTTGTCTTCTTGTTTTCTTACACTATAAGGTTAATAAACTTACTATAACAAGCCAAACAAACCCCAAGTTGTTTATTATTAATATATATAACCTTATCTAAGTCATTTTTCTGAAAATTAGATTTTTAGGAATAAAATAACAATTAATAATATAATAGTTGTTTTAAAAAACTATTTTATGTCAATTTAGATACTATTTGGTAATTGATTTTTGTGAAAATCATAACAGCATGATTAGTTAGAAAAAAGATAATTAAATCCATAAAAACATGTCATATTAACCTAAAAAATTAGTGTAATTGATAAAACGTTTCAAATTACATTTATTTGGGTATTTATAACATCAATTATGTTAATATTTCATTAATAAGATAATTATTGCATCATCATTGTGTCATAAATAAATTAAATTATTTAATGTATAAAAATTATAAATAAAATACCATTATGTAGGAAATTTTTTTATCTTTCTAATTAATATTTATAGTCGAATTTAGCTTATGTATAACCATATATTAAAAATGATTTAGTTATTAAACTTTGATTTTAACTATTTTAACCCTTTTTTAAATAAATTAATAATAAATGTCCTAATCTAATCCAATTGGACCTAAATGGTCATCTTTTATTCCTAATATTGTTTTTGTTCGAATTAAACTTATCCAATAGAATTAGTACATGTGTTAGGGTAAAAATAATATCATTTTTACCCTTAATTACCCTATTTACTTTTAACCGTGGTAAATAAAAGTAAAAAGTTACTATTCACCAAAAATTATTTTCATCTCATTGAACCACATTTTAGTACTTGATATTAACCGTGTCTCTCGGATTTTCAAAATTCCACTCACAAAAGTGGTAAAATTAAGTTTTATGTCAATTTCCAAATTCTCATAGGAGGTGGGTAAAAGACGCTGAAAAGTTCAATAAAATTTTTCTATATCTAAAATTATTATAAAATGACTCCAATGAATTACATTGAACTTATATAGGTACTATGTATCAATTTTGACCTAAAATAAATTTAAATAGAATAAATAATTATTTAAATTAAAAGTCGGTTTTTAAATAGTAACCCAGTGTTTTCACTATTCATCGAAAACTGAAAGTTTTCAGAAAAATACCAAAATTTCACCGTAGTCTAATTTCGATATTCTGAATCCAAAAATGAATTCCATTTTGAAAATTGAAATTTCAAAAAGTGGGTATTACTATTCATAACGGCTAGTTTATATAACATATCATTGTTTAGTGAAACTCGGTATTGCGTACAACATACGTTATCATGGAAGGTCGCGATTGCGTGTAATGAAAACCAAGTCAGGGATGCGTGTAGTGCAAGATCCTTTTGGTGTAGCGTACAACACAAGACATCAATGAAATTAAAACGAATATTATTCGTAAAATCTCGGGGTGTTACATTTAATATTAAAAGTTAAATGAAATCACATCAAGTTATATATTGACAAATCTCAAGTGGGGAGTGTCTATTCACTCAACCTTTTAGGAGGATCTCAGGAATATCAAGAATTTGGCTTTAATTAAAGTGTTTAATGGGTGGAGACATGGGTGATTTTTCTATTTCAATTGTACTATTTATGTTTCCAAGTCATAGAGTAGATATCTTCAGGGTTTTTGAGTATTTATTTATATCTCTAAAGTGTTCTCTCCCGACACCACATTGGGCATCTCAACCCTCCATAAAATAATGAAGAGAAAATTAAAGAACTATAATGATTTGGTATTATATATAGGATGGATACTAAAATAGAATATATAATGGCATGGTAAATCTTACCATTATCAGCATTCCACACCAAAAAGGGAGTGTTTGAGAAGAAATAGAAAATATTGAATTAAGAAAAAAATGGTGCCCATGACATGGTCCATGAACTACATTGAAGTTATATCATACATAAATGGAATTTAATTTTTTATTCTATAGATTTTGGAACCTCTATACTATAGATTATGTGCCACACCAAGATACTTCATCATAAGGTAAACATATAATCTATCATCTAAAACCTCACACCACAACCTTAGGGTCACACTGTTAGGCTATGGAAAATAAAATAATGGAAAAGGAAAATTCCTCAAGTATGATCCGAATACATGTAAATATCTGAGTTCATCCATATATAAGATTATGAGACTACCAGAAACTCAGATCTTTCCATCGAATGGTACCCTTTCCAAACCACAAAGCTAATCTATAGGAAAATGATTTAAGGATTCATGGGGAAAGGTCTGTCTACACGCTGTATAATTTAATTGAATGATAAATATAAGAATATTATTATATATATAATTTTCATCCCCCATTTAATAACAATTATTTATACACCACAACACATTAAATATATATAAATATGTGGAAAACCACCTAAAACTATATTGTAACCACTTAACCCATATTCCAGATATATTTTCAATAAACCTACTTATATTTAAAAACTCCTCTATAAACTATGTTTGGATATGGTGTGAAAATATTTAATCTCCCTTATTGATTCCTTTTATACTCTTGTAGGATATTTCAAACCATTTTCCCTTATATTTCATAGAATCATCACCCCACCCATTATTTTCCTTACCATCGCCCCATTCTAAAAATTCCACTAACACAACCTTTATAAACCCCATTCTCAATCTTTTCACCACATTCCTTAAATTACATTACAATTTAGGTTATTTTTTTCACTTATTCATCCAATACCTCAACATTTTCATCCCCACCCTCAACCCAAAATCATCCTCATAAAACCAAACCCACACTTAAAATTAAACCCTCTCCAAAAATAAAATCCTCACAACACCTTAAATCCCCAATAACCAAATGACCCACATCTATCTGTAAAAATCATCATAAACCATCACCTAATCATACCCATGAACCCATACCCATTCCATCACCATCATATTCTTACACCGCTTTCGATAATAATTTTATAGAACCATCAGAAATACATTCCTCGCCCTTTAAATCCACCTAATATCACTATCATAAATTCCTTTATTTCACTCAATAAGATCGCTAACAGAGGATATAAAATTATAGTGGAAGCCTCTCAGAATGAATAGTACACATGATTTATATTCCATTATAAAGATAGATATAGAGGATAATAACTTGGAGTCACTCAAGGTAATTCATTGGATAATATGATTAGTGTGAGGGAGAATTATTTTTGAGAATTAAAACTAGTTTTATTAGACACTTTGGAGCTACAAGGGGATTTTATTAAGTTTATATTACACAATAAGGACTTAAAGATGGTGGTTTCTATGTTTAGAGTGGGAATTGTAATTTATATTACTGATTTTGTTTACATGTTGGATTATGAAGCAATAGAAATCAATCCTACTTTAGCTCATATATAGGATAAGTTGAAGTTATTTGGTATAAATCCTATAGTCCAAAATGATACTGAAAAGATAAAAATTATTCAATTAATGATGGATTTTTATGGATTATACACTAAGACATCACCCATATCTTGTTATCCAAAGGTTATTCCACTAGATCCATGAGCTAGCTGGATGTACTTATTTTATATCTGATTTAAATCCCAAACCATTGAATGCATGATAGAATTTTTAACTATATTTTTAAGGAAATAGGTAGAACCATAAATGGATAATCATGGGTTGTAAATTTAGTACACATTTAGATAAAAATATAAATTCTTACATGAGATCCTAGCCACTAGCTTCTCTGAGTAATACTAATTTACTTTCTTAGTATTTTTTTTGTAAAAATTGGTCTAATTGAGAAAATATGTGGATTTTTATATTTGGGTAAATAATTATTTCTTCGATTCAACCACTAATGAGGTAGAATAAAACTTCTACTAAGAAATGTCTAGATCTATAGAACCTCTGAATAGATCAATTGTAGACCTAGCTTCATCATTGACATGATATACTCCATTTGATAGTTGGAATCATTATTCTGGAACAACATTTTGTTTTTATTCACCATTAAATTATAAAACTTTTATGGAATGGGATTAACATTTTAGGAACAACCAATAAATCCATATAACACAATCCCAGTACCTCTCCCATGTCTACACCACGAAGACAGATTTGCTAGATTCCTATCTACTCCTGATTTTTATCCTTCCCACCCCATGAAATTATATACCCATAGGATTCCCCTTAGGACTTTATTTGTCCACACTTTTTACTATGATACATGAAAGAGACTATCCTAAGAGTCATGAGATTCTCAAGCTGATACCACTATCAACCATCAGTTGAAATCCATGTCTTTTCTTGATTTCATTATTTTTAATTTTCATTCCTAAGAGGAACTTTGATCAATTTTTTCATATACTTATTTTTATCCTCTTTATTTAGATATTCTTGTGATTTGAATCACTACCATAATTTTATTATTTCTCTCATCAATTTATAATGATTTCAAGCCACATTAAAGTCATTAAGGCCATTAGTTTAAATTTGTTAAACCATAAGATAACGAGTCATATGCATACATTTGATCCTTTAATAGGTCATAATGGACATAGATTTCCTATTATAAATCCACATTACAATCCTAAATTCCCTTTTTTATATAACTTGTGAGTATAATTACATGATATTTAATGGGTCTTAAAGAATGGTATTGGTAATCCCATGATTTACTAAAATTTTTATGTGAAAAGAGAAATTTGGGATGATATCTTGATTTGTGAAAGCTAAAATAAGTAGGGAAAGAGAATACGTAGGATTAACCCATGACATGATACCTTATTCCTTATTATACTAACTATAAAAAATAGTGTTAGTAAAATACTGATAGTGTGGATAGAGGAGATGATTTGGTTTAACTTCTGAGAGTCTAATAATTATTATTGAATAATTTTAGTTGAAAAAGAAGAAAAATAAAAAGGAAAAAATATGAATGAGGAAATTCATTACTATTAATGGTTAAAATTATACCCCGTTGGGTTATAGGAGAAATAAAAAATCCAGAACTAATTCACAATATAGGATAATGAGGTTTTCTAGACCTTAATTGAGATCGTGAATTGTAATTTTGAGTTTAGATTCATTTATTAGACTTAGTTTTAGTTTTTAAATCATGACTTTCCGTCATCTATATTTATATAAATTAGAACCTAAATTAAATTCTACTTGATTAGTGTGGTTTTAATTCTAATTTTATATTTAAATTACTAGAAAACCTCTAGATTGAGTTCATTTATTTTAGATTGAGAATAACTCCAATTAAATACATCTTCATAAATGAGTAAAATCAATTTTTAATATAGGTAAATCCTAAATTTATTGGGTATTTATAAAATGATAAAATATTTAAATGAAAGTTGATAAAAGTATTTAATTAGAGTTATATATGAGGTACTATTTGGAAAATTTTTATTAGATGGTTTTTGTGATTTTAGAAAATTAATTTATGATTTTTTGTTCCTAAATTTCATTGAATAAATGTTTCCCATGTTGGGATTTGGTTCCTATTTTCTTTTAAGCTATTTTTTTTGTGTACTATAAAATGTTTAGGTGTGGTGGAGTATAAGAACTCAAAAATATATATACAATTTTTCCACAATTTTGGTGTCTTTATTGATCAAATACTACCTTATATTGGTATTTTTAATTAATTTGTGTCAAATTGCATATTTAAGATTGATTTGATAGCTTTGGATATTGTTGAAGGCAAAAATGAACCAAATCACATCATAATCCCTAAATTATAACATGATGAAATATAAGAGTGATTTGAGGAAATAATATAGATATGGAACTATAATACCACCCAAGTCACCATGTTATAGTATCTCCTCATAGAAGTTTGAATCTGAGCTACATCAGAGGAATTGGGAACTAATTAAGGTGGTTTATTTTGATAGGTTAAATTTCTTTAAGTATGATGTAAAAAACTATGATTCCACCAATATGTAATAATTTTCTTAGTCTGATACATAAAGGTCACTCTAAATTGTTAAAATAGAATTTAGATAATTACATTCTCTATAAAATGATATGTAATACCTTTATAATGATACATATGATTCAATCCTCTATATCTAAGAAGGCAGTTTTAATATTGTAAAATCTATTATCTAATACATAAGGATTTTTTTGCATATGGGAAGATAACTTCACGATAAACCCTGATATGTAAGACTAATACCATTTCTACTAGAAGGAGAAGAGTTAATTCCATAGTGTAGTGGATCCACCATGATGTGGAGGGTCATAAAATGGAATAACCATATAATATAGTCTATAAAAACTTCATATTAAAAAACTTATATAATGATTTATCCCATTTGGAGGTTTTTAAATCTGGTTAAAACATGATCAAGAATATCATAATATCACACTATGATCATCATCATCATACTTAAAATTTAAAAGGGTGATATTTTCACTCATACCATAGTGACCCATTTTCACCATGAAGTTGATCAACACTTGGACAAAAAATCATGGATTTCATTGTTCCACCTTGAAATCACTATTGATGTATTGTGGTGGTTTCTAGAACTATTTATTCTAAAATGTGAAGAACATTGAAAGGATATATTTCTAGAAATTTGTTTTTAGAGAAAAGATATTAGTGGATGAAGGATGGTTAAGAGAAAAATTATGTATACTAAATTGAAAATTTCCTTTGAGAACATTGATGTGTTGATTTCATACATGTGGATTGGAGATAAATGTGTGTACGGTGGTAATGTTTTATCTCTTTAAATCTATTATTTTTCTTTCTCTTTTGATGAGTGAGCTTCACCCATAACTCGAGGACACTATTTTATTCATGATGGATTATCTTTTTTCATGAGTGAGTATTCTCTTAAGGTATGGTGGATTGATAGTAAGAGGATGATGTTTTAACTTAAATGATTAATTTTGATTTTGTGTGGAATACATTGGATTAATATCCCATTTAGACTAATGAAACAATATCACTTAGTCTTCGATAGAGAAAGTGGTGGAGATTAGTTGATAAACATCAATATGATAGAAGAGAATAGGATCATGAGATCCAACATTAATTATCCATTTTATTTTGTGATATGAATTAATACATATAAGTATTAATGGGTTACTTTAACCATATGAATCAAATGGAATTAGGTAGTTTTAAATTTCACTAAACAAGTAGAAATAAATACACCTATGGGTCATACAATTAAATTATTATGTCTATTTACAAGATGAGTAAATCATAAAATTTTAGTAAACATCCTATAAAATTGATCCATATCTCCATTCATCATTTAAAGTTTTCATCGATCTAATTTTTATCTTTTCATCTATTTTATTCTCCATCAATATTTTATTCCCATATTCTATTTTTTATAAAATTTTTCATATGATTCATCAAATAAACAAGCAACATCTATTTATTAGACTACGATCTATGTTTACTTAGTGGTTCAACATTGGGACTCACAATTCTTATACTACAATTGTGTAGTCTTAGTGATTAGGGTACCATTTTTATAAATTATAACTTTCAAATATCCTCAATAGGTGATGATACTCAGGGGATGGCTCAAATACCATTTAATTCAATACTTTAATCAATTTATCAAATTAAATTGTTGATAAAATTCAACAACTAAACAATAACTTTTTAGCTTTCCAATGTAGACCAAGGACATATGATTTAATATTAATTAAATAGGGTCATCAGTGAGATCCGAGTAAACAAATAAGGTTGATTGAAATAATGTATATGTTTTCAATTATAACTTTTCCAAAACCCACCCATTCACCCATCATTTATCACTTAGAAAAATAGAGATGAATATAATTTTTAACACTGACTAAAAGAGGATGTAAGAAATAACTCAAATAGTAATCAACATGGGATATTTTCAAGGATTTTCATTCAATACGAATTATTAATTCCTTATAATATATTATAAAAATCTTTGTCTATAAATTTCACTATTATATTGATGAGAATAAAAAAAGAAATGAATATCTTATACTTGTAATACAATAATATTAACTTCAATATGTGCTCCTAAAAATGTACAATAATGAAATAAATTTTAAAAATAATGAATAAATATTTTAAATCATCTTAAATTTACAATAATATATAGAAGGAAAGTCAATTAATTTTAATATCTATTAGTGAACATAATAAGAACTATTATTCTCAATTTTATAATGTCTTCAACTCTTCACTCATTAAATTATCTAATTTCAATGAACATCCTCACAATATGACATCCCCAATAATTTCCATAAATAAAATTTAAGTATTTTTTAAGTTAAAAAACATCATTAAAAATAATAATAATCCCAAAAATTCACTACCTCAAACAATGTATTCATCAAAATCAACTTCAATATATAGTAGTCACACTTTTTAAACTAATTAAAAAACCGTGGATAAATTATTCTTATTCATTGAATATATTCTTCTTGGTTCCTCACACAATTTCCTACACACTATAATAGCCACTTAACCACTCAAATTTGAATATTAAATTAAAATTATGTAAACTTCTATCCCCAACCATCCAAGCAAACATTAATTATCATCTTAGATCTAAAAAAGGACCTAAAATCTCATTAAATTAATGTATAGGATGTCATATGTTGTTTATGTGTTTTAATATGTGTCAAAATCTCATCTGTGTCACCAAATATTTAATATATAGATATGTTTATAAAAAACCTATTGAAAATCCATTGTTTACCACTAGGAAACGAGAGAATATTTATCAGAACCACCCTATCATATCATGAATTGGAAAAATAGTGAAAAGTCAATAAACATCGAGTGGTAGATTTTTTTCTATATTCTATATTGGCAAACAAATTTATGGTTTTATTTTACCAAAAACTATGGTGATATAATCACACATCGGTTGTGTACCTTTGATCCTCTTATTGAAAAATATCTAATTATTCTTCTTTATTTTATTTCATTTATCTCAATAAAATCATCACCATTCCAATAGTTTTGTCAATATGCACTTGATATGTTATTGAAAAAACCCAAAAGAACATGTACTCAAGTAAATATTATCTTACTTTAATATAATTATTCTACCTTTAATAAGATTTCATTCAATCATTAAAAAGATTCTTTATCCAACTCCTTCATCTTTTACTCAATAGGGTCAGTGAAGTTATATGTATGGGGGATAGTAATGTTGTATTGAGTGTCAATGTATAGAATTTATAACAAAGACCTTAGGTTTGTATTTGGATTTTAATAAGGTTTTTAATGAGAATTTGGGATATATGTGTAAATGAGTATCCAATACCATCATGAGGATAATGGAAAATCAAGGAATAACCTTAAAATATCATAGGACGTGATTCATATATGAATTATATATTTTAATAATTATTATGAAGACTACATATCCCTAGAATACTTTTATTATAACAAAGACTACCAAAAATCTATTCATATAGCTTTTTTTGAATATTTTTATATAATACCATGCCGATCTTCATTGTAACATATAGAAGTGGGAGGAATGTATTTTATCAAACCCAATACAGTTCTAGAGACTATTAACCAAGAACATTTGGTACATAATTTATTGGTGATAACTCAAATTAATCATATGTCTTATGTTTATCATTGAAATCGACTATTTGATTTTAACATTGAAAATCATATCTTTTTATGGGTATCTTTTTGGCTGATACACTAACAACTTAAGAAGAAAGAGAAGTTTGGGGCATGTTTTATGGGATTTATTGAGATTCTTGATCATAAAAAAATTCCATCATTTTAATCATACTATACATTTTATCTAGATATAAAATGTATTCCATGGGTTACAACTAAGGAATTACGAACACGATTTGTCACAAGTGAATAGTTATGACTAGTTGGAGTTAGAGGTAGATGTTTCTTTTATAAATATTTCATTTAATATTTTAGATCCCTAAGATAATGTATTATTTGGGAAATGTATCACTCTCATTTGACATTTATGAAACAGTGGGTTAGTTAAAAAGTAGATTTGGGAGTGGGATGGAAGATGAGGATACAATGGTCAAAGTTATTCATTGAAGACATCTCATGATTCGTTTTTAATATTAAATGATTGAGGTTTAGGAGATTATACCTATCAGTAGATTTTTTCCCAAAATTTTATATTTAAAATTAAAATTTTATTTTTATTAAAGTATATAATTATATTTAATCTAGGGTAAAAGAGTTTGAGATAAGTAATCACAAAAAATTAGAAATTTTATATCTGATTGGTAGAAATAGAGTCTACTGGGATTTTAATGACCCATAAAGTGACTCCTCCAATATTTGATTCCTCAAAAGATCTAGTTTCATGTAATTTTGGATTTTATATCCCAATTATAATATGGTGGATCAGAAAGATTCTTGTGTGATCCTTGGACTATTTTTTTAGAAAGTTAATTTTCTCTTCTGAACACAATTCATTAAAAACACCAATCATTTCCACTGATATATGTGAAACCCATCACCTTTACTAATAATTTTAATACTTTTACACTTATAATACCTCATTAATGTTTCCTTCTATCAAAATAAACTTATGTTATATCAATTTTGTTTTAATTTTGATCATAAATAGAAGGTAATCCTTAATTTTATTTTGAGTTTCCTTTTTTGTTAGGAAGAATGGTATCTAAATAAGTACATTAAAATCCTATTTGTAAAATTTATTTGAAACTATTATATTATATAATGTTAGTAAAAAAACTTCTCCAAGTAAACATTAATCATCACTTTGGAATGTTACTCGTACCCTCTTCAGGTTTTATGTATATACTTATTATGCATGTGGAAGTTATAGTTTTAGAACTGATTGTGGGAAACACAAAAGGGAAAGAATGGTATTCAAAATAAAATTGACATTTAGAAAACAAATATTAACTTAATTTAAAATTTAATGGAGGGTTGGATGAGTCAACAATGACCCTATATTTTTTTATCTCTTATCATTTTTTTCAACTAGAGGAAAAATGGTTATCTTTGGTTACTATTATATTGAAATAAATTATTATTCTTTATTGGGATATAAATTATTTTCTTGCTATAGTTGAAGATATATTGAAATTAGTTATCTATATATGGATTTAAATATTATCCTGTCATTAATAACTACAATATAATCTTAATTATTATGTTTTTATATGGATTTTTTAGTTATAATGAAAATTATATGTGTACTATGTAACATATTTGGGCTTTCTTAAGAATTTTTTAAATTAAATATGTGAAATTTATTATAATTTTATGTGTTTTGATTTAATATTGAACTGTATAAGAAAAAAGAGTTGATTTATTGGGATTTATTCAAGTCTGATGTTGTTTTATAGTATCAGATATCACTAGGTTACCATTATAATTCACTGATTACCTAGTGTTTGAAATAGTATTTATTGTGAGGATCTATATCAAACACTATGATCATTATTGGTTTTTATCCGGAATCTGATAGAAATAGGGTAGATTATGGGGTCTACCAAGTACCCATTAGTATTTAATAAAACCTATTTTAATGGGGTATATTATGATATATGTTTTTATAGTATTTAGGTTTTAAAAATGCAATAATTATTTCTATGTAGATAGAAACTTAATATAATTCCACCAAAATATTTTATCTATTTTATATTATTATTCTTGAAAACTTATCATTTATTAGAATTTTTTTGTTTATCTAATGAATTATAATAATTAAGGATAGTATAGTGAAACACATATTATTGAACATTAATTTTATTGGTTTTTTAATATCTAATTTGATGAATTTAATTTTAGTTCTAGTGAATAATTCAATTTCATTTATTGGAGGGGAATTAGAAATATGTTTCTCATATAAAAAAATTAAATTATAATCATATAGGTGATATTGAAGATTATATTTATTTAAATTTACTATTTATTGTGAATTTATATTTTTTTAGGATATATTTTAGTTATAATATAGTTATAAGACTTTATGATTGATTTTTGTCTAAATAAATACTGTTTAGATGAATTTTCATGATGAAAATTGATATTTTTAACATGGTAATATACTAAAATATAAGTTTAATAGGTATTTGATGTTAATATATAATGATTAAAGTGTTAATAAATTATTATATAATTTTTTCACTAATTAAGGTAAAGTGAAATAATGGATTGTGTGATGGAATTGTTGTCATTAATTTTCTAATGGAAATATTTTTGTTTTCTAAGACTACTTATTTACTATATGGACATGATATATTAAATTTTTATATACTTTTACATATTTAATATAAATGTTTCTATTATTTTCCACTACTAAATTATATTCATTTTAATGTTTTTTGACTAGATTGAGCATTAGGAGGAATTTGGAGATGTTTGAAAATAATTAAATCTTGAAAGATGAAATCATGTCACAACTTAATTTCATTGCTTATTGATAATTTTAAGCCTTTGAAATAGGAATTATATAAGAAATATTTTATTTTAATATAAACATATTTCATCATAATAAGTCAATATTATATAATAATTAAAAAGGATGATATTATGATGTGGCCAATAGGGAAGAGTGGTTAGATAAGAAATCATTTTCAAAAGAAAAATTCATGGGGATTAATTAGATCATAGTTGTGTGTGTTGCAATGTGATCATCAAATTTATGAAAAAATTAGTTTGGATCAAAAAATAATATGGAACATGTAAAACTATATCATGAGGCTTTGGTGTGAAGGTAGGTATTACAGCCCCTATATTTTATAAAAATTAATTCATGTCTTATCTCATAAAGACACACATAATACAATACCAAAAGATAAAAATACCTTTTATCTTTGGATAAGTAGATACATAAAAAATGAATGTGGAATAGGGATACAATACCAATATTTAAAAAATCAATAACATGCTATTAAAAATCCATAGATATACAAATACTTAATGGGATAACATAGGGATTTACATAAGAAAGGTGTAAGTTAAAAATCCAAGTAAGTAACAATCAAATTATGGCATGAAAAAAGTAATAAGGGTTACTAAAGAGGCATATAAAGGTGAAACATTAGAGGTGAAAATAATATACATTAATATCGAAGCATGATATAATATGATAACATCAATGAAACATTAGAAAGTGGAAACAACATAAAATATAACATCATTAGCCTAAGTTAAAGATAATTTCTGTGACATCATAACTTAATGTCCCTCAGAAAACCTCCCATGAACCATACATTTTATATTATTATATAAATACATTACCAATTTCATTGGATGGATATATATTTTAGGTCTTACCCATCACATTCATATCATATAATGCATTAGTCTGTCATATAAACCATACAACATAAGAAAAAATTTCATCACTTTAATACCATAATTAAGGAGTGTAGTTTAAATAAATGGAAGTCACAAATCAATGAATTTATAGGTTCATATAGGTGAATAAACTTGAGTATAAATGGGGATCGATATTCACTACAAAAATTTCTATCATGGAGAAATCACATGATAATTTCGGTAGTATAATGGGTATACATAACGATTCATTGAAGGGTTTAATGAGATTGAAAGGTGGTATCCCATTAATTTTTAATTAAAAATACCATAGAAAGAATTTTTAAAAACAAATTACAACATGAAAACTGAAAATATAATGGAATAATAAAAATAAAGTTTTTAAATAAAGAGGAGGAGGATAGAATCCATTACCTTAATAGCGAACTTCTAAAATATTGGGAGGTACTTATTAAAATATTGGTAACACCTTGGGATAGATTTATAGGGTGATAGGGAGTGTAACTTCATGATTAATGAGTTTTTATTAAAAATGAGTGATAGATTAGGGGTATTTACAATAAAAGAGAGTGGAAATATTTAATAATTTATATTCTTAGGTTTTATACTTTATATAATGAAATAATAAAAACCACAAACCATCCCATGGTTAATTCCCATGGTTTCTACCAAAGTGTAGTGGTTTAAAATATTTTATAAGGATAAGAAACGAACATATTAAAATAATACCCTTGGTGATGTGTAAGTTAGTCATGTTCATAAAGAATTGATTTTAAAACCTTAAAATATAATATAGGTTTTATGTAACTGTGTCCAATGCTTTCACTGGGGCACGTGCGTCCATCTCGTTTGAGGACTAAAGGCACGATTTTTTTGTCCCGCATTCCCACTTTCCAAAGGTGGGAGACATCTGTCACTTTTTCAGGGATGTTTGCTCTTTGATTGAAACAGGATGATGGGATGTCAGTTCCTCCTTTCGTGAATTCCTCCTCAAAACTCGTCACCTAGTCCGGGTCTCCCTTATAGATTTAAGATGTTTTTCGTGAAAATATTCCTAGCGCCATATCTTCGTGGACACTAGTTAATTACACTGCTTCTATCAAGACATTCTAAGGGGTCCGGTTAGGGAAGAAATCTTCGGTAAGGGGAGTAGTCACGTTGGACATCACTGGCGTGTCTGGGTGCGGGGACACTGGCGCGTCTGGGTTTCTTCCCCTTATTATAGGGCTTCTCAAGGGCGTGGAAGCCCGAGGCATCCTGCATCGAATGCAAGGAATTATATTCCATATGCATGTTTCTATGGTTTTCCTCAGCTTCCCATGTTTAACACAGGGTATGCCGCAAGTTTAACGTCCAATGGAGATGGACCAGACTGATCAGAAAAATGACTGGAGTGGATCAGATGGGTGCAACCCCTGGAGGGAACATTGATGTTGGGGACAATGTGTGGTTAGATTCCCGGTAACTATTGAGGGGAATGAGAAATGACATGGCATGGTTTCACCGAGATGTGGCGGCCCAGATAAGTATCAGGATGGATTATGGAGTGGTTGTATGAAGTGGATGGTTAATGGGATGGAACCGTCATGAGGATGATGATGGTTTTGGGATTGAGACTCAAAGGGGATTCCTACGTATCCCCGTGACATGGAATCAAAGCCCATGTAGTTCATCTGATGATGACTTACCACCAATTGGGGTTTTCAACAACTTACCACTGGATGGGGTTGCAACGGCTTGCCGCTGATTGAGGCCCCAACGACTTAACACAGTATGGGGTCGAACCACCGTGAATATGGTCGGGACGACCGGTAGATGGTGGGCTTCAACCACAGAGAGGCTTCCTATGTACCTCGCCTTGAAAAGGATCAAATACCACATAGTTTAGGTGGTGTTTGGTGGGAAACGAATTACCGTTGATTGGGGTCCACAGTTTAACGTCATGCAGGACGGGGGCGAACCGATGTGAAGGTGGTCGGTGCAACCGATTGTTGGGATTGAACCTCTTGTAGGCTTCCTACGTACCTTGGCTTGGCAAGGATCAAATACCACGTAGTTCAGGTTGGTGTGGGGCTTACACTCTAGGCTACCCAAGGTGTTGGTGATCCGACGTGAAGGGGGTCGGAGTGACCAATGGTTGGTGGGCTTGGACCTTAGTGAGGCTTCCTACGTACCTTGCCTTGGCAATGATCAAAGTCCTCATAATTCAGGTTGGGTGTGGATCTTACACTCTAAGCTACCCATGGTGGATGTCATGGTTGGTTCTTTCTCTAAGCCTACGTGAGTCATGATTGGTGTGAGAAATAAGAGGAAGCAGATAGCTGATGATCACATTGCGAAAGGTGCGTCTATGAGAGGTGAAACAGAGCTTACATGTGATCGCAACCCAAAGAGGAAACAGGGGCTTATGCGTGGTAAGTAGAGAAAAGAGTTTGGGACTTACTCTAGGATGGAGGCCCGGTGGAGGTAAAGCCCAGTGGGAGAGGGAATCGCCACTGAAAATAGGAGGAGAATCGTTCCCCATCATGCCCTTTGCTGGCCTTCGGAACCGGAAAAAAGGAGGAGAAGTGGTGCTACCTCCTACAAGAAAGGCTAGGGCCTTACACTAGGGTGGTCTCCCTTTCCCCACGTAGGATTCATGGGGGGAAGTCACAGTTTAACATCATGTACTGAGGATGATGGTGCTTGGCAGTTTAATGTCCTACAACTCAGATGAGGTGGGTTTACTCCGCACCCCTTGGACTTACATAATCGGTACCCTATGCACCTTGGTGAAGAGAAGGGATGGGCAACTCCATGGCTAGGGGGTGTCATGGAGCGAACTATTGGGGGTCCATGTTAGTATGGCTATGTGAAGAAGCAATAGTCATTATTGTGCCTATGCGAAGAAGTATGAGGTGAAGCAACACAATAGGGAGTGGTGTCCAAGGTACTTTGATGTTTCTTTGTGCAAACCTAAGAGTTTTCATGGGAGAGGGAGTTGCATAGGAAAGGGGTTTACGAGTAGAGGCCTCATAGAGCTCTGGTGCTCCATGCAAGGGAAGAGCTTCGTGAAGGTGCGGGCTTCACGAAATGAAGTGGATTAGCCTAGACATAGTGAATAGGTTCATAGAATAAGTGCTTCACGAAGTGGAAGGGAATTCGTGAATCAAATCCCAACGAAGCATGGGTGCCTCGCGAAGCAAGGTCCTGTGAAGCAATGTGCTCCGCGAGGCACAATGAATCAGCCTTAACAATTGAGTCACGTGTGCATGGGGGGTTCTTCGCGAAGCATGAACTCTCTGTGATGAACCGAGTCCCTATGAGGATCTTCTTTCTTCACGAAGGCCCACGGGCTTCATGAAAGGAATCCCTCTCGAAAGAGGGGGTGAAAAAAAGGAAAAGGGGAGGCACTTTGTGGAGAAAAAGTATATTGAGCAACTCATGGTTCTCCGAGCAGAAAGTGCTTCACGATTTGAGATCTAGGAAGAGGAAAGGTTGGATGATCCATGTTTTGGTCTTGGGGGGATACTGGTATTTATAGGCAAGAGGCGCCGCAGAGTAGTTCTCTCTTGGCACAAAGATTAATTCCACTTCGCAGCGGGCTCATGAACGTCAAAGGGACTTGTGGAGATTCCCACCTCTTGGCTTCTTGGTGGGCTCGCGAATGTCAAAGGGGATCAGAGAGCATCCCGCCTCCTGGATTCACGGCGAGCTCGCGAACATCAAACTTTCTCGTGGAGCATCCTGCCTCTGTGCTTAACGGTGGGCTCGTGGGGCCATGGTGCTCCGTGAATGGTCTTCGTGAGGCATCTTTAGAGCCTTTCTTATTAACATTCTCCCTTCTGATTTTTGGCACCAACAAATTCCCTCCCTCAGACTTGGAGCCAAGGAGAAATCAAGGGTCAAAGTCTGAGGGTCAATTTCCAAAATTCCTCAGCCGTTTTGCGAAGCTGGCTCGCGAAGGACGATCCCTGAGCGGGAAAGCGATGGATCGGCTAGGTGTGCCATGAAGCTCTCTATGGTCGAGACCCCCCGCGAAGTGGCAAGGGTCGTCACCTATAAATAGAGGGCCTGACTTCTCTTTTGTTTTTTCTCTCCATCATGATTTTGGATTTTAGCACTCTCGATTCTCAAAGCTCCGCGTACTCCGTGACTTGCTCTCTGTGAATCGGGCCTTCAGCTTCGTGGTGGATAGCGAGTCTTTGACTTCGCATATGCGACCTTCACAACTTTGCTTTCGGAGTCCAAGGCAGGGCTCCTCGAATAGAATATGTGATCGTACTTCGTGAACGAGCTTTGTGAACAAACAAAAACAATCTCCCTAACCTAAAAGACCGCATGGATCATCAAGAAGCCACCCAGGGGGTCCTTGCAGATGCTTCCCGAAGGGATGAGATGGAAAACAACCTAAGTTTAGGAGATCTAGTTCGGAGCCACATTGACCATGGTTCATTGGTGGAGCTTCTATTAGAGATCTAGAGGAACTACCCGTTATGTAAGAGGCTTCATTTTTATGGCTTCAGGCTGAGGGATGACGTCTTCATCCCGAAAGATAGTTAGGATGAACCGACTTTCTGGTTTAGGAACATGTCGCTGTAGCGCCTATGGTTCAGGACGGCTGGCGGTCAGGCTCGGGATGACTTCACACCCGTCATTGCTGACTTCTTATACAACTACTTGTATAATGTTGATGGGAATGAGTTAAAGCCAGAGACGTCTCCCCCCATGCATCAGACGATATTGAAGGTGGCTATGGGGAACCCAGAGAAGGGGTGGTATGAGGAGTGGGACTTGCACCATGGTGGAAACTTCACAGACGATTGGGCCTAGGCCTACTGGGTGGACTCCTCGTGTGAGGAGTTTGAGACGGAGATGATAATAGTGGGCCTGTATGAGGTATCTTGGGCCTCCTAATTTCACATCTACCAGCTGAAGCAGCTGATGCCTGAGCTGTTGAGAATGTGGTCATCGAGGACTGACACATTCCATTTTCACCACAGGGAAGTCAGCATCAGCTTGTGTGGCATCTACCAGATCTCGAGGGTCCCGATATTGGGGGATATTTATAAAACATTACTCTCCATCATGTGTGCATAGGAGGACCTAGAGAAAATGCCTCTGCTGGTGATGGCTTTTATAGAGCTTGTGCCAAGAGTGGAGAAGGAGGCGGTGCGGGACGCCCATTTCAAGCGGCATTTCAAATTGTTCCTAAGATTCTCGAAGAACAAAAAGTGTTCGGCGAGGCCTCGGACTTTCCTGAAGGGGGCCAGGAGTATGGATAACTCATACTAGAAACTTTTGGAAGACAACCTATGGAAGAAGTGGAGATTTAGTGTCATCACCGAACAACAATCGAAAGTCAGGCAGGCATCGTTCATCGCGACTCTCATCTATTGTTGGATCCTACTAGAGAGGGACACCAAAACGGGAGTGTGGACAAGCACATTCATTATGGAATCCGTGTTGGTGATAGGATGGTGGGTCAACCTCGGGATCCCGATGCTCGCCAAGCTGTATAATATACTGTGACATATCAGTGAGGGGAAGAGGCCACAAAGAATATGTGGTCCATTCCACCTCCTGTATGGGTGGATAGCGGCACAAGTCGGGGGGGGGGGTTACGAATACCTGGACCCCATTTCTCCTCCAGGATAGAACTTCTTCCCATCCATCTTGAATGCTACCGAGAGCTTTCCAGCCAAGCTGACCGCACCGTCGGTTCTGAACCGAGTGTGTAAGGTGGAGGAGTTCAATTTCCACCCATTCCCGTTGCTGATGGGGGTATTCAATGAATATTTCTAGGGAATGTAGGATAACCATTCCTATATCCTGGCCTTTTGAGGTGGAGTTTTGGTGGCAAGGGTGGATCGTGATCCTCTCTACATGTCGTACACCCCACACTAAATTGCTCGATAATTCCGGTGCATGCAGTGGCTGACCCCACAGGTCTATTAGGGGGTGAGCTACAAGGAACACCTGTGTGTAATGAGGCATATTTGGATTATGTTCACACAATAAGATGAAAATATGTGGAACCAGCTTCCCCCACCGACCGTTGTTGTTGTGTAAGTAAAGGAATATGCCAAGAGATGGGAGGCGGCCTACCCGGGGGAAATGCCGAAGAAACCAACCATTTGAGTTGAAGATGGTGTGCCTCCCGAACCTTAGGGTCGAGTTCAGAAGGCGTCAGGGGAATCTCGCATTGGCGAGGATGCCATAGCAGTGGGGCCTGCACCAATTGAGGGGGAGGCAATAGTGGCAACGGACCCAGTGGTCCTAGAAGAGTAGATCCATCCTATGGGGAGGCCACCTAGAGAGTTTCATAGAATATCCACTCTGGATCCAAGGAAGTGGCTGCGCCACATTGATATTCTAGAGAATACTGTCTTCCCAGAGGACAGGGACATCTGGGAAGTTAACCAGAAATTCCTTGACCCATTAGAGATGTGGCAACATCTGAACCATTTCGGGATGGATTTTCTGGGGATATGCCCTATCAGGGTCAGCTTTGCGGTATCTCAGGAGGAGGTGGAGCAATACTTGACAGATCTGGAGGAATTTTTGCACTCCCAGGGTACCCCACGTTTAATGAAGGATCGAGTCAAGGTGTTTCATGATCTCTCCACTCCCCCACAGTTGTCAGATGCTGACTTAAGGGAACGAATCCCTCCGTCGGAAGAATCAGATGAATCATCATGGGGAGATGAGGCTGGGAGAGGGATCCCATTATAGGAGGGTGAAGTCGGGTATCAAGACCCAGATCTTGAAAAGTTTTTCGAGGCCCTTGAGTTAAAGATTCCATACCCCTTCTTCTGGGACCACTTTCAATTCATTCTGGAACTCTTTGCTAATATTTAAATTGTGCAGGAGGGCCCTGTGCACAGAGCTAATTCTCGCCCTTTGAGAGATACAGATGTGGGGCCTTCGGGGTCCACACCTACTTCTGGGGAGACCAACTTGTCTGGCGGGGCCTGAATACCCGAAGCGGCTCCAGACACCTAGTTTGTGTTAAGACATTGTTCATAAAACTCTTCCTAGTTCCATATCTTCATGGAAAATAGTTAATTACACTGGTTCTGTCGGGACATTATAAGGGATCCGGTCTGGTCAGCAACCTTCGATTAGGGGAGTAGTCACGTTGGACATCACTAGCATGTCTGGGCACTGGGACACTGGCGTGTTTGGGTTTCTTCCTCTTATTATAGGGATTCTTGAGGGCATGGAAGCTCGAGGAATCCCGCATTGAATGTGAGGAATTATATGCCATAGTAATGTTTTTGATGTTTTCCTCAGCTTCCCATGTTTAACACAGGGTATGCCGCAATTTTAAAGTCCAGCGAAGATAGACCAAAATGATCAAAACACTGACTGGAGTGGATCCGATCGGTGAAACCCCTGGAGGGAACACTGATATTGGGGCCAACGTGTGGTTGACTTCCTAGTAACTGGTGAGGGGAATGGGGAATGAGATGGCATTATTTCACTAGGATCTGTCAGTCCAGATAAGAATTAGGATGGATGATGGAGCAGTTGTATGAAGTGGATGGTGAATGGGATGGAACCGTCATGAGGATGACAATGGTTTTGGGCTTGAGCCTCGAAGGGGCTTCCTACGTATCCTCGTGGGAGGGAATCAAAGTCCACGTAGTTCATCTGACGACGGATTACCGCCAATTGGGGTTTTTAATGTCTTACTGATAGATGGGGTCCCAATAGCTTTCCAATAGATAAGAATGTCAATGGCTTATGACTGAATAGGATCACAACGACTTACCACTGATTGAGGCCCCAACACCTTACCGCTGGATGGGGTCGAACCGATGTGAAGATGGTCGGGACGACCGGTGGATGGTGGGATTGAACCTCTGGGAGGCTTCCTACGTACCCTGCCTTGGAAATGATCAAAGAACAGATAGTTTAGGTGGTGTTTAGTGGGAAACAGCTTACCATTGATTGGGGTCCATAGTTTAACGTCATGTAGGACGTGGGCGAACCGATGTGAAGGCAGTCAGTGTGACCGATTTTTGGGATTGTACCTCTTGGATGCTTCCTACGCACCATGCCTTGGAAAGGATCAAAGACCACATAGTTTAGATTGGTGTGGTGATTACACTCTAGGCTGCCCAAGGTTTTGGTGAACTGATGTGAAGGGGGTTGGAGGGACCAATGGGTTGTGGGCTTGGACCTCAGGGAGGCTTCCTACGTACCTTGCCTTGGAAAGGATCAAAGTCCTCATAGTTCAGGTTGGGTGTGGGGCTTACACTCTAGGATTCCCATAGATGATTTCATGGTCGGTTTTCTCTAAGCCCATTTGAGTCATGATCGGTGTGAGAAACAAGAGGCAATCGAGACCTGACGATCACATCGCGAAAGGTGCATCCATGAGAGGTGAAATGGTGCTTACACGTGATCGCAACCCAAAGAGGAAACATGGGATTATGTATGGTTAGTAGCCTGAAGTGGTTTGGACTTACTCTAGGATGGAGGCCTGGTGGTGGCAAAGCCCAACAATAGAGGGATTCTACACAAAAGAGAGGAGGAGCATCGTTCTCCATCACACCCTTTGCTAGCCTTGGGTGCAAGAAAATAAAGGAGGAGTAATGGTGCTACCTCCTACAAGAAAGGCTAGGGGATTACATCAGGGTGTCGCCCTTTCCCCGCGTAGGATGCATGGGGGGATTCACAGTTTAATATCATTGCTAAGGATGATGGTGCTTGAAAGATTAATGTCCTGTAGTTCATAAGAGGTGGGTTTTCTCCACACCCCTAGGTACATAACCAGTACCCTCTTCACCTTGGTGAAGAGAAAGTACGGGCAACGCCGTGGCTAGGGGGTGTCATGGAGTGAACCATTGGGGGTCCACGTTAGCATGGCAATGTTAAGAATCAATATCCATTAGCATGCCTATGAGAAGAAGCATGAGGTGAATCAATGCAACAGCGAGTGGTGTCCAAGGGACTTTGAAGTTTCTTCGTGTGAACCTAGTCGGTTGCACGGGAGAGGGAGTTGCAGAGAAAAGGGGTTTATGAGTAGAGGCCTCTTAGAGCTCTAGTGCTCTGTACAAGGGAATGGCTTCGTGAAGATGTGGGCTTTGAGAAATAAAGTGGCCTAGCCTAGACAAAGGGAATAAGTTCATAGAAGAAGTTCTTCGTGAAGTGGAAGGGTATTCACAAAGCAAAGACCTATGAAGCATGGATGCCTCACGAAGCAAGGTCCTGTTAAGAAATGTGCTTCGCGAGGCACAATGGCTCGACCTTAGCATTTGAGTCACATGTGAATGGGGGTTCTTCATGAAGCATGAATGCTACGTGATGACTCGAGTCCCTGTGAGGATCTCATTCTTTTGTGAAGGCCCATGGGCTTCGCGAAAGGAATCCCTCTCGAAAGAGGGGGTGAAAACAAAGCAAAGGGGAGGCACTTCGCAGAGCAAAAGTACCTTGAGCTACTCATGGTTCACAGAGCAGAAAGTGATTCACGATTTGAGAGCCGGGAGGAGGAAAGGTCAGATGATCTGTGCTTTGGGCCTGGGGGGAGGCCGGTATTTATAGGCAAGAGGCGCCGTGGAGCAGCGCTCGCTCGGCGCAAAGATGGATTCCACTTCACGGCAGGCTCGCGAACATCAAAGGGGCTCGCAGAGCATCCCTCCTCTTAACTTCACGGTGGGTTAGCGAATGTAAATGGGGAACATGGTGCATCCCACCTCTTGGCTTCACGGTGGGCTCACGAACGTCTAACTGTCTTGCGGAGCATCCTGCCTCTGTGCTTTACGGCGGGCTCACGGGGCCATGGATCTCCACGAAAGGTCTTTGCGAGGCATCTTCAGAGCCTTTATTATTACCCTTATCCCTTCCGATTTTTGGCACCAACATTAACACCCCAATATTTTATGGTATGTCTATTTTTAAATTTAACTTCTTTGATAGCTTACTCTATGAAGAACACTGAGAAAAAGAAAATGATTAAATATTATTATTTAATTGTGATAGTTATCACCAAGCCATTGGATTGGAATGAATGAATAAGATTATGTATTTTATGAAAATATAGTTCACAAATTTCTATAAAAGGAATTCATTGGTTACGAATTAATTAGAAATTAAAATAAAAATCAATTGAACATAAATGATGTTTAAAAGAACAATTTTTGTCACCATAGTGGAATTATATCTTAATAAATTAAATTAATCAAAATTAATGAAGTGTCATAATTAAATTTTACAAATTAAACCAAATTATTTTAAACTCAACCAATTAGATTCATAGGATTAAGAATAAAACCAATTATAAACATAAAAATATATATTTTCTAAAAGGAATTTTTATCACCTTTTTCTGAAAAAAAATAATTTAAATATAAATTTTGACACTTTTATAAATTTTATTTTCAAAAAAAAACTTTGTTTTTAAAATATAAATATCATAATTTACTTTGGTTAATTTTTTTGGTATTTTTTTGATTTTTTTCATTTTTTGATGAATAGTAAAGAAATATTGCATTTTAATTGAAAACTGATTTTTTCATCTAAATAAATTATATTTTTAAAATATATTTTATCTTGGTTTTAAATTATCAATAGATAAATCATAGATCAATATACCCAATGTAAATAATTTTAATAAATTCCATATTGAAATATGATATAAAATCATTTCAATATTTTGAACAATTTTACTTCAAAACCTCATTATTTCATCCCATCTGCAGGATTAATTTGAAATTAATTAATGAAATTCATATGAATTTAATTTTGAAAAATGTATTACATATTTGGATTCATAATTTATAAATTTACAAAATATGCTCCTTTTATTTTTTTTAAATATGAATAGTAACTTTGGTAATTTTTTATTATCACAGTTTAAGAAAAATAAGGTAACTTAAATAAAAATAATATGTTAAGGATTATATGATTACCATAAAACATTACCAAATTTTATTTTATGTATTTATTTTGAACTATAACACATAATTTTAAAATTTTAGTAACTTAATGGAAAATTTTACATGAAAATTACTTTGATATTATTTAAATTAATGAAAATCACAAAATGTCACATTCATATTTTTAAAAAATATATTATTTTTAATATGGTGTTATTAAGAATATATCTTCAACTATATATGATATTTTGAAATATACAAGGTTTATATACATCATATTATATTATTTTTAATTTTTAATGAAAAAATAACTGCCTTAAATAATTATACAACGATGATGCAATAATTACTTTATTAATTAAACAATAAAATAAATAATGATTTCATTAAAGATACAATTTATCATATTTAGAATATAATTATCCTAAAATTTATTCCATTTTTTAAATATAAACATCTAGATATGGTTAGGGTGATTCTTTTGGATTTTTCTAAAATAGTTGAATTTTCAGTGAATAGTGAAATACAACAATTTATGGTATTTATCATCATAAGATAAATTACCAAATTCTTGATTCGTGGATAGTGAATGGATGATGTAAGAATCATTATTTATAACTCATATTCACTAGATATTATACTTGTTCACAAAATCATCAATATGGATAGTCTTGAGCCAAAATAATAAACTAATGAATAAAATAACAAAAAACCCCTCTATTCACCCTATAAATACCACCTCTCAACACCTCTTGTACTTAAACCTCCAAATCCGGGTAAATTATATATATTATTCTTAAATAAATTACCAATACACCTCCCCTTGTCCAAGACCTTAATTTTTTACCAAAATATCACATCTAAGTGTCTTAAAGAGGTCCTGAATGAGATGTTATTCAAGATATAAAAACCTCCATCTTTCTCTTTTATTTTATTTTCTTATTCCATACTCACCTCACCTATAAATTTTCTCATGTAATTTAATGTATCATTTATATATATATATACTATTATTTCATTGGGGTAAATGAATATCCATACTCAAATCTCTTCTCTTTTTATTTTTTTAAAAATGATAACATTGTCTGTGATGTGTGGACTGCCTTCATGGACGATTATCTTTTGTTGTCCTTTACCACCATAAAGTCTGGTAATAAAACCATTATCATTGTTAAATTATAGAATAATATACATATTATAATTTATATCAGGTTTGGGCACCAATATATTTACATAATATTAAATAAAAACGCACAAGTTTGTGGTTGTCGTAAAAACCACCAAAATAAATTAAGACTTTTAAAACAATGTTTTATCAAATGAATCATCCTAATACTATATAACCAAATAATATATGAGATCATTTAAACATTTTTATGTTCAGTGATACTAAATAATATAATTTTTTAGTTTCACTTCTATTTGAAAATAATTCCCATAATTATATACTATGGAATCAACCATAAAACTATGAAATGAACAGTCCAAAAATGATGAAATTGAACAATGTAACTCATCAGTACGGTCATAAATGAAATTAAGAAAATTATAATAAATAAAATAAATATAGAATATATTATTTTTTAAGTAATTAAATAATCTTATTTTATTATTCAGTATATTAATTACAATTTCACAACTCTTTCCTACATAAGGTAAGGGCTTCTAATCTCACTTTTATTTTTGTGAGATATTCCTTATTTACCACTTATCCATTATATATAGTTTATATATACTACCCTTATATATATATATCATATCATTAATTTAATTATATTTATTTTATTTAATGTTTTATTTTGTAATTATTACTTACATGGAGCATACGATTCAACTGATAACAATGTGGTTAGAAATTCCTTAACTCAATTTTTATTTATTGTGTTAGACTTTTATTTTAGTGATTACGTCATTCTAAGGTTATGTGCAAAATGAATTTTGATTTCATTATGTTTTACTAACATTTATTTGGTGTATTTATATAGAATACACATAACATATTCATTTTATTATTGATATGATCATTGTAAGGGACTTTATCATAATTATATTTTGTTAATGCATATTTTTAATGTCATGCACCTATTTTATTTTATATTATGTATATACTACCCTTTTTATTTATGGTCATAAATCATTAAATATTTCATTAAATATCCATATTTCTTGTATTGTGGATATTATTATTATCTAATCTATATACAATTTTTTAAAAATTGTGTTTACCTTGATAGTTATTTGATTGATTAAGGAAATATCAATAAATATATATCATTTATTTAATACAGATATTTGATGATAAGTCACATTATATATTAATTTAGTAAATTATTAGATATATTAGGAATTATTTGTTAGTGTATGACATGAGTTGGGGATAGTTTAATGCAATGCCTATGGGTTGGGGACCAGATAATGCAAGACCCTAGATGTACATGAAGTCTCATGGGTCAAAATCAGTTGGTGACAAACCCATCTTGTTTATTTCCAAGAGGAATCATATGTGTTTCTACACACAAACATAAACCACCTTTTGAATATTCTTGATGGTATAATGGTTCATGTTATAGATACATGATGTCCAATAATTAATCATTTCTTTTATTTATAATTTAGTTATTATTATCTATAATATTTTCACTATAGAAAAATCTGTGGATGAATGTTAATTCTCTGTTTTGTGATTGGAATATTTATTAGTTATTTTTCTTTACATATTGATATACTTATTGATTCAATTTCTCTTATTCTGTATCTAATGCTTACCAAGCATTTAATCCCACCCCTAGTTATGTTTATTTTTTCCAGGTTGCAATGAAATTTATTATGATTGATATGAAGGGTTACACTAAGAGGAATATTGATTTTCTCAATGAAATTACATTTTGTGTTTTATTATCTAAAATTTAATTTTAATTTCAAATATGTATATATTTTACCAAGACAACTATATTATTCGGTCCTTTGAGATGTGATTCCATGTAATCATACCAATATAATATAATAAGGCACCAACTCTAGGATACTGGGGTCGGGGTCTTTACAGCTGGTATCAAAGAAAGTTTAGTTATAAAATTTGGGACCAGGTTTAGGAAATCAAAGATTAGGGAACGTAACACTAGGGTAGATTTTGAGGATAACGATAGAGGAACATCCTAAACAAACAATGTTTATGAGTTTATCTATGCATAAAATTTTCAATTTATGTTAAGTATTTCACTAGTTTTGGGATTATACATTTTATTTCATAATGATATAATCTAATCTAGTATATATCATATTTTAGAAATGGAACCTCATAGAAGGAATGGTAACCTCACCAATGAAAATGATCAAAATGGTAAATAGGATCAATTTTTTTATGGTCTTATACCAATCATTGGAAGGGAACAAGCATCCTAAAAAATCTCATCATATCAGGATATAATATCATGTGCTAACAATGTAGAGAAATAATTATATATGTAGTTTTGGCTTTATAGGTAAGAACGCGAACAAGAGTACTTATAGAAAAAAGTTGGATAAAGGAAAGAAGAGAAATAAGTATTTTTCCACATGCAATAATAATGAAAATAAACACAATTCTACTTTCTTAAAAAGAATAAGAGTTTTTTAATTGTGTGAAGAGAAATTCCCCCATTATTCCAATTTCAAGGGTAAGAACATGTTTCCATTGTACAATTATTCGACTGTAAGTATACGGGACACTATGAAAATCAATTTCTCAAGCATCAAAGTAATATACTCTAGAAGAGGATATTGGATTGTGGTCAAGCTTATGATACCACCACCTACGAAGAGGAATGATTAATATGACTTTTTTAAGATTTTCGAATTATTTTTGGAGTATTTTATTAATAATGATATGTTTATAAGAATCATGAATTTATAAGTATTTTACTTCTGTACTTATTCTTTAAAGAGTTGGATTCATATAGTGAATAAGACCAGTAATCAAGAGAAGTGATTCTGTTGAATGTTGATCTTCTTGAAAACACAGGACCTTAGAAAGAAAACCATAAATATGTTCTTGATATAGTAAATATTTTTTTATGAGATAGTATAGGTAACCATGAAGTTTTTTAGTTATCTAATAGTTTATGTTATGTCGTAACTATTAGATGTTTGTATTTAAGGAATATAATCAACAACCTAATATTTTAATCTTGAAAGAATGTATATTTTATAATGGTCTAATGGAGATTAAGTTATTCATATATTTGTTACGTGACAATAAGAGCTACATTATTTGTGGATATATTATGTTAAGTTGATTTTGAAAATTTAGTTACCTTCCTTGTAAATTTTTGCCCTTTGAATTTGGACACACATATTTTGGATGAGTCTTAAGGTTAAATACTTATGGAATGGATTAAGGGTATTATTGATAGAGATTATAGTATGATCTTTCATATTTGATAACATGTTATAACTATTTTAATTTTATTAAACATTTGTAGGGTGAATGAATTACTTGTGAACCTTATGAAACATAAACGTGTTTTAGGCAAAAAAAAACATTTTCTTGAATATCTATCTCTAGATTTAAGAAATGAACTATATATGGATCTAAGAATAACCAAATATTGAGATTATTATTATGAAATAAAAAATTATGTTTATTTTATAATGTACCAATATATATAGAAAAATAATCTCTTAACTCTAGTAAAAAGTAATTTGGCACAAAAATGTTATTTGTATACTTCTCTTATAAAGAAATCAATGGTCTTTTAACTGATAAAAAATTACAGTTTTTGATGTAAGAATTTATAATGACTTTTTTCTCTATCACTATCCTTTATAACATGATAGTTAGATTTATTTTTCATGCCCATGTTTTCACTTCCCACTAATGTTCTCATATCGGGAAACCTAGTTTTGTGGTGACCATCACATTTTCCTTTCCCTTTATTTAAGTGGAAGTTTTATTAACCCAGTTGATGATGTGGGATTTCTAAAGGTTATTTTAAAATCAAAACTACATGATTAACAATCATAAATTTAAATTGCATGGATGAAATTCTTTAGTGAACTGGATAACGTAACACTCAATGATTTTATGGTATGTCACTTTTTAAAACTAACATTATCGATATCTTACATTACATAGGACACCGAGTATAAAAATATGATTACATATTATTATTTAATTTTGATATATATCACCTAACTTTTGTATTTGTAGGAATGAATGATATTAATTAAATTATGAAAATATAGTTTACAACTTTTTGTACAATGAATTCATTGTTTACCAATTAGTTAAACATTAAAATAAAAACCTATTGAACCTAAATGATGTTTTTTTTATAAAAAACAATATTTATGACCACAATGGAATTTTATCTTAATATGTTAAATTAATCCATATTATTGAAATACCATAATGAAATGTTACATTTTTAATCAAATGTTTTTATATTCAACCAATTAGTTTGATAGGCTTAATAAAAAATCCAATTTTATGATTAAATGATATATTTTCTATAAAGCAATTTTATTTCCTTTTAATGATGTAGTTATTTTAAGTATAACATTTTGAAACTTTTAAAAAATTTATTTGTAAAAATAAAATTAATTTTTGAAAATTTAATATAAAAATATACTTTGGTTTAATTTTTGGTATTTTTCTAATATGTTTTTTTGATGAATAATAAAAAATATTGCATTTTAATTGAAATCTGAATTTTTCATCTAAATAAATTATATTATTAAAATCTATTTAAATTTGTTTTTTAAAGTAAAATTAGATCAATTATAAATAAATCAATCCAATTTAGGTAACTGGAATTAATTTCACTTTGAAATTGGATATAGACTCATTTTAATATTTGGAACATTTTTTACATTAAAAACTCATTATTTCATCCCTTCCACGAGATTAATTTTAAAAACATTTTAGAAAATTATATGAATTGAATTTTGAAAATTGGATTTTTTTATTTTTAATCATAAGTTCCAAATTTATAAAACATGATCCTTTTGTATTTTGTTAATATGAATATTATCTTCGATAATTTTTTTTAATACCACGAATAAGGGTAAATAGGGTAATTTATGGTAAAAATAATATGGAAAGGATTAAAAAATTACCCTAAAACATTCCCAAATTTTATTCTATTAATTTAATTAGACCCTTAAATCCTAAGGTTTTTATTTTTTTTATTTAAGGAATACTTTTCCATGAAAATGACTTTGATATTATTTAAATTAATGAAAATCAGAAAATGTCACATTAATATTTTTAATAACTATATTATTTTTATTTTGGTGTAATTAAAAATATATCTTCTAATATATATAATTTTTAGAAATATAATGAATTTATCTACGTCATGGTATTTTATTTTTAAATTTTAATGAAAAAATAATTACCTTGAATAACTATACAATGATAATGATGTAATAGTTTTATTAATGAAACAATAAAATAAATGATGATTTTATTAAAACATAAATTTATCATATTTATAAAATTCTTTAAATAAAATGTAATCCATTTTTTAAATCTACATATTTAAATATTTTCAGGTGATTTTTTTCTAAAATAGACGATTTTTTGTGAATAGTTAAATATGGTAATTTATGGTATTTAACATTATAAGATAAATTTATGAATGTTTTAGTCATTTTTGGTGTGTGGATGATGTAATAACCATTAGTTCAAACTCACATGCACTAGTTACTATATATATTCACAAGGATCATCACTATTGATAGTATTGATCCAAAATAATAAACTAATGAATAAAATAATAAAAAATACCCATCTCCTCTCCCTATAAATACCAACCCTCACCACCCCTTCTCCTCACTCCTCTAAATACTTGTGAAATGTATAAACTCTTCCTGATTCACTTCATAACCCTCTTACCCTTGTCTAATACTTCTTGTTTTACAAAAATTTCAAATCCAAGTGTCTTAAGGAGATCCTCAATGAGACGATATTCATGAGGAAAAATTATCCTTCATTCTCTTTTATTTTATTTTGTTTTATTTTCATATCCACTACTAAAATACCCTTTAAAAAGTGGAATAATAACTCCATTTTCATATATAAACTATAATTTTATTTTCATTAATGTTTTATCAAATGAATCATCCTTATACCATATAAACAAATGATATGTAAGACCATATAAAATTATGGAAGTTAGTTAATAATAAATACTTTCACTTTTGGAGTTTTTATTCAATTTGACAAGTCCTCCGATATTTATACACAATGGAACTGATAATAAAAATATGAAACAAACACTCTTGAAATGATGAAATTGAACTTGTTAACTCATATAAATGATCATAAATAAACTTAATAAAATTATAATAAATCAAATAAATGTATAATTGGTTTTGTATTATGTAATTAGTTAATCTAATTTGATTATGTAGTACAATAAGTTCAAGTGTATAACTCTTTCAGATATAAGGTAAGGGTTTCTCATCCCACTTTTATTTCTATGAGATATGCCTTATTTAATACTTATTCCTTTTATATTGTGTATGTATACTAAAATTTGATATATCATTTAACTATTTTCATTATTTTCATGGTATTCAATGTTTTACTTCTTAATTAATACATACATGGGACATACAATTCGACTGATTACAAAGTGGTAAGGGATTTCTTAACTGACTTTTCATTCATTGGGTTAAACTTATATTTCACTTATTATGTCATGATAAGGTTACGTGTAAAATTAAATTTCATTATATTATGTTTTATTTCAAGTTTTTAATTGTATTTATAGTGAATACACATAATCTACTCATTTGGTTAATGATATGATCCTTGTAAGGCACTTCATCTGATGTTTCTCTCGTTGAGGCATGTTTTTAATGTCATGCACCAATTTTATTTTATATGATTTATATAATTAACCTTTTATTTATGATCATAAATCATTAAAGATTTTATTAAATATCCATACTTATTGTATCATGTATATAATTATTGTCTATGTCGTATACCATATTTACTTATAGTGTTTACCCTGATAGTTATTTGATCAACTGGGGAAATATTAATTAATCTGTATCTTTTATTTAATATGAGTACTTTATGATAAGGCAAATTATTTATTAATAAAATCAATTATTTTATATATGAGTGATTCTTTCAAATGGTATGATATAAGTTGGGGACCATTTAATGCAATTCATACAGGTTGGAAACCCATTAATGAAAACCCATAGATGCATCTGTAGTCTCTTGAGATGAAATAAATTGCTGACAAAACCTTATTGTTTATTTCAAATAAGAATAAGATGGGTTTACACCCATATAATTAAACCATCTTGTGAAATTTTATGATGGTAAAATGGTTCATGTTCTAGATACAAGACATCGAACAATTAATCATTTCCTACATTTTGAAATCAGTTATTATTATCCAGAGGATTTTCACAGTGATGAAATCTATGGATTCATTTTCATTATCAGTTTATTGATTGTAATGTGTTTTTCAGTTATTTACCTTTCCATATTGATATACTTATTTATTCAAGTTATCTTCTACAATATCAAATCCTTAATGGGAATTTTAGCTCACACCTTTCTTATGTTAATTTTCCCCCATGTTTCCAAGATGCTTATTATGATTTATATGTATGGTTACACTAAGAGGAATAAGGGTTTTCTCATAGAAAGTAAATTTTATATTTTATTATCTAAAATGTAATTTTAATTTAAAATATGTATCTAGTATACCCAGAATACTAAACTAATCAGTACTTAATAATGTAATTCCTTGTAATCATGCCAATGTAATAAAGAAATGAACAAGCTCCAGGATACCAGGGTCAGGGTATTTACATTTTATAGGATTCATTATAGTGGAAATCTATATTTCAACACGGGTACCTTTTATATAATTTATTATATTAATTTTCTACTATTATGATGTTGTAATATAAACTCTATATTTATAAAATATTTAATTTTTACCCAAAGAATTTGATTATCTAAAACAATTAGGTAAAAGTAACCATTGGATATGTTCAACATTATGATTTTAAAAATACTATTTATTTTATCAAAATAATTTTCTAAATAAGAGAATTTTCACTTTTAAATAAAAATTCTTATTTATTGAAAAATACAAGTTTTTATGAAATAAACAATATTTTGACATTTATAAATAATACATTGGAATTATTAAATTACATTAATATTTATATTTCAATAAATTTTATTTTATTAAAATAGTTTATTAAAATAACATGTATTTTAAAAATTATTTAATTTATCTAAATAGTGTCTTAATTGGTACTATATATTTCCCAAAAATATAAATTTGATTTCTTTATATAAAAACTAATTTTTATCAAACTCATTATACAATCATTTATAATGTAATATAAAAATGGGATAAATATAATAATTATTTATTTAAAAATGAAATATCCATATTCATATTTCTATGGTTAGGATATATAACCTTTCATTACACCATCGTACACCTTAAAGGTAAGGAATATAGTGGTGGTGCTTTCATTGGGTTGTTTAGTGAAGATGATTTGGGTGATAATCTTGAAAATCTTGACCTTCTCCCATAAATGATTTTGCTTGAGATTTGGTTATTGAATATTGACTTGGATTTTGTCAAGGAATTTCATCTCCCACATTAGATATGATAAATGTGATTCAAGGGGTATGATCTAACTAGTTATGGCCATCACTTCATACGTCTATGTCAATTTGACTTTATCATATCCCTCAATATATATCAATCTTAACAATAATTGTACCATGACTATATTATCAATAGTTAAGATGTTTTATGGTATTTTAAATCTTACCATCTATATTTTATAATAGTTTAAAGTAGTATATGAGTTTTATATGTTTTTGTTACTTAAAAAACATTTATTCATTCAAAAAAGGGAATTTCATTTATAAAATTTTGGGTGATTACATTCTCCCCCCTTCAGAAATTCCACCTTAAAATTTTTTTTTCATACCTAAAATAAATTTGGATACTTCTGTTTCATTTTATATTATACTTATTATGTTTCTTCCTCAAACTTGTGGTTTCACTATAGTACTTTAACCAGGTGAGTTGCTTTATTTTATATAATTTTTTCTCTATTATCTAAGATCTTTAATGACTACTCCACATATGAAAGATCATTATCAATGGGTACCACCTATGGATTCAATTAATGTGAGGGCTCTAGTATGTACTTCTTTAAGAGGGATATATGGAGCACATCATGTACTATAGATAGGTTAGGTGGGAGTGGTAGTCGATAATCTATTGTACTAATGTGATAAATGTTCTCGAAAGGGATGATGATTATAGGATTAAACTTTATTTTCTTCTCAAACCTCATGAATTTCTTCCAGGGTGATATATAAAATAACAACTTATCTCTAAACACAAACTTCATGTCTTTTCGATGATTTTCAGTATTTCTTTTCAATGGACTTTTTAAATATTTCATATGAAATTAAATGGTTTGAACATTCTTTGTCTTCTATTGGATAAGATAAAGTTCCATAATTTTTCACTCTCCAACTTCCTCCTGGAATGTTGGAGTCTGACACATCATCTCCAAAATTCTTAGAAATATATTGAAAATTATCATACAATATCATCTAGAGTTTGAATGGTTCTCTCTAACTGACTATCCTTATGAGTGTAATAATAAAAATTTAAACTCCTCTCTATATTTGGTGTTTGCTGAAGGATTCTCTAAATCTTAAAGGTAAAAATTAGATCTCTACCAGATAAAATGTAGATTGTTACTCCATTAAATCTTACTACTTTTGTTATGTATATCTTAGCGAGTTATTCATGACATAAATCATTATTGATATAACTGAAATGCATTGACTTTATAAGGTGATTGATTACCTCTTAGATGGTGTTTTTTTAATTATCCCATGGATTCCTACAACAAAATCCATGGTTATTTTTCTTATCTCTATAATGATATGATAAAAGGTTGCATCATACTATTAAAATTATTTCATTTAGTCGTCACTTGTTGGAATACAAAGCGAAGAGATACAAATTCAGAAATCTCTCTCTTCATGTTATTCCACCATAATTTTTGCTTTAGTTCTCTATACTTCTTAGTTATTCTTGGATCAATAGAGAAAGATACGAAATGTGAATCTTCTATAAGTAACCTATTCAATTCTGGTTTTGAAAGGACACATATCATACTTCCAAAATTTATAACTCCATCCTTATTAAATTTTAAATTTAGAATATTCACTACCTTTTTTAGCTCCTCATAATTTTTTTACACCTCCTTGATCATCTCAATAATGGATTGTGGAGTTTTTATATAAGTAAGGTAGGATGAATATCATTTTATAATTCCCATGTCCATCCTTTATATGTCTAATAATATTGTACCCTTTTTAGTCCCCATCATGAATAGGGTTTCATGATCTTTTCTACTAAGAGAATATATAAATTTTTTCACCTTCCTGAAAAGGTAATTATATAGACGCTTATTTTCTTACATGGTTATTACATCATTTTGAGGATAAAAAACATAAAATCATTACAAAACTAGGATCCATAGGCTTAGTGATGTGGGAAAATTTGGACCATACAATAAATTAAAATAAGAAAACGCAAAAATTATTTAATTACTTCTTCTCAAGCATCTTATTTCGCCACATGTAATCATTATTATATGTAATCACCAAAGGATATACATTAAAGAAAGGGATGAGCAAAAATCCTAGTAAGAGGATAGATAAGAACATGAATCAATATAACATGGGTGAGCATAACATCATCATCATAACATAAGAATGGGATCATAATAATAATCATGAGGGGAAACATTGGATAATGTCATGGAATGTGGAAATGCATAAAAATGAAACATCATGTCTTACTGGTCAATACAACACATAGTTGTGAACAAATCTAGCATCATGTTCACGCTTAACATATGTGAATAATCATAACATCGTCATCATTGTGAACAAAGATAGAATAATTTTGACACATATTTCAAATTATCTCATTAGATACACCACATTACCCAATGCATTGGAGCACTATATAATTCTGGTCTCACCCATCACATCATATCATTTACAGAATCAGGCATGACACATTCAATATATAATAATATTTGTTACAAAATAACTCTTGGAAAGTAAATATATTTCCTGAGAATTTACTAATTAATTTATTCATGAATAAAATTTGGGGTTCCCAAAATAAAAATTTAATATAATACTTGGTATAAGAATCATCAATCTTGAGTGAATAAGAAACAATCTCAAGAAAAGTCAAAGATGTGTTTTCTTTGAAAGAAGAGTAATTTATAAAAAACTTGTTCATTTGTCATAAAATAATATTTTAAGAATGTTTATCCTAGAAAATAAAAGGTAATGATAATGGAATTATATTTATGGAACATTTAATGAAATTTCCACATAGAAATTTGGAATGAAAGAGTGAAAACCCAAATAAAGGGAATTAGGTTTGAGAATCCCCTTTTCGTCCGACTTCTTTTCTTCAATTTAATATCATGGATAATAAAATGATATAAATTAATAAAAAAATCCATAGCCTATTATACATTTATTTGATTCATTATAATTTTATTAAGTTATTTTATGTCCATTTTGATGAGTTATAGAGTTAAATTTCACTGCTCGTGAGTGTTGTTTTCTTGGTTTTCATGATCAGTTTCTTTGTAAATATGTATGAAAGATCATATAAAATGACGATAATTGTCCATAATTAAAATTATATGTTATTAATGAATTTTCATAAGTTTAAAATTTCCTTCATATTATTTTTAACTAGATATGAGGTTGAATCATTAGTTTAAATGTTAATGATAATTGTTTACATTAATTTTGCAGTTTTTCGATCATTATAAAGTAGTTTTGTTTTATTATTAAATATTATGTATCAATGTTAGTTTTAGAATAAAAAAAATACTATTAAATAAATTTTACATTATTATTCATCCATTATAATGGGTTTTTATCATAATTGAAGGCATTAAAAGAAAATGAAAACTTGTCTTCCCTGAAGGTGATTAATTAACACCTTACAGACGAAGTTTTCATTTTTAGAATAAAAGGTTTAGGATAAGAGGTTTGATGATGGGTTATTATATTAATATAAAATAATTAAAGTATATATAATATATTGGATTTATCATTATACTTGGATAATGGTAGGTGAGGATATAATAACAAAAGAAAATAAAATTAAATGAAATTTAAAAAAACAAAGGATGATTTGGCCTCTTTAATTATTCTCCTTGAGAACCTCCTTATGTATTTTTTGGTACTTTATTAATAAAAAAATCCAAGACATGGGGAAGGGGATTAGTAATATTTTTGGTTCAAATTTGGAATGTCTTAAAATCTTGGAAGGTGTGAGGAGAAGAGGTGGTGAGGGGTGGTATTTATAGTAGAAGAAAGGGGTGTTTTTTCATTATTTTATACATTAGTTTATTATTTTTGTTTTAGGAATATGAATATATTGATTCCAGTTAATAAATATAGTAAATATAGAATTGGAATTCAATATTATGGTTCTTACATCATCCATGACCCAATAAATTTCGAATTTAACTTATAATTTTATAAACTGTAAATTATTGTATTTCACTATTCACAAAAATTCAACTATTTTAGAAAAATCCCAAAAATTAATCGTAATAATTTTTAGATGTTTATAATTCAAAAATGAAATCCAATTTTTAAAAATAATTTTATAAATATGAGAGATTTAATTCTTCATTTAAAACAACATTTATTCGAAAAACTGATTTTAAAATCATAACTGATTTTGTGACACATTGAACAATTAAATAAGGCACAATAAAATTATATCATAACAATAATACAAAAAAAATAATAATTATGAATAAATTTTATGAAAATAAATTTTATTTTAAATAATTATATTAATTTCAAAATTTATAATAAAAATTTATGTTTTACAAAAATACCAACACATAATATATCATTTTTAAAACATTTATTTACTTAAACTATGATATAAATATATAATATTATCATTTAAAAGATGCTTAAAGTTTATTTATGATTTCATATATAAGGTGTCTTTTGGCTGAATTACTATTCTTAATGGTCATTTTACTATTTCAGGGGTATTGTTATTATTCCTTTGGGATAAGATCCCGAATTTATATGAATTTTACTTATTTCATTATTAATTTTTGAGAGTGATGTTTTTATTAGGATCTCCATGATATGCTTGTGTTTTATACTATATAACATAATTATAATAAGGGAAACAATTCCATTGAAAATTTTTTGGGTCATTACATTCTTCTCACCTTTTGAAATTTCACCCTTGAAATTTTATTTTAAATAAATAGGTGAGGGAATTTCTCCTTCATCACTTCCTCCAGTTCCCATGTTTCCTCTTCGTACTTGTGGATTCACCATAGTACTTTTACTAGGTGAGTAGTATTATTTAATATAACCTTATCTCTACATTCCAAGATTGGTATCAATGGATCCTCTTAAGAGAGATCATTTTCCAACTGTACCACCTATAGATTCAGTACATGTGAGGGATCTAGTAGGGATATGTGGAATAAGTCATGTACTTGAGATATTATAGGTGGAAGTGCTAGTCGATATTCCACAGACCTAACACAATCAAGTATCTCTAATGGGTCGATGTAACTAGGACTCTGATTTCCTTTCTTCCCAAATATCATGACCCTCTTCTATAAAGATATGCAGAGGAATACCATGTCTCTAAACTTAAACTACAAACCCTTCTGATGATTGTATATGTATATATCCTATCGAATTTGGGATACCTTGATATGTTTCTGAATAGTTTTCACCCTTTGTACCATTTCAGGTCTTAGAAGATTATGTTCACCAACTTCATCCTTGAATGTCAGTGTTTTACATATTTTCCCATAAAGGGCTTATTATAGATCATGTTAGATGCTCTAGTGGAAACTTTTGGTGTAAGAGAACAAAAACAGAGGTATATATTGGCCCCATCCTCCTTTAAAGTATATAGAACATGCTCTCAACATTAATTCCAATGTTTGAATAGTTCATTCATATTGGCCACTAGTCTAAGGATGATAATTCTCTCTAAAGTTCAACTTAGTGTTTAGAGCTTGAGAATACTTTCCAAAACTTAGAGGTAAATATTGAATATTGATTAGATATAATTGATAGTGGTACTCCATGAACACTAAACACTTATATAATTTAAATTTTTATAATATGATCGAGTGATAAGTCCTATGAAATTGTGATAAATTGATATGTCATTGTAAGATGATCCACAACAACCCATACAACAATGATTCATCTAGATGTCTTCAGAAGTTTAGTGATAAAGTCCATGGTGATGTTTTCCCATTTATATGTTGGTATGGGTAATAGTTTTTTTACCCCCTTATAATTTTATATCTCATCCTTCACTTGCTAAAATACCAGTCACTTTGATGTATATTCAGGGATATCCTTTTTCATATTGTCCCACCAATAGTTCTCTCAGAGATCTCGATACATCTTTATGCTCCATGGGTGAATAGAGAAGGTTGAGCTGTGTGTTTCATTTAGAATCTTCTTATTTATCTCTAGATTGTATAGAAAACATAGTCATGAACCAAATATTACAATTACTTCCTCATAAATTTTGAACTTTTAGGATTTCCAAAATCATATAGCTTTAACCATTTTCTGAATTTTCACCCCATTTTTTTGAGCATCCTTTATTTTCTCTATAAGGGATGATTGAGAAATCATTTGATAAAGTTTTGATGATGTTAATTATTTAATGATATTATTTCGATCCTTTTAAAATATAATAATATTGGATCCTTCTCAATTCAAATCATTGATAATGTTTCATGATTTTTTCTACTTAGAGCATCTGCCACTTTATTTTCCTTACCAGGATGCCATTGGATTTAGAAGTCGCAATCCTTGATGATATATAAACTTATTTTTTGGTGTAGATAGAGTTTCTTTTATGTGAATTTATATTTTAGGATCTTATGATCAGTATATATCTCTCAATTCTCCCCATAGAGATTATACTGCAAGATTTTCAATGCGAATATCACATCCACTAACTGTGGATCATGCATAGGAATTTTTTTGTAATTAATATTCAACTTCCTTGAGTTATAGGTTATAAATTTATCAATTTTTATTTGTATAAAAACTAATAAATTATTTCAACCATCTTTTTATACCATAAAGAGTTCCCCACTTTTCAGTAGTATGAGTACTAGTGCAGTGATAAGCCTCTATTTCAACTCTTTGAAGTAGTTTTCACATTCACTTGTCCAGATTTTTTTTTCTTCCTTATGATTCATCTTGTTTAGTGGGTTTCACAATCATGATAAGTTCTTCAAAATTTACTAGTAATACCCATACTGACCTAGTGAACTATATTTATCTATTACAGATGATGGCATGGTCCACTCTTCGATTACCTTTGTCTTAGAAGGGTCCATAGATATTCCTTTGTTTGTGAAAACATGACCCAATAATAATCCCTCTTCCATCTTAAACTCACATTTATTGTACTTTTCATATATCTTATCCCTTCAAAACGTCTTTAAAATGGTATTAAGATTATCCTTATGTTCTTCCTTTATCTTTGAGTATATAATAATATCATTGATAATGACTATGAATTTTTTTTGAGGTAATATGAAAATATTCATTTCATTAAGTCCATGAATATTGTTGGAGAATTTTTGAGTCTGAAAGGAATCAATATGAACTCATATTGTTTTCCAATTTTACAAAAGGTAGTCTTGGGAATATCTTCCTTACTCACCTTTAATTGGTGATATCCTAACCGATGGTCCACCATAGAGAAATAATTTACCACACACACTTGATCAATTAAGTCAACTATTCATTTAAGTGGATAATTGTTATTTATTTTTATTTTTTTGATCTCATGATAATCAACATAGAGGAACATTGATCCATCCATATTATTTATGAAGAGGACTGGTGCACCCCATGGTTAAGGAATCAGGTGTATAAAACCCTTATCAAGGTTCTGTTGTAATTGCTTCATTATTTCCTCCAACTAAATGGTGGTTATTATCTAAGGTGTTTTTGATATTGGAAAAGATAATATAATAATTTCAATTGAGAAATTGACCTCTCATTTAGAAGGAATACCTAGAAATTATTTAGGTAACACATTAGTGTAGTGCCCCACAATGAGCATGCCCTCGAGCATGATTATCTCCTTTGTCTCAATTATTTGAGTGAGATATGTTTTATCATAAGGTAATAATGTCCATTATTTAGATGTTTACTCTGAAGGACATTCATCCTCATCCTTAAACTTGTAAATAAGTGGAGGACACTTCAGGTTGTGAAGAGTGATATCCCTTTTCTAACAGTTGATGTTGGATTTGTATAAAGATAGAAAATCCATGCCCAATATTACATCAAACCACACAAAAGGAATTAAGACATGATTTTATGGTCGGTTCAGTCCACAAATATTTACCATAAAGGTTTTATATTTTTTTATGCAATAATTTCCCCATTTTATGTTCTCATAGAGAACACAACCTCCATATATTTTGATGTGGTGTTTGAATAGTTCTATTAAACTTGAAATATATGAAATAATTTGTAGAACTATAATCAAATAGTATATTCTTTATTCTTGAATGATTTTTTAAATGCTGGGGCCGAAGCCTCATTTATTATTAAATCAAATCAAAGACCTCTATAATTGGGTAGAGGGATACCCATTACATAGCTCGAAGGCCTAGTGGGCATTTATCCCATTACATGGCCCGTAAGCCCAATTTTTTTGTATCAAGGCCCATTCTGTGAATAGTAATGCTACAGTACCCACCTGCTATAGTAACACACAGTACCCACCGCCGCTATAGTTCTCTTCTGCCGCTACAGTGACCTGCCGCCACTATAACGCTCATCGCTACAGTATCACCTGCTACAGTACCACATCATTGTTGGGATCCACCTTAGAAATAGTGATGCCATAATAATTCCCTTGCTCTTATGTCTTTTGTGGATTTTGACACTGATTAACCTCAAGGAGTTGAGGTTTAGTTCATTGGCTTTTATAGTACCCTTTCTCTCTATAGTTGAAACATTGAATCATTGGTGGTTTACTCCTTTCCACTACCACATTTTCTAGCTTCTATATGTCGCTTCAACATTAATGGGAGTTTTGGTCTTCAATCCCACACTTGGGGCCTTTTCTGATCCCTTTGATGATATTCCCATGATGCTTCTTCCAATATGTTTTATATGCGAGTGGTAGATTTTTATTTCCACCTTTTTTCATTATATCCACCAGCTTGAAATTTCATCTTTTGTTTCTTATCACCATAGCCCTGGGAGCATTCTACAAACACCATTTCCACTTTGATAACACGTCAAACAACTTATTCATAACACCCAAAGTCTGGAATATCTAGAGCCTTTTGAAGGTCTGTTTTTAAACCACTAATTAATTTATCTATTTTTATATCATTTTTGATAACAAAACATGATGCATTACTGTAAATTCATATGAAATTCCCTTCGTAAGACGTGATAGATTCACCTTCCTTTTTCTTCTACTCTACGAATTATGGCTCCATTTGTTTGATGAGTTAAATGGAAATAATTATTAAGAAATATTTTCTAAAAGTATTCCCACTCCATATCTTCATTTCATTCCTTTGGATTGGTGTTATTAATCAACACCCACCATTGAACAACCTCTCTATCAAAATGATAAATGAATAAATTCACCTTCTCTATCTTAGAACAGTGAAGCATGGAAAAGATCTACTCCACTGAGTTGACCCACTATTCCAGGGCTAGTGGATCGTAAGATCCACTAAACATCAGTACTAATTTCCACATAAAATACTTGATATTTAATTTCTCCCTTTTAGTTGAAGTAGGATGTTCCACACTTTTCAAGTTATTGTTAATATCTAGACAGAGATAGGCAAGCATCAGCATGAACTTTTGAACTCCACCTCCCAAGGAATTGGGGATGTCATTCAAGAATTCATTGTATTATACCTCACATGGATTGTTGTCCTGGTTTCTCTGGGTTCCCACCATTTTCTAAAATTGAAATGGTTTGAATAAAACATAAGTCAACAATTCATGAATAAATAATTTATTCCTTTATGAAATTAACTCTAAAGGAATATCATATGTATACCTATGTTTAGAAAAGTTTCTAGTGTACATAGATATACTTAGTCTCATGATAAGTGTTTTCAATAATGGTATCTAATCCTAATTCCCAAATTATGTAAATTTTTCTCTGATACCAACTATAGAGACACTACTTTTATTATATGATTATTAAATAATTTTAAAGATAAATAAAATAAATGCATTACAAAACATAGATCCACAGGTTTAGTGTCTTGGAAAAATTAGGTCCATATAATAAATTTACATAAGAAAACCTAAAATTATTTAGTTCCTTATTATCTAGATTATTATTGGCCCTCTTATACTCCTTATCATAAGTATTCATATGAAGATATATATCAAAGAAAGTGGTGAGATAAATGCCTAGTAAGAGAATATATAAGAATGTTAATCAATATAAAATGGATGAGAATAATAATAATCATCATAGCATAAGAATGGTAAAATAATAATAATAATAATAATGGGAAATATTAGATAAATTCAGGGAATATGGAAATGCATAAAAAAGAAACATCATGTCTTATTGGTCAATACCAAATAAAGTCATGAACAAAGATATCATCATGTTCAAATATAACATATGTGAATAATCATAACATCATCATCCTTGAGAAAAAAGATAGAATCAGGTTCACACATATTAAACATTATCTCATGAGATATATCACATTACCCAATGCATTATAATGTTATATAATTCTAGGTGAACCAATCACATCCTAAAATTTACATAATCATGAATGCCATATTGAACGTATAACAATCTTTGTCACAAAATAACTGATGGAAATGGAATGGGTTTTAAGAGAATTTAATAATGAATTAATTGATGAATAAGATTTTGGGATCCCAAAATAAAAGGTAAGGGCATACTTGGTATAAGAATCATCAATCTTTAGTGAAGAAGATATAATCTCAAGAGAAGTAAAATAAGTGTTTTTTTGGAAGAAGTGTTATCATGGAAAAACCTTTTCATTTGTAATAAAATAAGAGTGGAAGAATGTATATCCCTGAAAGGAAAATTTAAGGATGATGAAATTTTATTTATGAAACATTTAAAAAATATACACATAGAAATTTGTAATGACATAGTGATAACCCAACAAAAGGAAGCTGGGTTTGAGAATCCCATAACATTATGTCTGATATCTTTCTTCACTATAATATCATGGATAAAATTTGATTCATAAATTTATAAATAAAAAACTCTTATATATGTATTTTAATCACTATAATTTCATTAATATAATTTCTAGATATTTTGATGAGTTATAGTATTCAATTTCATCATTCAGGAGTGTTCATTTTTTTGGTTTTCATGATCAGTTCACTTGTATATATTTATGAAAGATCATATAAAATGAGAATAATTATCCAGAATTTAAATTTTAATTTAATAAAAAAAATTCATAAGTTTAAATGTTCCATAATATTATTTTGTTCCCATAAATGATGGTGATTCATTAGATATTACTTCAATGATAATCATTGAGATTAATTTGGTGGTTTTTTCAATCATCAAGAACTAGTTTTGATTTATTATATAATATTATCTATAAATGTTAGTTACAAAACAATAAAAATGATATGAAATAAATTTTACAATATTTTTAAACCATTATAATGGATTTATTATTATTATAATTTAATGAAGTAATGGGAAATGAAATCTTTTCATCCATGAAAGTGATTAATTAACACCTCACGAATGATGTTTTCATTTTTAGAATAAAAGGGACAAGAAAAGAGGTTTGATGAAGTGTTATTCCATTAAAATAATAAAATTATAGTATATATAATATAATTGAGTTATAATTATACTTATATAATGGTTAGTGAGGAGAAAGTAATAAAAGAAAATAAATTGAAAAGAAATTAAAAGAAAATGGGAAAAGATTTTACCTCTTGAATTCTTCTTTTTGAGAACCTCTTAATGGAAATTGGATTTGGTCTTTTGTTGAGAACAAAGGCTCCTAGATATTGGGGGTTATTTTTAAGTGTTTATGGTATAATATTTACAAGATTCAAATCTTGGAATGTGAGAAGAGAAGAGGTGGTGATGGGTGTAATTTATAGTGGAGAAGAGGGGCGTTTTTTTTAATATTTTTTTCATTAGTTTATTATTTTGGATCAAGAATATGAATAGTTTGATTCCCATGAAAAAATACAGTAAAGAGATAAGGATAGTTATAAATTATGGTGATTAAATCATCCATGACAATATAAATAGTTAATTTAACTTATAATGTTAGATATCGTAAATTACTGTATTTTACTATTCACCAAATGATAAACTATTTTGAAAAAATCCCCAAAATTCACCAAAATAATTTATCAATTTTTAGAATTAAAAAATTAATTAAATTTTCAGAAAGTAGTTTTATAAATATGAAATTTTTAATTTTCAATTGATATCATCATTTATTCAATAAATACTAATTTTAAAATCATAACTGATTTTATGACACGTTGAAAATTTAACTAAGGCCCCTGAAAATTATCTTATAGTAGTAAGACAAAAAAATATTAATTTATGAATAAATTTTGTGAAAATAAATTAACTTTTAAATAATTTTATTAATTTAAAAATTGTAAATAAACTTTTATGTTTCACAAAAATACCAACACATAATATATCATTTTTTGAAATATGTATTTACTTATAATATGATATAATTATATCATATTATCATTTATAAGATGCATAAACTTTATTTATAATTACATAGATGAAATCACTATTCTATTATCCAAATTACTATTCTTACTGGTCATGTTACTATTCCAAGGGTCACATTACTATTCTATTGGGATAAATTCCTTAATTTATATGAATATTACATATTTCATTATTCATTTATGAGAGTGATATTTTATGAGTATCTTAATTCTATGTATGTGTTTTACATTATAGAATGTAATTATAATAAGGGAAAAAATTCCATTGATAAAAGTTTGGGTCGTTATAGTAATGGATTGAAAAATCATAGTCCATGATCATCTCTAACCACCTTCATTAGCAAATATTAATATCCTTTTATGTAAATATATAATTTAGGATCTTATGATCTGTATATATGTCAAAATTCTTCCTATGGAGATAATATATCAAAATATTTAATTCAATGATCACTATAGGAAATTATAGATAATTAATTGGGTAGTTTTCATCATGGGTCTTCAATTGGACAGAGGCATAGGTGATCACTCTGTCATCTTGATTGATTACACAACCTGATCCATTTTGGACAAATCACTATAGATTAGAAATTCTTCCCCACTAGTGGATAATGTGAGCACAATTTTATTGATTTACCTCTTCTTTATCTCTTCAAATCACTATTCACATTGATTATTCTAGAAAAACATCACCCATATTGAGTAAGGTTGGATATTGGGCTTAAAAATCATGAGAAGTTCCTCAGAAATAGATCATAGTAACTACATAATCCAAGGAATATACTAATCTTCTACAAATATGTTTGGAAATATAATCCTTCAATATCCTCTATCTTTGAAAGATACACATATATTGAATTTTTAGTGATAACATAGCCCAAGAATGTTACATTCTACAACAAAAACTCATATTTTTTATACTTCACATATACATTTTCCCTTCACAATGTTTTTAGTACAGTGTTCAAATACTCCTCATGTTCCTCCTTGCTTTTGGATTATATAAGAATATCATCTATAATGACTACTAAAAAGTTATCCAGGTAATCCCTAAAGATTATAATCACTAATTCCATGAAGGTAGCTGGAGAATTAGTGAGTCCTAATGAAATAACTAGGAACTCATAGCGCTCATTTTTTTTAAAAACCATCTTTAGGATATAATCCATCTTCACACTACTTTATAATATCTATACTCAAGATCCACCTTAAAAAAGTACTGGGATCCACATAGCTAATCAGATAATTAATCAATTCATGAAAGATGTGACTTTTTATTTATCATAAACTTGTTGAGATTGTGATAGTCAAAAAATTAGTACATTAAACCATTATTTTTCTTGATGAAGATAACTAGAACACCCCATCGTGAAGCACTTGTTCATATAAACCCTTTATTTTTATTCTTCTTTTTTTACTTATTAATATCTTCTCAACAATGTCTATTTTATATAGAGTCTTGGATATTATAAAATCTCTAGGTATAAGCTCCAATGACAACTAAACCTCACATCTTGGAGGAAGACCAATAAATTCATTAGAAAAAACATCAATATAATCACATATAATGGGAATGTCACCAAGGATGATATTTTATTTAATCAAAATTATTTGAGCTCAATATTCTATATCATAATGAAATAATATAAATTTTTGGGATTATGATACCAAAGTAGATTAATCCTCCTCCTTACACATGTATAGAATTGGAGGGATATTCATGATACAGAGGGTGATATCCTTATCTCAGAAATATATATTGGATCTATATAAATAAATTCAATCATTTACTATAATTCCATAAAATTTGGCTGAGGGTAGTATCATAATGTTTTCTAGAAATTTCATCCAACAAATATGGGTAGGGTAGAGGTTATGTAATTGGGATGAAATAATTTCTAACTTTTATATTTTCACTTATATCCCTACATCCATGTTTTGTCTTGGGGTTTTAATAGTTCAACTAAAAATTTATGATGTGAGATAATATGTAGAACCAAAATCAAAAAGTATATTTTCTATTATGTAAAGAAAAACTATTGTACTTCTCATCATGAATTTTTATTGGTCCAACTCAGTAGTTGTGATAGAATAAGTTCACCCTTTATTTTTAGGAGTTTGAGGTTGTTGTCATCTGGTATCATCAATAGTCATTGAAATAGTGCATTTATTTTTATAGTGTCCATATTATTTACAGTTAAAAAATTATATAGAAATAAGGCGGTTGACTGGAGAATAATTTTAATCCATAAAAATCGTGATCTTATTCCAAATACACTCTCCTGATAAGTTCCCTTCTTTCCCACACCTAAAGCATTTCCTTGTACCCTTAAGAAAATTTCTAAGATATTTTTTCACACACTTTTAATAAGTGGGATGTTGGAATTTCTTACCACTGTGATATTTATCTATCTCTCTTATAGAATTGAAATGTGTTCTCCAATTTCGGTTTTCTAACCCTTGAGAATCAATTACCTCTATTTAGACTTTAGGGAACAAAGTAAAATTTCATCAATGATATAAAAGTATCAAATCTCCAAATCTCTTCATATATTTTTCTTTAGCCGATTAAGAAGTGGTCGACTTTACTTTTGAGGTTTGTGATAAAGATAATGGTTTATCACGCATTTCCTCTGTAGTTTTAATCATATTTCCTGATGTATGAATCAATTTTTTTTCTTGAGAACCAGGAACCACATCTCCATTTTTTGTTGGAGAGTTCAAGGAAAGTCTATATCAAAATTTTTATCTAATTCATTCCACTCCATCAGTTTGATCTCCTCCTAGGGCTTCATATTTTTTTATCAATGTCCACCATTGATTAGCTTCTCCATCCATATTATAAACAACAAGTATGAAATTGTCTTTCTCATAGCATTAATGTTTGTATAATATCATTTTAATGGTTTTGATATATTATTTTGTGATAAAGGGATTAGAAGATACACTAAATTTCAAAGGACTTTGTCACATAAAGGTCTCAATTTCAACTTAATATTTATTAAGGGGATATGGGTTTTTATTATAATTCAATTTTTTAGTCATAACATGACTTATTTTAATAAGAACTTTCCTGTAGTTATTAACTCATACTCCCATTGGATCACGTATCACATTTAGTAATTTTCTATCACATTGGTAAATGACTTGGTTCCAAAAATTTCCATTCATTGATTAAAATAAAGGAAAAATTATGGAAGATAATTTTCAAAATTTTAATCATATAAATGTGAAACTATAAACATTGATGAGATAACATATAAATTACATAAATTCCTTATCCTATTAATTTCTAGGTTTCAATATAATTTATACATGTTCAAATTCTTAACATACAATTTTGTAGGATTTTTTATTTCCTTCATGATGGTTTGTATGCAGATTGTAAATAAACCTAATATTATCCCTAAAGAGTCTCAAACTAGGTATGTAGAAAGGCCTATTTATCATTCAATTAGTGATGATCGATTAAATTCCCAATACACCATTTCTGGGGTTACTACCCCTACGTGAAACTATGTTAGATCCAAATCAACTTGTAGTATCTAGATAAGAATTTTGTTTCTTGGAAACCACTTCATCTATACGTTACCATAATTTAGGGTTTTTTCCTATACTGAGTCTTATCCCAAAGTCTTTTACTAAATATTTATAATCTAAATCCCCCAAAATAACAAGACCTTACTCTGATACCAGCTATGAAAACCCATATCTTTTATAAACATTAATTCACGATTTCTAACATAAAGAGACACGTAATATAATCCCAATAGATTAAAATGCCTAGTATATTAGGGTAATTTGATACATAAACCCATTATATGGAATATAAATACAAAAAAATTATTTAAAAACTCTATAACATTCTCTTAAAAATATTATTATCTTCTGATACTATACAGGATAACCTGAAGGTGTTGATAAGAAATTGGTGAGCTATAAATGCCATTAATGGAATAATCAAAGGATAACATGATGAAAGAAATAAATTTTATTCATTATTTATATAAATGTGACATATGAAGGATGATAATAATAAACATGGACATTAAATCATGTTATGAGAAGGTAACATCAAGGAAACATATGAATGTGATAGTGTGGAAAAAACATAAAACATGAAATTATATGCATAAGTCAAGGATATAAATCGAGACATCATAAAATGTTGTGCTTAATATAACCTCTTATAATATTTAAATGGTATATCATGGGTTAAAAACATTACCCAATTCATTTTAAGAATATATAATTATGGGTCCACCCATAACATTCATATAGTGTACATGTTTTAGTGTGCCACATAGAGCATACAACAAAAGAAAACATTTAATCACTTTCAATCCCATGATTAAGGAGTTTGTGCGATATATATTGAATGAAAAAAATCAATTAATTATAGGTAAATCTTGGTGAATAACCTTGAGTGGTAATGGGGATGAGTATTCACTATAAAATTATTTTCCATGAAAGAAACACAAGATAATTTTGGCAGCATTATGGGTGTACGTAAAAATTCTTGGATGGGTTTAATGAGAGTAAAAGGTGGTATCTAATTACAAATAAATAATAAAGATATTAAAATTTATGTCTAATTACACATTACTATATAAAAAATTTAAAATCAAATGGAATAATACAAAGAATGTGCTTGAACAAAGAGGGGGGGGGAGAATCCCTTACCTTGAGAGGCCACTACTAAAACATTGGGAGGAGATTTTTAAGAGAATGAGAATACCTTAGGAGGTTTTTAGATAGGGATAGGGGTTAAAATGCATTCTCAATGGGATTTGAGTAAAGAGGAGTGGGAGGTTGAGTGGGTATTTATAGAAAAAGAGAGGGTAAATCCTTATTAATTTCTAAACATAGTTTTGGACTCTATATGGTAAAATAATCATTTCCAAAAAACAAACATTGGTTTTTTAATATGGGTTTTACCAAGTAGAAGTCGTTTTAGTATTTTATCATTCAAATAATCTAAACTATTACAATAATACATTTGGTTATGTTGAAGTGAGTCATGTTTATAAAGAATTGGTTTTAGAAATTTTAAATATAATATATATTTTGGAGGATTCATTAAAAAATTATAAATATAATAAAATATCTTCAAAAACACATTATTTTAAAGAGGAAAATATGTATTTGTTTAGTTATTTATTTTATAGAATTTATGAAATCACATTTGGGCTATTATGATGTTCTAATACAGACCGCATATTCATACCATATTTAATTTTTACACAAAAATTATTTTTTCTTAAAATAATATAAAATTTTTACTTCTCTATAATTTAGATGGTATTATTTAAAAAATAATATTTATTTTATATAAATAATTTTATAAATATGAATATTTTATCTTTTAAATAAAAATATTTACATACTGAAAATACTAGTTTTTAAGACACTAACAACATTATTCCCATTATAAAAATTAAATTGGACTTCACTAAATTAAATTATCATTTATATTTTAATAAATATTATTTAATATGATTATTTTATTAATATACTATTTATTTTAAAAATTATTTAATTTAACTGATGCATGTCGTAATTGAGAATATATATTTCCCAAAAAATAATATTTTGATTTCTTCATAATAAAATATAATATTTCTCAAAATTATTATATAATTAGTTATAAAGTAATAATAAAAAGGGATAAATATAATCAATATTTAAATAAAAAATTAAATATAATAAATTATATTAACAGGGTCTAGATATATTTTCCCTTATTACACCAACACACTTTCTAAGGGAAATGTGTGTGATGGTGGTACTTTCTTAGGCTGTCTCAGTGAACATGGTTTGGGATGTGATCACAATTAGATTTAACTTCTCTCATAAATAGTTTTTCTTAAGCTTCAATTGTTGAATCTCTACTTGGGTGTGATCACAGAAAAATCCCAGTGATGCCATATCCCTTGTAATCTCCAATAAATGGCCTTCATAAGGTATTATTCTACTAGTGGACACCATCTAAACTTCTGTCTATGTCAATTAGACTTTATTATAACCCTTAATATACACCAATATTAATTATCACTGAAAATGGTTATATTATAAATGGTTAAGATAATTATCTATCTTTTAAGTATGACCATATATATTTTAAAATGGTTTGAATTAGGGAATTTTTTGTTTATATCTATATTATTTAATAAGTCATTTATTATTTCAAACAAAAGTAATTTCAAATATAAAACGTAAGATCATTATAGTAGGAGTAATTAAGATCGAGGAGAAAAAAAATCAATAAACTTTTATTACATAATAATAATTTGAATCTAAAAAGATGTAAATATATATTTCATATAACTTGAAAAAGGATCAACGATTGCATCATAATTTTATAAACAGACATAAATTATACAAAAACATCATTATTATGTCATGATTTAATTTATAGAAAAAATATTATAAATATATGTAGTTATTTCTCAGAGAAATCATTGATTGTATGAAGGAGGATATTCATGGGATTTCAAGGAAGATTAAATCTCTTAATTTTAATATATTTAGGATATATATGGTCCCATATCCCTAAAAATGAATTAATATTTGGATTTGTGTAGAGTTAAGGAAGGGTAAACATTATCTATGAATTTTTATAATGAAGGGTGATTAAAGGATTGAGTTATTTTTTTAATAGAAATTAATGTTGGGTTATTCCATTAATTTATTTTTTTCACATAAACTATTATATTTTTATCCTTGATAATTATTTATTGATTTGGGTATTTCTATTTAATTTATAAAATATTTAACAATATTTTCAAAAAAAAATATTTAACAAAATTCAATCTTGACCATTGAATGAGTTTGAGTATACTATTCTTAAAAATGATTTTGAATCCCTTAATTATTTCCATTTTCAAAATAAATGATCTTTTATTATGAAATAAAAAATCCTAAAAAACAAGAAACCATGCTTGATCCCACTCATGGTGGAAAAAATGGTGAATATCAAGGGAATCAAACATTAAATGAGATTTTAATCATTTGTAAAAGACCCAAGACCACAATATATCATGATGTTATATCCTAGGATCCCATTATTGTCAAGGGCATCATCAAAGAAGTTCCCTTCCCTCTATGTGTTCCTGATATGAATTCTCTAATTCAAAAGGAATATGAAGTTCCTAACTAGATAATATAGATCCTATAGAGATCTATCCTTCTGTTTATTCAATCGAACAATAAATTTCAAATCAGATTCAAATTTTGTAATTTTTATATTATGAATTTAACACAATTTAAAACCAGTCACCATTTCTTTCTCCTTTTCTCTCAATGAATTAACTATTCCATAAGAAGCATTAAATCCATTTATAATTGACCCCCAACTATATTTTACTAGTCTTCCTCCTTTCATATTTCTAAAAATGAAAGATCCATCCATATTTAATTTTATTCTCTCATTTAGAGGTTTTTATTTGATCCATTTAGCTTGGTTTCCATGTCCACTCTCTATATTGTTGTAAGTTCCTGGAAGAATTTATTTTATGGTGATAGATAAAACCCCTCCATGAAATAGAATACTAACCTACAACATGATATCATTGATGTGCATCAGTAGGATTATGGATGAGTACTTTGAGCTATTTGTTGCTTTATTTTTAACCTCCCATAAATCCTAAAAAATAACTATAATAACTATTACTAGAAACTTTACTTCTGATCCTTGGTCCCATACTCCCTGAAACCAATGTTATAAAATAGCCTAAATTGAATCACCACCTACCAGAAAAACCATTACATTTCTAAAAGAACTCAAGACCCCTTTACCAAAATACTCTATAAAGAAAACGTGCCATGTTTAATATTAATTTGATGACACACAATAATGTAAATGAGAGGGTAAAATCACTCCTTTCTTCTGCATGTTTTCATTTTTTGTGAGTGCACTATTCATTATTCTCCAAACCAAAAATTTAATTTTAGCTATGTACAAGGTTTTTTATAACTTCCATCTCTATAATAATAAAATTATTTAAAAAAATATTGGATTTAAATTATCTTATTACCCTAGATTTATAAAAACAAATTATGATTTGGAACTATATCAGCGGGGAATATGCCCCCATTTGGGCCATCGGGCAACCGATTTGGTCCCTGAGTACTTTAAGGCCTTTGGGCCACCCATGCCTTTGGGCCACCTCAAGGCCTTTGGGCCACCTCAAGGCCTTCGGGCCACCTTAAAGTGCAGATGAAAACCATACAACCTACAAGGAACAAGTTTTAGAGGGAGGAGGAGCAAGGAGCTTTCACCATAGTAGAAGCTAAACAGATAGCAAGAATGACAGGGTATGACACCTGCTAACGAGACAAGCCTGTGCATGCATCGGAAATCCTAGCCGAAGAGCCATGCAAAGGTGGAGAGCTGATTTCATGATGAAGATTCTGGGGAGGAGCAGTTCCAAGTAGTTAGTATGGGTTGTATGTAATGTTTGAAGCCTATGGGCAATTAATTACTCTAAGGCCTACGGGCCATGTAATGCTTATGCCTACGGGCCTTGTAAGGGTTCCACCTCACTTCTGGAAAGGTGGATTATCAAAAATCAATAAAAAATGAAGGCCTTCAGGCCATTGGAGTCTATGTTGGTTTAACCCTAGACATGACATATACTAATCATTTTCAGTTTTAGTTTTATGAATCAGTGTTAAATTTATAAAAAATAATCACTATGAAAAAAACATTTTCTCATGGGTGGTGAAAGTTTCTGAAAATTTTTGAAATAAAATTGACTTAAAAGAACCTTACATTTGATAGATTAAGATAATTATTTTCTTATATATTAATATTTATGATTTTAGTGTATATTTTGATTCATTTTTATGTGGTTTTGTATTTTTTTAATATGGTTATGGATTGTATATACGTGATGGGACCCTTCATATTCTTGTTTTTAAAATTTAATATTCTCAATCATTAAAGAAAAAAATCAATGGTGGAATACAATACTAAGTGTGAGACCCATATTTATATTATCTATAAGAAAAAATATTTATATCATGTAAATAATATTTAAATAATGGTTGGACCATCTAGAGAGAGTGGTTAAGAATTCATCTAAATTAGAAGAATTTTTTAATGATGAAGTTCAATTCGTGGATGAATTTAAAGATAAATCTAATAGTGATGTTGAGTTTGAGTTTGAATATAAGGAGTTTTCTATTAATAAATTTGACTTTTATATATAATCCTAGAAGTAATATTCATTTAAAATTTTAAAAATTAAATAAAATATAAAATAATGTTGTCAAGGAAGAAGCATAAGAAATAATTTCATAGTGGGGAAAATGGAATACTACTAAAATATAAAGATACATCGAATAATTTAATGAAGAGAATAAAGATAAAACATCCATTACATATTACATAACATTGTGAGGTGATTTATATATAATATAATTTAATAAAATATCTTATTATTGATAAAATTACTTTTATAGGAATAATTTTATAGGATTTAATTTAGGTACATAATTTTTGATGGTTTATGGTATAGGATTAAATAACTTTTTTTTAACTTTAATGTGATAGATATTTTAAATTTACTTATGTATTTTTATTTTTTAGTTCAATGGTGATGATATAGGAATTAATAATATGTTTAAGAGAGAACAAAGATGAGATTTAATGGATAGGGTAGTGTTGTTTTAACTTATCTATAATTTTACATTCCCCTCATTTTGATGAAAATATAACTTTAAGGATTTGAATATAATGTAACACTTAAATTTAGATATATTTTTATCTATAAAATAGAGTTTCATAGAGATTTAATCATACACAATTTTAAATTTTATTTTTGATTAATTTTAATTGGTAACATGATGAATGGATTGGTAATGAAAAGCATGGAAATATTGATTTGATTAATCATAATTTACAGAGATTAATTGATTTGTGTAAATGAAATTTTTGAAAGGATTTTATGGGAAGATCGTCTAAATATTTTCAACATTACAATTTTCTTTATTTTATAAGTGAATGTCCAATGGTTGAAATTAAAATTCTTGAGAAGTATTGAAAACTATTTTTATATATTATTTGAAATACACTATTTTTAAGATATGCATAGGGAAACAAGACAAATAAAACATGATTTGTTTCATTTTTTAATAATATAAAAGTCAAATATAATTAACATAATTCATTCTTATGTTGAATTTTATTTCTGTAAATCTTAGCGAAACCATTTAAATTTTATATTATTTATATCATTTGAAATCATTACCAACTTTGTAAGAGATACATGTTAGAAGACTGTTTTTCCTCTCCATCCCAAATCATAGTACTTTTATTGTTTGAATTTTAAATAAGTGTAGTGGAAGATATAATTTTTTTTATTTTACATGGTAAGAATAATATTATAAAATGAAGAATGTAAATAGTTATTATTGGTTATGGGAGAAAGGTTCATGAATTTCTTTACACTATGTTTCTATGATTGGATTCTAAAATGAATAGAAAGAGAAAAAATTTAAAATATCATGATAATATTTCACTAGTTTCATTATTATGATTTTTATCCTTTGATAAGAAGAAAATGATTTTATATGGATTAAGAATTTTGAAAAAGAAAATAATGAGGGAATTTATTTATTTAAGTTTGATTAAAAGTCATACAGCGTAGTTAAAATAATAAATCTTCATTGAAACTTCTGAAATTTTATTTTATTACCCACAAACCCTTAACTTAAAAAAATATTTTTTAAAATTAATCATGATTAGAGTTGATTTTATCTTTGAATGTAGATATTTAGATTCATTCCAAAATTATTGTTTGAATTCATGTAGTTGGTTATTGATCACAACTCCAATTAAATAATCATTGGGAGATGAGGAAAATAATTTCGAATAAGGAATATCACAATTAAGAATGAATACTAATACTAAGGTTATTGATGTTAGTAAAAGGTACAGAAAGTAATTATTTTAAGTAGAAAATTTTAAAAAAATTAATGATTAGTTTTCTTGAAATGTGAGTGGTTGAAAATAAATTTTTAGGTGATGCTTGGAAATTTATTCCTCATGGATGATTATGTTATTTTTTTGATTCTGAAGTTTAAATCTTAGATATGATGTATTTTAATTGTGACGATATGGATATTTATTCTTGAGGACAATAAAGAGTTCATTTGTTGGAAAAAATGATATCTCATTTTTTACATATTTTCATATATTGGATTTGAATGTTTTGATGAGTTATAACTATTCAATTATATATATTATTTTATGTCAAGATATATTATTATGATGGATTTAGAGAATTTTAAAGGAAATTTATGTTTAAAGGGGAAATTAACAACATAATATGCATTATAGTGTGATTATTTTGAGACTTTTAAGGTATAATTAAATGATAAATATTGTAGCATAGTAAGAAAATATTATTTCATGAATGTTGCATATTATTGAAGAATGAATAAGAAAGGAAAATAGTATAGCATGACCAAGTGATTAGAATGAAAATACAAGAAATCATTTTCATAATTAGATTACATAGGGTGTAATTACATTATAATTTGATGTCTTACATTATAATAATATAATTTACACTATAATGAGTCTAAAAGAATAAAATATGAGGATGATGTTTAATTTCATATTGAGGATGAAATGTAATGGATATAGTGATAAACATAAATGAGGGAACTATATAAATACTATGATGTTATGGGGGGATTTTATGGCTTATAATCCACTCATGGTGGTCCCATTTGAGGTTCCTACCCCTTCATTGACCCTAATTAACTTTTAATTTTCCCTAGTTTTTGGATAATGGCTAATGTTTTTGAATCATATTGGAATTAATTTATCTTTATTTTTTTCTATTATAGTTCACAGAGGCATCATCAATCATTAATTAATCTTTGGTTGTTCATTTTGGGGATTGAAGACCCACAATCAAAACATTTCAAAAATACATCAATGAATCATGGGGGTTTAAGAATCATGTTGTGGTTGGGCTTCTATATCCCCACCAAGTTATCATTATTTTTATTATTAATATGGAATGGTGATTTATCAGTATATATTTATTTATATCCTTAACTCTTTATGATTATTTATATTTGGATAGTAATTCGGTTTCCACATGTTGTATAAACCTCCTAATTCTATGATATGGTTATAGTTTGTAGGTTAATATATTCCTTTTAAAAATACTTTTATCTTAAAATTAATAGGTAACTCTATTATTTGTCACCTCTATTTGGAAAAGATAACTTATACCATGTTACACCCTATTTCTCCTTGAAGTTGTGTTGAAATTAATACCTAAAATACCCCATTGGATTATATATATATTAGAATTTTAGTTGAATATTGATATTAGTAAATTATTTATTATTAATTAAGGAAAGACATTTCTTTATCCTATAACCACCATAATTATCTATCCCAATGTTTTTTACTAAGACACCTTGAAGATCTACCAATAGTAGAGATGAATCTGACTATTGATGTCTCTCTAGATGAAATTTAGGTTGGAATAGAATAATATATTGACTAAATTATTTTTGATAAGATTTAATCACCTTAAATTTTAGTTCCAAGGTATAATCATCTATTTGTGATACCAAACTCATAATTGAGGTTGAATGATGAGAATTACACATTGAGGTATAATGTTGAGCCTTTTACATTGTGGATGAATGTTGAGACTTTAGCATTGGGAAGGTATATTATGTCTTTAACATTAAGGTGAGTAATAAGACGTTAATTTATTTTAAAATTAACTCTTAGATGGATCATCCTAAACTATAGAATGGGTTTATTGTAAATGGGTTTCTGTCTAACTAGATGAAGAATTCTCACCCCATAACAAAGTTTATTAATTTAGATGAGATTAAAATTCAAGATCCAATGATTGAAAATTGTAATCATTTTCCAAAAATTGAAGTTATTATTAGTATTTATATCATGGAGAAGTAAAATTATAAGTTATATGATGAATATATGAAAAACATGGATAAACACAAGAAACAATCCCATGTTATGGATATGGAACATTCTTCGAGGGAGGTTGGTTTCTATGTGCATCAATCATGATTTTTCACTATTGTTAAATATGTTCAAGTGTAATGGTTGGAATAATTACATGATTATATTAAATTTTTGATAGGTAATCCATATTGACCAAATTTTGGGGCGATTGAGAAACCCTTATAGGATTTTGTTGATACAATTATATTAATATTCTTACTGATAATGATTAAGAAGGTCATTAAAATGAATTCTTAAAAAAATGTCCCAAAATAAAAAGAAAAATGTTTATATTTGTGATTACACATAAATTATGGATCATGTATTTTTGAAATCTATCACTCTAAAATAATAAAAAATCTTGGACATTGTACTTTCAGATGTTAGTTTAATTTTTTTTCAAATTTTAATTACTCATCATAAAAACATCATTGTTTTTACTAGGTGGATTTTCCCCAATGTTAATTTTTAATTAATAAAATGTTTCTTATTATAATAAAATGTGTATTTAATATCAAGGTTAAAAAAATTTAGATTGAGCTTTTATTTTTTTGATGATATATTCATTGTTCCATAATACCATCATTACAACATGATTTGAGATATCCAGAAACACTCTATAAATATACAGGTCATTGTTTAGAGAAAAGATTGATCACTTATAGAAGGATTTTTATAGACACCAGGTAAGGATATAACTATTTTTAATCTTCATTTATGACATATTATGACTCCTTTAAATTCTAAAAATTAATTTATATTTTAATTGGGGTAGTGTTATGGAGGGTTAAACATCTTGTGATGATTTATATAATGAAGAGTGATTAAATAATTGTGTCTTTTATATTTATAATGGTAATTCATATTAAGATCATAAATTCATTTTTTTATTTCATATATATTCTTATTTATTTATGCATGACCATTTTTTATTTATTAATGTATTATTGTTTAATACCTTTACAAGTTACTTGAATTATTCATTGTCCATATAATGATTTTGTGCATGCTATGTTTAAATATGGTGTGGTCTGTCTATTAATTAAATGACTAAAAGTAGTATATCATATGAAAATAATATTTCATTAATAATATAAAAATGTAAAGACCATGATTTATTTAAATTTAAATCTCAAAGTAAAAAATAGTTCATCAATAATATTGGATTTTAATTATATCATGACCTTGGATTTATAAAACCTCAATAGAACTTCATCTATTAGAGTTTATTAAAATTAATGTTTAATCATTATCAATAATCATATTAAATTTTGAATTGAGTTCCCAATCCAAGGATAACTAGTTTCTATGGTTTTGACCTCAAACATGTGCTATATTATGTTTTTAAAGTAGTATTTTTAAGAAAGAGTATGAAATTTCTAAACCTGATTCACTTTGAGAAATAATGGCATCCCATGGAATTTTCTAATGATATATGAATTTTAAATTATTAAAATAAATAATTAAATTATTTTTTAAATGTTAATATTGTTATTATATGCTGGAAATTTTATTACTGGTTTATAAAAGTGGTGTTTATGTGAGTTTATAACAACAAAATTATGGAAGTCTATCTTCAGAGATGACTTAATTATTTTTATATTTTCGAATATATATCTATATTTTTGTCGGAGAACATTATAAAAGTTGGGAGACACATTGGGTATCATTATTTTAAGGATAATCCAATCCCATTGTATCAAACATGTTGAATCTAGTAGATCATGTTATCATGGGCAATTCTATATCATTCCAATGATGTAGCTTTTCATTTTTAGTTATAAACCTTGTAAACCTCTATTTTTCGTACTATTGTTTTGCCTTGGAATTTTTATAATCTTTCAATAGTGATCTTATCATTCACTTTAACATGTTTTGAAGGTTTTTTAATGAAAAATGTAAAAGGGAATGTCTGTATAGATTGACCCCACCCCCTGTGAATTATAATTATTCATATGGGGCTCATTTCAAGTGGAATAAGAACCTTATAATTTTTTTATGAAGAGGAATGAATTATTTTTAGGTTTATTAAAATATATTTCATTTTCTATGATGTTTTGGGTTCTAAATTTCTATGTTTGATATGGATCACATTAATTCTGTGAACGTAAACTTGATTCCCACATTTGATTGGAAATATTATTACATATAAAAAGGCCAGATACTGCCAATTCTTCTATAAATCATTATAGATATGTTATAATGTTATAATAATGGTTTTAGACCTCATGATATAGGTGATTATATGATATTAATTAATATAAATAATTTATAGAATTATTCTTTTTATTGAAATTAAATCTTTTCATATTTTTTAGAAAAATATTTTATTTATGTAAAGGGACTTTAATAGAAAAAGGAATTTGGGATAAATTGGAGAAAGTAATTTGAAAGTGAAGCAAAGAAAGGTAAAATTTTTTAGATTGAAGTGTGAATATCTTTAGAAAAATGAGTGTGAAATAGTCGATTCATTATTCACTAGAGTCAATGATGTTTTAATTACCATCATATATTTTTGAAAGAAGATAAATAATTTTTAGTTTTTGAGAAGACATTGTATATATAACCAAATAAATTTTATGAAAAGGTTTACATGCTTAAATACCACTATCCTTATACACTTCTATTGGATAATTTTCATAGAATTCATATTTCTTGTGAAATTAATAATGGATGTTTTTCCAAGAAGAAGAGAAATGATAATAAGGAAGTATCATTTAAAAATTTGAAACAATAGAATATGATAAAAGAAGATGATGAATATGAATAATATTTTTATAAAGATGAAAATATTGAAAGTAAATTTGATAAAATAATTTCATTTATTTCAAAAAGTATCAGAAGAGGTAAAGTAACACGTCAAGGAATGTTTCTATTAAACTATTTCAAGTGTGGAGCTATGTGAAATTTTAATTAAATTGTCCAAATTTTAAAAATATGAAGATTTTTAAGATTACGATGAGAGGTTGATAATTTTCTCCAAGAAAGATGATTCAAAATTTGTTAAATCAAAATTTTCCTTAAATAGAAATTATATTAATTTTTCTAAACCCAAAAAATAGAAATTTATTATCTAATTTGGAATAATGACATTGGTGAGAATGAATAGTAATTTGAAACTTCAGGTAAATTTTGAAAAAAATTTATAATTTAAAATCATAATTAAGAAATACTATGGATTAGATAATTATTGATGTAAGAGAGGAAGAAACAAAAATAGACATCCTGATAAAACAAGAGCTCAATGAGTGTCTTTCAATGATATTAAAATTGGAGAAGGAAAAAAATAATCTAAAAAATATGATCAATCATTAATCAATAATGAATCCTTGCATACTAAAAACAATCCAAATTTGATGAAATAAATGAACACTAGATGAAGTTACTTACTAGAATAAATAAGTTGCATGTAGGCATGTAGCAAAGGGATAAATAAAAGGAGAATGATTTTAGAGATATGCAATAGATATTTTTGGAAGCAGAGAATCAACTAAACACGTTTAAATATAAATTTCATAATTATATTAAACAATTTGGAGAAATATTGAATAAGAAATTTTTTTCAAAGGATTATTAAAATACGTAGTTAGAGGAAATTGAATTGTTGGGAAATTTGAACAATTCTATAAAATATATAAATTTTTGGAATATTATCTTGAAAGAGAAATATTATATAAATGGTGATTCTAAAAAACATGGTAATGAATAATAAAATGAATAAGAATTTTTTTTTTGATTTTAACATATTTTTTTAAATAATGATCCAAGAATATTGATGGAATTATGGAAGAAAAACACTAGTCTACTTCTGGATAATAATATGTTTTTGAATGGAAGTACTCATTTTATGTATATTGTTGGTATTGTGAGGGATTTGTTAAAATTTAAATGTGATTTTGGTTTAATAAAAATATCACTGTGAACCTCAAAGTTATATATGGTAGATTAGAGAATCAACCCACTCAATGAATAAAAGTTGAGAAACATTATGAAATTTAAAGAAGGAATATTGGAAATAAGTTTCAATGATTTGAAATTTTTATAAAATATGTGATTAAACGGTTCACATAACAAACTATTTTATAACTATACTAACTCCCCACCTAAGTATGTGTCACACTAAAGTTTTTAACTTTTACTTCATTCTAGTTCTGGTCGAGTTCTTGGTCTTTTTCTCAGGATCCGGGTGTGATAGTTTGAAATTTTAGTGAATTATTTCTATTCTATTAGTAGTATATCATTCCCCCTAGGTTCACCCTTTGTCCCCTTTAATTTCTAAGAAAATGGAAAAGTTTCGGGTCGCCAAAATAGGCTACATGGTTTAGCCGCACAATTTGGCTGCACAGTTTACTATACCATGCAGTAAAACCATGCACAAAGTCCATCTAATTAAAACTCTTATTGTAATTCCAATTTATCCCTCCCAATATTTACCCTATTACACCCACTTCTTCCCTCATTTGTGCCTTACAACTAGATAAATCTCTCATGATCCCTCAAGCCTCCTTGGAACCCATTTTTAAGGGGTTTTTGGTGGCGGAACATCAAGATTATTAAAGTAAGTGATTCCATCTCTTGTTTCATTAATTATCCTTAGGGTTTCTTTCCAATTTTGTGAATATAAAATTCTCCAACAGCTAGGGATTCATACATAGGGTTTTTTTGTGTTTCTTTCTTCAATATTGTTGATTAAGGTTCGTTTTCACTCTATCTCGGTGTGGCGGTGGTTTAGTTAAAGTTTCACACAATTATTTGGGGGGGGGGGTTGACATATAAGGTAGGTGGTTAAATGTGTATAAATTCTTTGTTGAATTTATATTTATTTATTGACCTATTTTGCATGTTTCCTATCCACTGTGTGTGGTGAAACCCACTTTTGGTAACATTGGTTGAGCGGTTGATTTTAAAGTTGCATTTTTGTTAGAAAATGAGTGTTTTTCATGTGAAATCCATGTTATATCTTTTTTATCCTTCTTATAATTCATGTAATTGTTTTGTTAAATGATTATAGGTATTCTATTTTAATTTTGGCATGGTGTTAGTGTTCTTTTGGTCTTAAAAGTGTGTTTTTGAATGGGTTTTATGTGCACAACCTTTTTATGCTTCTTGAAATGGTTTTATGAAACTTTTAATGGTTTATTGAATTCCTCAAAGGGTGTAAAGTATGTGAGGGTAATTTTTGGTCTTTCTATGGTCTAGAAATGGTATTTTTATGTCCAAATGGTATTGATAACATGTAGAAATTTTTTGAGAAAAAAGAGGGAAACCCAGGTATCTAGGTGGGTGGACTATGACTAATATGCTAGTGATATGGTAGTGGTTTTGTCCTTATTTCACTTAGAAAGTTTGATGATGACAACACTGACTAAATAATCATGATGATTTGGGGCCACTAGGACATTGGGGTTTCCCCTCCTAGTGGCTCATGCATGAGGCATACATTTGTTATGGTTACTTCTACACTGAGATACGATGTACATAGGGCCGCCCAACTAGCTAGTGCCTAGAGGTGTTCCTGTGACAACTGATAATTGAATATTTTGTAATTAACTTTATAATGCGATGTCTTTTTTTAGGATAAAACCATAACACGCGTGTTTTATTTAAAAATGTTCATTATTTAAACTATCCTTCTTAAAAACTATTTTCATTTTAACTTCCTTCTCTTTGAAGTTGTTAATAGCATACCTGTCTATAAAACTTAAATATTTCATTGTATCAAAATGTTTATCACATGGAATATTTATTAGGTGGAATCATATTATGCTTTCGGTCACACCATACTTAAACATGTGGGTGTAAGTTGACTTGGTTATGTTTGACACAGGTAAGGGCAAGGTCTTTGGAGATGGCGGTTCAGGTTGTTATGTCCTTTCTTGGTACGGTGTTGAGGAGAATTCTTGGGGGTGGTGTCCCCTTTCTATGTAGTGATTTCTCATTTTATACTTGTTGAAAATTTTTTTGTAGTTCTTATGGTTGTTTTTTAAGACTATGTACTTCAAATCTGTTTTTTATTTAAGGTCTTGTTTGGATTAAAATTTCAGATTTGGTTTATTTATTGTTTTTGGGTTTTTAATGCTCCTAAACTTCGAGAAATAATTCCCAAACCATTATATATCCTACCTGGGAACTTGTGGTATCTTATGGGGATAGGGAACCCCATAAGGCCTTTCCATGGACTAGGTCAGGTGCTGATTTTTATGGTGAATAGATCTAGTTTGTGACAAAATGGTATCAGAGCCAGTTTAATGTTTTTAGGTCATGTTCTTTTGGTAAATATTCTGGTCAGACCGGATCCTAGATTGTTGAACTTGACATTCTGTTTATGAGTAAGGTTCTTGGATAGAACACCTCGTAGAGGGAGTTGAGTTTCCAGGGTAATTCAGGTTTCATCTGAGTCTTTTGGTTCTCTTGGTTGTTTGTTATTTGAGAAATGAAATGGGAGTTAGGCCAATGGCCTCAGTGAGATCATATGGACTAGAAATTCATGTGGAACATAATATATTATTATAGAACACTCTCTGTGAAGGTGATTTGACTAACTTGTGTCCAATAAACATATGTCTGAGTCACCCATAAGCACTAGTTTCTCCTTGATTTATTTGATATCTTGATGGGTTTTGGAAAATCATTCTAGAAATATCTTATTTGAAAATTTTGGAAACTATATTTTAAAATGGAAATGGATTTGAGTAAATGGTGTTAAATTTATTGAAAGTGTATTTTCATAATTTAAACATGTGGTTTAATAAAATTAATTATTAGTAAAGTGAAAGTTATTTTAATGTGGGGTTTTTAAATCTGTTTTAAATGTAATTTTAATGTTGGAATGTTTTGATTTTCAAAGGGATTGAAAATTGGTTTTCGGAATAGTTTTGAATGAGATTTAAAAAGATGTATTTTCCTAAACCAGTATTTTTGTAAGATGATATTGGAATTTTATAATCAGAACTTGTAGATTCACAAACTCAAAGGTTAGAAAAAGAAGTATGATTTTAAATTGGTTTTTGAAATTCTATTTGAGTGGAATAATTTTTTTTGGTTTTGAAAAGTGTAAAAAAACATTGTTTTGATCCTTGTTTCCCTCATGGGTGACAACATGCATGGGTTATGTGTAAGGAAAAGTGGATGAGTGCCTAGGTTGGAAAGAGGTGTGTGCTCTCGGTATCATGAAAACATATATGTGTGAGGCAATGAGAAACCATTGGTTAATGTGCTAACTGCCGACCTCGTTTACTTTCAATGAAATGATTTTAGGAAAATTTGATGTTTTGATAACCAATGTTTGGGGTGGGGTGTCATATGTTTTTTCATGAATGTTTTTTTGGGATGTTTTGAGTTTTAGAAACCCACTTTTTTTAATGATGTTTTGGGATTGTGTTTTGTCGGTAAGTTGGGTTTAAGTGTTGGTTGGTGATCTTTTATGAGAAATGTTTTAGTAATCCTTTATGGTTGTGACTCTCTAATGTTCAATTCTAGTTTGTGGTATGTTTTGACAAATGGAACAACTTAGTTGGTTTCTTGGGTTTTCTTGTTGGCTAGGGTACGCCCCCATAAATAGTTAATGCACATAGAAAGTGCAGCCCTAGTTGATTATTCGTTGGAAGATCCTCTAGTAGATTAACATAAGGACCATCTTCTTGAGCTTTGGAGATTGAGTCTACCCCCTCTTATTTTTTGATTAAGTGGATCCTCTTGTAGTAGGAGAGTGGTTATGGAAGGTTGAAATATGACTTAGTCTCTTAAAGTGATTGAGTTGTCAAAGGGGAAGTTTTAAACCATTGTGTCTCTATATTATATCTAGAAGTGGTGAAGGAGAATTCCAATGAGGAAAGGTAAAGCAATCCAAATTTGACGGTCTTGGATGATTTCTTTAAGATCATTTGTATCTTTCATTGGTTTCTCATAATAATTGGATTCATTTTCGGCCACTAGTGTATAAAATATGGTTGTTCGAGTCTATTATGGTTTGTTTTAGTAATCTCATGTTATTTGGGACAAGGTTTAAGGTCTATATCCTTGTAATGTTTCTATAAACCATGATGGTCATATTTGGTAATTCTTTGTGGAGTTAGGTTCTCATTTAAATGTGAAGGTGGATGTTGTGGAAACTTCTAAAAACATTGGTTTAAGTATAAACATGTTTTCTTTTGGGAATTCATGAAATTATTTGTCTTGAATGAAGGTGTCTTACATGTGTATTTTCATTAGTTGTTTATTGTTTGGAGTGAAAGGGGTGATGCATGTTCATCTGCTAAGCCCCTGTTCTATTGAAGGTTCCATGAGAAGGTATGTAGTTTGCAGTATGTGTTATGTTCTATTTATTTTGTTGGATCATGGTGTAGTTTCATGTGGAACCAAAGGAAGAATTTCTATTTAGAGGTTTTAGTACCTGACTGTGAGGTAGAAGATTCTTAAATCATCTAAGATCCATCCATAGGTCTCAGAGTGAAGATGACATGTAGTCAGGAACCTCACGAGTTTAAAGTATCTTGGTTTAACTTCTTTCTTTGGTGTGGGAGGTGGAGACACTTTGAGGTTTCAATGTGATTGTTTCATTTCAAGTGGTCTCATGTGGTGGAAAGGGACATCTTGAACCTATTCCTCAAGGCTGTAATCCGTGTCAGTGGAAAAAGGTTTTTCCTTGGTTATAAGTAGGTGTGGTGGTTTTGTCTTCTCAAAACCCTGGTGCTTGAACCCTTGTGGGTGAAACTCTCAATATGGTTCCTCATTTATGATTAACATTCGATCTCAGTGTTTTTTGGGCTCATTCAAGGATGGTAATGCCCATGGGAGTGGGGAACCACATAATGTCTCCACTGGTTTGGAGTTTTGTTGATTGGGCCTATTATGGTTGGAGAATAAGTTTTACGAGAAGCACCCGATTTTCCCAAGATGGTTTTATTATATCGTCCCATTCTAGTAGGTTAATATGATTAGTTATTATGGTGGGTAGAACCACCATGGGTCTCATGAGAGTTATTTTGGAATATTTCTAATATTGGTTTATCTCTTATTATGGTTTGTACCTATGGTGGGGAGTCCGTTCGGGTCTCCCCGTATCAGTAACTTGATTTTTTCCTTGGTATTAGCTTGATGGTAGGTAGTATCATTTAGAGCTACCTAACCAAAAAATTATTTCTTGTTTAAATTTTGGGATTAGAGTGCGCCAAATGGTTTATTGAAGTAAGGTTGTGGTAGCCTCATTCAAATTTGTTGGTCATTCTAGGTAAATTGATTGAGCTTTGTCTGGTAGTGTGTAAGGTGTTTTTTCTTTCAATGTGGTTTGATTATGTTTTACCATTCTGTAAAGTGTGTAAATTTTGGTTGGTTAGAGTATAATTTTATTTTTTTGATCAACTGGAGGTGTTTTGGCCTTTTGGGGTGGGAGAAACATAGTGGGGGAGTCTGTCTTGGTCTCTCGAGTTAGTCCATAGCCCATTTTCTTGTTGTAAGTGTCCTTGTTAACCTTTTTTTGTTGTTTGTTGGAAACCCCCCTTTTGAATTTTGAAATGGTATCAGGTTTTGTTTTGTATCTATACTTGTTGTGGCTCTCTGGGGATGGAAAGTGTTATGGTGGGGAGAATTTCCCCACCACGGTATTTAAGTTTTACTTCGTTCCAGTTTAGGTTGAGTTCTTGGTCATTTTCTCAGGATCTGGGTGTGATTGGTTTGAAATTTTGGGGAATTATTTATATTATATAATTATACTATCTTACCCCTCTAGGTTCCCCCTATGTTCCCCTTGATGTTTTATGAAAATGGAAAATTTTTGGGTGGCCATAACTGGCCGTATAGTTTATTAAACCATATATCCAAACCTCACACAGTGTCCAGCTCCTTAAAAATATTTTTTATAATTAAAATTTTTCCCTTTTGGGCATAACCTTTGTGTGACCATTTCTTCTCCCATTCGTTACTTACAACCATATAAGGCTCCTAAGATCCCTCAAGCCTCCTTGAAACCCATTTTTGAATGGATTTTTTGTGGTAGAACTTCATGATTCTTCACGTAAGTGATTTCCTCTCTTATTTCATTCATTGTACATTGGGTTTTTTCCTCTTTATTGATGTTCCACTTCTCCAGTAGCTAGGTATTTGTACCTAGGATTTTATTATGAGTTTTTGGTTCAATATTGTGGATTACATTTGATTTTCAATTCCTTGTGGTGCAGCAGTTCTTCAGATGAAGTTTTGCACAATGATTTGGGTTTTTTGACATCTAATGTAGGCGGTTCCATGTGTAGAAATTATTTGATGAATTTCTCTTTCCTGATTGAATTGATGCGCATGCTTCCCTTCAATGTTTCTTGTTCAAAAACTATTTTTGTTAGTACTGATTATGCAGTTGATTTTAAAAAATCATTTTTGTGAAAAAATGAGTTTTTTTTGTGAAATCCATGATGTATCTTTTTTTATCATCTTATTTTTCATGGAATAGTTTTGTTAAAGGATTATATGGATTCAATTTATATTTTCTCCAAGTTTTGGTATGATTTTGGCATTAAAATAATGCGTTTTAATTGATTTTATGTGAAAAACCTTGTTATGCTTCTTGAAATAGTATTATGAAATTTTTTAATGGTTTATTGAATTTCTCAAAGGGTGAAAAGTATGTGTGGGTATAATTTTGTTTGTTTATATTCCAAAAATGGTATTTTTATTTGAAAATGGTATTGATAACATGTGTAACCTGTTTGAGCATAGAGAGGGAAACCAAGGTATCTAGGGGGAAGACAAGGACTAGAATGTTAGTGATCCAGTAGTGGTTTTTCCTTTGTTTCAGTTAGAAATTTTTACGATAAAAACACTATCTAAATAATGATGATGATTAGGGACCATTAGGACATTGTGTTTTCCCCTCCTAGTAGCATGTGCACAAGATATATATTTTTTATTTTTACTTTTACTCTGATATATAATGTACCTGGGGCCCCACAACTAGCTAGTGCTTAAGGGTGTTCCCATAACTAGTACTCATTGGATATTTTGTACTTACCATCGGAATATGGTGCGTTTTGTTAAAGAAACAAGTATCATGTGTATTTTATTTAAAATTGTTCATTATTAAAAGTAGACTTCTTGAAAACTATGTTCATTTTAAGTTGCTTCTCTTTGAATTTGTTACTAGCATTCTTGTTTATAAAACATGCAAGCTATCTTTATCTTAAAATGTTTATCACATGGAATCTCTCTGGGTGGCATCCTATTTGGATTAGTCTCACACCATACATAAACCTTTGGGTTTAAGTAAATTTTTTTATGTTTGAAAAAGGTAAGGGAATGGTCTTTAGAGAAAGTGGTTTGAGTTGTTATCTCTTATATTGGTGCGGTGTTGAGGAGAAGGCTTGGGTGTGATGTACCCTTATCGTGTGTTGGTTTCCTATATAAGAATTTTCACTCTATTTTTTTATATTAATTATAGTTTTGGTTTAATACTATGTACTTTAGTTATGGATTTTATTTAAAGGCTCATTTGGATTAAAATTTCATATTTGTTTTATTTATTATTTTTGTTTGTTTAGTGCTTCTAAACTCAGGTAAATCGTTCCCAAACCATAATTTATCATAATTGGGCACTTTTGTTAGCCCACAGGGATAAGGAACACCCTTATGGCCTTTCAATGGATTAGGTCAGGTGCCAGTTTTGATGGTTACTAGATCTATTTTATGATATTATGAATCATAATACTCAAAAGTCTCAGTATAATAAATAGAATTGAATTTATAAATCATAGGTAGTTGATGTGGCACTCAAACCAACATAAGTATAATGTATATGGATCTTGGAAAGTGGATGATATTCACATATGATGGGATATATAAAGCTATTAAATTCTATTGAGAGGTGAAAGGAATTATTTTTCAACTTTAGAAATGGTGGTTCACATAAGATTAAAGGATTTGGTTCAGTAGTCACTAGAAAGGACATGTAAAGGCCCCGAACCTAGTACCCTAGAGTTGGTGGTTACTTTATTATATTGGTACTAGATAGAAGTGATCATTTACCAAAGTATTTAATAGTATAATATTATATTAAAAATACATACATTCCTGAATCTCACATTACATTTGAATACATAAAATACAAAATAATATTTTATATAGAAGACCATAATTTCCTTTAGTATATCCACTCAAATCAAACATAATAAACTTCCTGACATTATAGGGAAAGGAAACATAAGAAATGGGTCAGGTAAGATGCTCAGTAAAGGAATGTTTATATAATAAGATAATATGGAATGACTAATATGGAATGAATAAATGATGATCAAATAATTCCATATAAATAGTCACATGACCTAGAAACATATCCATGGATATCATAACAATTAAAATAATCACATTTATGTTAATAAATAATTTCATAATGATGGAATACATATTTTTTGACATTTGAAACTTTTCATCAAGGCATTATGCCAAGAAATCTTACATAAGTAGGAAATTCCTTGAATAAATACCCAATCTAGTATGTCTAAGGAATCCTACCATTTCATTAAGGGGATATATAATTTTAGGCCCCATAAATCACTTAATAATCTCAATTCATTCACCACATGAGTCAATAAAAAAACATAATAAACATGCCTTAAAAGTCAAAAAAATTATATTAAAAAAACAAGAATATAGAATATAAATAATTTCCCCAGTCAAACTAAACATAAACCATCTAGATAAATATTATGGATAATATATTTATAATATATCCGTTGTATAATATTCAACAATTTATATTGACATGGATGAAATTACTTTAAATAGATCACTGGAAAGGTTACTGAGTAATTTACTCTTTCCCCTTTTTAATCACTTATTTATTGTCAAAAATATTTCCCAAGAATTAGGGAAATAATTTTCTTTTAAAGGAACATTGTAAACTTGTAAATTAGGTTTCAAAGTTATGAGTGGTCATGATGGTGGAAAATTATCTTCATTTTATATAAGTTAAAAAACATTCCCTTCTCCCTTTTAAAAAAACTAAAAAAATACCTCATTTAGATAAAAAAAAATAAGATTCATTTTAAACTATTCTGTAAAAATTAAATCAAGTGTAAATAGGAATTTAAAAATAATCATAGAATATTAAAATCAATCATGGAAATATTTTTAGAAAACCTAGATAAGAAATAAAAATAAATTTTGACCAAAGAGAGAAATTAAGTGAATTTTCATTAAAAATATTATTTTGGTATCAGGATTACATATATACAGGAAAATTAAAGTAAAATTTAAATTTTTTATAAATAAACATAGTATAAGAAAAAAAATTGGGTTATGAAAAAAATATTAAATAATAATCCCATCATAGACTAAAACATAAAACATCCTAAATATAGGTGAGATTTTGAAATAAACTCTTACCTCATGTTTAACTTCATTTTTTAGTGTAAAAACCACCTATAAAATAAATATATATTTTTTATACATCATTTCTAGGAACATCTTCAACTATATCATATTGTATATGATTTATTTAAAATCCATCATTTTCATGTATGTTTTGGTTTAGTAAATTCAGTCCTTCTAATTTAATCTTGGTTCCATCATCGTCATAATGTTAATAAAGATATATATACCATATATATTCATTATATATATATATATATTTAGATAAATAAATAATTCATAGATATAGAAAAATGAATTACACTGTTTATGGAGATAGTAGGTCGTAGGTACGCATGAACACGATTTTCATTTTTTAGAAGATGGAAAAAAAGAAAGGTAAATAGACATTAAGCTTTCAAAAACCATTATTATATCATATATATCATATATATATATATATATTCATTAAATATATCCTTATTTATTTATATTTTTATATATAATTAAAAAATAATCACACCTCTTTGTGGAGGTGGTAGTCCACATGTACACACGAGTGACATGATTGTTATCCAGCACATTGTAAGGTGATAAGGTAGAAACAATATTATAATTCTAGAAGTATGATTATTTCATAAATATCGTGTATATATATATATATATATATTAAATACATCATTATATCAAACCATTATAGGTACTGATGGAAAACGAATTATATCGGTTCGCGAGGAGGTAATTCATCGTACACACAATAGACAGTTTCATTTCTGGTTTGATAGAAGAAGAGATTAATATATGTTATACCATAAAAATAATAACCTATAAGTAAATTTTATTTAATATGTTTATTATATTTTAATAATTAATACATTATTAAATGTGGTCAAAGAAAAAGTAAAAATAAGAAACAATTCAATTAATACAATTACTATTGTTTAAAAAATCCTTATTTTGATATCTTACTAAGAACCCTAGGTTTGGTATTTTAATAAGACCATACAATATATAAAATAGATACAGATATTTTTATAGATATTTTGGTAGGGTTTCTATGAGAGAAATGGATTAATAGGTGTGGATAAATGAGGGGGGTGCCTACTTATAATTGAGGTGAGTGGCACGCTTGTAATTTTTGAAGGTTTTGAAATAATTTCATGTAACCTTCTTAGATACAAGGAACCATAATAGACCCTTACCAAACATTATATTAGATAAGATCCATATATTTACAGATAATAAAAATTATAAACGTTTTAGGATATTTTTACCCTTATATTTTTAGTCCAATCCCCTAGTAAATCCATTAGAATTTTAATCATGACAAAAAATATTTATTTTTTAACTATTAAGTATGAAAAAAAATTATATTGAAATTAAAAAATAATATTAATTATTATCATTAAAAAGTTGGTATCCATTTTATCAAATTAAATTCACAGAATTGGGAGAATTTAATTTAAAATTAATCCCACAATTGTGAAGAAAAAACAATTTTTCAAAGAAAAGGTTTCTTAAGTATAAATATTTTTTGTATAAAAATTCAATTTAAAATTAATTAAAGTAATATAAATTGGATAATAAAAATATAATGGAACTAATATTACTTTTAAAACCAATTTTATAATAAAATGTAACTTTATAAATATTTCAAAATAAAAGACAATTTTAAATAAAAATCGGTATTCTTACAATTCGTTGAAATATTAATCTTTTCAGAGAATTATAAAAAAAGAATTCTATGATTATATTTTCATGTTTATTTCAAAAATAAAGTACATTTTTTAAAATACATATTATAAAATTAGATAAATTAATTTTGAAATAAGTGCGTAAAATGAGATGAAACCAATTTTTAGAAAAAATACTTTTGAAGCATAAAATTGGATTGATTATTATCCCATGCCTATAGAAAATATTTTATGAATTATAAAAAAATTGAATAAATAAAAAAGTAATAAATTTTATTAAAATAATTGACTAATAATGATAATCTATTTTTTTAATATAAAAATACATTAAACTTAAAAAAACCATTTTATATAAAAACATTTATTTTACACTAAATTTTTTATTTTCATTCATAATCAATTGATAACCAATGGATTTATTTTATACATGTGTAAACCATATAATTTTTCTAGTATAGTTATCCCTTTTCATACCCACCAATTTTATGGTTATTTTATAATGGTATATTATATTATAGTTCATTTGGACGCAAGGTTGCATGTATCAAAGATATTTATTTAAAAAGAAATATATCATGAAATCTCAGGGTGTTACATTAAACCCCACCCCCCTTTAAAAAATTCTTACCTTAATATTTTATTACTTAGATAAAAAAATTATGGTATCTCTTCCTTATCAAATCCTAATGTTCCAATGTATCTCTATCAAATTTATGATTCCTCCAAAAAACTTTAACTGTATTAGTAGTCTTGTTCCATAGAACTTTATCTATATGGTCAAATATTTTTACTGGTTTTTTATCATAGGAAAATTCATGGTCCTATGGTTTTACCTGTGAGTTTAGTACATGTGATGGATTGGGTTTATATATTCATAGGAGTGATACATGGACCACAACATGAACATGAGATAGGTTCGTGGGAAGTGCCTAGTGATAAGATACCATCATTACATGATCAAATATCTTAAAGGTGCCAATATACCAGGGCATAGATTTTATTTTTTTATGAATATCATAAACATACTCCATATAGAAATTCAAAAAAACACCTTCTCACCATCATCCAACTCTTAATCTCATCGATTGTTAGAAACTGGTTTTTCACTCAGGTATGGATCCTTTATTTTTTTTGTCTAAATATTTATTTTGGACCTAATATGGATGCATAATGGGTTAATAAAATTATTTGGGGTGTTAGGGGTAAGTTCAGAGCTCAGAACCCATCTTTTTTAGAAATCTGGAAAGGTTTCACGGTTAGCGCATGATTTTTGCACAGTTGGGCTAATTGTGGAAATTGAAATTTCCAGATAGAACCATTTCACATCGTTTACAGATGAAAATGTGACCTTACCCTACATTCTTCCCTTCTACTGAAAAACCTCACATGGTTTGTGCATGGGTTTTCAAACCGTGCAGACAAACCGTGCACATGCCATTTTCTAGGTAAATTTACAAATTTTCCCCTAATGATCAATTAAGCCAGCTCCTTTTTTCCTAATCCAAGATTATGCATAATTAACCTATTTATATCTCAATTTTGGTATTTTTGAAGATCTAACTTTGGAATTAAGAAATCTTCTTCATCCAAAAACTAATCGAGATTTTGTTTCTCACGTTGGATGCGCAATGGTATGTACTTGGGCCCTCTTGAGCCGTTCTCCTTCATATTTTCTGTCAAACTGAGATATCAAGGTATGACAATTTTTCTATTTTTCTTAGATTTACTCCAATATAAGTAAAAAATCAATTTTTAATATCAGAGGATAAGGATCGTAAAACACTAAGGTGGGGGGGGGGGGGTTATAACTCATCCCTAATGTTCTTTGATATTGGATTTGTCGTGTGGGCCCCCCATATATCATCGGGTTCCATTTATGGAATTATATGACATGTTTATAATCATTATAACTGTATGGTTATGCTCTTTCCAAATATGTGATTAGTTGTTTGTGGTTACACCCCCAACTCCATACTTTTCACGTATAAGGTTATGCCAGATTTTTTGTTTAGTGTTTTGACATGTTTGCACCACCGTTTGGTGGTGTCTAGGCTTGTCCCTTCTAAGGTAAAGTTTTTCTATATAAAATGGCTTCATTTATATTGTGATTGGAATAATGTAAAGTACCATGTTTTCTCAACACTGGACTCACCTAAGGTAAGTGCTTCAATTGATTATTAAATGTGAAATGTGAATTGGCACATATACGATGTATATGACTTGGACTTAAATGTAAATGAATAGTAGGTTGCATATACATAGCACCCATTACAACATTAATGGAAGGTATAGGAATGAACCTTGAATATGGAATATTCTATAAATGGATTAAATGGTTTCATGCTACTTTTCATTGTCACACAAATGAAAGGCAAGGCTTTAACCAAATGACTTGATAAAAAGGTTGCATGCTACATGAACAAATCACATTAATGAAAGACAATTCTTGAAACAAGTGAAATATTATATGACTTTATAATCAAATAGTAATGTCTTGACTCAATCTCGCCTTTGATTCTGATTAGATAATCCCATTAGCACTTGGGAAACACATTCCAATTCAAGAACACAACTTGCTTTGGTTGAGACCCACCTAGATCCCGATCCTTGTCTATTTCTGGATGCCTAGTATGACATTGTAGGATCCTTTCATTATCATTATAGGATGCATTGGATACACTCCTTAGATCCCTCATTGACAAGTAGTTTCCATAGTTACAACCCATAGGGCCATATCTTTTCTTATCCCTATTTTAACTTGGATGATCACCTTGGATTCCATAGGAACCTTATTGTGGAATTCCATGAAACATGCTCCTTAGATTACATTATTATCCTTAGCAAGGCTGCATTTTATATTGAGTTAGTGACCCTTAAGGTCTACTTCATATTAGTTATTACATAGGTACATCACTAATAAAGATCATTACAGGTTTCCTTATTACATCATTGAACCATAGATATTATTAACACGTGACTTAACTACAAAATGGTAATACTAAAATAATGAATTGTTGGCAATTTCATACACCAACTGAGGGATGAATTAGGTACTTGAGTATTTACTTACATTTTACTGCTTCAGTTTATAAATGCTTGCCTAAACACTGCCACATTCTATCAAATGGGCCAGATGTTATAAACACCATTGGTGGTGGCCCACTTAGATTTATCTCGCACCTTCTCCGTGTACCGTTTGGTACCTGGGGAAGGTTACAAGGTTTTAGTTGTTGAAAAAGGGAAGAATATGTCTTCAAATACTTGACTTCTTTCCATTTAGTATGGATCTTGATAGCAGAGGACCATGTTGAAACTCCAGATTCTTGGGATAGTCTTTGATTTCCTTTATACGTTGTGGAAAATGTTATGCTTATTGTTTTTATCCATGTTTTACATATTTCTAGTACATGAAATATCACCATATTTTATTGAAATTTTTTACAATTGTTTCAGTTATTATTACTGTTGTCCCTATTTTCCATTGTGCCATTTATTTATTTATATTGCGTCATCTATTAACTTATGTTTTTTCCATCTGCTGCACTACACTTTGGTAGTGAGGGAATAATTTACCCATAGACACACCCTAGGCCCTCACAGCTTGTTGGGATCCTATAACATTCAGGAAGATGTGATTGAGGCCAAGTGGCCCACCAGGCTTGGCGAACCCATTGAGTGGAATTCGGGTCCAATAATTACAAAGTGGTATCAAAGATGGTTTCCTTTATTTACTATTTGGAGACAATATATTGGAGATTAGAAACACTTGTTATTTTTTCATAAGTCATGCCTAGGCATCACAAACCCATGTTGGAGGTAAAAAACTTGTTGCCAAAATTATATTTTTTGTTCTTTTTTTCTATTATAGTTGATATTATTTCAGCTTTGGGTGACACACATATTGGTGGAGTTGTTGATTATTACTATGTTTGAGGATTTTTCTTCATCCTTGGCCCGATGATATGAGGGTAATGAGAATTTTTATATGAATCATTATAGGCACGTAGAATTCACATGTCATGCATATTTCAATGCCATATAGGGTAATTTCACTTCTTTTCATTGCTTGATATGCCTTTGATTGATGAGTGATGTTGTGATAGTTAGCTTATACTTGTATTACTCTTGGATGTGATTGAGGGATTTCTTGTCTCAATTAATGAGGTTTATGGGCCCTCATGGGTTTGGATGAGTAATTTACCGAGTCACGCCATTATGCTATAAATAAATGGGTTTCTTTTATGGTGATAGGTGTATGGGAACTGCTTCATTAGAAATTACTATCCATTATAAAGTGAATCATGAAATATAACATGAAATGGTTTCACATCCTTATCCTTCCTTGTCATGTTTATGAATGGTAAATGAGTGAACTTGGTAATTAAATTTTAAATGAAAGGAAACATATAATTGAGCACTTACCAATTCATGGAAATATAAGTGGGTAGTTGGAGTAGCATTCCTTGGGTAGTGAGTTTTGTTATGCTCATCTTCTGCTAGTGATGATTTCTTTCTTATTAATCTTGTTTTGAGGCATATCCTTGGAAATTATAGATCAATGTCTCCACGAAGTCCTTATGTCATACACTAAAAGGGTGGCGAAGACCATGCTCCAAACTTGGTGGGTCCTGAGCCTCCATTCATACCTCTTAGAGTGACACATGAGGAGCTGCCTACTATACCAAATTTGGGCACCGATTCCCAAGTTCGTGATAGTTTCCCACATATGATGCATTCCAGGCATGGTTCTCCATGGCTTGCACCTACATTGGCTAATCCGACTTGTGAGTTCAAGCAGCAACATCCTTCTACTTTATTAGGGTATAGTGGTATGCAGGCTACTGAGTCTTGGATAGAGGTTATCCTATCTATCTTTGAGCATCTAGAGATGCCTCCAGATAATAGGGTCAAACAATCCCCATACATGCTTCAGGATTTGGCCAAGCATTGGTGGGATGTAGTTACCTTGGCCAGTCATCATCATGTCTTGTTATCATTTGATTTCCAAACTGACATCTATGATCAGTTCTTTCATTAGATGTTGAGAGATAACAGGGGAAGAGAGTTAATGCATCTTGAGTAGGGTTTTATGTCAATTGTGGTTTATTCAACGTGTTTTATGAAGTTACAATTCTTTTCACCACTTCTAGTTAGTGATTAACATTCACATGCTAGACGTTTTGAGGATGGGATCTAGTATGTCATTTATATACAGGTCAATTTCTTTGACCTTCCTAATTTTTCAACAATATTCAATCAGGCTCTTATCACTGAGCATAACCTGAGGGATAAAAATAGTATCGGGCATAAAGGAACAATGCCACACTAGGACAATAGTTATTCTGGTGGCCGGAAAATTTTCTGCAAGGTCTCTCATTAAGGAAATGATTACCAGAGTTTCAATTTCGATGGATCTATAGGGCTTCATCGGTGTGGATGATGAGAGAATAAGAAGACTCATTGTGATAGAGACCCAATGGAGTGTGAGGCATGCAGCCATATGGGGCATCTTCAACATTTCTACAAGATCTTTCCACTAGCTTAGAGTGGGAAAGAATCTGTGCCAGCCCCAACTTTAAGAGTGAGTTATTTTATGCCACGTTAGGAAGGGAGTTGGAATATAACCAGTAGGTATGGATGAAGAGGTGGTCGTGGCTATAGTAGCTAGACCCCTGATCACCCGCAGCGCCAGCAGAGTAGTTATTATTGTGGTAGTCCATTTGTTGCACAAGGTCATAGATCAGGTCAGCTACATGCACTACAACCAACACTTGAGGATTAGGTTGTGGTACCATTTACAGTACAAGGCACTATTCAAGTGGAATCTACTATAGTATTTTCTTTATCAGATAAGGGTTCTTAAAACTCTTTTATCTCTATATATGTTGTTTAAATCCTCATATTGAAGATACAATATCACTATGGTGTAATGATTATAGATACACTATTAGGGGTACATATATAGGGCATACGACAATGTAGGGACTATCCCCTAGAGGTAGGAAGTTACCATTTCTTATGGAACCTCTTCTTTCTTGTGATGACAGACTTTGATTTCATTCATAGAATGGACTGGTTGGTTCACTATCATGATTTTGTAGACTAATATAGTTGTAGGGTATTGGTTAATTCCCCAAAGGGTAGTAATTATCTACATAAGGGTGAGTAGGATGTCCAGGCTAGTAGAGAAAGACCATAGCATCATGTGATATTTGGAGTGACTTCCCATATTTTAAATCTTTTTGTAGAGGATTAGTGTTTACAGAAATTAGATTTCCCCCAGTAGTGGATCATTTTAGGGATGTACTTCCCGATGATTTTTATGGATTACATCCTGAGATAGAGGTATATTTTACAATCGATCTTGTTTTAGGATCATCTCCAATGTCCATTACTCTGTATAGGATGGAATCTACAGAGATTAAGGAACTCAAGAAACAATTATAGGATTTATAGGACAAAGGTTTTACATGTCCCAGTACATCCACTTGGGGTTCATCCATGATTGTTTCCAAGAATGTTGGTGGAACCTTACATCTATGCGTGGAATATATAATGTTGAACCATATTATAGTCAAGACCTATTTTCCACTGCCTTGAATAGATGATCTATTCGACCAACTCTGAGGATAAAAAGTCTTCTCTAAGATCGATCTGAGATCAAGTTACCACCATGTGTGTGTTATACCACTAGACATATATCATAAAAAATTCCATAGTAGGTATGGTATATATGAGTACCTTGTTATGCCTTTTGATCTTATGAACATGCCCTCCATTTTTATGGAAATGATGAATAAGGGTTTCCACCCCTAATTTAGACTCTTATGTCATGGTCTCTGTAGAGGACATATTGCTGTATTATCAAAATCCTAGAAACCTTTCCAAACATCTTGAGATCCTTCTGAGTACACTGAGAGAGCATCCTCTTTACACTAAGCATGCCAAGTGAGACTTTTGGATTGAAAGTCTATATCTTGGGTCATATTATCTCAGAATCAAGAGTATCTGTTGATCAAAAAAATGTAGTGTTGTAGTTTCCTGGGATCTTCCAAAGAACATTTTTGATATACAGAGTTTCTTGGGGATGGATGAATATTACAGGTGTTTCATACAATAAGTTTCATGTCTCGCTTCACCTCTTACTGATCTGACAAATAAGGGTGTCAAGCTCATATGGTTAGAAACATGTGAATTTTTTTACGAGCTGATGGGGAGGCTTGTCTCAACACCTATTCAAATTATTCTTGAGCCAAGTATAGGTTATACCATCTTATATGATGAATCAGGCATTATCCTAGGTGAAGTACTGACATAGGAAGACAAATTCACAGCATAAGGATCTCAATAGTTTAGGCATGATGAGAGAAATTACCCAATGCCTGACCTTGAGCTAGCAGCAGTTTTCTATGCCTTACGTTGCTGGAGAAACTATCATTAGGGTGAGATATTTGTGTTGTATATGGACCAAAATATCCTCAAATATATCTTTTCTCATAATGTATTTAGCCTCATATAGTGAATATGGGTTGAATATATAAAATCCTTTAATTTTGATCATTTTTATATGCCTGGAAATGGAAATGTGGTTGCAGATGCATTGAGTTGAAAAACTCAGGCACATGTCGTATGAGAAGCCAATGATGAATAAAAGTTAATGGCCTTATTTTCTAAGCTACATCTGGAATTTTATGACAGTTATGAGCAGTATTACCTCTCATACTTGATAGTTACCTCTTCCATCCTTGATAAGGTGAAGAGTATAATGTTTTCATTTACTAAACATTTAGTTCTCCGTGAGAGTATATTTGGAGATAGTCCACTTCCGGATTGTTCTGTGGAATGTGATGACATCCTACGTCTATGTAGATATATCTTTGTTATTATATATATGAGAGAACAGTTGACTAAAGACCCACACACCTCTTAGTGAGAAGTTCATATAGGCATTTAGAAGATGTATTAAGATATGTGATGCCAGTATTGGTGTCCTGGGATGAAATGATAGATATCAAGCTTTATCACAAGGTGTTCCACCTATCAGTAGATGAAGGAAGAGCACTAAAGACCTTTGGGCTTTCTATAGCCGCTTCTAGTCCCGGAATGGTAATGGGAATATTTTTCTATAGATTTCATAGTCACCTTACCTAGGTATTTATGGGGTAGTGATTCTATATGGGTAGTCATTGAATGAATAAATAAATTATCCCACACCATTCCTATTCAGGAGTCTTTATTAGTTTATGAGATGTAAATAATATATGTTTGTGTGATCATATGACTACACTACGTTCCATGTACTATAATTTCAGATAGGGATGCTCATTTCACATCACGGTTTTGGCAGGGATTTCATAACACTATGGGAACATAGGTTCTTTTAATCACAACTTTTCACCCTCAGACAGATGGAAAATAAGAATGGAAAATACAGGTTCTAGAGGATATGCTCCAAGCATGTTTCCTTGATTTCAACAATTCTTTGTAGAATCATATCCTTCTTGTTGAGTTCTCCTTTAATAACAGCTTTCAAGTGAAAATTTAGATGGATCCTTTTGGGTCCTCATATGGTAGGTTGTGCCTTTCACCACTGTGTTGGCTATAGGATGGTGAGGAATCCCTACTAGGTCCTCGTTTTGTTCAAAAGACTTTAGAGAAGGTTCAACTGATCAGAAAGTGTATGACTACTGCTTGGTCTAGAAAAAAATATTTTTCTAGTCACCATCAATGACCACTAGAGTTTGAGGTTAGGGATTGTGTTTTCCTTCAAGTATCACCAAGGATTTTGAATATATGGTTATGAAATGAGGGAAAGCTATTGCCTTGTTGGGTAAGGCCATTTGAGATTCTAGAGAGAGTCAGGATGGAAGCCTATCAGTTGCTACTACCTCAGAGGTACCATTCCATGCATGATGTCTTACATGTTTCACAACTTCGCCAATATCATGTTGACCCATCTCATACTTTTGGTCTCAAGGAATTTGATTTAGATGATGATTTTAACTTTGAGGTGTATCTAGTACACATCATTTACTAGAACACGAAGTCTCTTTGAGGCCAGTCTATCACTCTAGTAAGGGTGCTATGGCAGCATGGTCAATCACTGGAGGAGACTTGGGAGAGGGAAACCAACATACATGCTCAGTGGAGAGAATTATTCTCAGACAACATTTCTCCACCCTTGGAAGGTGAACTCATGGATGAGTTATTTTAAGGGGGGATGGTTGTAAGAACCAGGTTTTTCACTCAAGTATGGATCCTTTAATATTTTCTACAAATATTTATTTTGGAGCTAATATGGATGCATAATGTGTTAATAAATGTCTTAGGGGTTTCATGGGAATATTTGAAGCTCGGAACCCATATTTTTGGAAAAAATGGATAGGTCACATGGTTAGAGCAATGTTGGTGCATAGTTTGGCAAACTGTGCAGATTGAAATATCTAGAAAGAACCATGTTTCATGGTTTGGTCATGATCGTGCAGACAAACAATGAAATGTTATCTTCTACCCAAAAAACCTCACATGGTTTTCACATGATTTGTCAAAAACGTGGGGAAAATCATGCACATTCCATTTTTCTTGGTCAATTTAAAAAATTTACCTTAATTATCTATTAAGCCAACTCATTATTCCCTAATCTGAGATTATGTGGGTTTAACCTATTTCTCTCTCAATGTGGGTTTTTTTAAAGATCTCGCCTCGTAATAAAGGGATCTCCTTCATTCTTCACCCAATCAAACTTTCATTCATCATGTTGGATGTGCAATGGTAAGTACTTGAGTCCCCTTGAGTCGTTCTCATTCTCTTTTTCTCTCGAACGAGATATCATGGTATAAAAGTTTTTCTCTTTTTCTTAGATCTACGCTGACCAGAGCTAAATAAATGAACAATACTGGAAGACAAGGATTGTAAAACCTTAATGTGTGTGTTCTATAACTCATCCCTATTGTTCATGGATATTGGATTTGTTGTGTGGGACCCACTAATTTTACCGGATGTCGTTTATGGAACTTATATTCCATTCTTATAATCATTAGAACCATATAGTTATTTTATTTCTAAATATGTAATTAGTTATTAGCGGTTACACCCACAAAACCATACTTTTCATGTTGAAGGCTATGCCATATTTGTTGTTTAGTGTTTTGACATGTTTATTCCACTGTTTGGGTGTGCCTTGGACTGACCATTCAATGGGTAAGCTTTTCTATATTAAATGGAATTATTTATATTGTGATTGGAATAATGGAATGTATCATGTATGATCACCACTTGACTTGTCTAAGGTATGTGATTCAATTGATTATTAAAAGTGAAATGTAAATTGGAAAGTATACTAAGTATATGAACTAGCCTTAAATGTAAATGAATAGTAGTTTTCATATCCGTAGCACCCCTTACCACATTAATTTAAGGTAGCAGAAGGAACCTTGAATATGGAATATACTATAAATAGATTTAATAGTTTCATGATACCTGTCCTTGTCACACAAATGAAAGGAAAGGCATTAACCAAATGACTTTATAAAAAGGTTGCATGACACTTGAACTTATCATATTATGAAAGGCATGGCCTGAACCAGATAAAATATTAAATGAATTCATAATCAAATAGGAATGGACTAACTCAGGCGTGCCTTGTATTCTGATCAATGAATGTCATGAGCACTTGGAAACCCTATTATGATTCAAGGACACAACTCGCTTAGGTTGATATCCACCTAGATATCGATCCTTTTTTATTCTTAGATGTATGGTATGACACTATAAGATCCTTTCATTATAATTACATGATATATTGGATACACTCCTTGGATCTAGCATTGAAAAGTAGGTTCCATGGTTACAGCCTATGGTTCCCTATCTTCTTAGCCCCATTTTACCTTGGATGATCACCTTGGCTTTGGTAGGAACCTTATTGAGAAATGACTAGGAACATGCTCCTTGAATTATACTCTTATCTTAATCTAGGATACAGTAACTACTAAGTTGGAGACCATTGAGGTATATGTTTCCTTGGTTATTACCTTTGGACTTTACTATTAAAGACCATTACAGGGTTCCTTGTTATATCTTGGAACCTTTGCTATTATTAACATGTTGACTTATTTACAATCTAGTAGTAATAAAATAATGAATTTTTGACATGTTCAAACATTGGATGAGGGCTGAAGCGGGTACTTGGGTATTTAGTTACATTTAACTACATTACTTTATATATAAATTCCTACACACTACTACATTTCCATTAAACGAATCAGATGTTATAGACACCATTGGTGGTGGCCCACTAAGATTTATCTCACACCCTCTTTGGGGGTTGTTTGGTACTTGGGACTGATTACATGATTGCAGGTGTTGAAAAAGGAAAGTATATGGATTCAAACACTTTACTACTTTCCATTTACAATGTATCGTGATAAAATAAGACCAAGTTGGAACTCAGGATGCTTTTAATAGTCTTTTATTTCATTTACACTGTTTTGGAACATGTTATGTCTATTGTTTGTATCCATGTTTTCCAGCTTTCGAATAAATAACATATCATCATCTGTTGTATAATTTCATTACATTTATTTTAGCTATTATTATTTTTTCCCTATTTTCCATTGTAAATTTTGTTGAATTATATTTATTCCTCTATTTACCTATGTATTATCCATCCACTGCACTATAATTTGGTAATGAGGGTAAATTCTCCCAATGGACACACCCAAGGCCCTCACTGCTAGTCAGTAGCGTCTGGTATTTGGGGAGATGCTCTTGAGGCCATGTGTCCCAACGGGCTTGGGGAACCCATTGAGTGGCATTTGGGTTCGGGATGTCACATTGACGTTTACCAGTATAAATTTTATATCGACTTTGAGATACATTGATGTGTTGTGGAATGGTTGTCAATTTATCTTCCATTTCCAGTTCTAGCTTAAGTTCCAATATCTTTATTTATCTAAATTCATCCCAATATGTTGTAGCTATACACCAATTTTCATAGAGGTATTTATAAATATCCTTCTGAATTCTTGAGTGTAAAATATTATTGTAAGATAACTCTCCTAGGGGAAGGTGTCAATCCCAAAAACATTTGAAATCAAAATAACAAGACCTCATTATATCTTATATTGTTTGTTTTGTACTCTCAGATTGACTATCTATTTTATAATGATAAGAAATGCAAAAACTCAACTCTATATCCAGATCTTTCTGAATAATTTGCGTAAACTTTGAGGTAAAAATCAGATCCAAATCAGAAAGAATAGAATTTTTTACTCCTTGAAACTTTACCACATAAATATTTAAATTTTGGAAATATTATCAAGAGATTAATATTCTCTAATATCAATGAAGTGTGGTGAATTAAAGAGATTGACTGCATCCCAAATAAAATTATATCATTTATATGTTTTGAGGAGTCTGAAAACAAAATACGTGGTAATGTTTTAACATTTCCATTTTGGTATGGGTAATGGTTATAACAAACTCTTAGGATTTTGTCTCTCAGACTTAACTTGTTGACATACCATTAACCAATATACATACTCTATAATATATCTCTTTTGGTTTTCCCTCTATAAATAATGTTTTAGATCTATATACATGTTCTTACCTATAATATGGATAGATAATTATGTACTATGATCCTCAACCAATATCTCTTTCTTCAAATCACGCATGGATGGAACACACATATATTTTAGGAACTTTATCATTCCATCACAGTCAAGGATAAACTCAGGAACACTTCTAACCTTCTTTTATAGTTCCACATCGTTCTTTTGTTCCTTGTTAATCATCAAATGTATATATGGTTGAAAGATCATTTTATAAATATAACATTTCTCCCCTTCCTTCACAATTTCAAGATCCATCCTTTGTAAATTGAAAAATATTGGATCATTTTTTATCCTCTTAATATATAATAAAGCATGATTCTTTCAACTTAGTCCATATTCCACCTTGTTATCCTTCCTAGGGTAGTAATTTATTGACCAATCATAATCCTTGATAAACTATAACTATATTTTTTGAAACATATTCAACTTTTTATATGTAAATATAAAATTAAATAATTTAAAATAATTTTATATATCATACCTTCCCCAATATAGATAATTCCTCCAAATATTTAATGAAAAAATTACAACTGCTAACTCCAAATCCGGATATGGGTAATATATCCCATGAACCATCAATTTTAATTATGCATAAGCTATCACCAAACCATTATAAATGAGGATGCATCTTATACCCTTCTTCTATGCATCACTATAGATTAATAACCCTCCTATAGTGTAGGGTACTATTATAACATGTTTACTAACTAAACTTCTCTTTAGTTCCTTGAAACTTTTCTCACATTCAACTTTATAAAGGAATATGTCTCCCTTTTGAGTTAATAGGGTTAGTGGATTTGACAGTTCTAAAAAAGTTTCCACAAAAATTTGATAATCTACATCCAAACTAAGAAAACTATTAATATCAGTCATTGTAGTTGGTCTGGGCCAATGTTCAATAACTTCTATCATTAAAGGATCTATTGATATACCCTTAGTTGAGATTATATGATATATTAATGAAATTTTGTAATTCTAAAACTCACACTTGGTAAATGTTTCATACAACTTCACCTTCTTCAGGGTCTTAAGTACAATTAAAATATTCATCATGAACTACCATTATCATTGAATATATAAGAATATAATCTATATAAAATACTATAGAATGGTCAGGGTAATCTCTAAATACACTATTCATTAACCCATTAAGATATCAAGATCATTGGTAAGTCCAAATGGAATTACAATAAATTTATAATGACCACAAATCGTATGAAAGGGTGTCTTGGTATATCCTCCTTCTTGATCCTTAGTTGATGATAACTAGATCATAGATCAATATTGTAAAAATATATATCTCCTTATAGTTGATCAAATAGGTATTTGATAAGGGGTAAAGGTACATGTTCTTAATATCGATCTTGTTATGTTCCATATAATCAATGAACATATGCATTGAATCATCTATATTCTTATCAAAAAGAATAGATACACCCCATGGTGATGACTATTATGAAGAAATACATTCTCTAGATCTATATGGATTTTCTTCTAAAATTCATGAAATTCAATCAGGTATATTATATATGTATTATTTAAAATAGTTGTAGCATCGGGTATGAGTTCTATTGAAAAAAAATTACGATTCATGGGAAGACTTGGTAATTCCTTGGGAAATACATCAACATATTACTGAACAATTGGAACATTTTAAATATAGAGTTTCTCCCAAAACATTTGAGATAAATACCCCCCCCCCATGAATATGTTTAAAAACCCATACGATAGAATTAATTTCCCTTAGGTTCTCAGGTATATCCTCTCAATGAAAGACAATTGAATGTTGTTTCACAAAATCATACATAACTTCCCTTACTCAAAAATTAATATGGTCAATAATGGGAGAGCCAATCCATTCACAAAATTGCATCAAATTAAACTAGATGACTAATAAAAAGATTCATTGGAAGAATAATCCCACAAATTACTATCATAGAAGTGTTATATACTTGAGATTCATTCATATTACCATTATGAGTTTTCACCGCTAACTCAATATTTATTCACTGATCTGTTGATGTGATACCCATTGAAAATTAATCAAATATAAAATAGGGGTAGAACCATTATAAAATATAACATTTTCAAACCAAGATTGGATGATTTGTGTACCTTTCACCACATCAATAGGTCAACATTAGTAATTTAATAAGCTTGACCTTCTCCCCTTGGCTTATTTTATGGTAAGTTCCCTTGAAATTTGGGGAATTGGTAGGAATAGTTCCCCATATCCTTGATGTTAAATAATTTTACATTAATTAATTCTCCAATACCCTATAATTCATGAGAATGATGTCTATATTCTCTAAACTTGAAGAAAATTACTTTACCTTTTAAGCATGTTCTAGCTTTTTTCTTTCCACAAGAATCACATGTTATAAGATTTAACTTTATCTTCTACACCTTATCCATTTTTTCAAATACATAATCTTCTTATATTTATTCCCTAGGATGATTTAAGACATAGATAATTATTTCCCTATCTTGATAGAAAATTATACTATATACTCAAATGATACGAATGATTGGGAGACTAGTTCCCTTCGAAGTATTGTCCTAAGTATAAGAACCCTGCTCTTTATTACACAATTAAACATGATTTATTACATATAATTCACTTGATACAACATAGAATATTGATATTTCTAGTGTATTTGGGGCTTATAATCATTACATAACAACATATAACATAAAACACCCAATATATTTATTGAAAACATTCTTTACACGACCACAACATTCCCTCGTACTTAGCATTGCATAGGATAACCTGAGGACATGCATAAGAAAAGGGTGAGATATAAAGCCCAGTAAGGGAATAAACATGGAATAACATGAGGCTAAAATACATGTTATACAATATTCATATCAGTGGAGAACAATATAAACAAAAACATAAAGGCATTATAAATCATTATAATTTTAACAAGGAAATGTGTCAACAACACTTAACATGGAATTAGCATGAACCAAGGCTCATTGCACATGCAGCATGAGTAAAACCTCACTACACATGAAGAACAAGTAAAACCTCATTGAACATGAATTATCACGAGTCAAAACTCATTTCACATTATATATCACGACACTATAATTTACCCAATGCATTAGAGCACTATCAGGGTGCACCCTCTTGAAACATTTCATTTCATGCATAAGTGTGCCACATGGATCATATAATAGGGATTCATTAAAAATAATAATTTATTCCAAAATAAAGGAATGTAAAATTAATACATGAAAATATATAATCAATAAGTAAATATATATAAATATGAATACCCTTTATAGATAAATGGACATGGTATTCACTAAACAATGACTTTGGCTTGAAAACAATTTGGTGCAATTTCGGCAGCATAACGACATGACATAAGGATTCATAAAAATGGTTGATGATAGAGAAATGGGTGTATCATAATATGTAAATGAAATGGAAAGTAAGGGGTTCATATAGATACATGTACCAACAAATGTAATGGAGTTTAGATGCATAATACAAAAGGATTACTTGGATGTAAAAGAGGAGAGAGAAATCCATCACAGAATCTCGGCATGGTAACTGGTGTACATGGGAAGAATTAATGAGAGATAAAGGGGTATACCATTATCCAAACATAAATAAGGAATTATGGGGAAGGTTAAAAATTATACCCCAACATTTTTAATCAAAAATAAAAGGGTATAACAATATTAAGAAACTTGGATAAAAAGAGAAAGGTAGGAATCCCTTACTTGGAAGTGCAATCCCAAAAGCCTGGGAGATGCTTGAGAGAGGCTTCTTAGTAGATTGGGGAACCTTAGGAGGATTATAGAGATAGGATGGCTGGGGTTTGTCGAACTAAAAATACTTTTATTGAATAGGAATTGGGATATTAGCTGGATTTATATAGGAAATGAGAGGGAATTCATTATTATTTAGGTTTGGGACACCTCACATTAAACTAATCAAAAGCACAAACCAGCCCATGGTTTTTTCCCATGTTTTTTCCCATAGGGGAGTAGAAAAAATAAATTATAAGGCCAATGGCCTAACATCTTAAAATAATATGGTTGCTTATGTGGACGTGAGTCACACTTTCAAGGAAAACAATTTAAAAAGACATAATGTTTTATAAGCCTTGAAGGGTCCACTAAAGCATTGTAAAATAAATCAAAGAACCCAAAATCACATTATTTTAATGGTAAACCATTTATATTCTGAACATAATGTTTATAGTATTTTTTTTACATCACTATTGGGTCATTATGATGTGATAAAAAACATTATATATTAAACAGTATTTCATTTTTACCCAAAAATTTGACCGTCTTAGAAAATTAGGAAAATATCACCGTTGGATAATTTTGAGGTCCTGATTCCAAAAATAATATAAATTTCATCTAATTTTTTTTTCAAATATGTGAATTTTTTCTTTTAAAATAAAAAACAACCATTTATGGAAAATTCATGTGTTTTGACAAAAACTGCTTTCAAACGTTAATAAAAATTACAATTGTATTCATAAAATTATAATATCATTTATATTTAATAAAAAATAGTTTAATAATAATAATAATTTTTTATTAAAATATTATTTAATTTAAAAATCAATTAATTCATCAAAATAGATTTCTTGGTTGAATATTAACTAAAAATATTATTTTGGATTTAAAAAACTATTTACAAAGTAACAATAATAAAATGAATTTATATTCATTATTATATATAAAATAATTCACATAATAATAGTGTTAAGGTCTTGTAACATAACCCCTTATAACACCCACATAAGACCTTTGGGTAAGGTGTGTGATGGTGAACGACTCTTGGGGTGGCTCAGATAACATTGCTCAACTGGTAATATCTATCAACTTCCACTTCTATCATAGGCGGTTACACTCAATCTTAATGTATTCAATATCGGCTTGGGTTTGGTTAGGAGAAAAGAAAAATAACACCACCTCCTTTCTGAGCTCCGAAAAATGGGCTTTGTATGGGGCAAGTCTACTGTATGAGGTCATCGCTTCCTTTTACTGAGTAAATTCCATTTGTTAAAGTCCTATATTTATACTAATCAGGGGGTCACTATTCAATGAATATATTAGAAATGGTCACATTCTTAACAGTATTTTAAAATCCAAAACATAAAACCAAATATTTTTATATGTTTTACATAACCATAAGAAGAAATTAAAATAGACCAAGAGGAATTTTCATTAATGAATTTTTGGGTCGTTATAATCTTCCCCCCTTAAGAAATTTTGCTCTCGAAATTTACTTTTCCCACTCTAAAACAAATCCAGGTAACTTTTCATCATTACTTCCTCTGATTCCCATGTTTCTTCTTTAAACTTCTGGTTTTTACAAAACACCTTTATGAGGGGCATTGACTTATTTTGTAGAACTTTTTCTCTACGATCTTAGATCTTCATTGGTTTCTCCTATTAAGAAAGATCATCTTCTAGCTGTACTACCTCAAAAGAGAGTACATGAGAAGTTTCTGGTATGTACTTTTTTAAGACAGATACATGAAAGAAATCATGTACTTTTTCCATGGTAGGTGGAAGTGCTAGTTGATAGGACAAAACCCCAACATGATCAAGAATCTCAAAGGGGTCGATGTACCTAGGACTTAACCTCCCTTTATTTACAAACATCATGAACTTCTTCCATGTTGATATGTGTAAAAATACCATGTCTCCAACTTTACACTCAAGGTCTCATCCATGGTTATCTTCATAACTCTTTTGTCGACTCTAGGCTTCCTTGATATACTGCTAAATGGTTTTAACCTTCTCTACCATTTCATTGACTATTTCTGGTCCTAGAAGATTACGCTAACCAAATTCATCCCAACATGACAGTTTTCTGCACCTCTTCCCATAAAAGGCTTCATAATGTTCCATTTAGATGCTCGAGTTGAAATTGTTGTTATAAGAGAATTCAACTAGAGGAAGATGTTGATCTCAACCTCCTTTAAATTATAGTGAACATGATATTAACATATCTTCCAGTGTCTGAATAGTTCACTAAGATTATCCATAGATTTGACGATGATAGGTCGTACTGAAGTTCATTTCATTATCCAGAGCATGTTTAAGGCTCTTCTAAAACATAGAGGTGAATCTTGGATCTCTATCAGATACAATAGATAGCGGTACTCTATGCATCCTTACCACTTTCTTGATATATATCTATGCCAATTGATCAAATGAAAAATCCTCCCAAATTGCAATGAATTGTGCAGACTTTGTAAGATGATCCACAAAAACCCAGATTCCATTGTTGACTTTGGATATCTCCGTAAGTATATTGACAAATTCCATGGTGTTTTTCTCCCATTTCCATGCTTGTATGGGAAATGGCTGTGTCATCCCCTTAGACTTATGCCTCTCTACCTTCACTTGATGACACACCAGGCACTTTTATGTATACTCATCGATCTTCTTCTTCATATTATCCCACCAATAATACTCTTAGAGATCTCAATACATCTTTGTGTTTCATGGGTGAATAGAGAAGTTCGAACTATGTGCATCATCCAAAAATTCCTTCTCCAGCTCCGGACTTGATGGAACACATAGTCTTTTCCCAAATCTCACAATTACATCTTCATTAACATTGAACTCAAAGGATTTCCCTTTTTTGATAGTTTACACTTTCTTCTAAATTCCCACATCATCATTTTGAGCATCCTTTAAATTTTCCAAAAGATATGGTTGAGAAATAATTTGTGAAAGGATTGATGATGTCCCCATACTTATGATTCCCATGTTCATCTTCATCCAATATAAGAAAAATGTATCCTTCTTAAATTCTCATCAATGATAGAATCAATGGGTCCTTTCTACTTAGATCATCTTCCACCTTGTTCACTTTCCCAGGGTGGTAATGGATTGAGCAGTCATAGTATTTGATCATCTCTAACCATCTTCATTGGAGCCTGTTCAACTCTTTCTGTGTGAATATATACTTGAAGCTTTTGTAGTCGGTATATATTTCACACTTCTCCCTAAAGAGATAATGCCGCCAAATTTTTAAATCAAAGATCACCACAACCAACTCCAGATCATGTGTAGAATAATTATGCTTATGAACTTTCAATTGCCTTGAAGCATAGGCAAGGACTTTGTCATTTTACATCAACACATAGCCCATTCCCTTCTTCGAAGCATCACTGAATACCACAAAAAGTTCTCCACTTGTGGGTAAAGTGAGTACAGGTGTAGTAATAATCCTTTTTTAACTACTTGATGCTTTCTTCTCATTCATCACTCCAAGAAAAATTTACTCCCTTCTGAGTTAGCTTGGTAAGAGGTTTGGACAATCATGAGGAATTTCCAACAAATCGTTGATAATATTCAGCTAACCCCAAAAATATACAGATATCTGTTACCAATGTTGGCCTCATCCATCCCTCAATTGCATCTATTTTGGAGGGATCCATAGATATCCCATTGCTTGTGATTATATATCCCAAGAATGATACATCATTCATCCTGAAATCACACTTTTTGAACCTTTCATAGAGCTTCTCCTTCCGCAAGGTCTCTAGTACAGTTCTTAGATGCTTCTTATAATTATCCTTAGTTTTTGAGTGTATCAGAATATCATCTATAAATACTACCAAAAATTTGTCAATGTAATCCTGAAATACTATATTCATCAATTCCATGAATATTGATGGAGCAGTAGTGAGTCTGAAAGGCATTACTATGAATTAATAGTTCCCGTATCTTGTACGAAACATAGTCATGGGGGATATCTTCCTTATTCACCCTTAATTGATAACATCCTGACCAAAAATCCACCTTAGAGAAGTATAGTTCTCAATGAAGCTGATCGAACAAGTCAAAAAATTGTGGGAGAGGATACTTGTTCTTTATCGTGATTTTGTTAAGATCACAATAATCGATGAAAGTGCGCATTGACCCATCTTTCTTCTTGATGAAGAGGACTAGTGCACCCCAAGGAGAAGCACTTGGGAATATAAACCCTTTATCTAGATTCTCTTGTAGTTGTTTCTTTAGCTCCTAAAGATTCACAACAACCATTATATATGGAGTCTTGGGTATTGGAAATTCCCTACGTATAAAATCAATTGATAATTCAAAATCTATTCTAGGAGGAAGACTAGACAATTCCTCGGGAAACACTTCAGTGAATTCCCTCACAATAGGCATGTCTTCAAGGATGGTTTCTTCATTAGACTCAATCATCTGAGCCAGATATGCATGCTCATAGGTCATTAATATCCATGCTTGAGATGATGGAACTAAATAAGATTCATCTTCCTCCTTGTACTTGTATATAATCTGGGGTCGATTCTTCACATGGAGAGTGATTTCCCTCTCAAGGTAATTTATGTTGGCTCTATATAAGGAAATCCAATCCATGCCAAGAACTACATAAAATTCTACTAGAGGGAGTATTATGAAGTTTTCTAAGAAATTCAATCCACATATTATGATAGGGGAGGAGTTATATTCATGGAATGCAATGATTGCCCCATTTTTCATACTCACCGACATATTCACTTCCATGATTTCTGGTGGTGTTGGGATTGTTCTACTAAACTTTTGGGATATAAAATAATGTGTAGAACTAGAATCAAAAAGTATGTTCGCTATTATTGAATGAACAACTAGAGTACCTGTCACTACTTAGTTTTCGGGGTTCACTTCGGTAGTAGTGATGGAAAAAGCTCACCATTTCTACCTTGGATGTTGTTGGTTGCCTATGAAAACCATTGTCTTAGGGAACTGATTCTCACGATGCCCTTGTTTATTGTAGTTGTAGAAATGAAAAACTCATTGATGTTTTAATGCACTATTCGTCTCCTCTGTTGAAATCGCGGGTTTTTCTTATCGGTAGTTAACAGCTAGGTTCCCTTCTCTTCCACACCTAAAGCATTTCCTCTTCCCTTTAAGACAATTTCTGGGGTGCTTCTTTCTGCACCTCTGGCATGTGGGGTGATGGATCTTCTTAGAATCGTTTGATTTATCGATCAGACCACCATCATTGAAGTCCACATTACACTTCTTATCCCCATGATACCCTTGAGATTATCCAATCTTCATTTTTGCCTTGAGGGGACATCAGACAATTTCCTTATAGCTGTCGAAGTCATGGATCACCAGCGCTTTCCGTAGGCTAGGTTTCATCCCACCAAAGAATTAGTCAACCTTGAATTCGGGGGTGACGACAAAGCCAGAGGTGTATCATGAAATCCTTGTGATGTTTTCCTCATACACTCCGACATATTCTTCATCTTTTTGATTGAGGAAAAGAAAGTCCCTTTCCATCTTAAGCTGGAGGGTGCACGGAAAATATTTATCAAAAACCATCTTTCCGAAATCCTTTCATTCCAACGCATCAATTTAATCCTCAGGATTTATATTTTTTATCAGTTGCCCCCATTGATCAGCTTGACCCTCCATATGATAAGCATCCAGAAGAACCTTCTATTGTTTTGAACCTTGACGGATAGAGAAGATCTCTTCAATGGAGTTGATCCATTGTTCATCGATTGAGGGATCAGACGATCCATTAAAAGTAGGAGGCTTTTGTCTCATGAATCTCTCTATATCAACTTGTTCTTTCTTAGGGGGGGTTAAAAATTCCTCTTGAACCATGTTTCTATTAAAAACTTGAGTTAACTGAGAGATAAGCATGACAATGTTCATGATTCCCACTCCCATCAGATTGGGCATCTCATCAGCACAGTCATCACATTAATATTCGCATCAGTTGTTAGCAGGAGTCCTCATATTACCAGACATTGTTTGTAAGAAAAGAAAAATTTAGGGGTAACACATAAAGGGTAGTCCAAGTAAAAAACTGATAACTTATAAATAACTTTTATTTCCTTAACTTATGAATCCATATGCTTCAATATATGTGATTCATGATCCACTTTCTAAAATATATTCTTAGGTGAATTTTTTTAATTCCCCTAATAAGGGTTTATACTAAGCTTGTGAATTTACCAAAAAATATCCCCCGGGAGTTTCATAATCAAGAGTGAAGAAAAGACTGTTTTTGGGCACCGGTTTCTGTTCAATTCTATCTCAAAGTGGTGTTTTCAGGTTTTACCCCTAGGATACATCTGGCCAGATCCGCCTCTACCTGATTGTATCCAGACATGGATGTATTTTCTTGATAAACCACTTAATCAATATTAACCAATAATTATGGATGTTTTTATTATACTTATTCTTGTCTCTAAGTCTTCACTAGGGTTTTCTAATCCTAATCCCAAAAATAACTAAACCTATCCTCTAATACCAACTATTATAACCATGCTCTTTATTACACATTTAAACATGATTTATTACATAAAATTCAATTGATACAACATAGAATATAGAGAGTTCTAGTGTCTTTGAGGCTTAGGATCATTACATAACAACATATAACATAAAACACCCAACATCCTTATTGAAAAATTCATTTACCTGACCACTACATTCCCTCATACTTAGCATTACATAGGATAACCTGAGGACATGCATAAGAAAAGGGTGAGCTATAAAACCCATTAAGGGGATAAACATGGAATAACACGAGGAATGCAATACAAGTTAGAAAACATGCATATAAATGGAGCACAATATAAACATGAACATAAAGGAATGATAAATCATTATAATCATAACATGGAAATGTGGCAACAACACTTAACATGGAATTAGCATGAGTCAAGGCTCATTGCACATAGAGCATGAGTAAACCCTCCTTGCACATGAAGCACGAGTAAACACTCATTTCCCTTAAATTTTCATGAGTCAAAACTCATTTCACGTGAAATATCATGATATTATACTTTACCCAATACATTTAAACACTATTAGGGAGCACCCTCTTTAAACATTTCATTTCATGCATAAGTGTGCCACAAGGATCATAAAACATGGATTAATTAAAAATAATCATTTATTCCACGATAAAGAAATGTGGAATTCATAAATGAAACTCTATAATCAATAAGTAAATGTGCATAAAGGTGAATACCCTTTATAGATAAATGGGCATGGTTTTCAGTACACAATGACTTTGGCTTGAAGAAAATGCAGTGTTATTTCGACAGTATAAGGGCGTGATGTAAAAATTCATGAAAATGGCTGATGAGATAGAAATGGGTGTCTCATAATATGTACATGAAATGGACAGTAAGGGGGTCATATATATACATGTCCCAAAAAATTTAATGTAATTTAGATGCATACTACAAAAGGATTACTTGGATGTAAAATAGGAGAGAGAAGTCCCTCATGGAGTTTCAGCATGGTAACGGGTGTACATGGGAGGAATTATTGAGAGATAAAGGGGTATTCCATTATCCAAAAATAAAGAGGGAAGTATGTGGAAGGTGAATAATCATACCCCAACATTTTTAATCTAAAATAAATAGTAATAACAATATTTAGAAACTTGGATAAAAAGGGAAAGGTAGGAATCCCTTACTTGGAAGTGCGATCCCAAATGCTTGGGAGAGGCTTGAGAGAGGCTTTTTGGGAGATTATAGAACCTTGGCAGGATTATATAGAGAGGAGGTTAGGGTTTTGTCTAACTCCAAAGGATTTTAGTTAAGAGGAAGTGGGATCTTGGGTGGGTTTATATAGGAATAGAGGGGGAATTCTTTATTATTTAGGTTTGGGACACCTCACATTAAACTAATCAAAACCACAAACCAACCCATGGTTTTTCCCCATGGTTTTTGAAAAAGGGGATTTCAAAAAAATATTTTATAAGTCCAATGTCCTAAATTATTAAAATAATAGGGTTGATTTTGTGGAGGTGAGTCACACTCTCAAGGAAAACAATTTAAAAAGACAAAATGTTTTATAAGCCTTGAAGGGTCCACTAAAGCTTTGTAAAATAAATCAAATAAACCCAAAATTACATTATTTTTACTTTAAAACATATATTGGCCTAACATAATGTTTATATTATTTTATTAAATCACTATTGGGTAATTATGATGTCATAAAACACATTATATATTTAAACGATATTTAATTTTTACCCAAAAATTCGATTGTCTCAGAAAATTATGAAAAATTCATCATTGGACAATTTAGACTTCCAGATTCCAAAAATAATATTATTTTTATCTAAATAATTTTTTAAATATGTGAATTTTTTCTTTAAAAATAAGAACCAACATTTATAAAAAAATCATGGGTTTTTACAAAAACTACTTTCAAACCTTAACAAAATTTACAATTGCATTCATAAAATTAAACGATCATTTATATTTAATAAAAATTAATTTTAAAAAATAATAATATTTTATTAAAATATTATTGAATTCAAAAATCCATTAATTCATCAAAATATATTCCTTGGTTGAATATTAACTAAAAATACTATTTGAGTTTTAGAAAACTATTTACAATGTAACAATAATAAAATGAATGTATATTAATTATTATATAAAAAATAATGAACACAATCATAGTGATAAGGTCCTGTAACATAACACCTTATAACACCCACAAAAGACCTTAGTATAAGGTGAACGATGGTGACAGAATCTTGGGGTGGATCAGATAACATTTCTCGAGTGGTAATCTCTATCAACCTCCACTTCTCTCGTCAGCAGTTCCGCTCAAGCTTAACGTACTCATGATCGGATTGGTCTTGGTCAAAAGTGAAGACCAATGACGCCGCATCTTTTCTGAAATCTGAAAAATGGGCTTCGTATGGGGAAATTCCACTGGATGAGGCCATCACTTCCTTTGGCTGAGTAAATTGGTTTTTTTAAAGCCCAATATTTATACTAATCATGTGGTCACTGTTCAATGGCTATATTAGAAACAGTCATAATTTCTAATAGTATTTTAAAATTCAAAACATAAAACCAAAATTTCTATACATTTTACATAACCACAAGAAGAAATTTAAATAGACCAAGAGGAATTTTCAATAATTAATTTTTGGGTCATTACACTAAGCCCATCAATGAAATGGTCAATTTTATCTTTGGATTACATAAGTAGTTAAAAATATGAATTTATAACCATGTAGAGATAAATTTATACATAGAAACATTTTCCCCTTCCTTTTTTCTCTGACTAAATAATTGTCTCTCTATATCCACTTCTTGTTCATAAGGAAAATATTTTCCCAATAAAAAGTTCCTTAAAATCCTTCCATCCCCTGAACTTTATTTCCTCCTCATCCTTAGTTTTATAAATCAATGACCACCATTGATCTAAATCTGATGATAGATGATAAAAATAAATAAATACCTTCCCCCTTTCTTTATTAAACAAAGAGTTAAATAAATTCTCTAAAAAACATTTCAATTTCTCAAATAAATTATTTTAGTCCCATTTAATGATAGTTGTTCCCAAAGCATGAAGTGGTATAACATTGTTACACCACATTGTGGATCTGTAGTCTACTCTATACAGACAAGGTTATTAGTCATAACCTGATCCATCTTCCCGAATATAGATATATTTTCTCAGCTCCAGCTCCAGCTACAACTCTAACTCTAACTTCATTATCATTCCTGAGAGGGAAATCCCTACATGGATTATGTGAATTGATATGGTTTCCATTCATTCCACTATGAATAATTTATAAACAATGACATGCACTATATTATTTAATATAATTATGAATCATAATGTATAATTACAAAACTAGTAAAACACTTATGATAAATAGAGAACATTATGCAAAGATATTCTCAGAATCATAATTTTGGTTTATTTTGGAATACTATAAAATCATAAAAAAATTCAAATCCTTAAGAATTGTTTGTAAAGAAAATGTGAAGTAATCCAAGCATATCCCCTCATAATGTCAAACTAGGTGCATAGAAAGGGAACACTCACCGTGCACCGGAATGGAGGTTGAGATATACTCAAACCAACTCTTTTCAGGGTTATTACTCCTATATAAATCTATTCCAAAACCATTTACAATTTTAGTATAAATAAAAGGATTTATTTCTAGAAAACACACATAATATCTTCCTTAACAAAACATTATAAAGTTATCCTGTACATAGACTTATCATCAAAGTCAGTCATCGGTCTATATTCTTTAATCTATGTTTTTATAAATCAATTTCTCAAGGTTTATACTAAAAAATATCTAATACTAAAGATAAATTCCCTAACCCTAGTATCCCAGAGTAAGTGGTTACTTTATTAAAGTGTTGATAGATGCAAGAAATCACATCTCAGAGGATCAAATAGTCTAGTAGACTTGGAAAACTAGATACATATTTGAATCTCAATTTACATTCAAAAACATAAAATGAAAAATAGTTTTTTCTTTGAGAATAAAATTATTTTCTTTGTTATTTCCCTTTTTATCAATCATAATACACTTCCTTTTATATTTGGGTAATGAAACATATGAAATGGGTGAGTTTATATTCTCATTATGAGTATGAATACATCAGAAGCTAATAAGTTATGAATAATATGAAAATAATAAATAATGATCAAATAATGTCATATAAATAATCACATGGGATAGAAACATATCCATTGATAACATAACTATTAAAATAATCACATGGACACCAATAAATAATTTGATAATTATGTAATACATAATTTTGGACATCTGAAACACATAAATGAGGCATCATTCCAAGACATCTTACATAAATTGGTAAGGCCCTGGCCAAATACCTGATCTAGTTTTTCTAAAGATACCAACCATTGAATTACGGGTGTACGTAATTCTAGGTTTAACATGTCACTTAATAAGTCCAATTAATTCATTATATGAATAAAGAAAAGAACTTATTGAATATGCCTTAAAAACCAATAATGGTCTATATTAGAATAACAATAATATAGAATATTTATACTTTCCATAATCAATCTAAACATAAACCATCTAGAGAAATATGGTGGATGTTATCATTCGAGTATATCCTTAATAAAATATTAAATAAAGGTTGTTGACATAGATGAAAATACTTTAAAAAGATCACTGGAAAATTTCTTGAGGAAAATATCAATTTAACATTGAAATCACTTATTTAAAGTCTACATTATTTCTAAATTATTAAATAAAAATTTTTATTTGAAGGTAAATGTTTAAACATGTAAATTAATATTCAAATAAATTAGTGGTAATAATATAGGTAAATTATGTTCATGTTGTATAATATAAAAAACATTACTTTCATAATTTTGTAAAAAGGTTAAACAATACCTTATTCAGATAATGAAATAAATATTTTTTTAAAAAAACGTAAATGATGGGTTAAATTAAATTTAAAAAATCATAGTATAATATTAATAAAATTCTTTAAAATAGTTTTTTTTAAAATGGACATGGAAGAATACAAATTTTCTGTCTAAGAGATAAATTAAGTGAGTTTTCATTAAAAAAACATTATTAATGTATCTTGATTACATAAAGAGAGAGAAATAAAAGGAAAAAAATTAATTTTTTAGAAATTACCATAATATAATACAATAAATTTGGTTTAATATAGAAACATAAATTAGTAATCTTAGTGGAGACTTAAAATAAACAATCTTGATTACCAATGATATTGTGAAATGAACCCTTACTTCATGTTCATCATCCTTCGTCTGTATCAGAACCTTATATATAATAAATATATATTTATTATAAATATATTCCATTATAATAATCATATATATCATACCATATATGATTTACCTATAATATTTTATAACCCATTTATTAATAATTATTTATTAAAATCACTATTAAAGGTAATAACTGGTTTATTTTTCATGTATGTTTTTTTTCAATAATTTATGTTCATATATATTGAACATGGTTTTATAATATAATTTTTTAACCATGATATTAATATCATATGTATTCATTATATATTTATTCATTATATAAATATCATATGTATTCATCATATTTGAAAACTCATGGGTGGTGGTTGCAATTTTTAATTTCATATTATGATTGCATGTCATTTTTGAATTTTATAATCTTGGAATTGTTGTTTAATTCAATCTGTTTTGTGTTTTGTAATGGTTCTTATTCATCCTCAAAGTGGGTTTTATTAAAAAAAATTAAAAAATATATTTGGATTTGATATTATATTTCTAGAAGAATAATTATTTCATTAATATATATATATATATATATATATATATATTAAATCCATATTTATATCCATCTGTGATATGTGGTGATGGAAAATGAATTACACCAGTTCGTGTTATGGTAGTTCGTCGTACACACAATTGGCCATTTCATTTCACAATAGATGGAAGAGGAGTATGATATAGGTTATCCAATAAAAGTACTAATATCTTGGTATATTTTAGATAATTTTTTTATTATATTTGAATTTTAAAAACATAATTAATTATTTTAAAAGAATAAGTACAAAAAGAATGATTTGGGTGCAGATAATTGCCTTTGTGTAGAAAAACCTCTTTTGGATCTCTTAATAAGGACCCAACGGTTGGTCTTATGAGAATAAAATTAGATCTATAACATGTAAAAATCTATTGGGAGTATATATTTTATATGTTTTTTAAGACAAATTGATTAATATATGTGAATAGGTGAGGGGAGGAGGTTCCCCTTTATAATTAAGGTGAGTGGCACACTTGTAATTTCTATTAGTTTTAAAATAATTTCATTTCACTTTATTAGAAAAAGGATCCAAAATAGACCATTCATGAACCATTGATTGTATAGTGTAAATATTTCCATAAAGTAGAAGTTATAGGATTTTTTATTTCATTTTAAAAATTACATGTTTAGTTTAATCCTCATTAAACCTATTTTAACCTAAAATGTGGTAACATATTTTTACTCCTCATTATGACCAAAACTTATGTTGATATTATTACTTAATTTTAATTATTATGATTCCAAATATTTATTCCATTTTATCAATTTCAATTCATATAATGTTTTGAATTTAATTTAAAATTAAACCCATAATTGTAATAAAAAATGTTTTCCAAAAAAATCTTTTCTTAAGACTATAAGGTTTTTTTACCAAAATTCATCATAAAATTAGTTCTAATGTCATAAATTGGGGAATTTAATAATTTAACATACTTTACTTTTCAAACCATTTTAGAACAAAATTTCTCTTTTAAGATGATTAAAATGAAATGACAATTTCTAAAAAAATCAGTATTTTCACTATTCATCGAAGAATTAATATTTTTAGAAAACACCAAAAAAATATCACTCTAAAATATTATTTACGTTTTTATTTAAAAAATGATGTCAATTTTATCAAATATTTTTTCTAAAATCTAAAAAAAAAATTAAAATAAGTGCATAAAACACGATGACACCACCTTTTATAAAAATAAATTTTTATTTATAAAACTAGGTTTATTATTATTCCATGCATAGAGAAAATATTATATGAATTATAAAACATTTTATATAATGTATAATATATAAATTTCATTAGAATCATTCACTAATAGGGAATAATTTAATTAATTAAGACTAAAACACATTCTCTACAAAAATATAATTTTTCAAAAAAATATTTCATTTACTTTAAATTGATTTTTAATTTCATTAATAATTAATTAAAAAACAAATAATTTATTTTATATGTGTTTAAACTATATACTTTTAAAAATAAAGTCATTCTTATTGATACTCTCTAATTTAATAGCTAGTTTATGATGGTAAACTATGTGATTGTTCATTTAGACTCGGGGTTGCTAGTATCACAATCTATTGAAGATATTTATTTAAAAATAAATATATCATAATATATCATGGTGTTATTGGATAAGAGAAAACCGATGAATAAAATAATTATAGATAACTTGAAATGAAACTTACTAATTTAGAAACAAATTTTTGATTATTTCAAAAGAAATTGATTTTTCAAAAATATAAATGAATACTAAAGACATTTAATGATATTTGTGCATTGAATATAGGAAAGTGAATGAATGTAAACTTGTTTCAGGTTGGTGATGCAAAAAACCCATGCTACTTTATCACTAAGGAATAAAATCAATTATGTGATCGAGGACTTGGACACATTGGTTAAAAGAATATTGGAAACCTTACCAAAGGAAATAATTTGCATGATTTTCCAATGTTGAAGAGATAAAGAAACAATATTATATATAAATGAAAAATAGAAATATTAATAACTCTTTAATTAGAAGTTTGAAATTAAAATGTCTCACTCATTGAATATTATTAATTCAAACATTTTTTGGCCTATATGGATGCAATTGACCAATAGAATTAATTAATATATTTATTTTAATTATGAATTTTCTCTTATGAAATTAATTATTTTCATGAAACATAAGTCAAAGGCCTTGAATATATTGAAGAGTTTTAAAAAATATCTAAAAATGTTTATGGTTTCTCCTTAAAGAAGTCATTGAGTGGGTAGAGGGTTGAATACATAAGTGGAAATGTTGATGAATATCTTGAAAATCATGGTATTCATCTTTAATTCAACACACCATATATCCCATAATTTTGTTTTTATAAATGTAGTAATAGAGGATTATTGTAAATGGATTGAATTATGTTAGAGGAGCATAATAATTAATGATTTTTCTAGAAGCAAATAAATAGTATTGTGGTTCTGATTCAAAATTTCCATATGTAATTTCCCAAATTAGATATGATTCTAGATGAGATTTACTACAAGAATACCCTGACCTTGTTATACTTTAGTGTATTTATAAACCCCTATATTATTATAAATAAATTTGAACACTTAAGCAAGTTTTAGAAAATTGGACTTGAAGGTATGTTCATTGGTTATCCTAAAAATATAATAAGATATTGTTGCCATAAAACAAATACGGGGGAATATTATGAATATTGTTAATATGAAATCATTTGAATATATAAATAATGATTTTACATGTTATGATATATGTTTTGAAAGTGAAAATTACAAATCAAAATTTGTTTAGAAGAGGGATGAATATTCTTAAAATAACAGGATTTCAAAATAATCACAAGTTTAAGATAATGATTCATAAATTACCATTAATGAATAAAAACATTTTTCTACTCATCTAAGGATGAAACATTAGGTGGAGTTCTATAATATTATTGGATATCAAGGGAAGATGATTCAAAATAGGATAACTCTAAAGAAATTAATATATACCTTTTTGTTTTATCATGTTGATCTAAGATATATAAAAGAATATTTATATAATTAACAGTGGATAAATGTTATAAATGATTTGTTAGATCATATTGAGATAAATAACCCTTTGGATTTGGTTCCCAATCTAACAAACAAAAATTTTATCAGAAAAGGAGGGTATCTAATAATAAATTTGATTGATAAAAAATATGTGATAAGAAAAAAACAAGACTGGTGTGAAAAGTCTCTTCACAAGTTGAAGGAATTGATTTTGGTAAGTCATTCACACTGATTTATATAATTAAAGAAATTTGGATCTTTATTTTTATCACTATAAAAAGATGATACAATATCTTTCAAAAGGATTTCAAGTCATCCTTATTTAATTCAAATTTAAAAGTAGAAGTGTATATTCTGTAACCCAAAGGATTATTTCTTATAGAATAAAAATGATTTATTTTTAGGTTAAATAAGTCTCTATATAGGTTAAAATAATCTCCAAGAGAATGTTATTCCAAGTTATATTCATTATTTAAGTTACTTAAATCTAATAAGGGAATATTGGATAAAAAAATCCAAACCAAACATCATAAAATGTATCTTTTATTTTAAGGTGTACATGTAGATGATATAATATTTATTGTAAATGAAGTTTTTTTAGGAGTTTTTATTGGAGATAATAAAGGTGTTTTAGAAATCCATGCTTGGATAGATTAAATATTTATAGGATTTAAAAATTCTCAAGATAAGGATCATATTTTTATTTCTCAAGATAAGTATTCACGAGAATTCTAAAGAAGTTCATAATAAAGAATTCAAATTAGGTTACAACTTAATTTTTATGGAAACCAAGATATAAAAGGGTAAATATAGAAAATATTATGATTTAAGATAGTTAAGAAAAATTATTTTGGGTTTACTCTATTTGACTACTTCATGGACAAATTTAGTGTATGCCACTACACTTTGATTCATATCAAAATGTGAACCAAAAGACTCGTGTCTTGGGTCTATGAATATGATACATAGATACATCAATGGAAATATTAATTATTGATTGATGTATTATAGAAATTGATGAATTGATATATTTGGATATACAAATGTAGATTGGGATATAAATATTGTTAATAAAAGATTATTATATAGTGGATTTTTTAGGGAAATATATGTTGATTGGAACACAAGTAAGAAAAGCTCAGTACCCTTGAGTACTATTGATATAGGGATTTTTTTAACTCATGTAATAAGATAATTGATTTGGATAAGGACTCTAGGAATATCTCAATGTATGTCTCAAGTTATCACTTCTCATGGGATGTGATAATCAATGAAACATTAATTTATCTATAAATATACCTCATAATTATTAATCAAATTACACTAATATAAAGTATGATTTTATCAAGGAGTTTTTATGGAAAATAAGGTGGAATCTAGAGTTTATTCTAAACAAGGAAAAAAATAGAGGATATGTTCACAAAGACACTGCTAAGAGAAATAGTTCATAAAATGAGTTTGATAATGAGAGTTCAATATCATTCCTTTAAATGAAATTTTATAGCTATTATTTTTTTCCTTTCTTCTTATCTTTATATTTTTTATTTTCTAAGGTATAATAGAACAATATAAATTAAAAAATATATTTCCCTTAAGGGGGAGAAGATATTTTGGGATTTTTTTTAAAGTGGAGATTTTAATTTAATGTGTGTATGATAATGAGGTTGTGACATGTTATAATTTATTTTATTTAGCATGTGTGGAGAAATATTATTCATAGAATATATAAAAATTGTTTTTAATATTTTATAAATATTTTAGAAAAATAAAAATTAGAATATATGGAAGATGTTAATGTAAGTCACCATAATGGAAGTCTTTATAATTTTTATACATTTGTTTTGTTTCATACAACCAAGTTATCTCATGTAGTCTTATAATTACTGAATTATGAATCCTTGGAAAGATTAAAGGGTGATTTATGTTCAATTTTTGATAATAATTTGATGGATTAAGAGGTAGATTGAATTTTATAATTAACAAAAAAATATAAATGTGGGATTTTAAAGGCCGTATGGGAGTGAAATTTTTGATACCATAGATTTGGAAGTGTTTATTGAATTTGAGGAAGATTAATCGCATAGTTTTGAAGTGTTTTCAAAGGGTGATTTTGTTAAAGTGAAATAAAGTTGAAGTGGATGTGATTAGTGTTGTGCTTTGTTTTTAAAATATTATCACAATTAATGAATGAATGAATTATATTCAATTTCAAATGATTTATGGTGTTTTGGTTGTGGTGAAGTTTTCTTTGAATATTGGAAGAATTATAATGAATTTTTTAATTTAGAATATATAGTTTGGGTATGTTTTTAATGGTTCAAAACAACCATGTCATGGAGGTCTGTGGTTACACCATAAGGTACTCTTATTATGATTAAATTATAGAGAGTTAGAGTTTGTTATTTCATAATTTATGGGATAAAAATATTATTTCATTCATGAATCTTACAATCCTTGAACTGGTTCTTCAGGTCATGTAAATAATATTGTAAAATAATTTTTTATGCCTAAATTATAGAACCATTCCAAAATGAGGTGTCTATGAAGAATCAATTATATTATATATTTTATGTTATAGCGTGTCATGTTTAATTTTTTGTAACCACATCACAATATTTTTGGATGAGAAATTTTAGTACATCATGAATGTGAGTTATGTTCCCTGAAATGTAGTGATTATGGTGAAGAGATTAAAATCAAATCGCAGTCATCAGACAATGAATTGTAAGTTCTTCTCTATAATTGGAGGTGAATGTGATCATGTCATATGTGATATTTTTATTCCATAAAGATCCTAGATGTTGAGAGTAATTTTGCTAAGTACTAAATGGTTTCATCCGAAATCATTGGGTTGTTCTGTTATTGTTAAAATCATGCCATTATGAATACGGTCACACCATGAAGAAGGGGAAAATAAAAAATTCATGTTAGTTACTGATGTGTCTCACTTTTTGATTCAAGGGATTCTATAACTTGATACTTTAATCCCCTATATATTATTTAAGGGTGGATAAAAAGAATTATAGAATTTAGGTCAAGAAAATAAATGGGAACAGTTGAATTGACGTTACTTTCATGAATTTGAATTTAGATTTTAGATTTGGGAATGAAGTGAAGAGAGATTGGTGTTGTGAAATTGTATATAATTGAAAAAGAATAAGATATAAAGATATTTTTTGTGTAGTGTAATACACTATGAATAGAGAATAAAAAGTGGAAGAATGAGAATAATAAAATAATGGGAGAAATTGGATTAAGTAAAATAAGAACTTAATGGAAGTGTATCTTTAGTGAAGACTCTCTTGTTGTTATATTTTATATTATATATATTTTTTATGGGAGAACATTAAAAAATTAAGGATATGAATCTTGGAACATGATTTAAAGGATAATATTTTCTTATTGTATCCAATAGGTTTAATCTAGTGGATTGTACAATCATATGAGATTTGAGATCATTCTGAGGATGTGACACCTTGTTTTGAGCGGTGAACATTGTAATCATATTTTGTGCATATTTTTTTTACATGTAATTTTTGTGGTTTTTATCCTGATATTAGTATTAACATTAATATATATTCAATATTTTTTTATCATAAAAGTAATAGTAAGAAAATTCAACGATTCACCAACCTTAATGAACTCACACTATTTGTGTGGGTCCCTTTTCAATCTAATTATTCATTATTGTATTTATAAGGATTCAAAAGAGGGTAAATTTCTCCTCAAATAATATTTTAAAATCCTTAATGCTAACTTACAACCTCTACAGACCAGTGATCACACCTGAGCCCATGGGGAAATAAACCAAATTATCACAATCATGCTACTATGTGATGTTACTAAATGGTGTCAGACTCATTTGTCTTTATTATTTAGTTTTTATATTTTCTAGTAAAGTTATAAATTATATATGGTTTTTAGAAAATTAAATAGAATATATGTGTATGATTTTCAAAAACACATTTATAATGAAATTACATGTTATTGGGAAATCATGAGATTAGAGTTGTTTTTTACAGATTACTATTTAGTGATTAAAGATGAATGAATTTTTATGGGTAATATTTTTAGTTATGATTGATATGATGTGGTACCTATGTATAATTTTTTATACATGGGTAAATGGAATATTTGTCAATTTATGTTATTGTACTTTGATTCCATATTCATTTGAGAAATTAAATTTAGTTAAAAAATTAAATCATTAATAATGTAATAAGTGTTTCCAAAAATATATTATTAATGTTGAATCTATTAACTAAAATCAATTAAATGAGTATGATGATATGATTGGTTTTATTTGTTGATTTCTTTGAGTATATTTTGTAACAAAACCTACATTTTAGAACCAGAAAACCTCTAATCCATAAGTATTTTAGTACCTCAAATGTGGAAGAATGAACCTATAATGCCTGAACCCCCATGGTACTCGGACTCAGTGTATCTAAAATTTATAAGTTTCACACAAAACCATATATTGATCCACTCATTCCTTAAATAATACCTTTCATAAGCCAACAAATAAGAAAATTTTAAGAAATAGAACATAAAATGGAAAATATAAAACACTCGGAATTAAAGTGGTTTGGATGTAATCCTACTCCATTAGATGAACAGTATAACTTTTTTTATTAATGATAAACAAAAATAAGGAATCTATGTTACAATGGTTTAATCATGTTGAGACAAAAAAAAACTAAATAATACTTAAACATTTTATTGACAAAACACCAACCACAAGGTATCCTTCTAAGATGAACTCCAATTGTGAAATTTTTAGTATAATTTCCAAGTTACTAGACTGGATTTATTTATAAATTCTACTCCATAGTATTCAGTGGATTTCTCAAATTTTTGATCTTCATGGTAACCCTTCCCTAGATCAAGTACACCACCAGTGGACCTACTATTTCACCACCTAATATTTGGATAATTAATGAACAATGTAAGCATATAGAAACTCATCATATCACTTATGCACTCCATCATCGTAAATCAGTCACCATCACAATTTCCTCCTGGATTTCAATAATTCCTTCCAATTTTTTTATACTGCCTTCCATTTGGTTTTCTATTATATCTTCTAAGAAAATCTCCATCTATAAATTCAAATACATTACTATAAAATAGTTGTCATAGAAAATAAACTCTATAATCACCCACTTGTGAGTTATTTTCATAGGATAATCCCAAAAATACCTGACTTGATAATTTTACTCAAGGATTTCACTAATTCCTTTTCCACATATAAACATCCATTATAACCTATTTTATTTATGTAATGTCTACATATTACTCTACCATGCCAAAAATCATACAAGCTCTAAAATCCATAAAACTACCCTAGACGTTCTAGACTATGAAAACCTATTCAATTTTTTCATTAATGTTTCTTATTTTCCCATAGGGTATCCTACATAAAAACTTCTTAGAACACCTTCTATTTTTTTTGAATTTCCACAAAAAATCACACCATGTATAATGTCGATGGCCCCACTCCCAATAGACTCTATGTTTCTGAATCATCATCCCAAGAATCAATAATCTAGGAGAAACCAGGTACATCTATTTCCAGTCATACACACAATATCAGAAATCCATCCAAAACTATATATTAAATTATTGGTATCATCAAAGTTTTCATACTCCCTAAACAATTTGGAACCATTGGTTTATTGCTTAGTTTAACCTTATTATATAGTCTTACTCTTCTCTTAATTACATATTCATCTAAGTTTTGATCCGTATATAGGTCTTTTTTTAAGGAGGAAATTTCAGACCCTAATGAACTTATATAAGTCTCTATTATAGAGTTGGAACATTTGGTTTTCAATATCATACCCAACAAACAAACACACATGATAATTTAGGTTTTCTCCCTTTCTAGTGTCGATGTGTGTGTAAGCATAAATTCCAAAAACATTTAGGTGGGAAATGTCAACCATACTTCCATACAAGAGTTATTTTGAAATCCTCTTCCCAAATTAATGAAATGACTCTAATTTATAAGATAAGTTACACAACTCACATCCTCCACCAATAACTATTTTATGAAACTATAATTGTACCTCATGAAATTGGATTTATCATTTAGTGTGTGCATTATCCACCTTAAGAAAACCATTACCCAATGCCCCTGATATAATCTTACAAACTATATGACATTCCATCACCATAACCTATAAAAATCACTTAATCCAGACTCTTTACTCACATTAGAACTCAAAGAATCCATCTTACTTCTCATCTTATTTTCCACTAAGACTCAACATCTAATGAAGGTTCTGAACTCCTCATACTTTTTCTTGAGATATAACACCAAAAATTTCAGGTCACATAATCAATAAAGGTACATAGATATAGTGATCTATCATTAGAATGAACTAAGGATCTCTACAATACTTCCACAAGAACAAACACAATAATCCTATTCAAATGTGTCATGTTGTCCAAATCAAATGAAACTTTTACTTTATTACAAAAGATGAAATCCTTGGATATTCCATACTATATTATTCAATGTTTTTTTATGCCTTATTTTATAAGTATTTACATTCCCTCCTCACATATTTGATCGAGAATCCTATGTTGCATTCTCCTATATCTAGAAGTTTTCTATATAGCGTGTAATTCTCCTTCCAATATACTAGTTTGATATAATGTTCCATCTCTCACACCCTCATCTAAATCCATATATCCCTGTGTGACTTTTATATATTACATCTTAAAAATTAATATAGAAACCTACATCATCAAGTTGGACAATATAAATAATGTTCTTCTATAGCCAGAGTATGTGTCACACCCCTTGCAATTCTAGAAAATATTCATTCTATGTATGAATTGAAATATCACCCATTACCATGATATTGAGTGCATCCCCATCCCCAAGATAAATATTTTAAAATATTTTGGAAATATAATTTCTCATGATCCCTCTCTCTAATATTGAGTGAGAGGGAACCTCAGATCCAAACATCCATAACTCAAATGGGCTAGTGGCACTAGGAAGAAAATAGTTACCCCCCAACTATAGGATTTATAGATCTTCTGGAAAACATGCCCATTATAATAAACATTTTGGTCCTAATATACTTTCTTAAAATTCAAATTTCTTGTAAAATTATAGAATCTAAAATCAATCCTTGTTGAATTACATTTAAATGTTCTTCTATTCTTCTCCATGAACAAGTTTCCGAATTTTGATATAAATTGTATAGTAGATTTTACCTTCTTATGATTGAAGTCCTACTTTAGATTCAAAACTTCCATAATATTACTTTCATCTTTTCATTTTATTTTTTTCATTCTCACAATGAAATCACATCTAGATTAACTCCCATTAATGGAAGTTCCAAATCTCTTAGGATTACCAAATCTCTTATTTTCATTTTCCACCATCAATAATATTTCCTAAAAACCTATCAATTATGATTTTACCCTCTTCAAACAACATCCTTTTGAAATAGAAACTCTCTAAAAATAAAAAATTATAAAGGGACAATGAATGGTTTTTTAGAAGTCTATTATAAGTCCAAGATCAAAATTTCACTCTAGTCTAAGATCTAAACACAAGACTAGGATATGAACAGTAGTCTCCAAATGGGATCAAATTCCAATAAAATTAAAAAAAGATCACTGGAAATGTAAATGAAGCTATGTTGCCACTTATTATATCAAAACCTAAATTTTAGGGTAATATAACCTCTATTACAAAAGTTATCTTCTAGTACCTCAAATGAATAAAAAATAACCTGGAAGGGATGAAATGACATGGTAACCAGAATGAGGGTATCCAAAACTAATAATTCTCACACCCTAAAAACATTGTCATCACATGTTAGATTAATTAGGTTTTTAAAAATGATTTATTTCATAAGGAATACCCTAGGTCAAATAGAAAGTTGTGATGGAACTCTAATTGTTGGTCGGAGTGGATACTCAAGAGGGGGGTGAATTGAGTTCCAATAAAAACTTCTGTTAAAAATATTTCTCTTAAAAACCCCCAATTTAAAAAAAAGTTAAACTATAGTGAATCTATACAGAGTGTAAATGTTCAATCAGTTTCTCAAAGATTGATTAGGTCTCAGTTGACTTAATCTGAAGATTAAATTAACTTTTGAAACTAACTTACTGGTTTATAATAAGTATAAACACTTGCTAATTTAATTATCAAAGTAGCTTTAAAATAGTTTTGTATTTCAAAGTAATAGAGGAGGATTATGAAATAAATATATATAGTATGCTTATGACTTAGATTAAAAGCACAGTAGAGGTAACCAAGAGGTTCAGTCTCAAGATGAGACTTAGTCCTCTCAACAATTTATATAAATTGATCCACACCCTGGATCAGGTGGTAAAAAACAGTACACTACTGTCCACATCCAAAGACCTCTACCACAGTTCTACGTGGGAAACAAAAAAAACAACACATAGGCTGTCTAGGTCTTACGTGACCTCTACCACTATCCACAGTGGGAAACAAAGGGTTTTGAAGTTTGAGTGAGGATTTAATAATCCTCCAGTTTAGATTAAGAGACAGTGTGTGTGTAAAATAAAAAGGGTACACACAGTGCTCAAAATGTAAAGATAGAATCACTAAAAAAAGTGATAAAGAGTTTAGAAAATCTTTAGTGATTGGCAGTGTAGCTCTGGACTCGTTTGGTTGATTAGAAAAACTTCTGAGTCCTTCTCTGGTTTCTGTTCAGAAAACAGAGTATCGTTTTCTTCCTTGCTTCCAGGTTCAGCTTCAGTTTATTAGCCTGAGTGCATGAAGTGTTTGTTGTAGTCCTTCACTCAAGATGCAGCTTGTGTTCTCCTTGAATATGAGTATCTTCATGTCTGTCTAGTGTTCTTGGAGTATGGATTTATCCTTTCACGAATACACCACGTTTGAATGATGTTCAACCCTTTTTTTTCACCCGTGTGCCTTCTTAGTTGCTTGATGCTTGTCGTATGCACACCCAGTGTTCTATACTTCTCATCATCTATCATTATATCCATCTTGGTCATTATCTTCCCTTTTATAGCTTTCAGCTCCAGCAAATTGGAATTATTACCTTTTGTATGGGTACTAGGTACAGTTCCCTGATATGGGAACATAGATCATTAAATAACCTTAACTGCATTAAAAACATCCCATGTAACTGTTAGCTTAATAAAGAAATAATATTAAGAGTATAGAGTTTGACTGGTTGGTCAATCATTAGTAGCTCATGTTGGTAAATGTGTATGGTGGACTTTTGTGTAGTAGAACATTACATCGGTAGCTCTTTGAACTTTCATCGGTAGCTTGGTGGCATCGGTAGCTCTAGGTATCAGTAACTCCTTCTATTGGTAGACTTACTTTATCGGTAGCTCGGTAGACTGTGTCAGTCAGTTCATATCAGTCGCCATTCTGTATCAGTAGGTTGATAGCTCTTATCGGTAGCTCTGTGTTCTGTATCGGTAGATTGAATCTGTCGGTAGACTTGCTTATCGGTGGACTTATGCATATCGGTAGACCTGTTCTACCGGTAGCTCGGTTTTTGTCCTATCGATAGAATTGGTGTCTGTCGGTATCTCTTGAACATATCGGTGACCATTGTGTATTGGTGACTCTGTCTATCGGTAGACTAAGTACCGGTAGCTCTATATACCCAGATTAGTGACTTAACACTTGTCTGTTTTATGCAAAACATGTCAGAATGGGTAAGAAGAACTTCAAAACTCATATAAACATAGATAGACATGGATTAACATATCTCAGGGATTATTTTAATATTATTATCATCTTGATCAAAAATTGAAAGAATTAATATATATAAAAACATTATATTTATATTATCAAAGTATATGAAAACATAATTGGGATTATCAAAACTGATGAGGTCAATAATCTCCCCCTTTTTGATAATCACAACCTATGATATTGTCATTTTAAAATAGTGAGCAATTGTATCAGAGTACATATCATTAAATGCAATTATCTCAGAGAAACAGTATGTTATAACCATAATGGATCAGAGGTGGAAGAAAAAGTGATAGTGTCAGAGATAAAATTAAATGCAATGATATCAAAAGTAAAAGTTAGTGTCATAATAGAGTTAGAGAAAATGATATTAGAGAATGAAATGTAATAGTATCAGAGGATTAAAGCATGATAGCTTTTCCTTAGAGAAAATTTCTCCCCCTTTCATTAATATCTCTCCCCCTGGGTGAATATTTTGCCCTCTTTGATTCTTAGAGAGTATTTCTCCCCATTTTTAAAATCTTTGTAAAATATTTGTCCTCCTTTGTGATAATCAAAAAGTGGGAAACAAAAGAGAAGAGGAATAAAAATAAAAAATGAGAAAAGAGATAAAAACCATATTCATTTCATGTCCCAAATAAGGTAGAAATAAACAAACAAAATACAATGGATTCCTATCAAACAGTATAGCCACATGGTCAATCCACATCCTCAATGTGAGATTTTCCCTTGGGAGCAAAAGAGGATTCAAGTGAAGTGGTTGGAGGTGAGGGCTTAGGAATCCCAAAAATGATCATTGGAGGTTGAGCCATAGAAACTGTTCCTGGTCTGTACTGAGGAGTCCTTTGAGTGATCATAGGAGTAAGGATTCGTATTTCTTGGGTAGAAGTCATCTAAACTGGAGAATCAGTAGAGGCAGAGGCTGGTAAGGCAGGAGGGACAATCACTGTCCTAGCATCAACATGCAGAAAAGTCAGCAACAGATTCCTGAAATCCATAATTATTCCTCCTCCTCTCTCTATAGCAGATATGAAGTCATCCTTGTTCTCCATAAATTTTTCCAATGCTGGATTCAATTATATTTTCTTGCTAACTTGTTCTCTGAAAGCTTGATTGATAGGAGGAAACTTTATATTTTCCAACAGAAGATTGAAATGATTGTTGAGTTGATTCTTGGTGAATATCTTAGAGAAATAGGAGTTCACCTTATCTTTAACTTCTTTCTGAGAGGCAGAAGCATATCTCATGTAGTCTTAGACTATCTTCATTATCTCTCTAGCTGAATCTCTGGTATAAAGCACAACTTTGATCAGCTCGGATGAGTCCACATAGCCACTGGTTGAAGCTGAACCAAGCTCCTTTTTCATCATAGCTCGAATTTGATTCAGATCCACTGAGTATTTAGATGCAATAGAACCAACATAGAATGTTTCTGTTTCTTTTAAGTTCTTTGTCAATCCACTGATAAGATTTTTAACTTGAGAGTCCTGGGTTTTAACATGATCTTTCATGGATGTTTTAAAACTTTCAAACACTGAAACCATCTGGCTTACCACACTCTTGACATAAGCTAAGTCCTTGTCTGCTTGGGATTTTGAGCTCATGTAAGAGTCTAAAGAAACAACAGATTCCTTTAGAGCTTCAAGATTTGCTTCACGTCTAGAAACTTGAGCGTGGCAGTCTTTAACTTCTTCCACTATTTCTGCCATGAAGGTTGACAAATTACAACCTAGAGAGAGTTCAAAAGATCTTTCCAACGTGCTCAAATCTTTAGAAAAACAAAGTTTCATCTCAGTAACTGAGGCATTAAAATATTCTTTCAGCTCATTATTTAAGGATTCTAGATCAGCCCTTGTGATCATATCAGTAGGTACAACTGCAGTGGGTACTCTTTTAGATGCTAAACTGACCACTGAGTTAGTCATGATTGATTGAACTGAAGAGACCAGAGAAATTTTCATCTTATTTACCTCTTCCACAAAACTGTCCTTAAAATTTTTATTTAAAGTATCTAGGTCATGAATTCTGACCATATCTTCAGGTAGTAACTCAGTCTCAACATCATAAGTAATCTTAGGTCTATTGAGAGAAGCTTCATTGTCATAATCAGGATAGTCTAAACCACAGACTATAAAACCTGGGTCTTCTTCCCAATCTTCAATTCCAACAGCCACTATAACACTGCCAACATTGGTTTGATGCTACCCCTCAATTGGTGCATCCTCAATTAAGATAACAGCATTCTCAGCATTCTCAGCATCATCAGTAGCAATCTCAGCAGGTCTTGCATCCTGAGGATAATTTTCTACTATCATTTCCATCTCTTTAGTAGTAGGAGGGTCCTCTGAATTAGGTACAACTTCTTCCACTTCTACTGAATCCTCAGTAGAGACTAAATATTGTCCAATCACTGGACTCAGGATCAAATTAACGGACATAGATGCTTCACATACATGAACATCTTCTTTATTCTCTACAGCAGCCACTTCAACATCTTATTTATGTTGTTCTTGATTTGTAGGAGTTAGGATAGGAGGTAAGTCAGGGTCTCCTCATTCATCAGCAGAGGAATCTTCCTCTTCTGAATCATCACTATATTTTGGCTCCTCTTAATTAGGTTTCAGACCTAGATCCCTCACATCCTTTGGTCTTGAAAGATGATCCATAGGATTTAATTTGTCATATACCTTCTGGACATCCTTGACCCATTCTCCTCTCCAAGGGTTCCAATTTATCCTCATGTATTTGCACACTGTTGATGTGATTCAAAAGATATTCTTCACTACCACCGTCTCATCTTGAGACTCAGCTACCCCTTTTACCTTGATCATCACAGAAATTAACTTAGAAAAGAATAGGGCATTTGTCTTTGATTTCGGCCTTATCATGTCTTCCATTTGGATCATCAACAATCTGCATAGATTAACCTTTACACAATGTCTTAAGAGATGTAGAAGATAGATATCCTGATATCTAAAATTGGAAAAGTCTCCTCTCCTTGGTATTAAGACATGTTGCACAAATTTGAACAGAAATCTATTCTCTCCATCCATTTCTATAGCAACTACTTGTCTTTGAATTCCATCACCAGTCAGCTCTTCCAAAGCAGTCTCATAGTTGAAAATATCACTGGTAGGTGGAATGGATCTTGAGAAATATCCAGATACCCCTTCATGTGGAACTTTTAAGCACTCATCCCATTCAAAAGATGAAAATTATATCTCATTTCTATTCACAAAAGAGATTACTCGATTTTCATTATCATATTTCTCAAAGGTTACAAACTCGTAAAACTGTTTCACTAATTTTGGAAAGTAGGGACCATTGTTGTTCGAAAAACACTCCACCCATTTTTGATCTTAAAGAAATTCGAGCACTAAGGACTTGCTAGGCAGCATCCATTCTACACACATCTCCTTTTCAATCACAATAACTCGATTTGGAGATGAGGATTTACTGGTCATCTTCCTGATCTTGTCCTACTAGAACTTCCAATTGCTTCTGAAACAAACTTTTTCTTCTTTGATTTCGGCTCATCAGTGACATATCTAAAAAAAGGGAGTTTGGTTTTTTCCATCTCGGATTCGAGGGATTTAGGGTTCTCTAAGGATTATGGAACTAAGTTTTGAGGGTAAAGGATTGAGGCTTGGTGGATTTAGAAGTAGCTCGGACTTCAGTTTTATAATTTAGGAATCATAAAATAAATAAATAAAATGAAATAATGAAAAAACGATTTAGATTCTGGCAGTAAACAGAATTTTAAAACAATTCAATCATCGGTAGGGTCTATCAGTGAGAATTCCTATTAGTGAGGTTACATCGGTGAGAATTATACATCGGTTAGAATTTTACATCGGTGAGAATTTCAAATCGGTGTGAATTTCACATCGGTGAGAATTTTACATCTGTGAGAATAGCTACCCATCAAGGTTAAACATCCCTAACTCATGTCTAATGTAACTTAACCTCTCCGAACTCAAAGGTTTAGTGAAAATTTCGGCTAAATGATGTTCAGTACCTATAAACTCAAGAATAGTATCACCCTTTTGGTAATGATCTCTCAATAAATGGTGCCTTACATCAATGTTTTTGGTCCTAGAGTGAGACACAAGGTTTTTGGAGATGTTTATTACACTAGTGTTGTCACAATTGATTGAAATGTGCTTAAAGTCATATCCATAGTCCAAAAGAGTGTGTTTCATCCACATAATTTGTGCACAACAACTACCAGCAGCTATGTACTCTGCTTCAGCAGTGGACAATGCTATAGAAATCTGCTTTTTACAACACCAAGTTACTAAGGATTTTCCCAATAAGTGACATGTTCTTGATGTGATTTTTCTATCCAACTTGCAACCGGAAAAATCAGCATCTGAATAACTCATTAACTCAAAGGGTTGTCCTTTTGGGTAAAAAAACCTAAGTTTACAGTATGTTTAAGATACTTAAAAATTCTTTTAACAGTAAGTAAATGAGATTATTTTGTATTAGCTTTAAATCTTTCACACATACACACACTAAACATAACATCTGGTCGACTAGAAGTAAGGTAATGTAAGCTTCCAATCATACCTCTGTAATTGGTTTGATCCACGGGTTTCCCAGTTTCATCTGCATCCAATTTACAAATAGTACTCATAGGAGTATAACTTTCCTTAATACTATCCAAACCAAAATGTTTTAAAAGATCCTTTTAATATTTACTTTGATTCAAAATAATACCATTTTCATTTTGGAAAACTTGAAATCCAAGAATATATTTCAGTTCTCCCATTAAACTCATTTCAAATTCATTTTTCATACTCTTTGAAAAATCAGTACATAAAGAGTGTTTAGAAGATCCAAAAATAATATCATAAACATAGATTTGAACTATTAAAACATCTTTAGAAATTATTTTAATAAAAATAGTTGGATCATAAATCCCTTTAGTAAAACCTTTTGAAATAAGAAAATTACAAAGTGTATCATACCAAGCTCTTGGAGCTTGTTTTAAACCATATAAAGCTTTAGAAAGTTTAAAAAATTGATTTGGAAAATGATGATTAGTAAATCCAGGTGGTTGTTCAACAAAAACATCTTTGACAATAAAAAAATTTAGAAAAGCACTTTTAACATCCATTTGATATAACTTGAAATTCAGATGAGCAGCATAGGCAAGTAAGATCCTAATAGCTTCTAATCTGGCTACAGGTGCAAAGGTTTCCTTATAATCTATACCTTCCTCTTGACTATATCCTTGTGCAACTAGCCTAGCTTTATTTCTAACTATGTTTCTAGATTCATCAACTTTGTTTCTAAAAACCCATTTAGTGCCTATTGTTAAAGTGTCCTTAGGTCTGTCAACTAATTCCCAGACATTGTTTCTTTCAAATTGATTTAACTCTTCTTGCATATCCATTACCCAAAATTCATCATTTATAGCATCATTGATATTTTTAGGTTCTAGTTGTGAAATAAAGGCTTGATGTTCAACCTAGTTTCTTAGATAAGATCTAGTCTATGTCCCTCTATCAAGATTACCAATAACAACATATAAAGGATGATTCTTTAGAATCCTAGTTGATATAGTAAAGGTAGGACTAGAAATTTCAGGTTCATCTCCAAGTTCAGGTTCAACAGAATCAGATTCTGGAATATGTCCAGAACTGGATATTTTTACAGCGGGTTCTTTAGACTTATCATTAAGGTTCAGAACAATCAAATCTTATTCGAGATTTTCAAGAGAGGTTTTAGGATCATGTGGATCAGTTTCATCAAACTTGATGTGAATAGATTCTTCCACACATTTGGTTCTCTTGTTAAAGACTTTATATGCCTTGCTAGTTAAAGAATAACCAAGAAAAATTCCTCCATCACTTGTAGAAGAAAACTTGTCCAGATTATCCTTTGTATTAAGAATAAAAACTTTGTAGCCAAAGTCTCTAAAGTAACTAACTTTAGGTTTTATATTGTTCCATAACTCATATGGGGTCTTCTTAAGAACTGGTCTAATTAAGACTCTATTAATGATATAGCAAGTTGTATTCACAGCTTCAGTCCAAAAGTAAATAGGCAGATCATACTTATTATGCATGGTTCTAGCTATTTCTTGAAGGGTTTTATTCCTTCTTTCTTCTATACCATTCTGTTGAGGTGTCCTAGGAGCAGAAAAGTTGTGACTATAGCCATTGTGTGAGCAATAAGATTCAAACTCTTGATTTTCAAACTCACAGACATGATCACTTCTCAGGGTTTTAATCTTAAGTCCACTAAGGTTTTCTACATATTCAGAGTATTTAACAAAGTAAGAACATGCTTCACTTTTGTGAGCTAATAAGTATACCCAAGTATATCTAGAAAAGTCATCTACAAGGACATAGACATAGTGATTCCCATTTAAACTAGAAACTTTTTAAGGTCCAAACAAGTCATTGTGAACCAACTCGAGAGGTTGAGAAGTTGAAACTTCTTTCTTTGATTTAAAAGAAACATTATGTTGCTTTCCCTTTTGACAGGGATTACAAACTTTGTCATTTAGAAATTCATGTTTAGGTAGGTCTCTAACTAAGTTCTTCCTAGTCAATTTTCTAAGTGAATAGATGTTGCAGTGTCCTAATCTTCTGTGCCAAATCCAAGATTCTTTATGAAAAGAATTTAAACAAGTAACATGTTGTTTAGCTAAATCATTTAAATCAATAGCATAAACATTTTCATTTCTTAAAGAAGAAAATACTAAAACATTCTTAGAATTAAAAACATTACAGGAATAATTTTCAAATTTCACATTAAATCCATCATCACATAATTGAGAAATACATAACAGGTTATATTTAAGTCCATTAACAAATAAAACTTTAGAAATTAAAGCTGAATCAGTGTTACCAATCTGGCCTAGGCTGATGATTTTTTCCTTAAAATTATCACCAAAGGTAACATGGCCTCCATCAAACATTATTATGCTTTTGAAGAATGAATAATCTCCAGACATGTGTCTTGAACATCCACTGTCCAAATACAATACCTTTTTGTGAGAACTCTTCAAACATGTTTCCTACAAAATAGGTTTAGATAGGAAATGATTTTGGTACCCATATCTTCTTGGGTCCAGATAGGTTAGCAATCAAAGCTTTAGGTACCCATATTTGTCTTATGGTTCTCATATAATTTACATAATCAAAATATTTTGAAAGATAAAAATTATTTGATCTATAACCATTTGAATAACTGGTTGAAGAATACAAATTTCTAGAACTGGAATAAGAAGAATTTTTTCCAGACTTAGGAATAAATCAGGATTTAGTGAACTGTCTTTTTCCAGGTTGGTATCCAAAACCAGTAGTGTATTTAGGTGCAACTTGCTTTCCTAACATTTGTGTAAGTGTATATTATCCATTTGTGAACTTTTTTAAGTCCTTTCTTAGTTGCTCATTAGAAATTTTCAATTTAGTATTTTCCTTTAACAGTTGAGCATTCTTTTCTTTTTCTATATCAAAGGCAGATTTAGCAGTGACAGTGAGAGCATTCTATTTCTTTAATGACTTATATTTGTCTTTAAGTTCATTACATATTTCTTCTAGCATATTGCAGTATTCAAATATTTCAGCCTTATACATAGTTTTTAGAATCATAATCTGATTCTTTATCATCTCCAGAATAATAGGAATTCAAAATAGGAGTATCTAAAGTTACCTCAGATGTGTTGGTCATGAAACACATGTTGGCACGATTCTTCTCAGAATCAGAAACATCAGATTCACTTGTGCTGTCCTCCGAAGCACTCCAAGTATCTTTCATAGATTTCTTGTACTTCTTGTCCTTATAATCATATTTCTTTTTGAATTTCAGTTTTGGACAGTTGTCGTTGATGTGTACTTTCCTTTTGCACTCATAACAGACTATATCATCCTCCTTGTCAGGATTTTTCCAATCCTTTTTCCAATGTCCCTTGTTATCATACTTTCCTTTGTAGTTATATTTCCTGAATAATTTCTTCTTCCTATAGAACTTCTTTAATCTCCTGGCTATTTGAGCCATTTCAGCATCACTATCATAGTCTGAATCTTCACTTGTTGAACATTCAGTTTGTATATGCATTGTCTCCTTGTCTTTGTTCTTAGAAGCAGTAGACTTGAAAGCTGCGGATTTTCTCTTAGGTTCATCATATTCCTCTTTATTCACCTTGAGTTCTTCCTCATACATCATTAATTTACCAATAATCTCTTTTACAGGAAGTGCTCCAATGTCACATGACTCTCTGATTGAAACAGAAGTGCCTCTCCATCATTTTGGCAGACATCTCAGTATCCTCATAATTTTTCCTTAGCTGGAACAACTTTTCCAAGTGAACTAATTGTATTGACTATCTCATTAAACCCGATATACATATCAGAAATAGGCTCATCAGTTTTAATTTTAAAATTATCATATTTAATAGTATAATTATTCAATCTCATTTCTTTGACATTGGTTGTTACTTCATGAGATACACCCAAAGTATCCCATATTTCATAAGCAGTTTTGCAAGCAGATATTCTATTAAACTCTTCATCTCCTAAAGAATAGTATAGGGCATTCATAGCTTTACAATTATTATTGTAAGCAGTCTTTGTTGGTTCATCACAAGTTGTTCTTTCAGTTTCTGGAATTTTATATTGAGACTATATAGCAGTCCAGATATCAAAACCCATACTTTCTAAATGAATTTTCATCTTAAGATTCCACTGGTCATAGTTGGTACCATTAAATAAAGGTGGCCGGTTAGTAGCAACACTCTCTAGTCTATTATCCATAACTAGATTTTAGAAAAGAAATTTTAAAGAGATAAAATTTAGAACTAACATAAATTTAAGATCATTAAGGATGCAACTAAAATCACAGTTGAAAAACAGAGTATGTCAACAATACTTTAAAAACCGAACCTCTGATACCAAATGTTGGTTGGAGTGGATACTCAAGAGGGGGGTGAATTTATTTCCAATAAAAATTTCTGTTAAAAATATTTCTCTTAAAACCCCCCCCAATATAAAAACAAAGTTAACTGTAGTGAATCTATGCAGAGTGTAAATGTTCAATAAGTTTCTCAAATATTGATTAGGTATCAGTTCACTTAATCTGAAGATTATATTAACTTTTGAAACTAACTTACTGTTTTATAATAAGTATAAACACTTGCTAATTTAACTATCAAAGTATATTTAAGATAGTTTTGTATTTCAATGTAATAGCAGTAGATTATGAAATTAATATATATAGTATGTTGATGAATTAGACTAAAAAGAACAGCAGAGGTATCCAAGAGGTTCAGTCTCAAGCCGAGACTTAGTCCTCTCAACATTTTATATAAATTGATCCACACCCTGATCGGGGGTAAACAACAGTACACTAATATCCACGTCCAAAGACCTCTACCACAGTTCTACATGGGAAACACAAACAATAGCACACAGGTTGTCCAGGTCTTACTCGACCTCTACCACTATCCACAATGGGAAACAAAGGATTATGAAGTTTGAGTGAGGATTTAAGAATCCTCCAGTTTAGCTTAGGAGACAGTGTGTGTGTAAAAGAAACAGGGTAAACACACTACTTGAAATGTAAAGATAGAATCACTAAAGAAAGTGAGAAGGAGTTTAGAAAATCTTTAGTGATTGGCAGTGCAGCTCTGGACTCATTTGGTTGATCAGAAAAAATTCTGATTCCTTCTCTGGTTTCTGTTCAGAAAACAGAGTATCATTTTCTTCCTTGGTTCCAAGTTCAACTTCAGATTATCAACTTGAGTGTATGAAGTGTTTGTTGTAGTCCTTCACTCAAGATGCAACTTATGTTCTCCTTGAATATGAGTAGCTTCGTGTCTGTCCAATGTTCTTGGATTATGGATTTATCCTTTCACAAATACGCCACGTTTGAATGATGTTCAGCCCTTTTCTTTTCACCCATGTGCCTTCTTAGTTCCTTGATGCTTGTCGTATGCACACCCAGTGTTCTCTGCTTATCATCATCTATCATTATATCCAGCTAGGTCTTTATCTTCCCTTTTATAGCTTTCAGCTATGGCAAATTGGAATGATTACCTTTTGCATGGGTACTAGGTACGGTTCCCTGACATGGCAACAAGGATCATTAAATAACATTAATTGCATTAAAAACATCCCATATAACTGTTAGATTAATAAAGAAATAATATTGAGAGTATAGAGTTTGACCGGTTGGTCAATCATTAGTAGCTTGTGTTGGTAAATATGTACAGTGGACTTTTGTGTAGTAGAACCTTCCATCGGTAGCTCTTTGAACTTGCATCGGTAGCTTGTTGGCATCAGTAGCTCTAGGTATCAGTAACTCCTTCTATCGGTAGACTTACTCTATCTGTAGCTCAGTAGACTGTGTCAGTCGGCTCATATCAGTCGCCAGTCTGTATTAGTAGGATGGTCGGTAGCTCGTATCGGTAGCTCTGTGTTCGGTATTGATAGACTGAATCCGTCGGTAGACTTGCTTATTGGTGGACTTGCGCATATCTGTAGACCTGTTCTACCGGTAGCTCGGTTTCTGTCCTATCGGTAGACTTGGTGTCTGTCAGTATCTCTTGTACATATCGGTGACCTTTGTCTATCGGTGACTCTGTCTATTGGTAGACTAAGTACCGGTAGCTCTATATCGGTAGCTACACCCAGATTAGTAACTTAACACTTGTCTGTTTTATGGAAAACATATCAGAATGGGTTAGAATAACTTTAAAACTTATATAAACATAGATAGACATGGATTAACATATCTCAGGGATTATTTTATTATTATTATCATCTTGATCACATATTGAAAGATTTAATATATAGAAAAACATTATATTGAGATTATCAAAGTATATGAAAGCATAATTGGGATTATCAAAACAGGCGAGGTCAACAGTAATGTGTTAATTTTAGATAGGTTTTATAAAACAAAATTAAACACTTAGGGGTTTTAATGATCTTTTAAAAATAGAAATGATGTATTTTGAATAAATAAAAATAAATTGTAAAATAAATTTTAGTTTAAGATAAATATGATAAGTTGACAATTACTAGCTTTCTACACCTCTTTGAGTGATCCTTTTCTTATATAATTATTTTGTTTTGGTATAATTCTATGATTGAGAGTTAACCAAAATCTATATTAACCTATAATACATTAAAATGATGCACATATAATTCATCCTTGATAAGAAAAACATATAGTCATGTTATATCTTATATTGAAGTTAAAAATACTTAAAATTAATACTTAAATAAAAAAATTAGAATATAAAAGTATTATTGTGATGCTAATGGGAATAAAATAAGTTACACACTTAATATTTCAAACTAATATATAATGAAATAAAAAATATTTCCTTAAAATTAATTACGACATTAAATCATGTCAAGATACTTCAAAAAGAACTATATAAAACCACAAAAGAACTAAAATAATTGAAAGGTATTCGTCCAAACTCCCTATCCATGTTTGTATATCCCTCACAATGATCACCCATAGTTTAGATCACTATATAGAGGAGGAGGATTAAGTGGATCTTCTTATTCATTTCATATCTACCTATGAGGATAGTGGTATCTAGAATTTATTAGACGATGAGAGGAACCATCTAAATATATAAAATTTTATAACTTTACTCTATTAGATGAAATTGAAAATGAGGTGACCATGGTGCCAATTTAAAGGCAATGGAAGGTAATGTTTTGGAATATTGATTTCAAAATACCACTTATAGCATGGTTTTGGGAAAGGAAATGACCTTATATACAATTTGAAAAATAATATAAAGAGTTGTTGGGTGGATTCTAGGATGCATCTATGTAAAATATATAGTATAATGGATTTCTGGAATGGAAAATTTATCAAAATACACTATTCTACTCTTGACTTATACCATTTCAGTTTTTTTGAACATATCACTTTATATGGGACACCAAATGGAAGAAATTGGATTTTTTTTCTTATAATAAAATTTATCCCACATGTTAATTTTTTTTACACCAAATGTGATCCAAATTAGTTGAACATTATTTTCAGAATGTGGTCATTAGTGAACATTTGTTCTTGGGATTCCATGCAGTTTAGACCATTTTTATTCAACATCATCTTGGGATCTCCAAATAACCTACACCTATGATGAAAATATCCATACAATTGAAATGTAAAATTTAAATAGAATTTAAATTTTTTTACTCCAATCAAATGAAAATATTAATTCATTATTATATTAAGAAACTATAATATAAGAACTGCTGAACACAATGGTTTAAGGGTGGAAATGGATATAAAATTGCTACACAATCACACCCCTACACCTGAAATTTTTCACTCTTGTGTAAATTTACATTCCACTAATTCCACAAAAAAATGATAAATACATAAAGATATTCTCTATAGCCTAATTATTTAGAATTCAAAGGTAATTTAATTCATGTTATTAGTGTGATCAAAGAATGAACTACACTAAGGAGTAAATCTTATTAAGAATAGAAATGAGTGTCTCATTAATTGTATTAGAAAAATAATTAACTAGGTGAATTATATCCATACTATAATGGAAATACATGAGTAGGTTATACTATAATGTCTCTTATTTTTGATACATGGAATATTACAAATGATTTAAAATTTTCATATGGTGGAAGGACCATTTTCTAAACTCATCATTATAATTTAAATATAATACTTAGAGCACTTAAAGTATTTTTTTATTTGGGTTTTAAGACTCAAGAGGTGTCTTGTGTTTTCCTATGGGTGTTGAGATCATGAGGCCCTAAAAACTCAATTTTGGGGTGAAAAAAAGAAGGGAGCACAATTTGTGTGTCGTTATATCTAACTATGTGGCACAATCATGTAACATGTATTTATAGGAATTTTTTTAAAACTTTTAATCCATCTAGGATAAACTATGCGACTTAGTTCAGTGGATATGGTGTGTCATACGGTTTTTTATAACCAGGAAATTGGAGGTACATGAATGTACAATACGTCTTTATAAAAATTCAGAGGTGATATGCATTGGATGCCCACATTTGGGAAAATTGTGCACCTAGCCCAAAAACTTATTGCCACATAGGAATTTCACCACAAAGTTGGTTCAAGTTTAGTCAAACTATACAAGAATACCATGTGTCTCAATAAAGGGCTGTAAATTATGTTTTCCCCTTGCTTCCTTTTTTTCCTTTCCTTATCCCTTTTTCTTCCTCATTTACTCCCTCACTTGAATACTGCTTGATCTCCCCCTTTGTCTTATCCTAGGATTTCCCTCAAAGAATATTGGAATCATGCATCGACAAGGGTGTTGTATACTTATTGGTTAGTATATAACTCATCCTTCCTCCTTTCTCAAATTCTTTATTCGTATTGAGTGTTATCTTCAAGAGAGACAATATAATCCATTTTAAGTTTTTTTGTCTATGCCTTCTATTTTCTCTAACATAATTCTGAATCCAAGATCAATGTTGTTTGAGTTATGATTCCTTGGTACAAGGTAAGTGATATATATATCCTACCCTAATGTTTCATTGATTTATAAAATGCATTGTTGTGCTGTGCACCCGATTTTCCATGAGTCACACTTAAAATGTAGAATTATTTATGTAAAATATAATGACTTAAATTAAATCTCCCTTTAAAATAAAATTTAACCATTGGAGTTTTTTCTACACAAATCAAACCACCCCCTTAGGGTGTGCCACTTATAGTCTATATACCAAAATCTTTAGCTTTGGAGTTAAATGATCTCCGTACGGTCCAAATGACACACCCAGGTTTTGATGATTATTTATAACCTGCTAGAGCCCTCCATCATAAATTAAATGGTTAAATATAATTTTGTGGGATACATAAGGAAAGGACATACAATATTTCTTAGAAAAACTATTAATTGGAATGCTTGACCCCTTCATTCTTATGTGAAGAGATAAATGGAATTGGCCTTCTCGTGACCTTATTAGTTACTTATAAATGAAATGACCCAAATGATAAATGAATTTTAATATTTAATTATTACTAAACAAATACTATAACTTGTATTTAAATATTTGTTCCTATTTTATATTACAATTCACGATACCGAGGCATGAAATCTCTTAAGATCTATGATACTTGGGTATGGAATCCCCTAATTAAATGTGATACTAAGGCATGGAATCCCCTAAATAATTATGAAAATTGGGAAAGGTTTAACTATTTATTCATGGGAATGTAGCACCTTATATATATTGTGATACTTATGAATGGAATCCCATTAATTTGATACTTGGACATGGAATCCCATTAATGTGATTCACTAGAAAATCATACCTCAGGCATAGTGTCCCTTATAAATTATGATATTTGGGAATGGAGCCTCTATAGACTTATGGTACATAGTAATAGAGTCTATGTTGATTTTTTATACATGGGAATAACTTCCCCTACAAATTTTTATTTTCAGGAATGGAATCCCTTAACATTTTATGAGACTCATACTACTATCTATGGATGCCTGAGTTATGCCTCCGATCTTGGATGGTAGTAATATCTATTTATAGGAATATAAAAATCACTATGTATATAATCCATATATATATATATACACATCAATATTATTGTTATCACTTACTATAAGGTATTCTAGATTTAGATAAAGTGGGTAAGAACAGCTCGGAGTCCTTTGAGGAAATCGAGCTCGGCTTATATATCTTTATTTATTTACTACCTTGTTAATATACCTTCATACTATTGAATTGAATAACCATGGATTTGATAGCATTATAAAACATTATTGGTAGCCTAATAAGTTTATCTATTACCTTTTCTGGGTCCCATTGCATTGGGATAACTGAACATAACTCGTGGTCGGAGGTTCAAGTTCCTAGATTATGCTTGTGGTGTCAAATTGTACATGGGATCTTAGGAACACAAGAGTGAGATAGATCTCAAGATACTCATAGACATATCCTTTGAGTATTTTGTCATTATTTTTTGTATTTTTCATTTTTTAGAAGATTTATTACTATTACTTTCTTATTTTAGTATCACATGGACATGCATGAGTTTGTTTTTGGCATTTTCCATTTCATCAGTTATGGTTATCTTCCACTACTCAGTTATTTATATTGTTTCTTATGTTTTCATCTATTATACCATAGTGATTCTATGATAATGAGGGTATAGTCTCCCCACCATACCTCCTTTTCAACTTCATTGATATTTGGCATCCTATGGAATATGGTGAGGCATTCTTGAGTCCATGTGACCGTATAGCTTTAGGCACCATTCAGTGGCTCCTAGGTTGGGACATTACAAAGTTTTATCAGAGGTTTCTTTTCCTTGTCTTACTATTTTGGGATGTTAGATAGGATAATAAGAATATATCATCACTTGTTAAATATTTTTTTCTAGGAGTGATCATCCCATGCACTGAGAAAAGACAATGTGGCTAGCGATGGTACTGTTGTTTATGATGTTAATTATTACATTTGATTATTATTTCACCTTGAGTAATTGATATAATTTATAATACATAATTATTTATAATATTTATTGTAATTTACCCTTGGATGTGTATGGAAAGTAGTTATTTTTTCATGCATCATTATAGGAACATGGATATTCACATGATGATCATATTTCATGATATGTAGGTTTCATTTCTTAACCATCTAATACATGTTAAATGCGCCTTGTGTGTTTTAGTAGCATTATTATTAGTATACCATGTTTAGGTGATTATTTATAATGGTTTTCTTATATACCAGGCTTATGTGAGTTTCTATTAGCACCACTATATTCCTTACCCCTATCGATAACATTATTTTCTATAATTGTGATATGTGATGGGTTTTTAAAGTGTCATTACCAACCTAAATAGTGTTTCCCCATATTTCTTGATGTTGGAAACTTAAATAACCATTCACTAAATGTTTGAGTCATGAAACATTGGTCACATGGGATTTAAAATTTATAGTTGTGATTAAATGGGTTCCATCAACATTTTGTAATGTGTATGAACCCTTATAAATTTGGAATGGAAACCCATAAAATCAAAACATTAAATATTAATTTTATATATTATGAAATAAAAGATAAAAAATATGGTTGCTGCTACATGAATTCAAAATTTAATTTATAATGGTAAGAACCTTTATAAAATTGGAATCGTAATTAATCTATTTGAACCATAGTATGTTCTTAATTTAAATCCTTATATGAAATAGTTTCCATTATAAAGGCATGTACCTCTATGACTTTGGCATGATGACCAATATAACTAAATCCTTATATTCCCTAATAGACCCTTATAGGTGAGTCAAGTGTGTCATAAATTTATATTAAAACCACTTAGGGTGTATTTAATCTCTAATAAATCAAATACTATTGGATTGTGTTTGGATGGAACTAGGTTGGAAACAACTGGGTCCCTCATCAGTCGCCTCGTTCATTATATGCCTTGGTATTTAACCCGATGGGGGTATACTTGTGATAAATTGTATGGATATTTAATTTTTTCACAACCACTTATATGGTGTAACATATAAGCGTATGGTGGAATATTACTTAACCACCCCCTCTTATTTATAAAATTCATTTTATCTACTTTTTAGTTGTGTTATTAAGATGATTTTTCTAATTAAAATGTTAATTACAACCTAAATGGAGTTTTAATAAGTATATTGGAATATTAATTTCATTAAACATATTCCAATAATAAGAACATTTATGGATAAATAAAATAGATAAAATGAAATTATGTGACAAATTTCCTTATTTTTATAGGATTTTAGATAAATAAATAAATCTTGAATGGTAGTTTAACAGAAATTGCCTGTGTTATGTTGTGGATTTAGAAAAATAAAGTACCAAGTATATTTTTTTCCTAACTAGTTCTTGTAGTTTCTTAAATTAAGGCTATTTAAATGCTTAAAATTAAATTTAAATTAGTGAAAATATCTTAAATGAAAAATTAATGCGATTTTCTATGTTTCAACCCTCGTGTAAGGATTAATCCTAATATTTCCTTGTTAATTTTATTGGAATAGGAACGTGAACATTTATATTGACTTATTCTTCTATCAATATAACATACTTGATAGGGTGTAGGTCTTAGTGATCCTTTGTGGCATTAGTTAGGTTTTAGGATTGAGAAATTATGTTAAAAAGGATGGGGCTAACCCAGTTGATGTAGTTCTCTTTGAGGTAATTAGTGCTACTAAATTCTTATGTTGACGTTTGAATGAGAGGTGTCATTTGGGTGCCATTTTTTTCCTGTAGTAGACCTAGTTTCAAAAATAACCCCCAGGTTAGATGGGTGGTCATTCAGTAAGTTTATCCTTGTTATAGGATTTGATCATCGAATAATGATCCAATATATCTGGTTAGATATGCATAGGGAATGATTAGACACTTATTTGGTCATGTGAAAACAATTCGTCTTTAGTGATGGATGAATTAAGAGGTCATCATCAAGATTAATAGTCATATGGGATAATACAACTCAAGGGAAAACCTTTCTATGGTCTATTAGATACTAGGATGCATAGGGTTAGTGGGCCTATGGATAGAATCAAATAATTTTCTATTTTTTGATGAAAATATTCAGGTAGTAATCATTGATACAAGAAATAATTGTTGAGTTATTGAAATTTTAACGAAACACATATGAGTTTGGTTGATTTTTTTAGCCTTGGGTTGTAACACTTTGGTCACATATCCAATTTGAGGTAGAGTAACCTGGGCATTGAAGGAAATATGACTCGTCCAAATTCTAGGAATGATGTGGTAATAATACCGATTATTGTAACATTACTGATCAAATGGTTTTTGACACATATAGATGATGATAATGATGTGTGAACATAAATAAAGAATGATTTATGTGTATATACAGGGTAAATCAAATCTGGTGCACTTTTATGTAGCTAGTTTTCTTCCCTTTTAAATTTAGCACTTGGTAATATGAAGTTGGCCATTTCCACAACCTGGGTTTGGTGGTGCATGGACCGTAGACCATGTAAATGTATATTTTCTTAGTAAAAAATTACTATAACACTCTTAAGGTGGATATTATTATGTAAAATTTGTTTTAGTGTGTCCTTCCATATAGAGGGATCACAATTATAAAAGACCATTTCTCAGTGGTCACATTTTATTTTTGAAAACTATGAGGATAGTTTTTTCGGGTTATCTAGTTATTGTGATGATGAACAAGGTAAAAAATTGTATATAGGTTTTCTAGTCTTGATGCTAGATGAAATCTTGTGATGCACGAGAAACACAAGATTGTAATGCTTCTAAATCATTTTAGTTCTTACAAGGAAGCACAAAGATAAAATAGTTGGTTGTGCTCAAAACCTTTGAAGACACTATTATTCATGGTATGATTATATTTTGGGTTTAAGAAAAAAACCCGGAATTCCTCCATAGTAGGGAAATAGTAGTTGGTTAATAAAGATGTGTCTACAAGTGCGAAAAATATTTTCAATGGAAGTTGGTTGGTGATTGTTTGATTATTCTGTTTATCAGAATTTGGATATGTGTTAGGTCCAAAAGGGTCCTAGATACCCTATGAGGGGGTGAATCAATATATGGATATTATTTTATAAATTCATCATGCCCCACTAGATCTTGATCTATTTTTTATAAGGATCAATTTATTTTCTATTTAGAGTTTATATTTATCTAATCATTTCCAAATTTATCTGATGATCATGTATATAAATTAAAGAAGGGAACCAAACACAAGGGAACACAAATTTTTAAATGGTTGACCCTCACTAGGCTACATCCAAGGAATATACAATGATTATGTGTTGATATACCAAATACACTAAAACCACTTCCAATACTTGGTTTGGGCTAGATCACTACTATTACCAGGACCACTACATTTACTAGGTTTAGGGTCATCTCACTACTTTCCCAAGAGTCACTCTATATATCACATTCTATAGCTCACTATCGGTGGAAAGGATCACCGTCTTCCTCTTCTTAGGATCACTACTCTGGAATGGTACTACCCAATGATTATAGAAATATAGGTCCCTTCCTTTTCATGAATCCACACATCATCAATTATAGGTAGATGTTTTTGAGGTCATATTTTCTCCTTTAGATGAAATACACTTTTCAAAAAAATTATTAGTTTGTGGAAATTACTTTTTATAACTGATTTAGTCCCTTCATGAACCTCCTTGGATACTCCACAAACTGCCTTGCACCAAGTGGCATGAGTGATTCGTAGTCCACCTCTCCTTTCATGGACCACCTCTCCTTCCACAAATAGTCTTCTCTTCCATAGACCATCTATACTTCTGTAGACCATACCTTCTTTGTGTATGGACTCTTCTTTCATAGACATCCCATTCTTCATGGATGGCCTTTCCTTCCATAGACTACCTCTACTTCCTCAGACCAAACCTTATTATGTGGATGGCCTATTCTTTTGCGGACATTCTTTAATTCTATGGAACACCTCTACTTATTTGGACAACTACTTATTTCTATAGAAAATCCCTCTTTCAAAATCCACTTATTATTTCCAAGAACCATCCCCCATCCATGGACCGCCTCCCATTTAATGTTGTAGAGCCCCACAAAAATCCTTTAGTTGAATTGTTTCCATGAAAAACTTCACCATTCGTTGAATCCTCCATCGTGAACTTCTTTTATACATAAATTAATTCATCCTAGAGAAATGATAGTATAATGCAATTCCCTATCTCTAATGATTTGATTAGGGGTCCTTATATAGGAAAATAGTTCCACAAAACCCACTAATCCCAAATACTCAAAAAACTGATGCGGTACAGGCTTCACCAAATACTGCTATGTAGTATGTATAGTGAATTTTTTCCTTTGTGGTAACCGATGTATTTCATGAAAGAATTACCCTTTTCGGTGTCTATAATCCCCACCTCATTCTGAAACTAAGGATCCTCCCACAAACTTAAATCCTCCCATTAAATTTGAGCCTTCCATAGTCTATTTTTCATTTACAGTCCATGTATCATTCTTCCTGATCTACATAGCATTACTATGAGGATATACCCATTTGTCGATTTTCCTAGTTTATTCTATATACCTCCTTTTTCTGTACGCAAATTGTGTTTCATGGTCTACAAACTGTGAACCCCTCTATTGTGAACATTCATTTTACAAAAACAAACTCTTGTTTTTGAGGCCCAAAATATAGTAAACACTTGGAAACAATGACACCTCTATAAAATTCTTTGTAAACACCAACTATACATATTAAAGGTCATCTGTATTTTTCAAAAAAAATCACACCCAAAAATACCAAGAGAACACCTTAGAGGATTTTTTCCCAACAATATGCCCATTTGGGTTTGTTGACAACTCTTTTTAATTTGATACATTCTTAAATCTTCTTCCTTTATCTTCCATTATTTGATTCTTGAGACTAATATAATAATTAATGATTTTCTCAAAACACTCTCTATGTCCACATTATCCATGATCTACATCAAAGAAAAGATTAATATGAAAATTTCATCAATGAATCACTTTATTCCAAAACCACTCATCTGCTTTCATCACGAACCTAATCTGTCATCATATATAATATTTTATCGATCACCTATAGCATAGTCAGATTTAAAACTCTACCTATCTCATTACTTCACTTATCAGATTCACCCCTGTCTTGATTAGTACATTTTCTCCCTTTTGACAACAACAATTTCTCACATTTTTAATGAACCTTAAGGTGTCTTTATTGTGGTATACAACATGGTAAATAACATTGATAAACACATTCAGGAAAAACACATCATACCATGGGGAGAGGGGGTTCCAAATACACATTTTTGAAAGTGTTGGGAGCCGACTTAACTCCCAGTGATAGTTGATTCACCTCTAACACATATTTTGGTAAATTCATTTTTCATAAGGTCCACAACGAGTTGTTTTATAGGTATATTATCTAACTTCACAAGATGTTACTCTACCTTATCTATTATAAAATGGTATTTGATTTCAATGTTATTTGTCCTTTATTTGTGGATTAGATTTTTTCAATGATTTATAGAACATGAATTATCACAATGGATTCTGATCGAGCCTTCACATCAACTCTCATATCATTAAGATGCTGCTACATCCATAATAACTATGTGCACACTTGAGTACCCGTAATGTATTCAGCTTATATAGTGCTTAATAAAATACAATTTTTTCTTTCATAGGAAAGAAATACACAATACACCAAGGTAAAATTCACAACTTGATGTTTATTTTCTATCATCTACTAATCCGGACCAATCTGCGTCTGTATATCTCAATAACTCTTGATGAGATTTATCATTGTAGAACAAATGAAAATACATCATTTCCTTGATATATATAACTATTCTACTAACTGCTAGAAATTGTATTTCCTTATGATTTATTTGATTCCATGTTCCATGACATGTGTAAATTTTTTTGGTCATTTTACTATCAAGAAAGAAATATTTTCAATGATTTTCCTGTATTTTGAGACATTAACTTTATTTCCCTCATCATCCTATAACAGTTTATTCTGGGTAGCTACCAGATTCAGTATATCCTTATAATTATCCATTCCAAATATTTTAAATACTTCTTTGGAATATTTATATTGGGAAATGAATGTGTAATTATTTCCTTGTGTTCCCTCTAAACAAATTAAAAACATCAATTCACTAATCATTTTCATTTTGAACTTACATTTCATGAATTTGGAAAACTGTCTGCACTGCGCTTTACCTAATCCACCAAATATTATGTCACCGACATACACTAGCACTATCATCAATTGATTACTATATTTTTTTCACATATTATTGTAATCAACTCCTCCATGATGAAAACCGATCTTCTTAAAAAACTGATCTAGTATTGAATACCATGATTTTGGTTATTGCTTAAATCTATATAGTGACTTCATCATTTAAAAAACTTTGTTCTCATCTTTAGGAATAAGAAAACCAAATGACTACTCAATATAAACTTGTTCCTAAAAAACCTCATTTAGAAAAATTGGATTGACAAATATATAGAAAACATTAAACCTTATTTGCATTGCTATGACCTGGAATAATCTGATTTCCCCTATCCTCACAACAAGTTAAAATGTTTATCAACCTCGATACCCTCTATATGGAAGTACCCTTTGCACAATAATAGTTCTTTTCTTCAAATTAGTACACCATATTAATTTATCTTATTGTAAAAGACCCATTTAGATAAGATGACATTCATATCTATTGGCCTTGAAATAATCTCCCATAAAACCTCCAGCATTGAACTGATATAAATCATTAACACCAATTTTTATGTTGATATAAAATGATGAATTACTCGTCAAAATGGGTAAACCACTTATTAGAAATAGTTTTAATCTTTCCTTGCAACTTCTTGGTATCCTAAAAAGATTCATCTAATAAAATATTATTAGATAAAAATAGATAATCATGAAATACTTGAATGTTTCATCATGTCTCCAAATTGGTCATCATGAAAATAAAATTTCATACTTTATGTACTATTTATATCCTTCATCTGATTAGGAGATATAATTCTTCCCCTATGATAGGAAACTCTTCCAGTTGTTAGGCCCACTATTTAGTCCCACAAACATTATTTTTCTCCTTCATCATTTCTTCACATGTGAATGCAGGTTTGAAAAACTTCTCTATCTCAATAACATTTCCCATTTGTATATTTATTTAATGATATTTTCATTGGTAGAATTTACCATTTAGGAATAAGAATCAATAACACTACTAAGCCTATTGAGTCATAAATCTGTGTAGAAAACAATAGATAAATTTAATAAACCCATCATTATCCATTTCACTAAATTAATTCTATATATCTCATTCATCTATCAAACATTAACCCCTTTCAAGGAATTATTCATGATTTATTCTTCAAATCTGGTAATTGATTTGAATCAATTTACATTCTCAATCATATCACATTCCCACTTTTCATCTTTTCATAACACTTCCCCTTGGACCATATCTCCCCTTGAACTAGAAACACTTGAACATCGATTAATAGAATTTATAAACATAGGGAGAGGTAATCCATTGAAAACCTCAATAAGGTGATTTTTGTTGACCATGATTGATAAAACCTTTGATACCTTCTGGAAAATAACTATATTGTTTTTGTTCTTGTTCCAACTACCTAGAAAACTTCAAATATTATGTCCTTATGACTAAACATTATTTACCAACATGTTAAGTCTCCTTTTGATATCTAGGTTCTATAGTCTTGTACTTTTTCAAAATTTTGGGTTTACACCCATTTTTAGAAATTTCCATATTTGATGATTAACTAATATTCCATTTTTCATGACTCGTTATTTGAGTAGGAATATTTCAACTTATCATATTCTGTTGATTATTCCTCTTTTGTGGGGGATATTTCTCATGACTTCACTTCTTGACTTGTGCCATGAATGTGATTTTGATGATAACTTCTTTATATATTTTTCTTTTATCAGTTATCCAAGACTCCACTCTGTTTCATGATAGTGGTGGGTCCTTCACAAAAAGTATATTCTTTTTACTCATAGCTGGATTGGCTCCTTATTTTTTCTTCTTGGTTCATTCATATTCTTTCTAAGAGAGTATTTTTGAGTGAAATAGGTGAGGTTATTGAAAATACTTTTATTTATCTCATTGTGTTTCCCATGAGGTTGTAAAAATATTTTTCCACTTATCTTGTTTTCACCAAATAAAGGATTTCTCATTATACACCACTACAGTTGGGGAACTCTTTTTCAGTTTTTTTCCTTCCCTACTTTGTCTAGCTACAATCTCATGAAAAATTCCTGTGATTAGAACATATAAAGAACATTTTATTAGAAACATGACATGGGTCATAATTTCTCTGTTGAAATGTTGGTATAACTTGAGTTTTTCTTCTGACATTGAGATCATGGGGTTCTTAACAAATACTCATGGTGTGTCCTAGTCTTCCACAATAGTAACATTTCACATATACTTTTTTTGAGGGTCTCTTATTTTATATTTCTCAATAAACTTCTTCTTATTCTCATATTTAGAAATATTTCTATATTTGTAGCATGAAATATAGTCCAAAGCCTCTAAAAAACATGATGTATGACCAAAAATACAACAGAAATAGAATATGCTATCATTAATTCCGGTAAAATCCTACTTAGTCTTATTTCCAGTATCTATAGAATTTTTCCTATTTATATAACTGTTCATGGATCTCTTTATTTTGTGCATGGAAGAGGATTCATCATATCCAACATTCATTTTTTCCAAAAATGTATAGCCTTTGAGATGAGAAAATATATTATTGTTTCTACATAGAAATAAAATATTTTCATTTCACTACATTATTTCCTTCTGAAGGACAGTAAAATAATAAGCCCAAATAATCCTTCAATTTAGTCTTGCATTTGGCACTATATTTCTCCACATATTTCCTTACTAATTATAGATATTTGTTCAATTGTTGATTCTTCGTATCCCTTTATTCAAGTTGAGCATTAAGTTATCTCTTGATATTGTTCCCACAACTAATCTCATCTTCAAATTATCATGTGATCTTATCCACCATATCACCTTTCTTCTTTATTTTTTGTTTTTCTAGAGCAACAGAATCTGAACAATAATCATTATATTGTTGTAGATTTGGTTCTACTAAACTTGTTCAGATAGTTGTGTAGCAAGATCTTTATTTTTGTGTTTCAGATTCTAGAATTCTTATGATTTTGGATTCTTTCCCCTACCATCTATATTAATTTTTTCTATATTTTTAGACATCTATTGTAGTTATTCATATAGGGAATCATTATTCTCCATTATATATTTGTCTACATCAAGATGTATTTTTTGAAACCTTTCAACTTTTTTACTTTAATTTACTACAATTGGATCCAAATATCAATAGGTTTATCTTCTTCACCCAATTTCTGATTCAATTCCTTTTTTTTGTAGAAAACATCCACTTTCTTCTTCTATCAATTTCTTCATCATCTGTAGTACCAATATCACTTAGAATATTAGGTTCTTCACACATTCCTTCAGTATCATTGAATGAGTAAATATTTTTAATGTATGATTCATCCAAATCATTCTTTATCACACTATTTGTTTCCTTCAACTGAATCACACACTTTCAATAGACACTTCCACATTGTGGAATACCACCAGACTTCTTAATCTTTTTTGAATAAATTCTATTTTCCATGGAACACCGAGATTAGAGAAAACTGAAACTTTTAATTCAACAACCAACTGAACCAAGTTAGAGAAAACTAATATGATAAAAGATACCAATTCTCTAATACTAATTATAAGGTCAAAAAATGGATTGAATACCCTGAGAGGGGAGTTAATTTAGGTATGAATATTCTTTTATAAATTCATCTTCCCACACTAGATATTGACCTATTTATTATAAGTGTCACTTTTTTTTCTCTTTTGTGTTTATATTTATCTTATCCCTTACATATTTAAATAATGATCATTCATAGAATGTAAAGTATGAAATAAAACAAAATGGAACATATATTTTTACTTGGTTCACCCTCATTGGGATACATCCAAGGAGCATTCAATGGAAATGTTCCAATATACCGAATCCACAAAGGGTCACTGCCAATATATAGTTCAGGATAAATCAATTCAATTCTAAGTCTCACTACCTTTATGAGGTTTAGGGTCATCTAACTAATTTCCCAAGGTTCAATCCCTATGTATATTTCTCTAGATTACTACTAGTGGAAAGGATCATCTTCTTCCCCTTCCTTTGCTCACTGATCTAGAAAGGATCCAATCACATTTTATGGACATGTAGGTCCCTTTATTTTTATGAATGCGCACATCCTCAACTGTTGATAGATGCTCTATTGAAGTCTCGTTTTCACCTATAGATTAAATCCACTTTTACAGGAACTGTTATTTTTAGAAATTAATTTCACAAACAATTTTAATCCCTTCATGAACATCCTTTAATCCTCCGTGAATTGTGATGCACCGCGTGGTGCGAGTGCTTCAGAGACCACCTCTCCTTTCACAACCTCTCCTTCTGTGGACAGTTTCCTATTACAGAACTATACCTTCTTTTGTAGACCATCCATTATTTATTGATATAATCTTATTAAATAGATTTTACCTTCTTCTCAGATGACCTTTCCATTCAAGGACCACCTCTACTTCCACGGACCAACCCTTATTCCACAGACTGCCTTTTCTTCAGCGGACTTACCTTTCTTCCATGAACCATCTCTAATTCCACGTAACATTTCTTTTTTTTAATACCATCCCTATTACAATGACTAATTATTATTTCAGTGGACCATCCCTCTTCTGCAGACCGTCTTCCTATGCTAGCTAAAGATGACCGCAAAACTCATATCGTGTAATTGTTTCCACAAACAACTTCACCCTTTGTAGAATCCTCCATCACAAACACCTTTTGACTTCACCGAATTCATCCTACAGTGACGATCTTCTATTAAAATTATCTCTCTCAAATGATCTAATTCGGAGTCTTTATATATGCGAATAGATCCCCAAAACTTCTATGAAGTATAGCCTTCACAATGTACTGATATGTGGTCTACAGAGATCATTTTTCCTTTGAGGAGGAAAGTGTCTTTCACAAATGAATCACCCATTGTGGAATCAATAATCACCTTCTAATTTCATTAATGATGGGCCTCCTGAAAACTTCAATCCTCCCATGATCTGTGAGCCTCCCATGGACTATTTTTCATCTGTGGTATATGTAGTGTTCTTTTCAGTATGAATTGCATTGGTATGAAGAAATAAACCTTCTTGTATTTATTTAATCCATTCCATGTACCTCCTTTTTCTGTCCATGAATTATGACTTTTGATTTAAAAAATATGAAAAACTCAACGGAAAACCTTCCTTTTCTAAAAATATAGTTCATATTTGGAGGCCCAAAAATTTAGAAAACATAAGGAAAATGCACCACCTTAAAAACATAAATTGGAAACACCAAATATATTTATTATTAGTTATCTGGATTTTTCAACAAACAAAATCACACCCAAAACAATGAACGGGTGCCTTTAGTTATTTTTTCCCAACAATATGGTTAGTTGGAAACCATACTGGTAACTTGATCAAGGATATGGAAAGAGTGTCTCAAGCCTTATTGGTAATTGTTAATATTATCTTCATGTATTATTAACTTAGTGGGGAACATTCCCTAATCATTGATTTTTCTTGGGAATTTTAAGAGACCATCAATTATACATTTAGATAAAGAAATAAGTTAAACACATTAATAGCTCGATGAATAAAAACAATGAGAGTTCCATTCTAGGAACATGGAGAATCTTAGAGGGGTGAATTTTCATGAGTGATGATAAGATTCTATTTTAGGAATCCCTTATATAGACTATGGATACCAAACAATTCTCTAACTCGGTAGCCATGAAAAATACCGTTGATGGGATCTTTTAGTGTTCTCGATACATAGATGTTTTGGCTATTTACCAACATCTCACTTGTAAACTATGGAGTATAGAATACCTTGGATAATCTCCATGGAAATCATTTATTAATTATGAGGTTATATTAAAATTTTAGTCAGGATGAGATGATTTGTTTTTAGTGTGATGATCGAAGAGTGTTGGATCGGGTGTACATCTATGTTTGTGCTGAGGAATGATAACATGAATGATCAGTTTGCTAAATAACATTAATAGAAGATGGTTTTAGGATTAAGTGAGTTTGATCTAGATAAAACCTATTATTCCTTGGATTAGAGGCATCATAAATGGGTTTTGGATGCATCGTCTGTTAAATCCGAATGGTTTCAGAGATAGTCGACCAGTAGTGGCTCACCTTTCTTACTCTAGTATTGTTGAATGTGGTCGGTGAGAAACCACTTGAGGCATATCGATGGGATGAGGCGAGGGAAGTGTAAAGGTCATATGAGTCTTTTCATGTAAAATATGGCCCAAATATGATAAATATATTTATTTAGGAGATGACTATTTGATCAATTTTGAATCAGGATAGAAGCATTGTAGAATGCTAAGGGCATGTCAAATTAGGTAATTCTGATGGAGGAAGGATCATGAATCTGAATTAGATGTTCAATGATAGAAAAAATGGTGGGGAGTACAATGGTTTGGTTGATTAAAGAGATACTAACATGATCATATATCTAATTAGAGGGGATCACATAAGTAGCATTTCGATGTATCAGTTTTGAATATGAGTGATGGATTGAGTTTTAAATAAATTAATATAGTACGCTTTAAATTGATTTTTGTAGGCATGTTGGGTATTTAAAATGCAAAAAAAAGTAATTTAATAGTAATTATCATTACCCAAGTAGGTGATACAATGATTTTTTATTTCCCCAAGGCTTCTCGGGTATGAGAAGATCAGAGGTTGGCAGTTGTAATGTGCCGTTTTTTCAAACAGTGAAAATTTTCCATATGAATTTGAAATTTCCTTTAGTGGATATGACATTTTATAAAATCATACTATTAATTTAAACTACCGATTTGGAAGACATAATTATTTTTATATGGGGTTTAGGTCTTGAGAGGTTTATTAGGTTTTTTAATAGGTTTTTTTACCATCGATCCCAAAAAACTCAATTTAGAGAGAAACAGACAAGGGAAAATGGTTGGCGCACAGTTTGATCTAACCATGTGGCCTATTTTTTTTAAACATTGTTTTTTAAACCATGCAGATTTCTATGATAAACCATGTGGCCAAGTCTATATGATTTGGGGTGTTGTATGGTTTGGTCTAACCATGCGATATGAGGTGCATGATCGTGTGAGACATTGGAAAAAATGCATAGGTGATCTAAATAGGCTACAAATAGTTTAGAAAATTGTGTTTCTAGACCACACCCTTAGTGATGCATTGGTAGTGGAACTATATGCTTGGAACATGGTTAGTCAAACTATACATCCGAACCATGTGGCACATTAAAGGTATTGAAATTATATATTTTTCTCTTTCCACCTTTTCTCATTCTCCGATTTTCTCCCTCATTTCCTCCCATTCCTAGAATCCGATGAACCTCCCTAATTGACCTCTCCTAGGCTTTGATGGTTCTCTCAAATGAGCTCAAAACCAAGCACTTTTGGAGGTGATGGATGAGTCTCGGTTAATATATAACTCCATCATCCTTTCTTAGTTTCTTTATCTATATTGAGCATTATATTTATGTAAGTTAATTTTCACTATTTTTGGGGAGTTTTTATATTTATTTTATTTCTATCAAACCAAATTGAATTAAATATTAATATTGGATGAGTTAATTATACTTGTTATAAAGTAGGTGTTCTGTAGATCTTCCCTTAATGTTTTGTAGATTTCTAAAAGGTATCACTGTGCCATGCACCAGATTGTCATTACGTCTCACTTAAAATGTGTAATTATTTTTTTAAAACATAATACCTTAAATTAAACAACCCTTTTGATTCTAATTGAACCATTGGATGTTTTTAAACTCAACTCAAACCACCCCCTTGGGGTGTTCTTTTTATATTGCATGACCTTTAAGATTTTTATTGGAAATTAAAAGAACTATGTGGGGTAAAAATGACACCACTTTCTTGATTTAATCATTTATAACATACTAGAGACATACTTAAAAAATAAATTTTTATTTTTAATTGTGTGGGGTTCTTTATGAATGTAATTACCCTTGTAATTAGAAAAACTATTAATTTTAATTAATGAATCCTTTATTCTTAAGTGATTTGATAAATAGAATGGGCCTTCCCAGGACCATCTTAGTTACTTATAAATTAAATGTCCCAAATTATTAATGAATTATAATATGGTATTCTTACTAAATGTGGCCTATTTCTTATATTCTAATGTGAATGACTATTTTATATTATAATTTCGGATACATTGTCATGGAATCCCATACTATCTATGATACTCAGGCATGGAATACCTTAATTAAATGTGATACTCGAACATGGAGTCCCAAATATAATTCTAATACTTAGGAAAGGTTAATCTATTTATTCATGGTCATGGTGTCCCATATATATATTGTGATAATTTTACATAGAATATATTTTTAATGTGATACTTGGGCATAACATCCCATTAATGTGAATCATAGGCATGTCATCCCTTAGGCACGACATCCCTTATAGATTATGATATTTAGGTACGGTGTCCAACTTGACTTATGGTACTTGAGAATGTCTTACCTATTGATTTATGATACATGGGAATGATGTCCCCTGTTGATATTGATTTTTGGGCATGGTGTACCTTGAAATTCTATGAGACTCGTACTACTATCAATGGCCACATGAGTTACTCCCCAGGTTATGAATAGTATAAGTATATATATATATGTGTGTCTATAAATATGAATATGTATATAGTCCATATATATATACACATATATATTCTTTTTTTCATTTACTAAAATGTATTCCAGCTCATACTGATGTAGGTATGGTCAGACAACTATCCTTTGAGGAACCTGAGACTAACATTTTCATCTTCATTTATTTAATACCTTATTGTTATACCTACAAACTATTGTATTTTATACTCATGGACTATATATCATTATACATCATTTTTGGTTTCCTATTAATTTTTTCTCACACCCTCTTTGGGATGACATTTCATTACAGTACCAAAACAGAACACATGGTTTCAAGTTTAATTTCCAAGATTATGCTAGTGTTGTTACATTTTACATGATAGAATAAGAGCACAAGACTGAGCTAGATCTCAAGATTCTATAGTATATAACATATGAGTATTTTTTATCTTTTTATATCATTTATTTATTAATTGATTTATGAATACTGCATGCATATTTTGGAATCTCATAGACATGCATGGATGTGTACTTGTCATTGGATAATTTATTAGTTATTGTTATCTTCCACTTCTTAGTTATTTATATTTATTCTGATTTTTTATCTCTTATACTATAGTTCTAATTTGATCACGAGGGTGTAGAATCCCCACCATAACACCTTTGTATTCTCACTACTATTATAAATTCTATAGTGTGTGTAGAGGTGCATTTGAGGCAATGTGACTGACCATCTCAAGGAAATGTTCATTGGCTCCTAGGTCAGGACATTACACTTACTACTAAATCCCCATGTGTGTGTCTTGAAACCATTTAATTCTAATATTTCCACTTTCTATCAATTAAATACTGGTTATTTTAAACAAATATCAACTTATTTGATCCTTTCTACTGAGCTTATCCTATACCCTTTTAAATCAAATTTAAAAAACCACCTCACATAGGATTTTTTTAGAAGTAAAGACTGTTTGTTCTTCCTATATTTTTTTCATTATTATTTTTTATTTTACTATATATTTTTTTTCAAAAAAAAACATTAGGTATCAACTATAGGTCAATATAGTATTGTAATGTAACCAATTCGACAATAAATAAAAATATGGAAAAAAATAATTTTTGGAAATCAAAATAACATTAACATAACTTATATATATAACTTAAATTATGTAATAAATATCTAAAAATTCTAGTTTAGTGAACTGATATGTGTATGTGTTAAATGAAAAAATTAATCCATAAATCTTTCATACACGTGTTATCAACATTTCGATGGTTTTAAAAAGATACAACTGATCATATAATTTTAAAATAAACCATTATAAAATAATTATCCATTGATGTTAAATTATTTACAAAATAAATATTTGTTCAGTAAACTAATTATCTTTAAATGTAAAATTAACATAAAATAGGGAAATTTGGAATGCATTTTCAATAAAATATATGATGATATGAAAATTTAATATGATAATTATGACAAAAAAAGTTGGTAGGAGAGGAGAAAAAAAATCCATGAAGTAATAAAAATAGAGAAAAATAAGAAATATGATAATTTCCTAACTAAAACAGAAAACTATCTCTCCCCCTCTACACACACACACACCAACTCACTTTGTAGAGCACATCAAATTATTTGTTTTAGTTTTTACTAGAATTTCTATAGTTTAATAAGAACCATAGGTCATCTATCGACAAAGCCTTAGATCATCGATTCAAAATAAGGTTGTGATTATGAAAATAAAAGGGGAATTAGGTTTTGGAAAACTTGGTGGTTTTATTATTTAATAATCCAAAATAAAATGGAAAGTGATGAAACAAAGCAGAAATTAACATAATTAATTAAGTGTGATCATCCCAAGGAATTATCATGATTATCATCCTTTATATATTCTATATAATGGTATATATCTTTTAATATATTATTTTTAACACCTATGAATATAATTTTACTGATTTTATACTAGGATACCTCCTATGGTTCAGTCAGAAACAAAAAATTATTCACCGGATACCACTAATGATTGGGTAAATTGTGTTCGAATTCATAACTAAAAATCACCAAAGAAACACATGAAAAACTCAATGAACTATCCAATTTTGTATGTTATTTATTTTTGATACCCTAACATAAATTTACATGGACTTTATATTTTTAATGTGTGTTCTATTAACTAATATGGACCACACAAACACTATAATTAAAATAGGGAAGAAGAAACTGTGAACGGTGTATGAAACATCATATAAAAGGGTACCCCAAAAATTATCATATGAGTTGAGAAGTATATACCAGTATATGAAATTATTAAATAATCATCAATTATAATGAAAAAAAAACATAAATACTGGAATTAAAAATATCATTCAAATATTACAAACATGAAGATCGAGATTTACATGACACGCCCTGGGTAAACAGAAGGAATTTAGAACTCCATGGGAAGAGAGAAAGAAAATGATGATGAAGTAGCACATCCCATAGTATCTAACTATTATTGATTAGAATACTCCCCTAGTATTCCAAAATGATATCACCTTACCTCCTGGTTGAACTCACAAATGGGGATCCCAAGGTACTAATTTATATGAAATATGGAAGGTGGTTTTGGGAACCCTGATTTCGAGAAACCATATGGACCATGGATTTTGATGACCATAAACTCATATGTCACCTTTGAAAAAAAATAAAAAGTTGTATCTACACCTATTTAATATCTCCAATGAATGTTGGAAATATTTTGGAGGTCTACAGCTTGAGATATGGATGAAACACAACACACCACTTTTGACTTCATGTAGATTCTGTGTATTGGATTGATCAGTTAGGTTGGGCCATTTAATGGACTAATTGGGATTGGGTTCCTTTATAATAGTTGGAGAATATTTAATTTTGGAGTATATCACAAAATAATATCTCATTTTGATGAAAATGTTTCAGAACAGGAAAGAAAGTGTACATGTGTTCATGGTCTCCAATGAAATTTGGCATATTTTTTATCCACTTCATCCTGGGCCCTCCAAATCACCTCTGCCTAAACTTTAAACATTAAATAAGTAAAATTTCACAATATAATATTTATAAATATTAAATTAATTAATAAAACATGAATTTCAATTAGTTATATTATTTTTATTTACAATTAAAATTCATCTTACTTAATTGGTATAATGGTGAAAGAAAATAGTGAATCATGGTATGATCACACCCCCACAACTAAAAATTTTCACTCCTAGGAAAAGTCACATTTCCTAAAATTATACATGGATATATTAAAAAATTCATGAATATTTAATATTAAATTAAATTTTAATTCATTAAAGTAATGGGATCAGAGCACAAGCCACACCAATGAGCTATTCACAGTGATAATGGAAAAAGATGTCTCATAAATTATATAATAAGGAAAATCAAATAGATTCATGTTAATGATTTGATCAACGAATTAAAAATTCAATCATGCAAATAATTCTCCATGTGTGGGTGAAAACTATTCCATTTTATTCTTTCCAATTTATGACCAGTAAATTTTGATTATTTTAACTTTTGCTACTTAAATAATTTTGTCCACCGAATCTTCCCTACATCCTTTGCAGTAAAATTTCATGAACCACTCACTAAAGAATTCCTATATGTAAAAACTTAATATCTTGAACTATATGCGACCATATTTTGGACATTTCTTCAATTTCCTCATTTGTTATTATTTTTTTCAAAATTTAAACTAGGAAAAAATATCACTCACATCACAAAACCCTTGTTTGATCTCCTCGAGACACTAATTATAAAAGTTGTAACATGATCAAAGGTTCAGGAAGAGTGGTTTTTGACCTACCCAAGACACAACACATATTTTTTTGTTTTTTAGGGCGTACAATAGTCGGATAATAGGTACACACACATAGGTCAATCTGGTACAGTAATGAAATAGATCATGTATGTAATGAATATATGGAAAAATCATTTAGAATGATGAAAAATATTAACCTAACTTATAATTAATTTCTATTTGGTAAGAAATATTCACAATTCATGGTTTGGTGAAAAATATTCTTGGATATATTAAGTGACATAATTTTACTATAAACTACTCACACAAAGGGTGCCATTCTTCTCAAAGGTTTCAAATAGATACAACTATTAATATCATCGAAAACAACCAATTTTCTAGAAAACTTCACACCTCAATGTTAAATTCATGCCAAAACAAACATTTTATTAATAAAAAAAAATTAATTTTAAAAATATGAAATAGATAAATTCCTCATGTATTTTTAATAACGTCCATGATTAAGCAGACATCATTTTCTATGATAAAGTTGGCATCAAAACAATTAGCATTTCCGGCATAAAAGTGAGGGTGGAAATGGGGGTGGGAGTAAAAATACTATTCAATGAGAAAAAAGTATTATAAAAGAGAAATACAGTGAAAATTAATAACTATCCCAGGAATATACCACCCCCCACTCCCTCACACACACGCCTAGAGTGTGCATTTTTCTCGATGAAATAAAAGAGAATGTGGGAAGGAAGGATAAAACTTGGTGGGATTCACTGCTATGTTGTTTCTTAAAGGTGCATTTACTCCACTAAACAGTTTGGAAAATACTCATAAATTTTTTTAAGCCTCTTCCCATTGATAGTAATACTTTGGCCACTAGGCTCATGAAATATATGTATTGCACCAAAGGGTAAACATTATTAACTGTAAATGGACCGAGCCATTGGGTATGAAGCTTACCTAGGTAGAGATTTAGCCTAGAATTGTACATGAGGACCTTCTAGACAATATGAAACATCCACTTATGAATCATCACATCATGGATAGCCATTTTCTTCTCTTTATATATTTGTAAGTTCTCATATGCATCACGCTGAATTTCTTCCAACTCCTCAATCAGCAACTTTGTATGCTCACCGGTATCTGGGAGATTCATATTACAATGTTTAATAGACCAATATGCTTGATTCTATACCTCTATTGGGAGTTGAAAATTCTTTACAAACAAAATTCTATATGGTTAAATTCGGATTAGGGTTTTATAAGTTGTATGGTATCCGAAAGTGCATCCTCCAAGAGAAAATTCCAACCTTTCATGTTGGGTTGTAATTTTTTTTCAAAATTATATAAAATGCCCGATTTGAGATTTATACTTGACATTAGTTTGTGGTTGATATGTAGTGGAAACTTTATGAACAACCCCATACTTACGAAAAAAAATTTCATGTTGTGATTGTACAAATGTGAACCCTGATCGCTAATGATGAATCTTATCAAAGCAAACCTGCAGAAAATATGGGACCCCACAAAATCACCAATAACTCAAGAATCATTAGTCATGATGGCCTTTGATTCCACCCATTTTGATATATATTTCACAACCAATATGATTTACACAAATACCAATTAATTTGGAAAATTTCCCATGAAGTCAATGCCCCATGCATCAAATATCTCACAATTTAAAATGGGCTATTTGGGATTTTCATTCCTTTTAGAGATATTACCTATAAATTGACATCAAGTAAAAAATTTACCAAACTAATGGGAATTTCTATAAATTTTTTTCCAATAAATTCTTGAGTCGAGGACCTTTCAAGTAGTGTAATGAGATCTAAAGTGTCTCCCACAAGACAAAGTTAGTGAGAAGGTCAAAACAAAGGTAAAATCATGGTTAGGGACACACCTACGAACAACTTGGTCTCTATAAATATTTTGAAAGTAAGTTTCCTCCTAAATATACCATCTTGAATCATGATTAAGTATCTAAGATTATGTAGTACTAAAATCAGTGGGGACCCTAGATGTTCCTAAAAAATTCACAATGTCTACATATTAGGGGTAAGTTCCACAACATTAGAGAGGTTCTCATAAAGAAATAATTCTCTAATGGGGAGTGATGAGTCAATATGTTGGTCTAGTGGTGGATAAATCCTACTAATGTGATTATCTACCACATTTTCAACACCTCTATTATCTCTAATCAAAAGCTCAAACTCCTATAAGAGGAGCATCCACCGTATGAGGTTGGGATTATATTTAGGTTTCATTAGAGGAAAACAAAGGGCAACCTGATCAAAAAAGACAATAATTTTTTACCCAATAAGATATGAACATAATTTTTCCAAGTAAAATAAAATATAAAGAAGTAATTTTTAAGTGGTTGTGTAGTTTTATTGGGTAGGTTCAAGTTTATGTGAGGCATACACAATGACATGAGGATACTCATTAACCTTTAGTGATAAACTGACCCCAAAACAGAATTAGAGGTATCACACATAAGTTCAAAAGGAAGATCCCACATTGGTGGTTGGATTATATGAAGTGATGTGAGACTCCTTTTTATTGAATTTAATGTATCCTCACTATTTTTATCAAACACAAACTCAGAGACTTTTTTTAATAACTAATATAAGAGAAGTGAAATATTACTAAAGTCTTTAATAAATCAGTGGTAAAAAAATCATGACCCAAGAAATATCACACCTGAAGAACACATTTTTGATATTTACGAAATGAAATTAATTCAAATTTTTATTTATCCACTTGAATTATTTTATTTAAAATAACATTCCCAAGAACTATCCCCTGCTCAACCATGAAATGCAATTTATCATAATTTAATATAAGAACTTTTTCTATGCAATGACGGAGGATAGAACCTAGGTGTACCAAACATTAATCAAAGTAATTTTCATAAACTATGAAATTTTTCATAAAAACTTCTATGCAATTCTCAAGGTACTCTAAAAAAATACTCAATATACAACACTGAAAAGTATCGGGAGAAATATAGAGACTAAAGTCATACTTCTTTATGAAAATGAATCAAATGGATAGGTAAATGTTGTATTTTATTGATCCTCAAGATCTATATAGATTTGAATATAACCCAAATATCCATCAAGAAAAAATAATGGGACTTAATAGCCAATATTTCTAAAATTTGGTGAATGAAAGGTAGAGAAAAATGGTCCTTTTTCGTGGATTGATTTAGTAGACGGATGTCAATACATGTTTGTCAACATTTTTTGACATGTGTTCAAACAAATTCAATAAATTCATTTGACATGACCGTTATTCCATTTTTTAGGCATCATTTACAGTGGGCTAACCCATTTACTATTAGATAGAAGATTAATGATCCCAACACCAAGTAATTTAATGACTTCCAATTTTACCACATCAAGTAGAGTAGAATTTAACCATATTTGATCTTGTCTTATAGGATTAGCCTCATCATCTGTAAGTATATGATGCATACAAATAGATATAATTATCCTAAGAATATCAACCAATGTCCATCCTATCTCCTTTTTACACTCACTCAAAAGATCAAACAGTTTTGACTTCTGCTTTTGAGAGAGGTTATTGGAAATAATTAGGGTAAATTATTCAATACCCTCAAGATAGGAAAATTTTAGATTAGATGGATGATGTTTTAATTACGTCACCAGTGGTTTTTGGATTGAGGGAGAGGATTTAGGGGGATTGAGGTCTATGAAATTGTCTATCTGTTCATGTTAATTCTCTAAGGAATGAGAATCTATAGAAATGAGATTTTTTAGAATCATCAACGGTCATGGATATCTTTGAATGGACACACTCTTAAATTAAAGAACAAAATTTATAATTTTTAGAACCCACACAACACTAAAAACATGAATCAAAACTCAAATCATCTAGAAGGGAAGAAAAGGAAAATGAATTAGAGTATGGTTTAAGGAGAGATTTTTTTGAGTTGTTAGAGGTCACTTCCATGGTAATGATAGGAAGAGTCTATTGCTCTTCAATAGGGAATTTCATAGCTTCAATGACATTAAAACATACATTCTCTCCAAAAAAATCCATAGAAAATATACCAGTGTGAACATTTATGATCTTATTTGTTGTTTTCAAGAGTTGACTTCCATTTATGAGAGGGTAATATCATTGGGTTCTGGTATTCTCCATCTCAATAATTTATAAGTTAGTGGGGAATATGTGATTATTAAATTTTAAGAAGACATCATAGATCACTCCTGATGGGTGTGTTGTACTCCGATTGGAAAGTTTTACTATGATTCATGTCAGTTGAAGATATCAAACCTAGAGTGAAGTGCACACATAGTATGGAATTACATTAGTTGAAGCACCAGAATCTAGCAAAGAATCTGAAAATAATGTACCCCCTATGGTTTAATGTATCTTGAATGTTTCCTGATCCTTGTATTTGATTGGAATTTATAGTTTAATTAAGGTCGCAACATTCCTTCCCAGGTTAACTCTCTCATTACCATAAATCTATGTCTATGGGTGAAAATACTTTTAAGAAATTTGGTATAGAGATGAATTTGTTTAACTACATCCAATACAAGAATGTTAACTTGCTTCATTTTAAATGTGTCCATTATTTCATTATCAGGGTCATTATTAAAAAATTCCTTATATTTAGGGAGTCTTTAGGGGAAAGGAAGAGGGATTCATTGTTTTGGGGAATTCTCAATCATAATATGTTTAAACGTTTTGTCTTGTTTTTTTAATTGAATCTTTTTTGGGTAGGGAAATAGAGTTTTCAAGTGAGGGACATACCATTTGTGTAGAATCAGTAAATGGAGAAGCTTCATTACCACTAAGAAGTGTAATTTCACATACATTAACTTTTTTAGTCAGATTTGCAATAGTTTGGGATTATATTTGCATACAAGGTTGCATCTTAATCTCTCCAAGGGTGTTTCCAGTTGTCCCACATGATTTCATCGGTCTTGAATTTCTGATTGTGTCATATGTTGAAACTAGAGGTTATGTGTTTCCATTTTCTTTACCATTTTCTTTGGTCTTACATCATATTTTGAAGGAAGAAGATTTTTTTGAGATATTGAGGGATAAAAAGTTTTCATACCTTTACCTTATTGATACCAGTTCTATTTAGGTTAGCTTGAGTTTTCTCTTTGTTGGTATGTGGTTGTGCTTGCCACCCAAGGTTTGGATTTGGGCTAAATGGTTATTTCTTGAAATTTTGTGCTTTCTAAAAAAACACCCTTTGAATACTATTTCACAAGACTCAGATGAATCCTAATGTTGTGGGACTAGTCTGAAAAATGAGTGTTATAAGAAAAAATACCATAATGTAATGGATCAAGAGGAAAGTGTGAATTACCTTGTACTTGATATAATTTCCTTATAAGGGCATGCACGTCATCAATTTTATTATCTAACTTTCTTATAGGTATGAATGACTTACCTCATAAACTCCTCGGGTTGGTGAAATTGCTTATGTTCCAAATTATCATTCATTTTGATCCGTGTTGGATATTAAGTCAAGAGTAGAAGAAGGCATTTTATCAATAAGGGAACCACTAGTTTCTTCATCTATCATTACGAGATCCAAGAGGATAATTCCCGTATATATGTATTGAATTATAAATTGATCACTAATTTGGTTTTGGGGACATCTTGAGAAAAGTCTTTTGAATATTTCCCAATATTCATTAAGGGTCTCTCCTTGTGATTTCCCAATGTTAAATTTTTTTTTTCTAATTGATGGAGTTCAGAAGGTAGGGAAAAAATTCTATATAAAGATTCATTTAAGGTAATTACATCCCCCAATTGTGTTAGGAAAATTGTATAGCTAGTCTTTGGATACACCGTCAAGGGGGAAATGGAAGTCCCTACATTTAATGAGGTCATCTAAAAATTTTTGGGGATTCATGGTGCAGAACACTAAGTGAAATTCATTGAGATTTCTGTGAGGGTTCTCACCAGGAAGAACATGTAATTTAATAATTATGTTGATGAGGCTTGATCTCATCTCAAAGTTGATACTTCCTTATGTTATTGGATTTATGTAGATTGGTACTCCAAATATGAGGTGGTAAGTTCTTTTAAGGTTCAATTATTGGTAGCCATGATTTATGGGGTTTGGTTTGGTTCAAATTTGTATTGGATTGGGATGAAATTGAGGTTCCACAAGGGGTTTCTCAGTGTTACTTTATTTAATAATCTAAATGACCAGATTTTTGAGTGAAGTGTATTTTTAATTTCAGGGTCGAATTTATGAATTATTTTCTTTTTCAGATGGGGTTATGAAAATAAGTTTTGATTTTTTTTTATTTTTTTATGATGGATGATGGATAAAATAAAATTTCTTAAGAATAGTGAAATGAAAAAATAAAATTGAATATTATACTATATAATTAGATATATATATATATATATAGACAATAAGAGAGAGAGCGTGTGTGTGTGGGAGAACACACAAAAAACAAACAAAAAAACAAAAAAACAATAAACAATAAAATGGGGACATGAAAAGGTGTAATATATAAAAAAATAATGTAAAGAAATAAAATAAAATAATTATAAAAATGATATTGGATCCCTCACAATGACACCAAAATTTGACCACGTTGTTGAGGACGTCAAATTAGTTGTTTAGTTTTACTTGAATTTCTACAGTAAGGTATGAACCCTATGTCATCTCTCAAAGGATAACTTGATCATTAATTTAAAAATAAAGTAGTTATTATGAAAACAAAAGGGTAATTAGGTATTATAAATATTGGGGGTTTGATTATTTAATAAGACAAAAGAAAATGGAATGTGGTAAAACAAATAATAACTTCACATAATTAGTTAAGTGCGATCATCTAGAGGAATTCTCATAATGCTCATCCTTCATCGCTTCAATAGAAAGGGTATAGATATTTTAATCCCTGGTTTGTAAAACATATAACTATAATGTTAAGGATTATATAGTAGGATAACTCATAGGGTTTTGGAAAAAATACAAAATTATTCACCATATACCCCCGATGATTGTTAAAATTGTGTTCGACTCCATAACCAAAACTCACCGAGGCAACAAATGAAGAACTCAATACGCTATCCAGATTTTTATGTTATTAATTTATTATACCATGAAATAAATTTACATGGCCTTGAAAGTATTTATGATAGTCCAATTAACTAATATGAACCACATAAACACTGTAATTAAAAGAGGGAAGAAGAAATGATGAACAATGTGTAAAAAATCACATGAAAGGGTACCCCCAAACATGATCATATGACTTGATCATGATATACCAGTACTTAAATCTATTAAATAAGATAAAATGATGAAAAAAATATAAAAACCTATAATTAAAATGATTGTTCAAATATTGAAAACATGAATCTCGGGATTTACATCACGTCCCCCTCGGGTGATCACAAGATGTTTAGAACTCCATGGGAAGAGAGAAAGACAATGATGATGAAGTTTTATTTAACATGGCCTATAAAACATGAACGATTTATTAAAGGACTCCATAAGGAATCCAAAATGGAATCACTATACCTATTAGTCTAACTCGCAAATGGGGAGCCCAAGGTTCCAATTTATTGGAAACGGGGAAAGTGGTTTTAGGCATCTTGATTTTGAGAAACCACTTATACCATGGTTTAGATGATCATATAAATTTTTTTAACTCTTTAGAAAACAAAAACTTTGTAGTAACATGTCTTTACTATCTCCAACAAATGTTTGGCATCATTTGAAGGTCTACTTATCAAGATATGGATGAAACACAAAACAATAATTTTGACCTTGTGTAGATTCAGTGGCTTGGATAGATCAGTTCAATTGGGACATCTAATGGCCAAATTGGGATTCAGTTTCTTTATAATAGTTTTATACTATTATAATTTGGACTATAAGACAAACGTTTAGAACATTTGAATGAATGTATTGTATGGAACATGTATAATAGTGGACTTGGGTTCATGGGATCCCATAAAATTTGGCCCATTTTCTTTCACTTCATCTTGGGACCTCTAAGTCCCCTCCACCTATAATGTAAAAATTAAAACAAGTAAAATTTTTCTATTTAAAAGTTATAAACATCAAATTATTGAATGAATCAGGAAGTTAAATTATTTTTAATAATTGGGGTATATAATACAAAATAAGCTTAATTATTAGGTATAAGGGTGAAATAAAACAGTGAATCATGATACAATCAATAACTATAATTTTTTACTTTCCTAAATGTAATTAAAGAGAATGTGTGAATGAATTTTATAAAATGGGGGAGGGTTCACTAATATATGGATGCTTAATTATGGAGTTCTTCTATCAGAGACTATAAAATAGTTTTCCAAAAGAGATTAACCAACTATAAATTGATGGTTAATTTCTATTGGGTTTATTTTTTTTAACTTTTATATCCCTAAGAGAATATATACTAGTGAGAATTTATGGGACAAACTAATTGGAATAAAGATTACCCGAGTGATTATATAGCCCTTAATTGTAAAAGAGAAACTTCTACCTAAGGTAAAACTAATAATAAATGATTAAGTGATCATGTGAATCCTTGGATATTTCTTTTTAAATTATGGAGTTCTCATATAAATCCTTTCATATTTCATCTAACTTCTGAATATACAATTTCCTTTGAGCACCTACCTTGTAAAAAAATAATAACATTATTTAATGGTACAATAGGCCCATGGATTTATCTCAAGTGTGAGGTGATTTTTTTTAATATAATCAATTAATGTGACATGTTAATATGAGTTTTTAAAATAATAATGTAATCCCACAAATCATCATAAATTCTAAGACACCAATATTTTATATTTGGTTGAACTATTTTTTTAATTTTTTTTAAATTCCCATTAGATAAAAACCATCATAATATTTATGTTCTCGAACATTCCCCAACTATGTTTGAGAATGTTTCTTTATATCTCGTGATTCTTCCCATTAAAATACATAATCTACTTCCATAAGAATGTATAAGTTTTCAAATGAATTAGGAAATGGACCCATAAATTCGATGCCCTAAATATCAAAAAAAATCAAGGAAAATAAAGGGTTGTTATGAAATTTTACTTATTTTAGAAACATTATTGGTCTTCTAAAATCAGAAAGATCTCTATAAAAATCATCGGTATCCCAAAATAATATTTAAACAACTTGGAATCATTTACATTACGTATATTCCATTGGGGAACAAAGTGAACCCCTGTAAGAGTGAGTCAAAACCAAAGGACAATATGAAAGTTACTATTATTAAAATAACACATTAGGAATTCATCATTAGGAATGAAAGATGCTAAAAAACAATTAATAATGTAAATATACCATGGAATGGAATCTTTCACTTTATACGATTGCTTATTAGGAAAAATTTTATTTATAAGAATATTGGGGGATGATTCAATTTACAAGGATGGAGGTATTTTATTTATATGGTCAACAAACACATTTTAATCTCTTTTTTATCCCCAATTTCTAAAATTAATTACTTAAGGAGTAGTGTCCAATGAATGAGACATAGTTTGGATTCTAGTTTCATAAGGATATATCAGAGGGGTTTATGGTCAAAATGCAAAAACACATTAGAACCTAAAAGATTTGACCTGAATTTTTCCAAGGAAAACACAATGAAATGTAATTAATTTTTATTTTTCATGTAGTTTAACCTAGGAAGGTACATTTCATGTAAGGAATAAAAAATTAAATGTAGATCTTAATTGATATGTCCTAATAATAGTTCACCAACTACATAGTCAGAAGCATCACACATGATCTCAAATGATAAATCCACTGAGGCTGTTGGATTACTTGGGGATATATGAAACTCTATTTTAATTTATTAAAATAATACTCATAGTTTTTATAAAATATATATTCTTTTTATTTTTAGAATAATTAGGAGAGGGAGAGTGTTATCATACAATATTCTTGAATTAAACAACAATTAAATCTCATCTTACCTAATAAAGGTCGCATATCCCACACATTTATATAGAATGGTATAGATGAAATGAACAATTATTTATATTTATCAACATGGATATCATCCCTATAAAACATTTCCATGTATTATCCATTATTAAACCATAAAATGGAATTTTTTATGATTTAAGACATGATTATTTTGAATACAATGATAAAGGATTACACCTAGACTACTTAAACAATCATAAAAATAGAGACCATAGGTAATGAAACCATTCAAGAATACATCCGAGAAATTAAATAGATAATTCTAAAAAATACAAACCATGAATCACTAGAAAGTACCTTGATCTTTGAACAGACCAAATGGAATCCTTCAACATGAAAATGTAACAAAAGGGAACATGAAGTTTGTATTTTCCTGATACTTGGTGTATATATGGATAAAAAATATCCATAATACCAATATAGTAAATATTAGTGGAACATCCCCATCAACCTCTTAATAATTTGGTCAATGGAAAGAAATGGATAATGGTCTTTCCTAGTGTACTTTTTTAGTCGGTGATAGTCTATATAGACAAACTAGCTATTATACACATGGGTTGTTACCAATTTATTGTTTTTAGTTTTGTTGTTGTTAGACTAGTTTTCTTAGTAACAACCTAAATTGATCTAAGACCTTTTCTTTTATATATAGGAAAAATGATTCCATCATCTAATAAATTGGTTTTCTCCATTTTAAATACATCAATTAGGTTTAGTTTTTATCTTTTTTATACTTTCCTCACCAATTAAGCTTTATCATTTGATAATATATGATGCCTACAAATTGATGTGCTAATATCATGAATGTTATAATTATTTCATTCAAATTATTGTTTTAACTCCCTCAAAAGGTCAAGAATTATCAATTAATGATATACAGGGAACAAACTAGTAATCATTACAGATATATTGTTTTCATTCTCAATATATAAATATCTTAAATGTTTAGGTAGTGGTTTTAGCCTCAATTCTAGGGGAATTTGTATTGATGGTAGTTTAAAACAAAGATAGAGGTCAGTGATCTCATATAATGACTCAATAGTAACATCCATGGATGAGGAGTATTATTTCATATGTAGTGATGAATAATTTATGATCATTGTGTCTTTACTATATAAGAAATCACAAATTAATAAATGTGTATGTCATTTTTCCATATCATTTCAAAATTACTCACTGTAATCATTACCTAACATGTTTTTAAATAATTAAAACCTTGAAATGGGATGAGGTGATATAAGATAAGTTTTATAGGATAGGGGGAATATCAATAATATTAATTTAATAAGAGTAATTTTCTTTTGAGGGGTGCTTCATGGAATCATGGGTTTTATAGTGGACAATGTCACCACCAAAATATATAGATAATGTACCAGTGAGTACATTAATCATGGTTTTTTTCTAATTTTAGAAAGGTATCCCTAATATAATTGGGTTATGTACATTCATCCTAACATATTTCATTTTAATCACACAAAAATCAATAGGAAAAAAAATAAGTTTCTTACCTTAAAAATAATATCGTATAGCACATAGATGGGGTGTTTGATACTTTGGTTTTCAAGTTAAATAAATAATATTGAAGTATTTGGCTCCCCAACCTAGAATTAATAGAAAATGGAGTGTGTAATCACATTTATAAAGGCACCTAAATCAATAATGGAATAAAAAAAATAAAAAATCCCCTATAGTATAAAGAATAAAGAATATTCCATAATCATTAGATTTAGTGGGACGTGGTGGTTGAATCAATATAGAGACATTACTCACCAATCTCCCATTTTTATCACCTCGAAGGCACCTTTGATGTATGGACATCCCCCTCAAGAATGTTGCCTTATAAGTAATTTTCTTAACATCATCGATCAATGGAATGTTAACTAGGATTTTTAAATGTTTCCAAGATTTAATTTTTAAATATTATTTTGTTTTGGTTTCTATGATTTGGGAGACCTTTAGGGTAATGGAAGATTAATATTTGAGCTATGGGGTTAAAAAATGACACTATTTTTCCTTTTCTGGGACTTCTCCCAAAACATGGATTTTCCTCATTTATATTGTTAAGGATGGTAGGAATATTGGTTTCCTTAAGAAGGGATAAATCAATTCGGGGTCTCATTTGGATTTTATGTTTTATTCCACTCTAAAGTGAGATGGAATTAATATTTACCTTATATGTAGGGAAAAATATTTGTTGGGAAGTAATTTTTTCCAACCATTGGATTTGATTTCCCCCATAGAGTGGGTGACTAGGCCTAATTGATTTTTTAAGTCTTGTATGGTATCCTAGGTTATTTTTTGGAAATGGAGGATTTTTTTAGCCATTTTTTTCATTATATAATATAAGATAGGCTTGGGTTTTGGAAGGGTTTTGGGAAAGTCCTTTATAGTGGTTCCGGATTTTTCAATAATGGTGGAGGATAACGACACTACCTAGGGTGGTTCCATGGCTGTTGAGGTTTATTGGAATACCCCTTTCTTATAGTATTAGTTATATTTCCATACATAGTTAGATGGATAGAATGTTTCTTACCTAATGGGTTAGCTTTATGGGAAGACAAGGAATGTTGATTTAAAAATATTATAAGGGTCTCTCAATTAATAGAATAAGTCATAATATTTTGTGTGGATGGAACATATACCAAAATAAATTGAGGGGATTAGGATTTCTTTGGATGAAGTGGTCTTTGATGGGGCAGGGTACTTAAATTTTCAAAACTTAAATCCACCTTCTTATAAAAACAAGAACTTTTCACCTCATGGACTCCTCTTTTGGGTATATACGGAATCTAACTAAAGTGTAGAGTGATTTATGCCATGTTTTCTATGAGGTTCCTTACAGTGAATAGATAATTTTTCCATGGGGGAACCACCTAAAGCATAATCAATCATATTAAAATCATTATGAACTAATCCTTTATAAAAATATTTTATTAAAACTTGATTACTTATTTGGTTATGTTGAAAACTTTCAAAAAGTATTTTAAAACATTACTCAGTATTCCTAAAGTGTTTTTCAATTATAATTTCTTAATCCACTATTTTATTTTGTTATTTTTGTAGTTCAAGAGGATAAGAAATATTTTTCAGGAAAAAAGAATTTCATGTTTTCACATCCTCTAATTTATGTGTTAACATATTGAAAATATTCCTTTATATTTTCATTTAAATAGAACAGAAAAGCCTTATGTTTTTCAAGTTCCTCATCGACTCCCAGATGTTTTAATATTGATCACATGGTATGAAATTCCATTAACTGTGTGGGGGTCTTCTTTAGTAAGTCTATGAAATTTTGGAAATAAATTAATTAGACCATAATTTTGTTTTAAGTTCAATGCTTCACCTAATATTTGAATATATATATATATATATACATTTAATATGAACATTTTGTAAAGCTATTTCCTTTAATGTTCTGATATTTGTTTCCATGGTATAAAAGTTGATTTTATACAAGTTAATTTTCTGTAATGTCATACATGTTGATTTTAAATTTGACTTTAGTTCTAGAATAAAAATGATTAAAATAGTTTTTGTGTGTTGTGTGTCCTCTTTCAAAGGATAGTTTTGTGTGTATCATGATTGATGATGTAGGATCCTCTCTGATTTGTGTTCAAAAGGTAGTATTTAACTCTAATAAGAATACATCATAAAAAAAATATACCAACAAAATAGATTGTAACACAACTTTATAAAAAAATTCTTAATAAATATAGAAAAATATTTATAGAATTAAAATAGTTCTTGTAAAAAACAAGAACTCCAAACTTGTACCACTCCTAAAAATGGATCAATAATTTTAGTATTTTGTCATTACGCATCAAAATAAATATTTTTAAAGATTATTTATATTGTATTTAAATCCATATTTCATATCTTACGGAGTGCTGATGGTTTAATATATGAATTTAAGATATGTTTTATAAAATAAAACTAAAAATTGTCACGTTTGATGATTCTTTTAAAACAGAAAATGATATAGATTGAATAAAGAAATGTAATTGACAAAATAAATTAGGGTTTGAGAGAAATACTATAAGGTGATAATTACTAGGTTTATACACTTATTTAAAAGATTCTTATTATTATATTATTATTTGGTTTTATTATCATTATCGGGTTGAGCGTTAACCAATATCATGTTTACCCTATAAGCCTATAAAATGATTAAAGTAGAAAAAAACCTTGACATAAAAATTGTGTAGTCAAGTTAAAGACTATATGCATGTAAAAAATACTACCAAATAACATTTAAATCTCTAATTTTTGGAAATAAATCATTCTTGTATTTTCTAATCGAAACAATAAAAATTCATTCACATAAAATTTCAAACAAATCAGAAATGAAAAAAGTGATTCATTTAATTGGATTACAAAATTTAAAATGATTCAATATAAATATAAAATAACTATTTAAATCCACACAAAAAACCAACATAGTGGTTAAGTATGTTTTAAAACTCCCTCTAGATATGTGTAGCTCCCTCTCAATGATCTCATGTTGTTTAGCTCACCATGGAGAGGAGGAGGATGCTTGAGTCAATATCCTTGTTCCTTTAAACTCTCCCTATGAGGATAAGTAGATCCATAACATATAGGATAATTATAAAAAAACACTCTAACTCTTTAAAATGGAATCACCTCACCCCCTTCGGTGAACATTAAAATGATGTGCCCATGGTTCCTATTTATAAGCAATGGGAGGTAGTGGGTTTTTCACACATATTTAACAATACAATTTTATCTATAATTAGTAAATTAAATGAAATTATCTTGAATTTTATAAAACCATAGAGTTATTGAAATACTTCATTAATTTTTACTTAAATCATTTGATGGAAAATCGAGTTTTGGAATGGGAGAAATTATCAAAATACACAATTGTATTTTTGACTTCGATTTGTTCAAGTTTTTTGAAATAATTACTTGATTTGGTAAACCAAATAGGAAAACCTAACAGAGGATTATTCTAAAACATCACATGCCATGTGTTCAAGGATGTGTACATCAAATTTGAGTCCGAATAGTTTAATATATTTTTTGGAATGTGAACGTCTGTGCACATGTGTTTTTGGGCTTCCATTTAGTTTGGCCCATTTTCCTTCAACATCATCTTAGGCTCTCAAAATAACCTCAACTATGATGGGAATATAAAAAAATTAAAATTTTCATTTTAATAGTATATAACATTAATTAATTATATAAAATTATAGTTTCAATTTATTATTATATTATGAAATTACAATAAAAAACTGTTAAACAAAATAGAATAAAGGTGGAAATGAAAAGTGAATCAATACGTGATCATGCACCAATTATTTACTAATACACTCATTCCTCATAAAATAACATTTATAAACTTATCTATAGAAAAAAGTAATAGAAAAATAAATATAAATAATACCCCACATCGAATTAACACGGATTAGACTTAGTCCTACTATATGGGAGGAACACTATAAATTTTTAAAAAATATAGATAATAAGAGAGAAAAACCTAGTTAAAAGGATCCTAACATCTATAACTTTACCGAAAAATAGAATAATATTTAAATTATTTTTTGAAAAACAACTTCCACAAGCGCTTCTACTGAGATGACCTCTAATGGTTAAATTTTCAGTTTACTTTCCATGTAACCAATATGCATCTATTTATATATTGTCTTTTATAGTAGTCAATTGATTATTATTATTTTCAATATTCATGTAAAACCACCACTTAATAAAGTCCACTATCAATAGCTCTATTAGTGAACCACCTCAACTTCTAATCCCTGATGAATAGTGAAATTGTTTGTAAACTCAACATCCTACTTATGAACTCTATCATCTAGAATTTTTCTCCATCAATTCTGTATCCAAGAGATTCTTACTTCCCTTTGGTTTTATTAGACTACCTTCCATATAGTTCAACCTTATGTCTTTTAAGAATATATACATTCCTAAATTTTAATACTTATCCAAAAACTAGTTGTCACAAAAAAAACCCCAATAATATATATTCTATAAATGATGGTTTTTTTGATTTATTGAGATTAAAATGTACGGTGTTGATTGATAATTTTTGTAGGGTAATGGAACATAGAGGTGTGTTGGAGTAAATGAGGAGGAGGAGGATAATCAAGATAAATACATTAAATGGAATAAATATATTATATGTAAATATATTTCTCTTATGAAAACATCTAAATATATTATGAATATAAATAACATAGGAATCCTTATATGGGTGCTTCAATATTTATAAATGGATATGTTTATAGGGGATGAAAAATAAAATTAGATGTTACTTTGGATTTTTAGGTACAGTATCCTCATACTTTTAGATGATATTTTGAAATGTAGGGAACTATTTAGGACTAGAAATTTAATCTTGTGGTGTTCATCCAAGAATATTTAGTGAAGCGATGGTTGGATGTTCTTTTATAGATGAATAGATCTTAGAAGTTTTTTTGTGTAGTATTTTGGGGTTTTTTATGAACAATTATTTCATGAGAATTATAGTATGGATAAATATCATGAGTTAATAGTTATGAATAAGGGATATATGATTAATTTAAATTATGTTACTAATATTACTAATCCAACAAACCTTTCTCTAACAGTGGTAGGTATTGAGATTTCAAGTGTTGGATTTTTTTAGTAATAATCATAACCATAACATTGAGATTAGGTGATAATTTTTTGTTTACATACATATATTGATATGGTAAACAAAGAAATCGTAGTGAATAAAGACATGTGGGTTTGTCAAAGGGTAGTTATTGGTATTAGAGGATTCGTTTATAGTGTGAATAGAATGTTTGATAAATTTATCTTGGGAAATGAGAGATCATGAAACCAAGGAAATAATTTTACTTCATAATATTCTCATTGAAGGGATACGATAGAGTTCCATAACTGTAGATACACATTAGATATTGGATATGTGTATATTATTGAACCAAAGGATTGTATAAATTATGAAAAATTGGGAAATATTTAATGTTTTTATTAGATCATAACTCAGAGGAGTGGTGAATGGGGTTCCGATTCAATTTAAGAATATTTTTCTAGGACTAAGGGAACTCAGAATAGAATCATACCAATATATTTTGGGATATTTTTTTATGTTTTTGGTAGAGTTTCAGAGGTACATCATTGGAAATGTTGTTTGGATAAGTACAGTGAGGAAAGTCAGATTCATGGCTATGGGGATTGTTTCTGATGCTTTTCGTTGGGGTGCGCGCATCCGTCACGCAGAGGACGCGCTACTCATTTCCCCACATTCCCTCTTTCGAAAGATGGGTAGCATTCGCTCCTTATTCAGGGACAACTGCTCCTTGATCGAAACCGGGATGATGGGATGTCGGTTCCTCATTTTGTGGATTCCTCCTTGAAACTTGTCACCTAGTCCGGGCCTCCCTCTTATATTTAAGACGTGTTCATGAAACTCTTCCCGATGCCATATCTTCATGGACACAAGTTAATTACTTTGATTTTGTCACGACGCTCCAAGGGGTCTGGTCAGGGAAGCAACCTTCGGTTAGGGGAGTGGTCACGCTGAGGCATCATTGGCGTGTCTTGACGCTGGGGAACTGCCATGTCTATCTTCCGTCTCTTATTATAGGGATTCTCGAGGGCGCCGAAGCCCGAGGCATCCCACATCGAACACAGGGAATCGTATGCCATAGGCATGTCTCTGAGGTTTTCCTCAGCTTCCCATGTTTAACATGGGGTGTGCCGCGAGTTTAATGTATAGCGGAGATGAATCGGACTAATCAGAACACTGGATAGAGTGGATCAGATTGAAGAACCCTCTGGAGGGAACACCGATGTTGGGGTCGACACGTGGGTGGCTTCCCGAATGTTGTGGAGTGGAATGAGATGGCATGATCCCACCGGGATGTGGCAGACCAGGTAAGAATTGGGATGGGTGATGAAGTGAAGGGTCTTGAACCTCGTGGAGGCTTCCTACATATCCCCGTTGTATGGAATCAAAGTCCACGTAGTTCAGGAAGATACGGTGGGACACCTGAAAGGGTGACCCGTGAGAATGAACCCATGGATGGGACCCAGAGAGAGTAAGACCTCCGGGTAAGGGCATGAGCTTCCCGAGGTGCGTGGGATCGAGAGATAGGTCAGGATGAGATAATGGTGTTGTGCTTGAACCTCGTGGAGGATTCCTACATATCCCCATGGTAGGGAATCAAAGTACACGTAGTTCGATGAAATACAGTTTAATGTCATGTGGGATGGATCATTCGAGGCTTTCATTCTGAGACGGCCCAAGGATATGGGGGCGGAAAACCGAAGTGAAGAGGGACTTGGGGTCCAGATGGTGGATGGATGGGACTTATGCTCTAACGAGTCCCAAAATGGTTGGTGAACCGACATGAAGAGGTCGGAACAACTGGGTGGTGGGCTTGAACCTCATGGAGGCTTCCTACGTACCATGCCTTGACATGGATCAAAGCCCTATGTAGTTTGGGTGTACAATTTAACGTCATGCGGGACGGAATGCAGTTTAACGTCATGCGGGACAAGATGCAGTTTAACGTCATGCGGGACGGAATGTAGTTTAACGTCATGTGGGATGGGGGAATTTGGGTCTTACACTCTGAGGCAACCCAAAGTGTTGGTGAACCAAAGTGAAGGGGGTCGGAATGGCGAGGTGGTGGGCTTGGACCTCGTGGAGGCTTCCTACGTACCATGCCTTGACATGGATCAAAGTCCCCATATTTCACCATAGGTGGGGGTTAGGGTCTGTGCTCACTATAAGCTCACATGAGTCGTGCTTGGTGTGAGAAACAAGAGATGGCAGAGACCTGACGATCACGTCCCGAAGGGTGCGTCTGTGGGAAGCGAAGAGGGGCTTACGCGTTGAGATGCCTGCGGTGTCGGGACATACTCCAGGATGGAGGCCCGAGGGAGAGAAAGCACAAAGGGAGAGGTATTTGGGACCAAATAAAGGAGGAGTCTCACTTCCCATCATTCTCCACACTGGCCCTGGCACCGGGGAAGTACAGAGGTGCATGGGTGATACCATCCGTAAGAGGGGCTAGGTGCTTACACCAAGGCGGATTCTCTTCCCCCATGGACAAAATCCACTCCAAGAGGGAGGATATCATCCCATGTAGGGGGTGATCCCATCCCCATGGAGACGAGCGGCGTAAAGAATGTCCGAGCTGGGGGGACCCTGCGTGCGAGGCACGGGGCCGGGTCACAGTTTAACATCATGTGTTGAGGAGGAGGTGCTTGGAATTTTAACATCCTACAGCTCGGACAAGGTGGGTTCACTCCGCACCCCTAAGACTTACATGACTTGTACACTCTACTCTTTGTGGGAGGGAAGGTATCGGAAAATCCGTTGTGAAGGGGGTCGTAGAGCGAACCATCGAGGGGTCCACATTAGTGTGGCTATGCGAAGAAGCAATAGACGTTAGCGTGCCAATGCGAACAAGCATGAGGCAAATAAAAGAAATAGGGAAAACCACCCAAGGGACCTTGAGATTACTTTGTACGAGCCTGGAAGGTCGTACGGGAAAACAACGCATGGTGTGGATGCCCGGTGTGTGTGCCCGGGGCATCCAGAAGCAGGATATCGAGCGCCTACGCAGGGATGAACCCAGGGAGAACTAAGGTAAGGGGTCTCTAGGATTGTGTACAAAGAAGTGTTTGGCGTGAAAAACACCTAGATGGTGCGAAATCAGGGCAATGGTCTTGCGCGCGACTAGTAGGATCATGCAAAAGGGATATGAATTGAGCGCGAGTGGAAAAGGCTGCACCCAAAGGTATGGACGCACCTAGCAAAAGGGATTGCATGCAATTGGACCGTTTTGCGTGAAACGGGATGAATTTTGTGCAAGGGAAGAACCCTGAAGGGTTTGGAATTTTATTTAAGCCAGAGGGATTGCGCGCAAAGGCGGATCCCAGGGCGAGGTGGCGTGAAAAGGATCAGTACCTGAAGGCCATCTTGCACGCACAGAATTCTTATTTCATGCACGAGAGACGATTTGAATTCCGCAACCCCGAAATGAAAGAGGATCCTACTATTTATAGGAATCCGGTGGCGTGGAATTCAGGGTGGTGCACAAAATTTTCACACCAGAGATGGTAGCGTGGAATGTTAACCGCGTGGGGGTGGGCACACAATTATTGCGCGCCTGCACCGGGGGCCCTTTGCAAATCCCAGACCCCTTCTACGTAGCACACTTTTTTCCATGTGCATTCCCCTTTTTTCCACGCAACACTTCTGGGCCCTCCGGACCGAGCCTCTAGGTCCAAATATGACTTCTTTTTGTAACTTCGAAACTTCCTTCATTAATTACGGACTTTTAGGCATCTACAAATATCCCCACTCTGAATTAGATTAGTGAGGGGTTGCAACGATCAGATTATGAGGGAAATGCTGAAATGCCGAAGTGTTGGGATTTGTGGTCTCCTACGCGCAAAAAATGGTGTGGCGCGCAAAAAACTGGCTGGCACGGAATGATATTTCTGCATGGCGCGGAACCCCAGCTTCACCTAAAAAAGGGTCCATGGGTCCCATGCTCCGGATGCCACTTTCTACCGCGATAGTCCCAGAGCTCTCGTGCGCAAAATTTCCTCTGTGCCTGTGCGTAAAACACGCTTTGGCAGCATGAAATTGCTCCATGTTTTGGCTATATTTATGTGCAAACCTGGAATTTTCCGCGCCCACTTCTCATATTTCACGCCCAGCTTCCGAATTTCACGCAACACATCCAGATTCCATGCAAAACATCTAGATTCCGTGCAACACTTCTGAATCACTTGGAGAAAATGGCTGCAAACCAAATAGATGAGGGGGAATCCACCGCTCGCAGAGCTGAAATGGAGGCGAATGAGGAGTTTTATGGTGCCAAGGTGGTTGTCTCCAATAACCACACTCTGTTCAATCTTCTAACCCCTACCCTGATGGAGTACCCTTTGTCCAAAAACCTTCCGCAATGGAACTTCGGCATTTTGGAGGAGGTTCTGCTGCCGGGCTTCGAGGTAGACACGCCGCGGTCATGGGTGACCCGTGAGGATGACCTTCCCCGATACAATATCACCAAAAATGGTCCTCCTACTAGAGAAACCAGGCACGTGGATGTATATGTCTTGAACCTGAGGACTAGGAATATCGTTGGGGGTGATCCTATTGTGGAGAGTTCCTCATCCCTCTACGCAAGCACGTTCCGTCAGAGCATCACGGACGATGCTAAGGGTTGGCTGCAAGATTGGAATTTTTTTTCTGGAGGAAACCTCACCAGTGAGTGGGCCTGGGCGTACTGGGTTCGCCATACGTGCGACCAATTTGGGGTCGAGCTGCGGAACATTGGTCTGTTCGAGGCGGTGTGGACGTCGCAGTTCCATTTCTACTGCCAACCTGAGCTTGGGATGGAGATATTCACCCGGTGGTCCCCTAACAGCAACACATTCCATCTTCACTATGGGGAAGCTGGCATTATCTTTTGGAACGTCCACTTTATTGGAGGTATCCCACTGGAGGGCTATCAATATGATGAGTTCCTTCCCCCAATGAACACTTGGGCGGACAGATCACAGAACCCCATGCTGATGTGGCATCTACTGGAGCTAGCCAAAGAGAGGCTAGAGGTCAAGGACTTCCTGAAGGACATCGCCTACAAGGATTGGTTCACCCTATTCTTGGAGAAGGACCCGACGGTCAAGATGCCGGTACGGGGAAAACGGTGCCCAACCGTGGCTCAGAGGAGCAATAATGGATCATACTGGAGGATCCTGGAGGCGTGGCAATACCAATCATGGGGATACACCATTATTGAGGCCTGATACCCGAATGTTCGATATGTCAGGTTCCTTGCCACCTTCCTGAGTGGGTGGCTCCTTCCGGTGCGGGACGTAATGATGGGCGTCCGTCTAGAAACCCTGGTGATGGCGAGCACCATGGCGGCCAACAAAAGGTTTAATCTGGGGGTCCCTTTGCTGGCTAGGCTCTACACCATTCTGGGACGCATCCCAATATTGGGGTCGCCTCGAAGGGTATGTGTCCCCCTCCAGATCTTCCATGGCTGGGTGGTAGCTCACCATGGTAGGTACACTTTCCCAAACACCATTCATCCTCCAGGAAATGGCCTGCGACCATCTCTACTGAACTTTTTCGGGGTCGTGCCGATGACGCTCAACAAGGAGGGGAGTAAGGATCAGAATTGGTAACCATGCCAACTTAAACATTAGCCCATTCCCCACCCTGATCGGCCAAATGATAGACAATGGGAAAGGCTCGCTGGAGCAGCAGGAATACTTCCAGAGCATCTGAGGCGGGGTTCTTGGGGCTTAGATTTGACTGGAAGATCATCTGTGATCCTTACGTGCCATCCCGATTTGCCAGGAAGTTCGGGTGCCTCCAGTGATATTCATGGATGTCTAGGAGGAGATGAATCCCTGCGTCCTTCGCCATATGTGGCTAATGTTCACAACTTATGGCTCTGGCGACATCATTACCCTTCCTCCCACTAGGGTCGATGCTGGCCTATCAACCGAGTATACAGAACACTAGGCCATTTCATACCCTGAGGGGCTTTTGCGCAAGTGAGTTCCGCAACTTGAGACTACCCATGTGGAACCTGGGTGAAGAGAGAGCAGGAAAGGTGCCGCTAGAAAGGGGGGATCAAGGGCGTTCTAGGCAGAGAGGCATGTGTAGGCCGGGACCTCAGCAGCGGGGACATCGCATGGTGTTGCTGCGACCTCGTTGCCCAGAGGAGGGTCACACAGAGCGTCCAGAGAACTACCCGAGAAGTAGATAAGATACCTACTTCAACCTTCCGACGATGAAATCTTCCCGACATTTGGGTCGGCCTGGATAACCCTGTGGCAGTCGATGAGTGTTGAATCCCTCTAGCAGAAGATAATGCAGGATGGGATCCAGCTAACAGAAGTCAGGCTCATTCGGGTTACCGACTGGGTAATCTTTCATCGAAGACATGCTTACCTGAAGGCTATGGACATGTACGCGTGCCAAAGAGGTTGGCACATGGAGCCATATCTCTTAGTGAAAGTGATGCTCGGTCAGAGGCATGATCTTGAACAGATGTCGTCGGAGGACGATGACGGTGGTGATGAGTCGGAGGGAGAGGAGGAGACAGGAGAAGACGAAGGATCTTAGGGAGGGTCCCGTCAAGGGAGCCTGCAAGAGAGTGGCAAGATCGTATACTCTGGCATAGACATAACTGAGATGGTCGAGGTCTGTCTCTATCCTTATTTATCCTCCTTTTTTATCCATTCACTTCTGCAATCTCTAATCCATTTCTCTATCTCACTCAGGAGCATATAAGAGCCGATCAGGGGTCCCCAATAGAAGAAGAAGAAGAGGCGCTGGTGGGATAGGGTGGGGCTCTGACGCCCATTATCGAACTGACAAGCGCTAAGGGGTCTCCTGCCACGATTTCTCCTATAGCGGCCAGAACACTGGAGGATGATGCCCTGGGTTCCTGTAAGTCCCTTACTTTTCTTCTGGTGCTTAATGTCATAGAACTCTACTAATCAGGATGCTCCCAGTACAGTGATCTCGTCGTTGGAGGCTCATTGAGCTGTCGAGCCCGGGCCGTCCGTGAGTGAACTAGTGGTGGACGTACGGTCTCCTCTAGATCATACTTCCCAAGCTAAGTCAGCCCCAACAATTAGTGACCAGGGGGAAGCAGACATCAGTGGTGCTGTCATTGGAGTGAGGCCGGAAGCTGACGAAGGCACCACCACTGTCGGGGTGAGAGAGGAAGGTCTCCCAGACGCTGAGGATCCTATTCCTCAAGAAGGCATCACTGAGGCAGATCCTGCTACTAACCTGATGGATGTCTTCCCTATATACTGGCCCACTGATCCCAAATAAATAGATGATTCCGATTCAAAGCGGCCGAGGAGAGCCAGATGACACGACGCAAAGGGTGGAAGAGCATCTAGCGTTTTCTCAGGCAGCCTCAAACGGATTGGCTGAGGTGGATGGGATTGCTCCTGACCTTGCTGTGTTTCCTATGTGCCAGAGCGGCTGATGTTCAATTCCTTCATCTGATGGTCCATGATTACATGGTCGAGAAGATACGTGAGAGGAGCCGGTGCACCGACGTTGCCCAGTGTCGGGAAGAATCGATGAGCAGCCGAGCATTCCTGAAGGAAGAACAGGAAGTCCGACACCTCGAAGATCAGGAGAAAGAGAATGAGGCCTTCATTGAAACATGATCTAAGCTTGTGGAGCAACTGACGGCCCAACTGGCTGACGTCCAAGAACAACTGATGGATGCGAGTCACCAGATGACCGTGCTTCAAACGGAGCAGGCGCAGGAACAAGCTAAGGTTTGCGAACTGCACTCTACGGCTGCTGATGAAGAGAGAGTCTTCAGGGGGTAAGAAGTAGTCCTGTAGGACACCAGCCAAAGGGTAGCAATGTTGGAAATATCTCTCCGAGAAGCTAACCCTTAAGGGCCCTGTTTTGCCCAGCTCATGAACTTTTTTCTTCGAATGTATGGAAAAATCCATTTATCTGTACCTTTGGTTTAATATGCTCATCCATAATCCCGAAATAAATAACAATTCATCTCTCTACTCATGCAGGTCGTACCCTATGTGAGAAACAAAGGATGCTCGTATTATCATTTTGTTCGACCATGGGAGTGTCAACCAAGCTTCAGGCATTTGAAATTGAACCCAGATTTCTGAGGAGGAGAGGGAGGCCCATCCAAAGGAAGGGAACCTCAGACCTGATTGATGTATCGTCTTCTCAATGTGCTCTAGTGCATGAACGGGGAAATTCTAGAGGCATTGGAATCAATTCAAACATGGGGAGATGAAAAAGGTGAATCATGTTACCCAAATTCGAAACACTATGGGAGGGGAGTGATGATGGAGGATAGATGTTAACCCTAGCGGAAACACAGCATCCATATCGCATTAGCCTGAAATGGGGACAATAAATGAGGGCTAACTGGTGACCATGTTCACAACATGGGGCCTAACTCAAATATCGCCGATCAGTCTTCCGGAACATTGGCCCAGGAAAGCAGGTGGACCATAGGTCAAGCATCCATACCGTTAGGGGGTCCCGACAAACATGACCAGTATTCCAGAACGTTGGACCAGGACAGCAGGCAGACCATAGGTCGAGCATCCATATTGTTAGGGGGTCCCATCAAACATGAAATAGGAGAAGGATCCAAATAAAGGGGCACACAAATTGTGGAAATTGAAGTGGTGGTTTGTTCGCATGGAATCCAACACTCCCAAAATTACGCCACTGTGGTGGAGGAACATTAGGCAGACCTATTAATCTGATCACGGATCATCCCTACTTTTACACAGGACCTCTCTGGTGAGCGAACTGTTGCTTACCTACATCACTATGGGGCATCCCAAACTTATTTGGGGCTAATGATGCAGTTACACAACTCCCCGAGAAGTCAGCCCAAAGGGCCGATAGTGGGGGGGAATAGACTTGTGATTCCCGGGGCTGGACCCAAGACGAAATTTCCGGGCATTCCTACGTATCCCATAAGGATGGGAATCAAGCCACATGTAGTTATAGAAAGAATCTTAGTTTAAGGTCTTAGAACTCAGACCAAGGGGTACAGAGTGCAGGAGACACACGAGAAGGCGGTCACGAAACCCGACGTGAATGGGGAAATAAGCCCTACTTACCATGTGTTCCCTGGGGAAGTGTTCCAGTCAAGGGACCAGACATGAATGTTAGGTTGGGCCCGTGGGGAAGTTCCCGGGCGCTCCTACATATCCCATAAGAATGGGAATCAAGCCATATGTAGTTCATGTAGGGTGTCATGGCACAATATGATACATGTTCAAAGGATGAAAGGGGTGTGCGGTTCTATCCCTTGCACCAAAAGAAGTGGCATTTGATGTATCTTGTTTTTCCTTGAAGTTGAATGAGATTTTTCTTTGTGAAGTAACAGACCTAGGGTAGAAATTCCTGGTATCTCCACAATAGTCAAGCCATATGCGGGCGTTGAAAAATTGTATGTTAAATGACCAATACCCAACATGATGTTCTCTATGGAGAGGTCATAAAAATGTAGTGCTATTTTCTGTCGTGCGGCCGGGATGATATCATCACAGTTTACAGTCATGTGGTTTGGCCAAACAACATAGCTTAAGGTCATATGGCTTGGACTCAGGGGAATGTGCACGATGTGATAATGAATACCCGACGCAGAGGAGGACATTATCCCATACCATCACTGCACGCGATTCCGGGGGAGGTTCCTCAGGCCAAGGGGCCGGAGAGGGTTTTAAGATCAAGGGGCAGGAGACACTAGACTCTAGCTGAGCTGGGGCCAAAATGAAATGTATGGGTGACCTCTCATTTCCCGTGGGGATTAGGGTCAAGATGTGCATGGTTCTTTGAGAATACCCAAGCCCATTATCATACCGCTCGGATCGCGGGAGCCCCGAGAGACACTATAACGCAACTTTTTCTGCCTGACGTGTGGAAGTGCACTGAGGGTTAGTGCAAAGAGTGTCAAGATTCCACCTTGACATGATGGGGTGGAACATAATGTAAATCATGCAACCAACATTCAGGGCCTGAAGGAGTCGGTGTGACGATGACAGATTACTGCTGACCCTGTTCGCAACACAGCATCCTATCGCGTTAGCCTGAAATGGGGACAAAGAAACGAGCATCGGCCACTGACCATGTTCGCAATGCGGGATTTGTATCAATATTTTGTCTGAAACCCTCGGGGGAATTGGCCCATAATGGTAGAAGACACCATAGGCGTTGTATCCAGGCTGTTCTGGGGGGTCCCTCCGGGTGTGAAAGAAAATGGGGATCCGAATGAAGGGGAGCACGAAGCTTGACAAGTGGACCGAACTTGGCTCAGTTGAATCCGAAACTCTAGGTCCTAGACCAGAGTACTCTGAACACCTTAGCAGACCACTGAAAAGGGTCGAGGGTTTCAATTTGAGAGAGGCCAAAATATTGAGGATTCCCGGGAGAAGGGTGCATGGCGCCAAAAACCCTGTACCACACCTATATATCCCCCTCGTGGAGAGGGACATGCCAAGAGGCTGAGGTGACCGGGAGATCATGGGATCTCTTAAGAGACAGATCTGGACCTGAAACCTAGGTGTTCAGGTGGTCATACGTATCTCATAAATATGGGAATCAATCCACATGTAGTTCTAGATGAACAGTTTAAAGTCATGTAGGATGATGAAAGGAATTTCATTCGGAAATGTGTATGGAACAACGAGTAAACTAACATGAATGAGGACATAATCCCACACAACACCATACAATCCCATAGGAAAGATCCTGGGCTGGGGGCCCGAGGCTGGGCCTCGGTCAGGGAGTCCTGACCGGCTTGCAATTTAACGTCTTCCAGTGAGGATAGGAAGAGGAGGAGGACACTTCAAATAAGGGTGGTATACGGTGCGGTGACTAACCCGACGTGAATGAGGAAATAACCCCACACCACACCGTACAATCTAGGTAAGAACTTGGGCTAGGACCTGGAAAGGCCAAGGGGCCTAAGGCTGGGCCTCGGTCAGGAAGGTCGGACCAGCTTGTAGTTTAACTTCATACGGGACGATTGTGCAGTTTAAGGTCATGTGGGACCGGAGGAAGTTTAGGTTCATGCGAGACCAGAGGCAGTTTAGGGTCATTCAGGACCAGAGGCAGTTTAAGTTCTTGCAGGATCGGAGGCAGTTTAAGGTCATGTGGGACTGGAGTTAGTTTACGGTCATATTGGACCAGAGGCAGTTTAGGGTCATGTGGGACCGGAGGTAGTTTAGGGTCATGCGGAACCAGAGACGGTTTAAGGTCATGCAGGACCAGAGGCAATTTAGGGTCATGCGGGACCAGAGGCAGTTTAGGGTCATGCGGGACCAGAGGCAGTTTAGGGTCATGCGGGACCGGAGGTAGTTTAGGTTCATGTGGGACCGAAGGGCTCAAGCGAAGTATTTCTTGAGGAACTTGACATTGGTGGGAGGAGTTATACGCTCACCATCCATGGTCACCAGGGAGTACGCTCCATTGGGGTACACCTTCTGAATAATTAAAGGTCTTTCCCATTTGGGCCCCAACCTGGGTGGTTTCCTGCCGGGGATCATTAGCGCCCTGAGGGCCAAGGCCAAATTTCCTTGTAGGAAGGAGCATAGGTGAACCTTCTTGTTGAAAGCTCGAGCCATCCTGCTCTGATGCCTTTCCAGGTTGTGCAATGTAGGAAGCCTATTCTTGTCCAGCGCTTCTAATTCAGTTAGACGGATTTTAGCAACTCTATCCGGCTCTTTCTGGTCATAGACCGCTGTGTGCAATGGGGGAAACCGAATCTCGATGGGCAGTACGGCCTCATTTATGTACACCAGGGAATACGGGGTCACCTGGGTGGAATTGCGAGTCGTCATTCGATAAGCCCAGAGGGCGTTGGGGAGCTTATCCGGCCAACTCTTCTTGTTCTGACCAACCAACTTTTGCAGAATGTTAGAGAGGGTTTTGTTAAACCCCTTGATATGTTCATTTGCCTACGCATGATAGCGGGAGGTATGGTTAGAGAGAATTTTGTACATGGCGTAGAATTTCATCAACTCGACTACTCGGAAGTTGGTGCCGTTATCAGTGAGGATAGCGTGAGGTACTCCAAATCGATTGATGATATTGGAACCCACGAAGTCGGCGATGGAACGTGCCTTGAATTCCTTGAGAAGAATTCCCTCTCCCCACTTGGAAAAGAAATCCGTAGCTGTCAGAATGAACCGGCATTGGCGAGCCATTGCTGGTGGGTAAGGTCCTACGACATCCAACCCCCAGACTGCAAAGGGCCAAGAATACCTGGTAGTGTGGAGAGGATCTGGTGGCCGATGCACAAAGTTAGCATGAACATTGCATGCATGGAACCTCTTGGTAAACTCAATGCAGTCATGGATCATGGAGGGGCAAAAATACACTAACCTCCGAATCTGGTGAGACAATTGCGGCCCAGCCTGGTGAGCGCCACAGGAACCGGCGTGGACCTCTATCATGACTTGTGGGATCTCAACTCCCTGAATACAACGTAGGAAAATACCATCAAACCCACGTTTATAGAGAATCTGCCCAAGTCTGGGACCACTCTGAAGAGTAAATTGTGATGCGAAGTGTCGTAATTGCTTGCGCTCTGCCCGGTTTGATGGAAGATTGTCGTGTTGGAGGTATTCGACCAAGGGTGTCCTCCAATCATGAATCATCTCGATCACAACACCCAGGGGGCCTGGGGGTTCCGATGTAGAGGCTCCGGTGGTGATATGGATTACCCACTGGCCATCTTCGTCATCTGGGGTAACATGAGATATGACTCTCTGGTGCGCCACATGGATAATTAACTCATCCTGTTCGGGCTCTGCGAGTGATGCAGCCAAACTGGACAAATCAACTGCCTGAACATTCTACGATCGGGGAACATGAGTAACCTCAGGTGAAGAAGGTTTCTGAGCCATTATCTGGAGAGTATACTCTAATAATGGCGCGAGCTCTGGTTTCTTGACGACATATTCACCATTGACCTGCTTGATGACCAACTCGGAGTCCCCTTTCACATGCAGATGGGGCACATCGACCTCGACGGCCTGATTGAGGCCAGTAATGAGGTCATGATACTCTGCCTCATTGTTGGTGGAACCTTCCGATAGTAGAAATTAATATGGCAGGATGGATTGCGCCAAAGTAATGAAGATGACACCCAGGCTTATTCTGTTGATCTTAGGTTCATTGAGTCTCCTCCCATTGGGGCTTCGGGAGGTGCCATCAAAGTAAATCTACCAACATGGGATAGCATGATCGACTGAGAGGATTGCCTCATCAAGAAAACCTAGGTCAAGTGACTGATTCACAGAGGTTAGGTGAGAATCTATAAATTCTACCAATGCCTATCCTTTGATAGCCTTCTAAGGCAAAAACCTAATGTCAAACTGCTGGATGATTACCGCCCAATGTGCCATTCGTCCAATCAGCATAGGTTGGTTCAGAATGTACTTCAATGGTTCTACCCGAGAGACCAGTTGTACCTCGTGGTGCTGCAAGTAGTGCTGCAATTTTTTTACATCAAACATGAGCGCCAGATAGCTCTTCTCAATGGGAGAATATCTTATTTCTGTATCGAGGAGCATGCGGCTGAGGTAGTAGAGGTTGTTCTCTGTTCCCTCTTTGTTCTTCTAGGCGAGAAGTGTGTCGAGGCACTGTTCTAGGGCGGTCATGTAAAGGACTAGTGGATTCCCGGAGACAAGTGGCATCAAGAACGAAGGTTGGAGCAGATACTACTTGATTTCCTCAAAGGTGGCCTGGAACTCTTCATCTGATTCGTAGGCAGAGCTTTTCTTCAGGAGCCGGGAAAAGGGCTTACACTTGCCAACCAGATTCATAATGAATCGGCGTATGTAGGCTAAGTGGCCTTAGAGACCTCGAAGCTCCTGAATATGGATTGGGGGAGGCATCTGGATGATGGACTTGATCTTCTTTGGGTTGATCTCGATGCCTAGGTATCTGACAACAAAACCAAGGTACTTGCCGGAGGTGACCTCGAAAGCACACTTCAACGGGTTCATCTTCAGGTGGTGGGAGCGGAGGAAACCAGACACTTTATCAAGGTCCTTGATATGGTCCTGATGCTGGTACGATTTTACCACTAGATCACCCATGTAGAATTCCACCAATGTTCCCAGAATCGTCTTGAATATGCGATGCATGGCCCGCTGATAGGTGACACTTGAATTCTTTAGGCCGAAGGGCATAACCTGGTAACAGAAAGTACCTTGGGGTTCCCTAAAGGCAATGGACTACTCATCCTTGGGGGCCATCCGGATCTGGTTGTACCCAGAATACCCATCCATGAAGGAGAGGGCTTAGAACCCGGCCATAGCATCAATCAACAACTCTGTCACTGGAAGGGGAAAATCATCCCTCGGACAGTGACGCTTGAGGTTGTGAAAGTCAATACAGACCCTGATTTTTCCGTTCTTCTTCTTGACTTGCACAATGTTGGCTAGCCACTTGGGATACTGGACTTCCTTAATGAAGTTGGATTTGATGATCTTATCAACTTTGGCCTCAACCATGGAACCATGAAAGGGGTGCATCTTTCTTGAAGGCCGCTTGAATCTGCGTTGACTCACCGGAAGACCGAGACGGTGAATGGATACTTGAGGATCTAGTCCTGGAATCTCGTTTTAACTCCAGTAAAACACGTCACAATGTTGTTTAAGGACGTCTATGTACTGCTTCTGCTCTTTGGGGGGCATGACGACACTGACCAATGTGGGTCTCGGGTCCGCCTCGCTACCGAGGTTCACCTGTAGCAACTCGTTGACGTGGTGGAGATGCCTTCCTCAAAAGTTGGGGGGAAATCTTCCATATCTTCTTCTGTATTCATGGAGGGATCCTCCGTAGGGGGGGGGGGGTTAATTCCACGTTAACAGACCCTGAGAGAAGGCTGGTACTAGCTTGGGTGGCGGTGGTTATTGCATCGGGGCACTCTGGTGCCACTGAGATCATAGGGATGGATGCAGTTGACCCAATCTTGTTTGGCCTTCGGCCCAAGGGGCCACTCTTGATAACATCAAACCAGTAGTGGAACGTCGGATTGAGCCAGTTAATTCTAGCCTGACGAAATAGACACGTAGGACGTACTGCCATTTCCATGAGCCTGACATCCCGATACCGTATAGGGGTAGGAGGTTCCGGGATCACCCGAGCCTGGTTGGTGTAGGAGTACAAGGTGATTTTCCACCGTTGCTGTCGGGAGTTGGGAGGATGGTTCCTTCTTGTATCGGAAATGACAAAACACTTCCCCATGTCAGGGGTGGTGGCTTCCAACCGATGGATTGGGAAGATGTAAGCATCATTCAAACCTACCCAAGGGTCGGTTGTAGGGGAGATGGGCTCAACTTCCCTTGCCTGGACTTGTTTATCCTTGCTCTTGTAATAGTCATCATCTAAGTAGTAGGCTTCACAAGAGGAAAAAGGAGACGTGTCACCTTTGAGGATGCCCACTCAACCATTAAGGGAGTATTTGAGGCATTGGTGATACGACGAAGGGACCACTGCATGCAGGTGGAGCCATGGCCTGCCCATTAATGCGTTGTATGCGGCGTCCTAGGAGACAGACATGAACTCGATTCTAGAAATTAGGCCATCGAACTGAGTCTTCAAGAGGATCTTTCCAACCGAGGTCTGCTCGGTCCTGTCGTATCCCTAGATTTTGAGATTGGAGGGAGTTAGATCATCCTCAGACAAACCCAGCTTCCACAGTGTCTGATTCGGGATTAGGTTAATCCCAGAACCCGTGTCAACAAGATAATGGTAGACTTCCACACCATTGAACTGGCCAGTGATATATAGCAGGAGAATGTACCCTTGTATAGGAGGGTCTTCTTCTTCACCAGATAATGAGATAACTACCTGAAATTCAGCATTCTCAATTTCCTCAGCCTGGAAGGTTTCTGCAGCTGCTACCTCCATCTCAAACTGGAGGGGGATTCTTAGGGCCTCGACAAGAACCTCATGCATTTCAGACGACAGGAGAAGATCCTCAAGGATAGAAAGCCTCACTGGAATTCCAGTAAGGTGCTTCAGAACATCATACTTCTGGCCTAGATGCGAGCCTCTAGTTACAGGAGTCCACTCTATAATTGGAGGCATGACGGGCCCTACCGCCTGGATTGACAGCTGACTAGTGCTAGGCATATCTTGTTGCTCACTAGTCGACGCCTAGAGAGTGGTTGCTGGATGAGGACCAGAGGCTGGGGTCGGCTGGTGGTAGTGCGAAGCTTGTCGCGGCATGGCCGATGTGGTTCCGCCTGATCCAGTAACACAAACGGTGGTGGAGGTGGACCTGTGGACATCGGATGAAGGGGTTGCATGCGATGTGCTCTACACTGGGCCTGCTGTCTGGTATCAGTGGTGTGCACGACCTAGCTGGAGGTGCCAGTTCTTGTGCCCCAACAATCCATGTAATCACAACTTCGACGACGTTGGCGACAGCTGGGAACATTGGGACGGTCTACCTGGCGTCCCCTTCGTCGGGATTCAAATAGGGATTTACCAACTCTAGGGTGTTAACCGAAGTGTACCCCGAACTTTCAATTGAGGAGTCATCCACTACCGAGCGGAGTCTTGGAGGGATCCCCATTTCTGGGGGCATAAATTCACCAATAGTGCGGGATGATGATGGCATTGGCAGGGTGCGTTTTTTCTTATTGCGCCGCTGCTGCTTGCTCTTATGGGAAGATACTTGCTGAGATGATGATGTCGGAGTAGTAAACGCATATTCTAAGGTCTCTGGATGATTCAGGCATGCATGGATAATTATATTGGCACAAGAGACCACCTTGCGGGCCATCTAGTCATTATACTTCTGGGACCCACAGTCGGAAACCTACTGCCATACACCTTCGTCGCTTTTACTTCCATCCAATCTCACAAAGACATCTTCCACTTGTGTCGGGGCTGGGCCCAACCTGACTATATTATTTTCAATCTGGTCTTGGAGCTAGTCCTTGAACACGTAGCATCACTTGATGGTGTGCCCCAGGGTTCGGTGATAAGGGCAGTAGTTGGGGTGATCAATGAGATGCGCTTATTCTGGCTTCTGGCACTCGGGCAGCCGCATTATTCTCTGCTCCAGGGCACCGTGGAAGTAACTCAGGACTTGAGCCTCATCAAACGATTAGGTTCGATTCCTTCTATCCGGAAGGGGGGATCTAGGAGGCTGACCCTGACGGGGGGTCGTAGGAGCATGCTAAGGAGGCAGAACTTGATTATCTCGCCTAGGCGGTGGCGGCGCGTTACGCGGAGGCGCTTTCCAATTTTGAGGCAGTCGTTGCTGGGTTGGAAGTTGTGCCTATGGTGGAGGACCCCTATGGCGCTATGGAGCTGGCCTCACTGGTAGAAATTCTAGCTACCTGGGGGCCTCTATCTGGGCCACAACAGCGGGCTCGGCTTTGGCAGCTCTCCCTGCTGGGATTACGGGAGGCAGTAGGCATGCCTGACTGGCCTGTTGCAGGGATTCTTTGAGGCGTTGGGCCTTGTCTGAGATGTTTCGGAACCCTCAGGGTAATTCTGAGTGATCAGAGAAGGAACCAGCTCTGCCTTGACGTTACCTACGCACATTGTCAGTATTTTCTCCTGAGTTAGTGTCATGTCAAGGGAGTATGTGAGCCCCTTCCATCGGTGGATGAAGTCTGCGACTCACTCATCAGGCCTTTTCTTGCACCTGAAGAGGTCTATGATGTTCGTCTTCTCGGTTGTTGAACTGAACTGGTAGAGAAATTTTCTGCGAAGGTCCTCCCCGCTAGTCATGGATTCGACAGGGAGCTGGTTGTACCAGGTGAATGTCGGCCCCTCCAGTGTCTGAAAAAATCAACGGATCTTGGCGGCCTCCTGCTATGATGGAGTCCCTAACATAGTCCCACACATTGATTTGAAGTGGGCTAGGTGCTATGGCAGGTCTCTTGTCCCATTAAATGGGGTGAAAGTGGGGTTCCAAAATCCCGGAGGTGCTGGCATATCATCCAACCATGTTGGGTACAACTTGCCGTCTAGTGGGATTGCCACCTGCTGAGTTTCCAAAGCCTCTAAGTGGGCGATGAGTGATGCAATTGGATCATCTAGATGCAGGTTCCTATCCTGATGGAGATCCCTAACCAAAAGCACATTGTCGAGCTCTTCAATTCGGTTGACAAGCTCAGCAGCTCGTGGAGCGGCTGGTGGAGCAACCCTTGGGGCGGCGGGAGGAACCTGAGTGGGGTCTCTTGGGTGGTCACACCACTCAGGAGGGTTTGGAAAAACATATCGCGCCCTCTTTCCATGAGCTCCGACCTCTCCTTTGTCTACGAACATGGCATGATCGAAGTTTCCTAGGACAATCTCGTTGAGGGGTAGTTGTTCCTACCCCTGCTGCCCCGACCTAGGATTGTCGTAGTTAGGTCGCCGCTCTGCAATGCATTTATCCAGAAGCTCATCGACCAACCTCTTTTACTTAGCAATCTGTTTGGCACAGCGTGGCCTTCTCAAGTTCTTCCTCTGCCTTTTTCACTGAGGCAGACGGGTCAGAGAGCTTGACAACCCCAACCTGCTCTTTACCCTTGCCGATATTCTGGCTCAGTATTAATGCCTCAGTGGGTGCGGGGAGACCAAGGAGGTTCCTTTGATGATGAGTAATCCTCCCTTATGGGTCCAGTGGCAGCTTGTCCTCAAGGGGTAAGTCCCCATAAAGAAGTTCCAGACCGTTCCCCTCTCTCGATAGATTGTCCATGTTGACCGCAGCTGCCCTCGGGGGCATGTCCTCAGAGCCATCCAGTGAGTCAGGCTGCCATTGAATCCCACTGAAGAGAAGGGAAGCGTACTGCCCCCATCCACAAATGTGTGCGTGGGTATTGGCCTCCTCGACAACTTTGCAGAGTACATGAAAACTCTGAACGCATTATTGTTAGAGGGCCCTGTGGTGGCCAAGTTACTCGGGGTGCCGGACTGCAGGGAGCGTGGCCAGGTCGACCCAACAACATTGCTCGCTAATATCCTCGAGGGGTGATTGGATCCTGGGATAAGGCACTTTCTGGTGGAAAAGACGGGAGTGAGTCACCTGGAGGGTCTGGAAGAAACATTCAAACTCTCCCAGGGTGAGTGATTCTGGTGTATCAAAATCCGAACCTGCGACCGGCCAAAACTTCTTGGGGAAGTGGCCTACTGCGAGGATGGTCCAGAATCTCCATGACTCAACTTCAAGATCTGGCCCTTGATGGCGCTACTCATCAACTAGGAATGGCTGGGGAACTGGCAGCGGTGCTGAAGCAGGCCGTTGGGCTGGTGGGCTAGCCGGTGGAGAATACGGTGAGGAGGCCGATTTGCTGCCAAACACGAGGTCATCCTCCAAGGGTTGTGATGACCTAGCCTCCATGTCGTGGTAGGATGGACCGGTGAACGGGCCTCCTTTCCCAGTTTCGGTGCTTTTCGGGGGTGTGCTATGTCACAACTCTTCTTCCATCGACCCCCAAAAAAGCTTTCCTCTTTCTCTGACCGAGGTGGAAGGTGATTTTAGAGAGGCTGATGGTGACTGCAAGTTCTACCCTTGGGAGTACACCAAGTCCTCGTCCTCCTGGATATACCTTCGGATGGAGGCGGCGATCATATGGGCCTCACACTCAGGGAGTACGAGGCTGATACGCCGTGTCCCTATCCCATCCCTTGACTCAGAGGACTGAGGAGAGGGCTCAATCTCCGAGTCATACTCCACCTCAGAGTCTGAGAAACGGACTGGTCTGATTTCTGTCCGGCCTTCCCTGGAATTTCTCCTACGACGACGACGTCCCGCCTTCCTGCCCCTTGGTGGCTCCTCAGGGTAGGGATGATTTCTGTCACAGAATCCTTTGGCCACATTGGTACTTGGGTGGAGAGGATTGAAGGCCGGGGTGCAGGGAGCACCAAGGGAAATGTCGAAAGGGACACGGGGAGGACCTCCATGAGGGTGAGTGACTAGATATACAATGGCTCCATACTCACAGCCTGTGGTAGGGGAAGTGACCTCGTACCCAGTGTAGTGAGCGCTGGAGAGATCCCCACTCAGAGTGTTGCTGTCACGGGGAAGTCCCTTACCTCCAAGAAGGCCTCTGGGACGAGGTTGGAAGCCGGGACGGCCCACACCTCCCAGAATGGTGGCACATAGTAGGCCTTCACACTGGATGGTGCTACCGTGAATTGGTCCGCATCGGCCATTGCTTGTGCCGACGACTGGGAGAGTCGACCAAACCTGCCCGTGGGGCGGTTGGGGCCTCAATCTGGATCAGGCATATAACTTCCCCTACTCAACGTGTGTGGGGTTTTGATGATAGGAGTCAGCAGTGGATCGATCCATAGTGGTTGCTGACATTGATGCCCCGGGGCGAGCATCCTCTTCCCCTCATGCCCAATGCTTGCGTCGAGTCAGATGGGTTGGAGATGGTGGTACGGGCACATGGATTTCCTTCTCCTCAGCTCGGGGAGTCGGGCGGCCGTGCCAACGCGACTTGGCAGGGTCCCTTTCCGTGAACCCTTGAAGCAGGTCTCTGATTGGGCCAACCCAGACATCCCCTACCTCGTCAGCGTAGGGGAGGGAGGTTTCAAGGTGTTCTGGGGATAAGCTCCCAAAACTGTTGAATGTCGGGGTGGGGAGCAGCAGCTCCCTGTGCAGCCCTCGGGGGTGGCATTGGCAGTGAGGCGCAACAACCTCGAGGTCCAAATAGGTTGTGTCCCTGGTGGGGATGACCCCCTCCTCCTCATACCTACACACAAGGTCATTGATCACCCTTAGTTGGATAATCTATGATGGGGAGAGGGGGCATGAGTGCACAATTGTTGCGGTAGTCAGAGCAGTTGTGGAAGAGGAAAAACCATGCGAGGTGGTCGTGTTAGTCCTGCCCTGCCCCCATGTCGGTGGGTAGGTGGAAATCAAGCTCTGGATGCAGCGATCTGATTCTTGAAAGAAGGGAGATGAACCCATTAACACTGATAGGAAAAGAAATCAACAACCAGTATCCCAACGCCATTCCGTCTTCCATTGTCGGTAAGAGGGATCCATGCTGAAAACATCGTAGAATGGAGTGCTCAATGTCCGGACTGCCCCAACCCCTGGCGGGTTTCACGTCCTAGTGCTGGGTGCCCAGACCTGGTGACATGCTAACCTTATGACTCCCCAAATTCTACTAGTCTCCATATTGAGGAGAATACCTTCACGTCAGGTTCACCATTTCCTATTTCCAATTATTTCCGCAGAGGCGCGTGCATCCGTCACGCAGAGGACATGCAGCTCTTTGACCTGCATTCCCACTTTCCAATGTCAGGAGTCATTCACTCCATATTCAGGGACGTCTGCTCCTTGATCGAAACCAGGATGATGGGATGTCGGTTCCTCCTTCCGTGGATTCCTCCTTGGAACTTGTCACCTAGTCTGAGTCTCCCTCCTAGATTTAATATGTGTTCGTGAAACTCTTCTCAGTGCCATATCATCATGGACACAAGTTAATTATGCTGCTTCCTTCAAGACGCTCCAAGGGGTCTGGTCGGGGTAGCAACCTTCGATTAGTGGAGTGGTCACGCTGAGGCATCATTGGCGTGTCTTGACACTGGGGAATTGGCATGTCTGTCTTCTGTCCCTTATTATAGGGATTATCAAGGGCGTAAAAGCCCAAGGCATCCCACATCGAGCGCGGGGAATAGTATTCCATAGGCATGTCTCTAAGGTTTTCCTCATCTTCCCATGTTTAACACGGGGTGTGCCGCGAGTTTAACGTCCAGTGGAGACGGATCGGACTAATCGGAATACTGGAAAGAGTGGATCAGATTGAAGAACCCCCTGGAGGGAACACCGATGTTGGGGCCGACACGTGGGTGGCTTCCCGAATGCTGTGGAGTGGAATGAGATGGCATGATCCCACCGGGATGTGGCGTCCTGGGTAAGAATCAGGATAGGTGATGAAGTAAAGGGGCTTGAACCTCTTGGAGGCTTCCTAAGTATCCACGTGGTAGGGAATCAAAGTCCACGTAGTTCGGGAAGATACAGTGGGACACCTGAAAGGGCGACCCGTGAGAATGAATGCATGGATGGGCCACAGAGGGAGTAAGACCTCTGAGTTAGGGCATGAGCTTCTCAAGGCGTGTGGGATTGTGGGATAGGTCAGGATGAGACGTGGGTGTTGGGCTTGAACATCGTGGAAGATTCTTACGTATCCCCGTGGTGGAAAATCAAATTCCGCATAGTTCGATGAAATACAGTTTAATGTCATGTGGGACGGGGTATTCGGGGATTAAGTTCTGAGATGGCCCAAGGATATGGGGGCGGTGAGCTGATGTGAAGAGGGACCTGGGGCCCAGATGGTGGATGGATCGAGCTTAAGCTCTAAGAAGGCCCACAATGGTCGGTAAACCGAAGTGAAGAGGTCAGAATGACTGGGTGGTGGGCTTGAACCTCGTGGAGGCTTCCTACGTACCATGCCTTGACATGGATCAAAGTCCTCGTAGTTCGGGTGTATAGTTTAACGTCATGTGGGACGGAATGAAATTTAACGTCATTCGGGACAAGATGTAGTTTAATGTCATGTGGGATGGAATTTAGTTTAACGTCATGCGGGATAGGGGAATTTGGGGCATACGCTCTGAGGCAGTACAAAGTGTTGGTGAACTGACGTGAAGGGTGTCAGAATGACCAAGTGGTGGGCTTGGACCTCGTGGAGGATTCCTATGTACCATTCCTTGACTTGGATCAAAGTACTCATAGTTCACTGTAGGTGGGGGTCGGGGTCGGTGCTCACTCTAAGGTCACATGTGTCATGCTCGGTGTGAGAAACAAGAGACGACAGAGACCTGACGATCACGTCGTGAAGGGTGCGTCCATGGGAAACGAATATGGGCTTACGCATTGTGCGGCCTGTGGTGCCAAGAATTACTCTAGGATAGAGTCCTGAGGGTGAAAAAGCACAGAGGGGGAGGGATTTGGGACTGAAGAAAGGAGGAGTCCCACTTCCCATCATTCTCCACGCTAGCCCTGACATCGGGGAAGTATGGAGGTGCATGGGTGCTACCTTCCGCAAGAGGGTCTAGGGGCTTACACCAAGGCGACTGCCCTTCCCCCATGGAAAAACACCACTCCAAGAGGGATTATATCATCCCATGTAGGGGGTTGATCCCATCCCCATGGAGACAAACGGCGTAAAGAATGTCCGAGCCGGGGGGACCCTGCTTGCGAGGCACGAGACCAGGTCACAATTTAACATCATGTAGCTCGGACGAGGTGGGTTCACTACGCACCCCTAGGAATTACATGACTGGTACCCTCTACTCCTTGTCGGATGGAAGGTATCGGAAGATCCGTTGTGAAGGGGGGTCGCAGAGCGAACCATCGAGGGGTCTATGTTAGCATGGCTATGCGAAGAAGCAATAGCTGTTAGCGTGCCTATGCGAAGAAGCATGAGGCAAAGCAATGCAATGGTAAAAACCACTCAATGGACCTTGAGATTACTTTTTACGATTCTGGAAGGTCGTACGGGAAAAAAGTGCATGGTGTGGATGCCCGGTGTGTGTGCCCAGGGCATCCAAAAAGAGGAAATCGGGTGCCTACACAGGGAGGAACCTGGGGATCACCAAAGTAAGGGGTCCTGGGGATTGTGTGCAAAGAAATGGTTGGCGCGCAAAACACCGGGATGGCATGTAATCAGGGCAGAGGGATTGCACGCGACTAGTAGGATTGAGCAGAAGGGATATGAATTTCACACAAGTGGAAAAGGCCGCACCCAAAGGTAAGGTCGCACCCAACAAAAGGGATTGCGTACAATTGGACCATTTTGCATGAAACGAGAGGAATTTCTCATAGGGGAAGAACCCTGAGGGGTTTGGAATTATATTTAAGCTAGAGGGATTACGCACAAAGTCAGATCCTGGGGAGAGGTGGTGTGAAAAGGATCAGTACCTTAAGGCCATCTTGCGCACACAGAAGTCTAATTTCATGCACGAGAGCCGATTCGAATTCCGCAACCCTGAAATGGAAGATGTATCCTTCTATTTATAGGCATTTGGCGGCGTGGAATTCAGGGTGGCATGAAAAATTTTCATGCCAGAGATGGCGGTGTGGAATGTTAACCGCGCGGGGGCGAGTGCACAAATATTGTGCGCCTGCGCCGGGGGCCCTTCGTGAATCCCGGACCCCTTCCGCGCGACACACTTTTTTCCACGCGCATTCCTCTTTTTTCCACGCAACACTTCTGGGCCCTCCAGACTAATCCTCCGGGTCCGAATATGACTTCTTTTTGTCACTTTGAAACTTCCTTCATTAATTATAAACTTTTCGGCATCTACAGGGATGTAGTTGGTTAGTTGTTTGTGGTATATTAGGTTCAAAAAAATTTAGTGTGGTTTCCTCAATGGTCAAAAGTATTATACTAGTAGATTATATACTAATAGTATTCTATTTAAGGTTATTTTTTCTCATTATTTTATTTCTACACAATTTTTATATGATTTGGGATTGAAAGTGTAACTGTTGTATGGGGAGGTGAAAATGGATACTTTATAGGGGAAGAAAATAGATTCAATTAACATGTGTTTATAATGTATGAAATCATCATTTTTTGTCAAAATATTTCTGATATATATACTCTTAGTACCAAAAATCGAATCTTCGGCGTTAAAATATGTGATATGTCTAATGAAATGGGGGAACAATGCCCTTGGGATCATTTCAGAACAATGGGTATCCTTGTCCAGAACATTAAATATTTAAGAACGACATCAAAATTTTTCATGAAAATCACTTATGTGAGAAAGGAAATGTCAAAATTTCAAAGTTAAATGGATATTATATAAGCCTTAAAAATGAAATAAAGGGGTCATGCATAACAATCAAACAGTGTGTGCAAATCCATAAAGTTTCAAGTTGTGTTAGAAAGGCAATGTCAAATAGAAAAGTTCTACGTACAACCTATCCAACCTCCAATAGAAAATAAATGGGTTTCATAGAACCCAAATTTTAATGATAGAGGCTTTAAATAGCATGAAATTCTCCAATAATGTGTCATTTAGTCCCATGTTATGCAACATGGACAAATTTTCATGGATCAGTGGCTTAGTATTTCAAAATTACTATATATAGAGACCCCCCCATATTTTTGGGATGGACCTCTAGATGAAAAATATGCACACTCTCAGCTCACATGACTTTTTCATTTCATTAAGTCATTCAACCATATCCTCCCATGGATTATCCCAAGTAGAGAGATTGTGAGAAAACATTTCAAGAAACTTCCCTTTTTGAGGATGCCATTTCGTGCAAGATGAAATCATTCATGAAACTACAATATTCATGTTTCACAAGAAAACATTTAACAATACTTATCTTGTTGAGGATGCAAGTACGTGAAAGACGAAATAATTCATGAAACTCCAAACTTCATGTAATAAAAAATCATTCTACTATGTATTTTAAATCCATGCCACATCCTTGTGATAGAGCCCAAGGTTCCCACAACATTAAAACATTTGGAAACTCCAAAGTTTCACAACACATCCTCTGAGTCCACAATTTGATGACTCCATCCTCCAAACATAGTTTCATGCAAGTTTATTATAAATGAGACCTACTCCTATTCAAATCGGGTTCACTCATGATAACCCCATCCACACAACAAGTGTCATGGAACCTCATTTCTGAGTAATTTTCTCTAAAACTGGTTTAGAAACCTCATTTAATTCTACTACTAAGAATAGGAATCCTTGTATCAGGACCCCTACATGAATCATGAACTGATCAGTGTTGATTCATTATACTCTCCAAAATAATTTTCAAAGTGCAGATGTAATCTCTATACTTAACATCATTTAGGAAAACTGGTCATCTTCCCCCTCATTGAGCACATGAAAGGTCTATAGATCCTTTTCTCTAATCACTCTAATATGGAATGGTAATATTCACACATAAGTCTCAATTATGTATAATCTACAAGAATTTAAACTGTATGGAATAATATCCTAGTCTCATGACATTAAACTTCATGGAAACATCCTCAATGAAAAATGTTAAACTACAACATTACCCTATGTGATGAGCATGGTATTCCTTGTGTGATGATCATTGGATTTTTGATGTGATGAATATAAGATTTATCATATTATGAGAAGGAGATGATCACCCCATCTTCCATGAAATTTCACGCATAATTCCCACTCTATTCCTTATTGTCACTTCTTTAAAAATGAAATAGTCCCTACCACATGATGTTTAACTACATAGTATGGACCCATCCTATGAGCATAAATTTTGTAATTAAACTATGTGGGTTTTGTTCCTTATCTCACAATAGAGTACATAGTATTCCTCTCGAAGTTCCAATATTACCATCAAAATAATTTTGTCTCTCATTCATGGGTGGTGAGTCAAAGGTGGCCTCACCATCTCTAAAACAAAAATCTTAATCCCAACTCACATCCCTTTATAGATCTAGAAACATTGAAGCCTGGCCATCTTTATGGATTACACTAGAGCTCCCATAAATCCAAAGTACCCATATATTTTGGAATTACCATGATATGATGATTTATTCCTAGACGAGTATTTGAAAAGAATATATTTGAAGCTTCCCCCACTAGACATTAAACCATGAGCACCCTCACTCAGTTATAAATGTTTTCTTAGCCCAATACATGTTGAGAGTGTTGGGAGGGTTTCCCCACTAAAAATTAAATCTTTGATCACCTTCACTCATCTATAAACCTATAAATCCTCCCAGTGCATCAAAATCCCAACCCTATGTGGGGTCTCTATAGATCCTTAGGTGATTATCCATAGAAGAATTTGTGGTGAGCATTTGATCTCTTTATCCTAAATTATGTGATGATCATGAGTTTCCACCTCATGTGATGAGAATGGGATACCTTGGGAGTTGAGAATACTAAACCTATGTAATAATCATAGGATCTCCTCTTCCATAACCAGGTGATGAACTTGGGGTTATACCTCATGTGACAGGCCTGATATGCTTTAAGTTATGAGAATAACATGACTATGTGATGAGCATATGATCTCTTATTCCCTACCTAGTTGAAAAAAAACTATGTTTCTACCTAATGTGATGATCTTGAGATGACTTAGGTGGAGAATATAATAAGACTATGTGATGAGAATAGGATCCCTTCTTCCCACCTAGTTGAGAAACATAAGATTCTACCTCATGTGATGATAATGATATGCCTTATTGAAAAATAGTAATAAGTCCCTAATTGATGATTATAGGATATATTCACCCTTTTCTTGGGTAAAAATACTAAGTTCTTACTTGGTTTAATGAGAATTGGATTTCCTAGGTGATGAGTCTAAAATTTCATATGTGAAAAACCAATGTTTTTTGGGCATGATGAGTGTTGGATTCCTCACATGAATAATGTGGTATACCTTGTCTAATAACAATGTGGTTCTTGTGGAGATACGCCTTGTATGACTTATGCACTAAACAAAAGTTTCCTCATGGTAATCACAATATGCCATATGTTTTTCATGAGATATTCCTTATATCATGAGCATAAAATTCCCACAAAACATCAAATGAGGAAAACTTGGTGTCCACTAGAAGATGGTGTCAGAAATGAGATTCACTAACATGCCTTAAATTTGTAAAGTTAACTTAGACTAGGCTATTTTATCCAAGGATTAATCCATGAAAATAAGAACTTGCATCCCGTAATCTTGTTCTGATCAAGGAGTCGACATCATCAAACCTGGTGGTAAAGGTCATCCACTTTTAAAAAGAGGTAGTGTGGGGCAACGAGGTACTGCGATCAGTCAATGGATGTAGGCCCCCAGTATGCACAAGACACATTAGTGGAAGTATCAAAAAATAGAATGGTGAACCTGATGTTTATATCTTCTCCTAAAACAAGTATTAAATGAGTAATAATGGGTATCACTGGTTCTAGGAATCATAGTTTGTAATCCCATTCCTTCCACCCGGGATAGGATGAGTAGCATTCGAAACATTGAGTATCATCACCACTAGATCTTTACTAATAGTTTTACTCATATGTTAAGTGGGAAAATAGATATCAATCATGATTGTAATTTTTCCAACAATAATCATTAGAGAAGAAGATATTATCATCTAGCAGTCCCTTACAATTACACTTCTTCTGTAAAAGACACCTCTCCCACTTCTCCTAGTTACCCTCACCCCATATCTCCCTTAGAGCTCTTTCAGTAAAGGGTTATCACTACCCTCATCCATCAGTATAAAGTTGAAGGATTCATCCCCACCGAGGAAAGGTATCATGACCAAACAGAAGAGAAATTCCACATCAGCACCACTATCCATAAAGATCAAAACAGGGGTAATACCCCCCTACACCATTGCATGGAAAAATATTTTGGGTTTTTTTCCTCAAAATACTCTAATGGTTCTCTCCCCTATGCTGAGGATGTAGCGTAAGTGTTGTCCATGCCTACATGAAGACCACATGAAAGTCTACTCGGATGGCCCCCACCACCTGAAGTCGCTGAAAACATAGTCTTTCCTCAAAAAAATGTGATTAGGTTAACCATATCCATGCTCCATTATCCAGAGTCCAAAATATATAACACCTATTCCTAGGGTTGGATTCTAACCCTTTCGCAAAATAGTACGCTCCAGTAGATCCTATAACACCTTCTATTACCAAAACATCTCATTCCATACCAACGAATTCATAGTGGAACATCCTATATCAGTTGGGATCAAGACCCCATCCACCAATAGTGGGATAGGTCAACTATACCAGAAATGGGCACCATTGGTAATTGTCATAGGGACCCATACCATGATGAAAAATTTCACCCTGGAGGTTCTTCCCACATTGTCCACAACTAGTATGAAGGCCATCCCAAGATTTTGATAAATTTGAAAATAGTAGTGTGACCCAAACATCATATATTAAGGTAACATTCACTAATATAAGATTACTTCTAATTATTTTGTAAACATTTACATTATCTATTAGTGACCATCATACTGATCTATTAAAGATAAAAAAATTCCTCATTAGGAACACTTTTTTTAAAGATATCAGTTTTTCATAAATCTATTACAGGGATTCCATAAGCGTAGTTTAATCTTCTTCTCCTATATATTGAAGGAAAATTCTATCCCAACATCATTTCAACCAAGACTATTATTTTTACATTAAATATTTCTCATTCACCTTTATCCATCTTTTCATTTTTCTCCCTCAATGAAAGTTTAGGATCATTCTAGATTAGATAATCATTTATCAGTATCTTCAAAAACCAACGTTGTTTCTATTGAACTGAAAAGTATGAAACTTACTTTCATCCACTACTATATATTCATATGGTAGTATAAATATATTAACCTCAATAAGAATTTGAGGAAAGAGAGAAAGATTCCCGAATTACTATTTCTTTTCAAATCTAGTATATCTATGACCCTACTGATGAGGGAAGAATTAAACTTTTGAAAATACAATACAAAATACCATTTAGTTGAACCTGGAGTTCACGAGAAGTTCATATCCACTGGCAGTTTATAACAACATAAATTTAAACATCCTGATCTTTCACCTTTATTTTAGGGAACCCAAATTAGAAATGCATGTAGCACCCTAACCACAACTCAAATAAGAATCACACAAACACAAGTAAGATTAAGAAAATAGGAAATAAAGAACATTGGTTTTATGTGGTTGATACTCTTGTACAACATATATAGGATAACACTACTAACTATTTTATATAATAAGAAGTATAACAGTTTAATTCATCGTATCTTAGTAATTCGGTGTTACACTTTTCATAATATTTTTCAGGTACAATACTTCTCATTAGATGGACCAATTTATTTTATATAGGTTCATATCCTGTCAAACTAGTAACACCAACCTATGAAATTTCTGGTCAACCATCAATTAACTTCTCTATACAGTTATGTCTTACAAAAACTCAACCGTCCTAGCTGATACACTTTTGAAAATTTTAAAATACCAGTCAATACAAACAATCATTAGAAGTTTTAGAACATCTGGTGGTTTGAATCGCAACCTGAAGGTTTCATCCATAATTCCTCTGAAAAAGAGGAAGAAAACTACCATAGTCTTAACTTCAAATGAGAAAATGTATGGTATTTGAACTTTTTATGAGTGAACATTGAAATACTTGATGAAACTTCATGATCCCAAAATGGTACCCCTAATTTACAACTCTAACTTTCACATAAAAATCATTATTGGCATCTCTAAATGCTAGTTGTGGGATAATGAGTGTGTCCTTGACTTAAACACCTCATAAAACAGATTTACACATTATCTTGATGTGCATATTCCCAAGGAATAATTGTTAGGGAAATGTGTGTATAATGTTTAATATGAGTTAGTTCTTACCCTCATCTCCTTGAGGTACCCAATTAGATTTAGAGAATTATATGAGGGAGCTCATTGCTTAACATAATACATAAAAGAAACCAAGTAATGGTCACACCCATTACCTCCTTCATATCCAACATGAAATCCTGTGAGAGTAGAGATATCATTCAATGTGAAAACTCAGGACCCTCAACTAGTCCAACTTCAAGAACCTTCATGAAATAGGACTCTAAAATAATATATTCTCAATGATAAATCTTCTCAATACCCATGTTAGGGTTAGGAACCTATGTATCCCTTCACGGAAAGAAATAACTGGTTTGGTCCTTCAAGGATGAGTTATACTCATGTTACTTTATACATGCTATAAGGAAGAAACTTTTGAAGTTTCTCTAGATAATTAGATCACAAGAAGATGGTTATCAAAATACATTGACTATTTTACCTAACACAGAATCATTATGAACATCATCAAAGAGTCTTTTATCATCAAGAACTAGCACTAGGACTTGGTAAACCATAATATAGTTCAATTGATTGAATTCCTGGTATATGTGATGTGTGTCTCAATCATTCCAACTTGAGATGATAAAGGTTATAATGAATAGTATTAGGTTTTTGGTCAAGTTGTAAATAATTTTAAAGATTTTCTATCCCACAAGTCATTCTCTTAGAATCATGGAATTATAAATCATTTTAATGATCCATCACAACATGTGGTCACAAAACCTTCCTCAATAAATAAATTGACAATGTAGTCTTCCAAGTCTTACAAGAAATGGAATCAATAGTGCTAAGGATATAATGATCCAATAATAGTTCTGAAACTTGTCTTACCTCTTGGTCATTTTGTACCCCTAAGATTGGAGAAGTACACATAATCCATCAAATCTTTAACTACTCCACTAATGGAAAGGTGGTTAGGTTTTTGTTGGTTTCATTAGTTTTGTGGATCAATGTGTAAAACCTAGTAATCAGTTACTTCACCCATATCACTCTAGAACCTCCTTTCAATGCTATAGAGAGATGGTTGGTTTCCATTCCAGTATGTAGAATACTAAAGGAACAACCCTAAAAGTAAGATTTATTGCATTTAGGATAGAAAACATGTCCCACTACGGGATTAGGAAGAACATTCCTTGTAGGATGTATAATCGATTATACCTGCATAAATTATCTGGTTGATTAATTGTATTGGTTAAACAAATAATGAAGGGTTCATCCAAATTTAAAAGAGTCCCCTCCTAAACAACCTCAATCTCAGCCTCATCCATCTAACCAACAACAAAATGTGAAAAGCACTAGTCAATCCCCAACACCTCATCCTAACATGCCCATTGCACTTCCTTACAAGGTAAAACCTTTATAGAAGAATAATATTCCCTTGGTTCATAAATATAATGTTTTTAAATAGCTCATTGGTATACCAAAATGGATCACAATACTTAATGTGCACCACATAAACAAGTATTTATGTGAAGCTCTTACCAAGGCACTGAAATCCCTCCACAGTTTGAAACTGAGGTAGTTATCATTGAGGCGTATCACATAGAGGAAGTTGAATATGATGAGTTCCAATCCATTATCTCCTTCTATGGGGAGTATGAATGTGCCATCATTTAGGTGTATATACACTTTCATGGAAATTCATCACTACATGGTAGACATTGGATTTGGGATAAATTTAATCCCAATTTAGATTCTCCACAAACTATGACTCATTGAGGAAAATGTGACCTCATCCAACCCGATGATCCAAATATATGAAAAGAGTGAGCGAAATCCATGTGGTATGAAAATAACAGTATTACTTCATGATCTCACGTTCCTTAAGATTTATCTCCTTCTTTTGATCCTTATGTTTTCAGTGATGAAGTGGATTTTGATGAATCCCCTCCTATCATTGAGGAAGGGGTCTCTATCACTTTTGATGAATAAATAGAGGTGAATATTAGCACTGAGGATGATCTGAGGTCAATATTGTTTTATCACATTTAGTTACCTAGAAGAAAAATAACAATAAATGGAATTCCTAAAGCAACACTCTGATTTTTTTCACTTGGAACTACAAGGAAACTACATGGCTTAAACACAATTTCATTTTCTACAACCTTGGTCTTCCCATCGACAACCATTGGTCCAAACATGCTCTAAAAGATACTAATCGCTACCATGGATCCATGGTTGATGAAAAAATTGATTAGCTCATCAAATACATTTTCATAGGTAAGTTTCATACCCCAAGTGGTCATATAATATTTCCCATGATACAAAGAAAATAGACATATTAGAGTCTGCAATGACTTCCAAGACCTCAATCACCATTTACCAAAAGATAACTTCTCTATACCAGTGAAAGAACAAATGATTGATGTGATTACCAACATGAAATACATATCCTTCATGGACATGTATTCTAGGTATAATCAAATCTAGATGGTCCTTAGAGATGATGCAGCTTCCACCTTAAAGGCGCATCAGGGAACCTTCTATTACTAATTTATGCACATTATATTGAAGAATGTCAGTACAACTTATCAATATTTCATATATCACATCATTAATTTTCTACTCATAAAAACGGTGAAGTATTATGTGGATGATTTTTTGGTCAAATATCACTAATTTTAGGACCATCTCAAATATATTGATAGATTTTTTTACATGATCTGTTCCTATCACTAGAAAATAAACTCCGTGAAGTGAGCATTCGAGGATACCTTTGGGAAGATATTCAAGTGTTTTAAGTAATAGGTTTATTGAGATCAATCCATATAAGATCAATATTATTCTCTAATTCCCCCCTCTATAGAACCTTCAGGAGTTGTGGGGCCTCTAAATCTATCTAACCTAATATGACATTGTTTCACCAACCTGGAAAGAAAATATAAGCACTCTTCAAATATCACTATGAAATGATACAATTATAAATGGGATAAGGACACCCTAAATGTGTTTTATTTCATCAATCAATACTTTATACATCCTATTGTTTTTATGCCACGTGTCCCATAAAATCCTATTTTTCTTTATGTGACTTCCCTAGATCAGTCCCTTGGTTCCCTCTTGTCCAAGAAGAACAATAATGTCATGGATAATAGTATGTACTAAATCAGTTGATGCTAATTGACACTGAGAACAGATATTATCCCAATTAGAATAATGACCTTTTCATGGTCTTCATGGTTTAGAAACTATGGAACTACTAGAAAAACAATGCGATATAGATGGTATCTCATTTTGACCAACTAAAATATTTCATCATCAATCCCATGTAGACTGTATGGTTGGTATGATGGGAAGTAATAGTATAATAGTTTAAAATTAGGTTCATTCCCTAGTAATCTATCAAGGTAAAATCATTGGCATAAATCTTGTTCATGAATCCATCCTCTAAAGAGATACCATTAGATGTCAACGTACCATATGAATATATCCTCTCCATTGACCAAGACACATCTTGATAGAAGTTTCATGTTGATTGTGCCTCCTGGATCCTGATCAAGAGAAGAATCAATAACCATAAACTCAACAAGGTCGGGATTAGGATTTTCTCCATCACTCCCTCATAGACCCTAATATCTTACTCATTCCTTTTTCAGGCAGATATATCAAAAATTAAGCTGAGTACTAAGCCTAATTACAAGTTTAGGGAAGGTTGTTAATATTGACGTTCCACAGTTTCATGTTAAGGTTGAATCAAAGTTGGTCATGAAGAATATCAATGATGAATAATTTGTCAGTAAAAAATATTCCATCCCCTCATTAGATTTCACTTGTGAGTTGATGGCCTAGTTCCCATAAAAGACAAAGGTGAATCATATCCTATGGTCTCAGAATTATTAGCTAGTTGATTTGGAAATCCTGACCACATACATTAAAATGATAGACCAAGATGATTTTTTCATTCAATTATCACATTGAAAAGTAATTTCTCATATTGTTTATAATTAAGAGGACTTCCATTTGTGTCAATGTGTCACTAAAAATTCTTAATAAGGAACTCAAAATTTCACTATGATGAAAGAATCACCTGAATATATGAATTATTTCATTGAGTACCAATAACACGTGACCCTCCCACTAGACCAATATGATTGTGAGAAAATATGCCAACATTAACTAAATGTTACCTTTTGTGATATCCCAAACTTGGAGCAGGTCCTCTACAGGAGTGTCTTTGAAAAGATCCTTCTTTGTTGCATCTAAGGGGCATAGGTTCTTTAATAATTCCACATTGGGTATTGTGGGGATCATCAAGAAATGTTTAAGTTGTCTTATCAGATCTAAATATTGGGTTACTTTTGACCCACCATGGATAGTAACTACATTGAATTCAATTAGAAGGTGCATGTGTGCTTGATCCATTCTAACTTATGCGTCAACCACTAAAGCTTATCTATGTCACCAAGTAATATTATCCCCTAACTATATGGGGAATTGATGTGGTGGGTCCCTATCTTATTATGACATGAAATTGGTAAATGTTCAACCTTACAATGACTGACTTCTTCTCAAAGTTGGCAGAAGCAAACCCCCTGAAAGACTTCAAGACCAGGTCAGTGACTCAGTTTGTCAAATTCCACATCATCTAAAAATATAGGATTCATCCCATAATTATTATAGAAAATGGTACCAACTTTCAAGACACTAAGAAAATGATAATATATTACATGTACAACATCTGATCTAACTATACATCCTACTATCATGCATGAGAAAATGGTAGGATTGAGGCATTTACCAAAACTCACTCCAACATTGTGAAAATTTTGGTTGGTATAAACAAGAAAATTTGTCCTAAAAACTCTCCAATTACCTATAATAATATCCTATGTTGACCTATAATTCAACCTAGGTGACCCCATACTCCAAGGTATATATTAGAAAGGTAGTATTTCTTGTAGAGGTCAAGTTATCATCGCTTAAAATGGCTATTTATTATCAAGAGATTCCATAAAAGTGAGATGAGGTCCTCATATCCAAATTTTAAGCCCTTGATGAGAGAATACATCAAGTGCTAAACAACATAAAAGTTCATCATAATCAATAATCGCAAGAGTTAAAAAAACATTTCACCCTCCCCCATTCCTTAAGGGTGACTTGGTATTATCATTAAGAACACAAATGATACCCAAAAGGTGTTTTATTTTCTCCCTGGAAGAACTTGGATTGTGGTGGATTATTTTTTATGTTTTTTGTTTTCTGTAAATTTTGTTATTGTATATTTATATATATCTCACTCAGTGGCCTTTTGGTTATTTAGCAAATTCTTAGGCCCACTGGTTTTGTTATGATGAGTGTTTTTCCTTGTTTTGGAACATGCCTACTGGAATTGGGAAGATATTATATAGTTTCTTTGTGTTGGTGACTACATATATTCAAAATCAAACATTATAAATTATATGGATGTCCTGTTAAAGGGGGTTTCTTTTTCAGATCGATGACAAGATGCCTCTGAAATGTCTCATGCAATCCAATACTTTGTTTGTTTTTGTTGGAAATCTCGGATTTATTCCCCTAAATCCCTTGTTTGTGTAAGCTATTTACACCTAATGTTTGTATTTTGAACCTTGATTTAAATAATTTTTTTGGGTATGAATTGGGTAAACAATTCATTCCACCTCTTTTATAAAAAACCCTGAAAGGAATCCATCAAAGATGGATCCCATGTGGGTGGTCCTTTTTCATTCATATGATTATCCCTAACTGTACATACTCATTAATCAATATGGATGGAGAGACCATAACACCTCCCAAAAAATTAAATACTCTTAATTTTTCATTGAATAACCTTCTTGGCACTTCACTCACCTTGGTTACATGATGCTAAAATGAAGAAACAAATCCTTGTTACAAGACATTAAATTGTATGAAACATAATCCTGGTCACATGATGATAGATTATATGACAATTTGTTTTCATAATATGTTAAACTATATGAAAAATTGTCTTGGAATCATGGTGATAAACTATAGGACAACATATTAGTCGTAAGACATTAAACTATATGACATATCATTCTGGTTTCTTAACATTAATCTATAGGACAACATCCTAGCCAAAATAAATTAAAGTGGTTGATACATCATCCCCATTGTGGGAAATTAAACTGAATGTCGAAAATCCATTCCAATATATGTTAAACTACATATTACACATACTCATTGCATAATAATAAATTTCATACTACATCAACCCTCGACTGAGGGGACCTTCTCCTTCAGTGCATTCCATCTACCACATTTCCTTAAAGAACTTTGCATAGATTAATTTCATTTCATGTTATATGTAGAGACTCCTAGATATATAAATTAAGGGACATAAATTGACTTATATTAGTGATTCCCCCTTGAAAACTAGTTTAAATATCACTCACTGATATGCCCCTTTAATGTGCTAAAATTAACTGGGGTGTAATACATGGAGTGCTGAACTATATTTGAATACCCCTTCAACTTCAGCTTCACACTTTGGGAATTCCATGATATGGATTATAATTATCCACCATGTTCGAATGGACTCCCTTGTAGTGATGTCACATGTCCAAAATAGGATTTCCTCTCATCTAGGACACACAAATCGAAGGAATTATCTCAACAAGTTATGGTTCCCATGTTTCAAACATGGTAAATGATTGATCCAAAAATTTTATCTCCCCATAATTGATAACGTGTTTACGAGGCCAATGTTTTAAATACATGCTTAGTATTTATACTTCACCCATTGGTCACCCCACTTTATGGTTAATATCTTGACAGTAACAATTTACCTTTTCTCCATCATCCTTCATTTTAATAGAGTTTAACACCCTTTGTGTTACACTTTCTTGCATCTATGTGTGTTTACTGTGAAGGTTGATGTCTTGGGAACCTTTCTGAACTAGATAATATTTTATTCTATAATGTTCTTCCATCTTACCATGGGAGGTCTCCCACCACTCCTTATTTCACACATCAGTCATGACTCATATGGTCTTATGTGACTTGGTGTTTTTCACCCAATATTATTGAGATGTACAATCACTTCCGAAAAAAGCACATGGCCTGAGATCCATGACTGTAAACCAGTAACAAACCAATGGTCCAAGCATCCTGACATTATACAATGTGAATCCTATTCCAAAAATGTTTTTTAGTGAAATCACTCCTTTTCCTTCCATTCATATTAGGTTCATAAAATATTTCTTTTCACACAAAATTCTCTGGAAGGCCCCCAGTCTAATCTCTACAACCTTAAAACTAGAAGCAAATCCTAGATACCGACACCATAACATTAAAATAGAAGAAAATCTTCAGTCTAAGCTCCATGAACTAAAAATGGTTAGAACTACACGGTCGAAGCTCTATAAACTCAAACTAGAAATAAACCCCTTTGATCTAATCCATACAATATAAAATGTCTGTAATGGTCTATGCATCATAACCCCAAAATGGCCCCCCTCCTTCCATGTTATGACCTATCTCAGTAATGAGCTAGTTAGAAACCTTGAACCTCTATTCATATTGGGTATCATCCACTATTTCTAGATAGACAATATATACCCTTTGGTATAAGAATATATCTCTTAAATTGCGTTCATATAGTCCCCATAATGTGATATTAAACTAAATGATACCATCATTCCCCCACTTAACATGATACCCCCCAATTTCTAATGTTGGTCTCCTTCCACACCACCATATATATCAATGTGTGTATTGATTCTCATTTCATTGGATATTTTGGGACACCTGGATTCCTTAACATAGGCCCACCTATATGTTCCCTATCGCCCCCACCTTATTTTATAACATCAGGTTCCACTACCAAATTTTCGTTCATTCTTGAACACTTGATATTTTTTTCACTCAAATAGAATTGGTACAAAATCTATGATCTTAATCTATGAACGATGTCCTAAGCATCATGACCATAAACTAAATTCCCCCTTATTTTATGGGATATCCTATAATAGCATTGGTATCTCCATTTTCATTGGGTTTCTCCATACCCTTTTTGTATGGACTATCTTATCCAACTTTTATTTTTAAGCTATATGGATTTAAAATATAGCAATATGTGTTCAAAAAAATTAAAATTAAAATATCATTAACTTAAATTTTAAGCACTATGAATTTAAACTATTTGAACCACTCCTCAATGTTTTATATAATCATCATTTTGGATACTAAATCCATGTTAAGTTTATTATACCCCTGTCACTTTTCGTACCACCTCACTTTTGGTTAAATATGTATCACCAAAAAACTCTATACCCCTAGTGTTCTAACTGGTGTGACCCTAAAATACCAAAGGAAATAAAAATAAATGCTTCTCTAATTTAAAAAACACAAAAGGGAAGCCTAATAAAAATTCAGTCCTTTTTTCACTAAACTACTCTTCAATGGATTGGGAACAATTTAGAGCATAAATGGAAAAATGTGAAAATTTTGTAAGTATTATTGTTGAACCTTAAAAATACCAATTTTTCTTATCAAACCCACTGGTTCAGGAAAAGTCCGAAGAATATAATTCCTCTCATTTCCCATATAATGAGGTCCTTTATGAGTCACTACCCACTAGTTTCCCCTTTCATGCATTCCCAAACCTTGATTGGTTGAATAATATTCACATTATGTTTAATATAAATTTATACTATATGACACACATCCTGGTCACATGATGTTAAATTGTATGAAATGATCCTCACCACATGACATTAAACAAAATGGGTTTCACCCATGCTGTATATTGTTGAACTATGTGATCAATGTTCTAGATATAAGATATTAAAATTAAACTAAAATTTTATCCTAGTTACATGATCTTCAACTTCATAACTAATATCTTCCTATATGATGGTTTAAACTATAGAATTGGATCATTATCATCAATTTGGAGGTGAATCCCCTCCATTTGTTTCTATTTATCTATTATTCCACTTATAAGAACTATTACTGACATGATTCCAATTCCAATAGGATACAAAGGGGCACCTTGATCTCAATGACTAGGTCCAAAAGTGGTCACCATTGATATTACTATCCTTGTTTTTCTTAATGTTCAAGTCCCCTAATATTAGGTTCATTTTCTTTACAAGAAAACCAGGACAACAATCCCCTATGGAGATGTGTTTGGCCATCACCAATTATTCTATGTGCCTTAAATGTTCCCAAATTTAGGGTGTCATAACACCTAGAGAGTTAAAACCCGTACTAATATTTCCCCAATTAATCCTCACACTTTAGATCTTCCACGATTTAGATCCCTATCACACTCCATGCCTGAGCAGGCTCCCTTGTTTTGATGGTTCATGGACAAAATAGGCATGACTCCTATATAAGGCAGACACCTCGAAGGAATTATGACAACAATATGATGTGTCCCATGTTTCCAAAACATCATCAGTGGTCGACAAGAAACTTGTTCACCTCATATCTAGAACTGCATTAATGGAACCTGTGTTTTGAACATAGTTAGTAGTAATCCTAATTACTCAGGTTATCCTCTTTGTGTTCTATGTCTTAGAAACCTCAATTTATGTCATAAAATCCCCATTGTTTAGGTATAAACCAATTACATTAGTGTTACCCCACTCATGAATTCTCACTCAATGAAAAATAATGTTGTCCCAATAGGATCTTTCCCCGACTAAACTCTCTCTAGTCGGGATGCGCCTGATGGTCAATGCATCATTCCAACCCTAACCCTTCCTCCCATGTTACACATTCTTGATTGGAATAGGTACTCTTATTATAATTTTTTTCCACATCACACATAACTCACATAGGTTTATAAGTCTGAGTGGACTGTTTCGCCCTATAATTGGTTTTCCCTAATTTATTGGTAGGGAGTTTTCTATAGACCTTTAAGATTGAATTTAAATTTCATAACATTCAATAGTATACACTTAATATCATTAAACTATGTGCATATTGTTTTCATTGAAGGACCAATCCTAGAAGAAAAAACATGTTGGACCTCTTTCAATATTGTATTAACATCATGTTAAATCTTCTCTAAAGAGATAGAAGGACTCAATGCCCTCTGTATTAGGATACATGACCTCAAACTAGTGTTATTATAGATGTTTTTATATATATTCTACACAAACTACGTTACCCCCTTTATTTAGTCCCAACCACTTGACATTAAACTATGTGATATATACCCAAACACATTACATTAAACTATGTTACTCTATAGATCCTCTCTCCAGAGGTTGAAACCCCATTCAATAAGATACAAAGTACTTCCCAGATATTCTATCAAAGACTCATTCATAGCCCCACCCCCTCCCAAACACACCCCATTGTTCTTAGTACATTGGCTGCACTAGGCCTCTTATTCCCTAGTTCATGACTAAGCCCCCTTTCTCAGGCCCATCCACGTATTATACCCACATGTGAGACTATATTTTCATGAATTGGTCCCTTGGGACCATATTCCACACCAATTGTGATGTTTTCCAGATAACCATATCAATATCTCCATACTCCTCTTCACACAACCTTAAAAGTTAGGTCCTCATGGTCCTCGTTACACAAACTTAAATGACAGGGCCCTATGGTCCAGGAAGCATGGCCTTAAACATCACTCCTCTTAGTAAAAGATATAAAATCATAAATTATGCAACCTTAGATATGACCAATAAACTCTTTTGAGAATAAGGAAGTATTACTCTTATTTCATTCACCTAATTGCTGTTTTTCCCCTTCAGCTCACATGAATTTATTCTATTTGATACCCTACCATCATAAAGTCTCATGAATGTTCTTGTATCCTTAAGAGTGTGGGAAATCTTCTAGAGAATTATTCTCCTTTATGGACACAATCTGTTTCCCATTTATGTGGATCTTTATCCAACATTATTTCCTAAATCTTATCACCTATAGTAAATTCATATTGAAAAAATTGGCACACCTTCCATCTAGGGTACCTTACCTTGAGGATCTATCTTCATCGCCTATAAATGGACTCCCATATGGTAACAACATAGAGCCAAAATTGGATCACCTATTTTCTAAAGAATTAATCCTAGATGATACAAATGAGTAAAAATAGTTATATAACCTATATCCCAAACACAATAAATTGTTATCCTCAACCCACATACCTCCCCGATTCATCGATGTAGACTCCTGAGGTTTCAATTTATATATCTCTACATTTTCTTTATTTGTGTGAAACTATAACACCCTTAGTGTTACTCACTCATGAAACCTATTTGGATAGGGTATATCAATCCCCTAGAATAACAGAATCCCGGTTCCCAAAACGCATGGGTCTCAAAGGTGATCGGTGATACATTCTGATCCTGACCCATAATCTCATGTCTGACACTATCATATAAATGGGAAATCTTCTTTTAGTATCTTTTTTCGCACACAAAGTGTCACTCATGTGGGCTTATATAAATGTAGTTGGTTATCTTATTAGTATTATAGAGGTGTGAAGTTCAATAAAAATAATTTATAAAAGTATCAATTTTGTTTTTTTAACAAATCATCAATGAGGAGGGTTATCAAGACATTGTAGCATCTCCCTTATTAAAAAATGACCTTAAGGCTCGGCCTCAGAGAATGAACACTACATCTCAACCAACATCAATCAATATTTTCTGTAGGACTCTAAATCATATTTCCAGCTCTATCATCTCCTCCTCATCTGTAGGATAAACCCCATTAGCCTATACCTACTCATAGTATATCAATCCAAAACATTCATACATAAATATTACATATTTTTAGATGAATATTAAAAATATAACATTACACTACATGCCATAACCACAAATTTTTAGGTTATTTGGATATAAGATACATAAAAATATTATTTGGGTACATTATTAATAATCTACCATAATGTTATTCTCATTTTATACCATTCTTATCATTCCATAAATAAAAATTTTATTTATATCCTTGGAAAATTAAACTTAAGAAATGGTGAGCTCAAGTTCTCTATAAGGGTAATCATGAGAGATATCAATTGATGATCATATGAAATCATAATATAATTATAAGGGAATGATATCATGAAAATAACTTTAAAATATCACATCCAATATATAATGGATCATAAACTAGAGAATTGGAATAAAAAATTATCATTTTAAAATACATGAATCGTACGAGGGAGAAAATTTCAAAATTCAATCATTAACCCTAAGTTCAAACTATAATCCTGTCATAAAAATTGCAGTTCCATCATAGATATAGAAACCATTTAACATTTCAAGGTCAAATATTAGTGGATAAAACATCAATACCTATTTTCGATATCATAACATATAAGGAATCATTACCTGTTTCGCATATTTTATCAATCACATCGACTTGTTTCCCATAGTGGATCAATCTCATCAACTTGTTTCCTATAGTGGATTAAGAAAATTGAGTTGTTTCCCATAATTATGTCATGAGATATAAAACATTACCCAAGGACTTAGAGAGATATATAATTCTAGGACCACCTATTATATAATAAAAACAATGCATATGTGTCCCATAAGATCATAAAAAATCATCATATCATCATATCATAACCCATGAAAATAATATAGGTTTTATTAGCATTTCATTATTTCATAATAGTATAACCCCTAAAAAATAATTGTATTTCTTGGAAATATCATTATCATAATCATAAACTATCTAGAGAAAGAATAAGGATGATATTATTGGATCATATCTCTTGTAAAATAAAATTAACATCAAAGGATATTGTTGTAGATGAGAATTCCTTTAAAATATTCACTGTAATATTTTTAGAGAAAAATATTATTTCAACTTTTAAATCACTTATTTGACATATAAAAAATTCCAAAATATTAATGGAATTTTTTTATTTGAAATGAACATTGAAAAATTTTAGGGGAAACTTTAAATCATTGAGAGTTCATGTTGATGGTTAGTATTATTCATGTTATTTACTTTAATATAAAACATTCATTTCACACTATTGTAAAAATTTATGAAGTACATAATTTATAAAATAAGAATAAGATTTTATTTAAACAATTTTTCAAAAATTAAATCTTGTATAAAAATAACTTTCAAAAATAATAGTTTAATAAAAAATGTTGTTGAAAACATTTTTGGAAAACATTGATATAGAAGGAAAATGATTTTTTTTCGAAGATATATATAAAGTAGGTTTTCCATAAAAAAATTCTTTCAATATATTGAGAACATAATGTGAGTAAAATGAAATGAAGACATGAATTATTAAAAAGTAACTAGAGGATAATAAAAATTAATGGGATTTATCATGTAAGAATCAAATAATTTCCTCAACAAAAAGTCAAGAATAAAGAATCTCAATGAAAATATGTTTGGAACATAAAAACCCTACCTTAAGTCTTATATTTATTCATACATGTCTAAAACTATTTTATAATAACTATATATTTATTTTAAATGTATTACAAAACAATATGTATATCTATCATACCATTTATGATTTACTTATGATATATTTTTAGGCATTGAAAATATTTCTCTATCCTAGAAATATGGGTTTTTGCTAAAAAATACACAACCCAGCCCAAGGGACCATTTCAGAGCAAATAGAGAAAGATCATGCAACATTATTCAATTGCACACAACTATATATTATGGTACACAACTAACTTGTACATGAAATGAGATGTCGATAAAAAATGTTTCATAGGAAATCTGGATGACCCAAATACCAATGAAGGTTGTGTCGCACAACATTGGACTAATGTGTGTATATCTAAAATTCACATACAAACCATTTTATTAAGAAACACATCATTGAAATATACCCTTGCCACCTTATACTTGTGTAAATGTCATGAGAGTCACACAACCTCTTTGCATGACACAAATAGAGTTTCATGACCCAATCCACCCATTTTAGCTATAAATAAATTATCACCCCCACATTTCGAGGACGAACCTATGAAATTTGAAGGATCAACTATAACTAATGTGATCTAATATTTCATGAACTTATTCAATTTGAAACCTCCATGGATTCCCAAAGGTAGCGAGCTTTTTTGACTAACCTCACATGGGCCCCAAATTATCTTGGATTATGTTTGATATGTCCTCATGATACTTAACCTAAAGGCTAATTAGATGCACACAACATGAGTTCCCTTTATAGAACCCCAAGATTTGTTCCACTCCATAAGTTTTGTGCACCAATTCCCCCAATATCAATGGAGTTTCTTAATGTTATATCCTAATATTCATGAAAACATACTTTCGTATAAAACTATACAGTTTCAAGAAACAACCTCTAGGTCCCTATCCTAATTCGTCCTTCCACAAAACATAGGTTCATGCAAGTTGAGTGTTCATATTCCCCATACATACACTAGTAGGGTTCACCATCACTTCGATCATGCATGCTAAATGTATCATCAACCCTCTTGTATTTCCCCTTTTCTTCAAGATAGAACTAGATAGTTGTATCACCTCTTTCTTCTAAGAATATGAACCCTAATGTATGGATCTACATTTTCCACTTAACCATGAAAATATTTATGCCATGAACCACCAAAAGGTGCATGTGAAGTAGACACATAATCCTTGAAGGTTGAATCATCCAAGTAAACCTCCGACCATTCCTTGTAGGAAGGTTTAATGTTGTATCCTCCACTTCTACTATGAAATAGTCTCACTAGGTTGAGGCATTGAAAAATTCCAATATTCATGATGTAAAACAATATAGCATCATGTCATATTCATATGACAATGAATTTCTTGAAAACATCATTATCACATGACATTAAACTATATACCTACCCATTGAAATGAACACAAGATTCCCCATGTATGACTAGCAAGGGATGACACCCCACCTACACCATCAGGGGATGAGCCCCCTACCCTATGAGATGGATATTAGATTCCCTATGTATGACTCTCATGAGATGATACCACAACTCTTGGGATACCTCTATGCATAATCCCCACACGATATCTTGTTGTCCCTCCTTTTGTGACATAATTTTCCATAACAAATACTGATAAACTACATGGATTGGTACAGACACATGATCTTAAATAATGAAAAATAAATATGTGGGTTTTTATTATAGTATTTTAATGGGTTACGAAAGACGCCTCCCTGAGGTACAATCTTGACACACCCAGGATACCTCCCTAAGGTTAAGTCATGATTGCCAAAAATCACCATCAAATCTATATACCTTCCCATGGAGGGTTGTAACTCAAAATTATGTTAATATTCAAAATGGGAAAACACTAAAATACCACCAACCAACCGTTTCCTATTAGACATTAAACCTATGACGGATCTATCCATACAAGATGTTAAACCTATGACCAACCTATCCCCACAAGATGTTAAACTTGTGACTAACATCTCACCAAACGATGTTAAACCTATGAAAAAATAGTACCCATAAGATGTTAAAACTATGACCAACCTATCCCCACAAGATGTTAAGCTGATGACCAGTCTATCCCCATAATATGTTACACCAATGACCAGCTTGTCCCCACATGAAGTTAAATCTATGACCAACCTGTCTCTATAAGACTTGAAACATGTGGCTTTGTCCCCACAAACCCATAAACATATGAACCTACAAGATGATATAGAATATCTACCTCATGTAATGAACATGATATTATTGAGTTAAAAATCTTCATAATACTTATTCCTTTTGCACAAATTACATTGTGAGGAACATGGGATACCTTGGGTTCCATGCCTAAGATTCCCAATACATGATATGAACTCGAATTCAAAATTGTGATAATTTATATCCTCCCAACACACCCGAAATACACATATTCATAAATGTGTCCAAAATCACCATTCTTATTTACCATAGGTGGCTACCCTATTGTAATAGAACCAATGTAATTTACAAGTATCCACCCAGAGAAGGCACTGGGAACGAGCTTCATGAACATGACTTAAATCAATAAGGGAGACCCAGACTAAGAAAAACTATCTAAGAAGGATTCAATAGAAATAGGAACTGACATACCATCATACCATTTTAATCAAGGATTTAATATCACCAACCTTGGTGGTGGATGCCACTCAACTTTTAAAAGTAGTAATGTAGGGAAAACGACCGTCCACCCTAAAAAATGTGCAACCAGTCCATGGTATAAAACTAGTTCTAGAGAGAAAAGGATGTAAAAAGTGAATCAAATACATTTGTGATGAATTTAAAGATCTCAAAATCGTATATAAAACCATATTATCGCTTATTTATTAATAAGTTTTTTTAAAATCATTGTTATGTGTGATAACTACTTCATTTTCCATGCATGTTTTAGTTTGGTAGTCTCAGTCCATCTACATTGATCATGGTTCCATCATATAAAAAATTTTAATCATGATATAAATATCATATATATATTCATTATATATATAGAGTTATACATTAAATTTATAGATATAAAAAATAATTACACTGATCATGGAGATAGTAGGTCGTACCTATGCATGAATGTTGTTTTCACTTTTTGACAGATAGAATGAAAGAAAGGTAAATAATAATTCACCTTTATATAATAATTATCATATAATATAAATAATATATATTAATCAAATACATCCTTATTACTATCCATTTAAATTTTAAAATAAAATCAAATCACATCACATTGTGGTGGTGGTAGTCCAAACGTACGCATGTGTGATGTTATCATTTTTCAAATGATTGGAATGTTAGAAGGTGGATATGATATTAAAATTATTTAAGAAATATCATTTCATAAATATCATATAAAAATATCAAACCCATAAAAATAAATATCCATGAAATTTGGTTATGTAAAATGAATTGTATTTCTACATAGAGACGGTATGTCTCACGTACACACAAGCGATACTTTCAGTGTTCATTTGATGGAAAATATAGTCAATAATGGTGTTTTAATATTCATAATAACATTTTGTTATATTGAGGATATTGATTTTTTTTATTTTATGAATAATATAAAAAAACAGGAATTATGAGAAGAAAAAACTGAAATATTTCAGGTAAGACGATAACCTCTTATTCGGTGGACCCCCATTAAATTCCTTCTTAATAACCATTGGAATTGTATTTTAAGAAGAAAATTACCTCTAATTAATATATTAGAGATTTTTTAACATAATATCCATGATTGGGTCTATATAGATATTTTAATTTGTTTAATTAAGAGAAATGAGAGGTTCCCTTTTATAAGTGATGGGAGGGGCACTATTGTAGTTTCTTAAAAAATTAAAACATAATAAAGAAATTATCAATAAAAATGATTATAAATGGTCATATATTTAAATATTAGGTGTCATATGGTTAACATATCATCAAATAATAAAATATTACATGCTTAAGTGGTATTATAAACCTTATCTTTTGGATTAATCCCTTAGTTAACCGAGTTTATCCTTAATAGTGGTAATGACTTTTTTACACTTACAGGAATTTAATTTTACATTTATGGTGAAAATAAAATCATAAATGAATAAGGGATTAAATTGGTGACAATATCTTATATTCCGTGTCCTATTTAAATTTTTTTATTCTTTTTAAATAATTTCCAAATATATTATTTTCATAAAATACCATTAATAATAATTTTATCATTATTCATTTAATTTGACTTTAAAGGAATCAAGATAAATATTAATTCTAATATAATCCTTTAACATGTAAATAATAATTATATTAATCTTCAAATTTTTTATAAAACTACAACTCACTAAAATTATATTAATTTTAATATTTTATAAGATCTACTATTTTATTTTTATATTAATTGAAGAAATTTTGTGTCAGTGTTGAATAAGAATTTATGGTAATTATATAATCAAACAAAAAATTAAATTAGAATGAATAAAATAATTTCATCACTCTTAAAATAACCATTAATATTCCTTAATAAATTTATTTTTCCCCTATGTGAACACATAAGAGGTATTTAAAAATAAGAGTGTGAAATTTTGTCTTTTTCTTTTCTTGTAAAATTATATAAGTAATTTTTATGGAAAAGTGTCCCATAAAAAATAAACGTATTATATTAAGGTTATAATGGTAAAATTAACATCATTAAATAATAACTAAGATGCAAAATTGTGACTTAACACATAGCATCAACCTAGGATAACCCGTTTTACCCTTTAACAAGGTGATAAATTTAACCACAGTTACTATTCATAATACTTGAAAATAAAACGGGACCTACCAAAAAAATTTGGAAAACATGATTCCAAATATATAATCCTTTATTTAAAATTAAATTTCAATAATTATCATAAATTAATTTTAAAATAACTTCATAGAACATGATGAATCCCATTTTTTATAAAATTACATTTTTAACCATAAAACTAGATATAGTCTTATCCCATTCCTAGAAATAAACATCATATGAATGTTAAAAAATTTATTAAATATATAATATATATTTCATTAAAATCATTAACAAATAGAGATTAATTTAATTTATCAATATAAAAATAATATGCACGCACAAAAATAGTTTTTTCAGAAAAACATCACCTTTATTTTGAAATGATTTTATTTTAATTTGTAATTATTGGATAATAGATGAATTAATTTTTTATATTTGTAAACCAGAATTTTTTAATGATTTATTTATTCATATTCCTACTTTTCAATCAAAAAGTTAATAGACAACTATCACATTAAATAATAGTACTTTAATAGTATATCACGGTTCATTTAAAATCTATGTTGTGTGTAATGAAAGATATCAAAAAATTATAGAGAAATATATCACTAAATATTAGTGTGTTACACCAAAACCTATTTTATAATATAATACACCACTAATTATTTTCCCCCACCATCTCAGCCTTGGCCATTGACATTTGTGCCCATAGTTGGTGGATGGTTTGTCCATTTGTGGTGACGATGTCCTCAAGAATGTGTGTTTGATACTCTAGTAGGTTGAGATATTTTTATGCTATATCAGGTGACTTGAAACACTCAAAAGTGTACTTATACTAGGTTAAATCAAACTATAAAAATTCCATGCACATTTTCTTATCCATGAAGTCTCATGATAGTGTGTGGATAGAGTGGTAATATACACCATTGGTGCCTAGATTTACCATCCAATGGTGAAGTGACCCCATTCGACCTACTATGTCAGCTTATAGGGTATGGTGATAAATTGTTTTATGATCCACCATGTACTTCATAAAAACACCCATTTTTTCTTTAGAAGTTTCTAACTAGATATTCTCTAGGTCTTTGGGTTTCCTAATATAGTAATCAAGGAAGGATGCAAGTACATCAGTTGAAATATCCACCAAAGGAATACTCTCTTATGAGATGAGATCCATATCAAGAGGAGAGTATTCCGCACCAGATCTCTCATGATTGGATTCCTACTTTCTATATAGAATATCCCATAGTTTTTTAGTCATCTCTACCAATATAATGAGATTCTCTTCATGAACTGGGTTTTTCTCTTCTTAAAAATCCAACTCCTCAAATCCCAAATCAACCTTTGGGACAAGCATCATTCCTTGAAACCTTGAGTCGTGTCTACTCCCTAAGGGGATACCTCCTCATAAATTGTTGAAAAAACAAGTTGATATATCATCCTACAACAATGTTGAGGTTAAATATATTCTATAGGGTAGAGAAATTATGTGATGTTAGTTCTTAGATAACACCCATATCCATCACAACTTCGACCATGACATCACGGGTGGCCACCTTCTCAAAAAATATATATAGGCCCTGGGTTTAGAAGGTGAGGTGTACCACTAGATACATATCTATTATAGTAGAAACCCACATGATTTCCAATAAATCATATAAGGTTTAATGATTATTATTTGTAAAAAAATATAATCTAAAAGTTATTATAGGATACAAACAAGCGTCTTAGAAGAATAAATAGTGGTGAAAGGAATAGATATTTTTCGTTGGAGATTCAAGGGGAATCAAATGGGTTTAAATACCCGGAGGGGTTCCCCATTTTTAGATGGATTCACTACAAGTATTACATGGACATTACCCTTATAAATTACTTGGGGAGAGGGGATCCGACATCCTTTAATCTAGTTTCCTCTAGGGTATCTCTCACCAATTCCTTAGTATCGAGCACACTTCGATTATTATTTCCAATGGGTATCCTTTACATCCTCCATGGGTGATTTATATACCCATTTAAAAGAGTGGAATTTCTAGGTAGGTCATTTGGAACCTAGACATTAGTAGCTGGGGATTAATTTGAATTAGTTTTATAGAATTATTTTGGGATATGAGGTTATGAAATAAATACCCTTTCTTATTATTTTTAACTGATTCCAAAAAAAATTTCCTAATGAATTATAAAGGATTACACATAAGAGAGAGATTGAGTTTTCAATTGAGATATCCTATAGACATTGTAGAGCTTAATGCCCAAATTGAGGACCATTAGTAAAAGTGATCCATTCAGTCAAGAATGTCCCCTAGTGTGATCATATTTCATTCACCTAGAAGGGAAAAGTTATTTGTGTTTATGTGTGGATTATCAATGGTTAAACCAAGTTAAGTTAAAGAATCATTATCCTATTACTTTCATTAATAAACAATTTGAATGGTTGAGAGTAGACAATTTGTTCTCCAGGATTTACTTGAGTTTAAGATATCAACAATTTTATGCGAATCCATCAGATATTACTCACACTATATTCACGAGAAATAATAGACCAAATTAATATCTTATGATGTTTTATTATTTTATGAACATGATAAAATTATTTATATCCCATATTAATTGGATATTTTATCCAACCTAAATTCATTTGTATTTAATTTTTTTAATAATATTTTAGTATACTCTCAAACATAGGAGGATCATGCTCAATAGCATGATATTTTACTAAGTACATTGATAGAGCATAAAATTTTCACTATGATTATAATTTTTATATTATGGATGAAATATCATCACTTATTAGGGAATGCAATATCAGAGGAAAAATATCAGTGGAACTGAGAAGGTTTTTGTCATTATTTATTAGAAGCAGCCCAATAATGCCTTGAAGATCGATAGATTCCTTGTATTGGAAGGTTATTATATGATATTCATTTAGGTAATATCCTGATTGAATGAACTGATGATCTACAAATCCAAGAAGGGGTTTTTTTAAGTTGTACATCAATTTTGAGAGAGACTTCTTGGAGCTAAAGGATAGGTTGACATCTGTAATGATTTTGAACTTTCCTGAGTCGGGTAATGCGACACCCTACGATTTTATAATACCAACATAATATTAGATATTGGGTTTGAAATGCAACACCAAAAGTAAAATAAACATATAGCATAATAATAATTTGAATTATATTTATTTTAAAATAAATTCAATATCTTCGATAGCTTCCAATGAACGCAACACCAGGTTTGAATGAAACACAATACTCTATTAAAACATTATTATTTAAACATTGCTATTATAACATAGTAGTTAAATTGTAGGGTACTAATATTACTAAATAAATGATAAAAATTATATCGTTTACACATGTATAAAATAACTAAAATAGATATCTATTGATTATATATAAAATTAGAACTATTTGAAAAAAAACATTTATGACAAACTGTATTTTTCTAAAAGGTAGTTTAGTCGCGCAATACACACATAATTTATAGTTAATTTATACCACTTTTAGAAACATTATTTGAAAAAACAAACATTATTTTTGAAATATACATGTAAACATTTTCTTAGGGTGAATTTTGGGGGTTTTCCCAGAAATTTTCAATTTTTGAGGAATAGTAAAAAATTCTAAATTTTAATTGAATAATGCCTTTCTTAAATTAGTTATAAAGTTATATTATATTTTAAATTGGTTTTAATGTAAAATTAGTTAATGTATATTTATGTTAATCTAATTTTTGTCATTGGAATCATTTTCATATTGAATTTTGATATAAAATCTATGTAAACGTTTAAAAATTTTCTCTTTCAAAACCCACTTTCTTATCGCCTCTAAAAAATAATTTTTAATTAAATATTTCTACATATATGAAAAGAATTTTCAAAATTTATTCCATATTTATAATCCTAAGAATTTATATTACAGAATAAATTCAACTTGTTTTTTTACCAAAATGAATGGTGAAATAAGTAAGAATTAATGACAACAGTTAAGGAAAAAATGTGTTTACTTTAGAATTAAACTAAAACGACTAGGGTTAAAAACATCCTATCAACTTGAAAAATATTATTTTCTTTCCATACAAACATCTTATTCTTCCCATATTCAAATATGGGGTCATTTTTATGCTTCTATCATGTGGGTTACATTATCATCATGGATTCTTTTGAGAAATCACAAAGTAATTTCTAAGAGGGTTCCCTTTCCCCACTTATAAAAGCGAACTCCCTCCCCTCACTTCTTCACATTCATCAAGACATTTTTATTGACCAACCCCTTCCAAATTAACTCCCCAACATCCTTATACATATTATAGGGTTTTTCACTCCCAAAATACCATCGAAAAGTTTTTTTAAGAGGATATTAAACTAAGGTTACTCTTAGAGAAGGAGGTACTAACATGTACGAAGGAAATCAGACCCCAGGTAAGGGTTTCACATATCACCTTTACTTCCATGATACATATTCCATATTCACCAGTTATTTTCTTTTTGTGGTTTATATAGTTTTCCACACATATTTAATATTATGATTCTATTTATCTTTATGTTATTTAATGTTTCATTTGATGTTATTTCTTTTATGGGGATTATGATTCAGAAGTTACCAAAGTGGTAATGGTTTATTTCACAATATCATAATTATTCTAGATTGTTTATGTTTACATCTCTCTTAGGGGAATTATTTTATATTTATATTTTAAAATAAATCTATTTTATTCACCTCTGGTTATTAAGGTTATTTTTTTGAGTAATAGTACCATTTTCCCACTCTTTGGTACTGAAAATGAATGAGAAAATGTTTCAATAAAATCTTTATTTATTTCTCTCTTCAGTCAGAAATATTTTTTCTTCAATAACCTTGTATTTTAAAAATATTTTTAAATTTTAACCATTTTATAAATCATTTATTAAAGACATTTTTACTAATTTTCAATTTTTACAAATTGTTTTGAAAGTAATCTTTATGTCATTTTTAAAACAAGGCCCATTTAGCTTTTAAAAAAATTATAAAAGGTTTTTTTTTAAATACTCATGATGTATGGAATTTCTTATCTTCATGACCACTCCTTTTTTTAAAACAACTTTTATATGTTTTAAAGATTATTTTCAAATAAAAGTTTTTTCAAAATGATTTCAGAACATTTTGTTTTAAAAGGTGATTCCAAAATGAAAAAGGATAGTTTCCTCTAGAATATTTTTAAAGATATTTTAATTGTATATCAATTATTTAATGACAAAACACCTTTATTCTACACAGAATACCCTTGGGATATTTTGTATTGATACCATTCCCTTTACACTATATAGTTTATGATTATGTTTATTGATTTTGGAAAGAAGTTATATTTCATATGCTAGTCTAAATATGAATTTTTATGTGTATTATGTTTCAAACCATTAATATGTGGAATTAATTTGACTTAGAAAGTGATTTTCAGGGTCCATTATATCCCCTAGATTCATTGGTAGGTCTTGTAATAAAAAATATAATGGTTTTTGGCTTATTTCTTACCCATTTATATGGAATTCCTGGTATAAGTCCTTGGCGATATTAGATGTATTGTCATAGGGCCTCGACAGTATGGTTTAGATGTCCCAAATTATGTATTCCATCACATTAAATCCATTTATTTAAATTCAATGTGATTATTCAATTAGTTATAATATCTATGGTAATGATTCATGCTCATATGATTATTTATATGGAATTGTTTGATCATCATTCCTTCCTTCTATATTATACTCTATTTATTGATTAAATGGAATGGTTTTTATTTATTTACCTTATCATATTTATTTTTCCTTATATATTCATATCTTGCAGTGTATACTTACCCTTACTAAGGATTTGATATCACCCCTTCATTATGTTTATTTTCCATATGAAATGAGGAAGTTTTCTCTGATTGATATGCACGAATATATTAAGTGGGATAATAGAATTCTAAAATAAAATTCTTTTTTGTATTTTATATTTAAATTTTAATTTTCATTTCAAGTATGTATCTAGTTTACCATGAATACTAAACAATTTGGTCTTTAGTATGGGATTCCTTGTATTTTATTCCAATGTAATAAATTAGTCACCAACAGCGGGCTACTGGGGTCATGGTTACTACAATTTCTATCAGAGGGAGTTTAATAGAAAAAATTGAAACTATATTCAGGAAAACATAAATTAGAGAACAAAACCATATGATATAATTTTAGTATAAGCATGGATGACCATCTTAATTTCTTATTAAGGAATAAATTATGTGGTTTTCCAGGAAATACATCCCTATGTAGATACTAAAAATGGGTGTGGTTCTAGAATAGTTATAAATAGCGATAATGATGCTAAAAAGGGTGCATTGGGATTAATGTGATCATCACTTGGTGTATGAAAATAGGGCTTAATACACACCTTATTTAACACTCTTAGGGTATATTAAAAATACAATTAATATTTAATTTACTAACAATTGTGAAGGATTTAGAAGTAAATATACCCCCAAAAAACTATGTTTAAGATTATGATATTACATATGCATAAAATTTTCAATTTATGTTAAGTATTTCACTAGTTTTGGGATTGTAAATTATGTTCCATAATGTTATGATCTAATATAGCATATTTTTTTATTTAAAAATGGTGCATAATGGAAGTAATGTAAATTATATCAATCCATGTACTCCATGTAAGGATAGACCTCCTTAAACAGATAACGAATTTGGAGCATGAGTTGAATCTCAAACATATCAAATTATAACCATATTGGGGAATTTGATTCGGGTTATGATTAATAAACTTTCCCATATAGAGCGTCCTACTAATCCACAATGTTTTGTAATGATGTAAAACCACTTCATGCATCATCAACATTCCTCCTTAAATTTGAATACAGATCCATTTTTAGATGATAAATAGATAAATTCCTTATTTAATATATTAATCACTCTGGGAAGTAGTGAAAAGGAGAAAGTTTTCATATTAGTTAACTGTATCTCATGAAAATTGGATCAATGGTGGTCATTGATTTAAAAAATTAATGACAATGAATAAAAATAAAACTTTTAGTGGAAGTATTCAAAGGTATTATCCTAGGAAAAATATTTTTCTCATGAGAAACGAGTGGATATGGAATGAAAATTCGTGAGTCTAATACAAAAATAAGACGAAAATGTTGCTAAATATGAATTTAACTTTACAAGGTTAGAAATGTGTGTTGTGGACTATTCAGGTAATCCTAAATGAAATATTTAATACTTATTTTATGGGATTAATCCAATCATATTAATGGGACTATTATTCCAACAAATATCCTCATATAAGGACATAATATCATGTGATATCAAGATAGGGAAATAATTCTCCAAGTATTTTGGCTTCAAAGGGAAAAAAAGAATAAGAGGATGGTTGAGAAAAGATGGATAAATGGAGTAGGGGAAGGAAGGATTTTCCAACATTTTATTCTTGTGGAAGGAATCACCTTGGTACAAGCTTAGAAAGAAAAGGGGTTTTCTTCAATTGTGGATAAAATGACATTAAGCATATGATTGAAAGGGAAAGAAAGAATCCACCAATATTTAATGCATCAACTATAAGGAGATATGGAACTATAAAAATGAATACCTCAAGAGTCAATATAATATACCTCAAAATAAGCTAAGGGATTAGGGTCAAGATAATGTTATTACTATAGATGAAGTGTAATGATTACTGTTATAGTGTATTTGGATCTAAAAAATATGTTGTAAATGTATTTAATTAATTAAATTATCATTATAAGAATAATTAAACATATAAGGATTATATTGTAGTATGATTTCTTAAAGAATTTGATAACATATTTTGAATGGCACTAATGAACAATAAAAATTATTCAGTGGAAGGTTGAACTTCTTAGAAAATACATAATTGAGGGAAAGATAACTCTAAATATGTTTCTGATGTTGATATAATGATTTTAGGATAAAGTGATGGTTTATATGGATAAATTAAATTTTATTATATATAATTTTTTATTCTTTTACAGTTTCACATGGTCCCCTCATCTTTAGAAACTACCCAGTGTCATGCCTTTGCATGGGCAAAGAAAGCTTTTAATCCGAACTTGCAACGGGCGAACAAGCGAAACCCGTGGAGGTTCATCTTAGCAACCAAACATAGTTTCTGGTAAACTACCTTCAAACTGATTAATGATTTTTTGAAAAAAGTGGTTTATGCTATTATTGATGGAGTTTACATGATTTTTTTATTTAATGAATATATCAAACAATATGTGATTTAATTAATGAATAAGGAATAATGCATGTTTTCAATAAGGTATTATAAACATTTTTGTTATTACCATGTTTTAAGAGAATAAATGATAATATTATTCATATGTTTGGTATTTTAGTATTAAGATCTACTTCATGTTGTTTGGGGGATTAATGATAAGTTCATCTTATAAATTTAGTGGCTTTATTTCTGATGTTTTTTATCTTAATATTTCTGAAGGGTCATAAGGTTAAGCATTTATGAAATGTTTTATGTTGAACATTGGAATATATTTTAAAAATTAATGTTTTACTTAACCATATGAATATTTATTCACATTACATAACCTTTTATAACCATTTTGTTATAATAATAACTAGCAATTGAATCAATGACCTATTAATATATTATAGATCATACGATCTGTAAAAATTGATTTTTTTTGCTTCATAAATAAAAACTCATTTTTAGATATTCATTTCTTGGATTAAGTGATGAGTTGGAAAATTATAAAATAAAAGGATGAAATTGTGCTTATTAAATAAAAACATATAAAGTTAGAATATTTTCTTATATTATTAGATAGTAAAATAATTACTCAACTTTAGGAAAATGATCTTAAAAAAATGTTATCTTATTACCTTCATATCTTATGAATCATATGGTATTTTAAATCATAAAAAATTTATGGTTTTTATTTCATTAAACTTACGTTAATCATTTAATTTATTGTGATCAATGAACTTTTTCATTCTCTAAAAATATTTACTCTTTTCTTCTTTGTCAATATAGTTACTTCCCAACAATGTTATCCTACTTAGATTCCTACATATATATTATTCCACATAATCTTTGCATTTCCTTTATCTCTTTTCAAGAGGATGTTTCATCAACCCTTATCACAATATGGGATTTCAATAAATGTAATTTCATATGAAAAACAATTGTTTACTATGATCGGGATTAAATTATGAGAACAAAATTTACATAAGGGGGTAGAATGTGACCCCCTCAGATGTTGAAATATGAACATAATATTCGATAGTGTGTATGACATGAAACTAAAAGAGTATAATATAATATAATATCCCAAAAATTTATGATATATTTATTTTTAAATAAATAAAATATATTTGATAGCTTTTAATGCACAGAACGCTGGGTTGGAATGAAATGTGGTACTCTATTAAAATATTTTTATTTAAACATTACTATTATAGATTGGCCATTAAATTAGAGGGTATAAATTGTACTAACTAAATTAAGAAGTATTTATATTTTAAACATTTAAAAAATAAATTATATATATATATATTAGAGATAAAACTATAACCATTTGAAAGTAAAAGAAATGTTTTCTGAAAAAACTATAGTTATCTAAAACTATATTTTGTCTTGATTTGTGTGCATAATTTAAAATTAATTTTTAACACTTTTATAAATAAAATCAAAAAATGAAATCCATTTTTTAAATTTAAATGTCAAAATTATCTTAGGGTGGAATTTTTATTTTTCACAAATGGTTTGTTTTTTGATGAATAGTGAAAATAATGAATTTAAATTCAAAAATAACTTGTTTTTAAATTATGTATAAAGTTAAATTTTATTTCAATTTTTTTTAAATTGAAATTAGCTAAATTATATATATATATATATATATATATATATATATATTCATCCAATTTAGGTGATTTGAGTCATTTCTATATTTAATTTTGATATAAAAACTTTGTAAACTTTTGAACATTTTCTTTTCAAAATCAAGATTTCTCATCGTGTATGTGGGATTAATTTTAAATTAAAATTTTCCGTTTCTATGAATGGAATTTATAAAAATGGATTCCAGATTCGGAATTAGAATAATTTATATTACCAATAAAATTAAACTTAAATTTTGTCCAAAACTAATAGTGAAAATAGTTAAAAATAATTGTTACGGTTAAGGAAAAAATCTATTTACCATGCGTTTAAACTAATAATAAATTGGTTAAAAATAACCTACAAAGCTGTAAAATTATTACTTTTTGTACATAGTTTCACTATTTCTTTACCAATTTCTAATCTAGTGTTATTTTAAAGATTTTTGAATGTGGATGACTTTATCATTTTTGAATTACTTTTGGAAATTTACAAGTAATTTACAAGATGATTTCTTTTCCCCACTTATAAAAGGGCACTCCCTCCCATCACTTCCTCACGCCCCTAAATCCATTTATCTCAACCAATCCCAACATTAATATCTCTAAAATATCCTTATACATGTTCTATAACTTATAGTCCTTCCAAATGACCATTCCTATGGTCTTTAAGATGCGATCTAAAATAGATTTATCTTAGAGATGGAGATACTAACACGTAGGATGGAAATTGGCTAGGAGGTTAGGGTTTATCATCTCAATTTTACTGATGTGAGACATATTAAATATTCACCACTTATTTCCTTTATTTGGTGTATATAATTACACTTTATATTTTATAATATTAATCTATTTATCTTTATGGTATTTAAAGTTTTATTTTATGTCGTTTATTTTATGGGGCCTATGATTCAGAAGTGACCAAAGTGGTAAGGGTTTATTTCACAATCTCATCATTATTCAAGATTTTTATGTTTACAAATCCCTTGGGGAAATAATTTCATATTTCTATCTCAAAATCAATCTATTTTCAACACCTCTAGTTATTCATTAACTTTTCCAAGTAATAGTTCTATTTTTTGACTCTTTGGTACATGAAATGACGGAGAAAATGTTTTAATAAAATCCCAATTCATTTCTCTATTTGGTTGGAAATCCTTTTTCTTCCAAAACCATGATTCTTAATAAATTAAAAAATGTTTTTAACCCGCTTCCAAATTATTTATTAAATACATTTTAAAGCATTTTTAATTTTTACAAAAAACATTTAAGGGAATATTCATGTCATTTTCAAAACTAGGATCATTTGACTTTTACCAAAAAATTAAAATGAATATTTGTTTTAACATAATCATCATGTATATAATTTCATATTTTCACAACCACTCCATGTTTTGAAACTTACTTCAAAAATATAAAACTTTATTATAAAAGAATAGTTTTCATTTTTTTTAAAAAATTTTGTTTTATAAGTTCATTTTTAAAATGAAATGGATATTTTCCTCAAGAAATTTTTTAAATATATTTTTATGGAATTACCATAATTAAATGAAAACAACCCTTTATTTTCTATATACTCCTTTTGGGATATGTTGTGTTGATACCATTCATTTTGATCTGTATGGTTTATGGTCTTATTTATTGATTGGGTACAGTAATTACATTTCTTATACTAATTTAAATATTAATGTTTATATGAATTATGTTCCACCTATTTTATATGAGAAATGCATTAGACTTATTATGTAATGGGTGAGGCCCTCTACAACACCTTAATGCATCAGTTGGTCTCATGAAATAAACTAGATTGTGTTTTTCTAAGGCCTTACCCATTCATATATATGTATTTTCACAAGGCCTCAACAACATATTTTAAATGTCTAGTATTATTCATTCCATAAATTTAAATTTAATTACTAATATTCCATGTTATTATTAGATTATTTATACTATCCATGGCTATGTGGCATTCTCGTGTAATTATTTATATGGAATTATTTGATCATCATTTATTCTTTTTGTATTATGCTCAATTTATTAATTAAATTAATTTTATTTATTTATTTACCTTACCATATTTATTATGCCTTGTTTATTAAAATCGTTCATTGTATGCATTCCTTTAATCGACATATAAGATCACCCCTTTCTTCTATTTTATTTTCCCCAGAAAATGAGGAAGTATTTTGTGATTGAAATATAAGGATAAACTAGAGGGAATAATATCACTATCATATAAAATTCTTCATATATCTTATTTTTAAAAATATAATGTGAATTTCAAGTATGTATTTAGTTTAACAAGAATTTTAAACTATTAGATCTTTTGAGATGATATTACTTGTATATTATTCTAATTTCAAAGAGTAGACATTGTCTCTAGGATACTAGGGTGGGAGTATTTATAGGTTAGTACCATACCCTCTACTATTATTCATTAGGGGTTAGCAATGGATTAGTCTTGATGCATGACATGAAGGTGGTTTGTTATGGATCTAGATAGTTGAGGTAACATGAACTGATTTATCCAAACTCACAATTTATTATTTGTTTCATTAGTATGTGTGTTGTGATATTAGTGAAAATACATATTGGGTGAGAACTTTTTTTATGTATACTGATCATAAGATCTATGGGTATAAATTTTATTAACATGACCTATACCTTTGACCAAGAATATGGGTTGAGTATCTTTATTTCTTAGACTTTGAGATGGAATATACCACTATGAAAGGGAATGTAATGGATGATTTGTTGAGTAGGAAGACTCAGGATCTAGTTTTTTATTAGTCTAGAAGAACGTAGAAGTTTATGAGGCCCTTAATTGAGATACATCTTGATGATTATGTTTATTAAGGTTGGGTAACCCTTGCATCATTGACTATTACATATTCACTCATTAACAGGGTTAATCAGATTCAATTTTATGAATCATATTTTTTAATCATGAGGGACAGTATATATGGTTTAGAGTTTCCACTATATTAGTCACAAGAATTTGATGGTATCTGACATGTACAAGGTAATGTTGTGGTCTATACGAGGATGCATGTATAGATGATTTTGGGTTCACACACCTAGATATGGGTTTTCCTCTCAAGTGTTTAAATGATGTATCATGAAATATGTAGGCATTATTGGTGTCCTAGGATGATGAAGGACATTACATGGTTTATTTTAATGATTCTTTTTCATTCATTAGATAATGTTTGAGAACCAGCGACCCACTAGACTTCTTTATCCATTTCTTATTCTTAAGTGTAAATAAGAGAATATTATGATGGACTTCATGATGGGGTTTACATGATCACCCTATGAAAATGATATTTAATGGATTATGTTTTACCATTTAATTAAGGTCTCACATTTCTTACTAATTAAGGAGACCAAAATTGTTGATGAGATGGGATGGTTATTTGTTAAATAGATAATGTGTCTTCACAATGTTTCAATGAGTATAATTTCTAATAGAGATTTTTGGTTCGCATCATGCTTCTGGAAGAAAAAAATAAAAATTACTTGATAACCATTTGTATTTGAGCACAATATATCATCCTCAAACCAACGAATAACTTTAGTGTATGATCTGGATTTTGGAATGAATATTTCCATAATTTTTCTATTATTTTTATAGTTTATGGTAGAGTTATATCACCTTAGAAAATATCACATATAGTAACATTGATGAGGAATATATTTAGATGGAAATGTTGAGGATCTTTATGGTATATTTAGTCAATCGCCTCTTTTTTGGTTATAGCCAAGGGATTCTTCTATTTTTAGGTTGAGTCTAAAACAAGATACTTCCATGTTTATTTGGTTAATTCATAAAATATTGGATATATCTCAAAGAAAATAATGATTGTATGCAAACCAATGACACTATCCTCTTGAGTTTTAGGGGTAATTATTTTTTCTTAAGAATGTCTCTTCCATTAGGAATCGAGAAAATTTTAAGGTAGGTCAAACTAGCACCCATGTAGGGGGTTGTTGTGAAAAAATCCCTCAAGGAATACTATTGGAGTTTTTGTTTATAAATCAAGATGACTGTAAATGAGTTTGGTTAGTGTTTTTCAAATAATGTTTTTATGGCGGGATAGTTTCCCAGTGTTTTTAAGATTTTGGGCCTCAAAATCAAGAGTTTGATTTTGGAAACGGAAGGCCTTCCATAAAGGGTTTAACATTTTTTCGACCGCAAATCATAGTTCGCAATCTACAAAGGATGTTTTTATAACGATGAATAAAATTGGAAAAGTATGTATTTCTGCATAACAGTGCAATGCAGACCGGTTAGGGAAAATGGTTTTCTTGAAAGATTATAGTTTGTGAGAGGTAAACAGTTCGCAGAAGGATGGAAGTTTTTGGGATGGATTTTAATTTAAGTCTTTGAGGAAATGATTCATTTGTAAAAGATATCAGAAACTGTAGAGGATCAAGGCACTACTCAGACTATGAAGGGAAAAAATATTCACTGAAGGAGCATAGTATGTAGTGAAGGTTGTCCTACATCAAAAATTTAGGGAAGTCTGATTGGAAATATTTTTGTATCTATTTTAATATGTAAGGACTTCTAATAAAATGATTTTTAGTGAAATTTTCATTTCAAAACATCTTTAATCTGGGAAGAATTTGTTCTAAGTCCAAAAGAGTTTACGGGGGAGTCTGTGATATAGAATAAGTTTCCAAGGATGAATCCAAAAAAGGAGAACAGTTCCAAATATACAGTATGCGAAAGGGTTTTTATGGGGACATGTGACCTGAAATCAAAAATGGTCCCTGAAAGAGATGCGGTCTACAAAATAAGAACTCATCTGTGAAGCAGGGATAGTCCATGGAAGGAAGAGTTGGTCCATGGAAGAAGAAGTGTTCTATAGAAGGGAATATGGTCCATAGAAGTTGAAGGTAGTCCACAGAGGAGAGTTATTCCATGAATAAATTGTGCCACACATTGTAAGGCAGTCTATGGAGGACTCAAGGATGTTCGTGAAGAGAGTAAAACATTTTTGAAAATTAATTATTTCAAACTAATAGTATGTATAAAATTGGATTTTATTTATGGGTGAAAATGGTACATCAACTGAGAATTTATCTATAGTTTAGGATGCATGATTTCTTGTAAATGAAGGTACATACAAGTCTAAAAACTATGAGAAGATTCCTTCCAGGAGTAGTGATCAATGGAAGAGGAAGTCAGTGATCATTTCCACTAGTAGTGATCTAGAGAAATGGACATAGGGAATGACCCTTGGGAATGCAGTGAGCTAACCCTAAACATTGTAGAGGCAGTGAGCATAGGAATAGAAGTAATTTATGATGAACATCATTATTGGTAGTGATACTTAGTAAATTCGTTACAATCAGAACATAATTGTTGAATTCTTTTTTGATGTAGTCCGATAAGGGTGAACCAAGTAAAAATCTATGTTTCCTTGTGCTTTATTTGTTGATTTACATTCAATGCATCATCATCAGATAAATTTGGAAAGGTTATGTTAAATATATACAGTAAATATAAAACAAAGTGACCCTTATAATAATGAAGTCATGATCTAGCGGGGAAGGAATAATTTTCGCAAGAACATACATACCCTGGTTCAACCCCTATCAATGTATCTAGGCCCTTTTTAGACCTAACAATTCATACATATCCAAGGTTTATTTTATCAATTTTTTTATCTCAATTTGTTCAGTCGATTTTTGAAGTTAAATATTCAATATTCTCTTATCTTGGTGTGCCATAGAAAAGGGATGAACTTTAAAGATAAAGCATAAGTTAGGTGTTGTTCCTCTGTGTGGAAGTGTGTATCGAAAGAGAGTGGTTCAGTTGAAGGAAAAAATAGTGTACTGAAGAATTATTTTGATGAATCAGATTGTGAAAAAACAGACTCACTAAATGAGGATGTAGGAAAGAGTGAAGAACTTTACATTCCATGTTTTGTTGAAACTATTGATGATGAGGAAACTCCATGAAGGTGAAAAGTTTAATTTTTCCATTAAACAAAGGAATTGGATCAGAAATTGGATAAATAAACTAAATCTAAAGATATCCAGATCCAAGAATTGGAAATTGAGGTTAGCAAGATGGAACGTTTAAATAAAAGGATTAATGATGTGGTCCCTGATCTGAGGTTAAAGAATGATTCCCAAGATGAAGAACTGAAAACATTTTCTACAAAGATAGAAAAACTTAAAACTAGTGATAAGGGAAAGAATTTTAATTCATAAAAAATTTCGAATATGAAATCCAGAAATGTTGATGTTGCTACAAAGCTATCAGATATAATTTAGGAATAGAAAAGGCTACACTAAAATAATTTATGCATAATGGTTTTGTTCCTCTGATGAATTCTAAGTTAAAGGTTAAATTTGTTGTGACAGATAAGCTCACCCAATAATTTTATGATTATATAATTAGTGGGAAGAATATCAATAGAGAACTTAATTATCAAATTGAATCAATGGATAAGAATGTTCAAAAATTGTAAGAAAAGATAAAATCATTCAATAAAGAAGTGGGGAAATCAAATTCCAAAGCAAATCCCAAATTTAATGATTCTTTTCACGTACTATTTGATTATATTTTGAAAATTTATAATGAAATGAAAAAAAATATGCTACTTTAGATTAAAAACATGAAAAAATTATCGTATCCCAAAGGCCATAATGTTTTCAAAAAATTGGTATTAGATATGATGAATCCTCTCCCATGAATGTTTGGAAGAGATATATGAATAATTATAGAAATAAAAAATCATGTAGGCACTAATGATAGACCTAAAAATGGTTTTAAAGAATGTACTGAAAACATGTTCCATTTCTGTGGAAGACATGGTCATACATCAAGTTTTTTTGAGGCATTGGAATATATTTCAAGTTGTGAAGACAAAAATATTTCTAAATATAAGAATAAGAAGAATCATCTTGAGAAATCAGAAATAAGAGTCTCTCATCAGAAAGTATCCATGAAATTCTACTATTATAGAAGACATGGACACACCATGAGTATGTGTTAAGAAATCCAAGGAAAAAAATGCTAGAAGAAGAACTCTAGTTACATCAACATCTCAGCAAATAAAGGATGAAATGTTGTATGCCATTAATGAAATATGTTTTAAATTTTATAATCCTGGACATTTAGAAATACATTATAGCAAGAATAAATAAGGGACGGAAAAGGAACCTAGAAGGAGATCCCTAACATTGGTAGTGTATAATAAAAAACCCTATATTATAAGACAACATGATAAGTCTAAGAATAGTTTTACAGCCTTAGGGGAATCATAAGAAGGTTAACGAAAGGAATACCAATCACCTACACTGTTACACTCCCAATATCTCACTTAAAAAGAATGTGAATGAACCTGGATGAAAAAGTTATTATTTTCTCCAATTGTGATTAAGAATAATGTAAATTTGGTGGAAGAATCAAACCCAACAAGAAAGGGTGGAATGACATGGATTAATGATAAAAGAAGAATGAATAAATAATTCCTTGAAAAATTCACATGACATGCCACTTGGAAAGATGTTCATGAAAGAGAAAGATTTCTCTAATAGAGGAAGAACAAAGAGAATATAACCAGTTAAATGATTCATTCCCAAAGAAAGGGTCGGGAAAAATGGAATATTAGTGAAGCATCAAAGAAATAAATTTCTTAAAATGGGTTTAAACCCAAAATTGTGATAAAGGCCAAGAATATGAAATCTGAATATCAGAAGAAGAAATAGCATGTGGGTAAAGAATTTTTATTCATATGGCCAGAACTGTTGAAGTTGGATGGAAAGTTGGAACAATCACAAAAAGGTACATTACTTTTCAATAAAGTATCAAAGGGTTGATTCATTAGGATCGACCATAATCCTCTCCTTGAGGATTCTAGTGGTTCCCCTATCCCTATGTGTATAAATTCTATTAATTGATGTTAAAGTGTTTCAGGTTCAAGGAGAGATATGATCCAGGGGTAAGTATCATCGAAATATGAAAAGAAGTGAAGTGGTGTGATCCAAAATTTCAATATATTCAAATCAATTATCAAACCTGATGAAGAAATATAGAATAATTCATTGAAATAATTTAGTGGCATATGGTTTCATGATATATATGAAAGTAATTTAATGAAATAATAAAGTGATGGTGTTATTAACTTTATCTATTGTTTCTTACACTAAGTTGTGATTCAGTAATATTAGTGGTTTTGTTAATGGATCATTACTAAGTGGTAAACTCACCCAATTAAAATCTCATTGAAGGTAGATACAACTAGAAAATTAAATTAAGCTTGATATGTTTCTCAAACCTATAGTCACATGTTAAGAAATGATGATGGACGAGAATAATTTTTTTGGGTCTAAATAGTGGTCTAAAGATCTATAAGAGTTACATATCATAAGAGGATCATACTATATTGTAATCGGATGCAAGGACTATGTAGACCAAGGAGGAGAAACAAAAAGTCCTCTATATACATTAGTGATAAAGGATACAGGGTCTCAATGGTATAGAAAATATGAAAGTTTATGTTATCTATCATTAAGAAGAACGATTGGGGGAGAAGTAAAAACATTCATGTGTTTCAAGATTATCTATTTTTCTCTAAAAATATATTATCAATTGACTATTTTCTAGATACGAAGATGCTACAATAGAATATCAATAATTTTTTAACAAGAGTCTGCAAAAGTAGTTAAAAGCAATGAGGTCACAATAGTAAAAGAATGAATAGAATATTTGAACACACAATGAACAACTTCCTTATGGAAAAAATGAAAAGTTAAGTAACTCAGGGGGGTTATATATAGAAATTTATGATTCAGAAGAAGACACTGATAATGAAAATGAGGAATTCAAATCTATATTATCACGAAAGACGAATATTCAAGCTGAAATTGACTAGAAAGATATAATTGGTTATAAGATAGTGCCAGTGTAGATAATGGGGATGAAGACTCTACATCGAGAATTATCTTTTTCATAGGTAGAATATAAATGTTTTTATAAAGGGTCTATAGATGAGATTTGGGTTTAGGCTATGAATGAATAACTTGACCAAATTGAGAACAATGGGACATGTGAGATTGTTTTAAGACCAATAGACATGAATTCCATTGGGACTAAATAGGTCTTTCGAAAAACAATGTATGAATTTAGTGTGGTAATTATAAATAAATTACAACTAGTGTGAAAAGGGTTCACCCAAATATAATGTATTGATGTTTTTAGGAAAAAATGTCACTTATTTCAAGGATAAATACAGTCAGATTATTCTTGTCCATAATAGTGAAAAGAAATTTCACAGTTTTCCAGATGGATGTCAAGTCATCATTTTTGAATTGGGTTCTGTAAGAAGAAGTTTATATTGAAAATTCAGATGGTTTTATCATTAATGATTATGATAAAAAAGTGTATCCACTAAATAAGGATCTATGGTTTGAAGCAAGCACCAAGAGAATGGTATTAAAGGTTAGATCAGTTTCTGAAGAAGTATGGTTTTCAGTGTGGTGAAGTTGATTAAAATCATTATGTCAACAATTGTATTAATCAAATGATGATGGCGAGGTTATATGTTGATAACATAATCTTATATGGATTATATAAAGCATAGTGCATACATTTTTCTGAATTTATGGAATGTGAGTTCGAATTGTTAATGATTGGTGAGCTGATGTTTTCACTTGGTTTACAAGTGACATAAGGAAACGATGGAACATTCATTTTTCAATATAAATATTCCAAGGAAGTGTTTATAAGGTAAAAAATGGATAATTACAAGGATATGAAAACTCGGGTGGCTACCTAGATGAAACTGTCAGAAGATGATGTAGGCAAAGTAGTTAAGGTCATAAAATATAGCTAGATCATTGGATGACTATTGTACTTTACAATGACACAACATATATTGTTTTTTTCCATATTCCAAGTTTCATAGTATCTAAGAAATCCCAAAAAAATGTCACATGGTTTTAGTTAAAATGATAATTTATTGTATCAAGGGAACAATGGAAATTGGTTTGATGTATAATGAAAAATCTCAGCAAGAGTTATTGGGATATACAGATGCAGATTGGGTTGGTTTAGAAAATGCATATAAGTTACCATCTTTAGGTTCTTTATATTTCAATGGATTTGGTTTTTCTTAGTTAATAAATAAACGATATCTCATTTCATTGAGCACTGTATAATCTAAATATATTGCGGATAATCAAATGTGTTTGCAATTATTGTGGATGAAGCAACATATTTAAGATATGGAATTTAAAGTGAAATATCTGATTGTAATCCATTGAGATAATTTAAGTCAATAAATATTAGAAAAAATGCAATCTGTAACTCAAGTAAACAAGACATTGAAATCAAATATCATTTTATTAAGGAGAAAGTGGAGTGAGGGCTTGTGAAGACGGATTATGTGCCTATAGAGAAACAGGTTGCAAATATTATAACAAATTCCTTAACCAAAGAAGCATTTGAAAGGAATAAACTAGATCTAAGAGTCATGTTGAATCCCATAACTTCAAAAAGAATGGATGTGGGACCCCTATTCCTGAGGTATGGTATTTTTTTCCCTAAGGTACTGATATTTATTCTTTATCATATTTCAAACAAAAATGAAGTGACCTTTGGGTTCATTTAAAAAGGGGGAGAAATTGTGGCCATTAACAGGGAGAAAATTTCTTATTCAATATATGTGGAGAATATGATAGGTGGAGTAGCAAGATAGGTGTATTTTTAAATCTTATGATTATATAAGTGACTGATTAAAAGATATATATCATGACAGTTGAGGTTCATGATAAAATTAGATGAGTGGTTTTGGAATGGAATAAATTGATTCATTGATGAAATTTGTATATTAATCTAGTTTATCAAGATGAGCATGGATCATGTGGGCTTATAAAATGTGTTTAGTTAATCCTTGATTGATATCTAAAGGGAAAGAAGAAAATGATGGTATAACATGAAATAACATTTATCGATGTATCAAAATGTGAAGAATTGCCAACAAAACCAAAGGGGGGATCGTTGGGAAAAAATACCACAAGGTGTCCTCTCTATGTTTTTTGGTGTTATTTTTTTATTAACAAAGATAGATGACTGCGAATGAGTTTGGTTGGTGTTTGGAAAAGAATGTTTTAACATGGTGCAGTTTCATAGTGTTTGACAAATTTTTGGGCCTTAAAATCTACAATTCGGTTTTGAGGAATGATGGTTTTCCGCAATGGGATTAATTTTTTGCAGACTGGAAAGAAAAATTCATAGACTGGAAAGGAGGTTTGCATAATGGAGAATAAAATCAGAAAATTAAGGATTTTTACATAGCTTCGTTATGTGGACCACGAAGTGTGGTAAACATACCACATAGGGAAAATGGTTAGTTAGAAGGCTTGCAGTTTATGGGAGGTAATCAATTCATGGAAGGGTAGAAGTTCATGGGATGGATTTTTGTTTGCGGCTGTGAGACAATGATAAATTTTCAGAAGATATTGGATTCCAAAGATTATCAATGAACTACCTGGACCACGAAGGGAAAATAGTTCACAGAAGGATCCCAGGCCGCAGTGAAGGATGTACCAAATCAAAACATTATTGAAATAGGAATAGAGAGATTTTTGGATCTATTTACCTATATAAGGACCACTGATAAAATTATTATTAAGATTTATTTTCATTAGAAAACATCTTTTCTCAGAGAAGAAATTCATTTAATTCTCAAAAAGTTCATGGGGGAGTCTATGAAAGATAGTAGGTTCACAAGGAGGATTCCCTGAAAGGGGAAGAGTTCCATAGAGATAGTCTGTGGAAGGGGTTTTATAAGGAATTGTGGCCTAAAAAGAAAAATGTTTTGCAAAGAAGAGGTGGTCAATAGAAGAAGAACTCATCTGCAAAGCAGGGACTGTCTGTGGAAGAAAGATTTGGTCGGCAGAATAAGAAGCGGTCCATGGAATGAGAGATGGTTTATGGAAGCAGAGGAATTCCATGGTGGAGAGGCCATTAGTGAAGAACTCATTTCGTGTAGTATAATGCAGTTTACGGAGGGCTCAATGAAGTTTTCAAACGAACTAAAACTTTTTGAAAAATTAATTTACACCAACTAACAGTATACAAAAAGTTGGATTTCATCTATGGGTGAAAACATGACTTCAATTGAGCATCTATCTACAGTTGAGGATGCATGCATTCATGCAAATGAAGGGACCTATAAGTCTATAAACTATGAATGGATCCCTTCTAAGAGAAGTGAGAAAATGAAGAGGAGGATTAAGATATTTTATACGGATGGGATATCATGTTTGTTATGTATAACATGTGTGAAATTAAATTTTTTCATTTTTATTATATCAAGGTTTCTATTATCTACTTAATAATACCCATTATTTGTTCTGTCTATAATTTTATTTTATTTTTTGATTGAAATTTATTATAAAATTTTAAGAATATTTTTTGTTATCTTTACAAGACACGGTATAATATCCCCATGTTCTATGAGATTCCTAGTAGATTGGTGCCAACACACCTAGGAGAGTGGGTGAATGAGCTATATTCAAATTTATACCACATAAAAAATATTATATTAATTATTTTACCCTTTTGTTATTTAAACCTCTGATTCTAGTAAGGGTTATTTGATATTTATTGTATAACCTAGAATACACCTATATATCATGAAAGTAAACCACTACAGTTGACATAGGTTTATTAGAATGGTTCAATCTAAATGTGATCATACTCCATAATATAGTAAGTTATTATCCTAAAATCATACATAGCATATTATATAGGAGTTTGTGTTCAAAATATTACACATGTGAATATAAGAAACATCCCATGACTCCTCTTCAAACTAACATCACACCCATTTATTATTGCTTTCCACCTCCTCTTAAAATAAATAGAAAATACTATACAAAGATATCACTAAAATGATAAAATGGTCTTCTTCCTCAAACATAGAGGGATTTTAAATGCCTTTGATCCATCAACAAAAACTAATGAAACTCCTGCCTTTGTAATTATTCCTCCTTCTAGTTCTTATACATAAACTGATTGTTGGTCACTTTATGAACTTATAATTTAAATAATTCAACCTATAAAATCTTACCTAGAGAATAAAAAGAAAACTAAAAAACCTCAAAATATTCTCTAGTTAATAAACACATTGAAACATAGATATAATTCTTCTTCACAACATATACCACCTCATAAGACTACTTATTATTATTCTTATATATCACTTCTTGACACACTAGTCTTAAAAAATTAGTAGTTTACTTCTTCATCCTATTATCTCTATCTTATTATTCAAAACAATTAGGTTATAACTCTTAAGTTTCATATTTAAATATCTACTTCTTCTTTAAGATTTTTTTTATATCTTGGATTACTTATAGAAACTTCAACATCACTCTGAATATTTTGTTGTTTTGAGTGATTCAGTCATTTTTTTCTAGATGGACACAAATTTTTTAATAGGGTGATATCATTTCCCATAAATGGAAATCTTATAGTGGATACATGCAAGAAAAGGGAAAGCACAACCATATCCATTATATCAACGATCTAATTCTCCAATTTTTTTCTCATCTCAATGATTATTACAAAAATACCCATATTTATTACTCCTACTTCCTCATATCTTATAGATCAGATAAATAGAACTTCCTTTGAATGTTAGAGAAGTCTCAAAATATTTTTCTATTCTCAAAATAAATTCATAAAATCCTCATAAAATATTCTTCAAAGCTGTATAAGATATGAAATACTAGTAATAGGTTCATCTTGACTAAACTAATAAAATTTTGAGTACTTTCTAGAAAAGAAGTATATATTTAGGTTAAATATTTTCTTTAAACTTCTATTTATCATTCTTTGGTTGAATTGTATTTCAATATATTTAATTCATTGAAGAATAGAAAGGTTATATTCACATTTAGTTTCTTTAAAATATGTAATTCTATAGTTCTCATCATTATCAAAGAAATAATTTAGCTTTAACTTTCCTTATATTTAGGCTTGGATCATGTATTAACTAATAATCATGATTATTTTATCTTTAATGAATATCTCATTCACTATTATATTATTTTAATTATAATAAAAAATTTTGAAAACTCAAAATATTCAAACCTTAAAAAGTCAAAAAACTTTTCGTACATTGATCTTATTATCTAACTTAAAGATCACCAATTGTAATTTTCATTCTAGAATCACACACCCTGTTATGTTTTTTTTATTTTTAGAACAATGGGGAATGGATTTGGAATCATCAAAAATTATTTTCCTCATCATATTTTTAATCTTGAAATATCATTTTTTGTACTCTATATTTCTATAAATTATCTAAATGAAAATATCATATTTAACCTAAAAATGTATTATTAAAAATATATGTTATTATGTGTATACTTAAAATTTAAATTTTTATAAGAATTCTCATACATGATGAACTCAATTTATTACATATATAGTAATTACTGTTTTACATCCAAAACCTATCCAATTTTATACTTAAACTCCAAGATCCAGAATTTTTCTTATTACCTTAAGGATTATTCAAGGAAACTATATGCCTTTAAAATCACTTCAAGTAATCCTAAAACTTCCCTAAAAAATATGGGAATTAATAAAATAATTCTAAACATCATCATCTATGTTTAAGGTCTTTTGTAGCATATTAACTCAACTTTGAGTTTTCTCATGACCTCCATGACCCTCTCATTATTAACTAAATTTCAACACTTTTAAATCTTAATCTAAGTGTTGTTTAATAATAATTTTATAAATATTGAATCCCAAATAAACTTTGTATGTAATCTCTATAATGTAGTTAGCTTCCTCATAATCATTAAAATTGGTTTAATCTATTTAATAGAAGCCTTTAAAATCTATCAAGAACAGTTCATTAGTAAACTCATTCAACCTCAAATATTTAATTCCTAACATTTTGTAGATATTTATCCTTCCACTATTGCATAAATTTTAATATCCACACAATATAGATCTATAATCATCCCATGTAAGGTATTTCTTTTGAATCTTTCAATCTAAGAATTCAAGGGTTGAAATACCTTCAATCACTTTTCTTTGTCATGAATTCATCATGGTTGAGGCTCATGAATTTACCCATAAGAGTACAGTAAAACTTATTCAAATTTAGGGGATGTATTCTCACTCCATCACCCACGATTTTATAACATACATATTGAAACTAATTTAAAATAAATATAACCCACATAGATGGGTACTTCAATATCATTCATTATAATTTTTGTCAATACCAGTAAACCTCTTCTAATATAAACATATATAAATATGTATTCTCCCCCTTATAGAAAATAAATTAAAAGTTAGGGTAGGTTATTCACCTTATTATTGATACTATAGTGTAAAGGGAGGTATTTCTATGATCCAAAAAATATTATAATTTTAATAAAGACACATTCTCCATTTTTTGTTCTTTCACTTTCACTACACTCAATTAATAAAATGGGACAAGAATATAATATCATATTCTTAGTAATGTTCCATAAAATAACCATCTCTACGTATAAATAGGTTAACCTTGTATATAAAACAAGAGTGTTCAATTTTAACAACAAGGTTTACCATAATCTATTCACTATGTGACACCAACACTGAAAGATATTTCTTGGGGGTTGATAAACTGCTTTTTTAAAATATTTTCAATAAATTGCACTGACTTAAAAATAGTCATCAAAACATTTCAAGTTCAAGGTATTTTATTCCCCATTTTTTAGATAATCACCCCCCTTAGATAAAGAAAATAAACATGAATCAAAATTATGATTGTAAGTGAGAATCATACCACAAAATTCATGATATACATATTAAATCACTATAAACAGCCTATTTTCACCATCCAAATTGGTACTTATTAGCTTTTAGGTTACCCTTATTAGGAATCCTATCAAACTCTTCATCATGAGTGTTAAACATCATTCAAATGATTTAATTTATCTCTTAGATTAACTCTAACCTTTATCTCAACATGCTTACTTTCACTTTGATGTATGTAAACTCTTATAAATAGTTTATGGTGTGGACTTTAATACAATAGTTGAAGAATATTCAGTTCATTTTGATATGCACTTTATCTTTCTTCATATACTTCTTCAGAATTCTAATTGACCACTTCTTTGGTTTTTTCTTCAAGGCAGAGATGCTTTGTTTAATATCATTATATTAAAACTTTATCATAAAATAAGAATGAGGTTTTTTTGGATTTTTATATACAAACTCCATTCATATAAATTAAAAAAAATTTGTTTCAAAAATCACAAAGGTTTTTAAGGTGTTCAAACCAATTCCTTATGGATAGATTATTCTTCTTTTAGGAAATATGTTTTCTTTCAATAAGTTACCTTATTTTTTAATCACTTTTGACCCATGATTTAGTGCTTATATTATTTTAAAATAATGAAATATTGTTCCAGTAACAAATATCACTCTGATTTAATCTCTAACAAAACCAGAATTTTCAAATAAACATCATTCATTTATATATGTGTGTAGTCTGTCCAGATTGACACCCTTGTTGTTTTTAGGTAGGAACACTATCTTTTTTAGGCTCCATTTGGATTTATTTTTTTATTTTAATTATTTATTTAATCCTTAATATATTATTTTATGTATAAACATTTTTAATCTTATAAATTTTGATATATTTAGAATCATTCCACCACTTCCAAAAAAGGTAGATCTAGTGAAATCTGGTTTTACGGGGTTTTGGGAAACCTTTTTCACTAAATATGGGTTGGATGACTCTCCAAAAAATCTCAAGATCATTTTTCACCAACTTAATCCTAAATTTTAATTAAGAATAGTTTTTGAATTTGGGGCATTAGAATTACTTTTCTCACCAACATTGAAAGTTTCAAATTTAATTTCATCTATATTTTTTATTTTTATCTCCAAATTAAGAAAATTTTAAATGAGGATGTTATTCTTATATTCCACTGATCTCATCTTATCTTATTGGAAATTATTTATATTTCCAAATTGATCCTCTTTCATTTTACTATTTACTTATTGTGAATTTTCTATCTCTTTCACCCTTTTTTATTTTTCTTCTAACTGGGTATTCTTAACATCTATAATGACCTAGTAAATTTTAACAAAAATCATAAAGAAACACTTTAACATCCTTTTTAAATACTTATTTAAAACAAATAACTCATTGAAATTATTCATCAACTAAAGAAAGTCTTTCATTGTAAAGTTTGAAATATTCTTCCATAGCTTTTACAATCATTGTGTGGGTTTAACATCTTCCGACCTCATTAACCAATCCTTCATCCAGGAAATTATTTTCTCTTTAAAATTGTTCCTTCTCATCATATAGGACCTTTATGTATGAAATTATTTATGTTGAAACCTATATAGTAACCTTATTCATGTAATACTTAATTTTATAATAAAAACATTTGGTGATTCATTAAACCCACATTCTTATCATATTGTGCTTTCTTCGTTACATGAGGTAAAAATTTTAACATATTTATAAATATGCTTACCACTATAGTAATTTATAATTATTGGTTGATCCGCTTTCACCCTTGTATATTTTCATTTCTTTTTGGCCTCTTTATTATTCATATTTTGTACAGCCTTGGATAAAACTTCTAAATCTGTATTAATAGTAAAGGAGAAAGATTATTCTATCTAAGGATATTCATTAAAAAAATTAAATTTGAAATTTTTATATTAAAGTAATCATAAAAAAGGGAAAAATTATTTTAGAACCACTCAATGAAATCCTTATGCTTTGATTTTAATTTCTGTAAAATAGTATATCCAAATTGGAAGAACTTATGCTCTGATTCCAATTGGGAGTCCCATTGGTTTAGTGCAGATATATATTATTAGGGGTTGAATAGGGCGTGGTTTAATTTATGATAAATAAAAAATAATATTTTGATCCTTTTAACCTTTTTCTCTTGAAATTTATTATTTTAGTTAAGACTATTTAATCCTTATTATTTAACCTACTATACACTTATATTCAATACATGTAAGGCATTAAAGTTGGTTCTGGGATTTTTATTAGGTTTGGTCTCAATGTGAGCCTACTCCTTTCTACCAATATTTATTAGCCTTATTCGCAGATTTGACATTAAAATATTATTATAAATAAAAGTGGGTTAGATAGGGATTTTTCTAAAACTATACACTTCATATTACATAGAAGTATATTCACTATATTACACATGTGAAGACATGTTACATCCCATATCACCTCCTCAAGCTATCATATCTCATATTTTTATTTTTCTTTCCTCCTCTTAAAGTATATAACATATTTTTATTAGGGATTTCACTACACCCAAAAATAAAACTCCTTCCTCAAACATGTAGTGACTTTGACTACCTCCATGTCTTTAATAACTACTCATACAACTTTAGGATCTACACGTCTAACTACTTCCAGTTCCTCTATAGTAAGTAATTATTAGACTCTTTCTAAACTTATAATATTAACAATTTATCCCAAAAAAATGACTTGGAAAGAAAAAAATTATGTTCGCTACTTTAGAATATTTCATTTTGACTAAACACACTAAAAATTAGGTCTTCTTCTTCATCATAGCATGTTGCACCTAGTAAAACTATTGTTTATTACTCTTCTTTCTCAGAGATTGATATATTGTATTTACATATGAAGTTTTTTAATTCTTCCTCCTATTCTATTTATATTATTTTTAAAAACACTTTAGGTTGAAATTATTCATCATAGTCTTGGTAGGTCAACTTCTTTCTGTAGAGAGATTCACTTCTCTCAGCTTTCTCACAAAAACTTCATCATCACTATCGAGATTCTATTATTTTAAATCATTTATTATTTTTGTACAGGTGACTAAAAATTTTTTGGTGGGGATTCTCATTTTCTATAAATTGAAATATTCAAGTAGATATTTTCAAGAAAATTTCGTGCATAATGGAAAACATGATCTCCAATATCTACTTTTTCAATGGTTATTTCTACACAATGAGTATTTAAAACGTACCCTTATTCATTTATATCTTCTTTTGAATCTATTTTCACTTAACCAAATAGAACGTCCTTTGAAATATATAGTAGGATAAAATTCATATTATCTTCTAAAAAAAATTCACACCAACTGTAAAAAATATATTTTTCAAATATTTATATGAAATACAGTCCTAACAGTAGGTGCAATTTGAATTAGTTCTTAACAGCTTTAGTGCTTTCAAAAAACCAATAGAGATTCATATTTAATCTAGAAAAATAATGTTTCATCCTAGATTCAAAATTCTTAATCTAATTATTGGTTTAAATGAAATTTTGTGATATTTAATTCCTTAAATAAAAACCACCAACATCTTCACATTTAATTTCTTTTGAATATGTAATTATTGAAAGATAATCATTCTATAATAAATAATATAGCTTTTATATTATTCAAACTCAATATTGAAAAATATATTAACTAAGAATAATTTTCATTTGAACATTAATAAATATATATTCTATCACAGGATGTTATTTTCATCTGAATTAACAATTCTTGAAACTAGTTGTTTTCATAAATTAAAAAGTGTCTATAAACATTATCTTTCATTGATCTTATTCTTTAAACATTAATATTATTTTGTAATAAATTATTTACTTTAATTAGAAACCCTTTTAGGTGATTTTTATGTTTAGAACATTAAATAATAGATTTTTTATCATCAAAAATTACTTTCCTTTTAAAATATGGAAATTTAATTTTTTTATATAGTAGAATTATGGAAATTATATAACTATAAATATCATATGTAGCACAAAATGATCTTACACCCAATATAAAGTATTATGCTTAGACTTGAATTTATTATTTAGTTTTTAAAATATCATAGATTTAGAAAAATATTGTATACGTATCAAATATATTACACCCAACTGAATGTATTATGTGAATACTAGAATATTGTATGCACAGGAAAAAAACTCATACACGGTGTACTTAATGTCATGTGTGGGAAGAAAATAAATTCTTATGTCCAAAATGTAGCCAATTTTCTACTTAAAATCTAAAATCCTAAAATTTTAAATTACCACAAAAATTATTTAAAGAAACTTTAGGGAATTAAAAACTATTCAATAAATCTTGAAATAACTCCAATAAAATAAGAGAATTATTAAAATAAATCCACAATTATTTATCTACGTATCAAGGTATTTTTATGAATATTAACTCAACATTTATATTTTTCATAGCACTCACAACCCCTATTTAAAAACATCATTTCATAATTTTTAAAACATAAAACAAGTGTTTTTAAAGTACATTTTAGCAACATTAAATCACAATGAACATTGGAAGGATTCTCCGAAATGTAACTAGATTCCTTGAAAACTTTGAGCATTAGTTTTCCCATTTAATATCATCTTATAAACATTTTCCAGAATAATTCAGAAATCATTAACCAAATCCCCTTAATAATTAACATCTTATAAATAGTTATCATTCCAATTTTTAGAACTTTTAAAATCCATAAAATCGTGTTCAACAGTCATCACATGAAGGGAAATCCCATTAAAATTTTCCATCTAGGTATCAAAGGGAAACCATTACATCAATCACCTTTGTTTTCCAATAATTCTTCATGGAAGAAGTTCATGAATTTACCCATCAATGTGTAGGAAGTCTTATTTAGGTTTGGGGGATATATTCTCACCCCATAACCCAATATTATATGTCACACATACATATAAATATTGAAAAAAATTAAATCAACACAAATGGGATCTTCAATCTCCCAATTTTTGTTTGTTTTTAATGCCAATAAAAATTTTCCAACATAAATGTATGTCAATATAACCTATCCCCATTATTTAAAATAAATTCAAAGGGGAGGAAGTTTCTTCACCTCATTGTTGAAACTATAGGTTAAAGGTGTGGTTTTCTCATCTCTAACCAACACTTTTAATTTTAAGAAATAAATATTTTCACTTTTTGTTATTTCACTTTCACCGTGATTATTTCATTCCATGATAAAAGGATGGAACCAAAAATCATTATCAATGTTTCATAAACTGACCAGATCTAAGTATACTTGGGATAAACCAATATAAAGAATAATTATGGTCAATTTTAATAAAAAGGGTCTCTATAATCAAGTCACTATGTGACATCAACACTAAAATCACTTTCTTTGGTCATGGTCAATGAATTTTTCAAAAACAATTAAATAAATTGTACTCTCTTGAATATGCTCATCAAAATATTTCAAGTCCAATGACCTAACCCCATCTCCCCAAAGGTACCCCTCCAAGGTCATCGATGAAGAAAGGGAGACAATTACCCCTAAATACCACCTCTAATATGCCACAATTTAGCAACTAGCACTGAGGGTATATCAGTCCACACACGGGACTAATTGTCCTTTATAAAATAATAAAAATAAATAAGAATTGAATCCACCAAAAACACCATGTATAAATAAAAAAATAAATCCCAATACTTGTAATATCATGTATATATTGAAACAATTGAAAAGACTTAGTGGAAGTACCAAAAGTAAAACTAGGCAGTGACTAGGAAATCCAGCAACTTCTAACAACTGCTCAACTACTCCTTCGAGATAGTAACATTATTATCAATCACCAAAAAATTCCTAATTACCTGAAAAATTATTTATATATACATTGGGTGAGCATAACATGTATACTCAATAATATTCTCCCTAAAACAACTCATGAAAAACGTGATAGAAGTATACTAAAGCTCGGTGAATAAAGAAACGAAACTAACAAATCACCTAAATAAGTAATACTATTTTCCCCATCCTCACTATGTCTCACTATTAAAATTAAATCATTCCTTATCAAAATAATATCTATATATATATACAGATATATATAATGAAGGTACCCCTCTTGCACTTCCCTACTAGTTTTCACTCTCACACCCCATGGAAACACATCCTATGCTCACCCATTCCATAACTAAGACAGCCCTGATGTGACTTTTCCCTACCTACATCAGTCCCAAAGAGGTCACAATATCTCATACTGGCATCAATTCACATATCCATATCGTCATCAACATCATCCCATCTTAAACTGTGTGTATATATGGAAGTCACTAGAACATATATAAATGCATTATACGTCAAGCCATCACAACCGATGAACATACACCCATGGGAATCCAGATCCACCAGGATCAAATACAAGTATGTTCTATACCTCAATCCATTACACCTTGCACATAAATATATAGTAAAACTATGAGTCATCACATCCTAGGTAGGAACGCACCTTATAAATTAATCTACTGTATCCTAGGATACAACTACTCATATCTATATCTAAATGGATAGCGTGAAGAGGGATAATTCATCCATCTATTCCCTCTCCATCCTGGATGTTTGAGAAAACACTCCCAAAAATGTTTGGGTATCTATTCCCTACCAACACTGGTGGCATAGAATATAAAATCATAATGTATAGATAATATCACACATAAACCACAGTAAGGGAAACTACCTTGCCGTGTACTCATCTACCACTATCATCGTAGGAGACCCCCCGACTACCTCTACTAAATATTGAATATTAAAAAAACACATAAGAACCCATATAATTATAAATAAATGAAATCATCCATTAATTACTATTAATCCAAGATTAACATTTTTACCTTCTAAAGACAACTTTAGATGATAATATTAATTCTCATTCATATTTCATCAATAATTTCAGCATCATTAACCACGTAAAAATTCCCAAATTTAAACCCATAAACCCTAAGGCATCTTGTTCAAACATCTCATGGATTACATTAATTAATATAAATTATTTAACATCTCTACCAACAACAAAACCCCTTCTCATGTGTTAACTTATTTATTCATTTATCATTAATAAATTATTTAATCACTCTATGAATCTTTCTAAACTACCACTTGAAATATTCAATCATATTTTATAGTATCAAACCATGTCCCATAGTTGGAAATTGGTCATATAAATAACATCCAATCAATGAGCTATCTAGTAAGCATCAAGAAAGAAGTAACCATTGACAAGTATGATTCACTCTGACCTTATCTCGACCACCTCGATATCCCACACCATTGTTCATAGCATTGAATTGTCTCTCCATCACTATCATAAACCATCACTATATCCTGGGATCCTACCTCATTGTTTTTCCATGGTTAACAACAATATTAAAATAATCATCAGTCAAACATCCCCTGGTCCCCAACCCATAAACATCCATGGGCCCCTGATCCATTACACATCAAGGATTCCAACCACATGTGGTTATCAAACAAACATATCAAGGATCTAAAATTTATATGGAATATATACATTTCAAAATTATTTTCCATAAATAGGAAATGGAACTAATTCTATAAAACTAAGGAATACAAGCCTTTCACAATAGCAAAAGGATCACCCAACCACAATGCAGTAATCTTTATCAAACAAGCATTTTAATTCCCATATTTAATTGAACATTTTATTATTCATTGGTTTCTAGAAATAAGAAACCTATAACTATTCAACTATCAATAATTATGAATCAACATAAACAAACATTTATCATTATGTTTATATTACATCAAAAATAAGGACGATAATATATCATTTTACATGCCACTTTAATTAATTACTTCATCATATTTATTCCAACATTACATTGGTTATCATATTTCCAATAAACTAACCATACTAATAAAACAACAGCTATAACATATATATAGAACACCGTCTAAGAAAAATAAGAGGCAATAAAAATAGAGTGATATACGTATGTAATCACTGTTGGAGTTGGTGGCCTAGAACAAACTACTTTGTACTTTATTCATTAAATAAACATCTTATCACATCTTGATTTTTATTCTGTGTGACAATGCATGTGATAATTTCCCAAGGATAGTTGTTGCATTAAAGGTTCATAGCGGATCCCTGCTATGATGAGAACCTAGAAGTGCCATAACATTGTTCTTGAATATATTTTCTATGGCCGGATGAAGTTATCTGTGGGACATAAATAATACAGGCCATTAGGGGTAAGAACTCATAAAACATTGAGGCACCTTCTCATGGTATGTGCCCTTGGTAATATCCAGGAGGATATTATGAGAACGAGACCCGCCAGTAGGAAATCCACATTTCATAGTGTCATTGGATGTTCCTATCTACGGACATGTGTATTGGTCCTTAGACTTTAAGATTATTATTAATGGGTATTACAACTCATGAACTTAGATGTATTGACGGAAACTATGACGACACACTGTTCGCAGCAAGGTATGATGTGTTGGGTGCGTCATGAGTAATACCGCATTAATAGATAATGTGAGAAAGGATGTGTTCCTTCTGTTCTATAATGGAAGTAGATATCTCAAGCCCTTTGATGGAATTGATATAGCCTAAGTAAATCCATGTCCATGGTAAGAAAAGTGAAAGTTCAATTCCAGAAAGTTAAAGAAAGAATAATTGATCACATGGGTTGATGGCACTAGCATTCAACCCGCTTGATTAGAGATATCAATACAAAGGTATTATATTACATGGTAAGCGTTCGTATGAGGTGACAGGTCATTGTGGCGTTAACTTCTTTCTCTAAGGGTTCCTCGGTGTGTTGCTAGATGCTAACCTTGGACTTTAGGTAGACTCTGCCTAATTCCACTGAGAAAGAGGCCTAGAGGGTCACACACTAAGTGTTTCCATGTATCTTAGTTAAATATTAATTTAACAGGTTAAATAAAGATTATTCCCGACTGTGGTTTAATAATTATTTAAGGATTCCTGATCGCATTTATTTCGACACTAGTTATTTGAGAGAATATATTGTGGGCGAAATAATATATTTATTAGCAATTAATGCAGTTATATTTATCAAGGTCTAATAAATAAATATCCATTAATCAAGGTCTAATAAATTTGGTAGAGGAAATAAAGAAAAATGGAAAATAAAAGTACACATTGTGTATATTAAATATACACGCCGTGTAGTTTTATGGAAAATGAGTACGCGCCGTGTATTAATGATTACACGACATGTAGTTTTTTTAGTCAGGATGTTGAGGATATAATATTGTTTTATTAAATGATATTTATTAAAATTAGCATGGGCGCATGTCAAGCAATTTATAATTCGACATGGGGGTTTTTAATAAGTGTTAATGAAATAAATAAAATGCGTAATGCGTTTATTTATTTTCATAACTCTATAACCTCAAACCTGATTATAAATATCCTCACAACCCCAACACTTTTCCATAGAGAATCGTTGTGCACAACCATTCTGGATAATTCATTCAAGTCCAAAAGAACTACTTCCTCCAAGAACGCTCTTAAGACTGAGAGAGATACTCCTCTATTGGATCAAGTCGATCGAAGGCAGACATCGCTTTTGAAGGTTCTTCTATGCTATCACCTGGAGATCCCTTTGGTGATGTCCAGAGATACCTGTCACATGTGTGGATCACCGATAGAGGAATCCTACACTTGGATTCTATGACACAACGACAGATCAAAAGATCGTGACCGAAGATATCAATGTAGAAAGAATTCCACCAAGGTAATTCTTGTGAATTAATTAAATTAATTTTAACCAACATATGATGATCCTATCAATATGGTTCCAGGACTCCCTCATTTTGTTTTTCTTTATTCATTCTATTCTGAAGATCTGACGTTTTATATCATGATGGATCTCGGTTTGAATGTTATTTAATGCTAAAATCAATGTTTTCCGCCCCACCAATGCGCTTCCGCTGTGCCTGAAACCTACAAGTGGTATCAGAGGGGTCATATCATTGATTATCATTATTTATTTTTTCATTGGTGATTTACACATTTAATAATTTAGTTGTTTCAATTCAATTTAATCATTCTTTAAATATGAATCTCTAGATATGTTCCTCCTCTATCGTTTCTCATTCACCATAAAAAAATTGAACTTTTCATTTAATTTTGATTAAAATAAAATGGAGGATCTCATCTAGAGGATCCAAATTTTCCTGGCCATACAAAACAAGAATACACTGCGTGTATTTAGATGTACAAGCTGTGTATTCTGGGCTCATGCATCGGACTGGTCTGCCAAATCAGGCTGTGTATTGATCCTATCTAAGTCATTTATGACATCATGTGTTGACCAGGAACATGTGGCACATAGCTTCCAGATTACACGCCATGTGGTCCAATGAACACGGTTTGTAGTCCCTTCGGGTTAGGGTTGGACCATGTACCACGTACACGGTTTGCTCGGCTGGAAACCGTGTAACACGGAAACTACATGGTGTGTGTCCCACTAAACATGCCATGTACTCTGAAAATTTCTTATGTACATTAACAGACCATGTCCCCAGGCATGTACTTCGGATGGACGGTGAAGAAAAGTATATGTCGTGTAGTCGGAACTACATGTTATGTACTCACCCAAATTACACAAATTTATTAAAATTTATTATTATATTTTACAAACCCTTGAGATGTGTACCATTGTGTAGGCGTAATGCTGAGGCGTAACCTGTGATAGGTGTTTTATATATAAGTTTTTAATTTAACATCCGCGTAATGAATGGGAATTCACTCTGTTACCTCTAAGGTAAAAGTTACGTACAAGGATAATTTTAATTTATTTAAAATTATTATGGATGAGAATCTCAAGGAAATTCAAAAAAATGGGGTTTAAGATAAAAGGATTGATTAATTAAAGATAATTAATTGATTCGAGCGTGATTTATCTTAAACAAGAATGATTAAAGAATTTAATTCTAGTTTTATTTATGTGTAAATATTGTTGCTTGTATGGATGATGATGAGCGAGACCAAGACCTTTATATGTGAATGGTTTCTTTTAATTTATTTATTTAAATTAAATTTGTTGGCCATCAAGCCTTCTCCTCATTAATATGTAGGGCCTGCGCGCCCAAGGACTATTTTATGTAAAAACCCATTTTACCTCTCACCTGCATGTGAGATAATTTTATATATAATGAATGAATCTCCCAAGCTAGTGGAGGTAGATCAGGTTAGGACCCAAGGTGAAACAAATCCAAGGAGATACAAAGATGGACAGATGGAAATATGTAAATACGAACCCAAAAGGTTCAAGGTGTTTCTCCCATAGGTCTTGGGTTAGTTTATCAACCGCTAGATAAACAAACCAATAGAACAATCTCATGATCATACCATTTATTTTATTTATGTCAGTTGCATGGTTTATTTATTGTGGGTGTGTTGTCACGATCAGACAATTAATGAATTAAACAAGCATGCAAGATGGAACTAAAATAAAGACCGACTTATGCATAAATATTATCTTAGACATGGTTAATCACTTAAGTATATCCCACTTAATATTAACAAGGATGTAATCAAAGATAATAAAATGGAAATTTACATATAAGGATAAAATCTCTCAAAAAAATATGAAGTCGATATAGCCTTCCATAATCTTGGTTAGAATCGAACCATAGTTCAAAGTGCTTGAACAACCCTAATTAGGGTACTTTCAATTATCGGGGAATTCTAATTCAAGGTTTTCTGTTTACTTGACTTGGTTCGCCTCAAGGGTTGAATTACATAGCAGGACTTGGTGTGACAAAGAGGCAAAGGTTGAGGAAATCCAAAATAAAAGGATTTCAGGATTGAGGAGTCCACTCAACGGATCAAGGTGCTACAATTTAATGCAGTTGGATTTTAGAATGCCTACCTAAAACCCTTCAAGTTGCTTGACCAACCCTAATTGGGGTAATGAGAAGGGCAATATGGATCCTTTCCACTAGAATATTTAGGCAACATAATATTCTGAAGTCAATGGTGAGGGCTATTGGATTTCGATAAAATAGTGGGAGACTAATAAGTATTAATTTATTTATTTGTCTCAGTTTTGTAATAAAATACTAAACCTTTTCTCATTTTAAATTTTAGAAACCAAAAGAAAAATGACCTCTAACATATCATTGTGAACCATAATTCAGAAGGAAAACCTTCTCACCAGCACCAATTTCCAAGAGTGGCAGAGGTGTTTACGCGTCATCCTTCGCCATGAAAGGAAATTGTATGTGATGGAAGAGCCTATTCCAGTTGCACCTGGAAAGGAGGCCAGTGATGAGAAACTATCTCTCTACATGAAACACATGGATGATGCCATAGATGTTCAGTGTTTCATGCTATCAGCCATGTCTAATGAGTTCTTGAAGCAAATTGAAAACATGGACGCGTATAGCATGATGTCTCACCTTAAGGATCTCTACCAAGAGAAGGCAAGACAGGAGAGGTATGAGATCTCCAATGATTGTTTTACAACTAATCTTGGAGATTCTGCGCCAGCTGGGCCACATGTAGTCAAGCTTATTGGCTACATTGAATTCCTGGACATCTTAGGGATTAAATTCCCAGATGAGTTGCATACAGATCTCATCCTATCATCACTACCCACGACCTTCTCTAGATTTTTTGTCAACTACAACATGAGAAACAATGAGAAGAGTCTATCGGAACTTCTGGCCTTGATTCTCTAGGTAGATAAGGACATGGGGCATGACAAACCTGTAGTCCTTATGGTGAATAAGAAAAGGAAGGACAAGGAAAAGGGGAAAAAGACTTATAAACAGTCTGAAGCCCCTGAGCGTCGTCACTACAAGAAGGGGAAGATCCAGAGGTAGGGAAAGGAATGGGAGGCGGTGTGTTTTTCATGTGGAAATCAAGGACACTGGAAGAGGAACTACACCTAGAAGCGTGGGTTTTCTAAAGGTGCATTCATTATCGAGTGTAATCTTTCTATTTCTACATATTGGGAATTAGATACAGCTTGTCCGACTTACATCTGTATTCAAATGTAGGAACCAAGTAGAATTAGATATATTTATAGAGGAGAGGTGGATCTTTGAGCTGTCAGTGGTGCATGGATGGCTGCATTGGCTATTGGCAATTACCACCTCTCATTTCTGACTGGGATGATTTTGGTTTTGCATAACTGTTATTATGTTCTTAGTGTTACCAAAAACATAATTTATGTATCATGTTTGGATATGGATGGATTTATTTTCAAGTTTGGAAATAAGGGTTGTCTCTTTTATAAGAACAATTTATGTTATGATATGGAACATTTAACTAATGGTTTTTATGTAATAAATTATGAAAAGAAAGTTTTGGAAATCGATAACGAAACAAACTCACATGACTCATACATCACCCATTTATGGAATCACCATCTCGGTCATGTAAATGAGAAGTGTTTGACAAAGCTCTACCAAGATGGTTATTTGGACTCTATAGAGATAAAACCACTTGATAGATTTCATGCTTGTTTACAAGGAAAAATAACCAAGCCACCCTTCAGTGGACAAGGTGAACGGGCCACAAATCTTATAAGATTGGTGCACACATATGTGTGTGGACCATTTCCAGTAAAAGATAGAGGTAGATATTCTTACTTCATTACTTTTACTAATGATTTGAGTAGACATGGATATGTATACTTAATGAGGTACAAGTCAGAGGCCTTAGAGAAATTTAAGTAATTCAAGAATGAAGTAGATAATTATGTTGGTAAGAAGATAAAGAAACTTCAATTGAATGAAGGTGGAGAATATCTGAACCATGAGTTTTTCAATCTTATACAGGAGTCTGGGATTCTATATCAGCTCACTCCTCCTTATACACCACAGTGGAACGGTGTTAGTGAAATGATAAACAACACCTTGTTGGACATGGTGAGGTCGATGATGAGTCATAATGATCTTCCATTATCCTTTTGGGGATATTCATTACAAACTACAACATACACATTAAACCAAGTACCAACTAAGGAGGAAAATGGAATTCCCTCTGAGATATTGAATGGAAAGAAACCCATTTTGTCGCATACATGTGTATGGGGATGAGAGGCATTTGTTAAGGCCTTCTCAGGCAACAAACTATCACCCCAGGGCATGAGGTGTATCTTTATAGGATATGTCAAGGAAACAAAAGGATATTACATATATAACCCTTCATACAAGAAAGTGATTGTTGCCAGACAAGCCATATTTCTCAAGAGGGAGAAAATCCTCAAGAAGTATAGTGGGAGAAATATTGACTTAGACGAAGTTTATACTCCAGATACACAATAGTTGGTACAAGAACATGTTCCACAGGTCCCCGTGGAAGAGGTTCCAGAAACACAAGTACTGTGTAGGATATCAACAGAGGTAAGGGAACCAGAGATATTTGGTTTCCTAGTCACTGAGGATGGTGAATCATTATTTTTGGACAATGATGAACCTCTCTCTTACAAGGAAGCAGTAGAAAGATCAGTAGCTGCAAGATGGCTAGAAGCTATGAATTCTAAGATGGATTCCGTGTATCAGAACCAAGTCTGGGTTCTGGTCGATGAGCCAGTTCATGTAAAGTATGTTGAATGCAAATGGGTATTCAAGAAAAAACTCGACATGGAAGGTCAAGTTAGAACCTATAAAGAAAGGTCAGCGGCTAAAGGATTCAGACATCATCAAGGAATTGACTATGATGAAACCTTTTAGCTAGTTTCCATGTTTAAATCCATAAGAATCATACTTGCCATAGAAGCATACCATGACTAGGAGATTTGGAAAATGGATGTCAAAATGGAATTCCTTAAGGGGAAGCTTCAGGAAGATGTCTATATGACACAAACAGAAGGGTTTGTGACACCAGGTAAAGCCAAACGGGTTTAAAAGTTGCATAAATCCATTTATGGATTAAAGAAAACATCCAGGTCATGGAACATTCAATTTGATAAATCCATAAAGGAATTTGGGTTCATTAAGAATGAATGTGAGCCATGTGTTTATAATAGGTTTAATGGGAATGTGATCGTTATCCTAGTAGTATATGTTGACGAAATATTGCTTATTGAAAATGATGTACTAGTCTTACAGTCAGTTAAGGACTAGTTGAACAAGTGTTTCTCCATGAAGGACTTGGGTGAAGCAACCTACATTCTAGGGATTAAGATCATTCAAGATAGATCCAAGAGGCTACTTGGACTAAGTCAGAGTACATACATGGCCAGATAATAAAGATATTTAGTATGGAACAATCCAAGAGGTTATTGGTTCCAGTGTCACATGGCCTACATCTTGATAAGAAAATGTTTCCTCAGACACAACAAGAGAAAGATATAATGAGTAAGATCCCATACGCTTAGGCTATAGTATCCATCATGTATTCCATGTTATGTACCAGGGTTGATGTTGCCTCTGCTTTGAGAATGGTAGGTAGATATCAAGCAGGTCCAGGAGAAAAACATTGGAATGCTGTTAAGACTATCCTTAAGTATCTGAGAAAAACTAAGGATATGTTCCTGGTGTATGGAGGAGACAAAGATCTTATCATCAGAGGGTATGCTGATGCTGGTTTTTAGACAGATCAGAATGATCTGAAGTTGCAATCTGGATATGTTTTTTGTCTCAATGGTGGAGCTGTGAGCTGGAAGATTTCAAAGCATCCAGTTGTCGCCAATTCTATAGTGGAGGCGGAATATATAGTGGCTTTTGATGCAGCCAAGGAACCCATATTAATTTGGAACTTTGTCCAAGAGCTTAATGTGGTGCCTAGAAGTAAAGATCCCATTACATTGTATTGTGATAATACTGCAGTGGTGGCTCTTGCAAAAGAACCATGGTCACATCAACGGACAAATCACATACTCCGAAAGTATCACCTCTTGAGGGATTTCTATCTAAGGGGTAAAGTTTTAGTGAGTAGAGTGTCTACAGAAGAGAACATGGAGGACCCAATGACTAAAGGCATATCTCAGCAGAAGCATGAATATCATGTGAAAGCTAGTGGGTTAAAAGTTATTAGCAATTGGCTCTAGTCCAAGTGGGAGTCTGTTGGATTTGGTGTTCTATAAACAACTACTTTTTACTTTATTCATTAAATAAACAAATTATCACATCTTAATTGTTCTTCTATGTGAAAATGCATGTGATAATGTGCCAAGGATAGTTGTTGCATTAAAGGGTCATAGAAGATCTCTTCTATGATGAGAACCTGGAAGTTCCATAACACTGTTCTTGAATATATGATCTATGACCAGATGATGTTATTTGAGGGACACAAATAATACAATCCTTAGGGGTAAGGACTTATAAAACTTGGAGGCACCTTCTCATGGTGTCTTCCCTCGTTAACATCTAGAAGGATATTATGAGAACGAGACCTGCCTATAGGAAATACCCATTTCATAGTGTCATTGGATGTTCCTATCTGTGGAAGTGTGTATTGGTCCTTAGACTTTAATATTATTACTAATGGGTATTACAACTCACGCACTTAGATGTACTGATGAAAACTATGATGACACACTGTTCACAGTGAGGTAGGATGCGTTCAGTGTGTCATGAGTAATACCTCATTAATATATAATGTGAGAAAGGATTTGTTCCTTATGTTGCATAACGGAAGTAGATATCTCAGGCCCTTTGATGGAATTGATATAGACTAAGTAAATCCATGGCCATGGTAAGGAATGGACAAACTCAATTCCGAAAAGTCAAAGAGAGAATAATCGAGCACACGGGTTGATGGCACTAGCATGCAACCCTCTTGATTAGAGATATCGAGACAAAGGGATTATATTATACGGTAAGCGTTTGTATGAGGTGACACATCATTGCGGAATTAACTTCTTTCTCTATGGGTGATTTGGCATGTTGCTAGATGCTAACCTTGGACATTAGGCAGGATCTACCTAATGCCACTGAGAACGAGGCCTAGAGGGTCACACACTAAGTGTGTCCATGTATCAAAGTTAAATATTAATTTAACAAGTTAAATAATTATTATTCCTTACTATGGTTTAATAATTATTTAAGGATGCCTGATCGCATTTATTTCGATACTAGTTCTTCGAGAGAATATATTGTGGATGAAATAATAAATTTATTAACGAGTAATGTAGTAAAATTTATTTATGAAATAAATATCCATTACTCAAGGACTAATAAATGTGGTGGAGGAAATAAAGAAAAATGGGAAATATATGTAAATGTTGTGTATATTAAATATTCACACCATGTAGTTTTATGGAAAATGAGTACATGTCATTTATTAACGATTACACGACATGTAGTTTTTCCAATCAGGATTTTGAAGATATAATATTGTTTTATTAAATGATATTAATTATAATCAGCGTGGGCACATGTTAAGGAATTAATAATTTGACATTGGATTTTTCAATAAGAGTTAATGAAATAAATAAAATGTGTAACGCATTTATTTATTTTCATAACTCTGTAAACTCAAACTCAATTATAAATATCCTCACAACCCCAACAATTTTCCATAGATTATCATTGTGCACAACAATTCTGGAGAATTATTTCAAGGATGAAAGAACTACTTCTTCCAAGAATGCTCTCAAGACCGATAGAGATCCTCCTCCATCGGATCAAGGTGATCGAAGGCGGACATCACAGGTGAAGGTTCTTCTATGCTATCACCCGAATATCCCTTCGCCGATGTCCAGAGATACGTGGCACACGTGTGGATCACTGATAGAGAAATCCTACACTTGGATTCTACGATGAAACGATGGATCACAAGATCTTAACCAGAGACATGAACATAGAAATAATTCCACCAAGGTAATTCTTGTGAATTAATTAAATTAATTATAACCAACATATTATGATCCTATCTTTATGGTTCTGGGACACCCTCCATTTGATTTTCTTTCTTCATTCTATTCCGAAGATCCAGCGTTTTATATCGTGATGGATCTCGGTTTGAATGTTGTTTAATGATAAAATCAAAGTTGGGAGCCCCACCAACGTGCTTCCGCTGTGCCCAGAACCTACAATCACAAAACCCAAACCACATAACACCCTTCCTTTAATTATTCATTTTTATCTTTATTATTTAAATTACACCATTACCTAATTTATTAAATAATTATAATCATAGAGTTTCATAAAAAATCAAAGATAAATTTAGCCAACCCCCTATATGAAAACAAAAATTTCAACAGTTTCTATAAAGGAAGGGAATAGAAAGCTCTAAAATCCAATTACCTCTTCTGTGGGTAAAAAAAATTTATAATACACTAGCCCAACAAGATCCCTATAAAAATAGTTAATAGAAACCATATGAAAAACAAATAGAAAACCCATACATAGTTTGGAAAATTAATAATTGAAGAAAAAAATCATCAAAGAAGGAAAAACTAAGCTCAGATCACCAAATATTTATCTCTATAAGATGGGGGTTTAATTTCATTGATGAGACATTAAAGGCATTTAAAAAATCTCTTTTGGTCACCTAAGGATTGAGATAGGAGAGGTGAAATAAGAGAATCTAAAGGGGAATTTCCATCTTATAACCAAGATGGTAAAGTCATATTCATTACATTATACTTCACGTTATTAATTCCTAGAGTCCCATATCTATAGAAAATTATGTTTCCTACATAGAAATCTAAGAAAACCCATTCATGCATTGAATTTATAATTCACATCACAAATTACTCCATGGAAAAACTACCAAAATCCACCTCAAAACTATTCAAGATGTAATCCACAATTCAATACTTGAATTTTAATTCATGTTGTGCATGATGATTTAGCACCATGGATTCATTATATAAATAAATTTCAAGATTCCCACCACCCTCTCCTACATCTCATACACCCAAAATCACAAAGGAAATAACCAAAAAAATTATACCCTTACATGAATGGTATTTTATTCTCCAATCTGTATAGATAATCACTCCACCTTGATAATGATATTCAACATGAATAAAAACTATGATGGGAATAAAAAATCAACCTTTTTTTTCAAGGGGCTATCAAGAATTAAAAATTTAATAGAATAAATAAATATTGTTTGGATTATATATTTTTAAAGATTCAACTAAATAGATTATTTTAAATATTATTCACATTTAATATTTTTTATATTAGTACAAGTATATTGATATGATAAAAAGGTGTATTTTTATCACCACTTTAATGTGAGATACAATGATGAGATAAGGTGCCAGAGACGCAAAAATCTTGTTTCTATGCTAAAAATTATATCTTTTAAATACTATCATTGTTACAAAGTGAAATGAACCACGGTAAACATAAAAATATTTCAATGCCTTTGCAGATCTTCTATATAAACAAATTATTTTACAATACATGTGAACATTTATCTATAATTGAGCCACCCTATACCCCCTTATATACTTCTCATAGGTTATACTCATATTCATAACCTTTTGAATGGAAACATAAAAAAGGGGTGAGATTAATTACTGAATAATGGAAATCATGCCAACTTTTCCTCAAGGGTTAGATCATAAGCATATGAGAAAACATGTGTAGGGGAGAAATGCATTTTAAAAAAATATAGCATATAATAATAATACTTTTCCATAATTAATGATATAAAAACATGTAATAAAAAATTAAAAAAACATGTAGAGTGGAATAACAGTCTGAGAAAAGCATGGAAACATGGTATAAAGTGATGATATCATAAGTTTAAGTAATCATAAATATTTAGAAATAACATAAAACATGACATTATAATAAAAAGTCAAGTCTCACATCCAATTTAACATAACATATTATGCTTGGATAACTGATTATGCACCATACATGGTATCTCATGAGATGAAAATTGTATCTAATAAATTATATAACTATCAAGGTGCCCCCTTCATATTAATAACATGTACCTGTGTATGTGTGCCACAAGAATAAAATAATCCATATATAAATCTTAAGTATAATTAAACTCATTAGAAGGAAGTGGGTTTCATAGTATTTTCTCATTTAATAACTAAATTCCATATCATAACTTTTCCCAATAGAATAAGTAACTAAATTTTTTTAGACATTCATATTTGAAAATAGAAAATAGGTATTGAACATTGATTCATAATGTAGAAAAAATCAATAAAAATATTAGATAAGTTAGAATAAAATAAATCTCATTAAAAACTATTTATGGTTAAAAATAAATGGTGGGCGGTACTTTATAATAAAATATAAATAAGTATGTTATTTTAAATCAGGTGTAATTAAAAGAGGGAATTGTGAAGGGAACTTAAAACATGCATTATCCTCAACATATAAAGGTAAAGTAAAATAGGTATATATGTAAGGAATATATATACAGAATATGGATGAAATAAATTTGATTAATATAGTGTAAAAGGGTGAAAAATAAAGATAATGTGTCACCCAAAAGTAACAAGGGTTGTTTGAAAGATCTATTTTTATGTTTTAAAATACCTTTACTGAAAATCACATAATTGACAGAATAATAAAAAATTATTTTGAAAATGGTTAAGGATAAATATGAGGATAATAGTTCCTAAAATATAATTGGGTTCTCAAAAATGAAAGGCTAACAGCTTTTGGCAGGGAAAATATAGACATGGGGGAGAAAATCTATTAAGAAGTATAGGTATTAATCCTATCAATGTTGTAAGTTTAAGGAAAAAAATCAATGAAGATGTTTTTGTTTTAAAGAATTAATTTCCCTAATATAAAAAATTGTAGTTACCATCTATAATGAAGAAATATAATAATAAGGGAAATTAAAAAAATAATATTCAAGTAAGATTTCTCAAACCCAAATGGAAAGAAAATTGGGTCAACAAACCACTTATGACTTTATTACTATTCAAATACAAAACCCGTAAAAGTAGAATAGGAGATATATTTTTCAATATATTTGATTTAAGTAAATGTAAGATAAAAAATCATACAAGGTAAATATTTATATCGAAAAATTGAAAAAGTGTAGAATAAAAATATATCTCAATGAATTAAAATTGAGATGTGGAACCCTTACATCGGGTACTAATTCACTATACAAGCTCACTTAACTTCATGAAAAATAAAATTATGTTTATTAAAAACTTTATTAAGATCCTTTATTAACTATATTTCATTATTTTTGGTTTATTTTATATCATTTTTTATTCATTTATTAAATAGTTTTCTCTTATGTCATTTACTTGAGGTGTTTCGATCAATTTCATTGAAACATATTCAGTTTTTTGACTATGGTAAAATGTATTGTAAAATAGATTAATAATCTCCATAATTTTAGAGTTTTATATATTTTAATATTTTAATATCAAAATCATTATATGGTTTCAAAAAAAATTCAAAATGGATTCAAATTAAGAAATGATTATTGATATGATCTCTTTTTTTTTGCGGTTGGGTTTTCTAAAACTATTTATTATTAAGATCAATAGTATAATGTACAATATTATCTTACCAGAGTATTAATAGTTTCCTAAATATAATTCTTATAAATTAAATAAAATTTTAAATTCATCCATTTCATGTGGTAATGGAAAAAATGTATGTTCTTATGTGGAGGTGGTAGTTCTCACATACACACGAATGAGACTTTTATTTTCCATAGAATGTGAGAGGGAGAAGAAAAATAAAATGATTTTAATTTAATAATATCAATTATGTTATAAATATTATATTTTGTTTCATTAAATAAGTATTTTTACTATCCAAATAAGTTGGTAATGAAAAATAAAACATGCCATTCATAGAGATGGTGGTACGCATGTATGCATGATGATGTCCTAATTTTTCAAAAGGTTTTGGAGGAAGGTAGAAAATTGATATTCCATTAGTATAAAAACATATAATAATATTAGTGGGAAGGTTGGGCTAGATCAGTATTTATTAAAAAAACGTTTAATAATATTAATTATATATATTCTACCATCCATTCATGGATATAATAAATTTTAGTGGGTATAAGAATAAAATTATTAAGAGATATTGATTGAGAAGATTTCCACTCCATTTGTATGTTATCCCTTGGGTACCACCTTAAGGATCCTTAGAATGGTATATTGGAAAGATCAAGGAATATAAGAAGTTCTTAGGGAGTGGAGGAGATATTATGGAATTTTTTTGGTTGGGATAAGTCATTATAATGAGTGGACAAATGGGGTGGACATGAGTTCTGTTTATAGGTAAGGGAATGACACTTTTGAAAATATAACTTTTATATATAAATAAAGCACATGTTTCACTTGGAAAGTGGATCCAACATTGAAGATAATATATTGGGAGATGAGGAATGGTTAATTATTATTCAATAATTATTTTTAAAACATGTTTGAAATAAGGTTTTATGTGTTTTACTCGTATATTTTTTCACTTTTATCATTTTTTGTTGTTACCATGGTAATTAATTTTTACCTAAGTAATTATATTTTTATTTTTAAAAATGAAAGAAGAAATATTAAATAATTTTAAAATTAATATTCAAAATATGAAATCAATTTTATCTACGAAAATTTCAATTTTTAAGAAAAATTAATTTTAACATTTGTGTATGTAAAGTTCAAAAAGAAGTTTTTAGAAAAAGATTATTTTTAAGAATAAATGTTTTTTGTAGGAGATATTTATCAATGTTTTTAGTTTTTATTAAATTAATTGGTTTATTATTAAAAAATTAGACCTATGAAAATTTTGTAGAAACCCAAAACCAAATTTGACCAAGAGAAAACTTAATTTAAAAAGAAAAAATAAATTTTTTTTATTAGATATAATATTGTTTAGTTATCAAAATGTTAAACATATTTTTTCTAGATTCAACATAGTATTTTTTTAATGAATCATTTCACTTCATAAATATATATCTTATCATCCAAAATATATTATAATTTTCTAAGTTATACTTACTTTTATATATAGTCATAAACACTATTGTTTTAGTAAAAAATGAATATTTCACTATTCACCTAAAAATCAATTATTTCATAAAAATACAGAAATTTATTCGAAGAAAAAATTGTTATTAGAAATCCAAAATAGTATTTAATTTCTTTATATAAAAATTATAAAATTTTATAATTAAATATATAATTAAAATTATTAAAAATATAGTGAAAATGTTTTCTTAAGAAAATAACTTTTAAAATTTTTAACTTTTCTTATTATTATTTCCTTTTGATTAAAAATTTTATTATATTATTTATATAAAAAAATAAATTTCAAATTTATTTTTCCATGGTATATTTGGTTTCTTTAAATATAAATTTATATATCCTAAAAAGTAATTTCTAGAAAAAAAATCTTTGTTAGGAATAAAATAAAGTTATTCTTATTACTTGCCTTGTAATTACGATTAGATGACTTTTAATATGATTCCTTGTAAATATTATAAATAAATATCATAAAAATAATTCTTGAATGAAGATTAGTTAGAAAATACACAAAACTTTTAATAAATATTTCTTCGAAAAATATTACTTTTATAATAAATAATCTTCATCAATGCCAGTAAAATTAATTATTTATATTTTGGAAATTTAATTTTACTAATAAATTAAAATTTATATTATTATTTTCATTTTATAAATTCATCATATCGTGGTTTAATAATAATATTATTATTCTTATTAAGTAAAATATATATATATATTAATTTATTTTAATTTTATATTTTTATTTCAATTATTACTATTCATGAATTATATTATTTTAAATTTTCTAATAAAAATACACAAACTCGGTATACCTATTGGATAACTATATATCCAATGACCATATTTCCAAAAAATATTTTTTCAATGAAATTATTTATAATGTCCTGATTTCATTCCTTTATATATCCTTATTAAACACATTCGTTCCAGTCACACTTTTCATTCCCACATTTTTCAGTTTAGATCTCATAATATTCTTTCTTATTTTAGGATTTCATTCTTTATTATAGGTTTTCTTTGTCAATTAGTGATCCTTAAGGGTTAATATGATTCAAGAGATCTTCTACTGTTGAAGATTTTATTATTTTCTATTTATTATTCCCATTTAATTTAATCATTATTAATAGATGTAATAATACAGAGTGATTAATAATCCACAGTGTGTAATCATTAGTTTAATGTGAATTTATTGAAATGTTTTATTATGAATGAATAAAGCCTTATTAGTGTAATTCCAATATTTTATGAATTATTTCTTAATATGATTGAATTTATTCAAAAAAAAAATAATAAAAAATATAACATATAGTTTATGAAAAGAATATGCTTCCAAAAAATCTAAGGCTTTACATCCCCCCTAAATAAATACCATCCTCATAATTTTAATTATAATTTACTAATAACAATACCAAAGGTTATCTAAAATATATTAATGACTTGAGATATAGATTCTAAAGAGATACAACCCTTTTTATCATATGGTGTATGTGGTTACATATATTTTCCCTCATAATAATAAAATCTTAAGATTATGAACCATTTATTCCAAATATGCCTCTATAGCTATTTCAAAGGAGTTTTTATAGAAATAACTTCCCCAAATTTACCTTCAATAACCTTTTTCCAAAAAATATTAAATCCAAAATTATTATGATATTATATAATAAAATCATATTGAATTATCATATGAATATGATACCTCAATCCTAATATTTATTCTCCAATGATAGCTTCATTTAAACCTATGATAATTTCAGTTCAACTATGTCACACTTGGTTCATTATATAACTCTCTATATATCTAGAAGGATCACCACATCATTTATATGTCTCTCATGTCCTAATGAAGATAAATTCCACAGCTGTCCCTATCCCTTTAAAGAGGTGGAGGGTTTGCTCTGGCCCTCACCGCTTCACTCCACATACAACTATGTCCCCTATTTCCCAATTACCTAGCACTAGTCTTAGTCTGAAGGTCCCCTCTTTCAAGCATGTTTTTTCATCTCTCCCACTTTTTGCTTCAGGATTTCATAAAGGATTCTGCCTATCTCCACTACTCTCTAATGGTTCATTTGGGAAGAATTATCCTTTGATCAACACATTTTACTGTTAAATATTCACTTATAGTTATAGGAAGTTGTGATCCTTCCATTTTCCTGTAAACATATTTCCTTCAGAATCTTTCAATTCTTCCTCTTCCGATGGTTATATGATTTTTATTAGAACCGAGATCCTCTGACTGCTCACCTATGGGTATGTTTTCTAGTACCTCCTCATCTATTTTGAATCCCTTATATATTCAAGATCATAGTAAATATGGTAGGAATATTTACATGTTTTTTAAATATCTTAATCCCTATTTCATCTGATTTATCGCCACCTTTTTATTGAAATATATTTTTTGAAAGCTCTGATTCATTTTGTGTTGATTGAGATTGAATAGGATTTTCGGCTTAAAAAATAGGTTGAATTTAAGAATTGATTAGACTTATAATTTAAATTTAATCATTTGGAAAACCTTCATTGGTCCTTTATATGTCTACTAGTGGGTCATCAATCATTCCCTTCATATTTAAACTATCAGTATTGAAACTCTTCCGTGGATATCAAGGTAAAATATGCATCTCATGTGGGTTTTTAGATCATGGTAGAAGTGGTTAATTTTTAGGAGTGAGATATTAATATAGCCATTACAGGATTCTTTTTGTCTAAAACCACTGCTCATCCTATTAGGCCTTTATTTGGACCCTCTTTTCATTGGAATTTATCCCACACAAATTTTGTGGATTCCACCTTGGGAAGACCTGGTGATTGTTCCTTCAGTGAGGTTTAAAATAGATGATCGGAGGGGTAGAATCTAGGATTTATTTTTAACCCTAACAAATAATGAGTACAATATCCTGGGGGCATCAATTCTTCCCAAGGTACTATCCACACTCCAACTTCCAGCAGCCAGTTCACCGAGAAAGGATGATCCCACATTTATGAGGTAGGGATTTTCCTCCCCTTATAACTATAGGTTCTCTATGGATGTTCTCCTTCAAATTAGATTCTCATATTTATGTGTTTGGATAACAACTGATAATGATTTAGGGGGTAGCAATGGGTTGTTAACAAAAAGGTCAAGAAGGCTGAGAATTCTAAAAATAATCGGTCTTGAGAGTATCAGGAAGGGCTAGTTAAACCTTCTCAGAATTCCCAAACTTCTTCAAAGCATGAAGATGATGAGTAGCCTACAATTCTCTACTATAATGGAAGGAACAAATGGAGGAAAAGGGTTATCAAATTTCATGATCCCCAATTACTAAGTTAATGAAAATTATAGCTTGAAAATACTTCTCGTATCTTTAAAAACTGAAAGTAACTAGATCCACAGGTAAGTGTATTTGTGTTAAAAAACTATCTATATTCCAAAAAATGGTCTCACTAATGGATTTAACATGATTAGATTCCCACTCTTCCATATAATCCACTATAAAAGGATAATAAGTAAATCACATTGATAGAATAAATAAATGGTTTGACCTCAGATAGATATATAATGGAGAAAGGCTGCAATTGTGACAATCTTGAGAGTGGGGAGTCACCTGGACCTTAAGAAGAAATAATGGTTACCATACCTTTTGTTATGATCCTCCTCATTCACTTTAATGAAAAAATCATGGAATGTGACTTCAAAATAGATTCATCCAATGAATAAAAAATATGGATAAATGAAATAGTTTTTAATGGTGGTACTAATAAGTAAATTACATGGATTAATAATAAGGTCCATTTTTTATATTAGGGATTTAATGAAAGGAAGATCAGTATAGAGGATATCATTAAGAGTTGGGATATGATGTCTTCTTTACTTGAAGAGATGTTATATGAGGAGCATAAGTCAGATTAATTCCCAATAATCTAGATTATTCTATGGTTACATGATTCTAACACCCTAATATTGAATTGGGAAGGGAACCCATTTCTTATTTTAGGATATTCTCATACCTGGCCACGTTTACACCTTTGTTGGGAGTGATTTCTATCCCTTCATAGCATTATGCAGGTTTAATGGCCTAGTGGTGGCTCGGTGTGGCCTTGGTGTTGGCTTTAGTTTTTTATATATTCAATGAATTAATTCATATAATGGTGTAGGTGGTAGTGAGTAGCAACATTGTTGGTTGATTTTCCTAGGTTATGGTTTGAGTTTCAACTTAGTGTGATTTTTTTGTCATTTTTAGTTGATTTTTATTTATTCTTATAGTGTATAGGGATTCATAAGGGATGTTGTTCAAGTTATCAATTATCCTTTGAAATTGATTTTATGAAAATAAAAATATGTATTGGTGGTGGTATAATACTCTCTGTTTATCCTTGGTTATCAATGTTTATTTTCCTATTAGTTTCTCAAACATTAATAGGTGAATATTAAATAATTAAATTCCATTTAAATCCTTCATAATGATTCATAAATAGAATATTAATTAACCTATTCATATCCCCTAGGAGCATCTATCCAATAGTACAGTATTAGAACCACTCATCATGCATATAGTGAAGATCAAGTTAATGCTCAACTATACTTTTTTATGATGAATACCCCAAGGTGCATCTAGGACACTTCCACATCCACTTTATAGTTTTCTAAATAGGATATAATTTATAATAAATCACACAATACCTACATTAATAAAACATTGGTATGTTATCCTATACATAGACTTATATCTAGGGTTTTATCTAAAGTTCTCTTATCTTAGTCCCTAAAAGAAATAAAAAATACTTAAAACAACAAAACTAATATTAAAAAATAATTAAACATTACACTGATAATAACTAAGGTTCCCAAACCAATACTTCTAGGTTTAGTGGAAAAACACTATCTTTAAATATTGGATTTCATAAAAATTGAGATAGATCAAGATAAACATGCATATATTTTACATCATTTTCATAAGATAAACATTACATCGTACAATAAGAATAGAATCCCAATAATGAAATATTTAGTTCCTTTGAGAATCAACTATATAATCATAATATTGTGTTATACTTATGACCATTTCTATACAATTGAGGCACACTAGACTCCCTTTTAGACTTGTCATAGGTTATACTCATCCTTATAAATTATGGAATGGAAACATAAAAAAAGAGTGAGATAAAATGATCAGTAAAGGAAAAAATTTCAACTACTCATCAAGGTTTAGATCATAATAATTTGAGAAAACCTGAACGGTAGAGAAACATCATATTAAAAAACATGGAATAATAAGAGTTCCCCATAAGTAATGATAGTAGAATATGTAATCACAAGTTAAGAAACATGTACTAGGGTATAAGAGTGAGAGATAAGAATGGAAACATGATATAATGGATGATATCATATTTTCATTGAATAATAAATATGTGGATCCAACATAAAATAAAACATCATATGAATAATTCAAGGATCACTACTAATACAACATAACAAAGTGTTCTAGGTAAACTCTATGTTCACCATACATGGTATCTCATAAGATGAAAACATTACCTAATTTATTTGAGTGCTATTAGGGAACACCCTTCATATTAACAACTTTTGAATGAATATGAATTCTAAAATAAAAAAACAAAACCCAATATAAAACATAAGTATTTTAAAACCCATTATAAGTAATTGGGTTTCATAATCTTGTCTTAAGGCACAACTGAAGGCAATATCATAAGGATTAACATGAGAAAAAATAATTAAATAAATTAGAATAATATAGAGGGAAATGAAGAAAAGGAATGATAACAAGTAATTCAAAAGTAACGAGGGTAGTTTAGAAGATCCATTTTTATATTTTGAAATACCTTTATTGAAACCTACATCATTAAAAGGATAATAAAACATTACTTTGAAAATTTGTATGGATAAACATGATGATCATAATATCTAGACCATTTGTTTCCCAACAAAAAAAATAGAATATTTTTAGAAATGGAAAATAAGGAAATATAGTATGAAAATCTATTATAAAGGACCGGTATTAATCCTAAAAATGTCATATATTTTTGAAAGAAATCATCTAATGAATAAGTTTTCGTTTTAAATAATTAATTAAACCAGTTAAAAAAGATCATTGATAATTAATACTAGAGAAACAAATTATGGAATCTTAGAAAATAATAGTCAATAATGATATCTCAAGAACCAAATGGGATGAAAATTGGGTAACAAACCAATGATGTCTCTGTAATCTTTCAAATGGAAAACACAAAATATTTGAAAATGAGAGGGATTTTTAAATCCATTAGATTTCAATAAAATCATAATAAAAATTAATCCAAGTGAAATATTTACAAAACAAAAAGGGAACAATAATAAAATACAAATCATAACTCAATGAATCCAAATAGAGATGTGGAAACCCTTATCTCGATTCTTGATTCACTCTGCGTGTGTGCTTAAAATCCTAAAAAATTAAATTAAATTATCTAAACAAATTAATAAACCTTATCTCCTATATTTAATTTTATAAATTCTATTTTTACCAAATTTTATTTATTTATTAAATATTTTTCACTTATGTCTGTTACATGAGGTGGTTTGGTCAATTTCTTTGAAACTTGCTCAGTTTATTGACCATGATCGAATGTGTGGTAAAATGGATTCATAATATCAATAATTGTAGATATTTATTTATTTTATTTTTCCATTAGAAAAAAATATACAGTTCCAAATTTTTTTGAAAATTGATTCACATTAAGAATGATATATTGATATGTTCATTTTTTAGTGGTTGAGTTTACTATGATTGTTTATTATTAGTATCACTTATAGAATGTACAATATTATCCTTAAAAAATATTAATATTTTTATGAATATATTTATTATACATTAAATACATTTATAAGGTAATCAATTTTAGGTGGTAATATAAAATTAAATACATTATTCCATGGAGGCAGTAGTGTGTACATACACATGAATTACACTTTCATATTCTATAGAACATGATGTGATAGGAAATTAAAATAATTATCATTTAATAACATTATTAATGTTAATAATTATATAAATATTTTATTTTTTATTAAATAATTCTTTTGTACCACCCATGTAAGGTAGTTATGAAAATTAGAACACATCATTCATAGAGATGGTAGTTTGTATGTATGCATAGAAATTTCTTCATTCTCAAATGGTTTTAGATAGGTATAAATGTGATATTACTTGATCATAATAAAATTTAGGAAAATGAAAAAAATATTTTTTATCATAAATCAATTGATAGAATATTTTTGAGAGGGTATAAGAAGACATAAATTAATAGATCTCATTAATATTTTTTTATTCACATGGAAAGTGGATCCAAATTTTCAAATAATTGATTAAGGGATGATTTAATGTTGATAACACCTCAAAAAATATTTTTTCACTTTTTAAAAACATCCTTATAAGTCCTTTACTCTTATTTTTTTAACTTCTACCATTTTTTATTTTCATAGTGGTAAATAATTTTTACCTAAGTATTTTAATGTTAATCCATAAAAATAAAATGGAACTTATTTCTTAATTTAAACAAACTAATTCCAAATATTTAACCCATTGTATAAAATAAAATTTATAGGTATAATAAAAATTAATTTTATCATTAGAGCATGTAACTCGTAAAAACTTTTTTTAAAAGGGAGTATTTTTAAGCATAAATATTATGTTTATGAAACAATTATAAATGTTTTTTTTATGAAATTAATTTGTTTATTATTTAAAAAATAAGATTTAGGTAGATTTTATAGAAATAAATAACCAAATTTCACCATGATAAAACTTAATTAAAAGAGAAAGGAAATAATAATTTTTATTAGAAAAAGTATTTCTTATTTTTCAAAATGTTAAACATATGTTTAATATATTAAACAGATTATGTTTCAAGGAATAATTTCACTTTATAAATAAATATTATAACATAAAATATGTTTTATATTATTTCAAGTTAAACACAGTTCTTGATATAGCCATTAACGATATGGTTTTAGTAAAAATTGTATTTTCCACTATTCACCTAAAAAAATAATTCTTAGAAATATCAAACAAATCATCCTAAGATGAAATTTTTATTATAAATAAAAAAATAAAGTTAATTTTTTCATATTAAAATTATAAAATTTTATAATTGAAATTTTAAATAAAATTGTAAAACATATAGTGAAAACTACTTTTATAAGAAAATAAGTGTTAAATTATTTTGTATTATTATTATTATTTTCTATCAATTACTAATTATTATTAATATATTATTCATATAATCAATATATTTTATCATTATTTAACCATAGTATATTTTGTTTCTCAAAATAAAAAAGCATACTTGTTTCTGACGCTTTCTTCGGGGTGCGCATCATTGTGAAACATTGTGCTGCCTGTTTCCAAACATTCCCACCTTCCAAAGGCAGGAAATATCTGTCGTTTATTCAAGTATGTTTTATCCTTGTTCGAAATGGGATGATGGGGTGTCATTCTATCCTTATTTGAATTCTTCCATGGAATTTATCACCTAGTTCCGGTCTCCCTCATAGATTTAAGATGTTGTTTGTGAAACTCTTCCTAGTGCCACATCATCATGGATGCGAGTTGATTACACTGATTCTTTCGGGACATTTCATGGGGTAAAGTTATAGAATCAACCTTCGGTCTGGGGAGTAGTCACATTGGGCACCGCGGGCATGTCTGGGTGTTGAAACACTTGTAGACCCGAATTCCTTCCCCTTATGATAGGGCTTCTCGAGGGCATGGAAGTAGGAGGCATCCCATGTTGAGTATAGGGAATTACATACCATAGGCATGTCTCTAATGTTTTCCTCAGATTCATATGTTTAATATGGGAAATGTCATGAGTTTAACATCTATCCGAGATAGATTGGACTCATCTAAAAACTGATGAGAGTGTATTAGATGGATACATCCCTAGGAGGGAGCACCTAAGAGGCTTACTAGATGGGTGGATAAAAACGCCAAAAGAGAAAGGATATTAGGATGATATTTTCCTAAAAACGAGGACACTATTGTTTACCATTTGCTAGGATTGAACCTCGTGGCGGCCTCTTATGTACCCTGTATATAAGACAGGGATAAAATTCCACGTAGTTTGATAGGGTGAATCACATGATCGTGGGAACCGACATGAAGATGATAGTGATGTTGGGATTGAACCTCTAAGAGGCTTACTACATATCTCAAGTCAAGGAATCAAATTCCACATAGTTTGGTTGGGGTGGTGGAACACCTAAGGAGGCGACTCGTGAGAGTGGATGCATAGATGGGTCCCGAAGGAAGTAGAACCTCCGGGTTTGGGCATGACCTTTTCGAAAAACAAAGGCTCAAGAGAGAGACTAGGATGAGACATGAGTGATGGGCTTGATCCTCAGGGATTCTTCCTATGTACCTTTCCTGAATATGGAAATGATCAAATTCCTTGTATGTCATAGATGGGGGCATAGTATCGGGGTGTTAACAAAGGAAAACAACCCAGATGCCCGTTGGGGCTCACGCGTGGTTAGTGACCCATCGTAAGAGGGACACTCTTGGTTATAGGAATATGAATTGATTTTGGGGGGATTACATATATTTATCTGGTTGAGAGCTAGTCTAATGCCACTAAGGGGTGTACAAAGGATGTGGGTCCCAACAAAGGGGACACTAAATTTTGCTGGTGTTTGCGGTTGAACCTCATAGAGGATTCCTACATAACCTGCCTAGGAGATAGGGATCAAAACTCATGTAGTTCTAAAGAATATAGTTTAACACCATGAGGGACAATAGGGGAATATAGTTTAACATCATTCGGTATGAGGGTGAATTGATGTAAAGTATTTGGGATAGATGGGTGATGTGCTTGAACCTCAGGGAGGATTCCTACATACTTTGCCTAAAAAGGGAAAGGATCAAAGTTTGCATAATTTGGTTGGATGGGAGATAGGGATTACATAATAAGGCATCCAATAAATGGTGTCATGGTCAATGATTACCCTAATACCATGTGATTCTTTCTCAATGTGGGAAATAAGAGGCAAAAAAATAATTGATGATCATGTAACGAAGGGTGTGTCCATGTGGAATGGAGTGGGGATTACATTTGGTTAGAGACCCATGGAGATGGAGATTGGGACATACTCCAGGATTAAGTCTCGAGTAGGGGTCTAGATGTATGAGGATAATATGGCCATCGTACTTGAAATATCACATTAGAGGGTGATGGGTCTTATGTGGAGACTGCCTGAGGTGCGCTTGGTGACAATGCTCAAAGGGAAAAAATGTTGGATAGAATTTGTTCCCATCCCCTCTCTAATCCTCTTGGACCTACCACACATTAAATCATTATAGTTTATCATCTTGTGTCGAGGACACAGGTGCTATGAAGTTTAACATCCTTCAGCTCGGACGGGGAGGATTCACTGCTCACCCATATGACTTACATAACCGGTTCACTTAAACCCTTGGGGAAGGGAAGGTATCATCAATGTCATATGGGTACAAGGTTATGGAGTGATCTGTTGAAGGGAAACATTAGCGTGGCTATGTGAAGAAGCAATATTCATTAGTGTTCCTATGAGAAGAAGCATAAGGTAAAGCAACACAACATAAAGCACCACCCAAGGGACCTTGAATCCACTTCGTACAAGCCTGGAGGGCTGCATGAGAAAAGGGTTCATGGAGAAAGAGTCCTCATAGAGAGGGGATATTCAAAGTTCAAGGGGTCGCGGAGCACAGGGCTTCATAGTGTTTAGATATTTGTATATCTCAGGGGCTCGTAGAGAATAATGTCTCGTATAGAACCTAGATTCATAGAGCTCATAGGCTCGTAGAGGATAAGGGCTCACATAGCACCTTGCATCACTGAGCACAGGGCTCTACAGAGCACCTAGCTTCACAGAGCATAAGGATCTATAGAGAACAAAGGCTTGCATAGGATATGTCTTTTCAAAGAGGTGGACTTTTTAAATCATAGTTTCTCTACCTCATCATTGTGTAAACATGTGTTTGGAGGGTTATTCATGATGCTTGGGTGCTTTGTGAAGTCCTGAGTACCCAAAGGGGTTTCCGTCCTTGGTGATGGCCCATTGTCTTCATGAAGGGCATCACTCCCGGAAGAAGGGGTAAATTTGATTAAAAGTTAAGGGAGTTTTCAATGCTCAAGTACCATGGATGATTAATTTTTCCAATGTTTTGAAAAGAAAAGGGTTCTTTGTGATTTGGGATTTTGGAAGGAAAAATTCTAGGGTGTGAATCCTTTTAGACTGGGGGAAATGTGTGTTTATATGCACCAGGGGGCACGAAGCTCTGATGCACTAAAAATCAACTTCTGCTTCACCATCATAGGCATATTTCATCACATTAATCATAATCTTAGAGTTTACTATCATCTCATACATTATGCATAGGCTTACTTCATTCCCTCTATAGCGGTCATATAGGCTTTCGTCAATTTCCAAGGAATCGCAGAGGCAACCATCTTCTCTTTATGACATGAATACTTTCATTCAGTTTTTATAACTATAGATTTGACCATCACATTACTCTAAGGGGGCCTTAGAGAAGGTATTGGCATCACACTGGCCATAATATTGATGGACTTTGCTAAGGTGCTTCACAAAGAATCCCCTTTTTGCCCCATTATGTCCTTTTATTTTCTCTCCTTCACATATATTTTGGCACAAAAAAATTCCCCATCATAATTAGAGCTAAGGAAAAAATGAGTGTCAAATTATGAGGGTACATCGCCAAAATTTTAGGCATATTATGAAGTGAGTTTGAGAAGCAGGGTCGCAATGCAGATAAGTGATGTGTGAGTTAAGAACACTGTAAAGCTCGTTATTGTCCGGTGCACTACAAAGATCGGGGGTCATCTCCTATAAATAGGGGAGGACAACCCCTCTTTTTTTGTAACTATCTCCATAGATATTTTCTTGAGATCTATATTTTTTATGATTCATGTGATCCTTGATCACTATTTGCAAACCGGGCCCTTTTTGCTCTGCACCACAAGACGAGTTTTTAGAATCTATGATTGTGTGCTCCATGAGTTGTGTCTACAAGCTCTATGGAAAAACACTATGGCCAAGAAGCAGCTCGGGGGGTCCTTAAATATGCTTTCCGAAGGGAAGAGGTGGATCTTGGCATCAGGGAATGAATATGAATCCATTCATACCATGAATCCCTAGTGGGGATCTTATAAGAAATCCAAAAGAACTATCCTCTGTTAAAAAGATTGCCTCTATATGGATTTGGTATGAGGGATGATGTTCTCATCCATGAATCAGGTAGGGACGAAGCAACTTATTGGTTCATGAGTACGTCATTCCAGTGCCAATTGTTTAGGGATACTGATGGTCATACATGGGAAGATCACACACCGGTCAACACTGACTGTTTGTATAATCATGTCAACCATGTCAATGGGAAGGTTCTAGAGCCAGAGGAGTAGCAACCCAGCCTTTTACATATAACATTTCATAATTTTAAGCATAATGATACATTATATTACAAGACAAGTATCGTTACGTCTAGTGTCTTGGAATACTAGGTACATAGAACATAAAACATGGGGCTAAAAAACTTCTTTAATCAGTCTCCATAAAAATTTACTAACTTTTTTGAGCCTTTACATCAGCATATGGTACCCTGGGGAACACATGAACAAAGTTATGAGCTAAAAATCCCAGTAAGGGAATTAACATAAGGATACATCTTAAGTACATGAGTTAAGAGGCATGACATAATGATATCCAATCATAGAACATATGAAATCATATCATATAAACATGCGATCATATAAAAATGGAATCATATAAATCTGTAAGAATCATAAAAATTTATTTATTACAGGTCAAGGCTAACTACAAATCCCATTTCCCATTTTATTATGGTTCAAGGATAACCGCCAATCCCGATTTCCATTTTAGTACAGGTCAAGTCTAATTCAAAATCCCGTTTTACATAGTATCTCATGAGAATTAATTTTTACCAATGCATTGGAGCACTATCTGGGCACACCCATCTTAACATTTTCATGAATATTCATTCCACATAAATAATCATACATAATCAACCATACATAAACATAAGGGTACTCATGGAAAGAATTGGGTACCATAATCCTGAAATAAAGCATAACCAATGGTTGTATCATGAAAGTGCCCATGAAATAAAGAGATAAGAACATACCTGGAAGTTCATAAGGTAAAATATGAATATAACATGGTAAGTTTTTTCAAACATAAGTGATAACATATAATAAATATATTTGAGAAACATTATCATTAAAACATTTTTTGTGCAGTTTTATGGAAAATACTATAGAGATTTAAAAATAAAAAAAAAGAAAATCTTTTATATAGAACCAGAATTGAACCAAAAATGTTTTCATAATAAAAATACTGATTTTATAAAGACAATGGTGGCATAAAATAAAGGATTTATTGAACTTTAAATTGTCTAAAAATTTGGGATGTTTTCTTAAAATAGGTTCGCTTATCAGAAAGTTCTAAGGAGGGATTCTTTTTAAAACATGTATTTACCCTAAAGAGAGTTATTAAAAGGTATTAATAAATGGATTTTTTAAAACTAAAAATAATTTATAATATGTACATAAACAAATAAGATAACTCCATTTTTATATAAATGGAGATAAGGAAACCTAAAAGAACAAATAAGGTTCGGGTAGATTTTGTTACAGATTATTGGCATGGTGTTGGGTGTACCTAAGAGGGATTGATGTGAGAGATAAAATGATTTTCATCACTTATAAAACATGATTTCAGTATGGTGTAGGTGAAAAAATATAACCCATAATTTGGGATTACACATAAAAAATAATAGCATAGTGGACAATCTTGATTAAGAGAGAAATGGAGAGGATCCTTACATTAAATCTGGCTGTGTTCTCCACTTGTTATTAATGACCTAAATAAAAAAAATTATTAATTAATAAATACATAACCTATTATATTTTTAATTGATTTATTATAATCCTTTTTGGTTCATTTAAGACCATTTTGATTGGTTATAAGGTTCAATTTTATTGTTCGGGTCTGTTTGTTTCCATAAACTTCATTATCGGTTTACTTATGAATAGATAGTCTTGTAAGATGAGAATGGTTGTCCAGAATCAAATTAATATGTTATTAGTTAAAATATAGGAGATCACATGATTTCAAATTTAATTTGATTACTTATAGTGAATTCATATTATTATATATAACCATAGTGATAACCGTTTTGGTTAAATAGTGGGTTTGATTATAAAGAACATGTTTTGATTTATATATTAATACCATTTGTACAAAATATTTACAGAAAAATAATAAGGATATATTAAATATATAATAATCTGGTTCAACCATAATACAAATGGGTTCATGACCAGAATTAAAGATGAAAATAGAAATTGATAAACTGTTATCCTTAAATGTTCTAAATTAGCACATCTCAAACGGTGCTTTCATTTATTTCAAATTAAAGATGGTGAAATGAGGGATGATAATGAAATATCCCATTAGAATAACAAAATTACATTACATGTATGTTACTAGAGTTATCATACTATTTGGGTGAAGTTAGGTGAGGAAATTAACAAGAAAAGAAAAGAACATTAAAGAAATAAATGAATTTGAAAGAGGAATTTACCTCCTGAGTTTATCTCCTTTGATAACCTCTTAAAGGGAGAAGTTTTGGTATTTTGAAGAGACTAGGGTCTATTGGAAGTGGGGGAGGAACTTTGGGAGATATTTGGGAAGAATATTGGAAAGACACAAGGCTTGAGAGTAGTGGAGAGAAGAGAAAGTGAGGGGGTTTATAGTAGAGGAGAGGAGGGTTTTCCTAATTTTATAATCATTAGTTTATTAGTTTACCTCAAAACCAAAAATAGCTATGATTCAATGACCAGGAATAGTAATAAATGAATGTTATTTTAAAACAATTGTCTTACATCACAATATAATCATCAATGACTCAATAAGTCCATTATTTAGCATTTATCATTAATTGTCGTATTTTACTATTCATAAAAAATTCAAGTATTTTAGAAAAATCCAAAAAATTCACCCCAACCATTTTTCGACGTGTAGAATCCAAAAATAAGATCCAATTTCAAAAAATAATTTTCTAAATATTATTATTTTAATATTTAATTGAACTCACAATTTACTATTAAAAAACCAGTTTTATAACATTCATTTACTTATTCTATGTCACGCCCAGGCCCCGAGATGCCTTGAAACTAGTGCGAAGTTGAAATAAATATGTTTTTTGTAATTTTTTTTAAAAAATTAATGATGAAAAAAACACACATGTTCCACTAGAGAGGATCATTTTCGTTTAGGTCCGGAAAAATAAGATACAATTATTACATTTCTTTCAAAACTAGAAGAGAAAGAAACTATACAAAGTAGCCAATGAACAAAGTGAATTAAATATATTAAACCTATAAAAGAAAACATATTGAAAATGTAGGGTGAGAATATGAATACACATTGGGGGATTTTTAAAATAATATAACATACCAATTAAATCCTTTTTAAAAACATTTCTTTAAAAATTATTCATAAAACATTTTCTTTAGAAATGTTGTAACACATGTGTCATAACTTAAAATTTTTTCTAAGAATTAAAAGATCACATTTTATGGATTACTAAAAAAATTACAAAGAAAAAAGTTTCAATTATAAGAATGCTCATAAATAAATAATAAGAAGAGATATTCTAAATTTAATAGGAATGACATGTAAAAATTCAAGTACATAATTTAAAAATGAGTATTACTTGTTCTGGGTTTCACCTAAAATAATAACTTAAATTTAATCCTTTACTAATGTGAAACATAAACTATCTAATAAATCTCTAAGTACTTCATCAATAATATGAAAAAACTTTTACTTCCATTGATTCTCATAAACATAATCTCTTTAACCAAGAATATTCTACAAGTCAAATGTTTTTCTGGTTAGTTAAATTACATAGTCATAATGAGGAAAGTGCATAATGCGGGACTACCTCAAGGCCTTGGCCAAGATGTCTACTAATTAAGGCCTCGACCAAAATCTATAAATCATAAATTTGTCAAGGCCTTGTGCCAAGACCGTAGTTTGTCTCATGAGACCTACCAATGCACCAAGGGGCTATAGCGGGGCCCACTCGACACTTACATAAGTCCAATGCATTCCTCATATCTTTAAATCAAAGTCCTCATACCACTTTGAAATAATAAAATTACTTATTACTTATCATCCATATTAATCAAAGTGTCCCATACCACCTTTAATAATTTAATTTTTCTCATTTCATATTATTCAATGTGGCCCATGCGACTTTGAATAATTTAATTTCTTTATTCCATAAAGGCCATTTGAGTTTAGTATTAACATATTCAATGAAATTTATGAATATAATAGTTAGTAACAATTCTATCAATGTATGACAATGAATGACAAGTATGGTAGGCAACACATGTGTCAATAACTAAAGAACATTAAAAACTAGTTTGTCACATAAAATGACAATCCCTAAAATCTTTATTATGAATGTAAACATATTATATTTCATCATAAAATTATAAAAATTAGGATAGTTGTAATTCATATTAAAACACATGTTGATAAATGGGCGTATCTAACAAAATGGAACTTAGTGATTGAAAACATTTATTGCGGCAGATTCAAATGCTTTAGAAAAAATAAATATATTATTTCATTCTTCTAAAAATTTTAGGAGGGCATACACTAGGGTAACTATTGATATTGTATAAATGTGGGTTAAAATTATATGAACTATATATACAAAGTGTATACGTAAAATTTCCTCAATTAACCCATGGTTTCATAAATCATTATGAATACTATACATCCCACATATATAATTAAAACACCAAAAATTGGTTTTTATGAAAACTTAATTATTTTATGATCAAAACCCAAAGGTACATAATTCAAATAGCCATACATATATATATAATAGTTTTGTACAAAAATATAATTCTTTACATTTTACAAAACTACTTAAAATTTGAAACTCTGTATTTAGGATTCATAAAATCATGTATATTAGAGGTTCATCTAAACCAGTATGAATATATATATATATATATATATATATATGATTATATAAAGTGTACATAAAAGATCTTAAATTAAATTCTTGATGACACTTGCTTGTTTTATACCCATTGGGGACATTAGTTAATCAAGGGTGTATAAGTTGCAAAAAATTCCATAAAATATAAAAGGGTTTTAAAATATATACATATATAACTGAATATCCAATATATTTATAAGGGTTTAACACCAATATTAAATGAAACTTGCATGTTTCATTAATTAAAACAAGAGTTCATTAATTTTATTTGTTCCATGTCATATATAAAGGGTTTGGTTTTGAAACATATATATATATATATATATATGCATGCTTTTATATATATAAACATGGACATATATATATGTATTTATATTTATCCAACACATAAGAACTCAAACCCTTGCTTGATAGAGGGTTATAAACATGTTTAATATTAAAATTCCACCTCCTTAAGAGGGGACAATTAGAAATATTCCAAACCGTATATATATATATACTTATATATGTATAGACATATATATATAAAACCAAACCAAAATATGGAAAGACAAAAATATGAACCTTACATGAATCGAAGGAGGAGGAGAGGCTCGAAAACTCGCTGGAGGCTTGAGAAGATGAACCCTCAAGAGGATGGAAGTGCAACGAGTCATATACATAAACTATAATATAAATAAAACATATATATATTTTAATGACACTTTTTGGAAACCGGAGTCCCACTCGGTATATAAAAAGGTCGATGGTTCCAGTCTTGTGGAAGATTAAAGCAAGGAGGACTTAGATGATAGTGGGAAGAGTCACAGGCATGGAAGAATGGTGAAAATAAAGTGTAATAAACCACTAGTGCAGTGCATGTGGAGGAAGAAGACATCCTAGGAGGATGAAAAAATCAGAAAAATAATGAATGGATAGGATTAGATCTCGACCAGATCCGACACCTGGGGCGAGTCCACGAATTTAAAAGGAATGGATGGATGAGATCCGCTAAGGAGATGATTGGATGAATTAAATAGACGCAGTGATTTAAAAAGAAGGAATAGCTGAAATTAGATCCCTAATGGATCGAACAACATACAAAAAATGTGGAGAATATCTGTGGATACTGGGGTTTGTTAGCTGAACCAAATGAATAGATCAGATCTCGTGCAACGCGATCTGACGGGCCAGATTTCAACCCATCTGAAAATCACCACCCCACATCGAAACAGAGTGAGATCCATGACTCCTTGTAAGATTTAGGCTCCAAGAATCCATTTAGAAATCCCCCTCCCCCTGGTACCGCCCCATACCAGGTCTTCTACGGGCGTGCTCCTGCACCCACACCCACACCTCTACGCCGCCCTGCACGGTGGTGCGCTCTGATCCTTGTGCACAAACCTGTGCACCCTTAGGGGTAGTTATTCCCCCTTTGCGCACTAGACCTAGAATGAATGATGCATGCGAACTTCCCCTGGGCTAATGCTAGGGGGTTGTGGGTGAGATGCCCCATCATGGCTTTGAGGGCTTCTAAAAGGCGGCCCTCAACTAGCTAAGGTAATCACCGATATTTTAGTTAAGTAAACAATCATTTTTTAAAATATATAAATAGGTTTTCATATACTTATATAGGTTTCTATTCCCTATTATAGCTAAACCAAGTCATAAAACCAACATTTTCTATAGTTTTACAAATACTAATGTTTTAAAATATAATGTAATAAATCAATGTTTATTACCTCATTATGAACATCTTATACTAGTATTATAAAAAATCAAAGACATAGTTTTAGTTAAAACACTATTTAAACATTAAGAAAGAAAACATATATAAAATCATTTCAACACATTTGAAATATTTGGAAAGTATTTGAAATCCATACCTCATGTGGGAATCACACAATGTGTAGCTAAAATATTATCTTTTTTTAAAGTTTATAAAAAAGTTTATATGTTTAATGTTATAATTTTAATATATACTTTAAATATTTTGGAAAACTAATTATACCAAGGTATTTTAAATTAATTCACCAGAATGACCAATGGTTATAATTATAGACATTAAAACTCAATGGCCACCTACGGGAAATGGCCAGATTAAGGATTTATAAAAACAATAAATAGGGTTTTCCATATTCAAAACGTCTTGGTGAAGATGGTGAACATCATTCCACTGATGTTTAGTGCAGTTGTAGTAGCCCTGAATATACTGATGTTTATTGTGACAAATCTGAAGGACCCTTACTATCTTATTGGGGTTATTTTTGTATTGGGTGTTCTCACTATAATTCTAATAGGCCTTTTAATAGTTATTTATGGGTAGTATTTTTTTTCCTTTGGTCTCGTGGTAATGTAAACGCTTCTATATTTAATTAAATAAATTTCCTTGTGTTTATTTTTCTAGTTTTGTTCACATAACATGAAAATTAAACATAATAATACCATAATATTATTATTACATAAGAAAAAAGTTTGGGGTGTCACATTATCCCTCCCTTAACATGAATTGTGGCTTCAAAATTTATTTCATATAACCATGCTAAAAATACTCTCTATCATTCTTCACAACATCTCACATCATGGAGGATCCTCGAGTGCGATCAGCTAAATACCCATATTGGTGTTCAATTCTTCGGCTTCCCTGGCCCAGACACAACTTGTAATGTAAGGGTTAAACTCTTTCATTGCACACTCGGGCTTCGAAAGGGAGGCTCAAATGGTAAAAAGTTCAGAGATTTCTGAATGGAAAAACTCCCTAAGAACTTGTCGTAGTGTATCTTGTTCGAGAATGTCAATGTCGTAGATGTGGTCATACAAACTGAAGCATAGGATTTGGTGCATGTAGGCTGCATGAAGGTTCCCTTCCAAGGCAGCCTCATGAATCCTTGCCCTGGCCGTGAAGTTTCAGGATACAATGAAGCATAGGAAAATACCTTCATGGTACTTTCCCCTTCACCTATACTCATCAAGTTAGATAGTGGATATGTGGTGGTAGATATAGGCATTACCTTGGCAGGATCATAGAATGTATGGATTGTTCGATACCTTGTAAAGATTTTTTCATTTTCTTCATAGGTTTGCGAAGGGAAGGTATTCTTCTGCACAGGTTCTAACCATAATGTCCTCTAGTACCTCAATAAGAAAAGATAAGATATGGTTTTGTCCTTCTATCTTAAAATAAATTTTTTCAGGAAAGTCCAATCAGTAAAACTCATCTATAAGCACAAACACTGAAAAGGTAGGAGAAAGAAGAAAGAAAATTTTTTATTTTTATAAAACAACTAGTACACAACACCCAGGACTAATGGGTTCCCCAAATCCCAAAGAAATGATTCCCAAAGAGGTTCTAAATTATTCAATCTCCTTAGTCCTGATGCACTACGGGCAACTAGGATCAACCACATGTAGACATATATAGTTCAGTGTGAGGGAAGCATGACTTGTATGTAACTGGGTAACATTGGTATGAACTAGATGTCGATAATGCAAATGTGTAGGCTCGTCCTAAAGAGCTTCAACATCCATAACTTGACCGAAGAGACTGTAGGTCAAAATTTGTCAAAAGTACGCCGTGAAAAGGTCACCCTCCTGTGTACCCTATTGGAGGTCCTCTCGAGATGAAGAGTTATAATCTTGGGTAAAACACCTAAACAATACCTAGAAGTATTTTCCTTTCTGGGTATATAATTGTAATTGAGCATTCATTATAAAAATATAGTAAAGGCCTTATCCTCAGTGAAGTTGAAGTTCTCGAGGAGAATTGGATGCACGGTAGAGGGTTTTTTATGATAAAAAAATATTTTCCAAAGTCTCGTAGTTTTCTACACATGATTTCCCCACTATGGTTTCTAATACATATGTTGGAAGAGACAGAAGGAGTGATTCATCAGCCATCTGAAAACTGTAAAAAAACTACTACTTAGTAACACATAACCAAATTTCTAGTATTGTTCAAATCTTCTAGGGTTTTCTAAACAAATACTCTAATACCAACTGTCACACCCCAGCCCCGGGCTACCCCAAAACTAGTGCGGAGTTGAAATATGTACATGTTGTGTAAAATTTTTTATAAAAGGAAAGTAGAAAAATACACACACATGTTCCACTAGAGAGGATCATTTTGGTTTAGGTGTGGAATAATCAGATAAAATTATTACATTTCTTTCCAAATTTGAAGAGAAAGAAACTCCATAAAGTTCCCACTGAACAAAGTGACTAAAATCTACTAAACTAGTAAAATAATACATATTGAAAATGTAGGGTGAGCATACAAATTCGTAGTAAGGTGTTTTTAAAATTATATAATATTCCAATTAAAATCCTTTGAAAGAATTCCTTTAAAATTTATTTATAAAACATTTTCTATAGGAATGATGTAACACATGTAACATAGCATAATATTTTGTATAAGATTTAAAAGAGCACATTTCATTGATTACTAAAAAAATTACAAAGCAACAAGTTCCAATTATAAGCATGATCTTACAAAAATAATAACTAGAGACATTATAACTTTAATAGGTATAACATGTAAAAATGAAAGTAAAGAATTTAAAATTGAGTATTACATGATCAGAGTTTCACATAAAATATTAACTTCAATTTCATCTTTTACTACTATGAAACATACACTGGCTAAAAAATATCTGAGTACTGCATAAATAATATTCCATAACTTTTACTTCCTCTTATTCTCGTAAACAAAGTCTCTTTAACCAAGAATATTATATTAGTTGAATATTCTTCTGGTTAATTAAATTACATAGTCATGATGAGGAAAGTGTATAATGTGGGACTGTGTCAAGGCCTAAGCCAAGACGTTTAATGATTAAGGTCTCAGCCAAAGTCCAAAAATCATAAAATTTTCAAGGCCTTGTGCCAAGACTGTAGTCTATCTCATGAGAACTACTGATGCACCGAGGGGCTATAGCGGGCCCCAACCAACACATACATAAGTACAATGCATTCATCATCTCTTTAAATAAATGTTCTCATATAACTTTTATTTAATAAAATTACTTATTACTCATTATCAATATTATTCAAAGTGTCTTATACAACCTTGAATACTTTAATTTTTCTCATTTCATATTATTTATAGAGTCCCATACCACTTTGAATATTTAATTTCTTTATTTAATAAAGTCAATTTCAGTTTAGCATTTACATATTTAAAGTAATTCATGCATATAAGAGTTAATAAAAATTCTATCAATGTATGACAACGAATGACAAGTATGGTAGGCAACATAAGTGTCAATAACTAAAGCTTATTAAACACAAGTTTATCACATAAAATGATAGTCCCTAAAATCCTTATTATGAATGTAAACATTTTATATTCCATCACACAATTCTAATAATTAGGATAGTTTTTAATCATATTTAAAACACTTGCTGATAAATGAGAATATCTAACAAAATGGAACTTAATGATTGAAAACATTTTTTGCAGAAGATCCAAAATCTTTAGAAAAAATAAATAGATTATTTCATTCTTCTATAAATATTAAGAGGCCATACACTAGGGTAATTATTGATCTTGTATAAATGTGAGTTAAAATTATGTGAACTATATATACTAAGTGAATAGGAAAATTTTCCTTAACCAACCCAAGGTTTAATAAATCATTATAAACACTATACATCCCAAATATATAATTAAATCACCAAAAAATGGTTTTTATGAAAACTTATTTAGTTTATGATCAAAACCCAAAGGTACACAATTAAAATAGCCATACATACATATATAAGAGTTTTATATAGAAATATCATTCTTTACATTTTAAAAAACTACTTAAACATTGAAACTCAATATTTATGAGTCTTAATATCAAGCATATTAGAGGTTTATCTAAACCAGTATGAATATATATACATATATATATAATTATATATATATACATAATTATATAAAGGGTTCATAAAATATCTTAAATTAAATGCTTGATGACACTTTCATGTTTTATACCCATTAAGAACATTAGTTAATCAAGGGTGTATAATTTGAAAAACATTCCCTAAAATATAAAATGGTTTTAAAATATTTACATATATAATGGGATATACAATATATGTATAAGAGTTTAACACCAAAATTAAATAACACTTACATGTTTCATTAATTAAAACAAGGGATCATTAATTTTATTTGTTCCATATGATATATAAAGGGTTCGGTTTTGAAACATATACATATATTTTTATATATATATAAAATCTGACATATATATATATATATATCATGCACATAAGAACTCAAAACCTTTCTTGATAGAGGGTTATGAACATGTTTAATATTAAAATATCACCTACTTAAGAGGGGATAATCATACAAATTCTTAACCGTATATATATATATATATATATAATTCTATATGTATAGATATATATATATATATATATACCCAAACTAAAACATGGAAGGACAAAAATAGGACCCTTATATGATTTGAAGGACGAGGAGAGGCTCAGAAACTTGCTGGAGGCTTGAGAAGATGAACACCTAAGAGGATGGAACTGTAATGAGTAATGTATATAAACTATACTATACATTAAAAATATATATATTTTAATGACACTTACTAGAAAATCGAGGCCCAATCGGTATATAAAAAGACTGATGGTTCCAGTCTTGTGGAAGATGAGAGAAAGGAGGCCTCAGATTATGATGGGAGGAGTCACAGGCGTGGAATAATGGTGAAGATAAAGTGTAATAAAACACTAGTGCGGTGCATGTGGAGGAAGAAGACGCTGTGAGAAGAAGAAAAAACCAGAAAAATAATGAATAGCTAGGATTAGATCTCACCCAGATCCGACGGGTGGGGAGAGTCCACAAATTAAAAAGGAATGGATGGATGCGATTCACTGAGGAGATGATCAGACGACTCAGATAGATGCGGTGATTTAAAAATAAGGAATGGTTTTGATTAGATCAGTGATGGATCGAACGGCATACACAAAACAAAGAGAATATCTGCATCTGTTGGGGTTCGTTAGCCGAACCAAAAAAATCGATCGGATCATGTGTGGTGCGATCTGATGGCCCAGATCGCATCCTAGATGAAAATCGTTGTCACACATTGAAAAGGAGAGAACTCTGAAACTTCCTTATAATCCTGAGGCTCTAAGAAATTTTCCAGAAATCCCCCTCCCCCCTCCCCGATACCGCGCCGTACCGGGTCTTCTCTAGGAGTGCTCCTACGCCCACACCCACCCCTCTGTGTCACCCCGCACGGTGGCACATTCTGATCCTTTCACACACACCTGTGCAACTTTAGGGTTATCTATTCCCCCTATGCATTCTATACCTATCATGCACGATTCATGTGCACTGCCCCTGGGCTAATGCGAGGGGGTTGTGGGCGAGCAACCTCATCAAGTCTTTGAGGGCTGCCACAAGGGGGCCCTCGGCTAGGTGGGGTACTCACCTATATTTTAATTAAGTAAATATTTATTTTTTTTAAATATAGAAATTGGTTTTCATATACTTATATAGGTGTCTATTCCGTATTATAGTTAAACCAAGTCCTAAAACTGACATTTTCCTTAGTTTTACAAATGCTAATGTTTTAAAACATAAAGTAACAAATCATTGTTCATTACCTGATTTTGAACAACTTTTACTAGTATTATGAAAAAACCAAAGTATAGTTTTAGTTAAAACTCTATTTAAACATTAATAATGATAAAATTTATAAAAAAATTTCAACACATTTGAAATATTTGGAAAGTATTTGAAATCCATACGTCATGTTGAAATCACACTAAGTGTAGCTAAAATATTATCCTTTTATTAAAGTTTATAAAAAAAGTTTATACGTTTAATGTTATAATTTCAATACATACTTTAAATATTTTGGAAAAATAATTATACCAATGTATTTTAAATTAACCCACCAGAATGACCAACAGTTAAAATTATAGCTATTAGAACTAAACAGTCGCATAAAGGAAACAACCAGATTAAGAATAAAAAAACATGAAATAGGGTGTTCCATATTCAAAATTACTTGGCGAAGATGGTGAAAATCATTCCATTTATGCTCAGTTCGAATGTAGTATAACTGGACATACTGATGTTTATTGTGACTGATCCAAAGGACCGTTAGTATCTTCTTGGGGATTTTGTTGTAATGGTTGGTCTCCCTGTAATTCTAATAGGTATTTTAATTGGTATTTTTGGGTTCTATGGTTTTATTTTGATCTTGTTGTAATATAAACACAGTTATGTTTAATTAAATAAAATGTGTTGTGTTTATTTTGTATGTTTTGTTCATATAACATGAAAATTAAACATTATAAAACCATAAAATTATTATTACATGAGAAAAAGGTTTGGGGAATCACATTCTAAAATATAGTTACATCATACTTTCACTTTAATATTATTTTTATACTATCATAGGTAATTTTACTATTCATTATGGCATATCACTATTCATAAGGGTATGTTACTATTCATAAGGGTATGTTATTATTCAAAAAAATTATGTTTTTCTTATCGGACTCAAAATAACTTACTCATGACAACCATGTATGGTAGATTTTTGAAATTCAAATCACAAAAATGACCAACTTGTGTTTAAAGGTCACATAACACTTAGTAGTTCATTATGTTTTGATTTCATGACATATTTATAAGAAAGGAATTTTCATTAGAATCTTTGGATCATTACATTATTCCCCCCTTATTAAATTTCTCCCTTGAAATTTAGTTTTACATTATAGGCCATAAATAGGTGCGGGTACTTTTCATTCATAGCTTCCTCTATTTCCCATGTTTCCACTTCATATTTATGGTTTTTTTCATAGTACCTTAACTAGGTGAGTAGTCATGTTATGTTGAACTTTGTCTCTATGATTCAATATCTTCACTGACTACTCCTCATAAGAAAGATCGTCCTCTAACTGTACCACCTATGAAGAGAGTACATGTGAAGGTTCTGTTATATACTTACTTAAGAGGGATGCATGAAAGACATCATGTACTTTCGACATGGTAGGTGGATGTGCCAGTCGATAGGCCACAACTCTATCTTTATCAAGGATCACAAAGGGGCCGATATACCTAGGACTTATTTTTCATTCCTCCCAACCGTCAGGACCTTCATCCATGGAGATATGCCTAGAAATACCATGTCTGCAACTTTGAACTCAATGTCTTGTCGAAGGATATCTGCATAACTCTTCTGTTGACTTTGGGATTCCTTAATATCCTGCTGAATAGTTTTCACCTTCTCCACCATTTCTTTAATCATTTCAGGTCCTAGAAGCTTATGCTCACTGACTTCATCCCAACACACTAGTGGTCTGCACCTTTTCCCATATAGGTCTTCATATGGTGTCATTCAAATGCTCGAGTGGAAACTGTTATTGTAGGATAATACAAACAGAGGAAGATGTTGGTAACATCCTCCTTTGAAGTCCATAGAACATGATCTCATCATATCTTCCAGTGTCTGAATAGTTTTCTTAGATTGACCATCATTTTGAGGACGATTGGCCATAATGAAGTGCAGTTCAGGGCTTAGAGCATGTTGGAGACTTCCCCAGAACATTAAGGTGAATCTATGCTGATGATAAAATACAATAGATAGTGGTAATCCATACATACTTACCACTTCATTGATGTATATATGTGAAAGTTTATCCAATAATAAGTCCTCTCAAATTGTGATAAAGTGAGGTATACTTGTAAGACGATCCATAATGACCCATATAGCATTGTTTCCTCTGGATGTCCTTGGAAGTCTACAGAAAAATTCCATGGTAATGTTCTCCCAGTTCCATGTTGGTATGGTAGTGGTTGCATCAACCCCATAGAATTTTTCATGTTAGCCTTCACTTGTTGACATACGAGGAACTTTGATGTATATTTAGCAATCTCCTTTTTCATATTTCCCCATTAAAATATTTCATGGAGATATTGATACATATTTGTGCACCTTGGGTGGATAGAGAAGGTTTAGTTATGTGCGTTATTCAAAAGCTCATTATTTATCTCTGGATCAGATGGTACACATAATCGTGACCCAAATCTTACAACTCCTTCTTCATCCACCTTGAACTCTATGGATTTCCAATTTTTAACAGCTTCCACCCTGTAACACCCCAAGATTTCATAGTGTGTTATTTCTTCAAAATAATTCAATAACTTGCACTACACGCAACACCGAGTTCAATCACACCATGACTTACAAAAAAAAGTCATTCAAAAGAGGTTATGAATAGTATTATCTAAATTTTAAACTTTATATAATCCTTATAATTTTAGAATCCATATTATGAGTTTCTTAGATATAATGCAAGAACAAATTCATTTTCAGTATTTCACTTTTATCAACTTTTAATAGTGAACCCTTTTCAAATAAAATATTTTAAACTTTTTGACTAAATGGGGACATCAAAAATTTGAAATTAAACATACCAAGCTTCCACGGTACTCTTTCTTTGAATAATACAGTAGCGTGTGTTGTACGCAACCTTGAGTTTTAACACACACCACAACCAATCAAACTAGCCGTTATGAATAGTAATACCTACTTTTTGAAATTATATATATTTTATATTTTAAAATGGACTTCATTTCTGGATTTGTAATATCTAATTTAGCCTAAGGTGAAATTTTGGTACTTTTCGGATAACTTTCATATTTTGATGAATAGTGAAAATTACTAAATTTTAATTAAAAACAACTTTTTTAATCAAAATAATTAATAGTGATAAATTATTAATTTGAGTGGTTTTAAAGTATATTTAGAATATATTTTTACCATTTAATATAATGTTGGTAATTGGACATAATTTTACAATTAAACCGAACATAAACAAATGTCAATCTTTTGATAGTTATTATCTCTTAAAAACACACTTTTTGTTTTGACAGCGGGAATTAATTTTAAATTAATTTCTGCCACTTCTGTGTTTTGAATTTATAAAAATGGATTCCATATTTGGAATCAGGATGTCCAAATTTTGTAAATAGGTAACTTTTATTTTTATACATTTTGAATAATTACTGTGGTAAATATTTTATTTAACATGGTTAAGGGTAAATCTGGTAAATAAGGGTTAAAAATAATATTATAATAATACTAAATTACCCTAAAACATGTCCTAGCCTTATTGGTTGATACATGTTCGACCATAGGCATCTTTGGGTCGATTTGGGGACCCCATGGTGCCACTTGTAGGTGATAGGGACTCTTTATTTTAATTAAGTTAAAATGAATACAAAAATGACACAAGCATATATCTTTTAGAAAAACAATTATTACATAGGGTTTTATATGTTGGATTTTAGATTATAAATATTCATTAGAAATATAACACGATTTCCTACATAATTATATTTTATTTATAATTTTTAGAAATTAAATAATTTATTTTATTTATGACACAATGATGATGCAGTAATTACTAAAATAGTGAAAAATTAAATTAATTGATATTATAAATACACAAATAAATATAATATGAAACTTTTAATGAATTAAACTAATTTTATAGGATAATATGATATATTATTATTGATTTAATGTACTTTTTTCGAAGTAATCAATCTGTTATGAGTTTCAAAAAAATCAACTATTGAATAGTGTCAAAATTGACATAAAAGAGTTCTTAAAACAAATATTATATTATTAATTGATATTAAATTCCTAAAAATATATGATTCGGCCAAGAGACTTATATCATTATAGATTCATCATTAATGGACCACTTGGGGGTCTCTTGGATGTATATAGTAAGTTTATTAACCATATTATATAAAAATACAAAGAGACATTGTAAAAGTGAAACTAATTAACTTAGAGTTAATACTTAAAGATAAGGTTAATACAAGTACCCAAACCTGTATAAATTCTGTTGGTTGAGTTGTTTTCGACCCATCCGCACCTTAAAATTTAAATAATCAACTTTTGAGCCATTAGAAACCGAATATTAATTTATTATAAATTAATATTTCTAGCTTTTCCAAAGGTGCCCCTCACCCCTCTTATAAAAGGGAACTCCTCCTTATCATTTCTTCACACCTTAAAAGCCTTTTGGTTCGGCCAAACTCTGCCCAAATAATCTCCCAACATCCCTCACTACAACCTAGAGGCCTTAGTTTGATCCGAAATCCAACCTAAGGATCCCTTTTGATCAAATCAAAAGGAAAAACCCGAAGAAGAGGTAATGATTTCACCACCCTTTTTCCAAGTTCATTTCTTCTTCCACTTCTTCTTCCTTTGTTGTTACCATTCTAAAATAATAACTCCAGTATCACATATATACTGTGATGTTATTATAAATATGGTACAACCATATTCAGTATTCTATCCACCCTTTGAATAACATGTCACCATACATGCGTACGTACGGCTTACCGTCTCCACGTCGTGGTGTAATTGTTATTCAATATAATGTTATTTTGATGGGTATAATAATGATATGTAACTCATTTAAATAATAAATATAACATGTTAATGATTCTGTATATATGATATAAAAACCATTTATATATTATTTTAATATCAAACGAATGATATTGTCGCTCGTGCGTACGTACGGACTACCGTCTCCACGAACGCGATAAGATTCATTCTCCATCGTATCCATTCAATTATAATTATCATTTGATGATTTAAAAATGATGTTTAAGGACTTGATATCATTATGGATATGAATAATATACAACCTATCCATTACAAACATGGCTTACGTAACAAAACATATAAAAGAAAACAAGTAAGTTAACACCCGAAACAACGATAATACTAAGATATTATTGTCAAATCAATATTAAAAGATCATATATGATATCGTATTAATGTATATGATTCTTGTATAATTTAGTAACAATTATTTCACCATTATACAGGAGGTTAACCTACCCCAAACAAGGAAAAGTACAAGGTAAGGGGTTTTCATCTCACTCCTTATTCCCGTGAGATTCATGCCATATTGCCACCATCACCTTTTTTGTGGTGTATGTATTGACCATAATTATATTCTTTGTGTAATAAACTCTAATTTATGTTTATTTACATATTCATTGTATGATACCTCTTTCATGGGTTGTATGTTTCATAAGTTACCTAATTGGTAAGGGTTATTTCACAATCTCTTCATTATCCAAGGTTGTTTATACGTAATAATCTACTGGGATCTCTTTATCATCCACATCCATGTTTCTTCAAAATGTATTTCAAAACATTTTTATTATTTACAAGAATATGGGTTAAATTCATTTATACCCTTGTTTGACTTTTTATAAGAGGAATCTTTCCGTCGTTTTCAAAACAAGGCCCTTTTTAACCTTTTCGACAGAATTAAGGTAAGAATGTTTTTTTTAACTTATACGGCGGGTGCGGTTATTTTCTGCCGTTATAAAATATTCAAAGATTTCCTTACAAGCTTATAAGAATATTTTCAAGAAAATGTTTTATTTTATATGGCTCTTAAATGATTTCAAAAATATAAAGAGATATTTCTCTAAAAAGTGTTTTGATTTCATCTATGTCAACATCCTTTGATGGATTTTACGCTTATTTGAAGTTGATTTATTATGATACAAAACTTCTATATTGTATTGAAGGTTTTGTGATATTTTTGATTTTGGATGTGCTATTTTTATACCATTCATAGTTTATGGTGAAATTATTGACATTTTGTATGCTAGTTTTAATACGAATGTTTATGTTATGTTTAAAACTTTTCATATGGGAATGCATTGGACTTAATATGTGACGGGTGGAGCCCGCTATAGCTCCTCGATGCATCGGTAGGTCTCATGAGACAAACTAGTGTCTTGGAACAAGTCCTTGACAAAATCTTATTTGTTGTCTTGGCACGAGGCCTTGACTATGTGGTTATGATACTCTGGCATTATGCATTCCAACATTATGAAAGTGGTTATTGATATTGCATGTGATTATTCGATTAGTAGAATATCCATGTGAACAAGTAAATAGCATTATTTCATTTTACTTTTGCCATACTATGTTGAAGTTCAAGTTTAAAGGGCTTTTGTTTTAGTAATTCATTGCCTTAAATGTTTATGCTTATTTTTGAATGTTCCGCTATATTGTTATCCTTACTGGGCATTTGAGCTCACCCCTTTTCTATGTTTTATTTTTCCCAGGATGTGAAGAAGTAAGTTATGAATGACCTGCAGGGATATTATGAGGGGATAATAGTGTGGACTGTGGAGACATTATGTTGTTGTAGTAGTTTTTCGTTTTATGATGTAATGTAAAACTTATAAATATATCTAGTGTTTCCAAGGCTACTAAACTAATCGGTCTTTCGAGATTTGATCTTTCTTGTGATCATGCCAATGTTATGTAATAATGCACTGACTCTGGGTAACTAGGGTCGGGGCGTTACAGTTGGTATCAGAGGAAGTTTAGTACAAACCTTGGAAGCTAGATTTAGATAAACTCTGATTAGAGCACGTAGACCTAAGATGAACTTTGAGGATTAGTATAGAAGAACTTCCTAAAATTTTGGTATTGTAGAGATTTTGTGAGTTTTCCGAGAAATACATCCCTGTCTGGATACGAGCAGGTAGAGGCGCTCTGGCACAGATGTACCTAGGGGTAAAACCCGAAAACACCGCTTTGAGCTAGACTCGAACGGGAACCGGTGCACGACAACGGGCCTTGCTGCACTCTTGGTTACGACACTCCCGGGGGATATGCTTAGGATAACTCTCATTTTCTGTACAAATCATTATGAAGGGTTTATGAGTATATACTTCCTCAAAGAAAACATTTTTATGATTATGGATTATATCCATAAATAGTTCAATTTATGTTAAGTGTTTTATAAGTATGGGATTATGTATTTTGATTCATAAACTGATCTAGTTTATGCCATTGTTTAGAAATGGCGCCTAGTGGAAGAAATGGAAACCGTATCAATGCACGCACTCCATGTAGGGATTGCCCTCCTGATCAAGATAATTATAGTGGGGCTGGTGATGCAACTGGTGCTGATCATCTAATCACCATACTGGGACAACTTACTCAGGTTATGAATAATAACCTTACCCGTATGGAGCACCCTGATCCACAGCGTGGAGGATCAATGTTATATCGATTCATGAGGCAACAACCACCAATGTTCAATGGGAGTACAAATCCCTTAGTAGTCGAGCAATGGATAAATTCCCTAGAGAAAATATTTCAGGCTTTGGGGAGCAGTGAAAGGGAAAAAGTTATCATGGCAGTTTACCGCCTAACTGGAGATGCTGATCAATGGTGGTCATTGATTCAAAACATGAAGGAAGATTATGAAGTATCAAATTTGGAATGGAGGGAGTTCAAAGATCTGTTTTTAGAAAAATACTTTCCTCGCGACCATCGAGGAGATATGGAAAGGCAATTTCTGAGTCTGAGACAAAAGGAGGATGAGAATGTCACAAAGTATGAGGCTAACTTTACAAGGTTAGCGAGGTATGATGGAGATTATATTCGCAAACCAAGAAGTAAGATTGATCGTTTATTTGATGGGTTAGAACCATTTCTCCGTCGAGCATTAGTCTCACAATCCTTTTCATCGTACGGAGACATTGTCTCATGTGCTATCAAGACCGAAAAGGAATTCTCTAAGTCTTATGACTTTAAAGCAAAGCAAGAGAAGAAAAGGATGGAAGAGAGAAAGATGGATAAAGGGAAGAGGTAAAAGAAGAATTTTCCCATATGTGGTAACTGTGGAAAGAAACACCCTGGAACTTTCCTGAAAGGAATGGGAGTTTTTTATAAGTTTGGAGGAAAAGGGCACAAAGTACGTGACTGCAAGGGTAAGAAAATGGTTTTAAATGTACAATGCTTCATTTTCAAGGAGTTTGGACACTACGCGAACCTATGTCCTAGTCATCATACTATGCCGCAAATGATGTTATTGGATAATAATCAAGTTATGATACTACCACATATGAAGAGGAATGATTAGAGTTTTTATGTTGATTATGTCAATTGAGTGTTGTATCAACAATGTACTTGTTATAATAATTATGGAGTATATAAGGATTGTACTGCAGTACTATTTCATTAAGGACTTGAGATTGTGTGGAAAAAAGAAAAGTGACTCAATAGCAGGATAAATTTTTTAAAATATATGGTTGAGAGAATGATAAATCATAATATAGTTCTGATACTGAGGTAGTGATTTTGGAATAATATGTGATTGTTTTGGATAAATTATATTGGATATTCTTGACTACCTTGGAACTGATTAATGATTTGTATATTCCATCATTGTTGGGGTTTAAAACATTTTTGGATTAATGAAGTATATTCAGCATTCTATATGGAATAAGGGAGCATGAATGTAATCAATAAGGAATATGGTAATACATGATGAAGGTATTCATATGCTATTACGGGGTAAAAAGGATCTATATTATGTTTACCTTCCTTATAAGTGTTGGACTGTGAGTTTGGACAAAAGTATTTTGGATAGTTCTAGTTTGGATTATTTTGGATTGCCATAAAAGGACAACCCGGAGGTCGGGCGGCAACCCGTCGCGTCCAGCAAGGCTGTGAGACTTGAACCCGCAACCGAAGGGCGACAAGGGTGTATTACCTACCACTGGCCCACGATATGTCCTGGATTAAATAATGTAGTTTTTATTAAAAGATCTTGTAGATTAATTATAAATTCGTTTATTTTGGAACCCTATACGAATAGTGTAAATATAATTTTTTTACATTCTATTATCTTTTAGAGTGAAAGATGAGTTTGTGGTAGAAATTAATTAATGGATAAAACTCTAATTATAAAGTAAGTATATCTCCTTATGATCTTATCCAATCTCATAAATAAATTCCTCAATATTAAGAAAAGAAACTTAGAACAAAAATGTTTTCCTAGATGGTACCTTAAATCATCACTAATTTATGGCCTTGGGATTGTTGGCCTTTTCATAGGCATGTTCTCTACCACTCTCCATCAGATAATTGATGGTTAGATTTTTCTTCCATATCCATATTTTCCTACATGGAACCCTAGTATGTGTTATTTTCGGTAATCTTCATACTTTCGACACTTTATTTTAAATAGAGGCCTCATTAATTCATTTTTCAATGTGGGATTTCAACTAAGATATTTTGAAATGTCAAAAATGTGTTATCCTAATACCCTATGTTTTGTTGAACCGATGGTATTTAAAATCATCATAGATTGATGAATTTAAGGACCTCAATTTTATACTTGTTTATTATTGATGACCTCAATCACTACCTATAAATATTTACGTTTTTCCTCCAATTATATGTCTCTAATTGCCACCAATGTTCTCCTAATCGAGATCATAATCTGGTGGTGACCCTTTCATTTCTCTTTTCCTCATATTAACACTAAATTTTAGTAACCCAATTTCCGATGTGGGTTTTCCCACAAATATATTTTCTATTTTCAACCTTTTATTTTCGAAGAACAATTTCAAATTGCGAGGATGCAATTTATTGAAGGAGGGGAGAATGTAACACCCCAAGATTTCATAGTGTGTTATTTCTTCAAAATAATTCAATAACTTGCACTACACGCAACACCGAGTTCAATCACACCATGACTTAAAAAAAAAGCCATTCAAAAGAGGTTATGAATAGTATTATCTAAATTTTAAACTTTATATAATCCTTATAATTTTAGAATCCATATTATGAGTTTCTTAGATATAATGCAAGAACAAATTCATTTTCAGTATTGCACTTTTATCAACTTTTAATAGTGAACCCTTTTTAAATACAATATTTTAAACTTTTTGACTAAATGGGGACATCAAAAATTTGAAATGAAACATCCCAAGCTTCCACGGTATGCTTTCTTTGAATAATACAGTAGCGTGTGTTGTACGCAACCTTGAGTTTTAACACACACCACAACCAATCAAACTAGCAGTTATGAATAGTAATACCTACTTTTCAAAATTATATATATTTTATATTTTAAAATGGACTTCATTTCTGTATTCGGAATATCGAATTTAGCCTAAGATGAAATTTTGGTACTTTTCGGATAACTTTCATATTTTGATGAATAGTGAAAATTGCTAAATTTTAATTAAAAATAACTTTTTTAATCAAAATACTTAATAGTAATAAATTATGAATTTGAGGTGTTTTAAAGTATATTTAGAATATATTTTTACCATTTAATATAATGTTTGTCATTGGACATAATTTTACAATTAAACCAAACATAAACAAGTCTCAATCTTTTGATAGTTATTATCTCTTAAAAACACGCTTTTTGTTTTGACAGCGGGAATTAATTTTAAATTAATTTCTGCCACTTCTATGTTTTGAATTTAGAAAAATTGAATCCATATTTGGAATCAGGATGTCCAAATTGTGTAAATAGGTAACTTTTATTTTTCGACATTTTGAAAAATTACTGTGGTAAATATTTTATTTACCATGGTTAAGGGTAAATCTGGTAAATAAGGGTTAAAAATAATATTATAATAATACTAAATTACCCTAAAACGTGTCCTAGCCTTATTTGTTGATACATGTTCGACCATAGGCATCTTTGGGTCGATTTGGGGACCCCATGGTGCCACTTGTAGGTGATAGGGACACTTTATTTTAATTAAGTTAAAATGAATACAAAAATGACACAAGCATATATCTTTTATAAAAACAATTATTACATAGGGTTATATATGTTGGATATTAGATTATAAATATTCATTAGAAAGATAAAACGATTTCCTACATAATGATATTTTATTTATAATTTTTAGACATTAAATAATGTATTTTATTTATGACACAATGATGATGAAGTAATTACTAAAATAGTGAAAAATTAAATTAATTGATATTATAAATACCCAAATAAATATAATATGAAACTTTTAATGAATTAAACTAATTTTCTAGGATAATATGATATATTAGGATTGATTTAATGTAATTTTTTCGAAGTAATCAATCTGTTATGAGTTTCAAAAAAATCAACTATTGAATAGTGTCAAAATTGACATAAAAGAGTTCTTAAAACAAATATTATATTATTAATTGATATTAAATTCCTAAAAATATATGGTTCGGCCAAGAGACTTATATCATGATAGTTTCATCATTAAAGGACCACTTGGGGGTCTTTTGGATGTATATAGTAAGTTTATTAACCATATTATATAAAAATACAAAGAGACATTGTAAAAGTGAAACTAATTAACTTAGAGTTAATACTTAAAGATAAGGTTAATATAAGTACCCAAACCTGTATAAATTCTATTGGTTGAGTTGTTTTCGACCCATAACCACCTTAACATTTAAATAATCAACTTTGGAGCCATTATAAATCGAATATTAATTTATTATAAATTAATATTTCTAGCTTTTCCAAAGGTGCCCCTCACCCCTCTTATAAAAGGGCACTCCTCCTTCTCATTTATTCACACCTTAAAAGCCTTTTGGTTCGGCCAAAATCTGCCCAAATACTCTCCCAACTTCCCTCACTACAACCTAGAGGCCTTAGTTTGATCAGAAAGCCAACCTAAAGAGCCCTTTTGATCAAATCAAAAGGAAGAACCTGAAGAAGAGGTAATGATTTCACCACCCTTTTTCCAAGTTCATTTCTTCTTCCACTTCTTCTTCCTTTGTTGTTACCATTCTAAAATAATAACTCCAGTATCATATATATACTGTGATGTTATTATAAATATGGTACAACCATATTCAGTATTCTATCCACCCTTTGAATAACATGTCACCATACGTGCGTACGTACGGCTTACCGTCACCACGTCGTGGTATAATTGTTATTCAATATAATATTATTTTGATGGGTATAATAATGATATGTAACTCATGTAAATAATAAATATAACATGTTAATTATTCTGTATATATGATATAACAACCATTTATATATTATTTTAATATCAAAAGAATGATATTGTCGCTCGTGCGTACGTACGGACTACCGTCTCCACGAACGTGATAAGATTCATTCTCCATCGTATCCATTCAAGTATAATTATCATTTGATGATTTAAAAATGATGTTTAAGGACTTGATATCATTCTGGATATGAATAATATACAACCTATCCATTACAAACATGGCTTACGTAACAAAACATATAAAAGAAAACAAGTAAGTTAACACCCGAAACAACGATAATACTAAGATATTATTATCAAATCAATATTAAAAGATCATATATGATATCGTATTAATGTATATGATTCTTGTATAATTTAGTAACAATTATTTCACCATTATACAGGAGTTTAACCTAACCCAAACAAGGAAAAGTACAAGGTAAGGGGTTTTCATCTCACTCCTTATTCTCGTGAGATTCATGCCATATTGCCACCATCACCTTTTGTGTGGTGTATGTACTGCCCATAATTATATTTTTTGTGTAATACACTCTAATTTATGTGTATTTACATATTCATTGTATGATACCTCTTTCATGGGTTGTATGTTTCATAAGTTACCAAATTGGTAAGGGTTATTTCACAATCTCTTCATTATCCAAGGTTGTTTATACGTAATAATCTACTGGGATCTATTTATCATACACATCCATGTTTCTTCAAAATGTATTTCAAAACATTTTTATTATTTACAAGAATATGGGTTAAAGTCATTTATACCCTTGTTTGACTTTTTATAAGAGGAATCTTTCCGTCGTTTTCAAAACAAGGTCCTTTTTAACCTTTTCGACTGAATTAAGGTAAGAATGTTTTTTTAACTTATACGGCGGGTGCAGTTATTTTCCGCCGTTATAAAATATTCAAAGATTTCCTTACAAGCTTATAAGAATATTTTAAAGATAATGTTTTATTTTATATGGCTCTTAAATGATTTCCAAAATAGAAAGAGATATTTCTCTAAAAAGTGTTTTCATTTCATCTATGTCAACATCCTTTGATGGATTTTACGCTTATTTGAAGTTGATTTATTATGATACAAAACTTCTATATTGTATTGAAGGTTTTGTGATATGTTTGACTGTGGATGTGCTATTTTTATACCATTCATAGTTTATGGTGAAATTATTGACATTTTGTATGCTAGTTTTAATACGAATGTTTATGTTATGTTTAAACCTTTTCATATGGGAATGCATTGGACATAATATGTGACGGGTGGAGCCCGCTATAGCTCCTCGATGCATCGGTAGGTCTCATGAGAAAAACTAGTGTCTTGGCACAAGGCCTTGACAAAATCTTATTTGTAGTCTTGGCACGAGGCCTTGGCTATGTGGTTATGATAGTCTGGCATTATGCATTCCAACATTATGAAAGTGGTTATTGATATTGCATGTGATTATTCGATTAGTAGAATATCTACGTGAACAAGTAAATGGAATTATTTCATTTTACTTTTTCCATACTATGTTGAAGTTCAAGTTTAAAGGGATTTTGTTTTAGTAATTCATTTCCTTAAATGTTTATTCTTATTTTTGAATGTTCCGCTATATTGCTATCCTTACTGGGAATTTGAGCTCACCCCTTTTCTATGTTTTATTTTTCCCAGGATGTGAAGAAGTAAGTTATGAATGACCTGCAGGGATATTATGAGGGGATAATAGTGTGTACTGTGGATACATTATGTTGTTGTAGTAGTTTTTCATTTTATGATGTAATGTAAAACTTATAAATATATCTTTTGTTTCCAAGGCTAATAAACCAATCGGTCTTTCGAGATTTGATCTTTCTTGTGATCATGCCAATGTTATGTAATAATGCACCGACTCTGGGTAACTAGGGTCAGGGCGTTACACACCCTTTCCAAAATTTCCACATCCTTTCATTGAGCATCCTTTATTTTCTATAGAGGGATGGTTGAGAAATAATTTTAGAAAGGACTGAGGATTTTCATCCCTTAATGATTCCCATGTCCATCCATTGAAAATATAAGAAGATCATAACCTTTTAAATTCTCATCATTGATAAAGATGCATGATCCTTTCTACTTAGAGAATATATAACCTTATTTTCCTTACTGGGATAGTAATGGATTGAACAGTCATAATCCTTGATGAGATCTATCCGTATTCATTGGCGCATATTAATCTCTGTCTATGTGAATATAAATTTGAGACTCTTTTAGTTAGTATATATCTCACACTTTTTCCCATAGAGACAATACCACAATATTTTCAACCCAAAGATCACAACCTCCCACTCCAGATCATGTACATGATAGTTTTTATCATGGATTTTCAGATTCTTTGAGGCATAGGCTATCAATTTGTCACTTTAAATTTTCACACATCCTAAGACCTTATTTGAAGCATAATTGTACACCACAAAGAGTTCTGCACTTGTTTGGAGTGTGAATACTGGTGTAGTGATAATCCATTTTTCAACTCCTTAAAATAGTCTTCACATTCTTGAGTCTAGAAAAACAATACTCCCTTTTGTGTCATCTTGTTCATTGGGTTTTACAATCATGAAAAGTTCTTCACAAATCATCGATATTACTAGGCTAGACCCAGAAATCTATGGATCATCGTTACAGAAGTTGGACTGGGACACTCTTTAATTGCCTTTGTCATAGAAGGGTCCACAAATATCCCTTTTTTGGTGATAACATGTCCCAAGAATGATAATTCCTCCCTCCAGAACTCACATTTACTGTACTTTTCATACAAATTCTCCCTTCGCAAAGTCTTTAACACAATACTCAAATTATCATCATGTTCCTCCTTTCTCTTGGAGTGTATCAGAATATCATCAATATATACTACCAAAAATTGGTGATATCCCAACTGAAGGTCCACCTTAGAGAAATAACTAGCCCCATGAAGATGATCCACCTTGATTTTGGTGTTCATGACAAAGACAGAGGCATACCTTGCAAGCCTTTTGAAGTTTTCTTCATTTGTCTTGATTGACTCATCTTCTATCTTCTTGAGTCTGAGGAAATATCTTTCCATCTTGAGATGAAGGGTTCTTGTAAAATATTTATTGAAAAATATCCTCTTTAATTTCTCTCAATCCATGGAATCAATTTCCTTTTGGGACTTTGTATTCTTGATCAATTTCCACCACTGATCAGCTTCCCCATCAAAACGATAGACCTCTATTACAAATTCCTCTTCTTCTGAGCAGTGGAGGATGGATAATATATTTTCAATAGAGTTAATCCATTGTTCTTTGAGGAGTGGGTCAGAAGATCCGATAAACATGGGAGGCCTTTTCCGTATGAAGGATTCAATAGCAACTTACTCTTTCCATGTAGGGGTAGGGCATTCCGCATGATTCAAGTTATTATTTATAACTTGATCCAGCTGAGTAAGGACTATCATAAAGTATTTATCACCCTCTCTTGTCATATCAAGAATATCATTAAAGAAATATTCACATTGCATATCACATTGTTTGTTGTAACATGTTCTTTTATTTCCCACCATTAGATATATAAAAAATGTATAATTAGAGGTCTTGAATACTTAGCTTTTGGGTATACAAAGGAAACTTTGAGCATAAAAGGATAAACATGTAAAGGAGGAGTATATCTTAACATGTGATTCCTTAGGTTTAAATCTATTTATTAACTTATATTCTTATAGGCTTTTTTCCTTTAATAATGGTTTATACTAAGCTCATGAATCTACCAAAGAAAATCCCACGGGAGTGTCGTAACCAAGAGTGCAACAAGGCTCATTGTTGTGCACCAGTTATTCTTAGATTCTAGCTCTAAGTGTTGTTTTCGGGATTTACCCCTAGATACAACTATCCTAGAGGTGCCTCTACCAGCTCGTATCCAAATAGGGATTCATTTTCTTGATAAACCACTTACTAAACACTCACCAAAATTTAGGAATGTTTTCTTATACTTAGTCTCATCCTTAAGTTTCTCACTAAGGTTATCTATTCCTAATCTCCAAAATTAACTAGACCATCCTATGATACCTACTATAGAGACCTAAGCCTTTTACATATAACATTACATGATTTTAAGCATAATTATACATCAGAGTACAAGCCAAGGATCATTAAGTCTAGTGTCTTAAAAGACTAGGTACATAGAACATAAAACAATGTGCTAAAAACACTTCTTTAATTAATCTCCATATAGAGATCCTAACTTCCTTTGAGCCCTTACATTATCATAGGGTATCCTGAGGAACACATAAATGAAGGGATGAGCTAAAAATCCCAGTAAGAGAATGAATATAAGGATACATCTTAAGCACATGAGTTTGGAGGAATGACATAATGATATCCAAAGCATAGAACATATTAAATCATATAATATTGGAATGGGATAAAATAAACATGGAATCATATAAATGTGGAAGAATCATAAAAATGTCTTTAGTATGGGTCAAGGCTAACTGCCATTCCCGTTTCCCATTTTATTACGGGTCAAGGCTAACCGCTGATCCTGATTCCCATTTTAGTATGGGTCAAGGATAACATCCATACCCATTTCATATAGCATATCATGAGACATAACTTTAACAAATGCATTAGAACACTATCTGGGCTCACCCATATCATCATTTTCCTGAATATTCTTGCCACATAAATAATCATACATAATCAACCATATATAAACATAAGGGTACCCATGGAAAGAAATGGGTACCACAATCATGACATTAACAATAACTAATGCGAATATCATGAAAGTGTAAATGAAAGAACGGGATTAGAACATAAATGGATGTTCATAAGGTAAAATAATCATATAACATGGTAAGTGGTTTCAAACAAAATTGACAACATATAAGAAATGTATTTGAGAAACATTAGCATTAAAACATTTTTTTTGCGGTTTTAAGGAAAATAATATAGAGCTTTTAAAATACAAAAGAGGAAAATATTTAATATAAAACCAAAATTGAACCAAGAAGGTTTTCATAATAAAAATAATGATTTTATAAAGAAAATTGTGGCTTAAAAAAAGGATATAGTTCACTTGAAATTGGGAGAAAATTTGGGAAGTTCCCTTTAAACAGGTTCGCTTATCGGAAAGTTCTAAGGAGGGAATATTTTAAAAAAAATGTATATCCCTGAATGAGAGTGATAAAAGGGAATTAATTTTTTTTTTGTGAAACTGAACAAAATTTATAATATTTACATAAAGAGATAAGATAACTCCATTTTGATATAAAGAAAGATAAGGAAACTCGAAAGAACAAAGAAGGTTCGGGTAGATTTCATTACGGATTATCGACATGGTGTCAGGTATACCTAAGAGGGATTGATGAGAGATATTAGGGGTTTATAATCACTTATAAAACATGAGTTCAGTATGGGTGAGGTGCAAAAACATACCCCATAATTTGGGATTACTCAAAAAAAGGAATAACATAGTAGACAATCTTGACTAAGAGAGAAATGGAGAGGATCCCTTACCTTAAATCTGGTGGTGTTATCCACTTGTAATTAATGACATGAATAAACAAATTTTCTTTATTAATTAATAAATCGAGAACCTATTATATATTTAATTTATTTATTATAACCCTTTTTTGGTTCATTCAAGGACATTTTGATTGGTTATATGGTTTAATTTTATTGTTTGGGTCTATTTGTTTCCATAACATTCATTACCGGTTTACTTATGAACGGATAATCTTGTAAGATGGAAATGGTTGTCGAGAATTGAATTCATAGATTCTTATAGAACATATAGAAGATTACATGGTTTTAAATTTAATTTGATTACTTAGAGTGTTGTTGAATTATTATATAAAACCTTAGTGGTAACAGTTTTGGTAAAACTGTGGGTTTGATTACAAAGAACAAGTTTTTCTTTATAACTTATTACCATTTGTAAAAAAGAATTACAAAAAATTAACAAGGATATATTAAATATATAATAATCTGGTTAAACCATAACAAAAATGGTTTCATGACCAGAATTAATTATAATAGTAGAAATTGATAAATTGTTTTCCTTGAATGTGCTAAATTAACACATCTCAAACGATGCTTTCATTTCTTCCAAATAAAATATGGGAAAAGGATGTATGATAATGAAATACCCCATTAGCATACAAACATTATATTACATGTATGTTACTAGATTTATCATACTATTTGGTGAAGGGAGGTGAGGAAAGAAACAAAAAAATAACATTAAAGAAATAAAATAATTTGAAAGAGGAATTTACCTCTTGAGTTTATCTCCTTTGAGAACCGCTTAAAGGGAGAGGTTTTGGTATTTTTAAGAGACTAGGGTATGTTTTACATATGGGAGGATCTTGGAGATAGATTTGGGCAGAATATTTGCAAGGAACAAGACTTGAGAGGAGTGGAGAGTAGAGGGAGTGGGGGGGGGGGGGGGGTTATAGTGGAGGAGAGAAGGGTTTTCATAATTTTATAATCATTAGTTTATTAAATTACATCAATACCAGAAGTAATTATGATTCTATGACCAATAATAATAATAAATGCATGTGATTTCAAACCAATTGGTCTTACATTGGAATATTATCTTCAACGACTCAATAAATCCATTATTTAGCATTTATCATAAATAGTCGTATTTTACTATTCATAAAAAATTCAAGTATTTTAGAAAAATTCTAAAAATCCACCCTAAAATTTTTTCAATCTGTAGAATCCAAAAATGAATTCCATTTTTTGAAAAATAATTTAATAAATATGATTATTTTAATATTTAATTAAACTCTTAATTTATTATTAAAAACCAGTTTTAAATTTTTCATTTAATTATTCTAAAATATAGGTACATCATATTTTCACTTGAATAATATCTTTATACTATCATAGGTAAGGTTAATATTCATTATGGTATATTACTATTCATAAGGGTATGTTACTATTCCTAAGGGTAGGTTACAATTCACCAAAAATTAAGTTTTCCTTATCGAACTCCAAATAACTTACTGATCAGAACCGTGTATGTTAGATTTTAGAAATTCAAATCACATAAGTAAAAAAACTTATGTTTAGAGGTCACATGGCACTTATTATTTCATTATATTGTGATTTCATGACATATTTATAAGAAAGGAATTTCTAATAGATAATTTGGGTTGTTACAAGTGGTATCTCCCCCATAGTACCAAACCATCTTCAAGGAAGATTTTGGGAACCTGGAGAAGGGGTGGACTGATTAATGGGACCTATGCCTGGGCAGTAATTTTACAAAGGATTGGGACTGGGCTTACTGAATTTGTGCATCCTGTGAGGAATTCTAGGTAGAGATGAAGTGAGTAGGGTTTTATGAAGCTACATGGGCCTCCCAATTTTACATTTACCAACTGAAACACTTGATGCCTGAGTTGCTGGGCAGGTGTTCATTGGGGACCAACACTTTTCATATTCACCATGAGGAGGTCGACATCAACCTCTGGGACCTTCACAAGATCTCATAGATTCCGATATTATGGGATATATATGATGAGTTCCTCCCTATTAATAACACATGGGAGGATCCAGACCAGATTCTGCCACTGGAAAAGGAAATGAGGGATCTGGTGCTGGGTTAGGACATGCATTCAGTAAGGGACGTTCACTTCAAGTTATGGTTTAAGAATTTTATAAACTTCCCATAAAGGCCTATCACTGAATGGGAGGAAGCACCCCATAAGCTACTATTCAAAACTCCCACCTATCCAATGGGAGCCCTGTGTAGTAAAGAGAATTCTCATCGAAAAACCCTAGAGTAAAACCAATAGAAGTTGTGGGGGTACCACGTCAACACCTAGCAGTAGTTTGTGGTTAGGATGGACGGGTTCATTTTTGCACTTATCTGTAGTTGGATGCTGCTAGTCAGGGACACATATATGGGTGTTCGACCAAGCATGCTCATTATGGAATCCTTGTTTGAGATGGGGGAACATGTCAACTTGGAGATCCCAGTGCTGGACAAACTATACAAGTTGTTGTGGACCATCAGTGAGGGGAAGAATACACATAGGGAGTGTGGACCACTTCATGTTTTGTACGGATGGATCACAACACACATGGGAATGTATGAATATCTGAACCCTATTTCCCCTCCTAGATTAGACTTCCAAACAGCTATTTTGAATGTGGTGTGGAGTTTTGCAGCCAAGATGACTCTGTTGCTAGTGATGAAGAGAGTCTAGAGGGAAAATGAATTCAACTTCCATCTATTTCCATTTCCAACAGGTGTGTTCAATGATGACAGCTAGGGAACTAATAAGCATCAGTCCTATCTCCTATTCTTTTAGGGTGGAGTTTTGGTATCATAGATCTATACCAAACCTATATATAATTCATACACCCTCTACTGCTTTGTGAGGCAGTTCTGGTGCATACATAGGTTGGCCCTACCAATCTTTTTAGGAGTACTCCACAAGGACCATCCATGTGTCATGAGGCATATGTAGTTCATGTTCATGCGGGAGGATGGGAAGATGAAAAATAATCCACCTCTACCCACAACTATCTATGGTCAAGTAAAGGAGTATACCAAGATCTAGGAGGTTTCCTACCCTGGGAAAATGTTGAAGTAGCGAACCATTCATGCTACTGATGGGGTTCCTCCTCAACCTCGAGGTCGGGGTCAGAAAGTGGTGAGAACACACTATGGTGGTGGGGCTATAGTAGAGATTAGTCAAATAATTATAGTATCAGCACCGATCGAGAGGAAAGAGGCTGTAGTGGACCTGACGGTCCTAGGGGAGCAGAGTTGGCAGGAAGGGAGGCCACCTAGGGGTTCTTCATGATACCCACTCAGGCTCTAGAGAAGTGACTACACCACATAGACCTTCTTGAGGATGTTGTTTTCCCAAATTCTTGGGAAACCAGGGAGGTTAACAGACAATTTCTCAGTCCTTCCCAGATGTGTCACCATCTTAACTATCTTGGGATGTATCTGTAAATATTGTTCATTATAAGGAAGGATTTATGTTGTTTCAAGTGGAAGGGGAGAAGAAATCACTGAGCTAGAGGACTTTGTGCACTCTCGGGGTACTCCGTGTCCGATGAGAAACAAGGTGAAAGTGTTTCTCAATCAAATAGTACCTCTGTAGTTGTCTTTTCCTAAATTGAGGGAGCTCTTCCCATTACCCAAATAATCAGTAGAGTCATCATGGGGGGAAGAGGTTGGACAAGGGATCCCCTTAGATGAGTGTGTGGTTGAAAAATCCGAGCTGGAAGAGTTTTTTGAGGATCTTGAGGTAAACCCTAAATTATTTTGATGTGGTCCTCATTCAGGTCACCTAGGACTTCTAAATAGAAAGTTTCTATGTTCAGAAGAATCTCATACATAAAATCTATTCTTGCACAATAGTAGATGTAGCTATGGGGTATGCACCTATGATAATGGTGATTACTAAATTTAGCATGGATATGACACCCAGGGAGTTTCTCTCAGAGTTTTCAGATTTCCCAACCATATATGGGGGACTTCACCTCAGGGTTTCGGTAGTGATATACCAAGAGAGAGATCAATTATTTGGTCTTTGTAAGTCCTCTCTTCATTGAATATGTAACTATTGTATGTTGAACTAAGAGAACTGAAATCTGTGTGTTTCTATATGCACAGTTCTTCAAATGACATGAGTCGCATTGGAAAGAATGTATGGGGCTCCTAGAACTCGCTTTCCTTGGGGAACACTAGTTATCATGGAAGAAGAAGCCCATGCTAACCAAACCATAGTGATCATGATTAGAGATAGAAAAAATAGAATGAAAGAACCTAAAACCATCGAGGTAGTGTCTGGAGACAAGGATCAATGTGACAATATGGGACTCGTCCTACCTGACCAAACACTAGAATAAGATCCTTATAATGAATATTTGGAGGTTTTCCCTACATATGAACCTGCCAACCCTAAAGACTAGGATGATATTGCTTCCGATGAAGTGGATAGCAAGTTTTTCCATCATCTTTCATGGAAACTGATCAAACGATTCAACAGGGAGACCACACAAAAATAGTGGATAAGCCAGAGGGGGAGGCTTCATTCCCAGATGCGTGAACTATGCACTATAGGAGTGGATGCCAAAAATCCACATATTCTCTTTGAGATTACATGGTAGAGAAAATATAGAAACATGACTATGGCCTTGGTTTGGGCTGGCATCAGAGGAATTCCATCAACATCAAGAATCTTTAGGAGGCTGAGAAAGTGATCCAATGCTTAAGGGCATGGGTTAACGAACATTCGTCTTTCCTTGATACTCAATCGTGACTTATATCACGACTAAAGGCATAATTGATAGAGGATAAGGAACATATGTGGTGAGAATCTTAGGAGGTGACTATTATCCATTATGATGAGGATCATGCGCATATTAGGGTCGATGAACTATGCCCTGTTGCTATCGAAGAGAAGAGGGAGCTCAAAAGGCAGCAACAGGTCGGGGATATCACTATCCCGAGAGTGGTGGTGCTGGGATGCTCCATTGAAGAGGTTAATACATCTATTGGAGGGTCCAATCCATGGTTATTGTAAATTTTGTGAACTCAAAAATGTACTTTCATGCTTTCTTGATTATTTTGGTTGTGTGCATGAATCTCATTATCTACTTTTATTACTGCATCTCGATCGTACCTGTGAAATATCTAGTGACCAATCACTAAGATTTTATGATTTTTTCCCTATGTGAGAAACAAGGGATGAACTCATCAATATTCCCCTTGAATACAAGAGTTACAACCAATGACCAGACATCTGAGGTCTGAATGACCATTTGGAGCCGAAATTTGGAACATGATGAGAGGCATCATAATGATGGAGCATAATTGTTGATCGTGTTCGAAACATGGTATCCATATCGTGTTATCCTGAAATGGGATAAAAAATGATGTCTATCCTCTGACTTTACTTGAAAACATAGGTCCAAACATGAAATTCCATCCAATAACTTTCGAAAAAATTTCTTTAAATGGTAGGAGAGGTGAGAGACTGAGCATCCATGTCATTTGGGGGTCCCTTTAGTTTTGAAATAGGGTGAGGATCTGAGTAAGGGGAATTCAGAGCATAGGGTGGAGTGATGTGTTTTCCGAATGGAGTCCAACACTCTTAGAATTATGCCACCATGACCAAAATGCATCGGGTGAGCGAATCTGTCTAAATCGAGATCAGGCATTTTTCTGGGAGGGACCTCTATAGTGAGAATCTAGGTTGGTATATAGTTTTATGTCATGTAAATAGGGATGATAATCTTGAAGTTTAGCATCATATAGTAAGGATGATTCATTTAAAAGTTTAACGTCACATTATCAGGACGTTACACATAGTTTAAGGTCATACTGCATGGACCCTGCCCAATAGTTTAAAGCCATGTTACAATAACTAAGGACTCCTAGTTTAAGTTCATAGAGTTCGTACCATGGTTAGGGTAAAAGAACCAAGAAATTTGACGGTCCTGGGGCTAGGCCCATGGAAATATTCTTGGGCATCGCTACGTATCCCATAAGGATGAGAATCAATCCAAACACAGTTTTTGAGCCCAACTTGGTCAGAGTCCAACTCTAGTAGGGGAAATTATCTCTGGCGAGGAAGATGGCGCATCCTATAATTATCATGGGGCATCCTGAACTTGTTTAGGGTTGAACCTCAGTTTACATTCATGCATCGAGGACATGGAAGTCCCAAAGGAAAAATTTACAGTTTGGTTTATAATCCAATGTGAATGATGACAAGAGAGGTATGCACCAAACTACATGTTCCAGAAAGGGTAGTCAGGGCTTAGAAGGCCAAGAAAGGGAGTTTACCGTTTAGTTGGATGGAACTAGGAATCAGATGCCAAAATTTCTATATGTATCCTGCATGGGAAGGAATCAAACCTTACACAGTTATTTTAATTCTGAATAGTTTAACATCATGTGGTGAGATCGATAATGTCACAGCTTAAGGTCGTATGGAAGGACCAATGAGTCACACCGTCTTGTATATGGATATTACCCTACCACAACCCCTAAGACTATGTGAGATCTTCTTGTTGCCAGAAACAAGAAGTGTTTTCATTCCTTCCCCATCTAACTAGAGCATGCAATGGTGGAAAGGAAATTTCAAGTGGGAAAAATTCCAAATGAACTAATATTCATAATCAACATGTGTGAATGCATGAAGTTACAACACTAGGGGTGTTGATGATCTATAAAACAAAAAGGGGAATTGAACATTTGATTCACAACATTTGATACTGAGGACTCAATGGCAGTTTCATGATGATTTAAGATAAATATTGACCATGTTTGAAACACAAAATCCATTTTGTGTTAGCCTATAATGGGAACAAACAAATGAGGGTTGACTGCTGACCATATTCAAGACGCGATACTTGTATCAAATTGTTGTTCGAAATATTTTGGGGAGTTGGAACAGGACAGTATGAAAGCACAAAGGCTTAGCATCCATGTCGTTTTAGGGTCATTTCAGATGTGGAGGATATTGAAAACACCAAATGAAGGAATGTTTGAAATTCGAACATTACCCACATAGTTTAAGCGTCATGGTGGACAATTGAAAAAGGTGGTAATCTCAATGGAAGTGCATGGAGCATTTATTATAAACCCAACATGAATGAAGACTGACGAAGTCTGCATAACACCAAACACTTTTGTGAGAACCCAGACCAGAATGGTTTGATGTCAAATTAGTTTTGACTAGACCATGGGAAGGAAGTCTGGGCGTCACTATATATTCGATAAGGATAGGAATCAAGCCACATGTATTTCATGGAGGTGGTACGGCAGGTGACCAATACCAAAAGGAGGACATATACTCTATTTAAGAGTAATATTATAATTTTTATGCAATTTAACATCATTCCAACATAGATGGAAATAATATTTGTTTTATGTTCATAGATATTGGACTATAAGGTGCCCAGTTTAATGTCATGTTCTTAGAAAATGCCTATGTAGTTTATCGTCATGAGGTAGGGAAAAAATTTATAACTCTCGAGAGAGGTATGTGGAATGGATATTGAAAACCCGATGTGAATGAGGTCATAAGTCCACACCACACCACATACTTATGATAACTCATGATGAAATGGAACAAGAGGGTTAGTTGTGATACGGCTGGACCAAAGACAAAAGTATGGGCATCACTATGTATCCCATAAGGATAGGAATCAATCCACACATAGTTCTTAAAGGTGGTATGGTAGATAGCCAATACCAAAAGTGGAAATGTATTCTTGAGTGAATACATTGAATGGCTATGTAATTTTTCATTACACATCCTAGGCACAGAAGACATAGTTTAGCGCCATACGATAATGATTTAATAGATCTTAGTTTATGTCCATAGAGCTTGGACCAAAAATGGGAAGGTTCCCAAAGAGGAAATATGTGACATGGTATCATAAAGCAACCCGATGTGAATGTTGAAAAAATAGTCTGCACCACACCACAAATTTCTATAATAATGCACATAGTTTACAGTCATTATGCCTGGACTAAGGGACCAAAGATCATAGTTTAAGGTCCTAGTGTTTGGACCCAAAGAAGTGTGGTACTTCCATGTATGAAACAACCTTACCCATATCTCTAATCCCACTTGAGATATGCTAGATGTGGGAAATAAGGGTGGATAAGATCTTTGCATCACATGGAATACACAACTGGGGGAAACAGTGTGGAGTCGAAGATGATCCTCATGATGTCGATTCACCCTCTTTAATATGCATAAGTGCATAGAGGGATAACACCAAGGGTGTATAAATTCCACATGAACATAATAGAGTGAAAAGGGATATCAATCATATGACAAATATTTAAGACTTAATGGGGGTGTCAGAATGATGGAGGATAAATATTGACCATGTTTTAAACACATCATTGATATCATGTGACCTGAGATGGGCACTAACATCTAAGGGTCAACCACTAACTAAATTTCAAACCTGGAACCCATCTAATAATGTCATTAAAAAATTCTAGAACTTTGGCCCAGAGCATTAAGTGAGCCATAAGGCTGAGAATCCATACCGTCTGAGTGTCCTTTCAGATGTGAAAGATGATGTAATCCCAAATAAAAGGAGACATGAAGCATGGAAACAGATGAAAGAATGTCCATGCAGAATCCAATACTCTAGGTCCTAAACCACAGTGTATCTGAGCACATTGGTGATGCATAATAGAGGTTGAGAAGTACAGATAAGATGGGGGAAAATGGGTTAATGAACCTTGTAATGGACCTAAGGATGAAATGTTTGGGCATTCCTATGTATCCCATGAGTTTGGGAATCAATCCATAAGAATTTCTTGAAAATGTTGTGCAGTTTAAAACTGTGTGACAAAGGCATAAAGAGAATAGAAGGGAGATCCTCAAAGGGAAGTATGCATCATGGGTATTATAAACCCGATGAGAATGAGGAAATAATTCCACATATGGAACACCATGTGCTTCTGATAGAGCTTGGGCCAAGGGGGCAGAATGAAGGTAGGATTTGAGGTAGATGGGAAGGAAACAAAGATGAAATGTCTAGGAGTTCCTACATATCCCATGAGGATGGGAATTAATACACACATAGTTCTTGAAGAAAACATGGTAGGGTACCAATTCCAGGGGAAATAATATCGTGCAGGTATATCCCATGCACCAAAAGAAGTGACATTTAATGGATTCTATTTGTTGCTTAGTGTGGGGGTGTGTTTATTTAATGGATCCCTTATGTAGTGAGGCTATTATAGACATGATGTGAATGAAGAGATAAGTCCACATATGCCATACCATGCAATCCCATTAGAATCAAGTGGAAAAGGCCCAACAAAATAGATAACTAGTGGATCTTGAGCTGGAACAGAAGATGAAATGTTTGGGTATTCCTACGTATCCCATAGGTATGGGAATAAGGCCTTATATAGTTCTTGAATTTTTTTAGTTTAACGTCATGCGATAAGTATGGGGGGTCTTAGTTTATGGTCATAGATCTTAGACTGAAAGAAGTGATATTCCTCCAACTAGGTGTAAACCTTGACCAAGTCCCTAAGCCCATGTGAGCTACACATGATGTGGGAAACAATGGAGGAGAATATCTTTGCAACACATTAAATACATGGTAAGTGGAAACAGTGTGGAGTCGAAGATAACTCGCACGATGATGACTCACCCCCTTTAATGTGAATAGGCACATGGAAGGATAACACCAAGGGTGTCGAAATTCCACTTGAACATGTTGGAGTTGAAAGGGATGCGAACCACGAGTCCAATATTTAGGGTTCGATGGGGTGGCACAAAGATGGAGGATAACTGTGGGTCCTGCTCAAAACATAGCACTCGCATCGCGTTGGCCTAAAATGGGAACAATAAATGAGGGTTGACCATTGATAGTATTAAAAACGTGGAACCTGTCATATAATGTCATTCAAAATCATATGGGATGTTGTCCTAAAGTATTAGGTGATCCATAAGGCCGATCATCCATACCATCTAGGGGTCCTTTCAGATGTGGAAGACAATAAAACCCAAATAAAGGGATAAGTGAAGTAATGTAATGGATGAAAAAATTGTCTACATGGAATCCACCACTCTAGTTCCAAAACCACAGTGCATCTTGTCACATTGGTGAATCACCAAAAAGTGTCGAGAGGCCCAATTGATGGAAGATGACTCGAGGGAGTGAGTGGAGGAAATTTGAATGGATACCTCTCAAGAGAGAGATATGTGGCGTGGTTATTGAAAACCCGACGTGAATGAGGACATAATTACACACCACACCACACACTCCCGAGAGAACTTAGGCTAAGGCGCCAAAAGGAAGAGATGGTTTCTAAAAAACATAGCTAGACCCGAAGATGAAATGTCTTGGTGTTCCTACATATCCCCTGAGGATGGGAATCAAGCCACATGTAGTTGTGAATGTGTAGTTTAACGTCATGTGGTAAGGATGTGGAAGAAGAGGTATCTCAAAGAGGAATGAGTATGGCATGAAAAAATAACCCAATATGAATGAGTACATAATACCACATATGCCACACCATTCATAATTCTAGGAGAGAACATAGGCTAAGTGGCTGAGCGAAAGAATAGATGAACCTGAGATGGACCAAAAAAAATGTTCAGGAATTTCTATGTATCCCACGACGATGAAAATCAATCCATAAGTAGTTCTGAAAATTTCAGGCAACTTAATTTCATGTGAAAATAATGTAGAAAGGATGAGTGTCTCAAGGGGATATATATGGCATGAAAAAAAATTATGATGTGAATTAGGAAATAGAGTCCATACCACACCACAAAATACTAAGTGATATCTTAGTCCAAAAGTCCAGAAAGGTCAAGGGACCTGGGGCTAGACCATAGATGAAATGTCTGGGAATTTCTACATATCCCATAAATATATGAATCAATTCATATGTTTTTCCTAAAAATTCCATGAATTTTAACATCGTACAACAAGGATGTCAGATATCTTAGTTTAAGACCATAGAGCTCGGGAAATTTACAATTTAATGTCTTAAAGGATGGTGATGATAAGATTAACATCCTCTATGATAGTAATATAGTTTATTGTCATGCGGTATGATAATAAAGTTTAACATCGTGTGGGATTTGATTCCATCATGTGAAGTATTGCTTGAGGAATTTGGCATTGGTTGGAGGAGTAATACGCTCTCCCTCCATAGTGACCAGAGAGTATGCACCATTTGGGTAATCCTTGTGAATGATAAAAGGCCCCTCCCATTTTGACTCCAACTTCGGTGGCTTCCTACCAGGTATCACTATAGTTCTAAAGGCCAACACCATGTCACCTTATAAAAAAGAAAGAAGGTGAACTTTCTTATTGAAAGCTCTTGATATCTTGTTATGATGCCTCTCCATATTGTATATTGAACAAAGCTTGTTCTCATTAAGTGCTTCCAGTTTATCTAGAAGGATTTTGACTACTTTGTTTAGTGCCTTCTAATCATAGATGAATTTCTCTAATAAGGGTAATGAAATATTTATGGGTATGACTACCTATGTTTCTTACATCAGGGAATATGGAGTCACCTAATTGGAATTATGATTCATCGTCCATTAATCTAAAAGGGAATTGGGGAGTTTTTTGGCCAATTCTTCTTGTTCTGACCAACCATCTTCTAAAAGATGATAGAGTGGGTTTTGTTGAATGCATCGATCTTCATATTTCTATGATCATGATAGCGAGATGTATGATTATAATGGATATTTTACTTGGTGTACAATTTCTTTAGTTCATCTTCCCAGAAGTTGGTTCCATTATCAGTGAAGATGACGTGAAGGAATCCAAATTGGTGGATGTTATTGGATCTCATGAAGTCGACAATAGAATGGTCCTTGAATTTCTTGAGAGTAATTTCCTCTTCCCACATGGAAAATAAATTTGTATCGGTCAAGATGAACCTGTAATAGCGAGCTATCACTAATGGATATGGTCCCATGGCATTGAGTCCCTAGAACACAAAGGGTCAAGCGTACTTGGTAGTATCTAGAGGCTCTAGTAGCGGATGCAAAAAAAAATTCATGGACTTGGCATGCCTGGAACCTCTTGGAAAACTTGATATAGTCAAGGATCATGGTGGGCCAAAAAACCCAATATTTGGATCTAATGAGAGAGTTTCAACTTTGTTTGATGAACTCCGTAGAAATTATCATGAACTTCCTGCATGACCTGATAAATCTCATATCCGTGAATGAAATAAAGGAGAATCCCATCAAACCCACATCTCTAGAGAATCTGATCAAGAGTGGGACCACTTTAGGGGGTGAACTTCACTTCATGCCATCAGATTCACTCATGTTTGGCCTGGTTAATAGGAAGAAAATTGTGCCAGAGATACTTGATAAAAGGAGTTTTCAAGTCAGGGGTCTCTTCCAACACCATAGCAGGAGGACCTAGAGGTCCTGACATGGAGGAACCAATAATAAGGTGGCCTACCTATGGGCTATCATCAACATCCAGAGTGGCGAGAGAGATTACTCTTCGATGTGCCACATGGATAATAAAATCATCATGGTCAATCTCTACAAGAGATACAACTAGGCTAGCCAAGAAATCATCTTGGTCATTCTGTTATTGAGAGACATGAGTAACTTTGGGCCGAGATGGTAATTGGGCCACCAACTGGTGAGTACACTCTAACAAATGTACGCGCTCTGACGTTCTGAATAAGTAGTCACTGTTGATCTATGGGATGACCGGTTCAGAGTCCCCTTTCACATGAAGGTGGTGAATTTCAATATTGAGAGCCAAATTGAGACTAGTTATTAAATATTAATACTCTAACTCATAATTGGTATAGACTTATGATAATAATAATGAATAGAGCAGGACAACTTTTTCAAGAATGATGAGGATGATACCTAGACCCACTCTATTGAGTTTGGGATCATTGATTCTTCTGGCTGGTAGGGCTTCGAGAAGCACCATCAAAGTGTATTTTCCAACACATAATGTCTTTATCCACTGATAGGAATTCCTCCACTAGAAAACCAAGGTCCAGATACTTCTATGTGGGTGATGGATGGGTGGAAATAAAGTCTTCTAATGAATTCCCTTGATAGCCTTTTGGGGTAAAAAATTGGTATCAAACTATTGAAGGATCACTGCCCACTGAGTGAGACGGCATGTCCACATGGGGTAGTTCAGAAAGTAATTTAGTGGATCCACTTAAGGTAATAACTGTATCTCATGGTACTGCATGTAATTCCACTATTTCTACACCGTGAATACCAGTGTGAGGCAGCTCTTCTCGATAAAGAAATATCTTGTTTTTTTGTCAAGGACCATGAACCTAAGATAGTATAAATTGATCTCTATTCCCTCATTGTTCTTCTCGGTGAAAAGGGTGTTAAGGAATCATTATAGAGATGTCACAGAGAAAACCAATAGATTTTCAAAAATAGGTTTCATTAGAACTAGAGGTTGTAGAGTGTGCTTCTTGATTTTCTCAAAAGAAGTCTGACACTCCACATCCCCCTAATAATCAGAACCTTTATTCATGAGCTGGGAAAGTTCTTAAACATTCCAGCCATATTTTTGATAAATCAGTGTATGTAGGATAAGTGGCCTTGAAAGCCTTAGATTTCCTGAATGTTACATAGGGGATACATCAGAATAATGTCCATGATCTTTTCCAGATCAATCTCAATGCCTCTATATCTAGCAAAGAAGCCGAAAAACATTCTGTAGGTGACCCCAATGGTAAAATTCAAGGGTTTAATCTTTATATGATGGGAACAGAGGAATCTAAACACATTCTCAAGATCACTACGATGGTCATAACATTGGCGAGATTTAACCACCAAGTCATCCATGTAGAATTCCACCAGTGTCCCGAGGATTGGCTTGAATATGCGATGCATGGAATGCTGATAGGTGGAACCTGTATTCTTTATACCAAAAGAAACTGCCTGGTAGCAGAGAGTACCTTGTGGTACCCTGAATATGGTATAATCGTCATTATCAGGGTCCATTTATAATTGATTATATCTTGAATACCAATCCCCGAAAGAGAGATCCTATAACCAAGTTGTGTATTCTATCAACAGTTATTTCATTGGAAGGGGAAAATTATCCATCAGGCAGTGATGGTTGAGATCCTGGAAGTTAATAAAAACACTCATTTGTTTGTTCTTCTTATTTATGGGAACAATGTTATATAACCATCTAGGGTACTGGAATTCCTTGATGAATTTGGATTTGATGAGCTTGTTAACCTTAGCCTCGACCACAACACCATGAGAAGAGTACATTTTTCTAGGAGGTTGTTTGAACAAGTGATGATTTGTTGGGTGACCGAGATGGTAGACAGATACTTGAGAATCTATCCTCAGTATCTCTTCATAACTCGAGGAAAATACATCACAATTCTACCTTAGTAAATTCACATATATATGTTTCACTTATTTAGGCATAGCGGCACAAATCAATGTTGGTTTCAGATCCATCTCAGTATCGAGGTTCACCTGTACCAATTCATTGACTGTATTAGACGCAAACTCTTCGAATTTGGGAGGGGTTTCTTCCAAATCCTATTTTTCATCACTAAAGAGAGTATTATTGGCAAGAGGCAACGCTTTTGAGTTGACAGATCCTGATGAGTCACTAGTACCAGCCTGACCAGTAGTGCACATCTCATTAGGGGTGCTTCTGCACTACTAAAACCATGGTGAAGAAAGATTTCGACCAGATCTCATCTTTCCTTTGACCCAAGGGGCCACATTTGATTTTTTTTAAGGTAGGTTCTGGTCAAAAGACCAGAACTATGAAATTTATTCAAAAGAGCAAGTCACAAACGAGTTACAACAGACAGAAAGAGGGCAATTTTCTAGAATCCTTAATAAAAGTTGGAATAAACTCTGGCGGGAGTTCATTCATCCAAGTGATCTCATGAGAGACTCCCATGTTGTCAAGTCCATCTGCGACCATATTAGCCTCCCGATAGGTATGTGTGGAAATAAAATTGAGGTCATTGAGCGTAGCGAGGCAATCCATCCATCTGGGGGTGAGAGGCCATACCAGATGAACATCACCCTTCCATATGGCTTGCACAATGGTAGTGGAATCTCTCTCGATCCAGATATTCTTCCAGTTGAAGCGCTTTTCATAGGATACGGCATGAATGGTAGCAAGCATCTCGGCCTCCAGCACAGAAGCAGTTCCACAGCTTCCAAAGAAACATCCAAGGATCCGGTCTTGATGATCTCTAAAGATTCCCCCGCATCCAGCAAGACCAGGATTTCCCTTTGAAGCTCCGTCCACGTTTACTTTAATCCAACCAGGAGCAGGTGCCTGCCAGAAAACTTCAATAGTCTATCGAGGTTTCGGGAAAATACCTTTGACGCCAATTCGGCGAAGGGTTTCAAAATCTATGACAGAATTGTCACAACAATCCTTTTTTATCGTAGCCGCTTCCCTCATAGTCAGTAGAATCCTCATTTTACCTGCATTAATATTAAATGAATTATTGTTGAAAACAGAACAATTTCTACCGTACCAAAGAATATGCATAAGCTCCGCAACAGCCGTTAGAAAGATATTCTTGATTTGAGGAGATCTTGGGAATTCCAACGTTCTTTTCAATTGAGAGAGAATAAATGTATCTAAAAGCCATCTGCAATCAAAAATGTCAAAAATGTAATGCCAAAGGGCCATAGCAGTATCACAAGATAAAAAAAGATGATTGATGTCCTCGCGATGTTGGTTGCATAATCTACATTTAGAGAAAAGGCTAAATCCGTAGGATTGCAGGCAGATATCAGTTGGAATTTTTTGATGAGCAATACGCCACATAAGGGTAAGGCGAGAAGGATTAATCCAAGCTTTATTGAGGTTAGAAACACAATTAATATTTTCATCCTTATTAGGGAATTGATAGAGATAAAACTTTTTAGAGTCTAACAGACCATTATGAGCAGGTTCCCAAACAAGAAGATCCTCATTGGAGGTAAAATAATAATTATCCACAATCCCCTTGATAGGATCCGGAAGTTGAGAATCAGGGGAATTGATCATCTCTCTAATAGAGAAATTTGAAGTATTATGATAAAAGGTATTAGGCATATCAGTAATGAGAGGGTAGCCAGTCCAGTTATCAAACCAGAAATTTAAAGAAGAGTTTTTACTAACAAGCCATCTAGAATTTTCCATGATAGAGTGAAAAGAAGCTTTGATCAAAGGCCAGATAGAAGAAGTCATATAATTAGAAGAGCCAGACATAAGCTTATCAAGGAAGCATATTTTGAGGAATCTCATGGAGAGAGAGTTATTATGAATGAGGGACCATGTGAGTTTGGCTTGAAGAGCCTCATTAAAAAATTTAAGATTCTTAATACTGATTCCACCATTTTCAATAGGTTTACAGCAAGTTGCCCAAGAAACTGTAACTAATTTCTTTTTCAGAGTACTTCCACTCCAGATGAAATTCCTGATAGCTGTATTAAGTCTAAGGGGCCACATTTGATGATATCAAAGTAATAATGGTCCATCGACTTGAGCCGGTTTATCACTTCCTGGTGAAAAAAGTAGGAATGCCATATTTTTATTTCCATGGGGAAGACATACTAATGCCTTATAGGAGTAGGGGGATCTGGGATCACTCGATCATGGTTTGTCTAATAATATGAGGTGATCTCACAATATTCCTTAGACTTGGGGATGCACTACCCCCTCATTCCAGAGACAATGAAGAATTTACCCAAGTATGGGTTCGTGGCCTCTAATTAGTGGATTAAGAAAACATAGGTGTCCTCCCGGTCTATCCATGGGTCAGTCACAGCTGTAGTGTGTTCAACCTTATTAGCCTAAATCTTCTTTTCCTTGGTCTTGTAATAGTTTTCATCCATGTAGGGGGATTTACAAGAAGAAAGGGGAGACACATCACCTTGGAGTATGACTACATGACCATTAAGGGAATACTTAAGACATTGAGGATACAAGGAAGTGAGTACAACATGTAGGTGGATCTATGGAATACCCGTCAACATGTTGTAAGTGGTGTCTTGTGAGATAACCATGAGCTCGATGATGGAAACTAGGCCACCAAACTGGATCTTCGGGCGAATCTTTCCAATAGGTGTCTGCTCCATCTTTTCATAACCTTGAATTTCTAGGTCAGAGGGACTGAGATCTGTTTCAAAAATCCCTATCATACAGAGTGCTTGGGTTAGGATAAGGTTGATCCTAGAGCCCATGTCAACCAGACAGTGGTGGACCTCCACACCTTTGAAATGTCTAGTGATGTACAATGGGAATATGTTCCCTTGTATAGGATAACCTTCATCTTCTTCAGAGAAAGAGATAATGACCTGAAATTCCTAATGCTTGAATGTCTCAGCATGGAAGGCCTATACGGCTGCTACCTCTGTCTCAAACTAGAGGGGGTTTCTTAAAACCTATGCAAGGGCTTCGTGATTATCCACTGACAGGCATAGAGACTCAAGGATAGATAGATTTACATGAATACTGGAAAGATGGTTGAGGATATCATTCATCTATGCTAGGAATACTCTTTTGCTGATAGGAGGTCGCTCTGTGGAAGGAGGTTTGATAGGCATTGATAGTTGAACTGGTGGATTCTGGCTGGTGTTGGGAATGTCTTGTTGCTCACTAGTTGAACTGCATATAGTGACTACCAACTAAGTGGCAGATGACTAAGGTCTATCCACTATAGAACATGACTAACCATAGCATGGTCTTTCTGGCTCTACCTGATCAAGTAGTGAAAACGGCGGTGGAGGAAGATCTTATAAAACAAGATGAGAAGGTTGTGTGTGTTGAGCTCTACATTGGGCCTGTTATTAGGTCTTCTTGTTGTGCATAGCTTAGATGGAAGCACTGACCAATTAATTATAGTTATTCATAAACCCAAAACCCTATCAACTCTGGTGTCGTCTAGGGATTTTGGGTGGGTCCATCTAGTGCTCTTCATCATTGGGAACCATGTAAGGGTTTACCTTCTTGACGGTATTGAGTAAATCATACCCCTGATCATCACTTGAGGAATCCTACATCACTGGGTGGATTCTATGTTCAATCTCAATCTCCAAGGGTATGAAATTATCGATAGTAAAAGATGATGAGGACATCAATGGGAGACTTTTCTTTCCATTGTGTCATCAATTCTTTCCCTTCTGGGAAGAGGAGGACTAAGATTTTGATTCAGAAGTAGTGGTTTCAGGTAACACAACAACTTATGAAGGATCAGGTCAATTCAAACGTGCATGAATAATAACATGGGAATGGGAAACTACCTTATGATCCATACAATCATCCTCTTTTTGATACTCATAGCTAGAAACCTGCTGACATTCACCCTCTCTATTGTTGTATGGCTTTATAAACACACATTCCACATGTGTCAAGGATGGATCCAAACTCACTATATTGTTATTGAATTAGTCTTGGATCCGTTATTTAAACACATAGAACTTTTAAAGGGTGTTCACAAGGAATTGGTGATAAGGGCAGTGTTTGGGGAGATTAGTAAGATCTGCCTCTTCGGGCCTATTTCATTCTGGAGACCGCAAGATTCCCTAGTCGAAGGCGCTTTAGAAGTAACTGTGAACCTAAGCCTCATTAAATGAGTAGTTCTAGTTCCTTCTGCTCAGGAAGGGGGCTCTAGGAGCCTATCCCTGAGGAGGGGTCAACAGATCCTAGTGGGAAGGATGAACCTGATTATCCAGCCTAAGTGGTGGTGGCACGTTACACTGGGGGAAACTGAGAAGTCTAAGGTGTGAGGTATTGGGCGGGATGTTTTGCCTGAGGTGGTGGTCCTGGATAAAGTTATGGAGGTGGATCTACTAGTAACAATTCTAGCTACCCGGGGCCTATATTAATGCTACTGTGGTGGGCTTGGCCTTAGTGGATCTTCTTGTGGAAACTAAAAGAGGAAATAGATGTGCCTACTTAGCTTGTTGAATTGACTCTTCTAAGAATTTATCTTTATCAGAGAAAACCTTAAATCCCCCCGGGTAGTTCTGAGTGATGACAGAAGGCACCAGTTCGGTCTTCAAATTCCCCATGCACATCGTCAGTAGCTGCTCCTGGGTTAATGACATGCCAAGGGAATATGTGAGTCCCTTCCAACTGTCAGCAATGTCTACAACATGCTCGTCAGAACTATTCTTTCATTTGAAGAGGTCAGTAATGCTTGACGTTCGGGTGGTGGAACTAAACTGGAAGATAAACATCCTATGAAGGTCCTCCCAATCGGCTACTAACCCAATAGGTAACTAGATGTACCAAAAAAATGTGGGCCCTTCTATTATCTCCATGAAACATCGTATCTTAGAGGCCTCCTTGTGTTGGAGTTCCCAACATGGGTCCACACCTTGAAATAAAGTGGTCCTGATGCTGCAACAGATCGCTCATCCCATTAAAGGGGAGAAAGTAGGATTTCTAAAACCCTGGGGTGCTGGCATATCACCCACCCATGCTGAATATGGCTTACCATCAGGTATTATTTCCACCTATCAATTTTCTAGGGCCTCGAGGTGATCAATAAGTGATACCATCAGATTGTCTGGACCAGTATTCTGATCATGATGAGGATCTCTTACCACCAGTGCATTGGCAGGTTCTTCAACATGGTAAGTAGGCTCAGTAGTTGTGGAGCAGCTAGTGGGATGACTTGCCAAACCTTTGGGGGAACGACCTACGGAACAACTGGGGCGGAACCTATGATGGGTCTTGAGGAGACTTATAATGCAACTCGAGTGGATTTGGTGGTGCATATCATGCCATATTTAGATAAACTCTGGCCTTTATTCTACCTATATGGGCAGGATGGTCATGGTCACTAAGAAGTAACTCTCTAGGGGGAGGTTTCACCTTCCCTTGCCACCCTGGTCGAGTATTACCATAATCTGGCCACTATTCTGCAACACGTTCGTAGAGAAGGTCATTGACCATATTTTTATGTTTCGTGAGCTATTGACGCAACATAGCCTCTTCATGGTAATCTTCTGTTTTTTTACTAATCCAGATGGGTCAGAGGGTTTTACGGTCCCAACATGCTATTTACCCTTATTAGGGTCCTGACCAAAGGACAATGACTCAGAAGGTGTAGGAAGAACCAATAAATTTCTTTTCTGGTGAGTAACCCAACCCAAAGGATCCAAGAGTTGTGGAACCACCATGGGGGGTAAGTTCTCTTCAATGTGTCTGAACTTTGTTTCTTCCTATGATAGGTCGTCCATGTTAACTGCGACTACTCCTGGATACATATCCTCAATATCACCTAGAAATTTATGCTGGAGACAAGATAGGACTGAAATGATGGGTAGAATATAGCCCCAACCATGGATCTGAACATGGGGGAAGACTCCTTAATAATTTTGTAGAGAACTGTAAAGCTCTGGACGCATTTTTGCTGGAGGGCCTAATGGTGACTAGGAGACTCAGGGTACTGATCCACAGGGAGTGTGGACAACTCAACCAGGTGGCATTGTTGGTCAATATTGTCGAAGTGTTTCTAGATCTCAGGGTAAACTAATCGTTGATGACAGAGAAGGAAGTGTGTTGCCCAGATATTTTAACAGAAGCACATAACCTCCTCATGGGTGAGATATTCTGGAATGTTGAAACCTACTATTGCAATGGGCCAGAACATCTCTCGGAGATGATCCATGGAGAGCTATTTCCACAAACTTCTCAGCTCATATTCAGGATTCAGCCCTTGGTTGCCCCATTCATTGACTGGGGTGGTTGAGGGATCAGTAATGGCAAAGAAGGGGACAGTTGAGATGGTCAACTGGTCGGTGGAGGTTACATCACGCGAGTTGACAAGTCACTGCATCTTACTATGTCTTCAGAAGAATTCACTAATTGCGCCACCACATCCTGTAATACAGAATGATGATCACTACTTTCCATGCATGGGTCACGGTTGTTGGTAGTGGGTCAGGATGTCGCTCATCCTTTATGGGTCCCTAAAAGAACTCTTCATGTTCTCTTATTGAGGTGGAGTATGATTCTATTGATGATAGAGAGGACTTCCTAGCTATGCCCTGGAAAAGAGCCAAATCTTTCTCCTCCTGTATGTATCTTCTAAGGGATGTAGGGATCTAGTTGACCTAACTTTCTAGAAGGATGAATCCTATAATCCTTGTTCCTACCCTATCCCTCGACACAGAAGATCGAGGTGAGGGTTTTATCTCTAAATCAAACTCTGCCTCAGAATCTGAAAAGTAGATAGGTTTGATTGTGGTTTGAAGCCTCTCAGGATTCTTCCTTTGGTGGTGGCGACCTGACCTCTTTCCCCGAGATGGTTCTTCAGGACTGGGTAGGTTTTTGACAAGGGGAGGTACTCTGTGCATATTGGTGCTAGAGTGGGGAGGACCTCCGCACACACTGGATGGGATATAAGGATGGAATTCATATTGGTTATTGTTAACATGGGGAGGACCTCCATTATGATGAGTTGGGGTGCAACGAGAACCTGGATGAATTTCAAATGGAACACAAGGAGGAACTCCATGTTTGATAGTGCTGGAGTGGGGAGGAACTTCACTGGAGCTGGTAAACACATGGGGAGGAATTCTATGGTGGTCATCCATAGTGCGGGGAGGATCTTCGCGTTGGTCAGCCATAGTAGTAGTAGTAGGAAGATGGCCTTTGTACTGATTATAATGAAAATGAGGAGGGACTTTGTGTTCTTCATTGATTAAGCGGGGAGGGCTTCTCTATGGTGATTGATGTAATAGGGAGGACCTCCACCGGAATCGATGATCAAATGGGGAGGGCCTCTATGCTATTGGGTGACTAGGCAAGGAAGACCCTCGCATTGAGAACCTATCATGTGAGGAAAATTTCCATACCTGAGATCAAAGGTATGGGGATGAACTTCATTCTGGGTGTCAAAAAGATGGGGAGGGCCTCTACATGGGCTGATGATTGTGGCATGGGGAGGGCCCATGTACCAAACGTCACTGTCACAGGTTTTCCTGTGATGATTGGTGCTTGCCCCAGTAACCGAGATTGCTAGTTCAACCTACTCAAAGGGTGACTAGTGCTCCAACTCTGACCATTCTTGGAAGTTCCCCTTCTATGTATTAGGGAGGTTAATATACTTAATGAAGACAGAGGGATGATATCTCATTCTAATAGTGGACCGGCCTACTGAAGTTGTGGATGATGAAGCCCCCTGGCAGGCATACTCTTGAGCTTACACCCAGTGTTGATGTCAGGTCAGCTGAACTAGAGCTACCTATGCAAGGGTATGGACCACCAGCCCTTCGGTCTATAGGAATGGATGGAAATTCTAACGCGGCCATGTGGGATCCCTCCTTGGTGGATCCCTAGCTGAATTCTTGGCTGAGTAGACTCGGAAATCCCTTATTTCGCCAGTATAAGGGAGTGGGTTGTATGAGTTCTCTAGAGATAGGATCCCAAAGCAGTTTAAGGTCGGAGAGGGGAACAGTGGCTCCCTATGTAGCCCTTGGCGTGGAGATGTTTATGGTTTGATGAGGACTCCATGTTTTGGCATGTCATTTCCCTTTTTAAGATGACCCCTTCCTATTCATATCATTGAACAAGAGTATTAATCACCCACCTTTTAAAAAATTGAGAGTGTGAGAGGGGATGTGGTGCCCAGTAGCTATGGTCATGGGAGCCATTGTAGAGGAGATAAAGTCATGGGAAATTTCCACATTCGTACTACCCCTTCCCCTACGTCCTCAGAAGGGAGATGATCTATTTACTATAGCTTGAACTTGGGTCTTAAAAATCAGAAAAATTCACTCATCGTACAGACAATATAAAATAAATTCATAGCTTCCCAACACCATTCAGTATTCCATGGTTGGATTGAAAGATATGCACTAACAAAGTCACAAACCAGAATTCTCAATGATTAATTGCCTCAAACATTGACGAGTTTCAAACCAGGACCACTAATTTCTTGGCGAGACCAGGCACCGAATAGCCGGATCAGGTGAAACACTTATCTACCGATGTCTTAGATTCTACTAATATCTATATTGAGTAGAATATTCACGTTGGGTTCACCATTTCTATTTCTGACACTTTTTTGGGGTGCAGGTCAATGTACTGTGACACGTTTTTTATTTCCATACATTACCACTTTCCAAAGAGGAGAGGCATATGTCTCTTATTCAGGGATTTTTCTCCATGATTAAAATAGGATGATGGGATGTTGGTCTCTCCTTCTATGGATTCCTCCTTGGAATTTTTCTTCTAGTCTGGTTATCCCTCATATTTTTAATGCATTTTCCAGGAAACTCTTCTCAGTTCCACATCTTTGTGGAAGTTGGTTGATTACACTACTTCTGTCAGGACATTCCATGGGGTCAAGTCAGGGCATCATGCTTCTATCAGGGGAGTAGTCATGTTGGACATTGAACTTATGTTTGGGTGCTAAAACACTGATACACCAGGATTTCTTCCCCTTATCATAAGGATTCTTGAGGGTGTGGAATCCCAAGGCATCCCACGTCAGGTGCAGGTAATTGTATGTGAGAGGAATATCTCCAAGGTTTTATTCAGCTTCTCATGTTTAACACAGAGTATGTCGCAAGTTTAACATCTAGGAGAGACCGATCGGATTTATCGGAACACTGATGATAGTGTATCATATTGGTACATATCAAGGAGGGAGCACCTGGGAGGATTACTAGATGGGTGGGTCAAAATGCCCAAGGAGGATGGATCCGAGGATAATTTGGCTCTGACAAATGGGACACCATGGTTTTCCATTGTCTAGGATTGAACCTCGTGGAGGCCTACTATGTACCCTGCATAGAAGACAGGGATCAAAACCCATGATGTTCAAGAGGGTGAATCACGGGATTGGAGGAACCGATGAGAAGATGACGGTGATGTTGGGATTGGACCTTGGAGTGGATTCTTACATATCAATGTGGAAAGGAATCAATGTCCACTTAGTTCGGTTGGGTGATGGGGTGCCTGAGGAGGCATCCCGTGAGAGTGGACACATGGATGGGACTTGAAAGAAGTATAACCTTTGGGTTGGGGAATCACCTTCCTGAAACAAAAAGGCTCAAGGGAGAGACTAGGATTTAACATGGGTGATGGTATTGAACCTCATGGAGGATTCCTAGATACCTTTCCTAGAAATTTCAAGGATCCAAGTCTACAAAGTTTACATATGGGGGCATAGTATCAGGGTGTTAAAAAAGGAAAACAACCCAGATGCCTGCTAGAGATTACGCATGGTTAGTGGCCCATCGTAAGAGGGACACTCTTGGTTGGATGAGTATAAATTGAGTGTGGGGGTCTTTCACATGGTTAGCTTCCTAGGATCTAGTCTGAAAACACTAAGGGATGGACAAAGGATGTGGGTCCCAAAAAAAGGGGACACTTATGTTTACTAGTGTTTGGGGTTGAACCTCAGGGATAGTTCCTACATACCCTACCTAGGAAACAATAATCAATACCCATGTAGTTTGAAAGCATACAGTTTAATGTCATGTGGGATGGAAGGGGAATGTAGTTTAACATCATGTGAGATGAGGGTGAACCAACATGATGTAGTCAGGATAGATGGGTGATGGGCTTGAACCTTAGAGAGACTTCTTACGTACCTTTCTTGAAACGGGCATGGGTCAAAGTCTACATAGTTCGGTTGGATGGTGGTGGGTATTACACACTAAGGAATCCCATAGATGGTGTTATGGTTTATTCTTACTCCAAGACCACATGAGTCCTTCTTAGTGTGGGAAACAAGAGGCAAAAAAGACCAAATGATCATGTTGTGAAAGGTGTGTATGTGAGGAATGGAGTGGGGCTTATGAATAGTTAGAGGCACATGGAGATAGAGATTGGTACTTACTCTAGGAGGGAGGATCGAGAAGGGGAAATATGTATGAGGATGATATGTCCATTGTACCTAAATCATTCCATGAGAGGGTGTCAGTGCTTATGTGGAGACTGCCCGAGGTGCGCATGGTGCCAAAGCTGAAATGGAAAGATAGCGATGGAGGGAACCTATGCCCATCCACTATCTGGTCCTCTTGGACCAACCACACATGTGACCATCATTGTATAACATCTTATGTCGAGGAAGTGGTCCTTGGTAGTTTAACATCCTGCAGCTCAGACGGTGAGGATTTACTCCTCACCCTAGGACTTACATAACAGGCACACATCAACCCTTGGTGAAGGGAAGGAACTAACAATGTTGTATGGGGATGAGGTTGTGGAGTGATCCATTTAACATCTCACATTAATGTGGCTAGGTGAAGAATAAATAGTCGCTAACATGCCTATGAGAAGAAGCATAAGTCAAAGCAACGCAAAAAGAAGCACCAACCAAGGGACCTTAAAGTAACTTCATACAAGCCTGGAGGGCTGCATTGGAAAAGGGTTCGCGGAGAAAGAGGCCTCATAGATAGGGTCTTTGAAAAGGTCATGGGTTCGTAGGGTGTAGGGATTCATAGAGATCAGGGATTTGCAGCGCACAGGGGCTCACAGAGCACCTGGCTTCATAGAGCTCATAGGCTCGCATTGGATAAGGGCTCACAGAGCACCTAAATTTGCAGATCATAGGGCTCCTCAGAGAACCTGGTTTTACAGAGAATAGGGATATTCAATGAACAAAGTCTCATAGAGGATATGTCTTTCCAAATAGATTAACTTTTCAAATCATAGTGTCTCAACCTCATCATGGAGTACACATGTGTTTGGAGGGTGCTTCATAAATCTTGGGTGCTTCGTGAAGTCTCGAGTACCAAAAGGGGTATCTTTCCTGTAATGCCCCAGCCCCCGTTACCCAGAGTTGGTGTATTATTATGTAACATTATCATGATCACAAAAGATGACGTCTCAAAAGACCAATTAGTTTAGTAGCCTTGGAAACACTAGATATATTCACAAGTCTTACATTACATCATAAAGTAAAACAAAACTACAACAACATATTGTCTTCATATCCCCTTATACTATCCCTGCAGGTCATTCATAAAATACTTCTTCACATCCTGGAAAAATTAAAACATTGAAAGGGGTGAGCTCAGATGCTCAGTAAGGATAAAAATATAGCATAAACTTTCATAAATAAACATAAACATTTAAGGCAATTTATAACTAAAACAAAAGCCTTTTAAACTTGAACTTCAACATAATATGGAAAAATAAAATGAAATAATGCCATTTACTTATTCACATGGATATTATACTTGTAAAATAATCACATTCAATATCAATAACCACCTTCAGAATAATGGAATGCATAATTCCAGACTATCATAACCACATAGTCAAGGCCTTGTGCCAAGACTACAAATAAGATTTTGTCAAGGTCTTATGCCAAGACACTAGTTTGTCTCATTAGACCTACCGATGCATTGAGGAGCTATAGTGGGATCCACCCATCACTTATTAAGTCCAATGCCTTCCTCATATGAATATGTATAAACATATCATAAACTATAACATAATCGTATCACACAAAACATGCATAAAAGAAATATAACATTTCCACATTTCAATCACAAGATATCAATACAACACTTTGATATTATAAAAACATTATCAAAAACCATTTTCAATACCAAAATAAAATAAAATTAAAACACGGTATTTATTTTTCATTAAAAAATGTTATGGCTTGTAGAGGAAGCCAAAACTCAAATAATGGTCACGACGGTGGAGAAGTCGTTGTCGCCGCATACGTACGACAAAAAAACATCCCCTTTTGTCATTTAGTAAAATGCTTCGTATAAAAAAAGTTTCCTTTTGAATAAATGTAAAAGTCAAAGGGGTTTATACACCATATAAAAGAAAGTTGTGTATAAAACAAAATATGCCTCAATTAAAGGATATTGAGACGAAGTCCCTTACCTCGTGTACGACTTGACTCGATCGTTCATTAATCTCATGAATAATAAACTAGAGTTATTCTATACATTCTTAATAAACTTTTTCAGGTTCATTATCCCTTTTATATCACTTATTACCATGTTATGAAAATTATGTAGTCATTTAAGTTAATAACGGTCGTTTTGTCAATCTTTGGTACTTGAGTCAACTATAAACTTCTTATAATTACAAGTTGTTTATGTGGTAGAATATCCATTATATCCAGAATTATATTCATGATGTAGATATCATATATATCCAGTATATAATTTCCTTTATAATATTACATAACATTTATAGGAAAGAAATGAAATGCACCGTTCATGGAGACGGTAAGTCGTACGTACGCATGAACGCTACTTTAATTTCTATTTCGTATTTACTGGAATTAAAACTAAATGAGATATATATATATTATAATTATAGTATAATATATATGTTATATATTTCACATAAGTTCATTAATTTAATTCTTTATACATTCCATGTATCGGATGAACGAGTCGCATCACTTGAGTGGGCGGTAGTCCACACTTCCTCAAATGAAATTATCGCATTTGCACAACATGAAAAGCATAAAGGTATGTTTTAAAAGTAAAATACAGACGCATAGAGAGAAAATAAAAATATTATATATCATTAATAAATATATTTCAATAATAATGGCCACCATGAGAGGTGGTAGGAGAAGATATAACAATCATCGTTTCGTGAGGCAGTAATTCGCCATTCACAGAAACAGTATGTTCTTTAACCATTAGACGGAGGTGTGTGTAAGTGTAGCCCTAATCCATATCATAAAAACATCCTAGTATATTTAATATATTGTTTGTTTACAAAAGAAAGTTATAAAAAGAGTTTAAGGGGTTGGAGAAGCAAAATAAAACAAAAGATCATAAGAGAAGACATTACCATAAAATCGAGTAACTCTTTTTGATTTGAGCCAAAGGCTTCCTTAGTAAGAATTCTGCCCAAAGTGAGCCTTCTAGGAGTAATAGAGTGATGTTTAGAGATTATTTGGTTAGAGGTTGGCCGAGACAAAAGGCTTTGAAAGTGTGAATAAGGTGGTAGAGGTGGGGGCCTTTTATAAGAGGAGAGGAGGGGCTCTTTTGAAAAGTCATGAAATGTTACTTTATTATGAAATGATTTTCGGATTTTAAAGGTCCCACAATGATATATTTCGAGTGTAAGGTGATAAGGGTTCGAAATAAACCCATAAAATAGGCTTCAGACAAGTGTAAGTCTTAGATATTACCTTATCTTTTCATTTTATTTAAATCGTTCATTAATGCGGTAATCACTGCATCATCATGGTGTCATAAATAAATTTATTTATTTAATGTCTAAAATTTATAAAAAAAAAACCATGATGCAGGAAATCGATTTATCATTAAAATGAATATTTATAGTCGAAAGGTTAACTTATATAACCCCATGTAATAATTGTTTTAGTAAAATAACACATGTTTGTGACAATTTTATTTTTACTTTAAATAAAAAGTTATTAATGTCATTTTCTTACCCAAGTGGCTCCATGGGGTCCCTAAGTTGAACCATGGATTTTTTTGTCGTCCATGACTCATCCAATTAGGGTAGGACAAGTGTAAAGGTAATTTCATATTATTATAACATTATATTTACCTTAAATTACACTAATTACATTTAATCGCAATTAATAAAACTTAAAAGTTAATATTCACCATAAATTATTTTCATCCCATTGAACCACATTTTACTTAATAATGACAACCATGTATGTAGGATTTTTTAAATTAAATTCATAGAAGTGGTAAAGTTTCATTTAAACAAAAAATTAGTTTTTTAACAACCACTTAGTGGTTTCACTATTCATCAAAAATTGCAGTTTTTCAGAAAAATACCAAAAAATTACACTAAGATATATTTGATATTCCTAATTAAAATATGATGTCTATTTTACAAAATTCAAAACATATAAGTTGAATTAATTAATTTAATAATTAATTACCGCTGTCACAACAAATAGCGTATTTTTAAGAAACAATATATATCAAAAGATTGACAATTTTTTTTGTCTAATTTCGAAGTGAAATTAATTATAATGACCACCATTGGATAAAATGGTAAAAATATATTCTAATTAAACTTTAAAACCAGTAAATATTATAATTTATCACTATAAATTATTTTTATTAAAATGTTTTTCTAAGTATTTTTTCTATTCATAGAAAATTGGAAGTTCTTAGAAAATTACAAAAAAATTAACTTAGGATAATTTCGATATTACGAATAAAAAAATGAAGTCTATTTTGAAATATAAAATTTATATAATTTCCAAAAGTGGGTATTACTATTCATAATGACTATTTTGATTGGTTGCGGTGTGTTAGAATCTCAAACTTGCGTACAATGCAAGCTATTGCATTATTGAAAGAGAAGCATACCATGGAAGCTTGGGGTGTTACACTCTCCCCTACTTCAAAATAATTTCATCCTAAAAATTTCTAGAATATTAATGCATAAAAATACTTGGGTGGTTCTTCATCATAAGTTTCTCGGGTTCCCACGTTGCCTCTTCCATCTTATGGTTCCTCCATAGAAATTTTACCAGACGATTCGTCCGGTTTCTCGGCACTTGTTCTGTCATATCCAGAATCCTGACAAGCACTTTTCAATAAGATAGATCAGGTTTCGGTTATAATTCCTCATAGGTGAGTACATGAGTTGGGTCAGGCATGCATTTTCTCAACAGTGATACATGGAACACATCGCGAACTTTAGAGAGACTTGGAGTAATTGCCAAACGGTAAGCCACAGCCCCAATTTGTTCTAGAATTTCGAATGGTCCGATGTACCTGGGACATAATTTTCCCTTCTTACCGAATTGTATAACCCCCTTAAATGGAGATACCTTCATCATCTTCCTTCATGTTTTGAATCAATGAACACCATTGATCAGCATATCTAGTGAGGCGGTAAACTGTCATGATAACCTTTTCCCTTTCACTACTCCCCAAGGCATGGAATATTTTCTCTAAGGAATTTATCCATTGCTCAGCTACTAAGGGATTTTTACTCCCATTGAATGTTGGTGGTTGATTCCTCATGAAGCGGTCTAACATTGATCCTCCACATTGCAGATCAGGGTGATCCATACGAGTAAGGTTATTATTCATAACCTAAGTGAGTTATCCCAGAATGGTGATAAGCTGATCAGCACCAGTTGTATCACCAGCTCCATTATAATTATCTTGAGCAGGAGGGAAATCCCTACATGGAGTGCGTGCATTGATATGGTTTCCATTCCTTCCACTAGGCGCTATTTCTAAATAATGGCATAAACTAGATCAGTTTATGAATAAAAATACATAATTCCATACTTGTAAAACACTTAATATAAATTGAAAAGTTTATGGATATAATTCATAATCATAAAAAAATTTCTTTGAAGAAGAATATACTCATAAACCCTCCATAATGGTTTGTAAATAAAATGGTAATTATCCTAAGCATATCCCCTCAGATTTTCGTAACCAAGAGTGCATCAAGGCCCATTGTTGTGCACCAGTTCCTGTTCGAGTATAGCTCAAAGCGGTGTTTTCGGGTTTTACCCCTAGGTACATCTATGCCAGAGCCACCTCTACCTGCTCGTATCCAGACAAGGATGTATTTCTCAGAAAACTCACAAAATCTCTATAATTTACCAAAATTCAATGATGTTCTTATATACTAATCCTCAAAGTCTATCTTAGGGCTATGTGCTCTAATTAGAGTTTATCTAAATCTAACTTCCAAGGTTAGTATTAAACTACCTCTGATACCAACTGTAATGCCCTGACCCCAGTTACCTAGAGTCGGTGCATTATTATGTGACATTGGAATGATCACAAAAGATCATGTCTCGAAATACCGATTAGTTTAGTAGCCTTGGAAACACTATATATATTCATAAGTATTACATTACATCATAAAGTAAAACAAAACTACAACAACATATTGTCTTCATATCTCCTCATACCTTCCCTAAAGGTCATTCATAAAATACTTCTTCACAGCCTGGAAAAATTAAAACATTGAAAGGGGTGAGCTCAGATTCTCAGTAAGGATAACAATATAGAGGAAACTTTCATAAACAAACATAAACATTTAAGGCAATGTATAACTGAAACAATAGCGTTTTAAACTTGAACTTCAGCATAATATGGAAAAATAAAATGAAATAATGCCATTTACTTATTCACATGGATATTATACTAGTTGAATAATCACATGCAATATTAATAACCACTTTTATAATTATGGAATGCATAATTCCAAACTATCATAACCACATAGTCAAGGCCTTGTGCCAAGACTACAAATAAGATTTTGTCAAGGCCTTGTGCCAAGACACTAGTTTGTCTTATAAGACCTACTGATGCATCGAGGAGCTATAGAGGGCTCCACCCATCACTTATTATGTCAAATGAATTCCTCATATGAATAGGTTTAAACATATCATAAACCATAACATAATCGTATCATATAAAACATGCATAAAGGAAATATAACATTTCCACATTTCAATCACAAGATATCAATACAACACATTGATATTATAAAAACATTATCAAAAACCATTTTCTATACCAAAATAAAATAAAATTAAAACTTGTTATTTATTTTTCATTTAAAAATAGTTATCGATTGTAGAGGAAGCCGAAACTCAAATAATGGGCACGGTGGCGGAAAAGTCATTGTCGTCGCATACGTACGACAAAAAAACATTCCCTTCTATCGTTTAGTAAATTATTCTTATAAAAAAAGATTCCTTTTGAATAAATGTAAACGTCAAAGGGGTTTATACACCGTATAAATGAAATTTGTGTATAAAACAAAATATGACTCATTGAAAGGAGATTGAGATGAAGTCCCTTACCTCGTGCCCGACTTGACTTGATCGTTCTTTAATCTCCGGAATAATAAACTAGAGTTATTATCTACTTTCTTAAGAACCTTTTTCAGGTTCATTATCCCTTTTATATCACTTATTACCATGTTATGAAAATTATGTAGTCATTTATGTTAATAACGGTCGTTTTGTCGATCTTTGGTACTTGAGTCAACAATAAACTTCTTATAACTACAAGTTGTCTATGTGGTAGAATATCAATTATCTCCAGAATTATATTCATGATGTAGATATCATATATATCATATATATCCAGTTTATAATTGCCTTTATAATATTACATAACATTTAGAGGTAAGAAATGAAATGCACCGTTCATGGAGACGGTAAGTCGTACGTACACATGAACGTTATTTTCATTTCTATTTCATATTTAATGGAATTAAAACTAAATGAGATATATATATATTATAATTCTAGTATTATATATATGTTATATATTTCAAATAAGTTCATTAATTTTATTCTTTATACATTCCATGTATTGCATGAACGAGTCGCATCACTTGAGGGGGCGGTAGTCCACACTTCCTCAAATTAAATTATCGCATTTGCACAACATGCAAAGCATAAAGGTATGTTTTAAATGTAAAATACAGAAGAATAGAGAGGAAATAAATATAATATATATCATAAATAAATATAGTTCCATAATAATGGCCACCATGAGAGGTGGTAGGAGAAGATAGAACAATCATCGTTTCGTGAGGCAGTAATTCGCCATTCACAGAAATAGTGTGTTCTTTAACCATTAGACGGAGGTGTGTGTAAGTGTAGCTCGAATACTTATAATAAAAACATACTAGTATATTTAATATACTGGTTTTGTTACAAAATAAAGTTATAAAAAGAGTTTAAGGGGTTGGAGAAGCAAAATAAAATAAAATAACATAAGAGAATACTTTACCTTAAAATCGGGTAACTCTTTTTCATTTGAGCCAAAGGATTCCTTGGGAAGAATTGTTCCCAAAGTGAGGCTTCTAGGAGTAAGAGAGGGAAGTTGAGAGAGTATTTGGGCAGAGTTTGGCTGAGACAAAAGGCTTTGAAAGTGTGATTAGGTGGTAGAGGTGGGGGCCTTTTATAAGAGCAGAGGAGGGGCTCTTTTGGAAAGTCATGAAATATTACTTTATTATAAAATGCTTTTCTGTTTTTTAATGTCCCACAATGATATATTTCTAGGATAAGGTGATAAGGGTTCTATATAAACCCATAAAATCGGCTTTATACAAGTGTAAGTCTTAGATATTACCTTATCTTTTCATTTTATTTAAATCGTTCATTAATGAGGTAATCACGGCATCATCATCGTGTCATAAATAAATTTATTTATTTAATGTCTAAAAATTATAAAAAGAATTAACATGATGTAGGAAATAGTTTTAGCTTTCCAATTAATATTTATAGTCGAAATGTTAACTTATATAACCCCATGTAATAATTATTTTAGTAAAACAACACATGTTTGTGACAATTTTATTTTTACTTCAAATAAAAAGTTATTAATTTCATTTTCTTACCCAAGTGGCTCCATGGGGTCCCCAAGTTGACCCATGTATTTTCTAGGTCTTCCATGACTCATCCAATAAATTTAAGACAAGTTTAAAGGTAATTGAATATTATTATAACATTATATTTACATAAAATTACACTAATTACCTTTAATCGTGATTAATAAAACTTAAAAGTTACTATTCACCAAAAATTATTTGCATCCCATTGAACCACATTTTACTTACTAATGAAAACCATTTGTGTCGTATTTTTTAAATTCAATTCACAGAAGTGGTAAAGTTTCATTTAAACAAAAAATTAGTTTTTTAACTACCACTTAGTGGTTTCACTATTCATCAAAAATTTATGTTTTTCAGAAAAATACCAAAAATTCACACTAAGCTATATTTGATATTCCTAATTTAAAAAATATGTATATTTTAAAAAATTAAAAACATATAAGTTTAATTAATTAATTTAATAATTAATTCCCACTGTCACAACTAATAGCGTGTTTTTAGGAAGCAATATATATCAAAATATTGACAATTGTTTATGTCCAATTTCAAAGTGAAATTAATTATAATGACCAACATTGTATAAAATGGTAAAAATATATTCTAATTACACTTTAAAGCCAATAAATAGTATAATTTATCACTATAAATTATTTTGATTAAAAAGGTTTTTTTAATTATTTGTTTCTATTCATAGAAAATTGGAACTTCTCAGAAAATTACAAAAAATTTAATTTAGGATTATTTTGATATTCTGAATAAAAAAATGAAGTCCATTTTGAAATATAAAATTTATATAATTTTAAAAATTGGGTATTACTATTCCTAACAGCTACTTTGATTGGTCGCGGTGTGTTAGAATCTCAAACTTGCGTACAATTCAAGCTATTGCATTATTGAAAGAGAAGAGTACAATGGAAGCTTGGGGTGTTACACTTCCATGGAGACATCCCTTAGTCTTCATGAAGTGCATCCCTCTTTGAGTAGGGGGTAAATTTGAGTCAAGGGAAAGGTAGTTTACAATGATCAAGTACCTTAGATGATTCATTTTTCTGATGGTTTGCAGAGAAAAGGGTGATTTACATTTTGGGAGTTTGGAAGATGAAATCTCAAGGTATTGATCCTTTTGGAGTCGGGAGCCGAGTATTTATAAGTTCTAGGGGGTGCGAGTCTCTAATAGATTATTACGAAGCCACTTGTACTACGCCATCAGAGGCATATTGCATCAAGTTCATCATAACCGCGGAATTGATCGTCATCCCCTCCATGGCACAGAGGCTTTTTTCCCCTCTGTGGCGATCAAAGAAGACTCCGTCAATTTCCAAGGAATCGCAGAGGAGACCGTCTTCCATCCACAGCACTAATACATTTGTCTAGTCTTTCATAACCGCATATTTTATCGTCACTTTCCTCTTCATAAGGCACAGAGAAGGTCTTGGATTTACTCCAGCTGTAGTGTTTGTGGGCTTCACAATGGTTCTTCATGAAGCAATACATTTTGGACCTATTTCATCCATTTCTTATCTCTCCCACAAACATATTTTTTGCAACAACAATACCACATAAAAATCCTTTTTTAGAAACAAATACATTTTCATGAAGAAAATTACTTTACTCTTATCACATGCTTAGTAGTAACTATTGGATGACTATTAATTTATTTAACTGTAAATATTAAAAAAAATATTTCTTGAGTTAGGAGTAATTACAAAATATAGATCACTTGTAAAAAACAATTATTTGGAAAATATTACTTTTATATTAATTAATCTTCACCAAATACTATGAGAATTAATTATTTATATTCTGAAATTTTAATTTTACTCATCCATTGATATTAATATCTTTATTTGAATTTTATAAATTTATAATATCAAAATTTAATAATAACATTTTTATTATTACATAGCACAAATATATATAATATTTTAATAATATTTTATAATTTCATTATTTATTATTCATGGATTATATTATTTTAAATTTATTACTAAAAATACACAACTCCGGTATACATATTGAATACATGTATATCCAATGATCATATTTAGAAATCCCATATTACCAATGACTATATTTATAATGGATAGATTTTTACCTTATATATAGCCTTATTAAACTCATTCATTCCCATCAAAATTCTCATTTATATAGTTTTCTGTTTAGATCTCATAATATGTTTTCTATTTTAATGATTTTATTCTTTATTATAGGTTCTCTTTATATTTTAGCGACTCTCAAGGGTGAAGATGATCCTAGAGATCTCTTGGTATTGAAGATTTTATTCTTTTATATTTATTTTCCCCTTTTAATTTATGTAATTTTAATAAATGTAATAATCCATAGTGAGTAATAAACCATGGTTTATAATAATTAGTTTCATTTGATTTTAATGTAATGTTTTAATATGAATGAAAAATATTATCTGTGTTTAATTCCTATCTTGAATGATGTATTTCCTAATCAATTTCAATTCCTTTGAACAAATGGAACATATAGTTTATAGGAAGAATATTCTCCCTAAAAATCCCTGACATTATATGAGATTTGTCCCTCAACCTAGAAAATATTTTCATTAAAGGTATAAAATATATGGACCTCTTAATTCATGAATTTTATTAAATTTTCTAGTTATTAACTTCACTTATTCGTATAAAATTATTTTTATGTGTGGATTCCTTTCTAGCTATAACAATTTTAGCAGTAGAGGTAACAGGTGATTTCCCTATATCTATTATCGGCTCCTTTTAACCAGGTAGTCATGTTATACATCTGATAGCACTGTGAAAACCCCATTTTTACCTTTCATTCAGGTATTTACCATCTTTTAGGTTACCCTTATTGGGAATTATATCAAACTCTTCATCATGAGTGTTAACCACTATTCCAATACTTTTATATTTCTCTTGGATTGACTCTGAAATTTGTCTCGGTGTGTTTTATTTCACATCAATGTTCATGAAATCTTATAAATAGTTTATGGTGTGGCCTTTACTTCCATAATAGAAACATCTCTTATTTTGTTCGAAATATAATTTATATTTCTTCACTAACCTCATGGGAGTTTCAAATGACTACTTCTTTGGTTTTCTCCTAAAGGAAGACTTTCCTTATTTCTTAACATGTTGTTCCGGTCTTCTCTTCACATTAATATAATGGTAGTATTGGATTGGTACAATAAAATACATTTTATATAAATGATCAAAAAAAATAAAAAATCATAATTATTTTCAAGGTGTTCAAATATGTTCCTTGTTGAAATATTATTCTTTTTTGGTGAAATATATTTTCTTCTAATAGGTTGACTTCATGTTTTAGCTATAATTCAAATTTCTTTAGGGACTATATAATTTGAACATAATGACATATTATACCAGAAATCAATATACTTATTCTTGAATATCTAAAAACACCAATATCTTCAAATAAACCTCATCATTTTACATTTAGGTACACTCTATCCAAATTGACACACTTAATTTTTAGGGATAAAACCTCAACATTTAGCCTCTATTTTGGGGTTGATTTTTCTTGGAAATACTTACAATCATATTTAAAATTTTTTCTAGGTGTAGCAATATTTTTAATCATCCACATTTCTATATTTTTTAAATTTTTTCCTACACTTATAGAAAAAATATATTTAGTGAAAAATAATTTTCTAGGATTATGGGATAAAATTTCACTGAACTTATGTTGGGTGGTTCACTAGTGAATCCCAAGATCATTTTTACACTAATTTGAGATTTATTTGAAACAAGAAACATTTATAAATTTGGTGTGGAATAATTTGTTTTCTCAGTGGAAATGGAAGTTACATATTTGATCTCATCCTTATTTTTCAGTTTTGTCTCCAACTCAAGACACTATAAGATGAGTATGTTATTCTTAGTGTCTAGTAATCTCATTTTATCATCCCAATATCTCTTTATATTTAAAACATTATACTCATTGGATTTTACTTTACTATTATGAGTAATTTTCAAGATATATCACTCTTTTTTATTTTTCTTCATGTTGATCAATATTAACATCCTTGGAGACCATTTGAAATTTTAACTAAAAATAGAACACTAATTCAACAACCTTCTCAAAAAATTATTTCTAATAAATATATCTTTAAAATTATCCATCAAATAAAGAAAATGTTTCATTTCAATGTGTGGAAAATAATTTATTATATTTTTTAAAATATGGAAAGGAGTTGAATCTTCCAAACTTGTTAACCAATTATTCTTCCACAATATTAGTTTCTATTTCAAGTTATGACTTATAAACTTGCCAGACCTTGATGTGTGATAGTATGTATATATAAAAATATTTAGGAACTGTCTTTAATTAATAATTGATTCACAATAAAATTCACTCAGTGATTCATTGAACCCATCTTCCTCACAGTTGGTGATTTATTCATCACTTGTGGTGTCAGCTTCAATATATTTATAAATATACTTACCACTCTAATCATTCTTAGAATTTAGTTGATCATATTTTACTCTTGTATTTTTTTGGAAACTTTCTTCTCCATATTTTGTAGAGTCTTAGCTGAAAAATATAAATTAGTATCAACTGGTTTGAAGATAGATTCATCCATCTGAGGAACTTCTTCAAATAGTTAAAATAATCACTTCATGTATTCATGTAAAATATGCATCCAAATAAATTTAGAACCAATAATAGATAATCCCAATGCAATGATTTCAATTTTTATAAAATAGTGTATCCCAAACTAAGGGAATGTTATGACCCAATATTTTATCCTTGGAATTAACTTCTTATAATTATGTCTTATATTATAATCATATAAGATTATAAATAGAAAAAAATACAAAAATTATAAATAATGGATGAGTGAAATAAAATGTAACTCTTGTAGTTAAGGAACATATACCAATGAAATAGTAACATGAAATTTGGAATAGTAATATGAACCTGATGAATAGTGAATCAGCCAATGTAATAGTAACCTCACCAATGAAAGTGTAAATAAAATTTATTCATATTATAAGTGAAAATATTTTATAATTATATCTAGTATAAGTAAACAAATATTTAAAAAATTATTGATTAAGTGTTGGTATTTTTTTAAGTCATGTATATTTAATTACAATTTTGTGATTAATTTAATAAAATAAATAAAAATTTATTTTCATAAAATGAATTCATAAATTATTATTTTGATTTCTTATGATCATAATATAATTTTATGAGTCCTTAATTAATTTTTAAAAGTGTTAGAAAAGTAGTTTTAATTTTAAATTTTTTATTTTCCACGTAAATTATAGTTTGAATTAAAAATTAAAATTATCATCTTTAGAAAATTTATTTTTGAAAAATGGAATTAATTTTTGGATTATAGACATTAAAAAATGGTTAGGGTGAATTTTGGGGATTTTTATGAAATACTTGAATTTTTTATGAATAGAGAAATACAATAATTTACCGTATATACACATTATGAGTTAAATACACTATTCATAGCATAATTGATGATGTAATAACGTTTGGTTAGAAATCACATGATCTATTTACTATTTTTGGTCAGAATAATAAAGAATATTCATAGTCTTGAGCATAAATATCAAACTAATTATTAAAATAATGGGAAACCTCTTCTCTCCTCCACTATAAATACAACCCCCTTTTCCTCCTATCCTCACACCTCTAAAGCCTTATGCCCAGTCAAAATTCTAATAAAATATATCCCTAATAAACTATCGCATGTCAATTATCCCTTATTCTCTCCAAAAGAATAAATTATATTCCCTAAAGAGGATCTCAAGGAAGTTATATTTAGGAGGTAAATTCCTTTTATTTTCTTTCAAGTTTCTTTCTTCCTTTTTCTCTACTCACCTAATTTAATCCAAATGTAATGATAACTCTAGTAACTTAAATGTACTATAATTTTTTTATGATAATGGAATAATTCTTCATCATCTCTATTTTCCCCTCCTTTTATACTAGAAATTAAAACACCATCCAAGATGTGTTAATTTATCACATTCAAGGATGATGGGTTTTCAATCCCTATTACCATCTTCAATTCTGGTCATGAAAAAAAATTATAGTTTAAATAGAATATAATATATGTATTATATCCTAATTAAGGATATGGAATATTTTCTTACACATGTTATTAATTTATAAAGAAAAATGAGTTCGTTGTGATCAAAGAACCGCCAATTAACCAAAATAGTTATCATTAAAGTTTAATATAATGATTCATCTTCACTCCAAATAACCAAATGAATTTTATAACCATGTAATATTATATATTTTTAATAATAAAATACAACTTTTTACAACCATTTTCATCTTACATGTTTATCCTTACATGTATATATGTAAACCAATCCTGAAAAACTTGGAAACAAATGCTCCCAAACAATGAAATTGAACCTCTTAACCCATCATAAATGTCATGAATGAACTTAATAAGGTTATAAAAAATAAATTAAATGAATAAGAGGTTATGTAAATATAAATTAATTAATTTTATTTGATTATTCAGGTCAATATGATCAATTTAAGAACACCTCCGAACTTAAGGTAATGGATTCTACCCGATCCTCCATTATTCCTTATGGTTCCTCTATCTATATTTTTACCCAAATAAAGTAATCTATTTTTTATTAACATATGATATATGATATCTATATGATCTTAAATCATGTATCAATACCAATTCATCATTATATTTTGGTAATATATGTGTTTTTAAATGGTTCACTCCTCAATACTCCCTGAAAAGTAAACCCCTCTTAAGGGAACTTCTCGAAATATTACCCAATTTCAAGTGCACTATATCATCTGTTTTAATCAATAATTGTTTTTATAAGATAAGTATTTTTATTATTAAAACATTCTTGATTTACTCTTGGTTTTATATAAAATATTATGCCCTTTTATATTTTAAAGTCTCTTCAATATTTTCCTTAAAACCGCACAATAATGTTTTAATGCAAAAAATTCTTAAATACTTTTCTTAAATTTTATCACATATATTTGAAATAACATACCATGATATATAACTATTTTACCTTGTGAATTTAAATTTATTTTTTAATGTATATTTTTATGATACTACCATTTATTATTCTTTACGCCATGATTATTTACCAATTTTCTTCCATGGGTACCCTTATGTTTATGTATGATTGGTTATGTATGATTTTATATGTGCAAAGCATATTCTTGAACATGTTATGATGTGTGAACCTTGATAGCACTCCAATGCATTGGGAAAAGTTAAGTCTCATGAGACATAATGTGCAATGGTCTTGGCGGTTAGCCTTAACTCATGCTACCATGTGCAATGGTCTTTGTGGTTAACCTTGACTTGTGATCCTATATGTACAATGAGCCTTGAATCATGCTAAAGTCATTTTTTATGTTGATACCATATTACTATGGAACCATGTTTATATGATCCCATGATTATATTTTGTGATTTCATATGTTTCATGCATTTTTTATATCATTATGTCATGCCTTATAACCTATGTGCTAAAGCTTTATATTCTTATGTTTATTACCTTAATAGGATTTTTAACTTATACCTTGGTTCATGTTATCCCCACGTTATCCTATAAAGATGTTTGAGCACAATGGAAGTTAGGATCTATATATGATGATTAAATAAAGAAATTTTTTTCTTCGTCCCATGTAATCAGTTTTATGTACCTAGTCTTCCAAGACTCTAGACTTTACGATCCTTGTCTTGTAATTTGAAGTTTATTTATGCATAAAATCATGTAATGATATTTGTAAAAGGTTGGGTTTCTATAGTTGGTATCTGAGTATGGTCTAGTTATTTTTTGAGATTAGTAATAGTGTACTTTAATTAGAACCTTATAGATGAGACATATTATAAGAAAAAATACCTAAATTTTTGTATGTATAGATTAAGTGTTTTTATAAGAAAATACATCCTTGTCTAGATACAAACAAGTGGAGGTCACTATTGCATAAATGTATCTAGGGTTAAAACCCAAAAAAACAGCTTTGAGCTAGGCTCGAATGGGAACCGATGCATGAAAATGGACCTTTCATCACTTCTGTTTTGACACTCCTATGCGATATTCTTTGGTAAATCAAAGGCTTAGTATGAACCATTATTAAGGGAACAAAAAAAGAAGCCCATAAGAATAAATTTTGGGAAATAGATCATGGGTAACTTGGATTGAAACATAGGTAATCACAATTTCGGATATACTTTACTTTAAGAGTTTATCCTTTTATGTTTAATGTTTACTTATTTATGATTATTAGATAAGTATTTAATCCCCCTAATTATATATTCTTTTTCTTAGTTAATGGAGGTAAATAGAAGAACACATGATAACAATCAATGTGATAGGAAATGTGATGATTTCCCTAATGATATGCCTGGTATGATTGGAACGGGTGCTCAAAACATTATGATAGTACTTTCTTAGCTATCTAAAGTTATGAATAATAACTTGAATCATGTTTAATGCCCTCATAACCCAAGGAAATATCTAGTTGTTATAGAATACTTCATGTAGAAAAGGGCTCCCATGTTTAGTGGATCTTTCTATCCCCTCCCCCTTGTGGAACAATGTATTAACTCCATTGAAAATATATTCTCTATTCTCCATTTCTCGGAAGAATAAAAATTCTTACTAGAAGTATAACATTTTGATGGGGAAACTAATCTTTGGTGGACACTGATCCAGAATATGAACTCCCAAGAGGAAATTGATTCCATGGATTGGGAGGAATTTAATAAAATGTTTTTCAATAAATATTTTCCCTGAACCCTCTATATAAAGATAGAAATAGAGTTCCCCAAACATAATTAGAAGTAATATTTGTCCATAGGGGTTTATGAAGAAAACTTTACAAGGCTTGTAATATGCACCTTTTGATTTTTCATGAACACTAGATTCAAGGTGGATTGCTTCTTTAGCGGACTAATGTTGAGCCTACGAAAAGTGTTTCTAATTCTAGACTTCGACAGTTATGAGGAGATTGTTTGTTGTTCCCTCGAGGTTGAAATGGAGATTAGATACTCTCAATGGTCTCGTGGGACCTATGATAAAAAGTAGAAAATAGAGTCTAATATGGGTGGTTTGGAAAATATATTCCATGATGAAAATAAGATCAAACATCCCACGTGTCAAAACTGTGGGAAGAAGCATCCTGGGAACTATCTAAAGGGAACTAGGAATTTCTTAAAATGTGGGAGAATGGAACATTTAGCTAAAAAATACCGAAGGGATATGATGAATCCCACTAATGTGGAAGAAGAAAGGATGGTTTATATCAACACTCAGCCTATAGTGCAGTGTTACAACTGCAAGGAACATGGGTGTTATGCGAACAATTTCCTTAAGCCAAGGGTAGGAAGAGGAAATCAATAACAACCTCCAAGGAAACAAGGAAGGGAATATGCTATCTATACTATTGAGGTGGAGCCAAAAAATGATGTGGTGGCAGATATGATAGTTATTCATTCATGAATAGAAATTATACTATTTTATTCTGGTTTTATGAATTCTTTCATATCTTACAAGTATAGTTGAACTATTCTTACACCACCTAAAAATTTGTAGATTGAGTTATTTGTGAGTAAGAAAAATGGGAAAATTATTGCATCAAAAGTATATAACATCTCCCTGGTTAATTTTTTTGGGCTGAACCTACCAAAAAATCTCATCATGCTTCCTTTAGTTGAGTTTTATGTTATCTTGGGAATGGATTGGATATCTTTATATGAATCCAACATCAACTATTGGGAAAGGGAGATCGCTCTTCACATCCCAAAGAATCCTCTAATTATTTACAAGTGTAAGGAGGAATATTTATCTCATTTTGAATTATTGTCTCAAGTGTGGATATTACTGCCTTATGAGAAATCATGTCCGGCTCAAATGATTGATACAAAAGAGGGAATCAAGCTCGAATATTTTCCCATTATAGGGGACTACACTGATGTATTTCCATTAGAATTGGTTATTCCTCCTTCTAATTGAGAGGTTGAGTTCTCGATTGAACATATTCTTGGATCCCTACCTATATCAAAGACACCTTATAGAATTTACACTATTGATCCTAAAGAGATGAAGTAGAAGTTACAGGAGAATCTAGATAAGGGTTTTATATGCTCGGGTTCTTCACATTGGTGATCACCAGCCCTATTCATCAAGAAGAAGTATGGTTCAATGGGCCTCTGCATATATTATCATGGGATGAATAAAATCATGATAAAGAGAAATTATCCCTACATTGAATTAGTGACTTGTTTGATTGGCTTCATGGGTCCAGTTATTTCTCTAAGGTTGACCTTCGGTTGGGATATCTCCTATTAAAGGTGAGGATGGAAGATATTCCCAAGAATGCATTTAGAATGATGTATGGACACTATGAGTTCATAGTAATTCCCTTTAGACTCACTAATGATCCAGAAATTGTCATGGATCTTATGAATAGAGTCTTTTGAGATTACCTCGACAAATTTGTGGTATTCTTTATCAATTATATTCTTATTTACTCTATGAGTAAGGAGAAACATAACGAGATTTTGAATACTATTATAAAGACTTTGCGAAGGGAGAAAATATATTCAATGTAAAATAAATTTGAGTTCTAGATGGAGGAAGTATCATTCTAGGGGAATATAATCACCAATAAAGGGATATCTATAGACCCTTAAAAGACAAAGGCAATCGAAGAATAGACCAGACCAGACTCCCATCAAGTGGAGAATACTTTGTGGTGTACATCGATGATTTAAATATATAATTAGAATGTGTAATGATAAAAAATTATAATTTGATAGCCTATGACTCAAAGAAACTAAAAATACATGAGAAAAACTATACCATACATGATCTAGAGTTGGTGGATGTGATATTTGCATTCAAAATTTGGCAGAATTATCTCTGTGGGGAGAAGTTGTGAGATGCATACTGATCACAAGAGTCACAAATATATATTCACATCGAAATATATTAATATTTGAGAGTGAATATGGTTAGATATCATCAAGGAATATGACTAATCAATCCACTACCATCCCGGTAAGGAAAATAAGGTGAAAAATGATCTATGTAGAAAGGATCATGTATCCTTATCAATGATGAGAATTGAAAAGGATCCAATCTTCTTAGATTTTTCAAGTATGGGAATGGAAATCATTAAGGGAGTATCATCATCAATAAATTATCAAATGGTTTCTCAAACATCCCTCATGTAGAAATAAAGTATTTTAATAGAAAAGATGTGGAAAGACTAAAAAGGGTGGAAGCTATTAGAAATGGGAAATCCTCTGAGTTCATGATTTACAAGGAAGGAGTTGTAATATTTGGGTCACAATTATGTGTACTATATGATATAGAGATAACAAAGGATATTTTGAATGACACACATAGACCAACCTTCTCTATTCAACTAGGGAGCGCAAAGATGTATCAAGATCTCTGGGAGAATTATTGGTGGGATAATATGAAGAAAAAGATTAATGAGTATACATGAAAGTGTCGGGTATGTCAGAAAGTGAAGGATGAAAGAAAAAAGTCTAAGGGGATGATTCAACCACTTCCCATACTAACATAGAATTTTGAGAACATCACCATACACTTTTTCACTAGAATTCCACGGAAATCCAAAATAAAAAATACTTTATGGGTCATTATGGATCGTCTTACAAAGACAACTCATTTTATAAAAAATTTAGAGGAGTTCACATTAGAACAACTTGGACTGATATATATCAAAGAGGTGGTAAGGCTGTATGGAGTACTACTATCTATTGTATCTGATAGAGATCATATATTCACCTCGAAATTCTGGAAAATCCTCCAGCATGTTGTAAGAACTGAACTGAACTTTAGTAAGGCATGTCATACTCAAACTAATGGCCAATCTAAGTGAAATATTCATACATTGGAAGATATTTTGAGAGAATGTTCTTTGGACTTAAAATTAATTTGGGACCAATATCTTCCACTAGTCAAAATCATTTACAAAAATAGTTTCTACAACAGTATCCGAATTGCACCATATGAATCCCCTTATTAGAAAAGGTGAAAAACACCAGCATGTTGGGATGAAGTCGGTGAGAAAAGATGGTAGGACTTGAAATGGTTGAAGAGATGGTGGAGAAAGTGAAAAAAATTGAGATCACATCAAGGCATCCCAAAGTGGAAAAAATATATATATAGAAAATCATTGATGATACCTTTAGTTTAAAGTTATATACTTGGTATTCCCTTGTATATATCAATAGAATAAGGTCATGAAATTTGGGATAAAAGAAAGCTGAGTCCTAAGAACATCATCCCCTTCGAGATTCTTGATCGTGTTAGAACTATGGACTATCAACTAGAATTTCTACCTACCATGTCTAAAGTACAATATTTCTTCCATGTATCTTTATTAAGGAAGTAAATACAAGATCCTTCACATGTACTATATTCAGAGGTGGTACAGTTGCAGAATGTCCTTTCTTATAAGGAGCAGGAAGTGAGGATCTTGGATCATAGAGATAAATTTATAAGTAACAATACTACTCACATTGTCAAAGTAATATGGAAAAACCAAAAGTAAGAAGAGGAAACATGGGATCTAGAGGAAGTAATGAAGGAAAAGTACTCGCAGCTGTTTACATATTAGAATTTCAAAGAAAATTTCAAGGGTGAAATTTCATAAGGGGGATGAATGTAACAACCAAATGTTTAATCAATGTAATTACCATCTTATAATTATGTTTAATAGTATAATCATATATGATTATAAATATAACACAATACAAACCTTATAAATAAAGGATGAGTAAAATAAAAGGTATCACTTGTAGTTAAGAAACATATACTGATGAAATAGTAACTTGGCCTTTGGAATAGTAATATAACCCTTATGAATTGTAAAACATCAAATGTAATAGTAACCTCACTAATGAAAGTATAAATAAAATTTATCCATCTGATAATTGACAATATGGTATAATTATATCTAGTATGAGTGAATAAATATTTTAAAAATTATTGATTAAGTGTTGGTATTTTTGAAAGTCGTGTATATTTAATTACAATTTTTTTATTAATTAAATAATTCAAAATAACATTTATTTATATAAAATGAATTCATAAATTATTTTTTTATTTATTATGATCATAAGATAATTTTATGTTACCTTAATTTATTTTTCAAAGTTTTAGAAAAGATGTTTTAATTTTAAAATTTGTATTTTTCAAGTAAATTATGATTTTATTTAAAAATAATATTTCTCATATTTAGATAATTATTTTTGAAAATTTAAGTTTATTTTTGGATTCTAAATGTATAAAAATGGTTTGGGTTAATTTTTGGTATTTTTCTGAAATACTTGCTTTTTTATGAATAGTGAAACACGATAATTTACCCTATATATACATTATGATTTAAATACACTATTGCTATAATCATTGCTGATATAAGTACCATTGGTTAGAACTCTCATGCTCTATTTACTATTTTTGGTCATATGAATCAATAATATTCATATTATTGAGGAAAAATATTAAAGAAATGAATAAAATAATGGGAAACCCCTCATCTCCTCCACTATAAATATCACCCCTCTGTAACTTCTCTACTCACACCTCTCAAGACTTGTTCTGAGTACAAATTTTACTCAAATTTATCTATAAGGCCCTATAACATGTCCATTAGCCCTTGGTATCTTCAAAAGACCAAATCCTCCTCCCTAAATAGGTTCTCAAGGAAGTTATATTCAAGAGGTAAATTCTTCTTTTCATTTCTTTTATTTTCATTCAAGTTCCTTTATTTATTTTTCTTTCCTCACATACTTTCATCCTAATGTTATGAGAAAACTATTACCTTACATGTACTGGAATATTTTTAGGATAATTTAATAATTCATCATCATCACTCTTTTCCCCCTCCTTTTATACATGAAATTAAAACACCATCTGGGATGTGTTAATTTATCACATTCAAGGATGACCGGTTTTCAATTTATATTACCATATTCAATTATGGTCATGAAAGCATTTTTATGGTCTAACCAGACTATAATATATCTATTATATACTACTTAATGTTTTTGAATATTTTATACAGATGTTATTAATTTATAAATCAAAATGAGTTTGTTGTGATCAAAGAACCCCCAATTAACCAAAACAATTATCATTAATGTTTTATATAATGATTCATCATTACACCAAATAACCAAATTAATTTTATAAAAATTTAATCTATTGGATGCTTACTAATAACATTCAACTATTGACAACCATTATCATCTTACATGTTTATCCTTACATTTATATAAGTAAACCAATCATGAAAACCTAAGAAACAAATGCTCCCAAACAATGAAATTGAACCTCCTAACCCATAATGAAGGTCACGAAGAAACATGATAAAGTTATAATAAATCAATTAAATTAATAATAGGTTCTGTAAATATAAATTAATTAATTTAATATTATAATTCAAGTGAATATTATCAAGTGAAGAACACCTTCAGACTTAAGGTAACAGATTCTACTTGAACCTCCATCATTCCTTCGGGTTGCTCTATCATTATTTTTACCCAAATAAAGTTATATTTATTTTATGAACATATTATAAATTTTTTTTATATGATCCAAAATCATGTATCAAGACCCATTCTTCATTCTATTTTGTGTATATAAATGTTTTTAAATGGTTCCCTCCGCCATACTTCCCAAAAAGCAAACCCATTTTAAGGGAACCTACTGAAATCTTACCCAATTTCAAGTGAACTCTATCATTTGTTTTAAAAAACCATGGTTTTTATAATATCAATATTTTTATTATGAAAACCTTCTTGGTTCACTCGAGGTTTTATATAAAATACTATGCCCTTTTCTATTTTGAAGTCTCTTTAGTATTTTCCTTAAAATCGCACCAAAATGTTTTAATGCTAAAATTTATTAAATACTTTTCTTAAATGTTAGCACTTATATTTGAAATCAATTACCATTATATGTGCCTATTTTCACTTGTGAATTTACATGTATTTTTTAATGGAAATTTTTATTATAAGTCCATTTATTATTCATTATTCCATGATTATGATACCCATTGTCTTCCATGGGTGCCCTTGTGCTTATATATGATTGATTATGTATGATTATATATGTGGAAAGTATATTCATGAACATGTTATGATGGGTGAAAATAGATAGAGATCCAATAAATTGGGTAAATTTGAGTATCATGAGATGTTATGTGTAATGGTCTTAGTGGTTAGCCCTATCTCATGGTACCATGTGAAACAGTATTAGTGGTTAACCTTGACTTTTGCTCCTCTATGTACAAAGAGCCTTGAATAATGTTAAATTAATGTTTATATTTCTTTAAAATAAAAATTAATCCATTTTTATATGATCCCATGAATATATTTTATGATTCCATGTGTTCCATGCATTTTTATATCATTATGTCATGCCTTCTAACACATGTGCTAAAGCTTTATTCATATGTTTATTCCCTTATTGGGTTTTTTATCTCATCCATTTTTTCATGTTATCGCTAGTTTATCCTATGAATATGTTTGAGAACAATGGAAGTTAGTACCTCTTTATGATGATTAAATAAAGAAATATTTTTCTTTATCCTGTGTTATCAGTTTTATGCACCTAGTCTTCCAAGACTCTAGACATTACGGTCCTTGGATTTTAATTTGAAGTTTAATTATACATAAAATCATGTGATGATATGTTTAAAAGGATGGTTCTATATATGGAACCTATTATGTAATACCAATTGAGGCTCCTAATGCATTAATGTAGAAATACATTTGATGGGGTAAATCATGTGTGGTCCTTTTTGTACCAAATACCAAATATTCTATTGATCCTTTTACCCCTTTAGTCTATTAACCTTAGATATCAGTTAACACTACTATACATTTCTTCTTTAAACTAGTATAAACATATATGTACTTAAAGTAAAGAAGTAAATTTGGAACATGTGATTTTTCAAGATTCATTCTTAATGTTAGGCTACTACTTATTATTTTCAGTTATTACCTTCATCCTTAGATTTTCCACTATAATCGTATTATCAATAAAAATGGATTGTACAAGTATTATCATAATATAATGTACACCATATTAAAAAGTTGTGTTTATTCACAATATTACAAATCTAAAAATAAGATGCATCCCATGCCTCCTCTTTAAACTGGAATCTGGCAAATTTGTCTCTAATTTTCTAAAATTCTTAAAATAGATCAAAAATACTATATAGTGATGTCACTAAACATATTAACTGGTCTCCTTATTCAAACATAGATATAATCTGGATACCTTTAGGTATTAAATAATTAATCATGAAACAACAACCTTTATACTTCTTCCTACTTCCAACTTATCTAGAGGAACAAATTTTTAGCCACTATCTCAACTCAGAATCTTAAAAATTCATCATAGAAAATGATAACATGAGAGTAAAAAATAAAATGGATGACTTTAAAATAATTCTTAGAAATTAAAAAAATTTAAAATTATGACTTATTCTTCCTCATATCATGAAACACCTCATAGAACCACTTCTTATTATTCTTCTTATTTCACACTACTTGAAACACTAGTTTCACTCTTCCTCTTATTCAATTTATATTTTTATTTTAAACACAATAGGTTTAAACTCTCATAATAGTATAAAAACACCACTTATTCATTAATATATCTTCACTTCTCTCGTATTTCCCACAAAAACCTCAACATCACTTTTATGCTTCTTCTGTTTTGAGATCCTCTAGAATTATTTTTTCTAGAGGAAACTTTGTTGGTGGGGTAATACCATTTTATGTAAATGAAAATATTAAAATAGATATGTGTAAGAAAAATGTATACATAGACACATCTAAGATCTTTACAGAATTATTTTTCAATGGTTGTCTCAACTTAAAGAGTATTATAAAAATAACCTTATTTCTTTTATCTATTTCCCCTTATATCTTTTATAATATCCTAATAGATATTCCTTAAAAAGTTATAAAAGTTTTCAGGACTTCATTTATTCTTAAAATAAATTTACATTAGCTGTATAAAATATTATTTAAAGCTGTATGAGAAATATAATAGTAGAAGTAACTATGGATTAGCAAAACTTGTGGCAACATGAGTGATTTCTATAAATCTAGCAAAAATTAATCTTGATTATATACACACCATATTTCATATTAAATCTAACCTTATTATTTTCATTATTGGATTAAATCACATTTTAGGATATTTAATTACTAGAAGCACAACACTAGTATCTTTACATTTATTTTCCTCAGAATATTTAACTTTGTAAATTTCATCTTTCTCAAAGAAATTATCAAATTTTGATCTTCTTCCAGCTCAATATTGAATCATAAATTAACTAATGATCATGATTATTTGAACTTAAATGAATAGGTCTTGTATCATCATATGTTATTTTCATTAGAATAAAAAAATTTCAAAACCCAAAATTTTAAGACTTTATAAAGTCTCTCAAAATTACATCCTACCTTGATCTTCTTATCCATGCTTGAAGATCATATTGTCAATATTTTATTAGTTGAATACATACCCTTTTAGTAGAAGTAAGTATGGATTATCACAACTCATAGAATCTTGAGTAATTTCTCTAAATCTAGTAAAAAGTAATCTTGATTCTATACACACCATCATGCATCTTATCTATAACCCTCTTCTTCTCATACTTGGCTTGAATCACATTTCATGATATTTAATTCCTATAATCACAACACTAGTATCTTCACATTTATTTTTCTTTAGAATATTTAATGTTATAAATTTCAACTTTCTCAAAGAAATCAACCAGTTTGGATCTTCTTCAAGTGAAACATTGAACCATACATTAACTAATAATTTTGGTTATTTGAAATTAAATAAAAAGGTCTTGTATCATGTGATGTAATTTTCATCCGAATAAAAAATTATCAAAACTCTGAATTTTTAGACTTTAAAAAGTCTTTCAAAAATACCTCTTTCCTTGATATTCTTATCCACACACGAATATGACATTTTGAAAATTTCCTCACTTGAATATATACCCTTTTAGTTATTTTTAAAGTTTAAAACATTGAAGAATGGATTTTGTATCACCATAAATGATTTTACTCTTCATATTTTAAATTTGAAAATATAATTTATTATACATAATAATTATGGAATTTATTCCTAAAACATTCTTACACCCTACATAAGTCCTTATGCACAAACTAAAATGTCTTAAACAGTACTTAAAATATCATGCACTCAGAGAAATATCATATCGGAACCAAATATCTTACATGTAACGACCCAAAATTTTATCAATGAAATTTCCCTTAATAGAATAATGTTACAAAGTATAAAAAATATACATAACCTTGACAACCTAAAAAACATTATTTTCATAAATTAATATTTAAATAAGTAGTATTTATAGAAATTAAGTAACCTATACCAATGTAATAGTAACTTGATTATTGGAATATTAATATGGGAATTAGGAAGAGTAACATGGCCAATAGAATAGTAACCTCACCTATAAAAGTATAAATAAAATTTATCCATCCTATATATTAAAAAATAATATATTTATATCATGGAATAAGAAAATAAATGTTTTAAAAATAATAAATTAAGTATTGACATTTTTACGAAACATAAATGTTTATTTACATTTTTTTATTAATATAATTATTTAAAATAAAATTTATTTCTGTAAAATATATTAATAAATTAATATTTTTTTATTATAATTATAATATAATTTTATGAGACATTAATTAATTTTTAAAAGTGTCAAAAAAAGTTATAATTTTAAAATCGAGATTTTTTGAATAAATTATGACTTTAATTAAAAATTAAATTTCTCATTTTTAGATACTTATTTTCATAAAATCAATTATATTTTTTAATTCTAAGCATTGATAAATTGTTAGGGTAAATATTTGGTATTTTTCCAAAATATTTGAATTTTTTGGTGAATACTAAAATATGGTAATTTACGATATTTAACATTTTAGCCAAATACCTGAATTTTTGAGTCATGGATGAGTCATGAATGATATAAGTTGCCACTATCTCGAAATAGCTTTCTCTAGGTACTATATTTAGTCATAATAATCAATATTATTGATAGTTGTGAGCTAAAATAATAAACTAATGAATTAAATAATCAAAATACCCCTCTCCTCCCACTATAAATACCACCATGTCCCACCTATCCTCCTCACAACATATAAACCTTGTATATTGATAATATTATTTTAAATTCCTCTCGCAAACCTCTTCTTGATGTTTTGGTATTTTTGGTCTCACCAAAAGACCATTTCCATGGCCCTTAAGGATGTTCTCAATGAGATTACACTCAAGAGGTAAAACCTTCCCTCTCTCTCTCTTTCAATTTATTTTCTTTTATTAGCCTTAATTCACCAACTCTATCAAAATTTACATGATAACTCCATTATAATATATACACTATAATTTTATTATGTTAATGGTATATCCACCAACAATTATCTTCTCTTCCTCTTTTGTTCAAAAAATGAAAACATCATCTGTGAAGTATTAATTCTCCACCTTCATGTATGATGATTTTTCATTTTCTAATGTCACCAAAAATGCGGGTCATAAAACCATTATAATGGATAAAAATATCATAAAATGTATATTAAACCTTATTTAGTTTTATAAAACTAGTTCATATACATAATATTAATTAGTTAAACAAAACTAGTTTGTGATGATAAAAAAACCAAAATAATCTAAACAATTATTGTTAACATTTAATCTAATGAATCATCCAAATTTCTCGAAAAAACTGATATATAAGACAATTTAATATTTTTAAGTTCATTAATAATATATAATTTCAATTCTGAGTAACTATTCCCATTTTACATCATCTTTCATACATGTATACAAGTAATCCAACCATGAAAACCAAGGAAACGAACACTCCCGAATGATGAAATTGAATCTTATAACTAATCAAAAAATCCATAAATGAACGTAATAAAATAATAATAAATCAAATAAATGTGGAACTATTTCTGAATTAAATTATTTAATAAATCCAATTTCATTATCCAGGACATTAATTTCAAGTGCAGAACACTTTCAGACAAAAGGTAATGGATTATCTCCATACCTTCATGTACACTCCATAATCTATTTTAGGCCATCAATATATTCAAAAAAACTCTTATTATAAAAAATACTATCTAATTTCATTTTTTGTTTTATGAAAACAATTATGCTTTTCCCTTCTTTAAATAATCTTTAATATTTCCCCTTAGATCGTACTAAATTGTATCAAAACTCTTTTTCCATGATTTTACCTCAACTAGACATAATTTATCATGGTCTGTGATTATTTTCCCTTGTGATTTAAATCTATTATTTCATACAATCATTTATGATATTCCCATTTTTTATGCCTTACTACATGATTATGATACCCATTTCTTTTCCTGGGTAAATCTTATGTTTATGTTCGATTATTCATGTATAACAAAAATTCAAGAACATGTTATGATTAGTGTGCACAGATAGAACTCCAATGTATTGGGTAATGTATAGTCTGATGAGATGGTATATCGGGATATGGATTAAACCTGATTCATTTGTGGGACATTGTCCAGCATGTGAAATGGTCTTGGCAATTAGCCTTGACTCATGCTTATGTCATGTTGTATATTTTTTTACATATTTTCATGATTCCATAATTACATGAGCCCATTTTTAAAATGTTATGATTACTTATGATTATTCATGTTCCATTCCTTTTTAGGTCATTATGTTATTCCATCTAAATCATGTGATTTATTTTATTCCTATATTTATTCTCTTACGAGGATTTATAGCTCATCCCATTTTTCTTTTATTCCATATGTTATGTTATGAAAATTTAAGAGCTAAGAGGCAGTTATGATTTCATTATAGAGATTAAATAAAATTTGTTTTTATTTTGGCTTCATGCTTTCTAATCATGTTTAAAATCACGAAAAGTAACTAGACTTTATGATCCTTGGTTTGTTTTTTATGGCAAGTTTTTCTTAAAATCATGTAATAATATGTGTAAATGCATATGGTCACTATAGTTTGTATCAGAGGAAGGTCTAGTTATTTTTTAATATTAAGACTTGAAAACTTTAGTAATAACAATAGTAATAATTCTATCACCATAGATAACCTAGATTATAACTTAGAGAATCACATGTAAGGATATACTTTTCATTTATAATTTTATACTAATATGTTCCAAATTTCATTTTTATATGCTTATTAGGTAAGTAATAAATCCCCCATAATTTTAATTTATTTTTTCTTAGTTAATGGATAGAAATAGTAGAACCCATGCCAACAATCAGTTTGATAGGAAATGTAATGATTTATCTAATGTAATTCCAAATCTGATGGGAACGAGAGCTCAAAACTTTATGACAGTACTATACCAACTGGCTCAAGTTATGAATAATAACCTAAATCATGGAGAATTTCATCCTTCTTGTAAGAAATAAAAAGTTGTGGCCAAATCATTTATGTGACAAAGGCCTCCCGTATTTATTGTATCTTATAGTACCCTCATTAGAGAAAAATTTATTAACTTCATTGAGATGATATTCTTATTCCTCTAGTTATTGAAAGAAGAAAAAGTTTTATTAGTGATTTATCATTTTCATGGGGAAGTTAATCAGTGGTAGAAACTGATCAAGAACATATAGTCTAAAGAGGAAATTTATTCCATATAATGTGAATCATTCATGAAAATATTTTTCAATTAATATTTAATCCAAACACTATATCTTAATATGGAAAGGATTTCCTCAGACTGAAGCAAAAGGAAGATGAGTCTATCTGGGCGTATGAGGAAAAATTTACTAGGATTTCATGATATATCTCTAGATTTTCTATAAACACTGAAATCAATGTGGATCACTTCTTTAGTGGACCAAATTTTATTCTATTAAATTTTTTGTAGATTTGAGAATTCCACAGCTATGAGGAGATTGTCTATTGTAACCCTACGGTTAAAATAGAGATCGGACACTCACAGCGGTCTTGTGGGACTAGAGACAAAATTATGAAAATTGAGTTTAATATTGGAGGATTAATATATAAATACCATGATGGAAAGAAAACATAACATCCCACATGTCAAAATTTTGGGAAGAAGCATCCAACAAACTACCAAAGGGGAACCAGGATATGCTTCAAATGTGGAAGAGAGGGGTATCTGGATAATAATTATTAAAGATAAATAATCCCAAAAATTGTTTGTAATAAAGGAAGGTTCATATTAACACTCATTTTGTAGTGCAGCGTTTCAGCTTCAAGTAACAGGGGTATTATTCAATCCATTAAACTAAGCCAAAGGCAGTTTGATGCAATAAACAACCACAATCACCAAGGTAACAAGGAAGGGAATATTCTATCACCACTATATAGGTGTATCTTGATAATGATATGGTGACAGGTAAAATAGTTATTCATTAAAGAATAAGGAATATACTATTTTATTCTGGTTATATGAATTATTTCATATCTTTCAATTTTATTAGAACTATTCAAAAACCACCTCAAAATATAGAGGTTGAGTTATCTATGAGAATTGTGAATGGGGTAATTATTTCATCCAAATTATATAATTACTCCTTGATCAGTGTTTGTGGACTTAACATCCCAAAAAATCTTTTCCATCTTCATTTAGTAGAGTTTTATGCTATATTGTTCATGTATTGGCAATATTTATACAAATTCAACATCAACTTATGGGAATGGGAGATCACTCTTAACATCTCGAAGCATCCTCCAATTCTCTACATGTATAAGGAGGAAGCAGAATATTATTTATAATCATTTTATTAATTATAGATATTATTTCTTTTTGAGAAACCATATTTATCTAAAATTATTGAGACAATGAAGAGAATCGTTCTTGAATACATGCCCACTGTGAGGGACTACACTGATGTGTTCCCTAAAAATGTTCTGGTATTCTTTTTTACCAAAATGCTATGTTCTAAATTGAAATTATTTATGGATATATTCATATATCAAATACACCTTATAGTATATCCCCCATTGAGTTTGAATAACAAAAGAAGTAGTTATATGAGAATCTAGAAATGGGTTTTATACACCTAAGTACATCATCGGGTAGTGCACCAGTCATCTTCTTCAAGAAGAAGGATGGATCACTGATCCTCCGCATTGATTATTATCATATCAACAAAATCATGATAAAGAACAAGTATCCATTATGATGAATATATGAATTGTTTGATCAACAATGTTGGTCCAAGTATTTCTCTATGGTGGACCTTTGGTTGGGATATCACCGATTATAGTTGAAGAAATAAGATATTCCCAAGATTGACTTTCAAATTAGTTATGGATACTATGAGTTCATATTTATTCCATTAAGACTCACTAATTCCCCAAAACGTTTCATGGACAAAATGAAAAGAGTCTTTAGATATTACCTCAACATATTTTTTTATAGCATTTATCGATGATATTATGATATACTCCAAAAGAAATGAGGATCATGAGGAGAATTTGAATATTGTTCTAAAGACATTGAAAAGGGGGAAAATGTATGAAAATTATAGTAAATTATCGTTTTGGATGGAGGAAGTATCATTCATAGGGAATGTTAACACTTGTAAAGGGATATATATGGACCCTTCCGAGAAAAAAGTAATAAAATAGTAGCCTTGGCCAACATCTGTAATGTAGATTCATAACTTACTTGTTCTATCTAGGTACTACCAAAAATTTATGAAGTTATTCTCATGATTGTTAAACCCACTAGCCGTGTTAACTCTGAAGGGAGTAAAGTTTATTTGGATCGTTGAATGTGTAGACTACTTCAATGAGTATAAAAAGAGTCTTATAACTACACCAATACTCATAGTACTAATAATTGGGGAACTATTTATGATATATAAAAATTATTCAAAGAAAACATTAGGATGTGTACTAATGAAAAATGATAAATTGATAACCTATTATTTAAGTAAATTAAAAATTAATGAGAAAAACTATCCTATGCATGATCTAGAATTAGAAGTAGTGATCTTCATGCTGAAAATATGATGGAATTATCTATATGGGGAGAAGTGTGAGATATATACTGATCATAAGAGCCTCAAGTATATATTTACATAAAAAGAGAATAATTTGCGCCAACGAATATGGCTAGAGCTAATCAAGTATTACGACTACACAATCCACTACCAACCTGGTAAAGAAAATAAGGTGGCAGATTCTCTAAGAAGAAAAGACAATTTAACTTTTTCAATGATGATAATTGAGAAGGATAAAATATTCTTAGACCTGAAAAGGATGGAAATGGTAATCGTTGTGGAAGGTACATCATCAATCCTTTCTCAAATTGTTTCTCAAGAATCACTTATTTAGAAACTAGAAGATGTTCAAAGAAATGATGAGGAAATTTAGAAAAAAGTGGAAGCTATTAGAGATGGTTAATCCTCAGAGTTCAAAATTTATGAGGAAGGAGTCATAATATTTGGTTCATGACTATATATAATATCCAATCCAAGGATAATGAAAGATCTTATGAATGATGCACATATCTCAACTTTATCTATTCACATAGGAAGCACAAAGATGTGTTGATATCTATGAGATCAATATTGGTGGGACAGTATGAAGAAGGAGATTTCTCAATATACATAAAAGTTCCTAGTAAGTCAATAAGTGAAGGTTGAAAATTATATGTCTTAGAGGATGATGAAACCATTAGCCAAACCAGCATGAAATTTGAAAAATATCACCATGGACTTTGTCACCGAACTTACAAAGACATACATAGGAAATAATGCTATATGTGTCACTATATATTATCTTACTAAGATATCTCACTTTATCACAATATGAGAGAGATTATTATTGATTTAACTTGCATGGATATACATCATAGAAGTGGTAAGACTTCATGGAGTACCATTATAAATTGTATCTGATCAAGATCTGAGTTTTACCACCGTGTTTTGTAAAAGTCTCTAATGTTCTCTAAACACTAAGTTAAACTTTAATAAGGATTATCATCCTCAAACTAATGGATGATCTGGGCAGACTATTTTGAAACAATAAGACATGCTGAGATCTTGTTTTATGGACTTCAAGGGAGGATTTGACCAACATCTACCACTGGTCAAGTTCTCTTGAAAAAAAAGTTTCCACTCAAGAATCAAATGCCTCCATATGAATCCCTTTATAGAAAAATATGAATAACTCTATTATGTTGGGATGATGTCAATGAACAGAATCTTCTACGACCTAAAATGGTCAGAGAAATGGTATAAAAGGTGAAAACCATTTAGCATCATATCTAGGATTCCCAAAGTCGATAGAAGAGTTATACTGAAAATCATTAATGGTACTTAGATATTGAAGTTGTAGACATGGTATTCCTCTCCATATATCTATGGAAGAGATTTGTGAAATTTAGGAAGAATGGAAAGATAAGTCCTAGGTACGTCATCCCCTATGAGATTCTTGATTATGTCAGAGATGTGACCTATCAAATAACACTTACACTAACCATGTCTCAAGTTCATGATGCATTACATGTACCCTTATTGATAAATTTTATACCATATCCATCACATGAACTGAATTCATAGGTGGTATAGTTGGAAATGATCTCCCTTATGAGGAGTATTTGGTGAAGATCTTGGAGTGTAGAGATAATGTTCTAAGCAATAAGTCTAATCACTGGATAAAATTACTATAGAAGAACCATATATATGAAGAGGAAACATGTTAGCTAGAGGAAGAAATAAAGGATATGTTCCCTCATCAATTTTCAACTTGTAATGTAAAATGAAATCTTGAGGGAAATATTTTCTATGGGGGAAGAATGTAACAACCCAAAATATTACCAAGGGAATTACTCATCTTATAATTATGTTATATAGTATAAAACAGATACATCACCTATAGAACCTAATAAAAAAATTATTTTCACAATTAAGAATGAAATATGTGGTATTTATAGAAATTATGGAACATATACCAATGGAATAGTAACCTGATTTTTGGAATAGTAATGTGACCATTATAAATAGTAACTTGACCAATAGAATGGTAACCTCACTTATGAAAGTATAAATGAAATTTAGGAATCTTATAAATGAAAATATAATATATTTATATCATGTAATAAGTAAAAAATGTTTTAAAATGATAAATTAAGTATTGGTATTTTTGTGAAACATAAATGTTTTCATACAATATTATAATTATTATAATGATTTATAAGAATATTTATTTTTTTATAAAATTTATTCACAAATTGATATTTTATTTTATTATATTTATTAATAAAATTTCATTAGACTTTTATTAAATTTTCAAAGTGTCATAAAATCCATTATAATTTTAAAATTGAGATATTTGAATAAATGATGGTTTTAGTTAAAAATAAAATTTATCATATTTAGAAAATTATTTTCATAAAATGGAGTCCCAATTTTAATTATAGACATCATAAAATGTTGAGGGTGAATTTTTATAATTTCTCTAAAATATTTGGGTTTTGGAGAATTGTGAAATACTTTAATTTGTGGTATTTAACATTTTAGACAAATACATGTATTATTGAGCCATGGTTGAGTCATAGATGATGTAAGTGGACACTATATTGAACTCAAATTCTCTTGTTAATTAATTTAGTCATAATAATCAACAATATTGATATTCTTGAGCTAAAATAATAAACTAATGAATAAAACAATCAAAAGACACCCCTCTCCTCCCACTATAAATACCACATGTCACCACCTCTTCTCATCAATCATTATAATCAAAGAAACATGTTAATATTCTTCCAAATTAATCTACCAAACATATTCCAAAAGTTCTGGTCTCACTGGTATCACCAAAAGACCATTTCCATGTCCCTTAAGGAGGTTCTCAAGGAGACAACACTCAAGAGGTAAAACCCGCCCCTCTCTCTTTCAATTTCTTTTCTTTTCTTATCCTTCCCTCCCCTCCTCTATCCACTGTAACATGATAAATCCAGTATAATATATATACAATAATTTTATTATGTTATTGGTACATCCACCATCAATTCCCTTCTCTTCTACTTTTGTTCAAAAAAGAAAACATCATCTATGAGGCGTCGATTCACCACCTTTATGGATGATGATTTATTTTAGTGACACATTCAAGGATGGTCATAAAATCTTTATAATGGTTAAACCAGATTTTAAAACATATATTACAAATTATTTAGTGTTTCATAACTAGTATATATAAATAATATTAATTAATAAAATAAAAATATTTCATCCTGATTGAAAATATTCCAAAATAATCTAAACGGTTATCATAAATGTTTTATCGAATGAATCATCTTCATACCTAGAAAAAAGATATATAAGCAAATTAAATATTATTTTTGTTCATTAATAACTTGTAATACCAATTTTGGATCACTATTCTTAGTTTACATGATCTTTTATACATGTATACAAGTAAACCAATCATGAAAACCGAGTAAATGAACACTCCCAAATGACGAATATGAATCTTAAAAATTATCAAAAATTCTATAAAAGAACATAATAAATTTTTACTAAATAATATAAATGATGAAGAGGTTATGAATAAAATTATTAATTAATCTAATTTCATTATCTTGGACATTATGTGAAATTACATAACACTTTCATATACAAGGTAATGGATTCTCTCTAAACCTCAATTTTTCCTTTGGGTTATGATTTCTCTCTCTTTACCCAAATGTAATTATTAATTATTCTTATTTACTACTCCTAAATTATGTTTGTATGTTACCAAAATATGTACCTATCTCTATTATTCTTTCTTTTATGTGGAAATACATGTTTAATATGTTTCCTTTCTCAATTCCTCCTGATAATGTAGCCCATTTAAAGGGAACATCCTAGTTTCTTACCCATTTTCATGTATACTCCATTGTCTATTTTAAGCCACAAATATTTTTATAAAAACAAACTTTTTATCCTTAAAAACTATCTAAGTTCATTTCTGGTTTTATGAAAACAATTACACCTTTCCCCACATTAAAGACTCTAGTATTTTCCCTTGAACCGCACTAAAGTGGATGATTTCTAAAGTTTCTTAAACATTATTTTCACATGATATCACTTAATTTTGACAAAATTTATCATGATTTATTCTTATTTTTCCTTATGATTTAAATCAATTCTTTCCGGGAAACCTTTATTAGATGCCCATTTTTTATGCCTTCTTACAAGATTATGATATCTATTCTTTTCCTTGGGTAACCCTTATGTTTATGTTTGATTATTCATATGGAACACATATTCATGAACATGTTATGATGAGTGAACCTAGATATCACTCAAATGAATTGGGTAATGTTTAGTCACATGAGACATCATGTTAGAATATGGAGTAAACCTGATTCCTTTATGGGACTTTTTCCACCATGGGAAATTTTCTTGGTAGTTAGCCTTGAATCATGATTTTTTCATGTTTTATGTTGTTTCTTCATTCTTATGATTCCATGATTACATGATCCCATGTTCTATGTGTTACGATTCCTTATTTTTATTCATGTTACATCCCTTTTTCACTACCACAAAAACAGTTTTTCGCAGCGCCCCCCCCCCCCCCCCTTTATCAGCGCTAACGAAAAAGTGTTGATAAAGGGGGTGCCTTTATCAGTGTTAAAAAAAGAGCTTTTAAAGGGTGCCTTTATCAGCGCTAATAAAAGTACGGATAAAATCACCCCTTTATCAGCGCTTGTTTAGTAGCGCTGATAAAGGGGGGGGCTTTATCAGCGCTTTTTTTAAAAGCGCAGATAAAGGGTCAGCTTCAAAAAAAAATTAAAAATATATTAATATATTAATATATTAATATAGTTATATTGATATATAAATATAATATATAATTTTTAAATATATTTTAGATAAGTATAAATGTACATTTACACTTATTATACTTAATATAAAAGATATTTTGTGAAAATGGATTCTTAAAAAATTAAGAAAATATTTTTAATTAATAATTTCCTAATCATTATGGAGTAAGAGACATTTAATAACAATTTGAAGACTAAAAAAACTAAAAAAATTAAAAGAAGATCCAAAATATGTTGAAAATGCAACTCAAACTTCAAACGACCATAACTTCGGATCTGAGTGTCCGTTTGAGCTCTACCACATATCAAATCGAAGCCTGCGACGAGCTCTACGTCGTTATGACCTGGAAAATCCCGGTCAAGGGATTGTCGAGGCCAAAAGAGGCCCGGAAGGCCTCCAAAACTGTGTTTTTAGTCGGGGTACCCCAAATTTTTAACATTTTGTGGATTATTATCCTCGTTTAAGGGGGTATTATTGGATTATTTTGGTGGGGACTGAATTTATTCCAAGATATTACATTCATATTGATATTATGTCTTTGAAATTTTATCATTTTTTATAATTCACTGCTATTTATAATCAAATATATAACAATATATTCATATTTTTTATATATTCACACCTAAAAATTTAATTATAAATATAAATAATAAAATATATTTACATATAAAATATATTAGATTTATCTAAATAATAACTAACATCCATTTTATTTAAAATAAAAATATATGAATATTTATATACCTATATATTAATTTAACTATATATATATTAATCTAACTATATATATATATTAATCTAACTATATATATATATTAATCTAATAACTATATATATATTAATATAAGTACATATATATATATATATTAGTATTACTATAAATATATATATTAATATCACTATAAATATATATATTAATATCACTATATATATATTAATATAACTATATATATATATTCATATAACTATATATATGTTAATATAACTATATATATGTTAATATAACTATATATATGTTAATATAACTATATATATGTTAATATAACTATATATATGTTAATATAACTACATATATGTTAATATAACTATATATATGTTAATATAATTATATATATGTTAATATAACTATATATATATTAATATAAATATATATTACTATACGAATAAATATAACTAAATATATATATATATATAGATATATATATATATTAATATAACTATATATATATATATTAATATAACTATATATATATTAATATAACTATATATATATTAATATAACTATATATATATTAATATAACCATATATTCATATTATAATATAACTATATATATTAATATAAATATATATTACTATACGAATAAATATAACTATATATATATAGATATCATGAAATGGAAGACAAATCAAAATAGAGTAGTGGTAAAGGCTTAGGCACGCAGGGGGGAGGTCTCGAGTTCAAATCCTGGGGGAGACAGGGGCGCGCGCGCATGGGGGAATATAGCAGCAAGCGCTGTTAAAGGGTGAAGGGGGTGTGTGGGGTGTGTGGGGTGTTGTACAGAGGCAGAAAAGCGCTGTAAAAGGGGGGGCTCAAGCGCTATAAAAGCCCCCCCAATTGGAAGTATTTTTAAATTTTTTTTAATTTTTTTTAATTTTTTTAATTTTTTTTAACTTTTTTCAGCGCTTTTTTAAAAGCGCTGATAAACGGGTCCTTTATCAGCGCTAAAATGAAAGCGCTGATAAAGGAAGTGCTGATATAGGACCCCTTTATCAGCACTTTTTTTAGCCCTGATAAAAGGGGTCTTTATCAGCGCTTTTCGGAGCACTGATAAAGGTGACCCCCCCATTTTTCTTCACTGGCTTTATCAGCGCTTTTTCTAGCGCTGATAAAAGCCGTATTTGTAGTAGTGTTTTTGTCCTTATATTAGGCCTTCTAGCCCATTTTTTATGCTTTATTCCTTTGTTTATTCCCTTACTGGGATTTTTAGCTCATCCCTTTGTTCATGTATTCCTGAGGTTATCATATGTAGATGTATGATCTCAATGGAAGTTAGGGTATCATTATAGAGATTAAATAAAATATCTTTTTTTTTATTTTGGTTTCATTCTTTCTAATCATGTTCCTAATCTTCCAAAGACACTATAATTTACGATCCTTACCTTGTTTTTGATTGATAGTTATGATTAAAATCATGTAATAATATGTGTAAAAGGCTCGGGTCACTATGTTACACCTAACTGAAAATATTATGCATTGATTGGAATATCACATAAACATAATAAAAGTCAAATGTGGTGTAATTAATGTCATACATGGGTAGAAAATAATGCATTATTTCCAAGACATGGCCAATTTCTTCTTAAACTCTAAAATTCAAAAACCATATAACTGCCTCCACACTTATTCAAAGAAAATTCATGACTTCAAAACACTTAAAGTCATCTTGGATGTACTCTAAGAAAATATTGGCATTATTAAAATAATTAAAAACTTCTTTATCAAATTTCTAATGAATTTATTCATCATGTTAAATCAACACCGAGTTTTCACATGACCTTAAATTCCCTCTCAATACCAGATTCATTTCATAATTTTAAAAACTTCATCCAACTATTGATTATAACTCATTTCAGCAATGTTAAATCCTAGTACAACTTTCATGGATTCTAAAAAATGCACTTATCTTCCTCAAACACATTGAAACTATTTTTATCCACTGAATAATAGCTCATACAATCTATCCATAATAGTTCATCAGTTAATTCCTTCAACCTCTTATCTTTAATTCTTAACATGTTGTTGAAAGTGATCCTTCCACTCCTGCAGTACTTTTCATATCCATACAATCTAGATCAAAAATCATCACATGGGATTCCCTTTGAATTATTCTATCTAGGTATTAAAGGGAAGATCCACCTTCAATTATCTTCCTTTTACATGAATTCTTCATGAATGGAGATCATGACATTGCCCATAAAATTATGGGAAGTCTTATTAAGTATTGGTGGGTAGCTTCTCAATTTATCACCCATGATTTCGTAATAAACATAGTTTCACTTATTTAAAACAAATGAAAACAACACAAATGAAAACATCAATTATATATAGAACCTCATGGATATTAAGAGACCTCTATAATATGGGGAGGTTTTCTTTTTGTATGTGGAATTGAAGTTTAATCTTGGTGATAATGAATTGGGTCAGGGACATCACACATATATCCTTTCAATTATCCATAATAGACCCTATAAGACTTGGTACTTGGTATTCACATATAAGGTGATGTATGATAGGTTTCCAAGGACCGATTAACAATTAATCAATAAAAAATAGAAACCCAAATCCCATTATCAAACATATTTTGAAACCCAGATCCCATGATCAACTATCTTTTTAAATTGAAAAAATATATCAATAAATAATGAACTTATGTATACCTTTCACTATATATTGTTTCTACCATGGTCTTTCATCATATATTTGATGATGATCACTAAGAGGAGGTCACTATATTCTCTTCTAAGTAGTGTATCAATGGGTTAATATTAATCAAACCATGCTTGGGTGGACCTCTCCTTCCTTCTATGGAATACTAGTGTATCATGTAATAAATATAGGGGGACAAGTAAGCTTCAGTGAGAGGGGGAATCGGAAAAAAGTTTGGCAGGGATGAACTATCACCATCTCATGGTGATTGCCCCTTATAAATCTCTTGAGGATACTCCTTAAGAGATAACAAATTAACTCGTATATTATATAATGTACGAGTTAATTATTCATTCATTCATGCATTCATTAACATATGCATCATTTATTCTCTATACACTACATCTCATGTAATGTTTCACCAATGATATCCAATAGTGGAAGATACATAACATTAACACTTAACATTATAATACCTTAATACGATCTAGGGTTTTTAAATAAATCATATAATATGATTTACTATAAAAACACTATGTTACTATATACCTTATCATATATACAACATGATGTGGTAGTATCTTGATATGATATATCATGCTTTTATAATATAACCTTATGCATTATATTTTTATTCAAAATGCATCACATGCATGCGTGATTTAGTGAATATCTATATCCATATCCCACTTATACTAAATCATTATAGACATTGTTCCATTTCACTATATATTCTATCATATACAATAACTTTTGAAATATTTTCCAAAACTCTTTTCGATATTTTCCAAAAAGCTTTTTGAAATCTATCATTAACATTTCATTGTATCACATCATATGAAATACCTTATGAATACCCATCCAAAAAACTCCTTTTAGGATAAATCATAAAACAATTTATGTGTACCACTTTAATTAAAAATAAATCATTATTCAATCAACCACGAAGTGCTACTCCACGAGCATTTTTAGTGTTGAAAAAAATAAAATTTCCTGAATTCATAAATGAAATAAAAGATTGGCCTCTATAAAATCATCAATTAAACTCATGATATAAAGGGGTATGGTATGATCTCCCTTAAACACATGTATCTCTATACTTGAATCCACTAGATACGTCATATGAAATCATCAATTTTTATACGTCCCCTTGTCCAAAATATTTGAGTTACCATATGACATTGAGCATGTTAATCTTATATAGCTACTCAAACATTCTTTATTCTCAAATTATAGAATGGCATGGTCAATGAATACTATATATGTCATTCACCTTTATAGATGACAATATCACATGTCCCTCGCCTAATAAATAAGCATTCCATATTTCATATATAGGTACATTGTAGACTCCATCTTTATATCTCAATTGAGAGACTCGATGTCATAATTTTCATATGAGATGAAAAATCTCATCTTGGTTAAGCACCACACCCTAATACGCTAAGCCAAAGAACCTATATAATAAATGTTTCAATGTAAAAATGTTATCATGAAATTTATATCACCAAATTTAGGTATTGGTGAAATCAAAATATAATCAATTGACCATTAATATATCAAATACTTAGTGTGTGACACTCTATGTGGTATACTTTATGGGTCATGTAGCATACAAAATATAATTACTTGAGATTTTGGATCCTTTAAAATACATTCTATGTTCTATAACATTTATTACAAGTTACAACCAACAAAAGCAGACAACAATATATTAAGAATAAATTATTAATAATTCCATAATAAATAATAATATGGTATGAAATTAGTACACATTACCTTTAGATGGTAAATAATTAATATGAATCAATATTAAAAATGTTATTTACAATAAGAGTTGTTTTCTTTATATTATATATTTTATTTTAAAAAGAAAAATTGAAAATTTTTAGAATTTAAGTTTGAAAAATTAAAATTCATTTTTTAATTATTCAAAATAAAATAAAATAAAGATTTATTTTTCATATTTTTCAAAAATAATTAATTTACATATAAATAGTGAAAATATTGATTTTCTTAATGTCATCATTTTTATTATATATTTTTTACTATATGAATACATTAAAATCATTTGAAACATCTTCTTATAAAATTATATATTATATGTTTTGAAAAATCATTTTACAATACATTGTTAAATTTATAGGCCAATGCTTAATATTTTGAATGTTTGTATAGTAATTTAATGAAAAATGTATTTTTGACTGTGATTTATAATTAATTATAACATAATAAAATTCCATTTTTTTGTTTCTTTTATTGTTAAATAAATACTCATTTAATAATAATAATAATAATTTTAAATTTATTTAAATAAATTTAATTGATAATTGTATCTTAATCATAAATTTTTTTGTTTAAAAAAAACCTTTAAAAAAAGGTTTTTACTTGTTACATGTGTTAATGTTAAATTAATTTCCCTATATATAGAATGATAATTTGAAAAAAAATTATTATTATATTTTAGATAATAATTTTCAATTTATTTTATATGGCATATTTCATTTTCAGTTATAATATTTAGATTTTTAGAATTAATTAAAAATACAGAGATAATGGTGAAAATTATTTTTTAGAATTATTTGTTTTATTAATATCAAGGAATTTATATAAAATAAATTAAATTAAACTCCTTTAAATAATAAAATCTTACATGGTTTATAAAAATATTAACAAATATATTAACACTCATTTAATTGGTAGTTATGACAACAAGTTGGGTTTTCTCCCTTCTTCTATTGGCCATTCAGGTGGCTATGAGGGAAAGTTTTATTTGCTTCCCTCTTATCAGAGCTCTCCAGCGGTTCACCCCCCTTCTCTGGGGTCTCCATCAGTTCTGCCTTTTTCTCCCCCAACCACCCCTAAGTATGTGGGACCAGCTGGGGTCTCTTCTCCTCAGAGTTCGGATAGTACAGGGTGAAGATATTCTTTCTCCCTGGGAAAGCATGAAAGGCTGTCTACTCATATACAGGCCTCCCCTTAATCCTCAATGGAGCTATTTTCCATGACTAATAGAGTTTGTACCAGGTCTCTGTCTAGAATATTGAAGGTGGGTATGGACTCCCACTTTGCCAAGTCTACGAGTTCTGGAGCCAATCCTAGAACCCTCTTTGATTAATGATTCATATCCTAATATGGAATGCCCAGGGTTTTGGAACTCGTGTTAAATCAAACTTTGTGGCTTCTGAGGTTAGAAAGAATAAAATTTCCTTGGTTGGAATTATCGAACACAAACAAAACCCGATCAAGATTGGTGACTTTTCTAGGAAACTCAAGATGTAGGACTGTCTGTATGCGGATCCCAATAACAGGCACATCTGGATATTCTGGAACAGGTCTTGTAAGGTGGATATGGTTGGGGCTGGAGATCAGTTTATCACTATTAGGGTGACACATGGTTTCCATATCTTTCTCGTTTCCTTCATTTCTGGGAGCTGTGATCCCCAAAAGAGGGTGATCATGTGGAATGAGCTCACCCTATTCGATCCGGGCAATCTCCCGTGGCTTGTGGGTGGTGAATTTAATGTCGTGGTGAACTCGGACGATAGGAAGGGGAGAGGTCCTTATACCAGAAGGTCCAGTGTTGATTTCATCCAATTCATGGCCAGAAAAAGTCTTCTGGGCCTTGGTTATTCAGGGGATAACTTTACATGGTTCAACAACCAAAGAGGAGGTCGTAGATAATGGAGTCGCTTGGATAGATGCTTGGCCAACTTGCAGGCTATCTCCATGTATGCTGACACGAGTGTGGTTCATCTGGTTCGTGGTATTTCATACCTTTCCCCAATTATCATATGCCTCTCTTCCAAGCGTGATACTCGAGTGAGTTATAGGTTTTCTTGGTTGTGGGTCTACGCTCTTAGTTTCCCTGATATTGTTATAATGGCCTGGAGGGATCCTATCCAAGGGCACTCATGGTCTTCTATTCATAACAAACTGAGGCACCTCAAGATTAGGTTATAGGTGTGGTTGCAAGACCTTCTCCCTCTGGACAGAGAAATAGATGTCACAATGAAGGAGGTCGATCGCCTCGAAAGGCACCTAGGAGAGGTTTGGGATGATCACGTTTTTGAGGATCTAGTGGGTAAAAAAGATACCATGGTGGACCTGTTACTGAAGCAGGCACATCTTTCTAAGGAATCAGCAAGGTCCAAGTGGTTGAAATATGGGGATCAGAATACTTCATATTTTCATGCTTTTATCAAGGAGAGGAGGAGGTTCATTAAACCAAATATCAGGCTTGAGGATGGGTCCTTCACTAATGACAGGGATGTTGTTGGTTCCTTGGCTATCTCGCATTTTAGGGATCTTCTTGCAGGTCCCAATGTTCACTTGTTGTGGGGGTATCCAAGTGAACTTACAGATCTCTTTGATGTTATCCCTGGTAGTGTTTCTCCCCAGGATAATGATGGTTTGGGGGCCCTTCCTCAGGAGAAAGAGGTCTTTAATGCTATGATGAATTTAAATCCTGATAGTGTAGCCAGTCCAGAGGGGTTTCCTTCCACTTTTTATAAAGACTCTTGGGAGGTTGTTAAAGATGATTTTCTTGTGGCTATTCAGGACTTCTTTCACGGTGGGCACCTCCCTCATGTTGCATGTTCCACTACCCTTGTGATCATTCCCAAGTCCAAAAATCCTACATCTATCCTTTATTTCCTCCCTATAAGTATGTGCAATGTACATTACAAGATCCTCACAAATATTATCAACTTGAGGCTGTCAAATTATCTTCCCCAGTGGATCTCAATGGAACAACATGGTTTTGTGAAGGGGAGATCTATCTAGGGGATATTTCCTTGGCCCAGGAAATGATCAGGGATATAAAACTCCAAACTCATGGTGCTAACTCAGTCATCAAGCTTGATATTAACAAATCCTATGATCGCATGGAATGGAGTTTCATCAATAGAGTTTTAGCAGGTATGGGTTTTTCTCCTTGTAATATTGACATTCTTTTTAGATGTTTTAGCTCTTCTTGGCTTGCGGTTTCATTTATGGGAATGGCCTATGGATTCTTCAAGTCTACTAGAGGTCTTCATCAGGGAGACCCTATTTCTTCGAGCCTCTTTATCATTGCCCAGAATTTCCTCAGTCTTCTCATCCATAGAAACATGTTCAATAGAGCCATCCTTCCATATCTTCTCAAACTGGGGTCACCTTTAGTGTCCCACTTGATGTTCGCGGATGATACTATTATTTTTCTGAATTCTTCTAGTAGATCATTGCAAATCTTTATTAGGATGCTAGAAGACTACTATCATTGGAGTGGCCAGAGTCTTAACAAAAGAAAAAGTAGTTTTTACATTCAATGCAAATTTCCTTCGAGTCGTATTTCTACCGTGAGCCACATATTGGACATGAAAAGAGGGGAGTTTCCCATGGAGTACTTGGGGGACCCTTTATCTCCAAGAAGGCTCCATATTTGTGATTTCGATCCTCTTCTCACTAGAATAACTGACCAGGTCTTTAATTGGAAAAATACTTTCCTGTCTTTCGGTGGTAGAATAGCATTGGTTAATAGTGTGCTATGGGCACCCCGATGCATGCTCTCATTTTGGCCATGTCTTCTAAAGGTGTCATTAAAAACATTGATATAATTCTTGCCATCTTCATTTGGGACCCAAAAGTGGAGGTAAAAAGGCACTAGGTTTCATGGAAGAAGATGGGCCGACCATTTATTGAGGGTGGGATTAACATTAGAATTCTTGAGGACACCATCCTTTCCATGCACGCTAAGCTAGCATGGGAGGTGTTGGAGAACAATACCTTATGGGGGTGCACCATGCACGGTAATTCTACAAGAGACCAGGTTTCTTCAGAAGGCTGTGTTTCCCCATTTTGGACTGAGATTGAGCCCGTCATAGATGCTCTCAGGCTCCATTCTTGTTGGATCCTTGTTAAAGGAGAAGTCTCATTCTGGCATCACAACTGGAGGGGGGAGACCTTCGGTTACCCGTTCTTCCCAACCACTAATATTTCTTTCAAGGATGCCCGATAGTACCCGGTGTTTATCAAGGTTGTCCAAAACAGTGCCCAATATGATCTTTGTAACCACATAGAGATTTCCATGGAATCAGATAGGTGTGTCTTCACTCCTTCCTCCTCTAGCCAATTCACGACGTAGGACTATCGTCAAACCTTCTTTATGAAGGACCATGGGGAGGTATGGAATGTTACCCTTTGGTCCAAGAGTATACCCACCAAGTTTAATTTCCTTCTATGGAGAATCAGGAATAGAGCGCTTCCCACGGACGATAATGTTATGTGTTGTGGTATTTGCTTGGTTTCTTGATGTGTATGTTGTAAGCAACATAAGGTGGAGAGTTTGATCCACCTATTCTTTGAAAGTGAGTGGTCTCATGAAGTTTGGGGTTTTTTCGATGAATTTACTGCTATCTCCACTTTGATAATGGTGGTTCATCCCTTCCTCGATTGATGGTACAATGGTTCAGGTGATGGTGGCCTAGAAAGCTCTACATGTACTATTATCCTGCAAGAAGGGTATTGGTGCATGTGGAAAGCACGCAATAAGCGGATCCATGAGGGGTAGTCTCGACTGGTCTCCTGATCATCTTCAAGGTTAAAAGTCTTCTCATCAACTTGATCAGGGCTCTGGATAACTAGGGAGAGGCTTTCTCCTTGCAGAGCTTCATGTTTGGTCCTCGCCGCTCCCCTCAGGAGAACATCCACCGCCTGGGCAACTGGGTATGTTGGCGCCCCCCTTCAGCGGGCTTGAAGATCAACAGCGACAGGTCCTGTGTATCAGGCTACATTGGTGGTGGTGGGGTTGTGCGTGATGATAGAGGATCAGTCATTCTGGCCTTCTCCATTCGGCTTGGTCAGGGTTCGTCCCTTCAGGCAGAATCCATGGCCATGTTCAATGGTCTGAAAATTTGCAGGGAGAGAGGCTTGGACATCAGGGAAGCGGAAACAGACTCTATGCTTCTACAAAACTCGCTTATCAGTATGGGATGGATTCCTTGGTCTATTCTTTATACCATTAGAAGTTGTCGTGTCTTTCTGGGGGATAATATCAAGGTCTCTCATACCTAGCGGGAGGGGAACAAGGTGTCAGACTATTTAGCCTCAGTGGATATTCTTGGTCTGGAATGCTTAGTCTTTCATGATCTTCTTAGTTTGAAGGCGGAAGGGGTGAATATTATTAGAGGTGATGCCCTCGATATTCACTATTTTAGACCCCCTTAGTCTCTTCCCTTTCTTTTTACTACTTATTTTTCGGGCTTGGCTACCTTGTATCTTCTTTTTTCCTTTGAATAAAAACTTACATTATGATGATAGTGACCAAAAATTCATTTTCTACTAAAACAGTTTTTGTAAACATTCTTTGTTTTAATCTAAATGTTAATTTTATAATATTTAAAAATTGAATTGGATTAAATAGACGATAAACATAGTTCCATAACAATTCATTTTTGTTATAAATGTAATCTTAAATTTTAATTATAATTTAATTATGAAAATAAAAAATTAGTTACTAAGATAAAAAATAAAAGTGAAATGGATATAAAACTTTAAAAAAAGGCCTTAAACCACTCTATATTATCTCAAAATGAATTTTTTGGAGGCTTCTAGACCCAAAAAAAATCACACGTCACTTTTCCAACTTTTTTAACCTTTTTACTCTTGAATAGTGAAATGATATAATTGAAATGTAAGGGGTGTTTCCAAAACAACCCAACTCTTCCCTTATAAAAAGATACAAATTACACCTTTATTAATATATATGTTAGGTCCACTAGGTCAAATACCCTGTGAGGGGGGTGAATCAGGTTATGAAAAATTAAAACTTTCTCTTGTTTGGATCTTTTTTCATTATTAGACCAAACATAACTCTCTCTTCCTACTGTAGAAATGTACGAAAAGATATGCAATCTTGCATATGACACAATTATTTTTACTTGGTTCACCCTCACTGGGCTACGTCCAAGGAGCATACAACAAGAATGTGTATATGTACCAAATTCACTAAGTCTCACTACCAATAATGAGTGCAATGTTCAAGCTAGATCTTCTATACCCATTCTCACTGCCTTTACAAGGTTTAGGGTCTGATCACTGCATTCCCAAGGGTCACTCCCTCTGACTCTTTCTCTAGATCACTGCCGGTGGAAAGGTCCATCGTCTTTCTCTTCCTTCACTCACTGCTCTTGGAAAAGAATCCACTCATAGTTTATCGACTTGTAGGTAAAAAACTGTTTATAGACATGTAGGTCCCTTAATTTTCATGAATATCTACATCCTCAACTATAAGTTGATTCTTTGTTGAAGTTATTTTTTCTCCCATAGATGAAGTCCACCTTCCCGGGTACCTTTAGGTGCCGTAAAATACATTCACAAACTGAATGGAATCCTTTTCAAGCTCCCTTGAGAAAATTGGGAACCAAACCCATCTTTGGTGTACTAAGTACTAGGATTGGTACGTGGTAACCTCTCCCACATACTGATATCACCGATGTGAACCTCTCTTCATCCACATACTGCCTCCGCCTTCGCAATCATGTACAGCTACCGCATAACAATTCCTCGAACCTCCTCTGCGAAACCCCTCTTGTCTACGAACTATTCTCTATTCAAAAACTACTTTCACTTCTGCGTACTAGATCTCCCCCTCTGCATAAAATATGTGGAACTCTTCCCCTCCCGTTCTGGAGATTCCTCCTCTACTACCGAGTCAACTCCTTCTACATACTGGAATTCCTCCTATGCATACTGGACATCCTTTTCCGGTTAAAAATACCCGCAAACACCATCAACACGAACCACTTTCAGACTTTTCCAAATTCCCAGAGAAAAATATGTTCTATAATGATGTTCAATATCTAATGTAATAAGTAGGATTAGAAACTCTTATATATGCAAAGATATTCGTAAAAATTTCTAATCTAAGATTTACCAAATCTTATATCCATCCTCCACCACTTATCGATTCTTCTGCCGCTGTGAATCACAAACCACCCGTGACCCATTTTTCGTACATATTTTTCATACTGTATTTTTTCCTATGTGGTCAATCTTCTTCGCTAACTAAAATCCATATGTGTACCACACCGCCACTCAGCGAAGAACCGTTTTTGGTTTCGCAAACCACATCCACATGTCATTCCTGCCGCTCTGCGTACCATTCACATAACATGGTATGCGGCCCATGAATTATGGTATGTGATTATCATACTTTGACACTTTTCTTCAACATTCTTCATAACATTTACTCCTCTGAATAAATCCTTCCTTTTCCAACATAAAACATTCAATTTTGAGACCCAAAAATTTGGAAAACACTGGGAAACTGTGCCACCTTAAAAATATGTCTTCAACGAACATCATCCATACTCATTTGCGGTCATCTGGAATTGTCAACAAACAAAATTACACAAAAAATAATTCAAAGGGACACCATGAAATTTTTTTTCCCAATAATCTCTCCCTTTGGGTTTGTTGACAACTCTTATCAAAATAATTCTTTGTATTTTTATATCCTGATAAAGCTCCTTCCATCTTCAACCATAATTCTCTTCATGTGATTAAAATAGTAATAAAGGATTTAATTAATACATACTCTAAGCCCACATGATTTATGCCCTAGGTGACAGATAAGAGTATAATGAAAATTTCATCAATGAACCAAATCATCACTAGTCACTAATTTCTAATACCATACTGATACACTAATACCAATGAAATACTTCTATAACATATTTCATCACAAACCTCATCCATATTTATATCTAATCATTGATCAATAACTTCTAGCATTGTTAGATTTAATTCTCCCCTATCATATAGCTCTTCAAAATAGCTTCATCTTAGCTTCAACTCCCCCTATCTCGCTGCTCCACTTAATATCTTCTTCCCATGCCTTTTCTTCCCCGAGAAATAGTCAAACTTTCTCCCCCTTTGTCAACAAACCTGAATAGTACTTCAAGGTTGTCTGAAATAGGGTAATGAACACATATCAACACATTAGGGAAAGACACATCATACCATGGGGGTGAGGGGGACCCACATCCACACTTTTTCAAGTGTGGTGCATGCTCGCACGTCGTTGGGCACGGGCGAAAAAATAAAATTTATAACCTACTTACTACTTAGGAAAGTGGAAATACAGGGTCGAACCACAGGGAGGCCTTATGTTGTGTTTGGTTATATAAAAAAAATAAAAAACCCACAAAAGAACAAGCATACACAGTTGGTGGTGGTGAAGTGGAGAGAGTGAGAATTAGTGTGTGAGGAAATAAGGGTGAGATAGTGAGGGAAAAGGGAGTAGAAAGAGAAGAAAGGGAAATTGAGGTGTAAATAACTAATAGATGAGTAGGGGAAAGTCTACTGGCCGATTTGATATTTCTTAGACTTGTTCATGCACTGAAGTTAAGAAATATGGACCTGACTAAAACCAATAGGTCAGATTTTTCGTCTGGTCAATTTGTGATGAATTAGCTCTTATAGTCCTTCAACTGTAAAATTCATTCCATCCAATGGTGAAAACAATTCAGATGTCACTGGACTCAACTTGTCAGTTTAGTTCAGTGTGTCTCTCTCATTCGAGCAAAACACACTTGTCAGTAAGTTCCTCAAATTGAAATTGTTTTCATTAAAATTCAATCAAGATTGGTTTTCACTCGACCTTGTTGTTTTGAACATAAATTTGTTCTAAGTGAGAGAGACATTCTAGGAAATGATACAGTGCATGAATCAGACTAAACAAACCTAATCAACCAACTTATTCCCCTCTAAGGAATTTATAAGGACATAATGGTTGGTTTTAATGCAACAATAGAATTAAGATCAATGAAATTATTATTGAATTAAATTACAGAAAAAATAGAGCACAAGGAAAACTAAGATGTTTGAACTCCTTTCTACTTCTCCATAAATTACTAAATCTTGCTACTTAATGGTGGGTGAAACGCTGGAGTTCGCTCGATGTCCCGCCCTAGGAATTGAGGTGTGAAATCATCTTATCAGATTCTCTCGATACTCCAATCTGCTCACGAAGGAAGGTGTTGAATGCTCCCCTTTCCCTGTTCCCCCAGTCTCGACCAAAGCCCCGTTTCCTGTCTAAAGTTCCCTCTATCTTCTGCAATTTTCCCTCTGGTGTCCCAATGATTTTTGTACCTATCGTGTATGATAATGAATTTAGAAGCCTCTGAAATCTCACCCAAGGAGCTCTCTGGCCTCCACGTGTAGCTTTCACTGTGCTTCTCCTCCCATGCTTGTCACCGGAGCAGTTTCTCCTAACTGAATGAAAAAAAATGTGCACGCGCAGCAAACTACAATCTTCCCTGGAAACAGCAGATCCACGTTCCACGCTTCTATGTGCATGTCACCATCTTTTTAGTGAAATCACTATAAGTTTATCCCGCCCCCTGCAATGAAACAATAACAAACAAACATGAGCCCAATAAAAAGTAATTTTTATGTATAACTAAATAAATTCATATACTATTGTTGGCGCAAAAATCTTGCACCCAAAGAAGGGACGGAAAAGAAGCCTTGCGCGCTGCCTCGTGAAGCTCTGGCGCGAAGCACCCACTGAGCATCGAGCCCGCTGCGAAGCATAGAAGGAATTAACGATCCGCGAACTCCCTGACGTTCGCGAGCCCACCGCAAAGCACAAGAGGTGGTAACGCTCTGTGAATGCCCTGACGTTCGCGAGCCTGCCGCGAAGCATAGGAGGCGGTAACGCTCTGCGAACGCCCTGACATTCGCGAGCCCACCACGAAGCACCCTCCGCCCCTTCGCGCCGCGTGATCTCTACTTCGCGGTGCCCCTTGCCTATAAATACTAGGTTCCCCCTGAGACCAAAGGACGAACAATACGACCTTTCGGCTTCTCAACTCCTAAATCGTGAAGCACCCTTCGCCCCGGGAATCATGAGCTCTGCGAGGTATTTTTACTTCGTGAGATGCCTTTTCCTTGTCTCTTTTTGAGCCCCTCTTCTGAGAGGGATGCCCTTCGCGAAGCCTAAGGGTATTCACGGAGGAAGGGGATTCCCAAGGGAACCCGAGCAGCTGCAGAGCATTTATCCTTCGCGAAACACCAATCATGTACTAGTGATCGCCATGCCAAGGTAGGGTCGCTGCATATCACGAAGCACACTACCTCGCAACACCTGCTTCACGAGGCACCTCTGATTCACAAGGCAGTGCTCCGCGAATACTATTCCACTTCGCGAAGCACCCCCCATTCACACCTCTTCCCCATGCTAAGGCCAACGCACTCCACTTCGTGAAGCACACTCCTTCGCTTGGAAATTCCTCTTCTCGTGCGACCCTCCAGGTTTGCACGATGTGATTTCAAATTCCCACGGACAACATCACCCGTAGCGTTTCTTCTCTTAAAGCTTCTTCTCATAGGCACAGTAACGGCTATTGCTTCTTCGCATAGCCACGCTAACGTGGACCCCTCGATGGTTCGCTCCGTGACCCCCTTTTACCATGGCCTTGCTAGTACCTTCCCTCCCCAAAGGAACAGAGGGTACCGGTTATATAAGTCCTAGGGTTGTTGAGTAAACCCACCTCGTCCGAGTTGCAGGATGTTAAAATGCCAAGCACCTCGTCCTCAACACATGACATTAAACTGTGATTTGGCCCCGTGCCTCGCACGCAGGGTCCCCCCAGCTCGGACATTTTTTATGCCACCTGTCTCCATAGAGACGAGGTCACCCCCTCCACAAGGGATGATATCCTCCTTCTCGGAGTAGTGTATGTCCATGGGAGAAGGGAAACCACCTTGGTGTAAGCCACTATCCCCTCTTACAGAAGGTAGCACCCATGCACCTCCGTATTTCCCCACTGCCAAGGTTAGTGGGGGGCGCGATAGGGAACGAGGTACCTCCCATAATTGGTCCCAAATCCCTCTCTCACTACGCTTTTCCGCACTTCAGGCCTCCATCCTGGAGTAAGTCCCAGCACCATGGGCCGCCTAACGTGTAAGACCCTCTTCGCTTCTCATGGACGCACCCTTCGCGGCGTGATCGTCAGGTCCTTGATGCCTCTTGTTTCTCACACCGAGCATGACTCATGTGGGCTTAGAGTGAGCATCAGCCATGGAAATTCCCTCATACAGCATGATGTTAAACTGTATGCCCTCGTCCAGCATGACGTTAAACTGTATGCCCATTTCCAGCATAACGTTAAACTGTATGCCTGCATCCAGCATGACGTTAAACTGTATGCCCCCGTCCAGCATGACGTTAAACTGTATGCCCCCATCCATCGTGACGTTAAACTGTATGACCCCCTCCAGCATGACGTTAAACTGTATGCCCCCATACATCATGACGTTAAACGGTATGTTGTCGTGCATGACATTAAACTGCACACCCATATGAACTACGAGGTCTTTGATCCATGTCACGACATGGTACGTAGGAAGCCTCCACGAGGTTCAAGCCCACTTGTCATTTTATTCACGTCGAGTTCTACCTTCGTCCAGTATGACTTTAAACTACATTCCAGTCTGACGGAAAGCCTTTGTGACCACCCGAACTATGAGGACTTTGATTCATGTCAAGGAATGGTACGTAAGAAGCCCCCCTGAGGTTCAAGCCCATCTCTCATCGGACCAAGGTCCCTTCCTCACGTTGGTTCGCCGACACCCACCCTCTGATCTACGAGGACTTTGATCCATGTCAAGGCATGGTACGTAGGAATCCTTCACAAGGTTCAAGCCCACCACTAGTGGACCCCCGGGTCTACTTTCAAGTCGGTTCACCGATGAAACCCTTTGAACTACGAGGACTTTAATCCATGTCAAGGCATGGTACGTAGAAAGCCTCCCAGAGGTTCAAGCCCACCACTCGTTGGTCATTCCAACCTTCTTCTCATCAGTTCATCAACACCCGGGAAGCCTATTGTGTAAGCCCCACACCATCTGGACCAAGGTCCTTGCTCTCGTCGGTTCACCGACACACCATCCTGAACTACGTGGTCTTTGATCCATGTCAAGGCATGGTACGTAGGAAGCCTCCATAAGGTTCAATCCCATCACCCAGTCATTCCGACCTCACTCACGTCGGTTCACCCCCGTCCCGCATGACATTAAACTGTATTCCACATTCCATCCGAACTATGGGGACTTTGATCCATGTCAAGGCATGGTAGGTAGGAAGCCTTCACGAGGTTCAAGCCCACCACCAGCGGACCCCCCGGGTTCGCCTTCACGTCGGTTCGCTGATGATGCCCATTGGACCAAGGTCAAACTTCACGTCATCTCACCTGCACCATCCCGAACTACGTGGACTTTGATTCCCTGCCACGGGGATACGTAGGAGGTCTCTTTGTGGCTCAAGCCCAACTTCACTGTCGCCCTTGCGACAGTCCCATCTCAGTCCCCCTCCGCTTCATCCACCTACCCATCATCCACCCTGATTTTCACCCGAACCATCATATCCCGACGAGATCATGCCATTCTGCTCCTCTTCACAACATTCAGGAAGCCGCCCATGGGTTGGCCCCGATATCGGCATCCCTTCAAGGGAAATTCGTCAATTTGATTCACTCCAGCTAGTGTTTTGATCAGGCCGACCTGTCTCCGCTGGACGTTAAACTTGCGACCTACCTCGTGATAAACATGAGATTCCTGAGGAAAACCTCGGATGGAACGCCCTTGGCGTAACCGTCTCCGCTAGACGTTAAACATGTTGCATACCCTGTGTCAAACATGGGATGCTGAGGAAAACCTTCGATATATACCTAGGGCGTATGATTCCCCGTGCTTGAAGTGGGATGTCTCGGGCTTCCACGCCCTCGAGAAGCCCTATGACAAGGGACAAAAGACATACACGCCAGTTCCCCAGTATACAGACACGCTACTGATGCCTCGACGTGACTACTCCCCCGACTGAAGGTTGCTTCCTTGACCGGACCCTTTGGAATGTCCTGACAGAAGCAGTGTAATTAACTGGCGTCCATGGAAACATGGCACTAGGAAGAGTTTCATGAACAACATATTAAATCTATGAGGGAGACCCGGAATAGTTGACGAGTTCTAAGGAGGAATCCACATAAGGAAGAACCGAAATCCCATCATCCCGGTTTTGATCAAGGAGCAGACGTCCCTGAATAAGGAGCGGATGCCGCCCGACTTTGGAAAGTGGGAATGCACGGCAACAAGTAGTGCGTCCTCCGCAGACGGATGCGCGCGCCCCGACGAAAGCGTCGGAAATAGAAATGGTGAACCCGACGTGAAATTATTCTCCTCAAAGTGGAGATTAGTAGCGTTCGAGACACCAGTAGATTAACGTGTCACCGGATCCAGATATTTGGCACCGGGTCCCGCCAAGAAAATAGCGGGCCTGGCGTGAAACTCCCTGGAATTTGTGGTAGTAGAACGTGGGGCATTTCGTTCTGAAACGTGTTGGCGTGGATCCTTCTTACAGACGTGGAGAATGGAATGACGCTGGGGCACTGGTTGTCAATCCTTTTCCTCGCAGTGCTGATGAGTTGATCTCTCTGTTTCCCAGGAACCAGGTTGCTGCTATGGAGACGCGATCACCGCCCGCTCACCTACACAGGGGCAAGGGCAATATCGGAACAGCCTCCCCACATGGCTCTGCTGCCACCACAACGACTTCTACATCCGTGAATATGGGGCACCCATGTCCCCTCTCCCTGTCAGATATCATCCAGCGAAGGGTGATCAACAACCTTGTATGCAGGTACGAGGAGGAAGGGGTCATCCCAACTCGGGATATGGCCCACCTGGAACTGGAGGCATCCAGGCCCCGCCATCAACGCCGCCCTCAAAGGCCGCACGGGGAGCCCCTGCTCCCCACCCCAACATTCAATTGTTTCGGGATCCTGTCCCCAGAACGGCTCGATGACTTTTCGCCTTACGCTGATGAGGTGGGTGATACCCAGCTTGGCCCGCTCAAAGTCCCAAGTCAGGGGATCCAAGCAAGGGATCCCACCCTGATGCATCAGCACCGCCGACCAGCTTCGCTAGAAGAGCAGGTAGGCTACGCCCCTACACCACCTGTGCCAGCCCGTTTGACCCGACGTCAACGTCGGGCCCGTGCTGAGGACTCTCGTCAAGGTGCGTCGACGTCAACAACTACTGTGGCCCGAGCCACCGGCGACGTGCAGCATGTAGTCCCTGTATACACTGAGCAGGGGAAATCCTTCACCCGACCAGGACTGAGGCTCCAACCGCCCCATGAGCAGGTCAGGTTGTCTCTCGGGGTTATAGGCCTGAGTGGTGATGGCCCCGAATCAATTCGTAGTAATTTCAACCCGTATGGAGGGCATCCCCGTACCACTATTCTGCAGAGTGTGGGCCTCCCCCGCTCTGACGCTCCTCATGGAGACATGCCTCGTGCTACCCCCATCACGAAGAAAGACCTGCCCCGCGGCAGTGACGCTCCGCGCAGAGACCTCTCTCGCGCCCACCATATAGGGTATGGAGACCCTCCTCCTGCCCCCGACCGTCGATATGAAGGCACTGGCCATCCGGTCTCTCTCCAACATGGGAGTCCTCCCTACATCCTCTCTGCAACTGGAAAAGGTCCTCCTCGCCCCAGCAACTTGAGAAGTGAAGGTCAGCCTCGCTCCGCCCAAGTGGGTATTGTACATGGAGGCCTTCCCCATGTTCCCTTCGACATTTTCCCTAGTTCTCCTCGCACCCCAGTTATCTCAAGCGAGAGCCCTCTCCACCATGGCGTCAGCGCCGCCCCGAGACCACATGTTGAGAATCAACCATGTCCCAAAAATCCATCTAGGGGCAGGAGAGCGGGTCATCGCCGCTACAAGAAGAGTCATGGGAAGGCCTGGGTGGAGATCAGACCTGCCTGTTTCTCGGACTCTGAAGCGGAATGCGACTCAGCGATGGAACCTTCTCCCCGCTCCTCCATGTCAAGAACTAGGGCAGGGACCAGGCACGTCAGCCTCATTCTCCCAGAATGTGAGGTCCACCGGATTCCCACCTCCCTCCGCAGGTACATCGAGGAGGAAGAAATTGTGGAAATGTTGTAGGTCCCGACTGCGCAATCACCACCGTCGTCACCAGAAGCGACCTCTACCTCTACCAGAGATCACGGGGAGCTGTTTTGTGGACCAACGACGGCAGAGCAATGGCGTAACCCATCGCCGGTGGCCGCAACTCCCACGCCAGAAGTTGTGGCTATCATCCCATCGTATCGTGATATCGTGGACAGGTCACCTCACTCTTCAGAGGATGGCCAGGAATTCGGCGGCTAGTCAGCTCGTTTACCATATTCTCCACCACCAAGTTTACTCTCCCAGTGGTCTGCCTCGGTAATGCTACCGGTCCCTCAGCCACCCCCGGTTGACGAGTGGGGAAATACAAGGCCAAACCCTGAGTCCGAACCCAGCAGCTTCTGGAGCATTCTCGCAGCTGATCACTTCCCAGAGAAGTTCTAGCCGACGGAAGTGCTGAACTTTCGCGCACCAGAGTACCTAACCCCAGAGGAAGTGGGGTGCTTTTGCCGAACCCTATGGGTGACACACTTCCGCCTTCGTTACGAGCGGGTGATTTACCCCAGGAGTCGAGAGAACATTGAAGAAATCGGCGAGCAATGCCTCCTGATCGATTTGGCTGCACTCCCTGTGGCCCAGCACCCTGAGTCACCAGACCGTCAGAGCTCCCTTCAATGGAAATGTGTTAAGAGTTTCAAAGTACTCTGCAGATTCATCCAGGAAGCTACCCCCCATGTGCAAGTCTGTGTCTGGGGACAATATTACGCTCTCCTCTTCTGCCCTATTCGACGGCAGCCCGATTCGTTATGAGACATTGAGGACATTCCCTCAATAGGGGTCGCGGTCTACATGGCTGACGTAGTGGACAAGGAAGACGAGCTTGAATTTCTCGATGGAGACTTACCCCCGAGGGCGTACCGCCACTGCTGGACCCATCAGGAAGGGTTACTCGTCAGTAGAGGAACCTTCTAGGCCTCCCTGTACCCACCGAGTCGCTGGTACTCAGTCGAAATGCTGATAAGGGTAAGGAGAACTTCGGAACTGTCAAGCACTCTAACTCGTCCGCCTATGTACAGAAGACAGACGAAGATCCAGAGAAGGCCGCGTTATGCCAGCAGCTTGCTGAGTAGAAGAGGCTGGTTGGCGAACTCTTGGCCGAGCGCGCTGCAGAGCGGCGCCCCGACTATGGTAATCCCAAGCCGGGGAAGCAGGGGAAGGAACAATTCCCCCCAGTGACATGCCTCCGGGAAACCCTAATCATGCTACTTCCACAGACAGGGCAGAAGCCGGAACTTACGTCAAGAGGGTGCGATACGTCTTGCCAAACCCTCCTAAACGACGGGGCAATCTGAGGAATCCAGCTCGGGTTCCCCCAGTCGCCCCACAGGCCGTTCCGCCAGTCACTCCACGAGCCACCAAAGCCATATACCGTGTCGAAGAACCTGGAAACGCACTTGTGATTAGGGATCCCCGTCAAGACAGGGACCCCCACCCGGATGATCTTATAGCGGCACTCATTTCCCGCCTCGAAGCGTTGGAAACGCGGCAGGTGGCAGTCCCACCAGATGAAAATCCATATCCTGCGTGGGTGGATGATATTCCCGCACCCCCAGGTTTTGGGAACCCCACTTTCTCACCCTTCAACGGGATAGGGGACCCGCCGCAACACTTGTCCCACTTTTCTTCCAGGTGTGTCCCCATGCTCGGGACTCTGGCCCAGCAAGAAGCCACCAAGCTCCGATGTTTCGTAAAAACATTGGAGTTCCCCGCATTCGTCTGGTACAACCATCTCCCTATCGGATCGGTGAACGGTTGGGAGGATCTCCGCTAGCAGTTCCTATACCAATTCAGCTCCACCACGCGAAAGACCAGCATTGCAGACCTCTTCAAGTGAAAACAAAGTCCTGATGAGCGAGTCGCGGACTTCATCGCCCGGTGGAAGGGACTTACATACTCCCTCAACATGTCACTGACTCAGGATAAATTACTGACAATGTGTGTAGGGAACATTAAAACGGAGATGGTTCCTTCCCTGATCTCCCAGAACTACCCTGGAGGGTTTCAGGATTTCTCATATAAGGCTCAGTGCCTCGAGGAGGCTCTGCAACAAGCTAGTCAGGAACGTTTGCTTCCCCCTGCGATCCTGTCCAGGAGGGCTGCCAGAGGCAAACCCGCCGCGGTGGCCCAAATAGAATCCCCCTAGGTAGTTGGAATTACTGTCGGCGGCACCGTCCCTGCAACCCCACAAAGGTCCTCCACCTCAAGCGCAGGCTCCTGCCCAGCAGCGACCGCCTCAGAATCGACAGGTTCCCCCGCACAATGCGCCACCACCACCTAGGCGATACAATCAGGCGCCGCCTCCTCTGTAGGCCCCTCCATACCCTCGTCAAGGCCAGGCCCCCAGGGCCCCCTATCCGGAAAGAAGGAACCAGACTTATTCGTTCAACGAAAATCAGGTCCCTAGCTACTTCCAAAGTGCTCTAGAGCAAGGGATTGTGCGCCTACCCGAGTGCAGAAGGCCGGGAGAGGCGAATCTCACTGATCACCCCAACTACTGTCCTTATCATCGGATTCTGGGGCACACCCTCAAGAAATGATATCATTTTAAAGACTGGCTTCAAGACCAGGTCGAAAACAACATAGTCAAGTTGGGCCCGATACCAACACAAGTAGCGGGAGTCTTTTTAGGGTCGGAGATTGGTAGCGACAACGAAGGCGAGTGGTAGCAGGTTCCCATCCATGGGTCCTAGAAATATGACAACTGGATGGCTCAAAGAACCATCTATCGTGCCCATGGTATCATTCGGGCACTCCTGAATCAGCCGGAGCCTTCAGGGGAAGTAGCTAGTACCTCTGCATCGTCTTCACAGCCGACCTCTTCCCAAAAGGGCAAGCAGCGACGACGTAAGAAGAAGCAACACGCTTCACAACTGCCATCATCATCCCGCACTCTTGGAAACTTTTTGCCCCCTGAAATGGGGATTCCTACCATAATCCACCCGGTAGTGGATGACTCATCAAGCGAGAGCCAGGGGTACGCTTCGGTTAAGACAGTGGAGCTGGTAAAGACCTATATGACTCCCGACAAAGGCGAACTCCAGGAGAGCCTCTCCAACGTCCCCAGCCGACGTCAACGTCAGCGGAACCAAAACCACGCCAGTCGTCGAGGCATGTTTGCAGGCACTTTCAGCCAGGTTGTGCACGCTACTGAGACCAGACAGCAGGCTCAGCGCATAGCTCAGCATGTGCAACCCCATCTGACGCCCTCAGCTCTACCTCCACCGCCGTTTGTGCTACTAGATCAGGAAGAGCTGCCTCGTCCGTATCACAATTAGTCTTGCCCGGCTACAGGCTAGTCTCTGCTGTCCGATCCTAGTCCGGTGACTACTCTCTAGGATTCAACTTGTAGGCAGCAGGATGTACCCAACACTAGCCAACCGCCAGTTCAACCGGCAAGCCCTCTATGCCTCCAACTGCAGAACGACCTCTTGTAAGCAGAGGTTCGCGCTTGGCACGAAAGTATGATGTCCTGAAGCACCTGGACAGCATTCTATCAAGGCTTTCTATCCTTGAGGCCCTTCTCCAATCGTCTTAAATGCGTGAAGCACTTGATGAGGCCCTAAGGATCCCCCTTCAGTTTGAGATGGAGGTAGAAGCTGTGGAAGCCTTCAACGCTGAGACAATTGAGAACGCCGAATGTCAGGCAGTTATCTCGTTCTCCGGTGAAGATGAGGACCCTCCCATACAGGGGAATATTCACCCATTGTACATAACTGGCCACTTCAATGGCATGGAAGTCCGCTGCTTCCTCATTGACACGGGTTCTAGGATCAACCTAATCCCGACTTGGACACTGTGAAAGCTGGGTCTGTCTGATGATGATTTGATGCCCTCCGACCTTAGAATCCAGGGGTACGACAGGACCGAGAAATCCCCAGTCAGCAAGATCCGCCTAAAGACCTAGTTCAACGGCCTAATTTCCAGCACCGAGTTCATAGTTTTCTCTCAGGACACTGCCTACAATGCATTGATGGGTAGGCCATGGCTCCATCTGCACGCAGTGGTCCCTTCATCGTATCACCAATGCCTCAAATACTCCCTCAATGGTCGAGTAGGCATACTCCAAGAAGATGCGTCTCCTTTTTCCTCTTATGAAGCCCTATATCTGGAAACTGATTATTACAAGAGCAAGGATAAGAAAATTCTAGTAAGTTAGGATGAACCCATCCCGGTCCCAAGTGATCCCTAGGTAGGCCTGGATGGCGCTTACATTTTCTCGATCCATCGATTGGAGGACACGACCCCGGACATGGGGAAATGTTTCGTTGTTTCGGGTGTGCAAGGAAGACTTGTTCCCGTGTCCAAGCGACGATGGAAAATCACCTCTTACTCCTACACTAACCAGGATTAGGTGATCCCGGAGCCTCCTACCCCTGTGCGGTACCGGAATGTCAAGATTTTGACAATGACAGTACGTCATACGTGTCTCTTCCACCAGGCTGGAATCAACCGACTCAGGAAGACGCGTCACCACAGCTTTGATGTCATAAAACATGTCCCCTTGGTTCAAAGGACAGATGTGATAGGATCGACTGCCTTCATTTCTAGGGTCTCAGTGGCGAGTGGGTCTCCTGATACGATGACCACTGCTGCCCAAGCCAGCACCAGCTGCTCATCAGGGTGTGATAGCTCAGAAATAGCTCCCTTTGTGGGGAACCCCTCCACGGGTGGAGAGGAAGATCCAGAGGATGCTCCCCCCGCCTTCAAGGAAGGCGTCTCTACCACGGTTGATGAACTGGTACAGGTGAACCTTGGTAGCAAGACAGATCCGAGGCCTGCATTGATCAATGCAGCCATGTCCCCCGAGGAGCAGTAGAGGTATGTAGACTTTCTCAAGAAACACCATGATGTGTTTCCCTGGAGTTACAATGAGATGCCAGGACTAGATCCCCAGGTAGTCGTTCACCGCCTGGGCCTCCCGTCAAACCATCGAGGGTTTAAGAATCCCCCCAGAAAGATGCACCCTTCTCACGGTGCTATGGTTGAGGCCGATGTTGACAATATTATCAAGGCGAACTTTGTTAAGGAAGTACAGTATCCCAAGTGGATTTCCATCATTGTGCTGGCCAGGAAGAAGAATGGGCATATCAGGGTCTGCATCGACTTCTACGACCTCAATCGCCACTGCCCAAAGGATGAATTTCCCCTCCCGGTGACCAAGTTATTAATTGATTCTACAGCTGGGTTCCAAGCCCTCTCTTTCATGGATGGGTATTCCGGGTACAACCAGATCCGTATGGCCCCTGAGGACGAGGAGTCAAATGCCTTTAGGGCCCCCCAAGGTACCTTTTGTTACCAGGTTATGCCCTTCGGCCAGAAAAATGCAGGTGCCACTTATGAGAGGGCCATGCATCGCATATTCAGGGAGATTCTCATGACTTTGGTGGAATGCTACATGGATGACCTAGTGGTCAAATTGCACCAGCGCCAGGACCATCTCAAAGACCTTGAGAAAGTGTTCGGTATCCTCTGTTCCTGCCACCTGAAGATGAACCCGTTAAAGTGTGCCTTCGGGTTAAACTCTGGGATGTTTCTTGGCTTTGTTGTTAGATACCGAGGCATTGAGATTGACCCAGAGAAGATCAAATCCATCAGCCAAATTCCTCCCCCGAGCAATATTCGGGAACTTCGAGGTCTCTAAGTCCACTTAGCCTATATACGCTGATTCATCGCGAATCTGGCCGGAAAGTGTAATCCCTTTTCCCGGATCATGAAGAGGGGTGCCACCTACGAATGAGATGAAGAGTGTCGGACCGCCTTTGAGGAAATCAAGCAGTATCTGCTCCAACCTCTGGTTTTGATCCCACCCGTCTCCGGAAAGCCACTGGTCCTTTACATGACCGCCCTGGAACGATCCCTCGGGGCACTGCTCGCCCAGAAGAATAATGAGGGTACGGAGAACAGTCTCTACTATCTCAGTCGCATGATTCTCGATACGAAGATCAGATACTCCCCTATCGAAAAGGGCTGCCTTGTGCTCGTTTTTTCCGTACAAAAGTTGTGGCATTACCTGCAGCACCATGAGGTGCAATTGGTCTCCCGGGTAGACCAAATGAAGTACATCCTGAACCGCCCCATGTTGACTGGCCGACTAGCACGGTGGGCGGTGATTCTCTAGTAGTTTGATATTAGGTTCATACCTCATAATTCCATTAAAGGACAGGCATTGGTAGAATTTTTAGCTTCCCATCCAACCTCCGCGGATCAATCCCTAGACCTGGATTTTCCTGATGAGACGATCCTCTCAGTCAATCGTGTCGTCCCATGTTGGAAAATGCACTTCGACAGTGCCTCCCGGAGCCCCACCGGTAGGAGGCTCAACGATCTTAAGCTCAAAAAAGTGGGCCTGGGTATCATCTTCATTACCCCGGTGCAAGCCATCCTACCATACTCATTCCTGTTGTCAGAAGGCTGTACCAACAACGAGGCAGAGTACCATTCTCTCATCACCTGCCTCGAGTTGTCCCTTGAGATCGACGTGAACCATCTACATGTGAAAGGAGATTCTGATCTGGTAATCAAGCAGGTCAATGGTGATTATGTCATTAGGAAGCCGGAGCTTATGCCATTGCTAGATTTCACCCTCCACTTAATAGCCCAGTTCTCCTCTCGGCCAGAGGTCACCCATGTCCCTCGGTCACAGAACAGTCCAGCTGACGCTTTGGTCGGCTTAGCTACGTCGCTCACAGAACCTGAGCAAGATGATTTGATCACACATTTGGCACACCAGAGAGTCATTGCCCCCATCACCCAATAGGACAATGATGTCCTACGGGTAAGTCATCTCACCGCCGGGCCATCTACGCCAGGGGTCCTGGGTTTGTCAGACACATTGGTTGAAGCCACTCCCGACTGGAGGGAACCTTTTGTCGATTATCTCCAAAATGGTTGCCTCCCAAACGATCGGGCCGAGGATGAGCGAATCTGATGCCGCGCGCTGCAATTTACCCTCCAGAGTGGTCCCAGTCTTGAGAAGATCCTCTATAAGTGGAGCTTCGATGGCGTTATCCTCTGTTGCATTCAAGGAGTCGATATTTCACAGGTTATGAAAGAGGTCCACGCTAGTTCCTATGGTGCCCATCAAGCTGGGCCAAATCTGTCCCATAAAATCCGGAGGTTGGGGTACTTCTGGCTCTCTATGATCCATGATTGTATCGAGTTTTCCAAGAGATGCCACGTGTGCCAAGTTCATGCCAACTTCCTGCATCGGCCGCCGGAACCCCTCCACTCCACTAGGTACTCTTGGCCGTTTGCAGTGTGGGGACTTGATGTAGTGGGACCATATCCACCAGCGACAGCTCGCCAGTGTAGGTTCATCCTAACTACTACAGATTTCTTCTCCAAGTGGGAAGAGGCAGTTCCACTCAAAGAGGTGAAGGCCCATTCCATTGTCGACCTTGTGAGCTCCAATATCATTCACCGGTTTGGGGTCCCTCACGATGTCCTTGTAACACCCCAAAAATTCATAGTGTGTTATTTCTTCAAAATAATTCAATAACTTGCAATACACGCAACACCGAGTTTAATCACACCATGACTTACAAAAAAAAAGCCATTAAAAAGAGGTTATGAATAGTATTATCTAAATTTTAAACTTTATATAATCCTTATAATTTTAGAATCAATATTATGAGTTTCTTAGATATAATGCAAGAACAAATTCATTTTCAGTATTGCACTTTTATCAACTTTTAATAGTGAAACCTTTTTAAATACAATATTTTAAACTTTTCGACTAAATGGGGACATCAAAAAATTTAAAATGAAACATCCCAAGCTTCCACGGTACGCTTTCTTTGAATAATACAGTAGCGTGTGTTGTACGCAACCTTGAGTTTTAACACACACCACAACCAATCAAACTAGCCGTTATGAATAGTAATACCTAATTTTCGAAATTATATATATTTTATATTTTAAAATGGACTTCATTTCTGGATTCGGAATATCGAATTTAGCCTAAGGTGAAATTTTGGTACTTTTCGGATAACTTTCATATTTTGATGAATAGTGAAAATTACTAAATTTTAATTAAAAACAACTTTTTTAATCAAAATAATTAATAGTGATAAATTAATAATTTGAGTGGTTTTAAAGTATATTTAGAATATATTTTTTCCATTTAAAATAATTTTGGTCATTGGACATAGTTTTACAATTAAACCGAACATAAACAAGTGTCAATCTTTTGATAGTTATTATCCCTTAAAAACACACTTTTTGTTTTGACAGCGGGAATTAATTTTAAATTAATTTCTGCCACTTCTGTGTTTTGAATTTAGAAAAATGGATTCCTTATTTGGAATCAGGATGTCCAAATTGTGTAAATAGGTAACTTTTATTTTTAGACATTTTGAATAATTACTGTGGTAAATATTTTATTTACCATGGTTAAGGGTAAATCTGATAAATAAGGGTTAAAACAAATAATATTATAATAATAATAAATTACCCTAAAACGTGTCCTAGCCTTATTGGTTGATACATGTTCGACCATAGGAATCTTTGGGTCGATTTGGGGACCCCATGGTGCCACTTGTAGGTGATAGGGACACTTTATTTTAATTAAGTTAAAATGAATACAAAAATGACACAAGCATATATCTTTTAGAAAAACAATTATTACATAGGGTTATATATGTTGGATTTTATATTATAAATATTAATTATAAAGATAAAAAGATTTCCTACATAATGATATTTTATTAATAATTTTTAGACATTAAATATTTTAATTTATTTATGACACAATGATGATGCAGTAATTACTATAATAGTGAAAAATCAAAATAATTGATATTATAAATACCCAAATAAATATAATATGAAACTTTTAATGAATTAAACTAATTTTATAGGATAATATTACATATTAGGATTGTTTTAATTAACTTTGTTCGAAGTAATCATTCTGTTATGAGTTTCACCAAAATCAACTATTGAATAGTGTCAAAATTAACATAAAAGAGTTTTTAAAACAAATATTATATTATTAATTGATATTAAATTCCTAAAAATCTAAGTTTCGGCCAAGAGACTTATATCATGATATTTGTATCATTAATGGACCACTTGGGGGTCTCTTGGATGTATATACTAAGTTTATTAACCATATTATATAAAAATACAAAGAGACATTGTAAAAGTGAAACTAATTAGCTTAGAGTTAATACTTAAAGATAAGGTTAATATAAGTACCCAAACCTGTCTAAATTCTATTGGTTGAGTTATTTGCGACCTATCCCCACATTAACCTTTTAATAATAAACTTTTTAGCCATTAGAAACCGAATATGAATTTAATATAAACTAATATTTCTAGCTTTTCCAAAGGTGCCCCTCACCCCTCTTATAAAAGGGCACTCCTCCTTCTCATTTCTTCACACCTTCAAAGCCTTTTGGTTCGGCCAAACTCTGCCCAAATACTCTCCCAACTTCCCTCAATATGACCTAGAGGCCTTAGTTTGATCATAAAGCCAACCTAAGGATCCCTTTTGATCAAATATAAAGGAAGAACCCGAAGAAGAGGTAATGATTTCACCACCCTTTTCCAAGTTCATTTCTTCTTCCACTTCTTCTTCCTTTGTTGTTACCATTATAAATTAATAACTCCAGTATAATATATATAATGTGATGTTATTATAATTATGGTACAACCATATTCAGTATTCTATCCACCCTTTGAATAACATGTCACCATACGTGCGTACGTACGGCTTACCGTCTCCACGTCGTGGTGTAATTGTTATTCAATATATTATTATTTGGATGGATATAATAATGATGTGTAACTCATGTAAATAATAAATATAACATGTTAATTATTCTGTATATATGATATACCATCCATTTATATATTATTTTAATATCAAAAGAATGATATTTTCGCTCGTGCGTATGTACGGACTACCGTCTCCACGAACGCGATGAGATTCATTCTCCATCATATCCATTAAAGTATAATTGTCATTTGATGATTTAAAAATGATGTTTAAGGACTTTATATAATTCTGGATATGAATAAGATACAACCTATCGATAACAAACATGGCTTATGTAACAAAACATATAAAAGAAAATGAGTAAGTTAACACCCGAAACGACGATAATTAAAAGATATTATTAACAAATCAATGTTAAAAGATAATATATGATATCATATTAATATATATGATTCTTGAATAATTTAATAACAATTATTTCACCATTATACAGGAGGTTAACCTACCCCAACCAATGAAAAGTACAAGGTAAGTGGTTTTCATCTCACTCCTTATTCCCGTGAGATTCATCCCATATTGCCACCATTACCTTTTGTGTGGTGTATGTACTGCCCATAATTATATTATTTGTGTAATACACTTTAATTTAGGGGTATTTACATATTCATTGTATGATACCTCTTTCATGGGTTGTATGTTTCATAAGTTACCAAATTGGTAAGGGTTATTTCACAATCTCTTCATTATCCGAGGTTGTTTATACGTAATAATCTACTGGGATCTCTTTATCATCCACATCCATGTTTTCTTAAAAATGTATTTCAAAACAATTTTATTATTTACAAGAATATGGGTTAAATTCATTTATATGCTTGTTTGACTTTTATAGGTTTATAAAGGAATCTTTCCGTTGTTTTCAAAACAAGGTCCTTTTTAACCTTTTCGACAGAATTAAGGTAAGAATGTTTTTTTTAACTTATACAGCGGGTGCGGCTATTTTCCGCTGTTATAAAATCTTCAAAGATTTACTTACAAGCTTATAAGAATATTTTCAAAGAAAATGTTTTATTTTATATGGCTCTTAAATGCTTTCAAAAAAATAAAAGAGATATTTCTCTAAAAATAGTTTTGATTTCATCTATGTCAACATCCTTTGATTGATTTTACGCTTATTTGAAGTTGATTTATTATGATACAAAACTTCTATATTGTATTGAAGGTTTTGTGATATGTTTGACTGTGGATGTGCTATTTTTATACCATTCATTGTTTATAGTGAAATTATTGACATTTCGTATGCTAGTTTTAATACGAATGTTTATGTTATGTTTAAACCTTTTCATATGGGAATTCATTAGACTTAATATATGACGGGTGGAGCCCACTATAGCTCCTCGATGCATCGATAGGTCTCATGAGACAAACTAGTGTCTTGGCACAAGGCCTTGGAAAAATCTTATTTGTAGTCTTGGCACGAGGCCTTGGCTATGTGGTTATGATAGTCTGGCATTACGCATTCCAACATTATGAAAGTGGTTATTGATATTGCATATGATTATTCGATTAGTAGAATATCCATGTGAACAAGTAAATGTCATTATTTCATTTTATTTTTGCCATACTATGTTGAAGTTCAAGTTTAAAAGGCTTTTGTTTTAGTTATACATAGCCTTAAATGTTTATTCTTATTTATGAAAGTTTCCGGTATATTGTTATCCTTACTGGGCATTTGAGCTCACCCCTTTTCTATGTTTTATTTTTTCCAGGATGTGAAGAAGTAAGTTATGAATGACCTGCAGGGATATTATGAGGGGATAATAGTGTGGACTGTGGATACATTATGTTGTTGTAGTAGTTTTTCAATTTATGATGTAATGTAAAACTTATGAATATATCTAGTGTTTCCAAGGCTACTAAACCAATCGGTCTTTCGAGATTTGATCTTTCTTGTGATCATGCCAATGTCATGTAATAATGCACCGACTCTGGGTAACTAGGGTCGGGGCATTACAGTTGGTATCAGAGGAAGTTTAGTACAAACCTTGGAAGCAAGATTTAGATAAACTCTGATTAGAGCACGTAGACCTAAGATGAACTTTGAGGATTAGTATAGAAGAACTTCCTAGAATTTTGGTATTATAGAGATTTTGTGAGTTTTCCGAGCAATACATCCCTGTCTAGATACGAGCAGGTAGAGGCGGCTCTGGCACAGATGTACCTGGGGTAAAAGCCGAAAACACCGCTTTGAGCTAGACTCGAACGGGAACTGGTGCACGACAACGGGCCTTGCTGCACTCTTGGTTACGACACTCCCGGGGGATATGCTTAGGATAATTCTCATTTTCTTTACAAACCATTGTGAAGGGTTTATGAGTATATACATCCTCAAAGGAAACATTTTTATGATTATGGATTATATCCATAAATAGTTCAATTTATGTTAAGTGTTTTATAAGTATGGGATTATGTATTTTGATTCATAAACTGATCTAGTTTATGCCATTGTTTAGAAATGGCGCCTAGTAGAATGAATGAGAACTCCAGAAATGCACATGATACAAAGAGAAATAAGGATCATATATTTTATGGTCTTAAGCCAGAATTTACAAGAGAAATAGTCTCGCATGTATTATCATTATATGAAGAAATAATATCATGTGTTGATAAGATAAGTAATGTGTTTACTGAGTCCTATGGCTTTGAAGGGAAGCAAGAGAAGAAAAGGATGGAAGAGAGAAAGATGGATAAAGGGAAGAGGGAAAAGAAGAATTTTCCCATATGTGATAACTGTGGAAAGAAACACCCTGGAACTTGCCGGAAAGGAATGGGAGTTTATTATAAGTGTGGAGGAAAAGGGCACAAAGTACGTGACTGCAAGGGTAAGAAAATGGTTTCAAATGTACAATACTTCATTTGCAAGGAGTTTGGACACTACGCGAACCTATTTCCCAGTCATCAGACTATGCCGCAAATGATGCAATTGGATAATAATCAAGTTATGATACTACCACAGATGAAGATGAATGATTAGAGTTCTTATGTTGATTATGTCAATTGAGTGTTGTATCAACAATGTACTTGTTATAATAATTATGGAGTATATAAGGATTGTACTGCAGTACTATTTCATTAAGGACTTGAGATTGTGTGGAACAAAGAAAAGTGACTCAATAGCAGGATAAATTTTTGGAAAATATATGGTTGAGAGAATGATAAACCATAATATAGTTCTGATACCGAGGTAGTGATTTTGGAATAATACATGATTGTTTTGGATAAATTATATTGGATATTCTTGACTACCTTGGAACTGATTAATGATTTGTATATTCCATCATTTTTGGGGTTTAAAACATTTTTGGATTGATGAAGTATATCCAGTATTCTATATGGAATAAGGGAGCATGAATGTAATCAATAAGGAATATGGTAATACATGATGAAGGGATTCATATGCTATTACGGGGTAAAAAGGATCTATATTATGTTTACCTTCCTTATAAATGTTGGACTATGAGTTTGGACAGAAGTATTTTGGATAGTTCTAGTTTGTATTATTTTGGATTGTCATAAAAGGACAACCCGAAGGTCGGGCGGCAACCCGTCGCGTCCGGCAAGGCTGCGAGACTTGAACCCGCAACCGAAGGGCGACAAGGGTGTATCACCTACCACTGGCCCATGAGATGTCCTGGATTAAATAATTTAGTTTTTAATAAAATATCTTGCAGATGAATTATAAATTCGTTTATTTTGGAACCCTATACGAATAGTGTAAATAGAATTTTTTTACATTCTATTGTCTTTTAGAGTGAAAGATGAGTTTGTGGTAGAAATTTATTAATAGATAAAACTCTAATTATAAAGTAAGTATATCTCCTTATGATCTTAGCCAATCTCATAAATAAATTCCTCAATATTAAGAAAAGCAACTTAGAACAAAAATGTTTTCCTAGATGGTACCTTAAATCATCACTAATTTATGGCTTTGGGATTGTTGGCCTTTTCATAGCCATGTTCTCTACCACTCTCCATCAGATAATTGATGGTTATATTTTTCTTCCATATCCATATTTTCCTACATGGAACCCCAGTATGTGTTATTTTCGGTAATCTTCATACTTTTGACTCTTTATTTTAAATAGAGGCCTCATTAATTCATTTTTCGATGTGGGATTTCAACTAAGATATTTTGAAACGTCAAAAATGTGTTATCCTAATTCCATATGTTTTGTTGAACCGATGGTATTTCAAATCATCATAGATTGATGAATTTAAGGACCTCAATTTTATACTTGTTTGTGATTGATGACCTCAATCACTACCTATAAATATTTACGTTTTTTCTCCAATTATATGTCTCTAATTGCCACCAATGTTCTCCTAATCGAGATCATAATTTGGTGGTGACCCTTTGATTTCTCTTTTCCTCATATTAAGACTAAATTTTAGTAACCCAATTTCCGATGTGGGTTTTCCCACAAATATATTTTCTATTATCAACCTTTTATTTTCGAAGAACAATTTCAAATTGCGAGGACGCAATTTATTGAAGGAGGGGATAATGTAACACCCCAAGAATTCATAGTGTGTTATTTCTTCAAAATAATTCAATAACTTGCAATACACGCAACACCGAGTTCAATCACACCATGACTTACTAAAAAAAAGCCATTCAAAAGAGGTTGTGAATAGTATTATCTAAATTTTAAACTTTATATAATCCTTATAATTTTATAATCCATATTATGAGTTTCTTAGATATAATGCAAGAACAAATTCATTTTCAGTATTGCACTTTTATCAACTTTTAATAGTGAACCCTTTTTAAATACAATATTTTAAACTTTTCGACTAAATGGGGACATCAAAAAATTTAAAATGAAACATCCCAAGCTTCCACGGTACGCTTTTTTTGAATAATACAGTAGCGTGTGTTGTACACAACCTTGAGTTTTAACACACACCACAACCAATCAAACTAGCCGTTATGAATACTAATACCTACTTTTTGAAATTATATATATTTTATATTTTATAATGGACTTCATTTCTGGATTCGTAATACCAAATTTAGCCTAAGGTGAAATTTTGGTATTTTTCGGATAACTTTCATATTTTGATGAATAGTGAAAATTACTAAATTTTAATTAAAAACAACTTTTTTAATCAAAATAATTAATAGTGATAAATTATGAATTTGAGTAGTTTTAAAGTATATTTAGAATATATTTTTACCATTTAAAATAATGTTGGTCATTGGACATAATTTTACAATTAAACCGAACATAAACAAGTGTCAATCTTTTGATAGTTCTTATCCCTTAAAAACACGCTTTTTGTTTTGACAGTGGGAATTAATTTTAAATTAATTTCTGCCACTTCTGTGTTTTGAATTTAGAAAAATGGATTCCATATTTGGAATCAGGATGTCCAAATTGTGTAAATAGGTAACTTCTATTTTTAGACATTTTGAATAATTACTGTGGTAAATATTTTATTTACCATGGTTAAGGGTAAATCTGGTAAATAAGGGTTAAAACAAATAATATTATAATAATACTAAATTACCCTAAAACGTGTACTAGCCTTATTGGTTGATACATGTTCGACCATAGGCATCTTTGGGTCGATTTAGGGACCCCATGGTGCCACTTGTAGGTGATAGGGACACTTTATTTTAATTAAGTTAAAATGAATACAAAAATGACACAAGCATATATCTTTTAGAAAAACAATTATTACATAGGGTTATATATGTTGGATTTTAGATTATAAATATTAATTAGAAAGATAAAAAGATTTTCTACATAATGATATTTTATTAATAATTTTTAGACATTAAATAATTTAATTTATTTATGACACAATGATGATGCAGTAATTACTATAATAGTGAAAAATCAAAATAATTGATATTATAAATACCCAAATAAATATAATATGAAACTTTTAATGAATTACACTAATTTTATAGGATAATATTACATATTAGGATTGTTTTAATTAACTTTTTTCGAAGTAATAATTCTGTTATGAGTTTCACAAAAATCAACTATTGAATAGTGTCAAAATTGACATAAAAGAGTTTTTAAAACAAATATTATATTATTAATTGATATTAAATTCTTAAAAATCTAAGGTTCGGCCAAGAGACTTATATCATGATAGTTGTATCATTAATGGACCACTTGGGGGTCTCTTGGATGTATATTGTATGTTTATTAACCATATTATATAAAAATACAAAGAGACATTGTAAAAGTGAAACTAATTAGCTTAGAGTTAATACTTAAAGATAAGGTTAATATACGTAACCAAACCTGTCTAAATTATATTGGTTGAGTTATTTGCGACCTATCCCACCTTAACCTTTGAATAATAAACTTTTGAGCCATTATAAACCGAATATGAATTTAATATAAACTAATATTTCTAGCTTTTCCAAAGGTGCCCCTCACCCCTCTTATAAAAGGGCACTCCTCCTTCTCATTTCTTCACACATTCAAAGCCTTTTGGTTCGGCCAAACTCTGATCAAATACTCTCCCATCTTCCCTCACTACAACCTAGAGGCCTTAGTTTGATCAGAAAGCCAACCTAAGGAGCCCTTTTGATCAAATCAAAAGGAAGAACCCGAAGAAGAGGTAATGATTTCACCACCCTTTTCCAAGTTCATTTCTTCTTCCACTTCTTATTCCTTTGTTGTTACCATTCTAAAATAATAACTCTAGTATCATATATATACTGTGATGTTATTATAAATATGGTACAACCATATTCAGTATTCTATCCACCCTTTGAATAACATGTCACCATACGTGCGTACGTACGGCTTACTGTCTCCACGTCGTGGTGTAATTGTTATTCAATATATTATTATTTGGATGGGTATAATAATGATGTGTAACTCATGTAAATAATAAATATAACATGTTAATGATTCTGTATATATGATATACCATCCATTTATATATTATTTTAATATCAAAAGAATGATATTGTCGCTCGTGCGTACGTACGGACTACCGTCTCCACGAACGCGATGAGATTCATTCTCCATCGTATCCATTAAAGTATAATTATCATTTGATGATTTAAAAATGATGTTTAAGGACTTTATATCATTCTGGATATGAATAAGATACAATCTATCGATAAAAAACACGGCTTATGTAACAAAACATATAAAAGAAAATGAGTAAGTTAACACCCGAAACGACGATAATTAAAAGATATTATTAACAAATCAATGTTAAAAGATCATATATGATATCATATTAATATATATGATTCTTGAATAATTTAATAACAATTATTTCACCATTATACAGGAGGTTAACCTACCCCAACCAAGGAAAAGTACAAGGTAAGGGGTTGTCATCTCACTCCTTATTCCCGTGAGATTCATCCCATATTGCCACCATTACCTTTTCTGTGGTGTATGTACTGCCCATAATTATATTCTTTGTGTAATACACTTTAATTTAGGGGTATTTACATATTCATTGTATGATACCTCTTTCATGGGTTGTATGTTTCATAAGTTACCAAATTGGTAAGGGTTATTTCACAATCTCTTCATTATCCGAGGTTGTTTATACGTAATAATCTACTGGGATCTCTTTATCATTCACATCCTTGTTTTCTTAAAAATGTATTTCAAAACAATTTTATTATTTACAAGAATATTTGTTAAAGTCATTTATACCCTTGTTTTACTTTTAGAGGTTTATAAAGGAATCTTTCCGTTGTTTTCAAAACAAGGTCCTTTTTAACCTTTTCGACAGAATTAAGGTAAGAATGTTTTTTTAACTTATACAGCGGGTGTGGCTATTTTCCGCTGTTATAAAATCTTCAAAGCTTTCCTTACAATCTTATAAGAATATTTTCAAAGAAAATGTTTTATTTTATATGGCTCTTAAATTCTTTCAAAAAAATAAAAGAGATATTTCTCTAAAAAGAGTTTTGATTTCATCTATGTCAACATTCTTTGATGGATTTTACGCTTATTTGAAGTTTATTTATTATGATACAAAACTTCTATATTGTATTGAAGGTTTTGTGATATGTTTGACTGTGGATGTGATATTTTTATACCATTCATAGTTTATAGTGAAATTATTGACATTTCGTATGCTAGTTTTAATACGAATGTTTATGTTATGTTTAAACCTTTTCATATGGGAATGCATTGGACTTAATATGTGACGGGTGGAGCCCGCTATAGCTCCTCGATGCATCGGTAGGTCTCATGAGAAAAACTAGTGTCTTGGCACAAGGCCTTGGCAAAATCTTATTTGTAGTCTTGGCACGAGGACTTGGCTATGTGGTTATGATAGTCTGGCATTATGCATTCCAACATTATGAAAGTGGTTATTGATATTGCATATGATTATTCGATTAGTAGAATATCCATGTGAACAAGTAAATGACATTATTTCATTTTACTTTTTCCATACTATGTTGAAGTTCAAGTTTAAAAGGCTTTTGTTTTAGTTATACATAGCCTTAAATGTTTATTCTTATTTATGAAAGTTTCCGGTATATTGTTATCCTTACTGGGCATTTGAGCTCACCCCTTTTCTATGTTTTATTTTTCCCAGGATGTGAGGAAGTAAGTTATGAATGACCTACAGGGATATTATGAGGGGATAATAGTGTGGACTGTGGATACATTATGTTGTTGTAGTAGTTTTTCAATTTATGATGTAATGTAAAACTTATGAATATATCTAGTGTTTCCAAGGCTACTGAACCAATCGGTCTTTCGAGATTTGATCTTTCTTGTGATCATGCCAATGTTATGTAATAATGCACCGACTCTGGGTAACTAGGGTCGGGGCGTTACAGTCCTCACCGATAACGGCACCAACTTTCGAGCGGCTGAGCTGAAAAAATTGTATGCCAAGTACAATATCCGTTCGAACCATACCTCCCGCTATCATGCACAAGAAAACGGGAAGATCGAGGAATTCAAAGAAACCCTCTCTAACATTCTTCAGAAAATGGTTGGTCAGAACAAGAAAAGTTGGCCGGACAAGCTCCCCAACGCCCTCTGGGCTTATCAGATGACGACTCGCAACTCTACCCAGGTAACCCCATATTCCCTGGTGTATGGGGCTGAGGCTATCATACCCATTGATATGCAGTTTCCATCATTACGCACTACAGTCTATGACCACCAGGCGCCGAATGAGGTGGTCGAAATCCGTCTAACTGAATTAGACGCACTGGACGAGAACAAGCTTCGTGCCCTGCACAATTTGGAAAGGCATCAGAATAAGATAGCAAGGGCCTTCAACAAGAAGGTTCTTCTTCATTCTTTTCTACAGGGCGACCTAGTGTTGGCCCTTCTAGCGCCAATGTTCCTGGTAGGAAACCGCCCAAGCTAGAGCCCAAATGGGAAGGGCCTTATATCATCCATAAGGTTTACCCCAACGGGGCATACTCCTTGGTGACCACGGATGGTGAGCGCGTAACTCCTCCCACTAATGACGAGTTCCTCAAGTAGTACTTTGCCTAAGCATACTTTTTTTTTGTCCAACATGACCTTAAACTGTAGGGTCCTACACGACCTTAAATTGCATCTTCGTCCTGCAAGATGATAAACTGCAAAATAGTCTGAGCTCTATGACCTTAAACTAAGATCTCCCCCCTTCCTTACTACAAGACGTTAAACTGCAAGCCAGTCAGGCCTTCCTGACCGAGGATTAGCCTCAGGCCCCTTGGCCCCATCCTTACTGTAAGATGTTAAACCGCAAGTTGGTCTGACATGACCTTAAATTGTAGGGTCCTACATGACCTTAGACTGCATCTTCATCCTACAAGATGATAAACTGCAAAATGGTCCGAGTTCTATGACCTTAAACTAAGATCTCCCCCCGTCCTTACTGCAAGATGTTAAACTGCAAGCCAGTCAGGCCTTCCTGACTGAGGCTTAGCTGCAGGCCCCTTGGCCTTCTCAGGCCCCTTGGCCATGTCCTTACTGTAAGATGTTAAACTGCAAGCCAGTCCGGCCTTCCTGACCAAGGCTCAACCTCAGGCCCCTTGGCCTCGTCCTTACTGCAAGACGTTAAATTGCAATCCAGTCAGGCCTTCCTGACCGATGCTTAACAATCAGGCCCCTTGGCCTTTTCGGGCCCCCGAACCAGGTCCTCTCTTATGGGAGTGTATAGTGTGGTGTGGTATTATGTCCTCATTCACGCCGGTTTATTCACTGTACCGTACACCTCCCCTGTTTGGGAGTATATTACTCCCCTCCTCGTCCCGCATGACGTTAAACTGCATCTTGAGAACTACGTGTGGCTTGATTCCCATCCTCATGGGATACGTAGGATCACCTGAATATCTAGGATTCGGGTCCAGCCCAATCTCTCGAGAATTTTCATCCCACCTTGGCCCTTGGTTTACCCTTCCTCCACGAGGGGGTTATATGGCATGGTACGAGATTATGACCTCATTCATGTCGGTCTTGTAATAACCATGCTATGCGCCTCTCATTCTCGAGCTATTTTGTCGACCCTTTCCAATGGTTCACTAATGTGCGTAAGAGTACTCCAGTTTATTACCTGGAATTCCAGACTTTACTCGGACATGTCCACACCCGTCTTCCAGGATTTGAGTATCCCTTCATCTGGGCTTCCGTCATCTTTCGCACCCGGAGGGACCCCCAAGAATGGCCTGGATACTACATCCAAGGGCTCTCCTACCGTTATGGGCCAACTCCCCCGAGGGTTTTTGACAACAAATCGATAAAATCCCGCGTTGCGAATACGGTCAGTGGTCGATGCTTTTTTGTTGTTCCCACTTCATGCAAACGCGATATAGATACCGTTTTCCGCCACGTTCAACAGTTATTCTCCATCGCCACACCAAATCCCCATTAATCCCAAAGTGTCGGGTACATGATTCACATCCTTCTTCACTTCATCTTGTCCAAGTAGAGTTTCTAAGCTCTTGGTACTACTCCTCAGTGTGCATATGCACGTTACGGGGACAAAGCTGTGTTAAAGGTGTCCTTCGGGGCTCTCTGCCGACTCCCCCTTGATGGACGCCCCAAGTATTGCGATAAGGATTCCCCCCCTTATTTCCCACACCAATTTTAACTCACATGGGCTTAGGGATCTGGTTGACGTCTGCACTTACTCGGGAAGTTGTCACCATTCATGGTCTGAGCTCTTATACCATAAACTAAGATCCATCTAGAACTACATTCAGCTTGATTTCCATCCTCATGGGATACGTAGGACCGCCCAGACGCCTTTTCTTCAGGTCCAGCCCATTTGGGGAGCTAGTGTCCCCCCCTCTTTTCACCTCTTACCTCTAATATAGGCCCCTCGGCCTGAGGTCTCCCTCTCGGAGTGGCGTACAGTGTGATGTGGGATCATGTCTCCATCAATTGTGTTTCATGACACTGCGCACATTCCCCGCCTAGCATATCCCCTGCTACGTCTGTGCTACATGACGTTAAAATGCATTCTTGGTCCTATCACACGACCCTAAACTGTGACATTATCGTCCTGGATGCACGATGAAAAACGACACTGCATTGTGATGACCTCGTTGTAGAGGACATCACGTTGAGTATTGGTCACGTGCCATGCCATTTTTCAATGCCTATCACAGATTGATTCTTGTGGCAACACAAGGTCCTGCTACCCTAGGCCTATCGCTTCACAAAAAAAACCACTCACCTTAAAGGAAAAACAAGATTTACCAAATTCTACTTATTTTAGTGCAAGGGCCATGCCCGCACTCCCCTTTTTCCCCTGCACTGGTACCCTACCATGCCACCATTCAGAACTACGTATGGCTTGATTCTCATCCTCATGAGATACGCAGGAGCGCCTGGGAACTTCCCCGTGGGCCCAGCCTAACCTTCGTGTTCGGCCCCTCAACTCAAGCATTTCCCCAGAGAACACATGGTAAGTAGGGCTTAGGTCCTTATTCAAGTCGGGTTTTGTAACCGCCTTTCCATGTGTCCCCTGCTCCCCTTACCCATTCATGGTCTGAGTTCTAAGACCATAAACTAAGACTCCCTCAAGAACTACATCCATCTTGATCCCCATCCCCATGGGGTATGTTGGAATGCCTTTGATTTTTTCTTTGGGCCCAGCTCAACTCTCGTTTATGGTCCCTCGACCTAAAATTTTCCGAGAATCACATGGTGGTTGGAACCTCCGGTTCCCATTCACGTCAGGTGTCTGAGATACCCCACTGTGTGCCTCCCATGTTTCCTCCCACCCTTTGGTCCGAATTCTACGACCGTAAACTAAGATCTCCATATTGAAAAGGACTCTTCTCCCTCTATATAATACGTATCGTTGTCGTATTCAGATGTGTTTTGACAAAGAGCCCAAAGTGTGGAATTTTAGTGGGGACATTCCCCTCGTCCCATGACCAAGCTTCGTAAGCTCGCTATTTGGATCCTCATCCTATTCCACATCCAAAAGGACTCTCGGACGACATGGATACTAGGATTAAGGGCTCTCCATGGATGCTAGACCTAAGGGCCCTCCAATCATTTCGGTCCAACGTCCCTGAGGATCTTTGACAACATTTGCGACATGGTCCCGTGTTTCGAACATGGTCAACGGTCAACCCTCATTTGTTTGTCCCCATTCTAGGCTAACGTGATATGGACACTGTGTTTCTGCCATGGTTAATAGTTATCCTCTATCGTCATGACACCGTCATTATGATCCAATTCTAGAGTGACATGATTCACACATTTCCACTTTCTCATGTTCAAGTGAAATTTCAACATATTCGGCTCTATCTCTTCGCGTATCTAACTGTGCCACATGGGCGTGTTAGTATCATAAGGCTGGTATTCACCAAGCGTCTCTCCACCCTAACCTGCACTTTTCTGTGTCAGGAAAGTCCCACCACTACTTGTTTCCCACATCGAGCATGACTCACGTGGGATTAGTAGTTTTGGCAGGATGTGTACCAACATGGCCAGACTTCTCATCGTCCTGCATGACATTAAACTACGCTTCCAGAACTACGTATGGCTTGATTCACATCCTCATGGGATACATAGAGACACCTTGGTATTTTTCCTAGGGTCCAGTCCATAGAAATCATTAATCCCATCCTTCCCCTTTCTGGCCCCTTGGTCGGACCCCTCGCTAGAGAGGCCCTGTCCCAAAGAAGGAAGGATCCATGACCAAACCAATGCGCCCATCTGGCGTACTCCCACCACGGTGGTGTAACTACCTAAGTGTTGGATTCTGTTCGGACAAACCATCACTCCATATTCCATGCTTTGCGTACCCCTTTTTCGGACCCTCGTCCCCTTTCATGTCTGAAGGGACCCCCTAACGGCCTGGTCTCATGCCGTATCGGCTCACCTACCGTCCTGGGCCAACGTCCCGGAAGACTGGTCATGTTTGGAAGGACCTCCTAACAGTATGGATGCTCGACCTAGGGTCTGCCTACCGTCCTGGGCCAACGTCCCGAAGGATTGACCGACAACATTTGTGACCTGGTCCAGTGTTTCGAACATGGTCAACGATCGACCCTCATTTTTTGTCCCCATTTCAGGCTAACGCGGTAAGGATATCGTTTCTCCACCACGGTTAACGATTGTCCTTTATTGTCACGCGATCCCCGCAGTGTTCCGAATCTTGGGTATCGTCATCCACACTTCCCATTTCCATCTGTTCAGACTGATTTCAGCGCCCCTGGCATTTTACCGTTCGTGCATAAGAGCACACTAAAATAATGGTAATTCGGCTATTCTAAGGACCTCCTTCTCCGGCTAGGCCTCTCCCACCTTCCGGAAATCCAGACTGGTTATCCAAACCCCAGATTCCCAAAGCTTGTTTTCCACTCCCATGTTGGGAGGGACGATGAGGCAACTATCTCTTGTTTCTCACATCAAGCCTAACCCACGTGAGATTGGGGAATTGTCGTCGGACGTCCCTCCAACATTATAGGGATGTAATGAACCGATGAAAACATTGGAAATCAAGAATTCTAAGGTATTCAAGAAAAAATTGAAGCACAAAAGTACCATTAAAATGTTTTTAATTTTTTACAATACCCGGGGGTCGACTCCCCCCATGGACTGGTTGACCCCGTCAAAAGAACGTTGCAGCTCCGCCACCCTTCGGCTCGTGGCGTCCAAGAATTGTTGTCGCCGACTGAACTCCCGCTCCTCCTCAGCAGCAGCGGGGTGCAGTCCGTCAGCCTTGGCTCTGGCCCTTTCTACGCCAGCCTGAATGGCAACCATCTTTCCAGAAGCCTCCCTCATATGCTCTTCTGCCTCTGCCAGCTATGCCTTCAACCGTGAGATCAGCTCAGATTGTGCATTAAGAGAGGCTGAGTGCTCATCTGCCCAGGTCTGCATCTGTTGGACCTCACTTTCAGCCTCTTGGAGCTTCTTGATGTTGGTTGCCTTCCTCCGCTGTCATCCCACGCTGAGCCCGCGATCATACTCCCAGATCTGCTCGTCCATGAGATCTCGGATGAGCGCATGAGGACGTTGGGAATCCACTCCCCCAGTGCACAGTTCACGCAGCCGCGAGCGAAGTCTATCCATTTCATTCACACATAGCGTTCGGGGGGTTTCCTGGATGAAGCGTGTGACCAGCTTCCAAGATCGGCGGCAGACTATGCTGTTGTCCTCCTCGTCGGAGGTTGTTTCGTCCTAGTCTATGCGATTGGCAGGCACGTACGCAGGATATGCCCGCAGGAAATCCTCAGTAGGATCTACATCTAGTGTTGAATCCGGCACAACATCTGGCGCCGAAGCAGGCATGACGAGACTTGGGTCGGCCGATTGATCCTTGTCATCAAACTCCACTTCAATAACCTCAGGCACGACCCTGCTGGTGGCCCCGCCAGTGATAATGTGTGTAGCAGCTCGGGGAGATGGGGGGACTATCTCCACCATCACCGGCATGCCCCTAAGAGGGATGCCACTAGACATCCCAACCAGCCTTGTCGCAGCAGCCCATGCCAGTCAAAGAACTGTACCACAAGAAAGGACACAGACGTTAATTGGTACTATCTACATGTGTCAACAATGAATCCAGTAGAGGAAACTTACGGAGATCGATCTCCTGGTCCTTATCTTGAGTCGATGCTGACGGGACCCCGAGGCGTGGCCCTCCATATACTATTGGAAGGTTTAGAGATTTTTGAGGAGCCACCTCGGGTGATTTGGCCCCACCAGACGCAGCCATAGGCGTGGGTTTTGAAGGCCCCGCATCGTCACCCGCCATGGGGCGAGAGTGAGGCATGCGCACAAGTTCCTCCTGCATGGTTCAAACATTGGTGAGAAATTCGTGATGGCCTGAGAACAGACCGTGAGGAAAGAAGTTCGGAATGCTACCTCGAGAGCCTCTGCGAAATCATCAGAATCCAAGTCGTGGCCTCTGACTTCACCCTCCTCCAACGGGCTCCCTCCGTCAGCCCCATCCTTCCGAGAGGATTGCTCTGATTCTTCCAGCAGGGGGAAGCGCTCCCTCAGATCGGCAGCTGACAACTGTGGGGGACCATCCGATCCAGCAGTACCCTCACCCGGTCTGTCATTGGGCGTGGGACACCAATGGAATGAACGTAGTCCACCAGCTCGTCCATGTATTGATCTGCCTCCGTCGGAGATGCCATGAAACCAGCCCGGACTGGGCCTATGCCCGGTAACTCCATCCCAAGGCGATTCAGGTGCGCCCATATCTCAGGTGGACAGAGGAATTGCCGGTTGACATCCCAAAGGTCCCAGCCCTCCGGGAAGACGAAATCCTCTGCCATGTCAATATGACACAGCTGCTTCCTCAGAGCCTGAGTGGATATCCTATGAAATCGCCTCGTCGGCTGCCCCTCCAGATGGACCTGCTCTTCCGGAATCACTGGATCCGCCGCTGCTGCCACACCCTCGGCTAGTGCGGGTCCCGCCGCCACGGAATCCCCGCCACCACGAGAGGCCGTTGCTGCCCTCCAACCCCAACCTTGGGATAGAGGAGTCCCACTGTCACTAACACGAATATTTGGCTGCTTCAGCATCTCCCCCGGATAAGCATACTCCCAGCTAATGGCATACTCCCTCACCAATCCGAAAGCGGCGGTGGATGGAGGCAATGTGATTCGCATCTTCCCATCTTCCCGCGTGAACATGAGCCACATCTTCCCCATCACACACGAGTGCTCCTCGTGACGCACCTCCCAGTAGACCTGCGGGGTCAGCCGCTGGAGGCACCGGAACTGCCTCAAAAATCGATGCGGGGTGTACGGTTCACAGAGCGGCTCATGATCCACTCGTTCCACCAAAACTCCACCTCAAAAAGCCATGATATAAGCCTGGTGCTGTAACGACCCAAAATTTTGAATAAATCTTGTTTCCTAATTTCATGTGTTATTTTATTTTATTTTTATACTCAAAAAAATGTTTTATTTGATAAACATGATTATAATTAAAATGAGACCAGTGGGTTTTGACTATTATATAACCATCGGTCAATATGACCGATGTGAACAAATTTTTTTGATTATTGTCTCTAAATATAAGTAATCTTGGATAATTATTATAGAAAGAAGATTCGATGGCCTCTCCTAGTAGTCTTGGACCGATCGAAGCCCATCTAACAGAGCTTGGGAAGGAGGTAGCACCATTGGGCTTTGCTCTGGATCAAATCCAAGCCGAACTTCATCATGTGAAGCTAGAACGGAATCCCCTTCGTGAGAAGTTCAAACTGATAGAAATTACTACTCAGGCAATGTTGACTGAGCCGCCCGAAGATTTTATCACCCTAGCACACCTTACTCTTAGGTCCTATGCTGGTATTATAAGGGGCTATGTAACGAGACCGTAACTGCCTTGTGTAATCCTTGTTTTAAATAAAAATTGGGATTTCTTCTTATGATGAAGTGTATGAATTTTGAAATGACCGGATAAATATAGTACGCATATTTTTGATGAATTTTAGAAAAAGGATATTTTAAAAATGTTTATGTAAACCTTAAATAATTAAAAATGTGTAATGATTTTCAAAAAATGGTCTTCTACAATTATGTTCAGTACAAAATTTGGAGTCTAATAAGATAAACTTGATTTTTGATGAATAGTAAATTATGAATAGTGATTTTATGATTAGGATTAGTAATATGACCAAATGGATTAGTAATCTCACTTAAAGAAAGTTTTAAAATAATCTAGGCACCTTGATTAAGTAATGTGATTCAATAAAATAGTTAAATAACGGTTTCATTAATTATTATTCAAGTATTAGTTTTTTCAGGTGAATAGTGTTTTTTAATTAAAAAAATTAATTAAAAATATTTAGAAAATTATTTTTATAAAACAGATTTCATTTTTGAACTCAGAGCACCGATATTATGCTATGGTAATTTTTGGGGTTTTTTCTGAAAAAAAAAATGAATTTTCGGTGAATAGTGTTTTTTTTAAATTAAATTAAAAATATTTAGAAAATTATTTTTATAAAAGGGAGTTCATTAATGTAATTAGGGAATTGATATTTAGTTAAGGTGAAAGTTTGGGTTTTTTCTGAGAAAGATGAATTTTTCAGTGAATAGTAAAAATGCAGTTTTAGGGTTTCGGTATGTTTAATGACATCATAATTGTGTCATGATGATTTCATGAGATCTTTTAAGGGTTGTCCGGCCAAGGGTAATGAATTATTGTTTTGGGGGGCCCATGTGGCCTAACTCAATGATAAATTCCAAGGGAGAGCACATGGGTTTGAGAAAAGCACATGTGAGGTGTCCCTTGGCCATTAATGCCTTGTCCCCTCACTTTCCCTATAAATACCAATCCCTCCTCTCATCCATTCGACTCCCCACTCATCCCCAACGAATTTCTGGTCTCATTACCTCCCAAGGAGTCCTCCCAAGGTGCCCCCAAGCCCTCAAGGTCCCAAACTTTGAGGTTTAAGAGTTACATTTTAAGGTAAGGGATCCGACCTCTCACTTTCATTTCAAGTAATCTCTTTTATGTCATTCCTTTTATGCTCCATGTTCATATGTTGGAGGATGTTCTTTTATACTCCTCTTACTGCCCTTTTTATGTTCATATAATGAGAGATCCCCTCTTACTCTCATTATTTCGTTTTATGAAGTTTTAAGTGGCGCCGTTAGGCTGCCGAAATTTTTGTAACGGATTCTTTTCCCTTCTCATTTTTCAAGATCTATTTTCATGTAAAGTATTTCAAGTTACTTTTTATTATGTTGGGGTATGATCTCTAAATTTATCATACTGATCTTTTATGATAATATGATGAAAGACCCCATTTTATCTCTTCAATTCAGTATTTTGAAGTTTTAAGTGGCACCATTAGGCTGCCGAATTTTTAAGTGGTTCTTCACCGTTCTCGTTTTGAAGTTCTACTTTCTTGTCAATTCTTTCAAGTTTTTTTTTGTTATGTTGGGGTATGATCTCTATATCTATCATACTAGACTCTTATGTTCATATGATGAGAGACTCCATTTGATCTCTTAAATTCAGTATTTTGAAGTTTTAAGTGGCGCCGTTAGGCTGCCAAATTTTTAAGTGGTTCTTCACCCTTCTCGTTTTGAAGTTCTACTTTCATGTCAATTCTTTCATGTTCCTTTTTGTTATGTTGGGGTATTATCTCTATATCTATCATACTGGACTCTTATGTTCATATGATGAGAGACCCCATTTGATCTCTTCAATCCGGTATTTTGAAGTTTTAAGTGGCGTCGTTAGGCTGCCGAAGTTTTTAGGGGATTCTTTCACCCTTCTCATTCTTTTCAAAGTTCTACTTTCATGTCAAGTCTTTCAAGTTCTTTTTTAATTATGTTGGGGCATTATCTCTATCTCTATCATACTGAACTCTTATGTTTACATGATGATATACCCTATTTGATCTTTTCAAATCATTCTTGTTGAAGTTTAAGTAACGCCGTTAGGCTGCCGAACTTTCATAAGAGAAATCTAATTTTTGTCTTCCTTCCATGTTTTTCATTTCAAATGGTATGTCCTTGAAATTTCATTACCATGATAATGTATCCTTATTATTATGTCCATCTACTTTTTTATGGGTCATTTATGAATGTTTGACCCATTTTCCCTCTCTTTTTAATGTCTTCTAAAACCTCATAACATAGCCGTTATGCTGCAGAATTTCCGTCTCAAAATGTCTCTCTCCTTTTCTAAAGTTCTTTTATATTATTAAGTGAATACTAAAATCTCTTTCTTCTAAAGGGGTATTCACATATATACCAAAATGTTCTATTTTAAATTCTGGGATTTACATACATGAGACCCACCTTCCTTTTCTGTGGGTTTTAAAGTGACGTAAAGATCATGTCTTTAAAGCAGTTTTTAAAATGTTGTGATTATGAAATGAAACCCATTTATTTTATGCTATATGGGTTATTTATGAAATTTTTGATGATGATATATGTGGCTCACATGATAATAAAGGCAAATTTAAGGGTGCGCCCTGATAGTGCTCCAATGCATTGGGTAAAGACTTAATCTCTAGAGATGACCATTTTAACGACGCCTTGGTGAATAACCTTGGTAATTTTTAACGACACCTTGGGGATGGACCTTGGTGAAACGAAACGATTGTCGATATTAAATGTAGTAGCCACATCTTCAAGTTATGAAAAATGTTATTTTTATTATGATGTATCTCATGATTTCTTTCTCATGCCTTAAAGTTCTTTTCATGTCTTTATTGAAGTACCTCATGTTCACATGTAAAATGTCTCTCTTGTTTCCCTTACTGGGCTTTCTGCTCACCCTTTCTTTTGATGTATGTCCCCAGGTTATGAGATGCAGTAATGAACCTAGGATGAACTTAAGGAGAAGCCTTTCAAGTGTTTAAGAAGAGTGTTTTTGTTCTTTTCATGTATTATGTTCCTGGTTTCCAAGACACTAAACCTTAAAGATCCTCGGTTTTGTAAAATGTAATGAAAGTTTATGTGATAAAAAGACGGGATGTTATAGTTGGTATCAAAGGATGGTTTAGTTATTTGTGGAAATTAGGATATGCAAACATTAGGAAGAAGCCTATAGAAAACTTTATATATAGGAAATCTTCCTGGTATTTTGGTGAGTATTGGGTAATGGGTTGCCAAGCAAATACATCCCTGTCTGGATACGAGCAGGTAGAGGTGGCTCTGGCACAGATGTACATAGGGGTAAAACCCGAAAACACCACTTCGAGCTAGACTCGAACGGGAACTGGTACACGATAACGGGCCTTGCTTCACTCTTGGTTACGATACTCCCAGGGGATATGCTTTGGTAAATTCATAAGCTTAGTATGAACCATTGTTAAAGGAACACAGATAAAATAAAATAAAGATTCACATAAGAATATATGATCATGCATAACCTAGATGGGAACCTAGGAGATCACAAGTTAGGGTATACCTTTCATCTACAAGTTATCCTTATATGCTTTCAGTTCCTTTTCATGATTATTAGCTAAGTACTTAAGCCCCAAATTATGCTTTCTCTTCTTAGTTAATGGTGGGAAATGGAAGAACATGTCCCGACAACCAATGTGATAGGAAATGCGACGATTTTCGTATTAATATGATAGGGATGATTAGGGGATTAAAATATGATTATTATTTTGGAAGACGTTCATTATTTTGGGAACCATATTTGATCGAGGTAAATAGATTACTATGGTATTTTTATTGAGGAGTAAGGTTGACTTATATTTTGAAGAATCGATGAATTTAAGGTGGACTTATAGTAATTTAGGTACTTACGGGAATGATTAACCTATCTTGGGTAAAATATGTTTAGGTTAGCTACTTTTGTTATAAGATGTTAGGAGTGGTTGATGTTGTTTGGAGATGAACAATGAAGTTTCTTTTGGAAGACTATGTTATCAAATCTTTCTTGTATTTGTGTTTCAATCTTAGTTTGGTTTATTTTGAGGAATCTTAAGGACCATTATTTACGGAATGGACTATGATGAACTTTGGGTAGTACCATGGAACTTGAAGATTTAAAAGTAGTTTCCATTCCTATGGGATTATTTCTTTTTGAAGAGTTTTTTTTCCTTACTCTTTCTGTTTTTGGGATAATGTTTAAAGATAGAAGAAATAGTTAGTTGATCTTTTGTGGATTATGTGATTCTCTAGAAGATGATTCTTGTGTTTTGGTGAGACCAAGTAGTTTTGAATGCTCATCGTTTGGAGAAAAGATTAGTTTTGGTAGAAACTTATTAATGTATGAAACTATACATGAAGGTAGATATATTTCCTTATGTTTTTGTTCTATGTTGAAAATGAATTCCTCAACGTTATTAAAAGGAATGTAAAACAAAAACGTTGTTGGTTTAAGTTTCCTACTAGGTAATCAAAGACCGCTTACACATATCATAATTTTGGGATTTTCTGGTGGTTAACTTCCTCCTAATCATGTTTTCTATCACTCTCCTTTAGAACGTGACCCTTTGTTTTCTCCTCCATGTCCATGTTTCCAACATGGAATCCTAGTATTAGTAAACTCGGGTGGCCTTTGTACTTCCTTTTCTTTCTTTTAAAGTAATGGTGTTACTGACTCTTTTTCCGATGTGGGACTTTCAATGAAATTTCAAAACCCAATTTTAAAAAATTGCGAGGACGCAATTTCTTAAGGGGGGAAGATTGTAACGACCCGAAATTTTGAATAAATCTTGTTTCCTAATTTCATGTGTTATTTTATTTTATTTTTATACTCAACAAAAATGTTTTATTTGATAAACATGATTATAATTAAAATGAGACCAGTGGGTTTTGACTATTATATAACCATCGGTCAATATGACCGCTGTGAACAAATTTTTTTGATTATTGTCTCTAAATATAAGTAATCTTGGATAATTATTATAGAAAGAAGATTCGATGGCCTCACCTAGTAGTCTTGGACCGATCGAAGCCCATCTAACAGAGCTTGGGAAGGAGGTAGCACCATTGGGCTTTGCTCTGGATCAAATCCAAGCCGAACTTCATCATGTGAAGCTAGAACGGAATCGCCTTCGTGAGAAGTTCAAACTGATAGAAATTACTACTCGGGCAATGTTGACTGAGCCGCCCCAAGATTCTATCACCCTAGCACACCTTACTCTTACGTCCTATGCTGGTATTATAAGGGGCTATGTAACGAGACCGTAACTGCCTTGTGTAATCCTTGTTTTAAATAAAAATTGGGATTTCTTCTTATGATGAAGTTTATGAATTTTGAAATGACCGGATAAATATAGTACGCATATTTTTGATGAATTTTAGAAAAAAGATATTTTAAAAATGTTTATGTAAACCTTAAATAATTAAAAATGTGTAATGATTTTCCAAAAATGGTCTTCTACAATTATGTTCAGTACAAAATTTGTAGTCTAATAAGATCAACAAGATTTTTGATGAATAGTAAATTATGAACAGTGATTTTATTATTAGGATTAGTAATATGACCAAATGGATTAGTAATCTCACTTAAAGAAAGTTTTAAAATAATCTCGGCACCTTGATTAAGTAATGTGATTCAATAAAATAGTTAAATAACGGTTTCATTAATTATTATTCAAGTATTAGTTTTTTCGGGTGAATAGTGTTTTTTAATTAAAAAAATTAATTAAAAATATTTAGAAAATTATTTTTATAAAATGGATTTCATTTTTGAACTCAGAGCACCGATATTATGCTATGGTAATTTTTGGGGTTTTTTCTGAAAAAAATGAATTTTCGGTGAATAGTGTTTTTTTAAAAATTAAATTAAAAATATTTAGAAAATTATTTTTATAAAAGGGAGTTCATGAATGTAATTAGGGAATCGATATTTAGTTAAGGTGAAAGTTTGGGTTTTTTCTGAGAAAGATGAATTTTTCAGTGAATAGTAAAAATGCAGTTTTAGGGTTTCGGTATGTTTAATGACATCATAATTGTGTCATGATGATTTCATGAGATCTTTTAAGGGTTGTCTGGCCAAGGGTGATGAATTATTATTTTTTGGGCCCCATGTGGCCTAACTCCATGATAAATGGCAAGGGAGAGCACATGGGTTTGAGAAAAGCACATGTGAGGTGTCCCTTGGCCATTAATGCCTTGTCCCCTCACTTTCCCTATAAATACCAAGCCCTCCTCTCATCCATTCGACTCCCCACTCATCCCCAACGAATTTCTGGTCTCATTACCTCCCAAGGAGTCCTCCCAAGGTGCCCCCAAGCCCTCAAGGTCCCAAACTTTGAGGTTTAAGAGTTACATTTTAAGGTAAGGGATCCGACCTCTCACTTTCATTTCAAGTAATCTCTTTTATGTCATTCCTTTTATGCTCCATGTTCATATGTTGGAGGATGTTCTTTTATACTCCTCTTACTGCCCTTTTTATTTTCATTTAATGAGAGATCCCCTCTTACTCTCATTATTTCTTTTTATGAAGTTTTAAGTGGCGCCGTTAGGCTGCCGAAATTTTTGTAACGGATTCTTTCTCCCTTCTCATTTTTCAAGATCTATTTTCATGTAAAGTATTTCAAGTTCCTTTTTATTATGTTGGGGTATGATCTCTAAATTTATCATACTGATCTTTTATGATCATATGATGAGAGACCCCATTTGATCTCTTCAATTCAGTATTTTGAAGTTTTAAGTGGCGCCGTTAGGCTGCCGAATTTTTAAGTGGTTCTTCACCGTTCTCGTTTTGAAGTTCTACTTTGTTGTAAATTCTTTCAAGTTCCTTTTTGTTATGTTGGGGTATGATATCTATATCTATCATACTGGACTCTTATGTTCATATGATGAGAGACTCCATTTGATCTCTTCAATTCAGTATTTTGAAGTTTTAAGTGGCGCCGTTAGGCTGCCAAATTTTTAAGTGGTTCTTCACCCTTCTCGTTTTGAAGTTCTACTTTCATGTCAATTCTTTCATGTTACTTTTTGTTATGTTGGGGTATTATCTCTATATCTATCATACTGGACTCTTATGTTCATATGATGAGAGACCCCATTTGATCTCTTCAATCCGGTATTTTGAAGTTTTAAGTGGCGCCGTTAGGCTGCCGAAGTTTTTAGGGGATTCATTCACCCTTCTCATTCTTTTCAAAGTTCTAATTTCATGTCAAGTCTTTCAAGTTCTTTTTTAATTATGTTGGGGCATTATCTCTATTTCTATCATACTGAAATCTTATGTTTACATGATGAGAGACCCTATTTGATCTTTTCAAATCATTCTTGTTGAAGTTTAAGTAACGCCGTTAGGCTGCCGAACTTTCATAAGAGAAATCTAATTTTTGTCTTCCTTCCATGTTTTTCATTTAAAATGGTATGTCCTTAAAATTTCATTACCATGATAATGTATCCTTCTTATTCTGTCCATCTACTATTTTATGGGTCATTTATGAATGTTTGACCCATTTTCCCTCTCTTTTTAATGTCTTCTAAAACCTCGTAACATAGCCGTTATGCTACAGAATTTCCGTCTCAAAATGTCTCTCTCCTTTTCTAAAGTTCTTTTATATTATTAAGTGAATACTCAAATCTCTTTATTCTAAAGGGGTATTCACATATATACCAAAATGTTCTATTTTAAATTCTGGGATTTACATACATGAGACCCACCTTCCTTTTCTGTGGGTTTTAAAGTGACGTAAAGATCATGTCTTTAAAGCAGTTTTTAAAATGTTGTGATTATGAAATGAAACCCATTTATTTTATGAAATATGGGTTATTTATGAAATGTTTGATGATGATATATGTGGCTCACATGATAATAAAGGCAAATTTAATGGTGCGCCCTGATAGCGCTCCAATGCATTGGGTAAAGACTTAATCTCTAGAGATGACCATTTTAATGACGCCTTGGTGAATAACCTTGGTAATTTTTAACAACACATTGGGGATGGACCTTAGTGAGACAAAACGATTGTCGATATTAAATGTAGTAGCCACATCTTCAAGTTATGAAAAATGTTATTTTTATTATGATGTATCTCATGATTTCTTTCTCATGCCTTAAAGTTCTTTTCATGTCCTTATTGAAGTACCTCAAGTTCACATGTAAAAGGTCTCTCTTGTTTCCCTTACTGGGCTTTCTGCTCACCCTTTCTTTTGATGTATGTCCCCAGGTTATGAGATGCAGTAATGAACCTAGGATGAACTTAAGGAGAAGCCTTTCAAGTGTTTAAGAAGAGTGTTTTTGTTTTTTTTCATGTATTATGTTCCTGGTTTCCAGGAAACTAAACCTTAAAGATCCTCGGTTTTGTAAAATGTAATGAAAGTTTATGTGATAAAAAGACGGGATGCTATAGGTGCTCTTCCATTCCCTGCCCGTCGTCAATGAGTATCCACGTCGGCAATGGGAATGGGTGGAAGTTAAAATCATCTGCCCTCCACACCCGGTTCAGCACCATCGACACAGTTAGTTTAAATGAGAATCTCTCGGCCGCATTTAGAATGGAGGGGCGGAAGTTTGATCCCGGCGGAGAAATAGGGTTTGGATACTCATATATCCCCCTGATGTGTGCCGCAATCCGCCCATACAGGAGGTGGAAGGGCCCGTATATCCTTGGCGGCTTCTTTCCCTCGTTAATGTGTCGTAGCATCCTGTACAGCTTGGCGAGCATTGGAATCCCCAGATTGACCCGCTGCCCCATGGCCAGCATGGACGCCTTGATAAACGAGCTAGGCCGCACCCCCATTCTAGTATCCCTCACCGGTAGGATCCAACCATAGATAAAGGCCGCAATGAACGTCGCCAGCCTGACTATTGGCTGTTTTTCAGTGCTAATACTGAAACCCCAAGTCTTCCATTGGCTGTCCTCCAAGACCCTCCAATTCAAGTGCTCCTTACCCGGTTTATCTTCCTTTGGATAAGTTCGAGGCCTCGGAGGGAACTCTCGATTTTCCGGGATATTCTGGAACCACTTGAACCACTTCTTAAAGTGAACATCTCTCACTACTTCCTTATCCTCTCCAGGGACCAGTGCCATCAGCACCGACGCCAGTTGTCACATCTGTTATGTATCCTCCCACGCGCTCATGATAGGGAGGAAATCATCATACATGGCCCCAATGATCGGAACCCCTCAAAATCTGGTGGACATCCCACAGGCTGATGCCCACCTCCCCATGGTGCAGGTGAAATGTATTGGTCCTAGATGACCATCTTCTCAGCAGCTCCGACATCAGCTGTTTCGGTTGGTAAATGTGGAATTGGGAGGCCCATGCCGCCACATACAAACCTACTCTCCTCAGCTCAACCCCAAACTCCTCAAATGAGGCACCTACCCAGTAGGCCCATTCCCAGTCATTGGTGAAGTTTCCTCACTGGTGTAGGTCCCACTCATCGGACCACCCCTTCTTCAGATCTTGCAACGCCACCTTCAGCATGGTACGGTACCGAGGAGGGGATGTCTCCGGTTGCAGTGGCTTCCTGTGAACATTGTGTTTCGGTCCGGATGTGCGTCGGGTTACGTTGTTCCGCCAGGACGCGTTCGCGTGTGCACCCGTCAACCTGAGGGGATGGGCGCGCGGCTTGTGGCCCCGCAGTCCCGCTTTCCAAGGGCGGGCGGCATTCGTCCCTTATTCAGGGGCGTCTGCTCCTTGATCGAAACCTGGATGATGGGATGTCGGCTCCTCCTTCCGTGGACGTCTCCTCGGAACTCGTCGCCTAATCCGGGTCTCCCTCATAGATTTAAGAATGTTCGTGAATCTCGTTCCCGGTGCCATATCTTCATGGACACCGGTTAATTACGCTGCTTCCGCCCGGACGCTCCAAGGAGTCTGGTCGGGGCAGCAACCTGCGGTGAGGAGACCGGGTGGCTCTGGGTGTCGGGGGCGTGCCTTAACACGGCGACTCTGCATGTCTGCCTTCCGTCCCTAATAGGGCTTCTCGAAGGCGAGATGGCCTGAGGCATCCCGCGCTGGGTACGGGGAACTGCGTTGCCTAAGGTTTTCCTCAGCTTCCCATGTTTAACCTGGGGTATGCCGCGAGTTTAACGTCCAGCGGGGACGGCATCGGACTGATCAACACGAGGAGTGGATCAGATGTCAGAACCCCTTGCGGGGAACCTCCGACGCTGGGGCCAGCACATGGGCGGCTTCCCGAGTTAAGTGGAGTGGGATGAAATGGCATGACCCCACCGGGATGTGGCGGCCCTGGTAAGGATCAGGATGGATGATGGAGTGAAGAGCTTGGACCCCGTAGGGGCTTCCTACGTACCGCGCGTTAGCGCGGATCAAAGTCAGCGTAGTTCGGATATACAGTTTAACGTCAAGTTGGACGTCGGCAAGCCGACTCACAAAGAAATCGAGGCCGCCGGGCGGAGGATTGAACCGAACCACCTCGCACAGAGGGGGATGGAACGGCCGGGTGAATCACAGTTTTACGTCATGCTAGACGTTGGCAAGTCGACTCACAAGGAGATCGAGGCTGCCTGGAGAAGGGTTAAACCGAACCACCTCGCACACAGAGGGGGATGGAACGGCCGGGTGAATCCCAGTTTTACGTCATGCTGGACGTTGGCAAGCCGACTCACAAGGAGATCGAGGCGGTGGGGAAGCACAATGGAGATACACACGTGCAGTCCCCCATAGAGGCGGATTCATAGGTGAATCAACGCAAGTGTAAACCCGGGAGGGGTCCACTGATGGACGAACCGACGTAAATACGACCGGGACGACCAGGTGGTGGGCTTGAACCTCGGAGAGGCTTCCTACGTACCCTGTTTAGAAGACAGGGATCAAAGTCCACGTAGTTCATTCTGTTTGCAACACTCTACCCCCGTGGGCGAAGGCCACTCCGATCCCGACATCCCTGCAGAAACGAGCGGGTGGGGGCCACATCCAAACCGGGGGGACCCTGCGTGCGAGACACAGGATCAGGTGATGCGGACGGTTTAACGTCTTGCCGGACGAAGTACAGTTTAACGTCGTGTGTTGAGGACGAGGATGCTTGGCAGTTTAACGTCTTGCAGCGCAGACGATGGGGGCTAGGCGGTTTAACGTCATGCAGCTTGGACGTATGCTGAATAGTTTAACGTCTTGTAGCTCGGACGAGGTGCAGTTTAACGTCGTGCGGGACGTAAACGCCTGGCAGTTTAACGTCTTGCAGCGCGGACGTGGCACAGTTTAACGTCATGTTGGACGTATGCAGTTTAACGTCGTGCAGGACGTTGAAGCCGCCGATAGGTCCTTGTCACTTCGCGCAAGCCTGGAGGGCCGCATGGAAAGACAACGCACAGTGCGGGCACCCGGGATGAGGATCATCAGGCGCCACGCAGGCGGGTACCCAAAGGGGGTCAAAGGGTGCGACCCTGGCGGTTTGCGTGCAAAAGAGGAGCTTTGCGCGTAATACCGCGGGTCGGCGCGCAAAAGAGGAGCTTGGGCCAGAACTTTGCGCGCGGATGATAGAGATTGCGTGCACCGGGATTCGGATAGCGCGTGGGGGCAACGGCTCATTCTTTAATCGAATGGCCACTTTGAAAATGGGGGGTGCGCGCAATCGGGTTGGATTGCGCGCACCCGGGGGCAATTGCGTGCAAGAGGCTTCTTTTGCGCGCAAATTCCTTTGGGAGAATATTTATTCAAAGGAAAGGAGCCAAAGGGATTGCGCGCGAAGGCGAACCCCGAGGCTTTCTTGCGCGAAAGAAAAGAGGTTACCTGAAGATCGGCATTGCGCGCGGAAGGGGTTGGATTGCGCGCACGAGAGACCTTTCGAATTCTGGAAACCTTCAAAACGTCGGGGGTCGCCTTATATTTATAGGCAACCCCGGGCGCGGAATCCAGTTCGCGGGCGCGGAATTTTCTTCGCGGGCGCGGAATCGGGACCGGCGCGCAAGGGAGTCGCGCGGGCCACGGGCGCGCAAAATTGCGCGCCGGCTCAGCGCATTGCGCGCATCCCGGGAGGTTTGCGCGTGGCTCATCAACTTTGCGCGCAGGTCTCCAAAATTCCGCGCAAGGCCCCCGAGCCCTCCGAAACATGCTTCCGACTCCAAATATAACCTCGCTTCCCGCATCCGGAGCTTCGTTTGGGAACAACGGACTTTTCCGGCATCTACAAAAGCCCCCCCTCGGAATCTGATCGGCGAGAGGTCGCAACAATTGGGTTCCGAGGGAGACGCCGGAATGCCGAAGTCCTGGGTGGCACGGGACTGTGGCGCGCAAAAAGGGGCGTCAGGCGCGAAATTCGCTGGTGCGGTCGCGCAAAGCACTTTCCGCGCGGCGCGGACTCCCGGCCTTGCCTATAAATAGGGGCCCTGGGTCCCCCGCACCGTACACTGGCCTTCCGCGCGATAAGCATTCGAGCTCTCGTGCACGAAATTGCCTTTTCCGGCGCGGAATTCGCCCGCTCGTCGCGCAAACCTGTCCGGAATTCGGCCTGCTTTTGCGCGAACACCCGGGGTTTACGCGACGAACTTCCCAATTGCGCGCCGTCCACTAGGATTGCACGCCAACTCTCAAACTTCTCTACCAGCCTCGTCCGCTCCCGCACGCTTCATCCCTTTACCCGCACGACTCCCGGAGCTTCTGAGATGGCCGCGAATCAAGGAAATGAGGGGGATGCCGCCACTCGCAGAGCTGAGATGGCGACGAACGAGGAGGTTTACGGAGCCAAGGAGATTGTTTCCAACAATCAATCCTTGTTCGACTTGCTGACGCCGGCCCAAAAGACATATCCGCTGTCGGACAACCTGCCGCTCTGGAACTTCGGCATCCTAGATGAGGTTCCGGTGCCAGGGTTCGAGGTTGATGCGCCACGGACCTGGGTGACTCGGGAGGACGAGCTTCCCCGCTACAACATCACCAACAATGGGCTTCCTGCCAGGGAGACCAGACACTTGGATGTCTATGTCCTGAACCCGAGGACGCGAACCATCGCCGGGGGTGAGCCTACTGCGGAGAACTCTCCAGCCCTCTACTCGAGCATATATCGCCAGAGTGTCACCGACGACACCAAGGGCTGGCTGAAGGACTGGGACTTGCGATCTGGGGGCAATTTCACCAGTGAATGGGCCTGGGCGTTCTGGGTACGCCACACTTGCGATCACTTCGCGGAGGAGCTGCGGTACATCGGCCTGTTTGAGGCGGTGTGGACGTCGCAGTTCCACTTCTACCAGCAGTCCGAGCTCGGGCCAGAGCTGTTCACCCGCTGGTCCCCGGATACCAACACCTTCCATCTTCACCATGGGGAGGTCGGCATCGGTCTCTGGGACATCCACTGCATCGGAGGTATCCCGCTGGAGGGTTACCAGTACGATGAGTTCCTGCCTCCGAAGAACACCTGGGAAGACAGGTCACGGACTCCCATTCTGACCTGGCATCTGCTTGACCTGGCTACGCAGCGGCGCAGGATCAAGGACTTCCAGAAGGACATAGCCTACAAGGAGTGGTTCGGCCAGTTCTTGGAGCATGACCCGGCGGTCAAGATGCCAGGCAGGGGGAAGCGGTGCCCGACCGCGGCTCAGAGGAGCCGGAACGGGTCGTACTGGCGGGTCCTGGAGACGGGCGACTACCGCTCATGGGGGTACCGCGTCATCGAGGCCCGGGACCCAAATGTCCGGTACGCGGCGTTCCTGGCCGCCTTTCTGAGTGGGTGGCTCCTGCCAGTGCGGGACGCGAGAATGGGCGTCCGCCCGACGACACTGGTGATGGCGGGCGCTATGGCCGCCAACAAAAGATACAACCTCGGGGTCCCAGTACTGGCGAAGCTGTATGCCATCCTGGGACGCATCTCACGAGGGGGGTCGCCACGAAGGATCTGTGGGCCCTTCCAATTCTTCCACGGCTGGGTGGCTGCTCACCTTGGTGGGTACACGTTTCCGAACGCCATCATTCCTCCGGGAAACGGCCTGCGACCCTCCCTGCTGAACATTGCGGGGGTCGCTCTGATGACCCTAAGTGAGGAGGGCGTGAGGATTCGGATTGGCAATCACGCCAATTTTAACTTCAGCCCGTTCCCCACTCTCATCGGCCAGATGATCGACAATGGGCAGGGTCCGCTGGAGCAGCATGAATACTTCCTGAACATGCGGGGCGGGGTGCTCGTGGCTCGGATCGACGGGAAGGTGATCTGCGAGCCTTACGTGCCAACCCGGTTCGCCAGGCAGTTCGGGTGCCTTCAATGGATGCCGAAGAGGGTATTCACTGCTGTTCGGGAGGGGACGAACCCCGGCGTCCTTCGCTAGATGTGGCTGATGTTCGTCGCCTTTGGCTCTGGCGACGTCATCACTCTCCCTCCTACCGGGGTCGACGCAGGCTTGGCAACCGAGTATGCCGAACACTGGGCCATCGCATACCCCGAGGGGCTTCTACGGAAGCCAGTTCGGCGGCTCGAGGTCACCCGTGCGGAGACCGGGCGTCAAGGAAGGAGGCGAGGCGCCATTACACAGGGGAGAACGGAGGCGCGCCAAGCATCGGAGCCGGCGCGAGCAGGGACTTCGGCGGCGGGCACATCGCAGGCTGCCGCTACGACCTCGGCGCCCAGAGAGGGGGCACGTGCGGTGGTCGAAGAGCGGCCCGGGAAGTAGGTAAGGCGTCTGCTCGAACCCTCCCACGATGCAGTCTTCCCGGCGCTGTGGTCGGCCTGGATGACCCTGCGGCAGTCACTAGGGACCGACGCCATCTGGCGAAAGATACTCAGAGAAGGAATCCATCTGCCAGAGGTCGGGCGCCTCCATATCGCCGACAGGGTGGACTTCAACCGGCAGTATGCGTATCTGACGGCCATGGACGAGTACGCGCGCCAATGTGGTCAGCGTGCGGAGCCATCCCTTCTGGTGAAGGTGATGCTCGGTCTAGAACCCGCTCCAGAACAGATGCCGCCGGCGGAAGATGACAGTAGCAACGACTCCGAGGAAGAGGAGGAGATGGGGGACGATGAAGGCTCCGAGGGAAGATCCCATCAGGGGAGCCCGCGGGAGAGCGGCGAGGTGGCCAGCTCTGACAATGTTGATGTCACTGAGCTCCTCGAGGTCCGCTTCTATCCCTACTCAACCTGCTTCATCCATTCTCTTATGCAGCTTCTAACCCATTTCTCCACCTTTCTCAGGAGAAAACGGATGTTGGTCAGGCGTCCTCAGCGGGAGTAGGAGAGGCGCCAACAGGACAAGGCGGGGGCCAGACACCCATCATTGAACTGACAAGCGCTGAAGGGTCCCCTGCTGCAACTGTTCCTGCGGTGGCCGGGGCAGCGGAAGATGACGCTCTGAACTCCCGTAAGTCTCCTTACTTTACTGCTGGTGCTTGCCATTGACGATCCGTGACTAACCATGGCATGCCCCGCGCAGTGATCTCAACACTGGAGGCTCATCGGGTTGCCGAGCCCGGGTCGTCCACGAGTGGACCGGCGGCAGACATGCCGCCTGCTCCGGAACAGACTTCCCGCACCGAGCCGGCCCCACCAACTGCTGATCAAGGGGCTACGGACGTCGGCGGCGCTGACATCGGAGAGAGGTCGGGGGCTGACAAGGGTGTCAACGCCGCTGGGGAGAGAGAAGAAGGTCGCCCAGATGTTGGGGAACCTATCCCCCATGGGGACATCCCAGGGGCGGACCCTGCAGCAGACCTGCTGGCTTCCTTCCCTGCCTACCGGCCTGCCGACCCCGAGGAGATGGACGACTCGGACGCGGAGGCGGTCGAGGAGAGCCGGATAGTGCGCCGAAGGGGGTGGAAGTGCATCCAGCGCTTCCTCAAGCGAGACCCATCGGAGTGGCTGGGGCGCATGGGATCACTTCAAACCTGGCTGCGCTTCCTGTGTGCCGGGGGAGCTGATGCTCAACGCCTCCATCTGAAGGTCCGTGATTTCATGGCCGAAAAGATGCGCGAGAGCTGCCGTCGTGCCGACGTCGCACAAAGTCGGGACATTTCGGAGAGCACGCGGGCGCTCCTCGCGGCGGAGCAGGAAGTCCGGCATCTCGAAGGGCAGGCGGCAGAGAAGGAGGCCTTCGTCGCAGCGTGTACTGAGCTTGTGGAGCAACTATCGGCCCAACTGATCGACGCCCAGGTACAGCTGATGGAGGCGGTCCAACAGATGGTCACAATTCAAGTCGAGCGGGAGCATGCACAATCCAGAATCGACGAACTGCGTGCTGCGACTGCCGACGAGGAGAGGGCACGCAGAGAGCGAGAAGCAGCTATGGAGGCCGCCAGCCAAAGGGTAGCGGCGTTAGAAAGACTTATCCAGCACGCTAATCCCTAGGGGCTTTGTTTTTGCCACTCCCAGAACATTTGCCTCCGCTACTCAATATTTTGATCCATTTGTATGAATCACCATATTTATCTGCATCTTTTGGTTTAACATGCTCGACCACAATTCATTGTCTTGCGGGAGCGTTAACCAAGCTTCAGGCATCCACAATTAGGCCTGGATTTCTAGAGAAAAGAGGGAGATCATTCCTAGGAAAGGAGACCTCAGACCTAATCAATGTATCATCCCCCCCCCCCCCCGCTTGTTCCAACACACGAGCGGGACAACTCTAGGGGCGTTGAGATTTTATCCGAACATAGGGAAATGAGAAAAGGTGAATCGTGCGTCCCGAATTCAGAAATCCACAACGGTTGGCCTTCCAGGAAATGCCCAAGACGGCAAGCGGACAATGGATCAATCGACCATACTACTGCGATAGACGGACTGAAGGTCATCATCCATATGGAAGGAGGCGGATCACATGTCATCATCAATGCCGCTTTGGGGGTTCCTTCAGGCACAAGGGTGGAAATCTAGATCAACAGGGCATGCGAAGCGTGGGGCGAAGTGACGATTTGTTCGGATAGAATCCAACGCTCTCAAAATTGCGCCACCGTGGGGAAAGCGTATTAGGCGGATGCATTAATCTGGCCGTGAATCACCCCAATTCTCAGACAGAACCTCTTTGACGAGGAAACCGTCGCTTCCCATCATTGCGATGGGGCATCCCGAGCTGAATCGGGGAGAATATCACAACTGCACCACTCTACCCGAAGTCAGGCCAGACGGCCGGCGACGAGGAGGGGCGGGACTTGGCGATCCCTGAGGCTGGACCCGAGTCGAAATGCCCGGGCGTTCCTACGTACTCCATCAGGCTGGAGATCAAGCCATATGTAGTTCTGCGAGTGCAGTTTAACGTCATGCAGGACGCAGAACCCCGTTTGGGGAGATCTTAGTTTAGGGTCGTAGAGCTCGGACCATAGGGGCGTATCTTAGTTTAAGATCTTAGAGCTCGGACCATAAGGGGAGATCTTAGTTTAAGGTCTTAGAGCTCGGACCATAAGAACCTCAAAGTACGCCGCATCGTGGTCCTATCCCCTGGATATGCGAAGATGCACTGGGGAATAGTGTCAAGAGTGTCGAGATTTTGCCTGGTCAGAATGGGAGGTGGAAAATGTGATGTGAATCATGCGGCCATTCACTCAAGGACTGGGGGCACCGGCGTAACGATATGGGAGTACTGCCGACCGTGGCGGAAAAGCAGCATCAATATCACACTAACCGTTGATGGAATGAGGCAGCAAACGAGCATCGACCGCTCAATCGCAGGATTCATATCGATTTGCTGCCCGAGGCCATTGGGGGCACCAGCCCGAGTCGGTGGGAGAGCACTGAGGCATTGTGTCCAAACCGTTCACGGGGGCTCCACCCAGGTCGTAGGCGATGGATCCGAATGAAAGGGAGCACGAAGCCTGAAAATGGAAGGAACCTGACCAAGCTAAACCTGACCCTCCTGGCAATAAACCAGAGTACTCTTGACACCAGTGGACCACTGCAAGGGGTCGAGGGACACGCCTTGAGGGTGGCCTGAAGGCGGCGGACTCCCCAGAGAAGGGGGGAATCTTTAAGAGGTGGGGGCTGGACCCGAAGTTTCAAACATCCGGGCGTTCCTACGTATCCCATGAGGATGGGAATCAAGCCACATGTAGTTCTTGAAGCGCGGCGCAACACAATCGGGCACCAGCGCGGGGAAGGGTGCGGGTCTGACCCTCGCACACAGAAGAAGCGGCATTTGATATTTCTTGTTTGTCCTTAAAGATGGATGGTTTTTCGTGCAGCGACATGCCTGTGATTAAGGAATCCCTGGCGTCGCCACAATAATCAAGCCATGAAAGGCATTGATGAATGGCGTGGTTATTAACCAGCACCCAAAGTGAGTGTCCCCTGAGGAGAACATCACGATGCAGTTCCGTTTCTCGTCGGGCGGCCAAGAAGGTCACAGTTTACGGTCGTGTGGTAGGACCAGACAACACAGTTTAAGGTCGTGTGGTTCGGACCATGGAGGAATCCGCGTATTGCGATATGGCGGACTCAGCGGAGGTGGGAACATACCCAGCCCTGCGGTCATGCACGATTCCAGGAGAAGGATCCTGGGATAGGGGTCGGCGTATGTCCATCACCCAAGGGGTAGAGATGCTAGCCTCCAGATATACTGGGCCCAAAACGCGATTGTTCGGGCGACTCCTTCCTCCTTATGGGGACGAGGGTCCAACTACACATGGACCTTAGGGAGGACATCAGCATATATCCTTGGTGCTCAGATCGTGGGAGCCTCGACAGACACCATTACCCTGGTTGGCCTGCCTAACGTGTAAAGGTGTACTGAAGGTCAGTATGAAGAGAGTGTCGAGATTCCACTACAACGCACAAAGGCGGAGTGTAATGAGGACCGCACAACCAATGTTCGGAGCCTAAAAGAGCCGACATGGCGATCAAGGATGTCGTTGACCATATTCGGAACACAACATCCGATCGCGTCAGCCTAGAACGGGGCAAGCAAACGAGCATCAACCGCTCAATCGCAGGATTCATATCGATTTGCGGCCCAGGACCCGCCGGTAAATCGACCCGGAGCGGTAGGAGAGCACTGAGGCATCGTACCCAAACCGCTAACGAGGATCCCTTTGAGTGAAGGCTCGAACAAGAGGAAGCGCGAGGCCCGACAAGCAACACAGGACTTGTTGGGGTTGAATCTGACACCACTGGTCATAGACCGAAGTACCCAAAACATGTTAACAGATCACCGGGAAGGGTCGGAGGACTCACCCTGAGAGCAACCAAAAGACGGCAGATCCCTGTGATCAACCAAGAGACGGGGATGGACCTGAAACACAAGCGTCCAGGCGGTCCTACGTATCCCATAAGGATGGGAATCAAGCCGTACGTAGTTCTTAAGGGGCAGTTTAACGTCATGCAGGACGATGAGGGGTGTGAGGTAGTCCTACACACGGGGGAGGCGTACGGCGCGGCCAGTAGACCGAAGTGAATGAGGACATAATCTCCCGCTCACGTCATACGCCTCGCACAAAAAGGAGGGGAACTTGGGCCAGAGACCCAACGCGGGATAGGGATTCCCGGGAAATGGGGTTGGGCCTGAAACATGAATGTTCAGGCGGTCCTACGTATCCCATAAGGATGGGAATCAAGCCGCACGTAGTTCTTGAAGTGCAGTTTAACGTCGTGCAGGATGAAAAGAGAGAAAAAAGGGGAGCAGAAGGCATCCCCAAGCGTGGGGGGGTCGTACAGCGTGACGAGCAAACCGACGTGAATGAGGGCATAGCCTCGCGCTCACACCATACGCCACACACCCGGGGGCAACTGGGCCGAAGGCCCGAGATAGGATGGAAATTCCTGAAGGATGGGGCTGGGCCTAAAACATGAATGTTCAGGCGGTCCTATGTATCCCATAAGGATGGGAATCAAGCCGCACGTAGTTCTTGAGAGGCAGTTTAACGTCATGCAGGACGAATGATGAACAGTTTAACGTCTTGTAGCTCGGACGTGGTATAGTTTAACGTCGTGTTGGACGAATGCTAAACAGTTTAACGTCTTGTAGCTTGGACGAGGTACAGTTTAACATCATGTTGGACGAAACACTTGGCAGTTTAACGTCTTGCAGCGCGGACGATATGCTAGGCAGTTTAACGTCGTGCAGCTTGGACGTATGCAGTTTAACGTCGTGCAGGACGTCGGCACACTCAGACAAAGTACTGCTTGAGGAACCTAGCATTGGTGGGAGGAGTGACACGCTCACAATCCATAGTCGCTAGGGAGTACGCGCCATTGGGATAGACCTTCTGGACGACAAAAGGTCCCTCCCACTTGGGCTCCAACTTGGGTGGCTTCCTGCCGGGGATCATTGGCGCTCTTAGGGCTAGCACTAGGTCACCCTACAGGAAGGAGCGGAGGCGAACCTTCTTATTGAAAGCTCGAGTCATTCTGCTTTGATGCCTCTCCAAGTTGTGCAAAGCGCGAAGTCTATTCTCATCCAGTGCTTCCAACTCGACTAGACGGGCTTCAGCAGCTCTGTCCGGCGCTTGCTGGGCGTAGACCGCAGTGCGCAAGGACGGTAACTGGATCTCGATGGGCAGGACGGCCTCAGCTCCATACACCAGGGAATAAGGGGTCATCTAGGTGGAATTGCGATTCGTCGTCCGATAAGCCCAGAGGGCGTTGGGGAGCTTGTCCGGCCAACTCTTCTTGTTCTGACCAACCATTTTTTGCAGAATGTTAGAGAGGGTTTTGTTAAACGCCTCGATCTGTCCATTCGCCTGCGCATGATAGCGAGATGTATGGTTCAAGCGAATGTTGTACTTGGCGTACAACTTCTTCAACTCGGCTGCTCGGAAATTGGCTCTGTTATCCGTGAGGATAGCGTGAGGCAGTCCAAATCGATGAATGATGTTGGAGGTCACGAAGTCAGCGATCGAACAGGATTTGACCTCTCTGAGCGGAATCGCCTCTGCCCATTTGGAGAAGAAGTCCGTGGCGGTCAGAATGAACCGGCACTGGCGAGCTGTCACCGGCGGGTAGGGTCCCACAACGTCCATCCCCCAGACTGCAAAGGGCCAAGAATACCTAGTGGTATGGAGAGGCTCCGGCGGCCGATGCACAAAGTTCGCATGAACCTGGCACGCATGGCACCTCCTGGCATACTCGATGCAGTCATGAATCATGGAGGGCCAGAAGTATCCCAACCTCCGAATCTGGTGGGACAGCTTCGGCCCAGTTTGATGGGCGCCGCATGAACCAGCATGAACCTCTTGCATGACTCGCGGGATCTCAACTCCCTGAAGGCAACTGAGGAGAACACCATCAAATCCGCGTCTATAGAGGATCTGCTCCAGGCCGGGACTGCTCTGGAGGACAAACTGCGATGCGCGACGTCGAACTCGCTCGCGCTCGGCTCGATCCGGCGGGAGAATGCCATGTTGGAGGTACTCAACCAAAGGCGTCCTCCAATCAGGGGCTGGTTCGACTGCCATATCTGGGGTAATCGGGGTTCCGGGCGTAGGGGCAACCGCGGTGAGATTACTTACCGACGGGCCGCGATCTCCCTCCGGGATAACGGGAGCGATGAGCCTGCGGCGCATCACGCGGACGGTCAGGTTATCCTGTTCAGGCTTCGCAAGTGACGCAGCAAGGCTGGCCAAAGCATCTGCTCGACCGTTCTGCGACCGGGGAATATGGACAATTTCTGGCCGAGAAGGGAACCGGGCCATCAGAAGGAGGGTGCACTCCAGCAATGGCACAAGTTCCGGCTTCCTGACAACATAGTCTCCATTGATCTGCTTAACAACTAGCTCGGAGTCCCCTTTCACGCACAGATAGGGCACGTCGATCTCGAGAGCTAACTCGAGGCCGGTGATGAGGGCATGGTATTCCGCCTCATTGTTGGTACAGCCCTCTGACAACAGGAAAGAGTATGGCAGCACAGCTTGCTCCGGGGTAATGAAGACGATACCCAAACTCACTCTGTTGAGCTTAGGATTATCAAGTCTTCTACCGGTGGGGCTCTAGGAGGCACCGTCAAAGTGCATCTTCCAGCATGGATCGGCATGATCGACCGAGAGAATGGCCTCATCAGGAAAGCCTAGATCCAGCGGCTGATCCGCGGAGGTTGGGTGAGCAGCCAGAAAGTCTGCCAATGCTTGCCCTTTGATGGCCTTCTGAGACACATACCTGATGTCGAACTGCTGGAGAATCACAGCCCACCGCGCTAGATGGCCAGTCAACATAGGCCGGCTCAGGATATATTTCAACGGGTCTACCCGAGAAACCAACTGTACCTCATGGTGCTGCAAGTAGTGCCGTAATTTCTGTACGGCAAATACGAGCGCCAGGCAGCTCTTCTCGATGGGGGAATACCTAACTTCCGCATCGAGGAGCATGCGACTGAGGTAATAGAGGCTATTCTATGTTCCCTCGTTGTTCTTCTGGGCGAGAAGGGCGCCAAGGGACCGTTCCAGGGTGGTCACATAGAGGACCAGCGGCTTCCCGGATACAGGCGGCATCAGAACCGGAGGTTGCAGCAGGTACTGCTTGATTTCCTCGAAAGCGGTCTGACACTCTTTATCCCATACATAGGTGGCACCTTTCTTCATGAGCCGAGAAAAGGGCTTACACTTGCCGGCCAGATTCGCGATGAATCGGCGTATATAGGCTAAGTGGCCTTGGAACCCTTGCAGTTCCCGGATGTTACCTGGGGGAGGCATCTGGCTAATCGCCCTGATCTTCTCTGGGTCGACCTCAATACCCCGGTATCTTACCACAAATCCAAGGAACTTTCCGGAGGTGACCCCGAAGGCGCACTTCAACGGGTTCATCTTCAGGCAGCGAGACCGGAGGAAGCCGAACACTTTCTCAAGATCTTTGAGATGGTCCTGACGCTGGCGCGATTTGACTACCAAGTCGTCGACGTAGCATTCCCCCAGTGTGCCGAGGATTGGCTTGAATATGCGGTGCATCGCCCGTTGATAGGTGGCACCTACATTCTTCAGGCCGAAAGGCATGACCCGGTAACAGAAGGTACCTTGGGGGGCCCTGAAGGCAGTGAACTCCTCATCCTCAGGGGCCATCCGAATTTGGTTATATCCGGAGTATCCATCCATGAAGGAGAGGGCTTGGAACCCTGCCGTGGCGTCAATCAACAGCTCTGTCACTGGAAGGGGAAAATCATCCTTCGGACAGTGGCGGTTGAGATCGCGGAAGTCGATGCAGACTCTGATCTGCCAGTTCTTCTTCCGGACCGGCACAATGTTGGCCAGCCATTTGGGGTACTGGACTTCCCTCACGAAGTGGGCTTTGATAAGCTTGTCAACTTCGGCCTCAACCATGGCACCGTGGAATGGGTGCATCTTCCTGGGAGGCTGCTTGAACCCGCGATGGTTCGTCGGGAGACCAAGGCGGTGGACGGCTACCTGAGGATCTAGCCCCGACATCTCGTCATAGCCCCAAGCGAACACATCGCGGTGCTGCCTGAGAAAGTCCACGTACTGCTGCCGCTCCTCAGAGGGCATGGCGGCACTGACCAATGTGGGTCTCGGATCTGCTTCGGTTCCAAGGTTCACTTGTACTAACTCATCGACCGTGGAGGAGACACCCTCCTCAAAGGCTGGGGGTGCATCTTCCACGTCCTCTCCACTCGGGGAGGGATCGTCCACGGGAGAGACTGCGTTGGCAACTGCATTGGGGCTACCAGATCCTGCTGGGCCGCTGGTGCTGGCATGGGCGGTCGCGGTCATCTCATCAGGAGACTCACAAGCCGTCGAGACCATGGCTACGTCCAACCGTTGAATCGGGAGGACATAAGCGTTATCCAAACTTGCCCAGGGATCACTTGCAACAGCGACAGGCTCAACCTCACCTGCCAGGATCTGCTTATCCTTGCTCTTGTAATAGTCCGCGTCCAGATAGCGGGCTTCACATGAGGCAAAAGGAGAGGCATCTCCCTGAAGCACGCCCACTCGACCATTAAGGGAGTATTTGAGGCATTGGTGGTATGACGAGGGAACCGCCGCATGAAGGTGGAGCCAGGGCCTGCCCATCAATGCGTTGTACGCAGTGTCTTGAGAGACTACCATGAATTCGGTGTTGGCAACCAAATCACCGAACTGGGTCTTCAAACGTATCTTGCCGACCGGGGTTTGCTCGGTGCGGTCGTACCCCTGGATCCTGAGGTCGGAGGGAATCAAGTCACCCTCAGACAACCCCAATCTCCGGAGCGTCCGAGTGGGAATCAGGTTAATCCCGGACCTCATGTCGACAAGACAGCGCCGGACTTCAAGGCCATTGAACTGGCCAGTAACATACAGCGGACGAATGTGCCCCTGTATAAGAGGGTCTTCATCCTTACCAGAGAACGAGATAACTGCCTGGCATTCGGCGTCCTCAATCGTTTCGGCGTGAAAGGCCTCTGCAGCCGCAACCTCTGTCTGAAACTGGAGGGGGCTCTTCAGGGCTTCAGCGAGTGCCTCGCGCATCTCAGATGACATGCGCAGAGCCTCAAGGATGGAGAGTCTCGCTGGGATGTCAGCCAAGTGCTTCAGGACATCATACTTTTTGGCCAAGCGCGAGCCCCTGGTTGCAGGAGGTTGCTCTGCAGTTGGAAGCATGACGGGCCTTGCCGGTTGGGCCGGCGGCCGACTGGTGCATGGCGCATCTCGCTGTTTATTGGTTGAAGCCCGGGAAATGGTCACCGTACTGGGGTCAGGAGGCCGGGATGGACTCGTGGCAGGGCGGAGCTGATTGCGACGCGGCTGAGGCGGTTCTGCCTGATCCCATACCACAAACAGTGGCGGAGGTGAATCCGTCATCCCCGGATGGGGGGGCTGCGCACGCTGAGCTCGGTTTTGGGCCTGCTGCCTGGTCTCAGTGGCGTGCACGGCCTGGCTGGAGGTACCAACTGCTGTGCCCCGGCGACTCCTGTTGTTGCGGCTCCTCCGACGGTGACGACGACCGGGGACACTAGGGATGTCCACCTGGTGTTCTTCAACGTCGGGAACCGAAAAGGGATTTACCAGCTCGACGGTATTAACCGAAGCGTACCCAGTACTGTCATCGGACGAATCATTCACCACTGGGCGGATCCGAGGAGGGATCCCCATCTCCGGGGGCATGAAATCTCCGAGAGTGCGGGATAGTGGCGGAACTGGCGGGGCGCGCTCTTCCTGCTTGCGCCGCCGCCGTTTGCTCTTCTTGGAAGAGGCAGGCTGGGACGACGATGCCGAAGCAGCACCCGCAGATTCTGGGGGCTCAGGCTGATTCAAGCGCGCACGGATGATTCCATGGGCGCGAATGATCGTCTTGCGGGCCATCCAGTTCTTATACTTCTGGGACCCGCGGTCGGAGACCAGCTGCCATTCGTCCTCATTGCCGCTATCGTCATCTGATCCCACGAACACGCCCGCCACTTGTGCTGGAGCTGGGCCCAACCTGATCACATTGTTGTTAATCTGGTCTTGGAGCCAATCCTTAAACACATAGCACCGCTGGATGGTGTGCCCCAGGGCCCGATGGTAGGGGCAGTAGCGGGGGTTATCCGTGAGATGTGCCTCCTCTGGCCTCCAAAACTCAGGCAGTCGCACAATCCCCTGCTCCAGGGCACTCCGGAAATAACCGGGGACTTGATCCTCGTGAAATGAGTAGGTCAGGTATCGCGGGTTCCTGGGAGCGTGGTCTTGACGAGGGGCTGGAGGGGCCTGCCGAGGAGGTGGACCCTGATTATCTCGCCTGGGTTGCGGCGGTACATTACGCGGAGGGGCCGGCCGGTTCTGAGGCTGCCGCTGCTGGGCCGGGAACTGAGCCCGTGGAGGCGGATTCCTGTGAGGCTGTGGAGCTGGTCTCACCGGCAGTAGATCCAACGGCCTGGGAGCCTCTATCTGGGCGACAGCAGCGGACTCAGCCCTGCTGGCTCTCCTTGCAGGAATCATAGGAGGCAGCGGGTGTGCCTGGCTGGCCTATTGTAGGGCTTCCTCAAGACGTTGAGCTTTGTCTGAGAAGTCCCTGAACCCTCCGGGGTAATTCTGAGTGATCAGGGAAGGGACCAGCTCGGTCTTGACGTTCCCGACGCACATTGTCAGTAACTGCTCCTGAGTCAATGGCATGTCAAGGGAATACGTGAGACCCTTCCATCGGGCGACGAAGTCCGCGACTCGCTCATCAGGCCTCTGCTTGCACTTGAAGAGGTCTGCGATACTCGTCTTCCGGGTCGTGGAACTGAACTGGTAGAGGAATTGTCTACGAAGGTCCTCCCAGCTAGTTATCGACCCGACGGGGAGCTGGCTGTACCAGACAAATGCTGGCCCTTCCAGTGTCTGGACAAAGCAGCGAAGCTTAGCGGCCTCTTGCTGCGCCGGAGTCCCCAACATAGGCCCGCACCTCGAGTTGAAATGGGCCAAATGCTGTGGCGGATCTCCAGTCCCGTTGAAGGGGGCAAAAGTGGGATTCCCGAATCCCGGAGGCGCCGGCATGTCATCCACCCATGCTGGGTATGGCTTGCCGTCCGGTGGGATTGCCACTTGCCGAGTCTCCAAGGCTTCCAAGCGGGCGATGAGTGCCGCCATCGGATCGTCCAGACATGGGTTCCAGTCCTGGCGAGGATCTCTAACCACGAGCGCATTGCATGGCCCTTCAATCGGGTCGTCGAACTCGGCAGCTCGTGGGATGGCGGGCGGAGCGGCCCTTGGGGCAGCGGGAGGAATCCGAGCGGGGTCTCTCAGGTAGTCACGCCGCTCGGGAGGGTGCGGTGAAACATACCGCGCCCTCTTGCCATAGGCGATGGCCTCTCTCCTGTCGGCGAACACGGCATAATCACGGTTGCCCGGGAGAGCCTCATCGAGGGGTGGTTGTTCCTGTCCCTGCTGTCCTGGCCTAGGATCACCGTAGTCAGGCCGCCGTTCTGCAGCGCGCTCGGCGAGGAGCTGGTCAACCAGCTTCTTCTGATCGGCGAGCTGTTGACGTAGCGTAGCCTTCTCGGGATCCTCATCCGCCCTCTGCGTGGAGGCAGATGGGTCGGCGGGCTTTATATCCTCGCCGTGCTCTTTACCTTTACTGACGTTTCGGCTCAACGTCAGTGCTTCAGTGGGTGCGGGGAGACCTAGGAGGCTCCTCTGGTGACGAGTAACTCTCGCCGATGGATCCAACAACGGCTTGTCTTCGGGGGGAGGGCCCCCGTCGAGAAGTTCCAGACCGTTCCCCTCCCTCGACAGGTCAGCCATATTGACTGTTTCCATCCCTGGGGATGTACCCTCAGGGCCACCCAGTGAATCGGGCTGTCGGCGAATCGCACTGAAGCGTAGGGAAGCGTACTGCCCCCATCCACGGATATACACGTGGGGAGTGGCTTCCTCGATAACCTTGCGGAGTACTTGAAAACACTCAACGCATCGTTGCTGGAGGGCCTCGTGGTGCCCAAATGACCCGGGGTGCCGAACCGCGGGGAGCGTGGCCAGGTCAATTTGACGGCACTGCTCACCAATATCCTCCAGGTGTACTTGACTCCCGGGGTATGGCATTTGTAGGCGGTGAAGACGGGAGTGAGTCTCCCGGAGAGTTCGGTGGAAGCATTCGAACTCATCCGGGGTGAGCGATTCGGGTGCATCAAAGTCTGGTCCTGCGACTGGCCAAAACTTCTCAGGGAAGTGGCCCTCTGCAAGGACGGTCCAGAAGCTCCACGACTCAAACTCGGGACCCAGGTCTCCTTGGTCCTCTTCAACGACTGGGAATGGATGGGGAACCGGCAGTGGTGCCGAGGCGGGCCGCCGGGCCGACGGGCTGGCCGGCGGTGAATACGGCGAGCAGGCCGATTGGCCTCCATATCCCGGGCCGCCCTCTGAGGGTGGCGGTGCCCTGGCTACCACATCACGATAGGACGGGCCGGCGAGCGAACATCCTGCCGTAGTGTCAGTGCTCGCCGAGGGTGCACTAGATCGTGGTTCAACCGTCGGTCCCCAGAAAAGGTCTCCGGCTTCTCCGATCGAGGCAGAAGGCGCTTCCAGAGGGGCCGGTACCAACCGCAAGCTTGATCCTTGGGGGTCTACCAGGCCCTCGCTACTCCGGATATACCTTCGGAGAGAAGCGGGGATCATATCGATCTCGCTCTCGGGGAGTACGAGGATGACGTGCCGCATTCCTACCCCTGCCCCTGACTGGCGGGATTGGGGGAAGGGCTCTGTCGCCGAATCATACTCCGCCTCTGAATCAGAGAAGCGAACCAGTCGGATCTCTGTCCGGAATTCCGTAACATTCTTCCCTCGGCATCGACGCCTCGCCCTCCTGCCCCTGGGTGGTTCTTCGGGGCATGGCTGATCTCTGTCCTGGCGTCCTCCGGCTGCACTGGTGCTGGGGCCAAGAGGACTGGAAACCAAGGTGAGAGGGGCACCGAGACATATATCAAAGGGGACGCGGGGAGAGATGATTCCGGGCAGGCCTCCGGGCCGGGATCGGAAGGTGGGATGACCCATGCCTCCTGGATCGGCCACACGGAGTAGACCCTGTTGGTGAATAGCGCTACCGCGAGGTGGTCCGCGGTGGCTATTGTCTGTACCAGCAACCAGGAGAGTCAACCCAACCTGCCTTTGGGGCGGTCGGGGCCTCGATCCGGGTCGGGCATGGAAGTACCCCTGCTCAGGATGCGCAGGGGCCTGGTGACTGGAGCCAGCAGTGGATTGAGCCAACGCGGCCGCTGTTGCTAGGGCCCCAAGGTGGGCATCCTCTTCCACTCGGGCCCGACGTTGGCGTCGAGACAGACGAGTCGGGATGAGCGGCGCGGGCAGGTGGAGAGCCCGTTCTTCGACTTGAGAGGCCTGGCGGCGATGTCGCCGTGGCCTGACAGGATCCCTCATCGCGGATCCCTGGGGCGAATCCCGGATAGGGTGGTCCCGGGCACCTTCCACCTCATCCGCATAGGGGAAGGAGTCGTCGGAGCGCTCCGGGGATAAACTCCCGAAGCGGTTGGACGTCGAGGTAGGCAGCGGTGCCTCCCTGCGCGGCCCTCGGGGGCGGCGTTGGTGGCGAGGTGCAGCTCCCTCGAGGTCTAGGCGAGCCATGTCCCTGGTGGGGATGACTCCCTCTTCCTCATATCTCCACACCAAGTTGTTGATCACCCTTCTTTGGATGACCTCCGAGGGGGAGAGAGGGCGTGGTTGCCCCGCAGCTGCGGCTGCTGGCACGGCTGTGGAATGGGCGGGACCGCGCGGAGTATCCGCGTCGGTGTTTCCTCTACCCCTGCGCCAGTGGGCGGGTGGCGATCGGGCACTGGATTGGGCGACCTGATTTCTGAAAGCAGGGAGAAGAACCCATTAACACTGACTGGAAAAGGAATCGACAACCAACCATTAGTGCCACGACGCCTTCCGTGGGGGGGATCCAGGCCCTCGACGTCGCGAGACGGAGTGCCCGAGTTCCCTTCCTCAGCCCCTGGCGGGTAAAACTGAATGCTCGGTCGAGCAACATGCTGGTCTTCCAACACCTCTGAAAGTCATCGATCTTCGTATTGAGGAGAAGAGATTCACGTCGGGTTCACCATTTTTCTGTTTCGGTGCGGATGTGCGTCGGGTTACGCTGTTCCGCCAGGACGCGTTCGCGCGTGCACCCGTCAACCCGAGGGGATGGGCACGCGGCTTGTGGCCCCGCAGTCCCGCTTTCCAACGGCGGGTGGCATTCGTCCCTTATTCAGGGGCGTCTGCTCCTTGATCGAAACCGGGATGATGGGATGTCGGCTCCTCCTTCCGTGGACGTCTCCTCGGAACTCGTCGCCTAATCCGGGTCTCCCTCATAGATTTAAGAATGTTCGTGAATCTCGTTCCCGGCGCCATATCTTCATGGACACCGGTTAATTACGCTGCTTCCGCCCGGACGCTCCAAGGAGTCTGGTCGGGGCAGCAACCTGTGGTGAGGAGACCAGGTGGCTCTGGGTGTCGGGGGCGTGCCTTAACACGGCGACTCTGCATGTCTGCCTTCCGTCCCTAATAGGGCTTCTCGAAGGCGCGATGGCCTGAGGCATCCCGCGCTGGGTACGGGGAACTGCGTTGCCTGAGGTTTTCCTCAGCTTCCCATGTTTAACACGGGGTATGCCGCGAGTTTAACGTCCAGCGGGGACGACATCGGACTGATCAACACGAGGAGTGGATCAGATGTCAGAACCCCTTGCGGGGAACCTCCGACGCTGGGGCCAGCACATGGGCGGCTTCCCGAGTGAAGTGGAGTGGGATGAAATGGCATGACCCCACCGGGATGTGGCGGCCCGGGTAAGGATCAGGATGGATGATGGAGTGAAGAGATTGGACCCCGTAGGGGCTTCATACGTACCGCGCGTTAGCGCGGATCAAAGTCAGCGTAGTTCGGATATACAGTTTAACGTCATGTTGGACGTCGGCAAGCCGACTCACAAAGAGATCGAGGCCGCCGGGCGGAGGATTGAACCGAACCACCTCGCACAGAGGGGGATGGAACGACCGGGTGAATCACAGTTTTACGTCATGTTGGACGTTGGAAAGCCGACTCACAAGGAGATCGAGGCTGCCTGGAGAAGGGTTAAACCGAACCACCTCGCACACAGAGGGGGATGGAACGGCCGGGTGAATCACAGTTTTACGTCATGCTGGACGTTGGCAAGCCGACTCACAAGGAGATCAAGGCGGTGGGGAAGCACAATGGAGATACACACGTGCAGTCCCCCACAGAGGCGGATTCATAGGTGAATCAACGCAAGTGTGAACCCGGGAGGGGTCCACTGATGGACGAACCGACGTAAATACGACCGGGACGACCAGGTGGTGGGCTTGAACCTCGGAGAGGCTTCCTACGTACCATGTTTAGAAGACAGGGATCAAAGTCCACGTAGTTCATTCTGTTTGCAACACTCTACCCCCGTGGGCGAAGGCCACTCCGATCCCGACATCCCTGCAAAAACGAGCGGGTGGGGGCCACATCCAAACCGGGGGGACCCTGCGTGCGAGACACGGGATCAGGTGATGCGGACGGTTTAACGTCTTGCCGGACGAAGTACAGTTTAACGTCGTGTGTTGAGGACGAGGATGCTTGGAAGTTTAACGTCTTGCAGCGCGGACGATGGGGGCTAGGCAGTTTAACGTCATGCAGCTTGGACGTATGATGAACAGTTTAACGTCTTGTAGCTCGGATGAGGTGCAGTTTAACGTCGTGCGGGACGTAAACGCCTGGCAGTTTAACGTCTTGCAGCGCGGACGTGGCACAGTTTAACGTCATGTTGGACGTATGCAGTTTAACGTCGTGCAGGACGTTGAAGCCGCCGATAGGTCCGTGTCACTTCGCGCAAGCCTGGAGGGCCGCACGGAAAGACAACGCACAGTGCGGGCACCCGGGATGAGGATCATCGGGCGCCACGCAGGCGGGTACCCAAAGGGGGGTCAAAGGGGGCGACCCTGGCGGTTTGCGCGCAAAAGAGGATCTTTGCGTGCAATACCGCGGGTCGGCACGCAAAAGAGGAGCTTGGGCCAGAACTTTGCGCGCGGATGATAGAGATTGCGCGCACCAGGCTTCGGATAGCGCGCGGGGGCAACGGCTCATTCTTTAATCGAATGACCACTTTGAAAATGGGGGGTGCGCGCAATCAGGTTGGATTGCGCGCACCCGGGGGCAATTGTGCGCAAGAGGCTTCTTTTGCGCGCAAATTCCTTTGGGAGAATATTTATTCAAAGGAAAGGATCCAAAGGGATTGCGCGCGAAGGCGAACCCCGAGGCTTTCTTGCACGAAAGAAAAGAGGTTACCTGAAGATCGGCATTGCGCGCGGAAGGGGTTGGATTGCGCGCACGAGAGACCTTTCGAATTCTGGCAACCTTCAAAACGTCGGGGGTCGCCTTATATTTATAGGCAACCCCGGGCGCGGAATCCAGTTCGCGGGCGCGGAATTCTCTTCGCGGGCGTGGAATCGGGACCGGCGCGCAAGGGAGTCGCGCGGGCCACGGGCGCGCAAAATTGCGCGCCGGCTCAGCGCATTGCGCGCATCCCGGGAGGTTTGCGCGCGGCTCATCAACTTTGCGCGCAGGTCTCCAAAATTCCGCGCAAGGCCTCCGAGCCCTCCGAAACATGCTTCCGACTCCAAATATAACCTCGCTTCCCGCATCCGGAGCTTCGTTTGGGAACAACGGACTTTTCCGGCGTCTACATATTGTTCACATGGTTGTAGAGACATTCGGTGGTGATGGGTGTGAAATCCTCCCACGCATGACCATCGGCCACCATGAACCACTAGCACTGGCATGGCGTGCTCCTGAACCAGCAAGCTGGTTCGTACCTACTCGCCTCAGGGATGAAGACGCCATCCCTCAGCCCGAAGCCATACAAGGGTAGTTTCTTGCACTGCCGATAGTTCTTCTGACCCTCCGATAGCAGTTCTATCAAAGAGGTATGGTCCGAGTGGATTTGGACCATCTCCCCAAGGCCCAGACAGTTGGCCATATCATCCCTCCGGGCGGTGTCTACAAGCACCCGCAACACAGCTTCTCGGTGGGCCATTTTTGGTTTCGGCACAGAAATAGATTTCTTCAGGCCTGATCGCGAAGCTTGCTCGTGAAGCTCATCCACAAAACCAAGCTGTGGAGTTTGGCCTTGTCCGGAAAATAGAAGTTCGCTTGGCACGGTCGTGGAGTCGGAGACTCACGGTTCACCGCAAAGCTCGATTCGCGAAGAGCAGACGCGGAGTACACGGAGCTTCGCGAAGTCGAGAGCGCAAGAGGACAAGAGTCGCGAGAGGAAAAAAGAGCGGTCAGCCCCCCTATTTATAGGCGGCGACCTCGGAGCATCGCGGTGCGTCCCGCCCGTGCGGAGCATCGCGGCGCGTCCGGACCGCGTGGCTGCCGGCAGCACGGCGGGCCCCTTTGTGAGGCCGCATCGCGAACCGCTGATAGTTTTGGCGAATTTCCCTAAAAATTAGACCCTTCATCCCTCCGAGGATCCAAGTCTGAGGGGGGGCATTTTTTGGCGCCAAAATCTTGCACGCAAAGAAGGGACGAAAAAGAAGCCTCACGTGCTGCCTCGCGAAGCATTGGCACGAAGCACCCACCGAGCATCGAGCCCGCCACAAAGCACAAGAGTCGGAAACACTCTGCGAACGCCCTAACGTTCGGAAGCCCGCCGCGAAGCACAGGAGGTGGTAACGCTCTGCGAACTCCTTGACGTTCACGAGACCGCCGCGAAGCACATGAGGCGGTAATGCTCCGCGAACGCCCTGACGTTCGCGAGCCCTCTGCGAAGCACCCGCCGCCCCTTCGCACCACGTGAGCTCTACTTCGCGGCACCCCTTTCCTATAAATACTGGGTCCCCCCTGAGCCCAAAGGATGAACAGTCTGACCTTTCAACTTCTCAACTCCCGAATCGTGAAGCACCCTTCGCCCCAGGAATCGTGAGCTCTGTGAGGTATTTTTACTTCGTGAGATGCCTTTGCCTTGTCTCGTTTTGAGCCCCTCTTCCGAGAGGGATGCCCTTCACGAAGTCGAAGGGCATTCACGGAGGAAGGGGATTCCCAAGGGAACCCGGGCAGCGGCGGAGCGTTTATGCTTCATGAAACACCCATCCTATACTAGTGATCCCCATGCCATGGCAGGGTCGCTGCATATCACGAAGCACACTGCCTCGCAGCACCTTGCTTCGCGAGGTAGTGCTCCGCGAATACTATTCCACTTCGCGAAACACCCCCCATTCACACCTCTTACCCATGCTAAGTCCAAGGCACTCCACTTCGCGAAGCACACTCATTCGCTTGGCAATTCCTCTTCCCGTGCGACCCTCCAGGTTTGCACGATGTGATTTCAAAGTCCCACGGACAACATCACCCGTATCATTGCATCGCCTAATGCTTCGTCGCATAGGCACGCTATAGGCTATTTCTTCTTTACATAGCCACAATAATGTGGACCCCTCGATGGTTCGCTCCGTGACCCCCTTTTACCATGGCCTTGCCAGTACCTTCCCTCCCCCAAGGAACAGAGGGTACCAGTTATGTAAGTCCTAGGGGTGTGGAGTAAACCCACATCGTCCGAGCTGCAGGACGTTAAACTACCAAGCACCTCGTCCTCAACACATGAGGTTAAACTATGATCTGGCCCCGTGCCTCGCACGCAGGGTCCCCCCAGCTTGGACATTTTTTACGCCACCCGTCTCCACAGAGACGGGGTCACCCCCTCCACAAGGGAAGATATCCTCCTTCTCAGAGTAGCGTATGTCCATGGGAGAAGGGAAACCACCTTGGTGTAAGCCCCTAGCCCCTCTTGCGGAAGGTATCACCCATGCACCTCCGTATTTCCCCACTGCCAAGGTTTGTGTAGGGCACAATAGGGAGCAAGGAACCTCCCATCATTGGTCCCAAATCCCTCTCTCGCTACGCTTTTCCGCACTTCGGGCCTCCATCCTGGAGTAAGTCCATGCACCATGGGCTGCCTAACGCGTAAGCCCCTCTTCACTTCTCACAGACGCACCATTCGCGACATGATCATCAGGTCCTTGCTGCCTCTTGTTTCTCACACCGAGCATGACTCGCGTGGGCTTAGATTGAGCATCGGTCATGGCAATGCCCTCGTCCATCATGAAGTTAAACTGTATGCCCTCATCCAGCATGACGTTAAACTGTATGCCCTCCTCCATCATGACGTTAAACTGTTTGCCCGCATCCAGCATGACGTTAAACTGTATGCCCCCATCTAGCATGACGTTAAACTGTATGCCCCCATCCAGCATGAAGTTAAACTGTATGCCCCCATCTAGCATGACGTTAAACTATATGCCCTCGTCCAGCATGACGTTAAACTCTATGCCCTCGTCCAGCATGACGTTAAACTCTATGCCCCCATCCAGCATGATGTTAAACTGTATGCCCCCATCCCGTATGACGTTAAACTGTATGCCCTCGTCCATCATGGCTTTAAACTATATGTTGTCCCGCATGACATTAAACTGCACACCCATTTGAACTACGAGGTCTTTGATCCATGTCAGGGCATGGTACGTAGGAAGCCTCCATGAAGTTCAATCCCACTTGTTATTTTATTCACGTTGAGTTCTACCTTCATCCAGTATGACTTTAAACTGCATTCCAGTCTGACGGTAAGCCGTTGTGACCACCCGAACTATGAGGACATTGATCTATGTCAAGGCATGGTACGTAGGAAGCCTCCATGAGGTTCAATCCCATCTCCCATCGAATTAAGGTCCCTTCCTCACATCGGTTCGCCGACACCCACCCTCCGAACTATGAGGACTTTGATCAATGTCAAGGCATGGTATGTAGGAAGCCTTCACGAGGTTCAAGACCACCACTAGTGGAGCCTCAGGTCTAATTTCACATCGGTTTACCGAAAAAACCCTTTGAACTATGAGTACTTTGATCCATGTCAAGGAATGGTACGTGGGAATCCTCTCAGAGGTTCAAGCCCACCACCCGTTGGTCATTCCGAACTTCTTTGCATCGGTTCATCAACACCCGGGCAGCCTAGTGTGTAAGCCCCACACCATCTGGACCAAGGTCCTTGCTCACGTCGGTTCGTCGACACACCATCATGAACTACATGGTCTTTGATCCATGTCAAGGCATGGTACGTAGGAAGCCTCCATAAGGTTCAAGCCCAGCACCCGGTCATTCCGACCTCACTCACGTCGGTTCACCCCCGTCCCACAAGACGTTAAACTGTATTCCACATTCCATCCGAACTATGGGGACTTTGATCGATGTCAAGGCATGGTACATAGGAAGCCTTCACAAGGTTCAAGCCCACCACCAGCGGACCCCCTGGGTTTTCCTTCACGTTGGTTCGCTGACGATGCTCATCGGACCAAGGTCCACCTTCATGTCAGCTCTCTGGCACCATCCCAAACTACGCCGACTTTGATTCCCTGCCACGGGGATACGTAGGAGGTCTCTTCGAGGCTCAAGCCCAACTCCACTGTCGCCCTTGCGACAGTCCCATCTCAGTCCCCCTCCGCTTCATCCACCTACCCATCATCCACCCTGATTCTCACCCGGACCGTCATATCCCGGCGAGATCATGCCGTTACGCTCCTCTTCACAACATTCAAGAAGCCTCCCATGGGTTGGCCCCGATATCAGCATCCCTTAAAGGGAAATTTTTCAATTTGATTCACTCTAGATAGTGTTTTGATCAGGCCGACCCATCTCCGCTGGATGTTAAACTTGCGACCTACCTCGTGATAAACATGAGATGCCTGAGGAAAACCTTGGATGGGACACCCTTGGCGTAACCGTCTCTGCTGGACATTAAACCTGCGGCATACCATGTGTCAAACATGGGACGCTGAGGAAAACCTTAGATATATGCCTAGGGTGTATGATTCCCCGCCCTCGATGTGGGATTCCTCGGTCTTACACGCCATCGAGAAGCCCCATGACAAGGGACAAAAGATAGACACGCCAGTTCCCCAACATACAGACACGCTACTGATGCCTCGACATGACTACTCCCCCGACTGAAGGTTGCTTCCCTGACCTGACCCTTTGGAATGTCCTGAAAGAAGAAGTGTAATTAACCGGCGTCCATGGAAACATGACACTGGGAAGAGTTTCACGAACAACGTATTAAATCTATGAGGGAGACCCGGACTAGGTGACGAGTTCTGAGGAGGAATCCATAGAAGGAAGAACCGACATCCCATCATCCCGGTGTCGATCAAGGAGTAGACATCCCTGAATAAGAAGCAGATGTCGCCCACCTTTGGAAAGCGGGAATGCGGGGCAACAAGCAGCACGTCCTCCACAGATGGATGTGTGCGCCCCGGCGAAAGCGTCGAAAACAACTATATATTAATATCTCTACTTTAAGTTAATATATATATATATACTAAATAAAAAATAATTATAAGAATATTTATTTTGTTATACCTAGTAATAAATATTGTATTTAATTAATAACATATATATTATTATGATATATAAGAAATTAATATTGTATATATAAGCTTATAAATTTCTTTAATAGACCTGTTATTATTATATTTTAAATGATATATAACACATAGTATATATTTTATATTATATATTTATTAAAAATAAAAAAGAAAAAATGATGAAGGGCGCAGGTCGGGTTCGTGCGGCCCAAGGGAAAGGAGGCCGGAGGTGGATGGCAGGGTCATCGGTGTTGTGCAGGTGTTTCAACAGGCGGTGACAGTGCAGGGGAGATGCGGCATGACGGTGTTGGTCTACTTCAGGGTAGGATAGAAAGATGAGGCCATAGTGGTGGAATTCAGGAGATGCGGGGAGAAGGGGTTTGATGGTGGTGTGGCCTAGCTGGGGATAGCAGCAAAGTGTGGCGGTCAGGGCAGGAAGTGAAGCAGATGGGGGTTTTGAACTCAGAGCAGGCAGGAGGGATTCGAGTGGAGTGTTTGTGTGGGTGTGGCCAGCCATGGTTTAAGAGGTCTTTCCAGTGAGGGTTCAGAGGGAGCGTGGAATGTGGCTTGGGTTGGTGGAGAGCGTTGGTAAATCAGGGAGCGGCGATAGGTGAGGATCAGAGCATTCAGTTCTCGATCTGTCAAATCTGGTGAGGAATGGTAGTGATTTGCGAAGCTACTTTCTTATTGCTGATTTGAATCAGTTGTTGTTGTGGATTTGGAATTCCCTGTTATGTATTTTCTGTGGTGGTTTGTGAATTGTTGTACCACTGGGGAAGTTGCTGGAACGGAGGTAGAGGAAGGAGGAGTGATGGCACCGCGTACTGGAAACGGTAAGACATTGAGGAGAGACATTGAGATAGTCACCATTCCAGATGGTTGGAAATGGTGAGACAGTGTGAAATGGTTCCAGGAAACGGTGGAAGGATGAGGCAGATTATGGTGGCACCGTAAAGGACCCTCATGGTTGTTGTGAGATAGCAAGTGAGGCACCATGATTTCACTCACAGTGAGACCATGAGGCAAGAAATGGTTGCACAAGCATTGTAAAGGAACAACAACAGAGGACCGTGTGACCGTGCGACCATGCGACCGTGCGACTGTAACAGCTGCAAAATAAACACAACAAAAAATTATATAAACTAAAAATTGATTAACATGTTAAATTGAATAAAATTAAAAACCAAATAAATAAAACAAAGTTAAATTATAAAAATAACTGTGTTTTATTTAAAATAATGAATTTGTATTAAAAATTATAAACAAACATAATTTAAAAACAAAACTACAATAACTAGAGTCTATTGTTTTCATTAATCAACCAATTAATTGAATAATTTGTAAACTAAATTGGAGAATAAGAAATATTAATTGGATAAAATTAAATTAATTTAATTATTAAAAAAATAAAAACAAAATTGGGTTATTTATTTTCAATTTAAAGAATAGATAATTAGTTAATTAAATTAACAAATTAATAAACTAACAAAAATGAAAAAATGTAAAAATGAAATAATAAATAAATAAAAGTCTAATTCAAAAGAATTAAGTAAATTAATGAATTTTTTTAGAAAGACAATAATGAAGATTAAAAACAATTGATTTAAACTAAAAACTGATTATTCTACACAGCAAGTACAAAAACTCAACAATTATCAATTATTTAATAAAAAACAACATTTTAAAATAACAAAGTTAATAAAAATATAAAAAGAATGTGGAAAAGAGTTTGAAAAACTGCCACATCAAACTCCCCACACTTAAAACTTTGTTAGTCCTCAAACAAGAACATGCCTTTGACTTTAACACATAAATATGATTTGTGAGTTTCAGTTCAAAAAGTGCATGATTGAACTTAAACATCAAGAGGGGCATGACCGAACAATGGGTCAGGCAATCCAAAGGTGTTCAAAAATGATGTCATGTATAAATTCAAAAACTCACTAGAATTAAAAAGCTTCACAAATTCATACACTTTCAAGTATGTCCTGCCTCCTACTTGTACTCATTAACTATCCTACTTCACCTTCCAATTCAAGTTCTAATTCAAGGAGTGATAACATGTTAGATGAAGTGGAATTTAAAACTTAACCAAGGGAACCATCCTTTATCACCTTCCCCCAAGTTCCAAAAATTAAAGTCCATTAAATTAGTCACTTTATTGATTCAACTAAAATGAATATTAACCAAGTCAATTGCTCCATTCTTCATCTGGGTTCAAAATTCCCCTCACCTTAATGAGTTCATTTTTGAGAAGGGCACTTTATTTTAATTTTTCCCAGCCATATTCCATGTATAGAGAACTATGAATAGAACTTATTAAGATTGAAATTGGATTTATTTATTCATAAAAATGCACCCAGTTCACCTTGTCTTGGATACCCACCATGAGATCCCATTTTCCCATTTTACTCCAGTTACAAAGGACTTAATTAATAATCATTCAGGATGACTTCCAAAAGTGATTGAATATAATTTTATAAAAATGTGAGTCCTCGTGGTTTCAGTGAGAACATCATGTAACTCCAAGTCATGATCCTCATACCACAAAACCTATCCTATCACACTCCCATCCTCAGTTCCTAAACAGACTTGTTCATTGAGATAGTGAACAATTTCACTCAGCAATCTTTCATGCTTAACATTTTCTGACTAAGTGCCACTGTCAACATCTAGAAAACAAGTATCCACTAAATAGGACATAAATGAAGTACCATTGAACCTCCAATGACCATCATGTGATGAAAGAATTTGAAAAATTTTGAAGGAATTTTGAACCATTTTTTTGAAAAAATTCGACAATTTTTTAAACAACCACAAACTCAGGTCCAAGAAGGGGGAATTCAACATGACACTAGAATGACCCCTCTCTCCCACACTTTAAATCCAAAATTTTCCCCAATGTTGTATCTTAAGGTGGAAGACAGTTTATGTTCAAAATATATGTACATTTCAGCTAAAAAGGGATATGGAGGGGCATCGATGAATTTCAAAAAAAAATCCACACAAAAAGTGGAAGAAAATAAAAACAAAACAAAAGAACCCAACACCACCAACTTCAATAGAATCAAGCTCAGTTTTATTCCTAAAATATACATACTTAGAATTTTTAAAGAGAAGACAAAGGATTTAATCAATATACTTTAGGTAGTAGTATGATTAACAATGATGTGCAACAACAGCATAATGAAGTGGAAAACAGTGGGTGCAAGCAAGTTTCACTAATCAGTTCAAAATAATTTCTTTCAACTCTCTAGATACTAGTATCTTAACACCCATGAAATAAAACACTATCATTTTTCACAGATTAGGGGGAATTCCCCCACACTTAGTTCATAATGAAGATTAATCAAGTAATTTAAAGTGAAAAATGGAATAACAATACTTCCCTGAATTATTGGACCATTAGAAGTGGCTTTCATCAGTAGATCTTCTTTAGAATCACTAGGTTTTTACTCCTATTCATTAACCTGCAGGTTCAAATATGTAAAATTTGATTTCAAAGTTTTAAGTTCAAGATAAGTAACCAAGAGAGTGAGTATAGAGAAATGTTATCCATATGATGCAGTGGATTTCCCCCTTGGGGTTTCTTGGACAAGTTTCGGGCAGCAACAACTCTCTCTAAAACAGCAAAAGATCATGAAGAACCATCAAGTAGTTAAGAAATTTTAACTGGAGAACAAGAATCATGGATTAACGTTATTAAAGAATAAAAATAAAAGGGAAACAACTAAGCAACCATGGGTTAGTTCCCATGAAACACTGAGTTTATAGTCCTCAGTTAGACTTGAATCAGCTCATTCTTCCAATAGAGATATGGTAGCCAAGCCCTTTGGCTGCCCTTCAAAGAAGTTATTTATTCTTTGACCATTAACTAAGAAAGTTTGATTCTCTTCTCCAACTATCTCAACATCTCCATTAACCAAGACTCGAACAATGGTAAAGGGTCCTGGCCATTTGGACTTTGACTTTCCAGGAAATAAATTCAATATAGAATTGAAAAACAGGACCCTCTCACAAACCTTGAAATTCTTATTTTGAATGATTGAGTCATGAAAAGCCTTTGTTATTTATTTTTAAATTTCAGCATTCTCATAGGACTCTCGATGAATCTCCTCCAGCTCACTCAGCTCTAACAGTCTCCTCTCTCCAGCAGACTTAAAATCAAAGTTAAGTGGCTTCGCTACCCAATAAGATATTTGTTGTAACTCTAAAGATAGATGATATGTTTTCCCAAAGAGTATCCTATATGGTGACATCCCTATAGGAGTCTTATAAGCATTTATGTAGGCCCAGAGGGCCGCATCCAACTTCCTTGACTAGTCTTTCCTAGAGCCAGACACTGTTTTCTATAAAATCTGTTTCAGCTCTCTGTTTGAAACTTATGATTGCCCACTGGACTATAGGTGGTAAGTTGTGTCTGTTATATGTGAGAAATCATACTTCTCCATCAAAACTTTGAACTTATAATTCTTTAAGTGAGTCACATTATCAGTGATTAATGCTCGAGGCACACTAAATCTAGAAACGATGTTTTTATTGATGAATTTCACAACACTTGCAGGTGAATTGTCGGACAGAGCTACTGACTCAACCCACTTGGACACATTGTCCACAACAACTAAAATCTACTCATTCCAATAGGAGGATGGGAATGGTCCCATGATGTCCAAGCCCCACAAATTAAATATTTCAACCTCCAGAATACATTTTGGGGTAGTTCCTACCTTCTTCCAACATTCCACAACATTTGACATTTTTCACAGCCAATAACAAGACTCCTAGAATCTTTAAAGAGTGTTGTCTAGTAGAAACCATCATGTAGGACCTTTTGAGTAGTCCTTTCTCCTCCATGGTTGCCACCCTAAGGTTATGAATGGAAGCTCTCAAGTATGGGAAAAATCTCATGCCCAACCACACATCTTCTCAAAATACCATCAGCACAACTCCTAAAGGGAAGAGTTTCATCCCAAAAATAATATTTCATTTCAGATATAAACCTCTTCATTTGTTTGTGTGAGAGATCTTTGGGTATGAATCCAACTGCCAGAAATTTGGTATAGTCTGCAAACCAAGCAGACTGCTGCATAGAAGCAGCAAACAATTGTCCATCAGGGAAAGAAGTGTTGGTATCTTTTGGTTCCTTACTTTGGAAATTGGGTAATCCTGACAAGTTATCTAAAACTACATTATCATCACCTTTCTTATCCTTAATCACTAAATCAAACTCCTGTAACTACAAGGTACACCTGATGAGTCTGGACTTTGATTCCTTTTTAGCCAGAAAATACTTAAGGGATAAATGATCTGTGAAAACTATGATCCTTGATCCTATCAAATACTATCTAAACTTTTCCAAATAAAACATCATAGCAGACAACTCATTTTCAGTGGTAGAATAATTCTTCTGGGAATCATCCAACAACTTAATTGCATAGTAAATAACATAAAGTTTCATATCCTTCATCTACCCTAACACAGCTCCTACTACTAAGTCACTAGCATCAAAAATAATCTTAAAGGGAGGCTTCCAGTGTAACACCCCGAGCTTCCATAATACGCTTCTCATTGAATAATGTAATAGCTTGCATTGTATGCAACTTCGAGTTCTAAAACACCGCGACTAATCATAGTAGACGTTATGAATAGTAATAACCACTTTTTAAAATTATAGAAATTTTATATTTCAAAATGGACTTCATTTTTGGATTCGGAATATCGAAATTAGCCTATGTTGAATTTTTTGTATTTTTCTGAGAACTTCTAATTTTTTATGAATAGTGAAAAATACTTAAAAACAACTTTTTTAATCAAAATAATTTATAGTGATAAATTATACTATTTAGTTGTTTTAAAGTATAATTATAATATATTTTTACCATTTTATCCAATGGTGGTCATTAGAATTAATTTAACATTGAAATTGGACATAAACAATTGCCAATCTTTTGATATAAATTGTTTCTTAAAAACACGCTATTTGTTGTGACAGCGGGAATTAATTATAAAATAAATTAATGCAAATTATATTTTTGGAATTTTTTAAAATAGACATCATTTTTGAAATCGGAATATCAATTATAGCTTAGGGTGAAATTTTGGCATTGTTCTGAAAAACTTCAATTTTTGATGAATAATGAAACCACTAAGTGGTAGTTAAATAACTGATTTTTCGTTTAAATGAAATATTCCACCTCTGTCATTTGATTTTAAAAAATCTTACATACATGGTTGTCATTATGAAGTAAAATGTGGTTCAATGAGATTAAAATAATTTTTGGTGAATAGTAACTTTTAAGTTCTTAATCGCGATTAGAGGTAATTAGTGTAGTTTAAGGTAAAAATAATGTTTTAATAATATGAGATGAGCTTGACACATGTCCTACCCTCATTGGATGTGCCATGTCCGACAAAGACAATCCATGGGTCAACTTGGGGACCCCATGGAGCCACTTTAGTTGGAAAATGACATAAATACCTTTTATTTAATGTTAAAGTAAAAAATGACACAAACATGAAATGTTTTACTAAAACAATTTTTACATGGGCTTATACAAGTCATATTTTTGACTATAAATAGTCATTAGAAATATAAAAATATTTCCTACATCATAGTATTTTTTTTTATAATTTTTAGACATTAAATAAATTAAATTATATATGACATCATTATGATGCAGCGATGACCTCATTATTTAATGATTTTAATAAAATGAAAAGATAATGTACAATCCAAGGATTAAACTTGTCCAAAGACTATTGGATGGGTATATTTCGAACCCTTATCACCTTAGACACGAATTATATAAGTTTGGGACCTTTAGAATCCGAAAATCATTGTATAATAATGTAAAATTTCCTTACTTTCCAAGAGTGCCCCTCCTCTCCTCTTATAAAAGGCCCCCACCTCTACCACCTCATTCACACTTTCAAGCCATTTTGCTCGGCCAACCTCTGCCCAAATACTCTCCCAACTTCCCCCTATTACTCCTAGAGCCTCACTTTGGGCAGAACTCTTCCCAAGGAAGCCTTTGGCTCAAATCAAAAAGAGTTACCCGATTCTGAGGTAATGTCTTCTCTAATGTTGTTTTGTTTTATTTTTATTCTCCAACCCCCTAAACTATTTTTATTCATTTCTTTTGTAACAACACCAGTATTCTCAATATACTAGGATGTTGTTATAAGAAGGATTTGAGCTAAACTTACACACACCTACATCTAATGGTTAAAGAACATACAGTTTCTGTGGATGGTGAATTTCTGCCTCACGAAACGATGATTGTTCAACACTCATAAGGTGGCCATTAAGATGTCACTATATTTATATATGATATATAATATGTTTATGTTTTAATTATGCTTCTGTATTTCTCATTTATGGCATACTTTATGATTTCCATTATGGGTAAACGCGATAATTTCATTTTAGGAAGTGCGGACTACCGCACCCTCAAAGTGATTTGAATCGTTAATGCCATATGTGGGATGTATAAAGGATGGTGTAAATGTTATTATACACTATATTATACTAGAATTATATTATACATTTATATCATTATGATTTCATTCCATTAAATACGAAATAGAAATGAAAGTAGCGTTCATGCGTACGTACGGCTTACCGTCTCCATGAACGGTGCATTTCATTTCTTACCTCTAAATGTTACGTAATATTATAAATGAATGTATATACTGAATATATATGATATATATGACATATAAATCATGAATATAATTCTAGAGATAATGGATATTCTACCACATAAACAACTTGTAATTATAAGAAGTTTATTGTTGACTCAAGTACCAAAGATCGACAAAACGTCCGTTATTAACTTAAATAATTACATAATGTTCATATCATTGTAATAAGTGATATAAAAAGGATAATGAAATTGAAAATGGTTCTTAATAAGGTATATATTAACCCTAGTTTATTATTCATGAGGTTAAATAACGGTTGAGTCAAGTCAGACACGAGGTAAGGGAACTTCTTAACCCAATTTCTATTCTTTGGGTTAATCTCCTACTTTCAAATTATGTCATGATATTATTATGTCCTATCTTGTATTTTTATATTATTTATGTGTAATTATAGTGAATACACATTATAGATGTACTTTATTTAAAAAAAATGATCTTTTTAAGGACTTCGTCTCAATCCCCTTTCATTGAGGCATATTTGGTTTTATACACAACTTTCTTTTATACGGTGTATAAACCACTTTGACTTTTACGTTTATTCAAAAGGAATCTTTTTTATACGTAGCATTTTTCTAAACAACAAAAGGGAATGTTTTTCTTTCCGTACTTATGCGGCGACAATGAATTATCCGCCGCCGTGACCATTATTTGAGTTTCGGCTTCCTCTACAAGCAATCATTTTTTTAATGAAAAATAAATACAAAGTTTTAACTTTTTTTTATTTTGGTATTGAAAATGGTTTTGAAAGAGTTTTTATTATACCAATGTGTTGTATTGATATCTTTTGATTAAAATGTGGAAATGCTATGTTTCCTTTATGCATGTTTTATGTGATACGATTATGTTATGGTTTATGATATGTTTAAACCTATTCATATGAGGAATGTATTGGACTTAATAAGTGACGGGTGGAGCCCGCTATAGCTCCTCGATGCCTCGGTAGGTCTCATGAGACAACTAGACGTGGAATTGGCCGAGGCCCTTTACCAATTTGATTTATGGTTTTGGCCGAGGCCTTAATCATTTTAGACGTCTTGGCTGAGGCCTTGACAAAATGTTTCAGAATGTCTGGCATTATACATTCCCTCATTATGAAAGTGGTTATTGATATTGCATGTGATTATTCGACTAGTAGAATATCCATGTGAAGATGTAAATGGAATTATCTCATTTTACTTTTGCCATATTATGTTGATGTTCAAGTTTAAAAGGCTTTTGTTTTAGTTATACATTGCCTTAAATGTTTATGTTTATTTATGAAAGCTTCCACAATATTGTTATCCTTGCTGAGCATCTGATCTCACCCCTTTCAATGTTTTAATATTTTCCAGGATGTGAAGAAGTGTTTAATGAATGACCTGTAGGGATAGTCAGAAGAGGATATGAGTGTGGACTATGAAGACCATGTTATTGTAGTTTTTTTTTTACTTTAAGATGTAATGAAAGACTTATGAATGTATCTAGTGTTTCCAAGGCTACTAAACTAATCGGTCTTTCGAGACTTGATCATTTGTGATCATGCCAATGTTACGAAGTAATGCAACGACTCTGGGTAGCTGGGGTCGGGGCGTTACAGTTGGTATCAGAGGCAGTTTAGTACTAACCTTGGAAGCTAGATTTAGATAAACTCTGATTAGAGCACATAGCCTGAAGATAGACTTTGAGGATTAGTATAGAAGAACATCCTAGAATTTTGGTATTGTAGAGATGTTGTGAGTTTTCTGAGCAATACATCCCTGTCTGGATACGAGCAGGTAGAGGCGGCTCTGGCACAGATGTACCTAGGGGTAAAACCCAAAAACACCGCTTTGAGCTAGACTCGAACGAGAACTGGTGCACGACAACGGGCCTTGCTGCACTCTTGGTTACGACACTCCCGGGGGATATGCTTAGGATTATTCTCATTTTCTTTACAAACCACTATGAAGGGTTATGAGTATATACTTCCTCAAAGAAAACATTTTTATGGATTATATCCATAAATAGTTCAATTTATGTTAAGTATCTTATAAGTATGGAATTATGTATTTTGATTCATAAACTAATATAGTTTATGCCATTGTTTAGAAATGGCGCCTAGTGGAAGGAATGGAAACCGTATCAATGCACGCACTCCGTGTAGGGATTTCCCTCCTACTCAAGATAATTATTGTGGATCTGGAGATACAACTGGTGCTGATCAAGTTATTACCATACTGGGACAACTCACTCAGGTTATGAATAATAACCTTACTCGTATGGAGCACTCTGATCCGCAACGTGGAGGATCAATGTTAGACCGCTTCATGAGTCAAAAACCACCAACATTTAATGGGGGTACAAATCCGTTAGTAGCTGAGCAATGGATAAACTCCTTAGAGAAAATATTCCATGCCTTGGGGAGTAGCGAAAGGGAGAAGGTTATCATGGCAGTTTACCACCTCACTGGAGATGCTGATCAATGGTGGTCACTAATTCAAAACACAAAAGAAGATGATGAATTAACAAACATGGAATGGCAGGAGTTCAAAGAGCTGTTCTTAGAAAAATACTTTCCTTGAGACCATCGAGCAGATATGGAAAGGCAATTTCTGAGTCTGAAACAAAAGGAGGATGAGAATGTCGCAAAGTATGAGGCCAACTTTACAAGGTTAGCGATGTATGCTACAGATTATATACGTAACCCAAGAGGTAATATTGATCGTTTCTTTGATGGGTTAAAACCATTTCTCCGTCGAGCTCTAGTATCAAAATCTTTCTCAACATACGAAGATATTGTCTCATGTGCTATCAAGACAGAAAATGAATTCTCTAAGTCTTATGACAACAAATTAAAGCAAGAGAAGAAGAGAACGGTGGAACAAGAGACTGATAAAGGGAAAAAGGGAAAGAAGGATTTTCCATTATGTGATAATTGTGGGAAGAATCCCCCTGGTAATTGCCTAAAGGGAATGGGAGTTTGTTACAAATGTGGAGAAAAAGGTCACCAGGCTCGTGATTGTAAGGGAAAGAAAGAGGCTATCAATGTTGAATGCTACAATTTTAGGGAAATGGGGCATTATGCAAATGAATGTCTTAAGCGTCAGGGAAACTTACCTCAGAAAAGGCCAAGGGATCAAGGAAAATATTATGTTGTTACTACAGTTGAAGCAGAATAACTAATGTATTGGTGCTTTTGGACTCATGGACTATATTCTGGTTATTTAAATAATGTGATATATATATATAAGGATTGTACTGCAGTACTTGTTGTTTCAGTAAGGTTTTAATATGATGAAGGTAATCATATTTTTAGCATGTGACAATAAGAGAAACTTTACTTTGTTTGGGGAATTTTATAAATTGATTTTGGAATTAAGAGACCTTTTAGAGAAAGTCTGGACAGAGGTATTTTGGATAACTATAAAGGTTGGAGTGGATTAAGTTGATCTTTGGATAGTATTGTTTAAGGTTAAAACATTTCTGAAGATTATTTTTGGAATAATATAATACTATAGTTTTAGGAAAAGGACAACCTGCAGGGTGGGGCATAACCCATCGCATCGGAAAAAGGTGCAGGAATCGAACCCACAACCATAGTGCGACAGGCCTTTATTTCCTACCACTAGGCTACAGGATGTCCCTGGTTATTACAAAATAATTTTACTAATCTAAATGGTATGTGTTAACATTTGTAACCTTATAAAATTAGGATAAATAGAATATTTTTGAGTTGTATTACATTTTAGAGTGAAAGATGGGTTTGTGGTAAAAATTTATTAAAGAATGAAAGTCTACATGACAAGTATGTATATTCCCTTACGTTCTTAGTAAATCACCTAAATAAATTCCTAAACTTTATAAAAGGTAACTCAAAACAAAAAATTTGTCGGTTAACTTTTCCTACTGGGGAATCAATGATCGTTTAACCAATCACAAGTTTGTGATTTTCTTGTAGTCAAACTTTCTCCTAATCCTGTTTTCTATAACTCTCCACCAGACCTTGATGGTTTTTTTCTCCTCCATATCCATATTTTCATAGAATCCTAAAATGGGCTATCTCGGGTGACCTTTGTACTTATCTTTAGTTCTTTTAATGTTATATTTTTATTAACCTTATTTCCGATGTGGTTTTTCCACAAGGGTATTTTCTCTTTTCAACCTTTTATTTTCAAAGAAAAAAATTCCAAATTGCAAGGACGCAATTTATTGAAGGAGGGGAGAATGTAACACCCCGAGCTTCCACAATACGCTTCTCATTCAATAATGCAATAGCTTGCATTGTACGCAACTTCGAGTTCTAAAACACCGCGACTAATCATAGTAGCCGTTATGAATAGTAATAACCACCTTTTAAAATTATAGAAATTTTATATTTCAAAATGGACTTCATTTTTGGATTCAGAATATCGAAATTAGCCTATGTTGAATTTTTGGTATTTTTCTGAGAACTTCTAATTTTTTATGAATAGTGAAAAATACTTAAAAACAACTTTTTTAATCAAAATAATTTATAGTGATAAATTATACTATTTAGTTGTTTTAAAGTATAATTAGAATATATTTTTACCATTTTATCCAATGGTGGTCATTATAATTAATTTAACATTGAAATTGGACATAAACAATTGCCAATCTTTTGATATAAATTGTTTCTTAAAAACACGCTATTTGTTGTGACGGCGGGAATTAATTATAAAATAAATTAATGCAACTTATATTTTTTGAATTTTGTAAAATAGAAATCATTTTTGAAATCGGAATATCAATTATAGCTTAGGGTGAAATTTTGGCATTGTTCTGAAAAACTTCAATTTTTGATGAATAGTGAAACCACTAAGTGGTAGTTAAATAACTGTTTTTTCGTTTAAATGAAATATTACCACCTCTGTGATTTGATTTTCAAAAATCCGACATACATGGTTGTCATTAAGAAGTAAAATGTGGTTCAATGAGATTAAAATAATTTTTGGTGAATAGTAACTTTTAAGTTCTTAATCGCGATTAGAGGTAATTAGTGTAGTTTAAGGTAAAAATAATGTTTTAATAATATGGGATGAGCTTGACACATGTCCTACCCTCATTGGATGTGCCATGGCCGACCAAGAAAATCCATGGGTCAACTTGGGGACCCCATGGAGCCACTTTAGTTGGAAAATGACATAAATACCTTTTATTTAATGTTAAAGTAAAAAATGACACAAACATGAAATGTTTTACTAAAAAAACTTTTACATGGGGTTATACAAGTCATATTTTTGACTATAAATAGTCATTGGAAAGATAAAAAGATTTCCTACATCATAGTATTTTTTTTATAATTTTTAGACATTAAATAAATTAAATTAGTTACGACATCATTATGATGCAACGATGACCTAATTATTTAACGATTTTAATAAAATGAAAAGATAATGTACAATACAAGGCTTACACTTGTCCAAATACTATTTCATGGGTATATTTCGAACCCTTATCACCTTATACACGAATTATATAAGTTTGGGACCTTTAGAATCCGAAAATCATTGTATAATAATGTAAAATTTCCTTACTTTCCAAGAGTGCCCCTCCTCTCCTCTTATAAAAGGCCCCCACCTCTACCACCTCATTCACACTTTGAAGCCATTTGGCTCAGCCAACCTCTGCCCAAATACTCTCCCAACTTCCCCCTATTACTCCTAGAAGCCTCACTTTGGGCAGAACTCTTCCCAAGGAAGCCTTTGGCTCAAATCAAAAAGAGTTACCCGATTCTGAGGTAATGTCTTCTCTAATGTTGTTTTGTTTTATTTTTCTTCTCCAACACCCTAAAATCTTTTTATTCATTTCTTTTGTAACAACACCAGTATCCTAAATATACTAGGATGTTGTTATAAGAAGGATTAGAGCTACACTTACACACACCTACATCTAATGGTCAAAGAACATACAGTTTCTGTGGATGGCGAATTTCTGCCTCACGAAACGATGATTGTTCAACACTCAAATAACACCTTCAAAGGTGGCCATTAAGATGTAACTATATTTATATATGATATATAATATGTTTATGTTTTACTTATGCTTCTGTATTTCTCATTTATGGCATACTTTATGACTTCTATTATGGGTAAACGTGATAATTTCATTTTAGGAAGTGCGGACTACCGCCCCCTCAAAGTGATTTGAATCGTTAATGCCATATGTGGGATGTATAAAGGATGGAGTAAATGGTATTATACACTATATTATACTGGAATTATATTATACATTTATATCATTATGATTTCATTCCATTAAATACGAAATAGAAATGAAAGTAGCGTTCATGTGTACGTACGGCTTACCGTCTCCATGAACGGTGCATTTCATTTCTTACCTCTAAATGTTACGTAATATTATAAATGAATGTATATAATTGATATATATGATATATATGACATCTAAATCATGAATATAATTCTTGAGATAATGGATATTCTACCACATAAACAACTTGTAATTATAAGAAGTTTATTGTTGACTCAAGTACCAAAGATTGACAAAATGACCGTTATTAACTTAAATAATTACATAATGTTCAATTCATTGTAATAAGTGATATAAAAAGGATAATGAAATTGAAAATGTTTCTTAATAAGGTATATATTAACACTAGTTTATTATTCAGGAGGTTAAAGAACGGTTGAGTCAAGTCAGACACGAGGTAAGGGAACTTCTTAACCCAATTTCTATTCTTTGGGTTAATCTCCTACTTTCAAATTATGTCATGATATTATTATGTACTATATTGTATTTTTACATTATTTTTGTGTACTTATAGTGAATACACATTATAGATGTACTTTATTTAAAAAAATTATCTTTTTAAGGACTTCGTATCAATCCCCTTTCATTGAGGCATATTTGGTTTTATACACAACTTTCTTTTATACGGTGTATAAACCCCTTTGACTTTTACGTTTATTCAAAAGGAATCTTTTTTATATGAAACATTTTGCTAAACAAAAAAAGGGAATGTTTTTCTTTCCGTACTTATGCGGCGACAACGACTTCTCCGCCACCGTGACCATTATTTGAGTTTCGGCTTCCTCTACAAGACATCATTTTTTTAATGAAAAATAAATACAAAGTTTTAACTTTCTTTTATTTTGGTATTGAAAATGGTTTTGAAAGCGTTTTTATTATATCAATGTGTTGTATTGATATCTTTTGATTGAAATGTGGAAATGTTAAGTTTACTTTATGCATGTTTTATGTGATACGATTATGTTATGGTTTATGATATGTTTAAACCTATTCATATGAGGAATGTATTGGACTTAATAAGTGACGGGTGGAGCCCGCTATAGCTCCTCGATGCATCGATAGGTCTCATGAGACAACTAGTAGTGGAATTGGCCGAGGCCCTTTCCCAATTTGATTTATGGTTTTGGCCGAGGCCCTTTCCCAATTTGATTTATGGTTTTGGCCGAGGCCTTAATCATTTTAGACGTCTTGGCCGAGGCCTTGACAAAATGTTTCAGAATGTCTGGCATTATACATTCCCTCATTATGAAAGTGGTTATTTATATTTCATGTGATTATTCGACTAGTAGAATATCCATGTGAAGAAGTAAATGGCATTATCTCATTTTACTTTTTCCATATTATGTTGATGTTCAAGTTTAAAAGGCTTTTGTTTTAGTTATACATTGCCTTAAATGTTTATGTTTATTTATGAAAGATTCCACAATATTGTTATCCTTGCTGATCATCTGAGCTCACCCCTTTCAATGTTTTAATATTTTCCAGGATGTGAAGAAGTATTTTATGAATGACCTGCAGGGATAGTCAGAAGAGGATATGAGTGTGGACTATGAAGACCATGTTATTGTAGTTTTTTTTACTTTAAGATGTAATGAAAGACTTATGAATGTATCTAGTGTTTCCAAGGCTACTAAAATAATCGGTCTTTCAAGACTTGATCATTTGTGACCATTCCAATGTTACGAAGTAATGCACCGACTCTGGGTAGCTGGGGTCGGGGCATTACATCCAGTCAGTAGTAGTGATTGCAGGTGAAGTAGTCAACTTATCCTTGAGCAGATTAAAGGCCTCTAGAAATGTCTCATCAAAGAAAAAGGGTGTTTCCTTAACCATCAGCGAGCACAAGGGTCTAGTAATCTTAGAAACGTTCTTAATGAACCTCCTGTAGAACCCAGCATGTCCCAAAAAACTTCTGATTCCTTTGACATTTTCAGGTGGGGTAAACTTTTGTATGACCTCAATTTTAGCATCATCTACCTCTAGCCCCTTCTTAAAAACATTGTGTCCCAAAACTATGCCTTTAGTGGCCATGAATTGGAACTTTTCCCAGTTTAAGACTAAGTTGGTCTCTTCGCACCTTTCTAACACTAGTTCCAGATTTTTTAGACAGTTCTCAAAGTTATTTCCCAAAACAGAAAAATCATCCATGAACACTTCAATTAACCTTTCAATCATGTATGAAAATATTTCCATCATGCACCTCTAAAAAGTGGTAGGATCACCACACAAGCCAAAGAGCATCCATCAGTAGGAAAATGTCCCAAATGGATAGGTGGCGGTGGTTTTTTCTTGGTCCTCGAGAGCAATGGAAATCTGGTTGTAATCAGAATAACCATCAAGAAAGCAGAAGAATTCATTTCCTTCCAATCTCTCTAACATTTGATCCAAAAATGGCATGGGAAAGTGATCCTTTATTGTGGAAGCATTCAACTTTCTGTAGTCTATATAGACTCTCCATTTATTAACTCCTCTTGTCTTGATTTTCTCATTCTTTTCATTAGTGACCACTGTCACTCCACTCTTTTTGGGTACCACCTGGACAGGACTGACCAATGGGATATTAGAAATTGGAAAAAGTATTCCAGCATCAAGTAACCTAATCACTTATTCTCTCATAACTTCCTTCATGTTGGGGTTGAGTCTTCTTTGGGCTTCTACTCTAGGATTACACTCAGGTTCCATGGGAATTTTATGCATACAAAAAGATAGACTTATCCCCTTAATATCAGCAATCGACCAACCTATGACAGACTTGTACTTCTTCAAAAGAATAAAGAGATTTTTCTCTTAAACCACCTCCAGGTTGGATGAAATGATCATAGGAAGGATGGAATTTTCTCCTAAAAAGGAATATTTGAGATGGGTATGGAGGGTTTTGAGTTCAAGGGTGGGTGGTGACTAACTTGAGGGAAGACACTTAGGCCTAGGTGGCCCAAGGTCTTCATGCTTCATCTTGAATAAGTCAATAGAAAAGGCTTTTTCCTCAGTACTAAAGCTTCTAAAAAATATCTCCTCAAACATAGACTCCTCTCTTGGGGTAATAATGTGCTTAAAAACAAACTCATCTAGGTTATCCAAGAATTCTCCCTAGTATTCATAAACAAATTATCTCTCCTTACATGAGCTGATGCCCATGCATGTGTGAGTAGGTATTTCAGGTTCACTATTGATTTCAGCTATCATTCTCAGAAACTCTTCTTCCTCCTTATCAACACTACTATCAGCAACTAACATCTCATCTTTATGGAAGAATGGGTGGGTGGGTTCTTGGATTTTATTAAACACATTGAATTCTTCTTTCTGTTCACCCAAATTGAAAATCAGTTTCCCCTTGGACACATCTTTCACAGCTCCCCCTGTGGCCAACAAAGGCCTACCAAGAATGATAGGAACCTCCTAGTCACAATCCATATCAATGATAAGAAAATAAGCAGGCAAAAAGAGTTTTCCTACACCCACTAACAGAACATCATCCCTACCAAGTGGATGAGTAATGGACCTCTCAGAAAGCTGTAACACAATAATAGTGGGTTGGGGAACTCCTAATCTTAGGTGCTGAAAAAGTGATAGTGGAATCAGATTAATACTAGAACCCAGATCACACAAATAGTTGAACTTTCCACCTCTATCCCTAAAAGTTCAAGGGATGAAAAAGCTTCCTGGGTCCTGAAGCTTAAGAGGTATCCTATTCTGCAAGACTGCACTACTCTCCTTTGTTAAGCTATAGGTGGAAAATTCTTCCAATGTCTTTTTTAACAGATTTTCTTGATTGATTTCAGATATTATGGGATTTGAATCAATTCTTAAAATAATGGGATATCAATGTTCATCTTTTTAACCACTTTCAAAAATTTCAATAGTTCAGAATCATGAATTGGCTTCTTAATTCTTTGTCGGAAAGGGATTGTAGGGGAAAAATTCCTCACAATTGGGGTCATCTCTACAGAATCTTCTTCAAAAAATTTCTTCCCTTTATTGTATTTGCTTTTTGATCTTTTTTTGGGTTTTTGAGTTGGGATAGTAGGAACTGGAGGTATTCTAGTGGTACTGTCCAGTTTTCTAGATTCAAGTTCTTTCAGATTTGAAGTTACAGCTTCATCTAGTTTCTCATTTTGATCATTTTGGGGTTCTTTCCTAGGATCTTGGTGTGTTTGGAGACCTCTTTTGGTGGTCATGGCCATAGAATTCTCCCTAGGATTGGCTTCAGTGGTTCTGGGAAGCCTACCCTTTTCTCTATTACTAGTATCCCTAGCCAACTTCCCTATTTGAATTACCAAGTTCTTCATTCTAGCATCCATTTGAACTTTATCAAAATCATTTGTGTTCTTTTGTTCATAAAACCTCCATATCAATTGTTGGAACATGTTTCTCACCTCATATTTTGAGTTGGATGACTCAGCCTTAGGTTGAGGTTAGGGTTGGAATTGCTACCTAGGAGGCTGCTGGAATCCAGGAGGTGCAGTAGGTCGGAGGACTCCCTGCTCCCTCCATGACAGGTTCATATGTTTCCAATACCCCTGATTGAAGGTTTTGGAAAAAGTATCTTTACTAGGCTGCATCCGAGGTCCATATCCAGCAAAGCTAGCACTCTCATGAGGTTGGAAATGCATATCAAAGTTTGGAAAACAGGTTTGTGAATGGACATACATGCCACATTGGTGGCACTACTCCTTAAGGATTTAATGTGGGTTCTCATTAAAGAACCCAACATCTTGGGCTTCAGCTTTATGATCAAGGGTGGTTTCATTTCTCACAATGGTTATACTACTAGATAATTTGTTCTAGGAATTTTGAGCTAAGGTGTTAAAGATTTTTTTGTGCTCCTCAGCAGTCCTATCACTAAAGTATCCTCTATAAGACTGATCCACCAAGGTTTGGTGGTAAGGGGTGAGACTATTGTAGAAGGTGTCTATGAAGAATTGGGGCGTACATTGATGGTTTGGACACAACCTAAGTAACCCTCTAAACCTATCCCAGTATTCATGAAACAATTCTCCTTCCTCTTGAAGGAATCCAGTAATTTTGTGCCTAATCTCAGATGTCAACCTCCTAGGATAGAATTTCATTGTGAAAGCATTGTAAACATGACCCCAGGTGACAAATATTTCTTCCTCTAACTTTTGGAACCAAGAACTATCATTTCCCTTGAGGCAGAAGGGGAACACTCTTAGTTTAAGATCTTCCTCAATGAGATCCCTAAGTGTTAGTTGTTGGACACTACAATAGAAGGCTATAATAAAGTCAAGAGAGTCTTCACTAGGAATTCCATTGAAGGTGTCCAGATGATTAAGAATATATTACTTGATCTTGTAATTCTTGGACCTAGGAGAGAGTCTAATGCATGAAGGGTTACTAGAAACTGAAGGTAGCAAGAAATCTATCAAATTGTGCCTCTCATCTATCTCATTACTAGGTGGCTTCATCATTCTAGGTTGGTTCAAATTATCAGAAAATGGGTTTTCAAGTTATTATTTCAGTTATCTTTCATTTTGACCATGACTTTGTTCTTTTTCACTTCCTTGAGGTGCTTATAAATTTTAGGATTACCAGGTACTAAGTCTTCATACTTAGACCTGGTTTTCATGCAGTAGGTTCACAATTTTTTTTTGAATTTCAATTTTTCTATTTGCAGTTTTTTTAGTGTTTTTTTTTGATTTTTTAAAAATAGATTTTGTTTTATATGTTATTTTTTTTGTTTGTTTTTTTATCTCACCTAGCCTCCATGAAAATGGCACCAAAATTTTCACGATCACGCGTCATTGGGCACAAGTGAAAAACTAAAATTTATAACCTACTTACTGCTTAGGATAGTAGAAAGACAGGGTCGAACCACAGGGAGGCCTTATGTTGTGTTTGGTGATCTAAAAAAATAAACTAAACAAAAACCCACAAAAGAAAAAGAAGACACAGTTGGTGGTGGTGAAATGGAGAGAGTGAGAATTGGTGTGTGAGGAAATGAGGGTGAGCTGGTGAGTGCAAAGGGAGTAGACAGAGCAGTAGGGAAAATTGAGGTGTAAACAACCATTAGATGAGTAGGGGGAAAGACCACTGGCTGATTCGATATTGCTTAGCATTGTTCATGCACTAAAGTTAAGAAATATGGACCTGACTAAAATCAATTGTCCAGATTTTTCGTTTGGTCAATTTGTGCTGGAATAGCTCTTACATTCCTTCAACTGTAAAATCCATTCCATCCAATGGAGATAACAAGTCAGATGTCACTGGACTCAACTTGTCAGTTGAGTTCAGTGTGTCTCACTCATTCGATCATAACTCAATTGTCAGTGAGTTCCTCAAATTGAAATAATTTTCATTAAAATTCTATCAAGATCGGTTTTCACTCGACCTTGCTGTTCTGAACATAAATCTGTTTCGAGTGAGAGAGACATGCTCGGAAATGTTGCAGTGCATGAATTAGACTAAAAAAACCTAATCAACCAACTTATTCCCCCTAAAGAAATTTAGCTGGACATAATGGTTGGTTTTAATGAAATAATAGAATTATGATCAATGAAATTCATATTGAAATAAGTTGCAGAAAAAACAGAGCACAATGAAAACTAAGATGCTCGAACTCCCTGCTACTTCTCCTGAAAGTACTAATTCCTGATGCTTGATGGTGGGTTCAATGCTGGAGTTCGTTCAATGTCCCGCCATGGGAATTGAAGTATGAAATGACCTTATCAGCTGCTCTCGATACTCTAATATTCTCGCGAAGGAAGATGTTGTATGTTCCCCTTACCCTGCTCCCCCAGTCTCGATAAAAGCCTCGCTAACTGTCTCAAGTTCCCTCTGTCTGCCACACTTTTCCCTCCGGTGTCCCAATGATTTTGTTCCCATCGCATATGCTAATGACAGTAGAAGTCACTGGAATCTCGCCTGAGGAGTTCTCTGGCTTCCACATGTAGCTTTCACTACGCTACTCCTCCTGCACTTGTCACTGGAGCAGTTTCTCCTACCTCAATGAAAATAAATGTGTGTGCATAGAAAACTACAATCTTCCCTAGAAATAGCAGATCCATGTGGAATGCTTCTATTTTCACATCACCATATTTTTATTAAACTCACTATAAGTGTATCCCACCCCATACAATGAAACAATAACAAACAAATATGAGCCCAATAAAAAGTAACTGTTATGCATAACTAAATAAATTTATACACTATATATTAATATCACAACTTAAAGTTAATAAATATATATATATATACTAAATAAAAAATACTTATAAGAATGTTTCTTTTTTAATACTTACTAATAACTATTGTATCTAATTAATAACATATATATTATTATGATATATAAGAAATTAATATTGTATATATAAGCTTATACCCTTTTATTAATACACCTATTATTATTATTATATTTTAAATGATATATAACGCATATTATATATTTTATATTATATATTTAATAAAAATAAAACAGAAAAAATGAAGAAGGGGGCAGGTCTGGTTCGTGCGGTGCAAGGGAGATGAGGCCGGAGGTGGATGGTAGGGTCGTCGGCGTTGTGCGGGTGTTTCAATAGGGGGTGACAGCATATGGGAGATGCGGCATGATGGCATTGGTCTGCTTTGGGGATGGATAGGAAGATGAGGTCCTGGTGGTGGACTTCAGGTGATGCGGGGAGTGGGGGTTCGATGGTGGTGCGGCCTTACCGCGGACAATGACAAAGGGTGGCAGTGAGGGAAGGTAGTGAAGTGGGTGGGGGTTTCGAACTTGGAGCAGGGAGACGGGATTCAGGTGGAGATTTTGTGCAAGTGTGGTCATCCAGGGTTTAGGCAGTCTTGTCGGCGATGGTTCCGAGGGAGTGCGGTGTGTGGCTTGGGTTGGTGGAGAGCATTGGTGAATCAGGGAGCAGTGACAGGTCAGGATCGGAGAATTCAGTTCTCGATCTATCAAATCTGGTGAGGAATGGCAGGGATTTACGAAGCTACATTCTTGTTACTGATTTGAATCTACTGCTGTTGTGGATTTGGAATTCCCTGTTGCATATTTATTGGGGTGGTTTGTGAATTGTTGTGCTACTAGGGAAGTTGCTGGAACCGAGGCAGAGGAAGGAGGAGAGGTGGCACCGCATAGTGGAAATGGTGAGACATTGGGGAGAGACAATGAGACATTCACCGTTCCAGATGGGTGGAAACTGAGAGACAGTGTGAAATGGTGCTAGGAAATGGTGGAAGGATGAGGCAGATTATAGTGGCACTGTAAAGAACCCTCACAGTAGATGTAAGATGTAACGCCCCGACCCTAGTTACCCAGAGTCGGTGCATTATTACATAACATTGGCATGATCACAAGAAAGATCAGATATCGAAAGACCGATTGGTTTATTAGCCTTGGAAACACTAGATATATTCATAAGTTTTACATTACATCATAAATTGAAAAACTACTACAACAACATAATTTCTCCACAGTCCACACTATTATCCCCTCATAATACCCTTGCAGGTCATTCATAACTTACTTCTTCACATCCTGGGAAAAATAAAACATAGAAAAGGGGTGAGCTCAAATGCCCAGTAAGGATAACAATATACTGGAAACTTTCATAAATAAGAATAAACATTTAAGGCTATGTATAACTAAAACAAAAGCCTTTTAAACTTGAACTTCAACATAGTATGGCAAAATTAAAATGAAATAATTCCATTTACTTGTTCACATGGATATTCTACTAATCGAATAATCATATGCAATATCAATAACCACTTTCATAATGTTGGAATGCATAATGCCAGACTATCATAACCACATAGCCAAGGCCTCGTGCCAAGACTACAAATAAGATTTTGCCAAGGCCTTGTGCCAAGACACTAGTTTTTCTCATGAGACCTACCGATGCATCAAGGAGCTATAGAGGGCTCCACCTGTCACATATTAAGTCCAATGCATTCCCATATGAAAAGGTTTAAACATAACATAAACATTCGTATTAAAACTAGCATACGAAATGTCAATAATTTCACCATAAACTATGAATGGTATAAAAATATCACATCCACAGTCAAACATATCACAAAACCTTCAATACAATATAGAAGTTTTGTATCATAATAATTCAACTTCAAATAAGCGTAAAATCCATCAAAGGATGTTGACATAGATGAAATCAAAACACTTTTTGGAGAAATATCTCTTTCTATTTTTGAAAGCATTTAAGATCCATATAAAATAAAACATTTTCTTGAAAATATTCTTATAATCTTGTAAGGAAAGCTTTGAAGATTTTATAACAGCAGAAAATAACCGCACTCTCCGTATAAGTTAAAAAAACATTCTTACCTTAATTCTGTCGAAAAGGTTAAAAAGGGCCTTGTTTTGAAAACGACAGAAAGATTCCTCTTATAAAAAGTAAAACAAGGGTATAAATGACTTTAACCCATATTCTTGTAAAAATGTTTTGAAATACATTTTGAAGAAACATGGATGTGGATGATAACGAGATCCCAGTAGATTATTACGTATAAACAACCTCGGATAATGAAGAGATTGTGAAATAACCCTTACCTTGTACTTTTCCTTGGTTGGGGTAGGTTAACCTCCTGTATAATGGTGAAATAATTGTTATTAAATTATACAGGAATCGTATACATTAATATGATATCATATATGATCTTTTAATATTGATTTGATAATAATATCTTAGTATTATCGTTGTTTCGGGTGTTAACTTACTTATTTTCTTTTATATGTTTTGTTACGTAAGAAATGTTTATAAAGGATAGGTTGTATATTACTCATATCCAGAATGATATAAAGTCCATAAAAATTATTTTTTAAATCATCAAATGATAATTATACTTGAATGGATACGATGGAGAATGAATCTCATCGCGTTCGTGGAGACGGTAGTCCGTACGTACGCACGAGCGACAATATCAATATTTTGATATTAAAATAATATATAAATGGATGGTATATCATATATACATAATCATTAACATGATATATTTATTATTTACATGAGTTACACATCATTATTATACCCATCCAAATAATATTATATTGAATAACAATTACACCACGACGTGGAGACGGTAAGCCGTACGTACGCACGTATGGTGACATGTTATTCAAAGGGTGTATAGAATAATGAATATGGTTGTACCATATTTATAATAACATCACAGTATATATATGATACTGGAGTTATTATTTTAGAATGGTAACAACAAAGGAAGAAGAAGTGGAAGAAGAAATGAACTTGGAAAAAGGGTGGTGAAATCATTACCTCTTCTTCGGGTTCTTCCTTTTGATTTGATCAAAAGGGATCCTTAGGTTGGCTTTCTGATCAAACTAAGGCCTCTAGTATGTAGTTAGGGAAGTTGGGAGAGTATTTGGGCAGGGTTTATCCGAACCAAAAGGCTTTGAAGGTGTGAAGAAATGAGAAGGAGGAGTTCCCTTTTATAAGAGGGGTGAGGGGCACCTTTGGAAAAGCTAGAAATATTAATTTATAATAAATTAATATTCGGTTTCTAATGGCTCCAAAGTTGATTATTTAAATTTTAAGGTGGGTATAGGTCGAAAAAAACTCAACCAATAGAATTTAGACATGTTTGGGTACTTATATTAACCTTATCTTTAAGTATTAACTCTAAGCTAATTAGTTTCACTTTTACAATGTCTCTTTGTATTTTTATATAATATGGTTAATATACTTACTATATACATCCAAGTGACCCCCAAGTGGTCCATTAATGATTAAACTATCATTATATAAGTCTCTTGGCCGAACCTTAGTTTTTTAGGAATTTAATATCAATTAATAATATAATATTGGTTTTAAGAACTCTTTTATGTCAATTTTGACACTATTCAATAGTTGATTTTTGTGAAACTTATAACAGATTGATTACTTCGAAAAAAGTAAATTAAATCAATCCTAATATATCATATTATAATATAAAATTATTTTAATTCATTAAAAGTCTCATATTATATTTATTTGGGTATTTATAATATCAATTATTTTAATTTTTCACTATTATAGTAATTAATTCATCATCATTGTGTCATAAATAAATTAAATTATTTAATGTATAAAAATTATAACTAAACTATCACTATGTAGGAAATCTCTTTATCTTTCTAATGAATATTTATAATCTAAAATCCAACATATATAACCCTATGTAAAAATTGGTTTTCTAAAATATATATGCTTGTGTCATTTTTGTATTCATTTTAACTTAATTAAAATAAAGTGTCCCTATCACCTAGAAGTGGAACCATGGGGTCCAAAAATCGACCCAAAGATGCCTATGGTCGAACATGTATCAAACAATAAGGCTAGGACACGTTTTAGGGTAATTTAGTATTATTATAATATTATTTGTTTAACCCTTATTTACCAGATTTACCCTTAACCATGGTAAATAAAATATTTACCACAGTAATTATTCAAAATGTCTAAAAATAAAAGATACCTATTTACACAATTTGGAAATCCTGATTCCAAATATGGAATCCATTTTTCTAAATTCAAAACACAGAAGTGGCAGAAATTAATTTTAAATTAATTCCCGCTGTCAAAACAAAAAGCGTGTTTTTAAGAGATAATAACTATCAAAAGATTGGCACTTGTTTATGTTCGGTTTAATTGTAAAATTATGTCCAATGACCAAAATTATATTAAATGGTAAAAATATATTATAAATATACTTTAAAACCACTCAAATTCATAATTTATTACTATTAATTATTTTGATTAAAAAAGTTTTTTTTAATTAAAATTTAGTAATTTTCACTATTCATCAAAATATGAAAGTTATTCGAAAAGTACCAAAATTTCACCTTAGGATAAATTAGATATTCCGAATCCAAAAATGAAGTCCATTTTGAAATATAAAATATATATAATTTCAAAAATTAGGTATTACTATTCATAACGGCTAGTTTGATTGGTTGTGGTGTGTGTTAAAACTCAAGGTTGCGTACAACACACGCTATTGTATTATTCAAATAAAGCGTACCGTGGAAGCTTGGGATGTTTCATTTTAAATTTTTGATGTCCCCATTTAGTCAAAAAGTTTAAAATATTGTATTTAAAAACGGTTCACTATTAAAAGTTGATAAAAGTGCAATACTGAAAATGAATTTGTTCTTGCATTATGTCTAAGATACTCATAATATGGAAAAATTATAAGGATTATATAAAGTTTAAAATTTAGTTAATACTATTCATAACCTCTTTTGAATGGCTTTTTGGTAAGTCATGGTGCAATTGAACTCGGTGTTGCATGTAGTGAAAGTTATTGAATTATTTTGAAGAAATAACACATTATGAATTCTTGGGGTGTTACATAAGACACCAAGTGAGGCACCGTGATTGAACTCATGATGAGACCGTGAGGCTGGAAACAGTGGCACATGCACAGTAATTGAACAGCAACAGAGGACCATGCGATAGTGTGACCGTGCGACCACAACACCTACAAAATAAACACAACAAAAAAATTAAATAAACTAAAAATTGATTAACAAATTAAATTGAATAAAATTAAAAACTAATTAAATAAAACAAAGTTAAATAATAAAATTAATTGTGTTTTATTTAAAAGAATGAATTTTAATTAAAAATTATAAACAAACTTAATTTATAAACAAAACTACAATAACTAGAGTCGCTTTCTTGCATTAATCAACCAATTAATTAAAGAATTAGTAAAGTAAATTATATAATAAGAAATATTAATTTGATAAACATAAATTAATTTAATTATTAAAATAATAAAAACCAAAATGAGTTATTTATTTTCAATTTAAAGAATAAATAATTAGTTAATTAAATTAATAAAGTAATAAACTAACTAGAAAGAAAAAATATAAAAATAAAATAAATAATAAATAAAAGTCTAATTCAAAACAATTAAGTAAATTAAATATTTTTTTAAAAATAGAATAATGAATATTAAAAACAATTGATTTAAACTAGAAACTGATTATTCTACACAGCAAGTACAAAAACACAAAAAATTTCAATTATTTAATCAAAAAACATATTAAAATAACAAGGTCAATAAAAATATAAAAGAGATGTGGCAAAGAGTGTGAAAACATCGCCACATCATGTGGGAAGTCGACTGGACTCCCATAGCCAGTCAATGCCTTTCAAATTCTTCTTCGAGTAATGTCTTTATTAGAATATATGCAACCTATTATTCTGTAGGCATATACTCTAACTTCAAAAGCCCTTGCTCCAACTTCTCCTTGATAAAATGATATTTTATTTCAATGTGATTCACCCTTGAGTGATGGAATTGATTTTTGCAAAGCTTTATAACACTTGAATTATCACAATAGATTCTGACTGGATATTTCACTTCAATTACCATATCTTCAAGTTGCTACTTCATCTATAATAGTTGTGTGCAAGCTTGAGTTGTCACAATGTATTCAGCTTCGATGATGCTTAATGAAATGAAATCTTGTTTTTTGCTTAGCCAAGAAATACAAAACCCTCCAAGATAAAAGGCACCTCTTGAATTTGACTTCCTATCATCTACTGAACCATCCCAATCCACTTCTGTATATCTCAATAACTCTAGCTGAGATTTGTCATTATACATTCGGCCAAAATCCACTATTCCCTTGATATACAGAAGAATTATTTTTACTAAAATCATGTGGCTCTCTTTGGGATTGCTTTGATGCCTCGCTGCTTGGCATGTGGAAAATAAAATATATGGCCTTGTCACTATCAGGTAAAATAGGCTTCCAATTATTTTCCTATATTCTGTGATATTAACTACCTTGCCTTCATCATCCCATGATAGTTTCATCTGGGTAGCAACCAGAGTCTTCATCTCTTTTGAATTATCCATTCCAAATCTTCTCAAAAACTCTTTGGCATATTTAGATTGAGAAATAGAAGTGAAATTTTCTGTTTGAGTCGCCTATAAGCCATGGAAAAATGTCAGCTCACCAATCATCGACATTTTGAACTTTCTTTTCATGAATTCAAAAAAAAATTCTTTATTGTGTTTCATATGATCAACCAATGATTATGTAATCAACATAAACCAGAACCATCATCCTTTGACTATTTCTATTGTTAAAATATATATTTTAATCAACTCCACCATGCTGGATACTGAGAACCTTTAGAAATAGATCAAGCCTTGAATACCATGCTCTTGGTTATTGCTTCAAAATATATAAAGCCTTCTTTAGCCAACAGACTCTGTTCTCATCTTCATGAATGATAAAACCATCTGGTTTCTCAATGTATCCTTCTTCTTCTAGAACCCCATTCAGAAATGTTGACTAGACATCCATCTAGAAAAATTTAAACTTTTGTTGCATTTCTATAGCCAATAATACTCTAATTGTCTCCATCCTTGCAACGGGTGCAAATGTCTCATCAACATCAATACCCTAGATTTGAGAGTACCCTTTTCACACAAGTTGTGATTTTTTTTGAATCACAACACCATATTCATTCATTTTTTTTATGAAAGACCCATTTTGTCCCAATGACATTCTTATATTCTGGTCTCAAAACAATTTCCCACATTTCATTCTTCGTAATTTGGTCAAGCTTTTCATTCATTGCATGAACCTAATTCTCATCTCCAGTTGCTTCATCAAATCATTTAGACTCAACTTGTGATAAGTATCATGCTTGATGTAGAGACTAAATCCTTATTTTCTTCACTAATACTATCTGATCTCCAATTATGTTATGCCTATCAATTTCAACTCTTCTTACTAATCTCTGGGAATACACTAATTTATTCTCATCATCTGAGTCTTCTTCCAAATCAATTTTTGGAGCTAGAGTGTCTCCTGATTTTCTTACCTTTTCATCGCTATCCTCTAGAGTATGATCATGTATTTACTCAATATTCAATTAATTTTATACTATAGTCACATCATGACTTTCAACTATCTTTCCCAGCCACTTATTGAATCATTTATATTATTTTATTTTCATTGAGTAGAAAAGAAATATCCCTTCATACCCGTAGGATTCATACATCCTATGTTTCTCCTTATTGAGAAAGAAACATTTAATTTCGAATATTAGAAAGTAATTTAATGAAATATTCATTCCATACCATAACTCGTATGGATTCTTCTCCAATTTTGGACAAAGTAAATATTGATTTGAAGTGTATACTACTTTTATCACTGCTTCTTTCCAAAATTTCTCCAGAAGGTCTTTCTCAATGAGCATTGTTTTTTCCATGTTGTTGATAGTCTGATTTCATCTCTCAAATAATCCATTATTCGGTGGAGTTATTACTATTGAAACTTGATTCTGTTTCCCATGTTTCTCGAGATAATCCTCTACTTGAATATTTGTGAACTTTGTTCCATTATCTGTTCGAATCATTCAGATTTTCTGACCAAACATATTTTCACACTTCTGTTGATATCTTGTAAAACAACTGAACACTTAAAATTTATGGGTGATTATTGAAACTCATGCCATTCTACTATAGTCATCAATGAATAAAAAAAATATCTTATCCCATCAATAGCCCTTAGGGAAATTGGCCCACACACATCAATATGCACCAGCTCAAGCAATCTTGTTGACTTTTTCTTCTTTTGCTTATATGTCTTTAGAATTATCTTCCCATGTTATAAGGCATCACATATATGGCTACAATCACATGACAATCTTTGGAGATTTAGAGCTGCATCATATTTTAACAGATCTTCCAAATAACCATGGCTTATGTTCCCAAGACGCTTATGCCTTACCTTGTTTTCTTTATCCTTGGATAGAAAGCACATATCTTCTTCTCCACTCACGAGGTTGAAATTCCCTTTCGTACTCTTACCCTATGACACAAAATCACTATCCTTTTCCTTGATGATACATAATTTATTTGAAAAACTTATCGAATGTCTTGAGTCACACAACTGACTAACACTAAGAAAGTTGTGACTAAGTCCCTCGAAAACCAAGACATCTACTTGTCTCATGCATTTTCCGCCAAACATGGATTTTCCAAAACCAATAATATTCAAGACCTCATCATTACTGAATAATACAATACATTCTTTATCATACCCAATTCCAATTATTATATTCTTATTTCTTGTTATATGGGAAGTGAATCCACTGTCAATTATCCATATTCATATGTGATCTGATGCCTTGAACACAATTTCTACAACCAAGTCCTGCTAGGTCTTTTTCTTTTTTACCCAATTAATTTAATTCATACCCAACATGGAATTATAATCATGATATTCCACAGTATATGATGTACCATCTTCCACCTGTAGGGCTACGAATAGATTTTTAATTTTTACATCCCTTGAAGAAACATGTGGTTGCTTCTTAGAAATAAATTCAGTCTTCCTCAGTGCATTCCTCTACATTGTTGATGTGCAATATCTTTCCATATGTCCAAGTCCTTTACAACTAATACAATGACCATAAAATGATGAATTGTAATTTTGATCTATGTATGACCACTTACGTTGTTCTTTTTCCCTTTGGTACCTCTTTTCAATGGGACATACATTTTGATAGTGTCCCATCTTACCACAACAATAGCATCTTATGTGAGGTACATTCCTATGTGGCAATGATTCACCATTAGTTGTGCATTGGGTTCTCTGAATCTTCTAATTATGCTTCATACCCAAATCAATATTCAATCTCTTAGTGGGTTCTTGTGGTCTAACTTGAACCATAACTTATTTATATTCTAGATCAAGCCCCACACCAACCTTATTATTCAGAATGTATTTTTTCTTCTATTCTGATAGACCACTCTATTCAAATATCATCTTCTCGGTTGTGTGTATGATCTTATTTCCTAGCAGTTTCTCCTGATCATTAATTGTTCATTGAAAATTGACAACTTCTTCTTCTAGTTTTTAAATATGTTTAATTTGATATTTTCCAGTTTTAGTCAAACTATCAATTTCAATTTCATGTTCTTCAATTTTGAGTTTTTAGTCAACTACCTTTTTAAATCCCTATAGTATTGAAGACCTCAGCTTTTAAATTTTTTCATTTAGCTCATAATTCTCTTATTATTACTACTGTATAAAGAGTTTGGTTTAATAAACAACTTTGTTATCTTTATTCTTCTTGGATCTCAAAATATCCAATTCTTCAAGGGAAGCTTCTAATTCAGCCTAAAGATCAACTCTTCATTCAATTTCTCCTTCTTTATTGTCACTTTCTTCTCTTGTTAATGAATTTCTGAAAAAATCTTCTATTTTATGATCTGTGTAGTCCTCCAAATCTTCTACCTCAGATTCTTATGAACATTCATCCTACCTTGAATGTAGATTCTTCTTTTTGAAGAACTTTCTCCTAGTACTTATCTTCCCTTTCTCATTTGATGAGTACATCTTTTGGGGAATTTCATCATTTTCTTCATTTTCATCATCAAACTTCTTAAGACACTTTTCTGCAAAATGACCAATCTTTCTACATTGAAAGCATGAAAATAAAAGTTTACCTTTGAACTTCCCTTTTCTACTTAGAATATTGGAGGAGAGAAATGATAGGACATCATCCATATTGTCCTCCTCATGACTATCTTCAATTGAGATATTCTTTATGGACTTGAATGCCACATCCTTAGACTTCCTCTTTTTCCACTGCATCATTATCATCATTTATCATTTCATATGCTACAAGGATACTGTGTAGGTTTTCTAGTGTCACCTATTTCTGGTATTTTTCCTCTAATAATAAGACTTTTGGATCGAATTGCGGTGGAAGTTTCATCAAGATATGTTTCACAATATTTATATCTTGAACAACATCTCCAAGACCCCACATGTATTCCAAAATAATATTTATCCTATCAAATAATGAATCAACAATCTCATTTGGATTCATTCTTATATCCTCATACTTTTTCCATAGAACCTACTACTTTGCTTCTTAGACTTTTGAGTCACCCTCATAAACATTCAACAAATTTTCCCACATTACATTTGATGTTTTGAAAGACATCACCTTCATATAGATTTCATTTGATAGGTTCCCCCTAAAGAATTTATCCATTTAGCATTAGCATCCAATTATCTTCTTTCATCTTATGATAAACTGACACTATTAACGTTAGTTGATATTCTATGCATAGATATTATGAAGACATCCATCCCTACTGACCGGAAGTAGCTCTGCATTTGATTTTTCTATATTTGAAAATTATTTCTATCAAATATCAGAATTCCTTTATGATTGAACACCTCCATTTCTTCTTCTTGAGATAGAACCACTAACTTTAAATCTAGCTCTGATACCAATTTTTAGGTCCACTTGGATGAATACCCTAAGAGGGGGGGGGGGTGAATCTGGGTATGAAATGTTAAAACTTTATCATGTTTGGATCTTGTTTCATTGTTAAAAAAAATTCAATTCTCTATTCCTCCCATAGAAATGTATGAAGAGATATGAAATGATGCCCTTGACATAATAATTTTTACTTGGTTTACCATCACTGGGCTATGTCCAAGGAGTATACAATGATAATGTGCTGATGTACCAAATTCACTACGGATCACTACCAATAATGAGTATAATTTTCAGGATATATCTTCTATTCCCATGCTCACTGCCTTTATAAGGATTAGGGTCTTCTCACTGCATTCCCAAGGGTCACTCCCTATGCCTATTTCTCTAGCTCACTACTAGTGGAAAGGTTCACCATCTCCCTCTTCCTTTGCTCACTGCTCTTGGAAAGGAATCCACTCATAGTTTATTGACTTGTAGGTCAAACACAGTTTATGGACATGTAGGTCCCTTAATTTGTATGAATTCCTTCATCCTCAACTATTGGCAGATGCTATTTTGATGTTTTTTTCACCCACAAATAAAGTCCACCTTCCTGGGTACTGCTAGGTACTAGAAAATACTTTTGCAAACTGAATTGAATCTTTTCCAAGATCCCTTGAGAAAATCCCGAACCACCTCCATCTCCCACGTAATGGGTACCAGGATTGGTACATAGTCACCTTTTACACATAATGCTTCAACCACTGCGAACCGCTCTTCATCTGCGGACTACCTCCACCTTCACGATCATGTACCGCTACCGCGTTCCAATTCTACAAACCTCCTCAGAGAAACCTATCATGTCTACGAACTATTCTCTATTCACAAAATACTTTTTCTTCTGTGTACTAGAGCTCCCCCTCCGCATACCACTTGCGGAACTCTTTCTATCACGTACCATAGATTTCTCCTCCACGTAAAGAGTCAACTCATTCTGTGTACTAGACTTCCTACTCCACATACCAGACATCATTTGCAGGTTAAAAATGCCCACAAACACCTTCAGCTCAAACCACAATCAGACCTTTCGGAATTCCTAGGGTAAAATATGTTCTCTAATGATGATCAATCTCCAAAGCAGTCTTTAGTATTAGAAACTCTTATATAGGCAAAGATATCCACAAAAATTGTTAATCTAAGATTTAACAAATCTTTAATCCAGCATCCACCGCTTACCAATTCTTCTGCCACCATGAACCACAAACCACATGCGAACCATTTTTCATACATATTCCATGTACCATATTTGTTCATGTGCAGTCAATCTTCTCCATCGACGACAATCTATCAGTGTATCGTACCGCTACTCATCCATGAACCATTTTTGGTTTTTTGAACCACATTCGTGTACTGTTCTTGCCGCTCCACGTACCATTCCCGGAACAGGGTACACTTCCCATGAATTATGGTACACGATTCCCATCCTTTGCTACTTTTCTTCCAAATTATTCATACCATTTACTCTTATGAAAAAATCCTTCCTTTTCCAACAGAAAACTCCCAATTTTGAGGTCTAAAATTTTGGAAAACACTAGGAAACTATGCCACATTAAAAAAATTTCTTCATAAAACACCATCCATACTCATTTTCAGTCATCTGGCTTTGTCAACAAACATAATTACACACAAAATATTACAAAGGGACACTTTGAGGGATTTTTTCCCAACAATATACTTAACCATAGAATAAATAATTTAATACCATCTATTTTTATATCCCTATGACCAAATCTGACAAAAATAATCCTATTTTAACTCATCGTTATCCTAATCCCATCAATTATAAGGGAACTTCCTAAGTTAAATCAAGTCTCCAACATAAGTGTTATCTCCATCACAAGTTTTTATTCTTAATATTACTCTTCCAAATATATTATCAAAAAATTAATATGATGAATTAATTATAAATACCAATGTAATATTTTTTAAAATTATTGTTACAATCCTTAGTTATTCATTTACAACCACATAAAAAAAATAAAAGAGCATAATTAGTGAGTTGCATGGACTACCACCTCTACAAAGCGACATCATTTTTTTTCATTACCTATTTTCATGGATGGTATTAATGACGGTAATAATGAATAGATATTATATGTATCATATAATTATTATTCTTAAATACCAATTTAATATCCTCATTTACCCCCTCTCACGTGATGAAAAATAAGAACGCTAATAATGCGTACATGCAGATTACCTCCCCCACGATGAAATGTTTTTTGTTTGTCATCAATATATTAAAAAGTTATCTGAAAAAATAATATTTTACTTATACATCATAGTAAAATTAAAATAATATCATTATTATTCTTTTATAATTATATTATGTCATAATAGACACCTCTTTAACCATACCTTCCAATCGAGTTAAAGCGTGTTCAAGTTTGGGTCAGTTTAACAACCTATGTGAAAAATGATTTAAAATCTGATTATGGAATGATATGGGAACATGAAAAACAATATTATTATAATATATTAATAAAAATATTATTATTATATGGTTTTATAAATATTATATTATATATTTACTGTTTTACTAAAGAAACATTTCTGACCGCTAAAATCACTGAAATAAGCCATTATGAATTTAGTTTTCACAAAACCTAACCAAAGAACATATTGAATGGAATAATAATTTTTTAAATAAATATAATTTATATATTATATAATATTAAATGATATATAAATAATTAACTTGGTATATAATTATGGGTGATAATATCAACATTATTAAACATGCACAAAATAGTTAAAGATATTAACACCCAATGGTCATAATACTCTATAACTCATTAATATAAAAAAGATAAATAATTATAATAAGGATTATAAAAGGTTAATATTTATGAATAATATTATAAAATAGATTATTAAGTTATTTTTATATTGTTTACATGATTATAGAGTGTTATAAACTAAGAAAGGTAACAAGCTAAGGGTTTCTATCTCAATCTCCTTTTATTGATATATGTTTATATTATACACAAAGTTCACATTTTTGTGGTTTAATTGATACGACATTGTAATTTTTATATAATTTTTTTCTTATATCTAAGGATATTCAATGATAAATTTCATGTTATCTTTCCCATGGGTTTTTGGTTCAAATGTTTTAGAATCAGTAAGGATTTATTCTCTCAAGTTCACTTTCATTGAGGAATGATTTCTTATTATACACTTATTTATATTTAATGTGATATAGATAATGTAATATTTATATCATGTATGAAACATATAATTACTTAAAATATATTTTAAGTTCCATTTCGTGGTATCCCTATCTATTCTATTTTATTGTTATGATACTATTTCCATAAGTGTTTGTTTGTCTCAAATTTGAATCCCTAGAGGCATGTTTAATATATACGCGAAGTTTGATTTTCAATGGTGTGAATAATTATCTATTGAAATTTTTTACCATGATCATGTTCTATTTTATGATATTAAATGTTCTATTTTAAGTTATTCCACTCATGGATTTTTGATTAAAAAGTTAAAATTTTTGTAAGGTGTACTTGTGATGAAATTCTCTTCCTTAGGTCATAATCACTCATCACTGCCTATTATCTTTAAAGAATGATATATTCTTACCCATTATGATTTTAGGATGTGTATAACATTATTTTATATGGAAAAAATGATTCAAATTAAATTCTTATTCCCCAATTATTTTAATGTTTTGTTAATATGTATTAGTGTTAAGAATAACTCCCATTACATTTAATGTATTTTTCTCTTTCGTATACACATTTTTACTTAACAATAATGTTATCTTTTCCCTAGTTTAAACCCATGTTGTTTTTGTCTCCAAATATCCTTTTATTTCCCTTATTTCATTTTAAAAAAAAATTTATTTATCCTTTTGATGATGTGGGTTTTAAACAAGGTAATTTAAAATTTTCAAAAGGTTTTCTTTCTTTTCTTGATAATATGCTTTATCATCCACTAAATATTTTATTTTAATAAAATTTATATCTTTTTCAAGTTTCCATTATTAATTTTTCTTTTAAAAATAAAATCATTTAAATTATTTTCACTTCCTCTATATGATTACAATAATTCTTTTTTTAAGTATCCTTATTAAATATTATTTTAAAAGTACATGTTTTCAGAGTATTTTTACTTATACTTTTTTGATAACCTTAATATATTTACAAGGATGTTTTATTTGTAACTCTTTATATTAAGGTTTTCAAATTTCTTCCTTTTACCTTTAAAAAAAATTAAATTAATTTTCAATTCAATGTTCTAAAAGGTTAGGTAAAAAATATTTTATTTTCATATATATTTACCCTCCAAGTTTTATTTTACATGAAGTATTGTTTTGATCATCCTATATATATTATTATGTTGTGAATACCTTTGGGAAATGATATTTTTATATCCAATGATATCTTAAGTTCATGTTATTTGATAAGTTTAAGAAACCCATTAATTTTCCATGGGTTACTCATGTTATGATGATTATTGATTTTAAGTGGCACACATATGTTTGGATGATGGAAGGTGTGGAACTATATCACCATAAACTTTATAGGTTTAATCTTATATATCATTATATATTCAAGAATGTATATAATGATTTTTTTTAACATGAGCATGAGCATGATGGGTTTTCTTACATTTTTATGTAGGGACAAAACAAATGTGTTTACATAGGCATTAACAAAACGGTTTTACTCATATAAGTTTTCATATTCTTATAGTTGTGCCACACTTTCAAGACTTTTATCAAGTTATGACACATTTAATTAATTTTTATAAAGTTATTCTATGTTCTAATGTTAATTTAATTTACAGGAAAAAAAATCATGTTTTCATTATTATGTGTTTTTAAGTATTCCTCTTTTTTATTTCATGTTAACATGATATATGTTTTATCTTTTATTCTTATTTAATTATAATTTTATGATATTTTGTTTCTCTAATATGTTTTATGATTTTAATATATGTTCTTATGATCATGTATTATTATATTTATATCTCTCTCACATTCTCCTCCATGCTTATGATCTTTTACTCTATGATATTTGTTCCTTTACTAGGATTTTGAGCTCACCCATTTCTTATGTTTCTAATCCCCAGTCTATGAAGATCATTATAAAATGTGAGATATCAAGGAAATGTCCTAGAGGAAAATGATTATGCATAAAAATTTTCAACTATATTAAAATAATATTTTTATATAGCTAATCTATAAGACACCAAAACATTCAATATTTTTTTATGAGACTTCTTGTGAGATGTATTATTTAAATCCCGAAACTGATGTGAGTTTAGGTATTTTTTATCTTGGGTCAATTTATTTAGTATCAAAGAAATATTTGGTTATTTTTTAGATAAGTTTACTTATTTTGTAAATTAGTTTAGTTATTTTGGATATTATAATAGTTGTTTTTTTAGATTAGTTTCGTAATTTTTGGGATTAATTTAGATAACCTGAGTTAAAACTATAGAGATGATTCTATAAATAGTATGATATACTAAAATAATATTCAAGTCCTATGTTGATGGTTTTCCTTGAAATACATCATTTTCTAGATAATAAATTGTGGAAATGGTTTTTGAATAGATGAATATATTGGTAACAATAGAAAAAATAGTTGTTTGAGTATATCATGATCATCATTCTAGTTCACGATGAGTATTACCTTATTTCTCAATTGGTTTGACACTCTCAGGGGATATAATTTGGTTGATAAAATACTCTTTATGAACCATTATGAAATATTGATTTTTTATTTGAAATGATGGACTAGGTCGAGGAGTGTAAGATAACCCAACTTAAAGTAACTTACGTCAAACTAAAATTCATATAAATTGAAAAAAATGAACAATGGGATAACATGGAAATGTAAAATAATGAGAAATTTTATAATTGAATTCATTTTTTTATTAATGTAATACCACCCCATATTTATAATGTTTCTTCACTCATGTAAACCCTTTTGGTTTTAGAAATGTCAGGAACTAAAAGGAATCATTGGTAAGATGGACAACACAAATATTACTTCAATGAAAAACCCTTCAGAATGGATGCTAAAATGAAAAACCTTGTGATAATTATGAACTAGCTATGATGAAATATGATTATAAATGTGAGAATAGTCGAAGTCCTAAATGTGCCAAAGATGATAAAGATGGAAATTCAAGAAATGTAAAGTAACAAATATGATGAAATAAAAATGATCAATTTCCTATAAATCAATAATATTTGGATAATATCAAAGGAAATTACCTTAAATGGACTAGAAGATGCTTTAATTGGGTTAATAGAGTCTATTATGCATCAAACTGTCAAAGGAAAATGAAGATTTTAGTTAACATGAGGAAATAAGATAGAACTAATCCAAGGGAACCACTAACAATTCAATATATTATGTGTGGAGAACTAAATTATTGTCCATGTCTATTACCTAATATAATAATTATTGGTTATGGTAGGAATCAACAACATCTTTGACATAGGGAGAAAGGAATAACTTATACAATGAATAGTGATGAAGAGGATAATGGAAATTAGGTTATGTAACCTAGTTTTATCAACCCTATTATATCTTTGGTGTTTCTTAAGAACATTAGGCACCACCCTCAGAGATTTTTATTTCATGGAAAACATTTAGTGGTATGATTATTATGTTTTTTTAAATAAACTTGGTGAAAATCATAATATCCTCTTCTAAAAAATTGACTCAGTTCTCAAAATATAATTGGTATAATAAATTTTAATCCAAATTAATTTATATAATATAGAAATAAACATTTTGAATTAAATTTTATGTATATTAGGGAATTTTTAAATATTAATTATCTAATAAAAAATTGAATTCTTCATATATGCATGAATATCTAGTTATAGGATATATTTCATAAAATAGTTAGGGAAAATAAAAGTTTTCTAGTCCTCCTTATGATATTTAAGATCATATATTATTAGATATAATATCTTGAGGCATGTCAATATTTTCACCACATTTAGCTATTCATACAAGTAAATGATAATTAAATTGTGAGGATATAATTTATTTGTGGGGGTAAAATTCAATGACCTGGGATTTTAGATCCTTTAAAACACATTTTATGTTTCATAACTTGTGTCAATCACCACACCCAATGTAAAAAACCAAAACATATTAATAATAAATTATTAATTAATACATAATAAACAATAATATGGAAATCCATTAATAGTTATTACCTTTAGAATGTAAATAATTAATATGAGTTTATATTGAAAAAGTTATTTATAATAAGAGTTGTTTTTGTATAATATATATTTTATTTTAAAAATATGAATTTAAAATTTTATGAATTTAAATTGGATAAAGTAAAATTCATTTTTGAATTAATAAAAACAAAATTATCTTAATATTAATTTTGAGAATTTATGGAAATAATTAATTTTCAGGTGAATTTTAAAAATACTGATTTTTTTAATTTCTTCATTTATATGAAAATTATTTCATTATATGAATACATTAGAAGATTTTAAATAATTTTCTTATAAAATTATATATTATGAATAATGGTAAAAAATTTAATATACTATTTTAAATTTATAAGCCTATGGTTAACATTTTGAAAGTTTATATAGCGATAATTAAAACTATTTTTTTAATATTCTGTCTAATTAATTATAAATAATGAAATGATGTTTTTGGATTATATTATTGTAAAATAAATAAAATTTTAAAGATAATAATTAATTTTAATTAATTTTAATTTATGTAATTATAAATTTTATCCTAATCATAAATATTTTTTCTTAAAAAACATTTTCTGAAAAAAAAATTTAAGCGATACACACGCTTACAAAAAGATTAATTTCACTGCACATAGAATGATAATTTTTAAAATGATTACTATATTTAAGATAATGATTTTAATTTTATTTTATATTTTCAATTTAATTTTTATGTATAAAATTTTGATTATTAGGATAAATGTTAATTACTATAATAATGGTGAAGAAATTATTTTTTAAAATTATATATTTTATTAATATAAAGGAATTTATATCAAATCAATTAAATGTAAATCCTTTAAATAATGAATATAAATTATTTTATCATAGAAAATAAATTTATTGAAAATAATTTAATTGGTAATAAATACTAAATAATATTATGAGTCCATAATGGTCAAAATTTCATTTTTCTATTAAAATTTTTTTTGTATACCTTATCTATTTTAATTTAAAAGTTAATTTTAATAACTTAATTATATAAGCTAACAAATTGTTACTATGGTGAAAACTAGAAAGGAAAAAATTATAAAACATTAGAGAAGTTCCTTAAACCAGTTAATATTGTCTCAAAAATAATTTCGGTTAGGATATTATACCCAAAACCCATTCTCAATTAACTTATTCAAAATTTTAAAACCTTTTACCCTTAAATAGTGAAAGGATATATTTAAAATGTAAAAGATGTTTCCAAAACTACCCTTCCTTTCCCTTATAAAAGGATGCCACTTACAACCTTCAAAAGATAAACATAAACTTTGAATGACTATTTTAAACTATTATATTTTTTTATACCTAGAAACAACTCCCAAAAAAATAATTCCCTTATGAATCATTTTTAGCCTAAGCCCTTCAATTTCAAGGGAATTTCCTATGAAAAATCAAGCCTTCAATGTAGGTGTTATTTCCTTATCCTATTTTTCTTCATAATCATCATCATACAAGTATATTATCACCAATCTAATTTTATGAATTAATTATAAATATAATAATTATATTTTTATATTATTTTTTAACCCCCTAGTTATTTATTTACATCCACTAAGAAAAAACAGAAGAACATGGTTAGTTCGTTGCGCGAACTACCGCATACACAAAGAGACATTTTTTTTTCATTAACACTTTTTATGGTTGGTATTAATAGTAGTAATGATTAATATATATGATATATATATACAATATAATTATTAATATTAAATAATAATTTAATATCCACCTTTACCCCTCTCAAATTTTGAGAAAAAAGAACGTCGATCGTGCATACAAACGGATTACCTCCACCATGATGAAATGTTTTTTGTTTATATTTTCATAAATTATATAAAAATATTCAAATCTAGTTCACCATAATAATAAAATAAAATTAATTTCATTATTATCATATTATAATGATATTTTTCAAATGAAAAACCTCATTAATCATACCCTCCAATCAAGTTAAAGTGTGTTTATGTTTCATTTGGTTAAAGAACCTATAAGAAAAGTGATTTAAAATCTAATTATGGAAGACTATGGGAACATGAAAAATAATATTATTGTTATTAATTAATCAAAATATAATTAACATATTGTTCTGGAAATATTATTTTAATTTTTAACTAATTTTTAAAGTAACATTTTTTTCTCTAAAATTACCGAAATAAACAGTTATCAATTCAGTATTCACAAAACATAACCAAAAAACATTTGGAATAGAATAAGAAAATTTTAAATCAATATAAGTAATATATTAAATAATTGTAAATGATATAAAAGTAAGAAATTTTTTATTAAATTGAGGATTATTATATCAAAATTATTAAACATGTTCACAATAGTTAAACTTATCAACACGCAATGGTTATAATACATTATAACCCATTAATGTATTCATGAAAATGAATTGTAATAAATATTATAAATATAATGACCCTAAATCCATAAATCTAGAGCTAGTGTATACATTATTTCATTGGAACTAGATACACAGAATCACATCCCAAATAACTGAATAATTTAGTGGGATTGGTAAAATAGATACATACTTTAAATTAACATTACATTTCAAAACATCAAATACCCAAAGTTCTTTCTTTTAGATTTTCATTATTTCACATAGCGTATCCCTACATACCAATCACAAAAAAATTCCTAATATATTAGGGAAAATAAAACATAATAAAGGCCTAAAGGGAGTGTTTAATCCCCACAAGCTGCCAACTACTGGCAGGCATCAATCAAATAATCAAGGAAATGATTTAAACCAATAAAATTGAATAAAATAAACAAAAAAACAAATGGGACCAAATTATAAAAACAATTTCCAGACTGGACATATTTTACATATAAAATAAAAATACAATAATGTTATACAAAAAGATCTAAACTGAACCTAGTGACCACAACACCTCAATGTGACCCTAAGGGTCACTCTCCTGTAACAGAACTAACCATAGTCCACGGTGATCAAAACCAAGACGAAACCTACACCACAAGGTAAAAACAAGAAAAATCTACAGGCATGTGTATTCAAACTCAGTAGGAATACCCAAACATATCTATTCCCAACACACTTCCTTTAAATAAAGAAACATCAAATTCAAGTTTTAGATAAAATATATAAAAGTATGATTTTCCACACATTTAACTTTAAAACCAAAACATGGTCCATTTACCATTTCCCATTTATAACCTCATTCTTCCCCAAGAGGGAAAAATAGGCATTTTAAAGGGAAATGAAGTTTTTTTTATTTTAAAAGGGAATAAAATGTGTGAAAATTGATTTCCAAAACTTTTTCCATAAACCTTTGAAATCAAAAACATAACTTTTATCCAAGAAGCACACAATGAAAATAAGATATATAAATAATCACAATAATAAGAGAAATGGAAATAAGTACAAAATGATAACCAACCAACAATAAATATCATTCACCCACTATATAAAACTAAGGGCTAATTGGCATGGGATAACCTAGGATATAATTAAATAATCTAGAACATACTATACATCTTTCCTCATCCCAGAAATCATGCCTCACTCAATGACATCAAATTTCACCCACATGCCTGATCGAACCCTAAATGACCTGAATGAGGTGAATTATCCTATAGTAATAAAAAAAATCCAATTCCTTGCTACGGTCCACTGGTCATAGCGTAATCTTAAGTAGTGCATTAATCTTTCTCTGAGAATTTACTAGCTATGCCAGGTTCCCATGTTAAGATTATTAAGAGGGTGAGCTAACTAATGCTAACAATTCATCCAATCACATGAACCTATATCATATATAAATAATTCACACAATATACAGAACCATGAGTCTCCCCAATTCTAAATATCAGACCATAAAGTAGATAGATCACCATAGAGTCTGCAATAAGGATCTCCCATTCTGCTCAAAGTAAATGGGTCACGAGGAGTCCAAAACAAGGAGGTTCCTCACATTCAGTATAATGGATCACAATGAATCTATAGTTAGGACATCACATCCATTAAATATAAACAAGGTAATAATTTTATCCAAGGAGGGGTTTTATGATAAAATTTTCCCCTGATTTCACAAAAATGGAAAACGGGCCTCAAGAATCCCTTTTCAAAGAATCAAAACCACCTTTCCAAAAATATAAAAACACATGATTTTATATTTCAAAATAATTTATAAAAATCCCATTTATGTTCTCACATCACATGTGCAAACCGAAAACACTTTCATTAAAATTCCAAATGGAACACACATCATCATCACATACCATACAATTTCCAAGGAACCAAAAAGACACCACTTTAAAATCTGAAACCATTTATATATCCATTTGAGAAATCCAAAACCACAATTTATATGTCACAAAAACATTCAAAAATATAAACCATTCTTTAAAATCCATAAATTATATTCCAAATCCAACTAGTCATTTTGTCAAACACTTGGTGTGAAATATTTTATAAAACAATGCTATTTACTACTTAACACGGATAAAATCACCACTTTGCGAACAATTTTTTTTCTAAATATCATACTTCAATATTTAACATATATGGTAGGTGTGAAAAAAATGAAACCAATGATTCTTAAATTTAAAGGCAATTTCAAAGGGAAACCTACCTCAAACTCATGACACTTCAACAACACACACTAAAAACAACATCAACAAGGATCCATGAGCCAAGAACAAACAAGAGAAACTATAACCAAGAAAAACAATCAAAATAAACTAAGGGAAACATGAAACATATATACACAAGACCATGGTAGAAGAGTAACTCAAAATAAAATGGAAGAAGAATGAAGAGGAAGAAGATAACAGAATATTACCTTGAGAAATCTAGCCAAAACCTGGAATAAAACCATATATCCACACCTTGGGATAGGAGAGGAGGCTTGGAGAATAAGGGATAAACTAAATTTGGGTTGCAAGAATTGGGAAGAAGAGAAAATGGGGGTTTTGGGGTTAAACCACTAAGGGGGTAGAAAGGTAAAATCAAAATTTTAATTACCTGGAGATGTCACACGGTTTGAATGCATGGTTTTCCACATCGTACAGTAATCGTACATCCCTCACTATCCAAGAGGTTCATTCTGCATAGTTTTTACACATGTTTTATCAAACAATTCACTAACTTTGCATTCACCACTATTCAAAATCAACATAACCTTCTTGGTTTCCAGGGTAAGGGCACACGGTTTCCACTAATAATTCACCAACTGTGCGCCACCTACTATCAAGACAAAAAAACTCATTTTTATAAAAAAAATCATAGAGGAACTAAGAAATAAAGATGAGATTCAAAATAAAAAAATGATCACCTCAAAATTTATATATATCACACTTGGAACTTGAGAGAAAAACCAAGATCCAAAAGATGAACTGGAAAAAAGGAAGAGAATAAAAATCTGGGTGTGACATTTCACCCCACCATTAATAATTTTCCCCCCATAAATCCACAAAATTTTCCTATTTATAGATAAAAGATAATGTATTTTCACAACCGCATAATCTAACCTCTTCAACCAAAAAAAACTCAACTACCACTCAAAAAAACTCACACATATTATTTGAAAAGAACCATAGAAATCAAACCACTTCTCTAAAATGAAGGGAAACTCAAGCCACAACTTCCCCAACCTTTCTTCAAAAAAACATGATTAGTCATTCTTCTAAAATCCCATTATTCACACATATTGAAAGGAACTCAAAATTATATAATTGAATGGGAGGCCAAAATAGAATACCCACCATTGGAAACAAACTAGTACTAATTTAATCTAGAATAAATATCAAAGAGAACTGTGGTGGGTCTCCACACCATTAAGAACTGATCATATTAAACAAAATCAAGAACTCTCTACAAATACCACATCATGGACTTTCCATATAGGCCAAAACTCCTAGAACAAGGGGGGTGAGGAAGAAACTCCAATTAAAATGAAAACCAATCCATGATTTATCATCTTCACAATATGTAACCATCTCTAGAAAAACACAAACCAAAACCAAACTAATATAGAAGGAGGAAATTAAAAAAAAGTACAACTATAATAAAAAAACTTAAACTGTCTCTCCCCAACGGTGGAGGAAAAAGATAGGACAATGTCCTATACACCATTGGGATTCATGATTGTGTGAAAAGAATCACTTCAGGGCCTATGGTTGGAGCTCTAATGTCTTGATGCATATGTTGTCCCATAGTCTAGAACTGCTAATTCCTTGTTAGAACTCATTCTTTCAAAAGAAATAAGGATTTGAAAGATATAACATCATCCTATTTCACCCTAAAAAATAAACAATGGGTGAAAGATACTCATAGAACACACCTCTACTTAATACAGTAATAATTCAAAACTTATGAAAGACAAACATGCTTCCATTGAAACAAAGGTTCTTAAAAGACACACGATAGCTACTTTTTCAATATAAATAATATGAAACATCACATAACATCACCTAACACAACCATTACAACAAGATAGGTATATATATAAATGTATTTTAAATATTTCCCAGAACAAAACCATACTCCTACAAATTAGATCCATGTCACATCTTGGAAATTCCCTGATAGAATTGTTATAAGTGACCTAAAATTCCACAGGAACAATGGGTCTTCGAAGCACTCAAAAATGATATATTTATATGATCTAGATAGTTTAATTTATGACACACCATGATCATATCCTTAAAAGAACCTAATGAAAGATCAATAGGCATTTTCATACTGCAACCAACACCATTAGCTTCAGACTAGTTTTCCATATCCCTACTAGAATTCTATTCTCCACTTATAGAGATTGGAGGGAGGATGGTTTCTTCAATAACTCCTTCTAACACTGCCTCATCATGCACGTATTGCCTCCCCATTTCAGAAAAAGAGGTTAAAATGAACTATGACACCTTTTACTACAGATCATTTCAAATCAAATACTAAAAACATTGAGATTGAAAGGAATATTCTACATCCAACTTCAGAAGGTACAGTACTAGGCTCACAAAATGAAGAAAGAACCCCAACAAGGAATTATCACCTTAATGTAGATAGAATTCCTCCACTACCTTCCTCACCTATACTATCTCAGAAAAATATTGTTGGATGAATGAAGCCTTACAGAAATATAAGGTAAGATCTTCCAAAGGATTGTTTCTAGAGACCCACTTCCACCACTACTTGGTCATCCCTTCAAGTATAAAGGTAGAGAAAAAAACCTTTAATAACACATGAATCTCAAGGAAACAGAAGATACTTTCTATTTTCCACATCCACTCTTCTTATTCGAGAGAATCATATTAACTATAAAAGAGTGTAGGATTCAACTTACAAAACTCAAGGAAGAATTCCATCAGTTGATCAACTAGAAGGGATGTTAATGGTAAACCATCAATATCCACACCAAGAATATCCATCGAATCATTGTGTGGGCATACCATAAAAAAATAAGAAAACCCAGATCTCAATCAAAACCAGCTCATAAAAAAGAGTTCTCAAACTTAGAACACCACATAAACAATATTCCCACTTCATAATAAATCACACCACACAACCAATTATTATCAAAGAATTATAACTTTCCTCTTAAAACAAATTTTAATGAAAAAAAACATGGTGGGTTACAAACTCACCAATATAATTACATAATGCCTCACATATGCACATTCCCATGCCACCATAGGAATTCATCAACTCATTCCAATATAGGGGCTCATCTTCCCATATCATCATCTATCTGCATCCCACACATATCCATGATTGCGTATATCCATGGGAATACCAAATGTCAAAACAAAACATTTACACTTTCCAAAAAACATTCCACCCATGTTTTCACATTCTCACTTAAATTACCATTTCAAAATTCATAATACTTTTCAAAATATCACTAACCATCATGCCAAAAACTATTTTCAAACTCTATAAGTTAATCAATTTTATTCCCTTCATAAATATTATTCCCAGGAATTCCATTCAAAACATTATTCATTAGCTCAAAAAATCTCATTCCATAAAAATTGTTTTATTAAGAACTCATTTCTTCCCATTTAAAATAAATTTCAAAAAATATATTAAGAATAAACTTTCGTTTCCAAAGAAAAATCTCAATGAATATTAATTTTTTATTATTTAAATCCAATCTCATAAAACACATCCCCATTTTATCCAAAGATCATTTTAGGAAAATGATTTCTATAATATTTCCTGAAAAATGATTCTGAAAACTCACCTTCCATTTCTCAAAACCAAACCATCTCTATGTAAAATCTAGTTTCCACTATTTTCAAAACAAGGGTTTTCAAAACAATTATTCAGAATCAAGGAAGAATCACAAAAAATTTACAAGGGGGAACTTGTGTTGATGTATGACTTGTCTATATGGTTGGAGGACATATACTGACCACACCACCATTATGGATAGTGTTAGAGGACCATTTATCTAGCTCCACATGGATTTATAGGACCTCTGAGATCACATAAACCATCATCCCCACTCAATCTTTGATTCCCAAACACAAAACAACCCTCAAGAAAAAGCTAAACCAAATAAAAACCCAACTTTTCATGGAAACATAAGGTTCAGTATAGAAAGTTTCTATCATAAACTCCCTCATACATACACCACAAGTTCTGAGAATCTTACATCATATAACGTGACAACCCAAATAACAAAGGGTTCTCTAAAAGCTTGGTCCTATAAATAACCATCTAGCTCTGATGCCATTTTTCATGAACCAACCCAGGCCGAACAGGAACCTAACACCTGAGTCGATCCATGACAATGCCTGAAGGTTATTCTTGATCCCCATGGGCTGGAACTAGTGTTGGGAATTAATAGAATAACCAAGCGAACATTTTCACCCAATAAAATTAAATAAACTGAATAGTATAAATAAACCAAGAAGACCAAATTATAAGTAAAATTTCTATATTGAAAATTTTTTACATATAAATTGAAAATACAGAAAGGCTATACAACAATATCCAAACTGAACCTAATGACCACAACATCTCCATGTGACCACGATGGTCACTCTCTGAAACCAAAACCAACCATCTCTCACGACAACCTAAACCAAGTTAGAACATACACCACATGCTAAAAATAAGAAATAACTATAAAAATGAGTATTAAAACTCAGTAGGCATGTCCAAAAAAAAATCTATTCATAATGAAATTACTTTAAATAAATAAACAAAAGCTTCAAGTTTCAGATACAAATATATAAAAGTAATATTTTCCACACATTTACCTTTAAAATAACATATTCCATTGTCCATTTTCTATTTATAACCGTTTTCTTCCCTAAGAAGGAAAATTATAAATTCATTGATAAATAAATATGTTTTCATTTTAAAAAGTAATAAAAAGAGTGAAAAATGTTTTCCAAAACATTTTCCATAATCCTTTGAAAGACAACACAAAACTTTTAACCAATAAATGCACCATGAAAATAAGTTATAGAAGTGATCACAATAATAGGTGAAATAGAAATAAGTACACAAGGATAACCAACCAACAATACTTATCAATCATCCATTTTAGACAAATAAGTGGAAATAAATATGGGAGAACCAAGGATCTTGAGAAATAATACAGAACATACTATACATCTTGACTCATCCCGAAAATCATGACGCACTCTTTGAAATCAAATATCACCCACATGCTCAATCACAACCTAAATGGGCATGTCGAGGGGAACTATCCCATAAAAATAATAAACAAAACATATCCAATTTCCTACTATGAGAAACTACACAAAGTGTAATCCTAACAGGTGTAGCAATCTTTCTTGAAAAATTCTCTAGCTATTCCATCTTCCCATGTCAAGAGTATAAACGGGGTGAGACAGCCAATGCCAACCAAGAATCCAATCATAGTCACATATATCATATATAAATAATTCACATAAAATTCATCACCCCCAGTCACCCTAATAATCAATATCTTCCCATAAAATAGATAGATCTCAAAGGAGTCCACCCCAAGGATCTCCCATTCCACTTAAAGTAAATGGGTTACGAGGAGTCCATAGTGAGGAAGTCACACAAATTCAACATAATGGATCATGAGGCTCCCACGATGATTATATACCATACATTAAATATAAATAAGTCAAGAATATTATTCAAGGAGGGTTTTTAAGATAATCATCTCCACATAATTAACAAGAAGTTCCAAACAGGCCTCGAGAATCCATTTTTAAAGAATCAAAACCACATTTCCAAAAAGGTGAAAACACTCTCTTTTCCATTTCAAAATAATTTGGAAAAATCCCATTTATGTTATCATATCATATATGTAAACCAAAACCACTTCCATTGAAATGAAAAATGGCCCACACATCATCATCACATGACAAATAATTTCCAAATTATCACATGCACACCGCATTCAGGTCTGGAACAATTTATAAATCCATTTGATAAATTCAAAACCACCTTTCAGATGTAAAAAAACATTCACAAATCTATACCATTATTTACAATCCATGAATCATATGAAAAATCCAACCAAGAATTTTTTTCAAACACATGGTGTGTAATATTTAACAAAAAATTATATTCACTTCATAATAAGGAATAAATTACCACTTTACACACCAAAAGTTATTCCAAATATCACACTTCAATATTTAACATATAAATAAGTTTCTAAAAGCATGAAACTAGTGATTATTTAATTTAAAGGCAAATGAAAATGGATACCTACCTCAAATTGATGATGCTTCAACAACGCACACCCGAAACAACCTCACCATGGTTCCAAAAGCAAAGATAAACCAAGATAAACCTTAACCAATAACCCCCCCAACTAACTTTAGGGAAACATGAAACCAAAGTCAAAAATACCATGTTATCAAAGTAACTCAAAATAAAATGGATGAAGAATGAATATGAATAAGATAATAGAATATTACTTTGATAAATCTAAAAAAACCCTTAAAAACCATCTATACACACCTTGGGAGATTATAAGAGTCTTGTAGAAGAAGGGTTGGACTCCCTTTTGGTCGTATAAACCAAAAGGAAAAAGGAAATGGGCGTTTTTGGGTTAAAATACCAAGAGGGTAAAAAGGTAAAATCACACTTTTAATGACCTGGAGAGGTCTCACAGTTTTCCAAACCATGTGGAAATCATGCATCCCTCACTATCGAAGAGGTACATTATTCATGGTTTTCTAACATGGTTTTCTAAACCATGAACCATCCATGAGGTCTCCACTATCCAAAATCAACATAAGCTGCATGGTTTCTTGGGCAATGGTATATGGTTTCCTCTAACTGTGCTTCAACCATGCACTGCCTACTGTCATGCCGAAAATGCTAAATGTTTTTCAAAAAATCCCATATGAACTAATAAATAAACATGTGTCCAAAAATATACAAAGGATAACTTCAAAATTTAAACCCATCACACCCAAAACATGAGAGAAAAAATAATATCTAAAAGATGAACTAGTACAAAGGACGGGAAAAAAAATCTATGTGTGACATTATAACTACTCAAATAATCACTTGGAAATAACTTATCTCAAAATGTGGGAATTCATAACAATGGAAATCTAAAATGGTTAATACCTTCCTTAAGATAGTTTAATTTTTTGGGTAGAAACCCATTTAATTTTTTTAACTGATTTGTCTCATGAGACATGTCGATTCATTGAGGGGATTTCTATAACTGGGCCCCAGCAATCACATATTAAGTATAATTCATTCCCCATATGAAAGGGTTGAAACATAATCAACATAATTATTTATATTGAAAAACTAACAGACAAAATTTTAATACTTACCCCAACCATATAAACAGAATCACAAACTATCCTGAGTAATATAGTGAATTGTAATAAAATTATATATCCTCAATCAAACTGATCATAAACCATAAAAATTAATAATAATTTTAATATCTCTAAAACATATCTTCATAATATCAATACTAAAATAAAGGGTTTATGTAATTAATTAATATAAATAACATAAAAATGTCATTGAAAACTTTTTTTAAGAAAAAAACCTTTACAGTTTGAAAATCTGTTAAAAACAAAAAGTTATCAATATATTTTTTAAAAAATATTTTTATTTTAAAATTTCCATTGAAAACATATAAAATTAACTTTAAAACATTGAGTTGTCATTATGGTAAAAAAAATTATGCATGTCGTACACATTTAAATAAATATTCCTTTTAGATTTTTGGTAAAAGCCAAACGGGCCTTGTTTTCAAAAGGACATGAAGATTCCTTTAATTTTTTTTGTAAAAATTTAAAATGGGTAAAACTTATTTATTAAATAATTTATAAAAGGTTAAAAAATAAAATCATTTTTCAAAAATATAGATTTTTATGAAAAAGGATTTTTGATTGAAGGTTGAAATAAATTCTTTTTTTCTTAAAAACATTTTCTCAATAATTTTATGTTCAAAAATATGGAAAATGGTGATATTACTTATAAAAAATTGTTAATAAATATATAAGTCTAAAATATATTTTCTTAAGATATAAATATCAAATTATTCTCCCAAGGGAGACTTAAACAAACACAATCCCAAATAATAACGAGTCTGTGAAAAAAACCATTACAATTTTGGTAACTTCTGAATCATAATAAACATGAAATAAATAACTTAAAATGAAACTTTAAATAACATGAAGATAAATATGTTCCCAATATAACATATAAAAAGTGTAAAACCCCAAAATTATAAAGTTAGAATATTGTATTAGATATAGTTTATGACATGCAACACCAAGCACGTAAGGGAATATAATATCCAGAGAGTTTAAAATATATTTACTATTTTTAATAAATTTAAGATTTGTTATATCTTGAAATTAATGCAACATGGAGTTATCTTACGTATCATGCGACAGCCACTTTCTTTAATGACTTGCGTTACAAGTAAGATCTAGTTTTACTGAACAACAATATATTATTAGAACATTGTTATTTAATATAATAATACATAATCAAGATATTAAACTTGTATTTTGGAAAAGGATTCACTAAAATGTTAAAAAATATGGTTTAAAAAAATATAAAATTAATTCCTTGGTAAAAATTTAATTATAAATGAATATAAAACCAATTGAATATAAAGTCACTACAGAGAATGGAGGTTTCCTAACGGATATATACCAACGGTTTCTTCAATCCATTGGTATACTGTAAGAAAATGCAACATTTTCCAACAGTTTGTTCAAACAGTTGGCAATGTGTTAATATAGTTAACATTTCCCAATTTTTTGACAAAACCTTTGGGAAATATTAAGTTCCTCTAAGATGTACCAATGGTTTTAATAAACCGTTGGTAAAGAGAGGCTTTCCCAATGGTTTTTAAAAACTGTTGGGAATATTTTTCCCCAAATACCTATCTCCCACTCGGCCAAATTGCAGACCCTAATTTGAAGCTCCTACCGAAGTTTTCTTGGACGCAAAACTCCATCCATCCATAGATCCATATTCAATCAATCAATTTTTTATTTATATACTACAAATTAGTAATTGTTACCTTAGTTTTCATGGTCTCCCTCTATTTTTTTGGTTTTCTGTTTTGATTTGGGATAAATTATAGTTCCTACAGTTTGTGGCATATCAAACCCTATGATTTGTTTTCTGTTTTTTGATATACACTTAAAACATGGTAAAGGGTTTGATTAGTGGGGTGATATGGTAGATTTTATGGAATTTAGTTTAGTTTAAAATTGGATTTGGATTTTGTATTTATAGTTTTGGTTAAAGGAATAATGGGAAGGGTATTGATATTGAGGATGAATTGGTTGTTGGTTGGGTAATGGATTGGAATTGTGAAAACCCCCACCCCACCCCCTGGACACCACCCACCCCCATGAAAGCCCCCCACCCCCTGGACACCCCCCATTGGACATCCCCACCCCCTGCACCCTCAGCACCCACCTGGACACCCCAACCCTTGGACAACTCCCTCCCCCCCCACCCCAACCTCCCTGGACACCCCTCACCCCCCATAGAGAACCCCCCACCCCCTGGACACCCCCACCCCCTTGGACACCCCCACCCTCCATGGACACCAATCACCCCCACATGGAAAACACCCCCTAGAGAGCCCCCCCCCACCCCACCCCACCCCCTAGACACCCACCCCCCTGGACACCCTCCACCACCTTGAACACCCCCCTAGACAGCCCCTCCAGACACCACCACACCTCCTAAGTGTTTGGCCTAATTTTTAAATTGGAATTAACATTGTATTTTATTTCCACTTTCCCCAATGTCCTTTCCTAATTGACCCATAGAGCCTTATAAATTGAATTTTTCATGTTTTGATAAATTGAATTTGTCATGTTTTGATAAATTGAATTTGTCATGTTTTGATAAATTAAATTCGTCATGTTCTGATAAATTGAATGGGTTATTTGGAATGAAATGTCTAGTGCATAATTGTTTTCCTTTCTTAATTAATAAAATGATTTTAAATAAAATTACCCTAAGGGGGGATTCTTGAGGGGTAGGGGGGCAGTCCAGGTGTGGGGGTTGTCTAGGTGGGGGGTGGGTTGTCCAGGGGTCGGGGCTGCAGGGAGTGGGGGCTACAGAGGTGTCGGGGAGGGGGTATGGGCTTCCCAAGGAGGAGTGTGAGCTGTCCAGGGAGGTTAGGGTGGGGTGTCCAGGTGGGGGAGGGGGTCTGGGCTTTCCTGGGGGGTGGGTTGTCCAAGGGGGTTGTCCAGGTTGGGGAGGAGGGGTGTGGGATGTTCATGGGGTGGGCTATCAAGGGGGGTGGGGTGGGTTGTTCAGGTGGAAGAGGGGGTGTGTGGGTGTCTAGGGAGGGGGTGGGATGGACAGGTGGTGGTGGGGGTGGGGGGATGTACAGGTGGGGGTGGGGGTGGGTTTTCCAGGTGGGATGGGGGTGGGTTGTTCGAGTGGGGGGGTTGTCCAGGTGGGGTGTGTGGGGAGGTTGTCCAGGTGGTAGGGGGAGGGCTGCAGGGGAGGGGGTGTGGGCTTTCCAGGGAGGGGGTGGGCTGTCTAGGGGGTGGGTGGGATATCCAAGTGGGGGAGGGGTATGGGTTGTCTAAGGAGGGGGTGTTCGGTGGGGGGTGTGGGAGTGGGTTGTCCAGGTGGGCTGGGGGTGGGATGTCTAGGGGGTTGTGGGTGGTAGGGGCTACAGGGGATGGGTGTGGACCATACAGAAGGGGGTGTGGGATTTCTAGGGAGGGGGTGGGCTTTCTTTGGGGTGGGTGGGATATCCAAGTGGGGGAGGGGGTATGGGTTGTCCAAGGAGGGGGGTGTTCTGTGGGGGGGTGGGGGCGTGGGTTGTCCAGGTGGGGTGGGGGTGGGATGTCTAGGGGGCTGTAGGGGGTAGGGGCTGCAGGGGAGGGGTGTGGACCCTATAGAAGGGGGTGGGCTGTCCAAGGGTGGTGGTGGGTGGGCTATCCAGGTGGGGGAGGGGGTTGTGAGATTTCAGGGGAGTGGGATTTCCAGAAAGGGGGTGGGTTTTCCACTCCGATACTCTACAAAAAAATAGGAATCACATATAAGCAATGTATAGTTGCTTTCACACGTTAATACTTTTCTTGAAGTTCCATACCAACACTCACTCATAACCTTCCATGAAGAAGTTATCTCTGCAAGGAAATCAAACTCAGGTTCTTATCCACTATCCATATTGATCTCATACAAATTTAATATTCATACAAATCCATATCACCTAATGATATAACAAGGCTCATACTCCTATGAGTAGTGTCCCATCAAAACATGGATCATAAAATCCGATCCACGTATGATATTTGGTGGTGTGTTTACAATTGGTTTTGTTGTGGTTTATATGTATGATATTCATTATTTACACTAACAGTCTTCCCAGTCATATATAATAGTCTTGAAATCATACTACAATTGGATAGAGATTTTATTTTACAACCCTAGTTTTGGGGTGGACACCCCCCTGAACACCCTCACCCCACTAGACAGCCCCTCCACCCCCATGGACAACCCTCCCTGTAACATCCCAAGGTTTTCTAAAAATAAATTGAAAATGCTTGAAATTTTGTTTAAGGTATATATTTATAAGTATCCTTTAAACATAATTTTATTTCTTCTATGATTTGAATTTCAAGAAACTGTCATCTATAATTGTGTTCAGTATGTTATTTAGAGTCTGATGGAACAAACTTGTTTTTTTGGTGAATAGTAACATGCCCTTATGAATAGTAATATGAATAGTAATATGACCTCATGAATAGTAAATAATATTATTATTTTATTTTCCCATGGCAATAGGATAATGGGATCTTAATTAATTTTCCAATGTCACATAAAACTAATTGCACTTCAATATTGTTATTTTTCGAATTAACTGTGACCTTATTTAAAAATTAAATTAATAATATTTAGAAAATTATTTTTGAAAAATGGAGTTCATTTTTGAATTCTACACATCGAAAAATGGTTGGGGTAAATTTTTGGTATTTTTCTGAAACTCTTGAATTTTCGGTGAATAGTGAAATACGGTAAAATACCGCATAATCAATTTATCGGTAAATATGAACTATTTATGACATCATAAGTGATGAAAGGCCACTTTCCTCGAACTCACTTGATATTTTCACTAATTAAGGCCACTTGATTTGAGATTATTCATAGTCTTGATAAAAAGATTATAATAATAATTAAAATAATCTAAAATACCTCCCCTCCTCCACTATAAATATCACTCTCACTCCCCTCTTCCTCCCACACCTCTCAAGCCTTGAGCATTGTCTAATTTCTGCCAAAATCCCTCCCCAATCTTCTTCCCCACGTCCTAGAGCTGCTGGTCTCACCAAAAGACCCAAATCAAAGCCCTTAAGAAGGATCTCAAGGAGAAGAGATCAAGAGGTAAACATCCTCTTTCATTTTCATTCTTTCCATCCATTTTATGTTATTCTCTTCCTTTCCCTTTGTCTTTTGTTGGGATATTTCATTTAATATTTCCCCTTACTGTACAAATTTTGTATGAATGATGATATATTCCATTCCTCTCATCAATCTTATTTTTATGAAATTTTAAGAGACGCCGTTAGGCTGCCGAATTTTTGTAAGAAATTTCTCATGTTTTCTTCATTTGATGATTCCCTTCTCTTCGTTCTTCACCCCCTCTTATCCAAGAGGCATGAAATCTCCAGAATCATGTATATTCTGGATTTTTTCATGTTTATGGAAAATTATAAATCATTATTCCTCTCCTCTCACACTTATTTAAAGAATCAAAAAACATTGTCCATTTGTGTCGAATTACCGATATCGTGGACGATGTATTTTCAATCTCCATTAATTCTTTCAAGTCTGGTCATGAAACCATTTATATGGTTGAACCAGGTTATAATATATGTTTTATGAATCATATAAGGTTCTGGAATTCTTTTGTACTCATGATTCAAATTTATAAGACTAAATGAAGTTGTATTTATCAAAGAACCACTTAAATTATCTAAACGAACATAATTAATGTTTTAACTTATAAATCATCATCATATTAAGCACCAAAGTGATAAATGGTATAATTTATGGTACTGGAATTATGTAAATACTACTCTATTCCAATTCTGGAGTTTCACTTCCAATCAACAAGAACGATTCATCATGAACTGATTCTGAAAATCACAAAAGAACTCACCCAAAATAATGAAAGGAACAAAATACTAACAATTAAGGGGTGAAATGAGGTTATGAAATGACCATATAAGATGTTATAAACATGAATATGTTTCTGTAAAGTACTAATAACACTCTTTTAACCATTATACAGGAGGTTTAAACAATTTTGAAGTAATACAAGCCCAAGGTAAGGGAATTCTTAACCCGATTTCCATTCTTTGGGTTAACCTTCTACTTTTTAATTTATGTACTATTTAAATTGTTTGTGTGATGGGTTCTGTTTATATTATGTTTCATTATGTGTATTTACAGAGTATATATATATTCCATCCACTCTATTAATCCTCACTTCAAGTATATGATGTTTATAAGGGACTTTTCTTCTAAAATCCTCTTTTAAAATTCTGTTTTATAAGATTCAAAGGCAATGTTTTTATGCTATTGTTTATATTGTATGATTATGTTTTGGTTATTGGGAATTGTTTATGATGAAGGGTGGGACCTATATTTCCCTCCAACGCATTGGGTATGAGTAATTTGGAGGTCGGCCGTATTGTTACTCCAAGTGTAACTGTGATGGTTACACAAAGTAAGGTAGCCGTGAGGGTTACAAATTTTAAGGTAGCCAAGATGGTTACAAGATTATGTAAGTAATGCCCCAATATACCTATATGATTATAATTATGTTTTTGTGGATCTTGTGTAAATCTCATGTTACACAAAGTAATATTTTATGGGTGGAAATCATGTCTTTTGAAAAGTTTTCATACGTCATGCGTATTCACGGACTAATGTGATTTTTCCTTCTTTTTCATACCTTACTGAGATTTTGTGCTCATCCCAAGTTTTTAAATGATTTTTCACAGGTTAATGGATGAGTAATACAAGGAAGGAAGACATGTTAAATTTTGAATAATTGTCAAGGAGTCTTATTTTATGTTTTAATGTTTTATTTTCTGAGGAAAATGGAAACTGATTTTATGGTATCCACTATGTAACAATGTGTAATATTATGAATGTTTTGTCTTAATTCCCTAAAGCTATAAACTTGAAAAGATCCTCAATGTAAACTGAAGTGTTTTCTTGAATAAATTCAATATTATGTATGAAATAAGTGCGGGTCCTTATAGTTGGTATCAAAGGATGGTTTAGATAACTTTAGGGGTTAAGGTGATGCTAATAGAATACCATAAATAATTCTCACCCTATGTTTAATTTGTTATAGCATTTAAAGATTACCATGTTGCTTCATCTAAGAAATTTTTGTTTAGAATGGTTGTCCGCAGAAGGAACATGGATGCTGAAGAGGATAGGCACCGACAGAATGACATCCTTCCTGATCAACAGCCCGGAATGGTAGGGATTGGAACCGAGCAGTTTGTGACAGTAATGGCTCAGCTAACACATGCAATAAATGGTGGTGGCATCCATGCAAGAGGACAAATAGAAGTACCCCAACGGAACATGACAGTGGTGGAACATTTTATGAGACAACATCCTCCTGCATTCAGTGGATCTTCTGACCCAGTGGCAGCAGAAGGATGGATTAAAGCCCTTGATAAGATATTTGATGTTATGGGATGTTCAGAAAATCAAAAGGTAAGTCTAGCCATTTATCATTTTGAAGGGGAAGATGATCAGTGGTGGTCAATGGTAAGGAATATCAGGGGTAGAGAGGATTTTGATGCCTTAGTATGGGATGAATTTAAAAGTATTTTTCTTGAAAAATATTTTCCTAAGGTGGTGCGACTTAGAATGGAGAAACAATTCCTTGAACTGAAACAAAAGGAGGAAGATTCAGTGGCTATGTATGAGGCGAACTTCACCCGACTGGGGAGGTATGCTCCAAATCTTATTCTGGATCTCGATAGTAAAATCAACCGCTTTTACTCAGGATTGAAGCCAAGGTATCGAAGGGCGTTGGCCTCCCGTGAATTCAAAAGTTACGAGAAACTTGTCTGATGTACTGAGAGGGTAGAGATGGAGTTTGCTGACGATCACATGAAATTTGGAAACAAAGAGAAGAAGAGGTCAAATTGGAAAGCAATGGGTAAGAATCAACCAATGAAATCTGATGGAAAGAAAATACAGTTTCCAGTTTGTGAAAAGTGTGGCAAGAAGCACCCTGGGGAATGTCTTATCAAAACTGGGAAGTGTTTTAAATGTGGTAAGTTTGGACACATGGCCCGAGATTGCAATGAAAATGATCCAAAGGCTAATCCTGATAAGCAAACTGTAAAGTGTTTTAAATGTGGTGAGATGGGTCACTATGCAAATGCCTGTCCAAAGAGGGATCCAAATGATGCAAAGAAGCCAGACTACAAGCAGAAAGATGTAGTGAGATCCTTTGCGACTACGTCAACAGATGTTGGTCCATCCAATGAAGTTGTATCAGGTACTTTGTTTGTTCACTCAGATTTTGCTAATGTTTTGTTTGATACGGGGTCTACACATTCCTTCATCTCTGAGGAATTTTCTAGTGAATTGGAAATATCACCTCAACAAATGATACCTGAACTTGTTGTTAAAACACCATGGGTAAATGTTATAGCAAAGAGGAATTATAAGAATATTTCTATTGTGGTATGTGGAAAGACTTTACCTGCAAACCTTGTTGTTTTACCCTTAGTCGAGTTTGAGGTTATTCTGGTGATGGACTGGCTTTCTGATTATCATGCTAAGATTGACTGTAGAGATAAAGAAGTTGTTTTTCAGAAAGAGTGTCAGTTTGTATACAAGAATGAACCCATACAATTGATAACATATAAAGAAGCTGAGAAACTACTGAAAGATGGAAATGAAAGTTATCTGGCTCATATTGTTGAAAACAAGGGAACTATTCAAATTAATGATGTTCCAGTGGTAAATGAATACCTTGATGTTTTTCCTGAGGAGTTACCCAGTGTCATACCTAAACGAGAAGTCGAATTCACAATTGACTTAGTTCCTGATGCTAAGCCAATTTCAAAACCCCCATATCGTATGGCTCCAATAGAACTTCTTGAATTGAAAAATTAGTTGCAGGATTTGCTTGTCAAAGGCTTCATTCGTCCCAATACTTCACCATGGGGAGCCCCTGTTTTGTTTGTTAAAAAAAAGATGGTTCCATGAGACTTTGTATTGATTATCGAGCTTTGAATAACATCACTGTTAAAAACAAGTATCCTTTGCCTCATATTGATGACTTGTTTGATCAGCTCCAGGGAGCTCAGTACTTTTCCAAGATTGACTTGAGATCCGGATACCATCAGCTGAAGGTGAAGGAGGATGACATCACGAAAACATCCTTTCGTACTAGATATGGGCATTATGAATTTGTTGTTATGCCATTTGTGTTAACTAATTCACCTGATGTATTCATGAATCTTATGAATAGAGTATTTCATGAGTTCTTGGATAAGTTTTTGGTTGTATTTATTGATGACATTCTGGTTTTTTCTAAAAATAAAGAGGAGCATGAAAAACATCTAAGGGTTGTTTTACAAACTTTAAAAGAAAATAAACTATATGGAAAATTCAGCAAGTGTGATTTTTGGTTGCAATAGATTTCTTTTCTTGGGCACATTGTAAATAAGGATGGAATAACAGTTGATCCTTCTAAAACAAAAGTAGTTGATGAATGGCCAAGACCCACAAATGTTACAGAGATTCGTAGTTTTCTGGGCTTAGCAAGTTATTACCGACGCTTTGTTAAGAACTTTGCATGGTTATCTATCCCAATAACTAAGTTAACACGGAAAGGGGTTAAATTTATTTGGACAGAGGAATGTGATGTTTGTTTTCAGGAACTAAAGAAGAGATTGGTGAATGCTCCAGTTTTGGCCTTACCTTCCCGGAATGGTGAGTTTGTCATCTACAGTGATGCTTCTTTGAAGGGACTTGGTTGTGTTTTGATGCAGAATGATCAGGTAATTGCCTATGATTCGAGACAACTTAAACCTCATGAGCTGAATTATCCCACACATGATTTGGAATTGGCAGCTGTGGTTTTTGCTTTGAAAATATGGAGGCATCATCTATACAGAACCAAATGCCAAATATATACTGACCATAAAAGTCTTAAGTATATATTCACTCAGAAGGAATTAAACATGAGGCAGAGAAGATGGCTAGAACTGATAAAGGATTATGACTACACGATTAATTACCATCCTGGAAAAGAAAACAAAGTAGCGGATGCCTTAAGTCGGAAAAATCATGCATCATTAACCATGATACGTTTGGAACATGATCCCTTGATTAATGATTTGATAAATTTTTTCTTAGAAGTTGTTGGTACAGGGAATATATCTGTTTTGATTCAGGTTTCTGTGCAGTCTTCGTTGTTAGACAAAATTATGAAAGCGTAGAGGGATGGCCGTGAGCTACAGAAAAAGGTAGAATTGGTTAAAATGGGTAAGTTTCCAGAATTTAATCTTGATAAAGATTGTGTTTTAAGGTTTGGAAAAAGGTTGTGTGTGCCTTGTGATTCCCAGCTGAAGAAAGAATTGTTGTGTGAAGCTCATAGTTCTCCATTTTCTGTTCATCCTGGAAGTACTAAGATGTACAGAGACCTTCGGGAGTATTACTGGTGGAATGGGATGAAAAGAGATATTTCTGATTTTACAATGAAATGTTTGACATGTCAGCAGGTTAAAGCAGAGCGACAGTTACCGAAGGGGATGCTTCAGCCTTTGCCAGTTCCAGAATGGAAATGGGAGAATATATCCATGGATTTTGTGGTGGGACTACCAAAGACTTCTCGAGGTAACAATGCGATATGGGTTATTGTTGATCGGCTAACAAAGTCTGCTCATTTTCTTTCTATTCGAGATACAATGACATTAGATCAGCTTTCTCGATTGTACCTCAAAGAGATTGTCAGGTTACATGGAGTTCCTCTTTCCATTGTGTCTGACCGAGATCCCAGGTTCACTTCTAAATTTTGGAAGGGACTTCAGAAGTCTTTGGGCACAGAGTTGAATTTCAGTATAGCTATTCATCCTCAATCAGATGGGCAGTCAGAACGAACGATTCAAACTTTGGAGGATATGCTTCGAGCTTTTTCAATGGACTATCAGGTAAGTTGGGATCAGCATCTTTCATTAGTTGAGTTTTCTTATAATAACATTTTCCATTCCAGTATTCAGATGACACCTTTTGAGGCCTTGTATGGAAATCGGTGTCGGACTCTTGCATTTTGGGATGAAGTCCGTGAAAGAAAGTTGATGGGGCCAGAATTAGTAGAAGAAGTGGCTGAGAAAGTGAGGATGATCCAGCAACACATGAGGACAGCTCAGAGCAGGCAGAAAAGTTATGCAGATAACAGAAGGAAATACTTATCTTTCAAGGTAGGTGACCATGTTTTCCTTAAAATATCTCCTTGGAAAAGTGTGATGTGTTTCTGTAAGAAAGGGAAACTAAGTCCACGGTTCATCGGTCCTTTTGAAATCTTGGATAAAGTTGGAACAGTTGCGTACCGCGTAGCTTTGCCTCCGAGCTTGTTTCAGGTACACAATGTTTTTCATGTTTCGATGTTGAGAAAGTATGTTCCAGATTCATCACATGTCTTGAGGTCGGAAGAAGTTTAGCTAGCATAGAACCTTTCTTATGAAGAAAAACCGGTTCGGATTCTTGATCGAAGAGAACAGGTATTGCGGAATAAGGTAATCCACCAGGTAAAGGTTTTGTGGAGAAACCACATGGTTGAAGAAGCAACATTGGAGTCTGAAAATGCTATGAGGGAAAAATACCCTCAGTTGTTTAATAAGTAAATAAAATTGCGAGGATGCAATTTCAAGAAGGTGGGGATAATGTAACATCCCAAGGTTTTCTAAAAATAAATTGAAAATGCTTGAAATTTTGTTTAAGGTATATATTTATAAGTATCCTTTAAACATAATTTTATTTCTTCTATGATTTTAATTTCAAGAAACTGTCATCTATAATTGTGTTCAGTATGTTATTTAGAGTCTGATGGAACAAACTTGTTTTTTTGGTGAATAGTAACATGCCCTTATGAATAGTAATATGAATAGTAATATGACCTCATGAATAGTAAATAATATTATTATTTTATTTTCCCATGGCAATAGGATAATGGGATCTAAATTAATTTTCCAATGTCACATAAAACTAATTGCACTTCAATATTGTTATTTTTCGAATTAACTGTGACCTTATTTAAAAATTAAATTAAAAATATTTAGAAAAATATTTTTGAAAAATGGAGTTCATTTTTGAATTCTACACATTGAAAAATGGTTGGGGTAAATTTTTGGTATTTTTCTAAAACTCTTGAATTTTCGGTGAATAGTGAAATACGGTAAAATACCGCATAAACAATTTATCGGTAAATATGAACTATTTATGACATCATAAGTGATGAAAGGACACTTTCCTCTAACTCACTTGATATTTTCACTAATTAAGGCCACTTGATTTGAGATTATTCATAGTCTTGATAAAAAGATTATAATAATAATTAAAATAATCTAAAATACCTCCCCTCCTCCACTATAAATATCACCCTCACTCCCCTCTTCCTCCCACACCTCTCAAGCCTTGAGCATTGTCTAATTTCTGCCAAATTCCCTCCCCAATATTCTACCCCACGTCCTAGAGCTGCTGGTCTCACCAAAAGACCAAAATCAAAGCCCTTAAGAAGGATCTCAAGGAGAAGAGATCAAGAGGTAAACATCCTCTTTCATTTTCATTCTTTCCTTCCATTTTATGTTATTCTCTTCCTTTCCCTTTGTCTTTTGTTGGGATATTTTATTTAATATTTCCCCTTACTGTCCAAATTTTTTATGAATGGTGAGATATTCCATTCCTCTCATCAATCTTATTTTTATGAAATTTTAAGAGACGCCGTTAGGCTGCCAAATTTTTGTAAGAAATTTCTCATGTTTTCTTCATTTCAAGATTCCCTTCTCTTCGTTCTTCACCCCCTCTTATCCAAGAGGAATGAAATCTCCAGAATCATGTATATTCTGGATGTTGTCATGTTTATGGAAAATTACAAATCATTATTCCTCTCCTCTCTCACTTATTTAAAGAATCAAAAAACATTGTCCATTTGTGTCGAATTGCCGATATCGTGGACAATGTATTTTCAATCTCCATTAATTCATTCAAGTCTGGTCATGAAACCATTTATATGGTTGAACCAGGTTATAATATATGTTTTATGAATCATATAAGGTTCTTGAATTCTTTTGTACTCATGATTCAAATTTATAAGACTAAATGAAGTTGTATTTATCAAATAACCACTTAAATTATCTAAACGAACATAATTAATGTTTTAACTTATAAATCATCATCATATTAAGCACCAAAGTGATAAATGGTATAATTTATGGTACTGGAATTATGTAAATACTACTCCATTCCAATTCTGGAGTTTCACTTCCAATCAACAAGAACGATTCATCATGAACCGATTGTGAAAATCACAAAAGAACTCACCCAAAATAATGCAAGGAACAAAATACTAACAATTAAGGGGTAAAATGAGGTTATGAAATGACCATATAAGATGTTATAAACATGAATATGTTTCTGTAAAGTACTAATAACAGTCTTTTAACCATTATACAGGAGGTTTAAACAATTTTGAAGTAATACAAGGCCAAGGTAAGGGAATTCTTAACCCGATTTCCATTCTTTGGGTTAACCTTCTACTTTTTAATTTATGTGCTATTTAAATTGTTTGTATGATGGTTTCTGTTTATATTATGTTTCATTATGTGTATTTACAGAGTATATACATATTCCATCTACTCTATTAGTCCTAACTTCAAGTATATGATGTTTATAAGGGACTTTTCTTCTAAAATCCTCTTTTAAAATTCTGTTTTATAAGATTCAAAGGCAATGTTTTTATGCTATTGTTTATGTTGTATGATTATGTTTTGGTTATTGGGCATTGTTTATGATGAAGGGTGGGACCTATATTTCCCTCCAACGCATTGGGTATGAGTAAGTTGGAGGTCGTCCGTATGGTTACTCCAAGTGTAACTGTGATGGTTACACAAAGTAAGGTAGCCATGAGGGTTACAAATTTTAAGGTAGCCAAGATGGTTACAAGATTATGTAAGTAATGCCCCAATATACCTCTATGAATATAATTACGTTTGTGTGGATCTTGTGTAAATATCATGTTACACAAAGTAATATTTTATGGGTGGAAAGCATGTCTTTTGAAAAGTTTTCATACGTCATGCGTATTCACGGACTAATGTGATTTTTCCTTCTTTTTCATACCTTACTGAGCTTTTGTGCTCATCCCAAGTTTTTAAATGATTTTTCACAGGTTAATGGATGAGTAATACAAGGAAGTAAGACATGTTAAATGTTGAAGAATTGTCAAGGAGTCTTGTTTTATGTTTTAATGTTTTATTTTCTGAGGAAAATGGAAACTGATTTTATGGTATCCACTATGTAACAATGTGTAATATTATGAATGTTTTGTCTTAATTCCCTAAATCTCTAAAGTTGAAAAGATACTCAATGTAAACTGAAGTGTTTTCTTGAATAAATTCAATATTATGTATGAAATAAGTGCGGGTCCTTATACTCCCACCCCTATGGACAGCCCGACCACCCCCTGGACACCCCGTACCCCCTTAGACAGCCCCACCACCCCACTGGACAACCTACCCACCCACCCTGTACCTTCTGGACATCGCCACCACCCCCTGGATAGCCCTCCCACCCCCTGTACACCTCGTATCCCCATAGACATCCCCCACCCCCTAGACACCCTCGACCCCCGTGGACAGCCCCACCACCCCCCGTGAATAGCCCGCCCACACCCTGGACACCCCGTAACCCCAGGATAGCCCCCACCCCTGTGGATAGACCACCCACACCCCATGGAGACCCGCCCACCAACCCTCAGACACCTCCCATCCCCCAGACACCACACCCCTGGAAAGCCCCCCCTTGGACCCCCTGACCCCATTGGATAGCCCCGCCACCCCTGTGGATAGCCCGCCCACCACCCCTGGAAACATCGTACCCCCTGGATAGCCCCACCCACCCCTGAACACCCCTCCCACCCCCTAGACACCTTGTACACCCTAGACATCCCCCCTAAAAATCCCCCCCTCCCCCACCCCTGGACACCCCGACCCCCTTGGACAGACCCGCCACCCCCGTGGACAGCCCTCCCACCCCCCTGGACACCTCGTACCCCCTAGACAGCCCCCACCACCATGGACAACCCGCCCACCTAGACACCCTGACCCCCTAGATATCCCCCCACCCCCTAGACACCCCCAACCACTCTGGACATCCCCTCCACACCATGGACACCCCGTACCCCCCTGGACACCCCCACCCCTTGGGCTGTTTATGTGATCACTCAAATAATCTAGTAAATATAAAATTTGTTCAATCTAATATTTAATCAACTCTAAAATAATTCTCCTCCACAAGTGTACATTTACTTTTACACTTTTGTATAGTTCTTAAAAGTTTTTTTTTATAAATATAGTATTTTCTATCTTTTATATTATGATTCTCATATTTAGTAGTGTGTCTGTTATGGTTTCATATAAAGTAAACAATTCTCGTTTACTTAAATATTTTTTTGATGAAACATAAATCTTATTGAATTTATTTTGACAAAATGACTTATAACAATTTTGTTACATAATGGATATAAGTTGGATGTATGAAACTGATTGGATTTCAAGAAATTTTCAAAAACATTTGGAGAGATTTTTAGATTTTCCATTTCAAAATTCTTCAGATATTATAATTGTGTTGGAAGACCATGTTTGATCCATGAAGAAGTCAGAAACCACATAACCAAATATGGTTTTCAAGCAAACTACTCTGTGTGGTATCACAATGGGGAGAAAATCAAATCTCAAATTGCTGATGATCCAAATGAGAGGACTGGATTGGAGAATTTTTTATATGACCAGTTTCTGTTAATTCTTCATCCTGAAAAAAGAAAGGATTCTATCCTCATAAGGTTTCTATATGATCACAGATGATGTGTCTAATGAAAATGATGATTTTTTAAGGTGAAAAAATTGAATGATGTTGTCACGACTCCAGTATATCGACAATGTGGTAAAATTAAAAAGTCATAATTTTTAATCTGATTGTTTCATGGGAAAACTATTTATGGGGTATCTAATACTTCCATCAATTACATTTTTACCTTCTTGAAGGAATTACTTCCAGATGATTCAGATATTCCCTCAAACCACTATATGGCATTGAAGTTAGTTGAGGAACTTGGATTTTCAAGAATCAAAATTCATACTTGTCCAAAAGATTGTAGTTTATTATAGGAGGAAAATGCTGAATGAAATGATTGTATAAAATGTGTCACATCCTGTTGGAATCCAAAAACTTATGAAACACCATTCTGTGTTCTATAGAAAGTAATGTGGCACTTTCCATTGACCCCTAGACTCCAGAATATTTTTATGTCGTATGAAATATCAATTAAAATGAGATGGAATTATGCCGAGATAAAGAAGACTATTGATGAGTTAGTTCACCCTGCAAATGGATTTACATGGTAGAGATTTGATACTCGATATCCTTATTTTGTAGCTGATGTGCGTAATGTGAGGTTGGGTCTTTCATGTGATGATTTTAATTCATTTGGGTCGATGCTTATGTCGCACAACACATAGACAGTTTTTATACACATTTATAATCTTCCCCCATGGTTGTGTGTGAAAAAAAAATTTACTTTCATGAGTATACTCATATATGGACCTCCTAATCCTGGCAATGATATAGATGTATAAATGAAACCTTTAATAAAAGAGATGAAACTTATTTGGGATGTGGGTGTACTCACATAAAATGCATGTTCAGAAGACATATTTCATATGCATGTTGCGCTTATGTAGATGATCAATGTTTTTTCTTCCTATGAAATGATGTCTGGATAGAGCACAAAGGGAAAAATATCATGTCCTATTTGTATGAGGAATACACAATCCATAAAACTAAAACATCATTTTAGTTTTATTTTTATGGGACATCGACGATTCTTGCCAATGGACCATCCATATAGAAATAATCATCGAATATTTGACAATACCATGGAGACTAATGATCCACCTTAGCATATTTCTAGAACTGATGTGCTTAATGAATTGAAATATTTTAGTTTTTCAATTGGGAAGGGTCAAATGAAATCTGGAAAGAGAAAGAATTTTTCCACTAAAACCCGTTACAATTGGAAGAAGATAATTATCTTCTTTGATTTTCCTTTTTGGTCAACCAATTTGTTAAGTCATTTCATAGAAGTAATTCAAATTGAAAAGAATATATGAGAAATGATTCCTTAAATTCTTCAAATGTTAAGGGAAAGAAAAAAGATGATTTACAGTCTCAGCTTCACTGAGTGGATTGGGGCATCAGACCAGACTTACATCTTGTGTGTATGAGTGAAAATAAATGGAAAGTTCTATGTGCTTCTTATGTGATGATACCTACAGAAAAAATAAATTCCTATAATTAATAGAGACAATTAATGTTCTGGATGGATATTCAAGCAACATATCTAAATGGGTCAATAGAAGAGTGTTGAAGCTAAAATCTTTTAAGACTCATGATTATCACATCTTTCTGCATGAGTTGATTCCAATAGAAATTCTTCATCTTTTTTCTAATAATGTAAGGGCAGATATTACTTGGTTGTGCCATTTTTTAGATATCTTTGTGCTAAGAAGTTGTCTATGTATTTCTTGCAAAAAATGTTAGTAGATGCCCCATTAATTTTGTGTGAGTTAGAGAAAATATATCCTCCATCATTTTTCACATGCATGCTGCATCTGGATATCCATATTCCAACTGAAATACTTTTTGGATGACCTATTTCTTTTTGTTAGATGTATCCAACTGAAAGAAATATGTACACATTAAAGTATTATATGTGTAACAAGATACATCACAAAGGTTCTACTGTTAATGGTTACTTGGCTCAAGAATGTATAGATTTCTACTCTATGTATTTGTCTGATCTTACTAAAATAATGAACAGACCAATGAGAAATGAAGAAGAATAGTATGAGAAAATTGAACCTAGTTTTCCATCACTTCCTCAAATAAGAGGAATTCCTAAATCATATTCATTGATGACCTTAAGCCTTGAAGAGTATAAGATGGCACATCGCATAGTTTTGTTCAACTATGATTTTTTCGATGACTACATCTTGTAACTAAATTTAATATGCATATCTTATATATATATATATATATATTAAAATATTCTTATTTTTATCTACAGGTAACATAAAGCGATGATAAATAGAAAGCATTGTTCTTTATCTTTGAGAAGGAGGGAGACTTTTCATATCAAAGAGTTTTCTGATTAGCTAAAATTGAAGGTAATAATATTACTATTTAAAATGATTAATATAATATTTAATTAAGTTTAATATTCATTCATATTTCATGTATTGAGATTTCCTACTGACTCTGTCTCTGAGGAAATAAGAGCTTTGGATTTTGGTCCTAATACCATGATTGATAACTGTAAATCAATTGTTATCAATGGGTACAGATTTATTATCACTGAACAAGAAAATAAAATGAGAACCCAACATGATGGTGCTATGGTTACTTCCACAACAGACTGTTATTCTAGTGCATCATATAGTAGATTCTGATTTGAAAATGTAGCTTATTATAGAGTTATTGAAATAATAATAATATTGGATTATTATTCTCTTGGATAATTCACGATGATGAAATGCTAGTTATTTGATATGATGACAAGGAAAGTAACATTTATTAGTGATTGTGGATTATAAGTAATTGATATGACTCACACTCTTGCTACCGATGAACCATATGTATTATAATGAATGGAGAAACAAGTTTTTTATGTCAAAGACTATATTTGACCTGAATTTGGTGTCATTATTGAATTAATTCCAAGACATATTTTTTATGATGGTGATGATGGAATTGAAACCATACCTATTGTCATTGGAAACAATCCATTTATTACTTTTGATGACTCCAATAGCTCAATTTTCAGATTTGATTGTGAACCTGAAGTTATGGAGGGAAATATATAAAATAATCAATTCATGTTCTCAATTATTTTGGTTTACCTCGACTAGGGTTTTTAAGGTTGGTACTATTCAAATTTATTTAATACTAATTACAAATATGTTGTATCCAAATTGACCATTATGTGAATTTACAATCTTTATTTGTTGCAATTATATTTGAATTGAATTTTCAAATTTGGAATTGAACTATATTCAATCCTACGAAACCAACATTTCTAGCTTGATGAACATTTCAATTCATCAAGGGTGATTAGTATAAAATTCGTATAAATCTAAGACCTCTCTTTAACATTTTACCAGGTAATGAACATGATGGTTTTTATTCTACTACAAAACATGTATAGAAACCTGCAGCATCTACCTAGGCTAAAGAAATTAAATTTTTTCTTAATTTCAACAACTGATTTACCCTATATGAATCTGGTAGAATCAATGTTCCATGATTTATTGACTTAATTATATATCTGTTCAATCTCACCTAAAAAATGGATAGTTAAATTATCCATGAATCCCCCTATTCCCTCTCATTTATTTTGTTTTTTGGGTTACACATTAGTTATCCTTTTCTAATTTCTCCCATATTTTTTTTCAAATGTAGGAAATGTAACCAATTGAAGAGAGGTGATGGAAACAAATTATAGAAAACAATATTTTCATAAATGAGATGGGCATTCCACCACTAGTGCTAGTAGTGAGTATTTTATTTCAAATATATATTTTTAAATAATAAATAATTTCATGTGATTAATTTTGTCTTCAATATTTTTGCAGGATATATCTATTATGAGACAGTTATTTGATGAGAAACCTAGTAGTGGTCCCATAACACAAGGTGTTCGTACGAGGGGGGTAGTACGAGAGCTAGAAGATCTGGTCGGCGTACCCAATTAGACACTTCCCCTCCCACTCACATACCATCCATCCTAAATTCTGATCCTGGTGTGTCGTTAGGGACACATGGTATATTTAGGCCTCCCATGTTTTCCCCACCCTTTATATCTGAGCCTCCTCACCAGTCTGTACCATATCCGATGATGATTCCCACTCCACATCCAACATTTGGCCAGCCATCCCTGTCATCTTCTTTTACTTCAACTTCCTACTCTCTAGGATTTTATATTCCATCTTCTTCGACTCATGCTCCACCAGAGTATGTCCATGTGGAGCATACATTGGGACCCACTCCACCTATATAGGGTGTTCCTTCAGTTTCTCTAGTTCCAGCGATGCCTATTGATCAGACTACAACAGGTATACTTATACAACCCTGACAAATCTTTACACCATTATTTTTTTTCATTATAACATGTATTGATAAAATATTTTTTCCTTTCATAATAGATACATCTACTGATATGAGGCGGGGGAGGGGGATTACACACATGTGTGCAGTGTGGAACTATCATACATAATTGATGGTGGAATACAATGAAGATAGTTAAATGGTTGAAAAATCCGGGTAGCAATGTCAGAGTTTTTTGGCGACGCATTCCAAATACTCTGACATCATTCCTATCAGCCCACTCTCATTGAGAAAGTTTCCAAATGAAGTCAAGGATAAAGTTTGGGCAGAGATATGGGTAAAAAAATTGGTTTTATTTAATGTAATATATTATTATTTTTATTTATATGAATTAATATTTTCTTGTTAGCTTCATTTTAATTTACCTGATGGTGAGGGTGCACTACCAGCATGTCTAAAGGATTTAGGTGAGATTTAGATAGATTACAAGCACGAGTTATATATTGGCTGGCATGCTGGAGTTGGCACAGAGTTAGAGGCAGTCCCTATTGTGGATTATTGTCCATTATAATAGTATCAACAGATTATTACTCATTGGATTACTAGCCATTTTAAGGTATTAATCACATTAGAGGCATCAGGTATGACAGTTTGTATTTTTTCTTTACGACTTTCACTTTCTATTGATTCCTTCATAATTTATTCGATTTCTAAAGTTATAAAATTTCAGTTATGAAATTAATTATTGGTATATTATTTTTAATTATGGTTTCCTACGTTCAATTTCATTTTAGAGACATAAATTTAATATAGAAGGACTTGTTCCTCGAGAAAAACTTTTTTTCTCAAGTAGAAGGAAGAAAGATGGAAGTGCGTTTGATGATCTGACTCAACAGTAGATTTTAAGTTTTACTTTGTAGATTTAAATTTTTAATCTCTATTTTTTAACTTATTGATCTATTTATATTTGTAACAGGATTCTTTAGAGTCCCTTGATTCCCAGAAACTTGACAATTTAGGGCCAAATGATCACTTACATCAGGTGTTGGGAGATGAGAACCCTGGTAGAGTACGATGTAGACCTGGGAAGAGTATAGTTCTGGCGAGGTATTGTCCCTCCTCAGGTACAAGTTTTAGTGCCACCGAGTTCCAATAGGTTAACACACAGGCATAAAAGGCTGAAAAAAGGGCCACAAAGACGGTAGAAAAGACTGCTAGGGAAAACACTGCATTTATGAAACTGATGGATGTTTTACGTCCGACACTTCCACAAGAGGCCAACACATATTGTGATGAATATATGTCATCAATGCGTTCTATATATAGTGCACCAGGTGGCAGTTCTAGTGCTGGTCAAGATGATAATGAGGAGGAGGCCAAGGTGGAGGAGGAGGGTGAGGAGGTGGCCGAGGCAGAGGAGGAGGGAGATGAGGAGGCTAAGGTTGAGTATGAGGGTAATGAAGAGGGTTTAGAGGAGAGAAGGGATGATGATGGGGATGATGATGAGGACGAGGGTGAGGTTGAAGATGATGGTGATGATAGTGATGGTGATGAGGGACAGATTGATCTGTTACATTTTGACTAATATTACTATCCTTTGTTGTTAGTTGATTTTGTGTGCCTGAATATGTATGATTAGGTAGGTTACATTATCTTTATTTTTTTATCTATAAAAAATAAAACATGACTTGATGATTTTTTGTAGAAAATTCACCCATCCTCTAGATGGCCCCCACCCCTATGGACAACCCTCCCACCACCTGGACACCCCGTACCCCTTGGACAGCCCCACCACCCCCGTGGATAGCCCACCCAACCCCCTGGATAGCCCCCCCCCCCCCCCGTGGACAACCCCCAACCCCTATGGACAGCCTCCCCACCCCCTTTGGACAACCCCTACCCACTGGACAGCCCGCCAACCCCTTGGACACCTCGTACCCCACTGAACAGCCCCGCCCACCCCTTGGACACCCCAACCACCCCCCTAGACACCTCATACCCCCTAGATAGCCCCCCCCACCCACCCCTGGAACACCCCCGACCCCCTGGACATCCCCGCCATCCCCATGGATAGCCCGCCCACCCCCATAGACAACCACTCCTCCCATGGATAGCCCCCCCTGTGGACAGCCTTCTCACCCCATGGACACCTCCTACCCCCATGGATAGTCCCGCCACCTCTGTGGACAACTCGTCCACCCCCTGGACACCCCGTAACCCATGGACATCCCCGCCCACCCTCTGGACACCCCGCCCACCCCCTTGACACCTCATACCCCCTTGGATATCCCCCACCCCTTGGACACCCCCTACCCCCTAGACAGCCCCCACCCCTGGACACCCACTACCCCTTAGACAGTCCCCACACCCATGCACAACCCGTCCACCCCCGTGGATAGCCCGCCCACCCCCTTGGACACCTTGTACCCCCTGGATAGCCTCACCACCCTCGTGGACAACCCACCCACCCCAATAGACACCCCATACCCCCTAGAAAGCCCCACACCCCCGTGTACAACCCACCCACCCCTGTGGACAGCCTTCCCACCCCCCTGAACACCCCTACCCCCTGGACACCCCCGCCACCCCCGTGGATAGCCCACCCACCCCCTGGACACCCCTCCCCCCATGGACACCCCCACCCCCGTGGACATCCTGCCCACCCCCTGGACACCCATACCCCTGTGGAAAACCCACCCACCCCCTGGACACCCCTACCCCATTGGATAGCCATGCCACCTCTGTGGACAACCCACCCAAACCCGTAGACACTCTGTACCCCCTGGACAGCACCGCCCACCCCCTCGACACCCCCTACCCCACTGGACAGCCCCCCCCCCCCCCCACCCCCATGGACAGCCCTGCCCACCCCCCTGGACACTCCCTATCCCCTGGATAGCCCGTCCTCCCTCGTGGACAACCCTCACCCCCTGGACAGCCCCCACCACCATGGATTATAGGGTTTCTAATAAATCAAAGATCCCATTAATCATAGATACCCACTTCGTTGCCTCCTGGGATCCTTGATGACCAATAAAAAATATTGGATGGTGTTTTATAAAATCCCATGCATAATAAATTATCTGAGAAGAACATGGCTATTCCACTTCCACAAGAGTTTGAGTAGAGACTTAGACTAGGTAGACAATAGATGGACCACAAGAATGACTACCTGAGATATCTTTTTATGGACTTTTTGATTCATTTATAAAGGTAACATTCTAATGAATTTTCAAAAACAAAACCTTTAGAAAAATAATATGATGTTCTAAAACAAGGGACACAAAATCACAAATATCATAAAGATACATCATAAATAATTCTTCCTAAAACCTTTTCAAAATAACATAATAGAGACTTCTTTCTATTTAAAACTCTACAATTGTTTATAAAAATCACTTTTCAGGTTCCATTTCAAAAATCAAATAGTATTTTTGTCCCAAGTTAAAAATGTAATCCATTTCCTAATAACTAAATCCCCCTTCCTACTATACACACCAAAAGAATTCATTTTTTCCTAAATAAACACATACTATTGAAATAAAAACTATTCCACAACCATTTAAAAATACCAATGATCTCAAAATCCATGAAATCCATTCCATTAAAACCATTACATCCCCCACCCCTCTTAGACACCACCCCACCACCTCAACCCTCCCCCCCTCACCCCCCTGGACACCCCCACCCCCATGACCCCCACCCCCTGGACAGCAACCCCACCTCTGGACACCACCCCACCCCCTTGGACAGTCCCCCAACCCCCTGGACCGCCCCCACCCCCTGGATACCCCCACCCCCATGGATATCCCCCTACCCCCTAGACATCCCCCAACCCCCAAGATGGCTCCCACCCCTCCTAGAAATCACCCCACCACCTGGACACCCCCTTGGACACCCCCACCCCCGTGGACAGCCACCCCCACCCCCTAGACACCACCCTGCCCCCTTGAACATCCCCTAACCCCCTTAACTGCCCCACCCCATAGACACCCCACCCCCTAGAAAGTCCCCCTAACCCCTGGACACCACCCCACCCCTAGTCACCCCCCCATGGACACCCCCATGGATAGAACCCCCCCCCCCCCCCCCCCACCCTGGAAATCCCCCCCGGACACCCCCCCCCCAAACCCCCTGGATGCCCCCACCCCTCCTAGACACCACCCCACCACCTAGACACCCCCAACCCCTGGACACCCCCACCCCATGGACACCACCCCACCCCCCTTGTATAGTCCCCCAACCCCCTAGACCCCATGGACCCCCCACCCCCACCCACTGGACACCACCCCACCCGCTGGACACCCCCAACCGCTGGACACCCCCCACACCCTTGGACACCCCCACCCCTAGAAATCCCCCCACCCCCTTGGACACCACCCCGCCACCTATACATCCCCATGGATATCCCCCCCCCCCCTCCACCCCTTGGACAGCCCCCCCACCCCTGGACGCCCCCACCCCTCCTAGACACCACCCCACCACCTGGATACCCCCCACCCCCTAGACACCCCAACCCCATGGATAGCCACCCCCACCCCCCTTGGACAGCCCCCAACCCCCTGGACCCCCCTATAACGACCCATACTTTACATACATTGTTATTACTTCATAATTGAAGCACAATTATTACAACATATAACAGAACCAGGAAAGGACCGTATAAGTATAATGTCTTTAGAAACTAGGAAACATAAACAACTGGTTCATAAAGCATCTACACTGTCTCCCATTTATTTCATCATATCTATAGTCCCTTTTGAAATATCTTACTTAATAACCTTCTTCCCGACCTGGGGAAAGAAAAAATAAAAAAGGGTGAGCTCAAATGCTCAATAAGGGTAAACATAAGAAATATCAATCACATCATATACATAAGAACATAACTTTTGGAAATCTTAACCTGCAAAAGAAATCATAATCTCATAACATGGGATAAATCATAGTAGTGAAATGCAATCCCAATAATCATAACATAAAACATGAAACTTTTTGTCATACACACATAATCATATAGAATCGTTTCTTATTAGTCAAGGCTCATTGCCAAGACTATCTTAGTGGACAAAGTCCATTTCTGAACCGAGTTCACTCCTCGTTTTAGTCCTGTTTCACTGAACCAGTTTAACCTGCCGTTCCAGCCATATCTATATCATGAGATATAAAATCTTTACCCAATGCATTGGAGGGAGATATAGGTCACACCCATCTCATAATTATACCATTCTTATGTGTGCCACAAAATCATAAACCATACATCATAGCATAACCCATGTAATAAAAATGGGAATCTTAAACATCGTGACATCATAAAACAATTCATATAACATAAAGGAATTCATAAAAATATTTCCATCACAAAATAATCAAATACATGTAATAATAGGGATAGAAACAGAACCCTATATTATCTTATATGGAAAATAATTTTGATAAAACACTTGAACTCCATTCTTGAGGAAAATATCCTTTCTACTTCAAAAACAATTTTCCTTTCTTAGCATGTCATACAATTCTAAACTAAAGAAGTTGATTAAAAATAAACATGAAAACTTGTAAAGGAAGATTCTTGGAAATAATGTTTTAAAAATCCATTCATGTCATATAAGTTAAAAAAACATTATTCTCGTACTTTTGTCGGAAAAGTCAAAAAGTACCTCGTACGAAAAATGAAAAAAAATCCTTTCATATCTTTTACTAAAAACTCAACGAAGGGTAAAATTGGATTTAAACAATTGTAGGTGGATAGAAATAATATTAAATATTGAGGAAACATGGATGTGGATGATAAAATACACCACAGTAAATTCCAAAGTATAAACAATCTCAGATAAAAATGAGATTGTGATATTTCCATTACCTTAGGTCCGATTTGCTTCGTAAGTGTCCGAAACTCATGTATAATGATTTAAATAATGTTATTGACTTATTCCATAATCATACTTATTTTTATGATATCATATATGGTCATATTATTATCTTCTTATTAGTAATAGTTCATTACTAATTGTTATTCAGGTGTTTATTACTTTTTGTTCTTATGCGTGTTTTGTCGAATAGATTCTTGTTTTTCTTTTTAGGTTATAGATACCTCATTTACAGAATGGTATTAGTGTAATATATATCATATTTATTCATTCAATTCATTTATATAATCATTATTCAATGAAGATCATGTAGAACGAGTCGCATCACATCGTGGAGACGGTATTCTGTACGTACGCACGAGTGGTGATATCGTTCCTATGATCGTGGAATTGTATTGGATTGTATGTATACTATTTCAGAATTAATATCAATTTATAATAGTCATATATATTCATTATTTACACCATTATACCCATCCAAGTAAGGTGGTGGTGGAAAATAGATTACACCACGGTGTGGAGATGGTATTCCGTACGTACGCACGCGCGGTGATTTCATTTTCCATAGGATGGATAGATGGTTAAATAGGGTTGTTTTGATACTTATAATAAAATATCATTATATGAGTGATACTGATGTTATTACTTCATAATGAAACAACTAAAGAAGAAGAAGTGGAAGAAGAAATAAAGATGAAAGAATCGGTAACGGACATTACCTCTTCTTTGAAGTGCTTCTTTGAGACCTCCTTTTAGGGCACTAAAATTGGTCTTTGAAGAAGACCATGACCTCTAGGATGTTTCTAGGGAAGTGGAGAGGAGAAATTTTCAGGGTTTGGCCGAGCTTGAAGGCTCAATGTGGTGTGAGGAAGAGGGGGAGGAGGTGCCCTTTTATAAGGGAGGAGAGGGGCACCTTTGGAATAACTAAAACTATTATTTTATTATAAAGTAAAATTCGGTTTTAAATAGCTCAAAATTGATTTATTTAGAAGATAAGGTGGGGATGGGTCTAAACCTATCATACAATAGAATTTAGACAAGTTTATGTTCCTATTGTAACCTTATCATTTAGATTTAACATTAAATTAAATAATTTTACTTTTACCGTGTCTTCTTATGTTCTTATACTATAAGGTTAATAAACTTACTATAAGCAGCCAAACGAACCACAAGTTGTTTATTATTAATATATATAACCTTATCTAAGTAATTTGGATGAACCATAGATTTTTAGGAATAAAATAACAATTACTAATATAATATTTGTTTGAAAAACTATTTTATGTCTATTTTGACACTATTTAGTAATTGATTTTTTTGAAAATCATAACAAAATGATTAGTTAAAACAAAGTTAATTAAATCAATAATAACATGTCATATTAACCTATAAAATTATTGTAATTCATAAAAAGTCTCAAATTATATTTATTTGTGTATTTATAACATAACTTATGTCAATATTTCATTAATAGGATAATTATTGCATCATCTTTGTGTCATAAATAAATTAAATTATTTAAAGTATAAAAATTACAAATAAAATATCATTATGTAGGAAATATTTTTATCTTTATAATGAATATTTATAGTAGAATTAACTTATGTATAACCCTATATTAAAAATTATTTTCTTATTAACCTTTGATTTTAACTATTTTAACCCTTCTTTAAATAAATTAATAATAAATGTCCTAATCTAATCCAAGTGGGCCTAAATGGTCTTATTTTATTCCTAAGTTGTTTTTGGTCGAATTACACTTGTCCAATAGAAATAGTACATGTGTTAGGGTAATAATAATATCATTTCTACCCTTAATTACCCTATTTACTTTTAACCGTGGTAAATAGAAGTAAAAACTTACTATTCACCAAAAATTATTTTCATCTCATTGAACCACATTTTACTTAATGACAACAACCGTGTCTCTCGGATTTTTGAAATTCCATTCACAGAAGTGGTAAAATTATGTTTTATGAAAAATTCAGTTTTTTTAACTACCACTTAGTGGTTTCACTATTCATCAAAAAATTTAAAGTTTTCAGATTAATACCAAAATTTCACCCTAGGCTAATTTCGATATTCTGAATCCAAAAATGAAGTCAATTTTGAAAAATAAAATTTACAAAATTTCAAAAAGTGGTTATTACTATTCATAACTGCTAGTTTTAATAATATTTTAATAGCATATCGTTGTTTAGTGAAACTCTGTATTGTGTACGATGCAAGCTATCGACGAAGGTCGCGATTTCGTGTAAAGCAAGCCAAGAAAGTTAAAGATTCCTTTGATGATTTATATAACATAAAAGTCTCGGTTGTTACATTATACCCCCCTTAAAATGAATTTCTCCCTCGAAATTCGTCACTTTGTAACAAACAGATGAGGATACCTCTCCCTCATCATATCCTCAAGCTCCCATGTAGCTTCTTCTAATTGGTGGTTCCTACATAAAACCTTCACCAAGCGAGCTGTCTTGTTTCGTAGGACTTTTTCACTACGATCCAGAATCTCTATCGGTTGTTCTTCATAAGAAAGATCTTGCTCCAGCGGTACAACTTCTGAGCTGAGTACATGTGAAGGATCAGGTATATACTTTCTCAGGAGAGATACATGAAACACATCGTGAACTTGAGAGAGATTCGGTGAAAGCGCCAATTGGTAAGCTACCTTTCCAACACTATCTAGTATTTCAAAAGGACCGATATATCTAGGGCTCAACTTTCCCTTCTTTCCAAATCTCATTACTCTCTTCCAAGGAGATATTCTTAAGAACACTTTATCACCCACTTCAAACTCTAAGTATTTTCTTCGGTTGTCGACATAACTTTTTTGTCGACTCTGAGCTTCTCTTATGTGTTGTTGAATAGATCTGACCTTTTCTGCCATCTCATCAACAAGATCAGGTCCTAATAGCTTTCTTTCCCCAACTTCATCCCAGCAAGTTGGAGTCTTTCATTTCTTTCCATAGAGAGCTTCATAAGGAGCCATCTGAATACTGGAGTGAAAGCTATTATTATAAGAAAATTCCACAAAAGGTAGGTGTTGATCCCAACCACCTTTGAAATCCATAGAGAAAGCTCTCAACATATCTTCTAGAGTTTGAATTGTTCTCTCAGACTGACCGTCTGTCTGAGGATGATACGCAGTGATGAAACTCAACTCTTTATCCAGAGTATACTGAAGACTTCGCTAGAACTTTGAGGTAAACCTCGGATCCCGATCAGATATAATAGAAAGTGGTACTCCATGCAATCTTACCACTTCCTTTACATATATCCTGACAAGTTGATCCAGAGATAAATCCTCTCTAATAGCGATGAAGTGTGCAGACTTTATAAGACGATCAACTATGACCCATATAGCATTATTGCCTTTGGATGTTTTTAGGAAGTTTGGTGACAAAGTCCATAGTGATGTTTTACCATTTCCATTTGGGTATGGGTAACAGTTGTAACATCCCCTTAGACTTCTGTCTCTCAGCTTTAACTTGTTGACAAACCAAACATCGAGAGACATATTCAGCAACATCTCTTTTCATGTCATCCCACCAGAAGTACTCTTTCAGGTCCCTATACATCTTCGTGCTTCCAGGATGAATAGAGAATGAAGAACTATGAGCCTCATCCAGCAGCTCCTTCTTTAATTCGGGGATGGGAGGAACACAAACCTGATTCCAAAACATTATTATCCCATCACAATCAAGGTTGAATTCAGGAACATTTCTCACCTTCTTTTGTAACTCGACATCTTCTCTCTGTGCCTCTTTAATCTTCACATGTATATATGGTTGAACATTCATTTGAGAAAGATAAGATTTTTCCCCTTCCATTATAATTCCAAAATCCATCCTTTGTAAATCCATAAATATTGGATCTTTTTTGATCCTCATCATGGATAAACTGGCATGGTCTTGTCGACTTAATGCATCTTCCACCTTGTTTTCTTTCCCAAGGTGGTAATGGATTGAGCAGTCGTAATCCTTAATCAGCTCCAACCATCTTCTTTGGCGCATATTCTGCTCCTTTTGTGTGAAAATATACTTTAAACTTTTATGATCAGTATAAATGTCACACCTTTCTCCATAAAGATAATGCCTCCAAATCTTTAATGCAAAGATTACCGCAGCTATCTCTAAATCATGAGTTGGGTAATTTTGCTCATGTATTTTCAACTGTCGTGAGGCATAAGCTATCACCATATCATTTTTCATAAGAACACACCCCAATCCCTTCTGGGATGCATCACTGTAGATCACAAACCATTCTCCACTACAAGGAAGTGTGAGCACAGGTGCACTGGATAACCTTCTTTTCAACTCCTTGAAATTCTCTTCACATTCCTCCGTCCAGACAAACTTAACTCCTTTCCGAGTCAACTTGGTGAGTGGATTAGATAATCATGAAAAATCTTTCACAAAACGTCGATAATATCCAGCCAAACCAAGAAAACTTTGGATCTTAGTTACTGTTTTTGGTCTCGACCATCTTTCGATAACCTTTGTTTTTGCTGGATCCACAGATATCCCCTCTTTTGAGATTATGTGACCCAGAAATGCAACTTTTTGAAGCCAAAATTCACACTTGGTCAATTTGGCATAAATATTCTCTTTTCTCAGGGTATTCAATATAATTCTCAAGTGATATTCATGTTCTTACTTGCTCTTTGAATAGACAATAATATCATCTATAAAGACTACCACAAACTGATCAAGATAGTCTCTAAAGACTCTATTCATCAGATCCATGAAGATAGCAGGGGCATTAGTAAGACCAAATGGAATCACTATAAATTCATAGTGTCCATACCTTGTACGGAAAGTCATCTTTGGTATATCCTCCATTGTTACCCTTAATTGATGATACCCTGATCGAAGATCAATCTTGGAAAAGTATTGAGCTCCGCGTAGTTGGTCAAATAAGTCATCAATGCGTGGGAGAGGATATTTGTTCTTGATAGTGATCTTATTAAGTTCTCAATAATCAATGCAGAGTCTCATTGATCCATCTTTCTTCTTAACAAACAGAACAGGTGCTCCCCAGGTGACGCACTAGGGCGTATGAATCCCTTATCAAGATTCTCTTGGAGTTGCTTCTTCAATTCCTGCAACTCAATTGGGGCCATTCTATAAGGTGTCTTTGAAATAGGCAAAGAACCCAGTACGAGTTCTATTGAAAACTCAACTTCACGATTTGGTGGAAGACCTGGTAATTCCTCCGGAAATACATCATCAAACTACCGTATAATGGGCATATTATTAATCGTGAGTTTCTCACCAACCATTTGAGATAAATAACCTTCATTTAGTGGAATCAAGACCCATAAGATGGAATAAATTTCCACTGGAAGGTTATGTTCATCCTTGCATTGATAGACGATCATAGATTGATCCGGAATATGAAATATGACTTCCCTTATTTGGCAATTGATATGAGCTCCATATAAAGAAATCCAATCCATGCCAAGAATCACATCAAATTCCACTATAGGAAGGATCACAAGATTTGCAGGAAGCACTTTCCCACAAACTTCGATCGGAGAAGAATTAGAAACTTTTTATGCGACTGTTGTTCCATTAGGGGTTGTCACAGCTAACTCAACATCTAATTGTTGAGGTAATATGGTGATATCCTTAGAAAATTCATCAGAAATAAAAGAGTGGGTGGATCCAGAATCAAATAAAACATTTGCTACTTTAGAGTGGATGGTAAGTGTACCTTTCACCACATCGTTATCATACTCCACATCGCTGATAGAAATTGCATGTGACATTTCTTTGTCTTTAGCCTTAAGAGTTTGTTGACGTCGACCATCATCATCAACCCTTGGATGTGGGAATTGATTGGCATAATTCTCCATCTCCTTGTACTTGAAACATTGAAGTGTAGTAGGTTCATTTTGTGTATCCCTTCCTCTGTTTGCATCATTAGACATCTTCTTCCCATCATTGCAGCATTCAAATTCCCTATGACCTTCCTTTCCACATTTGAAACATTTACTTGTCCCTTTAAGACAAATCCCTCCATGTTTCTTTCCACACTTTGATCATAAGGGAAATATCATCTTCTTTTCAGTGTGCTCTTTAGATTTTCCTTTGAATTCCATTTTCCTCTTCTTATCAAACCCATATGCCTGATGGGTTACTCCAATATTCATCTCTACTTTGAGAGCACATCGAACGATTTCCTCGTAGCTATTGAAGTCCCTTATGGCTAACGCCCTTCTAAGACTTGGTTTTAAGCCACTAAAGAATCGATTGATCTTACTCTCAGGTTGGATAATAATACCAGAAGCGTACCTTGCAAGTCTTGTAAAAAAAATTTCATAGGTACCAACAGATTCATCATCCTTTTGCTTTAGTTCAAGAAACTCCTTCTCCATCTTTGTTCGGAGAATACGAGGGAAGTACTTATTGAAAAATAAGTTCTTGAACTCGTCCCATTCCATGGACTCAATTTCACCCCTTTGCCTCATATTCTTAATAAGATTCCACCATTGATCAGCATCACCTTCCAAACGATACACTGCTAAGATGACTTTATCATGTTCAGAACATTGAAGAACTGAAAATATATTTTCAGTAGTACTAGTCCATTGTTCAACAACTAATGGATCAGTAGACCCGCTGAATGAAGGTGGACGCTGTCTCATGAAGGATTCAACAAAATGTTGCTCCTTCCTTTGATCGTTTGGAATTCCTGCATGATTCATAGCTTGAGAAAGTTGTGTGAGCATGGCTACAAGATTTTTCATTCCAGCTCCCATAACGTTTGTTTGCTCAGGGGTACAATCATTGTATTGCCCGTCGCATTCCGCATTAACACGGTTCCTTCGGGTTCTAGCCATTGACTAAAACCAAGAAGAATAGTGTGAGAAACACTAATTATAATAGGAAAACCACATAATCAAGAATAAAATTTCACACTTAAGGTCTTATCCTAGGTTATTCATGGCCATTTCTAAAACACTAAGATTGTTTTATATGCTTAGACTTATCCTTAGGGTTCTCACTAAGGCTTTCACATCCTAGTTTCTAAAGGTTGACTATACCTTTCCTCTGATACCAACTTTAACGACCCATACTTTACATACATTGTTATTACTTTAGAATTGAATCACACTTATCACAACATATAACAAAACCAGGAAAGGACCGTATAGGTATAGTGTCTTTAGAAACTAGGAAACATAAACAACTGGTTCATAAAGCGTCTACATTGTCTCCCATTTATTTCATCATATCTATAGTCCCTTTTGGAATATCTTACTTAATAAACTTCTTCCTGACCTGGGGAAAGAAAACATACAAAAGGGTGAGCTCAAATGCTCAGTAAGGGTAAACAAAAGAAATATCAATCACATCATATACATAAGAACATAACTTTTGGAAATCTTAACCTGCAAAAGAAATCATAATCTCATAACATGGGATAAATCATAGTAGTGAAATGCAATCCCAATAATCATAACTTAAAACATGAAACTTTATGGAATACACACATAATCATAGATAATCATTTCTTATTAGTCAAGGCTCATTTCCAGGAATATCTTAGTGGACAAAGTCCATTTCTGAACTGAGTTCACTCCTCGTTTCAGTCCTATTTCACTGAACCGGTTTAACTTGCCGTTCCAGACCTGTCTATCTCATGAGATATAAAATCTTTACCCAATTCATTGGAGGTAGATATAGGTCCCACCCATCTCATAATGATACCATTCTTATGTGTGTCACAAAATCATAAACCATACATCATAGCATAACCCATGTAATAAAAATGGGAATCTTAAACATCGTGACATCATAAAACAATTAATATAAGATAAAGGAATTCATAAAAATATTTCCATCACAACATAATCAAATACATGTAATAATAGGGATAGAAACAGAACCCTATATTAACTTAGATGGAAAATAATTTTGATAAAACACTTGAACTCCATTCTTGAGGAAAATATCCTTTCTACTTCAAAAACACTTTTCCTTTCTTAACATGTCATACAATTATAAACTAAAGAAGTTGATTAAAAATAAACTTTAAAACTTGTAAAGGAAGATTCTTGGAAATAATGTTTTAAAAATCCATTCATGCCGTATAAGTTAAAAAAACATTCTTCTCATACTTTTTTCGGAAAAGTCAAAAAGTACCTCGTACGAAAAATGAAAAAAAAAATCCTTTCATATCTTTTAATAAAAACTCAACGAAGGGTAAAATTGGATTTAAAAAATTGTAGGTGGATAGAAATAATATTACATATTGAGGAAACATGGATGTGGATGATAAAATACACCACAGTAAATTCCAAAGTATAAACAATCTCGGATAAAAATGAGATTGTGATATTTCCCTTACCTTAGGTCTGATTTGCTTTGTAAGTGTCCAAACCTCCTATATAATGATTTAAATAATGTTATTAACTTATTCCAGAATCATAATTATTTTTATGATATCATATATGGTCATATTCTTAGCCTCTTATTAGTAATATTTCATTACTACTTGTTATTCGGGTGTTTATTACTTTTTATTCTTATGCGTGTTTTGTCGAATAGATTCTTATTTTTATTTTTAGGTCATAGATACCTCATTTCCAGAATGGTATTAGTGTAAAATATATCATATTAATTTATTCAATTCATTTATATAAACATTATGCAATGAATATCATGTAGAACGAGTCGCATCACATCGTGGAGACGGTATTCCGTACGTACGCACGCATGGTGATATCGTTCCTATGATCGTGGAATTGTATTATAGTGTATGTATACTATTTCAGAATCAATATCACTTTATAATAGTCATATATAGTCATTATTTACACCATTATACCCATCCAAGTAAGGTGGTGGTGGAAAATATATTACACCACGGCGTGGAGATGGTATTCCGTACGTACGCACGCGTGGTGATTTCATTTTCCGTAGGATGGATAGATGGTTAAATAGGGTTGTTTCATACTTATAATAACATATCCGTATATGAGTGATACTGATGTTATTACTTCATATTGAAACAACTAAAGAAGAAGAAGTGGAAGAAGAAATAAAGATGAAAGAATCGGTAACGGACATTACATCTTCTTTGAAGTACTTCTTTGATACCTCCTTTTAGGGCACTAAAATTGGTCTTTCAAGAAGACCAGGACCTCTAGGATGTTTCTAGGGAAGTGGAGAGGAGAAATAGGCAGGGGTTGGCCGAGCTTGAAGGCTCAAAGTGGTGTGAGGAAGAGGGGGAGGAGGTTCCCTTTTATAAGGGAGGAGAGGGGCACCTTTGGAATAACTAAAACTATTATTTTATTATAAAGTCAAATTCGGTTTTAAATAGCTCCAGATTGATTTATTACGAAGCTAAGGTGGTTATGGGTCGAAATACTCTCATCCAATAGAATTTATACAAGTTTAGGTTCTTATTTTAACCTTATCATTTAGATTTAACATTAAGTTAAATAATTTTACTTTTACAGTGTATTCTTGTGTTCTTATACTATAAGGTTAATAAACTTACAACAAGCAGCCAAACGAACCCCAGGTTATTTATTATTAGTATATATAACCTTATCTAAGTCATTTGGCCGAACATTAGATTTTTAGGAATAAAATAACAATTACTAATATAATATTTGTTTTAAAAAACTATTTTATATCAATTTTGACACTATTTAGTAATTGATTTTTTTGAAAATCATAACAGAATTATTAGTTCGAAAAAAGTTAATTAAATCAATACTAACATGTCATATTAAGCTAGAAAATTAGTGGAATTCATAAAAAGTCTCAAATTAAATATATTTGGTTATTTATAACATCAATTATGTCAATATTTCATTAATATGATAATTATTGCATCATGTTTGTGTCATAAATAAATTAAATTATTTAAAGACTAAAAATTAAAAATAAAATATCATTATGTAGGAAATCGTTTTAGATTTATAATGAATATTTATAGTAGAATTTATCTTACGTATAACCCTATATTAAATGTTATTTTCTTATTAAACTTTGATTTTAACTATTTTAACCCTTCTTTAAATAAATTAATAATAAATGTCCTAATCTAATCCAAGTGGGCCTAAATGGTCATATTTTATTCCGAAGGTTTCTTTTGGTCAAATTACACTTGTCCAATAGAATTAGGACATGTGTTAGGGTAATAATAATATCATTTTTACCCTTAATTACCCTATTTACTTTTAACCGTGGTAAATAAAAGTAAAAAGTTACTATTCACCAAAAATTATTTTCATCTCATTGAACCACATTTTACTTACTGACATCAACCGTGTCTCTCAGATTTTTGAAATTCCACTCACAGAAGCGGTAAAATTAAGTTTTATGAAAAATTCAGTTTTTTTAACTACCACTTAGTGGTTTCACTATTCATCAAAAATTGAAAGTTTTCAGAAAAATACCAAAATTTCACCCTAGTCTAATTTCGATATTCTGAATCCAAAAATGAAGTCAATTTTGAAAAATAAAATTTACAAAATTTTAAAAAGTGGTTATTAATATTCATAACGGCTAGTTTTAATAATATTTTAATAGCATATCGTTGTTTAGTGAAACTCGGTATTGCGTACGACGCAAGCTATCGAGGAAGGTCGCGATTTCGTGTAAAGAAAGCCAAGTAAGTGAAAGATTCCTTTGATGATTTATATAACATAAAAGTCTCGGGTGTTACACCCCCCCCCCCCCCAGACACCACCCCACCCCCTAGACACCCCCACCCCCTGGACACCCCTACCCCCTAGAAACACCACCCCTGGAAATAACCCCCCCCCCCCAAACCTACTAGACACCACCCCACCCATCTGGACACCCCCCACCCACCCCCCATGGACACCCCCATGGATAGCCCCCCACCACCCTGGACAGCCCCCCCTGGACACCCCCTACCCCCCTTGGACAGCCACCCCAAACCCTTGAACAACCCCCCCCCCCCAAACCCCTAAATTCTAAATTGAATTATTTATGTATTTAATTAACTTATGAATTATGTGTTAATGGTGTATGTGAATACTTTTTTTATGGTTATACTTGTTGTATGGGTATACTTTTTGTAATTAACTTATGAATTATGTGTTAATTTTGTATGTGTGTAGAAGGTAAATAAATAAAGAATTGGTGGTATTAAGAATTCTGTATGAATTATGTGTTGTTTGAATTATGTATGAATTCATACAAGATTTTGTATGTATTATGCACGTATTCAGAATTTTGTAGTTATTGTGCAAGTATTTAGAATGGACCACCACCCAAACCCATTTATGTATTCTGTTGTGTATGAATTCTACATGCGTGCTAGTGGAATTGTTGCAGGTGCCCAGGGAAAGGCCAGCAAGCCGGCTTGCAGCTGCAGGTACAAAAAGGATATTCCATCGATTTACAACCATTAGTATATGTGTAAAATCAGAACTTATTCCAATGGTTTTATGTAAACTGTTGGTATAATTATATGCCAACGGTTTGTAAACCCTTGGCAAAGATATTTTAACATAATATTTACCAACAGTTTGTGGGAAATGGTGTGTATAAGTCTATACCAACGGTTTGGTAAAAATTTGGTATATAGATGATTTTTTCTATTACCAATGGTTTTAAACCATTGGTAAACATTTATTTCAATGGTTTATTGAGACCGTTGGTATTTACTCAATTTTTCCGATATACCCCAACGATTCTCATAGAACCGTTGGGATATGTCTATCCTTATCGCTCAAGACCCAATAGTTTGGAAAACCTTTGGTATAGTTTATACCAGTGGTTCTCCAGCCTTTTAAAACAGTTTTAAACCATTGGTAAAGATAAAATTTCTAGTAGTGAGGGAATCTTTTTGTAGAAAACTATTTTTACAGTCACAAAGATGTTTTATCCTAATAAATAAAATTAATTATAATTGGTGTATAATATTCATGAAATATATATATATATATATATTATATTCAATCAAATATTTTTTATATCCATCCAATATATTTGGTGATAATGTGAAAATAACAAAACCAATATTCGTATAAAAATCAATATTTTTATAAAGGCACTTTTACGACCTTTTAGTGGAGAACCTATTTTAAATCCAATTTTTGGAACTTTTATAGATTTTTTATATCATGATAAAAATAATATTTTAAAGATAAACATAAAAATTAGTTTCAAATTAATATTTAGTATTTTTCTATAAAGTTTCATTTTTTGATGAATAGTGAAAAATACTGAATTTTAATTCAAAAGTTCAATTTTCTTCTATTTTATTTATGAGGTAAAATTATATTTATGGTTGGTTTTAAAGTTTAATTAAACAAATTTTATATATATTAATATAATTTAGGTTAGTGGAATTAATTAAACATTTAAATTAGATATAAAAATATTTAAAACTTTTGAACTTTTTTACTTTAAAAACATGTATTGTCGTCCCGTCTATGGGATTAATTTTAATTTATTTCTGACACTTATATGATTTTAATTTGGAATAATAGCTTCCATATTTGTAATAATAATATTTTATAATTTATAATAAGTTAAAATTAGTTTTTTACAAAAATATTAGTGAATGTAATTAAAATTAATTACAACGATTAAGAGGAAAATTAGCTTAAAAAGGAACTAACCCTTAAGCTTAAGGGACCGAATGACCTAGAAACCTATAAATTATCCATTGGATATCCATATTTGGACCCTATAATACTTTTTATTTAATTTTTATCATTATTTTATTCACTTTTCATAGCAAAAACATTGGTGGAATTCGCTTTCCAAAAAATTTCAAGAATGCAACTCCTCCTCCACTATAAAAAGGTACTCACCCCTCCGACTTCCTCACACATCTCAATACACTTTTTCACAACTATAATATTCCAAAATATATCCTCAAAATCCATACCCTCAACTTATAAGCCTCAAATTTTTTATAAATCCATCCATGTAATCCCTTTGGTGCAAACAAGGAGTTACCCAAATAATAGGTAACATCCTTCCTCAGGTTCTTCAGTTTTATGTCTTTTTCCAATATTTAAATTATACTTATTCCCAGATTATATGATAATAAAAATATATTAAGTATATTTATATTTTTTTATTATAATTTTTCTACCTACACTTAAAAAAACTTCCATCTAATGTGCAACAAACTTACCATTCGTGTACGGTGAACTACCGCCTTGCGAAACGATGATTGTTTGTTTTTTTATTTACCACCTTTAATGTTTGGGACTTATGATGGAAAATATATTTATATATGATATATATAATATTTATAAAGTATTATTATTTTTTAATTATTATATAACACATAATTTTATGCTTTCCATCTTGTTGGAATATAATAACATCATTTGTGGATGTGTGGACTACCGCCTTCTCAAAGCGATGCGATTCATTCACGCTATACATTGAATAAATAAAGGATTGTTTAAAAAAATATCTAACATATATGAAATATATATGATACTATAATTATAATATAAACATATATATTATTTACTTTTCATTATTTTAAAATACAATAAGAAAATTAAAGTAGAATTAATGCATACGTATGACCTACCGTCTACAAGAACGGTGCATTTTATTTCCTATATCTGAATTTTATGGTTTATTATAAATAAATATGTAATGAATATTTATGTTATTAACATCATGAATGAAATTATATAGATTATTAAAAAATTATAGGAACAAAAAGTAACAAGTCAAAACAAACTTGAGAAACTAGGCAATTAACACCCAAATTAGTGATTATAATGAAATATTGTTAACAAACTAGTAATAAGATATTATAAAAAGGTGATATATGATATTATAAATGATTATGGTTCTGGTATAAGTAATATTTATATTAAAAACCATTATATAGAAATTTAAAGGGTGTTCACTTAAAAGGAATCACAGGGTAATGAATTCTTGTATCACTTTATTTTTTGTGAGGAATACACCATTATCAACACTTCTTTATTTTATGTGGTGTATCTAATTCCCATTTTGATATATTATATCATTAGTTATTTTATCTTCAATTTATTTGAAACATTCATTTAATTTTATTACATCACGAGGCTTATTATTCAAATGTTTTAAAGTGGTATGAAACACTTTGGAATGTTTAAGGATTATTTTCCTCAAGAATAGTTTTAATGAACTTTCTATGGTAACTACATTATTTGAGACATATTTAATTTTTTTCACTTATTTTATTATATTTAGTGTATATAAGTCCAATTTTACAAATTATGTCATGTTTTATACATTCTTGTTGGTATTTTTAGTTTCAAGTTGAATTATTTCATCATAGAGGATTTGAATTAAGCGCTACCAAGTGGAAAAGAAATTTTATAATCCAGATCATTTTTATTGGGTTATACTACTTCCTCACTATAATTGATATTATATGATTACATGAATAATTAATTTTACTATATATTGATTTATTTACACTAATTTATGTGTATTTATTGTTAATACACATAATCTACTCATTGATTGATTCTCACATCAGTGTTATAATATTTGAAAGGCTTTACTTAATAATCTCATTTTATTATGGATTGTTTTCACTTTAATTTCCATCATAGAAAATTATTTTATAATTATATAATAAACCCTTTTATTTTAATCTTATATGGTTATTAATAACCTTTTTCAAGCAATAGAACCATTTTCCCACTCTTTAGAACCTAATTTTTTTAAATACATTTAAGAAAAACTAACTTAATTTATTTTTTTATTCAGAGAAACTATTTTGTTATAAAAAACCTATTTTCTAAAATGGATTTTGAAAATGTTTTAACCTTTAAAAAATGATTTATTAAATAAATTTTTATCCTTTTTTATTTTATGGATCTTTTAAAAGTAATATTCTTATCTTTTTTTAAACAAGTCGCTTTTCTAACATTTTACCTTGAAGAAAAAGTTATTTTGCCTCATACATCATGTAAGGATTTACTCGCTATAATTTATTTGAATCATACTTTTCAAGTTTATAAGATTAATTTTAAAATACTTTTTTCAAAAGTTATTTTCAAAGAAAATAATTTTCAAAAAAAATGATATTTTTCTCAATAATATTTTTAAAGATATTTTTATTTCATCAATGACAACAACCCTTTATTTTTACTCCACTTGGGATATGTTATACTGATAATAACAATATTCTTCCTTTGGATGGTTTTTTATTCCTTTGATCAAGGATAGTACTTTTATTCACTACCTTGACTCCTTTATTAGTCCTCATGAAATATTCAATTTCCTATGATCATTGAACATTAAATATCACCTAATTTACCAATTCATTTATCATGGATATTTTCATTTCCTAAACTATATACCACTTTAACATATGGTGTGTACTTGAAAGTAATATGGTTAACTAGGAAAATATTTTTAAATCTGCATCATTTACTCTATACAGATATTTTATAAGGAACATTTTTAAATTTCTTATTCGATATATTAGGAATGCTTTGGATAGGCATGACATGGGTGGAGATTGATTAAATATTTCCCCTCAATGCATTGATAGTCTTATAGTATGAGTTAGTTGTCTATCCCTATATGAGTGTTTACCAGATATTCTAAATTGACTTGTAAAATGTCTGGACAGTAATGGTTCTATGTACCTAGGAAACATGACATCAAACAATTAAGCATTTACATCATTTAGATTCATTTAATAATAATCCATTAAATTTTACATAAACATATCTATAGATTCATTTAATTCTCAGTTCATTGATTAAATGGATTGTGTTTCAGTTATTTTTATTTCCATATTTATTGTGTATTATCTAGTTATTTAAATGGAATGTGTTTTCAGTTATTACCTTTTCATATTATTTATCCATTTAGTTTATTGATTATATGTAATGTGTGTTTAGTTGTTTAACTAATAATAATGATTATTCTCATTGATTCATTTTTTCTTCTGTTGTACTTTACCCTTTCTAATCATTTGATCTCACCCTTATCTTGTTTCCTTTCCCCAGAATTCCCTAAAGTGTACTAAGAAATTTATTCAAGGATATTCTATATGGAATAAAGCTGTTATCCTCAAAGAAAAAAATTATGTTGAAATTAGTGTATTAATTTTTAAAATTATAATCATGTATGTATCTAGTTTACTAAGACAACTAAACTATTCATTCATTTGGGAAAATATTTACTTGTATCTTATAGGAAATTTATGGTAGCATGACAATGACTTCAGGATTACAGGGGTCAAGTCACTATAATTGGCTTCAAAGAAAGTTTAGTAGAAACCTTATGAACCAGAATTTGTAAAACATGGATTAGAGAACATAATGATAAGATAGGATTTGAGGATAAGTATATAATAAAATACTATAATTTTGGAAATGTAGAGATTATTTGGGTCTTCCTAGGAATGTATCCATGACTGGATTCTAAAAGTGGATGTGGTTCTAGAATAGATGTACCTAGGGGTAAGAAATTTGACAAGATTTTTCAGGCCTGTCTCGACATAACCTGGTACATGATAACGAGGTTTACTACACACCTCATTTTACACTCCAGGGGGATACATCAGGCTAATTCACATTTTATTTACAAAAAATTAAAAATGAATTGAATAGTTAATGATAATGAATGACCTAGTTTAAACCTATGGTGTTTTATATTGAAGATAATGTTCCATGATTTAAAAATCCAATAAATTATATATGGAAAAACCCTAGACCAAGGAAAGACCTGTATAGAAATAAATGGATGGAATATTTTTGTATTAAGGTTTTATTGAAAACATTAGGCTATTTAATGATTAAATTCCAAGGTTGTCCATCATATTTAATTTGGAAATTATATTAATATGTTTTTAGAAAAGGATAACATGTATGCCATGTGACAACCCATCAATTATGGGAATGCTATAGGACATGAACCAATGATCGGAGGACGATAACAGTTTAACACTAACTACTGACCTACCCAATTCTCAGGTTAATATTTCATTGTTTTTAGTTAAAAAAATTGATGAATAAATATTAATGATGAACGAGGGGTGTTATGTTTTAGGTTTAGAGATTAATGTATTAACCATATTGGATTTTGAGAGTAGTTTGAGACAAATGGAAATACTTTTCACTTTTTTATGCACCTTAAGTCATGTAAAAAGTTTATTTTAGTGATTCATAAATCAAAGTTTATCTTTTGATATTCATTTCGTAATGTAATGGATGAATTTGAAATTGACCAAACCACAACCAAAGGATAAAATATTTTTTTATAGAAATATATCGAGTAATTATATTTATATATATATTCTTAGGCAGTTAAATAATTACTGAACATTATAAAAATGATAAAAAAATTCTCCTAATACCTAAATTTTTATTGAACTGGTGATCTTTTAGTCATAATATATTTAAGGCTTTGAGGCCCTCAATATTCCATTGATCATTAACTTGTTTTTGATTGATGACCTCAATCACTATGTATAAATATTTACACTTTAACTCCATGTTCAAATCTCCACTTTCTATTAATGTTCTCATATATAGAGACCTAGTTAAATGTTATTCAATGTGACCTCTGAACTTCCAATTTTCTATTTACTAGAGGATGTTTTATGAAACTTTCTCAGGATATCTGATTTAAACATAGGAAATACTAATAAAATTATTAACAAGGCCTAGTTTAAATTTTGAGGAAGTAATTTAATTAATGTGGGGAGAATGTAACTCCCCAATATTCTAAAGTAATAACACTTTATTTAGTAGCGTATATGACATGCAACACCAAGCACATAAGGGAATATAATATGAAAATACATTTGAATATAATTACCAATTTAAATAAATTTTATATATTATATATATTTAAATGCATTCAACACTGATTTAGCTTGCGTTTCATGCATAAAAACCTTTCTTAGATGACTTGTGTTACATAAAAGACCTAGTTTTATTGAACAAATATATATTTTTAAAACAATATTATTTAATATAATAAGATATAACCTAGCCATTAAATTAGTATTTATGAAAATGAAAAACTTAATTATGAAAATATATAGATTAAAAAAATATAAAACGAATTCATTACTTACAAATTAATTATAAATGAATATAAGAACCAATTAAATATAAAGGGAATGTTTATATAGAAAACTATTTTTATGTTCACAAAGTTGTTTTATCATAATAAATTAAATTAATTATAATTAGTTAATAATTTTAATGAAATATATATATATATATATATATATATATATTATATTATATTATATTATATTAAAACAGATATTTTTGATATTCATCTAATATATTTGATAAGAATAAGATAAGAACAAACCTAATATTTTACATAAAATTTAATATTTTTATAATGGAACATTTACATCCTTTTAATGGTGAACCTGTTTTAAGTCCAATTTTTGGAAATTTATTAATTATATATGTAAAAATAAACTTCATATTTGAAATATAAACATAAAAATTATGTTAGGGTGAATTTTTTGTATTCTTCTATGAAGTTTAAATTTTTGATGAATAATGAAAATACTGAATTTTAATTTAAAACTTATTTTTCATCTAATTTATTTATATGGTCAAATTCTATTAATTATTGGTTTAAAAGATTCATTAAACCAGTTTTATTTAAATTAATCTAATTTAGATCATTGGAATAAAATTCACATTGATATTGGATATAAAAACATAGCAAACTTTTTAGCATGTTTACTTTAAAAACCCACATTATTGTCCCATATACAGGATAATTTTAAATTAATTTCTTACACTTATGTGATTGGAATTTGAAAAAATAAAATTCCATAATTTAAATCATAATAATATCTAATTTATAATATGTTCACTTAGTTTTTAACAAAAAATATTACTGAATTTAATTAAAATTAATTACAACGATTAAGAGGGAAATTAGCCTAACAAAGGACAAACCCTTAAACTTAAGGGCCCAAATAACATATAAAATTTTCAAAAATCACTTTTCTAGAATTATTTAGACCCTATAATCCTTTTTATATACTTTGGAACAATATTTTATCCAATTTTTATATAAAAAACGAGGGTGGAATTCCCTTTCCGAAAATTTATAAGAATCCCACTACTCATCCACTATAAAAAGGCACTCACCTATCCCACTTTATCAAACCTATAAATCCACTTTTTTTCAAATAATATCTAACTAAATATATCTTAAATATCCCTTACTTAAAATTAGAAGCATAAACTTGTGAAAAAATCCATTCAAGGAAGCCCTTTCGTGCAAACCAAAAGGAATTTCCCAAATAAGAGGTAGCATCCTTCCTAAAGCTATTTAGTTTTATTTCTTTTTACACTATTTTTAATTTTAATTATTCCTTGATTATATGATAAAAAAATTATCCTAATATTTTTTTATTATAAGTGTTCTACCTACACTTAGACACACTTCCATACAATGGGTAACAAACTTATTGTTCATGTGTGGTGAACTACCACCTCATGAAATGATAATTGTTCGTTTTTCCTTTACACCTTTATATGTTGAGAATTATGATATCCACTCTATTTATATATGATATATATATAATTTATAATTTATTTATTCTTATATATTTGTTATATAACACATATCTTTATTCTTTCCATTTCATGGGAATACTATTACATCATTTGTGGAAGTGTGGAGTAATATCTCCTTAAAGTGATGCAATTCATTCACGCTATGCATAGAATGTATAACAGATGGTTTTAATAAACCAATGTAACATATATGACATAAAAATGATACCCAAACTATTATATACATATATATATATATATATATATCATTTACTTTTAATTTTTTTAAAATACAACAAGGAAATGAAAGTAGCATTCATGCATACGTATGGTCGACCGTATCCATGAACGATGCATTTAATTTCCTATATCTAAATTTTATGATTTATTAAAAATACATATTTTCATAATATATATATTATTTACATCATAGTTTAAAATATTTATATAAAGAAACCATTATAGTAACAACAAGTTACAAGTCAAAACATACTTGATAAATCATACAATTAATACCCGAAATAGTGAAGTTAATGAAATATTGTTAACAAACAGGTAATAATATAAAATATGGATATAACATATGATATTATAAATATGAGTATAGTTTTGGAATAAGTCAGTGAAATTTTTAAAACCATTATTCAAAATATTAATGTATGTTAACCCATAATGAAACACAATGTAAGGGATTTTTGTCTCACTTCTTTTTCTGTGTGGTGTACACCATTATCACCACTTATTTCTTTTGTGTTGTGTATCTATTAAATGTTTGATATATTATATCATGAGTTATTTTATCTTCATGGTATTTAAAGCATATTTTTGATGTTATTTCTTCATGTGTCTTATGATTCAAATGTTTAAAAGTGGTATGGGATACTTTGGAATGTTTGAATATTATTTTCCTCAAGAATAATTTTAATGATATTTCAATGGAAATTTCATTATTTGAGTCATATTTTATTATTTTGTGCCTAATTTCTTATATATGGTGTAAATATTTCCACATTGATATATAATATCATGATTGATTTATTCTTGATGATATTTTTAGTTTCAAATTGATTTTTTTCATCAATATGGATTTGAATTAAGCATTACCAAGTGGGAATGAAATTTCATAACCCAACTCCTTTTTATTAGGTCATAAAACATCCTCATTATCGTTTATATTATATAATTATCTATAAAATGAAATTTACTATTTATTTATTTGTTTCCACTTATTTATGTATATTTATAGTTGATTCACATAATCTACTCATTAATTTATTCTCACTTCAATGTTATAATATTTTCAAGAGTTTACTTCACAATATGATCTTGTTTGGGATTGTTTACATTACAATTCCCAACATAGTAAATTATTTTATAATTTTCTAATAAACCCTTTAATTGTATTCTCTTTTTTTATTCAGGACCTTTTTTGAAGTAATTGTACCATTTTTTCTAATAATTGGTACTTAAAATTTTTTAAAAAATATTTTTTTGAAAAACAGACTTCATTTCTCTTTTTAGTTAGAGAATATGTTTTCTTCAAAAAACCCTATTTTCTAAAAATGTTTTCAAAAATGTTTTAACCTTTCCAAAATGATTTATTAAATTCATTTTTACCCTTTTTTTCTTTTATGAATGATTTCAATGAAATATTCTTGTTATTTTCTGAATAAGGAACTTTTCTAATCCTTTTACAATGAAAAATGAATGTTCTTTTACCTTGTATGGAATTTGAATATTTACCTACCATTATTTCCTTGAATTTTACTTTTCAAGTTTAAAAGGTTAATTTTAGAATAGTTTTTTTTAAATTATTTTCAAATAAAATTATTTTCAAAAAAAATTTATAAATGAAACGGATGTTTTCCCCAAGAATAATTTTAAAGATATTTTTATTTCATAAAATAAAAAACACTTTATTTTTACTCCACTTTGGATATATTAATTGATACTATCGTTATTCTTCCTCTGGATGGTTTATGATTCATTTGACCAAGGATTGAATTTCTATTCACTACCTTGACTCATTTGTTAGTCTGCTTAAAATATTTGATTTCCAATGATAATTGAACATTGATTTTATCTTCATTACCCATATAATTTATCATGTAAATTATTGTTGCCTAAACAATATACCATTTTTACATATGGTGTTTAATTGACAGTTATTTGATTAACTGGGGAAATCTTGATAAAAATGTATCTTCTACTCCATATAGATATTTTATATGGCGCATTTTTAAATTTATTATTCTATATATGAGGAATGATTTGGATAGATACAATATTGGTGGGGACCAGTTATAAATATCCCCTCGATTGCATCGATAGTCTCGTGGGACGAGTTAGATAGCTAGACTTAGATGGGTTTTTACCTGATTTGCTATACTATCTTGTGAAAGGTCTTAACGGTAATGGTTCCATGTACCTAGGAAACATTTAATCCTATAATTAATAATTTCTATCATTTATATTATTTTATTAGTATTCCATGGTATTTCTTGACGACATATCTATGGATTCATTTCATTCTTGGTTCATTGATAAAATGGAATATATTTTAGTTATGTGTCTTGCCAAAATGATTATGCCTTATCCAGTTATTTGAATGGAATATATTTTTAGTTATCACCTTTACATATTGTTTATCAATTCAATTTATTAATTATATGTCATATGTGTTTAGTTATTAACCTTTCTATAATAATTATTCTCATTGACTCATTATTTCTTCTATTATACTTTACCCTTACTGAGAATTTGAGCTCACCACTATTTTGTTTCCTTTCCCTAGGATTCCATGAAGTGTACTAAGAAATTTATTCAAGGATACTCTAGATAGAATAAATTTTTTATCCACAAAGGAAAAAATTATTTTTTAATTACTGTATTCATTTGTAAAACAAGACTCGTGTATGTATCTGGTTTACTGAGGCTACTTAACTATTAGGACCTTTGGGACATGATTTACATGTATCTTATTTAAAATTAATGGTTGTATGACACTAGAACTAGGATTACTGGGGTTGGGTCACTACAAAAATAAGGGGTATATACATCACATGAAGTAATAAGTGGTGAATATTGCGTATATCTCACAGAAGTAAAAGTGAGAGGATAAACTCTTACCTAAGGTTTGAATTTCTTCCTATATGTATAAACATCCTGTATAATAAATATTTTTTTTGATGAGTATAATATATAAAAATACTCATATAGATATCCTAAAATATATGATTTACTTACATTATTTTATTATCCATTTGTTAAAAAATCATTGTTAAAATTACTATTTCAGATGATAATTGCATCATTATTCATGTGTCTTTTAGTTTGATAATTTTAGTCCTTTAAATTTGATCATTTTTAAATAATATATAGAATCTTTACCATGATATAAATATCATATATATTCATTATAAATGTATTTATATTAATCTATTAAATTTATAGATAGAAAATGGATTACAACGTTCATAGAGATGGTAGGTCGTACGTATGCAAGAACGTTGTTTCCATTTTTTGAAGGATTAAATAAAATAAAGGTAAATAATATATAACATTATAGAATAATTTTTATCTCATTTATATCAAATATATTCATTCAATTTACCAAAATTACCTTCCATTCAAAGAGATAGTGAAAAATGAATCACATCACTTCGTGAGGTGGTGGTCTGCCATACACGTGAACATCGTTACCGTATCCCCCATTGAAAATAAAGTAAGAATATGTATAAAATATCATAAATATATCAGTATAATTTTATTAAAAATATTGTATATATTCATTTAATATATCCTTATTACCATCCATGTTAAATAAAAATGAAAAATGCATCACCTCGATTTGGGGGGTGGTAGTTTGTCATACACACAAGCGATGTTATTGATTTTTGAGAGATTCAGAGGTAATAAGGTATATGTGGTATTATAATTAAATATGTATAATAATATCATAAATATTTCATATAAACATTAAATACATCATTATATGATGTAGTGGGTGTTGGTGATGGAAAACGAATAACATCGGTTCGTGAGGTGGTAGTCTATCGTACACAAGAATGATGATTTTCGTGTCCCACTTGATAGAATTGGAGATGGATATAAGTTATACCATTATAATAATATCATATCACTATATAAGATATAAGTTTTTATAATATTATCATAATTGGAAAATATTTTAAGTAGTTAGAAGAAGAAGTATAATAAAAGTGAATACTTAAAAAATTTACCTCTTCTTCGAACAATATCTTTAGGTTTAACCTAAAGCCTTCCTAGATTGAATTTATGATATCAAAACCACTCTAGGTTTTTAGGAGGTAATTAATTAAGACATTTGTGTAGGTATTTTCCAAAACTAACTATTTTTAATTGTAAATAAGAGAGGAGAAGTGGTGTCCTTTAAAAGTAATGTGAGTGGCACACTTGTAATTTTTAAAAATAAAAATGTATAACCATATTTTTTACAAGAAAAAAGGATCCAGAATGGTCCATTATAAATGATTATAGGTTTTAAGGTCTAAATATGTACAAAAAAAATTGTTTTGAACCTGTTTCTAGGACATTTTACCACTTATCTATTTAGTTTAACCCCCGATAATCTCTTTCTTACCTTAACATTGTCTTTAATTTTTACAGTTTTTACTATTGTTTATGGTAAAAAATTAATTTAACCTTATTAGATAATATAAATTAATATGATTCCAAATATGGAATCCATTTTTCCAAATTCTATTCATATTATTATAAAATCTTAATTTGAAATTAATCTCATATATGCAAAGAAAAATTGTTTTTCCAAAGGGAAATGTGTCAAAAGTTTAAAAATTTTGAACATAAAAAATAAATAAGAAATTTATTTTAAAGAGATGAATTATATTAATAGATATTTAATTAACCTAATTTTACTTTTAAAACCATATTAAAATAAATTTTATTTTGTAAATGAAAAATATTTTTTTTAAAAAAACCAATATTTTAACTATTCACTAAAAATATTATCTTTTCATAAAAATATAAAGAACGCATCCAAAGATAATTTCTACATGTATATTTAAAAAATTTAGTTTATTAAAAATATAATTTTTTTTAAAATTTGTAAAAAAATAACTTTAAATTATGTGCGCAAAGCACAACTAATCCACCATTTAGAAAAATTCAGTTTTTTAGAAAACATTTATTTTTATTTCAAATTGTTTTTATTTTATTTATAATAAATATATTAATATTGAATATATTTTATTAGTTTTTAAACCATATAATTTTTTTAATTTAATTATTATAATTCATACCTTCCAACTTAACACCTTTGTTATAATGGTCATGTTTGAATAATAACACTTTAATAGATTATCCTGTTTCATTAAAATGAGATGTTGTGTGAATTGAAATTTGTGGAATATATTGAATTTATTTAAAAAAAATATATAGTAAAGTCTAAGGGTGTTACATTCTCTTAAAATATTTATGATGCATGTCATATATGCTATCGAATATGATGTCCCTTTTTAAAATATTAGGGTGTTACATTTTACCTCTTAAATAATTTGCATCCTCTTAATTTAATCTTGATCTCAATTATCAAGGGTTTGAAATTTGGAAATAACTTTATTGAAATGACACATTATGGGGTTAATAAAACATCCTCTTGATAATATAGAAAGGGGAGTATGAAGGTCATATGGAATAATGACATAACTAGGTTTCTATGTAGGATAACATATATGGGAAGTGAAGGTATAGACATAGAAGAAAAGAATAAATAATTATATATAGTGATATATATCATTGATCATTAGAAAATTGGTGATACATAAAAGGTTAATGAACAAAAAACCATAAATTTGTAAAGGGTTAAAAGACCATTAATTAATCAGAAATGAGGGTATTAGGAAAACATTTTTATTAAGATCATTTTATTAGACTTGGGGAATTATTTTATTATCTAAAAATATAAAGAAATATAATCAATAGATGCATTTATATTTTATATGAAAAATTTTATCCTTTGGTTGTTCTTCAATCAATTTATACTTCCTCTCTTACTCTAAGAAATGAATATCCAAAAATGTTTTTATGCCTGAATCACAAAAATTAACTTTTAATGGATCATAAGATTCAAAAAATGGTGAAAATCTATTCCTCATATAGTTAATAAAAATAAAATGTTTAATAAAATTAGTTTAATAACTCTAAAATTTTAAGTTAATCCATTCCCTAAATAGATAACCTTAAATCTCATCCAAAATATGGCTGAACAAATTTAGAAGGAAGGTCACTAAATAAAAATTATATTCCTGAGACAATATAAAGTGCATCTTAATGTCACATTACAAATATGTGAGTACTATGATCACCATAAAAACATAATGAAAAAATGTATTCCTCTAAAAATAAAATCTCAGGTTTTCAAATATATTCCATAAATACAAACACACAATAAACACCAACAAATATAAAGTAAACCATCAAATCACCAACTAATTTAATTGTCACCAATACTATCCCATAAACATATCTTAATCGTTATTATCTCAACATCGATCACATGTTAAGAGTTATATTCCCTTAATCACGTGTTTTCTTAGAGGTTCAACTTATCATTGAATCGCCTTTCTTGGTCATCATAACCATTCAACATATACTCTCAAATCCTTTAAGAATTATTAATACAATACAATCATTATACATTTTATGATTCTTATAATGATAATATCATTTTTAAATAATTATATAACATATTTATTGAATAAAAAATGAAATAACATTAATCACTCTACTTTGGTTGTATCAATAGTATTAGAATGACCTTGATCCATTATCTTTTTCTGGGGTATGTTCCCTTGATTCTTGGGACATTCATTTTATAGTTGTAATGAACTAACCCTAGTAAACCTTAAACCTATCACCTGAACCATCTTGTCCCATGCCCAAAGGGCATTCTCGATCTCCACGTGCTGACGACAATCACACGAGCATCGAACAACAAGCCAAAAGGAATGATTTCACCCAACCAAAACAAACACATGGAATATATATATATATATATATATATATATATACATACTGAGAAGAAAGTAATAGTGAATTAATAATAAATATATTCCATAATTTTAAGAAAAATAGTGGAAACAAAAGGACTATAAAAGTATCCAAAATATCTAAGAGACAAGTACAACTGCAAAGGAACAAAACCAAATATCTACTCAATGTGATGGAATGATTGAACTCCCACCATATCATCTCCATATACCCAACCCAGCTGACATAGAACCTCACCACCTCACTACAGCACCATTACTTTCCTTGAATTGGAAAACATACATAAATATACACACCACTGAAGAGGTGCACAGGGTGTGAGCTAATAGGCTCAATAAGATCCCACTCAGGTGTTCCATAATAAGACTTTGTATAATAATTCTTGTATGCACATTTTAATAAAACACAACATGATAATAAGTAACACAGATTTATTAAAAACATGGTAACCATTTCCCTTTTCCGTAGTTCTAAAACAAAATCTAATATATCAATTTCAAAGAACATTCTCCATAGAATCTTTCACAATAATCCACATGCATATCAACGATAAAACAAAAATCTAGGAAAAAGAAAATAGAATCATAGGTATAGAAACCATGGATCACCATAGGTCATACTAGTAGGCTACTCATACTACAATCAATCTAGTGCACAATACAATTCATAGAACACAAGCCTATGAAGCAGAGGAATAAAGCATTAGTAAACCCCCTTAACAATGTCAATATCAGTCCCCTAGAACAACAGGACTAAGAAAAAGAGGAAATCCCCCTGAGTAACCACCAAATAATTAACAAACCAATGGAAGATAGCCTCAAGCTAAACCTTCTACCTAAGTACTCAAGGAAACCCATGTGATTGTTTTAAAAATTCATTCCAATTCTTTGAAAACCATTTCAAAACAATTTCAAAAATCCATTTCAATTCTTTGAAAATACCCATTTTCATTCCATTTATCAACAACCACGGTAAAACTATTTTTTTAACTCATTTCAATACACATAAAATAATCATGTCAATTCCTTTTATAAATTAGTTTAAAAAACATGAACAATAAGGTTTATCAACATAATCTAGAGACAGAACCACCTACCTCAAAACTCGGGTCACACATGCCTGAAATGGGATCCACCAAAAACGAAAACCCAACGATGTCAAAAAGGTCCCTATAATCCAATCCACGTATCATGATAGATTCAATATAAAAAAAGGTCGGAGAAAAAGAAGAAACACCACTACCTCAAGAACAGACACTCGTCGCACCACAACCAACAAAGGAACGACCTCTAGAACAAGATATAAAAATGGATATAGAAGAAGACACAAAGAGAAATCAAATTAGGACAATAAATATGGTAATGCAACCCAAAGGAACTATCACAATCAAAGGCAATGAATAAGTGGAATGATCACTCTCTCAAAGAGACACACTACAACTACAATGAAGATCAAATGTCGAATGGATCGATTAGGAAGGAGTGTTGTCTCCAAAAACATCGTAGAAGAACCTTGGGTTGATAGTAAAGGGGAACAGGTTGATGAATTGACATGAAAAGCTCAAACAGTGCCCTCAAACTTCCCTTATCCAGGAATTACAAGATTTTTAAATCCTTTACACATCCTAAAATCCACAAAGTTAAAGTATTCCAAAAATTTCATCACATAATATTTGAAATATAGCCTTTATTAACTCACAACATGTAAAATATATTAATGTCATGTAAAATTTCACATTGTAAACCCCTTTCATGACTTTCACCAAGAAACTCTAACACGGTGTGGAATCCTCCTACAGCCTATAGAAAAAACTGGTTTATAGCTGAGATTCCAACAAATCTGTGACTTCACCATTATAGGTATCCTCCAAATTCCTTATCGGCCCTATATAGACAACTAGAATAGGGAAACCATGACGAGGTTAAAGATATACCCGATATATCAGTAATGGATTTTACCAAATCTCCACCATAATGAATTTTCATCCCTAGGAATTCATGTGGAAGATATAATCCCTAGAAAAAGATGAGTCCATTACTCCTTCATCAAAGACTTGTATTACCAAGTATAATGATAATGTTATCTGTGTTTCCATACTATTCTGAACAAAATAATCAACTTCCCACCCAAGTCTTTCACTTGAGAGTCAAAGGTCTCAACTATTTTTTATTAAATTACAACATTTGGGTCTAACTCAATTTCCTCCTAACTCAAAATGTGAGCGGGATCAGGATGATACTTCTCGAGATGAGATATGTGGAAACCATCATAAATACCTATAAATAGAACTATAAATTATAAACAATAAGAAACCTACCCATGTCTCTTAGTGACAAAAAATGGTCTAATATATCTCAGAGCCAACATTCCAGGTTTTCCAAGATGATGATGGACCAACAAAGGATAAATTTTCAAGAAAACCCAGTCAGCAACAGAAAAATCCAGAGGATGATTCCACTGATACACATACAATTCTTGTCAACTCTAGGATATAAGCATACATCGATGTACATAATAAATATTTTTTTATGTCACCTGAACCAAACATGGCCCAACTAAAGATACTTCACCCACCTCATTCAAAAAAAGAATTGATCTGCATGGGTGACCATACAATACCTCGAAGGGAGCCATTATGATTGAAGATAGATAATTTTTGTTATAAAAAAACTCAACTAGACCTAGATGGATATCTCATCATCCACTGAAATCCAAGAAACAGGCATGAATCATATCCTCTAGGATATGAATCACACTCTTTGTCTGACTATCTATCTATGGATGGTAAGATGTGCCCAACGTGACCTGAATTCCCATTCCCTCTTGGAGAATCCTCTAGAAATTATAGGTCAACCTAGGATATATCTTTGAAATAATAGTAAAAGGACTCCCATGTGACCTCATAATCTCCTTCACATGTATCTTACCCAAATATTCAACCTTATTGGCATCCTTGATCAGACTGAAATGAGAAGACTTTGTCAATCGATCAAAAACATCACACATAAAATTTTTTAATCAGGGAGTCTATGTTGATAAAATAAAAAATAAATGGATACCTCATCCCATTTTATGACTGACACTAGAAGCAGTTGAAGTAATCCAGAGGGTTTCAAGTACCCTGCCTTTATCCACTCACAAGTGTAACAATAGGACACATAATTTACAATATCACACTTTATACCAAGACACCCGAATTGTTAACTCATGTCATAATACATATTCATACTTCATGGATGAATAAACCAAAAAGATTTGAAACAATTCAATAAGACAAAAATCCTCACAGATTTTGGGACAACAACCCACTTCTTGAAGTAGATAATACCATCTAAAGAGAGAGACCAACCAAAAATATTCTCCCTACCATAAAGGATTTCATGAATTTTACTAAACTCATAATACTACTGCCAAATATACAAAATTTTACCCAGGATAGATGATGATAATTTAACATTGGATAGAACCATACCTGAATCATACTCTTATTCATCCTCGTGCATCTAAGTGAAAATCCTCATAAAGTTCCACTCCTCCTTCGATTACCGAATAACATGTTATGTTAATTTTTCTTTAAGAGAGGATATAATTAAATTCCCCTTCCCTAGGATGTAGGTGATATAAAATTCAATAATATGAAGGTATTCTACCCATCATCTGTATCTAAGATTCATAACTTTCGGAGAAAAAATATATCTCAGACACTTATTAATAGAAAATACCCTAAAACTCTACCCAAATAGATATTGCCACAAAAATTTAAATGCATTCATAATTGAAGCATGATCTATATAATGAGTCTGATAATTATTCTCATGAAGCCAAAGATGATGAGAATCGTAAGCTACCACACAGTCATCATGCATAAGAACACATCCCAAATAATCACTAGAAGCATAAAAAAACCATGTACCCTTTACTAGGATCAGGTAATATTCGATGTAGATATGAAGTAAGAAGTCATTTTAATTCAACGAAAGAAGACTGACACTTCGAATCCCAAGTGAATTTCACCGCTTTCCTAGTAAGAGCATTCAAAGGTGATTACATCTTAGATAAATCCTTAACAAATTTTTGTTAGTATCCAAAAAGACCAAGGAAGCTCTGTATCTCAAGGATATGTTTTGGGTCATTCAAGGAAAAAACAACCTTCATATTTTCTGGATCAACTAATAATCCATGTTCATAAATCTTATACCCTAATAACTTCATTTCTTTAATCCATAAAAAACATTTTTAAATATTTCCATACAATTGGCTAATTCTTTTAATTTCCAAAATCAAATTCAGATGGTCCTCATGATCACTCTCGGAATTTGAATAAATTAGAATATCATCCCTAAAAACTACCAAAAATTGTCAATATATTGATTTAATATCTGATTCATTAAAGCCATAAAAACTGTAGGAGTGTTAGTTAGACCAAAAGGCATGAAAATATATTCATAATGGTTATACCTGCTTCTGAAATCTATATTTGGTATATTAGAATCCCAAACCTTGAGATGATGATAACCTGACCAAAGATCAATATTTGAAAACATCTTTTCCAACTTTAACTGATAAAACAAGTCATCCATGTGGGGCAAGAGATGTTTATTCTTAACTGTTACCCAATTAAACTTCTGATAGTCCAAAAACAACTGAAGTGAACCATCATCCTTTTTGGAAAAGAGAATAGGGGCTTCCCAAGGTGAAACACTTGGATGAACGAAACCTTTTTCTAATAGGTTATTAATCTGAATCTTGAGTTCTTCCATCTATTCTAGTTCCATTAGATAAGAAATTATCGATATCAGCTAGGTACTGGGAACTTGGTCCACCATATAATCTACCTCTCTCTCTAGAGGAATATTGGAGAATTCATCTAGGAAAATGTTAGTAAAGTTTCTAATAATAACAGGAGGGTTAGTAATAGGAAAAATTTCATCGAACTCAATCACAACAATAGACAACAAACTTCTGAGTTCTAGGTGACAAGGCTCGGCATGACCTAATATCAGGTCCTACTCCTCTTAAAACACATAATAGATCCCATCAATAAAAATAAGTGAATCAAGATGATGATAACAATCAACCTCATCTTGAAGAGTGACAAGACAACATGTGTTGATGATGACATCAAACAGATCCAGATCAAGAACTAGGAAATCCCAGACCAACTTTGAATCATTTATCATTAATGAACAAGATGAAAAAAACCCTACTCTTTCTTCTTACCAATAGGTGTTTCTAACTCTATTATAAAGGTCATAAGTTCCACTGGATGTTTAATCATATAAGCATAATTTGAAGATATAGATGAGTTGGAGGCACCAATATTAAATAATGAGATCGATATAAAATATGGAATAAGGATAGTATATCTAATTATTGTCATAACTACATCAACCTCTATTGGAAACTCATCTACTGTATGAAGTCGCTTTACTCCTAAGGCCTATGGATGGATCCCTTTATTCCATGAGGAATCTGGTTTCCCTGTAGTAAACCTTGGAGCTGACGAACCTTGATCATAATGAGTCATAGTCATATCCTAACAGAAGCATTGTAAATGACCAAAATGTTCAAAACTATTGTACATATTTGTGGAAATAGGAAAATAATGTCTTCTATGTATGAACATTCCACAATAATATAAATTCATAGGCACACTACTAGCTATACCAGATGGTGCGGATGAGTCTCTCCACTGATACCCACATCTACAACTCCTTCAATGATCTGACAACTTTCTCTTCTTCCCATACACATCACTAAAGTTTCCACTAGATGGAAGATAAGAGGCATAAAATCCAACCTCACCTTTTATATTTATCTCTTCTATCATATCTCTATATAATAACTTCACATAGGTCGAATATATTAACATAAACATTTTCAATCTGATATCTGGTCACAAACCCTATAGGTACATCGGAGCCTTCAATTGGTCATTCTTCACCACATCTAGGGAAAAATGGAAAATCTCAGAAAACTGATTAGTGTACACCAACACTGAACACTCTCCATTATGAAAAGATAGGAACTCTAGAGACTTATCCAATATAAATAAATTTGGTAAAAATATAAGAAGAACAATGTTTTGAAACCCTTCTAACTCAATTCTATGTGTCTGTCTATCTGGATTATAGAATACCACTCTCGTTTACCAGAACCCTTGAGGCTGAACACCAAACATTTAACCTTGAAATCATTAGGTGTCTTTAGGAAGTAAAATATTTTATTGATCTTATCCATCCATTCCTCCACCTATTAAGGTATATTCATTAATTTAAAGGATGGTGGCTCCTCACAAAAGAAAATCTTGCAACTAATCTGTCTCTCCTCCAGCTACTTGATATACCTCAACAATAATGTTCTGAACTCATGGTATATCCTGATCAATATCAAAACCTACCCATATGATAGTCTCGATGAGATTCTGATTCACTGGACGATTCCCTTGTGGAGTATCAGTTACACCTTACGGAGGAACTTGTGGAAGATTTCATGGAGGCATACTGCTGCACATCAAAATAGAATGAATTATTAAACAACATGTTAAGAATCTATTTAAACTAGAAAACCCATAATAAAAATTTGAGATTTAAAACAAAACCCAACACTAGAGACACATATACCAACATCCCATGGAAACCTGAGTCTCTCCATTACTAGAGTTGTCCAAGCACTCATCGTAAGATACATCACAATTCCTGATAATCCAATCTTCATTATAAAAAACATCCCTAGTCAACAACTCTTGGGAAATTCATAGCTCTAATACCATTTTGTAATGAACTGACCCAAATTACCCTCAAACATGACACTCGACCTATTCTATCACATACCAAAAGGGTATTCTCAATCCCCACAAGCTGGTGAAAAGAACCTGGGCATCGAGCAACAATACAAAGGAAACAATTTCTCCCAACCTAAACAAACATATGGAATATATATATATATATATATATAAGAATAAGAAAGGAACAATGTATGTCCAATAAATATATTCCATCACTATAAGAAAAACAAAATGAAAAAATGATCATAAAAGTAACCAAAATCTCCAAGAGATAATTCTTGATGAAAAGGACCAAAACCAAATAGCTACTCCATGTAATGGTGTAGATGAACTCCATCCATCTCACCAATAGCTACCCAACCGAGTTGATATGGAACCTCACCACCTCACTATAGTTCCTTTCCTTTCCCTGCATTAGAATACATATATAGGTTTGTATACCACCGATAAGGTGCATAGGGTGTAATCTAATAGGCTCAATTGGATCCCACCCAGGTGTTCCATAACAAGTACCTATATAAAAATACATGTATTCTCATTTTAATAAAACATAGAATGATAATCAGTAAAGCAATTTTATTGAAAACCTAATAACCATTCACCCTTTTCACAGTTCAAAAACAAAAGTAGGTATATCAATTACAAAGTAAATTTTCCATAAAATCTTTCCCAATAATAATTATGTAGATCCAAACAAAAAAGAAATACAAGAAAAATAAAATAGAAACATGGGTATCAACATCAAGGATCACTATAGGTCATACTAGAAGACTACTCATACAACAATAAATCAACTACACAATCCAGTTCCTAGAGCATAGGCCTATGAAGTAGAGGAATAACCCATAAGTAACCCCCCATAAATATCAATACAAGTACCCTAGAATATAGATCCTAGAAAATAGAGGATATCCCCATGATAAAATCTTCTAATAACCACAAAACAATGGATGATGGCCTCAAGCTAATCATTCCACCAATGTATCCAAGGTAACCCATGTGCTCATTTTTACAATTCATTCCAATTCTTTAAAAACCATTTCAAAAATTAATTTTAATGCTTTGAAAACATGCATTTTCTTTCCATTTATCAAAAACTATAGAAAACCAATTTTTCATTAAAAACACTTTTCAACACACAAAAAAATAATTCCAATTCCTTTTAAAAATCAGTTTATAAAACATGAACAATAAGTTTCATCAACATAATTGAATGACAAAACCACCTACCTCAAAACCTGGGTCGCACATGCATTAAATGTGATCCACCAACAATGAAACCCCAACGATGTCAAAAAAAGTCCCTATAATCCAATCCACATCTCACGATAGATTCAATCTAAAAAAAGGGTTGGAGAAAAAGAGGAAACACCACTACCTCAAGAATAGACACCCATCGCACCAAAACCAACAAAGGAATGACCTCTAGAACAAGATCTCATAATGGATATATAAGAAAACACAAAGAAACATAAAATTAGTTCAATAAATATGGTAATGCAACCCAAGGGAACTATCACGATCCAAGGCAATGAAGAATTGGAACGATCACTCACTCAAAGAGACACACTATAACTACAATGAAGATCGAATGTCGAATGGAACGATTAGGAAGGAGTGTTATATACAAAAAACATCATAGAGGAACCTTGGGTTGATAGTAAAGGGGAATATGTTGATGAATTGACACCAAAACCCAAATGGTTCCCTTAAACTTCCCTTATCTGGGAATTACAAGATTTTTAAATCCTTTACACATCCTAAAATACACAATGTTAAAGTATTCCAAAAAATTCCTCACCTCATATTTAAAATATGGTATTTTATTAACTCACAACATGTAAAATTTATTCATGTCATGTAAAATTTCACACTATGAACCCCTTTCATGACTTTCAACAATAAACTCTAACACAGTGTGGATTCCTCATGCAGCCTATAGAAAAAACTGGTTTATCGGTGAGATTCCAACAAATATGTTACATCATCATTATAGGTATCCTACAAATTCATTCTCGGCCCTATATAGGAAACTAGAATAAGAAAACCATGACAAGGTTAAATATATACCCGATATATCAGTAATGGATGTTACCAACTCTCCACCATAAAGAATTTTTCTCCCTAGGAATTCATGTGGAATATATAAACCCTAAAAAAAGATGAGTCCATTACTCCCTCCTCAACGACTCGTATTAACAAGCCTCATGATAATATGATCTGTGTTTCCATACCACTCTGAACAAAAGAACCAACTTCCCACCCAAGTCATTCACTTGAGAGTCAAAGGTGTAAATTAGTTTTTATTAAACAACAACATTTGGGTCTAATTCAATTTCTTCCTAACTCAAAATGTGATCAGGATCAGGATGATACTTCCTGAGATGAGATATGTGGAAAACATCATTAATACCTATAAATAGAACATTAAATTATAACCAATAAGAAACCTACCCATGTTTCTTAGTGACCAAAAATGGTCAAATATATCTCAGATCCAACATTCAATGTTTTCCAAGCTGATGATGGACCAACCAAGGAGAAATTTTCAAGAAAACTCAGTCAGCAACAGAAAACTCCAGAGGATGATTCCACTGATATGCATACAATTTATGTCGACTCTAGGATATAACCATACATCGATGTACATAATAAATATTTTTTGATGTCACCTGAACTAAACATGGTCCAACTAAAGATAATTCACCCACCTTAGCCCAAAAAAATAAGTGATCTTCATGGGTGACCATACAATACCTCATAGAGATCCATTATGATTAAAGATAGATAATTTTTGTTATAAAAAAACTCAACTTGACCTAGATGGATATCTCATTATCCACTAAAATTCAAGACACAAGCATAAAGAATATACTCTAGGATATGAATCACACACTTTTTCTGACTATCTATATATGGATGGTAAGATGTTCCCAAAGTGACCTGAATTCCCATTCCCTCTTGAAGACTCCTCTAGAATCTCTAGGTTAACCTAGGATCTCTCTTTGAAATAAAATTAAAAGGACTCCCATGTGACCACATAATCTCCTTCACATGAATCTTACCCAAATATTCAACCTTATTGGAATCCTTGATCAGAATGAAATGAGAAGACTTCATCAACTGATCAAAAACTACCCACATCTATTTTTTTAATCAGGGAGTCTATGTTAATAAAAAAATGGATACCTCATCCCATTTTATAACTAACAATGGAATAGAATGAAGTAATCCAGAGGGTTTCAAGTACCCTTCCTTTATCCACTGGCAAGTGTAACAATAGGACACATAATCTACAATATCACACTTTATACCCAGACACCTGAATTGTCACCTCATGTCATAATACATATTCATACTTTATGGATGAATAAACCAAAAAGACTTGAGATAATTAAATAAGACAAAACTCCTCACAGATTTTGGGACAACAACTCTCTTCTTGAAGTAGAGAATACCATCTAAAGAGAGAGACCAGCCAAAAATATTCTCCCTACCATAAAGGATTTCATGAATTTTACTTAACTCATAATACTACTGCAGAATCTACAAAATTAACTCCAGGACAGATGATGATAATTTAACATTGGCTAGAACCATACCTGAATCATCCTCTTATCTATCCTTGTGAAACTAAGTGAAAATTCCCATAAAGTTACACTTATCCTTCGATTCTAGAATAACATGTGAATGTAATTTTTCATTAAGAGAGGATATAATTAAATTAACCTTCCCTAAGATGTAGGTGATATAAAATTCAAGAATTTGAACATATTCTACCCATCATCCGTATCTAAGATTCAATTCTTTATGAGAAAAAATATATCTCAGACACTTATTAATAGAAAAGACCATGAATCTCTACCCAAAAAGATAGTGCCACAAAAATTTAAATGCATTCATAATTAAATCATGATCTATATAATGAGTGAGATAATTATTCTCATGAAGCCAAAGATTATGAGAATCATAAGCTACCACACGGTCATCATATATAAGCACACATCCCAAATAGTCACCAGAAGCATAAAAAAACCATGTACCCTTTACTGGGATCAGGTAATATTCGAAGTAGAGATGATGTAAGAAGTCATTTCAGTTCATCGAAAGAAGACTTACACTTTGAATCCCATGTGAATTTCACCGATTTCCTAATAAGAGAATTCAAAGGTGATTCCATCTTAGATAAATCCTTAACAAACTTTTGGTAGTATCCAAAAAGACCAAGGAAAATCTGTATCTCAAAGATATTTTGTGGTACCTTCAAGGAAAAAACAACCTTCACCTTTTCTAGATCAACTAATAACCCATGTTAATAAATCTTATACCCTAATAACTTAAATTCATGAATCCATAAAATACATTTTGAAATAATTCCATACAATCAGTTAATTCTTGGAATTTCCTAAATCAAATTTAGATGGTCCTCATGATCACTCTCAGATTTTGAATAAATCATAATATCATCCCTAAAAACAACCAAAAATTGTTAATATATCGATTTAATATCTGATTCATTAAAGCCATAAAACATTAGGAGTGTTAGTTAGACCAAAATTCATGAAAACATATTCATAATGGTTATACTTGCTTCTGAAATCTATATTTGGTATATCATAATCCCAAACCCTAAGCTAATTATAACCTAAACAAAGATCAATATTTGAAAACAACTTTTCCAACTTTAACTGATCAAAAAAGTCATCCATGTGAGGCAAGGGATGATTATTCTTAACTATTACCCAATTCAACTTCTGATAGTACACAAACAACTGAATTGAACTATCATCCTTTTTTGAAAAGAGAATAGGGGATTCCCAAGGTGAAACACTAGGATGAATGAAATCTTTTTCCAATAGGTCATCAATACGAATCTTGAGATCTTCCATCTCTTCTAGTTCCATCAGATAAGAAATTATCAATACCAGCTACGTACCGGGCACTTGGTAAACCATATAATCTACCTCTCTCTCTTGAGTAATACTAGAGAATTAATCTGGGAAAATGTTAGAAAAGTGTCGAACAATAACAGGAGGATCAATAATAGGAAAAATTTTATCGAACTCAATCACAACAACATACAACAAACTTCTGAGTTCTATGTGAGAAGGCTCTGCGTGACCTAATCTCAGGTCCACTCATCTTGAAACACACAATAGATCTCATCAATAAAAATAAGTGAATCACAATGATGATAACAATCATCCTCATCTTGAAGAGTGACAAGACAACATGTTCTGATGATGACGTCAAACAGATCCAGATCAAGAACTAGGAAATCCCAGACCAATTTTGTATCAGTTATCATTAATTAACTAGAAGGACAAAAAACCCTACTATTTCTTATTAGCAATAGGTGTTTCTAACTCCATTATAAAGGTCATAAGTTCCATTGGATGTTTAATCATATAAGCATAATGTGAAGATATAGATGAGTGGGAGGCACCGATATTAAATAATGAGATCGATATAAAATATGGAATAAGGATAGTATATCTCCTTGTTGTCATACCTGCATCGACCTCTGCTAGAAACTCATCTACTACATGAATTCGCTTAACTCCTAAGGTCTATAGATGGATCCCTTTATACCATGAGGAATCTGGCTGACCCGTAGTAACCCTTGGAGCTAACGAACCTTGATCATAATGAGGCATAATCATATCCTAACAGAAGCATTGTAAATGACCAAAATGTTCAAAACTATTGTACATATTTGTGGGAATAGGAAAATAATGTCTTATATGTATGAACTTTCCAGGATAATATTAAATCATAGGAACACTACTAGCTATACTAGATGGTGCGGATGAGGCTCTCCACTAATACCCACATCCACAACTCCTGCAATGATCCTGAAACTTTCTCTTCTTCCCATACGCATCACTAAAGTTGCCACTAGATGGAAGATAAGAGGTATAAAATCCAACATCACCTTTTATATTTATCTCTTCTATTATATATATATATACCAACTTCACATAGGTCGAAAATATTAACATAAACATTTTTAATCGGATATCTGGTCACAAACCCTACAGGTACATATGAGCCTTCAATTGGTCATTCTTGACCACATCCAGGGAAAATGGAAAATCTCAGCAAATTGATTAGTGTACACCAACAACGAACACTCTCCATTATGAAAAGATAATAACTCTAGAGACTTATCCTATATAAAGAAATTTGGGAAAAATATTGGAAGAACAATGTTTTGAAACCCTTCTAACTCAATTCCATGTATCTGTATATCTGGATTATGGAATACCACTATAGTTTATCAGAACCCTTGAGTCTGAACACCAAACATTTAAACTTGACGTCATTAGGTGTCTCTAGGAAGTAAAATATTTTATCGATCTTATCCATCCAGTTCTCCACCTCTTAAAGTCTATTCATTCCTTTAAAGGATGGTGGCTCCTCACAAAAGAAATTATTGTGACTAATCTACCTCTCCTCCAGGTACTTGATGTACCTCAACAATAATGTTCTAAACTCATGGTACATCTTGATCAATAGAAAAAGCTAACCATATGATAGTCTCGATGAGATTCTAATTCTCTGGAGGATTCCCTTGTGGAGTATTAGTTACACCTTCTAGAGGAACTTGTGGAAGACATCATGGAGGCATACTGCTACACATCGAAATAGAATGAATGATCAAACAACATGTTACACATCTGTTTATAATAGAAAACCCATAAGCAGAAATTGAGATTTAAAACAAAACCTAACACTAGAGACACATATCCTAATATCCCATGGAAACCTGAGTCTCTCCATTACTATAGTTTTCCAAGAACGCATGGTAACATAAATAGTAATTCCTAATAATCTTATCTTCATTATAACAAACATCCCAAGTCAATAACTCTTGGGAAATTCCTAGCTCTAATACCATTTTGTAATGAACTGGCCCAACTTACCCTCTAACATGACACTCGACCTATTCTATCACATACCAAAAGCTTATTCTCAATCCCCACAAGTTTGTGAAAAGAACATGGGCATCGAACAACAATACAAAGAAAACAATTTCTCCGAACCTAAACAAACACATTGAATATATATATATATATAAGAATAAGGAATGAAAAATGTATGTCCAATAAATATATTCCATAACTGTAAGAAAAACAAAAGCAAAAAAATGATCATAAAAGTAACCAAAATATCCAAGAGATAATTCTAGATGAAAAGGACCAAAACCAAATAGCTACTTAATGTAATGGGGTAGATTAACTACATCCATCTCACCACTAGCTACCCAATCCAATTGATATGGAACCTCACCACCTCACTATGGTGCCTTTATTTTCCCTGTATTGGAAGACATATATAAGTCTATACACAGCCGAAGAGGTGCATAGGGTGTAATCTAATTGGCTCAATAGGATCCCACCCAGGTGTTCCATAACAAGTCCCTGTATAAAAATACATGTATTCTAATTTTAATAAAACATATAATGATAATCAGTAAAGAAATTTTATTGAAAACCTAATAACGATTCACCCATTTTACAGTTCAAAAACAAAAGTAGGTATATCAATTCCAATATAAATTTTCCATAACATCTTTCCCAATAATAAATATGTAGATCCAGACTAAAAAGAAATTCAAGAAAAATAAAATAGAAACACAGGTATCAACATCAAGAATCACTATAGGTCATACTAAAAGACTACTCATACAATAATAAATCAGCTACACAATCCAGTTCCTAGAACATAGGCCTTGAAAGTAGAGGAATACCCCATGAGTAACCCCCCAGAAATATCAATACAAGTACCCTAGAATAGAGATCCTAGAAAATAGAGGATATCCCCATGAGAAAATCTCTTAATAACCACAAACAAATTGATGATGGCCTCAAGCTAATCATTCCACCTAAGTATCCAAGGTAACCCATGTGTTTGTTTTTACAATTCATACCAATGCTTTGAAAACCATTTCAAAAATTAATTTTAATGCTTTGAAAACATGACTTTTCTTTCCATTTATCAACAACTATGCAAAACCCATTTTTCATTAAAAAAACTTTTCAACACACAAAAAAATCATTCCAATTCCTTTTATAAATTAATTTATAAAACATGAAGAGTAAGGTTCATAAACCTAGGATATAGACAGAACCACCTACCTCAAAATTCAGGTCGCACATGCCCGCTATGGGATCCACCAACAATGAAAACCTAACAATGTCAATAAAGACCCTATAATATGATCCACATATCAAGATAGATTTAATTTAAAAATAAGGGGTCAGTAGAAAAGAGTAAACACCACATACCTCAAGAATGGACACCTTTCGCACCATAACCAACAAAGAAATAGCCTCTAGAATGATATCATACAACTGATCTAGAATAATACATGAAGCAAAACCAAATCAGATCAATAAATATGATAATATAACCTAAGTGCGCTATCATGATCAAAGGAAAACAAGAATCAGAAATATCACTCACCTGGAGAGACGTACCACAACTAAAATGAATATCAAACACTAAATGGATCAATATGGAAGGAACAATGTCTCCAAAAATCATCATATAAGAACCCTAGGTCGGGATAAAAGGAGAATAGGTGGCTGAATGGACATCCAAAACCCAAACAATTCCCAAAAACATCCCTGATTAGGAATTACATGACGTGTAACTCCTTTACATGTCATGAAATCCTCAGTGTTCAAGTACACTGAAACCCCCATCACCTAGGATTAAAAAGTAGACCTTTTATTAACTCAATAAGTTTAAAATATCTTCACATTATGTAACCATTCAATGCATGAACTCCTTTTATGACATGCACAAAGAAACTCTTACACATCGTGTAACCTAGTTATATGGCATAAAATCCTCCTACAGCCCACAGAAAAAACGGTTTAAATCTAAGAGACCAAAAAATATATGACATCACCATTATAGGTATCCTCAAAATTCCTTATAATCCCTATACAGTCAATAAGAAAAGGATAAACATGATGAGGTTAAAGATATACCTGATATATTAGTAACAAGATGTTACAATAGTTCCCTATCTCTTTACAGTTGAAGCATTGAACATTGGAAACATCTTTGTTACCCTTGAAATCAAGATTAGGGTGTCCTTTTTCTCCACATTTTAGAAAACTCTAATTCCCTTTAATAAATTACTAGGGTATTTCATTACACAATTATCACATGTGGGAAAATAATTTTTTCCCTTATTCCCTTTATCCATATTTTTCTCAACTATACTCTTATTCTCTTACTTTCCATCAAATCCATAAGACATGGATAATTATTTATTTATCTTGATAAAACATTATATTATGTCCTTATATGATGATAATATATGGGAGACTAATTCCCTTTGAAGGATTGGTTTTAACCCATCAAATAAATTCTCAATATTACGCTTTAGATTATGCACGTAGTCGATACCATTCCTTTCTAACCCTGTAAATTTAAATTCATACTTTTCAATATTTTTATCTTTTTTTGTATTTGATTTGGAAATTTTCACTCCATATCTACTCATTTCTCACAAGGGAAAATAATGTTCCAAGAATAGTACCTTAAAATAATTAAATTCCATGTTTTCTATTTCTTATTCATCCTCAGTCTTTCAAATCAAAGTCCACCATTGATCCACATATATTGTGAGACAATAAACTATCATGAAAACATTCTACCATTCATTGCATCCCAAAGTAATTAATATATTCACTAAAGAACTTATCCATTTCTCAACTAGAAATAGATCCCTAGTCCCATTTAATGATTGGGGTTTTATAATGATGGAAGTGGTCTAACATTGTTACACTACATAGTGGATCAGATAGATTCTCTATACGGGAAACATTATTGGTCATAACCTGAGTGAGATACCTCAATATGGTTATAATTTCTTCACTTCCAGCTATATATCTAGCTCTAAATTCATTGTCATTCCCAAAAGGTTAATCCCTATATGGGGTATGTGAATTTATATAGTTCCCATTCATTTCACAAGGATCCATTTCTAAATAAAAGAATATATTAGATTAGTTCATAAAATTATGAAACATAATGTATAATACCAATTCATGTAAAACCCAAAAGAAAAATTTAAAAAATTATTCATGGATTATCTCTTAATAAAAAACATGGTTTTTTTGGGAAATTATTCAAATAATAAAAATAATTTCAAACCATTCATAATTTTTTGTAAAGAAAATGTGAATTATCCTAAGAATATATCATGAGAGTGTTAAACTAGGTGCGCAGTAAGGCTCATTATAATCTACTAGGTAACTCTTGAGTCAAGGATGATGCACCTTTTCTATAGTTATTACCCCTAGATACATTTTTTACAGAACCATGTCCATTTGTAGTATCCAAACAGGGATATACTTATAGGAAAACCCACATAATATCTATTTTACAAAAAATTTAGGATTTTTTCTATAATTATCCACAATTTCTATCATATGGTTATATTCTATAATATATTTTTCTAAAATCTAGTTCCCAAGGTTTCTACTAAAAATACTATGATACCAATTATAATGATCCTGACTCTAGTAACCCAGATCTAGTTTTGACTTTATTACATTTCCACTAGATACAAGAAATCTCATTCCAAAAAACTGAATATTTTATTAGTCATGTTACACTAGATACATACTTGAAATTCACATTAAATTTTAAAAAATCAAATACACAAAGTTTTTTCTTTTATAATTCCATTATTCCTCATTGTGTATCCCTACATATCAATCAAAACACACTTCCTGATATCCTGGGGAAAATAAAACATAAGAAATTGGTTAGATCAAATGATCAGTAAGGGCAATCCTACATTAGAATCTATCATGAATGAATAAACATAATCAATATTCTGAGGTAAATAACTAAAACACATGTCATTTAATCAACAAACTGAGCATATATGGTATAAATAAATTATAATCAAATAAATTCATATAAATAATCACATAAGCTTGAAACCTATACATGGAAATTATAACTAATATAATAATTGCAAGGAAATAATTGATCTCATAATGATTATATGAATAATTACAAACATCTAAAACTATCATGACCTTCCTCAAGACTGTTTAAATCTATGGGTAAAAACTTGTCTAATTTTGTCAACTGATTTATCATATGAGACTTGTCGATGCATCATGTGGATATCTATAACCAGGAACACCCATTACTAGTTACTTCCAATGTAATATCTATATTAAAGGGCTAATACATAATCATCATAAACATTCATATTTAAAAATTGACATATTAAATGTTAATACTTACCCCAATCAAATAAACATAATCAGAAACCATTCAAAGTAATATGGTGAATGGTAATAAAATTGTACATCCTCAGTCAAACTGAAAATAAAACATCCAAATGAAGAAAAAATATGATATAAATATATTATATCCCTAGTGGATAATATTTAAAATAAATGGTTGGCATCATTTATGAATAGAAATAACATAAAAATGTCATCAAAAATATATTTGTGGAAAATAACCTTTTCATTTAGAAAAACTTTTTTAAAAAAATATTAAAAAATATTTTGAAAATATTTTTCTTTGAAAATAACCATTAAATAATTTTTAAATAATATTTAAAACATTTAGTTATCATGAAGGTGTAAAATTTTGTTCATGTCATACACGTTAAAACAAATATTCTTTTCACATTTTTGGTAAATGCCTAATGGGTTTTGATTTTAAAATGACATGGAGATTCATTTCAAACATTTTATAAAAAATATAAATGGATAAATATTTATTTAATAATTCATTTGGAAATGGTTGAAACAAATTTTAAAATATTTTTAGAAAACATGGATTTGGATGAAAAAGTTTTTTCGACCAAAGATAGAAATAAAGTCAAATTTTATTAAAAACATTTTCTCAATAATTTTAACTACCAAAGTGTTATAAAAAAGTAATATTACTTGGAAATGTTCATTAAAAACCTGAGGATATGAAAATATATTTTTATTATGATATAAATATCAAATAATTACCTCAAGGTAGACTTGAACAAAAACAATCCAAAATAATGATGAGATTGTGGAGTAAACTCTTTCCACTTTGGTAACTTTTGAATCATAAATCCCATTAGATAAATAAATTAAAATTTAAAATAAAATAACACTAATAGAAATATATTCAATATATAACATATCAAAATGGATTGTATATAAACCATGAAAATTAATAAGTGATGAATATGGTGTATGTCTCACAGAATTAAAAGATAGATTAAAAACCCTTAATTTATGTTCAACTTCCTTCATATGTGTCTAAAAATTGGGTATAATAAATATAGGTTTATTATACATATATCACATAACCATTATAATGTATATAATACAATATATTTTTTAATTATATTCACCTTTCACCATTTTATTAATATTTCTTTTCTAAAATAACTTTTTTGGCTAATAATTGAATCATTTTTAAGGTATTTTTTAGTTTGGTAATTTTGGACCTTTTAATTTGAACATGGATACATAATATATATAATTTTAACCATGATATAAATATCATATATATTAATTATATATTTATTTATAGTAATATTTTAATGTTATGGATAGAAAATGGATTACACCGTTCATGAAGACGGTAGACCGTACGTACGCATGAACACTATTTCCATTTTCTGGAAGGATGAAAAAAAATAAAGGTAGATTACATATTACCATTAAATAATAATTTTTATTACCTATATATTACATGTATTAATTTAATTTACCCTAATTAATTTTCATGAAAAGCGTTAGTGAAGAACGAATCACATTGCTTCATGAGGCAGTAGTTTGTCGTACACCCCAATGACATTATTATATCCTCTATAGAATGGAAATAAGAAGGTATATGTGATATCATAACTCCATAAGTATAATTATATTAAAAATATCATATATATTCATTTAAACTATCCTTATTACCATCCATGGAAAATATAAATGAAAAACTCATCACATTTGTTTGTGTGGCGGTATTCCTACGTACACATGAGCGATGTTATTATTTTCCAATAGGTTGGGAGGTAAGATGTTATATGTGGTGTTATAATTAAAATGGTATAATAATATCATAAATATCACATATAAACATTAAATCCATCATTATATCTAGTCATGATATGTGATGATGGAAAATGAATAACATTGGTTTGCGAGTCAGTAGTCTTCTGTACACACAAATGGTGATTTCATATCCCATTTGAAATAATTAGATATGGATATATGTTATAAAATTATTATAATAACATATTATTATATATGATATAATGTTTTATTATTTTATTATAATTTTAAAAATATTTTAAGGAGTTAGAAGAAGAAGTAAAACAAAAACACATTGTTAAAAACATTACATCTTCTTCAAACAACCTCTTTAGGTTTAACCTAAATCCTTTCTAAATTTGTTTTGTGTTCTAAAAAAGTCATATTGGATGTGGTAATGGAATTAAGTAATATATTGGGGGTAGTTATTATCCAAAAAATGTCTTTTAAAAGAGTGAATATTATTGGAGAGGGAGAGACCTTTTTTACATGAGGTTAGTGGCACACTTGTAATTTTTGAAATGAAAAAGGTGTACCCATATTTTTTACATTCCAAAACGCTCTGAAATGTTTCATTATGAAACATTATAGGTGATAAGGTATAAATATTTCTACAAAATGTGGGTTTTATATGTTTATATTTCATTGTACCCCTTATGTTTTTATTTTAACCACACCCCTGGTAAACCCAATTTCACCATAACCGCGACAATTAATTTTTATTATTTTTACTATTCATTATTGTAAAAAATTATGTTGGCCATATAAGATAATATAAATTATTATTATTCAAAATATTTTATAATTTTTTATAAATACTATTCAAAAAATTGGAAAATTTTAATTTCAAATTAATCTCACAGACATGATGAAAAACAATTTTCAAAATAAAAAATTTTCTAAAGTATAAAATGTTTTTATATAAAAAATAAATATTAAATTGATTCTAATTAAATAAATTGTATTAATAGATTTATAATTTAACTAATGTTATAGTAAAAACTATATTAAAGTAAAATTTGTCTTGTCAATGATTTGAATGAAAAGGAAGTTTTTTTAATAAAAACCAATATTTTTTAGAATTCACTAAACATTTATCATTTTATAAAATTCTAAAAAATTGACCCAAAGATAATTTATAAATATATATTTCAAAAAATAAGTATATTTTTTAAAATAAATTTCTTAAAATTGGTAAAATGTATTTTTAAATTATGTGTTCAAAGCACAACTCAACAACCTTTTAGAAAAATACAGTTTTTCAGATAACTTTTATTTTTCTTTCAAATGGTTATTATTTTATTTTTAATAAATAGATAAACATTGAATATATTTTATACATGTTTAAACCATATAATTTTAATAATTTAGTTGGTATTATTCTTACCCTCCATTTTACCATCTAGGATATAGTGGTCATGTTTAAATAATAATATTTTAACAGAGTATCACATTTCATTCAGACCTGATGTTGCATGCATTTCATGATATTAAAGATAATGGATTTATTAAAAATAAATATATCATAAAGTATAAAGGTGTTATAATATCTTTTAATATTGGTTTTGTGTACCATAAATGATATCAAATATGATGTTCCTTTTTAAAATCTTACGGTGTTACATTCTACCCCATTATATAAATTGTATCCTCATAATTTAATATTGATCTCTGTAATCAAGGGTTTGAAATTTGAAATAAAATTATTAAAATACTACATATTGAGAATGGTTAATAAAACATCCTTTTGATAAGAGAGAAATGGGAGTATGAAGGTCTTCTAGAATAATCATATAACTAGGTTTTCAAGTTGGAGAACATAAGTGGGAAGTAAAGATATAGACATGGAAGAAAGATGTAAATAATTATAGATAATTATAGATATCATTGATTTTAAGAAATTGGGTGATCCATAAAAGGTTAACAACCACAAATCCATTAATATTTAAAGGATTAAAAGATGATAAGATCATTATAAATGAAGGTATTAGGATAACATTTCTTTTAATATACTTTTCCCTGAGTTGAGGAATTACTTTAATATCTATGAATATAAGGAAATATACTTACTTAATATATTTATATTCCATAAGAAAAATTTAATCCTTTGGTTGTTCTTCGATCAATTTCCACTTCAACTCTTACTCTAAGAAATGAATATCAAAAAATGATGTTTTTAGGTATGAAGCAATAAAATTAACTTTTAATGTATCATAATATCTATAAAATAGTGACAAGTTACTCCTCTTATATTTACTAAAACCAACATGGATAATAAAATTATTCAATAACATCCAATGTTAAAATAAATCTATTCAATCGATATTTAACCTTAAATATTATCTAAAATATGTCTGACCAAATTTATAAAGAAGGTCACTAAATTAATAATATATTCCCAAGAAAATATTCAGGGTATCTTAATGTCAGATTCCAAATATTTTAATACCTTTATTACCAAAAAAAATTAATGAAAAAATTTATGCTTCCAAAAATAAAATATTAAGTTGTTGAATATATTCCATATATCCAAGCATGTAGTAAACTACAAAAAAGATAACATAAACCATCAAATCACTTACTAGTTTTAGGGTTACCAATAATATACCATAAACATCTCTTTATCATTATTATCTCAATATTTATCACATATTAAGATTTATCTTCCATTAATTATGTGTGTTTCAAGAGGTTCATCTTGTCACTAAATCACCTTTCTTGATCATCATTACCCTTTAATATATGCTCTAAAATCCTTAAATAAAGTGTACTATAGTACAATCCTATTACAGTTTATGATTTTTATAATGATAATATCATTGATAAAATACTTCTAAAATATATTTCACGATCCCAAATGAAAGTTATTTAATCATTTTACTTCTGTTGTATCAATGAAATGTGATTGAAATTGATCCATTTGATTTTTCTAGGGTATATTCCCTGGATTCGTGGGATATTAATTTGTTTATTTCCCCATATCTTTATAGTTTAAGCATTGAATAATGGAAACTTCTTTATTTCCCTTGAAATCATGAGAATTGTGCCCTTTCTGCACACACTTGTAGAAAACATCAACTCCATTCAAGAAAGTACCAGGGTGTTTTCTTCCATAATTATCACATGTGGGAAAATAATTCTTTCCCTTATTCCCTTTATATATATTTTTCTATGCCATCCTCTTCTTCTCTTTCTTTCCTTAGAATCCATATGACTTATATAATTCATTCTCTATCTTTATAGCATATGATACTATGTTCTCGTATTATGGGAATTTTTGGGATACTATTTTAGTTTGAATGATTTACTATAACCCATCAAAGAGACAATCAAAATTACACTTTGAATTATTAATATAGTCCGTAAAATGCCCTATTAAATATGTTAGGTTTGATTTATACTTAGAAAACTTTTTATCTCCATTTTGTCTTAGATTTAGGAATTGTATATCTATATCGGCTCATTGATCATAAAAAAAATACTTTTCCAAGAAGAGTACCTTAAAATCATTCCATTCCATGTTTTATATTTATTCTTAATTCTCAATTTTTTGAATAAATCACTACCATTGATCCTCGTCTTCTTAGAGATTATAAACTTCCAAGTAAACATTCTCCCTTTTATTGCTTCCCAATGCAAGAAATATCTTCTCTATGGAAATTTTCCATTACTCGGCTATAAATGGATCTATAGTCTCATTGAATGATGAGGTTGATGGAGCATAAATAGGTCTAATATCGTTACATTTCATGGTTTATTATCATTATTCTACATAAAGGAAAGTTTTTTTCTCATAACCTGAGTCAGCTACCCCAATATGGTTATAATTCCTTTAGTTCCAACACCATATCGAGATCTGAATTCATTATCATTACGAGGAGGGAAATACCAGCATGGGGTGTGTAAATTGATACGGTTTAAAATCCTTCCAATATGAACCATTTCTAAATAATTTCATGCATTATATTATATCATAACATTATGAAATGTAATTTATAATACCAATACTAGTGAACCACTTAACATAAATTGAAAACTTTATGCATGATTTATCTCATAATAATAAACATAGTTTCTTTGGGGAAGTTTTCAGATAATAAAAATATTTTCAAAACCTTAATAATTGTTTGTAAAAAAATGTGAATTATCATAAGAATATACCTAGGGATTTTCAAACCAGGTGCACAGTAAGGTTTGTTATTGTGTACTGGTAATTATCAAGTCAAGCTCGATGCTCCTTTTTTAAAGTTATTACACCTAGCTACATATAATCCATAACCACTCCCACTTATAGTATCCATATAGGGATATATTTCGAGGAAAAACAAAATAACCTCTATCTTACCAAAACTTTAGTTTGTTCTTCTATACTTATCGTCAATGTCTATCATAGGGTAATTTTCCATAATCTATTTTTTCTTAAATCTAGTTCTTAAGGTTTATACTAAACATCCTCTGATACCAACTATAATGACCCTGACTCTAGTAACTTAGAGTCAGTGTCTACTTTATTAAATTGGTACTAGATACAAGGAACCATATCCCAAAGTAATTAATAGTTTAGTAGTCTTGGTAAACTAGTTACATGCTTGAAATTAACATTAAATTTTAAAAAATCAAATACACAATGTATTTTATTTTATTATCCCTGAGAGTTTATCCCAACATATCAATCACAAAACACTTCATGGTATCCCAGGGAAAATAAAACATAATAATGGGTGAGATCAGATGTTTAGTAAGGGTAAGAGTACATCAGAGTCTATCATTAATAAATACGAATAATAAATATAGAAATATAAATAACTGAAACACATTCCATTTAATTAATAAACTGAGCATAATATGATAGAAATAAGGGATTATCAATAAAATACATATAAGTAATCACATAAGCTGGAAACATACCCATGGATATTTTAACTAATAAAATAATCACATGGAAATAATTGATCTCATAATAAGGGAACTCATAAGTTTTGAAATTTAAAAATATCAAGACCGTCCCCAAAATAGTTTAAATTTATTGGTAGAAACCCACCTAATTTAACCAACTAATTTGTCTCATGAGACATGTTGATGCATCGAGTGGCTATCCATAACCAGTCCTCAGAATTATATTATTAATTCTAACAAATTCCTCATATTAAAGGGGAAAACATAATCAAAATAAACATTTTTATTGAAAAAATAACAAATTAATTTTTAATAGATTCCCTAATCTAATAAACAAAATCATAAATTATCTAGAGTAATAGGTGAATGGTAATAAAATTGTACTTCCTCAATCAAACTGATCATAAACCATCCAAAGAAATATTACGTATGATATCAATAAAATAAATCACTATTGTATCATTAGTAAAATAAATGTTTGATGTCTTTAGTGCAAGAAATAACATAAAAATATCCTTAAAAACCTTTTTGAAGAAAATTACCTTTTCAATTTGAAAATATTTTTAAAACTAAAACTTAACAAAATATTTTGAAAATATTTTTATTTTTAAATAAAATTTTAAATTTTTTATATTAATATTTAAAACATTTATCGGTCATGATTGTGTAAAATTATGTTCATGCCATATATGTTAAAATGAAGATTCCTTTCAATTTTTTTGTAAAATCTAAGCAGGCCTTGTTTTAAAACTGAAATAATGGTACCATTATTTTTTTTGTAAAAAGTTAAAATTGTTAAAAATTTATTTAAAAAATAATTTGGAAAACATTTAAATATTTTTGAAAACATTTCTAGAAAACATAGATTTTGATTAAAAAGGATTTTTGATCAAAGAGAGAAATTAGTCGGATTTTCTAAACAACATTCTCTTAATCATTTTAAGTATAGAAGAGTGCGAAAATGGTAATATTACTAGTTAAAGTTCATAAATAAATAGATGATAATAAAATAGATTTTGATTAAGATAGAAATATCAAATAATTCCCCCAATAGATACTTAAAAAATAATCATGAATAATGATGAGATTCTGAAATAAACCCTTACCTAGAATCATGATCCCCATAATAGAAATAACATAAAATAAAGCTAAAAATATCATAAATAGGAATATATTCATAATATAACATATCAAAATGGGATTTACATACACCACACAAAGGAATAATTGGTGAATATGGTGGATGAATCTGGGAGGTAAAAGTGAGATGAGAAACCCTTACCTCAGGTTCAACTTCTATCATATATTCTTGAACCTCCTATGTAATAAATATATGTTTATTATAAATATATTATAGAACCATACTCATATATCTCATACCATATAATATTTAATTATAGTTTGTTTTGTCTTGAGGTGTGTTATTCCAATGGAGGGTGATTGTAGGGGGTTAAATTTTGGTGCAATCGATCCATGTTGGGTACAATGTCCTAGAATGGTCTCTAATGATTTTATTCGCCAGGCCAGAAACACCCAACAGCTACCACATCCATTATTCATGGACCTTCATTCCAAAGGTAGGTTTTTCTTCGATAATTTAGTCAACGAAACTTAAGAACATACATTGGTATAGAGAATGGGAACTAGGGCTCATCACACCCTTTTGGGGGAAATTATTGCCTATTCATGCACTCGAATATAGATTTAAGATATGTTTATTTGTTCATTAATCCATATTTAATTCCCAATCATGTGTCTATGTAACACTCCTAAGTCATAAAATAAATCATAAATATGCATGGGTCTAGAATATCTTATATGTTTCCACGGTTCTCCATTAATGAAGATATATGTATGTATCTGAGGTTCATCATCAATGTTACCCTTTTGTGTAAAAATCAGTAATTCCATGGTCTTTGATTAAGATGACATGGTATAAGACATGTGATGAGGAACTTAAGGGTTTATCGTCATATCTGGGGACATGAGATGTTTCAATATTGGGATTGAACCCGTAAGATTGGTTTCTTATGTATCCTCATCTAAAGAATCAGAACTTGTGGAGTTCAGTGAAACTTAACTGGACACATCACTTTTTAAGGTCATGTGATGAGGACCCATCTAGGATGTTTAATTTCATGCAGCAAGGAAATATAAAAAAAATATTCCCCATCAAGATTTGATGGGGGACTTACGCTGAAGTGGCCCAAGTGACCCATAATAGATGTGGTCCTTTGGGGGGACACGTCTCTACTAGGGATATGGCCCTAAGAACTTTAGGGTTGATTTGGGAGCTGGGTTCGGACCTCAAATAGGCTTCTTATATATCTTGGTTATTTGGGAATCAAATCCCATTTATTTTGAAATCCCATGCATTTTAACGTCATGTGGTGAGGACGAAAGTGATCTGATGTGAAAATTATTGAATGGATGGGATAGGTGAAGTATCAGGCTTGAAACTCAAGAGTGTTTCCTATATATCCCAGTTAGTTGGGAATCAAAGTCCATACAGTTCTATAGAGTTTGGACTTATACTTCAATGGATTCCCATTGCAGGGGTATGATTTGGGAATAACTTTTGAGGAGGGTGCCCCTTGATCTCGGGCCTTAGATAGGTGTCCTATGTGTCTTGGTTAGAACAGGAATCAGGGTTCTCATAGTTCAATTGGAGAGTAAATATTTTGGATACTGTTATCATCGTTAACCTCTAATCCCATGTGATTCATGATTAGTGTTAGAAATAAGAGGAAGTAGTGGATCCAAAAAATCACACTCTTTTCCTTCTCCACTAGTGGAAGAGTTTGGGGGTACAATGCTTCCCTATATTCAATTTACATTGTACATGGGTCCAATTAAATTAAAGAATAAAGGTTAAGGGCATAGTTTTTGGGAGGATCAATAGTGAAACCTCCTATGATCAAAGGGGCTTACTCCATGAGGGATGCCCTGATATTGGTTCTTAGAAAGGGGAGGAGCTTTCCTCATCAAAGGAAAAAGCAAGTGTGATTTTCCTTATTTATCACTGGACCTCATCAAAAGTAATGGACTATGATTACCCTTAATCCCTAGAACAAGGAGGTTCATGTGAGTATCCCAAAGTTGGAACCTAGGTTACCATGGGAATATAAACTTAGAGACATTTCACGGGTCCACCTTATTTTGGGGATTACCCACATGACTCTTCTTACCATGGATACGTAAATTCAAAAGGATGAACTAATGCACTCGATGGTCTTATCATACATGTATGGTGGCTTTGGGGAGTCTTTTTCCTAATACCATTGGATTGGGTCACTGAGGGACAATGGATGATGCGACGAGAATAGAAGGAAATGATTGGATCCAAAGGGTGGAATGCTTAATAACACCCTATTCTGTGTAGCATTTTCTTATATGGGATGTGGTTTCATATGCATAGAATATTTCTATGTGGGTGAGGTATCCATTAGTGCACCATGATTTCACACAGACCTCCATTCAGTCTGTGTATCATGATGTGACATGAGGATAGGTTCCACCCATGTAGTGTGATTCTACACAGGGCCAGGTTCTACCCGCATAGTGCGATGCTAAATGAGGCATGGTTTTGTCCATGTAGAGTGAAGCTATGTAAAGCTGAGATCTACCCACATAGAAATTTTCTACATGGTGATGGGTTCCATCCACAGAGCAATTTTCTATGTGGGGCATCATATTGTAAAAGGGGAACTAATTTTGCATCATATGGGAAATTCATTTGTGAAGAAAGTTGGGTTTGTGGTTCCCCAATTAAGTTAGTTTTTATTCTTTTAATTCTTTGTAGTGGTTTTTACCTATAGATAATTTCCAAAAGAGTTCACATTTTTTTGGTAATCTCTTCTTTTTTTCCTTCATCATTTTCCCCCTCCAAAAAATCCCTCTTTAACTCTTCCCTTTGAGGACCTTTTATAGAGAGGTTGAGGAACTAGATTGATGGGATGTGAAAGTATTTTGTGAAATAACAAATAATAAACCCTTCATGTAGATGAATCAGTCAATGGGGCACATGATCATTGTCCATGGTGACAAGAATTACCACCTTGGTCCCATGAACGACTTCATTTTTTTTGTAGGAATCCTTCGGTTTTTCCTTTCCCACAAACCATTTGAGTTCACGAGGGACATAGTATATGAGATGGATTTATCTACCTCCATCCCACAAATGACATAATTTACAAGGAACTAGTTCCATTTCAACTTCCCATAAAAGACTTAGTTTGTAGTGGCTTTACAGAGCTGACATCCATGTAGAGCGGTGGTCTGCTAAGGACTTATGCTTCACGATGCCTTTTTCTACCTTCGGCATTTCTTTGGACCCTTCTACATTATTATTTAATTCTGACTTCAATTTTTTTCTTTCCATTTCAAATTCCTTAGAAGTATTTTATTTCCATTTTAATTGTTTTTAGGACCCAATAAATACCCCCCCATCTGAATGGGATCTGATCGGTATTAAGAGAAGGATATTCTGATGAAGAAAACGGCCCTAACTTAAACTAGCTTATGGTATGAGGATAGACCCATCGGAGGGGAACATGACTATATATAGGGGTCCCAGGTCATTTGTACTTTACCATGTTTCTTGGATAACTTTGCACTCCTGATATTCTATCGAATTCCCTGTTTCCGCAAATGGGATCCTTTGTGGACACCCTCTCTTATAAACTGAACATTGAATTCTATGAACTGAATAACTCCATCCATAAACAGTGAGTTCGAGATTCCATGTAGCATGGGTTTTTAGGTAGTTAACTTGTTCTGTGAACTATCAGTTCGATGGCCAACACTTCATGATCTAGCACCTTACAAGATTCTATGGACTGTTGGTTCATGGACGGTGCCTTCCATAGACAATTAGTTCACGGTACTTCCATTATGAGGACTAATTTCAGTTTGTTTCAATTTTTTTGAGAATAACTTTTTGGATGATATTTTGTTGAAGACCGGGATAGGTCCTTCATAAGTTTTTTCTATTTTTGATACTATTGATCCTCCCCTTTCATATCTCAATAAAATGCAGAAGGGTCTAATAGACTCTACTAACAAAAAGGTCATCATCATCATATTTCATAAATACATAGCTACACTCCTTAGTGTAGGCCAAAAAGAACATCTGACTTCAGATAGGCAGCCCATTTATGGATTTGGTCTACTATGTGATGTAGTGATTCCATCATCACACTGATTAGACCATCCCTCAAACTAGATAATATATTAGATCACCATTCCATGGGCCCTTATTTCGGTTAAGGGACAGTTCATACAAAAGGAAACCAATGATAGATCTATGATAAACTAATCCCCTTATTCACTAGAGGATGCACGATGAGGACTAGAGGACAAGGTTCATTGATATCACAACATTGTGCGAAATGACACAATGAATGAACAACATGTCTAGTCATCAAAATGTGATCTCTGTTATGGAAACTAATTTGGTCAATATTGGGGGTGGATTTTCTTGGTTCACCAAATCTGTGAAATTTTTTGACCTAAATTATAGGTTTTGGGGATTTATGAAGTATTTTGGGTATCCCTATCCTATTTCTCTCATTTAGAAGCTTATTAGAAGATAGATCCCAATCACAAACATTATTCATTTAGTCCATGGAGAGTTCAGAATTAGCCTCTGGGATATTTGACTAATTTTAGGAGTTCCTATTATTGTAGATACGTATGATGAATTTATACTACCTTAATCCACCTAGGATGATGAGGAGAGGGATCCTCCTCTAGTTAAGATACATTTTGACAAAGCCAAAGCCCTTTCAAATGACACTAACCCCCACCTGAAGTAAGGAATACCCTTTTCTGATTATATTAACATCTTTGCTACATAGAGTGGTCAAAACTCTAATGAATTCAGACCAAGGTCCTTCCTGAAAATCGATACCTAAAGGTGGGAATTTTCCTACTGGCCTATCCTAGAGGAGGTTCAAATTCATGAATAGATATGGGAACTTGTTCCTAATTTCAAAAAGTTATTTTGACTAGAGGTATTTCTATCCATGTTCTTAAGAGGTTGGCTCTTACAGGCGCGTGACTCCGGTAATGGGGTGAGAGTCACAACCATTATCATGGAAGCTCATATGGAAACTAACAGATGTATCAACTTGTCCATCCCAATACTATAAAAAATCTACTGCTTATTGGGACGGATCAGTGAAGGGATACCACCTCACCAGTTGATTAGTCCTTTAAAAATCCTCTAGGTTTGTATGGGAGGCTATAAATTTATCAAACCTCTGTTGATTCCTGGTGCTGGTATCCGACCATACCTCTAAAGTATAAGTGGGGTCAAGCTGATGGAATAGGTCATACACGATAAGTCGGATGAATGGGATGCACAAGATGAGAGGAATGGACATGAGTTGATGAACCAAATCAATTTCCATGTATTATTAACTTATAATCCTTACTATTCCCCCATCAGTTTTTTGGTGAACTATGGATTAGATTACAATGCTAAATGAGGATACCTATTTTCTTTGAGAGCGGGTTCCTTGGTCACTAAAATTGACGGGGATCTTATTTGTGAGGGATACATGCCCCCTAGTTTTGGTCATCAATTAAACTATGTCTAGATGGTCTTCCATCTTTGTATTAACAGTGTAGGGAAAGAGAAACATTTCATGATGGCCTAGAAACTTTGGCTAATGTTTACCCGATGAGATACACAGAGTAGGATTAAGCTTCCATATCATGTGGGTATTGCACCTTCCATCACAAATGGTCATGCCGACATTTGGATTCATTCATACCCAAGTGGTCAACTGGAAATTCTAATTCGCTTTGTAACAGTCCCTAAAATGTCTAGGGCTAAAGGGAAACTGAATAAAATTGATGGGAATTCCAAACCTGTAAAGTTCCCATGGAAATACCTTGTTTTTTAACCCTCAAAGATGGTTATGAGAGCCTGGGGTTTAACCTATCAGGCTGCCAGTGTTGCAATTGAAGACCAGATGTTCATCCCTTCTGACTCTACCTTTCCTATGGCCTGGAATAAATGGGATACTTTAAGAATTAGTAAATCATTTCACACTCAATCCCCTTTCACTTTTTCGTTCTTTCTTTAGGGGAAAATTTTCTCTTACCAGATTTTGTTATATGCCAGTGCCCCCTAACATTTCTTATGATGATGACCCCAAGAAAGTGAATCTCTTCCTCCATGAGTATAAAACCTTGATCCATTCTTGATATAATTGTTGTAAATATTCTTTTTGAGTGATTTCCATGGTAATTTATGAGTCCAATGAAGAAGAATATGATGATGATCACACCTCTGGGGTTGCAATATTTCCAATTTTTCTGATGTGACTGGAGAAGGGAAAATTAATCACTTACACCCAGAGCCTTGAAAGCATCTATCCCCTGAGGGTTCTTAGGATTCAGAGGCACCTAGTAGGTAATTTCGGTTAACAAAACCTTCTTTGCTTCCCTGGACTTATCCTCTATCATTAGGCATCCCTATTATGCCTACATTTCTGAAGGATTGGAAGGTTTACGATGACTTTAGATAAAGCACTTCAAATGAAGGCGTCTAGGAACTAATTCAAGAAGAACCATTTGATATTCCAGTCTTTGGAGAAGCCATTGCTCCCACATGAGTTTCTTCTCCTAAAAATCCATGTGAAGTGGTCGTGTTTCTGAATGAGATGGATACTAACCTTCATTCTTCCAAGGAGAGGACTTATTGGTTTGATCGGGTATCATGCATGGTAGTAATCCAACATTTGGATGATGCTGAATGAGAGGTTGTTATATTTTCTGGCCTAAACATTACATTCCCTTTTCCCAATGATCCTAAACCCCATTCCTTATTATTGAAGGATTTTTGGGGACTTAGAAGATGAACCATTCTCTAGTGCACACCCCCAGGTGTACAGCCACTAGGGAATTAGCTGTTTCATATGTGGGGGTAGTTGTGGAGTGTTCTCCCAGGGATAGAGAGTATATGGAGGCCATCATTTTGAAACCTTCTTGTGTATTTACACCTTCAATATCACCTGTTGCTTCTACCAAAGGATCATCTCCCTAGAATACCATGAAACAAAAATAAGAATCACATCTTTTGATACATATAAAATTTGGTATTTCATGTAGCTTCAATATCCTTTATATTTCATTTTCATACTAAAATGTTTCCATTATTAATTAAATCATCATACACATGTCATGAAATAGGTTCAATAAGCAACCAAGTGGCCACTACCCTGTCATTTGTGGCTCCTACTTCTTCTAATGTAGAGGAGGTACCACGGGTGGTTGCGGCTGAACATGCCAGGGTATCTAGGAAATATGAAGCCATTAAGGGTATTCTTAAACCTCATAGTAAACCCATTCATGATCAAATGACCCCTATTGCATCAGGTATAGAGTATTTGGAGGTGGAAACATCAAATATGCATGATGATCCTACTCTCGCAGAGACAACTGGGTCAATTTTACTGGTAGTGGCTGAGTTGAATGAGAAACCACAATTATCAGAGAACATGAGGGAGATTATAAATCTTGAGATACCAACCGCCCCATACCAAATGAATTATTCCCTAATAAAGGGGACATCTTTAAGAGTCGACGCCCCTTTTTAGTATACTAATCCCACTCTTTTAGGGTATACAACCACAAAAGAGGGGGCAGTCTTGAGACAGGTAATTCTAGAACATTCCATCATTCCTTTATCTATAATGGTTATTACTACAAGCACAGTCTCACTGAGAAACTTTTTGGGATCTACTGATCCTTCTGAGCATAGTTCTAGTCTATATTCATCTTTAGAAGATCTTGAGGTCCATTTTTATATTGAGGATGCAGTACCAACTTTGTTGGGTGGGGATGTCGTAATGTATGTCATAGAAATTGTTACTTCAGAAAGTGGAGGTTAGTTTTCCACTTCTCTAGCCATTTCTCTTTTATCTTATGATTAAAAAATCCATTTTACTTTACCTTTGATTTTAGGATCACAACCACAAGCACTTGAAACTACGGTTAATGATTCGATCTTTCATCTCATCAATACTACAGAAGAAGCGATGGATGAGGGGTCAAATCGCACCAAGGACATTGATTCGAGACCTTATCTGGTGGAACTAATTCTTGAATACATTTTTTCCCTCTTATAGTGATTCTAAAGCAGAAAAGGAGGGATTAATTGGCCTCTGTACGATTCACTAGAATGTGTGGGGAGAAATTTAGAAGCTGATTTTATAAACCCTTCTTATAAATATGACAACAAATCTTCCCAAGTTATGCCACTTGTTTTTATTTCTTATATATGGGGGTTCAATTATCATGGTATCCATGACATAGTGAAGTAGGTGTTAATTTCTAGAGAGGAAATTGGCACACTCTATCCTCATATTTCCACTACAAATTCCATGGACCATCATGACAACACCATACAAATTCTAATAAATGAAATTATTGAGCATGATGGTGCATCCACAATGTAGCCTAGAAAATTCACACAGAAAAGGTCCTTAGCAGAGTAGCTTGTTCAAGAAGTGCAGCCGCATAAAAAATAAATGGAGTGAATTAAATAGTAATGTTCATGTGCCACATAAGTAGTTAATGAGGGGAAACAACTACTGGAATAAGAGTAAAAGGATGGGATTGACATTGTGAAGGAGGTAGAGGCATTGCATATGGGTTCGGAGGCTGAGACTGTGACTTTGTCAGAGCTTATCCAAGCCATTGAAGAATCGAATCAGGCATTGATACAGTCTTACAAATCCATTGAACGACTCCTGTAATTATAATGTTCTACTCATATGGATAGATTCCAATATGGGGATACTCTTCTTATCTTAATTTAATGGGATGAAAACGTTTTTCCCTCCAGTACTTCTCCTTAATCATCTCCTATAATGCCAATTGGTTATAATTTTCCACATTTTAAACTGATAATTTTCACAGGATATCAATCTGAATCAGGATCTAAGATAATGAAATTAAAATGATCAATTAATGCTCCAATTTTTTTCTAAGATGAGGGACTCAGTTATCATAGTTTGAATATTTATAAGGATAACTAGAAACCCCTACTAAATTTATTTCTTTTTTCATTATTACCCTATTTTTTTCCTAAACCTGATTTGGTATTGGCTTAGTAGGTATATCTTGGCTTTTTTCTTAGGCCACACTTTGTGTTTTTTTGACCTAACAAGCATTACAACTCTTTCAATTTTTTTTGCACGATATTTTTCCAAAATCATATAGCGGATTGGTTAAGTGAGCTACTACTCAACTCTTTTCTAGGGTTACCTTTTTATTTTTTCATCCTATTGAGTTTCATGTCTCTTCTCATGGGAATTTTAATATTTTTAACATCATACTATCATTACTGATGTTTTAGGTCGAACATCTTTCACTATGACTTGCAGTGCGAGTGCCCTGATTAGGAATCATTGAATGATGATGTCCCAATGTCATTCATAAATGAATGAGGGATTTTTTTTGACCCTATTTTTTTTTGTTTCTGGATATGAGGCATGATATGAGGCATGGAAGCCATGGGGAATATGGAAGTAAGAAAAACCTCTCCCAAGGAAAACTTTTCCTTAGGTTGACAGCCCCTTTTTGTGGGAAACTTATGTAGATCTGTCAGGGAATTGTATGCATAGTAAAACAAAGTTGTTTGTAGGACACTATCCATCCATTTTCGATGGCCATAAAATTTTATTAGAATTTGGATTCACTTTGTTGTTGGAAAACATAGTGGGTGGCCTATTGTGGGAACAATGTCTGAAAGTAATAGGGTAATTTTTATAGAATTTGTATAAGAACACCACCCCAATATGAATTTGACTTTTTTAAAGGAGGGTTTGAACATGGTGGAGTTTAATTCTGTACAACCATGATGTTTGAGGTTTATTATTTAAAGTCATTTAACTTTGACCAAGGGACAAATAGTTCTCCCTTTCCACGGTAGTCTGACCAGAAATGTTCTATCATCTTCAGACATGAAAGAGAAGAAAATATATAAACTATAATATAAGGGGGTTCTAAAACTAGGGAGTAAGGTGGTATGTGAATGTTATAGGGGCATATAAAGATAGGAAAATCCTCTATAGAGAAATTTTTTTCATTTGGTTGATAATCCCTTTTGGTGGGAAACTTATGCGGAGCCATTAGTGAATTGTGTGCATAGACAAAAAAATTTCCTCATGACACTGAGCTTCCATTTTCAATAGCCAGGGATGATTATTGAGATTCAAACCTTTTTGGAAACACAGTACAGTTTCTAAAAATGGGGTTCCTAAATATTAATGGGGGAATTCTAGGCCAAATTTTACCGAGAATATATAGAGTCATTTTCTCCCTAGAGGTGTGAGTAGGTTCCATATGTAGGTATGATCCTTGTGCAAGAAAGGAAGTGAAAACCTTGTTTCATGACTGGACTCGAGATATGAGATTCAGGTGTCCCTACATATCTTGCAATGATAAGAATCAAGATATATGTAGTTCTATTTTTGGTTTCTCTATATGAGGATCATGTTTACACATAGGAATGGAGCATTTTTGTCTTGCATATGAATTCTCCAATGATGAGGGAGTCATATTGGGATTTCCTATGTTGATTTATTTCATTCATAGTAACATAGAGGAAAATACCTATTTCTATGTTTGGGACTCAGAGTTAACATTGGGTATCACACATCATGCAATTTTAATGACATCTAATTAGGACATTAATATAGAATACATGAGTAAATGGGGGATAACCGGGCCAGAATATTCTGACATGTCCAAGATGTAGGGAGGAAGGAATGTGTAAACCATGGTTCTGAGGGATCTCAGATTAGGAGAGATGAAATCGGGATTAAAATTAATTGGGCATATGGAAGTACAAAAGGCCTATACTAAGGAATAATTTACCCTTGGTTTACAGTCCATTTTCATGGTCAACTTATGGAGAGTCATCGGGTCATTGTGTTCATGGTCAAACAAAGGTGTCCACAAGACACTAACCTTCCATTTTAGATGGTTGGGGACGTTTTTAATATATAAAATCACCCAAATCATTTTGTTTTGGTTGATGAAAAGGATGGTTCTAGACAAATTAGAAATAATATAACCACAATTACCCCTAGAGATGGGAATTTTACCTATATAGATCATACTTGTACGTAGGGTGGTTCATTTTGATTTCTTTTTTGAAGTTAGACCTAAGTTCAAATATATGAGTGTTTATAGATTAGACTCCCTGTATAGGTTTGGTTCATATGCATGGAGTGGACATTTTCTTTATATTTTTTTCTTCAAGGGTGTCTCATCCATAGGTCTGTAATCCAAGAATCACTGTGTATCCTATATGTACAGGAATCAGGACAAATGTAGTTATTAGGGTAACATGTAGTATATTGTCATGCAGTTAGGAATTTTAGTCTCCCCTACACATGGAGGAGAAACCTAAGGTTCATTTAAATTTCATTCCACCAGGACCAACCATTGTGGATTGACTTTCCCTGGCTCTATGGTGAATCCCATACCGAGGTCCCTAATCCCACATGAGATATACTCGGTGTGAGAAAAAAGGGGCATTAAGGTTTCAATTCACCGCTTAGGGTTAGAATGATCAAGAAAAGGAAGATTTTATATTTGGGATGATGCAATGAAGTTTACCATCATACTACAAGAAACGTTTTTCATGTTGTTTAACATTGTGTGATTAGGATAATTCTGTATAGATTAACATCATGTGGAAAGGATGTAGATGTCATGCAGTTTTTAATCATACAGTGAGGACTTCGATACCATGCAATTTATCATCATGCAATGAGTACATAGATACCCCAACATGAAATAGGTTAAATGTTTTTATTCTTGAAATGGTCCCACAAATAAGAAATATGTAGGGATTCCCATTCTTTGACTTAGTTTGTGTGTAGAGGAGGGATTTTTTATGCGTTCCATGGCTGGATCTGAATCATAGAATTCAGTAATCACTATGTATCCAACAAGATTAGGATCATGCCACATATAACTCTTTAAAGAAATGACCCTGTGTAGGTCTATCCCATATGCATGGAGAGCATATTTTACCTTGGGTGAGGCTGAATGAGGATGAAGTCTAGGTTTCACTTTGTATCCTGTGCAGATAAGAATCAATCCATATATATTTTTAAGACATGTCATAGAAGGTGACCAATTCTAGAGGCAATTTTCTCTCAGTTGAGGACACTATTATGCCACCCATTTTAACATCATGTAGTGAGGATGTTTTTTCCATGCAGTTTAACATTATGCGGTGAGGATGTGGGTGGCTCTTCATGAAAGAGATGGATGTTTTGGATCCATGTAATAAGTCTTTCATAAAGGACATTGGAAACATAGATTAACATTGTGTTTTAGGGAAACATTTCATAGAAATATTGAGTAAGTATGGGCTAATCGGGCCAGGATATTCTGGCATGCCTTGGACATGAGTGAGGGAAGAATGCGTAAACCATGATTTTGGGGGCCCTTAGATCCGAAGGGATGATGAAAGTATTGGGATCCAATGGGAAGAAAGAGGTAGGATATGCCTCTCCTTAGGAAGAATTTTTATTTGGTTTAAAAACCCTTTTTTTGGTAAACATATGCAGGGTCGTCGGGTCATTGTGTTCATAGTTGAAAAAAGGTATTATCAAGACACTAACCATCAATTTCTGATCACCGAGGAGGTTTATGGGAATCTAATACTTCCTAGAGAGCAGAATTTGATGAATGGAAAGGATGTGACTATTTACACAAAAAAATATTTAGATTATGATTAGCGATGAAGTATGGAATCCCCTATATTGATCTGGATCTTATACAGGGGTCATCATCCTTTAACACTTCCTTATTGTAGGAATCAATATTTGTAATATCCTACATAGACTTTAATTTTATGTGAATGAGATTTTGGGCATTTTTATTTTTCCATTTTTCATGGCTGGACCTAGTAACAAAATCCGGGTGCACTATGTATCTCGTTGTACTAAGAATCAATCCACACGTAGTTCTTGAGGTACCATATAGTTAAACGTCGTATGATTATGACTTTGGACATGAAATTTAGTGTCTTTCGGTAAAGACCATCACCTATAGTGGATTGATACGACCATGAGGAATTCCCTACCAAAATCCCTAAGACCACGTAAGTTGGGATTATTTTGAGAAACAAGGGACGATAAAGGATTACTCCGCCACACAAGGGTAACATAACAAAGGGTGGGTGAATTTCACCTTTGATCATTTGCATAGATAATACTGGGTTTGGGATTCTGGGCATCACTATGTAAACTGTGTTAACAGGAACCAATCCATTTGTAGTTCTATGAAGTTCCATATGCATGTCTGACTCATATGCAGGGGAGGGAAATTTTAATTTGGATGGTGTTTGGATGAGGATATGGAATCTGAGTGTCACTATTAATCATGAGAGGGTTGGAATCAAGACACACATAGTTATAAAAGTATGTTCCATGTTCCAATCAGACCCATAAATTATGAGGGTCAGTTTTTAGATGGAGGTTGGACCATGATGTAGAATTAGGGTGTCACTACATATCCTTCGAGGGTAGGAATGAAGCCAAAAGTGGTTCTAGATGTATGTTCCCCATACCTATCTAACTCGTGCATATAGAGGGGTAATTTTTTAGATGGTGGGTGTACTAGGATATAGAATCTGGGTTTCACTACATATATGGTGAGGGCAGGATTCAAGAAACATGTAGTTCTAGAAGAAACTCCATGCATAGTTTTGGTCTGTAAGCAAGGAAATTGGAATTTTTTCTTTTTGTGTTGGTGCTGGATGGACTAGGATATAAGATTTTGGTGTCACTACATATCCGATGATGATAGGAATCAAATCAAGCCACATATAGTTATAAAAGTAGTATCCTTGTTTAGGTTTGGTCCATTCATAAGGAGAGAGGAATTCTTAACCATTATTTTGAGGTGATGGACTTTTCATATACCTTTGTGCTTCATTCGTGCAGTGAAACCCTTACCAAAATTCCTAATCTCGTGTGAATTATACTCGATGTGAGAAACAAGGAATGGTAAGGGTATCTCTAAATGTTTAGAAGTATCTAAGGGTATGATAGAGGAATTTTGTATCATGTGGTGGCTAGAAAGTGATCTAGGATTGAGGCATCTCTACGCATTGTATTAAAAAATGGAAATCAAGCCATACATATTTCTGTGAAAAGACCTCACTGCATTGGTTTGGGCCATACACAGAGAGTGGAATTCTTTTAATGGTGGCTAGACCATGATCAGAATTTGGGTTTCACTATTTATCCTATGAGGTCAGGAATCAAGTCACATATAGTTCTGGAGAAAGAGAGTTCTCATGTGGATCTGACTCTCACGTAGGAATAAGGGATTTCATCTTTCTCCCACAAAGAGTTGACTCATGTGCAATGAATAATTTGTTGGAATATAATTATCTCCATATAGTTTTAATTTCATGTGGTTAGGATGACATATTCTATGTAGTTTAACATCTTGTGGTTAGGACATTCCTCCACATGGTTTAATGTCATACGATCAGGATGTTTCATCATGCAGTTTTTGGTCATTTGATCATGATAGTTTTCTTTTGGATATATGAAATAGTTCTTTAAGAACCTTGATTTTTTTGGAGTTGTGGTGAGCTATACATCCATTGAAATCAAATAATAAGATCCATTGGAGTATAATTTTTGTATGACATGCGTGCTTTCCCATTTTTGGCTCAAATTTTGGAGGTTTCATTACAAGTATCTTCAAATTTCTGAGGATCATGACAATTTCTCCTTCGAGGAAATACTAGAGGGGAAACTTTTTTTAGGGATCCTAAAATATGGTTATAGTAAACTTATAAATAGTTAAAAGTGTGCAATCATTTCTCATCCAACTTCTCCATATCATCAAGCCATTTTTTGGGACTTCTCATCTGCAGATAATTGATCACAAATGGAAACGTGGAGTGATGGTAGTTGAAATTTGATGGGTAGAACTACCTCTCTCCCGTATACTAATGAGTATAGGGTTTCATGAGTGGTAGTACAGGTTATGTTCTGGTAATCCCATAGTGTATGTATGAGCTTTTTCATCAATGATTTTTTGTCATTGTTTACCATCTTCTAGTGTGTGTTGTATAGGGTCTTTCTGAAGGCATGTATCTATCCATTGGCCACTGCATGGTAGTGGGATGAATGTTTGGCCTTGATACCATACTTCTGATATATATTTTATAATTTAGTATAGTAGAAATTGGTTCCATTTTCTATTAGTATTTTATGAGGTACACCAAATATGGTGATGACATTAGCTTTCACAAAGCTGACAATGCTTATTACTACGACCTCTTCGAGCAGTAAAACTTCTGCCCATTTGGAATAGAAGTCAGTTGCTATGAGATTATACTTGAAATTTATTACCATAGCAAGAGGATACGATCCAATGATGTCCATTCCACATATGGAAAATGGATAGGAGTACTTCTCTATGTGAAGTAACTCTGGGAGTTGGTGGATGAAATTGGCATTGACTTAGCTGGAATAGAACTTCTTATTGAATATAGAAAAATACCACATCATGGTGGTCCAATACTATCCATGCATTCAAATTTGATGAGAGAGGTTGGATGTTGATTGATGTGCCCCTAAAGTTTCAGTATGAACTTATTTCATTATGGCAACGTTATCTTCTCCATCAGTTCTCCTAAGAAGAACCCCATCAAGGCCTCACTTATAGAGGACATTTTATTGGTTTGTTCCATCATATAGAAAAAATTTAATTACTCATCTCTGCATCTTCTCCCTTCCATCCCTATCTGGTGTTATTTCTTCATTTTGGAGGTAATTTGAAATGGGATTCATCCAGATGGTTGTATGAACCTAAGGCTCAAGGATGGTGCCTAATCTCATTGATTTTTTTTGTGTTGGCCTTAATGAATGGTAAGACCATCTGACATTGGTGGATTCTAATAACCATTTCATCCTGGTCTGGATCCACTAGATCTATGGATACATTTTCTAATGCATTGTCATATGCGTTTTGAAACTCAGGGACATGAGTTAATGTTGTCTCTAATGGAAATTTTTTCATCAGATCCCAGACATGGTCTATCATAGGGATTAATTCCTCCTTATTGATAGAATAGTCACCATTTAATTTCATGATGACTAAATCCAAATCAAATTTTATCTTAAAGTGTTGTTCTTGTACTTGAAGTGCCTTCTCTAGGCCTGTAATGAGAGCCTGTTACTCTACTTCATTGTTTGTTCACCCCTCTGATAGTAGGAAGTATTAAGGTAGGTATTCTTACTTTGGAGATATGAGTATGAATCATATCCCCAATTTTTTGAGATTAGGGTCCTCTATCCTTTTTTATGTCATTATTATAGATTCACCATCAAATAGAGAAATACTCTTCATTAGGTAGTTCAACATCTAATGGAGTTATTTCTAATGGGGGTGCTGTGCAAGAATGTTTTCTAACACCTAGGGTTTAATGGATTTATAGGGTATGAACCATATATCATACTCATGTAGGATAAATGACCACCGTGATAGGTTTTTAGTCAGTATTGGACAACTGAGAATATACTCGAGTGGTTTTTTATGAGAGACCAGGTGGATATTGTGGTGTTGAAAATAATGCCTCTACTTCTAGGCTACAAATATTAGGTCCATTTATCTCTTATCGATATTTTAATAACATGGCTCAACATAAATCATGGTATAAATGAGATAATATAGGCTATTTTCTCTACTAGTTTCATTATTCTCTGTGAGGAAGGGGCCTAATGATTCCTCTAAGGCAGTCACGTACAAAATTAGTGGTCCTCTTCAATAGGTGGAATTAATACTGGAGGGATTAAGATATATTATCAGTCCACTAATATGTGACTGTAGACACCCTAAAATGTGTTCCATGTACTTTTCTTAAAAATTAAATATGTGAACCTAACTTAGACCCTAAATGATATGTTTCAGAAAAAATACATCTTTATGGAGGAAGAAAGAGTAGACATAAAATCCATGTTTCATGACCAAAACAGTCTTTGACCAGACTCAAATATTTCATGGTGAAACTCTCCATTTTTCATGGGGGCTAGTGATGGTAGAGAAGGCATCGACCCAAAGGTCTGAGACCACAACCTAGAATTGATCCCAATTAGGGGTGCGGAGGAGCATCTCCCATGTTATAGAGAAGTAGGTTTGCCAAGGTAGACCAAACAGGTGACCCGATGCGCACACAACCTGTTCATACCACCTGCATAGCCCTGGAAGAACCCCCCCCCCCCCCACCCCACCCACATGGTACACCTATGTTGTGGACCTGTGCTAAGGACCTATATAGTTCATAAGTTTTTCCACCCCCTGTGTGGGAAACCTAGGCCATGGACCTATGTTGTGGACCTATGCTGACAACATCTTTCAACTAGGTCCCTTGTTTACCTATAAATATAACCCATGGGCTCCTCATTTCAAAAAATAAAAAAATGGAAGGACCCCTGAAGCTCTTATTGAACAACACCTTCAACTAGGGCCCCTGAATTTTTATAGGTATCTCTCAAAAACATGAGAGAATAGAGAATTAAAGTGGATAAATTAGGATCAAAGTCCCTTCAAGTTCTATAATAAAAGACACATATTAGAGGAACCTTTCTCAATAATGAAAATAAACCTGTGAGAGGCCCCTTCCTTAAGAAATGACCAGTGTGGGAGTCTTACAAGGATACTAGAGGAAACCAAGGGTGCTTATTTTAAGGCCTCAACCAAGATTTGTTTCCACATTGATTCATTATCCAAGGCATATCCAGCTCGCACGGGTCTATTTCCCCTACGTGAATAAATTTATGTTCCTCCTAGGACCTACACGGTATACCTGTGCAGCACACCTACGTCAAGAACCTACACCAAGGACTACATGAGACTCCATTTAATCCCCCTTTCAAGCCACCAAGGGCAGGGACCCTCTCTAATTGGATATCTTGTCTAAAAGAGACCAAATTGAAACATCCACCAAGACCTATGAACTTACACCAACTTGGTGAGTGTCACACCAATGTATCCTCTATTTGGGTATGTATTCCCATAGTCATAGGTTCCCTACACTTGTCTGGTTGGATTTTCAGGGTTCTTATGGTGAATATAGGTATGTAACCCCATGGTAATGAGAACCCATACCCCAGGGGCAGTGTTGGGGAGTTCTCGATATCATATTTTGAGTATGGAACCATGTTCGTACCTTCTCATCTCTGAGACCCAAAGCCTCTATTTCCTAGTAGGGAGGGTAAGGATCACACTTTTTTTTCCTTCAATAGATAATTAGATCCTCCTTCAGCTGCGGAACCGATTTTAGGGCATCTCTCCTAGAGTTAGTCCCTAGCCTTTCATGTAGGAGGTTGTAATATTTGTCCTATTTACCACTTCATACTTCAAATCCATTCCTTCCTTACCTTGGACTCACGACTAATATAAATTGAAAAGAGGAAAGTGTCATAGCCCTAGCCTCTTCCATCATAGCCCTAACCTCTTCTACCATTGATGGAGGAAAAGTGTTTGGTTTGTTGAATCATTCACATACTCTTGTTTCTCACACTATGCATGACTTGCATGGGCTTAGATACTTTTTATGATCACATCACCCACATGATACACCATAAATATTGAACTATGAGAACTATAATTCCTGATTTATATAGGATACATAGAAAGCTCATTTAGGGCCTGATATCAAGGGGAATTCTCTTTAAGAGTAACTAAAAACCATAATTCCATTAATCCTTCCATCCTCTTTAGGAGTAATCATTGAATTAAACCTCTAGACCACGACGAGTCAATACATATCTCATGGTCTTTTTTACAAGTAATCCTATTCAACAGAAAGCCCAGACTTATTCCTCTTAAAGGGAAATACTACCCTACAAGACATACAGAACTACATGGGATTTGATTCCCATCCAAATGGGATACATAGGAAGCCTCCCTGAGGATCAAACCCAACACCCAAAATCAACCATGTTCTCTTTAGAACATATCTCCACCAGGGTCTAATTAAACTTGTAAATTGATATACCTTTCTAGGTTTCTTGGGTTATTTGGGCATAAGTCCCACACCAAATTTTGGATAGGAATATTTTTCCTAGATGTCCTTACCACAAGACATTAAACTATATGGTTTTGTCCTTATCACATGATCTTAAACAGTTATTATGTGTCCCATTAAGCGGCACCAAACTATGTGGGTTCTGATTCCTTTCACAAGGATATGTAGGTAGCCCATCTATGGGTTTGGTTCCAACATCAAAACAAAATTTGTCTCCCTAGATGATGATAGAATCTAGAGTGACCTCCATCTCCCTAGATGACAATAACCTTCAGAGTGACCCACTGTGTGGCTAGAAAACCATAATCATTATAATGACGACCAAATAATCTCTAAGTAGTATATAAAAAGATACCATTGATGGGGAACCTTAAATACATATAGATACCTCCATTGATAAAGAAACTTGTTTGCATACATAAGATTCTGAATTCGATACATGTGAATAAATTAGTTGCTAATTTCAAGTAAACCCTAATTTATACTTGGTAATTAATAAAGTATTAATGAACATATCTTAAATTTGTAAGAGAGTCTCAGAGTAGGGAAAAATTCCCCCCAAAAGGGTGTGATGAGCCCAACCTCCCATCCACTTGACCAATGTGATCTCTTATGCATCATGGCTCAAAATACCTAATGAGCGCATACCTTTGTAAAGCATCTCCCTATAGATATAGAATCATTTGGTGTTTCTAGTTCCATGAACAACCCCGTTGGAAATCGTTCAGAAACAATGATTCTTAAACAAAGTCACATTCTAATAGAAACAAAAAAATGGTGAACCTGGTGTGGATCCTTAACCAAGATAACAGTATTACCCATATTTTAGTCCCCTTTCCAGTTAAAGAGGTCCCAAAAAGGAAATTTATCATGCATCTGTTCAACAAGAATAATATATTGTTGTAATAGAGTTTTCTTTTCTTATGTCTATCATATACTCAAGAACAACATTTTCAAAACTCCATTTGATCTAATGGATTTCTTCATGTTTTCACTAAAGAAAAGCCCAAATTTTGCTCAAGATAGAGCCTCGTCCATGCAAAGGATTCCATCACCAACCCAACATCTTCAATGTTGGGTCTCAAATGCATGGGTTCGAGAGTAATGTCATAATGGTACCATCCCATCCCTGGAGGATGCTCGAAAAGCCCTTCAGATCAATAAGAACCCTTGATCATATGATCAATGTCTACTAGTGGTATAGAAGTAAACAAAACCAACCACAATCTTCAACCATTTTGGGAGCTTATCATCGAGACAGAAAAACTAGTCCCTTATATACTTCCGGGAGGTGGATCAAGAGGCCAGTTATGGCCTCATCCCAAAGATACATGGGTCCTTTTCAAGGGATCCTTCTTCAATCATTTCTACCAACATCGTGTGGCATTAAACCGTCAACATGATGAGGTTGTCACATTCGGTTGTCCGACCCAGGTCCCATAGAACTAGCACACAAGACATCTCGTCGAGGATGATAACCATCCAATAGAGAGAAGATTCACACATTTCCACCCTCTGGAGAATCCCACCAACCAAATTTGGTGGAAAATAGTAAGTGGTCACATACACCCATCCATATTCATTCATCCATCCAACAGACATGCCTAGCAGCATTCAAATAATCCCATCAACCAAATACAGTTTCAACATGAAATCATGAACATACACCTACCTACACCCACCAATCCTTCCATTAATCTCTTCTGGTCGTGCTCAAAGAAATCCACCAACCATGTTTTGTACAAAATAGTCAGTAAGAACACACACCTACTAACATCCATCATGCCTGCCAACGGTCTCATTTGGAAGCACCCAGAGAATTCATTTGGAAATCCCTAATGGAAGAAGGGGGAAGACTCAACTATATTCCCCCACACAAGATTATTTTCAGCGTCCACTGGTAGGAAATGGAAGAAAAAAGAAGCAACATACACCTACTCTATACATGGAATGGAAATATATCCTTATTCCAGTCACTGATTTCACCAAACACATTCTAAAAATGGTGAAGGTGAAGACACAAATCCTTACCCAAATTCTAGAAACTTGAAAGAACATTATAATAGTGATGATAGTAGTACCTGAGGGATGAAAACATAACTCTTTCCCCAAAAGTGTGGTGGTTCATCATCATATCACCCCATAGAAGATGCAAACCTATGTTTCCATCCATGAGGATCATAGGGAAAAATACCCCATATCTTATGGACAACCATGACAGGAACATACACCTACTCCAAATGAAGATAATCTTCCTATCTTGATGGCCACTCTAAGGCAGGCACATACACCTCCCCATAAAAACATCTTCTCCCAGAAAGTGACCCTAACATCTTGTAAAAAGGAGACTAAGAAAAATTCTTATCAAACACATTTGGACAGTCAAGAGTATATCTGTGATCTAGATCTATATAGTACTGGAGTTCTTTAATCCCTAAAACATCAATTCATTGTAGCTTAAGATCATAAACTCCCAATACCAAATTATGGGAGCAGTCACACTAATTCTAGAGGTTCTTGTTAGAAAATTTTTCATGAAGGCTTGCTTCATGAGAATCTGGTCAATCTTGAGAACCTATCTCTTGATGAGAGCCATGAAAACCCTACTTATAGCTAGAAGAACAAGGAGAAAGAGGGTATTCCCATTACTATAATCCACCATGGTGGTCATCCCCATGATGATGTTCACTACAAAAGTGCTCTCTGTAGTATTTCTTCGCATTGTCAAGAAAATTCCCCAATGGAAAATATAGTGAAGAGGAGGACCTCTTATCTTGAGGCACTTGCAAATACAAGACCAGTGATGTTTGATGCCATGACACTGGAAGGTGAAATTATTTATCAACTGAAAGATAGCCCAATGAAATGGTCATTCTCTAAACCACCCTTGGGCCACTTACATTTTAGTGTAATAGATTAATTCCTTATTGATCTAGATAATTATGATAAAACATTAGGAAATTCCAACTTTAGTCCAATTAATTAGAGGATCCTTTAGAAAAAGATGAAGAGGATATATTAAACATGTGAAAAAAACTAGATAAAGATGAAATACCACTCATGCTATGGCCTTTTAAGAACCCTTAATATAGCATTTCAATGGAGTTGATGGAATATTGTATGCATGATATCCACCTCAACATATTTAAAACTCTTATTCACCTCAAATAAAAAGTATTACTTTATGATAATTATCAAAGTCATGTTAAGGTAATAGAAGGTATACAACACCAAATTAATTGGACATATCTCACAGTTTATTGACATCCAACAATTGAGAAACAGAAATGTTCCCTTCAATATGAATGCCTCAATGCATTAATGAGGTTGTGAAGATTGAACACAAATACCCCATTTAGTGTTTGTATCAGAGGATGGGGTGCATGTGGGGCATTGAATTTCAATTCACTCCCCAAAAAGCGAAGCCCGAAAAAGGTAGTATCATTCATTGTTTTTTCCTTAGTCTAGCTGCAATAAAAAAATTATGACCAAAGATATGCTCAATAAGAACAGGCCTTAACTGAATCTCACCGACGTTAGGACCAAAGAGAGAAAGTTTTTGATAAAATTTTTCATAAAGCATCTGTGAACATCGGGCATGCCTCCCATTATGGAATTTTAGCCATTATATTGTGTATACTGATATATCATAATAGTATTCAAAAACTGGTGATTTAAGTGAGTGTTGGATAATGAACCCATACAACGTTCGAACAAAAAAACAAAAACCATAAGAGTAGCTACAGTAATATCATCCTTATAAGTTCAGGAGTCATCCCTGCCTATAGGAATGAGGGATTTTTTAACCCAAACCCTAGAGCAAGTAAACCAGGCCCGAAGTTTGTGAAATAAGAACATGAGCATCCCCATCCCTCAGGACTAGGGTATTTTTCACCTAAACTGTCCACTCTTCAATGGGAATTAGTTTTATTCCAATTAGGGAAGAAGAAGTGAAATGAATCATTATAGTTCATGCCATTCCATGATCTATTACCTTTACTTGGAACACATACAAATGAACTATCATATGATTCACTTCTAGTTATTATCCATTTAATAACTCATAGGGAATCAAAAAACAAGAGGAAAAGGTCTCGTGGAGGACGCAGAAGAAGACGATCTCATAGAGATACTAACAAAATGCCTAAAATTGGTTATGAATCAGTGAAAATCATCAATATTTTCCCTGAAAATCATCCAAAACATGAGTCTATTTCAGATTACTAAGAAGAATAAGTTCATGTTCATGATATAGTCCTCACAGAAGAAAATGAAGGAGGTGTGTGCATCCTAAACCTGAGGCTTGATTGAAATCAGTGAAACCCCTCGAATAATCCATATATGCCTCCTCAAAATTCACCCAATAGGGAAAAAGGTAAGAGTTAGTCTACGTATAACATTCCCTTTGGAGAGGGTCAATCCCTTCCATTGTAGGAAATATTTTTCTCAACATGAGTAAGAAATAAAGGAGTTTAGAAGACTCAATGTAGTGTTACTCTAAGGCAGTCTTCCTACCAGATTGTCTCTATAAACAAATCCTCAATTTGAACTTCTAGTTGGTGTACATAAACAAATAGTGTTTGTCGCAAAAACTGAGGAAGATCATGAATTCCTTCCATTTTAGGTACAACCATAATAGGGTCAGGAACATCTTTATAGACATATCTTTATGGGTTATCCATGGAAAAATTTCAGCAGTGCTACCACCAGTGGTCCTATTGGTCACTTCACCTGTTCAGGATCTAGCCACCGCACCTGTACAGGTCCTGGATCAACCAAATATTTCATGAATTATTAGAAACACAATTAACTCATTAACATATTGACTGGAAGATATGGAAGAATGGAGTGCACCAGTACAACCATAAAATAAGGCTTTCCCCGAATTGGTAGATCCGACTCCTCCCACACCAAACTTTGGAAATCCCATATTTCCAATTTTTAATGGCTCAGGAGATCTGGAGTAGAACTTGATGTATTTCATCGCACACTTTGATCCTATGATGGGGACCCCTGAAAAATAATAGGTATTGAAAATTAGATATTTTTTGTAATCACTATTGGGCCTAGCCTTACTACGGTACATGAGTTTTCAATCTCAATCAATCACTATATGGGAAGATCTCTACCATAAGTACCTTTTCTAGTTCAATTAAATGATGAAGAAGGAAATAATATTCAATCTTAGGAACTTCAATAAAATGAAGATTAAATGAGTCTCAGATTTCATTGCTTGGTGGAAAGGATTTCCATACACCTTAAACCTATCGCTCCCTCCAGGAGATTTGTTCCTCATCTGTGTAGAAAAAATTCAAAATGATTTGAACACACCATTGATCCCTATGAATAAAATAGGATGTTTTCAAGACCATACCTAAATATATAAATAGTTTCATAATTCCATCACAGAGACTATATCCAAATCCTGAGTAATTCCATCAGCTCTGAGAAGAAGAATAGGAAAAAAATATGCTACAACAATTACACTTAAGAAGGAACATGTACCCGATCCTATTTCAAAGCCCTCATCATATCGTAGGTCTCCACCTATCAAGTGTTAGCAGTAATGGCCACCTCATCAAGATGATCAGAGAGATCAGAGGTAGAAACAATTTGAGGATTTGAAAAACAAGGTCTATTCTTTTCAGAATGAACAAGTTCCTTGTTAATTCATCTCATTTTTGGAAAACAAATTAGTATAGTTTCTAAAGCCTAAGAATCCCAAAAAATTATACAAGTATCTCCCAAAATATTTCCCCTTCTATTTAATGTTGGGTAAACCCATCTAGGAGTGTTTTTTTTCAAAGACCTCCTACAAAAGATGGTGGACTCTAGGCAAGTGAAACTGAAAAGTTCACCAAAACAGGTAGTATGTGTTTCAGCTATCAATCTGGATAAACAAGGTGAGTAGAATGAAGTTAAAAGAAAGAATGCATAGAATTTTGATGACTAGATGATCAGAAATACAATCAACTAGACTCATGCCATTTTACAAACATAGTTGAAAAAGTGAACATTGCCTCATGCTGCTTCTGCTATAGTAAATCCAACTTCATAAAAAGCTGAGTACAATAAATGCCGATACTCAAAAAAATAACTTGGTCGGAAGGATAATGAGAAAATAGAATAGGATTATATTTTTTAAATTAACATTTTTTCCTTGACCTTAAATGATTTAATTCCGAATATTTTAAAATCACGGCCACCATCCCACCAAATAGCTCATCAAGAGTCAACATATCAGGAAGAATCTTCATCAGACGAAGAATTAATCTTTGGTTTTGTTAATTATATTTAATTAACAGATTCCTTATCAAGTGATGAGTATTATTATGAACCTTATTTCATATTACATTTTTTGGGAACTAATGGATAGGTTCATCAAGGATGAGGTTTTAGGGGAAGACGTGGTCATTCCAAGAGTCACTACTTCAACCATACCCCTACTCAAACCGTTTATATGCTACTGAAACTCATGGGAGATCCCTACAACAAGATCATAATGAAAAAGGGAACCCCCCACACATGACAGGGTCTATCCTAAAATGATCATCTTGGAATACTGGTTAGACTCTATGCCACCACCTCATTGGTGGGTGGGTAAACCTAGTCGGCCTAATCCAACAAGAGCATAAGAACTTCCAGCTCCTTCCCCAAAAGAGGGTACATCCACATCAAGAAGATATGTACCCAGGGTACTTGAAAAAGAGAACCTCCATTCAGTGAAGAGAATACCATTAGATCAAAAATATGATGTATTGAAGAAATTTTCCCGCGTACCTACCAATCTATCATTCCGGGATGCCTTAAATCTGTCAAACGATCTCCGGGATGTACTTATTAAGGTCTTGTCAAGCCCTCAAGAGTTTGAAGTTTAGGTTGATGTTATTTAGGTTTACCGTATAGAGAAGGATCTGAAAAAATTTATTGTGGGCATATATTTCATGGACCAAGATGAAGATACTATCATACAAGGACATAACAGTCCCCTATACATATTCAGGCAGATTAATGGCACTGATGTCTGAAGAGCCTTCTACGACAATGGATCAAGGGTAAATCTCATTATGATCTAGACACTTCACTGATTGGGTCTCACTAAATCCCACTTTTCTCTCTCCACTCTAATGTTACAGGTTTGTGACCAAAATGATCAAGAACCTCTTCATGATATTACTCTCAGAACTCGGTTTGGAGATCTCATATCTAATTTAGATTTCATGGTTTTTCGGGAAGACATAACATTCAATATTCTATTGGGAAGTCCTTGGATACATTATCATGTGGTAATTCCTTCATCATACCACCAGTGACTCAAATATTTCATCAATGGTCATATTGGAACATTTCATGGTGATAAGGACCTATTAAAATCTTTTGAATCTCATAACATTGATGCAAAGTTCTATCACAATGGGGAAATGGTCCATGGTGAATATTGTTACAAGAATCAATGACCTGAATGGTCTAGATAATATCCCATATAATCTATTCAAGAATCTCAGTGTATATTATGTTCTTCCCATAAATCAAATTGAAAGGGTATTACCAAATCCAAGCACTCGTTCAGTAGATTCTATAATTTCAGTTTTGGAAACTGAACCCGATGGCACAGGATAATTCATTAACTCTCCAAAAATGATGAATTCATGTATGAATGAAACTTTATCCCATCTCTAGAGATTCAAAAAATCTATGCATCATCAGTTGGGCTATAAGAATTCATTAGAATAATAGAAAAAGTTAGGTACAATTATTCTTAAACCTTTATCTTCCTTTAAAAGTTTCAAGAAAACCCTTCCTCATTATTTGGGTTAGAAATGGTTTCCACCTCTTCTTGATGTCCAAATAACAACTCCTCCCCTATCATTTAAAAACAAGCTTCATCAAATATCCTCTAATAAGAGGTATAATAATTAACACATGAGGAATATTAAGAAGATGAAGACCTCAATGAAACCCTTCAATCATTTGAGGAATGCATCTCCACCACTGGGGACGAACTCAAATAAATAAATCTCGGTACATAGGAAGATATGTGGCTTACTCTAATTAGTGAAACCATGACTGTTGAAGAGAAAGAGGTGTATAGTTCCTTTACGAAGAACCATCGGGATTTTTTTCTTGGAATTACATAGAAATTATAGGGTATGAACCAGATGTGTTTGACCATCATTTGGGTTTTCTATACAATCGTAGAGGATAAAAGTAGGAAACAAGATGAACACACTTGACTCACACCTCCAAAATTGAGGTTGAAGTCAAGAAGATAATTAGGGATTACTTCATCCAAGAGGAGTAATATCTGAAATGGATAGTTAATATTTTCCTAGTAAAAATTGATAACATAAAAATCAGAGTTTTCATTGATTTTAGAGATCTCAACCAGTATTTTTTCAAAGATAAATTCTTGTTTACAAACGCATAACTTTTAATTGATGCAACAGCTAGCTACCATGATCTATCTTGCTTGGATGGATACTCTCGGTATAAAAAAAATATATATGGCCCCATAAGATAAAGAATACATAGTCTTTAGAGTCCCTCAGAAAATATTTTTCTATCATGTAATTAAATTTTCCTTGAATAATGATGGTACCACATATTAATGTGTTGTTCAAACTAAGGATGATCATTACTAAAAATGGAGTTTAGTTTGGGTTTGTTGTCCATACACACTAGGATGATCAAGGTTTTTATTTTTTCTGCCAATACTTACATGGAATATCAGGTGATTTTTAAGTAAAGGGATCCTACAGTTCAAGTAAGTAATAGTATTAAAGGTGGCATCATTTCCCAGTGTTTTCCAAATTTTTGGGGTCCAAAAATTGGTGAATAGAAATCATTGTGAAAAGTGTATTTTCTTGAAGACCTTATGAAAATAGGAAAAAGTCATGAGTTTCATGAAGATGGTATTTTTTTAATTTTATTTCACAAATGACTAAATGATTTTGATGATGTGCTCTGTGATCACGATGAGAATCATTAATGAAGAACAATTGGAGCATTGAAAACGGGGAAAATGTTCCCCATAATTATGCGAATTAGAGCTTTGTGGTCATTGAAGGAAAGATCTGAAATCAAGATGAGTGTTGTAAAGGGTTTTTATGGAAATATTCATGATTCCTATGATCTTTTTTAACATAAAATTTCCATAGTTCTTCACGAAAGGGGGTGTCTGCAAATATGTTTTTGATGGATCTGGAAAATGCACTGGAAGTGGTGGATCTTCGTGAATGGATGAGCCTATAAATATGAGGCTACCCCCACTTCATTCACATGAGTTTTTTAAGTAAAATCTAGAATCTCTCTGATTTCTCAAAACTAGGGGTGCTCCATGAAACAGACATTCTCTACAATATTGGGCATTGTGAAAAGACATAAAAAGTCTTGACTGATTACAATGATTTTGATTAAAGGGTGCTTCGCGATGATGGGTTATTCTGCGTTGACTCAGTGATCTTCTCAGAGAATGTTTGATCCAAAAAATTCAAGGGATCTTCGTGAAGGAAGGGTTTTCCATGAAGGAAAATGTGATTCGTGAAGGAATTGTATTCCACGAAGGCAGGGGGCTTCGTGAAGGAGTGGACTTCATGAAGGAACTTCATGAAACACATTATTGAATATCATGTTTTAGTGAACAAGGATTCAAAATTTCATCAAATCAGGTCCATGATTCCATCAGAGTCACTTTCTAGGTCAGGGACAAACACATTAATGAAAACCCATTGAACCAACCTTCAAGTCAATAAATTGATTTAGACTTATCTAATAGTAGTGAGGTAGGGGGAGTCAAAGGAATTATTCTGAGTGATGTAGTGAGATATCCCCAAAACCTTGTAAAGGTAGTGTGCCTGGAATAGAGTGACTATATAAAAAAATTAGTATTCCACATCTAGTGAAGATTAGTTGATTTAGGTATGACTGAAACACTATCGGCTTATTCTCCTTGGACTAGCCCTTTGTGGTGAACCAAGTAAAACTAATGTGTTCTCTCTTTGAATGAGAATGTTTTATTACTATAATACTTCAATAGATAGGGTTGACAAGTTCCTACCATCATGGAAACAAGATCCATCACTTCAGAAGAAAAATTTGGCACCCTGATTTTACCCCTCCCCTCTTAGGGTGCTCTAGGGTCCTATATTTGATATGCATCACATCTCCAACCCTTATTGGGGAAATTTTATGAATGCTAATTTGATGATCTACTGGTCAAATATTAGCAACGTTTTGATCACCTAGCTGATTTATAGATCATATTAAACAAGATTTTATGGAATAATCTAGATATGAACCCCTTGAAATGTGATTTCGGGGTAACCTCATGAAAATATCGTGGCTTCAGTGTACATAATCACAGAATAAATGTTGAACATGAGAAGAATAATTATTTACATTTCATGTCGCCTCCAAGAAACCTTAAAGAGTATAGAGGACTTCAAGGACATTTGTCCTACATTCGGTGCATCATAGACAACCTCATAAAAAAGTGTTTACCCTCCACCAAATTTATGAAGAATGGGATCACATATCAATGAACCAATGACTATAAAGAAGCATTTTATACCCTCAATAAATACCTCTTGATTTCACCAGTATTGATGATACATGTTAAAGGAAAGTCACTCATTATTTATGTGATAGCCTTGGAATGATCACTGGGAACCTTGTGAAAAAGAATGATGTCGAGAATGAAAACATTCTTTATTATCTCAGTCGAACCATGATAGACGTACACACACGATATTCAGATATTGAGATGATCTTCCTAGAATTAATCATTGAAATTCAAAAATAGAGGCATTATCTATAGTATCATGAGGTCCACATGGTTTCTCATAATTACCCTCTAAAAGATATCCTCATTATTTTTATGCTCAAGGGATTTATGGAAGAGTTGAAAGTTATTGTATAGAATTTTGAAATACAATTAGTTCCTCAGAAAGTAGTAAAAGGCCATGCCTTGGAAGACTTCTTTGATGAGAACCCATCTATAGAAGAGACATAATTAAATACTGAATTTCCTACTGAATAAATATTCTCTATTTAGGATAGCCATTAAACATGGGAAATTTATTTTGATGGTGCATCCAGGTATCCAATGGGGAATATTATGGAACACCCTGATCTCAAAAATTTTGGGTTAAGAATTGTACTCATCTCCCCAGAAAAAGGTAGTGTTTCCATACTCATTCCTGTTATCAGAAGGTTGTACCAATAATGAGGTAGAATATCATAGTATTATTATAGACCTAGAATTGGCACTCCAAGTATCAGTGGACCACCTAGAGGTTAAGGGTGATTCAGAACTGATAATCAAGAAGAAAAACATGGATTATGCCATCAAAAAAGAAGATTTATCTTCCTATGTGATTATATATAGGGGTTAATGGCATAATTTCCCTAAAATACTACCTTGCCTTATGTCCCATTATCACAAAATTCCAAGACGATGCATTGGTGAATACAGCCACATCCCTAGAAGATCCAAATTTGGACGAAACAATCATCAGGATTTGCTATCATCATGTGGTTTCATATTTTTTGAAATCTCAATAGAGGATGTTAATGAAGTTAATCACATCCCTGATCTATATGGTCCTACCATGGGATGGATGACACCCATCATGGAATACCTTCATGATTGAGTACTTCCATCAACTAGATACGGAAAATATAAAATTCAACTATGAGTGGTTAATTTCACTCTTTATAATGGCACAAATCATTGTAAGATCCTCTACAAATGAGGATTTGAACAAATCCTCCTAAAATGAATCAATGGGGAAGAAACTATGGCTGTCATGGAAGAATTACATGAAGAAGCATGTCATGCCCACCAGTCTGGTTATAGGATTTTTTATCTGATCTGAAGGATTTAATACATCTAGCCTTTGATAACACATGACTGTACATATTTCACTAAGAAGCCTCATCCCTACCAAGTGCATTCCAACTTCATCCATCAACCTTTAGAGTTTCTATATACAACTAATTAATCCTAACTATTTTCTACATGGGGAATGGATTTAGTTGTATTTTAGTTATGGATAAGTAGTTCAAGTAAATCCTTAATGCTACCAATTTCTTCTCCAAATGGTTTGAGGAAATACCTCTCAATCAAGTCAGATCCAAAAGCATTTTCAGGTTTTTTAAAACCAATATCACCACTATATTTGGTGTACATCATACCATATTGATTGAGAATAGAACACATTTATGTTCTAATAAGATAGAGAAGCTATATCAGGAACACAATATCAAATACAACCATTCATATTGTTATCATGTAGTGACCAATGGACAGATAGAGGCTTTCAATAAGACCCTATCAAACATAATCCATAAAATGGTGGATAATGATAAAAAAAATTTCTTAATAAGCTCTTGCATGCCTTATGGGCCTACCAGACTATGACCCGTAATGAAACACAAGCAACTCTGTACTCATTGGTGTACATAACAGAAGTAGTATTTCCCTTTGATGTTTAGTTTCCATCTCTTTGAGTTTCCATCTCTGATCAACTATCCACCGATGAACAGTCTTCGAAAGGACTAGATGAGATGGGGTGAATGGATGAAAAGAGATTGAAAACTTTTCTTCACTTGGAATTCTATAATAATTGAATAGTGTGATCTTTCAATAAGAATGTTAGCCTCTGTTCATTCCTCCAAGGAGAATTGGTATTAGTTATTAGGACTCTAATAATACCCAGAAAGAATATGTCTAATCTCTATCCAAAGTGGGAGGTACCTTACTCCATGCATAAGGTCCACTCTAATTGAGATTATTCCTTAATCTCAATGGATGTAGAACTCATCACAACTCCAACCAATGCAAGGTTACTGAATATGTTCTTTTTGTAACCATACAGAGTTTGGATTAGCTACAAGATGTTAAACTATTTATCACCACATATATCCATGTTACATGATGTTAACTATGTATCATCATCATCCATGTCACGTGACAACAAACTACACGACATGAGGTCCTAGTTGCATGATCTGAAACTGAAAAAAAAAACCATTTTCCCTCACCATACGACCTTAAACTGTATTGTTAATTTATCCCTTATTTGATGTTAATAAATTTCCCAATATACCAAATGTATTTTCTTTTTATGGTACCTCAAAAGATGAGTATCTTCCATGAGAAAGCTTCGCTCAAACCATTGCCACTCCTCAGTGGAATGTAAGCCCTATTTCCCCTGTGCTTGAATCATATCTGCATAGGGAACCATTTTAAGAACTATGTGTGTCTTGATTATTACTCTTGCAAGATGCATAGTGACATTGAGGTCATATCCCCTAGTCCAGTCACAATGTTTCATTGAAGTTAGGTGACCCATGTCCTCACCACATGATGATAAATTGCACAGTTCATCAAGAACTACATGTGTCTTATTTCCCATTCCAATGAGATATGTAAGGACACCCATATCTCCAATCATGGGCCTAACCATGACCATAAAGAGACATTTTTCCCTTTCACTATGTAGGAATCAAACCTATATAGGTAAATATTCTCTAACATATAACTTGATTCTCATACCATCTTGTGTCTTGGACTCAACCATTATCTTAGAAAATATTAAAGCCCATTTACCACATAAAAATAAAGTTAGTGCAGGGAACCATCATCAAGAAATATATGTGGATTGATTCTCATTCCAATGAGATATGTAGTGAAGCCCATATCTCAAATCTTGGGTCTATCCATGACCGAAAAAATATCCTTCATTCCCTATGTGTATGAATCAAACCTACACATTGAACATTTTAAGAACTATGTGTGGCTTCATTCTTTGTCCATCATGATACATAGTGATTCCTAGATCCTATACCCTATACCAGCCATAATATTCTCATATTTTCACATTGGTTTATCTTCATCAATAACACATGATGTTAAAATGCATAGACGTCCAAGAACTATGTGTGGCTTGATTCTCAACTAATGAGATATTCCGTGATGCCCGAATATTCTCTCTTGGGTCCAACCGTAATTTAAAAAAATCCCCCATTTACTACCTATGTGCATAAACCAAACCTGTATAGGGAACATTTCACGAACTAAGTGTGGATTTATTCTCATCCCAATGAGATATGTAGTGACCCCCCGATCTCTAATCTTAGGTCTAGCCATGATTTTGGAAAATAAAACCCCCTTCCTTTTCCTCATTCATGAATTGGATCTGAATAAGGAATCTTGTTAGAACATATGGATTGATTATCATACAACGAGATATATGGTGATTCCTATATTTCTTGCTTTAGGATCAACCATCAGTTTAGAAATTATAAAAACCCATTTTCCCTATGTTGAATCCCAATTTATGTGGGGAATAATTTTAAAGAACTACGTATGGATTGATTCTTGTCCCAAAAAGAAACATAGTGATGAACGAGTCTTATACCCTGGATCATCTTCCGTATAATAATCATACCCAATTCCATCACTTGTGTTACCTTTGTGTTGTAGAAGAATATTTTACCACTCCTTGTTTCTAACAACAAGCACAGATCACGTGGGATTAAGAATCTATTAAATAAGTTACCTACATAAACAAGGTTTCTTAATTTACATTGAGGTTATCAATGGTCTCATATGTAAGACCTTAGAAGACGTAGTGTTCCTTTTCATGAGAGAATAACTCACTTCCTCACCAGATGATGATAAACCTCATGGTTCCTGGAGAACTACATATGGATTGATTCTCATCCTATTGATATATGTAGTGAATATTGGGTATTATATCCTAATCCCAGCCATGGGGTGAAGAAAAATTCCCCCTTTCCCTATATACAATAAAAACTCGATGTAAGAACTTTTATTTTGGGTCATATCCTTAGAGATCCCACCAAGTAAACAAGAGATGTCCCTCTTATACATTTGAATTAGATTTATTCAAGGGACTTCAAATTCATGTCCAATATCATTCAAATTGTTTCCTTTATGCACTGGACAATACCCCTTTTTCATAACATACTCTTAATTTTCAAGACTTTCAGATCTCTATAATCTTTCTTCATCTTTTGGTGGTAGAATATTGGATACCTGAGAGATCTGTTACATGACAAAGAAGTACGTAACCCAATTGGCCTTGCATCAGTTTCCCTAGATAATGGTCCTGCCAGCCTAAGGATGAAACTATTAACTAAATGTTATGTTCCCTATTTGGCCTTTCATAAATAATTCCCCATAATGGGCTTGTCAAGTAGTGGTAACTTTGTTCTTGCTAGAAATATATTTTTTCCCTCTATGATTTGGTGACGTTATGCAGGAACCCAAAATTTTAAATTAGTGATAATCCTTTAAATACTTGTCCTAAATCCTTTCTCTCATCCTAAAAGTCTCATGGACCATGGTTTTATTTTTTTCCCCTTCATATGTTCAAATCATATTGGAATAACATTGGACTATTCAACCACATATCATCCACTGTTTCATTAATATTATGGTCCTTTTCATATAACCTAAAACTATAAGAACTATACTTCCTACATTCAGGTTATAACTATTATACCTTCATAGAAATCCTATTTCCCTAATTCTTTGGAAATTATTACTTAGAATAAACCTTTTTTTATTAAAGAACCTTTCTCTAAAAATGAAACTTTTTTCTTGGGGAGATCTAAATATCTATAAAAATTCATTGGATTTTAGTAATAGAATGTCATAATTATTGAAATGTCATTTACCTAACCATGCAGTATGTTCCCCGGTTATCCTTGCATAAGTTTCCCACATAATGGTTATATCATCTAAAGGATACCAATATTGACTATGTAGTATGTTCCATAGTTGTATTTTCATGAAACAACCCCCATAATAGGTTTGTAGAGTAGTATAAACTTAATTCTTGGGAGATACTTTCTCTACTTCCATTATCACTTTTTTCGATATCACTCTTCGGATCCGTAAATCCCTAGATCATAACTTACAACTCTTTCCTTCCATACTTGAATATAATATAAAATATTCAATCAAATTATCAAGAATAGAGAAACCATCAAAACTTTTGGTCAAAGGTAAATATCTTAAATTATAGACCCATAATGTTCTTATTGCGTGACTTTAAACTACACAACACAATGTTCTTATTGCATGACATTAAACTCGACAATATAATATATTTACTGCATGACTTTAAACTACACAACATAATGTATTTGTTTCATGCCTTTAAACCACATAGCATAATGTCTTTTCTACATGAATTTAAACTGCATGGCATAATTTCCTTACTGCATGACTTTAAACTACACAACATAATATCCTTGATGAGTGACTTTAAACTACATAGCATAATGTCTTTTCTTCATGAAATTAAACTGCACCGCATAATGTCTTTACTGTATGAAGATAAACTACATGACATAATTTTCATGCTGCATGAATTTAAACTACACAATATAATGTCCTGGTTGTGTGACTTTAAACTATAGAGTAACTTCTTCCTTTTCTAGAAAATATCATTCTCCCCTAAAATTTATTATCTAAAAAATGTAACCTCTTTTACAAAACAAATTCATTTAGGAGTGGCTTAATATTCATAGCCTACCTCGGTTCAAATGATCCATTTATTTTCATACATATTTACATAGAAAAACCACCCCATGTGGTCTTGAAAAATCTGATTCTCCATAAACATTATTCACCCATGAATAATAGAATGTTGTAATTCATAGGAACTCTCTTACCTGAATATTCAGTACATATCCCAGTTGACCTTTTATAATTTGTCCACATAACGGGTCAATCATACAAAGGATACAACAAATTGAATATGCAGTCAACTCCCTAGTTGGCCTTGCATAAAGCAGCCCCCATAATAGGTTTTTCAATTAGAGGTAACTTTATTCTTGTATAATACCTCTTATATTCCTATATTTTACATTTTTGATTCAGAAACTATAAAAAATAATGACTCAATATTCCCCTTGAAAGTATCTGAAGAATATTAGGACCTTCCTAACCATATATCCTTTTTTGGATTATCATCTCATAATTTATGGTCAAATATGTTCAACCTAAAACACTAGATTTATTAGTTAGACATGCATGAATTTAAAGTGACCCCAAAAATAGACACTATACTCACTAGGTTGAAAACATCCAAAGGTCACTCTAGATAAAATTTGAGTCTCAGGTTTCTAGACATACACTTTATATAGTTTAGGCAATATTGTGTAATAAAAAGTTAAAAGTAATAAATTATATTATGCTAAAAACCTGAAAAGGGTGGCCTTTGAAAAATCCATGTTTCACCCACTAAACTTCCTCTAAAATACGCTTAGGTAAAAAATTTGGTTCAAGACACAAAAGACAAAAAATTGTAGGTTTGTCTATATGACCCTAGAAATAGTAAAACTATGATCATTAGGCCACATGGATTAGGAAAAAATTAGATCATCATTCCACAATTGACATAGCTCCAAACCCCAAAAAATTATGTTAGAATGCGTCAAAGTTCTCTACTTTTACCTTAGAACCAGATTCTTTTTGTTCTGAAAGAATATAATTCTAGGGGGGCTTTTGTAGACACTAAAAAATGTGTTCCTTGGAATTTTCCATAGAATTGTAGATGTGAACCTCACTTAGACCCCAAATGCCCAGATTGAGTAAAAATACATCTTTATGGAGGAAGAAAAGGTATACATGAAATCCAAGTGTCACGACCCAAAAATTCCTCAACTAGGATTGAAAAGTCCATGGTGCGACTCTCCATATTTAATGGGGGTCAGTGACGGTAGTGAAGGCACCAGTCTGAAGGTTCAGGACTGTAACCCAATACTGATCTTGAGAAGAGGTGTGGGGGAGAATCCCCTATGGTATGGAGAAGTATGTTCCCCAAAGTAGTTCAACTATGGGGGTCTTCTCTCCCACAGCTTGTGCATACCACCTGCACAACCCAGGAGGTGTGACCCCACCTACACAGTACACCTCTGTCGTGGACCTACGCCAAGGACCATCATGGTCTAGAAGTTTTTCCACCCCCTACACGAGACATCGATGCCTTGAACCTATTCCAATAACTTCCATCAACTAGGTCCCTTTTTTCCTATAAATAGGAACCTGGGATCCTCATTTCAAAAACTGAAAATTAGAAGAACCCCCAAAGCTACCATTACACACCACCTTCACCCATGTCCTCAAAATTTTCTTAGGTATCTCTCTAAAACATGAGATAAGAGATAATTAAATTGGATACTATAGGATCAAATTATATTTTTGGTCTAAAATACAAGACACTTGTTTTAGAAACCTTCCTCCATAAAAAAATCCACATGCGTGAGGCACATTAATTAAGAAAGGACATATGAAAGACTCTTCCAAGGACACCATAGGAGATCTAGGGTTATTAGGTTAAGTCCTCACCCAATCTTTGTTGACCAAGTGATCCATTTCCCAAGGCATATCTAGCTCACACAGGTCTATTTACCCTATGTAAACAACTTTCAATTCCTCCTAGGCCATGCGCGGTGTACCTGTGCAGTACACCTGCACCGAGCACCTATACCTAGGACCTACTGAGCCTCCATTTAATACCTCTTTGAAGCCACCTATGGAAGGTCCCCTCTCCTCTTGGATCCCTTGTATAAAAGGGACCAAATTAAAACCTCCACCAAGAACTCCAATATTACACATCCCTGGTGAGTGGAACACTAGTGTGTCCTCCATTTGGGTATGTATTCATATGGTAAAAGGTTAACCAAACTTCTCTAGTTAGATGATTAGGGTTCTCATGGTGCATATAGGTATGTATCCCCATGGTCATGAGAACCCTTACCCCAGGTACAGTGTTGGGGAGTTTCTGATCTCGGATTCTGAGGATGAGACAATGTCTATCAGTTATCATCTCTAAGATATAGAGCCTCCAGTTCCCAGTAGGGATGGTAAGCATCACACTTTCTTTTCCATTCAATAGGTAATTAAATCCTCCTCTAGTTTTGGAATTGATTTTAGGGCATCCCTCCTAGAGTAAGCCCCAATATTTTCATATACGAGGTTATAGTCTTTCTCCTATCTACCACTGCATCCTTCACCTTCATTCCTTCCTTATATTGGACTCATGTACAATGTAAATTGAAAAGTGGGAAGTGTTGTATCTCGGACCTCTTCCGTCATATCCCAATCCTCTTCCACCAGTAAATAAGGAAAATTGTGTGTTTTGTTGAATCTTTCACATCCTCTTGTTTATCACACTAAGCATGAATCATGTGGTCTTAGAGATTTGTGATGATCTCATCGCCTTCACGATCATCTAGAAGGATTGAACTACAAGAACTTTGATTCTTGCTTTAACCAGGATATGTATGAATCCAATTTAAGACCTGATCTCAAGGGGAATCCTTCTTAAGAGTAACCCCCAACAATAATTATCTTAATCTGACCATCCTCCTTAAGAGTAATCCCAAAATTAGATCAATAAACTACCATGATAAATACATATCTCATTGTCTTTTTTAAAAGTTATCCTCTTTAGAAGTAAGACCAAACTTATTCCTCTCAAAGGACCATACTCCCTTGTGAGACGTACTGAACTAAGTGGGATTTGACTCACATTCAAATGGGATACCTAGGAAGCCCCCCTTAAGTTCAAACCCAACACCCCAAATTAGACATGTTCCCTCTAGACCATATCTCTAATATGGTCTAATTAAACTTGGAAATTCATATTCCATTCTGAGTTCCTTGGGTTTCCTCGGCATAAGTACCACACCAAAATTTGACTAAGCATATTCCTTCTAGACATCCTTTCCACATGACGTTAAACTATACGATTAGGTCCTCATCACATGACCTTAAAAAAGTATGATGTATCCCATAATGTGGCACTGAACTATGTGAGTTATGATTCTTTTCACAAGGATACGTAGGTGTCCCATCTATGGGTTCGATCCCAACATCAAAAAAATTGGTCTCTCTAGATGATGATAAACTCCATAGTTTTCTTTGTCACCCTGTATGATAATAAACTCCAAAGTTCCCCACTACATGGCTATAAAACTATCATCACTATAATGGAAACCGACTAATATCTAAGTAGTATATAAAAGGATACCATTTATGGAAAACCTCATATATATAGATACCTCTATTGATTAAGAACCTCGAATACATAGAGATTATTCTAAATTCGATACATGCTAATAAATTGATTAATAATTTAAAGGTAAAACTTTTTTATTCTTTTTAATTAATGAAGGATTTATGAACATATATTAAATCTATAAGAGATTCCCAGAGAAGGCCAAAATTTCCCCTAAAAAGGTGTGATGACCCCGAACTCCCACCCCCTCGACCAATGTGTACTCTTAAGCATCATAGGTCAAAATACATAATGAGTGCCTTCTTTAGATAGAAGGTACCCATAGATATATTACTTTTTGGTATTTCTGGTTCTATGGAGAAACCCATTAAAGACTATTCAAAAATAGTGATTCTTAAACAAATTCATGTTCTAATGGAAACACCGAACCCGTTTTTCATCAACCCGGTAAAAGTCAAAGATTTCCATGTAAGGTTGGCTATAAATCACTGAATATAGAAAAAATATACTTAAATAACTCTCAACTCTATGAGGGTTCAAGGAGGTTACATTCCAAGGATATATTTCACATTATTAGGGCTGACTTTGATGTCATGATGGCATATAGAGAAGCCAGGAATTTCCCTGAGGTAACACTGAAGCCACATTTTAATGGTTTCATATTCAAATTGTGTTGTCGCAGTTTGTTGATGATGGTTTCAAGATCTGACAATTGGTATGATCATTGTTGCGATTTAACCACCATGTCTTCAATGTAGAATTCGACGAACTTTCCCCAGAAGGGTTTAAAAATTTTATGCATGACACGTTGATATGTGGTGCCAAAATTTTTCAAACCAAAGGACATTACATTGTAGAAAAATAATCTATGGGGATATATAAAGGTAGTGGATTATTAATATTTTTAGTTCATTTGTATTTGTTTATATCCTGAATAACCATCCATGAAATAGAGATACTGATATCTGGCATTGCATCGATTAGCAGTTTTGTGATTGGGGCTGGGAAATCATCTTTTAGGAAGTGTCTATTGAAATACTGGAAATCAATATAGAATCTGATCTTACCATTATTCTTTTCTACATGAACTATATTGTCTATCCATATGGGATATTGGAATTCCAAAATTAATTTTTCTCTAATGAGTTTGTTGACTTCAGCCTCTATTTTGGCAGCATGTGCCAGGTGCATCCTTCTGGTGGCATGCTTATATCCACAGTGGTCTTCCAACAGGCCCAGGTGGTGAGTGGTCATCTTAGGATCATGGATCGACATTAGGGTATAGTTCCAAGTGAAAAATATATAATTTATCTTATGAATGATGTGTATACCTCTTTTCATTTGTAATACATCATTTCACTAATCAGAGGCGGTCACATATATTATTTGGTTCCCAAGTTTATTTACCTGAGATCATCATTGGTGGTAGAAAAACACTCTTTGAATGCTGGAGGGGAATGCCTATGGTCTTCTTAATCTTCCTCTCCCACGTAATCCTCGCCATATTCCCCTTATGATGGGAAACAAATTCTTGAGATAAACTCTTCAAAGTTAAGAGAAGAGTCACAATTATGATGTTTGGAGGTTGAGGTGACTTTTTATGACCCAACTGATAGCAAAGGTTTCACTGGAGAGGATGGAATGAGAGAATCATAGGTGTCTTCTATCACTTCTACCTTATAGGGTTAGGTAGGTATTATATAGAGACATGAATATGTATTGAGGGAATTTCCACTCAAGCACTCTCCTTTATCTTGGGACTATTGGACTTTTCAACATTGTTAGGCTCAGTGGCTATGACTGAAATCAAGAATACTTCTAAATATGTGTCTAAATTTGGGATCAAACACTCATCCTAATTGATGTGAAGTACATATTCTTCACTGATCTACCTGAATGAGTCGATGGGGTCCATTTCCAAACCATTCAGGGTGGTGACCCAATAAATACCATTAGCTAAAGGTCGCTTCTCTTTATACTCATAGAACCCTGCATCAATATAATATGACTTTAATGATTCCAATGGGGACATATCAGTGTGAAATGTACCATTTTATCCATTAATTAAATATTTGAGGCACTGATGGTATGAAGAAGGAATTGATGCATGATGATGCAGCTAGGGAATTCCTAGAAAGCTGTTGAAGGCCATGTTTTGTCGAACCACTGGAAATTATGAGTCGGTTATGAGGTCACCAAATAGAGTTTTGAGCTTGATTTGTCCTAGAAGTTTATGATCACTTTTTCATAGACCAACAGGGTTATGGTGCAGGGTATTAGGTTATCCTCATTTCATCTCAGTCGACGAAGTTTTCGTAGTGGGATGAGGTTAACTCTAGAGTTGTTGTTAATGAATACATTTCAGATATCAACACTATTTATTCTTATGGACTCGTACAAGGGTTTGATGTTCCCTTAAATGGTGAGAGATTCATCTCAATCCATAAAGGGGATAAGAGCATGAAATTTTTTAAGATTGGCCTCTATCCAATAGAATTTAGTGGCGGCCACTTTGGATTAAAACTATTATGGGATTAACAAATCCTTGACTAGTGCTTATCAGATATTTTATGATAGATATAATGCATCTAGGATTTAATACATGGTAGGTACCATGGATAGATATTTCTAGATGTCATATGTATGCTATAAAGGTTGTCTCTTCCTGACTTGGGGATACCCTTTCACAGATTCTTTAGGTGCTTGAACATTAGATGTAGATGGACCGACCCCTAGGATAAGAAATAGTAGTTCTTATGTGCTTTGTGGGATCAGTCAGGAAGGTATGACTACACACCATGGGTGGTTAGTCATTTTTTTCTCTTTTGATGAATATTCTAGGATGATCGGGGCATAGTGTCTTTTGGCATGGGTAGAGAAATATTCTTGTTTCTATTGGGTCTGTTGGAAGTCTCTTCAGTGAGTTTCTACAACATTGAAAATTTGAGTTGGGGTGTAACTGGAAATTTGGTTTCTTCCATGACTGTTTCTTCATGGATATCCTTGGCTCCTACAACCTCTTCCTCTATCTCCTTAATTTTGTGTGGGAAAATTTGGTTTGTGACCATATTCTTCATTAGGGAAGTGATTCATTAAGTGGGTAGCATTAATGGAGTCTAAGATCAGTTCCTCATCTGATGATGACTCTAAAAGATTAACTTCTTCCATTATCACTATTTGGGGGGCGGTACTCGTTCCTTTTGATATAATGGCATAAAATCTGATAGCATCAAATCCAACTTTGTTCTCGGTGTAGGTTTATCTTCTTTCACTTGTTCTCTTCTTTTCTGGTTGAAATTATTTTTAGACGTTTGAACCCTAGAAGAATATGGGGCTGAAGATGTCGATTACATTACATCATAAGCTGTTGGGGACATATTTGGTTTCTTTAACTTCACTTGGATTATTCCATGGGATCGGTTGACTATTTTATGATTCATCCAACTATTTAACTTCTTCTCCTTTTTACTACCAACCTTCTCACACTCCCCTACTTCATTTAAGTCAGTGGTGGAAACATATTTCACCTGTGATGGTGGTGGTCCCAAATTTACATCCCCATAAAATATCATTCTTTGAAGGAATTAATTAAAGAAAAATATCCTAGATGGTGTATCCCATTATCTATGGAAGGTAAAATAATCTAGTCAGTGGTCGAGACCTACCACATCATCCCTCTTTGGCTTAGTAAGTGGAGAAAGTTTCAATTCATGGTGGACACAAAGTACACATGAAGTTGATCATCTTGGAAGGAGTAAAATTTATTCCTCCTTCCTCAAATTGATTTCTCTTGAGTCCCCTTCACTCATATTTTCATGTTGGGGGTGGATGTTGATTTCCAAGGGGCCATGCATGGTTCGGTGAGGGCCTTGGAGTTGGATCTGGTGTATGGGGTAGATTAAGTGTAAAGAACTCCACTTCATATCTTACCACTCCTTTTCTTAGGGATTATGTGGTTTCCTAGGACTTGATATCTGTACATTGTAAGAAATATTTTATTATTTTTTCAATGATGGAGAAATTTCAAAACCCACTAGTATATTTGACCAGAATGAGTGTTGTTCAGAGCTCATCATAGAGGTTATCGATTTACATATAAATAATCTCATCTTGGGTAGTTTTTTGTTCAAGTAGTAAGTAAGACCCTTCTATCTAGATATAAAGTCTAAAACTCTCTCATTTTCCCATTGTTTGTAGTTCATGAGGATGTTGACTATCTTCTTTATCAATGTCAAGATAAACTGGAAAAGTTACTTCCACCAAAGATCTTCCCATCCTGTTATTGAATGAGCTGCAAAAATGGTGTACCATATAAAGGTTAAACCTTAAAGAGTTCACACAAATCACCAGATCTTTACTACTTGTAATTCTATGGTTCCCATCATGGGATTTTAGTAAGAGGAATAGTTCATTCGGGGTTTTTTCAGTACACCTAATCCATTGAACACTATGAATATTGGGTTCTCAAAGTTTGGTGGTGGAGAAATGTTGGTCACCCATTTAGGGTAAGGTTTCTATTCCTATGGTATTAGATTGCACCACCCATCCATGCCTTTTAATTGAGCTTTCAATGACTTGATGGTATTATTAGTCTCTTTATGTGTGTCCTGATGAACTTGAACATGGGCAGGAACAATACGGGGAAATATTGGATGTGTTATATCCACTAGTATTTGAGTTGGATACCTGGATGGGGGAATCCTTTGTGAATTCTCTTGAATCGATTTTGGTTGTCTCCTCAATGAAGGGAAGTCTTGATATCCTTTCGATATTGGATTCTGGTAGACTGATGGTCCTGAAGCTGTTTTAGATGAGTATCAGAGTCTTGATTCATTCTATGTGATGAGACCTTGTGGTAGAGGCACACCTACAAGAAGTGTGTGTTGAAGATCTCTCTTGAAAACATATCCATTAGGATGTATTCTTTGATATAGCTCAATATTGATTCACCTCATCTCTTTCATTTAGTCGTCTTGCTAAGAAAATATTCCCTCAAGCATGAGTGTATCATTTTTATGGGGAGGAGGTGGTGGGTCTTTTAAGACCTTGATTTTATTATTCTCCTTATTTGTGATTCTCAGAGGATTTAATGATGGATTGGTCAAAGGAGTTCCCAAATTCAAGGAGATGCTTTCGTTCTGAGAATACACATATTTGGGTTTGGTGTGGACCATATCCTTAAGGGATCCATCCTCCCTTTCATCCTTAACATTTTTATTATTTTATTGGGATCTATGGGATTAACATCCATGACATTCACCGATACATAATGCATTGTGGGTGGTGTGTCAGGTGTTAAATGGTAGGCATTTTTTTTGCGTCCTCTGCTGGATCTTCTCCTTCCATTATGGGGTCCTCTTTGGGTTTCTTGGTGAGGGGTAACACAAAGGTAAAATTGATATGACCTTGTTATGAAACTCAATTAAAGGGGATATGAGTCACAAGGTGGAATGGAATGGGTAACCTCTTTAATTTTCGTCCCCCCTAGGTAAGAAATGATTGACATCTGTTGAGCAAGTGGTTGAGGTAAAAATGACTCCAACCCTGTGGGATGGGGTTACTCCCATTACTTTTTATTGTGCCTCATCTCGGATTTCCTAGTCTTATAGGGGAATTTTGTGTTAATAATTCCCCCATCCATGTGGGTTAGGATTGATTCCATACTATGGCGGTGTCTTTCGCTATTGCCTCTTTCTTTATATTAAACTTTCCCATTTAGGTGTGAGCTGAATATAGTGTCAGGTATACACATGAATTATTTACTTATGAGGACATCATCAATGTTTGTTGATTGGCTTCCCTAAGGTGAGAATTCTGCTGAATGTTCTCAGTCACCAAGGAGCTTTTCAATGGATCTCTCTCGTCGGGTCTGACGCTTTTGAGACTTACACGAGACTAGTTTTTATCAAGTATTCGACCTTTCCTGAATAGGGATTTCATTTGATTTCCATCATGGGATAATGATATTACCGGATGTCATTTCTAGTGGGTCTTTTTTGGACGGGTCATGGGGTGAAGTGAAAAGATCAATTCTCTCCATATCCTTGGATATGAATGCCAGGTGGGGCAACACCCATAAGGTAACAAAACTTGTGCAGCACATAAAGGTAGGCTAATTCGAGATCTTTCTTTCACCTCTCTAATTGTGGACACCGTGTATATTGAAGTTATTATAGGTTAATTTGATGGAGAATCTCTCCCAATATATTGAAATTATCTACATACCCTTAATAGGGAAATAATTTTTTTTTCAATTTCTAGAGAGTTGTCCAGATATTGAGATGAATTTTATTCATGTTATCCTCAGACAACTCTCATGGTATGTCAAACTAAGAAGTGGATGTAGGAAAGAACATAACTAGTATGGTGTTCTTGTCTAATTTTATTCCCACAAGAAACATATCATTTTCTTCTTCTTCCAGATACTCCTCTACTTGGTATGCCCATCTTGAATACTTATTGGTGATTTCATCCCAAATAGTAGGTCTAGTAGGAGTCTCATTGATATATGAATGATGTGGGGGTGGCTCAGAAGATGAGCATTTCCCCAATACATCTTCTGGTTGATAAAGGATGTTTCTTTTCATTTACATAGTGTTAAACATATATAACTCCATATATACAAGTGCCTAAAAATATGATGGATTTCTCGTATTTGACCCAGTTATAGGAGGACCTTCTTGCTGGTGTCAATTTTCTACTACAGGGAGGAACACTGTAGTTGATACCATGGTGGAGAGGACTACCATCATGGTAAAATGTCTTACCATAGGGATAATTTTTATGGTGTATACCCTGGGAGGATCTTTAGCGTATACCACAGTATGGGGTGACCTTCTTACTGTTTGATTTCATTGAGGTGAGTATCTTTTCAATAACTAACATCATGGTGAGCACTACCATCATGGATTGATGTCTGAATATAGGGAGAATTTTTGCATTGTATACCCTATATAGGACCTTCAGGGAATACCACAGCAAGGGGAGGTCCTTCTTTTTGTTTTATTTTCTAGTCAAGGGGAGGTATACCCTAAAACTCATCAAGAGATAGGCTCTTGCAACTGATCATTTATTTCCCACAAAGTAATCCTCCATGTGATCTTTGAGGATGACCCTCAGAGCTGCTGGTAGAAACATTGTGAAGAGGATCTTCACAATTGTTACTACCACTACCATAATTTGGTAATGGGTTGAAAGGATCTTAGGCCTCTATTAATAGATATTTTATGTCATTAAGAATTCCATCTTCCAACAGAGCAGGATCATGAATGTGCTCTTCATTTTCTAGTTACCTTTGGCACATTTAATTTTTGGGAACTCTCATGCGGGTGACTGGGGCTGCTTGTTATTAGTAACTACCTTCACATATGGGTTTCTATTTGAGTGGTTCTTTTGATGACACAAAGATATTCCAATGGGAATCTTAAGTTATGGTAGTGATATATGCATGTCCTGGAGCATCCACCATGGTTCACCTGTGTTCCCAATTTGAACGATTATTTGTTCCCACTCAAGTTATCCTTTTATCATAGAATATAGTTGATGACCCTCCTGGACTGGAGTAGGGATTCAAGTCTATTCTGTAGTGACAATCTGATTTTGTGGATGAGTCACCCCTCTTGGGGAGATGGGGTTGTGGGCATGAATCCTTGCTATTGTTGCAGACGCGATTATGTATTGATAGGTTTGGAGGATATAATCAAGAAGCGATGTCTAGTCCTCCATCATTTCCAAGATGTTTTGAGACACACCTTTATATAGAATATGTATTTATTAACATTTTGATGTTGGATTAGGAATTTGTTCAATCTCCAATCCTCCATGTTTTGCTAGTGGGTATTATAGGGTCTCTTGTATCGGGGCAGAGGAACGAGTCTACCCCTAATTTATAGCTGGGATATGCTAGTTGTTTTTTCTAGGTTCCACTGTATTTGAATAGTGGGATTCATATTTAGAGAATGAATTTTCATCCTCTCATTTTCCTCTATATATTTTTGATGGGATTGATATGCATTCGAAGGAATTTCCATATGCTTATATTTTATTACTATCATATTTGACTTATGGGCTAGACATGAGGGAGCAAGAATTTGAATCTGCCTATATTTTATTACCACTATATTTGACTGGTGGGATTCATATTCTTTGGAAATTACATGAGTATTCCTATAGTTTTCATCCTATTTGGATGATGGGATTCATGCACATTAGCATCGATTTTCATGTGCCTATAATTTTTCGCTCTGTTTGCACAGAAGGACTGGAGAGAGTTAGTTGGAATTTTTGCCTACTCGTAATGTTCCACCATATTTCTGTGATGGGATTCATAAGAGTGAGAAGGGATATGCATCTTCTCATATTTTTTCACCATATTTCTATATTGGGATTTAGAATAGGGGAAATAATTGTATGTCTTCCCATAGTATGCCACCATATTTTCATGGTGGATCTCCTCCTCAGGAATTAGGTTGGTGACATGTTCCTAATTTTATGGTCTCCTCACATGAAAGGAATCATGGGGGACCCATGGTCATTTAAATTCAGCTTCATCCCCCGATGTGATATCCTCTTCAAAATAAGGATACTAGGTCACATGGTGTTGGTAGCGAGGACTTCTGATATGGGTTCTTAAGTGGGATCCCTATGAAATAGGGATGAAGTCATTGGTAATGAATTAATATAAATCCCGAAGATAATAGTGGTTCTAATTATCACATTTCGGGGACTGGATATCCAAATGATTATAGATATCTAGTGGATCTGTCTAGTTTTGAACCACTGGTCGCTGCTTAGTGGGTGACTGGTGTGATTTTACCAACTGGAGAGCCTATCTTAAAGCCTCTAATTTCTGGAGAATACAATTATACTGGTACCCCAATATCAGTGCATTCAAGACCTAGCATTGAAGAAAATGGGTAGATGATGAATTCCTTTGCATCATGGAGGGCTCAGTTGGTGCATTTTCTGACATGTGTATCTATGAAAACTTATCGGAATCCATTGGATTGGAGAAATATATCAAGAATTCCTACAATATGTGACATGTATAGACAACAAAAATACCATCAAATTATCATCTCATGACCACATGTATAATTTATGGTCTCACTTGGCCCCCTTACCTTTGTATCTGAAAGGGTCCTGAGGTGAGGTAATTATGTCACCTTGGTCAATGATTCATGTCGGGTTCACCATTTTTTTTCTTCCTAAGGATCATTATTCCTTCAATGGGTGATTCCAGGGGGTTAAATTTCTATGAAATAAATCCTCATCAGGTACAATGCCCTTGGATGGTCTCCAATGGGTTTATTCAGGGAGCCGGAAACACCCAACATCTCTCACAACCATGATTCATGGACCTTCTTACCAAATGTAGGAGTTCATTGGATGATTTGGCCAATGATACTTAAAAACTCACATTGGTCGAGAGGATGGGAACTCGGTCTCATCACACCCTTTTGGGGGGAATTATTTCTTATTCTAGGAATCTCTTATAAATTTAATCTATGTTCATATGTTCATGAATCCTTGGTTTATTACCAAACATGTGTCCACAGATCACTCCTAGGATTCAATATTAATCATAAATATTCATGGGTCAAGAATCTCCTATACGTATCCAAGTTCCTCCATCAGTGAAGATATTTGTATGTATATGAGGTTCTTAATCAATGTTACCCTTTTGTTGAAAAATCAAGAATTATTTGGTCTCTCATCAAGATGATAATGGTCTAAGCCATGTGATGAGGTTTTCTAGAGTTTATCATCATCCAAGTGGAAGGGAGATATTTTGATGCTGGGATTGAATGCATAATATAGGATTCCTATGTATCCTCAGGAGAATAATTAGAACCCACATAGTTTGGTTCCACTTAACTGGACACATCACCTTTTAAGGTCATGTGATGAGGACCCATCCATGCAGTTTAATGTCATGTGACAAGGACATCCAGGCAGAAGAGACTCAATCATGATTTGATGTGGGACTTATACCAAAGAGGCCCGAGGGACCCATAAAATATGTTGTTCTCTTGATGGATATGATCCTATCAGGGATATGTCCTATAGATAATTGGGGTTTATTTGGGATATGGATTTTGACCTCAAGGAGGCTTCCTATGTATCCCAGTCAGTTGTAAATCAAAGACAATGTAGTTTGGAAGCCCATGCAGTTTAACATCATGCAGTGAGGATGAGATTAAACTAATGTCAAAATGATAGAATGTATGGGATAGGTGAAGTATCATTCTTGAACCACAAGGAGGTTTCCTATATATCCCTGTTATTTTGAAATCAAAGTCTATGAAGTTATAGAGATTTGGGGATTACACAACAAAGGATGCCCATTGTAGGGGCATGATTTGGGGCTAAACATTGAGGAGGGTTCCCCTTGAACTCAAGTCTTAGACAGGAATCCTACGCATCCTAGCTATAATAGAAAAATTTCTCATAGTTTCAATTGAATAGTGAATCATTTTTATATCATGATCATCATTAACCTCTAAGACAACGTGAGTCTCGCTCAGTGTGAGAATCAAAAGGAAGCGGTGGATCTGACAAATCACACACTTTTCCTTCTCCACTGGTGGAAGAGGTTGGGGGTACAATTCTTCCCTATCTTCAATTTACATTGGATGTGTGTCTAATTTAAGGAATAAAGGTTAATGACGTGAAGGTAGGTAAGATCTAGGGTGAAACCTCCTATGATCAAAGGGGTTTACTCTAGGAGGCATGCCCTGATATTGGTTCTGAGAAAGGGTAGAATATTTCCTCATCAAAAGAAAAATAAAGTGTGATTTCCCATATTTATCACTATCCCTCATCAAAGGTAAAGGTCAAAAATTACCGTTAATCCCTGTAATAGGGAGGTTCACATGAGTATCCCAAATTTGGACCTTGGTTTCCCATTGGAATGTAAACTTAGAGACATTCCAGGGGGGGTCTGCCTTATTGCAGGGATTACCCATGTTACTCTGCTTACCATGGGTATGTAAACTCAAAAGTAAAAGATGATGAACCTGATGGTCTTATCAACTAGTTTAGTGGATTTGGGGGAGGCTTTAGCCTGATGTCGTTGGACTGGATCACAGAGGGACTACGGATGATATGATGGGAAGAGAAGGAAATGGTTGGAGCCGAATGGTAGAATGCTTGAGAATACCATGTTCGGCGTAGAATTTTCTTATGTGGGATAGGGTTTCCTTCACATTGAATATGTCTACGTGAATGAGGGATCCATCTGTGTAAAGTGATGGTACGTGAACCTGGATTTATTCTGTATAGTATGATGCTATGTGGGGCCACATTCCACCTACTTAGTATGATGCTACGTGGGGCCAGGTTCCACCTGCATAGTGTGATGCTATGCTGGGATAATTTTTGTCCATGAAGTGTGATTTTATGCAGGGCTGGGATCCATTCTCATAGTTATTTTCTATGTGGTGTGGGGTTCCACCAGAATATAAATTTTCTATGTAGGGCACCAGATTGCAAAAGGGGTATTAATTATGTGTCTTTTGGTAAATTCATCTATAAAATAATTTGGGCTCACAGTTCACCAATTAAGTTAGGTTTTCTTACATTAATTTTATTAAGTGGGTTTTACTTATAGGTAATCATCAAAAGATTCCATCTTTTGTGGTGCACTCTTCTTCTGTGCCTTCATCGATCAACCTCTCCAAAAATGTCCTTCTTAACTCCTCCCCTCGCGGTACTTTTACAGATAGGTAGAATAACTTGATCGGTGGGCCACAAATGTCTTTTGTGTAATCCCATAGAAGAGACCCAACATACTGATGAATTAGTCAGTGGGGCATGGTATCATCATCTACGGTGATCAAAATTACTATATCGGTCTGAAAAATGACTTTTTTTCATTTGTGGGAAGCTGTCGGCTTCACCTTGTCTGTAAACTGTTTGAGTTCAAGGGGGACATCATACTTAGGGAGAATTTATCCGACATCTTCATTAAAAAAATTCATTTTCAATAAAATATTTCCATTTAATCTTGCAACAATCTTATCAGTTCTTGGTTTCTTCAAGAAGCAGACCGCCATGCGGATCGGTGGTCCCTTATGGACTAATGCTTCGTGGTACCTTTTTCTTCTATTGCCATTTTTTGGATTCTTCAACATTCTTCTTCAACTATCCCTTTGATTTTATTTATTTCCTTTTAAAAATCCATGGAATTATTTTATTTCCCTTTTCTAGGATTTTAGGACCCAACATAGTCTTTTATCACCCTATTATTAAAAATGATTTGTTAAAATCACTGTTTTAGGTGATAATTGCTTCGTTATTCATGTATGTTTTAGTTCAGTAATTTTGATCCTTTTAATTTTATCATGGTTAAATCATCTCTATAATGTTAATAATTATATAAATATCATATATATTCATTATATACATATTTTAGTAATCAATTAATATTATAGATATAAAATGGATTACACAGTTACTATAGACGATAGGTCGTATGTACGCATAAATGTGGTTTCCTTTTTTCTCAATTGATGAAATGAAAGAAAGGTAAATAATATATTACCATTTAATAAAAATTTATATGTCATATATATCATATATATTCCTTAAATTTACTTTGATTACCATCAATTAAAATCGTTAGTGGAAAATGAATATCATCGCTTCGCGGGACAGTAGTCCCCCATACAAACATACGATGTTATTGTATCCAACATGTAGCGGAAAGTAAGAAGGTATATGTGATATAATATCTCCATAAGTATAATTATGTTTCAAATATAACATATATTCATTTAATCTATCATTAATACCATCCAAGTAAAACATAAATGAAAAACACATCATATCGGTTTGAGAGGTTGTGGTCCTTCGTACACACGAGCGAAGTTATTGTTTACCAATGGGTTGGGAAGTAATAAGGTATATATGGTATTATAATCACATAAGTATAATAATATCATAAATTTATCATATAAAAATTAAATTCATCACTATATCCAGCCATGAGAGGTGGTTATGGAAAATGAATAACATTGGTTGGCAAGATGGTAGTTTGTTGTACACACGAGTGATTATTTCATATCCTATTTGAGGAAAGTGGAGATAGATATTGTTTATGAATTTATTATAATAATATATAAGTAAATATTAGATAGTATTTTTATTATTTTATCATAATATTAATATATTTTAATGTGTTAGAAGAATAATTAATAGAAAAATACATAGTTTAAAACTTTACCTCCTTTTCGGACAACTTCTTTAGGTTTAACATAAATTCTTCCTATATTGGATTTATGATCTATACAAGTAATATAAGATTTGGATATTGTTCTAAGTAAGACAATTGGGTATGGATTTACTGAACCAAATTTTCTTTTATGTTTGAAGAGGAGAGGGGATGAGGTGTCCTTTTATAAGTGAGGTGAGTGGAACACTCAAATGTTTTTAAAAGAAAAAGGTGTACCCATGATTTTCAAATTCTAAAAGGATCTAAAGTAGTAAATTATAGAAATTTAGAGGTTATAAGGTTTAAATATGGACATAAAACGTTTTTTATGATTTTATAGGTAATTTAACACATTATCATTTTAGTTGACCCCCTCGTAAACCCATTTTCACCTTAACTGTGGTAATTAATTTTTACTCTTCTTACTATTCATTATGGAAAAAAATTAATTTGAAATTATTTGATAATATAAATTATGCTTTTTTAAAATATGGAACCCATTTTTTTCAAGATCAATTCATATAATTGTAAAAAAAATAATTTAAAATTAAGCCTACAGACGCAACGAAAAATTAGTTTTCAAAAAAGAAATGTTTCAAAAGTTTTAAAGGATTTTATATAAAAAAGAATATGAAATTTATTAAAATGACCAGAATTGGATAAATATATAAAAAATTGAAGTAATTTTACCTTTAAAACGATATTAAAATAGAATTTATCTTGTAAACTCTTTGAATTAAAAATGTAGTTTTTTTAATAAAAAATAGTAATTTTCACAATTCAGTGAAAAAATTATCTTTTCATAAATTTCTCAAAAATTCACCAAAAGATAATTTATAAATTTAGATTTGAAAAATGAAATTTATTTTTGTCAATTAAATTTTCTAAATGTATTAAAAATTAATTTTAAAATATAATTTCAAAGCGTGACTAGACCGCATTTTAGAAAAAAAATCAGTTTTTGAGAAAACATTTCTTTTTTCTTTAAAATGGTTATTATTTTATTTCTAATAAATAAATATAAATTGAATATATATTTTACATGTGTAAACTATATTATTTTTATTATTTAGTTAGTAATATTCATACCTTCTAACTTATTTTATAGGTTATAATGGTCATGTTTAAATAATATTATTTTAATATAGTACCATGTTTCGTTCAAACCCAGTGTTGTGTGCATTGAAAGATATAAAATAAATTAATTTTTTTCAAAAGTAAATATGTCATAAAGTACAGGGGTGTTTGATTCTCTTATAATATTGTAATTTCATGTCATATATGTTATCAAATATGATGTTCCTCTATTAAAATGTGAGGGTGTTATAATAAAAGGTTAATATTTATGAGTAATTTTATGGAATAAGATATTAATTTATTTATATTTATTTTATAGGAGGTTATATTTTTTTTAACTGAGTAAACAAGATATGGGTTTACAACGTAATTTCCTTTCACTAAGACATGTTTATGTTATACATCATGTTCACATTTTTATTATATACATGTTACCCCATTGTAATTTTTATATTATTATTGTATTATATTTCAAAATATTTAATTTTCAATATCATTTTTTGTTTCCCACGGGTTTTTGGTTCAAAATTTTCAAAATCTATAAGGATTTTTTTGTCTCTACTTCACTTCTCCTGAGTCATGATTTCATGTTTCTCCCATATTACTCTTTGATATGAGATATTTACTTCCCTATTACTTTTATACAAGATAAATATCATTCCTTAAATTATATTTTAAGTTCTATTCCATGGTATCCCTCTATTGTCTATTTGATTCTTATGATACCACTACCATAATAGTTTCTTTTTCTAAAATTTGAATCCCTAGAGTCATGCTTAAGCTATACACCATGCTTAATTTTCAATGGTGGGAATAATTCCCTTTTTATGTTTGTATCTTTATCCTATTATATTTCATGATATTCAATGTTTTATTTTAATTTATACCACTCATGGGGTTTCGATTCAAAAGTTACAAAGATTGCAAGGCATTTTTGTGACTCAATTCTCTTTTATGGGTCATAATCACTCATATTTTTATATTTTATTTAAATATTGATCCATTATAACCCATGATTATTTAATGATTTATTACACATTTTTTATGGTGAAATCATGTTCCAAACTAAATCCCTCTTCCTCGTTGTTTATAATGTTTTATTAAAATGTAATTTTATTAAGAATAATTACCATTACTTTTATTGGATTTCTTTCTTCTATTTATATTTTTTTACTTCCATCCAATATTCTCTCTTACTTAGTGGAAACTCATGTTTTTTTATCTCCATTAATCCTATTACTCCTCTTGTTTCATTTTAAATATATGGTTTCTTTTTCCTTTTAGCAATATGGGTTTTCAACAAGTTCATTTTAAAATGTTCAAAAAGGTTTTCTATATTTTATAGATAAATTTTTTTATATTCCACTACACATTTTATTTTGATAAAATTTATGTATTATTTATGTTTAATTTATTAAATATTCTTTTAAAATTAAAAAATTACAATGTATTTTCACTTCCCCTATTTCAAAACATTAAATCCTTTTCAAGTATCCTTTTTTAAGGATTATTTTAAAAGTACATATTTTTGAATTATTTTTAATTATCCTTTTCAATAACATTTATATTTTTTCAATGATTTTTTATTTGGAACTATTTATATTAAGGTTTTAAAATTCATATTTTTTTCCATTAAAAAATGTTTTCGAGTTTAATTTTCACTTCAATGTTATAAAATGTTTTGTGAAAACTATTTTATTTTCACATCTATTTTCCCTGAAAAGTTTATCTTTCTTGAAGTGATGTTTTGAGAATCCTTTATGTTTTATTATGTTATGTATCATTTTGAGAATTATTATTTTTATATCCTATGTTTTATTAATATTATGCTATGTGATAATTTTAATTAACCCATTATTTTTCCATTTGTTATTTAAGTTATGAGATGATTGATTTTAAGTGGCACACATATGTTTGTATGATGACGGATGGGGTCTTATATCACTCTCAAATGAAGTAGTTTAAATTTATATCTCATGAAATATTTAGGTGTGTACATAATTAATTTTTAAACATAGGTGTGAGCATGATAGGTTTTTTCTCATTTTTAGGCATGGACATAATGATTTTGTGCACATAAGTGTGGGAATAATGGGTTTTCTCACATTGGTTTTCATATGATTATAGTAGTGCCCCACCTTAAAGTTTTTTATCTAGTTATTAAACATTTATAAGTTTTTTATTATGTTATTCCATTTTTCAAGATTCATTTCATTTCCTTGAAATTCAATGTTTTTATTATTATGCCTTTTTAAGTATTTTACACTTTTATTTCATGTTCACATGTTATATGGTTTGTCTTTTATTCTTAAATAATAATAATTTTATGATATTATATTAATATAACATGTGTTATGACTTTAATATATGGTCTTAAAACCATATACTATGATATTTATTTCTCCCTTATGTTCTCCTTCATGTTTATAATCTATTACTCTATGATATGTTTTTCCCTTACTGGGTGTTTGAGGTCACTATTTATTATGTTTCAAATACCTAGGATTATAAGATGATTATAACATGTGAGATATCTAGGAAAGGTTCTAGGGGTTTATTAATATGAAAAAATGTTCACAAGTGTATAAAAATAAGATGTTTTTGTATTTGATCACCATGACACTAAACATTTCGGTTTTGGGATTTTATTACTTCTTGTGCTATGTATTATTTAAATCATGATATTAATGTAATGTATATGTTATTTTTATCTTTTTTTACTTAAAGAAACATGTTTCTTCCTCCTAATTATATTTTGTATCCAGATACAAGAATCTTACTCAACCTAAGCTTAACATTTCATCATAGCTTATAATACTCTATGATGAATATTGGTATGGGATAACTCGATGTTATACTTTTAGAGGGTAATTATTATTTCAATTCATGTAAAATATACATCTATTATGAAATAATAATAAATATTAGACTATATTTTGTATAACATGATACATTTTATATTCTTAAACTCCTTTAATAATTTTATCAAAACCATACCTAAGCGCCTATCTAACCATATCACATATAATAAACTACTAAATCAGCCTTATGTTTTCTACTTTTGGGGTTTTATTAAACTCATTACATATCTATGTAATTCCTACCGCATCTCAATATATCTATATGATAAAACCCTCACATTAAAATATTTAATGATTAAAATATTTGAAGAAAGAACATTTGAATGATGTTGAGACTTAGGATCCATATTTCTAACATTCAACTCTTTTAATATACTATTAAAACTTCTTAACTCCACAAAATCAAATTTTACTGTGTTAATAACTCATGTTTTATACTTAAAACTCTTTCTAGGTTTCTCTTCATCATCCTTCTTGGAATATTTCCATCAAAATATTTCCCTAAAATTTTATTGGCAGCTAATGTAACTCTTTAAATTAATCTTTTTCCAACACACCTTAAATATTTTAAGATATTAAGTGGTATTTACTTTTTATTTTTATTAGAATAATACTTTATTTTTTAAATTCTAACTTCTCTAATTCTAAACATACTCCCATTATTCACTTAGGCACTATATTAGTTTTAGAATAACATGATAGGATAAGAAAACCCTTTTTGTAATGAAATAACTTGTATTTAATTTTGTGGTAATATTTAATAGATAAACTATTGACTATAATATCTTATATCTTATTCAATGTTTTGGGAGTATTATTATAAAAATAATTCTTTATTCTTTAAAATATTTCATTGATGGGTTGTTGGATCATAAGCCTCATATTTTAACAAACATCTGGATAGACACCTATATCATGGATAAAATAGTTACATCCTTATCTTACACTCAAAACATGTTATAGAATATTATTAACCATAAAACCTGTGTATTGTATCTATAAACTCATTTTATCATTAGCAATTATTCATTAATAAATAAATTCACTTATCATATAATAGATTCATGATGACAACATAGAAACTTCATTTCTATATAATCTTGATGTATTCCTCTTCATTTGACTCTTTTATATAGAAACTCCTTACTCAATCATGTGAATATAAACTTCAATATTCATCAATTCGACCCTTGATATTGAATTAATATAAACTTAAAATATTTATAAAATATATATTTCATATCATATAAATTTTAATATTGAAGAATTGATTTCTATAACACTGGTACCTAACATAGAATTTTCATCAAGTTTCTAAAACTCCTTCAAGTATTCTATACACCTCCATAAAATGGAAATAATGTACTTTATTCCTAAATTAACCTTTAGGTTTTGATGAATGAGTTTGACTACTTGAATAAATATTGTTATACTTTTCAAGTAACTTTTCATCTTCAGTTTTGAATTTTTACCTACTTGTACTATCAATACAGCACCAGAACATAGACGTATTATTCTGTAGTTCATTTATCCTATACACTTAAAAAATAAGGTAAATATTTATTAAACTCGTTCACCTTATTGGAACACTTCGATTGATTGTTCCGGAATGAATTCCACATCCAGAATAAGCCTTAAAGGAAATGTTCAATATCAACAATTTATTAACTTATCCAATAATATTGAATATATTAGTTTAGACTAAAGTTCATTTTGTCTTCATTAATTTAACAATTCTTCTCATAAGAATCTAGATTCATTTTTTGAACTATTTTAACATTACGTTACTCATGATGTTTTTTCTTTAATGTGTATAATTTTATTATTCTATTAAGAAAAAATATTATGTTTTTCACCAGTATAATAATTTTCTTACATTAAGATCCTTATTTCTCTAGTATTGATCTCATGTTTAATTAAAATTATTATTACACTATTTATATACAACATATTATTTTATAAGATGAGTATCATGTTTTATATACATTTAATGATGTGACTAGTGGATCGTATAGTCACACTGAGATGGGGTGAATCAGTGTAGAGAAGTTTTATAAAATTATTTTCATGTAGATTTTATCCCTTTCAATATTTAAACCTACTAGCCTATTAGGGTGAATATATCTTGTATGTTCTGCAACACATTCACACATTATTTAATAAACAAAATAAATAGAGCTCACCATATTTTATTTTTACAAGTTTCAATACCAATGTGAGTATCTAGTTGTTTTTGTTTCTATGTCTTGTTTGAGACAAAAATTTAATCACTAGTCAATTGGTGTGATTAAAGGAGATGAAAAGGTAATATATTTGATACAAATATTATAAGGGGTTGGAAGGTATCATCCTTGAACCATTGTTATCCCATGATATTAGCTATCTCCTAAGATAGCTGAAGTATCATGACTAGTTTGGATAAGATTATATTTGATCCCTCCAATCATAAATGGTCCTCTAACTTCTCTTTGAAAAATATCTTCAATCATATTTAGCATCTATTTACACAACAATAAAATATCCCCTTACTCAATAGTACGTATTTTATTTCCAATGAATTTATAACTCCAAATTCATGAAAGTAGGCCTTATACTCTCAAATATTAAATTGATTTATTTAATATTCAACAAGTAACTAAAACATCTCTTCTTCCTGAATACTGCATATTTGGAATTAACTCCTTCTAAATCAACTAAACTTATAAATCAATTATACTTCAGATTATTATCATATATGAAAGATACATTTTGATAAACTAACTTCATTCTTCTTCAACATAATAGATTCTTAAAATCATGTAGTTCAGACTCACTTCTTCCTTAATTCCAACTGATCTTCTAAAACATAAAATTTGGTCCCACTTCTTCGACTTAATGATCTTCTTGAATGTGAAGGTCAAGATCTCTTAATCTATGATTTCAAAAAAATATCATTAATCCCTAAATAAATTTACCCTTTATATTTCCATTACTAATATAGAAAATACAGGGAACATGAGCTCTAAAATTTGTAATTCCAGCATACCCAAATAATTAATCAACTACCATCAATTCCTTTGAAAATATCATAATCTAACTTCATCAAAGCCTCCTAAAAACTCAGTTTAAATTATCTTAAAACTTTTATATATTTCAACTATAATCATGAATTCCACTTCTTGATTTTTATATCTTGGAGTAAAAATCAAAATTTTCTAGTTGACTTTGAATTAACATAAATGTTATATAAAATAAATTTAAAATTGGAATCTTTTGATTCTGCAACTTCAATAAACTTAATATTATTCTTTCATGGACTTCATTACGCTTCTTCTTCCAATTATAATTTTTCTTCATCATAACTCAATCATCTAGATCATTTATACACATAATTTGGATTTTTAAACTAAATATAACATAGCTTATAACCTTCTAGGGTTCTTCTTTCCTAACTCCAACACATCATCTCAACTATAACTTGTGGAATTTGAACCATCTTTCAAAAAACTCATCTTTATAACTTCTTATCTTCTTAGATTCTAAACATCTATAATTATGTTAATTCTCATCTTGAAATTCCTTCTAGTATTAACCTAAACAAATTTATCTTTATCTATATCTTTATATTTATCTTCTATTAATCTTCAACTACCTCTATATATTCAGTTCTCCTCAACTCTATTTGAATCAATAATTTATAATTTTATTACTTTGAAACATATTGATTTAATTCAACCAAATTTATCTACATTACTAACTACTTATTCTAATAATACCTCCCAGTATAAGATTTTATAAGAGAATCCTACATATGTTTCTTCATATTTTGGCTTCATCTTCTAAACACGCTCAATATAGCTCTTTGACAGACTCATATTTGGTGCATATTTTTAAACAATTTTCAATGAATTTTAAACTTTTTTCAATGATAATTACCATGCAATTAAATGTTTTAGTCAATTTTTGGAAAATTATTAAAGTTGTATAAAAATGGATTTAATTTAGTATAAGAATGGTGAATTTTGAATTTGAAATTAATTTATGAATTTGGTATTGTTAATTTTTTTAAGTGATTTGAAATTTTAAAAGTGTTCCTCTTTATCAGGTATCAAAAAAATTGGCAAGCCAACCATCCCTAAACCATCTAAGTCCCATACCATAAGGCCAACCTAACACGGTTGGAAAACCTTGGATACACAAAGAGAATTCCAACTGTTTCTTGGGGAAAGGATACTGTAAACCAACACATTTATAGGTAGGCCTAAAGGCCTGTGTGGGCCAGGCACTGCGGCCTGGACCATATGCATGTGTGCATGTGTGTCTGGGATCCCACCCTAGTTCGAGATTCTAGACAATGGTTGTCACGCATTGGATTATAATCTAGCACAACTCCGTCTTCTCTATTCAACATGGTATGATTAATTAATGGGTACTATTCATACAATTTAAAAATGCCCCTTGCTCGCCTCAGGCACCTGCCTCTCTCGTGTGCCTCTGAGCTCAACCGTTGTTTCACCTTCATTACTGACCCACTACCCCCTACACCACTGAGATAAACCATGTCAAAAATCTCTAAGAGCTTAGGGGGTGACTCATTCTCCACTACCTCCACTCTGTTCCACATTTGATCACCTCAACAACCCCTGATGATCGCTTCAAAGGCCCCTCTTGCCACTGTGATGGTCAGAGGATTGGAGGAGTCACTTCTACTACCCATTCAATGAACTACCTTATGTGATGTAGTTTCCATGTCTCCAGTCCCATGAAAACCATGCATGAGGCTCGTTTAACTAATGTGGTCCATGCCAAAGAATTTAAACCCCGATTCCTTTAGGTGTTTTAAAATCTCAACACATGGGTCTCTTAGGGGGGTTTTAATATTGAATGATAATAAAGAACCGCAGATTCCTAAATAAAGATATGAATCCACTGATGAATTAAAGACTAAAGGCTTCCCCTCACCCTATAAAATAAGTGTGTCACCACACTTTAAGGGAGTCTGCACCCAATAGTGAGGAGGTCAAGGGCCATGTTGTCACCCATTTTCCTTTGGTTTTATTTTAATTTATTTCATTATTATTTTAGTTTATATCTCGTGTAATTTTAGTTATCTTTTATAAATAAACAATTCATGAATTTTTTTTCTTTCCATCCATCTTCTTCTTATTCTTCCAACTTTCTCCTTATCATCTTTTTTTATTCTTCTTTTTCTTTTAATTTTCATATTTTTTAATTTCTTTTCTTTTCTTTTCATATTTATTATTATTTATTTAATTTCTTCTCACCCTATTTTATTATATTATATTTTTTCTTTTCAATCATTTATTTCTCATTCAACCATGACCTCTTACCCTAAAAAATGAGGCACTAACATGAGGCTTGTCCTAGGGGGTGTGGTATTTTCATTCATTCTCTATGTAAATTCTTACATTTGTGGTGAGAAATAGTGAAGTTAATGAGTATGAAAAGTTTCTACTATTGAACTTAACATAAACTAATATATATTCTTTATTTTAATATTATTCCCTCTCTTCCACCATATATGATCTCTTTATGTATTGAATTTGATCCATATAGTGGATTAAACATCATGTGATGGAGTCGAGTCTTGGAAGGTATCACACTCTCAATTGAGGTCTTCTATTAACCTTAATTATAGGATGATGTGTAATTAATATCTCTGAAGGAATTAATTATTTCACACCACTAAATAAATGAATAGTATATCAACCATGATATTTAAATATTGAATTTAAAAAAAAACATCAACAAGGAGAATAATGGAAACCCATAAACTAAACCAAAAAATGCTAGGTTCTTTCTTTATTAACTCATTATATCATTGCATGTTACTTTACTTTTTTATCATTTCATTTATCTTTTAAAATATAATTGTTTTCATGAAAAAATAAAATCAATAAAAAGATGTAGTTTAAGTTAATTATATTAAGTAGGTGAACAAATAAAAAAACTCTTTAAATTAAATGACCCAGATTATCCTCTGTGTTGCATTAGAAAAATAAATTTGATTTTTCCATGACCTATGATAGAAGTGTGTAAAAATTTCTACCATTGTTGGGGATCCAATCCATAGTGTTTGATTATTTTTTTATTTTCACATTATATTGTTTTTAATTGTTTAAAAAACCTAAAAAAATCTGTTTCCACGATTTTTTTAGATGATCACATTTTAAATTCATGAAAACATTAATCACATGTGAATGAATAACAAATGGACTATACTAAGAAGACCCTAAAACTAAATTTTTTCCCTTTTTATAATGGTAAATTAGAATCAAAGAAGAAAAGAGACATGGATCTCACATCAATATTTAATAAGCATGGTTGATGAAATCCAAACTGACTTGCAAAGATTCAATGCTAAGAAGTAAGTTCCACTAGTTTTCCCCAATTTCACTAAAGACATCCAATAAGTTGAGGTCCAATTCAAGGACTGCAATCAAACCGAAAATTTTATGAACCAGATTAAGGATCACAATAATGAGCTAGAGTTCATTCATAATGACTAATACTTTCTTACTAAGATAAGAGTGGGAGATCAACAAGGTCTAGAAAATTTTTGGAATGTGTATGAGGTACAACTTGATCTCCCCAATTCCTACAAAGTAAAAGCGCTGGTACCATTACATGAAACACTATCCATGGAATAGGTGGAATCCTTAATAATTATAAAATTTAAAGAAAATATAGAGGATCCCAACTGCCTACCATTATCCATTGAGATAAAACTTCAAGATGCACTCACCAATGAGGTAGTGATGGAATCATAAATAACTTTGGGATATGATCTTATTTTTAATTAATTTTATAATATTATTCAATTTTATTTGAGTATCACTCATTATTTTTTTGAATATTTATATTTGTTCAATTCTTATCATACCTTATAGGAATATGAATGAACTAGACATGCACCTATTGAGGAATACATGGAGCTCCCTGATTTTATTGAACATGAATTTGAGGAAGGCCGTGAAGAATTTCAGTTTGATGAGCCTAAGGAAATAAAGGCATTTGATTCTCATTATTAAATAAGGAATATTATTTATTATTAAAATTCAAATTTTATCTAAGTAAAAATACTTTCTTAATTTCCCTTTGATTATTTTATTCATTTAACCCATGTTGAGCCAGCATTGTACAACAAAGAGGATATTTCACAAGTATCAACCAAGGAAGAAGATGACTCATACTTCATACTACCCCCTCCATGAAATATATACATAATTGTGAATGGGGTGGATCTAGTATTCTCTATCCAAGGATCATTCCTCACCAATATGGAATAAAAAAATAAGGTAAAAACCACATGTGGTGGTTCAAGTATAAGATGTTTCACCCACCATAGGATTTTGGATAATAGTTGGTACTTCCCTCTAGAGGTAGTAAAAATTTTGGGCTAACTTGGGGGGTTATACCAAGAATTATCCCTTATATTTTCATTCTAAAAATTTATATTTCAATTTCATTTTTAGAATTAGTTTAGCATATAACCCACTCCCTCTTAACCTTTTGAGATTAAATGGCATTATCCTTGTGCTTAATTGAGTAATTTTATTTTATAGGTTCATGATGGAAAAATTCATCCTCAAGTAGTGGAGAAATTGACTAAGCTTAATGGGAAAGGGAGTTTACTTTTAATGTTTATCTTTTAATCTCTTTATATTTCTTTTTCCAAAAACATGGCCTGAGATTTAAACTGGAATAGTATGTCGATACTTGAATCCATGCTTTACTTGAATTATCTTGGAGAATATAGTTTCTTATTAATCATGTGATTCCATATTTAATATTTTAATATTAATGAGATTTAATGAGTAAAATATATAATTTAATTAATAAATTGAAACATGGATATTAAAATGATGACTCTGGATTTAAGTTAATTAGTTGATTCATGTAAATGAAACCAAACATTTTTCTTGATTTGAATTTATGAAATTCATGTGAATTGGTTTGTTATTATTAACCATAACTTAATTGATTTTACAGTATCAAATGTTCCATTCCCCAGAGGATTTTTAGACCAAGTGCATCCTATTTATTATTGATCATATTTATTGATTGATCTTGGGTCATGCCACCTATAATAACTTTAATTTAAAATTATCAATGTTATGACTGTATAAAAAAAATTATTGAGGCATATTTTTAGAATCTCTTATCCTTAAAATAACACATTTAAATCAATCAATTTTTATTCCATAGAGACCATGAATGTACTTTTTAGGGATAGTCCATGTTTCAAGCCATTTTTTATCCATTCATACCCTCCTCTTATTATTCGTAGGATATTATTAAGTTGAAATGTCGGGGTGAAGGGAGTCATGGTAGAAGGTATTATATACATTGTAAATAAGAAGTGTTGGGGTGATAAATATGGGAATTGATGAAGGTTTACATTCATTTTACACTTTATTATTTTCTCCACTAGAATAAAAAAATTTAAAATGACAAAAAGAACCAAAAAATGAGAAAAAATGGGTTGTGATTTTGGAAAACCAAAAAACGCCATTACTAGATCTATAATTTTTATCATATGTGTTTAGGTAGTGGATGTGAGGTAAATTCTATGCATAAAATCAAAAGAAAGAAAATGAGAAAGTTATTTGAAAAATTATATATATAAAAAAGTAGAAAAAAAATAAAGAGGGTGAAAAAATCATTAATTATTTGATCATGACCTTAATTTGAGTTTGGAGAAATTGGTAGTTGCTAATTTGAAGTGGATAATGTCATTATACTTTCAATTTTGATATCATGAATAATAATTTAAGATATAAACCTCATACTTGAGCCTTAATTTTTGAACATCAATTCCTACCAACCATAATTGTTAGATTCGTTTGAACCTTTAATGAAATTCCTCTTTATTTTAGGTGACTTTTTTCTTTACAAAGTGTTGAAAGTTGTTCTTTTACAAGCCTATATATATGGAACATGGTATCGTTATATGGGTATAAATACACTTAAATTTTATCATGAGTGATGAGAGAAAGTATTTAAAAGTGAGGTAAGTCATGATTTTCCATGTTTACATATAATTAATTTAGGAAATTGAATGAATGAGAAGATAAGTTCCACCATTTTCAAAAGGTAGAAGGAAAAATGCACGAGTAGATTGTTTCTTTGAAAATTGAGAAATTGAATTGATATTTGATTTGAAATTTGGAAATTTTATATAACATTGATTATTATATTATTTAATTACTTTGAAATTTGAATATTTGTAACATTAGTTCCCTCTAAATGCCTTTTTTTTATTTTATTCTTGAGTACAAAAATGGTTTAAGTGTGTGACTATTGATAGACTTGTATCTAGGGAACAATTTTAAACAATTCTCAATGTTTTAAAAAACAATTAATTAATAATTACCATATAATTAAATGTTTTAATCAAATTATGGGAAATTATGAAAGTTGAATAAAAGGTATTTAATTTAGTAGAAGGATGGTGAATTTTGAATTTGAAATTTATTAATGATTTTCATATTGGTAATTTTTTTGAGTGATTTTAAATTTTATAAGTGTTAAACTTTTCAGGTATAAAATTTTTTTCCTAGCCATCCAACCCTCAACCATCTATGAACCATGCCACATGGGCAACCTAAGAAGGTCAGTCGACAATGGATACCTAGAGGGAAGGCCATCTGTGGAAAGGGGAATAGAGACCATGAACCACCACATTTATAGGTTGTCATGAAGGCCTACGGAGGCTAGGTGGTGTGAACTAGACCATATAGGTTCATGAATTTGTGTCTGGAATCCCACCCTAGTGTGGTCTTCTGGCTAGAAGTTGTCATGATTTGGATTATAATCCATCTCGACTCCATCTGCTCGATTTGATAAGGGAAATGAATTAATATATACTGTAACATCCCATGTAATTATAAGATAAGACATTTTAATATCTATTAAAAAATTTAATTTTATATTTGGTTTACTTAAATTTATTACTATATAAGATTGCGTACTCTACACATAACGATGGGTTTCTCTGAAATCTTATGTTTCACACAAGACTGAGTTATACTGAAAAAATAAATTATTAGTCTTATTATATTAAATGGTAGTTATTGCCTATCCATTGTATTGGATGAAATAAAAATAACTAAATATATTATGTTTACAAATGTTTAATAAATGTTTTTACTTTCATATAATAAATATTATAGGCTTAAAATGAGAATAAATCCAGTTTTAAGTATAAAATACTCTAATATTTTTAAAATGTAGTTTTACCAACTTTTGAAGGTGAAACTTTTTAAAATATAGTTTTTTTTCACTTTTATATGTTATTTTTTTTCAAAATAAACTTCTTATTTAGAATCAAGAAATAAAAATTTATTTGGTGTATTTTTTCTATTTTTATGATAAAAGTCATTTTTTTATGAATAGGAAAAAATACAGCATTTTAATTCAAAACTGAATTTTCATCTATTTTCTTTATATAGTTAGTATATCTTTTTAATTGATTTTAAAGTGTAATTAGAATATGTTTTTATAATTTTATAAAATTTTGTTCATTTGAAATAATTTCACATTGAACATTGATATAAATGCATATCGATCTTTTGATGGTTTTTACATAAAAAATGAGTTTTCTCATTTTGACAACAGGGATTAATTTTACATTAATTATTATAACTTATATGTTTTAAATTTGATAAAATAATTACATATTTTTAATCATAAGTTCCAAATTATGTAAATAGGTCCCTTTTATTTTTAGATATTATGAATAGAAACATTAGTAATTATTTTTATTTACCACAGTTAAAGGGTAAATAAAGTAAATAAGGGTAAATATAATATTATAATAATATAAAAATACCATAACAGTTGTCATAATACTATTTTATGATATATGGTTGACCAATACAACCATTGGGATGAACATTTGTCCTTTGGAAGCCACTTGGGTGTGATTATGACACTTATAACCTTCAATTTAAAGTAAAGGAAAATATATTACAAACATATATTTTCTTAAAAAATCTTAAAATATAAATAGTTTTTAGAAATATAAAATTATATCCTACATCATGGTATTTTATTTGCAATTTTTAGATATTAAATAATTAAATTTAATTATGACACAATGATGATGTAGTGATTGCTTTATTAATGAAGAAATCAAAAAAAGATATTATAAATATGAAAATAAATATTATATATCTTAATTTAGGTCATCCACACTTTTTATAGGGAAATATCACATGTTATAATATTATTAAATAGTTTTTTTAATTTATCTCCCTATTTATATTTTGTTTAAATTCAATAAAATGAATAGTGTAAAAAATGACATAATTGATGTTTTATAAAAACAGTAATTTATTAAATTATTTAAAAATCCTAAAAACATTATAAAATCAAAAAGTGACTTAGATAATGTTTAAATGTTTATTATGTGTCTAATTATGGTAATTTTATCTCATATTAGTGATATTAATAGCCTCTTAATAATTAAAATGTTTTTACAACTTTTAATATTAAAAGAGAATAATTAAGGGTAAACCGAAAAGATAAGATTTAAAATAAAATCAATAAATGTATAAAAAATATTGTGTGAGATTATTTAGTACTATTATCATTATATGTTCTACATATCTCAGTTTGGTTACATTTAGATTAAAAAATTAATTTATATTAATTTAATATTTTAATACTTTTAAGGGGTCCCTCCCCTCTCCTATAAAAAGGTACTCTATCTTCTCTAATACTCACACCACCAAAGTATTTTGGTTCATCAAGTATCTACCCAAACCAATTTCTAGAATACCTACCCATATTATTGATTCCTTATGTCAGGTAGAACACCATTCTTAGAGGTGTTAAGGTGTTCTTCAAAGGTGATCAAACGAAGAAGAGGTATCGTTCTTGTAAGAGTTTCTATTTTATTTCTTATTCCACTTCCTTTAAATATTATTCTTACAAGATTAAATAATAAATCCAGTATCCTAAATATACTGATATGTTATTATTTTAATATCATCTCCTAAATCCATCTCTAATTCCATTAAATGGGAAGGAATTAATTGTTCGTGCGTACATGTGGATTATCACATCCACGAACTGATTTAGTTCGTTTTCCATTACAGTCTATCAAGATCAGTTCTATTAAGATCAATTACAATGATGGGATTAATATTAATATTTGATTTTAATGGAATATTTATAATTTTAAAAGTATAATATTTTAATTATGTTCTTACCATCCATACACACAAAAATAATAACATTGTTAGTATGTATGGGTAAACTATCACCTCCAAGAAGCGATGTGAATCGTTTTTATTCACCAACTCACTTGTATGATATATATAAGTATATTTAAATTATTATTAAGATTATAATAATATTATGATCATTATGTAAATATAAAATAATAATTACTTACTTTCCATAATGATTAATGAAAAATGAAAACGTTACTCATACGTACGTATGACCTATAGTCTCTAGAAAAATAACGTTGGTAATTTTTCATAACCATATTTAATGGTTTGATTTTAAAAGTATGATTAATATATAAATGTTATGATTATGTCATGAATACTATTTTAGAGATGATGGACTTATGAACACATGTACTACTGACATGAAAACCATATTCATCTTTGACTCAAGTACTGAATATCGACAAAACATCCTATATGAAATTAAATAATTATATAATTTTTTTTAACATGGTAATAAGTGACATAAAAGAAATAATAAACCCTAAAAATGTTATCAATAAATTATAAATTAATCTAAGTTTATTATTCGAGAATAGAAATATTTCACCTAACGAGTCGGACTCACGGTAAGGGACTTTGTCTCAATCTTCTTTCATTGAGGCATATTTTGATATTATACACCATCTTCTTTTATATGGTGTATAATCAACTCCTTTGAATTTTAATTTCATTCAATGGTTTGCAAAAAGAATATATTTTTATATGAAGTGTTTTACTAAATGATAAAAGGAATATTTTTTAACATATGCGATGACAATGACCTTTCTGTCATTGTGACCATTATTTGGTATTTGGCTTCCTCTACAATATGTAATGTTATTAAAAGAAAATTAAATACCATATTCCTTTTTAGGTATTTTGGTATTGAAAATGGTTTTTATAATGAATTGATTAAATCTTCAAATTATATCTTATGACTTCAATGTGGAAATTTAATTTTTCCTTTATGCATGGTTTCTGTGTTATGATTATGTTATGGTTATTGGGAATTGTTTATTTATATGGGTGGTTCCATGATAAATCGAGGGTGGGTGAGCCCATTATTTTCTCTAATGAATTGGGTAATGAGATGAAGTTAAACAAGAAGATTTCTCTAAATATATTTAGAGAATTTATTGTGATGGGTATTATAAACTTAACCATAAAGGTTACTCCCTATGTAGATGTGAATGCTACAATGTATGTATGATATGAATGCCACAAGTTACCTTTATTATTTGTGAATGTTGTGAAGTTTTTCAGGATTATTATGATTTCATGGGTTTATAAATATTCATGGACTAACATTTTATTTCCTTATTTTATATCCCTTACTAAGATTGTTATGCTTATCCTAGGTTTTTAAAATATTTTCAGAAGGTATAAGGATTGTTAAGAGAAAGGAAGTCAAAAATAATTTTATCAAGAAAAAGAAATATTGTTTAATTTTCAAAATTTTATGTTTTGGAAGAAATAGATATTGTTCTAGTGGTTTCTACTTTATATAAATTTGAGTTATTATGTATTATTTATGTCCTAATTATCTAAAACTATAAACCTAAAATGATCCTCAATTAGAATTATTGAATTAACGAAATATTATACAATGTTTTAGGTTGGGGCCTTATAGTTGGTATCAGAGGTCATTTTTGATAACTTTAGGGGTTAGGATATTGTTAATAGAATATCAATAAATTATTTTTTATTTCTGTTCAAATTTAAATGATATATCATTTGAAGATTACCATGTCTCTTGTTCTAAGATATTTTTGTTCAGAATGGTTTTTAATAAAGGAAACGGGAAAATTATGTTAGGATAACATCAAGAAAAAAATAACCTTCCAAATCAATAACCTGATATGGTTTGAATCGGAACTAAACAATTAACAGTGATGGTGTAGTTGACTCAGGCAATAAATTTAGGTGGTATCCATGCATGAGATTAGCTGAATCAACCATAGAGAAAAATGTCAGTAGTTTATCATTTCATGTGGAAACATCCTCCATCATTCTGAGGATCATATGACCATGTGCTAGCTAAAGGGTGTATTAAAGTACCATAAAAGATTTTTGATGTCCTGGGGTGTTCATACAATCAAATGGTTAGTCTTGTTGTTTACCGTTTTTAAGGTGAAGTCGATTAGTGGTGGTTTATGGTTAAGAATATCAGGGAAAATGAGGACATTGATGCTCTTGATTGGGATAAATTCAAGGGAATGTTTCTTGAGAAAAAATTTCCTAAGGAGGTTAGACATAAGATGGAAAACAATTCTTGGAATTGAGTTAGGACGATGATTCAGTGGCTGCTCATGAATAAAAATTCACTCTACTGGAAAGGTATGCTCCAAATTTCATCTGAGATCTTGATAGTAAAATCAATCATTTTTACTTTGGAATAAAAAAAATGATCAAAGTTCATTGGATTTTCATGAGTTAAAAAGTTATGAAAATCATGTTCGATGTGTGAAGAAGGTGGAAATGGAGTTTGTCGATGATCATGTGTCCTTTGAAAAATTGAAAAATAAGAGATTGAGGTGGTAGGAGAAATATAAGAATTATTTGAAAATGTTTTATGGTAAGAAAATTATGATTACAATTTTTGAAAATTGTGGTAAAAAGAACATTGGGGAATGCCTTTAGAATTTTGGTAAGTTCTTATGATGTGGTAAAATGGGACATAAGGCTCATAATTTCCATGAAAAATATCGGGGTAGTGGTAAGAAAAAATCTGATTTACAGTCAGTAAAATGTTTTATGTGCAATAAGATGGGTCATTATACAAATGAGTATCCAACTAAAAACTCAAATGATGGGAAGAATCCAGATTATAAGAAAAATGATCTGGTTAAATCCTTTGAAACTACTTCAGCAGATTTTGGGCCATCAAATGAAGTGGTATCAGGTACATTGTTTGTTTACTCAGATTATGCCAATTTTTTGTTTGATTCTGGATCTATACATTCTTTTATTTCTGAGAAATTTTCAAGTTAATTGGGAATTCCACCTCAAAAATGAATCTAGAACTTATCGTTAAAACACTTAGTGGAAATTTTGAGACAAAAAGAAATTAAAAGAATCTTTTTTTCCTTTTCTAAGAAAGGAATGTCCCTAAAAACCTTATTGTTTTGCCACTATTGGATTTTGATGTTATTTTCGGTATAGATTATATTTTTATGTACCATGATAATATTGATTGTAGAGATAAAGAAGATTCTTTCCAGAAATAATTTTATTTTGTTTAAAATAATGAACCCTTACCTATGATAACATATCAAGTAGCTGAGAAACTACTAAAAGATGGAAATGAATGATACCTTTCACATATTATTTAAATTAAAGGAATTGTTTTGATTACTAATGTGATAATGGTAAATGAGTATCTTGATGTTTTTTCTAATGATTTTCCTAGTAATATACCTGATCTAGAATTTGAATTTATTATTGACTTAGTTCCTGATCCTAATCCAATTTCAAAACCCCCTTACAGTGTGGATCAAATTGAACTTTAGAGTTAAAGAATCAGTTGTATTAGTTATAAGATAAAGGTTTTATTCTACCTAGCACATCACCATGGGGTGATCCTATCTTGTTTTTTAAAAATAAATATTGTTCAATGAGACTTTTCATTAATTATAGAGCCCTTAATAACATCAATTTTAAGAACAAATATCATTTCCCTTGTATCAATGATTTATTTTATCAGCTCTATGGAGCTCAGTATTTTTCGAAGGTTTAGTTGTGTTGGGGGTACTATTAATTGAATGTAAAGGAAGAAAACTTTCCAAAGACCATGTTTTATACTAGATATGGCCATTATGAATTTGTAGTTTTGCCGTTTGGGTTTACAATTGTACCTTCTATATTCATGGATCTTAAGAATAGAATATTCCATGAGTTCTTGGATAAGTTTCTGGTTGTGTTTATTAATGACATTTTGGTATATTTTACAAGTAAAGAGGAGACTGAAAGTCAATTAAGGTTTGTCTTGAAAACCTTAAGAAATATTGTATGGTAAATTTAGAAAGTGTAAGTTTTTTTTTTGAAAAAAAAATCTTTCGTTGGCCACATTGCTTCTCAATATGGCATAATTGTTTATCCTGCTAAAAATGTTGTTGAAGAATTGCCAAGTATCACAAATATAACTGAGACTCGCATTTTTTCATTAAGCAGACAATTACCTGAGGTTTGTTGAAAATTTTTCATGGTTATCTAGCCCACTGACTAAGTAAACTTGAAAATATATTAAGTTCATCTCGAAAAAAGAATGTGATGATTGTTTTTAGGAATTGAAAATAAGATTGGTGAATGCTCCAGTTTTGGAATTACCTTCCATGAATAGTGAATTTGTTATCTACATTGATGCTTCATTTAAAGGACTTGGTTGTGTTCTAATGCATAATGATAAGGTAATTGCTTAAGATACACATCATTTGAAAACTAATGAATTAAATTACTACACACATGATTTGGAATTAGCTGCTTTAGTTTTTTATTTATAAATTTGGAGGCATCATTTTTATTGAGTAAAATATGAAATATATACTGATCAAAAAAGTTTGAATTATATATTAACTCAGAAAGAATTTAACATGAGATGGAAAATTTGGTTGTAAATAATCAAAGATTATGATTACACAATTCTATACCATCCTAGAAAATGAAACAAAGTGGATGATTCTTTGAGTCATAAAAATAATGTTACATTAACCATGAAATGATTGGAATGGGATCCTTTGGTTAGTGATTTGATTAATTTTATCTTGGAAGTTATGGGTACAGGAAATTAATCTATTTTGTTTCAGGTTTAATTGAAATCATCAATATTAGATAGAATTAAAAAACGTTCAAAAGGAAGATAATGAGTTGTAGGAAAATGTAGAATTGGTTCAGAAAGGTAAGTTTCCTGAATTTAACATTGATAAAGATTTTGTTTTGATATTTGGGAAGAAGTTATTTGTGACTTGTGATTTATAATTTATGAAAGAGTTGTTATGTAAAGCTCAAAATTCTCTATTTTCAGTTCATCCAGGAAGCACTAAGATGTACGGAGACCTTCGATAGTATTACTGGTGGGATGTAATTAAAAGAGATATTTTTAACTTTACTGTGAAGTGTTTGACTTCTCAGTAGGTGAAAGAAGAATGACAGTTTCCAAAATAGACGCTTCAGCCTTTTCCGGTACCAGACTAGAAATGGAAAAATATATCCATGTATTTCATAGTGGGATTACCAAAGAATTCTCAAGGTAATAATATGATTTGGGTTATTGTTGATAGATTGACTAAATATTCTCATTTTATTCCAATTCGAGATACATTGTCTCTAGATCATCTTTCTCGGTTGTATCTTAAGAAGATAGTTAGGTAACATGGAGTTCCTCTCTCCATTGTATCTAATTATTACCTTAGGTTCACTTCTAACTTTTGGAAAGTCCTTTAGAAGTCGTTGGGTACTGAATTAAATATTAGTATAGCTTTTAATCCTCAATCTAATGGGAATATAGAATGACCAATTCAGACATTGGAGAATATGTTATGTGTCTTTTCAATGGATTTATAGGTAAGTTGGGACCAAAGTCTATATTTTTTTGAGTTTTCATATAATAATAGTTTTCATTCCATTATAAAGACGGCACCATTTGAGGCATTACATGGAAAGTGGTGTCGAACTCTAGATTTTTGGGATGAAGTACGTGAAAAAAAGTTTATGGGACTAGAATTGGTAAAATAGATGAAAGAAAAAGCTCAGTTGATTCTGAAAAATGTGGGGATAGATTAGATAAAGCAAAAAATTTATGCAGATAACTAGAAGAAGGATCTTTCTTTTAGTTTAGGTGATCATGTCTTTCTCCAAGTTTCACTATGGAAAAGTGTGATGTGTTTTGGTAAGAAGGGGAAGTTGAGTCAGTGGTTTATTGGACCCTATGAAATCCTATAGAAAGTTGGATCAATTGCCTAAAATGAATCTTTACCTCTAATTTTATCCAAGTTACACAATTTTTTTCAGGTTTCAATGTTGAGAAAGTATTTTTTGAATCCATCTCATGTTTTTAGCCCAGAATTAGTTCAGTTTGAAGAGAATCCTTCTTGTGAGGAGCAACAAGTCCAAATTCTTGACTGTAGAGAGCAGGTGTTGTGGAATATGGTGATTCCTCAGGTTAAGGTTCTATGAAAAAACCATATGGATGAAGAGTCGATGTATGAATATAAAAATTCTATGATGGAGAAATACTCCCACTTATTTGATATGTGACTAAAATTTCTAGGAAGCAATTTCCAAACGGGGGAAGGATGTAACATCCTAGGTAACTATAAAACATGATATTTTCTTATCTATTAATATTTATGAATTAGATATTAAGTTTAGTTAAAATAGTATGTTGTGTACAATAGCATACTCAACACGCAACAACTAGTTTCTCCAAAATCTTATGTTGCACAAAAGACTGAGTTATACCAAAAAAAATACATTATTAGTATTATTACTTTAAATGGTAGTCTCGCCTAGTCATTTTATTGGAGGGAATGAACATAACTAACTATATTATGTCTAAATAATGTTATTATATGTTTTTATTTTCATCTAATATATTTTAGAGGCTTAAAATGAGAATAATACCATTTTTAAGCATAAAATACTCTAATATTTTTAAAAGGCGGTTTTAACGCCTTTTAATGGAGAACCCATTTTAAATACAATTTTTATCACTTTTATATGTTCTTTTTTTCAAAAGAAAAATCTTATTTAGAAGTGGGACATAAAAATTTACTTTGGTTTAATTTTGGTATTTTTATGATAAAATTTATTATTTTAATGAATAGTGAAAATAATGCATTTTAATTCAAAACTGACTTTTTTGTCTAATTTATTTATATAGTTAGGATTAATTTTAAAGGAATTTGAAGTGTAATTGGAATAATTTTTTATATCTTAATCCAATTTTTCTAATTTTATGTAATTTCACATTTAAATTTTATATAAACACATGTCAAACTTTTGAGGTTTTTTACTTTTAAAAAAACTCGTTTTCTCGTTTTGACGACGGGGAATAATTTTATATTAATTAGTATAACTTCTATGTTTTGAGTTTAAAAAAATTGATTCCATATTTGGAATAATAAGATCAAAATTATATAAATATGTCGCTTCTATTTTTTGGACATTATGAATAGTAACTTTAGTAATTAGTTTTATTTACCACCGTTAAAGGGAAAATCCGGTAAATAAGAGTAAAAATAATATTGTAATAATATAAAACTATCATAAAAATTGTATTAATCCTATTTTATGAGATATGGATGACCAAGAAAACCCTTTTGAATAAACTTTGGCTTTTGGAATCCACTTGGGTGTGACTATGACACTTATAACTTTTAATTTAAAGTAAAGGAAAACATGTTACAAACATATATCTTATTACAAAAAAAATATTAATACGGACTTATATAAGTGATACCTTCAACTGTAAATATTAATCAGAAATATAAAAAGATTTACTACATCATGTTATTTTATTTATAATTTTTATACCTTAAATAATTAAATTTAATTATGAAATAATGATGATGTAGTGATTTCTTTATTAATGAAGGAATCAAATAAATGATATTATAAATATTTAAATAAATCTTATTTGACATAATTTATGTCATCCACAATTTTTATAGGTGAATATGACATGTAATAAGACTATTAAATGGTTGTTTTTGAATTTATCTCTCTGTTTAGATTTTATTTAAATTCAATAAAATGAATAGTGTAAAAATTGACATAATTGATGTTTTATAAAAATAGTAATTTATTAAATTATTTAAAAATCCTAATAATCTTTTAAAATTAAAAAATTAATATTATAATTTATAAAAGTTCATTATATTTCTAATTATGAGAAATTGATATCATATAATTAAAATTAATAGCCTCTTAATAATTAAAATATTGTTATCACTTAAAGTTAAAAGAGAATAATTAAGGGTAAACTGAAAAGATAAGGCTCAAAATAAAATCAATACATATATAAAAATTATTGGATGATATTATTTTAAGATAACCTTATATTATCTTCTACATATCCAGTTAGTTCCATTCAGATTAAAAATTAATTTATATTAGTTTAATATTTTAATACATTCTAAGGGTGCCCTTCGCCTCTCCTATAAAAAGGTACTCTCTATTATATAATACTCAAACCTAAAATACATTTTGGTTCAGAAAATATATACCCAAAACTATTCCTATAATACCTAACCATATTCTAGAATCCTTAGTTTTGTCATAAAACCCTTTTTATAGGTGTTAAGGTGTTCTTCAAAGGTGAACAACCGAAGAAGAGGTATCAATTTTTTAAGAGTTTCTATTTTATTTCTTCATCCACTTCCATTAAATATTATTCTTCCAATATGAAATAATAACTCTAGTATCCTAAATATTATTAAATTTTACTATGCTAATATAATCCCCTAAATCCATCTCTAATTCCATTAAATGGGAAATAAATTAATTGTTTGTGTGTACGTGTGAATTATGACCTCCACAATCCGATTTAGTTCGTTTTCCATTGCCGTATATCAAGATCAGATATAATGATGGTATTAATATTCATATGTTATATTCATGAAATATTTATCATTGTAAAATAATAATAGATCAATTATGTTCTTACCTTCTATTCACATAAAAACAATAATGTTGTTTGTGTGTATGTGTGAATTATAACCTCCCCAAAGCAATGTGAATTGTTTTTATTCACCCCATCACTTATATGATATATATATGTAAGTATATTTAAATTATTATTATGATGCTAATAATATTTTTATAATTATGGAAAGATAAAATAATAATAACCTTATTTCCATAATGATCAATGAAAAATGAAAATGTTACTCATTCATGCATATGGTCTACCATCTCTTTGAATATAATGTTGTTCATTTTCCATAACCATAATTAATGGTTTGATTTAAAAAATATGATTAATTTATAAAAGTAATTATTATTTCATGAATACTATTATGGGGATGATATACTTCTAACCACATGGACTAGTGACATCAAAACCATGTTAATTTTTTACTCAAGTACTGAATATCGACAAAACATCTGATATGAACTTAAATAATTATATAATTTTTTATAACATGGTAATAAGTGATATAAAACAAATAATGAACTTGAAAAAGGTTCTCAATAAATTATAAATTGATCTAAGTTTATTATTTAGAAATATAAATATTGTATGTGATGACTCAAACTCATGGTAAGGGACTTCATATCAATCTACTTTCATTGAGGAATATTTTGATGTTATACACCACCTTATTTTATACGATGTATAATCAAAACATTATACTTTTAATTTTATTCAATGTTGTTAGAAAGGAATATTTTTTATATGAATCGTTTTACTCAATAAAAAAAAGTAAATTTTTTAACATATGTAGCGACAACAACCTTTTCACCACCATGACAATTATTTGGTATTTGGATTCCTCTACAAGTGGTAATTTTTTTAAAATAAATGTAAATGCCATTTTTCTTTTTTAGGAATTTTTGTATTGAAAATGGTTTTGAGGATGGATTGGTATATATTGAAATGATATCTTATTATTGCAATGTGGAAATGTTATTTTTATTTTATGCATGGTTTATGTGTTATGATTATGTTATTGTTCTTGAGAATTGCTTATGTATACAGGTGGTTTGGTGATAAATTGAGGGTTGGTGGTCTGGTGATTTCTCTCCAATACATTGGGTAATGAGATAGAGTTAAACATAAATTTTATACAAACAGATTTAGTGAATATACTATGATGGGTATTCCAAATTTAACCATGAAGGTTACACCCTATGTAGGTGTGAAAGCTACAATGTAAGTATGATATGGATGCCACAAGTAACCTTTATGATTTATGATTTCTATGAAGTTTTTCAAGATTTATATTATTTCATGGGTCTATAAATATTCATTGTATGACATTTTATTTCCTTATTTTATATCCCATACTGATATTTTTGTGCTCATCCCAAGTTTCTAAAAAAATTCACAGGGTATAAGGATGGGTAAGAGAAAAGAAGAATTCAAGAATATTTTTATCAAGAAAAATAAATCATCTTTACTTTTAAAAGTTTTATATTGTGGAATAAATGGAGACTTTTTTAGTGGTATCCACTTTGTATAAATTTGAGTTATTATGTATTAATTATGTTCTAATTATCTAAAACTCTAAACCTGAAAAGATCCTCAATGTGAATTCTTAACATAACTCAAGATTATATAATGTTTAAGGATGGGGCCTAATGGGTATTGTTCATACCATTTAAGAATGGGACTTACTCACCATAGGATCCCACCTCCATCGTGCATAGTTGAGATCCACCAATGTCGCACCTTCATCCACAGCCCTCCACCCCTTCACCATCGAGATCTATCATGGTCGATATCTTTGAGAGCTTAGGTGTGACTCATTATCCACTACATTTACTTTGTTCCACCTTAGATCAACTCAAAACCCCCTGATGATCACTTCGAAGGCCCCTCCAACCACTGTGAAGGCCAGAGGATTAGAGGAGTCACCACTACCACATGTTCCATGAACCACCTTCTTAACTGCAATTCCCATGTCCCCAATCCCATGAAAAACATGAACGCGTTTTCTCATGCTGCCACAATCCACACTAAAGAATAGAAACCTCGAGTCATTTGGGTGTCTTAAAATATCAACACATGTGTCTCTTGGGGTGTTTTAATGTTCTAAGATAATGAATATCTATAGGAAATTAAATAAATATAAAAATCCACCAATGAATCAAATACTGAAGGATTACCCTCGGCCTATAAAATAAGTTCCTCACCACACATAAAGGGATTCCTAACCTAATAGATAGGTGGTCGAGGTCCATGCTACTTCCCATTATCCATTTGATTTATTTTATTTTATTTTATTTTTATTTTATTTTATTATTTATGTAATTCTATTTTTATTTTATAAATAAATAATTCATGCATTTGTGTTCTTTCTACCCATATTCTTCTTATTCTTACACCTTTATTATTCTTCCCTTCTCTAAATTTTATTCTTATTCTTTTAATTATCTTATATATTTTAATTTATTTTATTTTAATTTATTATTCATTTTATTTTATTTTATTTATTCTCTCTCTATTATCTTAAATTTTATTTTATTCTTTTCATTTATTTATCTCTCATTCCACTATGACCTCTTACCATAAAAATGATATGTTAATCTAAGGTTTTAACTTTGAGAGGTATGTTGTATTTCCATTCATATTTCACATAAATTCTTATGTTTTATTTATTTTTTTGGTGAGAAAGACTGAAGTGAATGAGTGTGTAGATTATACACTATGGCACTGAACTCAAACTCATTTTTATTATTTGTTTAAAATTTTTCACTCCCTTCAACTAAATATAAGCTCTCCATGTGATGAAGATGATCCATCTTGTGGATGAAATGACATTTTATGGACTCGAGACTTGGAAGGTGTTTCATTAACCTTGATTACAAGTGGAGGTTTAATTTATATTTCTGAAGGAATATAATATTTCACACAACTAAATAATAGAATAGTAATTCGTGCATGAGATCTTTGAATTGAATTATCAAACTAAATTTAAACACTAACAATGAGAATGGTAGAAACCCATTAACCAAACTAAAAAGGCCAAGTTCTTTCTTTATCAACTCATTCTATCATTTCATGTTAGTTTAATTTTTTTCATTTCATTTATCTTTTCAAAATATAATTATTTTCATAAAAAACTAAAAAAAAAGTAGTTTAAGTGAATTAGATTAAGTAGTTGAATAATTGAGAAATATCCTCAAGTGATATGGCCCTGGTCTACCTCTGTGCTACATTATGACAATAAATTTTCTTTTTCCATTCCCTACGATAGGTTTGCATCAGTTTTCTATGTATCATTATGTTGATTTTATGCACACTTATGTATTATAGTGAAGTTTTTTCCTTACTTCATTTCAGTAAATATCCTCTACATTCACGCTGAGATATATCACATATCATCCAAACATGTTACATGATATATGAAATATACTTCCTATTATTGTGTGGAATCTTGGGTAATTTTCTAATCCTTAAGCTTCATCTAATAGCACCATAACTTATTTATGTATTCCAACTTATTTAAAATTCATCTTATTCAAATATTCTAACTTTTTTACACATCATGAATCATGAGTTTTTATCAAAAAATCATAATGTTTGTTACTTTGAATATCTAACATATAAATGAATATATTTTCTTATAGATTAAATTTCTAAAACTTCTAAATAATATACACTTTATGTAAGTATTGGATCACACTTACCAATACTTCCAAATCTCGTTTTTAACCATACATGACTTGGATATCCTGAAACAACTCTTTTGTAGTTATGAAACTTTTGGATTCAAACTCCTGTAATTTCATTAATTCTTATTCCATAGTTTCAACCTAATTATATATAATCTATAATAGCTATTAGATTCATGAAACATTCAGGAACACATATTCCTTTAACTTTTATCTTCTAGATTCACTTAATTTTAGTATTGATAACCCATCAAGTAAATTTTTTATAGTAGCTTCTGTGATTACGTTTTCTCTAACTTAACTCTTTAAAAATCATAAAAATGAAGTTTAACTTTGAAAATAAGTTTTCTACTCTGTGATTACCATATTGAAGACTCCCTTTGTGAATTGGTGGTGTCTTTACAAGTTCAAAGGATCCCTTCTGCTCTATGGAATCACCCTTCCTTAGCGATGCTCTCTGTAATATCCCCTTTTGATAGACCCTTTGAAATTCTAATAGATTCTGAAGTCGCATCGTTGCTCTGTGGCATCACTTTTCTCTTCATGGAGCCCTTCTTTTCTTCATGGTGATCTCTACGAGCCCTGCCGAACTTCGTTACCTATAAATAGAAGGATCACCCCCCTCCAAACCATTGTTACTATGACCCTTAATCTTCCAAACTCCCATTTTGTAAAGCTAATCGCGAACCCAGAAAATGGATCACCTAAGGTACTTGAGCACCACAATTAATACCTCCTTTTGTTCTTCGTGGCCCCTGCCTATGGTAGGTATTTTATTTTTGAAGGTCTTCAGCCTTTACCAAATATAGATCCCCTACGGTTTGCTCAAGGATCCGCAAATCATTAATCCTTCGCGAAGTACTCACCAAATAAATAGCTCCTTGCTAATGTGAAGCTCTGCTCCACCGAAGTATTTCCTTCATGAAGAACCTTTCCTTCACATATTACCTTTCCTTCGCAAACCACCTTTCCCTTTTTAAGTGTCTTTCCTTTGCAAAGTGTCCCTATCTATCAAATATCCTTTCTATTGTGAATATTCTTTGATCAATCCCCTTGTCTTCACGATCCCCTTTACCACACAACCCTCAAAGCTTGTGCGAAGTTATTTCATGGTCCCCTAAGTGGTGTTTCATGTTGTGTTGACCTACCTTATTCTTCTTCACATAGGTATTATAATGACTATTTCTTCTTAACAAATCCATGCTAACTTGTGCCCGTTAATTGACCACTCCTCCACCACACTCCCGGAGGGCATTTCTTGTGCCTTACCTTCTACAAGTGTAGGTTGGTATAAGTTATGTAAGTTCTAAATATGAGGAGTGATTACTCATCATCCAAGTTGAAGGATGTTAAACTTCCGAGCACCCACATCCCCAACACATGGTGTTAAACTGTGATTTTCCACATGTGTGGAAATATTGAGAGGACTCAAAGGAGAATGTGAATCATCACTCTTCTTCCTTCCCTTTCCCTCTGTACTTTGTCTCCATGTGTGCCTTGGTCAGTATTTATGTTATCCCTGAACCTATTCCTTAGGATTCCCTCCAAAAGTAAGTCCCAGTTTCTACCCCCCTTGGATGCTAGCCATGTGTAAGCCCCACACCATCCCTCATGAAAACACCTTTCATGACATGATCATCAGGTCTGTTGGTAGCTCTTGTTTCTCACATCGATCATGACTCACATGAGATTAGAGTAAATAGAGACCATGACATCCTATTTGGGTCTCTATCCATGTGTAAACCTTATTCATATTTTTTATTAACTATGTGGAATTTGATTCCCAGCCACTGGGATATATAGTAATCCACTCTAAGGTTCAATCCCATCACTCTCCTTAATCCAATTATTACGACCATTTCACGTCAGTTCACTTCTCATCTCGCATGACGTTAAATTGTATTCCCCCTAAACTACATGGGTTTTGATCCCTTTGGGTATGTAATAATCCTCTTAGAGTTTCAATCCCGAAAATGTTAAACTTTATTTTTCTCTATTAGGGATACACTTTACTGATGCGACATCTTCCCTTTTTGGGATGCATCTCCTGGATCCACCTCTATGAGGTGTTCTGATCCACCCAAGTAGCTAACTATGCATAATCCCCACACACTTCACCATAATCCTCCAACAATGAGTGCCCCTCTTGCGATGGGTTGTTAACCATGTGTAAGCCCTAGAATGTCATTGGTCGTTGTCCTTAGTGTACACCCCGATTCTATTCCCCATTCCAAAACTATGAGGACTTTCATATTTTTACTTTTTGAGCAAGGTATGTAGGAAGAATATCTGAGGTTAAAGCCCATCACCCATTTCACATCCCAGTCTTTCCCTAGAGCCTTTGTGTCTCGAGAATATCATGCCCCATCCTGGAGGTTCTATTTCCTTCAGGTACCTATCCATGCACTACATTTCTCACGAGATGCCTCCCCAGGTGTCTTACTACCCCACCCCGAACTACATAGACTTTAATTATTATAAACTAGGATACGTAGTTAGATTATCTAAGTTTCAATAAAAATACCATCATCTTCACGCTAATTCCATCTCATTAATCCTCATCCTTCAAAACTTCTTCTATATAAATCCTGATTTCATCAGTGGTGCCACATCCTGGTGCGATCATGCAATTCCTTCAGGCATCTAACCATGCATAATCCCTAACCATATACTCCACCATCTTACCATTATCAAGGTGGGGCCACATCATCCATCTGAGTAGCTACCCATGTGTAATCCCCAAATCACCCATTCAAACTATATGAGTTTTGATCCATATTTTCTAAATAGGGTCTGTAGGAATCTTCCATGAGGTTCAATCCCAACCAATGGTAAACCTTGGTGTCCCCTTTTTTTGGGACCCACTCTCCTCTAATCTGCCCTTTTCTGTGTCTAGATCAACCTTCATGGTGTGAAATCTTCCCTTTTCGGACATGCCATCCAAGGTCTTCCCTCATCAGGCTTTCTAATCCAACCACCCAGTAAACCCTTTAGGTGCTCTCTCTTAGGAATGTACCTATCTAATTCACACCCATTAGTGTTCCCTTTAGTCTGATTTTTCTATTTAAAATGTTAAACTCATGGCATAACACATTTTTAACATGAGAAAATGATGAAAACTATGGAGACATGCCTTCAATATATGGTTCCCTATAATCCATGTGGGATGCCTCAGGCTTCTTTGCCCTTGAGAATCCCTATCATAAGGTAAAATTCAGGTATAATGGTGTTTCAGCATCAAGACATGCTGGTGATTCCCAACATGACTACTCTCTAGACCAAAGTTTTCTACCCTCACATGACCCTTTGGAATGTCCTGACATAAGAATCATAATTAATCGGTGTCCACAAAGATATGGAATTCGTAGAAGTTTCATGAACAATGTCTTAATCTTTAAGGGAGACCCGAACTATGTGACAGGTTCTGAGGAGAAATCCATAGAAGGAGAGACTAAAATCCCATCATCTCATTATGATCAAGGAGAAAACTTCACCGAATAGGTGATGAATGTCATCCACCTTTGGTAAGTGGGAATATAGGGCACACAACCAGTGTGTCTCCCCATGGACGACATGTTCCCCAATGAAAGTGTTGGAAATAAATTTTTATTGATTCACATTAAAATATCACCCTAGAAATCATTATATGTTAGTACTTACTAAAATATCCATCTTCACATGGTAATAGAATTAACTTTACATTAAATATTTACTCAACTTCATTCCTTTTGGAAACACATTCTCTTTCGATATCCGAATTAATCATCCAAACTTTAAATATTTTTTCATGTTATAATCCAAATGTATATTTGGAAACCACATATGTTCTAAATTATTAACATTTAAATCACTTTTTTATACTTTCAGTCCAACATTATTCTCCATATTTACCTTCATATATTGACGTTACCAACTATTAAAAATAAATAAAACACCCCTCATCACAATATATTGAATTATTTATTTATAAGGACTTTTATTAAACTCTCTCCCACTAAAATAATGTCCCTTTTTAAATTCATCATATCCATTATTTTTTCAAGATCCATATTTCACTAAGTAATGATTCAAATTTTGTGTTTATCTCTCCACTTGGCTATTTAGGTAATTCATCATTCCAATAATATCATATATTACTCTTGGATGGTTGATTGGATAACTTGTTTCCCAATCCATCATATAGATAAACTCTACACCATTACTCTTATATTTTCTAAGAGTTTTCCATCCAAGTGTAAACCAAATAAAATTCATAAAATGAGGCACCTAAATATTAGGGTCACATCACAACTTATTTTACGTACATAAGATAATCTAAGGGAACTTCAATTTAGCATGAAACTACTTGGTTGAATGATTGAGGTTTTGAAAAATGTATTCTTTGTAAAGAATATAACACTTAGTATTATACTAAGTATGATTTAATCTATCCAATTTATCTCATTTCATTCCATTTACATATATGCATGATTCTAATGATTTATTTTGGAATCATATTCCTTCCACAAAATCAATATTTTTAAAACATTCTTATGTGTATCTCTTTACACAACTAATAAATTACTTTATTAACCCAAATTAAAATCAAACTATATTAATATATATCCAAATGTATCCAATCCATAAGGTTCCTTAAACCCTTTCATGAGAAGGACTAGACTCATATGAAATTAAAAATCCACAAAAGAGTAATCTTGGATTGATAGATAATCTACCCCTACTTTTTTAGATGAGGAATAATCCTTTATGATAGTGAGAAGTTTGACCCAATTTCCCTCTTAAAAATCATAATTTTCTCAATAGAGATGTCTATTTCAACATAATTCCCACACCTAATATGTATGAACTATATTTTGATCCTTAATTATGAGTTGATAAGAAATAAAAATAAAAATTTAATGTATAATAAAACTAAATCAATTCGTATACATAGGATGTAACTTATGATATGCATGTATGAAAATATATATAAGTGGTTTCACTATTTAAACAAAAGAATAAATTCATTCATAACATAATGATTTTATTCATGAATAAATTAGGGAAATAGAAAAAATAAATGAAAAATTCAAATATTAATCATTAAATAAAATATTTATAAAAAATTCATAAAAAATTAAATTATAATCACTTTATAATTTAGTTGTGTATTATGTACATTCCATTATTAAATTAAATATATCCATTATATATATAAATATACTCAATAATGACTTCTTCATATTAATCATTATATATAATTTTACTTTAATATATGATATTAAATGAAGCATAAATATTTTATATTCTAAGTCTATTATGTAAAAAATATAGACAATCCAAATATCATATATTGAACATTAGTAAAACCTTGATTATATCAGTTATCAAAACAACTTTTAATATGGTTTAAATAATTTCCTCAAATAAGGAAATTTAATTTGAAAATAAAATTAAATAATTCATAAGAATTCATAATTATAAATATAAGCACTTTTATATTATTCCTTATTTTATAATTTATACACTTTATAAATTACCCTTATAATTTTCATATAAACCATTGATATCTAAATTATAATTCATGTCATATAAATTCAAATGTATTTGATATTAGAAACTAATATTAATGGAAATTTCGTTAATTAATGTTTAAAAACATTCAATTAACTAATTATAAAACCTTCCTTATTTATTTATTTATAAAAAATATATATTAAATAAATATCCCAAAATACATTTTCCTATAATTTATAAATAATTTATAAATTCTAAAATTTATTTCTATTTTTAAATTTGTAAACAAATTAGTGGATATCATATTTTAGGATATCTATATATAATAAATTATAGGTTACCTCTATTATCTATAATATTTTATGATAGATAATCTTGGTTGCAACATAACCCTTGAAGCGTAGGTTTTGTATATTATGATATCTAGTATATCATATATATAATGTGATTATTTTTTTAGAAAACATGGAACAATTCCATCCTTTCTTACGATATCCCCATTTCATGCATTATGACATGATAAAAACCAAATTATTTTGATGAGACTCCACCTATGATATTGGATATCATATGGCGTGACCTATGATATTTCATATCATGTGGATACCCATATTTTAAAATTTCAATATGGAATAGATCAAGATAAATATTTTCAATTTAGAATATGGGATATAAATGGGTTGGGATGATGACGTTTTCGCAGCCTCAGTTAGTAAATAGAAATTTCTGGGCAGTAAACTTTTGGTGGACCAAAGTTTTTTTAGGGATAAGCCTTGAGATTTATATCCTAAAGGAAGGGATTGGACCATGGCCTTTTATAGGCATGTTTAAGAGAAAGGAAATCAAATGAAAAAATAAACCTAAATAGAGAAAATGGTTTTATCACAAATTATGTAGAGGTGGTTGTGAAAATGGTTCAGGAATACTTTAGGAATCTATTAGTGGGTCTAGGTCTTATCTATATAGAAGAGAGTGTGGAGGTAGTAGATGACATCGTCTTATTGAACTGAATTCTTGGACTCATTCAGAGTGGGAGAATAAAGCATCATGTGTCATTTTAGAGGAACATGAAATCAAGGGGTTAGTGTCCAATATGAATCCAGACAGTGCTCTAATACCCAATGGGTTTAATGGAGTTTTTTTACATTAATTTTTTAAATATTATTAGGAATTATGTTGTACAGGAAGTCTATGTTTTTTTTCAAGGGTGGCACTTTGATTAGATCCATGAGCACCTCCAGATTGGTTCTCATTACTAATGTTAAGGACCCATTGACACTCAATCAATACAGACCAATCTATTTTTTCAACTTCATTTAAATAATCATTTCATGTATCCTTAATAAAAGGATGAGGAGTATTTTCCCAAGGATTATTTTTTAAGAAAATAATGACTACATACATGGAAGATATATTCAGCGGAAATTGGTATTGCCAATGAAATGGTTATAGAAATTAACAAGAATAATTTGGGGGGAAACATTATGGTGATGGTGGATATGGACAAAGAATATGACAGGTTGGAATGGAGTTTTATTCTAAAGGTTAAGAGATTATTTGGTTTCTAGAATTGGGCCAGTGATATTTTATTTAGATGTTATGCCTCTACTTGGGTTTCAATATCAATCATGGGTAAGGTGATTGGGTTTTTCAAATCTGCATGAGGGTTTAGATAGGGTGATCTGATGCCATCAATCCTTTTTATTTGGGATCAAGAGTGTTTTTTTAGGAACATTTAGTGTTGAATGGAGTAAGGGTCAGCAATTCCTTTCAAAATTAGGGGAGAGATTCCAACTCCCTCTCATTTTATAGTTACTGCTGATTCTTTTTTTTTCTTGAATGGAAGGAGGATGTCTATTGAAAACTTTACCAGTACTCTGGAGTCTTATGGTACTTGGAGTGGGAATATGATCAAAAAAAATAAAACCAGTTTTTTTCTTTCTATAAAATGTTTGAATAGGAGGATACAATGCATTTAAGATAGACTTCTGATACTAAAGAGATCCATGTATATGGTTTATCTTAGAGTGCCCATCCCGAATGGTAGGGTTCAAAATATTTTGTTCAATGGAAATATTAATAGCATCATGGGGCACATTATTAATGTGAAGAATTGTTTCCTATATTTTGTAGGTAAAATTACATTGATTTATAGTGTATTTACTTCTATTTCAATTCATATTCTCATAGTTATTAAACCACCTAAGGGTATTGTCAACAATATAGAGAGAATTTTGGATGGTTTTATTTGGGATTACAATCATACCAAAAGATGTAACTGGACTATTTGGGAGGGGTTGGTGAGTCCCATAGAGGTGGGATGAATTAGCCTTTGTAGTGTTCAGGGATCCATGTAGTCTATACAGGTTAAGATATCCTGGGGAATTATTGAAGGAAGGTCTTTATGGGTGAGATTCATGTGTAGGAAGTATGGGGATGAATGAAGATCTTAGGGTAATAGTTCTCAGAGGCTGTTGAGGTTGGTGAGGTGCATGGAAGATCATATAGATATTCTAAGAGGTAAGGTAAAATATGTTGAGGTAAGTGGAAACATTAGTTTCTAGAATGATAATTGGGTAGGATTTGAGCAGATTTATTCCTCAGATGTCCAGTTCTAGAAATCAGTTTCAGGGAAGAAATAATTTTTATGGGTTTTGTTGATGCGGTTCTCGACACTAAATATAAAATTATCCATATGAGCCTCAGTTTGGGGCTTGAACCAGATATTGGGGTCTTCACAGACTCAACGGTATGTCTTTTTTGTAGTAAATATTTCTGTGAAGGGGTATATGGGGTCATCATACATGATGTTATAGAGTCCAATATTTCGTGTAGTAGATCCTGGTGAAGTTTAATTTCTCACTCTAGCATTTTTTTAATCTTGTTATCCCAACGGATGATAATCTTAAAAGGAAAGGGACCTAGTTTTTCTCATCTTATTGGTGTTGTGATTGTCTAATTGTGTAAATCAATTGGAATATATTTTTCATGAATGACTGGGAACCTTTTCCATGGAGCTTCATCATGCAGTTCTTGGGCGTTCCTCTATGAGGGGAGTCCATGGAAAATTTCATTACATCCTATTTTCAAAGAAGAATCTTGGCTAGTGTTGATTCGAATGGTCATCAGGGGGTTCTTGTGACAGTTTTTTTCAATGCTTTTGCAAGGGAACAAATGATGTCACGTGTTTAACATGTGATGGAATTAAAAAAATTTCCCACATTCTTTCTTTCTAAAGGAGGGAGGATTTCATCACTCTCAATGATGATGTCATATCCTTTATTGAAATGGTATGATGGGGTGTCAGTTCCTCCTTCCATGGATTTCTCCTTAGAACTCGTCACCTAGTCTGAGTCTCCCTCATAGAGTTAAGTCATGTTCATGGAACTCATTCCCGGTGCCATCATTTTGTGGACTCTAGTTAATTACACTGCATCTATCTGGACTTTCCAATGGTTCTGGACATGGAAGAAACCTTTCTGTCATGAGAGTAGTCACATTGGTCATTGTTGCCAAGTTCGGGCTCTAGGAGCATTGGTCACTTGTATTCTTCCTCATATGAGGTAATCTCATTGAGGCATCTAGGGCACAAAACCCAAGGAATCATGTGTCTATGAGGAGGTATATGATTCCATAGATGTATATATTCCAAGTCTTTCACATCAACCATCATATGTTTAGCATGAGGTAGTAGACTCCCTATGGTATATCGTCCAAGGCTTTCACTATAGTAATCCCATGTCTTACATGACGTAGATTTTATAAATCACAATTTTATCATCTTGTGGATATAGAGTGAGACTGGTCATAATTCCCCAAAGAGGCGAATCAAGGAGGTGTGTCCCTTGTAGGGATCACCTAAAGGTTCACAAATAGATGGATTATAATGCCATATGGAGGTGGATCTAGGGGATTTATCCCATAAAGGGAAGATGCCACATCATAAGGGTAGATGGATCAGAACTCCCTTAGAGGTGGACCTAGGGGATGTGTTCCATAAAGGGAAAATTTCACATCATGAAGTTTGATCAGGACACCCTTAGAGGTGGATTAGAGAGGTGAACCCCTAAGAGGGGTCACCATGTTTTACCATTGGATGGGATTGAACCTCAAAGTTTCATCTAACATACCCTATTTAGAAGACATGGATCAACACCCATGTAGTTTGATTCGACATTTTATGTTCGTGTGATAGGATCAGTCCATGTAGTTTAATGGCATGTGGTAAGGATTCCTGTGAAATGAAAGGATCACTAGCGAGGGATGGTGTGGGGATTATTCTTGTGATCTACCCTTCACAATAGGATTTATCTTGGTTTCATTGCATGGGGCTTATACATTGAGCTACCTAATGGGTATGTAAGGGATAAGGACTTCCATATAAATGGAATGATCTTACCAGTATGTAGTGGCCTAGGGGAAAAGAGGATGGATGTGGATAGGATGTTGGTTTTGGACTGGAGGGAGGATTCTTACGTATGCTAGTTAGTTGGGAATCAAAGCCCACAAAGTTTAAGAAGGTTGGGGATTACACCTAAGGAGCTGGCCTGTAGAAGTGGGGTTGGATGTCATGGTCACTACTAACCTCTAATCCCATGTGATTCATGCTTGGTATGTGAAACAATAGAAAGAAGTATACCTAACATTTGTGTCATGAAAGATGCTCCAATGAGAGATGTTGTGGGGGTTATGTGTGTAAGATTCCGGAGGAGGATGTCATTACATGTGATTAAGATATCATTATATGTTAGGAGGATCATAGTACCTGTCAATCATACATGTATCATCATGTTCTTGTTGAAAAGGGTGTGTGGGGATTAAGGATGAAATCTACCATAAGTGAACAGGTGTGGGACTTATGTGTGGGAGCAGTGCTGAGTCGATTAGTGTGGAACCATACCATTCCAGTTGTATATGGGGAATCCTTATTTCATCATGTATGGTAAAACTATAGTTTTTCATCATGTGTTGAGGACATTAAACCTAGGTAGTTTTATTTCATGCAGTGCGTACATGGGGGACTCACTCCTTACCCATTGGGCTGACATAACCATAGCTCAATCACCCTTGGGTGGGGAATGACTTAATCAACTCTAGGGTATGACGGTATCAAGTAGTGGTTGACAATGAGGTCCACGTTATATTTTCTATACTAAGGAGATAAAGGAATTAGTATACCTATTCTAAGAAGAAAAATCTATGACAACTCATGCACTATGGGCACAGGGGACACTCGTCAGGTACCATACATGCATTTGATGCACGCAAGCTTGGAGGGTTTCATGCAATAGGTGTGTGTAAGGCATGTGGGTTTCAAGAAAAAGGTTCTCAAACATGGTGTCCTGACATAGGGCAATTCATGGAGCTTCAAAGAAGGTGTGCGTGAAAGATCAGGGCTTGCGAGTAAGATCATGGGTTTTTATGGAAGGTCATGGTTGTGCACAGGGGCCCCCTTGTGCACATCTAACTTATTTTGAAAGAGGTAAGAAGAGGGTTACATGACATTGGGACCACTCAAAGGAGGACCCATAGGGAATATTTTTTTATAGATCTTATACCATGGTGGTTCCATGCTTTCTCAATGTCACGGAAGATCGGTCTTATGCACAACAAAGTGACGTTTCGACTTTTAGAGGATCATCAAGAAGAAGGGGTAGACCTTTTACTTATACCAAAAATATTCCATGATCACATAGAATAATTCAATCATGGAAGAGGTATTTTTTTAGCTTTATCCTTATCTATGGAGAAAGATCATAAAAAGGGATGGGTGACGCCATATTTTTCATGCAAGAGGGTTTTGCATGGATTGGGTTTCTTGCACACAACACATACATCTTGTGCATAGATTCCTTAAATGTTTGAGTTTACTTTGTTTAAGTAACATGAATTAATTTTTTATTCAGCACACAAGGATCTTGTGCACATATTTTAATCTTTCACATACACGTCAAAACTTGCGTGCACCTTCCTTGGTGACCTTAGAATGCTTTGTCGATTCGGATTATGGATTCAGTTTTCCCAAAGTAGGATGTTTAGGGATTTAATTGGAATTTGTTCCTAAAAAATGAACCCTAATAATCTGAACAAAAAGGGGCCAAAAGTTTGGGTTCCCAGGGAAACATCGAAGAAATGGGTCAATTCACATGGATGCACGCAAAACTTTCCAGTCATGTTGTAAGACACCTACATGTGCATAGAATACCAGGTCCACCCCAATAAATAAGTGTAGTTGGGAATATACATAACCTTTGACTTTCCACATGATAATACTCTTTTATTTGAGGCATGTAAGACTTCCCTTTATACATAAAAAACCAATCCTCAACTGCTTCTTTGACACATCTTTTCCTTTTTTTTCACATATGACTATGTAGAAAATATTGGCATTTTACGCACTTGTTTCCCAATATTTCATGAAACATCACTTCTTGAATGTTGATTATTCAATATTATATGCTTCAACCATAGATTTTATAGGCTCACTCAAAAGTTTTGTCCAACAGAACATTTCTAAGATTGAAGCCATTACTTCTTCTCACATATCTGAAATGACTAGAAATCCTTAGATCCTTAAAGCCATGAGGTTCATATCAGACAATCAAATACTTCTGGGAATGCTGAAAAAGTCATATAAAATCTATTTGTTGAGCATATATCTCCCACTATGGAACTTCAAACTGCCGGATGAAGTCACCATTCCATCCTTTGGGGTTGATTCAATGCAATCGTGGCCCACATATAAATCTGATCTCCAATGCTACAATTTCCATGTTCATGGTCATCCCACCAAAGAGCATGCATCTATTTCTATTTATGTAGTGAATGGGAATACCAAGAAAGTAATAGGGGGTCAGTCATAGGAAGAATATTTATATGACCATTATGCCACTACCTTCTAGAGTAGTATGAGAGACAAAAACTTAGGCTGACATAGGGATTAGGACTTGAGGTCTAGTAGAAACTTCACCAGTGAATGGACATGGGCGTATTGGGTGTGCTACATGTTCTAGGAGTACCAGGTAGAGTTGTGAAACATTGAGATATATGAAGCGGTGTGTACATCATAGTTTATCTATTACTACCAATAGGAGCTGGTGTAAAAGCTCCTCATCCAATGGTCCACAGATATAATCACATTCCATCTCCACCATGGGGAAGTCAGCATTAGTCTGTGGGGAATCCATTAAATTGGTGTAATTCTACTCAATGGATTACAGTATAAGGTGTTCCTTCTATTAGAGAATACCTAGATGAATAGGGAATAGACTCTTATCCTAGTACAATATATTTTTGAGGTGCTGAAGAAAAAACTGAAACTTATGCCCATTTTCTATATGGATATCTTAGTCAGGCATGGTTCGACATGTTCCTAAAAAAGGACTTGAATATGAGGATTTTTGGTTGAGGAAAATAGTGTCTAACCACATCATAGAGGAGGAAAGTTTAATCATACTAGTTGGTTCAAGAATAAGGATAGTATCAGAAGTTTGGGTACAACATGGTGGGAGGTTGGGACCCACTAGTTCCTTATATCACTTTTCTTGCCACATTTCTAAGTAGGTGGATACTATCAGTATGGGATACACATATGTTAATAAGTATAGGGATGTTGGTGATGTTAGTGATCCTAGCAACTGATAACAGGGTCAACTTGGGGGTACCCATGTTGGCCAGACTTTACAACATACTTGGTTGCATTGTGAGGGGAAACATGCCAAGAAGTGTTTGTGGTCCATTATAGTTCTCTCATGGATATATCACCATGTATATTGTGGTTTATGAATTCCTAAATGACATTATCCCCCATAACTTTGGTCTTTCGATGTCTCTAATGAACATTTTTAGGGTCCGGCTAGTGACACTTCATGAGGTCAGGATCGTACTTCGGATTAGAAACAACACAAACTTTAACTTCCAATACTTCCATACTCTGTTCATTCCAACGGTGTAAAAACTGAAATAATCATAGGAGTGTATGTAGTATCTAAAAACCTTCATATTTGGGTCTATGGTGGCTCTAATTGATGGAAAGATTTACATTGAGTTGTACACATCGCCTCACTTCTCCAGGAATTTTAGGCAGCTTTAATGAATGGATAATAGAGTCCACATGGGGGGGAATTAATAGCAGAGCCCCTATATCTGTTAGGTCCAATAGGCTAGATACCCTAAGAGGGGGGGGGGTGAATCAGTGTATGATAGATTAAAACGATTACCCCTTTTGATCTTGTTTTCCTGTTAGACAAAACCCTCTTCTCTCTCCTTCCTAATGCAGAGTATGAACAAACCTTAAAGAATGCATAGGACACAGTGATTTTTACTTGGTTCACCCTAACTAGGCTATATCCAAGGATCATACACCAACAGTGTGCCTATGTACCAATTCCACTATAAGTGCACTGTTGTTTACAATTTTAAAGCCGACTCGCTGTCCTCCTAGTTTACAACCAATCACAATTTGAGAACTCACTACTCTCTCCACTGAAGTGAGCTCACTACTTCTTAAAAAGATCCAATCACAGTTTATAGACCTGTAGGTCTCTTCATTACCACTAATGAATGCATCATCCACTGTATGTGGATGCCCTATTGAAGTTCAAAGTTCATCCACTGATGAATACCCCTTTGCCCATGAACACCGGGCAACTCACTTTGGAAACAACTTCGCAAAGCACCCTACTTAGCGAGGTTCATAATTTCGTGAAGATCAAACTAGCCTTCGCGAAGTTCCTTCCTTTTTACGAAGAACTCTCGCGAAGATCAAGTCATCGTAGAGCGACTTCCATCGCGAAGCTCACTGAGCCAATGTGGAGCTCGCAAATTTCACGAAGCTAGATTAGCCGCTGTGAAGCTCTTATTTCGCGAAGCACTCTGCCATCGCGATCCACCTTCGTGAGCTGAGAGGAAAAAGATTTTCTAGGAAAATTATCTCCACTTCTCCTGAGAGGGTCAAGTCCTATTTATAGGCGATTCCACCGACCCTAGAACTTTCCGCGTGAAGTCAACACCATGTCGTCTCAAATCACGAAGCTTCGATGTTCTCTCTGAAATTCTCTCAAAATTGTGAAGCACCACATAAATTTTCTGATTGTGGAGCTCGTCATAGTCGCAGATAATTCCTTCAATGCCTTCTTTCATTCTCTGCGAAGCTCCACTCGCAATACCCTTCACTGTGGCAATGCTCATCAATGCTTCCATTCGCGAAGCACGTCGTAATCGTGAAGCATCACCATCAACATTCTTCTGGTATTCGCAAAATACAAAATGTGAATCATATCTTCATGAAACTCATACCTTTTCCATATTTAAATTATATCTTCAAGGATATTCACTTTTTTTATGCTCACCAAAATCCAAATTTTGGACCCCAAAAATTTGGCAAACACTCGAAAATGGAGCCACCTTGTATCTATTCTTTTTGTATCGCCTCCAGATTATGCATTCCTTTTGCATGGTTATTTTTCAAAATATATTGTCAAAAACATCTCTGGAACTTGATAATTCACCATGGAAACCTGCTTTGTCAACAAACAAAATCAACCCAAAAATACTGCAATGTTACCATGAGGGATTTTTTCCCAACAATATCCTTTGTCAACTATGGTTCATCCTGGTGAATGTGGGATTTAGTGAAACCATAATTCTACCACCTACCATCGTCGATGCTAAAAATTCAATAGAATATGAAAGAAATTGGGTGGTATAATATCCAAGGGAAATATTATAGAAGTGTATTTGGTTTATTTAACTTGAGAACAATGAGCTAGAGTAATGAGGAAGCATGCGGTATGCTCTGTGAGGGATGAGTCAAGCATCTGAGGTTACTCAAGCTGGAACTGCATTAGTGGGGATGTCGCAATGTGTGGTTATACCCCCACCTCCTATAGGATAAGGGTCCCAAAATAGTCCTTGAGGTCCAACAATTGAAGCTCCTGGGAAGAATTTTAAGTATCTTCTACAACCAACAACTAATTTTTTCTTTCCTTCCCTCTAGTCTTCCTGGAGGACATTATGGCAATCAATGTCACTAGAAGACCTATGGTGGTAACTGAACCAAATCAAGTTTGACCTTCCAGATGTTGGTCTTTCATAAATAACATTCAAGGTGGAATTCCACTAGATACATACATACTTTACCTCTATGGATTACTTTTCTTTCCATTGAGGGGAATCTATCCTATCTACCACTCATGTGTAATTAGTGTTTGATGGTGATCTAGGGCCTGAGGAGACACCACCAGTTTATGAGTTAAGAAAGGATGAATCAACCATTGAGTAATTAAAGAGCATTGTCGTGGGAGCCCTCAAATGATTAGTGTGATTTTCGGGTACTTAGGTGCAACAGAGTGGCTGACCAAGGTCGTCTCTCAAAGGAGGAAGTGAATTAAAACAATTTTTAGAGTTATTTTAGAAATAAAATAAAAGAGAATAAAAACACTACCTCAAAGGATGGGGTTTGGTTATATTTTATGAATCTAGAAGAAGTTTTCTGGAAGAAGATTGTATTTTTTTTGTTTTGAAATGAAGTTCGATTAAAATGACACAACAAAAAGATGTTTTTTTAGAAAATATTTTAAAAGGCGTAATAGATATAACTATAACTCTTAATTCACTTATTAATCATTATCATTTAAATAAATATTCACTTAATTATGATCCCCTAATTTGTTATCCATCGAACCCTACGAGAGTTAACTTAACCACAAAGATGAAATTACTTAAACCCTAGTCTAGCTTCGGAACACGCAATCGCAACACCTTGCTTTGATTGTTGTTCTAAGGTTAGCTTATGGTCAGTGGTTAATTAGACCACATATCCATTCTAGAAATGAAGATGAATTGTGTTTAGATATTATATTTGAACTCTATGAATTTATCTCGTATGGTCTTGTATTACCGATTAAGATCACGCTCTCACAATTTACACAATTCCCGACCTCGCGTGTTTTGTGTTAATTGTTCAATTTCTTGCTTAGTTTATTAAAATTTAAAAACACAATTCATGGATCATATTATGTGAATTACAGAATCTCAATGATTCAAAATAATTAAATGAAGAAGGATAGAGGTCGATCGATTACTAAAAAGAACTACTCTTCCATGGGCGGTGTAGTCATCGTGGAGACGTTTTGCATAAGCAAAGGATTGAAAGGGTAGAACCAAATCTTGTCTCTACTCTTGATTCCAACCCAATTAATAATATTAAGAGAAGAATAATAGGTAATAACATAGAATATTATTTGAAGAAAAATTCAAAAAACAAACATGAAATAAAAGAAATACAAAGAAGAGGTGTGAGAGGAGAGCCTTTTTGGAAGAGAGGTTTGCACAAAGGCTTACTTCATCCAAGAGTTGTGAGGGGCTCCCAAGAGACACCCTTTCTCCCAAACCTTCCCAAAGCCTCTACCATCCCTCCCAAAGAGTTAAAACCCCCTTTAAATAGGGTTTGTGAGGGATAGGGTTACATAACTTTTTAAGTGTGAAATGAAAAACTCGGCCAAATATTTTATTCCACGTTACACCACCTCGTTGACCTCCAAAACGTGTGAATGGACCGGCCTTCCAGAAGGATGATTTGTGTCAAATCCTTTCCCTGAGCTTTCATCAAAATTTAGGCTCAATCCAAGACTGGATGAAGAAGATATGGCCCAAATAAAAAACTCATGTCTATTCTGCCGAGTCCATCCCACCATTGGATTAATGGCTCATTTACTCCATCCAAATTCACTTTTTAGCTCTAGTGTCCTGAATTACAGTTTTAGAAAATTAAGTTAGGAACACTTTTCAAAAGGTCAAATTCAAACAATAAATGTAAAAATATTTATATTCGAAATACTATAATGCACTATAAAGGGTAAAACTGGAATTTTCACCAAATTTTCAAATGAATGATCAAATCCCAAATATTTTATAAATAAACATATTTAACACAATGTGAAGAAATTATATCATTTATTATCAATAAAATATTCAACAAAATAGTGTTTTATCAACTCCCCCACACTTACCCTTTTGCACTCCTGGTAAAAACCTCATGTCAAGTAAACATCAATATCAAATCAAAACCAATTTTAAAACACATATCATTGGGATCCATCAATTACGCACCAAGAATCAAAAGATATCATGCCTCATAAAAACCCTTATTTCAAGTTCTCTATTAAAATCTTTCAATATATTTCCACTTCATTTATCCTCCCATGCACAAAACACTTATCTCGCTTGAATTTTCTCTCATCACTCAAATATCAATTTTTTTTGCAATGTCTTTCTCATCCATACTCATACAAGGGTCACCATAGGCTTGATAGATTCCTACATCGCCACCCGATTTGAGTCAAGGAAATATGTTTATCATGAGGACTTTTTAGGGGTTTTCTGTGGCTTTCAGTTGGTAGGATTTATATGTGAAAAATTCTGAGGCTGAATGAGGAGGGCTTGACTCTTTTTGAAGAAAAATTGCATTAATCTAATTTTCACTTAAATATGGTCTTCTCCTCAATCCCCATAGTATCAATTCAGTCCCATAATCATGAAAAGTCATGAAAATTTTAAACCATTCTTCATTTCAGAATAAAAAATTTTCAATCTTCTCAAACATGATTTTATTGAAAGCTCCAGATAGGCACAACTTTCCACCTCAATTAGAAGCTCCAGAAAAGGCACAACTTCACTTGTCATCAAAGCTCCAGAAAAGGCACAAATTTCAGTATAATTACTTTCTTCAGGATCAAACACATCTCTTTAGAATTTAATTTTCCACCCAAAGTATCACAAAATGTGGTAGCACAACACAAGACAGCTTCCCCCAAACTTAAGCTCAACTAGATTGTGAAATTTCACTTCAAGAGTTGGTTGGATAGGGAAAATTGGCTTGTAATGTGGCTAACCTAACAGGCTGTACATGGATTCTAAGGGCTAAAAGGATTAAATGTTCAAGGTAGGCCATTATAAAAAGGATTCTTTGAAATAGGGTCTTTAGTACCAAACAAATGCCTCAATCATTTAAACATAAGTACCTCAAACCCTCAAGTTTTGACAGAAATAAATCAAATTCTGGTTAAATCAAGCATGGTTTGGTTCTCTCAAGAAGTAATTTGAATGTAAAGAATATGAAAATAATGGTTTATAAGCCTCACAGGATAGTGTTTTCAAATATAAAGATAGTGAGATGTGGCATGGGATTCAAAATTCAATGTACTTTTCATGAAATTACTAAATATTTTAACTTGAAACAAAGTCATTTCAACATTCATTAAAGATTAGTTTCATGGGATAAATTGTTTCACTCATTGATATGCATTTCAAAATTGTGATGAGAATCATTTCAGGTCAAAAATTTCAAAAACACAAAGAAAAATAAACACACAAAATTTGAAAAAAACACACAATATTTTTGTTTTGTTTTTTTAAAGGAAAACAATTGAAATTACTAAACTAAAAGGTTCCCTCCCCCACACTTAAAATATTGCATTGTCCTCAATGTTAACCCATGAGATGATATATGCACATGAAATGCAGAATTTTTAAATAGGACAAATAATATTAGAGTGAAAGGGTTATGAATAGCCTGATGTGATAAAGTGATGATGGGGTCATGCAGTGTGATAAAATCCACTACATCAGTAGGAAGTCCCTCAATGTATCTCTTCAAACGTTGACCATTGACTGTAAATCTCCTACTAGTGTCCTCTTGTGTGACCTCCACTGCACCATAAGGAAAAAAATTGGACACAATATAAGGACCTAACCATCTGAAACGCAACTTACCAGGCATCAGCTTCAGTAATGAACTGTAGAGAAGGACTTTCTGTCCAACATGAAACTCCCTTTGTTGGATCATTTTGTCATGAGATGCTTTTGATCTTTCCTTATAGAGCCTTGAGTTCTCATACGATGATAGTTGAATCTCCTCAAGCTCTTGAATTTGCATCTTCCTTTGGATTACATCTTGTTCCAAATCCATGTTGCATTTCTTTATAGACCAATAATCCTGATTCTCAACTTCCACTGGGAGATGACACACTTTCCCAAAAACAATCTGAAATAGGGAAATACCAATGGGGGTCTTGTATGCTGTCCTATAAGCCCACAATGCATCATCCAAGCGCTTTCTCTAATCCTTCCTATTTGGCTGCACAGTTTTCTCCAAAATTTGTTTCGACTCACGATTTTAAACCTCAGCCTGGCCATGTGTTTGGGGGTGGTATGGTGTTGATGTTTTGTGTGTCACCCCATACTTTCGAAGGACGGAAGAAAAATTCCTATTGCAAAAGTGTGTCCCTTGGTCACTAATGATAGCCTTTGGTACTCCAAACCTATAGAAAATTTGAGCCTTGAAAAAATCCACTACAACATGAGAATCATCAGTCCTAGTGGCCTTGGCCTCCACCCATTTACTCACATAATCAACAGCAAAAAAAATATATAAAAATCCAAATGAACTAGGAAAAGGACCCATAAAACCAATTCCCCATACATCAAAAATCTCACAGAATAGTATGGGTTATTGGGGCATCTCATGTCTTCTAGAAATGTTCCCAGTGTGTTGGCAATGAGAGAATGACTTACAAAACACATGGGCATCATAGAATAAGCTAGGACAATATAATCCAGAGTCCAAAACTTTCCTAGCTGTCCGTTGGGGTCCAAAGTGTCCCCCACAAGCAAGTGTATGACAGAAATGAAAAACAAACTCAAACTCATGATCGGGAACACACCTCCTAATGACTTGGTCACTACACATGTGCCAAAGGTAAGGTTCATCCCACACATAAAACCTAGACTCAATTTTTAATTTTTGGACTTGATTTTTCTTTAAATTTGCAGAGATTTCAGAGGCAACAAGGTAGTTCACTAAATCAGCATACCAAGGATGCGTACCTGAGATAGAATAAAGATGCGCATTGGGAAAAGTGTCCCAAAGTGGTACTTAGTCCAAGGTTTCATCCTCTAGTGTGTGAGTAAGCCTTCTCATGTGGTCTGCCACCAAATTATCTGACCCCTTCTTGTCCTTTATCTCCAGGTCAAACTCTTGAAGAAGGAGCATCTAACGGATAAGTCGTGTCTTTGCATCTGGCTTCTTCAGGAGGTACCTCAAAGCTGCATGGTCATAAAAAACTACTACTTTAGAGCCCAATAAATATGAACGGAATTTATCTAAAGCAAATATAACAGCAAGAAACCTATTTTCTGTTGTGGTGTAGTTTTATTGGGCAGAATCCAACGTCCTCGATGCATATGAAATCACATGTGAATGTCCCTCCACCATCTGAGATAAGACAGCTCCAACCGCGAAGTTGGAGGCATCACACATAATCTCAAAAGTAATCTCCCACCGTGGGGGCTGTATGATCAGTGGAGTGGTCAGACACTTATTTAGCTCATCAAAGGAATTCCTACAAGAATCATCAAACACAAAATTAGAACCCTTTTGAGTAATCGTGACATAAGAAGAGCAATCTTACTAAAATATTTGATGAAGCGCCAATAAAATCCTGCATTCCCTAGGAAAGATCTAACATCACGCACACATGAAGGATATGGTAAGGATGAAATAATGTCTATCTTAGATCTATCAACCTCCATCCCATGTTTTCACACTACATTCCCTAAAACAATGCCATGCTCTACCATGAAATGACACTTTTCAAAGTTCAAGACCAGATTCTTCTCAATACAACGATTCAATACCTTTCCCAAACTCTTTAGAAATTCTTCAAACGAGGATCCATACACTGTAAAATCATCCATAAATACCTCCATGCAGGTCTCAATAAAATCATAAAAAATACTCACCATGCATCTCTGGAAGGTACCTGGGGCGTTGCAAATTCCAAATGGAATCCTCCGGTAGGCAAATGTGCCAAAGGGACAGGTGAATGTAGTCTTCTCCTGATCCTCTGGAGCTATAGGAACCTGAAAATATCCAAAAAATCCATCCAAGAAACAATAGTGTGTTTTCCCACCTAGTTGCTCAAGCATTTGATCAATAAATGGGAGGGGGAAATGGTCTTTGCGAGTGGACTGATTTAGTTTCCTATAATCAATACACACACGCCAACTGTTTTGCACCCCCATTAGAACTAACTCAACTTTCTCATTTTTAACAACAGTAACACCACTCTTCTTAGGCACAACCTAAATTGGACTTACCCACTGAGAATCTGAAATGGGAAAGATTATACCTGCCTCGAGCAGTTTCTCAACTTCTTTTTTAACAAATTCCAGTATGGTGGGATTGATTCTCTTTTGTGGTTGTCTCACTGGTTTAGCCCCATCCTCCAAGAGAATCCTATGCATAAACATGGAGGGGCTAATACCTAATATGTCAGCCAAGGTCCACCCAATCGCCCTGATGTTCTCCCTCAAAATATTCAAAATATTTTCTTCATGTTCAAAAGGGATATTGTTAGCAATGATAATAGGTAATCTCTCACCACTCAAAAATTATGAGTATTTCAGATTTGGTGGCAATGGCTTGAGTTCTAATGAAGGATGGTGTAGTATGGATGGAGACATTGAAGGAACTGAAATATGTGCACAAATAGCATTAGTATAAGAATAGACATTATCAAAATTAGAGAATAAAGCATCAAATCCATTAGCATACTCAACAGACATGTCATAATTAGAGTGAACATGATCAAAATCAGAATATGAATGCACATAAAAATCAAATCCAAGAGAGGATTGTGTATCAGCAACATGTGTGGATGTTCTCTTAGACATCAAACTCAAACCAATACTCATAATCTCCCTAATCATAGGACATTCAAATTCTATGGAGTTTTTATTTGGTGGTTCAAAATGGGAGATAACAAATGCAGAGTGATCCTCTGAGGGGTACTTCATGGAATCCATATCATTAAATATCACAACTTCATCTCCAAACTGCATGGAAAGTGTACCCTCCTTGACATTTATGATAGTTTTTGCAGTTTTGAGGAAGGGTCTAACTAAGATTATGGGAGCATGAGAACTTACCTGATCATCCTCCATTTGGAGCACATAGAAGTCTGTTGGAAAGATCATGTCTCTTACCCGGACAAGTACATCCTCAAGGACTCCCACTGGATATGTTGTAGCTCTATTTGCCAACTACACCACTACCCTTGTTGGCTTCAACTCACCAACCTTCAAGGAAGAGAATACAGAGTGAGGCATCAAATTTATTGAAGCTTCTAAATCACAATGAGCTTCATAGAAGTGCAACTCCCCTATGGTATATGGGATGGTGAATGTCCCGGGATCCTTGCACTTTGTTGTCATTTCTAGAGTTGGTGTAATGAGTGCTGAGACATTCTTTCCAAGGTTGATCCTCTCATTTCCCTTGAGCCCTCTTCGATTGGTGAAGAGTTCTTTTAAGAATTTGTCATACCTTTGGATTTGATTAATGGCTTCAAGTAGAGGAATGTTGATCTCCACACACTTGAATGTGTTTAAAACCTCCTTTTACATTGCTTCTTAAGCCATATTCTTGGTTTGAACAACCCTATTTGTAAAAGGAAGGGGTTTAGGAGGAACATCATCAATCTTTTTCTTACCTTTATCTTTCTCCTTGGATTGCTCATCAGTTGGTATGGAATGCGGCTTTTCTGGAGTATAGGTGAATCCTGGTGGAATGGTAGGTACAGATGTATCGTTCATTTGCTTCCCACTTCTCAATGTGATGGCACTAACATTACCCTTTGGATTTGGAGTGGGTTGGGAAGGTAGATTTCTGGAATTCTTACTTAAAAGTTCGTGGAGGGCGGTGGAAATCTGGCTCATTTGAGTCTTCAACTCCCTCAACTACGAACTTTGACTCTTCAGCTTATTCTGTTGATTAAGAACAATTTGCTTCAAAAGATCATCAGTATTAGAATCTACCTTTGGTGGGGGATTCCATTGTTGTTGTCTTGTTGATGCTTGGGCTTCAAATCTCCTTTGGGGTTGTTGGAAACCCTACTGGTAAGTCGGAGGTTGCTGGAAGTTTTGTTGAAAGGGTGGCCTTTGTTGTTGTCCAGAGCCATACCTCATGTCCGGTTGATCTTTACACCCTTGGATGTATGTTGGAGAAAATTAATCAATCTTATTTTGGGGATATAGTTATTGTTGTTGCTGAAATTGTCTCCCTAGAAATACTGCTGCGCAATCCTCTGTCTCTTGTAGTTGTGGGAAACAGTCAGTTGGGTGGCTTGTCTCAGTGCAAATGACACATGGCCTTGAAGGAGGGGGTTGGGATGTCTTTTTATCCAATGAAATATTCTTCACCATAGTGGTTAATTCTACCAACTTGGTATCAATCAAATGACTTTCAAGAGAAGAAGGACTTACCTGATGTATTCCTCTAACATGTGGTGTACCTTGATCGCCAAATTGTTGGGAATTTTGTGCCATCTTGTCGATAAATGCGCATGCGGCTACTGGTGTCTTGTCCACCAATGCCCCTCCTACCGTGGCATCCACCATGATCCTCTCCACAGGTGTGAGTCCTTCATAGAAGTACTGAATAAGGAGTTTCTCACTGATTTAGTGATGTGGATAGCTTGCACACAACTTCTTGAATATCTCCCAATACTCATACATTGACTCTCCTTGTGCTTGTTTGATCCCTGAGATCTCCTTACGAATGGAAGTGGTCCTCGATGCTGTAAAAAATCTCTGCAAGAAAAGACATTTTAAATCATTCCAACAAGTTACATCCTCGGGTTGTAAATAATACATCCAATCCTTTGCAGCTCCATCAAGTGAGAATGGGAATGCTCTTAATTTGATTTGATCTTCAGAAACATTTCTTGGTTTTATGTTTGATCAAACCACATTAAATTCCTTTAGGTGTTTATTGGGATCCTCACTAGATAATCCATGAAACTTTGGAAGAAGGTGAATTAATCCAGATTTCAATTCAAAGTCCGATTTGAGGTTTGGGTATGCAATACAATTTGGTTGATAGTTAATATCTGGTGCAGCCAATTATCAAATGTTTATATTAAGTTCATTTCAATTATTTCCAGCCATTGGTTCCTCTTTTATGTTTGAAATTGAATTGCTTCCAATTTCAATGTTTCCAGAAGAGAGGAATTCACCAACTGGTTGAATATTGAAACTTCTCGTAGATTGAGAATGTATAATTTGAGCCCTAAGGCTACGTTCAATCTTAGGGTCAAGATCTAAGAGATCTTCAGGATTAGTTCTTATCATAAATCAAATAAAAATGAAAAAAAAGTGAGTGGATCATAGTAAAATAAAAATTAGAAGTTGATTTGATGGTCCAAAAAGAAAAGAAGAGGATGAAAAAAATGAAAACTTGAGAAAGGGGAAAGATAAAAGAGAGAGGTGAAGAAAATAATAAAATGAAAAATAAAAGAAATACCTCTAAATGGTTGAATAAATTACTTGCCTCCCCGGCAATGGCGCCAATTTTAAAGAGCACTGTTGTGGGCACCCTCAAATGATTAGTGTGATTTTCGGGTACTTAGGTGCAGTAAGTGGCTGACCAAGGTCATCTCTCAAAGGAGGAAGTGAATTAAAACAATTTTTAGAGGTATTCTAGAAATAAAATAAAAGAGAATAAAAAAACTACCAGAAAGTATTGGGGTTGGTTATATTTTATGAATCTAGAAGAATTTTTCTGGAAGAAGATTGTATTTTTTTTGTTTTTGTTTTGAAATGAAGTTCAATTAAAATGACACAACAAAAAGATGTTTTTTTAGAAAATGTTTTAAAAGGCGTAATCGATCTAACTATACCTCTTAATTGACTTATTAATCATTATTATTTAAATCAATATCCACTTAATTATGATCCCCTAATTTTTTATCCATCTTACCCTATGAGAGTTAACTTAACCACAAAGATGAAATTACTTAAACCCTAGTCTAGCTTCGGAACACGCAATCGCAGCACCCTGCTTTGATTATTGTTCTAAGGTTAGCTTATGGTCAGTGGTTAATTAGAGCACATATCCATTCTGGAAATGAGGATGAATTGTGTTTAGGGATTATATTTTAACTCTACGAATTTATCCCGTATGGTCTTGTATTACCGATTAAGATCACGCTCTCACAATTTACATAATTCCCGACCTCACGTGTTTTGTGTTAATTGTTCAATTGCTTGCTTAGTTTCTTACAATTTAAAAACACAATTCATGGATCATATTAAGTGAATTACAGTAGATCAATGATTCAAAATAATTAAATGAAGAAGGATAGAGGTCGATCGATTACAAAAAAGAACTACTCTTCCATGGGCGGTGTAGTCATCGTGGAGACGTTTTGCATAAGCAAAGAATTTAAAGGGTAGAACCCAATATTGTCTCCACTCTTGATTCCAAACCAATTAAGAATATTAATAGAATAAGAATAGGGAATAAAACATAAGATTATTTGAAGAAAAATTCAAGAAACAAACATCAAATAAAATAAATACAAAGAAGAGGTGGGAGTGGAGATCCTTTTTGGAAGAGAGGTTTTCAAAAATTCTTGCTTCTTCCAAGAGTTGTGAGGGGATCCCAAGAGACACCCTTTTGACCAAACCTTCCCAAATACTCGACCAGACCTCCCAAAGAGTTAAAACCCCCTTTAAATCGATTTTGTGAGGGCTAGGGTTACATAACTTTTTAAGTTTGAAATGAAAAACTCGGCCAAATATTTTATTCCAAGTTTCACCGCCTAGTTGACCTTTAAAACGCGTGAATTGACCGGCCTTCCAGAAGGATGATTTGTTCCAAATCATGTCCCTGAGCATTCATCAACATTTTGGCTCAATCAAAGCTTGGATGAAGAAGATATGACCCAAATACAGAACCCATGTCCATTCTACCGAGTCCAGCCCACCATTGGATTAATGGCCCATTTACTCCATCCAAATGCACTTTTTAGCTCTAGTGTCCTGAATGAAAGTTATAGAACGTTAAGTTAGGAACACTGTTACAAATCAAATAATAAATGTAAAAATATTTATCTTCGAAATACTACAGTGCACTATAAAGGGTAAAACTGGAATTTTCACCAAATTTTCAAATAAATGATCAAATCCCAAATATTTTATAAATAAACATATTTAACAAAATTTAAGGAAATTATATCATTTATTATCAATAAAATATTCCTCAAAATAGTTTTTTATCAAGGAATCATATGAATCTGATAATGAGGAATCTTGGGGAATGACTTCTCATCAAGGGAGTCCCCAAGAGAGTGGTGAGATCATGGGCTTCATAGATTAATAACTGGCTAAATACCTTGAGGTAAAATTAAAATCACTCACATCCTTCTTTCACCCTTCCCTTTACACTATCCATATTCTCTTACTGAATCGTGTCCTATATATGATCATCTTGATAAAGTGTAAGGGGACCCAACTAAAGGGGATGAAGGTTCACTGACGGGTGAAGAGGAGAACATTCCAGGGCCTATGCCCAGGGCTGAGGTAGGTTGTGGGTCAACCAAGGAATTTGGGGTGACAACCTCAGAACCCTAGGTCCTCGCTATTATCTATGGGGGTCATTCCCTGGAATTTCCATGGTGGAATCCACTACTAGAGAAGTGGTGTGTCTAACATGACACGTTATCAAAATCCCTCCTCCTTAAGGTAAAATAAAATCTCGAATCATTTGGTCATGACCAAATTTCATGGAGCCTTTGTGTTAGTGTGTTTTACTTTCTCATGAATCTTATTTCCAACCTATTAAAGAGGAATTAGTTCCAGTAATTTAAATTCCCACCATTGTTTAGGGGTATCATGTGATGGAAATCCCAACCGAGACTTAGGGACTTTATCTATCAGCACTCATCCTTCGTAAGTCTACAGCCACACGTATGACCTTAACTGGTCATTTATTGATTCAGTTGACTAGTGTTCTTTTTGAATAGTTATTGAGAGATTTCACTCCATGAAAGTAGAAAATGTTGGAGAATTTGTGTTCCCTTCTCTAATATCTACTCCAGTTCAGGTGGAGACAGTCATCCATTCTGATCTAGACTTGGTCCCAAGAGAATAGTCTGTTATGGTTGCAAGTGACTCTACTGATGGGGTGGAACTCGAGGCTAGAAGAGATATCATTTTGGAGGCAGGGTCAAGTAAAGAATACCAGCCTCGAAATCTAGATCCCAACCCATCTAAGAAGATGTTAGAGGAGGATCACACAGCCAAACTTCTTATAGATTTTTCAGATTACGATCCTTTACTGTCTGAAGAGCCAGAGGATTCTGACATCTGATGTTGTTAAAGAGAACTACATCATCTAGTGCAAGACATGGAAATACATACAACGCTTTATAAATAAGAGTCCATAACTGAAAATGGTAGTCTTAATGGGGTCTATTCACCACTGACTATGAAATCTATGTGTCAGAGGGGAAAACGCTTGTGGTCTTCACACACTGGTTTAGAACATTCTCTCTGAACAAGTGACTAAAGGGACCCAAAACTAAAATTTCTCCTAGAATTAGGATAATTCTTACATCATAAATAATCTCCAATAAGTCATTCATGATATCCAACAAGTTGAAGAACAAAAATACAATCGTATTTATTTCATTAATACTTAATCGGAGACCATCAATAAATTGGGGGCTGAGCTAGAGGATTCTAAGAGGCAGTTGAGTTGGTGGAATTTCAAGTAGATGATCTTTGAGTTGAGTGGGGCCAATAATTGATCAGAGATAATTAGATTCATCCGGTGGTAGATAATAAGGAGATGGATCTCATAATAAGGCATCATGCCTTAGAGGCCATGGTTTAGAGGTTTGTAGAGCTGTAGTGCTCGATAACCAAATTAGAGCTATAAGAGAAATTTTTACAAGACTTATGAGAGGCTCGAACATGGGGATGACCCTTGAGAATTCCAAAAATTTATTTCTTTTGAAACTTTTTTGAGTGCATGGAAACATCTCTTTTCTTACTTTAATTATCGCACTTCAATCATATTTATGAGACAACCAATGACCAATCCCTATGCTCATGTGGGTCATGCCCGATATGGAAAATAGGGTATGACCATATGATTTCTCATTTATATAAGAGTATTATATAATCATGAACACTTTGGGTCGTCTATTTTTGTCTAAACACTGACAATTTTCATGATAAGGGAAGCTATGGATGGAGAATACGACTCTTAGAACAGTCATCTTGATTTCAAATTGTGCACTAGTGCATGAATTGGATAACACCAGGGTTGTTGAAATTGATCTGAATAAAGAGGAATCAAAATGACCAAAGTCTGTAACATTGGGTGAATGGAATGGCGATGCAGGATAAATGTAGTTTGTGATTGAAACACAGTATATATACCTTTAGCATGGAATGGGGACAAACAGATGAGGGTCGACCACTGAACATGTTCAAAACATGACACCTATCTCAGAATGTGGTCTGAAGACTTCTAGGATGTTGGCCCATGACAGCAAGTGAGACCAATATGGCATGAGACAAATTTGTTAGGGGATCCTTTTAGATGTGAAAAAGGATGAGTATCCAAATAAGGGGCACACAAAGCGTAGGAATAGAGTTATGGAATGTTCAAATGGATTCCAAAAATCTTGGAATTATGTTAATGTGGATTAAAGCACATTGTTATAAGAGTATTGGTATGAAAAAAATATTAAACCCATCTTCTAGTGGAGTTCCATCTCAAATGCAATGTGATGGCCAGAAATGCTAGTGATGCAGTAGATGACCAGAAATGGAGGAGAGGGCCTAGGATGCCTTATAGTTTCCACCCATGGAAAAATGAAAATAAATACACAGTTTTACGTCATATAGTGAGGTCAACACATGGTAAAGTTTACCATTGTGTGATCAGTATGTGTGTCACAGTTTAATTTCATGTGATCAGGACACTACGCACAGTTTAAGGTCATATATCTTACACAAAGTAAAATATTTTAAAGTTTTATTTTATGGAATAATCTTCTTAGTTTACGTTCATAGATCTTAGCAGATAAAATTCCATAAATAGATATGTGTAGTGTGGTGATTTGAAAAAACTGACATGAATGAGGACCAAGAAGGCTCACCGCCACATCATATATTCCTATGATGATTCTCACACAGTTTAAAGTCATAATTGGTGGACATGGGATTCTAGTTTAAGTTCATAGATCTCAATCCAAGGGTTAAATATTCTAAATGGACATGTGTAGTTTGATAGAGTGAAAACCATGACATGAATGAGGGATAAGAAGACCCACCTCTATACTATACACTACTGGGAAGACAACTCGCATGATGTTTAAATTCATGATGCTTGGAATCAAACCCCAAACTTAATTTCATTGAGTTTGGACCAAGGTATTCTTCATGAATCTTGACCACAACGGTACATACCCTACCATAATTCCTAATCCCACTTGAGTTAGGCTTGGTGTGGGAAACAGGGAATGGTAAGAGGGTCTTCCTAATATGTTGAAGTGCACTATAGGAGTGAGACCAAAGGTATGAGATACAACTAAGATATAGGGAATTGGAAAGGATTTGAATTGAGAATTTCAAGATCTAGATAGAGGGGTGATTGGTATATAGGGATCAACCATTGAATATGTTCAAAACATAGGTACCACAACCATACCGGTCAAGAATGGGGTGAGAAAATATAGTATTGACTGTTGACCAAGTTTGAAACACAGGACTCTTCATTTTCTACCATGGATCCATTAGGGAATTAGACAAGGATTAGAATTGATCTAAAATGGAATGATCCCATCACTTTTAGGGGGTCTTTCTAGATTTTGAGTTTGATGGAAATCCAAACTAACAAAATACACAATGTGTGGAATGGGGCGCATCATAATGTTGGTGTCAAACCAAAGTTTTGAGAATAGATTAAAGTCATATTACACATACTATGGCTACTAGATTCAGGTCCTAGAGTTAGGACCATGAAGGGGGATAAAGAGTTGAAGGATTTGATAAATCTGTGATTGGCCCAAAGACAAAGCATCTAGACATCGCTAATTATCCTACAAGGGAATGAATCAAGTAGTACATAGTTCTAGAAGTGGGTGCACACAGTTTAAGGTCATATGGTCTGAACCAAAGAGGAGATAAGTTTAAAAATCATGGTGTATAAACAAGGAAAGGTCCATTTTTGGGGCATTTGTGTGGTATGGGAAAGGTGTAACCTAATGTTAATGAGAACCTAGGAGACCCATGTATCATACATACACTTAAAATGAATTGTGCATGGTTACGGTTCATAATGATTAGATCGTGGCTGAGACCAACTGAATGAAGGTTGATGAGTTTATGGCTATGATGAAAGATAAAATTTGTGGGCAATCATACGTATATTGCAAGGGTGTGAATAAATTCATACATAGCTCTGAAAGCATGGTGTGGTGAGAGACCAACACTGGTGGGGGAAAATCTCCTCTAATGATGGCATGTCTCAAGTGCGAATGTGTTGTGCGATGTCCTAGAAGACCCGAAGTGAATGAGGACCTAAGAGGCCTGACACCACACAACATACCCTAGAGGAAACCAGTATATAGTTTAAAGTCCTAGTTCTTGGAATTGGTGTAATCATTTTATGTTTGTGTTGTCTAGACCATCATCTCATAGTTTAGGGTCGTAGATTTTGCACCAATGGGTTGTCACTCCAAAAGGGAATATGTATAATATGGTGGAATGACAAATCCAATGTAAAGAGGGCCAAATAGGACCAAATACCACATATACATCCCTAAGGAGGATTACATATAGTTTAAATTTGTGATGTTTGGACTTGGGTTGAATAGTTTAAGGAAATGTTTCCTGGACAATATGGTTCTTAGTTTAAGGTCATAAAATTTGTACTATGGAGTTCTTAGTTTAATGTCATAGAATTCAGACTATGGAATCCTGAAATGAATATATATACCATGGTGGATTGATATACCCAATTTGAATCCCTAGTTCCACACTAAAAATTTTTTAGGATACTTTTGAGATTGGCCTTATAGACACTTATATGGAATCGATAGGAAAAATACCATATGATAATGAGGAACTATGAGGTTCAACATGATATAAATGGGACCTGTGGGTGAAAGATGGTTGATGGGTTTCCAGATGGTCATGAATATGAGAAAATTGGATGTCATTTAATATATTGGAAGGGTAGAAATAAATTCTTACACAGTTCTTGACAGAAATCTTTATGTGTAGGTCTGACCCACATATATAGATGAGGAATTTTTTTGGGTGGTTGGACCAGGATGTAAAAATATAAGCATCACTACTTATCATGTATGGATAGAAATAAAGCCACATGTAGTTATTGAACATTTAATGATAGATGATCAATGTTGAGGGTGACATCCTCTCAGGAAAGAACATCAAGGTGTTGTGAAGTTTATCGTGATATAGCTAGGACGATGATTGTTTTCCAATTTATCTTCAAGTAATTATGATGTGTGCTATGCATTTTTTCATCATGCAAATAGAAATTTAGAATCACATTTTAACTTCATGTTTTATGGATGAAGAGGATAAATAATTCCAAGGGGGATGTGTATGGAATGAAAAATATAACCCTATGTGAATGAAGAACTAGGAGTCCCAATACCACACAAAAAACTCCCAAGTAAGACTTGCACATAGATTAATGCTGTGATGTTTATACTGGGGATATTATTTTAAGTTCATAGAGTTTTAACCCTATCTATCCTCATGAAATGTACTATTTTAAAAACTTATCATTGGTTGGAGGAGTGATACGCTCTCTATCTATATTGATCAAAGAGTATACACCCTTGGGATAGACCTTATGAATGATGTATAGTACTTCCCACTTGGGTGAAAAATTTGGTGGCTTACTAATGGGTATCATTGTAATTTTGAGAGATAGTATTGTGTCACCATAGAGAAAGGAGTGGAGGTGAACCTTCTTATTGAACACTCTTGCCATCTTATTCTGGTTCCTCTCTAGATTCTGAAAGGCCTGGAGCCTATTTTTTCATGGGATTCAAGCTCAGTTAGAGGGAATGTTTCCATTATGTCTAGTACCTAATAATACTAGATAGCTATTTGGGGTGATAGAAATTGAACCTTGATGGGAAGGAAAAATTATATTCATACACCAGGGAATATGAAGTCACCTAGGTGGAATTTTGAGTCATCGTCTAATATTCCCAGAGAGCATTGGGGAGATTTTCATTCCTAATCTTCATGTTCTATCCTACCATCTTCTGTAGAATATTAGAGAGGGTTTTTTTAATGCCTTGATATCCATATTCACCTATGAATGGTAGCGATAAGTACAGTTAGACTAGATACTATACTTAGCATAAAAATTATTTAGCTCATCATCCTAGAAGTTATTGTCATTGTTAATGATAATTTCATGAGGGGATCTGAATTGATAGATGATATTAGAGCTCATGAATTTGACCACCGATTGGGCCTTGAATTCCTTAATAGGAATCGCTTCTTCCTACATGGATAATAAATCTGTCGTAGTTAAAATGAACATGTACCAGATAGCTATTATTGGTGGATAGGGTCCCACCACATCGAGTCTCCAAGCTATAAAGGGCCAAGAATACTCAGTAGTATTAAGGGGATCTTGTGGTCGATGCACAAAGTTGGAATAAATATGATATGTGTGGAACCTCTTGGAATACTCGATGCAGTCATGGACATGGTGGTTCGGAAGTATCCCAGCCTTTGAATATGGTGAGAGAGATTCAACCCTACCTAAGGAGAACCCCAATACCCATCATGAACCTCCAACATAACTTGGGTAATCTCATATCCATGTATGAAAAGGAGGATAATTTCATTAAACTCGTGTATATATAGAGTATTATTGAGGTTAGGCCCACTCTGGAGGGTGACTTTCACTACACACTGATGAATTCACTCATGTCCAACTTATTCTTATGGAAGGATACCATACTAGAGATACTCGATGAAAGGGGTTGTCTAATTGGAGGTGTCTTCAGCTATAGGGGGATTTGGAGGTCCTGATGAGAAATAACTAGAGCTTATCTACTTCAAATGATGACTATCATCATCGTCAGAGGTGATGAGAGCAATGACCCTTTGGTGTGACACATGGATAAATAGATCATTTTGTTCAGGTTATGAAAGAGACATAGTTAGGATGGCCAAGTCATTAGCTTGAGCATTCTGTGAGAGTCGAAAATGAGTCACCTTTAGAGAATAAGGGAATTGGTCCATTAGTTGGCGAGTGTTCTCTAGTAGGGGAATGAGATCTGGCTTCTGGAAGATGGAGTCACCATTGATCTACTTCATGACTAACTCAGAATATACCTTTATATGAAAGAGGTGAACATCAATCTCAAGGTCCATCTTGAGACCAGTGATGAGAGCATGATACTCAGGCTCATTATTGGTGGATCCTTATGGTAGTAAAAATGATTATGAAAAAATAACCTGTGTTGGGGTGATGAAGATGATCCACATGCCTACTCTATTGATCTTGGGATCATTGATCTTTCTATCAGTTAGCCTCTGGGAGGCACCATCAAAATAAATTTTCTAATAAGGAAAATATTATCTACTGATAAGATGGACTCATTTGGGAAATCAACATCCAAAGGAGATTCTTCATGGGATGGATGGGCAGCTAAAAATTCTACCAATGCTTGACCTTTGATATCTTTCTGTTTAATTAACTTTATGTAAAATTACTAAAGGATTGTTTCCTAGTGCACTAATATTCCTTTCAACATTGGTGGATTCATGATATAAATTAAAGGACCCACATGAGACTCCATCTGTATCTCATGATGTTGTAAATAATGATACAAATTCTACACTGTTAAAATAAGTCTAAGGAATCACTTATCAGTAAGAGAGTATCGGGCTGCTGTATTGAGGATCATGTGGTTGAGATAGTATAAAAATTTCTCTCTTACTTCATTATTATTCTAGGTGAGAAGGGAATTGAGGGGTCATTCTAGGGTGACCACATAGAGGACCAAAGTATTCCCAAATAAGGGTGGAATCATAACCGGAGGCTTTAGTAGATACTAATTAATTTCCTCAAATTTGTTCTGGCGCACTTAATCCCACTAGTAGATGCCACCTTTTTTCAGGATCCTATAAGATGGATTACACTTTCCTTCCAGATTCACAATGAATTAGCATATGTATCTCCCATAGATTACTTAGAGGAGTAATACAGCTGATGGAATTGATCTTCTTAGGGTTGATTTCAATTTATCTATATCTGATGATGAAACTGATAAACTTTTTAGTGGTAACCCTTAATTCACCCTTTAAGGGGACCATCAAAAACTGTTGGGGATGAAGGAAGATGAACACTTTCTCAAGATCACTAAGATGGTTCAAACACTGGCAGGATTTTACCACAAAATTATCTATATATCATTTCACAAGAATCATGAGGACCAGTTTAAAGATATGGTGCATGGCTCACGAATAATTGGCTTCTGAATTATTCATACCAAAAGGAATTACCTAATAGTAGAAGGTTATTTATGGAACTTTGAAGGTGGTAGACTCTTCATATTTAAGGGATATATGGATCTAATTATACTCATAATATCTATATATGAAGGAGATAACCTAGGATCAATTGGTGGCTTTGATCAACTACTCTATCACTAGAAGGGAGAATAATCTTTTGGACTATGGTGGTTGAGGTCTTAGAAGTCAATACATACTTTGATATTCTTGTTCTTCTTCTTGATTGGGATGATGTTGGTAATCCACTTGGGGTATTGAACCTCCTTAAAGAAGTTGGCTTTGATAATATTATCAACTTCACCCTTGACTTTGGCTCCATGATAAGGTTGAATTTTTCTGGGTGGATTCTTATACCCGCGATGACTCGCCAGGAGACCAAGATGGTGGATGGACAAATGAGGGTCTAGTCCTGGAATCTCATTATAACTCTAGGAAAGTACATCATGGTGTTTCCTTATAATATAAACTTATTTACAATGTTCCTATGGAGGCATGGCTGCACTAATCATCATTAGCCTCATTCCATCATTAGTACCACGATTCCCCTAAATCATCTCATTGACAGTGGTGTATATTCCCTCTTCAAATGTGGGAGGGGCATCTTCCAAATCCTCATCATCACCAATGACATGGGAATCATTGAGAGGAGATGGTTTATCCATGATGACTGATTCTGGAGGAGTAGTGGTTCCTTCTTGGGTTGCTCATGTGGAATCCTCCCTAAGGAGATCCTACTCTTCTAAAACCATGGTTAAAGAGGCTATCGAGACAATTCCATAAGGCTTTTCACCATGGGGTCCATTATTGATGTCAAAATAATGGCGGTGGGTCATTTTTTTAGGTTCAACCCAGCCCAGAAAAATAGGTGCGTATGGCATAAAGTTGTATCCATTGGGTGAACATCATGATAATTCCCAAGGTTTGGGGATTATAGTACCATTTAGTTCTAGAATGTGTTGAAATATGAGGTAATATTTCAATATTCCATGTAAATATGGATATCATGACCTTTCTTCTCGGGATTTTTTTTTCCAAATTCTAGCATTGTGGCCTCTAACCGATGAATCAGGAGGATGAAAGTGTTATTTAGGTCTATCTATGGGATGGCTACAATAGTAGAGTTCTCAACCTCATTGGTTTTAACTTTCTTGTACTTACTCTTATAATATTCAACATCCTGATAGCGGGATTCACTGGAGTCAAAGGTAGATCAATCACCTTGAAGCATACCCACTCCACCATTTAAGAAGTACTTGAGGCATTGGTGATATGAGGAGGGTACTAGTACATGAAGATGGAGCCAGTTCCTACCCATAAAGGCATTGTAGGTGGTATCCTATGAGACAACCATGAACTCATCATTTTTTATCAAGCCACAAAATCGTACCTTTAATTGGATTCTAATACTTGGTCTCTACTTAGATCTATCATAACCATGAATCTTTAGGTCATAGGGGCTCAAATCTTCTTTAGTAAAATCCAACTTATATAGTGATTAGTTTGGGATGAGATTGATCTTGGAACATGTTCTCACTAGATAGTGGAAGACTTCCATACCATTTAACTAGCTAGTGATGTACAACAAAAATAACCAAGAACCTAAGAACTCTTGATGGAATAGGTTTTCTTTATCTTTTATAGGAAGGGAACTCTACGACCTTGGTCCTAGCGAGTGGTTGGATCCTGGTGAGGGGCTTAAGATACATTCTATTTTCTCGAAGTTTCTTCTTAGTGAGGCAGTGTGTGCCTATTCTATACTAGGTGAGGCTGATCTTGATGAGGTTTCTTCACTTGGAAAGGCTCTACTAGAAGAGTTGGAAACATATTTAGTGTCTCTAGGTAATGTTCTTGTACTATGTTAGAAATATCTTCCTTGGAAGCCCTTATTTCAAGGGCTATTAAAAGCAATGGATGTGCCTACTTGGCCTACAATAATGCTTCATCTAGGTGTTAGGACTTGTCATAGAAATCTCAGAATCCTCCTAGGAAGTTTTGAGTAAAGAGTGTGGGGACCAGATCATTATTGTTGTTCCCTACACACATCATTAGCATCTAATATTGAGTTAATGGCATATCAAGTGAATACGTGAGGAATTTCCACCAGACAAAAAAGTTGGTGATGAGATCATTAGGAATTTTTTTTTCACTTGAAGAGGCCTATAATGGTTGTGTTGTGTGTGATGGAGCTAAAATGGTAGAGACAATGTATATGGAGGTCTTCCCAACCAGTGATGAGCTCAATGGGTAACTAGATATACCAGATGAACGCAGGACCTTATAATGTCTGAACAAAAAATCGGTTCTTGGTGGCCACTTGCTGCTCTGGAGTTCCTAACATGATTGCACATATCGATTTGAAGTGGTCCAAATACTAGAGTGGGTCACCCATCCCATTTAAAGGGAAATAACTAGGGTTCCCAATATTTATGGGTGCTCTCATGTCATCCAACCAAGTAGGATACAACTTTCCATCTGGTTGGATTACCACATGTCACATCCCTGGGGCTTTGAGGAAAGTAGTGAGAGCATCTATCAAATAGTATTGGAATGGATATCTACCTTGATGAGGATTCATAACCACCAAAGCATTTATTGTCTCTTCAAATCAGTAAGAAGACTCGATAGATCATGGATCGATACATTCTAGGTCCTGAGGAAGATTATCATGCTGCTCGGGAAGATTCAGTGACTCATACCATGGTTGCTTTCCATAAGCTCCCATCTCAACCCTTTTAGGATATGGGGAATTTATGGGATGAACAGGGAGTAAATGGATGAGGAGTAATTGTGGATACCCGTAATACCCTAGTGGAGGAGTAATTGAATCCTATCAAGGATCGTTGTAGTCTTCGCACCACTCAACAAGGATCTTATTAATGATTCTCTTCTGATCTACGATCTGCTGAAGAAAAGTGGTGATTACGGGATCAACCTCTATATTTTTCATTGTATTAGATATATCAGAGAATTTGGAGGTCCCAATATTATGTTTATCATTTTCGACGTTTCAAATCGCAGGCAATGATGTGGAGGGATCCCTGATGCCATGTTTTTTCTTTTGAAAGTGAGTATGAACACCTGTGTGAGGGTCTGTTTGGTGTTGGACTGCCCCAGGGGTGAAGGACCTTGGAACACCCTGAGAGGGGAGGGGTGAATCAAGGTGTCAAATTTTCCTTTTTTATAGTTGTGGATCATGTTCCCATGTTGGTAGAAACTTGTTAAATCTTTTATTCAAATGAATGTAAATAGATGACACAATACTTTTACTTGGTTCACTATAAAGGGCTACGTTCAAGGAGTATATGCCGACAGTGTGTTAGTCGTACCTAAATCCAATAATCTTAATAGTTTTTGGATTAAAAGGGTTCGTCCCAGTCACTATGTTCAAGGCACACTACCTTTACAATGGTTCAGGGATAGCCCAATGCACCCCTCAGATCACTTCTACAGACTCCCCTTAGCTCACTTCCTTGGAAGAAGTCTAACACAGTTTATCAATTTGAAGGTCGCTTCAATATATTTTCATTTAATTCTTTGTCTCTATTTAGCATGAGACACTTCTTTCATAGAAGTCCTAATTCGATTCACTTGAAATCACTAAACCACTAAACTAGATATTCAGAACATGTATTCATACAACACTAACAATTTCATGAAACACCTACCCTGTGCATGCAAGATCTTAATTTTGCATGCAAGATTTTCTTTTCGTGTGAAAAATCTTTCACCCAACTACACCCTTTTCCCAAAATTTTTAACTTTTGTGCACAAAATTAACTTTTTCACTCAACTTTAACTTTTCCATTCAACTTTTACTATTCCACGCAACTTTAACTTTTCCGTGAAACTCCATTTTCGTGAAAATTTTACATGCATCAAAGCTCAAATATTCTCTAAGTCTTCAGCCATCCCGAATGAGGGGGGTCACCTCTTATTTATAGGTGTCACTGACCCCCTCATGAAAAACCCACCGTGTCGTGCAAAACATCTCATTCTGCGTGCAATGCTTTTATCACAACAACTATTTTCTGTGCATAACTCCAAATTTTTCGCACTGCTCATGCCTTTGCCCTTTTTCGGCATTCTGATCCCAAAACAACTTTTGTCTAAAAAATCTAAAATTCTTTCACTATTCTATGAAAACCCAATTTAACACACATTTCGTGCTTTTCACGCAACACTCCATTATTTTGTGCACGTTCTTTTTCTAAGAACACATCTCTCCATTTTCCGATTTTCAAGCCCAAAAATTTGGAAAGCACTGAAAAATGGTGCCACCTTCAGTACTATTGTCCTCTTGTACTTTATGATCCCTTTCCTAGAAAACATTCTAAACTTTCAATGAGGATTGTAAACAAACACAAACCATACTCCATTTCTTGCATAGAATGGTCATGGTTCCAACAAGGGGTTTGGTTTTCTTTAGCTAATACTACACCAGTAACCTAATCCTTAGACAACTTGGGATCAACTATATTTTCCATACCAATAACTAGAGTCATATTTTCAATATTTATAGATAAGATAAGCTACTGCAAGATAGGGCTAAAATGGAGATCATCATACTACCCCCATACTCAGATCTTCATGTGTGGAGACACCTCTTCCATGATTCTATGGAGCACTATGAAGATCTTGATGCTTCTCTATTGGAGGGTTCGATGGTATCTAAGTTATGTATAGTGCTGAGGCACTGGGAGTGATGTCAAATTAACCATATGATATTTTTTATCAATTTCGTCAAAGTGTTCAAAACTTCCTAGGTAGAATAACTGACAATCACAGAGGTAAAAATGCATCATCTAGATAGCCTGACATAAGCATGCAACCTGAACCTTGGTGAGGGGATCTAGGATGTCGAATTTGGGAGTTGCATTTGATGAGACTACCATTGACAATTGATCATCATCCATAGTATCCCAAGAAGTTTCTTGTTCAGAAGTGGGGCCCTACTCTGTTTTATTCCAAGCTTTGATTAGCTCGGGTCAAGAGATTGGTGGCGGCACTGATGTTGATCGGTGTGGTAGTCGGTTGGATGATGGAGGATCCACTACAAGATCAAAGTACTCATTGTACATTGGTTCATCTCTATAGGGTGGTACCAACAACATAATTAAATTCATGTACACTAAAATAAAATCACTTCACAGTGGAGGTTCTTTTTTTCTATAGTGGTGGTTTAAACTGCCGCCTTATGCTTGTGTGGCGGTTTTATAAAACCGCCGCTAAATTGGGGGTCAGTGTACAATATGCAGTAGTTTATTCAATTTAGTGGTATTTTCTGGTAACTATCATAGTAAACACATTTCTCAGTAGTTATTGTGGTTTTCACGGCTGTTTTCCAGAAAATTATGAAATCTTTTTTGGAGGTGCTTTAAACAGTCACTATAAATCATTTCATTTTTTTCTGGGAAAAACGCTGGGAAACCCACTTGAATTACCATGAAAATGGTAATGAAAAATGATTAATGTTTAACATTAGTTCAAAATACCTCTACAAAAAAGAATTTTTTTACAATAACCGTCGCGGAATCAAAATAACCGCCACTAAAATTATATCATTCATGTATGTTGTGGCAGTTGTAACCGCTGTTGATAGTATAATACCAAATTATAGTGGCAGTTTAAACCACCACAAAATAAGTTCCATTTACATAGAGGCATTTTAAAATTTTCCTAAAGGTATATTTAAAATTAAAAAAATTATGTAGATTCCACATCCCCAGAACCAGTACCCTGAAAACATGTAAACATGTAATCTAGAAAATATTAAACTTCCAAACATGCATTCTTTAAAACTGGAAATCATTTAACCAACAAACATTAAAACTAATGATTTCTTAAAAACAAAACTAAAACCTATATGACTAAAAATGTGGAATCCTCGTACCTATATATAAGAATCCTGCAACTTTAGAGATCATTAAACATGATATATCTATGCTTAAAAGACTATAATATTACAAACTTCCTTATTGAAAACAAAAAATGTGCAAACATCCAACCATTAGCCTAAAAATAAAAATATAATAAATCATCAAATTTCAAATCCTACAACCTGAAAACATCAAACATAATAAATATGATATCTATAAATTTTAAAATATAAAAACTGGATAAGATATTTCTAGAAATTTGATAAACTATAATTCATGTGAACATATGACTTTAAAATATGTAAAAACATCTTATAAACATGAAAACATGAAAAGTGAAAAATTGAACACTGGAAATGTACAAAAATTGAAACATATAACATTAAATCTAGTAAAACATTAACTTAAAAAACAAAAAATGTATAAATTGTTAAATAAAAATAAAAAAGGAAAAAAATATGTAACTAGAAACCTTCAAACCTACAAACCTGAAAAACATTAAACCTGATACTTAAAAAATTGGAAACCTATAAACTAGAAACTTCTAATGAGAAAAACTAAATCCATTAAACTCATAGCTTCCAAACCTCTATACTATCAATCTATATGCCTACAAAACTAAAAACCATTAAACATCCAAATTTTCAACTAAAACCCCCCTAAAATACATAAGTATAAACATATATTATCACATCTTATCAAGAAGAGTCTAGGACATATCCCTTCTCAATGGTGAAACTATTCTTGAAAAGGTATAACTTCTAAAAACTCCACCATTAGACACTATGTTGAATCCATTATCTCTATGATAAAACTATGATGATTTTAGAAATAACACCAAAACCTCCTCCTGATCCTCTAAACCATAGATATAAAAATATAGAAATTTTTACACATGTTATTATATGATTCATAAATATAAATATCCATTAATAAAACATAAGTATTTTAAATTCCTAGTGTCTTTGGAAGACTGGGTTAATAATAAATAAAAGGAAACATGAGAAATCACGAAAATGTTTTGTCATGAAAATGTTTTGTGACTAATCTATGCCACACATTATACATATACAAATACTATTACTAGAACCCCTTCCAATAATCATTGTTCAATGATGAACAGATCTTGTCACCCTCTCCACCTCCACCTCTAATTCATGCTACCGGCACTTGTAGGAACATTATATTGAAAATAAAATACTATTTTATATTTATATTTAAACATAAAACCAATAAATGTATAAAAACTAAATGATTTTTATTTTATTTTTGATTTACCTACTCACCCCCAGTCGATTCAATACCACTAGGTACAGATCAGGTCGTCTTCTAATATAAATCAATAAATGATTTTTTCAAAGAGGATATCTAAGTCCCTTATTCCTGAACTGTGTTTTATAGAGAAACAACCTCTCTATGAGAATATAGAGGTATGAACTGACTACAACTAAGAGTAAATGTAGCTCCAATCCCCAATCAACTTCCAAATATGTCAGATGCTATGGGTCCCAAACCTATCCCATGCACTCAACCAGGATGCTCCTTCCCAAGGACTTTACCAACTGGGTCATCCTAGGAGACTGAGTTGGACTGTGTGAGATTGGTATCTCATAGTTATTTAATTTTTACCTAAAAATAAAATATCAATCATATTATAAACAATATATATTAACATATTGAAAACTGATAATAAGTTATTATAATGAAAAATGAGTTCATACCTCAACATCTTTGGCAGGCTTGTTAACAAAACTTCCATCATATTTTTGTGAACATCTATCCATGCTTCTGTTTGGGGTTCCAAGTACCCAAAATTATATGAATTCACTAAACAAAGATAAATCAGAAATTTGATATATTAAAAAGATAATATTGTCTTATAAATATTTAAAATAATGAAAATATTACCAGTGTTGATTAGATTCTAGAAAAACTCTTTGACCCTGTAGTGTGAGGGATGACTTGCCTAGCCCAGTTTGATGCATTCTTCCTTGAAATATCTTGAAATAAATAAAACTTAATTTAATATGAATTTATTAAATGTCATTTAATTTTCATATACATGTATAAATTTATAATGAGATTAATATAATAATTTATTTTTTAATACCATCTACTTATCATCACTATGTCTGTCAAAAAACACTTTCCATTTCTATTTGGGTATCCCATTGAGTATCTTGTCATACATATTTTCGGAGGTCAATGAATTAATGTTGACATTGCTCCACAATATCTATTTAAATTCTTTCCATTTCTTTCCCATATTTTTCAAAACCCACTTTCTTTCTAGCACATCAGCAACTGTAAAGTGGAATAACATTTGTACAAAAAAATTAATTTTTAAAATATTATAATTTAATAACATAATGACATTCAATTAAACCATAATTTATTAAAATCACCTTTATTTGGGAATCAAAAACTTTATTTTTTTAAGTTGAAGGCATATGCCTCCAATCATCATACATAAAAGGAAGAGAAACCGGCTTCATGGCCAGCTGTCCTAAAATCTGGCCAAGTAATCCTATGGGGTCATCCATAGGAACCACATAGGAATCAAATGGGACAACAATCTTCTCTCTGGTTATATTCCATACATCTTAACTTTTAATATTTTTCTCCATACTTCCATTGTTTCCATACTTTATGAACAAATAGTTTGTATAAAAAAGTGTAATAAATTTATTCATATTAAAAAATTTACCAATAGTAGTCACCCTCCAGTATCCCTATGAAGAACTTGACGTGGCTACCCACTCTCTCACTCCTAAGGCTCTTAAGAGGGAAATAAATGACTGAGCAGCTGAAGGGATGCTCACGGAGGGTGTGAGAGATGGTGTAGGGGGGAAAGAGGATGGTGTCTCAGATGTCGTAGGGAGGGAGATAGATGGATATTTATCTATCTTAGTAGTCAATGAAATAGTGTAGTGCTTCCTCCTTGGCATTCCTATCATTTAATCAAATAAAATTAATTTCATACATATATTTAAAAAAATTATGCAGAAAAATAAAATAAAAAAAATAACAGATGCACATTACTAACAAAAAATATATATATAATAGTTGAAATAAATTTTGAAATTTTAATTATTTCCATAATTTTTGAGTTAATAACACCTTTTTAATATTCTATGCATGGAACACATGGACATTGATTTATCCAATTCATGTACTACTACTTTAAGAAATTTAATGTCATCCTCCTCTTAATAAATTCAAGCCTTAAATTCAATTTAGTGGAAGAAAATTAGAGAATGAGAAAAGGGTTTTTTGTTTGAGGAAGAGATAAATTTTTTGATGAGGAATGTTGTTTTTCAGTCCTGTGGAACATAGGATATTGTGTTTTCAAATGTAAATGGGAAAGATGTGATGGTTTCATCAGTTAATTTTGTTGATATTATTTATCTTCTCCATAAAGGGAAGTAAAATTTTATTTATACATTGGTTGTTACATGTAAATTATAACCAAAATAGGTTTTTAAATTCATTTTTAGAACCTCTTCCTTTGAGAAGAAGCTAGTGATGGATTTAGAGCCTGAGTGGAAGGTTATGTGTAATTTTGTACAAACTATGATTTCTTAGAGATATTGATAAATATAGAATGTAATGTTTTAGGATATTTATGTCTTATTTATATTGATCAATACTCTAAAGATGAACCTTCCAAGATACATGATGTGGTTTATGCATCATTGTTGCAAATAAAAATAAAAAATGAATGATTACCCATATTGTATGTTGATCAACTTGGTTTTAAAGAAAAAATAAGTGGATATAAATTAGATAGATATAGTAAAATTCTATAAGACTAATACAATATTTTTCATGCAATTGGATATTATTAGATAATACTAAGACACCAATTAAAACTCTTTGAATCATGTAGGTCAAGAAGGTGTGGCTCAGGGGGTATCCATCTCAAACCTCACCACCTAGGGATGTATCACCTTCAAAGATAGTGACTACTAGGGAGGTTAAAGAATTATAAGTGTATAGAGAAAAGAATTAGTTGTCATATTGTAATCCTATAGTGTAAAAGGTTGTTCAGAGTCAAGGAACTGTAGTAATTTAATCCACTAAAGGAGTTCATTATGTTGATCTAGTTGTTGAGAAAACTATTTTAGTTCCTAATGAAAAGAAAATTGAGATGGTTTTTGGTGTTTTAGTTGTTGAAGGAAGAACTAGAGATACATTTGATCATCAGTAACTGTATCCAATTATTCTTAGACCACTTTCTGGTGGTGATAGATTCGTTGATGTGGGTATAGATACTATTGACCATTCTCATACACCCCATATATCATCACCACCTCTAGTTCATAAGGAATCACCATCGACGAGTAAAAGATTAAATAGTTCTAAAATTAAATCCTTTTCGTCTACCTTGTCAACTGAATTTGATAATATCATAAGAGATTATAATAAATTGAAATAAGAGATGATACCCTCAAAGGATGAGATCAGGTAACTCAAGGTGATTTTTTTTATATCCTTTTTAAAATATTAAAAAAAATTGTATTTATAAGGAATCAGTCATTTAAAGTAACATCAATTTATGTAGGGTACATTAAGGGATATATTTCATAACACTCTATTTGCAAATATCATTCACGAAATCTAGCTTTTAGAATTGAAATTTGAGAATTATATTTTATTCTAAGTGAAAATAAAAATGAAAAATAAAATAGTTTTATAAAAAATAAATAACCATAAATTATATAATAATTAATCCATTTAGAATCATTTATTTCATATAATAAATTAATAATGTAGTCATTTTATAACGATTCATATGGATAATCCTACCTGAAATCATTAAACATAAATACAATGGTTTTTTTCTAGTCATGATTCAAAGATAAACCATTAAACCCCCATAATGATCCCTAAAATAATGAAACCAATAAAGAAATTAGATTAGTGGAAAATAACTAGAAATTACATCCATATTAGAGGAATAAAATATTGAAATTTTGATGATGAAGCATTTTGATGAAGGGAGGAATATGTGTTTTTCAAATTTACTTTAGTGTTGTCACCAATGGTAAAAATAATTCATTAATGAAAACAACATAAAAGGGTTGAAATGAAGGGGATATTCATGTGTGTCCTAGAATTGTTCAATAAGAATGAAGATACCAAAAAAAATTAAATTAAGAAAGGTAAAAGAGAAAAAATAAATAGTTTTAAATTTGAATCCTGCACACTATTTAGTCATATGGTTTTGGTAAAAATTATCCCACCATACAATGTTATTATATAGATGTTTTCACTAACATGGTTAGGAGACACAATTACTCCTAACAATGGAAAACCCATATTTATCCAATACAATAATATTTCAAACTACATAGGATTATGCCACATTTTAACTCCTCAATAATTTTTAACCCTATAAAAATAATTAACATTAAATAATTCTATTTAAGAATAGTCAGTCAAATTGTGGATAACCACATGCATTCCATGTGACATAATATTTTCCCAATATTTTGAATATTCTAAACTCAAAATTATAAAATTTAATAAAAATCAATAATGAAATAAAATAATATGAATATGTTACACTGGGTAATCATATGAAAGAACATGAATGATTAAACATAATGTATCATGAGCTATAGATCATGTGTAGAGAATATGGGTGGGTTATAAGATGAATTCCTTATGTTATGAAAATCATGGATCAATTGAACTACATCGGGACTATATTCATGAATATGGTAATGTTAAAAATCGGTTATCTTCCTAAAATTATGTTACTGTAGAGAATACTGACTCAAATAGAGTATTTGAGATACGAAGAGGGGCGGTGAGGCACGGAAAGGCACGGTGAGGGGTGGCGAGGGGTGGAGAGGTGCGGCGAGGGCGGTGACGGGTAGCAACGGGCATTGTAGGGCTTCCAGGGGTCAGGGGGTTGGGGGGTCATCGATTTCGAGGGAGGGGTAGAGTGTCATGGGTATGAAAATATTTAATGTTTTAGAAGTGGTTTTCTAGAAACTTATACTAAATAATTTTAAAAAAATTAGTGGTTGTTTAATAAACCACCACTAAAGAACCACCGCTAAACTATCAGTTTGGTGTAGTGGTAGGACTAGGAGTTAAAAATTCCTCATGTGTGAGCACAACAACACTCATTGGTGACTCAACCAGATACTCATCATATATCCCATTCCAAAGTAACTCTCTATGGTCTTGGGTAGAGGTAGAGATAGAAACAGGTGATGAATGAGATGACTACACCGTGATCCCCTAGTAGGGAGAAAAATCGTCCTCCACATGCACGTACCAATGAATATATTTGGGAATTCTATGAATCTCAATTTCTGAGATAATTAAATTCACCTACCAGGATCTTATCTCAGACTTTGATGCTGATGACTAGGGTGAAGGCTCCATCACTAAATTTCATTACCCCTCAAAATATGAGAGGTTAACAGGATTAACGATGGAGTAGAACTTCTCTGAATTTTTCCTTTGGTGGTGATGTCGTTCCCTTATACCTCAAGAAAGTTCTTCAGGGAACGGTAGTTCTTCAGAATAGGGAGGACCTCTGTACTGGTGGGTGATAGCATGGGTAGGACCTCTACTTTGATCAGCTATGATACGAGGAGGTCCTCTTTATTGGTTGTTGTCATAGTGGGAAGGACCTCCACTTTGACTGTTGTAGGATTGCCGTGGAACTTCACTCTAGATGTTTACATAAAAGGTATGACCTCTACTTATATTTGTGGAAACATGGGGATGACGTCCATGATGAGTGATATTAATGGAATGGGGCGGACTTTTGTACTAGAAAGTCGTAACATGAGGAGGACCTTCAAACTAGTCGAAGTTGGCATAGAGAGGACCTCTATGTTGGGGAGATAGAATATGAGGAACTCCCTATTAGATATTGACTGGGTAGGTAGAACCTCCACTTTGATAGGTGGGAATAAGGGGAGGACCTCCATATTGATTTTTGAGAGAGCATGGAGGACTTCCTCTCTGGTGGGCTACAGTATAGGGAGGACCTCCATGCTAGAATATGGTGATAGTATGAGGAGGATCTTAGTGTTGATAATTGGTTAAATGGGGAGGACCTCTGCTTTGACTAATGCTGGAGTGGGGAGGACCTCCACTTGAGTAGGGAGTGTCATGAGGAGGACATGCATGCTGATTGACTGGTTGGTGGTAGTGACATAGGGAGGACCTTCATACTAACTATTGATGATGTGAGGAGGACCTCAAGTTTGACCAATAGGAACATGGGGAGGACCTCCATGATGATTATGATAGTGGGAAGGATTGGGTTGGTGATAGTGAAGGGAAGACCTCTAGACTAAAACTGATCAGCACTGGTTGCCTTGTAATGGTTTCTAGTGGTTTCAGCAATTGATATAGTTAACCCATATTGTCTGCGTGGTAGCTGAGGTCTTGATCCTAATTGGTCAAAGATGGATCACTATTCATTGGTTGTAGGGATATGATGGAATATTCCAATGGTGGCAGGGACCACTGGAGCTGTAGAAGATGAATCCCCTTGATGATAATTCTCCTAAGCACTCTCCTAATCTTGTTTCTGACATTGGTGTTGGTTGTTCTAGATTGAGGCTGGTGGAGAAGTTTTATAGTTCACCTGATCTTTAGCCTGAATGACCTGCCATTATTGGTATTGATAGGGAATGATGTGAGCCCTTCTTAGTAGCTCCCAGAAGTAGTTGTAGTCGGGGTGATTCAGGCATCCCCTACTTCCTTACCATAGGGGAGTGAGCCACATGATCACTCTAGGGTTAGTCTCCTAAATTAGTTTGCTATTGTAGGGGGGAGTGGATCCCTATGTGGCCCTTTTGGGCAGTGGCATAGATGTGGAAATGAGGCCTCTAGGTATTATCGGGTTATGTACCTTATGGGAATGACCCCCACCTCATACTGATGTATGAGTGTGTCCATCACCCTCCTTCGGATGATCTATGGGGGTGAGATGGGTCGTTGTAACCCATTAGCTGATGGAATAATGAATGTTGTGGAAAAGTTGGTGTCATGAAAGATTTCCTCATTGAAATTTCTCCTTCCCCTATGTCTATAGGCATTGGGTGGTTGGTTTCCTATATCTTGGATCCTGTAAAGTAAGAGGATTCAGCTATCAATACAGATACAAATAAATCAATTCTCAATTCTCCAATGTTTTCCAATATTGCATTGATGGAGAGAGAGATTTGTGTAGATGATGTTGTAGACTGGAATGCCTAACGTCTAACTTCCTCCATTTTTGGTGAGTTCCATGGTAGGCCCACTATTTACTTGGTTGGTCCAGGCGTCAGATAACTAGATCTGGTAAAATTCTAATCTGCAGATGTCTCGAATCCTACTAGTCACCATGTTGAGGATATTATTTTCAGGTTGATTGTACCTTTTTTGTTTTTGAAGCTTCATTGGGGCACGATTATTGCCAAATTTTTAACATGTGTTTACATTGCAATTATTTCCCCACATTCCCTCTTTCCAAAGGCAGGGGGATTTCATCACTTTTAGTGGTGATGTCTTCTCCTTTATAAAAATGGGATGATGGTATATAGGTTCATTATTCCATGGATTCCTACTTGAAACTCATCGCCTAGTCTGTGTCTCCTTCAAAGAGTTATGTAATGTTCATGGAACTTATTCTCAGTGCCATCTCTTTATGGAAGTTGGTTAATTACACTACTTCTATCTGGACATTCCAATGGATACTGAAAAAGTAACAAACTTCTATAAGGATAGTAGCCACTTTGGGCATCGGTTACATGTCTGGATTCTAGAAACATTGGTCACATGTATTCTTCCTCATGGAAGGGCATCTCATATAGGCATCTTAGACACGGAATCCAAGGAATCCCATGTCAATCACAAGGTATCTGATGCCATAGGAGAATATCTTCCAAGGTTTTCACCTCAGGCATCCCATGTTTAGAATGAGGTAGCAGAATATATGGGCGCATATATTCCAAGGCTTTAACCATAGGCTTCCCATGTCTTTCATGAAATATCTGTTATGAATCAAGAGTTTAACGTCTTTTGGATACGGCATGAGACTGATCAGAATACCCTACAGATGTAGATCAAGGAGGTGTTTCTTTATGAAGGAGAACCTAAAGGTTTACCAATGGATAGATCAAAAGGCCATGTGGAGATGAATCTAGATAATGTGTATATTAATGGGAATATGTTACGTCATGAGGGTGGATGGATCAGATCTCCCTTGGAGGTAGACTCGAGGGATGTGTCATATAGAGGGAATATTTCACATCATAAAGGTTGATCAGAACACCCCTAGAGGGGGATGAGGGAGTTTCATCCCTTATAGGGGGGAAAAGTTTACTATTGGTCATAATTGAACTTTGAGGAGGAATCCTGCATACCATGTTTAGAAGAGAGGAGTAAAAACCCACATATTTTTATGCAACAAGTTAAGTTCATGTGATTGGAATATTCCATGCAGTTTAACATCATGTGGTTAGGATTCTCGTACCACAAATGGAGCATCAGTGAGGGATGGTGTGGGACTTATGTATTTGAGATGCCCTTCACAAGAGGATTTTCTTGGTTGGATTATGTGGGTTTTATGCGTTGATATTTTTGATGGTCTTGGAAGGGATATAGTCTTCCAGGTAAAGGGAATGATATTACGAGGATTTGGGGGCCCATGGAAAATCATGATGGATTTTCATGGGATATAGGGTTTAGAACTCTAGGAGGCTTCCTATGTATCCCAGTTATGTAGTAATAAACCCCAACATAGTTTAGGAAGATTGGGGATTAAACCTAAATATGAGGCCCATAGAAGTGGGGTTGGATTTCATGGTGTATTCTAACCTCTATTCCAACATGATTCATACTCAGTGTGAGAAACAAGAGAATGAAGTAGACTTAACATTCATGTAGCGAAAGATGCACCAATGAGAGATAATGTGGGGATTATATGTGGAATCTACCTAAGTAGGATGTCATTCCATGTGTGGGGGATCTCATTCAACGTGAGAAGGATCTCATTACCTGTGATTCAAACATGAATCAACCCATTCTTGCAGCATAACTTTTTTGGATATTACACAAGAAATCTACCTTGGGTGAAAAGGTGTGGGAATTACGGGTGAGTGTGGCCCTGAGTGGATGGGGGTGGGACCATCCCATGCTAGTTGGATAAAGAGTATCATGTGTTCGTCATGAAGGGTAAGACTACATTTTTACATCATGTGCTAAGGATTTTGGTTCTAGGTAGTTTTATTTCATTCTACACAAACATGGGGGACTCACTCATTACCCCTTTGGGTTATATAACTACAGTTCGTGAACCATAGGATTGGGCATGGTTTCAATAATGCTAGGATAAGAGAGTGTGGAGGAGTGTTCGATCACAAGTTCCATGTTAGCATGCTTATGATAAGGAGAAAAAGGTATTAGCGTACCTATATAAATAATAAAAAAGGTATAGCAATGCTTTAAATAAGGTCATAGGTGACAACTCATAAGGAACCATGAAATTGTTGCAACCAATTTTTGAGGTTTGTACACAAAAGTTTCGCACAAGGCATGGGGGTTGCACACAAAAGGTTCCCAAACCTAGTAGCCTGATGTAGGGTTTGAACATGGATCTTGAAAGATGGTGTACATTTAAAATCTAGGATTTCATAGAAGATCGATGGTGTGTGAATGATTGTGGATTTATGCGTAAGTTTTATGTTTTGCACAAGGGGTCCCAATGCGCACACCCAACTTAGGTTGAAAGAGGTCTGGTGAGGGTTTAAAAACTATTGGTCCACTAAAGGGAGGACCCATAGGGAACTTATCATGAAATATATTATACCTTGAGGGTTCATTTCTTTTGTGATATCATAGAGGATTATTCTTACACGTAGTAGAGCGACATTTAAACTTCTTGAGGATCATCCTGGAGAAGGGGGTGACCTTCAACTTATAGCCGAAATCTTTTGTGATGGAGAAGAATACTTATGTCAAAGAAGAGGTCTTCCACACAACCTCATACTTATTCATAGTGAATAATTGTTCAAGGGTCTGGTTAACATCATATTTGGTGCATAATAGGTTTGTGCATGGATATGGGTTCTTGGGTGCAATATAGACATATTTCATGTAACTTTCTTGATCGTTTGAGTGGCTTTAAGGGAAGGGACATGAATTGATGTCATATTTGGTTCATAAGGATCTTTCTTGTGGATTTAAATCTTTCATGCACACCATGAAACTTGTGTGTTCCTTCCTTGGCATTCTCATAATGCTCTATCGAGTCAGTTGATGGCTTTGGTTTCCCCAAAGTGAGCTATTTGTGGCTTCAATTGGAATTTGGATCCAAGAGGTGTGTTGGATCATCTAGGAGACCATGAAATATATTATGAATGTAAAAAGGTCATAAATTTTTGATCTAAAGATCAGTGTAAAATATCTTATAGTTGAACTTGGTGTTCTTCAGATAGGTAGGGGAGTATGGTCTCATTAAGAGGCCTCTTTTCTCTATCTTTCATGCACTCTATGGACAGTTTCATCATAGGTAGGGGATGATGGGTCAAATGGTTTCTTCTTAGGTAGGGTTTGAAGCTAAATGAAAATAGATTTTATGAGAAAGGGATCATATGAGGTGGGATTGTTTTCGATTTTAGTGGTACTATTTTTTAGGATTCATCATTCTTTTTTTCCTAGGGAACTCCTTGGGTGGTGAGGCGAGGGCCAAGTATTGCAGCCTAATTCTTTGTAATCTCTTTAACTTGATGATCACTATGGTAGAGACTAATTCATATACCATCATTGGATACCTTTTCACTAGAAAGTCAACCCCTTGGGATCTTGAGTAGATTATTAGGGATTATAGATTGATCCTCAATCAAGGCATCGAGACTAGACACATGTTAAGAGAGGGTAAATTTGTTTCCAATGACTTGGCTAGACTTTCGATTGTAAATGATAGTATTATCATTTATCACTATTTTGAATCTATCCCCCATGACTATAAGAGAATTATTATTGGTGATTAATTTGTCCTTTATCATTATCGTCCCTCATGACCCTCTCCTCCCTTGTATAATTTATAATAATAAAAAGTGAAGTTTGAGTGAGTTAAATATGGAAAAAAGAATATAAAATTAAAAGGTTTAGTTCCAAGATAGAACATAATCCTCTCCACTTGACAGTAATAAAATCCCAAGAAAGTTTATTAAAACTGATAAACTTATCTACAACCCAGATCAGTTTTATATATCTGGAACCTAGATCATGTTAAAGTAATAAAACTACACATAGAGTAGTACAAGCTTGTCCAGTCATCTTTTGTAATTATTCATGGAAAAATAATTATAAATAAATATAAGTAAAGAGTATTTTAGTAATCTTATTTACACACCAAAATATGTGTTAAAAATATTTGAAGGAAACATAATCATACCTCAAATGTAGAGAAATAATGAACAAAGAGAGAATAGTAATGAAAAATGTGATGAATATCTATTATTATCATGTTTGGTTGATCATTAAGGTTATAGTTTCTCTTTGGATGATATTTCAAAATTTATGAGAGAAATTATAGTGAGTAGTGTAGTTTTCTATTAATTTTTTCAAATTATTATAGGAAATGCACTTTCATGGATTGTAGGATAATGTAAGAATGAGATCAAAAAGGTACCACCATGCATGTCTAAAGTTTCCTCAAATTCACAGAACACTACATATATATAGTATTTTTCAAGTAATAATACTCAGACAGAAAGATTCTAACCAATCTAGAATCATCATTAAATTATATGAAATATAGCTATTAAAATTTTATACTTTGACATGGTATATTTTAATACATACATTAAATCAAGTTTGTGTATCTGACTTTTGGTCAGTCAAATACATGTTAGGTCATTTGATCAACACTTACAGTTGGTGTATACTACCTTATTATGGTAGCTTCATGGAATGGTCAATGTTCTTGAAGGTGTGGTATCTTGAAGACAACATGCAGTCAAATATTTATCCATGGTCATTCGATAGCTATGGTTACTTGATTTCAATCATGTGATAGGCCCTATGATTATAAAATTTTCAACTATCTTCCTCATGGAACATTTATAATCTCACGGTCACTTTTTAGATACTTCATTTGGTTGATATAATGCATATGTGGTCAGTCTATTATAGTTCACAGTTGATCCACTATTCATATTTTCAATTGTGTACTTTGGAAAAAATTCATATAGTTATTAGTCTATACATACATTAAATCTGGTAGTCCTGTAGTTGATCCATTATAACTTCTGGTTAATCCCTTATCATATTTTTCAACAAAAAAATTGTACTATAAAAAATTCACAACATATTATATTTACAATAAACATGATTTGGTATCATTAAAACAAGGAATGGTAAGAGTAATCCAATAATGTACCTCTTTGTTATTATTGTAAATTATGGTAAAAATATTTTTCAATTAAAACACAATTAATCAATTTACTCTACATTATTTAACATATTAATTTTCAAAATTCATTTTCTCCCCTATTTTAAATTATTAAAAAATTATATTAAAGAGCAAATGAATGATGTATTTGAAAAATTAATGAATATTAGAATCAATTAATAATTAATATAATATAATTAATATAATAAAAAGATATGAATATAATAAAATACTTAATATTCATTTAAAAAGTGTAAATAAAATATACAAAATTCCCTATCAAGCATCTAAAATTGAATCAGAGTCGCCCACCCTCATGGCTTTGGGACCAATAGGTTGTTTGTATTTCTATTTACAGGGATTAAAATTGGTCTTGGAAGTATTAGAATAAGGTTATCTAATAACTAAAATCCAAGAAATAGGTATGAGATTCTATATATCCTAATCAGGAGAAAAGGAAAAATGTACTAAGGTAGGTTTTATAGGGGTAGTTTTTGGACTAACTAAAAAGGAAGGCTGGGAAAGAGGTCCAAAAGGAATTGTAGAAGGTATCATTATAGTAGTATTGGAAACATATGTATATGGTTATATCATCTCATTGAATTTTATTAATACCCTAAAATCATGCTCTATAGTCTCAAATAAATGATTCTTTTACTTTATAAATATTTTCCAAAATGGAGTAAGAACATTCAACTAATCCACTTGAGTTTTGAATGCTCGTGTTACTAGAGGCATCTTAAGGTTACTCATCAAATTATTGAACCATGTTTTTTATCAACATTGGTGAAAATACTTGAAAAAAAAATACTTGATGACTTTAGTGGTTATCTCCTTATCTTTATTGATAATCTTTTCATCATCCCTTTCTTGATCAAGAATTTTATATACCTGGGTAGCAAAAGTAGACAACACCATATCTCTTATTTTTGTAAAATAATTAAGGATAGACTTCAGCTCATCCCTGAAAATATTCCAAATAAACCCTTTATAAAATGAAGTAGAATACACAATATGTGTATTAAGAGATGAAATAGGAGGATCTACACTTAAAGATTATTCCTTTATAAATAAACTCAAAACCATATAAACTTATGCTGACATCAAATCTTGAAATGATTTTTAAAGAATTCTTATTTTCTCATTGAACCTTTGAATATCTTTCTCTATTAGGTCCATATTACAAAACAATTTTGACTCGAAATTTTTCACAAGATGATATGTCCAAGTTTATTACTTATTCTCTAGTTGACTCAATTATAGTTCTAAAATCAAGAAATATATGTTTTAGCATATTAATCAAATCCACTTTAAACTCCTTCAAGTAATATGATGTAATATTGGTTAAATATATAAGAGGTGAAGGTGTAGAAGGATAACCTTGTTCATAAGGGTATTCCATAATGTAGAAAATAAAGAATTATATAAATAAATATTATATATTATTAGATTAATATTCATTACATATAATTACAATTTACATCATAACCATAAAGTTTTAGTGTCTTTGGAAACATGTATACATAAAAAAACTTGTACATAAAAGATTTTTATCATATCCAACTTTATTCTTAAAAACTAAAACCCTTATTAGAGATATAATACTTAAAACCTGTCTTCATATCCTAAGGAAAAGGAAACATAATAAAGGGTGAGTTTAGATTCTCAGTAAGGGTAAATAAGGGAGATATAAATCAATAATCATTTTTGAGAAAAACAAGAGCATAAGGGTATCAAAACATGAGATCAAAATTATAAAATCATACTCAAAAATTCATAGATCATAATCATAAGTCTTAAAATAAATCTTGTTAGTTCATATTATATGAATCATAAATGAATCAAAGAACATGACCCATGAGTGCATAACATTGGCATAAGATTATGTCATAATAGAGTAGAATAAAGTGTTATATAATCATAATTATAGAAATATTATGTCAATTATATCCACTAATACATTCATCATAACATTGGATTGGGAAAACCACAAGACCATGAAAACATTTATCATTATATCATATCTAAATCCATGGAAAATAAAATGGGTTTCATAAATATTTCATCATCATAATCTCAAACCATCCAGAAAAAAAAGAATAAATTGGTAACATTATATTATATTACTAGCAAAGTATAATAAACATCAAAGGGTTTTAATATATATGAATATACCTTTAAAATATCATGGACGTATTTATTCAGTAAAATACCCTTTTTATTTTGAAATCAATTTTTTAAAATAAAAAAAACAAAATATTAAGGAAAACCTTTTTTTTTGAAAAGAACAATGGAAACTTGAACATGTATCTTCAAAGAAAATATTAGTAATGATTATTAAAAATATGGAATCAATTTTACTAGATGAAATTTATATAGGTGGAATGATTTAATTTAAAATAAATTTCCAAAATTCAACAAAAACCCATTTTTAGGAAAATGAATTTTTAAGCATAAAAATGATTTTACATCCATTATCTACTTTGTAAAGATTATCAAATAAATATAAAAATATTTTAATGAATATATAATATATAAATTTCATTAAACCCATTAATCAATGGATATTAATTTAAAATATTAAGATAAAAACACATTGCATGTAAAAAGACATTTGTTTAGATAAATGTGTTTTTAAGTTCAAAAAAGATCTTATACCAATATAAAGTATACCATTTATTCCTATGAAATTAATTATATTATTTTTAATTAAATGAAAAATATTTTAATATAATAAAAAAATTAAAATATAATGTTAATTCTAAATTAATTTATTTAATTAAATGAAATGATTGTTTCACAAAAATTGGTATTTTTCTATAATCCACTGAAAAATAATTTTTTTATAAAAATACGAAAAAATAACCCTAAGTTAAAATTGACATGATGAATTAAAAAATATATATTTCAATTTCCAGAAATAATATTTCATAATATATTATAAATTAATTATAATTTTCTCACACAAAATGTAATAAAATCATTTTTGAAGAGAGAATGTTTTTGAAGCATAAAATGACTTTACTGATAATTGAATACTTGTTTATTATGTATTAATCAATAAATTTTTATTATTTAAAACTGTTATAAATATTTTTTATATTTTTTTACTATTCATATCTTATAATTTAATGGGTAGGTTATAATGCTAACATTTATATAATAATGTATTTATAGTATATCAATGTTCCCATAAAGCTCAGTATTGTGTGTTAAGTAAGATATTAAGCATCATATTATTTTAAACTAAATTTTGGGGGTGTTATATTCTCCCCCCCCCACATAAAAAATTATATCCTTATAATCTTTATCTCACTAATCAAAGGTTCAATATTTGAGAACACCATTGTTGAAAACTCACATTATACAAAGGGATAATAAAACATCCTTTGAAATAGGGAAGTGGTAAATATAAAGGTTACCTAAAATAACACATAATCAAGATTCCATTTAAGAAGAACATTAGAATAAAGTGAAAATATGGACAAGGAGGTAAAAGATAATGTCCAAAGAGTAATAGATAGTGATAGATAACATGATCATGAGAATGTTAATGACCAAAAAACAATAGGTCAGTGAAGGGTGAAAACAGCCACCAATCCCTCTAAAATAATTGTAAAAATTCCAAAAAATTCATTTTCAATATCCTTTTTCTTATAATTTAGGAATTATTTTACTATGGAATATTATAAAATATACTTAGTTGATTTATTCACATACATAAATGGGATTTCATCATTTTTCTGTATTTTTCAATTATTATCCACCTCTTTTCATCCCATATTCCAAACATGAATGAAAAATATGAATTTTTAATTCCAATAACACTAAAATAAACTTCTAATAAATCTTAATATATATAAAATTATATTAATTTATTCCCTATATCTCTATTGAGTTACTAAAAACAGAACTTTTTAGTATATTCTAAGAAAACTAATATGAATAAACTATCATTTGAAATATTATTATAAAATATTTCAATAATAATACCCAAAGATAAAATTAATTATTTCGACAAATATATAAATTACCAAACTCCTTAAAGAATTATTAACCAGTATTCAAAACCCAAAAATTTAGCAAAAATGCCATAAAATCTCTAAAATCAACTTAACATTAATCCCCAAAAGACATAATGTAGCTTTTAATTTCACATAACAAACATGTGAATACCTTGATCATATATTCTCCTACAACATTATAATAACCTAAATCATTATAAAATATCAATAAAAACATATATTATTCCACAAATTCACTCTATCCTTATTTATTAAATAAAATCATAGACTATTGTATATATTCAATAAATCTAAAGATATAAATAACTTTGTGATAAAATCAATAACCAATTTTAAGCTCACTAATATTATCAAGTTTAATTTATCAAAATCAATAAACACTTTATCCCAACTAAACGTTATTATCACAACATTAGGCACATAGTAAGGGTTATCTACCCTTCTATCACTTGTTTTTTTAAATATTACCTTACTACTAAATCATTTTTCTATGTTATCTTTATTATTCAACAAACTCTTGTAAATCCTTAATTAAAAACTACTATATAAAAATCTATATATGTTTCGTGATTCTTATAACTAGAATATCATTGATAAAACACTTATATAATATAATTTCTAAATCCAAAAACATAAAAACTAAAATAATTCTACTTCAATGATCAACATAGCATATTTCCTTCCCTAATATATGAGTTAGCCCATGTATTGGGGAATTAGCTTGGATAATTCTCAAGTTCCACACACATAAGACATTGAACTATAAATAGTAAATTAGGATGTACTTTATATCTATACATTGAAACCTTAATTTTTTCTTATAAATTAATTTCTTTATGACCATTTTTCAAACATAATCTTCTCATTATATCAACTCATACTTTTCATAAATAAATATCACATGTTATTAGATGAATAGTAAATAAATAACATTATTATTCATGATATAATATTATAGGTCTAGTGTCTTTGGAAACTTAAATATATAAACAACTTTTTCATAATATATCGACATCATCTCCCACCAAGTTCTCTATAACTATCACCATTCATAGATGTATAATACTTAAAACCATTATTCATAACTTGGGTAAATAAACCATAATAAAGGGCGTGCTTAGATGCCCAATAAGGGTAAAAAATAGAGATATAAATTATTACGTAATAATAACATGATAATAAGCATATGATAACATGATATTAAAATTTGAAGACCATACTCAGAATATCATAGATCGTAGACTTGAATCGTGGAATAAATCTTAGAAGTTCAAAAGACATGAGTCATAAAGGAATCAAGGAACATGATCCCTTAGAGAATAACTTTGGCATAAGACATGAGTTTTTTCATACAAATAAGTATAAAAACATTTAATTAGTAGTCAAGGATCATTAGCCTAACTATTATAGTGGATTGGGATCACTCTACAAACCATCGTATCTTTAGTTAAGGTTCACTCCCAATATTATCTTAGTAGACAAAGTCCCTTACTAAACTAGGTTCACTCCCCATTCCAATGCTTATTATCTCATAAGATACCCATATTTACCCAATGAGTTGGTGGACTATATAATAATGTACCCACTGATCACATAATTAAAATCATCTATGTGTGTTTGTTTTTGTTTGTTCTATAAGATCATAAAACCTCCATCATATAATAACCTATGGAAAATAAATGAGTTTCATAAATATTTCATCATTTCATCATAGAAACCCCATATAAAATAAACGAGTTTCATAAACAACTTAAAGTCATAATAATAAACCATATAGAGAAATAATAATGATGGTTTCAGTGGATCATATCCCTATTAAATCTTAAGTAACATAAAATGATGTTACATTAGATGAAAATTTCTTTTAGAAGATCACTGTAATGTTTCTTGAGGAAAATAATTTTTCATTTTTAAACCACATACTAAAATATAGAAATTAATTAAATATTAAGTGAAATATTTTATTTGAAAATAAAATTTTAAAATTTTAAAGTAATATTCAATGCATTGAGTGGTCATGATGGTAGGAAATTACATTCATGTCGAGTATGTTAAAATAAAGATTAATTAACATTTTATGAAAAATTTAAAAAGTAATTTGTTCAAAAAAACAAAGAGAATATTCCTTTAAAACATTTATAAAAATTAAAACTTGGGTAAAAAGTAAATTGAACAATAATATAATAGTATTAAAACATTATTTAAAACATTTTATAGAAAACATGGACAAGGAAGAAAAAGGATTTTCAACCGAAAAGAGAAATAAAGTCAATTTTCCTTAAAACATTCTTTCGGTCTCATTAGTTCTTAAAGAGTAGAAAATGAAAGTGAAATATGTAATGTCCATAAATAACTACAGTAAAATAAAATTAATATTATTCTAAAGATATAGGTAATAAAATTTCACCATTGGCCACTTGATCATAAACAATCTCGATAAGTAATGTGATTTTAACACAAATCTATTACCTCAAGTTTGACTTCCTTAGAAAGTGATTTAACCTCATATTTAATAAATTTAAATTTATTATAATTATCTACCACTGAAATTTAAATAATTATAATATCACATATGATCCATTTATAATATTAAACACACATTTATTAGTAATTCCTTATTAAATTCATCGTTTTTTGGTGTTAATTGTTTCACTTTTCATGAGAATTTCAGTTTGGTAGTTCTAGTCCTTATACTTTGATCATGGTTCCATCATATTAAGTATTTTAAATATGGTATAATTATAATATATATTTATTATATATATTTAAATACATATTCATCCATAAAATATTGATAAATAAAAATGAATTTCATCATTCATGGAGATGGTAAACTTTACGTACTCATGAATGTTTCTAATTTTTTGAAAGATGGAATGAAAAAAATGTAAATATTAATTCGAATTAAAAAAATAATTATTATATCATATTAAATATATATATATATATATATATAAATTAAATATATCCTTACTACTACACTTTTATATATAAAAAAATAAAATTGAATCACATCACTTCATGGAGGTGGTAGTCCACAGAAACACATGAGCATCATTATCGTTTTCCAACGAATTGGATAGTAATAAGAAAGATATGATATTATGATTATAAAATAATAATTATGATATAAATATCATGTATACACATTAAATCTATCATAATAATCATCCATGGAATATGGTGATGGAAAATGAGTTTTATCGCTATGTAGAGGTGGTAATCAACACTTACGCAAGAGCGATACTTTTACATACCATTTGATAGAATAAAGGGTGTATATTAGTTTTTACATAATCATTATATAATTTAATTATATTTAGGATACAGTATTTATTATTTTATGATGAATACAACATATTTATAAGACGTGGAATAAGAAAAAAAATTGAAAGAGGTCAGGTAAGATAATTAACTCTCCTTTTGGTTTTCCCTATTATATCCTTTCATAAATACCCTTAGAATGGTATTTTAAGAATTCCATAACATCTAATTGATGTATAGTTAATTTTATAATATATATGGGTAATTTTTTTTCAATATATATGGATCAAATGTGTATAAAGAAGTCAAATTAGGGGTGTCCTTTGTGTAAGTGCGAAAGAGGACATGCATGGAATTTATTAAAAGAATAAATATAACAGTCATTCACATAAAAAATGATTCCAAATGGAAATTTATTTGAAATTTGTATAGTATAAGGTTGAAATATTTACATAATATAGAATTTAGACAAGTTTAATTGGAAAATATACCCTAATATATTAGTTTAACCCCCAGGTAAACTCATTTTAACCTTAACTACAATGATGTTTTTTACTAATAATTATGACCAAAAATGAAAGTGTAATCATTATATAATTTGTACATGATGAATAAAAATATGGAATCCATTTTATCAAATTTAATATCTAAAATTGACAGAAATTATATTTAAAATAAACTTGTTAAACGCGACGAAAATCCTTTTTCAAGAGAAATTTTTTTTCTTAATTATATATAGTTTTTTTACCAAAATCCATATAAAATTAATTAAAATTACCATAATTGAAATATTAATTATATAAATGAAATAATTTTACTTTTTAACCCATTTTAAATAAAAATATAACTTTTTAAGTTCTTTAATTGTTCAATTAAAAACAATATTTTTTATTATTCCGAAAATAGTTAATCTTTTTAGAAAATTTTCAAGAATTAAATATAAGATACTTTTGACATGTTGATTTTCAAAATAAAGTTAATTTTTTAAAATAAAATTTCTAAAAGTTTAAATAAATTATTTAATATACTCTTAATAATAAATAAAAACTATATTTAATAAAAATATGTTTTTTGAAGCATATAAATCCTTTACTAAAAATTTATTTGATTTCAATAACTTTTTTATATAGTTTTTTAAAATGTGTGTATTTATATTCATACCACCAATTTAAAGGCTATTTTATAATAGTATACTATATTTTAGTTCATTTAGACTCAAAGATTCATGCATCACAAGTTATAAAATAAATTAAATTTATTTAAAAAGAAATAAATAAGAAATATTAGGGTGTCACATTCTACCCTCATTAAAATGAATTTCTCCCATGAAATTATATCACTACAATACAAAAAAATGTGTATATATCTATATCATCTCATCCTCAGGTTCCCATATTGCCTCTTAAATTTTTTGATTCCTCTATATAACTTTAACGAGTTGAGTAATCTTGTTCCATTTCACCTTGCCTCTATGATCTAAGATTTTTATTGGTTGTTGTTCATATGAATGATAATTATCCTATGGTGTGACCTTTGATTTCAAAACAATTGAAGGATCAGGTATGTGCTTCCTTAGTTTAGATACATGGTACACATCATGAACTTGAGAGAGGTTTTGTGGAATTGTTAAGCTATCATCCCTACTCAATTAAGAATCTAAAAGGAGAAAATATTAATAGGGATCATATTTCCCTTTTTATTAATCTCCTAACATTATTCCATATAAAAATTCACAAAAATACATTCACACAAACATCAAATTCCATATTTCTCTTATGATTGTGGGCATAATTTTTGGTCGACTATGAGATTCCTTGAGTTGTTGGTAAATAAATCTGACTTTCTCTTCCATTTCCTTATATTGATCATGTACCAATAGATTTCTTTCTCCAACTTTATCCCAGAACATTGAAGTTTTACACTTATTTTTATAAAGGGCTTCATAAGAAGACATCTGAATGCTTGAGTAAAATTTATTTTTGTATAAAACTCTAATAGAGGAAGGTTTTAATCCCAACCACCTTTAAAAAACATAAAACTAAATCTCAACATATCTCTAGGGTTTTAATGGTTCCCTTAGAATAACCATCTATCTAAGAAATTTAATTATTAATAAAAATTAACTCTATTTCCAAATTTTATTGACATATTAACCAAAACATCGAGGTAAACCTCAGATCCCAATCATATACAATATAATGTGGTATTCCATAAAACCTTATGAATTATTAAATGTATATTCTAGTAAGCGTATCAAGAGAGAAATATTCTATTATAGATATTCATTATGCTTACTTTGTAAGGTGATCGACTACATCCCATATAGAATTATGTCCTTTAGATGTTTTGGGGATAGTGATGATAACATATATAGAAATTTTTTCCATTTCTATTATGGTATGGGTAATTATTGAAGAATACCTTTATAATTCTTTCTCTAAGAATTAACTTGTTGACATAACAAGCATCAAGATAAATACTTTTCAATATATCTCTTCATTTTGTCCTACCAAAAATAATCTTTTAGATCTCTATACATCTATGTACTTCTATAGTGAATACAGAATGATGAACTGTGAGCTTCATCCAATAGTTCTTTCTTCACGTTTGGTGTTGATGTGACACATCCATGGTTCCTAAACATTATTACTCTTTTGAAATCAAATTTTAACTCAAGAATATTTCTCACCGTATTTTAAATCTCTACATCTTCCTTTTATGCCTCTTTAATCATTACCTATATAGATGTTTGAACACTTATTTGAGAAAGATAAGATGTTCCCCCTTCCTTGAAGATTTCCATATCCATCATTTTCAAATCTATAAATATTGGATCTTTTATGATCCTCTATATAGATAATCTAGTATGATCATATTGAATGAATTCACCATCCACCTTGTTTGATTTCATAGGATGTTAATGTATTGAGTAGTCATAATCTTTAAAAAAATATAATTGTTTTCTCTGACACATATTCCTCTTTTTTTGTGTGAATATAATTTAAAATTTTATGATTAGTATATATATCACAAATTTATCCATAAATATAATGTCTTCATATATTTAATGTAAAAATTATAAAATATAACTCCAAATCATGAGTTTGTTAATTTTACTCATGAAACTTCAATTTTCATGAGTCGTAGGCTATCACCATATCATTTTACAAGAGGACGCATCTCAGTCCCTTTTTTTATGGATCACTATAGATCATAAACCATTATATATTTTAGGTTAGTTTAATAATAGGTATACTAACTTATGTTATCTTCAATTACTTGAAATTTTCCCCATATTTATCTATACAATATAAATTCAATCCCTTTTGAGTTAACTTGGTGAGTGGATTAGAAATCCGTAATAAATTTTCAAAAAATCATCAATAATATCCAAACAGACCAAGAAAACAAAAATTCTTAGTCAATATGGTTGGTATGGCTCAATGATCAATAATTTACATCTTTAATGGATCCACAAATATAACCTGACATGAGATTATGTGACCGAAAATGAAACTTTTTAGAGCTAAAATTTACACTTGGTAAATTTTTTATACATCTCTGACATCCTTAGGGTATTCAATATGATTATCAAGTGATCTTGGTACTCTTCCTTTCCCTTTAAATATGTAATAATGTTTTATACAAATAATAACACAATATGATCAATTAATTCTATAAAAAATCTATTCATTAAATCCATAAATATATCATAGGAATTAGTAAAAAAATAGGAATCCCTATAAATTCATAGACTTTATACCTTGTATGAAATGTTGTCTCAGTATATCCTCCTCCTTAAAACTTAATTGATGATATCTAGAATGAAGTTAAATCTTGTAAAATTATTTATCTGTATGAATTTGATCAAACAATTCATCAATATGTGGTAGAGGATATTTTTTCTTTATAGTAATCTTGTTAATTTCCTAATAATAAATGTAGAGTTTCATTGATTCATCTTTCATCTTAATTAAAATAACCAGCACACCCCAAGGTGATACACTTGGTCGAATGAATCCATTGTCAAGATTATCCTATATTTTCTTATTTAATTCTATCAAAATAATGGGGTCCATTTTATATGGATTATATGAAATAGGTGTGGCACCAGGTTTAGGTTCTATTGAAAACTCAACTTCTTTATTTGGAGGAATACTTGGAAAATCTTTTAAAAATACATAAAAAATCCTCCCACATAATAGAAATATATTAGATGTTGAGTTTCTCCCTGACCATATAAGATAAACACTCCTTTTGAATATTAATCAAGACATAAATTATGGATTTGATTACCATTAGATGTTCATATTTGTCATCACACTGATAGAAAATTATTGGTTAGTTAAAAATATCAAATGTGACTTCAATTCCTTGGTAATTGAAGTTGTATTTATGTAAAGAAATCTAATACATGCCAAAGATAACATCAAATTCAACCAAGTAGAGAATAATAAGATTTGCAGAAAGCATATTTACAAAAACTTCAATCAGATAAGAACCATATAATTTAGATGCAATCATCATACCATTATGATATTTGATTACTAATTCAATATATAATAATTGAGTTGGTATTGTGATTAACTTAAAAAATTCTTAAGATATAAAATAGTGGTTAGATCTAGAATAAAAAAAGACATTATAAATTTTAGAGTGGATGGTAAGTGTATCTTTCACCACTTTGTTATCATACCCCACATTGGCAATAGTGATCGAATGTGATTTACCTTTTTCTCTAGGATTAAGTGGTTACTGACATTGATCATCATCATTAACCTTCATATTTTATAATGGGTTAGCATAATTCCCATAATCCTTTCATTTGAAAAATTGGAGTGTGAATGGTGCATCTTGGGGTGATTTGTCTCTATCAAAAGCCAACTTATTCTTCTCATCACTTGTTCATTCAATTTTTTGATGACCTTCCTTTTCATTATTAGAATATTTACCAGTTTCTTTGAGAAAATTTCCTCCATGTATCCTTCCAAACATCAAGTATAAATGAAATCTCATATTCTTATCTCTATGGTTTTTAGAATTTCCTTTGAATTAGATCATTCTTTTCTTATAAAACCATGATATGGATGGGTAACTCCAATATTCATCTCCACATTGATTGCACATCAATTTATTTCTTTATATTTATAGAATTCCCTTATGGATAACACTATTCAGAAACTTGGTTTTAATCTAGTGAAGAATGAATCGACTTTACTTTTATTTTGGACGATAATACCAAAAGAATACCTCATGAGTCTTATAAAATTTTCCTCATAGGTACTAACAGATTCAACATCCTTTTCTTTTTGATTAAGGAACTCCTTATTCATTGTTCATATAAAGAATGCAATGAAAACACATATTGAATAATAATCTCCTAAATTCATCCTACTCTATGAAGTTAATTTCTTGATATTACAAAATTTTCTTGATAATATTCCACTATTGATCTAATTCTCCTTCCAAATGACAAATAGTTTAAATAAAATTTTCATTTTATAAATACTGGAGGACATAAAATATCTTTTCAGTATAAATAATACATTTCTTATTAACTATTTAATTAGAAAACTCATTAAAATAAGGTGGATGTTTCTTCATAAAGAAATCAATAGAACATTGTTCCCACTTTTTATCATTTGGAAGCACGGTGTGATTCATTTCTTGAGAAAGTTTCGTAATAATAAAAACAATATTTTTATCTTACATCACATAACATTTGGATTCTCAAGAGTAAAGTCATTTTACTGTTTGTCACATTCATATTTAACATGATTCCTTTAGGTTCCATCCATTTATTAAAGCTAAAAATCATGGTGTGAGAAACAATAATCATAGAGGGAAACCACATAATCAAGAAAAATAATTTATATAATGTCTAAATATTAACATATATTTTTTATTTATGAAACCTTAAGTTTAACCATGTTCATTCATAGTCATGATCTATTAAAATACTTCTTAATGGTTAATAAGGACAATATGATCTATTAAAGTATATCCCTTAGGAGTGTCAAACCTGGTTCACAATAAGGGAACACTCATAGTGCACCAAGATGATGGTTAAGATAAACTCATCCAACTCATTTTGGTGTTATTAACCCTAAATGAATCTATTTTAAAACAATGTCCACTTATAGTATCCTAATAGGGATGTATTTCTTGGAAAATCACACTCCTTTCTTTACCATAACTTAGGATGTTCTCATATACATAGTACTATCCTAAGGGTTCTCACTAAATTTTTCATATCCTATTTTAGAACTACAACTAAACCCTTCTCTGATACCAACCATAGTGACCCATACTGTTCATATATAAATATCAGATCTTATTATATGAATATTCAATATATAAAATTAAAATCCATGTCTGAATCATATAGGTCTAGTGTCTTTAGAAACTTTGATACATGAACAAATTATTCATAAGATATATATTAAATATCACACTAAGTGCTTCATATCTAGAACCAATCTTATATATATCATAATTTAAACCTTTCTTTATAACCAAGGGAAAGGAAACATAAGAAAATGTGATATTAAATGATTAGTAAGGGTAAAAAAGAGAGATATCAATGATCACATAATCATAAAATTATCATAAGGGTATGAGAACATGAGATTAACATTTAAAAACCATACCCATTATATCATTTATCATAAAATTGAATTAGGTCATAAATATTTGAAGTTCATAATACATGAATCAAAAAGGAATCAAAGAACATGATCTATGAGAGAGTAACATTAGCATAAGTCGTTAGTTTTTTTGAATACACATAAGAATAGAAAATAATTTCCTTATTAGTCAAGGATCACTTCCAATACTATCATAGTGTATTAGATTCACTCCCCAAACCACTGTATCATTAGTCATGTTTTACTCTCATGACTATCATAATGGACAGATTCCTTTAGTGAACTGAGTTTACTCCCCAATCTAGTGATTATTATCTCACGAGATATTCATATTAACCCAATGCATTGAAAGGATATATAATTATGTTTTCATCCATAACATAATGAAAATAATATATATTTGTACCACAAGATCATAAAACATTTATAATATCATAACCCATGGAAAGAAAACATGACTCATAAATATTTCATTATTTCATCATAGCATAACTCATGGAAAAGAAATGTGTTTCATAAACATATTATCATAATAACAATCAACCATCAATAGAAATAATAAGTATGGTATTATTGGATCATGTACCTAATAAATCTTAAGTAATATCAAAATATGTCATCTTAGTTGACAAAATTCTTTAAATGATCAATAGAGTATTTCTTGAGGAGAATACCCTTTTCATTTTTAAATCACATATTAAAATATAAAAAATTTACCAAATATTAAGAAAAAAATTTATTAATCTTATAAAATTTTAAATGAATCTTTAAATAATTGAGTGGTAATTATGGAAGGAAATTCCACTCATTCCAAGTATGTTAAAATAAAGATTCCTTTCACATTTTTTGGTAAAAAGTAAAAAGTGCCTTGTTTAGAAAATAGAAATAATATTCATTTGGATATTTTTTATAAAAATTAAAACATAATAAAAAAATAATTTTAAAATTATTTAATAATATTAAAACATTCTTAAAAGCATTTTAGAGAAAATGTGAACTTGGATGAAAAAGGTTTTTCAACCAAAGAGATAAATAATGTTGATTTTATTTAAAAAAATTCTTTTAGTTTATTGGGTTCTTTTTTTCCCTGAATGTACAGAAGGCCTTCTTTTTTATTTAATTTTGATAACTCCCTTTTCAAGGTATGAGGGGAAACACTAACAAGGCTCGTAGGCTTAGAGATTACATTTCCTGGAGTCTTGGAATCATTATAGGACCCATAGGTCTTAAATAAATCATAAAAACTATGACTACTTGAAATTAATGGGATTATTGATATATATGTCAAAAAATCACCATTGGAAACTTGATCATAAACAATCCTGATAGATAATTAGATTGTAACCTAAATCCCTTACCTTGAGTTTGAATTTATTATAAAGTGATTTAACCACATGTAAAAAAATTAAATTTATTATAATTCTATAACATAGTAATTTACATACTTACAATATAATATATTATCACTTATAATATTTCAACACCCATTTATTAAAAAATATTTATTTAATCAATATTTTTGAGTGTTAACTATTTTGTTTTTCAAGATAATTTAAGTTCATTAGTTCTATTACTTGTACTTAGATCATTTTTAAATCATATATATATTATTATTAATGATATAAATTTCATATATATTCATTATATATATATTCATCTATAAATGATAGAGATAGAAAGATGAATTACACCGTTCATGGAGACTGTAATTCATACATATGTATGAACACAATTTTCACTATTTTAAGGATGGAATGAAAGAAAATTAAAAACTAATTAAAATTTATATAATCATTATGATATCATATATATCATATATATTCATTAAATATATCCATATTACCAACCATGTAAATCATAAATGAAAAAATAATCACTAAACTTCTTAGAGGTGGTAGTCCACACATAAGCACGAGTGATGTTATTGTTTTCCAATTAATTGGATAGTAAGAAGTAAAATATTATATTGTGATTAAAAATTATAATTATTTCATAAATATCTTGTATAAAAATTAAACCCCTCATAATATTCTTTCACAAAATATGGTGAAGGAAAATGAATTGTATTACAATGTAAATGTTGTAATTCACATGTAAGCATGAGTGATACTTTTACTTCTCATCTGATTGAATAGAGGGTGAATATCAGTGGTTTCATAATCATAAAAACATTTTAGTATATTTATGATACTTAATTTATTATTTTATGATGAATACAAAATATTTAGGGGAAGTATAAGAATAAATAAATTGAAAGAGTTTGGGTGAGATGATTATCTCACCTTCAGTTGGCCTCTGTTAGATCCTTTATTAAGGACCCTTGGAATGTTATTTTAAGAATACCATAACATATAAATAATTTCTAGGGAAATTTTTAATATATTTTGAAAAACGTTTTTCAATATATAAGGCTCAAAGTGGTGTAAAGAAGATAAAGGAGTGGCATCCTTTTATAAGTGGGGGAGAGGAAACACTTGGAATTTATTAAAATATTAAAATATAATAAAGTCATTATCAAGAAAAATGATTCAAATGGACTTATATTTTAAGGTGGGATAATACGATGTTGAACTATGCCCATATAATAGGATTTGTAAAAGTACAATCGGTAAATTTACCATTATCTCTTCGTCAAACCCCCTGAGGTAAACCGATTATAACTCTAACCACGATGGCAAATTTTTTACTATTTTTACTATATATTATGAAAAAAATGAAAGTGGAATCATTACCAAATTTAGAAATAATGATTAAAAATATGAAATAAATTTTATCAGATTCAATATCTATAATTGGAGAATTTTAATTCTAAAATAAACTTACAAAACGTGATGAAAAAATGTTTTCTTATGTATAAAATGTTTTTATACAAAAATACACATAAAATTAATTCTAATTACCATAATTGGATTAGTAATAACATAAATTAATTAATTTTACTTTTAAAATTATTTTAAAATATAATATAAAATTTTAAATGTAATATATAAAAATATAGTTTTTAATTAAAATCGGTATTTTTCACTATTCATTAAAAAATTAATCTTTTAAAGAAATTATCAAAAATTACCTCTAAGATAATTTTAACATGTCGATTTAAAAAATTATATTCATTTTTTCAAATAAAATTTTCTAAAAGTGGAAAAAAATTAATTGTATTATTTTCTTATAAAAACAATAAAAACCATTTTTAAGGAAAAAATTTTATTTTTGAAGTATATAAAGACCTTATGAAAAATATATTTTCTTTATATGAAACATGTATACCTATTTTTAAAATTAGTTTATTATTATTCATATCAAATATTTAATGTCTAGGTTATAATGTTTTATTTTGTTATGATTCATTTACACTCAGTATTGCGTTTATCACAAGCCATTGAAGAAATTAAATTTATTTAAAAAGAAATATATCATAAAATATCTGGGTATTACACCCATTCCTTTGAGGAATTTCCTTGGGTGATTATTCCCATATTCCTTACAAATAGTAAGATGGATCTTATTCCCTCATTGATCTTCATAAAACTCCATTTTTCTATTATTTGGTTCTTTCATAAACTTGTCTATGTTTAGGTTGTTAATCATATATTGAGATATATGGTTAAGAATAATTATTAGATTTTTCATTCCTTATACCATTTAATTTGGTTACTCAAGAGTATAATCACTGAATAATCTATCAAATTTATATTTTACAAGATTTATCCTCATTCCAACAATTAAAATAAACTATAAAGCATAGTGTGATAAAAAATAATCATTGTGAGTAAGTATATGGTTATGAAAAATCATTCATAGGATGTCTAAATCATGACACATTCTTTTTAATATATGACAATCTAGGTTTAAACTAGGTTATCCATGGAAATTATCTATTAAAATCCTTTATAATGGTTTATAAATATAATGTGAATTAACCTCAGCATATCCCCCAGTAGTGTCTAGTTAGGTGATCTGTCTTAGGCTCATTCATCATGCACTAGTGAAAATTGAGTTAATACCCAATCCTCCCCTTTCAAATATGTTACCCTTAGGTTCATTTGTGGAATAACTATATACACTTCCTATTATCTAGATAGGGATTTATTTTCTAGGAAAACCACACATTATTCTTTATTATAAATTATGATTTTATCATATAATTAGGATTATCCTAAGGGTTCTCACTATAGTTTTATCATTCCAGTTTCTAAAAAAACTAAACCATTATCATAAACTAACTGTAGTGACCCATGAATTTCATACAAAAATATTACGTCCTATTAGATGAATATTTTTTACATATCATTAAAATCCATACTATAACCATAAATTATTAGTTTCTTTAAAATCTTAGATACATAAAAAATTGGTGCATAAAAGGTCTATCCCATCTACCACTAAGGTGTTAACAACAAGAACCCTTATTGTATATATAATACTTAAAAACATTATTCATCTTCTGGGGAATAGGAAACATAATAATGGGTTATCTAATATTTTCAATAATGTTAAAAAGGAAAATATCAACCAATAATATTTTTTAAGCAGAACACGAGCATAAGGGAATGTGAATATGAGATTAAAATTAAATAAAGCATACCCATAAATTCAAATATTACAATCATAATCCATTGAATAAATCATGGAAGTTTATAAGACATGAATCAAAATGAATCAAAGAACATTATCCGTGAGATTATAAAATTTTTATAATATGGTGTCATAAAATAGTGGAATCAAGTGTGGCATAATAATAATCATAGAAATATTATGTTAATATTATCCACCAAGACATTTATCACATGTTAGGCTTGGGTTAACCACCTGCGTACCTACTTATGTCTTGGGGTAACCTCCCATGTACCCTCTTTAGGGACTAGATAACCTCTCATGTTCCCTTTGAGATCATAAAACATTAATATTTACCCAATTCATTAAGGGAATATAATAGACCCACCTATCCTATAATCGTAATCCATTCATATTTATTCCACAATATCATGAAAACATTTATCATTACATCAATGATTAACCCAAGGAAATGAAAGTGGGTTTCATTAATATTTTATCATCAAAATCATAAAACATCTATATAAATAATAAATATGGTAACATTGGAATATATTCTCAATAAATCGCAAAAAACATCAAAGGATTTGTTTTATAGATAAAGATTCCATTAAAATATCACTGGAACATTTCTTAAGGAAAGCACCCTTCTCGTTTTGAAATCAATTATTTAAAATAAAAAAATAAAAAATATTAAGGAAAATATTTTATTTTAAAGGAACCATGGAATCCAATGAAGGAATATATAATAAAATGTTATTCATTATGGTGGAAGAATTTATTCATCTGATATATGTTCAAACAAAAATTCCTTTCACATTTTCGATAAAAAATAAAAAGTGCCTCATTCGAAAAATGTCAAAAAATATCCTTTAAAAAATATTATAGAAAGTAAATAATTGGTAAAATTTAATTTATATGATCATTAGGTAATGGTATAAACATGAATTAAAACATTTTTAAATAAAATATGTATATGAATGAAAAATATTCCTGACCTAAAAAAGAATTAAAGTGAGTTTTCCTTCAAAACATTCTTTCTATATCTTGAGTATTTAAAGAGAAGAACATGAAACAAAACCATGTAATCACCAAACAATAACCATATTATAATAAAATTTATAATATTTTGGATAGATATATCATATAATTTAATCATCATAAATTTAAACATAAATAATCCTAATATAAAATGAGATTGTAAAGTAAAACCCTTATCGCTTTTGTAACTTTTTGATTCATAACCCCAATGAAAGTAATAAAAAAAATTTAAATTTAAATACCATTAATATAATGGTATTCATGATAAAATATATCAATTTGGATTTAGATAGACCTCATAAAATAATATAGTTTTATAACATAATAAATGAACCAAAGAAGGCAATTTGAGATGATAAACACTTACCACTTTTACAAATTCCGAATCAAAACCCATTGGATGAAATATTTTTAATTTAAAATTTAAATACCATTAATTAAGAATTATAAATTATATAACATTTCCAAGGGGTAGTATATGCTTCTCATAAACATAAATAGGTTCATAACATTAAACTTGTCTCAATGAAACAATTTTGAGATGAAGAACCCTTACCTTATATCTGAATTTATTTATAAGTGCAATAACATCGTATATAATAAATTTAGATTTATTTTAATTATATAAAAGAATAATATTAATTATTATAATATTATATATGATCCACTTATACCATTTAAACACCCCTTTATTAATAATTCTCCATTAAAGTTCTTATTTCATGTGTTAACTGCTTTTTTTTCTCATGTATATTTTGTTTCAGAAATTATAGACCTATCAATTTGATCATGGTTTCAAAATATATATAATATTAATCATTTCATAAGTATCAAATTTAATCACAATATGAAATTTTATAACCATTCATATAATGTGGTGATGAAAAATGAATTTCATTACTTTGTGAAGATGGTAACCTATAAATACAGAGGAGTGATGTTTCCACTTTTTGATGGATGGAATAAATTAAAGTTAAATGATAATTAATATTTAAGAATAATTATTATATAATATTTATCATATATATTCATTAAATTTATCCTTATTACTATCCAATTAAATTAGAAATGAAAAACGAATCACATCACTCTGTGGAGGTCATAATCCACACGTACGCACAAGCAACATTATCAATTTTCAACGGATGGGATGGTAAGAACATAGATAAGATATTATAATTCCATAAGAAAAATTATTTCACAAATATCATATATAAACATTAAATCCTTCTTAATAATCAACCATGAAATATGTTAATGGAAAATGTGTAACGACCCAGAATTCTATCAATGAAATTTCCCTTCTTATAATTATTTCATATAGTATAAATCATGTAAAATCACTAGAGAACACAATACACACTTTATAAATAAATAATTAAATAAATAAGAGTTATTCTAGAAGTTAAGGAACCTATACCAATGAAATAGTAACTTGACCTTAGAAATAGTAATATGACCCTTATGAATAGTAAACTAGCGAAATTAACAGTAACATCACCCATGAATGTATAAATAAAATTTAGGCATATAATAAATGATTGTATGATATAAATATATCGTATTATAAGTGAATGGATATTTTAAAAATTATTAATTAAGTGTTGGTATATTTATAATTCATAAATATTTAATCACACTTTCATATTTAAAAAAATGATTTAAAAGATAATTTATTTTCATAAAATTTATTCATAAATTAATATTTTGTTTTTTTATGATTTTAATATAATTTTATTAGACCTTAGTTAATTTTTATAAGTGTTATAAAATTATTTATAATTTTAAAATCTGTATTTTTTTAGTAAATGATGATTTTAATTAAAAATTAAATTCCTAATATTCATAAAATTATTTTCATAAAATGGAGTTTATTTTTTAATTCTACACATCAAAAAATTGTTAGGGTGAATTTATTGGATTTTTCTAAAATACTTGAATTTTGTGAATTGTAAAATATGGTAATTTACGGTATATATACATTGTAAGTTAAGTACATTATTCCTTGAGTCATAACTAATGTAAGAACCATAATCACAAAATTACCTTAATTATTTTAATAAATTTGGTTATAATTATCAAACTATTCATAGTCTTGAGCCAAAATAATAAACAAATGAATAAAATAATCTAAAAACACCCCTCTTCTCCACTATAATTACCACCCCTCACCACCCCTTCTCCTAACACTTTAAAAGTTTTTATCCTTGACAAATTTCTACACAATATTCTTCCCAAGAATCTACCCCATTTATAGGATAATTTTCCCTTAAAAAATATCAAAACCAATCCTCTTAGGTAGGTTCTCAAGGAGGAGTATTCAAGAGGTAAAAATCCTCTTTCTTTTTTTTCTTTTCTTTGTATTTTATTTTATTTTCTTATAATTCACTAACCTCCCATGTAAAAAGAGACATGATAACTCCAGTATAATTTAAATGATTTAATTATATCATGTTAATGTAAGATCCATCATAAAGCTCCATTCTCTCTCCCTTTTATTCTAAAAATGGAAACATCGTCTGTGAGATGTTGTTTTATCGCCTTCAAGGATGTCAAGTTTTTATTTTCATTCACCATATTCAAGGCTGGTCATAAAACAATAATAATGGTTAAATCATATTTTATTATAAATATTATAAGTTATTTAGTATTTTGTAGATAGTATATATACATGATATTAATTAATAATACAAAACTATTTTGTGGCAAAAAATCGCCAAAATGATCTAAATGATTATAATTAAATTTTTATCCAATTAATTATCCTAATGTCTATAAAAAATAATATATAAGACCATTACATATTATTTATGTTCATTAATAACATATAATTCCAATTCTAGATAATTATACCCATTTTACATGAAATTCATTACTTATAAACTAGAAAAATGATCATGAAAACCTAGAAAATGAACGGTCCCAAATGATAAAATTAAACACTATTACTCATCAAAAAGACCACAAATGTACATAAAAAATTATATTAAATCAAATAAATGTATAAAATTTTATGAATTAATTAATAAATGGATTTAATTTGATTACCCATGACATTATGGTCAAGTGCATACCACTTTCGGACATAAGGTAAGAGTTTCTTTCCAAACCTCGATTCTCATTCAGGTTATGCTTTCTCCCTATATAAACCAATTTAATTATTTATTATTTTTATATAATTATTCTAAATTTTGTTTATAAATTCAAAACTCATGGTTTTATATCATTTCATCTTTCATTTATAAGAAATACATTTTTAAGGTTCCCTTCTCAATTCTTCCTGATACTCAAGATCGATTAAAGGGAACGTCTCGATTTATTTCCCATTTTCAAGCACCATACATAATCTATGTTAAGTCACTATTATTTTTAATAGAATTGACAATTTTTTCATGAAAAAATATATTTTTTAATTTTTTGTTTTATACAAACTATTATGAAAAATACAAATGATTTTTCCAAAAGAACTCTTCTTTCCAAAGTAAAAAATGGCATTTCTCTCAAAAGGTCCTCGATGATTTTAACAGAGTATTTGAATCTATTTAAAAATATTTGTTTAATTTTATGATTTATTAAAATTAATATATTATTATTATCATCTACCATGTTTTATTAAATGTTTTATGATCAATTTGACTATTGATGTTCTATTTTGATACCATTTACCAAAATACTCAGAATAGTTAGTGATTATGTATACATATTGGGGAAAGTTATTTACATTTCATATATATATTATTTTTATGTTTAACCCCATCCATATGAGAAATTAATTAGACTTAGAAAGTGATGGTTGGGGCCCTCTATATCCCCTTGATGCATTAGTATGTCCCATTAGACAAAACATAAATGGATTTTGGTTATGGACTTAACCAATTATTTTTAGATGTCTTGGTCATTGCCATGATGACATGTTTCAGATGTTAGGAATTATTAATTCCCACATTATGATATTAGTAATTTATTATCCATGTGAATATTCTACTAGTATAATATCCATGTTTAAGATTAATTCGAATGTGATTTTTTTATTTCATTATTTATTCATCTTTTACTATTTCCATATCATGCTCAAGTTTATGTTCTAATGGAATATGTTTTTAGTCATTCATCATGACTTATTGTTCATATTATCTTTTTCTTTATTACTTAACCTTACTAAGAATATAATCTCACCCATTTTATATGTTTCATTTTTCAATAGGATGCGAATATGCATATTATGAATGACTTGTAGGGATAAACTTGGTGTTTATGGGTGTCTCCAATGGAGTTTCTATGTTGTATTTCCTTTCAAATTATATTGTAAAGTTCATGTGTGTAATATAATTTCTAAAACTAACAAACTGATTGATCCCTTGAGATTTGTTTCTTGTATCTATGCCAATTTAATAAAGTAACTCACTGGCTCTGGGCTACTAGGGTCAGTGTCTTTACAAAATGAGTCATGTATCTATGTGGAGGAGGTAGTACAAATGTATCCATGAGTGATAATTTAATTTCTCAGTTGATGGAAAGGAGGTGGGAAATGGTTGTAACATAATTATAGTAACATCTCAATTAGTTTATGATAATGTATTCATAATGTTATTATTGATAAAATATGTTTAGTGAATTTTTAATAAGAATAAAAATTGAAATAAATTGATTAATATTTATACCTTGTTTTTGAGAGACCTCCTTTGGCTTACACATTATGTCTTGAAAAAATATTCTTAGAACAATACCATCAGATCTAATATTAAGGTAATAAATCTAGAAAGGTTTTGGAGCATGTATTGGATGATATATAATGAAAAAATTTGGTGAATACTGAAGATAAGAGGTCCTTTTTTATAAGTGAGGGGAGGGACAAACATGGAATTACTTGTAAATTTTCAATAATATAAGGACACTTTCTTGAGAAAGTAGAAACAAATGTGCAATAATTAAAATAAAAGATAATATAGGGTTGAAATAATTTCAACCAATAAAAATTTTATAGTTTTATGTATAATTACTACCATTACCACTTAGTTTAACCCCAGTAAACCTATTTTAACCTTAACTGTGGTAACAAAATTTTACTATTTTAACTATTCATTATATCCAAAAATTAGGTTGGAACTATTAAATTATATTAATTATTATTATTCCAAATATGGAATAAATTTTAACAGATTAAATTTCTCTAAGTGATAGGATTTAATTTTAAATAAGTGTGCAAAACATAGCAAGAGGTCATTTTTAGACAAATTCATTTTTAAGCATAAAACTAAGGTTACTTCATTTTCTTACCTTGTGAAAACAATCAAATGAATGTCAAAATATTTTATTGAATATTTAATATAAAAATTTCATCAAAAACATTAATAAATATATATTAATTAAATTTATTATGATAAAAACACATTGCAAGTAGAAAAATCATTTTTTAGAAAAATGTGTTTCAATCCAAAAATTGAACTTATAACAAAATCAAGTATACTATTGATTACTATATAATTAAATTTATTATTTATAATTAAATAAGTATTATTTAATTTTAATATCAAGTTGAAAAAATTTCTTTTAAATTAATATATTTAATTAAAATAAATGAGAATTTTACAAAAATTGATATTTTCCACAATTCACTGAAAAATAAATCTTTTTAAAAAAATCCAAAATAATCACCCTAAGATAAAATTTACATGATGATTTAGAAATTTATAGTCATTAACTCAAATAAAATTTAAAAAATGGAATAAACTAACTATAATTTTCATTCTCAAAATGAAATAAAAATAATTTTTGGAGAAAACATATTTTTGAAGCATAAAATGACTTTATTGAAAATTGAGTACTTATTTATTATAAATTACTCAATAAATTTTCATTATTTAAAACTCTATTCATATTTTATATAATGTAGTTATTACTATTCATAGATGAAAATTTAATGTCTAGTTTATTATGGTTGTGTTTAAATAATAATACTTTTATGGTGTATTATTGTTTTTTTAAAGATTGGTGTTGTATCTTAAGAAAGATATCAAGCATAATATTCCTTTAAAATAAATTTTTGGGATGTTACACCAACCATAAACTTATAAAAATTCCAAAAAAGGACATTTTTATCTCTTTATATAATATTCAAATACAGGTCCACTACTGTTTGGATCAAACAAACTAATTGGGTTTATTTCATCAGTTGCAAACACATCTTGAACTTCAGCAGCCTTCAAAGGAGTTGTTCCAAACATTTAATCTAGAAATTTTTTCATAGATTTGTCTATAAATTATCCTTATTGACTTACATATTTAGTATACTTTTCCTCGATCCTATACTCCACATCAATTTTATTCACTAAGTATCCTTCAATAATAGTGTGTGAAATGCGAGTAACATGATCAATTGTCATGTAAAGAACAGTTAGAATGGCATGTCCACCATGCTCAGGTAGAATACCTCTATTATTATGATCATAAAAATCTTCAATTTCAAAGTAATCTATACCAATTAATGGTTTATGGGATTTATTCATCTTATAAATTGAAGTATCAATAGAAAAATCTCCCCTTTCTTATCTACTTGTGGAGTCCCTTTCTCACTTCCATCCATTACATCCTCACTAGATTTAACTTTATCATTAAATTTAGAAATGTTTATTTTATTAGTATCAGTCTATGATTTCTCTATCAAATCTTCAATAAAAAAATAATATTCCTTTTAAGGTATAGAATATGGAGCCTTAGTTGGTCCATAAGACATATTTTGAGCTATAAGAATTTGTGGCTCAAGATTAACACTCTTATCATCATTAAGAAGTATCACATATAATGGAATTCTTATTGAATCACCACTATAATCACCCATTTTTTCCTTAGTAATTATTATAGCCTCATCCTTATCTATATCCAATTCTTCTTTATAAGAATATTCCACCACTTTATCAGATTCACATCCAGAATCAAACTTGTGTTTTTTACTCAAGGGATTCTTCACATGACTATGATTTTTATACACCTTATCACTATCAACCATGCATGAAATTCTTCAAGGGTTATGATTTACTCTCATTATCATTAATATAGATTGATTTAATCACACTCCTCATAAATATTTCATGTTTTCCTCTTCCGAAATAAAAAAATACTTCAAAAACTAAAAAGAAAAATTAACTTGGGATAAAGAAGAGAGTTAAACCTGGAAGAGGGAATACATAATTCCTCCACATGACTCCTAAAGAATCTTGGAAAATAGATTTTTGAATCATAATTTATCAAATATATAAATAATAATCCTTGGTTCCCTAAGATACTAAAATCTCATTTCCTAGGGAATATCAGGTGTTGTATAAATTTAACCAACAACCTATATTCTCCGTAAAGTTCCACAGAAATTGTTCTTTTATAGTTCTTATCCCCAGTTATCTCATTAATATCTTCATAAAATTCAAAGTTTACATGAAAAATGGGATAATAAATTTGGACTTCCTAAAAATAATCTTCATAGAGATCTTTTAGACATTTACCCCACTACTTAGATGGGAAACCTGGTATTCTCTATTAACATTAGTTTTCATGAAATCTTTCTGTTCACCATATTCAAACTTTGTATTAAAATAATAATACTTTACCAATATTGGATAGAAGTTTCATTCATTCTTTCTAAACCATTCATTCTATCCTTACTATTGTATCACTTTCCATAATAAATATCTGCTTAACATTAACCACTCAACATCGATCTCTTTCTCAAGAGTTAACAAATGGTTTGAGAGATGCAGGTTGTGTGGATTGACATATGAACTTGATCCATCTTTTCCTTCCTTCAAACACAAAAAATAATCAAAAGGATATAAATCAAACTTTTTATTCACGTGCACCATTTTCTCATAGAGGTTTTAGAGGCTCAAGGTTTGAAAGGTTTAAGAGAGGAAGTGGGTTTGGAAGAGGTGGGGTTCAAGAGTCTTGAGGATTTAAGGGTTTTGTGTTAAGAAAATTTGAATTTAGACTCTATAAAATTTAGTTTTTTTGGGAACGATGATAGGAAATAGAATAAATCATAATAAAATAATAATAATAATAATAATAATAATAATAATAATAATATAAAACATGGTGATTTTAAGTTAGACATTCATGGTAGCTTGACTAGCCATGCGACTTGTCTTCTTTTCATTCAAGAAGGTTGTGGTAGGTTGACCTACCACACAACTATATCTATGGAAGCTTAAAAAGTCATGAGGGATTGACCTAACACATCACTAGTCCTCATGGTAACTTATTCATTACAGTCACTTATGAACTCTATGACTAAAAAATTATATATTTATGCTTTAAATAATAAACAAAAATCAATAATAATTAATCATAACTAATTAATGTATGATATAACTTAATCTCTATATATTCATAACGTTTAGGAAAATATCAGTTAGTTTTTGTTCAATGGTAATGAATTCAAGAGTGATATCACCTTTCCAAAAATGATCTCTTAAACATTTATGTATTATATCAATATTTTTTGTCCTATAGTGATAAAATGGATTCTTATAAATATTAATACCACTTACAGTATCACAGTCTATAGGGAAATATTGTAATTGATATTCATATTCTAGTAATGATTATTTCATCCACATAATTTTTGCATAGAATCTTTCTGCATCTATATACTCATATCAAGTAGTATAAAATAAAAATGAATTCTAATTTTTATTAAACCAAGATACTAAATACTTTTTAAAAAAGTTTCATGTATATGGGTTCATTTTCTATCTAACTTACAGCCACGAAAATTAGAATCATAATGACAAACTAATTCAAAATCATGTCCTCTATAGTAGAATAAACCAAAATTTGTTTTATTATTGAGTTATTTCAAAATTATTTTCATATCATTTAAATGTGATTCTATGGGATTTTCTTGAAAACATGCACACATACACACACTAAAAAAATCAGGCTAGTTAGTAGTTAAGTACAATGAACTCCCAACCATACCTATATAAATATTATGTTCAAATGGTTTTATAATTCCATCCAAGTCTAGTTTACATGTATTACTCATAGTATTATCACATACTTTAGTGTTATCCAATAAAAAATGATTTAAACTATTTATTTTATAATTACTTTGATTTAAAAAAATCCCATTTTTTTGAATAATATGAAAACCCAGAAAAAAAGAATCTTACCCATTAAACTCATTTCAAATTAACTTTTCATACTTTCGAAAATTTAATACAAAAATAGTTTTTAGATGAAATATAAAAAATATCATTAACATAGATTTATATAACCAAAAAATCCTTTTAAATTATTTTAATAAATATCATAGGATCATTTATACCTTATGAAAATCCATTTGAAATAAATAAATATATTATCCTATCATTCCAAGATCTAGAAGTATGTTTTATACTATAAAGTGATTTTTAAAGTCTAGAATCATGATTTGGTAAAAGAGGGTTTGAAAAATATGAGATTTATTAACAAAAAAATCCTTAGAAATATAAACATTAATAAATGCATGCTTAAAATCCATTTGATATAGTTTAAAATTAAGATGTGTTGTATATGCTTGATGTATTCAAATTGATTCAAGTCTTGCTACTCATGTAAGTGTCTCTTTATAATAAATTCCTTCTTTTTGAATGTATTCTTGTGAAAAAAAATAGCTTCATATATAACTATTATTCCAAATTCATCAACCTTGTTACTATAAATACATTTAGAGCTAGTAGTAAGGTAGTTTTTGGGGCTCTCAAATAATTCACATATATTATTTCATTAAAATTGATTTAGTTCTTCTCGCATATCTATTACCCAATATTGATCACTAATTACATTAGTAATTTTCTTGGGTTCTAGTTAAGATAATTAAGGTTGATATTAAACCTTATTTATATGATAGGCTCTATTTTGAGTACCATTTCAAAGATCACCTACTAAAACATCTAAGGGCTGGTACTTATGGGTCCTAAAAGTTCTTAGAATTGAAGTTATTGGTTCTTAAAAGTCTTATTCAAGGTAAATATGGTCATATTGGTGAATTGTGAGAGATTTTTAAGGTAAATAAATATCATTTTCAATGGTATTATATGTATAATTGATATTTAAATATAATTTATAATTCTTAAAGTCTTTTAAGGAAAGTTCAGGTTCATATGGATCTATATCTTCAAAATTGAAATGAAAATATTATTCTATAATCTTAGTTATTTTATCTAATTCTCTATATACTTCACTAGAGGTTGAAAAAATTATGTAAATTATTTTATCTATCTTTGGTGAAATTTTTTTTAGATTCTCTTTTTTATTGAGAATAAATACTTTATAGTCAAAAACATTAAAGTAGTTAACCATAGGATTTCTAACATTACGTATTCCATAGGGATTTTTTTAAATAGTAATTACATAAAAATTTGTATTTACAACTTATTCACAATGATAAATAGGTAAGTCAAATTCACTAAAAATTATCTAGGAAATTTCTTGGAGAGTTTTGTTTCTTCTTTCAGCAACCTCATTTTAATGAGATGATCAAGGGGAAAGAAATTGTGAATACAACCATATTGTGAACATATGGTTTCAAAATATTGATACTCAAATTCATAGACATCATTTTTTATCATGGTATTAATGGTAATTACACTAAGGTGATTTATATGGTTTTAATATTTATAAACATTGGTGGAAGCTTCACTTTTTGTGATCTAGGAAAAATACCCATGTTAATATTGAGTATCCATCAATAATCACATAAGAATAGTGCTTACACCTATAATAAAAACTCTATAATGTATAAATAAATACATGTAAACCCATTTTTAGGGGTTGGGATATAGACACCACTTTCATTGGTCTGAAATGAATTTTTCATTGCTTTCCCCTTTGATAGGGATTATACACTTTGTTTTTTCAGAATTTAAGTTTGGGTAGATCATTGACTAAGTAGTTTTCTAACTAGCTTCTTAAGTGATTTTATATTAAAACTACCTAGTATCCTATTACATATCCAATATTCTTTATGAAATTAAATTAGGTAAGAAAAATTTTGATAAAATAAATAATCTAAGTTTTCAGCATAAACATTATCATTTCTTAAAGAATTAAAAAATAAATCGTGCATAGAATAATAAATCTTACAAGAATTATTTTAAAATATAACATGATGTCCATAATCACAAATCCAATAAATATTAGTAAGATTATATTTTAAAACATCAACAAATAAAACTTTATAAATTAAAATATTTTCAGTGTTACAAATTTTTTCAAGGATAATTATTTTTACTTTTTCATTATCATTGAATGTGACATGTCCACCAATAAATTTCACCAAATTCTTAAATCCTGAATAGTCTTTACTTATAATTTTTTGAGCATTACCTATCCATTTACTATCAATTATTTCTAAAACTATTCAAGAATGTATCTTGTACATAGTCAACTAAGAATTTATTTTCCTACCAATAATTTATTGGGTCCATAAAATTTACTAAATAAATATTTGGGTATCCACACTTGATTCATGTAGTTACTAGTAGTTGAATTAAAATATTTTGATAAAAAAGATGTCATATGTTAAAAAATTATAATTTTTTTGTAACAATAATTTCATTTATCCTTTCAAATTATGTTCTTGTTTTTGGAACTAAGAAAAAATAATTTTTTACAACTTCTGTTTCTATCTAGACTGGTATCTTATACCAATTTCAGATTTATGTGTTTTATAAATTATTAATATGATGTTCAAATATTGTTTTCCATTAATAAATTTATATTTATCCTTTCTAAGTTGTTCATTTTCCAATTTTAAATAAAATTTCTCTTTTAATAGTTTTTAAATCCTTTATTTTTAAACAGAAAGGTATATTTTACCAGTAACACAAAAAGCATACAAATTATTCAGATTTTTGTATTTATATTTAAGTTCATTCATATTTTCTTCAATTTTAGAGTAATAATCTTCAAATTATTCACTGATAATTTCATATTAATCATGAAAATAATTTCCAAGAAGAGTATAAGTAGTATTTTTTACCATAGATACAGTTTCCTTGAAGCACAAATTAGCTTTTTCATATTTATCATCTTTTTCAAAATCTATGGGGATATCCTCTAAAGTACCTCAGGTTTCCTTCATCACTTTTTTTGGTTTCTTTTCTTGATCATTAAATTTCATTTTATATTTTATATTAGGGTTTAAAACAACCTTCATGTAGAATTTTCTTTTCTACTCATAATAAATAATTTCACCAGAAGAATCATTATTTTTCTAGTTTCCTTTATTGTTATATTTTTCTTTATAGTTTGATCTTCTAAAAAAGATTTTATTCTTATAAAATTGCTTATATCTTATGTAGAAGTGATCCATATCCTCATCAATTTTATATTTCGATTCACTTCTACTTGAATCATCCTTGATTACTTCCATTGATTTATACTCATATGTATTGAATTAAATATTTTTATTATTTGGTTCAAGAACCTCACTATCCTTCTTATGTTAGTATTCATATGTCATCAGTTTTAAAATTATTTTTTTGATATGAAACTTTTTTATGTCACATGATTCTCTAATGTACACTGCAGTTCTTCAACATGGGTTAGAGACATCTCCGAAGTCTTATTACTTTCTTTTTTCATCCATGGTATATCCAAGTGAAATCATTATATTGATGATAACATTGACCCTAAAATACATTTCAAAAATAGTTTCATCAGGTTTTACCTTAAAGGAATCATATGTCATAGTATAAGTGTTCAGGTTCATTTCTTTAACATTTTATATTCTATTTTGAGAAGTAGTAAGAGTATCTCATATTTAATAAGAAGCATCTCATGCTTTAATATGTTTAAATTAAACATCACCAAATATATAGAATAAATCATTCATATTTTTTTAATTATAGTCATACATAGCTTTAGTTTCATCACTCCAAAATTTTATAGTAATTTTGGGTTTCTCATATTTATCTTCAATTGTACCCCAAATATCAAATCTTATGATTTAAATATATATTTTCATTTTGATTTTCCACTAAGAATATTTTTGACCATTAAAAATAATTTGATTGATAGTATGACCTTATAATATAGAAGAATCCATAATAATATAATATTAAAATCAACATAACTAGAGATATTTCTATAAAGACTTGATTAAGGTCAAAAGAAAGAAAAGATGGTAAATAGTAAAAATTGGGAGACTAAAATAATCAATGATCTATTACCAAATTGTGGTATGAGTGAAATTATCAAGAGGGAGTTAATTGAGCTTCCAATCAAAATATTTTTTTTTTGAATTATAAATTTAAAATCCCCTCGATTTTAAAAATGTTACAATTACCAAATACAGAAGGTATTGTTATTTGATACTTTAAAATTATTTCTTAAAGTCATGATCAATACTTAGTTAAAACAATAGAAACGTATTTTAACATTGAAAATATTCTACTCACATCAAATAGTATGTATATATATATATATATCACTTACTAATGTTAACTATAAAAGTTTATTTTTAAAAGATAGTTTGAAAAACAATTAATGAAAATTATATGTAATTAAACAATTTTTGAGTGAATTCAATTTACATAGTGAAATAAAATAATGAAACAAATCATCAAAATTTAAAAACAAGAGGTTCATTTCTAAGTTAGAATCTAATATCCTCCACTTGATAGTAATAAAATACCAATAAAGTTTATTAAAACTAATAAAATGATCCATAACCTAGATTGGGTTATAGGAATACAACTGTACACAGCTCATTTATGGCTAGACCAAGAATATTCCACAATTATTCTTGGGAAAATAAATGTTAAGAGATAGAAAGAAAGAGTATCTAAGTAATCTTATTTTTATAGTAGGATAATTTCTAAATATATATGTAAAAACCACAAATTCAAATCAAATTTAGAGGAAAATAGTTCAAGAGGGGAATTTAATGAAAAATTTAATGCAACTCTACTATGATCATGTTAGGTTAATTAGTAAGGTTCTATTTACTCCTTGGATGGTCATCTAAAAGTTCAAAAAGAAAATTTAGTGAGAGTTGTATTTTTATATCAACTTTTTCAAATTTATGTAGTAAAAAGAGTTTCATGAAGTGGAAGAGAATGTAATCATGGTATCATAAAGGAATTACCATAAACATGTGAGTATTCCTTGAATTTATAGAAAACTTCATCCATATAGTCTTTACCTTGAAATAATATTATGACTGATAGATCTCAACCACTCTGAAACCATCATTAAATTATATAAAATATATTCATTAGAATTTTTTACATATATAAAGTATCATTGAATACTCATAGTTGATTAATTTAGTGTATCTAACTTGCGGTCAGTCAACTTCATGGTCAGTCCTTTGATCAATAATTGAGTTCGGTGAAAACTCCCTTATTATGGTGGCTTTATGGTGTTTTCTATTTTCTTCAATGTTTAGTAACTTGGATTTAACATGTGGTTGATCCAAGATATCACTTAATCATTAGCCGCTGTCAATTTATTGCTATTTTCACTTGATTTTATTCATTCGGTAATCCCAATTCTTAAATAATTTTAAACTGTATTCCTCATGATAAATTACCCATCACATGGTTTCTTATCAGATACTTTATGTAGTTGATATTATGCGCATACATTTAGTCCATTGTAGTGAATGTTATATCCACTAATCATTTAGTTGATTGTGTAATTTGGAAAAAATATATGGTCATTAGTCTATACATATAGTCAATCTAGTATTCATGTGGTTGATCCAGTATATCTTATAGTTGATCCCATACTTAGCATTTTTTCATCAAAAACAATGTTATATCATAAAACACATAACTTATTTTAATTACAAACAACGTGATTTGGGGTCATTAAAACAAGGAATTGATGGATTAAGTAAACATATGTCATTACTTTGATACCACTAATGGGTTTCTAAGGATTGATTAATAAGTAATCAATGCAGTGGAAAAAACAAGAAACTTAAATTACAAGATCAATAATACTTTAAAATTGAAACCATGAATCAATAAATGTAGAAAGTTTTTGTATCTTTCATCGTAGATTGATGCTATAACTATATTACACCTTGTTCTTGATTAATATCTCTAAAATGCATATATAGGACTCCTTGATTCATGGTGTATCCATGATTTTTTATGAAGAACAACTAGTTCAAGTGGGGATCTCCTTCCTTATAATACTACTATTATCACAAGTGGTAAAGGGAGGAAAAGAATAGATATTTAGGGAGAGGGAGAATTGGTAGGAATCTAGGTAGGGAAGAACACTCACCATCACATGGTGACTACCGAATTATAAAACCCTTGAGGATTATCCTTAAGTGATAATACATTAACTCATATGTTACACAATGTATGAGTTAATGCTTCGATCATTCATGAATTCATCACATGAATTAATCATTTATTCTACATATGTTGCATCATATATAATGTTTGACCAATGATATCCAATATTGGAAGATTCCAAAACATGAACACTTTAAATCCAAATACCTCAATCAATAAAAGGGTGTTTTTTAAAATTATATAATATTATTTACTATAAAACACTACCTTATAATACTCCCCGATATACATGATGATAGGATGAGGTGGTATCATGATATGACATATCATGCCTTTTGATATAACCTATTTATAGAATATGATACATCTAAAATTAATCACATGTATAAGGTCCTTAGTGAATATCTCCATTAATGAATTTAGTTATTATATTGATTTTCCTTTTATATGACCCTTTTGTAAAAATATTGATACTATATCCTCTACATTGTGAATACACTATAACTTATTATGATGGTTTAAAGGTATTCACCTGTATTGTCATATAATTCAATTTACTGGGGGGACTATTGATATGGACATATATCTCGTAATATGTATAGGAAACCCAATATTCCAATCGTTTATTTTTAATACATGTATTGATATGTCTTCATTATTGAACATTATGGACCCTTGATATATCAATGTGTCTCTTGAGAAAAACTATCATATGGTAATGGGATTATATTTTCCCTTTATTTATGATTTCTTTTCACAAGGCCTCGATGATATAGTTGTGATGACTAGAATTATGCATTCTATCATTATGAGATCTATTATTTTTACCCACGTGATTAATTATTTCAATTATTATGTTATCTATAGATATGTTATGCATATTTATTTCATTTATATATCCCCATTAGATTAGTTATCCCTGTAATATTATTTATTCCATGATTATGTCATGTTATATCTCATTATATGTTATCCCTTTATGAGTATTAAAGATCACCCTTTACATTAAATTCTCATTTTTTCAAGAAACCATGAAGAATATTAAGTATGATCTATGGAAATCATAGAAGAAGAATAATATTTTATGTATGATATACTTTTAGTTTTCAATGTAATATAATGTGAATGTATCTATCTTGTCTCTTGAGACTGGTATATTTTGGATCTTGTGTATTATAGTCTTTTTTATTTTGTTTCCACTGTAATAAACTACAACTAGATCTAGGTTACTAGAGTATAGTTTTTAACATTTTCCTTTTAATGTGTCCATGTGAGTTGATTACCTTGTACTTATCTCTCCCAACATGATCATGTGTAGAGTTCATCCTATTAATGTTCTATGATTTATATGATTACCCAATAAATACTAGAATATGGTAATTTCAAGAATCATGGTGGATTAGTAATAACATGAGGTCTTGAAACTTAAAATGATCATTGATACTTTATTTTTTAACTTTAAAATAAATTGATTTATAATTTTCATTTATTTATAGATGTTGTATATTAGGGTGTATTAGGATAGGTTATTACATCTTACACACTATGAAAGAACATTCATACACAATTTACCCATGTTATATTTTTGAGATCATATAGCAACATCATGTTGATTCATTTGTAGACTCTCCCGCATGAGAGTGTCCCTCCTAGGTTTCTAGGGTTTGAGTTCCTCCTCCCCGATCTGCTCACGGTGGCGGGGGGTTTTCCGGAACCTTTGTTTTTGTAGGTGGGCTCTGTCTTCCTCGGAGAGTCCCGGTTGTGGATCCATGTCTTCCTCCGGTTACTCCGTGGCGAGGAAGGCCCTTCCATCATCTGTTCCATGTGCTCGATTCCAAACCCCTCCTCCTGTTTTTTAGAGTGTTGGGTGTTTTTTCTGAGGGATCGATGTTTCTCTCCCAGTTTCTGAAATCTTTCTGCACCTATTCTAGTTCTATGTCACGAAGACCTTCCCACCGAAGTCTTCCTTTTCCGATTCCAAATCTGGGTTTTGGGGGTTGATCTAGATCCCATTTCTTCAATCAGTTCATGGATCCACGCAGTCATTTGATCACCTGTTTCTCAAAGGCACTTATCGTTTTTTTCATCCCTGCTTTACGCAAGAACGGAGGTCGATTTTCTGAACATGGGGTGGTGCGAAGGATACTTGGTTCGTGTAGATATCATAATGATCTCTTTTTCCTCGGCGAATGTTGTGACGGAATTCCGAAGTCCTTTCCTCAAAGGGAGGCCGTGAAGGGGGCCGTGAAGTTCCGCCGGTGGTTCCATTCTGCGGTGACCGATGTGCTTTGTGGAGAGTGGTGTGTAGGTTACCTGTTGTGTGGAGAGTGAAGTGAGGGTTTTCTACTTCGTGAGGACCCTGGGAATGCCAGAAATTCCTGCGGCGTGCATTGTGGTTGACCTATGAAGAGAGCCCGCAAAGTTCCGCCGCGGTGAGCCTTTCAGTGCAGGCTGAAGGTTTTCGCGGAGTGATCGTGCTGTGAGCGAGGGGGTTCGCGGATGAACTGACCGCGAATCGATTTTTCTGGAGGATTTTCCGTGAAGGCTTCGCCCATAAAGCCTCTTTATAGAAGGAGGCTACGAACTGGGTTGTCTGGTTTGGGAGCCTTTTGTTGGAACAGGCCTGATTGAAAGTTTTTTGGGCTATGTTGAGCTCCGGTTTTTTTTCCGGTGATTTTGTTGTTTCCCCAATAGGGAGGTGGGAAATCCCGTGTTGCCCGGATAGTTGAGACAACTGACTACCGATTGCAGATCACTGGGTTTTGTTTTAAGCGCCTCCCAATCCCACGTGCACTGATCAATGGAGACGGATTTAGTGAACCGATGGAAGAGGATTTTCCTGACAGACAAAGATAAAGTGGATATCGAGGCTCGGAGAAACGAAGATACACTCTTAGTGAAACGCATGTCACTGCTGGTTGTTGGAAAGTTGGTGGAAAATGTCTTATTCAACCAGGGGGCACTCAAAAACACCCTCCAGAATCTTTGGAAATAGGAAGCTGGAGTGTCCATTTGAGAAGTGGGGAACAACTGTTTTGTCTTCGAGTTCTTCAATGAGAGAGATAGAGATAAAATCCTTAGAGGTAGACTATGGTCCTTTGATAACCAAATCCTCCTCATGGAATAATTCAAAGGGGGGAATAGATCCAGCACATTAAGCTCACCCGTTCCCCCTTCTGGATACGGGTCAAAGGAATCCCTCTTCATGCGCCATTGGAACGTGTTATGAGAGAAATTGGGGACTACATTGGTCAATTCATTGAATGAGACTGTTTGGAACCTATCTAATGGAGAACCTAGGTTCGGATCAGAGATGGTATTAAAGTATCAGAGTCGTTGATGAGGGGCATGTTTCTGAAACTCGACGATGCAAACAACTGGATTTCTTTCGAATTCGAGAAACTCCCAATCTTCTGCTTCTGTTGTGGACGTCTCGTCAATCTGGAAAGAACGTGTGTATCAAAACAAGATAATGGATCAGGTAATATCATTCTACAATATGGCCCATGGCTCTGAGCCACAACAACTAGATTTTCCTTCATCTCTGAGTCGGAAAAACAAAATGACCACGAACGTCTCACGGTGGCCCACACAAGATATATGGAAACTGAACATGGAAAAATCATCATGCTTGGACCACCAGAATTCCCTAAAGAGATCTCAACCAATCAAGGGGAAATCCACTTTTATCCTTCCCCCATGAAATACATTGTATCATCCTTTTCAGAGCTGGTGAACTCACCAAAAGATCTTCTAGAGGAAACCCCGAGACCAGAGCAGATGCATACTGAACCACCAGATCCTGACCCAGATCTAGAAATGACCATGACAGACATCCTAACACAGAATAAAGATGGAAAGACAGGAACCTCAACACCAGGCCCAATCACCCGCTGAACCTGGAAAAGGGTGCAACGAGACGAAAGAGATAGTAAACTGGAAGACACTAAACCCGGGGGACTGAAAAGACTAATTGAAACAAGCCTGATTGGGGGGAAATCCCCTAAAACATTGAAATTAACGGGTGGAAAAACAAGTTCAGAGGACTCAAAGGCAGAGGCGGGTATGACCCAGCCCCACCTAGATCAATGATCGTCTTATGCTGGAACTGTCGTGGGCTTGGAAACCCATGAACAGTCCGAATGCTCCAGCATAATTGTGCCCAAAGTCACCCCGACATGGTTTTCCTGTCCGAAACCATACTGGAAAACAAGGAAACCACAAGCATTGCTCTAAAATGAGGCTTCCAAGGATGACTCCTGGTCTCCCAACAATGCCACTCCGGGAGAATCTACCTCCTTTGGAAGGATTCTGTCGACATCAAGATCTTGTCCTTCTCCTCGCACCATGTGGCTGCGGCCATTCATGCGGACCAAGCCCCGCCATAGACTTTCGTGGGATTCTATGGTTGGCCGGCCCAAAGCGAGAAGTGGAAATCATGGGAGCTCCTCTACAAGTTGCGTCACGATCTTCCGAGCCCTATTCTCTTTGGAGGGGACTTCAATGAGATTTTTTTTCATAAGGAAAAAAGAGACGAAACAATATGAACATCATCGTCGATGTAAAATTTTAAGGATGCGGTCTCTAGGGCGGACCTGACTGATCTGGGTTACACGGGCAATCATTTCACATGGTTCCGAGGCAAGACATATGGCACCCACATCACCGAATGACTTGACAGATTTCTGGGATTAACAGATTGGACAAATCTCTTCAGTATGTTCCACATCGGCCACCTGACGCTCAACTGCTCAGACCACTGCCCAATTGTCATTGATTGCAGTCAAGGCAAATGGAATAGGAACTCCAGCAGACCCTTTAGATTTGAAAGCTTTTGGGAAAAAGAAAAGGAATGCAAAGATTTTATCCAATCAAGCTGGAAGATTAATCACGTAGACAAGGGACTCAATCTCAAACAGGTCTCATCAGATCTAAGGTATTGGAGTGACATGAAATTCCATCATCCCAATAGGCACTGCGATTACCTTTAAATAAAACTGCTTTATCTCCTCAGGAAACCCCCATCTAACTGCAATATCTCTTCTATCAGTGCCACTTAAAAAGATCTGGATGTAGACCTGCGTGTCAAATAAAGCTTCTGGGCTATTCAGGTGCAGGAAACCCACATTACCGAAGGGGACGCCAATACACAATATTTTCACCAGAAAGCTTCATCTAGGCACCTAAGGAATTCTATCACTTTCATCTCTCAACCAGAAAGTAGTAAAGTCTCTAACACCGATGGAATACATGATTCTTTGACTTGTTATTTCCAGAACCTCTTCTCTGCAAGAACTCCTTTCATTTCTGCTTAAGTGGAGGACTGCATTAAACCTTTGATCATCGATGAGATCAATTAGTAACTCACCAAAGATGTGACAGATGAGGAGGTTTGTATGGCTCTGAAACATATCCACCCCACGAAGGCCCTGGTCCCAGACGGTTTCCATTCCCTCTTCTTCAAACAATACTGGAACATTATCGGTCCTAACATCTTCAATTTGATGAGGAATATTTGGGCCGGGAAAACATGCATTTCCACCATCAATGAAACTATCCTTGTCCTCACTCCTAAAATAAATAAACCTCTGGCAGTCCCTGATTTCAGACCCATCAGCCTGTGCAATGTCTCTTAAAATTTTTTCTCAAAGATCTTAGTTAATCGGCAGCGCCCTTGGTTACCTGAAATCATCTCGTAAAACCAGAGTACTTTCATGGCCAAGAGACTGATCACTAATAATTAAATTTTGGCCCATGAAGTGTTCCACTCTAGGAAAACTCGCTCCACTGCGAAAAGAGGAACTATGGCTTGGAAACTTGATATGACCAAGGCCTACGATAAAGTAGAATGGCACTTCTTCAGAGTCGTTATGCTGAAAATGGGCTTCTGTTCTAAATGGGTTGATATGGTCATTCATTGTGTATTGACCGTCTCTTTCTGAATCAATGTCAATAGGGATCTCACCCGAGGATTTGCCCCGTCCCAGGGCCTTTGACAGGGAGATCCTCTCTCCCCCTTTCTCTTTATCTTGGTGGTTGATGTTTTCTCTAACCTTATTTCCAGGGCTACATCCTCAAACTCCTTACATGTGGAAAAGGTATGTCGTGTTAGTCCACCAGTTTCACATCTTTCTTCATTGAAGACTGCCTCATTTTCTCCAGAGAAACTACTAATAAATATTGGGTAATCATCCATGTGATCCAACAGTACGAGAGGGCGTCCGGTCAGTCAATCAATCACAGAAATTCGGAAATCTTTTTCAGTGTAGGGGTCCCCCTCCAAGAAAGAAGAACTTTGTGATTATGAAGGCATCCAATTATTTGTGAAGCACCAGAAATACCTCGGGCTCCCCACAGTTATCGGCCACTCCAAAAAATAAATCTTTGCATCCTTAATAGACAGGATTGAGAAGAAAATCCAAGGCTGGACCCCCAAAAAAATTTCCAAATCTGGTAAGGAGATCCTCATTAAATCTGTCATCCAGTCTATTCCCAAATATTTTATGTCTTTGTTTAAGCTTCTGTCAACCATTGTTAGCCTGATCCACTCACGCCCAGCCAACTTCTGGTGGGGGAAGAATGATGGAAGGAACCGAACCCACTGGATAGCCTGGGAGAAACTGTGCAAACCCAAGTCTGAGAGAGGTATGGGATTCTGGAATCTCTTTCACTTAAACAATTATCTACTGGCTAAGGAAGGTTGGCGCCTGATTAACCGTCCTTCATCTCTTTGTGTGCGTGTTCTTCGTGCTAAGTATTTTCCACACAAGGACTTCCACATCTCCTCTCTTGGCTCTCGTCCAAGATTCCTCTGGAGAAGCATTTGGGGGGCCCGTTGCCTCATGGAAAAAGGGTTGGGCTGGAGGATCGGGAATGGACAAACTGTTAACATTTGGACTGACCCCTGGCTGATTGATGAGGAAGGTGTTCGGGCCTCATCCCCTACCCAACCAGGGTTCGAAGATGCCATTGTTAGGTGCCTCTTTTCTGATCAGGGTCTTGGATGGTGTCTCGAGAAGATTCACACAGGTTTCAATGATAGAGACAAAAGAATTATCCTAAGTACCCCCAGGGTCCTAGACGAAAGACCCGACCATCTCTTCTGGATCAATGACCTCTCGGGAGCCTACACAGTGAAGTCTGGATACCATCTTTCCATTGGAAACCATTCAGTCGATTGGGATGGGGGACCCTGGAAGTCAATTTGGAAACTCAACATTCCCCCAAAAATCTGCCACTTCTGGTGGCAGGTGTGCACGGGCACCCTTCCTACCATGAGCCTTCTCACCTTCCGGCACATGTCCAGTGACGATTCTTGCCCTTTCTTCCTGAACATCCCAAAATCTCCCTTGAATGCCATAATCCAGTGACTAGGGGCTAAGGAAATTTGGCACAAATGGGGTTCTACTGCAGCCACTTCACCAGCCATGGTCGTTGACCTCCCATGCTTCCTGATGCAATGGTGCTCATCCTTCTCATCAGCTAAATCAGGATCACTTTGCACCCTGGCTTGGATCATCTGGGTCTGTCGTAATGAGGCAGTTTTCAACCATGTGCACAGAACCCCCAAATTCTGGATTGAATGGGCCTCTTCGTGGATCGAGGGCTGGAAGAACCACAACATGAAAAATAAACCTTTTGGAACCCCTTCTCGCCCCTCCCACTGGTGTCCGCCATGTGACGGTATTCTTAAGATTAATGTGGATGCATCTATCCCCAAGGATGGGCATGTCGCCCTCGGCATCCTGGCCTGGAATCATCAGGGGAAAATCATTGCGTCCAAATATGAATCACACTTCGCTCTCTGGGAACCTATGGTGGCTGAGGCTACTGCCATCCTTGTAGGTATGATGCTCTCCAAGGACCATAGATGGGATAAAATGAACCTTAAATCAGACTGTCTCAGCATTATCAATGCTATCAATTCCAACGACGACGGCCTCCAGTATTTTGGATCCCTCATTAGGATAATCCTTTCACTCCGTCAAGTCTTCTCAATTTGTACCTTCTCATTTACTAAAAGGGAAGGTAACAATGCTGCCCATCAGCTGCAGGCCTCAGGCCCCTTTGATGTTAACCAGATCTGACTGGACCATTTTCCTTCGTGGCTTTGCGATTGTACATTCGCTGACCTCCGATGTTAATGAATATGTCTTTTCAAAAAAATGTTGAGTCATTTTTACTCACACCCTACATATAAACCCTTATTCCATCATAAAAAAAATTATTATGTGATGTAAGAAAGGGAAATGGGGAAATGATCTATGGGTGAGGTCATTGATCTTATGTCTTAGTGTTTGGATATGGGGATTATATTTCAAATGAAATCATATTTTAAATTATTTGAAACATTATTGATATTTTTGGATTTCTTTTATGTTGTATATTTGTTATACGATCATCCTATGGTCATTATAGATTATTTTTTATATGAATCACATGTTTAATTGAATGTATCTATCATTTTTGGAAATTTTTTGTTCATATTTTTCTAAAAAAATCTTATAATTATTTTAAGATGTGTGGTAAATTATTTATTTAGATAATATTTACTTACTTTATTCATTCATTCTAGAGAGAAATGTTTCTCAATGATTATTTACTAACCTTTGGCACTATTCATCGATCTCTAAAAACCAAGGAGTGTGTCAGAGGCCTTGTATCACTCTGGATCAGGTAGTACAGTCATGATTGAACCAGTACATTACATACATTCATCCCATCCCTATAATAGCAGTCGTCAAGATTGTTAATTAATCTTCAATATTAACATTGTTTGGAAGTTATGGGTTTATTATTAACTTCTTTTTACAGTATCAACATCATCATAAAATTTATTCCATGGTATCAATATAAGATGCTATGAATGATGATGTGTAAAAACAACCCTGGTCAGTTAGTGTTCATCTTTTGGATATTAATTTATTTATATCCTTCAAGTAATCTGGCAGATGTTTTAACTAAACTTGATGTACTCTAATAATGAATAATTTATTTCCCCTATCATTTGAATCATATACATACCATGTATAGTATTTTCACATCATTACTTGGGTATTTCATCACTATAAGGAACCTTTAATTATTTATCTAAAAAATGCATTTCTTTCTCCGTATCATGGTTAAATAGATTCTCTATAAGATATATAACCCTCAAACTATATGTTATTATTTAAAATAGTGGTTCCTTATTCAATTGTTTTCTTATTTAGTTAGCCACACCATTTATGTTCCAATCCTTATTTAAAATCATTATATATTTTTTATTTTATAAACTTATAATATCATTTTTTGTTTAAGTACAACAATAATTGAATATTCCTATGAAGTTCCAATAACATCATCACTTATCCTCCTTATGTAAGAGAAAATTTTCACACCATTAAAAATATATTTATTCTTTCAATACTACCATCTAAAATAATAAATTTAAGGAAATAAAAATAGCCAATAACTAATCCATGAACCCCATGATTTTTCATCAAGAAAATTAATACAAAAACTCATTGGCCTATTCCTGGAATTACAAGAAATTTTAGTTCCATAACTCATCATAATTATTACCATCAATAAAGAAGATGTGAAACATACTCCAGAATACTTGGTTACAAATCTTTAAGATCAATGTTTAACCAACATATACCATCTATATTAAGTATATTAATATTTGAAACACTAAAGAATACTATATCTCACTCACTTATCACCAAATTTAATGTGGGATCAATATATATATATATTAGAATTAACTTTTATCTATTGAAAATAGTAAATCTAAATGATAGTTGAAATCACAAAGTATTTTGATAAATCATTTTCGGTCATAGATTAATCATGATATTGATTTAATTAGAAAATGATGGTGAAAGAATACTTACATATAATCACAATGAAAGTAAAAACGAAATAGAAACAAAAATAGAGAGAGTGATAGAGTAATAGATAAAAAAATTATAATATGATCATGTTGAAATATATGTGTGCTATATGTAAATATTATCAATGATCTAGATTGATCCCAATTATTATGTAAAATATAATGGACAATATTAAATCCTCATGGATAAATGATATGAAGAGTTGGTTATATAGAGATTTCATGTTGGGAACTAATATTATAGTAATACCTGCATGTGGGGAATGATAATATCTACACAGAAAATCATATCACTACCTCTTAGATGTCATTAATTTCATGGAATATTATTTATCTTTCACTTAAAAAATATAGTGGAGAAAAATAATCCAAACAAAAATAATTGAATTTAATACCAATTTTCAGTCGCCTTATTAAAAACTTTTTTATGAAACCTAGTGGAGAAAACCAAATGATGTAAAAAAGTGTAAATAATTTCTAAATCCTTGAGATTTTATCATAATATAAATTTTATTCTTAATATACTAATTTTATTAATTATTTTATTTAAATTTATTGTTAGTATTGTCTTTGTGAATAAATCTATAATATTATCACATTATTTAATTAATTGTATATTTATCTCATCATTATTTTAAATATTGTGAGTAAGAAAGAATTTTTATGAGATATTTTTGTTGGAAATTCATTAAAATGGAATATCCTATTTAGTGATATACCCCGTATCATAAGTAGAGACATCCATATAATACATTTTGCAATATATGATATGTTGGTATTATAAAATAGAATAGAATGTTTCATTTAGGCTATATGGTACTGTATGATATTCATATGATACATTTTTCATGGGATACATGTACATTTACCACTTCACTTATATGATTACATTAGTGATAAATAAATGATATTTATTTATTATGAATAGATTTATTTATGTGTTCAATGAACAACATAAATGGGAAATAATGTATTGGTTTATAATATTCCACCTAATACATCTAACACTATTAATTTAATGAATTTCATTAGGGTTTTCCTTTAAAAATGGAATTGTTCCCACAATTGGATAAAAACCTTTTTTCATGCCATGATTTGATATTGTATTCTTCCATAATTGTGATTCATCACTTTCGGAAGGCACCAACACCCCTTTGGTAGATAAAAGTCCCCATATTAAGAATGTTGATCTATTGGGTGGTGTAATCCCTAGGAAGAAAGAATATTTTTTTCAATACTTCAATGATACCCTTCAAATGTAATCCATTGAACATTAAAGATGGATCCTACATTAGAGAAGGTTCATACTTGTTGTTTTCTTTATATTTCACATCATGTTGAACTTTTAAGGATAGATCGTGAATTTCCATGGGTTTATCATACTATAAATGATCATAGAATGATCCAAATAAACCCATTCATGGTATAATATCCTTGTTATTCAATGATTAAACATGTTAATCTACTTATTTTGTGTAGAAGTTGATATCATAATGTCACTACTGGAAACTAATACTTTACCAACAGTTTCAAACCATTGGTAAAGGCTGCCAAACCGTTGGTATACTATATACCAATGGTTTGGAAAACCATTGGAAAGTAAGGCGTGTCAGTATCCCATTACCAACAGTTTTTGTAAAACCATTGGGAAAGGCAGTATGTAAAGAGCATTGCCAATGGTTTTATAAACTGTTGGCATTTCTGGAGGAATACAGATTATTTCCACCGGTTTTATAAACCATTGGAATTTCTGGATTATTTCAATGTTTTACCAACAGTTTACTAAAAATGATGGTAAAAATATGTACAGAACTATACCAATGGTTTACTAAACCGTTGGTATAGTGTATTACCAGAATTTGACAGCACCTAAAGTCCTCCAATGCACACTCAACTACACACCTGCATACACTCTTCACAGCAACAAAAACACCTGATATAGCACCGAAAATCATATAAAAACATGATACTACTATAACCATGGAATGTACCACAATTATAATCATGTATATGAACCCAATTACCCTATGCAATACAGAATTCATAATTGAATTCTCAATTGAATACATGAAGAATGAATTATGTAATGAATTTTGAATTATGAATCAATAACACAAACAAAATTAATTATGTTTGATACAGAATTATTAATTATATATAACACATATAAAATATGACATTCAAGGGGTTGGGGGTGTCCCGGGGGGTGGAGGTGTCTAGCTATGAGGGAAAAAACCTACATGTTATAGGAATCACATGGGATGTTTAGTCATGGTCCTGGGTTGAGTATCTTAAAACCAATAGAAAAACTGGGGTAGAGTGGCAAGGATCATGATACCCATAAGATAGACAATGGTAGTGCTCATGTTCTTAGACATAGGATGAGTTATAGGAAGTACATGGGATGTTTATATTCCTCTAATGATTATGTATCCATGTATAAATGGTTCTTAATGTGTTAGTAGAGAACATTGGCCAATCTCAACATATGATATGGTTTACCGAAATAGCCTACATGTTTTTTATAGATTTTTCAATTAGAATAAGGGGGTATGTGGCTAATTGTAATTTGCTCTCCTGGGTGTGATGTGAGATAAATCCCCATCTTGGGTTGTGGGTATGAATATTCAATTAAGTCTTTTCTATTGGGTTCCCAAAGGGACTTTGGTTTGGTCATAGAATCCACTGTTTGATGATGGGATTGAGGTGATCCATGGGGCTATGGTGTCACCATATGTATTCCTCACCATTGGGGTATTTTTATGATACTTTGAAACTTATTTTTCAAGAATCTATGTGTAGTCTTGTAGACCAATTTTTTATATGGTATGCTTGAGTGTTCATAGGTTTCATATGAAATCACTATATGATATTTATTTTTTGTATGTTCTTGTATAGAATGAACGACATGTGATTGAGAATTAGAACATGAGTGTTGGTGCATGTTCATGATGGGATGTCGAGACTCATTCCTAATATAATTCCTATTTTTCTATATATACTATGACTCATTTTGTTTCAATCTATTCCTTGTGAATATTTTCTTCTAATAACGTATAACCAATAGACTATATTTTATTTTTTACCCCTTAATTTCAAGAATTTATGTGTAGCCTTGTGAAGATTTTCCGTATGGTGGTTGTTGTTTTCACTTAAAATGTTGTCTGTTTCAAACAAAAGTGAGACACTTTGAGTGATACCACTCACACTGTGCCTCAGATTGAGGTGGGGTTGACTCGTACCCATCACAAATGATCCATGGATTGTTCGGCATGCATTTGACTGTAAAACGCATGTTTTGGCCATTTACGACAGGCGAAGTGCGTTTTCGGCTAGTGCAGTCACACGACACCTCTGATTGACGTTCTATCTGGCTGACCATTTCACAATTCATCCACCCTTTATTGTCGTCCAATTTCATGGCATTTCGAGGTCGTTCGGCCGGTTTCGACCACCCAACACATGCTTTTCAAGCACAATAACACATAAAAACACATAATCAGTTGTGCCGCACAAACTGTGCGTCTGAATGATGTTTCATCTCCTCATACAACTCACAAATAATAATTAGGGTGTTTTTGTGTGATTTCAAGTCATTACGATGTTGTTCGGTATGCATTTGACCGTTAAATGCATGTTTTGTCCATTTACGACACACTGAGTGCGTTTTCAGCCAGCGCAGTCACACGACACCTCTGATTGACATGTCGTCTAACTGAACATTTTACAATTAACCCACCCTTTTTTGTCGTCCAATTTCATGGCATTCTGAGGTTGTTTGGCCGGTTTCGACCACCCCACGCACGCTTTTCAAGCGCACCAAACACCTAAAAAAACACATATTCAGTCGTTCCGCGCAAACCGCTCGTCCGAATGACATGTCGTCTCCCCGTACACCTCACGAATAATAATTAGGGTGTTTTCATGTGATTTCAAGTCATTCTGATGTCGTTCAGCATACATTTAACCGTTAAACGCATGTTTTGGCCATTTACGACACATGGAGTGCGTTTTTAGCCCCCGCGGTCACACGATACCTCCGATTGACAAGCCGTTTGGCTAACCATTTCACAATTCACTCACCGTTTTTTTCGTCTGATTTCATGGCATTCGGAGGTCATTTGTCCAATTTCGACCACCCCACACATGCTTTTCAAGCGCGCCAAACACCAAAAAAACACATATTAAGACGTGTCGTGCAAACCACACGTCTGAATGACGTGTCGTCTCCTCGTACACCTAATGAATAATAATTAGGGTGTTTTCATGGAATTTCAAGTCATTATGATGTTGTTCGGTATGCATTTGACCGTTAAATGTATGTTTTGGCCTTTTACGACACGCGGAGTGCATTTTTGGCCAGTGCGGTCACACGACACTTCCGATTAACATGTCGTCTAGCCGACCATTTCAAAATTCACACACCCTTTGTTGTCGTCTGATTTCATGGTATTCTGAGGTCGTTCGGCTGGTTTCGACCACCTAACACACGCTTTTCAAGTAATCCAAACACCTAAAAACACATAATCAGTCGTTCCGGAAAAACCGCGCGTCCGAATGATGTTTAGTCTCCTTGTACACCTCCTGAATAATAATTAGGGTGTTTTCATGCGATTTCAAGTCATTCTAATGTCGTTCAGCATGCATTTGACTGTTAAACGCATGTTTTGGCCATTTAGGACACGCGGAGTGAATTTTCAGCCAGCGCGCTCACACGACACCTCTGATTGGCGTGCTATCTAGCCGACCATTTCAAAATTTACCCACCCTTTGTTTTTATCTGATTTCATGGCATTCCGAGGTCGTTCGGCTGGTTTCGACCACCCAACGCACGCATTTCAAGCGTGCCGAACACCTAAAAAACACATATTCACCCTTGATGCACAAACCGTGTGTTTGAATGACGTTACATCTCCTCTTACACCTCAAGAATAATAATTAGGGTGTTTTCGTGTGATTTCAAGTCATTTTGATGTCGTTCGGCATGCATTTGACAGTTAAACGCATGTTTTGGCCATTTACAACATGGGGAGTTTGGTTTCGGCCAACGTGATCACACGACACCTCTGATTGACATTCTTTCTGGCTGACCATTTCAAAATTCACCGAACCTTTGTTTTCGTCCGATTTCATGGCATTCTGAGGTCGTTTGGCCGGTTTAGACCACCCCACGCAAGCTTTTCAAGCACGTCAAACACCTAAAAACACATATTCAGCCATGCCGCACAAACTGCACGTCTGATTGACATGTCATATCCTCGTACACCTCACAAATAACAAATAGGGTGTCGTCGTGTGATTTCAAGTCATTCTGATGTCGTTCGGCATGCATTTGATCGTTAAACGCTTGTTTTGGCCATTTACGACACGTGGAGTGCGTTTTCGGCCATCGCAGTCACATGACACCTCCGATTGACATGTCGTCTAGCCTACCATTTCACAATTCACCCAAAATTTGTTTTCATCATATTTCATGGAATTACGAGGTTTTTTGGCCAGTTTTGACCACTCCACGAACGCTTTTCAAGCGCGCTAAACACCTAAAAAACACATATTTAGACGTGTCGGGAAAAACGTGCATCCGAATGATGTTTTGTCTCCTAGTACCCCTCAAAAATAATAATTAGGGTGTTTTGTGTGATTTCAAGTCATTCCAATGTCCTTAGGCTTGCATTTGACCGTTAAACGCATGTTTTGGCCATTTACAACACGCAAAGTGCTTTTTCAGCCAGCGTGGTCACATGACACATCCAATTGATGTTCTGTCTAGCCTACCATTTCAAAATTCATATGCCCTTTGTTGTCGTCTGATTTCATGGCATTCCAAGGTCATTTGGCCGGTTTAGACCACCTCACGCACGCTTTTCAAGCGCGCCAAACACCTAAAAAACACATATTTAGCCGTGTTGTATAAACCGCGTGTCCGAATGACGTGTTGTCTCCCCGTATACCTCACAAATAATAATTATGGTGTCTTCGTGTGATTTCAACTCATTATGATGTCTTTAGGAATGCATTTGACCGTTAAACGCATGTTTTGGCCATTTACAACACACGGAGTGCGTTTTCGGTCAGCGATGTCACACGACACCTCTGATAGGCGTGCCTTCTAGCCAACCATTTCACAATCCACCCACCCAATGTTCTCGTCCTATTTCATGGCATTCTGAGGTCGTTCGGCCGGTTTCGACCACCCCACGCACACTTTTCAAGCGCGCCAAACTCCTAAAAACAAATATTTAGCCATGTCGTGCAAACCATGCATCTCAATGACTTTCTGTATCCTGTTACACCTCAGGAATAATAATTAGGGTGTTTTTGTGTGATTTAAAGTCATTCTGATGTCGTTCGGAATGCATCAGACCGTTAAACGCATGTTTTGGCCATTTACGACACGCAGAGTGTGTTTTCGTCCAGTGCGGTCACATGACACTTCCGATTGACGTGCCGTCTAGCTGACCATTTCACAATTCACCCACCCTTTGTTTTCGTCCGATTTCATGGCATTCTCAGGTCGTTTGGCTGGTTTCGACCACCCAACGCACGCTTTTCAAATGCGCCGAACACCTAAAAAACACATAATCAGCCATGCCACGCAAACCGCATGTCTGAATGACATGTCGTCTCCCCTTACACCTCACAAATAACAATTAGGATGTTTTTCATGTGATTTCAAGTCATTATAATGTCATTCGGCATGCATTTTACCATTAAACAAATGTTTTGGCCATTAACTACACGCGGAGTGCGTTTTCGGCCAGCACGGTCACACGACACCTCTGATTGATGTGTCGTCTGGCTGACCATTTCAAAATTCACTCACCCTTTGTTTTCATCCAATTTCATGGTATTCCGAGGTCGTTCGGCCATTTTCGACCACCCCACACACGCTTTTCAAGTGCGCCAAACACTTAAAAAACACATATTCAGCTGTGCCGCGCAAACCACGAGTCTGAATGACGTGTTGTATCCTCGTACATCTCACGAATAATAATAATAAGGGTTTTTTGGTGTGATTTCAAGTGATTTCGATATCATTCGGCATGCATTTGACCATTAAATGTATGTTTTGGCCATTTACGACACGCGGAGTGCGTTTTCGGCCAGCGTGGTCACACGACACCTCTGATTGATGTTTCGTCTAGTCGACCATTTCAAAATTCACCCACTCTTTGTTGTCATCCAATTTAATGGCATTCCGAGGTCGTTCGGCCGGTTTCGACCACCCCATACACGCTTTTCAAGCACGCCAATCACCTAAAAAACACATATTCAGCTGTACCGCGCAAACCGCGCATCTGAATGACATATCATCTCCTCGTACACCTCAAGAATAATAATTAGGCTGTTTTTGTGTGATTTCAAGTCGTTCCGATTTCGTTCGGCATGCATTTGACCGTTAAACGCTTGTTTTGTCCATTTACAACATGCAGAGGGCGTTTTCAACCAGCGCGGTCACACGACACCTCTAATTGACATGTCGTCTGGCTGACCATTTCAAAATTCACCCACCCTTTTTTGTTATCCGATTTCATGTCATTCCGAGGTCGTTCGGCCAGTTTCGACCACCCAACGCATGCTTTTCAAGCGCACTAAACACCTAAAAACACATAATCAGTCTTGCCACACAAATCGTGCGTCCACATGATGTTTTGTCTCCTCGTATACCTCACGAATAATAATTAGGGTGTTTTCGTGTGATTTCAAGTTATTCTGATGTCGTACGGCATGCATTTTACTGTTAAACGCATGTTTTGGCCATTTATGACACACAGATTGCTTTTTCGGCCCACACGGTCACATGAAACCTCTGATTGATGTGTCGTCTGGCCGACCATTTCACAATTCACTCACCCTTTATTTTTGTCCGATTTCATGGCATTCTGAGGTCGTTCGGCTGGTTTCGACCACCCCATGCACGCTTTTCCAGCGCGCCAAACACCTAAAAAACACATATTCAGCCGTGTCGCGCAAACTGCACGTCTGAATGATGTGATGACTCCTTGTACACCTCACGTATAATAATTAGTGTGTCTTCGTGTGATTTCAAGTCATTACGATGTCATTCGACATGCATTTGACCGTTAAATGCTTGTTTTGGCCATTTACAATACGCGGAGTGTGTTTTCGGCCAGCGCAGCCATACGACACCTCCGATTGACGTGTCATCTGGCCGACCATTTCACAATTCACCCACCCTTTGTTGTCGTCCGATTTCATGTCATTCCAAGGTTATTCGGCCGGTTTCGACCACCCCACACACGCTTTTCAAGCACGCCAAACACCTAAAAAACACATATTCAGTCGTGCTGCGCAAAATGCATGTCTGAATGATGTGTCGTCTCCTCATACACCTCAAGAATCATAATTAAGGTGTTTTCATGTGATTATAAGTTATTCCGATGTCGTTTGGCATGCATTTGACTATTAAAGGGATGTTTTAGCTATTTACGACACACGAAGTGCGTTTTCAGCTAGAGTGGTCACACGACACCTCTGATTCATGTGTCGTCTGGACGATAATTACACAATTCACCCACTATTTGTTTTTATCTGATTTCATGGAATTTTGAGGTCGTTCGGCTAGTTTCGACCACCCAACACGTGCTTTTCAAGCGCTCCGAACACCTAAAAAACACATAATCAGTCGTGTCATGCAAACTGTGCATCCAAATGACATGTCGTCTCCTTGTACACCTCAAGAATAATAATTAGGGTGTTTTTGTGTGATTTCAAGTCATTCCGATGTCGTTCGGCATTCATTTGACTGTTAAATGCATGTTTTGGCCATTTACGACATGCGGAGTGCGTTTTCGGCCAGCGCGCTCACACGACACCTCTGATTGATGTGTTGTCTGGCCGACCATTTCACAATTCACCCACCCTTTGTTTTCATCCGATTTTATGGAATTCTGAGGTCATTCGGCCAGTTTCGACCACCTCACGCATGCTTTTCAAGCGCGCCAAACACCTAAAATACACATATTTAGCTGTGTCGCACAAACCGCACATCCAAATGATGTTTCGTCTCATCATACACCTCGAAAATAATAATTAGGGTGTTATAATGTGATTTCAAGTCATTCTGATGTCGTTCAGCATGCATTTGACCGTTAAACGCATGTTTTGGCCATTTACGACACGCGGAGTGCGTTTTCAGCCAGCACGGTCACACGACACCTCCGATTGACATGTTATCTAGTCGACCATTTCACAATTCACCCGCCCTTTGTTGTTGTCCTGTTTCATGGAATTACAGGGTCATTCAGTAGGTTTTGACCACCAAACGCACGCTTTTCAAGCGCGCCGAACACCTAAAAAACACATAATCAGCTGTGCCACGCAAACCGCGCGTCTGAATGATTTTTCGTCTCCTCATACACCTCACGAATAATAATTAGGGTGTTTTCGTGTGATTTCAAGTCATTCTGATGTTGTTTGGCATGCATTTGACCGATAAACGCATGTTTTGGCCATTTACGACACGCGGAGTGAGTTTTCAGCCAACGCGGTCACACGACACCTCTGATTGACATGTCGTCTGACCGACCATTTCACAATTCACCCACCCTTTGTTTTTGCCTGATTTCATGACATTCCAAGGTCGTTCGGCCGGATTCGACCACCCCATGCATGCTTTTCAAGCACGCCAAACACTTAAAAAACACATATTCAGCCGTGTCGTGCAAACCGTGCGTCTGAATGATGTGTCGTCTCCCGTACACCTGAAGAATAATAATTAGGGTGTTTTCATGTGATTTCAAGCCATTATGAGGTCAGTCGGCATGCATTGGACCGTTAAACGCATGTTTTGGCCATTTACAACATACGGATTGCGTTTTCGTCCACCGCGGTCACACAACACCTCTGATTGACGTGTCGTCTGGACGACCATTTTACAATTCACTCACCATTTGTTATTGTCCAATTTCATGGAATTCCGAGGTCGTTCGGCCGGTTTCGACCACCCCACGCACGCTTTTCAAGCGCGCCAAAGACCTAAAAACACATATTCAGCTGTTCCATCAAAACTGCATGTCCGAATGACATATCGTCTCATCATACACCTCACGAATAAAAATTAGGGTGTTTTCGTGTGATTTCAATTCATTCTGATATCGTTCGGCATGCATTTGACCATTAAACGCATGTTTTGGCCATTTACGACACGCAGAGTGCGTTTTCGGCCATTGCGGTCACACGAAACCTCCGATTGACGTTCCATCTGGCCGACCATTTTAAAATTCACTCACCCTTTGTTTTAGTCCGATTTCATGTCATTTCGAGGTTGTTCGGCCAGTTTTGACCACCCAACGCATGCTTTCCAAGCATGCCAAACACCTAAAAAACACATAATCAGCTATGTCGCGCAAACCGCGCATCCGAATGACATGTCGTCTCCTCGTACACCTCACGAATAATAATTAGGGTGTTTTTGTGTGATTTCAAGTCATTCTGATGTCGTTCGGCATTCATTTGACCGTTAAACGCATGTTTTGGCCTTTTACGACACGTGAAGTGCATTTTCAGCCAGCGCAATCACACGACGCCTCTGATTGATGTGCCGTCTGGATGACCATTTCAAAATTCACCCACCCTTTGTTGTTGTCCAATTTTATGGCATTATGAGGTCATTCAGCTGCTTTCGACCACCCAATGCACGCTTTTCAAGCACGTTGAACACCTAAAAAAACATATTCAGTCGTGTCGTGCAAACCGCGCGTCCGAATAACGTGTCATCTCCTCATACACTTCATGAATAATAATTAAGGTGTTTTAGTGTGATTTCAAGTCATTCTTATGTCGTTCGGTATGTATTTGACTGTTAAATGCATGTTTTGGCCATTTACGACAGGCGGAGTGCATTTTTAGCCAGCACGGTCACACAAGACCTCCGATTGATGTTCCGTTTGGCCAACCATTTCACAATTCACCCACCCTTTGTTGTCGTCTGATTTTATGGCATCTCGAGGTCGTTCGTCCAGTTTAGACCACCCCATGCAATCTTTTTAGGTGCACCTAACACCTAAAAAACACATATTTAGCCGTTCCGCACAAACCGCGCGTCTGAATGACGTTCCGTCTCCTCATACACCTCAATAATAATAATTAGGGTGTCTTCCTATGATTTCAAGTCATTATGATGTCGTTCGGCATGCATTTGACCATTAAACGCATGTTTTGGAAATTTACGACACGGGGAGTGCATTTTCTGCCAATGCGGTCACACGACACCTCAGATTGACGTGCCGTCTAGCTGACCATTTTAAAATTCAGCCACCCTTTGTTGTCGTCCTATTTCATGGCATTTTGAGGTCGTTCGACCGGTTTCGACCACCCCACGCACGCTTTTCAAGCGCGCCAAACACCTAAAAAAACATATTCAGTCGTGCTATGCAAACCATGCGTCCAATTGATTTTAAGACTCTTCGTACACCTCAAGAATAATAATTAGGGTGTCTTTGTGTGATTTCAAGTCATTCTGATGCCGTTCGGCATGCATTTGACCGTTAAACGCATGTTTCGGGCATTTACGACATGAGGAGTGCGTTTTCAGCTAGCGCGGTCACACGACACCTCTGATTGACATGTTGTTTAATAGACCATTTCACAATTTACCCACCCTTTGTTTTCGTCTGATTTCATGGCATTCCAAGGTTGTTCGGCTAGTTTAGACCACCTCACACACGCTTTTCAAGCGCACCAAACACCTAAAAAAACATATTTAGTCGTGCCATGAAAACCGCATGTCCAAATGACATGTCATCTCACCGCACACCTCACGAATAATAATTAGGGTGTCTTCGTGTGATTTGAAGTATTTCCGATGTCTTCGGCATGCATTTGACTGTTAAACGCATGTTTTGGCCATTTACGACACGCGGAGTGCGTTTTCGGCCAGCGCTGTCACATGACACCTCAGATAGATGTGTAGTCTATCCGACCATTTCAAAATTCTCCCACCCTTTATTGTTGTCTGATTTCATGGCATTCCAAGGTCGTTCGGCCAGTTTCAACCACCCCACGTACGCTTTTCAAGCGCGCCAAACACCTAAAAACACATATTCAGCCTTCTTGCACAAACCGTGCGTCTAAATAACGTTTCGTCTCCTCAAAAACCTCATGAATAATAATTAGGGTGTTCTTGTGTGGTATCAAGTCATTTTGATGTCGTTCGGCATGCATTTGACTGCTAAACACATGTTTTGGGCAATTACGACACGTGGAGTGCGTTTTTGACAGCGCGGTCACACGACACCTCCGATTGACGTGTCGTCTGGATGACCATTTCACAATTCATCCACCCTTTGTTTTTGTCCGATTTCATGGCATTCCAAGTTTGTTCGGATGATTTCGACCACCCAACGCACGCTTTTCAAGCACGCCAAACACCTGAAAAACACATAATAAGCCATGCCGCACAAACCGCACATCTGAATGATGTTCCATCTCCTCGTACACCTCAAAAATAATAATTAGGGTGTTTTCGTGTGATTTCCAGTCATTCTGATGTCGTTCGGAATACATTTGACTGTTAAACGCATGTTTTGGCCATTTACGACATACGGAGTGTGTTTTTGGATAGCACGGTCACACGACACCTCCGATTGACGTGTTGTCTGGCCAACCATTTCAAAATTCAACCACCCTTTTTTCGTCTGATTTCATGGCATTCTGAGGTCGTTCGGCCAGTTTCGACCACCCCATGCACGCTTTTCAAGCGCGCCAAACACCTAAAAACACATATTCAGTCTTGCCGCGTAGACCGCAAGTCCGAATGATATGTACTATCCTCGTACACCTCACGAATAATAATTATGGTGTTTTGGTGTGATTTCAAGTCATTCTGATGTCGTTCGGCATGCATTTGACCATTAAACGCATGTTTGTCCAATTACGACACGCGGAGTGCGTTTTCGGCCAGTGTAGTGACACGACACATCCGATTGTCGTGCAGTCTAGCCGACCATTTCAAAACCCACCCACCCTTTTTTTTTGTCCAATTTCATGGAATTCTGAGGTTGTTCGGGCAGTTTCGACCACCCCACGCATGTTTTTCAAGCGCGCCAAACACCTAAAAAAACACATATTCAGTTGTGCCATGAAAACCACACATCCGAATGACATTCTGTCTCCTCTTACACCTCACAAATAATAATTTGGATTCTTTCGTGTGATTTCAAGTCATTCTTATGTCATTCGTCATTCATTTGACCATTAACCGCATGTTTTGGCTATTTCCGACACGTGGAGTGTGTTTTTGTCCAGTGCGGTCACATGACACCTCCGATTGACGTGCCGTATAGCCGACTATTTCAAAATTCACCCAACCTTTGTTGTCATCTTATTTCATGGCATTCTGAGGTCGTTCATCTGGTTTCGACCACCCAACACATGCTTTTCAAGGGCACCAGACACCTAAAAACACATAATCAGTCGTGTCGCGCAAACCATAGCTCCAAATGATGTGACATCTCCTCGTACACCTCACGAATAATAATTAGGGTGTTTTCGTGTGTTTTAAAATCATTATGATGTCGTTCGACATGTATTTGATCATTAAACGCATGTTTTGGACATTTACGACATGTAGAGTGCATTTTCGGCCAGCGCGGTCACACGACACCTCCAATTGAGGTGCCATTTGATCGACCATTTCACAATTCACCCACCCTTTTTTTCTTCCAATTTCATGACATTCCGAGGTCATTCGGCCGGTTTCAACCAACCCATGCACGCTTTTCAAGCGCGCCAAACACCTAAAAAACACATATTCAGTCATGTCATGCAAACCTTGCGTCCGAATGATGTTTTGTCTCCTCGTACACCTCAAGAATGTTAATTAGGGTGTTTTAGTGTGATTTCAAGTCATTCTGATGTCGTTCAGCATTCATTTGACCGTTAAACGCATGTTTTGGCCATTTACGACACGTGGAGTGCGTTTTCAGCCAGCACGGTCACACAACACCTCTTATTGAAGTGTCTTCTAGACAAACATTTCACAATTCACTCACCCTTTGTTGTCGTCCAATTTGATGGCATTCTGAGGTCGTTTGGCCGGTTTTGACCACCCTACGCACGCCTTTCAAGCACGCCAAATACCTAAAAACACATATTCATTTGTTCCATGAAAACCGCTAGTCCAAATAATGTTTCATCTCCTCATACACCTCACAAATAATAATTAGGGTGTTTTTGTGTGATTTGAAGTCATTCTGATGTCATTCGGCATGCATTTGACCGTTAAACGTATGTTTTGGCCATTTACGACACGCAGAGTGCGTTTTCGGCCAGTGTGGTCACACGACACCTCCGATTGACATGTCGTCTGGCCGACCATTTCAAAATTCATACACCCTTTGTTTTTGTCCGATTTCATGGCATTCTGAGGTCATTTGGCCAGTTTCGACCACCCAACGCACGCTTTTCACGCTCGCCGAACACCTAAAAACACATAATTAGCCGCACCGCATAAACCACGTGTCTGAATGATGTTTTGTCTCCTCATACGTCTCACAAATAATAATTATAGTGTTTTGTGTGATTTCAAGTCATTCTGATGTCATTCGGAATGCATTTGACCGTTAAACGCATGTTCTGGCCATTTACGACATGCGGAGTGCGTTTTCGGCCAGCGTAGTCACACGACACCTCTGATTGATGTGTCGTCTGGCCGGCCATTTCACAATTCACCCACCATTTGTTGTTGTCTGATTTCATGGCATTCTGAGGTCATTCGGCCGGTTTCGACCACCCCACACACACTGTTCAAGCGCGCCAAACACCAAAAAAACACATATTCAGTCGTGTCATGCAAACCACGCATATGAATGATGTTATGTCTCCTATTACACCTCGAGAATAATAATTAAGGTGTTTTTGTGTGATTTCAAGTCATTCCGATGTCGTTCGGCATGCATTTGACCGTTAAACACATGTTTTGGCCATTTACGACACGCGGAGTGCGTTTTCAGACAACGCGCTCACATGACACCTCTGATTGACATTCCGTCTAGCCAACCATTTCACAATTCACCCACCCTTTTTGTCGTCCAAGTTCATGGCATTCTGAGGTCGTTCGGCCAGTTTCGACCACCCAACGCACGCTTTTCAAGATCACTGAACACCTAAAAAATACATAATCAGTCGTGCCATGAAAAACATGTGTCTGAATGATGTGTCGTCTCCTCGTACACCTCTCGAATAATAATTAGGGTGTTTTAGTGTGATTTCAAGTCATTCCTATGTCGTTCGGAATGCATTTGTCTGTTAAACGCATGTTTTGTCCATTTACGACATGCGAAGTGCGTTTTCAGCCAGCGCGGTCACACAACACCTCTGATTGACGTTCCGTCTAGCCAACCATTTCACAATTCACCCACCCTTTGTTTTCCTCCGATTTAATGGCATTCTGAGGTTGTTTGGCCAGTTTCAACCACCCCATGCACGCTTTTCAAGCACGCCAAATACCTAAAAAACACATATTCAGCCGTTTCGCTCAAACCGCACGTCCAAATGACGTTTAGTCTCCCCATACACCTCACGAATAATAATTAGGATGTTTTTGTGTGATTTTAAGTCATTCTGAAGTCGTTCTGCATGCATTTTACCGTTAAACGCATGTTTTGGCTATTTACAACACACGGAGTGCATTTTCGGTCACCGCAGTCACACGACACCTCCGATTGACGTGCCGTCTAGCCGACCATTTCACAATTCACTCACCCTTTGTTATCGTCTAATTTCATGGAATTACGAGGTTGTTCGGCTGGTTTCGACCACCCCACGCACGCTTTTCAAGCGCACTTAACTCCTAAAAAATACATATTCAGTCGTGCCACACAAACCGTGCATCCGAATGATGTGTTGTCTCCTCGTACACCTCAAAAATAATAATTATGTTGTTTTCTTGTGATTTCAAGTCATTCTTATGTCGTTTGTCTTACATTTGACCATTAAACGCATGTTTTGGCCATTTACGATACGCGGAGTGTGTTTTCGGCCAGTGCGGTCACACGACACCTCTAATTGATGTGCCATCTAGCTGACCATTTTACAAGTCACCCACCCTTCGTTTTCATCTGATTTCAGTAAATTCTGAGGATGTTCGGCCGGTTTCAACCACCCAACGCACGCTTTTCAAGCGCGCCAAACACCTAGGAAATACATATTCAGCTGTGTCTCGCAAAACGCGCCTCGTATTGAGGTGGGGTTGACTTGTACATGTCAAAAATGACCCATGGATCATTGTCCTGAAGTATCAACACAATCTGAATGTGTTTGGTCAGTTTTCCGTATGCCAGTTGTTATTTTCACTTAAAATCCTATCTATTTCAAATAAAAGTGAGACAGTTCGAGTGGTGCTGGCCACACCAGCTCTCGGATTGAGGTGGGGTTTACTCGTACACGTCAAATATGATCCATGGATTATTATCCTAAAGTTTCAATAGAATATGAAAGCCTTTGGTCATTTTTCCGTATATCAATTGTTGCATTCACTTAAAATGATGTTCTTTTGAAACAAAAGAGAGACACTTTGAGTGGTGACGGCCACACCGCGCCTCAGATTGAGGCGGGGTTGACTCGTACACGTCATAAATAACCCATGTATTGTTTTCCTAAAGTATTAACATAGTACTAATGTGTTTGGTAAGTTATCTGTTTTCCAATTGTTTTTACTTAAAAGCATATCCATTTTTTTTAAGAAAAGACACTTTGAGTGGTACCGGCCACACCGTGCCTCGGATTGAGGCGAAGTTGACTCGTAAACGTCACAAATGACCCATGGATATTTTTCCTAAATTATCAATAGAATTAGAATGTGTTTGGTTGGTTTTCAGTATGTCAGTTGTTGTTTTCATTTAAAATGTTGTCCAATTCAAAGAAAAGTGAGACACTTTGAGTGGTGTCGGCCACACCGTGCCTCGGATTGAGGTGGAGTTTACTCGTACACGTCACTTGGGTATTTTGAGTTCCATAAATTGTGGATTGAAGATCTGGGTGAGTCTAATCCTCTCCTTGATTCCTCTTTTTGATTAGGGTTTGCACTCTTCTCTCATCTTCTTCTGAAGCTCTAAAACCCTCTTTTCCGTTGGGATTTTGGGTGAATCTTGAAGAGAGCTTAGATTGGGATCTGGGGTCTAGGGAGGAGGGTTGGGGGGCTCTCCGGGGTCTATGGAGGAGGGTGGGGGGGTTATCCGAGAGCTGTATGGGGTCCAGAGAGGAGGATGGGGGGGTTGTCCGGTGTCCAGGGAGGAGGGTGAGTAATGTATCTAAAACTCTATCTAGGTATCATACATCGAATTCTGATAGAACTGTGAACCGCCATGGAGTGTCATCCTGGAGCATGTCCAAATCACTACATTACCGCGGTGTAACTGTGGCGTAATCATGTCGTGACCGCGATGTGACCGCGGCGTGTTGGCCCGGTCCAGAGACATTCATGGGGAAGCATCTTCCGGCTAGGATTCCAAATAAATCCTTAGTAGTTGTCCTCACATTATAGAAAATGATCATATGTTATAATAAAAAGACTCTTGATTTGGGATTATGGTATGATAAAGATATATATTTTATATTATTTGTTTTTAAAAGTGGTACTAGGTAGTTGAAACTACTGTTTGAGAGTCAAATTATCACACCCTAAACTATCACTGTGAGTTTTCGCAGACAGCGCACCTCCGTTGGAGGGGTTTTATTATAAAAACGTGACTTTATTTATCAAATGAAATAGTTACATTAAAGAAAACTTATTCAAGATATTCAATTCAATATAATTAAGCAGAATTAAGAAAGAATCTAAAGTCAATTTAAAGCAATCTTAAATTAAAAAGGCTACGAGAGGGACTCTACCTCAAGGGGTGTCTCCCATGGGTGTCTTATGGTGGGTAGTGTCTATCTATGATTTTTGTGGTGCTTCTGTATTACGAGAAATGTGTATTTCATGGTCAGTTTAATAAATACATTAGTCAATTAGAAAATACACCCATAGTCAATATAGATATACCCACTTTTGATAGATAATACCATCCAAATAACCAACTCGAAAATCCAAGACCAATATTTTACTTTACCAATTCCAATTACATAATATATACGCACCAACTTATGTTTTATGAACCAATCAATTAAAGGGAAAGAAACTCCTCACAATAACCCATAAAATATCATATAGCATCACTCACCTCCAAATCATTATGACATCATTAGGATTCCATATTTGGTCAAAAATAAAGAGTTATACTGAATTCAAAAATGTAATGGATCAATCTACCCCTAATAACCATCACCATCACCACTGTCATCATCGTCCTCATCCTCGACGCCATCTTTTTCCTCGTTGTCGTCCTCATCATTTTCCCCATGCTCATCGTCGGCCCCATCCTCACCCTAAGCCCCATCCTCTCCCTCAACCCCATCCTCGCCCTCATCCTCATCCTCATCCTCGCCCTCATCCTCTTCAGCATCCTCTTCATCACCAGGAACATCATCATCTTGACCACCACTAGAAATTCCGCCTGGTGCATTATATAATGCACCCATCGACAACATAAATGTCTAACAAGCCACACTAGCCTCTGGTGGAAGTGATGAAGATAAATCTTTCATCAGTTTCATACATTCTTTGTCCCTCTTTTGAATTTGTACTTCCAACTATGTGACCTTTTTATAAGACTGTCTTGCATGCTCCTTGACCTGTTCCAACTCGGTGGTACTAGAATGGATACCTGTAGAGGACCAATACCTTTTCGGGACTATATTCTTACCAGGTAGGCATCATACTCGACCAGAGTGCTCATCTCCCAAAACCTGATATAAATGATCATGTGGCCCTAAATTTTCAGGATCCTGGGCATCAAGGGCCTCTAAAGCAACCTGTTAAAAATATTAATAGATTATTAAATTTTAAAATATATATTAAACTTTGAAATAAAAAAATTAAAACTTACAATCTTTTCTTGTGTTGGTTCATTAACCATAGTTCCATCTTTTTTCCTTCTACTCAAGCAAAACCATTTTGCTCGAGGGATACGTCCTTCAATATTCAATTTGTGCTTCTATAATGATATTGAAACAATATAAAGTTCAAGTATAATCATATATTCAATATTCAATAAATCACATAATTTAAGTAGGAAACAATAAAAAGGGCAAGTCCTAAATAAAAATTATAAACAACTATATCGTACCAGCTGCCTCTCATGATCTGACATAGTCGTGCACCCCAAAGTGTGGAGGTATTTCTTTGAATCAATGTTTTTTTGTTTATTTTCAGAAGATTCTTAAATAATGTTTAATAATAAATTAGAAAATATTAATGAAAAATATGAAAACTGTCATTTAAATACCTCAAATGGGATTAATACCTTAAATTTGGCAGTCGCCTAATGGGTAATAATTTGTCGATATTGCTCTATCGGGCAGTCATCCACGATAGGTAATGTCTCCAACTATGTTCTCACTCTATCACACCATCCAACATATAGCTCATTATTATAATCTCTCCAAAGCTCTCCTAGATCCTTTAAATGAGCTGGTCGTGCACCTTCGCCATCAGGGAAGTTATACCGAAGCTGACACCCAATAGATTAATTCATATAAATACAAAGAAAATACTACATTAAATCCAATAGATATTTTACCCATATTTGTTCCCACACATTATCCTTGACTTTGCGTGTCAGATGTCTCCAAGAGAGAGGGCTGACCAGAATGATGTTGAAGTATTTGGCTAGCGTCGCCAAAAAACCCTGACATTCCCGCCCGGATTTATCAATCATCTGTCCATAATCATTATATTCAACCATAAACTGTGTCTGCTGGTTCCATACCGCACGCAAGTGAGTATGCCCCCTCCCCTACCTCCTATCAGTATATGAATTTTTTATTAAAGAAAAAAAATATCAGTACAAGTTATAATAAAAATAAATTTTGGTATAAAAATTTGTTAGAGTTATATAAATATACTTGTGGTAGTCGGATCAATGGGCATCTCTAGATGTGTAGAAGTCGAAGGAATATCCTGTACAGGTGGAGTGTCCCTCAGTGTATGATCCTCATCCACATACTCTGTCGGAGCATGAGTCGAAGAAGGTGGAATATAATAGCTCGGAGATAATGAACCAGAAGCAAAAGATGATGGCACAGACGTCTGGCCAACTGGTAGTGTAAACATCGGAGGCCTAAATATATCATGTGTCCCTAAAGACACACCAAGATCAAAATGGGGCGTAGAATATACGTCTGTGGTAGGGGCATAATCCAATTGGGTACGACTAGTGGATCGTCTAACTCTCTCACCACGAGCCCTCGTACCACCGGCCTCAGTACCGGGACCACCAGATGGTCATCTGACTCTTACACCACCCCCTCCTACCACCAGCCTCTGTACTGGGAGCAATATCAGGCTCCTCATTAGATATCTCTCATCTAGGGTGTGGATCCTAAAAAAATGTTTAACACAAAAGTAAACACATGATATTATAAGTTATTGAAATATATATATTTGAAATAAAATACTCACAATAGGGATGAGTGGAGAAATGGCCATCTATGTCATGAGACGATTATTTTCAGTTATCTTTTTCTTTCGCCTCTCTTCAATGGGTGACATTTCATGCAATGAAAACACATATAGAAAAGGATATTTCCCAAGGAGAGTTCCCTTTTTAGATATTTTATTCATAAAGAACATTGTATTTTACGGATAAGTATTTATTATTTCTTCTATGAAGAGTAATTAGGGACTAGATACTATTTTGCAAAGTTCAAGAAGATACTCCATATGTTCTATTGTGAAAAGGATAAGTGAACAGTGTGTCATTTTATATACATATAGATTTTGATAGAAACATGATACATACTTGTTATGTAATACACATAGTGTAAAAAAATTAAGATGAATAAGATCTTCATGTTTGACATGATCTTAATAAAAGGGGTGATTTCCATGAAATACTATGAATAAATATTACAAACAATTTCTTATGAGTTCATATACATGAAGCTATAATATTTGAAGCATTGAGATTAAAAAAACTATAAATATTTAAAATTAGAACACAAGAAAGAAACACAGTTCCCTTATAAATTTATATGTGTAATGATAACATTAATTGGACAATGTTACACCGATGTAGTGATTTGAGTACCCAATTCGTGGATTTAGTGATTTGAGTGCACAATTTGTGGAGTAGTGAATCATAAAAGTTTCCAAAAACCCTAGAAATAGGGAATAACGATATCCTTGAGAATAAAAGGATATGATTGAGAAGAGGTGGAAGGAAATCCTTGAGAAGAGGTGGAAGGAGTCTAATCTGGAAGCTGATCCGATGGAAGAGGTGCACCTTTGCTGGGGCTTCTCAAGGGATTTTGGGAGTCAGAATCACTTCTAGAAGATCCACACAATTCTTCTAGAATCGGGGGGGGGGGGTTGCCTGTGTTTGTCGAATTTGGGGCATCTTTTTTCCAACAGTTATTAAAACCATAGGGAAATCATTGTTTCCCAACAGTTTGATAAAACCGTTGGGAAAACTCCCTCGAAATCCATCATTACCAATGGTTTATGAAAACCACTGGTAAAACTCCCTCGAAATCTATATTTACCAATGCTTTATGAAAACCGTTGGTAAAGATCACTTATACCAACGGTTCTTTTGAACCGTTGGTATACAAGTTTTGGGAAAAGTATGATTTCTAGTAGTGTGTGTTTGTGTCCATGTTGTTAAATATGATATGGTGTAGCTAAATTTTATCCATAAATTTTCTATCTTGCATAGTCAAGCATATGACTGAGATATATCATAAAGTGTGATATATTTTAAACCTAAGGGTTTTTTCTATAGCATAGGTTATGATATGTGATATCATAAAGTGTGATATAGTTTAAACCTAAGGGTTTTTTTCTATATCATAGGTTATGATATGTGATATCATAAGACATGATAGAACCTGGGTTGTGTGTAAAAATGGAGTATCATAATGTAATTATGATATATAAGATATTATAAAATACGATTGATGCATTAGTATATCACCTATAATATTTGATGACAAAAAACATAGCAAACAATTGGATTTATATCATAGAATATGATTGATATACGCATTATTTCTCTTCTATATCAATCATATTTTAGGATTTAAAATGATATTATTATTTTTAAATTATTATATAGCCTAAAATGTTAAAATTTTAATATTTTGTATTTTTTTATAGTTTATAAATTTTTTATAAATTTTATGTTTTAGGGATTGAAAATATTATATTTTTCATGCCTAAATTAAATATTATATGTTCATATTTATATCTTATTTTTTGTAAAATAAATAAATTATTTATTTGTTTGTTTATACATTTAAAATATTCTTATTTTTAATGTTTTTATGGAATGTGAATATTTTGTAAGGTTAATTTATATGATAAATTTTCTGTAGTATAATTTCTATCATTGCATTGAATGCTATGAATGATGTCATAATATTTAGTTTTCGTATACATTTACCTTGGTTTTTTAATAAAGTTATTATCTTGAATATAGATATTAAATATAGTTTGTTCATATTATATTACAAATAGATGGGGAAGGGGAGCTACAAAGCTATAAAGAAACATAAAAACACACACATTTAGGAATCTAGGGAGACTCAAAACTAAGACCTCCCTAACACCCCATGGGGCCCTTTTCCACTAGGATAATCCATGGGGGCTATAGTTTTTTCATATTAGGTTTTAGAGTTATTATGGATAAGATTATTTATTAAATAAAGTCTCCCTGAGGATAGGGACTTGGGATCATACTTCCTACTAACCTAAAGGATTATTTCTTATTCTATAAAGGTGGGAGTTAGGTTTTTGTTGCTCTGGGATTACTCAATTGGATATTTTCAATCTCATGTAACTCTAATCCACTACATTAATAGTTCAAATTTCATATTCATATAATGAATTTGGATATGTTTGAATATGTTTGACTTCTATTTTTGGGTGATTGACATGAACTTTTGGTGGTGTGTAAATAATTATACATTAATGTGGTGTGGAAACATTCGTTTGATGGATGGAATAAGGATTCAAAAACTAAATCATTAGAATCATTCATAAAAAATGGAATAAAACATGATAATATAAATATTGAATCAAATATAATAGTTATGAATTTAATATGCATATAATGTATATTATGTTCGTGAGAATTTAAAAGAAACCCCCTTCAAATACTAAGTGTGAGATTCATTCCAAAGTGATTCTTTTCAATACCTCGATCATCCAACCCAGTAGTTTTGTTCCAAATTCTGGTTCACCAGGATTGTATTTTGTAAGGAAAGTAAGTAATGTGGTTATACTATTGGTTATTCTTGTTTTATTTGGTCTAAACATATCTAGTAAACCCTAATGTTTTGGATACTAGAGTAATATAGTTGAGTGAATCCATATGATGGATTTAGATAAAGAATTATGTTCTTAACTATGAAAAAAACATAATTGTTATAATTATGATAATTCTCTACCTATATATCTAAGTGATTATATAGACACTAAGTTGGACTCAAATATTTTCAAAATATATATCTTGGCTTACTAAATGTACATGATGTAAAGGTTTATCATTTTTAGTGGGATTACATTCATTAAATTTACTTGATTAAAATATTTTAAACATGATACTCACCCATAGATATGTCATTGCTATATATTATTACTTATATCGTGATAACAATTTTGAGATTTATTTTGGGTATGACTTATAAAAAAATTATATATTGGTATCTAAGGTTTAGAAGTGTTCTCAAAGAGAATTATTTTGAGTATATAAATGTGAATGTAATAGAGGTTAATTTCACTAACTCTGAATCATGGGTATTAGATATCGGGTGTGTATCACACATTTTTATTGATAAACATAGACTCATATATAGGATAGAATAAAAAAATTGTGAATTAGATATTTGTTTTGTGAATAGATAATGAGTTTCTATATTAGATGTTTTCACTTATAATTTGACTTTACCAAGTGAATTAATACTAGAATTCGAAAATTGTTATTATGTTCTTTCCATAAATAGAAATTTTATTTTTGGATCTTGTATATAAAAAATATGTTTTACATTTATTAGTAAGAAAAATAATAGTTCTATATATAAGAACGAAATGTTTTATGGCATTGGTAATATGGTTAGTGTATTATATATTCTAGATATGAATAATTAAATCTATAAAATTCAGAATATGAAGGCTGGGGTTGATTCTAATCCCACCTACCATTTTCATTATCACCTTATACATATAAACAAGAAATTCATCAAAAGACTCTATAGATATGGACTTTTGGAACCATTTAATTATGAATCATATAAAAATTACAAATCTTTTTTATTTGGAAACATGAGCATATAATATTTTAATAGAAATGGTTAATGGGATAGTATACTATTAGATCTTGTACATAGTGATATATATATATATAGACCAATGAGTACTCAAGAAAGTTGTGGTTTTAAGTAATTAATTACTTTTTATTATAACATTATTCATTATGGTTATGTGTTAATAGTAAGATACAAATATGAAACCTTTGAGAAATTTAAATATTTTTAGAAAAAGTTCATAATCAACTAGGAAAAAGTATTAATATTTTCTGAACATATTATGGTGGTGAATAATTGAGCCAAGAATTCACTGATCTTCTAATAGATTAATTAATTATTCTACTACTCACTCATCCTTGAAAAATATATTGTAATAGTGTGTCTAAGAGGAAGAATCATATCATGTCAGACATAGTTCGGTCGATGATGATTCATTGTGACCTAACTATTTAATTATAGGGTTATGTTCTGGAGACTGTTGAGTTCCTACTTAACCATATTCCATTTAAATTAGTTATAAAGAAACCATATGAGATATGTCATATAAATCATTCAAAAAAATTAATAGTATTTGTTGTTGGGAAGAATATATAAGACATTTTTCTTATAATAATCTCATACCTAAATTAGAAAAATTATTTTTATTTCTTTATGACAAAGATACTATGGGATATTATTTCTATAACCCGACTGAAAAAATGTGTTTTTGGATCGATACGGTGTTTTACTTGAGAGGATACACATGGATCAAGTAATAAGTGAGAAGAAAGTTAAACTAGATAAGTTTAATACTAATAAATAGGAATTGTTCTGAAAATAGAGGTAGGATCAGTTCTATGAAATGTTATGAAAGAATAACTTACTCTAGTTATATAAGAACCTAGAAGGTTTTGTAGGATTCATCAAGATCATGAGAGATATGGATTTATTATAGAAAATCATAATGAAGTGATATAAATATTAAATAAAACTATAACCTATTGGGATGAATTTAAATGTTATAATTCCAAAAAAAAGGTTAAATTTTATATAATATAATATTGTAACACCATAATATTTTAAAATAATGTTATGTTCGATAGATTACATTGAACAGAACACCAAGATTAAATGAACTCAAAAATATTATTATTTTAACACAAACATTACAAACTAGACATTAAATTAACAGGTATGAATAAGATTAACTATATTATTAAATAAATAAGAATTTATATTTAATATATATTTAACTATTCTTATGAAATTAACACATGATTTTTATTAAAGACATTTTATTCTTTAAATATATATTTTCTTAAAAAATCAATTTTTATTGTTTTCTATGAGAAAAAATATAATTTATTTTTTAAAAATTTTATAAAAAAATATTTGACAAAATAAACTTCATTGTTTTACTCATCACATCAAAATTAGCTTAGGGTAATTTTTTTGGGAATTTTCTGAAAAAGAAAATTTTTAGGTTAAAAAGTGAAAATATATTTTTTACAAAGTACCATAACTCTTATGAAATAATTATTATATGATCAGTAATTAAAATTTATTAACCCTTATTCTTGATCATAATTTATTTATGAAATTACATAATATATAATTTTTTACATTTATAAACACATGTTTATCAATTTTGAAAACCATGATTTTAACCTTAAAAAAACTATTTTTATGAGTTATACGTGTAACATATTTAGAATTGATTTTTATCACTATTATAAATTGAATCAAGTAAAACTAATTCCATATTTTTAATCACAATTTCAAAATTATTTTATAAGTTCATTTTCATTTTTAGGTATAAAAATTTTACAGTTGTAAAAAAAATTACAGTAGTGTCTGTAAAATAGTGTAGCGGGTTAAAGTTAAAAGGTAAAAGCTTAAAATACCAAAAACCTGAAACATTAAATGGGTGATTTATGTGTTTATTGGAATTAATAATAATTTATAATTTTAATTATCTACAAAATTATTTTTAATTAATTTCACACAAATGTGGTTGGCTTGAAATATAAAATAGTCATTAATTAATAACTTAAAACTACCCCTCCTCAAGTATAAATACCACTCCTCACCACCCCCTTTTTCCTCACAATACTTTAAAATATTAAAATATATACCAAAACCTATTCTACACACTCTATAAATATAAAAGTGATGATATTATAACAAAAATACCAATTCCAAGTTCCTCAAGGGGTCCTTCAAGGAGGTGATATTCAAGAGGTAACTTTCTCAAACCACCTCTCTTGATTTACATTCGTCTTATAACTTATATTAACCTTATTCATCCATAAAATCATAATAACTCCAGTATAATTTATATACTATAATATTATATGTATAATTAAATATTTTATATCCCCCCTTTTCTCATCTCCTTTTATTCAAAGAAACCAAACCATTGTCCAAATTAAGGCAGTTAACTGTCCCCATGCATAATGATTTTATTTGTTTTACATTATTGCCTTCAAGGCTGGTCGTAAAAGTATTAATATGGTTAAATAATATTTTAATAGGTATATTATAACCTATTTAATGTTTTATAACTAATATATAGACATAATATTAAATAAAATGAAACTAGTTCGTGATGGTCAGAAAAAAAACCCACCAAATAAATAGAACATTTATCATTAACATTTCATCAAATGAATCATCCTAATGTCAGAAAGAAAAATGATGTATGGGACCATTTAAACTTCTATAAGTTCATGAACAACATCTAATTTCAATTCTATAGTTTTATTTCCATTTGAGAAGAATATTCATAATTATACACAAGTGAACCGACCATGAAACCATAAATCAAACACACCCAAAACAATGAAAATAATGAAATATTATTAAAAAAAAATGTGGTAAGATGTTATAAAAGTATAATATAAGGCATTATAAATATGAATATTGTTCTATTATAAATTAATAACATCATTTAAACCATTATATAGTATTTTTATGTATGCATAACTAAATAGAAACGTGAGGTAAAGTAATTCTTAACTCAATTTTAATTCATTGGGTTAAACTTTTACTTCATTGATTATTACATGATAAGATTATGTGTGAAATATAATTTACAATTTTTTATGTGTATTTTCATAAAATACACATAACTGGTTAATTTTATAAATGCTCACCTCAATGATGTGATCTTTTTAAGGGACTTTGTCTACATGTTCTTTCATTAAGGATTATTTTGAAGTTATGAACCAATATTCTTTTCTAAGGTATATATAACACCCCTTTTACAATTTATATCATGAATTTATTTATTATAATGATATATAAATATTTTTAAATTTTTACTCTTTTAGGGGGCATATGATTAGACTAATTGCATAGTGGTATGGGTTTGTTTCACAGTCTCATCTAGGACTATTTATGTTTAAGTATCCACTGAGGAATATTTCACTTCCATGTCCATGTGTTAAAAAAATCAAAAATTTCTTATTATTATCCTATAAATATTTAAAAAATGAATTTTTTGGCTTATTACAAAATTTTTTGAAATGAATTTTTTTTCCTTTTCAAAATGATTTACTTTGTGACTTTTCTGACAAAAATACTAAAAGAATTGTTTTCTAACTTTTACGGCATGAGTGGATTTTATCACTATCATAAAGCCTTAATGATTATAATATTCCTTTACAGGTTTATAAAGTTATTTTTAAAGAAAATATTTTCTTTTATAATTAAATTTTTTAAAATAAATGATTTCAAAGTAAAAGAAGATATTTTCCTCAAAAAAATAAATGATCTTAATAAAGTATTTTAATCTATGTCAACATACATTGTTAAATATTATGATATATTGAGATTAATCTCTTATGATATTATATAACATATTTTATGGAATGGTTTATGATAACTTGGATTTGGAATTTAATATTTAGATAACATTCACCATTTTACTATGGATTGTTTGTGATTATGTTTACTGATTGGGGAATGTTATTTACATTTTTCTTCTAGTTTCAATAAAAATATATATGTTGATTGTGTTTCACCTATTTTATATGAGGATTTAATTGGAATTATTAAGTGATGGGTGGGGCCTGCTATAGCCCCTCGATGCATCGGTGGGTCTCATGACAAAAACTAAATTGGGTGTTGGCCAAGGCCTTACCTATTTATTATATTCTTGGAAAAAAATCCTTAATGGTATTAGATTATTGGAATGAAGCCTCAATGGTAAGTTTTAGATTTCTAAAATTATGCATTCCATCATTATGATATTAGTTATTTATTTCCCTGTGATTATTTCATTAGTAGAATAAAAATGGTTATGTTTTCTATATCATGTTATTATTTATATGGAATTATTTGATCATATTTTTTTCTGACCATATTATTATCAAGTTATTTATTAAATGACATGTGTTTTAGTTATTTACCTTTCCATATTTTTTATTTATTATTTATGATAGCTTTCACTATATACATACCCTTACTGAGCATCTGAACTCACCCCTTTCTTTTGTTTTATTTTTACCTAGGATTCAAATTTTTTTACTATTATTGATTTTCAGGGTTAATCTGGGAGAATAATGGTATTCTCAAATGATTATATATGTTGTATTTTATAATTTCAATTGTAATGTAAGGTTCAAGTATGTATTTATTTTCCTAAAACTACTAAATTGTTCATCCCTTCTGGATGTGATTCCTTGTATATTATGCCAATGTAATAAAGTAACCACTAGCTCTGGGATACTAAGGTCTGGGTCTTTATAGTTGATATCAGATATAGTTTTTGTAGAAACCTTGGGAACTAGATCTAATAAAACATAGATTGGATAATGAAACCCTATGATATAATTTGTAAATACTCCCAAAGAATCCAATATTATGATTTAGGGAATAGTTATACCTAAATTTTCAATTTATGTTAAGTAGTTTTGATATTATACATTATGTTTCATAATGTTATGATATAATATAGTGTATTAAATTATTTAGAAATTGCTCTAAGTGTAAGGAATGGTAATCGTATCAATGCACATAATCCATGTAGGGATTTTCCTCTTGGGAAAGATAATGAAACTGGAGATGGAGTTATGGCTAGAGCTTGAGATGTAGGTGGAGCTGAAAAAATTGTAACAATATTGGGATAACTGACTCAAGTTATAAAAAATAACCTTACCCATATGGAGCAGCACGATCCACAATGCATTGTAACAATGTTAGACTTCTTCATGCAAAAAAAACCTACATCATTCAATGGGACTTCAAATCCATTTGTATCTGAGTAGTGGATAAGTTCCTTAGAGAAAATATTTATCACTTTGGGGATTAATGAAAGGGATAAGGTTATCATGGAAGATTATTGTCTCTTGGGGGATGCATATTGTAACATCCTGACTCAGATACCACTAAAATGATTCTCCAATATGGTTCTTTATGAGGCCTCAAGTGCACATCCTCGTATTCTAGAGGCTACCAACTAGTAGTGAGGGCCTAAGGTGTGTTTGTAGAGATACTATTCCCTCATATCGAGTAACCAAAAGTAAAAATATCTAGATAACATCCTAGTAGTAAATAAATAGATTGTGGATGCAGTAAATAAACTAAAATAGAACATGTTGTAATAATAAATCAAATTTTATGAAATCCAAAACCACCATGTTATATATACAACACTAGTCACCCATTGGGATAACTATATATACAAAAGTAAATAAAAGGAACTAAAATCAAATTACAAGTCTCTACTATTATCTCTGATCCAGAACACATCCCTAGTCTCTATAATATATTGAACTACACCTTCCCAATCAAAATAATCCACATGAGTGGATCTTCTCGATCATGTAACCTTAGGCAGCATACCTATCTACCATGCATCTGTACTCAACCTGAAAAGAATACATAAGTTATGTATGCACACTGAGGTTTACGTACAAGGGTGATAAATAATCCCAATTGGTCACCCCAATGATGAACCTATAAAATTCTACCATAAGTGCATGCTTATGGAATATGCTCAGCCTAACTAAGACACAATTGGAAAGATAAAAAAAATAATGTGAAACCATAGTCTATACATAGGTATTTAATCTCGTTCAATTAGGACAAGTTCCATCATGTATATTTATATTTATATGAATAAGTATTTATATTCCCATACATGTACATATATATATAAATATGAGTATACATGAGTAAACTAAATAAAATAACCTAAATCAATAGTAATAAATCCTTAGTTTAGTAATCCCAATCTCCTGGACATCCTATGAAAAGGGAATTTATCTAGATGTCATACTACTCAAGTCATGTATCATTAAGTCGATCTTTGGGTCTATAATCCTAATTGACAAAACTTTCTTCTGTTAGTTCCATAATGTCTCTGGGAAATCTATGTCACCATAGGGGGATACTCATCCTAACCCCGGGTTTACTCGTACTTGCCTAAAATCACTATAATAATGGATTCCAGGGATGTACATCTTAACATATAGTAAATAGACTATGGATGGATCCCATGCCTCTTATTCCATGTAAATCCAGTCCAATGTTTAATCCCTAGGTCCCAACCCACAGGTGGTCACGACATTGCAACTTGGATGAACCCTAAGGGTCTAACCCTTAGGTGAACTGTAAGGAGATCTCATCAGTGATATATCCTTCAAATCCCTTGTGGTATCTAATCAAGAAGATCAGAATCATACCTATCACTCAAGAGAGAATAATCATCCATGGGTATCCAATGATGTGAAATTCCATGCCCAACACCGATATCTAGTAATCGATCCAGGAGAGCGTAATCATCCTTATGACTTGAGAGAGTCTAATCATCCATAGTTATAATAAAATAAAGGAGAGAATAATCATACTCATAAAATTTCAATCAGAGTGTAGTGAAATCATCCTCATCACTTGGAAGATCATAATCATCCATGAGTATCATTACTAGGGATGTTATTCCTGTATATCATAATCATATGATCAAAATCCAAATCCTAGGAATAAACTCTTAAAATACCAATAATATAATAATAAAAACATAAAAGATCAATAACCATATCATTGGTAGTACATCTAGGTGTGCCAATAAATATAAGAAACAGCATGGCTTAGAATCTGGATCTTAGGAAAGCACATTAGGGCATCCTGATAAATGAATAAGACAGATCCTAAGAAGAACATATGGGCATCCCAAAGAGAAATAAATATGCATCACGTTAGGCTCATCATCCACTAGTAAGTAAGATCCTCTGGTAAACATTTCTACATCACTAATAAACAAGTATAAGTATAAAGTAAAGAGTGAGGGTGGTTGAATGCCTAAACCCACCACTGTTGTCATAGCTTCATGGGCATACATATTTTTCATGGGTTCTAAGGTGACACATGCTGCCATCTCTAACCAATCCTGGAGTACAAGCTCAGGTTCATTCAAACATCAAAGAACCAATTGGGTCCCTCAATTCATGCACAAAAGATGCATCCTACATGAGATCCTCTACAAGGAAAACAAAAGGAGTAATCTTACATTGGATCCTTGATGGTAAGTAAACAGAGGTATCTTACCTGAGATCCTTAAAATGGTATACATGTAAAGGAATCCTACAATGGATTACCTAGGTCAGATTGTAAGAAAATACATCCCTTAGGGGATACTTGATAAATATTAAGAAAATTGAGGCATCCTACAGGGGTTCCTCTAGGTGGAAGCATAAGAAGAGGTTCCATATAGGGGATCTTTGGAAACAACTAACCTCACAACCTCCTAGTCTAGAAGGGAAAATCTCACAAGGGATAAATAATCATAGGAGGAGATACAAAGGTATTAGTTAATAGAGATAGGCCATGGACTATATCATATCAAAGGGTATCACTCTCAGGAGACAAATGGATTTGATTACTAGAGGAAGAACCCCTCAAATCACTCGAAACACTTGTTTTCCACCAAAAACAACAGATCCACCCACAAGGGTTCCTAAGAAATCATAATAGGGGATTAAAACTTAAAAATAGTAAATCTACTAGTATTTAAGGAAAAATGATAAAAATGGCCTACCTTTGGGTGTAATTCGCCAAAGCTTTTCCTTTTTCAATGCTACATGGATATCACATGATGATCTGGCATGTCCTGGGCTCTGTGGAGCTACCTTCTTTATTCTCCCTCTCTCCCTCTCTATCTCTATCTCCCTGCCCCATTTTCACTATCATTTTCATAAAGGGGGGTCCACATAGGGTGTACACAAGAATCTAGGGGATAATGAAGAAAATAAATGAAGAAAAAAAGGAATAAAAAATAAAATAAAAAGAAAAGGGTCTATAGTCCCAGCACCCAAATTATTTTTATGCCCAATCTAGGAAAAAAACCCATTCCAAACTCAATGAAGGAGTTGAAATATCAATCAGATTCTCTAATCAAAATATATCTCTAAACCAACTTTTCAAATAAATTAATATTTAATTAATTAAATATTAATTATTAATTATTCTCCTAAAATTTGAATAGTTTATAATTCCACAAAACTCCTCTAATATGGTAAACACCTTATTCCAAGACTAAAAGAGTGGTTAGAAAAACAATATGAGATCATATGCTAGGTGGAAATTACCATTTTACCCCTTATAAGAATTCGATACTAAAATTTCAAATTTATGATCAAAATTACAGCCTGGAGAAACATGAGTCCTTAGAATCTCCCCACTATAAACCTTCCCTTCCTCAAGAATCCTTAGTGTAAAAACCAGCAATCATTCCCTCAACATGAGCATATACACAACAACACCATATCAACTGTCGAACAACTAGTCTCATGTCATTGACAACTATCTCCTATATGGGGGACATTTAACTATGACTGATCTTGTGCTCCCCACCAAATGAATACCCTTATCGTTGTCTCACAACACAACTTTGATCTCAATATCCCATGAAAAAACCGAATTTAAACTGAAATGAGGGTCACCACCCTAAAATAGCTAATGGTACACTCCCCACCATATGAATTACCTTATATCTCTACTCAAGTGTAACCTCAGTAGGTTAATTTATCAATTAGGAACAATATTTAAAAGAAAATAATCTCAACATAGAGCCGATTCTCTCTTAGTTTTCTCAAGATGATTTCAATATAGAGCATTATCGTCTCTAACTAAGAGTACAGTAAGATTCCATAAAAAGGCATATACAAGTCTCTTCAATCTGTGCTCACTTCCAAAAGGATATACTTTACTTCAACCAACACCTGGCACCACATCTCCTAACAATGGGTGCCTAGGTTTAAACATGAGTGAACCACCTGACGACACCTGATTTATTCTCAGTGTCTCCTATACCAGGAAGGGACACACATCATTTAACCACAAATCCCTAAGAAACCATGCCCATAGAAATACTTTGAAAACATCGGTCCTCATCTCACACATGACTACTCACCTATCTACGATTTAAATGATATCACTTGTAACTAGTGTGTACCTTTATCACTTGAATCATACTCTAGAGATTCATCCATCACACGGCTAATATGATCATGCTACACAACATTTCAATCCCATTAATCCATAAGATCCCTTGGAACTCCTCTTCAAAATTGAGCACCTCACCTATGCCATAATCTATTTCCACGAACACCCATCACCCATCATCGTTCCAGTCATGAGCATCTGACCATAGTCTGACTACATTAGTGATAGTGGAAACACTAATCAACTAGGTTAGGCACCTGAACAATCCTTCCTAGAGAAGTCAGCCATGATTCCAAAGAACCCAAGGTGATTATCGAAATCTAAGGGAATCAACATTCCTATATCTTAAAACTCAAGCACCTACTATGACTTGATCTCAAAATGAGTGCATAACTGAGCTCACTTCCTAATAACGCATTCATAAACATCATTAAACATCTCAAGTAGGGTTCCCTTGATTAAAATGAACATCGAATGACAAGGGTGTGAGTCAAAACTAAGGGCCTCTAGGTCTCCTACCTGAACCTACTAATCAAGTCTCATAACTAGGTCACAAGGTCTAACCACTTATCCTAAAAGAACAAACCTCTATAAAGAAGGTAAAAATCACAACAACCTAAGAGGGTCAAAACTACCAACATTGACCTACAAGGAGCCTAACCAACACTAAGGGTTCTCATAAGGAACTTCTCCCTAGAGTTTATGATACCAACGTAGAAGAGATAATGAAATGACACTCACCGAGCATCTGTATATAGTAATACCCCATCTAGTTCTAGTTCATGAGAAATTTCCTCCTACCTATCAAAATCGTACATAGAGATTTGAATATATAACCAAAAAAGAAGTTTGTTAAGTAGAATGTAATTAAAATATATGTAGAAAAACACTATACATATTGTTACTGACACTTTAAATAACTGAACCTGAGAAAAAATACAATAAAAGGAGTTCAACACTTGGTTATAATGTTCCCTATAAACCTACAAGAGTAGTTATACCTCATCTACATAAGGACTGAGTCATCATCCACACCATTAAATTTATAAATGTAGATCCACATCACCTTCCATCAGAAGGAAATATATATGTGTAATTTGGTCCAATTGAGTATAATTCCACCAAAAACCTATACGGGAAAATGCTATTTAGTTTTTTTTACACTTTAAACAATTTTCTTCTGCTATAAGTAAAATCACACACTATTAGTCCTATAAACTTTAAATACGATTTGCCAAATATGATTCATGAGATGCCTCTTTATTTGTAGTCTAAGAGTCAAAATCAATCACTGGCCTCTTTTCAAAGTCCAAAGAGTATGTAATCCATAATAAATCATAAAATTGACCTGACATGTGCCTCAATCAAAGAAAAAAATCATATACAACTATAACATTTCATATTAGAAAAATAATCTCATATCCCAAGAAACCATGACTTCTTACCAAAATAAGTGTTCTCGATGAACCAATGTGATATCCATCATGGGTTTGATACATTCTTAATACTCATATCTACCATATCCCAAATAGTAATACAATAGGAAAGGAAGCACCTCTTATACTACTTTGTAACATCCCAATCTTAATTCCACTAAACTGATACTCTAAGACAATTAATTATGAGGCCTCAAGTGTGCCTCTCCATACTCCAGAGGCTTCCGACTAGTAGTGAGGGTATAGGGTGTGATGGTGGGGATACTATAATCTTGTATCAGAGAAATCAAATAAGAGAAATAGCTAAGTATCATACACATAAGTAAATAAATAGAGTAAAAAAGTTGTAAATAAATTAAAATAGAACATTTTGTAATAATAAATGAAAAAATATAAAATCTCAAACACACATGTCATACATACAACACTGATCACCCACTGGGATGACCATATATACATGAGTACATAAAAGGAACTGAAATAAAAGTATAATCCTATATTACTATCTTCAAGCTAAACCACATACCCAGTCTCTATACTCTTTCAAACAACACTAACCCAATAAAAATAATCCACATGATTATTTCTTCTCCACCATACAACCATGGGCCTCAGCCCTATATACCATGCATCTATGATCAAACTGAAAATAAGACATAATTTTTTCACTCACACTAAGGTGAATGTATAGGGGTGACAAATAATCTTAATTTTCCACCCCAATGATGAGCCTATAAAATTTTTCCACAAGTGTGTCTTTATGAAATATGCTCATCCTAGCTGAGACACAATAGAAATATAAATAAAACAAATAACGTGAAACAACGGTCGATCCCCGGTTCTATAATCCTGGTCAAATGTGAAAAGTTTCATCATGTATATTTATATTTATATGAGTATATATGTATATTAACATACATATACATATACATATACATATACATATACATATACATATACATATACATATACATATACATATACATATACATATACATATACATATACATATATATATATATATATCTGTGTGTGTATGTGAACATACATAATTATGGGGATGAAATAACATGAATCAATAGTAGTTGATCCTTGGGTCCATAATCCTGAATGCCGACACATCTTGTGAAAATGGAATTGAGGTGGATTTCGTATCACTCAAGCCATGTATCATTAAGTTTATCTCTAGGTGTATAATCCCAATTGACAATATTTGCTTCATCCAGTTCCATAATTTCTCTATGAAAATTATGTCACCATATGGGGATACTCATCCTAACCTCGGGTTCACTTGCACTCACCTCCAATCATTGTAATAATGGATTCTAGGTAAGTACGACTAGACATCCTGTTAATGGACTAGATCTAGAATCCATGATGCTCATTCCATGTAAATCTAGTCCAAAGTCGGATCCCTAGGTCCTAGTCTTTAGGTGGTCATGACATTATGAAATCATATGAACCCAAAGAGTTTCACCCATATATGAATTGTAAGAAAATCTCATCAGTGAGACGCCATGCCCACCCCTCAAGGTCTCTAATAAAGGATAACATAATCCTCCCTATCACTTGAGAGAGCATAATCATCCATGGGTATCCAATGATGTGAAATGACATTTCTAAAATTGTGGTCTAGTAATCGATTTGGGAGATTTTAATCATCCCTATTTCTCGAGAGAGAGTAATCATCCATGAGTATAATCAGATCAAGGAGAGTATAGTCATCCTCATTATATGTCAATCAGAGGAGAGTGGAATTGTCCTCATTACTTATAATTATCCAGGAGTATCATTACTAGGTATGTTATGCACGTATATCATAATCATAGGCTCAAAATCCATATCTTAGGAGTCACCTCTGGAAATCCCAATTATATAATAATAAAAACATATAGGTTCAGCAACTAGATCCCAAGTAGTACCTATGGGTATGCTAATAAATATAAGAAATAACATGGTTTAGAAGCTCGATCCCACTAAAGAATATCAAGGAATCCCAATAAATGAATAATACATATGTAACACCCCGGGTCCGGAAGACACCCAGAGGCGCCCCGTACCCAGTTGGTCACATGGCCTCAAGCGTATTTCCCCAAACGCCAGAGGCTGCCGACTAGCAGCGAGGGCCTTGGGTGTGATAGTGGGGAAACTATGCCCTCATCAGCAGAGTACACAACGAAAGTACACAAATACATACAACAACGGAAGCATTAAACATCCATCCACAATAGCAGTGGAAGACTGATAAATAAAAAACTAGAGGATAAATATATGTAAATGATCCATGATACACATATGTATATGAAAACAGCCAACAAGTCACAATGCTGAATACATTACTAAACCAAAGTACAAAAGAAAACAACAGATGAGAAACTCCTCAGCATCGCAAGCCTTGGCTTGGCCCCATTCTCTCCAGCTCCAGTGCAATCAATAACCTGAAGTAGAAGGGCACTTTCCCTTATCCATACCCGCAACAATATAATCTGTTTGGGCCCAAAATCATGGACCAAACAGGGTGTGAGACAAAGTCCTAGTAGGAAACCACCCAAGGATCTGTGCCTAACAGTCAGTGAATATATGGCAAGTAAAAGTACAGAAAGTAGTCACTCAAACAAGTAGAACAAACAGGTAAGCATCCACAGAAAAAAGTAAAACAAATAGGTAAGCAGCCACATGAGCAAGTAAAACAAACAGGTAATCAGCCACACTAGCAAGTAAAACAAACAGGTAACCCTCTGGGTAGTTCTCACATCCTAACACCTATGGTTCGACCTACAAGTACTAGAAACCCTCTGGGAGGCACACACAGTATCACCCCTATGGTTCAGCTAACGAATAGACTCTATGAGGAATCACTCACCGTGAATTCCCCCTATAGTCTCATATCATACTAAAGGTGCTTTGGGGAAGCAATCAACGTCTCATTCCCCCTGTGGCCTGCGTCGAGGAACTACAAACTCTCTAAAGAAGCACTCAACGACAATTCCTCCTCTGGTCTCACATCCTAAATTAAAGACACTCTGGAGAAGCCCTTATGTCCATTCTCCCGATGGTCTACCACACTAGGTTCTCACATCCCTGTGTAAAAATAAACATTATAGCATCGCGTAACGGCCAAAGTAAACCTAAAGAACTACTTGGCTAACATTATACATCATATCACTATGGAAGAATAGTGATACCATCCTACAACTAGGCATGTAACTGGCAATAGCATAACAAGAAAAACTAGACCAAACAGTCATGAACAGGCAAACATGCATAGGAAAAGCATCCAAAGTACAGTAAATTACCCTATTCACAAACAATAACCTCAACTCAAGCATATAAGAAAAGCAGGAAAACAACAAGGGAAAATAGGAAACACAAAGTACCCCATTCAAGGATATTGGTGGAATATGCACAAATACTCAAAGACTTCCTATAGAAAGGCACAAACCACATACCTCGACATTAGGAGATTGATATACCCAAACCTCGAAGCTTAAATCTCCCTGGAACGTTGTAGATCTATGAAAACTCCCAAAATTCTCAACCCACAATAACTTGAGAAAGAGGATGAATTGGAAGATAAATCTCTAGGAGAAGGAAGACCGTACTGTTGCGGTTCCAATGCAATCGACGGCGGTCAATTCGGAGAACGGACGAAGGCTCAGGGGATCAGAGGAGATTCATGGTCATATGGGATGCCTTCGGTTGAAGAAGATAGAGAAGAATATGGTTCTAGGGTTAAGGCGTGACCCTGTTCTGTTTAATGAACAAAATAAAGTACACAACATATAATTTTAGAGTACACAGCATGTACTAGGATTTTCCATACTCCTCTTTAGGTGGCCTCCATGTCACCCCTACATGGTTGTGTGTGTGTCCATGACACAGCCAGCACATGGCCTCGAGCGGCAATGAAGTACACGAAATGTACTCAGAAAGTACATGGCATGTACTTCAAAAGTTTCTAGAAACTCATCTTTTCTCAAAAACTCCAGAAAAAGGAAAAACATACCTAAAAGGAAGGTTCGAGTTCTTACAAACTTCCCCCTTTAAATAAATTTGTCCCCAAATTTCCCTAGCGAGGCATAGAATAAGAAACCTCGAACAACTCCAGCCACTGCGATCGTACATTGGCCTCCCTCTCCCAAGTCTCGTCCTGTACTCACCCATGCTGCCATAGCACCCATACTAGAGGAACATACCGACCAAGGAGAACCTTCGTACTACTATCGACAATCCGAATAGGATACTCCTCAAAAGATGCATCTTCTTCGAGCTCAACCTCATCAGGTTGAAAGACATGAGACGGGTTTGAAAAGTAACATCGGAGCTGAGAAATATGGAAGACTTCATGCATAGCCCGGTACCTTTGAGGTAACTGCAACTGATAGGCAACCCGCCCAACTCTCTTCAACACCTCAAACGGCCCGACGTACCGTGGTGAAATCTTACCCTATCTCTAAATCCTCTTGTGTCCCAACCTTGGTGCGACACGTAGGAAAAACTGATCCCCGACCACGAACTCCCGAGTTCATCTCCACTGATTAGTATAAGAATTCTGTTGAGACTGCACCATATCCATCCTCTTCTGAATCAACTCTATCTTCTCTGAGGTCCCTTAAACAAGACGAGGTCACAGCAAAGCTGCCTCTCCTACCTCCAACCAACATAAAGGTGATCGGCCTGGCCTACCATACAAAGCCTTATAATGTGTCATTTGAATAGTCACATTAAAACTATTATTGTAGGCGAACCCCACAAGAGGTATATTCTTCTCCCAAGAACCTCCAAAGTCTAGAATGCAAGCTCGAAGCATATCCTCAAACACCTGAATCGTACGCTCATTCTGGCCATCTGTCTGGGGATGGTATGTTGTACTCAAAAGTACTTGTGTACACAAAGCCTTCTGAAACCCCTGCCAAAACCGAGAAGTAAAACTTTAATACCTATCTAAAATGATGGAGTGTGGAACTCCATGCAGATGTACAATCTCTCGGATGTAAAACCATCACATATCATCAACACTAAAGGTCTCCTTGATCAACAACAAGTGAGCAACCTTCATGAGTCTATCAATGACAACCCATACTACATCATTGCCTCAAGGAGATCTCGGAAAACTGGTCAAAAAGTCTATCGCGACGTCATTCCACTTCCACTCGAGAATGGGTAACTGCTGTAAAAGACCTTCTGGTTGCTGACGTTCCGCCTTCACCTACTGAAAAGTGGAACATCTCATGAAAAAACCAGCAACATCTCTCTTTATACCTGGACACCAATACTAGTGGTGTAGATCACTATACATCTTGGTGACGCCAGGATGAACTAACCAAATTGAGGAATGAAAGTACCGCATCAGCTCCTCGTGTATGTCTATTGACACCCACATGCGTCCCTGGAAACGCAAGATCTCATCCCCACCCATTGTCCATCCAGGAAGAGGGTCCTCTCCTGACACGCTTTCCCATGGGACTAGGCCTTCAGAATCTGATAGCTTACTCATTAGTACCCGAACAAGAAGTGTAGAGGTAATAGCTATAGAAGATAGAATAGTATTCCCCTGTCTGTCATGAACCTCCAAATGAATCTCAAAGAATAGATCCATAAGCTGCCACTCACTACTGGCCTCATGAACTTCCTGTATCTGAGTCCTCCTACTCAACACATCAGCCATTGTGTTGAACTCTCCCGGCGTATAGGCAAGATCAAAGTCAAAAGACTAAAGATACACAAACCACCTACATTGTCTCAGATTCAGATCACGCTGGGTGAATATGTACTTGAGACTCTTGTGGTCGGTGAAAACCACAAAGTGATCTCCCAGAAGATAATGTCTCCAACAGCGTAAGGCATGAACAACTGCCGCCAGCTCGATATCATGCGTCAGGTAATTCCTCTCATGTGGCCTCAACTACCGAGACCCATACGCAACGACTCCATCTCCTTGCATAAGTACAAATCCCAGCCCGATACCTGAAGTGTCACAGTATACAGTGTAGATCTTTCCCGGCTCTGGAAAGACTAGTATCGGTGCTGAAGTCAACCTCCATTTCAGCTCCTGAAAGGCTGACTTACAAGAATCTGACCATAAGAACTACACCCCTTTCCTGGACAGACCTATCAATGGTGCTTCTAAGCATGAAAATTCATGTATGAAGCATTTGTAGTATCCAACCAGCCCTAGAAAATTCCTTACCTCAAATACATTCTTCAGCTGCTCCCAGGAAACTACTGCTCTCACTTTCTCTAGGTCTATTGATACTCCTGTCTTTGAGATAACGTGACCCAAAAAGTGAATCTGATCCATCAAAAAGTGGCATTTTGAGAGCTTAGTATATAAATTATGCTCTCTTAGTGTACTCAAAACAATCTCAAGAATTATGGCATGGTCATGTCGAGTGTGAGAGTACACCAAGATATCTTCCATAAAGACCACCACGAAGAAGTCTAAGTATGGATGGAACACTCGGTTCATCGGTTCCATTAAAACTATAGGCGCGTTCCTAAGTCCAAACGGCATAACCATATAATCGTATAGACCATACATACTCATGAAGGCTTTAAGAGTTATATATGATGGTCTAACGTGCAACTGATGATAACTGGACCTCAAATTGATCTTTGAGAACACCTAGGCTCCTTAAATCTGATCAAAGAGTTCATCAATCCTTGGTAAAGGATATCGGTTCTTGACCGTCAACTGGTTCAGCTTCCGATAATCCACACAAAGCCTAAGGGTGTCATCTGCCTTCTTTGAAAACAGGATAGGAAAGCCCCAAGGAGAAGTATTGGGTCGGATGAAACCCTTTTCCAGTAACTCCTCCAATTGCTTCTTGATCTCTTGTATCTCAGGTGTCACCATCCTATAAGGAGGAATGGACACTGGTGCCGCTCTTGGAATGAGCTCAATAGAAAATTCTACCTCACGCTCTGGAGGAAAACCAGAAAACTCCTCTGGAAAGACATCCCTGAAACAATCCACCACTGGAGGAAAGTCTAACTGTGAAGTCCCCTGGTCATCTAGATACAGACTGAAAATCTGAGCCGTAACTCCACCTAGCCAATGATGCTCGGGTCCTTCTCTACTCACCTGGACATCCCACTCACCCCGAAGAAGAAAATATCCACCCTCTAGTGATATGAAACTCACCCAGTGGTGATAACAGTCGACGACTGCCTGGAAGGGAACCAACCAGTCCATCCCGTGGATGACATCATAGCCTGTCATCTCTCGGACATAGAGGTCCATAAGAAGTGACACCCTGCAACCTCTAGAGGTCACTCCCTGCACTTACGTACACTAGATGTCCTCATCCCCAACGGTGTCTCTAGATTAAAAGTATCTACAGTGGAAAATATGTAGAGCCCAAGGCTCTCCACAACAGCGACAAAGATAAAGCTATGGGAAGCCCCTGATCAGCCACATCCGGTGTCTGATCACTGCCTAGAAACTGGCGTACAACCGGAGGACGTCTCGGTGCCATGACTCTGCAAGTTCAAATGTACATCATATATCAACATCAGAAAGAACTAAAAAACTGAAGGCATAAGAAGGAACCGGGAAAATAAGGCATTCAAGTAATGAAAAACATGACTACACGACATGTACTTTCCCTACAAGACGTGTTCCCTTAAGTCATTTACATGGGCATGTACTTATACCAAAACTGGTCGTGTAACACCCCAAATACATGGCCTATTGTCCCAACACACGGCGTGTACTTGAATTCTCTTCCCTGCCCGAGTTCTTCTACATTGTTAAGCCACACGGCTCTCCTAAGACAACACTTACACGGCGTGTTCAAGTTATACACGGTGTGTACTTAACAGGATTCACCTGGTCGGTGTTGTTAGTGACATGGCCTGAGTGCCCAGGTCACACTACACGGCGTGTTTTAGGAAGACACGAAGTTTAAGAGAAAGGGTAACACTGAACCATGTTGTTTGTGACATGATCGGGTACCTAGATTAGATGACAAGGTGTGTAAAATTCAGACACGGTGTGTATGTGAAATATAACACAACCCGTGTTGTTCGTGACACTATCAGGTTACCTATTTCATACTACACGGTGTGCTAAACGAGTATATGGTGTGTTCCAAGAAGATTTTTCATAACCCTGCGTCCCTTCCCACACAGTCAGTGACACAGTTAAAAATTACACAGTGTGTATTCATAAAGTACATGTCATGTATTCTGGGTTTTTCCGGGCAGTAGGCTCAGAACTGCTCCGAAGCCCAGAAAACACAGAAAAAACACATTAAGGTGCCAAATTATGATCTGTGAGGGCCCATAATCCCTGCGAATCAAAGTTTGGAATCTTATACAAGTCACAACAAGGTAAAAAGGTCAATGATCCACCAAATTTCTGTCAATGAGGGCCCATAACACCTCAAGAACCAAAGTTTGGCATCCATTTAAACAAAGTACTATACAAAAAAATCCTCTATCAAACAGCAGAGATTCTATCAAAGCATCTATCACAACAGCATGCATATTCTACACCACATCTATCACAACAGAATGAAATCACTAATGCATCCTAGATGGCATGGAAAGAATGCATGGCATGTGATTTCTAATAGGTGCCTATATGATGCATGAGATGGCATACCATCATCTCATCGGGTTACGAAAAAAATAGAATTGCAATAATAACAACGGTAATATAAAAAGAATGTTAATAACCCAACGGTGAAATCAAATCAACTGTAAAATTACAAACCAGTAAAATTGTAATAAACGAGGTAGTATGGATTTTCCCTGTACACGGGTTAGCTACTCCCGAGCACAACTCCTTACCAAGTACCTATTCCATTATATCCCTAATATAGTCTCCAAACAGTAAGTCAAGAGAAAAGAGACCCTATGATACCACTTTGTAATGCCCCGGGTCCGGAAGCCACCCAAAGGCACCCCATACCCGGTTGGTCACATGGCCTCAAGCGCATTTCCCCGAACGCCAGAGGGTGCCGACTAGTAGCGAGGGCCTTGGGTGTGATAGTGGGGAAATTATGCCCTCATCGGCAGAGTACACAGTGGAAGTACACAAATACATACAACAGCAGAAGCAGTAAACATCCAACCACAATAGCAGTATAAGACTAATAAATAAACAACTTGAGGAGAAATATATGTAAATGATGCATGATACACATATGTCTAGGAAAACAACCAACAAGTCACAATGTTGAATACAGTACTAAACAAAACTACAAAAGAAAAACAACATATGAGCAACTCCTCAGAATCATAAGCCTCAGCTTGGTCCCATACTCTCTAGCTCCAGTGCAATCAAGAACATGAAGTAGAAGGGCGCTTTCCCTTATCCATACTTGCAATAATATAATCTATTTGGGCCCAAAAGCATGGTCCAAACAGGGTGTCAGACAAAGTCCCAGTAGGCAATCACCCAAAGATTTTTGCCTAACATTCAGTGAATATATGGTAGGTAAAAGTATAGAAATCAGTCACTCAAGAAAGTAGAACAAACCGGTAAGCAGCCACACGAGCAAGTAAAACAAATAGGTAACCAGTTACATGAGCAAGTAAAACAAATAGGTAAGCAGCCACACGAGAAAATAAAACAAAAAAGTAACCCTCTGGGTGGTTATCAAATCCTAACACCTATGGTTCAACCTACAAGTACTAGAAACCCTCTGGGAGGCACACACAGTCTCACCCCTCTGGTTCAACTAAAGAATAGACTCTTTGAGGAAGCACTCACAATCAATTCCCCCTATAGTCTCTTATCATACAAAAGGTACTCTGGGGAAGCACTCAACATCTCATTCCCCATGTGGCTCGCATCGAGGAACTACAGACTCTCTGAGGAAGCAATCAACATCAATTCCCCCTGTGATCACGCATCGTAAATTAAAGACACTCTAGAGAAGCCCTTACGTCCATTCTCTCTATGTTCTACTACACTAGGTTCTCATAGCCCTGTGTAAAAATCAACAAGTATAGCATCGCGTAACGGCCAAAGTAAACCTCAATAACTACTTGGATAACATTCTACATCATATCAGCATAGAAGAACAGTGATACCATCCTACAACTAGGCATGGAACTAGCAATGCCTAACAGGAAAAACTAGACCAAACAGTTATGAATAGGAAAACATGCATAGGCAAAGCATCCAAAGCACAGTAAATTACCCTATTCACAAACAATGACCTCTACTCAAGCATATAAGCAAATAAGGAAAACAACAAGGGAAAACCGGGAAACACGCAATACCCCGTTCAAGGGTATTGGTGTAATATGCACAAATACTCAAAGACTTCCTACAGAAAGGCACAAACCACCTACCTCGACGTTAGGATATTGATATAATCGAACCTCAAATCTTGAATCTCCTGGGAACTTCGTAGATCTAAGAAAACTCCAAAAATTCTCCACCCATGATAACTTGATAACGATGGGGAATTGGAAGACTAAGATCTAGGAGAAGTAAGATAGTACTGATGTGGTTCCAACATAATAGATGGTAGTCGATTCAGAGAACGGACGGAGGCTCGGGGGCTCGGAGGAGATTCGTGGCCATACGGGATGCCTTCGGTCAAATAAGCTTGAGAAGAAGATGGTTCTGGGGTTAAGAGGCGACCTTGGTCCATTTAATGAAAAAAAAGTACACGGTGTGTGCTTTTAGAGTACACAGCATGTACTAGGATTTCCTGTACTCCGCTTTAGGCAGCCTCCATGTCACCCCTACAAGGTCATGTGTGTGGCCATGACACGACCAGCACACGGCCTCGAGCGGCAATGAAGTACACGACGTGTACTCAAAAATTACACGACGGGTACTTCAAAAATTTCGAGAAACTCCTATTTTCACAAAAACTCCAGAAAAAGGAAAAACATATCTGAAAGAAAGGTTCGGGTTCTTACAACAGATCCCAAGAATAATGTATAGGCATCCTAAAGAGAAAGAAATACACATCACATCAGTATCATCATCCACCAACCAAGAAGAACCTCTGTTAATCATCTCTACATCTTCAATAAATAAGTTAAAGTATAAATAAAAGAGTGAGGGTGGTCGAACACCTAAACCCACCACTACTTCCATAGCCACATGGTTACACGTGGCATGGTTAAATTTCATTAACCAGTCACACGATGTGTAATGTTTGGGTGAATTTAATATTTATCTGAGGCGATGGTTTTTTTGTTGTGTCCTTATAAAAATAAATAAACAATGTGTAAATGAATTACACATCATGTAAGTCCCTGAGTATTGGATTTAAATTATTTTTTTCAACTGATTTATCATTCAACTCACATGTTTCCTTATCCTCTCAACCCTAGGGAATATTCCATGCATTTTTTGATCAACTCTATCCATTTTTTATGTCTCATTTCTTCAATAAATCATAGTTAAGTGGTCCATTTTTTCTTTTCTCTTCAATCATTCTTTAGACATTGTGGTTTAATCTCTTTATTGTGGTCATTGTTTGTTTTAATATTGATCAATTTTGATCTAGGTTCTCCTTGTGATCTTCTACACCTTCGACTTTATTAGATTTTTTCTATGAAATTATTTCATTCTTCTCCAATTAAATTAGGGGTATAAATCTTAACACTATAGTCTGATTTTAAATTGAAAAGTATATGAAATATTGGGATTATTCTAACTCATGTGTGTAATAATTAATTAATTAAATAGAATGATGATAATCCTATGTTGAAATATTTGTTGGATCCCTTTGGATTAAATTTACATTGTGCTATTTCTTATGGTTACCCATTTGGTGACAAAACCTTTTAAAATAATGAATTGGAAATAGATTACATATGATTTTAGTATGACATGTGATTCAGGTGATTGCTTGATATAGATTCACTATGGAAATGGATTAATTGATTAATTTAAATAATGGGAAAATTAAAATATAAATGTTAATTATAATAATTAACCATTTGTTTTTATATAGTCATATTTTGATATGCTTTTTGTTTTGATATTCCCTAACCCAAGCTGAGATTATTATATACCAAGATATGCCTGGAAACATTATGAGATTATTATAAATTGGGCTATTCCCTGACGCATACATATATTATTATATACCAGGATATTCCCTAACACATGTTGATATTCTTACATACCATCTATGCCCTGGAACATGATGAGATGTTTATATGATGGTCTAGGAACTGATATATGTTGTGAAGCTTATATAGCAGGCTTGGCCCAGTGATTTTTTATACCATGGGTATATGGTTTTGGTTGGCATGGTTGTGAGACAAGCTTAGATACATTCCGGAATGTTACTAATGCAGGTTATGGTTTATCATGGTTATATGGTTATAGTTGGTATAGTTGTGAGACATGCTCATAGATATTTCAGCATGGTGTCAAACCAGGTTTTTTATGTATTTTATTAATTTTTGAATTGAATAATATTCATGTTTATCTCATTGTTTCATAAAATTATTATTAGATTAGTTGTGTAGATATTATGGTGTTGACCTATTAAGTTTTAATCACACCCTATTCGCACCTCTGTTTGGTACCTATGTAGATTTTGTGGATGTAGGTTTGGATAAGGGCAAGGGACCTTATTGCTGACTTGCTGCTTGTTAGAGGGGATAGAGTTAGAAGATAGGTCTGACATGGGGTTCGAGACCAAAGTATTTTGGGTTTATCTTATATTAGATAATTTTTTTATTTTAAAATTATTTAAATTTGACATTTATTTACATATCATCATGTCATTACCTGATACCTCATTTTGTGTATATTGGTTTCTCCTTTATTTTCCTTGTTCTGTTATTTGGTTTCTACTATGTCTAATAATCTAATTTATTTTGTTTATATGGATTATTTCTAAAAATATAACACTTTATACGAAGAGGTGTAATATCCCTACTATACATATCACATACCCACTACTAGTTGGTAGCCTCTGGAGTATGGGAAGGCTTACTTGAGGTCTTATAACCAACCATTTTTTCCATGTGAGATAGTGTCATATCAGGGGCGTTAGACACTGACTACCATCTCTACCCAAATTAGATATACTAGATTAGGGTCAGTCAAACATAGGGGCACCCACTAGGTCCCTCAAGTTATGCACAAAAGAGGAATCATACTCAATATTATCTATAAATAAAGTAAAAGGAGTCATCCTACATTGGATACTTGACAATAAGTAAACAGATGCATCCTACTCAGGATCCTCATAATGTTATACAAGCAAAGGGATCCTATAAGGGATTCCTTATGTCAGATTTTAATAAAATGAATCCCTCAGGGGATCCTTGGAAAATAGTAAGAAGATAGAGGCATACTATAGGGGATCCTCTTGGTCGAAACGTAAGCAGAGGCATCCCACGTGGGATCCTCAAAAACAACTAACCTCATGGCCTTCTAGGATATAATATAACATCTCACAAGGGATACAACCTAAGAGGAATATATAAGAAAGAAGCAGTCAATAGAAATATCTTGTGGACCATATGAGATTAAAGGGTATCACTATGAGGAGACAACTGAATTCGATTACCAAAGGAATAACCTCTCTATTTAGGAAAATCCTGAAAAACCACCAAGGAGTTCCTAAATAACCTCAAGGGTTTCACCATCATGATTAAAGTGAAAAGATACTCAGAATGGAATACTCATGATTCCAATTCTGAATCTTTTGAATAAAGATACAAAAAATATGAAAACCCCTAAAAATGGAATCAAAGGAGGTGTACACACCATGTCATCCCTTGCGCATATTGTGTACCCTCTTGGCACCACCTGGGCGTGTACTTTAGCCATACTTGGTGTGTAAAATCCCAAGTACATGGTTTGTTGGTCCTATACATTGTGTATACCCAACACAAGGTACATTTCAATGTAACTCACAAGTACTATGCTTGTATATAGTATTTTTGTGTACCTTTACACAATGTGAAACACATATGAGGTGGTCGTGTACAATACATGGCCATATGCCCCTTCATGGGATGTCTAGTTGGGTACTCGGCTACATAGACGAGTCCCAATACCCAGCGGGTATACCCTATACACATTTTGTACTTCTAAAAATACCATCTTCCCTGAATAGTAAGAACACATTGTGTGTGTTCCTAAACTACACGTCGTGTGACTAGGATTTCCAATTGTGAAACCCCACAAATCACCTAAAACCCATGTTTCCCCCCAAAAACAACAGATCAACCCACAAGGGGTTCTAAGAAAAAATAATAGTAGATTAAAACTTAAAAATGGTAAATCTAAAGAGATATATGAAAAATTTTAAAAAATACTACCTTTTAGAGGAATCCACAAAATCATTTCCTATTTCCATGCTCAACATCTACTACGTGATGATTCGGCACATCTCGAGCTCCACAGAGGTACCTCCTTTTTCTCCCTCACTCTATCTCCATCCCTCTCCAATTTTCTATCTTGGTTATGTGAAGGATGATCCATAGGGGGAATATGTTAGAATCCATGGGAGAAGAAAGAAAATAAAATAAGAAAGGAAAAGGAAGAAAAAATAAAAGAAAAAGAAAAGGGGGCTCGGCCCGACCCCAGTGCGCAAAATAATTTTATGCCTCCCCTAGAAAAAACCCCCACGTTCCAAAATCAATGGAATATATATAATCTTAATCCAATACTCCATTCAAGACATATCACCAAATTAACTTGCATGAATAAATTAAAATTTAATTAATTAATTAATTAATTAATTAATTATTAATTATTCCTCTAAAATTCGAACGATTCAGAATTCCACCAAACTCTTGTTCTATGGTTAATTACCTATTCCAAGGCCAACAGATTTGTTAAAAAAGTTGGCTAAGATCATTTAATAGGGTAAAATTACTATTTTACCCATTACAATCATCCAATAACAAAAAATTAAACTTTTGCTCAAAATTTCAGTCCGAAAAAATATAGGTCCTTGCAAAGATCAATGGTGGTCATTGATTAAAAATGCTATGGATGAAAAAGAAATATCAAGCATGGAATGGAGGAATTTTAAAGAACTTTTATTAGAAAAATATTTTCCTCAATAACAATGAGCAGATATGGAAGGACAGTTCTTTGGTATGAGACAAAAAAAATGTTGATAAGTATGATGATAACTTTACAAGGTTATAAAGGCATTTCACGAACTATGTATATAGTCCCAAGAGAATGTTTGATCATTTCTTCGATGGGATTAATCCAAATATTTTAAGGGAGTTAGGGTTTGAAACTTTATCATCATATGAGGATATAGTATCATGTGTTATCAAGATAGAGAAATAATTCTCCAAGTCTTATGACTTCTAAGGGAAGAAATAAAAAAAGAGAATGGAAGAGCAAGATATAGATAAAGGAAAGAAGGGAAAGAAGGATTTTATAACATGTGAAACTTGTGGAAGGAAACACCAAGGTACATGCCTAAAGAAGAAGGGGTTTGTTTTAAGTGTGGAGAAAAAGGCCACCATAGTCATGATTTTGAGGGAAAGAAATAATTTACCAATGTGTAATTCTTCCACTATAAGGATATGGGGCACTATGTAAATGAATTCCATAAGCATCAAGGGAATGTACCTTAGAAGAAGTTAAGGGATAAAATTTCAAGATTATGATATTAATAAGGTTAAAATGGAATGAATACTATTCTTGTGTATTTGGATCCAATAAATATGTTTTAAAAAAATTATTCTCAAAATGTATAAGAATTGTAATGTAGTTCCATTTCTTAATGAATTTGAGAGAATATGTTTAATGGCACTGATGCCCAAGAAAAGTGATTTAGTGATAAGTTGAACCTCTTGGAAAACACATGATTGAGACAGGATAACACTTAACATGTGCGTGATGTTGATATAATAAGGATAAATAGATGATTATGGGAAAACATTGGTGACTATAGAATTTTTTAATTATTTTATAGTTTATCTTTGCTGGAATTTACTACATGTCTAGATTTAAGGAATATATTCGACATCCTGAGATTTTATCCATGTTTTTATTAAGGTTTATAGTGATTACCATGTTTTAGAAGAATATGTGATCAAAGTATTCACATGTTTAGAATGTGAGATTATGAACTGATTTATATTTTTCAAGAATAAATTTTTGATCAAATTTTTGGATTAGAAATATGTTTAGTAACATTTAGAAAAATTATTAAGTTTAACTACTTATGGAATGGATTACAGTGAATTTTGGATATTGTTTTTGAGGTTAAAGTATTATTTATCATATTTAATAGATTGTGTTAACCATTTTGTTTTCAGTAAATATTTAGAGGCTGAAGGAATGACTTTTGGATCTTACAATTCATTATATGTACTTCAGGTATGAAAAATTCATCATGAATATCTATTTCCTGACATAAGAGATGAAGTGGAAATAAATAAAATCACAAAAAATGATGAGATTATGTTTATTGTGTGGAATTAAATAAAGTATTTTCAATTTATCAAGTGTTTTATCTGGATCCCTTAACTCTAGGAAAAGGATTTTAGAAAAAAATGTAATCTGATTACTTTTCTTATTGAGAAATCAATGGTGTGTTAACCCATCACTAATTTATGGTTTTCTTATGGTTAAATTTATAATCACCATATTCTCTATAAATATACATCAAAACTTTATAGTTATATTTATTTTCCATGTCCATGTTTTCACTTCCCACTGATTTTCTCCTATACAAAATCCAATTTTTCAGTGAACTTTGTATTTTCCTTTCCCTCTTTTTAATTGGAAGTTTTATTAAACCTTCTTATAATGTGGTATTTCCACAAGGTTATTTTAAAATGTAAAATTCATGATTACCAATCACAAATTTAAATTGTGAGTAAAAAATTTATTAAATAATGGGATAATGTAACATCCCAATATTTTAAAAGAACATTATGTTCAATAGCATACGTTTCACATAACCCCAAGCTTAAACGAACTCCAAAATATTATTATTTTGACACGATTGTTATAAGACAATTTTTAAATGTGTGGTTGTGAATAAAATTAATTATATTAAGAGATAAATATGAATTTCGTATTCAATAAAAATTTGATTATTCTTAGTAAATGAACACATAATTTTTAGTAAAGGCATTTTAGTCTTCAAAAAAAATTCTTCAAAAACAATGATTTTTATTGCTTTCTATGAGAAAATTAATATAATTAATTTTTTTTAAACTTTTATAAAATTTATTTGAAAAAATGAACTTAATTTTTTGAATCATCATTTCAAATTTATTTTAGGGTAATGTTTTGTAATTTTATAAAAAAGTTGATTTTTAGGTTAAAAGGTGAAAATATTGTTTTTATGAAGTACCATAACTCTTATTAAATAATTATTATATGCTAATTAATTTAAATGTGTTAACAATTATTCTTGATAAATATTTATTTATATGATTGTGAATTAAAATTTATTAAAAATAGATTAAATTTTTGGAATCATGAGGTAAAATTAAGGTTAAAAGTTCATTTTCATTTTTATCCATAAAAAAGTTACCATGGTTAAAAAAAAATATTAACTGTTGTATAGGTAAAATGGTGTAGCATGTTAAATTTGAATGTTAAGAGCTTAAAATACCTAAAAACTACAACATTAAATGGGTGTTTTATGTGTTTCTAGACCTTAACAATCTTTTAAAACATTAATTATCAAAAACAATATTTGGAATTAATTCCACCCAAATGTGGTTGTCTTTAAATATAAAATAATCATTAATTAATCACTTAAAACCACCCCTCCTGAAGTTTAAATACCACTCATCACCACCCCATTTCTCCTCAAAAGACTTTAAGATATTAAAATATCTTAAAAACCCTCTCATACCTACTCTACCCATTTCCAAGTGATTCTAGAGTCACTAAAATACCAATTCCAAGTTCCTCAAGGATTACTTCAAGGAGGTGATATTCAAGAGGTAACTTTCTCAAACCATCTCTCTTAATTTACTTTCTTATTCTACATTATATTCACATCATTAATCAATAAAATAATAATAATTCCAATATCATGAGTATACTGTAATTTTATATTACTAATGGATTATTTTCTATCCATCCCTTTCCTCTTCTCCTATTATTTTAAGAAATGAAACCATTGTCTAAATTATGGCGGTTAACCATCATTGTGGATAATGATTTTTTTTGTTTTCCATTACCGCCTTCAAGGACGGTCATAAAAATATTATTTTTGTAAAATCATATTTTTATAGGTATATTATATCATATTATATATTATGTAACTAATATATATATAATATTAAATAAAACAAAACTAGTTTGTGGTGGTTGGATAACTGGCCAAATAAACTAAAAATTTATCAGTAACATTGTATCAAATGAATCATCCTCATGTCAGAAATAAAAATGATGTATTGGAATATTTGAACTTGTGTAATTTCATGAAAAAAAATTAATTTCACTTCAATAGTTTTATTTATATTTTACAAGAAACATCCATAATTATACGCAAGTGAACTGGCCATGAAACCATGAAACGAATGCACCCTAAACAATGAAAATAATGAAATGTTATTAATAAAATAATGGTAAGATGTCATAAAAAGATAATACAAGGTATTATAAATATTAATATAGTTATGAAATAAATTAATAACATTTTTTAAACCATTATAAATTAGTTTTAAGTATGAAAAACTGAATAGAAGAATGAGATAAAGGATTTATTAACTCAATTTCCATTCATTGGGTTAAACTTTTACTTTATTGATTTTATAATTCTAATATTATGTGTGAAATTAGTTTTAATTATATTATGATTTTATTTACACTTTTATTTATTTACAGTGAATACACATAATTGATTAATTTAATTAATTCTCACTCTAATGATATGATCTCTGTAAAGGACTTCATCTCATTTTTTCTTTGTTGAGGCATATTTTGATGTTATGCACCTATATTCTTTTATTAGGGGTATATAACTCCCATTTGACATGTTATATCATGAATTTATTTATTCTCATGATATTTAAAGTTTTTTTAAAATGTTATTCTTTCATGGGGTATATTATTTCACTAATTACAAAGTCATAAGTGTTTATTTCACAATCTCATTTGGGATTGCTTATGTTTAAGACTCTATTGGGGATATTTCTATTTAATGTCCATGTGTTCTAAAAAAATTAATTTTTTTTTCATATTCTCATATAATTATTTAAAATCATTTTTACACATGTTTCACATATTAAAAAATGGTTTGAAAAGAATATTTTTTTTTCTTTTTCCAAATGAGGTACTTTGTGACTTTTCTAACAAAAATACAAAAGGAATGTTTTTTTAAAATAATAATAAATGAGAATATTTTCCCATTTTATTAAAACCTTAATATTTTGAATATTCATTTATAATTTTATAAGTTTCTTTTCAAATAAAATTTGTTCTTTTATAATTTAACAGTTTTTTTAAATAATCGATTTTAATTTAAAAGAAGATATTTTCCTCAAAAACATTTAAATGATATTAATTATGAATTTTTCATCTATATCAACATTATTTGTTGAATATTATCCTACATTTAGGTTAATTTATTATGATATCATATACCATATTTTATTAAATTATTTATGATCAGATTGATTGGGAATGTAATATTTTGATACCATTCACCATATTACTCTGTATGGTTTGTGATTATGTTTAATGATTAGGAAAATTTATTTAAATTGCATATTATAGTTTCATTAAAAAATTATATATTGATTATGTTTCACCCCTTTCATATGAGAAATTAATTTTACTTATTAAGTGATGGATATGGCCTGCTATAAACCCTTGATGTATCAGAAGGTCTCATTAGAAAAACTAGATTGGTTTTTGTCCGAGACCTTACCAATTTATTAGATTCGTGTCACAAAGCCTTGATGGAAATTTTTAGATGTCTGGTATTATGAAGTCCAAAATTATGAGATTAATTATTGATTTTCATGTCATTATTCAATTATTAAAATATCTATAGTTAAGTTTTCTAGCTCATGTTATTATTTATATGGTATTACTTGATCATATTTTATTCTATCCATATTATGATCACGTTATTGATTAAATGGAATGTGTTTTAGTTATTTACCTTGCAATAATTTTTATTGATTATTTATAATAGCTTTCTCTATACACATACCCATATTGAGCATCTGAGCTCAACCCTTTCTTATGTTTTATTTTTCCCCAGGATGTCATGAAGTTTATTATGATTGATATGAACATTTAAGTTAGGGTAATAATGGTGTTATAAAAGGATTCTCTATGTTGTATTTTATATTTTCAATTGTAATGTAAGGTTTATGTATGGATCCAGTTTTCCAAAAGTACTAAACTATTCGGTCCTTCGAGATGTGATTCCTTGTATATTATTCCAATGTAAAAAAGTAAACACCTACTATAAGATACTTGGGTTGGGGAATTTAAAAATATGGAATCCATAGACACTAACCATGTTTTTAACTTACTGGATTAATGTGAAGGGTTGTGACTCATAGGGAGTAAGTGGGTTATTTTCAAGAAAACTAACATGGGTGGTAGAGTGTATACCTATAAAGCATACACGGTGCAAAAGGGTTACAAAAAAATCATGGTATTGACTATGAAAAGGCCTTTTTCCCTATTTCAATGATAATTCTCATTTTTATTTTTCTTTCAATGACATATCATTTTTGTTATAATATATATCAAATAGATTTAAAAAATAATTATCTTATCCAAACATTAGTCTAGGATGTGTATATAATATAGACCAAAGGTTTTGAAGTGCTAATTGAGTCATATAAGGTATAAAATTTGAAATAATTCATTTATGAATTAAAGAAAGATTTTTGGAGTTGGAATATCTTATTTTTTTATACAATCACATATTTTAGTTTCATAAAGAATGTTGATGATTCCTATGTATATAACTATATTAATTGGATTGTTGTGGTGTTTCTTATCTTTTATGTTGATTCTTTATTTCATGTTGGAATTGACATTTTGACTTTACATTATGTAAAGGTTTTATTATAAAAATTAATCTCTATTAAAGAAATGGGTGAGGTAGCATTCATAATATGTATAAAGATCTATAGAGATAGATCTATGAGGTATATTGGACTTAGTCAGTATACATACATTAGTAAATTTCTAAATTATTTTATCATGTATAACCCTAAAATAGGGTCTTCATTATTGCACTGAAAGAATCTTAAAATATCTATGATCCTTATAAGAAGTTATAAATGATATATATAATTCACTATGTGTCGTATATAGGTTCTATCATGTATTCTTTGTTGTATATTTATCCTAATTTCACCTATGCTCTTAGTATAACTAGTAGTTACAAATCTAATCCCAGTTAGAGCCATTAGATTGTTATTAAGAACATCTAAAATTACTTGATAATAACTCAAGATATGTTCTAGTTATTTATAGGATAGGATGATCTCGGTGTAAAGGGTTTCATAGATGCAAGTTTCCAATTTGATAGAGATTATATAAAATCTCAATTCAATTTATTATTTCTTATAAATAGTAGAGCTATCTGTTGGAAGAGTTCCAAATAATCCACTATGGTAAACTTGAAAATATTGGAATATTATATCACTATATCAGATGCTACGAAGGACCTTGTTTGTATCAAAAAGTTCATTTCTAACCTTCAGGCAGTTCCTAACATTGAGGTAGCAGTTGATCTTTACAATGACAATAATGGATCCATTTATCAATCCAAGGAACTCTGGTCACACTAAAATACCAAACATATACTTCAAAAATACCATATCATATGATAAGTCATTGAGATGGGAAATTTGAGGTTCTATTAGGTGGCTACAGATGATAATATATTGGATTTGTTGATGAAACCATTAACATAATAGAATAATGAGGATTATATTTAATCTCATGGTATATGATACATAAGAGATTTAATTTAATTGTTAAATAATGTATCATGGTTTTATAAATAAAGTAAATATTCATTTACTATTCATTCATGTGTGTTACAATTTATTTACATGAATAATGGTATGATAATATCCCCTAAAATTATGAATTTTAGTTTTCCTTAATCGATGATCATCATGGAGTATTTTTGGGTGTGATGATATGTTACTTGAAGTTGGTTCCCTAGAATAAAATATCTTATACTTTTTATTACCTATATATTAAAATTCTTGAATATTAATAAATATATTATCACATGATGATTGTTCTTCTATGTAAAATTAATTTTATAATTTCCTTGGAGTATTTGTTATATTGAAAGGTAATAATTGTTCCCCACTATAATGATAACCATGAATTTCTACAAAAATATTTTTAATAAATTATATGGCCAAATGAAATTTATCTAATGGATGAAAAATTATACAGGTTATTAGGTGTTGGAGGCTTATAATACATTGATACTTCTTTTCATGAAGTTATCACATTGTTATCTCTAAGAGAGGAGGTTATGAGAATAGACATTATTGTAAGAATTACACATGTTATATGTTTTACTATATAATCCTATATCTAGGCTTGAGTATTATTCCTTGGACTTGAGATTTATATTAATTTATTTCATGAGTCACATACTTTAATATGTTGAAAAAACCATGATTACATATACTCACAATGAGTTAGGATACATTGGGTGTTTAATGAATGATATGATATCAATGAATAATTCAATATAGGATTATCCCCTTTCAATTTAATGGAAATAAATTTCCCAGTCCCTTTAATTGGAAAGGAATTTATTTATTAATTCTGTATCCATAGAATTTTTATCGACAAGTTCATTTCAAAACATTAAAATAAATATATAGCATAAATATAGGTTGATGATACAAATATGCAACGTACTTGATGAGATATTGATATATGGGGGTTATGTTACATATTCAACATTCATAGGAGGGTTTTTTATTACAACATTAACATGTTTCTCTTTGAGTGCCTTAAAATGTTTCTAGACTCTGATTTTATACTTTAGGCTAGTTTTACTATTCCATTGATAAAGTGGGCAAGAGGTTCACACACTAATTGTATCCAAAACCTCAATAAAAATATATTTGAATTTAATATGTGAATAAATATTATTCTCATGTTTCAAAGGATAATAATTATTCAGGTTATATTGATCACATAAATATTTATTGAATTAATAATAAATTGATATTTATTTATTTAAAAAATAGTTATTATTAAAGTTTTGATAAATGTCAAAGATATGTTCACAAACCAAGTTAAGGTTAAATTGGGTATTATAATTTAATATCATTTAAATAATTATTTATTTATTTATTTCAGAAATGATATTTAAATTATTCATGATTATTTCACATATAAAGGAAATATTATTATTATTATTTGATGTGGAACTCAATTAGAATTAAGATAATGGTTAAGGTACTTTGTGAAATAACTTATTATATGAACTAAGTATTTAAACCTAATTATATCATTTCTATGTAAGATGATTTGTTGTGCATAACATTATCTCTAGATAATTCTCTCAACCTAAAGAGAGAAATGTCTCAATAACACTCTCAAGAATGGATATAATTTATCTTTATCCTTCCTCTCAAGATAAAGATAGAGCTTCATAAAATCCTTAAAAATTTGAAAGGATTATTATTTCAATCAATGGAGAATGATGCAAGTGATCCAATTCTTCTATGCTACCATTGGGAGATCCAATAATGGAATTCCAAGGTTCAAGGAGCACATGTGGATATTGTTAAATGAATTCTACACTTGAATCCTTCATTACTATAATGATATGAATATAGTGGTCAATTGATTCAAAAATAAATAATGAATTACATGAAAATAGGTGATTCTTATTTATAAATTAATTATAAATTATATGTGAATGATCATATCTTATGGATTCAAGGGGTTATATTCATTAGGTTCTTAAGAGAAATCTAAAGAAATTTATTAAAAATAATTATTGTTTATATGTCATGACACTCGTTGTAGTATGATTACACCCACTTTATTTTGAGCCATTGGATCTTGTTGGATCGATTAGAAATTGTTGATACTTTTAAAAATAAATCATGTAATTAGTTAGTGATTCATTAGGTCATATAATAATCCATGTAATAAAAACTACTCAAAACATAAACAATCTCCCCGACATAACTTACACTATGTTCTAGTAAAAAATACTTAGTCATTTAGACTTTAAATCCTTGACTACCACGGTCATGTCTCTCCTTTTTCTTATTGTTTTGGACTACTAACTTGCTTGTTGACCATGTATTCTTCAACTATGTACGTGGTCACTAAGATCTGGCCATTTTAACATGTTACATCACATGTCGACCATAGACACCTTCAGACACCACCATGAGAATAGCGGCTTTCTCATTTCACATAGGTATAATGGAAGACCACTATGGGGAATAAAACTGATTCCCCCTTCTTATTTCTCATTTTGGGCATGGATTTATCAACATGCCATCCACCATGGGTGTATAAATTACAAGATTATCCGATATATCTTCCACCATGGGTGTAACCTTCATCACTTTATGAAATATCTAAATCATGATGAATCAATCATGATGTTTATAACATTGAAGATCATTTCACATGGATTCATGCGATTTTTCTTTGGATATGATATATGTATTGATAAAAAAATACAATATGCTCAATCATTTCCTCTTCACCAATTATTCAACCTCACTTATCACAACAACCATATCAGCATCTCTTGGGATCAACAAACTCCCCTTTTGGATTTTGTTGAAAACAAGGAAAATAAATCACTATAAGACTCTTAAAACATATAAATAGATCACCATACAATAATTATAAGTCTACATGAGCAAACTCAATATAGAAAATAGGAACATTGAATGAATAATACCATGATTTCTAAAATATGGTGATCCAAATGAAACTTTCTTAACATGAACCTCACAAACTTATATCAAAACATCATCATCCCATCATCAACATTTAAAACATGAGAAAAAAAGTTAAACACATAACTTTGATCTCTTATTTTGATATTCTTATTTTGATATTGGCTTGGTGAATATATCTACAATTTAATCCTTTTTAAAAAAATTACATATTTAACACATTTTTACCCACTAAATACTTTATTAAGTGATATGTAACATCAATAATCTTGGATATTAAATACTGAACTAGATTATTTAAAATATTAATATCACTTTGATTATCACATCCCAAAAGTAGTGGTAACTTCACTTCAACTTTTAAATATTCTAACTAAGTCTTCATCCATATAAGTTTTATAAATTCATGGGTGGAAGAAAAATATACAGCCTATGTAGTGATCAAGGTGAATGAATTCTATTTACTTGAATACCAACAAACACATCTTTCACTAAGAAAGAAATCTACACTAGAGGTAGACTTTTTATCATCAACACATCCTTCCCAATATGCATCATAATAACAAATTAGATCAATAAAACCTTCACTATCATATTTTAATCCATAGTTTTATATGAATTTGATGCATCTAAGTATTCTATTTATATCCATGAAATGAGAAACTATTGGTTCAATTTGATATCTATAAAAAATTGTAACAGGATACACTATATTTGGTCATGAATTTGTCAAGTAAAGTAAACTTTTAATCATCTTATGGGATTATCTATGATCAACTTCATTTAACTATTCTTATTTTGTTAACTTTTTTCCAACTTAAATTATCCTAGAAACAGGCTTCGAATCAACCATTCCAAATTTTTTAATATTTCATTGGAATACTTTTCTCGAGATAGAAAAATACAATCCCTTTCTTGAGAAATTTATAACACAACAAATTATCTCATCACACCAGGCATATAAATTTCTAAAATATTATTTATTTATTTATAAAAATATTCATAAACTTTGTTATGCCTCCGAGGTGGCATGCTTCGGGTTGATAGTGAAATGGTATGATGGGGATCATCACCCATCCCTTTTTCCGAGATGGGTTCTTATCCAATTCACCATTTCATTTATTTAGACCCATTATGCATCATTATCCTTTAAATGAGGTTGGATTAACCCCGTAGGGACTGGGCAATTCACCCCTTTCGCATTACGAATGAGATTCCACAGTCAAATGGTCCCAACAGGTGATTGTATGGGGTCATGTACTTGCATAATTGATCCTCATCGAATATAACTTCCTCATATGGTCTCCAACAGGTTTATTCATGGAGACAAGAAAACCCAACAGCCTTGGTATCCATGATTCATGGACCTTATTTCCAAATTCAGTTGCTTGTTGATTGAGGATTCATCCAAATACACTTGAGGACTCCATTGGTCACAAGGATGGGAATTTAGACTCACCCCACCCTTATAGGGGAGGATTATCGTTTGTTATGGGAATCTCTTATAGATTTAAGTTGTTTTCATATGTTCATGAATATGTGGTTCATTCCCGAAGAGTGTTTCCACGGGCTACCCTTGTTTTCAAGATCATCATAGGCATGCATATATTTGACGTTACTGAGGTGATTATGACTTGAGTCATATAACAAATCTCTCTAGAGTTTATCATCATCCAGGGGGGATGGAAGGTGACTTGACGTTGGGATCGGACCCATAAGATAGGTTTCCTATGTTTCCTCAATAGAGGAATCAAATCCCACATAGTTTGGATTGGTTGGGGATTATGCATGGATAGTTCCCATTAAAAGTGTATGATTGGGTGGACCCTTTTGGATGGGAACCCTTTTGAGCTCAGGCCTTCTGGTAGGCGTCCCACATATCCTAGTTTGAGTAGGAATCAGAGTTCTCGTATTTTATAATGGGATTGGGTGGACCCTTTATGGGAGGTCACCCTTTTGAGCTCGAGCCTTTAGGTAGGCATCCAACGTATCCTGGTTTTATCAGGAATTAGAGTTCTCATAGTTCATAATGGGCTTGGGTGGACCCTTTATAGTATGGAATCCTTTTTATCTCGATCTTTTAGGTAGGCATCCTATGTATCCTTATTTCACTAGGAATTAGAGTTCTCATAGTTCAGAATGGGCCTTAGTGTATCCTTTATAGAAGGGCATTCTTTTGAGCTCGAGCCTTTAGGTAGGCATCCTACATATCATGGTTTTTTCCGAAATCAGAGTTCTCATAGTTCAGAATAGGCTTGGGTGGACCCTTTATGGGAGGGAACCCTTTTAAGATTGAGCCTTTAGGTATTCATCCTATGTATCTTGGTTTGACCAGTAATCAGAGTTCTCCTAGTTCAAAATCATGTAGATGTTGTAATCATCACAAACCACTAAGCCCACATGAGTCATGCTCGGTGTGAGAAATAAAAGGATATCAAATATTCAACAAAGAACATGCTTTCTCTCATGTTGGTGGGAGATGGATGACCCATGGTAGAAGAGGCTGTGGAGACCATGGGTGAGGGCGTGGAGCAATGAACCCTTCTATGTGAAATGAAATTTAAGGGCATGTGGCTTGGCCTAAGAGGATTGGGGACTTGCCTCAGTGGGGGGGATAGAACACGTTTTAAGAAGGGGAGGATTTTCATCCTAGTCAAATGGGGGAGCAAACATAACCCCTTCGACTGATCACTATTCCTCATTGAATAGAAAACTGAACTCTCACCCTTAATCCCTAGAACGGGGAGGTTCATGATGGAATCCCAAGGTTGGACTCTGGGTTACCATGGGAATGTAGACCCACATTCATTCCTGAAGCCTAAACCGTTGTGGGGATAGCCTCCGTGACTCTTCTTACCATGGGTATGTAGACTCAAAGGGGTGTGCTGATGCACCCGATGGTCTGATCATATGGGTATGGTGGCTTTGGAGGAGTCTTTGGCTTGTTTCTGGATGACGTTTTGTAGAGGGATCATAGAGGACTAGATAGTAATGGAAGGGTGAGGTTGGAACTGGAGGAAATAATACCTGAAAATACCCCATTTTGCGTACTGGTTTCTTGTGCGGGGTGGTGGAGACTCTGCATACCATAGTGGTATATGAGTAGAGGGTTCATCCAAATAACAATGTGGTACGCAAGAATGGGTATAGATCACCATGTAATAGAGTGGTACATGGACCATCACGCTGCTTTGGGTTCCATCCGTGTACTGATACAGTACGCAACACCGGGTTCAGTCTGTGTAGAGGTACACTATCTGGAGCACCGTGTTGAAGGAGGGTCTGGGGAATTATCATTCACGGGGAATTCATCCATGAGAAGTATGTGGTTTTCAGTTCCCCAATTAGTTTTGTGGTTTTATTATTATTTTTCAATTCCCCCATTTTATGGTTCGTGGTCGGCTATACTTGCGGAAAGTGTGGTTCGTGATTCGGGCTACATCGATGAATTGAGACTGAATCTCGAGTCTTCTCCGAACTCTTTCTTCCAACCCCTGATTCCCCTTTAAGATTTTGTCATCTGTCATTTGTCCTTATACTATGATCCTTTTATAAAGCATCGGGGAAATTGTATCTATTGGGCATGCGACACCATTTGTGGAGGCCCATGAGGAGATTTCCTGACCCGCAGAAGACTCGGTCAACCGGGGTTTGTAGAGGCTTTGGTTCATGATAATGTTTCACAAAACCCTGCTGGTTCACTTCATCCGCAAAACGATGAGTTCATGGAACAATATACAGATGGGCTTCACGTGCATGAGTCCATTGGTGACATGGTTCGCGGTACGCCTTGTTCACTGGCCATCGCTCTGCGGGCTAGTGGTTGGTGGATCATTCCGCGTACCTGATGGTTCGTGATCCAGACAGCTTGTAGACCTTTCTCAATAATGGTATGTGAGCCACTTGAATTTCTTTGAAAACATAAATTCCTTTAACTTTATTATGAAATTTTCAAGATAATTTTAGTCCATTCACCTTGATAGACTTGTAGAAGTACTTGACTCCTTCTTCAAAGCGATTGTGGGGGTATTTTCTTCCCTTGGAAGAATTTTTAGGACCCTATAAATTCCCCCATCAGAATGGAGTCCGCTTAGAATGAAAAGGGGACTATTCCAATGTAGAAGCGGTCCTGAACTAAAATCGTTAACTATAGAATAGATGGGCTCAGTAGGAGGGGACCAAACTAATATATAGGGGCCCATGTCAATTGTATTTTACTGTTTCTCGCAAAGAAAAGTGATCTTGATTTTCCCATCTTTCTCTACTCTCACGTACCATGATCCTTGCGAAAATATCGTTCGAAAACTGCTTCGTAGATATTGTGAACCGATCTTCTCTCCATTTCTTTGTATGTGTACCATTTCTTTAGGTTTCACAAATAGCACTGTGGAATTTTAAGACTATAATTCAGATTACACGTAAGAGGAAACTACATGGCTGGCGTGTCCACATAATAAACCTGGATCGGCGAACTGAACTTTAAGAATTATTAATCTGAACTTAAACTTTAATCTGCAACTTCTCAACATGAACATAATCAAGGCCTAGGTTCACGGTATCGATTTTCTATGAACCTTTTTGTTTTCTATCCAATGATCTGCATGCCAATGCCTCACAGATGGTGCATGTACCCTGGTTGTACGTATTGATATGCATCCATGTGCTGTTGCAATAGGTGGTGTTTCTTCTGCACACTATATAGTACGCAAGATGTTGCTACCGCGTACCATTTCCAGAAACAGTACACAGAGCCTTATGTGGACATATTTTGAGTCATTTAGCCAGTCTTTCATAGTCTTTATCCAACAACTTTTATTGGACTGAATTTTTTCCAGATTCTGGATATAGGTTACAATGGATGCTTCACAAGATTTGATAAAATCAACAAAGATCAGGGTGACTATGGAAAAGAATAGTGAGGATCATATTAGATCCCACATCATTTCTCATGATAGCTTCTAAAAAAATTTCTTGACGCCAGAGCTTCTAACCTATCTGCTATCGATGCAGTTTCCACTTTATAGCTTTGGTCTCCCTGAAAATGTTCCTCTTTCATTGGCTGACCCTGATACCCTTTTAATTATCTTAGAGGTGCTGCAAGGACATGATCGCACCAATATTTCCCCAGTAGGAGAGGTCATCGCCACTTTGATTTAGGAGAACATCTTCATAATAGGAGGCTTGGCATGGACTCAGGGAAACTGCGGGTGTTGTGATGTTATCCCGAGACTAAGCGCCCGAGAGTACCCATCCATCATCAACATCTACTAAGAAAATACTAATGGAGGGTGGAGCACCAAGTGGGATATGCGGGCGAGAAGATTTTTCTCCGATGAGTGGGCTTGGGCATTCTGGGTACATCAGAACTGTTTAGAGTCCCCCGACCAGTTGGAGGTAGTGGACTTGTATCAGGTGGCCTGGGTTTCTCAATTTTTAGTCTTCTCCCCAGGATAAATCCTTCCTGAATTTCTATGCCATTGTTGTTCAAGCACCAATATCTTCCACTTATTGCATGGGTAGGTGGGAATCACCCTATGGGATATCCACTTTCTTGGAGAACTCCATATACTTGGAGAAATGTACGATAAGTTTATCCTGGCAACCGCTACCTGGAATGATACTGACCACGTGTCCCCTTTGACAAGGATTTTATTGGCAATGGTAGAGATATTACTCAATCATCCCCTCCAGGAATTCTCACTCATCCCATTTGAAGCATGAATAGGGTCATTCTTGTAGGCGAACAGACCCAAGATGAGGGCTCACTGCAACTGAAATCATCCATCCCGTTAGTCCCTCCAGACTCCAGGGTCATATTGTTCTACCCTTGAAGTGGGATGATATACCACATGTGGATATGAGCATCAATCAGGTGTATCACCTACACTTAGACTAGAAGGTTTTTTCCATGTTTTTTAGTGAATGGCTTTTCCCATCCCACGACGTATATACTAGGGTTCAGGCCTGTACTGTGATGATGGAGGCCATGATGGCAGAGGATCGTCCCATTAATTTGTCCCTTCCTACCCTCGCCCATCTTTATGAATTGTTGGGACAAATACAGGAAGGTAGGCCCCCACACCACCTCAGTGGACCATTTTAATTTCTGTACGTTTGGATAGAAAAACACTTCCCCTATTATAAATACTGGAATACTACAAGGGTTCCTCATTTTTAATTTCAACCTGTGCTTCTCAACATTTTTTCAGTTCATCCTAATACTCTAAGCGTTATCGATGTGGTTGGGTTGTTGAACGACACTTCTCGTTTCTTGTTCACACCGCATCCTACCCACCATGGGTCGTTGAGAGGTGATAGGGATATTTCTTTAGAGGAATGTTTTTATCTCATTGTGCATTGGGATGGGATGCTCACTGCTCATATAGATCGAGTAGTCATTTGTGATCCATACCTCCCTTACTGGTTTTCCAGGAAATTTGGATGCCTTCAACAGACCGCACTGCTTCCGACGGTTCAATTAAGGGGAGATCATAACCCCATATTTCTTCGCCAATTATGGCTCATGATTATGCATGAAGGTGCTGCTATGGAAGTTATCAATTTTAACACGACAGAATGCACTTTCTTATCACTGAAGTATGCTCGACTGTGGGTGGATTGTTACCCCAATGGGATGCTGAAAGAACCAGTTCGGTGAGTGCAGAAACCTTTAACCATTTATTTCCCCATACTTTCCCCAATGACAATTCCACACATTCCTTCTACTGCGAAGAGTTCAACAGCTATGCCTTATACTTCCTTCCCTATTTCGGCCATGATGGATACACCACTTATTCTTTCCCTTTTGGTAATAAGATGCTCAGTTCGTTATCAGAAACATCTTGGAGGGGCCTCATCGGTACAACCTATATCATTGGGGAGTGATTCAGACTATTCCCCTCCTGAAAATACTGCCCAATACCTTAATGAGGATGGCACTAGCAAAGTATCACTGATCACCCCGAAATCTGCAGCTAGTCCTTCGCATCCGGCTTCAGCGGTTAAACCATCTAAGTGAAAAGAGAGTCTCCCATCTTGGATGACCAATCTTAGGTCCCTTACCAATATTGTGATGACACTTCCTTCTTATAGAAATGTTAAGGAAGGGGAGGATCAAGGTACTAATTCTACAGTGAGGCCCTAGGTAATGTGAAAGCCGGCATGGTTCCAGTTATGCGCTCTTGCTACGGTGACACCTATGGCCAATTTTGCTGATGAGGGTAAAAAATTTCAATGATTATTCACCGAGATGGGTTCCAGAGGCTTTGATTATTGGAACTTACACCTCTTTATCTACCAAATAGTCATTTCATGGGAAGACCTTGCCTCCTGTGAGGACAAGATGGCCAAGTTTAGTTCTTCTCATCACCAGGTGGCGACCTTCCGAGATGTTTTGGAATAATTTGATCATTTAATGTCTTAGGAGGTGAAGGATCATAATTTTTTGGACACCCAAGAGGAAGAGTTGTAGGATTTTGAATCCCATGCAGAAAGGTTAAGGGATCAACTGGCCTCTTCACATGCCAATTATTAATCCATCCATGAGAAGGGGCGGGGCCTTAAAGTCATTTTGGAGTGGGTGCGTTTGACGGTCAAGGCCAAAATGGAGGAGAGATATTCTTTGGAGAAAACTATTAACGGCCTGTGGAAATCACTTTCCATCCTTATGGAAAGGGTAAACTGATCCTTGTTGTATTCCCATACCAAATCATGGTATGTGATCTTCCCCCTTCTTTTTCTTTTGATAGTTTGGAGAGACACTGAAATGGGGGTGCTTCTCCATTTTTTTGAACCTAATGAAACTAATTTGACTTTAAATCCTCTTTATTTGAATTATATTTTCATGTAAATTGATCATAATCAATCATATAAACATCATTTCAATTAGGTAATAATTTTAAACCATGATTTGAAACTAGTTAAACTGAAATAATCGAATTGGTCTCTCATTTTCACGTGAGCCTCAGGACTCAATGAGCATAGTTACACTATTACTGGAGTTTTACTTAATACCTCACAAATATTTATGACTTTTTCATTATTACCCTAATTTTTGCCTAAGCGTACTTAATACGAGATTATCAGTCATAACTTGTCTTTTGCTTAAGCCTCCCTTTGGGCGTTTTCGACCTAACAAGTTTTACGTCTTTTTTGATGGTACGACATTTTTTTTAACGAAACAATACATGAATTTTACCCAGAGGTGCCTTTTGTGGATTTTCCCTTTGGAAAGTATGGTGTCTTTTTTGCTGGTAGTTCACAGTTCTGTTACTCAAATTTATTACTAATGTTTTAGGTTGAACAGCTTGGACCAAACTTAACAGGGCAGGGCCCTGACTTGGGACTGTTAGTTGGGAATGTTCTAATATCTTTCAGACATGGGCTAGGGATTTTTATTGACCCTAGTTTTTTGAGTTTTGACATGCATGAGGCTCGGGAGCTATTTTAGACGTACAAAGGTTCCTAGAGACGGATTTGGATTTTGTCAACATTCATTTTGTGGGAAACATATTCAGAGCCTCTAGGGCATGATTTGAAAAGTCAATAAAAGGTGTCTCTAGGACACTAGCCTTGCATATCTGATGGCCTTGGTGGGATTTTAAACTTCTTGAATTTATTTTGATGTTAGGAGCCATAGTGGGTGGTTTTTCTGAGTAGTGGTGTCTGAAAATATTAGGGGCATTTATGTCGGCTTTTAAGGGGGAAACTGCTCTCGCATAGTTCTTACTTGCGTGAGGGAGAGTTGATGAGTGGATGGTTCAGTTAGAATTCTTTTTTATGTTAGGTAATTTTGGAAAGAAAAAGGTATGTAAGCCATTATCCAGAAGTTTTCCAAATATGGGGGTGTGATAAGACATGAATGTCATTTGAGCATATAGAAGCTGGAAATGACTCTCCTAGGGAGGAACTTTCCTTTGATTTATGGCCATTTTTTTGAGAAACATATGCAGAGCTAGTGGGGAATGATGTGAATAGTCAATCAAAGGTGTCTGTAGGAAACTAGCTCTCCATATCTAATAGCTATGAAGGATTATGGGGATAGGGAACTTTCTGAATGTGGTATGTGACCTTTGACAATGGGTGCACCTGAACATGAAAAGGGTCATTTTAGAAAAACCTATTTAGGGGAAACATGGAAACTAGTGGGGGCACTCTTCTTTTGTATGCAGATCAACTTCACGCGTATGGATGGGGTGTCTTTAGAAACCTCAAAAGGGACCAGAGATTAATCAGGCCCGTATGTTCTAATATATTTGGGATGTGTATAGGGAGGAAAATGTAAACCATGACTTTGAGGTCCCTTGAATCAGGAGGGCTGGAACGAGTCTTGAAATCCATTGGGCATACTCAGATAAGAGAGGAATCTCCTTGGGACAAATTTTCCTTTGATTGATGGCCATTTTTGTGGGCAATGTATACAGAGCCACCGAGGAATGATGTGAATAGTAAATCAAAGGTTTCTATAGGAAACTAGCCCTCTGTATCTGATGGCTATAAAGTATTATGGGGATTTTGATCTTTCTAAATACGGTACGTGAACTTTGAAAAGGGTTTCACCTGAACATAAAAAGGGGAATTTTAGCTAAATTTCTTTGGGGTAAACCTAGAAACCAGTGGTGGAACTCTTCTTTTGTATGTGGATCAACTTCACGTGTATGGATGAGGTGTCTTTAGAAACCTCAAAAGATACCAGAAATAAATTGGGCCAGCATACTCTGATATATCTGAGATGTGTATAGGGAGTAAAATGTAAACCAATACTTTGAGGTCCCTTAAATCAGGAGGTATGGAATGAGTCTTGGAAGCCATTGGACGTACTGGGATAGGAGAGGAATCTCCTGGGGATGAATTTTCCTTTGATTGACAACCATTTTGGTGGGAAACGTATGTAGAGTTACCAGGGAATGATGTGAATAGTCAATCAAATGTGTCTGTAATACATTGTCCTTCCATCTCAGATGGCCTTGGAGAGTTATGTAGATTCAAGATCAATCATAACACGAAGTTTGGGGTACAGAAGGATTGCATCTAGACATATTGGGGACATATGGTTTGTGATTTACTCATGTAATCAGGTTCCCCTTATGTATAACTGACTTTTATGCAGGGTGAGGTATTTGTTCCATCTTTGGGGTACCTGGTCATTTAACATTGTATGGCCAAGACGTGGAGTTCCTCTTAGGGAAATAAATCCTAACATGCCTTTTAGGGTCATGCTGCTAGGACCAGTTCCCTAGAATGTTTTTCCATAATGTCATGGTGGATCTCTCGCTAAGATCCCTAAGCTCATGTGAGATATGATTGGTGTGAGAAACAAGGGATTATAAGGATTCCATTCATTACCTATGAATATAAAAATCAACATCAAAGGGAACTTTAGGCTTAGACCATTACTATATAGTTTAATGTCATATAGTGAGGATGATTTTGGCCTTTTAGTTTAATGTCATGCAGTGAGGACATGATACAATGCGGTTTAGAGTCATGAAGTGAAGATTATTATGTTTTCATAAAGATCCTTGATAGTTTTGAGTTAATAGTAATCAGGATTATCTTGCATTACCTAGACGCAATTGATGATAGAAGGTGTAAACCATAGTCTGGGAGAAACTTGAATCATGAGGGATAGCATGGGGCTTGGAAGCCATTGGGAATACTGATATAGGAGATGAATATATTGGGGATGAATTTTATTTTGATTGATGACCATTTTTGTGGGGAACATATGCAGATCCTTCGAGGCATGATGTGAAAAGTCAATCAAAGGTGTATGTTGGACACAGACCTTCCATCTTAGATGGACTTGGATGATTATGGGGATCCAAGTTTTCCCAGGGTATGGAGTTTGACAAATAGGAATGATGTTTCAGAGAATGTAATGAATACCCAGACCAAGATTAACTGTAAACTACTAGATCTTCCACATAGGTATGACTCATATGTATAGGGGGAAGTAGAATCTTTTGACTTCTCATGAGTGTTGGGGATGTGTAGGGTCTTTTAATACTGAGGACTAGACCACACATAACTCTTGAAGAACTTCTTATTTTATTTTCATGTGATTAGGACCTTTCATGGACTCCCTTTACAAGTTTGACCAATGTATAATGGAAAAGGGTAATTTTTTCTAATGGTGTCTAGACTGGGATTCCAAATCTAGGCATACCTACATATCCTGCAAGTGCAGGAATCAATCCACACGTAGTTCTTAACATTCCCTAGAAATGTTTTATCGATGTGCAGGGACACTTAAGGGAATTTTTTTCTTTTTCTTTTTTTGATGATGGTTGGCCCAGGATGCCAAATCTGGTCATCACTACATATCCTATAAGGGAAGGAATCAAGCCACAGGTAGCTCTGAATGTTCCCTATACTGATCTGGCTCTCTCCATATGTAGGGATATTTTTGTTTCATTTTCTACAGGTGTCGGGTCTACCATATCTCCCTATAATTTTTTTTCTTAAGCGAATCCTTACCACTAATCCTAGGCTCACATGAGTTATAATCGATGTGATAAACAAGGAGTAGACATAGGGTCTCATTCACAAGTATGGGGAGGTAGAGAATATGATGGAGGCATTTTTTCTAGGGCTAGGCCAAGATCGAGGTTCGAGGTGTTGCTACGTATCCTATGAGGGTAGGAATCAAGCCGTATATAGTTATGTAAGTTCCCTGTATCGATTGGGCTCAGTCAAAGGGGTAGGGGCATATTCATTCTATCCATTACCGTTTCTAGGTCTACCATGTTACTCTATAGTTTTCTTTCATAAGAGAACCCCTACCATTGATTCTAATCTCACATGAGTTATATTTGATGTGATAAATAAGGAGTGATAAGGGTTTACCTTATTGATACAGGTAGATGGGGGCATAATGGATCCATTTGTTTGGGGGTGGGGGCTAGGCCAAGATTGAGGATTGAGGCGTCACTACTTATCTTGTAAGGGAAGAAATCAATCCATATGTAGTTCTGTGAGAGATCATGTAGTTTGTTGTCATGTGATTGGGATGCTTTGTGCCATGTAGTTTAGCGTCTTACAGTGAGGACATGAGTCACAATTTAATGTCATGTTTTAGGGATTAGTTCCTCACAATTTAACCTCATGTGGAAAGGATAGTGACTCATAGTTTAATTTTGTAGAGTTTGGACCATGGCATGGATTTATTGCTACTCATAGTTTAACATCTTAGAATTTGGACCTTGGCATGTCTTTATTTTCACTCATAGTTTAAGGTCTTAGATTTTGGACCATGGAATGGATTTATTTCCACTCATAGTTTACAGTCTTAGATTTTGGACCTTGGCATGCCTTTATTTCCACTCATAGTTTATGGTCTTGGAGTTTGGACCTTGGCATGGTTGCTATTATGCGAAGTATTTCTTCAAGAATTTCGCGTTTTTGGGAGCCGTGATGAGTTGTTCATCCATTAATATTAGGGTGTATGCTCCATTTTAATAGAAACTATGTATGACATATGGTCCTCCCAACTTTGGTTCAAGATTTTTGGGATTCTTTCTGTGTATCATCGGGGTTCTGAGGACTAACACCATTTCTCCTTCGTGAAAAGGTCAAAGGAAAACCTTTTTATTGAAGGCTCGTGCAATCCGATTTTGGTTGATTTTCCAATGGTGTAGAGTGTGAAAACTATTTTCATTTAGCTGCTCTAACTCATCAAACCGTCTCTTGGATTTCTCATCTGTGGATACTTGATCACAAATGACCACATGATGTGATGGAACTTGAATTTTGATAGGAAAAATAGATTCTACCCCGTATACTAGTGAGTACGGGGTTTTCTGGGTGGTAGTGTGGGTCGTGGTCTGGTAAGCCCACAAAGCGTGATGTAGCTTGCCTGGCCACAATTTCTTATCCTTATCAACCATATTTTGGAGTATATTGGATAGGGTATTATTGAAAGCCTCTATTTTCTCATTGGATGTTGTTTGGTAATGGGATGAACGGTTAGATTTAATTCCATACTCTTAGTACAGCTTGTCCAACTCAGCAGAGCAAAAGTTTGTGTCGTTGTTCATTAATATGGTATGAGGGACACCAAATCTAGTAATGATGTTTTCCTTCATAAATATAATGATGTTTTTTCCCCAAATTCTTTAATGGGTATGGCTTTGGCCCATTTGGAAAAGAATTTGGTCGTTGTGAGTATGAACATGAATTTTCTAGTTGTGGCAGGAGGATATGGTCCCACAACATTCATCCCCCAGGTGGCGAATGTCCAAGAGTACGTAGCTATATGAAGTAACCTCAGGGGTTGGTGTATGAAATTAGCATGAACTTAGAAGGAATGGAACTTCTTGGTGAATATGGAATAGTACAGTATCATAGTGGACCAGTAATACCCAAGCCTTCATATTTCATGATAAATCTTGGTTGTTTATTGGTGCGCTCCACAAGCTTCGGGGTGCACTTATTTCATGACATCAGCAGTCACTTCTCCATCAATAAACCTGAGAAGGACTTTGTTAAGGCCTTTTTTGTAGAGAACCTTTTCTTGGATTACCCCATTATACAAGACAAATTTGACTGCCCATCTTCAGACCTACTCCATTCTAGCCCTATCTAGTGGGAGTTCCCCATTCCAAAGGTAATTTGTAATGGGCGTCATCCCGCTGGTGGTGTAACCATGTGGATTAGAAATGGGGATAATTTTTTCAATCTCCTCTATATTTCTCTAGATTAATGGAAAATAACATCCGGTGATGGGAAATGCTAATGACTATTTCATCCTTGTATGGATCATCCAAGGTTGTGGATGCATTTACCAAACCATCATCCTAGGCATTTTATGACCAGGGGACATAAGTCAAAATTGGTTCTGATGGGAATTCTTCCATCAATTCTCGAACATTGTTCATCAAGGAAACCAATACTTTTTTCTTGATGGCATAGTCACCACTAACCTATTTGATGACTAGCTCTGAATCACCCTTTATCTTTAGGTGTTTGTCTTGTACATGAAGTGTCAGTTCCAGGCCTACAATGAGGGCCTGATATTTCACTTCATTATTTATACACCCTTCTGAAAGTAGGAAACAGTAAGGCAAGACGGCCTTTTCAGGGGATACAAGTATAATTCTCAGCCCTACTTTGTTGATCTTGGGATATTCTATCCTTTTTCCTGTCGGGCTTTGGGAAGCACCATCGAAGTACATTTCCCATGTCTGGGGTCCTCCCAGATAGAAAGAACTTCTTCATCTAGAAGTTTGGAATTCAATGGTGTTATTTCCTCTTAGGGGTTCTCTTCTAGGAAGTCTACTAATGTCTGGCCTTTTATTTCCTTCTAGGGAATGTACCGTATGTCAAACTATTGTAGGATGACCACCCATCATGATATGAATCCATTTAGAATGGGACGATTGAGGATATATTTGAGAGGGTTGTAGCGGGAGACTAGGTGGACCTCATGGTGCTGCAGGTAATTCCTGAGTTTCTGAACTACAAAGATTAGGGATAAGCAATTCTTTTCAATTTTTTAATATCTAGTTTAATCATCAATCATTGTTCGGCTAAGGTAATAGAGGTTTTTATCACTGCTGGCATCATTCTTCTGTGTGAGAAAGGTTCCTAATGACTGTTCTAGGGTGCTTCTGTACAAAATGAGTGGTCTCCCCTAAACTAGTGGCATCAGCACCTACGGTCTTAGGATATATCTTTTGAGATTTTTGAATGATTCTTGGAAATAACTATCCAACTCATACATAACTCCTTTCTTTATAATCCTGGTGAAAGGTAAACATTTACCTGCTAGGATGGCTATAAAGTGTCGGATGTAGGTGAGGTTCCCCTAGAGGCCTCTCATATCAGTGAGGTCACAGTTGGGGACATGACAAGGATAAATATTTTCTTCTTGAGGTCTACTTCGATTCCAGGATGGAATACAATGAAGCTAAGGAATTTTCTCAAGGTAACGCCAAAGGAACACTTTATGGGATTAATATTTAAACTGTGTTGCTGCAACTTGTTGAAGAAAGTTTCAAGATTAGCGAGGTGGTTTGAGTGTTGTCCTGATTTAACCACCAGATCATCAACAAAACACTCGATGAATTTTCCCAATAAGGGATTGAAGATGTGATGCATGGTGTGCTGATATGTGGTGCTGACATTTTTTTTACCAAAGGTAATTACTTTATAACATAACAATCTATAAGGGGACCTAAAATTGGTAGCTTATTCATCTTATTGGGCCATCCAGATTTGATTGTATCTAGAATAGTTGTCCATGATAGAGAGAGACTCATATCTGGTTGTTGCATCGATCAACAATTCTGTGATTGGGACTGGTAAATTGTCTTTTCGAAAATGTTAGTTAAGGTCCATAAACTCAATGAAGATTATAATCTATTCATTCTTCTTTTGGACAGGGACTATGTTCTCCAACCATATCAGATATTGGACCTCCTGTATAAAGTTGAATTTAATCATCTTTCCAACTTCAGCCTATACTTTGGCATCATGTGTTGGGTGGGTCCTCCAGGATTCCTTCTTATAACCCTGATGGTCTTTTGGTAAGCCCAGATAATGAGTGGAAACCTCAGGATCGAGGCCAATAATTTTAGTGTAGTTCTAGGAAAACACATCTCAATTCATCTTTAGGAAGGTGTTATATGCCTCCTGCTCCTCGATAGGCATATCTACACTAACCAAAGTGTGTCGCAGGTCATTTTCAGTTCCCAGATTTATCTCCTTAAGTTCATTGATTTTGGTGGAGACACCTTCTTCAAATGTATGAGGGGAAACTTTGAGATCTTCTTCCCCTTCTTCTTCTTCTTCAACATCTTCATCATCTTCCTCTTCCGACTGAGAGATGACTTTTTAGACGAATTCTCCAATGTTGGTAGATATATCATCTTTTGCCTTAGTGTGTGAGGAAAGGGTAGTTTGAGGTCCCATGGATGGGCCGAAAGGATCTTTGATAGGGATTTTCCTGAAATCATGGGAGTCAGCCCACTTTTCTGTGTCCTTAGATTTGGAATCTGTAACAGATGTCATGCATACAATTGAGTCTACATCTATACTTACACTTTTTCATTCAAATTGGTTGATTGGTAATACATACCATTCTCCTAAACTGCTGGAGGGCGTCGGCGGGATCCATTTCCAATCCATTTGGAGCATTGATCCAACCAATGTCATTGGTTAAAAGATATTTTTCTTTTGAATCATAGAACCATGCGTCAATATAATGTGATTCATAGGACTCAAATGGGGATTTATCGATGTGAAATGTCCCATTTTTTCATTAGTGTAATATTTGACACAATGATGGTATGATGACGGAATTACAGTGTGATGATGCAGCCAAGTCCTCCCTAATAGGATGTTGAAGGTCGTACTTTGTCATACTACTAGGAAATCAGAATCTGACATGAGATCTACGATCCAAGTCTTATGTTTGATTTTCCCTAATGGTTTCTACTCGCTTTTGTCATATCCCAGCAAAGTCGTAGTGCAGGGTGTCAAACTGTCTTCATCATAGCCAAGTCGATGAAGTGTCTGTAGCAGAATAAGGTTAACTCTAGAGTCATTATCGATGAATATCCTCCATAAATATACTATGTTTATCTTTCCAGACACATATAAGGGTTTGATTTTCCCTTTAATGATGGCATCTTCATCCATATCTGTGAAGGAGATGATGGATGGTGTGACATTCTTCGAGAATGGTCTCTATCCGAAAGACTTAGGCTATTGATACTTCATCCTTGAACTCATGTGGTCTTAGTAAGGCTTCTATGATTACCTCCCTAAGATCTGCGAACAGACTTAATGCATCCAGGATTGACAGTTTTGCTGGTACTGAAGCTGAATACTTTAGAATATCATATTTTTCTCTAAATTTCATTGCTTCCTAGCTTGGGGTTTCTCTTTTATAGAAACTTTAGGGGTTTTTGCTTTGGACGTAGAGGGTTTGACCTCTGTAATAGGGGCTTGTGGTGTTTGGGACCTTTCCACATTTTTCTAAACTAGTCCACCTGTATGCCTTGGGCGATTTTATATTTTTCCTTCCCCTTATGAATATTCCAAGATAATTGGGATTGGATTTATTTTTATGGGGAAGAAGGAGAATTCTGGTTCTTGTTGTGTCTATCAGAGGGTCCTTCCTCAAGTTTCCGCGATGTTAATGTTTTGGATCGTGGCGTGGTAGGGAATTTGACTCCTTCCACGACATGACTTTTAGGAAACCTCCGGCCTCTATAGCCTCTTCCTCCGGCTCTCCAGTTGGGCATAGGGAATTTGAGTTTGTGTCCATAGTCTCCATCTGATAAGGGTTACATCAAGTAAATTATATTTATTGATCTAAAGATTAGTTCTTGATCTGAATTTTTTTTTGTCTGATTGTCTTTTTTTGATGGTACTGTTTCACGGGATGGTGCTCGTTCTACCATTTAGAGGGGTGGTGCCCATTGTACCTTTTGGAGGGGAGGTTCCCATTGTACCATTTGGCGAGGTGGTTCTCTTTGTACCAAGTCTTCTGGCATGAAGTCCGAAAGCATCAATACTAAATTCGGATTTGGTGTCATCTCATATTTTTACTCTTGTTTTCTGCCCTTCTGGCCTTTAGAGGACTGTGGGGCCGATGAAGAAGGTTGTGTTGTATTAGGATCTTTTGGGGGAATAGTTATTTGTTTTATCTATTTCTATAGGATTCCATGTACTTGATTGATGGTATTTTGGGTCATCCAAATGTCAAAGTTTTCCTCCTTCTTACTGGTGATTGTTTTCTGTTTCTTTTCCTCTCTTGAGTCTGACGTGTAAACATATACCACTTGTGTTGGCAGCAGGCCCAAATTAACTTGCCTGGAAATCACCATCTTTTATAGGAGATCCTTGAAAATGATGAATTTCATGATGGTATGTCCCACTATTTATTGATAGGGACAATAATATGTATGTTCGTTGAGACCAACTTTATTGGATCTCTTTGGATTTAGTAACTGAAGAAAATTGCAATTCATGGCGGCTATGAAATAGTTTCAGACCTAGTCATCTCAGAACAAGTAAAATTTATTTATTTGTTCATAAAACTGATTTCTTTTATCAACTCATCACTCATATTGCCAAGGTGGGGTGGATGTTGTCATCCAGGGGGTCCTGTATGGTTTGGTGGGGGCCTCGCAACCTGAGCTGGTTCCAGGGGTGGATTAAGCGTAACAAAACGACTTCAACTTTTCCCATTATTTTCCCCTGGACTGATGGGGCCACTCGAGAGTTGATATTAGTCCTTTGTAATGTGTCCTCTATTCTTTGGGAAATAGTAGAGAAATATCTAAATCCACTTGTGTACTTCACCAGGATGAGCATTGTTCAAAATTCATCATGAAGGTTATCGATGCACATGAAGAGCATCTCATCCTGGGGGGCTGTCGGTTCAAGGAATATGCTAGGCCTTTCAATATCGCAATGAAGTCTGAGACACTTTTTTTCTCTCCTTTTTTGTAGTTCGTGAGATCACTGACTGTCATTTTAGGCAGCGTTGAACTTAAATGAAAGGAAACTATCACCGGAGGTCCTCCCATCCTATAATTGAATTGGTTGTTATGCTAGTATACCATATGAAAGACAAGCCCTGTAGGGTTCATACGAAGAACCTGAGTTTTACTACTTATTTCTACTCTATAGTGCCCATCATGGGGTCATAGTAAGAGGCATAGTGCATTAAAATATGTTTAGGGTCCCCCGAGCCATTGAATACTGGGAATACGGGGTTTTCAAAGTTTGGAGGGGACAGAACATTGATCACCCAATCAGGGTAGGGTTTTCTCTCTTGTTGTATCGAAGAGATACACCCCTCTATGGATTCTAGTCGATATGGTAATTGTTCTTCGGTTGTCAAGATCCCTTGATGCATATCCTATCGGGCTTGAGCTTGATCCAGTGCAGCAGTGCCCAAAACTGGGTGTGCTAGTGCTGCTGGAATTTGGGGTTGATACGCAGTGGGGGGTATCATTAGTGGGTTTACCTGGATATATTCTGGATGCCTTCCCAAAAGGGGGTAGTCTTGATGTACTTCCATTTATGGGTTGAATAGACCTATAAGCTTGTCTTCATTCACCAGGATAAGTGTCAGTAGTATGGGAACCTCTTCTGGGAGCACCTTCTGATGTTCCTCAGGGGGAACACATTCGGTAAGGTAGCTCCCTCAACGTAGCTCAGCAATAATTTGCCTAATCTCTTTAATTTATTCCTCCTGCTTGGAGAAACTTTCCTCAAGAGTGAGGGACACATTTCTATGGGAGTATAAGGCGGGTCATAGATGACCTTGGATTTATTCTTCTCCTTGTTTGGGTTTCGCATGAGAGGTAATGTCTAATTAACTAAGGGGCGCCTAGATTTAGGGTCACTCTCTGGTTCCGAGTATGCACACCATCAGTCTCAGTGTGGGATTCCTCTAGGATGGAACCATATTCCTTTGCATCCTCTCCCTCTTCGTCATTTACTATGAGATCCGTGGGGTTGACATTTACCACGTTTACTGAGGCATACCACATTGTGGGTGGTGTACCCAGTGTCGAATGGTAGGAAGTCTTTTTGCATCATTTTTTGGACTTTCTCCTTCCATTTTGCGGTATTCTTTGGGTTTCTTTGAAATTTTTGACATAAATAGAGCCCTGATATGACCACGTAATGCACCTTTATCTTAGAGGATGAAAACCACGAGAAGGGGTGGAATGGGTAACCCCTCTGTCCATCATTCTTCCTATACGGTGGAAGATAAAATTTCGTTGTGCAGGGATTTGAGGTGAAAATTCCCCCAGCCTTGTAGAATGGGTTTGTTTCTATTCTTCCATGTATGCACTATGGCCTGGATTTTTTGGTCTTATGGGGTCATTTTGAGTTAAAATTCCCCCATCCCTACAGGCTAGGATTGTTCCCGTATTGCAGCGGTAGCCGCCGCTATTTCCATTTTTTCATTTCACGTACTCCCGCACGAGTGTGGAATGAGTATGTAATTGGTCCTGTATATAGTTTCTAGTCTTTTAAAGACATGAGAAATGCTTTATGGTTGGATTACCTTAGGCGGGAAGTTTTTTGGATGTTCTTGGTTGCTTGACTCAGAAGATTTTTTATGGCTTGATCTCATCGGTCCTGACATTTTTGAGATTTACTTCGGGCTAGTTTTTGTTGAGTATATCATCTTTCATGAGCAGGGGTTTCATTTGATTGATGCCTCTAGATGATGAAATTGTAGGATGTCATTTCCAATGGGGCATACTGGATGGGACATGGGGTGAAGTGTAGATCTCTATGTTCTCCCCATCCCTAAATGTGAACTCTAGTCAGAGCATCACTGATGAGGTGACACAACTTATGCGGTGCATGGAGGAAAGCCAATTCAAGGTTATTCTTTCACCTTTTTTATTGTGTCTTCCTTGCAGATGGGATAGATTCTAGGTCAATTAGATGGTGAATCTCTCCTAACATGCTGACATGGTCCATGTACCTTCATAGGGTAGTGTTGACGCTCCTTTTCGTCACATTGTATAAAAGAATGGAAAGGGAAATGACTTAGCACAAATTGATTCATCCTTTAAAAAAACATCAAAAATCGACAAAGGCATGAACAAGGGATCAAAAGCACATGTGCCGCGCAAGTTCTATCACTGTCGCGCAAGTCTACTTACGCGACGCATGATGGTCGCACAAGTGACTTGCGCGACCTAAGTGATAACCGCCCAGGGTCTTCTCCTGCCTATAAATAGACCCTGTGGGCCCCCCATTTCGGGAGGAATTTTTCCAGAAACTCAGATTTGAGCTCCCGGCGCCCTAGTCTCTTCTCAAAGATTCCGGAACACTTCTAAGGTAATTTCGTACATAGAACGGAAGATCTAAAGAGGGGGAGGAATGCCTAAGTGTTGAAACTCATCAACACTTGCATGCCTAGGTGGCCAGCCCTTAAGGGAAATGGCCACACTTGCGCGCCGCCTTACTCCTTCAATAGAACCTGTGTGCCCCTCTCCTGGAAGAACCTCAAGAGGATTCTAACGGCCTTAACCAAAATTCGCTCAAGTATTACCCTGCAGGTTGAACATCGCGCAAGTACCCAACGTGTCGCGCAGGTATACCTGCGCAACCAAGACTTGCGCACCCATGAAGTACCTGCGCGCCTGCCAGGACTTGCGCGCCCCTGCCTTTTTGGGTGCCCTTCTTGCCCATTTTACCCCTCTTAATCCATTCCACCTCTCCTATTCAAGATTTAGTCTTCAAGACACTCTTCAAATCCATTTATGGCATGATTTCTTGATTTGAATTCTTTTATCTGAAAGGAATTCTGTGGAATATCCCTCAAAACATAGTGATTTACACATCTTTATGTCACTAAAGATTGAGATTTCATTCATTCAACCTCATCCTTTAAGATGAGAGAACCCAATTCTTTGGGCCTCCTTTTCAGGAGTAAGTCCCAGTCATAATTCCTTTAACCTAGGCCTCCTTTTCAGGAGTAAGTCCTAGTAATAATTCTTTTATCCTGGGCCTCCTTTTCAGGAGTAAGTCCCAGTCATATTTCCTTTAACCTGGGCCTCCTTTTCAGGAGTAAGTCCCAGTCATAATTCCTTTAATTTTGGGCCTCCTTTTCAGGAGTAACTCCCAGTCATAATTCCTTTAACATGGGCCACCTTCTCAAGAGTAATCCCCAGTCTTAATTTCTTTTAATCAATCCTAATTTACCCTTGATCTGGGATTCCTTCTCAGGAGTAAAACCTAATCATCAATCCTATCCTAATTTTGGGCCTCCTTTCCAGGAGTAAGTCCCAAGTTAGAGTATTCAAATCTCCATGAAGCACATATACCTTTATGGAGCCTGTTCCTGGATTTCATCTCTGAAGTTAATCCTAATCTTCATCTATTTTTGGCAGTCATACATACATAAGTCCCACATCATTTCTTATGATTGCATCTTTCATAGCCCAATTGTCTAATTTGTACCAATACCTCTTGTTTCTCACACCGATCATGACTCACATGAGCTTAGAGGGTAAAAGTAATTATGAAATCCTTCTTTGAGCCATCAATCATGAACATCATACTCGCCACTCTAACTACGTGGGTTCTGATTCCTTTTCCAAAACAAAGGATACGTAGGTAGCCCATCTGCGGGTTCGATCCCAACTCTGAAATAATCCATGTCCTTCTAAATGACAATAAACTTCTAGTGCCCCACTGAGTGGCTTTGAAACTAGCATGGTCATCATAATGACCAAGATAATTTTATATAAATGTGTCGAAGGGTACCATTGACCAAGAATCTCTAATAAATACAGATGATTCTCTATCAATGAAGAACCTCGAATACATATAAACGATTCTCTAAATTTCGTACATATTTTATCATTGAAAGCTCATTTTATACTTGGTAATGTAATAAGGATTCACGAACATAACTTAAATCTATAAAGAGAGTCCCGAAATAGACAATAATTCCCCTCAAAAAGTTGTGATGAGTCCGACCTCCCATCCTCTCGACCAATACAAATTCCTAAGCCTCATTAGTCCACAAACTAATGAGCGCCTACCTTTGGAAAGTAGGTCCAAATGGATGTGGATTCATTGGATGTTTTCGGTTCTACGAACAAACCCGTTAGAAACCGATCGGAACGTTTGAACCTCCCATCAAGGAGGTTATCCCCGAATTCTGAGGGAAACAAAAAATGGTGAACCCGACGTGAATCCTTAACCAAGTTAAAATGATGTTTTACCTATTTGTTAGGCCCTTATTTAAAACTCAATGAGAGGGCCAACAAAAACAATCATTGACATATGTGCTCATCCAAAAGATGTAGTAGCTGAATTTATCTTGATTACATCTGCTATATCAAACAGGCACTCTTTTCCAAGATCTTCTACATTTATATAATGGCTGCTCTTAAGTTAACACCTGTGAATACTACTGCTGTAAATTCCACTACTGCTACTCCTATTGGATCATCGTCCACTCTAAGGACGATGTCACCTACTCAGCATCTTCAATGCTGGGTATCAAATGCACTGGTTAAGGAGTACCGTCAATACGGTACCATCCCAACTCTGGAGGCTGCCCGACAAGCCCTCCAAGCGAACAACTCACACCGGTCGTCCGGACAACGATGACCAATGATCAAGAAACAGGCGGTGCTGACTAGCATCTCCAACCGTTTCAGGTATTTATCCCCGGAATGCAATCACCATTCACTCCCTTATTCTGAGGAAGTGAATGAGCAGGTCCCTCAGGGCCTTAATTCAAGAAGATAGGAGTCCTTCCTGAAGGCTCCCACCAACAATCGTCGTCAGACTCGTACGATAGTGCGCCCTCAACATGATGAGGGTACCAACTCCAGGCATTTGGCTCAGGTTCCTCAAACCCGAGCAGGCAAGAGGAACCACCAGAGGCGGAATCCGGTCAACAGTGAGCAGGTTCCCATCTCTTCCATCTCCAGAGAAGTCCACCAACCTAACTTGGTGGCAAGCAACGAGCAAGCATATACACCTGTCCGTTTAAATTCTGCTGTCTAGCAGACTCGTCTGGCAGCATCACGCCAATCCCGCTCGGTAATTCCGGCGGAGTACTATAGGCAGGAACATACACCTGTTTATACATCATCAGCTAGTTAGCAGGATCGTTTGACTACATATGATGGATCTCGTCAACCACGTTTGGCGAAGTGCAATCAGCAGTCACATACACCTGCTGGTATTAATCAAGCCTACCAATGGTCTCGCTTGGTAGCATTCAGAGAAGTTAGTCGGAAAGCCCTGACAACAAATAGGAAGCAGACTCAACTCTCTGCCCCCACACTTGAGTACTGCCAGGATTCACTGACAGGAAAAGGAGGACAAGAGCAGGCACATACACCTGCTCCAAGCCCAGAATGGACGTATATTCCCGTTCCGGCAGCTGAAGTCACCAAGCATATTCTATCAATGGTGAAAGAGAAGAAGCAAATCCCTGCTCATATTCTGGATGCCTTCCAGGATATTATAACAACTTCAGTGGCATCTCAGGGAAAGACACATAAATCTATCCCTGCCATTGGAGTGACACACCAACAATTCACTCCAGAACAGACACACACATCTGTTCCAGTCCAAGAGGGTTGTGGGGCATACTCCCCCATATCATACGGACAACCAAGTTAGGCACATACACCTGATTTGAGTGGAGATCGTTAGTCTAACCTGGCCATCTTTCCTGATCAGGCACATACACCTGCTCAGAGTAGCCACTTTTGTCAACAAGTGGTTTCCAAAGCGAGTAAGAAGGTGTCTAAGAAAAATACCCGCCCAGCACAGTCAGGAGATCAAGGGCCAATCTGTAACAAGGCCTTTCTCGATGCTGGAGTTCTTGAAGCCCTTGGATAGTTATCTGTTGGAATTCAAGATTCTACTCACTCATTTCCCAATAATGGGAACATTAATTCCGAAGGTTTTCAACAGAAACTTCCTCATGAAGGCTTGCTTCATGACAATTCAGTCAATCTTGAAGTTTCATCTTCAGATTAAAGACACAGGAACCCTCTGTGTGTTCAGAAGACCAAGGAGAAAGAGATCTCATCTTTTGTTGTAACCCATTATGGTGGTCCTTCCCATGATGATGAATTTCACTACGAACTTCCTCTCCGCAGTAGTGATGCACATTGCCCGGAAAATGCTCCAGTGGACAATGTAGTGCCGAGAAAGCCCTCTTATCTTGAGGCACTTGCAAATGCGAAACTAGTCATGTCTGATGCTTCATCACTATCAGGTGAAATACTTTCTCAATCAGAAGATATCCCAGGGTGTAGGTCACTCTCTGAACCACCCCTAAGTCATGTATCTTTTAGTTTGATCAATGATTTCTCTACCAATCTTATTGAATCCGATGAAGCAATAAGGAAACACCAACTCTGGTCAAAATAGGTAGAATAATCTTCAATTAATGATAAAGAGGAAATGATGAACATGAGAAAACAACTAGAAAAAGGTGAAGTACCAGTCATGTTTTGGCCTCTGGCTGACTCTCAGTATGACATTCCAAAGATGTTGACGAAAGATGGAATCCATGATATTCGTCTCAACATATGGAAAACTCTTTATCAATTGAAGAAGAAGGTATTATCTTATGATGAATATGAAAATAATATTAAGATAATAGATGGGTTATAATGTCAGATTGATTTGGCATCTCTATCAGTCTCTCTATATCCGAAGGCTGAAAAGCAGCAGAGAGCCCTTCAACGTTCATGCCTTGGCGCACTAAGAAGATTGCGTCAGTTAATTTCCAATGCCCCATCTGGTATTCGTGTCAGAGGATGGGGTGTTCATGGAGCACTGCATTTCATGGTTCTCTCCAGTCAACAAAACCCACCGAAAATGGTCTCATGCAATGTTATTGCCCATAACCGGCCACATTCAATGGGATTTGTTTGTAATCAAATGCTTTCCCAAGAACAGGCTTCAACTAGTTCCTCTCAAAATCAAGAATACAGAGAACAAGTTGTTGAATTACTCTTGCATCAAGCAAACGAGAATATTAAACAGGCCTCTTGTTTGGAGCAAGCACGTCACCAAGTGACAGAAGTGTCAGAAATCATCCAACGGTCTTTTGAACCGGGTGATAAAAGCGGATACAGGTTAATGCATCCAGCTAATTTCCATACTATGGTTCGCAAGATCAAGAGGACTTTCAGAAAAGTCTCAGACATATCATTTCAAGAACCACCCCAACTCACTAGACTGGGGACTCTTTTAAACCAACCCTCGGAATCAACAAATAGGATTCGAGGAGTTGAGCGAGAACAATAGGAATAGCCCCAGTCCACTGGACTGGGGACTTTTTCAAATCATCAGTCCCCTCCTCAGAGAAAGTCTGTCTTTTCTCGATTGGGGAAGAAACCTCAATAGGAACGAAGAGCCAAATTATCAGGAGATTCCCTCCAAATTATGGTTCTTCAAGAAATTCCTGAGGGATTGAATTAACAAAAGGCAATGTCTCATCAAAGACATGGAAGAAGACAATATCACAGAAATGTTGATATAAGGGATGTGATGCGTTATGCATCAATAAATGTCATCAATGTCGTTGTTTCTGATCCACCAGATGAGGCTCACTCATGGGACTCAGATGAAGAGGTTCCTGCTCAAGAATATGTACGCACCGATACAAATTAAGAAGGTGTGCATACACGAAATCAAAGGATTACTCAGAACTTAGGTAATCCTTTGAGTAACCCACTTCCCCCTCTCCGAAAAGGGTCCAACAAAGGGAGGGGAAAGAATCAGGTTACATATCCTTCCTCTAGAGAAGGCCAATCTCTCTCACTAGAGCAAAGGTTTGCACAAAAAGAGGAAGAAATAAAGGAATTAAGAAGGTTGAATGAAAAACTACTTCAGAGTAGTCTTCTTCTTAAGCATGCTGGAGTCAGTCAGCTAAAGGAATTTGTTGCAGCTACTGAGATGGATCAAGAATATCCTCCTCTTTCAGTACACCCTCACAGGTCTAATCCTACGGTTCAAGTACAACAACAGTTGGCAGTGCTACCATCAGTTGCAGCACCAATCTCCATATTTTTCCAAGCTCCAGTCATTGCACCTACCCAAGTCCAATTTCAACCGGATGTTTCTCAAAAGTTAATAACTACTATTGAGTCATTAACAGCTCGGTTAGAAACTATGGAAGGGAAACATGCGCAAGTTCAACCAGAAAAGAAATTTTACCCTGAATGGGTAGATTCAATTTCTCCTCCATCCAGTTTTGGGAATCCTGTATTCCCTATTTTCAATGGATCAGGTGATCCTGAGCAACATTTGACGCATTACGTGTCTTGTTGCGATCCTATGATGGGAACTCTGGAGTAGAAAGAAGTAGTGAAACTCGGATGCTTTGTGCGAACCTTACAAGGACCAGCTTTTGTTTGGTATACAAGCTTGCAATCCCGGTCAATTACCGGATGGGAGGATCTTCTCCAAAAATTCCTCCTTCAGTTCAGATCAACTTTGCCAAAGACAACAGTTTTCGATCTTACAAACTATAAGCAAAGGGAGAATGAAAGAGTCTCTGATTTCATTGCTCGCTGTAAGGGATTAACATATTCCTTGATTTTAGCACTCCCTCAAGAAGAATTGTTGCCAATCTATGTGGAAAATCAGCGTGACTAATTACACACGCCATTAATCCCTGTGAAATACACAAGAGGGTTTCGAGACCTTACATCAATCGCTCAGTAGATTGAAGATTCCCTTATACAGGCTAAGTCTAAATCTCGTGTAATTCCATCAGATCTAGGAAGGAGAATGGGTAAAGTAGAAACTGCTACAATTATGCTTCAACAAGTGCTTGTACCTGTTTCTACTTCAAAACCTTCATCTTCTCGAAGGGCTCCACCTCCTGAGATCCAACAACAAAGGTCGTTTCATCCAGATGATCAAAGAGATCAAAGACGAAAACAATTTGAAGATTTGAATAGCAAAACATACTCTTTCCGAAATGAACAAATTCCTGGTTACTTCATTTTGGCTCTGGAAAATAATCTGGTTCAATTGCCAAGGCCCAAAAGGCCAAACAAGGAAGGAGATGAAGATCTTCCCAATTATTTCCCCTTTCATCAAATGTTGGGGCATCCCATCCAGGAGTGTTTTGTCTTCAAAGACCTCCTGCAAAAGATGGTCGACTCAGGACAAGTCAAATTGAAAGGTTCTTCAGCTCAGGTAGCATGTGTTACTGCTACAGTTCCAGAGGAGGAAGGTGAATGGAAAGATGTCAAAAGAAAAAATGAACATAAGTGTGATGATTGGATAGTCAGAAAGACAATCAATCGAACTCATGCTATTTTACGAACACAGTTAAAGAAACCAATTGTGTCTTTTTCTATGAATGTTGCGGAAAACCCTCTTCGTCAGAGGGAAATTCCTCAAAGAAATGACATGATTCAAAAAAAGAAAAAGAATCAGAAGAGGATGAGTTTGTGTCAAAGCCTAAGTTGTCTTTGACTTTGGAAAACTTCATGCCATCTACTTCAAAGCCACGGGCACCGCCCCACCAAACTGCACAACCTAAACAGGCTAATCAGGCAGAGTCTTCATCAGACGAAGAGTTAATCTTTGGTTCTGTTAATATGATTCAATTAATAGATCCATATGCCAGTCGCAGTTTCAATTTTGATGAGTCTGAATTCCCTTTATCAAACAAGGGAATCATAGGAAGTTCCAGAGGTTTAGGATACAGGGGAAGACGTGGATCTTTCATAATCCACTACCCCAATTCTACCCCAGCTAGAACTGTGTATGCAACAGAAACTCGTGGTAGAGCCCTTCAGCGAGCTCAGCAAGAACACGCAAGTTCTTCTACCAATAGAAAATTCAGTCCTGGAATAGTTATTTTGGAAGACCGATTGAAGATTCCATCTTCTTCCTCTCAGCAAGTAAATGGATCTAATCGGTCTAATCTTCCCAAACCAAGGATGTTTCCAACTCCTATCCTAATACAATATGCATCAACTTCCAAAGAATCTACTTCCAAGGTACCTTCTAAACCACATATTCTTGTTGGGAAATGCAGACCTCTAGATCAAAAGTATGATATATTGAAACACTTGGCCCAAGTACCAGCCAAGTTATCAATTCTGGATGCTTTGAATCTGTCAAAATATCTTCGGGAAGCACTCATTGAGGCTTTGTCAAGTCCTCAGGAGTTTGAAACTGAAATTGTTGCAGCTTAAGTCTATCACATATAGAATAATCCTGTATAATTCCATGAAATAATATCTTTTACTGATAAAGATGAAGATGATGTTGTGCATGGACATATCAGACCATTGTATTTATCTGGCAAGGTCAATGGTGTAGACATCCGATGAGCTTTCATTGACAATGGTCCAGGAGTCAACCTCATGCCCATTCGTACACTTCGTCGATTAGGCCTCACGAAATATGATTTATCTCCTTCTACCATGATGTTACAAGGATATAATAAAAATGAACAAGAACCACTGGGTGAAGTTACACTCAGAACTTAGTTTAGAGATATTGTATCCAATTCGGATTTCATTATTGTTGATCAAGACTCAGCTTTCAACTTCTTTCTTGGAAGACCCTGGCAACATCAGCATGCGGCTATCCCTTAATCATACCATCAATGTCTCAAATACTACTTCGATGGTCAAGTTGGAACATTATATGGTGATAAGGCCTCATTCAAGACATGTGAGTCTCAATACATTGAGGCGTAATTCTATCACATGAAGGGAAAGGAGAAATCCACAACAATAGAAATTACCAAAGTTAATGCTCCATATGGTTTGGAGAAGATTCCAGTAAATCCATTTACACATGTGAGTACAGATTATGTGTTGCCTATCGGTCAAATTGACAAGGTATACTCAAATCAAAATACTCTTATGGAAAGATCCGTAATGTCAATTACGGCAATCGAGCCAGACAACATGGGAGAAATTGGTAACCCACCAAGCAGTAATGAAAGCACAAATGGTGACGTCTTCATTTCATCTGCTGAAATACAACAAGTCTATACTTCTCCAATTAGGCCAGAAGGAGTTATAGCAACATTAGAAGTAAACAATGAAGTCGATTCTCAATCCATCATTTCCTCTTTATTACCCAAAGAAAACTCTTCATCATCAATAGGATCAAAAATGGAAGCTTCCTCTTCAAAATGTGCAAATTTTGACATCTCTTCTGATCATGAAAATTCTTCTTTGTCATTTAATATGAAAGTAGAAATGGAAGAAATAACACATGATGAAGAAGAAGAGGAAGATCTCAGAGATGCTCCTCCATAATTTGAAGAGGGTATCTCTACCACTGTGGATGAACTCAGAGAAATAAATCTGGGTACAAAGGAAGATCCACGCCCCACTTTAATCAGTGCGGCCATTACCCTTGAAGAGAAAGAGGTGTATATTTCTTTTCTAAAGCGAAATAGAGATATTTTTGCTTGGAACTATACATAAATTCCCGGGCTTGATCCTGATGTTGCTACTCATCATTTGGGTTTACCATAAGAACATCGAGGATTTAAACAAGCCGCAAGAAGAACACACCCAACTTATTCTTCTAAAATTGAAGCTGAAGTGGATAAGCTTATCAAAGCTAACTTCGTCAGAGAAGTTCAGTATCCCAAGTGGTTGGCTAATATTGTACCTGTAAATAAGAAGAACGGACAAATTAGAGTTTTCATCGATTTCAGAGAGCTTAATCGGCATTGTACTAAAGATTATTTCCCATTTCCGATTACAGAACTTTTAATTGATGCAACAGCTGGCTATGAGGCACTTTCCTTCATGGATGGATATTCTGGATATAATCAGATCCAAATGGCCCTAGGAGATGAGGAATCCACAGCCTTCAGATCCCCTCAGGGTGTGTTTTATTACCGGGTAATGCCCTTTGGCTTAAAGAATGCAGGTGCAACATATCAGCGCGCCATGCATCGTATCTTCAAACCCTTCTTAGGGAAGTTTGTTGAATGCTATGTAGACGATTTGGTGGTTAAATCCAAACAACTTTCTAATCACTTAGCTGATTTGGAAGTCATATTCTGCAAGCTTTGACAACATAATTTGAAGATGAACCCCTTAAAATGTGCTTTTGGGGTAACCTTAGGAAAATTTCTCGGCTTTGTTGTACGCCATCGTGGTATTGAAGTCTATCCTGAGAAGACCAAGTCAATCATTAGTATGTCACCTCCTCAAAATTTGAAATAATTAAGAGGAATTCAAGGACACTTAGCCTATATTCAGCGTTTCATCTCCAATTTGGTAGGCAAAAGTTTACCCTTTACCAAATTGATGAATAAGGGATTCACTTACCAGTGGACTGAAGAATGTCAAGAAGCATTCAATATTCTCAAGAAATACCTATTGAGTCCATCGGTACTTATTCCACATGTTGAAGGAAGACCACTTATCCTCTACGTAATAGCTCTAGAGTGATCATTGGGTGCCTTTCTTTCTCAAAAGAATGATGCTGGGAATGAAAACAGCCTCTACTATCTCAGTCGAACTATTCTTGAAGTAGAAACCCGGTATTCAAGTATTAAGAAATGCTGCCTGGAATTAATCTTTGCAGTTCAGAAGTTGAGACACTACCTGCAACATCACAAGGTCCAATTGGTATCTCGCAATAACCTGCTCAAATTCATCCTTAGTCGTCCAATGCTTACAGGACGTCTAGCAAGGTGGGCAGTTATTTTGCAGCAATTCGACATTCAGTATGTGTCTCAAAAGGCGATAAAGGGCCAAGCTCTGGCTGATTTCCTGGCTGAACACCCTTCAGTGGAAGACACGTCTTCAGATATTGAACTCCCTAATGAGGAAGTCTTCTCTATTCAAGAAAGTCCTCAAGCATGAGAAATGTATTTTGATGGGGCTTCCAGAAGTCCAATAGGGAAGAAAATGGAAAATCCTAAATTCAACAAAGTTGGTGTAGGAATTGTGCTCATTTCTCCAGAAAAGGAATTGTTACCTTATTCCTTCTTATTGTGGGAAGGTGGTACCAATAATGAAGCCGAATACCAAGCTCTTATCGTAGGCTTGGAATTATCGCTTCAAGCACAAGTGAATCACTTAAAGGTGAAGGGTGATTCAGACCTGGTAATCAAACAAGTCAATGGGGATTATGCCATCAGAAAAGAAGAAATAATCCCTTTGTATGATTACATCAGAGAGTTAATGGTGGAATTCCCTTCAGAACCGACGTTTTCTTATGTCCCAAGATCACAAAATTCTCAAGCTGATGTGCTGGCTAATATAGCCACAGCTCTGGAAGATCCAAATCGGGACGAGACAACCATCAGTATTGCCCACCGTCGTGAAATTTCACCTTATGTTCGAATCAGAACAGAGGAAATTAATGAAATTAGTCCCATTCCTGAACTGTATGGTCATACTACAGGATGGATGTCACCTATCAGGGAGTACCTTCAAAATGGAACACTTCCACCAGATAGATCCGAGAAAGAACAAATTCGGTGACATGTGGTCAATTTTACTCTTTATGATAGCCCAGATCACCTAGAGAAAATTCTCTACAAATGTGGTTTTGATGGAGTTCTCTTCAGATGCATTGATGGTGAAGAGACAATGGCTGTCATGAAAGAAGTGCATGCAGGAGTCTGTGGTGCCCACCAGTCTGGACATAGATTGTCTGATCAAATTCGAAGGCTTGGATACTTTTGGCCTTCAATGATACGAGATTGTGTTGATTTCACAAAGAAGTTTCATTCATGACAAGTACATGCCAACTTCATTCATCGACCTCCAGAGTTGATTCATACAGCTAAATAGTCCTGGCCATTTGCCACATGGGGAATGGATGTGGTGGGACCTTACCCTTCGGCTATGGCCAAGCAGTTTAAGTACATTCTTACTACTACTAAATTCTTTTCCAAATGGGAAGAGGCAATACCTCTCAAGGAAGTCAGTTCTAAATTCATTTTTAGCTTTATCAAGTCTAACATCATTACCAGATTTGGTGTCCCTCATACCATATTGACGGACAATGGCACCAATTTCTATTCATCCGAGGTGAAGAAGTTGTATCAAGAATACAACATCAAATCCAACCATTCATCTCGGTATCATGCAGTGGCCAACGGCCAGATAGAAGCCTTTAACAAGACTCATTCTAATATACTGCAAAAGATTGTGGATAAAGATAATAGGTCATGGCCTAATAAACTCTTTCATGCTTTATGGGCTTGTCAGACTACCACCCGCACTGCAACTCGGTCAACTCCATATTCATTGGTATATGTAACGGAAGCCATCTTTCCCATTGAAGTTCAATTACCCTCGCTCAGAGTAGCCATTTGCGATCAGTCATCTACAGATGAGCAATCTCAAAAGCGATTGAATGAATTGGAACGGTTAGATGAGAAAAGATTGTGCACTTTGCACCACTTGGAAGTCTATTAGAATCGAATAGCACGAGATTTTAACAAAAAATTTCGTCTTCATTCATTCACTCAGGGAGAATTGGTATTAGTTCTCATAACTCCAATGATACCAGGAAAGAAACCTCCCAAACTTGAGCCAAAATGGGAAGGACCTTATTCAATACATAGGGTCTACTCCAATAGAGCTTATTCATTAATCTCGATGGATGTAGAACTCATCACTACTCCAACCAATGCCAGATTTTTGAAGAAGTATTTTGTATAAACTGCAAAGTATGTACTTTTGTCCCTGCAACATGACACTAAACTGTGCAGCACCAGTATGTCCTTACTATATGGCATTAAACTATACAGCAATGGTCCAGTATGACCTTAAACTGCATCATCAACGGTCCATGCATATGACCCTAAACTATTCGTGCTATGTCCTTGCTATATGATGTTAAACTATACAGCAATGGTCCATTATGACCTTAAATTGAAACTTGGTCCAACATGACGTTAAACTGTGTCTCCAAAATGGTCCAGTATGACCTTAAACTGCAACTAGGTCCTGTATGACCTTAAATTGCATCATCAACGGTCCATGCATATGACCCTAAACTATTTGCAAGTCCCTTACATCCATCAAGACGTTAAACTATGACGTCCTTACTACATGACTCTAAACTGTATAAAATTCCCTTATGTCCGGAAAGACGTTAAACTACATAATCATCAAAGGTCCTGTATGACCTTAAATTACACTTTTGTCCAGCATGACATTAAACTGCACCTTCCATGGTCCATGCATATGACCTTAAACTATTCTCACTTTCTTCCAACATGACTCTAAACTGTGGAAAAAATCCCCAATCCATCCAACATGATGTTAAATGGTGTACTCTTTTGTCCTCACTGCATGACATTAAACTGCACAGTCCCCCTTCCGTCCAGCATGACGTTAAACTATATTGTCCTCATCGTCCTAACTACATGAAACTAAACTGTACAGAAAGTCCTTGATACGTCTTACATGACATTAAACTGTACTTTGTCCCTAATACATGACATTAAACTGTGCAGCACCAATAGTCCTAACTGCAAGACTTTAAACTGCATAGTCCCTTCATACGTCCTACATGACGTTAAACTATGTATTGTTAAGGTTGTTGCTACCTCTTGTTTCTCACACCGAGTATGACTCATGTGAGCTTAGAGCAAACCTCAACCATAACACTCTCTCTGGGCTACTAATCATGTGTAAGTCCCAACATCATTTTTTATGTCATTGTCCCCAAGAACAACTTGATCATTAGTTCGTTTTTTTAATTGAACTACACGGACTTTGATCCTTGCCTTCTAGGCTGGGTATGTAGGCAACCTCCCAAGGTTCAAGACCAAAACCAATCTCTTCACATCGGTTCACCACCATCTCATATGATGTTGATTCGTGAAACTGCCCCTAGAATCAATATCTTTACATTGGTTCACTTTCGTCCTTGTTATATGACGTTAAACTATACAACCCTTTTGTCCAGTATGACAATAAACTACAATATTCTTTGACACCCTCATCTGAGAGGGAACCATTATTTACATTAATTTTTCAATCATGTTTCATTTCAAAAGACTACGTGCATACATGGCAATTCCTAAACCTTTTATCTTGGGTTAAACCATCATTGTACTAAAGTCCCATTTCACCCTTCACATGTACGAACCAAATTTGTACAAAGGGTATTTCTAGAACTAAATGGGCTTGATTCCCATCCTTATGGGATATGTAGGAACGTTCAAGTGTCCCTCAAATCCAACCCCAAGTCTTTGGTCCTAACCCCAAATTCCACTTTCAGTCCCTTGGCTGAAAAGTCCCCATGAAAACACACACTATGTATTTCTTACAATGGTCCAAGCTCTATGACCCTAAACTAAGATCTCTAATCCTTTTGTCCCACACGACGTTAAACTGTAGTTTAAGAACTATGTATGGCTTGATTCTCATCCTTATGGGATACGTAGTGAAGTCCAACATTTCAATTTAGGAACCATCCACAACATGATTATGGTTAGCATTGATCTGTGTATCTCTGTATACATTGAACAATACCCATCTTTATGTGTCATAATCCCAACCTTAAATAGATCCTCATAACCCTTTTCATGACTTCTAGTCACAAAAATGTCAAACTTTTGAGAGTTCTTTTGCCTGACTATGCAGCACGTGCCCATAGGTGGCCTTGCATAAACAATCTACATAACAGGCTTGTTAGCCAAAAGATACTATTATTTGACTATGCAGTCAATGCCCTTAGGTGGCCCTACATAATTCAACCCCCTAATGGGTTTTTCGGATAGTGGTAACTTCATTCATGGGAAGAATGCCTCTTTTGTCCTTATTTGTCTTAAATGACAGTATGTAGGGATCCGAAAAAATAGCCATCCTTAACATATTTGTCCCATATCCATTTTCATGATCTGAAAGTATTCAAGTCTATGGTTTATATTCTCCTTCCCTACGTTTGGTTCAGACCTTCATAGGAGTAATATTCATCCAGTTCTTTGATATTCTTGTTTGGAAATATCTTCTCCATATTCAAGTACCACTTTCCATACAGCAAACTCTATACTTTGGAAGATTTGAATCTCCATAAACTATCACTGGATTTTAGCACTAGGAAAGTAAATTTCTGAGAGTTCTTTTGCCTAACTATGCAGAACATGCCCATAGGAGGCCTTGCATAAACAGTCTACATAACAGACTTGTTATCCAAAAGATACTATTTTATTTAACTATGCAGCCAATGACCTTAGGTGGCCCTACATAATTCAACCCCCTAACGGGTTTGTTAAATAATGGTAACTTCATTCTTGGAAACTACTTCTTCTAATTCCTTTTAGCTCTTTTTCATATCATTTCTCCGATTCAAATATTCTTAAGTCATAGCTTACATATTTTCCCTCATACTTGAGTATGGTAATATGTTTTCAGATGAATTTTCAAGGAATTGAGTCAATTCTAATCCATTTCGGTCAAAGCTATTTCGACCTTAAACATTATCCTTTTTATGTCCGACATGCATGACTTTAAACTTCTCACAAAAGACAAAGTAACTTTGAATAAAAGTCAAGTTCCATCTCACTAAACATACATATTGTATGATTTAGGTAATATTGAGCAATTAAAAGATTCAAAGTTTTTAGGGTTATTTATATTAATCCTAGTAAAAATCAAACTATACTTACTAGGCCCATTGGCTTAAGTAAATTTAAAGCAGGTAGAAAATGAATGAAAGTACAAATGATTGAAGATAAAAATACTCTTCATTGATGCACAAGAGTTAGAAGGACATCCACAGACTGGAGTATCTTCTCTTTTTAAATAATTACAAGAGGCTTTCAACATAAGTCTTCATTTGATTTACGGCATCCCGAGCTTCATCAGCAACCACCTAGAATTCATTCATTCAACTGGATACAATAAGAGATGCAGTGATACCAGCTGTTCTTGGAATAGTTGTAAAAGAATGTTCTTGAGTGCGGTTTGAGAAAATTTTCTACTGATCAAACAGTGACTCTGTTTCTGTCCAAGAGACTTGGAAGATGGATACATGGATTTGAGAATGGAGCATTGGAAGTAAAGAGCCATTTGGAGAGAGTAATCTTTTCAGATATTTCTCTAATTCCATGTTTGTCTTCTCTCCACCAACCGGTAGCGGAAAACATTTCAGCCCATGGGTTTTCCATTTTCAAATCTGCAAGGAAATGGCATGGATGGAGAATTTGAAAGTTCCCACCATTGTTGTTGCTCTTAATGCACAGCATAACCAAAATAGAGGATTAGTAGTGCAGCTGCATTTCAGGTGTATAGTTCTTTGCATTTGGAACATTGACTCCTTGCAGATGACCATGACCATACAGGGACAGGTAGATTATCTGTGGGAAATTAACCTGATATTTCTTCAAGTACTTAGTCAAATCTGGGAAAGTGCTATCACAGATATCATAGTAATCATGGACAACAACGTTCATCATATCATCAATCCTCTTGCTATCCAGTTCATCGGTCGTTCCAATTCTCCTGGGAGCCATTGAATCTGCACAAAATTTGAATAAACTAACTCTTAAATGGGTTTATTTTTCATAAAACTTGTGAATAAAATTCAGAAAAATGGAAAAGGAATTAAGGCGCACAAGTCTAAAAATTGGTGCTCAAGTATGGGTGTGCCGTGCAAATATTTGGTGTGCAGGTATCACCGCGCAAGTCGAGTTACCTTGACAGCAGCGCGCCATCAAGGAAACACCGGAGAACGGAGCAACCTGCACGGTTAAGGTGACCTGCGCGGTGAGATCTCGAAGGTTTGAAGTCCGGAAATCTGGATGCTTTGTATGGAAGGGAGGCCCTCTATTTATAGACGTGGCCCAAACCCTGTGCGTCGTATCCTGGGCGACTAAAGGACATCCCCTGCGCACCGGATTCTGTGCGCCCGAAGCTCATTTGCGCGCCCAAACTTGCGCACCGCCTTTCCATTGGTTTTCTTCTTTTCCCCAGAGTCAAATCCGCATTTCATTTGGATCCAACTCTGAGGGGGGACTTTTGTTGACGCTCCTTTTCATCACATTGTCTAAAAGAATGGAAAGGGAAATGACTTAGCACAAATTGATTCATCCTTTAAAGAAAACATCAAAAATCGACAAAGGCATGAACAAGGGATCAAAAGCACATGTTCCGCGCAAGTTCTATCATTGTCGCGCAAGTCTACTTGTGCGACGTATGATGGTCGCGCAAGTGACTTGAGAGACCTAAGTGATAACCGCTCTAGGTATTCTCCTGCCTATAAATAGACCCTGTGGTCCCCCATTTCGGGAGGAATTTTTCCAGAAACTCATATTTGAGCTCCCGGCGCCCTAGACTCTTCTCAAAGCTTCTGGAACACTTATAAGGCAATTTCTTACCTAGAACGGAAGATCTAAAGAGGGGGAGGAAGGCCTAAGTGTTGAAACTCATCAACACTTGCGCGCCTTGGTGTCCAGCCCTTAAGAGAAATGGCCAAACTTGCGTGTCGCCTTACTCCTTCAATAGAACTTGCGCGCCCCTCTCCTGGAAGAACCTCAAGAGGTTTCTAAAGGCCTTAAACAAAAGTCGCTCAAGTATTACCCAGCTGGTTGAACATCTTACAAGTACCCAACATGTCGCGCAGGTATACCTACGTGACCAAGACTTGCGCACCCACGTAGTACCTGTGCGCCTGCTAGGACTTGCGCGCCCCAGCCTTTTTGGGTGACCTTCTTGCCCATTTTACCCCTATTAAGCCATTCCACCTCTCTTATTCAAGATTTAGTCTTCAAGACACTCTTCAAAGCCATTTATGTCATGATTTCTTGATTTGATTTCTTTTATCTGAAAGGAATTCTGTGGAATATCCCTCAAAACATAGTGATTTACACATATTTATGTCACTAAATATTGAGATTTCATTCATTCAACCTCATCCTTTAAGATGAGAGAACCCAAGTATTTGGGCCTCCTTTTCAAGAGTAAGTCCCAATCATAATTCCTTTAACCTGGGCCTCCTTTTCAGGAGAAAGTCCCAGTCATAATTCCTTTAACCTGGGCCTCCTTTTCAGGAGTAAGTCCCAGTCATAATTCCTTTAACCTGGGCCTCCTTCTCAGGAGTAAGCCCCAGTATTAATTTCTTTTAATCAATCCTAATTTACCCTTGATCTGGGATTCCTTCTCAGGAGTAAAACCTAATCATCAATCCTCTCCTAATTTTGGGCCTCCTTTCCAGGAGTAAGTCCCAAGTTAGAGTATTAAAATCTCCATGAATCACATATACCTTTATGGACCATGTTCCTGGATTTATTCACTGAAGTTAATCCTAATATTCATCTATTTTGGGTAGTCATACATACATAAGTCCCACATCATTTCTTATGATTGCATATTTCATGGCCCAATTGTCTAATTTTTACCAATACCTCTTGTTTCTCACACCGAGCATGACTCACGTGAGCTTAGAGGGTAAAAGTAATTATAACATCCTTCTTTGAGCCATAAATCATGAACATCATACTCGCCACTCAAACTGCATGGGTTCTGATTCCTTTTCCAAAACAAAGGATACATAGGTAGCCCATCTGCGGGTTCGATCCCAACTCTGAAATAATCCATGTCCTTCTGAATGAAAATAAACTTCAAGTTCCCCACTGAGTGGCTTTGAAACCAGCATGGTCATCATAATGACCAAGAGACTTTTATATAAATGTGTCGAAGGGTACCATTGACCAAAAATCTCTAATAAATACAGATGATTCTCTATCAATGAAGAACCTCGAATACATATAAAAGATTTTCTAAATTTCGTACATATTTTATCATTGAAAGCTAATTTTATACTTGGTAATGTAATAAGTATTCACAAACATAACTTAAATCTATAAAGAGAGTCTCGGAATAGACAATAATGCCCCTCAAAAAGGTGTGATGAGTCTGACCTCCCATCCTCTCGACCAATGCAAATTCCTAAGCCTCATCAGTCCACAAACTAATGAGTGCCTACCTTTGGAAAGTAGGTCCAAATGGATGTGGAATCATTGGATGTTTCCGGTTCTATGAAAAAACCCATTAGAAACCGATCAGAACGTTTGAACCTCCCATCAAGGATGTCATCCCCGAATTCCGAGGGAAACAGCTAGGAATTTTTATTTCAACTGATAAAGAGTCGTCCATATATTGAGGAAAATTTCATGCATTCATTCCCTAGAAAACTCTCCTAGTATATTGAAGAGATAAGTGGTCATAGGCCAATACATCACTAGTGTATTATCCTTATCTAATTTTCTTCTCACAAGCAACATATCCTGATGTTGTTCTTCTGAAGGCTTCTCTACTTGATATACCCAGCTCGATTGCTTCTTAATAATTTCGTTTCAAGTGATCGATCTGGTGGGAGAATTATTGATATGTTAATGGTGAGAGGGTGGTTTAGAAGATGAGTGTGGACCCAGACCATCCTTTGGTCAAGAAAGAATATCACTCGTTGTAGACGGAGTTCCCGATGTATCTGAATCCTTTCCAACTACCTCGTCATAGGAGGGCTTTCCCACATTTGTTCTGGAAAAGGGAGAAACTTCCTGCCAATATGAATTTGGATTGTGGGGAGGACCTTCGCAATTGGTTCTGTAATAGTGAGGGAAACTATTTCAACTTGATGCCCGACCACAAGAATTTTCCTGACAGTGTATACCTTAGGGAGGACCTTCAGGTAGGGCTACAGTGAGGGGAGGACCTTATTGCTACTGATATCGCTGAGGGGAGGACCTTCACAGCAACCGCCATTGCGGGGAGGGACTTTGCAATGATTGTAATTATGGCAAGGAATACCATCATGACTTGATACCTGGCTTCAGGGATAATTTTTTCAATGTACGTCTTGGGGAGGGCCTTTAGGATATATTGTAATGAGGGGAGGACCTTCTCATTGCTTTTCGTTAGTATGGGGAGGACCTTTATAGTAACTACCATTGTGGGGAGTTCATTCACAATTAATTTCATCATGGCAAGGACTACCATCGTGAATTGATGTCCGACTAAAGGGAGAAGCATATCTACAGTGTATAACCTGGGGAGGACCATTAGAGAAGACGACAGAAAGGGGAGGACCTTCTTTCTGTCTGATATTTAGGTCAAGGGGATGGATACCCCAACACGCATCAAGATATAGGATCTTGTAATCAATCATTCCTTTCCCATGGAGTGATCCCTTGTGGGTGCTCTGTGGAGGACCTTCAGAGCTGCTGGTACCGACACTGCGGGGAGGGCCTTTTCAACTGCCACTTCCACTTATATAATTTGGTAATGTACTGACAGGGTCTTCATCATTTATTGATATATGTTTGAGGGTGTCAAGAACCCCAGATTCCAGCAGAGTAGGATCATGTATGTGCTCTTCATTTTCTAGTTGCCTTTGGAGCATTTCATTTTTTTAGTTCTATTTAATGGGTAAATGGGCCCATTTTCTGTTGGTAATGGCCTTCATATACGGGTCCCTGTCTGGTTGGGTCTCATGATGTCATCGGGATACACCGACAGGAATCTTGAGTTTTGGAAGGGATATATTCCTGCCCTGGAGTGGCCACCATGTTGGACCGACACCCCCTAGTTGGAATGAATATTTGTTCCCAATCTAGTTGTCTGTATATCACCTGATACTGTCGTCAACCATCCTAGACTGGATTAGGGATACATAACTGCTCCAGATTGACTAACTCATTTTGCAATTGAGTTATTCCGTTCGAGGAAACCGGGTCCTGGGCCTGATTTATCATCTTTTTTGCCGATGTAATGATATCTTGTCATGTTTGGAAAATATGGTCTGGAATTGACATCTGATCTTCCATTATTGTCCGGATGTGTTGAGATACATCTTTTTCTGGAACGGGTATCAAGGCCCATTCTGATGTCAGAGAAGGAGTTTGTTCCTGCTCTGGTCCTCCATGAGTTGCTAGTAGATACTGGCAGTTCTCCTATGTTGAGACAGAGGAATGAGTCTTAAACCAATTTTCTTATCTTATTTCCATTGTATTTGACTTTTGGACTTCATATTAATGAGTATATATTTTCATATTCTTGCTTTTTACTGTATTTGTTTCATGGGATTTGTATGTATCTGTAGGAAATTGACTCTGCTCATATTTTCTTGCCACCCTATTTGGATAGCAGGTTTGAAATCTATCAGTAGGTATTTGTGGCTATGTGTAGCTGGTTTCCACCCTATTTGGATGGAGGGTTTATTGTGCCTCATCAAATATCTTTATATGCCTGTATTTTTCTGCTCTGTCTACATGGATGGATCGGAGAGCACTAGCAGAAACGTGCAAGTGCTCGTACTGTGCCACCCTATTTTTGTGGTGGGCTTGAGTGGAGGGGGAAGAGTCATATGTATTCTCATATAATGTTTCCATGTTAGTATGGTGGATTTTATCCTTAGAAACTAGGGTGATATCATGTTCTTGATTATATATTATTCTCCCTTGGCGGGAAGCCCGAGGGGCCCGAGTCTCCTAGACTTTGGCAGGTGCCCTCGGTATAAGGTTTTCTTCAGTGAGGGAAGGCTTGGTCATTCGGTGTCGGTGGAGACATTCTCTAGTAGGGTCTCATGATTAGGACCATTGTGTAGTTGAGATGAAGAATTCAACATCGACTTCATCTGCCTCCTTAAGATAAAGGAGGTACTCGTTGTCACGTTATGGGGACAGGCTCCCGAAACAGTTTGAGACGACCATCGAGGCCACCTTGTGTAGGGGTGCCAGTCGCGACTGAGGAGGTTTCTAGAAAACCATTTCAAGATGGAGGACTTGTCTCGTGAACTAAGCATGGGGAGAGTACCATTTCGGTGGTACTCCATGATCAGCATGTTGTATACCCAACATTGAAGACGCTGGGTAGGTGAGGGGGTTCTGCTCTTCATTGGGGCCCCATCCACCTACGGGATCACTGATACATGTGTTTGTATAGGTTATCAGGATTTCATTTGGATATAATGTTTCTTTGTGGGAACCTTTGGCATACATATATGACATACAGACCACAAAACCTCATCAAAGGAGCATTCTTTCAGACATGTGCATATCTGACAATTCATCTAGTCCCCCTTCCCCTTTTCTTTTATTGTGGGTCGAAGGGCCTTGAGTGGGGTAGAATTGCCACCTTGGTTAGGTATTCATGTTGGGTTAACCATTTTTGTTTCGCCTCCGAGGTGGTGTGCTTTGCGCGTACCGGGGCAAACAAAATGGTCTGATGTGCAGTGAACTTTTGTCTTTTATCATTATGGTAGAACTGCCACCTTAGTTAAAAATTCATGTCGGGTTCACCATTTTTGTTCTACCTCTGAGGTGGCATGATTTAGGCGTACCAGGGTGAAAAAAATGGTCTAACATGCAGCATCCTTTTTTATTTTATCATTGGGGAAGAACCACCACCTTGGTTAAGGATTCACGTCGGGTTCACCATTTTTGTTCCGCCTCCAAGGTGGCACGCTTTGGGTTGATGGTGAAATGGTACAACAGGGATCATCACCCATCTCGTTTTCTAAGATGGGTTCTTATCCAATTCACCATTTTATTCATTTTGAATCATTATACATCATTATCTTTTAAATAAGGTTTGATTAACCCCATGGGTACTGGGCAATTCACCCCTTTAACATTGGGAATGAGATTCCACAGTCAAATGGTCCCAACGGGTGATTGTGTGGGGTCAAGTACTTGTGCAATCGGTCCTCCTATAATGTCTCCAATGGGTTTATTCTTGGATCCAAGAACACCCAACATCCCTATTATCCATTATTCATGGACCTTCTTTCCAATGGCAGATGCTCATTGATTGATGATTCAGCCAACGACACTTAAGGACTCCGTTGGTCGAGAGGATGGGAATTCAAAATCAACGCACCCTTATGGGGGAGGATTATCATCTGTTCTAGGACTCTCTTATATATTTAATTTGTGTTCATATGTTCATGAATCCTTGGTTCATTCTCGAAGAGTGTGTCTATGGGATACCCTTGTTTGGAAGATCATTGTAGGAATGCATATATTTGATGCTACAGAGGCGATGCTGACTTGATCCATATAACAAGGTGCTCTGGAGTTTATCATTATCTAGAGGGAACAGAAGGTGACTTGATGTTGGGATCGGACCCATAAGATGGTTTTCCTACATATCCTAAAGAGAGGAATCAAAGCCCACATAGTTTGGATTGGTTGGGGCTTATGCATGGAAGCTTTCCATTGAGGGGGCATGATTGTGTGGACCCTTTTGTATGGGCACCCTTTTGAGCTCGGGCCTTCTGGTAGGCATCCTACGTGTCCTAGTTGGACCAGGAATTAGATTTCTTATAGTTTAGAATGGTCTTAGGGGGGCCCTTTATGGGAGGAAACCCTTTTGAGCTCGATCCTTTAGGTAGGTGTCCTACGTATCCTAGTTTTATCAGGAATCATAGTTCTTGTAGTTTAGAATGGTCTTGGGTGGACCCTTTTTTGGAGGTCACCCTTTTGAGCTCAAGCCTTTAGGTAGGCATCATACGTATCTTGATTTGACTAGGAATTAGAGTTCTTATAGTTCAGAATCAGCCTGGGTGTACCACTTATGGGAGGAAACTCATTTGAACTCGATCCTTCAGGTAGGCATCCTATGTATCTTGGTTTTATCAGATATCATAGTTCTAATACTTTAGAATGATCTAAGGTGGACCCTTTATGGGAGGGAACCCTTTTGAGCTTGAGCCTTCAGGTAGGCATCCTACGTATCCTGGTTTGACAAAAAATCAGAGTTATCATAGTTCAGAATCATGTGGATGTTGTGATCATTACAAACCTCTAAGACCACACGATTCATGCTTAGTGTGAGAAACAAGAGGATGTAAAATATTCAACAAAGCACAAGATTTATCTCCTGTTGGTGGGAGAGGGATAGCCCACGATGGAAGAGTCCAAGGTGACTGTGGGCGAGGGCACAGAGAAATGAACTCTTGAATGTGAAATGACATTGAAGGTCATGCAGCTCGGCCTCAGAGGATTGGGAACTTAACTCAATGGGAGGGCCTCAGAACACGTTCTGGTAAGGGGTAAGTTTTTTACTCTTCAAAGGGGGGATCAAACATAACCCCTTTGATTGATAACTATTCCTTATTGAATGAAAAAGCAAGAAATCGACCTTACTCCCTAGAACAGGGAGGTTCATGTCGGCATCCCAAGGTTGGACTCTGGGTTACCATGGAAATGTAGACCCATAGGCATTCCTGAATCCCTAACCGTTGTGGGGAGATCCTTCGTGACTCCTCTTACCATTGGTATGTAGACTCAGAAGGGCGTGCTGATGCACCCATTAGTCTGATCATACGGGTCTGGTGGCTTTGGAGGAGGCTTTGGCATGTTGTCGGAGGACTGGTTTGTAGAGGGATCATGGAGGAATAGATGGTAATGGAATGGTGAGGTTGGAACTGGTGGAAATAATACCCAGAAATACCCCATTCCATGTACTGGTTTCTTGTGCGGGATTGGGGAGGCTTCGTATACCACAGTGGTATGCGGGGAGAGAAGTCTTCCGCGTACTGATATAGTATGTGGTCATGGGTATAGATAACCATGTACCATAGTGGTATGCATCCCATCACGCCACTTTGGGTTCTATCTGCGTACTGATACAGTAAGCGGCACCGGGTTCAGTCTATGCAGCGGTACACTATGCGGAGCACCATATTGAAGGAGAGTACAGGGGATTATCATTCAGTGGGAATTCATCTATGAGAAGTATGTGGTTTTTGGTTCACCAATTAGGTTCATATTTCTATTATTGTTATTCAATTCCCCCATTTTATGGTCTGCGGCCAGCTATACCTACAGAGAGTGCGGTTCATGATTCGGGCTTCATCGATGAATCGAGACTGAAGTCGGAGTCTTCTCCAAACTCTTTCTTCCAACCTATGAGTCCCCTTCAAGCATTCTTCATTCATCCTTTTTCCTTTAAATGTGATATTTTTATAGAGCATCATGGAAATTGTATCTATTGGGCATGCGGCACCATTTGTGAAGGCCTATGAGGAGATTTCCTAAACCACAGAAGACTCAGTCAATCGGGGTTTGTGGAGGATTTGGTTCATGATAATGTTTCAAAGAACCATGTTGGTTCGCTTCATCCATGAATTGATGTGTTCACATAACGATACATGGATGGGCTTTACATTCATGAGTCCTTTGGAAACATGGTTCGTGGTACACTTTGTTTGTTGTCCATCGCTCTGCAGACCAGCGATTTGCATATTGTTCCACATACCTGATGGTCTACGATCCAAGCGGTCTGTAGACCTTTCCAGGTGATGGTACATGGGCCACTTGAATTTATTTGAAAACTTGAATTCCTTTAATTTTGTTCTAAATTTTTCAACTCAATTTGAGTCCATTCACCTTGCTAGAATTGAGAGAAGTACTTGGTTATTTATGAAAAGTGATTGTGGGGGTATTTTCTTCCCTTGAAGAAATTTTCAGGACCCTACAAACTTATTCATCATTTCCATTAAAAGTAATATTATATGTATAAATGGTAACAATGATAAATACTTCCTTATCATGTTTAATATAGATATTGTTATCAACTCTTCATTTTATAAATTTTAACTTATTCAACCATGTTAAAATATTATCATACCAAAATCTTGAGGATTTTCTTATCCCATATAAATCCTTTTTAACTTACAAACACAATTCTCATCTTCACTAAGCAATAAAACCCCAAGGTTATTCAATATATACCTACTATTCTAATTCATCATTTAGGAAGGATAACCTCACATCCATTTGAAATACCTTTCATTTCCTTTGTGTTGTAATGGAAAGAAAAATTCGTATGGTTTCAAGTCTTGTAACAAGGGAAAAGGTCTCATCAAATTCAAATAATTCAACCTATGAATATTCTTTTACACACTATTATTTATTTATCTATCACCATTTCACCTTTTTCATTTATTATTTTTCAAAAAACCCTATTTTCTATGATAATGTACTTCTTTGTAGGAATTGGTACCAACTACCATGTCTCATTATTTTCTATCTAATCCACCTATTTATTCATTTTATTAATACCTTATTAATGTCTCATCGATTGTTTCACAACTCTTGGTTCAACTTGAGAAAATATTGAGATACAAGAGGTGTTTCTAAAAGTTAATCTATTTTGAATCTATTTTCTATGATTTCCAAATATATTTTGAACTTGGACTTTCCTTCTCATCCTTGGATGATCTGAACATGTTGTTCTTCATAACTTGAATTTTTTTAATAAACTTCTTCAACTTTAATTTCTTCATAATTTTCAATATTTTTTGAAACCTCACCATGTTGTTTCGTGAAAGTAGATTCATCATAATCATTTATAGAACTTGTATATTTAAGTGATTTCACTTTATTTGTGTGTTACATCAATTTCGCATCAATAGAATCAATAATATTCCCTATCTCTTTATTATACCAATTATATCATCTTCCATTTTGTGGATAACCTTAGAAGATACCATCAACACTACTTCTTTCAAATTTTCCCATATTTTCAACATTAACTTTGATAATGCAAGGGATTATAAACACTCTTAGATACATAAAACGTGGAAATTTCCTATAATACAACTCATATGATGATATATCAAAATTTGGACTATAAATACAATGATTTTAAATATCAATAGATACTCCAATAGCTTGTCACTAAACATAATGAAACATGTCATGGTCTAACAAAATGGTTTGATCCATCTCTACAAGACTTCTATTCTATTGTTCATTCATGCTATTTTTTTGAGGTGTGTATGGTACGCTGATTTCATGTCAAATTACCTAATTTTCAAGATAGTTTTAAATCACTCGCTAGTATACTTATCATCATTATACCTTTTTAAGGAGTACTCGTAATATTTCAATTTTTACAAGTGGAACTTAACCAAATCCTTTATATTTATAAACTTAATAACATTATTAACATTATATCTATGAAAAATCTTACACATATTCTTTTGGAAAATATAACCACGAATTTGATGACACAATTGATTTTCTTCTTTCAAACTCAAATAATAAGAATTTCTAGCATCAAAAATCTAAAACAAATTCCCTCTTATCTATTTTACTCTTATCAAGATTCATCAATCTTAAAATATATCCACAAAAACCATATTTATTGTAGCAAATCGACCCCAACAAGATTAGATCTAGTGTCTACTACCATTAGATTGGCATAAGATACAAGTAAATCACATCCCAAAGAACTGAACCGTTTAATAGTGTTAGTAAACTAGATACATACATGAGTCTTATATTATAAATTAATACACAAATTACAACATAATTTTTTTTCTTTTTATGATAATAACATTATTCCATGTAGTATATCTTTTCATGTCATTCTTAGTACACTTCAAGGAATCCTAGGGAAAGTAAATAAAATAAGGGTGAGATTAAATTCTCAATAAGGGTAAAGTATAGTGGAAGTAATTTTGAATTAATGAGAATAGTCAATATGGAAAGGTAATAACAAAATACACATTCCATGTAATCAATAAACAGAGAATGAAGTGCGTAAACAATATGGTAAGGTAAATAACTAAAAATAAAATCTATTTAAATAACTATATAATGTAGAATCAATATGAAAAGGTAAGAAACTAAAAACACATTCCATTTAATCAATAAACTGAGAATGAAATGAATCCATAGATATGTTGATGAAAAATCTCATGGATAAATAATAACTAAATCTAAATTAAGTAAATGCTTAATTATTGGACTCTATGTTTCTTAGGTACATGGAACCATTACCGTAGAGACTTTTCATAAGACAATGATTCTGACGCTTTCTCCGGGGTGCGTACATATGTCCATTGAGGATGCGCAACTATTTCCCCACATTCCTGCTTTTCAAAGGTGGGTGGCATACGTCGTTTATTTAGGGACGTTTTCTCCTTAATCGAAATGGTAGGATGGGATGTCGGTTCTTCCTTCCATAGATTCCTCCTCGAAACTCGTCACCTAGTCTGGGTCTCCATTATAGATTAAGACATTGTTTGTGAAACTCTTCTCAGTGACATATCTTCATGGATGATGGTTAATTACACTACCTCTATTGGAACATTCCAAGGGGTCTAGTCAGGGAAGCAACTTTCATTCGGGGGAGTAGTCACATTAGACATCATTGGCATGTATGGACATTGGAACACTGGCGCATTTGGATTTCTTCCCCTTAATATAGGGATTCTCAAGGGCGCGGAAGCCTGAGGCATCCCACTTCAAATGTGGGGAATTATATGCAATAGGCATGTATCTGAGGTTTTCCTCAGCTTCCCATGTTTATCACAAGGTATGCCACGAGTTTAACGTCTAGCGGAGATGGATGGGATTGATCGGAGAACTGACTAGAGTTGATCAAATTGATGAAACCCCTGAAGGGAACACTGATGTTGGGGCTAACGCATGGTTAGCTACCCGGTTATTGTTAAAGGGAATGGGGAATGATGTGGCATGATCCCACCTGGATGTGGTAGCCCGAGTAAGAGTCAAGATAGATAATGGATGGTTAAGTGGAGTGGATGAAGAATGAGATGGAATCGACTCGAGGGTGACGGTGATGTTGGGATTGAGCCTCGAAGAGACCTCCTACGTATCCTTGTGGTAAGGAATCAAAGTCCATGTAGTTCATTATGGGGGTATAGAATCGGGGTGTGCGTAGAGTAAAGAGACCCGATGATATACTAGGTCTTACTTGTGGTTTGCAGCCTGAGGTTGGTCTTACTCCACTGGGATGGACCAGCGATATAGGTCCCAACAGAAGGGATGACAGTGGCTTACCGCTGGGTTTGGGTTGAAAACAGCTTACCGCTAGATGGGGTTCACAACATCTTACCATTGGATGAGGTAAAAATGGCTTACCGCTGGATGGGGTCGAACCTCACCACTGGTTTTGGGTTGAAAATGTCTTGCCACTGAATGGGGTTCACAATAGATTACCATTGGATGAGGGCACAACGTCTTACTGCTGGATGGGGTTCACAATGGCTTACTGTTGGATGAGGGAACAATGGCTTACTATTGGATGGGGTTGAACCTCATGGAGGATTCCTACGTACACTGTCTAGGAGACAAGGATAAAATCCCATGTATTTTGGGATGGTGGATGCAGTTTAATGTCATGCCGGACGAAAAGGGGGCATATAGTTTAACGTCATGCAAGACAAAGGTGGTCCGACGTGAAGGGGGTTAGAACTAGTGGTTTTTGGGCTTGAATCTCAGGGAGTCTTCCTACATACCTTTCCTTTGAATTGATCAAATTCCACGTAGTTCTAAAGGGGTGTTGTTGAGCTGACATGAAGATGGTTGGGACCAATTGGTTTTGGGATTGAATCTCAAAGAGGCTTCCTACATACCTTGCCTTAGCAAGGATCAAAGTCCGCGTAGTTTGGGATGGTGGGAATCGACGTGAAGGGGGTTGGAACCAATGGTTTTCGGTCTTGAACCTTAGTGAGGCTTCTTATATCCTTTCCTTGGCAAGGATCAAAGTCCACTTAGTTCCAGAAGGGGTTGGTTCAATGACGTGAAGATGGTCGGGACAAATGGTTTTTGGGCTTGAACCTTAGGAGGGATTCCTACGTACCTTTCCTTGGTATGGATCAAAGTTCACGGAGTTCTGGATGGTGTTTGGGGCTTACACTCTAGGCTTCCTAGAGAATATTCCATGGTCAATGCTTACTCTAAGCCCACATGATTCATGCTTGGTGTGAGAAACAAGAGGTAGCAAAGACATGATGATCACATCACGAAAGGTGAATCCATGGGAAGTGAAATGGGGCTTAAACGTAGTAAGAAGCCTAAAGAAGAAACATGGGCTTATGTGTGGTTAGAAGCCCAAGAAGATAGATATTGGGACTTACTCCAGTATGGAGGCTTTTGTAGTGACAAATCCCAAAGGGAGAGGGATTCGGCACCGAAGAAAGGAGGACTCAGATGCCCATCCCCCCCCCCCCCTTTGTGGTCCTTGGTACCGAGGAAGAGAGGAGGAGTAGGGGTGCTATCTTCTACAAGAAAAGCTAGGGGCTTACACCAAGGTGTTTTCCCTTTCCTCACGGACAGACACTGCTCCAATAAAGAGCATATGATTCCATATGAGGAATGATTTCACTCCCTTAGATACCAGTGGGCATGCAGAATGTCCAAGGTGAGGAACCCCACGTATGACGCATGGGGTGAGGTCACAGTTTAATGTCATGTGCTTAAGGATGATGGCGCTTGGCAGTTTAACATCTTGCAACTCGGATGAGGTGGGTTCACTTTGCACCCCTTAGGACTTACATAACTGATACCTCCTACCCCTTGGGGAAGGGAAGGCATCAGCAATGTCGTGGTGATGGGGTGATATGGAGTGATCTATTAAGGGTTACATGTTAGCGTGGATATGTGAAGAACCAATAGCCTTTAGAGTGCTTATGTGAAGAAGCATGAGGCGAAGAAATGTAGTGGGAAGCACTGCCCAAAAAATTTTGAAATCACTTCATGCAAACCTGGAGGGTCGCATGGGAAAAAGAGTTGTAGAGCAAAGGGGTTCATAAGTAGAAGCATTGTGAAGATCTAGTTCTCCATAAAGTAGAGGGGCTTTTCAAATGGGTGTGTTTTGCGAAGTGAATTTGCTTAGCCTAAGCATAGGTTATAGTTGCATATAGAACGTGCTTTGTGAAGTTGAAAGACATTCACAGAGCAGTACTTCGCGAAGTAAGGGTGCCTTGCAAAGAAATGTTCTTTGAAAAGCATAGTAACCTTGCCTTAGCATATGGGTCACATGTGCATGAAGGGTACATTATAAATCCTAAGTGCATTGCGAAGACCCGAGTCCCATTGGGATCCCCTTCCTTCGTAGAGGCTCGTGGGCTCCGTGAAGGACATCCCTCTTTGAAGAGGGGCTGAATTTATGAAAAGGTGGAGGCACTTCATGATGAAAAAGTACCTTGAAAAGATCATGGTTTGCAGAGCATAAATTTCTTTGTAATGAGGGTTCTAAGAAGGAGAAAGGTCGGAGGATCCATCCTTTGGGATCGAGGGGATCCTAGTATTTATATGCAAGGGGCACCGCAAAGTAGAGCCCGCTCAGAGTTAAGAAAGAGCTTTCTCCGTAGCAGGTTCGCGAATGTCAAAGGGGTTCATGGAGAATCCCACCTTGTCACTCCACGGAAAGTTCGCAAACTTAAAATGGGTTCACATATCATCCCACCTCATCTATGGCATCCCGCCATTTTATTACATAACTTTTCATTACATTTTACAAGCAGAGGATCTTTAAAGTATAGTGTCTTGGAAATCAGGAAAATAATACATGAAAACAACATAAAACATTCTTCTAAAACACTAGTAAGGATTCATCATAGTTTAATACTATTTACAATTACTTCATCTCTTATCTTGGTGACATACATCAAAGGAAAGGGTGAGAAAAAGGCTCAGTAAGGAAAACAAGTGAAACAGTTGATATGTGATATTGAGCAATATTAATAGGAACATGATAAAAGTCATAAAGGCATGAGAAAATGGAAGAATAGGAATATCATAATAAGAAGAACATGAATCATAACTTGAATATGTGACTACAACATTTCATTTAGACATTCATGAACATATCACCAAGGTTTATCCCTGAGGTGTCATAAAAATTACCAAGGTTATTCACCAAGGTATCATGAAACTTGTCATCTCTAAAGATTAAATCTCTACCCAATGCATTGGAGAGATATCAGGGAGAACCATTAATATGTATTTATTTTCATGTGATCCACATATACCATAATCAAACATTTCATAAATAACCCAAATAGAGTAAAATAAATGGGTTTCACTTCAAAATCGTGACGTTTTAAAAGTGCTTAAAAATAAGACCGTTATGTCATTTATAATCCATGGAAAGGGAGTGAGGGTTGCATGTATGTCAATTATAGAATCAAATATATCATTTTTTTTGTATCTAATAACACCCATAGAAATGAAATAGGTCTGGTTATCCACATAAATAAAACAAGATAATTCCTCGAGAAAAAGAGAGAGAAATTTTGGGATGAAATTTTTGTAGCATAACAGATATATAACATGGTTTTAGAAAATAATATAAAGAGAGAGGACAAGAGTATCCCATAAATAAATGAATCATTTTACAGTATAGGTACAGAATAAAAATAAATAAGATCATGGTGTGGACAATTGAATGAAACACCACATGAAAAGAAAACTTGCAAGGAAAGAGAAAGCGTAATTTCTTTTACGAAAATTCGGCAGCCTAACAACGTCACATAAAAATTCATAAAATCAATTAATGAGAGTGAAAAAGGTGTATCATAATTTGGAAATTAAATGTAAAGTATTAAAGATATATAAGAACAATAACCCTCATAAAAAAATGGAACTATAAGACATAACATAAAGGAAGTCACGGCTTAAAAGAGGAGGGTGAAAGATTCCCTTACTTTGAAGAGTAACTTTGAAAGATTGAAAGTCGGGACCTTTGGAGGCCTGAGGGCACCTTTGGAGGACACTTTGGGAGTTAAGAAGACCAGAAGTTCATTAAGAATTATTTTTGAATGAAATTAATGAGGAAAATGGCTTGGTATTTATAGGAAAAGTGAGTGAATAAATTATTAATTTCCAAGGGACACCTCATCAGTGGTATTTGCAAAACCATGGGCTTGACCATGATATTTTCCCATGGTATTGGCCACTTGGGACACCTCATATAATATCTCACTATTCATAAGTCGACCATAAAGTTACATCATTAATGATGTCATTAAACACCAGAAACTCAAAATTGTATTTTTACTACTCACTGATAATTCAACTGTTTCAGAAAAATCCTAAAAATTCACCCTAACCTAATATTAATGCTTTGAATTCAAAAATGAATTCCATTTTATTAAAATATTTTTATAAATATTTTTAATTTAATTTTTAAATAAAATCATTATTTATTCCAAAAATACATCTTTAAAACTATAACTCATTTTGTAACACCTTAAAAAAGTAATCAAGATTCCATAAAATTATCATATACCCATAAGACAATAAAGTAACAATTTATGATTAAATTTTATGAAAATATATTTCCATTTCAAATTATTAAATTAATTTTGAAATTGTAAAAAAAATATTTATGTCATACAAAAAATACCAAAACTTAAACTATGATCATTTTTTCACTTCTAAGATGTCTAAAATATATTTATACATTCATGGGTGAAGTTGCTATTTTATTGGTCAATTTACTATTCATTACTATTCATATGGGTATGTTACTATTCCTACTTTACCATTCACTAAAAACCAAGTTGATCTTATTAGACTCTAAATTTCTCATTGATCACAACTGTAGAAGACCATTTTTTAAAATCATTTCACATTATTAATTATTTAATGAATACAAAAAATATTTTAAAATACCGTTTTTCCTAAATTCACCAATAATACACATCCTATATTTATCTGGATATTTGAAATTCACAAACATTGCCATAATAAGAAACACCAATTTTCTTTATATAAAAGGATTACACAAAGAAGTTAAGGTCTTGTTACATATCCCCTTATAACACCAGCATAGGACCTAAGTGTAAGGTGTGCTATGGTGATAGAATCTTGGGGTGGCTCAAACAACATTGCCCAAGTGGTGATTTCTATCAGCTTGAACTTCTCCCTTAGGCGATTCTGTTCAAGCTTCATACATTGAAGTTTGGATTGGGATTGGTATAGAGCAAAGCCCAGTGATGCTACCTCCTTCCTAAGCTCCAATAGATGGGATTCATATGGCTCGAGTCTACTGGATGAGGCCATTCAATCTTCTTTCTATATTAATTAACCAAGATAACTGTATTTATAAAATGACAACGTTAAGATTAAAGTTTCCAATGGTCATATTGACCAAAAGTCATATAACAGTCAAAACCCAAAGATATCATTTTAATTATACCCACTTCATTAATTAAAGGATATAGTTTTATTGAGTATAAAATAAAATAACACACAAAATTAAGAAACAAATATAATTAAAAAGTTTGGGTCATTACATCATCACTCTGCGGCAGGTTCGTGAACGTCAAAGGGGTTCACAGAGCATCCCGCTTCATCACTCTATGGAGGGTTCTCAAACTTCAAAGGGGTTTGCGAAGGAAGATCTTTATGTTGGCAGTTTTGTGAAGGAGGAGCTTTGCGCCAGCGCGGGGCCACAGGGGCTCCGCGAACAGGCTTCGTGAGGTCGATCCTAATGCTTTCTATGTGTTCTTGATCTTCCCCAATTTTGGCCCCAAAAAATTCCACCCCTAAGACTGGGAGCTGAGGAGAAAGTGAGGGTCAAAGTCTGAGGGTTTATCACCAAAATCCTTCGGTCAATCATGAAGAGAACTCGCAAAGAAGGTTTGTGAAGCATAGTGGTGACAGGTGGGTGGAGCGCGCCGCGAAGATCACCGTGGTTGGACGCGCCGTGAAGCGCTAGGGGTCATCGCCTATAAAATAGGGGATATGACCTCTATTTTTTTCATTATCTTCTCTGAATTTTTGGCATTTATCATTATCAATTTGCAAAGCTCCACATACTCTGTGATTGCTCTCTGAAAATCGGGCCTTCTGATTCGCGGCGCATTGCGAGTCTTTGACTTTGCATCGGTGCACTCCGCGGCTTGCGTCTGAAGGCTGTGTCAGCTCTAGTGGTTCTGGGAGGCTGATGGCCTTGCTTGGGATGACTTCACACCCATCAACATGGATTGTCTATACAATCATTTGAATGACATTGACATGAATGAACTGCAGCTAGAGACATCTCCCCCGCTATACCAGACTATCTTGAAGGAAGCCCTGAGGAACCCGGGGAAGGGGTGGTCCGATAAATGGGATTTGTGCCAGGGCGGAAACTTCACTGATGACTGGGCTTGGACCTACTGGGTAGGTTCTTCGTGTGAAGCATTTGGGTAATGTCTGAGGATATTAGGCCTATACAAGGCATCTTGGGCCTCCCAATTCCATATTTATCAGCCAAAGCAGTTGATACCGGATTTTCTGAGTAGATGGTCATCAAGGACCAATACCTTCCACTTGCACCATGGAGAGTTCAACATCAGTTTATGGGATCTGCATCAGATTTTGGGGGTCCCAATATTTGGGGAAATGTATGATGAGTTCCTCCCCATTATGAGTGTGTGGGAAGACCCAGATCAGATTCCACTGTTGGTGATGGTGTTAATGAAACTGGTACTGGGAGAAGACAAGGAAGCAGTGGGGGATATCCATTTTAGGAAAGGTTCAAGAAGTTCCTGAACTTCCTGGAAGATAGGAAGTTTTTGGTGAGGCCTCGAACTTGCCCGAAGGTGGCTCAATGAGGCAAGGATCACTCGTACTAGTGGATCCTGAAGGATAGCCAGTGGAAGACGTGGGGATTTAGCATCAGTACCGAGCATAAACCAATAGTCAGGTTGGCTGCTTCTATTGTGGTGCTCATTTGCGGCTTGATCCTTCCGGTGAGGGGCACAAACATAGGTGTGTGACTAAGAATGTTTATCATGGCGTCCATGCTGGTGATAGAAGGGAGGTTCAACCTCGGGATCCCGATTCTTGCCAAGTTGTACAATATTTTTTGGAATATCAACGAGGGTAAGAAGCCACAGAGAATATGCGGGTCATTTTGAATTTTGTAGGGATATTTCCTGCCAAGATGACCGTGCAGTCGGTACTGAACCAGGTATGGAAGGTAGAGGAGTTAAACTTTCACCTGTTTCTGTTTCCAATGGGTGTATTCACTAATTATGGTCAAGTAACGGAATAGAATTGATCCTACCTCCTAGACTTTCGAGGTGGAGTCCTGGTGGCACGGGTGGACCGTGAGCCTCTCTGTGAGCCATACACCCTGCACTGATTTTCAAGGCAATTTCGGTGCATGCAGCAACTGACCCCGCATGTCTATTTCGGGATGCACCACGAGGGGCACCCATGTGTGATGAGATAAATGTGGCTCATTTTCACACAGGAATATGGGAAGATTCATAACGATTTACCTCCACCCATAGTCATCTTCAGGTTGGTGAAGGAGTACGCTAAAATCTAGTAGGCGGCCTACCCAGGAGAGATGCTGAAGCAGCCAACCATCTGGGTCGGTGATGGTGTGCCTCCCCAACCTCGAGGTCGGGGTCGGAAGGCGACAAGGACATCCCGCGGTGGCAGGGATACTATGGCGGCAAGGCCCATACAAGTTGATTGGGAGGCAGCAGCAGCGGATCCAGCAGCGGCAGTAGACCCGGTGGTCCTAGAAGAGCATAGGTATCCCAAGGGGAGGCCACCAAGGGGATTTTGTAGGATATCCGCTCACGCTCCGGAGAAGCGGTTGCACCATATAGACATGCCTAAGAATTTTTTCTTCCCAGAGGTGTGGGACATCTGGGATGTCAACAGGAAATTCCTCAACCCACACAAGATGTGGAAAAAATTGAACTTCCTCAGGATGGATTTTCTAGGAATCGGCCCCATTAGGGCCAGCTTTGCAGTATCCCAAGAAGAGGTGACACAATACCTGGCCGAGTTATAGGACTTTGTGAACTTTTGGGGTGCCTCGCATCCAATGAAAAACCAGGTGAAGGTGTTGTTGGATCTAATGGACCCTCCACAATTTTTGTATTCATAATTTAGAGAGTTCTTCCCTTTGTTGGTAGAATCAGACGATTCCCCCTGGGGGGAAGAGGCTAGGAGAGGGAGCCCTCTATAGGAGGGCGAAGTTGGTGACCAAGGCTCGGAACTTGAAGAATTTGCAGAGGCCCTTGAGGTAAAATCCCAAACTCTTTCTTAGGGTATACTTCCAGGTAATTTTGAACTCCTTATAAATATTTTAACTATGTAGGAGAACCTCATACACAGAACCCATTCCTTCCCTACAGCAGATGCAGATGCAGGGCCTTCGGGATCCGTGCCCGCTGCTATAGAGATTAGTGTGTCCAGTGGGGCTAGGGCACCCGAGGTGGCTCCTCTAAAGTTTTTAGACCTTCCGACGATATAAAGAGGGCCATGCCTCGGGGTCCCAATGGAAACAACCTAGAAACAAGACCAAACATTCGATCTCTATAAGTCTCCTCTACAAAATTCACGACTTCCACCCATCAATCAGGTTAACTGAAATCCATGCACTTCTTGGTATGCATAGTTATTCAAATGGTGTGGGATAACTTGGCGAGGTTGGTTGGTACTTCTGGCGGTGCTTTTCCTAGGGGAATGTCGGTGGTCGTGGAGGCGGATATCCAGACTGACCAAGTAGTGGCGCTCCCGATCACTGGTGGGGTTTTTAGCAGGGTTGGGACTAAAATTATTGAAGTGGGATTTGATGATAAAGATCGATCTGATAGCACAGGACCTTCTATACCTGATCAGATGCCAGATGCGGACCCTACTGTTGAGTTCTTGGGGGAGTTCCCTGTGTATGAGCCTTCCAACCCTGTGGACTGGGATGAAACAACCTCTGATGAAGAGGATAGAAAGATATCCATTCGCCGGTCATGGAAGTTGATCAAGTTCATCATTAATGACACCCCTCAAGCAAAATTGATAGACCAGATAGAGAGACTTCGTTCGTGACTGTGTGAACTATGTGTTGGGGGAGTGAACACCCAAAGTCCCCACATGATCATCTAAGATCTCATGGAAGAGAAGATTCGGGAGTATGATCATGGACATGGATTGGATTGGAAGCGTAGAAAAGTGGTAAACATCAAGAGGCTCCAAGAGGCTGAAAACAAGATTCAGCGGCTGCACATCTGGGCAGATGAACATTCTGCTTCCCTCAATGCGCAGTCGGAGATTATATCGCAGTTGAGGGCCCATCTGGAAAAGGTCGAAGAGTGCATGGTGGATGCCTCTTAGGATATGACCATTATTCAAACCAACGAGGAGTGGGGATAGACCGTAGCTGATGAACTACACCCCCTCGATGCCGAAGAGGAGCGAGAACTGAATAGGCGACAGCGAGTCTTGGATTCCACAAGCTATAGGGTGGCGGAGCTGCAATGTTCTTTTGATAGGGTCAACTCATCCATGGGAGGGGTAGATCCTCAGGTAATATGATGCATTTATCTTTTGAACACACTTTAATGCTTTGAATATTTATTCTAGATTCATGTATGGGTTCTGTTATTCATTTTTTTCATTTTTTTATATTCATGGAACATCCTATGATCAGTCCCTAAGCTCACGTGGGTCGGGCCTGATGCGAGAAATAAGGGATGACCACCTTATCATTCCACCTGAATATAAGAGTGCAAACCAAGTTTTGGGAATCTGGGGTTTGAACAACCAATTTGGATTTCCAAGAAGGGAGAGGCCCGACTAGAGGATGAAGCTCTCATATCAGTCAGATCATCGCTTTCCTAGCATTCTCTAGATCATGAGTGGGGTAACTCCATGGGTGTTGGAATTAATCTAAACATAGGGGGTGAAGGGTGTGAATCACGACACCCAAAATTTGGAACACTGTGTGGATGGCGTGATAGTGAAGAATAACTATTGATCGTGTTCGAAACATAGTATCCTTATTGCATTAGCTTGAAATGGGGATAACAAATGAGGGTCGACCACTGACCATGTTCGAAACACGGGGCCTGACTCAAAATTTCATCCATTAGTCTTCTAGAACGTTTTCCCAGGATAGTAGGCAAGCCATAGTCTAAGCATTTATACTATTATGGGGTTCCTTTAGATGTGAAAAATGAAGAGGGTCCGAATAAAGGGAATGAAAAGCGTGGAATGTGGCATGATGGGTTGTTCGAATGGATTCCAACACTCTTGAAATTACGCCACCGTGGTGAAGACACATTAGGTGGCTGCATTGGTCTGATCTGAGATCATACCTACTTCCAAACATAACATTTCTAGTAAGGACTTGGAATGACATGTAGTTTTACGTCATACCAATAAGGACGATGGATGCATATTTTAAACGTTGTACGGTGGGGACAATGAACATAGTTTAAAGTTCATACTGCCTAGACCGAGATCGAGCCCGAGGGGCTAGAAGGGTTAACAACCCTAAGGTTGGGCCTAAGGTGGAATGATTAGGCATCACTACGTGTCCCATAAGGATGAGAATCAAGACAAACGTAGTTCTTAAGAATGGCGTGGCCGGAGGCCAACACTGATAGGGGAAATCCTCTCTGGAAAGGGATCTGGTGCATCCCATGACTAACATGAGGCATCCTGAACTTATTCAGTGTAGAACCGCAGTTTAGTGTCATTATTCAAGGACATGTGTGATCGTGCAGTTTAACATCGTATGATAGGAAGAAGAGTGAAAGGGAAGATCCCAGGAAGGGATTATGTGGTGCGGTAGATGTAAACCTGATTTGAATAAGGATGTGAGTCCATATTGCACCACGTATCCCCGGAGGAAGTTCTTTAGGTAAAGGGTCCAAAAGTGAAAGTTAGACTGGGCCCGAGGCAAAGTTATCGGGCTTTTCTACATACCCCATGAGGATTAGAATCAAGACATACGTAGTTATGAGAGCACCTTTTAGCATCATGCGGGGCGATGAAAGGCATGTGTGGCATGACTGCGCTAGTACACGTCCTACCAGAACTACTATGCCCATGTGAGTTGTGATTGATGTGGGAAACAAGGAGTAGTGATGGGAATTTCTTATTATAGGAAGGCACATGTTAGGGGCGATGGGATTCTAGGTGAACGACAACCCAATAATGCTAACCCACCTACTTTATGCACTTATATGCATGAAGGGGTAAAGCCAAGTATGTTGGAATTCCATTTAAACACAAGGAAGAATAAATGTGTGAATCATGATACTCAAGATCTGGACCGCAATTATGGTGGTGGGACTGTGGGGGATAACTGTTGACCATGTTCAAAACACAGCATAAATTTCACGTTAGCCTAGAATGGGGAAATACAAATGAGGGTTAACCGCAGACCACATTCGAAACATGGGACCTGTCACAAATTTCATCAGATGTCCTCAAGGACGTTGGCCTAAGACGGTCGGTAAGACAACCTGGCATGAGACCAGGCCATAAAAAGGGGGTCCCTTCAGATTTGAAAGAGGATGAGGGTCTAAATAAAGGGATCACGAAGCTTATACATAGGATGAGGGAATGTCCCCATGAAAATTCCACACTTCGAGCATTTTTTCACAATGCATCTGAGTACAACAATAAGAAGTATCAGATAGAGGGAATTGAGTCCCCCTCTAAGGAAAAGGGTCATGAGGTTTCATGCTTCCATCTTAATGGTCATAGTATTGTCCATTAAGGGGTCTTGATTTAATGGATTGTGCACAGGTTGGCGAAGTGTCCAAGCATGACGTACAATTTCCATAGGGATATCTTAGTTTAGGGTCATAGAACTCAGACCAGATTGGGAAATGATAAGGGACGCACATGGCGTAGATGTTGCAAAACCCGACATCAATGAGGACCCATGAGGTACTCACCACACCACATGTTCCCAAAAATGGTTCGGGCCTAGGTTCTGAAAGAGAGGGGACGGGATTTTAGATTCTTGGGGATGGACCTGGAGACAGGATGTTTGGGCATTCCTACGTATCCCATGAGGATGGGAATCAAGTCGTATGTAGTTTTGGAAGATGTCGTGCAGTTTAACATCCTGCGACAAGGATGCAGAGTGATATTAGTTTATGGTCATATATCTCGGACAATATATGGTAGGGAATGTGGGAGACACATGGTGATATAATTATAAAACCTAACATGAATGAGGACATGAAGTCCAGATCACCATGTGTTTCTTGGGGGGGGGGGGGGTAGGTCGAGGGACCGAAAACGAAAGTTAGGCTGGGCTCGAGGCAAAGTGAACGGGTGTTCTTATGTATCCCATGAAGATGTTAATCAAGAAATATGTAGTTCTGAAGGTTTCATGGTAAGGTAGCGGTGCTAGTGATAATAAGGTCATGCGGGTTTGACCCTTGCACCAAAAGAAGCGGCATCTGATAGATCTTTTTTGTCTTTTTGGATGAGTGAATGTGATTTTTTTGTGAATCGATGAACCTAGGATATAAAGTCCAAGCATCGCTAAAAGAATCAATCCATGTGCAGGTGTTGAAAAATGGTATGGTGGGTGACTGATATCATGCATGATGTCCCCTTGAATGGGGACATCATGGTGTAGTGTCATTTTTCGTCGTGCGACCAGGATGATAATGTCACAGTTTAGGGTCATGTGATGGAACCAACCATGCATTTTAACGTCGTATAGTATAGACGCAATAGTTTAAAGTCATGTAGGACTAGGAAGCATAGTTTAAAGTCATATGGATCAGACATATACATGAAATATGAGGTTCAAAAAGGAATGTGCATGGTGTGATAAAGCATACCCGATGTGAATGAGGACGACGTCCACATTACACCATACAAGATTCCAAGAAAGAAACCTTGTTCTGAGGGGGGATGAAAAAGGTTAGAGAATATGGGGTAGGAGAGACTATCTCTCAGTTTAGTTGGACCCTAAGATGAGATGTTTGAGCATTCCTACGTATCCCATGAGGATGGGAATCAAGCCATACGTAGTTCTAGAAAGTGCAGTTTAACATCATGAAAGACAACATGCAGTTTAATGTCATATGGGACAAAAGGTAGGAGGGACTATCTCCTTGAAGGGGAGTACGTGATGTAGCAATTGTAATCCCGATGTGAATGAAGGCATAATCCCACACACGCCACATCACGTTGTCCTATAAGAGCTTAGGCCTAAAAGGTAGAACATAAGAGATAAATTAGTGGAACTCAAAATGGACCCAGAGATGAGATGTCTAGGAATTCCTACATATCCCATGAGGATGGGAATCAAGCCATATGTAGTTCTCAAGAGGGTGACATATAAAGAGATATTAGTTTAGGGTCTTAGATCTCAGATCATGTTGAAGCAGAACTCTTCCAAGTAGGCACAAAACTCAATCCAATTCCTAATCCCACATGAGTCAAACTCAGTGTGGGAAACAAGGGTGGAAGAGGTTTTCTCAATACTTGGAATACATGCCCAAGGTAAGTCGGTATGGAGTCCCGAATGATGCCTTACTTTGGATTTGTCCTCCTAATGTGAAAATGCACACTGAGGGATAGTACTGAGAGTGTTGAAATTCCACTTGGACACAATGGGGTGGAAAATGATGTGAATCATGTAATCGACGTTTAAGGCTTGAAGGGGTTGGTGTGAAGATGGAGGATAACTGTTGATAGTGTTTGAAACACAGTATCCATATTGTGTGACCTAAAATGGGAACAACAAATGAGTATCAAAAGCTGACCATATTCACAATGTGGGACTTGTATTGATTTGTTGTCTAAAATCCTCAAGGACGTTGGCCCATAATGGTAGGAGAGCCCTTAGGCCAAGAATCCATGCCATTGGAGGGTCCCTTCGGATGTGAAAGATAATGGAAGCCCAAATGAAGGGTAACATGAAGCTTGAAAAATGGGTGAAAGCATGTACAGGAAGAATCCAACACTCTAGGCACTAGAGTACTTCTGGGCACATTGGAGAATCACCAAAGAGGGTCAAGGGACCCGACTTAAGGGAAATCGACTTGAAGAGATGAGTGTAGGAACATGGATTGAAGGCTGCTCCGAAAAGATAGGTATGTGTCATGGTTATTATAAACTCGATGTGAATAAGGATGTGAGCCCATACTACACCGTATACCCCCCTCTTAGAAGAATGTAGGCCGAGAGGCCGAGATGATAGGGAGTTTTCTAAGAGATGGGGTTGGACCCGAAGACCAGACGTTCGGGCGGTCCTACTATCCCATAAGGATGGGAATCAAGCCACACGTAGTTTTAGAGAAGGATGACATGCAGTTTATCTTCATGAAGCAAGGACGCCAATAAGGGAAGGATACCCCAATAAGGGATATGTATGGTACGACGAGTAACCCGACGTAACCCCATAACACACCGTACAACCCTAAGTGAGAACATGGGATAGGGCCTCGAAAAGGTTTAGGGACCTGGGGCTGGGCCACGAATAGAATTTCATGTCCAGCTTGTAGTTTAATGTCTTTTTTAATGTTATATTCATGGGACAGAGAGGGAGAATCATTGTGCCTATGGAAGACCACAAAGTGGCAACAATGATAGAGGAAACCTATTGACCAAGTTCACAACATAGTATCCACCCTTGTGTGAATGGATTTTAGGGAAAACAATTGAGCATCGACCGTTGACCATATTCTCAATACGGTACTTGTATCAATTTTTCACTTGTAATCCTTGAGGACATTAGCCCATAATGGTATGAGAGCCTTTGGGCCGAGCATCCATGCCATCCGGGGGTTCTTTTGGATATAGAAAGTTATAGAAACCCAAATTATGGGGCTTGTGAAGCATGGTAGGGACGATTCTCATGGAACAGATGATAAATAGAGGGAGGGATGTCTCAAGGGGATATGTGGGGCATGGAGAAATATCCCTATGTGAATAAGGATGTGATTCCATACCACACTGCACAATCCTAAATGAGAACTCGGGCTAGGGGGTGAAGGGGTCAAAGGACCTGAGGCTCTGTGCCCCAGCCAACTGTAGCCATATGACCTCTCATGTGAGAATTGCCTCATCATAGATCCTAAGCCCACGTGAGAAATGTTCATTGTGGGAAAAAAGGAGTAGGACTAGGCTCTCCCCATCACATAAGGGTCCGACATCTGGAATTACACTCCTACTTGAGGTAGACCGAGGTTTAGAGAGACGGAGGGGAATAATGAACCACTATACTCCATGTTTGGGACATATGGGGGTGGTGACAACAACAAAGGATAGTTGTTGACCAATTTTGAAACAAAACATCCACATCTTATAACATGGTATGGTCATGATGAACTCGATGTGAATGAGGGAAAAAGAATGCACCGCACCATGTGTTTCGTCCCAATAGGAGGTCCTGAAGTTTAGGGCTGGGCCTACGGATGAAATATCTGAGTGGTCCTACATATACCATGAGGATGGGAATCAATCCATATGTAGTTCTAAAAGTGACGTGAAGTTTAACATCATGTGGTAAGGACATGGGAGGATTATAAAAACGAGGAGGGGCACATGGCACGACCTTTGTAATCTTTCCAAAAGTGGGGCCAAAGAATCTTGGGTTGCGTCACATGAGATCCCCCAAGGGATCTACACCTAGGAGGGGTACCCAAACGAGAGGAGAGCGGGGCTAGACTCGGGATGAGGAATTTGAGCATTCCTACGTATCCCATGAGGATGAGAATCATGCCATACATAGTTCTAAAGGTTTCATTTAATGTCTTGTAGGATGTCCCACAATTTAATGTCATGGGAGACATTTCACTATTTAAGTTCGTGTAGGACCGGACAGTTTAAGGTCATGTAGGAACCTGATGCATTTTAGGGTCATGTGAGATCATTGTACAGTTTTGGGTCATGTAGGACCATACAATTTAAGGTCATGTAGGACCAGGGGACTAAAGAAAAGTATTTATTGAGGAACTTGGCATTGGTGGGAGGATTTATATGCTCACCATCCATGGTAACTAGTGAGTATGTTCCATTGGAGTAAACCTTGTGAATGATGTAAGGTCCTTCACATTTGGGATCCAAATTGGGTGGTTTCCTTCCAGGTATCATTAGTTCCCTCAGTGCCAATACCAAGTCTCCTTGAAAGAAACAGAGGAGGTGAACTTTCTTGTTGAACGTTCTAGCTATCTTGTTCTAATGCCTTTCTAGATTGTGCAGGGCACAAAGCCTGTTCTCATCGAGCTCTTCCAACTCGGCCAGATGGATTACAGATAATTTATATGGCACTTGTTGATCATAGATAGTTATGCGCAGTGAGAGAAATTGAATCTTGATGGGAAATATGGTCTTTGTTCTATACACTAGGTAATATGGGGTCACCTTGGTGGAATTATGAGTCATCGTCCGATAAGCCCAGAGGGCATTGGGGAGATTTTCCAGCCAACTCTTCTTATTCTGACCAACTATTTTATGCAGAATGTTATAAAGGGTTTTTTTGAATGCCTCGATCTGTCCATTTTCTTACACATGATAGCGGGATGTATGGTTAGAATAGATGTTGTACTTAGTGTACAATTTCTTCAACTCAGCTGCTCGGAAGTTCATGTCGTTATCGATGATAACAGCGTGAGGGACTCCAAATCGGTAGATGATGTTGGAGCTCACAAAGTCAATGATGGAACAATCCTTGACCTCTATGATTGGAACTGCCTCTTCCCACTTGGAGAATATATTTGTAACAGTTAGGATGAATCTACACTAGAGAGATATAGCCAGTGGATATGGTCCCACGACATTGAGTCCCCATACCACAAATGGCCAAGAGTATTTGGTGGAGTGGATAGGCTCTGGTGGCCGATGTATGAAGTTAGCATGAATTGGGAATTCATGGAACCATTTGGAGAACTCAATGAAGTCATGGTTCATAGAGGGCCAAAAATACCCCAGTCTATGGATCTAGTGAGATAGCTTTGGCCCAGTCTAACGAGCCCTATAGGAACCAGCATGAACCTCCTACATGACCTGAGAAATCGCGGCTCCTTGAATGCAATGGAGGAGGACCCCATCAAACCCACACTTGTAGAGGATCTTCTCACCACCAGGGTCATCCTGGAGGGTAAACTATAATGTGCAGTGTCAGATTCACTTGCGCTTGGCCCAATCTACTGAGAGATTACCATTTTGGAGGTACACGACAAAGAATGTTATTTAGTCAGGAGTCACTTCAATCACTGCATCCAGGGGACCTTGGGGTCCTAACATGGAGGCACTAGCAGTAAGGTGGCTTACCTATAGGTTGTCATCATCAATTGGAGTGACACGAGCAATGACTCTTTGGTTTTCCACATGGATAATTAGATCATCCTGTTCGGGTTCTGCAAGTGATGCAGCTAGGCTAGTCAAGGCGTCAGCTCAACCATTCTGATATCGAGGTACATGAGTAACTTCTGGCCAAGATGGGAATTGGGCCATTAATTGGAGAGTGCATTCCAACAATGGCATGATCTCTATATTTCTGATGAAATAGTCACCATTGATCTACTTGATGACCAGTTCAGAGTCCCCTTTCACATGAAAATGGGGAATTTATATCTCAAGGGCCATCATGAGACCAGTAATGAGAGCTTGATACTCTGCCTCATTGTTGGTGTAGCCTTCTGACAATAGGAATGAGTATGGAAGAACAGTTTGTGCTTGGGTAATGAAGACGATACTCGGGCCTACTCTGTTGATCTTAGGGTTATTGAGACTTCTGTTGGAGGGGCTCTTGGAAGCATAGTCAAAGTGAATTTTCCAACACATGATATCTTGTTCTACTGAGAGGATTGCCTCATCAAGAAAATCAAGGTCCAGGGACTGGTCCGTAGGAGCTGGATGGGTTGCAAGGAAGTCTGCCAACACTTACCCCTTAATAGCCTTTGGAGGGACTAACCTAATGTTGAAATGCTAGAGAATCACTACCCTCTGATCTAGACGTCCTATCATAATGGGGTAGTTCAGGATGTACTTTAGCATATCTACTTGAGACACCAGTTGTACCTCATAGTGCTGCAAGTAATGTTGCAACTTATGTACAGTGAATATGAGCGCAAGGAAGCTCTTCTTGATAGGTGAATATATATTATCTGTATCAAGGAGCATGTTGCTGAGGTAGTAGAGGCTATTCTATGTTCCCTCATTGTTATTCTGGATGAGAAGGGTGCTGAGAGATTTCTCCAGGGCAGTCACGTAAAGGACCAGAAACTTTCCATAGATGGGTAAAATTAAGACCGGAGGCTAGAGAAGTTACTACTTTATTTCCTCAAAAGAATTCTGACACTCTTCGTCCCACTCATAGACAATTCCTTTCTTCATGAGCCAAGAAAATGGATTACACTTTCCTACCAAATTCATGATGAATCAACATATGTAAACTAAGTGGCCTTAAAAACCTTGAAGCTACCTAATTTTGGTTGGAGGAGAAATCTGGTTAATGGATTTGATATTCTATGGGTCGATCTCAATGCCCATGTATCTAACAACGAAACTAAGAAACTTTCCATAGGTAACCCTGACGGCACACTTCAATGGGTTTATCTTCAAGTGATGTGAATGGAGGAAGCCAAACACTTTATCAAGGTCTTTGAGATTGTCCTAATGCTGGTGAGATTCGACCACCAGGACATCTACGTAACATTCCACCAATGTTCTGATGATCATCTTAAATATGCGATCCATAGTCCGCTGATAGGTGGCACCCACATTCTTTAAACCGAAGGGCATGACTTGGTAACAGAAAGTACCTTGTGGTGCCCTGAAGGCTGTAGACTCCTCATCCTCAGGGGCCATTCAGATCTAGTTATACCCAGAGTACCCATCCATGAAAGAGAGGGCTTGGAACCCAGTTGTAGCATCGATCAACAATTATGTCACATAAAGGGGAAAATCATCCTTCGGACAGTGACGGTTGAGATCCCAGAAGTCGATGAAAACTATAATCTGACCATTATTATTTCTTACTATCACAATGTTTTCTAGCCACTTGAGGTACTGGACCTCCTTAACAAAATTGGATCTGATGAGCTTGTCAACTTGTGCCTCAACCATGGAACTGTGAGAAGGGTGCATCTTTCTGGGAGGCTGCTTGAACCCGCGATGATTTTCTAGGAGACCGAGGTTGTGGATGACTACCTGAGGATCTAGTCCTGGAATCTCATCATAACTCCAGGTGAATACATCATGGTGTTGTTTAAAGAAGTCTATGTATCATTTTTCCTCCTCGAGAGTCATGGAGACACTGATCAATGTGGGTTTCGGGTCTGCCTCACTACCGAGGTTAACCTGTACTAACTCATTGATCGTGGTAGAGACTCCCTCTTCAAAGGCAGGGTGAGCATCCTCTAAATCCTCTTCTTCACTTATGAATGGGTATCCTCAGTGGGAGGATCTTCCTTTGAGTTGGCAACTCCCGATTGTAGGCTGGTTCCAACCTGCGCAGCAGTGGACACTGCATCAGGGAACTCCTATGCTCTGAAACCATAGAGATGAAGGTTGTTGATCCAATCCCATATGGTCTTTGGAACAAGGGGTCACACTTGATGATATCAAATCAATAGTGGTGCATCAGCTTGAGCTGGTTAATTTCGACCCAGTGAAACAAGAAAGTATGACATATTGTCGTTTCCATGGGGCAGACATCCTGATACATTATGGGAGTAGGAGGATCTAGGATCACCTGATCCTATTTTGTGTAGAAGTGTGAGGTGATCTTCCTGATTCACTTAGACTTGGGAATGTTCTCCCCCTCATTCAAAAAACAAAAAATCATTGTCACGTGTTCGGATTTGTAGCCTCCAATCGATGGACTGTAAAGACGTATGCATCATCCAGATCTTCCCATGGGTCAGTCGTAGCTGTAACATGCTCGACTTTGTTAGTTTGAATCTGCTTTTCCATGCTCTTGTAGTAGTTTTCATCCAGATAACGGGCTTCAAAAGAGGAAAAGGGGGATGTGTCTCTTTGAATCACACCCACTCGAACATTAAGGGAGTACTTAAGGCACTAGTGATATGATGAAGGAATCGCCGCATGCAGGTGGAGCCATAGCCTACCCATCAACGTATTCTAGGTGGTGTCTTTGGAGACAACCATAAACTCAGTGCTGGAAATTAGACCACTGAACTGGGTCTTCAAATGGATCTTATCGATGGGTGTCTATTTTGTCCTTTCATAACCTTGTATTCTTAGGTCAAATGGACTTATATCATCCTCATACAATCTCATTTTCATAGTGTTTGAGTTTGGATTAGGTTGATTCCAGAGCCCGAGTCTATAAGAAAATGACAAAACTCCACACCATTGAACTGGCCGGTAATGTACATTGGTCGAATGTGCCCCTGTATAGGAGAGCCTTCATCTTCTCTAGAGAAAAAGATGATGTCCTGGAATTCATTATTCACGACCGCCTCCGCATAAAAGGCTTATGCGGCTGCGACCTCCATATCAAACTGGAGGGGGGTTCTTAAAGCCACAGCGAGGGCCTCACGCATATATGATGACAGGCGAAGGGCATCCAGGATAGAGAGCTTTGTTGGAATTCTGGAAGGATGTTTGAGAACATCATACTTCCATGATAGGCATGGACTTATTCTTACAAAAGGTTGCTCTATGACAGGAGGTGTGGTGGGCCCTGCTGGCTGGGTCGGCGGCTGACTGGTACTAGGAATATCCCGCTTCTCACTAGTCGAAGCCTATGGAGTGACTACCAGATGAGGTCCAGATGACTAAGTACAACCAGTAGCAAGGCGTGGCTGGTCACGACATGGTCGAGGTGGCTCTGCCTGATCCAACAACACAAACGGTGGTGAAGGCGGACCTGATGTCACTAGATGAGAAGTTTGCGTACAATGAGCTCTACGCTGGGCCTGCTTCCTGGTTGCAGTCGTGTGCATGGCCTGGTTAGAAGTATTAACTGAGGTACTCTAATGGCCCATATTTCCATGGCTCCATCGACACTGATAAAAGCTGGGGATGTTGGGAGGATCCTCCTGGCGCTCCTCGTCGTCAGGAATCATGTAGAGATTTACCAGCTCTATGGTATTAACTGATGCAGACCCTTGACTGTCACTCGAAGAGTCATCCACCACTAGACGGAATTTGGAAGGGATATCCATCTCCAGGGGCATGAATTCACCAAGATTATGGTATGATGATGGCATTGGTGGGGGACTTTTCTTTCCCTTATGCTTTCGGTGTTTGATTTTCTGAGAAGGGGACTACTGAGACGACAATGAAAAAGTAGTAGCTACAGCTTCTGAAGGATCTATCTAATTCAGGCATGCACGAATAACACCATGGGAATGGGTGACTATTTTACGATCCATCCAGTCATCATAATTCTGGGACCCGAGCTAGAAACTTAATGCCACTCGCCTTCACTGTCACTGCTGTTGTCTGGCCTCATGAAGATGCATGTCACCTATGTCAGCTTTGGGCCTAACCAGACTATGTTATTATCCACCTAGTCTTGAAGACAGTCTTTAAACATATAGCACTGTTTGAGAGTGTGACCCAGGATCTGGTGGTAGGGGTAGTAATTAGGTCAATCAGTGAGTTTCGCCTCTTCTGGCCTCCTCCACTCAGGCAAACGTACAATACCCTAATCTAGGGAACTTCAGAAATAACTAGGGTCTTGTACCTCACTGAATGAGTAGGCCTGGTTCCTTCTATTTGGGAAGGGGGCCCTTGGATCCTGACCCTGACAAGGGGCTGGAGGAGCCTGTTGAGGAGGTGGATCTTGGTTATCTCGCATAGGTGGTGGTGGCGCATTGTGTGGGGGCACCTGCTGATTCTAATATGGGTGTTGCTAAGCCGGAGGCTGTGCCTAATATGGAGGGCCTCTACAAGGATGTTGAGGAAGATCTTCTGGTAACAACTCTAGTTGCCTGGGGGCCTCTATTTAATCCACTACGGCGGGCTCGGCCCTGGCATCCCTTCTCACGGGGATTGCAGGAGGCAACAGGCGTGCCTGTTTAGCCTACTGTAAGGCTTCTTCTAAGCGTTAGGCCTTATCAGAGAAGTCTTGGAATCCCCCAAGGTAGTTCTAGGTGATCAGAGAGGGTAACAGTTCTGTCTTGACATTCCTCATTCACATCATCAGTAATTGCTTCTGAGTCAGGGGAATGTCAAGAGAGTATGTGAGTCCTTTCCACCAGGTGACAAAGTCGGCAATGCACTCATCAGGCCTTTACTTGCACTTGAATAGGTTTGTGATACTCATCTTCTGAGTAGTAGAACTGAACTGGTAGAATAATTTCCTATGGAGGTCCTCCTAGTCGTCCACTGACCTGATGGGGAGCTAGTTGTACCAGACGAACGCCGACCCTTCCAATGTTTGTACGAAACACCAGAGTTTGGCGGCTTCCTTCTACGCTGGAGTTCCCAAAATGGGGCCACACCTTGAGATAATATGGGACAGGTGTTTTGGTGGGTCCCCTATCCCGTTGAAGGGGGAAAAGGTCAGATTTCCAAAATCTGGGGGTGCTGGCATATCATTCACACATGTTGGGTATGGCTTGCCATCTGGCGGGATTTCCACCTTTCGAGTCTCTAAAGCTTCAAGGCGGGTGATGAGTGCCGCCATTGGATTATCTGGGCAGGGAATCATGTCTTTACGAAGATCCTCGACCACTAGTGCATTGGAAGGTTCTTCAACATGATAAACAGGCCCAGTGGATCGTGGAGTGGCCGGTGGAATGACTTGCGGAGCAGTTGGGGGAATCTGAGCTGGGTCTTGAGGATTTTCAAGCCATTAATGAGGATTTAGTGACAAATACCGTGCTCTCTTTCCATAATTTACAGTCTCAACCCTATCTGTGTGGGCAGGATGTTCAGGGTCACCTAGGGACAGTTTACCAAGGGGATATTGTGGCTACCGCTATTGCCCAAGCCGAGGATCATCATAGTATGGTTGTCACTCCGCAGCACACTCCGAAAGGAGGTTTTTTACCACCTTCTTGTGTTCATAGAGTTGCTGATGCAATGAGGATTTTTCAGGGTTGTCTTACACCTTCGTCACTAAGTCAGACGGGTCGGAGAGTTTGATGGATCTAAGGAGTTCCTTTCCCTTGTTGGGATTCCGAATGAGTATTAGTGCCTCGGTGGGCATGGGAAGACCCAGTAGATTTCTCTACAAGTGAGTGACCCTTCCCAATTGATCCATTATTTTTGGCACTCTCTCAAGGGGTAAGTCCCCATCAAGGAGATCCAACTCATTCTCTCCCACTAATAGGTCAGCCATGCTAATTGCGACCCTGCCTAAGGGCATATCCTCTATGTCGCCTAGAAAATCGGGCTAGCACCAGATAGAACTGAAATGGAGGGCCACGTACTGACCCCAGCCACATATTTGAACATGGGGAGAAGCCTCCTTGATTGCCCTACAGAACACCTTAATGCTCTGGACACATTGTTGTTGGAGGGTCTTATGGAGGCCTAGGGACTCAGGACGCTGGGCCATTGGGAGTGCGGCCAAATCGACCAAACAGAATTGTTGGTCGATATCTTCGAAGTGTGTCTGACTCTTGGGGTAGGTCACTCGTCAATACCGAAGGTAGAAATTATTTGTCCAGAGGGTCTGGAGAAAGCATCCTACTTCTTCCTGGTTGAGCGCTTCTGGTTCCCTAAAATTTGGCACTGTAACTGGTCAGAACATCTCGGGGAAATGGTCTGCTGCAAGGATATCCCACAAGCTCTTTGGTCCGGATTCAGGTTCTGGCCCTTCATTTACCCACTAATCTACTAGAGGTGTCTAGGGAACTGGTAGTGGTACTGATTCATATCACTAAGATGGAAGGCTGGCCGGTGGGGAATACGGCAAGTGAGCTGACAAGCCACTGCATCTTGGGCTATCCTCTGAAAAGTGTAGTGACATGGCCACCACATCATGATAAGACGGGCTGGCGACCACAGTTTCTAGCACATGGACTACAACTACTGGCGATGGGTTACGATGCTATTTGTCCATCATTGATCCCCAGAATATCTCTGTGTGATCTCTAGTCGATGTAGTGATTGCTTCTTGTGATGATTATGGCGATTACACGGCCAAAACCTGTGGGGTTTCCAAATGTTCGTCCTCCTAGATGTACCTGTGGAGGGAGGTAGGGATCCAATGGACCTCACATTCTAGAAGTATCAGGCTAATGTGCCTGGTTCCTTCCCTAGCCTTTGACATGAAGGATCAAGGTGAGGGTTCCATCACTGAGTCATATTGCGCCTCAGAATCTGAGAAGCAGACTAGTTTGATCTCAGTCTGAATCTTCTAAGAATTCTTTTTGTGGCGGCGAAAACCCGCCCTCCTACCCTGGGATGGTTCTTTGGGACATGGTAGATTTCTAGAACGAGGAGGTCCTTCGGCCGTAATGGTGCTGGGGCCGGGTGGACTTTCGTCTGAGTGAGCTGGGGTACGAGGACCACCTGAACAGATATCCAAGGGAACATGGGGAGGACCTCTGTGTCCACCGATGGATGTGTGGATGGGACCTCCGCTGGAAATCCCAGAGTGGGTAGGACCTCCACTAGAGCTGATAGAAGCACGGGTAGGACCACCATGCTTTCTTCTCCTAGCAATGTCAGCATGAGGAGGGTCCTCGTACTTGTCAATCCAAACATGGGTAGGACCTCCGTGTTGGGAACTGGTGAATCAAAGATGACCTTCACTCCTCTGATTTTTGAGGCGAGGAGGACCTTCACCAGCTGCTGAAAGGACATGGGGAATCCCTCCATACTGAAGATTGACCTGATGCATAACATATCAATATTGGCGGTCTGTGGTATGAGGAATGACCCCATACCCAACGTAATGAGCACAGGAGAGGATTTCGTACTGAGTGTCACTGCCATGGGGAGGACCCTCATTCATATTGAAGGTAGCATAGGGCCAACCTCCATGTCGATCTTGGAAGCAGGGAGGACCCGCATTCACTATAGTGGTGGTACGGGGAGGACCTCTGTACTGGGTGTCACTGCTGCAGGTTGGTCCACGACAGGCTTCTCATGCAGCGGCGCTAGCCTGCCCATGGGGCAGTTGGGACCTCGATCTGGGATGGGTATATAGGTTACCATTATTAGTGCGCACAGGAGGTTTCACGCTGGCGGTTTCATGGGCCACAATACTTTCTGATGTTGATGCTCCTTGGTGTGCATCCTCCTCAGCATGCTCCCAATGATGGCGTCGGGTCAACCGGACTGAGGCCGATGGTGCAGTTACATAACTTACCTGCTCTTCAGCCCATGGGACTGGGTAGTGGCACTGGCGCGGCCTAGTGGGGGCCCTCCTCGGGGGCCCCTGGAATAGTATCCTATTTGTACAGGCCTAGAAATCCCCTACCTCATCGGCATAGGGGAGGGATTCGTCGAGACATTATGGGGAGAGGATCTCGAAATGATTTTACATTGGGGTGGGGAGCAGTGGCTCCCTACGTGGCCCTTGGGGGCAGCGGTGGTGATGAGGTACAGATGCCTCTAAATCCTGGCGGGCCATATCCTGAGTCGGTATAATCCCCTCCTCCTTGTATTGGCATACGAGATCTCTTATCATACTTCATTGTACGAATTTATAAGGGGAGATGGGGCATGGGCGCCCAGTAACTATGGGAGAGGAAGCCATCACAAAAGTGGTTAAGCCATGCGAGATTGCCACGTTGGCATTGCCCCTGTGTTGGTGGGCAGGTGGTGATCGGGTTCCTGGTGCAGAATCTTGGTTCCTGAAAAGCAGGGGGATTAATTCATTAGCGCTGAAACAAAGAAATTGACATCCAGTTCCCCATTGACACTATGTCTCCCATGGTTGGTAAGAAGGATCCATGATGACAACGTCGCAGACTGGGATGTCCAACATTTTGACTGCCCCAACTTCTGGTGAGTTTCACACCAGGCCTACTATTTTCTTAGCGGGACTCGACACTGGATAAATGAATTTGGTGACATGCTAATCCACTGATGTCTCAAACACTACTAATCTCCACATTGAGGAGAAGAAATTCATGCCAGGTTCACCATTTCTGTTTCTGACGCTTTTTTCGGGGCGCGTGCATCTGTCCATTAAGGACATGCAACTTCTTCCCCGAATTTCCACTTTCCAAAGGTGGGAGGAATCCATCTATTATTCAGGAAAGTTTTCTCCTTGATCGAAATGGGATGATGGGATGTTGATTCTTCCTTCTGTGGATTCCTCCTCGGAACTCGTCACCTAGTCTGGGTCTCTCTTATAGATTAAGATGTTGTTTGTGAAACTCTTCCCAGTTTCATATCTTCATGGACGCTGGTTAATTACAATGCCTATTTCGAGACATTATAAGGGTTCTGGACAGGTCATCAACCTTCAGACGGGGGAGTAGTCACGTTGGACATCATTGTCATGTTTGGACACTGGAACACTGGCGTTTCTAGATTTCTTCCCCTTATTATAGGGCTTCTCTAGGGCACAGAAGCCCGAGGAATCCCACATATAATATAGGGAATTATATTCCATAGGCATGTATCTGAGTTTTTCCTCATCTTCCTATGTTTAACACAAGGTACGTCGTGAGTTTAACATCTAGCAAAGATGGATCAAACTGATCAGAAAACTGAATAGAGTGGATCAAATTGATGCAACCCTCGGATGGAACACTGATGTTGGGGATAACGCATGGTTAGATACCTGGTTGTTGTTAAAGGGAATGGGGAATGAGGTGGCATGATCCCACACAAATTTGGTGGCCCGGGTAAGAATCAAGATGGATAATGGATGGTTGAGTGGATTGGATGGAGAATGAGATGGAGTCAACTCAAGGGTGATGATGTTGTTAGTCTTGATCCTTGAGAAGACCTCCTACATATCCCCATGGTAGGGAATCAAGGTCCACATAGTCCAGGATGGGGGTATAGAATTGGGGTGTGTGCAGAGGACAACGAACCAATGATATACTAAGGATTACGTGTGTTTAGCAGCCTGAAGTTGGTCTTACGCCACTAGGATGGACCAGCGATATGGGTCCCAATAGAAGGGATGATAGCGAAATACCATTGGGTTTGGGTTGACAACGGCTTACTGTTGGATGAGGGCACAATGGTTTACCACTAGATGGGGTTGAACCTCACCACTGGGTTTGGGTTGACAATGGATTACCTCTGAATTGGGTTCACAATGGCATACTGTTGGATGAGGGAACAATGGATTACCGTTGGATGGGGTTCACAATAGCTTACCATTGGATGAGGGCATAATGGCTTACCGCTGGATGGGGTTAAACCTCATGGAGGCTTCCTACGTACCCTGTCTATGAGACAAGGATCAAATCCCACGTAGTTCGGGATGGTGGATGTGGTTTAACATCATGCAGGATGAAAAGAGGGCATGCAGTTTAACGTCATGAAGGATGAGTGTGGTCCAACATGAAGGGGGTTGGAACTAGTGGTTTTTGGGCTTGAATCCCATGGAGGATTCCTACGTACCTTTCCTTGGAAAGGATAAAAGTCCATGTAGTTCCATAGGGGTGTTGGTGAGCCGAAGTGAAGATGGTTGGGACCAATGGGTGTTGGTATTGAATCTCAAGGAGGCTTCCTATGTACCTTGATTTAGAAAGGATCCAATTAGGTGTAGTTCGGAGTGGTGGGAACTGACATGAAGGGGGTCAGAACCATTGGTTGTCGGGATTGAACCTTAGGGAGGCTTCCTATGTACCTTGCCTTGGCAAGGATCAAAGTCCACGTAGTTTTAGAATGGGTTGGTTTATTGACATGAAGATGGTAGGTACCAATGGTTGTCAGGCATGAACCTCAAGAAGGCTTCCTACGTACCTTGCCTTGGCAGGGATCAAAGTCCATGTAGTTCTGAATGGTGTTTGAGGCTTACACTCTAGGATACCCAGAGAGTATTTCATGGTCGATTCTTACTCTAAGCCCACGTGAGTCATTCTTGGTGTGAGAAAAAAAAGGTAGAAAATGCATGACAATCACGTCATGAAAGGTTCATCCATGGGAAGAGAAATGGGGCTTACACATAATAAGCGGACCAAAGAGGAAATAAGGGATTACACGTGGTTAGAAGGCTAGGAAGATGGAGATTGGGACTTACTCTAGGATGAAGGCCTGGGTGGTGACAAAGTCCAAAGGGAGAGGGATTTGGCACTGAATAAAGAAGGACTCTGGTGCCCATCCCCCCCTTTCTAGTCCTTGGCACCGAGGAAGAGAGGAGTGGTAAGGGTGTTACCTCCTACAATAAAAGCTAGGGGCTTACATGAAGGTGGTTTCCCTTTCCTCATTGACATATGTCACTCCAATAAAGGGGATCTAATTCTATGTGATGAATGATTTCACTCTCTTGGAGACTAGTGGGCATACAAAATGTCCAAGGTGGGGAACGCTACGTACGACGCATGGGGAGAGGTCATAGTTTAACGTCATGTGCTTGAGGAAGATGTCGCTTGGTAGTTTAACGTCCTATAGCTCGGACGAGGTGGGTTCACTTATCACCCATTAGGACTTACATAACTAATACCTCCAACCCTTTGGGGAAGGGAAGACATCAGTAATGTGGTGGTGAGGGGTGTTATTGAGTGATCCATTTAGGGGTCCACATTAGCGTGGCTATGCGAAGAAGCAATAGTAGTTAGTGTTCCTATGAGAAGAAGAATGTGGTGAAGTAACACACTGGGAAGCACCACCCAAGGAACATTGAAATCAATTCATTCAAACCTATAGGGTCACACAAGAAAAGGAGTTGCGGAGAAAAGGGGTTCATAGGTAGAATCCTTGTGAAGATCTGGTGCTCTATAAAGTGGAGGGGCTTTGTGAAGGGGTGTTCTTTACAAAGTGGAGTGGACTAGCCTAGGCATAGGGTATAGGTTCATATAGAAGGTGCTTCGTGAATTGGAAAGGCATTCATGGAGCAGTGCTTCGTGAAACAATGGTGCCTTGTGAAGCATAGCATTGCGAAGCAATGTGCTTCGCGAAGCACAGTGACCCTGCCTTACCATGTGGGTCACATGTTCATGGAAGGTACTTCTTGAATCATAAGTGCTCCACGAAGACCTGAGTCCCCTTGGGGATCCCCTTACTTTGCGGAGGACCGTGGGATCTGCAAAGGTCATCCCAATTTGAAGATGGGCTGAATTTTTGCAAAGGTGGAGGCACTTCAGGATGAAAAAGTACCTTAAAAATATCAGTGTTCACATAGCAGAAATTTCTTCGTAATGTGGGAGATAAGAAGGAGAAAGGTTGGAGGATTCATACTTTGGGATCAAGGGGAGCCCGGTATTTATAGGAAAGGGGTGCCTCAAAGAAGAGGCCGCTCGACACAAAGACATAGAATGCTTTATGTAGGTTTGAGAATGTCAAAGGCGTTTGCGGAGCATCCCACCTCGTCGCTCCGCAACAGGTTCACGAATGTCAAAGGGGTTCGCGGAGCATCCCGCCTCGTCGCTCTGTGGAGGTTTTTTGAACGTCAAAGGGATTCGTAGAGTATCCCGCCTCATCTCTTAGTGGCAGGTTTGAGAACGTCAAAGGGGTTCGGGGATCATCCCGCCTTATTGCTCCACAGTAGGTTCGTGAACACCAAAGGGGTTCGTGGAGCATCCTGCCTCGTCACGCTGCGGCGAGTTCACAAATGTCAAAGGGGTTCGCAAAAGAGGAGCTTTGCACTGGCGGTTTCATGAAGGAGGATCTTTGCACCGACGGTTTCACAAAGAAGGAGATTTTCGCTGGTGTAGGGCCACAGGGGCTCTAAAAATTGTCTTCACGAGGCTTCTCTTAATGCTTTCTATGTGTCCTTGCTCTTCCCAAATTTTGGCGCCAATAGACAGTTTAGCATATCGGGTAAAAACTCATCGAATGATTTTCAAGTGACTCATCCCATGAGACTATCGATATATCAAGGGGATATCTATAATTGGGCCCCACCTGTTTCATACATGTCCAAATCATTCCTCATACATCGAATAATCGATTTTTCAATGTGCCTTATCAAATATTTTTATGGAGTATAACATACAAATTTATCAATATTTTCCTAGTTAATTAATTAACTTCCAAGTACACACTGTATATGAAAATGGTATACAATTTAGGAAATAATAATATCCATGATAAATGATATATATATTTAGGGGAAATTCAATTTTTAATGGTCATAGGAAATTTAATATTTCAAGGGGAATAACAAAACAATCAAGGAAGTGAATTCCAATACTATCCTTAGTCAAAGGAATTATAAACCATATAGAGGAAGAATAAGTATGGTATCAATAAAAAATATCCCAAGTGGATTAAAATAAAGGTTTTTTTCCAATGATGAATGAAAATACTATAAAAATATCTTTTAAAAACATTCTTGATGAAAATATAATTTTTATTTTGAAAAAAAAAATTAAAAATGATTTTCTTTAAAATCACTTATGAAAACATATTCTTTAAAAAGAAACCTTTTAAACATGAAATTAAATATTCAATGAAATGGTGGTGGGTAAATATGTACATTTTATATAAGTTAAAAATAACATTCCCTTTCCACGGTAAAAGGATAGAAAAATTTCTTGTTCGGAAAATGATAAGAAGATTCCTTTAAAAAAATTCGTAAAATAAAAAAAGGGTAAAATTTTATTTAATAAATCAATTTAGAATTTTTTTTAAAAAATTAAAAACATTTTTATAAAATAGGTTTTTTAGAAGAAAATAGGGTCTCTGACTAAAATACAAATGAAGTTGGTTTTTCTTTAAAACAATTTTTAAAACATTTTAAGTACCAAAGGGTGGATTATTATATTATTACTTTCAAAAGTTCATGAATAACTAAAGGAGAAGAAAATGAATTGTTTTATTATAACATGATCAAATAATTTCCTCTGGTGGAAATTCAAGTAAAAAATCCCAAACAAAATGAGATCTTTAAAATATTATAACATTGATGTGAAAATCAAACAATGAATATATTATGTGTGTCAATTGTAAATCCACATAAAACAAGTGGAAATAAAATAATAGATAATAAAAAGTTTATTACACACATAATATTAGAATATTAATGAAAACAAGTAAGTAATATAACCAAATGAAAACAAATTGGGTTATGAAATTATTTTCCACTAGGGTAATTTTAAGTTTAAATCCTCTTAGATGAAATAATTAAAATTAAATCTTAAAATATCATGAAGAATGAAGGAATAATGATATTATATGTTAAAGTGGTGATATATAATCCATATAGAATAAATTAGGTGCACGACAATAAATTATTTCTCAAATAATGGAAATACCATTGAAAAATCATTAAAATTATTTTTGAGGAAAATAATCTTTAACCATTCCAAAGTGTCCCTTACCAATTTGAAATATTTGAATCATTAGCCTCATGAAGGTATATCATTAAATTAATATTTAAAATACCATGAATATAAAATAATTTGTGATATATTATATCAGAAAGGGCACTATATACACCACACACAAAAACTAAGTGGTGAAAATGGTGTATGCCTCACGGAAACAAAAGTGAGACAAGAATCCCTTACCTTGTGTTTCCTTTCAAGTGGAAGTCCTCTAAACTCTCATATAAAGATGTTAAACATGTAAAAAACTTATAATAGAACTATACTCATATTTATAAAATCATATATTAACTTCTTATAATATCTTATTACATATTTGTTAATAATATTTCATTATTTTCGTTGTTTCAGGTGTTTTTCGCATAGTTTCTCAAGTATATTTTGACTTGTTATTTGTTGTTCCTATAAATTAGATCATGGTTTCATAATATATAGAATGTGACGATGATTTAAATATCATATATATTCATTAAACATATATTTATAATAAATCATAAAATTTAGAGATAATAAATGAAATGCATTGTTCATGGAGACGATAGGTCGTACATATGCATAAATGCTACTTTCATTTCTATTATATATTTAAAAGAATTAAAATTAAATGATATATATGTATATTATAATTAAATTATCATATATATTTCATATATATTACATATATTTATTAAATCCATCATTTATATGTTCCATTTATAGTTTTAACGAGTCACGTCGCTTTTAGGAGGTGGTAGTCCACACTTCCACAAATGATGTTATCGTATTTACACAAAATATAAAGCCTAAGGTTATGTGTTTTTATAAAAATTACATAAGCATAAATTCATTATAAATATTATATATATAATATATAAATATTTTTTCCATTATAATTCCCAACCATGATAGTTGGTAAATGAATAACGAACGACGTTGTTTTGTGAGATGGTAGTTTTTCATACACATAAACGGTAAGTTTGTTACCCGTTATATGGAAGTGTGTCTAATTACAGGTCTAAACCTTAGAATAAAAAAATATAACTATATTTAGGATAATTATTTTATTATTTAATAATGGAATAATAAGATTTTAGAGGGTTTATAATGAAAATAAAACAAAAGAGCTTGAGGAAAGATGTTACCCCTTATTCGGATAACTCCTTTTGCTTTCCACCAAAGGGCTTCGATGGATGGATTTTTGGAAAATGTTAGAAATCTAAGTTATGGTTAGGTATTTTTTAGGATCTATTTGGAAAAATATTGGTTGATAAAAATTGGCTTGAGAGGTGTGAGTAAGTGGGAGGGGTGAGTATATTTTTATAGTGGAGGGAAAGGAAACATTTGGTATTTTGAAAAGAATTGTTTGTTCCCTAAGTATTACATATTACTAAAGTTTCCAAATAGACCATTATGGAAACTTAGAGGTGTAGTGGACAAAATATTTCAATAAAATGTGTTTTGGACATGTTTATAGGCCATGTGTTTCCTTAATATTAAGGTTTAGTCCCTTATTCAGCTTAATTTTACTTTAATAGATGTAATTAATTTTAATTACTTTCATTAATATTTTTGGTAAAAAAACTAAGTCTACCTTATTAAAACTTATAAATTATGATTATTCTAGATATGTAATCTATTTTTACAAATTCTTATAATTTTAGTGTCATAAATTAATTTAAATTTAATCTCGTAGATGGGATGACAATGTGGGTTTTTAAAGTAAAAATGTTCAAAAGTTTGTTATGTTTTTATATCCAATTTTAAAGTGAAATTGATTATAATTACCTACTTTGGATTAATTAACAGAAAAATAATCTAATTAAGCTTTAAAACCAATTAAAAATATAATTTAACCTTACAAATAAATTAGATGAAAAAGCATTTTTGAATTAAAATTTAGTATTTTTCACTATTCATCAAAAAATGAAATATTTTAGAAAAATATAAAAAATTCACCCTAACCTAATTTTTATGTTTATATTTAAAAACATAAGTTTATTTTGAAATATAAACTTTAATAAATTTTAAAAAATAATATTTAAAATAGGTTCTTCATAAAAAGGCGGTAAAAGTGCATTTTTAAAAATATAGGTTTTTATACATAAAATTAGGTTTGTTCTTCCCTTATTATTATAAAATCAATTGAAGTAATATCAAAAATATTTTATTGAATCTATAAAATATATATTTAATTAATATCATTCACTAATATTAATTAATTTAATTTATTAGGATAAAATAGCTCTGTGAGCATAAAAATAGTTTTCTATAAAAATATTCCCTTTATATTAAATTGGTTATAGTATTAAATTCTAATTAATTTGTAACAAATGAATTAATTGTATATTTTTTAAACCGTATATTTTCATAATTTAGTTAATCCTATTCATACCTGTTAATTTAATGGGTATGTTATATCTTATTAAATAATAATATTTTAATAATATATTGTTGTTTGGTAAAACTCAGTCTAATGTGTAACATGATCCATTAAAGAAACTCATTATTGTGTGTAATGCACGCTAACTTAGTATCACGTTCATTTCAAGATATATCATAGATTTAATTTATTTAAAATATTAGTTATATTGTAAAGTATTTGGATATTATATTCCCATACATGTTGGGTGTTGTGTGACATACACGCTATTGACTAGAATGTTCTTATTTTAGAATTTCAGATTGTTACATTCTCCACACATTAATTAAATTATATCCTCACATTTTAAGATAGATCATGGTAATAGATTGTTTGATATTTCCTATGTTGAAATTCCACATCGTGAGAAGTGTTCGTAAAACATCCTATAAAAAAGAGAGAATGGTATGTAAAAAGGTCACATGGACTAACATATAACTATGTATCTAAGTAGGAGAACATTAGTCAAAATCAGATATAAGTACATGGAGTAAAAGTGTAAATATATATAGGTAGTGATTGAGGTTAAAAATAAAAAACAAGTGAATGATTACTGGAAAGTTGAGGTCCTCAAAGAAATAAATCATTGATGATTTAGAAGACCATCAGTTCTACAAAAATTAAGGTATTAGGATAAATATTTTTTATTTTTAATCATTTTTCTAATGTAAAGTAGTTATTTTACTACCTATTAATATAATGAAATATACTTAATATATTTCTATAGACACAATTTCATACTTTGGTTTTTCTTCCATCAATTTCCAATTCATACATTAATTCATGAAATGGATATCCAAAAATTAACTTTGATGCCTAAAGAACTAAAATATAATTTTAACAAATCTTAAGGCCCATAAAAGAGTGAAAATTCTAACTATTTGTCTCTAACTAATCTCCAAAGTAAATATGGTTAAAAATTAAACTCTAAACCTAAAAATTTACACTTCTAGTTAATTATTAATATTTATTTTTCAAATTTTGTATCTAAAAACATTAGAAATTTAACTAGGACATCATGTAGGTAAGTGGTAGATGTGAAGCCCTTATCTTCCTTCGGTTATGGGTTGAAGTCTCGTGAACTTTTCGGGCATGATGGGTTATTACACAACATACAGGTTGTCCTTTTCTAAAACCATATTAATATAATTTTTAAAATAAATATGATAAACATCCTTAAAATTTAAACATTAAAAAGCCTACATTTTTCAATACAACCTAATACATAAATACGGCATCCATTTATTTCCACATGTTTCCTTATTTGGTATAGGGTTTTTCTATAATATAATTTATAGAATTTCTAAATCATAACCCATTATCTTCAATATAAAACATATTAGATTTAACCTAGGTCATTCATTGTAAAAATTATTCATAATGGTTTGTAATAAAAATGTGAATTATCCTAAGACTATCCCCCGGGAGTGTAAAACTAGGTGCACAGTAAGACCAATTATTGTGTATTAGGTTATGCTGAGTCAAGCTTGACTTACATTGTTAGAGTTATTACACCTAGTAACATTTGTACCAAAACCATGTCCACTTGTAGTATCCAGATATGGATATATTGGTAAGAAGACCCACATAATCTATGTCTTACCAAAACTCTAAGATATTCTTTTAATCATATCCTCAAAGTTGATTTTAGGGCTATGATCTCTAATCTATGTTTTCCTAAATCTAGTTCCCAAGGTTTCTACAAAAGTTGATCTGATACCAACTATTGTGACCTGACCCCAGCAAGCCTAGAGCCGGTGTCTACTACCATTACATTAGCATAAGATACAAGTAAATTGCATCCTAAAGGACTAAATTTTTTAGTAGTCTTGGTAAACTAGATATATACACATGTCTTGTATTAAAAATTAATACACAAATTACAACATATTTTTTCCTTTTCAGGATAATAAATTTATTCCATCTAGTGTATCCATGCATATCCTTCTTAGTACACTTTAGGGAATCCTGAGGAAAGGAAATAAAATAAGGGTGAGATAAAATGATCAGTAAGGGTAAAGTACAGTGAAATAAATTATGAATTAATGATAATATTTGATATGGAAAGGTAATAACTAAATACACATTCCATGTAATCAATAAACTAAGAAGGAACTGTGTAAACAATATAGAAAGGTAAATAACTGAAAACACAATCCATTAAAATAACTGTATAAGGAAAAATCAATATGGAAAGGTCAGAAACTAAAAACACATTCCATTTAATCACTAAAGTGAGAATGAAATTAATCTATAGATATGTCTATGTAAAATCCCATAGATAAATAATAACAGAATATAAATCAAGGAAATACTTAATTATTGGATCCCATGTTTCCTAGGTATGTGGAACCATTACCATAAAGTCCTTTCACAAGATGGTTTAGCATATTGGGTAAAACCCCATCTAAGGCTAACCAACTGACTCATCCCATGAGACTATCGATGCATCAAGGAACTATCTATAAAAGGGCCCCACCTGTGTCATACCTTTCTAAATCATTACTCATATATCGAATAATATATTTAACAATGATACTTATCAAATATCTGTATGGAGTAGAAGATATGTATTTATAAATATTTACTTGGTTAATCAAATAACTTTCAAGTACACACTATATGACAAAATAGTATACAGTATAGAAAATAATCATAACCATGATAAATGATATGGATATTTAGGGGAAATTAAATGTTCAATGGTCATGGTAAATTTCATATTTCTAGGTGACTAACAAAGGAATCAAGGAAGTGAATGTCGATACTATCTTTGTTCAAAGGAATTACAAACCATACATAAGAATAATAAATATGGTATCAATTCAACAAATCCAAAGATGAGTAAAATAAAGGTTTGTTTTCATTGATGAATGGAAATACTATAAAAATATATTTTAAAAACATTTATGAGGAAAATTTTGTTTTTATTTTGAAAAACAATTAAAACTAAATTTCTTTTAAAATCACTTTTGAAAAAAATATATTTTAAAAAACTTTTAAAAATGAGAAGGAATATTCTAAGAAATGATGGATGGTAAACATATACATTCGATACAAGGTAAAAAGAACATTTCTTTTGCATAATAAGGGGTTAGAAAAATTTCTTGTTTGGAAAATGGCAAGAATATTATTTTGAGAATATTTGAAAAATACAAAAAAGGTAAAAATATATTTAATAAATCATTTTGAAATTGTTAAAACTTTTTTTTAAACCTTTTTCGAAAAGAGGGTTTTTATAAGAAAATAGGTTCTTTAAATAAAAGAGAAATGAATTCGGGTTTTCTTAGAAACATTTTTAGTACCAAAGAGTGGGAAAATGGTACTATCACTTGAAAAAGGTCATGCATAACCAGAGAATAATAAAATTAAAGGGTTTATTAGACATTGATCAAATAATTTCATCTGATGGAAATTCAACTGTAAATAGTCCTAAACAAAATGAGATTGTGAAGTAAACCCTTAAAAACACCATAACATTGATGTGAAAACCAATCAATGAATAGATAATGTGTGTCAAAAGTAAATCCATATGAAAAATTAGAAATACAATAATAGATAATTAAAAGTTTATTACACACATAATATTATAATTTTAATGACAATGAGGAAGGAATATAACCTAATGAAAAGAAATTGGGTTATGAAATTATTTTCCACTTTAGTAACATTAATTGTAAATCCCCTTATATAAAATAATTCAAATTAAAACTCAAAATATCAAGAAGAATAAATTAATCATGATATTACATATAAAATTGGATATATATATATATATATATATACATATACACCATCTATAAGAAATTAGGTACACAATAATAAAATGTGCCTCAAATAATGGAAATACCTTTGAAAGATCATTAAAATTATTCTTGAGGAAAATAATCTTCAAACATTATAAAGTGTCCCATACCACTTTAAAACATTTGAATCATAAAACTAATCAGGGAATAATAGTAAATAAAATTTTTAAATACCATGAAGATAAAATAATTCATTATATAATAAAACAAAATGGGTAGTTGATACACCACACAAAGGAAATAAGTGGTGATAATGGAAAAATAGTGAGACAAGAATAACTTACCTTGTGTTTCCTTTCAGGTGAAAGTTCTTTAACCTCATTTATAAGTGTTTAAAATATGTCACTAACTTATAACATAACCATAATAATATTTTCAATATCATATATTAACTTCTTATAATATCTTATTTCTCGTTTGATAATAATTGTTCATTATTTTCTCTATTTCGGGTGTTTATTGCCTAGTTTCTCAAGTAAGTTTTGACTTGTTATTTTTTGTTCCTATTAATTAGATAATGGTTTAATCATCTCCAGAATATAAAACATAAGGTTAATTTCATATATATTCATTATAAATTTATTTATAATAAATCATAAAATTTATAGATAAGAAATGAAAAGCATCATTCATAAAGATGGCAGGTCGTATGTATGTATGAACACTACTTTCATTTCTTTTTCATATTTAATATAATTAAAATTAAATGATATATATGTATATTATAATTAAAATATCATATATATTCCAAATATATTACATATTTTTATTAAAAACATTCTTTATACATTCCATTTATAGTGTGAACAATTCGCATTGCTTTGAGGAGGCGGTAGTCCACACTTCCACAAACTATGTTTTCGTATTTACATAGAATTTAAAGAATAAGGGTATTTGTTGTATAAAAATTTAATAATAATAAGTAAATTATAAATATCATATTTATAATATATAAAAATCATGTATATCTTAATTCCCAACCACGAAACGTTGTAGATGAAAAACTAACAAAATCATTTTTTGTGGTGGTAGTTCATCGTACACATAAATGGTAAGTTCATTACCAATTGAATGGAAGTGTGTGTAATTTCAGGTCTAAAAATTTGAATATAAAAATAATTATATTTAGGATACTGATTTTATTATGTAATCATGGAATAATAATATGTTAGGGGGTGGAGAATGAAAATAAAACAAAAGAGCTTAAGGAAGGATGTTACCTCTTATTCGGGTAGCTCATTTTAGTTTGCACCAAAAGGATTTCATTGATGGATTTATGCCAGAGTTGAGGCTTATAGATTTAGTTTAGGTATTTTTTGATCTATTTGTGAATATATTTCTCGATAAAAATTTTATTGAGAGGTGTAAGTAAGTTGGAGGGTTGAGTATCATTTATAGTGGAGGGAAATGACACAATTGGTATTTTTGAAAAGAATTGTGTGTTCCCAGAGTCTTAATTGTTCCCAAAGTTTCCAAATGGAGAATTATAGAACCTTAGAAGGTTATTTTATGAAATATATCAATAAAATAGTTTTTTAAAAAGTGTATAGGTATTTTTCCCTTTAATATTAATGTTTAGTCCCATGTTAAGCATAATTTTACTTTAATCGATGTAATTGATTTTAATGACTTTTACTAATATTTTTGGTCAAAAACTAAGTTAAAATTACTAGAAATTATAAATTATGATGATTCCAAATATTTTATCCATTTTTTTAAATTAAAATCACCTAATTGGTAGAAATTAATTTAAATTTAATCCCACAGATAGGACGACAATGCGGGTTTTTAAAGTAAAAACATTCATGAGTTTGTTAAGTTTTTATATCCAATTTCAAAATAGAATACAATAAAATGAATTGTATTAATTAATAAAAAATATATATAATAAAACTTTAAAACCAATTAAAAATATAATTTATCATTATAAATATATTAGATGAATAAACAATTTGGAATTAAAATTCAGTATTTTTTCACTATTCATCAAAAAAAGAAATATTTTTGAAAAATACCAAAAAATCACCCTAACCTATTTTTTATTTTTAATTAAAAAAATGAAGTTTATTTTTACATATAAATTTTTTAAAATTTCCAAAAATTATATTTAAAATAGGTTCCTCATTAAAAGGCGGTAAAGGCACCTTTATAAAAATATAGGTTTTTATGCATAAAATTGGGTTTGTTCTTATCTTATTCCTATAAAATAAATTAGATGAATATAAAAAATATTTTATTGAATATATAACATTTATATTTAATTAATATAATTTATTTATTTTAATTAATTTAATTTATTAGGATTAAATAAATTTTTGGCATAAAAATAGTTTTCTATAAAAATATTCCCTTTATATTCAATTAGTTCATATATTCATTTCTAATTAATTTTTAACCAATGAATTTATTTTATATTTTTGTAAGACATATATTTCCAAAATTTAGTTTATCCAATTCATAACCGCTAATTTAATGACTAGGTTATATCTTATTAAATAATAATATTTTAATAATATATTTTTGTTCAGTACAACTCAATCTTACGTGTAATGAAAGCCATTAAAGAAACTAGTTATTGTGGGTGACACACTCTAACTCAGTATTGAAAGCATTGAGAGCTATATCATAGATTGAATTTATTTAAAATGGTAGTTATATTGTAAAATTTGTGGATATTATATTCCTTTATGTGTTTGGTGTTGTGTGTCATACACATTATCGACTACAATGTTCTTATTTTAGAATTTTCAGGTGTTACATTTATTAAATATCACTTCATTTAGTTAATCCACAACTGAGACATGCTAAGAATATTATGTTTTGGTCCTTCAACATACTATGTGATCTTGTGTTTCAATTTATCTTTACCAGTAAATGTTGATCAAACACCTTTGATTTTGAGTGAATGATCATTTACAAAGGTCACTAATACTTCTTTATATTTTTCAACATCCTTAAGAAGATTAAAATATTCTACCACATATGAGGAACAACTAATTTCCAAAATTGATGTACATTATCCTATGGATTCCTTGTAAGAAATTTCACAATCCATATTTTTCTCTTTTCCTTTACCATTCTTTTTCTAGGACTTATCAACGTTATCTATTGAGTACATTTGGGTTGGTATCATAACAAGAAAACATTCTTCAAATAATTCACCAATAACTTCCAAAGGTTGAAATCTAATTTCAATTTTCAATCCATATTTCTTATGTTTTCATTGAGTTTTTATCCTTTGAATGTGGTAAATCCCCATTAATGTATATCTTCCAAACCATTTAAAGTCATCAATGTATTGGTAATTAAAGTAACACATCCTTTACATGTTCCCAAAACCTCTATAGTTCCTGAAATAACTATAAAAAGAATATTTTCCTTTTAAACCTTCATGTTGTTTAGAACTGAAAACATATCTTTCAACATTACAACCACCATTAATCTTGGATCATTTTTTCAAACCAAAATTTTTATGAACACTTAAATATTTCTTATTCACATACAACTTATTTCCATAATTTTTTACTTCACCATTTATATTAGTTTTTGTATTAAATTAGATGCACTCAAAATATATAGAATCTAGAAAATTTCTTGATTTTTCTATAAACTTGGTCTTCTTGATGTGATTCTTCTTTTCATACCTAGAAAATTTTCTTTCTATTTTTTCACTTTATTTTTTACTGATATTTTCTAATTTCCATGATCCTTTTATTTTTCTTTCACTCCATCCATCTTGATTTTGAATTCTTCTGTTCAATAACAATTTTATTCAATTCATAAAATTATTTCTTCAAGTTTGATTTTTCTTCAATATGAACTAATTCATTACTTCTGGAAGATTAATTTTCTTTCAGATATTTTATCACTTTTCTAACTTAGAGATATTTTAGAGACACTCCTTGATTTCTCTTTTCAGTAATAAATCCATCTTAGTTTCTTTATTTTCCTCAACTTCATTATAAAATTCTCTAGGGAATTTTTCTTCATTCACCTTAGTAATGAGAAGTTTTTCATCAACATATCTTAATATATCCATTTACTATTCTTCATCACTATAATCACTACTTTAATATTTAGATAATAAATTTACCTTCCAAAATTTTGAGAAAATATTTCTATTCCTTTTAAAAGAAATCCTTGGTTCTTCAAACATTTATGATCTATTTTTAAATAGTATCCTCAGTGTTTCTTCTTATTCATAACTATCTCCATAATCATTTAATTTGGTAATTTTTTAAGAAAATTTTATAACTTACCCACATCCAAATAATTTTACTAGAATATTACCTTCATACCTTCCTTTTCCTCTTCTCACATTTATTAAGATTAGAAACATCATCCTACCAAACTTATTTTCCAAATAAGAATAAAAAAAAGAATAATAAATATCTTATTCATCAACTTATTTCTTGTTCTTATATTACTTTAAGGAATTAAAATATATTAATTTTATAGACTTACACTTCTTCTTTAGAACACATATTTTTATCATATCATAGGAAATTATAATTCTATGTAAGTCATCTAGAGGAAGTGTTTCTGGATCTCTATCTACAAGAGTAGATAATTTATCATAAAACCTATATGATAAAATATGAAGTATCTTTTCAACTGTTGTAGTATTATCAAATTTATCACCACATCTTATGATTGTAATAAAAATATCATTTACTCTTATAGAGAATTAATTTACAGTTTCATATTATTTAATTTTTAGATATTCTTATTTCAACCTCAAAATTTGTAGCTTAGTTTTTTTCACATTATTATTGCCATTATAGATATTTTTTAAGTTTATCTCAAATGCCTTTGGATTCTTAGATACCTATTACTTTGATAAATTTCTTTTTATATAATGATTATAGTTGATGTGGCCTTATTATTACATAGTTTTACCACATATTTTTATTCAATTTTTAATGATTTAATTATTTATTTTTTCACTTTTTACTAAATATATGTACTTTTTTATTTTTTATGAAATTTATTAATTAATCAACTGTTATAACCAATTATGTAATATTAGTTTTAAAAATGGTTAATTTAATCTTACTTTATTTTTATATTTTAATAATTTCTTAATTAGTTTTGTTAACATTAATCTGCGTAACGTTTTAATGAATTGACACTTTTATTAAATAATCATTTAACCATTTTATTTATATTTATCCAATTAAGTTTTTAATTTAATATTTTACCCTTTAGTTTAGATTCATTAAAATAAATTAACATTATTAATTATTTTGTTTAGTTATTATATTAATTAATTAAGTAAAGAGTTTGAGATTTAATTTAATGAAATAATGTATTTTTAATTTTAATTCTTAATTAAGTCAATTAATTATTGTGTTAATTTAGTTACTTTTTATTAATTTTTATTTATTTTAGTTTAAGTTTATTTTAGTTTTATATTTTCAATTTATTAGATTAATTAAATGTTTATCCAAATTAATTTTTATTTTTACTTTTATTAATTTTATTTATGTTTTTATGTTGCAGGTAAATTATTTCTCACTGATGCGTTTTTTTACACACTAACAGTTAGACTGACGTACACCTCACCCCATCAGTGTTGGTCTCACCCTCCCTGCTCCTCTTACCACCGTTCTTTAATGGTGTCACTGATACTAATGTTCCCCATCGGTGGAATTATTCCTCATTGGTGCCGCCATTTTTATTTTTATCTCACTGATATACTTCCACCTGCACATTGTACCGACGACCCACTTATTTCTTTTTTTGGTGTCGGTCGCTCATTTCCTCACATCTCACTAATGTGAATATCTCATTCATTTCATCTACTGATGATGTTTTCTTCTCTTTATCGGTGAGACATGCCTCACTGATACCTCATGAGACATAGTTTCATTCCTATTTCGCCACATACCGACAGTTCTTTCACCCACAGCCCGCATCCACCGTCCCACTAGTCACCAACAGACCACCAACACAACAAATCATACTAAAACTAAACCCAAATCCTAAATCTATACCATTCAAAATCTCAAAATCCTCACAGATCTAGGAGATTCTACTGAAGCCTCACGAGATAGATTTTCCACTGAGGAAGACCCTTCACAACCTTGAAGTTAAACTGAAACCTGCGTTGTGTGCCATCCGATGCAAGAGTTTTCGCCACCTAGATTTTGCAACACAGTCGCGATTGAAGAACCACCAGACCAGGGAGGAACAACGCTGTCCTAATACGCCACTTAAGGGATGAGGAACCCATTGGATCTAGAGGATTTGAGCCTCATCATTACATAGAAGAAGAGTGGAAGTCGTCGCTGATCTTGCTTCTTAAAGTTGAGTGGTGCTGGAAGAGGCCACTTGACGCAAAAATGCTTTCTACGGCAATTGGATGAAACTAGAGGCATACCCCCTACACCGAGATTTGGGAGGGAGAGGATAAAGATGATTTAAAAATATATATAAATAAACTAAAAAATAAATAAAGTAATAATTAAAAAAATAAAATTAAATAATTAATTATATAACATATAATTATATATAACAATTATAATATAAAATGATAGAGAGTTAATAATAAACTTTAATCGATTAATAATTTTTATTAAACTAAATATTAAATAATAATTTAATTATAATTAAATAAATTTAAATAAATACTTCAATAAATTTAATAATTATAATATGAATTTGTAAATAAAATAATTATAATTGTAAAAAAATTAATAAAGAAATAATTAATTTAGTCTAATTTGAAAATATTTAGTTAATTAATTACTTATAATGTTAAATTATAATTTTAATAATCTAGTTAAAAATTATAAGCTTAATAATTTAATAATTATAATAACTAACTTAATTAATTTAATAACTTCTTTGTAAACTTAATATTTACCTTAATAATTTTAAGTGAATAATTTTATTAATTACTAAAAGTTCATTTGATAATTAAATATAAAATTAAATAATAATTATCAACTAAAATATTTATTATTTAACATTAATTAACTTTTTAATAAGTAATATAACATTAATTTAAAAAATAACTATAATATATTAATTAACTTCCTTTGTGTTTTTAACTATTCTATTTTGTAATTTGTTGTGTAGGTTCACAGAGGAGCTGAAAACACATCCAAGTGCATTCAACTAACTCACTGGAAGTTAGTTATAGGGGTAAAGTTAGTGCGACGTGAGGTTCGCAAAAAAGCACATGTGTGCGGTGCAGCAGTGAAAGACATGTTTAAGTTGGTGGAAGTTATTGGTGACATGAAGTAGATAATGGTGGGTTTAAAGGCAGAGCAAAAACAGAATTTCGGGAGACTCCCATTATGAATTCCATTCCACACTTTTCAAGAGTGGAGACTCTTCGGAGATCCATGAGAAGACCTGGAGGCGAAGGATCCCAAGAGAAAAGCAGCATTAGGGGGGCTCTTTCTCCTTTGTTCTTAATTTTTAATGATTTTTAATCAGATATATTTTAGTGTTGCAATCATTATGATCATAGGATAATATTTTCTCAGCACAAGAATTTGACTCTTCTAGATTTTCATTTAGATTTCTTCATATACTTTACATTTTTCCGAATCATAGTCAATCAACGAGATAGAATTATGATTCTCTGTTAAATTGTTTCACTTCTCAATTGATTTCAAAATTCTAAAATTCAAGATCAACTAGAGAGGTAGATCTTTAATACATTTATTGAAGCTTATAATGTCATTAACTTTGGAAATTTTATGGTGAGTTTATTTCAAAATGTTATTTTTTTTACTTTCTTAAGCAGTTTGATTGATTCTGGAGTGGCGAACTCCAAGAATTAGTTTTTTTTCTATTGAGTCTCTTAGAGAGGGGGATTCTTGAGCATGCCTTTGAAGAGTGATTCAATGCAAAGTAGTGAATAATTCAATCTTGTTAACCAATAGTTCATAATTCTTGAGTGACTTTATTTGATCTCTGCTCCCCTGCCTTTTCTTATTTATATTAGTTTACTATATTTCTCTAGTTTATCAGTAATTTGTGTAAATTTTAGTTTCTTTGTCAAAATTTTTCCCCATTTCTGTTAGCTAAAGGAAATACTAAAAGAAAACAAAATTAAAAAACCTCCTCCACTACTAAAAAAAGTGGAGTTTAATTTCAATAAAACCTTAGAAAACTCACATTCCTTCTCTGTGGATTGACCTTATACCATTGTGCTATTGTAGGTTAATAAATGTAATTTTTAAGTCCATAATGACCATTGGTCTCATAAAAATTTGGAGTCACTGCCGGGGAAGGCATGAGTTGAGATTCTAGGGTTTAAATAAAAAAATAACATAAAAAACACAAAAAAAACTACTTTTAAATTTTTATATGAACTTAAATCTGCCGCTTGTTTTTGAACTTTAGAAAAAAAAATCTATTATTTGAAAATTGGGTATATGTTTAACCTATTTTAATTTAAAAAAAATTAGAGATTCATGATATATGGAATCATTATGGACCACACTATGATTTTTGTGGCTATTATGGGAACACTATCTGGAATTGTGTCTATAACCAACCCCAAAATGCTATTTACATTAAAGAGATTGAACAATTTGAATATAATCCTGAATTCCAAGATAAAAGTAAATTAATTGAAACCAAATTGGATGATAGGGAGGATTTTTGGAATTCCTGGTTTAATCAAACCCATCAAATTCAAGTTATAGATTCTCAAGAGAAAGATCAAAGAATAAAAACGTTAGAAAGCATGTGCTTAGAATTACAAATAAGGTTTAAAGAAAAAAAATTGAAATGAGTGAAGCTGAAAATATTTATAAAAGATTTGAAAAATGGAAATGAAGAGGAAACTGATTATAAACCTGGGAAAAAAGATTTATAATTTAGATAATATGATTCTATTAAAATAAAGTTTCAAATAATCAACTCCCTAAATCAAGAAAACAACATTTAATATTTCATAAAGAACTTAAATTGAAGATGAGTTGGACAATTTTGAAATTGAACTAAAATAAATTCAAAAAGAAATCTCAGTTCTATTCATGATTCCTACATTGGAGAAAAATTACTATTTTAGAAATTTTGAGAATGAAGTCACTCGGGTTGATGTCAAACTTGAAACTAAAAAATTGAATGTAAAAAACACTTCACCTAACTTTTCATACTTTGTGAAAAATGAGCCTGGACTTGATATTGGGTATAATCTACATGAGAACATTAAATTGAATAATACAGAATCTAAATTTTTCTAACATGAACTGAACAATTCTCTCCCATGTTTTGAAACTACAAACCTATTAATTTATTATATTTTTTGGACAAATAAATTAAGGAAATGTGTTTAGAATAAAGGTTAACTCTTGAGCTTTCACTATTATATTCTAAGATTCATCATTTTTTGAAACTTTTTGTAGAGAAATTGCAAGAAGTGTTGATTTATTTGGGGAATATTGTTTAAATTTTAAGAAAATGGAAACTAAATTTATTAAAGCTGAATTGAACAATCTTTAATCTATTTATGATTTTCAACACTCATCTGACATTGTTATAGAAAGTGAGCTTCTTGACCTTGAACATAAAATGTATGTTCAGTACACACTTTATTATGGATGTAGAATTTAATTTTTAGAGGAAGTAATTGTTTAGTTTAAGTTAAATGATGAGGATATTTTAGAAGTGATTTACAATATTGTCAAACCAAAATTTGTTAATAATAAAATTAATTCTCTTCCATATTTTTCACTTCCTTCCTCTATTGATTTGGGTAAAAAGGATCTTATAGATACTAATATTTGTTTAGAGGGGAAAGTTCACTTGAGTTCTAGTATTTTTGATGTTTTTCAGCACACTATTGTTTCTCCTCTTGAACCTATTAGTCAGAACTCATTTTCAATCACCCTTTTTTGATAATTTTAAAGTTGAGGTTGAGAGAAATAGTTGTGAGGAAAATTCCACACCCTTTGAAACACCTAATTATTTGTTTCCCCTTTTTATTAATGTTAATTGTGAAAATTTTGAACATAATCTAGAAGAGGACAACACTTTTCCTACAACTATCAAAGGGTATTTCTTAGTGGTTAATTCAGGCTATGATAATTCAGTTTTAGATTGTTTAAGCATAGGTACCCTTAAAATTCATTTCTCCATTAGAAGCATTTGGGACAAATATATGTGGTGGTTTCTGCTGAGGAAACCACATACGCCTAGTGACTATGGTTAATTATAGGTTTGTATGGATAGGGACTATAAATCTAGAGCTACATGGGAGGAAACCCATGTTTTTACTGTTTTATTTAATATAAAAATTATAATTAAATAAAGTCTAACTGAAGACTATAAATTCAGTGTTTCATGGGAGTCAACCAATTCTCTTTCTTTGTTTTTATTTCTGTTTTGGTTTTTCTTTGAATAAAGTGTTGCTTTGTTGTCTTTTGTATACTCTGTCTCTAATGGATATTTTTTCTTGGTTTACATGCTCTATGTTTTTCAGATGTTGATGTTGATGTCATCTAAGGAGTGGAATTTAAATGTTGGATGATTAATGATAAACTTTATTTCAGGTAAGTACTTCAATTTCTTCCTTAATTTTTCTTCTCCTGTTCACTTTAATAAAATTTCATTGATAGGTCACTGACAGTTCAATTGACCCACCATTCCATTACTGTCGGTGAGTTATCACAACGGTGACTCACTGATAAACTACTAGTGGTGAATCAGTAACTTTTTACTTAAAAAAATTCTGCTTAATATGTTCCTACTTTAAAAAAATTATTTGTATTTGTATGAAAGTCTATTGCATGTCACTTTTTTTTTTAAATATGCATGTGATTCTTGTAGAAATTTTAAATTCATTGTTATTTTAAAGCCACTCACTGCTTGAACTTAAGTGTGGGGGTACTTATAAACTAGTTCTTGTTTTTTTTATTGAATCTTATTTAGGTTGGGGTGTTTAGCATGTCTGTTTTCTTCTTTATTGAATATCCAATTGAAATAAATCTATTGTACTTTCTTTCACCCTGATTCATTGTGTACCCATAAGTTACATGCAATAGTTTGAAATTTAATGAAAATAATTATCACTGACTGAAATGATAATGCATGTACCTTCTTGTGAAACTACTGTAAAATAATTTTTATGGAAAAAATATTATTTGAACTTCAATGAGACCCTTGATACATCTCGTAAATATACTAAATTGAAAATCTATTTTGAACCTTAATTTATTAAATTCAATTCTACACTTTAGAATTCAACTTTAAGGACAAATTTGGGTTTTAAATGTGGGGGAAGGGGTCAATTATTGACTGAGATAAATTGTGTTTAATGGGAAGTCCATCAAATCCCACTGCTTTCAAACTTTTTTGTAAAAAATGGTAAAACAATTTCAAAATTTATTTCACAATTTTAGTATTTACACGAATTCTCAAATAAGTATTGTCTAAGGATAGTATCTTACTGGTAGTTAATATTTTATTTGAATATGAAATCGATAAGTTTGAATGATTTCGGGGTGAATATACTTAGTTATTTAATGAAAATTTGGTTTAGTAATGACTTTTGAGAGTTATTTAAAATATATTTTTTGTGGAATTAAAATCATAACACTTAAAACTTGAAGGTTGAACTTGATTCTAGGAGCCTAATTATTCTTTTAATTTATAAAAATAAATCACCTTTTTTATCCAATTTAAATGTTTTTTGTATAGATCTTTTAAAACAGGAGTATTTTGGGCATTTGGGATCCCACGGGGAATCTCCGAGACCTTAGATGTTTGGTGCATTTCAGTTAACTATAAGCCCTCTGTACACTTTGAATAAGTGCATTGCACAGTGCTTAATACAAGTTACATGGCTTGAGAAAAATAAAATAAAAGTGTCTAGGGACCAAAACAAGTTCATTAAGGTGAGGGGAATGATGAATACCAAATGAAGAAGGGGACACATTATTTATATGGGAGTCATTTAGGTGGTATCAATAAGGTGATATATATAAAAAAAATTAATTATTTTTGGAACCTTAGTGAAAATTAAAAGTACAAAGTTCCTACTGTTAAGTTTTTAATTCCACAAATATCCAACATGTTGTCACTCTTGGACTTAGAACTTAAGATTGGATGGAAATGATTTATTAAGCAGAATCATATATGAGTAGGAAATATTCATAATTAGATGATTATTTTCTCTCTTGATTACCCATTGAGTGTTTGTTTTAAGAAAAACTTCATTTTTAGACATCTTTTCAAAATCCTATTGTCAAGTAGTCCTTTGTTATCTAAGAGATGTACATGTTACTTTTTAGCAATAATATACACTTTACTTTTTCTGAAAGATAATAAAGCATGAGATTGTTTGAGTAAAAACAATGCTTAAGTGTGGGGAAATTTGATGTGGCTTTGTTTTTACATAGTTTTGCCACGTCTTTTTATTAAATTTTTAATGATTTAATTATTTATTTTTTCATTTTTTGTTAAATATATGTACTTTTTTATTTTTTGTGAAATTTATTAATTAATAAAATTTTATAAAAACATTATTTAATATTAGTATTTAAAATGATTAATTTAATCTTACTTTATTTTTTGAGTTTAATAATTTCTTAATTAGTTTTGTTAACTTTAATATGTTTAACTTTTTAATAAATTGACATTTTTATTTAATAATCATTTAATCATTTTATTTATATTTATCTAATTAAGTTAGTAATTTAATATTTTACCCTTTAGTTTAGATTCATTAAAATAAATTAACATTATTAATTATTCTATTTATTTATTTTGTTAATTAATTAAGTAAAGAGTTAGATATTTAATTTAATGAAATAATGTATTTTTAATTTTAAGTCTTGATTCAGTTAATTAATTAAAGAGTTAATTTAGTTTAAGTTTATTTTATTTTTATGTTTTCAATTTATTAGATTAATTAAATGTTTATCTAAATTAAGTTTTAGTTTTAGTTTAATTAATTTTATTTAGTTTTTATGTTACAGGTAAATTATGTCTCACTGATGCTTTTTTTTACACACTAATAGTGAGATCGACGTGCACCTCACCCCATCGGCGTCGGTATCACCCTCCCCGCTTCTCTCTAACAGTGCCACTATTCTTTAATGGTGTCACTGATACTGATGTTCCCCAGTAGTGGAATTGTTCCTTATCGGTGCCACCATTTTTTATTTTCACCTCACTGACGTACTTCCACCTGCACATTGCTACCGACAACCCACTTATTTCTATTTTCAATGTTGGTCTCTCATTTCCTCACGTCTCATTGACGTGTCTCTCTCCTTCTTTTCATCTACTGACGTTGTTTTCTTCTCCCTATCAGTGATACATGTCTCACTGATACCTCATGAGACATCGTTTCCTATTTTTCCACATATTGACAGTGCTTTCACCCACAGCCTGCATCCACCATCCCACCAGTCACCAACAGTCCATCAACACAGCAAATCATACTAAAATTAAACCCAAAACCTAAATCAATAACATTCAAAATCTCAAATTCCACACAGATCTGGGAAACGCTATTGAAGCCTCACGAGGCATATTTTCCACCAAGGAAGACCCATCACAACCATGAAGTTGAACCGAAACTCGATCTATGTGCCATCCACCATAACAGTCATTACCGTTGGGATTTCGCACCACATCCAGGCTTAAAGAACCACCGGACCTAGGAGGATCATCACCATCGTGATGCGTTGCTGAAGGGATGAGGAACCCGTTGGATCTGAAGGATTCAAGCCCCATTGCTACACAGAGGAAGAGTGGAAGCCACCACTGATCTTGCTTCCTGAAGCCGAGCGGTGCTAGAAGAGCCCACTTGTCGCGAACCTGCTTTCTGTGGTGGTAGGATAAAACCAGAGCCCTCCCCCCTACACTGAGATATGGGGGGAGAGGATAAAGATGATTTAAAAATATATATTTAAATAAACTAAAAAATAAATAAAGTAATAATTAATAAAATAAAACTAAAAAATTAATTGTATTACATATAATTATATATAACAATTATAATATAAAATGATAGATAGTTAATAATAAAATTTAATCAATTAATAATTTTTATTAAACTAAATATTCAATAATAAACTAATTAGATTTAAATAAATTTACATAAATACTTTAATAAATTTAATAATTATAATTTGAATTTTTAAATAAAATAATTATAATTATAATAATAAAATTAATAAAATAAAAATAATTAATTCAATCAAATTTTAAAATATTTATTTACTTAATTACTTATGATTTTAAATTATAATTTTAATAATCTAGTTAAAAATTATAAGCTTAATAAATTAATAATTATAATAACTAACTTAATTAAGTTAATAAATTCTTAGTAAACTTAAGATTTATCTTAATAATATTAAGTAAATAATTTTATTGATTACTAAAGTTCTTTTAAGAAATAAATATAAACGAAAATAATAATTATCAACTAAAATATTTATTAATTAACATTAATTAAATGTTTAGTAAGTACCATAACATTAATTTAAAAAATAACTATAATATATTAATTAAATTTCTTCATGTTTTTATCTATTCTATTTTGTACTTTACTGTGCAGGTTCACGTAGGAGCTGGAAACACATCCAAGTCCATTCAACTAACTCATCAGAAGTTAGTTACAGGGGTAAAGTTAGTGCGACGTGTGGTTCACGAAAAAACACACGTGTGCGGTGTAGCAATGAAAGACAAGTTTAAGTCGGTGGAATCTATTGGTGACGTACAACAGATGACAGTGGGTTTAAAGGTATAACAACAACATAATTTTGGGAAACTCTCATTCTGAATTCCATGCCATACTTTTTGAGAGCGGAGACTCCCGGGAGATCCATGAGCAGACCTGGAGGTGAAGGAGATCGAGAGTGGAGCAACATTAGGGGAGTTATTTCTCCTTTTTTCATAATTTTTAATACTCTGTAATCAGATATATTTCAGTTTATCAATCATTATGATCATAGGATAATATTTTCTCATCTCATGAATTTTATTCTTCTGGATTTTCATTTATATTTCTTCACATACTTTATATTTTTCAGAATCATAATCAATCAGCGAGATTGAATTATGATTCTCTATTAAATTATTTCACTTCTCAATTAATTTCAAATTTCAAAAATTCAATATCAACTAGAGAGGTAGATCTTGAATGAATTTATCGAAGATTATAATGTCATTAACTTTGGAAATTTTGCGGTGAGTTTATTTCCAAATGTTATTTTTTTTAACTTTCTTAAACAGTTTGATTGATTCTGGAGAGGTGAACTCCAATAATCATTTTTCTGCCTGTTGAGTCTCCTGGAGAGGGGTATTCTTGATCATGTCATTGAGGAGTGAGTCAATACAAATTAGTGAATAATTCAAACCTGTTAACCAGTATTTTAGAATTCCTAAGTGACTTTATTTGATCTTTGCTCCCTTGCCTTTGTTTTTTATATTATTTTACTTCATTTCTCTAGTTTATCAGTATTTTCTGTAAATTTTAGTTTCTTTATAAATTTTTTCCCCATTTCTGTTATCTAAAGAAAATCATAAAATCAAAAAAATTAAAAAAAACCCCTCCACTACTAACAATAGTGGAGTTTAATTTCAATAAAACCTTATAAAACTCATCTTCCTTCTCTATGTATCGACCCTACACCATTGTGATAGTGTAGGTTAATAAATTAAATTTTGAGGGTCATGATGACCTCCCGTTTCATCAAAAAATTTCATCATTGTTGGGGAAATAATGAGCTGAGAGTCTAGGGTTTAAATAAAAAAATAAACATAAAAAACATAAAAAAAACTACTTTTAAAAACATTATGTGAACTTGAATCTACTTCTTGTTTTGAACTTCAAAAAAAATTGTTATTTAAAAATTTGGTTTGTGTTTAACCCGTTTTAATTGTAAAAAAAATGGAAATTCATGAGTGCTAGAATCATTATAGACCACATTGTGATTGTTGTGGCTGTTATGGCACACTGCCTGGCAGTGTGTCTATAACCAGCCACAACATGCTTTTTACATTGAAGAGATTGAACTATTTGAATATAATCCCGAATTCCTAGATAAATATGAATTAATTAAAACCAAATTGGATGTTAGGGTGGATGTTTGGAATTCCTAGTTTAATCAAACCCATCAAATTCAAGTTATAGATTCTCAAGAGCAAGATCAAAGAATGAAAAGGTTAGAAAACATGCTCCTAGAATTACAAATAAGGGTTAAAGAACAAAAATAAGTTGAAATGAGAGAAGTTGTAAATTTTTATCAAATATTTGAAAATGGAAATGAAGAGTAAAGTGATTCTGAACCTGGGAAACAAGATTTATACTTTGAAGAATCTAATTCTGTTGAAATAAAGGTTGAAATAACCAACTCAATAAATCAAGAAAACAACACTGAATATTCCAAAAATAAATTAAATGAAGATGAGTTGGAAAATTTTGAAATTGAACTAACATATATTGAAAAATATATCCCAGTTCTCTTCATGATTTCTACTTTGGATAAAATTCACTATTTTATAAATTTTGAGAATGAAGTTACTCGGGTTGAAGTTAAACTTGAAACTGAAAACTTGAATGTAAAAAACACTTCACCCAACATTTTTGACTTTCTGAACAATGATCCTAGACTTGATATTGGGTATAATCTGGATGAGAACATTAAACTGGATAATACAGAATCTAAATTTTTTGAACTTGAACTGAACACTTCTCTTCCATGTTTTGAAATTACAAACCCATTAATTTCTAGAATTTTGTGGGAAAAATAATTTGAGGAAATTTGTTTCGAAGAAAGGATAAATCTTGAGCTTTCACTTCTATATTCTAAGATTCATCACTTTTCGGAAACTTTTTGTAGAGAAATTTCAAGGAGTGTTGAATTGTTTAGGGAAGATTATTAAAATTTGAACAAAATGGAAACTGGATTTCTTGAAGTTGAATTGAAAAATATCTCCTCTATTTATGAATTGAAACACTCAACTGACATTGTTTTAGAAAGTGAGCTTCTTGTACTCGAACATAAAATGGATGTTCATCACACACTTGATTATGGATACAGAATTGAATTTTTAGAGGTAGTAGATGTTGAGTGTAAGTTAACTGATGAGGATCTTTTGGAAGATATTTACAATATTGTCAAACCAAAATTTATTAATAATCAAATTAATTCCCTTCATTGTTTTTCAATTCCATCCTCAACAGAGTTAGGTGAAAAAGATTTTATAGATACTGATAGTTGTTTAGAGGGGAAAGTTCACTTGAGTTCTAGTGTTTGTGATTCTTTTCAGCACACTACTACTTCTCTTATTAAACCTATTAGTCATAAATCATTTTCAATCACCTTTGTTTTTTATAATTTTTAAGTTGAGGTTGAGAGAAATAGATGTGAGTACAATGCCACACCCTTTAAGGAACCTAATTTTTTGTTTTTCCTTTTTATTAATGTCAATTATGTCAAATTTGAACATAATCTAGAAGTGGACTACACTATACCTACAAATGTCAAAGTATCTTTCTTAATTATTAACTCAGTCTATGAGAATTCAATTTTAGTTTACTTAAGCTTAGGTTCCCTTAAAATTCATATCTCCATTAAAAACATTGGGGCCAAATGTATGTAGTGGTTCCTACTAAGGAAACCAAACCCAACTAGTGGTTATGTTTAGTTATAGGTGAGTCTGGATAGGGACTATAAATCGATCACTGCATGGGAGGAAACCCATATTTTTACTGTTTTATTTAGTATAAAAAATGTAATTAAATAAATTCTAATTGAAGACTTTAAATTCAGTGATTCATGGGATTCAACCCACTCTCTTTCTTTTTTTTCATTTCTTTTTTTCCCTTTGAATAAAGTGTTGCTTTATTGTCTTCTGTATGCTCTATCTCTGCTGGATATTTGTTCTTGGTTTACATGCTATGTGTTTTTAGGATTTTGATGTTGATGTCATCTAAGGAGTGGAATTCCCATGCTGGAGGATTAATGAAAAACATTATTTCAGGGAATTACCTTAATTTCTTCATTAATTTTTTATGCTCGTGTTAACTTCAATAAAATTTCATTAATAAGTAACTGACAGTTCATTTGACCCACCGTTCCACTTCTGTTGGTGAGTCATCTCAACGGTGAATCGCTGATAAACTACTAGTAGTGAATCAATGACTATTTACTTAGAAAAATTATGCCTAATATGTTTCTGCTTTAAAATTTTTGTTTGTATTTGCAAGAAATTCTACTGCATGTCACTTTGTTTTTAAAAAAAAATATGCATGTGCTTCTTGCTGAATTTTGAAATTCATTGTTATTTTAAAGCCACTCACTACTTGAACTTAAGTGTGGTGGGTACTTGTAGATTGGTTCATGGGTTTTTGTATTGAATATTCTTTAGGTTGGGGTGTCTGGCATGCTTTTGTTTTTATTTATTGAACATCCAATTGAAATAAATCGGTTTTACTTGCTTTCACCCTGATTCATTTTGTACCCATAAGTTACATGAAATATTTTAAAATTTAATGAAAATATTTATCATTGACTCAAATAATAATGCATTTACCTACTTTTGAACCTGTTGTAAAATATTTTTTGTGGAAAACACATTCTTTGAACTTCAATGAGACCCTTGATACATGTCATAAATCTATTAAATTAAAAATCTATTTTGAACCTTAATTGATTAACTTTTCTTCTCCACTTTAGAATTTAACTTTCAGGGAAAAGTTGGATTATAAGTGTGGGGGAGGGGGTCAATTCTTGACAGATCTAAATTTTTTTAATGATAAGTCCACCAAACCCCACTGCTTTCAAACATTTTGTAAAAAATGGTCGAAATTTTTCAAAATTTCTTTCACCATTTTTGGATTTACACTATTTATCAAATGAGTCTTGCCTAAGGAAAGTTATTTGATGGTAGTTAGGATTTTCTTGGATCTGAAATTGATAAGGTTTAATGGTTCTTGAGTGAATATACTTAGTGAGTTAATGAAAATTTGGTTTACGAACTACTTTTGAGAGTGATTTGGAATGCATTTTTTTAATTTAAATCATATCCCTTTGAACTGGAAGTTTTAACTTGATTCTAAGATCCTAATTATTATTTTAATTTATAAAAATAAATCACTTTTGTGATCCAATTTAAATGGGTTTTAGTATAGATCTTTTGAAACTCGAGTAGTTTGGGAATTTCATATATCATAATGAATTTTTAAGACCCTAGATGTTGGGTGCATTTTTATTAACTATAAGCCCTCTGTGCACTTTGAATAAGTGCATTGTAGATTTCTTAGCACACGTTACATGGTTTGATAAAAATAAAATAAAGTGTCTAGGGTCAAAAATGATATCATTAAGGTGAGGGGAATAATGAATGCCAAATGAATAAGGGGATAAATTGTTTATATGGGAATCATTTAGGTTGTGTCAATAATGTGGTATATATAAAAAAAATTATTTTTGGAACCTATGTGAAGATTCAAAGTACAAATATCCTACTATTAAGTTTTTAATTCCACAAATATCCAACTTGTTGTCACTCTTGGACTTAGAACTTAAGCTTGGATTGAAATGATTTGTTAAGAAGAATCATATATGAGGCAGGAAATCTTCATAAGTAGATGATTATTTTCTCTCTTGATTACCCTTTGGGTGTTTCTTCTAAGCAAGACTACATTTGTATACATCTTTTCAAAAGCCTATTGTCAAGTAGTCCTCTATTCTGTAAGAGCTGGACATGTTACTTTTCGAGCTGTAATATAAAAACTTTATTGTTTCTCAAAGATAATAAATCATGAGATTGTTTGAGGACAAACAATGCCTAAGTGTGGAGGAATTTAATGTAGCCTTATTTTTACATAGTTTTGCCACATATTTTTATTCAATTTTTAAGGATTTGATTGTTATTTTTTCACTTTTTACAAAATATATGTACTTTTTTATTTTTTATGAAATTAATTAATTAATCAACTTTTATAACCAATTATGTAATATTAGTTTTTAAAATGATTAATTTAATCTTACTTTATTTTTCTAGTTTAATAATTTCTTAATTAGTTTTGTTAACTTTAATATGCTTAACTATTTAGTAAATTGACACTTTTATTAAATAATCATTTAATCATTTTATTTATATTTATGTAAATAAGTTTTTAATTTAATTTTTTAACCTTTAGTTTAGATTCATTAAAATAAATGAACATTATTAATTGTTATGTTTAGTTATTCTGTTAATTGATTAAGTAAAAATTTTGAGATTTAATTTAATGAAATAATGTATTTTTAATTTTAAATCTTAATTTAGTTAATTAATTAAAGTGTTAATTTAGTTACTTTTTATTACATTTTATTTATTTTAGTTTAAGTTTATTTTAGTTTTATGTTTTCAATTTATTAGATTAATTAAATATTCATCTAAATTAAGTTTTAGTTTTAGTTTTATTAATTTTATTTAAGTTTTTATATTGCAGGAAAATTATGCCTCACCGATGCAAATTTTTTACAAACTAACGGGGATACCGACATGCACCTCACCCCATCGACCTTAGTCTCACCCTCCCCACTCCTCTGTACTGGTGACATTGTTCTTTAACGGTGTCACCAGTTCTGATGTTCCCCATCGGTGGAACCGTTCCTCATCAATGCAACCATTTTTTTGTCTCACTTACGCACTTCCACCCTCACGTTACTACCAACAACCCGCTTATTTATATTTTTGGTGTCAGTCTCTCATTTTCTCACATCTCAATGATGCATCTCTCTCCTTACTTTCATCTATCGATGTTGTTTTCTTCTCCTCATCAGTGAGACATGTATCACTGATACCTCACGAGGCACCGTTGCATTCCTATATCACCACATACCAACAATGCTTCCACCCAAATCCCGCAACCAGCATCCCACCAGTCACCAACAGTCTATCAACATAGAAAATCATACTAAAATTAAACCCAAACCCAAAATCTATACCATTCAAAATCTCAAATTCCTCACAGATCTGGGAGACACTACTGAAGCCTCACAAGATCGATTTGCCACCGAGGAAGACCCATCACAATCTTGAAGCTGAACCGAAATACGAGATGTGTGCCATCCACCGCAAGAGCCATCGCCACTGGGATTTCGCACCACACCCATGATTGAAGAACCACCAGACCAGGGAGGAGCAGCACTACCGTGATTTGTCGTTGAAGGGATGAGGAACCAGCTAGATCTGGAAGATTCGAGCCTCATAATTGCAGAGAGGAAGAGTGGAAGTCGCCGCTAAAATTTCTACTTGATGTTGAGCGGCGTTGGAAAAGGCCACTTGTCGAGGACTTGCTTTCTGTGACGACTGGATAAGACTGAGCCCTCCCCCCTAAACCAAGATTTACGGGGGAGAGGATAAAGATGATTTAAAAAATATAAATAAACTAAAAAACAAATAAGGTAATAATTAATAAAATAAAATAAAATAATTAATTATATAACATATAATTATATATAACAATTATAATATTAAATGATAGATAGTTAATAATAAGATTTAACCAATTAATAATTTTTATTAAAATAAATAATAAATAATAAAATAAATAGATTTAAATAAATTTAAATAAATAATTTAATAAATTTAATAATTATAATTTGAATTTGTAAATAAAATAATTATAATTATAATAATAAAATTAATAAAAAAAATTAATTCAATCTAATTTAAAAATATTTAATTACTTAATTAATTATGATGTTAAATTATAATTTTAATAATCAAGTTAAAAATTATAAGCTTAATAAATTAATAACTATAATAAAAAACTTAATTAAGTTAATAACTTCTTAGTAAAGTTAAAATTTACCTTAATAATATTAAGTGAATAATTTTATTAATTAATACAAGTTATTTTAGTAAATAAATATAAAAGTAAATAATAATTTTCATCAAAAATATTTATTAATTAACATTAATTAAATTTTTAATAAGTAATATAACATTAATTTAAAAAAATAACTATAATATATTAATTAACTTTCTTCGTGTTTTTTACTGTTCTATTTTGTACTTTATAGTTGAGGTTCACGCAGGAGCCGGAAACACATCCAAGTGCATTCAACTACTTCACTGGAAGTTAGTTATAGGGGAAAAGTTAGTGTGACGTGTGGTTCGAAAAAAACACATGTGTGAGGTGCAGTAGTGAAAGACACGTTTAAGTCGGTGGAAGGAGCTGGTGAGGTGCAGCAGATGACAATGGGTTTAAAGGAAGATCAAAAACATAATTTTGGAAGACTCTCATTCTGAATTCCATTCCATATGTTTCGAGAGCAGAGACTCTTGGGAGATCCATGAGTAAACCTCGAGGTGAAGGATCCTGAGAGCGGAGTAGCATTAGGGTAGTTCTTTCTCCTTTATTCTTAATTTTTAATACTCTATAATTATAGTTGGGGTTTGGCTTAGTGGTAAGCACCCCATAATCCTACATGAAAAATGGGGGTTCAAATCCCATTGGGCGCAGGGTACTGTAGCAGTTCTGTAGCAGTACTGTAGCAGTGGAGGTATTGTTGATTGGCGGGTACTGTAGCGGCGGCAGGGCACTGTAGCAGTAGCAAGTACTATAGCAGCTGGGTTACTATTCACAGAATGGGCCTACGGGCTATGTGATGGGCTACATGCCCACTAGGCCTTCGGGTTATGTAATGGGTCTCCCTCTACCCAGTTAAAAGAGGTATTTTCTTTGCTTTAATAATAAAATGAGGCTTCGATCCCAACCTTTTAAAAAAATACTCTATAATTGGATTTCTTTTAGTGTCACAATCATTATGATCATAGGATAATATTTTCTCATCTTGGAAATTTGATTCTTCTGTATTTTTATTTATATTTATTCACATACTTTACATTTTTCAGAATCATAATCAATCGGTGAGATTGAATTATGATTCTCTGTTAAATTGTTTCAACTTCTTAATTGATTTTAAAATTTATAAATTTAAGATCAACTGGAAAGTTAGATCTTGAATACATTTATCTAAGCTTATAATGTCATTAACTTTGGAATTTTTCCGATGAGTTTATTTCCAAATGTTATTTTTTTTACTTTCTTAAGCAGTTTGATTGATTCTGGAGTGGAAAACTCCAAGAATCAGTTTTTCTGCCTGTTGAGTCTCCTGGAAAGGGGGGTTCTTGAGTATGTCTTTGAGGAGTGATTCAATATGAAGTAGTGAATAATCCAATCCTATTAACTAGTGGTTCAGAATTCTTGAGTGAATTTATTTGATCTGTGCACCCTTGCGTTTTTTTCTTTATATTAGTTTACTATATTTCTTTAATTTATCAGTACTTTGTGTAAATTTTAGTTTTTTTGTCAAAATTTTCCCCATTTCTGTTAGCTAAATAAAATGATAAAAGAAAAAAAAATTAAAAAACCTCCTCCAATACTAACAACAGTGGAGTTTAATTTCAATAAAACCTTATTAAACTCACCTGCCTTCTCTATGGATCGACCATATACCACTGTACTAGTATAGTTTTATAAATGTAATTTTGAGGGCCATGACAACCTTTGATCTCATAAAAATTTGGTTCCATTTTCAGGGAAGTCACGAGTTGAGAGTCTAGGGTTTAAATAAAAAAACATAAAAAAACATAAAAAAATATTATTTTAAAAAAATTCTCTGAATCTGAATCTACTTATTGTTTTAAAATTCAAAAAAAATATTTATTTTAAAATTGGGTGTGTGTTTAACCTATTTTAATTTTAAAAAAATAGAAATTCATGAGGGCTAGAATCATTATGGACCACACTGTCTTTTTTGTGGCTGTTTTGGGCACACTGCCTGGCAGTGTGTCTATAACCAGCCACAACATGCTATTTACATTGAATAGATTGAACAATTTGAATCTAATCTTGAATTCCTAGTTGAACATGAATTAATTGAAACCAAATTTGAAGCTAGGGAGGATGATTGGAATTCCTAGTTTAATTAAACCCATCAAATTCAAGTTAAAGATTCTCAAGAGTAAGATCAAATAATAAAAATGTTGGAAAACATGCTCTTAGAATTACAAATAAGGGTTAAAGAAAAAAAAGAAGTTTAAATGAGTGAAGTTGATAATATTTATAAAATATATGAAAATGGAAATGAAGATTAAATTGATTTTGAACCTAGGAAAAAATATTTATACATTTAAGAATTTGATTATATTGAAATAAAGTTAGAAATAACCAACTCACTAAATCAAGAAAACAACGTTGAATATTCCATAAATAACATAAATGAAGATGAGTTGGAAAATTTTGAAATTGAACTGAAACATATTTAGAAATAAATCCCAGTTCTACACATGATTACTAATTTTGAGAAAAATCACTATTTTAGAAATTTTGAGAATGAAGTCACTCGGATTGATGTCAAACTTGAAACTAAAAACTTGAATCTAAAAAACCCTTCACCCAACATTTCTGACTTTGTGAATAATGACATTGGACTTCATATTGGGTATAATATGGATGTGAACATTAAATTAGATAATACAGAATCTTAAATTTTTGAACTTTAACTGAACACTTCTCTTCCATGTTTTGAAACTGCAAACCCATTAATTTTTAAAATGTTATTGGACAAAGAAAAGAAAATGTGTTTCAAAGAAAGGCTAACTCTTGATCTTTCACTGCTATATTCTAAGATTCATCACTTTTTTGAAACTTTTTGTAGATAAATTTCAAGAAGTGATGATTTATTTTGGGATGATTGTTTAAATTTGAACAAAATGGAAACTGAATTTCTTGAAGATGAATTGAAAAATCTTTCCTCCATTTATGAATTGAAACACTCAAATAATATTGCTTTATAAAGTGAGCTTCTTTAACTCAAACATAAAATGGAGGTTGAGTACACACATGATTATGGATGCATAATTGAATTTTTAGAGGCAGTAGATGTTAGGTTTAAGTTAACTAATGAGGGTCTTTTGGAAGAGATTTATAATATTGTCAAACCAGAATTTGTTGATAGTGAAATTAATTCTATTCCCTGTTTTTCACTTACATACTCAATTGGTTTGGGTGAAAAAGATATTATAGATACTGATAGTTGTTTATAAAAAAAGTTCACTTGATTTCTAGTGTTTCTAAATCGTTTTAGCACACTACTATTTCTCCTCTTGAACCTATTAGGTACATCTCATTTTCAAGCACCCTTGTTTTTGATATTTTTGAAGTTAAGGTTGAGAGAAATAGCTGTGAGGACAATTCTAAACCCTTTGAATCGCCTAATTCTTTGTTGTCCCTTTTTATTAATGTCAATTGTGTCAAATTTGAACATAATATACAGTTGGAAAAAACTATGCGTATAACTATCAAAGAGTGTTTCTTAGTGGTTAATTTAGGCTATGAAAATTTATTTTTAGTTATATTATGCTTAGGTGACCTTAAAATTCATTTCTCCATTAAACAAATTTGGGGAAAATGTATATGGTGGTTCCTACTAAGGAAACCACATCCACCTAGTGATTATGGTTAGTTCTAGGTGAGTTTGGCTGGGGACTATAAATATAGCACTGCATGGAAGGAAACCCATGTTTTTACAGTTTTCTTTAGTATAAAAAAGTTGTAATTAAATAAATTCTAACTAAAGACTTTAAATTCAGTGCTTCATGGGATTCAACTCATGCTCTTTATTTTTTTTTCATTTATATTTTGTTTTTTCTTCGAATAAAGTACTACTTTGTTGTATTCTGTATGCTCTGTATCTTCTAGATATTTGTTCATGGTTTACATGCTCTCTATTTTTAGGATGTTTCTATTGATGTCATATAAGGAGTTGAATTCTCATGTAGGAGGATTAATGATAAAATTTATTTCAGGGAAGTACTTCAATTTTTTCATTAATTTTTTCTGCTCATATTCACTTTAATAAAATTTCATTGATAAGTTACCAATAGTTCATTTTACCCACTGTTCCACTACTATCATTGGGTCATCTCAATGGTGACTCACTGATAAATTAATAGCGGTGAATCAGTGAATTTTTAATTAGAAAAATTATGCTTAATATGTTGCTGCTTTAAAATTTTTGTTTATATTTCTATAAAAGTCTATTGCATGTCACTTTGTTTTTTAAAAAAAAATTGCATGTGCTTCTTGTTGAAATTTTAAATTAATTTTTATTTTAAAGCCACTCACTGCTCAAACTTAAGTGTGGGGGTACTTGCAGACTGTTTCTTGTGTTTTTGTATTGAATCTGTTTTAGATTGGGGTGTTTGACATGCTGGGTTTCTTCTTTATTAAACATCCAATTGAGATAAATCTGTTGTATTGCTTTCATCCTGATTCATTGTGTACCCATGAGTTACATTCAATAGTTTGAAATTCAATGAAAATCTGTATCATTGACTCAAATGATAATGTCGAGGGGTCCTATGTCGGTGAAGGCTTATTGTTGCCTCACTTGTTGGGATGGGGCAGTCTGATAGTTTGCTTTGGTTGTATGTGGTTTCTCACTTCTCCCTTAAAAGTGTTTTATAATAAAAAAAAGTAATTTTTTGTCAGACTCAAATGATAATTCATGTACCTACTTGTGAATCTGTTGTAAAATAATTGTTTTGTAAAAAAATTCTTTGAACTTCAATGAGACCTTTGATACATGTTGTAAATCTACTAAATTGAAAATCTATATTGAGCATTAATTGATTAGTTGTTTTTTCCACTCTAGACTTCAAATTTGGGGACAAAGTTCAGCTTTAAGTGTGGTGGAGGGGGTCAATTATTGACTTAGCTAAACTGTGTTTAATGAGAAGTCTATCAAATCTCACTGCTTTCAAACGTTTTGTAAAAAATTGTCAAAAAATTTCAAAATTTCTTTCACAATTTTAGGCTTTACATTGTTTCTTAAATGGGTCCTGCCTAAGGGAAGTTCTTTAATGGTAGTTAAGATTTTCTTTGAATCTAAAATTGATAAGTTTTAATGATTGTTGAGTTAATATACTTAGTGATTTAATGAAAATTTGGTTTAGGAACTACTTTTGAGAGTTATTTGGAATAAATTTTTGTGGAATTGAAATCATAACCCTTGGAATTGAAAGTTTGAACTTGATTCTATGAGACTCATTATTCTTTTAATTTATAAAAATAAACCACGTTTGTGAGCCAATTTAAATGGTTTTTGTATATATATTTTAAAACTAGTGTATTTTCGGAATTTGGGATCCCACGGTGAATCTCTAAGACCCTAGATGATGGGTTTATTTATGTTAACTATAATCCCTATGTATATTTTGAATAAGTGCATTGCACAATGTTTAGTATAAGGATCATGCCTTAAACATTACTTAATCTTGAGATAAATCAATAATTTGACTTTAATTCACATTGAGGATATTTTCAGGTTTATAGATTTAGAGAATTAGGTCACAACTTGTCCATAACATCTTGAATATTACAAGTAGACACTTCTACTCACTATCCATTTTTTTATAAAACAAAAACTATTTAAAAAGAAACACGGCATCACTTAATGTTTTAATAGCATAAATTTTCCTTGATCCCATCCTTGACTGTATTCTTCTTTATGTCTTGTGAAAAATATTTCAAAACATGGGATGAACATACAAATCTCATTAAGGGATATATAAATAAATAAAACTGTTATTCTTGGGATAACATGAAAACCATGTATACTTTATCATAAAGTAATACTTTTCACCTTTAAGATGTAGTAAATATACTTCACTAAATATAAGCTCATTACTTACCCTTTTGTAACCAAAATATTACCATAAATCCCATTTAAAGCAACATATATCATATAAAGGTAACTTGGGACATAAACACACTTAAATGGAATAACTATATGGTCAACTTCCACACATATCATTAAATGGAATAGTCATACGGCTGACTTCCATACCCAATGAATTGGAGGTTATAACGTAACCACCCATCCTTAGTTTATCAAAGAAACACCCGTCATTTGGTTTATCATGTAACCACCTATCATTGGTTTATCATGCAACCAACCGTCAAATGTCTAAGTACCATTATATAATCATAACACATAAAATATTGCAAATATCAACATTTTACAAAAAACATTTTATTTGAAATCACGCGAAATAATTTCAAGATTTTGAAATACTCAATTAATTTCAAAAACCATTTTTAATACCAAAACAACCAAAAAGGTGATGAGGTATTTCTTTTCCTTTTGAAAACATTAAGGCTTATAGAGGAATCCAAATATCAAATAATGATTATGGTAGTGGAGAGGTCGTTGTTGACACATACGTTAAAAACATTCCTTTTTTCATTTAGTAAAACTCTTCATAGAAAAAATATTTCCTTTGAATGAAAGTAAAAGTCAAAGTGGTTTATTATACACCGTGTAAAATAAGGAGGTGTATATTATCAAAACATGCCTCAATGAAAGCATATTGAGATGAAGTCCCTTAACTTGAGTCTGATTCATCATATTTGTTCCTTATTCTTCCTGAAAAATAAACTTAAGTTAATTTATACTTTCTTAAGAACATTTTTCAATTGTATTCCTTTTATATAACTTATGACCACGTTATAAAAATTACATAATTATTTAAGTTAATATCGGTCATTTTTTTTATATTCGGTACTTGAGTCGAAAATCATCTTGTTATAATTAAAAATTGTCCATAAGGTCCAAAGTGTATTATATACATAATAGTATTCATGATTTAAACATAATATATATCCAGTATATATGTATTTATAATAGTCCATAACATTTGGATATAATAAATGAAATGCACCGTTCATGGAAACGGTGAGTCGTACATACGCATGACCGCTGCTTTCATTTATTTTTCATATTGAATAAATGAAAACTAAATGATATGTAGGTATATTATAATTCCAGTATAATATTATATTATATATATATATATATATTACATAAGTTCATTAACTCCATCCTTTATGTGTTCCATGCATGGAATGAACGAACCATATCACTTTGAGGGGGCGGTAATCTGCACTTCCTCAAATGAAATTATCGTATTTACACATTATGAAAAGAATAAAGGTATGTTGTAAATAAAAATAAAGAACCATATAGACAATATAAATATAATATATATCATATATAAATACAGTTCTGTCATAATGGCCACCACGAGAGGTAGTAGTGAAAAATTGAACAATCATCGTTTCGTTAGGCAGTAGTTTGTCGTCCACAGGAATAGTATGTTCGTATCCATTAGATGGAGGTGTGTATAAGAGTAGTTAGAATCCTTATCATAACAAAATCCTGGTATATTGAGGATACTGGTTTTGTTATCTAATTAAATAATAAGAATATAATAAGTAGTGGAGAAGTAAAATAATGGAAATAAACTTTAGAGAAGACGCTACCTCTTAAAACGTTTAACTCCTTTTGATTTGAGCCAAAAAAAATTATTGAATTGCCTTCTGCCTAAGGAAAGGATTCTAGGAAGAATAGAGGGATGTGGGGAGATTATGTTTCAGAGTTTGGATGATACAAGGGGATTGAGAGGTGTGATTAAATGGGTAGAGGTGATTCCCTTTTATAAGAAGGAGGAGGGTCACTTTAGGAAGGCATTGAAATATTAATTTGTTATAAAATGATTTTCATTTTAAAATGGACCCAAAGTCATTTATTTTAAATATAATATTGTGATGGGTCTAAAACCTCTCAACCAATAGGTTTTAGAAAAGTCTAGGTTATAAATACAACCTTATCTTTTAGCTTTAACCCTTAGTTAACTAATTTAACTCTTACTATGTCTTCTTGTATATTCATACTATATGGTTAATATAGTTACTATAAAATTCCAATAGAACCTAAAGTGGTTTATTAATGACATTTAAAACATTATATAGTTCATTTTACTTAATCTTAGATTTTTATGACTATTATATCATTTAATAAAATAGTATTTGTTTTAAAAACACATTTAGGTCAATTTTTATATTATTCATAGCATGACTTTTTTAAAAATCCATAATAACTTGATTATTTCGAAAAAAAATAATAAATTCAAAGATAACAAGTCATAATAATCCATAAAATTCGTGGATGGCCTAAAAAGTTTCAAAATAAATTTATTTTAATATTTATAATCTCATTTATTTAAATCATTCTTTAATAAGGTAATCACTACATCATCGTTGTGTCATAAATAAATTTATTTATTTTATGTCTAAAAAATAAAAATAAAATACAATGATGTCAAAAATATTTTTCTCTTTATAATGACTAATTATAGTAAAAACTATCACTTATATAAACCCATATAAAAATTGTTTTACTAAAAGATATATATTTTTCTAACACTTTTCTTTACTTTAAATTAATTCTTATAAAATGTCATTTTCACATCCAAGTGGCTCCATGGGGTCCCAAAATCGACCTAAGAATGACCATGGTTGGAAATATCTCATCAAATTGGATTACGACATGTGTTAAGATAGTTTAATATTATTATAATTTTATTTTTTACCCTTATTTACAAGATTTACCCTTTAACCATGGTAAATAAAATAATCATTGAAGTTACTATTCATAACGTATAAAAATAAAAGGTACCTATTTACTCAATTAGGAACTCATGATTCCAAATATGGAATCAATTTTTTCCAAATTCAAAACACATAAGTTGCAGTAATTAATTTAAAATTAATTCTTATTGTCAAAGCCAAAAAGTGGGTTTTTAAGAAGTAATAACTATCAAAAGATTCACATGTGTTTATGTCCAATTTCAAAGTGATATTACTTAAAATAACCAATATTTAATTAAATGATAAAAATATAATCCAATTATAATTTAAAACAAATTAAAAGTATAATCTAACTATATAAATAAATTATATGAAAAGACAGTTTTTAATTAAAATGTTGTATTTTTTACTATTCATTAAAATATAAATTTTATCATAAAAATACCAAAATTTAAACCAAAGTAAATTTTGATTTTCTTCTTCCAAAAAAAAGTTTTTTTGTCATATATAACAAATAAAATTTACAAAGATTATATTTAAAGAGGGTTCTCCATCAGAAGGAGGTAAAATTGCATTTTTAGAAAAATACTTCTCTTATCCGAAAAAATGAAATTGTTTTTATATCATATCTAGAAGACATATAATATGAATTTAAAACATTACATTGAATATATATCATATATTTTTAATTAAATAAAAATCCATAATGAGTGATGTGAAAACACAATTATTCTCTTTTAAATAGGTTTTTATAAAAACGCATCCTTTATATTCAATTGGTTTTTATTTCCATTTCTAATAAATTTGGTAACCAATGAATCATTGTTTAAACATCGATAAACCATATTTCAAAATTTATTTGATACTATTCATTCCTTCCATTCCAATGTCTAGGTGTTAACTAAAATTTAAAATAATAATATTATTATTGTATTATATTTCAGTATAACTCAATTTGTGTGCAATGTAAGATTTTGGAGAAACTCATTGTTTTGTGTTAAGTACTCTATCAGAAGAAGCATAAACTTTAACGTAAAATTAATATATTATTTATAAGTATTAATAGAAATAAAAATGTATTATTCTATAAATACTTGGGTCATTACACTTAGCACATGTTACATGGTTTGAGAAAAATAAAATAAAGTGTATAGGGTCAAAAACGGGTTCATTAAGGTGAGGGGAATGATGAAAACCAAATTAAGAAGGGGAAAATTGTTTATATGGGAATCATTTAGGTTGTATCAATAAGGTAATATATATATATAAATTAATTATTTTTGGAACCTAGGTGAAAAGTTAAATTAAAAAAGTTCCTACTGTTGAGTTTTTAATTCCACAAATATCCAACCTGTTGTCACTATTGGACTTAGAACTTAAGCTTGGATTGAAATGAGTCATTAAGAAGAATCATATATGAGGAAATACATCTTCATAAGTATATGATTATTTTCTCTCTTGATTACCCAATGAGTGTTTATTCTAAGTAATACTTCATTTGTAGACATCTTTTCAAAAGCCTTTTGTCAAGTAGTCCTCTATTCTGTAAGAGCTGATCATGTTACTTTTTGAGCAGTAATATACACAATTTACTTGTAAGATTCTCTCACCAAAGCGTCTCTCTCATTTCTATCATCTATCGACGTTTTTTTCTTCTCCCTATCAGTGATACATGTCTCAGTGATACCTCAAAAGATATTTTTTCATTCCTATTTCACCACATACCGACAGCACTTTCACCCAAAACCCGCATCCACCATCCCATCAGTCACCAACAGTCCATCAATACAGAAAATCACACTAAAATTGTACCCAAACCCTAAATATATACCATTAAAAATCTCAAATTCCTCACAGATTTGGGAGACACTGCTGAAGCTTCACGAGACTGATTTTCCATTAAGAAAGACCTATCACAACCTTGAATCTGAACTGAAACCCGAGCTGTGTGCCATTCTCCACAAGAGCCATCGCTACATGGATTTCACACCACAACCACGATTGAAGAACCACCAGACTGAGGAGGAGCATCACCGCCGTGATGTGCCGCTGAAGGGATGAGGAACTTGATGGATCTGTAGGATTCAAGCCTCATCGCTGCATAGAGGAAGAGTGGATGTCGCTACTGATCTTGATTCCTGAAGCCGAGCGACGCTAGAAGAGGCCACTTATCATGGACATGCTTTCTACTCACTCTTTATCATATCCAATCCCACAAATTAATGGATCTTACGATGATGCGCTGAGATGATGACAGGTGGTATTTTTTCGAAATGGCGCGATCGGGTAAGGGAACAAAATGAAGGGTATATTGGTCTTACGGAAAAAAATAATGTTGGAGATGATCTTCCTCTCTCCAATCAATGAATTTCTCTATTTTCAGTTTATAATATTATATTATATATTAAACAAATAATAAGAATTGTGATATATTTTAAACTGAAGATATTTGTAAATAAAATTATATTTGTCCTATATAAAAAAATATTACGCACTTCTTAAAATTGACCAAATAAAGTCAACATATTTTAGTTAATATTTTTTAGTGTGTGCATTTTTTAGAAACAAGTTAAATATCAATGATTTAATAATATTTTAAAATAAATCATATTTGTAATTAAAATAAATTTTTTTGTTTAAAAAACTACGTTACGTTTTTAAAAAAAGAACTAAAACGTATGAGATAAAAATATATTTTTCATCATTTAGCATAAAATTAATCAATTTTATTTGATATCATTAAAGTCATTATTTATTTTAAATGTGTAAAATAATATTGAGTTTATTGTATTGTAAATATAATTATTATTGTAAATCAAATGATTTTTTTGCGTAAATTTTTTTTATAACATTTACAAAAGACAGTAATTTATATTTAAAATTTAGTTTTTTTAATTATTTTATTAAAACTAATAATTTTTCTTTAATATTTTTAAAGTCATGCAATTTTTTTAAACATATAAGAAATATTTGTTTTTTTAAGTTCCATTAAAACTTCTTCTTAAGAAATTTATAATTTTTATTAGTATCGATGTTGAATAAAATACATTACATTTATTATATATAAGTACATTTAATATAAATATGTTTATTAAAATTTAATTTTTATTAATATATTCAATAGTTTTATAAATATATACTTTTGTTGTATTTTGGAACATCCAATGAAACTTCATTTGGAAATTCCAATGGAACCTGCATTGGAACATCCATTGGAACATCCACTGAAACATCCACTGGAACCTCCACTGGAACATCCACTGAAACCTCCACTGAAACGTCCACTGGAACCTCCATTGAAACGTCCTATTAATAGATTTATAATTTTTATTAGTATAGATGTTGAATAAAATATATTAAATATATTATATATAATTGAATTTAATATAAATATGTTTATTTAAATTTAATTTTTATTAATATATTCTATAGTTTTATAAATATATTTTATTGCGGAACATCCATTGAAACTTCAAATAGAAATTCCACTGGAACCTTCACTCGAATGTCCATGGGAACCTCCACTAGAATTTCCACTAGAACCTCCACTAGAACCTCCACTGGAACCTACACTGGAACCTCCCCTGAAACCTCCACTGGAACCTCCACTACAACATCCAATCTAAGTTCCACTAGAAGTTCCACTAGAACCTAGAACCTCCACCAGAACCTCCACTGGAACCTCCACTGGAACCTCCACAGGAACCTCCACAAGAACCTCCACTAGAACCTCCACCGGGATCTCCACTAGAACTGGAACTCCACCGGAACCTCCACTGGAACCTCCACTAGGACCTTGTTTCCTCTGGAATTGGGGATGACCTCATTGATTTAAGGTTCAAACATTCCAATCGGTTTCTAATGGGTTTGTTCATAGAACCGAAAACATACAATGATTATATATTCAATTAGACCTACTTTCCAAAGGCAGGTGCTCATTAGTTGTGAACTGATGAGGCTTAATAATTTTCATTGGTCGAAAGGATGGGAGTTCGGACTCATCACACCTTTTTTAGGGGAATTATTGTATACTTCGGGACTCTCTTTACAGATTTAAGTTATGTTTTTGAATCCTTATTACACTACCAAGTATGAAAATAAGCTTTCCTTTAGATCTGACAATCAATGATTGATATGTAAGAAATTTGGAGAATATTTTATATGTATTCGAGGTTCTTCGTCGATGGAGAATCATCTATATTTGTTAGATATTCTTATTCAATGGTATCCTTAAATTATATAAAAGTCTCTTGGTCATTTATGATGACCATACTGGTTTTAAAGCTACTCAGTGGGGCACTTTAAGTTTATTTTCATTCAAAAGGACATAGATTATTTCATGGTTGGGATCGTACCCGTAGATGGGCTGCCTATGTATCCTTTGTTTAGAAAAGGAATCAGAACCCACGTAGTTCGAGTAAGGGAGTATGATATTTATGCATGATTGATGGCTCAAAGAAAGATGTCATAATTACTTTTACACTCTAAGATCACATGAGTCATGATCGGTGTGAGAAACAAGAGGTATTGGTAAAACCAGACAATTGTGCCATGAAAGATGCAATTATGTGGGGCTTATGTATGCATGACTGCCCAAAGTTGATGAATATTAGGATTTACTTTAGGGAAGAAACCCAGGAATAAGGTCCATAAAGGTATATGTACTTTATGGATATTTTAGATACTCTAATTTGGGGATTTCTCCTGAAGAAGCGACCTAAATTAGGAGGGGACTTTATGTTTTGGTTTTACTCTTGAAAAGGAAATCCAAATCAAAAAGTAAATTAAGACTGGGGATTATTCCTGAGAAGGAGGCCCAAAATTTAAGGAGACTTAGGGCTTATTCCTGAGAAGAAGGCATAGGTTAGAGGATTTGAAAACTGGGGCTTACTCTTAAGGAGGAGGCCCAGGTTAGGAGACTTGAATTGGGGATTAATCTTAAGGAGTATGCCCATATTTGTAAATTTGAACTGGGGATTACTCCTAAAAAGGAGGCCTGGGTTTTGGGAACTTTGAGATTGGGGCTTACTTCTAAGGAGGATGCTCGAATTAGGGGACTTGGGGATTATTCCTAAGGAGGATTCCCAAATTAAAGATTATCTCATCTTAAAGGATGAGGTTTAATGAATGAAATCTCTAACTTTAGTGACATAAGGATATGTAAATCACTAGGTTTTGAAAGATGTTCCACAGAATTTATTTCACATAAGGAAACCAACAAGGAAATCATGACATTAAATGGCTTTGAAGAGAATTCTGAAGTCTTAATCTTGAATAGGATAGGTGGAAAATCATAAGAGAGGTGAAATAGGCAATAGGGTCACCCAAAAGAAGGTGGCACGCAAGTATAGTTGGGCGCGCAAGTCTTCCGTGGGTGCGCCAATATGGGTCCCGCAAGTCTTGGTCGTGCAAGTATACTTGCGCGACACATGGGTACTTGCGTGATGGTTAACCCTTAGGGTATAACTTGGGTGAGCCTTGACTCAAGCCCTTAGTATTATCCCTAGAGGCTTCCAGAAGAGGGAAGCGCAAGTTCTGGTGAAGGGGTAAGGTGACGCGCAAGTGTGGACATTTCCTTTAAGGGCTAACAACCTTGGCGTGCAAGTATTGATGAGTTTCAACACTTAGCCCCCCCCCCCTCTTTATATCTTTCGTTCTAGGTAAGAAATTACCTTAGAAGTGTTCAGAAGCATCGAGAAGTGACTAGGTCGTCGGGAGCTCAAATCTGAGTTTCTGGAATTTTTAGTCCCTGAAATGGGGGGCCCACAAGGGGTATTTATAGGCTAGAGAGACCCTGGGTGAAATTTCAAAGATGGTGTGCAAGTCACCTACACGATCATTAGGTGGCACGCAAGTGTACTTGTGCGACCTTGGTGGAACTTGCGCGAACCAAGTGCATTTAAATATCTGTTCATTCCTTTGTCAATTTTTTATGTTTCTTCAAAGGATGAATCAATTTGGACTAAGGTATTTACCTTTTCATTCGTTTAGACTCTATGACAAAAAAGGAGTGTCAACAAAAGTCCCCCCTCAGAGTTGGATCCGGAGAGAAAAGAGGATTTGACTCTGAGATGAGAAGAAATAATAAATATGACAGTTTAAATTCATGCATGTCAGACATGAAAAGACTAATATTTAAGGTCGAAAAATAGATTTGACCAAATGGATTGAAATTGACTCAATTCCTTGATAATTTTCCTGAAAACATACTACCACATTCAAGTATGGGGGAAAACATGTAAACCATGACTTAAGAAATTTTTAATCTGAGGAATAATATGAGAAAAGGACTAAAATTCATTAGAAGAAGTAGTTCCCAAGAATGAAGTTATCATTATTTAAAAAACCCATTAGGGGGTTGAATTATGCAGGGCCACCTAAGGGAATTAGCTGCATAGTCAAATAATAGCATCTTTTGGCTGACAGGTCCATTATGTAGACTACTTATGCAAGGCCTCCTAAGGGCACGTGCTGCATAGTCAGGCAAAATAACTCTTAGAAATTTTACTTTTCTACTTCTAAAAAGCCAATGGAAGTTTATGAGGATTCAAATTTTCCAAAGCATTGACTTTTCTGTATGGAGAGAGGTACTTGAACATGGAGAGGATATTTCCAATCAAAATTATCAAATAATTGGATGAATGTCACTCCTACGAATGTCTAACCCAAACGTAGGGAAGGAAATATAAACCATAAACTTGAATACTTTTAGATCATGAAAAGTAGTATGGGACAAATATCTTAAGGATGTGTAACACCCCGAGCTTCCACAATACGCTTCTCATTCAATAATGCAATAGCTTGCATTGTACGCAACTTCGAGTTCTAAAACACCGCGACTAATCATAGTAGCCATTATGAATAGTAATAACCACTTTTTAAAATTATAGAAATTTTATATTTCAAAATGGACTTCATTTTTGGATTCGTAATATCGAAATTAGCCTATGTTGAATTTTTGGTATTTTTCTGAGAACTTCTAATTTTTTATGAATAGTGAAAAATACTTAAAAACAACTTTTTTAATCAAAATAATTTATAGTGATAAATTATACTATTTAGTGGTTTTAAATTATAATTAGAATATATTTTTACCATTTTATCCAATGGTGTTCATTAGAATTAATTTAACATTGAAATTGGACATAAACAATTGTCAATCTTTTGATATAAATTGTTTCTTAAAAACACGCTATTTGTTGTGACAACGGGAATTAATTATAAAATAAATTAATGCAACTTATATTTTTTGAATTTTTTAAAATAGACATCATTTTTGAAATCGGAATATCAATTATAGCTTAGGGTGAAATTTTGGCATTGTTCTGAAAAACTTCAATTTTTGATGAATAGTGAAACCACTAAGTGGTAGTTAAATAACTGATTTTTCGTTTAAAGGAAATATTACCACCTCTGTGATTTGATTTTCAAAAATCCGACATACATGGTTGTCATTAAGAAGTAAAATGTGGTTCAATGATATTAAAATAATTTTTGGTGAATAGTAACTTTTAAGTTCTTAATCGCGATTAGAGGTAATTAGTGTAGTTTAAGGTAAAAATAATGTTTTAATAATATGAGATGAGCTTGACACATGTCCTACCCTCATTTGATGTTCCATGGCCGACCAAGAAAATCCATGGGTCAACTTGGGGACCCCATGGAGCCACTTTAGTTGGAAAATGACATAAATACCTTTTATTTAATGTTAAAGTAAAAAAATGACACAAACATGAAATGTTTTACTAAAACAATTTTTACATGGGGTTATACAAGTCCTATTTTTTACTATAAATAGTAATTGGAAAGATAAAAATATTTCCTACATCATAGTATTTTTTTTATAATTTTTAGACATTAAATAAATTAAATTATTTATGACATCATTATGATGCAGCGATGACCTCATTATTTAACGATTTTAATAAAATGAAAAGATAATGTACAATCCAAGGCTTACACTTGTCCAAAGACTATTGTATGGGTATATTTCGAACCCTTATCACCTTATCCACGAATTATATAAGTGTGGGACCTTTAGAATCTGAAAAGCATTCTATAATAATGTAAACTTTCCTTACTTTCCAAGAGTGCCCCTCCTCTCCTCTTATAAAAGGCCCCCACCTCTACCACCTCATTCACACTTTCAAGCCATTTGGCTCGGCCAAAATCTGCCCAAATACTCTCCCAACTTCCCCCTATTACTCCTAGAAGCCTCACTTTGGGCAGAACTCTTCCCAAGTAAGCCTTTGGCTCAAATCAAAAAGAGTTACCCGATTTTGAGGTAATGTCTTCTCTAATGTTGTTTTGTTTTATTTTTCTTCTCCAACCCCCTAAACTCTTTTTATTAATTTCTTTTGTAACAACACCAGTATCCTCAATATACTAGGATGTTGTTATAAGAAGGATTCGAGCTACACTTACACACACCTACATCTAATGGTTAAAGAACATACGGTTTCTGTGGATGGTGAATTTCTGCCTCACGAAACGATGATTGTTCAACACTCATATAACACCTTCAAAGGTGGCCATTAAGATGTCACTATATTTATATATGATATATAATATGTTTATGCTTTACTTATGCTTCTTTATTTCTCATTTATGGCATACTTTATGATTTCCATTATGGGTAAACGCAATAATTTCATTTTAGGAAGTGCGGACTACCGCCCCCTCAAAGTGATTTGAATCGTTAATGTCATATGTGGGATGTATAAAGGATGGAGTAAATGGTATTATACACTATATTATACTGGAATTATATTATACATTTATATCATTATGATTTCATTCCATTAAATACTAAATAGAAATGAAAGTAGCGTTCATGCATACGTACGGCTTACCGTCTCCATGAACGGTGCATTTCATTTCTTACCTCTAAATGTTATGTAATATTATGAATGAATGTATATACTGGATATATATGATATATATGATATCTAAATCATGAATATAATTCTGTATATAATGGATATTTCACCACATGAACAACTTGTAATTATAAGAAGTTTATTGTTGACTCGAGTCCCAAAGATCGACAAAACGACCATTATTAACTTAAATAATTACATAATGTTCATAACATTGTAATAAGTGATATAAAAAGGATAATGAAATTGAAAATTGTTCTTAATAAGGTAGATATTAACTCTAGTTTATTATTCAGGAGGTTAAAGAACGGTTGAGTCAAGTCAGACACGAGGTAAGGGAACTTCTTAACCCAATTTCTATTCTTTGGGTTAATCTCCTACTTTCAAATTATTTCATGATATTATTATGTCCTATATTGTATTTTTACATTATTTATGTGTACTTATAGTGAATACACATTATAGATGTACTTTATTTAAAAAAAATGATCTTTTTAAGGACTTCGTCTCAATCCCCTTTCATTGAGGCATATTTGGTTTTATACACAACTTTCTTTTATACGGTGTATAAACCCCTTTGACTTTTACGTTTATTCAAAAGGAATCTTTTTTATACAAAGAGTTTTGCTAAATGAAAAAAGGGAATGTTTTTATTTCCGTACATATGCGGCGATAATGACTTCTCCGCCGCCGTGACCATTATTTGAGTTTCGGCTTCCTCTACAAGCCATCATTTTTTTTAATGAAAAATAAATACAAAGTTTTAACTTTATTTTATTTTGGTATTGAAAATGGTTTTGAAAGAATTTTTACTATATCAATGTGTTGTATTGATATCTTGTGATTGAAATGTGGAAATGTTATGTTCCCTTTATGCATGTTTTATGTGATACGATTATGTTATGGTTTATGATATATTTAAACCTATTCATATGAGGAATGTATTGGACTTAATAAGTGACGGGTGGAGCCCGCTATAGCTCCTCGATGCATCGGTAGGTCTCATGAGACAACTAGACGTGGAATTGGCCGAGGCCCTTTCCCAATTTGATTTATGGTTTTGGTCAAGGCCTTAATCATTTTAGACGTCTTGGCCAAGGCCTTGACAAAATGTTTCAGAATGTCTGGCATTATACATTCCCTCATTATGAAAGTGGTTATTGATATTGCATGTGATTATTCGACCAGTAGAATATCCATGTGAAGAAGTGAATGGCATTATCTCATTTTACTTTTGCCATAATATGTTGAAGTTCATGTTTAAAAGGCTTTTTTTTTAATTATACATTGCCTTAAATGTTTATGTTTATTGATGAAAGTTTCCACTATATTGTTATCCTTACTGAGCATCTGAGCTCACCCCTTTCAATGTTTTAATATTTTCCAGGATGTGAAGAAGTATTTTAGGAATGACCTGCAGGGATAGTCAGAAGAGGATATGAGTGTGGACTATGAAGACTTTGTTATTAGTTTTTCACTTTATGATGTAATGTAAGACTTATGAATGTATCTAGTGTTTCCAAGGCTACTAAACTAATCGGTCTTTCGAGACTTGATCTTTTGTGATCATGCCAATGTTACAAAGTAATGCACCGACTCTGGGTAACTGGGGTCGGGGCGTTACAGGATGGCTATTTTTGAGGATACCTACACATTGTTGTTAAGACAAATAAATACAAAAGAGGTTATCCTACCAAGAATGAAGTTACCAGTATTTGACAAATGCGTTAGGGGGTTGAATTATGCAGGGCCACCTAAGGGCATTGGCTGCATAGTCAAATAATAGCATCTTTTGGCTGACATGTCCGTTATGTAGACTACTTATGCAAGGCCGCCTAAGGGAACGTGCTGCATAGTTTGGAAAAATAACTCTCAGGTATCAAATATTTTGTGACCAGAAGTCAAGAAAAATGGTTATGGAGATCTATAAATATTTAAGGTTAGGAGTATAACACATGAAAATGGGTATTTTCCAATGCATGAAAGAGATACATAGATCAATGCTAACCATAATCATGTTGTGGCTGGGTCCTAAATTGAAATGTTGGACTTCAATACGTATCCCATAAGGATGGGAATCGAGACATACGTAGTTCTTAAAATACAGTTTAACGTCATGTTGGATGAGAATATAGGAAATCTTAGTTTAGGGTCATAGAGCTCGGACCATAATAATGAATACACCGTGTGTGTTTTCACAAGGACTTTTCATCCAAGGGACTGAAAGTGGAATTTGGGGTTAGGCCCAAAGACTTGGGGCTGGATTCAAGGGATGATCGAATATTCCTACGTATCCCATAAGGATGGGAATCAAGCCGCATGTAGTTCTAGAAATAACCTCTGTACAGATTTGGTTCGTATAAGTGAAGGGTGAAGGGGACTTTAGTGCAATGATGGTTTGACCCAAGATAAAAGGTTCATGCATTGCCATGTTTTCATGTAGTCTTTGGAATATAACATGATTGGAAATCAATGTAAACAATTATTCCCTCTCAGGTGAAGGTATCAAAGAATGTTGTAGTTTATTTTCATATAGGACAAAAAATGTGAACAGTTTAACGTCATATAGCAAGGACGATGGTGAACCAATGTAAAAAATATTGGTTCCGGGGGCGGTTTCATGAGTTAACATTGTATGAGATGAAGGTGAACCGATGTGAAGAAATTGGTTTTGGGCTTGAACATGAGGAGGTTGCCTACGTACCCAGCCTAGAAGGAAAGGATCTAAGTCCACGTAGTTCAATTAAAGAATGAATTAGTGATCAAGTTGTTCTTGGACACAACGACCTAAAGAATGGTGTTAGGACTTATGCATGGTTAGCGGCCCAAAGAGGGTGTTAAGGTTGAAGTTCACTCTAAGCTCACGTGATTCATACTCGGTGTGAGAAACAAGATATAGAAACAACCTTAATGATGCACAGTTTAATTTCATGTAGGACATATGAAGGGACTATGCAGTTTAAAGTCTTGCAGTGAGGACTATTGGTGCTGCACAGTTTAGTGTCATGTAGCAGGGACTAAATATAATTTAACGTCAAGTTAGACAATAAGGGTGATATACAGTTTAACTTCATGTAGCTAAGACAATGGGAACAATACAGTTTAACGTCATGTTGGACAAAAGGGGGACTGTGCAGTTTAATGTCATGCAGTAAGGAAAAAAGAGGACACAATTTAATGTTATGTTGAACTTATTATGGACTTTTTCACAGTTTAACGTCATTTTGGACATTGGTGCGAATATTTTAAGGTCATATGCATGGACCATTGATGGTGATGCTATTTAACTTCTTGTTGGACAACAAAGGGACCATGTAGTTTAAAGTCTTGCAGTGAGTAAAACACAGTTTAATGTCAGGTTAGACGTTAGTGAAAAATAGTTTAAGGTCATATGCATGGACCATTGATGCATTTTTTGTTCATAAAAAATATTTCTTCAGAAATCTGGCACTAGTTGGAGTAGTGATGAGTTCTCCATCCATTAAGATTAAAGAATAAGCTCCATTGGAGTAGACCTTATATATTGAATAAGGTCCTTCCCATTTTGGCTCCAACTTGGGAGGTTTCTTTCCTAGTATCATTGGGGCTCTGAGAACCAATACTAATTTTCCCTGAACAAATGAACGAAGACGAATTTTTTTGTTAAAATCTCATGCTATTAGATTTTGATAGACTTCCAAGTGGTGCAAGGTGCACAATCTTTTCTCATCTAACCATTCCAATTCATCCAATCGCTTCTGAGATTGTTTATCTGTAGATGATTGATCACAAATGGCTACTCGGAGTGAGGGTAACTGAATATCAATGGGCAAGACTTCTTCTGTTCCATATAACAGTGAATATGGAGTTGACCGCATTGCAGTGCGGGCGGTGGTTCGATAAGCCCATAAATCATGAAAGAGTTTATCAGGCCATGACTTCTTATCTTTATCCACCATCTTTTGTAGTATATTTGAAAGAGTCTTGTTAAAAGGTTATATCTGGACATTGGTTGTTGCATGATACCGAGAGGAATGGTTGGATTTGATGTTGTATTCTTGATACAACTTCCATACCTCAGATGAACAGAAGTTGGTTCCATTGTCCGTCAATGTGGTATTAGGGACACCAAATCTGGTAATGATGCTAGACTTGATGAAGCTAACAATTCTTTTAGAACTAACTTTTTTAAGAGGTATTGCTTCTGCCCATTTGGAAAAGAAGTCATTAGCAGTAAGAATATACTTCAACTGCTTAGATTTAGCTGAAGGAGAAGGTCCTACTACATCTATTCCCCATGTGTAAAATGGCCACGAGTATTTAGCTATATATAGCAACTCTGGGGGTTGATGAATGAAGTTGGCATATACTTGGCAAGAATGACATTTCTTTGTGAAATCAACACAATCTTGTATCATTGAAGGCCAAAAGTACCCAATCCTTCGAACTTGATCAGATAGTCTATGTCCGGACCGATGGGCACCACAGACTCCTGCATGCACTTCTTTCATGATAGCCATTGTCTCTTCACCATCAATGCATCTGAAGAGAACTCCATCAAAACCATGCTTGTAAATAATTTTCTCTAGGTGATCTGGGCTATCATAAAGAGTGAAATTGACCACAGATCGCCTGATTTGTTCTTTCTCAACTCTATCAGGTGGAAGTGTTCCATTTTGAAGGTATTACCTGATAGGAGTCATTCATCCCGTAGTGTGACCATATGGTTCAGGAATGGGACTAATTTCATTGATTTACTCTGTTCTGGTTTGAACATAAGGTGAAATTTTACGACGGTGGGCAATACTGATGGTTGTCTCATCACGATTTGGATCTTCCAGAGCTGTAGCTATATTGGCCAGTGCATCATCTTGGGTATTTTGTGATCTCAGGACGTAATAAAATGTCAATTCTGAAGGAAATTCCACCATTAACTCTCTGACATAATCATACAAAGGGATTAACTCATCTTTTCTGATGGAATAATCCCCATTGACTTGTTTGATTACCAGGTATGAATCACCTCTCATCTATAAGTGATTCACTTGTGCTTGAAGAACCAACTCTAATCCTATAATGAGAGCTTGGTATTATGCTTCATTATTTGTACCGCCTCCCAACAACGAGAATGAATAAGGTAGCACTGCCTTTTCTGGATAAATGAGAATAATTCCTAACCCAACTTTGTTGAATTTAGGATCTACCATTTTCTTTCCTATTGGACTTCTGGAAGCACCATCAAAATACATTTCCCATGTTTGAAAACTTTCTTGAATAGAGAATACTTCCTCATTAGGAAGTTCAATATCTGAAGATGTGTCTTCTACTGAAGGGTTTTTAGCAAGGAAATCAGTCATAGCTTGCCCCTTTATTGTCGTTTGAGACACATACTGAATATAAAATTACTAGAAAATAACTTCCCACCTTTCCAAACATCCTGTAAGCATTGGATGACTAAGGATGAATTTGAGTGGGTTATTGCGAGATACCAATTAGACCTCGTGATGTTGTAGGTAGTGTCTCAACTTCTGAACTGCAAAGATTAATTCTAGGCAGCACTTATGAATATTTGAGTATCGGGTTTCTGCTTCAAGCATAGTCTGACTGAGATAGTAGAGGTTGTTTTTATTCCCAACATCATTCTTCTGAGTAAGAAAGGCACCCAATGATCGCTCCAGATCTGTCACATAGAGGATAAGTGGTCTTCCTTCAACAGGTGGCATTAACACCAGTGGACTCAAGAGATATTTCATGAGAATATCGAATGCTTCTTGACATTCTTCAGTCCACTGGTAAGTGACTCCCTTCTTCATCAATTTGGTGAAGGGTAAACTTTTTCATGCCAAATTGGCGATGAAACGCCGAATATATGCTAAGTGTCCTTGAAGTCCTCTCAATTATTTCAAATTTCAAGGAGGTGACATACCAAGGATTGACTTTTTCATCTCAGGATCAACTTCGATACCACGATGGCATACAACAAAGCCGAGAAATTTTCCTGAGGTTACCCCAAAAGCACATTTTAAGGGGTTCATCTTCAAATTATGTTGCCGAAGTTTGTGGAATATGACTTCCAAATCATCCAGGTGATTAGAACGTTGTTTGTATTTAACTAACAAATCATCCACATAACATTCAACAAATTTCCCTAAAAAGGGTTTGAAGATACAATGCATGGCACGCTGATATGTTGCGCCTGCGTTCTTCAGGCCAAGGGGAATTACCCAATAGCAAAACACACCCTGAGGGGCTCTTAAGGCTGTAGATTCCTCATCTTCTAGAGACATTTGGATTTGATTATATCCATAATATTCATCCATGAAGGAAAGTGCTTCATATCCAGCTGTTGCATCAATTAAAAGTTCTGTAATCGGAACTGGAAAATCATTCTTAGGACAATGCCGATTAAGATCTATGAAATCAATGCAAACTCTAATTTGTTCGTTCTTCTTTTTCACAGGGACAATATTATCCAACCACTTTGTATATTGAACTTCTCTAACAAAATTGGATTTGATAAGCTTATCCACTTTCAACATCAATTTTGGAATCATAGGTTGGGTGTGTCCTTCTAGTGGCTTGTTTGAATCCTCGATGTTCTTCTGGAAAACCCAAATGATGAGTAGCAACATCAGGATCATGTCCTGGAATATCTGTATGATTCCAAGAAAATATATCTCGATTTTTCTTTAAAAAAGAAATATAAATCTCTTGTTCTTCAAGATTCATGTCCGCACTAATTAATGTGGGGCGTGGATCTTCTTTTGTACCCAGATTTATTTCTCTGAGTTCATCCACGGTGGTAGAGATACCCTCTTCAAATACTGGAGGAGCATCCCTAAGATCTTCCTCTTCTTCCTCAACATGTGTTATTTCTTATGTTTCTACTTGCATAGTAGATAAGGAAGCAGAATTTCCATGATTAGAAGATATGTTAAAATTTTAACATCTTGAAGAAGAGGCTTCCATTTCTGACCCTATTGATGATGAAGGGTCTTCCTTTGGTAATAAAGAGGCGATTATGGATTGAGAATCAACATCATTGTTCACCTATGACATTGCTATAACTTCTTCTGGCCTAGTTGGCGAAGTATGGACTTGCTGGATTTCAGAATATGAAATGAAGACATCCCCATTTGAGTTTTCATCATTGCTTGGTGGGTCACCAATTTCTCCCATGCTGTCTGGCTTGATTGCTGTAATTGACATTATGGAGGTTTCCATAAGAGTATTTTGATTTGGGTTTATCCTGTCAATTTGATTGATAGGCAACACATAATCTGTACTCACGTGTGTAAATGGATTTACCGGAATCTTTTCCAAACCAAATGGAGCATTAACCTTGGTAACCTCCCTTGCTGTGGATTTCTCCTTACCCTTCATGTGGTAGAATTCCGCCTCAATGTATTGAGATTAACATGTTTTGAAGGGGGGTTTATCACCATAAAATGTCCCAATTTGACCATAAAAACAATATTTGAGACATTGAAGGTATGATGAAGGGATAGCTGCATGTTGATGTAGCCAAGGTCTCCCAAGAAAAACATTGAATGTCGTATCATGATCAACCACCATGAAATCTGAATTGGATACAAGATCTCCAAACTGTGTCTTGAGTGTAATCTCACCCAGCATTTCTTGTTCATTTTTATCATATCCTTGCAAGATCAGGGTAGAAGGAGATAAATCAGATTCTGTGAGGCCCAATCAACGAAGTGTACGAATGGGGATGAGTTTGACTCCCGACCCATTATCAATGAAGGATCTTTGGATGTCTACACCATTAACCTTTCCAGATAAGTACAAAGGTCTAATATGTCCATGCACGAAATCATCTTTGTCTTCATCTGTGAAGGATATTACCGCATGGCATTCTGCAGGACCATTCTCAATATGGTAGACTTCAGCTACATTAATTTCTGTTTTGAACTCCTGAGGGCTTGACAAAGCCTCAATGAGTGACTCCCGAAGGTCCTTGGATAGATTCAAGGCATCTAAAATTGATAACTTGGCCGGTACTTGGGCCAAGGGTTTCAACACATCATACTTTTGATCCAAAGGCCTGCGTTTTCCAATAGGAACATGTGGTTTCATAGGTGCTTTAGAAGTTTATGATTCTTGTATCAGAGTAGGAGTTGGTAATACTCTTGGTTTTGAAAGATTAGACCGATTAGTTCTATTTAATTGTTGAGAGTAAGAAGATGGAACCTTCAACCGATCTTCCAGAATAATTATGTCAGGACTGAGTCTGTTGTTGGTGGAAGAACTTGCTTGTTCTTGTTGAGCCCGTTGAAGGGCTCTTCCATGAGTTTCTGTTGCATACATAGTTCTAGAAGGGGTATAATTGGAATAGTGTCCTCTGAAAGATCCACATCTTCCCATGTATCTTGAGCCTCTGGAACTCCCTTTGATTCCTTTGTTTGATACAGGGAACTCGGGCTCGTCAAAATCAAAACTGCGAATGGCATAAGGATCTGTTAAATGAATCATATTAACAGAACCAAAGATTAACTCTTCATCCGATGAAGACTCTGCCTGACTAGCCAATTTAGGATGTGTCGTTTGATGGGGCGGTGCCCGCTGTGCCATTTGATGGGGTGATTCCCGTTGTGTCGTTTGATGGGGTGGTGCTCGTTGTTCTGTTTGATGGGGCAGTATCCATTGTGTCATTTGATGGGTGGTTCCTGTTGTGCCATTTGATGGGGTGGTACCTGTTGTGTCATTTGGTGGGGTGGTGCCCATTGTGTCGTTTGATGGGGCGGTTCCCGTTGTGCCGTTTGATGGGGCGGTTCCCGTTTGGCCGAAGTAGATGGCATAAAATCTGCCAGAGTCAAGGATAACTTGGGCTTTGACACATACTCATCTTCTTTTGATTATTCCTTTTACTTTGAATTATTCCGTTTCTTTAAGGATTTTTTCTCTAATGAAGAGGGTTTTGCTGTGGCATTCATGATAGAAGACACAATTGGTTTCTTCAATTTTTTTTGCAAAATAGCGTGAGTTCGGTTAATCATTTTTCTGACCATCCAATCATCATATTTTTGCGAATTTTTGTTCTTGACTTCTTACCACTCGCCCTCCTCCTCTAGATCTATAGCAGTAACACATGCTACTTGAGCTAAAGAACCCTTCAATTTGATTTGCCCTGAATCAACCATTTTTTGCAGGAGGTCCTTGAAAACAAAACACTCCTGAATGGGATGCCCCAACATCTGATAAAATGGGCAATAATTGGGACGGTATTCATCTCCTTCCATGTTTGGCCTTTTGGGCCTTAGAAATTAAACCAAGTTATTTTTCAAAGCCGAAATGAAGTAACCAGGAACTTGTTCATTTCAGAAAGAGTAAAATTTTCTCTTCAAATCCTCAAATTGTTTTCGTCTTTGATCTCTTTGATCATTTTGACAAAACGACCTCTATTGTTGACACTCAAGAGGCGGAGCCCTTCAGGAAGATGAAGGTTTTGAAGTAGAAGCAGGTACAGGTGCTTGTTTAAGCATAACTGTAGTAGTCTTTTCTTTACCCATTCTCCTTCCTAGAACTGATGGAATTACACGAGCTTTATTCTTAGTCTTCATAAGAGAATCTTCAATTTACTGAGCGATTGAAGTAAGGTCTCAAAACCCTCCTATGTATTTCACAGGGATCAACGGTGTATGCAACTCATCATGTAAATTTGCCACACATATTGGCAACAGTTCTTCTTGAGGGAGTGCTAAGATTAGGGAATATGTTAATCCCTTCCAGTGATCAATGAAATCTGAAACCCTTTCATTCTTCCTTTTCTTATAGTTTGTAAGATCAAAAAATTTTGTCTTGGGCAATGTTGAGCTGAATTGAAGAAGGAATCTTTGGCGGAGATCCTCCCATCCGATAATTGACCGAGATTACAAGCTTGTGTACCAGAAAAAGGCAGGCCCTTGTAATGATTTTACAAAACACCTGATCTTAACAGCTTCTTGTTGCTGAGGAGTTCTCATCATAGGATCGCAACAAGAAACAAAATTTGTTAAGTGTTGCTCTAGGTCTTCCTAACCATTAAAGATTGGGAATGTGGTGCTTGAAAAATTTGATGGTGGAGGAATTGCACCAACCCATTCAGGGTAATCTTTCTTCTCCGGTTGAACCAGTGCACGTTTTCCCTCCATATCTTCCAACCAAGCTATTAATGACTCAATAGTAGTTATTAACTTTTGAGAATCATCCGGCTGAGCTTGGACCTGAACAGGTGCAATGACTGGAGTTTGGACAGCTGTAGTAGCTGGTACTGCAACTGATAGTAGCACCACCGATTATTGTTGCATTTGACCCGTAGGATTAGACCTATGAGGGTGTGCTGGTAGAGGAGGATATTCTTGATCCATCTCAGTAGCTGCAACAAATTCTCTTGGCTGACTGACTCCAGCACGCTTAGGAGGAATACTACTTTGAAGTAGTTCTGCATTCAACCTCTTCAATTCCCTCATCTCTTCCTCTTTTTGTGCGAATATTTTCTCTAATGTGAGCGATTGTCCTTCTCCAGAAGAAGGGTATGTAACCTGATTCTTTCCTTTCACCTTGTTGGATCCCTTTCGGAGAGGGGAAAGTGGGTTACTTTAAGGAACACCCAAATTCTGGGTAAGCCTTTGATTTTGTGTACGCACACCTTCTTCATTTGTGTCTGTGCGTACAACTTCTTGAGAAGAAACCTCTTCATATGATCCCTATAAGTGAGCCTCATATGGTGTATCAGTGATAACAGAATTGATGACATTAATTGATTCATAACGCATTGCATCCATTCTATCAGCATTTCTGTGATATTTTCTTCTTCCATGTCCTTGGTGAGACATTGCCTTTTGTCTATTTGATCCCTCAGGAACTTCTTGAAGAATCGTAATTTGGAGGGAATCTCTGGATAATTAAGCTCTTTGTTCCTCTTGAGGAATCTTCCCTAATCGAGAGAAGACTGACTTTCTCTGAGGGAAAGATTGAGGATTTGAAAAAGTCCCCAATCCTGTGGACTCGGGCTGTTCCTGTTGTCTCTGCTCAAATCCTTGAATCCTATTTGTTGATTCTGAGGGTTGGGATAACAGAGTCCCCAGTCTGGAAAGCTGGGGTTATTCTTGAAATTCTATATCAGAGACCTTCTTGAAATCTCTCTTGATCTTTCGGACTTTAGTCCGGAAGTTAGCTGGATGCATCAACCTACATCCACTTTTATCACCCGGCTCAAAAGACCGTTGGATGATTTATGACACTTCTGTCACTTGATGACGTGCTTTCTCCAAACGAGAGGCCTGTTCAATATTCTCATTTGCTTGATGCAGGAGTAATTCAAAAACTTGTTCTCTGTGTGCTTGATTTTGAGGAGAACTAGTTGAGGCATGTTCTTGGGAAAGCCTTTGATTACAAACAAATCCAATTGATTGTGGCCGGCCATGGGCAATAACATTGCATGAGACCATTTTAGAAGGGCTTTTTTGATTAGAGAGAACACTAAAATGTAGTTCTCCATGAACACCCCATCCTCTAATGTGAATACCAGATGGGGAATTAGAAATTAATTGGCTCAATCTTCTTAGTGCGCCAAGGCATGAACGTTGAAGGGCTCTCTACTACTTTTCATCTTTAAGATATCGAGAAGCTGAGAGAGATGCCAAGTCAATCTAGCATTTTAACCCTTCTATTATCTTTACATGATTTTCATAATAATCATAAGATAATACTTTCTTTTTCAACTGACAAAGAGTTTTCCATATGTTGAGACGAATATCATGAATTCCATATTCTGTCAAAATATCTAGAATGTCATACTGAGAATCATCCGAAGGCAAAAACATGACTGGAACTTCACCTTTCTCCAGTTGTTTTATCATATTCAGTATTTCCTCTTTATCATTCAATGAAGATTCTTCTACCTGATTAGACCAGAGCTGGTGCTTCTTTGTTGCTTCATTGGATTCAATAAGATCGGTAGAGAATTCACTGATCAAATTAGAAGATGAATGACCCAGGGGTGGTTCAGAGAATGACCTACACCCCGGTCTATCTTCTTCTTGAGAAATTATTTCACCTATTAGTGGTAAAGCATCATACATGACTAGATTTACATTTGCAAGTTCCTCAATATAAGAGGGATTTCTCGTCACTACATTGTCCATTGGAGTATTTTCCAGGCAATGTGAATTATAACTGTGGAGAGGACTTTTTCAGCTAAGTTCATCATCATGGGGAGGACCACCATGTTGGGTTATAGCAAAAGATGAAACATTTTTCTCCTTGGTCTTCTAGCTAAACAGAGGGTTCTTGAGGATCTCATCTGAAGAAGATACTTCAATATTGACCGAACTGTCATGAAGTAAGCCTTCATGATGAATTGTCTGATGTAGACCTTCAGAATTAACATTCCCACTATTGGGAACTGAGAGAGTAGAATCTTGAATTCCAACAGATAATTTTTTGAGGGTTTCAAGAACTCCAGCACCGAGTAAGGACTTGTTACAGATTGGCCCTTGATTTCTTGATTGTGCTGGGTGGGTCTTCTTTTTAGAATCCTTCTTACTCACTTTGGCAGGTGTATGTGCCTGCTTAGGAGAAATTGTCAGGTTAGGTTGATTATCTCTACTCAAACTCGGTGTATGTTCCTGACTTAGCTGTCCGTATGATATGGGGGAGTACGCCCCACAACCCTCTTGAACTGGAACAGATGTGTGTGTCTGTTCCAGAGTGAACTGTAGATGTGTCACTCCACTGGTAGGGATAGATTTATGTGTCTTTCCCTAAGATGCTGCTGAAGTTGTTATAATATCCTGGCAGGCATCCAGAATATGAGCAGGGATTTTCTTCTGCTCCTTCACTATTGACAGAATGTGCTTGGTGACTTCAGCTACCAGAACGGGAATATACGTCCATTCCATGCTTGGATTAGGCGTGTGTTACTGCTCCTGTCCTCCTTTTCCTATCAGTGAATTCTGACAGTACTCATGTGTGGGGGAAGAGAGTTGAGTCTTCCTCCTGCTTGCCATCGGAGCTTTCTGATTGGATTCTCCGATTGCTACCAAATGAGATTGTTGGTAGGCTTGATCAATACTTGCAGGTGTATGTGCCTTCTGATTGCACTCCACCGAACGTGGTTGATGGGCTCCATCACGTGTAGTCAGACGAGCCTGCTGACTAACTGATGACTTATAAACAGGTGTATGTTCCTATCTATAGTAATCCGCCGGAATTGCCTGGCGGGATTGGTGTGTTGCTGCCAGACGAGTCTGCTGGGCAGCAGAATTAAAACGGACGGGTGTGTGTGCCCGCTCATTGCTTGCCACCGAGTTAGGTCAGTGGACTTCTCTGGAGATGGCAGATATGAGAACTTGCTCACTATTGGATGGATTACGCCTTTGGCGGTTTGACTTGCATTCTCGGGTCTGAGGGACCTGAGCCGAACCCCTGAAGGCGATACCCTCATCATGCTGAGGGTGCACTGTCGCACGATTCTGGTGGTGATTGTTGGTGGGAGCCCTCTGGAAGGACTCCTATCTCATTTAATTCAGGCCCTGAGGGACCTTCTCATTCACCTCCTCAGAATATGGGAGGGAATGGTTGTTGCGTTATGGGGATAACAACCCGAAACGGTTGGAGACACTGGTTAGCACCACCTGCTTCTTGATTGCTGGTCGTCGCTATCTGGATGACCAGGGTGAATTATTGACTTGGAGGGCTTTTCGTGCAGCCTCCAAAGTCGAAATAGTACCATTTCGACAGTACTCTTTAACCAGCACATTCGATACCCAGCGTTGAAGACACTGAGTAGGTGATGTCACCCTCAGAGCGGATGATTATCCAGCAGAAGTAGCAGTAGAGGTATTCATAGTAGAAGTTTTAGCAGCAACAGTATTCACAGATATGAACTAAAGGGAATCCATTTCTGTAACTGAGAATATCTTGGAAAAAGAGTGCCTATTTGATATAACATACATAATCAAGATATGTTCGACCAATACATCTTTTGGATAAGCACATATGTGATTGATTGTCTTGTTGGCCCTCTCATTGAGTTTAAATAGTGGCCTAAAAAATAGAAAAAACATCATTTCATCTTGGTTAAAGATTGATGTAGGGTTCACCATTTTTTGTTTCCTATGGAATTAGGGATGACCTCGTTGATTTAAGGTTCAAAAATTCCAATCGGTTTCTAACAGGTTTGTTCGTAGAATCGGAAAAATCCAATGATTCTATATCCAATTGAACCTACTTTCCAAATACAGGTGCTCATTAGTTGTGAACTGATGAGGCTTAAGAATTTTCATTGGTCGAGAGGATGGGAGGTCGAACTCATCACACCTTTTTTAGGGGAATTATTTTCTACTCTGGGACTCTCTTTATAGATTTAAGTTATGTTCGTGAATATTTATTACACTACCAAGTATGAAAATAAGCTTTCCTTTAAATCTGACAATCAATAATTGATATGTAAGAAATTTAGAGAATATTTTATATGTATTCGAGGTTCTTCATTGATAGAGAATCATCTGTATTTGTTAGAGATTCTTAGTCAATAGTATCCTTAAATTATATAAAATTCTCTTGGTCATTTATGATGACCATACTATTTTTAAAGCCACTCAGTGGGGCACTTGAAGTTTATTTTCATTTGAAGGACATAGATTATTTCATGGTTGGGATCGTACCCGCAGATGGGCTACCTACGTATCCTTTGTTTAGAAAAGGAATCAGAACCCATGTAGTTTGAGTAAGGGAGTATGATATTTATGCATGATTGATGGCTCAAAGAAAGATGTCATAATTACTTTTACACTCTAAGCTCACATGAGTCATGATTGGTGTGAGAAACAAGAGGTATTGGTAAAACCAGACAATTGTGCCATGAAAGACGCAATTATGTGGGGCTTATGTATGCATGACTTCCCAAAGTTGATGAAGATTAGGATTTACTTCAGGGAAGAAACCCAGGAACAAGGCCCATAAAGGTATATGTACTTTATGGAGATTTTGGATACTCTAATTTGGGGCTTACTCCTGAGGAAGAGACCTAAATTAGGAGGGGACTTTATGTTTTGGTTTTACTCCTAAAAAGTAAATCCAAATCAAAAAGTAAATTAAGACTGGGGCTTATTCCTGAGAAGGAGGCCCAAAATTTAAGGAGACTAAGGGCTTATTCCTGACAAGGAGGCCTAGGTTAGAGGATTTGAAAACCGGGGCTTACTTCTAAGGAGGAGGCCCAGGTTAGGAGACTTGAATTGGGGATTAATCCTAAGGAGGATGCCCATATTTGTAAATTTTAACGGGGTCTTACTCCTAAAAAGGAGGCCCAGGTTTTGGGAACTTTGAGATTGTGGCTTACTTCTAAGGAGGATGCCCAAATTAGAGGACTTGGGGCTTATTCCTAAGGAGGATTCCCAAATTAAATATTCTCTCATATTAAAGGATGAGGTTGAATGAATGAAATCCTTGACCTTAGTGACATAAGGATATGTAAATCACTAGGTTTTGAAAGATGTTCCACAGAATTCCTTTCACATAAGGAAACCAACATAGAAAATCATGCCATTAAATGGCTTTGAATAGAATTCTGAAGGCTTAATCTTGAAGAGGATAGGTGTAAAAGCATAATAGAGGTGAAATAGGCAAGAGGGGCACCCAAAAGAAGGTAGATCTCAAGTATATTTGGGCGCACAAGTCTTCCATGGGCGCGCCAATATGGGTCACGCAAGTCCTGTTCACGCAAGTATACTTGCGCGACACATGGGTACTTGTGCGACGGTTAACCCTTAGGGTATAACTTGGGCGAGACTTGACTCAAGCCCTTAGTATTATCCCTTGAGGCTTCCGGAAGAGGGACACGCAAGTTCTGGTGAAGGGGTAAAGCGACGCACAAGTGTGGCCATTTCCCTTAAGGGCTAACCACCTTGGCGTGCAAGTGTTGATGAGTTTCAACACTTATCCCCCCCCCCCCTTTAGATATTATGTTCTAGGTAAGAAATTACCTTAGAAGTGTTTGGAAGCTTCAAGAAGAGACTAGGGCGCCGAGAGCTCAAATCTGATTTTCTGGAATTTTTCGTCCCCAAAATGGGGGGCCCACAATGGGTATTTATAGGCTAGAGAGACCCTGGGCGAAATTTCAAAGATGGCACGCAAGTTACCTGTGCGACCATTACGTGGCGCGCAAGTGTACTTGCGCGACCTTGGTGGAACTTGCGCGACCAAGTACATTTGAATCTCTATTCATTCTTTTGTCAATATTTGATGTTTCTTCAAAGGATGAATCAATTTACACTAAGGTATTTCCCTTTTCATTCGTTTAGACTCTATGAAAAAAAAAGGAGTATCAAAATACCTCCACTGGAACTGCAACCTCCACTGGAACATCCACTCGAAGTTCCACTAGAAGTTCCACTAGAACCTTGAACCTCCACCGGAACCTCCACGGGAACCTCCACTGGAACCTCCATTGGAACTGCAACTCCACCAGAACCTCCATTGGAACCTCCACTAGAACCTTCACTGAGACCTCCACTGGGACCTCGACTGGAACTGAAACCTCCACTAAAACCTATACTGGAACCTCTATTGGAACCTATACTGGAACTTCCTCTTAATAGATTTATAATTGTTATTAGTACAAATGTTTAATAAAATAGATTATATATATTATTTATAATTTCATTTAATATATTAATGTTTATTAAATTTTAATTTTTATTATTACATTATATAGTTTTCTAAATAAATACTTTTGTTGTATTGTGGAACATCCATTGGAACTTCAATTGGAAATTCCGCTAGAACCTCCATTAGAACTTCCACCAGAACCTCCTCTGGAATGTCCACCGGAACCTCTATTGGAACGTCCACTAGAACGTCCACTGGAACGTCCACTAGAGCGTCTACTGGAATGTCCACTGGAGTTTCACTAGAACCTGGAACCTCCACTGGAACCTCCACTAGAACTTCTACTGGAACCTCCACTGGAACCTCCACTAGAACTGAAAAATCTACCGGAACTTCCACTGGAACCTTCACTGGAACTTCCATTAGAACCTCTACTGGAACTTCCTAAATATGTACATTTTATTTACATTTTTATTCATGTATTATATATTTTTTAAATGGTAAATTATGTTATTTTTATAAAATTTATGTAAAAAATTTAATACATATTATATGTAATTTCATTTAAAATAATTACATTCATTAAAAATTAATTTACATTTTCTCCTTTTATTTTTTATTATTTTTTGTGTTTTTTATAATGGAAATTCTTCATTGACATTTTTACCTTTAAATAAAAATGTGATTTTTTCTTAAAAGTGGTATTTTTTATTTTTAGTCCCATTATAAAATATATTCTTTTTATGCCTTTAAAAAATTACAGCTTAAAAATGGTTATACATTTATAAAATAACGAGTTTCTCTTTATTTGAGAAAAATTTATTATTTCCAAACAATATTTTTATTTAACTTTTAAATTTAATAATGTTTTGTGACATTTTTCTAAGTACATATTTTTAATTTATTTCATAAAAAATATTTTATAAACTTGCAAAGATTAATAGTTGTTTACAATATTATTTAAGAAATACAAAATTGATATATTTTTAAAAATAACAATTTATAGGAAATTTATATTTTTAAATGTTATTAATTTTTTATAAATTTATATGTTTTAAATAGTAATTTATATCAACGTTTTTTATATCTAATTTTTTGTTTTGATATGTTTATGTTTTTTATCAATGCTTTTTATGTTTTTTTATATCAACTTTTTTTATGTCATTATTTTTTTGTAGTTTATAGAGTTTTTATAGAATTTTAAATAGCATTTTATTATTCAGTGTTTTTGTTTTTTGATATGTTTTTTGTTTGTTTTTTATATGTTTTTTTAATGTTTTAATTTGTTTTTATGATGTATTACAGTTGTATGGAGATAATAACAGCAGAGGGTAAAATGGATTTTTGTAAAAATTCTGACAGCCGCATTTTTTTATTACATTTCAATCTAACGGTTACTTTTCTTTTTTTGATAAACATGGAATAATCTCAGATTAACTGGATATTCTAGTTTTTAAGGGTATTGGAGACGATGCTGGTCCCTTTCTACTACAGTTGGATGAAACCATATCCCTCCCCCTGCTCCGAGATTTCGGGTGGAGAGGACAAAGATGATTTAAAAAATGTGTAAATAAACTAACAAATAAATAAAGTAAAACTTAATAAAATAAAATAAAATAATTAATTAAATAGCATATAATTTTATATAACCATTATAATATAAAATTATAGATAGTTAATAATAAAATTTAATCAATTAATAATGTTTATTAAAATAAAAATTTAATAATAAACTAATTATATTGAAATAAATTTAAATAAATACTTTGATAAGTTTAATAATTAAAATAATAATTTTTAAATAAAATAATTGTAATTATAAAAAATTAATAAAAAAATAATTCAATATAATTTGAAAATATTTAATTACTTAATTACTTATGATGTTAAATTATAATTTTAATAATCCAGTTAAAAGTTATAAGCTTGATAAATTAATAATTATAATAACTAACTTAATTAAGTTAATATCTTCTTAGTAAACTTAATATTTACCTTAATAATATTAAGTAAATAATTTTATTAATTAATAAAAGTTATTTTAATAAATAAATATAAAAGTAAATAATAATTATCAACTAAAATATTTTTTAATTAACATTAATTAAATTTTTAATAAGTAATATAACATTAATTTTAAAAAAATAACTATAATATATTAATTAACTTTCTTCGTGTTTTTAACTATTCTATTTTGTACTTTACTGTACAGGTTCACACAGGAGACAGAAACATGTCTAAGTGTATTAAACTAACTCACTAGAAGTTAGTTATTGGGGTATGGTTAGTGCGACGTGTGGTTCGCAAAAAAACACATGTGTGTGGTGCAATAGTGAAAGGCAAGTTTAAGTCGGTGGAAGCTATTGGTGACGTGCAGTAGATGACAATGGGTTTAGGATTGTTTATGTTAATGTATCTATTGGGGGAATATTTGATCTATCTATATTAAACCCAATATATTTATTCTCTTCTAATTATTTCTATAAATCACATGTTTTCCTTTAATTTTCCACTCTTTAAGTACTCACGATACTAAAATAATTTTTTTAATAAAAACCAATTTTGTTTTTATACTTAGTTGGGAATATTTTTATTCCATGTAACATCTATTTTTCATGTAAATATTTGTAATATATCTTATAATATTTTTGGAGCTAGGTGCTGAGACAGTGTGAGATTCTAAGTCTTGAAGAGGTTTTGTATTGATATTATATAAATATTAAATACATTAATATCATGCACACCCAGTTTTCCTAAAATAAGGGAATAACTCTTGAATGGAGTCTAATATCAGAAATCCAAGGCCACCATTGAATCTAGAATGTGGTTTTATTCTAGTCACAACATAAACTTTATCATCATCATTTTTTTGGATTGAGTGCCACCGTGGATGAAATAATTAAATAAATTAAATAAATTTATTTAATTATTTTAATTAAATCCTAACCTAATAACCTTCTATAAATACATTCTTATGGGAAATTCTCAAGGTTATCCATATAACCCTAAGAATTGAGAGGAGAATATGGAGGAGTGTTGGATGATGTTAGGATCATGGATCAATGATCGGTATACCGTAAGGATCTCTAACGAAAAAAGAATTCAAGGATCTCCCCAACAATGACGACATGTATTCGTTCTTTATTAGTGATCAATCTTAACCCGAGGTAGGGAATTATTTTATGTCATTTATTTCCCCTATTTTATTATCCCATGATAAATGCAAATCAAACCAACCAACAGGTTTATTTGTGGGTTGATCATGTTGCAGGTGCAGGTTTATATACCTAGGATTTGGGGAATTATTATTTATTGTTTATTATTTCTCTTCATTCATAATTCTAAAGAAAATGAATAGAGGCCAACCTGAACAACAGAAGAGGTTCATTGCTCATTTTTTGAATTGTTCATTTCTCCCCCATTTATTCACACATTCATTATCAATAATTTCTTTGGTGGGAAGTTCGATAAATACCCAGTATTATATCATTATGTGACCATTCTTCAATGTAATGGATCAATACTATGGGTTTGGGTTCATGATAGAGGGTACAATTGAGATGTGATGATGGTGGTGGATGACTGGTGGTGGATCATGATCATATTAGGGATTTGTGTTTCCTAGTTTTTCATGCATGGATGGAATGGTGCAAAGATGGGTGATTTTTGAGTGGATCAAAGGTTGGATTCCAATGAGTGGTTATGGTAGGAATAAATAATCCCAAATCCATGATCTTAGAGTGTTATTGAGGTGGAATCAGTGGTGAAAGTGGCGTAGAGGGATACATAGAACAACCTGGGGTTTCTATGAAAATATCGACTACACGGTATGTAGTCCAGTAAACACATATCATGTAGTCTACCTTCTATAGAACTAGGGTTTACTTGTATAGAAAAGGATCACATGTTATATAGTCCCAAGCACATATTGTGTGACCCAGTTTTGGAGGATCATCATGTTCCCTAGAGGGTACATAGGCACGTACATAACCAAGTACATGGTCATTGGTAGAGTAAATGGGCATGGCTATGTACTTGGAGATGGATAGAGGATCTATACACGTTTAGGTACATAGTAACACCCAGAGTACATGATCATGGCCATAGGTACAAGGGAATGGGTCACAGTACATGGGAAGATCCAAGGAAACCGAGACACGCTGTGTACGGATAGTACACACCGTGTACTTTTTCTAGTGTAGTGTGAGGCCCTTCATCTCTTCGGTATAAGCAAGGTTTATTTTAGTGAGATTCCTTAGTCCATCCCTATGAGTATAAAGTGTGGCGTTATGTCTTGATCATACTATTGTGATTCCCTATATGGGTTTTTTCTTGGGTATTGTTTGATGTATCCCCCTATGTGAACAGGGTGGGATCCTCTATAATTCCTTCTACATACCAGGTAGGTTTCATGGTATCAGCATGACCTCCATGCACAAGGCATCAATACCCTATATAACAAGTTGATTTAGTATGGTTTGTGGTGTCCCAAAGTAGTCTTGGGTGTGATAACTTATCTGAGTATCAAGATCTTAGAGATCTAATGAGTACTTATTCAGAGAGACCCAATCATCATGACCTCTTAGATGAGAACCATCAGTGACAGTATGGCTCATGGAGTGAGTTCTCTTAAATGAGAATTACCTTAAATCCTTGAGTAGAATCCTGTGGATGGAAGTGGTTGAGAACTCTTTGAGTCTTGGAATTCATTATGAGTATATTTGGGTTTATTTAACTATATATTTATGGGCTGACTACTCTTGATGCTTTATGTTTAATGATTTTATAATGTCCTAGTAGGTACTTTTATATTCACCCCTATATGGTTCATGCCTATACATATCATGTTTTATGTAGATGTAATTCCTTTTCATTGTCCTAGGAGGATCTGGAGTAGGAAGAGCATATATTGGGCTAGAAAAACCAAATTTCATATTGGTGTTGCATTTTATAGTAATCCCCTCCTTCATAGCATGTTGGACTTTATTTCCATTTTTGGTGGGATTGTATTTGTCCCCTTTTTCTTTCCATACTTTTTGGTACTCTAATGGTAGCATGCATTAGTATCAATTATGTTGTTTTTCCTTGAGTATTGTATAGGAATGGATGTGTGTGTGTGCATATAGGTACTTAGTCTAATGCCTCCCATATGTGGGATATGCCTACTCGGTGTTAGTCACTATCCCCGAGCCTATTGGATGCAAGCTTTGTGTGTCACACTCATCTTACTTCCAGTCAGGCAGGCTCCAGTGGGTCGGGTCATGATATTTTATGTGCATTTTTTTCTTAAAATGTTTTTAATAATGTTTTTAATATTCTTAAATGATTTATTAAGGACTTTTTTTCCCATGTTTTATTTTTTTTTTTAAATTAAAAGGAATCTTTTTTTCATTTTCTGAATGAGTTACTTTTTGACATTTCTTAAAAAAGTGTGAAATGGATGTTTTTTTAGATTATAGGGTATGAATTAAATTTCCCACCATCATGATTACCCAATGATTTGAAGATTCCTTTAAAAGTTTCCATGATTCTTTTCAAAGAATTTTTTTCCTAATATCCTAGAAATTTTTAGTTTTTAAAAGTGAATTTCAAAGTGAAAAGGATTTTTTCCTCAAGAATGTTTTAATTATATTTTTATGGTATTTATATTCATCAAATACAACAACCCTTTATTTTACTTATGCTCCATCCAAGATATATTGTAATGATATCATCCTTCTTCTTTCTCTGGATGGTTTATAATCTGTTTTGTTTGGAAAAATATTAACATTTCATATGCTAGTTTTTTAATATGAATGTTTATGTTGATTATGTATTGAATTTTTATTCATTCCATTCATATGATGAATGAATTGTACTTAGTAAGTGATGGTAGGGTCCTGCTATATTCCCTCGATGAATCAATCAGTCTCATGAGATAAACTAGTTTAGGTATTTAGACGAGGCCTTGACTATAAGTTTTTTGAGGTCTAAGATTATGAATTCCATCACTATGAAATTATTTATTGATTTCCATGTGATTATTTGATTAATTATGATATCCATGTATAAGCTCCAAGATCATGTGATTATTTATATGGAATTATTTGATCAACATTTATTCCTACTATATTATTTTCCATGATAAAGTTATTGATTAAATGGAATATGTTTTTAGTTATTTACATTTCCATATTATTTATACCTTATTTACTCATGATATATTCCATTATACATAACCCTTAATAAGAATTTGATCTCACCACTTGTTTTTTTTCTTTTCCTCGATATATAAAGAACAAATCTTTGAATGAGTTCAAGGATGAAAAATATTTATTTTCAATATGTTTTATATTTTATTTCCAATTTGATATGGGAAACATGTATAGATTAGGGAACATAACCCTATGAATGACTTTTAGAATAATTATAAGTATAGGATAACATCTTAAAGTTTTAGTGAGGTAGAGATTATGTGATTTTCCTAGAAATAGATCCCTATTGGGATACTAAAAGAAGATGTGGTTTTGGAATAGATAAATCTAGGGGTAATAACCTTGAAAAGAGTTATATTTTGGCCATTATTATAGTGCATGGTGAGTGTACCCCTATTGCGCACCTGTTTTGACACTCCTAGGGTATATTCTTGGGTCAATTCACCTTTTCTTTATTAATCATTATCATGAATTAGGGAATAAAACCTATGGAAACCTATGATATGAAATAGTGATATAGGATAAACCTAAAGTTTCATGGGTTGATAAGTCTAAGTTTGATCATAAGTTTAAAGGCATAGATACCTCAATTGGACCCTCTATGATATAGTGGTTTTCATAATCACAAATAATGTCAATATATAGATTCTATTGTTTCATGCCATCTAATATCTCTAAGTAAATCAGTTATGTCATACTCTAAAATACATTTCAATAACTCAATAAACTATATTTATGCTTCAATATGTTTACAAGTGTATATTTACATGTATTTATGGATGTCACTTAATCTAGTAGTGCTCTGTGTAAGACAGACACTTCATAAGTTTCTTAGATTCCCTAGCACCGTTAGTTCAAATCGACTCACCGATGGATGACACACCGATGATCGACTGGTCGATTGACGATACACCGATGATCAGCTCACCGACGGATGACACACCGATGATCGACTCATCGATGGACCACACACCGATGATTGACTCATTTATGGATGAAACAACGATGATTGACTCACCAATGGACAACACACCAATGATCGACTCACCGATGGACGACACACCAATGATCAAATCACCAATGCCGACAGACCGATAGCACAAACGACTCACTGATACATTGAGTCACAGATACCGATGGAAATAACTCACTGATACTCAGAGTCACTGATACTGACATACCGATGCAAAAAAGACTGATGCTTACAGATCGATGCTGATAGACTAATGATGAAAAACCGATGCATATGAGTCACCGATATTTATGAATCACCGATAGTCATAAATATTTTTTCAAATTTATTAATTCAAATTTATTTCTAACGGTCATATTTAGACAAATTAATGTTTCTGGCATTATTTAGTGTTGTCTGTAGGACTATTCGTAGATAGTACAAGGTACATGTACGTGGGGAGAGCTTCATGCCTACTTTACCTTGAAGTATAAAAGTATTAAAAGCTAAATCGTGCAAATGGGTGAGATATAATAGGTGAATGTGCAAAATAGTGAAAATAGAACAACTCAAAAAGTTGTGTTCAAAATTCCAAGAACTCAAGGCTAGAGTACATAAGGAGTTTAATAATACAAGAAAGAATGTTCTAAATTTCTCTGAACATTCTAACATCGAAGTGATAAACCTTTCACACGTGGAAGCTAGAGTACAGAGTCTATAATACTCTATTTTGAAGCCATCTTCCAGAAGAGAACTAGAATATCATTTTATCTACTTCAATCTAGTCTAGAGCTTCACTTCATAACACATAGAGATTTCTAAACTCTTTTCTTCATTTATAAATATATTGTGGTATTGTGTTTACTTTTTCAAGCAGTGTGTTCATCTGTTCGTTTAACACACACTATCTCCTATGCATAATAGAGGATACTCAATATCCTCACACTCACTCTCTTTTTACTCTTGTATCCTATGTAGAATAATGGAAGAGATCAAGTGTGATCTTTTTGTTTCTTTTCCCATGAATAATTGTGGTAGAGGTCAAGTGTGACCTAGAACCTCGATCTTGGGTGTGGATCAAAAAGTTTATTAATATAAACGGCTTGGTGGTAGGTGATCACCAATTAGAGAGGAATAAGTCTTAGCTTGAGACTGAACTTCTTGTTTTTATCTTCTGTATATTTTCCTTTTAGTTTAATCTGATATGTGTTTATTTTATTTCAAATAAAACTAAATTAAACTTTGATAATTAGTTTATCAAGTGTTTGTATCTATTTTTAATCATTAGATTAGTTTCAAAAGTTTGACTAATCTTTATATTGGTAAATCTGATAACAAATCAATCTTATGAGAAATTAATTGTACATTCAGGAAATTTATAAATTCACTACAAACTGACTTTTATTATATTTTAATTGGGGGGTATTTATTTTAAGAATCCATTATAACATAAATTTTTATACATACTCAATTCACCTCCCTCTTGAGTAATCTACTCTGACCAACAACCTCTTTTGAGGTTTTATGTGATGGGAGTTTAGCATGATTAAGGATATTTTGGGAAAATTTTATAGTATTTCAACCCTTTAGTTTAGTATACATTTTTGTGAAAAGGTTATTTTAGTGATAGTTATTTTTATTTTATGGAAATAAGTTTGAATGTATTAATAACCTTTAGGGTTTATATGATCTTTGATGATGAAGTAATTATGGGTTATTAAAATTTGAAAATATATGTTTTATAATATTGATAACCATGAGATTGAAAATTAATTTTATGATTAATTTCATTTCTCAAGATTTTCATCATATTTTTGGGAACATTATAAGAATTATACTAATATAGTTTTAGAAAAAGGACAATCTACATTTTGGGTGATAACCCATCGCATCTAGAAAGGTTTTGGGGATTGAATCCACAACCAAAGGGTGATGAGGTTATAGCGCCTCCCACTAGTCTGCGTGATTTCGTGGTTAGTATGACATTATTTTTACTTAAACAGATTTATAGATAAATATTACATTGATTTTGGGAAATATATTATAGGATAAAATTGTTTTAATTTTTATGATTTGGAGGTGATTAATGATATTTTAGGATATGTTTTGTTGGGTTGAGGTATATATAACCATTAGGTTTAATGTAAAGGGTTATTTAGGAAGAATTATAATATGTTTTTGGAGGTGTAATAGGAAGGGTAGGAGAAAACCTTTGAGATTAAAAAATTATTTAATATTGAGGTTATTGGGGTTATTTTGGATCTAAGGTTATTTATTTAAATAATTATCCATGTTAAGAATTTGGTTTTATTATTTAATTTTGGATATTAATGTATGAAGGTTTATTCATTTTGGGTATTATCTTATATTTTTTAACTATTTTTATTTTAGTAAATATAGGAGGAATATATTTTTATTATTTTGTAGATTATGTGATCCATTAGAAGTTTATTTTAGTGCTTCATGCATCAAAAAAATAATCTTGAATACTAATCGTTTGGATAAAAATATGAGATTGTAGTGGAAATTGATTGAAGGATGAAATTATACTTTTGAAGTAAGTACATTTCTTTATATTATTAGTCTATATGGTAAAGTAATTCCTCAACTCTAAGAAAAGGATCTTGAAATAAAAAATTCTTCCTATTACAATCATTTTTGATGAATTGATGTTCTTTTTCTCACCTCTTTGATTTATAGTTTTGTGGTCGTTAACTATATTTTCATCATTCATTTTCTTATGATTAATTTTTTATATCACTCTTCATGACTACATGAACATTTTATTTTTCTCCATTTTCATATTTTCATTTGCCACTGATTTTATTCTATTTTGAAACTTAGTTTTACATTTTTCAATTGACCTTCGTATTTCTCTTTCAATTTTTTTAAGAGGAATTTTTATTAACCCTTTTTATGATGTGGGTTTTCCAAAAAGAAATTTTCAAATATTAAACCTTTGATTACTAAGAAAAAGATCATATTATAATAATTAAATTTATTAATTTTGGAGAATTTAACACACTGATAATTTAAAATAAGAACATTATGTTTGATAGCATATAGGACATGCAACACCAAACTTAAATGAACCATGAAATATTATTATTTAAATATGGTTGTTATAACCTGGTTGTTGAATTGGTAAGTATAAATATGATTAACCACATTATGAAAAAGATATAAAGTTCCTAATCAATACAAATTTATTGATTAATTATTATAAAATAATCACTCAATTTTTAGTAGACATTTTATTCCTTAAAATATGTTTTTTTCAAAAAAAAATTATATCTTTTTCTGAGAAAATATTATAATTAATTTATAGAACTTTTATAAATTTTATTTGATAAAAATTATATATTTTTTAATTATAATTTAAAACTTAACTTAGAGTAAATTTTTGTGATTTTTCTGAAAATATTGATTTTCCATTGAATCGTGAAAAATGTTGTTTTTATATTGAAAATTGTATTTTTATTTCAAACATTTAAAAAGATTTGGTTTGTTTTAAAATGGTTTAAAAGTAATATTATTTATATTATATTATAAATAATATAATTATGTTCATTGAAATCAATTTTATGTTTTAATTTAGTATATAAACATTTTTTACTTAAAGGGGAATTTTCCTAAAACAAATTTGTCGCATTTAACATTTTAAACTTAAATTAATTTATGCCAATTATAAAAATTTAATCTTGAAAAATGGATTGTATATTTTTAATAATGAGTTAAAAATTTATAAAATAGGACCCTTTTATTTTTTGTCATTGTGAATAGTAACCATGGTAAATATTTGTCACATCAGTAAGGGTAAAATGGGTAAAACATGGTTAAAATAATAAAAAAGTCTTAAAATAATCCCAAAACATTAATTAATTTAATTTTATAGGATAAATTCTACCATATTCATACAAAATTTGTATATAATCCAATTTTTTTCCATTTTCCTTTGATAATGAAATTTATAAAATTTTATGTAAAGAAAACTCTAAAATGTCCTTCTCTTGGCTTTAATATCTATAAAATTTTTAAATAAGGATAAACAAAGGATATGTTTGGTTATAAATATTTATTTGAAATATTAAATAATTATTTTTATCATATTAATTTATTTTTATTTTTTAGTGATGAAATAATTACCTTAAATTCTCACACAACACCGACACAATAGTTGTGCAAGCAATAGAAAAATCATGTAAATAATTTTAAAAACTTTAAAAGTAATATTTTTTTGGTGAATTATAGTGCCACAAAAATTTTATAGATGAATATAACATATTTGGGGGGTTTAAAGGGTTTATACTCCAATTCCACTTTTATCTTGGTGTCTTTAAAGTCAAATTAAATGAATAGTGTCAAAGATGACATTAATGATTTTTTGTGAAAAATAATATTTTATTAAATTATTTAAAAATCCTAAAAATATTACAATAGGATAATTATGATGATAATTTTTTTAAAATTTAATTATTTTTATATTTATAATCCAATTTTTACATTATAATTAAAATTATTACCCTTTAATATTGAAAAAGTTGTTACGATAGTTAAGGTCGAAAAGGGTTAATGGAGGGTTAAAACAAAAATATAAAGGTGAAAACACCACACAAATTTGTCCAATTTTTATTTTATGAGATTATTTTAACCCATAATTATATTATAATTAAATTATATTAATTTGGATCCACTTAAGAAGCAAATTATTTTATATTAATTTAATTATTTAAGAAATTCCAAGAATACCCCTCCCCTACTTATAAAATGACACCCCCTATCCTATTTTCTTCACACATAAAGAACCATTTGGTTCATAAAATAACTACCAAAACCCCTTCCTAACATCTCTTACCACATTATATAGGTCTTATTTTGGGTATAATATCAACCTTAGAGGGCTTAAGGTGTAAAACAAAGGAGTTTGTCTGAAGAAGAGGTATAGCTTTTAACCAAATGTTTTAGTTTTATTTATTCTTTTAACTCCTTAAAATATTCTTAAAATATGATGAAATAATAAAAACATTATCATAAATATACTTAAAATTTTTTATGTTAATTTCATACCCTATATTCATCTCCTCTTCTATCAAATGAAAGGTGAAAGTATCCCTCATGCATACGTACGACTTACTGTCTCCACATAGTGATACAGTTCATTTTTCATCACCATATTTTTTTGATGAGTATTATGATGGATTAAATGTTTATATAATATATTCATGACATATTTAACATTTTCAAAAGATAATATATCATCTAATTTCTTACATTTCTATTCATTGAAAAATGATAACGTCATTTGTGTGTATGTGTGGACTACAACCTCCATGAAGCGATGTGATTTTTTTTCCATCACCACATATCATGGATGATATATATAAGTTTATTTAAATAAATAATATGGTATTTATTATATAATTATCATTATATAAATATAATATATTACTTATGTTCTTTCCATCATGATCATTAAAAAATAGAAACTTTACTCATGTGTACGTACAACTTACCGTGTCCATGATTGTAACATAGTTCATTTTTCATAAAAATATTTCAAGGTTGGTTTTAAAATTATAATTTATGTATAAAAATTATAATTATTTCATGATTATTATTTCATATATTATGTAATAATTAACTCTTTTATCATAGTCAACCTACTGAAGTCATTTTGGAAATATGAACTGAATATTGTCAAAACGTTAGACATGAAATTAATTTATTAATTAATTAAATATAACATGATAAAAAATAAAATAAAATAAATATAAACTTGAAAATTTTTCTTAATCAAGTAAATAATTAACATAATTTTATTATTCATAAAGATAATGAACGTACATGACGATTCGATCATGAGTTAAGTGATTTTGTCTCAATTTCTCTTCTTTGAGGCATGCTTTAATGTTATGCACCTAATTTATTTTATATGATGTACATAACACCCTTTTTAAATTTATATAATTAATACTTCAAACTTCATTTTATTTCAAGTTTCAATTCAAATTATTTTATTTAAGGTGATTTGACTTGAAAGTTATCAAGTGGTAAGGTGTTTCTTAACTCAATTTCCATTCATTGGGTTATACTTCTACTTCATTGACTATATTATTATATGATTATGTGTTAAATGACCTATGATTTTATTATTATATATTTCCAATTGTTTTATGTGTATTTAAATTTTTCACACATCATAAATTCCTTAATTAATTCTCACTTCAATGATATAATCTTGGTAAGGGTTCTTTATCTTAATTTTGTTTCGTTGAGGCCTATTTGATGTTATACACCTATTTATATCTATTAGGAGTATATATTAATCCTTAAAAATTATATATAATTAATATAATTATATTTATGATATTTTAAGTTTTATTTGGATTTATTCTTTCATTAGGCTTGTGATTCAAAATTTACCACTGCGGTAAGGGTTTATTTCACAATCTCATCCTTATTTGGGATTATTTATGTTAACATCTCTGCTCGAAGAATTATTTGATCTTTCTCTATTAAACAAAATATATTTATTCTAATTTTTTATTTCTAAAAATTAAAATTTTCCTTTAATTTTCCTCTCTTTAAGTACTCAAGATACCAAAATAATTTTTTTAAGAAAAACAGACTGTGTTTTACTACTTAGTCAAGAATATTTTTCTTCCATGTCCATATTTTTCTTAAAATGTTTAAATAATATTTTTAATATTATCAATTGATTTATTAAGGAATTTTTTACCCATGTTTGAATTTTTAAAAAATGGTTTAAAAGTAATATTCTTATCATTTTCTGAATGAGGTACTTTTTTTATTTTTCTTCAAAAAGTGTGAAAGAAATGTTTTTTTAACTTATGCAACATAAAAAAATCCCACCATGATGATTGGCCAATACTTTGAGGATTCCTTCACAAGTTTCCATGATTGTTTTCAAAGAAAATTTTTTCCTAATATATTTGAAATTTTTAGCTTCTAAAATTGAATTTAAAAGTGAAAAGGGTATTTTCCTCAAGTTTTTTTATTGATATTTTTATAGTATTTATATTCATAAATGACAACAACCCTTTATTTTACTTATGATTCATTGGGGGTATATTTTAATGATATCATCCTTATTCTTTCTATGGATGGTTTATGATCAGTTTGATTTGGGGAAATATTAACATTCCATAGCTAGTTTTTAAATACGAATGTTTATATTGATTAGGTATTTAATTGTTATTCACCTCATTAATATGATGAATTAATTGGACTCAATATATAATGGTAGGGGTTATATATATCCCCTCAATGTATTGATAGGTCTCATGATACAAACTAGTTTGGTTATTTGGCCAAGGCCTTACCCATTTATGTAAGATAACATGACATAAGGCCTTGACTGTAAGTTTATAATGTCCAAAATTGTTTATTAGGTTACTATGAAATTAGTTATTTATGTCCATGTGATTATTTGATTAGTTGTGATATCCATGGATAAGTTTCAAGTTCATGTGATTATTTATATGTAATTATTTAATTATCATTTACTCCTATCATATTATTCTTCATAATCAAGTTATTAATTAAATGGAATTTTTTTTTTGTTATTTACATTATCATGTTGATTATTCCTTATTTACTCATGATAGCTTCTGTTGTACATAACCCTTACTAGGAATTTTAGTTTACACTTTATTTTATTTCCTTTCCCTAGGATATGAAGAAGGATTCTTTTAATGAGTTCAAGGATACATAATATTTATTTTAAATATGTTTTATATTTTATTTATAATGTAATATGGGAAGCATGAATGTATTTAGTTTACCAAGACTTCTAAACTATTCAAGATTTGATTGTTTGTATCTTATAATAATGTAATAAAGTAACCACCGACTCTAGGCTACTAAGATCGGGTTTTTTATAGTCTACTAGGGAGAGGATCTATGTTTATTTTAAGGTGGATTATAACACCCATATAATTCATGATTTATATTTTCTTTTAAATAAATTCAATCTCTTTTATAGCTTGTGATATACACAACTTTGAGTCTAAAAGAACCGTAAAATGGTATGCTATTATAGCCTAGTCATTAAATTAGAGGTTGTGAATAGTAATAACTAAATTATAAAAAATATATGATTTAAAAATTTATAAATAAATTTATTTTTTATCAATTTATTATAAATAAAAATAATAATCTTTTGAAAGAAAAAAATATATCTTTTTAAAAAAACTGTATTTTTTCTAAAAAACAGTTTCATCGCGTTTTATGCGCTTATGATAAAATTATTTTTTTTACACTTTTAGAAAATTTATTTGAAAATTTTAAATTCATTTTTTAAATCATAATGACAAAATTATCTTAAAGTTAATTTTTTAGAATTTTCTGAAATGATTAATTTCTCAATGAATATTAAAAAATACTGATTTTTTATTGAAAACTGCTTTTTCATCTAAAGCATTTACAAAGTTTCATATCTTTAAAATTATTTTAAAATTAAAATTAGTTAAATTATTTTATAATTAATCCAATTTACTTCATTTTAATTAATTATAAGTTCAGTTTTAATATAAAAACTTTTTATACTCATGAAAACTTTTCATTTGGAAAATTATTTTTTCATCATGTCTACAAGTTTAACTTTAAATTAAATTATTCCACTTATGTGAATTTAATTTTAAAAAATATATTCCATATTTTTATTAATAATAATTAATATTATATAATAATTTCAACTTAATTTTTTTGTCATAATTAATAGTAAAAACAAAAAAAAATATCGCGGTTAAGGTTAAAACGGGTTTATCGAGGGTTAAACTAAGAATATAAGGGTTAAAATAACCTAAAAGATTTTAAAATTCCTATTGTATGGACATATTTATACCTTAACCCATTTTATTTTAGATAATTATCCATTTTGGATCCTTGTGTCATGTAAAAAATGTGGGTACAATTTATTCTTTTCAAAAATTCTAAGTGTATCCATCCTCCCACTTATAAAAGAGAACCCCCTATCCTATCCTATTAACACCTAAAAAACCCTTTTATTCATCCAATTACTACCCAAATAACTTCCTAAAATACCTCACCATTACCTATAATCCCTATTTTTATCATAAAACTATTTTAGGAATTCTTTAGGTATAAACCTAAAGAGGTTCTCTGAAGAAGAGGTATAGTTCTTAACCATGCATCTTCATATTATTTATTCTTATAACTCCTTAAAATATTTTCAAAATATGATAAAATAATAAAATAATTATCTTAAATATACTGATACATTATTATGTTAATTTAATAACCTATATTCATCCCATATTCCATCAAATGAGAAACAAAATTGTCGATTGTGTGTACGGCGGACTACCACCTCGCAAACCGATGTAATTCATTTTCTATCACTGCCTCTCAAATATGGAAATAATGATATATTTAATTTATATATATGATATTTATGACACAATTATACTTCTAAAATTATAATATCACATCTACCTTCTTACCTTCCAATCCGTTGTAAAACAATTATACTGCTCGTGCGTACATGTGAACTACTACCTCTACATAGCGTGTGATGTGTTTTTAATTTTATTTTGAAATGGATTTTAATAAGGATATATTTAATGATTATATATGATATATATTATATAATAATTATTTTTTAAATGTGAAAAATTATTTTCCTTTTTTTCTTCCATTAAAAAAATGAAAATAGTGTTCATGCGTACGTACGGCTTACCGTCTCTATAAACGGTGTAACTCATTTTTATAACTCTAAATTTTATAGAATATTATGAATAATTATATAGTGAATATATATTATATTTATATCATGGGTCATATTTTTTATATTATTGAACCATGATCAAATTAAAAGGATTTAAACTACCAAACCAAAATATATGTGAAAAACAAAACAGTTATCACCCAAAATAGTGTTTTTAATAAATTTTTAATAAATGGGTGATAAATTTTTATAATAAAATAATATATTTTATTATATATTAGTATTTTTCTTGAATATATTTATAATAAATCTATATTTATTATATAGGTGGTTCAAACACATCTGAAGGAAATCAGACCTGAGGTAAGGGTTTCTCGTCACTTTTACTTCCGTGAGACATATGTCATATTCACCACTTATTTATTTTGTGTGGTGTATATACTACCCATTTTATATGTTATAACATAAATATATATATATATATATATATATATATATTCATGGTATTTAAATTTGTATTTGAAGTTATTCCTTTCATGGGGATTATGATTAAAAAGTTACCAAAGTTGTAAGGTTTTATTTCACAATCTCATAATTATTCGGGATTGTTTATGTTTAAGTATCCCTTGGGGAAAGAGTTTGATATTTCTATCTTAAACCCAATATATTTTCTTATCATATGGTTACTCATGATCTTTTTATGTAATATTACCATTTTCCTCTCTTTCTTACTTAAAATGATTGAGAAAATTTTTTTAATAAAAGTTGAATTTATTTCTATCTTCGGTCAAAAATAATTTTCTTCCATATCCATGTTTTCTAAAAAAAATCAAAAATATTTTTAACATTCTAAAAATTATTTATTAAATAAATTTTTACCCATGTTTTAATTTTTAAAAAAATTAAAGGAATATTCATTTTGTTTTCTGAATAAGGTACTTTTAACCTTTTTACACAACATGAAAAGAATGTTTGACTGGGAATGTATTATTTTGATACCATCCTTCATATTAATCTAGATAGTTTGTGATTTTTTTTATTTATTGGGTAAATTATTAACATTTTGTATGTTATTTTTCAATACAAATGTTTACATTTATTGTGTTTATCCCCTTTTATATGAGGAATTCCTTAGACTTAGTAAGTGATGGGCATGGCCTATTATAGCTCATTGATGCATCAGTAGGTCTCATGAGACAAACTATCTTGAGTTTTTGTATGAGGAATTATCCATTTATGTTTTATGTCTTGTAATGATTCCTTTATGGTATGGTTATGATATATGGCATTATTCATTACCTCATTATGAGATTAGTTATTGATTCCCATGTGATTATTCTGTTAGTTAGAATATCCATGGATAAGTTTCAAACTCATGTGATTATTTATATTGAATTATTTTGATCATTATTTATGCCTACAATATTATTCATCATATTCAAGTTATTGATTAAATGGAATGTATTTAAATTATTTACCTTTCTATATTTATTGTTCCTTATTTTTTTATGATATATTTTGTTGTATGCATACCCTTACTAAGCATTAGAGATCACCCCTTTTTTATGTTCCCTTTCCTCAGGATTTCAAAAAATGTGTTATGATTAATATATAGGGATATGCTAAAGGGAATAGTTTTATCAAATAAAATTCTGTGTTATATTTTATGCTTTTAATTGTAATATAAGATTCAAGTATGTATTTAGTCTCCCAAGATTACTAAACTATTCAGAAATTTGGGATGTGATTCCTTTTATCTAGTGTTAATATTATAAAGTAACCACTGATTTTGAGCTACTAGGGTCATGGTCATTACTATTGGTATTAGAGAAAGTTCATTAGAAACCTTGGGAATTATATTTAGTAAAACATATATTAGATAACATAACTCTATGAATGACTTTAAGGATATTTCTAAGTATAGGATAACATACTAAAGTTTTGGTAAGGTAGAGATGATGTGGTTTTCCTAGTGATGAATACTTGTCTAGATACTACAAGTTGATGTGGCCTTCACATAGTTGTAACTAGGGGTAATAAATCTGAAAATATTGCATTGGTATTTGACTTGATCTTCACCTGGTGCAAGACAACGGGCCTTGATTCACACCAAGTTTGAAACTCCCAGGGTATATTCTTAGGTTAATTCACATTTTATTTATAAACCAACATGAATGATTTTAATAGATTGTGATGATGAATGAATTAGGTTAAAACTAAGGTTTATTATATTTGAAAGAAGGTTTCATTATTTATACATCCTATAAATGATTATATGTTTTCCACTATAATTATTATTGCTCACACTATGCTTTTTGGTTTTATTCAATGGCTAGAACCTAAAGGAGTCGTATTAACATTAAATATGATGGAAAATGTGGTTTTTATGAGAAAAAAATGGGATTATGACTAGATTGAAAGATATTGTGATTATTTATAATTTATTGTCATGATATATTATTAATAACCTACACCATAACCAACTCTAAAACTCACCAAATAAGAAGAGGATGAAGTCTACTAAGAGCTCGAGTGATAGAGACCATGGAGGAAAGATGGCACAATTTCCTTCATGTCAAAAATGTGGAAAGATGCACCCGAAAATGTACAAAAAAATGTTTTATGTGTGTAAAATAAGGGAATAATGTAATAAATTGATGAGGAAAAGTGAAAAGTTCAATAGAGAGAAATAAAGTTCATCCTAGAGATCCATTTATAGCTTATTATATTAAATTTGGGGAAACTAAAAAGTATCCAAGTTAATATCCTCTTTTAAAGTTCAACTCCTAGACCAAGGAATTACCTATGTAATATAAATCATTGAAGTAAAAGTTTTTAAGGCATTTATGTATTGGGATTTAAGAATTATGTTATAGAAGTGTTTTTTATCAATGGTATTTTGGTTATAAGAATCATTAAGCATCTAAGGATTGTGTTAATTTTTGGAAGAATATATGTATTCATCTAGGATTAACTTACGAGTTATGGATACCATCATGGGTTTATGAATTTAAGGTTGATCATAATTTAAAATTCTTAAACGTCCCTTTTAAAGTTTTATGAGATGTTAGTTTATTAATATTAAGGATATTTTGGGAGACATTTATGGAAATACAACCCATTGGTTTAGTATATGTTTTAGTTAAAAAATTATTTTAAGGAAGAATGAATTGACATTTTTTGGACATAAGTTTAAAGGTATTAGTAAACTTTAAGGTTTGTCTTATCTTTTATGTTGTGGTAATTATAATATATTATAATTTTAGAATTTTATTGGAATTATATTAATATAGTTTTGGAAAAAGGGACAACCTACATGTCGGGTAACAACCCATCACATCCGGAAAGGATGCGGGTCTTGAACCCACAACCGAAGAGTGAAAAGGGTGCAGCACCTACCATTGGCCTACATGATATCCTATTTAGTATGACATTATTTTTAGTTAAACAATTTTATAGATAAATATTAAGTTTATTTTGTGAAACATGTTATTGGATCAAATATTTTTTGGAATTTTTATGATTTTGAGGTGATTAATGATATTTTGAAAGACATTGTATTAGGTTGAGATATATATATATATATAACCATTATTTTTAACATAAAGGATTATTCAGGAAAAAATCTATTATGTTTTGGAGGTGTAAGATAAAGTGTATGAGATAACATTTTAGGATAAAACACTCTTTAAATGTTGAGGTTATTATAGTTATTTGGGATATATTGTTATTTGTGGTAAACATTTGGTTTTATTATTGAATTTTAGATATTAATATATTATATTTAACCATACTCGATAACATGTTCTAATCATTTTGATTTTATTAAATACCGTATGAATATATTGTTATTCTTTTATGGATTATGTGATCTTTTAGAAGTTTATTTTAGTGCTTTGGGCATAAAAATCATCTTGAATACTCAACATTTGGGGAAAAATATAAGATTGTGGTGTAAATTGATTAAAGGATGAAATTATTCTTATTAATTAAGTATATTTCCTTATTTTTTCTTCTAAATGGTAAATAAATTCCTCATCCCTAGGAAAATAATTTTAAAAAACTTCTTTTAAGTTCCAAATAGGAAACTGATCAGGGCCTCTAAGAGGAATCATTTTCCCTTCCTCTTTACTAGGGTTCCTTTTCAATAGTGATTTGGAGTGGTGGATTCCTTTTCTCTTAATCTATAGTGTCTCATAACCCTCTTCTATGTCTTTCTATGCTACCTCCTACTTCAAACGATCCATGTTCTCTCATCTCTCATTGATTCTTAGATTCCCTTACTTCAATGGGGTTTCCAACTTTTAATTTTGTTGTTTTTCCTTTTGGTTGGATTTCTTCACAGGATGGTTTGAGTTTTTGATAATTTTCATGTCTTGATCTGGTGTAGATCTCTTTATTCTTATGTGGTTACTTCTCTCTATTGAATAGATCAGTGATTCTTCCTATACTCTTACCATCTTCTTATGCATTCTAACCTTATTGGTCTAGAACTATGATTATTAAAGATGGTTTTTTAGGTGATAGATGAGGTTTCTCCAGTGTCCTAGAGGAGTGGTCTGTGGTTTTATGGTTTCTCTGATAGTCCCATTATCTTTTGGTTCTTCGATGGAGGAGATGGTGATGATGATTTCATTTCTATTGGTGTAGTTCTGAAGGTTTGTGATGTTAGTCCTAATGAATGTGGTGGCTTGATACAGAGGCCTTATCCCACCTCAAGCTCTGCTCTAGATTCCCACTTCATCTATCCTTCCTAAGTTAGTCTGGTATAGTGGTTCATAAAGAGGTTTTGGGATATTCTATTTGGGTAGTCTTCATTGTATGAAGTGGTGCAACCTTCATCGGCTTTATTTGGATTTATGATGGTATTTTTTCTAGTGTTCATGTTGGTCTAGCATTTGAGGTTGTTTCATCCTCAAATTTGATTGTTCTTGGTTTCATTATTTTTTCCTTCTAGTGTTTTTTAGTTCTATTTTGGTGAAGGTATGATGTTCCAAATATGTTCATAGATCGCTTTGGTGAAGGAGGTTATTGGTTTTCATCCTTGATGACATCGACGAAATTCAAAGGTGAAGTTTTCAACATGGTGCTATGAAGGATGGGGTTAATATTCTGGAAAAGGTTGTGTCTCACTCTAGTGATTACAACTACTAGTTTTCTTCCTCTATGATGACATCAAATCTCAGAGGTGAAGATTTAGTGATGTTTTAGGTGGGTTTTTTTTCTTAGTGGAAATTCTAAAGGGAGGTGTTGGTGGTTTTGATCAAGGTATTTATTTGTTTTTGAATCCCTTGGCTACTCAAATCCCTTCTCTAACCTCACATTCCTCTGCCCCTCTCACATTCTGGTCTAAAGTAGTGTTTACAAAGAGTTTCGGGGATGCGTGGTTCGATGGTCTATGGTGTTCCAAGCATGACATTATTTAGATAATTTCCTTCTAATTGGGTTTCCTCATCGGTGTTTTTTTATTAGAGACGTCAGTGTGAAGTTATTGGTTTGATGGATTTGTTTGTTGTTTCTTCCTCGACATCGTCGGTGAAGGTTTGGTGGGTTTGTTACTGAGGGATGATGTCTAGTGGATTCTCACTAGAAAAGTGGAGATGATGACTAAACCTGAGTGTCAAGGGGCGCGGCCCAAGGTGCTCACAGTTCAAGATCTTTCAACCCATGGTGATTCATTGGTGTTGGGATCAATGCATGGACTAGAGTGCATTTCAAAATTTGAATTTGTGGTTTTGTTTGATTACTATATTGAATTTTTAATTTTATTTTTGAATTCTTAGTGTTACTGTATTTGAATTTTTGAATGTGTGGTTAATACTAAACCTTAAAGTATATTTTAGAAAAATAAAAAAAATGGATTTGGAGGAAAAGGATTTAGAAACAAAAAAAATTGTCCTATTACCTTCATTTCTGATAAATCTATGGTCTTTTTTACACCTCATTGGTCTATGGTTTTTTGGTCGCTAACTTTATCATGATCATTCACTTTCTTATGATCAATGATCTTTATCACTCTCTATCATTATTTGGGTGTTATGATTTTCTTCCATGTCCATATCTTCACTTCCCAATAATTATTCCCTTCTAGGAAACCTAGTTATGTGTTATTATAAATAATCTTCATACTTCCCTTTCTCTCTTATCAAGAAGAAATTTTATTAACCCTTTTTATGATGTGGGTTTTCAAAAAAATGTTAGACCTTTGATGACCAAATTATAATTGATAAGGAAAAAATTATTTAAGGGGGTATAATGTAACACCATGAGAATTTACAATATTTATTTCCTTTTAAATAAATTCAATATCTTTTATATCTTGCAATATATGAAACCCCAAGTAAAAAAGAACTGTAAAATAGTATACCATTATAACCTAGTCATTAAATTGGTAGTTAGGAATAGTAATAACAAAATTATTAAAATAATATGTTTTAAACATGTATAAATAATTTTATTGGTTATCAATTTATTATAAATAAAAATAAGAATCATTTGAAAGAAAAATAAATGTCTTTCTAAAAAAATAGTTTCATCGCATTTTTCACAATTATGCTAAAATTATTTTTTGACACTTTTAGAAAATGAAATTCATATTTTAAATTAGTATTATAATATTATCTTAGATTTAATTTTTTAGAATATTTTAAAAATGTTACTTTTTTATGAATAGTGAAAATACTGATTTTTTTATTGAAAACTTTCTTTTCATCTAAAGAATTTACAAAGTTAAATTTTTTTTAAAATTATTTTAAAAGTAAAATTAGTTCAATTATATTATAATTAATCCAAATTAGTTCATTTTAATCAATTATAAGTTCAATTTTAATATGAAAACTTTTTATACTTATGAAAACTTTTCCTTTGAAAAATCATTTTTTCATCACGTTTAAAGTTTAACTTTAAATTAAATTATTCCACTTATTTGAATTGAATTTTAAAAAATGGATTTTATATTTTTAATCAGAATAATTAATATTATATAATAAGGTCAAATTAATTTTTGATCCTAATGAATAGTAAAAATAGTAAAAATTAATTATTAAGGTTAAGGTTAAAAAGGGTTTACCGTTAAACTAAGAAGATAAGGGTTTAAATGATCTAAAAACTTTTTAAATTCTATATTTCTAGTCATATTTCAACCTTTTCTAATATAATGTTTGAGAATGGTCCATTTTTTAGCCTTATGGCATGTGAAAAACATGGGTGCAATTTATTTTTTTCAAAAATTCCAAGTGTGTATCACCCCCCCACTTATAAAAGGGCACCGCCTCTTCTATCCTCTTCATACTAACAAAAAAAATTGGTTCATACAAAAATAACCCAAATAAATTCCTTAAATACCTCCCCATTACCTATAGTGTCCCTGGTTTGATCATAAAACTATTTTAGGAAGGATTTAGGTATAAACCTAAATAGGTTCTCTGAAGAAGAGGTGTAGTTCTTAGCCGTGAATCTTTATCTTAATTATTCATATAACTCATTCAAATATTCTATAAATATGATAAAATAATAACACTATTATCTTACATATATTGATATGTTATTTTTTTAATGTAATAACTTATATCCATCCCATATTCCATCAAATGGGAAACGAAACTGTTGATCATGTGTGTGATGGACTACCGCCTCATGAATTGATGTAATTCATTATCCATCACTACCTATCATTGATGGATATAAAGATATATTTAATGTATATGTATTATATTTATGATACAATTATACTTATTAAATTATAATATTTCATTTACCTTCTTACCTTCCAATCCATTGGAAAATGATAATGTCGCTTGTGCGTACGTGTGGACGACCACCTTCACATAGCAATGTGATACATTTTTCATTTTTTTTTTTTGTGAAATGGGTGGTGATAAGGATATATTTAATAAATATATATGATATATATGAGATAATAATAATTCTAGAAAGGTTAAATATTATTTACCTTTCTTTCGTTCCATCTATTAAAAAAATGGAAAAAGTGCTCATGAGTACATACGACCTACCATCTCTATAAACAGTGTAACGTATTTTTATACCTATAACTTTTATGTATTACTCTGAATACTTATATAATGAATATATATTATTTTTATATCATGGGTGAAATTTTTATATAATGGAACCATGATCAAATTACAAGGATCAAAACTACCAAACCAAAACATATGTGAAAAACAAAGCAATTATCACTTGGAATAGTGTTTTTAATAAATAATTATTAATAAATAGGTGATAAAAAGTTATAAGAAAATTATATATTTTATTATTTTATTTTTATTCAATTTTCTAAATTTCATTTAGATTTTAGTTATACTATATTTTATGTGCATATATTTTTTAATGTGTAAATATTATGTTTTTAATCAATAATGTTTGTGTCATGTAAATTAATTTTGGTTTATTATATTGATGAAATTATTTTTATTTTAAAATATTTTTTAGATATTTATGTTATGTTTTAAGTTTTAATTATATTATTTTTATAGTTTATATTTTATAATATTTAAAGTTACTTACTTGAAATTTAATTATTTATCCTATGTTTTAAGTATTAAGCTTTGAAAGATTAAAAATGTTAAACTATAATTACAATATAAATGAAAATTAAAACATAAGCTAAACATATAAAAAACATTTGAAAGAAAAAAATAATTTCATCAATATAATAGATATAAAATAATATAGATGATATAAAAATTTATTGTTTCAAATCCTTAAGTCAATAGAAAACATATAAATGAATGAGTACAATCATTGTCTATGATGAGGTCCCATACCACAATCTAGTGTGTAAATAGTATGCTCGTATCAAGATCACCAACCTCAGTGTTGGGGTGGAATGTGATAAGATAGAGATGGATCTTCCTGTAGTGTTGGAACATCAAATGTTTGATGTTGTGTTTGTGAATCATCGAGAGGAGATATTACCAGGATTTCATGATGTGCACATGATCATTCTCCCACTATATAAGTGAAAGGACCTACCACTATCTGAGGGGGGGACCATACGGTCTGTGAAGGGTCAATCAAAAATGATGGAGGCATGGGAAATGACTCGTGATATGAGCTCAGATCAGCTATACCTAGTGAAAACTATGGATATGATGAAAATATAAATGGATCCCATGTCTTTCAGTGAACATCTGTAATCAGATGATCCAGGAATGCTAGAGGTGTGGCCTCTTCCTATGGAACAAGTGATGCCTCACATATAGCACGATGTAGTCTATGTCATCGTCACCGCAGCTCCTCAACATCAGCAACTACTATAGGAGGTTTCTGAGTAGGAACCTCCTCTCCTTTGGTGGGAACATCATCTAACAAAGGTGAATGATCAGATGTACTATTATTTAGAGCATGATATACTAGCATCATCTCCTGTGATGTAGTATGGTACGCTACCTGGATACAAACCATACCCTCCTCCGGATCAAACATGTAGATAATATGTTGTAGTCATGTATAGTGTAAATAGATTCAAATTGAATTAAAAAAATGTATAGAAAATAAACTAATGTAAAGTTATTGAATTACCAGATATTGAATCCCTCTTTCATGTGGTTTAAGATACAGTATTGACTTTAGTCATACCATAGATCATACTTGAGCAATTTTGATAGATGGAATCATATCATACGCATTCCCTTGATATGAAACAATGCATGTCTATCCTAGAGTTCAAGATACTCTTCATGTATTTAGTGACAGTCGATATCTTGCCTCCCCCATCAACTTCAAGTAATGAAGTGTTATTGACTGTCTGGGTGGAAATAGAATACGCTAAACAAATCCAACTGGAGCATGAATCTATCAGGCCGATTCTGCTCAACAATATGAAAGTGAATGAGAGTCATTACAATTGTGGCATCATGAATCCCACCATTTCAATATGTAGGAAGTTGATCTAATAGAGCCCAGTATGGTGGCCATGAAATCTAAAATAAAATGTGACATTTGTTAAAATATTTTGTTACTAATTTCCCAAAATGATAATATTATGAAATTTATTAGTCAATAGAGGAATGTATATACTTACATCACCAGGTAATAGCCTGAATGGACCAAAGGCCTTCATTTTTATTGATTTTGATAACCCCCCTTTCAAGGGATGAAGGGGAACCCTTACAAGGCCCGTAGGCTCAGAGATTACATGGACCATAGGCTTAGAGATTACATGACCCAAAGGTCTTAGGGAATTCAACCAGACTATATACAAGGAACTTCCCCTCCCCTAGATCATTATGATCTGATTGATATGTCATGCATAATGCTCTATATGGGTATGTTAAGCATGCAGAATCCCATTTGTATCTCTCGAGCTTATCAAAGTCCTTTAGTATCCCCAAATACATCATGTGGACATGCATACCAAAGTGATCAACCCACAATGTTCCCCTAATGAGCTACAATATATATACACAGGCGTGACGCATGACAATATATTCATCAGCATTAATGGGTAAATGTGTGAAGTGTATGTATAACCAACTCATGGATAGAGAACCTCCATCTGTAGCAGTATCATCCCCCATAATGTCGAGACCAAGAAATAATTGTACTAGCTCAGGCTAGTCTCTATGGGTGGTCCCTATAATTGTATCACCCTGGATGGGAAGATTGGTCATAACTATTGCATCCTCAAGGGTGATGGTCATCTCTCCCATGGGTAAGTGGAACGTGTGAGTCTCAGGTCTCCATATCTCAATGAGGGAAGTAAGGAGGTGATGATCAAAAAATTTATAATCAGATACAATGACACCATATAATACAATGCGACGTAGGTATGGTATAATAGCGGCTGGAGGCGGAATGTGGTGATAATGGTGTGCTCTACGCACCTTAATTCATCGAACATCATGGACCACTAGCACCTCATGTGTAACATGCCTATATTACTCAGGGAGTAGAGTATTATCCTCCATATTTTCATATAAAAATGAAATAAATATTATGTGTAAAATGTAAGAATGTTATGATTGGTAGAATGTAGGATATAACATGTCTATTCCCATTGTTTTATGAATTTTTTCTTACCAAAAGAAAATAGAATTTCTTCATGTTTCTCAAAGCATATGATTATTTCTATATTTTATGATTATTTTAACATGTTTCTAATCCATGGTATATATTATATACTTCTATGATAGTCTTTTTATAACTCTTTTATCTCATTCCACGATAGTTATCTCTTATGATTTAATTAATCCTTTTAATCAAATATTTCTCCCATGCTCATGTGATCTCTCATGCTTATGATATAACCCTTTATGACTTGTTATTAATTTTTCCATTATTGAGATTTTTATCTCACTCCTTTTGTTTTCCCACTTCTTTAGGACAAGCTAGATTTCATAGCCTATCCTGGAATGGAAAATTTCTATAGCTAATAGACTGGATCTCTGGCCTCATATTTAAAAGACCATGAACTCTTTCCTAAAGTTCTCTTAGAGGAAAATAATCAGATGTTCTAACCATTTTTGTTGGTTGTGTACTATATAAATCTCCTTGCTTAGTTTGAATAACTTCCTCATAGCATTAGACATAGGTAAACATGATTTTCAAAGTGAAAAAATATTTTTGATCAAGATTCAGATAGTTTAAATAATATTGACAATAAGAAATAATCATGTAGCGTTGACCACACAATCGTTACTTTACTGAAATTTTAGAATTTTTTATTATATACTCAATTATGACACTAATTTTTTGTAGTCCAAATTTGAATATTCCTAAAGGTATGTCCAGTAGTTTATAAAGAGAATGTGAATCATCTAAATCATATCCCTCGGGAGTGTCAAACCAGGTGTGTATAAAATCTCATTTTTGTTCACCATGTGAAGATCAATTCAAAGCCCAATGCACCCTTTTCGGGGTTATTACTATCGGAATTGGTGTTCTAGGAACAAATATTTTTACTTTGATTACATAAATATTCTATGTATTGAATATTAATAAAACTTATTATTATATATTGTTTATTGTTTTGTATGACACTAATGTAATAACGTCCTAGAGTATATGTCGCATTGATAAGGTCATAGTAGTTCCCCGCTGTGATGAGAACCTTGATGTGCTATGACGATATTCTAAAATAATGTTTTGTGGTTGGATAACATACTATGATGGGACACATAGTACATAGACTGTCAGGTGTGAGTACTCATAAGCAGATGAGGCTTCTTCTCATGAAGTTTGCACTTAGTAATCTCCAAGATGAGAGATTATGAGAACAGACCTGCCAGTAGGAATTCCGCATGTTTTGGTGTCATCGTATATTCCTATCTACGAGCATGTGTGATGGTCCTTAGACTTTAAGATTATTATTAATGCATGTCACAACTCATGTACTTAGATGTATTTCGTAAACCATGACAATAACAGTTCATGGTGAAGTTGGATACGTTGGGTGTTTCATGAGTGACATGTCATTAATGAATAAGTCGATGAAGGATTTGTCGCTTCCATATTTATGGAACTTGATATTTCATCCCTTTTATTGTAATAGAACCATCATATTAAATTCCATATTCATGGTGTAACAACTTTGTTTATTTCAAATAGTCAAAGAAAGACATATCGAGCATATAGGTTGGTGACACGGATGTGCAACCTACTTGATGAGATATTGTGACAATGGGATTATATTACATAGTGAGAATTCTTATATGGTTGTCGATGTTTCAATATTAAGTTCTTTTTCTTGGGTACCTTGAACCATTCCTAGACAGTAATCGTGGACTTTAGGTAAGTCCGCCTAATGCCAACGAGAAAAAATCCTAGAGATTCATGCACTAAGTGTTTCCGTTGATCTCAATTAAATTCTATTTGAGTTTAATTAATGGGATAAATATTATTCTCAAGTCTGAGGAATAATTTTATTCAATTTATATTGATCGCATAAATTAAATAAATATTTATTCGTCGGCATATGAATAAAATAATTATTTTATTTATTGAATATTTTAATAAATATTATTCACTAGATTGTAAATAAAATATTTATTTACGAATAAAATATTTATTTGATTGTTCAATAAATGATAGAGGAGTTTGAACGGACCAAGACTGAGTTTGTTGAAAAATAATAATTAACAAGACCGTTATATGATATTTGTTATTGCGCAAGTTGGCACACGCCGCAAAATAATAATTATATAATTATTATTATACGACATGGGATTTATTAAAGGTAATAAATGTTATTTAATGGTCGGTATGCAATTAAATAATATTTTAACTTAAATATCAACTCTATAAACAGGTAGCTATGTCAATTGTGTAGATTATCCAAAAATTAAGAATAGAGAATCATTGCACACAATGAATTCTCATTGGTTAATTAATAGTTATTAAGTAGTTGCTTTATATTTAATTATTAGTTAATTAATAGTTATTCATTAATTAATTATTATTATTTTTTAACCAGCAACCAAGGAATAAATATTATAAAAGAAAGAGGTTACAAGAGTCTAAAAGATGGAATCATGTTACAATCCTTATCATGAAGAGGGAGAAGATCGGCGGGTAGATCATTGAACCAGGTAATGTCTTGATTTACTCCCTTATTAGCAAGGACATTTGCAACCATATTTGATTCACGATAAACATGAGTGATAATTTAATTGATATTGAGAAGTGAGTGGATGTAATCTATCATTTCGGCCTCCAAAGAAGAGGCAATGTCGCAGCTACCAAGAAAGAAACCAAGGATCTAACCAAGGTGATTCCTGAAGATGGCTCCACAACCCGCAGGATTTGGATTGCCTTTGGAGGCACCATCCACATTTAATTTAATCTATCCAGGAAAAGGATATTTCTAGAACACTTCAAAAGTGCGATGAGGTTGGAAAAGGTTTCCATTAATCCGGAGACGTCGTAGAATTCCAAATTCATCAACATTGTTGTTGTAATGGCCCTTTTGCATCAATGCAGCTTCGCGTATGGCAATAAGGATCTGTATCTAACCTGAATTATGGATGAGTGAGTAATTGTTATGAATAATAGCATTTCTATCATACCAGATCACATGATGGAGCTCAGCAATAGCATCAAGGAAAAGGTTCTTAATTTTCAAAGAACTTTCCATTTCCGCACATCTCTTTAGTTGAGAGTTGACAGAGTCAAAAATCAACCATCTATAGTCAAATATGTCAAAAATATAGTTCCAAAGAGCAGAATTAGTGGCACAAGAAAGAAATAGATGATTAGTATCTTCTCTGTGTTGGTTGGAGAGTCTACATTTAGAGAAAAGTTGAATTTCAAACGATTGAAGGCACCTGTCTGTGTGAACTCTATTGTGAGAAAGGCACCAAATAAGAGTGAATCTTGAAGGATTTATCCAAGGTTTGTTAAAATATTTTAACCAACCAAAATCACTTTCAGAATTACAAAAATAATGATTATAATAATTTTTTGAGTTAAGCATACCATTGTGAGAAGGCTCCCAAATTAAAAAGTCTTCAGTGTTTGAGAAAGGGTAGTTGTCAATGGGATGCATAATGGTTTCAGGGAGATGTTCATTTTGAGAATTTAGCATATCTCTAATTGAATAGTTGGTATTCTCAAGGGTTTGATCTGGAGGAATCATATAAATTAAGGGTGTGCAAGTCCAATTATCCAACCAGAAATTCATGGAGGAAACCCTGGAAACCATCCATCTAGAATTATTCATAATACTGGAAAAATTTTGCTTAATGGATAGCCAGATATAAGAGTTAATGAAATTCAAATTGTCTTCCTTAAGTTTGTTAAGAAATATATTTTTGAGGAAATCGATAGAATCATAATTGTTATAAAGAAGGTTCCAAGTGAGTCTGGCTTGAAGGGCCTCATTAAAATATTTAATATTTTTTATTCCAATATCATCCTTTTCAATAGGTTTGCAACAAGTCGACCAGGGGACGGTCACAAGTTTTCTTTCCATAGTGATACCTGTCCAAATAAAAAAAATTATTAAGATGCTCATTTTTTTATAAGGACAACAGGCCATTTATAGATCATCATGGAGTAAACTATCTTATAAAAAATAGTAGATTTGACCAGGCATATTCTTCCTTTTATAGAGAGATATTTACTTTTCCAAGAAAATAGTTGATTAAGAACTTAGTCGACTGTTGTAGAAAAGTAACAGGACTTGGGTCTGCCCCAAAAAATGGGAACACCAAGATAAGTAAAAGGAAAAGAGCCTTCTTTTAGGCCTAAGTCACTGATAATGTTGCATTTCCTACTAAGAGGAAAGTTTTTTCCAAAGAAGATACAGTATTTGTTCCAACTAATGGTTTAACCAGAAACCTCTTCATAGTGAGAGAGATAATTTTTGAGGTTTTGAATATTTCTTTTATCACCTTTTAAGAAAAGGATTATATCATCCGCATATAACGGGTGAGTGGGAGCATTCACATTCCTAGAAACATGGATGGGCTTTAAGTTTGGTTTGTACCACAAGACGAGTGAGCAGGTGACTAAGATAGTCTTCCGTAATAGAGAAAAGAATGGCAGAGAGGGGGTCACCTTGCCTAACACCTTTGGTGCATTTGAAATAGCCCTTGGGAGAGCCATTGACCAGAATGGAAATAGAGGCCAAGTTGAACAGGGTTCTGATTGCAGTGATAAAGGAGTCACTAAATCCAAAACCTTGAAGAACCTTAAAGATAAAGCTCCAATCCATGGTATCAAAGGCTTTTTTAATGTCAAGTTTAATAGCAATATTACCTCCTTTGTTAGCTTTGTTTAAAGTGTTGACGCACTCATAGGCAAGACAAATGTAATCTTGTATGGATCTACCCTTAATAAACCCAAATTGGTTCTGGGAGACAATTTTGTCTATGATGGTTTAAATTATATTGGCAATGATTTTAGTGATGATTTTGTATACGGTGTTAATGAGAGCAATGGGCATAAACAAATGGATCTCAGAAGCATTGTACACTTTTAGAATCAAGGAAAGAAATTGAGCATTTAGAGCATGAGGAAGGACACCATTTGAGAAGAAATATTTAACAAACTTGCAAACATCAAATTGAATAACATTCCAATAATGTTGAAAGAAACTATTGTTAAAACCATCAGGACTCGGAGCACTATCAGGATTCAAACTAAAGACAGTGTCTTTAATTTCATGCTCAAGAGGAATGTTTAAAAGTAAAGTGTTATCCTTGTCATTGACCATCATCGGAATGACCTCAGGTAAGAGGTATTTGTTGTTATTAGTACCATTAAAGATTGATTCAAAGAGACAATATGATTAGAAATATCATCTTCATTGTCTAAAATATTGTCCTCGTCTTGTAAAAAGGTTACTGGTCTGCAAGCTTTTCTGAATCTTTGAAGAGAGTTGTAGAACTTAGTATTTTTTTCACCATCTGATAACCATTTAATTTTAAAGGTTTGTTTCCTTGTGTTCTCTTTAAAGGTGAGCAAAGATTTGAGTTTAACCGAAAGGTTTATTTTCTAATTCAGATCAATGTTGAAATCAGAACTAGTGTTATTGTTTTGAATTTGATCGAGCTCATCCTCAAGAAGAAGGATGTCATTGTTAATTTGTTTGGTTTTAGAACTACACCAAACTTTGAGAGTCTGTTTGAGGTGTCTTAACTTGACAGTGCAAGAAAAGGCATCATTGTAGTGAGACATAGAAGACCATAAATTTTTTATGATATCAGTGCAATCAACATCAGAAAACCACACATTGTTAAACCTGAAAGTTGGCGAGGGTTTCAAAATTTTGATGGAAACATTGACCAGAATGTGATGGTGGTCAGAGTGCAGCTTGTGAAGGGTGGTGATGGAGATAGTGTCCCATTTTTCTGAAGCAGGGACATTCATGAAGGCTCTATCCAACTTGGAGCTGACCACCCTATTGTAATGCCTTTTATACCAAGTAAATCTTGCACCAGTAAGATTAATTTCAACAAGGTTGTTGTCTTCAATAGAGGTTTTAAATTCTCTCGTAGAAATAGTACCATGATACGGACCAATTTTCTCACTAGAGTTAAGAATAGCATTAAAGCCCCCAATTACAAACCAAGGAGTATTAATATTAGTACCTAAATAGGTGAGGTCATTCCAAAGAGGCGTCCTATCTTGATATCTATTATTTGCATAAACAAAAGAGCAGAATAACAAAGTACCATCAATAGTAAAGTCGCATGTAAATATTTTCTCAGAAACATGAAAAATATTAACATTCTATAAAGATAAGTGCGAAAAAATCCAGAGTGATTCAACATAGGTGGAGTTTTTTGTTGCAGTTGTAAAAGAATAACCATGCTATCACAAATGAGAGTACTTAGAGGAAAAACTATTTTTGGGCTCAGTAATAGCAAACAACATTGGACGATGAATATCAACCATTCTTTTTAAAACAGTAAATGTGTTGTAGTTGGAAATACCTTGACAATTCCAAAAAAGAATCTTCATTTAAACCTAATTTTGGAGTTAGAACTCCCTTTTTTTTTGTTCCCTAATCCCTTTTTCCTAGAAGATCTTCTAACCTTTTGAGCATTGTTAGGGCTAGTATTCTGTTCTTGATTACTTTTAGAAGTAGCAAGGGGTTGTTTGAAATACTTTCCTTAGAATTATCCTTGTGAGAGTCATTCAAAGAGGCATTCAGAGGTGAATCCACGGAATTTTTGTTAATAACAACAGTATGATCAACATTTTTAGTGATAAATAGATTTTCAAAGTTCGCAAAACTAAAATTGTTATCAATAACTTGAGAACCATCTATAGAATGACTGAAAGAAACAGGAGCAGATGTACCTGAGTCCTTTATAGTAGGCTTGACCTGTTGTGAGATATTGCCCATATTTGAAGTGCCTGGACCAACTGTTTGCCCGGAAGCAGTTGTGTGCGGCTTTGGAATGTCTTCCAAACCCATTTGATCCTGCATATTCATAGCAGGATTTCCTTGCTTCTTGACAACTTCCATTGCCGAGGGTACAGGGGCATTCAAGTTGGAGGTTTTCTGCATCTGGACAGTGCCCAGAGCCGTAGGTGTGGGCTCACCTATAGCTTTTCCAGAGAGGATCACAGGGCTCCCAGCCTTGCAATCAGATTCAATGCGGGTGTTGATAATAGGGCATGACACCTGCTCTGAGGGATTCAATGCATCCTCCACACCTGGTATAACAGGGGCATTCAAACTGGAGTTTTTTCTACATCTGGAGAGAGAGGGAGGTGCTTAAAGAGAGGGAGGCCAAAATTGAGTGAATGGAATGGGGGTGGGGGACTTTTATAGTGGGGTGAGGTGAAAGGCGTTACCGCCCAAAACGCATTTCACCTTTTTTTCAGGCTAAAGGCATGTTCGCCCCAAACATCTTTCACTTAAAAAAACGAAAGGCGTTTTGCGCAAGAACATATGTGTCACCATTGTCATGTCATTGATCCGGAGCAAAGGTGTTACGTGTCTTAATACCTTTAGGATTTATCCGAAAGGTATTAAAACAATTGACGTCTTTGCGTCTTATTTTTTAAAAATTTATTAACCTAGGTTTATTTTATTATATTTTTTTCAAAAAACTTGTATAAAAAAAATCCCCACTTGGTGGTTATATTATTATTATTTATCATTTTCCTTAAAAAGTGATAAGTTGTAATGATCATTCCAAAGTATCATACTCACCTCAAGCTTGATTTTTAAAAATGATGTTTATTTAAATTCATTTCGAAGAATGAAATAAAATTGTTTCAATAAATATTCATTCATTTCAAGGAACAAAATAAAAATATTTGATCGGGTTTTATAGTACCTTCGAGTCCAATAACGTGAATATGTAATTTAACATTTTCTCCCACTTTAGGGAATGGTCTTATACATATGTTGAATGTTTTCATTCATAATTATGATCAATCCTGATAAATAATATTCATTTTGGAATGTTTTTTAAGAAATTGTTGTAGTAAAAACTCAATAGAGTCGATTTTTTTTTCAATAAAAATATCATCATGATTAGAGTTTGAAAATTCATAATATAATAATCAAGTACCTTTGTTTCAACCATCAGAAAACAAACATTATTTTGGTATTGTTGAAAATAAAGAGAAACGATGAAAATGTCAATGGTGATGGTCGCTCGCTCATGACACTAAAAATATATAGTTGATCGGATCGTTGCGTGCGAAAAGACTAGCCAAAAAAGTGTCTTGAGAATTTGAAACATGCTTATTTAGAAGAGAAATATCCTAAGCTGATGGTGGTAATGGAAGTAGCATCGACATGAAATTTAGTGTGGAGAAAGAGGTCATGTTGATAATGTGTTGAATAGGGGTGTGCATGATTAATTGAACCAGCCGAACCAAACCAACTTAGACGACAAAATTGGGTTTAAATTGGGTGATTGGTTCATGTCAATTGATGAAAATTGTATAATTCGATTTTCGATTCCGTTCAGTTTTGGTAGCCTTGACCGATTTTAACTAGAACTAAACAAAACGATAAAGTATATAAATCATTGTCGAAATTGGAAGTGGTGATTATGTATTTATGATCAAAGTTGAATACAACATAAATTATAATTGAATTTTTATTATAATGAAACAAGATGAACATATGTGATGTTTAAGAGTATAAATCATCAAACTATAGTGAATGTTCCCCCCATATTATTAAATCCCTTTAAACCTTTTCCATGTGTTTGTTTGGTTATTTACAAAACTATTTTCTTGATTATAGTATTAAATTTGTCATTTTTTCAGAGATTTGATCTTTCCCATTATCTTGGATACCTTGGCTACGAAAGTTTAGGGCGTTATCCTTTTTTTATTAATCACTCTTGCATTATGTAAAAAAAAAAATCATGTTTCCTCAACTAATCTAAATATGTTCTGACAAATATAAATCAACCGGTTATGTTAATGTTGGTTTTGGACTAATTATCAACCGGTTTCGGTTTTCACTCATGGTCATTTTTTTCGATCAGCTTGTTAAAATCAGTGTCCTTTACAGATTTAAACAGACCACGAACTCACAAGTATTGAAAAACAAGATTGAAACTGCAAAGCATTTCAAAATCTTATTGTCTATCATAAACGAATTGCGATGTCAATCGAAAGAGAAAACGATCGTGTATAAACACCTGCACAGTCATAATACATAGTTAAAAGAAATTGATGGAGGACAATAGAGGTAAAAAACTCTTATTTAATTATCATGTTGAGATACGCATATGCTGCATATAAATATTATCAACGGTATGAATGGATCCCTGTTCTCATGTCAAACCCGAGTCAATATTCACTCCACATCGATAGGGTGTATGAAGAGTTTGTGCTAGGAATTAATACCATATTAATCCCCATAAATGGGAACATCCGCACAAAAATTCACAGTTTTCAATAAAACAAGTGGCAAAAACGCATGTACAAACACTCGATAAATCAGAACTAAACACTAAGAACATACCAAATTATCGCACATCATCCCACAATTTGAAGTTACTGTTTGTCCTTGGGAAAAAACAGTAGGAATGCAAAATAATCTAAAACAATCCAATCACACAACCCTGTTACATAAAACAAACAAATAAAATCAATTATCAACATTCTCTGTAAACAAAAACAATAGATCATACATTGCAATTCTAAATTCCCATTGCTAGCTCATCATTGCTGCCAACCATACTGCTGATTTCTATTGCCACCCATCATGTTAGACCCACGACCACCGCCAGCACCCCCATATGGAGGTGCACCTGGGGGGTAACCAGGTGCACCCATGCCATAACCACTGCCACCGCCACTGTTGCCACCCCCTCCCCGCACACCTTGGCCAGGCATATTCGTGGAACCATATGGCATGCCCCGACCCTGCGGCGCATATGATCCACTCCCATAATTACTGCCGCCGCCGCCGCCCTGGCCACCCTGGCCGCCACGATTCGGGTGACTGTATCCTCCACCAGGGTTTCCACTGGCAGGATACCTGTTTTGCCCACCAGCAGGACCACGAGGTTTGGAATAGTGATGGCCAGGTCCAGGACCAGCAGCTACTGCCTGCTGCGATCCATGAATCGGTGGGTTAGGACCTGTCCGCATTTGAGCGTGCGCTTGACCCAACTGCTGAACGGGTGGAAGCCTAGCATGTGGGGGCGGATGCTGCAGCTTCTGGCGCTTGGCTGTTTCCTCATGTTGACGCTGCTGCTGACGCTTTTTCTTTGTCTGGAACTCATGTGACGCCTCGTACTGTGGTAAGCTGAACAACAAAATAACCTCAGCTTTTTCCATGATATGGGCGTCAAGAAACAAGGCCACTCAGATTAGATGATGCAACTCAGGTTTGCGGATCAGGTTGGCCATCCTGTTAACCCATTTAAGCTCACCCGGAACAGGATGACCTGACCCAGCCCATTTACGAAGGGACCCGACACCTCAACCCGTTTAACTTTAAATATATAACAAACTACATCATGACATGTCCAACCTGACCATTTAGATTAGAAATAACCTAATTAAAATGAAACATATATTATCCATGTTGCAACCCGACCATTTTAAACCATTTAAAATAAAGTGTTATAAATATGTTGGAATACTTCAAAATTGAATTGATTATAAGAATAAAATATATTATAAAATTAATTATTATTATATTTTTAATATTTTATATCATCGTTATATTTTTAATCGGATTACACAGGCTAGACAGGTCGGAAATGGTCAACCCAAACCCGACCCGGATATTATTGTATCGGATTAATCAACCCAATTACAACCCGAACTCATTTATGTCTGACCTGGACCCATTTAACTCGTGTGATGCCATGGCAGGTTATCATGTCATGTTCAAAATTGCCACCTCTAACTCAGATTGCCGGTACAAAAAGGGAAAAGCAAAAAAAGAAATATTTTCATTCCTTTTCTCATTTATGTTCAACAATATAAACAATTCTTTCAATTAAATTAAAAGATTTGCAGGCTAATTAGATTATGAAACTCGAACCTTCTAGGATCGCAAGGCAATGGATCTGTCCAAAAATACTCAGCATCCAGTGCATCCTTCGCAGATATTCTCTAAATTAAAATAATGAAGAATAAAGGTAAGCAGGATTAACAAACTCATGTACCCACGAATTTCAGAAGGAAAAAAACGAATCACACACCCAATATGCAGGTCACAGCCCCAGCACATAGTGAATTTATTAAAAGGGGTGATGCTTCAAAATGCAAATTATTTATCAAATTATTGATCCAGAAAGCATGGAAACTGAACCCTAATAAAACAATGAAGTCATAAAATAATCAAAAGAATCTACTGAAAATACCCCATCAACCATCAACGTGAAAGATGAATTTTGATAGCTACCAGTGAACTGTAAACAAATTGAAATGCACAAAACTTCCAGATGCACACGCACCCTATTATTATCATTTATTTATTCAAAAGTGACCTTGCCAATTTCAACAAGGCAACTCTCTTAATGATAAGTAAAATAAATTAACTGAATTCATAAAACGACCAACTGGTAGATGCTGGGAGATGAAAACACCACCAAAATCAAAAAACAAATCAGTACTTCATACAGATGCCAATAGGTCAAGTTGTGAAAAAAGAAAAGTTAAGTACCTGAGATGGATCCAGGGTTAGCATCCTCTCTAACAGCTCCAAAGCATGACGATCAAAGCTATTGAAAAAAATAAGGGATCCCCACAGACAATGGAAGGATAAAACATACAAATTTCCATGCAGTTATTAACTAAAATCAAAGCAGAACTAAAAAAAATAAAGATCAAAAGTTGGTCTCTGAAGACCTCAAGTTACTTACTGTCTGAAGACCTCCCTAAGACGTCTTTTCATTGGTCTTGCCGGCTTGAAATTGTTATACCAAGGAATCTTGGAGACCCCAGGCCAGACAACCTCATCGGGAGCGCCACACATCTCAAAGATCTTGTTTAATTGCTCAGGCTACACCAATTTCAAGGGACTATTTTAGTGTAGGTTTTTTTCAAGGAAAATGTCGCTACAAAAGATCACTCTTGAGAAACAATATTTCTTCCATTTCCAAGAATCATCAATTAAAAAATATGCAGAAGGTGAAAATGATAGACTGAAGTACTTATTCAAACGACACAACATAAGATGTATTGCAAATGTTTATAAAACCAAGGTAACTTACTTCATCTTTTCCAGGGAAAATAGGTTTCCCATGAAGGAGCTCAGCAAAAATACAACCAACTGACCACATATCCACAGCAGGGCCATATTTTGTTGCCCCAAGCAGCAGCTCTGGTGGTCTGTTCAAATCGCTACAAATCAAACTCTTCTCGAGAGAGAGAGAGAGAGAGAGAGGGAGAGAGAGGAGGGGGGGAGAGGAGGGGGGGAGAGGGGGGGGGGAATTTCTGGCTCTTTGGCTTCCTCTGGCATTATTCCTCTCCATTTTTCTAGGGAAATATGTTCGTGAGCCTACAACTAATAACTTGAAATTGTATGCTAACAGGTTATGTAAACATGACATTAAAGCAACCCCTTCTGGTAAGACTTTGGTTCTGTTGGAACCCATTTAAGTGTAAATGGGTGAGTCCCACATCGGACTTACCCATCCTGTACATTTGTTTCCTAATCTATAAAAGGATGTCCTCACCTCACATTGAGGTAAGGGGAATTCACCCAACTACATGGTATCAGAGGGATTTTTATCCCACATCCTCCCTCCCTTGCGGATTCCCGGCACTCTCCCGGCCCCGCCTCTCTCCCTCCTGCCCTAGTTTTCCCGGCAGGCCCTCCCCTCCGGCGCACCTCTCCTCTCCGGCCCTCCCTCCCGGCGCTCCTCTGATCCCGGCAGGCCCTCCCTCCCGGCAGGCCCTCCCTCCCCAGCGCCCCCGCACCCTCGCCTGCGCGGCTCCCTCGCCCTCAACCGACGGCCCTCTCTCCCCCCGACGCTGCCTGCGCCGGCTCCTTCCTGCGGAGCTCCTCCCCGACGCCGCACCCTCCCCGCGGCTCCCCGCGGCTCCCGGCCCTCCCGACGAACCTCCCTCCTCTCGCGCGGCTCCAGCTCGCCTCCCGGCCCTCCGGTCCGCCGCGGTTCCCACCGCGCCTCCCTCTCGCCGTCGCAGCCCATCCCGTCGCCGGACCTCCCCTGCCCGCGCCGGCCCTCCCGACGGATCTCCTCCCTCCGGCGCCTCCCGCTGCTCCAGCGCTCTCGCCGGCCTCCCGCTACTCCCAGCGGCCTCCCGCTGCTCCCGACGCCATCACCCGCGCGCCCCGCCAGCGGCCTCCCGCTGCTCCCCCGCCGGCGCCTCCCGCTGCTCCCCGCGCCTCCCGCGCCTCCCTCTGCTCCAGCAGCCTCTCCCGGCTCCCGGCGGCTTCTCCTGACTCCCGGCTCCCGGCTCCCCGGCTCCCGGCTCCCGGCTCGCCCCGCCATCCCGGCGCACCGCCTCCCGGCGTCTCGCCCTCGGCCTCGCCCCGGCGCTGCACCCTCGCCCCCCCAGCAGCTCCCTACCCGCTGCCCGTTCCCGGCGTTGCTCCCGGTTCGGCCTTCCGGCGCCCGGCGCGCCCCGGTCCAGCCTTGCTCTCGGCCCTGCGGCGCTCCTGCCCCAGCCCTCGCGCCGCCCCTGCTCGGCCGCACCATCCTGAGCGCGACCACCTGTCGCTGCTCCCTCCGGCCGCATCTCCGGGCTGCTTCCCTTCCTCCACCCGCCTCCCGGCGCACGGGTCCAGCGCCCGCCCTCCATGGACGCCTCCTCCGTTCTTCCGTCCCTCATCACGGCCTCCTCCCGGCTTGTCGATGACCGGCTGGATGCCACTAATTTTTCTGTCTGGCGGAAGACGGTCTTGATGTCCCTCCGCGGCATGGGGCTTCATTCTCATCTTGAGAAACCCCCACCTGAACTCAATGATCCTAAGTTCGACTCTTGGCAGCTGGCAGACAGCAAAATATTCGCCCTACTGGTCAACTCCATGGACCGCTCCGTGAAGGATGTCACCCGGACTGCCAACACCGTCAAGGAGCTCTGGGACTCCTTGATTGTCATGTTCTCCGAGACCAATAACTTGGCCCGGGTCTCTGACGTTCTACAGCGTCTCTCGCATATCCGCCAGCAGGATCGGACCTTCCCCACCTACTTCATGGAATGGAAGGGTCTCCGCGATGAACTCCAGGAACTTTGGCCGATTCCTCAAACTCCGGCCGAAGCGCAGACTCAGCGGGACCAGCTCTGCCTCTTCAACCTCCTGAATGGCCTCGCACCGGACTATGCCACGACGGCCACCGAGATGCTTGCTAGCCCATCTACACTGGATATCCCGCAGGTCTATCATCGCCTGCAGAAGGCACATCGGGCCCTTGCACCACCCGTCCCCCTTCCTGATCACACTGCGCTCCTCGGACGTGGCGGTGGTCGCCCTCCCAGCCCTCGTGGGCGCGGCCGTGGGGACGGCCGACCTCGCCCCCTCTGCCAGCATTGCGGCAAGCTCGGCCATCTGGTGGACCGTTGCTGGGTCCTGCATGGTCGTCCTGAGTCGCACCCCCGCCGGGGCCAGACTGCGCTCCGTGAAGCGCCCTCCCCTGCTGCTTCTCTTCCCTCGTCCTTGGATCTCTCCCTGGCTGAGCTCCAGCTGATTCACGATTACCGGTCCACCTCCATCGCGGGCTCTTCGTCGGCTTCTCTTGCCCATTCCGGTGGTCACACTGCCCTTGTCAGTCATCGTTCTCCGGCTTGGATGCTTGACTCTGGTGCGTCCGACCACCTCACCGGGGATGCAGGTATGCTCTCCCACTACCGTCCCTATAGTGGATCCTCTGCCATCACTGTTGCTGATGGGTCCACTCTCCCCATAGCCGGCTTTGGCTCCTGTTCCCTCACCTCCTCCCTTCACCTCTCCTCGGTGGCTCATGTACCCCGGAGTCCTTTTAACCTGCTTTCCATCAGCAAACTGACCAAGGATCTCAATTGCACTGCTCTCTTTTCCTCGTCTTCTGTTTTGTTTCAGGAGCGGACGACGAACCGGGAACTTGGTAGAGGCCAGCTTCGGGATGGAGTGTACATGTTCGGTGGCCCGTCTTCCATCGCCTGCGCGTCTCTCCCTGCTCATGCCGTTGACCTCCATTCCCGGTTGGGCCACCCTTCCGCCTCTGCACTTCATCGGCTCTACCCCGATATTAGTCCCCGTTTTTCCTTTCCTTGTGAGTCGTGTCGCTTTGCGAAACATCATCGCACCTCATATCCTCCTCGAGTTGACACACGGGCCGCCAAACCCTTTGATTTGGTTCATTCTGATGTATGGGGTCCCTGTGCTACCTCGAGTCAATCTGGGTATAAATATTACATTTCCTTCATTGATGATTATTCCCGGATGACATGGCTTTATCTTCTTCGGGATCGGACAGAGGTTTTCTCTACCTTCCAGACATTTTTTCTTGAGATCCAAACACAGTTTTCTATCCCTGTCAAATGTCTTCGATCTGACAATGGGCGGGAGTACTTATCCACTCACTTTCAGCAGTTTCTCCGCGCCCACGGCATCATCCACCAGACCTCTTGTCCTGATACCCCTCAGCAGAATGGGGTGGCCGAGCGGAAACACCGGCATATTTTGGAAACCGCTCGTGCCCTCCTCTTCCACCGCCAGGTCCCTCTTCTCTTCTGGGGGGATGCCATCCTCACTGCTACTTACCTTCTGAATCGTCTTCCCTCCTCCTTACTTCAGGGGGAGACTCCTTTCCATACCCTGTTTCCCTCTGTTCCTCCTCACTCTCTTCCACTCCGCGTCTTCGGATGTCTATGTTATGTCCGGGACACTCGCCCCAATCTCTCCAAACTTTCTCCCAAATCTCTTCGCTGTATTTTTCTTGGGTATTCCCGCACTCAGCGCGGGTACCGCTGCTTCTCTCCAGACCTCCGCCGGTATATCACCTCTGCCGACGTATCGTTTGTCGAGACTTCTTCGTTCACTCTCCCCTCTCCTTCTCCTGACTCTACCATCGATGACTGTCACTTTCTCCGCCACCATCTGGAGCAGCACCATATCGGCTTCGGCCATATTCCGACGGCCGATCAGCTTGCCGATCTCTTCACCAAGGGTCTTCCCGGAGCTCGCCTTGAGTCTCTCACTACCCGGCTGGGTATTCACAGCCTCCCAGGCCCAGCTTGAGGGGGAGTCTGAGATGGTCCTGTGTCTTTGTTGTCTTTTTCTATTTGTGGGACTCTATCCAATCTGGGCATGTCCAGCTTGAGGGGGAGTGTTGGAACCCATTTAAGTGTAAATGGGTGAGTCCCACATCGGACTTACCCATCCTGTACATTTGTTTCCTAATCTATAAAAGGATGTCCTCACCTCACATTGAGGTAAGGGGAATTCACCCAACTACAGGTTCAATTCGTTTTTACATGGTTACTATTCAAGTAAGACCTTATTATTCACTCTGTCACCATTTGTCCTGTATGCCCACCATTGCAAATGGGCTAAAAAGGAGGGGATTCGTTGTTAAAAGCCTTGAAATGCATTATGACCAGCAACCTGGTAGCCAAAGGTGCAGCGGTCACTTTACAACTTTCATCACTCAAGAAAAAGACCCAAAACATGGCAACCAGCAGTTTACCTATACCATAATGTTATTACACGATTTGTAAGGTTCCCACTATGATCATTTGAAAATGATCTGGCAAGACCAAAATCTGCAAGCTTCAGATTTCCCTCATTGTCAATTAGAAGGTTTGAGCCTGCAACAAAAATTTAGAATAGCTAACTCAGCGTCACAAAGTCAAAGAATGGGGTCAAAAAAATGTTCAAAATTATTTTCTGCAATAACCTTTAATATCACGGTGAAGCACTTGATTTACATGACAATAGTGCAGCCCAGTCAGAAGCTGCCGCATATAACACTAACAAGAAAAAAGAAACATAAAATCACAAAAGGAGGGTAAGATGTTAAGCATCAGATGTTCATTATAAACATTTGACAGTTGCCTGGCAGTTTGCATACCTTGACCTGGGGAACAGAAAATCTCATCCCAGGTCGATCAGCAAGACCAGTCAAATCATGGTCCATGTATTCAAAAACCATGTAGATTCCACCCTTATACTTATTACCATCTGCAATTGTAATTCACAGAAAAGATCAATGACATGAAAAATTATCATTCGAAGATAAAAAACAGGTCACATGTTCCATGTGACAACCAGCCATAAACACAAGCACTGTGAGCATGCACACAAATGGAAATGATTCAATATTTCCAAGAATAATGGCAGATAGAAACAGCAGTCAGAGGAACTGCTTACCTGGCCTCCCTTGCTCATCCTTCTCAGGACCTAGAAAGCCACCCCGTGGATTTAGAACCAGAAGCAAGGAAGCATAACACGGTGAATTTATAAAAAAAAAAAAACAGGACAGGTAAAAGAAATTTATGAAATAACTCATTACCTGGAGATGTTACAATCTCTTTCAACTTAATTACATTTTCATGATGCAGCTTCTTTAGAATTTTGATTTCACGTATGGCTGTTATAGGGAACTGCAAGACAAATTAAATAAAAATGATTAGAATTATAAATTACAGGACTTACCAACTAACAAAGACATTATAAAAAGGAAGTAGCCAAAAGCCACACCCCCTCTCTTTCATTATCCATTCGTATTTTCTTCAGTGCAACGATTTCACCTGTCTTGATTTCTCGGGCCATATAGACTTGACTGCAAATGTGGCATCACACAGACAAACAAAATAACTTTTCTTTTATGTCGCAAGGGAAAGAAGTTCAAAAATAAAAAATAAAAAAACATTAAACAATCAGTTGAAAATCATTTGAACAGGAAATAAAAGCAAATTTACAACCAGTTTAGGAGCTCTTGACCTGAAAATACAAGTAAATTTTGGCAATGCCATGAAACTCGTAACAATATTTGTTCCCAATCCAAAGCAACTAATTGTACGGCAACAGAGGACAAATCATCAATAGCAAGAAAGTACCAAAATAATGAACCCCCCCTACCACACCCCGACTCTACCAGTCCCTATATAACCTTAGATAAGTTGACCAAAGATGGGATAGATTATATAAATCGCCCAAAAAAAATGTTACAGAGATCTTCAAGAAAAATGTGAACAAGAGAGAATAGATTATTAAACAGACAACAATCCCTGTCCAAATTTGGAGTTCCTTTTTTTCTCACGGCCATGATTTCTATGAGACCGAGATTTCCCAATGTAAAACCTGGGACCCTGCCCCTTATTTATGTGTTTATAGTGTTTTTTAAATAAAATAAAGACTGTTTAATGTTGGGTAATGTTCTGAATGTTACAAAAAAACTGCAGAAATTCTCTGCAAACATCCTATACATGATGGATGATAGGAACGTGGGGCTGAGGTAGGGTTGCTGCTGGGTGTAAGGGTGGGTTAGGGGTGTTAATACACTTCCAAGGGCAGTGTTGTCATTTAATGGATAATTAGGAGAGGGCTGTTGGGGTTGAGTAGAAGCAATAAATAGGGGAAGGGGTTTGCTGGTAGGGGATTCACGGATGTTTCAGAATTAGGCTTCCAGCGGGAGAAACAGGAGGGTCAAGCCTCGGCCCACGGGAGCGACGTCTTCGAGGGATTCTCCATTTCTCCTTCTACTTCTCCTTCTGCTGATTTCAGGTATTCTTGTACGCATTAAATTGCTGGACATATTGGAGTTCCACTGTTAATACTTTCTTACTCTGTCACGAACCTATCAATTGGTGCTTTCATTGAGAGCCAATTGAGAGAGAAATCACGGCTGGATAGGGAGATTTAAGAGAGAGAGAGTCTAGAATTTGTTTGACGAACCACAGACGCAGCAAGAGACGCAGCAGATTTTCTCGTGCAGCAGCAGTGGGAATAAAAAAACAACTCTCAGTCGCAGCTGGGGCAGACGCAGTCGATTCACAGCAGATGCAGTAGAACTCAAGTCAAAGCAGATGCGCCAGCCAAACCGAGGAGTCTGAAGCTGGCGAATTTGAAGCAGCAGTTTCTGAACGTTCTTGATCATTGGAGATTGTTCTGGATGGAGATGCTAATGGCATCGATGGATCAATGTGTGCCGGTCTCAAACAAATGAAGGAGAATGCAGCAATGATGAAAGAAAACCGTGAGATGCAAAATGTGCTGCAGCAGTTCTCAGACTAACTTCGATTGTGGGAGATGCTGAAGCAAGCTGAACTGGAGTCGGAGCAGGAACAGTCTATAGCAAGTGGAACGGATTCAGTTCTTCCTACTTAATCTACTCAACAAACTGCTTCAGGAGTTCCGAGTACCATACCTGAGTTGAACGGACCGAGCCAGCGCCACGAGTCGCTGCAGTTGGTGCCGACGCAAGCACAGGCACCTGAAGAGATCTTGGTTCGACAACGTACGATTGAGCCATCTGAACCACTAGCAGTGGAAGTGACACCACTGGGTGTTCCGACAGCAGCTCCTGGTTCTTTTGATCGGCAATCTACTTTTGGTTTTTTGACGCCTTTGCAAGGGATGACCAGTCTGGAGCAGCCGAGCAAGTAGCAGGAAGTATTGCAGGAGCAGACTCGGCCTGTCATTGATCTGTCAGAACTGCAGTATCTACCGGAACAAGTGGAGTAAATGCGGGACAATGCGAACAAAAGCTGCAAGCATCCTGGATTTAGTGAGGATGAACATATACACTGCCGAGACAACAATTTTTGTTGCAAAAGATCATAGAGTGGACTTGTACTGGAAACATTATCCGCTACATTGATTAGAGGGGTGTGGGGTTTGGAGACTGGTATCCTGAGTGGAAAGCTCTATGGATCGAATCTTGCTCAATCAAGAGTTTAGGTGTTGCTTTTCATGACATCTACGGGTTGGGAGGCCTTTTTTCTGGAGAACCTTATTTTTCTGCTATTAATGCTCTAGTAAGCAACGGGCATAGTATTATTACTTGGAGCAGCAAGCATTTGGTTTGGCGCTGTTAGTATGTAAGAGTTGGCAGTCTTGCTTGTTGTTCAACAGGAGAACGAGTTACTTGTCAGTTGCAGCCAAAATTGTGGAGAGGTTCTGAAATTTCGGGTCAAGCCTAACGGTGCTACACATATTTCAGGTGTTTGAACACAACAGACCTGTGAGCAAGGAGAGCAAGAAGGCAACTGCAGCTGAAGTTGCAGTGAAACTTGCTGCAACTACTTCCATTTTTTCATTGCATGCTGGGTGAACGAGTGCAAAGAAGGATGTGCAGTTCAGAAGGCTGCACTAGGGTGCTACAAACGGCTGCTAGTAAAGATTGCAAAGGCTTGGGACTGAAGGGGAGCTGCTGCTGTACAAGCTGCCTGGTTGCATAGGCCTCCGACAGAACCTCCAAAATAGAAAAGTTTTTTTTTTTTTTTTTTTTTGGGGGGGGGGGGGGGGGGGGCTGTTACATTCCGGTTTCCAGAAATTCTTCAGGTTTACCCCACCCTTGAGGGCAAGATTGTTAAGAGGACAGAATTTGATAGGAACGTGGGGCTGGGGTTGGGTTGCTGCTGGGCTAAAGGGTGGGTTAGGGGTATTAATACACTGCCAAGGGCAGTGTTGTTATTTGATGGATAATTAGGATAGGGCTGTTGGGGTTGGGTAGAAGTAATGAATGGGGGAAGCGGCTTGCTGGAAAGGGGATTCACTGATGTTTCCGAATAAGGCTACCAGCAGGAGCAGCGGAAGGGTTAGGCCTCGGCCCTCGGGAGCGGCATCTTCCAGAGGACTGTGTAAGTGATCATATTTATGTTTTTCATGGATTTCTGGGAGGAAAGATCATGCAAGCGATTCATGGATCGCATACAAACTAAATTATCACCCAGTTGCCACTTGGTGATCGAGAGAATTGTCAAGTGGATGATCTGTTGGGAAATTGGGTCGATAAGGATGAAATGGACAGCACGGATTGGATAACTGTAGATGGAGACCATGTTACAATGTCGCTCTCCTTAAAAGCAGATTTGCCCCCACCAATTCAGTAATACTATGGGTTGCAAGCAAATCCTCTTTAGGATGCAATGGTGGCTCGTTACTCGACATTGGAGAGGAAATCAGGATTGAAGAGAGTGAAGTGGATTGAAGAGAGTGATGAAAGAGTTCTGTTGTTGCGCACCAACACTCTTTGATGTTTGTAGAAAACGGAGAGGAAATCAGGATTGAAGTGGATTTGTGAGTTGAATTGCGAATTGTTGAACCCGGTTAATTGTATTTTCGGGTAAAGGGTATTTCGTGCGTTCATGGAAGATGGGATTGGAAGCAATTTTCGTGACTGTCTGATTATCACACCAAATATGAGCAGACGTCACGGGCGGGAAACCAATCTTATGGAGGAGATGACGAAGCCAAAGGATCTCAGTAGTGACTGTGGTCATCGCACGGTATTCAGACTCAGCACTGGATCTGGAGACGACAATCTGTTTCTTGCTTCGCCACGAGATAAGGTTACCTGCCAGGAAAACGGAAAATCCAAAAGTAGACTTCCGAATAACTAAGCAAACAGCATAGTCAGCATCACAGAAAGCCACAATATTCAGATGATCGTGATGTGAATACCAAAGACCACGGACAGGGTCTTTCTTAATGTATTTGGCAACACGAAGGACATCATCCCACTGAGATTTTGTTGGATGTGTTATGAATTGGCTAACCTTGCTGACAGCGCATGCAATGTATGGACAAGTCATGGTGAGATAATTGAGTTTTTCCACAAATTGACGGGACCTTTCTGGGTGATAATATGGTTCTGTGTTGTCATAAAGAGACTGTTCCCCGAAGAATGAGAGACCTCAATGCCAAGGAAGATATCCAAAGCATGTTTTTGTTGGCAAAGAAAGATGGTGTCCGGAGAACGAGAGACCTCAATGCCAAGAAAGTATGTCAAAGGACCTACATCTTTGGTTTGAAAGTGGTGTCTTTATTTTTTGTGGGACTCTTGTTCCAAGCTATCATGTATTAGCTTGAGGGGGAGTGTTGAACCCGGTTAATTGTATTTCCGAGTAAAGGGTATTTCCGAGTCTCACATCAGATTATTCCAACTTATAATTCTTTTTACCCATCTATAAAAGAATGTCTCCACCTCTCCTTGAGGTAAGGGCGAATTCACCATTCTACACGAATAATTTTTCATCCCATGGATACTCAAATTTATAGGCATGAAAATACCTCTTTGAACTCAATTTTATAGGCATGAAAATACCTCTTTGAATGAGCTATTCTACCCCTTCGCACTTGCCTAATGAACAAATGTTTCAGTTAGATCGCACCTGATCAAATCTACGATTCAAATTATACTCGTTCAGTGGACTGGGTCGATCGACCGAACGCACTTCAACAGGCTTGGGCCCGAACCGTTGTGGTACAACGGTTCCATCAGAAAAACAAACACCACCAAGCACCTTGCATCGATGAGACATACGAAGTGCAAAGAATGTCATCATAGCGCCACATTGCACAATCGCGTGCGCGCGTGTGAACGGTGCAATACACTGTCACCATAGGATTTTATCTAAATCACTATATCATTTTAAATAATGATAGTGTTTCCCCAATAAGGTGGCCCTGCTCTCCCATTTTTCAATGTGGGGTTCCAACCAACCCTTTATCTTCCCCTTCTAAAAATAAAACAAATTAAATATTCTAAAAACAATTAAATTTAACTATCTCCCGACATTTTAAAATATTTAAAATACATTTTAATTTTGAAGATCAAGCATCATACTCTTGGAAAAAATCAGCATAAATAAAAACATCTTGTGATTTGAACCTTTGTATGGTAGAGACAAATTAAAGCTGAATAGAGAAACAAATAGACACTACCTTGAACATGCAACTCTTGCTATCGGCCGAATTTATACTATACAGGTCTATTCAAATTCCTCATTTCTTCACCTACTCCTAGACAACATTATGGACATGTGTCTCTTGTCCTTTTATTAATGTTTGAGAGCTAAAGTCATAAGCTCTTTGGAGAAGCCTCGCTACTACATTCACATAGGTGAACCAAAAAATGTTATCGTGTTTCAACACTTGTTTGATATCTTTGGTTCATTAAAAGTTTTTAAAACTCACTCTTTTCCTCATAGGAAAAAAACACCATTTTCCTTGGATGTAATATATTTTTGGTATTTACTTCACACATATGATATAATTTCCTACATTGAACTTAGACATGCAAAGTTATAACATGTGAAGTTGAGGTCACATCATTGGTGAATCTTTGACAGGGATTTCAAATTCATCCCTAAGGAAGTTTTGTACATCAACTCCCTTGAATGCCCACCCAAATTTTGGCTCAATCTAACAAAGTTCACAGTTATGATATCATCTTATATTAATTGTCATGCATAGCTATTCCCAAGATCAATGTGTCACAATTTTTCACTAAAGTATTGTTATATGCCCTAGCCAACGTTGTTAAACTATCACAGTGTATATCAACCAAGAGCATTGGCATAGACCTTGATGGTAGATCTGATATGAGAGATCTAAGTCATCCCCACTTCTTTTCCATTAGCTACTAGAGCAACAAACTCAAAAGTCATTGTGGAGCCCATTGTACAAATTTGTTTCTTTGATCCCCAAGAGATTGCTCCAGCAAAGTAGAAAAACTCAACCACTTGTAAAAAAATGATCCTCAATATTAGTAATCCACCTTACATCAAAAAAACCTTCCACCGCCTTTGGAGTAATCCATAGCACCCTTCAGATATCTGATTACCCTTTTGATTGCATCCCATTGAGCATAATCTGGATTACTTGTATACCAGCTCTACTTCCTAACAGCATATGCCATATCGGGTCTTGCACCAATCATGGCATAAATGAGACGCCCAATAACCCTTGCATATTCCAGTTGATCAACTGCTCTACCAGGATTTGGTAGCATCCTACTCCCAAAAGCATATGGGGTAGAAACCAGTAAACAATCAAATTGTTTAAACCTCTTCGAAACCTTTTCAAGATTGAGAAAGTAAAATAAAATTTTATTCCTAACAATTTTAACTCGCAATCTAACAATTGCTTCATCCAAGTTTTTCATATCAGAGCTTCTAGATAAAATAGACTCGATCTCATTTATTTAATTCAATTCCAAAGATTAACATGTCATCATCATATGATTATCATGGAACCTACTATAAACGCATTTATCAGCTTGGTTACCTACAAACTCATTTGACGGAATTACTTCATTAAATTTATCATGTCATTGTTTTGGAGCTTGTTTTAAACCATATAGGGATCTTGTCAATTTGCAAACCTTCTTTTCTTTTCCAGGTACTATGAATCTTTCTATTTGTTTCATATATATTTGTTCATCTAATTCAACATTTAAGAATGTTTTTTTAACATGCCCCATGTCGGCAGCTGTGATGGCGGGGGTTTAACATCCATTTGGTGAATTTCCAAAAGATATATGGAAGCTAAGGCGAGAAGGATTCTAATAGAAGCACTCCTAACCACAGGAGCGTAGGCATAAAAATAATTGATTCCTTCATTTTCAGTAAACTCATTGGCTACTAATCTGGCTTTATATTTCTAAACTTGAACGTCGAGTTTTCTTTTCCTTCTAAATACCCATTTACAACCTATCGGTTGTGAACCTTGTAGAAGATCAATTAATACAGAAGTATTGTTCCGATTATAGAATCCATTTCATCATTTATAGCTTCATTTTAAAGAAATGCATTAGAGAATTACATAGCTTCTTTGTAAGTTTTAGGATCAGACTCTATATTGAGCAAAACCGGAGTTTGTGTAACAATACTATCATTAAGGTGAAGGTGAACTGCTCTTCATCTTGGTTCCGCAAGTGTCATTCCGGAAAGACAAGATCCTAAATTTCCAACAACTTAACCAGAAAACAGTTCTCACACCAGAAACTCAACTCCCACACTTGAGAATTGTTTTCACATGTTAAGCCTAACAACCTCCCACTTCAAGGCTATCCAACCGGCCAAACTCCGAAAGACATATGTTTTTCCTTTGCAGTTTTCGGATGGTCCTTCACCATGTCAAGGGTCATCCAAGCCGCCCCAAAATTTTTAGACTCTGACCACCCATTCCGTGAAACCACAAAACCTTCTAAATGCCTTCGTGAAATCTCTACAGAACAAACAGGCTTGAGCAACGTCCGAATTTGTTGAATTCTCATCAACAAGTCACAGGCCATGTATCGTGTCCATGGAACTGCTCCTTCTGGCCCCTGCATTTCAAAACTCTGTCGGCGAGCTCGAAAAATTCTCAACAATATATTCCAACAGACGAACAAATTACAGGGGAAATGGAGAGGAAGAAGAGTGTGGGAAGAGAGATACACTACGAGGAGAGGCAGCTTGCTCTCTCACACGCCCCAAGCCCCAGACCGTTCAACGATATTACTCGCTCTCGCTCTCATTCCCCTCTCCTCAATTCCCTCTTGAAAAGCCTAGCGTGAGAATCTCAAATTGCCCGGGAACCACCTCAGCTTGGTGACCACCTCAGGTCGTTAGGTTTGTTGTTGGGACACTTTTGCCCCTTCGGGAAAAACCTTCCAGGGCCCAGCTGCCTCCCTTATTTTGTCAGAGAGCTTCTGATACACCTGATTTCAGTGATGCCATCGGAACTGACCTCTATCTGAAACTGCTTCTGGAAAGTCCGGTATCATCGAACTGTTGTACTCACACTGAAACAACCTAGCACCATTTCAGTCACCATTGCTCAGTGCAACCAAGGCAAGCGTGGTGCTTTGCTCCCATTGCACCTCAACATGGTTCCAAACCATCCAAGGCTCCCCTACAAAGGAAATTTCGAAACTCTAACGAACTTTCATAAGTCGTTGCCAAAGCTTCAAAATCACCAGTCTTCATCATCACTCCTGTGCAAAGAAACGCGCCCAGACTTAAGGTTGTCCCTATCCCAGCATCAACATGGTCGTGGTCGACTTCCCCAAAGACTTTCAAGTGAGAAAACAAACCATCCTTTCCGAACTTGGAGTAACTTCGAAAGATCCTGCCCCAAACGAAACGGAACGACCCTGATCCACTAGAATAAGCCGCATGGTTAACCAGACCCAAAACATCATAATTGTTTCCGGAACACGCAACCTGACAGCTCAACAGGTAGACTTTGACACAAATATCTCAAACCACTGGACAATCCGCTAGACAATCCGCCAAAAAAATTTCCAAAATTCCGAATGCTTTGAAACTCTTCACCAAACCAAACTCAGACCTCAAGCTCCCTACTCCATTTCAGTATCTGCTACACCATGGTTCTTCTTTGATGAAAGTTCCAAAACCTGGAATTTTGTGCTCGAGGAAAACACCTGCACTCTCGTGCCGCATTGTCATTGAAGGTACAATGTACAATGGCCCTGTCACAAGATATCTCCATGGATCCTCCACATGCTTTCCAGCCTTCTCATTCAAAGTCTTGAACACCCGCTCTGCGACGCCAATTTTCAGTGTTCCAGGCACAGTCACCTCAAACCGCTAGGCAATCTGCCAACCGATTTTCTGAAACTCCCACTGCTTCGAAACTCTTCACCAACCCAAATTCGAACCACAAACTCCCTACTCCATTTCGGTATCTGTTACACCATCGTTCTTTGATGAAGGTTCCAAAACAACGAATTTTGTGCTTGAGGAAAAAACACCTGCACTCTCGTGTCGCATTGTTGTTGAAGAACAACCAGAACTGGTCAAGCTTCCAATTCACTAGTGTCTCCTTCCAGAACAAGAAAACCTTTCACCTTCTCACGTCTATGTGATCAAGACACCCATGCCACAGCCTCCCTGTTTCTAGAAAGTTTGTTTCTCCCGACATGGAAGCTCCTTCTGAAATCCCATAAGGACACAAACCTCCCTCTTTCACACTTTGCCACAACCATGAAGCCCCCTCCATGTGATTCCACGCCATCCGTAAATCTCCATCGCTTCTCCAACTAATCATCGGAAACAACTTTAGAAAGACCAGAACCGTGCCGCACTCCTTTTGCATGCCTCCGTTGCGAAAACTGGATGGAGCCACCGCCTTTCTAATGGGTCTCGAGCGCTCCCAAAAAACAAAACCTTTGGAAACAAACACCTGCTCCCCTTCTTGGAAGTTAAGCGATGAAACTCTAGAATCAAGAAATCATGACTCAAGCGGGTTGACGAACACTCGGCAACAAAACAGCCACCCCCTCAGGATTTGCAGAACCTCCAGAACAGACCTTTTTGGTCCCAACAATCTCTTGCCAAACCCTTTCCACTGCAATGCCAGATGCGGAACCAGGCACCGGTTGAATAACATCCACTCGTTCCTCCAACTCCTTAAATGGAATGCAGTGGTTGACATCTTCCTTTCGGGCCATGTGCCTCCTACCCTAGCTACACCCTCTAGAACAATCTTTGTGCTTGTTGTTGTGGCTTTCTGTTCTTCCAACAACCTCGCTTTCAGCTGACTCCCATCAACGGATCATTTGGATTCTCCACAAGTAGCAAATCCATCCTCCAAAATTCGAAGCTTCCGCTATCAAAATGTCAATCTAGACCTTACCCTCTTGAAACGCCATCGTCCGGAAACAATGAACTCTCAGTGAATCTGAAAAGCATGAAGGGATCAGGACTGTCTTCTAGAAATCTCCTACAGGATCAAGTGCAAAATGGTGTCACTGAACCAGGCACTAGACACTTGACCAAGGTCTTAAGCCTTCTGCAATCTCCAACCGAGCTCAACACCACTAGACCGCTGTTCTTCCGAAACTCGGTAAACAACACACCGGGAACCCACCAGACGCTTTTGCCACCAAAGCTCTGACACCACTTGTTGGGGATTGAATTCAGCTACCCACTATCCGGACTCCAATGTCAGGTCGAAAACCAGCAATTCGGAACAAGCCAGCTCCCTAGAACCGAAAGTTGCTTTCAGACCTCAAATGTGGAACAAGGCCAGCGGAACGTCATAACCACCACGGTACCTGATACTTACATTTCATGCATATCTTTTTGATATTAAAATACATTACTTTTGTGATTTAAATGGTTAATTTGTGCCCGAATATTTAATGATTTGCTCATCTATGGCAGGATACAATATTTGGTTGAAAACAAGCAAAAGGAGCAAAGATGATCAAGATTTCCACTAAAAGAAGACTTTCCACGATGTAAGATGCCCAGTAGATGTTCCCGACGCTCGAAATTGAAGAAAAAAGCTGAACTAGAGCTTCCGACGCTGGAAAAAGGTCATTCATATTGTGATTGCCTATGCACGACGTGGAAATGGATGGAAAACAAGACGTGAATATCTGGCGTGAAGAAAATGGAATTCGGGAGCGGCCCGCAACTTTCATGGCGTGACTACATCCTTCACGCTGAATCTTCAGATTTCAAATCATTAAATGCACGATTACAACACTCAAGCAAAAGGAAAAGAGATCCACGAGTGCAATCCCATGCTAGAACAACACTTGCAGAAAAACAAAGTCGGTGCGACCATGGCCAGCGCGGAGCAACATTTAGTTGTTGGAGGAGTTCAACCACGAGATCTGGAGTTCAACCGAGTATCCTCGTGCCTCCCATTGCAGCAAATCATTTTGAGATCAAACCAGCCATCGTCCAGATGATCTCAAATACCGTACAATTCACCAGATTACCGCACGAGGATCGGAACGCTCACTTGGAAAGCTCTCGAACTTTGCGACACATTTCAATTTCAGAATGTCTCAAGTGACACGGTAAGGCTTCGACTGTTTAGATTTTCATTAAGAGATCAAGCAAGAGGAAGGATACAAAGTTTACCAACTAATTCCATCACCACATGGGATGAGTTGGCAATGAACTTCTTGACTCGATTCTTCCCTCCCTCTAAATTCATGGAATCCACTTCAATATTCTGAATTTTAATCAATATGAGGATGAGACTCTTTAGAGCATGGGGGTGTTTTAAGGATTTAATCAGAAAATGTCATCATCACGGTATTGAAATGTGGTTATTAATCCAAACATTTTATAAGGGTTTTGTCACAAGGGAACAGGTCAATATTGGACACAGCAGTTGGAGGATCGTTGATGAAGAAGTCGCATGAGGAGCTACAATCTACTTGATGGAATGGAAAACAACAGCTTCCGGTGACAAGATATCCAACGAATGGATACCCAACGAATGGATTTCATCTTAGGATGAAATGGAAAACAACAGCTTCCGACGACAAGATACCCAACGAAAAGGCTTTCACATGGTGATGGAGGAGACCTTGGCCACTTTTATGACTACCACGGGAGCGGCTATCAAAGGACCGACGGCCTGTTCAAAAGATCAAGGAGCGGCAATAAAGGAGCTGAAGGATGACTCAAGGGATCAGAAGGCCGCAATATGAAATCTGGAGTTTCAAGTTGGCCAGATCGCTGAGCAACTTAGAGAGAGACCGAGAGGAATACTGCCAGGCCACACATAGACGTGAAAAAACAACACAAAACGATCCTGAACCAAGGTATAAGAAAAGCAACAAGCTGAAGAGGAAGTTGAAGAGCAGGAAAAGAAGAAAAAGGATACAGAGGAACTAAAAGAAGAACCACCACAATATAAGTCGAGGCTACTGTATCCAGAGCGGCTAGTGCAAGGGAAAACTGACACACAAAAAGGTAAATTTCTTGAACATTTTAAAAAATTGCATATTAACACCCCCTTTTCAAAGGCTCACCAACATGCCAACTACGCCAAATTTATGAGAGTCGGTGACCAACAAAAAAAAGCTAAAAGAAATCAACACCATACCACTCACACGGGAGTGTTCGGTTATTGTATCGAAGGACCTACCTAAAAAGCAGGACTCAAGTAGGTTTTTGATTTCAATTAATGTCGAGTCTAACAAAATTGGAAAAGCATTGTGCGATCTAGGTGCCAGCGTGAACATATGTCATACAAAACATTTAAGAGCTTGGGTTTAGAGAAGATGAAAAATACAAGAGTTGCACTCCAACTAGCAGATTCGATGGTAAAATACCCTTGAGGGGTCATTGAAGATATCATAGTCAAAGTTGACAAATTTTACTTCCAAGTAGATTTCTTAGTGGTGGACATGGAGGAAGGAATGACTCCTCTCATTTTGGAAAGACCATTCTTGGCTACCGGGCGAGCGATGATAAATGTACAGAGTGAACTGTGTCTGAGAGTTGATAGTGAACAAGTTTCAACATTCATCGGGCGATGAAGAATTATGATGTGAAAGATGACGATGAGCTAGTATAGAGAGCATTAACGAAGTTGAGGATGTTGTTGACACTGAAGAAGTACATGATGTGGTGTTCTCATACAAGAGGATATTCAAAGTAAAGGCATTGAAAGAAAAAAAGGGAAGCTGAGGGATCAGATCACTGTCACCGAAGGAGCGGCCGATTCCACCAAGTTTGAAAAGGGTCAGCGGGTATGGTTGGTACACAGCCTTCCATTCAGTTCTTCTGGATTAAAGAAACATTGGTGGATCGGTCCGATGGAAATTGAGCAAGTGCTGCCAGAAGGAAGAGTTAAGCTTTTTTTAGAAGGAAACGGGTCGACCTACGTGGACAGGTCACAGCTAAGACCGTTTATAAACCCCAACCAGGTACAAACTTTTCAATCATCTGTTACCTGAGCTAAAAAGTTAAGATAGAGCCAACGACGTTAAACAAAAACGCTTCTAGGAGGCAACCTGAGTTTTAAGAATTTTTATTTTTTCTGTTTTTAGGTGCATGCATTCTCCCCCAAATCTTTTTTAAATTTCATTGGTGCTTTCACTGGTGTATTTTCATTTTGCAAGTTCATCAAGGCATTGTAAGGAAGAATGACAAGAAGTCAATTCACACCGTGAACCTGGAGCAGCCAGAACTTGCATAGTCCATTCTAAAACTTCACTGAAAGGGGAGTAAGCGTTCAAAATTTAAATTTTTCTATTATATTCTCCACATCTATTTGTTTTTAGAGCTTTGAACTGCCAATTGCATTTTATGCCTTGATTCTTACTTTAATCAACTAAACAATGAGACATAAACTGCTTAAGATACTTGTCATGTCATGTTTTTTAATTTTCTTTTGTCAATAAATTTGAGTGAGAAAATTGGGTGAAAGAATTAGTAGAGATAGCGTGGGGGTGTTTGGATTTGACAAATCATAATTTAGGGAGACCGGCTGATTCTTGTAAATGAAATTTTTTCTAAAATTTGGTCTGCCTTAAATTTCTGATATTTACGTTAATTGGTTTTATTATTCTTATGTATTGTCATAAGTGATTGTCTCAATCATTCGTCTCATTCTCGAGACATTCTTCGAGCCCAATATGTCTTCATTCTTTCTACGGTATATTTCTTGAGACTCAGACATGCTCTCTTCAAGAACTTGTTTAGCATCTTGTCAAAGCTAGGACTGAACAAAATCAGTTTTAATATGATTGAGGCATTTTATTGTTTAGCCCTTTTATCCTTGGACACCCCCCCCACATTAATTATTCTTTTGTCAGTAGAAGCCATGAATGACCTCGATAGGAAAAGAGCCATGTTTCAAGCCTGTTATATTCTTTCCTACCCTACTCTCAGTGTGTTGCATGATATTTAAAAGAATAGGTGTGGTGGAGAGGCTATCCATGGTGAATGGGGATATACTTCACTGAGGAGACTTTACTAGGGGGGGTTCTAGTGATTTGGGGAGAGATCATGTTATTATTCGTTGTATTTATTATTCACCTCTCTTGCCAAAAAAATGGGTTGTGTGTTGGGAGGATCAAAAATCACCATTATGAGACCTACGATCTTTTGATCGTACGGGATTAGGTGGTAGATGTGAGATTTTTCTTAAACACAACTTTATCTCAAACACAACTTTCGAGGGGGGAAAAGAAACAAGGCAAAAAACAAGAAAGGGAGATTCATTCATTATGCTTACTTTTATCATGTGCCCACTTTGAGCTATGAAGGATGGACTGCAAATGACTTTATTAAAGGGCCCTCGAAATCAAGGGGGTCTGAAATGATACAAACCAAGGGCGTCACCGCTGACAATAATGTTACAATCGCTGGGTAAAGATCTTGTACTATGATAAATGATGATCCTATCTTCTCGGCTCCCCTTGCTTGCAAGACAAACAGCATCAAAGTTGCCCTCCCTCCAAGTGTGTAAGACTTCCATGCCGCGGTTAATCAAAAGGTTGTGCCTTCTGATGAGATAAATTAAATGCCACGGGGCGTTGGCATTGTTGTGCAATAAGCTATTCAGAAGTTTGGAGTCTGATTCAACCGTAGAAATGTTAATGTTGTGGCGTTGGCGTAAAGAGAGTCCGCTGAGTAAGGCTCTAGTTTCAGCCTCAATTGAGTTGCCCGGACCGTAATATGCGCTAAACCCCAGTCGAGGTATGAACAAAATTTCACTTACAATTGTTACCTTAATTATTACAAACGGTCGGGGAAGGGGAGCTACAAAGCTACAAAGAAAACACGCAAACAGACACAAGCAGGAAGCCGGGGAGACTCGAACCCGATACCTCCCCAGCACCCCACAAGGCCCTTTGCCACTAGGCTAAACCCTGAGGGCATTGTTACCTTAATGATAAGCGGAAAAATTAAAGTGAGATAAACTGCAAATGGCATGCATATTAATAATAAATTGAAAAATAAAAATAGCTAACAAAAAGTCATGATTGCTTCAAAAGAAGAAAAATAAAATACATTATTGACTTGTTTCTTTGAAAATTGAGGAGTTGATGAAAATTTCTCAGTGTCATGCTCCAATATTTAATTTCTCATTTTACCAATTGATTTTATGGACATTACATTTAAAAGCATGGTAAGATGAGCATCATTTGGAGTATGTTGAGAATTCATCCTTGAGGACAAGTCTGAATTCAAAGTGTGGGGGGATTTAATAGTTACATTTCATGCGTATCTTTTTTGATATTAAAATACATTACTTTTGTGATTTAAATGGTTAATTTGTGCCCAAATATTTAATGATTTTCCATCTATGACAGAAAACGATATTTGGTTGAAAACAAGCAAAAGGAGCAAAGATGATCAAGATTTCCACTGAAAGAAGACTTTCCACGATGTAGGATATCCACGGGATGTTCCCGAGGCTTGGAACTGAAGAAACAAGCTGAAACGAACTCAGAACTGAAGAAACAAGCTGAAACAGAGCTTCTGACACTCGAAAAAGGCTATTCACGTCGTGAATGTCCTAGTCACGACGTGAAAATGGATGGAAAACAAGACGTTAATACATGGCGTAAATAAAACGGAGTTGGGGAGTAGCCCGCAACTTTCATGGTGGGACTACATCCTTCACGCCGTGAAAGTGTCCAGACAGACCCAATTTTTGCTGGCTTCAATGTAACTTTCGACGGAAGACCCTATTTATGACCCGAAACCGCCATAAAACATCGAGATTGACCCAGGACTCATTAATGACACGTTTATGGACGAATTAAAGCCTACCCGAGCATCCCTAATGCTTATAAATAGAGAGACAGGTTGTTGTTGCTGGCAATCATCGATCCGGAGATCAAAGCTTGGGGTGAGGTGTTGCGCTAAAGAGTCCTCCACCATTTCTTTTTCTCCGCTTTTCATTATGCTTTCTTTTTATTTTCTCCTTCTCCCTTTCCCTCTTATTTCGTTCATGTTGGGTTGCCGCAATAAATAAATTTAAATTTAAATCTCTTTCTTTTTATTTTCACATGATCATTGAGCAATAATCTGAAAAGTCGCTTCTTAAATTGCGCAACTAACAGCCTAATACTATTTCATGACCACTGAATAGTCTAGGATAGTTAGGTTTAAAAACGATATCGAGATAATTCATTAAAATCCTAAATTACGTGACCATGGGAAATAGGGGATTTTTGTATTAAAGAGGGGATACCATGAACATTGGATCTCCCTCATCTCGACTCTGACACCAATCATGAATCAACCAATTTAATTTCTAAATCCATTTGCACATGAACCCTAAATCTACAAAACCCCGGCATGTTTACCAACTTGATAATCAAAACTCAATCTGCTTTTCTTCACCCACTTTCTCAAAACCAATTCAAATCAATGGTTTTCTTTTAAATCCCTAAAAACCTAATTGCATTGTCTCTGTAGATTCGACCTTGAACTCGCCACTTGCTATTTTTAATTAGTTAGTTGCGCCGTTTGAGTTTAATATAAATAATTAAATTTGGTGAGCCCCATAAGAAATTAACGACGCCCTGCGGGCGGTCAGCGCCCATATGAACTCAGCGTCTGGAACTAAGAAGACTTCGCACCCTAGCCACCGCATTGTTTTGTCGTCCTCTGGTTTCGGTTTCCTCGATTCATTCAGACAAGACCTTCTGACAAATACAACGAACAGACAAAAACAAGCACACAATCAAAGAAATGGAACAATCAGAACATAGGGGGGTTACGTGGTTCAAACTTTTATTAAGAAGAAAACATTCGAGTTAAGAAGGAAACTATGTTTCAAAACTCTACCCAGATAAAAAAGAACGCCAGAGCAACGCCTCTAGTGGAAAGCTTCTTCCACAAGCACTCCATGGGGAAGTTCCCCCACAGGAACGAACGCCACTCTAATTCACCAATCAAATGATCTCACACCCTCTATTTATATAGGTGTTCCACACCTGCTGGGAGGTTCCGCTGGTTACACCGCCGTTTGAACTTCACAGTTGTCCCTTCGTTCGATCAAGGCAACCAGCTGAGCATCGCCGCCTCAACCGGCTCATGTGGTGAACAGTGTAAGATCCGAATTCTCCACTGCTTTTCATGCACCTCGTGCCCACTTTCGGGACCGCATTCCTCCAACTTCTGCACTCCCATGCTAGCGTCTGGATCATCCTCCGCTTCCAGATTAATCAGATAGAGCCATTGAAACTCCAAGGCTACTCCTACGCGAGATCAATTTAATCCCACATAGCCACCATCACCAGAATCAGTTGACTGTTGACTTCTCTGCTTCCTTTGGAACTTTTATGCCGCGTCCGGAACATCCTCATTCGTCACTTCCTCGAGAACGTGGATGCTACTGTCGTTGTCACTCCTTTAGTGAAGGTGAACCGGTCTTCATCCTGATTCCGCAAGTGTCATTCAGGAAAGATAAGTTCTAGAAGTTCCAACAACTTAACCATAAAACAATTTTCACACCAAAAACCCAACACTACTTGAGCAATCTTTGGAGATTGCCTCGGCAATCAGCAACGGTTTCTGGAATTTAAAAGGCTATCTTATTTGAATCTACACCACATTTCATCATTAATCGCTTTTAACACACTCCAAGAGTTATGCAATCCTTACAGGAAGATCTTCGGGGTCGAGGAAGGCTTTGGACCAATTTAAAACACAAAAACGCAGAGGATCAAGGAAAGATATTGTCACAAAACCAGTTTTTGTTTTTAAAGGTTTGAGGAAGAAAAACTTTAGATTTTTCTTAGGTTTCTCCAATGGGATTCACTTGTGTTGTGATCAACTTTGATGCCTTGATTTGATATAGTTCGTGCAAAATGAGCATGGATCTTTCAAAGGAAGCATTTCAAGCCAGCATAAATAAGGTATATGTGTAAATGTGCCACATGTTGAATCTACGATTGCGAAAGAACTTTGAATTTGCAGTTATCCATGTAAGAATGTTGAGATTGTAGTGCTAATAAAAATAACATAGAACTTGGGCCCTTTTTGGTACAAGGGAAACGAAATTCAGGAAATGGAAATGATAACGTGACACTAGTTTTTGTGTGTTCTGCAAGAACCAGGTTCCACTAGAATTGGAAGTTCCACTGCATTATGAAATTGGAGTTCCATCTGAAACACAGTGGAACGGTGGGATACCTAGGGAATCCGTTTTTTTTAGACAAAAACACCTACTTGACACTTCACAACTCTCAGTCCCCTTCTCAATTGCAAACGAATGTTGGGGGTGATCGGGGTGGGGGTACACCTAGGGACTGAGTTTGATGCGGCCTATTGCAATGTTCTCAGGCGGCCGGATCAAAGATTCATCAGGGGTGATCAGGGTGGGGGTACGCTAAGGAAGGCCATCATCGTAGTGGGCACTGGGTTCGATGCGGCCTGCCGCAATGTTCGTAGGCAGTCGGATCGGAGATTCGCCGCATGTTGCGACAAGGCGGGGCTGGTTCAAGGGCCTACAACAGGGCTACGAGGAGGTTGGGATGTTTCTACAACAGGGTTGTCATGGGGTTGCGGCAAGGCTTCCAAGGGGCTACAATGGGGATATCTTGGTACTTTCATTTTTTTTAATTTCAATTCCGACGTAAGACTTTCGTATCAAACGTGATTTTAAACATTATTTCCATCTTGTTTCATATTTTGTTTCTCATTCCTTTTCCATTAAAAAGGCTTCCATCGTACCAAACAAGACCTTAATGATTCCATGGAATCCATGTAAGACCGCGAAACTAATCATGAAATGAACGGCTTTGATGACTATGAATTCATACTTTATGATTGACATGTGAATGATACGTTGCATGAGATGCATCGATTAACTAAAATGGACACAAGATTGTGGTGCGGTATGGGACACACTGAAAGATTGTGAACGACTTGAAATTATGGTGTAAACTCATGTAGGACCATCATTGGCATGGTTGTGGATTTCATATGTTGCCTTGTGATCAAAAGCATTGTCACCACAAAGGTGACCATCAAGTCATTTGGACTGACAAACAGCGGGGACAATATAACCCAGCAACTGGAGTATAGCAAAACAGATTGAATAACAAACAAAAGGCAATGTGACCAAAACATAGCGAGATGAATTGACTAAAAAAGGGCTCATTATAATCCTGCAATTAGAGCATCGTGATATAGATTAATTGACATACAATGTGCACAATATACTCATGTGATCAAAGTCACAAGACTAAGAATGCAGTAGTGATTGTAATCGCGACTAAAGCTAAGATTGGGACTAGGGGCATGTATGTACTCAATGACTTGATTGCTGCTGGAGGTAGCAGTTCGGGTTTACAAGTCGAGTTCGCAATCGCGACTAAAGCTAAGAATGGGACTAGGGGCATGTATGTACTCAATGACTTGATTGTTGCTGGAGGTAGCAGTTCGGGTTTACAAGTCGAGTTCGCATCGGGTTGGCCGACCTGTGAACCCATTTAAGCTCAACCATAACCGGATCCATTTAATTAAACAGGTTGACTCTACCTAACCCATTTTTGAAGGGGTCAACCCTAACCTGGCACACCAACCCGTTTAACTTTAAATATATAACAAACCACATCATGACATTTCCAACTGGTCAATATCATATAAATTCAATGAACTAACCAAATTAAATTATTCTCTTTAGACTAAAAATAATCTAATTAATATGAAACATGTGTTATTCATGTTGCAACTCGATCTCTTAAACCATTTAAAATAAATAATGTGTTATAAACATGTTGAATTATTTCAAATTAAGTTGATTATAAGAATAAAATATATGGTATAAATGCTTATTATTATATTTTTAATATTTTACATTGTCATTATATTTTTAGTCGGGTTAGAAGGGTCATGAATGGTCACCTCAAACCCGACCCAAATATTCTTCGTGTCAAGTTACTCAACCTGATTAGAACCCGAACCCATTTATGTCTAACCCAAACTCATTTAACCCATGTCGAGTCTTGTCGGGTTATCGTGTCAGGTTCAAAATTGCCATCTGTAATTGTTACCTAACCGGATAACTTAAATGTTTTGGCTCACATGGCACGATTGTGCCTATATTAGGTGTCACTTTGATGAATAAATGTGCAATTTATTCTTATCATTTGATTCATGGATCGATGTTTTCTTATATTGCATTTTATTTTCTTATATTACAATATTTGCATAAGATGAATTGTTATTTTATACCCTTACTGAGGAGTTAGGAAGGCTTAGGAAGATCTGGGACTTAGTACACTCAGCCATGGATTGCAACCAAAATGAGGTTGTGATTTATGTAAAATGACACCAGTTATGTTGGTTTTTTGAGGCTTTGGGAGGCTTGTAAACTTGTTTTGTAAATGTTTTTAATAAAAATTTAATTTTAACACACAAGCATTATTAGAAGTGAGGAGTTCTGGACCAATGGTTTGATTGATATCATGTGACTGGGAAACCAGGCCATGACACCCAGGCAGGGCATACTTCATCTTGATGATGGGTATGTTTCTTGTGTGTGTGTGGGGGGGGGGGGGGGGGGCACAATTGCACGGAAGTGAGTGGTGTTTTAAAGCAGCTCAGCGCATTTACCTATTCAATAATGTTATTGAATCCTGACGCAGTTACTGGTAAAACAAGAGTTCCGGGGATGATGTACCAGATCAGCACAGGCACACTAAATGCACGTTAGACAACCACCTTTGTTTCTCTTAGTCGCTCACGTTTCTATAGAGATACCAAACTTAACATCTACAATAATCAAAACCACTCTAGGAATATTGGCCTCTGCAGTATTCTAATCGGGCAGATCTATATGTCACCTGAAATGCAGTCTTTTTATTAAACTTGAAGCGACGAAAAGGCCACTCCATTTAAACATTAGATAAATCATGAAGAACACTACAAAACCCTGATGCACGGACAGTCCAAACTGCGAGTTCGAAAAGAAAGGAGGAGGGGAGAAATATGGAACAATCAAATCCAACATATACGGATGTTTTGTTCTGGACTAACAAATCTTCGCATGCACGATCCACTAATTGTTCGAATGGTGTGATAAACCAGATAAGCTAAACCTTCGGGGCAGGGATGTATTAAGGAAAAGGCACATCAGCTCCGGTAGAGATAAACTAACCCATAGGTTCCTTCACCAATCTGTTCCAGTTTTTCGAAACAGTCGACACTCCTGGAGCCCCATGAAGGAACTTCGTTGAGATTGAGCTGCCCAGGGGCCGCTATTGCCATAGCTTATCCCCTGAACTATTCCAGCAATAATCAATTTTCTAAATGATCTTTTACGATTGCGAATATCATAAACAATCTAGGCAGACGGAAGAGAGCAGTAGGGAGGGCGACAATCAGGAAGTAGGGTCGCGAGGAGGGCGACAACAAGGGGATGCGGAGTGGGGATCCGGGTTTGACGTTCCTCCCTTTCAGTCTTCCGTCGGAACACACCCGCCGTCGGTTTCCACCGATGCCCCGGAACTATGAGGAAATTATCAAGATAAACCCCAACTTTGTCAAGCTTTTAGGAAATTATGGATATTTAACATCAATTTTTTTCTTCTCAAAAAAAAAAAAAAAACATCAATTTTTTAGGATAAATTCCTATCCTTGATTTGAACATTGTTTGGCGTGATGGAACAGTGTATTCTTGATTGGGTCAATGGCCATTATTAACCCTCAAATTGTGTTAATCTCCGTTTTTGTTTTAGTATTTAATGAACTATCCAGACTCATTCAATTTGTTTAAAACATCTCACCTTCAATATAAGTTTAACGAACAATAAGATGGTTTTTTAAATGATGAATTACATGTGAGGGATTAAAACTCATTCATTGAATTTCATTACATCATATCGCGACTTATACAACGCTTATTTTTATCAGCGTTAATGTAACATCCCGTTACCGATTTATCACGTATGTTCTCAATCTCATCGTGGTTTTTCCTTTTTCTTTGTCGGTGTAAAGTCGAGAAGGAATTGGGAGATACATATAATAGTGAAATCAGATATTTGTTGGACTCTTAGCTTTAATCGGCTTTTTCTGTAGGTTGCAAGAGGATTTCAAGTCGTGTAACTAGGTCACACGATGTGTAAGAGTTACTGGATTCAAGTTGTGAAAGACTTCACGCTGTGAAATGTTACACGGCGTGAAGAGACTTTACACGTCGTGAGTTAATAAAATGTTGGACTTTTAATACGAGGTGACGGGTTTTCCGACGCATGTGGGACCTTGACGGTTACACGTCGTGTAATCGGGTTACATGTCGTGCAACGGCCCACGTACAGTTTTTAAACAGGTGTGTGGTTGTTTCTCTTATGGTTCTTTCTTCAGACTTCATTGCCCTCGACCAAGGGCAATTCCCAAACGATTTTGGGAGACTATGCTCCTTCTAGATTGATTTGTTCGATGTTCGATCACCGTTGTCATTGTGGTGCGTCTCTCCGGGTAAGCGACCTTTCTGCTTCATCGTTGCCATTGATCGTGGTAGCACCCTTGAGTTGCGTTATCAGATTCGTTGGTCTAAATTGGTGTTTATTCGTGTCTTCTTCTAAATCTGCTGTGTGATCTTATTCCAGAGGTCGTTCCTTGATTTAGTCGTGGTGCAGCGGGCGTTCGTCCTTGAGATATGTGGTGTTTCCTCTTTTCCACCGACCCTTTGTTTCTAAATTGAATCTATCTTGAGATGTGGATTAGATTCTAGGGTATTCGTTGTCGTCGTTGGGTTTTCATTATTGGTAGACCTCGTTGCGGGCGTGTGCAACCCGAGCTTTGAGGTAGGTGGTTCCGTTTATAGTCTATGCTGATGAACCTTATTGTCCTTGTTTTATAAACTGATTTAAAAGAGGAATTGACATGATTGCTTTGTGTGTGTTGAAAAGAGTTTTTAAATAAAAACGGTTTTCCCTAGTTGTTAGTAAATGGATTGAAAATGGGTATTTTCAAAGCATTGAAATGGATTTGTGAAATGGTTTTGAAATGGTTTTTCAAAGCATTGGAATGAATTGTGAAAATGAGCACATGAGTTACCTTGGGTGCTTAGGTGGAAGGTTTAGTTTGAGGTCATCATTCATTTGTTTTTGATTATCGGGAGGTTTGTTTATAGGGATTTCCTCTGTTTCCTAGGCCCATTGTTCCAGGGAACTGATATTGACATTGTTGGGGGAGTTTACTCATGGGGTATTTCTCTGCTTCCTAGGTCTGTGTTCCAGAAACCGGATTGTGCACTTGATTGATTGTGGTACGAGTAGTCTGCTAGTCAGACCTATAGTGACCTTTGGTGCTGATACTTGTGCTTCTGTTTTATTTTTCTTGGTTTTGTTGCTTAGCCTTAATATGCACGAGATATGGAAAATGTGCTTTGAAATTGATATGCATGATTTTGTTTTAGAACTGTGATAAAAGGGAAATGTTTATCAAGTTTTCTATAAAAATGTTCTACTGCTTATCATGACATGTTTTGTTTAAAATGATCATACATGAATTGTTATACAAAGACTTTTTATGAAACATCTGGGTGGGATCCTACTGAGCCCGTTAACTCACACCCTGCACAACTCTTCAGTGGTGTGTAGATCTCTGTATGTCTTCCATTGTAGGGAAATGCAAGGCGCAACAATTTTTATGGCTTTGACGAATCAGATATTCCATCAATATTTTGACACTTTTGTGGTAGTGTTCATGGATGATATTATGGTCTATTCAAAATCCGAGTGTGAGCACGAGTACCATCTAAGTTTGGTTCTGGAAATTCTGAGTCATTGTTTGTATGGAAATCTTTCGAAATGTAGTTTCTGGATTCATGAAGTGAAGTTCTTAGGGCACAAGATTTCTGAACATGGCTTATCGGTTGATCCTGAGAAGGTGAAAGTTTTCCTGTCATGGAGGGAACCACATAATGTCTTTGAGATGTGGAACTTCCTTGGTCTTGTTGGATACTACCGACAGTTTGTTAAGGATTTCTCTAAGCTGGCATCACCTTTGACTGATCTTACCAGAAAAGCCGTGAAATTCACATGGGATGCAAAGTGTCAGTCTTCTTTTGATGAACTGAAACAACTTCTGACATCGTCTCCTATTCTAGTCTTACCTGATCCTGGTAAGGGGTATGTGGTGTTTTGTGATGCTTATGGTGCTGGTTTGGGATGCGTGCTTATACAAGATGACCATGTGGTAGCTTACGACTCTCGACAGCTTCGACTACATGAGAAGAATTACCCCACTCATGATTTAGATCCTGTTGCGGTTATGTATGTGCTTAAATATTGGTGACACTATCTTTTTGGAGAGAGGTTCACAGTCTTTTCTAATCACGAGAGTTTGAGTTATATCTTTTCTCAAAAAGACTTGAATCTCAAATAGAGATGATGGGTAGAATACCTTCAGACGTTTGACTTCGATATCACCTACACCCCGGGAAAGGGGAATGTCATTGTAGACGCTCTTAGTAGGAAATTATCATCACAGGCTATTCTAGAACCGAAGGAGGAGTAAAACCTTATGGGGATTTTTGCTCAAATTCACCTAGATGCTCAGGAGGATGTTTCGAGTATGGTTCTAACCAATGTCCAATTATCATCATCTCTCCTAGAATATGTTTTGCAGAGCCAACAACAGGATGATGAGTTTAGAAAAGTTTGAGAAAGCCTTTATGGTGGGGAGACCATCTCTGGTTGGTCTCTCTCTTCATATGGTATACTCCACTTCGGGAAGCAGGTTGTTGTCCCAACATTTGTGAGGAGCCTAGTCTTATTTAATTGCCATAACTCTTTATGGGTCGTTCATCCAGGAACTATGAAGATGTATTATGACATGAAGTAGGGTCACGAGGAGGATGGAAAGAAGGGGATGCAGAGTGGGGATTCGGGTTAGATGCTTCTCCCATACAATTTTCTGTCAGAACACACCCATCATCGATTTCCACTGATGCCCCAAAACTACGGGTAAATTATCAAGATAAACCCTAGCTTTGTTAGGAAATTATCAATATTTAACATCAATTTTTTAGGATAATTCCATATCCTTAATTTGGACATTGTTTAGCATGATGGAATAGTGTATCCTTGATTGGGCCAATGGCCACTATTAACCCTAGAAATTGTGTTAATCTCGGTTTTTGTTTTAGTATTTAATGAACTATCTAGACTCATTCAATTTGTTTAAAACATCTAAAATTTAATATAAATATATTTTAATGAAAAATAAGATGATTTTTTAAATGATGAATTATATGTGATGGATTAAAACCCATTCGTTGAATTTCATTACCACAAATCACGACTTATGTAGTGCCTATTTTTATCAGTGCTAATGTAACATCCCGTTACCGATCTATATGTATGTCCTTAAACTCATCATGGTTTTCTCTTTTTCATTGTCAGTGTAAGGCTGAGAAGGAATTGGGAGGATACCTATAATGGTGAAGTTAGATATTTGTTGGACTCTTAGCTTTAATCGGTTTTTTCTGCAAGTTGTAGGAGTATTTCATGCCGTGTAACTAGGTTACAAGATGTGTAAGAGTTTCTGGATGTAAGTCGTGAAAGACTTCACATTGTGAAAGGTTTCATGACGTGAAGAGACTTTACACATCGTGAGTTAATAAAAGGCCAGACTTTAAATCCGAGGAGGCGAGTTTTTCAGCACATGTGGGACCTTGATGGTTACACGTCATGTAATTGGGTTACACGTCATGTAACGGCCCACATATAGTTTTTAAAATAGGTGTGTGACTGTTTTTCTTTTGGTTTTTTCTCCAAACTTCATTTCCCCCGACCTAAGGCAATTCCCAAGTGATTTTGGGAGACTCCTCTCCTAGATCAATCCGTTCGACGTTCGATCTCTATTGTCATTGTGGTGTGTCTCTATGGGCAAACAACCTTTTCGTTTCTCCATCTCCATTGATATCAGTAGCACCCTTAGGTTGCGTTATCAGATCTGTTTGTCTACGTTGGTGTTTCTTCATGTCTTATTCTAGATCTGTTATGTGATCTTTCTCCAGAGGTCGTTCTTTGATTTGGTCGTGGTGCAGTGAGCGTTCTTCCTTGAGGTATGTGGTGTTTCCTCTTTTCCATCGACCCTTTATTTCTAAATTGAATCTATCTTGAGATGTGGATTGGATTCTAGGGCCTTCGTTGTCATCGTTGGGTTTTCATTGTTGGTGGATCATGTTGCAAGCATGTGCGACCCAAGCTTTAAGGTAGGTGGTTTCGTCTCTAGCCTATGTTGATGAACCTTATTGTTCTTATTTTATAAACTAATTTAAAAGAGGAATTGACATGATTATTTTGTGTGTGTTGAAAAGGGGTTTTAAAGAAAAATGCTTTTTCCTTGGTTATTGATAAATGAAATGAAAATGAGTATTTTCAAAGCATTGAAATGGATTTGTGAAATGGTTTTGAAATGGGTTTTCAAAGAATTAGAATGAATTGTGAAAACGAGCACATGGGTTACCTTGGGTACTTAGGTGGAAGGTTTAGCTTGAGGCCATCTTCCATTTGTTTGTGATTATTGGGAGGTTTTCTCATGGGATTTTCCTCTGTTTCCTAGAACTGTTGTTCTAGGGGACTGATATTGACATTATTGGGGTGGGTTTACTTGTGGGGTATTCCTCTACTTCCCATGCATGTGTTCTAGGAACCAGATTGTGCATTTGATTGATTGTGGTATGATCAGTCTGCTAGTATGACCCATAATGATCCTTGGTGACGATACATGTGATTTTGTTTTATTTTTCTTGGCTTTTTTTCTTAGACTTGATATGCATGAGATATGAAAAATGTGCTTTGAAATTGATATACCTGCTTTTTTAGAACCGTGATAAAAGGGAAATGTTTACCATGTTTTCTATAAAACTGTTTTACTGCTTATCATGTCATGTTTTGTTTAAAATGAGCATGGATGAATTTTTATACAGAGACTTGTTATGAAACATCTGGGTGGGATCCTACTGAGCCCGTCAACTCACACCCTGTGCACCTCTTCAGTGGTGCGTAGACCTTTGTATTTCTTCCATTACAGGGAAAGGCAAGGCACTGCTATGAGGCAATGGGGTTTCGTGTCAGCTGGGTTGGTTAGCTGGTGGTGAGATGGTGGGAGTTTGTCCACGCCATCGTATGGAGTAGTTGTTTCCTTTTGGTCCTTTGTAGTTGGACTTGTCTTTTGGAGTTTTAGCTAATTTTACATTTCTTCTCTTCCCACTGTCTTCTTTTGATTATGGCATATATTTATTATAATTTCTTTGTCTCTTTATTTTCCGTGTGTATATATGTCATGTGTTTATACAGGTTGGGCAAAATTGTTCCCTCTTGTATGTTGTTCGATGCCCGAGTGCTTGTTGTCAGCCCATGAGGATTAGGAACGCCCTTCAGGTATGTGGCGGATAGGGTCGAGTTCCAATTTTGGGGGTAAATCGGGTTGGTTCGTTACAAAATGGTATTAGATCCAGGTATGCAGCTGATATCAACACCTTATTATCATATGGAACTGGAGGAGATGAAAGAGCTCAAGATTAAATTGGATGGTCTATTGGAAAAAGGTTTTGTTCGCCCTAGTGTTTTATTTTGGGTAGCCACTGCGCTCTTTGCTAAGAAAGCAGATGGTTCACTTTGATTGTGTGTGGACTATCAAAATTTGAAGTGGGTAACAATTAAGAACAAATATCATTTTCCTCATATGGATTCTTTATTTGATCAGTTAAAGGGGGCAAAGTGGTTTTTAAAGATTGATCTTCGGTCAGGTTATCATCAACCCAGAGTTCAAGAGTTTGATATACTAGAGACAACTTTCAGGAGCAAGTATGAACATTATAAATATCTTGTGATGCATTTTGGTTTGACTAATGCTCCTATAGTTTTATGGCTTTTATGAATCAAATATTCCATCAATATCTTAACACTTTTGTAGTAGCGTTCATAGATGATATTCTAGTCTATTCGAAATCTGAGTGTGAGCACGAGCACCATTTGAGTTTGGTTCTGAAAATTATGAGGAGTCATTGTTTGTATAGAAAGATTTCGAAATGCAATTTATAGATTAAAGAAGTGAAGTTCTTGGGGCACAAGATTTCTGAACATGGCTTATCAGTTGATCCTGAGAAGGTGAAAGTTTTCCTGTCATGGAAGGTACCACAAAATATCTTTGAGATATGAATCTTCCTTGGTCTTACTGGATACTACCTACAGTTTGTTAAATATTTCTCTAAGTTGGTGTCACCTTTGACTACTCTTGACAGGAAAGTGGTGAAATTCACATGGGATACAAAGTATCAGTCTTTTTTCAATGAACTAAAATGACTTCTGACATCAGCTCCTATTCTGATCTTACTTGAGCCCGGTAAGGGGTATGTGGTGTTTTTTGATGCTTATGGTGCTGGTTTGGGATGCATGCTTATGCAAGTCGACCGTATGGTATCTTATGACTTTCGTCAGCTTCAACCGCATGAGAAGACACTACCACAAAAACAGTTTTTCGCAGCGCCCCCCTTTATCAGCGCTTTTGTTAGCGCTGATAAAGGGCCCCCCTTTATCAGCGCTTGCTTAGTAGCGCTGATAAAGGGGGGCCTTTATCAGCGCTTTTTTTAGCGCTGATAAAGGGTCGGCTTCAAAAAAAAAATATTAATATATAAATATAGTTATATTGTTATATAAATATAATATATAATTTTTAAATATATTTTAGATAAGTATAAATGTACATTTACACTTATTATACTTAATATTTAAGATATTTAGTGAAAATAACTTCTTAAAAAATTAAAAAAATATTTTTAATTAATATTTTGATAATCATTATGGAGTAATAGTCATTTAATAACAATTTGAGGACTAAAAAATTAAAAAAATTAAAAAAAGATCCAAAATATGTTGAAAACGCAACTCAAACTTCAAACGGCCATAACTTTTGATCCGGGTGTCCGTTTGAGCTCTACCACATATCAAATCGAAGCCTGCGATGAGCTCTACGTCGTTGTGACTGGGGGAACCCCAGTCAAGTGTTTTTCGAGGCCAAAAGAGGCCCATAAGGCCTCCAAAACTGAGTTTTTTGTCGGGGTACCCAGATTTTTTAACATTTTGTGGATTTTCAAACTCGTTTAAGGGGGTATTATTGGCTTTTCTTAGTGGGGACTAAATTTATTCCAAGGTATTACATTCATATTGATATTATGTTATTAAAATTTCATCCTTTTTATAATGAACTGCTATTTATAATCAAATATATAACTATATGTACATATTTTTTATATATTCACACCTAAAAATTAAATTTTTTAAATAAATAATTAAAAATATTTACAGATAAAATATATTAGCTTTATCTAAATAATAACTAATATCCATTTTATTTAAAATACCAATATATGAATATTTATATACCTATATATTAATCTAACTATATATATATATTAATCTAACTATATATATATTAATCTAATAACTATATATATATTAATATAACTACATATATATATATTAGTATTACTATAAATATATATATTAATATCACCATAAATATATATATTAATATCACTATATATATTAATATAACTATATAAATATATATTCATATAACTATATATATGTTAATATAACTATATATATGTTAATATAACTATATATATGTTAATATAACTATATATATGTTAATATAACTATATATATGTTAATATAACTATATATTAATATAAATATATATTACTATACGAATAAATATAACTAAATATATATATATATAGATATATATTAATACCACTATATATATATATTAATATTACTATATATATTATAATATAACTATATATATATATATTAATATAAATATATATTACTATACGAATAAATATAACTAAATATATAAATATATATATATAGAGATATCATGAATTGGAAAGCAAATCAAAATAGAGTAGTGGTAAGGGCTTAGGCGCGCAGGGGGGAGGTCTCGAGTTCAAATCTTGGTGAAGGCAGGGGTGCGCGCGCATGAGGAATATTGGAGCAAGCGCTGTTAAAGGGTGGAGGGGGGTGCGTGGGGTGCGTGGGGTGTTGTATAGGGGCCGAAAAGCGATGTAAAAGGGGGGGGGGGGGTTCAAGCGCTATAAAAGCCCCCCCCGATTGGTAGTATTTTTTAAATTTTTTTAACCTTTATCAGCGCTTTTTTAAAAGCGCTGATAAAGGAAGCGCTGATATAGGACCCCTTTATCAGTGCTAAAAAAAGCGCTGATAAAGGGGTACTTTTATCAGCGCTTTTTTTTAGCACTGATAAAGGGGTCCTATATCAGTGCTTTTCGTAGAACTGATAAAGGGTGGAGGGGGGTGCGTGGGGTGCGTGGGGTGTTGTATAGGGGCCGAAAAGCGCTGTAAAAGGGGGGGTTCAAGCGCTATAAAAGCCCCCCCCGATTGGTAGTATTTTTTAAATTTTTTTAAATTTTTTTAAATTTTTTTTTTACTTTTATCAGCGCTTTTTTTTAGCGCTGATAAAGGGGTCCTATATCAGTGCTTTTCGTAGCGCTGATAAAGGGGACCCCCCCTTTATCTACGCTGGCTTTATCAGCGCTTTTCTAGCGCTGATAAAGGCCATTTTTAGCGCTGATAAAGGCCATTTTTAGCGCTGATAAAGGTCATTTTTAGCGCTGATAAAGGTCGTGTTTGTAGTAGTGAGAATTACCCCACTCACGATTTAGAGCTTATTGTGGTTATGCATGCACTTAAATTTTGGTGGAACTATCTTTTTGGAGAGAGGTTAATGGTCTTTTCTAATCATAAGAGTTTGAGTTATATCTTTTCTCAGAAAAACTTGAATCTTAGACAAAGAAGATGGGTATAATACCATCAGACGTTTGAATTCGATATCGCATACACCTCAGAAAATGGGAATGTCATTGTAGATGCTCTTAGTAGGAAAGTACCATCGCAGGTTGTTCTAGAATCAAAGGAGGAGTGGAATCTTATGGGGATTTTCACTCAAATGCACCTGGATGCTCAAGAGGATGTTTTGGGTATGGTTTTGACCAGTGTTCAATTATCATTATATATCTTGGAGTCTATTTTGTAGATCCAATAGTAAGATGATGAGTTTAGAAAAGTTTGAGAAAATCTTTATGGTGGGGAGACCATCTCTGGTTGGTCTCTCTCTTTAGATGGTATGCTCCACTTTGGGAAGCGGGTTTTCATCCCAGCATTTGTGAAGAGCCTAGTCTTGTTTGATTATCATAGTTCTTTGTGGGTCATTCATCCAAGCACTATGAAGATGTATTATGACATGAAACGATGATTTTGGTGGCTGGGTATGAAGCATGACATTGTAGATTATGTTTCCCACTGTTACACTTGCCAATAGATAAAGGTAGAGCACTTGAAACCCTTTGGTTTTCTTTAGCCTCTTTCAGTGTAGGTCTGGAAATGGAACGAGGTATCCATGGATTTTGTTGTTGGATTACCATGGACTCCCTGAGGGGAAAATTCTAACTGGGTAATCGTTGATTGGTTGATGAAGTCTACTCATTTCATTATAATCAAGGACACCACTAAGGTTGAAGATCTGGGTAAGTTTTATGTGAAAGAGATTATGAGGTTATATGGGAGTCCTTTTATCATTGTTTCAGAGGGGGATCCTAGGTTTACCTTGAGGTTCTGTAGGAGTCTTTAAGAGGCAATGGGAACTCAGGTCAAGTTGATCACATCTTACTATCCATAGACAGACAATTAGATAGAGCGTGTGATTTAGATCTTGGATAATATTCTTTGTGCTTGTGCCTTAGATTTTAGTGGATCATGGGATAACCATCTGGGACTGGTTGAGTTTGTTTACAATAATAGTTATCAATATTTGATAATAATTGTAAAGACCTGGAAATTTCAAGGATATTTTTTTCTTAATTTTCTTTGGAATTTTACAAGAACGCAGTTTCTGACGGCACCTGATTCCGAGGCCTGGTGTGCCCGGAATCATTTTCCGAAGTTTAGCTCGGGTACGTTCAGTGAACGAACGAGCAGGTTTTTCTAACTTTTGAATCGGTGCTCGGAATCGAATTTCGAGGGCACAGATGGAATCGCAGCGCCGATAATTGCTTAGGAACACCTTTTCCAGAGTTGCGTTTGCTCGGGTGTGGTTTTTAATTTTTGGGGTTAAGTTAAGAAATAAAATAAAGTGGTGCGACAACTTTATTTTATTTCACTTAAAGCCACTTAAAGCCACTTAAGCTAAGTTAAGCAGATAGGGTGGAACCCAAAATATCCTACCCTCTTGGTAGGAAATTTGTGAGGTGGGGCCCGCACGAGCCCCACCGTTTCTTTCCTCCTAAGTAACGCACCCGCAACCCCCCTCTTAATTGTAAGTCAACTGTGCGTTTTTCTGGTTAAGAAATGCCTCATTAAATTGGGCGGTTAAATTGTTACAATTAATTCATTTAATTAATTGTTCGTTTCATTTCTTTTGAATTTCAAACGTGTCATGTGCATTAATAAAATAAGATAACTCTTTTTTTTCTGTTGGAATTTGTGGCGTGGAGAGGATTGGAGGAAAGCGTTCTTCTTCGACGAAGAACGCGAAGAACACGAAGAACGCGAAGAACGCACCGATCTCCGATGAAGAACGCAAAACCCTTGGAGATCGACGATGCGACGTCCTGTACCACGACGTCAACGACGCTTCTTCCGCGACGCTCCTTCCGCAACGTTTCTTCCGCGACGATCCTTCTCTTCCGCGACGAACCTCTTCTTCTGCGACGCTCTTTCCGCGACGTTTCTTCCGCGACGATCCTTCTCTTCCGCGACGAACTCACGTTCGATGAAAACGTTGAGGTAGGGAATTATGTTTGAGAATTATTTTATTCCCTTGATTTATTTCTTTCTAAAGAAAACAATGAACACAGATCAACTTATTACCTAGTTGATCCGCGAACGTTTTCCTTGCGGGTTGGGAATAATCTGTTATGGGAAAAAAACTGTTTGGGTTGGTTCTCTTTTGTTCGTGAAAATTCCTTATTGTTCTTCGTCTTTTGGGCCGCTTGTTATCATCTTAACGGGAGGAGGTCGGACTGCACGCACACGGCTGATCCTCCTCCCCCTATGTTGTTATGTTGTTGCGGTTCGGAAGATGGCGGCATGGTGCGACGACACCGCGCGGGAACCTGGAGGGATGCAGCAAGGATGCGCGGCGCCGTCGCGCCGCTCCATCAAGGATGAATGAAAGTGTGGTCGTATTTGGGACAAAGAAGGAGAACAGAAGACTCCACAGTTTGTTCTTTTGACGTGCGGATCGACGGGCTTTGACGGAACAGGACGCAGAGACGATTTGATGTTTCCGCAGTGAAGAACAGGACCCGGGATGAGCATCGGCGCATGCAGATTTGAAAACGGACCACTGGAGAAACTCCGGTGGCCCGCGAACACCACCAGCGGCTGGCATCGGCCGGCCGCCCGGAGGCGGCGGCGCCCCGGCGCGCCGCCTGGAGAAACCGCCGCGGTTGAAGTCGCGACGGCGAGCTGATGGATCCCGCGGCCGTGCGGGATCCAGGGGGGGACGCGGCGCGCGCCGCGTCCGCGGAGCCTCGGCTCGCTGGCTGAGCCAGCGAGCCACCCAGCCAAGACGGGCCGGGTCGCGCCTAGCCGGGTCTGACCCGGACCCGGGTCGGGTCGACCCGGTTCGGGCCGACCCAGGGGGGTTGGGTCGGGTCGGTCCGGGCCCAGACTCCCCGTTTCCGGGACCTCTTCGGTCTTTCACCCATATCTTGATCTGTAGACCTCCGATCGACACACCGTCAGCAGCGATGCGACCCTTGGATCGAGACGGTCGTTTCGGTATATTATACTCAAAGTTTCGGAGAACTTTGGGTTCGGCCGGGTTGGTTCGGATACGAAACCAACCGGGCCCTTGGAGCGGAAACACTTATATCTTGAGCTCCAGACGTCCGATTGACGCGCTGTTTGTCTTGTTGAATTCCTCTTGATGAGACGGAACTTTTGGCATACTTATCCCGAGTTTTGGATGCAGTTGGATAGTGGCCGGGTTGGATTGTACCCGAAATCCAACCGGGCCCCAGGAACGGAAAAGCTGATATCTTTCAGACCGGACGTCCGTTTGACGAACCGTCAGTGACGTTAGTGATCACATTTAGAAACGATCCCTATGAGTATACCCTATGAGAGTTCGGGGTATAGTTGAGATACAGCCGGGTTGGTTCACTCACGAAACAAACCGGGCCCCTGGGACGAAAATGCTAATAACTCAGAGACCGGACGTCCGATTGACGCGCCGTCTGTTGCGTTGAGACCCCTATGACGAGGTGGTCCTTTGAGATACTTATCCGTGGGACTTTGAGATACTTGGAGTAATGACCTGTAGCTCGTGGAGCGGACCCTCCCAGAGACGAGCGTGCGGAGTACGAAGACCGTGTAGCCGACTGAGACCTGACGACTGCTTGACCGACTCGACTTGGAGTGAGTCGACTAGCCCAGTGGACAGAGCACTACTTTGTTTGGGTGCAGACCCATGGCGGAAAGAGCATTACCTGTGTGACAGTGCAGACCCGCGGTACTCGTCCGGAGAGTACCTCTGCAGGCTACTAGGGGGTGTGCACTACTGTGTTTGGGTGGCATACCCCGGCGGGAAGCACTACTGCGTTTGGGTGGCTGGCCCGCGGTACTCGACAGGAGGAGTACCTCAGAAGTCTTAGGTTAGTGAGCAGTACCTCAGAGTCATGACAGGACCACTGTACACTTCAGAGATGGGGCTCTTCAGCAGTTACAGTTTCGATAATGAAAATCCTGGTTTGAGTTGAGACTTTTTGACCTTTGTGTTTACCTCTTGATTGAGATGGGTCACTTGATAACTTAGGTATATGTATGGGCATATACCTGGGTAGTGGTTATCCGTTGATTTCATGATCTTGGTGTTTTCCTCATGATTGAGATGAGTTACTTGATAACTTAGGTATATGCATGGGCATATACCTAAGTAGAGGTTATCTGTTGAGATCTTATTTGTGGTTATCCATGTTGGTTTTAGTGAGACCTTGAGGGTCTCGGGGTCCCTATTGAGTATCATTATACTCACCCCTGCACGGGCTATGCCCGCACCTTGTTGTGTTGGTTGCAGACGACGGGCAGCGCTGACGGAGACCGAGTGTTTGAGGACTGGACGGTACCCGAAGGTGGACCACACGACAAGTCAGTATCCGAAGGTGGACTTCACAATGAGACAACACACGGAGGAGGTTGACGGACGAGAGCATTGTGGAGTCTATTTGTACATACCCTTCAGGTAGGATCCGTGGTGGACGATCTAGGAGCTGCGCTGTCTGTACCTACCCTTCAGGTAGGATCCGAGGATGATGACCCAGGAGCTGCTTCCTTTCTTCCAGCTGTTGTTTTTTTCTGTTGTACTTTGTTCAGTTGTAGTTGTACTTCAGTTGGGTTTGTATTCTGGCCCATTTACTTTTTAGCACTTCTTTTTTTTGTACTTAATTTTTTTACTTCCGCTTGTACTCTGTGGTGTTTGTTTGATTTTATAAAGGCAATGCCTTCCCACTTATCAGGATTTACACCTTTGGTGCTAGTCGCCAGCCCCTGGCCTATGGAAGGCGGGCTTGGGGTAGTCACAACACGGGCCCCGAGGACGGGTCGTGACAAATTGGTATCAGAGGAGTTGGTTCTACCGTAGAACTTATAACTCTGATATTTTCTTTCTGTGAAGCAATAGTGTTAAGAGTACCGAGTGTGGTTTTCAGTTCAGGGAGTCTAGTGTTGGTGTGGGCGGCCGACGTATCCATACACCAGGACCCTGACAACTGATTCCCGACTTTGTGCACGAAAACACTGATTGTGTGTGTGTTTCCAGAAGTTTTTAAATGTAATCTCAAACCAGGTCAGCTCACCAGGTATAATCGTTTGACCGTGTCACGTTGTTTCTTTCAGGATGCCTTTTCACGAACGACTAGCCAGAGCCCAGAGGGATGTGCGTACTGACAGCCTGCCGAGCGACGAGGCTTCGGTACAGGACCCTCTTGTAGTTGAGGCACCCGCGGAGGCACCAGCGGTACTACCATACGTTGGGCCACCGATGACACCAGCCCCAGCAGTAGGCGATGCACGCCACTTGAGCGCACTGCACGAGTTCCAGCACCAGAGACCACCTAGGTTCCAGGGAGAGACGGACCCGCATGCAGCTGAGGATTGGCTGGAGGCAGTGGTGAGAGTCTTCAGGCTAGTGGGGACGCCTGCAGACTTCATGGTGATCTTTGCTGCCAGCCTTCTTCAGGTAGCAGCAGGCAGGTGGTGGAGCCACTTGTTCCAGTTTTGCGACGGGATGACCTTCACATGGGAAGACTTAGAGACCTTCTTCAGGGTGGAGTTTGTGTCAGTAGCTCTACACCCCGAGCGTGTACAGGAGCTTCTGCCTTTTCCGCAGGGTTTTCGATCAGTAGCTGAGTCATCTGTGGGTAGTAGAAAGATGATGCAGAGGTCCAAGAGGACCAGAGCCAGCCGTACGAGGAGCAGGAAGTGTTATGAATGCGGCAGGAAGGGTCACCTGGCACGTGACTGTCCGACTCCTCGCATAGTCGATCCGCAGGCGTTGGAGGGGCCACAGAGGCAGAAGTAGCGACGAGTGCTTGAGCAATAGCTGAGCAGTGGACAAGGCAGTAGAGCTCCGGGAGCAGGTGGATAGGAGCGGAACTAGTGGATACGTCCCTTGTACTTCTAGTTCCATATTGTTGTTGTATTCGTGTCTTTGTACTATGAGCTGCAATAATAAAAAGACACTTATCTTTGTGATGTTTGCTTTCCTGTCCTTTTGTTTGGTTTATACTGAGAGGTCCCGGTTAAAACTGTTGACTTGACCCTCACTTTCGAGATTTATACTGGAGAAGACCCAGTGACCTCACACTGATGCCGACAGCGTGACTCGACCCTTGGAGGCGAGAGTGACGGTTGGATCTTAGTACGCGCGTCGCAACGCGTGCAAATTTGCGAATTTTTATAACCGACTGGCTACTGTAAAAGTGGCGAGAAGGGTCGAACCACAGAGAGCACGGAATCTAGTTCACTAAAAATATTTCGTTGGACAATGTTTAGATGGACAAGGTTTGAGGGAATTCCTATTTTTGAGTTTTCTCTTTTTTTTTAATTATTATTTAAACTAAAAGGTGAGAAGACAAAAGATAAAAAGAAAATTGCAAACGGAAATGATGATGGATTCTAAGTCAACAAAATGTGTCGGGGATGTTGGTGTCATAATTCAATTATCACGCAAACATGCAAAATATTCTTTGTGTGATTAAATATTTATCCTGTTTAGTTATCGCCAGTTCCAAAAATATGTGCATTTTTTAGATGCTCAATTTAAAATTCCTAATTTATTTAAGGTCCCGTTCTCTGGTGTCATAAATAAATTAGAAAATTTGTTCAAGTCTCGAACTATACGGCGAAATGACACAATCCGTTTCTCACAAAGTCATGTCACCAATTTGCACCTACCATCGGTCAACGCGGTTTACCTTCTCGGACCACCGCGTCGACTTATAATTAAAATGGCCAGTTTCAATTTTAGCAATTTATTCAGTGCAAAATTAATTTAAATAGGTAAACATTCAATTAAAATAAATTTAATTGACAATTAATCATCAAACAATATCTTTCATGGTATGCGCAATAATTTTAATTAATCAACCAACATCCCGACACTAAGAAAATCACCCCGACATCACAACTGAAAATGTAACACGGCAAGAAGATGACAATTCATGTAAAATAAGACCGTGTTACCAACAAATAATCGTGTCGGTCTTCACTCTCACTGCATGCAACTCGTTCTTCAATATCTGACTACACCTCGGCACGTGATGACGTCGCGCGCTAGCTATGCTACCACCGGAACGGAGGATATGAGCGGTGAGCGGTGCGTGGCTGCTGGTCGACTCCTCGGAAGGCGGTGACCGGTGCACTGCAAAGAAAACAAGAGAGAGAGTGGGGCGACAGAGGGTGGCGACCGAGAGGAGGCGGCGCGGCTGGGTGGCGCGCGGTAAGGGGCGGTCCAGCTGGTTAGGAGGGGCAGTGGGGTGCTACGGGGGAAGCCCGGCGGAGCTGGGGAGGCAAGAGAGAGGAGCAGCCGGCGGGGTGCGGGTTGGAAGTGCGGCCGAGGAAGCTGGTCCGGCCGAGAGAGGGAGAGGGAGGCGGAGAGGCGAGGGAGGCTGGCGGCGAGGGAGTGCGCACGGCCGACGAGGGGCTGGGTGGCGCGCGGGGAAGCCAGGGGCGCGGGTTTCCGAGAGGTGCGACGTGCGTGAAGAGAGCTGCAGGCCTGGGTGATGAGAGGGAGGCGGCAGGGAGAGTGCGGCGAGGGGCTGAGAGGTGATGCGGGAGGAGCAGGGAAGGGAGCCGCCAGGTGGGGAATTGCGGCAGGCTGGGGGTGCGCACCGCGTGGAGAAGGGATGCAGGCTGGGGAGTTGGCGGCGGCGTGGAGAAGGGAGGCGGGTTGAGTGGGGGAGTGCGGGAAGGGGCGGTCCAGCTGGTTGCTGCGGGTGAGAAAAATAGGGGAGGCCAGGGGTGAAAACGGCCGGGGTAGGTTGAGAAAAAAATGGGAGAATGGGTCAAGGGAGGTGGGGTAGTTAGGGAGAGAAAATCAAAACAAAAAATAAATAAATCAAAGTTAAAACTAAATTTAAAATTCAAATAAAAAACAATTATCTAAACATTTAATGTTAGATAATAATAATAATAATAATAATAATAATAATAATAATAATAATAATAATAATAATACTAAAATTAGAACTAAAAATTAAGGCACATGTAATTAGATATAATAATAAACTAATAAAAATATACTATGTTATTAATACTATAAAAATAATGAAATAAAATACAAATTGAGAATTAAAATATACTAATAAAATTAATAATATTAACTAAACTAAAATTAGTGAAACTAATAATAATAATAATAAAGTGTTAAATATAAAATTACTATACCTAATACTAAATTATTAATATAAGTATATAAATTAACTAAAAATTTTCAAAAATATCTAAACTATTACAAAGCTACAAAAATAAACTAAAAATATAAAAATTGGTTAAACTAATTAATTAAAACTAAGTTAAAAAAAATAAAAAATACATGTAAAAATCCATGTACATCAAATCCCCCACACTTAAACTTTTGCACTCTTGGGCAAAACAATCAGAAAGAGAACACAAGTGGCCACGGACAGACAAAACATCAACATTACAAGTTCAAAATTTTCAATCTCTTTCTTCATAATATATCATGCTTCATTTAAAACTTCAGTTTCAAAAATAATTTTTCTTTCACTTGAATTTTTTTTCAAAACAAGTACGTGCACTCATTCATCATGTGACCTACCTTACCATCACTCTCATCTCTCAAAAACATTTGATCAAAGTTTTTCTCATTTCTCATTCACATGCAGGCTTACCATAGGCTTGCCATGAATTTCACATCTCCACTAGTGGAAATCAAAAGAATGCACCAATCTCAAGGACTTTACATGAGGTTCAAATGTTTCTGAAGCTGTGGGACGGTGGGTAAAAAAATATTGACATCTTTTTGGTAAAAAGGAGGGTTGAATCTTGAAATAAATGCATGATAAGTCCATCTAAATGTCTCCCTCAAACTCTCGCTCCCCCACACTTAAAACACTGCTTGTCCCCAAGCATTTGATAATCCAATGTTTCTCTCTCTTTTTTTTTACACAACTCACTCAAATAAGATGGGTAGGAAAAACAAGTGAGTATCAGTTCCAAAACCCCATGAAATAAATCTCAGACAATAATCCCAAAGAAAGGTACACAAGTAGCGTATACGATGTAACATCTCAATGAAGGTAGGTCATATAGAAAACTTTCTAGTTCCTGGAGTAATGGATCATCACTTTAATAGGTATCCCCAAAGTCGAGGGTTACCGCGTAATGACCACCAATGTACTCATTGTTGGAACTAAAAAGGATTCTATATTCCTATATCAAAATAATATGAAATGAATGTGGCTACTGTGAAAAAGAACTCATATGATCAGGATGGGATAATGTCAATCCATGTACATCAAATGACTCACTGCCCCTCGAAGAACCCTCTCCATGAGTAAGTCTCTCCCCCCCACACTTAGATTGAAATCATCATGCAAAAATTCAAGAAATTGGTAGGGAAGGGTATTGGCTTGGGCTCATCCTAAATGGCTCCTGCATGGCTTCTAAGGGCTATACGAAGGAGAAAATGTTTGGGTGGCTCAGTGGGTTAACGGGGCTAAAATATCAAACAGATGCCTCGATCATTTTAGTGCAACTTTCAAAAATTCCTATCGCTTTGATGAAAAAACATGGCAAGTTCTAGAAGACAAAACATGGTTGAGATTCCCTCAAGAAAAAGAGAAATAAGAGATGATTTTAAAATGGATTAGAGTCTTCACGGGTATGGAAATATAATGTTGGACAACATAGATGAGAATGAGTGCAAATAAGTGTCTCAAAAATATTCAAGTTTTTGAAAAATCTTTCGAAGCATGAAATAATATCAGCAATCATCTAAGTCATGAGGTCAAGGATTAAAGAAATACAGAACAAGAATCAGGTGCTCAAACTACCTAGGGACACAAGTGGTATGTTCCCGACTGGGTTGCGGTAAAAATACAACAGTTCTTATGTGGGTTCATGAATGACAGGAGTGTTAGTTTTTTTTTACATGGTGTTTTTGGAAGCAGAAAATATGGCGAAAATTAAAACACTTCCCTGTGTAAGTGCAGATAGATGCGGAGAGGCTGCCTGTATCCGATGAAGTTCCATAAATGATGTACCTGTAAAATCTACATATGGACAACACATACCCGCATCATATCATAAAGATAACACCAAGAATCATCTAAATAGAAGCAGAGATGCAGAAGAGTGACAGGTGCATACAGATATCAGGAGGAGCTAAAAGAAAAATCACACATTCCATGTTTTATTTTATTTTATTTTTTTTTCAAACAAATTAGAACAGGTAAAAGGAGAAAGGGGGGGGGAATGAAACTGGAACAAGGGTTGCCTCCCATGAAGCGCTAAGTTTTACGTCTTCAGCCAGACGGATGGACAATGTTCAATCGTCTTGGTCCATCAGCTCAGAATTCCTCTGCCTCTTACGAGAACTAGTGGTTGTGTCCTCGATCTCACGGGGACGCTTGGTGGGATTAACCACCTCCGGAGCAAAGTGAGCGTGAAGATGGTGAGGGAGGAACGGAATCTGTGCTCTTTGTGGTGGTGCTGGATGCTGAGTACAAATCTCCAGTGAAAGTTCCTCAAGCCGGCGCTCGATATCAGCCAGCTCCTGAGTTATCCGTCGTACTAAGTCAGAGGGAGACGGAACAAGCGCATCGATGACCACAGAAGAATCAGAAGAGCTTGACATTTTTTTTAGCTGCATTCACAAAGAAGATAGAGAGATAGAGATAGAGTAAGAAAACAAAGATCAAAGAATAAAGAAGCAGTCGGGTTGCCTCCCGATCAGCGCTAAGTTTTACGTCTTCAGCCAGACGGATAACTTCTCATTGCAATTGTAGTTCTTCAATGATGCCTATTTTATCCGAAGTGTGGTAAAGTTTAAGGCGTTGACCATTTACTTTGAATGGGGGCATCTTCCCATCAGAAATTTCGACAGCACCATGTGGATAAACAATTGTGATGGTGTAAGGACCTGACCACTTCGATTTGAGTTTTCCAGCCATGATTCGAAGTCGTGAGTTGAAGAGGAGAACTTTGTCGCCTGTTGAAAAATTTCTTTGTTGGATCCGTTTTTCATGCCAGGCTCGAGTTTTCTCTTTGTAAATCAAAGCATTGTCATATGCTTCTCTCCTCATCTCATCCAGTTCATTCATTTGTAGAAAACGCTTCTCTTGGGCAGTTTTGAGATCAAAATTCAGTTTCTTCACAGCCCAATAAGCTTTATGTTCCAATTCTACAGGTAAGTGGCAGGTTTTCCCAAAGACCAACCTATATGGGGACATTCCAATGGGTGTCTTGTAGGCAGTTCTATAGGCCCATAGTGCATCATCAAGTTTGGTGACCCAATCTTTCCTAGATGTACTTACAGTTTTCTCCAAAATACCCTTAATTTCTCGGTTTGAAACCTCAGCTTGGCCATTGGTCTGTGGGTGGTATGGGGTGCTCATGTAGTGGTGACATCCATGGCGAGTCATTAGTTTCTGAAACAGCGCATTATTGAAGTGGGTACCACGGTCACTAATGATGAGCCTTGGAATTCCGAACTGGGTAAAAATGTGTTGCTTCAAAAATTTAATGACGACTCGAGCAGTATTTTCCGAGAGTGCCTCAGCTTCCACCCATTTTGACACATAGTCCACACAGACAAGGATATAGGATTTACCAAAAGATTTAGGAAAAGGACCCATGAAGTCAATTCCCCATATGTCAAAAATTTCAATTCCCATGATTGAGTGTTGTGGCATTTCACGCTTCCAGCTTATACCCCCGGTTCTTTGGCATTTGTCACAATTCATGACGAATTCACGAATATCACGATTCATGGTTGGCCAGTACAAACCACATTGTAACACCTTGCTGATTGTTCGATGAATCCCATGGTGTCCTCCAGCTTCTCCAGTATGGCATAAGTTCAAAACACTCTCCACTTCTTCTTCAGGGATGCATCTTCTTATCATTCCATCCGCACAGTCTTTGAAAAGTAAAGGATCATCCCAGTAGTAATGTCGTGATTCATTCAGAAATCTTTTCCTCTGTTCCTTTGATAAATCTGGATGTATCACACCTGAAGCTAAGTAGTTCACGAAATCAGCATACCAAGGTGTGATTGTCTCAATGGCATAGAGTTGTTCGTCAGGAAATGTTTCAGTGATTAGTTCGACATTGATTTCACTTGTGTCATGGTCGAGGCGTGATAAATGATCAGCAACGACGTTCTCTGTTCCCTTTTTGTCCTTGACTTCAATGTCAAATTCCTGAAGTAACAGTATCCATCGAATGAGTCTCGGTTTTGCATCTTTCTTGGCCATTAGATACCGAAGTGCCGCATGATCCGTATAGACAGTGACTTTTGAGAACAACAGATGGGATCGAAATTTATCAAAGGCAAAAACAACTGCTAGCAGCTCTTTTTCAGTTGTTGTGTAGTTATGTTGGGCCTCATTCAAAGTTTGGCTAGCATAGTAGATTGGCCTAAAGATCTTTTCTTTTCTTTTCCCCAAGGCAGCTCCAACTGCCCAGTCACTAGCGTCACACATTAACTCGAATGGTTGCTCCCAATCAGGTGAAATCATTATTGGGGATTCAACCAAACGCTGCCTTAATAATTTAAATGCCTCCTGACATTCAGGGACGAAGTGAAACGTGACATCTTTTCCCAATAGATTCGTAAGGGGTCGGGCAATAACAGAGAAATCCTTGATGAAGCGTCTATAGAATCCAACGTGCCCAAGAAAACCTCGAATGGAACGAACTGAAGAAGGCATGGGTAACTCAGAGATTGTACTAATCTTTGCGGAGTCAACTTCAATTCCTTTCTTTGAAATTTGATGGCCTAAGACTATTCCACTTTGGACCATGAAGTGTGACTTTTCCCAATTAAGTACCAGATTCTTTTCTTCGCATCTTGCCAAAACCTTATCCAAATGTTCTAGACAGTCATCAAAAGAATTTCCATACACTGAGAAGTCATCCATGAAAATTTCCAAGAATTCTTCAATCATTTCATGGAACATTGCCATCATGCATCGTTGAAATGTGGCTGGAGCATTACACATTCCAAAAGGCATTCGCCTATAAGCAAATGTACCATATGGACAAGTGAACGTGCTTTTCTCTTGATCCTCTGGTGTCACTGCTATTTGATTATAGCCCGAGTATCCATCCAGAAAACAGTAGTAATCTCGTCCTGCCAATCGTTCAAGGATTTGATCAATAAAGGGTAATGGGAAGTGATCCTTTCTAGTGGCGTCATTCAATTTCCGATAGTCGACGCACACTCTCCATCCAGTCACTGTTCTTGTGGTTATCAATTCTCCTTTATCATTCTCAACCACTGTGGTTCCACCCTTTTTAGGTACCACTTGCAACGGGCTAACCCACTGACTGTCGGAGATTGGAAAAATTAAACCGGCATCAAGAAGTTTAATGACTTCTTTCTTGACTACTTCTTTCATGGGAGGTGTCAAGCGTCGTTGTGGTTGCCTGCAGGGTTTTGAATTATATTCCATATGTATTCTGTGAGTACAGATGGCAGGACTTATACCTTTTAGATCAGCAATCGTCCAACCTATTGCTGGTTTCCTTTGTGACAGGACATTGAGCAATTTGCTTTCTTGTTCACTCGAAAGATTGGCATTTATGATGACTGGTAAGGTGTTTAAATCTCCCAAGTAGCTATATCTCAGGTTTGATGGAAGAGGTTTAAGCTCAAGTGTTGGAGGCTTTTCAAGTGATGGAGTAAGTGAAGTGAATTCATGTCTATCTAAAGGCTCGACTATATTCCTGATGAATTCCACTTCTTCGATTGATTCAGTGAACTCTTTATTTTCTTTGTGCAAATCTGCGAGGTCTAGCACATCGCTTGCAAACTCATCCCATTCTTCAATCGTATCCAGGAAATGACAGTCTGCTACAGATGGTTTTTCCATGGACTTTAGGACATCAAATGTTATGTTCTCATCCCCAATTCTAAAAATTAACTTTCCCTCTTGGACATCAACCAGTTCTCTGCATGTCGCCAAGAAGGGTCTCCCGAGAATGAGTGGGACGTCCTTATCTTCTTCCATATCAAGGACAATGAAGTCAGCAGGGAAGTAATATTTATCAACCTTGACAAGAACGTCCTCGAGAATCCCTCGAGGATGCTTCACTGATCGGTCAGCCATTTGCAAGGCGACTCTCGTTGGCTTTAATTCGGTGATGCCCAGTTCTTCAAGGATTCCAGACAGCATGAGATTGACACTAGCTCTGAGGTCGCACAAAGCTCTTCCGAATTGACATCCTCCAATATTGCAAGGAATAGTGAAACTCCCAGGGTCTCTTAGTTTTGGAGGTATGGATCTGGGTATGACTGCTGAACATTCCTTGTGCATTATGACCGTTCCCACATCATCTAATTTTCTTCTTTTTGACAGAAGTTCTTTGAGAAATTTGGCATAGTGGGGCATTTGTGTGATGGCTTCCTCAAAAGGAATATTTATTTGAAGCTTTTTGAACATCTCCATGAATTTTGAAAATTGAGCATCCAACTTCCTTTGCTTCAGTCTTTGTGGAAATGGAGGAGGTGGTATGTGGGCTTTCGCTCTTTCGTTGAGTGCCTCATTTTCCTTCTCCTTTCTTGCCTTTTCATTCGTTGCAAGTATGTTTTGATCTTCCTCCTCTTTGGGTTCAAGTTGGATTGCTTTGTTTGTTGAGTCGCCATTTTCAGTGGAAGGTATAGGCGTCTCATCTTTTGGTTGAACATCAGGCTTTTGGTGCTCTGGTAACTGTGTGCCACTTCGCAGTATGATGGCTTTTGCTTCTTCTCTTGGGTTGACTCTTGTGTTGCTTGGTAGAGTTCCTTGCTGTCGGTTTTTCATTTGTGCGGCTAACTGACCGACTTGATTTTCAATGTTGCGCATGGAAGCCTGTAAGTTTTGGGTTGCCACCTCTTGTGATTCAAACCGTGATTGATTGGACATCATTAACTTTGCTATAGTTTCTCCCCAATCTTTTTGACCTTGTGTTGCAGCAGGGGCGCAATCCGTTGTTTGCTTTTTCTCCTTATACTGCTGTTGCTGATGGAACGGTGGTCGGTATTTCTGTTGAGACCCTTGATCTTGTGGTTGCATGGCGGGTCTGAAGGTAGGTTGAGCAGTGAATCCAGGTGGACCCATGTTATGGTTTATCGGCTGAGTAGCCACTGGTTCCTTCCAACCTTGATTTTGGGTATTGCCTTGCCAGTTTGTGTTGTAATTGTTCCCATAATTTCCACGGTTGTAACTAACGAAGTTAGCTTCAGACATCTTGGTCTCTGTAGTGTTATATGGACACATGGAATAATCATGAGGACCACCAGAGTGGGGACAGTGTTCAACTTGAACAACATGGACTGGCTTAGGCGGGTTTATTGACAAGTTGTCAATCCTCTTGTTGAGAGCTTCAAATTGTGCAGCCATGAATGTCTGAGTATCAACGTGATTCACTCCTGCCTTTCGTCTTGAAAAATCTTCTGGCCACTGGAAACTGTGTTCGTCCATGTTTTGAATCAATATGTACAGGTCCTCCGGATCCATTTCCATGAACGCGTTTCCAGTAGCTGTGTTGATGGCAGACTTACTCTCGGATTGAAGTCCATAGTAGAAAGCTTGCAGCTGGTTTGCCAACTTCATCCCATGATGGGGACAACGTCTTAACATGGACTTGAATCTTTCCCAAGCTTCTCCTAACGATTCGTATTCACTTTGACAAAAGGAGTCGAGGTCTCTCTTATTTTTCAAAGATTGAGCTGTTGTGTAATATCGATCAAGGAATTTTCTTCTCAACACTTCCCATGTGAAAACTGTTTCGGGGTCGAGACTCTCCAACCAGTCCTTTGCTTTCCCTTGCAACGAAAATGGAAACAGTCGTAGGATCAACGCATCATCCGTTATTCCGTTATATTTAAATGTGTCACAGACTTCAAGAAATCTGTTCACATGCATATAAGGGTCTTCGCTGCTCAATCCATGAAACTGTGCATGTTGTTGGAGCAGGTTGATCGTGGACGGCTTCAATTCAAAGTGCGTTGCTTGAATTATGGGGCGTGTTATACCTGCTCCTCCCGCATCACCTCTCAGCCCCTCGCCGCACTCTCCCTGCCGCCTCCCTCTCATCACCCAGGCCTGCAGCTCTCTTCACGCACGTCGCACCTCTCGGAAACCCGCGCCCCTGGCTTCCCTGCACGCCACCCAACCCCTCGCCGGCCGTGCGCACTCCCTCGCTGCCAGCCTCCCTCGCCTCTCCGCCTCCCTCTCCCTCTCTCGGCCGGACCAGCTTCCTCGGCCGCACTTCCAACCCGCACCCCGCCGGCTGCTCCTCTCTCTTGCCTCCCCAGCTCCGCCGGGCTTCCCCCGTAGCACCCCACTGCCCCTCCTAACCAGCTGGACCGCCCCTTACCGCGCGCCACCCAGCCGCGCCACCTCCTCTCGGTCGCCACCCTCCGTCGCCCCACTCTCTCTCTTGTTTTCTTTGCAGTGCACCGGTCACCGCCTTCCGAGGAGTCGACCAGCAGCCGCGCACCGCTCACCGCTCATATCCTCCGTTCCGGTGGTAGCATAGCTGGCGCGCGACGTCATCACGTGCCGAGGTGAAGTCAGATATTGAAGAACGAGTTGCATGCAGTGAGAGTGAAGACCGACACGATTATTTGTTGGTAACACGGTCTTATTTTACATGAATTTTCATCTTCTTGCCGTGTTACATTTTCAGTTGTGATGTCGGGGTGATTTTCTTAGTGTCGGGATGTTGGTTGATTAATTAAAATTATTGCGCATACCATGCAAGATATTGTTTGATGATTAATTGTCAATTAAATTTATTTTAATTGAATGTTTACCTATTTAAATTAATTTTTCACTGAATAAATTGCTGAAATTGAAACTGGCCATTTTAATTATAAGTCGACGTGGTGGTCCGAGAAGGTAAACCGCGTTGACCGATGGTAGGTGCAAATTGGTGACATGACTTTGTGAGAAACGGATTGTGTCATTTCGCCGTATAGTTCGAGACTTGAACGAATTTTCTAATTTATTTATGACACCAGAGAACGGGACCTTAAATAAATTAGGAATTTTAAATTGAGCATCTAAAAAATGCACATATTTTTGGAACTGGCGATAACTAAACAGGATAAATATTTAATCACACAAAGAATATTTTGCATGTTTGCGTGATAATTGAATTATGACACCAACATCCCCGACACATTTTGTTGACTTAGAATCCATCATCATTTCCGTTTGCAATTTTCTTTTTATCTTTTGTCTTCTCACCTTTTAGTTTAAATAATAATTAAAAAAAAAGAGAGAAAACTCAAAAATAGGAATTCCCTAAAACCTTGTCCATATAAACATTGTCCAACGAAATATTTTTAGTGAACTAGATTTCGTGCTCTCTGTGGTTCGACCCTGCTCGCCACTTTTACAGTAGCCAGTCGGTTATAAAAATTCGCAAATTTGCACGCGTTGCGACGCACATACTAAATTTTTGGCGCCGTTGCCGGGGAGGGGCTGGGTGGCGCGCGGGGAAGCCAGGGGCGCGGGTTTCCGAGAGGTGCGACGTGCGTGAAGAGAGCTGCAGGCCTGGGTGATGAGAGGGAGGCGGCAGGGAGAGTGCGTCGAGGGGCTGAGAGGTGATGCGGGAGGAGCAGGGAAGGGAGCCGCCAGGTGGGGAATTGCGGCAGGCTGGGGGTGCGCACCGCGTGGAGAAGGGATGCAGGCTGGGGAGTTGGCGGCGGCGTGGAGAAGGGAGGCGGGTTGAGTGGGGGAGTGCGGGAAGGGGCGGTCCAGCTGGTTGTTGCGGGTGAGAAAAATAGGGGAGGCCAGGGGTGAAAACGGCCGGGGTAGGTTGAGAAAAAAATGGGAGAATGGGTCAAGGGAGGTGGGGTAGTTAGGGAGAGAAAATCAAAACAAAAAATAAATAAATCAAAGTTAAAACTAAATTTAAAATTCAAATAAAAAACAATTTTCTAAACATTTAATGTTAGATAATAATAATAATAATAATAATAATAATAATAATAATAATAATACTAAAATTAGAACTAAAAATTAAGGCACATGTAATTAGATATAATAATAAACTAATAAAAATATACTATGTTATTAATACTATAAAAATAATGAAATAAAATACAAATAGAGAATTAAAATATACTAATAAAATTAATAATATTAACTAAACTAAAATTAGTGAAACTAATAATAATAATAATAAAGTGTTAAATATAAAATTACTATACCTAATACTAAATTATTAATATAAGTATATAAATTAACTAAAAATTATCAAAAATATCTAAACTATTACAAAGCTACAAAAATAAACTAAAAATATAAAAATTGGTTAAACTAATTAATTAAAACTAAGTTAAAAAAATAAAAAATACATGTAAAAATCCATGTACATCAGATCTCTTGGTAATTACGTCGAGGCCTTACGACGTCATCCATGGCATGAATACATCATTCATGTCAGGATTGACTGTATTAGGCAATGGGCGTGGTTCATCCAGGGGATGAGATCAAGTTTCTCTTTTCGGCAAAGGAGAAATTTTAGCAGCTCTTCCAGATCATAGGAAAAGAAGGTACATATCATCCAGGAGCGGATGAAGACTGCACAGTGCAGTAAGAAACAGGAAACCGGCGCCAGTCTTAGAGACTCGAGCGTGTTAAATGTTTCAAGAAGAGGAAGCTTTAAGGAGAGACGAGTCTGCGAATTAGCAGACGTGGAGGCATAGCTAGGAGAGAAGCATGAGGTGGTGTATATCTTAACATGCTACAACCACCCGCCTTAGTTATCCCCGCCAGGCTCAGGGAGCTGGAGGGCAGAGGAAGAGTGCGGCTGCTTGCGGTCAAGGAGTGTGACCCAATGGCTCTAAAAATGATTCAAGGGACAGTCTGTGTCCACTACTAGCTGTTTTAGTAACAGACGTCGATATGAATCATTCCTTGCTTTCATAAATCTTGTCCCAAACCTAGAGTTTCCGGTAATCCGTTGACTTGACCCTCACGTCTGGAGATACCTTGGGAGGAGACTCGATAATCACACTTACGCTGACGGTGTGGTCAGACCCTCAAGGTGAGAGTTTCGTTTGGAATCTCTTGGTGGCAGCATCGAGGCCTTACGACATTGGTTTGAGTATGAACCAGGCAATCACAGTTCATACACAAATTGACGGTATTAGGAAAAAATGTTGTGGTTTAACTACGATGTCGAGATGGGTTTCCCTTGGTCGGCGAAAAGAAAACCCCAGGCAGCACAGGATAAACTCATGCACATGAGGGTGCGACCGATCACTCTTGAGTCGGTCAACCTTACCCTCGTGGCAGCAGTCGTTTTGAGTTTCAGTTCTAACAGGAATTGGAGACCTCTAGAGTTTGAGGATGACGATCACGTCCTTATACGGGTCTCACCTCGACCAGGTTTACGGAGATGTGGCCAAGGCAGCAAGTTATCTCCGAGGTCCAGCGGACCTTCTTAGGTCCTCAGCTGGGTAGGCGTGGTGGTTTACCACTTGACCCAATCCACCTCAGTTGCACCTGGTGCATGTCATTTTCCACGTATCTCAACTGAGGAGATACGTGCTCGACCCTTCGCATATCATCGACCATGGGGAGCTTGACTTTGGAGATGGGGTGACTTTCACGGAGGTTCTAGTGGGAATCGAGGATCGACAGGAGCAGATCCTTTGAGTATGGTCGATTCCTCGGGTACGCTTTCACTGGCAGTACGGGAGTCTCCAGGTAAGCACATAGGAGCAGAAGGCTCAGATGCGTGCTCAATATCACTTTTGTGACCCTAGTTTGTGTTGAAGCTTTACGGGGACGTAAAGCCCTGAGGTGGGAGTAATGTAAAGACCCAGAAATTTCAAGGAATTTTTTTTCTTAATTTTCTTTGGAATTTTACAAGAACGCAGTTTCTGACGGCGCCTGATTCCGAGGCCCGGTGTGCCCAGAATCATTTTCCGAAGTTTAGCTCGGGTACGTTCAGTGAACGAACGAGCGGGTTTTTCTAACTTTTGAATCGGTGATCGGAAGCGAATTACGAGGGCACCGATGGAATCGTAGCGCCGATAATTGCTTAGGAACACCTTTTCCGGAGTTGCGTTTGCTCGGGTGTGGTTTTTAATTTTTGGGGTTAAGTTAAGAAATAAAATAAAGTGGTGCGACAACTTTATTTTATTTCACTTAAAGCCACTTAAATCCACTTAAGCCAAGTTAAGTGGATAGGGTGGAACCCAAAATATCCTACCCTCTTGGTAGGAAATTTGTGAGGTGGGGCCCGCACAAGCCCCATCGTTTCTTTCCTCCTAAGTAATGCACCCACAACCCCCCTCTTAATTGTAAGTCAACCATGCGTTTTTCTGGTTAAGAAACGCCTCATTAAATTGGGCGGTTAAATTGTTACAATTAATTCATTGAATTAGTTGTTCAATTCATTTCTTTTGAATTTCAAATGTTTCATGTGCGTTAATAAAATAAGATAACTCTTTTTTTTCTGTTGGAACTTGTGGTGTGGAGAGGATTTGGAGGAAAGCGTTCTTCTTCGACGAAGAACGCGAAGAACGCGAAGAACGCGAAGAACGCGAAGAACGCGAAGAACGCGAAGAACGCGAAGAACGCACCGATATACGACAAAGAACGCCAAACCCTCAGAGATCGACGACGCGACGCCATGTACCGCGACGTCAACGACGCTTCTTCCGCGACGCTCCTTCCGCGACGTTTCTTCCGCAACGATCCTTCTCTTCCGCGACGAACTCACGTTCGACGACAACGTTGAGGTAGGGAATTATGTTTGAGAATGATTTTATTCCCTTGATTTCTTTCTTTCTAAAGAAAATAATTAACACGGATCAACTTATTACCTAGTTGATCCGCGAACGTTTTCCTTGCGGGTTGGGAATAATCTGTTATGGGAAAAAAACTGTTTGGGTTGATTCTCTTTTTTTCGTGAAAATTCCTTGTTGTTATTCGTCTTTTGGGCCGCTTGTTATCATCTTAACGGGAGGAGGTCAGACCGCACGAACACGGCCGACCCTCCTCCCCCTATGTTGTTGTGTTGTTGCGGTTCAGAAGATGGCGGCATGGTGCGACGACACCGCGCGGGAACCTGGAGGGATGCAGCAAGGATGCGCGGCGCCGTCGCGCCGTGCCGTCGAGGCCGAATGAAAGTGTGGTCGTATTTGGGACCTTGAAGGCGAACGGAAGACTCCGCAGTTTGTTCTTTTGACATGCGGATCAACGGGCTTTGACGGAACGGGCCGCAGAGACGATTTGATGTTTCCGCAGTGAAGAACGGGACCCGGGATGAGCATCAGCGCAGGAGAATTTGAAAACGGACCATCGGAGCAACTCTGGTGGCCTGAGGACACCACCGGCGGCGGCGCCCCGGCGCGCCGCTTGGAGAAACCGCCGCGGTTGACGCCGCGACGGTGAGCTGATGGATCTCGCGGCCGCGCGGGATCCAGGGGGGACGCTGCGCGCGCCGCGCCCGCGGAGCCACGCCTCGCTGGCCGATCCAGCGAGCCGCCCGGCCGGGTCGGGCCGCGCCGGCCGGGCTGGGTTGCGCCCAGCCGGGTCGGAACCGGACCCGGGTCGGGTCGACCCGGTTCGGCCGACCCAGGGGGGGTTGGGCCAGGTCGGTCCGGGCCTAGACTCCCCGTTTCCGGACCTCTTCGGTCTTTCGCCCATATCTTGAGCTGTATACCTCCGATCGATGCACTTTCAGTGGCGATGTGACCCTTGGATCGAGATGGTCGTTTTGGTATATTATACTCAAGGTTTAGTAGAACTTTGGGTTCGGCCGGGTTGGTTCGGATACGAAACCAACCGGGCCCTCGGAGCGGAAACGCTTATATCTTGAGCTCCGGACGTCCGATTGACGCGCCGTCTGTCTCGTTGAATTCCTCTTGATGAGACGGAACTTTTTGAATACTTCGCATGAGTTTTGGATGCAGTTGGATATTGGCCGGGTTGGATTGTACCCGAAATCCAACCGGGCCCCAGGAACGAAAAAGCTGATATCTTTCAGACCGGACGTCCGTTTGACGAACCGTCAGCGGTGTTGGTGATCACGTTTAGAAACGGTCCCTATGAGTATACCCTATGAGAGTTAGGGTACAGTTGAGATACGGCCGGGTTGGTTCACTCACGAAACCAACCGGGTCCCTGGGACGAAAAGGCTAATAACTCACAGACCAGGCGTCTGATTGACGCGTCGTCTGTTGCGTTGAGACCCCTATGACGAGGCGGTCCTTTGAGATACTTTTTCATGGGACTTTGAGATACTTGGAGTAACAACCTGTAGCTCGTGGAGCGGACCCTCCCAGAGATGAGCGTGCGGATTACGGAGACCGTGTAGCCGACTGAGACCTGACGACTGCTTGACCAACTCGACTTGGAGTGAGTCGACTAGCCTAGTGGATGAAGCACTACTTTGTTTGGGTGCAGACCCATGGCGGACGGAGCACTACCTGTGTGACAGTGCAGACCCGCGGTACTCATCCGGAGAGTACCTCAGCAGGCTACTAGGGGGTGTGCACTATTGTGTTTGGGTGGCATACCCTGGAGGGAAGCACTATTGTGTTTGGGTGGATGGCCCGCGATACTCGACAGGAGGAGTACCTCAGTAGTCTTATGTTAGTGAGCAGTACCTCGGAGTCGTGACAGGACCACTGTACACTTCAGAGACGGGGCTCTTCAGCAGTTACGGTTTCGATAATGAAAATCTTGGTTTGAGCTGAGACTTTTTGACCTTTGTGTTTACCTCTTAATTGAGATGGGTCACTTGATAACTTAAGTACATGTATGGGCATATACCTGGGTAGTGGTTATCCATTGATTTCATGATCTTGGTGTTTTCCTCATGATTACTTGATAACTTAGGTATATGCATGGGCATATACCTAAGTAGAGGTTATCTGTTGAGATCTTCTTTGTGGTTATCCATGTTGGTTTTAGTGAGACCTTGAGGGTCTCGGGATCCCTACTGAGTATCGTTATACTCACCCCTGCATGGGCTATGCCCGCACCTCGTTGTTTTGGTTGCAGACGATGGGCAGTGCTGACGGATACCGAGTGTTCGAGGAATGTACGGTACCCGGAGGTGGACCACACGACGAGTCAGTATCCGGAGGTGGACTTCACGACGAGACGACACACGGAGGAGGTTGACGGGCGAGAGCGTTGTGGAGGCTATCTGTACCTACCCTTCAGGTAGGATCCGTGGTGGACGATCCAGGAGCTGCGCTGTCTGTACCTACCCTTCAGGTAGGATCCGAGGACAACGACCCAGGAGCTGCTTCCTTTCTTCCAGCTGTTGTTTTTTTCTGTTGTACTTTGTTCAGTTGTAGTTGTACTTCAGTTGGGTTTGTATTCTGGCCCATTTACTTTTCAACACTTCTTTTTTTGTACTTAGTGTTTTACTTCTGCTTGTACTTTGTGGTGTTTTTTTGCTTTTATAAAGGCAATGCCCTCCCAGTTATCAGGATTTACGCCTTTGGTTCTAGTCACCAGCCCCTGGCCTATGGAAGGCCGAATTGGGGTAGTCACGACACGGGCCCTGAGGACGGGTCGTGACAAGAATGGCTCCCTTCTAGGGGTTGTATGGTCACCCGTGAAGATTACCTATTTGTTGGGAGGAGGTGGGTGAAGTATCTTTAGTTGGTCCAAGTTTGGTCCAAGAGACATTAGCAAAGATTCAAGATGTGCATCGACGCCTGGTTACAACCCATAGTTGACAGAAATTGTATGCGGATTGGATACATCATCCTTTGGAGTTTTTCGTTGGTGACTGAGTTTTCTTGAAAGTTTCTCCTTGGTTGGGTCACCTTCATATTGGAAAAAAGGGAAAGTTGGCTCTGAGATATGTTGGACCATTTATGTTCACTGAGCAACACGGGAAGGTTGCTTATTGGTGAGAATTTCTAGTTCAGTTGACCAGTATTCATGATGTTTTCCACATGTCTCATATCAAGAAGTATCATCCCAATCTCGCTCTCATTCTGAGCTAGGAAGAAATTGAGTTAGAGCCAGATGTTTCTGTTATGAAGAAGCTATTTGAGATTGTTGACTCTCAAGTAAAAATATTTCATGGGAAGTCAATTCTGTTGGTTAGAGTACTATTGTAACATCCCAGATCTGAAAAGTCACTCAACTGGTTCCCCATACCCGGTTGGCCACATGGCCTCAAACACATTTCCCCTAACATCAGAGGTTGCCGACTAGCAGTGAGGGCCTAGGGTGTGATATTGGGGAAACTATGACCTTATTGGTAGAGTGTAACACATCAGAATAAATAATAACAACATTATAAGTAGTAAACAACATGCAATTGAATGTAAAACTGAAAGATAATGATAACCAGAAGTCATATCATATCAAAATGATGCATCATGTCACATATTCTAAGAAAACATTGAAAACATGATACACTACAATCAAGTACAATACAATACCAAGGTATAGTAACAAAAAATGAAACTTGGAAGCATCACAAGACTTGGCTTGGTCCCATGATCTCGTGCTCCTAAGCAGTAATCAAATACCTGAAAAAGGGGCCTTTCCCTTATCGACACTTGAAACAATATAGTCTGTTTGGGCCCAAAAACATGACCCAAACAGGGTGTGAGAAATAAATCCCAGTAGAAAACCACATAAGGTCTATGAAAATCTACCAGTGAGTATACGCAACAGTAGTGTACAAAGGTAAAAGCAGTGAACTTGGAAGTACTCAAAATTAAACAATCCTACAAGTACTGACATTCATTTATAGAGTTAATTAGAAATACAATTACCTGAAGTATTTAAGTCTCAAAATTCGGCCTAAGCCTGGAATTCCCCACAGTAAAGTAAGCACAATAAAAGTATCAGAAGACCTTTTAAACAAGTAAGTGAAGACTGAATCCAAGTTTGTGCTTTGGCTTGGAAAACATGTCACAATTCATTACATTAAATTATTTAAATATAACCTAAGTTCGTTCTTGAGATTATTAATATGTAATTCAAGCATCACTCCAGGTGAAATTCTACCAACATCATACGAGTCCATTCTCAGTGGTCCAACATGGGAACCCTGAGTATCACTCTAGACATTGGTATTAGTTCATATCAGTTTAGTCCATACTTGGCGGTCCTACTAGGGAGCCCAAGTGTCACTAATGACATATGAAACAAAGTCTCTCAAGTCCGTCCATGACATTATAAGATGAACCCATGTGTCACCCAAGGTGTATTATAAGATCATGTCAATCTATTATGTTCTCAGCAGTCCTGTCGGGGAGCCCAAGTATCACTAATGACATATAAATCAAAAGCCTCTCAAGTCCGTCCATGACATTCTAAGTTGAACCCATATATCACCCAAGGTGCAAGGTAAAATAGTCATGCGAGTCCATTCACGATGTTCTAAATAGAACCCATGTATTACCCAATTCTATTTACCATTTAATCATTAAAATTCAATAAAACATTCCAACCCGCTTAATCAAGAAAAACCATAACATGGACAAAGGGGAAAACAAAATCCCTAAGCCATAATCAAAACACTTATAATGATATCACAAATACAATTCCATTTAATAACCAATTTCATTTTAAACAACCCTAAAAAGGGAATGAAGGCATGCCCATAGACATCCTCAGCCAAAACGGATAAACAATATTTATCCGAGGGAAATGCACCTATGGGGTGTCCCTTAATCAAACAACAAATCCAAACATGCTTTAATTCATTGAATTAATTACCAAAACAACATTAGGTAATAACAAGGATCAATTTCCTTTCAAGGATACACCCTAAAAATAGGTGCACGACAAAACAACACATATAAACATCTCAACAATTAATGAGAGGCACAAGACCACCTACCTCGTCGTAGTATGACTCTCCTCATCCGGCCTCGACTTCCAAATCAATCTAGAATGATATAGATCTACGAAACAAGGATAATAACTCAACCTTAAATAACTTAGTCGAGAACAAAAATCAACAAGAACGATTCAAGAGTAATCGAGCACTCACCAAGAGGATTCCAATAGATTTGACAGTGTTCGAATCGGCTTCCAGACGATGAAACAAGAGAAGAAATCAGTCCCAGCGCTGCTTGTTCATCCACCCGATGAGCCTTCTATCCAAATGACATAAGAACAAGGATAATACCCATTTTAAGTGAAAAACATAAAATACATGGTGTGTAATCTCATATAAAAAGTGTTTATATCATTTAATTGTTCATTTGGTGGCTGAAATACACTGATTTACTTTCCAGGGCCTACCGTCATGACTACATAGTGTGTACTAGTAAGTACACAATGTGTAGTTGGTTTTTCCTCTTTTACTTTCCAACATGACTACACACCATGTATTCTCATTATACATGTCCAACCTACACGGTGTGTACGTAGGAGTACAGGGCGTGTAACCCTAAGTCAGACCGTGGGATAGTATGGTTTCAGTACTTGTCTAGTTTTCCCTTATTTCCCTAAAAAAACTCAAGGAACAATAAGAAAAGAAACTGTATCTCCAATTAAGAACCAGGTTCTTAAAAACTTCCCCCCTTAAAGCAATTCATCCCTGAATTTACCTTCCAAGGGTGGTGAAGAAATATCAAAGAATAAATCCAGCCATTGAGCACGTATGTTGATCTCCCTTTCCCAAGTCTCGTCCTATACTCGGTCGTGCTGCCACAGTACCTATACGAGAGGAACTAACCAGACTCAAAGAACCTTTATGCTCCTATCAACTATATGAATCAGATGCTCATCAAAGGATGCATCAACCTGAATCTCAACTTCCTCAGGCTGAAAAATGTGAGATGAGTCTGAGTGATAACGGCGTAGCTGAGATACATGGAAGACGTCATGCATGGCTAGGTACCTCTAAGGTAACTATAATTGATGGAAATCAGCCCGACTCTCTCCATAATATCAAACGAACCGACGTATCTCGGTGAAAGCTTACCCTGTCTCCTGATCCTCTTGTGTCCCAACCTCGGTGCGACACACAAGAAAACCTGGCCCCCAACCTCAAACTCTAGAGGTTGTCTCCATCGATCAACATAAGATTTCTATTGAGACTGTGCAGTATCCATCCTCTTCCGGATCAACTCCACCTGCTCAGTGCTCTCCTGGACAAGATGAAGTCCCAGCATAGATGTCTCTCCTACTTCCAACCGACATAGGGGTAATCAGCATGGTCTACCATACAAAGCCTCATATGGCGCCATCTTAATAGTAGCCTTGAAGCTATTATTATAGGAAAAATCAACCAAGGGTATATGTCTCTCCCAAGAACCCCTGAAATCCAAGGCACATACCCAAAGCATGTCCTCTAGCACCTGAATCATGCGCTCTGAATGACCATCTGTTTGAGGGTGGTAAGTTGTGCTCAGAAGCAGCTATGTACCTAAATCCCTCTGTATCCCTTTCTAGAAGTGAGAAGTAAACCAGGCATCCCTATCTGAAACGATAGAACGCAGGACACTATGTAGTCGTAAAATCTCACGGATGAAAAACCTCCCAAGTTTATCAACACTGAAAGTTTCTTTGATCGAAAAAAATGTGAAACCTTCGTGAGCCTAACAACGAAAACCCATACGAAATCGTTTCCTCAAGGTGACCTCAGTAAACCTATCACAAAATCCATTGCGACATCATTCCATTTCCACTCAGGAATGGGTAACTACTGTAAAAGTCCTATTTCTCATTGGTGTTCTACCTTCACCTGCTGATATGTGGAGCACCTCATGAAAAAACCAGATACATCTCTCTTCATACCTGGCCACCAATACTAACGATGTAAATCTTGATACATCTTGGTGACACCAGGATGCGCTGCCCATATAGAGGCACAAAAATCCCTCATCAGCTCCTCATGTATGTCCCCTGGAACCCACACACACACATGGATACACAGAACCTCATCCTCGACTATCATATATCCAAGAGGAGGTTCCTCACTTTCCACACTCTCCCATAGAACTAGGCCTTCAGAATCTAATAGATTCCTCATTCTCACTCTATCCAGTAGGGTAGAGGTAACATATAAAGATGAAATAAAGGTCTATCCTTGAATTTTGTGCACCTCTAAATGCATCTCAGAGAACAAAGCTATAAGCCACCACTCACCACTGGCCTCCTGCACTAGCTGTATTTGAGTCCTCCTACTCAGTGAATCAGCCACTACATTACCTTTCCCAGGCGTATAGGCAATCTCAAAGTCGAATGACTGAAGGTATTCCACCCACCTTCACTACCTCAGATTCAAATCACGCTAAGTAAATATGTATTTGAGACTTTTGTGGTCCGTGTACACCAAAAAATTCTCTCCCAATAAATAATGTACCCAAAAACACAAATCATGAACAACTACAGCTAACTCAAGATCATACGTTGGGTAATTCCTCTCATGTGGCCTCAACTACTAAGACCCGTATGCAATAACTCGACCCCCCTTCATAAGCACTACTCCTATCCCAATACCTAATGAATCACAATACATAATGTAACTCTTTCCTAGCTCTAGAAATATCAGTATCAGTGCTGAATTCAAACACCCATTCAGATCCTGAAAGGCTGTCACACAAGAATCTGACCACAAAAACGTCACACTCTTCTTAGTCAATCCCTTTAGAAGTGCTGCCAAGTTTGAGAAGTCTTTTATAAAATGCTTGTAGTAACCAGCTAGCCCCAAGAATCTCTGCACCTCAAAAATGTTCTTAAGATACTCTCAGGTAACTACTGCTCTCACCTTCTCTAAGTCCACTGATACTCCTGTCTCTGAGATGACCTGACCCAAGAAGTGAATTTGATCCATCCAAAAGTGGCATTTTGTGAGATTATCATATAAATGATTCTATCTTAGTGTATTAAAAATTATCTCATGGTGTTTGGAATGGTCGTTTTGATTGTGATAATACACCAAGATATCATCCCCAAAAACCACCACAAAAGAATCTAGGTAAGGATGGAACACTCGGTTCATCAGCACTATGAAAACTTCTGGTGCGTTCATGAGACCAAACAACATAACCAGGTACTCATATAGACCATAACTGCTACGAAAGTTTGTATAAGGTATGTATGTCAGTTGAACATGTACTTGGTGACATCCTGACCTTAATTCAATCTTTGAGAACACACGAGCTCCTCAAATTTGATCAAACGTGTCATCTATCTGTGGTAATGTATATCGGTTTTTAATCATCAACTGGTTCAATTTTTGATAGTCCATGCACAACCTAAGGGCACCATCTTCCTTTTTCGCGAAAAGGACCGGTGAACCCCAAAGAGAAGTACTGAGTTAGATAAAACCCTTAGCTTCCAAATCTTCCAACTGCCTCTTGAGATCTTGAAACTCTGTTGTAGACATTCTGTAAGGAGGAATGGATACTGGTGAAGCTCTTAGAACTAGCTCAATAGTGAAATCCACCTCTCTAACCAGAGGTAAGCCTGAGAAGTTGTCTGGGAAAACATCCCTGAAATGATCAACCATTGGAGAAAAATCTTCCAGACATGTTCCCTGGTCATCCAGATATAAACTCACAATTTGGGCTATCATTCCTTATAACCCATGATGTTCGAGTCTAGATTTGCTCGCCTGGACATCCCATTCTCCCTTGTGTAGAAAAGATCTGCCCTCTGGTGATGTGAAACTCACCCTGTGGAGATAGCAGTCAATAAAGGTCTGAAAGGAGACCAACCAGTCCATTCCAAGTATGACATCAAAGCCTATCATCTCCAAGACATAGAGGTCCCATAAGAGGTGACACCCACCAACCTCAAGGGGAACTTCTTACACTAACGTACACCTACTGTTCTTATCCCTAACGGAGTGTCTAGCGTCATAATGTCATCATAAGTAAAGATATAGAGCCCAAGTCTTTACACAACATAAACTGGTATGAAACTATGTGAAGCACTTGTATCGAAAAGTGAAAAAGATAAAACAGAGGTGACTAGAATAGTAACTCTGACAATAGAAGATTCAGGATCCTGCTCCTATTGGGTCTGTTGCACTGCATATGTCTGGCCTATACCGTGGCCCTGTGACACCGCCTGGATACCTTGAGCCGACTTGCCCTGCTGTCGTTGGGATCTTGGGGTCTGACTACCATGGCCACGACCACCACCTCAACCTGAACATCCTGACGTACTCTAGTTACCTGTTTGAAGAGAATTTACAGAACCTACTCCTGAACGTGGAGTCGGTGTAAAACCTATCTCACTAGTCACTGGTGTAAACATCCTACAGAAGTATTGTAGATGGCTCATCCTGCCGCAAGCTCGACACTCAACCTGGTCCTTCGTGCACTGAGGCCCTGTATGCCCTGGCCTACCGCACCGGTAGCACCTCACCTGATTACTTTAATAAAGATTCTGACTGCTACAGTCTCCTCGAGAGAACTCTAGACGACACTTCTCCTTGTAGGTTGAGACAATACCAAAAATAGGTGCCAAACCACCCTGGATTACACCACTAGATTCCCACAGATTTTTCTTGTTGATCAACATCTGATTAATGATAACAGAAATAGAAGGCAACCTAAAGACATTCACCTGTGATTGGATGTTAATCTTGAGACCATCCTCGAATCATCTAACTTTCAATTCGTCATCACCCATCAGAATAGGTGCAAATTATTGAAGCTCAGTAACCCGGGTAGAATAGTCCATAACTGACAGTGTTCCCTGCTCCAGGTGCATGAACTCCGGGGCTCGGTTGGCCCTCAACATCTTGGGAAAATAATAATCATAGAAGGCTTCCTGAAAGTATTCCCATGTCATATCCCGTTGACGCCCTACCCGAGTGATAACATCCCACTATCTCTTGGCAGAATCACGCAGCATATACGTCTCAAGATTGAACCTCCTCTTAAGAGGCATCTCCAAGTTCTAAAAGATAGAAATAATGACCTCCATCCATGATTTTGTAGCCTATGGTCTGTAATCCCATAATAAAGTAGGAAAATGCTGCTGCTGGAACACTCGTGTTAGCTCTACCATAGACGTGTCAGGCTGCGGTGCTCCTTGAAAAGTTTGTATAAACCTAATAAATCCTTCACGGAACTGTGTATCTGCACCTGCATCTGGTATAATAGTTGGTGCCACGATTGGCACGTATGGAGGATCCTTTAGTATCCCATGGACTGTCACCTTCGGGGTATAATCATCACCACTTTCCTGGTATACCACTCGAGGTCATCGTGGCAACATGAATCTGCATGGTCAAGCACACATCTCAGTTCAAGCTCATTGTAAAGGTTTGTCATTCAAGAGTTCCGAAATGAAACAGAAAAAGACTCTCAAAGTTTGATAAAAAGGGACTACACAACATGTAGAAAATATAAACAATGTGTACCCTTAAACTCTTACATGGTTGTGTTCTACTGCTGGCCTTGTTATGTATCAACCCCAGGTACACAGCGTGTTTAGACAAGTACACGACATGTACCCAAGTCCCCCTACTGGCCATGTACTCCCACATGGCCAGGTCCACACAGGTTCTTCCTCAGTGATCCCACACAGTGTGTACTGAAAGTACACGACCGTGTACTTGTGAAACTCATCACCCCATGTTCCTTCTCACATGGCCAAACACACGGTCTCTAACTACAATGCGTGTACATATGGTACACAACATGTACTCTTAAAACTCGGAACACCATCTTCCCAAAATAGGAAGAACACATGACATGTTAGGATAAACTACATTCCATGTATACTGGGTTTTTTCAGGACAAAAACTCCAGATTGCCCAGAAAACCTATGTTCTATAGAAAAACCAACCAGTGGTATGCCAAATTCCGATCTGTGGGGGACCATACTCCCCGCGAATCAAAGTTTGACACCCAAATAAAACATATCACAATACAATTCTATACAGAAGACTGAAACATGATCCACCAAATTCCAATACAAGAGGGCCCATACACCTCAGAGATAAAAGTTTGGTGTCCATAAAATTCGAACCATATCACATACCAATACGCCTATCACAAAAGAACTCATATCTATCAAGGTACTATTACAACAACATGCATCTCTAGCATGACATCTATCACAACATCATGCAACTAGTAATGATCCCTAAATGGCATGGCAAGTATGCATGGAATTTGATTTCTAACAAGTTCTTATATGATTCATGAGATGTCATACCCTCATATCACCATGAAACAAAATAGAACCACAATAATATCAATAATAATAACACAAAACAAGTGCGTCACCCAATGGTGAAATTGAATCAAATGTAATAGCTCAAAATCCAAAAATCACAATTCAATTTGGGGCAATTTGGATTTTTCCATGTACGCGGGGTAGCTACTCCCGAGCATAGCTAATTACCAAACTCTATTTCCTTCCTATCCCTTTATAATGTCTCCAAATAGTAAAGAAAAATTAGAAAATAAACAGCTATTATACCACTTTGTAACGTCCCATATCTGAAAGTCACTTAATTGGTGCCCCGTACCCGGTTGGCCACATGGGCTCAAGTGAATTTTCCCAAACGTCAGAGGCTGCTGAATAGCAGTGAGGACCTAGGGTGTGATATTGGGAAAACTATACCCTCATTAGCAGAGTGTAACACATCAGAATAAATAATAACAATAACAAAAGTAGTTTACAACATGCAACTGAAGTAAGCAATGAAAGACTGAAAGACAATGATAAACATAAGTCATATCATATCAAAATGATTAAACATGTAAAATGTTCTAAGAAAACAACAAAAACAAGATACAAAACAATCAAGTACAATAAAATACCAAGGTATAGTAATACAAAATGAAACTCAGTAGCATCACAAGCCTTGACTTGGTCCCATGCTCTCCTGCTCCTAAGAAACAATCAAGTACCTAAAAAAGGGGCCTTGCCCTTATCGACACCTACAATAATATAGTCTGTTTGGGCCTAAAAACATGACCTAAATAGGGTATGAGAAATAAATCCCAATAAGCAACCACCTAATATCTATGTCAATCTGTCAGTGAGTATATGCAATAGTAGTGTACAAAGGAAAAAGTAGTGAACTAGGAAGTACTAAAAAGTAAACAATCCTACAAATACTGACATTAATTTATAGAGTTCATTAGAAATACAATTACCTGAAGTATTTAAGTCTCAGAATTTGGCCTAAGCCTGACATTCCCTATAATAAAGTAAGCATAAGAAAAGTATCAGAAGACCTTCTATACAAGTAAGTGAAGATTGAATCCAAGTTTGTGCTTTGTCTTGGTAGACATGTCACAATTTATTCCATTCAATTATTTAAATATAACATGAATTTGTTCTTGATATTTCTAAGTTGGAATTCAAGTATCACTCTAGGTAAAATTATACCGACATCCTAGGAGTCCGTTCTCAGTGGTCCTACATGGGAACCCCGAGTATCACTCTAGACATTGGTATAAGTTCATGCCAGTTTAGTCTGTACTTGGCAATCCTACTAGGGAGCCCAAGTGTCACTAATGACATATGAAACAAAGTCTCTCGATTCCGTCCATGGAATTATAAGCTAAACCCATGTGTCACCCAAGGTTCAGTATAAGATCATGTCAATCTTGTCTATTCCCGGCAGTCCTACTAGGGATCCCAAGTATCACTAATGACATATAAATCAAAAGCCTCTCGAGTCTATCCATGGAATTCTAAGTTTAACCCATATATCACCCAAGGTTCAAGGTACAATAGTCATGCAAGTCCATTCACGGTGTTCTAAACCGAACCCATGTATCACCCAATGATATTTACCATTTAATCATAAAAATTCAATAAAACATTCCAACCTTATTAATCAAGCAAAACCACAACATAGAAAAAGTGGAAAATATAATCCCTAAGCCATAATCAATACACTTACAATGCTATCATAAATGAAATTACATTTAATAACCAAGTTAGTTTTAAACAACCCTAAAAAGGGAATGAAGGCATGCCCATAAACATCCTTGTCCAAAATGGATAAATAATATTTATCCAAGGGAAACGCATCCACAGGATGGACCTTAATCAAACAACAAAGCCAAACATGCTTTAATTCATTGAATTAATTACCAAAATAACGTTAGGTAACAACAATGATCAATTTCCTTTCTAGTAGGCACCCTAAAAATAGGCATGTGACATAAAAACACATATAAACATCTCAAAAATTAATGAGAGGCACAAGAACACTTATCTCATCGTAGTATGACTCTCCTCGTCTAGCCTCGACTTCCAATTCAATCTATAACGGTATAGATCTACGAAACAAGGATAATAACTCAGACTTAAATAACCCAGTCGAGAACAAAAATTACTAAGAATGGATCAAGAGTAATAAAGTACTCACTGAGAGGATTCTAACAGATCTGACAGTGTTCGAATCGACTTCTGAACGACGAAACAGGAGAAGAAATCAGTCTCAACACTACTTGTTCATCCACTCGGCGAGCCTTCTGTCCAAATGACAGAAGAACAAGGCTACTGCCTATTTTAAGAAAAAAAAATAAAATACACAACATGTAAGCCCATATACACAGTGTTTATATCATTTTAATATTCTTTTGGTGACTAAAATCCATCAATTTACTTTCCAGGGCCTGCCAACATGACTACATGATGTGTACTAGGAAGTACATGTCATGTAGTTGGTTTTTACTCTTTTCATTGCTGATATGACTACACACCATGTATTCCCATCATACATGGACAACCTAAACTATGTGTACATAAGAGTACATGATGTGTAGCCCTAAGTCAGGTTGTGGGACAGTATGGTTCCAGTACTTTTCTAGTTTTCCCCTGTTTCCCTAAAAACAACTCAAGGAATAAGAAAAAAATAAATCATACCTCCAAGTAAGAACTGAGTTCTTACAACTATGGAAACACGAATCAGATTCTCATGAGACTTGAGAACATGAGTCATTGATGAGGGAGCAATGGACTCACCTTTTTCCAGGGACTACATCCTCCACATGACTTCACAGGGATGAAAAGTCTTTATGGTAGAGAGTTTGTAACATCCCATTACCGACCTATCAGGTATGTCCTTAACCTCATCTTGGTTTCCTCATTTTCTTTGTCAGTGTAAGGCCAAGAAGAAATTGTTAGGATACCTATAATTGTGAATCCATATATTTGTTGGACTCTTAGCTTTAACTGGCTTTTTTTGTAGGTTGCAAGAGGATTTCATGCCGTGTAACTAGGTTACATGACCTGTAAGAGTTTCTGGATGCAAGTCATGAAATACTTCACACTGTGAAAGGTTACACGATGTGAAGATACTTTACACATTGTGAGTTAATAAAAATCCAAACTTTTAATCCAAGGCGATGGATTTTCCGGCATATGTGGTACCTTGACGATTACACATTGTGTAATGACCCACGTACTATTTTTAAAATAGGTGTGTGATTGTTTCTCTTCTAGTTATTTCTCCACACTTCATTTCCCTCGACCTAGGGTAATTCCCAAGTGATTTTGGGAGAATTCTCTCCTTATAGATTGATCTGTTCGACGTTCAATCTTCATTTACATTGTGGTTCATCTCTCTGGGTAAGTGAACTTCCCACTTATTCATTGTCATTGATCAAGGCAGTGCCCTTAGGTTGTGTTACCAGATCTGTTGATCTAAGTTGGTGTTTCTTCGTGTCTTCTTTTAGATTCATTGTGAAATCTTATTATGGAGGTCGTTCCTTGGTTTGGTTGTAGTGAAATGGGAATTGGTCCTTGAGGTATGCAGTGTTTACTATTTTCTATTGACCCCTTGTTTCTAAATTGAATATATCTTGAGATGTGGATTGGATTATAGGGCCTTCGTTGTTGTCATTGGGTTTTCATTATTGGTAGATCTTGTTGCAAGCATGCACAACCTGAGATTTGAGGTAGGTGGTTCCGTCTCTAGTCCATGTTGATGAATCTTATTGTTCTTGTTTTATAAACCGATTTAAAAGAGGAATTGGCATGATTGTTTTGTGTGTGTTGAAAAGGTTTTTTAAAGAAAAATGGGTTTTCCCTGGTTGTTGATAAATGGAATGAAAATGGTTATTTTTAAAGCATTGAAATGGATTTGTGAAATGGTTTTGAAAAGGTTTTTCAAAACATTGGAATGAATTGTGAAAACGAGCACATAGGTTACCTTAGGTACTTAGGTGGAAGGTTTATCTTGAGGCCATCATCCATTTATTTGTGATTATCAGGAGGTTTACTCATGGGGATTTTCTATGTTTCCTAGGCTCATTGTTCTAGGGGACTGATATTGACATTATTGGGGGGGGGGGTACTCATGGGGTATTCATCTACTTCCTAGGACTATGTTCCAGGAACTGGATTATGCACTTAATTGATTGTGGTACGAGTAGTTTGCTAGTCTGACCTATAGTGATCCTTTGTGATGATACTTGTGCTTCTATTTTATTTTGTTTGGATTTTTTTAGCCTTGATATGAATGAGATATGGAAAATGTGATTTGAAATTAATATACCTAATTTTATTTTAGAACTATGATAAAAGGGAAATTCTTACCATGTTTTCTATAAAACTATTTTACTGCTTATCATGTCATGTTTTGTTTAAAATGAGCATACAAGAATTATTATACATAGACTTGTTATGGAACATCTGGGTGAGATCCTACTAGTCCAATTAGCACACACACTACACACCTCTTCAGTGGTGCATATACCTTTGTATGTATTCCATTGTAGGGAAAACAAAGGCACTGCAGTGAGGCGGCGAGGTTTCGTCTATGCCATCGCATGGAGTAGCTATTTTGTTTTGGTGCTTTGCAGCTGGACTTGTCTTTTGAAGTTTTATCTAATCTTACAGTTCTTCTATTTTCGTTGTCTTCTTTTGATTATGACATATATTTATTAGACTTCCAATGTTTCTTTCTTTTCTGCATGTATATATGTCATGTGTTTGTACAGGTTGGGTGAAATCGTTCCCTTTGGTTTGTTCGATGCCCAGGTGTTTATCGCTAACCCGTCGGGATTGGGAATTCCCTTTGGGTATGCAGCAGATCAGGTTGGGTGCCAGTTTTGGGGTTAACCTAGGTCGGCTCGTTACAACTAAACAGAAAGCACTGATAAAAGGGATATCTTTATCAGCATTGAAGAAACAATGATAAAGTTATACCATTTATCGGTGTTTTTTAGTGTTGATAAAGGTAAATCTTTATCAACGCTATTATTAGCGCTAATGAAAACTTTTAATAAAAAAATATTACTAATATATATAAAATTATCATATGTATATTTAAGAAATAATTTTTATTTTTATATATATATATTAATTAAGAAATGAATGTATATAATTAATATAAATATGATATAGTAATATATATTTTTTAATAATTCAAATATATATATATAATTTTTAAAAAAAGGTATTTATAAAATTATAAATAAACAAACATATATTTAAATAATGAATATATTTAAATAAATAAATATATTTAAATAATTATAAAAATATAGTAAATATATTTAAGTAATAAATATTTTTATTATATATATTTATATATTAATGCTGATGGGGTCCAGATCAGTTGGTGATCTGGATGATACCCCTAAGGCATCCAACTAGAGAGACGTGAGATCAAACCCTGTCCTCACCCAACATTTTCCCAATTATTTATCAGGGTTTGTTGGCCCCCACCGGTGCGGGGGGTTGTTGTTCGCCCGACGTCATTTGACATTGGCATGTTGTTTAGCGACCTATGCTACCTATGTGGGCGGTGCGTCATGGTGCCCCGCCCGATGACAAGGGGTGACTGGTTAGGTCGACATCTACGAACCCTGGTGGTGGGATGATACCTGCAATAGCTTCATGGGGGACATGACCGGCTGTAGATAGTGGACGTCAATGGTGAAGAGAGGCCGGTGGTCATGCACAATAGTCAGGTCAGGCGGCTTTAATGGCGATTGGGGGCGGCAGTGACGATCGATGATGGCTGTGACGGTCTTGGCCAACGGTGAGGATTAGTTGTGCGTTACAGTGGACATATTGGCCTGCCTGTGCGGAAGGTTCATCCTCAAAAGAGGAGTGGCAGAGATCATGGGGGATTATTTATCCCCCCCATATATATATAAATATATAGAATATAAATAAATACAGGGTATTCTCTGGTCTATCCCTACGGGGGGGGGGGGGGGGGCTAGGGACTAGGTTTAACCTTGGCATAAGGGTGAGCGTGTGTGTGTATTTTATGTAGCTGTACCACAAATCACCTAATATAATATATTTATATATTAATAAATATATATAATTATATAAATATATATAATTATGTGAAGTTTGCTGCTCAAATTGGGATCATGATGTAAACATTGAGTGCTCAGATTGGGCCTTCGGGCCATAAAAAATCGTAATGGGCCTCTGAGTTACTGTGCATTTAGGTCATGTAAGGGTTACCTTTAAACCCTATTGAAAAGAGGTCTATCTTTCCTTAATAAAAAAAGGGTTGTTTCCCCTACATGTAAAAAAATATTTATATATAAATATTTATAAATATATTTATTTATAATTAGAATTATAAATAAATATATCTATTTAAATAATTATAAAATTATAATAAATATATTTAAATAATATATATTTATTATATTTATAATTATATATACTTATATATTAATAAATATATATAAATATATATAAATATATATAAATATATATAAATTATATATATATATATATATAATTATATAAATATATTTATAACTATATACAACTATTTATAAATTTATTTATTTTTATTTATAATTATAAATAAAGAAATTATTATTTACATATTTTTAAATAATATTTATATTACAACAGGTATGTGTATATATATATTAAAGTAATATATAAATATGATTTATATAACTTTTAATAAAAATGAATCTTATTTTCATAATTTTATATATAAAAAATTATCAAATTTGTTAGAACCAAGATTGTTCATCATCATCACTCACTTTTTATTGAAAAATCGACACATTTCAACAAAAAAAATAGGAAACACGGAAACAAAAAGCCTATGGAGGTTTGAAATAGTGAAAAACAAGGGCATCCCCTCTAATCAAATTGACCCCTTCAGGCTTTAAAGAGAAAAAATCATGCAGCCAGATAGGGTCAGAGCCCGAAACATCTAAAGAAGTAAGGTGATCCACCACTTGGTTACCCTCGCGCCAAACATGAATAATTTTGGTACCATTAGACAACATACGTTTTCACTTGTTGATAATATAACAGATGGACCAAGGAGGAGGGAAAATATTTTTGAGAGCATCATGAAGAATTTTCGAATCAGTTTCAACCTTAGCAATCGCCATATCCTTCTGGAGACATAGGATAATACCTGTCATCATGGATTTGGCTTCCGCCTGGAGAGGGGATCCGTACCCTAACTGAGAGGAAAAGGCCATGTAGACCGAGCCCCACTGGTCCCGCACTACACCGCCTCCGCGCAGGGACCCCGATGAACAGGACCCATCAGAATTTAGCTTGAGCCCTCCCGAGGGCGGAGACCAGCGAACCCAAGAACCTCGAGCAGCAGTAGACTGGACTCCCTGGGAATGCGATCGCATCCAGCTGAAGGATGGAACATCACTCCAGGAGGATAAGAGGGAAGCCAGATCTGTGAGAAGGCATTTCGACCTGCAGATAATGGATCTGCCCGAGGCACGAGTCCCTTCAAATATTAGCTTATTTCTAGCTTGCCATATCGCCCAACAACCAACAGTTAATGTCATCACACGAGCCGTTCTCTCCAGACCTCTATCTCCCGAACCATGAAACCATCTCTCCAAGAAATAAATACCTTCCAGAGAAGGAACACCAATCCCTGTAAGGTCCCCAAAGCAACCCCAGACTGCCTGCGCCCACTCCCCCGAGAAGAACAAGTGGTTCGAAGATTCCTCCTGTGGAGCTGCACAGTAGGAGCACCTGGAGACTAGCGGAATGCCATAGTGTTTAACATTATCATCAGTGGGAATGACATGGTGTCTAATCCTCCATAAAAGAAAATTGAATTTTGATGGCACCACTTTAGACCACAGAAGCTCATTCCACCCATCAGACAACACCGGGGGGCTCCTAAGACCTCAAAAAGCCTGAGCTGAAAAAGCCCCCGAAGTAGAAGATGTGAAGACGCAGCGATTAGGAGCCTGGGAAGGGGTGATGAGATCATGTAAAGCCTTCTTCTCCATATCCATCACTATATTAATGAATCCCGGGTATCGGCTTGCCTCCCGAAAGGAGATGGAAGGAACCGAACAGCTTGGAAATCCCAACACTTTTCCTGCCCAGTTATGATGCCAGAAGGAAATAGTACCCATACCAATTATCCATTGCGAGTGATCCCAAAGCTCAGTGAAAAGATTCACTAAATTAGGCCAAACCATGGAAACCCTTTCTTCCCCCGAGAACTGGCCATGAAACAAAGAATGCATCTTTTGGCCCCAAATGGTAGACTGATCCACAATTTCCCATGCCATCTTTGCCTGTATACCACTGAGAGTATCAGCTAAACTCCGCACATTAATACCTCCTTCCCTAGCAGGCCTGGCCACCTTACTCCAAGCAGCCCAATGTTTTTTCCGTTCCTCTTGAGGATCCTGAATGAAACTGGCCAGAAGCTTTTCCATGGTAGAAATGACACCCTTTGGGGCTGCAACCACCGAAATATCATGCACTGGAGTCACCAAAAACACACTATTAATGAGAGAAATACGCCCTCCAAAGGAAAAATATCTGTTTTTCCAGTTATGGATTCGATATGCAATCTTGGTAATAAGGAAGTCAAAATCCCGAATCCGGAGTCTAACAGGGGAAATCTGAGCCCCGAGATATTGCAAGGGAAAACATCAACGTTGCATAACAAGATTACCTTGGATGTCTGAAATTTGATTCAGAGAGCATTTATTTGATATGAAAAAAGAGCTTTTCTCTTTGTTGATAAGTTGACCACTCCAGTGACAGTACTCCTCCAGAAGCCTATTCAAACCACCAATAGACTTTTTCCCAGCATTAAGAAACACAAGAGTATCATCAACAAACATCAGATGAGATATAGCCTTAGCTCTCATAGACCTTCGATATGGAAGAATCTCTCCATTGTGTATACTTCTGAAAATGAGCCTACTCAAAACTTCCTGAGAGAGTATGGAGATACTAGGGGACAGAGGATCCCCTTGTCGGAGGCCACAGGTAGCCTTAAAGAAACCATAAGACTTCCCTAGAAAGGAAACTGCCATCCACGGGGAGCTGAAGCACCTAAAAAGAAGATCAATATTCCAAGAGGAAAAGCCCATATTAGCCAAAACCTTATTGATGAAGCCCCACTATACACGATCGTAAGATTTATTCATATCCAACTTGAGAACAGTATTAGATCCCCTGGTTTTAAAGTTGATATCCCTTATCAGTTCATGAGCAAGGGAAATTGCCCCTTGGATGGATCGACCCCTCACAAAACCATGCTGCTCCAAAGAAATCCACCGAGGAAGAAAAGCAGACAATCTGGCATTGATCACACTCGCAAGGATTTTATACAGGAAGTTGCACATACTCCCTGGTCTGTACTGTAGAATAGAAGAGGGACTTCTGTGCTTTGGAATCAGCACCATGGTCATAACACAAGCAACCCTCAGCAGGTTACCACCCCTGAAGAAATCCTGAATCCCTGTAATAATATCTGACTTCACCACCTCCCAAGAGCCCCTGTAGAATGAACCCAGGAAACCGTCCGGACCAGGAGCACTGTCTGGATGGAGATTCATCAAGGCTGAGAAGATTTATTTTTCATCCGGGATGGCATTCATCCTCTCATTCTCCTGAGATAAAACACATTTGGGAATCACATTAAAGAAACCATGATCTCCTCCAGGATATCCACTGGGCATACACACATTAGGACCAACTAACAAATCCTTGAAATAAGAGAAAGCCATACTACCAGCCACATCCCGGTCATCGGTGTGAGACCCATCATCCAACAAGATATTAGGCTTGATTGGTCTCTTTCTTTCTTTGATGCTGGCATGAAAAAAAAGTATTTTTATCCCCTTCTCTGAGCCATTTAATCCTGAAAACTTTCCTTGCCTGCCTTTCCTGGGCTAGAAGCAAATCCGTAAGATGGTCTTTCTTGGAGGAGAGATCCTTGAAGGATTGGTCATCCCAAGCTTCTTCCAAACTCACTTCAATACTGTCAATCTCCCTAGAGACTCCATCAATTTCATTATCAATCCGGGGGAGATCTTTAGCCCATGAAATCAGACAGATCTTAAGATGACAGAGTTAATCATGAAGAGAGGTCCAAGCATTCCCCTGCCCCTGGGCACTCCAAATATCCTGGACCAAGTCCTGATAACCTGGCTTAGTCACCCATTGCTGCTGAAAGAAAAACCTCTCTCGATGGTCCTGCCCTGAGGAAACTGTAACCAAAAGAGGGGAATGGTCTGATATTCCTCGAGCTAAATGACTAACTTTGGAGGAAGAGAAAATGGAGATCGCTTCCATATTAGCCAGACATCTATCAAGAAAGCTCCACGATCGGTGAGATCCCCTTCTATTATTACACCAGGTAAAGTCATCCCCTGAGTAACCCAAATCAGAAAAACCTTTCCCCGCCATAAACTGATTAAAATCTCTACTAGCATTTCTCTAGAACAGACCCCGACCTTTCCTCTCATCCGGGGAAGCAACCACATTGAAGTCCCCTCCCACAAACCAGGGAGTGGTTCCCAGGCTAAAACCAGACAGGTCACTCCACAGCTAAACCCTCTGAAGAGGGTCACAACTCCCATAAACACATGTCCAGAAGAAGATAGTACCTATTGAGTTCACCTTAGTTGTGATGAATTGATCCCTAGAATGCACCATATCCACATTCATAGATTGATTCCAAAAGATCCAAATGTGATTATTGTTTGAGGAATATTGAAGAAAACCCTACATCTTGATCTTCCACATATAATCCCGAATCTTTGCATGACTCTGTTTTTGTTCAAAGATATCCATAGTCGCTACCTTGTTCTTCCTGATAAAGGTGGATGTTTGTCAAATATTTTGGCTCAAAATCAAGTGGAAGATGCAAGCATCGCAGAAGGTAGTTTTATGGGATTAACTCTTTATAAATATGGTAAAGGCATAGGTTTCGTGAAGACCGAGTTTAGAAAAGTCTTAGATTCATGAAGATGTGGAGAATCGTGAATGGTGCGATGGGTTGACAGTAATCTCCTTGATTATGAGAAGTAGAGAATCACAAATGCGTGAAGGGTAGATGGTAATCTCTATGACTACGAGAAGCTTCATGAGCATATTAATTTTCACTGGAGAGTTTCGAGTGAAAGATCTTTATGAGAATGAATTTGGAGGTTCACAAAAAAATCTACTGGATCCATGGGATCATCGTGAAAGGCTGAGTCTATAAATATGAGGCTACCCCCACTTCATTAGATACAAAAAGAATTAGAGAAAAGGCTAAATCGCTCTGAATTCGCGAAGGCTAAGAGTTTCATGAATCAAGTATTCATTATGATCTTGAGCATCGTGAAAAGACTATCTTAGTCTTGACCAATGTTTAGGTATATCTGAAATAGGAGTTTCGTGATGACTGGTTATACTGTGATGAATTAGTGTTCCGCGAAGGCAGTTTGCTTCACGAAGGTTGTGAGCTTCGTGAACAATAATTTTTGAACATCTGATTTAAGTGAACAATGCTTTCTAGTGCATCAAATCAAGACATCAATGCAAGAAGAGTCTCATGCTAGTTAGGGAGATTGACTTAAATGTCAATTTATTGAAGTGACCTTCAAGTCGTTAAACTGAGTAAGACTTCTCCCAAGGCAGTGTGTTAGGGGAGGTCAATAGAAGTGTTCTAAGGGAGGCAGTATGTCATCCCTAAAATATTATAAAGGCAATGTGCCTGACACAAAGTGAGTGTGTTCGAAATTCTGAATTCCACAACTAGTGAAGATTAGTAGATCTAGGTACAACTGACACACTGTCAGCATATGCTCTTTGGATTAGACCTTAGTGGTGAACCAAATAAAATTGTCACGTTGTCTTTCTACATGTGAATGTTTAATTACTACACATTACCATCAGACAGGTTTAATAAGTTATCATCGACATAGGAATAAGATCCGTCACTTCAAAAGAAAAAGTTGACACCTTGATTTACCCCTCCCCTCTTAGGGTGTTTCTGGGTCCTACAATATTTATATTAGTCAAAATGTTTAATAGTTTATTTATATAAATTAATTAAAAATATGTATATAATTAAAATAAATATAATATATTAATATTTTATTTAAACAATTATATAATATATAAATTAATATATTTATTTAGATATATATATTTATATTGATATTAAATAATTTAAAATATATGTACATGTATAATTGCATGTATGTATGTGTATGTGCGTATATACACGTGTGTATGTATATGCATGTTTGTGGATGTGTATGTGTATATATGTATGTTTGTAATTCACATAAATGTTACAAATTCACCTTTTAATATTTTTTATAATTTATTTAATTAAATTTTTTCATTTATTATTATATCTTCATTAATAATGTTAAAAACATATTCAATCATTTTTTAATATTTATTTAAACATATATATATTTACTATACATGTAATATTTTCAATATTTTTTTTAATTTATATGAATAATATTTATTCATTTTTATTTATTAAGTTTTTACATTTAAAATATGTTTAAAATTTATATAATTAATCTATTTAAATGATTTTTTAATAATTTTTTAATTTAAATATTTAATTATACAATTATAAATATATATAATTTTTTAAAAAAGTATTTATGAAATTATAAATATATATATTTATTTAAATAATTATAAAATTATAATAAATAAATTTAAATAATAAATATATTATTATATTAATATTTATATATATAATTATATATAAATTGTTTTTAAATATATTTATTTATAATCATAATTATAAATAAATAAATACATATTTAAATAAAGAATAGAGTGAGTAGGGTTGCGAGGAGGGAAACAACAAGGGGATGCAGAGTGGGGATCCGGGTTAGACGCTCCTCCCTTGTAGTCTTTTGTCAGAACAAACCCGCCATCGGTTTCCACAGAGGCCCCATAACTATGAGGAAATTATCAAGATAAACCATGAAATTGTGAGGCTTTTAAGAAATTATGGATATTTTACATCAATTTTTAGGATAAATTTATATCCTTGATTTATATATTTTTTGGAATTATGGAACAATGTATCCTTAATTGGGCCAATGGCCATTATTAACCCTAAAAATTGTGTTAATATTAGTTTTTGAGCTCTACTTTAATTGAAAAAGTAGTGCTCTCCACCCTGTAGGATGAAATTCGTTTGAGTATGGAATATAAAAATATTTTTCCATTCTTTGAGACCCATGACATTATTGGTCATAAAAAATTTATTTGCAGAAGGGAGGTAGTATGTACAAACTGTCTCATGAGAGGACATGACTCACTTTAATGTCACATAAATAAAAAGGATGCCCCCTACATAGTGCTCTAATGACCAAAGTAAATATGTTGTTATCACACCTCTTCCCACTTTAGTGTTGGATCAACCTTAGATTAGACCCGCCATGCAAGAGAAGTCTCAACTCCCTTATGAATCTTCACACAAAAGTGAGGAATGTGCAGTGCACAACATTTCCAAATCTATTCCCTCTACTCAGATTTACTCAGTTGTGATGAATTCTTCTAAATCCAAATTGATTTGGGTTGATTCTATTGATGAGGATCTTGTACCTATAAAAATGGTCTATTTTAAAGATGCACTGTATAAGGGGATTGTGGATGAAAATGGTGACGATGTTTCTACTGATAGACAAGATGACAAAGAAACTTCAATTTAGGACAAGATGGATTTGAACTTGTGGCAGCAGGGGAAATGACTACCTTTAAAAATAGAAAGGGTATGTTTAAAATTGAAGCTGTCACTTCAATGAAAATCATTCAAAAATGGCCTCATTCTCTAACGATGACTACTAATCACTCTGTTGACAGCGTTAATTAGGTGATCTTAGTAGATCCACCTCTTTATAGGGTTCTGCATGATATAAATCTTAGTGGCAAGGATGAAAGACTATGCCATTCTCATCTCCAATGAAGTTATGAATCTTGTAGATTATAATCCTCCTATTGTACCCATGAAATCTGGGTTGCAGAACAGACTTGATGGACCGATTCAGGTACACCATGCAACTATATCTGTCCATTCAGCTGGTGATGCTACCCATTCATATGGTGAGTTTTTTACTGCTGATGCTCACTTGATTGGTGACAACACTGCTACTAATTTAACTGGAGGCAATGCTGAGGATATTTTTAAAGCCATTCATGGAAAGTGGATCCTTGAAATAATTTTTGAGCCAATGAAGTTTAAATCTACAAATGACATATCACCTCTAGTTGAAAGTGTAGAAAAAACAAAGGATATTGTAAAATGTGTTAGTTCATCTTCAATCGGCACTGCTCATATAAAAACTTCCTCAAAAGTTAATACAAAAAACACCTTTGATCTGCTTGCCTTTGAAAACAAATAAGAGGAAGAAGTATGAAATGATCATGGGCCTAAGGTTAAATTGAAGATGGTGGTCAGTGATGATGAACCCTCAGATGATAGAGGTGGTCCATAGAGGCAGGTAAAAACTTAGCGAAGAGGATGGAATCCTTATGGTTGAGATAGACATGTTGCTCATCATAACATGAACTATAGATCTAGATCCAATTGATTTCTAATGGTTTTTCTGAACTTTGATGTGTGTATGTTCCTCATCTTTATGCACTTATTATTTAATAATGAAGCCATTGAGCTTCAACCTTCAAATAAAATGAACTATTCAGGCTCATTCTATTTGTTTAAAACAATGTACTTTCAATATAAATATAATTTAATGAACAATAAGATGATTTTTAAATGATGAATTATATGTGAGGGATTAAAACTTATTCTTTGAATTTCATTACCATAGATCGCAACTTATGAAGTGCCTATTTTTATCAGCGCTAAACAAAAAGCGTTGATAAAAGGGATATATTTATCTGCGCTAGTTAAAAGCACTAATAAATGTAACTTTTATCAATGCTAAAAAAACAATGATAGAGTTGTACCATTTATCAGCGTTTTTTAGTGCTGATAAAGGTGAATCTTTATTAGTGTTATTCTTAACATTGATAAAAACTTTTAATAAAGAATATTATTAATATATATAAAATTATCATATGTATATTCAAAAAACAATGTTTATTTATATACATTAATTAAGAAATGCATGTATACAATTAATATAAATATGATATATTAATATATATTTTTTAATAATTCAAATATATATATAATGTTTTAAAAAAGGTATTTATAAAATTATAAATAACTAAACATATATTTTAGTAATAAATATTTTTATCATATTTATAAATATATATATATTAATATATTAATATATATATATATATATAATGATGTAAAGTTTGACTGCTCAAATTGGGATCATGATGTAATCTTTGGCTGCTCAGATTGGGCCTTCGGGTCATAGGGCCTTTGGGCTATCAAAAATTATAATGGGCCTCCGAGCCACAAGGCATTTGGGTCATGTAAGAGTTACCTCTAAACCCTATTGAAAAGAGGTCTATCTTTCCTTAATAAAAGAAGGAGGCGTTGCCCCTACCTGTAAAAAAATTATATACAAATATTTATAAATATATTTATTTATAATTATACTTACAAATAAATATATCTATTTAAATAATTATAAAATTATAATAAATATATTTAAATAATATATATTTATTATATTTATAATTATATATACTTATATATTAATAAATAAATACATACATATAATTATATAAATATATTTATAACTATACGCAAATATTTATAAATTTATTTATTTATAATTATAATTACAAATAAATAATAATTATTTATATATTTTTAAATAATATTTATATTATAATAAGTGTATATATATATATTAAAATAATATATAAATATGATTTATATAGCTTTTAATAAAAATTAATCTTATTTTCATAATTTTATATATAAAAAATTATCAAATTTATAGTAACCAAGGTTGTTCTTTACTGGAAACAAAGTCTAGTTTGTGTTTGTTGTCAATCTACACTGGGTTGATTAGGAAGTTTGCAAGGAAAGTAATCTTACAATATAAGCTGATTACAACGTTGAAGGTGTCATCATTTCCCAGTGTTTGTCAAAATTTTTAGGTCAAAATCAAGAGAAAGATGCAAGCATCGCGACAGGTGGGTTTTTTGGGATCGACTCTTCATAAATATGGTAAATGCATGAGTTTCATGAAGACTGAGTTTTGCAAAGTCTGAGATTCGTGAAGATGTGGAGCATCGCGAATGACGCGATGGGTTGACAATAATCTCCACGATTACGAGAAGTGGAACATCAAAAATGCGTGAAGGGTTGACAGTAATGTCTACGACTACGAGAATATTCACGAGCGGATTACTTTTCACTGGATCTTGATGAGTGAAAGAGATTCATAAACATGAATTTGGAGGTTCACAAAAAATCCACTGGAGGCATTAGATCATCGTGAGAGGCTGAGCCTATAAATATGAGTCTACCCCCACTTCATTAGATACAAAAAAAATTGGAGAAAAGGCTGGATCACTCTGAATTTGTGAAGGCTAAGAGTTTCTCGAATCAATTATTCACTGTGAGCTTGAGCATCGTGAAAAGATTGTCTTAGTATTGACCAATGTTTAGGTATCTTAGAAAAAGTAGTTCCACGATGACTAGTTATACCGTGACGACTTAGTGTTCTGCGAAGGTAGTTTTCTTCACGAAGATTGTGAGCTTCGTGAAGGAACTTCATGAGAAACAATTTTTGAACATATGATTTATGTGAGAAATGCTTTCCAGTGCATCAACTTAGGATATTGATGTAAGAAGAGTCTCATGCTAGTTAGGGACAAAGATTTAAATGTCAATTTACTGAAGTGACCTTCAAGTCATTAAACTGAGTAAGACTTCTCCTATGACAGTGGGCTAGGGGAGTTAATGGAAGTGTTCCGAGGGAGGTAGTGTTCTATCCCTAAAATCTTGTAAAGGTAGTGTGCCTAACATAGAGTGATTGTGTCTGAACTTTTGTATTCCACAACTAGTGAATATTAGTGGATTTAGGTATGATCGATACACTGTCAGCATATGCTCCTTGGATTAGTCCTTAGCGATGAATGGAATAAAACTATTGTGCTATCTTTCTGCAATAGGTCGTGATGTAGCTGGTGAAGGCAATCGAGATCAGTCTTGTCCTTGTTCTTCGGTTGGGGGTCTTGGACTGTTGGCAGTAGTGCGCATAGGGCTTGTCAACCAACACATGGCGTGCGATGGTGGGGCGACAGATTACACTGATGTGCCAGAGGAACGTCGATGTTAGCCGATGATAGGTTACACGAGGGATAGCTGGATGACAACGACAACTTGTGACTCCTTGGGGGCTGCGATGACTTGGGATGCAATTTGATTACAACCTCGGGCGGTGAGATGACTTCGGGAGGGAGACCTCGGGAGGCATTGTCGACATGATTTTTCAGTTGGGTGATGCATGTGTGGGGATTTGGGTCTTTTGAATGTAGGAATTTGGATCCTAATAATGGGTCTATGGGTCATGTTATGGGTCCTTGGACTTTTTCTATTTTTGGGTGGCATTGATTTGCCATTTTTCTGATTTGGCGGTACTTTTTGTGCCACATGTGTGTTGTGTTTTTGTTGAATTTCTATTTTCTTAAATAATTTTTTTGGACCGAGCTCACTCGAGTCATGGAATTTTTGGGTATATTTATATATTGATTCAAATTTATAAAATTATATAAATATATTTATATTTATATAGAAATGTTTATTTATAAAAAAAATTAGAAATAAATAAATATATATTTAAATAATTATAAAATTACAATAAATGTTTTTAAATAATAAATATATCTATTATAATTTTATAAATATATATATTTTTATATTAATATATATATATATATAATTATATAAATATATTTATAATTATATAAACATATTTATAAATATATCTATTTGTGATTATAATTATAAATATATATATTTAAATAATTATAAAATTATAATAAATATATTTATTACATTTATAATTTTATAGATATATATAATAATAATAATATATATAATTATATAAATACAATTATAAATATATACAAATATTTATAAATATATAAAAATATTTATAAATATATAGAAATATTTTAAAATATATTTATTTATAATTATAATTATAAATAAAATAAATATATTATTAAAATTATATCTTTATCAGTACTATTTCTAGCACCGATAAAGGGTGGCCTTTATCAGTGCTAAAAAAGTGTCGATAAAACTACTCTTTATCAGTGCTAGAATTTTAATGCTGATCAAGACTAGTTTTATCATTCCTTTTCCAGTGCTGATAAAAAAGTAGTTTTATCAGTGCTAAAAAAGCTACGATAAAACTACTCTTTATCAGTGCTATAATTTTAATGTTGATCAAGACTCATTTTATCAACCCTTTTCCTGTACTGATAAAAAGTAGTTTTATCAGTGCTTACTATTGTAACAATGATAAAAGTCTTATCCAATCTTATAAAACGAACCCTAATAGAGTTGTAACATCCCGATCTAGATTCCACTAAACCGATGCTCCGAGTCGATTCGTTACGAGGCCTCAATCACACCTCACTGTACGCTAGAGGCTTCCAACTAGTAGCGAGGGCCTGACTGTGATAGTGGAGAGACTATGCCCTCATATCAGAGTAAGTAAACAATGAAAACAGATAAGTATCACACACAACAATAAAAAAAGTACAAAAGTAGTAAATAAACTGAAATAGAACATGCTGTAATAATAAATGAAAAAGCTATAAAATCTTGAAAAATTATGTCACACATAAAACACTGGTCACCCACTAGGCTGACCATACAGATACAAAAGTATAAATAAATAAACTGAAATAAAAGTACAGAGCTCTACCACTAACTCCGATCCAGATCACGTACCTAGTCTCTAGACACTATTGAACTACACTGGTCCGATCATACAAACCCACTCGAGTAGCTCCGCTTGATCATACAACTTTAGGCCTCAGCCTTATCCTCCATGCAACTGTGTTCAACCTGAAAAGAAGACATAAGGTCTACACGCACACCGAGGTGAAAATGTAGGGGTGAGAAATAATATCAGTAGGCCACCCCAACGATAAACCTATAAAACATGATACCATATGTGCATGAAAAAGTAAAAAAAATGCCCAGCCTTGCCGAAACACAGCTGGAAAGATTTGTAAAATGAATAAACGCGAAACCACATTCATATTCTGGGTCTATAATATCGATCAACTGGGAAAGTGCCACCATGGATTTCCATATTTATATGTGTATAAATTTATAGTCTCATACTTATACACATATACATAAATATTAATATTCACAAGTAAGGTTAAAGGAATAACATAAACCATCTGTAGTTGATCTTTGGGTCCATAATTCCAATCGCTCAGACATCCTGTGTAAGGGCATTGAGCTGGATGTGATGCCACTCAAGCCTTATATCATTAATTTGATCTCTATGTCTATAATCCTAATCAACATATATCTGCTTCGGCCAATGCCAGAAATGTATCTGAGCAATCTACATCACCACAGGGGGATACTCGTCCTAACCCTAAGTTCACCCGTACTCACCTCCAATCACTATAAAGAAGGATTCCAGGTAAGTACATCAAAAAATTCTATAAATTTCTAAGATCTAGATTTCATGCTGCTCATTCCATGTAAATCTAGTCCAATGTTTGAGCCTTAGGTATTGATCCATAGACGGTCACGACATTTGGAACTCGGATGAACCCTAAGGGTCTGACTCCTAGGTGATCAGTAAGGAGATCTCACCGGTGAGATGCCATGACCACCCCTATACGTCTCTAATAAGGGATAGTGTAATCATCCCTGCCATCCAGAAGAGTGTAATCATTCCAGGAATCCAACGATGTGGAACTCCATGTCCAACACCATGGTCAAGTAACCGATCTGGGAGAGCATAATCATTCATATACCTCGGGAGAGCGTAATCATCCATGAGTATAATCATTTGGTATGCCATGCCCACATCAAGGAGAGCATAATCATCCATGGGTATAATCATATAAGAAGACATATCAGAATTGAGGAGAGCACAATCATCCTTATCACATGTCAAACAGAGGAGAGCAGAATCATCCCCATCACTCGAGAGAGCGTAATAATCCACGAGCATCATTACTAGGGATTCCATGCTCATACATCATAACCATAGGCTCAATAGCCGAATACCGGGAAGAACCTATGAAAGTCCCAATAATATAATAATCAAATATATAGGCTAAACAACCAAGTACCAGGTAGTACCTATGGGAATACCGGTAAACATAAAAAATAATATGGCTGAGAAGCTGGATCCCAGGAAGAACATTCGGGCATCCCAAAGAGAAAGAAATATGTCTCCCGTTAGGCTCAACAACCACCAACCAGGAATCACCTATGGTAATAATCGCTGCATTAGTAATAAACATGTGAAAGTATAAACAAAAGAGTGAGGGTTTCTAAACACGAAAACCCAACACTACTGCCACAATCCCATGGGATTACAAGTTCAACACAGGTTCTATGGTGACACCCGCTACCATCTCTATCCAAACCTGTCATATTAACTAAGGGCCAGTCAAACATAGGGTTACCCATTAGGTCTCTCAAGTCAAACACTGGTGATGAATCCTACTAGGGGTCCTCAAATATAATCACAAATAAAGGAATCCTACTAGGGATCCTTAACAACAAAGGTAAAGGGAGGAATCCTATAGGGGATCCTTGAACTGTAAGCAAAACTGAGGCATCCTACATAGGATCCTCAGAACAACACATAGGTGAAGGCATCCTATAGGGGAACCTATATAACTATATAAGAAGGTAGATACATCCTACATGGGATCCATGGAATGGTATATAAGTAAAGGGATCCTATAAGGGATTCCCCAAGTCAAAATGCAAGCGAAGGTAACCCATATGGGTCCTTCAGTAACCAATAAGAAGATAGAGGCATCCTACTCATGATTCTAGGTTGAAATGTAAATAGAGTAATCCTAAAGGGGATCCTCAATAACAACTATTCTTGTGACCTCATAGTCCATAAGGGAACATCTCTCAAGGGAGACATATTCAAAGGAAAATCTAAAAAATCATTGGTCAAGAGAGATAGCTCATGGATCATCTCAGAACAGGTCTCAATCTCAGGATACACTGAATATGATTATCAAAGGAATAACCAATCCATTCAATAAACACCACCTCAGAGTCCTAAAAATACCTAATGGGTATTACCATCATGATCTACGTGAAAACATACTCAAAAGGGACTACCCATGGGTCTAATTCTGACTAATGGGAGAAAAGATACGGAAAACCCTAGAAAGGGTAGCAAAGGAGGCATACATGGTGTGTACCCCAAAGGCCCCACATGGGTGTGTACTTATGCCTATACTTGGCGTGTAAATTTCCAAGTACACGGTACGTTGTCCCTGTACATGACATGTACCTGACACGGGATACCTTCCCATGTACCTCACATGGCCTGGCCGTGTACTTCTACACGGTGTGTGACCCACATGGGGTCTAGCCGTGTACTCTACATGGCATGTGAACCTTACATGGGTATCCTGACTGAGTACTCAACTACACAGATGAGTACTAATACATGACATGTATACCCCATACACGACGTGTACTTTTGAAAGGTCATCTTCTCTAAAATGGAAGAACACACGACAATGTTCCTTGAACCACATGTCGTGTACATGGGTTTTCCCAAACAAAAAACCCTCGAATCAACCTAAAACCCCCATTTTTACCTAAAAAGTAGTAGATTGACCCTCAAGGGATCCTAATCAATCATAATATGGGTTTAAAACATGAAAACTATTAAACTAAAGGGATTCATAGTGAAACTTAAAAACAACATACCTTTGGGAAGAATCTGCTGAAGCTTTGCCCATTTTCATGGTCCATGGTTGTCGCATGATGATCCGACGCATCCTGAGCTCCATGATGGTATTAAACTTACCTTATATCTCTCTATCTATATACCTATCTATATTTTATATCTATTGCATGAAGGAATAACCCACAAGGGGGAACCCACGAGAAGCCAAGAGGAGGATAAAGAAAAGAAAAGAAAAAAAGAAGAAAAATAAAAGAAAAAGAAAGGGGGATCCGAGCTCAGTGACCAACATGAGTTTACACTCTTCATAGAAAAAACTCCCCAATCCAGACTCAATAGTGAAGAAAAAATCTCAATCCGACGCTCCATTCAAAAGATATTTCCAAAAGAACCTAAATCAATAAATTAATATCAAATTTATTAAATATTAAATATTAATTATTTTTGCTAAAATTAAAATGACTTAGATTTCTACCAAAATCCTTTCCTAGGGTAAAAACCTTATTTAGGGACCAATAGAGTGGTCATAAAAAATATCTAAGATCATCTTCTAGGAAAAAAAGATCATTTTACCCCTTACAAGCATCTGATAGCAAAAATTTAAATTTCTGCTCAAAATTATAGCCTAGAAAAACACGGGTCCTTACAGTCTCCCCACCATAAAACTTCTCATCCCTAAGAATCTTGGTGGTAAGAATAGAATCCATGATATCAACCTGAGAATCTGTACAACCAATCTATCTGAACCATCCAACGACCGATCTCATAACGTCAACAAATGTATCCTACACGAGAGATGTTTAACTGCGATTGATATAGTACTCCCAACCATAGGAATACCCTTATCATCGTCTCAAAACCAAACCCTGATCTCAATGAATAAAAAAATGTTGAATTAAAATGGGAAACAAGAGTCACTACCCTCAAATGGGAAATGGTGCACTCCCCACCATATGGCTTACCTTATACCGCTCCTTAAGCACAACCTCAATAGATTTCCTTTACCAAACCAGGAAAGAGATTTAAAATAAAATAAAAGGATCTTAGCATAGAATTGATTCCCTCTCAATGTACTTAGGATGATGTCAAGATAGAGAATGATCATCTCTAATAAGTGTACACTAAGATTCTATAAAAGGGCATGCACAACTCCCTTCGATCCATGCTCACATCCTATCAATACTTGACCATTATTCAACCACTGATCAACCATATTATTCTAACCCATTTGATTTTGATGTCTCCTATACCATGAAGTAACATTCATCATTTAACCACAACTACCAGGTAACCATGCTTATGACAAGTCTTGAAACCATTGGTCCTCAGCTCGCACCCGACCACTCACCAATTAAGGATTTAAATAGTACCGCGTGTAACCGACATATACCTTTATCACCGGAATCATACTCCAACGAGTCACCCAACACAAGGATAAGCTTACCTTGCTACATGAAATGTTAATTTTACAAGCCAGAATCTCCCTTGGAACTCCTCTTCAAAAAAAGAACCTCACATATGCCATAATTTATTCCACGACCGCCCATCAACTAATGTCATTCTAATCATGAGAGTCTACCCAAACTCTGACTACATTAGCAATAATGGAAACACTGGTCGACTGGGATAAGCACCCAAATAGTCCTTCCCGTTAAAGCTAATCTGAAAAAATAAGCACCCTAGGTGATCGCCAAAGGCTGAAGGCATCAACATGCCTATAATGAAAAACTCGAGCACCTACCATGCATCAATCTCAAAATGAGTGTAAAACCAAGATCACTACCTAAAAGGGAATTTAAAAACCTGGGCCAAACTTTAATGCAGGTTTCCCTTGAACAAAATATACATCAACCTACAAGGGTCAAAATAAAAAACACTACCTGCAAGGGACTCGATCCTCTCCGAGAATCCTCATAAGGAAATTCTATTTAGAGGCCACAATTCCAATATGGAAGAGAAACTAAACTGACTCACTGAGAATCCATATACGAAAATACCCTCTAGAGGTCCATCTTGCAAGAAAGGTCTTGATATCCATCAACATCATACTCAGAAATCCGACTAGATAACCACAACCTGAGAAACAACAACCCATAAGGGGTATAATAGAAAGGCATCACGTGCCATATCAACCTACTAGGGTCACTGCAACTCCTGAGCATGATGAATGAGTCATCAACCTCACCATAAAAATTCTCAATGTAAATTCACATTACATTCCATTAGAAGGAAATATATATGCAAGTAAGCTCAATTGAGCAGAATTACACAAAAAACCTATACAGGGAAACACCATTTAGATTTTTTTTACATTTTAAACAATTTACTGGCTGTCATCAATAATAATCACACACTAGAAGACCTATATGATGTGAAACCTACATGTCAAATATGATTCCTAAGATGCCTCTTTACCTTACTGATCAAGAGTCAAAATCTATCTCTAGCCGCTTGCCAATGGCCAAGAGCCATAAATCCATAGTAAATCAAAACACCCGCACAACATGTGCCTCAATCAAGGTGAAAATCATATACAACTATAACATTACAAATTAGAAAAACAGTCCCATACCCCTAAAAATCGGGACTTCTTAATGGAACAAGTGTTCTCAATGCACCAGTCCGATATCCATCATAGGTTCTGAAACATTCCTAATACTCATCTCCACCATATCCCAAATAATAAATACTTGGAAAAGAATGGATCTGATACCAATTTATAATGTCCCAAACCAAATGCCACTAAACTGGTGCTCCGAGCCAGTCTGTTATGAGGCCTCAAGCATGCCTCCCCATATACCAAAGGCTATCGACTAGTATCAAGGGCCCAGGTTGTGATAGTGGGGAGAATATACCCTTATATAAGAGTAAGTAAACAATAGAAATATCTAAGTATCATACACATTAGTAAACAAACAGAGTGTAGAATCAGTAAATAAACTAAAATAGAACATGCTATAATAATAAATGAAAAATATATAAAATACAAAATAGCTATTCCACACATACAACAATGGTCACCCATTGGGTCAAACATACAGATACAAGAGTAAAAATAAATAAAATGAAATAAAAGTAAAGGTCTCTACTACTAACTTTGAGATAGACCATGTACTTGGTCTCCAGACACTGTCAAATTGCACTAGCCCAATCAGAAGAACCCACTCAAGAAGATCCACTCGATCATCCAACTCTGGGCCTCAACCCTATCCACCATGTAACCATGATCAACCTGAAAAGTAGACATAAGGTCTACACACACACACACTGAGGTGCATGCGTCTGGGTGAGAAATAATCTCAGTAGGCCACCCCAATGATGAATCTATAAAACATGCTGCCATAAGTGCATGAAAAAGAAAAAATGATCATCTTATTCAAGGCATAATTGAAAAGATATATATAAAATGAATAAACATGAAACCACAGTCAAATCCTAGGTCCATAATTCCGGTCAACTGGGAAAGTTCCACCATGGATGTAAATATTTATATGAGTATACATGGATAGTCCCATACCTATACACATATACATAAATATTAATATTCATGAGTAAGGTGAAAGTAATAACACAAACCATCAGTAGTTGATCCTCGGGTCTGTAATCTCAATCGCTTGGACATACTGTGCAAGGTAATTGAGTTGGACGATGTGGAAATCAAACCATATATCATTAATTTAATCTCTGGGTATGTAATCCCAATCTACATATATATACTTATACTTACACCAAAAATGTCTCCGAGTAAGCTACACCACCACAGGGGGATACTCTTCCTAACCCTGGGTTCATCCGTAGTCTCCTCCAATCACTATAAAGAAGGATTATAGGTAAGTGCATCTAGGAATCCTATAAATGGAAAAGATCTAGATTCTATGCTTCACATGTCATGTAAATTTAGTCAAATGTCTGAGCCCTAGGTCCCAGTCCGTAGGCAGTCATGACATTTGGAACTCGGATGAACACTAAGGGTCCGACCCCTAGGCAATCTGTAAGGAGAGATCACCAGTGAGATGCCATGAACACCTCTAGAGGTATCTAATAAGGGACAATGAAATCATCCCTTCCATCTAGAATATAGTAATCATTCTAGATATCCAACGATGTAGAATTCCATGTCCAACACCATGGTCAAGTAACTGATCAGGGAGAGGATAATCATCATCATCTCCTAGGAGAGCATAATCATACATGATTATAATAATATGGGATTCCATAAAAAATTGAGAAGAGAATAATCATACATGAGTATAATCACCAAGGATTCCATGCCTGAATTGAGGAAAGCGTAATCATCCTCATCACATATCAAACATAGGAGAGAAGAATCATCCTAATCACTTGGGAGAGTGTAATAATCCATGAGTATCATTACTAGGGATTCCATACCCATACATCATAACCATAATCTCAATATATGGATACCATAAAGCACCTCTAGAAATCCCAAAAATATAATAATCAAATATACAGGATCAATAACCAAGTCCCGGGTAGTACCTCTGGGCATACCAATAAACATAAGAAATAACATGGCTTCGAATCTGGATCCTGGGAAGAACTTTCGATCATCCCAAAGAGAAATAAATATGCCTCACATCAGTCTCAACAACCACAAACCAAGAATCACCTCTGGTAATCATTTCTACATCAACAATAAACATGTGAAAGCATAAACACAAGAGTGAAGGTGGTTGGATGCCTAAACCCAACACTACTTCCACAACCCCATGGGATTACAAGTTCAACATGGGTTCTAAGGTGAAACCCACTACCATCTCTACCCAAAAATGACGTACTAACTCAGGGTTGGTCAAACATTGGGGCACCCATTGAGTCCCTCATGTCAAACATTGGTGAGGCATCCTACTATAGATCCTTAGATCTACGCATAAACAAAGACATCCTACTAGGGATCCTTAGTAGAAAAGTTAAAGAGAGAAATCCTACATGGAATCCTTGAATGGTAAGAAAGAATGAGGCATCCTACATGAGATCCTCAGAACAACACATAAGTGAAGGTGTCCTACAAGGGACCCTCTATAATCTTATAAGATGGAAGATGCATCCTACATGGGATCCTCAGAATAGTATATAGGTAAAGGGATCCTATAAGGGATTCCCCAGGTTAGAATGCAAGCGAAGGTAACCCACATAGATCCTTCGATAATTAGTAAGAAGATAGAGGTATCCTACTTGTGATCCTCTAGGACGAAACGTAAATAGAGGAATCCTAGAGGGAATACTCGGTAACAACTAGTCTCACAACCTCATAGGCCAGAAGGTCACATATCATGAGGGAGACATCTTCAAATGAAAATCTAAAAAAGCACAAGTCAAGAGATATAACTCATGGATCATCTCAGAACAGGTCTCACTCTTTGGAGACACTAGATATGGTTACCAAAGGAAGAACCTATCTGTTCAATAAACACTACCTAAGAGTCCTCAAAACACATCACAGGTCTTACCATCATGATCTTTGTGATAATATAATCTGAATGGACTACTCATGGGTCTAATTCTGACTCTTGGGAGAAAAGATATGAAAAAAACTAGAAAAGGTAGAAAAAGAGGTGTATATGGAATGTGTACCCTCAAGGCCCCACATGGGCGTGCACTTCTGCCTATGGTTGGCATGTAAATGCTCAAGTACACGATGTGTTGGATCTGTACATGGTGTGTACCCTACACAGGGTAATTTCTCGTGTACCTCACATGGCCTGACCATGTATTTGGCATGGTCTTGTACTTCTACACAATGTGCGACCCACACAGGGTCTGGCCGTGTACTTTACATGGCATGTGCCCCTTACAAGGGCATCCTGGTTAGGTACTCAGCTACATGGATGATTACTAGTACATGGAATGTATACCCCATACACAAAGTGTAATTTTTAAAGGTCATTTTCCCCAAAATGCAATAACACACAACACATGTTCCCTGAACCACACGCCATGTACATGAGTTTTCCCAAACAAAAAACCCTCAAATCACCCTGGAACCTCCATTTTTACCCCGAAAGTAGTAGATTGAACCTCAAGGGGTCCTAATAAATAATAATAGGGATTTAAAACTTTAAAATAATTAAACTAAGAGGATTTACAATGAAACTTAAAAACATCCTACCTTTGGGAGAAATCCTCCGAAGCTTCGCCCGTTTCCACAGTCCACTGTTGCCGCACAATGATCTGGTGCGTCCTGAGCTCCACAACAGTACCACTCTCCCCCCTCTCTATATCTCTCCCTCTCCCTATTTTCTATCTATTGCATGAAGGAGAAACCCATAGGGTGGAATCCGTGAGAAGCCAGGAGGAGGAAAGAAGAGAAGAAAATAAAAGAAAGAAAAGAAGTAAAAGAAAAGAAAAAGAAAAGGGGGCCCGAACTGACCCTAGTGCCCAACATGAGTTTATTACCCACCTAGGAAAATCTACCCATTACAGACTTTAAAATGGATACATAATCTAAACCCAACCCTCTGTTCAGAAGATATTTCCAAACAAACCATCGTGAATAAATTAATATTTAATTTATCAAATATTAAATATTAATTATTTCACTAAAATTTGAACAACTCATATTTCTACCAAACTCCTGTACTAGGGTAAAAACCCTATTTTGGGATCAAGAGAGTGATCAAAAAAAATTATACGAGATAATTTTATAAGGGAAAAGACCATTTTACCCCTTATAAGCATCTAATAGCAAAAATTCAAATTTCTGCTCAAAATTCTAGTCCAAAAAAACACAGGTCCTTACAAGATTCATCTCTCTCATGCCTTCAAACTATCACAAAACCCTACTACTATCGCTACTCTTTCTGAAACCTACTATCGCTACCACTCTTGATCTTTAATGACTTTCCTGATGAATCAATCCTCTCCCAATATAAGGTATATGATGATTTATTTTGTTATATCCTTTGAATCCATTCATTGATTGCCGATAGAGTTTTCTCCTATTTTTATGTGTCATGTAGCCACATACTAAACCCATTCACTACATTGCACCACCCATCATGGCTTCCACAACACTTAACTTCCATATAAAACACATCAAAGCCCTTCCCCCTCCTCTCCTTCTTCTTCACCTTCTTTTTTTCCTTTCTCTAGTATGGATTTGGCAACCTAAAAATTTTTATATCATTATTTTAACTTGAGTTTTATTATTTAATGTATTTTAATGACATTATAAGGGTTTACCTATATAACAACCCTTATCTTTATTTCACACTTAAACATAATTTATTATATAAAATATTCACTTAATACAACATAGAAGATCGAGAGGTCTAGTGTCTTTGGGGCTTAAGAACATTACATAACAACTTAAAACATGAAATATAGAACATTTTTATTGAAAACTTCTTTTACATGACCACAACATTCCTTCGTACTTAGCATTGCATGGGATAGCTTGAGGACATTCATAAGAAAAGGGTGAGCTATAAAGACCAGAAAGGGAGTAAAAAAGACATAACATGAAGAATAAAGTACATGCTAGGAAATAGGAATATCAATGGAGCATAAGAGAAACATGAACATAAAGGCATGATATAGCATGATTATCATAACGTGGAAATGTGGAAACAACATTTAACATGACATTAGCATGAGATAAGGCTCATTGCACATAGAGCATGAGTAAACCCTCATTTCACATGAATTAGAATGAGTAACCCCTCATTTCACTTAACGTGTCATGATATTAGTCTTTGACCAATGCATTGAAGTGCTATCAGGGTGCACCCTTCTTAAATATTTCATTTCATGCATAATTGTGCCACATGGATCATATAACATGGATTCATTAAATATTATCATTTATTACATGATAAATAAATGTGGAATTAATACATGAAACTCTATAATAAATAAGTAAATGTGCATAAAGGTGAATACCATTTATAGAGAAATGGGCATGGTATTTACTACACAAGGACTTTGGCTTAGAAAATCACAGTGCAATTTCGGCAACATAACGACGTGACATAAAAATTCATAAAAATGGTTAATGGGTGAGAAAGGAGTGTCTCATAATATGTACATGAAATGGACAGTAATGGGTTAATATAGATACATCTCCCAACATATATAATGGAATTTATATTCACAAAACAAAATAATTTCTTTAATGTAAATGAGGAGAGAGAAATCCTTACGGAATTTCAACATGGTAACGAGTGTACATGGGAGGAATTAATGAGAGATAAAGGGGTATCTAATCATTAAAAAATAAGGAGGGAAGTATAGGGGAGGTTATAAATCATACCCCAAATTTTTTAATTGAAAATACAAGGGTATAACAACATAAAGAAACTTGGACAAAAAATGAGAGATGAAAAATCCCTTACTTGGAAGTGTGATCCCAAAGGCTTGGGAGGGGATTGAGAGAGGATTATTGGGAGCTTGGGGTGACTTTAGAGGATTTTAGAGAGATGAGGGAAGGTTAGGGATGTAATCAAATGGTTTTGAGTGAAGATAAGTGGGAGCTTGGGTGGGTTTATATAGGAAAAGAGATGGAATTCTTCATTATTTAGGTTTTGGACACTACACATTAAACTAATAAAAACCACAAACCAACCCATGGTTTTTGACCATGTTTTTTTAAAAAGGGGAGTGTAAAAAATTATTTTATAATTCACATGCCCAAAATCATTAAAATATTAGTCTTTCTTATGTGGAGGCGGGTCACACTCTCAAGGAAATCATTTTAAAAAGTTAAAATGTTTTATAAGTCTTGGAGGGTCTACTAAGGCGCCATAAAAATAACCAAACAAATATAAAATCACATTTTTTAAAGTTAAAACACATATTGTCCGAAAATCCATTTTATATAATTTTATTATATCACTATTGGTTCATTAAGATGTCATAAAACACATTATATATTTAAATGGTATTTAATTTTTAACCAAAAATTCGACTATCTCGGAAAATTATGAAAAATTCAAAATTGGATAATTTCAAAGTCATTATTCCAAAAATAATATTCATTTTATCTAAATAATTTTCTAAATATGTGAATTTTTACTTTTAAAATAAAAACCGACATTTATAAAAAAAACACGGGTTTTGACAAAAATGGTTTTCAAACCTTAATAAAAATTACAATTGTATTCATAAAAATTATACGATCATTTATATTTAATAAAAAGTAATTTAGTAATAATATTTTTTTAAAATATTATTTAATTCAAAAATCATTAATTCATAAAAATATATTTATTAATTATATTAACTAAAAAAATATTATTTGTGCTTTAAAAACAATTTACAAAGTAACAATAATAAAATGAATGTATATTATTTATTCTATAAAACAATAATGCACATAATCATAGTGCTAGGGTCTTGTTACATAAAACCTTATAACACCTGCATAAGACCTAAGGGTAAGGTGTGCGATGGTGACCGACTCTTGGGGAGGCTCAAATAATATCGCTCGAGTGGTAATCTCTATTAACTTCTACTTCTCTCATAGATGGTTCCGTTCAAGCTTAACCTGTTGAATATCATCTTGGGATTATTCAAGAGTGAATCCTAGTGACACCAAATCCTTTCCAAGCTCCAAAAAATGGGCTTCTTATGGAGCAATTCTACTGGATGAGGTCATCCATTTGTTTGAGTAAATTGGATTTGTTAAAGCCCTATATTTATACTAATCATGTGATCACTGTTCAATGACTATATTAGAAAAGGTAACAATTATTAATGGTATTTTGAAATCCAAAAACATAAAACCAATGAAGTGAATATGTTTTATATAACCATTTTACATAAATAAGACATTTAATTAGATCAAGAGGAATCTTCATTAATAAAATTTTGGGTCGTTACAATCTTCCCCCTTAAGAAATTTTTCCCATGAAATTTCCTTTTCCCACACTAAAACAAATGAGGGTAACTCTACTTCACCACTTCCTCTGATTCCCACATTTCTTCTTCAAACTTGTGGTTTCGCCACAACACCTTGACGAGGGACATTGTATTATTTTGTAGAAATTTTTCTCTACAATCTAAGATCTTCACCAGATTCTCTTCATAGGAGAGGTCATTCTCTAATGGTACCACATCTGGATTGAGTACATGAAACGATTTAGGTATATACTTCCTCAAGAGAGATACATGGAATACATCATATACTTGAGATAAGTTTGGTGGGAGTGCAAGTTGATAGTCCACTGCTCTAATATGATCAAGGATATAAAAAGTTCCGATGTACCTTGGACTAATCTTTCACTTCTTCCCAAATCTCATAACTCTCTTACATGGTGATATTCAGAGGAATACCATGTCTCTAGCATCAAACTCTAGGTCACGTCGACGATTATCAACATAGCTCTTTTGTCGACTCTGAGCAGCTTTAATGTGCTGCTGGATGACCTTAACATTTTCCACCATTTCTTCGACCATTTCTAGACCTAAGAGTTTTGTGTCCCCAAATTCATCCCAACATGCTGAAATTTTACACCTCTTACCATAAAGGGCTTCATAAAGAGCCATTTGGATGCTTTATTGGAAACAATTATTGTAAAAGAACTCAACCAGAGGAAGATGTTGATCCCATCCTCCTTTTAAGTCCATTGAGCATGCTCTCAACGTGTCCTCAAGTGTTTTGATAGTCCACTCAGATTGGCCATCAGTTTGAGGATGATAAGACATACTAAAGTTTAAATCAGTATTCAGAGCATGTTAAATACTCTTCTAGAACTTAGAGGTGAAACTTGGATCTCGATCAAATACAATAGATAGTGGTACTCCATGTAGCCTTACCACTTCTCTAATATATATCCATGCCAGTTGATCCAATGAGAAATCCTCTAGAATTTAAATGAAGTGTGAAGTCTTTATATGATGATCCATAACAACCCAGATATCATTGTTTCCTTTGGATGTCTTTGGAAGTCTGGTGACAAAGTCCATGGCGATGTTCTCCCATTTCCATGCTGGTATGGGTAATGGTTGCATCATCCCCTTAGAATTCTACCTCTCAGCCTTAACTTGCTGACATACCAAGCACTTTGATGTATACTTAGCGTTCTCCTTCTTTATGTTATTCCACCAATAAATCTCTCAGAGATCTCGATACATCTTTGTGTTTCCTAGGTGAATGGAGAAATTATAACTATGTGCATCATCCAAAAGCTCTTTCTTTAACTCTGGATTTGATAGAATACATAGTCTTGACCCAAATCTCACAATTTCTTATTCATTAACATTTAACTCTAAGGATTTTCCTTTTTTTATAGTTTCCACTTTCTTATTAATTCTCACATCATCCTTTTGAGCATCCTTTAACCTTTCTAAAAGAGACGGTCGAGCAATAATTTGTGAAAGGATTGATGATGTTCCCTTTTTTATGATTCCCATGTCCATCTTTATCAAATCTAAGAAGATTGGATACTTTTGAATTATCATCAATTATAGAATTTCTGGTTCCTTTATACTTATAGAATCTACCACCTTGTTCGCTTTCCCAAGGTGGTAATGGATTGAGAAGTCATAGTCTTTGATCAGCTCTAGCCATCTTTGTTGGCGCATATTCAACTCTTTCTGTGTGAATGTATACTTGAGGATTTTTTGATATGTGTATATTTCACACTTCTCCTAAAAGAGGAAATTTCACAAAATTTTTAAAGAGAATATTAATGGAACAAACTCCAGATCATGTGTTGTATAGTTTTTCTAATGAACATTCAATTTCACTGAAGCATAGGCAATGAATTTTTCATTTTTCATCAACACACAGCCCAAAACCTTCTTCTAAGCATCACTAAATACCACAAAAATTTCTCCACTTGTGGGTAGTGTGTGCATGGACACAGTGATTAGCCTCATTTTCAACTCCTTGAAGCTATCTTTGTATTCATCACTCTAAGAAAACTTTAATCCCTTCTGAGTTAGCTTGGTAAGAGGGTTGAACAATTGTGAAAAATTTCTCACAAATTAGAAATAATATCCAGATAACCCCATGAAACTATGGATATTCATCACCGATGTTTTCCTTGACCATCCCTCAATTGTAGGTGTCTTAGAGGATCCAAAAATATCCCATTGTTTGTGATGATATAACCCAAGAATGAGACCTCCTTCAACCAGAACTCACACTTTATGTACTTTTCATAGAGCTTCTCCTTTCGCAAGGTCTCTAGTATAGTTCTTAAATTCTCCTCATACTCCTCCTTGGTTTTGGAGTATATTATAATATCGTCTATAAATACTACCACAAATTTGTTGAGATAATCTATAAAGACTCTATTCATCAAGTCCATTAAGATTACTGGAGCATTAGTGAGTCCGAAAGGAATTACTATGAATTCATAGTTCCCATAACTTGTATGAAAAGTAGTCTTGGGGATATCCTCCTCCTTCACCCTTACTTGGTAATATTCCGACCACAAATCCACCTTGGAAAAGTACTATGCTCCACATAACTGATCGAATAAGTCACCAATTCGAGGCAGAGGATACTTGTTTTTTATCGTGATTTTATTGAGCTCATTATAATCAATACAAAGGCACATTGACCCATCATTCTTCTTGACAAAGAGGAATGGTGCACCCCATAGTGAAGAACTTGGGCATATAAACCCTTTATCTATATTCTCCTGTAGTTATTTTTTCAGCTCCTCAAGATCCACAACATCAATTCTATACCGAGTCTTGGATATTGGCAACGCCCCAGGTATAAGATCAATTGAGAATTCATCATATCTTCTAGGAGGAAGACTAGAAAATTCCTTGCGAAACACTTCAGTGAATTCCCTCACAATTGGAATTTCTTTAAGGATGGTTGCTTCCTTAGACTCAATAATATGAGAAAGATGCGCATAATCATAGGGTAGTAATATCCATGCTTGAGATGAAGGTGATGAAGAAGATTCATCCTCCTCCTTGCACTTGTACAGAATCAAGGTTCGATTCTCCATATGGAGAGTGATTTCCCGTTGACGAAAATTTATGATGAATCTATATAGGTAAATCCAATCCATGCCAAGAATTGCATCAAATTACACTAGAGTAAGTATGATGAGGTTCACTGAGAAGTTCAAACCACAAATTATGACAATAGAGGAGTTATATTCATGGGATATAATGATTTCCCCATTTTCCATTCTCACTGACATCTTTACTTCCATGATTTGTGGTGGTGTTGGGATTGTTCTACTAAACTTTCAGGATATAAAAGAATGCATAGAACCAGAATCAAAAAGTAAATTTTATATTCTTGAATGAATAACTATCTTACCTGTCTCCACTTTATTGTTGGAGTTCTCTTCGGCAGTAGTGATGGAAAAAGATCACCCTTGTCGCCTTAGAGGTTATTGGTTGCCTCCGAAAACCTTTGGTTTAGGGAACTGGTTTGCAAAGTGCCCTAGTTATTTGTAGCTGAAGAAGTGAACAGTGCATTGAGGGTCGAACAAAGTGTTCCTCTCCTCTATCGTAGTAGTGGGTTTTTCTTGTTGGCAGTTAATATCCAGGTGTCATTCTCTTACAAGCATTTCCTCATCCCCTTCAGGAAATTTATGGGGTGCTTCTTTCTATACCTTTGGAAAGTGGGGTGCTATAATTTCTTAGCATCATTGGATTTATCCATCGGACTGCTAGAATTAAAGTCCACTTTACACTTCTTATCACCATGATACCTCTGAGATTTGTTGATCTCCATTTTGACTTTAAGGGCACATCAGACAATTTCCTCATAGATCTCTAAGTCATAGATCGCTATGGATTTCCATAGGCAAGGTTTTAGCCCACCAAAGAAGCAGTCAACCTTGCATTCAGGGGTAACAACAAAGCTGGAGGCATATCATGGAAGCCTTGAAAAGTTTTCCTCATACACTCTGATGGATTCATCATCTTTTTTCTCGAGGGTAAGGAAGTCCCTTTCCATCTTAAGTTGGAGGGTGAATGAAAAATATTTATTAAAAAACATTTTCCAGAAATTCTTCCATTACAACGGCTCAATATCTTCCCCAGGCTTCGTATTTTTGATCAATTTCCACCATTGATCAACTTCAACCTCTATACAATAAACATCTAGAAGAACCTTCTCTTGTTTGGAACTTTGAAGGATGGAGAAGATCTTTTCAATGGAGTTGATCCATTCTTCGGCAACTAAGGGATTAGATGATCTATTAAAATTAGGAGACCTTTGTCTCATGAAGCTCTTGATTGCGACTTATTATTTCTTGGGGGGGGGGGGTTGAACATTCATCTTAACCCATGTTTCTATTCAAAACTCAAGTTAACTAAGAGAGTATCAGGACAAAGTTCGTGATTCCTACTCCCATAAGATTGGGCATCTCATTAGAAGAGTCATCACATTGATCTTCACATCGGTTGTTAGTCTGAGTCCTCCTATTACCGACCATTATCTAGAATGAAAGGAAAGTTAGGGGTAACACATAAAGGGTAATCCAAAGACAAAAATAGATGACTTATAAATTACTTTTATTTCCTTAACTTATAAATCTATAAGCTTCAATATATGTTATCCATGATCTACTTCCCAACATATATTCTTAGGGGGATTTTTTTTATTCCCTTAATAATGGTTCATACTAAGTTTATGAATTTACCAAAGCATATCTCCTGTGAGTTTCATAACTAAGAGTGCAAAAAGTCCCATTGTCGCGCACTAGTTCCTATTCGAGTCTAGCTCAAAGCAGTGTTTTCAAGTTTTACCCCTAGATACATCTATGCCAGAGCCACCTCTGCTTGCTCATATCCAGACATGGATGTATTTTCTTGATAAAACACTTACTCAATACTCACCAAAATTTAGGGATATTTTTATTATACTTAGTCTTATCCCTAAGGATTTCACTAGGGTTTTTCTAATCATAATCCAAAAAATAACTAAACCTATCCTCTGATACCAACTATAACAACCCTTCTCTTTATTTCACACTTAAAACAAAATTTATTACATAAAATATTCAGTTGATACAACATAGAAGATCGATAGGTATAGTGTATTTGGGGATTAGTAACATTAAATAACAACTTAAAACATGAAATACAAAACATCTTTATTAAAAACTTCATTTACATGACCACAACATTCCTTCGTACTTAGCATTGCATGGGATAACCTGAGGACATGCATAAGAAAAAGGTGAGCTATGAATCCTAATAAGGGAGTAAAAAAGGCGTAACTTGAAGAGTATAGTACATGTTAGGAAATAGGAATATCAATGGAGAATAGGAGAAAAATGAACATAAATTCATGATATAGAATGATTATCATAATATGGAAATGCAACAACAACATTTAACATCATATTAGCATGAGATAAGGCTCATTGCACATGGAGCATGAGTAAACCCTCACTGCACTTGAATTAGCATGATTAAACCCTCATTTCACATGAATTATCATGATTAAACCCTTATTTCACTTGACATATCATGATACTAGTCTTTACCCAATACATTGGAGAGCTATCAGGGCACACCCTTCTTAATCATTTCATTTCATGCATAAGTGTACCACATGGATCATGTAACATGGATTCATTAAACATAATAATTTATTACATGATAAAGTAATGTGGAATTAATAAATGAAACTCTATAATAAATAATTAAATGTTCATAAAGGTTAATACCTTTTATAGATAAATGAGCATGGTATTCACTACACAATGACTTAGGTTTGGAAAATCGCAGTGCAATTTCGGCAGCATAACGACGTGACATAAGAATTCATAAAAATGGTTTATGAGTGATAAATGGGTGTATAATAATATTTAAATTAAATGGACATTAAGGGGGTCATATATATACATTCCCAAACATATTTAATGGAATTTAGATTCATAAAACAAAATAATTGCTTTAATGTAAATGAGGAGAGAGAGACCCCTTATGGAATTTTGGCATGGTAATGGGTGTACATGGGAGGCATTAATGAGATAGAAAGTGGGTATATAATCATTAAAAAATAATAAGGGAATTATAGGATAGGTTATAAATCATACCCCAACAATTTTAATTGAAAATACAAGGGTATAGCAACATAAAGAAACTTAGACAAAAAATGAGAGAGGAAGAAATCCCTTACTTGAAAATGTGATTCCAAAGGCTTGGGATGATATTAAGAGAGGCTTATTGGGATATTGGGATGCCTTGGGAGGATTTTAGAGAGATTAGGTAAGGGTATGGATGTGATCCAAGGGTTTTGAGTAAAGAGAAGTGGGATCTTGGGTGGGTTTATATAGGAAAATAGAGGGAATTCTTTATTATTTAGGTTTTGGACACTACACATTAAACTAATCAAAACCACAAATCAACTCATGGTTCTTGCCCATTGTTTTTGATAAAGGAGAGTGGAAAAAATTATTTTATAAGGCTAATGGCATAAATTATTAAAATATTAGGCTTGATTATGTGGAGGTGAGTCACACTCTCGAGGAAATCATTTTAAAAAGTTAAAATGTTTTATAAGTCTTTAAGGGTCCACTAAGACACCATAAAAATAATCAAAAAAATATAAAATAACATTTTTTTTAAATATAAAACATATATTGGCCGAAAATTCCTTTTATATCATTTTATTATATCACTATTGGTTCATTATGATATCATAAAGACATTATATATTTAAACAATATTTAATTTTTACCCAAAAATTTGACTGTCTCGGAAAATTATGAAAAATTTATCATTGGATAATTTTGAAGTCCTGATTAAAAAAATAATATTAATTTTATCTAAATAATTTTCTAAATATGTGAATTTTTACTTTTAAAATAAAAACTGACATTTATAAAAAATTCATGCGTTAAAAAAAAACGACTTTCAAACCTTAATAAAAATTACAATTGTATTCATAAATATTATATGATAATTTATATTTAATAAAAATTAATTTAGTAATAATATTTTACTAAAATATTATTTAATTAAAAAATACATCAATTCATCAAAATATATTTCTTAATTGAATATTAACTAAAAAAATACTATTTGTGCTTTAAAAATGATTTACAAAGTAACAATAATAAAATGAATGTATATTCTTTATTCTATAAAAAAATAATTCAAATAATCATAGTGCTAGGGTATTTTTACATAACCCCTTATAACACCTGCATAAGACCTAAGGGTAAGGTGTGTGATGGTGACAGACTCTTGGGGAGGCTCAAATAACATCGCTCGGGCGGTAATCTCTATTAACTTCCACTTCTCCCATAGGCGGTTCCGTTCAATATTAACGTTTTGAAGCTCATCTTGGGATTGGTCAAGAGAAAATCCCTATGATTCCACCTCCTTTCTGAGCTTCGACAAACGGGCTTCGTATGGAGAAATTCTACTAGATGAGGCCATCACTTCCTTTGTCTGAGTAAGTTGGATTTGTTAAAGCCCTACATTTATACTAATCATGTGATCACTGTTCAACGACTATATTAACAATGGTAACAATTCTTAATGGTATTTTGAAATCCAAAAACATAAAACCAAGGAAGTGCATATGTTTTATATAACCATTTTACATAATAATACATTTAATTAGATCAAGAGGAATTTTTATTGATAAAATTTTGGGTCGTTACAATCTTCCCCCCTTAAGAAATTTCGCCCTTGAAATTTTCTTTTCCCACACTAAAACAGATGAGGGTAACTCTGCTTCATCACTTCCTCCTATTACCACATTGTTTCTTCAAACTTGTAGTTTCTCCACAATACCTTGATGAGGGGCATTGTCTTATTTTTTAGAAATTTTTCTCTATGATCTAAGATCTTCACTAGATTCTATTCATAGGAGAGGTCATTATCCAATGTTACCACTTCTAGATTGAGTACATGCGATGGGTCAGGTATGTACTTCCTCAAGAGTGATATATGAAATACATCATGTATTTGAGATAGGTTCGGTGGGAGTTCTAGTCAATAGTCCACTTCTCCAATGTGATCAAGGATCTAAAAAGGGCTGATGTACCTTGGAATAAGCTTTAACTTCTTCCCAAATCTCATAAATCTCTTCCACGATGATATGTGGAGGAATACCATGTCTCCAACATCAAAATCTAGGTCTCATCGACGATTATCAGCATATCTCTTTTGTCGACTCTAAGTCGCTTTAATGTGTTTCTGGATGGTCTTAAACTTATTCACCATTTCTTCAACCATTTATGGACCTAAGAGTTTTCACTCCCCAAATTCATCCCAATATGTTGACATTCTGCACCTCTTCCCATAAAGGGATTCATAAGGAGCCATTTGGATGCTTGAGTGGAAACTGTTATTGTAAGAGAACTCAACGAGAGGAAGATGTTGATCCCATCCTCCTTTGAAGTCCATTGAGCATGCTCTAAACATGTCCTCAAGTGTTTGGATAGTCCACTCAGATTGGCCATCAATTGGGGATGATAATCCATACCGAAGTTTAGCTCAATATTCGGTGCATGTTAAAGACTCTTCTAGAACTTAGAGGTGAATATTAGATCTCGATCAGATATAATAGATAGTGGTACTCCATGTAGCCTTACCACTTCTCTGATATATATCCATGCTAGTTGATCTAATGATAAATCCTCTCGAATTGCAATGAAGTGTGCAGTCTTTGTAATATAATCCAAAACAACCTAGATAGCATTGTTTCCTTTGGATGTCTTCGGAAGTCCGGTGACAAAGTCCATGAAAATGTTCTCCTATTTCTATATTGGTATGGGTAATGATTCATCATCCCCTTAGACTTCTTCCTCTCAGCCTTCACTTGCTGACATACCAGGAACTTTGATTTATACTCAACGATCTCCTTCTTCATGTTATTCCACCAATAAATCTCTTAGATATCTTGATACATCTTTGTGTTTCCTGGGTGAATGGAGAAATTCAAACTATGTGCATCATACAAAATTTCTTTCTTTAACTCTGGATTTTATGGAACACATAGTCTTGACCCAAATATTACAATTACTTCTTCATTAACATTGAACTCCGAGGATTTCCCTTTTTTGATAGTTTTCTATTTCTTCTGAATTCCCACATCATCCTTTTGATAATCCTTTAACCTTTCCAAAAGAGACGGTTGAACAATAATTTGTGAAAGGATTGATGATGTTACCTTCTTTATGATTCCCATGTCCATATTTATCAAATCAAAGAAGATTGGATCCTTTTCAATTCTCATTAATGATAGAATTGTTGGGTCCTTTCTACTTATATCATCCGCCACCTTGTTCGCTTTCCCAGGGTGGTAATGGATTGAGAAGTCATAGTCTTTGATCAAATATAGCCATATTCATTGGAACACATTCAACTCTTTCTCTGTGAATATATACTTGAAAATTTTGTGATTTTTGTATATTTCGCACTTCTCCTCAAAGAGGTAATGTAGCCAAAATTTTAAAATGATGATTACTGCAACCAAATCCAAATCATGTGTTGGATAGTTTTACTCATGAACTTTCAATTACCTCAAATGATATGCAATGAATTTGTCATTCTTCATCAACACATAGCCCAAACCCTTCTTCGAAGCAGCACTAAATACCACAAAAAGTTCTCCACTTGTGGGTAGTGGGAGCACGGGTGTAGTGATAAGCCTACTTTTCAACTCCTTTAAGATACCTTCACATTCATCACTCTAAGAAAATTTTACTCTCTTATGAGTTAGCTTAATAAGATGGTTGTAAAATCATGATAAATTTCTCACAAATCGGCGATAATATCCAGCTAACCCCAGGAAGATATAGATATACATCACTGATGTTAGCCTCAACCATCCCTCAAATGCAGCTGTCTTGGAGGGATCCATATATATCCTATTGTTTGTGATGATATGACCCAAGAATGAGACCTCCTTCAAATATAACTCACACTTTCTTTACTTTTCATTGATCTTCTCCTTTCGCTAGGTCTCTAGTATAGTGCTTAGATGCTCCTCATGCTCCTCCTTGGTTTTAGAGTATATTAGAATATTGTCTATAAAGACTACCAAAAATTTGTTGAGGTAATCTCTAAAGACTCTATTCATCAAGTCCATGAATATTTTTGGAACATTAGTGAGTCCGAAAGGCATTACTATGAATTCATAGTGCCCATACCTTGTATGAAAAGCAGTCTTGGGGATATCCTCCTTCTTCACCCTTACTTGGTAATATCCCAACCACAAATCCACCTTGGAGAAGTATTATTCTCCACATAGCTGATCAAAAAATTCATCAATTTAGGGAAGAAGATACTTGTTCTTTATCATGATTTTATTGAGCTCACGATAATCAATGAAAAGGATCATTGACCCATACTTCTTCTTGATGAAGAGGACTGGTGCACCCCATGGTGAAGCACTTGGATGTATAAACCCTTTATCCAGATTCTATTGTAGTTGTTTCTTTAGCTCCTCAAACTCCATAACATTCATTCTATATGGAGTCTTGGATATTGTAAATTTCCCATGTATAAGATCAATTTAGAATTCAACATCTCTTCTAGGAGGAAGACTAGACAATTCCTTGGGAAACACTTCAGTGAATTCCCTCACAATAGGCATGTCTTCAAGGATGGTTTCTTCCTTAGACTCAATCATTTAAGAAAGATACGAATGATCATAGGGTAGTAATATCCACACTTGATATGATAGTGCTGAAGAAGATTAATCCTCCTCCTTTCACTTGTATAGAATTAGGGGTCGATTCTCTAGATGGAGAGTGATTTCCCTCTCACGACAATTTATGATGGCTCTATATAGGGAAATCCATCCATGCCAATAATTGCATAAAATTCCACCAAAGGGAGTATGAAGAGGTTCTCTAGGAAGTTCAAACCACAAATTGTGACAGGAGAGGAGTTATATTCATGGGATGTAATGATTTCCCCATTTTCCATTCTCACTGACATCTTTACTTCTATGATTTGTGGTGGTGTTGGGATTGTTCTTCTAAAATTTCAGGATATAAAAAAATTCATATAACCAGAATAAAAAAGTACAATAGATATTCTTGAATGAATAACTAACGTACCTGTCACCACTTCATTGTTGGGGTTTTCTTCGGCGGTAGTGATGGAAAAAGATCTCCCTTGTTGCCTTGGAGGTTGTTGGTTGCCTCCGAAAGCCTTTAGCTTAGGGAACTGGTTTTAAAAGTTCCCTGGTTCTTTGTAGTTGAAGTAATGAATAGTGCATTGAGGGTTGAATGGAGTGTTCCTCTCCTCTTTCATGACAACGGGTTTTTCTTTTCGGTAGTTAATAGCCAGGTTCCCTTCTCTTCAACACCTAAATCATTTTCTTATCCCCTTCAGGAAATTTCTAGGGTGCTTCTTTCCGCACCTTTGGAAAGTGGGGTGTTGGAATTTCTTAGCACCATTGGATTTATCTATCAGACCACTAGAATTAAATTCCACCTTATGCTTTTTATCCCCATAATACCCCTAAGATTTTCTGATCTCCATTTTGACTTTGAGGGCACATCGAACAATTTCCTTATAGCTCTCGAAGTCACGAATCTCTAGGGATTTCCGTAGGCTTGGTTTCAGCCCACCAAAGAAGTGGTCAACCTTGAATTTTGGGGTAATGATAAAGATGAAGGCGTATTGTGCAAGCCTTGTGAAGTTTTCCTCATACGCTCTGATGGATTCATTGCCTTTTTTCTTGAGGTAAAGGAAGTCCCTTTCCATCTTAAGTCGGAGGGTGCGTGGAAAATATTTATTGATTTTTTTAGAAATCCTTTCATTCCAATGCCTTGATATCTTACTCAGGCTTCACATTTTTTATCAATGTCCACCATTGATCAGCTTCACCCTCTATAAAATAAGCAGACATAAGAACCTTCTCTTGTTTAGAACATTTAAAGATTGAGAACATCTTTTCAATGGAGTTGATCCATTGTTCTACAATTGAGGGTTCAGATGATACATTAAAAGTAGGAGGCCTTTGTCTCATTAAGATCTTGATTGTGACTTATTCTTTCTTAGGGGTGAGGGTTTTAACATTTATCTTGACCCATGTTTCTATTAAAAACTTGAGTTTACTGAGAGAGTATCGTGACAAAGTTCGTGATTCCTGCTCCCATCAGATTGGGCATCTCATTAAAACAGTCATCAAATTGATCTTTGCATCGATTATTTGCCCGAGTCCTCCTATTATTGGCCATTATTTGGAATAAAAGGAAAGTTAGGGGTAACACATAAAGGTTAATCCAAAGACAAAAACTGATGACTTATAAATTACTTTTATTTCCTTAACTTATGAATTTATAGGCTTCAATCTATGTTATCCATGATCTACTTCCCAATATATATTCTTAGGGGGTATTTTTTTTATTCCCTTAATAATGGTTCATACTAAGCTTATAAATTTACCAAATCATATCTCCTGGGAGTGTCGTAACCAAGAGTGCAAAAATTCCCATTGTCGTGCACCGGTTCTTGTTCGAGTTTAGCTCAAAGCGGTGTTTTCGGATTTTACCCCTAGATACATCTGTGCCAAAGCTGCTTCTACCTACTATTATCTAGAAAAGGATGTATTTGATTGGTAAAATAATTACTAAATACTCACCCAAATTTAGGGATGTTTTTATTATACTTAGTCTCATCCTTAAGGCTTTCACTAGGTTTTTTCTAATCCTAATCCCAAAAATAAATAAACCTATCCTTTGATACCAACTATAGCAACCCTTCTCTTTATTTCACAATTAAAAATAATTTATTAAATAAAATATTAACTTGATAAAACATATAATATCAAGAGGTATAGTGTATTTGGGGCTTAGGAACATTAAATAACAACTTAAAACATGAAATACAGAACATCTTTATTGAAAAATTCTTTTACACGACCACAACATTCCTTCGTACTTTGCATTGCATGGGATAACCTGAGGACATGCATAAGAAAAAGGTGAGCTATAAATCCCAATAAGAGAGTAAAAAAGGTATAACATGAAGAATAAAGTACATGTTTGGCAATAGGAATATCAATGTAGCATAAGAGAAACATGAACATAAAGGCATGATATAACATGATTATCATAACATGGAAATGTGGCAACAACATTTAACATGATATTAGCATGAGACAAGGCTCATTTCACATGGAGAATGAGTAAACCATTATTTCACTTAAATTAGAATGATTAAACCCTCATTGCACTTGACGTATCATGATACTATTCTTTACCCAATGCGTTTAAGCGCTATCAGGGCGCACCCTTCTTAATCATTTTATTTCATGCATAAGTGCGCCACATGAATCATATAACATGGATTCATTAAACATAATCATTTATTCCATGATAAAGGAATGCGGAATTCATACATGAAACTCTATAATCAATAAGTAAATGTGCATAAAGGTTAATACCGTTGATAGAGGAATGGACATGGTATTCACTACACAATGACTTTGGCTTGGAAAATCACGGTGCAATTTCGACAACATAACGACATGACATAATAATTCATAAAAATGGTTGATGAGTGATAAATGGGTGTATCATTATATGTAAATGAAATGTACAGTAATGGGGTCATATAGATACATGTCCCAACATATTTAATGGAATTTATATTCATAAAACAAAAGAATTGATTTAATGTGAATGAGGAGAGAGAAATCCCTTACAGAATTTTGTCATGGTAACAGGTGTACATGGGAGTAATTAATGTGAGAGAAATGGGTATATCATCATTAAAACATAAGTATGTAATTATATTGGAGGTGATAAATCATACCCCAACATTTTTAATTGAAAATACAAGGGTATAGCAAAATAAAGAAACTTGGACAAAAATGAGAGAGGAAGAAATCCCTTACTTGGATGTGTGATCCCAAAGGCTTGGGAGGGGATTGAGAGAGGATTATTGGGAGGTTTGGGAACATTGGGAAGATTTTAGAGATATGAGGTTAGGGTATGGATATTCTCCAAGGGTTTTTATTGAAGAGAATTGGGATCTTGGGTGGGTTTATATAGGAAAAGAGAGGGAATTCTTTATTATTTAGGTTTTGGACACTACACATTAAACTAATAAAAACCACAAACCAACCCATGGTTTTTGCCCATATTTTTTTCCAAAGGGGAGTGGAAAACATTATTTTATAATACCAATGTCCTAAATTATTAAAATATCAATCTTTCTTATGTAGAGGTGAGTCACACTCTCATGAAAATCATTTTAAAAAGTTAAAATGTTTTATAAGTCTTGGAGGGTCCACTAAGGCACCATAAAAATAATAAAACAAATATAAAATCACATTTTTTTAAAGGTAAATCATATATTTGCCGAAAATACCTTTTATAGTATTTTATTATATCAATATTGGGTCATTTTTATGTCACAAAACACATTATATATTTAAACGGTATTTAATTTTTACCCAAAAATTCGACTGTCTCAAAAAATTATGAAAAGTTCACCATTGGATAATTTTGAATTCCCAATTCCAAAAATAATATTAATTTTCTCCAAATAATTTTATAAATATGTGAATTTTTACTTTTAAAATAAAAACCAACATTTATCGAAAATTCACGGTTTTTGACAAAAATGGATTTCAAACCTTAATAAAAATTACAATTGTATTCATAAAAATTATATGATAATTTATATTTAATAAAAATTAATTTAGTAATAATATTTTATTTAAAATATTATTTAATTTAAAAATCCATTAATTCATCAAAATATATTTCTTAATTTCATATTAACTAAAAAAATACTATTTGTGCTTTAAAAACTATTTACAAAGTAAAAATAATAAAATGAATGTATATTATTCATTATATACAAAAATAATGCACATAATCATAGTTCCAGGGTCTTTTTATATAACTCCTTGTAACACCCTCATAATACCCAAGGGTAAGGTGTGCGATGGTGACATACTCTTAGGGAGGCTCAGATAACATCACTCGGGTGGTAATCTCTATTAACTTCCACTTCTCCCGTAGGTAGTTTCGTTCAAACTTAATGTGTTGAAGCTCGGATTGGGATTGGTCAAGAGAGAAGCCCAATGGCACCAATTCATTTCCAAACTCTGAGAAATGGGCTCTGTATTGATCAATTCTACTGGATGAGGCCATCTCTTCCTTTGTATGAGTAAATTGGATTTGTTAAAGCCCTATATTTATACTAATCATGTGATCACTGTTTGATGACTATATTAGAAACAGTAATAATTCTTAATGGTATTTTGAATCCAAAAAACATAAAACCAAGGAAGTTCATATGTTTTATATAACCATTTTACATAATAATACATTTAATTATATGAAGATTAATTTTCATTAATAAAATTTTGGGTCATTACAACCTAGCCTTATTTTGGTGGTTTAGTGTGGTACCTTATGAAAGAGATGAATTTAAGGTACATTTCTCCATGCATGACTTTTTAAATTTAAATACATGGTTTCTAATAAAATTTAGAATTGTTTTATGAATTATATCATGATTAGTTAGTGGGTTTCACCCTAAGATGATAATTTCCTTGGGTCTTCATTTTATACTAAAGGGCTTTCCACTCAAGTTTTAAGATATAAAACTAGTTATCAAATACCATGAACCCCTATTGCTTGATTAAACACCTTATTCGCTATTTAAGATTGTTTTTCTAAAATATAAATCTTTCTTTACGATCTTAAAGGGAGGAGACTTGTGTTTTTAGGAAAATGTATTACAACTGAAGGATGAGATTTTCTTTTTTATTATACCTTGTGGGTTAATGTTTATTTGAAGTTTTTTATGGATATTTTGTTTGTTATTTGGATTTGGATATAGTTTAGAGTCATTTATGAAAGAATTTAATGTTTTCAAAGGATTTTATAATGTATTTTTATGAGGTTTTATTTTCAATATATTTTTCCAATTTCCCAGTTAGCACATTGAAAATGGGGTTTTCATAAGATATTTTTTTCTTGAAATAAGGCTTTTTAATCTAACTAGTTTATTGTTTTGTTTTAACTAGTGATGTGATATTACACCTCTCTACTAGGTTTATGAATTATCTTGACTAATAACATGATAATACACCTCTATACTAGTTTATCCTGTCTTCCTGACTAGTTACGTGAGGCAACTCCCCTCTACTAGGTTAGTTGTCATCATGAATAACTACCTGATACCACTCCTCTCCACCAATACATTGTGTTGTGATAACCAATGACATGATACTATTTTTTTATTAGTTATTTGTGTCACATAGCCTATATTTTATTATTTTTTTCTTCTTGAGTGAATACTATCACTACCTATATTTTCTTGATTTTCTTCTATTTTATTCGATGTTATTGCAACCTATATTTTCTTATTTTTCATCTACTTTAGTGGATACTATTACTGCTTATATTTGTTCATGTTCTTTGTATTAGTTTCATTATCATTATAGTTTTTACCTGATTTTAAAATTATTGTTTTATTATTCTAGTGTGTTCTTTAACTTGGTTTAAAATGTTGATTTTATTCCCTTAAGTTAAATCTAAGTGTATTGTAAAGCATGGCCTGAAAAATATTTATTTTCTTATAAATGGAATTACATCAATTTTTTTTTTAAATCATGGTTTCCTTAAATAATTGGATTATTTAAATTGGGTAAAAATAAATTTAAATGACGACCTTGCATGACTTGCTTTATGAAAAATGAAAATATTACTTTCATAGTTATATTTTAAAACTAACATGAAAAGGATTTACTTTTAAAGACTATCCATGGGTTGATGGGAGGATACCAACTGGGTTTTTTATAAGAATCATATTTCTTAAATTTAATAATTCACATTCATATTGAACAAATTAAAATAAAAAATAAATTCTACATATGGAATATAAGTATTTACTCTTAAAAATATAATGATTCTTAAAAAACTCTATAGATTATGACTAAGAAAGCATATTATATATATTTAGAGACAGAAAAAATGTATTTAGAATAATAAGATTATAAATATGGAAAAAATACCAAAATACATAAATTAGAGTAAATACCTTGCTTCCTAATGATCAATTGATGAAACAAGTAATTAGACCGTGACAATGACCACAAAGCTCTAGAAATCAGTTGGAGTGCTTCCCGAGTCTCAATGAAAACATGAATAACTAAATTTTTATATGCATGTATAATATGAAACCATATATTTATAACTAAATTTGTAAAATAAAAATATTAATGGAAACATGAATAAGTAAATTTAAAAAATCAAAAGTTTAATGGAGTCATCATTATTAAAATAAAAATGAAAATAAATCAAAACTAACCTTCAAGTGGTGGTACTCTTCACCCATTTTTATGGTCTCTTTGAATAAAGAATCTCTCATATCCAAAGATATAATTCTGGTTAATATATATCAAATAAAAAATGAAATATTCAAATAGTGGAAAACATCAATAAAAAGTAAAATTCAAGGACATTCCCTTTTTTGGGAAGCATGAATTCAAATTTAAGTGCTATGAGAAGTTAAAATAAATGATGGAAAACAGATCCTTAGTAATGCACACCAATGTCAACAATTTTTCAATGGATCAAAATAAAGTAACTAATTTTCTTTTCCTTTTTGAACACTCCTTAAAATATGTGTGAAAAATTTGAGTGGTGTTTATATTTATAAATGCAATGGAATAAGTGGTATCTATATTTATAAATGCATACATGTGTAAGGAAAAATGGTGGTATCTATATTTATATAATCATATTAACTTTTAGATACCTCCTTGATATACAAAATATCACCTCCTATATAATATAGATTGATAATAACACCATGTAAAGGGCATGTCACTAACTCCATCCAGCCAACGAGCCCGTACCTGAGTGGTAAGGGCTCCTGCTTGGCATCCAAGAGACCCAGGTTCAAAACCGGGTGGGGGCGAATTTCCGGAGGTTCTATAGTAGTACTATAGTAGGTACTATAGTAGGTACTGTTCGGTACTGTAGTAGACAGAACTATTCACCTGATTTGGGCCTTCGGGCCACCGGTTTGGGCCTACATGTCTCAAGGGCCTTCGGGCCATCAAAAGGCCTTCGGGCCACAGGGCCTTCGGGCCAATGAAGACCATGAAGTAGCCCAGTTCACACAGAGATGGCCCCATAAGAGGATAAGAGCAATAATAGCAGTCACCAGAAGCAGAGCTAATCAGATTAGAAGAATGAGAGGGTATGGAAACCGCCATCGGGACCGGGCACCGAGTAGCTTTGTACGGGGCAATGCTAGCCGATCAGCAATGCAGGTGAGGAGCTAAAGGCGATCAATGATGTAGAATCTAGGGAGGGGCAGTTCTAATGGGCTGGGTCTACGGGTCATGTATGGGCATGGTATGCCTCTGGGCCTTCGGGTCATGTATTACGGGTCATGTCGGGCTTTGTGCCTTGGGCCTACGGGTCATGTACGGGTTCCCCTTCAACCCTTAAAAGGGGGATTATCTATAATAAAAATAAAAAAGAAGGCCTTCGGGCTATTCAGACTAACTCCATCCAACCCATAAGATATCCATCATGACCCCACTCTCGCAACCTTAGTCTCACAAGAAGATAAGTGGTACTGAAATTTAGTCCTTAGACCAAAATCCTTTTTGTTTTCATGGAGTAATTTAAGGATTGATTTGAATGTTGTAACTTTAATGGTTGTCTTAGTATAAGTGCATGAAAGACTATATATCTGAGCCTTCTCATGGTCACACCAATCAAGGAGATCCTTGTAGGGATCATACTGTTGCTGCAACTTTTAGGCAGAAAACTAAAAAATGTTGTCTGGTGCTTTGATAACTCCCCATCTTGGGAACATTTAGATTTAAGGATACAAATTTCATCCTCATCATATTTATATCTCGAACAGTTATTATTTCATTTTTTCTAAGACTCATCCCCCATATCTTTTGTATATGAATCTATGTTTCTTGAACTACCACGAGTAATAGTCATCCCATACCAAGCACCAATGATCACTGTAGATGAATTCAAAGGATAACATATACCACCAGTGGAGTAATTATTTTCTTAAATTCAATTACCCATTTCCTTAAAATCATGCTAAAATTATTTGAAACATTCAAATGTTGGGTTCCCCTTATTTAAAAGGCCGCTTTTTGTGTATTTATTTATTTTGTAAAATATTAATATTACCAAATAAAATAGGATGGATATGAATAAAAAATGGATGGATGTCAATTTTATGACAAAATAGTATGAATATGGGGTTAAAGAGTTCATCAAGTTTGAAAAAGATCATGCATATGACCCTTTTGAAATACTTTATCCATGTTTACACTGTTGTTATTTAAGACTAATTAGTCTAGGGGAGTTGGAAGAACACTTGACCTGTCACAAAATATATTGAATTTATAAATGTTGGACTAATCATAGGGAAAAAGTGAATATAGTTAGTGATTAGGATAAAATTGTGTTTTATGGATCATCTGATATGATTATAAGTGTGGACAATGAAGAATACCATATCGAGGATGTGATTACAGATGTGAATGATGATGAAGATTGTATTGAGGAAATAACAATGAAAATTGAATATGAAATTGATGTTATTAATATTTTAATGACTTATTATATACTCCCTTTACCGATTTTATATGAAATGTGCATAATTTGTGTGAAATATTAATGTTTTAATACTAAATATAATTTTTGAGCATTTTTAGAAGTAGTCCAATTGAGTCAGTTTACTATTTTATTTATAACTCTCACCATAATTATAAAAATTACATGGTTATTTTTTTAGGATTCCTCTCTCAATTTAAAACATATAATTATAAGGAATTAGTGGCCAATTATTTCATTTGAAGGGTCATATAGTCCCGACAAGAAGGCCTAAAGAATCTGTGAAGAAACTGGACCAACCATGATGATTGAGTTACTGGTCTAAATCCCAAAGTCCAAATTTTATTAAACTCCACCATATGTTCTTTATTATCCAAATTAATAATGGATAAAAATTTTAAGGTCCAACTATAATAACACGGGGCCCAACTTATGATTTCAAGTCCATCCCACCATTCTGGATAAGAATTAAAATACGAACACTATTCATAACATTTATCATGATATAATCATCAAATAAATCTAGGATTTTGTAGTGTGAAAGATAATATATGTTCGTCCAACTTTATATAAGAAACTATTTTTATTTGAGGGCATATTCCTATTCAAAAACCCATTCACATTTCAACCTTGTGAAAAGTATGGATTGAAATGGACAAATTACAATTGTTTACTCCAACCGCCATAACTTTGGTTCCATAAGTACAAATTATTCCAAATTTTGAGAGTAGTTTAAAAACCTTATTATATACAAATTTTAAGAAGAATATATATCTAGATTTATCATTATTAATGGCCAAAGAATCGAGACAAGTAGATGGACATATTTGGAATGCAAATAGTCCAACTCCTTGGGCTATAAATACATCCCCCCTCTTTTCCTTCAAAAGAGTTAGAATTTAAGAAGATAGAAGCACATATTGGCACTGAAAAAGATTTTAAAAGTCTTGGTAGGACCTTCCATACTCAAGTTTTCACTTGAGATACCTTTCCTCCTCTCTTTGTTTTAATTTACTTTTGCAGTTTTCTTTGTTTGTAATTTCACAAGTGTGTGTCTTTGTAATTTTGTTTTAATGAAAGTTTCTTCTTAAATATCCATTATTCTCATCTACCTTTTGTAGTTTAATATTAATGTTCTTAAAATGTTTTAAATCAAGTTAAAACCCCTTCCCTTCTTTTGCTTCCTCATTTAATCGAAAGTCTTTTTTTAACTCTCTTCAACGATCGTGTGTGTGTTCGACGCACTACTCTTTTCTAATATCGTTATTTTAACTTTATTTATATTTAATCACCTTAAAAATATTTAATTATATTAATAATAATTTCAATGGATGAGTAAATCTACCATTGGGATGAGTTATAATTTGGGGATATTAAGTGATTGAGATCTTTTGCTCGATGGATATTCTTTGAGTTAACATTGTGTATGTTGGGCTTAACATGTCATGGATTAATGAAATATTTTGTTTAACATATGGATTACTTGGATTATTGAAACCATAAATACACTATCAAAATCAATTACTGACTTATATTATAATCCTAGTTAAGTTAAGGCTTGTATTAAAGCCTTAACACTTAGGAATTCTAATCAACGTCAACTTGTGACATGGGTGTTAATTTAATGCAATATAAAGCAAGGGTCAAGGATATCACAAGATTAAATACATAATAATGAACTCAACCCAATATTTATCAAATTTTTAAATCAATCTTAATCAATCAATCCTTTCAATTAATCTCTAAAAATAAACCCCCTAATCAAAATACAATCAACTAAAAACAATTGACTATTAAAAAGTATCATCGCTGAGGATTTGACCCGAGTGCTGTTATACACATTAGCAGAGCACTGGAACCTTGAACGGTTGATAGGTGACAATCAGCCACACTTTTAAATGGTTCCGTTTCTGAGGATGGTTAATTAATTAGTCATTCATTTTTGGTTATTGTAAAAAAAACACAAAGAAAACCCGCCATCTCATAAAAATCATAAAATGGAAAAAAACCCAAAGAAAAACCCATCTTCCTCTTTCTTCCAAAATCTCTATGAATGCCCCATAGCCTCCCAAAAAATCCATCAGATATTTTTTACCTTGAAATTGAGATAACACTTCACCAACTTAGGAGGAACATTAGGGATAATCAAATAATTCAAGAACCATTCCTTGTCCAACCAATTGAATTAGATATGGCCAATCTTAGGGAAAAAACACTTAAAGAACTTGTTATCCCTGATATGAATTTCCAATATCTTGGTATTCAATATCCAAACATATAGGCTGACTTCGAACTCAAATCGGGTTTGATTCATCTTCTTCCTCATTTCCACAGGCTAGCTAGTGAGGATCCACATCTCCACCTTAAAGAGTTTCAAGTGGTGTGCTCTACTATGGAGCCTCAAGGGGTTTATAAGGAAAAAATAAAACTATGAGCATTACCCTTCTCCTTAGATGAAACTACCAAGTCATGGATTTACTACCTCCATCTTGGTTCCATAACCACGTGGAATGACATGAAGAAACTTTTCTTAGAAAAATTCTTTCCTGCTTCTCGTACTGCTTCCATTCGAATAGAAATTAGTTGTATCCGTCAATTCCACAATGAATCACTTCATGAGTATTGATAGAGGTTAAAAAAGCTTGTTGCAACCTATCCACATCAACAAATCCCCAAACAACTCTTGATCCAATACTTCTACGAGGGTTTATTAGCTATGGAGAGAACTCTCATTGATGCCACAAGTGACGGTGCTCTTGTTGATAAAAATTCTGTAGCTTCAAGAGATCTAATAAGAAACATGACTGCAAACACACAAAAATTACATACTCGAGCACATGATCAAGTTAAATAAGCCCAAGATAATCAATCTATAGAGCTGAAAAAGGTGACAAAGTGGATGAGTGAACTTACAGGTCTTGTGCGACAACTAGCTGTGGCTACCAAAAGCCACAACCTCATATTCTACACAATATCTGTTCCCTGGACCTATCAAGAACTATGTAATATATAGCTACCCATTTCATCCAACTGAAACATGTCCACAACTTCAAGAGGATCCCTCTAATTCATCTGGACCAATGGAGCTCAATGCAGCTTATGCTCAGAGGAACCCCAAAACTCAATAACCAGGTCAATTTTTTAGAAACTTCAACCAACCCCATTATGATCCCTTATCTTCTACATATAACCCTAACTTGAGATATGGGAATCCCATTTCTTATCCCCCTTAATTCACTCCTAAATCCAAACCAATTTCAATATGGTCAAAGTGTTGGTAACTTACAACAACCTTACCCTTTTGTTCCTCAACCTCAAAGGATCAATCCTCCTCTTACTCCTCCTAGATTCCACTATCCTAGTGATCCTTACCAATTTACAAAACAATAAAATCACTTTACCAAGAACCAAAATCAAGTTAATCCCAATTAGGGACAAGCCTCTTCTTCCAAGCAACTATGGGAAAGTACAGTGGAAGATATTGCCTCCTTCACCCGTTCTAGCCTCAAAAGCACTGAAACCCAAATCGGTCAACTTGCGTCCCACCCGAGCCAGCAACAACAATAAAATTCTTCCCAAATCCCAGATCAACCATTACCCAACCCCAAGGGTAATGTAAGTGCAATTTCACTTAGATCAGGAAAGAAAATTTCTATGCCTCACGATGAGTCCTCCAACTCCCCTTTAAATGTTGACCTATAAAATAAAAAGAAAAAGAAACTTGAAAAGGAATCTGAATCCATTCCATCACCTCCTTCCATTCCACTTAGGAACCCAATTCCTTTTCCTCAAGCCATTTCTAATCCAAAAATGTCCTTTGAACCCGATCTTGAAATGATCGACATGTTTAGACGCGTTGAAGTCAACATTCCCCTCTTAGATGCCATAAAACAAATCCCTAAGTATTCCAAGTTTCCTAAGGAATTATTAACCCACAAGAGGAAACTTAGGACCTTAGAAAATGTTTACACCCAATAGTATATTCCCATAAAGTGCAAATATCCAAGGACTTTTACGTTTCCATGCCAAATTGGAAGTTCAAACTTCGATGATGAACTCATAGACCTAGGATCCTTAATAAATGTCATGCCCAAATCCATATTCTCCAACCTTGGTTTAGGTCCCATACATCCAATAGGTGTTTCCATCTAGTTATCCAATCGAAGCACAACCAGTACTAAGGGAATAATTGAGGATTCCCTTGTCTGAGTCAATGATCTTATCTTCCCAGCTGACTTCTATGTCCTTGACATGGAAGGTGAGACAACTTCTTGCCAATCTCCTCTGATTTTAGGAAGACCTTTCCTTATGACATCTAAAACCAAAATTTATGTCCATTATGGCATCTTATCCATGGAATTTGGTAACCAACTGGTCAAGTTCAATATTTTTCAATCCATGTGATACCCATCAGAGAATCAATATGTATTCTCTATCCATGCTTTTAAAAGTCTCTCTGAGAGTGTGTTGAATCCCAATCCATCATGTTCTTCTTGTTCTACTGATATAGAAGTTTGTGAATATTTTATCCTCATTAACCAAGTCATAAATGGAGAAGTTGATGTTGAAATTACAAATGCAAACTCCATTGATCTAAAGGATATCGAAAAATCTTTGGAATCCCATCTCACCTCTGACCTCCACTGATCTAACATGGATAGTAATAAAGAAAATGAACTATCATGCTCATTTTTTGATTCAAATATTATTATCCAACATTCATCATTTCCTATCCATGATTATGAAAATTTTGTTATATGTGAGGTGAACCCTGAGCCAATGTGTTTATATTTTTTCGATAGTAGTGATGTTTGTGATATTTGTTCCCTAATTAATAAAGTGATCATTAGTGATATTGAAATTGATAATTCTTTGGTGAACAACATTGATATAAAGGATATTGAAAAATTTATTCATTCTTATGACTCCACTGATCCTCATTACTCTACATCAGTAAGTGATGAAATAAATGAGTCAAAAACAATTGGGATCTCATACTCTGGTTTTGTGTTATCTGAACCTTATATAAATAAACCATTAGAATTGAGACATATTCCTCAATTTCCAATAATAGAAAACCACCAGTTTGTGTATAAAATCATTCCTCACATTGAATCCCAAATTGAGAATAATCATATTCTCTTTTCACCCCCATTGAATTGCAAGCACACAATCAATGAAGGGGATAAATTATCCAATGAACAATCAGGCATCCCAAAGGAGAAGTTTTTCTGGAAGTATACTGGAGTTGAGAAAATATAGTGGCCACCATCAGACTATGGGTATTCTACTACAATTTTCCAGCTGTAGACAAAATAAATTCAGCGCTTATTGGGAGGCACCCCATGTTTTATTTTACTTTTATAAAATTTTATTTTATTTTTTGTTTTTCATTAGATATATAATGATTTTACATTTTTATGTAACATACCACATGAGGCACATCAACTTCCACAGACCCACCACTATATGGAGGCGATGACCCACCAAATCCAAACCAGGGGGCACATTTTTCCCTTTAACTCTCTCTATCTTCTTCTCTCTACCTCTTTCTTCTTCTTCCTATCTTTTTAAATTTTTTACTACTTTCCTCATCACACTTTTTATTTACTCTTTATCTTTTGTGTGGGTGTGTATTTATAAAAAAACTATAAACAAAAATCTAAATAAAAAATTGAAAAATAATAATAAAAATCACTTAAAGAAAATAGAAAATACAGAGCCATAATTACTCACCATATAGTTTTGAAATTTTTTCTAACCATTTTGGGGAGTAAAAAAGACATGTTTTCATCTATTTTTTTTTATTTTCATCATAATTTGGATAAAATACTCTTGTGTCAAACCCAAAAAATTTTGAATGATCAATTTTTGATTTTTAAAATGATTTTCTCCAACCGTGAGGAACAACATTATCTTTAATGCCAAGGCCACATGTGACCATCTTTTCAAAATGTGTGTTTTTCACCCCCATTTGTGAATCTTGAGTTTGTAGACCTTCAAGCTGAATTTCCTACTTTAGTGTTCATTAATATGATAGAGGCATTTTCTGAACCACATGAGAATCACAATAACCAAATATCCTCCAATTTCCCTTACATTAATCCTACTTTTGAAAGCCCCTTTGTGCCTATGAAAACCTTTTATTTTATAGACTCATTACAATCCCAATACCTTATCCCACCCAATATAAACATAGATTTTCATTGCATAATTTTTTGAAATTTAAGTTTGGGGGGAATGGATTCATTTTGGGTACCCTTTTGTTGATTTTCACCATGTTATCATATGATTGAGGGAAAGCATCAATTTTAGTATGGGGGAGAGGTTGTACTTTAGTGGGTTTTGAGAATTTATATATGTTTATATTGTTCAAATTTTATTGACAAGTGTTCAAAAAAAAAAATAAAAAAAAAATCAAAAAATAAAAGACAAAAAAAGTATGGGTTGTGTCTTGGGTGGGTCAAAAATCACTCTTCCTAAACCTTTGATCTTGTTATAACTATTAAAATTAGTTTCATGAGGAGATAAATCATGGGTTGGGATATGAGTGTGAGATCTGTTTTAAGTTCAACTTTCAAAAAAAAAATAAAAAATAAAAAAAATAAAAAAATGAACACTTATGTCATTGGGAGAAGTTTCGTGTTTTGTAAATATTCCATATTATCATTCCCTTCAAATTATCTTCCAATTTTGTGTCTTATTTCAAATTTTCATTCCCTTGTAAATATGTGTTTCCATTTCCTTTCATGTCTCATTTCAAAAAAAAAAAAATTCATTGCCTTTTCCATGTTGGTGTTTTACCCCCTTTTTCCTATCTTTTGGATATCATCTTCCTACCATCCCATAGCCATAGAAAAAACCCTAAAAAGACCTCTTGATTTTTTAGCACTTTAGGATAGGTAGTGGAAGCTGATATCTCTTAAAAACTCTAATATTTTCGCTTTTGGTTGGTGAATGAGTGAAGCTCCATAAATTAATTTTATCATCTTGAGAGGAGTAAGTTTTGTGTGCCACCATTTTCCATTTCTAAATTTGAGCATAAAAAAAGAGCTGTTTTTGGAAATTTTTTTCTGTAACAATTTATGGTGGAATTCAATATAGAAGAGTGAAATGGTATAAACCTCCCCTAATTGGGGAAAAAAAATTTAATATTTGTTGGTGAGTGAATATGATTTTGTCATGGTTTTATATTTGTTGTACATGAGAACATTCACAAGACTAAGTTTGAGGGAGTTTATGTAATTAATATTTTTACGACTTATTATATAATCCCTTTACCGATTTTATATGAAATGTGCATAATTTGTGTGAAATATTAATGTTTTAATACTGAATATAATTTTGAGCATTTTTAGAAGTAATCCAATTGAGTAACTTTACTATTTTATTTATAACTCTCACCCTAATCATCCTAATTACATGGTTATTACTCTTTAGGATTCCTCTATCAATTTAGAACATATCATTAGAAGGAATCATTTTCCAATTCTTTCATTTGAAGGTTCATATGGTCTTCACAAGCAGGCCCAAAGAATTTGTGAAGAAACTGGACCGCCATGATGATTGAGTTACTGGTCTAAATCCCAAAGCCCAAATTTTATGAAACTCCACCATATGTTCTTTATTATCTAAAGGAATCATGGATAAAAATTTTATGGTCTAAATATAAGAAAAATGGGCCCAAATGATGATTTGAAGTCCATCCCACCATTATGGATGAGAATTAAAATATAGACACTATTCATAACATTGATCATGATATAGTCGTCAAATAAAGACGGTATTTTTCAACGTGAAAGATAATATATGTTCTGTAAACTTGATAGAAGAAAATATTTTTATTTAAGGGCATCTTCCTGTTCAAAAACCCATTCATATTTCAACCTTATGAAAAGTCTGGATTGAAATGGGAAGATTACAATTGTTTACTCCAACCACCATAATTTTGGTTACATAAATCCAAATAATTCCAAATTTTGAAATTAGTCAAAAAACATTATTATATACAACTTTTACAAAGAATATATCTTGATATTCAGTAGTATGAATGGCCAAACTAGCGAGAAAAGTGGAGGGATAAATTTGGAATGAAAACAGTCTAACTCCTTGGGATATAAATACATCCCCCTCCTTTCATTCAAAAGAGTTTGAATTTCAGAATAGAGGATTAAAAATTGGCATGAAAAAATCTTTTACAAATTCTTGGTAGGATCTTCTATACTCATGTTTTCACTTAAGAGACCTTTTCTCCTCTCTTTGTTTTAATTTACTTTTGCATTTTTATTCATTTGTAATTTCACAAGTGTTTGTCTTTGTAATTATGTTTTAATGCAAGTTTCTTCTTCAATATCTCTTATTCTAATCCACATTCTGTATTTTAATATTAATATTCTTAAAATGGTTTAAATTAAGTTAAAACCCTTTCCCTTCTTTTGCTTCCTCATTCAATTGAAAGTCTTTTTTTAACTCTCTTCAACGATCGTGTGTGTGTTCGATGCACTACTCTTTTCTAATACCATTCTTTTCACTTTATTTATAATCAATCACCTTAAAAATATTTAACTAGATTAATAATCATTTCAATGGATGAGTAAATATACCATTAGGATGAGTTATAATTTGGGGATATTAAGTGATTGAGATCTTTTGCTCGATGAATATTCTTTGAGTTAACATTGTGTATGTGGACTTAACATGTCATGGATTAATGACATATTTTGTTTAACGTATGGATTCCATGGATTATTGGAACCATAAATACACTACCAAAATAAATTACTAATTAATATTAGAATCCTAGTTAAGTTAAGGCTTGGATTAAAGCCTTAACACTTAGTAATTCCAATCAACGTCAACTTGTGACATGGGTATTAATTTAATGTAATATAAATCAAGGCACAAGGATATCACAAGATTAACTACCTAATGATGAACTTTTAAGGGTTGGTGTCCTGAGAACCAAATTTTTTGTACTTTTATTACATGAATGTTCACTTATTATATATTGTTCATTGTTCTGCATGACTATAATATAATAATGTCTTGGAATATTTGTTGCATTGATAAGGTCATGGAAGATCCCCGCTATGATGAGAACCTTGAAATGATATAACAATATTCTTAAATAAAGTTATACGGTTGGATGACATACTATGATAGGATACATAGTATACAGACTGTCATGTGTGAGTACTCGTAAGAAGACGAGACTCTCTCTCATGGAGTTCGAACTTGGTAATCTCCAAGATGGGAGATTATGAGAACAGACCCGCCAGAAGAAATTCTGCATGTCTTGGTGTCATCAGACATTGCTATCTATGGGAATGTGTAATGGTACTTAGACTGGAATATTATCATTAACTCATGTCATGACTCGCGCACTTAGATTTACTGACGAAAACCGTCACACAGACAGTTGGCGGGAAGTAGGGTACATTGAGTGTGTCACGAGTGACATGTTGTCAATGGATAAGCCGAGGACGGATTTTTCCCTTCCATTTATGGAAGTTGATATCTCGACCCTTTGATTGAAATAGAACTATCGCATTAAATTCCATGGCCATGGTGTAAATGAAGAGTTTATTTTAGGAAGTCAAAGAATGACAAATCAAGCATATAGGTTTATGACACTACCATGAAACCTGCTTGATGAGATATTGAGAAAAAGGGATTAAATTACACAGTAAGAGTTCGTATGAGGTGATACGTCAATGCGGTGTCAACTTCTTTATCTGGGGTGCCTTGACCCGTTTCTAGACAGTAATCTTGGACTTTAGGCAAGCTCGTCTAATGGCAACGAGAAAGAGGCCTAGAGGGTCACACACTAAGTGTATTCAAGTATCTCAAGTAGAATAAAGATTATTACCGTACGTGGTTTAATAATTATTCAAGGAAGCACAAATAGTTTTAATGATGGAGGAAGAAGGAAATGAAAAACAGGATATACACACCGTGTATTAAAGATTACATGCCGTGTAGTTTTTCATGGAAAACAAGTACACGTCGTGTGTTAATAATTACATGTCGTGTAGTTTTCTTTATGGAAAGGAAATGAATAAATGAAAACAAGATATACACACCGTGTAAATTGAATGTACACACCGTGTAGTTTTCAATTAAAAACAAGTACACACCGTGTATTTATTAATACACGTCGTGTAGTTTTTCCAGTCGGGATTTTGAGGATATAATATTGTTTTAAATGATATTTATTATAATCAGCGTGGCCGCATGTCAAGGAATTAATTATTCAACACGGGGGTTTTAAATAAGAGTCAATGAAATAAATAAAATGCGTAACACATTTATTTATTGTCATAACTCTACAACCTCAAACCTGATTATAAATATCCTCACAACCCCAACTCTTTTCCCACACACAAGAGAATCGTTGTGCAGAACAACTCTGGAGAATTCTTTCAAGGACGAAAGAACCTCTTCCTCCAAAAATGCTCTCAAGACCGAGAGAGATCCTCTTCCATCAGATCAAGATGATCTAAGGCGGACAATGCAAGCAAAGGTTTCTCCATGCTAGCACTCAGAGACTCCTTTGGCGACGTCCCGAGATACGAGGTACACGTGTGGATCACCGCTAGAGGAAGTCTGCACTTGGCTTCTGTGACGCAATGACGAATCACATCAGAACATGATCAAGAACATCAACAAAGAAAGAACACCCAAAAGGTATTTCTTTTAAATTGATTAAATTAATTATAATCAACCTGTAACAATCCTACTTTGTGGTTCCAGGACTTTCCTTTTCTTTGTCTATTTCTATGATTCAATCCATGGAGACTGGCGTTTATTGTCATATTGATCCTGGATTGATCATTGTTAATGACAAAAATCCAAGTGGGCACATCCACTCACGTGCTTCCACTGCACCCAGAACCTTAAAATGGTATCAAAGCGAGGTTACAATGTTGATTATAGTTATTTAATTTTTTTTGATAATTTACGCATTTATATTTGATTCAATTTGAAATAAATCGTTCTATAAATCTGAATAAACGAGATCTATTCTTCCTCATTTTTTTATTGATTCAAATCACAAAAATGACATTTTAATTTTAATTTTGATTAAAAAAAAAATGAGGAACTCATTCGGAGGAGCCACTCTTTCTGTCTGTACAACACAGGAATACACGACGTGTAATTAAAACTACACGTCGTGTACTTAGGTTCAACGAACCGACACTGGTCCGCCAAACCATTCCGTGTGCATTGAGTATGCCTAAGTATTGTTTACGCCGTGTTGACTAGAATTGAATGGCGTGTGGGAACCGGAATACACGGCGTGTATGTTGGAGCAACACGCCGTGTAGTCTGATCCGACCCAAGTGAAACTGTGTACAAAGGAGAAGCCACGTACCACGTACACAGGATCGCCAGGACGGATACCGCGTAACAAGGAAGTAAACGCCATGTATGATTTATCTACACACCGTGTACTCCAAAATTTCCAAAGTACAGAAAACACGCCAAAGCCCCAGTGTGTACTTTGGATAAAGGGTGAAAAGAGATACACGCCATGTAAATATAAACTACATGCCGTGTACTTTCCAGAAATTTCACCAGGTTTCCTCCAAAAGGTACAAAGACCTGTACAAGGGATATGGATGAGAATATTCTCAAGGAAATACAGAAAGGAATTTAAGATAAAGAATTGATTAATTATAAGATCATAATTAATTGAATTTGAGTGCGACTTATCTTAAATAATAGAACGATTAAAAGAATTTTAATTTTAAATATGCGTAAATGTTGTTGCATGCTATGGATGATCATGAGATAGACCAAATACCCTTTGTATGTGTGTACGGTTTCATTTAAATTTGTTTAATTTAAATTCGTTATCCTGCGAGCCTTCTTCCAATAAAATGTAGGGCATGTGTGCCCATGGTTTCTTTAATGTAAACCCCATGTAATGGGGGATATCCCAAGCCAGAGGAGACGGTTTGAAATCCGAAGCTGAGGTGAAACCAACCTAAGAAGATATAAAGGTGGACAGGTGAGAGCTGCAAAACACGAACCATCAGGTTCAAGGTGTTTTTCCCTAGGTCAGGGTTAGCTTATCAAACTGCTAGATAAACTGACCAATAGAAGCTCATGATCATACCATATTATTTTATTTCTGTCTGATTGCATGGTTTATTTATTATGTATGTGTTGTCTCGATCACATAATTAATGAAATAAACAAGCATGCAAAGATGGAATAAAATAAAAAACTGGACTATGCGTAAACATTATTGGAACATGGTTAATCACTTAAGCAAGCATCACTTAATATTAACAAGCATGTGATAATGCAAAACTACGCATAAAGGATTAAAATCCCTCAATACCATATTAAGTCAGACCAAGCCTTCCATTACCTAATTAAGGGAAAGACTCAATAAAACTATGTGTTTTACCAACCCTTTTTGGGACACTTACTTTTATAAAGGAAGCCCTTATGAAAGGTTTCGGGTTGACTTAACCATATTACATCAAGAGAAGTAGCCCTTGATAGACTTGATGTAATATTGGAGGCAAGAGTTGAGAAAATCCAAGTCAGGATTTTAGGATTGGGGAGTCCACTCAATAGATCAAGGAACTGTAAGCTCACAGTTGGCAAAGACCTGCCTACCTAAATACCTTCAAATAGCTTGACCAACCCTTGTTGGGGTTATGTGAAGGGGAATATGGATCCTTGCCACTAGAATGTCAAAGCAACTTGACATTCTGAGTTCAATGGTGAGGGCCATTGGGACTTGATAAAATAGTGTGAGAATTAATAACATTTATTATTTATCATAAAAGGTAATCAAGAAAGTACTGATAAATCTTCTCTTTTAATTTGTAGAATATGAAAAACTCATCAACCACATTTTCTCTGAGATCAATTCTGGATAAAGACAACATCCTCACCAGTAGTAACTTTCAGGAATGGTTTAGGAGCCTTCGGGTTATCCTACGCCATGAATGGAAGTTTTACGTGCTGGAGTCCTCACTTCCTGATTCTCCTACCCCAGGGGTGAGTGATGAATATTTCTTGGTCTATGATCAATATTTGAACGACGCACTCAACGTTCAATGTTTGATGCTATCATCTATGTCTAGTGAGATCATGAAGTCTCATGAAGACATGGATACCTACAGTATGCTTGAGCACCTCCATGGTTTATACCAGGAGAGAGTAAGACATGAAAGGTTTGAGATCTCCAAGGCTCTATTCCAGAGCAATCTTGGAGAGGGTTCCCCAGCCGGGCCTCATGTAGTCAAGCTCATTGGCTATATTGAGCACTTGGAGGTTCTAAGGTTTAAACTCCCCAAAGAACTGGGTACCGATCTCATTCTCACATCACTCCCCCAGAGCTTCTAAAACTTTTTTGTGAACTTCAACATGACCAACATTGAGAAGTCTCTGTCTGATCTTCTTATCCTTATTTGCCAAGTGGACAATGACATGGAGCGTGAAAAGACTTCTGTCCTCATGGTGAATAAAAGGAAAGGGAAGGAGAAGAGATTTAAGCCCAAAGCTTCTTCAAGTCCTTCCAAGAAAAGGAAGATCAAAGGGGAGACAAAGGAACATGATGCTGTTTGTTTCGCATGTGGCAAGAAGGGCCACTGGAAGAAAAACTGCACCCAGCCAAGGAAGCAAGGGGAATCTTCAGGTGCATTTGTTATCAAATTAAATCTATCTATTTCTACTAATTGGGTATTAGATACAACTTTTGGTGCTCACATATGTATCCAAATATAGGAACCAAGTAGATTCAGGAAGATTGATCGAGGGGGGGTAGATATACGAGCAGCCAATGGAGCCAGACTTGCTGCTGTAGCTGTCGGAGAATACCACCTCACATTGCTTGCTGGGATGGTCTTGGTTTTGAAAGGATGTTATTATGTACCCTCTATAAACAAAAACATTATTTCAGTATCCATATTAGATACTTATGGATTCATCTTCAAGTTTGGAAGTGGATGTTTCTACTTTTATAAAGATAGCATTTGTTTTGGTAGGGCACATTTATATAAAGACCTTTATGTGTTAGACTACACAAACCAAGTAATGGCAATCGATGACAAAGTAAATTCACATGAATCATACCACACCCAACTTTGGCATCACCGGCTAGGTCATGTCAATGGGAAATGTTTTACAAAATTACATCAAGATGGGTATTTAGATTCTTTCAAACTAAAACCACTTGGTGTATGTCATGCGTGTCTACAAGGAAAAATGACCAAAGCCCCATTTAGTGGGAAAGGTGAAAGAGCTAAAGATCTTATAGAATTAGTTCACACAGATGTGTGTGGACCATTTCCAGTTGAAGCAAGGGGTGGGTTATCATACTTCATAACTTTTACTGATGATTTCATTAGATATGGATATATCTACTTAATGAGGTATAAGTCAGATTCTTTTGATCGGTTTAAAGAATACAAGAATGAAGTTGAGAACTAGCTTGGTAATAATATTAAGAAACTCTGCTCAGAAAGAGGAGGAGAATATCTTAATCAAGACTTCATTGATTTATTACGGGAGTTTGGGATTCTATCTCAACTCACTCCTCCTTACAAACCGCAGTGGAATGGTGTAAGTGAAAGGAGGAACCACACCCTGTTGGACATGGTGATATCAATGATGAGTCATGCGAGTCTTCCATTATCCTTTTGGGGATATGAATTACAAACAGCAGCACAGATACTAAACCAAGTACCAACTAAATCGATATATGGTATTCCATACGAGTTATGGAGTGGACACAAATCTATGTTATTGAATTTACATGTGTGGGGTAGCGAAGCATTTGTTAAGGCCTCTTCAGGTAACAAACTTGCACCCTAAGGCAAAAAGTGTATCTTTATAGGATATCCCAAGGAAACAAGGGGATATTACCAATATAACCCCTCAGACAAAAAGGTTACAGTGGCAAGACACACCATATTCCTTGAGAGGGAGCACATATACAAAAGAGATAGTGGGAGCGAGATATACTTCGATGAAGTCGAGGCTCAAGATACATAGGAGTTGGTATAAGAACAGATTCCACAAAGCCCCGTGGAAGAACAATCTGTTCCAGAGACACAAGAACTGCGTAGGAGCACGAGAGAGGTGAGAGAACCAGAATGATATGGTTTTCTTGTCACTGAGGATAGTGACTCATTATTGGTTGACAATGATGATCCTATTACCTACAAGGAAGCAGTTGAAGGCACAGACGTTTCCAAGTGGCAGGAAGCCATGAATTTTGAAATGGATTCCATGTACCAAAACCAAGTCTGGATTTTGGTAGATCCTCTTGTTGATGTAAAGCCTATTGGTAATAAATGGGTATTCAAGAAGAAACTAGACATGGAGGGTCAAGTCAACACCTATAAGGCACGACTGGTTGCAAAATGTTTTAGACAACATCAAGGAATTGACTATGATGAAACTTTTTCACCAGTTGTGATGCTAAAATCCATCAGAATCCTATTGGTCATTGCTACTTACCATGACTTTGAAATTTGGAAAATGGATGTCAAAACAGCATTCCTTAATGGGAACCTCCAGGAAGATGTCTACATGACATAACCTAAAGGGTTTTTGACTCTAAAGGATTCCAATAAGGTATGAAAGTTGCAGAAATCCATTTATGGATTAAAGAAATCATCAAGGTCATGGAACATTCACTTTGATGAAGCTATAACAGAATTTGGCTTTGTTAAGAACGAATGTGAGACTTGTGTCTACAAGAGGTTTAGTGGAAGTGCAGTCGTTTTCCTAATTGTATATGTTGATAAAATATTACTAATTGGAAATGAATTACCTGTCTTACAGTCATTTAAGGCATGGTTGCATAAATTCTTCTCCATGAAAGACTTGGGCACGATAGCATATATTCTTGGGATCAAGATCCATCGTGATAGATCCAAGAGAATGCTGGGCCTGAGTGAAAGTACATACATTGACAAGATACTGAAGAGATTCAGTATGGAACAATCCAAGAGGGGATTGTTTCTAGTGTCACATGGAATTCATCTTTCTAAGAAAATGTGTCCTCAGACACATGAGGAAATAAAGAGAATGTCAAGGATCCCTTACACATCCGCGATTGGGTCAGTCATGTATGCTATGCTATGTACGAGACTAGATGTTGCTTATGCATTAAGTTCGGTAGGCAGATATCAAGCTGATACAGGAGACCACCATTGGATGGTAGTCAATACTATCCTTAAGTATCTGAGGCGTACTAAGGATATGTTCCAGGTTTATGGAGGAGATGCGGAACTAGTCATCAGAGGACATGTAGATTCTAGTTTATAGACTGATCAAGATGACATGAAGTCGCAGATTGGATACGTCTTAAGTTTGAATGGAGGTGCAGTGAGCTGGAAGAGCTCAAAGTAAAGTGTGGTGGCAGATTCTATAGCAGAGTCCGAGTATATCGCAACTTATGAGGCAGCTAAAGAAGCAGTATGGATGCGAAGCTTCGTCCAAGAGCTGGATGTAGTACTGAGCAGTAAAGATCCTATCACACTCTATTGTGATAATAATACAATGGTGGAACTTGAAAAAGATCCAAGGTCACATCAGTAGACAAAGTACATACTTCAAAAGTATCACCTCTTGAGGGATTTTTCTCAGAGAGGTAAAGTTGCAGTGAGCAATATTTCCATAGAAGATAATGTGGTGGACCCCTTGACTAAATCCTTGACTCAGCAGAAACATGATCATCATGTGAGTTCTAGCAGACTAAAATTCGTAGGCAGTTGGCTCTAGTCCAAGTGGGAGTTTGTAAGGGTTGGTGTCCTCAGAACCAACTTTTTTGTACTTTGATTACATGAATGTTCACTTATTATATATTAATCATTGTTATGCATGACTATAATATAATAATGTCCTGGAATATTTGTTGCATTGATAAGGTCATGGTAGATCCCCGCTATGATGAGAACCTTGAAATTATATAAAAATATTCTTAAATAAAGTTCTATAGTTGGATGACATACTATGATAGGACACATAGTATACATACCGTCATGTGCGAGTACTCGTAAGAAGACGAGAATCTCTCTCATAGAGTTCGTACTTGGTAATCTCCAAGATGGGAGATTATGAGAACAGACCCGTTAGTAGATATTCTGCATGTCTTGGTGTCATCAGACATTACTATCTATGAGAATGTGTAATGGTCCTTAGAATGGAAGATTATCATTAACTCATGTCATGACTCACGCACTTAGATTTACTGACGAAAACTGTCACGCAGACAGTTGGTGGGAAGTAGGGTACGTTGGGTGCGTCATGAGTGACATGTTGTTAATGGATAAGTCGAGGAAGGATTTGTCCCTTCCATTTATGGAAGTTGATATCTCGACCCTTTGATTGAAATAGAACTGTCGCATTAAATTCCATGGACATGGTGTAAACGATGAGTTTATTTTAGGAAGTCAAAGAATGACAGATCAAGCATATAGGTTTATGACACTGCCATGAAACCTTCTTGATGAGATATCGAGACAAAGGGATTAAATTACACAGTAAGTGTTCGTATGAGGTGATACATCAATGCAGCGTCAAATTCTTTCTCTTGGGTGCCTTGTTCCATTGCTAGATAGTAATCTTGGACTTTAGGCAAACTCGCCTAATGCCAACGAGAAAGAGGCCTAGAGGGTCACACACTAAGTGTATTCAAGTATCTCAAGTATAATAAAGATTATTCCCGTGCGTGGTTTAATAATTATTCAAGGAAGCCTAAATCGTTTTAATGATAGAGGAAGAAGGAAATGAAAAACAAGATATAAACGCCGTGTATTAAAGATTACACGCAGTGTAGTTTTTCATGGAAAACAAGTACACGCCGTGTATTAATAATTACACGCTGTGTAGTTTTATTTATGGAAAGGAAATGAATAAATGAAAACAAGATATACATGCCGTGTACATTGAATGTACACATCGTGTAGTTTTCAATGAAAAACAAGTACACGCTGTGTATTTATTAATACATGCTGTGTAGTTTTTCCAGTCGGGATTTTGAGGATATAATGTTGTTTTAAATGATATTTATTATAATCAGCGTGGGCGCATGTCAAGGAATTAATTATTCGACATCGGGGTTTTAAATAAGAGTCAATGAAATAAATAAAATGCGTAACACATTTATTTATTGTCATAACTCTACAACCTCAAACCTGATTATAAATATCCTCACAACCCCAACTCTTTTCCCACACACAAGAGAATCGTTGTGCACAATAACTCTGGAGAATTATTTCAATGCCAAAAGAACCTCTTACTCCAAGAACGCTCTCAAGACCGAGATAGATCCTCTTTCATCATATCAAGACGATCTAAGGCGGACAACGCAAGTAAAGGTTTCTCCATGCTAGCACCTGGAGACTCCTTTGGCGACGTCCTGAGATATGAGGTACACGTGTGGATCACCGCTAGAGGAAGTCTACACTTGGATTCTGTGATGCAATGATGAATCACATCAGAATGTGATCAAGAACATAAATGAAGAAATAACACCCAAAATGTATTTCTTTTAAATTGGTTAAATTAATTATAATCAACTTGTAATGATCCTACTTTTTTGTTCCAAGACTTTCCTTTTCTTTGTCTATTTCTATGATTCGATCCGTGGAGACTGGCGTTTATCATCATATTGATCCCTGATTGATCATTGTTAATGACAAAAATTCAAGTGGGCACATCCACCCACGCGCTTCCGCTACGCCCAGAACCTTCACAAATCAACCCAATATTTATCAAAATTTTAAGTCAATCTTAATCAATCAATCATTTCAATTAAGATTTACTAAAAAACCCCCAAATCAAAATACAATAAACTAAAAAAAATCGACTATTAAAAAGTATCATCACCGAGGATTCAACATGAGTGCTTCTATACACATTAGTAGAGCACCGGAACCTTGAACGGTTGATAGGTGACACTCAGCCGCGCTTTCAAAACTTCATGATTATCCAAAATTATTTGAGAAGTTAAAGAGTTGTGAAAAGACACCATTGTATGAGAGTTGTACTAAATATACAATATTTTTATCCATACTAAAGCTATATAATTTAAAATCTAGAAATAGATGGAGTGACACCAGTTTTACCAAACTATTTTCTCTCTTGAATGATATGATCCTAGAAGATAATGAGATTCCTAGCCAAACATATGATGCTCAACGAATGCTACGTTAAATGGGTAGGATATCTAAAAGAATACATGTCTATCCAAATAACAATATATTATTTCAAAAGGACCAAAAATCACTTAAAGAATGCCCAAAATGTGGTTATTCTCAATTCAAGAAAGATAAATCAGTTCCTATGAAAGTTTTATGGTACTTTCCAATCATTATAAGGTTTAGGAGACTATATGGAAGTTAGGATAATTCAATCCAATTGATGTGTCATGTAGATATAGGAAATAAATATGGGAAACTTTATCACCCAAAAAAATCTCCTCATTAGAATAGAATTGATCATGAGTATCATGAATTTGGAAACGAACTGAGAAACCTTTGTCTTTCACTATATACAGATGGAGTGAATCCTTTTGGGTTTCAAAGCATCACTCACAATACGTGGCCAATTATGTTGGTAAATTAAAACTTACCACCGTGGTTATGCATGATATAAAATAAAATTATGTTATATATGCTTATATCAGGGCCAAAATAACTAGGTAATTATATTAATGTTTATTTGGCTCCATTGAGCAAAGATTTAAAATTATTGTTGGATTTAGGTGTTACATTGTATGATGCTTAAAAAAACAAAGATTTCATGTTGAGATCCATATTGTATGAGATGATAAATGAATTTAATATTTATATAATTTTTTCATGATATATCATTAAATTAGCTCAAGGGTATCCCATTTGTGAACAAGGTACATAATAAATTAGGTTTAAATATTGATCGAAGGATGTGTTTCTAGGATATAGAAATTTTTTACCCCGATGACATAAGTACCAATATTGGACAACATCATTCGATGAGAGTTAAAAAGAACGTACAAAACCATCTCCACTAATAGGTGATCAAGTGTTTGAGAAAGTAAAATATATGGACAATGATTTTGGTAAAACATTTTCAAAAAACCTTATAAGAACTGGTTGGAAAAAGAGATCATTTTTTTGAATTACCATATTGGAATTGTTTGTATGTAATAATTTTTTTTGATGTTATGCATGTAGAAAAAATGTATGTGATAGTTTCATTAGAATTTTACTAAAAGAACTATAAAAAGGATGAAATTAAGGTTAGGTTATACATGATTGACATGGGAATATGAGAAGATTTAGCACCAGTGAAGGGTGAAAAACTGACTTTTCTTCCTCCAGCTACTTACAATCTTTCCTGATAGGAGATATATTAGTTTTATAACTTCTTGAATGAGTTAAAGGTTTAATAGGGGTATTCATTGAATATCAAGAATATCATTTCAATATCTAATTTAAATTTAAAGGTTCTGAAATCATAAGTTTGTCACGTTTTAATGCAAGATCTAATGAATATAGATTTACATTGTATTTTTCCCAATAATGTCCATCATACATCAACTAAGCCCCGTTTCTTTTTCAAATCTATATATAGTAAAGTTATAGACCCAATTAAATTTTAAACTATGGAAAATGAAATTTCTATTATATTATGTGAATTGTAAATGTTCTTCCCGCCAACATTATTTGACATGACGATTCACTTGATGGTTCACTTGATAAGAGATATTTGACTACGTGGTCCTATACATTATAGATGGATGTACCTGATTGAACAGTATATAAATATTTTGAAAGGGTATGTCAAAAATCAAATTTTTATAAAAGGTTTTATTGGAAGTAATATATTGTTGAGGAATCCATTGAATTCTGTATCGACTACCTGTTCAGTGTGGAAAGCATTGGTCTATCGAAATCTCATCACATTTTAGTAAAAAACACAATTGATATACTAAAAATTGAGAAAACACATTCATATTATTTTAATACTTTAGGAAAATAATTCATAACTAATAAAACACATTCATATTATTTTGATACTTTAGGAAAATGATCCATAAGTCATTTGTGACATGTAGGAACTAGCCTAACTTCAATATGATACAATGTGTACCCAATATGACTCAAAGTGTCCATTATCAGTTTAAAATTGACATTTTAGTTAAAAACATGTATCACTCACTGAAAACCAAGAAAATAAACTTCTATTGTCATTATAATTTATTAAAATGATCCATAATCCATTTGTGATGTTTAAGAATTAATATCACATTAAAACAACACATGATGTGACCAGTATAACCCAAAGTGTGTGTTTTCAGTTTAAAATGAAATTTTAGTAAAAAAAAAGTGACATACTCAAAACCAAGTATTTTTTTTTTATTTTTATACTTTAAGAAAATGATCCATAATTCATTTTTGATGTGTAGGAATCAACCACATATGAATCTGATTCACGATGTGACTGGTATGTCTCTAAGTGTGTCTTTTTATTTAAAATTGACATTTTAGTAAAAAACACAAGTGACATACTCAAAATTGAGAAAACACATTTGGATTGTTTTAATACTTTAGGAAAATGATCCAAAAGTAATTTTTGATATGTAGGAATTAACCTCACCTCAATCCGACACACAATGTGACCAATATGACTCTAAGTGTGTCTTTTTATATATAATTAACATTAATTTTAGTAAGAAGGACAAGTGATATACTCAAAACCTATCAAACAAATTCATATTATTTTGATACTTTTGAAAAATGATCCATAATACATTTTTGACCTATAGGAATTAGCTTCACCTTAATCTGATAAACATGTTCCTGGTATGACTCAAAGTGCCCGTTATGAGTTTAAAATTGACATTTTAGTTCAAAACATGTGTCACTCACTGAAAATAAAGAAAACATACTTTGATTGTCTTTATAATTTAGTAAAACAATCCATAATTAATTTTTGATATATAGGAATTAGTATCACATCAAAACAACATATGATGTGACCAGTATAACCTAAACTGCATGTTTTCAGTTTAAAATGACATTTAAATAAAAAAACACCAGTGACATACTCAAAACTGAGAAAATGAATTCATATTGTTTTTATACTTTATAAAAATGATCCATAATTCATTTGTGATATGTATAAATCAAATTCACTTAAATACGATGCACGATGAGACCAGTATGACTCCAAGAGTGTCTTTTTATTTAAAATTGACATTTTAGTAAAAAACATAACTAAAATACTCAAAACCATGATTTTTTTATTGTTTTGATACTTTAGGAAAATAATCCATAAGTAATTTATGATGTGTGGGAATCAACTTCATCTCAATACAATCCAAGGTGTTCCCATTATGACTCAAAGTTTCCATCATCAGTCTAAAATTGACATTTTAGTTCAAAAATGTGTGTCAATCACTGAAAATCGAGTAAATATGCTCAAATTGTCTTGATACTTTAGGAAAACGACTCATAAGTCATTTTTGACATATAAGAACTAGTATCACATTAATCCGACACACGATGTGACTGATATAACTCAAAGTTCATGTTTTCAGTTTAAAATGACATTTTAGTAAAAAAGACAAGTGACATACTCAAAACAAAAAAAAACATATTTGTATTGTTTTGATAATTTATTAAAAATATCTATATATCATTTGTGACATGTAAGATTCATCCCTACCTCAATCCGATACTCGGTGTGATCAGTATGACTCTAAGTGTGTCTTTTTATTTAAAATTGAAATTTTATTAATGTATTGTTTCATATTTATGTTTTATTTATTTATTTATAGTATTATAAACATAATAATTCTTTTCTTATACAGGTGAATTCTTTTTCTCAAGTTGGGGTGGTTTGTTTGGAAACTGATACCATGATTGGGATTTTTTGAAAGTGGGTTGCAGGTGCCAAAGACCATGAAATATTGATGTTTTCAAATGTTTATGATAATAATTGAAAATGTAATTATACAAAAAATTGTTCAAAATTTATATAATATAGTGTTTTTTAGTTGTTATGTAATTTTTATTTCAATTAAATTATGAATTTATATACAGGTGTATTTTTATACAGGTGTATTTGTTGTAGTGTGCTGTAATTTTAACATCACATTGCATTAGTAGGGCCTTTATTAGTGCAGATAATAGGGTCCCCCATTTAACAACGCTTAAGAAAATAATGATTTTTTAATGCCATTAAATCCCATTTTGCATGCTGTTAAAGGGCCTATCTATGGTAGTGTTTGGAGTAACTCATCATAGACCGTTTAATTTTTCAAAATCCAAACTCATTTAAAATCCATTGATTTTTAAACTCACTTCTCCAACTCTTTTATATTTTGAAATGTCTATTTAAATATTGAAACCTTTTAAATATAAATTTATAATTTCAAAATTTAAAAATTCATTTAAAAATTTAAAATAAATGAATAACAAATATAAATTTTTTTATAATTTTCTTCTCATTTTTTAATAAATAGTTAATTAATTTATGATAATTAATTTAATAATATTTAATGTTTGAATTAATTTATAAACCTACATGAAATAAATTTAAAAAAAAAGATAATTTTAATAATATTTAGTTTTGAAATTAATAATATTTTAATTTAATCGGGTTTGAGTACTCTAACCCTACCACTCTAACCATATCTCAATATTAATTGAATTTTGAAGTTACTAACCTAATCTTATGAACACTTATTAACCACTACATCAACCTTTTCTAATTGTGTCAAGTGATATCAGGTACCCGACTAATGGGTTTTGTTGTAACCTCTACTAAATTATATGCACACTCAATATTTGAATATGTATTTACATTAATTTTTCAAGGTTAAAAAAGGGTATTAAATATATCCCTCCTTAATGAAACATGCTTCTTCATTTAAAATTGTTCATTTATTAATATTTAATTTTTTCATGTGAATATATTAAATGATTTTGACATTTTTCACATTTTTAGACTATATTAAATGTCTATAAAAAAGATCTTGATTTCATATTTGAAGTCTATTTCATTTTAAACATTTTGAATCTATCCATATTTTTGTTTAACTTATCTACTATAAATTTGAACATTTTTTTTCAACCATGTGTGATGATAAAATAGAAAAAAAACATGATGAAGTATAATTTATATATCTATGTATTTATTATTATTTTCTAATAATGTATTGTTTTTTCAAGAGAAAGGGCTAATAATAGTTATTTTTTTTACAAAACATGACAAATGAATTTTGAATATAAGTTAATACCAGTTTTTTTTAATTAACAAGAATAATGAGGGTTAGTTATCCATTTTGTAACCTATCTTGACAAGTATATTTACAATATTTTTTTTTCAATATTATAATTAACAAATTTTGGTAATTAATCATCATTTGAAAATAGTTTAAAATTAATAAAATAGTAATATCTCGTGATCAAGTTCCAATGAATGGAAAACAACCAAAGTTTTGAGTAAAAAGCCACTATTCAAAAATAAATAATCACGAACAAGAAAAAACAAAAATATTTTGTGAAATTTTTATTAAGAAAGTGAACAATTGAACTTTAAAGTGTAAAAAATTCAATAAAACGTATCCAAGGGGTAGTTTTTCCAAGAACCATTACTTATAGCACTGAGAAAGACCATTTCCATATAAAACCTAATAATGATCCCACATTCTTCATCGACCATTTGATGTCACACCATTACCCTGAACGACTGCCTGGTTCCTCAAATCTACATTTTTCTTCTTCAATATCCTTTATTTATGATAACAATGTGCATTTTTATGTAAATCGAGATGTTTTTTCAATTATCCTCACCCCTTTATGAATTTAAGTGTGTATATATTCTATTTGTAGTATGCTTATGTATGTTTTTTATATTTATTATTTTTATGTAAGTTATATATATATATATATATATATATATATATTGTTTTTAACACGTGTGTGTATGTTCATGAACTTGTGTGTGCATTTTTTCATAATTTTTAGATAAATATATACTTATATGTGTATTTTTATAGTGCATGTTATGCAACACCTAAAGATTTTGAAATATATTATTCTCTAAATCAATACTATATTCAAAAAATTTCTCCACATGTAACACAAGATAAAATGATTGGCAACATATTAGATGAAGATAATTATGAAAATAAATTGAATAATAAAACCTCTAGTGAATAAAAATATATTTATCAGCTAAAACCACTTACACCCAGAGGGTATATAATTCATGTTAGATAACATCTAAAAGAATTTTTCATTATCAATTAATTCTTAAAAGTATTAATAAATTAAATAAGTCAATTTTAAATGATTATTATGATAATGTATAATATTTCAATATATTAACTAATATATTGACATTATTATGGAATAATATCGAGAACACATAATGTTTAAAAAACCACTTTTCAAAAAAGTGATTTTTCTTTATATTTTAATTCATTTAAAAGATAAATTTATAAATTTTTAGAATTTGAATTTAAATAATGAACATCATTTTTTAATTAATCATGAAAAAATTATTTTAGGATATTTTTCTTGATATTTTTCTGAAATAATTGATTTTTTAGTGAATAATGAAAAAATATTTTTTACTAAAACCGTAGTGTTTATGACTATATCAAGAACTATAACTTAAAAATATATAATTTTTTTTCATGATCAAATATTTATCTAAGGAGTAAAACCATGCATTTCAAAATACTATTATGAATTTATAAAACTCATGTTTAACATTTTATTAACTCAAGTAATATTTTGAAATAAAATAAACTATTTTTGTCATTTAATTTAATTAAATATTATTAGAAGAAAGGCTGGTATTTGCTGGAAATGGAGTATGGTTTGTGTTTGTTGTCAATCCTTACATGGAAGATCAGAGAGTTTTCAAAGAAAGGGATCTTATAGTTCAATATGAAAATAGTATTGAAGGTGGTGTTGTTTCCCAGTGTTTGCAAAATTTTTTGGGTCCAAAAATTATAGAATGGATAAAAGTGGTTTTGGCAAAGGAAGTTTCATGCAAGTTTGAAGGTGGTTTGTAAATTTGTGTGCAAGGTTTTTTTGGGGATCATTTCATCAAAATTTGTAAAATCCAAATAGCACATGAAAGATTTCAATTTGTGTGAAAGATGTGGTTGCGTGGAAGAGACTTACGTGCCCAATGCGATGTGAAAAATGGTTTTCCGTGCACAGAGAGAATATTATGCATAGGGTCATTGAGGCCTATAAATAGTTTTATACCCCCCATGAAAAACTCATAACTTTTCCAATGAAGACCAGGTTCCTTTTCCGCATGAATGAGTTGCGTGTGAAAGAGTTACAAAAAACATATCTTGCACGCAAAGTGTTCCCTTAGTATTTAATGACCAATTGAATCTTATGGTGTAGCTGCGTGAAAGGTAAGGGTTGTGTGAAATTAATCTTATGTGATAATCCCAAATCTTTAGTGCAAGTGACAATGTGTGATTCTAGCAAGCTTTAAATACCCGGTTTGTTTGATCAGTTCCCTACAGTGAATCAATTCAGGACAATAGTTCAATTAGAGTCTCGTTCTTGATAGAGATAGAGAATTCAATGCCAATCTATTGAAGAGACATTCAAGTCGATAAACTGAGTTAGAATTCACCCAAGGTAGTGAGCTAGGGGGATTATATGGAAGTTTTTTGAGGTACGCAGTGTTCCATCCCTAAAATCTTGTAAAGGCAATGTGATTGGAATAGAGTGGCTGTGTTTGAACTCTTATACTCCTCAACTAGTAAAGATTAGTGGATTTTTGTATGACCGACACACTTTTGGTGTATGCTCCTTGGACTATCCCTTAGTGGTAAATCGAGTAAAATTGTTGTGTTGTCCCTCTGTGTGTGATTGTTTAAATTACTACACATTATCCATAGATGGGTTTAATAGGTTCCTACCATTGTGAGAACAATATCCATAACTTTAAAAGAAAATATTTATACCCTGATTCACCCCTCCCCTCTCAGGGTGTTCTAGGGTTCTAAAAATATCATTTAGGTATAATTTGGTTTTGGATTGATTTGAAAGCCACATAAATTTTATTTTTTTATAATAAACCAATTACTATCTTGAAAATTAAAAACATTGATAATTTTATCCTACACATAAATTTTAATATTAAAAATTAACCTTTTATAAAAATAGGTTTTTACAGGTTACATGCAATAATGTTAAAATTAATTTTTATCATACATATAAATTTTATTTGATAAAATGGATTTAATATTTGGAATCATCATGTCCGAATTATGTAATGAGGCCCATTTTATTTCTAATCATCAAAAGTAAATTACCTAGATAAAAATTAATTACTATGGTAAAAATAAAAATTAGTAAACATGAAAATATAAGAGTAAAAGACCTAAAAACATGTTTAAAACACATGTTCAAATAAATAGTTTAGGTATGATCTACCTTAACTCACCACCACTAAATTGTTTTCAACTTTGGATCTACATTTCATTTGAAACATGTGATCTCTTTATATTAAGAAGTTATATTTACAAAAATACCATTACCTTCACATATAAAAGGAGATCAGATACACCCCATTTCTACATTTATTCTAAAAAATTATCTTGAAAAAAACTCTGCCCTAGTATCTCCTCAACTCTCTCCCCACATCTTAGAGTCCCTAGTCTTTCCAAAATACCAAGCTAAGGAACCTTAAGATGTTACCCAATAGAGAACATCCAAAGGGATAGGTAATGTTCTCAACTGAAAACTCTTAATTATTTTCTTAATCTACCCCATAAAACCTATTTTATCCATAAAGGTATGATAGCATTAGTATTAATAATATGATGAAATTTTATTATACTAATGGAATATACAATTTCTAACTTTCTCCAAAACCATTCAAAAAATGAATACGTCGTCATACGTACATGTAGACTACCGCCTCCATGAATAACATGCTTAATTTTTCATCACCACATTACACAATTAGTTTTAAAATTATATTTAAATTTTTAATATTATATTTAAAACATGAATATTTTTAAATTATAAATTTTCTTTCCGATCTATGGAAAACGAATTCATTGCTCGTGCGTACGTGCATACTACCACCTCCATGAAAGTGATATATTTCATCTTTTGATTTAGTATTTTTTTTATTTATAAAAATCTACTATAACTTTATTAACAACCTTAAAAACATATAAATAATATCATTATATTTATATAATAATGATATTATTCCAAATAAATTACTTTCTTCACTCACCCATAGATTATAGTTTGTTTTTGTTTGGGTCAGTTCAACCACCCACATAAACAATTATATAAATTTATATCATGGGTAAATAAGGAAATATAATTATTAGTGATATTAAACAATAATAAATAAATAATTTTTTTATTTCTATAATAGTAATGGTAACATCTAACTCATTATTACGATACCGCCCCTCATTTATGAAAATTACCAAAACAAGCTCAATACTGACTTCGTCATCACGAATCATAACTAAAATACTTATGAAATGAAATTAGAACATTATAAATAATTTAAAAAAATATATTTCAGTACCTATATTTATATTATAATTATTAAATTTGAATTTATAAACAATAATTTACACTTTAATTACAGAACCAATACTAAACAAACAATCAAAAATAATAACTTTCGATGATGAAAATACAATATATGTAACTAATATATTTGTAATAAATGAGTATAAATGAAGTTTATAAAAGGTTATATGTATGAATAAGGTTATTAAATATGATATTAATATAGTTATTTTTTACACAATAGGTTAAATCACTTTCACAAAATACATGAATCAAGGTAAGGGTTTTTTGCATCTCAATTTTGTTTCATTGAAATATGATGAGTATTCACCACCTGTTTCCTTTTCATGGTTTATATATTGGTTATTTATTTATTTTATAAAAATTTTCCATTAAATATAATGTATTTAAAAATCCATATCATCTTATACCTTTCATGGGTTTTCAATTTGAAAGATATCGATGATGCAAGGGTGTTTTGTCTTAATTTAATTTCTTTGAGATATGTTTTGTGTTATGCACCTAATCTCATTTAAATGGTGTGTATACTACCAATTGGATTTATAATAACATGAAATATCTTTTATTAATGGTATTTTAAGTTTAATTTAAAGTCCCATCCTTCAAGGGGTTTATATTAAAACGTTTCCTAAGCCGTAAGGGGTCTTTTCTTGACTCAACTTCTATTATTGAGTCATAATGATACCTTTTTTACTATGGTTTTAAAAATTGGTTATCTTATTTTCTACGATGATACTATAATTCCATATATCTCTGGGTAAAGTAACATTTTAATTCAAATCTTTTACTTTTAAAATTTTATTTATAAAAAATCACGTCTTTGTTAAGAATAGTTTCCATCTTCTTTAATGATAGTTTCTATTACATGTCCATATTTTCTCTTCCTTCCAATGTTATCCTTTATATTTGGAAGCCTAATTATGTGTTATCTCATTTTAGCTTCCTATTTATCTTCTCTACTTTTGAAAATGAATTTTTATTGTCCCTTTTTACAATGTGGGTTTTCAATAAAGGTATTTTAAATTATTAAAAAATGTTTTCTTTTCATGATTGTATGTTTTATCTTCCGCTCAAAATTTCCTCAATATAACCATTATGTCTATTTCAAGGATCCATTATTAAATATTACTTTTAAATTAAAAGTTTTTAGAAATATTTTCACTTATCCTTTTTGAAATATGCATGACTTTTTCAATAATTCATTATTTATATTTCTTTCTAAATAATGATTTTGAAAATTCCTTCTTTTAGAATGTGGATAATAACCTATTATTTTATGTTAATGTTTAGAAATGTTTTCTGGAGACTTTTTTTATGGGCTCTCTTTAATTTTCCCCTTTATCTCAAAATGAATTATTTCCTTATGAAGTTATTTTTCATAAATGACCCTTAAATGACTTAAAAATTTCTTTTAGAAGATTGAAAATTTTGGTATCAATCAACCAAGTTCTTGAAGTCACATTTATGTGATGCCATTTGGAAATGAATAAAACCCATTTTCATTCCATGATTTATTTATGATATGATGAATTATTAGTTTCAAGTGGAATAAATATGTGTGTATGATGATGTGTGGGGCCCTGTATCTCCCTACAATGCATTGTTTAAGGAGTTTTATCTCATGAGTTAATTATGATAATCAATTATTGATTCTTAATACAGTATGAGAATTAGGAAGTGATGCTTGATACACTATGTTATGGGAATTAGGCAGTGATTTATGCTCCACTATGTTTATGAGAATCAGGTAGTGATGCCTGCTCCACTATGGAAATCAGGTAGTGATGCTTACTCCATCATGTTATGGGAAATGAGTAGTGATTCATGAATCACTATTTTATGATTTCAACACCTAAGTTTATGATATGTTCTATTGTTTTTATTTATTTCCATAACATATATTAGATTTATTCCAATGATTATGCTCTATGGATTATATTTACTGTCTCTTGTTTCTACACACTTACTTCTTGGTATATGTTTATCTTATGAGATTTCATGTCTTTTTTTATCATGGATTATGGAAAATTCTTAATATTACATGTTCTTTTTAATAAGATACATCTCCCCTACTCATGTTTTCTCATATGATTATTATCTAAACCTTGATAACATGTTGATGAGTTTTTACCTTATTGAGTGTTTGAGATCACCCATTTCTTATTTTTCCATTCCATAGGTTATAAAGATAATTATAACTTATTATAAGTTTATAAGTAAGTCTAGTGTGGATAAATTATGGAGAAATATTCAAAAATGTTTTAAAACAAGTTACTTATATAGTTAGTCCTTAAATACACTAAACCTTCCATTCTTGGAATTATGATATTATTATGGGATTAAATTTTTATGTTATAAAAATGATGTAAAATATATATATGTTTATCTTGGGTTATCTCAATTTTTATCAAATCCATCATCTAAAGAATGTGTTTTTAGCATCAGATCCAAAAGCGTGGGTCTGGGGTTCCATAGTTGGCATCAGAGTAGGGTTTAGTTATTTTTGAGGATTAATGTAGTTCGTTTTAGGGATCGGGATGAGAAAACTTTAGTGAAAACCCTAAGTATTAGTCTAAGTGTAGGATAACATTTGTATGTTTTGGTAAATTATATATTTTGTGGTTTCCTAGCAATTACATCCCTATTTGGATATTGGAAAGTGGATGTTACTATAGCACAAATACACTAGGATTAATTTCCCTGAAAAAGGTTGGTTGAGTATCAACTCAAACTTCACTCAGTGCATGGTGAGTGGGACTAAGACTACACACCTAGCTAAAAAATCCCAGGGGATATGCTTTGGTGAATTCACATTCTCTTTAAAAAAAATTATTAAGTATTTATTTCTTTAAAACCATGGGGGATTAGGTTAATAAGTATAAGATAACCCAACTTAAAGAAACCTAGGTTGAACCAAGAGTGATCTAGGTTAAACTAAAATAATTATAGGTTAACATGACTATGTTATAAAGTGAGACATATTGAGATTAAAATTTTATGATAATGTTTATGATAATTCCCTATGATGTTATTATTGATCACTAATGATTAACCCTTTTGGTTTTATAAATTGATAGATCTAGGAGTAACCAAGTTAATAATGTATGCGATAGATAATGAAATAATTGTCTTAATGAGAAACAAAATGGGATAGGAGTTGATGTTGAAAATATTGTGGTTATTCTCACCTAAATATCTCAAGTTATGATTACAAACTCTTGTTTTTATGAATATATGAACACACCAAATAAGAGAAGGATGTATTTTCATAGAATATCAAGTGATTAAGATGATGGATGAAATAAGATTTAACTTCATCTATATAAAAAATGTTGGAAGAATCACCCAAGGGAATGTATCGAAGGAATAAGAAAGTGTTTCAAGTGGGAAGGAATGACCACTATGCTCATGATTATTGATATGTGGAAAATAATTTGATTGATGAAATAGAGGTGAAGAATGTCTAATTACTCAAATTTAAGTAGATTGGGAATTATACAAATTGATTCCTTGATCCAAGTGCTAACAAGGATAATATACCTCAACAACAACCTAAGACAAGAGAACAATGGAAATCCTATGCAATGAATACTATTGAAGTTTATGGTTATAATTAAGTAGTGAAAGTTACACTTATCCTCCACCCCAAATTTCTAAATATCATATTTTATTTTGTTCTGATCACTCTATGTAAGATACCATATTTTACCTAGGCAATTTCTCCTTTAAGTTTTTATTGAAAATTTTTAAATTTTGGAAATGATCTATATTACTAGTTTAAAATAGTGTTTTTGAGGTGCTCTTGGGATCATAGGAGTTATAATAGTGAAGGTTAGTAGTGGAATGAGACAATGGAGATGCTACAATGCCACTGACTAGCCAATGTAGTCCATCAACCAGTTAGTGGACTGGGAAGTATATCACCAAAACTATATGAGGCCCATTGATCAACTGATGGAGCCTTAACAGAATAAGTTTCCTATAGAAAACCCATCGACCAACTGATGGGGTTCCTATGGTCATAGTAACACTACCAACATCTAACCAACAATTCCAAGTTGGGTCGGGATAATGAGGGGCATAATTTTATCTCTGCCCAATAAAACCCCCATTTAACTATAAATTACTCCTCCTTTAATTATAATTCATGTTAATTGATCTTGAAGAACTATCCAAGGTTTACTTGACTTATCTAATTTCCAATCTCGATCCCTTGATTTTTTCATCAATTCGGTGATCCAGTTTCAGTATGTTTTTCTTGGAATTGGTGAATTCCTATGGTTTTCTTACAAGATCTTATTCTTCAACCCTTTATGCAGTGAATTAATAATTGTCCATAGGGAATCATGGTGTTGAACATGGATATGTATGCTTAATCTCTTGGTTTCACCTTCTCTACTCAAGGTAGGTGGTTTGAAACATCTCCTTAAGGTCCAATTAGTTTTTCTAGTATGTTCAACTTTTATGATCACATCGGAACACCGTGTTCACAACCTATATTAATTCGAATTTTCTTATATGGATTAAAATCTCATGTTTAGTCCTCTTATAAATCTTATTAGGTTCTTTGGAATTGAGAACCTGGACTTTTTTCCACCCAAGCAATGTGCCTAAACTTGAAACTAAGTTAGAACTCAGAAATCATGAATCTAGGGTTTTGTAATTGATTTTTTGGATCATGGTTTGATCTTTGGATTGGTATTTGTGGACCTCATCACCCTAGGGGTTGAAATTAGAAATATGGTATTGATTTGATAAGTGAAATGGTTTTTTGGAATAAATGGAATCCGATTCAAAATAATTACATTTATTATGAGAATTGGTAACTCAGAATGAAAAGGGAAATTGTCTTGTAATTGGAATATTGTCATGAAAAAAGTGTTTGGCTTAAAGGAATATTGGAATGTAACTTAAATTGGAAAGATAATTAGTAATTGGTATGAATTAATCAACATGGAATATTATAACATGTTTGGCATGTTTGGTCATATGGTATGCATTGGCTCTTGCTTGGTTCCTGAGGGAGAGACACACGTTAGCTTAATTCCTGAGGGAAAGATGCCTAGTTTCTTGATACCTGAGGGCGAGACACATATTTTCTTGATTCCTGAGGTTGAGATTCATAGATACATGATGTTAGAGGGTGAGACACATGGTTTATTGATTCCTAAGGTAAAGGTTCTTAGTTTCTTGATGTTTTAGGGTGAGACACATGGTTTCTTGGTGTCTGAGGGAAAGGTGTATGGTTAATCAATGCCTGAGGGAGAGATGACTTGATCCTTGGAACCTGAGGGTGTGATGCATGGTTACACATAATGCCTGAGGGTGAGATTGGGGAAGGGCTTGGCATCCCACCTCGACTGTTTTCATTGGGGTTCAAGGACAAAGACATCTGATATTAAACCAAAGATGGTATGCCTAACCCCAAGTGTCAATAAAGAGCTCGATGGTTAGTGGGTTTATTGGGGTGCTTTCTTTTGATTGATATTAAATTCTCCTATTTTATCATATTATTTCATAAACTCTTACTCAGACTAGTTTTTTTAGACATCATTGGTTGTGTCCTACTTGAGTTTTACTCACACCCAGTTTGGACCACCATTTGGTACCTGAGAATAATTCATGGATAAAGGTCTAGATAAGGGTATGGGCCCTGATCTTGATTGATTACTTTACTTATTGGGACTGAAGCTTGGAGACGGGGCTGAGCATGAGGTTAAGGACTGGGTTTTGGAGTCTTTATTTTTTAGAGTCTTTCTTTCTAGTGGTTAATTGTATTAAATTTTTTACAACATTCAATATGAAATTTCTTGGTTTGATTATATTGGTTTGATTTGGCATTTGTCAGTTATATGCTAGATTTGTTTTTTATTTATTGTTTATCATTTTTCCATTGTTATGATCACTCTTTACAAGAGGGTATAATATCCTTACTATATATATATATTAAACCCTCACTACTAGTTGGAATCCTCTGGCATGTGAGGAAGCATACTTAAGGTCATGTGGTGACTCGTCTCGGTCATGTGAGGGATAACTGGGTCGGGAACATTACACTCTAGCATACTTAGGAAGTTATATAAGAGCATCAAATCACCACCCTAATGTTTTGATATTATCAAGAAAAAACTTCTATTATTATTATATATCAATTTGAGGTTTATAGAATATGCTTCATAAAAGTATTATTATCCTTCCTTTAGATGAATTCGATGTGATTTTAGAAATGGGTTATATCCACATAATAATCTATATTAATTTATAAAATAGGGAAATCACATTTTAGACCAACCTATGACCATCTATCAGTACAAGGATGACTACAAGCACTCTTTCAAAACCAATTCTATTATAGGATTTGAGATGCCTAATCATGAGGTATATTTATATCAAATTATTGGAGAAAAAATCAATACCAGTATTTACCTATTTTGAGGAAAAATGATAAGTTTTTAAAGTTTCTAAAGTTGATATTTCTCTAGAAGTTATATCTTGGGGCGTGTTTATCTTTTATATACCCTTAACTATTTAATTACTAAGTATTAATTAAAATTGAAAGGATGAAATTTATTTAGGGTGGGATAATATAACACCCTAAGAGTTTGGAATATATTTTTCTCAAGATTAATACTATGTTTGATAGCCCACTCTACATGCAACACCGAACTAAAATGAGTCACAACATATTAGATGAATATTATTAATAAAATTAAAATAATAATAAAACCTATAGTAAATAAAAAGATACTAATAAAATAAAAATTCTTATATTTAGATGATATATAATTATTATGATTTAATATTTAAAAAGGATTTTTCATTCTCAATTAATTTTTTAAATCATTAATAAATTAAATAGACCACTTTTAAATGATAATCATGATAATATATAGTAATTCAATATATTAAATATGTAACATCATGTTATTGGTTTTTAGGTACTTCTCAACCCTCCTTTTGATCATTCTTTGTTTAAGTCTTGTTTAGTGGTGCTTTAGGTAAAATTCGGAAATTTTTGGAGGCTCTTTGGGCTGTGCCCATTTGGCACACAATTTTCCCAAATCGTGCACCCTCTCAGTTCAAACCATGAAACCCTAAATAGTGGGGGTTTTATAGTTGGTTCACAGTTTGAAAAACCATGCACCCACCTACTATAAACCATGTACCCTAGTATATAGGATCATGATTAGGTCACACAATTTGTCTAATCATGAGACCCTGCCCATCTAACCATGTGCGTGGGATAATTTTATTCTGAAAAATTATTTAAAATTTCTCAAACCCCTGGTTTGACCCCCACTAAACCCTAAGTTGATCTAAATCGTTTTCTAGTCTTTGGAGGCTCTCAAGAATAGATTTTGGTTCCTTTAAACCCATTCCTTAGCAAATTTAAGTGCGACATATCTCATTAGATCTCCTTTAGGTATGTGAATCCCCTCTCCTTGGTTTCTCCTATTCTATCCTTATTTCCTCCTTTGAGTTTGATAGATCATAATGTATTTGATATATCTAAACTTAATTTAAATGGATCTTGATTATAGGTTTGGTTTCTTTGTTTCTATTTCCATCATTCTTCACTGGTAAATCCCACTGTGGGTGATGATCATTGATTTGTGATCCTTTTATTAAAGGTAGGTGGTTCCATTTGAGTTTGGACATGTGATGTAAAACTTTATTTACTTGATTATTTGAAATAGATTTCAATTAATTTATGAAAACCCAAATTGATATAATTTTGAATTGTGATTTAAATTGGCATGAAATTTTGGGAAAAACCTCAATTTTAATGGAATTGGAATTTGGGGTGTATTTTGAAATTAATGGAAATTGTGAAATTATTTGAGGATTGATTTTATAAAATGGATTAAATTGAATTGATAAAAACCTATGATTGGTTCTGTATTGAAAAAGGAATGAGTTTATAAAAATCCCATGTTTTGGTTTTAAAAGTGAATTGGTATTTTGAAAAGGAAAAGTTGGAAATTGAATTGTGAATGATGATTGATTTGAAATGAAATGATTTCCCATTTTTCAATTGATTAATTGAGAACATGAAATCCTGAGTAGTTTGTGGGTTATTTGGGACAAGCATGCTAGTATAATAATTCCATGGAAACAGATTGATGATGAAAACCCTAAAAAAACCTAGTTAGGCATATTTTACCCCCAATGGGATGTTGATGATTCCTATTCAGCCCGAGCCTAAGGGATGTGTGTACACATAATTCCATGATCATTGATGTGAGATGTGTGAGGATCTTATAACTAGAAACTATCATACCACATGGCAGATGACCATGGTTCGTATTGTGATTATTTTTTTATTATAAATTCCATTTCTATAGAATTATTTTATTCATGACTATTGATTTATATAAGCTATTTTATATAAATTATTTATTAATACATGTTTGAAATATTTTACATCCTTTTGAAATGAAATCTTTTTTTTAAAATATGAAAATATATTACTATGCCTATTTTAATTAAAATTCAAATCATGATTTGGTTTATTATAATGGAATCTGTTATTGAACACTTGGTGATACCCTAGTGGTATTTTATCTCAAAATCTACCCTTGCCTTCGGTGTTTGTATATTTTCTTCTATCAGGTCTAAGAAAAGGGAAAGAACCTCTTGGAGGAGGTGGATGTTCTTGATCCTTTGGGATTAGAGTGATGTCTTCTTTGGGAAGTTTGAGTTATCTTGTCAGATTTTGAGTACTTTTATGATGTAATGTTTTGGGTTTTTGATATACCTATTTGGTTTATATTAAATTCTCCATTCTGTATTTTTGATCATACTAAATTATTTCTTTATCTTACTCTATTTATGTGGAAAATTCATTCCCACTTTTGTCTTATATGATTCCAGGTGCTAGTTTCCAACCTATGGGGATCAAGAACACCCTTCGGGTCATGTTAGTGTCATATCAGGTATCAGGGTACCAAAATATATAGGATGGTTTATGAAAAAGTGGCATTAAAGGTGTAGGTTAATCATCTTTTCTTGACATCAATATACAGTTTGGAATATCATGTTGGGACTTAGGAGGTAGTTATGAGTGAGTGTTTGACCATATCTTAACGCAAAGAGCCTTAAGTCACCATGGGTGGTTTGGGAAAGGCATCTTGAGGAATAATTTGATCTAGTTCTAGTATCTTCCCTGTTTTTATTTGGATAGGTTGAAATCCAAATATATTTTTCTTATTTGATGGGATTAATTTTCCTATTTATCTTGTCGAGTTATTGATCTGAGTAATTTTATGATGTCTTTAATGTTTCTTTATGATGTTATGTAGCATCATTCCTCTGATAAGACATGTGAATAAGCTATAAGAGGAAGCTTATAGTGAATCACTATGGTTGAATCTTACCATGGACTAGAATTTGGTTAAGGTTATTGTGCATGACACCCAAGATCTGGTATATGCACCTGCACCCATTCTCATTTAGGATATAGTGGTGGAACCTCATAGGGATGAATCCCAAAATCATTCTCAATAGTTACTTCACCAGAAGCCACCAATATTCCAAGGATCAAATGATACTCAAGAGATTGGGGATTGGTTGAGTAAGATATAACTTTTTTTTGAATTCTTAGAAACACCTGATTCTATCAAGGTGAAATGTGCCAACTTTAAGCTAGAAGGACCTAGAAGGAGATGGTGGGACATGATAGAGATGATAAATAATCATGAGGGTTTCTTTATGAGTCTTTCCTCTTATACTGATGTTTTGGATAGGGTGTTAATGGTTGAGCTAGATGTGGCTGGTAAGTCAGGGTTGACGAGAGTTCCTTTTTCTCCCAATGGAAATTGTATGAGTTCCCAAAAAGAGAAGAGAAAGCGTGATGAGTCTCATGGTGGATCTCGATAGTAGGGTTCTTATAAACCTCATATAGTACCAAGAATAGTCCCTTTTAATTTCTTCTAGTGTGGAAAGGTTGAGCATTCAAAATGTGTTTTCACTGAGGCACCCAAGATATATAGTTCCTGTGGAAACTCAAAAAACTTTTAGAAATTCTGTTATATCTTTTTTTCCCTGCATAGTGGCATGGTATCATCATAACCAAAAGGTACTGTAGTGAAATTAAATGCTTCAATATCTAAGGGGTTTCATCCACATGCATCTAGAATAAAGCTTCTTCATGCAGTGGAAGAGTTTCCAGAGGAAGCTAATATGGGTCCAATAACTGTGAGAGGTACAATAATTATAAGTTCATCATTAGTGAATTCTTTATTTGATACTAGTGCATCTCATTCATTCATTTCAACTCGTATTGTGAACTTTCTAAATTACTATTGAGATTTTGTCTTATGTGATGGATATTACTACACCCCTCAAAACAAAGAGAGATCAGAGCGTCTATTGTCCTATTTATGTTTTCTCTTTATCAGAGATTAAGCTTACTTATGATTTTCTACTTCTCGCTATGAAACCTCTTGATGTAATTTTTAAGATGGATTGACTTATTTATAATAAATCCTGAATTGATTATTATCTTTGACGAGTCTCCTTACTATGCCTGATGGGGTGTTCTATATCTTTATAAGATAATGGGAGTTGAGGTTGAGTAGAACCAAACCTCCTTATCTAGAATTAGGGAAAGAAATATCAGTGTTTGAATTTGATTTGGAGTGGTAAACTTTGAACAATGATCTCCATCCAATTTTCATTGATTTTTACATCGTTTTTCCTTTCGAATTATCTAGTTTTACCCCAGAAATAGAGGTAGAGTTTTCTATTGATTTAGTTCTTGGTATTTATCCAGTATCTATATCATCTTACTATATGAAACCAGCTAAAATGAAAGTGTTTAAGCTTATTTGGATGACTTATTACTTGATAAAGGATTTATACACTCGAGTGTGTCACCTTGGTAAGTTCCTATTTTTTCTCTAAGAAAGCCTATGGAAAACTTTTACTATGTGTTGATTACCAAAAAATCAACCAAGTAACAGTAAATAACAAGTATCAATTTCCATGGATTGAAGATCTTTTTAACTAGTTGGAAGGGATGAAATGGATTTTAAAGATTGATCTTCATTCTGGTTATTACCAGTTAAGAATAAAAGAATCTGACATTTAGAAAACTACCTTTTGGATTAGGTATAGCCATTATGAACACCTTTTCATGAAATATGGTCTAATAAATTCTCCTTCACTTTTTTTTGGATTTAATGAACAAGATTTTCCACGAGTATCTTGATATGTTTGTGGTGGTATTTGTGGATGACATCCTAGTTTACTCTAAGTCTGAGGAGGATCACGTGCATCATCTAATAACAGTTATAGAATTATTGAGAAATCACCAACTTTATGCCAAGATATCAAAATTTTATTTCTGTTTTCAAGAAGTAAAGTTCTTGGGACACGTGGTCTCAAAACATGGTATCTCAGTTGATCCTAAGAAGGTGAAAACTATTATGACATGGGAGAAACCACATAATATTTTTGATATTTGGGGATTCTTGTGTTTAACAAGGTATTATTTCTAGTTCTTAAAGGACTTCTAAAAGTTTTATTCTTTAATGGACGCTCTCACTCATAAGGGAACTAAGTTTACTTGGGATAAGAAATGTTAGAGTTTTTTGTTGAGTTAAAATGTATTTTGACTTCTGTACCGGTGTTGAATATTATAGATGTTGGGTAAGTCTATGTGGTATTTTTTGATGCATCAGGTTTTAGTTCAAGTTGTGTTCTTATGAAGGGTGATCATGTGGCAGCCTATGGATCTCGGTAGCTTAGGTCACACAAGAAGAATTATCTAACCCATGACCTAGAAATTGCAGCTGTGATGCATGCATTTAAGAGTTGGTGATATTATCTTTTTGTAGAAATATTTATCGTGTATTCTGACCACAAGATCTTGAGTTATATCTTCTCTAAAAAATATTTGAATCTTTTCTAGAGGTATTGGGTGATGTACCTATAGTCTTTTTATTTCAACATCATTTATACCCTGGGGAAATGTAAAGTCGTTACATATGCTTTGAGTAAGAAACTTCTAACCTAGGCTATTAAAGAATCATCAGAATTATGGAACTTGATAGCTCTTTTTTTCATAGTTTCATATATGAGTTCAAGAAACAAGGGATAAAGTTTTCTTGGCTAGTGTTCAATTGATCTTTTCTTTTCTTGAGATGATTATTTAGGAAAAATGGCTTGATGGTGAGTTCCATAGAATTAAGAAATATCTTTATAGTGGGGAGACCATTACCAAGTGTTCATTCTCTATAAAGGTTATTATATGTTTTTAGAGTAATTTTGTTGTTCCTTTACCTGTGAGAAAATTTGTGGTGGGTTATTGTCATAATTTCTAGTGGGTTGTGCACCCAGGAACCACAAAGATATTATATGACATGTTGTGATGATTTTGGTGTCCAGGTATGAGATGAGACATCATTGAATTTATTTCACACTGTAATAATTTACAATAGGTCAAGGCTGAGAATCATAGATCTTTGGGTTTACTTCAGCCACTTCCAGTTCCAAATTAGAAGTGGGATGAGATATCTATAAAATGTTTGGTTGGTTTTCCACGTACCCAGAGAAAAAATAATACAATATGAGTTATTATTGATAGGATAACCAAATCAGCTCACTTTATACCCGTTCATGACATGAACAAAGTTAAGGAGTTGGGAAATATCTATGTGAAAGATATTTTTCATTTTTATAGAGTTGTATATGATATAGTCTCTCACAGAGATCCCCATTTTACTTCTATCCTTTGGGGAGGCCTTCAAAAGGAATTTTAATCTCAAGTTCATTTAAGTATGACATACTATCCATATACAGATAGGGTTATATAGATTCTTTAGGACATTCTCCATGCCTAATTCCTCAATTTTATTAGAGCTTAGGATAACCATTTGAAACTATTTTATTTTTCTTATAAAAATAGTTACCAGTCTACGATTAGAATGGATTTTTTGAGTCCTTATATAGTCAACCTTGTAAATATCCACTGTGTTTCTCAAAAATCATTGTAATTTATTTGGTTAGACCAAGCTTGGGAGGTAATGGAAACTTTCCCCTCATTTTATGGGAAATTTTTTAGTTGTTGAAGAGGTGGAGAAAGTGGCTTACCATTTAGAACTTCTTCTAAAGTTGATGTTGATACATAATGTGTTCCATGTATCACAAATTCATAAGTATATTTTTTATTCATATCATGTTTTGAGATGGAGTGATGTTAACTTTGAGCCTAACTTATCCATGATGGAGCAATGAGTTAGGATAGTTGATTCTTAGACCAAGGCACTTTATGGGAGGATGATATCTTTGGTATGTGCGCTATTATAGAATGGTTCTGATTATTATGAGACTTGGGAGAGGTAGGAACTGTTGAGAGAGTAGTGACCTCATCTTTTTGATATGGAAACTTCTTGAGAGGATTTCTAGGGACAAAAATTTTCTATGGCGGGGAGGTTGTAACATCTCATAACTGGTGTTCAGGTACTCCTCTACCCTCCTTTTGATCATGCTTTGGTTAGGTCTTGTTGAGGGGTTCTTCAGGTGAAATTTGGAAAATTTTGGTGGCTCTTTTTCTTGTGCATGGTTGGAAAATGGTTTTCCCAAACTATTCACCCCCAGTGAAAACTGTGCAACCTTGGACAATGAGGGTTTTCATGATTGACACACAGTTTCACAAACTGTGCACCCACCTAGTAGAAACTATGCACCACCTAGTAGAAACTGTGTAAACCATTATAGGGGGACATGGTTAGGGTGCATAGTTTTTCTAAGTGTTCAACCCTACCCATCTAATTGTGCATGTGAGATAATTTTATTTTGAAAAATTGTTTAAAATTTCCCAAACCTCTGGATTAACCCCTGCTCAACACTAACTTGACCTAAATAATTTCCTAGTATTTTGAGGATCTCAAGAATTGATTTTGGCTCCTATAAACCCATTTCTTAGAAGATCAAAGTGTGTAGGATCTCATTTGATCTCCTCTGGGTATGTTAATCTCCCCTCTTTGGTTTCTCCCAATCTCTCCTTTCATCTTTCGTGTTTGATAGATGATCACGTATTAGATGGATCTAAATTTTTTTTAAATGGATATTTATTCTTGGTTTGGTTTATTGATCCCCATTTCTATCATTCTTTGTTGGAAAATCCTGATGCATGTGTCGATCATTGATTTGTGATCCTTTGATTAAAGGTAGGTGGTTCCGTTTGAGTTTAGCCAGGTGATTTCAACCTTGATTCTCTTGATTGTTTTAAATATATTTCAATTAATTTATAAAAACCCAAATTTATATAATTTGGAATTGTGATTTTAATTGGAATAGAATTTTGGGGAAACCCCCCAATTCCAATTGAATTGGAATTTGGGGATTATTTTGAAATTGATGGAAATTGTGAAATGATATGAGGATTGATTTTAGAAAATGGATTAAATTGAATTGATAAAAACCTATGATTGGTTTTGTGTTGAAAAAGTCATGAATTGATGAAAAATCCATGTTTTAGTTTTGAAAGTGAATTGGAATTTTGAAAAGGAAAAGTGGGAAATTGAATTGTGAATGATGGTTGATTTGAAATGAAATGATTTACCCTTTTTCAATTGATTGATTGAGCATATTCAATCCTAGGTAGTTAGTGGGTTATTTGGGACAATCATGATAGGATGATTATTCCCTAGCAACGGATTAACGATGAAAACTCTAACAAAAATCTAGTTAGGCAGATCTTATCCAAGATGGGATATTGATGAGTCATATTTGGCCTGATCCTGAGGGACATGTGTACACATAATTCCATGATCATTGATATGAGATGTGCGAGGATTATATAACTAGAAACTATCATACCACAGAGAATATGACCATGGTGCTTGTTGTGATTATTTTTATTAGAAATTCAATTTCTATAAAACTTTTTTATTCATTACAATTGATTTATATAAACTATTTTATATAAAGTTCTTATTAAACTATGTTTGAAATGTTTTCCATCATTTTGAAATGAAAGCATGTTTTGTTTTAAATATAAAAATGCATTGCAGTGCTTGTTTTATTAAAATTGAAAGCATGATTTGGTTTATTATTTTTGCATATATTATGGAACACTTGGTGAGAACCTACTGGGATTTTATCTCACACCATACCTTTGACTTCATGTGTTTTTAGGTTTTCTTCTACTAGGTTTGAGCAAAGGGAATGCACCTCTTGGAGGAGGGGAATGTTCTTGACCCTTTGGGCTTGGAGTGATGTCTCCTTTGGAAATTTTGAGTTATCTTTTTAGTTTTTTAGTACTTTGATGATGTACTATTTTGTGTTTTTGATATAGTTGTTTGGTTTTTGGTACCTTCACTATTATTGAGTGTTGAGAATACTGACTTGTTTCTTTATCTTCTCCTGTTTATGTGGAAAATTCATTCCCACCTTTATCTTTTATATGAAGGATCTAGACGCAGCAGAAGTGTGGCGGTTGGGAGGGTCCAAGTTTGATTTTTCCATAATCAATGATCAATCTGGGATCAATATGATGATTAATTCCAGTATCTATGGATTGAAATCAAAGACTTAGACAAAGATAATAATAATGCCGGATATGAGAAAGAGGATATTGAACATCATGTTTACAATTAATTTAATAATTTCTAAAGAAATTAAATACCTGGGTCTTCGGTAATTTCTTTATTGATGATCATTTATCATATGGAATGACCCTTCCGGATTTCCTTCATTGCACTTGCGAGGATCCAAAGTAGAATCCCTCTAGTGGTAATCCATACATGCGCCAATGGTCTCCGATCAATGCCACTCATTCTATGGGTTCTAGCATGGCGGAATGAATGTCTTGCGCTAATTGTTCTTGATCACTCATTCTTCGGTCTTGAAGAAATTATCTCATTCTTGAGAGGGAGAGATGAGAGGATTTAAGAGAGAAAAATGTTTGGATCAACAATTCTCAATTCACCAGGGTTTTTCACAATATACGTACCTACCTATTAATTGACATGGGGTTTCAATTACAATATTTAATTGCAAAACAACAATTAACTGCAATTATAACTATTAGAGAAAACCCATGCCACATAATAAAAATAATAACACCATTATTTATGATGTTCCAACTTGTGCAAAACAGAACCATAAATAAAATCCCTTGACACATAATAATAATAGTATTATTATTATTTCTTGTGACAACTAGATAAACATTATTTACCGACTTGTAAATAATTAATTTATCAATGGATAGGGTTTTGGTCCGTTCGAACTCCTCTTCCATTTATTGAACACCAAATAAAATATTTTATTCTCTAAAATAAATTTTTTTATTTAAAAACAAGTAAATAAATATTTATTAAATGTTCAATAAAATAAATAAATATATTTTATTCACAATTCGGTGAATAAATATTTATTTAATTTATGTGATCATTTTAACTTGAATAAAATTATTCCTCAGTCTTGAGAAAAATATTTATTCCATTAATTAAATTCAAATTCATATTTAATCAAGACCACCAGAAACACTTAGCGTGTGACCCTCTAGGATTATTTCTCATTGGCATTAGGTGAGTTTGCCTAAAGTACAAGATTACTATCTAGAAACGGGTCAAGGCACCCGAGATAAAGAACTTAAAGTCACAATGATGAAATCCACATACGAATTCTCACTGTGTAATATAACCCATTTATCACAATATCTCATTAAGAAGGTTTTATGATAGTGTCATTAACATATATGCTTGATACGTCATTCTTTGACTACCTAAAATAAACTCATTGTTACACCATGACCATGAAATTTAGGAAGACGGTTCTATTTAAATCAAAGTATTGAGATATCAGCTTCTATAAATGGAAGGTATAAATCCTTCCTTGACTTATCTATTAATAACTTGTCATTCGTGACACACCCAACATACCCTACTTCCCGCTAACATATGTCTTGATGGTTTTGGTTAGGAAATCTAAGTGTTTGATTCATGACATGTATTAATGATAATATTAAAGTCTAAGGACCATTACACATGCTCGTAGATAAGAATATCTGATAACACCAAAACATGCAGAATTTATATTGGAGGGTCTGCTCTCACAATCTCCCATCTTAGAGATTACCAAGTGAAAAATTCATGAGAAGAAGTCTCATCTTCTTACGAGTACTAGCACCTGATGGTCTATATACTATGTGTCCCATCATATTATGTCATTGAACTGTAGAACTATATTTAAGAATATTGTCATATCACTTCAAGGTTCTCATTATAGAGGGTAACTGCTATGACCTTGTTAATGTGACAAATAATCTAGGACATTATTACATTATAGTCATGAATAATAATGAAGAATATGTAATAAGATGTTTAATAATTAAATAAATTAAATATTCATGTAATTAATGTAAAAATAGTTGGTTCTAAGACACTAACTCCAACAAACTCCCACTTAGACTAGAGCCAACTTCCTACAACTTTCACTCTTATAAACCTCACATGATGATCATATTTATACTGAGTCAAGGCTTTAGTCAAGGGGTCTTCCATGTTGTCTTTTTTGAAAATAATTCTCATTGCAACTTCACCTCTATAAGAAAAATCCCTTAAGATATGATACTTCTATAGTATGTGATTCATCCGTTGATGTGACCTTGGCTCTTTTTCTTGAGCCACCACTGTAATATTATCATAATAAAGTGTGATGAGATCTTTACTTCTAGGTACCACATCCAGATCTTAGACAAAGATCCACATCCAAACCGCTTCTTTAGATTCCTTAGAAGTTGTGTTGTACTTAAACTCTACTGTAGAAGCTGCCATCACACCTTTCTTTGAGATCTTCCAGCTCACAACACCTCTATTCAAAGTGAAGATGTATCCTGTTTATGAATTCATGTCATCTTGATCAGTCTAGAAATAAGAATATGCATATCCTATGATGACTAGTTTCTCATCTCCTCCATAAACCAGGAATATATCCTTAGTTCGCCTTAGATACTTAAGGATAGTCTTGACTAACATCTAATGATGGTCCCTTGGATCAGCTTGATATCTTCCTAGTGCACTAAATGCATAGGATACATCTATCCTAGTATATAGCATATCATACATGACTGGACCAATCACTGATGCACATGGAATCATTTCCATTCTCTTTCTTTCCTCATTCGTCTGAGGACACATTTTCTTGGAAAGATGAATTCCATGTGATGCTAGAAATAATGCCCTATTAGATTATTCTATACCGAATCTCTTTAGTATCTTGTCAATGTATGTACTTTGACTTAGGCCCAGTAATATCTTAGATCTATCATGATATATCTTGATCCTAAGAATATATGCTCCCTCACTCAAGTCCTTCATGGAGAAGCATTTATTCAACCATGCCTTAACAAACTATAAGACTGATATTTTGTTTCCAATAAGTAATATGTCATCAAAATATACTATTAGGAAAATGAATACACTCCCACTAAAATGTTTGTAGACACAAGGGTCACATTCATTTTTTATAAATCCAAATTCTATTTTGGATTCATCAAAATAAATGTTCCATGACCTGGATGAATGATTTAATCCATAAATAGATCTTTGAAAATTGCATATCTTATTGACATCATTTTGAGTCACAAACCCTTTAGGTTGTGTCATATAGACATCTTCCTGAACGTTCCCATTAAGGAAGGTTGTTTTGACATCTATTTGATAAATCTCATAGTCACAGTAAGTGGCAATGAACAATAGAATTTTGATGGATTTTAGCATTGAAACTGGTGAAAATGTTTCATTGTAGTTAATGCATTGATGCTATTTAAACCCTTTTGCAACCAGTGGTGCCTTATAGGAACTAACTTGTCCTTAAATGTCTAGTTTCTTCTTGAATACCCATTTGAAACTAATAGGATTTACATCTATTAGAGTATCTACCAAAATCTAGATTTGGTTTTGGTACATGGAATCCATTTAAGAATTCATGGCTTCTTTCCACTTAGCAATGTCTGTTCCACATACTACTTCCTTGTAGGTTAGAGGATCATTATTACCAACTAATAACGAGTCACCATCTTAAGTAACTAGAAAACCATACCATTTTGGTTCTCTAACATCTCTTGTACTCATATACAGTACTTGTGTCTCTGGAACAGATCTTTCTTCCACAGGGCTTTGTGAAATTTGCTCGTTTACCAACTATTGTGTACTTTGAGCCTCAACTTAATCGAAGTATATCTCACTCCCACTATCTCTTTTGGAGATGTGCTCACTCTAAAGTATTATGGAATTTCTTTCCCCTATATTTTTTTTTTCTGAGGGGTCATATAGGTAATATCTCCTTGTTTCCTTAGGGTATCCTATAAAGGTACACTTTGTACCTTGGGGTGCAAATTTTTTACTTGAAGAGGCCTTAACAAAGGCTTCACTTCCCCACACATGTAAATTCGATAAAATGGATTTTATTCCATTCCAAATCTCATATGGAATACCATTTATCAATTTAGTTGGTACTTGGTTTAGTATATGTGCCACTGTTTGTAACGCATATCCCCAAAAGGATAATGAAATACTTGTATGACTCATCATTGATCTCACTATGTCCAATAAGTTGTGGTTCCTCCTTTCTCTTACACCATTCCACTGGGTCATGTAAGGAGGAGTAAGTTGGGATAGGATCCCAAAATCCCATAAGTAATCAATGAAGTCTTGATTAAGATATTCTCCACCTTGTTCTGAGTGGGGTTTCTTAATCTTCTTACCAAGATGCTCAACTTCATTCTTGTATTCCTTGAACTTATCAAAAGAATATGACTTATACCTCATTAAGTAGATATATACATATCATCTAAAATCATCAGTAAAAGTTATGAAGTATGAGTACCCACCCCCTTCTTTAACTATAAATAGTTCACACACATCAGTATGAACCAATTCTAGAAGCTCTTTGTCCCTTTCACCTTTCCCACTAAATGAGGATTTGGTCATTTTTCCTTTTAATCATGCATGACATATAATAAGTGGTTTTAGTTTGAAAGAATCTAAATATCCATCTTGATATAAAATTTTCAAGCATTTCTCATTTACATGACCTAGCCGGTGATGTCAAAGTTGGGTGTGGTATGAGTCATGTAAAGTAACTTCGTTATCTATTGCCATTACTTGGTTTGTGTAATCCAAAACGTAAAGACCGTTATATAAATGTACCTTACCAAAAAAAATGTTATCTTTATAAAATAATAAAAATTCATTTCTGAACTTAAAAATAAATCCATCTGTATCTAGTCTGGATACAGAAATAATGTTTTTGGTTACAGAAGGCACATAATAATAACCTTTTAATACCAAGATCATCCCAATCAGCAACGTGAGGTGGTAGTCCCTGAAAGCTACAACAACAAGTCTAGATCCATTGGTTGGTCATAGATATACCTCCCCTTAGTAAATTTTATTGAATATACTTGGTTCTTGTATTTGGATACATATGTGATCACCACAGACAGTATCTAATACCCAATTTGTAGAAACAGATAAAATAAACTCAATAACAAATACACCTTAAGCTTCCACTTGCTTCTTTAGATGGGTGAAGTTTTTCTTCTAGTGGCCCTTCTTGCCACATGAAAAACAAAAAACTTCCTATTCCCTTGCATCCCTTTTGATCTTCCTTTTCTTGGAAGGGCATGAAGAAGCTTTGAGCTTAAATCTCTTCACCTTCCCTTTCCTCTCATTCACCATAAGGACATAAGGATTTTTTCACTTCAAATATTTGTCCACTTGACAAAGTAGGATAAGAATATATGGTAGATACTTCTCAATATTATTCATATTGAAATTCACAAAAAACTGGAGAAGCTATGAGGGAGTGATGCGAGAATGAGACTGGTACCCATTTCTTCAGGGAGTTTAAACCCTATAATCTCTAGGCTCTCAATGTATCCAATGAGCTTGACTATGTGAGGCCCAGCTGAGTCACCCTCTCAAATATTACTCTAAAAGAGTGCCTTGGTGATCTCAAACTGTTCCTATCATGCTCTCTCCTGGTAAAGACCACAAAGGTGCTCAATCATGCTATATGCATCCATGTTTTCATGAGACTTCACGAGTTCACTAGACATTAATGATAACATCAAACATTGAACATCGACCAAATCATTAATATTTTTCTCATAGACCAAGAACTCTTCATCACTCACCTCTTGGGAAGGAAGATCAGGTAATAAAAACTCCTACATGTAAGATTTATGTTCATGGTGTAGAATGAACCTAAGGCATCTAAACCATTCTTGGAATCTACTGCAAGTGAGGATGTTATATTTATCCAGTATTGATCGCAGGGATAGTGTGGTTGAAAATATTCTCACTTTTATTCTATAATTAAAAGAGAAGATAATTAATACTTTCTTGATTACATTTTATGAGAAATAATAAATTAATTATATTAAGTCTAACACTATTTTATCAAGTCCCAATGGCCCTCACCATTGAATTCAGAATGTCTAGTTGCTAGGAAATTATAGGGGAAAGGATCTATATTCCCCTTCACATAACCCCAAAAGGGTTATTCAAGATATTTGAAGGTATTTAGGTAGGCAGGTCTTTGCCAACTACGGGGTTGCAGCTTCTTGATCCGTTGAGTGGACTCCCTAATCCTAAAATCATGACTTGGATTTCTTCAACACTTGCCTCCAAATTTACACCAAGTCCCGCAAGGGCTACTCCTATTGATGTAAAATGGTTAAGTCAACCCAAAAATTTCATAAGAGATTCTTGTATAAAAGTAAGTGTCCCAACAAGGGTTGGTCAAATGCATAGTTTTATTGAGTCTTGCCCTTAATCAAGTAACTAAATGCTTAGTCTGAATTAATATTTTATTGATGGATTTTTATCTCTTATATATAAATTACCTTATTATCTTTATCACATGATCTTTAATATTAAGTGGAACTTACTTAAGTGATTAACCATGTCTTGATAATATTTACACATAAGATTGGTTTATTTTAGTTCCATCTTGCATGCTTGTTAATTCATTAATTATGTAGTCGCGAAAACACATCCATAATGAAAAACCATGCAACTGAAAGAAATAAAATAAAGTTAAAGGAATTATCATGAGCTCTTATAATGCTTAGTTTATATAGAAGTCGATAAAATAAACATTGAACTAGGGGAGAAACACCTTGAACCATTTATGGTTCATGTCTACAACTTTTCACCTATCCACCTTTGTATCTCCTTACTTCAACCACCTCCAAAAGTTTGGGAGCTCCATCCATTACATATGCTTTTTAACTCACATGTAGGTAAGGGGTAAAAAGGGGGTTTACATAAAAGAAACCATGGGCACGAAGTCCCGATATATTAATGAGGAGAGATGGCATGTAGGAAAACAATTTAATTTAAAATAAATTAAAAGGAAACCAATCACATACAAAGGTATGGTCTATCTAATGATCACCCACATACATGAAACGAATTACACATTTAATAAAACTAGAATTCAATTATTTAATAATTATTATTAAAATAAATCTTGCTTGAATCGACTAATTATTATCATTAATTAATCAATAATGTTATCTTAATCCTTTCCTAAATTTTCTTGAGATTCTCATCCATAACCTTGGAGATAACATGGTGAACACCCATTCGAATCTACATGATATGTAATTCTGAACATTACAAAAACATTAAAGTTTTAATTCTGTGTAATTTGATAAAGTACATGGCTTGTATTTCCAACTACACGACATGTACTGCCTTCATCATCTTATCCAAAGTAAACACCTAGGGACTCAACGTGTGATGTATACTTTTGAAATCTTGTAGTACATAGCATGTCCAGTGGGACACATGTCATGTTGTCTCTGAGTTACATGGTTACCGATCGGCTTAGCCATGTATGGGATACACAGTTTGGACCTTGACCTGAAGGGACTACACGCCATGTCCATTGGGCCACAAGACATGTAATCTAGTTGATCGTGCTCCAGTCTATCTTGGTTAACATGCAATGTAAGAATTAACTACACTGCATGTCATTAATGCACACGACTTGAGTAATTGTCAAATTACTCTCGATGCACTGAACACAACTACACGGTGTGTAATCCGTATTACATAGTGTGTATGGCAGATTACATAGTGTGTAAATACGAATATGCAGCATGCACTATCGTGTTACCTGGGAAGAATTTTTGGTGCTTCCTAATGAGATCCTCAATTTAGTTTTAATTAAAAAACTATTAATTTCTATTAGATCTGCAAGAAATGAAAAGAGGAGTAATAGATATTGAAATTTAGATTATAAGAATGATTAAAATGAATTAATAAAATAAATTATTAAAGTAAAAATCATAAATGAATTATTTAAATAATTATAAATGATGACGTGACCACTCTGATACCAATTGAAGGATCCAGATGCAATGGAAGCGTGTCAGTTGGGAGGGCCCATGTTTGCTTTTTTCGTAATCGATGACCAATCCAGGATCAATATGAAGATGAATTCTAGTATCCAAGGATTTAAATCAAAGATTTAGATAAAGATAAGAATATCACTAGTTCCAAGAAAGAGGATATTGTACATCATGTTAATGAGTAATTTAATAATTTCTGAAGAAATTAAATACCCAGGTCTTCATTATTTTCTTCGTCGATAATCATTGATCGTTTGAAATGACCATTCTGGATTGCCTTCATTACGCTTGTAAGGATCCAAAGTAGAATCCCTCTAGCGGTGATCCACACGTACTCTAATGGTATCTAATAAATGCCACTCATTCTCTGGGTGCCAGCGTGGTGGAGCAAAAGTCTTGCATCAATCATTCTTGATTGTTTATTCTTTAGTCTTGAAGAACTTCTCTCATTATTGAGAGGGAGAGATGAGAGGAGTCAAGAGAGAAAAATGTTTGGCTCAATAATTCTCAATTCCCCAGGGTTTGGCACAATAGACGTACCTGCAAATTAATCAGCATGGGGTTTCAGTTACAATATTTAATTGTGAAACAACAATTAAATACAATTATAAATATTATATAAAACCCATGCCACATAATAAAAATAACAACACCATTATTTTTGGTGTGCCAACTTACGCAAAACGGAACCATAAATGAAATCCCGTGCCACATAATGATAATAATAATAATATTATTTATTCTCTAACTATATAAATATTATTTACCGACTTGTAAATAATTAATTTATCAATGGACATGGTCTTGGTCCATTCAAACTCCTCTTCCATTTATTGAACACCCGAATAAAATATTTTATTCTCTTAAATAAATATTTTTATGTAAAAAATTGTAAATAAATATTTATTAATTGTTTAATAAAATAAATAAATATATTTTATTCACAATCCGGTGAATAAATATTTATTTAATTTATGTGACCAGTTTAACTTGAATAAAATTATTCCTCGGTCTTGAGAATAATATTTATTCCATTAATTAAATTCAAATTCATATTTAATCGAGACCATGAGAAACACTTAGTGTGTGACCTGCTAGGATTTTTTCTCGTTGTCATTAGGCGGGCTTGCCTAAAGTCCAAGATTACTGTCTAGAAATGGGTCAAGGCACCCAAGAGAAATAACTTAAAGTTACAATGATGAAATCCACATACAAATAATCACTGTGTAATATAATACATTTGTCACAATATCTCATCAAGAAGGTTTCATTATAGTGTCATCAACCTATATGATTGATATGTAATTCTTTGACTACTTGAAATAAACTCGTCATTACACCATGACCATGGAATTTAGGTTTATGGTTCTATTTCAATCAAATGGTTGAGATATCAACTTCCATAAATGGAAGGGACAAATCCTTCCCCGACTTATCTATTAATAACATGCCATTCGTGACGCACCCAATATACCCTACTTCCCACCAATATATGGTGTGATGGTTTTTGTCAGAAAATATAAGTGAACGATTCGTGACACGTATTAATGATAATATTAAATTCTAAGGACCATTACACATGCTCGTAGATAGAAATATCCGATGACACCAAAACATGCAGAATTCCTACTGGCATTCTATTATCATAATCTCTCATCTTGGATATTACCAAGTGTGAACTTCATGAGAAGAATTATCATCTTCTTACAAGTACTCACACCTAATGGTCTGTATACTATGTGTCCCATAATATTATGTCATCCAACCACATCACTATATTTAAGAATATTATCATAGCACTTCAAGGTTCTCATCATAGCGGGGAACTGCTATGACCTTATTATTGCGACAAATACTCTAGGAAATTATTACATTATAGTCATAAAGAAAAATGAACAATATATAATAAGATGTTTAATATTTAAATACATTAAATATTCATGTAATAAATGTATAAACAGTTGGTTCTAGGACACCAACTCTAATAATATGATGCCAAGTGCTAGTTACCAAATCATGGGGATTGGGAATGTAATTCGGGCTATGTCAGTGCTGGATAGGGTATTGGGGTACCGAGGTATCCAGGTTGGTTCATGACAAACTAATAAATTAATATTCATTAAATTAGATATTAGTATGAAATAATACTGAGAACACATAATGTTTTAAAAAAATCTATTTTTCAATAAAAAAATTTTCTTTATATTTTGAATTTTCATTTAGAAGATAGATTTATAAATTTTAGAACTTGAATTTAAATAATAAACTCCATTTTTATATTTTTATAAAATAATTTATTTTTAGATGAATATTGAAAAATATAGTTTTTACTAAAACTGTAGCATTTATGACAATATCAAGAAGTTAATATAAATTAAAAACATATAAAACATTTTTCATGATCAAATTTATATTTAAGGTGTAATAATATATATTTAAAAATAATATTCTGAATTTATAAAACCCTTGTTTAATATTTTATTAACTTAAGTAATATTTTCCAATAAAAGAATCTTTTTTTGTCTTTTCTTTTAGTTAAATATTATTTCAGTAAAATTAGGTTATAAGTTGATTTTAAAGACATTAAATTTTTATTTATTTTATAATAAACAAATTTATATATTGAAAATCTAAAAAATTGATAATTTTATCCTACACATAAATTTTAAGCTTAAAAATATACTTTCTAAAAATGGGTTTTTACACATTACATGCACTAATATTAAAATTATTTTTTCTTACAAATAGAATTTTATTTGATAAAATGGATTTCATATTTGAAATCAATAGGTAAAAATTATTTAATAATGACCATTTAATTTTTAGGAATTAAAATCAAATAACTTAGGCAAAAATTAATTGGCATGGTAAAAATAAAAAATGGTAAAAGTGAAAAATGTAAGAGTAAAAGACATAAAAACATGTTTAAGACATGTGATAAAATAAAATATTGAGGGATTATAGACCTTGAATCATACCAAAATTAATTATTATTCAATTTGGATCAACATTCCATGTGAAACATGTGCTTTATTTATATTAAGAAGTTCTATTTACAAAAATGTCATTCCCTTCACTTATAAAAGGAGCTCACCTCCGCCCCATTTCTCCACTAATTTTAAATAATTAAATAAAAAAAATTACCTAGTATCTAATAAAATATATCCTCCCATCCCTGAAACCATTTTATTTACATAATAACAAGATAATGAGCCTTAAGGCATTACCAAATAGATAACTTTCAAAGGGTGAGGTAATGTTCTCAACCAAGATCTCTTAATTATTTTCTTATTATACCCCGTAAAACCTATTTTATTTATGAAGTTATGATAGAATTGGTATTGATAATGTGCTAAAATAAACATTCCTTATCTTAATCCTGATATATGTAAAATAAACATTTCATTCATGCATACGTGCAGACTACCACCTCCAGGAAAGTGACGTATTTCATTTTCCATTCCAGTATTTTATTATTTATAAAAATATCCTATAACCTTATTAAAAACATTAAAAAATATAAATAATATAATTATGTTTATGTAATAATGACATTATTCTAAATCAATCACCTTCTTATTCGTACTCACCCATAGATTATAACTTGTTCTTGTTTAGGTCGGTTTAAGCACCTATTAGAACAATGATATAAATTTATATCATGGGTAACTGAGGAAACATAATTACTTATGATATTGGAAAATAATAATTAAATAATGATTTATTTTTGTTTTTGGAATGGTAATGGTAATATCTAACTCGTTATTAAGATACCACCCCTCATTGTGAAAATTACCAAAAAAAGCACATCACTAACTTTGTTGTCACGAATCCTAACTAAAATACATATGAAATGAAATTATAACATTATAAATCATTATAAAACATATGTACCTATAATTATATTAAAATTATTAAATTTTAATATATAAACAATAATTTACATCACCATTACGAAACTAGTAGTAAATAGATAATCGAAGCTAATAACATTTAATAATGAAAATAAAACACAAGTAACTAATATATTTGTAATAAATGATTATAAATAAAATTTATAAAAGTTTATAAGTACGAATAAGATTATAAAATAGGTTATTAAGATATTTATTTTTTTATAAATGAGTTTAAAGTACTTTTTTTCAAATTCATGAATTAAGGTAAGGGTTTTTACATCTCAATTTTACTTCATTGAGATGTAATGAATATTCACCACTTGTTTCCTTTCTTTGGGTGTGTATGTTGGTCATGGATTTATTTTATTATAAATTTTAATGTAATATAAGGTATTTAAAAATCAATCTCATGTTCTACCTTTAATGGGTTTTCAATTCAAAATATATAGATGGTGTAAGGGTGTCTCGTCTTGATTTCTCTTATTTGAGAAATGTCTTTTTATGAATGAAATTTCATTTAAATGGTTTTTATAGTACCTATTATATGTATAATATCATAAAATATATTTTATTAATCATTTTTAAGTTCAATTTCAAGCTTTCTCTTTTAAGGGGTTTCTATTAAAACTTTTCTTAAATAGTAAGGGGTCTTTTCTTAACTCAACTTATTTTCTTGAGTCATAACGATTCATTTTTTTACTATAGGGTTACAAAATGGTTATATTATGTTATATTATGCTAATATAATTCCCTCTATTTGACACTACAATATTTTATATTTATTCCATTTGAAATAAAACTTGAAGTATTAGATAACTTGCCTCACACGCAACCACGAGTCTATATGAACTACAATATAGTAAACCATTATAACCCAACCATTAAATTGGAAGATATGTATATTAATAAATTTTTATAAAAAATATGTATAAAAGTTTTTAATAATTCAAATTTATTGATTAATTCATAACAAATAATTAATCAATTTTTAGTAAAATCATTTTATGCTTCAAAAATATGTTTTTAACACATTTTTTGCATGTGAAAATTTTAATTAATTTATAATATTTTTAGAAATTTGATTTGATAAAATTGATATCATTTTTGAAATAATAATTTCAATATTATATTAGGGTAAAATTTTAGAATTTTTCTAAAAATATATATATTTTAGTGAATAATGAAAAGTGCCATTTGTTTTGTAAAAATAGTCATTTATTTTCAAGTAAATGACCCATTATGTTTTGAATTTTATCATAAAGTAACCCAAGTATCATTTAATTATAAATAATATAATGAATTACATAATAATCTTCATTATAATTGGTTTTAGTATAAGTTAAATTTTGGGCTTAAAAACACATTTTTGTAAACATTGTTTTATGTGTGTAATGTGTTTTTATCTTAATAAATTAATTTAATCTCTATTGATTAATGGTTTTAGTTAAATTTATAGATTATATATTAAATATAATATTTTAACATCTATTTTATGTTTTTTACAAGGCAATTAATGAAATTAAATTATGTTTTATGCTTAATTTTGTTTTTCAAAAACATGTTTTTATTGCAGTTTACGCGCTTAATTAAAATTAAAATTTTCCACTTATAGAAATTGAATATAGTAAAATGAATTACTTTTTTTTAATAATTATAATTAATATAATTTAATAGGTTAAACTTAATTTTTGTTCATATTGAATAATAAAAATAGTAACATTTTATTACCACAGTTAAGGTTAAAACGTATTTACTGGGGGGGGGGTTAAACCATGATATAAGGGTAGGATTCCCAACCAAACCTGTAAAATTATTATTATTTAAATATATTTAACCTTATATTATCTTAATTTTGAATATTTGACTCTTTGGATCCACATTCCCATGAAAGTGTCATTAAATCATTGAAATATTTTAAGAGATTCTATCTGTGTTCCTCCCCTCACTTATAAAAGGGAAACTATTATCCTTCATTATCCACAACATTTTAGCCTTATATCTAAAAAAATAACTAATAAAAAAACTTAACATTATATATAACTTCATACTATATCTTCTTTTATTCTTCTAATACCAATCCTTCAAGGCTTAAAGAGAAAGCTAAATGAGGTCTCTCAATGAAGATGTATAGATCTTAACAAAGTTATTTCAATTTTATTTCTTATTATACCTAATATAAACATATTTTATCCATAAAAAATTATGAATAAAGTATAATAAATATACTAAGATATTATTATTATGATGGAACAACCATTTAACACCTCCTCTCAATCAAATGGGAGACGGATGTATCGCTCCTGCAAACATGTAGTCTACCGCCTCCACGCATCGATACTACTCATTTTCTACCACTATCATTCATGGATGGTTATTATAATATATTTAATATTTATATATTATTTTTATGATATAATAATTATTATATAAAAGTAAATAAACATTTACATTTCTTTTGTTCCATCCATTAAAAAAATGAAAACACCACTCGTGTGTATGTACGAACTACCGCCCCCATGTAGTGATGTAATTTGTTTTTACCACCAATTTATATGAATAGTTATAAATAGGTATATAATGAATATATATTATATTTATATCATTATTTAAATTATTTATATTATGAAACCATGATCTACGTGCATGAACCATAACCGTCAAACCAAAACATACATGAAAAATGAAGCAGCTAACACTTGAAATGATGATGATAATGAAATATTGATAAAAAATAGGTGATAAGATGTCATAAGTAAATAATGTATGCTATTATATCTATGAATATGGTTCTTTTATATAAGTATAATAAATATAAATTTATTATAAAATAGGTTGTATCACTAAAGAACCAAGATGTACTTGAGGTGAGAGTTTTATTTCACAATATTTTTTTTACTAGGATTGTTTATGCTTAAATATCTGATGATGAAATTATATGATCTACAATAAACCTTGAACCACACTCCTGGATCCAGTGTTAAAAACATAAACTTTACATTTCTTTATTTTATACTGATAAAGGTGACCCAATTTTATTCCATCCAAAACTTACAACATCAAAAGGAAATGTTGAATCACTTACATACCCAAGTACCTTTAGGGTTTAGAGTTTTAAAGAATTAGAGAAAACTCTTAAAAACTTGGGTTCATAAATAACTAGTTCATAAAGATCAAAATCATCTCACACTATACCCAACTCTTCATATTACATGTTAAGTCTTCAACATCTCCCATGAAATTTCACACATATGAAACCTTTCGAAACAAAAATCATTTAGAATCATTCTTTGTGGTCTAAGGAAAATAAAATATAAAAAAGGGTGAGATTCGATGCTCAATAAGGGTAAGCATGAGAGATATCAATAAATGATCAGATAAAAGCATAAAATAACTATAAGGGTATAATATCAATACCATAACTTAAAAAGTTCATACTCGATCTGAAAAAGATCACAAACATGAGTTATGACATAAAACTTTAGCATTTAAAATGACATGAATCATAAGAATGATAAATCATCATAATTAAATCATGAACTATAATTTCATGTGATAAATGTTTGTGTGTGGAACCATTATAAGTATAGAAATAATTTCATATGTCAAGGTTAATTACTAAGACTATCAGATCAAGAATCAACACCTGTTTTCCATAGTGTATAAAGAACATCGACTTGTTTCCTATAACAGATTAAGCACTTCAACTTGTTTCCTATAATGGTTCAAGGACATCAACTTGTTTCCCATAACTATCTTATAAGATATAATACTTTACCCAATTCATTGGAAGGAGACATAGGTCCTACCCATCACATAATGAAATCATACATATATGTTCCATAATCTCATAAAACATTCATCATATTAGAACCCATGGAAATAAATGGATTTCATAAACATTTCATCACAACATAATCCATGAAAAATAAATAGGTTTTATAAATATTTCATTTTTAATCATAAAAATAAATCATCCATAGAAATAATAAGGATGATATCCTTAGATCATAACCCTATTAAATCATAAGCAGAATAAATGGCTGTTGTTATTGATGAATAGAGATATAATTAAAATATCATTAAAATATTCTTTAGGAAAATACCCTTTCAAATTTAAAAATAAAATTTTTAAAATTTAAAATGGTACACAAAATAAAGAATTCATTTTATTTGAAAAGAACACTGAAAACATGTAAAGGAATATTCAAATCATTGAGGCGTCATGATGGAAGGAATTTTTTTTCATTCCATATAAGTTAACAAAACATTCCATTTATACTTTTATTAAAAAACTCAAAAAGTACCTCATTTGGAAAATGAAAAAAATACTCCTTTCCAACCATTTTGTAAAAAGTCAAACATGGGTAAAAATAAATTTAAACAATTGTAGTAGAGTATTAAAAAAAATCTTGAATTTTTTTTAAGAAAAACATGGATATGGAAGATAAAGATCATATAATTCTCCCAACATAGACTTAAATGTAAATAATCCTGAATATTGATGAGATTGTGAAATAAAACCCTTACCTATTTGGTATCATTTGAATAATAAGATTCATGAAAGAAAAAAAAATATAGATATTTAAATCCCATAATTTTTATGATAATAATCATAAAGGACATTCATGGGTATTATATAAACCACAAAAAAACAAGTGTCATATAAGACATATGTCCCAAAGATGTAAAAGTGAGACAAATATTCCTTACCTTGAGTTTTCCTTACTTCGAAATTAATCTAACCTACTGTATAATAAATTTAAATTTATTATAATTCTATAAAAGATTAATTTTAATACTTATAATATCATATATGATCTCTTTATAACATTTCAAGACACTATTTTAATAATAATTCCTTATTAAAATTGTTATTTCTGGGTGTTAACGGTTTCATTTATCACGAGTATTTAAGTTTAGTTATTCCGGCCATTTTACATTTATCTTGGTTACATCACCTCCATAATATTAAGTATGATATAAATATAATATATTTTCATTATATAAATATTTAGAGTCATAAATAAAAGTTATAGATATAAAAATGAATTACACCGTTCATGGAGACGGTAGGCCGTACGTACTCATGGACTCTCATATGGATGAAACAAAAGAATGATAAACATTAATTAAAATTTATAGGATAATTATTATATGTAATATATATATATATATATATATATATTATATTCATAAAATTCTTCCTCATTACCATCCAAGTAAAATATAAATGAAAAATGAATCACATCGCTTCGTGGAGGTGGTAGTCCACATGTACGCACGAACGACATTATTGTTTTCCAACAGTTAGAAAGGTAATAAGGTAGACATGATATTATCATTATAAAAGTATAATATTTTCATAAATATAATATATAAACATTAAACCTATCATAATACCCATCTATAAAATACGGTGATGAAAAATGAATTGTATTGCTACATGGAGACGGTATGCCATAAGTATGCACGAGTGATTCTTTCACTTATCATTAGATGAGAAAGAGGGTTTATAGTGGTGTTTTAATAATTATAATAACATTTGATAATATTTAGTATGATTAAGTTATTATTTTATGATAAATACCATATATTTATAGGATGTAAATAAGAGTAGAAAAAGAAAGTGATCAGGTAGGGTGATTACCTCTTCTTTGAAACAACTCCTTTAAAACTCCTCAAAAGGTATTTAGGATTGGTATTTGGAGAAGAATAAAACCTCTAGGATGTGGATAGAAAATTTGATAAGGTAAATTCACAGATTTTTTTCAAGATAAAATTCTTAAATTGATTTAAAGAAGTGAGGGAGGAGGTTCCCTTTTATAATTGAGGCGATGTGAACTTTTAGAATTTCTCAAAAGATTAAATTATAATAAATTTATTCTTAATCCAAATGGTTACAAATACCTAAAAATGGGAAAGAGATGAAATTTTATACCATATATTATACCCTTGTCCTTTTTAATTTTTTTTTATGATTTTTAAGTGACTTAATAAAATATTATTTTCATAAAATTTCATTATTGTCAATTTAGACACTATTCACATAATTTGACTTAAAAGGCATAAAAAAAAGTTTAAATTAAAATATAATCCTTTAACACAAAAATAATATGTTATATTAACCAATAAAATTAATTTCATACATTAACTTAAATTATATTTATTTTAATATTTTTAAAATCATTTATTATATTTTTTATTAATTGAAGAAATACTGCATCAATGTTGCATAAATAATTTAGGTCATTATATAATTACTAAAAATTAGAAATAAATTTATATCATGAATTTTTTTCATTAATATCAGAATAAAAAATTAAATTAGTTCATAAATAACTTTTTTTCCTTATGTGGAAACATAAGATATATTAAAAACAAAGAGAGTGACATCTTGTAACTTTATTTGAATTAAATAATATATAATTCATTTTCATGGGAAAATGTCCATTAAACAACTCAATTTCAACACTAAGGTTATAAGTTTATAATTAAATTTATCCAATAACAATTAGATAAGTTTTTACTATATTTTTACCCTTATATTTTGGTTTTAACCCTTCGATAACACTTTTCAAACTTACGATGACAACAAGGTTTTTACTCATTGAGGGTCAATATAATTACTATAAATAGAAAAATAGCCCATAAATGGACAATTGATAATATTATAAACAATTTTATAGTCACTGTTCCAAATATAATATTTTTAGTAATTTTATATCATTTTAAAAAATATTTTTTATTTTAAAATATCATTAATATCAAATTTTAGAACTATTCATTACTCTATCTTTAATAACATCAAGAAAATGAGTAAAATTCCAACCAAATATTTTAAAACATCCCTAAAATTTTATATTCATCTATAATATTCATGGATCATATTAAGTTTCTCAAATTTTATTTTTTTAATATTTGTATGTCGTTTATTTGATTTTTCTATTAATTGAATAATTATTACATCAGCGTTGAGTAAGAATTTAAGGTAATTATTTATTTACTAAAAATTAAAAATAAATTAATATGATGAATTTAAACCTTTTAAATTTCAAAATAATACTTATAACTGAACATATCCTCTGTTTATCCCTATGTTAAAAATATTATAGTTATTAAAAATAAGAGTGACATTTTTGAATTTTCTTTAAATAAAATATTATAAATGTTTATAATCACATAAAAATGGAAAAAATGCCATATGAATAAATATTAGATTAGTATGAAATAAATTTACTCATAGAATAAAATTTAGGCAAGTGTTAGAGTCATTTTATAATTGTTATCATTTTATTTTTAACTCTAATTACCCGATTTACCTTTTACTGTGGTAACAAAAATTACTAAGATTATTATTCATATTGAAAAAAGGTAAATATTTTAAAAAAATAGACCCATTTATTCCAAATATAGAATCTATTTTAAAAAATTCAAAACATATAAATTGGAAAATTTAATTTAAAATCAAACTAGAAAAATGCGATGAAAAACGATTTTTCATAAAAATGTCCTTCAAAAATATTAAATGTTTTTATACCATATTCAAGTATAAAATTAATTTTAAAAAACATAATTATATTATTTTAAATAAAAAGTAACTAATTAAAATTTAAAACTAATCCAAAATAAAATTTTACTTTGTAAATACTTTAAAAGAAAATATAGTTTTCAATAAAAATCAATACTTTTTACTATTCAATAAAAAATCATTATTTTCAAGAAAATGCCAAAATTTCACCCAAATATAATTTTCATATTATTATTTAAAAAATTATAATTATTTAATAAAATAAAATTTATATAATTTCTAAAAAATAATTTTAATATTCACTCATAAAAATCAATAAAAATCATTTTTGAAGAAAAAATATTTTGAAAGAATAAAATAGATTTACTAAAAAATGAGTTATTATTTCCTAATAATTAATCAATAAATTTATATTTATTAGAACCTTTAAAAATATATTTCAAAAATTAGTTAATCCTATTCATATCCACCCATGTAACGACTTGTTTATAATAGCCATATAATAATATTTCGCAGTTCGATTACACTTAGTGTTGTGTATTTTATACGCTATCAAACATAGTAATTATTTTTAAAATCTTAGTATATTACCTTATACCCATTTAATAAATCATGTCCTCTCAATTTGAACTTGGTCTCAGTAATTAGGTATTTGAATTTTCAAAATACCTTTGTTTAAATCCCACATTATAAATTTTATTAATAAAACTTATACTTGAATAGAGATAAAGGGATATACAAAGGTTATCTAAAATAACACATAAATAGGTTTCCATGTAGTAAAACATTTGTGGGAAGTGAAAATAAAGATATGGAAGAAAACAATAACTTCAAAGGATTGATAAATAGTGATATATTACATGGTCACAAGAATGTTAACCATCACAAAACTATAAATCTGTGATGGGTTAAAAAGCCATTGATTTCTCAGTAAGAAAATTAAATGGATAAATTTTTTATTTTAAGATCCTTTTCCTAGATTTAAGGACCAAATTTACCATATATAATAATATCATAAGAAAATATACTTACTTGTAAAAAATGATTTCATCTTTTAATCAATTTCCACCACAAACTCATCTTTTTACTCCAAATAATGAGTATTTAAGATGATTTTTATGCCTGAAGCACTAAAATAAACTTATAAGGGATCATATAATATAAAAAAGGTTAAAAATATATTCTTAATATATTTATACATAAACCAAAACCGAAATGGTTAGTAAAAGAAAAGATAATTCCCAAAATGAATAAACCTTCATATAAAGAAAAATTACTTTAATTTAAAAAATTCAAAATAAATACCCAAAGTTTAACATAGATCATTCAATAAATAAATATCCTTAAAATTTCTCAAAATATTCTAGACTAATATTGAAATCCAAAAAATCAAAAGTATTTGATCACAAATTCTTACAATATTTTTTTAACATTTATCTTCAAATAACTTAAATCACTCTTAATTTCTCATTACAAAACTGTAATTGCCCTAATAATATAATCTTCAAGATATGATAATAATTTATTTAAATAAAATGAATCATCATAAATCCATTTTAAAATCATTTATTCTTCCAAAATACAATTCATCCTTTATTCCTCAAATAAAATCCTATAATATTGTGTTTACCTTAATCTTATATGGTTACCAAAATAACATTAATCACATAATCACCAAATCACTTTAAATCTAATGGTTATCTATACAATAAAATATATGTTTTCAAAATTAACTTAACTTTTATCTCTTAGAGAGTTTAAATAAATAAAAACAATATCATACTAATCAAGAAATCACATAGGCTAGTGGTAGGCGATGCACCCTTATCACCATTCGGTTGTGGGTTCAAGCCTTAGGACCTTTTCAGATGCAACGAGTTTTCACCCAACCTTAGAGTTGTATTTTTTATAAAAAAATATTAATATAATCCTTATAAAATTACTAGAAACATGAAAAAAATACTAAAAAAAATCTTAATATATTTAACATTAAATAAATGTTTTAACATTAAAGGTTATCTCATACCTTTCATTTTGTATCCCAAAAATGTAATAACCCATAATTACCTCAAAATAAAAGATCATATAAAACCTAAAGGTTATCCATACATTTAAAATTATTTAAAAAAATGAAAAGGTCATTATTATTAAAAAAACTTTTTCACATGTTAAGTTTAAAGGTTACATATACCTTAAAAATAAATGTCTCACAAAGTATCATTAGTCACCTTAAAATTTAATCACTTAAAACCTCAAAAGGGAAGTCTAAGACTTTTAAATTATGATGAAACTTAAAATTATAAACCCATGATGGTATTCATAACTATTATGATAAAATTACATGAAATAATCATAATTTACAAATTAATCTAAACTCCACTTTGATACCAAATATAACTGCTCATGACCCTCACTTCTGGATCCGGTGCTAAAAACATAAAATTTACATTTCTGGATTTTATACGGATAAATGTAACCTTTTTTTTTCATCCAAAACTTACAATATAAAGATGAAATTTTGGATAAATTACATAATTAAGTACCTTTTAGTTTTATAGTTTTAGATAATTAGTAAAAACTCCTAACAAATTGGGTTTATTAACAGCTGGTTTATAAAGATCAACATCATCTCCCACTACCCTAGCATTTTATATTCCATGTTTAGTCATACAAATCTCCCAAAAAATTACTCAAATATGAAACCTTTATAAACACAAATCATTTAGAATCATTATTCATTAAATGGAGAAAAGAAAACATAAGAAAGGGTGATATCAGATTCTCAGTAAGGGTAAGCATGGGAGATATAAATTGATAATCATATGAAAGAATAAGATAAACATAAGATCATGAACATAACTTAAAAATTTAATACCCAATATAAAAAAGATCATAAACATGAATTATATCATAAAACTTTAACATTTCAAAATACATGAATCATAACAATGGGAAATCATCATAACTCAATCATGAACCATAAGTTCATGTCATAAATGTGTGTGTGTGGAACCATCATAAGTAAAGAAACCATTTTATATGTCAATGTTAATTAACAAGACCATAAAATCATGTATCAACACCTATTTACCATAGTGGATCAATAATATTTACTTTTTTTCCATAACATATCAATCACTTTGACTTTTTTCCTATAATGGATCAATTACATCAACTTGTTTCCCATAACCATATCATGAGATATAATACTTTACCTAATGCATTGGAGGGAGATATATGTCCCACCCATCACATAATGAAAACAATACATATGTGTGAAAAAATATCATATAACATTAAACATATAAAAAACCATGAAAATAAATGGGTTTTATAAACATTTTATCATAACATAACTAATGAAAAAGAAATTAGTTTCATAAACATTTCATCTTTTCATCATGAAAAATAAAGTATCCAAAGAAAGAACAAGGATTTTATCCTTGGATAATAGACTTAGTAAAACTTAAGTATAATAAAGGGATATTTTTGTTTATGAATATAGATACCGTTAAAATATCATTAAAACCTTCTTTACAAAAATACCCTTTTAAATTTAAAAATTACTCATTTTTAAAATCTAAATCTATGTACGAAATAAAAAAAATCATTTTCTTTGAAAATGACCTTTTAAACATGTTAAGTAAACTTCAAATCATCAAGGAATCATGATGAAATGAAATTACATTTATTTCATATAAGTTAAAAATTATATTCCTTTCATATTTTTTTTTAAAAAGTCATAAAGTACCTTATTTGGAAAATAACAAAAATATTCCTTTCAAACCATTTTGTAAAAAGTCAAACATGGGTAAAAATAAATTTAAAAAATAATATGAGAATATTAAAAAACTTATTGAAAAAATATTTAAAAAACATGTATAAGGAAGATAAATATCATATAATTCTTATAATAGAGACTTAAATGTAAATAATCCCAAATATTGATGATATTATGAAATAAAAACCTTACCACTTTGGTATCATTTGAATAATAAGAATCATGAAAAAATAAAAAAACTTATATGGATATAAAAATACCTCAATTTTAATTATAATAATCACAAAATACATTCATGGTCAGTATATACACCATAAATAAGACCAAGTAACATATAAGACATATGTCCCACAAAAATAAAAGTGAGATGAACATTCCTTACCTTGAGTTTTCCTTGCTTCAAAAGTGATCTAAACTCTTGTATAATAAATTTAAATTTACTATAATTCTATAAAAGAGTAATTTTAATACTTATAATGTCATATATAATACCTTTATAACATTTAAAAACCCCCTTTTATCAATAATTCCTTATTAAAATTATTATTTTTGGGTGTTTATGATTTCATTTATCATAGGTATTTAAGTTCAGTTATTCAAGTACTTATACATTTATCATGGTCACATCACCTACATAATATTAATATTGATATAAATATAATATATATTCATTATATAAATATTTATATTCATCAATAAAAGTTATAGATATAAAAATGAATTACACCATTTATGGAGATAGTAGGTTGTATGTACGCATGAACACTATTTTCATTTTTCAATGGATATCCCGAAGGAATGGTAAATATCAATTCAACTTTATAGGATAATTATTATATAATATATATCATTTATATTCATAAAATTATTTCTCATTATCATCCAAGTAAAATATAAATGAAAAATTAATCACATCGATTCGTGGAGGTGGTAGTCCACACGTACTCACGAACGATGTTATCATTTTACAACGATTTGAAAGGTAAGAAGGTAGACATGATATTATAATCAAATAAGTATAATTGTGTCATAAATATAATATATAAACATTAAAACCATCATAATACCCATCCATAAAATATTTTTATGAAAAATGAATTGTATCTCCATGTGGAGATGATAAGTCGAACGTACGTACAAGCAATAGTTTCACTTTTCATTTGATGGATAATAGGGTGTATAATGGTGTTTTCATAATTATAATTACATATAAAAATATTTGGGATTATGAATTTATTATTTAAGGATAAATACCATAGAGTTATAGGAGATAAATAAGAGTATAAAAACCAGTGATCAGTTAAGACAATTACCTCTTCTTCGAAATGGATCCTTTAGATCTCCTCTAAAGGGATCTAGGGTTGGACTTTTGAGAAGAAAAAAAATCTATGAGATGGTTAGTGAAGTTTAGAAGTAAATTTTTTAGATTTTTTTTGAGTTATAAAGCTCAAAGTGGTGTAAATAAGTGAGGGAGGAAGTTTCCTTTTATAATTGAGGTGAGGGTCACTTTTGGAATTTCTCAAAATATTAAATTATAATAAATTTATTCACAATACAAATGGTTCTAAAAAGACTAAAAATGGAAAAGAGATTAAATTTTATACCATATATCATCCAATTATCTCTTTTTAATATTTTTATGATTTTTAAGTAATTTAATAAAGTGTTATTATCATAAAATTTCATTATTGACAATTAAGACACTATTCACTTAATTTGACTTAAAATACATAAATAAAAAGTTTAAATTAGAATATAATACATTAAAACAACAATAATATGTTATAGTAACCTATAAAATTAATGTAACACATTAAATCACTCAAATTACATTTATTTTAATAAATTTTAAACCATTTAATATATTTTTATTAATTGAAGAAATAATGCACCGGTGTTGAATAAGAAATTAAGGTCATTAAATAATTAATTAAAATTTTAAATAAATTTATTTCATGTTTTTTTTCAATAATATAAAAATAGACACTTATATTTGTTTATAAATATATTTTGTTCCTATGTGGGCACATAAGATATATTATAAATAGAGTGACATCTTGTAACAAAAATTAATAAGGTTACTATTCATGTTGAACAAAAGTAAAAGAGATATATTTACAAAATTTGGATCCATTTATTACAAATATATAATCTATTTTTTAAAATTTAAAATACAGAAATTATAGAATTTAATTTAAAATTAAACCAGCAAAATGTGATGAAAAATTGTTTTTCAGAAAAATGTATTTTTAATATAAAATGTTTTTATACTAAATTAAAGTATAAAATTCATTTAAAAAGCAATAATTAGATTTTTTTAAATAAAAATTAAATAATTAAATTTTATAAATAATCTAAAATAGAAATTTAATTTTTAAATAATTTAAAATAAAATACTATTTTCAATAAAAATGAGTATTTTTCATTATTAAATGAAAAATCAATCTTTTCCTAAAAATACCAAAATTTCACCCAATTTTTTTTGATATGATGATTTAAAAAATGATATTTATTTCATCAAATAAAATTTATAAAATTTCCCAAAATTAATTATAACCTTCACTCATAAAAAACAATAAAAATTGTTTTTAAAGAAAGCATATTTCTGAAGAATAAAATGAATTTACTTAAAAAATGATTGATTATTTCTTAAGAATTAAAAAAAATATTTATTGATTAGAAAATTTAAATATATATTTCAAAAAGTATTTAATACTTTGCATACCTTCCAGTTTAACGGCTAGGTTAAAACAGTCATATAATAATATTTTGTAGTTCGATTATGCTTAGTGTTGCGTATTTTGTACGCTATCGAACATAGTCATTATTTTTAAAATCATGGAATATTACATGATAAATATATCCCAAGTATTATTAATTTTATTATTATATAGTTATTTCTATATATTATATGTTTTCATTTCATTTTCCTCCCTTTAAGTACTTAAGAGACTGAAAGAATGTTTTTAAGGAAAACTGATCATGTTTTTTATTTCGGTTAAGAATATTTTCTCCCATGCCTATATCTTATTTAATTTTTTTTCAATAATATTTTTAATATTCTAAAAATATTGTTTAAATTCATGTTTACTATATTTAAATTTCCTTACTAAGGATTAAAAGGAAACTTCTTATCGTTTTCCAAATGTGGCGCTTTTGATTTTTTTTTCCAAAAATTTAAAAGGATTTTTTGTATTATCAAACACCACATGAATGAATTTTTCTCTATCATGGATAATATTCTATTAAAATATTACTCTATAAGTTTCTTTTTTTTATTTTCAAAGAAAATTCTTTCCATAATATTTTTGAAATTTTTTAATTCCAAATAAGGGATTTTAAATAAAATGGTATTTTCCTTAATAAATGTTCTAGTGATATATTAAAGGTATTTTTATTTATAAAACCATAATTTGATGGTTTTTATGATTTAATGGAGATATGATCTAATGTAAATTTATTTATTCATTATCTAGATGGTTTTTTATTATGATAATGAAATTTTTATGAAGCCTGTATCCATTACATGATTTATGATATTATGATATGATGATTGTTTTATGATATTATGGCACACATATGTATAGTTTTCATTATGAAATAGGTGAGACCAGAATTTTATATCCCTCTAATACATTGGGTAAAGAAGGATATATCATGAGATAATATGGACTGGAATGAGGAATGAACCTAGCTCAGTAAGGGACTTTGTCCAATAAGATACTATTGAAAGTGAACCTTGACTAAGAAAATAATGGAACGAGGAGTGAACTCAATCCATTATGATAGTATAAGAAGTAATCCTTGAATAAGGAAATGATTTTCTATAATTATTTTTATGTTAAAAACTTATGTTTTATGCTTATGATATGTTTTCATAGATCATTATTGATTATTAATGATTCCACACTCTTTTTTCTTATGTCATTTATTTGAAAAAACCTTATTTCATATTTTATGATTAATGATCTTTGACTGATTAGATGTGATTATTTTAAGTCTTGATCATGTTCTTATACCCTTAAAATTATCTTATGATTGCTTATGATCATTGATTAATATTTCTTATGTTTACCCTTACTGAGTATTTGAGCTCACCCTTTCTTATGTTCCCATTACCTAGGTTATAGAGAATGGTTTTAAGTATGATATGTATATTAAGGGTTCTAGTTGTTAATAAATTAATCAGAAATTATGTAGATCTCTTATGTAGTAGTTTTTACGTATCCAAGTTTCCAAAGACATTAATCCTATACGGTCCTTAGACATGTATTATTGTGAAATGAATTGAATATTAATCTAAAATGATGTAATATTTATATATGAAAAGTATGGGTTTCTATAGTTGGTATTAAAGGAAAGGTTTAGTAACTTTTGGAAACTAGGATGAGGAAACTTTAGTGAGAACCCTTAGTATATGCCTAAGTATTGGAGAACATCCTAAGTTATGATAAATAAAGGAGTATGGTTTCCTTAAGAAAATAAATATATATTTGGATACTAAAAGTGTACATGGTTTTGACACATATACATATAGGGGTGATAAACCTAAAAAGAGTTGGTCAATTATATCTTATCCATAATTATTATGCATGGTGAAAATACCCTTATTGCACATAAGATTTGACACTCCTGGGGGATATGATTAGGTTAATTCACATTTTATTTAAGATATATTATAAAAAATTTGAATAGATATTTACCATGAATGACCTAGGTTAAACCTAAAGTGTCATATATTTAAGAGAAAGTGTCATGATTTAGACATAATATGAATGATTTTTCATGATTAACCATTCTGATTAACAACTCTTGATGGTTATGCTAACCATATTGGTTTATAGTAAGGGATTGAAGATAGAAAAAATGAAGTTGATGTGGTGATAGGTATTCTCAAATATTAATGTATATTATTTGATCTTAATCATATGAATTCATTTATATCATGAAAATTATCAAGGAATATTTATCCATATCCTCAATGACTAGATGTCTAAATAGTAGTAAAACTCATAATGGTATGATGATTGAATCTCAAGTCTATGAATATTCCCTAATTGAAGTTTGTGGAAGTATTCTTCCTAAAAATCTTATTATTCATCCTCTAGTTGAATTTGATGTGATTTTGGGCATGTATTGACTTTATTTATTTAAATCCCATATTAATTTCCAATTAAGGGAAGTCACATTTGATATTCTAAACCAACCTATGATTTTCTATCAATGAAAGGATAAATATGAATTTATAATGAAAATTACATCTATTTCATGGATCTTGATTCCTATTCAAAGTGGGTATTTATTCCAGATGGTTGGGGAGAAACTCAATATCAAAGATATGCCTATTGTGTGAGAGTTTATTGGTGTCTTTTTAGAAGAGTTACCCAATCTTCCTATTAATCATGAAGACAATTTTTTCAATCGAACTCATACCTGGTGTTACACCTATTTAAAAGACTCTATATAAAATGGCCTCGATTGAGTAACAAGAATTTAAGAAGAAACTATCGGAGAATCTTGATAAGGGATTCATTTAGCTAAGTGTGTTGTCATGGGGCACACCTGTCCTTTTTTTAAGAAGAAAGATAGATCAATGTGACTATGTATTGATTATTGAGAACTTAACAAGATCACAATCAACAATAAGTATCCTTATCCCCATATTGTTGACTTTTTTGATAAATTATGAGGAGATAAATATTTTTCCAATATTTATATTCGATCTGGATACTATTATTTGAGGGTCAAAAGTAAAGGCATACCCAATAAAGTTTTTTGTTTGAGGTATATACACTATGAATTTATAGTGATACCACTTGGTCTTACTAATCCCCCCATTATCTTAATGGATTTAATGAATAGTTTCTTTAGATATTACGTTGATTAGTTTGTGGTAATCTTTATAGATGATATTATTATATATTCTAAGAGAATTTAAGATCATGAAGATCACTTGAGGATTTTATTTAAGACCCTAAGGAAGGATAAACGATATGTAAAATTTACTAAGTGTGAATTTTAGCTATAGAAAGTTTCTTTTTTGGGTAATATAATCTCAAACAATGGTATATCAATGGATGCATCAAAGATTTAAGTTATTAAACATTGTTCCAGACTTACCACTATGACTGAGATCTATAGTTTTCTTGGATTGGTTGGATATTATCGATTCTTTGCAAAGGGTTTATCATAGATATATAATACACTCACCAAGTTAACTTATAAGGGTGTTAAGTTCCTTTGGATAGATGAATGTGAAGAAAATTTAAAAGAACTGAAGAGAAGTTTGGTCAGTAACACTACCCTATAATGGATAAGGGTTTGTGATTTACAATGATGCATTGAAAAAGAGGATGGGTAAATGTTCTTATGTAGAATGATATAGTGATAGATTATGACTCACTCTATTTGAAGGTTCACAAGAAAAATTACATGACTCCGGATTTGAAATTGGTAGTTATAATCTTTTCATTAATGATATAGATTCATAATATTTACAGAGAAAGGTGTGACATATATACTGATAATAAAAGTTTAAAGTATATATTCACCCAGAAAGAGTTGAATATGTGATAAATAAGATAATTAGAGTTGATTAAATATTATGACTACTTAATACATTACCACCTTGGGAAAGCGAACAAGTCAACTACTATTTTGAGTTTAAAGGATCATACTAGATTATCTATGATGAGGATCACAAAAGATCCAATATTTATGGATTTTTAAAGGAAGTAGATTGAAATATTGAAGGAAGGGGAGAAATATTATCTTTCTCAAATGATTGTTCAACCATCTATCCATGTAATGATTAAAGAGGTGCAGGAGGAAGCTATAAAAGGAGGTAAGATATATTCCTAAGTTCAACCTCGATTATGTTGGAATGATAAGGTTCAAGAACCAAGTATGTGTCCCATCAATACTAAACTTGAATAAGTAACTGTTGGAATAATATTATATCTCATCATTCTCTATTTATCCAGGAATTACAAATATGTATAGAGATCTAAAAGAGTATTTATGGTGGGAAAACATGAAGTGAGATATTTAAGAGTATGCATCTTAGTGCTTAGTATGTCATAAAGTTAAGTATGAGAGATATAGGTTTAATGTGATGTTATAACTATTACCCATACCATAATGAAAATGAGAAATCATCACCATGGATTTTGTTGTTAGACTCCCCCAAAACATCTAAAGGCCATAATTATATTTGTGTTGTAGTTAATAACCTTATGAAGTTAGAAAACTTCATTTATATTAGAGAATATTTCTATACTGATCATATTTTTAGGATATTAATTAAATAAGTGGTAAAGTTATATGGGGTACTTCATTATATTGTATCTAATTAAGATTTTAGGTTTACCTTGAAGTTATGGATAAGTCTTCATATCTAGATATAGAGTTTTGTTTTGGTGCTGCTTATCATACTCAGATAAATGGTCAGTTTGAGAGGACCATTCAAACCCTATAGGATATGTTGAGATCCCATTCTATTGATTTCAAAGGTGGCTGGGATCAACTCCTTCCATTAGTTTAGTTTTTTTACAATAATAGCTTTTACTAGAGCATTCAAATAGATCATTATGAAGCCCTATATGGAAATAAGTTTAAAAATATAACACATTGACATGAAGTTAGAGAAATAAAGATATTGGGACTTGAGATAGCCAAGGAAATTGTAGATAATTTTAGATCCATTCAACAACAAATCAAGGTATCCCAGATTTGATAAAAGAGGTAAGTTGAAAATCATCATTGAGATATAAAATTCAAATTTGGTGAGAATATTTTCATATGAATTATCCATGAAAGAATATTATGAGATTCATAAATAATGTAAATATAAACCCTAGGTATATTGGTCCCTTTTTGATTCTTGATTGACTAGGGACTGTAACTTATCTCTTGTCACTCCCACAAAACCTCTCTTAGGTTCACAATGTGTTTCATTTATATCTCCTAAGTATATAACTGATCCTTAACATGTACCGAACTCAAATTTTGTACCAACTGATCATGATATTTATTATGATTAATGATCAATATATATCTTGGATCATATAGATAAAATTTTATGGGATAAGTCTACTCACCTGGTTAAAGTTTTTTGGAGGAATATAAAATTTGTGGAAGCCACATGGGAACCCAAGGATACGATGAAGTAGATATATCCTCATTTTTTTTGTACCTGAGTGATGAAATTTCAAGTTTAAAATTAATTTTAAGGGGGATATAAAACAACAACCCAATATTTTATATGTATTGCCTTTGAAATAAAACTTTAAGTATTTGATAGTTTTTTTACACGCAACTTCGAGTCTATATGAACTGAGATATTATAAACCATTATAACCTAGATGTTAAATTAGAAGGTATGAATAATAATAAAAAATTTATATAAAACATGTATACATGTTTTTAATAATGAAAATTTATTTATTAATTCATAATAAATAAGTACTCATGTTTCAGTAAAGTCATTTTATGCTTCAAAAATATGTTTTATTCAAAAATGGTTTTTATTGCATTTTTGCATGAAAAATTTATAATCAATTTATATCATTTTTAGAAATTTTATTTGAGTAAATTAATATCATTTTTAAAATTATCATGTCAATATTATCTTAGGATTATTTTTTAGGATTTTTCAAAAAATATTTACTCTAATAAATAGTGAAAAAATACCAATGTTTATAAAAAAATCATTTATTTTCAAGTAAATTCCCAATTATGTTTTGAATTTGATATTAAATTAAACTCAGACTAATTTAATAATAAATGATCTAATTAATTACATATTAATCATTATTATAATTTATTTTGGTATTAGTTAATTTTTTGTCTTAAAACACATTTTTATAAAAACTATTTTTATACATGCAATGTGTTATTATCTTAATAAATTAATTTAATCCCAATTGATTAATTTTTTTAATGAAATATAAATATTATATAGTCAATATAATAATTTAACATTCAATTTATGATTTTTATAAGGAAATTAAGGGAAGTAAATTAAGTTTTACGCTTAAAAATTCATTTTTTGAAAACTGGTTTTCATTGCGATTTGTGCGCTTAATTGAAATTAAATCGTGCCACTTATAGAAATTGAATTTGGTAAAATGGATTTAATATTTTAAATCATAATACTTAATATAATTCAATAGGTTCAACTTAAGTTTTTATATTTATGAATAGTAAAAACATTAAAATTTTGTTACCACGGTTAATGTTAAAAAGGGTTTACTAGGGGGGTAAACCATGAGATAAGGGTAGGATTTCCACTCAAACCTTTGAAATTATTATTATTTGAAGATTTTTAAACCATATATTAATATAAATTCTAATCCCTATCCATTTGTAACACCCCAATATTTTATGGTATGTCTCTTTTAAATTTAGCATATTCGATAGCTTACGTTGCATGCAACACTGAATTTAAACGAACTATGATATACAATTAAATATTAACATAAAAATTAGAATAATAATGTGATAATTATAAATATTAATCTATAAATTATTATAATAACCTCACCTATGAGTGTATAAATAAAATTTAGGTATCTCATAAATGAAAATATGATATATTTATATCATGGAATAAGTAAATAAATGTTTTAAAAAATGATAAATTAAGTGTTGGTATTTTTGTGAAACATAATGTTTATTTATAATTTATATAATGATTAAAAAAATTATTTTCATAAAATAGTTTCATAAATTAATATTTTGTTTCATTATAATTATAAGATAATTTTATGAGATAATAATTATTTTTTCAAAGTGTCGTAAAATCAGTTATAATATTAAAATCGGTATTTTTTGAATAAATGATGATTTTATTTAAAAATTAAATTTATCATATTTAGAAAATTATTTTCATAAAATGGATTCCATTTTTTAAATCTACATGTTAAAAAATGTTTAGGGTGATTTTTCTGGGATTTTTCTAAAATAGTTGAATATTTGGTGAATAGTGAAATACAATAATTTATGGTATTTAAAATTATAAGTAAATAAATGAATTTTTGAGTCATGGTGGATTTATGGAATATGTAAGTGGCAATTATCTAGAACTAACATTCTATATTTACTATACTTATTCACAAGAATCAACACTGTTGAAATTCTTGAGCCAAAATAATAAATTAATGACTAAAATAATAAAAAACACCCCTCTCCTCCACTCTAAATACCACCCCTCACCACAACTTATCCTCACACCTTCTAAGTCTTATATATTTATTATATTATACCCAATTCCTATTCTAAACCTATTCCCCACAGTTCTTACTGGTTTCACCAAAAGACTATTTATAAGCACTTTTAGGAGATTCTCAAGGATAACACTTAAGAGGCAAAACCCTCCCTCTTTCTCTTTTAGTTTCTTTTATTTTCTTATCCTCACCTCACCTCACCTATACAAATTAAAATGATAACTATATTATCATATATATACTATAATTTTATTTTTTATTGTAATATATATCATCAAATCTCTTCTCCTCCCCTTTTGTTCTAAAAATGAAAACATCTCCGTGAGGTGTTGATTCACCGCCTTCATAGACGATGAGTTTTCATTTTTTCATTACTAACTTCAATTATATTCATAAAACCATTTTTATGGTAAAAAAATATTATTATATGTGTTTTAAAACTTATTTAATGTTATGTAACTAGTATATAAACATATTATTAAATAAAACAATACAAATTCATGATGGTCGTAAAAACCGCCAAAATAAATTAAATCATTTTCATTAACGTTTTATCTAATGAATCATCCTAATAACATATAAAAAATGATATATAATAAAATTTAAACTTCTATAAGTTCATTAATAACATATAATTTCAATTATATAGGATTATTCTCATTTTACATGAACTTCCATACCTGTATACAAGCGAAACGATCATGAAAACCAAGAAAACGAACACACCCAAAACAAAAAAGAAATTAAAAATAACAAACCATATAAATTATCATATATGAACTTAATAAAATTACAATAAATCAAATATATTTTTTATAAATTCTTAATTAATTAATTAATGAATCTAATTTGATTATCTAGAAAATTAAGTACAAGTGCAGAATGCTTTCGGACATAAGGTAAGAGGTTTCTCACCTCACTTTTATTTCTATGAGATATTCCTTATTTTCCAATTATTAATTTTGTGTGGTGTATATATAATACCCTATGCTATATCATATCATGAATCTATTTATCTTCATGTTATTAAATGTTTCATTTGATGATCATTAATTTTATGGGGCATACGTTCGACTGTTTGCAGAGTGGTAAAGAGATTCTCAAACCTAACTCCCTTTCGTGGGGTTATACCTATTTCATGAAAAATTTCAGTGTGTATGTTCATTTAATATTTATAAAACATAATTTCATTTATATTAAATTTTATTTTTGGGGATATACATGTTTCCAATATGATTTTATGACAAATATAATGAATTTTCCAAAAGAACTCTTCTTTCCAAAGTAAAAGGTTATTTATCTCAAGAAATTTTCAATGATTTTGTTTAAGTATTTTCATATATGTCAACACCATATATTAAATATTATGATTAATTTAGGTTGATATCTTATGATACGATCTACCATATTTTATTGAATGGTTTATGTTTATTTTGACCGGGGATGTACTATCTTGACACCGTTCACCATATTACTCTGGATAATTTATGATTATGTTTACTAATTAGGGAAATTATTTACATTTTATATGATAGTTTAAATATGAATATATATGTTGATTATTTTCACCCCTTCTATATTAGGAATTCATTGGACTTAGTAAGTGTTGGGCGAGGCCCGCTATAGCCCCTTGATACATCGGTAGGTATCATGAGACAAACTAGACTGGGTTTTGGCCGATGCCTTACCCATTTATGTAGAATTCTTGTAAGATCCATTGATGGTATGTTTATTATGTCCCAAATTATGAATTAAATCATTATGATATTATTTATTGATAATCCATGTGATTATTTGACTAGTATAATATCCATAGTTTAGTTTCATTCTCATATGATTATTTATATGACATTATTTGATTAGATTTTATTCCTACCATATTATGATCAAGATTACGTTTTAATGGAATGTGTTTTTAGTTATTCATCTTAACTTATTATTTATGTTTATTTATGATAGATTTATTTGTATACTTACCCTTACAGAGTATCTAAGCTTACACATTTTTTATATTTTATTTTTCCCTAGGATGCTAAGATGTATATTATGTTTGACATGTAAGGATAATATAGGATAATAGGGGTTATTAAAATGGAGTTACTATGTTTTATTTAATTTAAAATTTTAATTTAATACTCATGTTTGTATCTAGTTTTTCAAATCTACTAAACTATTTGGTCTTTTGGGATGTGATCACTTGTATTTAGTACCAATGTAATAATGTAAGGAATTGGCTCTGGTCTACTAAGGTCAGGGTATTTATAGTTGGTATCAGGGAAATTTTAGTAGGAACTTTGTAAACTAGGTTTAGGAAATCCTATATTATAGAACATAACCATAATATATAATTTCAGGATAACTATAGAAGAACATCCTAAGAAAACTATGTTTATAAGTTTAGCTACTCATAAAATTTTCAATTTATGTTAAGTATTTCACTAGTTTTGGGATTATACATTATGTTTCATAATGATATGATATAATATAGTGTATGTCATTATTTAGAAATGGAACCTCACAAAAGGAATGAGAACCTCACTGATTCACATGATACAAAGATTAAGGAGGATCAAGTCTTTTATAGTCTTATTATAATCTTTCGAAGGGAAAAAATCTCCTAAAAATTATCATCATATAAGGATATAGTATCATGTGCTAAAGTGACAAAGAAATAATTCTCTAAGTATTATGGATTCATAGGAAATCATGATAAAAATATTACATCTAGGAAAAATTTGGATAAAGGAATGAATAGAAAGAATTATTTTCCCATATGTAATAATTGTGGAAAGAAACACCTTGGTGATTGCTTAAAAGGAATGAGAGTTTTATACAAGTGTAGAGAGAAATACCATAATTATTGTGATTATAAGGGTAATAAAAAGGTTTATGATGTATAATGATTTAACTAAAAGGTTATGGGACACTATTCAAATTTATGTCTCAAGCTTCGAAGGAATATACTCCAAAAGAGGATAATGAATCATGGTCAAGCTTATGATACTACCTCAGATGAAGAGGAATGATTAATATGACTGTGTTTTGATTTAAGAATTATGTTATTTGATTATTTTATAAATAATTCTTTAGTTATAATAATCACGATATATATAAGGATTGTACTGCAGTACTTATTATTTAAGGAATTGGAAGCATGTGATGAATAACACCAGTAATTAAGAGAAGTTATTCTATTGTAAGTTGATATTCTTGAAAAACATCACATGGGAAAGATAACCCCATATATGTGATTGATGTTGAGATAATAATAAATAGATGTTTATGGGATAATATTATTGACCATGAATTTGGTTAGTGATCTGATGGTTTATGTTATGATGGAATTATTATATGCTTGTATTTAAGGAATATATTCAACAACCCGAGATTTTACTCTTCGAAGCATGAATGATTTCATAATGGTTTAAAGGAGATTAAGGCATTCATATATTTAGTATGTGAAAATAATAACTACAATATTTTGTGGAATCTTATGTTAAGTTTATTTTGTAAATTTAGTGACCTTCCTTATAAATTTTTGTCTTTGAATTTGGAAAGATAGATTTTTGACGAGTCTTAAGGTTAACACCTTATGGAATGGATTAAGGATATTATTGATTAATATTAAAGTATAATTTATCAAATTGGATAACATTTTCTAACACTTTTGGTTTTAATAAACATTTAAAGGCTGAAGGAATGACTTATGGATCTTATGACTCATAAAAGTGATTCAAGAATAAAATTTTTCCTTAATTATCCATCTTCAGATTTAAGAAATAAAGTGGAGATAGATTGAAGCACAACCAAAGGATTAGATTATAAATTGGAATGGAATCAAGTAATTTTATTTTATCAAGTGCATATGGATAGTAAAACAACCCATAAAATATAGGAAAATGAATTTGGAACAAAAACTTTATCTATTTACTTTTCTTTCTAAGAAATCAATGGTATTTTAACCAATCATAGATTTATGGTTTTGTGATGGTTAAATTTCTAATGGCCATATTCTCTATCACTCTCCATAATAAATTTATAGTTTTATTTCTCTTCCCTATACATGTTTTCACTTCCCTCTAATGTTCTCCTATTAGAAATCCTATTTTGGTGGTGATCTTCGCATGCTCCCTTCCCTGCATTTAAGAGGAAGTTTAATTAACCCTTTTGATGATGTGGTATTTCCATAAAGGTATTTTGAAATGAAATCTCCATGATTAACAACCACAAGTTTAAATTATGAGGATGCAATTTATTAAAGGAGGGGAGAATGTAACACCATAAGATTTTATGGTATATCTCTTTTAAATTTAACATCTTCAATATCTTACATTGCATGCAACACCGAACTTAAATGAACCATGATATACTATTAAATATTAACATAACTGTTGGAATAGTAAAGCGACTGTTAAAAATAGTAATCTGGATATTAAAAAAATAACATAAGCTATGATAGTATAAATAAATTTTATGTCTCTCATAAATGAAAAAATGATATATTTATATCATGTAATAAGTAAATAAATGTTTTAAAAAATGATAAATTAAGTGTTGGTATTTTTGTGAAACGCAAATTTTTATTTGCAATTTTATATTTAATATAATGATTTAAAAAAAAATTATTTCCATAAAATAGATTCATAAATTAATATTTGATTATATTATAATTATAAGATAATTTTATGAGACCATAATTAATTTTTTAAAGTGTCACAAAATCGGTTATAATATTAAAATTAGTATTTTTTGAATAAATGATGATTTTATTTAAAAATTAAATTTATAATATTTATAAAAATTATTTTCATAAAATTATTTCCATTTTTTAAATCTATAGGTTGAAAAATTTTTAGGTTTAATTTTTAGGATTTTTCTAAAATAGTTGATTTTTTTGGTGAATAGTGAAATATGATAATTTACGGTATTTAAAATTATAAGTAAATAAATGAATTTTTGAGTCATGGTTGAGTCATGGATGATTTAAGTGGACATTATTTAGAGCTAAAATACTATATTTACTATACTTAGTCACAATAATCAATATTATTGATAATCTTGATCCAAAATAATAAATTAATGACTAAAATAATAAAAAACTCCCCTCTCTTCCACTATAAATACCACCCATCACCACCTCTTATAATCAAACCTTATAAGAATTTTATATTGATTATATGCTTCCCAATTACACTCCCAAACATATTCCCCACATTCTGATCTTGCTGATATCACCAAAAGACCATTTCTAAGTGCCTCAAGGAGGTTTTCAAGGATGACACTCAAGAGGTAAAACCCTTCCTCTTTCTCTTTTAGTTTCTTTTCTTTTCTTATCCTTACCTAAAATAAACTATTCAAAGTAACATGATAAATATAGTATAATATATATACTATAATGTTATTGTGTTAGTGTAATATCCATCATCAAATCTATTCTCCTCTCCTTTTGTTCTAAAAATGAAAACATCGTCCGCGAGGTGTCGATTCACCGCCTTCATGGATGATGAATTTTTGTTTTTCATTATTGAATTCAAGGATGTTCATAAAACCTTTTTTATGGTTAAAAAATATTATAATATATGTATTGAAACTTTTTTAATGTTTTGTAATCAGTATATAAACATATTATTAAATAAAATGATACTAATTCACAATGGTCGTAAAAACTGCCAAAATAAATTAAATCATTTTCATTAACATTTTATCTAATTAATAATACCCATAACAAATAAAAAATGTTATAAAAGACAATTTAAACTTATTTTAGTTAATTAATAACATATAATTTAAATTTTGGAGGATTATTATCATTTTAAATGAACTTCCATACCCGTATACAAGTGAACTGCTCATGAAAACCAAGAAAACAAACACACCCAAAACAACAAAATTAAATATTATAAATCATATAAATGGTCATAAATGAACGTAATAAAATTTTAATAAATAAAATATATGTTTTATATGTTCTTAATTAAGTAATTAATTAATATAATTAGATTATCTAGGATATTATGTACAAGTTCAGAATGCTTTCAGACATAAGGTAAGGGGTTTCTCATCTCACTTTTATTTATGTGAGATATGCCTTATTCTCCAATTATTCATTGTGTGTGGTGTATATATGATAACCTATGTTATATCATATCATGAATCTATTTATCTTAATGATATTCAATTTTCATTTGATGATCATTAATTTTATGGGGCATACGTTCGACTGTTTTCAAAATGGTAAGGGGATTCTTGATCCCAACTCCCTTTCATTGGGTTATAACTCTTTCATGAAAAATTTCAGTGAGGATGTTCCTTTAATATTAATAAAACATAATTTAATTTTTATACCATTTTCTTTTTAATTATATACATGTTTCTAATATTATTTTATGGAAAATACAAATAATTTTCCAAAATAACTATTCTTTCCAAAGTAAAAGGGTATTTCTCTCAAGAAATTTTCAATGATTTTATTAGTGTATTTTAATATATGTCAACACCCTCTATTGAATCTTATTATTAATTTAGTTTGATATATTATAATACCATATACCATATTTTATTTAATGGGTTGTGATCATTTTGACTAGTTATGTACTATTTTGATACCATTCACCATATTACTCTGGATAGTTTATGATTATGTTTACTGATTGGGGAAATTTTTTACATTTCATATTATAGTTTAAATATGAATATATGTGTTGATTATGTATCATCCATTTCATATGATGAATGCATTGGACTTAGTAAGTGTCGGGAAGGGCCCAATATAGCCCCTAGATTCTTCAGTAGGTCTCATGAGACAAACTAGACCAAGTTTTGGCCGAGACCTTACCCATTTATATAGGCTTATTGGATGAGGACTTTATGATATGTTTATGATGTCCCAAATTATGCATTCCCTCATTATGAGATTAGTTATTGATAATCCATTCGATTACTCAACTACTAGAATATCCATGTTTAAGTTTCATTCTTATATGATTACTTATATGGCATTATTTAATCATATTTTATTCCCACTATATTATGATTAATATTATGTTTTAATGGCATGTTTTTTAGTTATTCACATTGCCTTATTATTTATGTTTATTTATGATAGCTTCTGTTGTATGCTTACCCTTAATGATCATTTGAGCTCACCAATTTCTTATGTTTTATTTTCACCCAGGATGATAAGAGGTATATTATGTTTGACATTCATGGATAATCTATGAGAATAGGGTGTTTACAATGGAGTTACTATGTTGTATTTCATTTCAAGTTGTAATTTAATACTTATGTTTGTATCTAGTTTTCTAAATATAATAAACTATTTGGTCATTTGGGATATAATCACTTATACTTAGTACTAATGTAATAATGTAAGGCACCAGCTCCGATCTAGTGGGGTCAGGGTATTTACAATATCCCCATGAAAGTGACATTAAATCATTGAAATCTTTTAATAAATTCCATGTGTGTCCCTCCCCTCACTTATAAAAGGGAACATATTCTCCTCTTTTATTTATACTATTTGAGATTTATAGATTAGAAAAACCCTAATACAAAAACTTCCTATAATCATTCTCTTAATCCTAGATCATTCATTCTTCTTTTAATACCAATCCTTCAAGGCTTAAAGAGTAAGCCAAATGAGGTATCTCAAAGAATAGGTATAGATCTTAACCACACTATTTTAATTTTATTTCTTCTTATAACTCCAATAAAAAAGTTTTATCCATAAAAACAATATTAATATTGTATTATAAATATATTTATATGTTATTATGATGATTACATAACCATTTACCACCTATTATCAATCAAATGAGAGATGAAAGTATCGCTTGTGCGTATGTGTAGACTACCGCCTCCACATAGTGATATGACTCATTTTCAACCACTATAATTCATGTTTGGTTATTATGATATATTTAATGTATTTTATATGATATTTATTTTATAATAATGATTATGTAAAGGTGAATTAATATTTACCTTTGTTTTTTTCCATCCATCAAAAAAGGGAAATGTCACTCATGCGTACGTACGAACAACCGTCCCCATGTAGTGATGTAATTATTTTATTATAACCAATTTATATGAATGGTTATAAATAGGAATATAATGGATATATATGATATTTATATCATAATTAAAATTATAGATATTAATAAACCTTGATCAAAGTTCATGTACCATAACTATCGTACCAAAACATACATGAAAAATGAAGTAGTTAACACACGAAATGTTGATGATAATGAAATATTGTTAATAAATAGGTGATAATATGATATAAGAAAATCAAAAATGGTATTATAATTATTAATATGGTTATTTTATATAATTATAATAAATTTAAATTTATTATACAGGAGGTTTGAGTACTAAAAAATCTAGATGAACCTGATGTGAGGGTTTTATGTTACAATCAATTTTTTTTACCGGTATTGTTTATTATTAAATATAATATGATGAAACTATATAATATATATAAAAAAAGTCTTATGTATTTTCTTTTACTATGATTATTTAGGGATATTATGTGTTTTACTTTTATTTTTATCCCATTAAGTACTTAATTAACTGAAAAAATGTTTTTAAGGAAAACCGACCATGTTTTTCTCTTCGGTTGGGAATATTTTCTTCCATGTAAATATATTTTTTAAAATGTTTTCAAGAATGTTTTACTATTATAAAAATATTATTTAAATCAAATTTTGACTATATTTTACTTTCCTTACCAAGGATTAAAATTAACCTTCTTATCATTTTCCAAATGTTGTATTTTTGACTTTTTAATGAAAATGTGAAATGAATTTTTGTACTAATAGACACCACATGAAAAAATACACCCACCATAATGAATATTATTTTGTTTAAATATTCATTTTTTCAATGAAAATAAATTTTTTCCCTTAATATTATGTAAATTTTTATATTCTAAATAAGTGATTTTAAATAAAAAGTGTATTTTTCTCAAGAAATGTTATAGCGATCATTCAAAGATATTTTTTTCTATAACAACATACTTTGATGTTTATTATGATTTACTAGGGATATGATCCAATGTTACTATATTTATTATTTATTTGGATGGTTTATAATTATGATAATGAAATTTTTATAAAACCCATATCCTTTTCATGAGTTATAATATGATGATATGATGTCTATTTTATGATCTTATGGTACACATATGTATGGTTTTCATTATGTGATGGGTGGTAAAAAAATTATATTTCCCTACAATGCATTGGGGGAAGTAAGGATATCTCATGAGATAATAAAGATTGTAATGGGGAGGAATCTAGTCCAGTAATGGATTTTTTCCAATAAGATGATCTTGGGGGTGAACCTTGACTAAGGAAATGATGGAATGGGGAGTGAACCCAATCCAATATGATAGTATTATAAGTAAGTCTTATCTAAGTAAATAATTTTATATGATTATGTGAATTCCAAAAACTTATTTCAATACAACACAAACCATGTTCTATAACCCATTGTTTAGAAATTTATTGAAAATAAACACCACAAAGTACATGAGGAGTTAGGGAGTGAAATAAAGTGAAAAACCACTTTAGAATAATAAAAATATTTATATATGGGATCATCTACCATCCCTACCTCTTGGATAGAAAACCCCCTTCCATGTTTTGGGATGATTCCATATCTCATAATTATTATCATTCGGTGGGGTTGGATCTTCCATCAGACCTGAGCTCTCCAATACTAACTTGGAAGTTTCTTGTCCAACAATAAAATTGATCCATGAGTAGTTCCAAATTCTTCACAATAAACCTACTTAATATTAGAACTATTTAAAATTTCAATTAGACTTATATTGTTTTTACTAGATTCCAATGAATCCATAGATGTACTGAGGTTTCAGACATCAGAGGCCTCTTACAAAACATCAACCCATGCTTTATTTCCCCTCCCCTACCCATCCAAGACATTCCCAGTAGGACTTTCTTCATCAAAATAATCCTTCCTCTTATCCTTAACTGAATGAGTGAATTTAGATAGATCTAAAAATAAAGTCCCCTTTATAGTGGTATAACCTTTATAAGGTTTAGCTTGAATAAAATAATCAAAAAAATATTTTGTTTCCCTTTGTGATCAAAAGAAGCAACCAGGAGGTCATTTCGATTCTATTAGATATTTATTATATCCTGAGTATCACATTCCTTATCAAACTTATACTCAACAACATGTCCATGGGGCTCATGCTGCACTGGAGTAGCATTTTTTCCTTGCACCTATCCTTTACTAGAACCTCTATGAAGGGTGATATTTATGAATAAAATAATAAAAAATTATGTAGATATTTTATGTACCGGTTTTTTATGTATCCAAGTTTCCAAACAGTAAACCTCTACAGTCCTTATACATATATTATTATGAAATGTATTGAATATTCTTATAAAATGATGTAATATTTTTATAAGAAATGTATGGGTTGATATAGTTGGTATCAAAGGAAAGGTTTAGTAACTTTTGATAACTAAGATGAGGAAACTTTAGCGAGAACCCTTAGGATAATCCTAAGTATAGAAGAATATCCTAAGTTATTATAAATAAAGGATCGTGGTTTCCCTAAGAAAATATATCCATATCTGGATACTAAAGGTGGATATGGTTTTGTAATAGATGTATCTAGGGGTTATAACCTCGAAAAGAGTTGGTCGAGTATACCCTGAGCATTATTCTGGTGCATAGTGAATGATCCCTCACTACACACCTGGTTTGACACTCCTAGAGGATATTATTAGGTTAATTAACATTTTATTTAAGTGCCATTATAAAATATTTAAATAGATATTAACCATAGATAACCTAGGTTAAACCTAAGGTGTTATATATTGAAGATAAAGTATCAGGATTTAAATATCCTATGAATGATTTTTCATGATTTATCACTCTAATTAATGATTATTGATGGTCATGCTAACCATTTTGGGTTTTAGTACGGGATTGAAGATAAAATTATGAATTTGAGGAGGTGACAGGTACACTCAAATATTGAAGTATCATATTTGATCTTAGTTACATTAATTCATTTATATCATTAAAAATATCAAGGAATAATTATTTTTATCCTCAATGAATAGATATTGAAATAACAATAAAAACTCATAATGGTATGCTAATCATATCTCAAGTATACGAATCTTACCTAATTGAAGTTTGTGGGACTCTGCTTCTTCAAAATATTTTTTACTCTTACTCTAGTTGAATTTGATGTGATTTTAGGCATGGATTGAATTTATTTATATAAATAACATATCAATTTCTGAGGAATATAAGTCACATTTGATATTTCGAATCAACCTATGATTGTCTATTGGTGTAAGTATAAATATGAAATTCTAATAGAAATTATATCCATTGCATGTTTCTTGATTTCTATTCAAAGGGGGTATTTATCTCAAATGGTTGGGGAGAAACTCAATATCGAAGATACTCCTACTATATGATATTTTTTTGATGTATTTTTAGAAGAGTTACATAGTCTTACTCTGAATCATGAATTCAAGTTTTCAATAGAACTTATACCTGGTTCTACACCTATTTCAAAGAATCCATACATAATGAAATTTATTGAGTTATAAGAATTAAAGAAGAAACTCTAGTAAAATATTGATAAGGGATTCATTTTTCCAAGTGCATCACTATGGTCTGCACCTATACTTTTTTGTTAAGAATAAATACAGATCAATGAAACTTTGTATTGATCATTAGGAACTTAACAAGATCAAGATCAAGAATAATTATCTTCTTCCCTATATTGATGATTTTTTTGATCAATTATGAGGAGATAAAATATTTTTCCAATCTTCAATTTGGATACAATTAGTTTATGGCCAAAAGTGAAGACATACCCAATACAACTTTCCATTCAAGGCATAGACACTATGAATTTACAGTGATGCCATTTAGTCTTACTAATGCTCCCACCATCTTCATGGATTTAATAAATAGAGTCATTATAGATTACCTTGATCAGTTTCTAGTAATCTTTATATATTTGATTCTTATATATTACAAGAGTAATAAAGAGTATGGCGATCACTTGAGGATTATACTGAAGACCCTAAGGAAAGAAAATCTATATGAAAAATTTATCAAGTGTGATTTTTTTCGACATAAAGTTTCATTTTTGGGCCATATAATATCAAATGAGGGTATATCAGTAGATCCATAAATGACTGAAGTTATTAAACATTGGACCATACCAACCATCATGACACATTCATCCACTCTTGAACCATTTGGATTTTCTTGGTCATGCTACGTAGTATATCTGGACCAAGAATCAATGTTTCTATTACCTTCATCCAGCACAATGGATAAAGAAACATTTGATCATTAAATTTTTTCAAATAGAGCCATGCCAATGGATGAATGATAGCTTCTATTATCGGTAAACTCAACCAGAGGTTGGTGTTTCACCCATGATTTGTCAAAATAAAAAATTAAAATCACAACATATCCTCTAGTGTCTAGATAGTCTACTCCATTTTTCCATCTTCCTGAGGGTGAAAAGTAGTGATAAGCCACAACTGAGAGCCAAAGGAATGTTGTAATCCTCTCCAGACCTGCGAGGTAAAATGAAAATCCCGATTATAGATGATGGTCCTTGATAATTCATGAAGCCTAATCACATAATCTATATACCTCCTAGCTAATAAATCCAAAAAAATTGATTTATAGATCACCAAAAAATGGGACGACTTCGTCAATTTGTTCACAATCACCCAAAAAAATCATATCCTTATTGATCCCAAGGTAACCTGATGATGAAATACATCGATATGTCCTTCCATTTACACTTGGGATATCCAAATTCTACAACATCCCTTAAGGAACTTGGTACTTAACCTTTACCTATTGATAAAATAGACACCATGCCATGAAATCCACCACCAACTACTTTATCCTAGGCCACTAAAGATGCTTCCTCAAGCCACAATACATATTAGAAACACCAGGATGTATCTTTAAAGGTAAGATATGAAGCTTGTGGATAAATTACTCACAAAATACCAATGGAACAAATAGATTCCCTTGAAATAACATCTGCTTCTAACCATCCTCTGACTATCCCTCTAGAGCATCACTAAGGCCAACACGACCACATATCATCTATACCTTTGAGTCTCCCCACTGAGACCCTTAAACCCTTGGATGATTTCATAGTTATCTGATAAATAAAACCTCAACCACTTCTTTCCCAAACATTGAGATTCTTTTCTACAAGACCCTCCATCCTTCTCTAAACATCCATGGACTCATGAACTATATCTTTTTTATATATCAGACACAACACTTTAGTAACAAAATAACCAATTCCCAAGGTTTTTTATATCTGAAAATCATCATCTTGGAGAAACTCCATCCACCTATGGTGGTTAAAATTCAGATCCCACTGATATAATACATATTTTAGGATCTTATGGTATGTGAATACCACAAAGTGCTAATCTATGAGGCAATTATACCACATATTCATTGAAAACATGACTGTTTCTAACTCCAGGTCATGGGTGGAATAGTTATGCTTATGGGGACTTAACTTCCTAGACCCATAAGAGATTACCACCTTCTACGATATCAAGAATCATCATAAACCTAGATGAGAAACATCACAAAAAAACCTCAAATTTCATAACCCCCTCAAGAAAATTAAGCACCTAGGAACTGATCAACCTATCCTTTAGGTAATCAAACACTGACTATCACTGACCAGTATAAAAAAAATCCTAATACTTCATGGTCAAATCTATCATAGGGTCTATAATTAAAGATAAATTGGATACAAACCTTTGATAATAGCTTACAATATGATGTAAACTAAAAAACTTTTCCATATTCTTGATTGATTCCTAAGAAAAAACTACCTTGATCTTTGATGGGTCCATGAACACACCCTTATGAGACCCTCTATTCCCAATGAAATGTACCTATTGTATCTATAACATTTACTTGAATAACTTTACATAGAGATGATTCTATCGAATTACCTATAATATAACTATGAGATGATCAACATGCCCCTCCCATGACATTGAGTATATCAGGATTTCATCAATGAACATAACTATGAGCTAGTCTAAAAAATCATGAAACCTAGAGTTTATGAGCCCATGAACACAACTGGTGCATTCATGACACTAAATAACATAGACATAAAATTGGAGTGCCCATACCTTCACCTAAAGTCAGTCTTTGAGATATCTTGGTCCTTCATCCCAATCTAATGGTATCCATGCCACAAGTTGATCTTAAAAAAATTTGTTTCCTTAAACTATTCAAATATATCATCAATCCTTGGGAGGGGGTAAAAGTTCTTGAAAATCATCAAATTCAACCTATGATATTCAATGCACAACCTTAGACTACTATTTTCCTTCTTGGAGAACAATATTGGAGAACCCTAAGGAGACACACTAGGTTGGATGAAACCCCTCTATATTAGATCATCAACCTGTAGCCTCAACTCATGCAGATCCATAGGTTCCATTCGATAAGGATCTATTAAAATCGAAGACTCACCTAGTTTTAAATCTATCCAAAACTCGATGTAGCATCGAGAGGATAGTGTCATAACCTCATCTTAAAAAATCAAGAAACTCCTCCACAACTCTAGGAACACCCTATGCCTAAGATTTTACTGATAGCTCTACCAAATATGATAGAAGGGGCTCTACTTTCCTGCCACCCATCTAATAATTCTACTCACCAATGAATTCCACTCACTCTCTATCCATATAAGAAAATAAAACTCTCATTTGAAATAAATTGATAACTACATGTATAAAATATAGTCAATCCATTCCCAGGATAACATCATATGGATATATCTATAAAAATAAGAAATCCACCACTAATTGGTGCTACCCCATCCCTACTCTATATCCCCATCACACATTGAACAAATAATCCTAACCTTAAAATGGTGTGAATAACACCAGGGAAATAAGAATTATCTCCACCACCAGTCCCAATGAATATAATTAAGTAGAAGAAATAAAGTACTGCAAGGATATCAAATCAAACATGGCACAAGTAGGGGTAGATGATAAATTGATCACACCTAAGAGAACTTCTAGGATTGATAATATTGACACCTCCATCACAAGAACCTACCCACACCCAAATCCTCTTCCTCTCTACTAATGGACTCCCTGACCATGCTCTGGCCTAGGTCCCTGGGGATGGAGAAACCTTGATGCTTCTCTTTACCGACTCCACCTTCCTTCAACTTCTAAACAAACATCATAGATCCCTATGGCTGGTACTGCACCAAAGGAAACTGTTGCTGTTGAAGGAAAGAGGCCTGAACATTCACCTAATAATATTCTCCTTGAGTTGTCAAACGCTAATCCTATTAGTGAATGTGAACCCCGTTGACATATCATGAAAACGGGATGCCCTCAATAGGTTCTTGGGATCCAATACCCCTAAAATGATGTGAAAAGTTTTTTTGAGGTTTTTTACCTATTGATCATAACCCTGACTGCCTAGAAATTTTCAATCCACTACCTGAAGACTTGCTCCATAAGATGCCCATTAGCTACTCTATCAAGGATCACCTACTAGATAAGGAGTCTACTCAATAACCTCTACCTTATTCTGCACCTCCAGATACATAGGAAAAATAAATGGGGTAACTTCATACCTAATTGTTGAGTAAAACACCTCCTCTAGATACTGTGGTTGGGAATCCTCATCTGGAAAGACATCTGATAAAAAATACAGGAGGTACTTGAACTTGATTCTAAGTTCTTGCACGCTCAAGCATCCCTATTGGAGAGAAAAAAACTTACACCTCTTTAAAAATTTCATCATCAATGATAAGAACTCAAAAAAAATCCTTCTATAAGTTATCCCATGAAACATCTATCTCCTTTAATTCAACAAGATAAAACATCCACCACTGACATGAAAATCCTCGTATCGGGTTAACCATCAATGACACCCAAAACTCAGTCTGAGATTAAATCTGAAAAAAATCAATCTTAAGCTCCACCAACCAATGATCTGTCTCCAAAATAGAGATGATCCTATCATAATTACCCAATATTTACTTTTGAAAGGCACACAAGGACATCTTCCATGATTTATCCTCCTCTGTCGGGTTAATCTTCCGACGATCAAATAGATTAGCTTGCTGAACCTTTACTACCAAAGTTCCATGTGGATGATAACCATGATTCATTTATAAGAAACAAGAATCCATAATCCTAGTGTCATGTATTGATATCAAAGTTTATTTAATAAATTTATTTTAATTCCCCAAATTTACCCCAATTTAGATAGGAATAAAAACTAGTATGATGCATGTATCTCTCCTAGATCTCTACCCTACAAGTGACACAACCTCCCTTGGCCATTCAATAGACTTAGGGTCCTCAAATCAGATCATGGGGAGCCCTCTAATCCCATTTTCTATTTGGTATCCCTAGTATATGTTAGGTACCAAGATCAATTTTCACAATTTACCTACTAACCCATGAAATCCTCATAATTACTTACTCCAAACTCCATCATATCAATCAATCAAACCTATAATAACACTCCATCACAAACCCTAAACTCCAAATATACCATATCCTGAGTCAAAAATGAAGGAAGATAGATAATGACCCATTATTCTCACCTTTATTAGGCCTCTAGTTAGATACTAACATTGAGGGTACAAAAATCTCACATATAGAAGGCATTACCTTCAATAATAATAACAAGGATCGAGAGATAGGATAAATCAACTACAAATAAACTCCATCGCATAATATAAAAACAAAATAAAACCATCCCACAATACATTAACAATGTCAAAAAATATAGATAAAAGTCTGTAAGTAAATACCAAAACTAGTCCAACAATAGTGACACAACAAAAACTCCAAAATCCAAGATAGAAATGTCTAGCTCAACCTTATAAATCCTCCTAGAAACCTGAAAAAAATTTATATATATTTAGGGTGAGTATAACATGTATAATTTTTAGGATCATACCAAATGTATCTTGTACACATGTGAAAAGAGTATACTAATGCACTGGTGAACAAACAATAGAACCAACATACACCTAAATAGGTCAAATAATATATCCAAAACTCACTATGCATGATCACCAAATATAACATCAAATATAATAACATAGTATTGAGGAATATAAAGTAAAGGAACCCTGCAACTAACCCCCATTTATTTTCTGCTCCCACACCCCAACATAAAACATCTTATGCTTTCATTACTTCTATGAATATCTCATAACATAACCATCCATCTCTGATATGGGTTGGTATGAATACCTACCCATCCTGACCACTCATAGGGTATAAAATCTCATGATAACATTAGTCATCATCAAATAAAAACCTCATACACATAACCACATATCATATCCAGTGCAGCAGGGTATCATAAACATAAAGAACATCAACTTTGTTCCCTCCCCCCACCACACATAACCTCCACCACATATCTTATCCTCATCATCACCAAGAGATCTCAAAAACCAACTTGTATCATCACTGGGTGATCTCCAACACCAAACCCATATCACCGGGTGATCTCCAAAACCAAACCATATCATCATCACTATTGATGAATGAAGAGAAGGGAAGAGGGGGTTTCCAACCATCCAATTTACAACCATCCTGGATGTTAGGGAAAACACTCAAAACCCAAAAAATTTGGGTGTTGGTAAGGTTATTTATATTGGTTGGTGTGAGTATCTAAATATCATAGAATAGAATATAGATAACACATAATACCCAACTTATGGGTTAAAAACCAATGTACTAGTGTAATCCATAACACCACCACTTCACCTCATGACATTCATCACAACTGCTTCCACAAATATATGCATCACCCCAAAGAACCACCACACATATCCATACAATTTCCACTTTTTATTATAGGTCACACCATTTTCTAGAATTATTTAGTTTCTACTAACTCCCATTTACTAATCCATTTCATTAAAATTAACACAACTCATTCATTTATTATTAATTTCATTTAATCCAACTACTACACATCAATTTATACCATTCTTATATTTATTTCCATCCCATGCATATTCATTTACCAACCCACATCATTTCTGTTTCATCATTTCAATTCATTCCATGGCTAATCAGGAAACTAACACAACCACACCACATAACGACTTATCCACCCCACAACAAAAATTTCCACAACACATTGTATGCCAAACCATCACTACAACCCAACAATATCACTACAAGAACCACACATCATAACCACCACACATTATCCCAAAATATATCCCATTCCAACCAACCATCGCTTCGCTACCCAACACCTTCCACCTCAAACACGATCACTACCATCACTAATAAATCACCTCAAGATCCAAATACATCATACAACATAGAACAACAAGAACATCAACACATATTAGTACTTCTCATCTCCCACATTTACCATATTTCTAGTTTAAGGGATTTCACATAACATCACTTCTTCTTTATCATAGGTATTATCACACAATTCTAGTTTTCCACAGGCAACCAATTCATTAGACATATATAAGTGATTATCCTTTTTTAAGCATGGGTTAGGTAAAAAAATCAACACAATAAAGTTTTTATAATTATAATATCTACAACACAAACAAGTCTCCCAATAGCCGTGATTTTTATCAAGGGAAATAAGCATGTATAAATCTATCAACAATATCATAAAAAATAGTAAAAAATGAGATTTTTCCGCCATTCCCATTAAATTTATGATTTATACAATTAATTATATTATTAATATGACCCAGACCATTCACTTAATAGAAGTAAAAATCATGAAATCCCCATACATGCATTAAAAGAGTAAGAGAATGAGGATCCCCTACCACAATAATGATTTCAACATTATTTCTCAAGGATGGATCAAGAGATAGACAACCAACAAGCACAAAAAAGAAATTAAAACACCTAGATCAATATATAACACAAAAAAACTATCAATATACCTCTATAACACTACCCAAACCATTAGTCTTCTAAGGTAAAACATTCTCCAGAATAAGGAACAGAGGAAAAACTGGAAAGAAAAAGGGAAGAATCACCTTAGAATTTCCAACACTTGATATTTAGATTCTAAGGATTAAAGGCCATAATGAGAGGGTTAAAGGCCTCCTAAAATATCATAGGATTCACCCAATATTAAATAGAAAATAATATAAGAATATAAGGTTTTAAGGGATTCATGAATTTATAGTCAAATAGGGAGACATAATACCATAGTGCAATACCCTTCACTACAGTTCAAGGGTTTCGACACATGTTATGACTATGGTGTAAAGGAAGGGACCACACCATAGTTGGGATGGTTAGAACCACTCCCAATAAAGTTGGTTAGGTCAACACCATAGATCCTATAAACTAATATAAAGACCATGACACAAGAGAAACCACTGCACCATAAAATTCAATCACCACGAAGAAGGTCACGTTGTAGCCTTGATATAAAAAGTATCTACCTTGAAATATAAAGAACCATAAGAATCATCCTCTAAGAATACACACTAAAACTTAGTAAGCACACCAAAACTATACTGAAAATGAAAAAACCATCAAAATTCCACCTCTAAGTCTCTACACTATAGCCGATCTATCCATGTCCAGACACCCCCTTTATGGCGTAGCATAATCCCCCACACTGCAAAATTCTCCCCTAGATGAAATTCAATCTAAAAATCCACTATACACTCCTAAAACCCCTTAGAACTTCCCTCATACACCCCATAAACTTAATTCTCACCAAGTAATAAGTTGGGAGTCCAGACCATTATAGAGGTGGTAGTTGAAAGAACATACACTACTTTAAGAGTTTCAAGCAACAAGACATGATGGAATAGTTCAACAATCAAGCATATTGTATTTGAAATCCATTATATAGATTGATGTAATTAAGGGAGGTTAATGTAATGTTGGATTTTTTTTAAATTTTAGGTATATTCAATCATTATGGAAGATGGAATTTTGGAGATCATCTTGAAGATGACCGTGAAAAGTGATTACAAGTTATTTATGTTGAATCAAGAAGATGTTGGAGTTCAACATATACCTTGGTCAACTCATGGAAGAGTTTCATGAAGAAATATATGAGATATATTTTGGAAGTAAGTAATTGAAAAACACATGCCTTGACTAATTCATTAATAACCATTGAAGGTTGAATCATCAAATGGGTTATAAAGAACAAGATGAATCTTGCGACTCCTTATGATGATCGAAGGAAGATTCTATTGACCATACGATTGTATATTCACTAAGGGATGAAGATTGCTCACAAACACTATCTAAACTAATGGTATGGTGTCATGAACCTCCAAATAGAGATGAATATAAATTCTACCTATGATGAGGAGTTCATGACATGGTAACATACTTCATCTATACATGTTTTGTAGTTGTGTATTGATAGAAATCTAATAGAGTCTGGGACACATCCCAAAAATAATTCTCTAGAAGGGGAATAAGGGTCTTTTATTAAGGGGATTATAGTTGGATTGAGCTGTAAGGGGATCAATGGATCATGTGGGGACCTATGAAAGTTTTTATAAGGGGGTGGTGTAATTTTGGAGAGGGCGGTAGGAATATTAGAGTTGGTTTGACCTTGGGGATTAGGAGGGAGATCATAGGGACTCTTGGGTATATGTATATACCTATATTCTTATTTTCTCCTTACTCTAAAAATATTTTATACTTTACTACAATACATATGAGTATTCTCCTAAAGGGATCTATAGTTTTCAAAGTTTTATCAATAGGTCTAACCTGTCAAAAATGCTTGATAGAGGGAGAAGAGAACTTTCGATTTCATTATCGACATAGGGAAGTGTTGTAAAGGATAACACAACTAGATACATTTGAAGGGATGTAATAATGAATGAAATAGTGACTAGTATTAGATGAGGTGGTGATTAAATATGTTCTCTAGATCTAGAGTTGACTATCGGGGCCCTATCATCGGTGTTGGGTGAGGGGAAACTAGATTTTGAGGCGGTATCTGATTTTCCAAGTATTGAGATTGGGACTCGAGATTTCCTTTTAAAAAAGGGTTGTTCAATAGTGGACTTTTCTCTATTTGAGTTTGATAAAGTTATAAACCTTCTCAAGCACTCACTAAGCGTAAGGTTCAGATATAATTGACCTTCAACCTTAGAATTCACTCAAAATGTCAATTCATATTGGGTTCTGAGTCATCGAGCAGTGATAGATCTCTTGGATTTTCAGCTGATACTTATACAAATTGCAGATGAGAAAGGATCCTCCAACTACTTCCATATGATTTTGGTTTTATCAACTCCCATTTACATTCCATATATCATTTATTTTGAAGATTATAGGTAATTCATTTGGGTTCTACCTTTTCTCTGATTTCCATACTTGATCTCCAAAAGATCTTTTTTTTTTCTCAGACTTGTGTCAAAGTAGATATCTCTAACATTTCACCTAATTTAATATGGATTGTAATATCAGGAGAGATATAATACATATAACCCATAGTCTATGAACCAGATAATACTACTATATCAAGTGATTTTTTCAAGGGCATGTTTTAGATATATGTTGTAGGAGAGCTGGTGGTGGTGAAATTTATGTAGAGAATCCATAAGTGGCTACTGTTATAGACCTCCCAACAAAACACTCTAATAAAAACTAATTTGGAATTATTTCAACATTTTAATCAAGTATAAATGGAATAGTAGAAAGGAAACATAAGATAAAGATACAAAATAGTACTCAAGTGACCCCTTTTTGAGGTATCCTCCCACCCAATCCATTATCATATAAAACAGAAAATACCTTGTCTCAATTACCTCCGGATCACTACTTTATGATAGAACCAACCACTTCCCATATGGGATAACAGATTCCACTCCCATTATTACATTTTAACCCCACTTATAATATTTTTTTCCAACTGTTAGGGAGGTCTCATGATATATTACCAGTATCCCCTGTAAAGTCAGTATTATACTAAAGATTGAAAGTAGGAAATTGATTTTAAAGGTGTTAGAGATTGTTTCACATGATCAACTGATTGTACTTTGATTACACGTAGATTCTATGAATTAAATATTAATAAAAAACATCTTATTACATATTTTTTATCATCATGCATGAACGTAATGTAATAATTTCTCAGGGTATATGTCGAATTGATAAGGTCATAGCAGTTCCATTCTATAATAAGAACCTTTAAATGATATGATTATATTCCTAAATATAGTTATAAATTTGAATAATGTACTATGATAGGAAACATGATATGTAGACTGTCAGGTGATATTACTCATAAGTTGATGAAAATTCTTCTCATGAAGTTCACACTTGGTAACATGCAAGATGAGAGATTATGAGAACAAACCCACTAGTTAGAATTCTGCATGTTTTTGAATCATCAGATATTCCTATATGTGAGAATGTGTAATGGTCCTTAGACTTTAAAATTATTATTTATGCATGTCATGACTCGCACACTTATATTTACTGAACAAAAATCATTACACTATATTTTGGCAGGAAGTAGGGTATATTGGGTGCATCATGAATGACATGTTATTAATGGATAATTCAAGGAAGGATTTATCCCTTCCATCTTAAAGGAAGATTATATCATGGCCCTTTGATTGGAATAGAACCATCATATTAAATTCCATGGCCATGGTGCAACAACATGTTTATTTCAAATAGTCAAAGAGATACATATCGAGCATATAAGTTAATGACATAGATGCGAAGCTCGCTTGATGAGATATTGAGGCAAAGAGATTATATTAGATAATGAGTGTTCGTATGTGGTTATCTATGTTGTGACATTAATTTATTTATATTGGTTACTTTGACCCATTTCTAGATATTAATCTTGTTCTTAAGGTATGCCCACCTAATGCCAATGAGAAAAAATCCTAGAGAATCACACATTAAGTGTTTTGGTTGATCTCAATTAAATTATATTTGAATTTAATTATCAAAATGGATATTATTATCAAGACTGAAGAATAATTTTATTTAAGTTTTATCGATCAAAAATATTTATTGATGAATGAAATATTTAATTAAATATTTATTTGGGTATTCAATAAATGATGAGGAGTTCGAATGGACCAAGACCAAATCTATTAGTAAATATTAATTTAAAAGCTGGTAAAATAATATTTATTATTGATCAAGTTAGCACACATATAATAAAATAATAATAATAATATTATTATATGGAATGGGGTTTAATAAAGATTATAATATTATTTAAGGGTCATTATGCAATTAAATAATATTTTGACCTAAACCCTATCTCTATAAATAGATGGTTATGTCTATTGTGTAGGTTAATTGAAAATTTAGAATATAGAATCATTATGCATAATAAACTTCTCTATCTATCTCTCTCTTATATTCCTTATCCATTTCTCTCAAGGATGGGAATAACTTCTTCAAGCCTGAAGGATCTTGGAGCGATCAAGACAAACAATACAAGATAATTGATTCTCTATGATAGCACCCAAAAATTAATTGGAATTTCTCTAAGATTAAAGGATCACATGTGGATCACCACTAGAGGGATTCTACACTTGAATAATTTTAGTGCAATGAAGGGAATCCAAAAGGGTTTTTAGAAGATCAACAATGAAATTAAAGATAATATCCTAAAATTAAGTAATAATTTCATTATATCTAAATAAATTAATTATAAATTTAACATGCAAGATCCCTTTTTGGGGTTTTGGGATACTATAAATTAAAATAAATTTTAATTTAATGCCAATAAAAGGCACTTAAACTATACCCAGAACCTACAAGTGGTATCAGATTAGTCACATTTCAAATTTATAATTATTTATTTGATCGTTGATCTATATGCACAATAGTGGTTAGATATTCATTTCAATAATTATACATTATTTAATCTGATTTTTTAAATTAACATGCCTTTGAAATTTTAATTTATTCATTTAAGATTCAAAATTTATAAAGTCCAAGAATAGATGAATAATGATTGGAGATTCTATCAGGAAGTGTCAAAGAATTTGACTGAATAACATGGGATTACATGGAATGTAGCTGGAGTACATGTCGTGTATCCAAGTGCACTACACCTGGCCATGTCAAGGGTTACATGACGCGCTAAGCGGTAATTACATGAATTGAATTTATTACACACTGAGTGTAGATTGAGACAACTTGGAACATGATATGTTGGATTTCACAATGTGTAGCTGGAGTACATTCCATGTAGTATATATATTTTAATAGAAAAATTTATGCAAACCATGTGGTCAAATACATGGTCAAAACCATGTGATAATGATAGACTTGATCATTAATAAAGTACATGATGTGTAACCAGTGTACACAACATATAGTTCATTAATTCCCATATTTGAAATACACACTGAGTTCCTTGATGAGTTATGTGGACATAAGATATGTGAGATACATGACATGTAGCTGTACTGTACACGTCATGTAGTCCCGTGTTCGATGAACATGCTGAGTCCTTCGAAGGGTTGCATAGACATAAGGAAAATTGCAGACAAAGTGTGTAGCTGGTTATAACATGCCATGTAGTCTATCCAAGGAACATGCTAAAGACCTATTTGTGTACTCTAGATACATGACAACCAAGGTACATGACATGTAAATAGATAGTACATTCTATATAGTCTCTCAATAAAGGATAGAATTAAAATTACATTAAATTACTAATTGAATCATTAAAACCTTATTATATTGATCAAAACTTATTGTGTTTGAAAATTTAATAACAGTTTTAAAGAATTTTAAATTCTCTATTAATTTATTATAATAATAAGTAATTATTGGTTATGACATTTATTTTTCATGAATGAATTTATGATGGGTATCTCCAAGAGGATTCATATGACCGTTAAGATGAAAGTGAATTAATTAACTAATTTAATCATGTTTATCTTAATAATAAATAATGAATAAGAAGTGAATGTTAACAGCTTTTACTTTTGTGTATTTGTTTCATATATGATAGTTCATGAGCTTGACCAAGTATTTTGTATGCATTGGTTGTGTTAATTTAATTTATTTCATGAGTTTAAAATTATTTAATATTAAATTAAATTTGATGGCCTACAAGTCACCCCTCACTCTATTATTATGTAGGACCTGCATGTCCAAGGTTATTTATGTAATTCCTCTTAACCAATCATTTGGTTCTTCTCACCCGTGTGTGAGTTATAAATACATGTAATTAATAGTGTATCCCAAGACACATGGAGGAGGTTGAAGATATAATCATAATGATGCCAACCAATGTGATACATAGGTGAACAAGTGAAATACTGTAACTCATGCCAAGACCACCATAAGGAGTTACTCCCCTAGGCTATAGGTTGATTTATTTTATGATTAATAAATTACCCATTAGATAAGATCTTAATTGGTTCATTTATTTATTTATTAATTTCTATCTTATGCATTATTTATTTTATGGATATAAGACCACAATCACATAAATATATGAATTAATGACCATATATTGAATTTAAATAAATGGATTTTGTGTAAATGTTTTATCCAACTTGGTTAATTAATTAAGTTAAATCCAATTAATATTAAAAATTCATGATAATGATAAAAAATATAAAATTTATTCATAATAAATAAAATCCATCAACTAAAATTTAAGTCAGACTTGGACTTCCATTACTTGATTAGGAATGAAACCAATAGAACTAAGTGTTTGACCAATCCTTGTTGGGACACTTACTTTTATAAGGGGAGTTATTATGAAGGTTTTGGGTTAAATTAACCATTTTACATCAATAAGAGTATCCCTTTATAAGCTTGGTGTAATTTAGAGGCAAGTTTTGAGAAAATCTAAGTCAGGATTTTTGGATCGGGGAATCCACTCAATGGATCAAGGAGTTGTAAGCCTATAGTTGTCAAATATTTTCCCACCTAAATACCTTCAAATATCTTGACCAACCCTTGTTGGGGTCATGTGAAGGTGAATATGTATCCTTTCCACTATATTGTCCATGTAACTAGAAATTTTGATTTCAATTATAAGGGCTGTTAGGTATTAATAAAACAACGATAGATTTAATAAAAAAGTAATTAATATTATTTATCAAAAATTTGTAATCAAGAAATATACTAATACTCTAATATTTTATAATTTTAGAAAATTGAAATTTTTTCACCCACACTATCCCTATAATATATATTATTTAAAGACTATGTCTTCACTAGAAGTAACTTCTAGGAGTGGTTTAGAAACCTTCGGGTTACGCTATTCCATGAGCGAAAATATTACGTGCTAGAATCCTCAATGCCTAATCCACCTACCAAGGAGGAAAGTGATGAATATTTCTTTATCTATGAAAAAAATATAAATTACATGGTTGAAATTAAATGTTTTATATTATCATCTATGTATACTAAACTCATAAAGTCTCATGAAAACATGGATGATTATAGAATACTCGAAAATATTTGTGATATATACTAGGAGAGAGCTATACAGAAATGGTTTGAGATATCTAAGGATTTTTTTCAGAGAAATCTTGGATAGGGAACACCATCCGAGCCTCACATAGTCAATATCATTGGATAATTTTAGTACTTAGAGGTTCTAGGCTTTAAACTCCCCGATGAACTGTGCACCAATCTCATTCTTGTATCACTCCCTCAGATATTCTCTAGATTTGTTAAAAATTTTAATATCAACAACATTAAGAAGTATCTTCCAGATCTTCTCACTCTTCTTTTCCAAGTAGATAAGGAGATGAAGAATAAAAATCCATCAGTCCTTATGGTGAACAAATGGAAAGGGAAAGTGAAGATATCTAAGACCAAAGCTTCTTTACACCCTTCCAAAAAAAGAAATATCAATGGGAAATCAATAGAGAAGAATACTATTTGTTTCACATGTGGAAAGAAGGGCCACTAGAAGAAAAATTTCACCCAGCCTAATAAGAAAGGGAAAGATTCAAGTGTGCTTGTTATCAAGTGAAATTTATCCATTTCTATAAATTGGTTATTATATATTGATTATGGTTCCCACATATGTATTCAAATATAGGAACCAAGTATATTTAGAAAGATTTAATGACAGGAGGTAGATCTATGAGCAACAAAAAGATCCAAACTTGATACTATAGTTATCAGTTATTACACCTAACATTGCTAACTAGAATGATCTTGGTTTTTAAAGGTTGTTATTATGTTTCATCTGTTACTAAAAACATTATATTTGTATCCAAACTTGATACAGATGGATTTATTTTCAATTATGGGAATAAATTTTTCTTCTTTTACAAGGATAGAAATTGTTATGGTAAGACACATTTAAATAACAATCTTTATGTGTTAGACTATACAAACCAAGTAATGAAAATTTATAACAAAAATTATTCACATGACTCATACCACAACCAACTTTGGAATCACTATCTAGGTTATATAAACAATTTTTTTGGATAAATTGTACCAAGATGTATATTTAGATTCTTTTGAACTAAAACCACTTGGTGTATGTCATTCATGTTTACAAGGAAAAATGAACAAATCCCCATTTAGTGGGAAAGGTGAAAGGGACAAATAGATTCTAGAATTAGTTCATATTGATGTGTGTGGACCATTTCCTATTGAAGCGAGGGGTGAGTACTTATACTTCATTAATTTTACTAATGATTTTAGTAGATATGGATATGTTTACTTAATGAGGTATAAGTAAGATTACTTTTAAAATTCAAGGAACTCAAGAATGAAATTAAGAACCAAATTGGTAAGAATATTAAGAAACTCCTTTTAGACTATGGTGGAGAATATCTTAATCAAGACTTAATTAATTATTTATGAGAGTTTGAGATCCTATCTCAACTCAATACTCCTTATAAACATTAATATAATGGTGTAAGTGAAAAGAGGAGACACATCCTTTTGGACATGGTGAGATCAATGATGAGTCATGAAAATATTCTATTGATCTTTTGGGGATACACGTTTGAAACAAAAATACACCTACTAAACCAAGTACTGAATAAATTGATAAATGGAATTATATATGAACTTTGGAGTAAAAGGAAAACCATGTTGTTGATTTTACATGTGTGGGGTAGCTAGATTTTTTTAAGGTTTCTTCAGGTAACAAATTTTCACCTCAATGCACAAAGCACACCTTTATAGGATACCCTATGGAAATAAGGGGATATTACCCATAAGACCCCTCAGACAAAAAGGTAATAGTGGAAAAACATGATATATTCCTTGGGAGGGTGAACATCTATAAAATTGATAGTGAGAGATTGATAGACTTTGATGAAGTCTGATCTCAAGATACACAAGAGTTGGTACAATAAAAGATTCCAAAAAGCCCCATGGAAGAAGAATCTATTTTAGAGAAACAAGTACTACGTAAGAGTATAAGATAGGTTATAGAACCATAATTTTATAGTTTTTTAGTCATTGAGGATGGTAACTCATTATTAGTTGATAATAATGATCCTCAAACCTATAAAGAAATAGTAAGTGGCATAGATGTTTGCATGTGAAAAAATACATGAATTTATAAATAGATTCTATATACCAAAACCAAGTCTAGACTTTGGTAGGACCCCTATTGGATATAAAGACCATTGGTTATAAAATGTTTATTCAAGAATAAACTATAGATTTATGTATAATTCAGTACCTATTATGAACTAATGGTTGAAAAATGATTTAAACAGTGTTAAGGGATAAACTATGATAAAAAATTTCCACCAGTTGCAACGTTGAAATACATTAGATTTATACTTTCCATTATGACCTTACATAACTATGATATTTAGAAAATGGATGTCAAAATATCCTTCCTTAATGGGAACATTCATAAAGATGTCTATATGACACAACTTGAAGGGTTTGTGACTTCAAAGGATTCCAAAGAGATATAAAAAATTGAAAAAATACATTTATAAATTAAAGCAAGCATCCAGGTCATAGAACATTAAATTTTATGAGGCCATAATAGAATTTTTTTTCATAAAGAATGAATGTGATCCTTGTGTCTATAAATGGTTTATTTGGAGTGAGTTCATTTTATTAATATTATATGTTAATGACGTATTTATTATTGGAAATGGAATACCAATATTACAGTCTATTAAGGCGTGGTTGAATAAATTGTTTTCCATAAAGGACTTAGGTGAGGTGGAAAACATTATTGGGATAAATATCCATCATGATAGATCTAAGGGACTGCTAAAACTAAGTCAAGGTACATATATTGACAAGATACAGAAGATATTCAGTATAGAAAAATCCAAGAGAGGATTGTTTCCAATGTCACATGGCGTCCATATTTTCAAGAAAATGTTTCCTCAAAGACATGAGTAAATATAATTAATGGAATAGATTATATATGATTCAACAATTAGACTATTCATTTATGTTATGATATTTATTATTCTAGATGTCACTTATGCTTTAAGTGAAGTAGGTAGATATCAAGATGACCATGGTGAATACCATTGGATGGCAGTCAAGACCATCCTTAAGTATTTGAGGAGTACTAAGGATATGTTCCTAGTATATGGAGGAGATAAATAACTATTCATTAAATTATATGAAAATACTAGTTTCCAAATAGATCAATATGATATGAAATAAAAAACAGGATATATATTCACTTTAAATAGAGGTGTTGTGAGTTGGAAGAGCTCAAAGAAGGCTATGGTCGTAGATTATACACCATAGTATGAGTATATTGCATCTTTTGAGACAGTTAAAGAAGTGGTTTAGATACACAAATTAATCTAATATCTTGACATTTTACATAACAATAAAGATACCATCACACTATATTGTGATAATACTACAATGATGATTCTTTGTAAGGAGACAAGGTCACATTAGCAGATAAATCATATACTTCATAAGTATAATATCTTGAGTTATTTTTATCAGAGAGGTTAGATTTCAGTGAGTAGTATTTCCATGGAATACAACATAACAAACCCCTTGACTAAATCCTTAACTCAATAGAAACATGATTATCATGTGAGGTCTAGTGGACTAAAAGTCATATGTAGTTGGCTCTAGTCAAAGTGGGAGTTTGATAGAGTTAGTGTCTTCAGACCAACTAATTGTACTTTGATTATATGTATATTCAATGAATTAACTATTAACAAAAAAATATTATTATATATTGTTCATTTTTCTGTATGAATTTAATGTAATAATGTCCTAGGGTATCGATTACATTGATAAGGTCATAATAGTTCCCTGCTACGATGATAACCATGAAGTTATATGATGATATTCTTAAATATAGGTATACATTTGGATAACATACTATGATAGGACACATAATATGTATAATTTTAGGTGTGATTACTTATAATATGGTGATAATTCATCTCATTAATTTCACACTTAGTAATTTTCAAGATGTTAGATTAATTCCACATGTTTTGGTGACATCAAATATTTCTATCTACGAGCAAAAGTAATGGTCCTTAGACTTTCATATTATCATTGATCCATGTCATGAATTGTGCACTTAGATTTACTGACCAAAACTATTATTCCATATGTTTGTAGGAAGTAGGGTACATTGGGTGTGTGATGAATGACATGTTATTAACAGATAATTTGAGGAAGCATTTTTCCCTTCCATCTTAATGAAATATTATATCTTGAACCTTTGATTGGAATTAAAACTTCACTTTAAATTCCATGGGCATGGTGCAATGAAAAGTTTATTTCATATAGTCAAATAAAGACGTATTGAGCATATAGGTTGATGAAACAGATGTGAAACCTACTTCATTATATATTTATACAAAGAGAGTATATTACACAAAAATCATTCGTATGTGGTTTTCGATGCTACAACATTAAATTATTTTTCTTGGGTGTCTTGAATTATTTCTAGATAGTAATCTTAGAATTTATACTAGCCCACCTAATTCCAACGAGAAAGAATCCTAGAGGGTCATACACTAAGTATTTCTTCTGATCTTGATTAAATTCTATTTGACTTTAATTATTAGATTAAATATTATTCCCAAGACTGAGGAATAATTTTATTCAAGTTTTATCAATAAAAATATTTATTGATGAATGAAATATTTAATTAAATATTTATTCAGGTATTCAAAAAATGATGATAAGTTTGAATGGACCAAGACTACGTCTATTGATAAATATTAATTTTCAAGCCAGTAAAATAATATTTTTTATTTTACAATTTAGCATACGTGAAATAAAAAAATATTATTATTATGTGGCATGAGGTTTAATAAAGATTTTAATATTATTTAAGGGTCGATACACAACTAAATAATGTTTTAACCTAAACCCTATCTCTATAAATAGATGATTATTTCTATTGTGTAGGGTCAGTAAAAAATTGAGAATAGCGAATCATTATACACAATATAATTCTCTCTCTCTCTCTCTTGAATTACTCCTATCTTCCTCTCAAGGATGAGAAGAACTATTTAAATCCCAAAGGATATTGGATTAATCATAATGAACAATGCAATACAATTGATCCACCATACTATCACCTTAAAATGAATTGGAGTTTCTTAGAGACCAAATGAGCATGTGTGGATCAATGTTACAGGTATTATACACTAGAATCCTTAAAATGTAACTAAGGTAATCTGAAATGTTTTTTGGAAGATAAAAAAATACATTGAAGAAAGGATCTTAAGATGAGGTAATCATTTCATCAAATATAAATAAATTAATTATAAATTTAACATGTAAGATCCTCTATTGGGGTTTCAAGAAACTATAAATTAAAATAAATTTTAATTTAATGCCCAAAAAAGGCACTTCCACTATTATTGGAACCTATATAAGAGTGAATTAATCTTCCCAGGTCACACCCTCTACTAGTTTCATATGCTTCTTTATTAAATATTATAGTTTTCCTCCTCTATGCTATATAAGTTGATGTTTTGACAATATTGTTTCTGAAGTAGGCCAATCCGTTGGGTTATTGAGAAGATACTATGAAAGTGCATCTTGGAACTCCTATTGTCCCACCAATTTCTTGAGTTAGGAGAGATAAAATAATAGGTAGATGTGAGATATAGGTAGTATATAAAGTTGGAAATCCACCAGATCAATTTGATTTAAAATCAGGAAGGGTCCATAAAACTGAGGAGATAATTTCTAGTTTATTTAGTAGATCAAATAATGATATTTGTGTAGCCAAATTTTGAGATAAACCAAATACCTAACTTAAAAATAAACCTCACACCAGTGCCGGTACCCTTGGTGCCACATTTAATCTTATGAATGGGATAAATGATTCTTTATTTGGTTCAAAGATTCATCATGCTCTAACATGGTAATAAAAAAGGGTAGAAACTTTGATTTTAAAAGGAATAAAACTGATAATTTTGGGTGGTTTTCTTTCATAAAACATTTCAAAATACATAGAGTTAATGAAATCATTCCAAGAGGTGTTATAAAAAATATTCACCCATGGTATCCAATAAGTTTATCCCTTGGGTTTCTCCCCTAAAAAACAACATAAGTAGGTTTCTAAGAAGTGATTAATCACCTCTGTTTATCCATCCATTTATAGGTAGTATAATAAACTAAAATTAAACTTGGTTCTATAAATATTGAACATTTATATCCAGAAGTGGCTAAGAAATATGGGATCATGATCACTAATAATAGAATTTGGGATTCCATGAAGATGGATAATCTCCCACATAAAAATCTTGGACATAACTTTTGCTATAAATGGATGCTTAAGGAGAATAAAATGGGTGCACTTGGAAAGATGATACCTATATGGTAAGACAGAAATCAGGCCATGACTGGGTATGAGGAAAATAACATGGTCTCTAAGTCAAGGGTGAGGAAGACCAGTGGGATCATCAAACACTTTTTGACATGAGAGGAATAATGTTTATAGGTTTCCTTATCATGATACATTCAATTGGAAGTCACCCTTACTAGGATTTCCACCTAAAAATAATTTTTGAATACCACATCAGATTCCACTAAGAGAACAACTATGAAAATACTTGGGAATTGGATTGGGGGGAGATTCCCCACTTAGCAGATAATACCACCCACAATCCAAAAAAACCACATCATCATCATCTTCCAATTGATATTCTTATCACCCAGAGTGTGCAACTAGGAAATATCAAAGATGAGGTTCATACTGCCAAGATCAAGAACATAAACATCAAAAAGTGAATTTTACTCCCCCAGGGTCAAGGAAAGTTGATGGAAAATTTTGTGGGACCATAATTTATGTTAATCACCCAACTTGATGCACATATTTTTGGAGTTATGTATGGAGATGCCCAAAAATTTAGTCAACTTGGGAGAGATGAAATTATGGGAATCACAAATTTTTAACAAAACATGAATGAGAATTCCCCCAATGGTACCTTCTACCTTAATGGTGGTCATATCCCTATATAGAGGGATCAGATCAGAGCACTAAGTGGCCAAACTATGATACTTCACCACTATACACTCAACCTATAGGGGTGGTGCAGGAAAAAGGTTTTCCTCCCTAGGTGGAGGTGGATCTGCTAGAAGTACTTCATCCTCACTGAGAAGGATAACACACATATTAGGATCCAAACACTTATGTATATGGGTGTGGGGAAGACCATACCAAAATCAAAACCCCTTTTTTCTAATGATCATCCCACTCCTGAGGTGTTAAATGATGAATTCTACGCCAAAAACCTGAAATTTTCTTGGGAACAATATTTCCAAAGACACTTGACCTAGAACAATGACATAAAATAGGCCTATATGGCATTAGAATATGGTACTAGAAAATGGTTTGATGAGGAGTCTTCCATGAATCACCGACACAATTACTACTAGAAGAAGGTGGCCCGTTCTCACAGAAGTGGACACCCACACCTTTTTAGAAATCCATCTCAATGTAGTGAGAAAAGTGAATAGCATGGAGGAGAGTTTTTAGGTTGTGAACACGAACCCAAGAACAAATATACTCCTACAATTTATTCAAAAAATAACCAACATACTATTTTTTTGGTTGATGAGGTGGGATATAAATAAGATATTCAAACTGCTTGACGTAGTCTCAAACAGTTTTTTAGATATCAAGACCACTAAAATTCTCCATGAGTTCTTCTTTAAAGAAAATCCAAGACATATTTGGGTAAAACTTATCTAAAATTTAGAACTAATAAATTGTGATACCAACCATACTGACCTGATTTATCTAAATCTCAAGAGGTTCAGGTGTATGATGAATTCAAAAACAGAGTTTCTCTCAAGATAGAAAACCGTGTGGATCTAAATCATAAAAAATAGGCAAATCAATACGTCTAGTGGTCCCCAAGGGATCATGGGGAGTGATATGCTCCTAGGTAAATGACATAGTAGGATCCCTAGGATTCGTTACATCAACAGTGCCAGTAGAGTGCATGGACGATTCTTTAGTAATGAGTGAAGGAGTCATGGTGTCCTATAAAGTTTTTTAATCTAAAATCCACACAATAACTATAAGATAGGAACAAAGTTTATATTTATATTGTGTAAGGGTGTAGAAAAATAAGGATAGGTCTAAAAGATACTCCGTAAAATATCCCATGCATGGATCCACAATGTCCAAATAATTTTGGTGGTGTATCTCCATGGGGGAAGGGCAATAGTTTGGAATAAATGTTACAAAACTCCCAACATAACACTCCAATTGAGAATATTTTTTTATTGATTTCAATATTTTAATAAATTAAAAATGGAATAGGGAGAAGGAATCATAAGAGAAAGATACAAAATAGTACTCGAGAGACCCCTTTTCTAGGTATTCTTCCACCCAAGTCACAACCCTACAAAATAGAAAATACCCTACCTCAATTCCATCCAAATCACTCCCTTATAATGAACCCAAAAAAATTCCCATATGGTCTAACAGATTCCCCTTCTATAATTACATCTTTACCCCACCTTGAACATAATTTCCAACTGCTAGGGTGGTCTTAGGATTTATTGGCTACTCTACCTGAAGCGTGTATGGAAGGCTTGTATTAAGAGGATTTAGGTCCACAAAACTCTCTAATGTTGAAGGGTATTTGTGTTGAAGAGTCTGGTATTACAAAACCCTAAACCACTAAAGTTTTTGGTTCTATTTCTAAAGGTGATAGTACATCTTAGAAGGTTATTATTCTAGAAATTATTATAAAAGTGTATATAGCTAGTAATAGCGACTAAGAGTTGGCGTAAGCTAATAAGGAGGCATACCCTCAACACTTTTTTCATCCCCAGGTGATGCGATCATTTTTAACCATTTTGTTTTCATAGGGGAGGAAGAGATAGAAATGCAAGAGGTTGGAGTCATAGGAGATTTATTGGTGAAAGAGATTACAGATGGTGGAAATCCAATGTTACAAAGAGAGATAGTGCATAAAATTTCCAACCCGAAGGCAGGGGAAGTGGATCAATCTACATAAATTATTCCTCATAACTAGTTTGATATCCTATAAAAAATCATAGGGAACAAAAGGTGAATCAAAGAGAAAGAATGATGTATAAGAAATAACTATTGGAAAAAGAAGTGATGTGCCAAAGAAAGATCCTTGAACAAATTTAAAGTAGGATGAGTAAAATACTTGGTAGAGGAATTTGATGGTCTCTCAGGATTTTTCCAAGAGGTGGAAAATATTCAAGATACAACTAAACAAGATAAAGATAATATAACTTACAAATTCTACTAATTAGGCTTAAGAAAATGAAAAAAGAAGATTATTGCCTCAAGGATTTTCTTTATTTATCTTAATAATAAAATCAGACATTGTAGAAATTAATATAACTTATCTAAGGTGATGATAACCATATTAGATTCTAAAACAAGAATAGATAATGATGTAGGCTTAAAGGGATCTAGGATAGGCTCCAAAGGTTATGTGATAGGAAATAGTTAGGGTTTAACTTCTTCAAAGTTGGATTTTATAGAATCCTATAAGACTTTATACCAATAGTATAGAACCTAGAGTATGGGTTTGGAAGACCATAACTTTGGGGACTTTACTTTTCCTGATATTTTTTAGAAAAGATGAAAATTATCTATGATAAGTTTGGTAGAGTCTCCTCTGAATAAATAAACAAAGCTTCAAATTAGGTCTTAGATTTAAATAAAAAATAAAAAACCAAATTGCAGAAAGATTCATTCTCACACCATAAATGATAACAAAAAATAATGGTTTGATTTGTACATAAATATTACTATTTTTGAATCAGAGACCAACAATTTCTCCACATATGAATATATCACAGTTGTGGATTTTATAGTTTTTATGATCAAGAATAATTTTCAGAGTACTCCCAAGCTCTAATTGAAAGATATATCTTGAAAATATTAGAATCCCACCTCAGGTACATACTTTAGGTGTGGTGATGGTTAATTTTGTGCCTCAATTTGGGCCTTTTTAATTTGGTTCATGTTTTTTGTTGAAACTTGTTTCAAAGTATCATGAAATAAGATATGAGCATATTATACTTGTAAAGAGGTCTTTACCAACCTAGAATAGTTTTATTCCCTCAATATTGAGGAAAATTATTAATTTTAGGGTGAAATAAGTGATATAGACCTAGACACAGCCTATAAAGAATCTTCTAGAAGGGGAATGAAGGTGTTTATAAAGAAGATTAAAGTTGGTTATAACTATAAGGGGATTGGTGGCTCATTTGGGGACTTGGGGAAGTTGTTATAAGGGGGTGGTGTAATTCTGGAGTGGGCAATGGGAATATTAGAGTTGGTTCGGCCTTAGGTCTTGGGAATGTGATCATGGGGACTCTTGAGTATACATATATACTTCTATACTTATCATTATTCTCCTTCCTCTATAAATCTATTATACTTCACTATAATACATAAGAGTTGTCTCCTAAAGGGAGCTACAAGTTTAAACTTAAGGATATATCCCTTTGATTGATATAGATCTTGATATATAACATGATAATCACTTGAATGATGAAGAAAAAGGATGAATAACGGCGCACATAATTTGAGGATGATTTTGAGTTGTTTTAAATGAATCATAATGAAGTTTGGAGAATATTATTGATGCTACAAAGGTCTTGAAAAGAATATAGAGGCTTTTATATAAAGAAATTTAGTGGAAAATCATGATAGAATAAGTCAATGTGAAATGGATTTATGTCACCTCATGATTTGGTTCTAAATTAATTGAATGAATATTTTAACTGATACACCACACTGTGATGTAATGTCCATTATGACTTAATAAACCAAAACTGAGGAATAATTTAATCTAATATGAGGATCATGAAACAACACATAATGGTTGTGTAGAGATATTATTCTAGGAAATCACAAGGTCTATCCTACATGGGTATTTCACTATGATGATAAGTTGTGATTTTTCCATGTGGTGTTGTCTACTAAAATTTAAGTTTTTCATAAAAAAAGTTGGAGATCACTCCACAATGGAGTAATTCACGCCACAAGTTTCCAAGATGTGAAATATTTTTACACTACTATTACTAAGGAAGTAAGGATTCCATGCCAAAATCTATCATGGTTATACTGTGATATAGTTTAATCATCTCTGAATCTAAGCACAAGGAAGTTTGGAGAGATTTGATCCAAGAATTTTGGATCTATGTTTGAATGAAGATTTGTGTTGTGATGAATCATATTACATCATGATTTTTAATATTTCACTATGATAATGAGCATCATGACATTATCTAGTTAATTCTTGAATATTCATATATTAAATGATCTATATTTTTGGGACGAGATACTGAATTTTAATTAAGACATATCAATAATATGTCAGACGAATTTGACTAAGAATAATGTTAACTTTCCATATGGACCAATTTAGTAAATATGAGACTCATGGATTGATCATGACCATCAATGGAGATATAGATATATGAGACAAATCTATAAATAGATAAACAAAGCTATTGTGAGAGAGGGTGATGAGATGTATGAGCAATGTATTTGTGAGTTAATCATCAATAAACAGAAAAGAGAGAGCTACCTAACGAGGCTATGCTTGAGAAAAGAATATTACACATAACATCCATTCACATGAAGGAACCTGAGGCACATGGAGGAAGATAACACATACCGGCGAGCTTTATGTAGGAGTTTAGGACCATCCTACTACTATGTCTTTCAAATAATTCATCAATGATAATAATACATTGAAGTGAACAATGGGATAAGAGTACTATTATTTCATACTTAAAGGAGTTAAAGAGAACCTTACCACTATGTTTGTCAAATAATTCATTAATGATAATAATATGTTGAAGTAAACAACAAGATGAAAGTATTGCTACTATATACTTTTAAGAGTTCATGACCATCTTTCTGGTCTGTCTGTCAAATCATTCATCGATGATAATAAGACGTTGAAGTGAATGGAGGGATAACAATCATTGACCACCATGGATGTATCCACTAAATAATAAGAGTGTGTGAAACTTTTAATATTTAATATAATGTTATTTATTTTATTATCTCTAAATATCTCATCATTTTTATCATCATCATTTTTTCATTCATTCCATTTTCCTAAAATATCAACGTGTTGACCAAAATTAGGAGAACTATGTCTGGAAAAAGGAAAAAAAAGAGATTTTTTTGAGTAGGAATTTGACCATTGATTAATCCCCTCCTTAGTGGTTGTCCTCTCACCCGAGAACCACATATCTCAATCACTTTATAATTTTAAATAATGATAAAGTGTTTCACCTTATAAGGTGGTCTCACTCCCATTTTTTAATGTGTAATTCCAACCAACCCTTTATCTTCTCCTTTAAAAAATAAAAAAACTAAATATTTAAAAAATAATTAAATCCATCATGATATAAGGTGGTCAAAAATCTCTCATATGAGACCCACAAATCTCAATCACTTTATCATTTTAAATAATGATAAAGTGTTTCTCCTTATAAGGTAGTCTCACTCCCATTTTTTAATGTGTAATTCCAACAAACCCTTTATCTCCCCCTTTTAAAAATAAAATAAATAAAATATTTTTAAAAACATTAAATCAAACATTATCTAAGGTGTATTTATTAGGTGATGGAAGGTAAAATAGGTGATGTAAATTTTTTTTAAGGGATTACTGAGTAGTTTAACAAAATCATCACTTAGGGAAAGACAATTATTATGGATTACTTAAGCGATTACTAATGATTTCAAGATCTTATGTGGTTAAATCATTAAAATCACACAAAAATATCATCATTAATAAACTTAAATACTCTCTAATAGTTATAGACTCTTTAGACAATAATAAATAGGGTTAATAAAGGTTTTATACTAATTTAAAACACAAAAAAATACAATGGATCAAGGAAAGATATCATCTTAAAAACCTTTAATTTTCATAATTCTCTCAGGTTTAACTCTTGGGATTCACTTATGTTAGGATTGTCTATGGCATCATTATTTGATAACATTCAAGGTCTATGAAAAAAATCCCAACTATAAAAAAGTGGAAGAAAATATATATAATGTATTTTTGGAAAAATTACAAGGTAAATAAAATCATTATGTTGAACGTGTGACTATCAAAGATCTCTAAATTTGAAGTTACCCATACAAGAATGACAAAATATTATTATTCTAGTAAAAAAAATAGAAATTGGTGATTTTATAGGGTCCATGTGTGACCTAGTAAGTAATCATTAAATGAGAAAACTCAATGGGCATAAATTTATAATTTATGATTGAAATGTGAATGTAGTGCAGGATGGGGAAAACTAATAGAATAAAAAGGAAAAAAAGAAAGTCGTGTCCTATGAAACACATTGAAATGTGGTGACTGGATTGAGATTGTGATTTAGTATGAGATATAACGCATGAATTAACCCAAGGGGTAAACTGATATAAGACCATGATGAACATTATTACAGTTTCATATGCCTTCCTATTATTAGAGTATTTCCACAAAGGTAACCAATAATCCATCTAGGATAACATAAGAGACATCATATCCTAGAAACTGAAGCCTCAAGAGGAAAATTGACTAAAAATTTCTAGGTTTATATACCTCCCTGTGACCAGAGATAATCATCACAAAGGCAACCACGGAGCCATCCAAGATAACATAAAAGACATCATATCCCTACAATTAAAGTTTCATAATGAAAATTGACTAAAAAAGGAGGCATTATACATCTTTTGAATCACAATAAAAATTATTTATAAGATATAGTGGACATCATAACTAGGGGAATGGAGCATCAAAAAAAATTGAATAAGAATAAAAGGACTAATTATACTCTTACAACCATATAATTGTGAGAAAATTTGACTAACAGACAGAGGGGACATCATACACATGAAACCAAAGCATCAATAAAGAGAGGAGACATTATCCACCTATTAATAGAGCACCACAAGGTAAGTTTAATAGAATAAAGAGAGGATATTATAGTCTTGAAGTTAAATTATCATGAAACTAAGACTAAAGTTTCGATTGAGATAGAGACACATGAGGCACATTGGAACCATGAGGCACATTGGTGCCAAGGATCATTATTTCCACCAGACTAAGGAATCTAAATATACAACCACATGGAAAATTAGTACCTATATTTGATCATCCCTTGGATGTATAAATATTTTTCTTATATTTATCATTTGAATCATGGAAAAATTCTTTGTCCTATTAAATTTATATTTAATATATTCATAATTTACAAATGATAGATCATTATATTATTCCCAACTAAGCTCTATGGGGCTCATTCCATATTCATTACTATATTTCGTGCTAAAAAACTGATTCTAAGGGAATTATGTTTTATGCAATATATTGTTCTTTGTATGATGATTTTAGATTTTTTATGGGATATGTAACCTTATTTTATAAATTCATTTGATAAATAATTTAATCTTAACTCAAAAAAATTATTATGAGAATATAAAATTATAGTAATATGGATTGATTGAAATTATAAGACTGAGAAACCAAGGTGTGACGAGTTGGTATCAAATAATAGGATTGTATACTAGGATATACTAAATGGTAGAACATTGAGTAAGGTTAAATTTTTAACTTTGTTAGTAATTATGTGTAATGAAATGTTTTAAGATATTTATTATGAGGATATGAGTAAAACCACATTCATTGTAACCCATCAAAGAGACACCATCATGATAAAACCCACAAAAGAGACAATATAATTTCATTAAGATGCAATAAATTGTTCAGGGCCAGGTGAGGCACACCATAGATGAGAGGCACGAACCAATGAAAACTCAAATGTAATTGGTTTTGGGAAATTTTCATAATATATGAGGCTTGATTATAGAATATGGAGAAACTCAAGAAACCCCACAACTAAAGGCACCACCATTGGTGCAACAAGCACCAACTCTACCCTCATTACATTGGAGAATTAAGGTATCCACTTGGAGTGGATTTTGGATTTCTAGATGAACTAGAGAAATGGGTGAGTTGGATAGAAAAGTTTAATTTCTAAAACAATACTTACATAGAATAGAAGGTCAAGTTTTAGACCTTTATATTGAAAAATGAGTATAAATTTGGTGGTATGTGAAAAAAAAAATTATTAGTTAGTGCCAACCAATGATCACACACTATCTCATTCTTAAGTAGTTCTTTAAATAATATGACAATATATTCTAATAGACATTTTTGCATCTAACTCTTGGATTTATATCCATGGATAAGTATGAGACATAATTTTCTTCTCTATGTTGATCTAACTCATATATGTACAATTTCTCAAATCATATGGTAGTTTGTTTTCTTTGTGGGTTAAGGCTGAGTATATGGTGAAAACTATATATGCTATAATTATCAGTATAGTGGTTCCTAAGATAGAGCTCAACATGTAGGAATTGGAAAGGAGGACTTCATAGGGAAATAAAGTTTTACAGATATAAGTTTATACCATCCAAGAGAGATTGAGTCTCTACACAAGATAAATGGATGCAAGAGATGTTGGAAATATCATGGGGGGGGACTCTATTTAAGTGGGAGTTCCATGTGTTATTAATGTAAAAATATTGTTTCATTTCATTCAAAATCTCCCAATCAAGAAAAAAAATTAAGTGAAAGAATAAAGGGCCCAAGAAGGAAAAATTAGGGGAAAATGGAAGCAACCCATAGTAAAAGAATGAGTGTTTTCATTGAACCATCTTTTAGCCAAGGAAAATGTATACTATTTGAGGTAGGCTTACCATTGATGAAATATTTTTCTAGATGTTAATCTACCCTAGGTACACACACACATTTGTTTCACCCTAAATTGATAAGATATTGAGTAGAACACTAGATCTCCTAGGATGCATGCTTCAAGTTCATAAGCTCTTTAGAGATGACCAGGCATCAAATCATATATTCAATAGTTAACCGATTCAGGTGGGATAGTATAAAATAACTATAAATTTGATATTCATAATTAATTATGTTTTATTTTTATGTAATAATTGGGCTATATTGGTCATCAAATCATGATGATTAATTTATTTTTTTCTAAAGGTTTGTTTATTTAGAGTTTTAAAAACTCAATGTAGTAGAATTTTTAGTGAGAACCCCATATCAATTTTTTTTTGAATTTTATGGTTATGTTTTTATTAATTTGATTCATGTGATGTTATTTTGTATATGTATGATGATATTTTATTTTTTTGTATAATTTTTTTTAAAGATGTAAAAGACCTTGATAATGTACCTGTGATGTTATATTTTACTGATGTTTTTCATGGGTTTATTCAATTAAATCATGTGAAGAAGAATCGTTTTTATATAAATATTATGGAAAATTTTATATCTACATATAAAGCATCATATTAATGAAACCTAAAGAATCAAAATAATTAGAGATGTTACTCCAGGATTTTACAAATCAATGATTCATGAATCCAGTGTTTCTACATGAGGAGAACCAATCCCATTTGTTAAAAATAAAAATGAGAACATATACCTTTTTAAGGAATATCAATTTAAAAACAATAAATAAGTATCCCTACTTTTAATAGATTATTAATTTAATTAGTTAAAATTTCTAGTGGTATTATCATAGTTAAACTCACAATATGCACATCAATAATTGAGAGAGAACATCAAGGATGTGAAGATAATTATTATTCAAACTAGAAATGGGCATTATAGATTATTTGTTTGTAGTTCAATTAGACCGATAATTATCTTGGTAAAAAAAGTGTTCAAACATAATTGGATTTATTTTTAGTGGTTTTAATTATATGAAGAAAACACAGAACATATGAAGATATTGCTCTAAACCTTTTCCAAAAGACAAATCAATGTTAAAATATAATAAATGTCAATACTATCTTGAAAAATTTGTTTTTATTGATCATATTGACCCAAAAAATATTAAAGAAATTATAAATTTTTATCCATCTAAAATAGTTTAATAAATTCACGATCAAGAGAAATCATAGTGTAATATGGGTTATTATGGATCAGTAGACAAAATCTATACATTTCCTAACCATATGAATCACATATGGTGTGATATTTCTAGGAATGTTATATATTTGTGAGGTTTTTATTCCAAAAATCATTCTAGTGATCATTATTTCCAATAGATATACTAATTTGAGACTCTCTTATAGGAACAATGGCATCGATGGGAACCAAATTGGGTTTAGATATTTAATACCATCTAAAAATAAACTGGTAATCATAGTGCATGATTCATAAACTCAATAGAATTTTGAGAGTGTGTGAAACTACAACATCTCATTTGATGATCACATTATGTAAGAAGAGTTTACTTATAACAAGGGATTTTATATAGTTTTAGGAATGATTTTGTATAATTCATTGTATGACATGGAATACAGGTTTCTCATTGGTCGAGAAAAGGCTATAAATAGATAAATTCATGATCTAAAACTAATAGATGAAGAATTTGAAATTACTCATAAATTTTTTGACAAATTGATAATAATTCAAAGTAGAAGAAAGTAATATGTTTATCAGATCACATGACCTCATTTTAGGTTGGTAGTCATGAATTTTTTAGGGTGTTTTCAATTAGAGGTACATACCGCTTTTGTAAGAAAAACAAGTCAAGTATGAGGTCAAACCCTTCAATGTTTTAGAAAGGATTAGGGAGTTTTCCAACTAGATGTCCTTATAAAATTATTGATTTTTCATAATGTATTTTATGAATCCCAATTGTGATGGTACCATCCAAACCCAACACATGTGGTGTAAAACGAGGAACATGAGTTACTAAAAGTTTTGATGTCCCAAAGTGACTAATGCATACAAAGGAAGAATCGAGTCCTAAAGGAAGTTGAAGATGAGATACTGAAAAAATTACCAAAGTTATTTTTTTTCTATATATTTCATCTTAGGGTTATTTTTTTTATCAAATCAAATTTATAGGACCAAGTTCATTGAGGGTTACATAAGATGTGACTGAAGGGATTACTCATACATTTATGAAACATACTATTAAATGATGAAGTTAGCACCCTCGAACCAAATAAAATTTTACTTTTAATTACCTATATATTCAAAGACATAAATATTAATAAATATATTATCACATGATGAGTGTTATTCCATGAAACATTAATGTGACAACGTCCTTAGAGAATCCATTTCATAAAAAGGTTATAGTATTCCCCTGTTATAATGAGAACCTTAAAGTGCTATGAAAATATTCTTAAATATATGTCCTATGGTCTGGATGATATCTATTTGATATAAAATATATGATATTTAGAATATCAAGAATTGGATGATTATAATAAGATAAGGATTCATCTCATGAAGTTTCTCACTTAGTAATATCTTAGAGAGGAGGTTATGAGGATAGACCCTCCAATATAAATTTCATATGCTTTATGTGTCATTAGATATTCCTATATATGAACATGTTTATTGGTATTTATACTTGATATTATTATTAATATATAACACGAATCACATAATTTCATATATTGTCAAAAACTATGATGACATATGCTTTTGGAGAGGTAAGATACGCTGGGAATCATAAGTGATATGAAATTGATTGAATAATTCAATAAAGGATTTGTCCATTCCTAGTTATGGAATTTTATATCTTAGTCCCTTTTATTAAAATGTAAATATATTATTAAGTCCATCTTCATGAAGGTCTATCAATGATTTCATTTCAGGCAGTACAAAAATTGATATATCAAGTGTATAGGTTGATGACACAAGTATACAACCTACCTAATTATATATTGAGACAAATTGATTATATCACATAGTAAGCATTCTTATGAAGTTATTTTCATTGCGAAATTAACATATTTCTCTATGGGTACCTTGATGTGTTGCTAGAAACAAATATTTGACTTTAGGTAAGATTTCCTAATATCATTGAGAAAGAGACCTAAAGAAACACACACTAAGTGTATCCAGAATCTTTGATTAAATTTTATCTAAATTTAATATTTGGAATAAATATTATTCTCAAGTCCAAGGAATAATAATTATTCAGGTTATGTTGATTTTATAAATTCAATCACTAGTTATTCGAGTTTATAATATATATGAGTTGAATATTAATAAATATTTATTCACTAGTTAGTGAATATAATATTTATTTATTGAAAAAATAATATAATTATATTTATTTAAAATAAATATTTATTATTCAAGGTTCAATAAATATCTAGGAGAATTGAAGAGGTTAGTTGAGGTATTGATGGAAATGATATATTTTATTTAATACCATTCAAATAAATATTGATTAATTTATTTAATAAATGATATTTAAATATCTGTGAGTTAGTTCAAGCCATGGAATATTAAATAATAATAATAATAATAATATTATTATTATTAGACATAGGTTTTACTTATAATAAAGAAATTATTTAAGTTCCTAGGTAAAATTACTAAGTATCTAACTCCAAGTATATAACCCAACTCATATCATTTCTAGGGTCATGTGAATAGTTGTGCACAACATATTCTCTCAAAATAATCCTCTCAAGAAAAAAAATAATTCTCTCAAGTATGATCTCAATAATGAGAGATGACCCTCCTCATCCCTATTAAGTTTGAGAGAAAAATAAAAAAAATTATTCAAGCCTGAAGGAATTCTTATTGTGATCAATAGAGAATGATGCAAGATGATTGATTCCTTTGTGCTATCACCTGAAGTTCCAACAACGATGTCCTGAGATTCATTGAGCATGTGTGGATACTACTAAAAGAATTATTCTTTGGATTCATCACCATAATGATGACATGATAAGAATATAAACGATGAAATAATTATAAAACTAAGATAATTTTTAATATAAATCAATTATAAATTATATGTGAAAAATACTCTCTTTGAATTTTCTAGGGTTTATTTCATCTAGTTATTCAAATTTAACTATTTAAATAAATGGAAAACATTATTGGTCACAAGACCAACCAATTATTATATAACCCAAAACCTTTAGGTTACATTTAAGTGGTCACATATTTATTTATAATTATTTATTATTTATTGATCTATTATGCATCTGATTGTTAGTTTTTCATTTCCATTTTTTCATTATTCAATCCAAAAGTCAAGATAATATTATAATTAAGTTTCATATGTCCAAAAACATAATTAAGAGCACTAAAAGACCCCATCTAAAGGTATTGGGGATCATGGTTGAGTGGCACAGATACAAGACATGTAATGAAAAAGTATATATTTTTTACTTATGGTTAATCACACCACATCGTATGGGGGAATTTCATGTCATGTGGGGGTTCAGTATACAACATCATTAAAAACATGTATTGATTTACTATTAGAACATATAATGATAGGGTTACATGATGTGTAGATGGAGTACATGCCGTATAACCCCACACGACTTTTCCCCACATAAATCTCAGAAGCCTCATGGTCAAAATTCATGACATGTAATTAATACACACCATGTATTTAATAAAATTTGAGTGAAACAACATTATGTGAAGTACAAAAGGTGTAGTGGGTTGTACATAATTTTTAATACATAACAACTCATGTGAGATACATTCCCAGCCCCTAATCATGTAGTATGGGTGGCCAATAATGAATCACACAACGTGTAGTTGGTTGTATGCTCTATGTAATTCAGGCTAACTCACACAAGGCACATGATGAGATAAGCATGTCATTTGAGTCGATATGTGGATAGAATTTATTAATTAAAGAAAAACTGAACTACATAGCATGTAACTAATTGTACTTTCTGTGTGATAGGATTTTCCACATGAATTACATATTGAGTGATTTTTGCAGGTCATGTGTGATATTAAATTCCTTTTTAATTATTTTCTATGTTCTTTTTTCGATAAAAAACATACATGACAGTCATATATTTCATGTAATTCACAGAAATCCCCAGTGGTATACACCACATATATATAGGCTTTCTGTGTGGTTATACACGTCATGCAGACAACATAGTTTAACTTACAAAACAAAATGCCATGAATATTATGACGCGTTGTGTAGGAATACATGCTATGTAAGTACATTGTACATGAAAAGAATCGTATAAATGTTAGTAACACACTATGTAATAGTGAAACACTCAAAATGGGTTTAATTAGAAGTAGAAGGGTACACGTCATACTCCCTTCAGTACGAGTCGTATATTAATTTAATTTTAAATTAAAATTAATTAATTTAATTAATTTAAAAATCATAGTGGATGATAATATCAAGGACTATTTGGATTATCGGTTAAGGTAAATTAACGAATTAATTAATAAGATAATTAATTTATTAATTTGGAAAAAATTATCTTAATAAATAATTGATTCAAATTAATGTTATCTAGTTTAAATGCATAGTTGTTTTCATGTGTGGATGACCATGAGTCTGACCGACCTATGTATGTGTTGGGTTTTAATTTAATTTAATTATTTATTTCATGAGTTTTTATGATAAATTTATTATCAAATTAAATACAATGATCTTTATATCATCCCTTCAGGATTATTATATATGGGATTTTGTGACCACAATTTATTTATGTATCCCTAAACCCCCAGTTCCTATCACCTATGAGAGAGTAAGAATATATAAAGGAAGGATCTACCAATGTAAGGATAAAATTTAAGACCAAGATAAGGTGAAACCAACCAAGGATATATACTATAAAGGTGGAATTCTACAACTCGATCCAAGACCAACTCAAGGAGTTATCCCATTGGGTTAAGGGTTAGTTTACTGTTTTCCTAGTAAACCAATCAGTAGTTAAAAACTCATAGTCATACCACATGTTAATTGTTTTTATCTAGTTCATAATTAATTATTTATTTATATAATTAAATGTTTTTAATGATTAAAATCAATCACATAAAGTTAATAAAATAAAAATAATGATAAGATAAAATAAAATAAATGGATTATGCATAGATTATTTTATTAGTCATGATTAATTAATGATGTAAAATACACACAATATTAAAAATCATGTAAAAGAAAAAATAAATAATATTTATTCAAAAATATAAATAAAATATCTTAAGGAAATATTAAGTCACAAAAACATTCCATATTTTAGGTTAAGATGCACCCATAGTTAAAGTATTAGTTGGGGACACTTTTTAAATTACAGGGGAGTCATAACAAAGATAATGGAAGATATTAACCAAATTGGAATTAATTATAACAAACAAAGTCTGTTTAATACCATTTGAAGTTAAGTGTTGAAGAAATTACAGTCCATTATTTCAGGATTGTAGAGTCCAATCAATAGATCAAAGAACTATGAGTTAATGTAGCTGGAAAGACCACTTGCCTAAATACCTTTGAATAATTTCCATTGCCAAATTTTGGGTAATGAGAAAGTGAATATGAATCCATGAAAATAGAATATCCACATGATAAGAAATTGCAAATCCAATGGTGAATGTTATTGGGATTTGATAAAATAGTGGGAAATTAATAAAATAAAATTTATTACATCACACTTGGTAATCAAGACAAAGTACTAAAATATGATTTTATTTGTTGTAGAAAATGGGAAGTCATTAAACATAAATATTATACCTATGATAAATATTGGATAAAGACATTTTATTTAACTAGCACAAACTTCCAGGAGTGGTACATGCGCTTATGCATCATACTATGCCAAGAGATGAAGTTTTACATGCTAGAATCCATAGTTCCCTACGATCCTTATAAGGAGTAAAGTGAGGAGGATAATTATTTCTTTTTAAAACACATGGATGATTAATTGGATGTACAATACCTCATGAAATCACATGAATAGTGATATCTAAAATCTATATGAATACATGGATGCATACACCATTTTATATCATCTTCATGATATTTATCAGGAGAAAGAAATACAAGAGAGGTATGAGATCTCCAAGACACTTTTTAAATGAAAATTTAGAGAAGGTACACTATCTGGACCCCATATATTCATGATGACTATCTATATTAATCATTTGAAAATTTTAGGTTTCAAGATACCCAAGGAATTTTACATTAACCTCATGCTCACTTCACTTACTCATAGATTATATAGTTTTTTTATAAATTTTAACATGAACAATATTGAGAAGATGATCCTAGATCTATGGGATCTAATTATCTATATGGATAAGGACACAAAGAATTAAAAACTTTTAGTCCTTATGATGAATAAGATTAAGGGTAGGGAGAAAATCCCTAAGACTAACACTAAGTTTACGGCACCTTTGCATCACTATGCTAAGAGAAGGGGGATCAAGGGGCGGGCTAAGGAATAAAAAGTAGTGTGTTTTTCATGTGATAAAGAAGGGATGGTGGAAGAATAAATATGATTCAGTAAATAAGCAAGGGGAATCTTTAGGTTTTTTCATTATCGAATGTTATCTCTCTTTTTCTATGAATTGGGTATAAGATACATCTCGTGATACTCACATTTGTATCCAAATAGATGAACCAAGTATATTATGGAAGGTTTATAGAGGTGAGGTGGATATTCGATATTCAAATAGAGAAAGGATAACTATACTATCTATTAGAGATTTAAAACTTAATTTTCCAATGATTTTAATTCTAGTTTTAAAGAATTGTTATTTTGTATTCAACGCAACCAAAAAAATCATATCTCTACCTAGTTTAGATATGAATGGATTTTTTTTTCTAGTTTGGGAATATGAGCTACTATTTTTATAAAGATAGAATATGTTATGGGATGTCACATCTTAATAACGGTCTTCATGTGCTATATTATGAAAAAAAATATTTGTAATCAACAATGAATCAAGTTCACATGACTCATATCACACCTAGTTATAGTATCACTAACTTGGTCATGTAAATTAGAAACAACTAGAAAAGATATATTAAAAAGGATATTTAGATTATTTTAAACTAAAACCTTATATATTTTTAACACTTGTTTTAAAGGTAAAATTACCAAATATCCATTCAATGGAGGGTGAAAGGTCTACAAAGCTTCTAGAATTATCTCATATAGACATGTGTGCACCTTTTATAATTGAATATAGTGGTGGATAATCAAACTTCATAACTTTAGTAGATATGGATTTGTCTACTTAATGAGGTATAAGTTTGATTACTTTGAGAAATTTAAGGAATTCAACAATGAAGTAGAGAATCATCTTGGTAAGAAGATAAATAAACTTCAATTACACTGTGGTATAGAATATCTTAACTAATATTTCATCATTTTTAAGGTATTTTAGGATATTATCTCAACTCACCCCTCCCTATACACCACAATGGAATGGTGTTAGAGAAAAGAACAACCAAACATTATTAGACATAGTAAGATCAATGACGAGTCATGAAAGTATTTCATTATCCTTTTAGAGACACACCTTAAAAATTGTAACACATGTTCTAAAATGAATGTGAACTATAGTAGACAGAAAAATACCATTTGAATTGTGGAGTGGGAAGAAATCCATTTTTTCACATTTACATGTGTGGGGATATGAAGTGTTTTTAAGGATATATTTGGAAATAAACTTAAAACTTAAGGTATAAAGTGTATCTTTATAATATATACTAAAGAAACTACAATATATTATCTATATAATCCATTATATTAAATGATCATGGTTGAAAGATGTTCTACCTTTCTTGAGAGGGATCACATATTTAAAAGTGATAGTGGGAGAATGATCAACTTTAATGAAATTGAGGCTAAAGATAAACAAGATATGATATATTAACAAATTAAAAAATTCCCTAGAAAAGGAGTTATTATATAGATACAAAAATTTTATAAGATAACCAGAGTGGTTAGAGAACCAGAGAGATATAGTTTTCTAGTCACCGAGAATGGTGACTCATTATTAATTGATAAATATTAACCTATATTCTATAAGGAATAAACAAGAGACTTAAAAGTTATAAGGTGGAAAGAATCCATGAATTCTAAAATGGATTCCATACACTATATGCAAGTTTGGGTTTTGGTAGATCCACCAATTTATGTAAAACCTATTTGGTGAAAATGGGTATTCAAGAAGAATATATACATAGATGGTAAAGTTAATACCTATAAATAATTACTTGTGGATAAAGGTTTTAAGAAAAATCAAGGAATAGACTATGATGAAACCTTTTAACCAATTTCTATACTAAAATCCATTATAATTTTACATTCCATAAAAACTTACCATGATTATGAGATTTTGTAAATGGATGTCAAAATTGAAGGTTCTGGGTAGAACAAAAGAGCCTAATTGGGCATGTACAACTCATCTTTTAACTAGTCCTTAATAGAATACAATACTGGTATGTAGTTTCTAATAAGTAATATGCATAAATATATAATACTAGGAAAATTACCACATTCCCACTAAACCTCTTATAAACACTTACCTCACATTCATTCATAATGAAACTAAAATCTTTTATAGCTTCATTACATTGAATTTTTCATGAACTGGATGCTTGATTCAATCCATAAATGGATATATTCAATTTGAAAATCCCATTGGCATTTCCTGAAGTCACAAACCCTTCTGGTTGTGTCAAATAGACATCTTTCTAAAGGTTCCCATTAATAAAATCTGTTTTAATGTCCATATTTCAAATTTCATAGTCATGGTAAGCTACTATAGAAAGTATAATTCTGATGGATTTAAAAATGGATAATGGTGAAAAGGTTTTATCATAGTAAATTTCTTGACATTGTTTAAACCCTTTATCCTCTATCCTTTATTTATATGTATTTAATTTAACTTCTATATCGAGTTTTATCTTAAATTCCCATCTTCACCATATAGGATTTACATCAACTATTGCATTAACCATAACCCAAACCTAGTTTTGATATATGGAATCCATTTTAAAATTTATGTCTTCTTACCATCTTGCAGATTATAAGATTTCTAATTCCTCTTTATAAAAGATAGGTTCATTATTGTAAACTAATAATGATTCACCATCTTCGGTGACTAGAAACCATATCCTTCTGGTTCCCTTACCTCCCTATTGATCCTATGTAGTACTTTTGTTTAAGGATCTACTTCTTCTATGATGACCTATGGAATCTATTCCTATACAAAATCTTGTGTATCTTGAACATTAACTTCATTGAAATATATCTTGTTCCCACTATCCTTTTTGAGTATGTTCACCCACTCAAGAAAGACTAATTGTCTGGTGAAAATCACTTTCTTATCTTAGGGGATATATAGGAAGTATCTATTTATTTCCTTAGGATACACTATAAAAATACATTTTATACCCTAGGGTGATAGTTTGTTTCCAAAGAAGGCCTTAAAAACACCATGCAATCCCATACACATGTATATGACAAAATGGGTTTCTTTCCACTCCATATCTAGAAGGGAATTACATTACATAATTTAGTTGGTACTCAGTTTAATTTATATGATATAATTTTTAATTAATATCCCTAAAAGGATAATGGAAGATCTACGTGGCTCATCATTGAACTTAATATATATAACAAGGAAAAATTCATCCTTTCACTACCACTATTACACTATTGTGTGTAAGGTTAAGTGAGTTGAGAAATAATGCCAAACTCTTGTAAACAGTTTATAAACTCTTGGTTAACATATTCACCACCTCAATCCGATTAAAGATTATTTATATTTTTTCTAAGTTGATTTTGTACTTAATTTATTTAATTCCATGAATTTATCAATGGAATTTTATACTTCATCAATTATATATATCCATATCTCCTCAATTCATTATTAAAGTTTATGAATTAAGAATACACACCTCCAACTTCTATTAGAAATGATCTACACACATCAATGTGTACCAATCCTTGAAGCTCTATGGAACTTTCACCATGTCCACAGAATGGTGGTTTGGTAATTTTTATTTGTAAATAAGAATGAAATATGTCAATTAGTTTTAAATCAAAAGAGTCTAAATATCTATCTATATTGAGCTTTGTTAAATGATTCTCATTTACATGACCAAGATGGTGATGCCATAGCTGGGTGTTATATGAGTTGTGTTGTAACGACCCATGTATTTATAGAATAATAATTTTTTCTTGTATATTAATATTTATGAATAATATATTATTTATACATTAAAGGGTATTCTTTTTTTGATAGCATACTCAACACTCAACAATGGGTTTCTTTGAAATCTTACATTGCACACAACTTTGAGTTATACCAAAAAATAATATAATAATAATATTATTTAAATATTAGTTAATTCCTAGACGTTGTATTGGTGGGAATGAACAGAATTAACCATATTATGATTAAAAATGTTTGTTAAATGTTTTTACATTTATTCAATAAAATTTATAGGCTTAAAATGAGAATGAATCCAATTTTAAGCATAAATACTCTAATATTTTTAAAAGGTAGTTTTACCACCTTTTGATGGATAAACCTTTTTAAATATATGTTTTGTCACTTTTATATGTTCCATTGGAAAAAATAATATTCTTATTTAGAAGTAGGACACAAAAATTTACTTTGGGTAAATTTTTGGTATTTTTCTGATAAAGTCCATTTTTAATGAATAACGAGAAATACCACATTTTAATTCAAAACTGCATTTTCATCTAATTTATTTATATAGTTAGATTATAATTTTAATTGGTTTTAAAGTGTAATTGGATTATATTTTTATAATTTAATCCAATGTTGGTCATTGTAAGCAATTTAACTCTAAAATTGGATATAAACACATGTCAATCTTTTGGTAGTTTTTACTTCTTAAAAACACACCTTTTAGTTTTGACAACAAGAAATAATTTTAACTTAATTTCTGTAATTTATGTGTTTTGAATTTGAAAAAATGTATTTAATATTTGGAATCATGAGTTCAAAATTCTGTAAATAGGTACCTTTTATTTTTATACATAATGAATAGTAACTTCAGTAAATATTTTAATTACCATGGTTAAAGGATAAATCTGGTAAATAAGGGTAAAAATAATATTATAATAATATTAAACTACCCTAACACATGTCCTAATACTATTGGATGAAATATTTATGACCATGGGAATCCTTGGGTCAATTTTGGGACTCCATGGAGCCATTTTTATGTGAAAATGACATTTCATAAGAATTAATTTAAAGTAATGAAAAATATAACATAAACATGTTTTTTTACCAAAACATTTTTATATGGGGTTATATTAGTGATATATTCAACTATATATAGTAATTATAAATCTAAAAAGATTTTTTACGTCATGTTATTTTATTTATAATTTTTAGACATCAAATAAATAAATATATTTATGACATAATGATGATGTAGTGATGATCTTATTAATGAATGATTTAAACAAATGAGAATATAAATATTAAAATAAATTTATTTTAAAACTTTTTATGCCATCCACGAATTTTATGGATGATTAAGACTTTTTATCTTTGAATTAATTAATATTTTTTGAAAGAATCAAGTTGTTATGGATTTTTAAAAAGTCATGATATGAATAGTATTAAAATTGACATAAATGAGTTTTTAAAAAAAATAATATTTTATTAAGTGATATAATAGTCCTAAATATCTAATATTCAACCAAATGACTAATATAATGTTCAAAATGTAATTAATTAACTACTTGAGGTTCTATTGGAATTTTATAGTAACTATATTAACCATATAGTATGAATATACAAGAAAACATGGTAAGAGTTAAATTAGTTAACTAAGGGTCAAAGCTAAAAGATAAGGTTAAATTTGTGACCTAGAATTTTCTAAAACCTATTGGTTGAGAGGTTTTCGATCAAAAAGCATCTTATATTTGAAATAAATGACTTTTGGACCATTGTAAACTGAAAAGAATTTATTAATAAAATAATATTTCAATGCCTTCCTAAAGTGCCCCTCCTCCCTCTTATAAAAGGGCATCACCCTAACCATTTAATCACACCTCTCAAGCACCTTTTATCATACAAACTCTACCCAAATAATCTACCAACATTCCTATATTCCTCCTATAAGCCTTACCTTAGGCATAAGGCAATTCAAGAAATCTTTTTGGCTCAAATCAAAGCGTCTTCTCTAAAGTTCCTTTCCATTATTTTACTTCTTAACTCTCTATTATATTATTATTATTTTATTACATAAAAACAACAGTATACTTAATATTATAGTATTTTTTTATGAGAATAATTCAAACTACACTTACAAACACCTCCATTTAATGGATATGAACATACTGTTTCTGTGGACAACTAACTACTACCTCATGAAACGATGATTGTTCAATTTTCCCCTACCACCTCTCATGGTGGAAATTATGATGGCACTATATTTATATATGATATATATTATATTTATATTGTCTATATGATTATTTATTTCTTATTTACATCATAACTTTATGATTTCCATAATGTGTAAATATGATAATTTCATTTGAGGAAGTGCGGACTACCGTCCCATCAAAGTGATATGACTTGTTCATGCCATACATGGAATGTATAAAGGATAGATTTAATGAAATTGTGAAATGTATATAAAATACGATATTATACTATAATTATAATATAATTATGTATCATTTAGTTTTCATTCCTTTAAATATGAAAAAGAAACGAAAGTAGCGTTCATGCATACACACAACTTACTATCTTCATGAACAGTGCATTTTATTTCTTATCTCCAAATGTTATGTAATATTATAAATAAATATATATACTAGATATAAATGATATTTAAATAATTAATATCATTATAAATATAATTTAATTTTTACCACATGGAAAATTTTTAATTATAACAAGTTCATTTTTGACTCAAGTACTGAATATCGACAAAACGACCGATATTAACTTAAAAAAATTATGTAATGTTTATAAAGTAGTTATAAGTGATATAAAAGAAATAATAAATTTGAAAAATGTTCTAAAGAAAATATAAATTAACTTAAATTTATTATTTAGGAAGAATAAGGAACATACGTGACGAGTTAGACTCAAGGTAGGGACTTCATCTCAATATCCTTTCATCGAAGCATATTTTGATTTATTCACGACTTTATTTTATATAGTGTATAAAACCCTTTTAATTTTAATATCATTCAAACAGAATCTTTTTTCTATGAAGATTTTTACTAAATGACAAAAAGAACGTTTCTTTTAAACATATGTGACAACAACAACCTTTTTTCTACCGCGAGCATTATTTGGTATTTGACTTTCTTAAGAAGCCGTAATGTTTTTAAAAGGAAAATAAATACCATATAACATTTTCATGTATTTTGGTATTGAAAATGGTTTTGATAAACCATTGATTATGTCAATATCATGAACTGATATCTTGTGATTCCAATGTGGAAATATTATCTTTTTTAACGTCCCGAACCAGAAGCTGCTAAACCGGTGCTCTGAGCCGGTTTTCCACAAGGCCAAAAGTGTTCCTCCCCATATGCCAGAGGTTGCCGACTAGCAGCGAGGGACAATGGTGTGATAGTGGGGAGACTATGACCTCATACCAAAGTAAGAAAACAATGCAAATAACTAAGTATCATACACAGTAGAAAGTTAACAGAGTGTGGAAGCAATAAACAACTAAAATAGAACAAGATGTAATAGTAAAATGCTGTAAAAGCCCGAACAACTATGCAATACATTACAAAAATGGTCACCCACTGGGTCGACCATACAGATACAAGTAAAAAATAAACTGAAAGTAAAATTACAAGGCTCTAATACTAACTCTAAGCCAACCCACATACCCGATCTCTAGACACTGTCGAACTGTACCAGCCCGATCAGTAGAACCACTCAAGCAGCTCCGTTTGATCATGCAACACTGGGCCTTAGTCCTATCCACCATACAACTCATGATCAACCTTAAAACTAGACATAATGTCTACACATACACCAAGGTGTATGTGCAGGGGTGAGAAATAATCTCAGTAGGTCACCTCAACAAGCAACCTATAATTGTGCTGCTAAAAGTGTATGCAACAACAACGCGATTAGCCTAACTGGAATACAACAGAAGAGAAGTAAACCAAACGTGAAACCACAGTTGAACCCAAGGTCTGTAATCCCTATCAACTGGGAAAGTGCCACCATGGATGTCTATATCTATATACGTACACATGTATAGTCCCATACCTATACACTACATAAATATGAATATTCATGAGTATGCGAATCAAATAACAAGAAACCACATCAGTAGTCGATCCTTGGGTCCATAAGCCTAATCACCTAGACATACTATGCAAGGGAATTAATATGGACATCTTTCCACTCAATCCATGTATCATTAATTAGATCTCTGGGTTCATAATACCATCAATATGTACTTGCTTCATCCAACATCAGAATTATATCTATGAGAAAGCTATGTCACACAGGGGGATACTCATCCTACACCTGGGTTCACTCTTACTCACCTCCAATTACTGAATAGGATACCATATACCAATGGTATAACCTATAAAAGTTCACTGGTCGGCAAACATGGAGCATAATCCCATGAATCCAATTGAGACTCAGATAACCTCACACATAGTCATATCATTCAATCAGGGTCGATCCTGGTATATCAATATTTCAGCATGTCTCTGGGTAAAACCCATTATATAAGAATTTTAGCATGTATTAGGGCCAATCCTAGTGTATAATCATTTCAGAATGTATTAGGGCCAAGCATGGTGTATCAGTATTTCGGTATGCATCATTTATAACATTTCCCAATAGAGCCCGTCCTGGGAATCCCTCAATGGATCCCGGGTTCACTCGACATTTTCAAAACAAGACTCAATGATCCCAACCACCCTATAATGGCTCTCTCATAGAATTTACATAATTAACCTCTTGATCCCATCCATTATATTTTAACCGAGATAATGGTTCACCCATTTTACAGAAGATGAAATTAGTCACATGAGCCCGACCTTGTATTTTAATCGAGACTGTGGAACACCCATTGCTAATTACCTCTTTTAAATCATTTCAAATTCCATTTAAAAAACAATACATGTTAATTAAACTATCACATGGTTTAACATAATCAACTAATGTGGGAAAACATTTACATAACCAATTTCATCAAGTAAGGCTCAACAACCAATTCCTAGGTAATACCTTTGGGTATAGTAAATATAAGAAATAACATGGCTTAGAAGCCAGTTCCCAGGAGAGAACATCCAGGCATTCCAAAAAACAAGAAAGATGCCTCGTGTCAGGCTCAACAACCACCAACCATGAAGTACCCTTGGTAATCACTACTGCATCAGCAAAACCAAGTCAGATATAAATAAACGAGTGAGGGTTTCCCAAACACCCAACCCAACACTACAGCCACAACCCCATGGGATTACCAGTTTGGTACAGGTTCTAGGTGACACTTGAACACCATCTATACCCAAACCCAACGTAATAACTCAAGGTCAGTCAAACAACAGGAACCTGCTGGGTCCCTCAAGTCAAACATTGAAGAGGCATCCTACTCAGAATCCTGTAGGTAAACATAAGAAAAGGAATCATACATGGGATCCTTATTGAAGAGTAAGGGAGGAATACTACATAGGATCCTTGAATGAAAAACAATAGAGGCATCATATAATAGGGATCCTCTCAAAGGAAAACATGATAGAGATCCTACAAGGTACTCCCTAGGTCAACACATAAGAAAAGGAATCCCTCAAGGGATCCTTGGAAACATCCGGTCTCATGGCCTCATAGGCCATAAGGGAACATATCATAATGTAAATGTATTCAAAAGCATAGGTCACGAGAGATATATTATAGCTTATCTCAGATCAAAGGACTCAACTAAGTTGGTCCGAACACCCAACCTATCATCCACACCAAGTCTCACTCTCAGGTGACAACTAAAGTCGATAAACGGAGTAAGAACCTCTCCATTTATATGAAAACAAAAAACACCATTTATATGAACTATAAATTTCAATAGGATTCCACCATTGTTATCTACATTAAAAAACTCTTAGAATGGACTACTCACACGCCCAAAACGTTCAATCAGTGAAAAATGTACTATTCACCGTAACGATCCTGAGTGGGGACCACACTTGATTTCTTTTTTCAACACCTAAAATCAATTTATAAATGTCCGCATTTAATTCAGGGTCACAACTCCACTAATGGTGCATCAAACGAACATCAAACGCAAAAGATACGTCTGATTCAATAACCGCCAAACAATAATAATTAAGATATTATTATTATATTTTTGGATGATTCGTACCACCAAGCATTATGCCCCACAAAAAAAGTTCTCCAAATTGACTCAAAAGGTTTGCCTCAAATCAAGGGTCATGTGGCTGTATATGACATGCAAAACATACCTCTGTATTGCAACTTACAGGGGTTTAAAGAACCCCCGGACGAAAACAGGCTGGACAAAGTACATGACATGTACTCTAGAGTACATGGGGTCTGCCCATGTAAAAGTACATGACATGCAAGACTCTATACATAGAATTTACTGTTAAAAAAACACCATCCCGTGTGCATTTTCACTTAGACACACACCCATGTGCTACTACATGGTGTGTACTCTCAGTACACGGTGTGTACAGTTCAAAAACCACTATTCTATGTTTTTTTTCACATGGCCGGACACACGGTTGAACACCACATGGCGTGTACTTAGAGTACATAGAGTGTAACTAAGAAAAATTATTCTTCCTTGAATAGGAAGAACACATGACGTGTTCCCCTGGAACACATGTTGTGTAACTTGGGTTTCCTAATGGGAAATCCCTCGGATCGCCCGAAACCTCCGTTTTTCCCCCTGAAACAACAGATCGAGCCTCAAGAGGCCACAAGAAACAATATGAGGATTTAAAAACTTAAAACAACATGTTTAAAGGGGATCTATAATGAAAATGTAAATGACGCTACCTTCAGGCGGAAACCGCCAAAGTTTCTGTTGATTTCACCATCCACAGATGCCGCACGCCGACTTAGCGCGTCGAGAGCTTCGAAACGGTACCCCTATTGCCTTCCATCACTCTCTATTTATCAAAATAAAAATTCTACCATAGTAAATGGATAAGGATTATCACATAGGATACATGTTCAAGAATGAGGAGTAAATAAGAAGAAGGAAATAAAATAAGAAAATAAAGAAAAGAAAAAGGGGCCCGACCTGGCCCCGACGCCCGACTTGAGTTTATGCCTCACCTAGGCTAAACTCGCCATTCCAAACTCAAAAAAATAGAAATAAACTCAATAAGAGGCTCCTTTTAAAAGTTAATTCCAAAAAAACCTGAATGAATAAATTAATATTTAATTTAATAATATTAAATATTAAATATTTCGCTAAAATTCAAACAGCTCATATTTCCACCAAACTACTATCCTAGGGTAAACACCCTATTCCAGGACCAACAGAGTTTTCAGAAAAATCATCTGAGGTCATCTGGTTGGGTAAAAATACCATTTTATCCCTCATGAGCATTCAACAACAAAAATTTAAATTTCTTCTCAAAACTGCAGTCTGAAAAAACACAGGTCCTTACAAACTCCCCACCACAAACCTTCTCATCCCTGAGAAGCCCAGTGAAAGGACCAGCAACCATGCTCCCAACCTGAAAATCTACACAACCAATCTATTTAGACTCTCCAAAGACCATCCTTATAGCGTTAACATCTGACTTCTATATGGAAGACATTTAACTGTGATTGATCTGGTACTCCCCACCATAGGAATATCCCTATCGCTATCTCAAAAGAAAACTCCGACCTAAAAAGCTCACAAAAAACACCGAAGTTTAACTGAAATGAGATAAACCACCCTTAAAATTCCAATGGTTCACTCCCCACCATATGGATTTCCTTACATAACTCCAAGAGCGCAACCATAATAGGTTTCCTCCTCAACAGGGAATAACATTAAGAAAGAAAAAGAAGAATCTTGGCGTAGGGCCAAAGCTCTCTCATCATACTCAAGATGAATCAAGATAACACATTATCATCTCTAACATGAGTACACTAAGATTATACAAAAAGGTGTACCAAAATCACTCCGAGACACACTCACCATCCTATCAAAACCTGACCATGATTTAGCCACATGTCAACTATCTTTCACACAGGTTTCCCTAGAATAGAACAGATATCGACCTACAAGGGTTCGAGTCAAAACCAAGGGTCTCCAGGTCTCCCACCTATCCCAAAAGATCCAAACCTATGAAAATTAGGTAATATCACAATGACCAATGAGGGTCAAAACTGAAACAAATAGCCTATGAGGGCCTTGATCCTCTCCGAGTATTCCTAAAAGGAACTACTCCCCAGTATTCACAACCCAAGCAGAAGATAAAAGATGAACTGACACTCATCAGGTATCTGTATATGGAAATACCCCAAGGTGGTCCAGTTCACAAGAAAAGCCTTGGTATCTATCATCATCGTTCTCAAAGATCTGACTAGATAAATACAAACTTATGAAACAACACCCAACAAGGGGTTAAATAGAAAGGCATAACGTGCCACATTAACCAACTAGGGTCACTACATAGGAGGTGCATGAGGACTGATTCGTCATCCTCAAACCACAAAAAACCTCAAAGTAGATCCACATAACCTGAAACAAAGTAAAACATATGTGTAAGCAGACCCAAAGGTCTCAGTCGTTAGTAAAAACACACACTATCAGACCTATATGTTGTGAATCCTACGTGCCTAGTATGATTCATGAGACACCTCTTAACTTTGTTGGCCAATAGTCGAAATCCATCTCTGGTCTCTTACTAATGGACAAGAGCCAGATATACATAATAAATCGAAACACCCACACATAACATGTGCATTTCTCAAGTCAAAAATCATATACAACTGTAACATCACAAAATCAGAACATCAATCCAAAACCCTGGAAACCTAGACTTATTACCAGAATAAGTGTTCTCGACACACCAGCCCGATATCCATCATAGGTTCTGACACATTACTAATACTCCTATATACCATATCTCAAATAGTAAAGACCAAGAAAAGAAAACTCCTCTGATACCACTTTGTAACGTCCCGACCCGAAGCCACTAAACCGGTGCTATGAGCAGTTCTCCACAAGGCCTCAAGCACACCTCCACATATGCCAGAGGCTGCCAATTAGTAGTGAGGGCCTAGGGTGTGATAGTGGGGAGACTATTACCTTATACCATAGTAATAAAATAGTGGAAATAACTAAGTATCATACACAATGAAAAGTAAACAGAGTGCAAAAATAATAAACAACTGAAATAGAAAAAGATGTAATAGTAAAATGCTGTAAAAGCCCAAACAACTATGCAATACAATACAAAACTGGTCACCCACTGGGTCGACCATACAGTTACAAGTACAAAATAAACTCAAAGTAAAAGTACATGGCTCTACTACTAACTCTGATCCAACCCATGTACCTGATCTCCAGACACTGTCAAACTTCACCAACCTGATTAGTAGAACCACTCGAGCAGCTCCACTCGATCATGCAACACTGGGCCTCAACCCTATCCACCATAAAAATTATGATCAAAATTAAAATTAGACATAAGGTCTATATATACACCGAGGTGCACATGAATGTGTGAGAAATAATATCAGTAGAGAACCCCGAAAAGCAACCTATAATTGTGATGATAAAAGTGTATGCAACAACAATGTTCTCAACCTAGTTGGAACACAACATAAGAGAAGTAAAACAAATGTACAACCACAATTGAACTCAAGGTATGTAATCCCTATCAACTGGGAAAGTGCCACCATAGATGTCCATATCAGTATACACACACATGTATAGTACCATACCTATACACATATACATAAATATTAATATTCATGAGTATGTGAATCAAATAACAAGAAACCACATCAGTAGTCGATCCTTGGGTCCATAAGACTGATGTCCTGGACATCCTATGCAAGGAAATTGAGTTAGACATTGTGCCACTCAAGCCGTGTATCATTAAGTCGATCTCTGGGTCTATAATCCCATCGACATGTACTTGATTCGTCCAACACTGAGATTATATCTTTGAGAAAGCTACCTCACCACAGGGGGATACTCGTCCTATGCGTGGGTTCACTCATACTCACCTTTAATTACTGAATAGGATACCGTATACTGACAGTCAATCCTATAAAAGGTCATTGGTCGACAAACACGGAGCATAAGCCCATGAATCCAACTGAGACATAGGAAAAATTGTCTACAATCATATCATTCAATCAAGGTTAAGCCCGGTATATCATAATTTCAACATGTCTTAGGGTAAAACCCGATATATAAGAATTTCAACATTTATCCGGGCCAAGATCAATGTATCAAAATTTCAGAATGTATCAGGGCTAATCCCAGTGTATCAGCATTTCAGAATGTATCATTTATAACATTTTCTAATAGAGCCCATCCTGGGAATCCCTTAATGGATCCTAGGTTCGCTCGACATTTTAAAAATAAGCTTCAATGAGACCAAACACCCTATCATGGATCGCTCATGGCCTTTACATAATTAACCTCTTGAGCTTGTCCATTGTCTTTTAACCGAGACAATGGTTCGCCCAAGGTATATAAGATGCAATTAGTCACATGAGCTTGACCTTGTCTTTTAACTAAGACTATGGATCACCCGTTTCTAATTACCTATTTTAAATCATTTCACATTCTATTTCAAAAACAACACATGTTAATTAAACTATCATAGGGTTTAACATAATCCACTCATGTGGGAAAAACATTTACATAACCAATTTCATCAAGTAAGGCTCAAAAACCAATTCCTAGGTAATACCTCTGGGTATGGTAAATATCAGAAATAACATGGATTAGAAGCTGGATCCCAAGAGGGAACGTCTGTGCATCCAAAAAATCAAGAAATACGCCTTGCGTTAGGCTCAACAACCACCAATGAGGAAGCACCTTTGGTAACCACTGCTGCATCAGCAAAACCAAGTCAGATATAAACAAACAAGTGAGGGTGGCTCGAACGCCCAACCCAACACTACAGAAATAGCCCCATGGGCTTACCAGTTTGGTACGGGTTCTAGGTGACACCCAAACACCATATTTACCCAATCCTGATGTAAAAACTCAGGGTTGGTCAAACAACGGGCACCCACTGGGTCCCTCAAGTCAAACAATGAGGAGGAATTGTAATCGGAATCCTCCAGGTAAACACGAACGAAGGTATCCTACACGGGATCTTTAGTGAAGAGTAAGGGATTAATCCTACACCGGATCCTTGAATAAAAAAAAATTCATCCTATAAGAGGGATTCTATCAAAAGAAAACATGATAGAGATCCTACAAGGGACTCCCTAGGTCAACATATAAGCAAAGGAATCCCTCAGGGAATCCTTGGAAATATCCAGTCTCACAGCCTCATAGTCCAAAAGGGCACATCTGACAAGGGAAATGTATTCAAAGCATAGGTCATGGGTGATATCTCACGGATCATATCAGATCAAAGGTCTCAACTAAGTTGGTCTAAACACCCAACCTATCATCCACGCCAAGTCTCACTCTCAGGTGACAAATGAAGTCGATAACCTGAGGAAGAACCTATCCATTTATATAAAAACCCCAAAACACCATTTATATGACCTATAAATGTCAATAGGATTCCAATATTGAGATTTATATGAAAAAAATTCTCAGAATGGACTACTCAGACACCCAAAACGGTCAACCGGTGAAAAAGGTACTATTTACCGTAACAATCCTGAGTGGTAACCACACCTGATATCAATTTTTAACGCCAAAATCAGTCTCTAAACATCTAAATTTAATTTAGGGTCACAACACCACTGACGGTGTGTCAAACAGACATTGGACACATGAGATACGTCTAATTCAATAATCGCTAAATAATAATAATTAAGATATTATTATTATATTTTTGGATGTTTTTCACCACCAAGCATCATTACCAACACATAAATTTTTCCAACTAGCCTAAAAAGGTTCGCCTCAAATCAAGGGTTGTGTGGCCATAGATGACACGCAAAACGGACCCCTATATTGCAACTTACAGGGGTTTAAAGAACCCCCGGATGAAAAGAGGCTGGACAGAGTACATGGCATGTACTCTGGAGTACATGGCATGTACTCTGGAGTACATGGCATGTACTCTGGAGTACATGGGCTCTGACCATGTAAAATTAAACGGCATGTAAGTCACTTTACATGGAGTTTACTATTCACAAAACTCCATCTCTTGTGCATTTTCACCCGGACACACGCCCATGTGCCACTACACAACATGTACTCCCAGTACACGACATGTACTATTCAAAAACAACTATTCCATGTTTTTTTCACACGGTTGGAAACAAGGACGAACACCATATTAAGTTTACCTAATAAAACTTCTTCTTCCCAAAATGAGAAGAACACACGGTGTGTTCCCCTATAACACATGCCATGTAACTTGGGTTTCCCAACGGGAAATCCCTCGGATTGCCCGAAACCCCTATTTTCTCCCATGAAACAATAGATCGAGCCTCAAGAGGCCACAAGAAAGCTATATAAGGATATAAAAACTTAAAACAAAATTTTTAAAGGGTATCTATGGTGAAAATTTAAATGGCACTACCTTCGGGTAGAAACCGCCGAAGCTTCGGTTGATTTCACTATCCACGGATGCCGCATGCCGACTCAGCACGTCGAGAGCTTTGAAATGGTACCCCTCTTACCTTACATCTCAATATATTTCTAAAACTACAAATTCTCCGATAGGATAAGTCTAAGAAGTAGCACACATGATATGTGCACAAGGAGGAGGAAATAAGAATAAAGAAATAAAAGAAGAAAATAAAGAAAAGAAAAAGGGACATGAGCCGACCCCGACACCCGACTCGAGTTTATGACTCACCTAGGATAAAATCCCCATTCTAGACTCAACGGAACAGAAAAAATCTCATTCCAAGGCTCTGTTTAAAATTTATTTCCAAATGAACCTACACGAATAAATTAATATTTAATTTAATAATATTAAATATTAAATATTCGGTAAAAATTCAAAAAACTTCGATTTCCACCAAACTCCTTTACTAGGGTAAAAACCATATTTCAGGACTAATGGAGTTGTCAGAAAAATTATTTGAGGTCATATAGTTATTTAAAAAGACCATTTTACCCCTCACAATCATTCAACAACAAAAATTCAAATTTCTACTCAAAACTGCAGTCCAGAAAAATACAGGTCTTTACATATTTCCTTTATGCTTGTTCATGTATTATGATTATGTTATGGTTCTTAGGCATTGTTTACATATATGGGTAGTTCCATGATAAACCTAGTATGGGTGAGCCTAAGATATCTCTCTAATTCATTGGGTAACATAAAAGAGGAAAATGTTAATGTTTATCCTAAGAGATTTAGGGAATATACTATAATAGGTATTCCTAACGTAACTCCCTATGTAGCTGTGAAAGATACAATGTAAGTATGTTATGGATGCGACAAGTTACCATTATGACTTATGATTTCTATGTTTTATTCATAAATCTTATGATTTCATGAGTTATGTTAAAGAGCTTATGTTTTATGATTAAAAAGTATGATTTCTTTGATTTGTATGTATTCTTGGGCTAATGCTTTTTTACCTTATTTTATATCCCTTACTGATGTTTTTATGCTCATCCCAAGTTTTTGAAATGTTTTTCATATGGTATAAGGAAGGTTAATATAAAGGAATAATTCAAGAATATTTTTATCAAGAAAATAATTCTTGTTTTATTTAAGGAGTTTTATTATTTTGGAAAAAATTGGATAGAGTATAAGTGTCTACTTTGTAATTTTTGAGATGCAATGTAAGAGTTATGGCCTAATTATCTAAAACTATAAACTTAAAAAGATCCTAAATTTAGAATTCTTTATTTAACACAATATTATGTAATTTTTAAGGTCGGTGCCTTACAGTTGGTATCAGAGGTCAGTTTAGATAACTTTACAGGTTAGGGTGTTATTTAAGAATTAGTGACATGTTTTATATAACCACAATGGTTAGCATATTAGAAAGAGTCATAGTTATTTTGGATAAATTGAACGAGTTTAAGATAACATGAATAAGTCTATCTTGGTTTTTACCCTCATCATAAGATAGTATATGATGATTTTACTGATATACTCACATTGAACTTTTTGGTTTTCGTAAATGGTTGGATCTAGTAGGCAAAAAAGTAACAATAGATGTGAAGGAAACTGTGATAGTTTTCTGAATAATAAACCAAATGAAATGGGAGCTTCAATGAGAACTCTTGTGGTTATTCTTAACCAACTATCTAGGGTCTTGATTGAACACTTGAACCTTGGTGATTTTTCTAAGGTATCATATATGCGAGAAACAAATCCTTATGGAAGTTCAAGTAATAATCATAAAGATAAGTATATTAAAAAATATAAGTGTCAAGGATGTGGAAATAAACACCTAGGAAAATGCTTCAAAGGGATGAAAAGATGTTATAGATGTGGTAATGAAGGCCATAAATCAATAAACTTCTATGGAAAAAGGAAGAGTTCAGTTGAATCTAAGAAAGGGAAAGAAGATCTTTCCGAGGGATCAATTGAATGTTTTAAATGTGGTCTGCATGGTCATTACTCAAATAGATGTCCTACAAAGAAGGTTCGGGAATTGGATCATTAGTACCATAAAACAGTATGTTTACCAATACCTAATTCAATTCCAATTGAAGATGAGGAAACTTAAAATGACCTATGAAAGGTATGTATTATTTCTTAGCTCATTTTTTGACATTATTGAATCTTAGGACATTATGCATGATTTTGTTTGTATGAAAGAAGTATACAAGAGTAATATGAAAAAATATGGATAAAGGGTCATGAATAATTTACAATGATTAAGATGTATACATTTTAGGAATTGAAGAGCTATGTCGTATCTATGGATGATGATATGCTTAAAATGTATTACTGATAAGATTAAATTGGAAGACTTTTATTATTTTTAACCCCTAAGTTTGTTATATAAAAATTTTAATTGAGGAAGAATTATTTTTTCTTTTTTGGATATAGTTATAAAGAACCATTTGGGTTTATATGATCCTTGAATTTGAGGAAATTAAGGGTTATTACTTTTTGGGATGCAAAATGTGAGGTATGGGATAACCTTTGAGGTTAAAATATGTTATGGTTTTTTAATTAATTTATATCATTTTTGGGAATGTTATAAAATTATATATTTGTTGAAATAGGACAAAACGAAGACCATGTGACAACCCATCGCATCAGAAAAAGCTACGGGAATCGAACCCACAACCAAAGTACGACTGGGATTTATCACCTACCATTGGCCTATGTAAAGTCCCTGGTTAATATGACTTATTATTTTTAGTTAAATGATTTTATGGATCAAGAATAAGTTGATTTTGGGAACTTATTTTTTATCAAATGGATATCCTTAGTATAAAAAAATGATTTGGTGATTGAGTGATAAATGTTATTTTGGATGACATTCACTCTTTTTAGAACATTATATGACAAAGGAAAATATAATACTATGGGATTTCATTTTAGGAGTAATCGTGGAATTTTATTTTAGAAAAATCCAAGTTTTTATTGTGTAATTATAATGATTTGGGTTATTTATGGAAATTATTAACCTATCATAGAGAATATGTGATTAGGTTAATTACTTTTCAGTATGAGACTTTAAGAGTAGCCGATGTTATTTAGAGATAAATATTAAGATTTTTTTTGAAGACTATGTGATCAAATCCTTCTGAATTTTGGGATTCAAACTTAGTTTGGATTATTTTGAAGAATTTTAAGGACAATTTTTTATTGAATAGTCATTATTGAAATTTGGGTTTTGTTTTTTGAATTTTGGAAATTAAGAGTAGTATTTATTTCTATAAAGGATTATCTTTTTTGAGGATTATCTGATCTTGTACTAACCTTTTTGGTTTTGGTTAATGTCTAAAGACATGGGAAATATATAGTTAATCTTTTTTGTATTATTTGATTATCTAGAAGTTGATTCTAGTGCTTCATGTGTGACCAAGTCATCTTGAATGCTCATCATTTGGAGAAAATATGGCTTTGTGGTAGAAATTTATTAAAGTATGAAACTCTACTTTAAAAGTAAGAATATTTACTTATGTTCTTAGTCAATCTCATAAATAAATTCCTCAACTTTATGAAAAGGAACTTAAAACAAAAACATTTTCTGTTAAATTTTCCTACTGGGTAATAAAATACTATTTAACCTATCACAAGTTTGTAGTTTTCTGGTGGTTAACATTCTCCTAATCATGTTTTCTATAACTCTCCATTATAACTTGATGGTTAGTTTTCTATTCCATATCCATGTTTTTCTACATGGAACCCTAGCATGGGTTATCTTGTGTGACCTTTTTAATTCCTCTTTATTTCTTCAAAAGTGATAGAATTATTGACACTTTTTCTAATGTGGGACTTTCAATGATGTTTCTAAGACCAATTTTAAAATTGTGAGGACGCAATTTCCAAAAGGGTGGAAGAATGTAACGACCCAAGTATTTATAGAATAATAATTTTTTTCTTTTATATTAATATTTATGAATAATATATTATTTTTACATTAAAGGTGATGATTTTTCTGATAGTGTACTCAACACGTAACAACGAGTTTCTTTGAAATCTTACATTGCACACAACTTTGAGTTATACTGAAAAATAATATATTATTATTATTATTTTAAATGGTAGTTAAAGCCTAGCTGTTTTATTGGTGGGAAAGAAAAAAATAACCATATTATGATTAAAAATGTTTCTTAGATGTTTTTACATTTATCTAATAAAATTTAGAGGCTTAAAATGGGAATGAATCCAATTTTAAGCATAAATACTCTAATATTTTTAAAAGGTAGTTTTACCACCTTTTGATGGAAAACCATTTTCAAATATCGTTTTTGTCACTTTTATATGTTAAATTGTAAAAAATAAAATTCTTCTCTAGAAGAAGGGCATCAAAATTTACTTTGGGTAAATTTTTGGTATTTTTCTGATAAAGTTCATTTTTAATGAATATTGAACAATACTGCATTTTAATTCAAAAATTACTTTTCATCTAATTTATTTGTTTAGTTATATTATACTTTTAGTTGGTTTTAAAGTTTAATTGGATTATATTTTTATTATTTAATACAATTTTGGTCATTGGAAGTAATTTCACTTTGAAATTGGACATAAACACATGTCAATCTTTTGGTAGTTTTTACTTCTTAAAAACACTCTTTTTGGTTTTGACAATAGGAATTAATTTTAAATTAATTTATGAAGTTCCTATGTTTTGAATTTGGAAAAATGGATTCCATATTTTTAATCCGGAGGTACAAATTGTGTAAATAGGAACCTTTTATTTTCAGACATTATGAATAGTAACTTCAGTAAATATTTTAATTACCATGGTTAAAGGATAAATCTAGTAAATATGGGTAAAAAATAATATTATAATAATATTAAACTACCCTAACACATGTACTAATACTATTGGATGAAATATTTCTGACCATGGTCGTCCTTGGATTTATTTTGGGACCCCATGGAGCCACTTTGATGTGAAAATGACATTTTATACGAATTAATTTAAAGTAAAAAAAAATATAATATAAAATGTCTTTTTTACTAAAATAGTTTTTATATGGGGTTATATAAGATATATATTCTACTATAAATAGTAATTATAAATATAAAAATATTTTCTACATCATGTTATTTTATTTATAATTTTTAGACATAAAATAAATGAATATATTTATGACACAATGATGATGTAGTGATTACCTTATTAATGAATGATTTAAACAAATTAGAATATAAATATTAAAATAAATTTATTTTAAAACTTTTTATTCCACCCACGAATTTTATAGATGAGTATGACTTTTTATCTTTGAATTAATGATGTTTTTTTGAAAGAATCAAGTTGTTATGGATTTTTAAAAATTCATGACATGAATAGTATTAAAATTGACATAAATGCGTTTTAAAACAAATACTATTTTATAAAATGTTATAATAGTCCTAAAATATAATATTTGTCCAAATTAATTAAATAATGTTTAAAATTTCATTAATTAAAAACTTTAGGTTCAATTAGAATTTTGTAGTAACTATATTAACCATGTAGTATGAATATACAATAAGACATGGTAAGAGTTAAATTAGTTAACTAAGGGTTAAAGCTAAAAGACAAGGTTAAATATGTGACCTAGACTTGTCTAAAACATATTGGTTTAGAGGTTTTCAACACAAAATAATCTTATATTTGAAATAAATTACTTTGGGACCATTGAAAACCGAAACTCATTTATTAATAAAATAATATTTCAATGCCTTCCTAAAGTGACCCTCCTCCCTCTTATAAAATGAAATCACCCCTAACCATTTAATCACACCTATCAAGCACCTTATATTTTCCGAAATCTTCCCAAATAATCTCCTAACATCCCTATATTCCTCCTAGAATCCTTAACTTAGGCATAAGGCAATTTAATAAATCCTTTTGGATCAAATCAAAGGGAGTTACACGTTTTAAGAGGCAACGTATTCTCTAAAGTTCTTTTCCATTATTTTACTTCTTCAATATATATTATATTGTTATTATTTTATTACATAACAAAACTAGTATCCTGAATATAATATGATGTTTTTATGAGAATAATTTGAACTACACTTACACACACCTCCATCTAATGGATATGAACATACTGTTTCTGTGGACGGTGAACTACTGCATCACGAAACAATGATTGTTCAATTTTCCCCTACCACATCTCATGGTGGTCATTATTATGGAAATATATTTATATATGATATATATTATATTTATATTGTCTCTATTCTTTTTTATTTTTTATTTACAGCATACCTTTATGATTTCCATAATGTGTAAATATGATAATTTCATTTGAGGAAGTGTAGACTACCACCCCTCAAAGTGATATAACTTGTTCATGCCATACATGGAATGTATAAAGTATGGAGTTAATAAAATTATGTAATATATATAAAATATTATATTATAATATAATTATAATATACTTATATTTTATTTAGTTTTCATTCCTTTAAATATGAAAAAGAAATGAAAGCAGCGTTCTTGCGTACGTACGACTTACCATCTCCATGAACGGTGCATTTAATTTATTATCTCAAAATTTTATGTACTATTATAAATACATATATATACTGAATATATATTATATTTAAATCATTAATATCAATTTTGATATAATGGAATTTTGACCACATGGACAATTTGTAATTATAACAAGTTCATTTTTGACTCAAGTACCGAATATCGACAAAACGACCGATATTAACTTAAAAATATTATATAATATTTATAACGTGGTAATAAGTGATATAAAAGGAATAATAAACTTGAAAAAGGTTTTTAATCAAGTATAAATTAACTTAAGTTTATTATTCAGGAAGAACAAGGAACATACGTGACGAGTTGGACTCAAGGTAAGGGACTTCGTCTCAATATCCTTTCATCGATATATATTTTGATTTATACACGACTTTATTTTATACGGTGTATAAAAACATTTGAATTTTAATTTCATTAAAAGGGAATATTTTTTGTATGAATCATTTTACTAAACAACAAAAAGAATGTTTCTTTTTAACGTGCGCGAAGACAAAGACCTTTCCACCGCCGGGTGCATTATTTGTTTTTTGGATTCCTTAAGAAGCCGTAATGTTTTTAAAAAGAAAATAAATACCATATAAACTTTTAATTTATTTTTTTATTGAAAATGGTTTTGATAAATCATTTATTATTCCAATATCATGAACTGATATCTTGTGATTGCAATGTGGAAATGTTATCTTTCCTTTATGCTTGTTCATGTGTTATGATTATGTTATGGTTCTTGGTCATTGTTTACATATACACATGGTTACGTGATAAACTTAGGGTGGGTGAGCCCAATATAGATATTCAATTAATTGGGTAATGTGACAGAGGTAAACGTTAATGTTTCTCCTAATAGATTTAGGAAATATACCGTGATGGGTATTCCAAACATAACTCTCTATATAACTATGAAAGATAAAATGTAAGTATGTTATGGATGACCTAAGTTACCATTATGATTTATGATTTCTATGTGCTATTCATAAATCTTATGATTTTATGAGGTATGTTAAAGATATTATGTTTTATGATTGAAAAGTATGATTTCTTTGATTTGTATGTATTCTTGGACTAATGTTTTCCTTTCTTATTTTATATCCCTTACTGGGATTTTTATGCTCATCCCAAGTTTTTGAAATGTTTTTATAGGATATAAGGAAGGATAAGAAAAAGGAAGAATTCAATAATATTTTTATCAAGAAAATAATTCTTGTTTTGTTTAAGGAGTTTTATTATTGTGGAAAAATTGGATAGATTATAAGTGTCTACTTTGTAATTTTTGAGATGTAATGTAAGAGTTATGACCTAATTCTCTAAAACTCTAAACATGAAAAGATCCCCAATGTCGAATTCTTTACTTAACTCAAGATTATGTAACGTTTAAGGCCTGGACATTACATGTGTGAACATGATTAATTGTCAATTTCCAATACTTTTTTTTTCATAATTTAATATACAAATACCTTTATTTAAATGTTCCATACATAACATATGTTATCTTTATAAAAGAAATAACTTTTATTTCCAAATTTAAAAATAAAACCATATGTATCTAGGTAGGATAAATAAATTATGTTCTTGTTAAATGTTGGTACATAATAAAAACATCTTAAAAACAATATCATTCCTATTGTAAATGAAAGGTGGTAGTCTCCATTGGCTAGAGAAGCCATACCCACACCATTAGTGGATCATAAATCCACATCTCCTCTAGTAATAATTCATAATCTGTGTGGTTCCTGTATTTGGATATAGACATGAGCACTAAAATCTATATCTAATACCTAATGTTTGGATATTTAAAGATTAAAATTGATAACACATACACCTTTATCTTCCCCTTTATTCTGGTTGCAGTTCCTCTTCTAGTTTCTTTTCTTCCCACATGAAAAACATACTGCTTCCTTTTACTTACCAAATATATGGATCTTCTTCTTATTAGAGGGAAGTTTCTCACGAGATTTAGAGTTTTTATGAGTCTTGGTCCCCTTTACCTTTTTCTTACTTTTCTGATTCATCATAAGGATGATGAGTTTGTCACACCCCATGTCCTTGTCCACTTGGAAAATCAGTGTAAGAATTTATAAAGGACACTTCTCATTATTTCTCATGTTATAATTAATAATAAAACTAGATAAGGGCTTGTATAGTGAGGAAATTATGAGATCTGTGAGAAAATCATTTGGAAATTTAATACCTAATATGTCTAAGCATTCAATGTAGCCAATAATATTGACTATATGAGGCCCAGCTGGCACCGAATCACCAAGATTAGTTATAAAAAGAGCATTGGTGATCTCATATATCTCTTGTATCACCTTATATTAATAGAGATCCTAAAGGTGAGACATAATTCTCTACACATCCATGTCATCATGTTGATTTAGAAGCTCATTGGTCATGGATAATGGCATGAAACACTAAACATCTGTATCATCATTCAAATGTTTCACATAAGGAGAAAACTCTTCCTCACTAGCCTCTTTACAAGGCACTTTGGGAATAGGTTCTTCCAACACATACAATTTCCATTCATGGCATAGGATAATGAACACACGTCTTTGCCAATCTCAGAAATTTGTGCCAGTGAGAAGGTTATCTTTATCAAGTATGGATCACAGTGATAAGTTTTAAGTCATGTCTATTTCCATTTCTACAAATAAGATGAGAAGAGTTTTAGTACTTTATCTAATAAAATCTAGACAAATAAATAAATATTACACTACGGCAAAAAAGGCATTTAGCGGCGGTTTAAACTGCCGCAAAATAGATTGGCGGCGGTTTTGAAAAACCGCCGCGAAATCGTGCATCGGGAAACTATTCACGGCGGTTTTTAAAACCGTCGTAGAACGTTTCGCGGCGGTTTAAACCGCCTCTAAATGATTTAGCAGCGTTTTTTTAATTTTTTTAATTTTTTTAATTTTTTTTAATTTTTTAATTTTTAATTTTTTAATTTTTCAATTTTTCAATTATTTAATTATTTAATTATTTATTTATTTAATTATTTATTTCGTATTTATTTTATTTATTTCGTATTTATTTTATTTATTTCGTATTACATAATTTATCCATGCATGCACATCCCATGCACATTCCCATGCAATATAAAGAAATACTGCGTTTGGTGAGATTTGAAACCCTAACCTCTTGCTTATTTTCCAAAGACTTTACCACTCCAGCAAACTCATCATGTGGTTAATAAACAGAATTTAATATACTTATATATATTAATTGAAAAATAATAATACATAAATAATATATATAAACTCAATAATAATAACTAATAACTAATAACTAATAACTAATAACTAATAAATAATAAATAATAAATAATAAATAATAAATAATAAAAAATAAATAATAACTAATAAGTAATAAATAATAAGTAATAAATAATAAATAATAAATAATAAATAATAAACAAAAAATAATAAACAATAAACAATAAATAATAAATAATAAATAATAAAAAATAAATAATAAAAAATAAATAATAAACAATAAATAATAATAAATAAATAATAAATAATAATAAACAATAAATAAATAATAAATAATAAATAATTATAAATAATAAATAATAAATAATAAATAATAAATAATAAATAATAATAAATAAATAATAATAAATAAAAATAAACAAATAACAAATAATAAATAATAAAGAATAAAGAATAAAGAATAAAGAATAAATAATAATAAATAATAAATAATAAATAATAATAAATAATAAATAAGAATAAATAATAAATAATAAATAATAATAAAGAATAAATAATAATAAAGAATAAAGAATAAAAATAATAAATAATAAATAATAAATAATAAATAATAAATAATAAATAATAAATAATAAATAATAAATAATAAATAATAAATAATAAATAATAAATAATAATAAATAATAAATAACAAATAACAAATAACAAATAACAAATAACAAATAATAAATAATAAATAATAAATAATAAATAATAAATAATAAATAATAAATAATAAATAATAAATGATAAATAATAAACAATAAACAATAAACAATAAATAATAAACAATAAACAATAAATAATAAATAATAATAAATAATAAATAATAATAAATAATAAATAATTAATAAATAATAATAAATAATTAATAATTAATAATTAATAAATAATAAATAATAATTAATAATAAATAATAAATAATAAATAAATATAAATAATAAATAAATATAAATAATAAATAAATATAAATAATAAATAATAAATAAATATTAAATAATAAATAATAAATAAGAATAAATAATAAATAATAATAAATAATAAATAATAAATAATAAATAATAAATAATAAATAATAAATAATAAATAGTAAATAATAAATAATAAATAATAAATAATAAATAATAAATAATAAAAAATAAAAAATAAAAAATAAAAAATAATAAATAAAAAATAAAAAATAAAAAATAAAAAATAAAAAATAAAAAATAAAAAATAATAAATAATAAATAATAAATAATAAATAATAAATAATAAATAATAAATAATAAATAATAAATAATAAATAATAAATAATAAATAATAAATAATAAATAATAAATAATAAATAATAAGTAATACATAATACATAATAAATAATAAAAAATAAAAAGTAAATAATAAATAATAACTAATAAGTAATAACTAATAAATAATAAATAATAAATAATAAATAATAAATAATAAATAATAAATAATAAATAATAAATAATAAATAATAAATAATAAATAATAACTAATAAGTAATAAATAACAAGTAATAAGTAATAAATAATAAATAATAAATAATAAATAATAAATAATAAATAATAATAAATAATAACAAAGAATAAATAATAAAAATAAATAAAAATAAAAATAAAAATAAAAATAAATAATAAATAATAAATAATAATAAGTAGTAAATAATAAATAATAAATAATAAATAATAAATAATAAATAATAAATAATAAATAATTAATAAGAAATAATAAATAATAAATAATAAATAATAAATAATTAATAATTAATAATGAATAGTAAATAATAAATAATAAATAATAAATAAATAAAAATAATAAATAAATATAAATATAAATAATAAATAAATATAAATAATAAATAAATATAAATAATAAATAATAAATAAATATAAATAATAAATAATAAATAAATAATAATAAATAATAAATAATAAATAATAAATAATAAATAATAAATAATAAATAATAAATAATAAATAATAAATAATAAATAATAAATAATAAATAATAAATAATAAATAAATATAAATATAAATAATAAATAAATATAAATAATAAATAAATATAAATAATAAATAATAAATAAATATAAATAATAAATAAATAATAAATAATAAATAATAAATAATAAATAATAAATAATAAATAATAAATAATAAATAACCAGTAACAAATATTAATAATAATAATAATATTTTATTATTAGTAATAATAGATAATAAATAATAAATAATAAATAATAAATAATTATTAAATATAAATAATAAATAAATATAAATAATAAATAAATATAAATAATAAATAAATATAAATAATAAATAAATATAAATAATAAATAATAAATAAATATAAATAGTAAATAATAAATAAATATAAATAATAAATAATAAATAATAAATAAGAAATAAGAAATAACCAGTAACAAATAATAGATAATAAATAAATTAAAGTATATTATAAATAATAAATAATAAATAATAAAGGAAACACATGAAAAAGTATGAAAAGACGTGATAAGGGATGAAAAATCATGAAAACGCATGAAAACGGATGGAGAAGCATATGAAGAATGCGACATTAGAAAGAATGAGAACACATGAAAGCTCGTGACAACTCTGGAAAACCCATTAATAAGTCAACATAATCATCATAATAACCCACAAAAAACTATTGATAAAGATAACAAGTCATGGAAACCCAAATAAATAGTAATAAATGGAGCAACCGTTAAAACCCGTCAAAACGGTCATAAAGAGACAAAAACATTGGACTCACATTAACGGAAATAACTTATGACCCGAGAGTCCGTTTTAGATCTGTGACCTGTCAAATCAAAGATCCTAAAACGATCTTCGACCTGATAGGTGAAAGAGTCCGAATGGATAGGCGGATCAAAAGTTACGACCATTTAAAAAAAAGCTGACGGGGAACAAGTGCTAGAAACGAGGCATCGAAAAACATAACAAACCCGATACCCGCTAAAAAGGCCATAACATATGATTTAGGAGTGAATGTGGGCACCACGACCAGTCAAACTGAATCTCATGGAACGAGCTATGATTTGGCTGGTGGAGGAGTCCGAACTGACACGCGGATCGAATGTTAGGTCCGTTTGAATACAAGTTCGACGGGACACCGGTGACAGAAATAGGGTTTTAGAGGCCTTCAGAGGGGTTTTTGGGGTCAAAAAACACGACAGAAGCATTCTTGTGTTGAACTAGTGCGTAGCTCTCTTCGCTGACTTCGATTTGATATGTGATAGAGCCCAAACGGACACCCGGAGCAAAAGTTATGGCCGTTTGAAGTTGGAGAACTTTTTTCAACTTTCTTATAACTCTAATATCTTCTGCACCTTAGACCATCTCACGGTTTTGATTATATGTGCCTCTAGATCTCTTCATCAGCTTCAATTTGATTGGTCATGACACTCCAACAAACGCCTGGATCAAAAGTTATGGTCGTTTTAGTGATTTCGGGGTTTCTTGTGTTTTTTTATTTTTTCCTTTCATTTTGCGGCGGTTTTACCAAAACCGCCGCTATTTTGTGGCGGTTTTTTTAAAAAAACGCCGCTAATCCTCAAAATAAATAAAAAATAAATAAAAAAAAAATTTATGGCATTTCGCGGCGGTTTAAAAACCGCCGCGAAATGGCGGCCCAAAACACGTTTAGTGGCGGTTTTTAAAACTGCCGTGAAAAAACCATCGCTAAACGGCAGTTTTCCTATATTGTTATATTTATTAATCTCCCACTATTTTATAGAAATATAATAGCCCTCATCATTGGATGTGAAATATCCTGTTTCTTGGACATTATAGTGGCAAGGATCCATATTCCCCTTCTCATCAACCCGACTTTGGGTGGTCAAACAATTTGAAGGGTTTAAAGTATGCATTACAAATGATAACTACATTAACTCAAAGTTCCTTGATCTATTGAGGGAACTCAACAATCCTAAAATCCTTAAATTTTATTTCCTAAAACTTTACCTCTTAGTTTCACTAATTCCTTTTTTGGAAGTTAATCCTTGATGTGAACTAAGTTAAGTCAAACCAAGAATTCAAGTTAGAATTCCCCGATAATTGAAAACACCCCAACTTTGGATGGTCAAGTACTTTGAACGAGGGTTTGATTTTAAATTAATTAGAGGAATGCTATATTGACATATTATATATAATTGCGGGATTTTATATTTATGCATAAATTTCCAATTATTATCTTTATTACATGCTTGTTAATATTAAGCGGATTTACTTAAGTGATTTACGATGTCTTAGATAATGTTTATGAGTAATATAATTTATTTTAGTTCTATATTGAATGATTGTTAATTAATTGATTCATGTGATCACAACAAAATATCCATAATGAAATAACCATGAAACTTGATAGAAATAAAATAACAAAGTGATATGATCATGATCATTTACTAATGGTTAGTTTATCTAGCAAATAATAAAATAACTGTCAACTTAGGGGGAAAACACCTTGATCCATTTTATGGTTTTTGTTGAATCTTTCCACTTGTCCATCTATGTATCTCTATTGGAATGGTTTCAACTCATATCTAAACTTGAACTGCCTCCACTATCTTGGGATCTCCATCCATTGCATATAATTTTACTCACATATAGGTGAGGGAAACCAAAAGATTAGTTAAGGGGTTTACATAAAAGAAATCATGGGCACACATTCCCTTACATAATGAGAGAAGGGATGGTGCGCATACCAAAAAATTAATTTATTTATAAATTAAAAGAAACCAATCATATACAAAGGCCTGTTCTATGCTCATGATCATCCAAAAACATGAAAAAAATTACGCATTTAATAAAATAACATTCATTTCTAATCGTTCTTATTTAAGATAAATTATGCTCGAATAAGTTAATTATATTCTTCAATTAATTAATTCTTTTATCTTAATTCTCATCCAAATTTTTCTTGAGATTATCATACATTATAATTTTAAACAAATTAAATTCATTTAAAATTAACTATGTATAATACATGTACCTTGTAGGAAACACAGTGAGTACTGATCCAAAATACCTAACATGTATTATATTCATATATTGTTTACTCACGTGACATATAATATACAAAAATTACCACGTAATGTCACAACATATACTATCAACTTAATGACCATACAGAACACATGGTATTTATATAGCATGTAATATTTTGATGCATGTAGAGTAATGAATATATTTCAAGTTATACATGATATGGAGTTATAAAAATTATGTAGAAAATTAATTAGAAATTTAATATATATGAAACCCATCACAAAACATGTACTATCAACTTAATGACCAAACAGAATACATATTGATAATATTTAACTAGTATAATAAATCAATTTTTAATTCTATGTAATTTGGTAAAAATAAACGACATGTACATTCTAAATACACGTCATGTATTATTATCACCACCTATCTATGACACAAGCCTAGGGACCCAACGTGTAATGATTCCATGAAAAATATTAGAGTACATGAATTGTACATAGGAAACACGATGCATGATCTCTGAGTTATACGATCACCAATCATGTAGGTTTTGTAAGAAGATACATAGCCCATCTTTGACTAAAGCTCTACACATCATGCATATAATTTAAATGACATGTACTCCAACTGACCATGTCCCAGGCTGACCTAATCAACACATGGTGTGTAATTAAATACACCTCATGTAATAAATTCACATGGCTTGAATTAATTCCAAATTTATTCAGGGTGTATTAAACATGGGTACGCGACTTGTACTTATGGGTTACATGGAGTGTACTCTTGTGTTGTCTGGATAAACTCCTCGGTACCTTCGGATGAGTTATTTGAATATATTTTGTTTATAAAATTATGCAATTTGATTATATTTATGATAAATAAAGAGGAAGAAAGAAAATATCACAATTCAGATTAAAGAATTATTAAACTGGAATTAAAAAATAATTACAAATGTATAAATCAATAAATTATCTTTAAATAATTATAAATAATTATGCGAACTCTATGATACCATTTGTAGGTTCCATACACAGTGGAAGGTCCAGATCGAGCATTCCCAACATAGATTTTTTTAATTGATGATTAATCCAAGATTTTCATGGCAATAAGAAAAGTGATCAATGGAACTTAATTAAAGAATATTTATGAGAGAAAAATCCAGAACTAAATCATTGGATCATCACATATTATTTATAATTAATTTAAACAATTAAGAATTACCTTGTGATTAATTATTTTTTCATTGATAAATCTGAAAAAGTATCCACATTGCACCATCATTGTGTTTTAAGAATAAAGTATAGATTCCCTCTAGCAGTGATCCATACATGCTTCATGAATATCCAAACATCACCTTATGAATCTCTAGATGCTAACATGACAGATCCAACACTTTCATTGTTCACCCATGATCAATTTCTTTAAGTAAGGGTTCTATTTGACCTCTTTAGAATTGAGAGTGGTGGTGGAAGAGGATTGCTCTCTGTTCTTGTGAGCGTTCTTAGTGAGTTATCTCTCTAGGGATTCAAGAAGATTATCTCTAGATGTCATTGTGCACAATACAAATGAATTTGATATATTGAAGAAATAATATAATTGGGGTTATATATCATAAGGGTTAGAAAATAATAATTTCATATACGCCTTTATTATTTTTATGAATCCTTGAAAAACCCCATGTCTATAATAATAATAATATTATTTCTTAACATGTTCTAAACTCATGAATTAAGTTAAATATTATTTATTCAAATAAAATTCAATATATATTATTTCTCACTAGACCATTAAACTCAGTCCACCATTCCTTCACAATATTCATCAGACCTTGAATAATAACTATTTATTTAATAAATAAATATCACTACATTATTATCTAATAAATAAATAAATTTTATATTAATTAAATAGAAAATAAATATTTATTAAATATTATACTCACAAAATATTTATTAAATATTACACTCACAAAATATTCTCTCAAATAACTGGTGACGAAATATATGTGATCAAGAAAACATGAATAATTATTAAACCATGTGATATAATAATATTTATTCAACTTATTAAATACTAAAAAATAATATTATTTCATCGAGTTTCTCGATATACTTAGTGTGTGACCCTCTAAGACTCTTTCTCAGTGGAATTTGAAAAAGCACCCCAAAGTAAAAGTTTTGCATATAAAAACACTCCAATACAACCATATAGAAATATTTTAATGTTATAAAGACATAAAACCACATAAAGATTATTAAAGTATAATATAATCCCTTTATAATGATATCTCTAATCAATAAGGCTGCATGCTAGTGCTATCAACCTATGTGCTTGAAGTCTCTTTCTTTGAATTTCTAGAAATCAAACTTACTTACAGAACACCATGGACATGGATTTATTTAGGCTATATTATTTACATAAAAGGGATTAAGATATCAAATTCCATTAAAAAAATAAGGGAAAAATCCTTTCTCGCATTATTCATTAATGAAATATTACTCATGACGCACCCAACGTATCCTACCTCACTGTGAACATATATTATCATGGTTTTTATCAATACATCAAAGTACAAGACTTATTATACTCATTAATAATAATATTAAAGTCTAAGGATCAATACACACATATGTAGATAAGAACATCCAATTACACATATAAATGTGGATTTCTTACTAGAAGGTCTCATTCTCATAATATCCTACATTGGATATTACCAAGGGAGTACACCATAAGAAGGTTCCTCAAAGTCCTATGAGTCTATACCCATGATAGGTTGTATCATTTATGTTATTCAAATTATTTCACATGGATATATAAAATCTTTAATAATACTATCATAAAAGTTCTGGGTTCTTATCATAATGGAGAATTGCTATGACCTTTTAGTGCTATAATTACCCTTAGGATATTATCACATGCTACATTACGAAAAGTAACAATCACTATGTGACAAGGAGTTTATTAATATTAAAAAAAATAAATAGAAATTTTTATAAAGTAACAGAAGTTAGTTCTAGGGAACCAAATCCAATAGAATATCTCTTCATCTCCTCTATAAATTAGGAACATATCCTTAGTTTTCCTTAGATACTTGAGGAAAACCTTAAAAATAGTACAATTTTTTAACTGGATCATCTTGATATCTTATTCCCATTGTAAGAAATAGATTATTTATGAATGTAAGAATCCTTTACTTTTCATCAATTATCATTTTAAATGTTTAAATGAGGCCTAATGTGAATGACCATTGATGTTATGGAGGTATCAAGGGTGTATGAGGTTGGATTAGATCCCATAACCCATGTTTTATGGTGAAATGATCCCAGTGCATGGTTAGTTCAAACTGTATGGGGAAGTTTTCATGGTTAGATAAAACCGCGTGAGGCTGGGTAGTGGGGAGCTACATGCCACACGATTAGGGAAAATCATGCGATTTGGGGTGCATGACCATGCACCCATGTCTAGAATTTTGATAGTGAAAATTTTATTAGTTTTCACATGGTTAGTCAAAACATGAAAAAAATGTGCGATGTGACCTTCCCTATAGTAAATCATGCACAGTTGGTGTAAATTTTGGCCAAACCATGCAACCAAACTATGAAACCCTATACTTTTTGTTGAAATTATAAAAATTCCCCTAATTAAATCTATTTCTAAACCTATTTTTTCATTCTCCTCCCACACAACAACCTCAACTATTGGTAGCTCCATTTTATGGTTGTTATTGAATTTTTCACTGAATCTCTAATAGATATCTGATTTAAGAACCATTTGTTTCATTGGATCCACATCAGTGAGTTCTCAATTCCTTTTGTGCCATTCCTCATTTTTTGGTATTAGTTGTGCTATTTAAGTGCAAGATAATTTTTCCAATTTATAGGTTCTTCACTGGTTCTTTTATTTTCTCCCAATCTAAGTCGAATTAGAAGCTAATACTAAATGATATATCCACTACAGACCTACAGTAGGTGGTCTTGTGACTTTTATTAAAAGTCTAAGTGTCATATACATTCCTTTGTGCCACATGCCCAATTCTCAGAGAATCTCCATTGAAATGGATTTTAATCCTTGAATTAAATTGTTAGGTATGACCTATGTAATTAAAGTGGCCCATAAAAGAATGATTATAGGTTGAGGAACTTGAAATTAAAACCACCCATTTAGGCGTTTTATTAAATTAAATGGACTATTATGATGGTATACATTTTAGATAACTTTGAGGTGTGACCTTTACCCCTTGTCATGGGATGTTTAATATTGAATTGATAACTATAATTGAAATGGATTATAATTGGAATTGTAATATCAATTTTAATTTAATTGATAGAGAAAAAGGGAATGGATGTCATGTCCTTGGATACTATCCATGCATTGGGTGTTAAATCATGAGATTCTTGTAATAATGAAATACCCACATGAGTACTTGAGAGGAAAGCCTTATAAAGTTATCCCATGAATTGAGTTACCTTCTAAGGTGAGTTTAAAATGGAATGTTCATGGGTTTTAAGTTTACATGTTTATATGAAATTGATTAAATGGTATATAATGATATTTAGTGCTTATATGCCTTGGGTGACACATGGATTCAATGATGAATTTAATGGATGGAATCAATTGGATTTTATCATGCTTATAACTGAGTGATAATTTGATTCCCTAGAGGACTGGCAAGGACAGACTCAGAGGATTGACTATTATATTCTGAGTGATACTTGAATTATGTACAGATTGTCAAGGATGGACTCAAAGGGATTTTGATCATATATTCCATGGGTGATACTTGGGCTCCCTTAGTGGACCGCTGAGGATAGACTCGAATGCAAGAGATGTTATACCACACCTAGTGCAATACCCAGGTTCTTGTGAGATCTACATAGATGGTCTTGTATGGTGTTGGTTTATATTTTACCTGGAACGATACCTAGATAAAAAATTAGGAATCACATGGATGGGCTCAGGTTCATAAATTAATAATGGATTTAATGATTTATATGATGCGTATGGCAAGCCAAAACACAAGATTCAATTCGGTATTTGTTTATACTTTATGGATGGCCTATTTAGGCATCATTTGGTTACCTATTTTCATTGGGGATGTTGGGATATGCACTAGATCTCGATACATAATTTTAAAATGAAATGGAATAAATAAATGAACTTGATTATAAATGAGAACCCGGGCTTTATAGGATGTTTAATTTCAGTACTTCCTTTACTTTTTATATTTCTTCCTACACATTGTGATTGTTATATATTAACCAACCAGATGGACCTTGAATTTGGTTGGTTACCTAAAGTGTGTATATCTATCACCCTAGTACTATTTGGTTCTTATTTAGGTGATTAAAAGAGACCTTACATCCCACCATGGCTTCGGCTGCGACTCTCCCTTCTTTGTGTGGCGGCATGAATAGGGTTGGGAAGCGCGATTCGGATGGCTCGGGTTCATACGACGGTAAGGATTCTAATCCGGATACTTGTGGAGTTTCAGATCCAGGACAACCTTCAGCTTCTTCTCGGTGGTAAGGGTGGAAGCGTCTAGGGTTTTCAACGTTGGAATTTCGGTCTGCTCCTCTTGATTCGGGGCCTCGAGGAGTTTGTTATGGATTTTTGCGGCTGTTTGCGCTTGGTTTTTGTCTTCCATTTGGTCCTGTTCTTCACGTCCGCTGAGGGGAAGGTGCTCGGTTTCCCTTTCGGGTTGACGACGTCGATGGCTTCATTCAAGGTGGTTTCAAATCCCGACGAAGGTCATTTGTCATTCAAGCCTTGGCCGCTCAACCTACTCTGACCTCGCGTTACTCTGTGCCTCTCCAAGTCAGATATGGAGCAAAGGTAACATAGGGGTTTTGGGATTTGTGGTTCGGTGATCGACGGGTTGAAAGACGATAACTGTGTCGGCCTTCTATCGTTTTTTTTCTACTGGTTTTCTGGCTCTTCGTCGATGTCTTCGTGTGGAACTCTAGGCTGCTTTATCCCCTACTATGGGCTCACGTTCCTTTTCTTCTCTCCAATTCGGACCTAGATCAGAGGTAACAATGAGGATTTTGGGATGCGTGTTTAGGTGGCCTTTGTTCTTGGCGTGAGTCCTTTGACAACGGAGACTTTCAGTGTTGGCATTGGTTTCACTCATGGTGATTATTTTGGTTTTTCAGATTTGTTCAGTGTTTTGAAGGGCGATGTTTGTTTTTGGTTTTGGTGGCGGATGTTGCTGATCTACAATGGTGACGAGCTATTTTTGGTGGCGCTGTGATGTGTTTGTCTTCTCTGTGCTGGTGGTTTGGATTACGGTGGTGACGTTGGTGATGGTGAACTCCGATGGATGGCTAACTCTGATGATCTAGGGTGGTGCGAGGTTTGCGATGATGATGGTGGTGTCAGAACGGTGATGACATAGGTGGTAATCATGACGAAGGATAGCGACGTGACAATGGCGGTGTTTTGAATTTTGAAATTTGTATTTTCCTACTTTCATTTCGGTTCCCGCTGGCGTTGTGACATTTTGAAAAATCAATAAAAATGGAATGTATGGTGTATATCTATCACCCTATTCCGTCTGCCTTAGGTAAACAAATAGACTATATGATTTCAGTTATGGATAAGGGAAAGCACCCTACTATATGTCCTTGATCATTTCTTAGGAGTAGGGGAGGAAAAGTCCGCGTCGAGGCTTGTGATGCTAATTGGGATAATTTTTTTACTTCTTGAACATTTGATATATGTATTGTATTGTACTATTATGTACCTATTTTGGCTATTTTTTAGATACATATGTCATGTATCATCATAATTGTATATGAGACTCCTTTGTGAATTGTTATCTATTCCTGCTGGGTATCTATTGTCTTATTGTTATTACCAATTCCCCTACTTATCTATTATTGTATTTTTTCTATGTTACACTCTGGTTATAAGGGAATAGTCTCCCAAATGACATACCTAGGCCCTCTCTGCTAGTTGACAACCTTTATAATTTTGGGAGATGTGTTTGAGGACATGTGGACAACTAGGCTTGGGGTATTGTAGAGTGGAATTCGGGTCCAGAACATTACAAAGTGGTATCATAGAATTATTTTATAGTTTTCTTTACTATTTGGAGAAGTAGAAATGGTTAGTAAGGAATAAAAATTTGGTAATGAGTTGTGCCTAGATGTATCTAACCCATGTATAGAAAAAAGCCAAATTACCTCAAATTAAATTTCTATTTTTTGTATTTTGACTATTACAGTTGATTTGATTCCATCATTGGGTGATGCACTTAAATTGTGATGTTATCATTAATATAATTACGGGTTCTATTTTTTTGAAACTCAATGAGATGATGGTATTCCATATCATGCATAATTTTAGGCACTCTACAGGAATTACATGCCATTCATTATGTCATGCCATTTAGGATGTATTACTTGTTGCATACTGTTGTGATAGGTTCCATGATATATATATATACCTGATATTGTGATAGGTATTCTAGAATGTGTTATGGTATGAATTAGGTGGATTCCATACTTTGATTCATGGGGAGTATGGGCCCTTATTGATCGGAATTTGGTGAACCATTGGCTTAAACTTTTAAAATGAATGGTGAAATAAATGTGAAATCAATGAAATGGGAAATGAATATGAAAATGAAATGGAAACTAAATTGCTTATAGCTGAGAAATTAACCCAGAACCAACCTTATTAGTGGGAATTATGCAACATATTTAGATTTTATATGATCTATACATCACCTAGACATAACTCATGGAGCAGGAAGAGAGGTGTGTCCTTATATAGAAATTCATGTACCTATCCTATTTCAGTTTTTATTATTTTGAGTTGTGAACTTTGACAATGACCTTGAACTGAGGCATGTGTTTGGAATTGTAGAGGCATTCCACCACGATGAACTCCAGTCGTACTCCAGGAGGGTGGCGATGATCATACTCTGAAGGTGGTGGGACACGAGCTACCGGTGGATCCTCTAGTAGTGCAATATGTGGCACCAATAGTTTTTCCAGAAATAGGTGATGAGGAATAGTTCCGTGAGGGTTTCATGTGATTCATGAAGACCGTTCAGGGAGCACCATGAACTAACCTAATTATGGAAGAGTTGATGCATGAGTTCCATCAATAGAATCCACCCAAATTTTTAGGGAACAACGTACCATAATCTATAGAGTCATGGCTAAAGTCTATGCTATCTATCTTTGAGAATTTAGAGAAACCTTCTGAGAGGAGGGTAAAACTCACTATATATATGCTATGTAATTCTGCCAAGAGATGGTGAGATTCCATAACTTAGACAGAACATCACCGAGAGATGTCTTAGAGGGATTTTCATATGACCTTATATGAATAATTATATCCTGAGATATTGAGGGCTAATAGAGCTTGAGAGTTCATGTGCCTAGATTATGGAATGTTATCAGTGATGGATTATTCGATCCATTTTATTGATCTCTAGTGCTTCACACCTAGGAAATTTGAGGATGGTATCAGGTATAAAATCCGATCGTAGGTGAATACCTTTTAGATGACTACCCTTTCTAGAATAGTGAATCAAGAACTTATCATAGAGCATAACCAAAGGGAGGCTAGAGGTGTGAGCCAGAGTGGTTCGACATATCGATCTGGTACTACATCGACCGATAGTAGGAAGCATCATCTCGAGCTTCCATGTGATGGAATTAGTATCTAGAGAACATACTCAGGTATCTAGGTGAGGTGCTACTAGTGTAGTAGGTTGGGACATATGAGGACACAATGTATAAGGGACCTAGTCGAGTTCCCATCACACGATAAGACGGGCCATCTACAACACTTTTGCAGAATGTTTCCTCTGATATCCAGTGAGAGAGGGTCCATACCGACTCCATGTTCAGGAGTAGGGTCAAAAAATTCTCATCAAGAAAGGAGCTAGAGTATAGATGGCTGATTAGGCTAAGGTAGTGTTCATAACCATGGTAGTCAGACCACAATTTTACAACAACAACATGGTGGATCTACTTAGGGTATCCAGACAGTATCACATGACCGTAGTTCAGGATAGATATATACAGTGAAAAAACCCTTGAGGAGAAGGATCCAAGACCTTCTACCATCATAGGTAATATTCTAGTATCCTCTAATTAAGCTTCCACACTTTTTGATATAGGGGATTCTCATAGATTTATATCTATGACCATTGTGGAGATCCTTGACTTAGTGTTAAGACTTATGATAGTGTTATGACACTTGAAACTCCATTGGGGATTGGAATAGTGGATATACATTAGTGAAGGGAGTTCCCCCTTGATATTGGTGGGTTTCACTTCGTATGGGACCTTTTTTACCTTGAGATGATTTTTTTGATATCATTCTTGGAATGGACTGGTTGGTTCCCTTTCATGATTTTGTTGATTTCTATCACTGTAGGGTGACCTTCACATCACTATAGGGAAGAGAGTTTATTCATAAGGGTGAATGGGATGTCTAGTCGAGTTGGGATGGACTTGATCATCATGGTCTAGGAGGAATGAAAACCCATATTATGAGTTTATATTTGGATAATTAAGGGACACGTCAGATAGATTTCACTCCAGTAGTTGATCATTTCAGGGATCTTTTACCTAATGAATTTTCAATATTACCACCAGTGAGAGAGGTAGAGTTCTATATTGAGCTAGTTATAGGAGATGCACTAGTATCCATTCCACCTTACAGGATGGATAATACAAATATGCAAGAGCTCAAAAGGTAGCTATAGGATTTAGAGGCAAAGGGGTTTATATAACCCAATACTTCTCCATGAGGTGCATTGATCCTTTTTCAAAAAAGTTAGATATTAACCTAAATATATGTGTGTATTACTATAAATTGAACCAGATGATGGTTAATAACTGGTATCCTCTACCATGGATAAATAATTTTTTAACCAGCTCTGAGGAGCTTGGGTTTTCTCAAAGATTGATTTGAGATCCGATTATCATCATGTGCATGTTAGACCATCATACATACCTTTCATAACGTTTTGTAGCAGGTTTGGTCTATATGAGTATTTTTTTATGCCGTTCAGTCTCAGTAATATGCTAGTAGTCTTCATGGTAGTAATGAAATGAGTGTTCCATACTTATCTGGATTCATTTGTGGTAGTTTTCATGGATGATATCTTGGTGTATTCTCATAATCGACACAACCATTCCAAACATATTGAGATTGTATTTATTACACTGAGAGAACATCAGTTATATTCTAAGATCACAAAGTGAAACTTCTAGATGGATTATATTCACTTTCTAGGTCAAATTATCTTAGAGACAAGAGTATCGGTTGACCCAGAGAAGGTGAGATATTTGGTTTCCTAGGAGTATCCCAAGAATGACTTTGAGGTACATATTTTATTGGGGATTTCCAATTAATACAAGAATTTCATATAGGACTTATCATGATTAGAAACACCACATAAATGCTTGACTAAGAAGGTTGTGAAGTTTGTATAGTTAGATTTCTGCGAGATGGCCTTTCAGGAGTTGAAAGGGATATTGACTTCAACATCGATACTGATTTTTCTAGATCTGGGTAGGAGTTAAACTGTTTACTACGATACATCAGGTATCAGGCTAGGAGTGATTACTATGTATGGATATAGAGTCATGGAGTATGGGTATCGATAGTTGAGGCCACATGATAGGAATTACCTGAAACACGATATTGAGTTAGCTACAATTATTCATGCATTTCTCTATTAGAGACATTACTTACTTGGAGAGTTTTTTTGTGGTGTACATAGACCAAAAAAGTCTCAAGTACATATTTATAAAGCATGATCTGAATATGAGTATGTGAAGGTGGGTTGAGTACCTATAGTCTTTTGATTTTGAGCTTTCCAAAACACCTGGTAAAGGCAATGTAGTGGCTGATGCACTGAGTAGAAGGACTCAGGTACAGGTAGTTTAGCAGGCCAGTAGAAAGTGGAAGCTCATGGATTTGTTCTATGAGATGCACTTGGAGGTACATGACAACAAGGGGTATAATTTTATTTCATCCTTAGATATTACCATTACAATTATGGATAGAGTGAGGATGAGGCAGCTATTGGACTCAAAGGCCTAGTCCTATGGGAGAGTGTGGCAGGTAAGGAACCACGTACTGGTTGGACCATAGAAAAGGATGAAATTATATGTGTATATGGTCATGTATGGGTATATTCAAACATGAACATGAAGATTATTAGAGACTTTCATCCTCTAGTATGGGCAGTGCATCTTGGTTTCACTAAAATGTATTCGGATTTACATCACCGGTACTAGTGTCCATGTATAAAAAGGAATGAATTTGGTTTTTTCATGAGATGTTCCACCTGCCAGCAGGTAAAGGTGGAACACTAGTGACCTATCAGGCTTTTATAGATTCTACCCATTCCTGAGTAAAAAATGGATGATGCCACAATGGATTTCATGATGGGTTTATTAGCGACCCTATCCCTTTTCACATAACAATACATGATTTTAAGAATAATTATACATCAGAGTACAAAACAAGGATCGTTAAGTCTAGTGTCTTAGAAGAATAGGTACATAAAACATAAAACATAAAACATGGAGCTAAAAAACAATTCTTTATTTAATCTTTATAAAGATATCCTAACTTCATTTGAGCCCTTACATCTATATAGGGTACCCTGAGGAACACATGAACAAAGGGATGACCTAAAAAGACCAGTAAGGGAGTGACCATAATGAGACATCTTAAGCACATGAGTCAGGAGGCATGAAATAATGATATCCAAAACATGGAACATATGAAATCATATTATATAATCATGGGATCATAAAAACATGGAATCATATAAATGTGGTAGAATCATAAAACATTCCTTTAGTATGGGTCAAGGATAACTTCCAATCCTGTTTCACATCACATATCATGAGACTTAAATTTATCCAATTAATTAGAGTGCTATCTGGGGACACCCATATCAACATTTTCATGAATATTCTTGCCACATAAATAATCATACATAATCAACCGTACATAAACATAAGTGTACCCATGGAAAGAATTGGGTACCACAATCATGACATAAAGCATAACCAATGGGCGTACATGAAAGTGTCCATGAAAGAAAGGGATTAGAACATACATGGATGTTCATAAGGTAAAATAGGCATATAACATGGTAAGTGGTGTCAAACATAAGTGACAACATATAAGAAATGTATTTGGGAAACATTATAATTAAAACATTTTTGTGCGGTTTTAAGGAAAATAATACATAAATTTTAAAATATAAAAGAAGAGAATATTTTATATAAAACCAGAATTTAACCAAGAAGGTTTTCATAATAAAACAACTGATTTTATAAAGACAATTGTGGCTTAAAACATAGGAGTGAGTGAACTTGAAATTGTGTAAAAATTTGGGAATTTCCCTTAAAATAGGTTTGCTTATTAGAAAGTTCTATGAAGGGAATATTTAAAAAAAAATGTATATCCCCAAAAGAGAGTGATTAAAGGGTCTTCATAAATGAATTTTTTAAAAATAAAAATCATTTAGAATATGTACATAAATAGATAAGATAACTCCACTTTGATATAAAGAAAGATAAGACTACCTGAAAGAATAAAGAAGGTTCTGGTAGAATTCTTTACGGTTTATCGGCATGGTGTCAGGTGTACCTAAGAGGGATTCATGAGATAGAAAAGGGGTTTATCATCACTCATACATCATGAGGTAGATATGGGAGAGGTGATAAATTATACCCTATCATTTATTATTACATATAAAAAGGCATAGCATAGAGGACAATCTTGATTAAGAGTGAAATAGAGAGGATCCCTTACCTTAAGCCCGGTGGTGTTCTCCACTTGTTATTAATGACCTGAATAAAAAAATTAAGTTTATTAATTAATAAGTCCAGAAAATAATCTATTTGTAAAGGATATATTATAACCTTTTTAAGTTCATCCATGACCTTTTTAATGGGCTAAGTTGTTCAATTTCATTTCTCGGGACCGTTTTTTTTCTTGGTTTTCAAGATTGGTTTACTTATATTCATGTTCGGTTAAACATGTATGATTAAAGTGGTTGTCCATAATTGAAGTTTTATGTTATTATTAAAAATCAAGGAGATTAATTTGTTAAAAACATAATTTGGTTACTTGTAGTAAAGTTGAATCATTATATATAACTTTAGTGACAACTGCTTTGGGTTAAACGGTGGGCTTGATTACAAAGAACATGTTTTGATTTATAACTTAATACTATTTGTACAAAGGTATTACAGAACCATAACAAGGATATATTACATATATAACAATCTGGTTCAACCATAACATAAATTGTTTCATGACCAGAATTAAAGATGATAATAGAAATTGATAAACAGTTGTCCTTGAATGTGCTAAATTAACACATCTCAAACGGTGTTTTCATTTCTTTCAAATAAAAGGTAGGGAAATGAGAGATGATAATGAAATATACCATTAGCATAAAAATGTTCTAGTACATGTATGTTACTGGATTTATCATACAATTTGGGTTAAGGTAGGTGAGGAAAGAAACAAGAAAAGAAAATAACTTAAAAGAAATAAAAGAATTTGAAAGAGCAATTGAGTTTATCTCCTTTGAGAACCTCTTAAAGAGAGAGGTTTTGGTATTTTGAAGAGACTAGTGGATGTTGGACATGGGGAAGGATATTATGGAGAGATTTGGGTAGAATATTGGTAAGACACAAGGCTTGAGAGGAGTGGATAGAAGAGGGAGTGGGGGGGGGGGTATAATGAATGATAGGAGGGTTTTCATAAATTTTTAATCATAAGTTTATTAATTCACCACAAGAATAGAAATAGTGATGATTATATGACCAAGAATAGTAATAAATTCATGTGACTTAGAACCAATTGGTCTTATATTAACATATCATCATCAATGACTCAATAAATCCATTATTTAGCATTTATCGTAAATTGTCGTATTTTACTATTCAAAAAAAAATTCAAGTATTTTAGAAAAATACAAAAAATTCACCCTAACTATTGTTCAACATGTAGAATCCAAAAATGAAGTCCATTTTTTAGAAAATAATTTTCTAAATATGATTAATTTAATATTTAATTAAAATCATAATTTATTATTAAAAAACCAGTTTTAAAACATTTATTTACTTATTCTAAAATATAGGTACATCATAATTTCACTTGAATATTATTTTAATACAATCATAGGTAAGGTTACTATTTATTAGGGTATATCACTATTCATAAGGGTATATTACTATTCATAAGGTAGGTTACTATTCACTAAAAATTACGTTTTCCTATCGGACTCCAAATATCTTACTGATCGCAACCGTGTATATCATATTTTCGAAATTCCAAACACAGAAGTGACAAAATTAAGTTTGAAGGTCACATAGAACTTAGTAGTTCATTATGTTGCGATTTCATGACATATTTATAAGAAAATAATCTCTATTTATAAAACATTGGGTTGTTACATTATTCCACCCTTAAGAAATTTAACCCTCGAAATTTCATTTTACGTTCTAGGACAAAAACAGGTGCAGATACTTTCCCTTCATTTCCTCCTCTAGTTCCCATGTTGCCTCTTCGTACTCGTGGTTCCACCATAGTACTTTGACTAGGTGAGTAGTCTTGTTACGTAGAACTTTATCTCTATGATCAAAGATCTTCACTTGCTGCTCTTGATAGGAAAGATCATCCTCCAACTATACCACCTCTGAAGAAAGTACATGTGAAGGGTCTGATATGTAATTCCTTAAGAGGGATACATGAAATACATCATGTACTTTCGACATGGTAGGTGGAAGTGTTAGTCGATAGGACACAACTCCAACTCGATCAAGGATCTCTAAGGGGCCGATGTACCTGGGAATTAACTTACCTTTCTTCCCAAATCTCATGACCTTCTTCCATGGAGATATGCGTAGAAATACCATGTTTCCAAATTTAAACTCAAGGTCTCATTGACGATTGTCTGCATAACTTTTCTATTGAATTTGGGATGCCTTGATATACTGCTGAATGGTTTTCACCTTCTCCACCATTTCTTCGACCATTTCAGGTCCTAGAAGCTTACGCTCACCGACTTCATCCCAACACGCCGGTTCTTTTCATGTTTTCCCATAAAGGGATTTATGTGGTGCCATTCAGATGCTCGATTGGAAACTGTTGTTGTAGAATAATTCAACCAGTGGAAGATGTTTGTCCCATCATCTTTTGAATTCCATATAACATGCTCTCAACATGTATTCCCGTGTTTGAATAGTTCGCTTAGATTAGCCATCAGTTTGAGGATGATAGGCTGTACTGAAGTTCAGTTCAGTGCTTAGAGCATGATGGAGAATTTTCTAGAACTTCAAGGTGAATCTTGGATCATGATCAGATACAATAGATAGTGGTACTCCATGCAACCTTACCACTTCTTTGATGTAAATCCATGCAATTTGATCCAATGATAAGTCCTCTTGAATTGAGATAAAGTGAGATGTATTTGTAAGATGATCCATAATAACCCATATAGAATTCTTTCCTCTGGATGTCCTTGGAAGTCCAGTGGAAAAGTCCATGGTAATGTTCTACCACTTCCACGTTGGTATGGGTAGTGGTTGCATCATCCCCTTATACCTTTTCCTCTCAACCTTCACCTTTTTACATACTAAATAGTTTGATGTATATTCAATAATCTCCCTTTTCATATTGTCTCACCAAAAGTTTTCTCAAAGATCTCGATACATCTTTGTGCTCTCTGGGTGGATAGAGAAGGTTGAGCTATGCACATCATTCAAAATCTCATACTTTATCTCTAGATCGGATGGTACACATAATCGTGACCCAAATCTTACAACTCCTTCATCCACCTTAAACTCTAATGATTCCCCATTTCTGATAGCTTCCACCCTTTTCATAATTTCCTAATATTTTCATTGATCATACTTTATTTTATCTAAGAGAGATGGTTGAGAAATCATTTGAGAAAGGATTTAGGATGTTCCTCCCTTAATTATTCCCATTTCCATCCTTTGAAAATCTAATAATATTAGATCCTTTTCAATTCTCATGATTGATAAAGATGTGAGATTCTTTCTACTTAGAGCATCTGCCACCTTATTTGACTTACCAAGATGGTAGTGGATTGAGCAGTCATAATCCTTGATGATATCTATCCATCTTTATTGGAGAATATTAATATATTTCTGTATGAATATATATTTTATACTCTTGTGGTTAGTATATATCTCACACTTATCCCCATAGAGATAATGCCGCCAGATTTTCAATGCAAAGATCACAACTGCCAACTCCAGATCATGAGTGGGATACTTTTGATCATGGATTTTCAGCTGCCTTGAGGCATAGGCTATCAATTTATCATTTTTAATCATCAAACAACCTAAGACCTTCTTTTAATCATCACTATACACCAAAAAGAGTTATCCACTTGTTGAGAGTGTGAGTACTGGTGCAGTGATAAGCCTCTTTTTCAACTCCTTGAAACAGTATTCACATTCTTGAGTCCAGACTAACCTTACTCCCTTTAGTGTCAGCTTGATTATTGGGTTTTAAAATCATTAAAAATTATTCACAAATCATTGATTATACCTAGATAGACCCAAAAAGCTGTGGATCTCTATTACAGAAGTTGGTTTAGGCCACTCTTCAATTTCATTTGTCTTGGAAGGGTCTACAGATATCCCTTTACTGGTGATAACATGCCCTAAGAATGATACTTACTCCATCAAGAATTCAAATTTACTGTACTTTTCATAAAAATTATCCCTTTGAAAATTCTTTAACACAATATTCAAATTCTCCCCATGTTCCTCCTTGCTCTTGGAGTATATCATAATATCATCAATAAATACTACCACAAATTTTTCGAGGTAATATCTAAAGACTCTATTCATTAAATCCATACAAATTACTGGAACATTATTGAGTCAGAAGGGCATCAATATGAACTCATAGTCGCTATACCTTGTTCGAAAGGTAGTCTTGGGAATATATTCCTTCCTCACCTTTATTTGGTGATATCCTGATTGAAGGTCCACCTTAGTGAAATAGCTGGCCCCACGAAGCTGATCGAACAAGTCACATATCTGTAGAAGGGGATACTTGTTCTTTATCGTGATTTTATTGAGTTCACAATAATCAATGCATAGGTGAATTGATCCATCATTATTATTGATGGAGAGGACTGGTGCACCCCACGGTGAAGTACTCAGGCATATAAAAACCTTCTCCAGATTCTCCTGCAACAGCTTCTTCAACTCCTCTAGCTCAACAGTGGCCATTATTTAAGGTGTCTTTGAGATAGGAAGAGATCCATGGATAAGTTAAATTGAGAACTCAACCTCTCGGTCAGGAGGAAGACTAGAAAACTCTTCTAGGAATACATTAGTGTAATCCATCATGATGGGCATGCATTCAAGCATGATTCTCTCCTTTGTATCAATCATTTGAGTTAGATATGCTTGATTATAAGGAAAAAATATCCACACTTTATATGATGATTCTAAAGGAGATTCATCTTCCTCCCTACACTTGTAATGAATCGAAGGATGCTTCAGGATGTGAATAGTGATCTCCCTTTCCCGATAGCTGATGTTGTCTTTGTATAAAGATATCCAATCCATGCCCAAGACAGCGTCGAACTCTACTAAAGGAAGTATGATGAGATTTTTGGGGAGGTTCAGTCCACAAACGTTAACCGGGGAGGAGTTATAAACTGTGGATGCAATAATTTTCCCATTCGCTGTTCTCACAGATAACTTTTCCTCTAAATTTTGAGGTGGTGTTGGAATAGTTCTACTAAACTTGCAAGATATGAAAGAATGTGTAGAACCAGAATCAAATAGTACATTTTCTATTCTTTAATGAATAACTAGTGTACCTATCACCACATCATTTTCTGGATCCACCTCAGTAGTAGTGATAGAATAATCCCTTCCTTGTTTCCTTGGAGGTCATTGCTGATTGCCTCTGACAACCCTCAACTTAAGGAAATTGTTCGCATAATGCCCATGCTCCTTACAGTTGTAACACTGTGCTGAAGGCTGAGTGTTGATCTGAACCTTCCATTCTTCTTCCACATTAGTGGTATTTTTCATATCCCTTCGACAATTCTTGGCCAGATGACCAAATTTTCCACATTTGAATCAATTTTTGGTTCCCTTAAGACAGTTCCCGGGATGCTTCTTCCCACAACTTTTACAAGGGGAAAATTCAGGCTTCTTTCCATCATGTGATTTGTTTGATGAACCACTCATGTTGTTCTCAATTTTCTTATTCTTATCACTGGGCCCATGAGACCACTGAGAGTCTCCAATCTCCATTTCAACCTTGAGGTAACAACATGAAATATCCTCATAACTGTTGAAGTCTCAAATTGTCAATTCTTTTCATAGACTTGGATTTAGTCTGCTAAAGAAGCGATCCACATTGCTTTCGATGTTTATGAAAAATCCATAGGCGTACCTTGAAATCCTTGTAAAGTTTTCTTCATACACCCGATAGACTCATCTTCCTTTTTCTTGAGTCCGAGGAACTCTCTTTCCATCTTGATATGGAGGGTTTGATGAAAATATTTGTTGAAAAACATCCTATTGAATTCCTCCTAATCCATGGAGTCAATTTCCTCTTGGGAATTTGTATTCTTGATCGGTTTCCACCACTGATCAGCTTCCCCATCAAAATGATAGACCTCCAGTACAACTTTCTCTTCTTTCGAGCACTAGAGGACAGAGAATATCATTTCAATGGAGTTAATCCACTATTCTATGAGTAGGGGATTAGAAGATCCACTAAACATGGGAGGCCTTTGCCACATGAATTATTCTATGAAAAATTTCTCTTTACATGGAGGAGGGAGTTCAGCATGATTCAAGTTATTATTCATAACTCGATACAGCTGAGAAAGTACTACCATGAAGTTTTGAGCACCCAATCCTATCATACCAGGCACATCATTAGGGAAATATTCACATTTCCTATCACATTGGTTGTTAGAACATGTTCCTCTATTTTCTACCATTAAATAAGAAAAAGAACGTATAATTAGAGGGCTTGAATACTATATTGAGCATAAAAAAGAAACTTTGAAAATAAAAGGATAAGCTTATAAATAAAAAGTATATCCTAACTTGTTATTCCTTAGGTTTAAATCTAGGTTATCCTCGATCTATTTCTTAACTAATATTCTTATGGGATTTTTTTTATCCCTTAATAATGGTTTGTACTAAGATTATGAATCTACCAAAGAATATACCTTGGGAGTGTTGTAACCAAGAGTGTATCAAGGCCCATTTTCATGCACAAGTTCCCGTTTGAGTCTAGCTCAAAGTGCTGTTTTTGGGTTTTTCCCCTAGATACATCTGTACTAGAGCCACATCTACCTACTTGTATCCTGACAAGGATGTATTTTCTTGGTAAACCACTTATTCAATTCTCACAAAAATTTAAGAATGTTTTTTTATACTTAGTCTCAACCTTACAGTTCTCACTAAGGTGCTATATTCCTAATCTCTAAAAATAACTAGACCATCCTATGGTACCAACTGTAGCGACCCTTGCATTTTTCACATAGCAATACACGATTTTAAGCATAATTATACACCAGAGTACAAGCCAAGGATCATTAAGTCTAGTGTATTGGAAGACTAGGTACATAAAACATAAAACATGGGGCTAAAAAAACTTCTTTATTTAATCTCCATAAAGATCCCCTAACTTCATTTGAGCCCTTACATCTATATAGGGTACCCTAGGGAACACATGAACAAAGGGATGAGCTAAAAATCCCAGTAAGGGAATGAATATAAGGATACATATTAAGAATATGAGTCAGGAGGTATGACATAATGATATCCAAAGCATGGAACATATGAAATCATATCATATAATCATGGGATCATATAAACATGGAATCATATAAATGTGTCAGAATCATAAATCACGCCTTTAGTATGGGTCAAGGCTAACCGCCAATCCTGTTTCACATCACATCTCATGAGACTTAACTTTACCCAATTAATTGGAGCACTATTTGGGAAAACCCATCTCAAAATTTTTATGAATATTCTTTCCACATAAATAATCATACATAATCAACCATACATAAACATAAGGGTACCCATGGAAATAATTAGGTACCATAATAATGACATAAAGCATAACCAATGGGCGTATCAATGAAAGTGTCCATGGAAAAAAGGGATTAGAACATACATGGAATTTCATAAGGTAAACTAGGAATATAGCATGGTAAGTGGTGTCAAATAGAATTGACAACATATAATAAATGTATTTGATAAACATTAGAATTAAAACATTTTTGTGCGGTTTTAAGGAAAATACTACAGAGATTTTAAAATAGAAAAGAGGAGAATCTTTTATATAAAAATAGAATTTAACAAAAAGGTTTTCATAATAAAAATACTGATTTTATAAATACAAGGGTGGATTAAAATAAAGGATAGACTGAACTTGAAATTGGGTAAAAATTTGGGAATTTCTCTTAAAACAGGTTTGCTTATCAGAAATTTCTAAGGAGGGAATCTTTTAAAAAAAATGTATATCCCCAAAAGAGAGTGATGAAAGGGTATTCATAAATGATTTTTGTAAAACTAAAAAAAATTTAGAATATGTACATAAATAGATAATATAACTTTACTTTTATATAAAGAAAGATAAGGTTACCTGAAAGAACAAAGAAGGTTTAGGTAGAATTCGTTATGGTTTATCAGCATAGTGTCGGGTGTACCTAAGAGGGCTTGATGAGAGAGAAAATAGGTTTCTCATCACTCATACATCATAAGGTCGGTATGAGGGAGGTTATAAATCATACCCCATAATTTATTATTACATATAAAAAGGCATAACATAGAGGACAATCTTGATTAAGAGTGAAATGGAGAGGATCCCTTACCTTAAGTCCGGTGGTGTTTTCCACTTGTTATTAATGACCTGAATAAACAAATTAAGTTTATTAATTTATAATTATAGAAACTCATCTATTTTTAAAGGATTTATTATAACCTTTTTAAGTTCATCCTTGACCTTTTTAATGGGTTAAGTTGTTCAATTTCTTTGTTCGGAACCATTTGTTTTCTTGGTTTTCAAGATTGGTTTACTTATATTCATGTTCAGTTAAACATGTATGATTGAAGTGGTTGTCCAGAATTGAATTTTTATATTATTAGTAAAAATACAGAATATTACATGGTTAAAAACATAATTTGGTTACTTTTAGTGAATTTAAAATATTATATATAACTTTAGTGACAACCATTTTGGGTTAAACGGTGGGTTTGATTACAAAGAATATGTTTTGATTTATAAATTACTACCATTTGTACAAAGGTATCACAGAACCATAACAAGGATATATTACATATATAATAATCTGGTTCAACCATAACAAAAATGGTTTCATGACCATAATTAATGTTGATAATAGAAATTGATAGATCGTTGTCCTTGAATGTGCTAAATTAACACATCTCAAACAGTGTTTTCATTTCTTTCAAATAAAAGGTAGGGAAAATAGATATGATAATGAAATATACCATTAGAATAAAAATTTTCTAGTACATTAATGTTACTAGAGTTATAAAACTATTTGGGTGAAGGGAGGTGAGGAAATAAACTAGAAAAGAAAAGAACTTCAAAGAAATAAAAGAATTTGAAAGAGGATTTTACCTCTTGAGTTTATCTCCTTTGAGAACCTCTTAAAGGGAAAGGTTTTTGTATTTTGAAGAGACTAGGGGATTTTGTACATGGGGGAGGAGCTTGGGGAGATATTTGGGCAGACTATTGGTAAGACAAAAGGCTTGAGAGTAGTTGAGAGAAGAGGGAGTGAGGGGTGGGGGGGGGGTTATAGTGGAAGAGAGGAGGGTTTTCATAAAGTTTTATCCATTAGTTTATTAATTTACCTCAAGACCAAAAATAGTGATGATTCCATGACCAAGAATAGTAATAAATGCATGTTACTTCGAACCAATTGGTCTTACATCATTATATCAACATCAATGACTCAATAAATCCATTATTTAGCATTTATCGTAAATTGTCGTATTTTACTATTCATAAAAAATTCAATCATTTTATAAAAATCCCAAAAATTCACCATAACTATTTTTTGATGTTTAGAACCCAAAAATAAAATCCATTTTTCAAAAAATAATTTTCTAAATATGATTAATTTAATATTTAATTAAAATCGTTATTTATTATTAAAAAACCAGTTTTAAAACATTCATTTACTTATTCTAAAATATAGGTACATCATAATTTCACTTGAATATTATTTTAATAATATCATAGGTAAGGTTACTATTGATTAGGGTATATCACTATTCATAAGGATATATAACTATTCATAAGGGTAGGTTACTATTCACCAAAAATTATGTTTTTCTTATCTAACTCCAAATAACTTACTGATTGAAACTGTGTATGTCAAATTTTAGAAATTCCAAACACAGAAGTGACAAACTTAATTTTAAAGGTCACATCAAACTTATTAGTTCATTATGTTGTGATTTCATGACATATTTATAAGAAAGTAATTTCTATTTATAAAACGTTGGGTCGTTACAGGTTTATTGAAGCCACCTAGAGGTAATGATTTCATATGGGTTTTTGTTGATAGTCTCACAAAAGGATGATCGTTTCCTACCTATTAAGGAGATCTTTTCAGTTGATGATCTTGGGAGGTTGTATATCTGTGAGATATTACAACTTCATGGGTTACCACACACTATTATTTTAGATAGGGATGCTCGGTTTATGTCTTGATTTTGGAAGAGTTACAAAGGGAACTAGGTACATAGGTGCTTCTAAGCATAGAATACCACCCTCAGAATAATGGCTAGTCAAAGCATATGATACAGGTGATTGAGGAAATGCTGCGAGCATGCATCCTAGATTTTAGTGGATCTTAAGAGAGGTGAATACACCTGTTTTAATTTTCCGATAAAATAGATTTCAGGCTACAATACAAATGACACCTTATGAGGTTTTGTATGGTAGGCCATTTTGATAACTCCTATGTTGGTTAGAGAGAGGGTAGGAAGCTATACTTAGACCTCATCTTGTTAAGGAGACTATAGAACATGTACTATTAATTCAAAAACGGATGGCTACTATGCAATATCAACAAAAATCTTATGTCGATCGCCATCGACGACCTCTATAGTTCAAGTTAGGGGATCAGATATTTTTACATGCCTCACTGAGGCTAGGATATAGGAGGATCAGGAGTTAGGGTAACCTTTAAACGCAGTGTGTTAGGTCATTCGAGATTCTGGAGAGAGTCAGACCGGTAGGCTATCAGTTGTAGTTAATTAAGAGATACCACACCATGCATGAAGTCTTCCATATATCACAGCTGTGAAGTTACTATTTAGGCCCATCTCATGCCTTTTATCCTGATGAGTTTGAGTTATAGGTATATACATCCTTTGAGGAGCATCTGATACATATTATATATCACATCCCGAAGGTTCTCTAAGCCCAGTCAGTTCCTCTAGTATAGGTGCTATGACAGCACAACCTTGTGCAGGATAATACTTTGGAGTGGGAGGCCGATGTACTATCACAATGGCTAAAGTTATTCACAGATTATGCTTCACCACCTTTGGAAGGGTAATTTAGGGATGGATATATTTAAGGGGAGAAGGTTGTAGGAATATAATTCTTTCTGAAGGTATATATCATTTAATTTCTATCAATTCTTATTTTAAATGTTAAATGTGGCCTAATTTGAATTCCATTTGAGGTTATGGAGGTATCGGGGGTGTCCGGGGCTGGTTTGGAGCCTGGATCCCATGTTTTGGGGTGAAACAAGCCTGATGCATGGTTAGTTCAAATCACATAGGGTAGGCTACACAATTAGATAAAACCATGTGAGGCTAGGTAGTTGGTAGCTATAGGCCACACAGTTAGGAAAAACCGTGTGATTTTAGTCGCACGGCCATGCGGCCATGTCTTCAATTTTTACAGTGTAGTTTTGCATGGTTAGTCAAACCGTTTAGACAAATCGTGTGATGTTCCCTTCATTATAGTGAAGTGTGAAAAATTGGCACACAGTTTGACCAAACCTTGAAACTGAACCATGCGACCCTATATTTTTGGGTGAAATTACAAAAAATCCCCTAATTAAATATATTTCTAAACCTAATTTTTAATTCTCCTCCCATGTAAAAAACTTACCTCTTGGGAGCTCACTTTGATGACTATTCTTGGATTTGTTTTTGACACTCTATTCAATCTATGATTCAAGAACCATTTGTCTCATTTCATTTGAATCAGTGAGTTCTCAATTATTTTTGTGCCATTAATCATTTGGTTTGGTATCAACTACGCTATTTAGGTGGAAACTAATTTTCCCTATTTATAGGTTCTTCATCTGTTATTTGATTTTATCATGATATGAGTTTAATCAGAAGATAATACTGAATGAGCTATCCACTACAGACCTATGATATGTGGTATCATTCCTTTTATTAAAATTATAAGTGTTATATAAATGTTATTGTTCTGTGCACCCAATTCTCAGAGCGTCGCCCTTGAAATGGATTTTAATCATTGAATTGAATTGTTAGGCATGGACTATGTAATTAAAGATTCTCGTCAAAGAATGATTATAGGTTGAGGAACTTGAAATTTAAACCACCCCTTTGGGTTTATTATTAAATTAAATAGATCATTATGATGGTATACATTTTAAATACCTTTTAGGTGTGCCCTTTACCCATTTTCATGGATGTTTAATATTTAATTGAAAAATGTAATTGGAATGAATCATAATTAGAATTGTAATATCATTTTTAACTGAATTGATGGAGAAAAAGGGAATGTATTTCATATCCCTAGATACTAAATATGCATTGGTTGTTAAAGCATGAGATGCTTGTCATAATGAATTTCCCATGTGAGTACTTGAGAGGCAAGCCTTATAATATTAACCCATGAATTGATTCACCTTATAAGGTGATTTTAAAATGGAATGTTCATGGTTTTGACATTGAAATGTTTATATTAAATTGATTAAATAGTATTTAATGACATTTAATGCTTATATTCTTTGGGTGACATGTGAATTAAATGAAGAATGCCATGTATGAACTCAATTGGATTTTATCTTGCTTATTCCTGAGTGATACTTGGACTCCCTAGAGGACTACCAAGGACAGACTCAGAGAATTGACTATTATATACCAATTGATACTTGAATTATTTATGGATTGTCAAGGATGGACTCAAAGGGAATTTGATCATATATTCCATGGGTGATACTTTGGATCCCTTAGTGGACCACTAAGGATAGACTTGAATGACAGGTATGTTATACCACACCTAGAGTGATACCTGGGTTCTTGTGAGATCACCATAGACAGTCTTATAGGGTGTTGGTTTATATAATACCTAGAGAAATACCTGGATTCAAAATTAGGAATTCCATGTATGGGAGTATTCTCATAAATGAATAATGGATGTAATGAGTTATATAATGAATCTTCCAAGCCAAAGAATAATCTTGGATTCAGTATTTGTTTATAATTTATGGATATCCTATTTAAAAATCCTTTGGGTACCTATTTTCATGGGGGATTCTAGGATACACATCGGGTCTCGAGACTTACTTTTAAATTTGAATTGAATAAATAAATGAACTTGATTATAAATGAGAACTTGGAATTTATAGGATGTTTACTTTCAGTACTTCCTTTACTTGTTATATTACTATCTACACACTGTGACTATTATATATTCACTAACTGGATGGAAATTGACATTGGGTAGTTTCCTACTAGGATTAGGTCTCAAACTTTGTTCGGTCCACCTTGGGCACCCCAATATACTATATGATTATAGGTATGGATAAGGGAAGCACCCTACTATAGGTCCTTGATTGATTCTTAGGAGAAGGGGAGAACATGACCGATCTGAGGCTCATGATACTAGCTAGGATATTTTTTGTCATTTATATACATTTGATACATGTATTATATTATACTACTATGTACCTATTTTGTTTGTTTTTTTGAGACATATGACATGTATCATAATCATTGTATATGACACTCCTTTGGAAATTTTTATCTATTCCTTTTGTATATCTATTGTCTAATTTTTATTATTTCTTATGATAATTATCTGTTATTGTATTTCTACTGTGCTATACTAGGGTAATGAGGGCATAATCTCCCCACTGACACACCTAGGCCCTCGCTACTAGTCGATAGCCTCTGGTGTTTGGGGAGATGCACTTGAGGCTATGTGGCTAACTAGGATTGGGGCACTGTAGAGTGGAATCTAGGTCTGGGATGTTAAAACCATGGTCAAAGAATAGATAACATCATGTCTCATACAAAACATGGTATACATGATATATCATATCATAGAAGCATGTAAGATATTACTCATTCTCTATCTTTCCTTTTGTGTCTGAGGACACATTTTCTTGGAAAGATGTATACAATGTGACACTGTAACTAATCCACTCTTTGATTATTCTATACTGAACTACTTTAGTATCTGGTCAATTTATATAATTTTAATTATTATAATCATAATATTTGATCTATCAAGCATGATCTTGATCCCTTGAATGTATGATACTTCACCTAAGTACTTCATAGAAAAATACTTTCTCAACCATGCCTTAAACTCTTATAAGACCAGTATCTCATTTCCAATCAAAATATCTCATCTACATATACCACTATGAAAATTAATGTACTTATACTAAAATTCTTGTAAACACATGGATCACATTAGTTTTTAATGAGACCAAATTTTTTTATAGCTTCATAAAAATGAATTTTCCATGAACTAAATGCTTTATTTAATCCATGAACATATATGTATAAATTTCATACCTTTTTAGAATTTATTGGAGTCACAAAACCTTATGGTTGTGTCATATACACATATTTATGAAGTTTCCCATTAACTAAATTAGTTTTGGAATCCATATTATAAATCTCATAGTCATGTAAATCTACCATGGTGAGAAAAATTCTGAAAAATTTATGCATGGAAACGGGAGAAAAAGTTTCATCATAGTCTATGACCCAATGCTTTATAAACCGTTCATCCACTATTCATAATTTATAGGTACCAAACTGACCTTAAATTTCTATATTTCTCTTGAATAATCATTTTCACCCAATAATATTTACATATACCGATGGACCAACCAAAACACACATATGGTTTTGGTACATGGAATCCATCTCATAATTCATGGATTCTATCCATTTTTCAGCTTTTTATCTTTCTAATAACTTATTGTAGTATAACTAATTGTGAGTCACTATCTTTTATGACTATAAAACCATATATTTCTAGTTATTTAACCTCTTTGGTGCTTCTACATAGTACTTGTGTTTCAGGAACTATATCATCCACAATGACCTATAAAGTCTGTTATCGCACCAAATCTTATGCATATTGAGCATGAACATAGTTGAATTTGATATTTCTCCCACTATCCTTATTGAGTATATTTCCCCTCTAAAGGAATACTATTATCCTATCATCCATAACCTTTTTATCTGAGGTATCATATCGGTATCATCCCCTTATTTCCTTAGGGTAACATATAAAGATACACTTCATGACTTGAGGTGTTAGTTTGTTTCTTAATATATCCTTAAAAAATTAATCACATCCCCATGTATGAATATGTGAATTTTTTTTATTTACACTCCATAACTCAAAGGGAATACCTTTTTCTACCTTATTTAGTACTCGATTTAGTATGTATGTTTTCATGTGTAGTATTTCCCCAAAAGGATAATGGAAGGATTGAGTAAATCATCATCAAACTTACCATTTCAAATAAGTTATGGTTCCTAATTTCACTAAAATCATTCAATTGTGTCATATAAGGATGTGTGAGTTAATATAAAATCCCATAATCCCATATAATGTAGAGAAACTCTTAGTTAAGATATTCACCACCTTAATCTGATCGAAGTTTCTTTATCTTCTTACCAAGCTAATTATCAACTTCATTCTTGAGCTCCTTGAACTTCTCAAATTATATATATTTATACCTCATCAAGTATAAGTTACCATAACTACTCAAGTTATTGAAAAAAATCATAAATAATGAGAATACACCTCTAGATTATACTTGAAAAGGTTTACTCTCATCAGTGTGTACCAATTACAAAATCTCTATGGCCCTTTCAGCTTGGCCACCAAATGGTGGTATGGATATCTTTTCTTGTAAACAAGCATGACATATTTCAATTGGTTTAATCAAAAAATATTCTAGGTAACCATATTTATAGATTTTCATTAAACACTTCTTATTTACATGTTCCAATATGGTGATGCCACAACTAGGTGTTAAATAAGTTATGTGAATTTGATTCATTATCATTTAACAATATTTGGTTTTCAAAATTTAATACATAAATACCATTATATAGTTACACCATACCATAACATATGATATCTTTATAAAAGTATCAAATCTTATTTCCAAAACATAAAATAAATCCATCTATATAAAAATAGAAAAATAAAGACGATGTTCTTAGTAACACTAGGCACATAATGACATTCATTTAAAATAAAAATCATTCCTATTGGAAATGTGAGGTGGTGGTCTCTAATGGATAGAGTATATTGCCTCACTCTATTGAGAACCCATAGATCCACCTCACCATTGGAAACCTCACTACTAGAAATTGGACCTATACCAACGGACTTATACCAATAGTTTGGAAAAAACCATTGGTATAAGTACAGTAGAGAGACCATATACCAATGGTTTTGAAAAAATAGTTGGTATATGTACCATGAAGAGACCATGTACCAACATTTTTGGCCAAAAACATTGATATAGGTCCCTTTCAGAGAACCTATACCAACGGTTTTGAAAAAACCGTTGGTATAACTCAAAAAATCAAGGTTCCTATACCAACAGTTTTGAGAACCATTTGTATAGGTACCCATATTTTTTTATGGATTCTTTTTTCAAGTAACATTAAATATATAAAAAAGTTAACATAATTGTAAATACATACGCACACACATATATATATTTATTAAATTATGTTTAGAAATGTTATCTTAGGTTATTGGTTAGGTTGATGGATTATAAATGGGAGGTGCTGGGATCAGAACCAAGCTAGGTGTTATTTTTACATTACATATACCAATGGTTATATAAAACCATTGGTATTTGTTTTTCATATGACCTATGTAATGCCCCAATATTTTGTGAAATATATATATTTTTGATTTAATTTAATCTTTTTGATATTTTTCATATCACACAACACTAAAAATAGTTTATTTTACATTAAAAAACTATATTTGACTTGTGTTATATGAAAAACAAAGTTAATCGTGCACTACATGCAACATAAATTTTAGATTTCTTTATATAGAACATTGAGGAAAGATTACGTTACATGCAATAATGGCTTTCCTCGATGGTTTGCGTAACACCCAAGACTGAGTTTTACTGAACAATAATTTATTATTATTTAATATAACAAGATGTAACCTAGACGTTAAATTAGTGGATATGAATAGTATTAACTATATTATGAAAATATATAATTTCCAAAAATATAATATGAATTCATAGGTTAACAATTAATTAGAAATGAAAATATAAGAACCAAATGAATATAAAGGATATATTTTTATTTTTACGCTCCCAAAGGTGTTTTGTCTTAATAAATTAAAGTAATTACAATCAGTGAGTGATATTATTGTAATATATATTTTATATATTCAATAAAATATTTTTTATATTCATCCAATATATTTTATAGACATAAGATAAGAACAAACCCAATTTGATGCTTAAAAACCTATATTTTTATAAAGGTAGTTTTACCGCCTTTTAATAGAGAACCTATTTTAAATCCAATTTTTGGAACTTTTATAGATTTAATATATCAAAAATAAACTTCATATTTGAAATAGAAATATTAAAATTATTTTAGGATGAATTTTTGGTATTTTTCTATAAGGTTTCATTTTTTAATGAATAGTTAAAAGTACCGAATTTTAATTCAAAAATGATTCTTAATATAATTTATTTATAAGTTTAAATTATATTTTAAATTGTTTTAAAAGTTTAATTATATCATATTTTTATCAATTAATACAAAATAAGTCATTATAATCAATTTAACATTTAAATTTATTATAAAAACATAGCAAACTTTTAAACATTTTTACTTTAAAAACCTGCATTGTCATCCTGTCCGTGAGATTAATTTTAAATTAGTTTCTTCTAATTATATGATTGGAATTTCAAAAAAATGGATTCCATATTTGGAATGATAATAATTTATAATTTCTAGTAAAGTCAATTTTTTTGAACAAAAATATTAGTGAATGCAGTTAAAATTAATTACAGTTATTAAGGTAAAATTAAGCTTAACAAGGGAAGAAACCTTAAATTTAAGGGCCCAAATGACCAATCCACTTGTCCAAAAAACCATTTTATGGACATAGTTTGGAAATAAAACTTCAATTATTTATTTTTATTGTTTTTTTTATATTTTTTAGGTAACAATATGGGCACACCTAACTTGTTTTCACAAATGCCAAGTGTTTCCTTTCCCTTCCCTATAAAATGCCACCACCTCTCCCAATTTCTAACACTTCTCAACCCACTTATGTTCGGCCAATATATGACCAATAAACTTCCCAATTACCCTAAATTCATCCTTGAAACTTCAATTTGGTCATAAATACTTCCAAGGAATCCCTTTGGTGCAAACCAAAAGGAGTTACCTGATTTAGAGGTAATACCCTCCCTCAAGATCCTTTCTATTATTTCCATTATCCACTCCATAAAATCTTTTTATTATATGATTTTATAAAAAAAATAGTATCCTCAATATACTATGATGTTTTTATTCTAATGGTTCTACCTACATTTACCCATACTTTCATTTAATGGGTAATGAACGTACCGTTTACGTGTACGGTGAACTATCACCTCACAAAATGATGATTGTTCATTTTTTTTGTACCATCTCTAATGGTGGAAATTATGATGAACACTATATTTATATATGATATATATTATATTTATAATTTATTTATGTTTCTATAATTTTTATTTAGAACATACCTTTATGCTTTCCATCTTGTGTAAATACGATGATTTTGTTTGAGGAAGTGTGGACTACCACCCCCTCAAAGTGATGTGATTTAGTCAAACACTACATGGAATTTATTAAGGATATGTTTAGTTTTTTTAGAAAATTGGTTACATTAAATGGTCACCCAGCTCATGCCCCATGTAAATTTATTAAATAATAATGGTTTTCAATACAAGAAAGAGGTGTGAATAATTTACACCAACAAGGGATTTAAAGGGGGTACAATTGAATAATCTAAGAGAAACATACCATGAAACAAGGGTTGAAACCCAAAATAACCAATAAAAAGAAAAATAATAATAAAAATCTGCAGATGAACAAACATACTCAGCCTCATTGGAAAGGATAATAGTATAGGAATCAATCTCATAAGAAGTAACCCTAATGATATTCCATGCATTGTAAGAAGGAAGCGGTGGGCTTAAAAATATGAGATCCAACGAGCTACTTCCAATGAAGATCAGGAGAAAACTAGGAAAATACATCAAAAATTCAAAACTAAAATCTCCATAGAGAGTCCAAGCGCTGACATAAAGCTGTGAAACATAAAAACTGTGAGCAAAGAAGTGTATGCCAGAGGAGAATGCATTCCAAGAGTCAGCACATTATGTGGGAAACCAAGACAAGACCTTCCTATTTTCCAAATTGAACATATAGAATTCATCCATTAGAGATAAATACAGAAAGAAAATCCTTCACCCAAAAAACCTAAATAAGGTTGAATTATGAAATCAAATCCAACAGAAACCAACATCATCCCAAATAAATGAGTCATTTCCATGGAATAGATTTGAAGTTGAAATTAAGGATATGATTAGTGAACCTATATGATATATATTACATAATAATTATAATTTAATTATATTATATAATTTTAAACATATATTTAATTTACTATCTTTCTTTCAACACGACAATAAAACAGAAACAATGTTTATGCGTATGTAAGACCTACCGTCTCCATGAACAATGTATTCCATTTCATACTTCTATATTATATATATTTCTATAATAAAAATATAATGAATATAAATGATACTTATATCACATTTTAAATTTTTTAAATCATGATATAAGTATAAAGGACCAAATATATAACAAATTAAGACACCAGTGAAAAAAGTAAATATTACCCGAAGCATAACCTTAACCTGAAATTGTTAACAAGTGAGTAATAAAAATTCATAATAAAACAATATATGGTATTATATATAATAATATATATCTTTAAAATATTTTTAATAAACATAAATTTATTATACAAGAGGTTTTAATGAGTACGATGAGAGTCAAGACACAAGGTAAGGGAATTTCATCTTACTTTTTATTTCCGTGAGATACATGCTTTATTCACCACCCATTCCTTTAGTGTGGTGTGTATACCTCTCATGAATGAATTATATTATTATTATAATTAAATTTATGGTTATTTAAATACCCATTATATGATCTTTCTTTCATGGGGTTTATGTCTCAAAAGTTACCAAATCGGTAAGATAGTTTTATCTCAATTTGCCTTCTTTGAGACTCAAGTTTTGTTATGCACCTACATTCTTTTTCAAGGTGTATATACTTAAATTTGAAATGTTATATCATGAATTTATTTATTTTCATTATATTTTAAGATTCATTTAAATTCATTTTCTTATACAAGGAGTATGGTTCAAAGTTACCAAGTGATAATACTTTATAGAAACAATCTCATCCCTTTTAGAGATTGTTTATGATTATGATTCCTTTATTGAAATATTATGATCAATCTCTCAAGAACACTAATAAATTGTATTATCCTCTATATATTCATGATATATTCATGTATTGGTACCATTTTCCCACTCTTTGGTACATAATATGACTAAGAAAGTGTTTTTAAGAAAGTCCGACTTTACCTCTACTTTCGATCAGAAATCCATGTTTATTCAAAACCAAGTTCTCTAAAAAGGTTTTAAATTTTTTTCCAAGAATTATTTATAAGTTTTCAAAGTATTTTAAAATAAATGTGTTTCAAAACGTTTTCAAGTTTATTATATAAGTTTTCAAGGAAAATGGTTTTAAAAAAATTCCAATATTTATTTATAAGTTTTCAAAGTATTTTCAAATAAATAGTTTTCAAAATGTTTTCAAGATACTTTAATAAGTTTTTAGTAATTATGGGTTTCAAAACATTTTCAAGGTTCATTCATAATTTTTTATGTAAAATAGTTTTTCAAAACATTTTCAAGATTTCTTTATAAGTTTAAAAAGTGTTTTCAAAGAAAAATGTTTTTAAAATGTTTTGAATCTTATTTTTTAAGTTTTCAAGGAAAAAGGTTTTCAAAACTTTTTCAAGTTTATTTTTTAAGTTTTCAAGGAAAATGGTTTTAAAATATATTTAAATCCTTCTTTCTAAGTTTTAAAATTATTCTCAAAGGAAACAGTTTTCAAAATATTTTATGTTTTAAATAGATTTTTTCAAAGAAGGAAGGATATTTTACTCAAGAATTGTTTTTGAAAGATATTTCAAAATTATTTTCTATCTAAGATGACATCTGTTGATGTTACCCATACCTTTTTTATACATGATCTAAATGTTCCATTCATGTTATTTCTTTTAATAGTTTATGATTTTATGTAATGATTTCTATGAAACCCATTTCTCTTTCATGAGTTATATATTTAAGAAATTCATTTCTATTTCACAAGTTATATGCTTTTAAAACCCGCTTCTTTTAACAAGTTATGTTTATGATGAAATGATTATGAAACCTGTATCTTTTTTCAAAGGTTATGATATAATTAAATGTTTATGATCGAAATTTTATTTCACGGGTTACGTTATGATTTTTTATGATTTTGTGGCATATCTATGTATGATTTAATTATGAGATGGGTGGGGCCTATATCTCCCTCCAATGAATTGGGTAAAGATTTATATATCATGAGATAGAATAAAATGGTTTTGGGAGTGAACATTGAATATTAAGATGGACATAGGAGTGAACCATGAATACCAAGATGGTATGAGGAGTGAACTCATGCTGCTAAGATGACCATTAGAGTGAACCAAGACTACAAATATGGTATGGGTAGTGAACCCATAATACCAATATTTCTTTGGCAGTGATGCCTTGACTACTATGGAAATTATATTATATGCTTATGTGTTTTCTACAGTTACATGTTTTATTCCTTTGTTATGATTTAATCGATTATGTTATATATTTACTTATGATTCATGTCTTATGAAATTCCAATATTTATGCCATGATTCTTGTTTATGATCTTTGAAATTAAGGGTATGATCTTCCACTATTATGATCACATTCTCATACCCCTATGATCATGCTTATTCTTAAATATCTCACTTGTTTACCCTTACTGAGCATCTGAGCTCACCCCTTTTTATGTTTCCTTCCATAGGTTATGAAGATATGTATTAAGTGTGACATGTAAAATAAGGGTTCTAATCATGAAGAACCTATTGGGAGATAATGTAGCTTGCTTATATACCAATTTTTATGTCTCCATGTTTCCAAAGGAACTAAACTAATATGGTATTTGGGTGTCTATTTGTGTAATGTTTTAGGAATTATAAAAAAATGATGTAATTTAAATGTATGATAAGACTAGGTCATTATAGTTGGTATTATAGTGATGGTTTATTCAAACTTTGGAAACTAAGATGAGAAAAATATAGTGATACCCCTGGTTATATTTATAAGGATATGTCTTGATATGTCGATAAGGATAAACATAATAATGGTTTAATGTTTAGGAAAATATCCTAGAATTTTAGTAAAGGATAGAGTGAGTGGTTTAGTAGAAATACATCCTTTTCTGGATACTATAAGTGAATGTGACTCTATCATAGATGTACCTAGGGGTAACAACTCCGAAAAGATGTCCCCACCCGACTTGGGGTAATTTGGTACATGACAATAGGCCTTTCTCCACACCTGGTTTGAAACTCCTAGGGAATATTCTTTAAAAATTCACAATCTCTTCACAAACCATTATGGAGTATTTGAATAGAAGATGATTCTAAATAACCTAGGATAAAAATAATTTTTCATATATTAATGAAGGTTTCATAACTTATACATCTTATAAGCGATTTTTCATGATTATCTGATTCCTCACTATGATAATCATTTTATTCAATACTTTCTGGTTTTAAAAAATGGAGGGAATCAGAAGGAACATGATTAGTGTTTATTGTGATGGATAATATGCTGATAATAAGTCAAATGGAATGACAACTAGAGTGAAGGATGTTATGATAATGCCTAATCAGTTTCAAGGTGCATGATCAACAACTTGTACCTTAACCAACTCTCAGACTCACCAAAGAAGAGAAGGAAGGAGTTCACTGAGAGTTCAGGTAATGGATACCATTGAGTAAAGTATATTCAGTTTCATTTGTGTCAAGAATGTGGAAATAATCATCTAAGTTAATGTCTTAGAGGAAGAATAAGGTGCTTTGACTGTGTAAAAGGACACAAATCAAGTAACTGCAAAGGAAAATGAATAGTTTAGTTAATGCAATGGATGAGAATGTTGGCCTCCCTAAGGTATTATCAATTGATGATTTCTTTAAATGTGAAAAGTATGGAAATTATGAAAATCAATTTACTATGTGGAAGGATTGTGAAGAGAATCAACAAGGTGGTACAAATAATGGGTTTTCTATTGATGATGAAGAGACCACGAATGAAATATAAAATGTATGTGTCATTTTAATAGTATTGTTGATAAGCATGATTAAATTGAGTTCGATAAATGTTAATACATGATTATTATTTCATATTCTTGGAATTTTTTATTAAGGACTAAGTTTATATAGCCTAAGTAATGGATTAAGAATAAATTTGGATTATTTAAGTGTATATGTTATGGAATTCAAAGATTATGTTATACGAATCATGAAATATACAAGTATTTTCAGTATAAGTTATTTTGTAATTTTAAAGGATATGTTGAATGATGCTGGTGAGGTAGAAAAGTGATTTCATGGAAATGTGATAATTTGATTAAGGGAATTAAACTCTTAATATTTTACTTATGTTGAGATAATGATGTTTGGATAAAGATATATTGGACATGGATAAGTAAATTAGAAGATACAGATTACTTTGAAAATAATTAAGGACCTTTTGACATGTGGTTTATACTATAATTTCTGAAGTTTATAAAATTTTTGGATTTAAGGAATAGATCCAACATACTTTTGAATAAGGAAACATGCATGCTTTCAATAAGGATTTATGGTAATTCATGTCATTACCATGTTTCAAGAGAATATACGATGAGTATATTCACATGTTTGGAATGTAACAACCAAGAGATACTTTGTGATATATGGGGGATCAATGTAAAACTGATTTTGTGAACTTCTTTCTATTGTTTTGGATTTTCATTTTTTAGAAGGTTTATAAAGTTAACCATTGATGAAAAGTTTAAGTTAAACTTAAGAGGAATTATTTATGTATTAAGATTGTATTGAAAACCTTGGTTAAAAGGCTATTTAGTGTTTAACCCTATTTCAAGGATTTCTATCATATTTTGGAAATTATATTAGTGTAGTTTTATAAAGGAAATCATGTATTTTGGGTTACAACCAATCAAGTCCAGAAAGGACGTAGGTATTGAACCCATGATCGAAGGACGATAAGGGTCTAACACCTACCACATGCCTATGCAATGTCCCAATTAATGTGTAATTATTTAAGATGAATAAACATTAATGATGAACCAGTAGAGTTACATTTATATTTAGAGATTAATTTATTAAACTCATTGATTTTAAAGAATAGTTAGAGACAAATAGTTATACTTTACATTTTATATGGGTCTTAAAATATGCTAAAAGTTTATTTTAGTACTTCAGGAATTGAAGTTAATTTATGGACATCCATTTCTTAAAGTAATGGATGAATTAGAAATTGATAAAAGCACAACCAAAGAATGAAATTTTGTTTATTGAAATATATCAAGTAATTATATTTCCTTATATTCTTGGTCAATAAAATAATTACTCAACATTAGGAAAATGATCAAGAAAAAAATGTTGTCATAATACCTTAATTTTTATTGAACCGATGGCCTTTTAAATCATCTTAGGTTTATGACTTTTATTCCCTCAACTTTTCTTTTATCATTCACTTGTTTGAGATTGATGACCTCAATCACTCCCTATAAATATTTACACTTTTCCTCCATGTCCAATATTCTCTCCCAACCTATGTTATCTAATGTTGAAACCTAGTTATATATTACTTTGGGTAATCATTGTGGTTCAAACTTTCCCCTTTTAAGGAAAGTTTTAGTATTCATTTTTACTATGTGGTTTTCTATGAATAAAACTTACAAGTATTAAACCTTTGATAACCCAAAAAAATTTCTAGGGTGAAATTTATTTTAAGGGGGGGTAAAATGTAACACCCTGAGATTTTGTGAAATATTTTTTTTCAAATTAATTGAATCTTTTTGATATTTTTATATCATGAAACACTAAAAATATTTTATTATACATTAAAGCACTACATTTGGATTGAGTTATATGAAAACCCAAGTTAATCCTACACTACATGAAACATAAATTTTAGCTTGATGTACACAGAAAACTGAGTATAGCTTATGTTACACACAACAATGACTTTCCTTGATGAATTGTATAACACGCAAGACCGAGTTTTATCAAAAAATAATATATTATTATTTAATATAATAAGATATAACCTAGACATTAAATTAAAATATATGAATAGTATTAACTATATTTTGAAAATATATGGTTTACACAAATATAAGATGAATTCATAAGTTACCAATTAATTAGAAATGAAAATATAAGAACCAATTGAATATGAAGGATATATTTTTATTTCTATGTTCCCAAAGGTATTTTTTCTTAATAAATTAAATTAATTGAAATTAGAGAGTGATATTAATGTAATATATTTGTCATATATTAAATAAAATATTTTTTATATTCATCTAATAAATTTGATAGACATAAGATAAGAACAAAACCAATTTTATGCTTAAAAACCTATATTTTTATAAAGGTATTTTTACAATATTTTAATGGAGAACCCATTTTAAATATAATTTTTGGGACTTTTATGGATTTAATTTGTAAAAATAAACATCATATTTTAAATAGAAACATAAAAATTAGGTTATTATGAATTTTTGTTTTTTTTCTTGTAAGGTTTCATTTTTAATGAATAGTTAAAACTACTGAATTCTAATTCAAAACTGCTTTTTCATATAATTTATTTATAAGGTTAAATTGTTTTCAAAGTTTATTTATATAATATTTTTATCAATTAATAAAATATAGGTCATTATCATCAATTTCAAATTTAAATTGTATATAAAAACATGACAAACTTTTGAATGTTTTTACTTTAAAAACCTGCATTGTTGTCCCGTCTGCAGGATTAATTTTAAATTAATTTCAACCGCTTATATGATTGTAATTTTTAAAAATGGATTAAATATTTGGAATAAAAATAATTTCTAAATTCTAATAAGTTTTAATTAGTTTTCGACTAAAAATATTAGTGAATGCAGTTAAAATTAATTACAGAGATTAAGGTAAATTTAAGATTAACAAGGGAATAAACCTTAAACTCAAGGTGCCAAAGGACCTAGCCACTTGTACAACACCCATTGGATGGAAATATTTCATCTATAAACATCAAATTATTGATTTTTGATGGTTTGGGATGACTTGTTTTAGGTAAATACATGGGTACACCTAACTTGTTTTTAAAAATGCCAAGTGTGTCCTTTCCCTTCCCTATAAAGGCCACCACCTCTCCAACTTTCTCAAACCTCTCAAACCACTTAGGTGGTAAGAACCTGTTTTTGCACTCCAATATGGATCCTTTAAAGTTTGGTCCAATTCTTTATTTTGGACCTAATTTTGATGCCTAATGATTTAGTGAAGGTACCGAGGGTGTCTGAGGCTCGTTCAGAGCCCGAAACACATATTTTTGGAAAAAATGACCCTATCACATGGTTAGAGTAAACTGTGTTGATAGGGAGCATGATTATATCTAACCGTGCGAGTGGTATGAATTTTTGGACATATCCATTCCACACGATTGGCGCATGGTCAACAAACCATGCAGTCTAACCATGTGAGTGCCCCTCTTCTCTAGGTACCCATTCATTGTTTGCGCACAGTTTGGTAAACCATGCAGACAAACCGTGAGCAGGCTAAATTTTGGGTAATTTTACATTTTTACCCTTAATTATTTTTTTATATCATCCCTTCTTCCCCAATTAGGGATCCGGTTGACAAAACTCATTTTTCTCCCATTTTGGATCTTTTTGAATGCCTAGCCTAGGGATTGAATGATCTACTTCATTTGGGATCCGTTTGAGATTTTGTTCATCATATTGGATGTGCAACAGTAATTACTCGAGTTCGTTTGATCTATTATTTGTCTCTATTTCTCTCAACCTAGTTATTGAGGTGTAAGAATTTTTACCTTTTTCTCATATCTACTCCATTCCAAGCTAAATTAGAGGCGATGGATAGATGAGTAGAGTCATGCCTAAGGTGGGTGGTCTATAACTCATCCCTTAAGTTTATTGATTTTGGAATTGTCATGTGGGGACAAAAAATTTCATTGGGTGATATTTATTAAATTTATATTCCATTATTATAGTTATTAGAACCATATGGTTATTCCCTTTCCATATATGTGATTAATTTTTGGTGGTTATGCCAATAATGCCTAACATCCCATGTATGTGATATGCCATAATTGAGTTTTTAGTGTTTTGACACTTTTGGGCCATCGTTAGGGTGTGATCGAGCTTGACCACATTAATGATAAGCCACTTTATATTAAATTACTACCAAATCATGTAATAGTGAATGGAAGGTACCATGTCACTTCCACTTGACCCGCCCAAGTTAAGTGCCTAAATTTAATTAGTTATTTAAAATGATAAATTAGAAAGTATGTGGTATGAATATGAATTGGCCGTATTAATTGAAAATTAATGGTTGGTTTCATGCCGTATCACCCCATTCCACTTGTGGTAGAAGGTATAGAATAAACTAAATTAAATGATTATTATATATATAGTTAAATTAAATGGTTGCATGCTACTTGGCCTTGTCGAACTAATGAATGGAAAGGCTTGAACCAAGTGAATTTGTTGATGGCATAGTTATCATATGACCAAATTAATTATAGTGAATTAAATGTAAGGTGAATCATTATTCACATGGAACTTGAAATTTTTTATAGGAAAGTTTGACTCTTGTTAGCTCTTGGATTCTTGAGGGAATTCCTTGGGTACTCGAGGATGTCACTCCGATGCAAGGATGCCAGTTGCCTTGGGTGAGACTTACCTAGGAACCCGATACTTATCTACCACTGGATGCCCATTATGACACCATAGGATCCCTTAATTATTATTATAGGATACCTTGGATACACTCCTTGGATCCAGCATTGAAAATTAGGTTCTATGGTTATATCCCATCGAGCCCAGTCATTGCTTAGCCACATTTTACCTTAGAATAACTCCTTGGACTCAGTAGGCATCTCATTATGATAATTCCTTGGAATATGCTCCTTGGATTACATTATTACATCTTATCTAGACTCAGATACAACTAAGTTATCACCCCCAGAGGTCTAGGTTGTCTTGGTGATTACCTTGGAACCACTTTATATTAATTATAAATTATGGTTTCCCTATTACATCTTGGAACCTTCAATATTTATACTATCATGAGGTGATGTCAGTTTTAGATATTCCTCACTTAACCTATTAATATAAACTAGTAATAAAGTAATTTATGAATTGGTTACATGTTCAGACTTGGTTACATGTTTAGACACCAGTCGAGGGCTGAAGTAGGTACTTGGGTATTTAGTTACATTGTACTAATTTACTTCATATATGCATGTCTGCACACTATTATATTTCCTTTACATGGGAAACTGTTTTATAAACCATTAGTGGTGTCCAACTGAGATTTATCTCACACCCTCTCTAGGTGCTGTTTGGTACACGGGGTAGATTCCATGATTATAGGTATTGATAAAGGGAAGCATATGACTTTGAACACTTGATTGCTTATTGTGCTTGGATGGAGATGGTAGCAGATGACCGAGTTATAGCTCGGGATGCTTGGGGTAGTTTATGTATTTCCTTTTGCTACATTTTGTGTGAATATATTCCTTCTACTTATATACATGTTTTATAGATTTCTAGCAACATGACATATCATCACCAGTTGTTGTGTGTTATTCTAGTTATTTTAGTTATTTTTATCCATGTATCTTTTCGCTGTTCCTTCTATTTACTTATAATTATTCCACTATTTACCTATTTTTATATTTATCTTCTATGCTACACTCTGGTAATGAGGTCATAGTCTCCCCAAGGACACAACCTAGGCCCTCACTACTATTCGAAAACCTCTGGCATTTGGGGAGATGCGCTTGAGGCCATATGGCCAACCGGGCTCAAGGCACCTATTAAGTGGGATCTGGGTTTGGGATGTCACAAAGTGGTATCAGAGTAATTCATTTATTAATTTACTAATTGGAGACAATATTTAGGAGATTTAGAATGTTTGGAACTTGGTCCTGATTCATGCTTGGGCATCGAAAACCCATGTTCAGGGTAAAGTTTGAGTTGCTTGAGTTATAATTGTTGTTATGCTTTTTTCCTATTACAGTTGATATGATTTCACCATTGAGTGACCCACATGATGTATTAATTTGTTGATAATTATTTTTATTGATAATTTCATTTAATCCTCGGTATGATGATATAAGGGAAAAGAGCTTTGTTACATACATCATTATAGGAACCTATAATTCACATGTCATGCATATTTCCATGCGATATAGGTGAATTTAACTACTTTGCATTGCTTCTTATGACCATGATTATTGAGTGAACCTTGCATTTTATATATTATTTTGCTGCATTAGGGATGTGATTGAATGATTGACTGTTTCAATTCATGAGATGTTATGGGACCTCATGGGTTGGAATGAAGTTCCACCTCCGAGGTGGCACATTTTGGGGGGGGGGGGGTATAGAAATGGTATGATAAGGATCATCACCCATCACTTTTCTATAGAGATGAGTTCTCGTAAAATTCTCTATTCCTTTTTTTGACCAGTTCTATGTCATTATACTTTAAATAAGGTTGGATTGACCCCGCTGGAACTGTTGGTCCCAACGGGTGATTGAATGGGGGTCACGTACTTGTGCAATCAGTCCTCCTTGGATATAACTTCCTCACTTAGTCTCCAATGGGTTTATTTGGGGATCCAAGAATGACCAAAGACCTTAGTATCCATGATTCATAGACCTACTTTCCAAAGGCTGGTGCTCATTGATTGATGATTTAGCCAGTGAAACTTAAGGACTCCAATGGTCAAGAGGATGGGAAGTTAGACACACCGCACCCTTCCAAGGGAGGATTATAATCTGTTCTGGGACTCTATTATAGATTTAAGTCATGTTTAAATGTTCGTGAATCCTTGGTTCATTCTTGAAGAGTGTGTCCATAGGCTACCCTTGGTTTTCAAGATCATTGTAGGCATGCACATATTTGATGCTACGAAGGTACTGTTGTCTTGATCCATACAATAAGGCACTATGGAGTTTATCATCATCCAGGGGGGATGAAAGGTAATTGGATGTTGGGATCAGACCCATAAGATGGGTTTACTATGTATCCTCAATAGAGGAATTAGATCCCACATAGTTTAGATTGGTTGGGCCTTACGCACAGGAGCTTCCCATCTGAGGGGGAATGGTTGGGTGGACCCTTTATAGGAGGGAACCCTTTTGAGCTCGGGCCTTCATGTAGGCATCCTACATATCCAGATTTGATCAGGAATCAAAGTTCTCAAACTTGATAATGGTGTGGGGATTACTCATTGAGGTTACCCATTTTATGAGACATGATAGGGTGGAAGATTAATGGGAGGGAACCCTTTTGAGATCAGGCCTTCGAGTAGGCATCCTATGTATCCTAATTTGATCAAGAATCAGAGTTCTCATAGTTCAGAATGGTGTGGGTCTTATGCATAGAGTATGTCTATTTAATGATACATGATTGGGTGGACCCTTTATGGGAGGGAACCCTTTTGACCTAGGGCCTTCAAGTAGGAATCCTATGTATCCTGATTTGACCAGGAATTAGAGTTCTCATAGTTTAGAATGGGGTGGGGATTACGTGTCGAGGCTGGCCATTTGATGAGACATTATTGGGTGGACCCTTTATGGGAGGGCACCCTTTTGAGCTCGGGCCTTTGAGTAAGAATCCTATGTATCCTGATTTGATAAGGAATAAGAGTTATCATAGTTCAAAATCATGTGGATGTTTTAATAGGCACAAACCTCTAAGACCATGTGAGTCATGATCGATGTGAGAAACAAGAGGATTTGAAAGATTCAACAGAGCACATGTTTCCTCTCCAGTTGGTGGGAGAGGGAGATCCCACGATAGAAGAGGCTGGGGAGACCATGGGTGAGGACACAGAGCAACAAACACTTTAATGTGATATGACATTAAAGGCCATGTAGAGACCTGAATCTTGACGTACATGGACATTACATTACTTTTTCGGAATACTTAATACATAACAAAAAAAGACACACAAGGACCTTAATAGTTTAGTGTCTTTGGAAACTCGGAACATAATCTTCTAATCATGGTGAAAGATCTTTACAATCTCCCATAAAGATCTTCCCCTTTTGGTTTTCTTACCTAAAACCTTTCTTTAAATCATGGGGAAAAGAAAACATATAAAGGGTGAGCTCAAATTCTCAGTAAGGGTAAGTATGGATAAAATAAAACAAACCATATACATTTGAACTTAAAAACATGAACATAATGTTTAAACATCAAAATATTGGGAAATGACATAAAATATGGTAGTACATAAGGAATAGATCATAAAGAAACATTAATCATGATAAAATAGCATGGGAATAAAACATGTGATTGTGTAAACCATTAATCACATGATATGATTTCCATAGTATCCAAGGCATTGCTGCCAAGACCATCTTAGTGGACAAAGTCCCTTTCTGAATCGAGTTCACTCCTCGTTCTAGTCCTGTATTACTGAACCAAATTAACTCACCATTACAGCCATGTCTATATGATGAGATATAAATCTTTACCCAATGCATTGGAGGGAGATATAGGTCCCACCCATCTCATAATGAAATCATTCTTTCGCATACCACAAAATCATAAATCATACATCATAGCATAACCCATGTAATAGAATGGGATTATTAAACATCATTCCATCATAACATAATCCATATAAAAAATGGATATCATTTCATTAGAAGAAGAATCAAACTATTTAAATAATGGAAACATTATACTTGAAACATAAACATATTAAATAATGTCATTTTATATGGAAAATATTTTTGATAAATCACTTGAAATGAAATCTTGAGGAAAATATCCTTTCTTCTTCAAAATCATTTTCTTTTTAAAAAATGCCATGAAATTTTAAAATAAAAGGGTTTTGTTGATAATAATAATGCAATCATGTATAGGAATATTCATGAAAATGAGGTGTTATGAAACCGTAAAAATCCATTCATTCCATATAAGTTAAAAATAACATTATCCTCGTACTTTTGTCGGAAAAGTCAAAAAGTACCTCGTATGGTAAAAAAAGAAAGATTCCTTAAATACCATGTAGTAAAAGTAAAAAATGGTTAAAAAGGACTTTAAACATATATGAAACCATTTTTATGAAACATGGATATGGATGACAACAATAACCCCGGTAAATACTTACGAATAAACAATCTCGGATAAGAACGAGATTGGAATAGTTATCCCTTACCTTACGTCCGATATGCTTCGTATGTATCCGAACCTACTATATAATGATTTAGATAATGTCATTGAATTATTACATAATCATATTCATTGTTATGATATCATATATGGTTCACTTTTGACTTTATATTACCCGTTCTTTTGTAAATTCCATGTTAAAGCAGCATTTTGGGTAAAATCGTTTCATTTATCGTACATGTTTCGACTTGTTGTTCTTGATATTATTACTTATATACTGATTTACATAATTATAGAATTTAAAACATGATTTTATATAATATATATTCAGAATATAAATATATATATGATATATAGATAAATGGAATGAAATACACCGTTCATGGAGACGGCAGGCCGTACGTACGCATAAACGCTGTTTTCGTTTCCTTATTGAATTGAATGGAATTAAGTAGATGAAATACATATATATATATACATAAATAAAGCATCATTATTATTTCATATATTTCATTATTATTCATTATATATACTTTATAATCATTCATGAATGGTTAACATGGAGAAAGAATCTCATCGCGTCGTGGAGACGGTAGTCCGTACGTACGCACGAGCGATGATATCATTCCCATGATCGTGGAATTGTATCGAAGTGTATGTATAATATTTCACAATCAATATAACTTTAAAATAATCATATATAGTTATTTATTTACACCATTATACCCATCCAAGTAAGGTGGTGGTCGAAAACAGATTACACCACCGCGTGGAGACGATATTCCGTACGTATGCACGTGCGGTGATTTCGTTTTCCATAGGATGGATAGAAGGTGAAATAAGGTTGTTTAATATTTATAATAAAATATTAGTATATAAGTAATACTGACGTTATTACTTTATAATGAGACAACTAAAGAAGAAGAAGTAGAAGAAGAAAGAAACTTGAGAGAATCGGAAGAAGAGATTACCTATTCTTCGACGCACCTTCTTTAATCTTCCTCTTAAGGAAGTAGAGTTGGTCTTTTGAGAAGACCAGAACCTCAAGAATGTTTCTAGGGAAGTGGAGAAGAGAAATGGGCAGGGTTTGGACGAGATTCAAGGCTCAGAAGGGTGAAAAGAAGAGGGAAGGGGTTCCCTTTTTATAAGGGAGGAGAGGGGCACCTTTGAAAAAACTTAAAATATTATTTTATAATAAAGTCATATTAGGTTTTTAATAGCTCCAAATTGATTTATTTAGAATCTAAGGTGGGTATGGGTCTAAAGACTCTCAAAAAATATATTTTAGACAGGTTTGGGTCATTATATTAACCTTATCTTTTAGTTTTAACTCTTAGTTAATTAGATTGACATTTACCATGTCACTTTGTATTTTTTATATTATATAGTTAATAAACTTACCATATAAATCCAAGAGACCCCCAAGTGGTCCATTAATGATACAAATATCATTATATAAGTATCTTGGCCGAACAATATATTTTTAAGAATATAATAACAATTAATAATATAATATTTTTTTAAAAAACTATTTTATGTCAATTTTGACACTATTTGGTAATGGATTTTTTTGAAAATCATAACAACATGATTAGTTCAAAAAAAGTTAATTAATTCAATACTAACATGTCATGTTAACCTATAAAATTAGTGTAATTTATAAAAAGTCTCAAATTACATTTATTTGGGTATTTATAACATCAATTATTTTAATATTTTATTATTTAGGTAATTACTGCATCACCATTGTGTCATAAATAACTTAATTTTTTTTTAATTTATAAAAATTATAAATAAAATACAATTAGGTAATAAATATTTTTATCTTTCTAATGAATATTTATAGTATAATTTATCTTATGTATCACCCTATATTAAAAATGATTTAGTTATTAAACTTTGATTTTAACTATTTTAACCCTTCTTTAAATAAATTAATAATAAATGTCCTAATCTAATCCAAGTGGAACTAAATGGTAATATTTTATTCCTAAGGTTGTTTTTGGTCGAATTAAACTTTTCTAATAGAATTAGGACATGTTTTAGGGTAATAATAATATCATTTTTCCCTTAATTACCCTATTTACTTTTAACCGTGGTAAATAAAAGTAAAAAGTTACTATTCACCAAAAAATATTTTTATCTTTTTGAACCAAATTTTACTCTTTGATATTAACCGTGTCTCTAAGATTTTCGAAATTACACTCACAAAAGCAGTAAAATTAAGATTTATGTAAATTTTCAAATTCTCCTAGAAGGTGGGTAAAAGACAGTGAAAAGTTCAATAAAATTTTTATATATCTAAAATTATTATAAAATGACTCCATTGAATTACATTGAACTTATATATGTATTATGTATCAATTTTTACCTAAAATAAATTTAAATAAAATAAATAATTGTTTAAATAAAAAGTTGGTTTTTAAATAGTAACTCAGTGTTTTCATTATTCATAGAAAATTGAAAGTGTTCAGAAAAATACCAAAATTTCAACCTAGGCTAATTTCGATATTCCGAATCCAAAAATGAAGTCCATTTTGAAAAATAAAATTTCAAAAAGTGGGTATTACTATTCATAACGACTAGTTTATATAACATATCTTTGTTTTGTGAAACTCGGTATTGCGTACAACACACGCTATCGTGGAAGGTTGTGATTGTGTGTAATGCAAGCCAAGTCAGGGATGCATGTAGTGAAAGATCATTTTGGTGAAGCGTACAACATAAGACATCAATGAAATTAAAAATAATATTTTTCATAAAATCTCGGGGTGTTACATTCTACCCCCCTTAAAATGAATTTCGCCCTCGAAATTAATTGGGGTTATAAATGGTTTACTACTTGAAAGTTTCTTTCATAGAAACCCACATCGTAAAAAGGAATAACAAAAATTGACTTTAAAAACTAAAGTATGAAACGTAATGGTTACCCAAATTAACTAATCACTGGGTTTCCACATAGGATAACATAGGTGAAAATATAGATATGTAAGAGAAATATAACCATCAACTTCTAATGAAGAGTGGTAGAGGACATGGCTATGAAAAAGCCAACAATCACAAAGCCATAAATTTGTGATGATCTAAGGTACCATACGATTCATCAGATATGAGAGCACTAGGACAACATTTTTTTTTGTTTTCAAGATCATTTCCCTAAAGTTGAAGAATTTGAATTAAATTAAATACTTACTTTATTTAGGTATCATCTCACCGTTAATCGTGCCTCGAACAATTTCCACTTCATCTCTTAAAGAAATGAAGTTGAATTTGTCTTCTGTGAAGTGTTAGCAGATTATGTGATAGAATGATAGATCATTCCATCTATTACTATCGCAAAAAGTTTAGCACAATTTATTAAATATACAAAAGTCCATCTATGCTGAGATTAAATGTATATAGTTGCTAAAATGGACTTATACTTCAGCTATCATAGAGCTTAATAAAATAAAACCAGTTTCTACTAACTAGGGACTTCCTGTAGGCTAGTGATAGGCGATAAATGCCTGTCGCACTTTGGTTGTGGGTTCGATTCCCGCATCCTTGTCCGATGCGACGGGTTGTCACCCATCCTACGGGTTTTCCTTTTTCTAAAACTATACTATTATAACATTCTATCAATAATATCAAAAAAAAATTAACTTATGTTCAACATAATCCATTCGAATATTTAGTCTTATCCAAAATACTTCTTTCCAAACTCATAGTATAAAGAGAACAATTACTAAAAATGTCATATAACAAGAATGTGAATACCATCATTTATCCCTCATATATCTTGTTGGTCACATTCAAATCAGGTGAATACCTTAATCATGTATTCTATTGAAAAATGAATACCCATTTAACCTTAGAGAAAACAAGAATTATGTCAAAAGTTAACTCTTTCCACATACCAAAATCCAAAAATTCTATATACTCAAACCATGATATAACTTTGTCCTTATATCAGTCATGAGCTCATTTCATTTTTTTTCTTTATCCCTTCATTATGCGCATATCATCTTCTTTCCAAAAATATTTCAATCACTTTTCATGGTTACCTGTACCATATAATAATTCAAAACCAATACATAGATATTCCAAAATTCCGCGATACCATAAATGAGATTCCATGACACTATTTTGAAATCCCATTACATAAACACTTAATCATTACACAACATTATTGTCATACTCAATATCACAAATAGTGATCGCATGTGACTTCCCTTTATCCTTTTCCTTAAGAGGTTTCTCACGTTGATCATCATTAACCCTTGGATTAGGGAATTGATTAGAATAATGCCCCATTTCCTTTCACTTGAAGCATTGAAGTGTTGGTGGTGCGTTCTCTGTAGTCTTTTATTTATTCACATCATTGGAAACCCTTTTTCCATTACTTTGACACTCAGCTGATCGATGACCTTCTTTTCCACACTTAAAACATTTTCTAGTCCCTTTAAGACAATCTCCACCATGCTTCTTTCCACACTTTGAGCATAAAGAAACATTCATCTTCTTTTTACCATTGTTCTGAGATTTCTCCTTGAAATCCACCTTTCGTTTCTTTTCAAAACCATGAGATGGATATGTAACACCAACTTCCATTTATACCTTGATAGCACAACAGAAAATTTCTTCATAGCTACTAAAGTCTCTTATCGCTAATGCCCTTTGAAGACTTGGTTTTAATCCACTGAAGAATCGATCAACTTTGCTTTCAGGTTGGATGATAAATCCAGATGCATACCTTGCAAGTGGTGTAAAATTTGCCTCGCATATGCCAACAGATTCATCATCCTTTTTCTTAAGATTGAGGAACTCCTTTTCCATATTTGTTTGAATAATACGAGGGAAGTACTTATTGAAAAACAAGTTCTTGAACTCGTTCCATTCCATGGATTCAATTTCATCATGGGGACTTGTATTCTTAATTAGAGTCCACCACTGGTCGGATTCACCTTCTAAATGGTAAAAAACTAGAATGAATTTATCATGTTTCGAGCAGTGAAGTATGGAAAATATCTTTTCAATGGTACTGATCTATTGTTCAGCAACAAGTGGATCAGAAGACCCATTGAAAGAAGGTGGACGTTGCCTCATGAAGAACTCAATTGAATATTATTCCCTTCTCTGCTCATTCGAAATTCCAGAATGATTCATAGCTTATGTAAGTATAGCAATAAGATTTTTTACTCCATCTCCCATAACATTGGTTTGTTCAGGAGGACAATCATTGCATCGTCCATTACATTGATCAACTCGGTTCCTTCAGGTTCCAGCCATCGTCTAAAACCCAAAAGGAATAGTATGAGGGGAAAAAATCATGCTAGGGAAATCAACACAATAAAGGAGGGGTACTTTTGATATCTAATATCTTAGGTTTAATTATAATATCATTACCGTAATTATATGACTATAAACTATAGTTATACTTAACCTTAGGGACATCCCTAGACATACCTTAGAAATATCTCTAGGAATCTCACTAAAGTTTTCGCATCATAGTTTCCAAAGGTTAACTAATCCTTTCCTCTGATACCAACTGTAGAGACCCGAATCTTGACGTACATGGAAATTACATTACTTTTGTGGAATACTTAATACATAACAAAATAGACACACAAAGACCATAATAGTTTAGTGTCTTTGTAAACTCGGAACTTAATCTTCTAATCATGGTGAATGATATTAAACATCTCCCATAAAGATCTTCCCCTTTTGGTTTTCTTACCTAAAACCTTTATTTAAATCCTGGGGAAAATAAAACATATAAAGGATGAGATCAAATACTCAGAAAGGGTAAGCATGGATAAAATAAAACAAATCATATACATTTGAACTTAAAAACATGAACATAATATTTAAACATAAAAATCTTGGGCAATGACATAAAACATGGCAGTACATAAGGAATAGATCATAAAGAAACATTAATCATGATAAAATAGAATGGGAATAAAACATGTGATTTTGGCAACCATTAAGCACATTATATGATTTCCATAGTATCCAAGACATTGCTGCCAAGACCATCTTAGTGGACAAAGCCCCTTTCTGAATCGAGTTCACTCCTCGTTCCAGTCCTGTATTACTGAACCAGATTAACTCACCGTTCCAGCCATGTCTATCTCATGAGATATAAATCTTCACCCAATGCATTGGAGGGATATATAGGTCCCACCCATCTCATAATGAAATCATTCTTTCATGTGCCACAAAATCATAAATCATACATCATAGCATAACCCATGTAATAGAATGAGATTCTTAAACATCATGCCATCATAACATAATCCATATAAAAAAATGGATATCATTTCATCATAAGAATAATCAAACCATGTAAATAATGGAGACATTATACATGAAACATAAACATATTAAATAATGTCATTTTAGATGGAAAATATTTTTGATAAAACACTTGAAATGAAATCTTGAGGAAAATATCCTTTCTTCTTCAAAATCATTTTCTTTTCACAAAATGCCATGAAATTTTAAAATAAAATGTTTTTGTTGAAAATAATCATGAAATAATGTATAGTAAGATTCATGAAAATGAGGCATTATAAAATCGTAAAAATCCGTTCACTCCATATAAGTTAAAAATAACATTCTCCTTGTACTTTTGTCGAAAAAGTCAAAAAGTACCTCGTATGGTAAAAAAAGAAAGATTCCTTACATACCATGTAGTAAAAGTCAAAAAATGGTTAAAAATAACTTTAAACATATATTAAACCATTTTTAGAAAACATGGACATGGATGATGACAATAACCCTAGTAAATACTTACGAATAAACAATCTCAGATAAGAATGAGATTGAAATAGTTATCCCTTACCTTACGTCCGGTATGATTCGTATGTATACAAACCTCCTGTATAATGATTTAAATAATTTCATTGACTTATTAAAGAATCATATTCATTGTTATGATATCATATATGGTTCACTTATGACTTTATATTACCCGTTCTTTTGTAAATTCCATGTTAAAGCAGCATTTTGGGTAAAATCGTTTCATTTATCGTACATGTTTCGACTTGTTGTTCTTGATATTATTACTTATATACTGATTTACACAATTCTAGAATGTAAAACATGATTTATATATAATATATATTCAGAATATACATATATATATGATAGATTGATAAATGGAATGAAATACACCGTTCATGGAGACGGTAGGCCGTACGTACGCATGAACGCTATTTTCGTTTCCTTATTAAATTGAATGGAATTAAGTAAATGACATAAATATATATATACATAAATCCAGTATCATTATTATGTCATATATTTAATTATTATTCATTATATATACTTTATAATCATTCATGAATGGTTAACATGGAGAATGAATCTCATCGCGTCGTGGAGACGGTAGTCCGTACGTATGCACGAGCGATGATATCATTCCCATGATCGTGGAATTGTATTGAAGTGTATGTATAATATTTCAGAATCAATATCACTTTACACTAATCATATATAGTTATTTATTTACACCATTATACCCATCCAAGTAAGGTGGTGGTCGAAAACAGATTACACCACGACGTGGAGATGGTATTCCGTACGTACGCACGCGTGGTGATTTCATTTTTCGTAGGATGGATAGAAGGTTAAATAAGGTTGTTTCATATTTATAATAAAATATCAGTATATAATTAATATGGATGTTATTACTTTATAATGAGATAACTAAAGAATAATAATTAGAAGAAGAAAAAACTTGAGAGAATCGGAAGAAGAGATTACCTCTTCTTCGACGCACCTCCTTTAACCTTCCTCTTAAGGAAGTAGAGTTGGTCTTTTGAGAAGACCAGAACCTCCAAAATGTTTCTATGGAAGTGGAAAAGATAAATGGGAAGGGTTTTTCTGAGCTTAAAAGCTCAAAATGATGCAAAGAGAAGAGGGAAGGGGTTCCCTTTTTATAAGGGAGGAGAGGGGCACCTTTGGAAAAACTTAAAATATTATTTTATAATAAAGTCATATTCAGTTTTTAATAGCTAAAAATTGATTTATTTAGAAGCTAAGTTAGGGATGGATCGAAATCCTCTCAACCAATAGATTTTATACAGGGTTGTGTCATTATATTGACCTTATCTTTTAGTTTTAACTCTTAGTTAATTAGATTGACATTTACCATGTCACTTTGTATTTTTTATATTATATAGTTAATAAACTTACCATATACATCCAAGAGACCCCCAGGTGGTCCTTTAATGATACAAATATCATGATATAAGTATCTTTGCTGAACAGTATATTTTTAGGAATATAATAACAATTAAAAATATAATATTTTTTTTAAAAACTATTTTATATCAATTTTGACACTATTTGGTAATGGATTTTTTTGAAAATCATAACAGCAAGATTAGTTAAAACAAAGTTAATTAATTAAATAATAAAATTTCATGTTAACCTATAAAATTAGTGTAATTTATAAAAAGTATCAAATTACATTTATTTGGGTATTTATAACATCAATTATTTTAATATTTTATTATTTAGGTAATTACTACATCACCATTGTGTCATAAATAACTTAATTTTTTTTAATTTCTAAAAATTATAAATAAAATACAATTAGGTAATATATATTTTTATCTTTCTAATGAATATTTATAGTAGAATTTATCTTATGTATCACCCTATATTAAAAACAATTTAGTTATTAAACTTTGATTTTAACTATTTTAACACTTCTTTAAATAAATTAATAATAAATGTCCTAATCTAATCCAAGTGGACCTAAATGGTCATATTTTATTTCTAAGGTTGTTTTTGGTCTAATTAAACTTTTCCAATAGAATTAGGACATGTTTTAGGGTAATAATAATATCATTTTTCCCTTAATTATCCTATTTACTTTTAACCGTGGTAAATAAAAGTAAAAAGTTACTATTCACAAAAAAATATTTTTATCTTGTTGAAACAAATTTTACTCCTTGATATTAACCGTGTCTCTCAGATTTTGGAAATTACACTCATAGAAGCAGTAAAATTAAGATTTATGTAAATTTTCAAATTCTCCTAGGAGGTGGGTAAAAGAGAGTGAAAAGTTCAATAAAATTTTTATATATCTAAAATTATTATAAAATGACTCCAATGAATTACATTGAACTTATATATGTATTATGTATCAATTTTGACCTAAAATAAATTTAAATAAAATAAATAATTGTTTAAATAAAAAGTTGGTTTTTAAATAGTAACTCAGTGTTTTCATTATTCATAAAAAATTGAAAGTGTTCAGAAAAATACCAAAATTTCACCCTAGGCTAATTTCGATATTCCGAATCCAAAAATGAAGTCCATTTTGAAAAATAAAATTTCAAAAAGTGGGTATTACTATTCATAACGGCTAGTTTACATAACATATCGTTGTTTTGTGAAACTCGGTATTGCGTACAACACACGCTATCGTGGAAGGTTGTGATTGTGTGTAATGCAAGCCAAGTCAGGGATGCATGTAGTGAAAGCTCATTTTGGTGAAGCGTACAACATAAGACATCAATGAAATTAAAAATAATATTTTTCATAAAATCTCGGGGTGTTACATTCTACCCCCCTTAAAGTGAATTTCGCCCTCGAAATTAATCGGGGTTATAAATGGTTTACTACTTGAAAGTTTCTTTCATATAAACCCACATAGTAAAAAGGAATAACAAAAATTGACTTTAAAAACTAAAGTATGAAACATAACGGTTACCCAAATTAACTAATCACTGGGTTTCCACATAGGATAACATAGGTGAAAATATAGATATGGAAGAGAAATATAACCATCAACTTCTAATGAAGAGTGGTAGAGGACATGGCTATGAAAAAGCCAACAATCACAAAGCCATAAATTTGTGATGATATAAGGTACCATACTATTCATCATATATGAGAGCACTAGGACAACATTTTTTTTTGTTTTCAAGATCATTTCCCTAAAGTTGAAGAATTTTAATTAAATTAAATACTTACTTTATTTAGGTATCATCTCACCGTTACTCGTGCCTCGAACAATTTCCACTTCATCTCTTAAAGAAATGAAGTTGAATTTGTCTTCTGTGAAGTGTTAGCAGATTATGTGATAGAATGATAGATCATTCCATCTATTACTATCGCAAAAAGTTTAGCACAATTTATTAAATATACAAAAGTCCATCTATGCTGAGATTAAATGTATATAGTTGCTAAAATGGACTTATACTTCAGCTATCCTAGAGCTTAATAAAATAAAACTAGTTTCTACTAACCAGGGAATTCCTGTAGGCTAGTGATAGGCGATAAAGGCCTGTCGCACTTTGGTTGTGGGTTCGATTCCCGCATCCTTGTCCGATGCGACAGGTTGTTGCCCATCCTACGGGGTTTCCTTTTTCTAAAACTATACTATTATAACATTCTATCAATAATATCGAAAAAAATTAACTTATGTTCAACATAATCCATTTGAATATTTAGGCTTGTCCAAAATACTTCTTTCCAAACTCATAGTATAAAGTGAACAATTACTAAAAAGGTCATATAACAAGCATGTGAATACCATCATTTATCCCTCATATATCTTGTTGGTCACATTCAAATCACGTGAATACCTTAATCATGTATTCTATTGAAAAATGAATACCCATTTAACCTTAGAGAAAACAAGAATTCTGTAAAAAGTTAACTCTTTCCACATACCAAAATCCAAAAATTCTATATACTCAAACCATGATATAACTTTGTCCTTATATCAGTCATGAGCTCATTTCATTTTTTTCTTTATCCCTTCATTATGCGCATATCATCTTCTTTCCAAAAATATTTCAATCACTTTTCATGGTTACCTGTACCATATAATAATTCAAAACCAATACATAGATATTCCAAAATTCCACAATACCATAAATGAGATTCCATGATACTATTTTGAAATCCCATTACATAAAAACTTAATCATTACACAACATCATTGTCATACTCAACATCACAAATAGTGATCGCATGTGACTTCCCTTTATCCTTTGCCTTAAGAGGTTGCTCACGTTGATCATCATTAACCCTTGGATTAGGGAATTGATTAAAATAATGCCCCATTTCCTTGCACTTGAAGCATTGAAGTGTTGGTGGTGCGTTCTCTGTAGTCTTTTATTTATTCACATCGTTGGAGACCCTTTTTCCATTACTTTGACACTCAGCTGCTCGATGACCTTCTTTTCCACACTTAAAACATTTTCTAGTCCATTTAAGACAATCTCCACCATGCTTCTTTCCACACTTTGAGCATAAAGAAACATTTATCTTCTTTTTACCATTGTTCTGAGATTTCTCCTTGAAATCCACCTTTCGTTTCTTTTCAAAACCATGGGATGGATATGTAACACCAACTTCCATTTCTACCTTGATAGCACAACGCAAAATTTCTTCATAGCTATTAAAGTCTCTTATCGCTAATGCCCTTTGAAGACTTGGTTTTAATCCACTGAAGAATCGATCAACTTTGCTTTCAGGTTGGATGATAAATCCAGATGCATACCTTGCAAGCGGTGTAAAATTTGCCTCGTATATGCCAACAGATTCATCATCCTTTTTCTTAAGCTTGAGGAACTCCTTTTCCATCTTTGTTTGAAGAATACGAGGGAAGTACTTATTGAAAAACAAGTTCTTGAACTCGTTCCATTCCATGGATTCAATTTCATCATGGGGCCTTGTATTCTTAATTAAAGTCCACCATTGGTTGGCTTCACCTTCTAAATGGTAAACAACTAGAATGAATTTATCATGTTTCGAACAGTGAAGTATGGAAAATATCTTTTCAATGGTACTGATCTATTGTTCAGCAACAAGTGGACCAGAAGACCCATTGAAAGAAGGTGGACGTTGCCTCATGAAGGACTCAATAGAATATTGTTCCCTTCTCTGCTCATTTGAAATTCCAGAATGATTCATAGCTTGTGTAAGTATAGAAATAAGATTTTTTACTCCATCTCCCATAACATTGGTTTGTTCAGGAGGACAATCATTGCATCGTCCATTACATTGATCAACTCGGTTCCTTCGGGTTCCATCCATCGTCTAAAACCCAAAAGGAATAGTGTGAGGGGAAAAAATCATGCTAGGGAAAACAACACAATAAAGTAGGAGTACCTTTGATATCTAACATCTTAGGTTTAATTATAATATCATTACTGTAATTCTATGACTATAACCTATAGTTATACTTAACCTTAGGGACATCCCTAGATGTACCTTAGAAATATCTCTAGGAATCTCACTAAAGTTTTCGCATCATAGTTTCCAAAGGTTAACTAAACCTTTCCTCTGATACCAACTATAGAGACCCGAATCTTGACGTACATGGACATTACATTACTTTTGTGGAATACTTAATACATAACAAAAATAGACACACAAAGACCATAATAGTTTAGTGTCTTTGTAAACTCGGAACTTAATCTTCTAATCATGGTGAATGATATTCAACATCTCCCATAACGATCTTCCCCTTTTGGTTTTCTTACCTAAAACCTTTATTTAAATCCTGGGGAAAATAAAACATATAAAGGGTGAGATCAAATACTCATAAAGGGTAAGCAAGGATAAAATAAAACAAATCATATACATTTGAACTTAAAAACATGAACATAATGTTTAAACACCAAAATCTTGGACAATGACATAAAACATGGCAGTACATAAGGCATAGATCATAAAGAAACATTAATCATGATAAAATAGAATGGGAATAAAACATGTGATTGTGGCAACCATTAATCACATTATATGATTTCCATAGTATCCAAGGCATTGCTTCCAAGACCATCTTAGTGGACAAAGTCCCTTTCTGAATCGAGTTCACTCCTCGTTCCAGTCCTGTATTACTGAACCAGATTAACTCACCGTTCCAGCCATGTCTATCTCATGAGATATAAATCTTCACCCAATGCATTGGAGGGATATATAGGTCCCACCAATCTCATAATGAAATAATTCTTTCGTGTGCCACAAAATCATAAATCATACATCATAGCATAACCCATGTAATAGAATGAGATTCTTAAACATCATGCCATCATAACATAATCCATATATAAAAATGGATATCATTTCATCATAATAATAATCAAACCATGTAAATAATGGAGACATTATACATGAAACATAAACATATTAAATAATGTCATTTTAGATGGAAAATATTTTTGATAAAACACTTGAAATGAAATCTTGAGGAAAATATCCTTTCTTCTCCAAAATCATTTTCTTTTCACAAAATTCCATGAAATTTTAAAATAAATAGGTTTTGTTGAAAATAATCATGAAATATTGTATAGTAAGATTCATGAAAATGAGGCGTTATAAAATCGTAAAAATCCGTTCACTCCATATAAGTTAAAAATAATATTCTCCTCGTACTTTTGTCGGAAAAGTCAAAAAGTACCTCGTATGGTAAAAAAGAAAGATTCCTTACATACCATGTAGTAAAATTAAAAAAATGGTTAAAAATAACTTTAAACATATATTAAACCATTTTTAGGAAACATGGACATGGATGATGACAATAACCCTAGTAAATACTTACGAATAAACAATCTCAGATAAGAATGAGATTGAAATAGTTATCCCTTACCTTACGTCCGGTATGATTCGTATGTATCCAAAACTCCTGTATAATGATTTAAATAATTTCATTGACTTATTAAAGAATCATATTAATTTTTATGATATCATATATGGTTCACTTATGACTTTATATTACCCGTTCTTTTGTAAATTCCATGTTAAAACAGCATTTTGGGTAAAATCGTTTCATTTATCGTACATGTTTCGACTTGTTGTTCTTGATATTATTACTTATATACTGATTTACATAATTCTAGAATGTAAAACATGATTTATATATAATATATATTCAGAATATACATATATATATGATAGATTGATAAATGGAATGAAATACACCGTTCATAGAGACGGTAGGCCGTACGTACGCATGAATGCTATTTTCGTTTCCTTATTAAATTGAATGGAATTAAGTAAATGACATATATATATATACATAAATCAAGTATCATTATTATGTCATATATTTAATTATTATTCATTATATATACTTTGTAATCATTCCTGAATGGTTAACATGGAGAATGAATCTCATCGCGTCGTGGAGACGGTAGTCCGTACGTATGCACGAGCGATGATATCATTCCCATGATCATGGAATTGTATTGAAGTGTATGTATAATATTTCAGAATCAATATCACTTTACACTAATCATATATAGTTATTTATTTACACCATTATACCCATCCAAGTAAGGTGGTGGTCGAAAACAGATTACACCACGGCGTGGAGATGGTATTCTGTACGTACGCACGCGCGGTGATTTCATTTTCCGTAGGATGGATAGAAGGTTAAATAAGGTTGTTTCATATTTATAATAAAATATCAGTATATAATTAATATGTATGTTATTACTTTATAATGAGACAACTAAAGAATAAGAATTAGAATAAGAAAAAACTTGAGAGAATCGGAATAAGAGATTACCTCTTCTTCGACGCACCTCCTTTAAGCTTCCTCTTAAGGAAGTAGAGTTGGTCTTTTGAGAAGACCAGAACCTCCAAAATGTTTCTATGGAAGTGGAAAAGATAAATGGTAAGGGTTTTTCTGAGCTTCAAAGCTCAAAAGGGTGCGAAGAGAAGAGGGAAGGGGTTCCCTTTTTATAAGGGAGGAGAGGGGCACCTTTGGAAAAACATAAAATATTATTTTATAATAAAGTTATATTCGGTTTTTAATAGCTAAAAATTGATTTATTTAGAATCTAAGTTAGGTATGGGTTTAAATCATCTCAACCAATAGATTTTATACAGGTTTGTGTCATTATATTGACCTTATCTTTTAGTTTTAACTCTTAGTTAATTAGATTGACATTTACCATGTCACTTTGTATTTTTATATTATATAGTTAATAAACTTACCATATAAATCCAAGAGACCCCCAAGTGATCCATTAATGATAAAAATATAATTATATAAGTATATTGGCCGAAAATTATATTTTTAGGAATATAATAACAATTAATAATATAATATTTGTTTTAAAAACTATTTTATGTCAATTTTGATACTATTTGGTAATGGATTTTTGTGAAAATTATAACAACATGATTAGTTAGAAAAAAGTTAATTAATTCAATAATAACATGTCATTTTAACCTATAAAATTAGTCTAATTCATAAAAAGTCCCAAATTACATTTATTTGGGTATTTATAACATCAATTATTTTAATATTTCATTATTTAGGTAATTACTGCATCACCATTGTGTCATAAATAACTTAAATCATTTAATTTATGAAAATTATAAATAAAATACCATTAGGTAGTAAATATTTTTATATTTCTAATGAATATTTATAGTCGAATTTATCTTATGTATAACCCTATATTAAAAATGATTTTGTTATTAAACTTTGATTTTAACTATTTTAACCCTTCTTTAAATAAATTAATAATAAATGTCCTAATCTAATTCAAGTAGACCTAAATGGTCATATGTTATACCTAAGGTTGTTTTTGGTCTAATTATACTTATCCAATAGAATTAGGACATGTGTTAAGGTAATAATAATATCATTTTTACCCTTAATTACCCTATTTACTTTTAACCGTGGTAAATAAAAGTAAAAAGTTACTATTCACCAAAAATTATTTTTATATTGTTGAACCACATTTCACTCCTTGATATTAACCGTGTCTCTCAGATTTTTTAAATTCCACTCACAGAAGTGGTAAAATTAAGTTTTATGTAAATTTTCAAATTCTCTTAGGAGGTGGGTAAAAGACGGTGAAAAGTTCAATAAATTTTTTATATATCTAAAATTATTATAAAATGACTCCAATGACTTAAATTAAACTTATATAGGTATTATTTATCAATTTTTACCCAAAATAAATTTAAATAAAATAAATAATTGTTTAAATAAAAAGTCAGTTTTTAAATAGTAACTCAGTGTTTCACTATTCATCAGAAATTGAAAGTGTCAAGAAAAATACCAAAATTTCACCCTAGGCTAATTTTGATATTCCGAATCCAAAAATGAAGTCCATTTTGAAAAATAAAATTTCAAAAAGTGGGTGTTACTATTCATAACGGCTAGTTTATATAACATATCGTTGTTTTGTGAAACTCGGTATTGCGTACAACACACGCTATCATGGAAGGTCACGATTGCGTGTAATGAAAGCCAAGTCAGGGATGCGTGTAGTGCAAGCTCATTTTGGTGAAGCGTATAACACAAGACATCAATGAAATTAAAAAGAATATTTTTCATAAAATCTCGGGGTGTTACAGGCCATACAGCCCAGCCTCAAATGATTGGGGACTTACCTCAGTGGGAGGGCCCCAGAATATGTTCTAGGAAGAGGAGTTTCTTCCTTGTCAAAGGGGGAGTTAACATAACCCCTTTAACTGATCGTTATTCCTTATTGAATGGAAAATAAAGTGATCACCCTTAATCCCTAGAACGGGGAGGTTCACATCAGAATCCCAAGGTTGGACTCCAGGTTACCATGAGAATGTAGACCCACAATAATTCTAGAATCCTAAACCATTATGGGGAGAGCCTTCATGACTCCACTCACCATGGGTTTGTATACTCAAAGGGGCACATTGATGCACCTGATGGTCTGATTATATGGGTCTGGTGGCTTTGGAGGAGGCCCTGTCTTGATGCTGGAGGACTGGTTAGCAGAGTGATCGTGGAGGACTGGACGACAATGGAAGGGTGAGGTTAGAACTGGAAGAAATAATACTTGAAAATTCCCCATTTCGTGTACCAATTTCCTATGCGGGATGTGGAAGGCTCTACATACTGTAGTGGTATGTGGGCAGAGGGGCCATCCGCGTACCGATGCGGTACGCGAGCATGGGTATAGATCACCGCATACCATAGTGGTACGCATCCCATCATGCCACTTTGGGTTCCATCCACGTACTGATGCAGTACATGGCGTCGGGTTTAGTCCACGTAGTGGTACACTCTACGGAGCACCATATTTAAGGAGGGTCTGGGGGATTATCATTCGTGGGGAATTCATCCACGAGAAGTATTTGGTTTGCAGTTCACCAATCAGGTTCACTGTTCTATTATTTTTATTCAATTCCCCCATTTTATGGTTTGCGACTAACTATACCTACGGAGAGTGTGGTGTGCGATTCGGGCTTTGTTGATGAACCGAGACTGAAGCCAGAGTCTTCTCTAAAATCTTTCTTCCAACCTATGAATCCCCTACAAGTTTTCATTGTCCATCCCCTTTATCCTTCTACTTTGATCCTTTTATATAGAATCAGGGAAATTGTATCTATTGGGCACGCGACACATTTGCGGAGGCCCATGAGGAGATATCATGACTCGCGAAAGACTTCGTCAATAGGGGTTTGTAGAGATTTAGTTTTCTATAATGGTTCGTAGAACCCTGCTGATTTTATTTGTCGGCAAACTGATGAGTTTGTGTCACAGTATGTGGATTAGCTTCACACGCATAAGTCATTCAGCAACATGGTTCATGGTATGATTTGTTCACTAGCCATCGCTCTGTAGGCCATTATTTTGTAGATCGTTCCACGTACCTATTGGTTCATGATCTAGGTGGTCCGTGGGCCTTTCCCGGTGATGGTACGCGAGCCACTTGAATTTCTTTGAAAACTTGAATATCTTCAAGTTTCTTTTGGTATTTTCAACTCAATTTGAGTCCATTCACCTTTCCAGACTTGTATAATTACTTGATTCCTTCTGCAAATTGATTGTGGGATATTTTCTTCCTTTGGAGGAGTTTTCAGGACCCTACAAATTCCCCCATCAGAATGGGGTTTGTTCATAATGAAAAGGGGAATATTCTGATGTAGAAGCGATCCTTAACTGAAATGGTTCATGGTAGAATAGATGGCCCCGATGAGAGGGGTCAACACCTATATATAGGGGCCCATGTCATATGTCTTTTATTGTTTCTCACGGCGAAAATCACTCTCGACTTCCCCGACATCCTCTTCTCATCCGTACCATGCCCCTTATGAAAATACCATTCACGAATCACTTCCTATGTACCATGAACTGATCTTCTCACCATTTATCTATCATTTTACCATTTTTTAGGTTTCATGAATAGTAATGCGGAATTTTAAAACTATAATCCAGATTCTGTGTAGGAGGACGCTACACAGCTGGCATGTCATCATACCAAATTTTAATCCACGAACTAAACTTTAAGAATTATTAGTCTAAAATTAAACTTTAATATGAAAGTTACAAAAATGAACTTAATCAAGACCTAGGTTCTCAGTATCCACTTTCCACAATCCTTTCTATTAGTCGGCCAACGATCCGTGGGCCAACACCTCACGAATGGTTCGTATACCATGGATGTATGCGGTGATATGAATCTGTGTACCATCGTAGTAGGTGGGGTTTCTTCTGAGTATCATGCAGTATGTAGATTGTGACTTCCATGTACCATTTCCAAAAACTGTATGCGGAGCCTTATGTGGACATATTTTGAGTCCTTTAGACATTATTCCATAGCCTTTATCCAACAACTTTTATTGGACTGAATTTTTTTCAGCTTTCGGATCTTCTTGTGTAGGTTACAATGGTTACTTCATAGGTTGTGATAAAATTGATGAAGAAAAGGGTGACCATGGTAGGGAATAGTGAGGATCATCTTTAATCCCACATCATTAATCGTGATATCTTCTTAATGAATTTATTGAATCTAGATCTTCTAGACTATCTTCTATTGGTGAAGTTTCTACTTTATGGATTTAGTCTCCCTAACGACATTCCTCTACCATTGGCTAACCCTGATACCCCTTTCATTCTCTTAGAGGCACCACAAGGACATGATCACTCCAAAATTTCCCCAGCAGGAGAAATCATCACCACTCTGATTCAGGAGAATGTCTTTATACTAGGAGGATCAGCATGGACTCAGGGCAACCACATGTATCATGATGTTATCTTGAGACTAAGCGCCTGAGAGTACCCATCCATTATCAACATCTCCCAAGAAAATACAAATGATAGGTGGAGAACCAAGTGGGATTTACGGACTAGATGATGTTTATCTGATGAGTGGGATTGGGAGTTCTGGGTACATCATACTTGTTTGGAGTCCCCTGACCAGTTGGAGGCAGTGGGCTTGTATTTGGCGGTCTGGGCTTCTCAGTTTTCAGTCTTCTCCCTATGCTAAATCCTTCCTGAATTTCTAATCCACTAGTGTTCAAGCACTAAAACCTTCCACTTATTTTATGGGGTGGTCGGAATCAACTTATGGGATATCCACCAGCTTGGAGGACTTCCCATACTTGGAGAGATGTATGGTGAGTTTCTCCCGGCATCCACTACCTGGAATGATACTGAACATGTTTTCCCTTTGACAAAAAGTTTATTAGTCATGGTATAGGGATTACTCAATCATCCCCTCCAGGATTGCTCTCTCATCCCATTCGAGGCGTGGATAAGTTCATTCTTGTTGGAGAACAAACCCAAGTTGAGGGCTCACCACAACCGAACTCATCCATCCCGTCAGTCCCTCCAGACTCTAGGGTCATATTGTGCTACCCTTTAAGTGGGAAGATATACCACATGGGGATATGAGATTTAATTATATGTATCACCTGCGCTTAGACTAGCAGGTTTCTTTGCCATGTTTTTTAGTGGATAGATTTTCCCATCCCGCAACGTATATACCGGGGTTCGGGCCTGTACTTTGATGATGGAGGCCACACTAGAAGAGGGTCGTCCCATTAATTTGGACCTTAATACTCTCGCATAACTTTATGAATTGTTGAAAAAAATACAGGAAGGTAGGTCCCCACACTACCTCAGTGGACCATTTCAATTTATATATGGGTGGATGGCAGGAAACTTCCCCTATTATGAATACTAGCACCCAACAAAGGTTCCTCATTCTGACTTTTAACCCGTGCTTCTCAACATTTTCACTATTCTTCCTAAGAATCTAAGCATTATTGATGTAGTTGAGTTGTTGAATGATGCTTCTCATTTCTCATTCACACCACATCCTACCCCTCATGGGTCATTGAGAGGTGAAAGGGACGTTTATTTAGAGGAATTTTCATATCTCATTATGCATTGGGATGGGATGGTCACTACTCATATAGATCGAGTAGTCATTTTTGAACCATATCTCCCCTACTGGTTTTCCAGGAAATTCATATGCCTTCAACATACTACACTAATTCTGACTATTCAATTAAGGGGAGAGTCTCACCCCATAGTTCTTCACCAATTATAGATCATGATGATGCATGAAGGTGCTATTATGGAAGTTATCATTCCCAACACGACAGAATCCACTTTCCTATCGCTGGAGTATGCCCAACTATGGGCAGATTGTTACACCAACTGGATGCTGAAATAAACAGTTTGGAGAGTGCATAAACCCTTAACCATTTCCTTCCCCATCCTTACCCCAACGACAATTCCACACATTCTGTCTACTGTAAAGAGTGAAATAGCTACACCTTCTACTTTCGTCCCTACATCGGCCACGATGGATAGACCACCTATTACTGCCCTTGTGGAAAGAATATTCTCAGTTTGTTGTCATGAATAATTGAGAGGGGACTCATTAGTAAAAAATATCAAATTGGGGATTGATTCAAACTGCTCCCCTCCCGTGGATACTTCCTAAGACCTTAATGAGGCTGGCACCAGCAGAGTATTACCGATCACCCCGAAAGCCGCGACTTGTCCTCTAAATTCAGCTCCAATAGTTTAACCATCAAAGGGAAAAGAGAGTATCCCCTCTTGGATGACCCGTCTTAGGTCCCTTACCAATTTTGTGACGATGCTTCCTTCTTTTAAACTCATGGAAACGAAGGAGGGTCAAAGTATTGGTGCTGCGGTGAGGCACCAGGTAGTGCAAAATATGGCTTGTATCCAATTATGTGCTCTTGCTGCGGAGACACCTATGGCCATTTTTTCTGACGAGGGTGACAATTTTTAGTGATTATTAACTGAGCTGGGTTCCAGTAGCATTGATTATTGGCACTTACACCTCCTTATCTACAAAATTGTCATTTACTGAGAAGACCTTTCCTCCTTCAAGGACAAGCTGGCCAAGTTCAATTCTTCCCATCACCGAGTGGTGACCTTTTTAGATTTTTTGGAAGAATTTGATCATCTAACATCCGACGAGGTGAAGGCTCGTGATTTGGTGGACACCCAAGAGGAATAGATGCAGACATGAAAAGCCCACGCAGTAAGGTTGAGGGATCAACTAGCCTCTTCACGTGCCAATTATGAAGCCGTCCAGAAGAAGGGGTGGGACCTTAAAGTCATTCTAGAGAGGGTGTGTTTGACGGTTAAGGCCGAAACAAAGGAGATAGCTTCTTTGGAGAAAAATATTGATCGCCCATTTAAATCACTTTCTTTCCTTCTGTAAAGGGAAAATCAAGCCTTGTTATAGTTTTGTATGAAATCATGATATGTACTTCTCCCCCTTCTTTTTGTTTTGATAGTTTGGAGAGACTCCGAACTAGGGATGCTCCTCTATTTTTATTGAACTCAATGAAACTGGTTTAACTTTAAATCCTCTTTCTTTTCCTTTTCATATCATTTCAATTGATCATAATCATCATATAAACATCATTTCAATAAATTATTAATTTTAAACCATGATTTTAAACCAATTAAACTGAAATAATCGAATCAGGCTCTATTTTTTTCCTAAGCTGTGGGACTCAGTGAGCATAGTTTGACTATTCCTGAGGTTTTATGGAACACCTCAAAAAATTTTATGTCCTTTTCATTATTAACCTAATTTTTTCCTATACATTCTTGGCATTGGCTTAGCGAGCATAATTTTAATTTTTCTTAGGCCGCCCTTTGCGGATTTTAGACCTAACAAGCTTTACGCTTTTTTTGATGGCTCAATGTTTTTTTAACGAACTGATACTTGAATTTTACCCAGAGGTGCATTATTTATATTTTCCATCTAGAAATTATGGAATATTTTTTTTTCTGGAAGTTCACAGTCCTTCCAGTCAAACTCATTACTGGTGTTTTAAGTCTAAAAACTTTGAACAAACTTTACGGGGCAGGGCCCTAACATGGAACCGTTAGCCGAGAATGTTCTAATATCTTTCAGACATGGACTAGGGATTTTTATTGACCCTAGATTTGTGATTTTGGACATGCATGAAGCTCAGGAGCTGTTTTAGGTGTACGGAGGTAGAAAAAAACTCTCCTGGGGACGAATTTTCCTTTGATTGATGGTCATTTTCTTGGGAAACATATGCAGAGCCTCCAAGGAATGATGTTCATAGTAAATAAAAGGTGTCTGTAGGACACTGGCCTTCCATTTCTGATGGACTGGTAGGGTTATGCAACATTTTGATTTTTTTTGATGTTAGGATCCACATTGGGTGGCTGGCCTGAGTAGTGGTGTCTAAAAATATTAGGGGCATTTATATATGCTTTAAAGGGGGTGACCTCTCCCGCATGGTTATTACTTGCGTGAGGGAGATCCGGTGAGTGGATGGTTCAATTAGAAGATCTTTTTTATGTTAGGGGCATTTATAAAGAAAAAGGTATGTAATCCATTATCCAAAAGTTTTCCAAATACAAGGGTGTGATAAGACATGAATGTCATTTGAGCGTATGGAAGCTGGAAAGAACTCTCTTGGGGATGAAATTTCCTTTGATTGATAGACATTTTTGTGGGAAATATATGCAGAGCCACCGGGCATGATGTGCATAGTCAATAAAAGGTTTCTGTAGGACACTGGCCTTTTGTCTCTGATAGATATGAAGGATCATGGATATCGGGAACTTTCTGAATATGGTATGTGACCCTCGAAAAAAGGATGCACCTAAACATGAAAAGGGTCATTTTAACGAAACTTCTTTAGTGAAACCCGAAAATGAGTGGGGGAACTCTTCTTTTGTATGTGGGTTAACTTCACACATATGGATGGGGTATCTTTAGAAACCTAAAAAGGGACCAGAGATGAATCGGGCCCCCATGTTCTAATATATCTAGGATACGTGTAGGGAGAAAAATGTAAACCATGAATTTGAGGTACCTTTAATCAGGAGGGGTAAAATGAGGCTTGTAATCCATTGGGCGTGCCGAGATAGGAGAGGACTCTTCTGGGGACGAATTTTCCTTTTATTGACGGCCATTTTTGTGGGAAACATATGCAGAGCTATCAGGGAATGATGTGAATTGTGAAATAAAGGTGTCTGCAGGACACTGGCCTTCCATCTTAGATGGCCTTGGAGGGTTATATAGATTCAAGATCACTTAGAGCATAGAGTTTGGGGTATGACAGGAGTGTTTTTGGACATATTGGGGATATTTGGGCTGTAATTTACTCATGGAATCAGGTGTCCCTTATGTAGATATAACTTGTACGTAGGGTGAGGTATTCATTCCATCTTTGGGTTACCTGGTCATTTAAAATTATATGGCTAGAATGTGGGGTTCCTCTAGGTGAAGGAAACCATGAAATGCCTTTTAGTGTCACGCTGCTAGGACCAAATTCCTAGACTGTTTTTTCATAATGTCATGATGGATCTCTCACTAAGATACCTAATCTCACATGAGATATGCTCAGTGTGAGAAAAAAAGGATTACAAGGATTCCAGGTCATTACCTAGGAATATAAAAATCAATATCAAAGGGAACTTTGGGCTTAAACCATTGTTATGCAGTTTAATGTCATACGACAAGGACAATTTTGGCCTCGCAGTTTAATGTCATAAGATGGTGACATAATAATTGAAAGTTTAGAGTCTTGCGGTGAGGATGATCATGATATCATAAATATATTTAATAGATTGGAGTTAATCACAATCAGTATGCTCTGGCATTCTCTAGTCGCGAGTGATCATAAAAGGTGTAAACCATAGTCCTGAGGGAAACTTGGATCAGGAGGAATGACATGGGGTTTAAAATACATTGGGCATACTGAGACGGGATAGGACTCTCCTGGGGTCAAATTTTCCTTTGATTGATGAACATTTTTGTGGGAAACATATGCAGAGCCTCTGGGGTATGATTTGCATAGTCAAGGAAAGGTGTCTGCAGGACACTGTCCTTTCATCTCAGATGGCCTTGAATGATTATAGGGATGAAAGTTTTCCTGAGGTATGGAGTTTTCCAAATGGGAATGATGTGCCTGAGAATGTAAAGAATAACCAGAACAAGATTAAATATAAACTACTAGAGATTCCACACAGTTTTGACTCATATGTGTAGGGGAAGTAGGATCTTTTGACTTCTTATGAGTGAGGGACATGTGCAGGATCTCGTAACTCTAAGGATTGGACCACACATAACTCTTGAATAATTTTTTAGTTTATTGTCAGGTGATTAAGACCTTTCATGGAATCCCTGTACAAGTCTGACCTATGTATGGGGGAAAAGGGGCATTTGTTTTGATGGTGGCTAGGTTGGGGTTCCAAATCTGGGCATCACTACATATCCTGCAAGGGAAGTAATCAAGAAACACGTAGTTCTTAATGTTCCCTACAAATTTTTTCTCGATGTGTAAAGACATTTAAAGGAATTTTTTTTGATGATGGCTATGCCGGGATACCAAGTCCAAGCATCACTACATATCCCGCGAGATCAGGAATCAAGACACACATAGTTCTGAACAATCCCTATACCAATCTGGCTCGGTCCATATTTAGTGAATTTTTTTTTCATTTTCTAAGGGTGTCGGTTCTACCATATCTCCCTATAATTCGTTTGTGTAAGAGAATCCTTACCACTAATACTAAGTTCACATGAGTTATACTCAATGTGAGAAACAAGGAGTGAATATAGGGTCTCCTTCACAAGTGTGGGGAAGTAGAGAATATGATGGGGGAATTTTTTTGTGGGGGATTATCCAATATCAAGGATCAAGGCGTCGCTACATATCCTATGAGGGAATGAATCAAGGCGTACATAGTTTTTTGATAGATTATGTAGTTTGTTGTCATGCGATTAGGATTCTTTTTGCCACTTAGTTTAACATCTTACAATGAGGACATGAGTCACAGTTTAAGGGACGATTTACTTACATTTTTAGATCATGTGGAAAGGACAATGGCTCTTAGTTTAAGGTCATAGAGTTTGGACCATGGCATGGGGGTTTCATAACTCATAGTTTAGGGTCATAGAGCTTGGACATTGTGGGCATATTTCATAACTCATAGTTTAGGGTCATAGAGCTTGGACCTTGTGGGAATATTTCATAACTTATAGTTTAGGGTCATAGATCATGAAACTTGTGGGCATTTTTCATAACACCTAGTTTAGGTTCATAGAGCTTGGACCTTGACATAGAGTATTACTACGCAAAATACTTCTTCAAGAACTTTGTGTTTGTGGGAGCCATGATGAGATATCCTTCCATTGATATCAGGGTGTATGATCCATTGGAATAAAACCTATGTATGAAATATGGTCCTTCCCACTTTGGTTAAATCTTTGGGGTCTTCTTCCTAAGTATCATCAGGGTTATAAGGAGTAACACCATTTATCCGTCATGAAAAGATCTAAGGAGGACCTTTTTGTTGAAGGCTCGTGCAGTCTGATTTTGGTAGATTTCCAAATTGTGCAGAGTGTGCAGTATTTTTTCATCTAGCTACTCCAACTCATCAAACCATCTCTGGGATTGATCATCCATGGAAAATTGATAGAAAATAGCCACACAAAGTGATGGAACTTGAATTTCGATAGGCAAAACCACCTCTGCCCTGTATACTAGTGAGTACGGGGTTTCCTGGGTGGCAGTGCAGGTCGTGGTCCGGTAAACCCACAAAGTGTGAATTAGTTTGTCTGGCCATGATTTCTTATCCTTATCAACCATCTTTTGGAGTATGTTGGACAAGTTATTGTTGAAAGCCTCTATTTTCCCATTGGCTGCTGTGTGGTAATGGGACGTCTGGTTGGATTTAATTCCATACTCCTGGTATAACTTGTTCAACTTAGAAGAGAAAAAGTTGGTGCCGTTGTCCTTAAGTATGGTATGAGAAACACCAAATCTGGTAATGATGTTGGACTTCACAAATCTAACGATGTTTTCAACCTGAATTATTTAAGGGGTATGTCTTCAGCCCATTTGGAAAAGAAGTAGGTCACTGTGAGTATAAACTTGAATTTTCTGGCTATGTTGGGAGGATATGGTCCCACAACATCCATATCACAAGCAGTAAATAGATAGGAGTACTTAGTTGTATAAAGTAACTCTAGGGGTTGGTGTATGAAATTATCATGAACTTGGAAGGAATGACACTTCTTGGTGAATATGGAACAATCCTATATCATAGTGGTCCAGTAATACCCAAGCCTTTGGATTTAGTGAGAGAGCTTGGTTGCTGATTTATTCACTCCCCAAGATCCAGTGTGCACTTATTTCATGACTTCAATAGTCTCTTCTCCATCAATACACCTGAGGAGGACTCTGTTAAGGATTCATTTTTAGAGAAACTTTTCTTGGTTTACCCCATTGTACAAGACAAAGTTGACTGCCTATCTTCGGACATGCTACCTTCCAGCCCTATCTGGTGGGAGTTCCCTATTCCTAAGGTAATTTGAAATGGGATTCATCCATCCAGTGGTGTGACCATGAGACTCAAAAACATGGATAATTTCTTCAATCTCCTCCGTATTGCTCTGGATGAATGGAAAGACCATCCGATGATGGGTAATGCTAATGACTGTTTCATCCTAGTCTGGATCAGCCAAGGATATGGATACATTTTCCAAAGCATCGGCTTGGTAATTTTTGGCCCGAGGGATATAATTCAACGTTGGTTTCTATGATAATTCTTCCATTAGTTCTCAAACATGGTTAATCAAGGGGTCCAATACTTCTTTCTTGATGGCGTAGTCACTGCTGACCTATTTGATGACTAGTTTTGAATCACCCTTTATCTTTATGTGTTTGGATTTTACTTGAAGTGCCAGTTCTAGGCCTACAATGAGGGATTGATATCCTGCTTAATTATTTGTACACCCATCCAAAAACAAAATTTTTTAAGGAAAGACAACCTTTTTCAGGGGATACGAGTATAATTCCCATCCTCATTTTGTTGATCTTGGGATCCTCTATCCTTTTTCCTTTCTAGGCTTAGAGAGGCACCATCGAAGTATATTTCCCTGTCTGGGGGTACTCCTAGATGGAAAACACTTCTTTATATGAAATTTTGGCATCCAACAGTGATGTTTCCTCTGAAGGGTTCTCTGCCAGGAAGTCTTCTAACACCTGGACTTTGATGGACTTCTGGGGAATGTACTGTATGTCAAACTATTGTAAGATGACTGCCCATCATGATAGGCTCCCATTTAGCATAGGAAGGTTGAGGATATATTTTAGTAGGTTACAGTGGGAGACCAGGTGGATCTCATGGTGCTATAGGCAATGCCTGAGTTTTTGAAACGTGAAGATTAGGGATAAGTAGTTCTTTTCAATTTTTGAATACCGAGTTTCAACATCAATCATTGTTCAGCTAAGGTAATAGAGGATTTTCTCACTGCCGACATCATTCTTCTATGCTAGGAAATCACCTAATGACCATTCCTGGGTGGTTACGTACAAAATGAGTGGTCTCCCATCAACTGGTGGCATTATCACTAGAGGTATTAAGAGATATCTTTTGAGATTATCAAACGCTTCTTGGAAATCATTATCCAACTCATTCGTAACTCCTTTCTTCATGAGCCTGATTACCTGCTAGGTTGTCTATGAAGCGCTGAATATAGGTGAGGTTCCCCTAGAAGCCTCTCAACTCAGCGAGGTGGGAACATTCCAGGGATTTATTTTGTCTTCTTGGGGTCGACTTCGATGTCGTGATGGTGTACGATGAATCCAAAGAATTTTCCTAAGGTAACACCAAAGGCGCACTTTAGGGGATTCATCTTTAAACTGTGCTATCACAACTTGTTGAAGATGGTTTCAAGATCAGCCAGGTGGTTTGAGCACTGTCCTGATTTAACCACTAGGTCATCGACATAACGCTCGAAAAAATTTCCCAAGAAGGGCTTGAAGATGTGACCCATGGTGCACTGATACGTGGCACTGGAATTTTTAAGACCAAATGGAATAAATTTATAATATAACACTCACTAAGGGAACCTAAAATTAGTATCTTATTCATCTCCTCAGGCCATCCATATTTGATTGTATCCGGAATAGCTGTCCATAAAAGAGAGAGCCTTATATCTGGCTATTGTGTCGATCAATAATTCTGAGATTGAGACTGGGAAATTGACTTTTGGGAAATACCGATTGAGGTACCTGAAGTCAATGATGATTCTAATATGCCCATTATTATTTTTTATAGGGACTATGTTCTCTAGCAAGATCAGATATTGGACCTCTCGTAGGAATTTGGCTTTGATCAGCTTGTCAACTTCAACATCTATTTTGGAAGCATGCGTCAGGTGGGTATTTCTGATGGTCAACTTATAGGCTTGGTGATCTTCTGGTAAGCCCAGATGATGAGTGGAAAACTCAGGATCGAGGCCTGGCATATCGGTTTAGTTACAGGCAAACACATATATACTCTTCTTTAGGAAGGAGGTATATGCCTCATGCTCTTCTATAGGCATAACTACACTAATCAAAGAGGGTTGTGGGTTATTTTCGGTGCCTAGATTTATCTCCTTAAGTTCATCAATTGTGGGGGAGACACCTTCTTTGAATGTAGGAGGGGTATATTTGATATCTTTTTCCTCTAATTCTTATTATTCATCATATTCATCTTTTTTCCTCTTTTGATGGAGAGAGAATTTTTGAGATGAACTCTCCAATATTGGGAGAGAGATCGTCTTTTTCCTTAGTGAGTGAGGTAGGGGTTGTTTGAGGTCCCATGGATAGTCCAGGAGCATATTTAGTAGGGATCTTCCTAACATCATGAGAGTTATCCCACTTTTCTATGTCCTTGGATTTGGTGGTCGTAACAGAGACCATGTAGTTGATTGAGCCTGCATCCAGACTAGCACTTGTGCATTAAACTTGGTTAATTGCTAGTATGTACTCTTCACCAAGTTGCTGGAGGGGATTAACAGGAGCCATTTCCAATCAATTTAGGGCATTTATCCAACCAATATCGTTGGCCGAAAGATGTTTTTCTTTCGATTCATAGAACCCTATGTCGATATAATGCGACTCACATGACTCAAACAAGGATTTATTAGCATGCAATGTTTTTTTCCCATTAGTACAATATTTGATACACTGATGGTATGATGATGGAATTATAGTGTGTTTATGTAGCCAAGGCCTCTTTAATAGGACATTGAAGGCCATATTTTTCCGTACTACCAGGAACTCATAATCTGACATGAGGTCTCCGAGCCAAGTTTTAAGTTTTATTCGTCCCAAAGATTTTTGCTCGCTTTTGTCATATCCCAGAAGAGTTGTAGTGCAGGGTGTCAAGTTGTCTTCATCATAGCCTAGTCGATGAAGTGTCTTTAGTAGGAGGAGGTTGACTCCATAGCCATTTTCGATGAAGATCCTCTGGAAATCAATTCAATTTATCTTTCTGGACACATATAAGGGTTTGATGTTCCCTTGCATGATGGTGTCTTCATCCCTGTCCATGAAGGAGATGATGGTGTGAAATTATTCAGGAATGGTCTTTGTTCGGTAGACTTCGGATGCGAATACTTTAGTCTCCAAATCATGAGGACTTATTAAGGCTTTGATGAGTGCCTCCCTAAGATCTGCAGATAGACTTAACTCATCCAGGATTGAAATATTTGTTGGTACATAATCTAGTTTCTTTAGAATATCATATTTCTACTCTAAATGTTGTCACTTGTCAGTTCAAGGTTGATATTTCACAGAAACTTTATGGGTTTGGGATTTGGATGCAGATTTTTCGGACTCTGTAGTCGAGGCTGGTGGTGCTGCGGTCCTTTCCAGGATTGTACAAACTAGTCCACCTATATACCGTGGGAGTTTTGATACTTGTCCTTACCCTGATGGATATTTCAAGATAATTGGGCTTGGATTTCTTCTGATGGGGGAAAAGGATCATTATGGTTCTTATTGTGTCTGCCAGAGGGACCTTCCACAAGTTTCCGTAATGTTAATGGTCTAACTTGTGGCTTGGCTGGGAATTTGACTCCTACCACAATCATGTCTTCCAGGAAACCTCTGGTCTCTGTGGCCTCTTCCTCTAGCTCTCTGGTTGGGAACATGGAATTTAGGTTCATGGACATTGTCCCCATCTGAGAAGGGGTCCATCAAGTGATTGGCATTGGTGGATCTGAAGACTAGTTGTTAATCTGAGAATGTTTCTATCCGACTGTCTCTTTCTGATGGTGCCATTTGGCGGGACGATGCCCATTGTAATTTTTGGCAGGGCGACGCCCTTTTACCATTTGGCAGGGCAGTGCCTGTTGTACTAAGTTTTCAAAATTGTCAACACTGATTTCAGATTTGGTGTCAGCTCACCTTCTTTCTCTTTCTTTATGCCCTTCTGTCCTTTAGAGGACCACAGAGACAAGGAGGATGACTATGTTTTATTATGAACTTTTGGGGGCACAATTGGTTAATTCAACTATGCTTGGAGGATGAAATGAACTCAATTGATGGTATTCCGGGTCATCCAATTGTCAAAAAATTTCTCCTTCTTATTGGTGACTATTTTTCATTCCTTTTTCTCTCTTGAGTCCGAGGTGGAAACATATACCACTTGTTCTGGTGGTAGACCCAAATTAAATTACCTGAAATCCACCATATTTTGTAGAAGATCCTTGAAAATGAATCATTCCTGGATGGTATTTCCTAGTATCCAGTGATAGGGACAATAATTTGGATGGTTGTCGAGACCCACTTCATCGACTCTCTTTATCTCTAGTAGCTGGAGAAAATTGCAATTCATGGCAGCTATGAAATAGCCATGGACCTGGTCATCTTGGAATGAGTAAAATTTATTTCTTTATTCTTCAAAATGATTTCTTTTATCCCCCCTTTTCTCATCTTGCTGAGGTGGGGGTGGTTGTTGGCATATAGGGGGTCCTTTAGGTTTGGTAGAGGCCTCACAACTAGAGCTGGTGTCAGGGGTGGCTTAAGCATAATAGAAGATGCTTCATCTTTTCCCATTATTTTCCCATGGGTTGATGGGGCCACTCGGGACTTAGAATTGGTTCTTTTCAAGGAGTCCTCTATCCTTTGGGAAATGAAGGATAAGTCTCTAAACCCACTTGTGTACTTCACCGGGATGAGCGGTGTTTGCAATTCATCCCAAAGGTTGTCAATGCACATGGTGAGTATCTCATCCTAGGGAAGCGGTCAGTTTTGGGAATAAGTCAGGCCTTTCCATCTGGAAATAAAGTCTGAGACCCTTTCTTTCTCTCACTATTTGCAGATCATGAGATCACTGACCATTGTCTTAGGCAACATTGAACTAAATTGGAAGAGAAACTATCGCTGGAAGTCCTCCCAGCCTGTGATTGAATTGGCTGGAAGGCTAGTATACCATACAAAAGCCAAGCCCTGCAGGGTTTGTTAGAAGCACCTAAGTTTTACTTCTTCTTGCAGCTCTAAAGTTCCCATCATGGGGTCACAATAAGAGTCATAGTGCATCAATTGTTGTTCTGGGTCCCTCGATCCATTGAATACTGGGAATATGGGGTTCTCAAAGTTTGGCAGCGGTGATACATTGCCCCCCCAATCAAGGTAGGGTTTGCACTATGGATGTATCAGAGCACGCGAACCTCCATGGATTATAGTCAATATGTTAATTTCTCTATGGTGTTCAAGATCCATTGAGGCATATCCTATTGTTGTTGAGCTTGAGCTGGTCTGGTAGTGGCTAAGACTGGGCGTGTCGGTGCTGCTGGAATTTAGGGTTAATACCCAGCCAGGGGTATCATTTGTGGGTTTACTTGGATATATTTTGGCTACATTCCCAATGGGGGGAAGTCTTGATGTCCTTCTAGGGCCGGGTTGAATGGTCCTCCGAGCTTGGATTCATTCACCGGGATAAGTACCTATGGTATGGGAACCTCTTCTGGGAGCACCTGCTGATGTTCTGAAGGGGGAACACATCCATCAAGGTAACTCCCTCAACGAGATTGATATCAATTCTCCTTATCTCTTTCATTAATTCCTCTGGCTTGGTGAAACTTTCCTTGATAGTGAAGGACACATTTCTAGGGGGAGGAGAAGGTGGGTCGTAGATGACCTTGGATTTATTCTTCTCCTTGTTGGGGATTTCAAGGGGGAGGTAATGTCAGATTGACTGAGGGGGTGCCCATATTTAGTGCCTCTCTCTGGTTACGAGTATGCACACCATTAGGCTCGGTGTGGTATGCCTCTGGGAGGGAACCATTTTCCTTTGCATCCAATCCCTCTGCATCATTTCTGGTGAGATTTGTGGGGTTGTCATTTTCCATGTTTACTGAGGCATATTGCATTGGGGGTGGTGTACTCGAAGAAGAATGGTAGGAAGGCTTTCTATGTCCTTTTTTGGACTTTATCCTTCCATTATGTGGTATTATTTAGGTTTCTCGGTGAAGGTTGACTCGAAGAGAGCCCTGATTTGACCTCGTAATGTGCCTTTGTCTCGGAGGGTGAAAACCATGAGAAGGGGTGGAACAAATATCTCCTCTATCCATAATTCTTCCTAAATGGTGAAAGAAAGATGTCCGCTACGTGGGGATTTAAGGTAAAAATTCCCCCAGCCCTGCAGGTTGGGGTCATTTCCATTCTTCTGTTGATGTGCTACAGAATGGATTTTTTGGTCTAATAGGGGAATTTTGAGTTAAAAATGCCCCCAGCTCTGTGGGATGGGATTGTTCCCATATTGCGGCGGTAGCTACTGCTATTTCCAACTTTTCAATTTCATGTACTCCCACGTGGGTGTGAGTCGAGTATGTCATTGGTCCTACATGGAGTCTCTGGTCCTTTAAAGACATGGGCACTGCTTGCTGGTTAGATTCCCTTAGGTGGGAAGCCTACTGGATGATCTTGGTTTCCTGGCTCAGAAGATTTTTGATGACTTGATCTATATGGTCCTAACACTTTTGAGACTTACTCCAGGCTAATTTTTTTGAGTATCCCATCATTCTTGAGCATGGGTTTTACTTGATTGCTTCCCATATGTGATGAAAATGTAGGATGTCATTCCCAATGGGGTTTGTTGAATGGGTTGTGGGGTGAAGTGTAGAGCTCCATGTTCTCCCCATCCCTGAATGTGAACTCTAGTCCAAACATTTCCAATGAGGTGACACAACTTATGTAGTGCATGGAGGTATGACAATTCATGGTTTTTCTTTCGCCTTTCTGATTGTAGCTTCTATAGAGACGTGAGAGCTTCCAGGTCAATTAGATAGCAAAGCTTCCCCAATGTGCTGACATGGTCCACATACCCTTCATAGGGTAGGAATTTTTATTTCAGCTGGCAATGATTCGTCCATATATTGAAGAGAATGTCATGCGTGAATTCCCCAAACAACTCTCCTGGTATGTCGAAGTGAGAAGTGGTCGTAGGCTAATATATCACTGGTATATTATCCTTAGAAAGTTTTATTCTCACAAGAAACATTTCCTACTGTTGTTCTTAAGGAGTGTCCTCTACTTGATATTCCCAGCTTGATTGCTTCTCAATAATTTTTTCGAAGCGATCGGCCTGATGGGATACTTATTGATATGTGAATGGTGCAGGGGTGGTTCAGAAGACAAGCGTAGCCCCAGACTGTCCTCTAGTTGAGAAATAGTGTCACTCATTGTAGACAGAGTACCTGATGTATCTGACTCCTTTCTGAGTGACTCAACATAGGAGGGTATTCTCACATTTTTTTTTCAGAAAAGGGGTGGACCTTCCTACTAGTATGAATTTTGATTGCAGGGAGGACCTTTGCAATTGATGTTGCAATGATGAGGGATACTATTTCAACTTGATGCCCGACCGTGGGAAATGTCCTTACGACATATACCCTAGGGAGGACCTTCATGGTGGGCTATAACGAGGGGAGGAACTTCTTGCTGCTTAGAGACTCTGAGGAGGGGACCTTAATAGCAACCAATACTGTAGGGAGGTCCTTTGTAATGATTATAATTATGGTGAGGACTATCATCATGACTTGATACCTGGCTGCAGAGATAATTTCTACAGTTCACATCTTAGGGAGGGCCCTCAAGATGTACTATAATGAGGGAAGGACCTTCTCGTTTCTTGGCGTTACTATGGGTAGGACCTTCATAGTAACTTCCATTATGGGGAGGGCCTTCTCAATGACTGTCATCATGGAGAGGACTACCATCATGACTCAATGTATGACTATAGGGAGAAGCATATCTACAACGTATACCTGGGGGGAGGACCATTAGGGCAGACGACATTAAGGGGAGATCTGTTTTACTATATGATCTTTAGGTTTAGGGGAGGGCTACCCCAACACCCATCAGGAGATATGCCCTCATGATCGATCATTCCTAGACCACTGAGTGAGCCCCTATGGGTGCTCTGTGGAGGACCTTCAGAGCCGCTAGTAGTGACATTGCGGGGAGGACCTTCGCATCTACTACTTCCACTTCCAAAATTTGGTAATGGATTGGAAGGGTCTTGAGCCTTTATTGGTATATGTTTGAGGTTGTCAAGAACCCCAACTTATAGTAGATATGGATCATGTATATGCTCTTTATTTTCTGGTTGCATTTGGCACATTTCATTTTTGAGTGCTCTCTTTCGGGAAATTGAGGCCATCTGCTCTTGGCAATGACCTTTATATACGGTTCCCTATCTTATCGAGTCCCATGATGTTGTCAGGATACACTGAAAAAAATCTTGAGTTTTGGTGGGGATATATTCGTGCCCTGGAGTGGCCACCACGTTGGAACGACATCCCCCAGTTGGAACAGGTATTTATTCTCGATCTGGTTGTCCGTATATCACGGGATATTACCATCGACCCAGTTATATTGGATAAGGAATACATAACTGCTCCAGAGTGACTAAATCATTTTTTGAGTAATTCATTTCGTTTGAGGAAACTGGGTTGTGGGTTCAATTTCTCATCTTTTTTGCCAATGCAATGATATCTTGTCATGTTTGGAGGATATGGTCTGGAATCGACATCTGATCTTCCATCATTTCTAGGATGTGTTGATATACATCTTTGGATGGAATAGGTATAAAGGCTGATTCTGATGTCGGAGCAGGAGTTTTTTCCTACTCCAGTCCTCCATGAGTTTTCAGTAGACACTGGTAGTTCTCCTAAGCCGAGATATAGGAATGAGTCTACCACTGGGTTCCTTCTCTATTTTCCATCATATTTGACTGGTATTCATATTCATGATTGGGTATTTTCATCTGCTCGCTTGCCACTATATTTGTCTCATAGGCTTTTTATACATCTGTAGGAATTTGAGTCTGCTTATATTTAGTTACCACCCTATTTAGATGGCAGACTTGAAAGGATTTAGAAGGTGTTTGTGTCTATGTATAGCTGTTTGCCTCCCTATTTAGATGATGAGCTTGAAATGCATTAATAGGTGTTTGTGCCTACGTGTAGCTGGTTTCCACCATATTTTGATGTTGATCTTAAAATGAATCAGTAGGTGTTTGTGCCTGCATGTAGCTGGTTACCGTCCTATTTGGATGATGGGCTTGTTGTGAGTCAGTAGATATTTTCATTTGCCTGTAGTTTTCTCCTATGTCTGTATGGCGGGACCAGCGAGCACCAAAAAGAATGTACATGTGCTTGTATTGTGCCACCCTATTTCTGTGGTGGGTTTGAGTGGAAGGGGAAGAGTCATATGTCTACCCATTGAATGCCACCACATTAGTACGATAGAGTTTCTCCTCAGTAACCAAGGTGATAGCGTGTTCCTGAATATATATTTTCCAGCCTTGGTGGGTAGCCTGAGGGGCCCGGGTCTCATAGACTTTGGAAGGTTCCCTCGACATAAGGTTCTCTTCGGTGGGAGGAGCCTTGGTCATCCGGTGTTGGCGAAGACGTTTTCTAGTGGGGGAACGTGAGTAGGACCCATGTGCAGTTGAGATGAAGCTGTCATCATTGAATTCATCTTCCTCCCTAAGATAAGGGAGGCACTCATTGTCACGTTCTGAGGATAGGCTCCCAAAATGGTTTGATACGACCACTGAGGCCGCCTTGTTCAAGGGTGCCGACCACAGCTGAGGAAGTGGCTGGCAGACCTTTTCATACTAGAGTGATTTTCTCACGACCTCCAGCACGGGGAGAGTACAATTTTTGTGGAACTCCTTGATCAACGTGTTGGATACCCAGTGTTGAAGACGCTAGGTAGGTGATGGGGTCTTACTCTTTGTTGGGACCCTGGCCGCCTATGGGATCACTGATGCATGTGTCTGCATTGGTCATCGGGATGTCATTTGGATCGAATGTTTCTCTGTGGAAACCTGTGACATACATATATGACATACAGAACACAAAACCTCATCAATTTAACATTCTTTCAGACATGTGCATATCTAACGATTCATCTTGGCCCCTTCCCCTTTTTTGTTGTGGGGTGAAGGGGATTGAGTGGGGTAGAACCGCCACCTTGGTTAAGGATTAACATCAGGTTCTCCATTTTTGTTCTACCTCTGAGGTGGTGCATTTTTTGTGTGCCGAGGTGAAGAAAATGGTTTGATATGCAGTATCCTTTTTTATTTTATCATTGGTGTAGAACCACCACCTTAGTTAAGGATTCATGTTGGGTTCACCATTTTTATTCCACCTCCGAGGTGGCACATTTATGGTGGTGTAGAAATGGTACAATGATAATCATCACCCATAGCTTTTCTATAGATACGATTTCTTTTAAAATTCATTATTCCTTTTTTTCGACCCGTTATGCGTCATTATCCTTTAAAGAAGTTTGGATTGACCCCACAAGAACTGTTCTTCCCAATGGGAGATTGCATGGGTGTCAAGTACTTGTGGAATCAGTCCTCCTCGGATATAAATTTCTCAGATGGTCTCCAATGGGTTTATTTGTGGATCCAGGAACTCCTAATGTCCCTGGTATCCATGATTCATGGACCTGCTTTCCAAAGGCAAGCACTCATTGATTTATGATTCAACCAGTGACACTTAAGGACTCCATTGGTTGAGAGGAATGGAATTCAGACTCAATGCACCCTTACAGGGGAGGATTATCATATGTTACAAAACTCTATTATAGATTTAATTCATGTTCATATGTTCGTGAATCGTTGGTTCATTCCCGAAGGGTGTGTCCATGAGCTATCCTTGGTTTGCAAGATCGTCATAGGCATGCACATATTTAATTCCATGGAGGTACTACTGAATTGAGCCATACAATAAGATGATCTAGAGTTTATATTCATCCAAGGGGGATGGAAGGTGATTTGATGTTGGGATCAGACCCATAAGATGGGTTTCCTATGCATCCTTAAGAGAGGAATTAGAGCCTACATAGTTTAGATTGGCTGGGGCTTACGCACGGGAGCTGCCCATCTGAGGGGGAATGGTTGGGTGGAACCTTTATGGGAGGGAACCATTTTGAGCTTGAGACTTTTATTAGGCATCCTACATATCCTGATTTTATCAGGAATCAGATTTCTCATAGTTCAGAATGGTGTGGGGCTTACGCGTAGAGGCTTCCCATTTGATGAGAAATGATTGGGTGGACCCTTTATGGGATGGAACCCTTTTGAGATCGGTCCTTTGATTATGCATCCTACATATCCTAATTTGATCAGGAATTAGAGTTCTCATAGTTCAGAATGGTGTGGGGATTACGCGTAAAGGCTTCCCATTTGATGAGACATGATTGGGTGGACCCTTTATGGGAGGGAACCCTTTTGAGATCATGCATTCGAGTAGGCATCATATGTAACCTGATTAGACCAGGAATCAATGTTTTTGTAGTTTATAATGGTTTGGGTCTTATAAATAGAGGCTTCCCATTTAATGATACATGATTGTGTGGACCCTTTATGGGGGGGGGTACCCTCTTGATGTCGGGCCTTCGAGTAGGCATCCTACATATCCTGATTTGATCAGGAATTAGAGTTATCATAGTTCAAAATCATGTGGATGTTGTAATTGTCACAAAACTCTAAGCCCACGTGATTAATAATTGGTTTGAGAAACAAGAGGATTTTAAAGATTCAACAAAACACATGCTTCCTCTTCTATTTATAGGAGAGAGAGAGCCCATGGCGGAAGATGTCAGGGTGACCATGGGCAAGGGCGCAAAGCAAAAAAACCTTTAACGTGAGATTACATTAAAGTTCATGCGGCTCAAACTCAAAAAATTAGGGACTTACCTCAGTGGGAGGGCCCCAGAATACGTTCTGGTAAGGGGAGGATTTTCATCCTCGCCAAATGGGGGAGCAGACATAACCCCTTTTAATGATCACTATTCCTCATTGAATGGAAAATAAAGTGATCACCCTTAATCTCTAGAATGGAGAGGTTCATGTTGACATCCCAAGGTTGGACTCTGGGTTACCACGGTAATGTAGACCCATAGGAATTCCCAAAGCCCGAACCGTTATGGGGAGATCCTTCGTGACTCTACTTACCATGGGTATGTAGACTCAAAGGGGCACACTGATGCACCCGATGGTCTGATCATATGGGTTTAGTGGCTTTGGAGGAGGATTTGGACTGATTCTGGATAATTAGTTAGTGGAGGGATCTGGGAGGAATGGACGGTAATGGAAGAGTGAGTTTGAAACTAGAGGAAATAATACTTGAAAATACCCCATTCTGCATACCAGTTTCTTATGCGAGATGGGGAAGACTCCACATACTATAGTGGTACGTGGGAAGAGGGGCCGTCTGTGTACCGATGTAGTATGTAGTCATGGATATAGATCACTTCGTACCACAGTGGTATGTGGCCCATTGTTGACGCCGAAAAAAAGCCTGCAACTCCCGGAGGAAGTTTCGGAATGACGAAGCGAAGTCATATTCGGAATCCGAGGCCCGATCCGGAGGCCCGGAAAGTGGTGCATGAAATAAAGGAGGATCCACGCGCAAAAATGTTCTGCGCGCGAAGTGCTCCTGGGATTCGCGGAATTGGACCAGTGAGGCGCGCAATAATTGCGCGCCCCGGTTCTCCGCGGCAAGGTTTTGCGCGCAAGCGGTTCCCGGTGTGGAAAACTTCGCGCGCCTCCTGGATTCTGCGCGGGAGGTCGCCTATAAATATAAGGTGACCCCAAACGGTTTGGGGGTTGAGGAATCCGAAGCGACTCTCATGCGCGCAATTCGGCTCCCCCCGCGTGAAAGATGACATCCAGGTAATCCCGAATTCCGCGTAACCTTACCCCGGAGTTCTCCTTTGCGCGCAACTCCACTGGCTTCAGTGAATTTGACCCTTCCCCCGGTTTCCCCACTTGCGTGCAATCCGTGGTCCGTGCATGCAATACCCTGCCTTGCGCACAAAACATTGCGCGTAATTCCCTCTTCGTGCGCAATTACATTACTCCAATTGCGCGCCGTCCCGGTGTTTTGCATGCAAATCGTCCCTTTTGCGTGCACAAAGCCGAGGACCCCTCACCTTGACGCCCCTTGGATGCCCCCTGCACCGGCACCTGATGTCTCCCCTTCCGGGCATGCGCGCCATGCGTTGTTTTCCCGCACGGCCTTCCAGGGTCATGTGAAGTAACCTCAAGGTCCCTTGGGCCGTGTTTCCCATTGCGTTGCTTTGCCTTATACTTCTCCGCATAGGCACGCTAATGGCTATTGCTTCTTCGCATAGCCACGCTAACGTGGACCCCCCGGTGGTTTTCCCTACGACCCCCTTCACCACAGCCTTTCTGATTCCTTCCCTTCCACAAGGGGTAGAGGGAATTGGGCATGTAAGCCCTAGGGGTGTGGAGCGAACCCACCTCGTCCAAGCTGCAGGACGTTAAAATGCTAAGCACCTCATCCTTAACACAAGACATTAAACTGTGGTCCGACCCCGTGCTTCGCACGCAGGGTCCCCCCAGCTCGGACATTTTTTACGCCCACTCGTCTCCACGGGAGTGGACTCTTCCTCACATGGAATGAGATCCTCCTTGTCGGAGCGGCGTTTGTCCGCGGGGGAAGGGTTGCCTCAGAGCGTAAGCCCCTAACCTTTCTTGCGGATGATTGCACCCATGCATCTCTGTACTTCCCCCCTGCCAAGGCCAGTGGAGTCCTTTTCCCACTGCGCTTTGTCGCACCACAGGCCTCCACCCTGGAGTAATCCCCGACCCCAAGGGCCGCTAACCACGCGTAAGACCCTATTTCCTCTTTGGGCCGCTCAACGCGTAAGCCCCATTCCACTTCTCACAGACACACCCTCGGTGACGTGATCGTCTGGTCCCTGGTGCCTCTTGTTTCCCACACCGAGCATGACTCACGTGGGCTTAGAGTGCGCATAGACCATGACATCCTCCTATGGGCCACCTCAGAGCGTAAGCCCCATCCCAGAGAACTACGTGGACTTTGATCCGTGCTAACGCATGGTACGTAGGAATCCTCCACGAGGTTCAAGCCCACCACCCGGTCGTCCCGACCTCTCCATGTCGGTTCCCTGACCACCTTGGGATGCCTCAGAGCGTAAGCCCCAAATATCTCGTCCCGCATGACGTTAAATTGTATTTCGTCCCGCATGACGTTAAACTGTATCCCGTCCCACATGACGTTAAACTGTATCGCATCCCGCATGACGTTAAACTGTATCGCGTCCCGCATGACGTTAAACTGTATCGTGTCCCGCATGACGTTAAACTGTATTCAGTCCCGCATGATGTTAAACTGTATCCCCCCTCTTGAGTCATCTCAGAACGTAAGCTCCATGCTGTACTCCACTATCCATCCTGATCCTTACCTGGGCTGCCACATCCCGGTGAGATCATGCCACCCTTTCCCACTCCATGTTATACGGGAGGCCGCCCACGTGCTGGCCCCGACATCGGTGTTCCCCCCTAGGGATCCTTTAACCCGATCCGTCTCCGCAAGACGTTAAACTCGCGACATACCCCGTGTTAAACATGGGAAGCTGATGAAAACCTTAGATGGTACATATTCCCCGCGTTCGATGTGGGATGCCTCGGGCTTCCGCGCCCTCGAGAAGCCCTGCGATGAGGGACCAAAGACAGACATGCCGACGATGCCCCAACGTGACCATTCTCCTCACCGCAGGTTGCTGTCCCGACAAGACCCCTTGGAGCATCTTGACGGAAGCAGCGTAATTAACTGGCATCCATGTAGATATGGCACCAGGAATGAGCTTCACGAATCTGTCTTAAATCTATGAGGGATACCCGGACTAGGTAATGAGCTCCGAGGAGTAATCCACAAAGGGAAGAACCGACATCCCATCATCTCGGTTTTGATCAAGATGCAGATGTCCCTGAACAAGGAACAAATGCCGCCCGCCTTTGGAAAGCGGGAATGCGGGGCCACAAGCAGCGCGCCCTCCCCGGCGGACGGACGCGCGCGCCCCGGCAAAAGCGTCGGAAACAAAAAATAGCGAACCCGACGTGAAGAGGTTCTCCTCAACATAGGGAATGGTAGCCATTGGTGCATCGGAATAATAGCATGTCACCAGGTCCGAGTAACCCTCACCGGGACGTGAACCCACCAGGGGTCGAGGCCGTCAGGACGTTGACTACTCCGTTCTGTGACGTCGTCAGCGTGGTTCCCTCTCGCCGACCACTGAAGACGGAATGATGCCAGGCCTTGGTTGTTGATCTACTTTCCTGTTGATAATAATGGGTTCATCTCCCTGTTTCCAGGAATCAGATCACTGCATTCGGAGCTCGATCGCCACCTACCCACCGGCGCAGGGGCAGGGGCAGTGCCGATGTGACTACCCCGCGCGGTCCCACCTATCCCACGGTCACTCCGACTTCGACCGCCGTAGCAGCCAAGCGCTTGCGCCCCCTCTCCCTGTCAGAAATCATCCAATGAAGGGTGATCAATAACCTGGTTCGTAGGTATGACGAGGAAGGGGTCATCCCCACTAGGGGCATGGCCCGCTTGGATCTAGAGGCGGCCATGCCTCACCACCATCGCCGCCCTCGAGGGCCGCGCAGGGAGCTGCCGCTCCCCACGCCGACATTTAACCGCTTCAGGAGCCTATCCCCGGAGCGCTTTGACACCTCTCTCCCCTACGCCAATGAGGTGGGGGATGTCCGGGTCCACCCGATCGACGATCCATCACAGGGGTTACCGGCAAGAACCCCCGCCAGGCTACGTCTACGCCGCCGCCCGACTCCCCGAGCCGAGGAGCAGGCAGTCTTCATGCCCGCACCGCCAGCTCCGGCCCATCTGACTCGACGCCAGCGTCGGGCGCGAGTGGGGGAGAATGCCCGTCCTGGGGCACCAGCATCAGCAACCATTATGGCCCCAGCCACTGCTGAATCCTATTCCCAGATCCCTGCGCATGTTGAGTAGGGGCAGCCGCGTGCCCAACTGGGATCGAAACCCCGACCGCCCTGCAGGTAGGTTGGGTAAAATCTCCCGGTCGCGGACACTTGCAATGGCCACTGCGGACCAATCCGCGGTAGTGCCGCTCACCATGAAGGCTCATTCCATGCCACCAATCTGGGAATCCAAAAGCTTCTTCGCAACAGCTATGCTTTGGGTATGACTCTTTCCAGGACCCACTGCATGGGGTATGAGGTCACTCCCCCTACCGCCAGTCGCAAGCATGGAGCCGTTGTGTATCCAGTCGCTCACTCACATGGAGGTCCTCCCCATGTCCCTTTCGACATTTGTCCCGGTGCTTCTGGCACCCCGGCCTTCGGTCCCCTCTTCCCCAGCTCTATTGTGGCCGGGGGACCCTATGAAGGAAGTTGTCCTTACCCTGAGGAGCTACCCAGGGGCAGGAAGGCCGGGCGTAGTCGCCGTAGGAGGAATGTCAGGGGAGTCCGGACGGGAATCAGACCAGTCCGTTTCTCGGATTCTGAGGTAGAGTACGATTCGACGATAGAACCTCCCCCCAACCTTTCGAGTTGAGGGAAGGGATGGGGACGCGGCGCGTTAGTCTCATAATCCCCGAATGCGAGATCCGTATGATTACCTCCTCCCTTCGAAGGTATATCCCGGAGGACGAATACTTGGTGTACCGCCAGGGATCAAGCCCGCAGTTGCCGCTGATCTCCTCAGAAGCACCTCCCGCCCCTGTTAGGGAGGATGAGGAACCTTTCTAAGGACCAACGGAAGGATCGCGAGGCGACACACCCTCGACGAGCACCGACATTGTGACATGAGTCCCATCCACCGGCCCATCCTATCGCGATGTGGCGGCCAGGGCACTGCAACCTTGGGAGGATGACCCAGGGATCGGCGGCCAATCGGCCTGTTCGCTGTATTCCCCACCGGCCAGCCCACCGCCCCGATGGCCTGCCTCGGCGCCATTGCCAATTCCTCGACTTTCCTCGGTGGATGAGAAGGGGCGGCAAGTTCCGGACCCCGAGCCGGAGCCGTGGAGCATCTGGACCATTCTAGTAGTGGGCCACTTCCCGGAGAAGTTTTGGCCGGTCGCAGAATCGGGTTTTGATGTGCCAGAGTCACTCACCCTGGGAAAGTTTGAATGCTTCCGCCAGATCCTTCAGGTGAATCACTCCCGCCTCCGTCATCAGCTAGCGCCTTATCCCGGGAGCCAAGCGCATCTCGAGGAGATTGGTGAGCAGTGCCGCCGGGTTGACCTAACAGCACTCCCCGCGGTCCGGCACCCCGAGTCGCTGGGCCTCCACGAGGCCCTTCAGCGACAATGCGTACATAGTTTTCAAGTACTCCACAGAGTTATTGAGGAGGCCACCCCCACGTGCACGTCCGCGGGTGGGGGCAGTACGCTGCTCTCCTCTTCTGTGCGATCCGCCGGCAGCCCGATCCACTGGGCGGCCCTGATGAAACGTCGCCAAGGGAAGTCACGGTCAACATGGATAACCTTTCAGATGAGGGAAACTTTGTGGATCCCCTCGACGGGGACTCACCCCCCGAGGACAGGCTGCTACTGGACCCATCTGGGTGGATTAATCACCAACAGAGGAGCCTCCTAGGACTTCCTGTACCCACGGAGGCACTGGCGCTGGGCCGAAACATCGGCAAGGGTAAAGAGCCCGTCGGGTCTGTCAAACTCGCCGACCCATCTGCCTCAGTGCAGAAGGAAGAGGAAGATCCCGAGAAGGCCACGCTGCGCCAACAGCTAGCCGAGCAAAAGAGACTGGTTGATGAGCTCCTGGCCAAACGCATTGCAGAGCGGCAGCCTGTCTACGACAACCCTAGACCAGGACAGCAGGGGAAGGAGCATCTACCCCTTACTGAGATCCCCCCGGGAAACCGTGACCGTGTCATGTTCGCCGACAGGGGAGACACTGGATCCCATGGAAAGAGGGCGTGATATGTTTCACCGAACCCTCCCGAGCAGCGAGGCAACCTGGGAGACCCTGCTCGGTTTCCTCCCGCCGCTCCGACAGTCGCTCCGCCAGCTGCCCCCCGAGCCGCTGAGCGCGACTATCGTATCGAAGAGCCTGGCAATACGCTTGTGGTTAGATATCCCCTCCAAGACATGAATCCGCATCCGGATGATCTGATGGAGGTACTCATCACTCGCTTGGAGGCCCTGGAAACTCGGCAGGTGGCGATCCCACCGGATGGCAAGCCGTACCCTGCATGGGTGGATGACATGCCGACCCCGCCAGGATTTGGGAATCCCACTTTTGCCCCCTTTAACAGGACCGGAGACCCGCCACAACACTTGGCCCACTTCAACTCGAGGTGCGGGCCTATGTTGGGGACTCCGGCGTAGCAGGAGGCTACCAAGCTCCGGTGCTTCGTTCAGACGCTGGAGGGACCAGCGTTTGTTTGGTACAGCCAGCTCCCTGTTGGATCAGTGACTAGCTGGGAGGACCTTCGTCGACAATTCCTCTACCAGTTCAGTTCCACAACCCGGAAGACGAAAATTGCAGACCTCTTCAGGGGCAAGCAAAGGCCCGACGAGCGAGTCGCGAACTTCGTCGCCCGGTGGAAGGGGCTCACGTACTCCCTTGACATGCCACTGACTTAGGAGCAATTACTGACAATGTGTGTGGGGAACGTCAAGGCGAAGTTGGTTCCTTCCCTGATCACGCATAATTACCCTAGAGGGTTCCGAGACTTCTCGGACAAGGCTCAGTGCCTCGAAGAAGCCCTACAACAGGCCAGTCAGGCACGCCCGCTGCCTCCTGTGATCTCCGCAAGGAGAGCTGCCAGAGCCGAGCTCACTGCTGTGGCGCAGATAGAGGCCCCCAGACAGCTAGAGTTGCTTCCGGTGAGGCCAGCTCATCAGGCTCATAGGGGTCCACCCCCACAGCCTCCGGCCCCGCAGCGACCGCCTCAAAATCGGCAGGCGCCTCCGCGTAACGCACCGCCACCACCTAGGCGAGGTAATCCGGCTCCGCCTCCTCGTCCTGATCCTCCGGTCCCTAGCCATGGACATCCCCCAAGGGTCCCCTTTCCAGGCAGAAGGAATCAAGCTTACTCGTTTAGCGAGGCCCAGGTCCCCGGTTATTTCCATAGCACCTTGGAGCAGAGGATCGTGCGGCTGCCTGAGTGCCGGAAGCCAGAAGAGGCGTGTCTCACGGATCGCCCTAACTACTGCCCTTATCACCGGTTCCTGGGACACACAATCCAATAATGCTATGTGTTCAAGGACTGGCTCCAAGACCAGATTGACAACAACATAGTCAGGTTGGGCCCAACCCCGACACAGGTGGCAGGTGTCTTCGTGGGATCAGATGGCAGTAGTGACGACAGGGGTGGGTGGGAACAGGTTTCCGACCGTGGGTCCCAGATGTATAAAGACTGGATGACCCGCAGGATGGTCACCCGTGCCCATGGCATCATCCGTGCCCGCCTGGACCAGCCAGAGCCCTCAGAATCTGCGAGCGCCACTTTGGCCTCGTCGTCCCATCCTACTTCTTCCCAGAAGAGCAGGCGGCGACTCAAGAATAAAGAACACGCCCTGCCATTTCCGTCATCTTCTCGTATGCTTGGCGATTTCATGCCCCCGGGAATGGGGATCCCTCCGAGACCCCGTCCGGTAATGGATGACTCCTCGACCGAGATCCTGGGGTACGCTTCGGTTAATACCTTAGAGTTGGTAAATCCCTTTGTGTCTCCCGACGACGAGGAGCGCTGGGTGAACCTCCCCGAGAGCCCGGGGTACACTTCGGTTAATACCGTAGAGTTGGTAAATCCCTTTGTGGATCCCGACGACGAGGAGTGCCGGGTGAACCTCCCCGAGAGCCCGGGGTACGCTTCGGTTAATACCGTAGAGTTGGTAAATCCCTTTGTGGATCCCGATGATGAGGAGCGCCGGGTGAACCTCCCCGAGAGCCCGGGGTACGCTTTGGTTAATACCGTAGAGTTGGTAAATCTCTTTGTGGCTCCCGATGACGAGGAGCGCCGGGTGAACCTCCCCGAGAGCCCGGGGTACGCTTCGGTTAACACCGTAGAGTTGGTAAATCCCTTTGTGGCTCCCAACGACGAGGAGCACCGGGTGAACCTCCCCGAGAGCCCGGGGTACGCTTCGGTTAACACCGTAGAGTTGGTAAATCCCTTTGTGGCTCCCGACGATGTGGAGCGCCGGGTGAACCTCCCCGAGAGCCCAGGGTATGCTTCGGTTAATACCATAGAGTTGGTAAATCCCTTTGTGGCTCCCGACGACGAGGAGCGCCGGGTGAAACTCCCCGAGAGCCCGGGGTACGCTTCGGTTAATACCGTAGAGTTGGTAAATCCTTTTGTGGCTCCCGACGACGAGGAGCGCCGGGTGAACCTCCCCGAGAGCCCGGGGTACGCTTCGGTTAACACCGTAGAGTTGGTAAATCCTTTTGTGGCTCCCGACGACGAGGAGCGCTGGGTGAACCTCCCCGAGAGCCCGGGGTACGCTTCGGTTAACACCGTAGAGTTGGTAAATCCCTTTGTAGCTCCCGATGACAAGGAGCGCCGGGTGAACCTCCCCAATGTCCCCAGCCGTCGTCAACGTCGACGGAGCCGTGGCTACGTGAATCACCGGGGCACGGCGGTCGTCACCTCCAGTCAGGCCGTGCACACCACCGAGACCAGGCAACAGGCCCGGTGTAGAGAGCAGCACTCGCGGCTCCCTCATCCGGTGAAAACAGGTTCGCTTCCACCACCGTTTGTGTTGCTGGATCGGGCAGAATCGCCTTGCCCGCGTCGCAACCAGCCCAGCCCTGCCGCTGGCCAACTACAGCCTTCCGTTCCTAGCATGGCAGCCACCTCCAGGGCTTCAGTTAGTGAACAGCGGGATGTGCCTAGTACCAGTCAGTCACCGGTCCCGCCAGCAGGGCCCGTCATGCCCCCAATCGTAGAGCGACCTCCTGTAAGCAGAAGCTCGCGTTTGGGGAGAAAGTATGATGTACTGAAGCATCTGGCCGGCATTACAGCGAGGCTTTCCATCCTTGAGGCCCTCCGCCTATCGTCTGAAATGTGTGAGGCACTCGTCGAGGCTCTGAGGATCCCCCTGCAGTTTGAAACGGAGGTAGCGACCGAAAAGCCTTCCACACCGAGGTGATTCAGGACGCCGAATGTCAGGCGGTCATCTCATTCTTCGGTGAAGATGAAGACCCTCCCATACAGGGGCACATCCGCCTGCTGTACATCACCAGCCAGTTCAATGGCGTGGAGGTCCGTCGCTGTCTTGTCGACACGGGTTCTGGGATTAACTTGATCCCAACTCGGACACTGCAAAAACTGGGGTTGTCCGAGGATGATTTAACTCCCTCCAACCTCAGAATCCAGGGGTATGACAGGACCGAGCAAACTCCACTCGGCAAGATTCGTCTGAAGACCCAGTTCGGCGACTTAATTTCCAATACTGAATTCATGGTTGTCTCTCAGGACACTGCCTATAACGCGTTGATGGGAAAGCCGTGGCTCCATCTTCACACATCAGTTCCCTCATCATACCATCAGTGCCTCAAATACTCCCTTAAGGGTTGAGTGGGTGTGCTCCAAGGAGATGCGTCCCCGTTTGCCTCTTTTGAAGCTCGTTACCTGGACGCAGACTATTACAAGAGCAAGGAAAAGCAGATCCTGGCAGGTGAGGTTGAGCCTGCCGCTATCGCAAGTGATCCCTGGGCAGGTTTGGATGACGCATATGTCTTACCAATCCATCGGTTGGAGGCCACAACTCCCGATATGGGAGAATGCTTTGTTGTCTCGGGTACCAGAGGAATGAATATTTCCGGGTCTAAGAGACAGTGGGAAATCACCTCATACTCTTACACCAACCAGGCCCGGGTGATCGCCGAGCCTCCTACCCCCGTACGATATCGGGACATTGGGCTTATGGCAACGACGGTGCGTCATACGTGCATGTTTCGCCGATCTGGGATCGACCGGCTCAGGCCAACGCGACACCACTGCTTCAATGTCGTAAAGAGTGGCCCCTTGGACCGCAGGCCGGATGGGATTGGATCAAACTCCTTTGTCGCTACGGTCTCTGCGGTGCATGAGCCTCCCGTCGTGACGACCTCTACCGCCCAAGCCGGTGCTAGCTCCCCATCAGGGTCGAGCATCCCCAAAACGGCTCCCCCCATGGATGATCTTTCCCCAAGTGGAGAAGAAGACATGAAAGATGCTCCTCCTGCCTTTGAGGAGGGCGTCTCCGCCACGGCCGACGAGCTCATACAGGTGAACCTCGGTAGTGAGGCGGACTCGAGACCCACATTGATCAGCGCCGCTATGCCTCCCGAGGAACGGAAATGGTACATAGAATTCCTCAGACATCACCGTGATGTGTTTGCCTGGAGTTATGACGAGATGCCGGGACTAGATCCCCAGGTAGCCGTCCACCGCCTTTGCCTCCCAGAAAACCATAGCGGGTTCAAGCAGCCTCCCAGAAAAAATGCACCCCTTTCACGGTGCCATGGTTGAGGCCGAAGTTGATAAGCTCATTAAGGCCAACTTCGTCAGGGAAGTCCAGTACCCTAGGTGGCTAGCCAACATTGTGCCCATCAGGAAGAAGAACGGGCAGATCAGGGTATGCATCGACTTCCGCGATCTTAATCGCCACTGTCCGAAGGATGACTTTCCCCTTCCCGTGACAGAGTTGTTGATCGACGCAACGGCCGGGTTCCAAGCCCTCTCTTTCATGGATGGGTACTCCGGGTATAACCAAATCCAGATGGCCCCTGAGGATGAAGAGTACACTGCCTTCAGGCCCCCCCAGGGCACTTTCTGCTATCGGGTTATGCCTTTCAGCCTGAAGAACGCCGGTTCCACCTATCAACGGGCTATGCACTGCATATTCAAGCCGATCCTTGGGACGCTGGTGGAGTGCTATGTAGATGACCTGGTGGTTAAATCTCGTCAGCGTCAGGACCATCTCAAAGACCTTGAGAAAGTGTTCGGTTTGCTTCGTTCTCATCACTTGAAGATGAACCCGTTGAAGTGTGCCTTTGGGGTCACCTCCGGAAAGTTTCATGGATTCATCATCAGGTATCGAGGTATCGAGATCGACCCAGAGAAGATCAAGGCCATCAGTCAGATGCCTCCCCCGAGTAATATTTTGGAGCTTCAAGGCCTCCAAGGCCACTTAGCCTATATACGCCGATTCATTTTGAATCTAGCCGGCAAGTGTAAGCCCTTCTCTCGGATCATGAAGAAAGGCGCCGCCTATGGGTGGGATGAAGAGTGCCAGACCGCTTTTGAGGAAATCAAGCAGTATCTGCTTCAACCTCCGGTCTTGATGCCACCCGTTCCTAGAAGGCTGCTGGTACTTTACGTGACTGCCCTGGAGCGATCCCTCGACACCCTTCTCGCCCAGAAAAACAATGAGGGAACAGAGAATAGCCTCTACTACCTCAGCCGCATGCTCCTCGATGCGGAGATTAGATATTCTCCCATCGAGAAGAGCTGCCCGGCGCTCGTATTTTCCGTACAGAAATTGCGGCACTACTTGCAGCACCATGAGGTACTGTTGGTATCTCGGGTAGACCCGTTGAAATACATCCTGAGTCGGCCTATGTTGACCGGCCGATTGGCACGCTGGGCGGTGATCCTCCAGCAGTTCAAAATTAGGTCCGTACCTCAGAAGGCCGTCAAAGGACAGGCGTTGGCAGACTTCTTAGCTCCTCATCCAACCTCTGCGGACCAGCCGCTGGATGTGGACTTTCCTGATGAGGCAATCCTCTCAGTCGATCACGCCAACCCATGCTGGCAGATGCACTTTGATGGTGCCTCCCGAATCCCTACCGGTAGAAGGCTCAACGATCCTAGGCTTAACAGAGTGGGCCTGGGTATCGTCTTCATCACCCAGGAGCATGCCGTGCTGCCATATTCTTTCTTATTGTCAGAGGGCTGCACCAACAATGAGGCAGAATATCATGCCCTCATCACTGGCCTCGAGTTGGCTCTGGAGGTTAACGTACCCCACCTATATGTAAAAGGCGACTCTGAGCTAGTCATCAAGCAGGTTAACGGTGACTACGGTTTCAGGAATCCAGAACTCGTGCCGTTGCTGGAGTGTACCCTCCATCTAATGGCTAAGTACCCCTCCCGACCAGATGTCGTTCACGTTCCCCGGTCGCAGAACAGTCGAGCATATGCTTTGGCCAGCCTGGCCGCATCACTCGCAGAGCCCGAACAGGATGACCTAATCATCCATGTGGCGCACCGAAGAGTCATTTCTCCTGTTATCCCGGAGGGCGGTCGTGGCCTGCGAGTGAACCATCTCACTGCTGGTGCCCCCGCGTCAGGACCCCCCTGGGGCTTCAGGCGAGGTGATCGAGATAGTTCCTGACTGGAGGACACCCTTGGTTGAATATCTCCGGCATGGCAATCTTCCGATGGACCGAGCGGAGCGGGAACGAATCCGGCACCGCGCGCCGCAGTTCACCCTTCAAAGCGGTCCCAGTCGTGAGCATCTCCTCTACAGGTGAGAGTTTGATGGTGTTCTCCTCCGTTGTCTTCAAGCAGTTGAGATCCCACAGGTCATGCAGGAAGTGCACGCTGGCTCCTGTGGCGCCCACCAGGCCGGGTCGAAGTTATCCCACCAGATTCAGAGACTGGGATACTTCTGGCCCTCCATGATCCACGACTGCATCGAGTACGCCAAGAGGTGCCATGTGTGCCATGTTCATGCTAACTTTGTGCATCGACCACCAGAGCCTCTCCATACTTCTAAGTATTCTTGACCCTTTTCAGTCTGGGGTTTGGATGTCGTAGGGCCCTACCTGCCGGCGACGGCCCGCCAGTGCCGATTCATCTTAATCGCCACTGATTTCTTCTCAAAGTGGGCAGAGGAAGCCCCACTTAGGGAAGTCAAGGCTGTTTCTATCGCCGACTTCGTGAGTTCCAATATCATTCACCGGTTTGGAATACCTCACGCTATCCTCACAGATAACAGAACCAACTTCCGAGCGGCCGAGCTGAAGAGATTGTACGCCAAGTACAACATTCGCTCGAACCACACCTCCCGCTATCATGCACAGGTGAATGGACAGATTGAGGCGTTTAACAAAACCCTCTCTAACATTCTGCAAAAAATGGTCGGTCAGAACAAGAAAAGTTGGCCGGACAAGCTCCCCAACGCCCTCTGGGATTATAGGACAACGACTCTCAATTCCACCCAGGTGACCCCGTATTCCTTGGTGTACGGAGCTGAGGCCGTCCTTCCCATCGAGGTCCAACTTCCCTCATTGCGCACGGCGGTTTACGACCATCAAGCGCCAGACAGAGTTGCCGAGATCCGTCTAGCCGAATTGGAAGCACTGGACGAAAGTAGGCTTCGCGCTTTACATAACCTGGAAAGGAATCAGAGCAGGATGGCTCGAGCTTTCGATAAGAAGGTTCGCCTCCGCTCCTTCCTGCAAGGTGACCTGGTGTTGGCTCTCAGAGCACCAATGATTCCCAGCAGGAAACCACCCAAGTTGGAGCCCAAGTGGGAGGGACCATTTATTGTCCACAAGGTCTATCCCAATGGTGCGTATTCCCTGGTGACTATGGATGGGGAGCGTATCACTCCTCCCACCAACGCCAGATTCCTCAAGAAGTACTTTGGCTAAACTGTATGGTCCTGCATGCCCTTAAACTGTATGGTCCTACATAACCTTAAACTATATGGTCCAGCATGAACTTAAACTGTATGGTCCAGCACGACCTTAAACTACACTCTACCCTACATCTGGGCTTCTCTTAGTCCGAGCTCTAAGACCTAAAACTAAGATCCATATTTCGTCCAACATGACGTTAAACTGTATTGTCAAGAACTACGTGTGGCTTGATTCTCATCCTCATGAGATACGTAGGATCGCCCGGACATTTCGTCTCGGGTCCAGCCCAGGAGTTACCAAATTCCACCCTTTCTTCCTTCTCGGTCAGAGCTCTAAGACCTAAAACTAAGATCTATATTCTGTCCAACATGACGTTAAACTGTATTTCCAGAACTACGTCTAGCTTGATTCCCATCCTAATGGGATACATAGGAACGCCCAGACCTTTCGTCTTTGGGTCCAGCTTGAGGTCCGCTGTCGCGTCTGTTTCGCCTTTGGGACTTCGATCACAGGGTCATGTGGCGTGGTGTGAGATTATGTCCCCATTCACGTCGGGTTTGCAATAGCTGCACCCCGCGCACCCTGTCCTCAGGGTTTATCCCTCCTCTGTCCAATGGCGTCTAAAGACGCATATCAAGAACTACGTGTGTCTTGATTCCCATCCTTATGGGATATGTAGGACCGCATGAACACCTAGATGTCAGGTACAACCCCATCTCTTAGGAGATCCCATGATCTCCTGGTGCCCAGGGTGTTTGACATTACGCCCCCTCTTTTGCCCAGGGATCCACCATCTCTTGGCCGCTCTCGGACTAAGCCCTCTGACCCTTTCCAATGGTCTGCTGATGTGCTCAAAGCACTCTGGTCTAGGACTTGGAGTGCCAGATTCAACTTAGGCAAGTTCCATCCACTTTCCAAGCTTCGTGTTCCCCTTCATTCGGGCCCCCGTCATCCTTCATACCCAGAGGGACCCCCCAAGAACGACCTGGATACAACACCCAAGGGCTCTCCTACCGTCATGGGCCAACGCCCCCGAGGATTTTAGACAACAAATTGATACAAATCCCGCATTACGAACATGGTCAGCGGTTGATGCTCATTTTTTTTGTCCCCATGGCTAACACGACAGGATGCTGTGTTGCGAACATGGTCAACAACAGTCCTCAGTCGTCATGCCGGTCCCCCAGGCCCTGAATGTTGGTGGCATGGTTCATGTCATTTTCCGCCCCGCCGTGCCAAGGTGGAATATCGACACTCCTTGTACTAACCCTCAGTAAACCCCCACACATCAGATAGACCGAGCTGCGTAACGGTGTCTCTCGGGGCTCCCACGGTCTGAGCGCTAGAGTATGTGCTTGGGTCTCTTCTTTACAGGTCGCGTGTAGCTTGACCTTCATCCCCTTAGGGGAGTGAGGAGTCTCCCATACACTGCGTTTTGGGCCCAGCATAGCTGGGAGATAGCATCTGCTGCCCCTCCCTGATCGTTGAACCCTCGTAGGCTCCTTTTCCCGAGGCTCCTCTCTCGGTTGGTCCAAACCATATGACCTTAAACTGTATTGTTGGTCCAAACCTTATAACCTTAAACTGTGCTGTTGGTCCAAACCATATGACCTTAAACTGTGCTGTTGGTCAAAACCTTATGACCCTAAACTGTGCTGTTGGTCCAAACCATATGACCTTAAACTGTATTGTTGGTCCAAACCTTATGACCCTAAACTGTGCTGTTGGTCCAAACCATATGACCTTAAACTGTGTTGTTGGTCCAAATCATATGACCTTAAACTGTGCTGTTGGTCCAAACCATATGACCTTAAACTGTGCTGTTGGTCCAAACCATATGACCTTAAACTGTGCTGTTGGTCCAAACCATATGACCTTAAACTGTGTTGTTGGTCCAAACCATATGAACTTAAACTGTGCTGTTGGTCAAAACCATATGACCTTAAACTGTACTGTTGGTCCAAACCTTATGACCCTAAACTGTGCTGTTGGTCCAAACCATATTACCTTAAACTGTGCTGTTGGTCCAAACCATATGACCTTAAACTGTGCTGCTGGTCCAAACCATATGACCTTAAACTGTGCTGTTGGTCCAAACCATATGACCTTAAACTGTGCTGTTGGTCCAAACCACATGACCTTAAACTATGATGTTGGTCCAAACCATATGAACTTAAACTGTGCTGTTGGTCCAAACCATATGACCTTAAACTGTGCTGTTGGTCCTACCACACGACCCTAAACTGTGACATTATCGTCCTGGCTGCACGACGAAAAACGACACCGCATTGTGGTGACCTCGTTGTAGAGGACATCACATTGGGTATTGGTCTTATGCCATGCCATATGTCAATGCCTATCACGGCTTGATGCTTGTGGAGAAACCATGGCCTGCTACTCTGGGCCTATCGCTTCACAACAAAAAAACCCCACTCACCTTAAAAGACAAACAAGATTTATCAAATGCCACTTCTTTTAGTGCAAGGGCCACGCCTGCACTCCCCTTTTCCCTTGGCACTGGTATCTTACCATGTCACTTTCAGAACTACGTATGGCTTGATTCTCATCCTTATGAGATATGTAGGAATTCCTGGGGCACTTCCCCGCGGGTCCAGCCTACCTCCGTTTTCGGTCCCTCGACTCGAGCGTTTCCCCGGAGAGCACATGTTAAGTAGGGCTTAGGTCCTCCTTCACGTCGGGTTTTTTGTAACCGCCTGGCCATGTGTCCGTTTCTCCCCTTTCCTCATGGTCCGAGCTCTAAGACCTAAAACTATGATCCTCATGGTCCGAGCTCTAATACCTAAAACTAAGATCCTCACGGTCCGAGCTCTAAGACCTAAAACTAAGATCCTCATGGTATGAGATCTAAGACCTAAAACTAAGATCCATATTTCGTCCCGCATGACGTTAAACTGTATTTCGTCCCGCATGATGTTAAACTGTATTCCGTCCCGCATGACGTTAAACTATATTTCGTCCAGCATGACGTTAAACTGTATTTTCAGAACTACGTGTGGCTTGATTCTCATCCTTATGAGATACGTAGGACCGCCCAGACGTTTCGTCTTGGGTCCAACCCCAGGGATAGCTGAACACCGTCCTTCTTTATTGTCAGCCCCTCAGCCCGACTTCATGAGAAATGGTGTAATCAGGATATCTACCCCGAGCATGTTCGGGATGCCCCATGGTAATGATGGGAAGTGGCAGTTCCCTCGCCAAAGAGGTCCTGCCTGGAAATTGGGATGACCCGTGATCAGGTTGGTATGTCTGTGTAATGCGCCTTCGCCCTGGTGGCGCAATATCGAGAGTGTTGGACTCTGTTGGAACAAGCCACCACTCCACCTCCCGCGCTTTGCGTTCCCCATTATTCGGACCCTCATTTCCTTTCGCGTTTGACGAGACCCCCTAACAGTATGGATGCTCGACCTATGGTCCGCCTACTGTCCTGGGCCAACGTTCCGGAGAACTGGTCATGTTTGACGAGACCCCCTAATAGTATTGATTCTCGATCTATGGTCCGCCTACTGTCCTGGGCCAATGTTCCGGAAAACTGACCAATGATATTTGAGTTAGGCCCCGTGTTTCAAACATGGTCAGCGGTCAGCCCTCATTTATTTTCCTCCCATTCCGGGCCAACGTGATATGGATGCTGTGTTTCCGCCACGGTTGACAGTTATCCTCCATGGTTGTGCCCCATTGGGTTCCGAATTTGGGCAGCGTGATGCACCCTTTCTCTCCATCCCCATATGTTCGGATGGATTTCAATGCCCCCGGCATTGCCCCGCTCGTGTGTTAAGGCACATTGAGAAGTCGACACATCAATCGGCCCGGGGTCTCTTCAAAAGTCCAGGCCCGATTTTGGACGCCTGAAGCTTGGTCAATGCCCCATAGTTGAACGGAATGATGGTACGAGCATCTCTTGCTTCTTGCATTGGGCATGTCCCACAGGAGCCTAGGGGTGAGTTGTTATTCGTTTTGAATATATGGTTGAGCGCATTAAACCAAGGGTACAAAAGAGTGGATTTGGCCATATATTGGATTGAGACGATGAGCAGTACAAGAAAAAAGTTTATGAGATGGAGAAAGAAAAGCCCTCAGGGTTTAGCATGCTGAAGTGATCCTTCCAGCGCTGCTACCCTCTGGCTGGTAGCCTCCAGGGTCGCTTTCCACTCTTCGAAGACTCTATCCTCATCGGCCACCACAGAGCGTAGCTCATCAGCCCTAGCTTGTGCCTGCACCTGCTCGCTTCGAAGCACGGTAATCTGGTGACTCCCCTCCACCAGTTGTTCCTGGGCATCAGCCAGCTGGGCAGTCAGTTGCTCCACGAGCTCAGAGCATGTTGCGATGAAGACCTATTTATCTGCCGCCTGCCCTTCGAGGTGCCGGACTTCTTGCTCCTCCCTCAGCAGCGCTTGAGCGCTCGTCGATCCTTCCTGGAACTGGGAAATGTCGGTGTGCCGGCTGATCTCGTGCATATTCTCGGCCATGTAATCACGGACCGTTAGATGAAGGCGCTGAGCATCAGCCCCTCCGGCGCACAGGAAGCGCAGCCAGGTCTGAAGTGATCCCATCCGCCTCAGCCAATCGGACTGGGGCTGCCTGAGAAAGCGCTGGATACACTTCCACCCCTTGCGCCGTGTCATCCGGCTCTCCTTGGCTGCCTCTGAGTCTGAGTCATCAATCTCCTCAGGGTCAGCAGGTCGGTATATGGGGAAGGCCGCCAGCAGATCGGCAGCAGGATCCACCCCAGGGATGTCTTCATGAGGAATAGAATCCTCGACGTTCGGGCGACCTTACCTCGCCCCAGCAGCAATGATACCTCCACCAGCTTCCGACCACGTTTCGGGAACAGCGCCGCTGATGTCCGCCGCCCTCTGTTCATATATTTTCGGGGCCGACCCAGTGTAGAGAGCATGTTCCGAGCGAGGTGGTACGTCCGCCGCTGGTCCACTCGCGGATGGCCCGGGCTCCGCAGCCTGACGTGCCTCCAGTGTTGAGATCACTGCGCAGGGCATACACTGGTCAGATGGGATCTTTTGACACCAAAAACCATTAGTGAAGCGTGAGACTTACAGGAATCCAGAGCGTCGTTCCCCAGTGTTCCGGCCGCTGCCGGAGCCGCCATAAGGGGAGACCCCTCTGCGCTGGTTAATTCAATGATGGGTGTTAGATCCCCATCATGTCCCACTGGTTCCTCTCCGCCTTCCTCTGGTGGGGACGCCCGTCCACCGCTCAGTTGCTCCTGAGTAGGATGGGGAAGTGAGTTAGAAGTTGGAAAGTATAATGGATGAATGAGGGAAATGAATGAAGACAGAGACAAACCTCGAGAATCTTGGTTATGTCGAGATCAGAGTTAGCAATCTTGTCGTTCTCTCGGAGACTCCCTTGGTAGGTTGCCCTTTGAGAATCCTCACCTTCAGGCTCCTCTTCTTCATCTTCTCCCTCACCTTCGTCCTCTCCGGTTTCCTCCTCCCCCTCCGGCTCTTCATCGCTGTCACCTTCTCCCGGCGGCATCGCTTCCGGATCATGCTCCTGGCCGAGCATCACTTTCACTAGGAAAGTTGGCTCTGCACGCCGCCCCCTTTGGCGTGCGTATGCGTCCATGGACATAAGATAAGTGTTCTCCTATGGAAGTTCACTCGGTCGGTAATCCGAATGAGCCTTACCTCCGGCAGTTGGATCCCGTTCTGCATTATCTTCTGCCAGATGGCTTCGACGCTCAGCGATTGCCGTAGGGTCATCCAGGCCGACCACAGTGCCAGGAGAATTGCCTCTTGAGAAGGTTCGAGCAGATATCTTATCTGCTTCCCAGGCAGTTCCCTGGCCACCTCATGTGACCCACCTGCGGGTAACGAGAACGTGGAGGCACCATGTGATGTCCTCACTACCGAAGTCCCGGCCTGTGCAAGCCTCGCTGTCTGACGCGCCCTTGGTTCTCCCCTTCCGACGGCACCTTACCTTCTTTCCCATCGCCTGGTTTCCGCGCGAGTAACCTCGAGTTGCCGGACGCGCTTGCATAATAGCCCCTCAGGGTACGCAATGGTCCAGTTTTTGGCATATTCGGTTTCTAGGCCGACATCGACCCTGGTGGGAGGGAGAGTAACGACGTCGCCAGAGCCGAAGGTGGTGAACATCAACCACATATGGCGCAGGACGCATGGATTCTTCTCCTTACAGACAGCCGTGAATACCTTCTTCGACATTCGCTGGAGGCACCCGAACTGCCTGGCGAATCGGGATGGCACGTACGGCTTGCAGATCACCTTCCCGTCGATTCGAGCCACGAGCACCCCACCCCGAATGCTCTGGAAGTATTCCTGCTGTTCCAGAGAGCCTTGCCCGTTGTCCACCAGCTGGCCAACCGGGGTGGGGAACGGGCTGAAGTTGAAGTTGGCATGGTTACCAATGCAGATCCTCACACCCTCCTCATTGAGCATCAATGGCGCCACCCCTACAATGTTTAGCAAGGATGATATCAAGCCATTGCCCGGAGGACGGACGACGTTTGGGAAAGTATACCCGCCGAGATGAGCTGCCACCTAGCCATGGAAGATCTGGAAGGGACCACAGACTCTCCGAGGCGACCCCCCTCGTGAGATGCGCCCCAGAATGGTATACAGCTTGGCTAGGATGGGGATTCCCAAGTTGAACCGTTTGTTGGCGGCCATGGAGCCCGCCGTCACAAAAGTCGCTGGACGGATGCCCATCCTCGCGTCCCGCACCGGCAGGAGCCACCCGCTCAGGAAGGCGACAAGGAACCCGACATACCAGATATTCGGGTCCCGGGCCTCAATGACGCGATAGCCCCATGATTGGTATTCCCCTACCTCCAGGTTCTTCCAGTATGACCCATCCTTGCTCCTCTGAGTCGCGGTTCGGCACCGTTTGCCCCGCCCTGGCATCTTGACGGCGGGATCCTTCTCAAGGAACAGGCTGAACCAGCCCTTGTAGGCGATGTCCTTCAGGAAGTCCTTGACCCCCAGCCTCTCCTTGGCCAGCTGCAGCAGGTGCCATGTCAGCATAGGCATCTACGACCTGTCTCCCCAGGTGTTCTTTGGAGGAACGAACTCGTCATATTGGTAACCGTCCAGTGGGATACCACCGATGCAGTGAACGTCCCATAGACTGATGCCGACTTCCCCATGATGAAGGTGGAACGTGTTGGTTTCAGGAGACCACCGGGTGAGTAGCTCCGGTCCGAGTTCAGGCTGACGGTGGAAATGGAACTGCGATGTCCATACCGCCTCGAACAGGCCGATATACCACAGTTCGTCCCCGAACTGGTCACAGGTATGGTGAACCCAGAACACCCAGGCCCATTCGCTGGTAAATTTTCCCCCAGACCGCAGGTCCCAATCCTTCAGCCAGCCCTTCGTGTCATCCGTGATGCTTTGGAAGAATGTGCTCGTGTAGAGGGCCGAAGAATCCTCCGCCACAGGCTCGTCCCCGGTAATGGTCCTAGTCCTCGGGTTCATGACATATACATCCATGTGTCTAGTTTCCCTAGCAGGACGACCGTTGTTGATGATGTTTTAGCGAGGAAGTTCTTCCTCCCGAGTCACCCAGGACCGCGGTGTGTCCACTTCGAAGCCCGGCAGTGGCACCTCCTCCAGGATGCCAAAGTTCCAGAGCGGGAGGTTGTCAGACAGGGGATACATCTTTTGGGCCAGAGTCAGTAGATTGAACAAGGTGAGATTGTTGGAGATGATCACCTTGGCGCCATATACCTCCTCGTTCACCGCCATTTCTGTCCTATGGGCAGCGGCTTCCCCCTCATCGACTTGGTTTGCAGCCATCTCAAATTTTTTGGGAGTTGGGCGAAATCAGGATGCAGTGCGTGGAATCGGAGTGTTCGACGCGCAATCTGGCTGAGTTGTGCGGAATCTTGGAGATGAGCGCGCAATCGGAACGCGAAGCGCGGAGGATCCCGGTCTGGCGTGAAATCACTGCCAAATTTCGGAAGGAATTCCGCGCTGCCAGTGCGTTATTACGCGCAGCCACAGAGCGATTTCACGCACGAGAGCGAACAACTTATCGCGCAGAAAAAAGAGGATGTATGGAGTTGGGACCCAGTTCCCCTTTTTATAGGCGAGGCCAGGGTTCCGCGCAGCGCGGAAAGAGGATTCCGCGCGAGTCTGTCATTTTGCACGCCACATCGAAATTTTGCGCGCAACTTGACCAGGAGGCTCTGCACTTTGGCGTTTCGGCGTTTCCCTTGGAATCAGATCGTTGCGACCTCTCACCGATCCAATTCCAAGGGGGGAATTTTTTGACGCCGAAAAAAATCCCACAACTCCTGGAAGAAGTTTCGGAATGACGAAGCGAAGTCATATTCGGAATCAGAGGCCCGATCCGGAGGCCCGAGAAGTGGTGTGCGAAATAAAGGAGGATCCGCGCGCAAAAATGTTCTGCGCGCGAAGTGCTCCCAGGATTCGCGGAATTGGACCGGTGAGGCGTGCAATAATTGCGCACCCCGTTTCTCCACGGCGAGGTTTTTCTCGCAAGCGGTTCCCGACATGGAAAACTTCGCGCGCCACCTGTATTCCACACCGGAGGTCGCCTATAAATATAAGGTGACCCCGAACAGTTTGGGGGTTGAGGAATCCGAAGAGACTCTCGTGCGCGCAATTAGGCTCCCCCTGCGCGAAAGATGACATCCAGGTAATCCCGAATTCCGCGCAAACTTGCCCCGGAGTTCGCCTTTGCACACAACTCCACCGGCTTCAGTGAATTTTCCCCTTCCCCCGGTTTCCCCACTTGTGCGCAATCCGTGGTCCGTGCGCGCAATACCCTGCCTTGTGCGCAAAACATTGCACGTAATTCCCTCTTCGCGCGCAATTACATTACTCCAATTGTGCGCCGTCCCAGTGTTTTACGCGAAAATCGTCCCTTTTGCGCGCACAAAGCCGAGGACCCCTCACCTTGACGCCCCTTGGCTTCCACCTGCACCGGCACCTGATGTCTCCCCTGCCAGGCATGCACGCCATGCGTTGTTTTCCCACACGACCTTCTAGGCTCGTGCAAAGTAACCTCAAGGTCCCTTGATCCGTGTTTCCCATTGCGTTAATTTTCCTTATGCTTCTCCACATAGGCACGCTAACGACTATTGCTTCTTCACATAGCCACGCTAATGTGGACCCCCCGGTGGTTTGCCCTGCGCCCCCCTTCATCACAGCCTTGCCAATGCCTTCCGTTCCACAAGGGGTAGAGGGTGTTGGGCATGTAATCCCTAGGGATGTGGAGAGAACCCACCTTGTCCAAGATGCAGGACGTTAAACTGCTAAGCACCTCGTCCTTAACACAAGACGTTAAACTGTGGTCCGACCCCGTGCTTCGCACGCAGGGTCCCCCCAGCTCGGACATTTTTTACGCCCACTCGTCTCCACGGGAGTGGACTCTTCTTCACATGGAATGAGATCCTCCTTGTCAGAGCGGCGTTTGTCCGCGGGGGAAGGGCTGCCTTAGAGCGTAAGACCCTAACCTTTCTTGCAGATGATTGCACCCGTGCATCTCCGTACTTCCCCCCTGCCAAGGCCAGTGGAGTCATTTTCTCACTGCGCTTTGTCGCACCACAGGCCTCCACCCTGGAGTAAGCCCCGACCCCAAGGGCCGCTAACCACGCGTAAGCCCCTATTTCCTCTTTGGGCCGCTCAACGCGTAAGCCCCATTCCACTTCTCACGGACGCACCCTCCGCGATGTGATCGTCTGGTCCCTGGTGCCTCTTGTTTCCCACACCGAGCATGACTCACGTGGGATTAGAGTGTGCATCGACCATGACATCCTCCTATGGGCCGCCTTAGAGCATAAGCCCCATCCCAGCGAACTACGTGGACTTTAATTCATGCTAACGCATGGTACGTAGGAAGCCTCCACGAGGTTCAAGCCCACCACCCGGTCGTCCCAACCTCTCCATGTCGGTTCCCTGACCACCTTGGTCTGCCTCAGAGCGTAAGCCCCAAATCTCTCGTCCCTCATGACGTTAAACTGTATTTCGTCCCGCATGACGTTAAAATGTATCCCGTCCCGCATGATGTTAAACTGTATCGCGTCCCGCATGACGTTAAACTGTATCGCGTCCCGTATGACGTTAAACTGTATTCCGTCCCGCATGACGTTAAACTGTATCCCCCCCTCTTAGGCCATCTCAGAACGTAATCCCCATGCTTCACTCCACTATCCATCCTGATCCTTACCCGGGCAACCACATCCCGGTGAGATCATACCACCCTTTCCCACTCCATGTTATATGGGAGGCCGCCCATGTGCTGGCCCCAACATTGGTGTTCCCCCTAGGGATCCTTTAACCCGATCCGTCTTCGCAAGACGTTACACTCGCGACATACCCCGTGTTAAACATGGGAAGCTGAGGAAAACCTTAGATGGTACACATTCCCCGCGTTCGATGTGGGATGCCTCGGGCTTCCGCGCCCTCGAGAAGCCCTGCGATGAGGGACCAAAGAAAGACATGCCGACGATGCCCCAACGTGACCATTCTCCTCACCGCAGGTTGCTGTCCCAACAAGACCCCTTGGAGCGTCTTGACGGAAGCAGCGTAATTAACTGGAGTCCATGTAGATATGGCACTGAGAATGAGCTTCACGAATTCGTATTAAATCTATGAGGGAGACCCGGACTAGGTAATGAGCTCTGAGGAGGAATCCACAGAGGGAAGAATCGACATCCCATCATCCCGGTTTCGATCAAGGAGCAGACGTCCCTGAACAAGGAACGGATGATGCCCGCCATTGGAAAGCGGGAATGCGGGGCCACAAGCAGCACGCCCTCCCCGGCGGACGAACGCGCGCGCCCCGGCGAAAGCGTTGGAAACACCCATCACACCGTTTTGGGTTCCATCCACGTACTGATGTAGTACACGGCGCCGGGTTCAGTCCGCGTAGTGGTACACAACATAGAGCACCATATTGAAGGAGGGTCTGGGAGATTATAATTCGTGGGGAATTCCTATGAAAGAAGTATGTGGTTCGTGGTTCACCAATTAGGTTTGTGATTCTACTATTTTTATTCAATTACCCAGTTTTATGGTTCGCGACCGACTGTACCTGTGGAGAGCATGGTTCGTGATTTGGACTTCGTCGATGAATTGAGACTAAAGATGAAGTCTTCTTTGAAATATTTCTTCCAACCTCTGAATCCCATTCAAGATTTATTTATCCATCCCCTTTGTCTTTCTATTGTGCTCATTTTATAGAGCATCAGGGTAATTGTATCTATTAGGCACATGAAACCATTTGCAGAGGCCCATGAGGAGATATCCTGACCCACAGAAGACTTAGTAAACCAGGGTTTGTAGAGGCTTCAGTTCATGATAATGGTTCGTAGAACCCTACTGATTGGATTTTTCCTCAAATTGATGAGTTCATAGCACGGTACGCGGATGATATTCACACGCATGAGTCCTTTGGTGATGTGGTTCGCGCTACGACTTGTTTGCTGACCATCGCTCCACGGGCCAGCAGTTTGTGGATCATTTCATGTACCCATTGGTTCACGATCCAGGTGGTCCATGGACCTTTCCTGGTGATGGTACACAGGCCACTTGAATTTCTTTTAAAACTTGAACCTCTTAAAGTTTCTTCAAGAATTTGCAACTCAATTTGAGTCCATTCACCTTTCCAGACTTGTAGAAGTAACTGCTTTCTTCTGCAAAGTGATTGTGAGGTATTTTCTCCCTTTGTTAGAGTTTTCAAGACCCTATAAATGAGTAATTTACAAAATCAATATTTTTATATAAATTAAAGTGGGTGTTAATATCAGTGATAAGGAGTATGATCCCTGATTCATTGGGATGAAAAACTCATTTTAAAGGAACTTTGATTCAATTTTTAAGAAAATTAAAACATAAGAGTTGAATGGTTGCACATACTTATCCCGCCTTATCATGCTTATGAAAAGTAAATGAGTGAACCTAGTAAATAAATGTTAAATGAAATGAAACAATTTCCAGTAAATGATGAGGTAAATTACTATTGATCCTTTATCTACTGGAACCCCTGAAACTAATATTTGATCACTTACCGATACTTGGCCATATAAGTTGGTAGTTGGGGTAGTATACTTTGGGTAGTGGGTTTTAATATGTTCAGATTCTATTAGTGATTCTATATTTATGATTCTAATTTTGTTCTGAGGTGTGTGCTTGGAATTTGTAGACCAATGCTGCCATGATGTCCTCATGTCATATGTCCGGAAGGCTGCAGTGACCATGCTCTAGACATGATGGGCCCTAATCCTCTAGTCTTACCTCCTGGAGTTCCACTTAAGGAAACACCTACTGTAACTGATCCAAGAACTAATTCCCAAGTCTGTGATAGTTTTCTACATATGATGTAGTCCATGCATGGTGCTCCACGAGCTGCACCTATGATGGCTGATCTGACTCATGATTTTTAGCTGCAGCATCCTCCCAACTTCTTGTGGGATGGCAGTCTGAAGGCTGCTGAATCCTGGATAGAGTCCACCTTGTATATCTTTTAGAATCTAAATATTCCTATAGAGAGTAGGGTCAAACTTTCTATTTACATACTGTGTGATTCAACCAAGCGCTGGTGGTATGTGATTACAAAAGATAGTCATCATCTGGGAATGTTATGGGTTGATTTCTAGACTAACTTCTATGATAAGTTTTTTCCTCAAATGCTGAGGGTTGATATAGCTAGAGAGTTCATGCATCTCGAGTAGGATTCTATGTCAGTTATAGAGTATTCAACACATTTCACGGAGTTAGAGTGCTTTGTATTGCTTCTAGCCAGTGATGAGAATTTCTGTGCTAGACTCTTTGAGGATGGTATCTAGTATTCCATCCGTACTCAAGTGAATGTTTTACACCTACCTACCTTTTCTAAAATAGTAAATCACAATCTTATCACTGAGTGCAACTTGAGGGATGGTGATGGTATAGGGAATAGGGGATTAGTGCCGCATCATTATAGTAATTATTTAGGTGGAAGGAAGTGTTCTCTAGTGTTTTCTCATCAAGGCAGTGGCATCTAGGGTACCCATGAAGGTATCTCTATAGCGTGTCTCCAGTGCGGACATACGAGGCATCTAAAGCCTTAGTGTGATAGAGACCCACTGGATTTTCAGACTTGTAGCTGTATGTGGAATCTTAAGTATTTTTGTCAAACCTTTCAATTAGGTTCTAGTGAAAGAGGATCCACACCAACTCCACATTTAGGAGAAGGTTCTTTTACACCACATCAGGTGGGGAGTTGGAGTATCACAAGCAAGACTGGTCGAGGAGGAAGTAATGTCCATGGTAGTAAGACCCCTAATCACTAGTAGTGTCAACATAATAGTTTTGATCATGGTAGTGTAGATGTTTCACAGAGGCATGGGTCAGGTTATTTTCATTCTTTACAAATGATACCTGAGGATCATGCTACGAGATCATCTACAGTATGAAGTACTATTCTAATAGCCTATACTATAGTATCTTCTTTATTTGATACATGTTATTCACACTAATTTATCTATTTATCTATTTTGGAAATAATTGGTCTAGAAATATAGTGTTACAATGGTGTTATGACCTTAGATACAACGCTAGGGGTACGTTCAGAGAGAATACACCAATGAAATGACTATCCCCTTGAGGTAGGAATTTACCCTTTCTTATGAGACCTCTTTGTTCTTGGGATGGCAGGATCAGATGCCATTCTTGGGATGGATTGGTCAGTTTCACATCCCACCTTTGTAGATTTCTATCATCGAAGAGTATTGTTTACATCACCAAAGGGTAGAAATTATCTATATAAGGGTGAGTGGGATGTCTAGGCTAGTAGAGTTGGACCAGAGCATCATGGGATCGGTGGAGTGACTGCCCATATTTCCAATATCTTCATGGAGGATCATGGTTTACTTCATACTAAATTCCCTCTAGTAGTAGATCATTTTAGGGTTGTCTTTCCCGATGACTTTTCTAGCTTACCTTATGAGAGGGAGGTAGAGTTTACAATCAATCTTGTTCCAGGAGCATCTCTAGTGCCCATTACTCTATATAAGTTGGAACCTACTAAGCTTCATGACCTCAAGCGATAGTTATAATATCAAAAGGAAAAATGTTTCATATGGACTAATACTTCCTCTTAGGGTTCAATCGTGCTTTTCTCTAAGAAGGTGGATGATACCCTTCATCTATACATGAATTATAGATAGTTGAAATAGATTATAGTCAATAACCAGTATCCAATTCCTCAAATACAATATCTGTTTGACTAGATCCATGAACCTAGGGCCTTATCTAAGAGATACCTGAGATCGATGTATCATTAAGTGCGAGTTAGGCTATCATACATACCTTGTACAACTTTTTATAGCAGGTATGGTCTATATCAGTACCTAGTTATACTATTTAGTCTTAAGAACATTCCCTTCATTTTCATGGCTCTGATGAATAGGGTGTTCCACCCCTATTTGGATTATTTTTTTATAGTAGTTGTGGATGAAATCTTGGAGTATCCTCACACTCGTAGCGACTATTCCAATCACCTTGAGATCATTTTTATTACACTAAGAGAGCATTAACTTTATACTAATCTTGATAAGTGCCAATTATGGATCTAAAAAGTTCACTTCTTAGGTCATATTATCTCAGAATCAGGAGTATCTGTTGACCTAGATAAGTTTAGTGATATGGTTTCCTAGGATTATCCCAAGAATGTGTTTGATATACAAGGTTTCTTGGGGCTGGATGGATATTAAATGAATTTCATACAAGACTTATGACACCTTTATTCACCTCTTACCAATCTTACAAAGAAGTTTGTTAAGTTCCTATAGTTAGAAGAGTGTGAGAAATCCTTTTAGGAGCTGAAAGGGAGGCTTGTCTTGACACCTATCCTAATTATGCCAAAGCCTGGTAGAGGATATACCATATTATATGATGCATCAGGACTCAACCTATGAGTAGTGATGATGAAGGAGGACAGATTCGTTGTGAATGGATCTCAGCAGTTGAGGCCTCTTGAGAGGAATTACTTGGCATGTGATCTTGATTTAGTAGCAGTTGTCCATGCCTTATGTCACTGGAGACACTATCTGTTTGGTGAGTGATTTATAGTGTACACAGGACACAAGAGCCTCAAATATATCTTTTCATAGTATGAATTGAAACTCAGATAGTGAATATGGGTCAAATATCTTCATTCCTTTTATTTTGATCTTACCTATATGTCTATAAAGGGAAATGTAGTCACTAATGGGTTAAGTTGGAAAACTCATGCACAAGCTGTATGGGGATCCAGTGATGAATGGAAATTAATGGCTATCTTTTCTGAGCTACATCTGGAGTTTTATGACAATAATGAGTAGTCTTAACTCTCATCCTTGATAGTTACCTCTTCCCTCCTTGATAAGGTGAAGGGTAGATAATTTTCAAATCTTGAGGGCATGGTTCTCCATGAGGGTATATCAAGAGATAACATGCCTTTGGATTGGTCTGTGGATATAGATGAAATCCTACGTATAGGTGGACATGTCTAGGTTCCTATAGATATGAGAGAGGATTTAATGCGTGAGTATCATGCTTCTCAATGGGTGATTCATCCAGGAATCTCCAAAATGTATCAAGATATGTGACACCAGTATTTGTGGCCTATGATGACATATCAAATAGTAGACTTTATCACTAGGTGTTCCACCTATCAGTAGGTTAATTTGGAGCACTAGAGACCTGCCGGATTATTAATACAACTTCTAGCCCTAGAATGGAAATGGGATGATATTGCTATATATTTTGTAGTTGGATTACCTAGGTCACCGAGGGGAAGAAACGCTATATGGGTTTTCATTAAATGACTAATAAAATCATCCCACTTCATTCATGTTCGAGAAACTTTCTCAGTTGATGAGATCGAAATATTGTATGTCTGTGAGATCATATGACTACATGGGGTCCCTTGTACTATCATTTCAGATAGGGAAACTTGTTTCATGTCATAGTTCTGATAGGGTTTTCAAAAAGATATGGGAACATTGGTGCTTCTATGCACAAATTTTCACGTATAGACTGACGAGTAGTCAGAGTGGTCAATATAGGTTCTAGAGGACATGCTTTGAGCATGTGTTATTGATTTATGTGTTTCATGGGAAAATTATATCCCCCTCATTGGGTTATCCTATAATAATAGATTTCAAGTGATGATTCAGATGGATATTTTTGAGACATTATATGGTAAGACGTTCCATTCACCTCTGTGCTGGCTATAGGCAGGTGAGGCAGCCCTAATAGGTCCTTATCTCATTCAAGAGACTTAAAACCAGGTTCATATGATCAGGAAGTGTATGATTACTGCTTATTCTAGATAGAAATACTATGCTGACCATCGTAGCTCTAGAGTTCAAGGTCAGGGATATTTTTTTCTTTCGGGTATTGCTCGGGATAGGGAATAAATGGTTATGAAAGTAAGGGAACCTGTCTCCTCGTTACGTAGGGCAGTTTGAGATTATAGGGAGAATCGGTCCAATAAACTATTGGTTTCTACTACCTCAGAGGTAAAATTCCATGAAAATGTATTCTATGTTTCAAAGCTTTTCCAATATCATTCTGACCCATCTCATACCTTTGATCCTAAGGAAGTTGAGTTAGATTTAGATTCTACCTTTGATGAGTATCCTGATCATTGACCGGAGCATGAAATCTCTCCAAGGCTGGTCTGTCCCTCTAGTACGAGTGCTATGAAAGTACAGAAGTATAAGGGATGAGACTTGGGAGTGGGAGGCTAATGTATGTTCCCAGTAACTTGATTTTTTCTTAGACAATGTTTCGCTACCCTTGGAAGGTGAAATCGGGGATTAGTTCCTTTAAAGGGGGAAGATGGTAAGAACCCAATTTTTCACTCAGGTATGGATCCTTTAAATTTCAGTATAATTTTTAATTTTGGACAGAATTTAGATGCCTAATGGGTTAAATAAGGCTTAGAGAGTTTACAGAGCTTGTTTGGAGCCCGGAACCCATTTTTTTGGGAAAATGGCCCTATCGCATGGTTAGAGTAAACTATGCGGGTATGGTGCACAGTTAGATCTAACCGTATGGGTGGTCTACATTTTTGGGTAGAGCCATTCCACATGGTTAGAGCACGGTTAACAAACCATACAACCTAACTATGCAAGTTCCCCTCTTCTCTAGGTACCTGTGAAAGGTTTGCGTACGATTTGGTAAACTGTGAGCACACACCATGCATAAGATAAATTTTGGGTAATTTTACATTTTTACACTTAATGATATTTTTATCTAACCCCTTCTTACCCAATTCAGGATCCAAGAGATAGAACTACTTTTTCTGCCCTTTTCGATCTTTTTGAAGGCCTAACCTTGGTATTGAAAGATATCCTTCATCCAAGATCCATTCAAGGTTATGTTTATCACATTGGATGCACAAGGGTATGTACTCGAGTCTGTTTGAGCTCTTATTCATTTTTCTTGATCTCGACCTAGTTACCGAGGTGTAACCATTTTGACCTTTTTCGAAGATCCAATCTGTTCCAAGACGAATTCGAGGCTAATGTTGTTCGAGGAGATTAGAACAAGAATAAGGTGGGTGGTCTATAACTAATCCCTCAAGTTCATTGATTTTGGAATTGTCGTGTGGGGCCACCAATTTCATCGGGTGGCATTTAGGGAATTTAGATACCGTTATTATAGTCATTAGAACTATATGGTTATGATATTTCCATATATGTGATTAATTGTTGGTGGTTACTCCCACAACGCCCAACACCCCATGTAAGGTGATATGCCATAATTGAGTTTTTAGAGTTTTGACACTTTTGGGACATCGTTCAGGTGTGACTAAGCTCGACCACACTAATGGTAAGCCTCCTTATATTAAATTAATATCAAATCATGTAATGGTGAATGGAAATTACCATGTCACTTCCACTTGACCCACCCAATGTATGTTCCTAAATGTAATTAGTTTCTTAAAATGATAAATTGGAAATTATGTGGTATGAATATGACTTGGTTGTATTAATTGAAAATGAATGGTTGGTTTTATTCCGTAGCACCCCTTACCACTTGTGGTGAATGGTAGAGGATGAAAATAATTAAATGATTATGATATACATAGTTAATTTAAATGGTTTCATTCTACTTGGCCTTGTCAAACTATGAAAGGAGAGGCTTGAACCAAGTGAATTTGTTAATGGAAGAGTTATCATATGACCAAATTAATTGTCATGAATTAAATGTATGGTGAATCTTTATGCACATGTAACTCAAAATGTTTTATAGGAAGGCTTGAATCTTGTTATCTCTTGGATTCTCAAGGTAATTCCTTGGGTAATCGAGGATGTTACTCCGATTCCAGGATATCGGTTGCCTTGGGTGAGACATACCTGGGAACCCGATCCTTGTCTACCTTTGGATTCTCGGTATGAAACCATAATATCCCTTCATTATTATTATTGGATGAATTGGATACAATCTTTGTATCCATCATTGACGATTAGGTTCCATGGTAACGGCCCATCGAGACCATTCATTGCTTAGTCCCATTTTACCTTGGAAGAACTCCTTAGACTCAGTAGGCATCTCATTGTGGTAATGCCTTGGATAATGCTCATTGGATTACAATCATAACCCTTAGCTTGACTGAGATGCTACTAAGTTAGTGTCCCATGAGGTGTAGGTTTCCTTGGTGATTACCTTGCAACCACTTCATATTAATTATCAATTATGATTACCTTGTTACATCTTGAAACCTTAAATATTTATACTATCAAGATGTGATGTTAGTGATGGTTATGACCCACTTTACATATTAATATAAATTGTTAATCAATTAATTTATGAATTTGTTACATTTTTAGACTTGGTTACATGTTCAGAAACCAGCCGAGGAATGAAGTAGGTACTTTTGTATTTAGTTACATTATACTGATTTAATTCATATATGCATGTCTTCACACTATTATATTTCCATTACACATGCCAGATGTTATAAGCACCATTAGTGATTCCCATTAGATATTTATCTCACACCCTCTATGGGAATTGTTTGGTACTTGGGGCATATTTCTTGATTAAAGGTGTTGATAAAGGGAAGAATACAACTTTGAACACTTGATTTCTTACTGTGCTTGGATGGAGCTAATAGAAGATGAGTGAGTTGTATCTTGGGATAATTGGGATAGTTTATGTATTTATTTTAGCTAAATTGGTTTTGTATATATTCCTACTACTTGTAGACATGTTTTCTAGCTTTCTAGTGACATGACATATCATCATCAGTTGTTGTGTGTTATTCCAGTTATTTTAGTTATTTTTATCCTTGTCTCTTTCCGCTGTGACTTCTTTTTACTAATAACAATTCTACTATTTACCTATGTTTATATTTATCCACTGTTCTACAATCTAGTCATGAGGTAATTTTATCCTGATGGACACACCCTAGGCCCTCGCTACTAGTCATCAGGCATTTGGGGAGATGTGCTTGAGGCTATGTGGCCAACCTGTCTCAGGGCACCAATTAAGTGGAATCCGGATTCAGGATGTCACATAGGTTTAAAAAAGATCTTCCAAATACACTTAAAAAAACACACTATTCCTCTTTGAAGCCTCTATTTAGAAATAAATAATTCCAAGGAATCCCTTTGGTAAAAACCAAAAGGGGTCACCCAATTTAGAGGTAACACCCTCCCTCAAGATCCTTTCTTTTATTTCCATTATCCACACTCTCTAAACTATACTTATTCCACAATTTTATAAAAATAAAAGTATCCTAAATATACTATGACGTTTTTATAAAAATGTTTTGACCTAAAATTCCAGAAAATTCCATCTAATAGGTAACAAACATACTGTTTACAAGTACAATGAACAATCTACTAACAAAACAATGATTATTCATTTTTCCTGTACCGCCTCTCATCGTGGAAATTATGATGGACACTATATTTATATATGATATATATGATACTTAAAATGTATCTATGCTTATTTATTTTTATTTAAAAGATACCCATATGATTTCCATCTTGGGTAAACATGATAATTTCGTTTGAGGAAGTGTGGACTACCGCCCCCTCAAAGCAATATGATTCGTTCACACAATACATGGAATGTATTAAGGATATGTTTAGTGAAACTATATGATATATATGAAATAACAATTCTACTTTAATTATATCATATACATATATACATATATTTCATTTAATCTCTTTATTTCAATACGACAATAAAACAGAAACAATGTTCATGCATACGTACGGCCTACCGTCTCCACGAACGGTGTATTCCATTTAATAATTATATATTCTATAGATTATTATAATACACATATATTTAATATAAATGATATTTATATAATGGTTTAAATTCTCTAAATCATGATATATGTATAAAGGGACAAATATATAACAAATAAAGGTACAAGAGAAAAACAAAGCGAATATTACCTGAAGCACAACCCTAACATGAAATTGTTAACAAGAGGGTAATATAAATTAATAATCAAACAATATATGTTATTATATATAAGAATATTTTCTATAAAACATGTATAGTAAACTTAAATTTATTATACATAAATTTTTAATGAGTATTAGGAGAGTCAAGACACAAGGTAATGGAATTTCATCTCACTTTTTATTTTCGTGAGATACATGATTTATTCACCACCCATTACTTTTGTGTGGCATGTATACTTACCATAGATATATTATATGACTATTATAATTAAATTTATATTTATTTACATAAAAATTATATTGTCTTTCTTTCATGGGGTTTATGACTCAAAAGTTACCAAATCGGTAAGACAATTTTGTCTCAATTTTCCTTCTTTGAGACTCATGTTTTGTTATATAACCACATTATTTATTGAGGTGTATGCACTTACATTTTACATGTAATATGATGAATATAATTATTTTATTGATATTTTAAGCTTCATGTAAATACATTTTATTACATTGGGAGTATGGTTTAAAGTTTCCAAGTGATAAGTGTTTATAGAAACAATCTCATCCCTTTTCAAGATTTTTTATGATTATGCTTCCTTTGTTGAACTCTTATGATACATATCTCAAGAAAACTCATGAATTATATTATCCTCTATATATTCATGATATATTCATATATTGGTTTCAATTTTCCACTCTTTGGTACATAATATTATTAATAAAGTGTTTTTAAGAAAGTCTGACTTTACCTCTCTTTTGGTCCGAAACCTGTGTTTATTCAAAACCATGTTTTCTAAAAAAGTTTTCAAGAATTATTTTTATGTTTTAAAATTATTTTCAAAGAAATTATTTTCAAAATGTTTTCAATATTATTTTATTAGTTTTCAAGGAAAGTAGTTTTCAAAACGTTTTAAAGAATTATTTATAAGTTCTCATTTTTTTTGAAGAAATGGTTTTCAAAACATTTTCAAGCTTCATTCATAAGTTTTTCGGAATTATGGTTTTCAAAAAAAATTCAAGATTAATTCAAAATTTTTTAATTAAAAATGGCTTTAAAAATTATTTCAATCTTTCTTTATAGGTTTTTAATATGTTTTCAAGAAAAAAGGGGTTTAAAATGTTTTGAACCTTATTTTATAATTTTTCAAGGAAAAAGGTTTTAAAAATGTTTTATAGTTTATTTTAAATGATTTTGGATAATAACCCTTTTAAGGGTTGATGGGGAACCCTTAAATGACCCATATGCCTAAGGAAAAATGCCCATACATGAATCAAAGGCCCAAAGGCACAATGGACAATACATGACCATGAAGTCCCAAGAACTAACACTTGAAACAACCCCTCCCAAACATATACATCTTGAAGTTTCCTAGATCCCCACCTCACATGGATGATCAGCTAGCATTTCCCCATGAAGATCTTCATGATGCATAGTACCACTGCCTGCTTGAATCTTTACTTTTTGATCCATGCCTTTTTCTTCACACATGGAGTTTTTATATGCCTTTTCTTCATTGGAATACGATGGATTAAATTAATCTAAAAAATTTCTAAATCCAATTTTCATTTTCATCACACTTTATGATTACTTGAAGTATTATCTATGACCATTTTGGGTCCTCATAGGCATATTACTTTTCATTTTTAGGATAAATATATTATCATATTTCTAAATATCCAAACTAGAAATTGTGAACATCAAAAGAATGCCATAAATATTAAATGATACTTATCTACTTTAGTTTATATTGTGACCTTCAATACATTTTTTCTATGGAACAAACATTTTTCAAATGTCCCATATTTCCACAAAAAAAACACTAGATATGGTTTTTATTCTTGTGTGTCTCTACAATAGAATCATTTTCCCCTTGTGTTCTTTGAATATTACGATTCCGAGTCACCCCAAAATTAACTTTCAGATTCAAAGTGGGTTCTTGAGGCCCAACATAGACCATCATTTCTTTATATTCATGATCAATACATATATCATATTTTTCATTTTAATGTGTTTTTTTATTTTCTTAATACTAATTTTCCTATTTTTTCGGACCTCTAGGCTCCATTTTATTTTTTTTACTATATGATAAGTTTTTCCAATGTCATACTAGAAGTTAAGAGTTTATCCTAATATTATACTTTTATTTTAAGGATAAAAACTCCCTCCTCAATGTATTTAATATGTTTGACTTGATATTTCTCTATGTTAGTCAAAACATTGATATCTCGAGCATTTTCTTTCATATTGAATTTGTACTCAACAACCTTATCCGGTATTTCTTACTTTTCAAATTTAATATTTTTAATCTCTATTTTTAAATCAAACTTCTCATTTTTATAATTTTATATAGTGTTTTTAATTATAAACCACTATATTGGTTATCTTTTCTTCTCCTTTATAAACATAAATATCTTCAAGAAACATCCCTAACTCTTCTTAGAGATAACATCTTCCTTCCAATTCTATTTTATCATCATCACACTCTTTACTTGTTTGGTAACTACCAATAATTTCCAAAAGATAATATTATCTAGGATCTTGGTTTTCCTCAATTTATTCAACCTTAGTTTTTTAACTATTATGTTATTCTAAAATTCTGTTCTTCTTTTTGATGAAATTACACTCAGTGATTCTCTTACCATTAACATTGGACAAACACATCTTCATGGGAACTTCAACATCCTGAAAATTCTTAGGAAACTTTATTTTAAGGTTTCCTAACTTTCCACATAAAAAAATGAGAGTGTAATGTTTCCTTTAAAGTTTCCTTTTCACCCTTAAAAATTTTAGGAAAGTAATGACATGACTTCAATCTCCACTTCGTCCTCCCAGAAAACCTGTGTAGTGAGCTTTTTCATGGCCTTAAATTTTACCTCTTTAGACTTCCCCTTTTACACAACCTCATTATCATAATTTAAAATTTCATACACAATAATATTATTGTTTAAAATATTAAAAATTATCTCCTTTTGGTTATCATCTTTAAGTATAGATACTTTTGGATAAAACTACAGTAAAAATATTCTTAGGATTTACTTGAAGATATTTACATTGTCAACTGTTTCTATGATACCATGCATATACTCCACAATTACATTAACCTAATTTAAGAATTCATTAATATATTCATTTGAGTGCATACTAGTTATCATACTTCTTCCATAAAACCTTCAATTTAGCTTCCAAATTTTTTGAGTCATCTTCATAGATATTAATCATTTTTTCCCACATGGTGTATACGAATTTACACAACATAACTTTTATGTATATTGTGTTGGATAAAATTCCCTAGGACTCTATACCCCTAATATCATCATATATTTCCCTATGGTCTTCTTCTGATAAATCTACACTATCCATTCTAATTGATATCCAATACATAGTATGTTTATAAGAATCCATGCCTAATGATTAGAAGTAGTGCTACATCTAATTCTTTCAAAGTTGAAAATTATTTCCCTCAAAGATCAGAATCACTTTTTTATTAACTAATACCATTTTTTATATTGATATAGTCTCATTGACTTTAACCATTAGGTCTAAAACCAATTATTATCCCCACTAGGTTAAATATAGTAAGGGGTGAATTAGGGTTTGATGGAATAAAACAATTATCCCTTTTGATCATGTTTCATCATTAAAAAAAACTCACTTATCTCTTTTTCTCACATCAATATATATGATTAAATGAAATCCTTCTTGAGTCATATAAATTTTACTTGGTCAACCCTAACTGGGAAAATCTAGGGAGCATAAAAAATAAATCTTCCAATATACTAGAACCAATAAAGTTCACTATTGTTACTATTTTGAAAGAGGACTCATTTTACCCCTATTTTAATACTAATCACACTTGAGAACTCACTTTACTATAAACTAAAGAGAACACACTTATACTCTAGATTATTCTTCTATTCTTCCAAATAAACTCTTAATTGGGTATATTGATATAGAAAAATAAATCCATAAAAGATTGAATCCTGAAAAACTTCATCTATGGGAATAAATCATTTAATAGTCTTTGATTTGACTGGATATGAATCTCGAACATATTTAAAGATTACAATTTATGGTTAGTAAAAGTTAGACTTCTGAAAAAAGCCAATTGAGGCGGTTCTGGAGCAAATATGGAAATTTTAACAACTTTCCAATAGTTATCATAACTCCTTCAATTTTTTGTAAATAATTTGTATGATAAAGGTGATTTCAAACATCTAGGCTCTACATATATGTTCCTAGCCTTGAAAAAAAGGCATTTTCAAGAAGCTCCAACGTTTCATGACATGACCAAATTTTCACACCATATCCCAAGTTTAATGATATATGAAAAATAACTATATATATAGAATCCAACCCCATTTGGGGAGGGAATCTAGGATTTGAGTTTTTAAGCTCTCATCTTGCACAACTCTGGGTTACATGACTCACACAAACTCAAAAATCTAAAACTTGTATGAAAATTACCTCGAAAAGTCCGTCAATGCATAGGGTTTTTATTGAGATGTTTTCATTAAACTTTCTCTATGGGAAAAATAATTTCACACAAATTATAACCTTTTTTGAAACTCTATTTTTCTAAAACTATAATGTTGTGTGAAATAAAGTTTTCCATAAATTTCACCTATAGGTCACGCCTCATGAAAAATCCTTTAAAAAACTCTTTTTTGTGCAACACCATGGTTCCAAAATATAGTTATATTTTTCATTACATAGTGAAATTTTGTATGACATAATGAAAAGTTACGCGACATATGCAATGTTGCGTGAAATAGTAAAAAGTTTTCCAAAAAAGTGTTTTATGGATTCAAAACCAACCTAGTGCCTTCACTACTGTCACTCACACCATTAATTTTTTAGTCTAGGTCAATGAAATTTTGGGTTGTGATATATAAAACCCCAACCTCCACCCTCAATGTCATCATGAATTGAGATAATCCTCCAGCTCCCAGAAATACCTTGTGTTGAAAGATTTAATTTAGTACCTTTTCCACAACATGAGTTGAATATTACAATTTGTTTCGTAAAATATTTTTATTCTAAATAAACCTCAAGGTATTATTGAAAAATTATCACCTAACCCATATAATAGGTTCAAACAGGAAGGGTTGTTTCAGTGTAAGTCCCACACCATTCATTCCTAGTCATCTTCCACCTATGAGTCCTCACTACATAATGTTAAATTGTGGTATACCCTATTTTATGAGTATAAGATACCTTGTTTGAGAATAATTATCTTCCTTATGTGTTGATCATAATATTACTTGAGTGATGACCATGAGACAACCCCTCTAGTTCCTATTTTATTTCTCTAAACTACATAGAACATAGGTCCTGGAAGCACGACCATATAAGTAACTTAATTTGTTCAAGGATACATGGACTTAAAATCCACCACAATGTTCCTTGTCACATGTCTATAAAAATACTATATGTATTTTTAATTATCACTAAACTATGTGGGCTTTTATTCTATTCATAAGGATATGTAAGAAAATAATTTCATGGGTTGATCCCAGTCCTAAAACACCTTCCACCTCTCTAGATAGAAATAAACTTCATGTTTTCTTCCCACAAAACTCCTCCAAAAGTGTAATTCATAATCAAAAATAATTGACCCATAAATGGGTCTATATTCCCTCATAAACTAACATGGGAAGGAGAAAATGATCATATTTAACATGAAAGCCCCACATATATCATTTCTAATCCATAGTAGCACCTGGTATGCACACTCACATAAGCCCTACACATACCTTCAATGTTCCATAGAATCACCCAGTAAACACACTCATGTATACCCCAAATACACCATCACTACTCCTTAGAAGCCCATAAAAACACATTCATCCAACCATCACTCATATATTCACTACTCTTTAGAAACACCCAGGCATCACAGTCATATAAGACCCACATATACCTTTTCCCCTTCTTAGTATCACTCAGGTATCACACTCACATATTCCCCATACATAACTTAATTTATCCTTGAAAAACATGGTAATATTCATGAATAAGTCCCAAAAACATCTGAGTTTCAAGACTATAAAGTGTATAGTACAGTGCCATAGTCGCAGGATGTTAAATTACATGACAATGTCCACAGTAAAATATGTAAAAATATAACCTTAACCAATGTGATGAGAATGTATTCCCTATGTGATGAGAATAAAATGCTTCATGTGATAAGAACAAGATGAATCATGTGACAATAATGAGATCATACCTCCATATTTAAACAATATTTTATACATAATCCCCAAAACATACCTTGTTTTCACTCCTTTTGTGATACAAGAATACTTACTGCATGATGTTAAACTGCATGGAATTGTACCACCATAGAAATGTAAATTTTTAAATTGAAATATGTTCATTTTCCCCTATTTTAACAAATGGTACATAGGATGCGTCTCTAAGGTTCAATCATAACATCCCAATATTTCTATAAATCTATATCCCCCTTAGGAGGTGGAAAATATGAAGCTTTTTCACCTTTTTTGAGCATACCAAACCTCTCACTAAACAAATATGAGGTCCCCACTGGACTTTGGAATCTCCATATAATTAAAACTTATTCTTGGATTTCTACATGATAAGAATATATGGTAAACATCCCCCATTATAATTTAAACATGTGATCAAACCATACATGATGAGTGTATAGGGGACCATATGCCCTGAAATTTAAATATGTAAAGCACCCTCACTTGAATTTAAACCTATAACTCCTCTGGATACATTAGAATACTAGACCTAGGTGATGATCCTTAGGCTTATTAGGTGGAAAACCTAAAAATTATATGTGATTCTCATATTATATCTTATTCCCTAATCAGGTGATGAGCCTATGTTCTTACCTCATGCGGTGATCATGATATTCCCGTACGTGACAAGACATGGAAGCCTTTTGTGGTGAGAATAAGTTTTTTGGTGTGGTGAGAATCAGATACCTCACATAAAAAATGTAGTATCCTTTTTGTGGAAAACATATGATATTTAAGGTGATAATCTTGGGATAACTAATTCACTGAACATAAGTTTCCTCATCGGGATCATGATATTCCTTGAGTTTTGTACCTCAGATTCCATATTTCACAATAATAAGATTCCCTCAAAGATAAAATGAATAAAAATTTGATATATTCTAAACATAACCAATTTCATTATTAGATCTGACCATAGGTGTCCACCCTATCATAGAAGTAAGCAGTGTGATTAACAAGTGTCCTCTAGAAGATGGCGTCGGGAACGAGATTCACGAACATGTCTTAGATATATAAGGGATACCCAAACAAGTTAATGAAATCCAAGTATGGATCCATGAAAGGAAGATATGACATCCCATTATGTTTTTATTATCATAGAGCTGACATCATCAACTATGGTGGTTGTGGCTCCCCACCTTTAGAAAAATGGAATGTGGGGAAACAATAAGCTATGACCAACCCAAGAACATGGATCCCAAAAAACATTAGATGCATGCCTTAGATAAATCATTACATAATAGGGATGCACCTATTTGAATGTGACATGAATATCCCTTTTCATCTAAGAGATGAAATTAAATTTACCATGTACCATTTCCTTCAAGGAAACTTCCTTCAAGATCTGTTCTTCTTCTTTTTTTTGAACTACTATACCTTTTCATATTAAAAGTGCACCATGAACTATGAGTTTTTTATGAACTAAACATCTTTTTCAAACTCAAATCCCTCTATAAAATACTTATACATCATGAAAAACAATTCTTATTTTGAAATTATCCATATTTAATGAACCCCTATGATATGTGAATACCTATGCTTTGCGAACCTCTATGAATTTTAAACTCATATGTTTCAAAACCACTTTCTAAATTATAGGAAATTATATATCAATGATATTGTCTTAGTTTCTTTACTCTACTTAATGATGTGATTTAGGGTCCTTATATGGGAAAAGAACCTTGTAAATCCTATTAATCTCTAAATTACTAATCAACCCTTCATGACCTCTTCAACATGTTTTGATCCTCTTTTTAGGATTGAAAAACAAAAAAATAATTTATAGTAGCCTTTTAATATATTTCATTCTATTCTAAATGATAAAGATTCTTCATGGACTTCCCTTTGTAGTCCCCTATAAAATGTTGACTCATTACCACAAATGACATAACACCCTTTATGAAATTCCTTTTTGATTCATGAACTTTCTACATGAACGAAAAAACCTTACATGAATTTCTTCATTTGTGTTATGAATCTTTACATACTCGATATTTGGTCACATACTTGTTATTAATTTCATGTATCATAGATCAAATTTAACACCCCAAGATTTTATATTTATTCATTTGAAATGAATTTTATGTATTCGATAACTATCATTACACGCAACCCTGAGTCTAAATGAACCCAGATATATTATAAAATTTATAACCTAGTTATTATATTGGTAGGTATGAATATGATTAAAAAATTATAAAACATTTATTTAAATTTTATCATTAATTCAAATGTATTAATTAATTCATAATAAATAATTCTTAAATTTTAGGAAAATCATTTCATGATTAAAAGTTTTACTTTTCTGAAGAAAATTATTTTTATAAGTGTTATAATTTTTTTATATAAACAAATATATTGATCAATATTATAAATTTATTTTAATTAAATGTACTGTTAATTTATTAATAACCATTCATACACTATTATAATGTCTTGGAATGATGGTAAGGTCATCTGAAGGTAAAATGAGTTATTTATTGGAAAAACCTTTCTTTATTTGTGCAATGTGGTTTTATATTAATAAATTAAATAAATCACTATTTATTAATGTTTTTAATGTAATTTTTATAATATAAATTAAATAAAACAATTTAATATTTATTTAATAGTTTTTACTAAGAAAGGGATGAAAGTAAATCTCATTTTATGCTGAAAAAATAATTTTTCTAAAAAATATTTTTCATTTCATTTTATGTGTTTATTTTAAAATTAATTTATAACACTCACATGAATCAAATTTCATAAAACGAAATATGTATTTTATTCATCATTTACAATTTTTTTTATACCAATTTATTTTTGGGTCATAATGAATAAATTTACTACCACAGTCAGGGTTAAAACGGGTATAAATGGGGTTAGAATAAGAGATAAGGGTACAAATGCCACTTAAAATTTTCCAAATCTTACAGGTTGAAGATATTTTAACCTTATATCATCTTACCATTGAATTATTTTCCATTATTTTTCACTTTCAAATGAAATAATCTTTATATTATTTAAATATTTTACGTAATTCTATGTGTGTACCTCCCCCCACTTATAAAAGATCACCTCTTCTCCTCCCTTATTCACACAATTTAATCCTTATATATATGAAAATACCAACCCAAAAACCTTCCAATATTCCTTCCTTTAATTATTAATACCTTTTATTACCCTAATACCATCCAATTAAGTCTTAGGGTGTAATCCAATGAAGGACTCTCAAATAATTAATAATAATATTACCTAATTCTTTCAAAGTTCATTTCTTCTTCTAATTACTATAAATTAATTATGTTAATAATAAAATAATAAATTAAGTATCATAAATATAATGATATGTTATTATGATTATAGAACAACCATTTTTTACCACCTTTCCCTAAAATAGTAAATGAAACTATCACTTGTGCGTACGTGTGGACAACCACCTCCATATAGATATATGATTCATTTTCCATCACCATAATTCATGGTTAGTTATAATTATGGATTTTATTTTTATATATTATATTTATAAAATAATTGTTTTTTAAGAATTATAATATATTATTTACCTTCTTACCTTCCCATCCATTGGAAAATGATAATGTTTCTCTTGTGTACGTGTCGACTTCCACCTCAACAAAGTGATGTGATTCATTTTCCATTTCATATGGATGATAGTAAAGATATATTTAATTAACATATATTATATTTATGATATAATAATAATTATTATGTAATGGTGAATTATTATTTACATTTATTTTTTTCCATCCATCTAAAAGTGGAAACATCACTCGTGCGTACGTACGAACTACCATCTCCCCAACGTGATGTACTTAATTTTTCATCATAAAATTATATGAATGTTTATAAAAGTTTATATAATGATTATATATTATACTTATGAAATTATTTATATTTTGGATATTATCGAACCATGATCCAGATACAAGGACCATAACTGCCAAACTAAAACATATATAAAAAACGAAGCAGTTAATACATAAAATGACGATGAAAATGAAAGAATATTAATGAATAGGTGATAAGATGTTATAAGTAAACAATTTATGGAATTTTAAGTATGAATATTAATTTTTATATAAGTATAATAAATTTAAATTTAGTATATTTAAGGTTATATTGCTTATGAATCAAGTTATACTTGAGGAAAGGTTTTCTCATCTCACTTTTGTTTCTTTGAGACATATATTATATTCACCACTTGTTTCCTTAATATGATATATATACTACCCATTTTATATATAATATCATGGATATATTTATAATAATTTTATTTATATTTTCATTTTAAATCATTTCTTTCATGAGATTTACGATTCAAAATCCACTAAATCGGCAATGTATTTTTGTTTCATTATTTTTTAATCATGATTTTCTTGTACTAGAATGTCCATTGAGGGAAAGTATATGATACTTATTTTTAAACCCCATATATTTTATTCCCCTATGATTATTCTGATATTTTCATGATTTTATTTCATTTTCCTCTCTTTGGTACTAAAGAATACCAAAAGAACACTTTAAAGAAAAACCAAAATTATCTCTCCTCTTTGGTTAATGAACTTTCTATTCCATGCTTGTGTTCTATAAAATATTTTCAGGAATGTATTTACTATTTTCTAAAAATTTCTATTTAACTATTTTTTAATTTATTTAATTTTTTTAAGATGAATTTTATTTCCATTTTCCAAATGAGTTACTTTTTACTTTTTACTGATAATATGAAAGGAATATTTATTTTAATGTTTACTACATGAATAAATTTTCCTATCATTATGACCACTATTTGATTTAAATATTCCTTTACAATTTCCCATGATTATATTTAGATAAACTTATTTTTCTAAATATTCATGAATTTTTTATATTTTAAATAAATTATTTAAAATGAAAAGTGTATTTTCCTTAAGAAACATTACATTAATATTTTAATATAATTTTAATCTATTAAAACATCCAATGATGTTACTTATGATTCACTTGGGATTTAAAAAGAAGAATTTGGGGATATAGCCTAGTGGTAAATCAACCCTATAATCCTAAACCAACAATTCTAGGTTTGAGTCATGACATATATGAATTTTTGGGGGGGTATGGCGCTTCACTCTATATAAAATGGAAGATAAGGTAGTAGAGCTTGGTGGGGGTATGATGACTCAGGGGCATGATTGGTTAGGATTTAGTAGTTGGCATTGAGGTTATTCATTGGTGATGTCAGGCATCTAGTTTAGAGGAATCCTTAGGAAACAATGGGGGTTCATTTGAAGGTTGAAGTCTAATTTCAGCGGTGATGATAGCGGGTGTGTTCGGTTGATGATGTACTCAGGTGATAATAACATTATTTTTCAATGGCGGTAGTCCCATTTCAGTGGTGATGAATGTGGGGGTCTTCCTAATCAATGGCGTGGATTATACATGAATGGGGCATAAAAATTTTGGAATATTGATATGTGGGACTCAATATACCTCAAGTTCATATCCAAAAGGTGGTTCAAAGTATAAACACTTAATATTTGTAGGGATATCAGATTGGAAGTATGAGAGGGTATGGAATCTTCCATTGGTACTAGGAACGGTGAATCTATGTAGAAAGAACTGCTGGTTGTGCAACCATGAAAAGGTCTAGTGCTTTGTTAATTGTTTCAAAAATATTATGGGAGGGTCTGTTCTAGTGGTGTTTGGTCTTTGGAGACTACTGGGTCATGCAATAGGTAATTCACCTGCTGGAACTATGAGTCATGTAATGGTTCCACCTCAACCCAATTAAAAAGGGTATTATCCGATAAATAAAAAAAAATTTAAGGCCATTGAGATTTCAGGCACTAAGGATATAAACCAATGATATCATGTTTATTCATTCCCTAGATGGTTTATGACTATGGTGATGAAATATTGATGGAACCCATTTTATTTTCCATGGTATAATCTATGAAACAAATGATAAATGATTTAATGACCATGTGGCATACATACAAATAGATGATGATTATGTAATGAGTGGGTCCGTTAAAGTCCTCCAATGCATTGTGAAATGTTTGATGTTTATGAGGTCAAAGGGTACTTGGGATATTATCCCAAGCCTGAAAAAGGGTACACATGAGGTTATATTTATTCCCAAAGATAATATATATTAGGTTATCTAAATCCATAAATAGAATACATGGGAGGTTATCCCAAGCCCAAAGGGGGTACATGGGTGGTTATCCCAAGACAAACTTGTGATGAATGTCTTAGTAGATTCCTTTGAAAAATGATTTCTATGATTATGATTATGCCACACTTTCTACGAATATCTTATGACACGTTCTAATGAAAAAGTTATATTATCATGGATAATGATTTTAGATTATCTTATGATTTATATCATATGAATTTTCAATGAATTATTCCATGATTCATGTTTATGATCTATGAATTGTTGGGAATAAGTTTCTAATGTTAGGATCATAGTCTTGTACCCTTATACCTATCTTACTCTCAATTATGATTATTGACTTATATCACCCGTTTTTACTTTTACTGAGAATTTGAGACCACCATTTATTATGATTCCCTTCCCCAATTTGTGAATAATGATTTTAAGTAGGGCATGACTAAGAAGTGTACCATGTGAGAAGACTTTTTAGGAGTGTTGACACTCTGTTCCATCACATTGATGAAAAAGTGACAAAGGGAAATGCCTTAGAAAAAAGAGGACAAAATATAGGAATAATTTCATGATTTTCAAAGGGTCAACTTCGAAATCTCCCCAGTTGAGTCAAGTAATCATCAATGTGCAGACATTTTCACACCATAATGTTGGCACACAACCTAGTTGTGTGACCAAACTCCTTCGCCCAAGGTCTCCTATTTTCCTATAAATAGACCCTTAGGGTCTTCATTTGCATGGAAGAATTTCCCTAAATCCCAATTACTTCTCTAGTCACTCTAGTTATTCACCCAAGTCTTTCAAAACCCTTAAGGTAGTTATTTAATAAATATGGTGGAGGTATTAATGGAGGATCATAGGACTAATTCCCTTCAGTGTTTGAAATCCATAGAATTTGCATGCCTGAAGTGACCAACCTCCATAAATTAGAAACACTTGTGTGCCACCCATTCCTCTCAAAGGAACATGAGTGACCCACTTATAGAAATACCTATTAATAATATTTAAGTAACGAGTCAAGTCTCACACAAGTTTTAACAGCCAGGTTGTTCGTCACTTAAGTAAACATCAGGTCACCCGAGACTACCTGTGCGCCCATACCTGTGTTCTAGATACCAACTTGGGCGCCCATATTTGATTCACCTTATCCCTTTAGCCTATACAATCCTTTTATCAAGACTTCTTCAAAGTCATTAATGGAAAGGATTCCTCTTCATTGGATCCCTTTTCTAAAAGGGGTTATGTTGAAACCTCCGCTGAAACCTCCTGACTTACCAAACCCTTGGGAAAGGCACATCAACATGTCTCCCAATTTGGGTTGTATATCCGCAGTCAGAGGTTTCCCACATTTGTTTTATATTGGGGTCAGGATTTATAGAGTGTCTGTGGGTTTCTATATCTTCAGTCACATGGACCTTTATCCCAGGAATATTGTTGGGGAGTTCCCAATTTAGAGGATTATGGTTCGGGCCATGCTCATCCCTTATCGTCTCTAAAACCCGAAGCCTCTGGTCCCTAGTAGTAAAGGTACTATTCAAACATAATTTTACTTTTGAACAAAAGAAAAGTCTCCCTACCATACCAGGACCAATTTTAGGAAACAAATCATAGCATAAGATCCGATCCTTTTGTGATGGATTCAATAGCCTTGAATCTCATTTCCCATTGAACGACTCATTACTCCTCACCCTCACCACCATCACCACTGTATCCATGACCTCTTCCACCAGTAGAGAAGGAAAAGTGTGTGTGACTTTGTTGAATCTTTCACATCCTCTTGTTTCTCACACCGATCATGACTCACCTAGGCTTAGATATTTGTGATGATCACAAAATTTTCACAAACACCTCATTGAATGAACTACGAGAACTCCGATTCCCATAAAAACTGGGATACATAGGAAGGCTTCTAAAGGCCCGAGATCCATCTCATCTCATCCATAAATGGGCATCCTGCTTAAGAGTAAGCCCCAAATTAAACCCTCAAATCATCAAGGCAGACTTTTCGGGAAGTAAGTCCAAACTCATTTCTCTCAAAGAACTAAACTCTTCTATGAGACTTCCCGAACTACGTGGGATTTTATTCTCATCCAAATGAGATACGTAGGAAGCCTCCATGAGGTTCAAAATCAACAATCTAAATCAACCCTATCCTTTATGGGAAAAATTCCCAACAGGGTCTAATTCAACTTGGAAATTTATATCTCTTCCATGTTCCTTGGGTTTCTTTGGTATAAGTCTCACACCAAACATTGATTATGCATCTTTCTCCTATGCATCCTTACCACATGACGTTAAACTCTACGTATTAGTCCTTATCACATGACCTTAAAAGGTATGATGTTTCCAGTTACATGGGACCAAACTACATGGGTTCTGATTCCTTTCACAAGGATATGTAGGTAGACTATATATGGGTACAATCCCAACATTAAAAAAACTATAGTTTCATTGGATGATGATAAATTAAAAAGTGCCTCACTAAGTGGCTTTAAAACTAGCGTAGTCATAATAACGACTAAAGAATATATAAGTAGTATACCAAAGGATACCATTGATGGAGAACCTTAGATACATAAAAATGTATCCATTTATTAATAACCTTAGATTAAAATAGATTATTATCAAATTATATACATATTAATAATTTATTTCCAAATCACAAGGGAAACTCGTTTCATACATGGTGAATTAATAAGGATTCACGTACGTATCATAAATCTATAAGAGATTCCCGAAGTAGGAAATAATTCCACCTCAAAAGGGTATGATGATCCCAACCTCTCCTCCTCTCGACCAATGTACATTCTTAAGTATTTTAGGTCCAAACCTAAGAAATACGTACATTTGGAAATTAGGTCCCTTTGGATAAAGAACTTTTGGATGTTTCCAGTTCCATAAATAAATCCAATGGAAACTATAAGAACCCTGCTTTTTATTACACAATTAAACATGATTTATTACATAAAATTTTCACTTGATACAAGATAGAATATTTAGATTTATAGTGTCTTTTGCGATTAGGAACATTACATAATGACTTAAAAAACTAAACACAACATCTTTATTGAATAATTTCTTTACATGACCACTACATTCCCTCGTACTTAGCATTGTATGGGATAAACCGAGGACAAGAATAAGAAAAGGGTGAGATATAAAGCCCATTAAGGGAGTAAAAAAGTAATATAATGAATAATATAGTACATTTTAGGAAATAGGAATATCAAATGAGCATAATAGAAACATGAACATAAAGGCATGATATAGCATGATTATCATAACATGGAAATGTGGAAACAACACTTAACATGGCATTAGCATGAACCAAGGCTCATTGAACATGGAGCATGAGTAAAACCTCATTAAACTTGAATTAGCATGAGTAAAACCTCATTGAACTTGACGTATCATGATACTAATCTTTACCCAATGAATTTGAGCGCTATCAGGGCACACCCTTCATAAACATTTCATTTCATGCATAAGTGTGCTACATAGATCATACAACATCGATTCATTAAACATCACAATTTATTACAAGAATAAGCAATGTGGAATACATAAATTTAACTCCTTAATAAACAATTAAATGTGAATAAAGGTGAATACCCTTGATAAATAAATGGGTATGGTATTCACTTACATGATGATTTTGGCATAGAAATTATGGTATAACTTCGACAGCATAATGACGTCAAATATGGATCGTAAAAGGGGTTTATGAGAGATAAAGGGTATGTAATAATTTATAAATGAAATTTACAATAAGGGGGTAATTGAAAATAATATCTCAAACTAATTTAATGAAATTTATATGCATAATAAAAAATAATTTCTTGAATGTAAATGAGAAGAGAGAAATTCCTTATGGAATTTCAGCATAGTAATGGGTGTACGTGGGAGGAATTAATGAGAGATAAAGGGGTATATCATCATTAAAACATAAGGAGGTAAGTATGGGAGATTTGAAATATCATACCCCAGCATTTATAAATTAAAATAAAAGGGAATAAAAATATACGGAAACTTGGACATAAATAAAGAAGGAAGGAAATCCCTTACTTGGAAGTGTAATCCCAAAGGCTCGGGAGAGTCTTGAGAGAGTCTTATTGGGAGCTTGTGGAACCTTGGGAGGATTCTAGAGAGAGGAGGTAAGATTTTTGTCAAGCTAAAAAATTTTTTAGTGAAGAGAAAGTGGGAGAATGGGTGGGTTTATATAGGAAAGGAGAAGGAATTCTTTATTGTTTAGGTTTTGGCCACCACACATTAAACTAATCGAAACCACAAAACAAACCATGGTTTTTTCCAAAAGGGACTAGAAAACAATATTTTATAAGTAAAATGACCGAAATTCTTAAAATGTTAGTCTTGTTTATGCGAAGGTGAGTCACACTCTCAAGAAAATCATTTTAAAAAGATAAAATGTTTTATAAGTCCTGGAGGGTCTACTAAGGCTTTGTAAAATAAATGAAATAAAACTAAACTCACATTATTTTAATGGTAAAACATATATTGTCCAAACATAATGTTTATAGTATTTTATTACATCACAATTGGGTCATTCTGATGTCATAAAACACATTATATAATTAAATGGTATTTAATTGTTTACCCAAAAATTCAACTGTCTCAGAAAATTATGAAACATTTACCGTTGGATAATTTCAATATCCTGATTCCAAAAATAATATTCGTTTTATCTAAATGATTTTATAAATAAATGAATTTTTACTTTTAAAATAAAAACCAACATTTATTTAAAATTCATGGGATTTGACAAAAACAACTTTCAAACCTTAATAAAAATTTCAATTGTATTCATAAAAATTATATGATAATTTATATTTAATAAAAATTAATTTAGTTATAATACTTCCTTAAAATATTATTTAAATAAAAAATCCATTAATCCATCAAAATAGATTTTTCAATTGAATATTAACTAAAAAATTCTATTTTTTCTTTAAAAACTATTTACAAACTAACACTAATAAAATGAATGTATATTATCTATACAAAAATAATGTACATAATCTTAGTGCTAGGGTCTTGTTACATAACCCCTTATAACACCTGCATAAGACCGAAGGGTAAGGTGTGTGATGGTGACATTATCTTGGGGTGGCTTAGATAACATCGCTCGGGTGGTAATCCCTATCAACTTCCACTTCTCTCGTAGGCGGTTCTGCTTGAGATTAACGTGTTGAAGCTTGGATTGAGCTTGGTCAAGAGAAAAGCCCAATGATGCCACCTTCTTTCCAAGATTTGAAAAATGGGCTTTGTATAAGGAAAGTCTATTGGATGATGCAATCACTTATTTTTTTTTGAGTAAATTGGATTTGTTAAAGACCTATATTTATACGAATCATTTGATCACTGTTCAACAACTATATTAGTAATGGTCACAATTATTAACGATATTTTGAAATCCAAAAACATAAAACCAAGGAAGTGTATATTTTTTATAAACATTTTAAATAATAAGACATTTAATTATATCAGGAGGAATTTCTATTAATAAAGGTTTGAGTCATTATAGAAACCACCCAGAAGTAGTGATTCTTAACCAGAACACACGTTCTGGGGGAGACAAAACAAAAATGGTGAACCCGACGTGAATCCTTAACCATGTTAATAATATTATCCATCTGTTAGGACCCTATCAATTGAAAAAGGAAGACCAAAAATGGGAATCAATAATGCAAGTATTAATATAAAATAAACTTCTTTAATGAAATTCATTTTTTTGTATTTTTCAATTTTTTTGAAGAACTCCCTTCACTCCAAATGGATTCTTTCAAGTTTGCACCTGTGAATGCCCTGACTGCTGCTCAAGCTGGATCCTTGTCTGCTAAAAGGAAATCATAACCAACTTAGTGTCTTCAATTATGGGTCTCAAATGTATTGGTTTAGGAATACCATCAACATGTTAAAATCCCAACTTTGGAGGCTGCTTGACAGGATTTACAAGTTAACGACAACCCTCAATCATTCGGTTAGCAACGAACGATGGTTAAGAAGTAGACAGTGCCAACCACCATATTCAACTATTTTGGGTCCTTATACCTAGAAGTAAATAACTAGTTTCTCCCATACTATAGGTATGTGGATTATGAGGTCACTCATGGAATCAAATAAAAGACAATGGGGGACTTCCTGAGGGCTCCCACCAACAATCACCGCCAAAAGAATCATGCAGCAGTGAACCCCTAACATGATGGGGGTGTTGCATTTGTTTTTTTGTCCCAAGTACCTTAGACTCAGGTAGGAAAGATAAACTTATGAGGAAAACATCTAGCCAACAAGGTTCAGGTTATTACCTTTCCCCCTACACAGAAGTTCATCAACCTAACATGGTGGAAAACAATGAATGTGTATATACACCCATCCACCATAATTTCGCTAATCTGCCGACTCGTCTGTAGGTTTCCAACCAGTACTGATGTTTAAATCCAGTGGAGTACCTTGAGCAGGCACATAAACCTACTTTCAAACTATCAGTCAGTCAGCAGACTCATATGGATTCATTCAAGGAAGCCCACCAATCAAATATGGTGGCAATTTGTAAGAAGGAACATAAAACTTCCTGCACTCACTAATCCAGCCAACAGTCTCATCTGTCAACATTGAAATAATTCCATCGACCATGATTGGAAAAAAAATATTCAGAAGACACATACACATTCTAGAATCCATAAATTCTACCAATAGTCTCATTTGGAAGCACCCAGATAAGTCATTCAGAAAGCTCTAATGACAAACTTGGGGTAGACTCAACTCTCTGCCCCCACACATGAGTACATTCAGTATCCAATGACAGGAAAGGGGGGATATGAGTAGGTATATACACCTACTCTATTTATGGACTGGACATATATTCCCATTCTTGATACTGAATTCACCAAACACATTTTAACAACGGTGAAAGGGTATACCCAAATTCCTACCCATATTCTGGAAGCTTTCTAGAATATCATAATGGAAGCTTCAATAGTACTAAATGGATGAACACATAATTCTATCCCAACACTTGGGATGAATCATCAGTATTCCATCCCAGAGCAGACACACACCTCTTTTCCAGTCCATGACGGTTATAGGATATACTCCCCCATATCATACAGACAACTAGATCGGGAACACACACCCTTTCCAATTGGAGACAATCGTCCTATTCTGATGGACACTCCAAGGAAGAAACATACACCAGCCCATGAAAACCACTTCTCTCAACAAGTGGCCCCAAATACGTGTAAAATTGAATCTAAGAAGTAGTCTCTCCAAACACAGTTGGAAAATCAAAGGTCAATCTGCGATCTGACTCCTCTTAATGATGGTGTTTTTGAAGTGCTCATACATTTATCTATAGCAACACAAGATCCTACCCTCCCATTACTAAATTATGGGATTATTAACAGTAATCATGAAGTTCCTCATTGGATACTTAATCATTAAGACTTTATTCATGAAAGTTTTTTCATTTAGAGAACCTATCTCTGGATGAGAGCCACGACAACCCTCAGTGTGGCCAGAAGACCACAAAGCAAGAGGATTTATACCTTGTTGTAATCCACCATGGTGGTCCTACCCATAATGTAATTCTCTACAAAAGTTCTCTATGTAGTAGTGTTTCACATTTTTAAGATAATTATTCAATTGAAAATGTAGTGATGAGAAATCCCACTTATCTCAAGGCACTTTCCAAAATAAGGCTATTAATGTCTGATGCCTTGTTACAAGTAGGTAAAATAATTTCTCAACTAGAAGAAACCCCAAGGTGATAGTCATTCTCTGAATCTTTCATGGGTCATTGGACTTCTAATATAGTAGAGAAAAAAACAACTGATCCTATTGTTTGTGATAAAACAATTGAGAAGTGTTCACTCTGGTCAGACCAAGTTAAGAAACTTATAGTAAAAGATAATGAGAATATGTTGAATATGAGAAAACAACCAGACAAGGGTGAAATACCAATAATGTTATGGAATTTGGAAACCTCTTAATAAGACATTCTAGAATTGATATTAGAAGATTTCATTAATGATATTTTCCTCAACATATATAAAAATCTTCATCATATGAAAGCCAAAGTATTAACTTATGACAAATATCAAATTCATTTAAAGCTAATAGAAGGGTTGCAGTGCCAAATTAAATTGGAATGTCTCTCAGTTTCCCAACATCCAAAGGTTGAGAAGCAGCAAGGAGCCATTCAACATGCATGCCTTGAAGCACCAATGAGGCTATACCAATTAATTACTGATACCACATCTAGTGTTCATATTAAAGGATGGGGTGTCCATGGAGCATTTCATTTCACTGCACTCTCTATCTAGAAAATCCCACCAAAAGTGGTCTCATGCAATGTTATTGCCCATGGTTGGATATAATCAAAAGCTTTTGTGTGTAATCAAAGATATGCTCAAGAACAGGCCTCAACTATCTTTTATCAAAGTCAGGACCAAAGAGAGAAAGTTTTCGAGATAATTTTTCATCAAGCATATGAGAACATTAATCCTGCCTCCCACTTAAATAATGTTAATCATCAGATTGAACAAATGTCTAAAATATAACAACGATATTCTGAAATAGACAATTTAAGTGGTTTTCGGATAATGCATCCAACCAATGTTCAGACCATAATTCGTAAAATCCGAAGAGAAGCTATGCTAATACCAGCCATAACAGTTCATGAACCACCCCAGCCTATAGGGATGGGTGATTTTTAACCCAACCTTAGAATTCAACAAATAAAGTTCGAAGGTTTGAAGAATAATAATAGGAACAACCTTAGTCTGCAGGGATGGGGGCTTTTTCACATCCATTATCCCCTCCTCAGTGGAAGTCAATTTTCTCCTGATTAGAGAAGAAACCACAAAGTGAATGCGCAACTGAACTATCCAAGGATTCCCTTCAGGTTACTGTACGTCAAACAGTTCCTAGGAAATCATCATATTGGAGAACATAGTCTCAGGGAGGGAACAAAAGGAGACGATCTTACAAAGATACTAACAAAATGCAGTCAATGCATTATGCATCAGTGAACATCATTAATACTATTATGGAAGATCCTCCATAACATGAGTCCAATTCAGGGTAGTCAGAGGATGATGTTGTTATTCATAATACAGTACTCATTGAAGAAAATTAAGGAGGTGTTCATACCCAAAATCAAAGTCTTACCTATAATCTAGGTATTCCCTCAATTAACCAACTTCCACCTCTTAGAAAGGAATCTAAAAAGGGGAAAGGTAAAGGTCAAATCATGTCTCACTTTTCCACTAGAGAAGTTCAACCTATTTTTCTTGAAGAAATATTTTCCCAACAAGAGGAGGATATGAAGGAGTTGAAATGATTTAATGCAGAGTTACTCCAAAACAGCATTCCTTCCAAACATGCTCCACAAGAAGATCCTCAACTTACACATCCTGTATGAACTCCTCAACAAAGAGGGTTTGTTGTAACTATAGATTTGGATAATGAATTCCCTACAATGGGCACACATCAAGGATAGGATCAAACACATCTTTATAGGCCTATACCCATGGTTTATCCAAGACAAATACCAGCAACACCACTACCAGTGTTTTTTCCATTCGTCGCGCCAGTTCAAGCTCTAGCTACTATACCTGTACAGGTCCCAACTCATCCATATATTCTCAAAATTCTTATGAATACAATTGAGACCTTAAAAATTCTATTGGAAGCTATGGAAGAATGATGTACACTAGTACAACCAGAAAATAAAGATTACCCTGAATGGGTAGATCCAATCCCTCCCCCACCAAACATTGTGAATACCACATTTCCAATCTTTAATGGTTTGGGAGATACATAGCAACACATAAAATATTTTGTTTCTCATTGTGATCCTATAATGGGGACCCCTCAAAAAAAAAAGAAGTAGCAAATCTTACTTGCTTTGTAAAATCATTACATGGTCCAACCTTTGTCTGGTATACAAGTTTTTAGTCTCGATCAATTACTGGATGCGAAGACCTCTATAAAAACTTTCTTCTCTAATTTAGCTCAATGCTACCGAAGACAACAATTTTTGATCTTATAAATTGAAAAAAATAGAGAATGGAAAAGTTTTAGACTTCATTGCTCGATGGAAAGGATTAACATATTCCTTGAATCTACCACTCCCTCAAGAATAGTTTCTTCCAATTTGTGTGGAAAATATGAATGATGAGTTACACACACCACCAATCCCAATAAAATATAGAGGAGGATTTTGAGACCTTTATTCAATCACCCAAAAAGTGGAGGATTCCTTTGTGGAATCCAAAGATAAATCTCATGTAATCCCATCAGCTCTAGGGAGGTGAATAAGGAAAGAATAGGTTGTTACAATTACACTCAAATAATAACCTGTACCTACTTCTACTTAAAAACCTTCATCATACCGAAGGACTCCACCTCCCGAGCATTAACAACAACAATAGCCTCATCAAGATGATGAAAAAGATCAAAGCCGAAGAAATTTTGATTAATTAAAGAACAAAGTCTATTATTTTCAGAATGAAAAGGTTCCGAGTTACTATATTTCATCTTTGGAAAAAAATTTAGATCAGTTTTCAAGGCCCAAGAAACTGAAAAAATAAGAATACAAAGATATCCAAAATTATTTACCCTTTCATCAAATGTTGAGGCATCCCATTCAGGAGTGTTTTATTTTCAAATACCTCCTCCAAAGAATGGTATATTTTGGACAAGTGAAACTAAAAAGTTCATCAGCCCAAGTAGCATGTGTTACTGCTACCAATCTAGGGGAAGAAGGTGGATGGAAGGACGTTAAAATAAAAAATGCACAGAAGTATGATGATTGGATGGTCTAGAAAATAGTAAACCAAAATCATGCCATTCTACAAATATAGTTGAAACAACCGACTGTGCCACCTACCATTTCCGCTATAGAAAATCTATCTTCATTAAAAGATTATTCCTCTAAAGGTAAATCCTTAGAGAAGCGACATGATCAGAAAGGTAAAGAGAAGTCAGAAGAAGTTGATCTTGTGTTAGGGACAAAGTTTTCCTTGAATTTGGAAGATTTCATGCCAAATATCCCAAAAGCACGGGCATTGCTCCTCCAAAAAACACAACAAGAACTGACTTGTCAAGGAGAATATTCATCAGATGATGAATGGATCATCAGTTCTGTTAACCTTATCCACTTTACAAATCCCAATGCAAATGATGATTCCAATTATGAACCTGAATTCCCTACACTTTATTAGAGAACTAAGGGAAGAAGTCAAGGTCGATGATACAAGGTAAGACATGGATATGCTAGAATCCCCTATTTTAACTATACCCTTGATCAAACTATTTATGAAACATAAACTCATGGGATATCCCTTCAGTGGGCTCAGCAAGAACAAGGGAACTCTCCCACACATGATTAGATCGACTCTGACATGATTATCTTGGAAGACCTATTAGAGGTTACAACATCACTCTATTGGTAGGTAGATAAACCTAGTCAGTCTAATCTACCAAGAGAAGAAGTATTTATGGCTTCTTACTCGACATATGATATATCTACATCAGGAGAATCAAATTCAAAGGCACCTGAAAAACTGTATTTCCATGATGGAAAGCACATGACTTTGGACAAAAAGTATGATGTTTTGAAACAAATATCCCAAGTACCAACCAATTTATCTATCCTGGATGTTATGAATCTGTCAAAAGATCTTCGATAAGCACTTATTGAGGCTTTTTCAAGTCCTCAAGAGTTTTAAACTAAAGTTGTTTCTAATGAGGTTTACTATATAGATAATGATCCTGTAGAATGTCATGTCGTTATATCTTTCACGGATCATAATGGGGATGATTTTGTACATGGACACATAAGGCCCTTTTATCTATCTAGTAGGTTTAATGATACAAACATCATACGATCCTTCCTTGATAATGGATTAGGATTCAACCTCATTCCCATCCGCACACTTCATCGATTGGGTATCACTAAATCTGACTTATCTTTTTCCTCTTTGATGTTGCAAGGATATGAAAATAATGAACAAGAACCTCTAGACTATATTATGCTCAAAAATTAGTTTGGGGATCTTGCATCTAATTCATATTTCATGGTTGTCCGACAGGACACAACTTACATCATTCTTCTTGGAAGGTCCTGGCTACATCAACAAGCTTCCATTATTTCATTATATCACCAATGTATCAAGTATTTCTTCAATGTTCAAATTAGGAAATTACATGGTTACAAGGACCTATTTAAAACACGTGAATTTTAGTATATTGAGGCATAATTCTTTCACCCAAAGTGAATAAGGTCTATGGAAAAAGATGTAACAATAATCAATGCTCCAAATGGTCCAGAAAAGATCTCGGCTAACCTATTAAAACATCTGAGTATAGATTACGTGTTTCCTATCAATCAAATTGAAAGGATAGACCCAAATCCAAGCACTCATCTAGTGAAGTCCATAATTTCAGTTGTGGTAATTGATCCAGACAACATGAGAGAAATTGATGATAGTGAAATATTAAAAGGTGATGTCTTCATCTCATCCACTGAACTTCAGAAAGTATTTTCTTCATCAATCAGGATCGAATAATTTATATCATTAATAAAGGAAGAAAAGGATGTAGATTACCAACCCATCATTATCTCTTCAATACTCCAGGAAGACTGTTCATCATCAGTAGGGTCAGAAATGGTTTCCTCTTCTTCATGATGTTTAAATACTTACTCCTCCCCTAGCTCTGAATGTTTTTCTTCATCACCTACCCTTCAAGAAGAAATAGAAGAAGTGACATGTAAGGAATACAAGGAATAAGAAGATCTTAAGAAATCCCTTCCAACATTTTAGGAAGGATTATCCACCACTATGGATGAGCTCAGAGAAATAAATCTAGGTATATAAGAAGATCCACGCCCTACTCTAATTAGTGCGACCATGACTTTTGAAGAGAAATATATGTATACTTAATTTTTAAAGAAACATCGAGATGTATTTTCTTAGAACTATACATAAATTATAGGCCTTAATCCCAATGTGGACACTCATCATTTGGGTTTTCCAGAAGAGTATTGAGGATTTAAGCTGGCTGCAAGAAGAACACACCCAAATCACGCCTCTAAAATTGAAGATAAAGTCAGTAGGGTTATAAAAGATAACTTTGTTATATCCCAAATTTCTAGCCAACATTTTTCCCAGTTAAAAAGAAGAATTATAAAATTAGAGTTTGCATTGATTTCATAGATCTTAACCTACATTTTCCCAAGGATGACTTTCTGGTTCTGATCATAGAACTTTTGATTGATGCAACAACTAGATTTGAAGCACTCATTTTCATGGATAGATACTATGGGTATAATTAAATTCAAATGGAACTAATAGATGAGGAATTTATATCTTTTATATCCCCTTAAGGAGTATTTTTCTACCGGGTAATTCCCTTTGGATTAAAGAATTCCGGTGGAACGTATCAACCTGTCATGAACAATATCTTAAAACCCTTCCTGGGAAAATTTGTTGAATGTTATGTGGATGATTTAGTGGTGAAATAAAGATAACGTTGTGACCACTTGGCCAATCTGGGTACCATATTTGGTAAACATCAGCAACATAATATGAATATAAACCCCATAAAATGAGTATTCAGGGTTACCTTGGGAAAATTACTTGACTTCATTGTACACCATCTTGGCATCGATGTTGATACAGAGAATAACAAAGCTATACTTGGCATGTAACCTCCTTAAAATTTGAAAGAATTAAGTGGACTTCAAGGAAAATTGGATTATATTTGACTCTTCATAGCTAATATACCAGGATTGTGTTTAACCTTCACCAAATTAATGAAGAAGGGAATCAATTATTAACGGAATGAAGAATTACAAGAGGCTTTTGATACACTCAATAAATATCTACTAAGACCACCGGTATTAATTATACTTATTAAAATAAATCCACTCATTCTCTATGTGACAACTCTAGAGAAATCATTGTGAGCCATCCTTACACAAAATATAGATGCTTGGAATGAAAACAACCTATATTATCTTAGTCAAACAATTCTCAATGCAAATAATCAATATTAAAGTATTGAGAAAATATGTATGGATTTAGTCTTTATAGTTTAGAAGATAAGGTACTACCTACAACATCATGAGTTCCACTTGATATCTCGCAATAACCCGCTCAAATTTATCCTAAGTCGTCCTATATTGACAGGATTTCTGGAACGGTGGGTAGTTATTTTTCAACAGTTCTATATCCAATTTATGCACCAGAAGGCGGTAAAAGGACAATCCTAAGTATAATTCCTTGCTAAACACCCATATACAAAATAATCATCTTTGAATACTGAACTTTCTGATGATGAAATCTTCTCTATTAAAGATAGTCCCAAAATATGGTAGATATAATTTGATGGTGCATCTAGAATTCCAATGGGATAGAGAATGAAAGATCCTAAACTCAACAAAGTTGGGTTAGGAATTGTGATTTTCTCCCCGGAAAAAGAAGTGTTACCATATTCCTTCCTGTTATTAGAAGGCAGTACCAACAATGAGGCAGAATATCAAGCTCTCATTACAGTACTAGAATTGGCACTCCAAGTACAAGTGAATCACCTAAAAGTGAAAGGTGATTAATAATTAATAATCAAACAGATCAATTTGTATTATTGTATTAGAAAATAAGAATTAATCCCTCTGCACGATTATGTCCAAGGGTGAATGGATGAATTTCCCTCATATCTAACATTGTATTATGTCCTATGATCAAAAAAAATCCCAAGATAATGAATTGGATAATGCATCCAAAACCCTGTAAGATCCAAATTGGGATGAGACCATCATCAGTATTTCCCATCATTGTGTGATTTCACCTTTTTTTGAAACTATAATGGATGAAAGTAATGAAATAAACCCTATTTCTGAACCATATGATCATAATATAGGATGGATGACACCTATAATGGAATACATTCAAAATGTAATAATTCCACCTGATAGAGTTGTGAAAGAGAAAATCTAGTGATGAGTGGTCAATTTCTCTCTTTATGATAGCCCAGATCACCCGAAGATCCTCTACAAATGAGGCTTTAATTGAGTTCTCTTCAGGTGTATCAATAGAGAAGAAACTGTAGTGGTCATAAAGAAGTATATGTAGGATCTTGTGGTGCTCACCAGTTTGGGCATAGGCTTTCTGATCAAATATAAAGGCTTGGATACTTCTGGCCTTAAATGACACGATATTTCATAGATTTCACCAACAAGTGTCACCCTTACCAAGTGCATTACAACTTCATTCATTAGAACTCAGAGTTTCTACACACATCTAAATACTCCAGGACATTTTCTACATGGGGAATGGATGCATTAGAACCTTATCATCTAGATACAACTAATTAGTTTAAGAATATTCTTACTGCTACTGATTTCTTCTCCAAATGGGTTGAGACAATACCTCTCAAAGATGTCAGAGCCAAAAGAATTGTTTGCTTTTTCAAATCTAATATCATTAACATATTTGGTGTTCCTCATACCATATTAATGGACAATGACAACAATTTATATTATATTGAGATAAAGAAGTTATATTAGGAGCACAATATCAAATCCAACCATTCATCTCACTATCATGCATCTGCCAATGGATAGATAGAGGCTTTCAATAAGATCCTATCAAATATACTTTAGAAAATGGAGAATAAAGATAATAAATCTTGGCCTGATAAACATTCGTATAATTTATGGGCTTACCGAACTACTACTTGTACTGATACTTGGGAAAATCCATACTAGTTGGTGTATAGAACAGAAGTGTGTTTTCCTATTGAGATTAAATTTCCTTCAATCTGAGTTGCAATCTACGATCATTTATCTATAGATGAATAATATCAAAAGTGATTTGATGAGATGGAATGATTATATGAAAATATATTGCATAATTTGCATCATTTATAAGTCTATTAGAATATAATAACACAAGATTTTAACAAGAATGTTTGCCTCCTATCATTTATTCAAAGAGAATTGTTATTAGTTCTTAGGACTTTGATGATACTAGGAAAGAAGCCTCCAAAGCTTGAGCCAAAGTGGGAAGGACCTTACTATGTACATAAGGTCTACTCTAATAGAGTTTATTCCCTAATATAAATGGATGGAGAACTTATTACAATTAAAACCAATGAAATATTCTTGAATAAGTACTTTTTGTAATCACACTGAGTAATTTCCTCACTGCATGACTTGAAACTGCGTAGCATAATGTTCTATTATAAAGATGTTAAACTACATAACAACCATATGCATCCATGATACATGACATTAAAATGTGTAACATAATTATCCTTGTCACACGATGTTAAACTTCATGACATCATATGTCCTTGCTAGAAAACTTGAAACTGCACATCATAATGTTCTAGCTACAAGACATTAAAGTGCATTACAACTATATGCGACTATGAGGCCCGATGTTAAAATGCATAGAATCTTTTTCCTTGTCGCATGATGCTAAACTGCATGAAATCATTTTTCCTCGCTACACGACATTAAACTAAAGGGTTAAATTCTTCATTGGATGTTAAGAAATCCCATAAGATCCTGTAAATTGGTATTCCTTGTGGTTCTTTAAAAACATGAGTAGCTTCCGTGAACAAGAATTACTCACATCATTGCTACTCCTTAGTGGAACATGAGTTACATTTCTCCATATGTTTGAATCATATCTTCATAGAGACCTCATTTAAAGAACTATGTGTGGCTTTATTATCATTACAATGGGATACATAGAGATGCCGGTATCTCTAATCTTGGGCCCTACCACAACCATAAAGAAATTTATTTTCCTTTTTCTACCTATATATGAACCAAATCTATATAGATTAATCTTCCAGGATATACGGTTTGATCTTTATACCATCTTGTGTCTTAATTTTAACCATTATTCTATAATGTGATAGAAGCCCTTATCTATCATATCAAACTCAACTGGTGTGGGGAACAATTTTCTCAAGAACTATGTTTGTATTGATTCTCATTTCAATGGGATGTGTATAGATTCCTAGATCTCCAATCTTGGTCCCAACCATAAAAAATCCCTCTTCCCCATGTCAAAATGTGATTTATATGGGAAAAAACCTCAAGAACTATGTCTAGATTGATTCTTGATTTAGAAAGATACATAGTGACACATGGGTTCAATTTTTTAGTCCAACTACAATATTCTTTTTTCACATCAAAACCACTTCATGTCCCTGCTGCATGACTCTAAACTGCACAACATAGTGTCCTTGATACATGACATTAAACTACAAAGTACTCAAAGAACTACGTATGGATTGATTCTCATCCCATTGAGATACATAGTGAAAAATAGGCCATAGATCATAGTCCCAACCACATGATAAATTTTTACCTCTCTTCCACATATAATTTACAATCTATACAGGAGCCTTTATTTTGGGTCCTCTCCTTAGAGATCCCACCAAGGAAACAAAATGTATTCCCATTGTACATATGAATCAAATATATATAAGGGAATCCAAACTCATGTCCAATATTGATTTAAATATTTATCATATACATTGAGCATCAACCCTTTCATATTTCATACTCATAATCTTGAATACTTTCAAATCTTTATAATCTTTCTTCGGTTTCTGGTGGCAGAGTTTCTGATACATGAGAACTCTTTTTTTATGACTATGTAGTGCATTCCCCTAGGTAGCCTTGCATAAGTTTCCTATATAACAATACTGTCAGTCAAAATATGGCACTGTTTGGCTGTGTAGTATATACCCCAGTTGGCCCTACTTAATACAACCCTCATAACAGGTTTTTTCAAATAATGGTGACTTTTTTCTTGGTAAAATCATCATATGTCCTCTTCAAACTTTGATGACAATGTAGAAAAATCTGTATCTTAAAATGGTCATCCATTTAGATTTGTTCCATTAACTTTCTCTCAATCTGAAAGCCTCTAATACCATAGTTTACACATTTTCCCTGTCTATGTGTTCAAAGAATATTTAAATAACCTTGGATCATTTTACCACATATCATCTATTATTTCCATAATATTTTGGTCATAGTCAAGTGACTTAAAACCACAGGCACCACTTTCTACGTTTGGGCTAGACCTTCGTAGAGAACCAATCCCTCATTTTCTTTGAAAATCATGATTGGATATACTCTTTCTATATTCAGGTACCTTTATCCATAAATCAAACTCCGTGATTTATAAAATCTGAATCTCCATAAAATTTATTGGGTTTTTATAAATAGAATGTTCGATACCCAAGGTCTATTTTTCTTGACTATGAAGTACATTCCCCAAAGGTAGAATTACATAAGTCTCCTACATAACAAGACTATCAGTAAAAAAGATGCCACAATTTGGCTATGTAGAATATTCCCCATTTGGACCTTCATAATACAACCCCCATAACAGGTTCATCAAATAATGGTAACTTCATTCTTAGAAAAGACTTCCTCTAATGCTATTATCTTTTTTTCTTCTCCTATTTCATTCTTCAGATACAGAAATTTCCAAATCATAATTTACATTTCTCTCATCCCATACCTAAATATGGTAGCATGTTTCCAGGAAAATTACCATGAAATTGGAGATTCATAAATCTTTGGTCTAAGTTGAAGACCTTAAATTAAATCCCCCCAATATCCTTAATGCAAGACATGAAATTTCATAGTATAATGTCCTTAATACATGACTTTAAAACTACATAGCATGATATCAAAAAGAATCCTTTCTGAAAAATTTTAACCATTCTTCACACACCAAATTTGAGTAGGAGTGGCTTCCCCATTCATGACCTATATCATCATAGATAGACCTTTATTCTTAGATCTATTTCCTTTTAAAAACCACTCACTATGGTCTTGAGTCACCCAAATCTTAATTTCATTTGTCTATCAATAATAAAATGTCAAATTTTTGAGATCTATTTTGTTTGACTATGCAGTATATTCCCTTAGGTGGCATTGCATAAAATTCTCTTACATTACGGGCCCATCTGTAAAAGGATACCACTGTTTGGATATTCAACACATTCCCCTACTGTCCCTGCATAATATATCCCCCATAATGGGTTTGTAAATAAATGGTAACTTCATTCTTGGAAAATAACTCCTCTATGTTTATACTTCAAGTTTTAGATTTGGTGACTATAAAAATCATGACTCAAGATTCTCCTTGGAAGTATCTAAAGAGTATTAGAGTAATTACTAGCCACTAAGCCTTATTTGGAATCTAATTTCAAATTTTATGGTCAAATATATTTGACCTTAAACACTAGCCTTATTAGTACAATATTCATGACTCTAAACTTCCCTTAAAAAAATATACATGGTACTCACAATATTGAAAACTCGTAAAGGGAAATCTGGACAAAAGTAGAAGTCTCATCTCACTAGACCTACATTTTTTATGGTTTAGGAAATATTGAGCAATAAAAAGTCATAAGATACAATGTTTGTGGGTTTTTTTGTGTAACCCTAGTAAAAATAAAACTATACTCACTAGGCCCGTTAAATTAGGTTAAAAATAGCGCATTTCATCCATATCATTGTAATTATGATTATCCAGTATAAAATATCATATTATGGAAGTCCACTTTAACATTACAATTAAAAGGAAGCAAGGATGAGGACATAGATGATTCGAGAAAAAATTATTTTCATTTGTGAGTAAAAAAATCCCTAGAGGATCATCCACAAATTGAAGTCTCTTAGTCATAAATCACAAGAGGTTTTGTACATAACTTCTCATTTGTTTAATGGCCTCTTGAGCTCCATCAACTGCCTATTGAATTTCCGTTATCCAACCAGTCTCATTCTCTTCATCTTGATGAAGTGATTCCTTGACATCCATAATAGTTTTTCACCATCTTTATGTACTTATTATATTGAATAATGAAGTTGATCAAGATCCCATGTTACAATATCCAACTCTTGTTGAAGACACAACTATTGAACAGTTTTTTCTTCAAATTTCTGCGTGAGTCCTGTCAACTTTGTAGTATGATTGTCCTCAGCTTGGGATAATGCTGCTTGAAATTCATCAATGTTGGCCACCAGTCTATATTTTATCAGATCTTGTCGTAGTTTCTTCTATTACTCCCTTTTTTGGATGATTTCTTTCACTATATTATGGATTTCATGGTATTCCAAAAAGCCAAATACCAACATATTGAACAGAGATGAAAGACATGGAATTTGTGAGTACCATTCCTCAAGGGGAATTTCAGATATTATTTTCTATATGTTCTGCCATGCCTTGTGACATGCAAGGAAAAGAGCCTTATGAAACTCCAGATCTGATTCAGAATCTCTGTCGCAAGGGGGAACGTATTATGGGATTAATGCTCTTAAAGAAGTTCCATGTTTTGATCCTTATTTGAAAGTAGCCACTTTACTTCCTAATTCTGTTTGACCGAATGTAGAAGATTCACATCCAAACCTAGAAATTTAAGTTGATAATCCTATATAGTGAATTAAAATTATAGTTAGTTTCAAAATAATAACAAGAGTGAGCACAATCACAATATTGGTAATCCTTACCCAATAATAGTTAAGTAGCTTGAGAAGAATCCTCCCCAATATTCCAAAATTCAGAAATTTTGGTTAATGTTTTTTGGTGGGGAATGATTTCTTTAACATACTAAGGATTCTCCAAATTAATCTCAGGAAGAATTTCCATTTCAAAGTTAACCTGAGCCAACATCTCCGCAATAGTGGGATTGACAGTGATATCGATGCTTCATTTAGGAATCGTCACTGTAGAAGTTTCTATAGATGTAACTGTATATTTAAACTGATCATGGTTAGAAAATTAATCCTAATAAGATTGATAGGACGAACAATAAAAACTCATTTCCATTTTGTTTTGTAAAAGGAACTTCAAAATATTTTAAAGTATTTTGCATATTAAAATGTTCTAATACTTCTTCAAAAGACATGCCAAGATTCATCATAGCATTCAATGATATCCCAAATACCATGTTAGTATTACATGTGGGACCAAATGGAGTGGTTGTTTTTCAACCCTCCTCTAAAAACTTTTGACCCTGAATACATTCATCGGTAACAGTTGTGGGGTCAGTATCAGTTATTGTAGGATTTTCTAGTGCATGCGATGAACCTGACGTATCACAGAGTGGAATTCAGTTCTTGTTACACATAGTTTCTCATGAAGCACTTATGATTTACCAGAGGTCTTCACTCTCCTAGTAGTAGGAACAAGAGTAGTTCTAGGAACATATGTTGACTCATTTGGCCTAAATTCCCCTTTAGTAAAAGGAGCTACTTGGTTGGAGGGAATTTTTTCTTTTTTAGAAGCACCCTTCACAATTCCTTGAGGCCCATCATTAATTTCCCTAAGAGAATAAATAGATGAATTTCCTGAAGTTCTAATAAATTTAAACACTTTCTATGAATAAATCTAAAATTCATGCTGGCAGGAATGCTTACCACTGCTGAGAAAACATTTAACCATAGTTTTATTTCTTTGATGATTCTGTTTATTCTCATTCTTGGGAGGACTTGCATCATCATCTCCAAAAACAGGTATTGGAGACTGCAAGCCCCCTGACATCTCATCCTCCATGACCTGTTTTCCTAGAGATATCTATCCTGACTCATGGGGTGATCCAACAACTCCAAGTGTAGTGCCACCAGGTCTATAATGTGGCGATGAAACTTTATTCAATTTTCCCTTAGTCAACTGCATGTTGAAATGGTATTTCCCTTGAGCAATAATGCTTTGAATAAATTAAAATATCAAAGCATAAAATAATGCGAGAAAAGGAAAACCTGCATCTTCAATATCAACAAAATCATTCCATTCTTCATAAAATTAATGGTCAATACCTTTAGCATAACCACGATCCATCATTTCTTTCACTCATTTTGTAGTGGTAATTGATTCATCAGTTGCGTATATGAGCATCTCCAGTTCCCAGATATAAGTTATTACTTCATTAGGGTTGTTATTAAAAATAACATCAAAAGAGGCTCATAGATCCCCTATTCCCAGAATACGAAACCCTTCACATAAATTTATCCACGTGGTTTCAGCATCACAATAAAATATTTTCCATGTTTGAACCGCCTCTAGTCGTACATATTCAGATTACATTCTAGAGGGTTGTGAAGATGATCCCAAATTTTTAGATTATAATTTCAACCCAATTCCTACCATCAAAGATGGTGGATGAGAAAATGGGACCTGTTGATCTTCTAAACGATGGTGACTAGATTACATTGGTAGAACTTCACTTGGTACTGATGGTGTATCTATCTTGAATTTTACAGGTGGATGGTATCTTGCATGTGGTCACTTTGGTGAGCATAGAGCCTCATCACCCCCAGCATTTGACTCTAATGAATCAGCCTCTAATGATGAGTAATTACCTTCTAAATGAGAGGGTTACTTTCTAATATATCTCTTTACCCCAACCTGAGGGACAACATGTTTTAACACCCCTTTAGGTTATGATGTAACCCAAATCTCAGCAAACTTGATACTTAATCTTCTTGTTGCATTAGTGGTAGGTAAGTTGAATATTTCCCTGGTTTTCTTTATAGTCGTTAGCAACCCTAGTTGTCAGACCACCATTGGATGTTTATCTAATCTGAAATACATAGGAGGAGATACGATAATTTTTTATAGACATTTGAATTGATGTGCAAATCTATAAGGATCATGGGCCTCACATATGATTTCCCCATCAATCCTGGTGGCCAATACACCATCCCTGCTAGCTAATGTATACACCCTTAGCTCTAAGTTGTTCATCCCATCATCAAAAAATCCCCCCATATAAGGATTCCCATAAAGGAAAATATGAAATTCCTTACACATATTTAACCTGGCCTTATTTTTGTAATCATTCAAAGATAGAGGTGAAATACCAAAAAAATCTTGAACAGATGGTTGGAATGAACTTCCAAGGGCATAAACCCCACCCTACACAGCATAAGTTCTGAAATGAGTGGAGATCCACCCCCATAAAACCCAGAATGGTCATGATATTCTAAAAGAAGACTTCCCTCTATAGATATGAAACAATATCCTATGGATCTTCTCTAGAATAGGGGTATCCAACCCTACCATCCTCTTCTATTCCTTCTTGGACACTATAAAAAAAGTTCTCAACCTTACGCAACACTTAGAATCTCAAAAGGCAATAGATATACACTGATCCACATATTTAGGAAACCTATAAGACGTGTCTTTTTTGGAATTTTGGAATTGACTTCATACCACCACTTTTCAAACTCTCCCATCTCTAATGTTGGCCAGAAAGTGTCAGGTGCACCTTTTTTATGCTTTTGGATAACTTGTTGGACTAGTGAAAGTTGGAACTTTCTCTTTCTTCTTCATCAAGAATATTTCCATCCACTCCCTTGGGTGAATATCCCTTCTTGTGTGGGACTTTATTTTGTTTGTATTCTTGAGTTTATAAAATATCTTTATTAAATCACAAAACAAGGATGGTGTCTTTTTTGGGTTATTCCATGTCGCCTTTGGAGGAATAAATTCACCATACATATCTCTAAGGATTGGAGCTCCAGAGATCTTATAGACATCCCACAAATTTATTCCTACTTATCCATGTGTCAAATGGAAGGAATTAGTCTATGGACTATATCAGTTCAACAATTATGGCATGAAATTGTCATTCCTATATACATAGGTCATCCTAACCCATACAATCTGATAAATTCTGACACTTTTTAAGTCATCCATAAACTTATCACATGTATTTCACACCCAATACTCCCATATCTATATGGGTTTAACACCCTTACTGGGTCAAATCCCAACTTTTCTTCCAGCCCTTCAATTGATATATTTGATAATCTCGAAAAATGGATGAATAAAAGTTCAATTATAGCTCAGGTGTATGTGCTTTAAAATCTAGAGCACATGAGATGTGATGTATGAAATGGGCCTTAGATGTTGTCCCGATATTGATATATGTCCCCGCAAGAGAAATATTGGTAGATAAGAAATTGGTTTGTTCTTGAAACCAAGAAAGTGGAACATAATTATTTGGATCCGTTATGTTGGCATCCTGCAGATGGCCCTAACCATACAGAGGAAAAAAAAACTCCTTGGAAAATCAAGGTGATATTTACTCAGATGCTTTGCCAAATCTAGGAGAGTAGTGTCATAGATGTCAAATAATTCATGCCCAAAAATATTCATCATATCATCAATTATCTTTCTATCCAATTCGTTAGTAGTTCCAATTCTCTTGGGATCCATTAAACCTGAAAAAGAGATCAAAATTAATCTTAAAGTGATATCATTTTGGATTTTTTGACAAAGGCATTAAGAAAATTTGACAAAGGAATTAAGGAGCACAAGTATGGATTTGGCATGAACGTATAAATCCAGAGCGCAAGTATAGCGCCCAATTTGTGGTGAGAAAATAAAAAATTTACAGAAGAAACATGATCTAGATTTTCAGTAGGAGTGTTTGAATGAAAACAGTTGCATTCCGAGAGCTAGATTTCCAAAATCCTTTGTATTTTTTTCTGAAGTTAATCCACTATATATAAGAAATGAATACTACCCTACACACCATGACCTTATGTCGTACCTCGTGTGCTATCAGTTTGTGTTCCATATCAACCTCTTTGACCTTTTTCATAACTTTAACTTAGTATAAGACCCTATATTAATTTGGGATCCAATTATGAGGGGGGGGGGGTGTTTGACACTCCGTTCCATCAAATCGATGAAAACATGAAAAAGGGAAATGCCTTAGAAAAAAGAGGATAAAATACAGGGAGAATTTCAAGATTTGAAAATGGTCATGTTTGAAATTTCCCCAGTTGATCCGAGTCACCATTGGCATGCATCCACTTGTGTGACACAATTTTGGTACACAAACCACTTCCGCAACCTAACTCCTTCACCCAGAGTCACCTATTTGCCTATAAATAGACCCTTAGGGTCTTTATTTTCACAGATGATTTTCTCTGAAGCCCAATTTCTTCTTTGGTCACCTTAGTGCTTCACCCAATTCTTCTAAAACATTCAAGGTTGTTTTTTAACACCTTGGGTGGAGTAATTAAAGGAGGATCATAGGAATTAAGTCCCTTCAGTGTTTGAAATTCATAACACTTGTGCGCCTAAATCACCCAACCACCCTAAATAAGAAACACTTGTGTGCCAACCATTACTCTCAAAGGAACTTGAGTACCCCACTTCTGGGAATACCTGTGAATAATCTTGAAGATTTGAGTCAAGTCTCACCCATGTTTTGACATCTAGTATGTTCTTCAATTAAGTAAACATAAGGTCGCCCAAGCTTACCTGCATGCCCAAACCTACATTCCAGATACCTACTTGGGTTCCCCTATTTGATTCACCTTATCCATTCAACATATATAATTCTTTCATCAAGACTTATTCAAAGTCATTCATGGTAATAATTACTCTTTATTGGATCTCTTGTATAAAAGGTATTATGTTGAAACCTCTTCTAAAACCTCATGACTTACTAAACCCTTAGGAAAGGAACATCAATGTGTCACCCATTTGGGTTTGTATATATGAAGTTAAGGGTTCCCCAAATTTGTTTTATAATTGGATTATGATTCATGGAGTGTTTGTGGATTTCTATATCCTTAGTAACATGGACCTTTCTCCTAGGAATAGTGTTGGGGAGTTCCTGGTTTGGAGGGTTAGGGTTCAGTCCATACCCATCCCTTATCGTCTTTAAAACCTAGAGCCTCAGGTCCCTAGTAGTAAAGCTACGGTTCACACCTACTTTTCCTTTTGAAAAAAATAAATGTCTCCCTCCCCTATGAGGACCTATTTTAGGGTAGAAATCATATCATAATCCCCTATCCTTTTGGGACGGATCCAATATCCTTCAATATCATTTCATATTAAACGGTTCATTACTCCGCACCCTCATCCACCATCGTCATCGTATCCACGACCTCTTCCACCAATAGAGGAGGAAAAGTGTGTGTGCCTTTATTGAATATTTAACATCCTCTTGTTTCCCACACTGATAATGATTCACATGTTCTTAGATATTTGTCACAATAACAACATTTGGACAAACACCTCATTGAATGAGATATGATAACTCTGATTCCCATAAAAACCATGATATATAGGAAGCCTTCCTAAGCCTTGAGCTCTATATCATCTCATCTATAAATGGGAATCCTCCTTAAGAGAAATCCCCAAATTAAACCCCAAAATCACTAAGGAATCATTTTCAGGAAGTAAGTCCAAACTCGTTTCTCTCAATGGATTACACTCTCCTATGACACTTCCGAAACTATGTGGGATTTGATTCTCATCCAAATGAGATATGAAATAATCCTCCCTGAGGTTCAAACTCAACAATATAAATCAACCCTATCCTTTCTGGGCCACATTCCCAGTAGGGTATAATTCAACTTGGAAATTTATATCGCTTCCAAGTTCCTTGGGTTTATTTGGTATAATTCCCACACCAAACTTTGATTATCCATCTTACGCCTATGAATCCTTACCACATGATTTTAAACAGTATGTATTGGTACTTATCACATGAACTTAAAAGGTATGATGTGTCAGGTTACGTGGCACCGAACTAGGTGGGTTCTGATTCCTTTCACAAGGATATGTAGGTAGCCTATCTATGGGTATAATCCCAACATTAAAACAACTCCCATCTCCCTGGATGATGATAAATTCCAGAGTGCTTCACTGAGTGGATTTAAAACTAGTGTAGTCATAATAACGACCAAAGAATATCAAATTAGTATACCAAAGGATAACATTGATGGAGAACCTTTGATACATATAGATTTCTCCATCTATGAAGAACCTCAGAAACATACAAATGATTATCAAATTCTATACATGTTAATAATTGATTGCAAAATCACAAAGGAAACTCATTTCATACTTGGTGAATTAATAAGGATTCATGTACATACCTTAAATCTATAATAGAGTCACAGAGTAGGTAATAATTCACCCCAAGAGGCTGAGATGAGCCCGACATCCCATCCTCTCAACCAATGTATGTTCTTAAGTATTTTAGGTCCAAACCTAACGAACTCCTGACTTTGGAAAGTAGGTCCCTTTGGATAAATTACCGTTGAATGTTTCTAGTTCCATAAATAAATCCAATGGAAACCACCCAGAAGCAGTGATTTATAACTAGAACACACGTTCCGGGGGAGAAAAAATAAGGAGATATTGAATACATTTCATGAAATAAGATTATTATGTATCTATTCTTCAAATGTGAAATATTATGAAATATATTTAATAATAATATAAAATAATGTAATTTTTATGTAAGTTATTCTTAGGTTACCTAAGTTAGTATCTGATGACGATTTAGTTTTTTTAGAGATCAAGATTATAAATCTTTAGTGAGAACCCTTAGGATAAGACTATGTATAGAAGAACATCACAATTTATTGTAAATAAAATAGTGTGGTTTTCTTAGAAAATACATCCATGTTTGTATACTAGAATGTGGATACGGTTGCGGCACAAATGTACCCAGGGATAACAACATTGAATTGAAAAAATTAGGTATTAACACGATTATCGTTGGCACACGATGAGTGGGTCTAAGATTGAACACTAGTCTAAAAACTCCTTGGGGATATTGAAACACCCTAAGATTTTATAGTATATTTTTCTTTAAATAAATTTTATTTCTTTGATTGATTTTTTTACATGCAACAACAAGTTTAAAAAAAATCATAATGTAATATTGAAATAATAATATTTAATTTACAAGTTATCACCTAAACATTAGAGGGAGGTTATGAATAAGACTAACTAAATTATAAAAAATTATTATTCACATATTTATAAAAATAATTCATTTGTTTTCAATTGGATAGAAATTAAAATAAAATCATTTGAAGGTAAAAAGAGATGTTTTCTAAAAAAATTGTTTTTATTCATATAATGTGTTTTTATAATATTAAATTAATTTAATCTCTAATGATGAAAGATTATAATTAAACACATTGATAATATATTAAATCAAATATTTTAACATTCATATAATAGTTTTTATATGGAAATGAATGAAATTAAACTCATTTTTATGCTTAAAAATGAATTTATCTGAAAAATGTTTTGTCATGTTTTACATACTTATTTTAAAATTTATTTCTACCACATAAATAAATTGAATATTTTAAAATAGAATCCATATTTGGAATTATAATACTTGATATAATTTAATGGATTCAACTTAATTTTTTCATAATGAATAGTAAAAATAGTAAAAATTTGTTACCATGGTTAGGATTAAAAAAGGTTTACCAGGGGTTAAACTAAGAGATAAGGGTAACAATTCTTCTTAAAATAGTATAAATATTATCTTTTGAAGATATATCGACATTATCTTATCCTACCTTCAAATTTCTAGACATTTTTTTCTACATTCACAAGAATGTGACCATATATTATTTTAATCTTTTATATAATTCCATGTGTGTACCTATTCTTATTTATAAAAAGGAAAGCTCCTATCCTCACTTATTCACATAATTTGATCCTTCTATGTAACGACCTGAAATTTTTGAATGATAATTGTTTCATGAAAATGTGTATTATATTATATTATACATAACAAAGCTATATCTCTCTAATAATGAAGTGATTATATTATGAAATGTGACTATTAGGTTTTGACCATTATATAACCATTGGTAAATTATTTTAATTAGTAAATATGAACATTGGAAACTATTCTATTAATAATAATTTTAATGTTATAACTATTTTTTATAAGTAGAAATGATAAAGTAAAATAATTATTGAAAGTAGAGTTGATGGCCTCATTTAGTAGTGTCGTGCTGTAAGAATCCCATTTGTTAAAGAACGGGGGGGGGGGGGGGAGGTAGCGTCATTTTTCTTTACTGTTGACCAAGCCGAATCCAATATTATACAATTTATAATTGATTTAAATCACTTATGGGATAAGTTCAAGTTAGTGGAAATTACCACTCGGGTGATGCTAGTTGAGAGACCCCATGAGTCTATCACCATCACACACCTCTCCCTTAGTTCACATGTGGGTGTTATAATGGGTTATGTATCGAGGCCTTATTTAATTAATAAATAATACCTATTTATAAATAAAATTTTTATTCCATGAATTCCGTTTTAAGAATAGTTTTGCTTAATATAAAAATATGATGATTTTGATAAATTGATTTTTTTGATAGAAATTATACTATTCAGAAAAGATATAATTATTATAATAAATATAGGTATTATGATTAATTATTATTTAATGAAATATTATGATTAAAACACCCTTAAATAAATAGAAATGCTAAAATAATATTTTTTTGTTTCAAGTGTCGAAAATTTCACTATGCATTTTCTATCCACTATTATTTTTCATAAATAAATATTTTTATATTAAAAAGTAAATATTTTCATATTTAGATAATTATTATGATAAAATAAATATTATTTTTTGAAATTATCATCTCAAAATTAGGCTAGGTATAATTTATGATAATTTTCTAAAATACTTTAGTTTTTTATGAATAGTAAAAAATACAGTTTGGGGTTTTCAGTATGTTTAATGAAATCATAATGATGTAATTAGTAATATATAATTTTGGTCAAATATTGTGTATAAAAATAACATAATAGGTTTCCCAAGTGGACAATACCATAGAAAAATACCAGGGGCAAGCCCATGGTTTTGAATTTACCACTACCTAGGTGTCTAAGAAAATTAATAAAAAAATATTCCTATTTTTTCTATAAATACCCAACAATTTCTCAATTTATTTCACTACAAATTCATCCTAAAAAAAGATCTGGTATTTTTACCTCCCAAGGTGTTCTCAATCCCATAAGGTCCCAATATTCGAGTTTTATGAGTTACACTTCAAGTTAAGGGAAATTTGAACTTCTCTTTTCCTTTTAAGTTCCCTTTTTATCTGGTATGCCTTTCAGATTTAAAAAATAAGTTCTTATGTCCATTTTATTCTATCCACTTTACTATATTAATAGTATTTTATCAATGTTATATCCTTTTCCCTTATATTTTTAATGTTTTTTTAAAACCATGTTTCATACCCGTTATACTGCAGAATTTTCGTCTCAACATTTCTCTCTTTTTCTCAAGAAATTATATAATTTTCTTTTGTGAATACCCAATCCTATTTATTTTCTAGGAGTATTAACTTATATTTTTAAATTATATATTTTATTCTGGTATTAAAATTCATGAATCTATCCTTATTGTTTTGGTTTAATAATGACATAAGGATATTGTCTTTAAGAACGTCTTAAAAATGTAATGATTTTGATATGAAACCTATTTATTTTATTCTTCATGGGTTATTTCTGAAATGTTTTATTATCATATATGGGATCAAATTAATTTATACATTTTAAGGGTTCTCCCTGATAGTGATCCAATGAATTGGGTAAATAATTTAATTTATAGAGATGTCATGTTATTCAATACCTTGGTGAATAACCTTGGTAATTTTTATGACACATCAGTGATAAAACTTGGTGATATGTTTATAAATGACTCAATTAAATGTTTTTTCAAAACTTACATGTTATTATTCTTGTTATTTTTACTATTATATGTCTATTTTCTCTTTTCTCATTATTATATTATATTCTTCAAGTTCTTATCAATTATTCTCATGATCACATGTAAACTGGTTCCCTTACTTTCCCTTATCGGTCCTTATGCTCACACTTTCCTATTATATATGTCCCCAAGTTGTGAGATTTAATAAATATACTTAGTATGAACCAATTATTAATCCTTGATTAGAATAATGTTTTATGTTTTTATGTATTATGTACCTTTTTTCCAAGAAACTAAAATTTGAAAAAATTCTCTATTTATACCATGTAAATGAAATGTTATGTAATAAAAAGGAAGGATGCTATAATTGGTATCAAAGGATGGTTTATTTATATATTTGAAATTAATATTTCAAAACATTAATAATAAACTTATAGAAAAGTTTAAATATAGTAAAACATCCTGGTATTTCAGTGAAGTATTCAGTAAGTGGTTTCTGAGTAAAGAAATCCATGTATGGATAGGAAAAAGTAGACATAGTTCCAGAACAGATGTAACTAGGGGTAAAAAATCTAACAAGGTTTTTCAGGCTTGACTTAGAGTAACTTGGTACATGAAAACGGGGCTTACCACACACCTAGTTTGATACTCCTGAGGTATATGTTTAGAAAATCATATGATTTTTATAGACCATTATAAAGGTTTTTTAGAAAATGTAATTGTTGTTAAAAGAATAACATATTTAATAATGATGTTTTAAGACATGAAATTACTTTATAATTATAATATTATTAAATTAAAAATATTTCTCACAAAGGTTTTCTTATTTTAGGAAATGGTTGGAAATTGGATAAAGAACATAGATGGTGAGTGCAATGGACTAGGCACTAATGGACCTCCGATGCAAGATTGAATGGAAAACTTCAAGAGAATGATGAATCAACTGACTAGAGTTATGCGAAATAGATTGAATCAATCCGAGAGACCAGATTCACCTTGAAGGGAACAACTTTCCATTGAGTCCTTTATGCATTAACAACCACCTTATTTTAGTGGATCTACTGACACATTGATTATTTGACATTTGATAATATCTATAGAAATTATCTTTTATGTACTTTGTTTTTTGGAAGAAGATAAAGTCACACCGGCTGTGTATCTCTCAAAGGGAGAAGATGATCAGTGGTGGAACTAGGTTAAAAACATGAATCCAAGAGGGGAGATTGATTCCATGGAGTGGGAAGAGTTTAGGGGAACCTTTTTCAAAAAATATTTCCACTATTTAATGCAAACCAAAATGGGAAAGGAATTCCTAGAGCTGAAGAAGAAAGAAAATGAATACGTGGGAAGCTATGAGAGGAACTTCACACGACTTTCCTGTTACACCTCTATCTTTGTCATGGATCTTAATGGGAATGTTTATAGATTTTTTTTATGGACTAAGACCCCATATATTGAAGAATATAGCCAACCGAGACTATGAAAACTATAAGAAGATCATGAGGAGTGATATAAATGTTAAACTGGAGTTCTTAGAGACATAATGGTCCCATAGATCAAATGAAAATAAGAGATATTTGGAGCCAAACTTGGGAGGATCTTATATCATGAAAGATAATGAAATAAAGTGTAACTTCCAACATGAAAAAATGTGAGAAGAAGCATTTATGAAACTGATTTATTGAGAGAAATAAATATTATGAGTGTAGAAGTGATGGACATATTTGTCAGAACTATCGTAGCGAGGTGAAACCTAAATATCTCGACACTAATGAAAAATGGAAGATGGTGAAGGACCAACCTGAAGTTCATTGCCTTAAGTGTGTACAATTTGGGCACTTTTCTAATCATTGTCCAAATCCTAAGATAGTGGAGGGGAATCACCATTAACCACAACATAGGCCAAGGGAGAAAGGTTGTGGTTTTTATATCATGAAAACTAAAGTTGAAGCTCCAAATGATGTGGTGGAAATTACTCTCGTTGTTCTCTCAAATATAGGACACTTTACTACAAGGTTCCCTAAAGCATCAACAATGTATAGATAATATAGTACTCACTTTTGTGAGAACAATATCATAAAAAATCAAGTAGTAATTAACATGATGGAATTTGAAATTATACTAGGTATTTATTGGATCTCAAAGTATAATGATAATATAAACTACAGAAGCAAGGAAATCTTAGAAGTGTTGAATGGAAAACCTACAGTTCTTTCAAAGGAGAGATATCACGACTTATTATTTGTCTTAAAGCACCTCCCATATCCTTATTTATGGAATTTATCGGTGAATATGAAGAAGGAAATGCAAGTATACAAATAGAAAATACAGGCACCATTCAAGAATACATTGACAAAAATTATTAATGATAACTAAAAGAATATCATAGAGTCCTGAAAAAATGAAAAAGATACATATCATAGTAAAAAGAACATGAATCATAGTAATTTTTCCTTTTTTCACAAACATAAAAAGTGTGTGTATGATCATGTGATAACATATGAAGATCCTAAGATCCATCATTTTCACCATATCATATAATGAATATTAGATCAAATGGACAAGAAATTTATGGAACAATATATTTTCTTTTTTCCATAGATAAAAATCACATATCTTATTATCCCCTAACAAGGTATAGATTTCCTTTATCTGCATCCCCTGCATAATAACCACACCATATTTTCCATTTATGGAAAAATTTTTGTTAATAAAATTTTATTGAATTTTCCAAGTCATATAGTTGACTAAAACTTTGTATGTTTTAACTAAGACCTTCAACAACCATGAATTCTGCACGTCTCATATTGTTTCCCCCAAATTTATATTTATCAAAGCTAATAATCTTCTGCCCTTCAACATTACCAAATCCGATTACACCTTAATTGTAGTTATTTATGCCTGTGATAATATATTTATTTCATATTATACGAGAAGTGAATTAAATGTCAATGATCCATACACCAACAGGATCTTACTCCTTTATAGAAATATCAACAACCACTACCTACTCGAATATTTTTTTGATCCATTCCTTTTGATTCACACCTGGAATTTTTCAATATGCTTGATCTTCAATGGAATATGATGGATTAAATTCAACATTATTTTTTTAATCTATTTTCATTTTCCTGACACTTGATGATTCTTTGAGATACTGAGTATGACCATTTTGGGTCCTCATAGGCACATTACTCTGCATTTGTTTAATGAAAAATATCTTATTATATTTGTAAATATCTAAACTAGAAATAGTGAACATAAAAAGAATGAAATTAATATTAAATTATTATTAGATAACTCAATTTCTCTTATGAACTTTAGTAAATTTTTTCTATAGAACAAAAATTTTCAAATGTCTAATATTTCTATACAAAAACACTAGATTTGATTTGTATTCTTGTGTGTCTCCATAATAACATCATTTTTTCCTTCGGTTCTTTGAATATTATGATTCCGAGTCACCCTAAAATTAACCTTCAACATAAATGTGGATACTTGTGGCCTGAAATCTACCATCATTTCTTTCTATTCACGATTAATACCTATATTATATTTTTCATTTTAATGTGTTTTTTTATTTTCTTAACACTAATTTTTCTATTTTATCAGACCTATGGGATCCATTTTAATATATTTTTTTACTATATGATATGTTTTTCTAATTTCATACTGGAAGTCAAAAACCACTCCTAATATTATAATTTTATTTGAAGGCTAACAACTTCCTACTTAAGTTATTTGATACATTTGAATCGATATTTCACTATGTTAGTCAAAAAAATGATATCCATAGCTTGTTCTTTCACATTGAATTTGTACTCAACAAACTTATCTAATATTTCTAGCTATTGAAATTTAATATTTTCTATCTCTATTTTTAACTTTGAATTCTACTTATTGTTATTGTATATAGATTTTGGAATTATAAACCACTCTATTTTATCTCTAAGCTTACCCTTTCAATACATAAATATCTTCAAGAAAAATATCTAACTCTTCTTAGAGATCAAATCTTGCTTCAACTTCTATTTTATTATCATCACAATCATACATTTTTTGAGAACTACCAATAATTTACAAAATATCGTATTATCTATGATCTATGTTGTCCTAAATTTATTCTACCCTAGTTTTTTAACTATTACATTCTTATGAAATTCAGTTCTTATTTTTGATGAAATTATGCTCAGTGCTTCTCTTACCATTCACATTGGCCAAATAAATCTTCATGGGAACTTCTTCATCCTGAAAATGATTAGGACACTTTATTACAAGGTTCCCTAAATTTCCACATCAAAATCATGATAGTGGATGTTTTCCTCTAAAGATTCATTTTCGCCTTCACAAATTTGAAGAAAGGATTTACATGAATTAATTCACCACTTCTTCCTCATAGAAAAACTCTATAGTGAGATTCTACATGGCCTTAAATTTTTACTCTTTAGAGTTCCCCTTTTACACAACCTCATTATCATTATTTCCCATTTCATATGCAACAATATTGTTGTGTAAATTTCCCAAAATCAACTAATTTTTATCCTCATCCTCAAGTATAGAGAATTTTGGATCAAACTATGGTAGAAAGATTATTAGAATTCACTTAAATATCTTTACATAATCAACAATTTCTCTAATACCATAAATATACTCCACAATTACGCTCACCTAATTTAAGAATGCATCAATATATTTATTTGAGAGAATCCTCTAGTCATAATACTTATTCCTTATAATTTAAATTTAGATTCCTAGATTTTTGATCTATCTTCATATATATTAATCATTTTATCCCACATGGAATATGGGGATTTATACAACATAAATTTTATGTATATTGTGTTGGATAAAACTCCCCTAGTACATTTATTCCACTAACATAATAATACATTTACCTTAATTATTCTTCTGATAAATCTAAAATATCCATGCTTACTAATATCCCATATATAGTATATTTATAAGAATCCATGCCTAATGATTAGAAGTAGCAATACATCTTATTCCTTCATAGTTGAAAATTATTTCTCTCTAAGATCAGAATCACTTTTTGAATGACTACTATAATTTATAATATTGAGATATGCTCGTTGACTTTAACCATTAGATCTCATATCAATTATTGGACTCACTAGGTTAAATAAAGTAAGGGGTAAATCAGGGTATGATTTAATAAAAAAAATTATCCCTTTTGATCATGTTTCATTGTTAAAAAAAATTTATTTCTCTCTTTTTCTCATAGAAATATATATGCTAAAATGAAATCATGCATGAGAGATAAATTTTACTTGGTTAACCCTAACTAGGATAATCTATGGAGCATATAAATAAAATCTTCCAATTTACTAAAACCAATAAAGTTCACTAAAGTTCACTATTGTTACTATTTTTAAAGAAAGATCATTTTACCCCTACATTATAACCAATCACACTTGAGTACTCATTGTCCTCTCAATTTAAGAGAACACTCTTATCCTATAGAATAATCTTCTATTGTTCCAAATAAACTCTTAATTGGGTATGTTTATGTAGAAAAATGCATCCATAAAAGATTAAATTCTAAAAACCTCTATCTATGGGAATAGATCATTTCATAAGATTTGATTTTACTGGTTGTGAATCCTAAATGGACTTAAAGATAAAAATTTGAGGATGGTTGAAGTTAGAATTCTGAAAATAGCCATTCAAGGTGGTTCCAGAGCAAAGTATAGAAATTATGACAACTTTACAATAGTTTTCATAACTCCTTCAAAGTCTTGTAACTTATTTTTATGATAAAGGTGAAGTTAAACATATTGGCCTCACATATATGTTACCTATCCTAAAAAAAAGGCATTTTCATGAAACTCCAATGTTTCATGACACGACCAATTTTTCATAACATAAACAAACTTTCATGATATATCCAAAAAACCTATATATATATATATATAATACACCCCATTGGGAGGGGGGACTCTTGGATTCATGTTTTAAATCTCTCATATCGCACAACTCGGGGTTACATGACTTGTGAAACCTCAAAAAATCTAAAACCTGTTTGAAAAGTACCTTGAAAATCCATTCAATGCATAGGGTTTTTCTTGATATGTTTTCATTAAACTTTTTCCAAAGGAAAAACAATTTCTCATAGATTATAAACTTTTTTTAAACTTTATTTGTGTGAAACTATAAAGTTTTATGACATAATGTTTTCCAAAAAGTTCACTTGTAGTTATTTCTAGATAAAAAATCATTTTGACAATTTTTTTGTGAAATACCAATGTTGAAAAATATAGTGAAATATTGAATGATATAGTGAAAAGTTATGTGACATAATAAATGTTGTGCGAAATAGTATACAGTTTCATAAGAATGTGTTTTTTTGGATTCACACCCAACCCAGTCCCTTCCATATTATCACTCACACCATTAGATTTTTAGGTCAGGTCAATGCAATTTTAGGTTGTGATATGCATAACCCAAACCTCCATCCTCAATGATATCATGAATTGAGATACTCCTCTCATCTCGTTGAAATATCTTATGTTGAAATATTTCTTTTAGTCCCTTTTCTATGACTTGAGTTAAGATATTACTATTTTTTTCCTCAAATATATTGAGTATAAATACACATCAAGGTATTCCTGAAATATTATCACCTAACTAATATACTAGTTTGAACCAAAAAGGGATGTTTTAGTGTAAGTCCCATACCATCCATTCTTAGTCATCTTCCACCTACGAGTCCTCATTAAATAACTTTAAATTGTAGTATACCGAATTTGAAGAGTATAAGATACCTTGTTTGACAAGAATGATATTCCTTATGTGTTTAGAATAATATTCCTCAAGTGATGACCATGAGAGAACCCCTCTAGTTCCCATTGTATTGATCTAAAATACATAGAACATAGATCCTGGAAGCACAAAAATATAAAGAACATAATTCTATCAAGGTTGTATAACATTAAAATCCACCAAAATGGTCCTTGTCACATGAATATAAAAAGTATGATGCATCTTGATAAGTGTCCCTAAACTATGTGGTATTTGATTCCCTTCATATGTATATGTAAGAAAACAATTTCATGGGCTTGATCCTAGTCCTGAAACACCTTTCAACTCCCTAGATAGTGATAAACTTCATGTTTCCTCCCCATAGGCCTCCTCCACAAGTGTAATTCATAACCACATTCCTTGACCCATAAATAGATAAATATTCCCTCATAGATTAACATGGGAAGGAAAAATGGTCATATTTAGTATAAAATCTCCAATTATATCATTTCAACTCCATAGCAGCACCCGATATATACACTCACATAATCCCCACACATACCTTCAATGTTCTATAACAACACCCATGAAACAAACTCATGTAAACCACACATATACCATCCCTACACCTTTTAAGCACATAGAAAACACATTCATGTAAGAAGCACTCATATATTCACTTCCCTTTAGAAACACCCGAGAATCACACTTGTGTAAGACCCACATATTACTTTTCCCATCCTTAATAGTACTCGGGTAGTACACTCACACATTCTCCACACATAACTTAATTTATCCTTAAAAACACATGGTAAGATTCATGAATAAGTGTTGAAAACATACGAGTTTCAAGAATACAAAATCAATAGATTAATGTCTTAGTCACAAAATGTTAAATTATACAACAATATCAATAGTAAAAAATGTAAAACTATAACCATACCCATTGTGATGATATTTGGATTCCCTATGTGATGAGGATAAAATTCCTCATGTGATAAGTACAAGATGACTTCGACAATAGTCAATACTTTATACATAATTTCCACACTATCCCTTATCGTCACTCCATTTATGATACAAGCATACTTACTGCATGATGTTAAACTACTTGGAATTATCCCACCATATAAACTTAAACCGTGAAATTGAAATATGTGTGTTTTTACCTATTTTAAGTAAGGGTATATATGATTCCTCCCTAAGATTCAATCATGACATCCCAAAATTTACGTGAATATATATCCCCCTAAGGAGGTGTAAATTCAAAATATTGGTCACCTTTTAGGAGCATCCAAACCTATCACCATACAATTACGAGGTCCCTACTGGAAGTTTTCATCTGCATATGCTGTAAACTTATGCCTGGACCCCTACATGACAAGAATATGTGGGAACTATCCCCCATTTTACTTTAAACATCTGATCGGACCATACATGATGAGTTTAGGGGGGACTATCTACACTAGAATTTAAATATGTGAAACAACCTCACTTTAATTTAAACTTGTGAATCCTCCTAATAAGTCGGAATCCTAGCCCTAGGTGATGAGCCTTGGGCTCCTTAGGTGGAAAACCTAAAAAGTATATGTGATTATCATATGATCTCTTACTCCCTACCCAGGTGATGAGCCTATGTTCCTACCTCATTCTTTGAGCATGATATTCCCTAGGTGAAAAGACATGGAAGCCTTTTATGGTGAGCATAAGTTGTTTGGAATGGTGAGCACCAGATACCTCACAAAACAAATGTGAGATCCCTAGTGTGGAAAACATAGGATACCTTGAGTGACAATCCTAGGATACCTTATGCACTGAATGTAAGTTTCTTCATCATGATCATGATATTCCTAGATTTTTTTACTTGAGATTACTTATTTCACAAGAATAATATTCCCTCAAAGATAAAAGGAATAAAATTTTTATAGATTCCAAACACATCCAACATCATTATCAATTCTGACCATATGTTTCCACCCTATCATAGAAGAAAGTGGCATAATTAATTGGTGTCCACTGAAATATAGTGTTGGGAATGGGATTTGTGAAAATGTCTTAGATATATAAGAGAGACCCAAACTATTTAATTAACTCTTAGTATGGATCTAGGGAAGGAAGTGCTAACATCCCATCATCCCATTCTGATCCGGAAGCCGACATCGTCAACTATGGTGGTTGTGGTTGACCTCCTTTGAAAATATATAATGTGGGGAAACAAAAATCCATGAAAAAACCAAGGATAAAAATAAAAAAAACATAAGATTAATTCCTTAGAGGAATCATTAGAGAATCGGTCCACACCTATGTGAGTGTGTCATGAATCTCTATTTTCATCTAAGAGTTTAAATAAACTTTAACCTGTACCATTTTCATCATGGAAACTTCATTCAAGAACCTTTCTTATTATTTTTTGAACTACTATACCTTTGCATATTGCATGTGCATCATGAACTATGAGTGCCTTATGAACCAAAAAAACTTTTCAAACTCAAATTCCTCTATGAAATACTTATATTTCATGAACAAAATTCATTCTTTTAAACTTATCCATAGTTAACAAACCCCTATGATCTATGAACCCCTAGGATTTGCGAACCCCTATGCTTCATGAACCCCTATGATTTTTGAACTCATATATTTCAAAACCACTTTATGATTTATTGGAAATTATATATCAACAATATTCTCTAAGTTTTTTATTCTACTTAATGATGTAATTTAGGGTCCTTATATGGGAATAAAAATATGTAAATCTTGTTAATCACTAAATTACTAATCAACCCTTTATGAACTCTTCAACATGTATTAATACTCTTATTCGAATCGAACAAAAAAAAACTACTTTATAATGGACTTTTAATCTCTTACATTATATTTTAAATGATAAGAATACTATATGGAAATCAATTTACAGTACCTTAGAAAATATTGACTCACAACCATAAATGACATAACACCCTTTATAAACTTCCTTTTTGATTCAAGAACTTGATACGTGAACGAAACCCCCTTAAATGAATTTATTCATTTATGTTATGCAGCTTCACATACTCCATATATAGTCCAAATACTTTTTATTAATTTTTTGTAGCATAAATATTATGTAACAACCCAATATTTTATATTTATTCCATTAAAATAAATTATAAGTATTCGATAGCTATCTTTATAGGAAACCCTGTGTCTAAATAAACCAAACTATATTATAACCTTTATAACCTAGTAATTAGATTGGTGGGTATGAATATGATTAACCAAATTATGAAATATCTATATAAATTTTATCTTTAATTCAAAATTTTTGATAAATTCCTAAGAACTAATTCTTAAATTTTAAGAAAATAATTTCATGAGTAAAAGTTTTATTTTTTTGAAGAAAACCATTTTTCTAGGTGTTATAATTTTTTATATAAAAAAATACATCGATCAAAATTTACAAATTATTTTAATTAAATTTATTGTTAATTTATGAATAATCATTCATACATTGTTATCTAATTTATTGGAATGAAGGTAAATTCATCTAAATGTAAAATAAGTTTTTTTTGGGAAAACTATTTTTATGTGTGCAATGTGTTTTTATATGAATAAATTAAATAAATCACTATTTATTAATGTTTTTTAATAAAGTTTATAGAATATAAATTCAATAATATGTTTTAATATTTATTTAATAGTTTTTACTAGGAAAGAAATGAAATTAATGCGTATTTTATTCTAAAAAATTCATTTAAAAAACTAGTTTTCATCGAGTTTTACATGTTTATTTTAAAATTAATTTCTGAAACTTAAAGAAATTTAATTTCATAAAATTTATTCTATATATTTATTCATCTTGTAAAATATTTTTTATACCACTTTATTTTGGGTTCATAATGAATAAATTTACTACCACAGTTATGGTTAAAATGGGTTTACCGAGGGTTAAACTAAGAGATAAGGGTACAAATGCCACTAAAAATTTTCTATATATTATTTTTTGAAGATATTTAAACCTTATCATATTTTAAAATTGAATTATTTTTCATTTGGTTCATCTTTTACATGAAATAAACCTTATATTATTTAAATCTTTTATTTAATTCCATGTGTGTCCCTCCCCTCACTTATAAAATATCACCTCTTATCCTCTCTTATTCACACAATTTGAGCCTTCTATCTATGAAAATAACAACCCAAAAACATTAAAAGTTTATTTAATTTCATTATTAATACCTTTTTATTACCCTAATACCATCCTATGAAGTTATAAGGTGTAATCCAAATGAGGTCTCTCAAATAATAGTTAATTACATTCCCTGACTCTTTCAAAGTTTATTTCTTCTTCTAATTACTATAAATGTATCATATTTATACTAAAATAATTAATGAAGCATCTTAAATATATTTATATGTTATTATTATTATAGGACAACCATTTTTCACCACCCTTTCATCAAATGGGAAATGAAACTATCACTTGTGTGTACCTGTGGACAACCGCATCCACATAACGATATGATTCATTTTCCATCACTATTTTCATGGTTAGTTATAATGATGGATTTAATTTTTATATATTATATTTATTAAATAATTATTTTTTAGGAATTATAAGATATTATTCACCTTCTTACCTTCCCATCCGTTGGAAAAAGATAACGTCGCTCGTGCGTACGTGTCGACTACCACCTCCCCAAAGTGATTTGATTCATTTTACATTTCCACTTTTCATGGATGGTAATAAAGATATATTAAATGAATATATATATTATTTATGGTATCATAATTATTATTTAAAGGTGAATTATTGTTTATATTTCTTTTGTTCCATCCATGGTAAAATGGAAACATCACTTGTGCGTATATACAAACTACCATCTCCATAAAGTGATGTAATTATTTTTTCATCATCGATTTATATGAATGGTTATAAAAAATTATATAATTATTAAATACCATAATTATGAAATTATTTATATTTTGGATATGATAGAACCATGATCAAAATACAAGTACCATAACTATTGAACTGAAACAAACATATAAAATGATGTAGTTAATACCCAAAATGATGATGACAATGAAATCTATTAATGAACGAATGATAAGTATTTATAATTAAACCATTTCACGTATTATAAGTATGAATATTATTTTTTATATATTTATAATAAATTGAAATCTAGTATACGTAAGGTTATATTTCTTACGAATCAAGTCATACTTGAGGTAAGGGTTTCTCATCTCACTTTTGTTTTTGTGAGACATATTTTATATTCACCACTTATTTCCTTCATATGATATATATACTAACAAATTTATATGTAATATCATCAATCTATTTATATTAAAATTTTATAAATTTTCATTTGAAGTTATTTCTTTCATGATATTTATGATTCAAAAGTCACCAAAGTTGTAATATATTTTTGTTTAATTCTATTTTTAATAAGATTTTTTATAATAGAATTTAAATTGATAGAAATTATATTATAATTATTTTTAAACCCCTTATATTTTATTCCCCTATGGTTATTTTGGTATTTTTCATGTTTTCATTTCATTTTCCTCACTTGGGTACTAAAAAAGGGAAAAAGAATGTCTTAAAGAAAAAATAAAATTATCTCTCATCTTTGGTTGATGAAATATCTATTACATGTTTGTGTTATATACAATGTTTTCAATAATGTCATTACTATTATCCAAAAAAATATTTTTAACTATATTTTAATTTCTTTAAAAAGTTTTAAAATTATTTTTTTCCATTTTCTAAATGATGTAATTTTTACTTTTTATTGAAAATATGAAAGGAATATTTGTTTTAATGTTTACTGCATAAATTGTTTTCCTTATTGTCATGACTACTCTTTGATTTAAATATTACTTTAAAATTTTCTATGATTATTTCTAGATAAAACATATTTCCTAACATTATTTAATTTTTAAGATTTTAAATAATTTATTTAAAAATGAAAATGGTATTTTCATTAATAAATATTCCAGTGTTCTTTTAATAAAAATTTAATCTTTAAAAACATCTATTTATGTTATTTATGATTAACCTGGGATAAAAAAAAAATTATTTGGGGTTGTAGCCTAGTGTTAAGTGAACCCTCTAATCCTACACCAAAAATATTGGGTTTGAGTCATGATAGATATGAAATTTCGAGAGGTACGGTGATTTATGCCACATGAAACAGTAGCTATGGTGGTGGAACTCGATGGGGGTATGAAGACTAGGGGGAATTCTTAGTTGGGTTTTGGTAAATGGAATCAAGGTTCTTCATTGGTGATTTCATGCATCTTGTTCATAGGCATCCTTAATAATGGTATTATATTCGTTTAACGGTGGCAGTCTCGTTTCATCGGTGACGATAGAGAGCGTGTTTGGTCGGCAGTATCCTCAGGAGACATTAGTAGGATTCTTCAATAGTGGTAGTCCCATTTTAGCAGTTATTATAGTAGGGGTCTACCTGATCAACGATGTGGATCATGCATGAATAGGGCATTCCAACTTTGGAATATTGATATAAGGGACTCAAAACACCTCACATGCATATCCAGAAGGGGGTTAAAATTAACAACACTCAGCTTTATAGGGCTACATGATTGGAAGGATGAGAGGGTATGTCATATTACTTTGGTACCAGGCACTGTGCATCTCTACATGAGGAAATACTAGGTGTTTATTCATACCAAGGTTGGGTTCTTAGTTAATTATTTTAAAAAATATGCGGGGAGGGCTTGTTATAGTGGTGTCAGGTATTTGGGGCCTTCAGGGTTATGTATTAGTCCATTCACCTACTTGGCCTATGGGTCATGTAAAGGTTCCCACTCAACCCAATTATAAATTAGATTATACAAAATATAAATAAAAATTTAAGGCCTTTGATCTTTCAGGAAATAAGGATACAAACCAATGATATCATCTTTATTCATTCTCTAGATGGTTTATGATTATGGTGATGAGATATTAATGAAACCCATTTTCTTTTCCATTGGATAAGCTATGAAAAATGATAAATTATTTCATGATCATGCATCATGAATACAAATAGATAATGATTATGTAATGAGTGGGTCCGTTATATTCCTCCAATTCATTGGGAGATGTTTAATGTTTATGAGGTCAAAGAGTTCTTGAGAGGTTATCCAAATCCTAAAAGAGGGTACACAGGAGGTTATGTAAATCCCTAAATATAATATATGTGAGGTTATCTCAATTAATAAATAGAAAAAAATGGGTGGTTATCCCAAGCCCGAAGGGGGTAGATGGGTGCCAGACCAAGCCCAACTTATGAGGAATCTCTTAATAGATTGCCTTAAAAAATGATTTCTATAATTATTATTATGCCACAATTTATACGAATATCTTATGAAATGTTCTTATGCCAATGTTATATTCTAATGGTTAATTATTTCAGATTATCTTATGATTCATATCTTATAATCTCCCAAGGCATTATTCCATGATTAATGTTTATGATATATGAATTGTTGGGGTATGATTTTCTAATGTTAAGATCATAGTATCGTACCCTTATATATATATTATTCTCACATATGATCATTGACTTATATCACTCATGTTTACTTTTACAGAGAATTTTAGATCACCCTTTATTATGTTTCCTTTCCCCAAGTTATGAAGAAAGGTTTAAAGTAGGGTATGACTATGAAGTGTAATATGTGAGAATAATTTTTGGTAGATATCAAAGATATTTCATGAAATAAGTTGATTATGTATCTAGTCTCAAAATGTTAATTATTATGAAATATATTGAATATTAATCTAAAATAATTTAATATTTATTTATTTTATTCTTATGTTTCCTCAGTTGGTATTCGATGATGATTTAGTTTTTTTGGAGATCAATATTATAAAACTTTAGTGAAAAAACTTAGAATAAGACTAAGTATAAGATAAAATCATAAGTTATTATAAATAAATTAGAGTGGTTTTATTGGAAAATACATCCATGTTTGGATACTGTAAAGCAGATACGGTTGTGGAACAGATGTACCGGGGATAAAAACTTTGAATGGGGAAAATTGGGTATTAACTCAATCATCATTGGTGTACGATTAGTGGGTCTAAGATAGAACACCTGGAAAGAAACTCCCAAGGGATATTGAAATATCCCAATATTTTATATTATATTTATCTTTAAATACAATTTATTTCTTTGATATATTTCTTTACATGCAACAATAAATTTAAACAAATCATGATATACTATTGAAATAATATTATTTAATACAATGTGTTTATTCATACAATCGGTTTATATCATATTAAATTATTTTAATATCTACTGAGGAATGATTATAATTAAATGTTTAGATAATATATTCAATTAAATATTTTAACATTCACATGATAGTTTTTACATGGAAAGGAATAAAATTAAACTCAGTTTTATTCTTAAAAATGCATTTTTATGAAAAATGTTTTGTTGTGTTATACATACTTATTTTAAAATGAATTTCTACCAATAAAAGAAATTTAATATTGTAAAATAAATTCCATATTTGGAATCATAACAATTGATATAATTTAATGGATTCAACACAAATTTTTTCATAACAAATAGTAAAAATAGTAAAAATCTGTTACTATGGTTAGCATTAAAAATATTTATCGGGGGTTAAAATAATATATAAGTGTAAAAATTCCTATTAAACTTGTATAAATATTATTTGTTGAAAATATTTCAACCTTATATTATCCTACCTTCAAATTCATGGCCATTGTTTTCACTTTCACAATAATCTGACCTTATATTATTTTAATATTTATGTAATTCCATGGCTGTCCCTATCCTCATTTATAAAAAGTAAGTCTCTTCTCCTCCCATATTCAAATAATTTTATCCTTATATGTAATGAACCAAACTTTTTTAATGATAATTGTTTTATGAAAAAATGTGCTATATTATATTATATATAACAAAACTATATCTCTCAAATAATGAAGCGAGTATATTATGAAATGTGGCCATCAAGTTTTGACCATTATATGAACATTGTTTAATATGACCATTGTAAACTATACTCTTGATAATAATTTTAAATTTATAATATATTTTTTATAAGTAGAAATGAAAAATGAAAATTAATACAGAAAGAACAGTCGATGGTCTTCTTTAGTAGAGTTATGCCATATAAATCCAATTTTTCATAACATATTAGGGAGGTAGCATCATTGGACTTTGATCTTGACCAAGACTAATCAGAGATTCAAAAAGTGAGGCTTGAATGAAATCACTTACGGGAGAAGATCAAGTTAGTGGAAATTACCACTCGGGCGATGTTAGCCGAGCCACCTCCTGAGTTTATCACCATTAAACACCTCACCCCTAGTCCATATACGGGTGTTATAAGGGGTTATGTATCAAGTTATTAGTTACTTAATATATAATCCCTTTGTATAAATAAAATTTTCATTCCATGAATTCCATTTTTAGAATAGTTTTTCTTAATATAAAAACATGATAAATTTGATAAATTGATTTTTTTGAAAGAAATTATACATTTTAGAAAAGACATAATTATTATAATAAATTGATTTATTATTATAAATTATTATTTTAGTGAAATATTATAATTAAAACAATTTTATTTAAATATAAATGATACAATAATTATTTTTATCAAGTTTTAGAAATTTTATTATGCATTTTTTGTAAGTAATAATTTTTAATAAATAAGTATTTTTATATTTAAAAGTTAAAATTATCATATTTAGATAATTTTTATGAAAAAATAAATATAAATTTTTAAAATAAGCATGTCTAAATTATTTTGGGGTGAATTTATGTTAATTTTTTAAAATACATTAGTTTTTCGTGAATAATAAAAAAACAGTTTGGGTTTTTCGGTATGTTTAATGACATCATAATGATGTAATAAGTAATATTAAATTATGGTAAAATATTTTTTATTACAATAACATAATAGGTGTCCCAATTGGAAAAAAATGGGCAAATATAGTGGGAAATCCCATGGTTTTGAATTTACGACTACCTAGGTGTCCAAGGAAATTAATAAGAAAATCCTCCTCTTTTTCTATAAAAACCCTTCCATTTCTACATTTCATTTCACTAATAATTAATAATACACAAATATATGGTATTTTTACCTCTAAATTTGTCCAAATTGTTTTTCCTCAAGCCCCTAGGTTCCCAATATTTGAGTTTTAGGTGTTACTCTTCAAGGTAAGGTAAATTTCAACTTCTCTTTTCCTTTCAAGTCCCCTTTTTTGTGTTATGTATTTAAAATTTCCAAACTATTTTAATCTGAATATTTTATTCTATATATTTACTATATTAAGAGTATTTTATGGATGTGATACTATTTTCCCATCCCTTTTTAATATTTTCCAAAACCATGTTTCATACCTGTTATGCTGCAGAATTTTCTTCTCAAGATTTCTCTCATTTTCTCAAGATATTTTCTTATTTTATTTTATGAATACCCAAACCTATTTATTTCCTAGGTGTATTCAAATAGATATAGAAATTATCTATTTTAATCTATTATTAAAATACATGAAACCACCTTCCTTTTTCATGGTTTATTAATGATATAAAGATATTCTCTTTAAGAACTTCTTAAAAATGTCATGATTTTGATATGAAACATGTTTCTTATATTATTCATAGGTTATTTTTGAAATATTTTATTATAATATATATGGCTCAAACTAATTAATAAATATGAAGGGTGTATAATGATATATCTCTAATTCATTGGTTACATAATCTATTATCTAGAGATTACATGTTATATGATACCTTAGTGAATAACCTTGGTAATTTTTATGACACCTCTGTGATAAACCTTGGCATCATTCTTATAAATGACTCAATTAAAAGTTGTAAACACATTTACATGTTATTATTCATGTTATTTTTAATATTATATGCCTTTTTTCCTTTGATCATCCCTCTATGATACACTTCAAGTTCTAATCTATAATTCTCATGATTAATTGTAAACTGTTTCCACTACTTTCCCTTATTGGGCCTTATGCTCACCCTTTCCTTTTATGTATGTACTCTAATTATGAGATGAAGTAAATGTACTTAGTACGAAAAAATTATAAAACATTTAAATTTTATTAAAATAAAATTTTATTTTTTCATGTATTATGTATAGTATTTCCAGGAAACTAAACTTTAAAAGATCCTCTGTTTTTACCATGTAAATGAAAAGTTATGTAATAAAAGGTGGGATTCTATATTCTAGATTGACCAATACCTACCCAAAAACCTTCCTATATTCACTAACTTCATTATTTATCTCCTATTATAACCCTAATACCTTATTAATATGGCTTATGGTTTAATCCATACAGGTCCTCTCAAAGAAGGGAAGGTTTGAATGGATACAGAGCATAGCGAGACTCGAGGTAAGGGATTTTTTTTATAATCTCAAGTTTTATAAATATTTTTTATGTTAAATTTACATTGAGGAAAATTATATGATAATTATCCTTTAAACCCAATATATTTTCTTCTCGCATGGTTTTTCCTAAAACTTTCAAGTAATTATACCATTTTATCCCTTTGGAAATACAAATGACTAATAAATTATTTTTAAGAAAAACAAACTTTATTTTCTCATTGGTCAGTGAAATTTTTAGTCCATGTAATTTTTCTTTAAAATATTTTCAATTATATTATTTTATATAATCAAATTATTGTTTAATTTTATTTTAAAACATATTTTAATATCTTTTCAAATGTTTTCAAAGTAAATTTTATAATTGTTTCTGAACTGGTTATTTATAACTTTTTTAAAAAATGTTAATGGAATATTTTTTTTAGAATTTAAAGAATAAAAATATTTTCCTTACATAATGAGTATTATTTTCATTTAATATTCCTCTATAAGTCTCCATGGTTTTTTTCAATGAAAATATGTTTCTCAATATTCTGGTAATTTTTACTTAAATTGTTATCAATAGTAATAAATATTTTTCTCATGTTTTCAAATAAAGGTTTGAATGATCTTCTAAAGGTATTTTTTATCTATGTAAACATAATTTAAGGATTGTTATACTTCCCCAAGGATATGTTATTGTGATACCATCAACCTTGTTTCTTTGTATGGATTATAATGATGATGATTTTAGGATAATTCTATGAAACCCATTCATTTCTCATGGGTTAATTAAGTTATAATGAAATATTTATAAATACCATTTATTTTCCATAGGTAAGATATGATTAAATAGTTTAATGTTTATGAAAATCATTTTTTCACCATAGGTTGGGCTATATTTAATTGATGAGTTTTTTCTGATCCTATGTCACACATATGTATGGTTTTCATTATGTAATAGCTGGATCTATTAAAAAACTCCAATTCATTGGGTATTATGATATAGATATATATTGAGATGATTATCATAATTGTGGGAAATATTGAGGATATTTATGTCTGAATTTTGATGCATGAGTACGATTTATACTAGTTATAATCACAATAATATTCATAGACATGATTGTAAATAGATATTTCTACATTTTAATGTGCGAGTATGATTAATTATAACTATCCTCACCAGATTATGCATGGACATGATTAGAAATAGTTAGGTTAACAATTTTATGATTTTTATGCTTATGATGTCACATTTAAATGTTATAAATCTTGAATAATGATTTATTATTTGATACCATTATTAACCATTCTTCTAGACATAACTTGAATTTGGAGTTTATGATCTAAGATTTTCTGGGTATGAATATTTTATGTTAAGAACATGCACATTATTATGTTATCTTTATCTTATGATCATATTGTTCTCTCTTATGATTTATATATCTCATGTTTACCCCTAACGAGAATATGAAATCACCCTTCCTTATGTTTTACTTCTCCAAGTTTTGGTGGAAGGATCCATGTATAATATCTCTAGAAGGGTACTAGTGTGAAAAAAACTGAAAGAGATATTGAAGATTGTTTAAGAAATATGGTGATTATATATCTAATCTCTAAAGATACTAAACCTTTATGGTTACCAATTATATATAATTTGTACATGTATTGACTATTCATCTAAAATGATGTAATATTTAGGTATGTTATAATAAAGTAAACTTAGTTGCTAAAAATGGATGATTTGGTTATTTTTGAAGATTTGAATTAGAAAATTTTAGTGAGAACCTTTAGGATAAGCCTAAGTATAGGATAAAATCCTATATTATGGTAAATAAAGGAGTGTGGATTTTCTATCAAATAAACATTTTTATGGATATTGGAAAGTGGATATTGTTATTGCACAGATACACCTAGGGGTAACAACTACAAAAGGGGTCTATTAGTTATTAACTTTATCCCCACTGATGTACAATGAGTGGGACTAATACCTCACACCTAGCTAGACACTCTCATGGGATATGTTTTGATTAATTTAAATTCCCTTTATCAACCATTATCATAAAAGAGATGATATAACCTTTTCAAATTAATGAAAATCCATAGTGATATGAGATGAAATTAAAGTGTCATGGGTTGAAATAAGGAATCATAATTTAATAAATCATAATAATTATTTTCATAATCATATGATTTATTACTATTATTATTTGTGTTTGATACCCACACTATTTTTTAGGGCTTTAGTTAATATATATAATTAGGTGGAATCATGTGATCATTGAATGCGATAGCAAATTAAATGTCCTCATCATGAGAAACCAAATGGATTTGGAGTTTGGATATAATATATCAGGTCTATTCTCACTCAAATATCTCAATATATGCTCGACAACACAAAAGTTGTTAAGATTATGAATGAACTAAGGAGGGAGAAACATTCTATTGATTCTTTTATAATACAAAATCCACCCTCCTTCTGTGTGTCTTCTAATCCACTTGTTTCCAAGGTATATATCAATTTGATATAAAGGATATATGTTTTATAAAATGCAGGGATCATGATAAAGTTTTCTTAGAATCCTATTTCTTAGAAGGATAATTAGATCAATGGTGGGATTTTTTCATGAACCCAATGAAAGATGAAGAAATAAAATCCATGTAATGGTAGGAGTTTGAGGGGATATTTCTCGAACAATAATTTCCTTGAACTCTTCATAATAAGATAGAAAGGAGATTTACATATATGAATGATAATGATGATTAATGCATTAGTACATATACAGAAAAATTTACAAGACATTAATGCTATGCTTATATCTTTATAATCAACCCTTTGAGAAAAATTGAATGATGATTTAGTAGACTAAAAACAAGAATTCAATTGGATTTATCCATAATATTCTTTGGAAACTATGAAGAAACCATTCAATTTGATCTAAAGGTAGAAAGGGAGAGTGGTAAATCCAATTATTCTTTTTAGTTTTAGAGACAAGAAGAGTAAAATTAAACTTCATAGAAACTAAAATGGTAAATCCGATGGATGAAAGAAATTACAACCACCAACATAATAAAAATATGGGTGAAGGAACTTAGAAAATTGTCAAAAAGAAACTGGGAAATACTTTAATTGTGGAAAGGATATCCATCAAGCTAGTGGTTATCAACGAGGATATAAATGTTATTAAATTCAACAAAGGGAAATAATGATTCAACTAATGAAGTTAAATATTTCATATTCAATGATATTGGAAATTATGTGAATTAATTACCTAATACAATAGTTAATCAGGATGGTAAGAATCTGAATCCCTTATGCAAAAGGATAAGAGGAAGGGATTTTCTATCACAACATAAGTTGGTTAGGAGAATGACGTGGTGAATAGTACACTTATCATCCACTCTAGAACTATAAATGTATTATATAATTCTGGCTCTAAAAACTCTTTTATATATTATTAATTTTCATATAGTTTCACATCACAACCTCAATTATTAGTTGTTGAGTTAGAATTAAAAACTCCTAATGGTATGATGATCACACCTCAAGTTTATAGTTACTCTCCAATAGAGGTTTGTGGGAATATACTTCCTAAAAATATTATTATTCCACCTGTAGTTTTATTTGATGTTATATTGGGAATAGATTGGATTTAACTATATAGAGAACATATCAATTTCCAAGTAAAGGAAGTCACATTTGGTTTTAGGAATCAATTTATGATTTTCTATTAATATAATTATGAACATGAACTTCCACTGGAAATTACTTCCATTATATGAGTCTTACTATCTATTAATAAGTGATATTTATCTCAAATAGTTTGGGAGGAACTCATCATTGAAGATATGTCTATTTTTCAGTAATATGTTGATGTATTTCTTGAAGACTTTCCTAATCTTCCCCCAAACTATGAAGTAGAGTTTTCAATAGAACTCACCCCTAATACAACACCTACTTTAGAGACTCCTTATAGAATGGACCCAATTTAATTACAAAAATTGTTGAAGCAACTCCATGAGAATCTATAAAATGGATTCATACTCTTGAGTGCATCACCATGGGGTGAACCTATTCTTTAAAAAAAAAATAAAGACTTATCAATGAATAATTATATTCATTATTAATAAATTAACAATATCACCATCAAGAACATGTATCCTTTATCCCATATTAATGATTTTTTTATCAACTTCCTAGAGATAAATACTTTTCAGATATTTAACTTTATTTTAGAAATCGTAAATTCAGGGTCAAGAAGGAGTATATACTGAAGACGACCTTCCATACGAGTATTGGTCATTATAAATTTATAGTAATTCCATTTGAACTTACCAATGAATCCAATATATTCATGGATATAATGAATGTAGTATTTAGTGATTTCCTTGATTAGTTTATGGTTTCCCTTATAAATGATATTCTAATACATTTAAAGAGAAATAAAGAGTACCAATATCATTTGAATATTATGTTAAAGACCCCGAGGAAGGAGAAGATGTGTGAAATATTTATCAAGTGTGAATTTTGGAAAAAAATGGTTTCATTTTTGGGTCATATAATCTCAAGAGAGGGTATATCAATGGGACCTCAAATTTTGAATTCGTTTACTAATGGATCAAAACAACCACGATAACTAAGATCCATAGTTTTCTTAGATTTTTAGGATACTATCAAATATTTTTGAAGGATTTATCATGGCTATCTAATCTACAAATCAAGTTGACACTGAAGAGATCCATGTTCCTTTAGAAAAATAAAAGAGAAAAAATTTTAAGGAGTTAAAAATAATGTTGGTTAGTACACTTATGATCACAATACCCTATAGTGGTGAAGGGTTTGTGATCTATAATGAAGCATCGAATATGGGACTAGTATGAATCCTCATGTAGAATAACATGTTGACAGATTATGCCTCATGCTAATTAAAAATTCATGAGAAAAATTACCCAACTCATGATTTGGTGCCAATAGTGGTAAATTTTTCATTGAAAATATGGATACATTATCTTTATAGTGAAAGGTGTGATATATATAAGGATCATAAATTATTGAAATATATATTCACAAAGAGTTGAATATAATCAAAGGTGATGATGGGAATTGATTAATGATTATGATAGCTCAATAACCCACCACCTTGAGAAGGAGAATAAGGTGGTAGATGCTCTGAGTCAAAAGAAACATTCTTATTTTTCCATTATAAGGACTGAAAGTGACCCAATAGTCAAGGATTATCAGAAGATAGACCTTGAAATCACAAGTAAAGGGGAAACATCATATATTTATTAAATGTATTCCAACTATCAATCCATTGGAGGATTAAAGAGTCATAGAAGGGGGACGTGGAACTATAGAAAAAGGCGATAAATGTTCTTGAGTTAATCATTGATTGTGATGGAATGATATGCTTTAGGAACCGATTATGTGTCCTAACAATACTATATTTAAATAATTAGTTGTTGGATGAATATCACAATTCATTATTCTCTATTAATCCTATAAGTAAGAAGATGTATAGAGATCTAAAATAGAATTTATAGTGGGATAACATGAAAAGTGATATTGCAGAGTACATATCATAATGTATGATATATAGTCAAGTTAAATCTAAGAGACAAAAATCTAAGGGGATTTAATAACCATTACCTATACTAGAATGGAAATGGAAAAAAATCACTATGGATTTTGTCTTCAGACTCCCAAAAACATATAAAGTCCATAATTATTTTTAGATAATAGTCAATAACCTTACAAAGTCAGCACATGTCATTAAAATAAGAGATAAATTTTATCTTGATCAGATTTCCAGGATATACATTAAAGAAATGGCAAGGTTTCATGGAGTAGTAAATTCTATTATATTTTACTGAGATTTGAGGTTTATATAGAAGCTCTAGAGAATTATTTAGAAAGAATTGAATATAGAGTTTAACTTTAGTAATTCATTTCGTTCTAAAATTTATGGTTAGTATAATAGAACCATTAAAATCCTATAGGATATACTGATATCATGTTCTATGGATTTCAAAGGTGGCTGGGACAAATAACTTCCTTTGGGGTAATTTTCTTAAGATAATAAATTTTACTCGAGCATCTATATGGCTCCTTATGAATTCCTATATGATAGGAACTATATAATTCCAATTTTTTGGGATGCAGTTAGTAAAAAAACTATTGGGACCTGATCTAGATTGTGAAATACTAGATAATGTTAGAGATATTAAGCAGTATATCAGGGAATCTAAAAGTTGATAGGAAAGTTATGTTGAAAATCATCGATGATATCTAGAATTCTATGTTGGGGATAAGGTATTCCTATGAATATCTCCTTAGAATAAAGTTATCAGATTTATAATTAATGGAAATCAGGACCCATATATATCATCCAATTCTAAATTATTAATCCCATAGGGATAATTTCTCATCGATTAACACTTCTACTGAATCTATCTAAAGTTCAAAATAAATTATATGTATCTCTCCTGAGGAAGTACATACATGATCCTTCACATATATTGAACTTATAGGTCATACCAATGAGGAATTATCTATCTTATAAGGAATAACCAATTGAGATTTTGGATCCGGACAAGACTACTAACCTGGTCAATGTTTTGTGGTGGAACCATTAATTTGAGGAATCTACATGGGAACTCGAGGATGTGATGAAGAAGATGTACCCTTAGTTCTTTGTATCAGAGTGGTAGAATTTAAATGAAAAAATTCTTATAAGGGGGTATAATGTATTATCATGATATTTTATGATATATTTATCTTTAAATAAATTTTATTTCATTGAAATATTTCTTTATACACAACATCATGTTCAAACAAACCACGATATACTATTTAAATTCTATTATTTAATGTGGGTGTTATCGCCTAATCGTTATATTGAAGGGCATGAATAAGACTAACTAAATTATAAAAAATTATTCTTTACATATGTATGAAATGAGTTCATTGGTTTTCAATTATTTATTAATTAAAATTAAAGCATTTGAAGGTAAAAAGAGATATTTTATAGAAATGGTTTTTATGCACACAATTTATTTTTATATTAATAAATTAAATTATTAACTATTTATGAATTATTTTAATTAAATGTGTAGATAATATATTAAATAATTTTTTTTAACATTAATCTAATAGTTTCTACATTTAATGGAATGAAGGTAAACTCATTTTTATATATATTTTTTTCTTTCTAAAAACATTTTTTTGGGTTTTGCGAACTTATTTTAAAATTAATTTCTACCACTTATAGAAATGTAATATTTTATAATAATTTTTTTATCGAATTAGAATAATTGATATAATTTAATTGGGCCAACATAATTTTTTTTCATAATGAATCGTAAATATAGTAAAAATTTGTTACTATGGTTAGAGTTAAAATGGGTTTACTAGAGGGTTACAATAAGAGATAAGGGTGAAAATGCCTCTTAAAATCATATAAATATTATTCGTTAAAGTGATTTTTTCTTTTTATTATCCTACATTTAAATTAAAATCCATTCAGTTCCACTTTTACAAGATATTTATCTTACATTATTCAAATCTTTTAGGTAATTCCATTTTTGTATCTCCCCTCAGTTATAAAAGGGCACCTATTATCCCCCTTATCCACAAAATTTTATACTTATAGATCATAAAAACCCTACCAAAAAACCTTCTTATATTCAATTAATTATTTATTGATCTCATTTTCTTACCCTTAGGCCATCCTATGAAGGATTAATGTGTAATCCAAATGATACCTCTCAAAGAAGAGGAGGTTTGAATGCATACGAATCAGGATGTGACTTTAGGTAAGGTATTTAAGCTACAATCTCATTTCTTTTTGGGAATATTTATGTAAAATTTACATTAAGGGAAATTATATAATATTTATCCTTTAAAACACATATATGTACTTTTCTATTGGTTATTCCTATACTTTTTATGTAAGAATTTTTTTCTCTCTCTTTGGGACTGAAAATGACAAAGAAAATATTTTTAAGAAAAACCGACCTTATTTCTTCATTGGGAGACATTAATCTTCTTCCATGTCCATGTTATTTAAAAAGTCTTCAAGAATTATCTTTTATATGATCCAATATTTTTTAAATTAATTTTGAACTATATTTTAATTTATTTTCAAAGGTTTAAAAATTAATTCTTAAATTTGTTTCCTAATTGGTTATTCATGAATTTTAATAAAAAAATATAATAGGAATATTTATTTTAATGTTTACTACATAAATTAATTTTACTAACATCATGAATATTCATTTATTTGAATCTTCCTTTTAAAGCTTCTGTGGTTATTTTCAAACAAAAATCTATTTCTCAATATTTTAGTAAATTTTAATTAACATGTTATCAAAAGAAAACGATATATTTATCATGTTTTTAAAGAAAAGAACGAATTATATTTTAATGGTATGTTTTATATATGTCAATATTCTTTAAGGATTTTTATGCTTCACTTGGGATATAATATTATGCTACTATCCATTTTATTTCTCTCTATGTATTTTGATGATGATGATTTAAGGGCGATTTTAAGAATTCCATTTATTTCCCATGGGTTAATTAAGTTATTATAAAATCAATATTAAAACCATTTATTTTCCACATTTTATACTATGATAAAATTATAAAATGTTTATAAAGCTTGTTTCCTTAACATGTGTTATGTTATCATGAATTGATGAGTGTTTTTTATAATCTTGTGGCACAAATATGTATCGTTTTCATTATATTATGTATGGATCTGTTAAATACCTCTAATGATTTTGGTAATGTGATATAGATATCTCTTATGAACATGACAATAAATATGGTCAGGATTTTTAATATATATATATATATATATATATATATTCACATTTTGATATGTTATTAGGATTTCTACTAGCTATACTCACAAGAATATGTGTAGACATTCTTGTGAATAACTATATTCATATTTTGATGTGTGAGTATGATTTCTTCTGGTTATGATCACAAGATTATGTATGGATATGATTTAAAATAACTATGTTCACAGGATTGCGATTTTTTATACTTATGATGCTACAAGAATATGTTATGACTCTTGAATAATGTTTTTTAGTCTAAAACCCTTATTAAGCATGCTTATAGATATGACTTGATTTTAGATTTTATGATCTAAGATTTTTTGTCTATGAATCATTACATTGAGAATATTCCCTTGATTATGTTATCATACCCTTATAATCATCTTATGCTCTCTTATTATTAATATCTCTAATGTTTACCCTTACTGATCATCTAATCTATCCCTTTCTTATATTTTCCTTCCCTTGGTTTTTATAGAATGTTCTAAGTATGATATATCTATAAAGGCACTAGTATTAAAAAATTGTGGGATATATTGAACATATTTTAAGAAATAATTTGATTATGTATGTAGTATCTAAACACACTAAACCCATACCGTCATAATGATTGTATAATTTTGATATATATTGAATATTAAAATAAAATTATGTAATAATTATGTATGTTATTCTTGGGTTAAATAATATTTTATTTATGAACCATTATTAAGGATTTGAATGGATGATGACCATGGATGACCTAGTTAAAAGTTAAAGTATTATGGGTTGAAGGAAGGTGTCATAATTAAAGACATATTAGGAATGATTTTATGATTATATGATTTATTAATCTAATTAATGATGCTTGATGGCCAGGCCAATCATTATGGTTTTAGTAAGGGTTTAAAGATAGAATAATGAAGTTTAATATGTGACACATATGATAAACTATTGATGTATCTTATTTGATATTAGTCATATGAATTATTTTATATCATGAAAAGTCTCTAGGAATAATTATTATCCTCAATTATTTGATTTTGAATTATCATTGAAAAATCCTAATAGTATGATTATTTTATCTCAAGTATATGATTATTCTCCAATTTATTTTCTTGGGAATATGATTCCTAAAAATCTTGTTATTATACCTATAGTTGAATTTGATGTGATTTTAGGAATAGATTGTCTCTCTCTATATAGATCCTATATCTATTTCCACAAAATAGAATTAACATTTCATATTATGAATGAACTGATGATCATTTACCAGTACGAGGATGAATATGAGATTACAATGAAAATTACTTCCATTCCCTAATTTTTATTTATAAGGGTATTTATCTCATATGGTTAGAGAGAAACAAAACATCGAAGATATTCTAATTATATGAGAGTTTGTTGATATATTTCTAGAAGAGTTACCTCGTATTACTTTGAATGTTAAAAAAATGAGTTTTCAATAGAACTCATACCTGATTCTTCACATATTCCAAATACTTTATATTGAATGGCCCAGATTAAGGTCTAGGAATTGAAGAAGAAACTCCCAAATAATCTTGATAAGGGATTCATTCATCGAAGTTTGTCATCATGGGGTGAACCTATTTTTTTATAAATATATTTAGATCAATGGGACTCTGCGTTGATTATCTAGAAATTAAAAAGATAACAATCAAGAATAAGCATCTTCTACCGTATATTGATTATTTTTTGATCAACTTTTAGGATCTCAATACTTCTTAAATATTGACATTAATTCTATATACTATAGATTGAGGGTCAAAAGTGAATAAATACGTAATAAATACTTTTACACAAGGTATGGACACTATGAATTTATATTGATTCCATTTAGAATTACTAATTCACCTTTTATATTTATGAATTTAATTAATAGATTCTTTAGAGATTAACTTGATCATTTTTGGTATGTTCTATAAAAGATAATCCTATATACCTTAAGAGAAAGTAAGATCATAAAGATCACTTGAGAATTTTTTTGAAAACCCTAAGTAAAAAGAAACTATATGCCAAATTCTACAAGTGATAATTCTAGTTAGAGAAAGTATAATTCTTGGTACACGTGATCACTAGTGAGGGTATATTAGTAGATCCTTATAAGATGGATTTCATTGAATATTGGACCAAACTAACCAAAGTGATTGAGATTCCTAGTTTTCTTATATTATATGGATATTAGTGATTATTTGTAAATAATTTACCATGGATGTATAATAAGATCACTAGGATAACATGGAAGGGATTCAAGTTCATTTGAACTGATGAATGGGTATAAAATTTCATGGAGATGAAGAGAAGCTTTGTCAGTGCACTTATACTCACACTACCCTAAAATGGAAAAGGTTTTTTGATCTAGAGTGATACATATAATAGGTTACTAGGATGTTTTTGTATATATAATGAAATTGTGTTATATTATCCCTCTTGTTAATTAAAGGTCCATGAGTAGAATTATCCAACTCATGACTTGGAGTTAGCAGTGATAATATTTACATTTAAGATATGTAGGCATTATATTTAGAGAGAAAGGTGTGACATATATACTAATCATAAAATTTTAAAGTATATATTTACATAGAAATATTTTTAATATTCTCTAGAGAAGATGTTTGGAGTTGATTAATGTTTATTACTACCCAATACAATACCACCCTATAAAGAGAACAAGGTGGATGATACTTTGAGTTGAAAGGATCATGCCATCTTATCAATGAGGAGGATACAAATATCTAATATTTATGTATTTGAAAATTATGGACTTTGAAATATTAAAGGAATGGTATAAATACTATCTTGATCAAATGATTTTTCAAAATTATATGCATGTGAAGATTAAATAATAATATAAGGAATACGTAAAACTATAAAAGAAGGTGAAAAATGTTCCTGAGTTCAACATTGATTGTGATGGAATGACAAGGTTTAGTGATAGAGTATATGTACCTATTATTACAAAATCAAATAAGGAGATATTGGATGAAGCTCATATCTCATAATAATCTATTCATGCTGAAATTACGATGATATATGGAGACATTAAGGATAATATTTGGTAGAATAACATGAATATAGACATTGAAGAGTATTTCTCTTGGTTCCTGGTATACTAATATGTTAAGGATGAGTGTAAAGGGAGTGTTACAACTATTTCTCATACCTATATGTAAATGGGGAAACTTCACCATGTATTCCATCACAAAACTCCCTAAGACATCTAAATGGAATAATACTATTTGGGTTGCCTTTTATCACCTTACAAATTCATTGTTAGAAAATAAAATCATGTTTGGGACCTAGAAACTTGTTATCTTCCTAAGGTGTGGAGGAAACCAAGCCTCATAGACCATTACAAAACCAAGGAGATAGTTTCACATAAAAGTAATCATTTTCATGAGAACCCTAATATTTTCATGCAACTCAATTTCATGAGAAAGGTGATGTCAAAGGGAAGAGTTTTTTTTGAGTGGACTTCAGTGACAGTGGTATGGATATCGTGCAACCAAAAGTTGTGTGACATAACCTAAAAACATCAAAGAATCCCCAATATTGTGTTTTTCATCCCCATTTCATGCCACATTGACATATTTCTATGAATCAATACCAAAAAATACCAAAATATCTATAAATAGACCATCGCCCCCCCCCCATTTTGGGGGATGGACCTTTGGAAGTTGAAGAGTTTCACTCTTGTTTGTGAAACCGTTTAGTTTGTGAGATCATGCAACCAATGCATCCAATGGATTCTAAAAAGTATATAATTTGTTTGAAAACTCTCACATCTATCATAAATCATAATGTATTATGTTATAGATGGATTTTTGAAACTTCCATTGATAAAAATAAAATTTCACACAAGATGGATTCCTTTCACCCCACTCCAGGTTTAAAATGAAAACCAATGTTTCATGAAATTATTCATCTATCATCCATGTAACACCCTTGTTCTATATCCCTTGTTTGACACAACCCTTATAATTTACACAACTACAAAGTTTAATGACATAACCTCCAGGTCCCTAACTCAATCAATCCTTCCAAACATAGTTGTGCACAAGTTGAGTGTTCATGGGCCCTATACCCATTTATACTGAGTTTACCTATACAAACCCAATTCAAATTACCAGTATCATTAACCCTCATGCATAATCCATTTTCTCCCAGAATAGTCTAGGTGGACTCATTTCCTTTTACTCCAAAGTATAAGCACCCTCGCATCAGGACCCATGCATGCTGCTTGAAATGGGAAGCATCCATGCCTTTTTCTCTCTAAATTACCTATGTAATAGAAATACAATCCCCATCTATGGAATAATCAAGTTAAATAAATCATTATTTCTCTCTATGATCACATTTTGGGCCCCACATCCTTCTCTCCTCCCACCCTATCTGGGATTGGGAAACTACATACACAATCCCCAACAACATCTAAGATACAATACATTAACCTATATAGAACAATGTTATAGTCACATGAAGTTAAACTGTTCACAATTCCCTTAATAAAAGATGTAAAATTTTAGATATTCACTATTTGAAAAGAATAATATTACCTACATGGAAAATTTAGGAAGCATCATGTGATGGGCCTGAGATTCCTCATGTGATGATAATGAGATAATACCTCCATCCAATAGAAATATTCTATGGATAAGACCCACGATGTTCTTAATTATTACCACTTTAATAGAACATGTGTCCTTACCACATGATGTCAAACTATATATTGTGGTCCTGCTAGATGACCTCAAAATATACAATCAAGCTATTTGGGTTTTGATCCCTATCTCTAAATAGGGTATGTATGATTCCTCTCAAATATTCAATCCTAACATTACTAAAAATCTAGTTCCCCTTGAGATGCAGAAACCCAAAATTTTGATCACTTTTAAGGAGTATTCCAAGCCTCTCAACATATAAATATGTGGCCCCCACAATAATTTTTGGTCACCACAAGATGCCAACCTATGTTTAGATCAGTATGTGATCAGTGTATATGGGAAGTGTTCATCCACTGTAATTTAAATTTTGAGAACCCTCACTTGATTATAAACCTATTCCATACCTAGTACATGAAGATCATATTGGGAGGGTCGCCCATTGAACTATAATCTTGTGAGATCCTTCACTGAGTTGTAAACATATGACCCCTCCTAATACATTAGAATAAAAAATATAGGTGACAAGCCTATAGAAACTTAGCCGATGAGCCTATTAAGATTATGTGGTGAGTATATAATCCCTTTTTACTTATTCAAAGGACAAAAATGAGTTTCTTAAATAGTTTTAAAAACACTAAATTCCCTAGGCTATGATCCTAGGAAGCCTCCTCTTGTGATAATATTTTTCCTGGTGTGACGAGCGCCAAATGGATCACATGAAAAATGATAGATGCCTTGTGTAATAATCACTAGATGGATAAGGTGGAAAGACTCAGATTACTTAAAAAATAAAGGTATGATTCCTCAGGGTGACCATGTGTTGTCGTGGGTTTTTAATCTATGATCCATTATTCTGAAAGCAAAATATACCCTCAAAAACCTCTAATAAGGAAGGATTTTAATGATGACAAAGATGACCAATAATCATAAAAGCCCAATATATCCAGTTTCATCATCATTTCTTATAATAGGTATCCACCCTATCATGGTATAAAGTGTCATAATTAACTAGTTTCCACTAGAATATAGTGTTCGAAACAATATTCATGAACATTCAAAAGATATGTAAAAGATACATGGACTAGGTGACAAACTCCAGGGAGGAATTTATGGAATGATGAATTGATATTCCATCATCCTATTTTAATTAATGAGCTAACATCATCATTCATTATGGTGGAGGTTGTTCACATTTAGAAATTGGGAATGCAGGGTAACAAGGAACATGGCTAAACCAAGGATCTGAAGTCTAATGTGTTTAAATGCGTTCCTTTTTGGAATCATCAGAAAACAAAATGATAAACCTGATATGAATCTGTTCTTCTAAAACATGGGGAATATGAGGAGTGTTGGGTATCTATGGTTCTAGGAATTATTAACATGAATCTATTCTCCCACACCTAGGAGAGTATGAGAAACATTAGACATGTTGGGAATCACCTTGAGTAGAAAAATATTAACTATTGACTTCATATGTCATACAGGAAAGTAGATATTGGTAAACTCAATATCCTACTACCAAAATCCATAAAGGAGGATTTATGGTGAGAAATCCTATACAATTATTATTATTTTATAATTTCCACTACATAAGTGGCTCCCAAACACCCTCATCTTGTGCCCCCTATGATCTTATTCATTGGAGTATTATCAACACCCTTGTACGCCACTATGAATAATAAGTGGTCATCCCTACAAGGTAAATGTACCAACATGACTTAGAATATATGGCACCATACTGATTCTACTACCCAAAAATACCGTGCAAAGGGTGAATCCCCTTACCCACCATTACCATGAAAGATAATTTCTGAAGTCTCTCCATGGAATTCTATGACAGATCCTTTTACTACTCCAAATAAGCAGGGAACACACTGGTTGTACCTATTACAACCATAGCCCAGGAGTCATAAAATATGTCTCCCACCACCCAATTCCACCCAAAATATCGGTGAGTCTTGGAGTCCAATGACTAGGTTGATCTCATACATGCTCCAACAACCTTGGCCTAAAATTCATGATGCCTATACCGGGGGAAATCCTTTAACCTTTCATGATGGGAAACTTTTATGATAGTTGCAATGGCCCCTGCCACCTCTGATGAAAATCTTTCCAACCCATCCACTATGTGGAGGAATGTTCTCTCTATGTTGGGATTTAGACCCCAATCATCCACCAGGAAATATGGATTGAATCTCTTTACTATGGGTTCCATTAGAAACCATCACAGAGGACCACCTCATAATGATGAATTAGATCATAGAGTTCCTCCATGTAGTGCCATCAACCAACATAGAGGTCCTCCTTATGGAAAGACTTACCATGCACAAAATATCTTTCTTGAGGCATAAGGGAAGATAGAAACTATGGGGGACCTACCTATAGTTACGACCAGGATACATGTAGAGGAAATACCCATGACACGAAATGAATCGTGCTCAAGGAGATTTGATTCCACCATCATAGACAAGGTTGGGGAAAATGATGCATCACTATCAATCTTTTAGAGTTTTAGGTGATTGATGACTTATGGAAAATGCCTCTACATCCACCACCAAATATGGGGTAGAATCCCTTTAGTTAAGAATTAATATCTCTATGGAAAAGGGCTATAAGGCCCCTACATCCCTCTATAAGTACCACTATATAGAGAAAACTTTGTATTCTTTTCAGAGAATTTCCTTTTATTCATCCTTTCCATCATCATCTTCCCTCCTCTACACCTCCACAATAGAAGTGGGGGGAGACATTGGGGACCAGTTTGGTAGCCTCCAATGATATAGAAAAACCTATCAAACCGTAGGTGCATGATGACCTTTCCAACCAATATGAGGTCATGGATACATTATCCTACAAGGACATGCTCATGAAGCTGGATCTACCACTAGAGAAAACTCCCTCTTTCATGGTAAGATTAGTTCATGAAATACATCCTCTACTAGAAAATCAGTAGTAGAGAGGGTTTACATCCCTACTTCCTCTATATTCCTGGCATTTTTTAATAGGAACTTTGGGTGATCAATAGTATGATTATCCTCTAGAAAATTAATAGTATTAAATTTTATGGGAGATTCTGGACACTGAATAGTTACCAGTCATGTTCTGGCCACCAGAAACCCCATGCTTCTCCATCAAAGAGTTTCTTTCTAAGAAATAGGTAGTGTATCTTCACAAAACCATGTGGGAAACATTGAGACACATTTGAGACTACCATATGAATTATTAAGGTATTTATGAAAACATTCTATCTATCCATCAGCAGTGCCTATAAAGTTGACCTTAAAACACTCTCAGTGGAACTACACCTCAACTGGTATAATTACTAATAGTTATTTCTGAATACCTTTATTAATAACCTCACTATGCTTTAGTGAGTCATGGAAGAGGTTTTTACTCATGTGAAAATCAAGGGACAGTGGAAGTATGATGTACTTCGATTTAGCACTCTCCCATGATGATAATAAACCCATCAATCCATTTCACCCATCAATGATGAAAGTTCCTCTCTAACCACCACCATTATAAATGTTATCACAATTAACCCTATTTATTATTAGAGACATAAATCTGGTGGTGGGGAGTATGAGGAATAAAATACACACTAGGAGAGACACAAAATTAGGCAGACCTTCTATTATGTTCCTACACTCTTTAACAGAGCCAGACATTGGGATTCAGAAGTCCCATAGGGATGATGGAACCTATTTATCAATATCTCAACAACGGTAAAGGAATAAATGATCCCATTGTTCTATATGATCCTATCCCAGAGGGTGAAATAAATACTAGAATAGATACATTAGTCCATAAGTAGGAGAGTTACAAGAGTCTCACTACCAAATTGTTTTTCTAAATAGTGTCTGAAGTTCAATGATGTTAGAGTGGATCTTGTCATTACCCCAGTGAAACCCCCACAAACAATCTTTATTATCCAACCGACCAAGGATGAGGCAAGCTGTAACAACCCAAGTATTCATAGAATAATGATTTTTTTCTTTTCTATTAATATTTATAAATAAGACATTATTTACATTAAAGGGGATTATTTTTCTGATAGAGTACTCAACACATAACAACATGTTTCTTTGAAATCTTACATTGCACACAACTTTTAGTTATAAAAAAATAATATAATAATAATATTATTATAAATGCTAGTTAATGCCTAGATGTTGTATTTTCAGTAATGAAAAAACTAACCATATTATGATTAAATTTTTTTCAAATGTTTTTACATTTATCAAATAAAATTTAGAGGCTTAAAATGAGAATTAATCCAATTTCAAGCATAAATACTATAATATTTTAAAAGGTAGTTTTACCACCTTTTGATTGAAAACCCTTTTTAAATATAGTTTTTTTCACTTTTATATGTTTTGTTGGAAAAAATAAAATTCTTATTTAGAAGTGGGACATCAAAATTTACTTTGGATAATTTTTTGGTAATTTTTTGATAAAGTTCATTTTTAATGAATAATGAAAAATACCGCATTTTAATTCAAAACTGCATTTTCATCTAATTTATTTATATAGTTATATTATACTTTAAATTGTTTTTAAAGTTTAATTGGATTATATTTTTATCATTTAATCTAATTTTGGTAATTGAAAGTAATTTCATTTTGAAATTGGACATAAACACATGTCAATCTTTTGTTAATTTTTACTTCTTAAAAACACGCCTTTTGGTTTTGACAACAGGAATTGATCTTAAATTAATTTCTACAATTTGTGTGTTTTGAATTTGAAAAAATTGATTCCATATTTGGAATTCATAGGTCCAAATTGTGTAAATAAGTACCTTTTATTTTTAGACCTTATGAATAATAACTTCAGTAAATATTTTAATTACCATGGTTAAAGGGTAAATTTGGTAAATAAGGGTAAAAAAATAATATTATAATAATATTAAACTACCTTAACATGTGTCCAAATACAATTTAATGAAATATTTTCTACCATATGAATCCATGGGACTATTTTGGGACCCCATGGAGCCACTTTTATGTGAAAATGCATTTTATAAGAATTAATTTAAAGTAAAAAAAATAACATAAATATGTCTTTTTTAATAAAACAATTTTATATAGAATTATATAATTGATCTATTCAACTATAAATAGTCATTATAAATCTAAAAATATTTTCTACCTCATGGTATTTTAATTATAATTTTTAGACATTAAATAAATTAATATATTTATGAAACAATGATGATGTAGTGATTACCATATTAATTAATGATTTAAAAAATGAGAATATAAATATTAAAATAAATTTATTTTAAAACTTTTTATTCCATCCAAGAATTTTATGGATGATTATGACTTGTTATATTTTAATTAATGAAGTTTTTTTTGAAATAATCAAGTTGTTATAGATTTTTAAGTCACGATATGAATTGTATAAAAATTGACATAAATGCATTTTTAATACAAATACTATTTTATTAACTGATATAATAGTCCTAAAAATCTAAGATTCTTCCAAATGAATTATATAATGTTTCAAATGTCATTATTGAACCACTTGTGGTTCTATTTTTATTTTATAGTAACTATATTAACCATATAGTAAGAATATACAAAAAGACATGGTAAGAGTTAAATTAGTTAACAAAGGGTTAAAGCTAAAAGATAAGGTTAAATTTGTGATCTAGACTTGTAAAAATCTATTGGTTGAGAGGTTTTCGGCTGAAGATAATCTTATCTTTGAAATAAATTACTTTGGGAACATTGTAAACCGAAAATAATTTATTAATCAAATAATATTTCAATGCCTTCCTAAAGTACCCTTCATCCCTCTTAAAAAAGGGCATCACCCCTAACCATTTAATCACACCTGTAAAGACCCTTGGCTCATCCATACTCTGGCCAAAAAAGCTCCCAGCATCCCTTTATTACTCTAAGAATCCTTACCTTAGGCAGAATCCAATTCAAGAAATCCTTTTGGCTCAAATCAAAGGGAGTTACACATTTTAAGAGGTAGCATCTTCTCTAAAGTCCATTTCATTACTTTAATTCTTCACTCTCTATTATATTATTATTATTTTATTACATAAAAACACCAGAATACTCAATATACTAGGATGTTGTTATGAGAATAATTATAACTACACTTACACACACCTCCATCTAATGGATATGAACATATTGTTTCTTTGGACGGCGAACTACTACCTCACGAAATGATGATTGTTAAATTTTCCCCTACCACCTATAATGGTGGACATTATTATGAAACTATATTTATATATGATTTATATTATATTTATATTGTCTCTATGACTTTGTATTTTTTATTTACAACATACCCCGATAAGTGAGTCAGAGGCAAAAGACCCCTGACCATTTATTAAATGAAAGGAAAAGTACAATAAAGCAAGGAAGAGGAAGAAAATGAGCATCTTGACTACATACAGACACCATTTCCAGCAGAAGTGAGACAATTACATATCATAGTAGTCATATTCTTCCCCACCTCCATAGTAAGGTGTTTCCTCTACAGTAGATGATTCCCACTCTGAGTTCGTTTCATACTGCTTCAAGAAATTGACGTACTTCTCTCAGAGATTCAACTGTTCCACTGATAAATCCTCTTTATTGGATTATACATGAACTTTATTAGAATCAGAGATATCTCCTATTTCCCTCTTAGATGAATACCTAGTGGTCACTTGCTTTGGAAGGTAATAATAATCTTTCCTTGGTTTCCTCCTTGGTGGCGCAGTCCTAATTACATCACTTTCAGACATCCTACTTCGACTGCCTTGAACAATGTCACTGTAAGAATGTTTGACAGTGCCATTATTTTCTTTGTCACTATCAGAACATCTTCCCCATTTTCCAGTGATTTTCAAAGAAGTAGAATTATTGACTATGTCAACCTTCCTCACTAGAATACTATTTGTGGAATCCAGAAACCCTCCCAGTTTAGATTGCTTGCTATGGTCAATCGGGGAAATACAATCTTCCACGTTGTCATGACCATCATAAAACTCCATCCCAAGTTCATTCATACTGACCTCCACTTTATTTCTGGGAGTTATTTTCATATCATTAGACAGTTGAGGTCCCGAAGCCACAACAGGATCCTCCTCATGCTCCAAGCATGAAAACCGATTGACTGCCATACTATGTCCTTGCACCTCATCATTCTCACAATCCACACTGCCCAAAGGCTTATCATGCCTAATACCTGACATAAAATGTGAGAAAACAACATCATTTTCCATCATGGACAACTTTAAATCCCAATATCACTCTCCAACCTATCAAACACTCGCTTCACTGTTGGGTTAGCGGCCACCTACAACTCATTCAGTCCATAACCACTCACGAGATCCTCTTTTGGGCCACCCTGCCACATCTCATGAACCACCACTACAGCTGATGGCACTTCATCCACTACAACACCAGTTCGGTCCCCTCCCACAAAAATTCCCTCATTACTACCCTCCACCACCAATTTTCTCATTCTAGGAACCTCAAGGTAGTCACTACTCTTCCTTACCATCATCAGTGGGCTTCAACTCATCCTTTCGTTACAGAAAAACAACTCCATGTGACCAAAGTAGAAACAATTCAAATAGTACTACATCCAAAATTCAAACACAACCTCTTGCTTCCAACAAAACTCCTTACCATCAGTGATCCAAAATAGTTTTTCCAGAGACCTTGCAACATCTACCTCAATGAAAATCCACAAACAAATTGGATGACACATGGACTGAGTGTGACGATTAGAGCACAAGTACCGCCCTAATATATTCCCGATTTCACAATGAATGGAAGGGTTCTAAAAGGAAAGAGGTAAAATAGGTAAACTTACCCATGTCTCTATTGTTTAAGGGTTATGCCTCTTGTGGAAATAAAAGCTCTAGCGGAAGAGATAGAAGGTAGATCCACTGCATCAACGAGGTGCTCTGAACCAGGCATCGATTAAATCCTCTTACGAACTAAATTGAATCATGAAGTGATTTTGGTCAAGAAAACCAACAACCGTGCAATTCCGAAAATTCCAAGCTCCAATGAAAAACTGATCAAATACTTCCACCGATGGCCGATTGAGCTGAAAGAGGGACACTGGGGTGAGACGACACAAATCCGAGGAGCTATTGAGCTTTGCCGGAAGCAGATATAGAATGGGTTCCTTGCAAAAAAGACCTAGAACCTTCAGAGATAGTTGGATTCTTGGGAAGGGATGAGGGGAAGAAAAAGATGATGGGGGAATACCTAACCTTCTCAAGCAAAGGAGGACGCAAAGCTCCCCCTCCAATAAGGAGGGGGAGAAGGAACCAGAAATATGTGGGATAGGGCATCAACATAAGAGAGAAGCGGGAGAATCTCTCTCCTCCCTTTGAGACTATTTTAAAATCTTATTTACAACATACCTTTATGCTTTCTATAATGTATAAATATGATAATTTCATTCGAGGAAGTGCAGACTACCACCCCCTCAAAGTGATATGACTCGTTCATGCCATACATGGAATGTATAAAGGATAAAATTAATGAAATTATGTAATGTATATAAAATATGATATTATACTGAAATTATAATACACTTATTTATAATTTAGTTTTAATTCCTTTAAATATGAAAAATAAATGAGAGTAGCGTTCATGAGTACGTACGACTTACCATCTCTATGAACTGTGCATTTCATTTATTATCTCCAAATGTTATAGAATATTATAAATACAGATATATACAAGATATATATGATATTTAAATCATGAATATCATTCAGGATATAATGGAAATTTGACCACATGGACAACTTGTAATTGTAACAAGTTCATTTTTGACTCAAGTACCAAATATCGACAAAACGTCCGATATTAACTTAACGAAATTTCACAATACACATAATAAATCTATTTATACTTTCTTTATGTGTACTTATATTGAATACAACTAATCAATCTATTTTATTTTCAAAATTATATTTTTAAGAGACTTCATCTCAATATCCTTTCATTGAGGTATATTTTGGTTTATACATGACCTTCTTTTATACGGTGTGTAATTGTACCATTTTAATTTTAATTTAATTCAATGGTTTTAAAAATTAATCTTTTGTTTTATGAATAATTTTTCTAAAGGACAGAGGAAATGTTTCTTTTTAACTTACGTGGGGAAAGCGAACTTTCTGCCACTGTGAGTATTATTTGATATTTGGGTTCCTTAAGAAGCCATAATGTTTTCAAAAGGAAAATAAATACCATATAATTTTTTTTACGTATTTTGGTATTGAAAATGGTTTTGAGAAAGTTTTGATTATGTCAATATATTGAAATGATATATTTTTATTGCAATGTGGAAATGTTATCTTTCCTTTATTCATGTTTTATGTGATATGATTATGTTATGGTTCTTGGGAATTGTTTATGTATGTGGGTGGTTCCGTGATAAAATGAGGGTGAGTGAGCCCAAGATATCTCCCCAATGAATTGGGTAATGTGACAAAGGTAAATGTTAATGTTTATCCTAAGAGATTTAGGGAATATACTGTGATGGCTATTCAAATTGTAACTCCCTATGTAGCTCTGAAAGATACAACATAAATATGTTATGGATGACACAAGTTACCTTTATGATTTATGATTTATATGTGTTATTCATAAATCTTATGATTTCATGAGATATGTTAAATAACTTATGTTTTATGAGAGAAAAGTATGATTTCATTAATTTGTATGTATTGGTGGACTGATGTTTTCTTTCCTTATTTTATAAGACTTACTGATTTTTTATGATCATCCCATTTTTTTTAAAATGTTTTTAATAAGGTATAAGGAAGGATAAGAGAAAGGAAATATTCAAGAATATTTATATCAAGAAAATAATTATTGTTTTATTTTATGGAGTTTTATTTTTTTTGAAAAAAAATTGGATAGAGAAGAAGTGTCTACTTTCTAATTTTTGAGATGTATTGTAATAGTTATGGAATAATTCTCTAAAACTCTAAACCTGAGAAGATATTCAATGTAGAATTCTTAACTTAACTCAATATTATGTAATGTTTAAGGCTGGGGACTTATAGTTGGTATCAGGGGTCGGTTTAGATAACTTTAGAGGTTAGGGTGTTATTTAAGAATTATTGACATGTTTTATATAACCATAGTGGTTAGCATATGAAAAAGAGTCATAGTTATTTTGGATAAATTGAATGAGTTTAAGATAACGTGAATAAGTATATATTAGTGTTTACCCTCCTTATATGATATTATATGATGATTTTACTAATATACTCACACTGACCTTTTTTGTTTTAGTAAATGGATGGATCTAGCAGACACCAAAGTAAAAATAGATGTGAAGGAAACTCTGATGGTTTTCTAAATATGTAACCAAATGAAATGGGAGATATAATGATAACTCTTTTGGTTATTCTTATCCAACTATATAGAGTCATTATTGACCAATTTAACCTTGGTGATTTTTCTAAGGCATCACATATGTGAGAAAAAAATCCCTATGAAAGTTCAGGTTATAATCATAAAGTTCAGTATATTAAAAAACATTTGTGTCAAGGATGTGGAAATAAAAACCTAGGAAAATGATTCAAAGGGACGGGAAGATTTTATAAAAGTGTAATGAAGGCCATAAAGCAATAACCTTCCATTGAAAAGGTAAGACTTCAGTTGAATCCAGGAAAGGGAAATAAGTTCTTTCTGAGGGATCAATTGAATGTTTTAAATGTGGTATTCATGGTCATTACACAAATATATTTCCTACAAAGAAGGTTTGGGAATGGGATCAACAGGACTGTACAAATATATTTTTACCAATACATAATTCCTTTCCAATTGAAGATGAGGAAACTAAAAATGACCTAAGAAAGGTATGGATTATTTCTTAGCTCATGTTTTGACATTATTGAATCTTAGAATGTTATACATGATTTTTTTTGTAGGAAAGAAGTATAAAAGAGTAAGATGAAAATATATGTATAAAGGATCATGAAGAATGGTCGATGATTAAGATTTCTACATTTTTGGAATTGAAGAGTTATGTTGGATCTTTGGATGATGATATGTTGAACATGTATTACTGATTGGATTACATTGGAATAATTCTAGTATTTTTTTACCATTAAGTGTTTTATATAAAAATGTTAATTGAGGAAGAATTTTCATTTCTTTTTGGATATAGTTATAAAGAACCATTAGGGTTTATATAATTCTTTAATTGGAGTAAATTAAGGGTTATTACTTTTTGTTATGCAAAATGAGAGGTATGAGATAACCTTTGAGGTTAAAATTTGTTATGGTTTTTTATAGAATTTATCTCATTTTTTGGAATGTTATAAAATTATATAGTTTTTGAAAAAGGACAACACACAGAACACGTGGCAACCCATCATGTCAGACAAAACTGCATGTATCAAACCCACAACCAAAGTGAGATTGGGATTTATCGCATACCACTGGCCTATGTGAAGTCCCTAGTTAGTATGACTTTTTCTTTTTAGTTAAATAATTTTATGGATCAAGAATAAGTTGATTTTGGGAACTTATGTTTTATTAAATGAATATACTTAGTACAGGAAAATGATTTGGTGATTAATTGATAAATTTTATTTTGGAAGATGTTTGTTCTTTTGGGAGCACTATATGCCAAAGAAAAATAGAATACTATGGGATTTTATTTGAGGAGTAATGGTGGAATTTTATTTTATAAGAATCTATGTTTTTATTATGGACTTATATTTATTTGGGTTATTTATGGAAATGATTAACCTATCATAGAGAATATGTGATTAGGTTTATACTTTTCAGTATGAGAATTTAAGAGTAGATGATGTTATTTGGAGATAAATGTTATGATTTTTGTGGAAGACTATGTGATCAAATCCCTCCGAATTTTGAGATTAACACATAGTTTGGATTATTTTGAATAATTTTAAGGACATTGATTTTTTGAATGGTCATTGTTGAACTTTGGGTTTTGATTGTTGAATTTTGGAAATTAAGATTAGTATTTCTTTCTGTAAAGGATTATCCTTTTTGGGGATTATCTGATCTTGTACTAACCTGTTTGGTTTTGTTTAATGTATAAAGATAGGGGAAATATATAGTTTATCTTTTGTGGATTATGTTATTCTATAGAAGTTGATTCTAGTGCTTCAGATGTGACCAATTCATCTTGAATGCTCATCGTTTTGAGAAAAGATGAGTTTGTGGTAGAAATTTATTAAAGGATGAAACTCTACTTGAAAAGTAAGTATATTTCATTATGTTCTTAGTCAATATCATAAATAAATTCCTCAAATTTATGAATAGGAACATAAAACAAAAATTATGTCCATTCACTTTTCCTACTGGGTAATCAAATACCATTTAACCTATCACAAGTTTGTGGTTTTCCAGTGGTTAACATTCTCCTGATCTTGTTTTATATCACTCTCCATCAGAACTTGATGGTTAGTTTTCTCTTACATATCCATATTTTCCTACGTGGAATCCTAGTTTTTGTTATCTTTTTTGCCCTTTATACTCCTCTTTCTTTCTTTAAAAGTGATAGTTTTATTGATACTTTTTCTGATGTGGGACATTCAATGAAGTTTCCGAGTACAATTTTAAAATTGCGAGGACGCAATTTCCAAAAGGGGGAATGATGTACTGACCCAAGTATTTATAGAATAATAATTTTTTATTTTATATTAATATTTATGAATAAGATATTATTTTTACATTAAAGGGGATGATTTTTTTGACAGCGTACTTAATATGCAGCAACGAGTTTCTTTAAAATATTGTGTTGCACACAACTTTGAGTTATACCAAAAAATAATATAATAATATTATTTTAAATGGTAGTTAACACATAGACATTATATTGATAGTAATGAAAAAAACTAACAATATTATGATTAAAAATGTTTTTACATTTATCCAATAAAATTTAGAGTCTTAAAATGAGAATGAATCCAATTTTAAGCATAAACACTCAAATATTTTTAAAAGGTAGTTTTACTACCTTTTGATGGATAACCCTTTTTAATTATAGTTTTTGTCACTTTTATATGTTTAATTGGAAAAAATAAACTTCTTCTTTATAATCAAGACATCAAATTTACTTTTGGTAATTTTTTGGTATTTTTGTGATAAATTTCATTTTTAAAGAATAGTGAAAATACCGCATTTTAATTCAAAAATGCCTTTTCATATAATTTATTTATATAGTTAGATTATAATTTGTTTGGTTTTAAAGTGTAATTATATTATATTTTTATTATTTAATCTAATATTGTCCATTGGAAGTAATTTCACTTTGAAATTGGACATAAACACATGTCAATTTTTTTATAGTTTTTACTTCTTAAAAACACGTTTTTTGGTTTTGATAACGAGAATTAATTTTAAATTAATTTCTGAAATTTCTGTTATTTGAATTTGGAAAAATGGGTTCAATATTTGGATTCATAAGGTACAAATTTTGTAAATAGGTACCTTTTATTTTTAGACATTATTAATAGTAAATTCAGTAAATATTTTAATTACCATGGTTAAGGGGTAAATTTGGTAAATAAGGCTAAACAATAATATTATAATAATTGTAAAATACCCTAACACGTGTTATAATAGTATTTTATAAAATATATCTGAACATGAGAATCCTTGGGTCGATTGTGGGACCCCATGGAGCCACTTTGATGTAAAAATGACATTTAATAAGAATTAATTTAAAGTCAAGAAAAATATAACATAAACATGCCTTTTTTACTAAAACAATATTTATATGGGGTTATATAAGTGATATATTAGACTATAAATATTCATTATAAATATAAAAAAATTATACATCATGGTATTTCATTTATAATTTTTAGACATCAAATAAATAAATATATTTATGACACAATGATGATGTAGTGATTACATTATTAATGAATGATTTAAACAAATGAGAATATAAATATTAAAATAAATTTATTTTAAAACTTTTTATGACATAAAATAATTTTATGGATGATTATGACTTGTTATATTTTAATTAATGAATATTTTTTGAAATAATCATGTTGTTATGAATTTTTAAAAATTCAGGATATGAATAGTATAAACATTGACATAAATGAATTTTTAAAACACATACTATTTTATTAAATGATATAATAGTCCTAAAAATCTAATATTTGGACAAATGACTTTTCTAATGTTTAAAATTTCATTAGTTAACCAATTTATGTTCTATTGGCATTTTATAGTAACGATATTAACCATATAGTATGAATATACAAGAAGACATAGTAATAGTTAAATTAGTTTACTAAGGGTTAAAGGTAAAAGATAAGGTTAAATATGTGACCTAGACTTGTATAAAAAATTTTTGTTTAGAGAAATTAGACCCAAAACATATTATATTTGAAATAAATTTCATTGGGACCATTGGAAATTGGCAATAATTTATTAATATAATAATATTTCAATGCCTTCCTAAAGTGCCCCTTCTCCCTCATATAAAAGGGCATCACCCCTAACCATTTAATCACACCTATAAAGCCACTTTTATTTTAAAAGATATTCAAAAATAATCTCTCAATATCCCTATTCTCCTCCTAGAATAATTAACTTAGGCATAAGTCAATTCAAGAAATCCTTTTGGATCAAATCAAAGGGAGTTAGGCATTTTAAAAGGTAGCATATTCTATAAAGTTCCTCTACATTATTTTACTTCTTCACTCTCTATTCTATTCTTATTATTTTATTAAATAAAAAATCAGTATCCTAAATATAATATTATTTTGTTATGAGAAAGATTAACTACACTTACACACACCTCCATCTAATGGATATGAACATACTGTTTTTGTGGACGGTGAACCACAACCTCATGAAATGATGATTGTTCAATTTTCTCCTACCACCTCTCATGAAGGCCGTTATGATGAAAATATATTTATATATGATATATATTATATTTATATTTTCTCTAGGCTTTTGTATTTCTTATTTACAACATACCTTTATCCTTTCCATAATGTGTAAATACGATAATTTAATTTGAGGATGTGCGGACTACCGCCCCCTCAAAGTGATTTGACTCGTTCATTCCATACATGGAATGTATAAATGATGGTGTTAATGAACTTATTTAATGTATATAAAATATGATATTATACTATAATTATAAAATACCTATGTATATTTTAGTTTTCATTCCTTTAAACATGAAAAATAACTTAAAGTGGCGTTCATGCGTATGTATGGCTAACCGTCTCCATGAACGGAGCATTTTATTTATTATCTCCAAATGTTATGGAATATTATAAATAGAGATCTATAACCGATATATATGATATTTAAATCATGAATATCATTCTGGAGATAATGAAATTTTTACCACAAGGACAATTTTTAATTATAACAAGTTCATTTTTGACTCAAGTACCGAATATAGACAAAATGACCGATATTAACTAAAAAAATAATGTAATGTTTATAATGTGGTAATACGTTATATAAATGGAATATTAAAGTTGAAAAAGGTTATTAATAAAGTATAAATTAACTTAATTTTTTTATTCATGAAGCATAAGGAACATACGTGACGAGTCCGACTCAATGTAAGGGAACCTTTCATCCTCCTCTTTTTGTCAAAGATTTCTTTTATTTTATGTATTTTAATTTCTATTTTATTATGTTGGGATATTATATTATATATTTTTATTATTTTAAATTTTATTTCCAAGTGATTAGAGACCCATTTATCTACAATGAACTCATTTCCTGAAATTTTTAGTGACGTCGTTAGGCTGCTGGATTGTCGTAAGGGAACTTCTTAACCCAATTTTCATTCTTTGACTTAATCTTATACTTCTTGATTATGTAGTTCTATGATTATGTGGAAAATAACATTTGATATCCTATATTTTATTTATACTTTATTTATGTTTACTTATAGTCAATACACATAATCGATATATTTTATTTACAAAATGATATGTGTAAGGGACTTTATCTCAATATCCTTTCATTGAGGTATATTTTGGTTTATACACAACCTTATTTTATATGGTATATAATTATACTCCTTTTGTTTTAATTTAATTCAATATTTTTCAAAAGGAATATTTTGTTTTACAAAGTATTTTACTAAACAGAAAAGGAAATGTTTCATTTTAACATACATAGTGACAATGGCCTTTCCGCCGCCACGAGTATTATTTGATATTTGGATTTATTAACAAGCCATAATTTTTTAAAAAGTAAAATAAATACCATATAACTTTTTTACATATTTTGGTATTAAAAATGGTCTTTAGAAATCATTGAATATGTCAATATCTTGAAATGATATATTCTGATTGCAATGTGGAAATTTTATCTTTACTTTATGATTGTTTTATGTGATAAGATTATGTTATGGTTCTTGGGAATTGTTTACATATACGGGTGGTTCCATGATAAACCGAGGGCATATGAGCCTAAGATATCTCCTTAATTCATTGGGTAATGTGACAGATGTAAATGTTAATGTTTCTACTAAGAGATTTAAGGAATATACTGTGATGGGTATTCCAAATGTAACTCCCAACGTAGCTATGAAAGCTACAACGTAAGTATCTTATGGATGATACAAGTTACCTTTATGATTTATGATTTCTATGTGTTATTCATAAGTCTTATTATTTCATGGGGTATGTTCAATAAATTATGTTTTCTGAGATAAAAGTGTGACTTCATTTATTTTTATGTATTGATGGACTGATGTTTTCTTTCCTTATTTTATAACCCTTACTAATCTTTTTATGCTCATCCCATGTTTTTTGAAATGTTTTTCATAGGGTATAAAGAAGGGTAATTAAAATTAATAATTAAAGAAGATTCATATCAAGAAAATAATTATTTTTTTATTTTAAGGAGTTTTATTTTTGTGGGAAAAAATTGGATAGATAACAAGTGTCTACATTGTAATTTTTGAGATGTAATGTAGTAGTTATGTCCTAATTATCTAAAAATCTAAACCTAAAAAGATACTTAATGTATAATTCTTGAAATAATCAAGATTATGAAATGTTTAAGGCTGGGGAATTATACGAGAAGTCCCATTCACCAAATTAGGGTAGAGGCTGGTGGATTCACTTGACTAAGACACAAATCAGTGTTTGTTGTGACTTTTACCTTAGTCAATCAGCCTAAATTACCATCTATGAACCTTGATTATTTCATCTCTTGATCTAGTATTTTATTCATGGTAAAAATTCATGATTACCCTAACCATGATGATGTGATAGTTTATCTCACCACTTGTCTCAGAGATGCAAATAAAATCAATCTATATTAAAGGCAAGCTATATCTGGAATAGGTTGACCATACTTTTCCACCCTTAGGCTTCTTTAACCTGATATTCTCCTCATTAAATGGTATTGGTTTTCTAGAGAAACATCTTGAACAATTCACCTATTGGTGTGGCATGATGATAGAAACTTTAAAGAAATAAAAAGCCACCAAACATCAGTTTCTTTTCAGTTATGGAGAGACATACATTTTTTTTTGTGTTTTCAATTGGATATAGGGTCCATCACTAACTAGGAAGATCTTAAAAGGCAGTTCCTTTACTAGTTTATCTATACCTTTCATAGAACCAACATCTTTAACCTCTCTAAATTCAATAATAAAGATAATTAGTGTGTTTTTGAATTAATTTTATGATATAAGGGACTCAAATACTCTCTTTAAATATATATATCCCATAAATAACTATTTGGTACGTGTGTGTAAAATGTTCGAGATGATATTATTTTAACCCTAATCACCATGAGCTATATAGGTGAATTATGGGAATTCACTTAAATATCCCATCATTTAGAATAATCCTTATAATAGAACAAGTAATGGCCAATCCAATTTAATCCTCTAGGTCTAGTGTGAAGTATTGCAAGGAAAAATATGACCTTCATTATGCAAACTTAGTCCCCATAGTATGTCCTTCTTTAGAAAACTATGAATATCAGTTCTCACCAAGTGAAGCCTCGTTTGGAGAATGTATCTCAATCCCCAATCCAGGGATAGGCAACCAAACCCCCTTAAAAAAATTACAGAATAGGGTATACTCCTTCAAGGATGAGTATGTTCTAGGATAATTTATCTATTACATGAAAAGTAACCTCTTAATGTTTCTAGAATCTAGAATACCCCAAGAGACTGGGTTAACTAACTATGTCAAATATTTTACCTAACACAAGATCCTTGTGTATAACATAAAATATTGGTTTATCTTTAAGAACTAGATTTAGGACTAAGTCAACCATGGTTTGGTTGAGTTGGGTTATGTCTCAGTGCAAGTGATGTGTGTCTCTTCCACCCACGATGGTGATGATGAAGACTTCAGTGAGTGGTATGAGATTTCTAGTCAAGGGGAACAAAATGTTAATGATCTAATGGCCTGTAAAAGGGTCTCCTAATCCAAAAAAATTATTCATGATTGGATGAAAAACCCACACCTCCCACATTCACCATGCCCCCTCCAAATACTCTATCGACATTACAACCTTCCAAGACCCGAATGAACCAGCGCTGAAAACACTATGGTATTCACGACCCACCACCAGTGCTAAAACTAGTTTTCAATCTCAATGATATCATGCCTCTTGAATTGGGATACAGACCCAAAATATATCTAGCTCTAGATTATTCCACTGAAATAAAGAAAATTTATTCTTTTTTCTAGTTTCATCAGGCTAGGGGACTGTTTGTTAGAACCCAGTGGTGAAGCATGTCACCCATCCCCTTCAAGAACCTATGGTTGATTCCATAGAGGGAAGGGTATGTGTCATAATAACTAGAAAATTTCTTAAACTATTACTTCATAAAGGATGGTTCATACTGTTAAAAACATACAAAAGTAACTACCTAGGGATCAACATACACAACCCTCACAAGCTATATTATTGTGCATCCCCCACAACCTGCTAGGTTGGTTGATCACATGGTTAAACTAGAGTGACCTAGAACTCAACCACAGGTGGTCATGGCCTATTAATAGCCATATAATGCTCATCATAATCCATATAACTGATAGAGGGACATGTAAATCACCAATTAGGTCCTGACTCCTCAACTAACCATGCCCACTATGCTTTATGTCATGGTGCAACCTTTAGAAGGAATAAATATGACCCTTACTAGAAAATATGAGTCATTAAAGAATATCTCTAGTATAAAAACATGATTCTCAATCCTTAATGCACTACTCTTGTCAAATTATTTACATTATGGTCTTATAATGTTACTAAAGAGACCTCTCCAGTTTGAAACTGAGGTAGCTATTGTTAAATACTTTTACATAGAAGAAGAGTATTAGGAAGAATGTTAAGACACCATATCCTTCTATGAGGGGGATGAGGGTTATATCATTCAACGGACCATATACCGACTATATGTCTCAGACATGTTCAATGGTGTATAAATTTATCACTTCCTATCCAACACTAGATCTGGGATAAATCACATTAAAACCTCGAAACTTCAAAATTTTGGGATCCATGAGGCAAACTTGGCCCCATATATCATGATAATTCAGGGATACAATAACTGTGAGAAAAATCCATGTAGAAATATTCAACTGGAAACTCAATTCTGTTACTTGATTGAAAACACCGAGTTCATGGTTTTATGACATGACACCACACACAATGCCATTCTTGTAAGTCCCTAGATTCACCTATGATGGTCTCATCTTTGTATTATGAGTGCCTTAAGAACTCCCATGATGTTCAAGAAGGGGTAGTCCATAGTTATTATTCCCCCTTCAACTCCAATGAAGCTCTCTATCTTGATTCCATGTATTAAAAAAATGTAGGGAAATAATATTATGATCAAATAGGTGGTGCATTCCAATTATATAAATGACTTAAAAATGGATCTATAAGTAGATTGGAAGGAAAGGTTCAACTTATTGATCCACCTATTGGAGCCAAGAACCCCAGACCTTGGGAATCATCTCATCATCCCCAGGAAGAAGGATTTATCACATATTACCTTATATTCATAGAAAGGAAAGGGACCAATGAATCTATAAAAACACACTCCTATTGTATACCAGTTGTTCAATCCCTTGGCCACCAACTTTTTATAGCATCATGTCTTTCAATGGGTGAGGTTGGCCTGATAGAATTCATCCAGTCACCATTTCTTCAACATTAAGGGTGGACACCTCCATCTGAAGCTACATGGTATTGGTCATTAGCTTTTGTTGCTGTGATATACATAAATATAGAAAGATAAGAATCCAACCCTGAATATTTTAACCCTATAGATGTAGGTGAAAATGTTTCCCTACGGTCTACCACTTATAGGGAGTCATCTTCTTCATCTATTTCTCATGTTTCTGATTGTAATTAGGATTTAGATGAGGATCCTCCTACCTTTGAGGAAGGATTCTACCCCACTATCGAATAACTAACAAAGGAAAATCTTAACACTAATGAAGTTCTAGGACCAATTCTCGTTATCATAGTCATGTGTCCAAATTAACAACAATAATATATGGATTTCCTAGAGAAACATTGTGGGATGTTTTCCTGGAACTACAAGGAAATACTAGGTCTTAATTCTTAGGTTTTTTTTCCAACACCTTAACCTCCCTATTGGAAACCATGGGTTTAAGAAGGCTCCCAAAAAATATGCATCCCCCATGGTTCCATGGTTATGGATGAATTTGAAAAGATTATGAAGGATAACTTTGTCTAAGATTTCCAGTACCCTTTGTTCTTGGATAAAATTTTCATAGTTAGGAAGATAAAAGGATAGATCAAAAATTTTATTAACTTCTGGGACATTAATCACCATTTCCCAATGGGAAATTTTTCTATCCCAGATATATAATTTCTAATCGATGAAACTTTTGGTTTCCATGATCTTTATTTTACAAATGTGTATTCTGAGTATAATAAAGTCTAGATAGTCCCCAAAAATAAAGAGGCCACCGTCATCATAACACCTCAAAGAACCTTCTATTACTGAGTTATGTCATTTTATTTAAATAATTAGGGATCCACTTATCAACATTTCATTCACCAAATCTTCAAACCAATACTTATAATGATAGAGGAATTTTATGTGGATGATTTGGTGGTTAAATCCCACAAACTCTCGGACCATCTCAAGGATCCTGAGAGACTGTTTGACATACTATTCTCCCTTCACCTAAAGTGAACTTCATGATGTGTGAATTTATGGTAAAAAATGGGAATATTCTAATATCTTTCATCAGGTGAAAAGGTATTCAGATCAATCCAGAGAAGATTAGAAACATTATCCAAATTCCTCCCCCTTGTAATCTTTATTGGTTTTCATGACTTCATGGACACATATCCTGTATTCAGTGTTTTGTCTCCAATATAACTAGAAAATGTGATCCCTTTTCAAAACTCTTGAATCATCACTTACTAGTGCAGTGAGGAATGTTAGGCTGTATTCACGGACATCAAGTAGTATCTACCATTTATCCAGTCAAGTTTCCATCCATTACAACAAATCCCTTGGTCCTTTATGTGACGATCCTAGAATAATTTCTTGGTGTCATATTTTCTTAGAATAACAACTAAGGAAAGAATAATACTATGTGTTACATCAATAACATGCCACTTTACATTTAAAAATGATATTATACCATTAGAAAGAGTTGTATCTTATTGGTTTTCATAGTTTAGAAATTATGGTATTACCTTTAATATCACATGGTACATCTAGTATCACGGGTTTATCCTCTAAAGTACAACCTCAACCACCCCATGATGATAGTATGACTAGTGTAGTGGGAAGAAATTTTTTAGTAGTTCAACATCAGTTTCATCATCATAGAGAGATATCAAAGGCCAAACACTAGAATATTTACTATCCACACACCCTACCTATGAGAAGATTCCCTTAGATATTGAATTCCCAGATGAAGAAACTCTCTCTATCAATCAGGTTTTTCCCTATTGGAAGATGCACTTCAATGGTTCCTCCCAGATCCCAACCAGAAGAATACTTAATAACCCTATGATTAACATGGTTTCCCTTAGGATTATCATCATCATTCCTATACATGACCTCATGTATTACTCATTACTTTTCTCATAATGGTTCACTGATAATGAATTTGAGTACCGTAACATTATCAATAGTTTAGAGTTAGCTACCAATATTGAGGTTATATAGCTTCATGTGAAGGGAGAATTAGATATGGTTATTGAATAGATTAATTATGACTAAATTTTTAGAAAACAAAAGCTCATCCCCTTTCCAGAGCACACTCCTGAAATGATGGCCTAGTTACCTTTTAATTTGAAGGTGTCATATGTCCCCTAGTCCCAAAATGATCAAGAAGATGCTTTGGAAATCCTATCCACATCCCCTTTGAATCCCTAACAAGATTATTTGATCATTCATGTGTCACATCAAAAAGTAATTTACCTATCACCTCTGATGAAGAAGACCGATAGGTAAACCAACTTCTCATTGTCACATCCATAAAACAACTTCAAAATTCCATCAAGATTGAATATGCACTAGAATAGATGATTACCTTCATTCAGTACCTCCAACAAGGGACCCTCATTTTGAACTAATCAAATTGTGTTCAAATATATTAGTGCATAATGTTTTTTACCCTCAGGGATGGTGCCAACATAGAGAATGTTATATACAAGCATGGATTTTATAGAATCCACATATATTTCATACAAGGGAAAGAGATCCATCAAGTACTATAAGATTTCCATGAAGGGTCATGTGGATACCATTAATTAGGGTTGAAGATATCTCACCAGATTTAAATATTGGGGAAATTTTATCCCACCATTGTATGTGATTTCATTGAATTTTCTAAGAGGTGTTATGTGTTCCAAATTTATACCAACTTCATGTATCTGCAACCATAGATCCCCCATAACTCCAATGACTCCTAGACCTTTTTTGATTAGGGACTTGATGTCGTGGGACCATATCTGCCAGTGAATACTTGATAATACAAGTTCATATAGACTACTATCAAATAATTCTCAATGTGGGTAGAATCCATCCCCCTAAAATTGTTCAAGGCCTATTCTATAATCAAGTTTTTGAAATCCCACATAATTCATCTATTTGGGGTTTCTCACACCATTATAACAAACAAGGGTACCAAATTTTGAGCTAATATGATAAATAATATATATTCCAAGTATAACATTTAGTTCAATCATACATCCTTCTACCATGCATACAAAAATGAGAATATTCAGGCATTAAACAAAAATCTCTCTAAGATTCTACAAAATATAGTGGGATAAAACAAGAATAATTGTTCCTAAAAGATCTCCAATTCCCTATGTATATATCAAAAAATGAAATATAATTATACCAAGGAAGTCTTATACTCCATAGTGTATAGGAAAGAGGTAGTTGTACCCATATAGGTTCATCTATAATCTCTCCATATGAATGTTTATGGTCAATAAATACTAGATAAGAGAGTTATGTTTTTCTTTTCCAAATTGGAAGCCCTTGATGAGTGCATACTTCAAGAACTACATAACCACAAATTTTATTAAAATCATGTATCATTGGTGTTAAAAAAAGGTTTAGGTCATGACCACCCTTCCCCAAAGATACCCCTTTGGGGCCGGCAAAGAATAAAGGGAGATAATGACCCTAGATTCTTTCCTCCAGTAGGCCCTAGGTTGGTGACTAGCACCAAGGGTGTACAAATATCATAATATGGGAGACATTACCCTTTTTAAGAAAACAAGATTGGTAGATATGATGGATTATCCACAAATAAACTACATGTATTATATAAAATAAATACAAAAACATCCCGTATGTATGTGAAAAATAATACTGATACAAATAAAAAAGTGTCCAAAATGATATACAAAAATTAAAGCCAATAAGAGACATGACAACTATCAAGATCCAGCTAGTAGGGTCCATCATGGTCTGTGAAATCCTCCTAGAAACCTGAAAAAAATTTATATACGTAGGGTGAGCATACATGTATACTCAGTAGGAAAACCCAAGTCTCTCATGAAGACGTGAAAGAGGCATAAAAATGAACCTATGAGAAAACAATAGAACCAAACAACACCTAGAAAAGTATACTAATTATCACAACCTCACCAAGGTATGATCACCAAATAATGCAAGTTAGGTAATATAATATAAAGCACATAGATGATAGGGTACCCCAAACCACTTCCCCACTGATTATCCGCTATCAAACCCTAATGATAAACATCCTGGCGCTCCCACCTCTTCTGAACATACCACACCACATCCCACCCACACACACCTGGGCCTCACAACCACATCCTGCCTGTAGACACATGGTCCTCATAAACCACATCCTTTGCACAGACACCTGGTCCTCACAAATCACATCCCACCCACAAACACCTGGGCCTCACAAACCACATTACTCCCATAGACACCCAGGCCTCACAAACCCCACCCCACCTATATACACCTAGGCCACAACCACACCTCATCCCAAAGACACCTGGGAAATCACAACACATCTCATACCAAAGAAACCTAGGAAATCACAACTCGCCTGTACACATGTGGGACACACAAACCAAAACCTACCTAAATAATCTTGGTCTATCACAACCTGGAAGAGGGAGTAGGGAAGAGTAGGTGTCCATCCATCCATCCTCCTTCCAAGATGTTTGGGAAAGACACCACCCCCCATGATAGTGGGGGTGTTCCTCACATACTACTCAACTAGGGTGGAGTGTGTATAGAAATCACAAAGAAATTTGATGTATATACATATATGATTGCAAAACATCATCCCAGCCTATGGGTTTTCAAACAACCAATTCACAACACTACCACCTTTGCTGCAACCTCTATATACACAACACCACACAACAAGCCATGAACCAATACATATTTCCAACCAAATTTAACTAACCATTTTCATTCCGTTATCCAAAATAACTCAAGAAATTCCAAGACTTAGGAATCAATTATTATTATTTATTCCATCACTACCCAGGAAACTACCAAACACAACACACAATTGATAATATAGTAAAATTCAAATAGATAAGGAAGAACCATGGTAAATTAACTCACACCAGATTAAATAATCACCACACCATGATCCCCTGACAAAAGGGGAACTCTGAGAGAAGAACCACCATCCTTCATCAAAGTCATCCCTCACAAATCCAACCAAAACAACCCATAACTCACAACCACATCCAATAACACAAAAAAATCACAACCAGATCGCATCCCTGCTACACAACACATTTCACATCCATCCTGGAATCAATCAGTCACTCAAACAGAGATTCTATTACACCACCCAATACATTACATAGCACACAACCATGATTACAATACAAAAACCAGAACAAAACAAAATTTTATATTTAATAAGGTATCCCATATTTAATTCCACTAGTTAATTTAGGGGCTATCATAAAAATTATGAAATCTTAGGAAATTTATTCATTAACTGAGTATATGTAATTAACCAATTTCATTTTATGGAGATACCAAACAATTCTCAATCAAGAAAAAACCAACATAAGATGTATCCACTATAAGAAAATCTACCAAAGACCACAATTTTCAGCAGGGAATGATTGTGTTGTCGAGCGTGTCAAATTAGTTGTTTGTTTTTAACTAAAATTTCTATAGTATAGCAAAAACCCTAGGACATATCTTGACGAAGCCTTAGATCATTAGTTTTAAAATAAGGTTCTGATTAAGACATAAAAAGGGGAATGGAGTTTTATAAAACTTGGGTTTTGTGTCTTTAATGACAAAAATTGAAATTATATTAATACTGAGAGAAACCGGTTGGAGAAATCGTGATCAACTCAGGTACGTGTCCCTTGATGCTAAATCTGTCATTGTTCTAAAGGGAAAGGGAAGGATAATTGATTACTTGACTTATACACACTAAAACCAATATGGTATGTGATTTCTTAATAGGTTACCACCTAGTATTTAATTGATCAATGATATTGATTATCGGTGACCGCTCAAAATAAAAAAACTTAAATCGATGTGAAAACAGACTCAATCAAGGAATCACATCAACAATGTGATGGGATGACTAGATTTGGGTCAATGATAAAAATATTACACAATACAAGAACATGCATATTCATAGGTTCAAGCTCCTAGATTTTATCAACCTATGCAATCCATTTTCACACTAATGAAAGGGAGGGTGTGAGGAAAGAGGAAAACACACTCAAATCATCACAAGATCCGGGTTATGCATGGAAGTATGTGGATCCTTGTTCCATTTATTTTTATTTGATAATACCATAATAAACACAAATTTAGAAGGTATAAATGAATAACAATTGAAAACAATACAAGAAATCAATTACCTTACAAAGATTACAAGTATGGAGCTCAGGATTACAACAAGGAACACCCCCCAAATTGATCACTAAGAGGCTTAGAAGTACACGAGGGAGTAGAGAACTAAAATGGATGAAGAGACCTATCCCATTTTACTAACCTTCATCCATGGTCATGACAAAAAGATAATGAGGGGGATGAGTAATATTATAGGAAATTACATCAAAATTTCCACTTAAAGTGTTCATGTATCTAAAGGGCTAGGTGACTATTCAAGGCAAATTTTTTACTTCATATTTATCTATATGGTTGAATAAAAAAATGTGTAAAAATGACTTAATATTTGGTGGAATGTCAGAGATTCGAGTTAGCTATCCAAGGGAAGTGTAATCAGATCAATTGGATCTTTGAGGCCTGAGTTATGGGCCAAATATAGAAGGGTGGTCCAATCTGGCCTGCCTAGAATTTCTTCACATTGTGGGCCTATTTTGCACCTCCAAATGGAAAAATTGAGATTCATGATATTCTAGATAAATGTATCCCACATTGTATTTCACTCATACATAAATTTTTATCCAAATTAGATTAAAAAATTATCCATAGTACAAATAATTGTTCACATGCATGCTTGGGATCTCGTGCAGTTTGGCCAATTTCACTTGAATTCCATCACAGGATCTCCAAATAACCTCCTCCTACAATGTAAACGGCGAAACAAGTAAAACTTCTCTATTAAAAAGAGATAAAAATTAATTCATTGATTCAAACATAAAGTTAAATTTATTATTATATTTGGAATATTCATTATAAAACCAGTTTAAAACAGTAGTGTAAGGTTGTATTTGAATAGTGAATCACTATTTGATCACACCCCCATACCTAAACATTTTCACTCCTGAGAAAAGACACAGATCCAAAAAATGATGCATTTATATATTCCCAACATCATGAATATTTAACATTTGAGGAAATTTTAATTCATTTAAGTAATGTGATCAATGCACAAACCAAAACAAGGAGTTCTTCCCATGGAAAAGGATGTATCATAAATCATATCACAATGAAATTCAAAGACATTACTGATACCAAATTGAGTAAGGAATTCAAAAGTCAACCATGATAATAAATCTCCATGTGTGTGTGTTAATACCATTCCATTCTATTCTTTCCACTTTCTATCCAATAAATACAGGTTATTTAAAAAAATTTCAGCTTAAATTATTTTGTGCACCGAACATTCCCTATATCCGTTGCAATCATATTTCAAGACCAACTCACTTAAAAATTCCCATAAGTCAAACCATAAGCTCCCGAACTAGATATCCCGATATGTTTCACATTTCATCACTCCCCTCATTTATTATTTTTGTTTTTTTTTCAAAAGTTGCATTAGGAACAAATTTCACACTCATCTCTTAACCATTGTTTGATCCCCTCACGACACTAATTATAATAGTTATAACAAGATAAAAGGTTGAGGAGGAGTGGTTTTTGACCTTCCCAAGACACAACCCAATGTTTTTTATTTTTTTTATTTTTTGAGGGTGTGAAACAGTCAGATATCAGGTACACATGCATAGCTCAATCTGGTACAGTAATAAAACAGATCAGATAAGGAACAAACGTATGTAAATATAATTTTAAGCTTAAAAGTATTAACCTAACTTATATTTACCTTCCAGTAAGTAAGAAATGTTCACACTTTGTGGTTTAGTGAAAAAAATGTGGAGATATTAGTGACATTATTTTTCCAAAAACTACTCACATAAGGGGAATCAATCATCTAAAATGTTTCACAGAGATACAACCATTTATATCATTGACAGAAAACCAATTCACTAAAAATCACTCCCTGATTTTAAATTCATATAAAAATTCATTTCATAACAGAGAAAGGTTTTCATAAAATGTAAAATAAAAAAGGAATAAAAAATTTCATCATGAATTTTAAGTAAGATCCATGATTTGGTGACCATAAGGGGGAAATAAAAATACCATAAAGAAGGAAAAAAAGAGAAGAAAGAATAAAGATGATGAAAATCCTAATGGACTCAACAAGACAGTAAAAGTGAAAATAAAATAAAGAAGGAGAAAAAGAGAAGAAAGAAGAAAGGCGATGAAAATACTAATGAACTCAGAAATGTATCCACCCCCAGAACTAGAATGTGTAGTTTTCTCACTGTAATAATAGTGAATGTGAGAAGGAAGGATAAAACCTGGTGTGTTTCACTGGTATGCTACTTCTAGAAGGTGTATTTCCTCCATCATATTATTTGGAAAATCCTCATAGAAGTGTTTAAGTCGCTGCCCATTGAAGGTAATAATTCTCCCACTCTTCTCATGAAAAATATGTATTCCACCAAAAGGGTATACATTAGTAATAGTATAAGGACCGAGCCATCAGGAATGAAGCTTACCTGGGTGGATCTTTAGCCTGGAATGGTACATGAGGACCTTATCACCAATATATAACTTCAATTGATCAATAATGTTATCATGGATAGCCTTTGTTTTATCTTTATAGATTTGGGAGTTCTCATATGCATCACGTCTAATTTCTTCTAACTATTGAATCTATAACTTTCTATGAACACCTGTATCAGAAAGATACATATTACATTCTTTAACAAAACAATATACCCGGTGTTCTACCTCTACCAAGAGGTGAAAAGACTTTCCAAACACAATTCTATATGGTGACATTCTGATTGGGGTTTTTAAAGCTGTATGGTACACCCAAAGTGCATCATCCAAGCACAAACTCCAATCTTTCATGTTAGGTTGTACCATTTTTTCCAATATTATATTAACTTCCCTATTTGATATTTCTGCTTTTACATTAGTTTGGGGGTGATATTCAGTTGAGACTTTATGATCAACCCCATACTTAAAAAGAAAATTTTCTTGTTGTGATTGCAAAAATGGGAACCCTGATCACTAATGATGAATCTCAACAAACCAAACCGACTAAATATTTGGGACCTCACAAAATCAATAACAACTAGAGAGTCATCGGTCCTAGTAACCTTTTCTTCCACCAATTTAGACACTTAGTCCACAAATAACAAGATGTATATGAATCCAAATGAATTTATAAAAGGCCCCATGAATTCAATGCCCCATGCATCAATGATTTCACAGAATAACATGGGCTGTTGGGGCATTTCACTCCTCTTGGAGATATTCCCTATGAATTAACAATGAATACATGACTTCAAATATTTATGTCCATCCTATACAATATTGGAAAATAATTTTCTGAGTCAGTTACCTTTTGAGCTATTCTTTGAGAGAAAAAGTGGCCCCCACAAGCCAAAGTGTGACATAAGGTCAAAACAGAGGTGAACTCATGGTTAGGGACACACTGACAAACTACTTGGTCACCAAAAATTCTCCAAAAATATGGGTCATCCCAAATGTACCACCTAGAATCATGTTTAAGTATCTGTGATTGGGAAGTGCCGAAATTAGTGGGGACCCTATATGTTTCTATAAAATTCACAATGTTCTCATACAATGGGGTATGGTTCACAACATCACAAAGGTTCTCATGAGGAAATAATTCTCCAATGGGAAGGAATGAGTTAACATGGAGGTCCAATGGTGGAGAAATCATACTAATGTGGTCATATACAACAATTTCCACCCCCTTTTATCTCTAATATCAAGGTCAAACTCTTGGAGGAGGAACATCCATCATATGTGGCGGGGCTTGGCTTTAGGTTTCTTTAGTACAAATCAAAGGGAATAATGGTTAGAAAAAACAATCAATTTTGAACCAAGAAGATATGAATGAAATTTTTCCAAGGAAAAAAATATACAGGATTTATTTTTCAGTGGTTGTTTAGTTTACCTGGGTAGGGTCAAGGGTACAAGAGGCATACAGAATGACATGGGGAGACTTCTCAACCCTTTGTGATAAAACTACCCCAACTGCAAAGTTAGAGGCATCACGCATAAGTTCTTAGGGTAGATCCCACCTTGGTGTTTGGATTATGGGAGGTGATGTGAGACTCATTTTTAGTAAATTTAATGTATCCTCACAATTTTTATCAAACAAAAAATCAAAATCTTTTTGTAATAACCTGTACAATGGAAGTGTGATCTTACTAAAGTCTTTAATGAATCAGCAGAAAAAACCAGCATGAACCAAGAAATATCACACCTCACGAACAAATTTTGGATATGTAAGGGATGAAATTAATTCAATTTTAGATTTATCAACTTGAATTACCTTATTTGAAATGAAAATCCCAAGAACTATCCCCTACTCAACCATGAAATGACATTTATCATAATTTAAAACAAGATCTTTTTCAATGAAGTGACGGAGGAAAAAACCTAGGTCTTCCAAAATATCATCAAAAGAAGAACCATATACCATAAATCATCCATAAATAATTCCATAAATCTCTCAAGGTACTCAGAAAAAATACTCAACATATATCACTGAAAAGTACCAGGAGCATTACATAGATCGAATGGCATACTTTTGTATGAGAATGTGCTGAACGGACAGGTAAATATTTTCTTTCCTAATCCTCAGGTGCTATATGGATTTGGAAATAACCTGAATATCCATCAAAGAAACAATAATGGGACTTACCAGCCAATCATTCTAACATTTGTTCATTGAAAGATAGAAGAAATTGGTCCTTCCGCATGGCTTGATTCAGTCGACGATAGTCAATTCAGACTTGAAAACTATTTTTCAAATGTGTTGGAACCAAATAATTACTTTCATTTGACACAAATGTTATTCCTATTTTTAGGCACAATTTTCATTGGTCTAACCCATTTTTTATCAGATATAGGATAAATGATCCCTGCAACAAGTAATTTACTAACTTCCAATTTTACCACTTCAAGGAGAGTGGGATTCAACCGACTTTGAGATTGTCTTACAGGCTTAGCCTCATAATCCAAAAGTATATAGTGCATACAAATAAATGGATTAATCCGGGGAATATCATCCAATGTCCATCCTATTGAATTTTTACACTCTCTCAAAAGGTTAAAGAGTTTCGATTCCTGTTGTAGAGAGAGTTATTAGAAATAATGACGGGAAATTGGTCAATACCCAAAAGATATGAATATTTCAAATTAGAAGTAATTTGTTTAAGTTACAACACCATTGGTTTCTATATTGAGGGAGGGTTTTTAGGGGGAGTGAGGTCCATGAAACTGTCTATATTCTCATGTTTATTCTATAAGGATAGAGAATATATTGAAATGAGATTTGCAGAATCATCGACAGTCATGGGTACCTCAAAATGAACACAGTCATCAATTAAAGCACACAATTTACACTTTTTAGAACCCAAAAAACACTCAAAACATGAATCAAATCTCAAATCACCCAAGGGTGAAGAAGGGGAAAATGAATCAGAGTATGGGTTAAGGAGAGAAGTGTGTGTCTATGAATTGTTTGAGAGAAATTCCATCGAATATATATGAAGAGTGGAGTTCTCTTCAATGGAGTGTTTCATAGCATAAGGATATTAAAACATAACTTTACTCCTCCTAACTCCATGGACAGTGTGCCGTTGTGAATGTTGATGATCGCCTTTGCTGTTTTGAGGAATGACCTCCCAAGTATGAGAGGAGCATGTCCATGGGTTTAGGTATCTTCCATATAATGAATATAGAAATCAGTGGGGAAGATGAGATTCTTCACTCTTACAAGAACATCCTTAATCACTCCCATTAGATGCATAGTACGCCAGTTTGCATGTTTCACAAAAATGCCCGTTGTTTGAAGCTCTCCAACCTGTAGAGAAGTATACACTGAGTGAGGCATTACATTAATGGAAGTACCTAAATCTAACATGGAATCTGAAAAGAATTTCTCCCCTATGGTACAAGGTATCATGAATGTGAATAGATCCTTGCATTTGGTTGGTATTGTAGTTTGAATCAAGGCTGAGACATTCCTTCCCAATTTGACTCACTCATTCCCCTTCATCCTCCTTCTATGGGTGAAAATCTATTTAATAAATTTGGTATATTGAGGGATTTGTTTAATGACATCCAATATAATAATGTTCACTTTTACCTTTTTAAATGTATCTATTATTTCTTTATCAATATCATTATTAAAATTCTTCTTATATTTTCAGAGTCTTTGGGGGAAAGGAAGAGGAATGGATTTTTCATTTGAATCATCAATGATAATTTGATTTACCCTTTTTGTTTTGTTTTTCTTCATTGGAATATTTTATGGTTGGAGAAAGAGATTTTTCAATAGGGGACATACCTGTTGGGAAGAATCATTAGAAGTAGAAACTTATTTACCACTACGAAGTGTGACTTCACATACATTACCTTTTTCCTTCAGATTAGAAATGGTTTGGGATGGTAGTTGTCCGAAACCTTGCATATTAAGCTCACCAATGGTGTTTTCCAACTTCCCTACTTGAGTTCATAGGTCTTGAATTGCCGATTGTGTGGTCTGTTGGAACTGAAGGTTTTGGGTTTCCATTTGATTCACTATATCCTCAAGGCTTGGTTTAGATTTTGGAGGAGGAGGATTATTTTTTTGAGAAGATTAAGGATAAATATTTTGCATACCTTGGCCTTGTTGATACTAATTCTTCTAGAGGTATCTTGTGTTTCCTTCTTATCGGTACTGGGGTTGTGCTGGCCACCCAGTTTTTGGATTTAGCCTGAATTGTTCTTTCTTGAAGGGAGTTTCTTGTTGGAAGGGATACCCTTGGAACACAGAGGCACAAGACTTAGAATAATCTTGAAGTTGTGGTAACTGGTCAGAAAAATGAGTATTGTTAGAAGAAATACCACAATGTAATGAAACATGAGAAGATTTTATGTTACATTGTGCTTGATCTAATTTCCATAGAAAAGTATACATCTCATCAATCTTGTTATCTACCTTTTCTAGAGATGAATAACTTACCTCATGAACTCCTCAGGTTGGTGCAATAGCTCGTGTACCAAATTGTTGTGCATTTTGAGCCATATTATCTATTATGTCACAAGTGGCGGAAAGAGTTTAATCAACAAAGGAACCACCAGCTGCTGCATAAATAATTACATGATCCATGGGGGTACTTCCCTCATAGAAGTATTGGATAAATAGTTGTTCACTAATCTAGTGGTGGGTGCATCTTGAGTAAAGTCATTTGAATCTCTTCTAGTATTTATGAAGGGTATCTCCTTGTGATTTCCTAATTCCACAAATTTATTTCTTAATTGATGCAATTTGGGAGGCAGGGAAGAACTTCCCCATAAAGAGTCTTTTCTGGTAATTCTAGCCCTCAATTGTGGTTGGTAAATAGTATATCCAATCATTGGCTACACCATCAAGGGAGAAAGTAAGACTCTAAACTTAATTAAGTCCTTAGAGAGATTTTGGGGTTTCATGGTGGAGCACACTATGTGAAAATTCTTAAGGTTTTTATGAGGGTCCTCACCAGGAAGACCATGGAATTTGGGAAGTAGGTGGATGAGGCCTGATATTAGGTCAAAGTTGGCTGCTTCCTTCGGATATTGAATGTATGCATGTTGGTACTCCACATCCGAGGTGGTCAGTTATTTTAAGGATCGATTATTTGCAGCCATGTTTTATTGGGATTGATTGGGTTAAATTTTTTATTGGTTTATGTACAATTGAGGTTCCACAAGTGGTTCCTTAGTTTTACATGATTGAACTTCTCTAGATTCCTTGATTTGTGTATGAAGTGTCTTTTCAGTTTTAGGGTCAAATTCAAGAAGTTTTTCTCTTTCTGATCGGGTCATGAAAATAAGTTGTGAAGTTTGTTTTCTTATGATTGAATATGGATAAAATCACTTAATAAGGTTGAAAGGATAATATAATGTCATAATACATAATTATATATAGAGATATAGAGAATAAGAATAAGAGATAGAGAGAGATGAATAACACACAAAAAACAACCAAAAATAGAAATAGAAAACAAAAACAAAAACAATGAACTTCTGGTGGGGTATTTAAAGGAGTACTAATTAAGAAGTAAAATAAATAAATAGAATGAAATAAAGAAAAAATGATCTTGGATCCCCAAAAATGGTTCCAAAATTTAATCGCGTTGTCGAGCGCATCAAATTAGTTGTTTATTTTTAACTAGAATTTTTGTAGTATAACAGCAACCCTAGGTCGTCTCTCGATGGAGCCTTAGATAATTAATTTTAAAATGAGTTTCTGATTAAGAAACTAAAAGGGGAATGTGGTTTTATAAAACTTGTGTTTTGTTTCATTAAAGAGAGAAATTGAAATTATATTACTACTAAGAGAAACTAGTTGGAGAAATCGTGATCAACCCGAGTAAGTATCCCTTGATGCTCAATCCATTATTTTTCTCAAGGGAAAGGGAAGGATCATTGATTACTTGATTTATAAACAATGAAAATAGTATGGTATGTGGGTTCTTACTAGATCACCACCTAGTATTTGATCAATCAACTATATTGATTATTGGCGACTGCTCAAAACCAACAAACTTGAATCGATGTGAAAACGGAACTCAATCAAGGCATCACATAAAAAATGTGATGAGAGGACCTGATTTGTGTAATGATAAAAATATTACACAAGAAAAGAACATTAATATTCATAGGTTCAGGCTCCTGGATTTTATCAACCGACACAATCCATTTTCACACTCATGAAAGGGAGGGGTGAGAAAAAAAGGAAAACACACTCAAATCATCACAAGATCCGGGTTATGCATGGAAGTATGTGGATTATTGTTCCTTTGATTTGTATTTGATAATAACCAAATTAACAAAAATATTATATGGTATAAATAAGAAAAATTGATAGAAAACCTGAATATCAATTACCTTACAATTATTACAAGCGTGGAGCTTGAGATTACAGCAAGGAACACCCCCCAAATTGATCACTAAGAGGCTTAGAAGTACATGAGAGAGAGGAGAACTAAAATGGATAAAGAGACCTCTCCAATTCGACTAACCTTCACCCATGGTCGTGACACCCAGATAATGAGGGTGTGGAGTTATTTTATGGGCAATTACATCAATATTTCTACAAAAAGTGGTCAAGTATCTAAATGGCTAGGTGACTATTCAAGGAAGATTTTTTACTCTATCTTTATCTGGATGGTGGTCTAACCAAAATGCATGAAAATGACTTTATCTTAGGTGTAGAGTCAAGGATTTGAGTTATCTGTCCATGGGAAATAGAATAAGATCAATTGGATCTCTGAGGCCCATGTTATGGCCCAAATATAGAAGGGTGGTCCAATCTGGCCCGCCCAGAATTTCTTCACATTGTGGGCCGATTTTGGGACTCCAAATGGATGAATTGGGCTTCCTGATATTAAAGGGAAATGTATACCACATTGTTTTGAACTCATAAACCCATTTTTATCCCAATTTTATGCACATATTATCCACATTACAAATAATTGTTCACATGCATGCTTGGGCTCTCACACATTTCGGCCCATTTTGCATAAATTCCATCACAGGATCTCCAAATCACCTCCTCCTACAATGTAAACACCGAAACAAGTAAAAATTCCCTATTAAATAGAGAGAAAAATTAATTCATTGATTCAAATAGAAAGTTAAATTTATTATCATATTTGTAATATTCATTACAAAACTATTTTAAAACAGTGGTGTAAGGGTGGATTTGAACAGTGAATTGCTATGCGATCAGGGAATCAAGCCCAAAAAATCACAATATCACAATAAATATCAAGGATACCAAGGCATGCAAACAAACCCCATTTTACCCTCAATTTCAATTAACTGATTCTTTATCTTTAATTAGGCTGGAACAACAATGATTCATAGGTAAAAAAAAGTAAAACCCCACACACCTGATGCACAATAAAAAGAAATGAAGAAAATCATGTCTGAAAGGGGTTTCAATATTCTTTTCATTAGAATATATCACATAAAAGACCTCTGATTACCTTTCCCACAAGATCTACATCCATAAGAGGATTTTGAGGCACAAACACATCAACAAAAATAGAACATAGCCCTATTAAAACTAGGGAAAACATATTTCATGACATGGAAATAAGAATGGGAGGATAAAAGAGATCAACCTGGAAGAAACCATAAAAGTTAAATAACACACCTTAAATTGAATACAGATCACTATTAATCTAAGGAGAGAATCTAGGAATCGATCTTTGATGATGGTATCCTCAAAATGTCGAAGAGGGGTAACCAAGTCAATTGGGGTCGAGGGAGAATCCCTGCAGCCATAGCGTTTGACAACCCGAGTAGCTGAAAAAAGACTTAATATGTTATAACAGTGGAGTATTACATGATGTGTAATATCCTTCCATGTTTAGTAATTCATTGAGGTTGGTTTCTGCCAAAAAACTCATCACCTCACAATTTATTTTATTTTTCAAACCCCAAAACATTACACGCTATGAACGACCAAGAAAAAAAAACCATGAAACAGAGTTTCACATCATGTTTTCTAGTTACATGATGTGTAATCCCCCTTCCACAAGCCTTTAGAAATCTAACATCCCCAAACTCCCTCTAAGCCTCCTCAAAACAACGCCAATGAAAAAAACTGCAAAGTAACGGACTGGGAAGGCACACACCATTACATAAAATACCTCTCAAATGAGTATCGACCTTGAGAATCAAAAACCAAGACTTGAATAAATAGGGCTATGAATAACCACCATGTGAATACCTCTCAAGAATATTTCCACACTTGGAACACCGTTACTGACTAAACACAATAACATTCAATGATAAACCACCTTATATTGTTTGAAATCTAGAGTGGAAACCTCCACATCCCAGAACAACTCATCCAACTTCTAAAAACCAGACCTCATCATTTGAGCCCAACAACCAAAAAACACACCACACAAGCACAAAAAACACACCGTCCAAACACATGAATCAGATAATTCCATCCTCTATGTCGAGATACTATTAACTCTGGGTAGTACTGATTCACCTGCATGATTTCAATCCAATAACAGTTAATGAGTCCTAATTGGTAAATGGGTCCTCCCCTTTTCATATGTCAAGACTTCATCAAACATCACACCACACACATCAATATCAAGGAAAAACAAATAATATCATATAAAACAAGGTTCAAACATCACATTATGAGGCAAAAGAGAGAAAAATAAAACTCAAAACAACTATAAATACTGATCACACATCTTTATTTCTCACTCCCAAGTACTATCCTCATAGCCACCATGCCTCTATAACACAAAAACCAATGGGATGTTCCATCCACACAAAACCTTATCTCATTGATCATCGATATCCACTAGCTGTTCCAAAAACGTTGCGTTATCCACAATATGAAACTCTCTTCATTAAATGACATGAGAGTCATCATGAAGATACTGAAAAAGTTGAGAGATTTGGAAGGCATCATGGATCCTCTCGAACCGTGGTGAAAACATCAATAGGTATGCCACCTCACAGACTCACCCAAACACCTCGAAGGGTCTAACAAACTTGGGAGAAAGCTTACTCCCTCTTCCAAACCTCCGTTGCCCACGTCAAGAGGAAACATTCAAAAAACTATGGTATCTAACCTAAAAATATAGAAGAATACTCCTACGATAAACATAAGACTTCTACCGGTCTTACACCTCTTTCATCCTCTAATGAATAAGATAAACCGTCTCAATCGTGCTCTGTGTCACATCTGGACCAAGAATAGATATCTACGCAACCTCTGTCCAACACAACGGGGAATGAAATGACCTCCCATACATCACCTAAAATGGATATATGAAAATGGAAGAGTTATAGCTATTATTATAAGATAACTCCATAAAGTGAAGGTGTTGTACCCGAGATCAACCAATGTCCTATACGCAAGCCTGCAACATATACTCCAATGTATGCATAGTCCGATATGTATACCCATCTATTTGAGGGTTGAAAGCAGTGATGAGGTGTAACTTGGTGCAAAAGTCATGCTTCGATCCCCTAAAAACTTATGAGGTAAACATAGAGTTCTGATTGGAGAAGATGGATCTCAAAACTCCATGCAACTGTACCACCTCATCCACATACTTCTTGGCTAAGACATCCACTGTTCCTGACTCCTTGATCGTTAAGAAGTGCGATGATTTCATCAAATGATCCACTATCACCCAGTTAATATCACAACCTCTTTGTGCATTGGTTAACCCTATGTTAAAATCTATTGAGATTTCATCCCATTTCCACTCAAGAAAATCCGAGGGATGAAACAAACCACTGAGAACATGATGCTCGACATTTTCCTGCTGGAAAACCAAGCACTTCACCAAAAACTCCTCCACTACCCATTTTATCCCAGGCCACAAAAACTACATCCTCAATCCATGATACATATTTTAAACTCCTAGATTCACCACCAAGTGTGAGATATGAAACTCACAAAGGACTACAATATAAAAACCCTGCTCTTTATTACACACATAAACATGATTTATTACATAAAATTGAACTTAAGATGAATATAAGGATCAATATGTTCAGTGTCTTATAAAATTAGTAATATTACATTTAAAATTAGATTATAAAACACAACATCTTTATTGAAAACTTATTTTACATGACCACAACATTCTTTCGTACTTAACATTGCATGGGATAACCTAAGGACATGCTTAAGAAAAGGGTGATCTATAAATCCCATTAAAGGAGTAAAAAAGGAATAAAAGGAATAATATGGTATAGGTTTGGAAATAGTAATATCAATGGAGAACAAGATAAAAATGAACTTAAAGGCATGATAAAACATGACTATCATAACATGGAAATGTGGCAACAACATTTAACATGATATTAGAATAATTAAAGGCTCATTGAATATGGAGCATGAGTAAACCTTAATTTTAAATGAATTATCATGAGTAAACCCTCATTGAACTTGACATATCATGATACTAATCTTTACCCAATGCATTGGAGTGCTATCAGGGCACACCCTTTTTAATCATTTCATTTCATGCAATAGTGTGCCACCTGGATCATATAACATGGATTTATAAAAAATCACAATTTATTCTAGGACAAAGAAATATGTAATTAATACATGAAAATATATAATCAATAAGTAAATGTACATAAATGTTAATACCATTGATAGAGAAATGAGCATGGTATTCACTACACAATGACTTTGGTTTGGAAAATCGCAGTGCAATTTCTGCAGCATAACGGCGTGATATAAGAATTATTAAAAATGGTTGATGAGATAGAAAAGGGTATATCAGAATATGTACATTAAATTAATAGTAATAGGGTCATATAGATACATGTTCCAACACATGTAATGGAAATTAGATGCATAATAAAAAATAATTGCTTGAATGTAAATAAGAAGAGAGACTTTCCTTACAGAATTTTGGCATGGTAATGGGTGTACATGGGAGGAATTAATGAGAGAGAAAGAGGTATCTCATCATTAAAACATAATTAGGGAATTATTGGAAAGGTGAAAAATCATACCCCCACCAATTTTAATTGAAAATACTAGGGCATAAAAACATAAAGAAACTTGGAAAAAAATAAGAGAGGAAGAAATCTCTTACTTAGAAGTGTGATCCCAAAGGTCAAGGAGAGGCTCGGTAGAGGCTTATTGGGAAATTGGGGAACATTGGGAGGATTATAGAGAGAGTAAGTTAGAGGTTGGTCGAGATAAAATAGTGAAGTGGAAGTGGGAGCTTGAGTGGGTTTATATAAGAAAAGAGAGGGAATTCTTTATTATTTAGGTTTTGGACACTACACATTAAACTAATCAAAACCACAAACAATACCATGGTTTTTTCCCATGATTTTTTCCAAAGGGGATTAGAAAACATTATTTTATATGTCCAATGGCCTAAATAATTAAAATATTATTCTTTCTTATGTGGAGGTGAGTCACACTCTCAAGGAAATCATTTTAAAAGTTAAAATGTTTTATAAGTCTTTGGGGGTCCACTAAGGATTTTTAAAATAAATAAAACAAATCTAAAATCATATTATTTTAAAGGTAAAACATATATTGGCATAGAAACCCATTTATAGTATTTTATTACATCACTATTATGTCATTATGATGTCATAAAACACATTATATATTTAACGGTATTTAATTGTTTACACAAAAATTCAACTATCTCAGAAAATTATGAAAAATTAAGCATTGGATAATTTCGACATTCTGATTCCAAAAATAATATTCATTTTACCTAAATAATTTTCTAAATATGTGTATTTTTAATTTTAAAATAAAAACTGATATTTATCAAAAATTCATGGGATTTGTCAAAAACAGCTTTCAAACCATAATAAAAATTACAACTATATTAATAAAAATTATACGACCATTTATATTTAATAAAAATTAATTTTGAAATAATATTTTTTTAAATATTATTTAATTTAAAAATCCTTTAATTCTTCAATATATATTTCTTAATTGAATATTAATTAAAAATAATATTTGTACTTTTAAAAACTATTTACAAAGTAACAATAATAAAATGAATGTATATTCTTTATTCTATGCATAATCATAGTGCCGAGGTCTTGTTACATAACCCCTTGTAACACCCTCATAAGACCGAAGGGTAAGGTGTGCGATGGTGACAAACTCTTGGGGAGGCTTTAGATAATATTTACCGGGTGGTAATCTCTATTAACTTATAATTATCTCATAGGTGATTACATTCAACTTAACTTGTTGAAGATCGGCTTGGGATTGGTCGAGAGAGGAGCCCAGTGACACCATATCCTTTTTGATCTCTAAAAAATGGGATTTGTATGGAGAAATTCTACTTGATGAGGCCATCACTTCCTTTTTCTGAGTAAATTGGATTTGTTAAATCCCTATATTTATACTAATCATGTGATCACTGTTCAATGACTATATTAAAAATGGTAACGATTCTTAACAATATTTTGAAATTTAAAAACATAAAACAAAGTGAATATGTTTTATACAACCATTTTACATAATAAGACGTTTAATTATCTCAAGAGGAATTTTCATTAATAAAAGTTTGGTTCGTTACATCCATTGTGTATTGATACCAGAATAAACAGATTCCCCTAGAATAATATCCGATTCTGACCATCCTCCGTCCACTCCATCAGAGTATCACCATGGCCAACATGATTGCATGACACATCTGCCAATGAATCTCTCCACTGAGATTCCTCTACCTACTGCATCATATAATTATGCACTATAATATAAAACAAACATCTTTTACCACTATCCACTCTTTCATCTAAGTGCAAGGATGCTAACTCCTCCATTTCTTTCCAAGAATCCATAGATTTCTGAACAACCTCCTTCTATGAATTCTTGCTCAATTCATCAACCAAAACATTCCCCTTTCTCGAGGTGTAGTAGATCTCAAAATCATAGTCCTGAGGAAACTCCATCCACCTTCATTATCATAGATTCTAATCACAATGTGAAAAGATATACCTCAAGTTCTTGTGATTCGTGAAGACTACAAAGTACTTCCCAATGAGGTAATTCCACCACAAATTCAGCACGAAAAAACTACTACCAACTCTAGATCATGGGTGGAATAGTTATTCTCATTGGTACATAACTTCCCGGACCCATAAGATATCACTACCCATTGCTTCATCAGTATCCATCCCAAGACCAGAGGGAATAATCACAAAATAACTCAATCAATACACCTTCCTCTAGAAACCAGAGGACTGGGGCGCTGACCAACATCCCCTTCAGGCAACTGAACACTGCCTGAAACTTCTCACTCCACACAAAATCTTGGCAATTCTTAGTAAGATTTTTCAATGAGGCTACAACTTGAGAGAAATCAGGTATAAACCTCAGATAATGGCTTTTTGGACCAAGGAAACTATAAACTTCTACCACCTTATTGGGTTCTTTCCCAAGAAACAACCACTTCATCCTTCGATGGGTCTACTTACAAACCCTTAGGAGACACAAAATTCCCAAGGAAATTCACCTATCATGTCCAAAAGTTGAAATTTGACAACTTTCCATAGAGATAGAGGTGTCGAAGAAACTTCATGATAGTTATGTGATACTTGGTTATCTCCTAATATAGTTTATTGTATATCAAGATATCATCAATGAATATTATGAAGAACCGACCTAGGAACTCACATAAGATAGAGTTCATAAGCCCCATGAACATGGATGTTGTGTTTGTAACCCAAAATAACATGACCATGAAGTTAAAGTTCCCATACCTGCATCTGAATGTATCCTTTAGGATATTTCCCTCATTAACCCTTAACTATTGATATTGAGACTGCAGATCGATCTTAAAAAACCAAATTTCCCCTCCCTATTGGTAAAAAATATCGTCTATCCTTGGGAGAGGGTAAAAATTATTGACTGTTACCTAATTCAACCTCTGGTAGTCTATAAAAAACCTCAGACAACCATACGAATTCTTGATGAACAACACTGGAGGACCAAACAGTGATACACTAGACTAGATAAATACCTTATTCATCAGATATTCTACTTGAATACTCAACTACCGCAACTCAGAAGGTGCCATCCTATAATGAGTAATTGAAATTATAGGAGCTACAAGATACAGGTCTATCCTAAACTAAACATCCCATCAAGGAGGTAACATCAAAACCTACTTGGGGAGAACATATAAGAACTCCCCAATGACCCTGGGAACCTCCACCATATTAGCATCCACTGTTTCCACTGACAGATCATCCAATAAGGAATAAAGAGGCTCCACATGCTGACTTCCCACCTAAAAACCTCACTCACCAACGAAAACCAAGTGTTGGACATCCACATCAGAAAAATTTAGTATTCTCTAAAAGAATTCAATAATAGCATGTATGGAATAAAATCAGTTAATGTTGAGGATGATGTTATGTGGAAACATCTATAGTAAAAATATATCTCCATGAGATTGATACAATCCAATCATTAATCTACACCCTCATCACACATCAAAAAAGTTGGTCGGCCTCGGATTAGCGCACTCAAATATAGGGTCACATAAAGAGTCTCTATGTCTAGTCCTAGAGCATGGGCTAGAGTAGGTACAAAATAGGAGTGAAAAGCTCCTAAATCAAGAAATTCACAAGAAAGGGTACAGAAAAAACTGATTGTACCAATGATGATCTCTAGCCCTGATGAAACAGTTGCCTCTGCTGTGTGAAAATGACCATGCCTAGATCCTCTACCTCACTGATGATGACCACCTCCACATCTATGATCGAGTCAAAATCCATGATCATGAGGGAAGTACTGAGGGAGGTTTATACCTACTCAATATCCCCTCATTGGAGAAAAATTCTATTGTCCCTACTGCTGAAATTATATTGCTAAAAACTACTATTGAGGCTGAAACTGAGCCTGTCCACCTCTACCTGACTAATCTCGGGCAGCCACTTGGCACTAATTCTAAAGATGGCCATGAACCCCAAAAAATAAACACATCATCCCTGAGACCACAAGAAAGGCATAAAGACTTCTGGCACCAATAGTCCGGAATGGAAGCCGCTGAGGTTATCTCCCCATCAGTCAAAACCTCAAAGGCCCTGGTGCCTAAGATCTTATATTGACAAATATGACTCTTAAATAACTATACTATCTCACCTCTCATGGTATAACTCCTCATGAGTGTGTATTCCTGGTTAATTTTTTTTCTTTTGAACCTCTAAATATGATGGCAATGTAAAATAAGTAGAAACATACTATATAGAAGGGCGGAGTGCCTCCTCGAGATGTCTCATTTGAGACTCCTCATCCAGAAAGAGATATGGGGGAAAAAAAAGAAGATAATTGAACTTGATCCCAAGTTCCCACACTGATATACTCTACTACTTAAGGGAGAGTAACTACTTCCTCTTCTATGGCTTCATAGTTGATGAAAGGAACTACGCTCAAAACTCCTAAAAGTTGACCCACAACACATCTTCCTCCTTTTGATCCCCCAGATACAATTTCCACCACTAATATGTATCTCCTTGCATTTGATTGATTACTAAAGAGAACAAGTACCCCTTCAGGGTCCAGATCAAACTGAAGGTGATGTCAAACTTCTCCAACCATCCCACTATCTTTATATTTGAAATTATACTCTCTTACTTTCCCAAGGCTTGCTACTAGATGGAACAAAACTTCCTCTCCCACTGATCATTGTCCTCAGATGGATCAAACTTATGGCAATAAAAAACATTATCCTGTTGAACCTCCACTGCCTGATCCACATGAAAATGAAATCCCTGAGACATAAATGAAAAGATAAACAAATATTTACAAATCCCGAGTAGTATGGAATTCAAATTTATTTTAACTTTTTTTAATTCATTTTATTCATCTGATCAATTTTAAACTTCCTAAAACAACCCAATTCAAACAAGAATGAAAGTCATTACGGTGCATTTACCTTTCCTAGGTCTCTACCCTACAAGAAGGTCCATCTCACTTGGTCATTTAATAAGCTCAGAGTCTATGAACTGGATCAAAAGGGGCTATAAAATCCAGTGTCCCAGCCTGCCACCCTAGCCTATGTCATGCACTATGTTCAAATGGAATTGTCTTCATACCAACCCATGAAATCCCCATCATGACTTAATCGAAAATACATCCTATCTCTCAACCATCAGCTCTAATACCAATCTGTCATGACCCCCTTCCCCAAAGATACCCCTCATAGGATGGAAAATAATAAAGGGAGATAATGAACCCCGACTCTTGTCTCTAGTAGCCCCCAGGTTGGTGAATAGAAACAATGGTGAACATATATCATAATATGGATGACATTACCATTTTTAATAAAACAATATTGGGATATATGATGGATTATCCACAATAAAACTATAAGAAATATATAAAATAAATTCTAAACCATCTTGCATGAATGTGAAAAAAAGGACTTATACAAATACAAAAGTCACCAAAATGAAATGCCAAAAGTAAAGTTAATATGTGACATGAAAACTATCAAGATTTGTCTAGTAGGGTCCAACATAGTCTATGAAATCCATATGGAAACCTGAAAACAAATTATATACATAGGGTGAGTATACAAGTATACTCTGTAGGAAAGACCAAGTATCTTGTGAACATGTGAAAGAGGTACACTAATGCACATGTGAGAAGAAATATAACCAAAATGTACCTATAAAGGTATACTAACCATCCCAACTTCACCAAGGAACACTCACCAAATAACATAAGTGAAGTAATATAATATAAATCACATCGATGATAGTGTATCTCAAATCACTTTCATGATAATTATCCACTCTCACACCCCAATGGGAAACTTCATGGCTCTCCCACCTCTTATAAATATACCACATTACATCCCACCAACACTCACTTGTGCCTCCCAACCACATGCCTCCCGCAGACACCTAGGCCTTGCAAACCAAATTTTTCCCATAGACACCTAGGACTCACAAAACACATCCAACCCACAGACACCTAGGCCTCGAAAACCACATCCTACCTACAGACACCTAGGCCACAACCACACCATATCTTGAAGAACCCATGGAAATCACAACACATATCACCATGCAGACACCTAAGAAAGCAAAACTTTCCTGTAAAACCTCGGTCTTTACAAACAAAACCTACCCGAAGAATATTAGGCTATCACCGATTGGAAGTGGGAGTAGGGAAGAGCGGGTGGCCAACCATCCATATTACCACCTTGAGGTCTGTGAAGGAAACCCTCCCCCAGTGATAATGGGGGTGTTCAGCACATAGTGGTCAACTAGGGTGGGGTGCGTATAGACATCATAAGGAAAATATATGAATATACATATATGATACCAAAAACTATGCACAACATCTCAATTTTCAAAAAACCAACTCACAACACTACCAACTCTGCTACTACCTCTATACCCACAACACCACACAACAATCCAGGATCCAATCCATATTTCCAACCAAATTTAATTAACCATTTCCATCCCATTAGACAAAACAACCCACACCATTACGATCCTTATAAATCATTTATTTATTTGTTTATTCCATCAATACCTAGGAAACTAACAAGAACAGAAAATAACAGAAAATATATTAAAAGTAAAAAAGAGAATGAAAAACCATGGTAAATTAACCCACATAACACTAAAGACTCACCACACCATGATCCCCTGACACAAGGGGAACTATAGGAAAATCTCTAACATTCTTCTTCAAAGTCAGCCCTCCCAAATACAAAAATAAAAACAACCCCCAACTAAAAACCACATCCAGAAACACATAAAAAACACAACCAGATCACATCCATACTACAAAACACATTTCTCATCTATTTCACAATCAATCAATCTCTCAACTTGAGATTCCATTACACCACCCAAGCTATTCCGCAACACATAACCATGATCACAACCACACTACCACACAAACCATAATAAAATAAAATTTCAGATTTAATAAGGTATCCCTTATTTAATTCTACTTCTTAACTCAGTTATTATCATAGAAACTATAAAATCCCAAGGCATCCATTCATTAACTGAGTATACGTAGTTAACTAATTTCATTTTAAGGTGATATTAAAAAAAATCCCCAATCAAGAAAACATCCACAATAGATGTATCCCATATAGAAAAATCCACCAAAAACCAAATGTTTTAGTGGGGAATCATGTCAAAACAATCATAATATCACAATAAATTTCAAGGATGTAAAGGAATGAGAACGAACCCCATTTTCCTCTTAATTTCAATTAACCTATTATTTATCTTTAATTAGGTTGGAAAAACCACGATTCACTAGTAAACAGTTGTAGAACCCCTCCCCTATGATGAAAAACAAGGATAAATGAAGGAAATACTACCTTGAAGGGGTGTCAAGATTCTTCACACGAGAAAATATCACATAATAAACCTTTGATGACCTCTCTCATAATATCTACATCCATAAGAGGATGCCGCAAAACCATCACATCAACAAAAACTGAATAGAACACCATTAGAACCAATAGAGAACATCCATATTGACATGGTAATAAAAATTGGAGGAGAAATTTGATTAAACTAGAATAAACCAAAAAAATAGGGAAATAACTTACCTTAGATCGAATACATATTGCTACGGATTGATGGAGAGAAGCTAGGAATCGATCCATGATGAAATAATTCTCAAAATGATAAAGAGGGGTTATCAGGTCTCTTGTAGTTGAGAGAGAATCACTGCATACATTGGTTTTGACAACCTAAGTGTCTGAAGAAATACTTAAAATATTACAATAGCGGGGTATTACATGATGTGTAATATCTCTTCACGCCGTGTAATTTCTAGAGGTTGGTTTTCATCAAAAAACCCATCGCCTATCGATTTAAATTAATTTTAAAACCCTGAAACATCACAAACCATGAACCACCTAGATCAAACTTTAAAACAAATTTTCACATCATGTATTCTAGTTACACAATGTGTAATCCCCTTTCCCCTGATTTTTTTCAACAAAAAAATCCCCAAACTCCCTTAGATCCTCCTTCAAACACGTCCAACAACCAAAAACCAAAAATTAATGAATTAGGAAGGCAAAAACTATTATATTTTTCCTCTTATCCTTTATTTAGGGTGACATGGTACTATAATTAAGGATTACAATGATACTTGGAAATATGGCACTAAAACTAGAGTTGAAATGGGTTGTACCATTTGTTACCCTTAAGGTTACTCCAATGGTGCATACTCGTTAATCACCATGGATGAGGAGTGTATCACACCACCCAAAAATTCCATGTTCATCAAAGAGTTATTTTAAAGACTCTCTACCAAATTCATGGACTTGTGATTTTAAAATTCAGAAAAATATCTTGGTCACATGATATTAAACTATAGGAAAATGTCTTGATCGAATGATGTTAAACTATAGAACAATGACCTATTCCCATGATTTCAAAATTCAGGACAAATCCTTGATTTTAGGTTGTTAAAACAAAGGACAATTTCATGATCACATGATGATAAGATGAATGAAACATTATCCTCAGTAAATGAAGTTAAATTGGTTGTCTAACATCATTTACATAAGACAATAAACTGTATGGTCCATATACCCATCACATGATGTAAAACTACATGATCATTCATACCTTTCTTGAGAGGTCCTCCTATTCTAGTGTGGGTCTCCTACCCTGAAACACTCCATAACTACATATAGATTGATTCCAATTTCATGTATTCAAATGGATTCTTGGATTTATTAACACATTCCAATATACTGACCTATTTTGGGTCATTTCCATCAGAACAAGCTCAACGCTCTCCCACCCATATATCCATTCAACGTGATCAAATGAACAGTGGTGTAGTACAAATATTTTTGAACTATCCTAAAAAATCCCTTCATGTTCACCTCCACACTTAGATACTTTATTAATTTTAGTCCTCATTATCCTTCAAGTCCAGATAGGTTTCGCTGTGATGAAGGAACACGACCAAAATAATATCACCTTCTGTCTAGGGAACACACCTCAAAGGGCTTCTTATAAAAAATTATAGGTCACATGTTTCAAACATGGTCAATGGTTTATCCAAAATTTTCTTTCCCCAGCCTTGATGACACAATTTAGGATCTATGTTTTGAAACTGGTTAGTAGTCATCCAACGTGATCATTTCCCTTTTTCATGGTTTAGATTTTGAAATTCACTATTTTCTTCCTTTTCACCTTCCCCTGTTTTGAAAGAGTTTTGACACCCTAGGTGTTACCCCTTCATGAAACTGTGTGTGTTAACTATGAAAGTTATTATCACAAGAACCTTCCTAAGATAGATTTTTTCCCCTTTTTGTGAACTCTCATGTGATAGTGGAGATCTCTAAATTCTCCTTGTTTCCCACACTGATCATGAATCACATGGGATTAAGAAATATTGATGGGCCCTCCCCAACAATATTGAGATGAAATGATGTTCTCATGTATGACATCCCAGGGGTCCAAAAATCATGAAATTAAAATGTGGGATGCCCTTATGAAGATTTTTATGTGAAACAAGGATTTCTTATCCTCCATTCACTTGAGTTATGCACTCTCTTAATCAACACAAAAACTTATATGGAACACATTTTTTTGTTCATTCTCTATGACCTTGAACTGGAAGAAATCCCCCAAGTCTAAGCTCTATGACATTAAAAACTAATAAAAACCCTCATGGTCTAAGCATCACTACATTAAACTATATGTAATTGTCCAAAAATATGGCCTTATATTTGTGCCTCTCTTCTCATGGGATCAATTAAACCTACAATGAACTTGTTTGGTCCCTTGATCCTATCAATATCATCAAGTTCACATTACATATGGTGATACACAGACTAGTTCTCCCATATTCATCCTAACCACATGATTTTAAACCACATGGTAGAGTCCTCATTACATTACCAATAATTTCATGACACCACAAGTCCTCAATCGAGAGTATAACCCCCTTTATCAGTTTTGGTATTCTAATATAACTTATCTTGGACTATTTCTGGCTTGAATACAATTTTATAGGATACATAGGGGTACCTGTATATTCTATATTAGGAACAACTATAGGTTCCCCATCACACCCACCTAGTTTTTTCAATCCACATTATTTTTCTAAACTTTACCTTCACTTGGAACACAAAAATGGTTTGATGTCCTTAAATTGTATGAACCCCATTTGAGGTGGTGCTTTTATGGTGGTGGGATTCTCTTACCCACCATTAATGTTGGGGTAATTCTACCTCTTGTTCTGTAAAATCCCCCTCATTAAAAAATTTAGTCTAAGATATATGACCATAAAATATGTGCTACGATCCAGGATTCATGACCATAAACTAAATAACCACTCTTCTTTTGGGATATTCTATACTATCATTTCCCACGGTTCACATCTGGCATCTTTTTACCCTTTTGTGTGGAATATATCACCCAATTTTTGTTTCAAAATTATGTGAATTTAAACTACAACATTATTGGTCAAAATTGTATGATATTAAAATATAGTCTCTTAATGGTCCAACTACCACAACCCTAAACTTCCCTACATTAGAGACAAAAAAATATATCAATTCTAAAATAAACCAAGGGAACACAAAGAGAAATTCATGCCTTATCTCAAAAATACAGTCCTGTTATTTGGTCAAAATTTGGTTGTGAAAATGTAAAAGTTACAAAGATCATGGGACCAATCATAGGGACTTTGAAAAAATATGTTTGTGCTCACTAAATCCACTAGTTATGAAAAAATTTAGAGCAATCCATTTTCAAATTTACCACTAGTGAGGTTTCTTGGGTTTACATTGGATCTATTTCTCCTCCCATTCCCTTCATTCATGTCATGTTTTACTTGGCTCAACTAGTTGTCTAAAATCTACATAGTCCAATATGTATGACTTTAAACTATAAATAATCTCACTATACGACATTTTAAACAATAGAATTAGCTTATCATCCTCACTTGATAAGATAGCCATTTAATTTCGATGATGGTCTCATACCACACCACATTCTAGAACTATGTATCGATTGGTTCCCATTTTCTGGGATAAAAAGTGACACCTAGACCACATGTCTCGATCCCATATTCAAATTACTACCCGCACCCAAAACCGTGTTTTCTAGTATTAAACCCTTGATGTCTTAATTCACTTATGTTTTGTTGTCACTAGCTATAAAATACTCAAAACCTCTCTATAGTCCTATATACATGGCCTTAAATTCTAGTGCCCATACTGGTCTGGGATATAAGACCTTAAATGGATTAACACACAGTCCTGGTTTCCCGACACAAAAAAGAAAACTCTTTGGTAAAAGATTTACAACATTAAATTAAGTGACATGGGTGACCTTTAAAATACTCCTTGGAGCATGAAGAAGATTCACTCTTATATCATTCAACCAGTCCATGTTTTCATTTTCACCACTAGATTGCACACATTCCGTTAATTTGGTATGCTCCCACATATATTTTTGATGAATGATGGAATGAACTTAAGAGTTTTAAAACTCTTATTTAGAATCCTATTCCTCCATGGGAACAATTTTTATTCCATTTATTTTATTGAAATCCCTATTGCATGTTCAATTTGGATACCCTTCGGTGATGTCACAAGAAAAAATAGGATTCCTTCCCACCCAAGGCACTCACCCTAGAAGATCCAACACCATTGTCTCTGAATGGACTCCCATAAAACAACGGAACATGAAGAAAATAGGCTCACCTCCATGTCCATAGAACTTGTCCTAGAATAGACATATCCATAAAAATATTTGGGGAACTCATTTTTCAAACTTGGTTATGGTTATCCTCAACCCACCTACATCCATTAATCGATAATGATTCTTCAGTTTTAAATTTACCCCACCTTACTTTCCCCATTCTCATATGGAATTCCAACACCCTTTGTGTTTCACCCTCATGCTTACCACACTATGCATAACTCACATGGGATTATATATTTATAGTTTATTATATTATTAATTTTATAGAGATACAAGTAAAAATAACAAAGGGAAATAAAGAACATGGATGTTTTATTTCATGAGAAAAAGAAATAACAATGAGGAGGTTCATCCATAGGATAGAGCCTCTCCATTTTTATATCAAAATATTACTATGACTCAATATGAGAGATTAAGCTTCCTAGATTATCCATATTCTATTGGGTTTTATTGGGGTCCCACCACTTCCTAGATAGCTCCACCATATCCTCCTCAGATACAGGGAAAACTACTTTAGCCCATGCCGACACCAGTCCCTTTTTTTATCCTTCACTCTAATGATAGATATTATACCCCTTCTTCCCCATGCATGACCACTTCCATAGGGTGTGGGTGATAATGTCTTGGATGCTTCTCTACACCCTATGTTGAACCAATTAGTTTTCTTCATCAACATCGAAGATGGTATCATCAGGGTCTTCAAGTGGTGAAGGATGGTACTTGGGGATAGTCATGAGTACATCAGTAGTGGTTTATTTCTCAATCATCCTTTGTGATGGACCTATCTCCATGTTGAAGGGGAGATAGGCATCATTCAACACCTCACCAAAAACATCCTTCTCAATAGCTAATGGCTTCACTGGTTCCCTAGTCACAACTATCAATTTGAAAGTTTTTTCAACCTTTAATGGGGACACATCCTCTCATATAGCTAGCTCCTCAGGACCTGAACCAACCATCAGATTGAGGGTCAAGGCCTCCGGACCCTATTGAATTTCCAAGCCTTGAGGGGATTCATCTTCAAACACTATTAGAAAAATGGGGGTGGTTAGATCAATCTAAAACAATAAACTGAGTAAATACAATCATTTAGAGGAGGGAGTTTTTTGATGAGATGACATGAATGATGTTCATCTTCATCACCCCCTAGATAACCATGTCATGGGTAGCTTCTACCCTGACCAGAGTCTCTAGGACTAGGGATTCCATGAAAAGTTCCAGTATCTAGAAACCCTATACATCAAAAGGAAAACCAAATCTATCACAATGTACTCTAGAGTTTTATGTAAGAGAGATGTACAAAATTAGAGAAGGTGAGTTTGTATAGAAAATTCAAGAAACCATTAAAAATAATGAAAATTTAGGTGAATGGAATTTTGAGTTTACCTATGAGATATAAGGTGATCGGAATGGTAATTCGTCATGGGTGGTGCACCCCATTGTAAGATAGATATAATACTATAATTCTAGGTAGATTCCACTTATAAATTACCCAGATGATAGGGAGATATAATTTTGTACCTCTATTCACTCTATAGAATCCCACATTGAGGCCTCAAGGTTAGGCTCTAGGGTGGGTTCTTCATCACCCACATAGGAATCCTCCCTACATTTAATAGAAGCCTCTTGGTAATCCGTTGATTGTTCCTAGATAAGTTGAGATCACAAGTTAGTGATGTTAAATAAATGAAATCCAATCATGGAATCAAAATTATAAACTTTAGACTTACCCCACTGAAGAGGACCTCAGTAATGTCATCCTCCGGAGTGACTTCCACACTCTCCTAAGAAATTAATGAATCTATAGTAGATTTTTAGGACTCCTAGTCACTATATTATTATGTATCAACTATTCAATTTGGTTCCCCTAAGAAAATTCTTTAGTAGTGGTTGACTCATCATGCTCCCAATCGATCATGGAACTCAACTGAGTGGTGAAGGAATTTCCCACCACATGCCAGCACACTCAGGAATCCATGTCAGCTAGATATTCAAACCACTCTCGGTAGTTGACTTAGGTGGCATTCCTAGTGAGACAAACCTCTGGTAGCTCAATTTCACCCCTGTTGATCCACTGACATAGTTTATCAAATGTATTGGATAACTTCAAAATATCTCTTGCCTCCCAATAAATGGGACTAATTATATCATCCACCACCTATACTAGGTAGAGTATCTACTAGATCCTATTAGGACCTACCTTCTCTAGACTAGGTTCTCTACACCTACTCTCATGACTAGTTTTTGGGGAGCCTCACACATCTTAACATTCCCACTCTAGGGACCCCTCCAGTAGGTGGAGGAACTAAAGGCCCCTAAGCTCCCTTTTCAGTTGTAGCTACCCCAGAATGAGATTTCATACCTACTTGGTGAGCTCCCATGATTGAATATTATATCCTACAATGATACTCTTTGAGTTCCTATGAATATACTACTCAATTCACCCATATATGAAAGACCATTTTTGAATATACCATCACACAATTTTTAGTGTAATTCTGGATGTGGTCGGCGTTGATGTTTGATGGTGGAATCATGTTAACCACACCAGTGCCTTTACTGATAAATATTTACCTATATCTAGTGAATTAATCAAGTGTATATTTAATCATATACCATCATGTATAACTGAATAATTGGATACTAAATGTAGCTGAAATTCTTATAAATTATGGATAGGGTGTATGGTTAACAGTAGATGTGGTCATCAATCCTAGAAACCAACACCCCTCCTTTAAAGTCTTGTAGGTATTGCCTCTGCATAAGAGTCCCTTGTAGGTTGTTGATCATTTCACCAGATGGGGTAGGGAAGGAAATGAATTTTAAGTTTCCAATTCTACTAATGTGGGCCACCACCGTGGAATTATATAGAAATGTTGGGTGTACCCCAAAAATGTTGAGGAGAAAGGATCATAGGCCAATATTTCTGGGGTTATAGTTTTTGGAGACTTGTACACCTTAAAGTGCATTGTGATACACTAATATAGATACTAGAATGGACTAAATGTGTTCCTAGGAATTTCACTCCTCATTACATGACCCGGTTGATCATATAATTTTTCCAACACCAATCATACTAAGGTTGATCTTGTTTCAAAATTTTAGGATTGAGTCATTCATCAAGGTTCTCAGTCACAAGAACATGCACATGTCTCTAACTAGAAGTAGCTACATTCTATAGAAAGTATCCATAAATGCTTCATACATGGCCTCTAGGTAACATTCGTACATGTTTTAGCCTCATTATTTATTCTAAAACTCACCCAATGTTAGCCAATGCAATCTCAACTTCATTCAATACCTTCTTCTAGGGTATTTTTTGGTAATCCCTGGTATTCTTCCCTTTGGAACATTCATGAATAGTCCTAACCATGTCTTGAAATGGACTTCTCAGTGTAAAAGATAATGGTGGTACAATATCTCCATTATTTTTTTGAATATAATTTTCCCTAGAACTGATGTTTGGTTAGAATCCCCCAAACCATTTGGCATCAACATGAACTTAACAAACTAAATTCGGACCAGTGGAATCCCACCAATATGGTGTATATTCAATAGGAAGATCTCCACCTCCCCTGAATAAAGGTTGAAGGTGTTGGTATCTAGTAACCATATGATAAGAAGATCCAAAAATAGCTCTGGATGGCAATAAAAATAGAACTATGACATCCAAAATACATCATATAGATCAATTTGAAGTAGCTCATCCCCATACTCAACACATGGGTAGCACACCTTGTAATCCCATACCCATTCATTGGTGAAGTTACATTCTGATATATGATCTTAATACTCATACCAAACCATCTAATTGTTCAAAATACTCGATCACATGATGTTTTAATAGTTATCTAGGAAATACTCCTCCCATAGAAGATCCCCAATGACTGTTTTGGTTCTAACACTGAGAGTGTAAACACTAGAAACATTATGTTCCCTTATAAAATGGATGGTGGGACTGGCATTACACCACTGAAGCTCATAATGTCATGAGAACCAAAACCTAGGTGTGAGGATATCTATAATTATAATAATGAAATATTAAAAAAGAATAGTGTTTTAAAGGGAAAGTATATTATTGAGAAGATTCCCACTTTACACCTCATTTTACAGATTCAGTAGTGCCTTATTGTTTGAAATAAACTTCATAGCATGATGGATTTTAATATTTATAACCATATGTCCTATAATAGTAGTATTTAAAGTACATTAATCAAATTTATCATTAATTTTTGATGTGGTTTTTAAATTTATTAAGCATGATTCATAAAAGTAAATCTTTCCTCATGCAAGTTACCTAGTGTTTCCCAACTTTACTCTTACTCATGTAAAGTGTCATCGAAGAAGTGAAAAAATCTAGATCACAAAAATAGTGTCACAAAAATGAATTATTTTTTTGAATGTAATAACATTGAATATCAATAGTTCATGTAAATTTTTTAGTTCCCCTCATGTGAGTGAAACCGTCGAGCGTGAAAGTCTATTGGTCTAACCTTTTCACCCTGACCCTATTTATAGGAAAAAGAAAACCCATGTTTCATTTTTTTCCAATAGAGTTCCATAAAATAATCCAATATTCGAGTGAAATCATGGATAATTTTCCAAAACTAATTTTTTCCTTATAATTAATCCCATCACCTCCTCATTGGCTCCAATTATGAGGGGGGGGACATGTTTTGGAACCGAAAACCATGTTTAGGACCAAGAAATGTATGATCTCCCTAATTCATGGAGAAAACCAAACCCCAAAGACTATTCTATAACCAAGAAGGTAGTTGTGCACAACTTTCATCATTTGCATGAAAACCCAAGATTTTCATGCAAGTCACTTATGTGATAAAGGAGACATCAAAGGGTATAGTTGTATGAATAGATTTCAACAGAAAATACATGGGTGTCATGATTTTTTTTTCAACACAACCTCAAAATGTCATGGAGACCCCGATATTGTGCACACTAGCCCCATGTCTCACAACATAGACATAGTTTCAAGATAAAACACTCCAGGAGGCCAAAATGACTATAAATAAACCATCCACCCATTTTTTAGGACATCCCTACAGAAGTTGAATAGTCATCCCCAAATTCATGAAACCCTTTAGTTCAAAAACTAATTAAACCAATTACCCCTGTAGATTGTTACATATGGAGAAATTATGTGAGAACCCTCACATTATCCCTAAATAACCTTGGATTATTTTATATATTACTTCACACAACTTCCCTTGTGAAAGATTTGAGTTCAGGAAAGATGATTTACCTTCATGAAACTCCATGTTTGACATGAAACCCAATGTTGTGCATAAAAATGTCTCCATCATCAATGTCATACCCTTGTACCAGATCCAATGGTTTATAAAACTCTACTAATTCATGAAATTCCAATTTTTCACAACAAAATCTTTAGGTCCCAAACCCAATCACTCCTTTCATCAAACATAGTTTCACACAAATTGAGTTCTCATGGTCCCTATACCCATTCAAACCGAGTTTACCTATGAGAAAACCATTTTAAAGACTGGTATCATCAAAAATCATTCCCAACCCCTTTACGAATGGGTTGGGTGGCCTTATTTCTATATTATCCTAAGTATAGGTACCCTCACATCAGAACCCCTATATGCAGCTGAAAAAGGGAAGTGTTCTTACATTTTTATCTCTAAAAGTACCTATGCAGTAGAAATATAAGTACCAGGCATGAAATCATTAAGGGAAACATACCATATTTTCTCTTGGTGTGTGTATATAGGATCCCTATATCCTTCCCTCTTTCCACCCTAACTGGAACCATGAAGTTACACATGTAATCCCCAAAAACAATTAGAGTTTAATGACTTTAAATTTAATAGCACAACATCCTAGTCACATGATGTTAAACTACATGACAATGTCCTCAAAACAAGATATTAAATTATGGCTTTAAATTATCTGAATATCATAGGATTAAAAGAGAAAAAAATGTATGATGCCTTATGAAACAAGTCTAGTATGACTCATGTGAATATCATGAGATGATACCTCCATCATGTGATTAGATTATATAAATAAGTCCAACACCATCCCTTATTTTCACCCCTTTTGTGGCATGAGAGTCTTTATCACATGTTGTTAAAATGAATGGTGTGGTCCCAACACAAGACTTTAAATAGTGAAATAAAACTACATAGTTTTTGATTCTTATCTTCTAATAGTGTATATGAGACACATCTCCGAGGTTCAATCCCAACAGTACTATAAATCAATCTCCCCCTTGAGACTTGTAAACCCTATAGTTTGATCACATTTTAAGAGTACTCTAAGCTACTCATCATAATAATATGAGGTCAAAATTGTAATTTTTCATCACCATAGGACTTCAACCTATACCCAAACCAGTACATAAAGAGTGTATATGGGAAGGGTAGGTTCTGAGCACAACATAAGCACCAGATGGGCATGTACCCAACTTTCAAAATTTCCACAATCAATGATTAATCTAGGATCAATACGATGATAAATTCCAGTATCCATGGAATTTAATCATAGATAAAAGAAGAAAGATAGAACCCGAAACTAAGAAGGGATGATCGATATATTTTGTTTATAATTAATATATTTATATTAATGAACTACCTACAAGGTTCTTCTTTCTTCGTTGATGCGTTTGACCACGAGTCCGAGGTGTGGATTCATTGTGATATAGAATCCAAGGATATGATTCCTCTGGTGGTGATCCTCACATGATCCAAGCATCTACAAACATCAACAAAGGAGTCTCCAAGTGCTAGCATGGAAGATCCTTTCAGTTGTGATGTATGCCTTTGATCGCCCTGAGAATCACTTCCAAAGCATTCTCTTAGATCTAGTGGAGGAGGGTCTCTCTCATTCGTGAGAGCATTTTTAGAGAGGGAGGAGTTCTCTAGGCTCGAGATATTTTCTCTAAGGATGTTGTGTACACAACCAATGATTAGCTGATGGGATGAACCCTTGGATAATTAGAGAATAATAACATAATGAGGAATTTTATTTAGAAAGTAATGATAAATAATTAGCACAAGTTCCATTACTTATTCTATTATTCCATGTGAAACCTAATGTTAAATAATAATAAAAATGCTATTATTTCCATGACATGTGATTAACTTGCATGTTATATTTAAATATTATTTAACCAAACAATATTTAATATTATTTCTCACAGGACCCACAACTTAGTCTGCCGATGCCCTCAATTTTTACTGGGCCTTGAATAATGAATATTTATTTATTAAATAAATATAACTACATTATTCACCAATAAATAAATATTTCATCTGCAATATACTCTCTCAAATAACTAGAGATGAAATAAATGAGATCGGGAATACTTGAATAATTATTAAACCACAACTGAGAATAATATTTATTCAACTTGTTAAATAATAAATTATTTAACTGAGGTACTAACTAAACTTAATGTGTGACACTCTAGGACTCTTTATCATTTTAATTAGATGGGATTGCCTAAATGCCAAGATTACTATCTAGAAATGGGTCAAGGCACCCAAGAGAAAAAAGTTGGTGTCACAACAACATGTCACCTCATACAAATACTTACTGTGTAATATAATCCCTTTGTCCTGATATCTCCAATCAAGTGGGTTGCATTCAAGTGCCATTGACCCATGTGCTTGATTTCTCATTATTTGAATTCCTAGAATTGAACTTTCCTAGAGAACCCCATGGTCTTAGATTTAGTTAGGCTATATCATTTCGATAAAATGTCCTAAGATATATACTTCTATAGAAGTGAAACATCCTTTATCATATTATTCACTAATGCAGTATTACTCATAACATAGCCAACATATCCTACCTCACCGTGATCATCTATCAACACAGTTTTGTTATTACATCTAAGTGCACGATTCATAACACCCATTAATAATAATTTTAAAGTATATGGAAAAATACCCATGTTCGCAGATAATAACATCCAATGACACTTATGAATGTGGATTTCCTAATGGAGGATCTTGTTCTCATAATATCCTCCAGGATATTACCAAAGGCACACACCATAATAAGGTGCATCAAAGTTTCATGAGTCCCGACCCCTGATAGCCTGTATAATTTGTTTCCCTTAAAATGATATCATCCAACCATAAAACATATATTCAAGAATAGTTTTATGGAACTTCCAGGCTCTCATCATAGTAGGGATCTTCTATGAAATTTTAGTGAGACAACTATTATTAGGACATTATCACATAATATGTCACGCAAAAGAACAATCATGATGTAATAAAGATTTTATTATTATAAATCCAATGAATACAAATTTATCATAAAGTACAAAGAATTTGGTTTATAGGGCACCAACTCCAAAATTCTCCCACTTTCACTAGACCCCACTAATAAAAACCATCATTAAGATAGATCTAATATGATATTCATGCTTCTTCTGAGATAGACCTTTAGTCAAGGGGTCCTACATATTCTCTTCTGTAGACACTCTAGTCACTACACCTTCACCCCTTTGATAGAAACCCCTCAAGAGGTTATAATTTCAGAGTATGTGATTTATCTTTTGATGTGACCTTTGCTACTTTGTAACAATCACCACTGTAGTATTATCATAATATAATATAATGGGATCATTATTTCTAGGTACCTCATCAAGATCATAGAAAAAGTTACAAATCCAGATAGCCTTCTTGTATACATCATAAGACACTATATATTTCGACTCAATTGTAGAATTAGTGACAAGTGGCTAGTTTGAATTCTTCTAGCTCACAACTCCTCCATTGAGTCAGAAAAGATATCTAGATTGTGACTCTAGGTTATTCTGATCTGTCTGAAACCAACATCATCATACCCTCTAATGACAATATCTTTATCTCGTCCATACACTAGGAACATATCCTTAGTTATTCTCAGATACTTAAGGATAGTCATTATAGTAGTCCAATGTTTTTCTCCTAGATCTACTTGATATATGCCTACCATGCCTAGTGCATAAGCAAGACCAAGATTGGTACATAACATGACATACATGATAGATCTTATCACTTAAGAATATTGAATCTTACTCATCCTATATTTCTCATGTTGTATCTGGGAACAAATTTATGTATAACATGTGACATTAGAACCAATACCCTCTTGGATTGTTCCATAATAAATATCTGTAGTATCTAGTCAATGTATGTACTTTGACTTAGTCTAAGCAGTCTCTTAAATCTATCACGAATGATCTTGATCCCTAGAATGTAGGCTGCTTCACCTAAGTCCTTCAGGGAGATGAACTTGTTCAACTAATCATTGACTGTCTGCAATACTGGTATGTCATTTACAATATGAAATATGTTGTCAACATACACTAGTAGGATAATTACCGCATTCCCATTAAAACCCTTGTAAATACATGGACCACATTCATTCTTAATGAAGCCAAATTTTCTTATGGATTCATCAAATCGAATGTTCCATGATATGGATTCTTGATTTAATCCATAAACAGATATCTGAAACTTTTATACCATTTTATCATCACCTGGTGTCACAAACCCTTATGGTTGTGTCGTATAGACATCTCCCTAAAGGTTCCCATTAAGGAATTAAGTTTTGACATCCATCTTCTAAATATCATTGTAATAAAAAGATGCTATGGTATATATGGTTCTTATGGATTTTAACATGGAAACTAGTGAAAAGGTTTCATCATAGTCAATTCTATGATGTTTTTTAAATCTTTTAGCCACTATCCTTACTTTATAGGCACTAACTTGACCATCCATGTCCAGTTTCATCTCGAATACCCATTTATAACCAACATTCTCTACATCAATTGGCATGTCAACCAAAACCCAAACTTGGTTCGGATACATGGAATCAATCTCATAATTTATAACTTCTAACCAACTTATAACTTCTGATCTATCTACTTCTTCCTTTTAGAAGAGAGATTCATCATTTTTTAATTATAATGAGTCACCATGCTTAGTGACAAGGAAACCATATCTATCTGGTTCCCTTACCTCTCTTGTACTCCTGTATAGTACTTGTGTTTTAGGGACTGCCTATTCTATGGGGACCTGTGGAAATTTTTACTATACCGAACCCTGTGTATCTTAAGAATAAACTTCATTGAAGTCAATATTTCTCCCACTATCCTTTTTGAGGATGTGATCCCTCTCAATAAAGATAGTTTTTCTGGAAACAATCACTTTCTTGTCTGAGGGGTTGTAGAGGCAGTATCCCTTCTTTTCATTGGGATACCCTATAAAGATACAATTTGTGCCCCAGGGTACTAGTTGGTTTCCTGAGAAAGCCTTAAAAAATGACACGCATTCCCATACATGTGTATGTGACAAAGTATGTTTCTTTCCACTCTATAGATCAAAGGGAATCTCATTTTCCACCTTTGCTAGTACTTGGTTTAATGTGTATTATGTAGTTTGAAATTCATATCCCCAAAAGGATAATAGAAGATCTACATGAATCATCATCGAACTTACCATGTTCAACAAGGTATAGTTTCTCCTTTCACTAACAACATTCCACTGTGGTGTATAAGGTGGAGTGAATTGAGATATAATCCCAAACTCCCATAAATGGTCAATGAACTATTGGTTAATATACTCTCCACCTCAATATGATCAAAACATCTTTATTTTCTTACCAATATGATTCTCTACTTCATTCTGAACTCCTCTAATTTCTCAAAGGACTCGTACTTATAACTCATTAAGTAGACATAGTGATATCTACTCAAGTCATCATTAAAAGAAATAAAGTAAGAATATCTACCTATAGCTTCTACTATAAATGGTCCACACATATCAATGTGTACCAATCCTAGAAGATCTGTGGACCTTTCACCCTGTCCACCAAATGGTTGTTTGGTCATTTTCCCTCATAAACAAGTGTGACATCTATCAAGTGGTTTTAGCTCGGAAGAGTCTAAATAACCATCATTATAGAGCTTTGTCAGGTGCTTCTCATTTACATAACCAAGGAGGTGATTCCACAACTGGGTGTTGTATTAGTCATGTTAACTTGGTTCATTATCAATTTATAACACTTGGTTCTTGTAATTTAATACATCCAAAACGTTATTTAAATGTGATAGACCATAATGTATGTTGTCCTTATAAAATTATCAACATTTATTTATGAACTTGAAAAGAAATCCATCTGTATCTAAAATAGATACAGAAATTATGTTCATGGTAACACTAGGTACACAATAACAACCATGTAAAACCCAAATCATTTCCTGTGGAAATGTGAGGTGGTAGTCACCAATGGTAAGTGTATCCAGCCTCACACCATTAGAATCTCACAGATCTACCTATCCTTTGTAAATTTTCTGGAATCTACTTGGTTCCAGTATTTTAATATAGATGACATCCTCATAAATTATATATAATACCCAATGTATAGAAATGAAAGGATTTCACTTGATAATGAACACAAATTTGGCTTCCCCTTGCCTCTGGGTACAGTTCCTCTTCCATTGGCTTGACTTGCCAAATGCAAATCATACTGCCTCCTTTTCCTTTCCCTGCCTCTGGATCTTCTTCTTCTTGGTCGGAAGGTGCTCAGAGGATTTAGATTATTTATAAATCTTAGGCCCCTTCTCCTTGTACTTCCTCTTCATATTCACTATAATAACTGTGTGTTTTTCATGCCCCATGTCCTTATCCACTTGGAGAATTAGGATAAGAATATTTGATAGAATATTATCATTATTACTTATATTATAATTCACAATAAAATTAATGAAGGTCATGGTAAGTGATGATAGTATGAGATCTATCTGCAGCTCATATGAGAATTTAATCCCAAATTTTTTCAGATTCTCAATGTAGCCAATAAGCATAACTACATGTGGTCTAACTAGCGTAGACTCTCCAAGATTAGTAGTGAACAAAGGGTTTAAGATATCATACATATCCTATCTATCTTTCTCTTGGTATAGATCCCGAAGGTGATACATCATGATATAAGCATTGATGTCCTCATGTTGATTCAAGAGCTCATTAGTTATAGATGATAGCATGAGGCACTGGGCATCTTTAGCGTCATTCAAATGTTTCTCGTACACAGAGAGTTCCTCATCACCCGCCTCATTTCCAAGAACAACTAGTAAAGGTTTTTATAGCACATAAAGTTTCTTCTCATGGTGAAGGATAACCCGATGGTTCCTTTTCCACTTCTGGAAATTAGTACTAGTGAGAAGGTTTTCTGTATCGAGTATGGATCACAATGATATGTTTTATGTCATTTTTGATCCTATTTCTACAAATAATATGAATGGAGTTTTAATAATTTATCATGATAAAGATAGAAAAATAAATAAATCAATATCTATTATTCTACCACTATTTTGTTGAAATATAATTGCCCTCACCATTGGCTTCAGAGTATACTATTTCATGGACATTCTAGAAACAATGATCCATATTTCCCTTTAGATTACCCAAACTAGGGTTGTTCAAGCATCCTGAAAGGTTTTAGGTAGGCATTCCAAATGTAAACTACATGAACTCATAGCTCCTTGATATGTTGAGTGGACTCCCCAATCCCGAAATCCTTAATTTTGGATTTCTTCAACCTTTTCCTCTCAGTTGAAAAAATTCTTTCTAGGGTAGTCAACCCTTGATGTAAAATAAGTTAATTCAACCCAAAACCTCAATTCATAATTCCATGATAATTAAAAGCACCTCAACTATGGTTGATCAAGAACTTTGAACTATGGTTTGATTCTAACTGAAGTAATGGAAGGCTATACCGAATTAATATGTAATTAAGGTATTTTATCCTTTATGATTAAATTTACACTTATTATCTTTTCAAATGCTTATTAATATTAAGTTGGATATACTTAAGTGATTAACCACATATAGATAATATTTATGCATAAGCCATTTTATATTAGGTTCAATCTTGTATTCTTGTTAGTTCATTAATTATGTGACTGCGTCAAACATCCATAATGAATAAACATGCAACTGATAGAAATAAATAAAGGTTATGATCATGAGATTTACTATTGGTTAGTTCATCTCTAGGTTGATAAACTAACCCTAACCTAGGAGAGAAACCCCTTTAACCATTTAAGGTTCGTGTTTACAGCTTTCCACCTGTCCACCTTTGTATCTCCTTGGATTGGTTTCATTTCAGATCCTAACTTGAACCACCGCCACTATCTTGAGAGCTCCATCCATTATATATGATTTTAACTCACATGCAGGTGAAGGGTAGAATGAGGTTTACATTAAAGAAACCATGGGCACACATGCTCTACATATTAATGAGGAGAAGGCACATAGGCCAAGAATTTTAATTTAATAAATAAATTAAAAGGGAACCAATCACATAAAAAGGTCTAGTCTATATCATGATCATCCACATACATGAAAAAAATTGTGCATCTAATAAAACTATAATTCAATTAATTAATCATTCTTATTAAGAAAAATTACACTCGAATCAATTAATCGTTATATTTAATTAATCAATCCTTTTTATCTTAATCATTTTTGGAATTTCCTTGAGATTCTCATCCATAACCTTGTACATGACTTTTAACTTATAGGGAAACTAGTGAATACCCATCCAAAACTACCAAACATGTATTTATAATTGTATACACTTTATTTTTTGTGACATGTATCATGCACACATAATTATAATTGTAATAAAAATCCTACATGATGTTCAAATCTTTGAACATCACACAGATGTTAATTAAACATTTATATATATATCAAACACCTATCACATGTTGTGTAACATATTTAAACTCACATGAAGGTACATGTCTCAAGGGTTACATAATATAATAATAAATTTTTAAATCTGTGTAATCTGGAAATAGTACACGGTTTGTAAATCTGACTACACAACATGTACTCTCCTCACCATCTATATGAAGTAAACGCTTGGGGAAACGACATGTGAGGTGTACTTCGGAAATCTTCAGAGTACATGACGTATCTAGTGGTCCACATGTTTTGTTGACTCCATGTTACATGGTCACCAACTGGGAAAACCATGTATGGGATACTCGACTAGACCCTGACCTGAAGGGACTACACACCGTGTCCAGTGGGCTACAAAACGTGTAGTACGGCTAACCAAACGCCAAATATCCTAGTCAACACAAAATATAAGAATTAACTACACCACATGTCATTAATGCACTTGACTTGAGTAATTTCTGAATTACACCCAATTCACTGAACAAAACTACATGGCGTGTGATCCGGAGAACAATAACATAATAGGGAATTTAATTCACTAGGTAATAATAAATAATTATCACAAGTTCCATTACTTATTTTATTATTCAATGTAAAACCCCATGTCAAATAATAATAACAATTATATTATTTCCAAGTCATGTTCATAACTTGCGTGTTATATTTAAATATTATTTAACCAAATAATATTTAATAATATTTATCACCAGACCCATAACATGGACCATAAATACTCCTCAATATTTAGAAGACTATAATAAGGATTATTTATTTATTCAATAAATATAACTACATTATTCACCAATAAATTAATATTCTATCCTTAATATATTCTCTCGAATAACTAGAGATGAAATACATGCGATCAGACATACTTAAATAATTATTAAACCACAATTAGGAATAACATTTTAAAAAAAATTTAAATAATAAATTAGTTAACTAAGACACTAGATACACTTAGTGTGTGACCCTCGAGGTCTCTTTCTCATTGGCATTAGGAGGTCTTGACTAAAGTCCAAGATTAATGTCTAGCAATGGGTATAGTAAGCCAATGGAAATAATTTAATGTCACAATGAAATAAAACCACATACGAACAATTACCATGTAATATAACCCCTTTGTCCCATTATATCCAATAAACAAGGTTTCATGAATGTCTCATCAACACATGTGCTTGATTTCTCATTATTTAACTTCTAAAAATTTAACTTTCCTAGAGAAAACCATGGCCATATATTTAGTTAAGCTATATCATTTACATAAAATGTCCTTAGATATCTACTTTTTTAGAAGTGAAAAATAATTTCTTTCATTATTCATTAATGAAGTATTACTCGTGACGCAATCAAAAAAACCTACCTCACCATGAACATCTCTATCATCATGATTTTTTTCAATACATCTAAGTGTGTGAGTCATAATACCCAATAATAATAATATGAAAGTATAAGGACCAATAAACATATCCATAGATAGAAACATCCAATAAAACGTATGAATGTGGATTTCTTATTGGTGGGTCTTTTTCTCATAATATCCTCTTGGATATTACCAAGGGCACACACCATGAGAAGGTGCATCAACGTTTCATGAGTCCCCACCCATGATAGCCTGTATCATTTTTCTCCATTCAAATGATATCATCCGGCCATAGAACAAATATTCAAAAATAGTGTCAAGACACTTCTAGGATCTCATCATAGCATGGATCCACTATGAACTTTTAGTGTGACAACTATTCTTAGGACATTATCACATACTATGTCAAGTAGAATAACAATCATGATGTTATAAGGAGTTTGTTAATATTCATCCAATGAATACAAGATTATCATAATGTACAAAGAAGTTGGTTTTCAGGGAACTAACTACAACAAGAAGTATCCCTCCACTGTACTATAAATTTGTGAGCACCCTCACTCAGCTATAAATTTATGATAATCCTAGTATATAGGGAGCATATTCGGATGGTCCCCCCACTAGAATGTAATCTTCTGTCCACCTTCACTTAGATTTAAGCCTGTGACCCTTATTGATTCATTAGAATCTTGGAATAAGGTGAAAAACATAGTTCACCATATGTAATGAGATGATGAAGCATATGTGGTGAGAATATTATCCCTTCTTCTATAATCAGGTGATGAGCCTAAGATTTTTACCTGACGTGACAATCACTAGATTACCTAGGAGATTATTTTAGGAACCATTATTTAGAGAGCATAAGTTTCATATAGTGATGAGAATCATATTCCTCACATAAAGAATGTGTTCTTCCTTATGTGATGAGAAAAAGATTCCTAAGCCAACAAGACTCATATTCCTTACATAATAAACATAAGTTTCTTCATGGAGATCATGTGATACATCAAGTTTTTACCTAAGATTCCTTATTCCATGAGAAAATGATAACCTAAAAACCTATAATAAGGAATAATTTCATAGATACCCAATAAGACTAATGTTCATAGATACCCAACATACCCAACATAATTATAAACTCTGACTGTAGGTAGCCACCCTATCATGGAAAAAAGTGACATAATTAATTGGTTTCTACTAAAAGATGAAATGGGGGATGATATTTATAAATATGTCTTAGATCATTAAGAGAGACCCAGACTAAATGGAAAACACTAGAGAGGAATCTAAGGAAGGAATATCTAACATCCCATCATCCCATTATGATCAAGGATCTAACATCATTATCCATAGTGGTGGAGGCCATAATCCTTTGGAAATTGAAAATGTGGGGCTATAAAGACCATGAAAAACCTAAATAAGTGGATCATGAAGCACTTAAATTCACACCTTGATGGAATCATTAGAAAATATCATCACATTTCATTTCTATCCTAGAAAATTCCTCTCTTTATCATATTTCTTGAGTATACATTAAGTAAGTGGTAATGTAACATGGAGTACCATATTCTATTGTATATTATTGACATATAAGTTTACCTCAATTTTATAGAGATGTATTAAAAAATCTTAGGATATCATGTTTTTTTCCAGTAATACCTATCATCCTGATATAGATGGTAATTCTAATATAACCATTAAAACTCTATAGGATATACTAAGATCATTTTCTCTATATTTCAAAGGTGGTTAAGATCAACCCTTTCTTTTTTATAATTTTCTTATAACACTATCTTTCAGTCAATTATTCAAATGGATCCTTATAAATACCTCTTCAGAAAGAATTTAAGAACTTAAAAATTCTAGGATGAAGTTTGGAAACAAAATCTATTAAGACCTGATATAGAAGAAGAAATGATATATGAGGTTATATCTATTCAACAACACATCAAGGAAACTCAAATTCAATAGAATATTTATGATTAAAATCATATGTGAGATATAGAACTTGATGTTGGTTAGAAGGTATTCCTATTAATTTAATCATGTAATAAGGTTATGATATTAGGGAATAAGGGAATCCTGATCCTAAGATACATTGTCCAATTCAATTGTTCTTTACTGAGTATGGATGGTATCTTATCTCTTGGTGCTTTCGCTGAACATTTCTCAATTTCATGACATGATACATGTATCTCTTTTGAGGAAGTACATAAATTATCTTTAAAATGTACTAAAATAATAGATTTAAAACTAAATCATTATATTTTCTATGATGAAAAAATGGGTATAAATCTTGGATCAGAGAGATAAAGTTCTACAGAACAAGAGTAATCACATGGTCAAAATTAATTGGTGGAATTTGAAATTCAAGGAAGAAACAAGGGAACCTAAGGATATGATGAAGTAGAGGTATCCCCATTTTTTTCATTGGTGCGATGTAATTTCAAGGTTGAAATTAATTTTGAGTGGGGTATAATGTAACACCCTATTATTTTATATGTAATCCTTTTAAATAAATTGGATGTATTTGATTGCTCTCTTTACATGAAACCCCAAGTCTAAATGAACCATGATATATTATAAACTAGTTGTTGTATTAGAGAAGATTAATAGGATAAAAAACATTAAGATACATATATATAATTTTTCTCTTCAATTAAAATTTATTTATTAATGTCTATGAAGTAATCATTAAATTTCATTAAAACCATTTCATCATTAAAAGGCCTATTTTTTTGAAGAAATGTATTTTCATAGGTGTTATGAATTATTTATATAAAAACATATATTGATAACTATTAAAATAATATTTTAACTAAATTATTGGTAATTTTTGAATAATCATTCATTCATTAGTTATCTAATAGTAATGAATGAAATTAAAATAATCTAAAGTTAAAAAGAGTTTTTTCCCAAAATATTATTTTTATGTGCATAATGTGTTTTTATCTTAATAAATTAAATAAATCATTATTTATTAGTGATGTTAATAAAATTTATATAACATATTTTTAATAAATTATTTTAACATCCATATAAAATTTTTTACTAGGAAAGGAATGAATTTAAATCTAGTTGTATACTTAAGAATGAATTTGTCTAAAAAACAGTTTTGTTGTATTTTAGGTATTTCTTTTAAAATTAATTTTTGAAACTTATAAAAGTTTAATTTGATAGAATAGATTACATATTTTTAATCACAATTTATAAATTTTTTAATTTTACCACTTTTATTTTTACTCATATTGAATAGTAAAAACAATAAATATTTGTTACCACATTTATTGTTAAAATGAGTATTTCGGGGGGTTAAACTAATAGATATGGACAAAAATGCGACATAAAATTTTCTAAATAGTATTATTTGAAAATATTTAGACCATAACCTACATTTCCTTCTATTGTTTTGTCCATTTTGTTCACTTTAACATGAAAGTGGCCATATATTATTTAAATATTTTAGGTAATTCCTTATGTGTATCCCCTCAGTTATAAAAGGGAACCTATTCTCCTCCCTTATTCACATAATTTGAGCCTTATATCTCTAAAAATAACTACCAAAAAACACTTCTATATTCCTTAAATTTATTACTTATCTCATTTTCTTACCTTAACACCATCTTAATAAGGCTTAATGTGCAAGCTAAATGAGGTATTTTGAATAATAGGTAATCATCTTATCTGATTATTTCAAAGTTTATTTTTGCTTCCTATTCCTTTAAATTTATTATATACATCCAAAAAATGGATATAGAATCATAAATATATTGAGATTATATTATTATTATGGGATAAACATTTTACACCTCCTTTCCATCACATGGTAAATGAAAGCATCGCTCGTGTGTAGATATGGATTACTACCTCCACACAAATATATTATTAATTTTTAATCACAATATTTCATGGTCAGTTAATATGATGAATTTAAATTTTATATATTATATTTATGGAATAACTATAATTATATAATTATTTTTGAGTCAAAATTTTTCTTATGACTTTTCTCATTCCATTATATTTTGGAAATCAAAAACATATTTTCTTAATAATTGTTTCTATATATAAGTAAACTTATATGTAACACATTTCCTTACTAATTTTTCTATCTATAAGGAAATTTATATTCATATTCTTTAAACATTTTATAGATAAGTCTAACATTTTTTTTCCTAAGATTGAATAGTTACTGGAACAAATCAAATCCTTAATAAAACTCAGAACCCTTCAGATTCTCAATTCCGAATCATCCAGAAAATCGAATCTGATTTATGTTTCTCAATTCCAATTTCTTCAGAATTATGATTCTGATTCCCTCAAAATATCAATTCTGATTCTTTCTTCCCAAATATAAATTGCATAGAAAATTAAATTTGATTTAATTACACAATTCAAATAATCTATAATTGTAATTCTGATTCTCTCAGAATTGTGATTATAATTCTGCATTTCTTAAATTCTGATTCACTAAAAAAAGATAATCCGATTCATGGTTTTACAATTCTGAATTGTCAATTTTTTTGAATCTGATTCTCACTTTCTCAATTTTAATTCACACAGATTTTTGAATCCAATTAACATTATCCTTTAATTACTATTCCCAATAATTTTCATATTTGATTTTATAACTTTCTTAAAGTTACTATATTTACTTAATGTAAGTTTTTATAACTTTCTTTAAGTTACTATATATCCTTAATTCATGATTTTATAACTTTCTTAAAGTTACTATATTTCCTTAATGTAATGTTTTCATATAATCAGATTCATACATACTTAATGTCTCTCATGATATTTTTTTATATTAAACGATGTATTCCAATATGTTATTATATGACTATTATTAGTGCTAACTGTATAGGTCTCTCCAAAATTTCAAGAAAAGGATGACCATTGGAGGAAAATTTGATCGCTGGAGATCATGCTTATAAATACTGGGTCATTTGGATGAGCTCAAACCACATTCACACTTTTAGATTTTGGAGACATGCGAGAGCTCTGCCAAAATTTCTTTGTGCGAAATCCATGAAGGTATTATGTTGTGAACATATTATTTGACACACTTAAATATTCAATAAGATTTTTTCTGCTTAGTGAGACACCTGTCATTGGTGATTATGATTGAGGGCTTTCAAGTTGGATGAAGACAGAGGTGTCAATCACCTTATAGATTGAGGGCTTCCAAGCTGAAGGAAGACAAAGGTTCTGATCACCTTACAAATTGAGGGCTTGTGGGGTAGAAAGAAAGATACCGATCTTTGTATCGATGACTTACCCAGATGTGGGTAAGAAAAACTTTTTTGAAAGTATAAATAAAAGGACCTTTATCCTAGGTGTTTTGGATACCTCATACTCTGGGTTAAAATAATAGCACTCTTTCATATGTACTTTAAATTTCCGATGAAATTTGTAACAACAATAAAGTGTTTCTTATACTTTATCATTTGTTGTAAATTTATTTTAATATTCTAAATGATTTAAGGTAGAATCTTGTTTACATATTCTTGTGTTCCTATTTCAATACACATCTTTATTAAGCCTAAGTAATTTTTTATTAACCTTAAAAAGAGGTTTTATGTGAATCTAATTTCTTTGACTTTGTTGAAAAATGTTTCCTTAAGGTTCAAAAAAATTTAATCTTAAAATTCATCCCCTATTATAATTGATGATCTACATCTACATTTCGATCCTACAATTGGTATCAGAGTGGGTAATTGAGATAATGATACTTACACATAGTATCAAAGAAAATGTTTCAATATTTAGTTTAGTTACTCTTTCTTTAATTCTGTACGTAATATCGTTTATTAAATTTTTATTTATAAATATTTTCTACACTAACTTGTGTTGTGGAAAAATAATTCTTGTCTAACTTTTAAGATGGTAGGAATTAATGTCGGATCCTTAGATAATTTTAACCCTACGAGATCACCTATTTTTGATGGGAATGATTTTGAATATTGGGGAGGCAAAATGATTTTTTTTATTAATACTAGTGGGGATAACTTTGTTATGCTTACTAGAGATTTCAAGATACCAGATAAAGTAGTTAGAACTTTTAATAATAAAGAAAAGAAATAACACCATCTAAAATATAAGGTATATAATACTTTTCTTTTTTCTTTGACTAGGAATATATATAGCCAAATATATTCTTATGAGGAAGATAATAACATATGGAAGAAACTGGAAGTTACACATTTTGGTACTTTGAAGGTTATTGAAACAAGAAGAGACATGCTTAGAGCAGATTATCACGGTTTTGTTTTCCCCTATGGAGAACCTATAGTTAAAGTTTAAAAAATATTTATGACTATTGTCAACAACCTATAGTCAATGGGAGAAAACGTTCTAGATGATGAGATGCTTGTAGATAAGATTATTGATATCATACCTAATTAATGAGAATCAAAGAGAAATACTATTGATGAATCAAGTAAGGTTAAAACTATTACTCCTGGTGAATTATTTGGAAACCTCATTCAACATGAGAATATATTGAAGAGAGATGTTGACAATGTAAAGAAGAAAAATGGTACTGTTGTTTACTACTACTTGGAATCAGATGAAAGCTAAAACTCTTAAGAATGTTGTTAAGTCAATAATTTATAAGAAGATTATTATTCAGTTTGATTCAAGTGATACTGATCACTCAGAAAACGAATTATCCAATCTTTCTCAAAGGATGAACAAGATTGTTGGAAAAAAGGATTTACAATATAGGTATAATAAAAAGTATATGAAAGATAAGAAAGGTTCTGAAGTCACATGTTATGAATGTAAGAAAGCAGGAAATATCATACCTGATTTTCGTAAGCTGAAAATAAAGTATAGGAAAGATATAAATTTTGAGAGGAATAAGAAAAGATATCACAAGCCTAATGGAAAGAAATTCTTGAAGAAAAAGGATTCTTAGAGTACAAGTGGTGGAGAATCATCTGATGAATCTTAAGATAATGAATCTTTTGGAAAAACTAATATTGGTCTTATCGCTAGATTTCCTATTAAAAACCAATGTTTCATGGATAATGTATACACCGATGAATCCTTAATGAACATATCTTTAGGTTCTATTATCCTAGTGAAGAATATTCTAAATCATTGGATGAAGAATCTTCCTCAATAGAAGATAATTATTTACCAACTTTTGAAGACATATCTAGGTTTTCTAACTTACTTGAAAATAAAAATAGTAAGAAAAAAATAAACTTGATAAGGAAAATTTAAAAATAAATATTTTAACAAAAGACGTATCAGATATTTCTGAATATTTGGATGAAAAATCAGTCAAAAATTTTTCTATTACAAAAAACCTTGAAGAAGTCAATTCTAAAAAGAATAAAATTTCAAAGGGTTTTTAAAAAGTTATTTCTAAGAAAAATGTTTTAGATAAAAACTCAAATTCTAAAATTAATGATTATATGGATAAGAATTTAGTCATTAGAATAAAATCTGAAATATTTTCCTTAAAGAAACTTTTATCAAATTTAATTCTGGTAAATACAATTTTGATAAAATATATTCAAAAAAATTTCCTCTTAGAAATAATTCTGGATTTTGTTATTCACACTCAAAACTAGTTTTCAGTTACAATTATTTTGTTCCTAAAATTTCCCCTTTTTGCACTAAGTGTCAAAGTGGTAGACACAAGAAGAAAAAATTTTCTTTAAATAAAATGTAATTCTTATGATTTTAAAAAGATCATTTTTCTAAGAAAATGTAGATTCCTAAGATTTTACTTTCTAACATTTTTGGATCCAAGAATATTTGGATACCGAAAAACAAATTGTTTTATTTTTTTTGAAAACAAAGGAATTACCAAAAACAATACATGGTACATGGATAGTGGATGTTCTCTTCACATGAATGGTAATAAAAACCTCTTTGAAAATATTATTAAGATGAAAGGTGTAAGAGTTACTTTTTGAGATAATGATCAAGGAGAAATTATTGTTATATATAACATCATTCTTCTTGGAAAAGCCTTAATTTTTAATGTTTTATTTTTTAAAGACCTCAAGAACATATTTATAAGAATAAGTTAATTACATGATGAAGGTTACCTTGTGAATTTTAGGAATGATAAATTATCAGTACATAATTCATAGGATGAATTCATTTTTTCTTCCCATCAGTATGAGAATGTTTATACACTCAACTTAGAAGAACATAGGAGCCTAGAAATACCTTTTGTTAGTACAATGGAAGACCAGTCTTGGTTATGGAATAGAAGGATAAGACACTATATCCTAAGAAACTTGTTAAAAATTTACAAGAAAGGACTTGTTAAGGATCTACAATATCTTAGATTTGATTACTCAAAAGTCTGCGACCCTTGTTAAGATAATAAGAAATATAAGTCAAGATTTAAATATATTAGTGAAGTCTTAACTTCTAATTCATTATAGTTAGTGAACATGGACTTGTTTGATTTTACAAAAACTATAATTATTAGAGGAAAATATTTTATATTTGTTTTAGTTGACGATTACACTATATTTACATGGGTATATTTTCTAAAAATGAAATATAACACTTTATATTATTTCAAATATTTTTTAACCAAAGTTAAAAATGAGAAAAACCTTTCATTGATAACTATTCATTGTGTTCATGGTGGAGAATGTGAAATTTCATATTTTGAAAGTTTTTTTAGTATGAAAGGCACTACTCATAACTTCTGAGCTTCAAGAACTCCTTATAAAAATAGTTTTAATGAAATAAGAAATTTAATTCTTCAAGAGATAACCAGAACCATGTTGACTAAATACTCAATTGCTAAAAATTTTTGGGAAAAAGTTTTAAGTACTTCTTGTTATACTCTAAATTTAGTTTTAATCAAGCCATTCCTTAATAAAACACCTTATGAGTTTTCGATATGCCGAAAACCAAAAGTTTCATTCTTTAGAGTATTTGGATGTAAAGTATTAATTTTTAATACAAAATATAACTTACACAAATTTGCACCAAAATCTGATGAAGGAATATTAGGCTATTCTTCTACCTTTAAGTATTATAGATATTTTGTAAAAATTATTTTACTACTGAGGAAACAGTACATATTAAATTTGATGAAACTGATCCTTTTGTTTTTAAATAACCCAACCTACATCTTCAAATTTTTTTTACAAAACTTATTATCAACATTTGATGGAATATTATTCTAATCAAGAGAATACCCAAGAAAATGTTTCAGAAGTTTTAACTCTAGAATATTTTCTACCCTCTATTGATGAATAGGTTTTACAAAACCCAAATAAGTTGTTTCTAGGGAACCATCCAAGTGATAATATCATTGGTGATATAAATAAACCCATAAGAACTAGAAGTTATTTATGAAATGATGTATATAATCTATAATTTCTTTCCCAAATTAAAACCTAAACGTACCAATGAAGATTTAGTTAATAAATATTAGAATAAAGAAATGCAAGATGAACTAAATGAATTCAAAAGAAATAATGTATGGACCTTGGTTGAAAGACCTAAAGAAACCTCTATAATTAGAGTAAAGTGGGTCTTCAGAAATAAATATTATGAAAATGGAATCATAGTAATAAATAAAGAAATATTAGTTTCAAAATGATATAATCAACTAAAAGAAATAGACTATGAAGAAATCTATGCTCCAGTAGCTAGACTTGAATCTTTTTGATTTATCTTAGACTTTATAGTATTATGTAACTTCAAATTTTTTCAAATGGATATTAAATTTTCTTTCCTTAATGGATATGTTAAAGTGGAAGTTTATTTTGAACAACCTCCTATTTTTGAAGACACAAAACATCCTAAACATGTTTTTAATATTACCAAATCTTTATATGGTCTTAAACAAGCCCCTAGAGCCTAGTATGATATAGTTACAAGATTTTTGTAAGAAAATAAGTATGTTAAGGTAACTAGTGATCCAACCCTTTTTATAAAGAAATAAAAAAATGTTTTAGTTATTCAAATCTATTTTTATGACATTATATTTGGATAAACTCAGAAATCCCTAACTAATTCATTTGTGAATCTTATGAAATATGAGTTTGAAATGATTTTGATGGGTGAGTTAAAATTTTACCTTGGTTTTAAAATTTCTCTAAAACTATAAAGAACCTATATGTATCAACATAATTATATTAAATATATTCTTAAAAATATGTATATGAAATCACTAAGAGTATAAGTACTCTAATTAGTACTTCAAATACCCTTGATCTTGATGAAGTTGGAAAACCCACAGATCAAACATATTTTAGAGGTATGATAGAAAGTTTACTATAATTAATATCTATTCATATAAAATTAATGTTTTCAGTATGATTATGTGAAATATTTCAATCTAATCCAAAATAATCCCATTTAAAAGCAGTGAAAATAATTTTTCTCTATTTAATGGGAACTATGGATTTAGGACTTATATATTTTTCTGGAAATGATTTTGAATTAAAAATATTTTTGGATGCCTACATTGGTGGTTGCATAATGGATAATAAAATTACATAAAAACATGTCACTTATTAGAAGATTCATTAGTTTCTTTGAAATGTAAGAAATAAAACTTTGTAGAACTTTCCACTATTAAACCTGAATATGTGGAAGCTGGGAGTTGTTTTGCTCAAGTGTTGTGGATGAAACACACACTCATTGATTATGGAATGAGTTTTACTAAAAATCAGATATTGTGTGATAACACTAGTACCATAGACTTAAGAAAAAACCTTTCACATCAATCTCTTAAAAAACACATAGATATTATGCATCACTTTCTTAGGGATTACACACTTAAAAGAGATATTATTTTACAATTCATCAGAATGAATGAATAAATTTATGATATTTTTACAAAATCAGTACCTTCTGATAGATTTGAATACATTAAAAAATTAGGAATAATAAATATAAGGTAATAATTCATAGATATTTGTTTGTTAAAACTATCTCTTGACATTAAGATTCTTCTTTTTCTAGGGGCAGTACGCTTGATTTCCTAAATTTTTTTCTAAACCTAATAAATTTTTTCAGAACCTAATAAAGTTTTTTGGAACCTAAAAAATGTTTTTGAAACCTATAACAAGTAGAACTCTGAAAGTTACATTATCTTACCAATTAATTTTTAATTTCATTTCTGTTTATTGGTATTTCAAACTTGTTTTAAAAAAATCTTAAACAGATTCATATTTCCTTAACTCCTTAAAATATTGAAATATATGAAACTTTCTTTGGTTTCGTATCAACCGTCAGATAAGATTAATTTTTTTACAATCGTTGGATTAATCTTGGAAGCTGAACCGTCACCACACTACCTATATAAAGATTGGGACCTCCCATGTCCCATATTGATTTCTAGAGATTTTTTCCAGAGTTTTTGTGGCCCTTCTAAGTCTCCGTTCCGACTTCTATATTTATTTCTTAAGTTTTGAATGTCTCTTCCAATCTCCTCTAAGAATTCAATGCCTGTGAATAAGGAACTTAAAGACTGTTCGATCTTTAGATAAAGGTTAGTTGATCAAGATTTCTTTCTTAAGTATGATTCTTTAATAACCAGGATTATAAAATTTTAAGGATGGGAAAATATTTTCATTTCGAAAAATATGGGAGAACAAGATCCACTATATGCGGACTTGGTAATAAAATTCTATTAATTACTCTAGTTTTTCAATGAAGGTGGAAAAGATAAGTTTTAGTTTAAGAGTTATAGTAAAACATATTATTTTTCTTATAAAAAGGCCTCAAATATCCTTGAGATACCATATGATGGTGATTCTTACTATTTCTCTCATAAGATACCAAATTCATAAGGATATTTTGACAGAGTTAAGGCTATTGATTACTTAGGTCTAATTGAGTAAAAGAAGCCTAAGATTTTCAATCCTTTTTTAGCTAACTAAATGATAATGGAATTATGGATACAAGGTCATTTAATACCAACAAAATGAGATATGGATAACTTGACAATAACAGACATATTCATGATGGGTTTTCTCATTAATATAAGGAAGAATAACTTGGTAAAGTTTATATTTCTCACTATCAGCAAGATAAAGGATGATTTGATCAAATCTCAGATATTGATGTATCCAACAACCTTGTATAATCTTATCAAAAGTTGTTTGAACTTATGCAATGTTCCTTTCATATCAAAGAAAAATAAATTCAAGATTCTTATTTTAAGTGATGACATACTTAAAATAATGAAATATTATTTTAGTGATAAGAAAAATGAGTTTGTTGAATTATCTGGAAAATCAAGGGATGTTATAGAATGATCCAAGAAATAGTTAGTTGATCCTAATAAAAGAATTTCACAAGCCTAGAAACCATAGAAAACAACTCAATCTTCAGAACTACTAAAGTAAAAGAAACAGAAATTCTACCCAGATATAGTTATAGCAAAGTATAAACAATACAAAGAGCTAAAGAAAGAAGGATATGCAGTGTTTGGGATTGATCTAAGATAATATAAAGTATTAAAAATTAGAGACGTTGAATAACTTGAGAAACAATAAAAAGACAAAAATATTAATAAAAAGTTAACTGAAGCTGAGATAGTTAAAGCCCTATTGAAAGATATTGAAAGAGCCTCCAAACAAATTGTAGTTATGGAATCGTTTCTACAAGAAACCAAAATTCCTTAATAATAAAAACCAGTGGAAGTAGAGTCTATCCAATTAGAAAAATTAATAGAAGTTGTTTCTAGCTTAGTTCTGATTATTCATGAATAGTCTCATCAAGAAGAAGAAGAAGAAGAAGTTAAAAAACAATAGAAAGAAATTGATGATGAGACACAACAAATTGAATCAACATAGAGGAATATCCAACCCAAAAAGTTATCTTTAATAACATTTCAAGCCTCTTCATAAAAACATACCTCATAATTAAAATCAGTCCACAAATACCCAGCTCAGAAAGACAACGTTGTTGAAATTTAAGTTCAAAAAATCCCCTCTGATGATGAAGATGATAATGATGATGGGGGAAATGATGAAAATCAAGAAGATGATGATGGTGGTGATGATGATGATAAAATATTTCAAATTTCAGATGAAAGGAAATAAATTCATAGGTCAAGAAAATATGAATCCAAGAAAGAAAAAGGAAATAAAGTCAATGTTGGAACATATAAGAAAGATCCTTCAGAATCAGAAAGGCTTTACACATATTTAGAAGAAGACTTTGTCATTCATTATTTGATGCGGTTGGTGAACTACATTATGTAATTTCCAAACCTAGAGTCAATATGTCAGATTATTCAAAAATACATTTATTAGAAGTCATAATCAATAACCCTTTTCATGGAGAATCTCATAATGCTTGAAGATGAATTCAAAATCTTTATGCAGAATTATGATTCCAATATAAAATCATGTAGAGAGATAAAAAAGTGTTCAAAATAGATCCATTGTCATATTAAAGATTTTTATGATATGTTTGACTCAATCATGAATGCTTTCAAAGAATAAAAAGACTCCTAAAAAATATTTCAAATAGTATTTTTTGGAAAAGATGAAGGAATACAAATGAATTCGATTTAAAGAAGTTAAATATTTGAATGGGAAACCAAATTCTATTCATCAAGATGTTAAAATATAGAAGGATTACATATAATAGGTGGATGAAAAGATTAATTATTAAGATAAAAATATTAAGTATTTAGAGGAGAAGATTCTAAGCCAACATGAAAAGATTCAGAACCATGATAAGAAGATCTAAGATCAGGATGTTCTTCTAGAAAAGATTAAAGATGATCACAATGATTTGAAGAAGTTGAAGACCATTCTAAAAAATTTAATGATGAAGAAAGATTTATTTTATTTTATTTTTGATCTTTTTTTGTAAAAATATTTTTCAATAAAAAGAAATTTTTATCTTCTTTGTTTCGTATAGATTGCTTTCTAACTTTTTAGGTTCATTACACTTTTCCTCATTACTTTTTTAAAATCCCAAAGGGGAAGAATAATTTTATAAAAAATAATATTAGTCTAAGGAGGAAAATGTAAGGAGGGGAATTATTAAAGAAGAAATCGTTAAGTAAGTGGGAGACATTTCCTTAAGAAATGAGGAATAATATATAAATTCATAATATGATACCTAGGGGGATTTCTTAACCAAAGGGGGTGTTAGTCATATTCATCTTGTGTCATAAAATAAGGTGTAGATAATATTTTCTTTTAAGTTCAAATAACAACTCTTTCAGTTTTAATATTATTTTCTTAAATCGATTGTTTGTGCTTTCCAAAATAGGGGAGATTATTGAGTTAAATTTTTTCTTATGATTTTTTTCATTCCTTTATATTTTAGAAATCACAAACATATTTTCATAGTAATTAATTATATTTATAAGTAAATTTATATATAACAAATTTCCTTACTAATTATTTCTATTTATAAAGAAATTTATATGCATGTTCATTAACATTTTTATAGCTAATTCTAACATTTTTTTCTTAACATAGAATAGTTCTTGGAAAAAATCAAATCCTTAATAAAACTAAGAATCCTTAACTTTATCAATTAAAAATCATCTAAAAAATGTAATCTGATTTATATTTCTCAATTCTGATTCATTTTGAATTATGAATCTGATTCTCTCAAAATCACGATTCTGATTCCTATTTCTCAAATATGAATTTCATAGAAAATTGAATCTGCTTCACTTTCTCAATTTTGAATCTTCCAAAATTGTAATTCTTATTCTCTTAGAATTGTAATTCTAATTATTTCATAATTTTTATTCCAAATCTATGTTTCTTTAATTCTAATTCACTAAAAAAAGTGAATCTGATTCATGGTTTCTCAATTCCGATTTTTCAGGTTTTTTGAATTTGATTCTCACTTTCTAAATTCTGATTCACTCAGATTTGTGTATCTGATTTACCGTATCCTTAAATTATAATTCTTAATAATTTTTAGATCCAATTTTACAACTTTATTAATGTTACTATATTTCCTTAATGTAAGATTTTATAACTTTCTTAAATTTATAATATTTCCTTAATGTAAGATTATATCACTTTATTAAAGTTACTATATTTTATTAATGTAATGTTTTCAGATAATTGGATTCATAAATACTTAATTTTTCTCATGATATTTTGTTGTATTAAACGATTTCATCCAATCTAATATTATATGAACATTGTAAGTTTTAGTTGTATAGGTTCCTTTGAAATTGTTGAAAAAATATGAGTGTTGGAGGAAAATTCAACCATTGGAGATCATGCCTATAAATTCCAGGTCATTTGGAAGAACTCAAAACACATCCAAACTTTTATATTTTTGAGACACGTGAGAGCTCTGCCAAAATTTATTTTTGTGAAATACTTGAAGAGATTAAGTTTTCAAAAAATTGATCGACATACTTAAATCATCAATAAGATTTGTTTTTCTTAGTGCGACACCAATCATTGGTGATTACGATTGAGGTATTCCAATTTTAAAGAAGATAAAGGTGTTTATCACCGTATAGATTGAGGTTTTCTTAGATAAAGGAAGAAAAGGTACTGATTACCTTACATATCAAGGGCTTGTGGGGATAGCTAGAAAAATATTGATATTTGTATCGAGGGATTACCCTAGTGTGGTAAATACAAACATTATTGAAAGTATAAATCAAGGGACCTTTATCCAATTTTTTTTGGATACCCTAATAGTTAGATTAAAATAATTGTACTCTTTTTTATGTACTTGAAATTTCTGCTACAAGTTGCAACAATAAGAAAGTGTTTCTCATAATTTCTATTTTATTTTAACTCAGATTTAAGATTGTATACACTTTAAGGAAGAATCTTGTTTAAGTATTCATATTTGCTTATTTCATTACACATTTATTTAACCCAAGGTGTTTTTTTCATTAACATTACAAAAAATAATTTAAGTGAATGTAATTTGTTTAATTTTTTTTAAAAGTTACCATAAGGTTAAAAAAAAGTTTTTAAACTTAAAATTCACCCCTCTTATAATTAGGTATCTAAATATACATTTAGATCCTACAATTATAATATTTAATATTCCTTATTACCTCCCAATACATTATAAAATTCTAACATCACTCATGTGTACGTGTGGACTACCACCTCCATGAAGAGATGTGATTATTTTTCATTTCCACTTTACATGGCTGGTAATAAGGATATATTTAATCTATATATATGAAATTTATGATAAAATAATGATTCTATAATGGTAAATTACAATTTACCTTTTTTTCCATCCCTAAAAAATTGAAACATCACTCATGCATGGAACATAACCGTTGAACCAAGACATACATAAAAACGAAGTAGTTAATACATGAAATAACAATTATAATGAAATAATGTTAATGAATACCATTTATTGTATTATAATTATTAATATGATCATGAAATATAATCAAAATAAATTTAAATTTGTTAAACTATTTGTTATATCACTTTTGAAGCAAGTCAAACTTGAAGTAAGGTTGTCTCGTCTAAATTTTATTTCAATGAGTAATATGCAATATTCACCACTTATTTCCTTAATTTTGTTTATATACTACCGATTTGATATTTTATATCATTAATAATTTTATATTATTTTTTCAAAGATTCATTTTAAGTTATTTCTTTCATCAGTGTTATGATTCAAAATTTACCAAATCGGTAGGAGATTTATGTTTCAATCACTTTTTAACTAGGAATATTTATGCTTGAATTAACATTAAGGGAAATTATATTACAAATATTTTTTTAAAAATTATATATTTTATTCATCTCTTGTTATTTATTATTTTTTTCATGTTTTCCTTTCATTTTCCTCTCTTTAGTACTAAAAAATATAAAAGGAATGTTTTTAAGAAAAATCAACCTTATCTCTCCTCTTTGGTTAGTGAACTATCTTTTCCATGTTCATGTTATCTAAAAAGTTTTCAATTTTTTTACTATTATAAAAATACCATTTAAATTAATTTTTAACTATATTTAAGTTTATTTATAAATGATTAAAAATAATATTATATTTTTTTTCCAAATGAGGTACTTTTTAATTTTTACTGATAATTTGAATGGTGTGTTTTATTTAAATTTACCTCATGAATGGATTTTCTCATAGGAATGAAAAATATTTGATTTTAATATTACCTAAAGATTTTACATGGTTATTTTCAATGAAAATATTTTTCCTAATATTCAAGAAATTTTTAGATTTTAAATAAGTAATTTAAAAATAAATGATTATTTTCATCAAGAAATGTTCTAGTGATATTTTGAAGGTATTTTCATCTATGAAAACATAATTTAATGTTACATATGATTCACTAGGTATATGATCCAATAAAACCATAGTTATTTATTATCTACATGGTTTATGATTGTGATGATGAAATATTATTGAAACTCATTTCTTTTCCATTGGTTAAACTATGGAAAAAAATTAGATTCTTTCATGATCATGTGGCATACATAAGAATGGACTATGATTATGGATTGGGGGGTCCATTAAATCTCTCCAATAAATCATGAAATTTTTAAAGTTTGTGAGATCAAATGGTATATGAGAGGTTATCCAATGCTCTATAGAGGGTACATGGGAGGTTATCTATTTACCAAAAGTGGGTACATTAGAGGTTATCTCAAGACAAAAGACAGTACATAGGTGTTTATCCCAAGACCAACATGTGATGAATTTCTTGGTTGATATCCTTGAAAAATGATTTCTATGATTATAATTATACCACTCTTTATGTGACTTTATTATGAAATGTTCTTACGCTAATGTTATATTCTCATGGATTATGATCTTAGATTCCCTTTTGATTCAGGTTTTATGAACTGCCAAATATTTAGTCCATGAATCATGTTTATTATTTTTGAATTATTGGGTACGATTTTATAATGGTAATATCATGTTATCTTACCCTTATTATTATCTTATAATTAGTTATGACCATTGACTAATATCTACCATATTTACCCTTAGTAATCATCTTAGATCGCCCTTTCTTATGTTTAATTTCCCCAGATTATGAAGAAATTTTATAAGTAGGATTTGAATAATACTTGTACTATGTGAGAAGAATTTATGGGAAATATTGAATATATTTCATAAAAAATATGATTATGTTTCTAGTCTCCAAAGAAATAAAAACATTTCCATCCTCAAGTGTGTATTATTGTGAAATGTATTGAATATTCATATAAAATGATGTAATATTTATTTATTATATAACCATGACATATCATCCTATGATATAATACCCCCTTCACAAAATAAATCCTTCATCGTAAACTCATTTTTAGCTTCACATAAAGGCTACATGGTTATATGGATAGGTTATGTGATCCATATACTTTCTACTCAGAAGTACTCCATTTTCTACAAAATAGAATATGAAATTTCATACTCTAAATATTTGTAAACATTGGGGAACCATTCCATCTTCTATACATCCTATCTAGAAAAAAAACGATATAAATTTTTCAACTGAAATTTTTAACAAACATAATAAATAAAAAAACTCTAAAATTTCATCAAGAGGGATTTTTTCTTGACATGGGTATTTTAGAGTGTTTATTTGTAAAGTTATCTTCTTAATACTAAATAATGTTTTGATAAATTTTATTTAGAATGTGATAAAGGTTAATTTTTTTGGTTATTCATACTCTAGTAATTATTATAGTGTTTATAATAAAATATCCATGGATGTTTAAGAATCTATAATTGTAAAATTTCATGAACAATGTGTCAAAAGAAAGCAATGATGATTTAAAGTGACTTGAGGATGATTTTAGAGACATTAGCTTTTGAAAGAATGAACCCTAAAATGAAAATACAAGTGTTGAGGGGGAGTAAAACCCATGTCAAGTCTTAGATATTATATAGAGATCACCCTCTAGATAAAGTAATTGGAAATGTTGATTTAATAATTAAAACTAAAAGATATCTAAATATTTTTTGTGTTTATCATGATTTTATTTATGATTTTGTACCAAAAAATATTGATTAATATTTAAAAAATAAAAATTGGATATTTTCTATAGAATAATACTTAATCCATTATTCAATAAATAATGTTTTGGATTCAATTGAAAAACCAAATGATTCTCAATTAATAGTTATTAAATGTAATTTTAGTAATAATCCCGATGAATCTAGAAATATTTTTTAGGAAGGAGGCTAGATAGTTCATCAAGGATATTCAAAAGAATAAGGGATAAATTATAATTAAAATTTTACCCCAGTTTCTAGGTTATAATATATAATAATTTTATTATATTAATTTATTTTAATGGATTTAAATTATTTCAAATGGATGTAAAAAGTGAATTTTTAAATGGTTATATTTATGAGTAAGTATTTTTTATCCAACCCTTATTTTTGAAAATGAAAAACATCATAGTCATGTGTTAAAAATTTCTAAATATTCTTATGAACATAAACATGACCCTAAGGCATGGTATAAAAGGTTTTCACAAATTATTTTGAAAAAAAGGTTTGTTAAAGAAATTATTGATCCAATATTTTTTTATAAAAATTTATAAATATATTTTGTGGGTAAATATATACGTTGATGAAATTATTTTTGGGTATTAAAATGAAACTTTATAAAATGAATTATAGATAATGAAATATGAATTTGATAGGAGTCATATGGGAGAATTAAAATTATTTATTAAACATCAAATTCTTTAAAGGATAATGGAATTTTTATTAATCAATCAAATTATGCTAAAAAATTGGTTAAAAAATTTGACCTAGATCTTTATAAAATATTTAATAATACCATGATTACTTTATGTAAATTAAATGTTGATGAATCTTTATATAGGTATTTTAATATTCTACCCCAACTCATAGGATTGAGAAGAGATGAAGTTCCACTAACCTATATGACATCCCCAAGACACTGAAGGATGGATATAAATTCCAAGGGATTTAGAAAACATTAGGGGATAATATTTACTTTAGAGATATAACAACCATAAAAAATAAAATATAATCCTCCAAATAATCTATATGATGGATGAGTATAAACAATACAACCCAAATATAAAACCAGTAGAAATATAATATCATAGTGGTAAAGTAACATGGTATACTAACTAACAAAACCAAAGGACAACATGAATGAAACACATCAAGGGGATATGATCCAAGGTACCACCCAAACTAGCTCCAAGCTTCAAACAAATTTCCATTCCCAGTGTATCAAGATGGATCACTAGAGAAATAAGATACATTTACCATTATTGTATCCCGATATATGAAATATATAAATTCCTAAAAGTTACCAAGAAGAGTGTAAATATAAACTTAGTAGGTAATCCATAGAGACTTCCCGACACACACCACTAGGTCAATAACTGATTAACACATTTCATGAAAAATAGTTGAAAATTAGTTAAACAGTTTATATAAATCCATAAGTAAAATACAGGTGAGAAAACCATAAAAAATCTTAATACCATTCATTCAGACTTAGCATAATAATTCTGATGTTCGCACACACACAGACACCCATACACATTGTTAGACTCAAGCTTGGTGTTTTCATTGAATATAGTACTCCTTGACTATAATCCATCCTACTTTGATGGAGGACCTTCACAACCACACTTCGTTCACTTTGAACACACAATCACATTATTCCAAATTATATTCCAATTCATGTTACATAAAAAACTCTTACTTTTGAAAAAATTTCATGAAAAATAATAAATACATGAAACCATTTCATAATTTGAAAACCATATTTTTAAAATTATATACAAATAGGGTTTTTTAAAAGCAATACAATTTTCCAAAATTCTAAAACATACACCAAAATAACTGCATTAAAAAAAATCACACAGTAATACCATATAAATCCAAATAAACCCCTTTTAATAAAATGATGTCTACAAGTTCTAGTAAATATGATATGAGAGAGAATCTACCAACCACTCAACAGATCATGAAATTGAAGAATGACACTATGAAATTTTAGATCCGGGCTCAAAAAACAATCCATTAAATATATATAACATGATCTCATAAATATTCACATATTATCACATGGATCTATCAATAATGAATTAGATCTATGGCCCCAAGAGAGAGAGAGAGATAGGAGAAGAGTAAATATAAGAATAACAAGGGAGAGTAAGGAATAAAAAGGACTTACCATTGATTCTTGATCTCCAATGCACTTTTATTTATCTACAAGTTTCATCCAAGTTAATGGTAATCACCTTGGGAGATCATGAGGGGAGATTATATTGAGACCTTAGATTAATAGGATAATAATGAGTGTTTTTGACAATTAAACTACGTTTAAAATTAATTTTTAGAGCATTAAATGTTCAACACATTATTACATCACATGTTTTAGTAAACCATGAACCAACCATGAACATGGTTCTGTACATCACTTGAGTAGTCACACAGTTTGTGCCGCAAGGTTTAGAAAACCATTCAACAATCATGTAGTGTTACTATATCAAGGACAACCCCTTTCTCAATTTGATTACATGGTATGAAAAACTGTGTACCAACAATTATTCTTCTACTATATCCAGTTACATAGTTTCCACTATCATGTGAATGGTTTGTAAAAATCATTCTCTCTCTTTGTGCCTTCCTAGTGACTCCTAGAATCTCCTTTCATGGTTTCCTAGAGATAGTGTATGGTCTCTAATAACTATTCTCAAACCATTTACCTCTAAAAACACAACTAAAACACTCCAAAACATTATAGAAAATCATAAAACTAAACCTAAGTATTATATAAGTCCAAAATAAATAATAAAAGGGGTAAGTTAAAAAAGGTGTTATATTCTCACCACCATTGATCTTTCTATCCCAGAAAATTAGAAGACTAGTATTTTTTTGAAAGATCCTCAACCACTACCTTTGAAATTTCCTTTTTATTCTCCCATGAATCTTCCTAAATCTCACCATGTTCCCATAAAAACCATACCAAATATATTATTTTCCCATGAATGATCTTATTTTCCTATCCATAATTTGTAATGTTATATGAATCAATATAACGTCCCATTCAATATCAAAATGGTACCATCTAATCACATAGTCATGATTGAAGGACCCCGAGACACCCTGAGAGGGGAGGGGTGAATCAGGGTGACAACTTTTTCTTTTAATGTTATGGATCTTATTCCCATGTTGGTAGGAACTTGTTGAACCTGTATGATAAATATGATCAGAAAGCAAACATTCACATGCACAGAGAAGACACAACACTTTTTACTTGGTTCACCACTAAGGGCTATGTCCAAGGAGCATACGCCGACAAGTTGTCGTCCGTACCTAATTCCACTAATCTTCACTAGCTGTGGATTACAAAGGTCTAGGCATAGTCACTTTTTCCCAGGATCACTGCCTTTACAAAGGTTCAGGTATAGCTCACTGTTTCCCTTGGGTCACTGCCATTGACTCCCCCTGGCTCACTGCCCTTGGTGAAGTCACAATCAGTTTATAGATGTGAAGGTCTCTTCATCATTGCATAATAATGCATCCTATGTTGTATGTAGATGCTCTTTTGAAGTCCACCTCTCACCACAAGACGAATCTCACTTTACGCTGAGGGTACCGGGTGATCCTCCAGCTTTCGTGCAGCTTTAAAAGGACAGATGTACTTTAACAACCCTAGCGCGCTTCTCCAAGCCCGGCGTGCAAGTTTCAATCCCGGCGTGCAGGTCAATTGCGCGGTAAAAATTCGGCGCATAGGTGACACCAAACCACTTGTGTGACACTACCCCCTTCAACACCAAACTTGTGCGATGCTGCGCCTTTAACTCCCCAACTACCTTGATCGCACAGCCAACTACCAGCGTACAACCTCTACTTGCGTGACCCAACAACCAATTGCGCGACTCAACCACTTGCGCGACGAGAGCTCGAAAAATCTCTATGTCTTGAACTTCATTACAAATGAGGAGGGGTGGTCCTCTATTTATAGGCAAACTGGACCCCCTGCACGGTGGCGCGCAAGTCTTCCCACGGCGCGCAGGTTCCGGCATGCAGCTCATCCTCCCTTTCCTCTGTTGCGCTACTCACTTGCGCGACCACACCAAAACTTGCACAAACTTCTTTCCTTTTCCATATATTGAAGTTATGATCTTGAAAAACAATAGTCGCGCAAGGTTACAAGCCTCCTAGTCATCGGTGAACAAGTATCTTAACGGCATGCAGGCCACTTGCGCGACTAGCCCAAAACTTGCGCGACCCTTATCCCTTTTCCATTTTTCCATGTTCTGATCTGGAAAAACATATGGTGCACAAGTTTCCTCTCCTTCAAGTACACGGTGCACAAGTATCATTGCCAAAAACACTTTTCTCCATTTGTCGATTTTCAGGCCTAAAAAATTGGCAAACACTGGGAAACGGCGCCACCTTCAATACTGTTGTCTGCTTGAACTGTATGATCTCTTTGCTGGTACATATTATGAAATTCCACTGAGGATTGACAAAAAACACAAATAATACTCCAAATCATGCGTAGAAGACCATGGGTCCAACAATTATTAGACTATAACTTCTTCAATTGAGATAAATGAAACACATTAATAAAACTTGGTGGTAAATCCAACTGATAATCCATATCACCAAATCATTCATGTTTCTCAAAGGGGACAATGTACCAAAGATAAAAATTTCCTTTCTTACTAAAATAAATATTCCCAATATTTAGAGTGATTAAAAATAAAACATGATTATCCACATAAAATAATAATGATCATCGATGATGATCCACAAAAGATTTTTGATGACTCTAAGAAGTCACTATTCTCTTTTTGATCATCTGAACATTCTCTATTTCCTCATGAACAAGGAAAGTTTTGATATGTTAAGTCTCCCCTGTTTCCACCCAAAAAAGTAGAGAATAATAAGGATAACCATACAGTTCTTCAAAATGATCCCTATGTATCATGTCTTGATAACTATTATTGTATGAAAGCTCCACTAATTGTATACACTCTTCCCATGAGCCTCTAAAATTCCTCACAAAAGCTATAAGCATGTTTTACCACATTTGGATCATCTTATTGGATTTTATATCTATTTGAGGATGAAAAGTTTTTCTCATTTTTAGATATTTTCCATGGGATTGTTGTAAGGGATTCTAAAAATAAGATGTAACAATCAAAATTGGAATGCTATGCATCTTTATAATTTCTCAAATATAGTGTTTGGAAAATTTTACCACCACATTAGATTCATGAATATGGATGAAGTAAGTTGAATTCATGATCCAATTCACAATCAACCATATGGAATCAGGCTTATTAGCCATTCTTGGTAGACCTATGAAAAAATCCATAGCTATTTTATCCCATTTTCATATGAGAATTGGTAAAGAATGCGACATACCAGCTAGTCATTGGTGTTCCACATCCACTTGATGATAGGCGAGGCATATCAAGATAAGTTATTATACTTTTCTCTTTATTCTAGCTGATCAAAATAGTTATCTCAACATTTTATGCATATTATAGATTTTAGAATGAGAATCTATTATAGAATTATGGTAGGTTGGAAGAAGTTTCTTCTAGTAGGTCAGAGGAACCATGATATGATCTCTAAGACATAGCATAAATCTCCCATATAAATTTCATCCCTCAATGGTCTCCCTACCATTGAGTTGTGACCTCATGGTTAAACATTTAGGATCAGATACATGAGCTTTCTATACCTTCTAAAACAAATCAAGAACTAGTCAAGTATGAATGAAAACCAAAGTATGGCCTTTTTCCACATAATCTAATTGCATACCCGATATAACTAAAAATGGTTTCTAATGACCCGATGCTTCTTTATCCAACTAATTATATGAATTTTGAATTAACTTATAAACTGTAATATTTATTTTTCCTAGTGTATACATCAATTTAAAGTTAAACATCTAAAGATATTCCATCCATCTATGTTTCCTTTGGTATAAATGTCTTTATGATAAAATTTGTTTCAAGCTCTTATGATTCTTAAACATCGTAAATTTCACACTAAAATGATAATGATGATAATTCTTTATGGAATGAACATAAAAAACCATTTCAAAGTCATTTTTTGATTAGTTCTTCTCATGAACTTGTAACTGTTAGAATCCATAAGCAACAATATGATCTCCCTATATGAGAACATAACCCAACCTAGATCCCAATGCATCAAAATAGACCACATAACCTCATCATGAATTAGGAAATGTAAAGATAGGTGATGATATAAGGAGAACCTTAATATATTAAAAGGATTTATTGTATTCATCAATCCATTGGAAATTAATTTTCCTTTTCAAAGATATCATCAATGAGTTAAGTCATGAAAATCATTAATAAAGCATCAGTAATATCTTGCTAATCCAAGGAAACTAGGTATCTAAAAAACATTCTTCTATGGTTTCCATGAGATAACATATTCTATCATTTCATGATCTAAAAAAACGTATCTTTTAAAAATGATGTGACCAAGGAAATTTACTTCTTTTATCTATAAATTACAATTTTAAATCTTATCATAAAGGTAATTCTCTCACAAGATACCCAACATTGTGGCCAAGTATTGTTCATGATCAGGCTTTATCCTAGAATACACCCAAATATCATCAACGAACACTACCACAAGGGTGTCAAGATAATATTAAAAGATCCAATTCATCAATTACATAAACAATTTTGGTTCATTTATAAGACCAAAGGGAATAATTACATATTCATAATGAACATAGGATCTCTTGAAGGCTATATTCATAATATCCTTATTATAAATCCATAATTGGTTATATCCTGATCATAAGCGAATTCTATAAAACCATAGGAATCCCCTCAATTTAAAAAATAGGTCATAAATTCTTGGAAGAGGATATTTGTTCTTTATTGTAACCTGGTTGAGTTTTCAATAATCAAAAAATAAATAAAAAGAGTTCCATCCACTTTCTTTATGAAAATAACTGGTGCAAACCACATAGACGTGCTTGGTTGAATGAACCCTTTGATATGAAAATCTTCTAGATAAAAATTCAATTTATTTAATTATATTGGTTATATCCTATATGAAAAAAGTAAAATAGGACTAGTCCTTGGAAGGATATCAATTGTAAATCCCACTTTTACTTTGAGTGGAAAACTAGAAAAAATATTGGGAAATACATCAGGAAATTGTTCAATGATATTTGGGAAATATCTGTCTTATTTATTCAATAAATTTCAAAGTAGCCACTACTAACTGATAAAATATAGTTCCAACTTTCATAACTAAAGGTCCTTCTTTTATTTTATTCACATCCTAATATCCTTTAAAAATATGCATGACTCTATAAGAATATGTGAAACTAAACTTCTTTGCAAAACATTTGATGTTTTCCTTGAAAGACTATAACAAATAAATTCCTAGAATCAATTCTTAAATATCCATCTCAATAAGAGAAACCCCAAACATATTTAGCCCCATCGATTGTTACAGAACATGTTGCACATTTAAAGGCTTGACACTCTCATTTTACCCAAAGTGTTTGAAGTTTTAAGGCAGAAGACACCATCTCGACATGTAAACCCATGTGATACACAACACGAGAAGCGATAAAAGAGAATTACTGACCTGTATCAAACAGTAATTTCATGAGAGTAGAATTCAAAATATTCATACCTTGCATCATTGAAAGACCAAATTAATAATCTTTTAACATCTAATATACACTATAAATCTATTTAATCACTCTTTTCTAATCCTAATTTACTTACTAAGATTGGATAACCATATGATTCATGGTGCTCCTAGAATCACAATAACTCACTTGATTCCAGGGGTGAGAGTTATTTTACTGAGATTTCCCCATCAAAACATATGATTTCTAAGAAACATGTGATCTATCTTCAACACCAGAATTTGGATCAGTCTGATAGTATCATTGGATAAGTCCTATATAATTATAGTTGTGAAATTATTGAGGAGGTTTCATACAGTATCAATTATTATGATAAGTATAACCACATTAGAAAAAAGTATGATTTATATTTGGTCCTAAAGAAAATTTAACTAATCCAATGGTCTGATTCTAAGACGCTCTACTACCTTTGAAGTAGGTTCCCCACTTCTTATTATTCCAAGCATTTGAGTTCCCAACCATTCTTGTGCTGATAAACAGACTCCCTCCATTCATACTTCCAAAGATATCTCTTTCTTCCCCCATTACTCTATTTAATGTTTCTATATAATCTATAATAGAAATAATAGATATCTTAGAGATAATCTATGATTGATGTTTGTAAACAAATATGTGTTTCTTTAAGGATGCACTAATGGAAACGTTTGGGGAAAATAAGACCAAGTTCATAAACTTAGCAACATACTCTATGACAAATGGAGTATCTTGATTCAATCCAAAGAAATCATTCATTCTTGTGATCTTGAATGTGTGAGGTTAGAAATATTTATTGAAAAATTATTTAAATTCTTCATATATAATTCCTTGGTCAGTTTTCAAAATGAAAACTAAATCCCACCATTGGAATTCAAAATCCTAAAGAATATAATTATACAACTTAAATTTCATCTTTTCTGATTTACCCAATAATTTAAAAAATAGTTCATTCTATTCAGAAACTCCTCCACTTTTCAGGATCATAATCCCCCTGAAATATGGATGGATTTTATTTCTAAAACTATATGTATTGGAACAATTTTTAGGGTTCATTATTCTGATTTCCTCTATCAATGGATATAAAATACTGAATGATAACCTAGATATGTTTTCAGTTCACTTGCAGACCAGGTTTAACCACATTTTCGTCATCCACTTCTTTCTAATTCTTTAAATATCTACCTAGTGTCATTATTTACAAATAAAATAACACACTATTTAGTCATCACTTAATAGAAACTGAAGGATTATAATATTCCAAATTAGTATAAGAAAAAATAATTACCACTAGTATTTCTAAAAATCAAACATTTTAACCAGTTTTTATAATTATAAAACTCAAAATAAAATTGCATTCCTAGTACTAAGTCTCACTCTAAATGCATGTTATGAAACACTCATTATATAAACCCATGATGATGAGATGAAAACACCCCTAAATGTGTCTGAAAAAATTTGTACTCGGACACCCTAGTAACTTTAATTTCATTATAAAAGGTTATCTATGTCTTTTTAAGACATACATTTAAAGTTATGACCTTCCTATCTTCTTTATATCATTACAAGAGATAGATGAACAAACCAAGACTGATACCATTTGTAAAATACCCCCAACTCATTGTCTTGAGAAGAAATGGGATGAAAATAACTTTTATGTGACACCCTCAAGACACCAAAGACCAAAAATAAATTCCAACAGATTTAGAAAACATTGGGGGTGAATTTTCTATTTAGGGATATAAAAACCTGACAATATAAAATCTAAACATCCAAACCACTTACATGATGCAAGAGTTTAAACAATATAACCAAAATATAAACCCAAAATTAATTCAATATTAGAGTGACACCAAAACATGGTATACCAACTGACAAAATGAAAGGACATCATGACTCAAATACATCAATGTTACATGATACCAGGTACCACATGAACTAGATCTAAACTCCAAACCACCTATGATGCCCATAGTATCAAGATGAATCTCTAGAGAAATAAGATATATTTTCCTTTCCTGGTTCTTGATATATTTCTTATTCAAACACATCAAATTTCCCAATAAGGGTGTGAGTATAAACTCAGAATAAAATCCTAATAGATTTCCCAACACATGCCACTTGGACAAGAACCAGTTATAACATTTCATGAAAACAATTGAAAATTAGTTATATATTTTATATAAATCTATATGTGAAATAATTTTGAGAAAACCATAACAATCACATTTCTATTAATTCATACTTAAAGTAACTATTCCTATAGTCACACACACATCTATAAATATCCTTACTCTCAATCTTGGTGTTACCATTAACATTGGTACTTGATGACCATAATTCACCTTACATTGATAGTGGCACTTCATGACCACACTCTGTACAATTTGAACACACACTAACCAATTTATGAAAAATTACATTCTAATTAATTTTATATAAAATAAATATTCCTTTAGAAAACATTTCATCATAAATAAGTCTTTTTTTATACCAGTGCATAATTTTAAACCCATCATTTTAAAATTAAAAGTAAGAGGGTTTTCTAGAAGCCATCCAATTATCCATAATTCTAAAACATACAACAAAACAGTTTCTTTTAATAAATAACACAAAAATACAATATAAAATAAAATAAAAACCATTTAATAAGACTAAGAATTCACGTTATATACAAGTAATGATGATAGAGAATCCAGATACCTCTCAACAGATCGAAAAAATAAATAGACACTAAGAAATTATAGATCTGAGCTCACAACACCATCCCTTCAATAGATCCAACAAGATCTCAACAAGATTCACCTCATAACATATAGATCAATCCATAACAGATCAGATATATGGCTCTAATATAGAGGATAATAATTGATCTAAGGAGAATAAGGGTGAATGAATAAGAAAAAGGAATTTCCATTTATTAAGGATCTCCAATGCACTTTGATTGATAAAAAAAGATTATTCTGATTCAAAAGGAACCGAATTGGAAGCCTAGGAGAGGAGAGGATCTTGATACCCTAGAATAGTAAACTAATAATGAGGGTTTTGGTGCCTTAATCCACATTTAAAATTAATTTTTATATCAATAATATTCATATCACAGTTAGGTCGTATAATTTCAAAAACTATTCACCAACCATGCACTTGCTACTCGACATTACTCGAGTTCAAGCATCGTTTTTGCATCATATTTTAGAAAACCATGATCCAATAGTGTCGTGCTAATGCATCAATGCCAAATCCTCACACAGTTATATCGTATGGGTTAACAAAACATGCATAAACCATGCTTCTCCCACTATATCCTTTCATACAATTTTCCTTAGCATGAACATAATTTAAAAAAATATTACTTCAACCATGTTTCTACCTAGTGACTCATAGTATATCCTTGCACAATTTCCAAGATATAGTGCATGATTTCTGCCGACCGCACTCAAAGCATGCACCTCCATAGCACATTAAAGAAACTCCAAAACCTTCTAAAAACTCTAAAAAATCATCATAAGTATTATCTATGATCAAAATATATAATAAAACAGATAAGTACTTAAAACTAGAGGTGTTATAGGTATGACAGGAAGTTTACTATATTTAACAACTTCTTGTCTATATTTGATTTTTAGCTTGTATTTGTGTAAGATTTCAGAGTAATGCTAATGAAATTCATTTAAAGGATGTAAAAATAATAATAATTTCTTCTAAAGGTTCTATAAACCTTGGTATCTTTTATTTATGAAAAAATAATTTTGACTTAAAATTTTACATAGATTCAGATTTTGGAGGTTATAAAATGATATTAAAAGAACAAGTGAAATGTGTCACTTTCTAGGAATAAATCTTAGTATCCTAGTTATCTATGAAACAAAACTTGGTTTATTTATCCACTGGAGAAGTAGAATTCATAACCGATGGAAGGTTTTATGCTAAATCCATTTTAATTAAGAAAAATTTATATGAAATTGTTGTTTTATTTTAAACTTTACCTCTTTTATGTGATAATTACTCTAGAATTATGATATCTAATATTCCTTTAAATTATTTTATAAATAAAAACATTGATGTTAGAGATAAGTTTATTATCATATATGTTCCAAAAGGTAAAATATATTTGGAATATATTCCAACATAATATCAACATCAAGATATTTTTATTAAACTGTTGGATTCATCAATGTTTGAGATAATCAAATATGAACATGGTATTTTGGAAGTTTAAATTAAATGTTTGAACTGATTTTTTTTATGGAATATATTTGTGAATAAAAAATAAATTTTCAAAGATAAAACCATTACACCTTTAGAATACCAATGCATGTAAACTTTATAAATTTGAAATTGATCATAGTTATGCATTTTGTTATCGTTTGTTTAGTAAGAATGCTTTATCTGGTTGAATTTTATGGTTTATTGACATGATATTAAATATTGTTTTCATATCTATCCAATGATCATGTAATTAGTTTATTATTTATAGTTCAATTAAATATAATTTCACTATTGATTACTATTTGATTAATTTCATAACAATTTATTTAATTACTTGAATATATTTCCATGGGTTCATGGCTCCTGGAGTTTTCTAAATTATGTTTCAGAAGGAGTTATATAATGTTGTATACAATTTGTTTTTAATTCCTGCAACCAAATTTCTAAAGATGCCTAATTTTAAATAAAGAAGTGATTTTTTATTAGGGGGTATCTAATTTAATAATCCATATCTTCTATTTATTTAAATGTTAGTTACTTTTATGTTTAGAATTCATGGATTTAGAGGGATATTTACTATTTAAAATTTGAAATTTATTTAAAATTTTTTCTATATATTATTAAATCTATTTTCTTAGTATTTTAATTTTTTAATAATTATTACCCTTACAATTAATATTATTTATCTTAGGAGAAGTTAAAATTTTCATTCTAGGAATTATTAAATATTAGAAGGACCATCCTTATTTATATCCTGTTCGAACCATGGCTATTCTATGCATGAATTGGAGTATGGTTTGTGTTTGTGGTCAATACTTAGTGGAAGTTCAGAATGTGTGCTAGTAAAGTGATCATACAGTTCAAGAAGAAAACAATATTGAAGGTGGCTCCGTTTCCTAGTGTTTGCCAAATTTTTGGGCCTCAAAATCGGAAAATTAAGACATGGATTGTTGGTAAAAGGAGGTGCATGCAAAGAGGAAGTGGTGCATGAAAAAGAAGGGATGTGCATGAAATATTTTATTTGGTTGCAAAAAAAACATGTTGTGCGAAATAGTGGATTGAGGTTTTTCACACAAATAGTGTTTTCGAATCAGAACGTTGAAAAATGGAAATGGAATGGGATGCGCAAAAAATTTGGAGATATGTGCGAAAATGGTACCTACGTGAAATATTACGCTCCAAATGAGAGTTTTTTTTCACTCCATAGGGGGTTTTGCATGCAGGGGTCTGAGATGCCTATAAATAAGAGGTGACCCCCCTCATTCCGTATGGTGGAAGACTTAGAGAGGATCTAAGGTCTGATGTGCGTAAAAGGTTCACGTAAAGGGTCTTGCGCAAAAAATCCTGAGATGTGGGAAAAATTCCGTGTTGCGTAAAATATTCCACGTTGTGCGAAATATCCTGGATCACGCAAAAAAAATTTAGAGTGGTGCAAAAAATTTTAGGCTTGTGTGAAAAATTCTGGATCGCGCGGAAAAATTGAGAGTTGCACGAAATATTCTGGCTTGGGTGAAATATTCCAAGTTGTGCCAAAAATTCCGGCTTGTGCGGAAAAGGTGAAGTTGCGCAAAAAACATGAGGTCGTGCATAAAACTTTCTGTTGCCCGAAATTTTCAGTGAAAGATGTTTGTACATTCTTGACTATCCGGTTTAGTGGTTCAGTGCATTCAAGTGCATCGTTTCTGAACTTCGATGCAAGTAGCGTCTCATGCTAAGTAGAGGCAAAGAATTTAATGAAAATCTATGGAAGGGACCTTCACGTCTATAAACTGACTTGGACTTCACCAAAGGAAGTGAGCCAGGGGGAGTCAACAGGAGTGACCTGAGGGATGCAGTGAGATATCCCTAAACTTTTGTAAAGGCATCATTCCTAGGACAAAGTGACTGTACATGAACATTGTAATCTATAGCTAGTGAAGTTTAGTGAAATTTGGTACAACGGACAACCTATCGGCGTATGCTCCTTGGTCATATCCCTTTGTGGTGAACCAAGTAAAAGTGTTGTGTCAACTTCCTACTTTCATTTGTTTGATAGGTTTAATAAGTTCCAATCAACATTGGAACAGGATCCACAACTTAATAAAAATATTTAACACCCTGATTCACTCCTCCCCTCGCAGGGTGTTCCGGGGTCCTTCATATTCTACTTTGATATATACTGTAAGAAAGGGGAAGTCAAATAGTGGATTTATTAATGTTGAAAATATTGTTTCCAAAAAGGGGAAGATATACTTTAATAATTTACCTTAAAAAATTGATAATTTAAAAAAAGGATATAATTTATGAAATTATATCGGTCTTTTAATTATAAAAAGGTAGAGATTGTTTGGTATCTCCTTATCACTTTATATTATTTTGATAATTAAAAATATACATTTTAGTTATTTATGTTTTTTTAATTACAAAATTTTTATCTTTTTCCCTCTAACATGAGTGAATAAATGTATTTTAATCTCCCACTAACTGTAAAATAAAATATTATTGTTGATATTTTTTATAGAATTGATGATTATGGAAATATTCTGGGTTATGAGAATTATAAGAAAATTATACTTATAGAAAAATGATGCTTATAGGATTATTGATTATTATGGGAAAATAATTCATGTGGGAATATTGATACTTATAGGAAAATGATATTTATGGAAATATTTATTCATATGCTCTGTATGATGATTACACACATTTTAATGCTTATAAAACCGATGCTTATGAATTCATCCTTATGGGAAAAACAATGCTTACACGTATTTTAATTCTCATATAATTAATGTTTACACATAATAATTCTTACACTATAAGAGAATTATGTTTATATAGAAAAATAAAATTATTTATATAAAATTCATGCTTATACAGAATGATGCCTAATAAAAATTCATAGTTACACAAAAATGATTCTTATACCTGTTTCAACATTTTTTTTGAAATTTGGAAACTTTTATGTTTTACATATCTTTTAATATATTTATTTAATGTATATTTTTTATATAAGTTTTTATTATTTTAATTATTTGAGAATTATTATAAATTATTTAGATACTATGAAAATTTATTTGGAAGTATTTTTGGATAATTAAATTATAGAGATTAATCAAGTTATATTTTTCACATTGTATTATTGAAAAATATGATATTCAAATTTGAATTATTTGTAATATGAAGAGTTTGTGTCAATTGATTTATAGTATTATTCAAATGATTTTAATATTGATAGTTATGGAATAATAATTTTCTTATTTTTTACTCATTCTAATGATTTCCACTATATAGCTAGTTATTGTTTTTTTTTTCAAATTACTTAAGTGAAACAATGTGAATATTATTTCTTTCAAACTAAATGAAGAATACATGTGAACCATTATAGGGGTTTGAATGAAAAACTTTTAATTAGTTCATTATTTTAATACATGTAATTGTGATTCAAAAAATATATAATTAAATGGCTAATATTTTGAAGATATTGTGCATAAATAAACCCCATAAAAATAGTTTCACATAACCAGTTCGTTAGAATAGAGGATGAAGATATTTTGATATATACCATATAAAATACATTTGGAAATACATAATACTAAGAATTGACATGGATAACTTCATAGTACTGATCATTTAATTTTAAAAGAGAAAATTGTTTCCTTGACACTCCAAAACTACTTGTTCAACTGATTTTTGTGGTTCTTTATTTTTTTTATCTTTTCTATGCACTATATTTATGGTTTGTGATTTTTCATTCAAAACCAAGACCTTAATATTTGGGTTATACTTACCCTATAAAATATATATATTGGGTTGTGGATCCATGTGAAAAATGTAGTTTCTTGGTTATACTATATCTAGTAAAAGGAAAGGGATTCAATTATGGCCTGGTCTAAATAATGTCATGTTATGTTCTTCTTTCACTTAAAAGGAAGGTTCTGGTTTGTAACTCTAGGTGCAAAAATTTCCGGATTTAGGTTGTGCTTCTAAGGGTTAAATATTTAGTTTTAAAAGGTTGTGACTCCTTTAAATAGTTAGGTCACTTATTACAACGAGTACCACACTCTCATATTGAGAGTTTGAAGAGTATATATTGGATTACTTTAATCCAAACTAATATAAAAATACTTCTGTTAATATTTTAATTTCAAATATATATTAACATAACTCTGATAAGAATTTAATTTTTTTTAAAAAGGACAATTCACTCCACCACAATTCATTCATATTAACTATGGGGCCAAACAAGAATATAATCAAGAAAAATGTACAAATAAACAAACATCGAAACAAGTGAATTTCCAATAAATGTCAGATTTAATTTTACAAGAGAAAATTATCATATATTGAAAATTATTTAGATAAAATTAATATTATTTTTGAATAAGGATTTAAAAATTATCCAATAGTGATTTTTTCATACTATTCTGAGACAGTCGAATTTAGGGTAAAAATTAAATACCGTATAAACAAAATATGTGTTTTATGACATCATAATGACACCAAAATGATGTAATAAATACCATAATGGTTATTATTGGACCAATATGTTTTTTATAAATAAAATAATGTTATTTTAGTTTTGTTTTACTAATTTTATAAAGATTTAGTGAATCCACCAAAATTTATAATATATTTTATGATTTTAAATTAATTTCTTTAATAATGTGACTCACATCCACAAAAGCAAGGCTAATATTTTTATATTTTCAGAAAATTTACTTATAAAATAATGTTTTCCACTTCTATTTGGAATCAACCATGTGAAAAAGTCCTTGTAAGGTTTGTGGTTTTGAATATTTAATTATATAGATTCCAAAACCTATGTTTGTGAAATATTAAATAATTACACTATGATTTCCTATATAAACAAACCCAAGATCCCACTTCACTTCACTCAAAATACTTTTAGAACATCCCTACTCTATCATAACCTCTATATATTCCTCCCAAACTGCCCCCAAGATCCCAAGAATCCTCTACCAATCAATTAGGATCACACATCCAAGTGAGGTATCCTTACTTTCATTCCTTTCTCATTTTATCCAAGTTTATTTATGTTGTTATACCCTTTTACTTTCAATTAAAAATTTTGGGGGTATTATTTATAACCTACCCCATACTTCCATCATTATTTTAGAATTATTAGAGACCCATTTATCTCTCATTAATACCTTCTGTGTACACCTGTTACCATGCTGAAATTCCGTAAGAGATTTCTCTCTTCTTATTTACATTCAAGAAGTTATTCTATAATATATATCTAAATTCCATTTAATATTCTAGGATATTATGTTTCATGATCCCCTTACTATATATTTCATTTATAAATGATGATATACCCCTTTATTTCTCATCAATCCAATTTATAAATTTTTATATGAGACCGTTATGCTGCCAAAATTGCACCATGGTTTTCAAAGCCAAAATCATCATGTAGTTAATACCATACCTATTTCCCTATCAAGGGTATTAACCTTTATACACATATAATTATTTAATGATAATTAAATTTATGTATTATACATTCTTTTATCGTGGAAAAAATAATGACGTTGAATGAATCCATGTTATATGATCTATGTGGTACACTTAAGAATGAGATAGAAATGATTATGAAGGGTGTGCCCTGATAGTGCTCCAATGCATTGGGTAATGTTTAATATTATGATACATCATGTTGGGAAATGGTTTTACCTAATTACTTTTAGGAAATTTTTTCACCACGTTGGGACATGGGTTTACCTGATTCCATTATGTTAATGATGCAGTGTTTTAAGTTGTTGCCACATTACCATGTCATGATAATCATGCTTTATCATGCCTTTATGTTCATGTTTCTCTTGTGATCCATTGATATGAATATTTCATAACATGTATTTTATTCTTCATGTTATTCATTTTTTAATCCCTTAATGGGATTTATAGATTAATATTTTCTTATATATTTCCTCAGGTTATCCCATGCAATGTTAAGTACGAAGGTAAGTTGTGGTCATGTAGAATAAGTTTTCAACAAAGATGTTGTATTTTATGTCTTAAGTTGTCATGTAATGTTCCTAATACTCAAATACACTTGACCTATTGATATTATATGTTTTATTAAGTTCATTAGTATGTATTAAACCATGTTTAAATGTGTAGTAAAGATCATGGGTTTTATAGTTGGTATCAGAGGATCAATTTAGTTATTTTTTGGATTTGGATTAGAAAAACCTAGTGAAAGCCTTATTGATGAGACTAAGTATAAGAAAAAAATCCCAAAATTTTGGTTAGTATATAGTAAGTGGTTTATCAAAAAAATAGATCCCTATATATATATGAACAAGTAGAGGTGGCTCTGGCACAAATGTATCTTAGGGTAAAACCTGAAAACACCGGTTTGAGCTAAACTCGAATGGGAACTAGTGCACGATAATGGGCCTTGTTGCACTCTTTGTTTAACACTATTAGGGGATAAGATTAAATAAACTCATAAGAATAGTATGAACCATTATTAAAGGAATAAAAAAGTCCCATAAGAATATATGTTAGAAAATAGATCATGGATAACTTAGATCGAAACATATAAATTTATAAGTTAAGAAAATAAATTTAATTTATAAGTTATCACATTTTTCATTGTATTCCCATTTATGTGTTTAATAGTTTAAAATAATTACCCCTAATTTTGATTTTATTTTTTCCAATGGTCGATAATAGGAGGACTCAGGCTAAGAACTGATGCGGAGATCAATGTGATGACTATTCTAGTGAGATGTCCAATCTGATGGGAGTGGGAATCACAAAATTTGTCACAATACACTCTCAGTTAACTCATGTTTGGAACAGAAACATGGGTCAAGAGGAATACCCAGCCCCATAAATAAAGAAAAAGTTTCAATCGATAGAATCATGAGACAAAGGCCTCCTACTTTCTATGGATTATCTGATCCCTTAATCACCAAAAAATGGATCAACTATTTTAAGAAGATCTTCTCAATCCTTCAATATTAGAATCAAGATAAGGTTTTTATTGATGATTATAGTATGGAGGGTGAATTTGATCAATGGTGGACATTGATAAAAATATATAAATCTTGAGGAAGAGATCAAAGTTTTGGAATGGAAGGATTTTCTGAAATTTTTTTTCAATAAATATTTTCCTCACACCCTCAGACTTAATATGGAAAGTGGCTTCCTTTACCTTAAGCAAAAGGGTGATGAATCTATTAGAGAGTATGAGGAAAACTTAACAAGGACTGTATTATACTCCTCCATCATTGTTGTTACCCCTGAATTAATGGTTGACTGCTTCTTTGGTGGGATAAAACCTACCCTATAGAAAGCCATAGTGATCCGTGACTTTGGTAGCTAGGAGAAAATTGTCTGATGTTCCCTCAAAGTTGAAATGGGGATCAGTGAATCTTAGGGGTATCATGGGGATAAGAAGCATAAATTGGAATTTAATTCTAGAAGTCCGAAGGATAAATCCAATAGTGCTAAGGAATTATAGCACCCCACTTTCTAAAGATACAGAAAGAAGCACCCCAGAAATTTCTTAAAGGGGATAATGAAATGATTTATGTGTGGAAGATATGGGCACCTAGTAAATGTTTACCGACAAGAAAAACCCAATTCTAAGAAAGAGGATAGAAATTCTCTATTCGACCCTCAACGCATTGTTCATTGCAACAAATACAAAGAACTAGATCACTTTCAAAACTAGTTTCCTAAATCAAGGATTTTAGAAGGAAACCAACAACCTCTAAGGCATCAAGGGTGAGCGTTTTTAAATCACTACCACCAAAGTGAATCCCAACAAAAAATTGGTGAAAAGTACACCAGTTATTCATTAAAGAATAGTGAACATAATTTCTGATTCTAGTTCTATGAATTATTTTATATCCTAAAAGTTTATTAGAACAATCGAAACACCACAAAAAATCATGGAAGTAGAGATGTCAGTGAGAATGGAAAATGTGAAATTATTGCATCCTATGAATATAACTCCTCCCCTGTGAATATTTGTGGATTAAACTTCCCAAAGAACCTTATCATACTCCCTTTGGTGGGATTTGATGCAATTCTTTTCATGGATCAGATTTACCTATATAGAGCCAACATAAATTTCCGTGAAAGGTAAATCGATCTCCATATAGTGAAACAAACCCTATATTATACAAGTACATGGAGGAGGATGAATACCCCTCAACACCATCATCCAAATAATGGATATTACTACCCTATGAGTATGCATATCTTGCTTAGATGACTGAGTATAAGGAAGGATCCTTACTCTAATACATGCATATTGTAAGAGAATTAACTAATGTGTTCCCGGAGGAATTTCATGGTCTTACTCCTAGAAGAGATGTTGAATTCTTGATTTATCTTATACCTATGTCATTTCCAATATTCAGTACTCTGTATAGAGTGGTTGTTGTGGAGATTTAAGAGCTAAAGAAAAAACTACAGGAGAATCAGGGTAAAGGGTTTACACACCCAAGTGTTTCACCATGGGGTGCACCAGTCCTCTTCATCAAGAAGAAGGATGGGTCAATGCGCTTGTTCATTGATTATAATGAGGTCAAAAAAATCAAAATAAATAAAAAGTATCCTTTGCTACAAATTTATGAATTATTCGATTAGTTATGTGGAGCACAATACTTCACCAAGGAGAATCTGCGGTCGGGATATTACCAAGGGTGAAGAAGGAGGATATCCCCAAGATTTCTTTTTTGTGTATGGTACGGGCACTATGGATTCTTAGTAATTCCTTTAGGACTCACTAATTCTCTATAAATATTCATGGAATTGATTAATAGAGTCTTTATAGATTGCCTTGACAAATTCATGGTAGTATTTATTGATGATATTCTAATATACTAAAAAATAAAGGAGGAGCATGAGTAGAATCTGAGAACTATTCTAGAGAACTTTTTAAAGGATAATATCTATGAAAATTAGAGTGAGTGTGAGTTCTAGTTGAAGGAAGTATCATTCTTGGGGAATATAAACAAAAGCAATGGGATATCTGTGGATCCTTCCAAAACAAAATCATTTGAGGGATGGATGAGGCTAACATCTAGGCCGGATATCCGTAACTTCCATGTAACACCACAAGATTTCATATTATGTAATCTCTTTAAAGTAATATAAAATCTTATATTGCATGCAACACCAACATCACTTGAGTTATTCACAAGATTGAGTCTCTACGAAACAACACGTTAGAATTATAGTTATTTAAAAAATATATTTATTTATCAATTAAATATTGTAATATGAATGGTAAAAAATAAATTTTAAATGTTATTTACAATGTTTTCACATTAAAAAAACATATTTATAATGAGATGTATATGTTTTGTTAAAATAGTTATATATTTAGAAAAATTATTTTCTTAAAAGAACTACTTTATATGTCCTTTTGTGAATAATTATAAAATTAATCTTAGACACCCCCAAAAATTGAATTGGGTAAAATATACTTCATTTTTGAATTCGGAATATCAAAATTATTTTAAAGCGAATTTTTGGTATTTTTCTAAAAACATTAAATTTTTGATGAATAGTGAAAAATACTACACTCTACATAAAAACCGAATTTTTCATTTAAATAATTATTTTTAATTAAAATTTTTCTTAAAGATAAAATAGATACATAATAAATATATTTATCCAATGTAGTTCATTGGAGTAATTTTATAATAATATTAGATATATAAAACCTTATTGAACTTTATAACGTCTTTTACTCACCTTCAATGCACATTTTCAAATCCGCATAAAACGTAATTTTACTGCTTCTATGAATTTAATTTCATAAATCTAACAGAAATAGTTGTCATCGATAAGTAAAATTTGGTTCAATAGGATGAAAATAATTTTTTTGAATAGTAACTTTTGAATTTTATTTACCAATGTTAAAAGTAAATAGGGTAATTATAGGTAAAAAAATATTATAATAATAAAAAATTACCCCAAAACATGTCCTAATTCTATTGGATAAGTGTATTTATAATTAAATCACCCTTAAGAAAAAATATGATCCTTGTTTATCCACTTGGATTAGATTAGGAAATTTATTATATTTTATTTAAAGAAGAGTTAAAAGTTTTAAATTCAAAGTTTAATAACTAATTTTTTTTTAATATAGGGTTATACATAGGATAAATTCAACTATAAATATTCATTATAAAGAAGAAAATATTTCCTACATCATATTATTTTATTTATAATTTTGTTAAATTAAATAATTTAATTTATTTATGACATAATGATGATAAAGTAATTACATTATTAATGAATGATTAAAATAATTGATATTATAAATTTTAAAATAAATGAAAATTGAATCTTATAATGCCATCCAAGTATTTTATAGTTGAATATGACATGTTAGGGTTGATTAAATTTATTTTTTTCAAAGTAATCAAGTTGTTATGACTTTCAAAAAAACCAAATACTAAATAATGTCAAAATTGACATTTATGAGTTTTTAAAACAAATACTATTTTATTAAATGATATAATAGTCCTAAAAATATAATATTCATCCAACAGACTTAGATAATGTTATATATGTCATTAATGAACTACTTTATGTTATTTTTTCATTTGATAGTAACTATATTAACCATTTAGTATATAACTACAAGAAGACATGGTAAAAGTTAAACAATTTAACTAAGGGTTATGTCTAAAAGATAAGGTTAATATGCTGACCTAAACATGTCCAAAACCGATTGGTTGAGAGGATAGAGACCCATCCCCACCTTATCCTAAAAATAAATCCATTTGGAGATATTATAAACTAAAAATAATTTTATAACAAATTAATATTTCAAGCATTTCCTAAAGTGCCCCTCACCTCTCTTATAAAAGGTTACTTCCCCTTCTCTTAAATTCACACCTCCAATGCCATTTGGCTCGGCCAAAAACTGATCAAATATCCTACCAACTACCGTCTCTTCATCTTACAGTACCTAATTTTATCATAAATCCAACCTAAGGATCCCTTTTGTTTGAATTAAAAGGAAGCACCAGAAGAAGAGGTAATTATTTTATCACCTCTTTCAGAGTTCTTTTCTTCTTCCATTTCCAATTTATTTGTTGTATACATACATAAAATATAACTAAAATAACTTCTACATATTTTGATGTTATTATAAATATGATAAAAATATATTCATTATTCTATCTGTCCTATGAATGACAAAGTCACCATACGTGCGTACATACGACTTACCGTCTCCATGCTATGGTGTAGTTTGTTTTTTAACATTATGTTATTTGGATGGATATAATGATGATTATTATGTATATAAATAATTAATATAACATGATAATTTTTCTGTATAATTAATATACCATCAAATTCCATATCGTTTTATCATTAAATAATTGATATCATCGCTCGTGTGTACATACGACTTACCATCTCCACGATGTGATGAGATTCATTTCCACATTCACCATTCAACGATGATTATAAGAATATATATTATTAATATGTATGTAATTTATTACATAATAATCCTACTTTTTGTATATATATATATGTATTTATGTATGTATTTACATATTTCTCATTCACTTACTTCTATTCAATATGATATGAAAACGGGAACATCGCTTATGCGTACGTATGACCTACCGTCTCTATAAACGGTGTATTACATTAAATATATCTATCTATTATACATATTTATATTCTAAATATATAATATATATAAATAAATTTTTATATTATGGAAGTAATTAAATCATAATATAAGTGATACGATTAAGAATAACAAGTTAAATCACATACGATAAAGAAATCAATTATTACCTGAAATGTTACTTTAACATAGAAATTATTATTAAATGGTTAGTATAAAGTCATAAATGAATCATGTATGATATCATAAATATGAATATGGATCTGGTATAATTTAATAACATACTATGGTTAGTATACATGAGTTTAAACATACCCTCAACCAAAGAAAAGTATAAGGTACGAGTTTATTCCTCAATCCCATTTTTAACCGAGACTGTTTATGTGTAAGTATTTACTGGGATATATTTATCATCCATGGACATGTTTCATAAAAATGTTTTCAAAAGGAATATTTTATGGTTTTTTGGAAGGTAATCTTTAGCAATATCATCATTTTAATTGCTTTAATGAATTATTTTATAATTTTTTTAATTAATGTCCAAATTTTTACAATGATTTTAAGCATTTATTTATATGGAAATTATTGTTTTAAAATGTTAATTCCTTTCAAAAGTTTCAAATTGGTATGGGAAAATTTGATTCAAAAATATCTTTTTAATGAATTCCTTTATCAATAGTGTGACTTTTAAATGATTTCACGAAAAAGAGATATTTCTCTCAACGAGTTTTACTGATCATTTTCAACTATGTTAACCTAATTTTCTAGGTATTATTATTTATTTAGGTTGATTTATTATAATACAATCTTCTATATTGTATTTAATGAATTATGATATGTTTGAATTCAGATATTTTATTTTTTTACCATTCATGGTTCATGGTTTAAGTATTGAAAATTCATATGCTAATTTTAATATGAATGTTTATGTTTTGTTTTAACATTTTCAAATGAGGAATGTATTGGACTTAGTTAGTGAAGGGCATGGCCCGCTATAGCCCCTCGATGAATCGGTAGGTCTCATGAGATAAACTAGCGTCTTGGGAAAAGTCCTTGAAAAAATATTTGTGAATGGTCTTGCCACATGGACTTGATGTAGTAGTTATTATGTCTGACATTATGCATCCAATCGTTATGAAATTAGTTATTACATGTGATAATTTTACTAGTAGAATATCTATATGCTTGTATATATGGTAAAATTTGGTTTATTTTTTTCAATATTATGTTCAAGTTTATGTTTAGGAGGATGCTGTTTTTATTATAAATCTTTCTTTAAAAGTTTATAGCTTATGCTAAATTATTTACCCTTACTGAGCATCTGAGCTCACCCGTTTCATATGTTTTATTTTCCTGGGATGACAAGAAGTGTATTATGATTGATATGAAGGGTTAATATTGGGGAATAATGACATTATCAAAGGATTATATTTGCATTATTTTATGTTAGAAATTATAATTTAAAGTTCATGTATGTAATCTATTTTCCAAGAATGATAAACTGATTGGTCCTTTGGGACATGATTCCTTGTAATCATTCCAATGTATTAAAATAATACACTGGCTCTGGGATTCCGGGGTCAAGTCATTACATTTGGTATCAAAGGAATTTTAGCAACAACCTTGGAAATATATTTGGAAAACGTATATTAGGGATCATAAACCTATGATTGACTTTGAGGGTAAGTATAGAAGAACCCCCTAGAATTTTGGTAATGATCATGGATAACCTTGGATTAATCCAAAGATTTTATAGATTAAAAATTCATTCCTTTGATTTTGTGGTTCTTCAATGAGATTTGTTTCTCACCCAGTGATTTTTGGTCTTAGTAAATAGAGGAAACTGGAAGGAATTGGATTAACATTGAGTTCGATGGAAAATATAGTGATTTTGAGCAACAAAATCAGATAATGACTGGAGAGAAAGATATTGTAATTATGCCGAATTCGTTATCATGATATATGATTAACAATGTGATCTTTGATGACATTACTAATGCATCATGTAAGAGGAAGATGAAAATTTATAAATGTTCAAATTTTAAGAATCATAGAGGAAATAAGATTCAGTTTCCTACATGTCAAGAGGAATATAATAAGAACCTTGAGGAATACTTCAAATGGAGGGGAAGATGTTATTTCTACAGGAAAAAGGGTTATAGAGTGACCAATTTTTATGGAGTTCAATGTATCATCTGTAAAATTCATGGGAATTACCCAACTAAATGCCCAAACATAATAATATACCTCTAAAATAATGAAGGAAATGTTCTATGCCAACCATTAAATTGGATGGAATGTAGTATTATGTATTTGGATCCAAGAATTATGAATAATTGAATTATATAAGGAGTATTCAGTTTTTGTTTTTCATTAAGGTTTTTCAAGAATATGTTGAATTGTTATAAATGACAAGAATATTGATTTAAGGGTAATATTATATTTGGAGAACATATGATTAAGGTAAAGATAACCATTAATATGTTCCTTATCTTAAGATAATAATGTTATGTTGGAATAAGTAAATTGGATGATGCAAGTTTCTTAAGAACTGATTTTGGATTTGTCGACAAGAGGTTTATTCTCTCATGGATGAAGTGAAAAACTTTTTGGGACAAAATGAATAATCCACTATCTTTTAGAACAAGGAAACATTCTTGTTTTCAATAAGGATATCTGTTAATTCAGGTTGTTACTATGACTCAAGAGAATACATGATGAAGGTGTTCACATGTTTAGAATATGACAACCAAGAACTTACCTATGAGATATGGGAGATAAATTCTAAGTCGGTTTGGTTCACCTTTTTCTAAAGTGGTATATTTTTAATTTTTGGAAGTATTTTAAGGTTATCTGTTATTGGATAGTATAATTTATACTCTAGTTAAAGTTAGTTAGATTAATTTATTATCTCACTATAGGTAGACTTATGCATATGTGATAACTTGTTTTAACACATTTGGTGAGACAAATGGAATGACCTATCATTCTATCTATGGATCACATGATCTTCCAAAATTTCAGGAATGAAAAATTCTACTTCATTTCCTTGTGTAACAGATGAAATGAAAATAGATTGAAGCACAACAAAATGATGAGATTATGATAATGAAAAGTAATGAAATCAATTATGTTTTCTTGAGTTCTTATCATGATAGTAAATTAATTTTACCTCTTAAAAAAATGTATCTAAAAATATTTGTTATCCCAATGCCTTATCTTTTGTTGAGATCATGATATTTTAAATCATCATATATTAATGGCTTTAAGGCCCTTAATTTTCCATTTATTGTTCACTTGTTTGTGATTTATGACCCCAATCACTCCCTATAAATATTTATGTTTTCCTACAATTATGTATCTCTATTTTCAACCAATGTTCTCCTATTTGAAATCATAATTTTGTGGTTACTTTTTCATTTCACTTTTCCCTCTTATTAAGAGTAAATTTTATTAACCCTATTTCTAATGTGTGTTTTCTACAAAGGTATTTTTTATTTTCAACCTTTTATTTTCGAAAAACAATTTCAAATTGCGGGGAAGAAATTTATTGAAGGAGGAGATAATGTAACACCCCATGATTTCATAATATGTTATCTATTTTAAGTAATATAATAGCTTCCATTTCACACAACACCAACTTGGCTTGTGTTATACAGAAGATTGAGTTTCTTTAAAACAACACATTAGTATTATAATTATTTATACAATATATTTATTTATCAATTAAATATTTTAATATTAAGGGTAAAAAATAAATTTCAAATGTTATTTATAATGTTTTCACATAAATAAAACATATTTATAATGAAACGTATAAGTCTTGTTAAAATAGTTATATATTTAGAAAAAGCATTTTCTTAAAAGAAATACTTTTTATATCCTTTGTGAAGAATAAAAAAATTAATTTTAGACACTCATAAAAATTTAATTTGGAAAAATATACATCATTTTTTGAATTCAAAATTTCAAAATTAGGTTAGGGTGAATTTTCAGTATTTTTCTGAAAACATTCAATTTTTGATGAATAGTGAAAAATACTGCATAGTACATAAAAAATGACTTTTTCATTTAAATAATTACTTTTAATTAAAATCTATCTTAAATACAAAATAGATACGTAATACATATATAAGTCCAATTTAATTCATTGGAGTCATTTTATAAAAAGATTTGATATATAAAATTTTATTGAACTTTTTAACGTATTTTACCCACCTTCTAGGCACAATTACAATTTTTCATAAAACGTAATTTTAACACTTCTATGAATTGAATTTCAAAAATCTGAAAGACAAAGTTTTCATCAATAAGTAAAATGTGGTTCAATAGGATGAAAATAATTTTTGGTGGATAATAACTTTTTAATTTTATTTACCACAGTTATAAGGAAATAGGGCAATTAAAGGTAAAAATAACATTATAATTATATAAAATTACCCAACACATGTTCTAATTCTATTGGAAAAGTTTATTTCGACCCAAATAAACCTTAGTAAAAATATATGATCCTTTTTTATCCAATTGGATTATTTTAGTTCATTTATTATATTTTATTTAAAGAAGTGTTAAAAGTGTTAAATTATAAGTTTAATAACTAAACCATTTTTAATATAGAGTTATACATAAGATAAATTCTAATATAAATATTAATTAGAAAGATAAAATTATTTCCTGCATCTTAGAATTATATTTATAATTTTTATAAATTAAATAATTAAATATTTTATGACACAATGAGGATGCAGTAATTACCTTAGTAATTAAAGATTAACATTATTGATGTTATAAATAGTAAAATAAATGTAATTAGAAACTTTTGAGAAAATACACATATTTTCTATGAGAATATTACATGTTATGGTGGATTAAATGTATTCTGTTTGAAGGAATCAAGTTTTTATGACTTTCACAAAATCCAAATACTAAATAGTGTCAAAATTGACATAAATGAGTTTTTAAAACAAATACTATTTTATTTATTGATATAATAGTACTAAAAATCTAATATTCATCCAAATGAAATAGATAATGTTAGATATTTGATTAGTGAACAAATTTAATTTCTCTTGGAATTTTATATTAACTACATTAACCATGTAGTATAAAATTACAAGAAGACATGGTAAAAGTTAAACTATTTAACTAATGGTTATCTCTAAAAGATAAGGTTAATATGGCGACCTAAACATGTCCAACACCTAATGGGTGAGATTATTTTGACCCATACTAACCTTATCTTCTAAATAAATTCATTTTTACATATTATAAATAGAAAATAATTTTATAATAAATTAATATTTCAAGCTTATCCTAAAGTTCCCCTCACATCTCTTATAAAAGGGTACATCCACTTCTCTTAAATTCACACCTCCAAAGCCATTTTTCTCAGACAAAACCTGATAGAATCTCCTACCAACTACCCTAAATTCATCATTTAGGCCTTAATTTGATCATAAATCTAACCTAAGGAGACCTTTTGTTCAAATCAAAAGGAAGCACCCGAAGAAGAGGTAATTATTTTATCACCTCTTTCAAAGTTCTTTTCTTCTTCTACTTCCACTTTATTTTGTTGTTTCGATAATAAAATAATAATTATAGTACCTTCTACAAATGTTTAAGTTATTATAAATATGGTAAAACCATATTCATTATTGTATCCATCCTAAGAATGAAAAATTCACTATATGTGCGTACGTACGACTTACCGTCTTCACGCCGTGGTGTAATTTGTTATTCAACATTATGTTATTTATATTGATATAATGATGAGTATTATGTATATAAATAATGAACATAAAATTATAATGTTTCTGTATAATTAATATTCCATCCAATTCTATAACATTTTATCATTAAGGAAATGATATTGTCACTCGTGAGTAACGTAAGACTTATCATCTCTACGGTGTGATGAGATTCATTTCCATGTTCACGATTCAACGATGTTTATAAAAATATATATTATTAATAAGTATGTAATTTATGAAATAATAATGCTACTGGAAATATATATATATATATATTCATATATTTACATGTATATGTATTTACATATATCTCATTCACTTACTTTTATTCTATACAATATGAAAACAAGAACAACATTTATGTGTACGTATGACCTACCATCTCCATAAACAGTGTATTCTATATCATATATCTATCTATTATGAATATTTATATTATAAATATATATGATATATAAATAATGTTTTATATTCTAGAAGTAATCAAATCATGAAATAAGTGACATGATCATGAATAACAAGTTAAAACACCTAAGATAAAGAAATCAATTATTACCAGAAACATTACTTTAACATAGAACTTATTATTAAATGGGTAGTATAAAGTCATAAATTAATCATGTATGATATCATAAAAATGAATATAGTTCTGGTATAATTTATTAACGTACTATGGTCACTATACAAGAGGTTAAACATACCCTCAACCAAAGGAAAGTAGAAGGTAAGGGTTTATTCCTCAATATCATTATTATCCAAGATTGTTTATGTGTAAGTATTTACTGGGACATATTTATCATCCATGGCCATGTTTCATAAAAATGTTTTCAAAAGGAATATTTTAAGGTTTTGTGAATGTGACTCTTTTTCAAGATCATCATTTTAAATGTTTTAATTAATTACTTTTTTAAATATTTTTAATTAATCTCCATGTTTTCAAAATGATTTTAAGGATTTACTTATATGGAAATAATAGTTTTAAAATGTTAATTCCTTTCAAAAGTTTCAATGTGGTATGGGACACTTTGATTCAAAAATATCTTTTAAATTATTTCCTTTATAAATTGTGTTCCTTTTAAATCATTTCACGAAAAAGGGATATTTCTCTCAAAGAGTTTTACTGATCATTTTCAACTATGTCAACATCCATTACTGGATATTATTCTTAATTGAGGTTGATTTATTATAATACAATCTTATATAATGTATTGAATGAGTTATAATATATTTGACTGTGGATGTGCTATTTTTATACCATTCATGGTTTATGGTTAATGTATTGACATTTCATATGATAGTTTTAATACGAATGTTTATGTTATGTTTCAACATTTTTATATGAGGAATGCATTGGACTTAGTAAGTGACGGGAATGACCCACTATAGACACCCGATTCATTAGTAGGTCTCATAAGACAAATTAGTGTCTTGGCACAAGGCATTGAAAAAATATTTGTGAATTGTATTGGCATAAGGAATTGATGTAGTAGTTATTATGTTCGACATTATGCATTCACTTGTTATAAAATTAATTATTACATATGATTATTCAAATAATAGAATATCTATGTGCATGTATAGATGGTAATGTTTGATTTATTTTTTCCATATTATTTATAGGATTATGTTTAAAAGGTTGTTGTTTTTGTTATAAATCGTTCCTTAAAAGTTTATAGGTTCTGCTAAATTATTTACCCTTACTAATCATCTCAGCTCACCCCTTTCATATGTTTTATTTTCCCAGGATGCCAAGAAGTGTATTATGATTGATATGTAGGGTTAAGCTAGGAGAATAATGGAGTTATCGAAGGAGTATCTATTCAATATTTTATGTTATAAATTATAATTTAATGTTCATGTATGTAATCTATTTTTGAATACTTCTAAACTGATCGGTCATTTGGGGATTTATTCCTTGTAATCATGCCAATGTATTAAAATAATTCCCCAAATCTAGGATTCTAGGGTCGGGGCATTATATATGATATATGTGGACACTTAAGAATGAGATTGAAATTATTATGAAGGGTGTTCCCTCATAGAGCTCTAGTGGATTGGGTGATATTTAGTGCCATGATATGTTATGTAACACCCCAAGCTTCCATGGTACGTTTCTCTTTGAACAATAAAATAGCTTACGTTGTACGCAACTTCGAGTTCTAGCACACCACAACCAATCAAACTAGCCGTTATTAATATTAATACTCACTTTTTAAAAATTTTAAAATTTATTTTTCAAAATGGACTTAATTTTTGGATTCGGAAGATCAGAATTATCTTAGGGTGAAGTTTTGGTATTTTTATGAAAAAATTTCATTTTTGATGAATAGTGAAAAATAGTGCGTTATTGTTTAAAACCGAATTTTATTTAAATAATTATTATTTTTATTAAAATTTATTTTAAACTCAAAATAGATAAATAATACTTATATTAGTTCAATGTAATTCATTGGAGTCATTTTATAATAAGATTAGATATATAAAATTTTATTGAACTATTTAACGTCTTTTACATAAACCGTAATTTTACCACTTCTATGAATTGAATTTAAAAAATCATAGAGATAGGGTTGACATAATTATGTAAAATTTGGTTTAATAGGATGAAAATAATTTTTGGTGAATTGTAACTTTTGAATTTTATTTACCGCGGTTAAAAGTAAATAGGGTAATTAAAGGTAAAAATGATATTATAATTACCCTAACACATGTCCTAATTATATTGGATAAGTGTTTTTAGACCAAAATAAACCTTAGGAAAAAAAATATGATCCTCTTTGATCCACTTTTATTAGATTAGGACATTTATTATTATTTTCTTTAAAGATGATTTTAAAGTGTTAAATTCAACTTTTAATAATTAAACCATTTTTAATATTAGGCTATACACAAGATATATTCTAATATAAATATTAATTATAAAGATAAAACTTATTTCCTACATCATGGTATTTTATTTATAATTTTTAGAAAATAAATAATTAAATTTATTGATGACACAATGATGATGTACTAATTACCTTATTAACGAAATATTAAAATAATTGATATTATAAATATCCAAATAAATATAAATTGAAACTTTTTATGAATTAAAATAATTTTATAGGTTAATATGACGTGTTAGGAATTATTTAATGTATTTTTTTTATAATTAATCAATTATTTTTGAATTTCACAAAAAACAAATATTAAATAGTGTCAAAATTGACATAAATGAGTTTTTAAAACAAATACTATATTATTAAATGATACAACATTACTAAAAATATAAGTTTTAAAAAAAGGCCTTATATAACGATATATATGTCATTAATTAACCACTTAGGGTTCTCTTGGAATTTTATAGTTAGTCTATTAACCATGTAATATTAAAATACAAGAATACATTGTAAACGTTAAACTATTTAACTAAGAGTTAAATCTAATAGATAAGGTTAATATAGTGACCTAAAATTTTCTAAAACCTATTGGTTGAGAGGATTTCAACCCAAACCCACATTATCTTCTAAATAAATCTATTTTTAGAAAATATAAACTGAAAATTATTTTATAACAAATTAATATTTCAATCTTTTCTTAAAGTACCCTTCACCTCCCTTATAAAAGGGTACTTCCCCTTATCTCTAATTCACAACTCCAAAGCCATTTTTCATGGACAAAACCTGATCAAATATCCAAAAAATCTCTGTAAGTTAAATCTAGAGGCCTTACTTTGATCATAAATCCAACCTAAGGATCCATTTGTTTCAAATCAAAAGGAATAACCTGAAGAAGAGGAAATTATTTCATCACCTCTTTCAAAGTACTTAACTTCTTCCACTTCATCTCTATTTGTTTTTTACATACCAAAATAATAAATCTAGTACCTTCTACATACCGTGATGTTATTATAAATATGGTACAACTCTATTAATTATTTTATCCATCCTATGAATGATAAAGTTACCATATGTGTGTATGTATGAATTACCGTCTCCACGTCATGGTGTAGTTTGTCATTCAACACTTCATTATTTGGATGGGTATAATAATGAGTATAATTGATTTAAATAATAAATATAACATGTAATAATTCTATATATATAATATTCCATAAAACTACATATGATTTCACCATCAATAGATTGATATTGTTGCTCATGCGTACGTACGGCCTACTGTCTCCACGACACGATGAGATTCCATTCCCCGTCACAACCATTAAAGAGTAATTTTAATTTGATGATAAAAAATAATTCTTAAGAACTTAATAACATTATGAATATGAATCAAATACATCCCATCCATAAAAAACATTACTTTCATGAAAAACATATAAAGGAAAATGAATCAGTTAACACCCGAAACAATGATACTATTGAAATATTATTAACAATGTAATATTAGAGGATCATATATGATATCATATTTATGAATGTGTTTATTTTATATTTTAATAAAAATTATTTAACCATCATACTCGAGGTTAACATAACCTCGACCAAGGAAAAGTACAAGGTAAGGGTTAATTTTACAATCTCTTAATTATCTGAGGTTGTTTATACATAAGCATCTATGGGGAATTATTTACCATCCACATCCGTGTTTCTTAAATATTTATTTTAAAACATTTGTAATATTTACTATAATATTAGTTAAAGTCATTTATACCCTTGTTTTACTTTTTATAAAATGTTTTCAAAGTAATCTTTTCATATTTTTCCAAACAAGGTACTTTATGACCTTTTCAACAAATTAAGGTAAGAATGTTTTTTAACTTATACGGCATGTGAGACTATTTTACGCCATTATAACAGCTTCTAAGCGTCCCTTACAAGATTATAAAATTATTTTTAAAATAAATGTTTTATTTTATAATTATGTGACTTAAATAATTTCGAAATATAAAGAGATATTTCTGTCAAATAGTTTTGATTTTATCTATGTCAACATCCTTTGATGGATATTACACTTGTTTGGAGTTGATTTATTATGATATGATATTCCATATTATATTAAAGATTTTGTGATATTATTAAATGTGGATGTGTTATTTTTATACCATTCATGGTTTATGGTTAAAGTATTAACATTTCATATGCTAGTTTTATACGAATGTTTATGTTATGTTTCAACATTTTCATATGAGGAATGCATTGGACTTAGTAAGTGATAGGTGGATCCCACTATAGATCCTTGATGCATAGGTAGGTCTCATGAGACAAACTAGTGTCTTGACACAAGGTCTTGACAAAGTCTTATTTGTAGTCTTGGCACGAGGCCTTGACTATGTGGTTATATTGTCCGACATTATGGATTCCATCATTATGAAAACAACTATTGATATTACATGTGATTATTCGACTAGTAGAATATCCATGTGAATAAGTAAATGGAATTATTTGATTTATCTTTTCTATATTATTCTGATGTTTATGTTTAAAAGGATTTTGTTTTAGTCTTATACATTTCCTTAAATGTTTATGCTTATTTATGATAGTTTCTGCTATATTGTTATCCTTACTGAGCATCTGATCTCACCCATTTCTTATGTTTTATTTTCTCAAGATGTGAAGAAGTATATTATGATTAACCTTCAGGGATATGACAAAGGATATGAGTGTGTTCAAAGGGGACACAATGTTGTTTCTCTTTATTTCATGATGTAATGCAAAACTTATGTATCTATCTTATACTTCCAAGGCTAGTAAACTAATCTGTCTTTCAAGAAATGATCTCTTGTGATCATTCCAATGTTACGTAATAATGCACCAAATTTGGGTAACTAGGGTTGAGGCGTTACATGTTATGTCGGGATAAGGGTTTACCTGATTCCTTTTAGGACATTTTCCACCATGTTGGGACATGGGTTTACCTGATTCCTTTATATTAATGATGAAGTGTTTTAAGTTTGATCCACATTACCATGTTATGATAATCATGTTATATCATGCCTTTATGTTCATTTTTCTCTTATTCTCCGTTAATATGCCTATTACTAACATGTATTTTATTCTTCATGTTATGCCTTTGTTACTCCCTTACTGGGCTTTATAGATCACCCTCTTCTTATTTATGTCCTCAGGTTATCCCATGCAATGCTTAGTATAAAGGAATTTTTCAGTCATGTAAAATATGTTTTCAATAAAGATTTTGTATTTTATGTATTAATTTTTTATGTAAGGTTTCTATACCCCAGTGAAATGAGAACAATCGATCTTTTGGGTCTTATTAAGTGAATATTTATGTAGTAAAGCATGTTTAAATGTGTAATAAAGACCAAGGTTGTTGTATTAGGTCTAACCTAGGATACCCAAAACCCATCTCAATCCCATGACTTACACCAACATTCTAAAAAACTCAACTAACATATTCTACCACTTGGAAACAATGTAATTAAGTGGTTTTGTTTTCTCAACGATCACTAGATAACTCTCTCTAAATCTAGTAGGCTCAACACCACCTAATTACTTCACTTAGGTTTCTCATGGCCTCTAATCATTTTCCCTAAACCCATATTATTATGAAAGAATAAAAAATAATTTATAAATATGTATATAGTTAAATATTATAGGAACCACCTACCATGATACGATGCTACCATCCTTAAGCCATGATCATCAAGACATGGCCAAGCCTTTATCAAGAGATGGTAACATCATGCAATCCAATCTCAAGATATAACATCAAAATAATAAATTAAAACAATTTATAATTAATTTTGGAAAATAAAACCCTTGTAGTGTAATGAAAAAAACTCTTTGTTTCTTCTTATCACACCAAAACTATGGATAAACACCAATAAAAGTTCAACATTGTACCCTTGATACTATTTTGAGAAAAATACCTATCAACGAACACCAATGGATCCACCAATTCTCAAAACCCTCTACCATGGGACTCAAAATTTAAATTTACCCAAATTTTACCAACTCATAATAGTATTTGTGTTTACAAAATTCCAACCATAAGTATTTTGATACTAGAGAAGCACATAGAAATTTATCTTAACTTCTAATCCATTGATCGAAATCCAATCCCGCTTCTAATTTCAAATTTAAAACCAAAATTGATGTAGTTACACAATCCATGCTGTAAGTCTATATTCACCTTCCTTTCCCTAAAAGTCCCCACCCAATCCTTAAAATGTGCAAGGACATACAAAACAATTTACTTGATGTGGTTTCACCTCCCCACATCAAATTACACAATAAAACACCAATCATTCCCCTACTGTCTGAATTTCCCAAAATTAGCCAACCCCTCATACACTAATTCATTATCACATCACCTGATCAAAATTACTTAACTTGTGGAGTTATCAAGGAATATCCCAGATTCCCACTTAAGAACAAAAAACTATGTGCCACACACTTTTTTATAAAACCCATGATGTGATCCTCACATAGACAATACAATATTATTTTGAGTAGAAAACTATCACCACTATCCATGAAGAAGAATATTAGATCTACACATGTAACATAATTTTACGCACACCGAGGGATGGAAATCCCATAAAATTAATTTCCCAATCCGGTGACATGGTTTTGAGAACCATCCTCCAAGAGTAGTTCATGGATTCAATACATTTCTGATGAAAAAGGTTTGAAAACCTTAAATAAAATTTGAATATAAAAAAACACTAGGTTTTATATCACATATCCAGGTGAATAATTTGATTCATTTGATTCAATTCTAAAGGCCTTAGAGTTAAAGTAAACATATGGATCAAAATTTAGGGTTGTTATAAGGCGGGATTAATTTCATCACAAAATTAAATTGGAAAAGAAAAATCCACCACAAAAAAATAAAGTCATCCACATTATAAGTAAATTATTTAATGAATAAATTATAGTGATTCAAATAGTAATTCAAATGCCTCATAAATAAAATCACTCCATTCATTAAGCAGTTTACATGGTTTATGAAGTACTCCTCTCACATTGAAAAGTCATTTTTTCTAAGGAATAATTTTATATCCTCCAATTTAGTAACATAATCTCATTAATGTTTTTTACAAAGAATATATAGAAGTATTTGGTCTCCCCTTCATAATAAAATATGGAAAAAAATCTATGAAAAAAATGATACTTGGAATCCCCCTTCATGAATCAGTATAAGGATGGCCATTTTAGTAGGAAGCTATGCACCACTACCTGTATATACTGGTATGCACTTCAAAAGTATGGGGGGACATATAGAGGGACTTGAGGAGTCACAAAACTCAACACGCTCAGGTAAAATTGCTGTCTTTAAATCTATATTAGTCCTTCATGAATAAATACTATAAAGGTTATCCACAAATTCATTCTTCTCTAAAGAAAATTACTCCATCAAGAAATCCTTCTATGCAGTAATCATTCCGTAAAGCATTTCCTATCTATAATCTCTTATGATGATGCATTATGTATAATCACTATGAAAACAATTCTACACAAATTACCAATTTAAAACCCCTTTGTGAAGCGTATATGGTAATATCTATGGAAACATCCTCTTCATGAAGGGTTATATGAACATTTCTATATAACCATCCTTATGAGGTCACCCTTCACGATGTACTTAAAAATTGTGCTAAGGACACCCCTATGTGAACATAACCAAAGGTCCATACTATAGGAGATCTAGCCCTGTACACTATGTCAGAATTAATGTTGGGCTACAGTCCTGAGATTTAAACCTAGTCCCATTAATTATATCAATGACCCCCATAAAAAACTGACAGTTGCATCATGAACTTTTCAGACCGGGTTATTTTGAGTTGCAACACATATAACCCTAACCATAACACTAAATCATTCATTGAGTTGAGATAGTAATCAAGGATTAATAAAGAACCTTGAGCTGTTATCTTCCTCTTATATCCCCCACACAGCTTGAGTTGTGGCACTCATATTGGTCTCATCATATACCTTGAGTCAAGCTACTCCTCCTATCTTCATTTTACACCTTGATTCATGATCCTCCTCATGGTTTCCTAAAACATGCATTCACTTGAATCATCTACTAGGTTGGATATCTATGGACATCACACATGCTTAATCCCCACACAATCACCTTGAGTTGAGATACACCTATTTGTTTCCCTATATATGGGAATCCTCCTACATGTAAGCCCCTAACTCTCCCTACATTCACCTATGTCACTAACAAAGTTAAGAACTTATACCTAGTAGTCCTTACTGTATGTCATTAAATATATGTACATGCCATTTTCACACAAACGTAAAAGGTATGATGTGTATTTTTAAGAATCACTGATCCATGTGGTTTTTGATTCATTTCTGGTGGATATATACGAAACCCCTCCCATGGTCCCGATCCCAACAACACAACACATACTGCATCCCTAGATGGTTAAAAACTATAGATCACCCTTCTATTAAAATTTAAACCTAGTGATCACTATCTTATAATAGAAATACGGAGAACCTATAATATACATATATGTTCACATATACACATGTATTTGATACAATCATTGTTATAGGGGTAAAAAATCTTTCAATGTTATTTCAGAAGGATTCATGAAAATTTCTTAAATATATAACAATGTCTAATAGTATATAAGAATCCTCTTAAAAAAGAGTGATTATACTGATCTCCCACCCTCTAAATCAATGTGTATTGTGTAGTGTCACCAGTAAGAAACCCTATGACCACATACCTTTGGAAATAATGTCCACAATGATAATTCATGTTAAACCATCTGGAGAAGCTAACACATCTAGAGATTCTATTAAAAAAACAAACAACAATGTAAAAACCTAAAGCATAATGTAATTCTTTAGTTAAACACTCAACTAAAAAAATCTATCATCATACTCCAACCATGAGAATAAATACACTCCCGATTTGACTCACTCCCAGATCACAAAAAATTCCATATAGAGCTCTATGTTGATACAAATACTCTATTAGAAACTACATATTAGTCCTAAATATAGTATTCATTGAGGAACCAAATAAAATCAGACCCATTATTTCTGACGCTCTTGTTGGGGCACACATTAGTCTGTGGGAGGATGCGCTGATTGTTTCCCCACATTCTCGCTTTCCAAAGGTAGGCGATATCCGTCTCTTATTCAAGGGATTTTTCTCCTTGATCGAAATGAGGTGATGGGCTGTCGGTTCCTCCTTCCATGGATTCCTCCTTAGAACTCGTTACCTAGTCCAGGTCTCCCTTACAGACTTAAGATGTTGTTCGTGAAACACTTCCAAGTGACATGTCTTCATGGACCCCAGTTAATTACACTGATTCTATCAGGACATTCCAAGGGCTCCGGTCAGGGCAGCAACCTTCGGTCGGGGGAGTAGTCATGTTGGAAATCACTAGTGTGTCTGGACACTGTAACACCGACACATCTGGGTTTCTTCACTTTATGGTAGGTATTCGTGAGGGCACAGAAGCCCAAGGCATCCCACATCAAATGAAGGAAATTACATGCCATAGGCATGTCTCTGAGGTTTTCCTCAGCTTCTCATGTTTAACACAGGGTATGCCATGAGTTTAATTACTAGTGGAGACAGATCGGACTGATCAGAACACTGATGGGAGTGGATCAGGTGGGTGAAACCCCCAGAGGAAACATTGATTCTAGGACTAATGTGTGGTTAGTTAACCAGTTGATGCTAGGAGTAGTGAAAAAGTGGGTAACATGATTTTGCCGGGATGTGGTGGCCTAGGTAAGAATCAGGATGGCTGATGGAGAGTTAAATGAAGTAGAGGGGGAAATGATATTGAACCAAAGTGAGGATGATGGTGATGTTGGGCTTGAGCCTCAAAGAGACTTCCTACGTATCCCCGTGTCAAGGAATTAAAGTCTACATTGTTTGGTGAGGCGATGAGACACATGAGGAGGCAACCCATGAGAATGGACACATTTATGGGACCTAGTGGAGGTAGAACTTCTAGGTTGAGGAATTTACAATGGTTTAACTTTGGATGAGGTTCTCAATAGCTTACCGTTGATTGTGGATGATAATGTATTACCTCTGTTTGTTGAATGCATTGGATTACCGTTGATTGGGGAAACAACGGATTACAGCCGGTTGGGATTGACCCTCAGGGAGGCTTCCTATGTACCTTTTCTAGGAGACAGGGATCAAACCCACATATTTCGAATGGGTATAGTTTAGTGTCATGTTGGATGGAAATGGGGGTATAGTTTACCATTATGCAAGATGAGGATGGAACGACCTGGAGTGGTCAGGACCAATGGATGTTGGGCTTGAACCTCATGGAGGCTTCCTACGTAGCTTTCCTTGGAAAGGATCAAAGTCCACATAGTTTGGGAGTGTTTTCTAAACATATGTGGAGGGGTCAGGACCAGTAGGTATTGGGCTTGAACCTCAGGGAGGCTTCCTATCTACCTTTCCTTGGCAAGGATCAAATTCCACATAGTTCAGATGAGTTTGGTGAACCGACATTAAGGGGTCTGGACGAGTAGGTATTGGGATTGAACCTTAGCGAGGATTCCTATGTACCGTTCCTTGGAAAGGATCAAAGTAAACATAGTTTAGATGAGTTTTGTGAACTGACGTGAAGGGTTTGGGACCAATAGGTGTTGTGCTTGAACCTTAGGGAGGATTCCTAGGTACCTTGCCTTGGTAAAGATCAAAGTCCATGTAGTTTAGGAGTGGTGTTGGTGACCTGACGTGAAGGGAGTTGGGACCAATATTTGTTGGACTTGAACATTAGGGAGGCTTCCTACATACCTTTCCATGGCAAGGATCAAAGTCCATGTAGTTCAGGAGAGGTGTTGGTGAACATACATAATGGGGGTTGGGACTAATAAGTGTTGGCATTGAATCTTAGGGAGTCTTTTTACGTACCTTTCCATGGAAAGGATCAATGAACACGTAGTTCAAGAGAGGTGTTGGTGAACTAACTTGAAGGGGGTTGGGACCAATAGGTGTTGCGATTGAACCTCAGGGAGGCTTCCTATGTACCTTTCCTTGGAACGGATCAAAGTCCATGTAGTTCAGGAGAGGTGTTTATCATGGTCGGTGCTTACTCTAAGCCCATGTGAGTCATGCTCGGTGTGAGATATTAGAGGCCGTAAAGACCTAACGATCACATTAAAAAATGTGTGTTCATGGGAAGTGGAGTGCGTCTTACATGTGGTTAGTGGACCGAAGAGGAAATTAGGGATTATGTGTGGTTAACAGACTAGGGAGGAAACAAGGGCTTATGCGTGGTTAACAGCCCAGGGATATAGATATTGGGACTTACTCTAGGATGGAGGCCCGAGTGGTGACAAATCCCAATAGGAGAGGGATGGGATAAGGAAGGTCCCATGGCCCATATCTCCTTTGGTCATTGGAACCGAAGAACATGGGAGGATTAGGAATGATACATCCTGCAAGAAAGGCTAGGGGCTTACACCAAGGTGGTTTCCCTTCCCCACGGATAGGCACCACCCCAGTAAAGAGGATATCATTCCATGTGAGGAAGATATCACTCCCATTGAGATGAGCGAGCGTAGATAATTTACGAGATGGGGCACCCCACGTAAAGTTAACGGGGTTGAAGTCATAGTTTAACGTCTTGTGCTAAGGATGAAGGTGTTTGGAAGTTTAACATCCTGCATCTCAGACAAGGAAGGTTCACTCTGCACCCCTAGGAGATACATAACTAATACCTATCCCCCATTGGGGAAGAGAAGGCATCAGCAATGTCTTGGTGAGGGGGTGTTGTGGAGTGATCCATTGAGGGGCCCATGTTATCATGGCTATTCAAAGAATAAATACCCTTTAGCGTGCCTATGTGAAGAAGCATGAGGCTAAGAAACACAGCGTGGAGCAACTCCCAAGGGAGATGGAGATTGATACTTACTCCAGGATGGAGGCTCGGGTGGTGAAAAAGCACAACAGGAGAGGGACGCGATAACGAATGTCCTGGTTCCCATCTCTCCTTTGGTCTTTGGCACCGAAGAAGAGAGGATGAGAAGGGATTCTACCTCTTGTAAGAAATGCAAGGGGATTACACTAAGGTGGGTTCCCTTCCCCAAAGACATGTGCCGTTCCAGAAAAGTGGTTATCATTCCATGTGAGGAAGATCTCACTCCCATGGAGACGAGCGGGCATAGAGAATGTCTGAGATAGGGCACCACATGTAATGTGCACGTGGGGTAGTCATATTTTAACGTCATGTGCTGAGGATGATGTTACTTGACAGTTTAATGTCCTGTAGCTCGGATGAGGTGGGTTCACTCCGCACACGTAGGACTTACATAACTAATACCTATCCAAACTTGGGGAAGGGAAGGAATCAGAAATTCCATGGTGAGGGGGTGTCATGGAGTGATCCATCGAGGGCCCACTTTAGCCTGGCTATGCGAATAAGTAATAACTGTTAGTGTGCCTATGAGAAGAAGCATGAGGCTATGAAATGCAACGTGGAGCACCGCTGAAGGGACTTTGAAATCATTTCATACAAATCTGGATGGTCACATGGGAAAAGGGTTTGTAAAGAAAACAAGCCTACAAGAAAGGACATTTTGAATCTCTTGTGCCCCACATAGGAGAGGGGATTCGCGAAGGGGTATTATTCCCGAAGTGGAATGGCCTAGGCTCAGCATAGGTTATAGGTGAATATGGAAGGTTCTACGCAAATTAGAAAGTGTTTCGTGGAGCTGGGCTTCATGAAGCAAGGGAACCTTTCCAAGCATTGCACGACGAAGCACTGTGCCTCGTGAAGCACAGGGGACCTACCCTAGCATGTGGGTCACATGTTCATGGAGGGTACTTCTAAAAGCCTGAGAGCCTCGTAAAGACCTGAGTCCCTTTATGGATTTACTTCCTTTGTGAAGGCCTGTGGGCTTCATGAAGGGCATCCCTCTTTGAAGAGGGGTTGAATATAAGTCTAAGGAAAGGAACTTCACTATGTTCAAGTACCTTGAAGAGCTCATTCTTTGCAGTGAAGAAGTGGCTTCACAATTTGAGAGTGGAGAAGGATAAAGGTAAGAGGATTCATCCTTTGGGTTCTAAGGGAGCCTAGTATTTATAGGCAAGAGGTGGTGCAAAGTAGGTATCACTTCACAAAAATCCACGTAGCACTTTTTCATAACTATAGAGCCTCCTGTCTCTTTGCTTTGTGGTGGATTCATAAATGTCAGGTCGATCGCGGAGCCTCCCACCTATTTTCTTCATGGAGGCTTCGCAGAGCTCGTTCATGGAGATTGTTCACGGAGCTCGGTCCCAACTGGAAATCACAGAGCCCTACCCTCTACCTAGTAGACACAAGATGGAGAGCACACCCTCGCAGATTCAAAGGAATTTTTGTGTGCCACAAAGCAAAAAAGGCTCGATTCATGGAGAGAAATCACAATGCGTGCCAAGCTTAGAGAATTGAGAGAACAATATCCAAAACGAATAGGTGAGAAAGGAAAAAATAGAGGTTAGACTCCCCTGTATATAGGTGAATAAGCCTTGTGCTTTGTGGAGTGACCGACCATGGTGAGCATTGCGGTGATCTTAACCCGTGCGTCACCTCTCTGCATCGCAATTCTCTTTCACGATCCTTCTTTGTGGTTGACAAATTTTTTTGGTGATTGACCCTCAGACTTAGACCCTCATTTTGTTCTTGGATCAAAGTCTAAGTGGTTCATTTTTTGGTGCCAAAATATGTGGATTGGAAGAGAAAACGCAAAGGGGAAACCACCTCCTTTGAGGATTCCTCGCAAAGGCATTCAGATCATGATTCATTGGTATAGATGATATCAGAGAGCTAGAAGAACTACCCACTCTGCGGAAGGCTACCTCTGTACGGCTTTGGTCTGAGGGATGACATCCTTATTCCGGAAGTGACCAGGGATGAACTGAATTACTGGTTCAGAAGCACGCTATTCCAGTGCTAGTGTTTTAGGGCGGCTGACAGTCACACTTGGGAGGATTTCACACATGTTAATGCTGATTTCCTGTATAACCACGTGAATAAAATTGATGGGAAAGCATTGAAACTAGAGAAATATCCTCCAATATACCACAATATTCTGAAGGAATCCTTAGGGAACCTGGAGAAGGGGTGGACCAATGAGTGGGATCTACACCAAGGCAGAGACTTTAGAGAAGATTGGGTCTGGGCCTACTCTGTAGGTGCCTCGTGCGAGGAGTTCGGGGTAGATCTGAGGAAAGTGGGTCTATATGAGGCATCTTGGGAATCTAAATTGCATAATTATCATTCTAAATAGTTGATGCTAGAGCTTCTGAGTAGATGGTTTTCTAGGACCATTACTTTCCATTTTCACCATGGAGAGGTCGACATTAGCCTATGGGACCTACATCAGATCTCGAGGGTCCTGGTATAGGGGTAGATGTATGATGAGTTTCTCCCAATTATTAGTGTATGGGAGGACCCAGAGAAAATTCCTCCATTGTCAAGGGAATTGATGGACCTGGTACTAGACGAGGACAAACAGTTGTTGAGGGACGTCCATTTTAAACTATGGATTAGGCAATTCCTGAACTTCCCAGAAGATAGGCAGTTCCCTGTGAGGCCACAGACCTTCCCGAAAGGGTTTCAAAGAGGAAAAGAGAATTAATACCGACTAATATTGGAGGGTATCCAGTGGAAAACCTAGAGGTTTAGTGTTAGTACCAAGAAGCAACCCGTGGTTAGGTTGGATCCTACCGGTGAGGGACACGTACATGGGCATGCGCCCAAGCAATTTTATCATGGAGTCCATGTTGGAGACATGGGGATAGGTCAACCTCAGGATCTGGATTCCCACCAAGTTATGTTATATGTTGTGGCATATCAGCGAGGGGAAGAAGCCACAAAGGATATGCGAGCCATTTCACCTTCTGTATAGGTGGATAACAGCCCATATTAGGGGTATCTATGAATATCTGAACACTATATCCCCTCCAAGATCAAATTTTTTCCCATACATTTTGAATGCGGAAAAGAGATTTCCATATATGCTGACCTCACCTTTGGTGCGGAAATAGGTCTAGAAGGTGGACGAGTTCAACTTCCAGCTATTCCCATTTCCAACAGGCGAGTTCACTGGTGAAGACCAGGGAACAAAAGAGCATTTTTCCTACCTTCTATCCTTTAGAGTTAGAGTCTTGGTGGCATGAGTTGACCACTTTTCCCTCTACGAATCGTACACCCCATACCATTTCGCGAGACAGTTACGGTTCATGCAGCAGCTGACCCCATAGGTCTACTTGGGGGTGTTCCACAAGGAGCACTCGTGTGTGATGGGGAAGATGTGGCTCATGTTCAAAAGGGAATATGGGAAGATACGGAACGAGCTACCTCTTCCCATGAGCATCTTTGAAATAGTGAAAGAGTATTCCAAGAGTTGGGAGGTGGATTACCCAGGGTAGATGCTAAAGTAGAAAACCATCGGGGTTAATGAAGGGGTGTCTCCCTAACCCTGAGGCCAGGGATGGAAGGCGATGATGATATCTTTTGGTGGTAGGGATATAGTGGTGGTGAGGCCCATACCGATCGAAAGGGAGGCAGTAGTAGTTGATCCAGTGGTCCCAGAGGGATATAATTATCCATAGGGAAGGCCTCCATGGGGGTTTCGTAAGATATCCACCCAGGCTCTGGGGAAGAGGTTGCGCCATATAGTCATGTCGGAGAACACTGTCTTCCTGGAGGCTTGGGACATCTGGGATGTCAACAGAGAATTCCTTAGCCCCTCCGAGATGTGGAAACACCTGAACCATATCAGGATGGATTTTACAGGGATAAACCTTGTTAAGGCTGACTTGGCAGTATCCCAAGCGGAGGGGGAGAAATACCTGGCTGAGATGGAGGTATTTATCCACTATCGAGGTGCTCCACATTCAATGAAAGATCAATTAAATGTGTTGATGGATTGAACGAACCCTCCACATTTGTCATCCACTAAAATAAGAGAATTATTCCCTCTGTCAGAAGAATCCGATGAGTCCTCCTGGGGGGAGGAATCTAGTGGATGGAGCCCTTTGGAGGAAGGTGTGGTCGACGATTTAGACCTAGAGCTGGAATAATTCGCGGACACCCTTAAGGTAAAACCCTAACCACTTCCTCAGAGTCTTCACCCGGGTTGTTTAGGACTTTTCAACTAACATATGAACTGTGTAGGAGGGGATCATATGAAAAAACTAATCCCTCCTAGTAGTAGATACAACTGCAGGAACTTTGGGATCTACACCCATGGATACGATGATCATCATGCTGGGAGGTCCTGTGACACCCTGGGTGGTCCTCCTAGATCCTACAGACTTCCCCAAAATATATGGAGGGCCACACCTAGGGTTTATGACAACAAAAACTCAGAAAATATACCAAATTTTAGATCTCTGTAAGTTTCCTTTACGGAATTTATCATCATCATCTATTAGTCAGGTAAACTGATGTTCATGCACTTTATGCATCCATAGTTATTTAAATGGAGTGGTCCGGGTTGGAAAGGTTTCCTGGAGATCCTAGTAGTGATTTTTCCAGAGGGATGCTGGTGGTCATGGAAGCAGATACCCAGACTGACCAAGCTGTGGCGCTCCCAATCATAGGTGGGAATGTCAGCAGGAAAGAGCATGAGATTATTGAGGTGAGATCCGACAATGAGGATCAACCAGACAACATGGGTCCTGACCTACCCGATAAGACACCTAGTAAAGACCATGTTGATGAGTTCTTGGTGGTGTTTCCTATAGAAAAACCTCTTGACCCCACAGATCGAGACAAGACAACCTCTGATAAGGAGGATAGAAAAATTGTCTGTCGCTGGTCATGGAAGCTGATTAAGTGCTTCATCGATAATACCCCTCAAGAAAAATGGATAGACCAAATGGGGAGGCTTCAGTCCCGGCTGTGTGAACTTTGCACGGGGGGAGTAGATGCCCAACATACTCACATGCTTGTTCGAGATCTCGTAGTGGAGGAGATTCAGAGATGTGACTGTGGCCGTGGTTAGGCTTGGTAGTAGAGAAAAGCGGTGAACATAAAGAGGCTAAATGAGGATGAAAATGAGATTCAATGGCTGTAGGTCTGGGTAGATGACCATTCCTCTTTCCTCAACGCGCAATCAGATCCTATATTGTGGATGAAGGCCTAGCTGGAAGAGGTTGAAGGACAGATGAAGCAAGCCTATGAAGAGATGGAGGTTTCCTAGAGCGATGAGGAGCAGGCCAGGATTTCGACTGATGAACTACACCCTATTATCATTGAGGATAAGTGGGAACTTAACTGACGATAGAGAATCCTAGATTCCCCAAGCCAGAGTGTGGTGGAGAAGCAACTCTATTTTAAGTGGTCAACCCTTCCATGGGAGGGGTCGATTCTTGGGTGCTGTAATGCATGTAAACCTCCGAACATACTTTCGTGATTCAATATTTTATGTTGGATGCATGCATGAGTTATGTTATTTGTTTCAGCCTGATGCATGTTTTTCATATTTGTGAAACATCTGTTGATCAATCCCTAAGCTCACGTGGGTCGGGCCCAATGAGAGAAACAAGGGATGACCACCTTTTTATTTCACCCTAATTTGAGAGTGCTGACCAAGCTTTGGGCATCCAATGTTTGAACGACCACTCTAGGTTTCTGGAAAGAAAGAGGGAGGTCTGACTGGAGAGAAAAGGTCTTAGGATAGTTGAATTTCCATTTCCCAAATGTTCACTAATGCATGAGTGGGGCAACGCCAGGGGCGTTGAAATCAATATGAACATAGGGGAGAGTAGGGTGTGAATTATGACACACAAAATTTGGAATGCTGTGAAGGTGGCATGAAAATGAAGGATAACTGTTGACCATGTTTGAAACACAACATCCCTATTGTGTTATCCTGGCATGGGGAGAACAAATGAGGGCCGACCATTTACCATTTTCGAAACATGAGGTCTGACTCGAAAGTTTATCCATTGGTCTCCTAAAATGTTAGCCCAAGACAATAGGTGAGCCATAGGCCAAGAAACCATACTATTAGTGGGTTCCATTAGAAGTCAAAGAGGATGAGGGTCCAAATAAAGGGCACACAAAGTGTGGATGGTGGAGTGATGGGTTGTTCGAATAGAGTCTAACACTCTTGAAACTACGCCACCATGGTGGAAACACATTAGGTGGGTGCATCGGTATGATCAGGGATCATACCTTACTTATGAACAGGTCCTATTTGGTAAGGACTTGGAATGCCCTGTAGTTTTATGTCATAGAAATAAAGATTATATACACGTATTTTCAAATGTCATACTATGAGGACAATGTTCATAGTTTTAAGGTCATACTGCCTGGACCAAAATCGGGTCCAAGGGGCCATAAGGGTTAATGTCCCTGGGGCTAGACCCAAGGAAAATACCATGGGCATCACTACGTATCCCATGAATATGGGAATCAAGACAAACATAGTTCTTGAGTATGACATGGCCATAGACCGACACAGATAGGGGAAATCCTCTCTCGTGTGGGATCTGATGAATCCCATAGTTATTATGGGGCATCCTGAACTTGTTCAGGGTAGAGCTTCAGTTTAATGTCATGTATCGAGGACATGTGGAATCGTGTATTTTAACGTCATACAGTATGACAGAGAGTGAAAGGGGGATCCCAAGATGGGAGTACGTGATGTAGTGGCTATAAACCCAACGTGAATGAGAACATAAAGAGTCTGCACCACCCAACATATCCCCAAAGGAGGTTTTTTACGTCAGGGGAACAAAAGTGAGAGTTCAGCTAGTCCCTCATGCAATCCTAGATATCCCATCAGGATGGGAATGAAACCGCATGTAGTTCTGAGAGTACGAAGGGCCCACGTGGCATATCTGCACCAGTACACACCCCACCAAAACTACTAAGCCCACGTGAGTCATGCTTGATGTGGGAAATAAGGAGTAGTGGTGAGATTTTCCTAGTATATAAAGTCACACATCAGGGGCCGTGGAATGCTAGGTTAGTGACATCCCAAAATTATTGATTCGCTTGCTTAACGCGCATAGAAGCGTGGAGGTGTATAATCGAGTGTGCTAGAATTCCACTTAAACATAAGGGGGTGGAAAGATGTGAATCATGGAACCCAATATCTAGATCAAAATGATGGTGGCATGGTGATTGAGGATCACTACTGACCATGTTCCAAACATAGTATCTACTTCACGTTAGCATGGAATGGGGACAAAAAAAAAGAGGTCCAGCTACTGACCATGTTCGAAATGGGGGACCTGTCGCAAATGTTGTCTAAGGTCTTTAGGGGAGTTGGACCAAGATGGTAGGTGAGCCAATATGGCATGAGACTAGTCCATAGATGGGGTCCCTTCAGACATGTATGTGAATGAGAATCCACATAAAGGGATCATAAATCATGGTCATGGAATGAGGAAATGTCCCTGTAAAAATTCCACAATTTGGGCTCTTTATGATGACACATTTTACTATGACAATAAGACACATCAAGTAGAGGGAGTCAAATCCTTTTTCAAGGACAAGGGTATTAGGTTCGTTCACTCATAGCTTAAGGACATAGAGTAGATCATTAAGAGGGGACCTGATTTAATGAATTGATCATAGGGTGGAAAAGTAGTCGAACCCGACGTGCAGTTCCCTTAGGGAGATCTTAGTTTAGGGTTATAGAACTCAGAACAGGATAGGGTACATGGTGCAGTTGTTTAAAAACCTGACGCACATGAGAGCCCTAGAGGTACTCACCACATCACATACTTCTAAATGCGTTTGGGACAAAGGGCCAAAAATGAGGGCAAGATTTACGATTCCTAGGGTTGGACCCATGGAAGAGAGATCTGTGCGTTCCTATATATCTCCTGAGGATGGGAATCGAGCCATACATAGTTCTAGAAGATGGTTCGTAGTATTGTGTCCCACAACAAAAAGGTTAGATCTCGGTTTAAAGGTCTTAGAGCTTGGACCATAAACGAAAAGGGGCAGGGGGAAACAAGGTGCATTAATTGAAAACCCTGACGTGAATGAGGATCTAGAGTCCATATTACCATGTTTTTATTAGGGAGGTCTTCGGTCGAGGGACCGAAAATGACAGTTAGGCTAGGACCATGACAAAGTGTGTGGGAATTCATACATACCCCATGATAATGGGAATCAATCCATTTGTAGTTCTAGATATGGTACCGTAGGGTACCGGTACCAGTGATGATAAGGTCATGCGGGTCTGGTCTACACACCAACAGAAGTAGATGTTGATAGATATTTTTTGTACTATATGATAGATGTGTGTTTTTATTTGTGAAGTGATAAACTGAGGATAGAGAATCCTGGTGTCTCTACAAGAATCAAGACACCTGTAGGCATTGACTAATGGTATGGTGGATGACCAATACCCAACATGATGTCCCCCCCTAAGTGAGGACATCACAATGCAGTGTCGTTTTTCTTCATGAGTCCAGGATGATAATATCATAGTTTAGGGTTGTATGATGAGACCAACCATGTATTTTAACATTGTACAATAAAACATCAATATTTTAAAGTCACGTGGGACCAGGAAACATAGTTTAACATCATATGCATTGGACAAATATATATGAAATGAGGTTTTAGAGGAGAATGTGCATGGCGTGATAAAGCATACTCAACGTGAATGAGGATGAGGTTCACACCACACCATGCACAATTTTGGGGAAGAAAACTCAGGTCGAGGGGCTGAAAAAGGTTAGAAAAATATGGGGCCAGGCCCATGGATGAAGCATCTAGGTGTTCCTATGTATCCCATGAGGATAAGAATCAAGCCATACATAGTTCTAAGAGTCCAGTTTAACATCATGCTAGACAAGATGTAGGAGGGACTAACTCCTAGAAGCGGAGTATGTGGTGAGACTATTAAAAACCCGACATGAATGGGAACATAAGTCTATAAATGACACACCACACAATACTATAAGAGTTGGGGCCTAAAATGATGAACAAAAGAGATAATTAGTGGAACTTGAGATAGACCAGAAAATGAGATGTCCGGGTGTTCCTATGTATCCCATGATCATGGGAATCAAGATATACGTAGATTTAAGGGTTATAGTTCTTTCACCTTATGGAGAGGAAGTACAAGGAGATCTTGGTTTAGGGTCTTATAGTTCGGACCATGGAGAAGTGAAACTCTTCCAAGCGAGCACATACCTTGATACGATCCCTAAGCCCATGTGAGTCAAACTCGGTGTGGGAAAAAAGAGAGGAAAAGGTATTTGCAACACATGGAATACACGTAATGGGGAAATCGGTGTGGAGCCCCGAATGATGAATTACCATGGATTTTTCATCCTAACGTGCAAATGCGCACTAATGGACAGTGCCAAGAGTGCCAAAATCACACTTGGATGTGATGGGGTGGAAAATTATGTGAATAATGAAACTGACATTTAGGGATTGATGGGGTTGGAGTGATGATGGAGGATAACTATTGACCATGTTCAAAACACAGTATCCCTATCATGTGATCTGAAATGGGAACCAAAAATGAGTGTCAAACACTGACCATATTTTCAATTCCTGACTTGTATCAATTTTTCATTTGGAACCCTTAAAGACGTTGGCCTGAAATGGTAGGAGTGCCCTTGGGCTGAGCATCCATGCCATTTGGGGGTTATTTCAGATGCGAAAGATAATTAAAACCCAAATGAAGGGGACACGAAGCCTAAAAAATGGGCGATAATATGTCTAGGTAGAATTTGACACTATAGGTCTTGAACCATAGTACTCTTGGGCACATTGATGAATATCCAAAGAGGGTCGAGGGGCCCAAATTAAGAGAAGATGACTTGAAAATATGAGTGTAGGATAGGGGGTATAAGGGCTCTCAAGAGAAAAAGGTATGTGGCATGGCTATTACAAACCCATCGTGAATGAGGAAATAAGCCCATACCACAACGTATACCCCTACCTAGAAGGACTCATGCTAAGGGGCCAAGATTATAAGGAGGCTTCTAAGAGATGGGGCTAGAACCTAAGAGTAAATGTTTGAGTAGTCCTACGTATCCCATAAGGATGGGAATCAATCCACATGTAGTTCTGAGGAAGGATGTTGTGTAGTTTTATGTCATGGGGCAAGGACACACATGGGGGAAAGGTATCCCAACGAGGGATGTATACGCCACGATGAGTATCATGAGGTGAATGAAGACATAATCTCATACCACATCATACAATCCCAAATGAGCACTTGGGAAATGGGTCCGAAAAGGTTGAGGGACCTGAAATGGAAAGTCCCAACCAGTTCATAGTTTAATGCCTTGCGGTGAGGATAATGTTGCTCTTAGTTTAAGTTCATAGGTCTTGGACTGTAGATGCCTAGTTTAATTTCATATGCATGGAAAAACTGAGTGGATAGGGTGAATCGTCACGCATGTGGAAAACCAAAAAACAACAACAATGATAGAGGATAACTGTTGAACATGTTCGCAACATAGTATCTATATTTGTGTGAGCAGGGTATGGGGGAAAAGAATTGAGTGACTACCATTGACCGCATTCAAAATATGGGACTTGTGTCAATTTATCACTCAAAATCCTCATGGACGTTGGGCCGAAATGGTAGGAGATCCCTTGGGCTAAGTATCCATGCCATTTGGGGGTTCTATTGAATGTGAAAGATGATGGAAACCCAAATTATGGGGCTCGCGAAGCATGGAGAGGCCTGTGCTTGAAGAAAGGATGATACATAGAGGGATGTCTCAAGGGGATATGTGTGGCGTGGAAAAAATAGCCTGATGTGAATGAGGATGTAATTCCATACCACACTGTACAATTCTAGATGATAACTTGGGCCATGGGGCTGAAAGGTTCAAGGGACCTGAGGTTGGGAGTCCTGAAAAGCTGTAGAAACATGACCCTTCGTGCGGGCATTGGCTTATTAAAGCTCCTAATCCCACATGAGCCATGCTCGACATGTGAAATGAGGAATAGGATCAGGCTATCCCCAATACATGAGGGGATGAAAATGAAGGAAAAAAATCAAGCAGGGTATGTCCCGACCATATCAACGCTCTCGACCAAAGCGGACTGAGGTTTAAAGAGGTAGAAGGAGAAAACGATTCACTATACCCAACATTTTGGATTTATAGGGAATATGATAATGATGGAGGATGGTTGCTAACCATCTTCCAAAAACAATGTCCATATCATGTGACCTGAAATGAAAACGCCAAATGAGTGTCGACCATTGACCATGTTCACAATATGGGACTTGTATAAAAGTTTCACTTAAAATCCTCGAGGACATTGGACCGAACAAGTAGAAGAGCCCTTGGGCTGATCATCCATGCCATTCGGGGGGTTTTTTAGATATGGATGATGATGGAAACCCAAATGATGTGATGCACAATGCATGAATATGCCTGATCAACTTAACATCATAGAGGATGACAGAAGAGGAATAGATCTCCAATGAGGGGAGTACATGGTGCAGTCATCATGAACTCAACGTGAAGAAGGGAAAAAGCCTACACCACACCATGTGTTTTGACTCGAAGGGAGATTTTAAAGTTGAGCTAGGCCTACGGATGAATTGTATGGGAATTCCTACATGTCCCATAAATATGGGAATCAAGCCACACATAGTTCTGAAACGGGCCATGCAGTTTAGCATCGTACAGTGAGGATGTGGGAGGATAGAAGAACGAGGAAGGGAATAAGTTGTGATCATTGTAAGCCTCACATGAGTGGAGCCTAAAAAGCCTACACAACACCACGAGGGACCCTATGAGAGGAATATGTCTAGGGGGTAGTCAATGAGAGGAATTTGGTTCTGGAATCAAGGCAAGGTGTCCAAGAATTCCTACGTATCCCAAGAGGATGGGAATCAAGCCATACATAGTTCTTGAAATGAAGTTTAACATCTTGTGGGAAGACATACAATTTAACAACATGTGGGACATAACAGTTTAAGGTCATGTAGGACTAGATAAAATTTAACATCTTACGGGATGATATACAGTTTAATGTCACATGGTACATGAGAGTTTAAGGTCATGTAGGAACGAATACATTTTAACGTCCTACGAGATGACATATATTTTAATGTCATGCGAGACATGATATTTTAAGGCTGTGTAGGTCCAGATATATTTTAACATCATATGGGACAACAAGTAGTTTAATTTTATGTAGTACATAATAGTTTAAGGACATGTAAGACCGGATACAATTTAACATCATGCGGGACGACATACAGTTTAAGGTCATGTAGGACTATCTATAGTTTAACGTCATGCAGGAAGAAATACAGTTTAAGGTCATATAGGACCATATGTAGTTTAATTTCATGTAGGATAACATATAGTTTAAGGTCATATATGACCATCTGTAGTTTAACGTGATGCGGGATGACATACAGTTTAAGGTCATGTAGAAGCGTCTATAGTTTAACGTTGTGCAAGATGAAATACAGTTTAAGGTCATGCATGACCTTCTGTAGTTTAACATTGTGCGAGACGACATACAATTTAAGGTCATTTAGGACTGTATATAGTTCAACGTCATGTAGGATCACATACTGTTTAAGGTAATGTATGACCGTTTGTAGTTTATTATCATGTGGGACGACATACAATTTAAGGTCATGTGGGACTGTCTATAGTTTAACATCGTGCGGAATGACATACAGTTTAATTTCATGTAGGGCTGTCTATAGTTTAACATCATGTGGGATAAAATATAGTCTAAGGTTATATAGGAGTGTCTGCAGTTTAACATCATGCGGTAAGACATACAGTTTAAGGTCATGTAGGACCGTCTGTGCTCAGGAAAAGTATTGTTTGAGGAATTTGGCATTGGTAGGAAGAGTTATATGCTTACCATCCATGGTCACCAAATAGTATGCACCATTGGGGTAAACCTTGTGAATGATGTAAGGTCCTTCCCATTTGGGCTCCAATTTGGGTGGTTTTTGTCCAGCTATCTTTGGTGTTCTCAAGGACAACACCAAATCACCTTGCAAGAAAGAGTGGTGTAGAACCTTTTTGTTGAAATCTTGAGCTATCTTTTTCTGATGCCTTTCCTGATTTTGTAGGGCACGAAGCCTGTTCACGTCAAGTGATACCAATTCCACCAGATGGATTTTAGCAACATGATCTAGTGCTTTCTGATAATAGAAAACTATGTGTAATGAAGGTAACTGAATCTTGATGGGTAGTATGACCTCCATTCCATATACTTGCGAGTATGGAATCACCTGTGTGGAATTATTATTCATCATCCGATAAGCCCAGAGGGCATTGGGGAGCTTGTCTGGCCAACTCTTCTTATTTTAACCAACCATTTTCTACAGAATGTTAGAGAGGGGTTTTTTGAATTCCTCGATCTTCCCATTTTCTTGTGCTTGATAGTAGGAGGTATAATTAGAATGGATGTTTTACTTAGAGTACAATTTCTTCAAATCAGTTTCCCATATGTTGGTGCTGTTATAATTGAGAATGAAGTGAGGGACTCCGAACTGGTAGATGATATTGGATCTCACAAAGTCAATGATAGAACGGGCCTTGAACTCCTTGAACGGAACTGATTCTTCCCACTTGGAAAAGAAATCTGTAGTGGTCAGGATGAATTGGCACTGGAAAGCTGTCGCCGGTGGATATGGTCCCATGACATCAAGTCCCCAGACCTCAAAGGGATAAGAGTACTTAGTAGTGTGGAGAGGCTCTAGCGGATGATGCACAAAGTTGGCATGAATTTGGCACACGTGGAACCTATTGGTAAACTCGATGCAGTCAAAAATCATGAAGGTCCAAAAATACCCCTGTCTCCAAATCTGGTGAGATAGTTTTGGCGTAGTCTGATGAGCCCTACAAGAACCAGCATGAACCTCTTGCATGACCTAAGAAATCTCAATTACTTGAATGAAGTGGAGGATAACCCCATCAAACCCATGCTTGTAGAGAGTCTTCTCAAGGTTGGGACCACTCTGGAGGGTAAACTGTAATGCACGATATCAGATTCCCTCGCGCTCGGCCCAATCTACCTTAATATTACCTGGCTGAAGATATCAACCAAGGGTGTCCTCTAGTTGGGGGTTACCTCCAACACTGCATCAGGGGGACCTGAGGGTCCTGACATGGAGGAGACAGTGGTAAGGTGACTTACTTGAGGGTTTTCGTCATCATTTGAAGTGATGGGAGTGATGAACCTCTGTTCTACCACGTGGATAATAAAATCATCCTATTCAGGATCTGCAAGTGATGCAGCTAGGCTGGCCAAAGTGTCAGATCAACCGTTCTGGGATCTAGGGACATGTGTAACTTCCGGTTGAGATGGGAACAGGGCCATCAGCTGGAGGGTGCATTCCAACAGTGGAACGAGTTATGTATTTTTGACGACATAGTCACCATTGATTTTATTGATGATTAGTTCATAGTCCCCTTTCACATGAAAGTGGGGAACATCAGTCTCGGAGACCAACTCGAGGCTAGTAATGAGAGCCTGATACTCCACCTCATTGTTGGTGCATCATTCTGTCAATATGAATGAATACGATAGAACGTCTTGTGCTGGGGTAATAAAGACGATACCCAGAACTACTCTGTTAATACTGGGATCATTGATCCTTTTTCCAGTAGGGCTCCGGGAAGCACCATCAAAGTGAATTTTCCAGCACGAAATGGATTGGTCTACTGAGAGGATTGCCTCATCAAGAACGTCAAGGTCCAGAAACTTTTCCGCAGGGGTTGAATGGGAGGTGAGAAAATCTTCCAATTCCTTCCCCTTAATAGCCTTCTAAGGGATGAACCTGATGTCTAACTACTGAAGGATCACTTCCCACCGATCTTGATGTCCTGTCAACATTGGGTGGTTCAGTATGTACTTCCGCGAGTCCACCCAGGACACCAGATATACCTCATGGTGCTACAAGTAATGTCAAAATTTCTGTACTATGAATACCAGTTCAAGGAAGCTCTTCTCGATAGGGGAATATATGATCTCCATTTATAGTACCATGCAACTAAGATAATTGAGAATGTTCTCCATTCCCTCGTTTTTCTTCTGGGTGAGAAGGGCACAAAGAGATCGTTCCAGGGCGGTGACATAAAGGACCAGTGGATTTTTGGAAACTGGAGGCATCAAGATTGGAGGCTGGAGCAGATACTTCTTGATTTCCTTGAAAGTAGTCCGACATTATTCATCCCACTGATAAAAATTCCTTTCTTCATGATCTAATAAAAGGGATTAAACTTGCCGAACAAATTCACAATGAATCGGCGTGTGTAGGCCAAATGTACTTGGAAGCCTCAAGGCTCCCGAATGTTGCTCAGGGGAGACATCTGGCTGATGGCCTTGATCTTCTCTAGGTTTATTTCGATTCCCCTGTATCTGACATTGAAGCCGAGAAACTTTACATAGGTGACCCCAGAGGCACACTTCAATGGGTTCTTCTTCTAGTGGTGAGATCGGAGGAAGCTGAACACTTTCTCAAGGTCTCTGAGATGGTCCTGATGTTGGTGAGATTTTACCACTAGATCATCCACGTAGCATTCCACTAGTTTCCTAAGGATTAGCTTAAATATGAGATACATAGCCTGATGATAGGTGTCACCAACATTCTTTAGACCTAAGGGCATGAATTGGTAACATAAAGTACCTAGTGATGCCCTGAAGTCCGTAGAATCCTCATCCTCAAGAGCCATTCATATCTGGTTATACCCGGAGTACCCATCCATGAAGAATAAGGCCTAGAACCCAGATGTAGAATCAATATACAACTCTATTATAGGGAGGGGAAATCATCCTTCGGACAGTGATAGTTGAGATCCTGGAAGTCGATACATACCCTAATCTGTCAGTTCTTCTTCCTGACGGTCACAAAGTTGGATAACCATCTGGGGTACTGGACCTAATAAACTAAATTGGTTCTAATGAGATTATCAACCTTGACCTCGACCATGGAACCGTGAGAAGGGTTCATTTTTCTGGGAGGCTTCTTAAACCTGTAGTGATTTGCTGGGAGACCAAGGTGGTGGGTGACTACCTAGAGATCTAGCCCAGAAATTTAATTATAGATCCAATAAAATACATCATGGTGTTGTTTGAGGAATTCCACATATTGATTTTGATCTTCAACAGGCATAGAAACACTGATCAACATGGATTTCAGGTCCGTCACGCTACTGAGGTTCACCTATACCAGTTCATCGACTGTGGTGGAGACGCCCTCTTTTAATGATGGAGGTGCATCTTTTAAATCCTCTTCTTAATTTGTGGGGGAGGGATCCTCAGTGGGAGGATCTTCCTCTGGATCAATAGATCCTGATGGGAGGCTGGTACCAGCCTGATCGGCGGTGGACACTACATCAGGAGACTCCTGTGTTTCCGAAACCATAACGATGAAAGATATCGATCCGATCACATCTGATCATCGGCCCAAGGGGCCACACTTGATGATAATGAAGCAATAGTGACGCGTCAGCTAGAGATATTTTATCACAATCCAACAGAACAAGAAAGTATAACATATGGAAGTCTCTATAGGGCGGACATCCCAATACATTATGGGTGTAGGGGGCTCTAGGATCACCGGAGCCCGATTTGTGTATGAATATGAGGTGATCTTCCAACATTACTTAGACTTGGAAATGTGGTCCTACTTTATTCCATAAACAACAAATAATTTCCCCATATATGAGGTAATAACCTCCAATCAATGGATTGGGAAACCTTAGGCATCATCTAGATCTGTCCATGGGTCGGTCGCAACTGTCACGTGTTTGACCTCGTTAGCCTGAATATGCTTATCCTCGCTCTTGTAATAGTCAGCATCTAGGTAGCAGGATTCACATGAGGAAAATGGAGACACATCAACTTGATGTACGCCTAATCGACCATAAAGGTATTACTTGAGGAATTGGAAATACGATGAAGGGACTGCCACATCCAGGTGGATCCATGGCCAGTATATCAACACATTGTAGGCAGTGTCTTGGGATATAACCATGAACTCAGTGCTGGAAACTAGGGCCCCAAAATGGGTCTTTAGAAGGATCATTATGACTGGTGTCTATTCCATCCTATCATAACATTGAATTTTTAAGTAAGAGGGACTCATATCATCCTCATACAACCCCAGTTTTTCTAGTATTTGAGTCGGGATTAGGTTGATCATGGAGCTTGTGTAGACAAGACAACGACGAACCTCTTTGACATTAAAATGGATAGTGATGTACCGTAGGCAGATGCGACCCTATATGGGAGAGACTTAATCTTCTCCCAAGAGTGATATAATGTATTGACATTCAGCATGCTCGACTGCCTCAACATAGAAGGATTCTAAAGCTGCTACCTCCGTCTCAAACTGATGGGGGCTTCTTAAAGCCTCAGTGAGGGTGTCATGCATATCCGATGACAGGAAAAGTGCCTTAAGGATAGAGATTCTTACTAGACTTCTAGAAAGATTCTTGAGGACATCATAATAACATTCTAGGCATGAGCTTCTACTTACATAAAATCTATCTATGATAGGAGGTATGGTCGGCCCTACCCACTAGACCGACAGATGACTGGTGCTAGGAATGTGGTGCGGCTCATTACATGAAGCATGTGAAGTGACTAATAGATGGGGGCTAGATGGCTGAGACTAGTTCGTAATGGAGAATAGATTATCTCAGTGTGTTCAGGGTAGCTATTCCTGATCCAGTAGCACAAACTATAGTGAAGGCAGACCCGGTGACATCAGATGAGAAGGCTGCACGTGCTGAGTTCTACGCTAGGCCTGCTGTCTAGTTTCAATTGCATGCACAACCTCTCTATAAGTACTAATGGAGGTGCTCCGTTGACTCCTATATCCATGTCTCCATTGACACTGGCGATGGATGTGGATGTTGGGAGGGTCCGCCTGCCACTCCTCGTCGTCAGAAATCATGTATGGATTTACTAGCTCTATGGTGTTAGCTAAGTTGTACCCTTGACTGTCACCTGAATAAACCTCAACCACTGGATGGATTCTGGGGGGAATCTCCATCTCTAGGGGCATGAAGTATCTGAGAGTATGGGATGGTGATGAAATTGGTAGGGGAATTTTTTCCCTTGATCTACTGATGCTTTCTCTTCTGGGAAGAGGAAAAGTGAGAAGAAGATGCAGAAGTAGTAGCTGTGGTCGACGCATTGACTTTTGAAGGCTCAGGTCGATTCACGCGTGCATGTATAATACCATGGTAATGGAAAACCACCTTATGAGCCATCCAGTCATCATACTTCTGGGACCTGCGGTTGGAAACCTGGTGCCACTCACCTTCCTTGTCGCTGCTGCCATCGGGCTTCAACAATACACATGCCACTGGTGCCAGTGATGTGCCTAACCCACCTATGTTGTTGTTGACCTGGTCTTGAAGCCATTATTAAGTCACATAAAACTGTTTTAGGGTGTTCCCTACGATTCAATGATAGGGGAAGTAGTTGGGGAGACCAGTGAGATCTTCCTCTTTTAGTTTTCTGCATTCAGTCAACTATACAAATCGCTATTCCAAGGTGATTTAGAAATAATTGGGGACCTGAGCCTAATTGAATGAGTATTTCTACTTTCTCTTATCCGGGAATGTGGATCTAGGTCCCTGACCCTAACGAGGAGATAGAGGATCCTGTTGAGGAGGTGGAGGCTGGTTATCTCTCCTGGGTGGTGGCGATGCATTACGCAGAGGCACCTGCCGATTCTGTGGTGGGAACTGCTGAGTCAGAGGCTACACCTGAGGTGGAGGGCCTCTATGATATTGTGGAGGTGGATCCACGGGAAATAACTATAGTTGGATGGTGGCCTCAATTTGGGCCATCGCAGTGGGTTCAACCTTAGTGTCTCTTCTTGTGGGGATTGTAGGAGGCAACAGTCGTGCATGCTTTTCCTACTATAAGGCCACCTCTAGGCACTGGGCCTTATCAACGGAATCCAGAAATCCCCTTGGGGTAATTCTGGGTAATGAGAGAGGGAACCTGTTCTATCATGACATTTCCCACACACATTGTCAGTAGCTGTTCCTGAGTCAGTGTCATATCCAAAGAGTATGTGAGTCCTTTATACCAGGCGACAAAGTCAGCGACGCACTCATCAAGCCTCTGTTTGTATTTTAAGATGTCTTCAATACTCATCTTCCAAATGGTGGAACTAAACTGATAAAAAAATTACCTACGAAGATCTTCCTAGCTAGCTATTGACCCGATGGGTAGCTGGCTGTACCAGACAAACACAAGTCCTTCCAATGTCTATACGAAACATTGGAGTTTGGCGGACTTCTGCTGAGCTGGAGTTCCCAGCATGGGTCCAAACATTGATATAAAGTGGGCCAGATGCTACAGTGGGTCACCCGTCCCATTAAAAGGGGAAAAGGTGGGATGTCCAAAACCCGGGGGTGCTGGCATATCATCCACCCATGCTGGAAACAGATTACCATTAGGAGAGATTCCCACCTACCATGTCTCTAACGCCTCGAGGTGGGAAATGTGTGCCTCCATAAAATCATCTGGATGGGGTATCCTATATTAATGAGTTTACCTAACCACCAGTGCACTGGTAGGTTCTTCAACATGATAATCATGTCTAACGACTCGTAGAGATACTGGTGGGATGACCTGCTGAGCACCTAGGGGAACCTAAGCTGGTTCCTGAGGATTGTCACACTGCTTGGGTGGATTTGGCGACACATACCATGCCATATTTCCATAAGTTAGAGCCTCCACCCTGTCTTCATAGGTAATATGGTCAGAGTTACATGGAGGAAATTTGACCGGAGGATGTTATGCCTGCCCCTGCTACCCCGGATGGGGATCACCGTAGTCTGGTAGTCGCTCCACATCATGTTCGAAAAGGAGGCCATCGACCATCTTCTGGTGCACAACGAGAAGTTGATGCAGCACAACTTTTTCGGGATCATCCACCATCTTCTGCACTGAGCCAGATGGGTCATAGGTTTGGGCGACTACGAGGTGTAAATTTCCCTTATTGGGATTCCAGATGAGGACCAACACGTTAGTGGGCACAAGAAGCCCCAATAGATTTCTCTTCTTTCAAGTAACCATTCCTAACAAATACAATAGTTGTGGAACTCCCCTAAGGGGTAAGTCCCCATTAAATATCTCCATCTCATTATCCCCCTTTGATAGATTATCCCTGTTAATAAAAAATCTTCCCAGAGGCATATCCTTGATGTCACCTGGAAATTCGGGCTGACACCAAATAGAACTGAAATCGATGGCCACATACTACCCCCAACCAAGAACCTGGATGTAGGAGGAAGCCTCCTTGATTATCCTGTGTAGAAGTTTAATGTTCTTAACTCATCATTGTTGTAGTGTCCTATATAGGCTTGGTGACTTAGGGCGTTGGTCCATAGGGAGTACGACCAAATCAACCAAATGACATTGTAGAACAATGTCTTCGAAGTGTGCCTGAATCTTAGGGTAGGCCACTCTTCATTAAAGAAGACAAATGTGAGAGTCTTAGAGGGTCTCGAGAAAGCATCCAACCTCCTCCTGGGTGAGTGATTACAGTGCACTGAAATTCAGTGCTAGAACTGACCAAAACATCTCTGAAAAATGATTTTATGATATAATTTCCCATAATCTCCTCAGCTCAGAATCAAGGTCTAGCCCTTTCTTGCCCCACTCGTCAACTAGAGGTGGATGGGGAACTTGTAGCAGTACTGAAGAAGACCGCTGAGATGGTAGGTTGGACGGGGGAGAATACAAAGAGCGTAATGACAAGCTTATGTATCTCGGGCTACCCTCTGAAGAGTGTAGTGACTTAGTCACCACATCACGATAAGATGGGATAGCGACCACAGTTCCTAGCATAGGTACTATGGCTATTGGTGGGGGACCATATTGTTGCTCATCCTCCATCGATACCCAAAACAACTCTCCATGATCAATGGTCAAGGTGGAGAGTGCTTATGGTGATGATGGGGGAGATTGTGCGGCTATACCCTAGGGAGAATCCAAATCTTTGTCCTCTTGGACATATCTGTGGAGGGAGGCAGGGATCTGGTGGACCTTTCATTCCAAAAGTATGAGGCTGATGTACCTCGTTCCTTCCCCAGCCCTTGACACAGAAGATCATGGTGATGCTTCCATTGCTGAGTCTTATTCCGCCTCATATTATGAGAATCAAAAAAGTTTAATATCAGTCTGAACCATCTTGGCATTCTTCTTATGGAGGTGATGACCTGAACTCTTTCCCTAGGATGGATCTTCAGGACAGGGTAGATTTCTAGCATGAGGAGGACCTCCAACTTAACTGGTGCTATGACGGAGAGGGATTCCGTCTGAGTGAGCCGGGGTGCAAGGAGCACTTGGACAGATGTCAAAGGGAACACTGGGAGGACCTTCGTTTCCACTAGCTGATGTGCAGAGGGAATCTTCGCTGGATGTGCTTGTGTGGGTAGGACCTCCATCAGAGCTGATAGGAGCATTGGTAGGGCCTCCATTCTTATTTCCCCTAGCAGTGTCAGTGCGAGGAGGGTCCTCATATTGGTCAATTCGTACACGGATAAGACCTTTATGCTAGTTGCTGATGAAGAGAGGTTGACCTTCAATCCTATAATTGTTGGGGTTAGGAGGAACTTTTTCGGCTGCTGTAAGGACATGGGGAATCCCCCTATGCTGGAGATTGACCAGACGTGTAACATCTCCATACCGGTAGCCCATGGCATGAGGAACGACTCCATACCCGATGTCATTAGCATAGAAGAGGCTTCCATAATAAGTGCCACAACCACGGTGTGGACCCTCATTAAGATTGAAGGAGGCATTGGGAGACCTCCATTCCAATCATGTAAGTAGGGAGGGCCCATGTTCTCAATGGTGGCGTTACGGGGAGGACCTCAGTACTGGGTGTCATTGTCGCAGGTCGGCCTGTGGCAGTCGCTACCTATGCCGACAACCAGGAGAGTCGACCCAGCCGGCCTATTGGGTGGTTGGGGCCTCGATCTGGATCGGGCTTCTATATGCCTCTACTTGGAATAGATATGTAACTGATGGTATACATTGGTGGTGGCATGAACCACGGTAGTTGTTGATGTTGACGCCCCTTAGCGAGCGTCCTCCTCGTCCTGCACCCGATACTGGCATTAAATCAACTGGATTGGGGCTGGCGATGCAGGCACATAGATTACATGTTTCTAAACTCGTGGTACTAGGTGGCGGTGCTAGAACGACCTAGTGGTGCCCTCCATGGAAGCCCCTAGAATGGGATCCCATATGGGCTGGCCCGAACATCCCTCACCTGGTTAGCGTAGGGGAGGGAGTCATCGAAGCATTTCGGGGAGAGGCTCCCGAAATGGTTGTGTGTTAGAGTGGGGAGCAGTGGATCCCTACATGGCCCTTGGGGGAGGTAGTGGAGATGATGTGTGAAATCCTCTAGGTCCTATTGGTCCATGTCCCTGGTTGGGATGATCCCCTCCTCCTCGTATCGTCGGGCAAGGTCCTTTATCACCCTTCACTAAAAGAAATCAGATGGGGAGATAGGGTGTGGGCGCCCAATGACTGTGGACATAGAGGCTTCCATGGGGGAAATGAGGCTACAAGGGGTTGTCATGAAGACATTTCCCCTGCCCCTGTGTTGGTAGCTGGGTGGTGATCAGTTTCCTGATACGAAATCTTTGGTCCTGGAAGGCAGGGAGATTAAACCATTTGTGTTGCAAGAAGGAAATCAACATCTAGTACCCCAGTGCCATTTCTTCTTCAAGGGATGGTAAAAATGATCCACATTGATAATTTCACAGACCGAGATATCCAATGTTCAACTTACCCAACATCTAGTGAGTTTCACGCTAGTTCCACTATTTTCTTATTGGGACCTAGCGCCGGATAATTCGATCTCATGATACACTGGTCCACTGGTGTCTTGAACTCTACTAATATCCTCATTGAGTATAATAAGTTCACATCGGGTTCATCATTTATTTTTTCGAAGATTTCTCTAGGGAACACATTTTTCTGTAGGAGGACGCGCTGATTGTTTCCCCGCATTCCCACTTTACAAAGGCGGGCGACATCCGTCGCTTATTCAGGGATGTTTTCTCCTTGATCAAAATGGAATGATTGGTTTTTAGTTCTTCCTTCTATGGATTCCTCCTCGAAACTTGTTACCTAGTCTGGGATCCATTATAGACATAAGACATTGTTCATGAAACTCTTCATAGTCCCATGTCTTCATGGATGCCGGTTAATTATACTGAATCTGTCAAGAAATTCCAAGGGGTTTGGTCAAGGATGAAACCTTCGGTCAGGGGAGTAGTCACATTGGACATCACTAGCGTGTCTAGACACTAGAACACTAGTGTGTCTTGGTTTCTTCCCCTTATGATAGGGATCCTCGAGGGCGTCGAAGCCTGAGGAATACCATGTTGAATGCAAGGAATTACCTTCCATATGCATGTCTCTAAGGTTTCCCTCAACTTCTCATGTTTAACACAGGGTATACTGCGAGTTTATCGTCCAGTAGAGACAAATCAGATTGATCAGAACATAGACGAGAGTGGATCAGGTGGGTGAAACCCCTGGAGGGAACACTAATGCTAGGAATAATGCGTGTTTAATTACTAAGTTTCTTATAGGAACAACTATAAAGTGGGTAACATGATTTCACCAGGACGTGGCGGCTCGGGTAAGAATCAGGATGGCTGATGGAGAGTTGAATGAAGTAGAGGAGAAAATTATATGGAATCGACATGAGGACGATGGTGATGTTGGGCTTGATCCTCGAAGAGACTTCCTATGTCTCTTCGTGGTATGGAATCAATGTCCGTGTGGTTTGGTGAGGCAATAGGACACCTGAGGAGGCATCCCGTGAGAATGGATGCATAGATAGGACCCAGAGGAAGTAGAACTTCTGGGTTGGGGAATTGTCAACGGATTACAGCTAACTGGGGTTCTCAATGGCTTACTGTTGATTGGGGATGACAATGTCTTACCACTGGTTGGGTAATAAAACATCTTACCATCGATTGGGGATACAATGGCTTACCGCTGGTTGGTATTGAACCTCAGCGAGTCTTTCTACATACCTTTTTTAGGAGACAGGGATCAAAAAAAACAAAGTTTGAATGGGTATAGTTTAGCATAATGTTGGACGAAAAGGGGGGTATAGTTTACCGCCATGTAGGACAAGGGTGTATCGAAGTGGAGTGTTCGAGACTGATGGGTGTTGGGCTTGAACCTCAGGTAGGCTTCCTACATACCTTGCCTTGGAAAGGATCAAAGTACACTTAGTTCTGGATTTTTTTTGTGAACCGACGTGATGGGGTTGGGACTAGTAGGTGTTAGGATTGAACCTCAGGGAGGCTCCCTACGTACTGTTACATGGAAATGATAAAGGAACACATATTTTAGATGATTTTGGTGAACCAACATGAAGGGGTCAGGACCAGTAGGTGTTAGTCTTGAACCTCAGAGAGGCTTCCTATGTACCTTTCCTTGGAAAGGATCAATTTTCACATAGTTTAGATTAGTTTGGTGAACCGATGTGAAGGGGTCAGGACCAATAGTTGTTTTTATTGAACCTCATGGAGGCTTCCTACATACCTTTCCTTAGAAAGAATCAAATTACATGTAGTTCAAGAGATGTGTTGGTGAACCGATGTGAAGGGGGTCGGGACCAATAGGTGTTTGGATTGAACCTCAAGGAGGCTTCTTGCATACCATGCCTTATAAAGGATCAAAGTCCATGTAGTTTAGGAGAGGTGTTGGTGAACCGACATGAAGGGGGTCGGGACCAAATGGTGTTGGGCTTGAACCTCAGAGAGGCTTCCTACATACCTTTCCTTGACAATGATCAAAGTCCATGTAGTTCAGGAGAGGTGTTTGTGAACCTACGTGAAGGGGTTTGGGACCAATAGTTGTTGGGATTGAACCTCAGGGAGGCTTTCTACATACCTTTCCTTGGAAAGGATCAATTTCCACGTAGTTTATAAGAGGTGTTTTTCATGGCCGGTGCTTACACTAAGCCCATGTGAGTCATGCTCAGTGTGAGAAACAAGAAGCAACAAAGACCTCATGATCACATCACGAAAGGTGCATCCATGGGAAGTGGAGTGGAGATTACATGTGGTTAGCAGCCCAAAGAAGAAACATGGGCTAATGCATGGTTAGAATCCTAGGGAGGAAATAGAGGATTGTGCAAGGTTAGTAGCACTGGGAGATAGAGATTGGGAATTACTCCAGGATGGAGGCCCGGGTGGCGACAAATCCAAATGAGATAGGAATTGGATAACGATGGTCCTGATGCCCATATCTCCATTGGTCTTTGGCACCAATGAATAGAGGATAATTATGGAAATTACCTCTTGTACGAATGTCTAGGGGCTTACACCAAGGTGGTTTCCCTTCCCATAGATAGGAACCGCTCCAGAAAAGATGATATCATACAACTTGAGGAATATTTCACTCCCGTGGAGAAGAGAGGGTGTAGAGAATGTCCAAGATGGGGAACCCTGCATAAAGTTCATGGTGTTAAGTCACAGTTAAAGTCATGTGTTGAGAATGATGGTTCATATAATTTTAACATCCTACATCTCGGATAAGGAGGGTTCACTTCACACCCCTAGGACTTACATAACTAATACCAATCCGCCCTTGGGGAAGGGAAGGAAAAAACAATGCCATAGTGAAGGGGTGTTGTGGAGTGATCCATTGAGGGCCTATATAAGCGTGGATATGTGAAGAAAAAATAGCCGTTAGTATACCTATGTGAAGAAGCATGAGGTTAAGAAACACATTGTGGAGCACCGTCCAAGGGAGATGGAGATTGGGACTTACTCTAGGATGAAGGTCCGAGTGGCAAAAAAAAACCAATGGGAGAGGGACAAGATAAAAAATGACTATGTGCCCATCTCTTCTTTGGTCTTTGGAATCGAAGAAGAGAAGAGGATCTGAGATTATACCTCTTAGAAGAAAGGATAGGGGCTTTCAATAAGGTGTTTTCCCTTCCCCACAGACAGGCGTTGCTCCAGCAAAGAGAATTTCATTCCATGTGAGGAAGATATCAGTCCCATGGAGACCATCGGGCGTAGATAATGTTTGAGATGGGGCACCCCATGTAAAGTGTACGAGGTAAAGTCACATTTTAACGTCATGTGATGAGGATGATGGTTCTTGGCAGTTTAACATCCTGCATCTCAGATGAGGTGGGTTCACTCCGCATCCATAAGAGATACATAACTGATACCTATCCATCCTTGTGGATGGGAAGGCATTAGTAATTCCGTGGTGAGGGGGTGTCGTGGAGTGATCCATTGAGGTGACCACGTTAGCATGGCTATGTAAAGAAGTAGTAGCTGTTAGCATGCCTATGTAAAGAAGCATGAGGCTAAGAAACACAATGTGGATCACCGCCCAAGGGACATTGAAATCACTTCATACAAACATGGAGGGTTTCATGGGAAAAGGGTTTTCAAAGCAAATAGGCCTACAAGAAAAGATATTGTGAAGCTTTGGTGCCCCACATAAGAGAGGGGCTTCATGAAGGGGTCTTCTTTGTGAAGTGGAATGGCCTAGCCACGACATAGGGTATATGTGTATATGGAAGGTGCTTCACGAAATAGAAAGGGTTTCATGGAGTAGGGCTCTGTGAAGCAAGGGCACCTTGACAAGCATATCATGCCGAAGCGCTGTGCCTCACGAAGCATAGTGACCATGTATTAGCATGTGGGTCACATGTTTATCGCGGGTACTTTGAAAAGCATGAGTGGCTCATAAAGAACTGAGTCCCCTTAGGATTATCCTTACTTTTCAAAGTCTGGTGGGATACGTGAAGTGTATCCCTCTTTGAAGAGGGGTTGAATTTAAGCCAAGGGAATGAAACCTCACAACTTGAAGAGTTCATTCTTCATAGAGAGTAAGTTGCATCACAATTTTAGAGAGGAGAAGGCAAGAGGTCGGAGGATCCATCCTTTGGTCTCTAGGGGAGCATGGTATTTATAAACAAGAGGCAGCACGAAGCATGGATCACTCGATTCTAATCCATGTGGTGCATTGTGATAACCACAGATCCTCCCACCACTTTTCTTTGTGGTGGCTTTGCAAACATAATGCAGATCACGAAGCCTCCAGCCTCTTTGCTTCACGGCGAAATCACAAACATCCGGAGGATCATAGAGCCTCTTTATTATTTGCTTCACGACCCCTATGAAGGAGGCGACTTTGTGACGACCGTGGTGCTGGGGGGGGGGGGGGGGGGCTCGGCGAACAGGCTTCGCGAGACAGCCCCAAAGGAGGTGGTTTTCCCTTTGTGTTTTCTCTTCCTCTCCCCAAATTTTGGCGCCAACACCCATTTTCACACCATCATCCCGATTCCATCTCAACCATCCACCAACTAGTCACACTACACCCACAAAACATTCTATATAAGGGTCATGCACTAAAAAAGATAAGGCGCTCTCCACTATAACAGTATTCTTATCATATTATCTCCAGAATAAAGCACCCAAAATACGAGACCCTCATTATGACCATTACTGGATGTAATGACCAAAAGTGTCTCACTCCACCATACATGAGCACTAACATGAATCTCCCTCACCACCCTTTTTAGGATTACTAAAGATGTAGTCTTTAATGTTCACCACAATTTACTGGTAATGAGGTTCCCAACATCCAATATAAAATAATGTGCTACCAAAAATATTGATTACCCTAAAATTATACCTAATAAGTAACCTATATAGGTCCCAAAATCATGCATGTGTCTCAATTTCTAATTCATCCTCATCTTAACCCTGACAACTCCTATCAAGGCCCTTTCTTGGATAAACCATGCCACAACACTCATATTCATCTCTAAGGTCTCATGTTACCTTAGAGGGGCACATCCAACTCTCATTAAAACCTTTGGATACCTTGACCACATTAGTTCAATAAATTCCATAAATTCTCTCACCCCAAGGGTGAATATTAATGAACTCTACTATAGTCCCATGAATCATCTTTAAGCCTTTAGTAAATTAAGGTTACTCACCAACATTCCATCAACATTGCACTATATGAGTCCACCTGGAACCTAGATAATCCTTAATAGGCCCAACCAGGGTCTAATAAAATGATCCAAAAAAAACTGGGTAATATGTGAAACCAACACACTCCTATATTCCCATATCAAAACCTTTTACCCTAGATAAATAAACCCTCACTCTTTCTTTTTCATGATAAGTGTGAGCCTCCTAAAAACCCTTTCACTAGTTTTTTAACTCCATCCATATTAGTCTCAACCAAACCCAAGTGGGTATACACTCTTGTATCACTTAATCATCAAACTAAACACACACTCCCATGATTCTCATAAAAACGATCTAGGCTCATTCACCTAATCGACTGGCCGTCCACCCCTTGTATGTCAATTTCATATAGCTAAAATCACCCTTGGTGCATCATTCCCAATGAAACCAGTGAACCTAAGGAATCTAACTCATTTCAGGGACTACCAAAATATCACCCACCACTTAGGTGTCATTTTAAATCCTCAATGTGTATACCCACACTCTAGTCAACCTAGTCCCAACCATTTAGGATCTCCTCTCACTATCTCATCAAAACCCATTCCCTGATCCAGCAACGCTAGACATTCAATTGATCTGGCATTCCAAAAATAATCATGATACCTCAATCACTCCAATTTATTTACATATATAAATACCAAGGTATCACTCATGGATATCCTCTACCCTATCAAGGGTATCTAACTCAAAAAGGAAAATTTTACCCATTCTAAACCATCTCCCCGACATACCTTGCCTATAATAAACCATCACCAAGGCATCCAATTCTTAAACCAACCTACCATGGGTTATTATATATCCCTCTTACTTAGAGACTATAAAACCATTATTAAAGAGAATTCCATGATAAAATACACATTTAATGTAATTAAAAATCACTATGGTCCCATTGATTATATTTCCACCAACAAGTTATATAGTAAAACACTATATAAGTTGTTTTCAACAATTTTAATAACTGAACCAAATATCATCAACCAGATTTAACCACACAAAAGAACACATATACCATATGAATCATACATACCTACTATAATTCATATAAATAAGACTATTTATATCTTGGGATAATAGAAAAAAGGTAAATAATAGTCCCAAATCAACACATCATACTTGCAGAAATATCTCAACTATAACAGTGAGACCCAAGAATAATAATCACATAACCTTTGTAACATGAAATTCTAATTGGACATGGGTTCATAATTCACCATCATGAGATCCTTCAAATTCTCTTACACATTATTATCTTCATCTAAGAATCCCAAAATAGCAATACAAGATAAAATATTCTCTAATACTACTTCGTAATGCATTGGTTAAATTCATCCAAATGACATCCCAACAAAGGTCACCAGATGACCTAATATACAAATACTTGTATGCAAGAGGTAGATAAATAGTGGTGAGAGTCTATGATTAATGTTGGGAAGACTATAATCTAAATATCAAAACTAATAATAATAATAATATAATCAAACTTCAGAAATCATATTACACAAACTATAATTAATGCCCAAGAAATCCATTGTAAAATCAATATAATCCCATTCTATAAAAAATGATACATGCAGCCATTTCATATATCATAACTAATTACCAATTGGTCCAATCAAATATATAATAAAAAATAAAAAAATAAAGAAAAAGTCTTCACTATAATTTTGATCCTCACCTCATCTCATCTCCATATCCTATTGAGCATCTCTAACCTGATCTTCTATACAACCTGGGACCTAAAATTCAAACACAAGGTCTACAAACACACTTGGATTCCCATAAAGGGTGTGGAAAATACATCTCTTTAGGGTTTCACTAAGTTATCCAAATATATTTGACTATATACATGTGTATTAAAGGAGAAAAACAATAGATATATGGAATATAATCATTGGTTTGGGCCATCTTGTGATAATTATGCCATTATGAAACTCGACCATATGTAGCTCAGATGACGCATGATAAGAAATCACCTCATGTCAAAAACCTTAACCCATACCCTATAACTTAGGGTATGGTGTCATAAAATATTATGAATACTACCCTCTCACTCAGGGTAGGGTCCATACCAAACTACATATGTATCATAACAAGTCCTGAACTCTAGCTTCTCACTCAGGTTAGGGACCAACGATCAAAAATATGAATAATATCCTATCCCTCAGGGTGTTCTATTTCATAACCCCCTCACTCAGAGAATGGAAAAACATTAATTCCCATGGAACATCACATTTATTTTCCCCCTCTGTCTAATAGTGGATCTCAAATAATATCCATGACTAATACCCTCCCATATAGGGGAATCCATGTTAGAACCCTCTCACTCATGGTAGGACAAGAATTTTGTGTCAAGACACCTCACATTGACCACTACCCTCTCAATCAATGTGGGTCTTAAATAACATCCAAGAAAAATAACGTCTCACTCATGTTAAAATCCACTCACATAGGGAATGGAAAAGTATCCAAATCATAGACCAATATCGTCTCTCGCATGAAAGACCATGTTAATTACCACTCACTCAATGAGAGGCCTTGTATCTAGTCTCGTAATCAGGTATATGATCATATTCAAGAACACTCACATAACAACAAACATGGTAGTGTATCCCATCCCACATGCACACCACTGGCTCACATGGTCAAGCCTAATCCATCATCCATCCTATCATTCAGTTTTTACATAAGATACCCAACTCATAACCTAGAACTATTTTCTCATGATAAATCTTTTTATCTCAAAGAAACTTTCATCACAAATATACCTACATGCTAAATTATAAACATACTCGATCATGAAACCTCAACACATTATACTAATCAACATTCCAGTTTCAAACATAATGGTTCCCACTAGGTTTCCTAGACTTATCTTAGACTCTAATCATTGATAAAACTAGTACTCATCACTCAAAAGTGAACCCATTTCTTGATGTACATACTTTAACTTGGCCATAAGAGGTAGGTCCAGTCCTCCTTATAATACATGTATCTTAACCCAATCCTACTAACCAAGGATCATCCTGAGATAAATCACGTTAATAAACTCGAAAACCCTATGTCAAGACATCATGCAAATTCACGCAACCCTTATTTTGTTCCCATATTACATCTCCCTTAGGAGATTTCCCAATATCATCACTTGGAAGAAATCCTCCCTGACACACCACATCAGACCTAGAGGACTTATCCCACTCATAAAATACACCAAGAATACAATTCATCCTAAATAGGGTTTTACCAACCAAGAATGAGAAATATTCCCATCTCACCAATCATCCATAGGCCCAATACCCTCATAAATATGACATTATCTCTAGGATTTATAACCTAGGATTATCATAATTCGTCATTCCCCAAGACTTTCCCTAGACTAATCGTAAACTAAACTAATATCTTTACCCCAATCTAAACATAGGAGGCTCAACACTACCTAAGTATTTTACATAGGTAGATCTTGGTCCCTGAACATTTTACCCAAAACCATATTCCCATGAATTCATGAACAATCATGTATAAACAAGCATATAGTTAAGTATTATAGGGTCAAAATATCTCGATAATGTTTTACCATCTTCAAGCTACAATTGTAAGCCCAAACCAAGCCATGCCAATATCCTACGCTCTTATCTCAATACAAGTCATAAAAACTATAAATTTTAATAATTTATAATTAATTTTAAAAACCCAAGTGTCATAATGACTGAAAACTACCTCAACCATAATTTCACAATAAAATTGTGACCATAGACTCATAAAAGGTCCATAACGCACCCCTAGTTCCATTATAAGAAAAATATATAGCAATTTACAACCAGTACTATGATAGTTTCATCCATTTAAACTATAATTCCTAAATAAGTTCATTGAAAAAAATAACTCAACTAAAATGTTGTAAGGAAACATGAATCCATCATCTCGAGACATCATCCTTCCACCCTAAGAAAAAGAACCATCTCTTGTGATGATTTAATCATGATTTTGTGGATTCATCACTCAAACCCCAGCCTATAGACACTAAAATAAATGGCTAAGAAATGATAATAATTAAAGGTTCTATCATGGGAACATTCAAATGATGTGTGGTTTTTGGGTACTTAGGTGAAGTAGAGTGGCTGACCAATGATATTTTCAAAGTGGTAGATAAATTAAAACAACTTCTTAAAGGTATTATAAAAATAAAATAAAAGAGAATAAAAATAGTAATTTTTTTTACCAATAATGAAGCTATAAGAAGTATGATAGAATAATATTTTGTTTTTCCTTTTTCTTTTTGAAATGATATTGAGAAAACACAACTAGAAGATGTTTTTAGACAGTATTTTTAAAAGAAATAATATATCTGACTTTACCTCTTCATTTACTTATTAATCTTTATCATTTACATTAATATACACTTAATTATGAACCCCTACTTTTTTAACCCTCAAACACCATGAGAATTAACTTAACCACAAATATGAAATTAATTAAACCCTACGCTAGCTTCAAAACATGAAATCACATCACCATACTTTGATTGATTTTTCTAAGGCTATATTACTATGGATGGTAAATTAGGGAATATATACACACTAAAAAAGAGGATTAACTGTCTTTATGGATTATATTTCAACTCTTAAAATTGATCCTATGTGGGTTTGTATTACCGATTTGGTTCACACTCTCACAATTCACACATTACTCAACCTCGCATTTTTTTTGTTAATTGGTCAATTGCTTTCTTAGTTTCTACTAATTTAAAAACTAAATTTACGGATCATATTATATAAATTAGTGTATCTCATTGATTCAAAATAAATAAATTAAGAAGGTAAAATCTAGTTTGATACTAGGAAAAATACTCTTCTATGGGCAGTGTAGTCATTATAGAAATGAATTGAATTCACAAAAGTTTATAAGGGGTATATCACAATATTATTTCTACTATTGATTCCCCCATGATTAGGATGATTGGATAATAATAAAATTTAATAAAATAGAATAAATTTAAAATAAACTAAAATGTTTAAAGAAAGAATAAAAACAATACAACAAAGAAGAGGAAAAGATGATCATTTTGGAAGAGATCCTAGCATGGTAGCTTCCCTCCTACAATTGTGAATTGAAATTATATGGAACCACTCCTCCTATTATAAAAATTTTCTAATTCACATCCAACCCCCTCCAAATGAGAAAAACACAAAATTATAGTGTGGAGGGTAGGCTAGGTTTAAAGAGGTTTAAAGTGTGAATGGGAAAATTTAGAAAAATAATTTAAGCCAAATTGCACCGCCTATTCTACCACCAAAACACATAAAACAACTGTCCTTCTAGAAGTTTGATTTTAAAAAACTTGGGTCCTATAGCTCTTCTCCAAATTTGGTCCCAATCCATGCATGGATGAAGATGTTATGTACCAAATACTGAAGTGGTTTCCAATCTGGAGAGTCCGTCCCATCATTGAATTCATGTACCATTTAGTCTAATCAAATGCACGATTTGGATCATATGTCCTGAATTAATGTTGTATCCCATTAATTCAGAAACACAGTTAAATTTTTTTATTTTAAATAATACACATAAAATATTTATGTCTCAAATACTATCGTGAACTTTAAAAAGAAAAACTGGAATTTTCATCAAATTTTAAAATTAATGATTTAACCCCAAATATTCTATAAATAAACATATTTATCATAATGTGGGGAAATGATGTTACTTATTATCAATAAAACATTGAATAAAATTTTGTTTTATCAACTCCCCCACACCTACCTTTTTTCACTCCAGGGAAAAGTCACATATCACTTATTAAAAAAACCCATTACAAGATATTCATGTTCATATCTATCAATCCATAATGGAAATATTGGTAAAGTAAGAATTTGATAAAGAGTCAATATCAATAAATTTTAAAGTAATTACCTCATAAATTATGTCAAAATAAAATACAATGAGACTAATAACACTAATAATAGAGAAACAAGTCATAGGTATACCATTACACTAATTCCTCATATGTGTGTGCCAACCATTATAATTCTATATCTCCACCATTTATTCATTATATCCAGGTTATGTAAAATAATTATTTTTACCTATTTTAATTCACCAAACCTATTCTACCTTACTTTTCAATAAAATTTCAAGACCCACTCACTTAATAATTCACAATATTCAAACCATAAGATCCAATCCTAGATATCCCCATGTGTTGTACATCTCATAAATACCATTATTTATTATTTTTGATGTTTTTTCAACAGTTTCATCTAGAAAAAATATCACACTAATCTCTCAAGCCTTGTTTGATCTCCTCATGACACTAACTGTAATATTAATTATAGGATCATAGGTCAAAGAAGAGTGGGTTTTGACCTGCCCAAGACACCACCCATATATTTCTGTTTAGTGTTTATTTTTTATTGTTTTTGTTTTTGAGGTTTTACAATAGTCGGATAACATGTACACATGAATAGGTGAATTCTGTATAATAATGAAACCGATCATAAGTGAAACAAACATATGGATTAACCATTGATATAAGATGAATATTTTTACCTAACCTGACTAACCTTCAATTGAGTAGGAAATTTTTCACAAGTCATTTTTGAGTGAAAAGTTGTGTGGAGAAATTAATGACACAATTTACCATGAACAAATAAAAAAAATAATGGTATCAAAATCTAATAGGGTTTATAATGAGACAACCAATCATATCATTAACAAATTCACTTTTTATAAAAATTAACCATTTGATAGAGAAATCTTTCATGCGTTTCATGAAAACAATTAATTTTGAAAACATTAATTTCCCATATATTCCATATCTAAATGAGCAAGTTAGATGGTATATTTGTTATTTTATTTTTTGATGAATTTAACAAAATAATTAATAGAAAGAACACAAAAAACACACAAATGAAAATCCTAAATATCTATCCCAAATTGTTGTCTCCTCCCCCACACTTAATATACTGCATTTTCCTAAATTTTAACCTATGATATGATATATGCATATGAAATGTATAATTTTAAATAGGAAGACTAATATAAAATAAAAAGGGTTGGGAACAACATGATATTATCAAGTGATGTTGGGGTCATGTAGTGTGATGAAATCAACTTCATTAGTAGGGACACCCTCAATGTATTGCTTCAAATTCTTCCCATTGACTTTAGAGATCCTTCTTGTGTACTATTTCATGATATCCACTACACCATAATGAAACAATTAGACACAAAATAATGACCTAACCATATGGAACACAACATAGCGGGCATTAGCTTTAGTTGTGAACTGTAGAGTATGACTTTCTCTCCAACATGAAACTCCATTTGTTAGATCATTCTACCATGATACTCTTTTTATCTTTACTTGTATAGCCTTGAGTTCTCATATGATGACAATAAAATCTCCCCATGCTCTTGAATTTGTTGCATCCTTGGAATTCCATATTGGTTAAAATCCATGTTTCATTTCTTTATATCCTAATAAACCTGATGCTCGAATTCTATGAAGAGATGTAATTATTTCTCCAAAAAATAACCTAAAATGGGGACATACAAATGGTTGTTTTTTTATTATATAATATAATCACAAATCACATCATCCAAGAACTTTCTCTAATCCTTCCTATTCAGCTGCACCGTTTTTTCCAAAATTTGTTTCAACTTCCGATTTAAAACCTCATCCTAGACATTTTTAAAATCAGTGTCCTTATTTTTTGGTATTTTATATTCTATTATTGGAATATATTTTCCCCTTATGATCCCCCTATGACCCCTCATGTTCTCTTGGAATCCATTCTTGAAGGGGTTTTGGTGGGGGAACCATCAAGATTCTTCAAGTAAGTGAGTCTTTATTTGTTTTCTTCCTTCTCTCTTGGGTTTCTTCCTCCCTTATTGAATTTCTAAAATTCTTGTTTCTAGGGGTTTGTACCTAGGGATTAATATTTATTTTATTGGTTCAATATTCTTGATAATGATTCTTTTTCACTCACTTGTGGTGTGATTCTGGTGTGTGTGATGTTTCATAGTTTAATTTGGGTTTTTGACATTCATGCTAGGTGGTTACATGTGTAAAAATTATTTGATGAATTTATATGATTGATTAACCTATTTATCATGTTTATCATATATTGTGTGTGGTGGGAAAACTATTTTTATTAGTATTGATTAAGTGTTTAATTTTAAAGAAGCATTTTAACATGGAATTGGGTGTTTTCATGTGTATTACATGTTGTATCATTCAGGGTTATTTTATGGTTCTTGGAATTGATTTATTAAATGGTGTTAGGGATACCAATTTTTATTTGGTATGGTATTTGTTTGTCATTTTTCATCAAAAGGATTATTTTTAATGAATTTTGTGTTCAAATCCTTGTAACAGATCTTGAAGTTGTTTTATAAAAATTTTATTAGGTTTAATAAACTACATTGATGGTGTGGAACATTATTAGGGTATTGTTTTTTCTATGTGTGATTTATAAATGGATTTTTATGTGTAAATGGTATTTTATAACATGTGGAACTTGATTGAGCACAAATGGTAAGCTCAGGTATCTAGGTGGGCTGACTATGACTAGTATGCAAGTGATTAAGAAGTGTCCTTGTCCCGGTTTCACTTATCAAGATTGGAGATGAAAAAAATAACTAAATAATGATGATTTATTGGAGACCAATAGGTTATGGGTGTGTTCCCTACTAGTTTATCATGCATAATAACTTAGTTTTTTGTGGTTCCTATTCCATGTTCATTGAGATACGATGTACCTTGTGTCCCATTGTTAGCTAGTGCCTAGGGATATTTTCTATGAATAGTTATCATTGGTTATATTGTGCTTACCATTGGAAAAATTTCAGTTCGGTTACTAATTTCATAAGCATTTGTGTTTTCTTTAAAATTGTTCATTCTTTAATGTTTCCCTCTTGAAAACTATTTTTATTTAAATTTGCAGCCCTTTAATATTGTTACTAGTATTTTTGTTTATGAAAAATTGAAAACTTTTTGTCTTATAATATTTATAACATGGAATCTTTTCATGGGTGGCATCCTATTTGGATTAGGCTCACACCCTAATTACACTTTTGGGTGTAAAGGGACTTGGTAATGTTTGACACAGGTAAAAGAGTGGTCCTTGGAGACAGAGGACAAGGTTGTTGTCTTCCTTTGTTAGTGCGGTGTTGTGGAAAAGGACTGAGGGTGATGACCCTTGTCATGTGGTTATTTTTTAGTCAGAATTGATTCTCATTTTTAGTTGTGTACCTCTTGGTATTTTCTTAAAACTATTGAGTTAAATTCTGAATTTTATTTAAGGATAGTTTGGTTGGGAATTTTCAGATTCAGTTTATTTATTATTGTTGGTTATTTAATGTTTCTAAACTTAGGTAAATCATTCCCAAACCATTTTTTATGATAACCTAGAACTTTTTCTAGCCCTTAGTGATAGATAATTACCTTTGAAACTTTCCATGGACCTGGTCGGGTGCTGGTTTAGTTAGATAACCTCTTTGGTTTGTGAAAAAATAGTAGTAGAGAGAGGTTAATATCTTTGGGTTATATTTTTTGGGATGAGTCTAGTTAAACAAGAGATAGGAATATCAGGGGTCAATGTTTTGGATATGAGTAGGGTGCCTAGCCCACACCTCTCATGACATACCTCATGTTTCCATGGGATGTTGGGTTTTATGTTTGACTTCTCTTCTTGGTGGGACGTGAGGGCTACAGACTGCACATAGACATTTGGTGACGGTGAAGTAGTTTTTTATTTAATTATTGTGATGCATTTGATTTATTTATATTTTATTTTATTAGAGAATTGTTTTCATAACTATTATAATAATTATGTCTCTTTTGACTGTTGATTTTTTAGCCACATGCCTCTGCAAAAATCTCCCACGAACACACGAGAAATAGCCGAAGAGAGTTCTCCCTCACTGCTTGATCAGAGGTTAGTAGAAGATAATGTTCATGAAATATAGGCTCTAAAGAAAGGAGTGGGTCCTGCGCCTACTCCAGTTAGAGAATATGAACTTGTTCTGAGGAATGATAAAACCCAAGAGTTTCTAAAGAATATGCCTCCTACTTTAAGAGGAAACATAAAGCCTCAGGAAGTAGAGGAGTGGCTTGAGAAGATAAAGTGCATTTTCAAATTCCTTGACACACCTGAAGAGGTCAGGTTGAAATGTTCCTCATTTATTATAAACGGTCCTAGACGTAGGTGGTGGGAATCAATGCTTCTGGATGGTAAGAATGAGTAAATGAGTTGGAAGGATTTTAAAACCATATTCAATGAGTATTATTGTCCTTAGGTCCTCACCAATGTAAGATCATAAGATTTTATGGATATTTCCTAGGGTGATCATTTAGTGGTTGAATATTCTAACCATCTTGATGAGCTAGTGTGGTACACACCTAAGATTGTTTTTAATGAATCTATAAAAGATCAGAAGATTGAGAAGGGGCTGTGACCATAAATTTACTCTCATGTATTTTTGTTCAATTTGGGAACCAATAATGAGGTGGTTGATTGTTCTTGAATGGTCAAGATTGATCAGAATGGAAAGTATGTGTTTTTGGAGTGGTTTCTATTGTGGGCAGTGGAAACTCCTCAGAGAAATAGAGGAAGCAGGAAAAGTAGGGGAAGAAGGGAGGTGGTAGTTCCGACCATCCTTCCAGATAGTCCACATCTGTAGCTTCTGACATAGGGTATGTGGTGTATCATCAATGCGGGAAGGCAGGAAGCATCTAGACCAAATGTACCTACCATTCCAGGACTTGTTATCAATGTGATGTTATGGGGCACGTGAATCCCTTTTACAGAGTGATTCACCCATACCATAGTGGGGTAGGATCTGTGGATTCAAGGGGAGTGTCAGTTTCTTCAGTGCCGACCAAGATAATGGTATCTCGGTTTGGTGGTTGTGGTGATTGGACCAGATCATCTTCAGGGTAGATCTAGTTTAGGGCCGAGTCATTGGTGAACAGTCATTCTCAGGCAGAGACCAGGAATATTCATGTTATAGACATGACACCAGTGGGATCAGATGTAGGGCCTTCGACATTTTGAGGTACCATTTTGATTTCATCTTATATTACATCCCTTCTATTTGATATTGGTGCTTTTATTTCTTTTATCTCTACTGATCTTGTTAATATTTTTAAATTTCTAACCGAGTTTTTATCTTATACAATGGAGTTAGTGATTCCATTGTGTAAGAAGAAGGATCAAGGTCTTAGGTGCCTTTCATGCGTTCTTTCTGTGTCAGGAGTTGAGATGGAATGGGATCGCCCAGTGTTGGATAGGGAACTTTTCGATGTTATCCTTAGCACAGATTGGCTAGTGAAATTTTAAGTGTATATTGATTACTATAGGCGGTTGGTGAACTTCAGGGCACCTAATGGGAGTCCTCAGGTTTTTCTTGGGTAATGGGATCCTCAGTCAGGTTGCGTGGGACCTCCACTCCCAGAGTTGGGAAATATTGTCTATCAGTTATCATTTCTCACAATAGAGGAAGATGGTAGTTCTCCATAGGTTGGATTACCTCATGTGGTGGATGAGTTCCCAGAGGTATTTCCAGATGATTTTTCAGGTTTTCCCTTAGAGCAGGATGTGAAGTTCTCAATTGATTTGGCACTGGGAACACAACTTATATCTCTTCAATTATATTGTATAGACCCCACCAAGTTGATGGAAATAAAAATATAGTAGGAAAATTTGGAATCCAAAGGATTCATTCACCCGAGTGTCTCTCCTTGGGATGTTCCTATACTTTTTGTAAAGAAGGCCGATGGATCCATCTAGTTGTGTATCGATTACAGGAAGCCAAATAAGGTAACCATCAAGAACAAATATCCTTTGCCCCGAATTTATGACTTGTTTGATCAAATAAAGGGAGAAAAGTGGTTTTCCAAATTATATTTGTGTTATGGTTACCACCAAGTTAGGGTGAGAGAGGCAGATATCCTAAATATAGATTTTTAAAGTTAGTTCGACCACTTTGAGTATTTGTTCATGCCTCTAGGATTGAAAAATGCTCTATGAATTTTTATGGAACTCATGAATACAGTGTTCAACCACTATCTAGATTCCTTTGTTGGGGTATTTGTGGATGACATCTTTTTTAATCAGGATCTGAGGGGGAGCATGAGCATCATTTGTGAATCATGTAGGGAACTCTGTGGGATCATCACCTTTGTACAATGTTGTCCGAATTCACTTTCGTGATTAGGTAAGTGAAGTTTCTGGGTAATTTCATATTGGAGAAGTGGATTTCTGTGGACCCTAGGAAGATTAGTGAAGTCATGTCATGGGAGTAGCTGAAGAATGTGTTCAAAATCAGGAGTTTCCTTGGCCAGGCAAGTTTTTACATTCGGTTTTTTCTAGATTTCTTTTTCCTTGATTCACCCATGACTATTCTCACTTGGAAGGGGGTGAAGTTTTATTAAGCCCTAGAATGTTAGGAGTCCTTAGAGGAGATAAAGAAGTGGTCTACTACCACACCCATGTTGACTTTCCAGAATTTTTAAAGGGATATGTAGTGTATTGAAAAGCTTCAGATATTGGTCTCTAGTGTGTGATTTTTTAGGGTGACCATGTGGTGGCACATAGTTCTTTCCATATCCAACCAATTTAAAATAATTACCTGATACACGACTTAGAGATAGTAGTGTTGATGCATACTTTGAATAATTGGCATCACTGCCTATTCAGGGAGAAGTCTGTGGTCTACTCTGATAATAAGATCTTAGCCTATATATTCTTAAATAAAGATCTTAATCTGAGGGAGCACCATTGGATTGATTATTTTAAGGGTTCAACTTTGATCCATCTATACCCTAGGAAAGGGAAATGTGGTGGCTGACACCTTCAAAATAAAATTAATAGTGTAGGCTTTGAGAAAGTCCCATAATGAGCAGACTTTGATGGGGCTCTTTTCTATGATACATGTGAAGACCAAGGAGCACAATGGAGGTGCATTCTTGATAGTCGTTCATTTGACTCCCTCTCTTTTAGAGTTGATTCAGTGGGAGAATCCCAGTGATGGGATTTTTCAGTGGCCAATTTAGTTTTTTCATGGTGGAGAAATGTCTTCTAATTGGTATTTATCTCCCAAGGGAATCTTATTCTTCAAGGGCCTTTTGGTGGTGCTGTTGTCTTTGAGGAAGGTGGTGATGAAGTATGGACACCAATCTCAGTGGTTCATTCATCTTAGAGATAAAAAAATGTATTATGAAATATGTTGGCAGTTTTGGAGGCTAGGTATAAGACAAGACATAACTGATTTCATGTCAATGTGCTATACATGTTAGTAGGTAAAAGAATATCATCAAAGGCCCTCATTTTTTCTTCAACTGTTACCTATTCCAGCTTGGAAGTGGGACGAGGTCTCCATAGATTTCACTATTGTCTTACCTCATACACCTTGAGGTAAGAATGGTTTTTGGGTAGTGATTGATCTTCTGACTAAATGATCCCAATTCATTACGATCAGAGATACAACTAAAGTGGATGAGATAGGATGATATCATATTTAGTAGGTGGTAAGGCTTCATGGTGTGCCATCAGCAGTTGTCTCAGATAAAGACCACCTTTTACCTCTCAGTTTTTGGAAGGCCTTCAGAAGGCATTGGGGTCACAAATTAAGATGATCATGAAATACCATCCTCAAACAGATGGTTAGACAAAGTAGTGAAAAAATATTCTAGAGGACATGCCTCATTTTATGTGTTTTGGATTTTGGAGGACCTTGGGCTATCCATTTGGGATTAGTCAAATTTTGTTATAATAACAGATATCAATCCTCTATTCACTCCTTAAATTATGGAATTTATCAATGATAGAAAAGGGAATTAACAACTCTATAAAAGCTTTATTAGTCGAGGAAAAGATAAGGGGTCCCTTTTATTAGTGCTCAGAAAAGGGCTGATAAAGGCCCCTTTTATCATCACTAAAAAAAAGTACTGATAAAATTTAAAAAAAATTAAAAAATATTTCTATAATTTTGAGAGGGGCTTCAACAACGCTTGAATCCCCCTTCAACAGTGCCCCACCTCACACCACAGCCCGCACACCCTAGACACCCCTAGCCTTTAACAACTCCCTCACCCCTTTAACAACACTATACCTTATTCGCCACACGCGCATGTGACCTGCTTCCCCCAGGATTGGAACTTGGGACCTGTTACCTGCGTGCCTAAGCCTTTAACATTCCACGATATTGCTTTGCTCTTTATTTATTAATATATCTCTCTATATATATATAGTTCTATTTAATCATATATATATATATATTAATATATATATATAGTTATATTAATATATATAGTTATATTTATATGTATATATATAATTATATATATATAGTTATATTAATATATATATATATATCCGTATATATATATATATATTCTTATATTAATATATATATGGTTATATTAATATATTAATATATTTATTTGTATATTAATACATATTTATAAGATCAGTTTTAAATACATTTAAAAAATATGTGTGTGTGTGTGTTTATAAATAAATAAATACATATATAAAACACACACACACACATTATATGTGTATTTGTAATTATAATTATACATATTTATATATATTTACAAATATTATATATTATTATGTATATACATATGTTTTGAATATATAGATAATATATATCAGTTTGTCAAAATAGACACACACAAATACACACACACACATCATATAAGTATATAAATATAAATATTTTTTTATTTTAAATAAAATGGATATTATTTTTTTATTTAGATAAGCCTTATATATTGAGAAATATACATTATATGTAAATATTATTAATTATTTTATTTATAAAATTAATTTTTTTGTGTGAATATATAAAATATATGTATATATTGTTATATAGTTGATTATAAGTAACATAAAATTTTGAAAAATAATAAAATATAAAATCTATAATATCAATATAAATGTAACCCCTCGTAATAAATTCTGTTCCCATTGAAAAAGGTCAAAATACCCCCTGAAATGAGGATGAAATTCCATCAAATGTTAAAAAATTGCATATCTGAACAAAAAACTCAGTTTTGAGGCCTTCAAGGCCTTTTTTTGGCTTTGAAAATTGTCATAGAAGGTTCCCTTCAATCACTAGCATGCAGATCTTGTCACAGGCTTCGATTTGATATTCTATAGAGCTCAAACGGACACCCGAATTAAAATTTTTGTCCATTTGGAGTTTTAGTAATGTTTTTAACTTATTTTAGATCTTTTATTAATTTTTATGATTTTTTGTGTCTTAAAATTATTATTAAATTATTATTAGTCGATGATAATTAGAAAATTATTAATTAATAAAATTTTAAGATATTTCATAACTATTTTTCACTACATATATCTTACATAATAAGTGAAAATGTATATATATACTTATCTAAAAAATATTTAAAAACATACATTATATTTATATCAATATAAATATACTTATATATCAATATATTATTTTTTTATGAACTATAATTTTTTTAAATATACACTTTATCTGTGCTAGGAAAAAGTGCTGATAAATCCCACCCTTTATCAACGTTACTAAAAAAATCACTGATAAATGGGGCCCCTTTAACAGTGCTAAAAAAGTGCTTATATAGGGGGTACCTTTATTAGTGATAAAAAAGTGCTAATAAATGGTCACTTTTATCAGTTTTTTGAGTGCTGTAAAAAGTTCCCTTTATCATTGATTTTTTATCACTAATAAAGTCACCCCTTTTATCAGTGTTTTTTTAGCATTGATAAAGGGTGGCGCAGCATAAACCCAGTTTTTTGGTAGTGATTTGAATGGATCATTTTTAGGTATTCTATGGTTGATCTTGCTGGACCCCCATGTGTTGGGATGAGGTAAGTGAGACCTCACTGTTAGGGACGATCCTTGTTCATGAGACATTTGAGAAGTTTAATTTGATTAGATTATAGTTATTAACATCTTAGAGTCACCAAAAATCTTATTCTAATTAGAGGCAACAAGATATTTAGTTCCCTATGGGTGGTCGAGTATTCTAAACGGTGGCCCCTCGTTTGGCCCATCTTCATTTGGGAAAGTAGGTAAAGCTAATGCTGACGTATGTTAGACCTTTGGATCTCACCGAGTATATTTTCAATGTAGGATATATGTTATCTTTTCCTTCTCAGTTGACGTCTATTCACAATGTCTTCCATGTATCCTAATTAAAGAAGTACAACCTGGATCCTTCCCACATATTGAATTGTGACGAGTTGGAAATAGAGCCCAATTTATCTATATTTAAACAGTTAGTGTGAATAGTGTATTCCCAATATAAGGTGCTTCAGGGAAAGTCTATTCCACTATTCTGGGTCCTTTGGTAGCATGAGAATGATATTCATGAAACTTGGGAGTATAAGTTATGGGTTGATCAAGAGTACCCATTCTTGTTTTCCGATAAAACATCGGGTTGACTTTCCAGGATGGAATGTTTTTATGGTGGGGAGAATTGTCACATATGTGTACTTATATTGTAGGTAGTTTCTATTCTATTATTTTCCTATCTTTTCCTTATAGTCTTCCCCATGAATTTTGGGGAGAAATGGAAATTTTTTGGTGGACAGAACTGGACACACGGTTAGGCTACATAGTTTACTTAACCGTGCGGAAAGACCATGCACAATGTCTAGGTCATAAAAAAATTATTATTCCCATTTTTCCTTCTAAAATTAAAACCAATTCACCCATTTCTTCCCCAATTTTACCATTTCATACATATAAACTTCTAATATCCCTTGTATCCCATTCTTGAAGTGGTTTTGGTGGGAGAAACTTCAAGATTCTTCAAGTAAGTGAGTCTTTCTTCGTTTTCTTCCTTCTCTCTAGGGTTGCTTCCCTCCTTCTTGATGTTATAAAATTACAATATCTAGGGTTTCATCCCTAGGGTTTAAAATTGAGTTTATTGGTTTAGTATTCTTGATTGGAGTTCATTTTCACTCTCTTCTGGTATATCTATGGTGCTGGTGAAGTTTAACACTAAATTTTGGGGGTTTTGACATTCAAAGTAGGTGGTTTTATGTGAAATTTAATTTGATGAATTTATTTTTCTTTCTTAACCTATTTAGCATTTTTATCATCTAATGTGTGTGGTATGAAAACTATTTTTCATATCATTTACTATGTGATTAATTTTAATGGTTCATTTTGACCTGGAATTGGGTTTTTTCATGTGTATTCCATGTTGTATCATTACGAGATATTTTAAAATGATTGAAAATCATTTATTAATTGGTTTTATGGATGTAAATTCTGTTTTGGTATAGTATTTTTGGGTTTTTGGTCTTAAAAGAGTATTTTTGATGAATTTTGTGTGCAAATCCTTATTACACATCTTGAATTCGTTTTATAAAATTTTTATTGGGTTTAATGAATTACATTGATGGTGAGGAACATGTTTGTGATACTGTTTTATGAGTGTATGATTTAGAAATGTCTTTTTGATGTGATACTGGTATTTTATAACATGTGAAACTTGATTTAGAATAAATGGAAAGCCCAATTATCGAGGTGGGTGGACTAGGACGAGTATGCTAGTGATTAAAAAGTGGCCTTTTCCCGATTTCACTTAGAAAGATCAACGATGACACTGACTTAATAATAATGATTGATTGGATACCACTAGGTTATTGTTGTGTTCCCTACTAATTGATCATGCATGAGAATTTAGTTTGTTGTGGTTCATTTTCAACATTTCATCGAGATATGATGTACATAGTGTCCCATTGTTAGCTAGTGCCTAGGGGTATTTCCCTATTGAAAACTATTTTTATTTAAAGTTTCACCCCCATAAGATTATTACTAGAATTTCCAAATTTATAAAAACTTGATAGTTTTTTGTCTTATAATGTTTATAAGGTGGAATATTTTCTTGTGTGTCATTATATTGGGCTTAGGTTAACACCCTAATTGCACATTTGGATGTAAGTAGACTTAGAAATGTTTGACACAGGTAAGGGAAAGGTCCTTAGGGATGGTGGTTCGATTTGTCAGCTTCTTTTCTTGCTGTGGTGTTGTGGAGATGGCTTGAGGGAAATGAAACCTTTCCATGTGTTTATTTATGAGTCATCATTACTACACCTTTTTAGTTGTGTCCCTATTGTGTTTTTTCTTAAAACTAGTAAAAATATTATGAATTTTGTTTAAGGATTATTTGGTTGGGAATTTTCAGATTTACTTTATTTGTTATTATTAGATATTTCATGTTTTTAAACTCTGGTAAATCATTCACAAACCTTTTTTTTATGATACTCAAGAACTTCTTCCAGACTGTGGGGATAGGTAACATCCTCCAGGACTTTCCATGGAATGGGTTGGTTGCCGGTTTGGTTGGTGACTCGACTTGGTTCGTGACACTATTTTTTTGGGGGTGGTATGGTGTTGATGTTTTATGTGTCACCCCATACTTACGAAGGATGGAATCCAAATACTGATTAAAAAAGTGTGTCCCATTTTCACTGTTGATGTCATTATGTACTCCAAACCTAAAGAAATTTTAATCCATGAAAAATTTCACAACAACATGAGAGTCATCAGTCCTGGTGGCCTCTGCCTCCACCCATTTTTTAACATAATAAACAACAAAAAAATGTACACAAAACCAAATGAACTAGGAAAATTACCCATAAAATCAATGTCCCATACATAAAAAATCTCACAAAATAATATGGTCTATTGAAGCATCTCATGTCTCTTAGAAATGTTTTATGTATGTTTTTTTCAAAAGAAGGAAAGATGACACTAATGATGTAGATCAGCAATCGTACAAAATAGATGAGCATCATGGAGTAAGCTAGGCCATACAAAACAGATGAGCATCATAGAGTAAGCTAGGCCAACATAATCTAGAGTATAAAAATTTCCTAGCCGTCTATTGGGGTTTAAAGTTCCCTACACAGAAATGTGTATGGAATAAATGTATAAAATACTCAAACTCATGATTAGGAACACACCTCATAATAACTTGATCACTAGACATGCGCCAGAGGTAGGGATCACCCCACACATAAAACCTAGACTCATTTTTTTTGGAAAAGATGTTTCTTTAAATTTGTAGGAATTTTAGAGGAAACAAGGTAGTTAACTAAACAAGCATACAAAGGATGTTACCCAACAGTCCATAAAGATTATCATCAAAGAAAGTGTCCTAAAGTGGTTCCTTGTCTAAGGTTTTGTCCTCTAGTGTGTGAGTAATCCTACTCATGTGATCTACCACCAGGTTTTCTGACCCCTTCTTGTACTTTATCTTAATATCAAATTCTTGAAGAAGGATCATCCATCAGACGAGTATTATATTTGTTTCTGGCATCTTCAAGAGGTACCTTAGTGCTGAATGGTCATAAAAAAACTATTTAGAGCCCAATAAATATGAATGGAATTTATATAAATCAAATATGAAGGAAAAAAACTCATTTTCCATGGTTTTGTAGTTTGATTGGGCTGAATCAAATGTCCATGATGAATATAAATTACATGGTACCACCCTTACACTCTCTATGATAAGTCAAATACAACCATGAAGTTGGATACATCACATATAATATAAAATGTAATGTCCCGCCATGGTGGTTGTATGATTTGTGGAGTGGTCAAAAGCTTGTTTAGCTCATCAAATTATACCTTCCATGAATCTTAAGAAATTATGTCAATATCTTTTTAAAGTACTTGAGACAAGGGTAGAGAAATGTTACTTAAATTTCAGATGAAGTTTTATTAAAATAATGCATTCCCTAATAAGGATCTAACATCACGCACACATGAAGGATATGAAAATGATGAAATAATATCTAACTTAAATATATCAACTTTTATCCAATGTTTTGACAGTACATTCCATAAGATAATTCCATACTCTACCATTAAATGTCACTTTTCAAAGTTCAAGTCCAGATTTTTATCAGTACAATGATTTAGAACCTTTACCAAACTAAATATACATTCATAAAATGAAGATCTATACACTATAAAATCTTTCATTAATACATAAATTTAGGTCTCAATGAAATATGAAAAAATACATACCATGCATCTCTAGAAGGTACCCAGGGAATTGAAAAGAATAAATGGAATCCTTCGGTAGGAAAATCTACCAAATGGACAAGTGAATTTTTTTTCTTCTAATCCTTTGGAGCTATAGGAACCTGAAAATATCCATAAAATCCATATAGAAAACAATAGTGTGTTTCCCCAACTAGTCTCTCAATAATTTGATCAATAAATCGGAGGGGGAAATGATCTTTATGAGTTTATTGATTTAGTTTCCTATAATGAATACACACATGCCAACTATTTTTCACTCTCATTGGAACTAAATACTCTCCCACATTTGTAACAATAGTAACATAACTTTTCTTAGGAAAAACCTAAATAGGAATTACCCATTGGGAATCTGAAATGGGATATATTATACCTACCTTTAGAAATTTTTGAACTTCTTTTTTAACAACTTCTAGAATGGTTGGATTGAGTCTCTTTTGTGGATGCCTAACTGGTTTAGCCCATCCTCTATAAGAATCCTATGCATGGTAATAGAGGGGATTATACCTGATTTGTAAGCTAAGGTCCACCCAATTGACCTGATGTTCTCCCTCAAAACATTCAAAAGTTTTTTTCCTGTTCAAAAGGTAGATTGTTAGCAATGATAATAGGTAATCTATCACCACTTAACAAATACAAGTATTATAAATTTGGTGGTGATGGATTGAGTTCCATTAAATGGGGTGTTGTATGGATGGAGACATTAAAGGAACTGAAATATGTTCACAATAAACATCAGTACCAGAATAAACATAATCAAAATCATAGAATAATGCACCAAATCCATCATCATACTCAACAACCAAGTTATCATCAGGGTGAAAATGGTCAAAATAAGAATAAAAATCCATTTCAAAATAAAATATAAGAGAGGTTTATGAAAATAGAAATCGGTGTGGAAGTTCTATTAGACATAAAATTAGAACCATTGCTCATAATCTCTCTAAGCATAGGATAATCAAACTAAAATTGGTTTTTTTCTTGGTGGTTCAAAATGGGAGATAAAAAAACCAGAATGGTCTTCTGAGGGATACTTTATAGAGTCCATAATATTAAATATCAAAACTTAATATCCCAAATCCATGGAAAGTGTACCCTCATGAAAATTTATAATACTTTTTTTTTTCAGTTTTGAGGAAGGGCCTACCTAAGATGATGAGAGGAAGAGAACATACCTAATCATCTTCCATGTTAAGCACATAAAAATTTTCTATAAAGGTCATGTCTCTTACCCAAACAATTATATCCTCAATGACTTCTACTGGATATGTTGTAGGTCTATTTTCCAATAGCACCAATACTCTCTTAGGATTCAACTCACCAACCTGTAAAAAAGAGAATATAGAGTGAGGCATCAAATTTCAGGAATATTCTAAATCACATAGAGCTTCAAAAGAGTGTAACTCCCATTTGGTTCATGGGATAGTGAATATCCTTAGATACTTGAACTTTTTGGTCATTAATTGAGTTTGTGTAATGAGTGATGACACATTCATTCCAATATTTATCCTATCATTTCCGTTAATCCCTCTTCAATTGGTAAAAATTTCTTTTAAGCATTTGGAATACTGTGGGATTTTTTTAATGGATTCATTAAGGGGGATGTTTATCTCTACATGATTGAATATGTCCAAAACCTCTTTTATCATCACCTCTTCAACCATATTCTTTGTTTATATAACTCTATTTGTAAATGGAATGGTTTAGGAGGAATATCATCAATATTTTTCTTACATTTTCTATCTTCATGGGGTGGTCATCAGTTATTATGGAATATGGATTCTCTAGAGTTTAGGTGAAACCTAGTGGAAGGATATGTAAGGATGTATCTTTCATTTTCTTCCAACTTCTCAATGTTATGAAACTGATATTCCCATTGGTATTTGGATTAGGTTGGGAAGGTATATTTCTAGAGTTCTTACTTACTAGTTCCTGGAGGGCAGTTCCAATATGGATCATTTTTGTATTAAACTTCCTCAATTTTGCACCTTGACTCTTCACCTCATTCTGTTGATTAAGAACATTTTTTTTCAAAAGGTAATAAATGTTAGAATCTACCTTTGGTTGGGGATTCCCTTGTTGTTGGCTTATTGATTCATGGGATTCAAATCTCCTTTTGTGGTTGTTGGTAACCTTATTTGTAAGATGGAGGCTGTTGGAAATTTTATTGAAAAGAGGTACTTTTTTATTGTCCACAACCATACCTCATGTCTGATCAATCTTTCCGTACTAGGTTGTATGTTGGTGAGAAGGAATCATACTTATTTTGGGGGTGTGTTTGTTGTTGCTGTTGATATGGTCTCCCTAGAAATATGGAATCACAATCCTTTATCTCTTGTAATTAATGGAAATAGCAGGTTGGGTGGTCTGTTTTAGTGAAAATGACACAAGGCCTTGTTGGAGAGGGTTAGGATGTCTTTCGGGCCAAATAAACCTATCTCACCATAGTGGTCAATTCTTCCAAATTAGTGTCAATCAAATTATTTTCAAGAGAAGGAATTACTTGATGTACTCCTCTAACATGTGTCATACCTCAATCACCAAATTATTAGGTGTTTTGTGCTATCTTGTCGATCAATACATGTGAAACTGTTGGTGTTTTGTCAACCAATTCCCCTCTAGCTATGACATCCACCACTCTCCTCTCCATAGGTCTGAGGCATTCATATAAGTACTAGATATGGAGTTTCTAAATTATTTGGTGATGTGGATATCTTGAAAAAAACATCTTGAATCCCTCCCAGTTCTCATACATGGACTCCCCTTGTTCTTTATTGACACCTAAGATCTATTTTTTAATGGTAGTGGTCCTTTTTTCTGAAAAACATATCTACAAGAAAATGCATTTTAAATCATTCCAAAAAGTTACATCTTCAGGATGTAAATAATACTTCCAATATTTTGCAGTTCCATCAAGTGAGAAAGTGAATGATTTTAGTTTGATTTTATATTTAGAAAAATTTATTGGGTTTAGGGTTGAGAAAACCACATTAAACTCTTTGAGTTATTTGTTGCGATCCTCACAAGATAATCCACTAAATTTTTGAAGTAGGTATACCAATACATATTTTAATTCAAAGTCCAATTCAAGGTTTGGATATGAAATACAATTTGGTTGATTGTATATGTTATATGAAATCAATTGTTTAAGGGTTCTATTGAGTTCATTATTATTGTTTGCAGCCATTGGTTATTGTTTGATATTTGATTCAGAAGTATCTTTAATAATAGTATTTCCATAATGGATGATCTCTCCAACTAGTTGAATGTTGAATCTTCTCATAGACTGAGACTGTCTGATTCAAGTCCTAAGGCTATGCTCAATATCAGGATAAAGATCTAATAGATATTTGTGATTAGTTTATGTCATAAATAAAATAAAAATTAAATGAGGAAAAGTGAACCATAATAAAAATATAATAATTTTAGTTATTGTACGATAAAAAGAAAAGAAGAGAAAAAAACATGAGAAATGGGAAATAAGAAAGAAACTTGAGAAGAGAATATTAAAATGAAAAATAAAATAAATACCTCTAATTGGATGAAAAATTACTTTCCACCCCAGAAATGAAACCAATTTGAAAGGTGTTATAGTGGGTTTTTTGAAATGATGTGTGTTTTTGGGTAGTTAGATGCAACCAAGTGGCTGAACAAGGTCATATCTCAAAGGAGGAAGTAAATTAAAACAACTTATTGAAGGTGTTATAAAAATAAAATAAAAGAGAAGAAAAAAATTAATTAAAAATGATGGTGGGTTTTTTTATCATTTTTAAAGCTATAAGAAGTTTTTTGGAAGATTATTTTTTTCTTTTTTTTGAAATGATATTGAGAAAAAACAATGAGAAGATGTTTTTTAGAAAATAATTTTAAGAGGTGTAATTGATCTCACTCCACCTATTCATTTACTTATTAATAAATATCATTAAAATTAATAACCAATTAATTATTACCCCCTGATTGTTTAACCCTCAAACCCCACAGGAGCTAACTTAACCACAAATATGGAATTAATTGAACCCTATGAAAGCTTCGAAACATAAAATCACAACACCCTTCTTTGATTGATTGTTCTAAGTATAGATTATTTTTAGTGGTAAATTAGAACACATATCCACTATGGAAATTATGATTAATTAATTTTATGGATTTTATTTTAACTCTATAAATTCATCCCATGTGGTTTTGTATTACCGATTATGTTCGCACTCTCATAATTCACACATTACCTGACCTCGCATGTATTTGGGTCAATTGTTCAACTAATTTATTAGTTTATTATAATTTATAAAATAAATCTATGGATCATATAGTGTGAATTAAATTAGATCATTTATTAAAAATAATTAAATGATTAAGGTAATATCTAGATCGATTACTAATAAAACTAATCTTCTAGGGGTAGTGTAGTTATCGTTAAAATGAATTGCATTCGCAAGGGTTTAGAAAGGTTATAACACAATCTTGATTTTACTCTTGATTCCAGCCCAAATAGGATGAGTGTATAATAAGACAACTGAATAAAATAGAATAAATTGAATAGAAACTAAGAATTCTATTTAAATAAAAAAATATGACACCAAATAAGAGAAAAAGAAGATCATTTTGGAGGAGATCCTATATTGGGAGATTACCTCCTCCAATTGTGAATTGAAATGGTATGGAACCACTTATCCTCTACTCCCAATTTACTATTGCACGTCCATAAACCTAAAAATGAAAAAATAAATATTTATAGAGTGGAGGGGATGCTAGGCTTAGAGGGTCTTCAAGTTTGAATGGGGAAAATCAGCCAAATAATTTAATCCAATGTTCACCACTTTTTTAACCACAAAAACATGTGAATCATCTATCCTTATAAAAGGATGATTTGTGAGAAATTTTTTCCTCTATATCCTCTCCTAATTTTGGTCAAATCAATGAATGGATGAAGAATTTGTGGTCTACATACTAAAGTTGTGTCCAATCTGTAGAGTCCATCCTATCATTGAATTCATGGCCCATTAGTCCAAAAAAATTCATGATTTGGATCATATGTTCTAAATTAACGTTTTATACTTTTGATCCCGGAACATAGTTTATAAATTTTAATTTTATATAATACATATAAAAATATATATGTCCAAAATTGTAAAGTGAACTTTAAAAAGGGAAAACTGGAATTTTAATCAAATTCATAAATGAATGATCTAATCCCAAATATTCTATAAATAAACATATTTAGTAGAATTTGATGAAATGATGTCATTTATAATCAATAAAATATTCCATAAAATTTTGTCTTATCAATGAATAATGGATGAAGTAAGAGTAAATAATATATCCAAAATTATATGAAAACAAAACACAACCCAACCCCAATGAATGGGGGTATAAATGAGAACAAATGAGGGGATGGTCCATCCTAATATCCTTATATAATCCATATATCCCCTCCAAATCATGATAGGGGATGAATTAGAAAATATATTTCTACCAATATTTCTAAAAATTAGAAAGAAAACTTGTTGCAGCGTAACCCAAGCGGGTCACAACACAACTGTTGTGAAAACATCAGGAGGAAAAAAAATTAATTTCAAAATAAATTTAAATGGGATAAAAAAATAACAAGAATAAAATCTCAAGAAAACGGATTTATGTGGATCAAGAATATTCCCTTTTCCCACAAAGATACAAAATAAATCCACTTAATTAGGAGAAATATTATATGAAACAAATATCAGAGTATATGAACCCTAACATATAAAGAACCCATAAAGAAAAATGGTTCTTTTTTTATATTATCAAATCTATATAGTAAGTCCACTATGTTATAGTACCAGTGATAGTATGTAAGACCCTGAGATTTTTTGAAATATTTTTTAAAATAAATTTATTCCTTTATTTATTTTCATTAAATGCAATAATGAGTTTAGATTTCATTACATGTAATGCTGAATTTATCTTTTTATATAGACAACACATAGTTTAACTTTTGTTACATGCAACACTCAGTTTAAAAGAAATGTGTTATACTATTAAAATATTATTAGTTGAAATTATAGTTATCTTATAACCATTGGTTGAACATTTTCTCTTTAAAAAACATACTTTCTTATTGCGTTTGTGGGATTAATTTTAAATTTAAACTTTACACTTATGTGAATAGAATTTTTAAAAATGGATTAAATATTTTTAATTATATTAATTTATTTTATCTATAAATTTCAACATAATTTTTGACCATAATGAATAGTAAAAACAGTAAAAATTATTCCCCACGGTTTAGGTAAAAATGGGTTTATTGGAGAATTAAACTAAAAATATAAGGGTTAAAATTTACTAAATACACTACTAGAAAAATATCATACCACCAAATTTGAATAAAACCATGGCAATGGGTTCTCTGCTGCTATAGTTTGTTTTAAACCCGTGCCAGCCCTTTTTGTGCCTCCCGACCATTTTTTTGAAAGACTCTGACTGACTTATACCTCCATCGACCGAGACAAACCCCTATACTCCTCCATATATCCTCCATTATAGCACTACTCCCAATAATCCTCCTCCTCTATCATAGGAAGTATACCTCCCTATCAGCGATGCTCACACACGGCCTCCCCACCTCCGTGATGATGCATGTCCGAAGAGACCACTCTACCTCCTCTAACGTAGGTCCAAATATACCTATTATTCATTAAACAGTATTCCAATTTTGATTAGTCTCTGCCATATCCAGTCCACCTCCCAGCCATTGAGACTCCGATTCGGTCTCCCCACCACCCTGCCAATGCATTTCGGACGGTGCGGTATGAGTTCATCCAAACCCTAAGGTACTCATATGGTTCGATTTTTGTGGGTTCTCCTTAAAATTAAGGTTTATTCTATATTGTGAGATTCCTTAGAACCTATTGAGGTAGAATTAGGTCTCAATTTGATAATTAGTCAATGGTTTTTGAGCATTAGGCTGAGATTTTGAGGACACCTTATGTTTATTATTATTGAGGGTATTCATATTACTTATTTAGTTCTATTCAACCAGTATTTGATTGTTAAATGACATTTTCACATGATATTTGTAGGTGTTTCCATGAGATTTTATTTTATTTTCAAACTATGTGATTCGTGTGTTTTCTAAACACATTATTATTTCATTACTTTTATAATTGCTCATGTTTCGTTGATATGTTCTTACGATTCTAATAAATAACTTATGTTTATGTTGTTACATATGTTTTTAATGAAGTTTAATTAATGTAAAAATATTCTATTAGGACTTTTTGAATTAATTTTATGTTTCTAGTATTACAGGTTTCATTGTTTATTTTTTCTAGTGTATATTCCTGCCAATTAATCCTGAATAGTATTCTTGCTATGTGATTTTCCACTGGTTCTAGGTAGGATCTCTCCTTCTTATCTATTCTCTTATTTTCACATATCTTTTTCTTTACCTTTACTATAAATGGATTCTAAAATTTTATATTTCACTAAATTCATGGTGAAATACATTTAAACACCCCAAATTATCCTTTTTGGGTTAGAGAACACTTAAGTGGGTGATTTTTAATATCATACTCACTGTTTGGATTAAATTACTTTATGAAATGAATCTATTAGGGGTTTATTTGTTCTAGTTTTTTATTCAGGGATTTTTATGTATGATTAAATTAGTGATATATATAAATTGATATTTTTAATGATTATATTTATATTTTACCTCGGTTCTAACTAGGTTTTAAAGTTTATAATATGGTGATTTTGGTAACTTGGGTAATTGATTGTAAATGATTATGGATAACACAACCTACATATAAAACAAAGTGCATAGAGAGTTAATCATTTAAATGGATTAATTCCCTAATTCTAGCACAAGTCAAATAGTGAAGATATTTTTAAACAGATCCATATTCTAGAGGCCTGATAAACTTCTTTGCTTCCATTAGAGTAATTCTAATTAGGCTACATGTCAAACATCACTGACCATTTTTAATAAATACCACAAATTTATTCATTTTTAATCATGTAGAAATGAACATAAAAATGCAGGTGTAAGATAACCATATCAGTAAGAGGTATATAAATGACCTTCTAGTGTAGCTCATTCATATTTATAGCCCGCGATGGAACATATGATACATATAAGACTCACAACATCAAAATTCTCACAAATATGTTCCATGGATTTGAACATAGCATACCAAATGGACATATTCTTTGATTTTAGGAGAATACATGAAGGCATAATTATAAAAACCAGTCACTGGAAAGAAATAAAATAAACACAACATGTTTGTTTTATCAATACTCACAATGGTGAAACAAATAAAATAAATACAACATGTTTGTAATCTCAAGCCTCCATACTGACTAAAAAAATATTGATCTTCTTACTCATCTTATTTATCACACAATGGTATTCTCTATCTATTCTCAAAAAGGATTCTCAAAATACCATTTTATCTATTGTAGCAATGTCAAATAATCACTTATCCTATTTTCTTCTCCCCCATTTTTTATTCCAAATCCCATGAAAATATTTTAAAATAATCACTTAATCATGCATTGTTATGTGGTTCAATTCCCATGGTATGAATGCCTCTTAATCAGTAAAACTAGATTCACATGATAATTCTATCAAAATAGCATGATCATGAGGATTTTTTATTCAGGACTCACAAGAAAATCATAATCACTAATTTTCCATGAAAATTATCTAAAATTAGGGATTAATCATAGCCTCATGATATTTTCATAATACTATCTTCCATAAGTTCATCTTCCTGTTTTTTTCACAAAGTATCCTCATCCCAAGGTTAAATAACCCTTATTAAATCTTTCACACAAGACTTATCAAATCACCATAAGTCTTATAAAAACACCATAACCCTAATTTCATTTCCGACATTTTTATGAAATCATCATATAGTCTTATTAAAACTCCATCAATATTACAAAATCACCATAGGTCTTATGAAATCACAACAATACTTTAAAAAACTCTTTATGTTTTATTAGATTCCCATAAGTAGCCCTTAAATTTTTAGGACATGGCCAACTTTTATCATCCAAATATAATTTATATATATCTTTAATAAAACATAGAACTTATTAAATTCACCTGAACTCATCTCCAAACAATCCAAATAAATATTTCTCCTCTCTCATGATTAAAACCTGCCTCTCGCAATCGAAGCCCTTCCACCTTCCCCTTTTCCTGCCTCTATCACGATCGAACCCCTTCCCCTTCCCCTACCTCTTTCACAATCGAAACCCATCCCACCCACTAGCCCCCTCCCCTACCCTGCCCCTCCCCTCCCCCTCCCACTCCCCCTTCCCTACCACGCCCCTCCACCCACCAGCCCCTCCCCCTTCCCAACTCCTCCCCTCCCCCTCCCCTCCCCTACTCAGCCTCTCCCCCACCCCCGCCAGCCACCTCCCCCTTCCCAACCCCTCCCCTCCCCCTCCCCCTACCTAGCCACTCCCACCCCTTACCTTGCCCCTCCCCTCCCTGCCCACCAACCCTTCTTTTATACACGTATTACAACCCAATATTCTTAGAGAAACCAACTTTAATATATAAACAACATGGTCTACTATAATTGTATCATTCTAATATGATGCATTTCACACTAATACAACATTTTAATCCTTTTCCACTATATAATTATTTAACAACGATACCCTTTGTACGTATTATTATATTTTCATTAGGATATAAAATGTTACCTTTACTTATATCTCATTTATTTTAGTATCTTATTTTTAGATAATGTAAATCACTGATGATTATGATTTATTCATTTAGAATATTTAACAATATATTTAAATCTAAGAACTTGCTAGCAACCAAAGGTTGATATGTCATGGTGTAATAATTAATAGTAAGATATTTTGTTATGTATTCTCTTAACATGATATAAATATTAATTAGTGAATATGGGTATAATTCTTATATCATTATGATTTATATATCTCATATGATTTAGTAAATGATAATGTTATAGTTGATGTATAAAGCTTGAACATTTAATTATGTTTCTCGAGAATTATGTAAGGAATAGAAGCCTATAAATGAATCCACATACTAGTTTTCTTAAGCATTAATGAGTTTAAATATTGTTATTTACAATAATTTTTTTACTAACTATTGGTTTAATCATATTATAATGGATAGAAGATGGATTTATAATGTTGATCAGATCACTAATGAGTTTCAAAAGGTGATGAAATATATTTTTTGGATTTTTCATTCAATAATGGTTCATATATTGGATTGATTTGATGCCCACATTTTGATTTTGTTGGAAGACCATCGTTAACACATGATGAAGTGAGTTAACACATCACTAAAAAATGTTTTCAAAAATAATATCATGTTTGGTATCACAATGGAGGAAATGTACAAAAGGAGAATGATGTTTATTCGGCTAAAAGGATCATAATGGAAAATTTTATTTCCAATCGGTTTCCATTTGATTATCAATCCAAAAATTCATGTAGAGAAGTGGAAGAGGAAATGAATATGGGAACACTATTTTAATCTAATGATCATAATGATGATGTTGAGTGTGTTAGAAAGTAGTTAGAAGACGCGAATACCCCAATATGCCTTTCATGTTGAAAAACTACCAAACTAGATTTTTAATGCAGCTATATCATAAAGAATCAATGTATGGATTTAATAATACTATGATCGAATATCTATTTACACTTTTTAAAGAATTTATAATTTATTATTCATGTATTTTTAAAAATGATTATATGGCATTAATGTTGGTTGAAAATTTTAGATTTTCAAGTACTAAAATATACGCATTCCCTAAATATTATTGTTTATTTTTGGAAGGATAATGTTGAGTTAAATGAGTGAAAACAATGTGGTACATCGAGATAGAAGACTAATAATTATGGAACTCAATACCGTGTACCAAAGAAAGTGATTAAACATTTTCTATTGATTCCTAGACTTCAAAAACATTTTATGTCGGAACAAATGGCTAAGAATATGAGATGGCATGAAGATGAAAAAATATGGATAATTATGATATAGTTCATTCTACTAATGGATTACCATGGAAAAAAGTTGATAGGTTACATCTTTATTTTTCATATGACTTAGAAAATGTTAGATTGGGATTGTCATGTGATGGTTTCAACCCATTTTAGTAGATGCATACTGTACATAGTACTTGGACTTTTTTACATTCATATTTATAATTTTATATTATGTATGTGTATGAAAAAGATAGTTACTATCATTAGAATATAGATTTATGGACCCAATGATCCTGGAAATGATATCGACATATATTTTAAACCATTAATAGATGATTTGAAGGAGCTTTGGACTATTGGGGTGCATACATTTGATGCATTTATAAAGGATTACGTTATGGGCCGTGCATCATTATTATGAAAAATAAATGATTTCCCTACACATGGAATGCTATATGGTTGGAGTACCATGGGGAGATTATATATCTCTCTCTATATAAAAAATACATGTTCTAGGGGATTGAAGTTTCGGCGAACTTTCATTTTGATAGGGCATCAAAAATTTCTACAAATAGATCATCCATATAGGAAAAATCGAAGGCAATTTGGTAATTCCATAAGGACAAATGAAATACCACAAAAATGTTGAGGGGGGGTGATATCTTTAAATAGCATGAAAGTTTTAATTTTTTCTTCAAAAGGGTTAGTTAAATTCAAACAAGAAGAAGAATGTTACTTCGAATTCTAACAATAATTGGATAAAGAAAATTATATTCTACGAGTTGCCATATTGGTCATCAAATTTACTACATCAATGCTTGGATGTAATTCCCATTGAGAAAAAATTTGTGGGAAATGTTACTTGCAACACTTTTAAATATAAAGGGAAAGACAAAATATGATTTGCACTCACGTCGACATTTAATGGATTGGGGTATAAAACCAAGAATTCATCCTGGGTTAATTGGTCAGAATCAGTGGAAAGTCCCTTTTTCTTGTTTTTCGATGACAAATTTAGAGAAAAAACAATTTCTTCAAGTCTTGGAGAGTTTTAAGTTTCCAAATGGTTATTCTAGTAACATTTCAAAATGAGTGAATACCCGAGATTTGAAACTAAAATCCCTTAAAACCAATGACTACAATGTCCTATTGCATGAATTGATTCTTATTTACATTCTACATTTATTGTCACATAATATCAGGGTCACAGTGATTATATTATGTAACTTTTATTGAGATATTTTTTCTATAATATTGACAAAAATTGTTGTAAAAAATCTACAGAAATATACACCTATCATTTTTTGCGACTTGGATAAAAATTTCCCCCATCGTTTTTACATGTATTTTACATATGACCGTGCATCTTCTAAGAGAAGTTCTTTTTAGTGGTCATGTTTCTAGTTGATGGATGTATTCAATAGAAGGAATGATGTTTACATTGAAATATTATGTGAGAAATAAGAATCATCCTAAAGGATCTATTATGAAAGGTTATTTAGCATATAAATAAATGGATATTTGTTCAATGTATTTGACTAATGTGACCACAAGATCTAATTGGCCCATGAGAACTGAAGAGGAGTAGTATGATCCCATTCATTCAATATTTACATCACTTCCCTAAATGGGGGGGGGGGTATCTAGATCATACAGGTTGTGTACTTTGAATAGGGATGAGTGGGAGATAGATCATCGTATGATATTATTTAACTATGGTGTGGTTGATGATTACATCAAGTATGTAAAATTAAATATATATATTTTTGTTGCGTATTTTTTCATAGTTCTTGATATCATTAATTTTTTATATTTTCAGAGAACATAGTGAAATTATAAAAAGAGCACATTGCTCTATATCTATTAAGAGGCAGGAAAAATTACACAACAAAGAATTTCATTCTTGGTGGAAGTCAAAGGTAACATATTCTTTTTTTTTCATCACCAAATAGTTTGGTAGTTGTTCAATATTATTTTTCTATATATTTCAAGTCCAACGTTTACTATAGGATGATATATCTATTGAAATAAGGGAAATGTTATTTGGTTCGAACAATGTGGTTTGTGATTGTAAATAAATGGCTATAAATGGCTTTAAATTCATTATAAATAGTTCTTTAACAAAGATGGAAACATAGAATGAATGTTTTATGATAATATCTAAAACTATTTTTTATTCTAGTGCATCAGACAGACAACCTCGATGAGAAGATATGTCATATTATGGGGTTGTTGAGAGAATTTTTTTATTAGATTACTATTCACATGGTCATGTCACTATGATAAAATTCAAGTAGTTTTATTCAATGATATGACAAGGCTTGTATATAGGTAGTTATATTTTTAGAGTGACTGATATGAAACATCAGCTACGAACAGACGAGCCTTATATTGTTGCATCACAATCTAGACAAGTGTTTTATGTAAATGAACCTTTAAAACTGAAATTTGGTGTTATTGTTGATGTTATTACCAGACATATTTTTGATGAAGGATTGGATGATGGTGATGTTTTGGATGAACCGGTCGGTATTAAATCAAATGTATCATTCTATGATACAGATGATTCAATTGCGAGAGTATATTGTGAATATAAATTATAACAGAGAATGACTCATGATACATGTTTCAAAGTGTTTAGATTATATTATTTGGACTTAGTGCATGTTTTTTAAACTTTTTAAAGTAACAGTTTTTTGGTAATGTTTTCATTTCGTGAGTTAACCAAATAATGAAAAAACACAATGGAAGATGTAACTTTTTGAAAAATAATATTAATTTTCTTGGAATTTTTATATTTACTTAATAATATGTTATATTTTAAAATTTTCACATCACTTTTGGAATTTACAGATTATTATGTCTTACGAGGAGGTTTAGAGAAAAAAATTGGAGGAAAATGATTGCCAAATTAGAAAAGATGGCTTAACAAATTTGATTGTTTTGGTGAGTCCCTTATTTATTTATTGATTATGTATTATCTTTACCTAAATCATATTTAATTCGAATAGGAATCATTGAATAAGAAACTTTCATTCAATGAAGATGGTTCAGGCACCCCAAAGTATAGGACCGACCCTATATGAATCTCCCTACATATACTGCCTCACAGTCCATGGCTCTACAGTCACCGAGATGGTTTCCTCACATCATACCCCCACTTATATTCCTTATACATACCTGGCAGTCATCCTTTTTATCCATTTCCTCCTCCTACCATGTAGGTTAGTCCATCTTCTTCTATCCCATAACATTTTTACCCTTATCCACCTTCATCTCTACAGGGTGCACCTCTATTGGTTATGCCCCCTGTATACTCATACCCTCCTACCCAACCTCAGCATCCAAAGTCTACTATGGATGGTACACCTCCATTAGTTATTCCCCATGTATACCCATACCCTCCTACCCAACCTCAGCATCCATAGTTCACTATAGAGGACACTTCTCCAGTTGCTGCCTCACAACATATTGTACAGGATCGAGCGACAACAAATAGTTCTACTAGTAAATGTTTAAAAAGTAATGAAATTAATAATTTCTTACTAAATTTCAGTTATATATATGTGCATAAAATATTTGGTTCTTTTTTTAGGATCATCTTCTACTAAAAATGTGGTCGTACAAAGATGCATAAAGTGCGGAATTAATACACGCAAATTATGGTTCAGTATAATGAGGAAATACAAAGTATTGAAGAAAATGGTAAATAATTACATAGTTTCATAGGGATATTCATCAATAATAGAAATATTGTTCCAGTTCAAGAAATCATGTGGTGAAAATTTGTATAAGAAATAAAAGACAAGGCTTGGGTGGAAATTTGTGTAATATATTTTTTAAAATTACTTTTCAATTTTTTATAAAGTTTTATTGATAATTTAGTTTGAATCTTCATATATACAATAACTTCCAAGATGGTATACAAGATAAAAGATCTAGGTTAATTGAACTGGTGGAGATATGGTGGGCCTATATGAATGACCTTTATGTTGGATGGAAGAAAAGAAGAGGGACTTTTCTTGAAAATGAACGGATCTTCAATGAATGCCCAATTTTACAATACAAAGAATTAATTGCATATTGGAGTTGTTCTACTTTCAAGATAATATAAAATATTAAGGTTTTTAATAAATTTATTTTCTCATTAATCTTAGTTTTCCATAGTAGATGATTTTATTAGACGTGATTGTGTTCAGTTTTATTTTTCAGACCTGGTTATTTTAGTTATTTCTTGAACTCATTGAAGTATTAAGATGAAATAATTATTTTAATCCCTTTTGACTTGTTGAAAGGATACTTTATTTTTGATTACTAATCGGATTCATCTGAAATAATCATAAGAAATAAGGTCATCGTGATATATAATCTTACTCTGGGGAAAACTACACTGCCAGATCATGAACTGTCACAGGTAATATATGATTTAAAATTGAATATAAATTTATTTTTTCATTTATTTATGATAAATTTTCAAGTAGAAATAAGCATTAAATATCTAAGGACGTGTACCCCAATCATTATTGTTGTTCAGTAGGAAAAATAAATATGGAACTGCTATGAATCAGGCAACACAAGAAAAAATTGTAAGAATGTTTTTAAATTATTAGCTTTTAGTATGCAGTTTCATTCACTAAAAATTATATGAGTTGTGTTTTTCTCATAGAGAATGAGAATGTTTGAGTCAATTATATCACTTGTTCCTATGGTACTATATAAAAGAATATATTATTTCCCACTATCTTTAGTATTCCTAATGATAATTTAATAAGATCAATCCCTAATAAGGTATAAAAAGGAAATCTTAAATCCATTCAATCTAGAATAGTGTTAAAGGAACCTTCCCATTTATTTTATACTGATCATATAATCACGTTTCTATAGAGAGGTTTACAGAATATTTAGACTCTCAAACAGGTCCATAACCACTACTAATATATATATAAACCCAAAAAACATCCCAAGATACTAATATAAGTTATACCAACTATTAAAAGTAGTATAAACAATATAAAATGACTCACTATCAATTGATAATATCAAGACCTTTGATAAATCGTAGAGAAAAACTTTGATCCTACCAAACATGTCACTGGTATAGTGAAGGGGATACAAATTCTTAACCATCACCAGGTTAAAACTATATAAATATAAACATATCTATATTCTCTTGGTGTGAAAAGAGGATCCTTACCCATAATTTACCGAGGTTTCCCTCTTTTCTAGGGGAAGGCCAGAAGCCACCACTTAGATAGAATCCTAGCTAATATCACTAGTCAATTGGATAGAAGGAAAGGGAAATGCATGTCCCAATCCAGAAGGGTCCATCTAGTAAATTCTTTCATCACTTCAAGGTTTCTTGTTGCCTTATGCATTTATAAATGGTCCACTTGTATTATCAAAACCCAGCAAGATCAAATTAGAAACTTTTTTTTGGACTGGATGCATTAATGAGAATAAGTTGGACTCTAAGGATTTAAAATAATGCTCTAAACCAGTTAACATGGTTGGATTGGGTATTAATGATCTTAGAAAATTTAACAAGGTGCTCCTTGAAAAATTCACCTGGAATTTAATAACCTCATATGATAGAGGAATGTACTTCTTGAGTGATAGATTCACTCAAAACCTATGCAATGGTTTCTTAGTCTATCTCTAATCCTCGATTTAAACTTGTACAATGATTAAAATAAAGAAAAAAAATTAGTAAAATTAATGAGGATCCATTATTAGGAATTTTAATTGACGATTCTTATGATGATACTTGGTGAAACATGAAACTTGGGATAAGAATAGTGAAAATAAAATATAAAATGGGATCACAAGAGATGTGTTAATGATCTGAATAATTTAATAGAAATAATGTTTTTCTAAAATACATATCATCCATTTTATCTCTCTTGTATACAATTACAAAAATATGTTCAGTTCTATGAATTCATTAGTGTGAATATAAGTTCTATCAAACTCTCGTGAGTTCAAAATGAAACAACAACATACATAATATTATTATTATAGAGAAGGGGAATGTACATGTGAGATTACTAGGTTTCATAGAAGAAAATTTTGAAATGTTCCATGAAGCATTAGATTTAATAATATTTAATACTAAAATACCTTTATTGGATTTCATGATTAAAGGATTAGTCACATGCTTGTGAGTTTTCTAAAGAAACTGAGATTCCATAATCTAGGTTGCAAGAAGGGAAACATACTATAGTGTCACGAACTATTATTGAGTGGAGAATAAACTATGGAACTAGTGTATATTATTGTAACAAAAATGTGTGTGTGCTCGTGGGAAAGAGGAAGCCACATGTCTTGGTCTATACATTGTAATGTGAATCATCTTGAAACTATATGTATATGATTCCATGAATACTATATAAATAGAGTTACCAAAACATTTAAAAACATATTATTTTGATATAATTGAGTTTGAGAAAGTATTGATATTGGAATACTATAATTGATTATGAAACAACCAAAAATAGAAGTATCCATCCTAACATATATTCCAATACCAAAGAATACATAAAAATATCTTGGAAACCCATCCGAGTTTTGTAAGAAAAGAAGAAGAAAATTTATTATTGACTAGGAGGGAATCAAGTCAACACATGTGTTATTTATTAAAGGTGGAACAATCCTAACATGATGTACAATCAGAAAAAAATCTCAATCATTAATGATAATAATTAAAATGTCTATGTTGGATAAAAACCCCCATATAGTAGGGATGTAGTCATCCATAAGAAGGTTAATCTCATCAACAGTCCTACTATACTCTTGTGTTTAAAATCAATTACACATCTTCATTCACACTAACCAAAAATAAGATAAAAGTGAGAAATATAAATCTAATCAGTAAATAATTGTTGCATTAATAAATGGGAAAAAATTTTCAATAGTTTATTTCACACTGATTCACCCCTACTCTTTTGTTGTTACATCCATGTATGGTAGTTTTCACTTAGGTGATAATATATTCCATGTTTTATTGGTTGTACCATGGTGGATATGTTATCCCATAGTATAATGGTACCAATAGTGTATAAATACATATTTTTATAGAGGTTCAACAATTGTAGATCTTGATAATGCGTTGAGGTAGGTTTGGGTTCTACTAGTTGTGTGAGAGTTAACAATTATTAGTATTTATTTCCTATATTTTTGTTTTATATTTTTTGAATTTAATTGTTTTTTATATTTATTAATGGGTAAAAAAAATTACCTTATATAATACTACAGTTTCCATTACATGAATTGAGATATTTGGTTTTTCCTTTTTAAGAATTTTACATATAACACATATGAGCATTTCAATGGTCTTATAACTGCACTTATTTTTTTTGATTATCTACTAAAATGGTGACACCCTTTTATAGGATGATATTAAATATCTAATGGAAAAAGAAACAATATAATTTTAACCAAATGATTATTTACATCAGGTTCTTGGAAATGAGCACATTGGAAGAGTTCATTGTAAAACCGAAAAGAAAATCCTTCCTTCTAAATATTGGTCATCAGGTATTGAACCTTCTATCAATATTTTAGGAATGGTTACCAAAGAAAAATTACATGATTCCATTGAGATATAAAAACAATAAGTTAGAAAAAATTATCAAAAGACGTGGAAAAAAGAAAAAGAACAATTGTTCAAGTTGATATCAGCTACATGATCATCACTTCATATAGAGGGTGAAACAACAATGGATTGATGTTTATTGAGTTTTTGGATGATTTATGACGATGGAAATGACTGTATATCTGAAGATGCTGGTGGAGAGGCTAAAGATGTTATTGATGGTAGAGAGGCTGAATTTGCTATTGATGATGGAGAGGTTGAAGATGTTGTTGATGGTGATGATGATGCTGTTGTTGGTGGTACACACGTTGATGCTGTTGATATTGGTGCTGATGCGGTGAAGGATTCTCTTTTTTTCCCGGTGATAGGAGCCTATGGCCACATTTTTAACCATGGATATAGGGAGGATAAAACAACATTTTTAACCATGGACGTAGGCCCCTATTACCACGATTTAACTATGCTTGTAGTTCTATAAATCTGCGGTTAAACTGGTGGAAATAGGCACCTACGGCCGTGGTTAAAACTGTGGCATTAGGGTATTATGACCGTAGTTAAACCATGAAAGTAGGATTCCCCTACATTGATAGAGATAGTCTCTATGGTTAATGAAAACCGTGAAAAAATGCTATTTCCATGGTTATAGGGCCTAGGACCATAGTTCCAAACCATGGTCGTAGGTAAAATTTCTAGCAGTGAAAATTTTAAAAAATATATTTTATAGAAATATTTATACCCTATAATTTATAAGTCCCACTAATACTCAATTTGGGATCCTTTTTATGAGAAAAACATGGGTACACCCTTTTCTTTTCAAAAAAATTATAAGTGTGCCTCTCACCTCACTTATAAAAGGACACTTCCTCTAAACCCCTTTTCACACCTTCAAACCATTTTAATTCAACCAATAAATGAATAAATCACTTCCAAATTCCATCTTATCATCCTAAAATCCTTAGTTTCAGTATAAATCAAACATAGGAAGTCTTTTTGTTCAATCCTAAAGAAGGAACCGAAAAAAGGTAACATTCTTCAATGAGCGTTTTTATATTATTTCTTACTCCACACCATTTAAATCTTATTAAACATGGTGATGTATTAATATTCCTATATAACATAGAATTAGATGTTTATATGTGAATTTAATGACCTATAACCATATTTACTTCCATAAAATGAGTTACAAAACCGTAATTCGTTTGTATGGTAGACTACCACCTCATAAATCGATGTCATTCATTTTTCCATTACCAAATCCCATGGTTGGGTAGGATGATTTATATAAAGTATATATATGAAATTTATAAAATAAGTATAATTTTTTAGTAATTATATCAGATAATTATTTTTTACTTTCCATTTCATAGAGGGTACGATAACATTTCTCATGTGTACGGTGAACTACTACATCACGAAATGATGCAATTAGTCTTTCACTAACTCTTTAAATGGAAGATAATAATGATACATTTAACGAATAAGCATGATATAAATGAAATAATAATGATGTAAATTAAATATTTATCATAATAAAAAGATAATATATAATTTTCTTTCTTTCCTTTTCACTCATTGAAAGACGATAACTTCGTTCATGTACATGTGGACTACAACATTCACGAAGCGATGAGAATGTCTCTTTTCATCACCAAAACAATTGTATGATATATATAATTATATTTAACATAATAATATGATATTTAATATAATAATATAATTCTTTAACTATAAAATATTTCTTACATTCTTTCAATAAGTTTTGTTCAATAATGAAAACATTACTCATGCGTACGTACAACCTACTATCTCCATGATCGTAATGTACTTAATCTATCAAAACCATATTTCATGAATGATAGTAAAAGATTAATTAATAATAAAAATTATAAAAATTTAATGTTAATTATTATAGAGGTTATGTAACCTTGGTCAAATTGATATTACTAAAAATAAAAAATCAAAAACATAGATGAAAAACCGAGCATATATTACCCTAAATGCTATTTAACAAGGAATTGAAAATAAATGTGAAATGAATGGTCATTCCTAAATAATATATGGTGTAATATATTTAATGTGGTTATATAATAGATATATAATAAACTAATATTTATTATATAGGAGGATCGAATGTGTACGAAGGAAACCGAGACTTAATGTAAGGGATTTCAAGTCTCTCATTTATTTCAGGGAGACATATGAAAATTCACTATTCATTTATTATTTCAGTGAATATATTGAACTTTTTTCAAGTTATACAATGAATATAATCATTTTAATAGTATTTAATGTTTCATTTTATGTTATTCTTTATTATAGATTACAATTCAAAAGATTACTAAAGTGATAAGGGATTTCTGTCCCACTTTTTACTTCTGTGAAACACATGATATATTATCCACCTAATTATTTTATGTGAAGTATATAATTACCATGAATTTATTTTATGATTATTCAAAAAATTTATTTGGATTTAAATATCCATTTTAGTATCTCTCTTCATGGATTTTATAGTTTAAATGTTTCCAAAATTTTATGGGATTTGTGTCTTAATTTGACTTCTTTGAGACATATGTTATGTTACACACCTATATTATTTTATGAGGTGCATATACAAAACAATTGACACGTAATATCAAGAATTTATTTATTCTAATTATATTTTATGTTTCTTTGACATTATTTTTTCATGGGTATTATGATTAAAATTCACCAATGTGGTAAGAGTTTGATGTTACAATCAAATTGTTTATCAGGATTGTTTATGATGATTATTCCAAAGAAAAATTCATATAATATATCTCTCAAGAAACTCAAGAATTTTCCTTTAGAAGAGTTATTTATTGATTATAGAGGTTTGAAATTCATTTTAAAATCTTTATTCACTCAAGTGTTTAAAATAAGGTTGCTAAGAAAAATCATCTTTATTTATCTCTTCAATCGAAAACCAATTTTTAATCCAAAACCATGTTTTCTAAAAATGTTTTCAAAAAATGTTTTTAAAATTATCCAAATGATTTATTAATGAAATATTTACCCATGTTTGAATATTTTAAATTTTTTAAGTTAATATTCACGTTGTTTTCCAAACAATGCTCGTTTTTATTTTATTGAAAATGTGAATAGAATATTTGTTTTGATGTGTATGAAAAGAATATAATTTTCTAACATCACGAACATTATTTTCTTTAAATATTATTTAATAATTTTTTATGGTTATTATCAAAGAAACGTATTTTTAAATTTTTTTATTTTATAAAAATTGATTTTTAAAGAAAACTTATTTTCCTCCAGAAATGTTCGTAGTGATTTTTCAAAATCATTCGCCATATAAGATGGTATCCTTTGATATAACATATTTTTTACTGGGGATATGAACCAAGGATACCATTATTATTCTTTCTCTGAATGGTTTATCAGGAAGATATGTTTATGAAACCATTTCACTTATACAATTTATATAATGATAAAATTATTATGAAACCTGCTTTTTTTTTCACATGTTATGCTATGATTAAATAGTGAAATGATTATAAAAACTATCTATTTTATATTTATTTTTATATGATGATTTCTTTTAAATCCATTTCATTTAATGGGTAATTATATTATGAATGGATTATGATCTTGTGGAACACATATCTATAATTTTAATTATTTGATGGGTGGGGCCTATATCTCTCTCTAATGCATTCGGTAAAGATAGATAAATCATGAGTAAGTATGTTATTCATGAAACTATTTAAATGTTCACAATGTTATGTGTGAACTTGATTACATGTTGATCGCGTTGTCAAGCGTGTCAAATTAGATGTTTATTTCTAAGTAGAATTTCTACAGTATAGCAGCAACCCTAGGTCGTCTCCAGACGGAGCCTTGGATCATTAATATAGAAATATGGGTTTGATTATGAAAATAGATGGGGAATTAGGTTTTTTAAAACTTGGGGTTTTGATGATTGAATATGAAAATAGAAAATGAAAGTGATAAACCAAAATAGAAATTAACAGAATTAATTAAGAATTATCAACCCAGGGTATGATCATGATGTTAATACTTAATCGCTTCATGATATAGGGTTATTATCTTTTAATACCTCGTTTTTAAAATGTAGAACCATAATTTTACTTATTTTATAATAGGATACTTCTTAGGGTTCATTCGAAAACACACAATGATTCACCAGACACCACCGATGATTGGGTGATCTGTGTTCGACTTCATAACCGAAACTCACCAAGGTAACACACGAAGAACTCGATGTTCTGTCAAGAATTGAATGTTATTTCTTTGTAATACAATGACATAACTTTACATGGCCTTGATAATGCTTCTATGAGTTCAATTGACCAATATAAACCACACGAACACCGCAACTGAATAAGGGAAGAAAAAGGGATGAACAGTGTGTGAAACATTACACTACCACAAAAACCGTTTTTCGCAGCGCCCCCCTTTATCAGCGCTAACGAAAAAGCGCTGATAAAGGGTCGGCTTAAAAAAAATTAACATATATTAATATATTAATATATAAATATAGTTATATAGTTATATAAATATAATATATAATTTTTAAATATATTTTAGATAAGTATAAATGTACATTTACACTTATTATACTTAATATATAAGATATTTAGTGAAAATGACTTCTTAAAAAATTAAAACAATATTTTTAATTAATATTTTGATAATCATTATGGAGGAATAGTCATTTAATAATAATTTGATGAATAAAAAATTAAAAAAATTAAAAAAATTAAAAAAAGATCCAAAATATGTTGAAAACGCAACTCAAACTTCAAACGGCCATAAATTTTGATCCGGATGTCCATTTGAGCACTACCACATATCAAATCGAATCCTGCGATGAGCTCTACGTCGCTGTGACTCGAGGGGACCCTTGTCAAGCGTTTTTTGAGGCCAAAAAAGGCCCAGAAGGCCTCCAAAACTGAGTTTTTAGTCGGGGTACCCCGATTTTTTAACATTTTGTGGATCTTCACCCTCGTTTAAGGGGGTATTATTGGACTTTTTGGTGGGGTATGAATTTATTCCAAGGTATTACATTCATATTGATATTATGTCTTTGAAATTTCATCATTTTTTATAATTCACTGCTATTTATAATCAAATATATAACAATATATTCATATTTTTTAAATATTCACACCTAAAAATTTAATTATAAATATAAATAATAAAATATATTTACATATAAAATATATTATATTTATCTAAATAATAACTAACATCCATTTTATTTAAAATACCAATATATGAATATTTATATACCTATATATTAATCTAACTATATATATATTAATCTAACTATATATATATTAATCTAATAACTATATATATATTAATATAACTACATATATATATTAGTATTACAATAAATATATATATTAATATCACCATAAATATATATATTAATATCACTATATATATATTAATATAACTATATAAATATATATTCATATATATTCATATAACTATATATATGATAATATAACTATATATATGTTAATATAACTATATATATGTTAATATAAATATATATATGTTAATATAACTATATATATATATTAATATAAATATATATTACTATACGAATAAATATGACTAAATATATATATATATATATATATATATATATTAATACCACTATATATATATTAATATTACTATATATATTATAATATAACTATATAACTATATATTATAATATAACTATATATATCTATTAATATAAATATATATTACTATACGAATAAATATAACTAAATATATAAATATATATATATAGAGATATTATGAATTGGAAACCAAATCAAAATAGAGTAGTGGTAAGGGCTTTGGCGCGCAGTGGGGAGGTCTCGAGTTCAGATCCTGGTGGAGGCAGGGGTGCGCGCACATGGAGAATATTGGGGCAACCGCTGTTAAAGGGTGGAGGGGGGGTGCGTGGGGTGTTGTATAGGGGCTGAAACGCGCTATAAAAGGGGGGTTCAAGCGCTATAAAAGCCCCCCCCCCGATTGGCAGTTTTTTAAATTTTTTTTAATTTTTTTAAATTTTTTAAATGTTTTTAAATTTTTTTAATTTTTTTTAACTTTTATCAGTGCTTTTTTAAAAGCGCTGATAAAAGGGTCCTTTATCAGCGCTCAAACGAAAGCGCTGATAAAGGAAGCGCTGATAGAGGACCCCTTTATCAGGGCTAAAAAAAGCGCTGATAAAGGGGTACTTTTATCAGCGCTTTTTTTTAGCGCTGATAAAGGGGTCCTATATCAGCGCTTTTAGGAGCGCTGATAAAGGGGACCCCCCTTTATCTATGCTGTCTTTATCAGCACTTTTATAGCACTGATAAAGGCCATTTTTAGCGCTGATAAAGGCCGTGTTTGTAGTTGTGTTACATGAAAGGGTACCCGCAAACATGATCATTTGAGTTTTAGTATAACATACCAGTATATAACTCAATTAATTTAAAATATAAGATGAATAAAATCATGATCTAACCTGTAATTAAAAATATCATTCAAAATAATACAAACACGAAGCTCGGGATTACATCACATTCTTCCCCGGGCGATCCTAAGGGGCTTAGAAACCCATGGGAGAGGAGGAAGCGAAAGATGTTTAGGTAGAACTTCCCATAGCCTCCATAACCTCAAATATTGGTGGGAGGAATCATTTGGGACTCCAAAATAGCAGCACCTTGCTTTTGTTTCGAACTCCTAAATGGGTTTCCCAAGGTGTCAATTTATAGGAAAAGTGGGAAGTGGTTTTGGGCACCATGATTTCAAGAATCTAATTAGTCCATGGTTTCTCCTAGCCAGAAAGTCATACATCACTTTAGAAAAAACTAAAAAGTTATTTCCCGACACCTTTTCTACCTCCATGTCAAATTTTGAGGCCAGATATACAATATAATAATTGATATTTCCAAAATACAGAAACAATGTAATGACCCCGTGAAGATCCACTTTATTGGACAGATCAGTCTGTCTGTGCCCTTTAATGGACGAATTGGTCTTAAATTCATTCATATGAAATGTATCACATTATATTTCAGACCAGGCCAAAAATCATCAGCACATTTCAAGGCAAGATTTAGAAGAAACATGCGTTTTAGTCCACTGGTGTGCTTGGATCCTGTACAGATTGGTCCATTTTTCTTGGACTTCATCATAGGTCCTCCAAATCACCTCCACATACAATATAATTATCAAAAAAAGTAACATTTACCTTTTTAACAGTGTTAAACACAAAATAATTGAATCAAAAATGGATTCAAATTTGTTATTATACTTGTAATGTTCAATACAGAACCAGTTTAATACATTGGTATAAGGGTGAAATAAAATAGTGAATCATGGTACGATAACACCCCCACACCTAAACATTTGAACTCTTGGAAAAGTATCATATCCTAATCTTATACCATTTCTAAATAAAAGGTGCAAAAACATCCATGATTCTTTTGAAATGAAATTCATCATGTCTCTTTTATGGAATCAATTTTCCTATCAAATTTCTTTTCTCACATTCAAATTTGTTCAACTTCATTTGTTAACCCATGAAACATGTCACAACCTACCTCACCTAAATATTTCCCCTCTTCACTCAAGGAACATATAAAAGTGGAGTTATGATATTTTCTTAGTGTTCATTCGATCTTACCGTATACTTTCCAAGATTCTAAGTTCTATATCAGTAGAAACTAGTGTGCTACTAAATAGGACTTCCAACAAGTTTTTATGAGGTTCAAGGGTTGGTAGGATTTAATATTTAAAAATATGAGGTTGAAGAGGAGTGTTTAATCTCTTATGTACAAAAAATGTAAAAATTCAGAAAGTGTTCACAATGAAGGTACATACTAAACACCTCAAAAAGTATTTTACCTCCCAATCACTATCCCCAGTTTCCATTTGTGTTGGTCACAACCAAGAAATGAATAATAATGGGTAAATGTCATCTTTTCTCTTTTTTTTTTGATTTTTTAAAGATGTACAGAACTATATTTTTTTTAGTTTCTTTTGAGATAATGAGATAAAAATGTATTAAACAATGATTTAATATGGCTTGTGAACCCATTGGCCAAAGAAAATACAGGCACCCTTTATATTAACCATATAACAATGATTATCTCCCCACAATTCCCATGGAAACACCCTCCCACCAAAACTTACTGAAAATAAACAAGAATATTCATAATATAAGGGTAGGTAGGGATATATTATCTTGTAATGTGGCTACCTAACAAGCATTTAATGGTCTCTAAGGCTTAAAAAGGATAAAATGTAAAGGTGGAAAAAAATATAGGATAATTGTACAAAGGATTTTCAATAAACTATTGCCTCTCTGATGAATGTTGCATACTTGAATCTTATGGCTTCAAACTGAATGAAGGAAAGTTATAGTTTCTCTACATGACCTGAGACTCTCATGAAAGTGATTAAAATGAAGAATATGCAATGAAGGGCTTATAATGTCTCTCAGTTATGAGATTAAAATATTGATCAGTGTGAATGAGGCATGGGATTCAAAATCCATTAAACACCTAAGAATGATTTGAAAATACAAATTCTAGAAAAATATTCCATATCAACATTAATTTGAAAAACATTTTTCCAAAAATAATGGAATTTTTTACACAATCGACTCAAGCATGAAAAATGATTTTGGATATTCTTTTTAAGATTAGTTTTTGTCTAATAACAAAAAATAAGGAAAAAGAAATCAAAAATGAAAACACATTTTTTTGTTTTGTTTTTGTTTTGTTTTTTTGTTTAATCCTAACTATGAAATGTCACCCTCCCCCTCACCTAAAAGTTGCATTGTCCTCAATGACATTATTTTAAATAAATAGACATGTAAATAAAGGTAGGGATAAGGTAAAACCTACTCAGTGGTGTCATATGTTGCATCTATCAATAGGATTTAATCCATGAGATGCTTTGGAAAATACTTATATAAGTGTTTGAGCCTCTGACCATTGATAATAATCCTCTTTCCACTCTTCTCATGCAAAACCTGTATGGAACCAAAAGGGTAAACATCAGTAATGGTATAAGGACCGATCCATCAGGAACGAAGCTTACCTGGGTGGAGCTTTAGACTTGAATTGTACATGAGAACCTTCTCAACAATATAAAACTTCCAATTATGAATCATGGTATCATAGATATCCATTTTCTTCTCTTTATAGATACAAGATTTCTCATATGTATCACGTCGAATTTCTACCTACTCTTGAATCTGCATATTTTTTTCTCACCTGCATCTGAATGATTCATATTACATTGTTTAACAACCCAATATGCACAGTTTTCTACCTCCACTAGGAGGTGAAAAGCCTTTCCAAACACAATTCTGTATGGTGAAATTACTATTAGGGTTTCAAAAGCTATATGGTATACCCAAAGTGCATCATTGAATATTAAACTCCAGTCTTTCCTATTGGGTTGTACCATTTTTTCCAAGATTATCTTAACTTACTGATTTGAGATTTCTTCTTTTCCATTTATTTAGGTGTGATATGATGCGGAGACTTTATGATCAACCACATACTTACAAAACAAATTTTTCATGTCGCAATTGGAAAAATGTGAACCCTGATCACTAATGTTGAATCTCGGTAAACCAAACCTTCTGAAAATTTGGGACCTCACAAAGTCAACAACCACTCAAGAGTCATTGGTCCTGGTAGCCTTTGATTCCACCCATTTAGATACATAGTCAATAGTCGATAAGATTTACAGAAGCTAAATAAATTCTGAAAAGGCCCCGTGATGTCAATGCCCTATGCATCAAACATTTCACAGAATAACATGAGCTGCTGGGGAATTTAATTCCTCTTGGAGATATTCCCTGTGAATTGACAAGGACTACATAAATTACAAAACCGCTGAGAATCTCTATAAAATGTTGTCCAATAAATTCCTGACTCAAGGACCTGTCAAGCTACATGTTGAGTGCCAATGTGGACCCCATAGGCCAAAGTGTGGCAGAATGTCAAAACAGAGGTGAATTCATGGTTAGGGACACACCAACGAACTACCTGGTCACCCTAAATTCTCCAGAAATATGGTTCATCCCAAATGTACCACCAAGAGTAATGATTAAGTCTCTGGGATTGTGAAGTTCTAAAATCTATGAGAACCCTGGATGTTTCTAGAAAATTCACAATGTCTGCATACTAGAGGGTAAGGTCCACTACATCACAAAGGTTCTCATGGGGGAATAATTATTCAATGGGGAGGGGTGAGTCAACATGATGGTCCAATGGTGGGGACATAATAAAAATGTGGTCAGCTAACACATTTTCCACTCCTCTCTTGTCATGAATCTCAAGGTCAAACTCTTGGAGGAGGATCCTCCACCAAATGAGGTGGGGCTTGGCTTTAGGTTTCTTTAAGAGGAAATGAAGGGCAACATGATCAATGAAAACAATGCTTTTTGACCCAATAATACTTGAACAAAATTTTTCTAAGGAAAACACAATAGAAAGAATTTCTTTAACAGTGGTTGTGTAGTTCGACTAGGCCAGGTCAAGGGTACGTGAGGAATATGCAATGACATGAGGATCCTTCTCAACCCTTTGTGATAAAACTACCCCAACAGAAAAGTTAGAGGCATCACACATAAGTTTGAAGGGGAGATACCACCTTAGTGTTTGGATTATGGGAGGTGATGTAAGACTCCTTTTTAGTGAATTGAAAGTATCCTCACATTTTTATCAAAAAAAAATCAGAGTCCTTTTACAATAACTGGGATAAGGGACATGTGATCTTACTGAAGTCTTTAATGAATCAATGGTAAAAACCAGCATGACCCAAAAATTATCACACTTCACGAACACATATTTGATATGTAAGGGTTAAAATTAATTCAATTTTTGATTTATCCACTTGAATTCCCTCTTTTGAAATAACATTCCCATGAACTATCCCCCGTTCAACCATGAAATGACATTTCTCATAATTGAAAATAAGATCTTTTTTCTATGCAATGATGGGGGATAGAACCTAGGTGAGCCCAAAAATCATCAAAGGAATTTCTATAAATCATGAAATCATCTATAAAAACTTTCATGCAATTATTTAGGTACTCAGAAAAAATACTCAAAATACATCGCTGAAAAGTACCGGGATAATTACATAGACCAAAAGACATCCTTCTATATGAAAATGTGCCTAATGGATGAGTAAATATTGTCTTTTATTGATCCTCAGGGGCTATATGTATTTAGAAATAACCCTAATAGGCATAGAGGAAACAATAATGGGACATACCAGCCAATCATTCTAACATTTGGTCAATGAAAGGTAGAGGAAAGTGGTGCTTCTGCATGGCTCGATTTTGTCGGTGATAGTTAATACAGACTCGCCAACTATTTTTCACATGTGCTAGAACCAATTCATTATTTTAATTTGACACAACTATTATTCCTATTTTTTGGGCACAATTTTTATTGGGATTACGCATTTACTATCAGATATAGGATAAATGATTCCCAAATGATTCCCACAACAAGTAATTTGTTGACTTCCAATTTTACCACTTCAAGGAGAGTGGGATTCAACTGGTTTTGAAATTGTATTATGGGATTAGCCTCATAATGAAAAAGTATATGGTGAATACAAATATATGGGCTAATTCCAAGAATATCATCCAATTTCCATACTATTTCCTTTTTACACTCTCTCAAAAGATTAAGCAGTTTTGATTTCTGTTGTTGAGAGAGGTTATTGGAAATAATGATGGGAAATTGGTCAATACCCTCAAGATAGGAATATTTAAAATTATATGGAAGTGGTTTTAATTCAATACTGGGGGCTTTTGGAATGAGGGAGGTAATTTAGGGGGAGTGAGGTCCATTAAACTGTCTATCTTCTCATGTTTATTCTCTAAAGATAGAGAATTTATTGAAATGGGATTTGCAGATTCATCGACGATCTTGGGTACCTCAGAATGAAAACACTCATAAATTAAATCACAAAATTTACACATTTTAGAACCCACAAAACACTCAAAACATGAATTAAAACATAAATCATAAAGGGTGAAGAAGATAAAAATAAATCCGAGTATGGGTTGAGGAGAGAAGTGTGTGTGTGTGCATCGTTTGAGAGAACGTCCATCGAATAGATAGGAAGAGTGGAGTTCTCTTCAATAGGGTGTTTCATATCCTCAAGGATGTTAAAAAATACCTTTTTCTACACTAAAATCCATGGACAACTTACCGCTATGAACATTGATGATCGTCTTTGCTATTTTAAGTAATGGCCTCCCATGTATGACAGGGGAATGTCCTTGGTATCGAGTATCATCAATTTCAATGAAAATTTGATTACTCTTTTTGAATCATCAATGAAAATTTGATTACTCTTTTTATTTTTTTATTCATTGGAATATTTTATTGGTGGATAAAGAGTGTTTTCAATAGGGGGACATACCTATTACATAGAATCAGTAGAAGGATAAACTTCCTTTCCACTACGAAGTGTAACTACATATACGTTACCTTTGTCCTTTGGATTGGAAATGGGTTGGGATGGTAGTTGTCAAGATCCTTGCATCTTAAGCTCACCGATGGTGTTCAAAAACTATCCCACTTGATTTCATAGATCTTGAATTGCCGATTGTGTGGTCTATGGGAATTAGAGGTTCTGGGTTTCCATTTGTTTCACCATGTCCTCGAGGCTTGGTTTAGATTTGGAAGGAAGAGGATGATTTTTTTGAAGTTAAAGGATAAGAAGGTTTCATTACTTGGCCTTGTTGATACCAATTATACTTGGGGTAGCTTGAGTTTCCTCCTTGTCGGTACTAGGATAGTGCTTACCACCTGAGGATTGGATTTGGAACGAATGTTTATTTATTTAAGGGAGGTGCTTGTTGGAATGGACACCCTGGGAACATGGCTACACAAGAATCAGGTGAATCTTGAAGTTGTGAATACTGGTCAGAAAAATGAGTATTTTCAGAACAAATACGATAATGTAATGGAATAGGAATAGATTGTGAGATACCTTGTTCTTGAGATAATTTCATTATAAGGGTATGAATCTCATAAATATTTTTATCTACCTTTTGTTCTATGGATGAATGACTTACCCCATGAACTCCTCGGGTTGGTGGAATTTCTCGTGTACCAAATTTTTGTGCATTTTGAGCCATGTTGACTATTAAGTCATGAGTGGCGGAAGGAGTTTTATCGACTATGGAACCACCAGCTACAACATCAATTATTCCATGTTTTATGGGAATAAGTCCTTCATAGAAGTATAGGATTAATATTTTTTCACTAATTTGGTGGTGGGGGAAGCTTGAGAAAAGCATTTTGAATCTCTCCCAGTATTCATGGAGGGTCTCTCCTTGCGATTGCCTAATTACACAGATTTCTTTCCTAATTGATGCAGTTTGGGAGGTCGGGGAGAACTTCTATAGAAAGAGTCATTTAAGGTCATTACAACTCCCAATTGTGGTAGGAAGATAGTATATCTAGTCTTTGGATACACCATCAAGGGAGAAAGGGAAGGCCCTAAACTTAATTAAGTCCTCAGACACATTTTAGGGTTTCTTGGTGAAGCATACTATGTGAAACTCTTTAAGGTGTTTATGACGGTCCTCACCAGGAGACCATGGAAATTAGGAAAAATGTGGATGAGGCCTGATCTCAACTCAAATTTGGATACTTTCTTAGGATATTGTATGTACACAGGTTTGTACTCCACATCCGTGGTGGTCAGTTTTTTTAAGGTTCAATTATTTGCAGCCATGTTTTCTCGGGTTTGATTGGGTTCAATTTTTGATTGGTTTATGACCACTTGAAGTTCCAACATGGGTTACACAGTGTTACTTGATTTACCTTATCTGGATTCCTTGATTTGTGAATGGATTTATTTTTCAATTTCGGGGTCGAATGCAAGTAATGTTTCTTTACCAGATCTTTTCATGCAACAATGATGTCCATATTGATTGATTGATTGTTTGTTGTTTCTTTTTTTTTAATTTTTTATGTATTTATTTGGAATATGAATGAAAAAAATACTTAATAAATTAAAGTAGTAAATAAAAGGGAATGTTATATTTCAAAATTAGAGAGTGATATGGGGAATAATAAGAGATAGAGAAAGAGGAAGAACACACAAAAACAACCCAAAATAAAAAAAACCAAAACAAAAATAAAATAAAATTGGGTGGGGTATTGAAAGGAGTACTAATTAAGAAGTAAAATAAATAAATAAATTTAAATAAAAAAAGAAATGATCTTGGATCCCTAGAAATTACGCAAAAAATTGATCGCATTGTCAAGCACATCAAATTAGATGTTTATTTTTAACTAGAATTTCTACAGAATAGTAGCAACCCTAGCTCATGTCTCGATGGAGCCTTAGATCATTAATTTAAAAGAGGGGTTTGATTATGAAAGTATAAGGGGAATGAGATTTTTTAAAACTTGAGGGTTCGATGATTGAATATGAAAATATAAAATGAAAGCGATAAAATATAATATAAATTAATAGAATTAATTAAGCGTGATCACCCTAAGGTACTCTCATGATGTTCATCCTTCACGACTTTGTGATATAAGGTAATGATATTTTAATATATGGTTTTCAACACCAAGAACCATAATTTTACTATGTTTATACCAGGATACCTCCTAGGGTTCAGTCGAAAACACATAGTGATTCACCAGACACCACTGATGATTGGGTGATTTTTGTTCGACTTCATAACCGAGACTCACCAAGGAAACACATGAAGAACTCTAGGTGTTGTGAAAGTTTGTATGTTATTTCTTTTTTATACCATGAAATAAATTTACAATTCCTTTACAGTGCTTCTGTGAGTTCTATTAACCAATATGAACCACACAAACACCGCAATTGAATGAGGGAAGAAAAAGGGACGAATAGTGTGTGAAACATCACATGGAAGGGTAACCCCAAACATGATCATTTGAGTTTGAGTATAACATACCAGTATATAAATAAATTAAATTAAAATAGAGTATTAATAAAAACAACATAAAACTTATAAATACTAAGATCATTCAATATAATACAAACATGAAGTTCAAGATTACATCACATTCCTCCCCAGGTGATCACAAGGGGTTTAGAAACCCATGGGAGAGGAGGAAGAGAAAGATGTTGATGTAAAACTTCCCCTAGACCCCATAACATAAAATATTGGTGTGAGGACTCCTTTGGGACTCTGAAATGGAAGCAACTTGCGTCCGGTTCGAACTCCTAAATGGGGTGCCAAAAGTTCCAATTTATAGGCAAAGTGGGAAGTGGTTTTGGGCACCATGATTTTACAAATCCTTTTGATCTATGGTTCTGGATGGTCATACAGTCAAAAATCATTTTAGACAAAACTAGAAAGCTGTTTCCTAACACCTTGTCTACCTCCATATCAAATTTGGCTACCAAAAATAAAATATAACAAGATATATTTCTAAAATACAGAGGCAATGTTTAGACCCTGTGCAGATCCACTTTATTTGACATATTAGTCTATATGGGCCTTTTAATGGAAGAATTGGTATTCGGTTCCTTCAGATTAATTGTGTGTAAATAATTTTCTATCTATCCCACAAATGTTCTGCCCATTTTAATAAATGGAGTAGAAGAAACATGTGCTTTAATCCACTAGTGTGCTTGAATCATATGCAGATTGATCAATTTTTCTTTGACTTCATCATGCGTCCTCCAAATCACCTCCACCTACAATATAATTATCAAAAAAAGTAACATATCCCTTTTTAATCGTATTATAAACCAAATAATTAAATCAATCATAGAGTCAAATTTGTTATTATACATGTAATTTACAATAAAAAACCAGTTTAATATATTGGTATAAGGGTGAAATAAAATAGTTAATCGTGGTACGATCACATGTTCACAATGTTATGAATAATTATGGTTACATGTTGATAATGCTATGTGTGAACCAGATGATATATTCATAAATTTATGAATGAACCTGATTACATGTTCACAGTTTTATGCATTGACCTGTCTTTCATGTCTATAATGTTATGCATGGACCTAGTTGCATGTCCATAAGTTAATGTGAGGGTTTTATTTATTGTAATTAACAGAATGAGTTAACCTATCTCTATTTATACTTGTTTGAAATGTTATAAGAATATGTGTATTAAAAATATCTATGTCTTATTACAATGTTATGATCTTGTGGCTCTTGTTCTTACCAGAATCCATTTTTTTGTATTTTAAAATGAAAATTTTATCAGGGAAGTGTGATACCTAACATCTTCAAACAATTAAAAAAATTAAAAGGAAAGTCATACTAGGAATATACAGGAACTGTCCATCCAAAAAGAGTACATTGTTATGTCAAGCCTCTAATTTTTCAAGACCACTCAACTAGCTATCCCGTGTAGGGTTGCACAGACCTGGTACCCATGGAAAAAGCCATACCCTCTTGTTATTCAAAATCTGGGTGGATAAGGTATAGTGAATACTTCCTCCTTTGAATCGTCATTTGGATGTGTTCTTTGTAGAATTTATTGATTCTTTCAACTTCCAGAAATAAAATATCACAAAAAACCAACATGAAGACAACCTAAAAAACACTTTCAATCATCAAAATCCTTTGAATCCTTTGAAACCATAATAGAATAACACATCATCAATGTCATCATCATCCAAGATCCAACTGAGATGGAACCACCATAAGATGCCTACCATCACTCTCCCTCATATCCAAAAGCACCATGAAGTCCACCACCCAGATCTCACTTAGAGAAAATGGTAGAGTCTTGGAGAAAGAGTAGAGGAATGAGCTGCCACTTATCTTAATAGAACTCATCTCCCAAACCCAAAAACACTAACAGAACCCCCCAAAATTAAAGGTGAACAACACATTTCAACTTTATAACTTTAATAGAAAAAATGGAGGTACCATATTCTCCCTCCTGTCTCAGTCAGAAAAAATAATATTTCAACAACATCATAAGTATATAAAACACCCACAGATCTAATCAAAATCATCACTAGCCATGGTTTCACATCATCAACATAAAAAGGGAGCTCAGTTTAGAGACAAACAGATAGGTCTCAGAAACATTGGTAAACCACTATTCATCTTCATCAAAAACCAGGACCAGTTGTGGTTAGATTCAGGATCACGGTTCGGTCATCAGATAAAATAGGCAGAGCCTGCCCTCACTACCACTAATTTAAGATGAAATACAATAAATTAAAAATCACTATCTCCCATCGAAAACCCCCACATTACTACCTCAAAAATCCATTACCATCGCATATTGGAGATGAAGGTTATATTCCAAATCACCATCACCTAAAGAGAGAGACAACATCCATATATGAAACCAACAAAATCTGAGCCTCTATGTCCAACAAATCCAAGCCGAGGTCATGTGTTGTTGTTGGATAGGGGGCCACCAAATCTGCATAGATCTGACAAATCTTAATAAGAATAGAATGCAATCCTCCCTCCACAAAACCACTAAAGTTGGACACCGCACGGTAGGGGGAAATCCTGATGGGAGGAGGGGAAATAAAAGGAAAAGGAAAATAAAGGGGAGGATAGGGGGAGATGATTCCATAAAGGTATCACTAATTCCTCCCCCATAGAATCTCTTACATAAAGAGGAAACACACGATAGCCAGAGGGAAAGACCTATATCGAGGATCATGTTATAGGATTTTATAATTATTCATGTCTTATGAATTGATAATGTTTATCCTATAACTCATGATTATGATATATGATATGTATGGTATGGTTTTCAAATTTTAATTTCATATTATCATACCCATATTCCCATGTTATATGAATATATACCTTGTTTACCCTTACTAATAATCGGATGTCACTTTTTATTATGTTTCCTCTCCTCATAATATTAAGAAAGTTTTTATATAGGGTATGCATATCAGGAGTAATAAGTGAGAAGACATTTATTAGAGACATTGAATATCTTTCACCAAATTAGAGGATTTTGTTCCTAGTCTCCAAAGTCACTAATTTGTTATAGTCCTCAAGCATGTGTTTGTAATGTATTGAATAATAATATAAAAAGATGTAATATCTATGTATACGAAGTATAGATCACTATAGTCAGCATTTGAGGAAAGGTTTAATTAACCTTTCGACACTAAGATGAGAAAATTTTGGGAGATAATTAGCGATATATCAAAGGTTATGACTATGGTTGTCTCTATGGAAATTTCTAAGGGTGGGTCAAAGTATAGGAAAATGTTCTGGAATTTTTGTGAAGGATAGAGGTAGTGATTTCCATGTAATTACATCCATGTTTGGATACTACATATAGATGTGGCTTTAGAAAAAAGGTATATAGGGGTAATAACCTCAAAAGGGTGTATTCATAAGGACTCAATTATCACTTGGTGCATGAAAATAGGCCTTGCTGCACACTTGGTTTGACACTCTTGAGGGATATGATTTGGAAATTGAAAAAATCTTTACAAACCATCATAAATGATTTAAATAAATGACGATTATGAATGAATAAGGATAAACCAAAGGGTTCATAGGTTAAAAATAAATGTCATGATTTAGATATCCTATATGTAATTTTTTCATGAAGATATAGATTCAAAATATGAAAATTATTACACAAACTATGATTGTTTTAGTCAATGGTGGTAACCTGAAGGAACTCAGTTATCATTGAATGTGAAAACCATTTTGCTAATGAGAATAAAAATTGAATAATAAATAGAGTAAAGGATACAATGATTATTCCGAATCAGTTATCATGGAACATGATTAAAAATTTTCTCGTTAACAAAATCTCAAACTCACTGAAAAAGAGATATATAGAGTTAGCTGAGAGTTTGGGAAGACCAGAACATGGAGGAATGAATATTTAGTTTACTATATGTCAAGAATGTGAGAAGATACATCCAATGTAATTCCTTAGAGGGATGATAAGATGTTTTGGGTGTGTAGAATAAGGGAACAAAGTATGTAATTGTCGAGGAAAAATGAAATGTTTAGCTAACATAATATAAGGGAATATTGGTATCCCTACAATATTATCAATGGATGAATGTTTTAATTGTGTACAGTATGAGAATTATGAAAATAGATTCCCTAGGAAGAAAGCTCATGAATAGAATCAGTAATCTGGTACAAGTAATAGTAATACAACTAATGATAAAGATACCACGACTGACGTGTGAAAGTTATGGGTTGTTCTAACATTATTTTTTATGTTAAACTTAAGTAGTATGATTAAATTGAGGTTGAGGAATATTAATACATGATTCATATTTCATATTGTAGGAACGAGGTATTGAGGAATATGATAATGAATCTTTGTTAATATTTTAATAATTAAGTGGAATTATTGAAGTGACTATGTATTAGAATTCAATAATTACGTTATATGAATCATGAAATATATAAATATTTTTCTGTAAAATTTTTTCATTAAGGATTTTGAATAATATGATTAATGGTACTGATGGATAAGAAAAGTGATTTAATGGAAATGTGAAATTTTGTTGAAAAAATGATTAAATGAAGATAACCCTTAATAAGTTCTTAATGTTGGGATAATGATGTTGGGATAAAGAGATGATGGAAATGGATAAATTAAATTTCCCAGTATTGATGAACTTACAACTAATTATGATTTGTGGAAAAATTGGTTTATGTTTTCATTGATAGATTCTAAAACATTTTTTTATTTAATGAATATATATAATAATATATATTTTATTTAATTAATAAAGAAGAATTTCTGTTTTCAATATTTTTTTTATGAAAATTATAGTTATCATAATGTTTTAAGAGAATTCTTGATGAAGGCATTAACATGTTTGGTATGTGATAATCAAGAGCTAGTTTATGATATATGGTGGATTGATGTTATGATTATTTTTATAAAATTAGTGACTTTATATTAAAATTTTAAATTTTATAAATTTATAAGGATAACCATTTATGGAATGGTTTAAGTTGAAATTTGGATGAGGTTTTAAAAATTAATATATTACTTCACTATATGAAGATTTATCTATATTGGATAACTATTGATACATTTTTTAAACTAGAGATATAAGGAATAATTATAAGGACCCATCCTTATTACATTACATAATCTTAAATTTTAGTCAAGAAATCACTTAATTTAATATTAATAATCCTTTAAAGTTTATATTTTTAGATAATTGGGATATAATATATACATAATAGTCCTCATTCATATAGAATAGATACCACATAAATAGTATCCATTTCTTCCAAAATATAAAACTTTTGAATTAAAACATGTTTTCTTTGAAAAATATTCATAACCTTTAAATTGGATTCCTTCTTGTCTTACGCATCCTTATGAACTATGAAAAAAATTAATAAACTTGGTATGAGAAAAAAATCTCAGTTAGGGATATAATAATAAATAATGATAACATTAGTTTGTGAATACTTTTAATGTATGAAATAAGTTTTAAAAAATATATACTTGGTACTCTTATAAAACTACTTTGCGAAACATGAGATTTTAATGAAATTTTCTCAAAATATATAGAACATAAATATAAACATAAATTTATATTGGGAAATTACTTAAATAATTTTTTAACTATCTTGTCTACCTTATAATATTAAACCCTCCCGGATGCTTTATAATGTAACCCTCACGGTTACCTTATTGTGTAACTATCACAATTACACTTGGAGTAACCATACGTCCTACCTCAAAAATACACATAACCAATACATTATAGGGATATATAGGTATGAAACTTAATTTTAAACAATTCCCAAGATCCATAACACAATCGTAAAACATGAATAATTGCATAAAAACATTGCTTTTGAATTTTGGAAAACATAATTTTGAAAACAGATTTTAAAAGAAAATCCCCTTACTAATATAATATAATTGATATGAGAATCCGTATAATGATAGAAATATGTGTATAAAATGAAAATATACATAATAAAACATAATATAAATGAAAATTCATCACATAAATGATGTTAAAACCACACGATAAATGAATTATAAGGTTAACCTAAAGAATGGAAATCGGGTTAAGAATTCCCTTACTTCAGGTTTTTCTTACATTAAACTCATTAAAAACTCTTGTGTAATGGTTATAAGAGTGTTATTAATATATTACAGAAATATATTCATGTTTATAAAACCTTATATGATTAGTTTAGAACATCATTTCACCCTTTAATTATTAGTATTTTGTTCCTTCTATTGTTTTGTGTGCATTCTTTACATGATTTCCATGGCTGATTTGCATTTGATTTTCTTGTTATATGGAAATGAAATTATATAAGTTAAATGAAATGTTATTAATATGTTTCTAGAATATATAATGATACCATAAATTATTTTGTTATCATAAATGATTATGGATCATTAGAGAAAACATTAATGATTCCTGTTTAGATCATTTTTGGGGGTTCCTCAATAATCATGAACTTGTTTCATTTTATAATTTATTTTCCTGATTATAAGTTCATTATAGAACATGAAATTGGTTAAAAAAGAAACTTTGAATTCTATTTCAACAATTAAAAGAGCTTTATAATCATATTTAAATTATGTAATGGAAATTGAAGACACATCATCCACAATTTGGGTAAATCGGCACTTCAGAGATGATGTTTTTATTTTTAGAACAAAAGGGAGAGGAGAGGAAGAAAGATGATGTATTGTTTACATGAACATGATAATATAAATAATACATAATATTATATATATTTAATACCTCCAATATAATGGTAGGGGAATATAGTATGAGAAAAGAAATAAATTGAAAAGAAAACACATGAAAATGAAAGAGGATTCTTACCTCTTGATCCCTTCCCCTTGAGATCTTCACTAAAGCCTTTGGTTTTGGACTTTTTGTGAGACCAGTAGGTATTGGATGTATAAGAGATACTTATGTAGGAAATTTGGTAGAACTTAGACAATTTTCAAGGCTTGAGAGGTGTGAGAGGAAGAGGGGAATGAGGGGGGTAGTTATAGTGGAGGGCAGGAAGAATTTTACATTATTTTAATCATTATTTTAAAAATTTTGTCCAACACTATGAATATTTTTCATTATTGTGATAAAAATAGTAAATAGAGAGAGTGATTTTGAAACATGTGGGCTTAAATTATTTATTATTTTATAAATAGAGTGATTAACTGATAATTTGTATATACAGTATTTTACCGTCTTTCACCATTCATCCAAAATTCATGAATTTTAGGAAAATCCCAAAAATTAACCCTAACCATTTTTTGTTTTTTGGAATTCAAAATGGAACTCCATTTTTTGAAAATATATATCTAAATATTATTAATTTAGTTTTGAAATAAAATCATAATTTATTCAAAAATAACAATTTTAAAACAATAACTCATTTTTTAACACCTTGAAAAATTAATAAAGATGTAATTATATTAAAAACATAAGAAAATAAAAAAATAAAACAATTTTATATTATTTAGTCATATTAAAATTTATATTTCTATTTATAAGGGTATGTTAGTATTCACCAAAAAACAATTTGGTTATATCAGACACCAAATATCTTACTGATCACAACTGTAGATGATAATGTTTTGAAATTCAAAACATATAAGTGTAAAAATTATGTTTGAAGTATACTTATAACTACTTAATTAAAAATACTTTTCATGCATTTCAATTTATTTTTAAAACCTTGCAGTGTTTCATTATCTCCACCTTCTAGAAATTACGTCCTCAAAATTATATTTACTTATTAAACAAGTGAAGGTACCTTTCCCTCAAAACATTTTAAGACTCCCATGTTTCTTCTTCAACTGTGTGGTTTCTCAAAAAACATATACTTAGTGTATTACCTTATTCCACAATACTTGTTCTCTTTGATCAAGGATCTGAATAAGTTTCTCTTCATAAGAAAGTTTCTCTTCCAGCTGAATTGCTTCTGGGATCAAGAAAGGAGATGAATCTGGCACATACTTTCTTAACATCAAAACATGAAAAAAATATATACCTAAGATAAACTTGGAGGTAAATATACTCAGTATTCTATTGGTACAACTTTATCTAGTATTTTATATGGTTCAATGAACTATGGACTAAGCTTTACTTTCTTCGTAAAATGCCTAACACTATTCCATGGTGAAATTCTAAGAAAAGCATGATCACATACCTCAAAAGAAAAGTCTTTCCTCCTATTGTATGCATAAATTTTCATCCTTCATTGAGATATCCTCATGTGTTACTAAATCATCTTCACTTTCTCATCCACTTACTCTAATAATTCCGATCCCATCAAATTTCTTTCCCTGACTTCATCCAAAAAATATGGAGTTCTACACCTCTTCCCATATAAGACCTTGAAATGTTCCATCTATATAGTAGAATGAAAACTATTATTATATGAAAACTCAACTAAAGAAAGATGTTGACCCCAACTTCGCGGGTAGTCCATTTAACAAGATCGAAGCATATCCTCTAATGTCTTAATTGTTCGTTTTGGCTGCCTATCTGATTGAGGATGAAAAGTTTTACTAAAATTTAATTTTGTTACCAACAACTTCTAAAGTCCCTTCCAAAAGTTATAACTGAACATGAGATCATGGTTAGATATAATGGAAAGAGTTACTCTATGTAACCTGAAAATATCTTTGAGGTACAATATAGAAATCTGATCAAAATACATTGTATCTAAAATATGGAGAAAATGTGAAGATTTAGTCAGTTGGTCAACAACAACCCACATCACATTGTGACCTTGATAAGTCTTAGGTATTCCCCCCACGAATTATATGGATATATTGTCCCATTTCCACTATAGAACTAGTAGTGGATGAAGCAACCCCTTTGGTAACTTTTTCTCTTCTTTAACCTATTGACATGTCAAACATTTCACAGTAAAATATGCAATATCTATATTCATTCTATCCCACGAATAATACTCCCAAAGGTATTTGTATATCTTATTACTTCCAATATTAACTGAAAATAAAGAACTGTGAGCTTCACACAACAAATCTTTCTTCAACTGGGAAACCTAAGGAACACACAACCTTTTACTAAATCATAAAACACAATCTTTTTCAAGGTTAAATTCTGGAAACATACCCATTTTAACTAATTCTTCCTTTTTTCTTTATCTCATTGTCTTCCTTCTGTGATTTCATAATTCTGTTTGATAATGATGACTGCACTAAAACTTGAAACAAAAAAGAGGTATTTCATGACCCAACAACTTCTAAGCCAAAATTCATGAAATCATTAATCAAGGGATCATGTTCCAAATGTAAAATAGTTAATAATGCATGATGTTTTCAACTCAAGGCATCCACCACTTTGTTTTCTTTTCCTAGATGTTAATTGATCCTGTAATCATAATCCTTTTATTATTTCAATTCATCTTATTTTCCACATGTTTCATTTATTTTGAGTGAATATATAATTCATACTTTTATGGTCAGTATATATTTGTCATTTGGATCTATATAAATGATGCCTCCTAATTTTCAAAGCAAAATCCATAGCTACCAATTCCCAATCATGTGTGGGGTAATTTATCTCATGAGGTTTTAGTTGTCTTGAATCATATGCAATTACATGATCATTCTGCATTGAAACACAACCAAGTCCCTTCAGTAAAGCATCATTATGGATGAAAACCTCACTATTTCGAGAAGGTAAGGCCAAAACTAAAACATTCACCAATATCTTCTTCAGTTCCTGAAAAAAACATCACATTCATCTATCCAAACAAATTCAACACCTTTTATGTTAACATAGTTAATAAGCTAGATAACCGTGATTTTTTTTAACAAACTGTCAATAATAACCTGCAAATCCATGATAAAAATAAATTTATGTAACATTTTTAGGTCTTGGTCATTCATCAACAACTTTTGTTTTGGAAGGATCAATATTTATTCCATTTTTATTTACAATGTTCCCAGGAAAAGAAATATGTTTCAATAAAAAATCACACTTTCTGAATTTTACATACGGTTTATTTTCCTTTAAGGTTTGAAAAACAACCCTTTGATGTTTTTATGATCCTATTTACTCTTAGAAAACACCAGAATTTCATAAATAAACACAACTACGAACTTATCCAAGAACTCATGAAATATTCTATTCCTAAGATCCATGAATACAATAGGTGAATTGGTTAACCGAAAAACATAACAACAAATTCATAATGCCCATATCAAGTACAAAAATATATTTTTTGGATGTCATCCTCCTTCACCTTCAGCTAATGGTATCTAGATCTCAAGTTAATCTTGGAAAAGTACTGAGCTCCCTGGAGATGATCAATAAAGTCATCGATATGAGGAAAAGTATACTTGTTTTTAATAGTGAAGTTATTCATGGATCTATAATCGATGAAAAGTCTAATGGAACCATCTTTCATTTTAACGAAAAGAACAAGATAAACCCATGGTGAAGTTCTAGGATGACTGAATCATTTATCAATAAACTCCTTTAACTAAATTTTCAATTCAATAAGATCCATTTGAGACATTATATATGGGTGTTTTGAAATCTGTTTAGCATTAGGAACTAAGTAAATTATGAATTTGACTTCTTGATTTGGTATGAAAATAGGTAACTCATCATAAAAAACATCAAGGTATTCATTTACCACTCACACATCATTAATATGAATACTTCCCTTGATTTCAGCAATATGAGAAAGATAACTTTCATTTCAATATTTCAACAATTTCTCATCTTCCAGATATGTTATCAATTATAAGGGTTTGTTCTTGTATATAAACTGAAACTATTTTTTAAAAACAACTTCTTTAGCACTATAATTAGTCTTAGCATGATAAATAGAAATCTAATCCATTCTTAAAATGAAATCAAACTCTACTAAGGTAAAAACTAGAATATTTGCAGGTGAAGTCTTTCTACAGGCCATAATTTAAAGATTCTTATAATTCAACTTTGCTATAATTTCCCCCTGGTGTTTTAAAAATATGTTCTGGTCTCATTTTTTGAGTTGATATTTCCAATTTACAAAAAAATTACTTAGAAATAAAAGAATGTGTAGACACCGTATCAAACAAAACTTTATAAAAATATGAGTAAATAAACAAGGTACCTGATACAGCCTCATTGGATGGCCTGATATTTGCTGACTTAGTCTCAATCTATCTCACTACACATTTCTGCTTATAGTCTGGCTTCTTTGGATCATTCAAATCTCTATTTGGGTAGGAATTTTCATAATGACCCATCTCACCACATTTAAAACACATTACAGTTTTCTTATAAGGATTGGTCTTAGAATCATTTTCCCTAAAATCTCATTCCATATGACCAAACATACCACATTGAAAACACTTCCTAGTTTTGGTAAGGCATTCCCCAGGGTGATTTTTGCAACACTTTTTACAAACCAAAAACTAGAATTTCTTACCATCATATTTCTTTGGTTGATTCCTACCCACCACTTTCCATCTGGTCCTCTTCTACTCCTTGTTTTCAAAGTGCACATAATCATCATTAAATTACATATTTACCCTCTCAATAAATTATAAATGTTTCTCAGAACTTTTGAATTTACAAGATGCTAGTTCCCTTCAATACCTTGGCTTTAATCCTAATTAAAAGCGGTCGATTTTTATACCAGGATACAGAATAAGATTTGGAGTATACCTCGCTAGTTATGTGAAGTTTTCTTCATACACAACCATTTAATCTTCCTACTTTTTCTCCAATTCAAGGAATTTCTTCTCCATCCTGAGTCGCACCACATTTGGAAAATATTTTTCAAGGAAAATACTTTTAAATTCATTCCACTCTAAGGCATCAATATCCTCTCTATCCATGATATTTTTGACCACTAACTACCACTAATCTATTTCACCTTCAAAAAAATAAATGGAAAGACTTACCATTTGATTTTATTAACATACCATAACAACGTATATCTTTTCAAGGGCCTTAATCCATCCCTAAGCATCCACTAGGTTAGAAGATCCATTGAATTCATGAGGGTGTTGTCTTATAAAATGTTCCACTATAATCATGTTTTGTTGTGGTACCTCTGGTTGTTCTCTTGTGTGGATCAAACCACCATTTATTTACTATATTAGCTTATCCATTACTATCAAAAACTGCTCTATTCTAATCCCTAACATTCTAGGATTCATATTCAGAAGGATATCATTCTGTCGGCGCCTCTCCTCTTCAGATTCCCTATTCTTTATATAGAAAAAATTCTGAACGAACACATCATAGTCAAAGAAACATAGTAATCATTAAATAAAATATCATTTATAATTAACCATAAAGTAAAAATCATTTATATCCTAATTCCTAATGTTATCTAAACCATTCTGTAATACCAACTATAAGGACCTGACAATATTACGTTACATAATTTTAATATTAGTCCATAAATAAATGCATTTAATAATGATTATATTTTCAAGTTTATAGTTTTATAGAATTATGATATAATACATACATAACATTTCACATTCATATATAGAATATACCACAAAAACAGTACCCATTTATTCCAAAATATAAAACATTTTAAATAAAACATATTTTCATTGAAAAATCTTCAAAACAATTAACTTGGATTCCTTCTTGTATTTCACATCCTTACAACCTGTGAAAATCATTTAAAAACATGGTATTTTCCCAAAAATATTAGTAAGGGATATAATAATAAGGAATGAAAACATTCTTCCAGGAATAATTGTAACATATGAAATTATTTTCAAAAAGGCATACTTGTTACCCATATAAACTTACTTTGTGAAACTTGAGATTTCCACAAAACATATAGAACTTTAAATTGAACCATAAAGATATCCTGGGGAATTACTTACATAATATTGTATCCATCTTGGGCACCTTATAATTTCTAACCCTCACTTCGACCTTACAATGTAACCCTCATGACTACCTTATTATGTAACCATCGCAGTTACACTTGGAGTAAACATATGACCGACCTCCAACATAGACATACCCAATGAATTGGAGGGAGATATAAGTCTGAAAATTAATCATAAAAAATTCCCAAGAACTAGAACACAATCATACAACGTGAATAATTTCATAAAAACATTTTTTTTGTAAAACAGAATTTTAGAAAAGGACATTAAAAGAAAAGCCCCTTACTAAAATCATATAATTGATATGAGAATCACTTGAAAGATTGGAATATGTATATAAAATATAAATAAACATAATAAAACATAATATAAACTAAAGTTAATCACATAAATGATCTTAAAACCACAAAATAAATGAAGTAGAAGGTTAACCCAAAGAATGGAAATGAGGTTAAGAATTCCCTTACCTCAGGTTTGTCTTACGTAAAATGCATTTAATAATCATATATAATGGTTAAAATAGTGTTATTAATTTCTCATATAAACATAATAATTTTTATGAAACATTATATTATTAGTTCATATCATCATTTCACCCTTTAATTTTTAGTATTTTCTTCCTTCCATTGTTTTGGGTGTGTTCGTTACATAATTTCCATGGAAGGGTTGTATTTGATTTTCTTGTCATATGGATGTGAAATTCCAGAAGTTGAATGAAATGGTATTAATATTTTTAGAGATTATATAATGATAACATAAATTATTTTTTATCATATATGACTATGTATCATTATATAAAACATTAATGATGTTTGTTTAGATCATTTTTGGCGGTTCCTCGATAATCATAAACTTGTTTCATTATATAATTTAATGCCATGAATATAAGTTAATTAAATAACATAAAATAGGTTAATAAATGTAATTAAAATTATTTTTCAACATTTAAAATGGATTTTGGATGATATTTTAAATATGTAATGGAAATTTAAGACACATCATCCATGATTTTGATAAATCAATACTTCGCGGGCAATGTTGTTATTTTTAGTACAAGAGGGAGAGGAGAGGAAGAAAGATGATGATTTTTTTACATGAACATGATAAAATACAGAATATATAATATTATGTACATTTAATACCTCCTAGATAAGTTTATGGGAAGATAGTATTAGAAATTAAAGATACTTAAAAGAAAACACATGAAAATGAAAGAGGATTCTTACCTCTTGATCTCTTCTCCTTGAGATCCTTCTTAAGGCCTTTAGTTTTGACCTTTTGGTGAGACCGGAAAGTCTTGGATGTGGGGAGTATCATTGGGGAGGTAATTTGGAAGAACATATACAATTATCAAGGCTTTTTAAGCATGATATGAGGAGGGGAATGATGGGGGTGTTTATAGTGGAGGAGAAGAGGGATGTTACATTATTTTAATCATTATTTTAATATTTTTGTCTAATACTATGAATATTATTTATTATTGTCATAATAATAGTTAAGAGAGAATGTTTTTATGAAACAAGTGGGATTAGATCTGTTATGACATCATAAATAATGTATTTAATAGATAATTTGTATATATGGTATTTTACCGTATTTCACTATTCATCCAAAATTCAAGAATTTCTGAAAAATCCCAAAGATTCAACCCAAATTTTTTTCAACATGTAGAATTAAAAAAAAACTCCATTTTTTAAAAATAATTTCCTAAATATTAGGAATTTATTTTTTTTAAAAAAATTCTAATTTATTTAAAAATAACAATTTTAAAACTATAACTCATTTCTTAACACCATGAAAAATTAATCAAGATTTAATTATCTTAAACAATTAATAAAATAAAATAATAATACAATTAACTATTCCTTTTTGTCATATTAATATTCATATTACTACTCATAAGGGTATGTTATTATTCAACAAGAAAACAAGTTGGTTCTATCAGACTCCAAATAACTTACTGATTACAACCGTAGATGACCATTTTTTTTGAAATTGAAAACATTGAAGAAGAAAAATTATGTTTAAAGGATATTTATAACTATAAAATTAAAACAAAGTTTCATGAATTTTAATTTATTTTTATAACCTTGTGGTGTTTCATGAATTATCATTCTATTATATATCTTTTGATCCGTAATTTATTTAGGCATAAAAAGATTCATCCTCATTTTTTTGGATTACGAGATGAAGTGGAAATTGATAAAAGAAAAACCAAAGGATGGAATTTTACTTTGAATTAAATGTAAAACTAATCCCTAGGTATATATATCCCATTTAAATTATTGATCACATTGGGACAGAAGCCTATCGTTTGACCCTTCCCCTGAACCTCTCTCAGGTTTAGGATCTGTTCCACATATATATCTTGAGGGAGTACATAACTGATCCATTACATGTACTAAACTCACCTAGATTATGTATTTTGGTGAAACCAATATCTTTAAAAAGTTATTTGGGAACATAATGATGTAATGGGGTATAATTATCCTTAGTTTTGTACCAAAGTGATGAATTTAGAGGGAGGAATTCATTTTTCTGGGGGGGGGGAATGTAATACCCAGATATTTTGTGAAATATATTTTTTTCCAATAAATTTAATCCTTTAGATATATTCATTAAAATAAACACTGATTTTATATTTCATTACATGTATCGTTGAGTTTAGCATACATTACAAGAAATATTGAGCTTATATGGCGTTATAAGCAACACCATGTTCAAACAAGACGTTCTATACTATTAAAATATTATTGTTAAAAATGATATTTATATCCTAGTTGTTGGAATGGAAGGTATGTATAGGATTAAATAAGTTATGAAAATATTCAGTTTTCACATTTATATTAAATTAATTATTTGGTTATCAATTAATAAATAATAAAAATATAAATTGTTTGAAAATATATGGAATATTTTTTTTTCAAAAACAATTTTTATGAAAATAAACATGTTTTACCTCAATAAATTTAAAAAAACTTTGGTGAAATATTTTAATGAAATTAATTTATTTTATATTCAATCAAATATTTAGAATCCATATTATGTGTTTTCTAGAGAAGTGATAATAAGAAATATAATTTTACGCATAAAATAGTATTTTAAAAAAAACAATTTTGTAGCTTTTTTACACACTTAATTTGTTACTATGTTTCTAAATGTTTAGAAATTTATTAGAAAATATTAAGGTAATTTATGAAATCATAATTTAAAAATTATCTTAGGGTGAATTTTTGAGAATTTTATGAAAATATTAATTTTTGATGAATAGTGAGAAATATTACATTTTAATTGAAAAGTGCCTTTTAATTTAAAATATTTATAATGTTAAATTATATATATATATATATTTAAAATTTAAATTGGTTAAAAATATATCTATTAATCCAATTTAGTTTATTTGAATCATTTTCATATTGAATTTTTATACAAACAATTTTTAAACTTTTGAATATTTTCTCTTTGAAGAAACCCGCTTTCTCATCACGTCTCTAGGATTAATTTTAAATTATATTTTAACAATTATGTGAATTTAGTTCAGAAAAACAGTTTAAATTTTTTTAACCCTAATAATTTATATTATTTAATAATTTCAACTTAATTATTGACAATATGTGTAGTAAAATTAGTAAATATTATTTACAACGGTTAAAGTGAAAATGTGTTTAGAGGGGGCAGAAGTAAAAATATAAGGGTTAAAATGACCTAAAAACATTTATAGAATATATTTAATTAAAATATTTAGTCTCTATGATTTATAATTGTCTATAACACTTTATTTCAGAACCTTTTGGCATGAAAAACATGTGGTTTCACCTTTTTTTTAAAAACATTATAAGTGATCCACTCAACTCACTTATAAAAGGCCACCTGTATCCTCTATTTCGCACATTAAAAAACTTTTGGTTCAGAAAGTACATACCAAACTAACATACCTAATTTCATACTATCATACGAGAATCCTTATTTAGGCATAAATCCATCTTAGGATGGCTTTTTTTGAAAACCCAAGGAGGTTACCCAAAATGGAGGTAATATTTTTCAATGAGAATTTTTATTTTATTTATTCGTACACCTCATAAAATTGTTATAAAATCATAATTATATAATAAAATATGAATATTACAGATAATTATATATTTTTATTCTAATTTCATGAACTATAATTATTTAAAAATCCATCAAATGGGTTACAAAATCATTATTCGTGTGTATAGAGGACTCATACCTCGTGAACTGATGCCATTAATTTTTTCCATTACAAACTCTCAAGGTTGGGTATGATGATGGATACAAATTATGTATATGTTATTTATAACATAATTATTCTTATTTATTAATTGTATCATATATAACTTTTTAATTTTCTTTTATATATGGGATACAATAACATCACTTGTCTGTACAACCGACTACCGCCTCGTGAAGTGATGTGATTAGTTTTTCACCAACACTTAAATAAAAGATAATAAGGATATATTTAATGGTATAAGTAATATAAATGAAATACTTATGATATTAATGAAATATTTATCATTATTAATAGATAATATATTATCTTATTTCTTACCTTTTCACTCACTAAAATATAGTAATGTCATTCTTGTATGTGTGGACTACCACCTTCACAAAGGGATGTGAATCTCTATTTTAATCACCTCACCACATGAATGGTATGTATTGAAATTAATAATATTTTATTTATGATATTAATATAATCATGTAAAGATAAAATATTAATTACCTCCTTTTCATAGTGATTGTTGAAAAATGGAAACGTTATTGATGCGTACGTATGACTTACAATGTCCATGATCATAACATACTTCATTTCTAAAAAACATATTTAATTATTGGTATTATTATTATAATTGATGTATAAATATTATAATTATTTCATTATTATTATTCTAGATATGATGGAACCATCCTCAATGTTATAGGACTAAAAATAAAAAATCCAAACATATACAAAAAACAAAGAGGTTGTTACCAAAAACATGAGTTTAATAAGGAATTGGTAATAAACGGGTAATGAAAGGTCATAATTAAATCATATATGGTATAATATATATAATTATAGGTATATAATATATTTATAACAATATTAGTTTTATTATCTAGGAGGATCGAATGTGTTTGAAGGAATTCAAGACTTAAAGTAAGAGATTTCTAGTCTTTCATTTATTTATGAGAGACAAATTAAAATCCCCACTCATTTATTTTGAGTGGGGTATATAATAAAAATTTGAAATTTTATATCATTAATATAATATATTTAATGATATTTAATGTTAAATTTTTATTATTTATTATGGATTATGATTCAAAATATTACTATAATGGTAAGGGATTTCTATCTCGCTTTTTTACTTCTATGAGGCACATGACTTATTCAACACATATTTATTTTATATATTGTATATTATTAGCATGAATTTATTTTATAATAATTAATTAAAAATTTATTGTGATTTACATATCCATTTTACGATATATCATTCATTGGGTTTATAGTTCAAAAGTTACAAAAAATGGTAAATGATTTTTGTCTCAATTTTTCTTCTTTGAGAAATATGTTATGTCATGCACCTATGTTCTCTTATAATGTGTATATATCGACCAACTGAAATGTAATATCATTAATTTATTTATTGTTAGTATATTGTTTTAACATTATAATTTCATGGGGCTTACGATTCAATGTTACTAAAGTGGTAAGAGTTTTATATTAAAATCTCATTGTTTATCAGGATTGTTTATGATAATGCTTCCAATGATGAAATATTATGATCTATATCTCAAAAAACTGATTAATTTTCTTATATTATATTTATTTCTTTAGAATATATGTTTTTCATTCATTTTAATCTTTTTATATAGTCATTACTTCAAAAGGATTTTTATGAAAAATCATCTTTATCACTCTCTTCTATCAAAAACCCCCTTTTATCAAAAAAAATATTTTTTAAAAATATTTTAATTTTTTTGTAAAATTATTTAAATGATTTATTAAATAAAATTTTATAGATTTTTTATTTTTTCAAACAGAAATTCTAAATGGATTATTTATATAATTTTTCAAAAAATTCTGATATTCCTTTTTAACGAAAACGTGAAATGAATAATTTTTTAACGTGTACGACATGAATGGAAATTCCCACCATCATGACCATTATCTTCTTTCATGATTCTTGTTTAATTTTTCAAGGATTTTTTTCAAGGAAAAGGGTTCTTGAAATGTTTTAATCTTTAAAAATTGATTTTCAATGAAATTTTATTTTACTCAATAAATGGTCTAAGTGATCTTTCAAAATAATTCTTCATATAAGATGAAATCCTTTTATGTAACCTATGATTTCTATGGGATATAAACCAAGGATACCATAATTATTATTTATTAAAATGGTTTATAATAAAAATATGTTTATGAAACCCATTTATCTTCCATGGGTTATACCATGAAAAAAGTATTATGAAACCATCTTTTATACAATGGGTTATACATTGATGAAATGATAAAATGATTATGAAACATGTCTCTTTTCCATAGGTTATGATATGATGAAATTTTTATTAAACTCATTTCATTTCATTGTTTATTATATGATTAATGTTTTATGATCTTTTGGCACACATATGTATGATTTTCATTAATTGGCTTGTTGGAACTACATCTCCCTCCAATAAATTATTTAAAGAAGGATAAATAATGAGTAAATAATTTATGAGTTAACTAGATTAAATTTTCAAAATGTTATGCATGAACCCAATTATATATTCAAAATGTTATTTGTTAACCTGATTAAATTTTCATAATGTTATACATGAACCTGGTTATATGTTCAACATGTTATCATGGACTTGTATTTCATGTTCATAAAGTTTTGTGTGGATCCTTATTTCATGTACATAAGTTTATTCAAGGGCCTATTTTCTAGTCATTAACATAATGGGGGAACCTAACTCTATTTATAGATGTTATCTTTGTTATAAGGTCACATGTATTCCAAAAATCTATGTATCATACTGATATTATTTCTTAATGAATCATGTTATTTGATTTCATTATTATTCAAGACTTATGTGTTTCCAATATTTATACGATAACTTATGTTTACGATATAATATATACTAGATATGGATTTCAAATGTTATTTTCATTTTCTCAAACCCATATTATGATAGTAAATGGATATATCCCTTGTTTTTCGTTACTAAGAATTTGAGCTCATACATTCTTATTTTTTATCTCACTAGGTTATAAATAATGTTTTTAAGTAGGATATTCCAAAGAATATTACTAAATGGTAAAATAGTTTTTAGAGAAATTGAATATATTTCTTCAAATTATAATATTGTGTACATAGTCTCTAGAAAAACTAAACTATTATGGTCCTCAAATGTGTTTTTGTGTAATGTATTGAATATTCATCTAAAAAAATGTAATATATATGTAGGAAATGGTTGTATCTTTAGATAGTAAGTATGTAGAACTATGATACCCTATTATTGTTTCCAGTCAACTCTAATATAGTAACCATTTTTAATTCTACACTGTTATAGTATCATTTTTAGTGCTTCTTGTCATCTCTATTATAATAATGACGAAGGGGGAACTTCCCCTGGAACCCCAAATGAGCCAATTACGATGGTTGAAATGAGATATTTTCTACCTTATGTATAATATATTCCATTATCAATTGGCTCAACTTCATCTATTAGATCGAGATACACCATTCCAATAGAAAAAACCCTCAGCTGGGTTTAAATTATGAATGTCCCACTAGTTTGTGAAATAATTACTACCCCAAAACAAAAAATATGGTATATCCAACGGATCTAATTTGTGAGCCTCAACATGGAAGTGTTTGATAGCCCATATCTCTTGAGAACCCTCCATAGAAAAATCCCTTAAGTTATGGCATGAACAACCCAACACCAAAAACCATCATGGTGAAACCACTAGGCCGCAATTTTATTTATCCAAAACTCATAATTTTGTATTTTATATAGTAGATTTATTATGTGATTTTCATCCATCATTGAAAAATACTCTACCTCCCTCAAAAATTAATCTCACATGACACACTCAATGTTGAAATACCCCTGGTTTCAACATGATTTGTGTCCTACAATATAATTTATGTAGAAAAACCTCCCTCAACATGTTTTGAAACTAATTCAAACACTTGATACACCTATTAACTCCTAAAATATCAAAAAATTCATCCAAAGATATTAAAACTCTATAAATTCTAATCATAGCCTCAATTATCTAAAAAATCCCATTATCTAAGACTCAAAATTTAAATTTCCCCCAATTTCAAATATTTGTAATGTTATAGATCATTAAAACCTCAAATACAAAAATCTACTACAAATACAATAGAATATTGTTCTCAAAAATCCAAAATAACGTCTGAAAAGGACACACAAGATCAATGAGACTTCACTGATTGAATGTGAATCAATGAATTCATTTATTTTTTATGTTTCATTAATAAAAAACCTTTAACAAATATTAATGTTAATAACTTGATAACTATAAAAAAATAATAGCACATAGAAATATATCATGACAGATTTTACAGCGTTTACTACTCAATTCTAGTATCTAATACATTGTATGATCATGAATCAATTAGGACCATACATTCTAGTAGTATAATCATTATGGATTATAAACAAGAAAAGAATATTCTTATACTAATTTTGCACAAAATATATCCTAAATTTTGTAAATATCTCCCATATAAAATAATAGGCATATAATATATTCTCCAGTAATATAGGAGTCTTTAAATCCATCAGACCTTCATCAAGTTTTCTTTATTATCCTTTTTATTTTTCCCTTTCTCTTCTTTTTCTTCCTCTTATACATGAACAAAACCAAATATTCTAATCTTCATCTTAATTTCTATCTATTTCATAATATACATGTTTTTATTTTAAGATCATGTTATATATTTTCACTGTAGAAGAAAATATATTTCTTTCTAGAATTAGCACTAATCTTCACATTCAAATTTTAATTTTAAATTCATGTTAGAACTTATAACATATTCAAATTTCTCTTAAATTCATATCAACTTATTCCACTTATTTATTTATCATTAAAAACATTATAGGTCATCATTATGTGTCTACATTCACCACTACATAAAAAATATCTCATCAACTACTTCTCCTCTTTATGGATTTACACTCTTCTTTTGAAAAAACACACCAATTATTTTTCTATAGGTATTTATGAAATTGAGTGACATAATGAATCATGTAATGATAAATTTAATCACCTCAAATTATATAAAATGATAATAATCATGTATTATCATCACATTATGAATTATTTAAAATCACAAACTCATGTATTTTATCACAACTTTGTCAAAATTTTCATGGAATGGTCTTTATTACACATATTTTTAAATAAAAACTTCCCTTTGAGAAAAATAATCAATGATAAAATATATCAAGGATCATCATATTAATTACAAAATTCTCTTTAAAATCTATAAAAACATTCTTCTGGAACACCTTGATAATTTATGAAATTTCATGTTAATGTTCAGAAAACATCCCTTTTAACAAATGAAAATTCACATGTTGTCTATGTCTGGAATCCCTTATTTATTAATTAATTAAAAATTTTGTATTATTAGAATGAATCATAAATATTTTATACTTTTCCAAATTTCAAAATATCTTCTTGGATAACTTTGACATATTCCTTAATTTGACTTTTTGCATCAGGGGATTTTTTAAATTTATGATCTCCCCTCAAGAAAACCATTATGTATTGATTAAGATGAACTTTATGTATATCAGTTGTCTTGGAGTACATAGAATTTTTTTATTCTCTACTCAGATTTACTCATACATACCATACAAGTTACTTTTACCTATACAGGGACTTTGTAAAATTCCATTTATGTGCTTAGAGTTTCCTATACACATAAAGAATAGTTACTCTTATGTATTCAAGGAAATTTATATATTTAATACCAAATTATTATCAAAACAAAATAAATTTTAAATAACTCCAAACATCTCTAAACCTATTCCAAATATCTTTAAATTGATTCCAAACATCTAAACAACTGTCACCTTACATGATAAACTTTATTTAATGCTATATTTAATTTAACTTATGTATTGAAAAAAATCCAACACAAGAGACATATACACTTTATCCTTTTTCACAAAATTTATTCACTTTTAAAAAGATCTATAAAATGGATACTTATTAAACCTATGAAATTAGAAAACAATTCCCGGATTTCAGTAATTTTCAAATCTGAAAATGTCTATAAATAATCTATTGGTCTCAGAAGTACCCCCCTTTATATATTATTGTCATCCAAGGAAGATAAATCAATTTTACACTCATTAAACTTATCAAGGAACCATTATTCAATAATTTTAATGCTACATGAGAAAAATCAGTGTAGGAAACAAAAACATTGAATATTAATATAATGTTTTTTCATAAACAGTGACTTACATCCACTCATTCCTAGTTCAAGATACCTCTAGATAATTTAAAATAACTCTTTTACACATCAAAAAAATGAATCTTTGAACCTATATATTACAATTTCATGTATTAATTCTTATGAAACATGCTATAATATTTCACAACTCACAAAACTTTCAAACCCACAAGTTGAATTCAATACTTACCCATTTTAAAATCTCCCTATGAATACATGATTTCCATAAATAAAATGAATCTTCTCCATCCAATTAAACACATATCTTTTTATTTACCCCTATTTAGTCTTCCAAACCTTTGTAAACACAATATAGGATTAAATATAAATATAATTATGATTAATTCCCCCCCCCCCATGACAACAAAAATCCATAAAAAAAGTGGGAAAAATGATAGATTCACCATACCTTACCCATGAGAAGAATAAGTTAGAACTCACATCATTTTTAATAAAACATTCCTTGATGAAGTGATATTTTATCAATAATCTTTGATATAAAATATTAAATAGAATTACATAAAAAATTTATTTAACATTGATTATCATATCCCAAAAGTAGTGGAAAATTCACTTATACCTTGAGATGTTATAATTCAGTCACCAACCACATCAATTGGGTTGTAGATTGAGTTGCATCAAAATATTCTTCTTTATAAGTTCTAAAAGTCACTAATATTTGTTTCTTTATGTGTAAACATACACAAATTTCACCCAAAATGAAAACTAAATTTAATGTAGATCTTCGATCATCTATATTTCCAACCCATTCTGTATCTATGTATCGAAATTGATTTATATTTACACAACTATTATATTTCAGTATATAGTCTATTATGAATTTAATATAGTTGAGAGGTATCTTTCCAACAATAAAATGAGATTCATTTGATGTAATTTGATAACTATAACATAATGTAACATGATGTTGACACTCATTTTTGTCACATTTTCTAAAATAATGGAAAGGGAAATGACATAGCACAAATTGATTCATACTTTGAAGAAATCATCAAAAATCGACAAAAGCATGAACAAGGATTCAAAAGCTCAGGGGTCGTGCAAGTTCCCTCACTATCGCGCAAGTATACTCGCACGCCACCTAATGGTCGCGCAAGTGACTTGCGTGCCCTAAAGTATAACTGCCCGGGGTCTTTTCTAGCCTATAAATAGACCCTGTGGGCCCCCCATTTCGAGAGAATTTTTCCAGAATTAACAGACAGAGCTCTAAAAGCCCAAGTCTCTTCTTTAGGTCTTCCGTACTCTTCTAAGGTAATTCTTTACCTAGAATAGAAGGTATAAATAGGAGGAGTAAGGTCTAAGTGTTAGAATTCACTAACACTTGCGCGCCTAAGTGTTTTACCCTTAAGGGAAATGAACACACTTGTGCGCCACCCTACTTCTTCATCAGAACATGCGCTCCATCTTCTGGAAAGCCTCTAGGGATAATACCAAGGGTTTGAGCCAAGTCTCACCCAATTATTACTCAAGGACTAAAAATAACGCAAGTACCCATATGTCACGCAGGTATACCTGCGCGACCAGGACTTGCGCGCCCACGCAGTACCTGTACGCCTGCCAGAACTTGTGCGCCCCTATCTTTTTGGGTGCCTTTCCTGCCTATTTCACCCCTCTTATGTCATTCCACCTCTCCTATTCAAGATTCAGTCTTCAAGACACTCTTAAAAGCCATTTATGGCACGATTTATTGATTTGGATTCCTCATCTGAAAGAAACTCCGTGGAATATCTCTCAAAATCTAGTGATTTACACATCTTTATGTCACTAAAGATTGATATTTCATTCATTCAACCTCATCCTTTAAGATGAGAGAATCCTTAACCTAGGCCTCCTTTTCAGGAGTAAGCTCCAATCATAATTTCCCCAAATTATGGGAATCCTCCTCAGGAGGAAGCCCCAAACCATAATTCCTTTAACCTGGGATTCCTTTTCAGAAGTAAGCCCCAGTCTCAAATATGGGCCTCCTTTTCAGGAGTAAGCCCCAGTCTCAAATATGGGAATCCTCCTCAGGAGTAAGCCCTAGTCTCAAATATGGGAATCCTCCTCAGGAGTAAGCCCCAACCATAATTCTCTTAACCTAGACCTCTCTTTCAAGAGTAAGCCCCAGTCTCAAATATGGGCCTCCTCCTTAGGATTAAGCCCCAAGTTCCTTTAATTTTCAAATCCCTTTAACCTGGGCCTCCTTTTCAAGAGTAAGCCCCAGTCATAATTTCCTTTTGATCTGGGCTTCCTTTTCAAGAGTAAAACCCAATTATACGTCCCATCATAACTTGGGAATCTTCCTTAGAAGTAAGCCCCAAGATTAGAGTATCCAAATCTCTATAAAGTACATATACCTTTATGGAACCTGATCCTGGATTTCTTCCCTGAAGTAAATCTTAATCCTCATCTATTTTGGGAAGTCATACATACATAAGCCCTACATCATTTCCTATGATTTCATCTTTCATGGCACAATTGTCTCGTTTTACCAATACCTCTTGTATCTCACACCAACCATGACTCACGTGAGCTTAGAGTGTAAAAGTAATTATGACATCTTTATTTGGGCCATCAATCATAAACATCATACTCCCTTATTTGAACTACGTGGGTTCTGATTCCTTTTCCAAAAGAAAGGATATGTAGGTATCCCATCAACAGGTACGATCCCAAATCTGAAATAATCCATGTCCTCTTGAATGACAATAAACTTCAAGTGCCCCACTGAGTGGCTTTAAAACCAGTATGGTTATCATAATGACCAAGATACTTTTATGTATTTTATGGATACCATCAACTAAGAACCTCTAATAAATACAGATGATTCTTCATCGATGAAGAACCTTGAATACATATAAAAGATTCTATGAATTTCTTACATATCAATCATTGATTGTCATACTAAACGAAAGCTCATTTTATACTTGGTAATGTGATAAGGATTCACGAACATAACTTAAATATATAAAGAGAGTCTTGGAGTAGACAATAATTCCCCTAAAAAAGGTGTGATGAGTCCGACCTCCCATCCTCTCGACCAATGAAAATTACTAAGCCTCATCAGTCCACAACTAATGAGTGCCTACCTTTGGAATGTAGGTCCAAATGGATATGGAATCATTGGATGTTTTCGGTTCTACGAATAAACCCGTTAGAAACCAATTGGAATGTTTGAACCTTAATTCAATGAATTCATCACCGAATCTAGAGGGAAACAAAAAATGGTGAACCCGATGTGAATCCTTAACCAAGTTAAGATAATGTTTTTCTTATTTGATAGACCCCTATTTAAAACTCAATAAGAGGGCCAACAAAACAATCATTGAAATATGTGCACATCCAAAAGATGTAGTGGTTGAATTTATCTTGATTACGTCTGTTACATCAAACATGCACTCTTTTTTATGATTTTCTGCATTCTAAGAAATGGATACTCTCAATTTCACACCTATGAATATCACTGTTGTGAATACCGCTGCTTCAAATTCCACTGCTGCTACTTCTGCTGGATCGTCATCCGCACTGAGGATGACATCACCTACTCAGCGTCTTCAACGCTGGGTATAAAACGCGTTGGTTAAGGAGTACCGTCAACACGGTACCATTCCAACTCTGGAGGCTGCTCGACAAGCCCTCCAAGTGAACAATTCATCCTGGTCGTCCGGTCAACGACGACCAGTGATCAAGAAGCAGGTGGTGCTAACCACCTTCTCCAACCGTTTCAGGTTGTTATCCCCGGAACGCAATCACCATTCACTCCCATATTCTGGGGAGGTGAATGAGCAGGTCCCTAAGGAACTTAATTCAAGGAAGCAGGAGTCCTTCCCGAGGGCTCCCATCAACCATCACCGCCCGAATCATGCGGTAGTGCACCCTCAACATGATGAGGGTGTCAAATCTAGGCGTTCAGCTCAGGTTCCTCGAACCCGAGAAGGCAAGACGAATCGCCAGAGGAGAAATCTGGTTAATAGTGAGTAGGTTATCATCTCTACCATCTCCGGAGAAGTCCACCAACCTAACTTGGTGGCAAGCAATGAGAGGGCACATACACCTACACGTTTTAATTCCGCTGTCCAGGAGACTCGTCTGGCAGCATCATGCCAATCCTGTCAGGAAATTCCAGTGGAGTACTATAGGCAGGAACATACACCTGTTTATACATCATCAGCTAGTCAGCAGGCCTGTCTGACAACATATGATGGAGCTTGTCAAGCACGTTCGGAAAAGTACAATCAGCAGGCACATACAACTGCTAGTATTGATCAATCCTACCAATAGTCTCACTTGGTAGAATTCGGAGAAGTTAGTCGGAAAGCTCCGGCAATAAATGGGAGGCAGACTCAACTCTCTGCCCCCACACATGAGTACTATCAGGATTCACTGACAGGAAAAGGAGGATAGGAGTAGGCACATACACCTACTCCAAGCACGGAATGAACGTATATCCCCATTCCGGCAGCTGAAGTCACCAAGAATATTCTATCAATGGTGAAAGAGCAGAAGAAAATCCCTACTCATATTCTGCATGCCTGCCAGGATATTATAACGGCTTCAGAAGCATCACATGGAAAGAAATGAAAATCTATCCCTACCAGTGGAGTGACACAACAACAGTTCACTCCAGAACAGACACACACATCTGTTCCAGTCGAAGAGGGTTGTGGGGCATACTCCCACATATCATCTGGAAAACCATGTCAGGCACATACACCTAATTTGAGTGGAGATATTCAGCCTAACCTGGACATCTCTCCTGATCAAGAACATACACCTGATCAGAGCAGCCACTTTCGTCAACAAGTGGATTCCATGGTGAGTAAGAAGGATTCTAAGAAGAAGACCCACCTAGCAGAGTCAGGAGATCAAGATCCAATCTGTAACAAGGACTTTCTCGATGCTGGAGTTATTGAAGCCCTCAGATAGTTATTTGTTGGAATTCAAGATTCTACTCCCTCATTTCCCAATAGTGGGAACATTAATTCCGAAGGTCTTCAACAGACACTTCCTCACGAAGGCTTGCTTCATGACAATTCGGTCGATCTCAATGTTTCATCTTCAGATGAGGGATACAATAAACCTTTGTGTAGCCAGAAGACCAAGGAGCAAGAGATCTCATCTTTTGCTATAACCCACCATGGTGGTCCTCCCCATGATGATGAATTTTGCTGCGAAAGTCATCTCCGCAGTAGTGAAGCACATTGCCCGGAAAATACTCCAGTGGACAATGTAGTGCCGAGAAAGCCCTCTTATCTTGAGGCACTTTCAAATGCGAAACCAGTCATGTCTGATGATTCATCAATAGTAGGTGAAATACTTTCTCAATCGGAAGATGGCCCAGGGTGTAGGTCATTCTCCGAACCACCACTAAGTCATGCATCTTCTAGTTTGATCAGTGATTTATCTACTAATCTTGTTGAATCCGATGAAGCAACAAGAAAGCACCAACTCTGGTCAAATTAGGTAGAAGAATCTTCATTGAATGATAAATGGGAAATACTAAACATGATAAAACAATTGGCGAAGGGTGAAGTGCCAGTCATGTTTTGGCCTCTGGATGACTCTCAGTATGACATTCCAGAGATATTGATGGAAGATGAGATTCATGATATTCTTCTCAACATATGGAAAACACTTTGTTAGTTGAAAAATAAAGTATTATCTTATGATGAATATGAAAATCATCTTATGATAATAGAAGGGTTACAACGTCAGATTGATTTGGCATCTCTATCAGTCTCTTGATATCTGAAGGCTAAAAAGCAGCAGAGATCCCTTCAACATTCATGCCTTGGTGCACTAAGAAGATTTCTCTAGTTAATTTCCAATGCCCCATCTGGTACTCGTATCAGAGGATGGGGTGTTCATGGATAACTACATTTCACGGTGCTCTCCCATCAGTAAATCCTGCCGAAAATGGACTCATGCAATGTTATTTCCCATGGACGGCCACAGTCAATGGGTTTTGTTTGTAATCAAAAGCTTGCTTAAGAACATTCCTCAACTAGTTCTTCTCAAAATCAAGAATACAGAGAACAAGTTGTTGAATTAATCCTGCATCAAGGAAATGAGAATATTGAACAAGCCTCTCGTATAGAGCAAGCACATCATCAAGTGATAGAAGTGTCAGAAATCATTCAACGGTCTTTCGAACCGGGTGATAAAAGTGGATACAGGTTGATGCATCCAGTTAATTTCTGGACTAAGGTATGCAAGATTAGGAGATATTTTAAGAAAGTCTCAGACATAGCATGTCAAGAGCCACCCCAACTTGCCAGACTGGGGACTCTTTTAAACCAACCCTCAGAATCAACAAATAGGGTTCGAGGAGTTGAGAAAAGACAACAGGAACAACCCCAGTCCACCAGACTGGGGACTTCTTCAAATCATCAATCCCCTTCTCAGAGAATTTATGTCTTTTATTTATTGGGGAAGAAGCCTCAAGAGGAACGAAGAGCCAAATTATCAAGATATTCTCTCCAAATTACGGTTCTTCAAGAAGTTCCTGAGGGATTGAGTCAACAAAAGGTAATGTCTCATCAAAGACATGGTCGAAGAAAATATCATAGAAACGTTGATAGATGAGATGCGATGCATTATCAATCAATCAATGTCATCAATGACATTGTTGCTGATCCACCAGATGAGGCTCACTCAGGGGACTCAGATGAAGAGGTTCCCACTCAAGAAGTTGTACGCACAGACAAAAATGAAGAAGGTGTGTGTACACGAAATCAAAGGTTTTGCCAGAATCTGGGTGTTCCTTCAAATAACCCACTTCCCCCTCTCTGAAAGGGATCAAACAAGGGGAAGGGAAATAATCATGTTACGTATCCTTCCTTTGGAGAAGGCCAATCGCTCTCACTAGATCAAAGATTTGCGTAATAGGAGGAAGAAATGAATTAATTGAGGAGGATGAATGTAGAACTACTTCAAGGTAGTCTTCCTCCTAAGAGTGCTGGAGTCAGTCATCCAAGGGAGTTTGTTTCATCTAATGAGATGGATCAATAATATCCTCCTTTATAATTACACCCTCACAGGTCTAATCCTACGGGTCAAGTGTAACAAAAATTGGTAGTGCTACCATCAGTTGCAGTACAAGCTTCCATACCTGTCCAGACTCCAGTCATTGCACCTGCCCAAGTCCAAGTTCAACCGGATGTTTCTCAATAGTTAATAACTACCATGGAGTCATTAACAGCTTGGTTAGAGAATATGGAAGGGAATCATGCATAGGTTCAACTGGAAAAGAAATCTTACCCTGAATGGGTAGATTCAATCTCTCCCCCATCAAATTTTGGGAACCATGTATTCCATATTTTCAATGGATCAGGTGACCCTGAACAGCATTTGACGCATTACGTGTCTTGTTTTGATCCTATTATGGGAACTCCAGAACAGCAAGAAGCAGTGAAACTCAGATGCTTCGTGCGAACCTTGCAAGGACCAGCTTTTGTCTGGTACACAAGCTTGAAATCCCGGTCAATTACTGGATGGGAAGATCTTCGTCAATGATTTATTCTTCAATTCAGCTCAACTTTTCCAAAGACAACAGTTTTTGATCTTACAAACTGTAAGAAAAGGGAAAATGAAAGAGTCTCTGATTTCATTGCTTGCTGTAAGGGATTAACATATTCCCTGATCTTAGCACTCCCTCAAGAGGAACTATTTCGAATCTGTGTGGAAAACTTGCGTGAAGAATTACGCACACCACTGATCCCTGTGAAATACACAGGAGGGTTTCGAGAGCTTACTTCAATGACTTAAAATATTGAAGATTCTCTTATACAGACTAAGGCTAAATCTCATGTAATTCCATTAGCTCCAGGGAGGAGAATGGGTAAAGTAGAAACTGTTACATTAATGCTTAAACAAGCACATGTACCAGCTTATACTTCAAAACCTTCATCTTCTCAAAGAGCTCTACCTCCTGAGCGCTAACATCAAAGGCAGTTTCGTCAAGATGATCAAAGAGATCAAAGACAGAAACAATTTGAGGATCTGAAGAGAAAAACATACTCTTTCCAAAATGAACAAGTTCCTGGGTACTTCATTTCGGTCTTGGAGAATAATTTGGTTCTCCTACCAAGGCCCAAGAGGCCAAACAAAGAAGGAGATGGAGACAGTCCCAATTATTTCCACTTTCATCAAATGTTGGGGCATCCCATCCAGGAGTTTTTTGTCTTCAAAGGCCTCCTGAAAAAGATGGTCGACTCAGGACAAGTCAAACTGAAAGGCTCTTCATCCCAGGTAGCAAGTGTTACTGCTACAATTCCAGAGGAGGAAGGCGAGTGGCAAGAAGTCAAAAGAAAAAATGTACAAAAATATGATGATTGGATGGTCAGAAAGACGATCAACCAAACTCATGATATTTTGTGAACGTAATTGAAGAAACCAATTATACCTTCTTCCATGAATGTCATAGAAAAACCCTCTTTATCAGAGGGAAAATACTCAAAGAAACGACATGATTCAATGAAAGAAAAAGAATCAGAAGAAGATGAGTATGTGTAAAAGCCTAAGTTTCTTTGACTCTGGAAGACGTCATGCCATCTACTTCAAATCAATGGGCACCGTCCCACCATATGGCACAGTCTAAACATGCTAATCAGGTAGAGTCTTCATTGGATGAAGAGTTGATTTTCAGTTCTGTTAATATGATTCAATTAACAGATCCCTATGCCAGTCGCAGTTTTGATGGTCAAGTTGGGACATTATATAGTGATAAGTCCCCATTCAAGAAATGTGAGTCTCAATACATTGAGGCAGAATTCTATCACATGAAGGGAAGGGGGAAATCCACAACAAAGGAGATTACCAAAGTTAATGCTCCATATGGTTTGGAGAAGATTCCAGTAAATCAATTTGCGCATCTGAGTACAGATTATGTGTTGCCTATCAGTCAAATTGACAGGATAAACCCAAATCAAAATACTCTTATGGAAAGATCCATAATGTCAATTATGGTAATCAAGCCAGACAACATGGGAGAAATTGGTGATCCTCCAAGCAGTGATGAAAGCCCAAATGGTGACGTTTTCATTTCATCTGCTGAAATCCAACAAGTCTATACTTCACCAATCAGGCCAGAAGAAGTTATAGCAACATCAGAGGTGAACAATGATGCCGATTCTCAATCCATTATCTCCTCTTTATTACTCGAAGAAGACCCTTCATCATCAATCGGGTCGAAAATGGAAGCTTCTTCTTCAAGATTTGAAAATTTTGACATCTCTTCTGATCATGAAAATTCTACTTTATAAACTACTATGCAAGTAGAAACGGAAGAAATAACACATGATGAAGAAGAAGAGGAAGATCTCAGAGATGCTCCTCCAGCATTTGAAGAGGGTATCTCTACCACCGTGGATGAACTCAGAGAAATAAATATGGGTATAAAATAAGATCCATGCCCTACTTTAATCAGTGCGACCATGAATCTTGAAGAGCAAGAGATGTATATTTCCTTTCTAAAGAAAAATAGAGATATATTTTCTTGGAATTATACAGAAATTCCCGGGCTTGATCCTGATGTTGCTACTCATCATTTGGGTTTACCAGAAGAACATCGAGGATTTAAGCAAGCTGCGAGAAGAACACACCCAACTTATGCTTCCAAAATTGAAGATAAAGTGGATAAGATTATCAAAGATAACTTCATCAGATAAGTTCAATATCCCAATTGGTTGGCTAATATTGTCCCTGTAAAAAAGAAGAACAGAAAAATTTGAGTTTGCATCAATTTCATAGATCTTAATCGGCATTTTACTAAGGTTGATTTCCCAGTTCTGATTACAGAACTTTTAATTGATGCAATAGCTGTCTATAAAGAACATTCCATCATGGATGGATATTCTGGATATAATCAAATCCGAATGGCCCCAAAAGATGAGGAATCCACAGCCTTCAAGGCCCCTCAGGGTGTGTTTTACTACCGGGTAAATCTCTTTGGCTTAAAGAATGCAGGTGCAACATATCAGTGTTCCATGCATCGTATCATCAAACCCTTTTTAGGGAAGTTTGTTGAATGCTATGTAGACGATTTTGTAGTTAAATACAAACAACGTTCTAATCACTTGGATGATTTGTAAGTCATATTCCGCAAGCTTCGACAACATAATTTGAAGATGAAACCCTTAAAACGTGCTTTTGGGGTAACCTTAGGAAACTTTCTCAACTTTGTTGTACGCCATCGTGGTATTGAAGTCAATCCTAAGAAAACAAATTCAATCCTTGGTATGTCACCACCTCAAAACGAGAAAGAATTAAGAGGACTTCAAGGAAACTTAGCCTATATTCGGTGTTTCATCGCCAATTTGGCAGACAAAAGTTTACCCTTCACCAAATTGATGAAGAAGGGAGTCACTTACCAGTGGACTGAAGAATGTCAAGAAGCATTCGATATTCTCAAGAAATACCTCTTGAGTCAACTGGTACTCATGCCACATGTTGAAGGAAGACCACTTATCCTCTACGTGACAACTTTAGAGAGACAATTGGGTGCCTTTCTTGCTCAGAAGAATGATGCTGGGAATGAAAACAACCTCTACTACCTCATTCGGACTATGCTTGAAGCAGGAACCTTGTATTCAAGTATCGAGAAGTGCTACCTGGCATTAATCTTTGTAGTTCAGAAGTTGAGACACTACCTGCAACATCACAAGGTCCAATTGTTATCTCGCAATAACCCGCTCAAATTCATCCTTATTCATCCAATGCTTACATGGCGTCTGTCAAGGTGGGCAGTTATTTTGCAGCAATTCGATATTCAGTATGTGTCTCAAAAGGAAATAAAGGGCCAAGCTCTAGCTGATTTTCTGGCTGAACACCCTTCAGTGGAAGACAAATCTTCAGATATTGAACTCTATGATGATGAAGTCTTCTCTATTCAAGAAAGTCCTTAGGCATGGGAAATGTATTTTTATGGTGCTTCCAGAAGTCCAACAGGGAGGAAAATGGAAAATCCTAAATTCAACAAAGTTGGTTTAGGAATTGTGCTCATTTCTCCAAAAAAGGTAGTATTACCTTATTCCTTATTATTGTGGGAAGATGGTACCAATAATGAAGCAGAATACCAAGCTCTCATCACAGGCTTGGAATTGGCGCTTCAAGCACAAGTGAATAACTTAAAGGTGAAAGGTGATTCAGACCTCGTAATCAAACAAGTCAGTGGGGATTATGCCATCAGAAAAGAAGAACTAATTCCTTTGCATGATTACATTAGAGAGTTAATGGAGGAATTACCTTCGGAACCAACATTTTCTTGTGTCCCGCGATCAAAAAATGCTCAAGATGATGCACTAGCTAATATAGCCACAACTCTGGCAGATCCAAATCGTGATGAGACAACCATCAGTATTTCCCATCATTGTGCAATTTCACCTTATGTTCGAAGCAGAACAGAGGAGATTAATGAAATTAGTCCCCTTCTTGAACCATATAGTCATACGATAGGATGGATGTCACCTATCAGGGAATACCTTAAAAATAGAACACTTCCACCTGATAGAGCTGGGAAAGAACAAATCTGGAGGTGTGTGGTCAATTTTACTCTTTATGATAGCACAGATCACCTAGAAAAAATTCTATACAAGAGTGGTTTTGATGGAGTTATCTTCAGATGCATTGATGGTGAAGAGACAATGGCTGTCGTGAAAGAAGTGCATGTAGGAGTCTGTGGTGCCCCCCAGTCTGGGCATAGACTGTCTGATCCGATTCAAAGGCTTTGATACTTTTGTCCTTCAATGATACAAGATTGTGTTGATTTCACAAAGAAGTGTCATTCATTCCAAGTACATGACAACTTCATTCATCAACCTCCAGAGTTTCTTCATACAACTAAATACTCGTGGCCATTTGCCACATGGGGAATGGATGTGGTGGGACCTTAACCTTCAACTACGGACAAGCAGTTTAAGTATATTATTACTGCTACTGATTTCTTTTCCAAATGGGAAGAGGCAATACCTCTCAAGGAAGTCAGTGCTAAATGCATTTTTAGCTTCATCAAATTTAACATCATTACCAGATTTGGTGTCCCTCATACCATATTGACGGACAATGGCACCAACTTCTGTTCATCCGAGGTGAAAAAGTTGTATCAAGAATACAACATCAAATCCAACCATTCCTCTTGGTATCATGCAGCGGCCAATGGCTAGATAGAATCTTTAAATAAGACTCTCTCAAATATACTGCAAAAGATGGTGGATAATGATAAGAAATCATAGCCTGATAAACTCTTCCATGCTTTATGGGCTTATCAGACTACCACCCGCACTACAATGCAGTCAACTCCATATTCATTGGTATAGAGAACAGAAGTAGTATTTCCAATTGAAGTTCAAATACCCTCTCTCAGAGTTTCCATTTGTGATCAATCATCTATAGATGAACAATCTCAAAAGAGATTGAATGAATTGGAACAGTTAGATGAGAAAATATTGTGCACTTTTCACCAATTGGAAGTCTATCAGAATCGAATATCACGAGCTTTTAACGAAAAAGATCCTCTTCGTTCATTCACTCAGGGAGAATTGGTATTAGTTCTCAAAACTCCAATGATACCAAGAAAGAAACCTCCCAAGCTTGAGCCAAAATGGGAAGGACCTTACTCAATACATAGGGTCTTCTCCAATGGAGCTTATTCATTAATCTCGATGGATGGAGAACTCATCACTACTCCAACCAATGCCATATGTTTGAAGAAATATTTTGTATAAACACAAAATATATCATCACTGGTCCAGTATGACCTTAAACTGCACCACCGTCCAGCAAGACGTTAAACTACATCATCCACGGTCTATACATATGACCTTAAACTATTTGTGTTACTTTTGTCCTATATGACGTTAAACTATGAAAAAGTTCCCTAATACATCCAACATGACGTTAAACTGTGTCCCCCTTCACCGTCCTTGCTATATGACATTAAACTATATAGAAGTCCCTTTCATCCAGCAAGAAATTAAACTACATCATCAACAGTCCATGCATATGACTCTATACTATTTGCAAGTCCCTTATGTCCAGCAAGACATTAAACTGTGAAAAAAATATTCCCAAATTTTTCCTCACTGCATGACATTAAACTGCACAGTCCCCCTTCCGTCCAGCATAATGTTAAACTGCACCATCCACGGTCCATGCATATGACCTTAAACTATTCGCACTTTTGTCCAACATGACGCTAAACTGTATCGTCCCTTTTTCATCCAACATGACGTTAAACTATGAAAAAAAATAATTAATACGTCCAACATGACGTTAAAATGTGTTTTCTTTTGTCCTTACAGCATGACATTAAACTGCACAGTCCTCTTTTTGTTCAACATGACATTAAACTGTGTTGTCATGATTGTCCTAACTACATGACGCTAAACTGTGCAGCACCAATAGTCCTAATTGAAAGACTTTAAACTGCATAGTCCCTTTATATGTCCTACATGACATTAAATTGTGCGTTGTTAAGGTTGTTGTTACCTCTTGTTTCTCACACCGAGTATGAATCACATGAGCTTAGAGAAAACTTCAACCATAACACTCTCTCTAGGATACTAACCAAGTGTAAGTCCCAACAACATCATTTTTTAGGTCATTGTCCCCAATAACTACTTGATCATTAATTCATTCTTTAATTGAACATCACAGACTTTGATCCTTGCCTTCCAGGATGGGTACGTAGGAAACCTACCAAGGTTCAAGCCCAAAATCAATCTCTTCACATCAGTTCACCTCCATCTGATATGATGTTGATTCGTGAAACCGTCCTTAGAATCAATATCTTTACATTGGTTCAATTTCATCCTTGATATATGACGTTAAACTATACAACATTGTTTTGTCCAGTATGACAATAAACAAAAAAATATTCTTTTATACCCTCACCTGAGAGGGAACCATTATTTACATTGAGTTTTCAATCATGTTTCATTTCAAAGACTACGTGCATACATGGCAATGCCCAAACCTTTTATCTTGGGTTAAACAATCATTTCACTGAAGTCACTTTTCACCCTTCACATGTACGAACCAAATTTTTACAGAGGGTATTTCTAGAACTACGTGGGCTTGATTCCCATCCTTATGGGATATGTAGGAACATTCGAGTGTCCCTCGAATCCAGACCCAAGTCTTTGGGCCTAACCCCAAATTCCACTTTCAGTCCCTTGGCTGAAAAGTCCCCATGAGGACACACACTGTGTATTTCTTTTAATGGTCCAAGCTCTATGACCCTAAACTAAGATCTCTAATCCTTTTTTCGCACACGACGTTAAACTATAGTTTAAGAACTACGTATGGCTTGATTCCCATCCTTATGAGATATGTAGTGAAGTCCAACATTTCAATTCAGGACCCAGCCACAACATGATTATGGTTAGCATTAATCTGTGTATCTCCGTATACAATGGAAAATACCCATATTTATGTGTCATAATGCTAACCTTAAATATTTTCAGATCTTCATAACTCTTTTCTTGACTTTTAATCACAAAAATGTCAAATTTCCGAGAGTTCTATTACCTGACTATGCATTACGTGCCCTTAGGCGGCCTTGCATAAATAGTCTCCATAACAGATTTGACAGCCAAAAGATACTATTATTTGACTATGCAGCCAATGCCCTTAGGTGAAACTATATAATTCAACCCCCTAATAAGTTTGTTAGATACTGGTAACTTCATTCTTCAGAAGAAATCCTCTTTTTCCCTTATTGGTCTTAAATGACAGTATGTAGGGATCCAGAAAAATAACCATCCTTAACATATTTGTCCCATATCATTTTTCATGATCTAAAAGTATTCAAGTCTATGGTTTATATTCTCATTCCCTACGTTTGGGCCAGACCTTCTTAGGAGTGATATCCATCCAGTTCTTTGATAATCTTGTTTGGAAATATCTTCTCCATATTCAAGTACCTCTTTCCATAAACAAACTCTATACTTTGGAAAATTTGAATCTCCATAAACTTTCAATGGATTTTTATCACTAGGAAAATAAAATTCTGAGAGTTCTTTTTCCTAACTATGCAGCACATTCCCTTCAGCGGCCTTGCATAAACAGTCTACATAACAGACTTGTTAGCCAAAAGATGCTATTTATTTGACTATGCAGCCAATGCCCTTAGGTGGCCCTACATAATTCAACCACCTAATAGGTTTGTTAAATAATGGTAACTTCATTCTTGGAAACTACTTCTTCTAATGCCTTTTTGCTCTTTTTCATATCATTCCTCAGATTCAAATATTATTAAGCCATAGTTTACATATTTTCCCTCATACTTGAGTGTGGTAATGTGTTTTCAGATAAATTTTCAAGGAATTGAGTCAATTTTAATTCATTTCGGTCAAAGTTATTTCGACCGTAAACATTAGCCTCTTTATGTCCGACGTGCATGACTTTATACTTCCCACAAAATACAAAGGAACTTTGAATAAAAGTCAAGTTCCAGCTCACTAAACATACATTTTGTATGATTTAGGTAATATTGAGAAAATTAAAAGATTCAACGTTTGTAGGGTTATTTATAATAATCCTAGTAAAAATAAAACTATGCTTATTAGGCCCATTATCTTAGGTAAAATTTAAAGCATGCAGCAAAATAATGTAGGTACAAATGATTGAAGATGAAAGTGATTTTCATTGAGACACAAGAGATAGAAGGACATCCATAGACTGGAGTCTCCTCCCTTTTCAAGAATTACAAAAGGATTTCAACATAACTCTTCATTTAATTTACGGCATCCCGAGATTCATCAACAACCCCATGGAATTCATTCATTCAACTGGATACAATAAGAGATGTAGTGATACCAGCTCTTCTTGAAACAATGGTAAAAGGATGTTCTTGAGTGCGGTTTGAGAAAATTTTCTGCTGATCAAACAATGACTCTGTTTATGTCCAAGAGACATGGAATAAAGATACATGGGTTTGAGAATGGAGCATTGGAAGTAATAATCCATTTAGAGAGAGTAATCTTTTCAGATATTGCTCTAATGCCATGTTTGTATTCTCTCCACCAACCGACAACGGAAAAAATTTCAGCCCATGGGTTTTCCATTTTCATATCTGCAAGGAAATGGTATGGAAGGAAAATTTGAAAGTTCACACCATTTTTGTTTCTCTTAATGCACAACATAACCGAAATAGAGGAGTAGTATTGCAGTTGCATTTTAGGCGTATAGTTCTTTGCATCTGGAACATTGACTCCTTGCAGATGACCATGACCATACAGAGACAGGTAGATTCTCTGTGGGAAATTAAGAAGATATTTTTTCAAGTAATTATCCAAATCTGGGAGAGTGTTGTCGCAGATATCATAGTAATCATGGACAACAATGTTCATCATGTCATCAATCCGCTTTCTAGCTAGTTCATCAGCCGTTCCGATTCTCCTGAGAGCCATTGAATCTGCACAAAAGTTGAATAAAATAACTTATAAATGGGTTTATTTTTCATAAACTTTGTGAATGAATACAGAAAAATGGAAAAGGAATTAAGGCGCGCAAGTATTAATGTTCCGTGCTAGTTTTTGACACGCAAGTATAAACCACGCAAGTCCAAACACATCTACAGCAGCGCGATAGAAAAGAAACAGTGGAATACAGAGCAACCTACGCGGCGAAGGCCACTTGTATGGCGAGAGCTCGAAAGTTTGAAATCCGGATTCTTTGTATGGAAATGGGGCCACATATTTATAGGCCACATCTGTACCTTGCGCGCCAAAGTTTCTCTAGCTGGAAGTTGCGTGCCATACCTTGCGTGCCACAGCTTGCGCGCCATAACTTGCACGCCTATTTCCCTTTAGTTTTATGCTTTTCCACAGAGTCACATCCTCATTTCTTTCGGATCCAACTCTGAGGGGGGACTTTTTTTGACGCTCATTTTCTTCACATTGTCTAAAAGAATGAAAAGGGAAATGACTTAGCACAAATTGATTCACCCTTTAAAAAATCATCAAAAATCGACAAAAGCATGAACAAGGCTTCAAAAGTACAAGGGTCGCGCAAGTTCCCTCACTGTCGTGCAAGTATACTTGCGCACCACCTAATGGTCGTGAAAGTGACTTGAACTCCCTAAAGGATAACTGCCCGGGGTCTTCTCCAGCCTATAAATAGACCCTGTGGGCCCCCCATTTCGAGAGAATATTTCAAGAATTCCCAGACAAAGGTCTGAATGCCAAAGTCTCTTCTTCAGGTCTTCCGAACTCTTATAAGGTAATTATTTACCTAGAATGTAAGGTATAAATAGGAGGAGTAATGTCCAAGTGTTATAATTAAATAACATTTGCACACCTAAGTGTTTTACCCTTAAGGGAAATGAACACACTTGTGCGCCGCCCTACTTCTTCATAAGAACTTGCGCGCCATCTTCTGAAAAGCCTCTAGGGATAATACCAAGGGTTTGAGCTAAGTCTCGCCCAAGTATTACTCAAGGACTAAAAATTGCGCAAGTACCTATATGTCGTGCAGGTATACCTGCATGACCAGGACTTGTGCGCCCATCCAGTACCTGCGCGCCATCTATAACTTGCGCGCCCCTACCTTTTTGGGTGCCTTTCCTACCCATTTCATCCCTCTTATGTCATTCCACCTCTCCTATTCAAGATTTAGTCTTCAAGACACTCTTCAAATCCATTTATGGCATGATTTCATGATTTGGATTCTTTATCTGAAAGGAACTCCATTGAACATCTCTCAAAATCTAGTGATTTACACATCTTTATGTCACTAAATATTGAGATTTCATTCATTCAACCTCATCCTTTAAGATGAGATAATCCTTAACCTAGGACTCGTTTTCAGGAGTAATCCTCAGTCATAATATCCCCAAATTATGGGCATCCTCCTCAAGATTAAGCCCCAAACCATAATTCCTTTAGCCTGGGCCTCCTTTTCAGGAGTAAGCCCCAGTCTCAAATATGGGCCTCCTTTTCAGGAGTAATCCCCAATCTCAAATATGGGCATCCTTCTCATGAGTAAGCCCCAACCATAATTCTCTTAACCAGGGCCTCCTTTTAAAGAGTAAGCCCCAGTCTCAAATATGGGCCTCCTCCTTATAAGTAAGCCCCAAGCCCCTTTAATTTTCAAATCCCTTTAACCTGGGCCTCCTTTTCAAGAGTAATCCCTAGTCTTAATTTCCTTTTGATCTGGGCTTCCTTCTCAGGAGTAAAACCCAATCATAAGTCCCCTCCTAACTTGGGCATCTTCCTTAGGAGTAAGCCCCAAGATTAGAGTATCCAAATCTCCATAAAGTACATATACCTTTATGGAAATTGATCCTATATTTCTTCCCTGAAGTAAATATTAATCCTCATCTATTTTGGGCAGTCATACATACATAAGCCCCACATCATTTCTTATGATTGCATCTTTCATGGAAAAATTGTCTGGTTTTACCAATACCTCTTGTTTCTCACACCGAGCATGACTCCCATGAGCTTAGAGTGTAAAAGTAATTATGACATCTTTCTTTGAGCCATCAATCATAAACATCATACTCCCTTATTCGAGCTACGTGTGTTCTGATTCCTTTTCCAAAACAAAGGATACGTAGGTAGCCCATCAACAGGTACAATCCCAATTCTGAAATAATCCATTTCCTCCTGAATGACAATAAACATCAAGTGTCCCACTGAGTGTCTTTAAAACTAGTATGGTCATCATAATGACCAAGATTCTTTTATGTATTTTAAGGATACCATTAACTAAGAATCTTTAACAAATACAGATGATTCTTCATCAATGAAGAACCTCGAATACATATAAAATATTCTCTGAATTTCTTACATATCAATCATTGATTGTCAGACTAAAGGAAAGCTCATTTTAAACTTAGTAATGTAATAAGGATTAAAAAACATAACTTAAATCTATAAAGAGATTCCCGAAGTAGACAATAATTCCCATCAAAAAGTTGTGATGAGCCCGACCTCCCATCCTATCGACCAATGCAAATTCCTAACCCTCATCAGTCCACAACTAATGAGCGCCTACCTTTGGAAAGTTTTTCCAAATGGATATGGAATCATTGGATGTTTCCGGTTCTACGAACAAAACCGTTAGAAACCGATTGGAATGTTTGAACCTTCAATCAATGAGGTCATCCCTGATTTCAGAGGGTAACACATGATAAACTATATCCTTTATTGAAACTATGAAGTTAAAAAACTACAAATAATTTTATGAAATTATGCTAATTCTACTCTATTTCCTTTTTTACCATTGGAAATATTGTTTCCCATTAAAACTTTGGTAGAAAAAAATGTCAAATACTCAATGGAAAACCTCTTTATAATTTCTCAAGCATACTCTTCTTGAGAAAGAAATATGTGAAATTCCTATTGATTAATTTATAAGCCTAAGAAATATTTCATTTCTATAAGCATAAAAATCTCAAATATCGTCTTCATATATAAAGAAAACTCCTTACACATATATTATTTATTTATAGTAAAAATAATATCATCAACATAAATAATAAAATAAGTGATACATGTATTCATATTTAAGGTATATTTTTTTTCTACACATTACTAGAAATGTAGGATATACCCAAGACTTTATACCCACAGTTTTCTATAACCATTGATTAGTGGTTCCTATACCAATGGTTTTAAAAAAATTGTTATAATGTTGGCTATAAGAATGATTTTTTAAAATCGTTTGTATTGAGTCCCAATAAATGTAGGTTGGTCACACCCTCCCCTCGCCTAAGATCTCTAATTTATCCCATTAATCATATAGACTCCCCTCATTATAATTATGTAAATATCCCAAAATATAGACATTAATTGATCTGATTCATTTTCAACATCAAATCAACGAGTTTTGGGGCCATAATCAATTTTATCAAGCATGAGTTTCATTTTTATCTCATTATAAAACAAAAACCAAGTCCCCATTAGTTATGATTCTTCATGATTCATTATAATGAGGTTTTTAGATCATATTTGTTATAATATTTCACAATAAATTTGATCATAGTTGTTATATTTTTTTAAATTTAGTTTCTCATTACCTCAACCTATGTATGATGTAAAATTATTTTTTTGTAATATATATTTGGATATTTTTTAATTAATCATTGAATTAGTTTTTTTATCAATGTATTAGATGTTTAATAAATTATTCATTTAATATTTTTATTTTAATTACTGGATTATCAAAATTCTAGTAGAATTAATTTCAATCTAATGTGGTGTGAAATGTTTGAAATAATATGTTTGTAATAGTAAAGATATTATATGAATGTATGTTAAATTAGAAAATATAATATTTATTAATTGTTTTATAGTTATTAACCACAATTCAATTTTATTAACCAAATGTATAGATGATTTATGTAAAATAATGTTAAAATATCAATCATGTTTCAAAATAATTTTGAGTTTTTTTAGATTTTGAATCTAATAACGCTTTAAATTAAGTAATGATATGTTTTCCTTATTAAAATTTCTTCTGAATACATTGGATAAATTGGAAATAAGTTATCAACCATATAAAAATAGAGAGATAATGAAAAACTCGACTGTTCATGATGGAAATAAATGGAGTGGAATAAAGAATTTAATATTTTATCAGTTTCAGTTTATTAATAATCTAAATAAAGAAAGTCTTTCAATGTAATAAGATAATGTTATGAGTACACGTGATCTAATTAATGAAAATGATAATGTTGAGAGTGTAAAAAATATATATGTAAAATTCAAGGATACTTTTATATTGAGTATGTGGTAAAATCTAAAAGATATAATTTTTAATGAGATTATATCATGGGAAAACATGTGTGGAATTTATAATATTGGAATTGATTATCTTCTTAACTTTTTGAAGGAATTAATTCATAATGATGAAGATATTACCTTAAATTATTATTGTAAAGGATGTTTATTGATTATCAAGTATTTCAAACTAAAATTTTTTTATATTCCTAAAATATTACTGTTTATTCTAAGAAGGTATCACTGGTCTAAATTACTTTAAAGAATTTGGTACATCTTAGTGGAATCTAAATATGATTGTAATACCACATTTAGTTCTATGTTAGGTAATTTAGAACATTCCATTGATTCATAGGATCTAAAATATTTTCATATTTGATGAAATATCAATAAATAATTGATGTAATGATGTTGAAATAAGTAAGTATAATGATGATTTAGTACAACCTACAGATATATTAATATGGTAGACAATTGATGCATAATATTCTAATTTTGTAGATAAGAACCCTAATTTCTAGTTGGGTCTATCAGGTGATGGTTTTAATATATTGGGTTATACTTCTACTTCTCATAGAACATGGGTGGTTTTCATTAACATTTATAACCTTACACCATGAGTGTGTATTGCAAAACCATATACTTTCTTGAGTATACTTATATATGGACCATATGATCCTAGAAATAATACAGAAGCATAATTTTAGACTTTAATAAATGAGTTGAAGAAACATTGGAATATATGTGTACACATATGATTCTTGTTTGAAATACATATCTCATATGTGTGTTACACTTATGTCAATGGTAAATTATTTTCCTAGTTTTGTAATAATTTCTAGTGGGAGAATGAAGTGTAAAATATCTTGTATTATTTGTATAATGAATACGTGATCTAAAAGTCTTATATGTTATCATAGTTTTGTTTTATATGAAATTAATGATTCTTTAAAATAGATCATCTATAAAATAAAAATCATTGAATGTTTGATAATATAGTTGAGACTAAGAATCCACATCAACATATGTCTATAAATGATGTTCTTAATGAATTGAAATATGTTATTTATTCATTTATAAAAGGTAAGAGGGAATTTAAAAATAAAAATAATGTTTACAATGAATCTAATTACAATTGTAGAATGAAAATTATCTTATTTTATTTTCATTATTAATCAACCAATTTATTACCTCATTGTTAAGATATAATTTACTTTGAGAAAAATATTTTTGAAATGTTTTATTTAATAATTTTATGTTTTAATGGGAATTGTTGAGTCAATAAGGTTTTCCTTATGACTTTTCCATTCTTCCATACCTGGGGGATATTGTTGAGTCAGTAAGGTTTTCTTATAACTTTACCATTCCTTCTTATTTTGAAAATCACAAACACCTTATCTTAAGGAAAATTTAATTTTACCCCATGCCTTGCTTTCATAAGGAAAATTTCCTTCCCCAAGGAAATTCATCCTTACTTTCTTTCACATTGTTCATTATCTTGTCTAAATGTAAAATTTGGTTTCATATCTAAAATCTAGGAATCATATAATACTTATATAAAGAGAATTCTGTTTTTAGGATCCAAATTCAGGTTTTGAGATCTCTGAATTTAGACTCCGAACTCTTCTGAGTTCTGACTCCGAGTTCTCTGAATTCAGACTCCGAACTTTGTAAGTTCTGACACCGAATTCTCAAGAACTCGGACTCCGAACATTGTAAGTTCTGAATCCGAATTCTCGTGAACTCTGACTCTAAACTTTGTATGTACTAACTTCAAATTCTCATAAACTCCGACTCCAAACTTTGTAAATCCATATTTCGAATTTCCTTGAAATTTAGACTCCAGAATTCTATAGTGTTTAGGTTCTGAATTCCATAGAAAATAGAATATGAATATCCTTGTATTATAGACACCAAATGTGTTTTTGGTTAGAATACAAACTTTTATTTTATTATATTCTGAATATTTTATTTTGTTTATGTAACGATATTTTTTCTTAAACTTGTTTTTATTATAAAATGATGTTGTGCTTTCAGTTACTAACTAACAATTGTTTGAGTGACACATGTATAGGTCCCTCTGAAATTCAAGGAAAAATATGACCGTTGGAGGAAGGAGCCGACCGTTGGTGTTGTGCCTATAAATAGGAGCTCATTTGAAAGAGCTCAATACTATTCCACGACTGTAGAGATTACATGCTATTGAAGTTATTTCTAGAGAGATACTCTCATGATTTGTGCATACAGAACACGTTGTTCATATTTTCTTCGTGCGACTCCAAATGTTGCTGAGTACATTCGAGGGATTCTGGGGATATGAAGACAGAGGTGCTGACTACCTTAAAGTTTGAGGAATTCCTTGTTAAGGAAGACAGAAGTGCCAACTACCTTGATATTGAGGGCTTGTGGGTATAACAAGACACACTATGATCTTCATATTGAGGGCTTACCCTGGTGTGATTAAGACAGACTTTTTTGAAAGTATAAATCAAGGGACCTTTATCCAAGGTTGTTGGATACCCATTTCTTTGGGTTAAAAGATTTACTACTTGTTACTTGGTTTGTTTCACGTTTTCCACTGTATTTTGATTACTGATAAAAGTATAACCATCTTATACTTACTTATACTTGTATACTCTGATTTAGTAAGATTCTATATGCTTTAAGGTAGAATCTTTATATTTGTAAACTTTGTTTAAGTTTCATTTCCAGATTAACTTTTCTAGAATTTCATTCTCAGAATCATATTTCTAGAATCTAGAAAGTGTTTAGAACTAGAGGTTTTCTGAATTACTTTGTTTAACCTTGTTAAACAATATAAAGGTTTCTTACAAACTTTAAAAGTTCCCAAATAATTTTTAAAGTATACAATTCACCCCCCTCTTGTATTTTGAGCATTATTAGATACTTCATTCAGTATCTATATTATTTCGATCCTACATTTGGTATTATAGAGCATATCATACTCCACATTCTATCTCAATAGGAATAACAAATATGATTTATGATCTCCGTGTGGCTTAGTTTATTAGGGTATTAGACTAGAAATGTATCATAAGTATATTATTCAAAATAACTATAAAGTTCCCATGCTTATAATTTTATAAAAACCTTAGAGAAATTTATTTTTCTATAAGTACTAGAAACTGTCAAGGATCCTGATGGTTATTAAAAAAACATTTAAAAACGGTTCAATAGAAGATAGGTGAAACTAAAATCTTTTAAATCTCATGGATTTTTCATCCTTATTCAGAAATTTATTCCAATATCAATCCATTATTTACCATCCAGTAATATAATGGTCACAGTGATTTTATTGGGCCATTTTTATAGATATATTTGTGTTAATTTTTCTTCCAAATGTTTCTTGAAAAAAATGAAATAATCGTAATCATTAGTTATTTGAGAGTTAGAAAAAAATTATTTATTTTTATACTTACATATGGTATCTACCTATCCATATTCTAAATAAAATAATTCTTTGGGGACCCATTGATTTCATTAAATACATCGAACTGAATTTTTTTTACATAATTAAGTATTATCTCAAGAATAGAAATAATCTGAAAGGGTCCATTATGAAAGGTTATTTTTATCAAGAATGTATGGATTTCTATTAAATTTATTTTTTAGAGAAATTGTGGAAAATGGAAGCCTGAAAAAATGAACTCTATATTAACAATAACACCACTAAAAGTAAGGCTGACCAATCCACTAGAAATTTGAACAAAAAAGAAGAATTGTGGAAAACCAAATCTCCAAAAGTTTACTTCCCCATAAATTCAATGTACATTAAGTAGGTAGTCACTAGAACCTACTCACCACATAAATTCTATCTCGCACAAACACTTAGATAAAAACAAAAGTACCAAGAAAACATTCAATGGTAAAAATGCCACAGAAACATAGAAATCGAAGTAAGAACACAAAATTTTACATTATTAAGACTATGTCCTATTTTAATGGGGGAAAATAAAACAATACTTAATTTTATTAAAACGGGACTATTACTATCAAAAAATAGGTTACAAAGAAAATTAAGCATAACCAACTTCTTATCTCACAAATAAGTTCCCAATTAAACCATTACATTCTAATTTTTTTCTTACTTTTCACTAAATGTCCCATGAAAAAAAATATGAATCAAAACTACTCAAATATATTATACCAGTTCCATTTAAAACATGGATCACCATACATGATCACATAATCTAGGTTTTCAACTCAGTGTCCCATCACCTTTGTTTAATTTCCAAACATCCTAGTGTTGCACCGTATAACCATCGGTATATGGAAATTTATGATGGACCTACTACCATTAGAGGAAAAATACTTCCCCTAAAGAGAGTAAACCTTTTTTACTACACATCAATCTCAATATCCAACCATTAATCAAAATTATGGTAAATTCAATTTTGATAATTGAAATTGTGGTGCTCTAATAAGGCTCGATATTAACTTAGGATTTCCTAAAATACCACCTTGGTGAACATGTCTACCATATTTTGGCTTCACATTATCTTTCATAGCTCCATATACTTTCTTCAAGAATTTTTCTGATGAAATGATACTTCAAGTTGATATAAACTATTTGATAATAGAATAATGAATTTTTATCCAATTTAATCTCACTTTGTCTATCATAGTAGATCACTACTAATTTCTGAATCCTTCTAAGATATTGTAGAAATATCTTTAACCAGAACATTTCTCTCTAAACATCCATTACAACAACAAACCGTACTTACGTTGTACTCAATATAACAATCGTTTAAATTTGTGACATCCAACTAACCACATCCTCTCCATCTGCAAACAAATAACATATGATACTATTTTAAGTATCTTAATCTATAATGAAGTTCAATTTCACAAAAAATTACTGAAGATATTCCACCGCAAATAAAAAAGATTGATCTTATTATCATTTCATATGTAAAAGGATTTATTTCATTTCCTCTTAGTGAATTTTCTTGGGATTTTCTATGTACATAATCAAAACTACAGCTATATGGGAAATGTATAGATTTGTAAAAACCGTTACATTAATCAAAATTTTTACCACTAATACATATAGTAATTTTACCATATACTTGACCTCAACATCCATTATTGGAACTAATGACTTTGAAAAATTGGTGTGATCAGAAAGAGGGGAAATGACTATCTTACATTAGGATATCCCAAAATTTTCTATGATATTCTAGATGTAATATTTATAAGATAAAACCAAATTAAAGTTTTACAATTTCTCTTGATCATCATTCCATAAAACTTCATGTTTTTTCCAAGATCTTTCATCTAGAATCCTCAGAAAAAACCACACTTCATCTTTTATATTTTATGTACATCCATTCCAACAATAAGTATATAATCCATATAAAAAATGAATATGATGAATTTCCAAAATATCCATTAATTTTGATAATAGAAATGATATAAATTTCACATAATAAACCCTTCCACTGATATGAAAAAATAAAATCTGTCCTTCAATTGTCTTGGGGATTTCTGTAAATCATAGAGTATTTTATTCACTTTATATACCAAATTACGATGGCCAACTTCTGGTAAACTTATCAACTATTTCATGTAAATATCCTCTGTCAAATCACCATCAAGGAAAGATATATTTAAAACCATATACTTTAGATATATATATGTATATTTCAACGCAACCATGCTTAACACTATTCTAATCAATGAGTTTTTAACTAACAGTGAGAAAATTTATAAGAAATCAACTCCTTTATTCTATTGAAACCCATACACTAATAACTATTATTTTTACTATTTCATTCCATCATCCTCTTCCTTGATCTAGTAGATTTACTTTTTCTCAGGTTCCTATTTAACCTCTAGTCATTTAACCATCTCCCAAGTTCTGTCAAACATCAATGAAACCATATATAAATTCATAGATGACTCTCACTTCATAGTGTCACTAAGAGAAGATTCCACCTCTAGATTTTTGGTTTCTACAACATCCATTAGGAGTATAAAGTTTATATCATCACCATTCCATTAAACTAGCCTCCTTATTCTTATCGATCCACCCAAATGAATTGGTTGAACTAATCGTATTAGGTCTACTCTTTCTACCAGTACCTGATCTTATCGTACTCATAATTTTGAGGCACATAAATATATTTATACCACATTATATTCAACTTATATTGAACCTTCTAATTTTTCCAATGGTCTTACATATGAACTTTTTATTCCTTCATCACCTGTATCTACGTTCTCCATTTTTTTCAAACAACATGTAATCTGTTCAACCTATAATTATACAGTTTATTTTCCTTCAACATCCGACTCCATAATGTTTGGGTGCTTCCAGAGAACATTTTCAACAAAATCAATATCCACAATTTTAATGATTTTTTTCTTTCACCATCCCACAAATGAAATCCAAAATTTCTATATATATAACCCATGAAAAACAAATATTGGATTTATATTTCTATTTGTATCTATACTTATAATTTAAATCCAAATATACTTAACTACCTATGAATCTTGGCTAATAAACTTATGGTTGTTTTCTAGACAATAGATCCTATGGTAGTTCCTATCAAACAATCAATAATGGACTTCTATTAGTGAGATAAGCCACTGTGTTGTGTGTCTCTGCCCAAATTGCCTTAGGCATTCTAGAGAGACACCTCATCCTATTGTATTTTTATATAAAATAATAATTAATCATTTTAGATACTCTGTTATACTATGGATTCCATATTACTATATTATCATTCATTATACAATTATTATTACCTAAATTCTAAAAGTATTGTCTGGTGTACTCACCCTTATTGTCCATTCAAATACACTACCACTTTTGGCTGCACTCCATATCTACCAGTGCCTCCCATTGAATAAACACCTCAAATACACCAAAAATTTTATTCAATAATTAAATATATACTTTTCGTACAATATCATAAATAAAAGTGTGTCAGTAAAAGAAACAACTATAGGAATGAATAGGGACAAGTCCCCAAATAACTATGTATACAAGTTCAATCTTCCGATCCCTAGGATTCCAACCATCTAAGTTGAATGAAAATCAATTATGCTTTCCCAGCATATATCATTCAAATGTTCTTGTTTCCATGTGGACAAACTCCTTGTAAACTTATACTTTATAACCATTATGTTCTTCTCACTATGGTGATCAAACCTATAGTGCCATAGATCTTGATCATCAGAATTTAAACTTATGACCATTAATTATTTTTCTGAATTTACACTCATTTAAAATTTCACATCCTTTAAAGATTTTTCAATCACCATGGATCATCAAGTAACATTCAAGAATCCATTTTAAAATATAGTTCCATATCCATCATCATCCAATTTCCCAATTAAAATATGATTCCCCATAATTTCAAATAATTAGTGAACTTCTGATAGTTTCATGAATCCTCGATTCTTGATTTAGATGTTGACATATCATTTTCCAAAAACTTCTAGGGATTCAATATCCACTTGATGGAATTTCTAAAAATTACAAGATACCTAGTTTTACATGAATCATTGACTACCATTTGAGTATAATTATACTCTATATTCAACCACCCATGCTTCAACAAGTTTTTTCACACTTAGCATCCAATCATTATAAAATTCTATCCCATTTATTAAATATAAACATTCATAGGTGGATTTAATTCCTGTGTTCTCCTTGTGACTTTCTCAATCCTTATTGATATTCTATTTCTTCCCACACTTCATGTAGGTAGGGCGAGGACCACCATATGAATTAATTTGTATATTCTACCATTTCTTTTCATCTAATGTCTTATTCTGATATAAAATTTTCTAATGGGGTGACCTACGCCTTCCATAAATATTAAGCATAAAACTAGATAGTACTTGAAATTACCTTAGCTGAAGATATTCATTGATTATCGGATTTTTGATATCATTAAACACAAGATCAACTTTTCTTATATAGATAATAACAATAGTAACCATTCCTTACCATCCTCTATAAGTAAAGATATGAGTATCAATTCCCATACATCATTAGTAAAACTTACCTTTATCAATTATAGATTCCCATGAATCATGTGGATGTCATTTAGATGATATACACATGGACTTCATTACATAAAACATAAATTGAAAAGTTTTCTAAATAATAATACTTTATTAAGGGCTATAAATTTTTCATATATATCCACCAATGCCTTCATAACATAAATTATATTATTATGATTCTAAATATTGAATATATCATTCATTGCAAGAGAAAATATTACAAATGAAATCACTTTTCCATAAAAGAACTCCCATTCATATTTATCTATACACACTAGATTCACTTATAACAAGCGAACCTCAAAGTCTTTCTAAATTAGACAGTCTTCAATCTGTATTTTCCAAAATAAAAAATCTAATCGATTAAGTTTATAAATAAAAATATTTTATTATTATAATTTCATGATTGTTCTATTATCAGTGTGAAAACCAATATTTTAGAACCAATACCTCTGATACCACTCGTTGGGAGAAACCCTAGAGAAAAAAATCCTAAAAAACTAATCTCCATGCGATCAATAAAACTACAGGAGGTATAAGAAATCAATCCACTGGAAAATCATACGTAGAAGTAGCGTAGAAAAAAAATATATCATAAAATTCAATTCCCCCTCACTTGAGTATACAAGAATAGTTAGTCACTGAACACTACTACCCATAAAAATTCCTCCTCACACAAAAACATTAGTACAAACAAACAAATAATTAGAAATACATTCAATTGTAAAACATGAAATGGAGATATAGAAATTAGGGAAGGAAAACGAATTTTAACTTGATTCATACTATACTGTATATACATGAGGTAAAACAAATTTTTTCGTGATCTTATTATAAATTTAAGATCATAGAAAAAACCATATTACAAAAAAATTAATCCTCTCCAACTTCTCATCTCTCCCATAAACAACTAGTTTAACCATTGATTTCTACTTTTATATTTACATTTCACAAATGGTACCATGTAATTAAATAATAAGAACAAAAAATTAAACATTTTAAACCCTTTCTCTGGAAAAGATAGATCACTATACATGACCACCTATGATAGGTTACCAACATAGTGAACCATCACCTTTACTAAACTTTTGGGCCTCCTAGTGCTCCACTAAAGAACCATTAGTAGATGAGAACTACTGATGGAACTACTGCCATTGGAGAAAACCTAGTAATTATAATTATATGAAATCTAACTTCCTTTACATAATTCTTATCCACCTTGTACTGATTGAAATTTTAGTAAACATAATTTTAATTCTTGAAGTTGCAGTGCTCTAAATGCATGATGCTCTAAATGAGGGATCACATCCCAAAATTTATTTGGATGATTTAATCATGATATTTAACCAAATAATGAAAAATTAATAAGTGTATTATGAGAAAAGTTATCCCATATTTCCATCACTTCCCTAAACCAGGGGGGATTTATGGATTATATACATAGTACATTGAGCCTTGAAGAATGGTAGATGACACATCTCATGGTTTTGTTTGACTATGATTTGTCTAATGAGTGCATCAAGTAAGTAATTTGAACATGTATATGGCATACCATACTATATAATTTTATATATATCTGAACCTATTACTATATGTTTATATATGTAATGTAAAAAAAATATAATAAGAATTATTTGTTTTTTACCTTTGATAAGAAGAGATAATTTTCATAAAAAAGAGTTTCCATCTTCGTTGAAATCAAAGGTACAACCATTAATCATGTAAAATATATAATAAATATTCAATTAAATTTAATATTTATATATATATATATATTAGGTATTGAGTATATCATTTGATAATATATATCAAGAAATACATGAACTAGATTTTTGTTCTAATAATTTGATTCGTGATTGAAAATCATTGATGATGAGTGGCTATAAATGTTTTACAACTATATAGGTAGTGAACACGAGGAAGATATATGTTAGTGTTTTGTTAAATACAATGAAATAATTTTATGCCAGTACATCAAATTTTCGACCTCGATATGAAAAAGGTTTCTTATTATATAGTTTTTGAGAAAATACATATATCGGACTATTACTCCCATGGACCCGTTTTTTTGATGAAATGAAAGTGTTTTGATTCAATGACACAAACAAAAACATTTATTAATGACTATGGATTTACCGTTATTAACATGAATCACTTCCTAGATCCCGACGAGGCATGTATTTTTCACCAATAAAAAATAAATGTTTTATGTGAATGATCCTATAAAACATTAATTTAGTATAATTATTGCTGTGATCCCAAGATATATATTCCATTATAGTGGTGGAGAAATTGAAATCATTGGTACCCTTATTAGACTTGTCAAATATGTTTTATTTAAAGACCGAAATTCATCAATTGTTAAGGTTTATCTTAAACCTAATGTCCTGGTTGGTATTATATAGAAGTAATAGTATGTGGTATCAATGTGTCATCAATTCAAATTATAAATCACAATAATACTTTAATCTTCTCCCTCACACTTTATTTTGTGGGTGTGATCAATTAAATCACAAGGATAAAGATTTAACTTCATAATTTAAGAAGTAAATTCTATAATATTTTAAATACAAGTACATAAGAATACTCAACCTTTTATTATGAGTATTTTTCTTATTAGTATGTATAGTGACCCAAAATAATCATATCTTTATTTTACACCATTTACTTAATTTAAATACTTCATCTCAAAAATAATCTCACAATCCCTAGAATTGAAGATTTGGTGTCTTTTAGGATTAGTTATACGATACATATGTCCATTTCTCTATATTCAAACTACAGTAAATCCACTTATAGAAGTCACATAGGTTATAATAATATTTTAAACACAGGAAAATAAAACATAATAATGGGTTGTGATCAACTACTTAGTAATGGAAAAAACTCCTCAGTATTTCATCAACTGTTTGATCATAATAAAACAATAGAATGTGAAAAATATCTGATTTAAACAACATAAAACAATAAGAATTGTCTATAATGAATGATAAAAGGCCATATAAAGTCAAATTAATAGACATATACCATGATATAAGTGTGTGAAATAAAGATACAATAATCATGATCCATGAAGTATAACAAATTCACATAACATAATCAAATTAAAATATCATAGTGTGATAAAACCTAATCATGACAACCATATATATTGTGAAAAAAATCCATGTATGTCCCCACTTAATTATATCATGAGATATACAAAATTACAGAATGAATTATAAGGATTTAATGGTCCTAAACCATCTCTAGGATTTATTCAACCCAAACCATCGTGGGACTTTATTGGACCCAAACCATCTTAGGGATTTATTAGAACCAAAACATCTCAAGGATTTATTAGAACCAAACAATATTAGGTATTAATTAGACCCAAACTATTTCATAATAAAAATTCATACACATCTTTTTACACAAAAAATCAATCCAATATTATAACATGAATAAATTATAGAAGGATAATGAGTATCATATCATTTCGAAATGAAATTGAAGTAAATTACTATCATATAAATAACACGAAAAAAGAGGAAAATGGAACTAAAATTATTATTTTATAAATAACATGGGAAAATAAGAAGAAATATCCAATTTTCAATAAATTAAAATTTCCTAAAAATGTTTTCTTTTAAAAAAAATATATTGGGCTTGAATAATTTTTTTAAGGTAAATTTTATAATTAAAAAGTTTTTTGGAAAAAAATTTATAAAATAAATATGGTTTCAATAAATTTACATTAAAATACATAAAATCAAAGAATAATTAATTTTTTAAAACAAAATAATTTAAAAATATTTTTTAAATCAAAAAGTAATTTTAAAATAAAAATTTTATTTTAAAATTATATTTCCTTTACTTTTAAAAATAATAAACTATTAATATAATTTGGAAAACCCTTTCAAAATAAGGAGTTTAATCTTTGTAAAGATGAATGATCATATCCAGTGAGAAATTGTAAAAGAGTTTTTAGAAATTGATTTTAGAATACTCGTAAAAGAAGAAGTTAGGGGTCACATTCAGAATTTATTTTCTCTATAGAGAAAGATAAATTACCATGAAATAAAATATTAGGGTGGAAACAACCAATCTTGGAAGAAATAATTTTACGAAGAATCATTATGACTCAATGAAGGGAGTTGAGTTAAACAATACCATTATAACCTTGGTAACCTTTAAATAAAAAGAAATTTAAATAAAGGGAAAATTGAACTTCAATACCCATTAATTACATGAATATGGTAATATATTTCCATTATTAATTATATAATATCAATTATATTATGGTACAAAATATAAAATATTTATTGAGAAAATAGATTTGAGAAAAATAACCGCTTACCTTGTATTCCCCTTACTCTATTGTTCTCTAACCTCCAATATAATAATCATAACCATATTAATAACTTATTAAAAATATTATTATTATAGATAAATTTTTTTCATTTATTTTATAATTTCTCTATATATGTGTATTAGTTTGTCATTATTTATTTTTGATATCAAGGGTGAGTAATCTTGATTATATTGAACTGGGTTCATAATATTGGTTTTATTATTCATTATTCTCCAAATGTTAATAATTCATAGATCTTACAAGGCACTATAATTTATATTTCACGACATTTGGTAAATTTGTAACTTCATTATATGAAGTTTTTAGTCTAATATCTTATATAAAAAGTTGATGACAAACATTTTTCATTGATCTTTGACAAACAAATGATGGTATCAGAATTAATGAGTTTATTAGTAATGTTACCATTCCAATACAAAAATAAAATAATTATTTAAATATCTATACCATAAATCATCATTAATTAATTTCTCATAGATTGTTTATATATTTTTATAGTGATTATTTATATTTTTATATTTTAATAAATTATAAATAATCTTGATGAAAAATAAGATATATTATTTTTTTGAGGTGGTAGTCCGCACACACATAAATTGAACTTTTTATTTTTCTTAAAGGAAAAGGGGGAAAGGTAGTTAATAGTTTTTACCTTATAATAATGAAATTAAGTATATAAAAAATATTTTTTCATTATATTGGAATTATAAAATTAAATATGAAGAATTAAGATATAAAATAAAATACGTTAAGTAAAAATAAGTACTCATGTTGTGGAATTGAGTTTTCCCTTGGAAGACTCCTTGAAAATTTAAGAATTAGAAAAAATTATTATAACCAGGATATAAATTAAGAAAAATATTATTATTAGGGATTTAAATATGTGATAATTTCAAGATTAAACCTAAATTTTAGAGTATTTTTGAAGTGTTGGTGAGATACCTTATTTATAAGTGGTTTAAATGACCTTTTTCGTAAATATTTAAACTTATTATAAAGAGATAACATGTTTCAAATGTCAGTAAGAATCCAAGTTAGAAAAAAATGGAGTGGAGATAATTTTAATTCATTAAAAATATAAAATAAACTATTAGAAACATGTTTTTAACATGTTATGTATTTTTCTCTTTTGGTTATCCCTTTTTACCCTTTTTGGCCTTTACTGGGTAACTAGTTTTTAACTAAGTAATTAATTTTCTATGAATAAAAATAAAATGGACATTATTAAATAATTTGGACCTAATTATTAAAAATATTAAATCCATTTTATTAGATAAAACTTATATGTGTAAGAAAAATTAATTTTATAATTAAAATGTATAATATATAATTTTTTTTAGAAAAATTGTATTTTTAAGATTAAAATTAAAATATATGAAGAAGATATCAATATATTTTATTGAAATGATATAAATTGGTTTATTATAAAATAAATAAATTCATGTGTCTTTCAACGCAATCCAAAACCGAATTTTATAGAAATAATATTTAATGAAACAAAAAGACAAAAAGAGTTTATTTTATTAAAAAATAATAATTAAGTTATTAAAAATAGGTTCTAAAAATTCACAATAGTATTTATAAATGAATATTTTTACTCTTAAATAAACATTTATTCATGAAATTTTTTTTATAACCTTTTAAGTAACACTTACTTCCCGATATTGTAAAAAACGATGTGATTTTAGTAAACATTGTATTTTTCACTATTTACCTAAAGATAAGTTATTTCAGAAAAATATTAAAAATTCACCTTAGGATAATATTGATATTTGAAATTGAAAAATTATGTTAATTTTAAAAATTTAAATTCTAAAATTTATAAAATTTTCTTCTAGATGAAAATTCCAAATATAAAGCAAAACTATATTTTATTAAAAAATGGCATTTATAAACATTATGTGTTATTAATATGATTTCATATACTTTTGTAGTTTAACGAATTGTAATATATTATTTCATATATTTTAATATCATATAATTTCATAATAATCATTTAAACATCTCCAATTTAATTTATTAACACTTTAAACATTTATTTAAGAAAGAAAAATTCTTTTTAATATTAAATAATATTAGCTATTATCCCATGGAAGTGAAAAATTATAGTTGATTACTATATTTTTATTTAATAATGATTTTATTCATATTATAATTTATTGATAATGTTGATCTATTAGGTCATATATTATTTTGGTTTGATGTTTCATGTGAAGAAATCTATTGAACAATGTATTTATCTAAGGAAATACATTCCAAAATATTAGGCTATTACATTCTCCCCACTTAAATAAATTGAATCCCCGAAATTTTAACAATCAAATACTAATGAAAATAGGTAATTGTAAAAATTTATTTATGACTGAAGGTTTAAATTCTAGATAAATATCAACCTTAAAAACATTGAGAATATATATTTTCAACTATAATTAGGTTATTCTTGATATTGAGTTTTTTATAATAATTTAATCTAAAAATGCCTCATGACTAGGTTTCCTAACTAGTACAATAGAATTATTTTTCCTAGAAATATCTTAATTATCCTTGAAATTATTGTTGATCATAGGTCAGTTTGAAATGTAATTTTCCTATTTTGGTAATTAAAACAGTTTTTTTATGGGAAGATAGAAATAAATTTCCAATATCACGTCAAATTCCTTGAAAAGAAGTTTAATACGACTTATATGAATCAGAATCCCACAAACCCTGATGGATAATCATATTACTTGTATAAAATAATGATACCACTATGATTTTTTATAAATAATTCGATAGCTAATAATTGGTGGAAATTAAATGACATAAAACAACAAAAAATCTAGTGTGAATAATACCTATCACTACTTAATTACCAGTATCCACTTAAATTGTTGCATTGTCATGGTATTTCAATTTTTTACTGGTATATGAGGTTTTTTACCTATAATTTTTAATAGACACTCGATTGGGGGAACTCCATTATTTGAAGTGTTTAAGTGTAGATGGTATATTAGATGAGAGTTTAATAACTTTAATTTTCATTGTCAATGTCTTTATCTCTCTTAAAAAATCATGAAATTTATGGCTAATCCTTCCACACATGAAACATTTTCTTGTTCCCGTGAGAAATTACCTTGGGTTCTTCTTCCACATTCTTGACACATAAAAAGTTAATTCTTCCATCCTTCATCATCTTCATCAACTAATCATCTATGAAACTATATCATTATATTTATTAGTGTTTATATATGTGAATAATTATTCATGTTATTAATCAAAACTCAAGATAGATGGTTGATAATAACAATATCTTTTTCAACAGCATCTTATATTCCACATTATTTGTTATTGGGATAATATCTCCATTGTATGTGGAATCCATTATTAAATTGGTTCCTTCATGCTTCATCCATCACTAAAAATAATGGATTTAATCATGGGTGATGAAAAATTAACACCATAAGCTAATTATTTTAAGATGAAAAATTCAAACTCAAAATGTATTATTCTTAAAAAAGTATTACATTATCATTCAGTTAAACCTAAATATATCTGGGTTCAATATTATTTTCTTTAGGTTGGATTCTTTCTTCATCATTATCATTATTTCGTAATATAATAAATACTTCATAATGGATTGTTAAAAAATTTGGTTAAAAAAATCATATCCGTCAAGATTTTTTATCTAAGTGATAAGTCTTAGACCCACTCATCATGCAATAAAGTAAAGACTGATTTTATACTCAATTAGGATTTTTACGGGTGATTAGTCTTTGGTGAATCTATTCAATAGTCCTATCCACTTTATAGTATCCATATAGGGATTTAATATGAAGGATAAATATACATTATCTATTTTAACAAGACATAAATATGTTATATTATACTTATACTTTCCCCTTAGAATCATCCCTAGGGTTTTAAATAAAGTTATCTTATCTTATTCCCAAAAATAACTACACAAATCATAAAAAAAACTAAACCCTGGCCTGATAAAACTATAACAACACAAGATAAACATATCTATATATTAAAAAATTCCCTTAATTAAAAATTAAATCTTAGAAAATAATCTCACAATCCCATAAATGGATGGTTTAATGTCTTTGAGGAATATCTACATAATTAATACTTATGAATATTTTTCCATATTTGAACCACATTGTATCCACTTCTAGATATCACCTATGTTATTATAATCTTCATAACTAGGAGAAATAAAACATAATAAAGGGGTGATCTCTAAATCCTAGTAATGGAAAAAATCATCAACATGTCATCAATGTTAGATTATAAGAAAACATGCCCCAGAGATAAATTTTTTATTAGAATAACATAGAACAATAATATTTTTATATAAGTCATAATAAATTTATATATAAAATAAAATTATCAAACATAAACCCAGAATTAAAAGTGATAAATCAATAGAGAATAATCATGATCGATAAAGTATAACAAATACACATAACATAATAAAATTAAAATAACATATTGCAGGAAAACCAGTCATTCCCACCATTTAATTTAGGAACAAATAAAAGTATGTACCCCTTTCATTATCCAATGAAATATAAAACTTTAACCAGATAATCGGATATATTTAATTGACCCAAACCTTCATAGGGATTTATTAGACCCAAACTATCATAGGGCTTTATCGGACCTAAATCGCCTAATGGATTTATCTGACAAAAAATGACTTAGTGTTTTATATAACCCAAACCATATTGGGGATTTATTAGACACAAACCTTCTCATAATGATTATACATACACATTTTTTCCACCCAATAAATAAATCTAATTTTATAACTTGAGGAACCCATTGAAAGAAAATGGGTTTCATACTACTTCAAAATGGTATCACATAACATGAAATAAAAAGTAGATTGTCAGATAAAAAATTAAATAAAAAATGGGGTTTTTAAAAATGGAATTTGAAATCTGATTCATAAAAAAAATACCTCAATAGGATTTGTAACTTTTTTGGTTAATGGGAATAATGAAGTCAAATGAATATCAGATAAATCACTTTGAAAAACAAGAAGAAATACCCCTATTTTAAAATACCTTTAAACTAATTAAATTTATTTCCATTAAATTGAAATACTTTGGAATAATTGTTTTCAAAAAATTACCCTTTTAATTCAAAAATTTTGTTAGGAAATAAAATTTATATAAGAAATATGTTTTTATAAACATTCCATGAAAAGACGTAAAAAAACTAAATAATTATTTCATAAAAACAAAAGCCTTTAAAATTATTTTCTTAATAAATAATTACTTTTAATTTTTTTTACATTTAAATAATATTTATTTTTCTTTTTAAAATCATGTATAGGTATAACCATTTTTTAAACAATTTTAAAACATGGAATGTATGATTCGTAAAAAAGAATGCTCATATGATGAGAGAAACTGTAAAAGAGTTTTTAGAAAATGGTTTTACCATACTCATAAAATATGAAGTCATAGGTCACCTTTAAAATTAATTTTTTATTGGTAGGAAAAAATACAAATAAATACAATCTTAGGGTGGAATAAACTAATCTTTGAAGAAAAAATTTCAAGAAGAGTCATTATTACTCAAGAAGGGTGTTGAGTTAACGAAGTCCCTTACAACCTTGGTATCATTTGAATCCAAATAAATTGTAAGAAAATACATGATATGGATATTCAAACCCCATTAATTACATTAATATGGTAAAATAAATTTATTTGGTATTAAACACACAATATAAAATATATTATAATTCATAATATGAAATATGTCCCAAGAAATTAAATTCGATACAAGGAACCCCTTTCCATATATTACTGCTTACTCTAACACAATATCACCTTCTGAATTATAAACATAAAAATATTAATAAATTATTCTATAACCTTATTCATATCTATATCATTTGATAACTTTATTTTATGATCAAATTTATATTAGTTAGTTATTATCATTTTTTCGATAACAGGTGGGAGTAATCTTGAATGTTTTGAACTAGTTTGGAAAAAATAGTTTTTTTATTCTTTATTATCCAAAGGTTTATCATTAAAAAATAATAAAATTTATTGTAATTTTTTTTCATGATATTTTATAAAGTTATAGTTTTATTTTATGAAATTTTTAGTCATAGTTTTTAATATCCAATTTGCGACAAAAATGTTTTAGTAATATTTAATAAACAAACGATGAGATCTTAATTTATAAGTTTGATATTAATTTTACCATTATAAAACAAAAATATTATAACAATTTACTTATTTATAACATATAAGACAATTAATTGATTTCTAATTGTCATCCATGATAACTTTTTATAGCACTGTTCAAGTATATAGTTAGACCAACCCAAACATGAACATACCATAATTAGTATATGATTATGATTGTGAAATAATTTTATTTTGTAATAATAAAATTATTTAAAAAACATAATTATATTATTTAGATATTATTAAGTTGTTTCATAACTTTTTAATATATTTTTATATATAATAAAAATCTTTATGAAAAATGAGATACCTTACTTTGTGGATGTGGTAGACTTTACACACACAAATGACATTTTTTATTTTTCTTAATGGAATAGGAGAAAGGTGGTTAATAGTTATTAATATAAAATATTATAATATATTATAAAAATAATATTGAAATCATTATATTGTAATTTGAAAATTATATTTTGGAAAGTATGATAGAAAGTAAAAGAAGGTATGGGAAAATTAGTACTCACGGTGAAGACATGAGTTTTCTATTGAATGAATCCTTAAAAATGGGGGACATAAGAAATATTACATTGACCATAAGATAAATTAAATGAAATAGTATTATTGGAGAAGGAAATAGTGAATATTTTTAATAGGAAAAAAAATTCTGTATTGGTCTTGAAGTGGCGGAGATGGGTCCATTCTATAAGTGGTGAGAATGGTATTACAGTAAATATTTAAACATAATATAAAGAGAGAACATGTTTCACAAGTCAACAAGACTCAAAGATTAAAAACAATAGATTTTATAAAAATTTATTGTATAAAAACCTCATGCACTTAACAAAAAATATGTTTTTAATATAGTACATTTTTTACTCCTTTAGTTAACCATATTTACATTTTTTAGATTTAGCCAAGGTAACTAGTGTTTACCCAAGTAATTAATTTTTTATGAGTAAAAATAAAATGAAAAATATTAAATAATTTCTATTTAATGATTAAAAATATGAAAAATTCTTTATTAGATGAAATTTAAATGTGTAAGAAAAATTAATTTTAACATTAGAAAATGTAATATGTAAACACCTATTTTGTGAAAAAGTGTATTTTTAATATTAAAATATATATTTAGTATAAAATTATAATTTTATTTTATTTACATGATATAAATATTTTAATTATAAAATAATTTTTTTTGTTGATTTTATATTAATCCAAAACCAAATTTCACAAAAATAAAATTTAATTAAAAGAAAAGACAAAACTGTTTTTTTATTAGAAAATATTACTTATGTTTTCAAACATAGGTTTTATAATTTCATAACAGTATTTAAATATTTATAAATTTACTAATTAATACATATTTGAACATGAATGTTTTTTATATGTTTTTAAGTAACACTTATTTCTTGATGTAGTAAAAAATGATACGAATTTAGTAAAAACTATATTTTTCAATATTCACCTAAAAATAAAATATTTTAGAAAATATTAAAAATTAACTTTCAGATAAATCGTATTAATTATTTAAAAAATTCATTTGAGGGCGAATAATCTTTTTAATATTAAATCAAATTAATTATTAATCCTCTAAACATAACAAATTTTAATTGATTTCAATAATTTTATTTTATTGAGGTTTTATTAATCTTATAATTTCATTACCATTTTCATCTTGTATATAATTGTTATTTTTTTGGTGTTGTGTGTGAATAAATATATTGAAAAAATTATTTATTTAAAGAAATATATTCGAAAATATCAGGGTGTTACATCCCCCCAAATAAATTACACACTGAAACTTTTAACTTTCACATACTAATAAACATATCTAAGGGTAAACAGTTTTTCATAGATCAAGGTGTAATATATATAGAAATATAAACCATACAAATATAAAAGACATATATTTTTCTTTAGAATTGAGTTATTCTTCATGTTGACTTTTTCTATAATAATTTGAGCTAAATTTCTCTCATTATTAGGTATCAAAAATACAATTATATAATTAGATTTCCATGAAGGCTCATAATCATCCTTCCACTAATGTATGATCATAGGTAGGTTTGAATTGGGATTTAATTATTTTAGTAATTAGTATAGTGTGTATCTGAAGATAGAAAATACATTTCTATTGTCACATAAAATTAATCTAAAGGAAGGATAATAAGAATTTCATGAATCATAATACCCAAAACAATGAAGTAGATTCATATTCCTTAGATAAAAAAGTTATACTAGTGGGATTTTTTATCAATATTTTTATAGCTAATAGGTGATGGAAATTACATGACATAAGACACACACAAATCTAGAGTAAATATTACATATCACCACTTAATTAATACAATCCACTTCAATAATTTTTTTTCATAGTAATTCCATTATTATATTAGGTTAGGAGGTTATTGATACTTATAATCTTTATTAGACCTTGTATTGGAACATTGATTTTCATAATGTCCAAACTCATTGTCCTTTAAGTGTTGAAGGGTTTATGATGTATTAGTTGGGACTACAATACCTTAAATTTTATTAGAAAACCTCTTCAACTCTCTTCAAAAGTCCTAACCACCATGTACAATTCTATCACACTTTAATTGTCTTATTTTTTCCATTGAGACATTCCCTTGGGTGCTTCTTCTCACATTCTTGATACATTAGAAGTTGAATCTTATTTTATTTATCATCTTAATAAACTGATCATCAATGAAACCCCATCCTTATATTATTTTGTGTGTTTATATATTTGAAAAGATTCAAGTTATTAATTATAACTCAATATTGTTTGGTGAGTATAACAAAAATATTTTCAATACTAGATTCTATCCCATTTGGTTTATCATTGGGAAAATCTTCACATTTTCCACAGAATCCATTGTTAATATGGTTTATTTTGTAGTTATCAATTACTAAAACTAATATTAGTTAATCATGATTGATAAAAATTATAACCAGAATAGAATTATTGTAGGATGTTAAATTTAACATATAAATGCATTTTTCATCAAAATTATTACATTAGTATTTTGTTTAACCTAAGTCTCTATAAATTAAATCTATGTTATTCAGGTTGGGTTATATCTTATTAGGTAAAATAATTACTTAATATAATAAATCCTTCATAATGAATTGTAAATAAAATGTTATTAACCATAACATATCCCATTAGAGTTTGTAGAAAGGTGTATAGTCTTAAACTCATCCTTCTTACACCAGAGTGGAGATTGAGTTGATAATCAACCAAACTATTTCAGGGTGATTACCACTAAGTTCATATGTTCAAAAAACTCATCCAATTTCAAGTGTCTATATAAAGGTGTAATATTCTAGAGAAGCACACTTTATCTACTTTACCAAATATCAAGATGTTATTGTTTACTCAAAATTATCCCTTTGACTTATCCTTATGATTTTTACTAATTCATTCTTATCCTATTCCCCAAAATAACTACGCTAATTATAAACAATAATTAAACATTAATTTGATACCAATTATATCATCCCAAGACAAACATATCTTTATTTGACAAAATTTCCTTAATTAAACATTAATTATTATAAAATAGTATGACAATCCCAAGAATGGAAGGTTTAGTATCATTGATGATCATCTATATAAGCCACTCATTATAAGATACTTGTTAAAATTTATCAATATTTAAACCAAAATAGATCTACATATTGAAATATCCTAGGTTATACTCATATTTATAACTTAAATAATGGTAACATAAGAAAGGGGTGAGATAAAACATACAGTAAGGGAAATACACATCAACATGTCATCAAGGGTTAAAGCATGAGAAAACATGAGCACGAGAGAAATAAATTATTAAAATAACATATAAAAATAATATTTTCTATATGTAATTATATAATGATATACAAACTCAAATTAAAAAATATATACCATGCTATAATAGTGTCAAATCAAGAGACAATAATCATGGGCCCCAGAGTATAAAAAAGGCACATAACATAATCATATTAAAACATAATATTATGAGTAAACCCAATCATTACCACCCTTTATGTTACAAACAAATCCATGTATCACACCCTAATTAATTATATCATGATATATAAAACATTAATAACTGAATAATTATAACGAACCATACTTTACATACATTGTTATTACATCAGAATTGAAGCATACATTTTACAACATATAACAAAACCACGAAAGGACCATATAGGTATAGTGTCTTTAGAAACTGGGAAACATAAACAACTGGTTCATAAAGAATCTACTTTGCCTCCCATTTATTTCATCATATCTAGAGTCCCTTTTTGGCATATTCTACTTAACAACCTTCTTCCAGACCTGGGGAAATAAAACAAACAAAAGGGTGAGCTCAAATGCTCAGTAAGGGTAAACAAAAGAAATATCAATCACATCATATACATAAGCACCTAAATTTTGGAAATCTTAAGCTGTGAAAGAGATCATAATTTCATAACATGGGATAAATCATAGTAGTGAAATGTGATCCCAATAATCATAAATTAAAACATGAAACTTTGTGTCATACAAACATAATCATAGAGAATCATTTCTTATTAGTCAAGACTCATTGCCAAGACTATCTTAGTGGACAAAGTCCATTTATGAACCGAGTTCACTCCTCGTTTGAGTCATGTTTCACTGAACCGGTATAACCTACCGTTCCAGCCATGTCTATCTCATGATATATAAAATCTTTACCCAATTCAATGGAGGGAGATATAGGTCCCACCCATCTCATAATTATACCATTCTTATGTGTTCCACAAAATCATAAACCATACATCATAGCATAACCCATGTAATAAAAATGGGAATCTTAAACATCGTGACATCATAAAACAATTCATATAAGATAAAGGAATTCATAAAAATATTTCCATCACAACATAATAAGATCCATGTAATAATAGGGATAGAAATAGAACCCTATATTATCTTAGATGGAAAATAATTTTGATAAAACTCTTGAACTCCATTCTTGAGGAAAATATCCTTTCTACTTCAAAAAAACTTTTCCTTTCTTAACGTGTCATACAATTATAAACTAAAAGAATTTGATTAAAAATAAGCTTGAAAACTTGAAAAGGAATATTCTTGGAAATTTTGTTTTTAAGAATCCATTCATGCCGAAGGGTAAAATTTTATTTAAACAATTGTAGGTGGATGGAAATAATATTACATATTGAGGAAACATGGATGTGGATGATAAAATACACCCCAGTAAATTTCAAAGTATAAACAATCTCGGATAAAAATGAGATTGTGATATTTCCCTTACCTTAGGTCCGATATACTTTGAACGTGTCCGAACCTCCTGTATAATGATTTAAATAATGTTATTGACTTATTCCCGAATCATACTTATTTTTATGATATCATATATGGTCATATTCTTAGCTTCTTAGTAGTAATATTTCATTGCTACTTGTTATTCGGGTGTTTATAAATTTTTGTTCTTATGCGTGTTTTGTCGAATAAATTCTTATTATTTTCATTAGGTTATAGAAAACTCATTTCCATAATGGTATTAGTGTAATACATATCATATTCATTCATTCAATTCATTTATATAATCATTATGAAATGAAGATCATGTAGAACGAGTCGCATCACATCGTGGAGACGGTATTCCATACGTACGCACGAGTGATGATATCGTTCCTATGATCGTGGAATTGTATTGGAGTGTATGTATACTATTTAATAATCAGTATCACTTTATAATAGTCATATATAGTCTTTATTTACACCATTATACCCATCCAAGTAAGGTGGTGGTGGAAAATAGATTACACCACGGCATGGAGACGTTATTCTGTACGTACGCACGCGCAATGATTTCTTTTTCCGTAGGATGGATAGATGGTGAAATAGGGTTGTTTCATACTTATAATAACATATAAGTATATTAGTTGTACTTTTTTTATTACTTCATAATGAAACAACTAAAGAAGAAGAAGTGGAAAAAGAAATAAAGTTGAAATAATCGGTAACAGACATTACCTCTTCTTTGAAGCGCTTCTTTGAGACCTCCTTTTAGGGCACTAAACTTGGTCTCTGAAGAAGACCAGGACCTCTCGTATGTCTCTAGGGAAGTGGAGAGAAGAAATTGGCAGGGGTTGGATGAGCTTGAAGGCTCAAAGTGGTGTGAGGAAGAGGGGGAGGAGGTGCCCTTTTATAAGGGAGGAGAGGGGCTCCTTTGGGAAAACTAAAAATATTATTTTATTATAAAGTCAATTTAGGTTTTAAATAGCTCCAAATTGATATATTTCGAAGCTAAGGTGTGTAGGGGTCTAAATAATCTCATCCAATAGAATTTAGACATGTTTAGGTTCCTATTTTAACCTTATCAGTTAGATTTAACATTAAGTTACATAATTTTACTTTTACCGTGTCTTCTTGTGTTCTTATACTATAAGGTTAATAAACTTACTATAAGTAGCCGAACGAACCCCATGTTGTTTATTATTAGTATATATAACCTTATCTAAGTCATTTGGCCGAACCTTTGATTTTTAGGAAGAAAATAACAATTAATAATATAATATTTGTTTTAAAAACTATTTTATGTCAATTTTGACACTATTTAGTAATTGATTTTTGTGAAAATCATAAAAGAAGTATTAGTTCGAATAAAGTTAATTAAATAACTAATAACATGTAATATTAACCTAGAAAATTAGTGTAATTCATAAAAATTCTGAAATTACATTTATTTTGCTGTTTATAACATCAATTATGTCAATATTTCATTAATAAGATAATTACTGCATCATCTTTGTGTCATAAATAAATTAAATTATTTAATGTCTAAAAATTACAAATAAAATACCATTATGTAGGAAATATTTTTATCTTTCTAATTAATATTTATAGTCTAATTTAGCTTATGTATAACCTTATATTAAAAATTATTTACTTATTAAACTTGGATTTTAACTATTTTAACCCTTCTTTAAATAAATTAATAATAAATGTCCTAATCTAATCCAAGTGGTCCTAAATGGTCATATGTTATTCCTAAGGTTGTTTTTGGTCGAATTAAACTTGTCCAATATAATTAGGACATGTGTTAGGGTAATAATAATATCATTTGTACCCTTAATTACCCTATTTACTTTTAACCGTGGTAAAAAAAAGTAAAAAGTTACTATTCATCAAAAATTTATTTTCATCTCATTGAACCACATTTTACTTACTGACATTAACCATGTATCTCGGATTTTCAAAATTCCACTCACAGAAGCGGTAAAAATAAGTTTTATGAAAAATTCAGTTTTTTAACTACCACTTAGTGGTTTCACTATTCATCAAAAATTGAAAGTTTTCAGAAAAATACCAAAATTTCACCCTAGGCTAATTTCGATATTCCAAATCCAAAAACGAAGTCCATTTTGAAAAATAAAATTTATAAAATTTCAAAAAGTTGTTATTACTATTCATAACGACTAGTTTTAATAATTTTTTAATAGCATATCATTGTTTAGTGAAACTCGGTATTGCGTACGACGCAAGCTATCGAGGAAGGTCATGATTTCGTGTAAAGCAAGCCAAGCAAGTGTTGTGTGTAGAAAAAGATTCTTTTGATGATTTATATAACATAAAAGTCTCGGGTGTTACATTCTACCCCCCTTAAAATGAATTTCGCCCTCGAAATTCGTCACTTTGTAACAAACAGATGAGGATACCTCTCCCTCATCATATCCTCAAGCTCCCATGTAGCTTCTTATAATTGGTGGTTCCTCCATAAAACTTTCACCAATCGAGTGGTCTTGTTTCGTAGGACTTTTTCGCTACGATCCAGAATCTCTATCGGCTGTTCTACATAAGAAAGATCCTGCTCCAGCGGTACAACTTCTGAGCTGAGTACATGTGAAGGATCAGGTATGTACTTTCTCAGGAGAGATACATGGAACACATCGTGAACTTGAGAGAGATTCGGTTGAAGCGCCAATCGGTAAGCTACCTTCCCAACATGATCCATTATTTCGAAAGGACCGATATATCTAGGGATCAACTTCCCATTCTTTCCAAATCTCATGACCCTCTTCCAGGGAGATATTCGTAAGAACACTTTATCAACCACTTAAAACTCTAGATCTTTTCTTCGGTTGTCGGTATAACTTTTCTGTCGACTCTGAGATGCTCTTATGTGTTGTTGAATAGATCTGACCTTTTTTTCCATTTCATCAACGAGATCGGGTCCTAATAGCTTTCTTTCCCAAACTTCATCCCAGCAAGTTAGAGTCCTGCATTTCTTTCCATAGAGATCTTCATAAGGAGCCATCTGAATACTGGAGTGAAAGATATTATTATAAGAAAATTACACCAAAGGTAGGTGTTGATCCCAACCACCTTTGAAATCCATAGAGCAAGCTCTCAACATATCTTCTAGAGTTTCAATTGTTCTCTCAGACTGACCGTCTATCTGAGGATGATAAGCAGTGCTGAAACTCAACTCTGTATCCAGAGTATGCTGAAGACTTCGCCAGAACTTGGAGGTAAATCTCAGATCCCGATCAGATATAATAGAAAGTGGTACTCCATGCAATCTTACCACTTCCTTTACATATATCCTGGCAAGTTGATCCAGAGAGAAATCCACTCTAATAGAAATGAAGTTTGTAGAATTTGTAAGACAATCAACTATGACCCAGATAGCATTATTGCCTTTGGATGTTTTAGGAAGTCCTGTGACAAAGTCCATAGTGATGTTTACCCATTTCCATTCGGGTATGGGTAATGGTTGTAACATCCCCTTAGACTTCTGTCTCTCAGCTTTAACTTGTTGACAAACCAAGAATCAAGAGACATATTTAGCAACATCTCTTTTCATTCCATCCCACCAGAAGTACTCTTTCAGGTCCCTATACATCTTCGTGCTTCTAGGATGAATAGAGAATGAAGAACTATGAGCCTCATCCAGCAGCTCCTTCTTTAATTCGGGGATGGGAGGAACACAATCTCGATTCCTGAACTTTATTATCCCATCACAATCATGATTGAATTCAGGAACATTTCTCACCTTCTTTTGTAACTTGACATCTTCTTTCTATGCCTCTTTAAACATCACATGTATAGATGGTTGAACATTCATTTGAGAAAGATAATATTTTTCCCCTTCCATTATAATTCCAAGATCCATCATTTGTAAATCCATTAATATTGGATCTTTTGTGATACTCATCATGGATAAACTGGCATGGTCTTGTCGACTTAATGCATCTGCCACCTTGTTTGCTTTCCTAGGGTGGTATTGGATTGAGCAGTCATAATCTTTAATCAGCTCCAACCATCTTCTTTGACGCATATTTATCTCCTTTTGTGTGAAAATATACTTTAAACTTTTATGATCAGTATAAATGTCACACCTTTCTCCATAAAGATAATGTCTCCAAATCTTTAATGCAAAGACTACCGCAGCTAACTCCAAATCATGTGTTGGGTAATTTTGCTCATGTATTTTCAACTGTCGTGAGGCATAAGCTATCACCATATAATTTTGCATAATAACACACCCCAATCCCTTCTTGGATGCATCACTATAAATTCCAAACATTTCTCCACTACAAGGCAGTGTGATCACAGGTGCACTGGATTACCTTCTTTTCAACTCCTTGAAATTCTCTTCACATTCTTTCGTCCAAACAAACTTAACTCATTTCCGAGTCAACTTGGTTAGTGGATTAGATAATCTTGAAAAATATTTCACAAAACGTCGATAATATCCAGCCAAACCAAGAAAACTTTGGATCTCAGTTACTGTTGTTGGTCTCGACCATCTTTCGATAACCTCTGTTTTTTCTAGATCCACAAATATCCCCTCTTTTGAGATTATGTGACCCAAAAATGAATCTTTTTGAATCCACAATTCACACTTGGTAAATTTGGCATAAATTTTCTCCTTTCTCAGGGTCTTCAACATAATTCTCAAGCGATCTTCATGTTCTTCCTTACTCGTTGAATAGACAAGAATATCGTCTATAAAGACTACCACAAACTGATCAAGACAGTCTCTAAAGACTCTATTCATTAGATCCATGAAGATAGAAGGGGAATTAGTAAGACCAAATGGCATCACTATAAATTCATAGTGTCCATACCTTATACAGAAAGCTGTCTTTGGTATATCCTCCCTTTTGACCCTTAATTGATAATACCCTGAATGAAGATAAATCTTGGAAAAGTATTGAGCTCCGCGTAGTTGGTCAAATAGGTCATCAATGCGCGAGAGAGGATATTTGTTCTTGATAGTGATCTTGTTAAGTTCTCGATAATCAATGCAGAGTCTCATTGATCCATCTTTCTTCTTAATAAACAGAACTGGTGCTCCCCAAGGTGACGCACTAGGGCGTATGAACCCCTTATCAAGATTCTCTTGGAGTTGCTTCTTCAATTCCTACCACTCAATTGGGGCCATTCTATAAGGTGTCTTTGAAATAGGCAAAGCACCCGGTACAAGTTCTATTGAAAACTCAACTTCACGATTTGGTGGAAGACCCGGTAATTCCTCCGAAAAGACATCATCAAACTCCCGTACAATGGGCATATTCTTAATCGTGAGTTTCTCACCAACAATTTGAGATAAATAAACTTCATTTAGTGGAATCAATACCCATAAAATGGAAGAAATTTCCACTGGAAGGTTATGTTCATCCTTGCATCGATAGACGATCATAAATTGATCTGGAATATGAAATGTGACTTCCCTTCTTTGGAAATTGATATGAGTTCCATGTAGAGAAAGCCAATACATGCCAAGAATCACATCAAATTCCACTATAGGAAGGATCACAAGATTTGCAGGAAGCACTTTCCCACAAACTTCAATCGGAGAAGAATTATAAACTTTTGATGCGACTATTGTGCCATTAGGTGTTGTCACAGCTAACTCAACATCTAATTGTTGAGGTAATGCGGTGATACCCTTAGAAAATTCTTCAAAAATAAAGGAGTGGGTGGATCCAGAATCAAATAAAACATTTTATACTTTAGACTAGATGGTAAGTGTACCTTTCACCACATCGTTATCGTACTCCACATCGCTGATAGAAATTGCATGTGACTTTCCTTTGTCTTTAGCCTTAAGAGTTTGTTGACATCGACCATCATCATCAACCCTTGGATTAGAGCATTTATTGGCATAATGTCCCATCTCCTTGCACTTGAAACATTGAGGTGTAGTATGTTCATTCTGTGTGTCCCTTCCTTTGTTTTCATCATTAGACATCTTCTTCCCATCATTGTGGAATTAAAATGCCCGATGACCTTCCTTTCCACATTTGAAACATTTACTTGTCCCTTTAAGACAACTCCCTCCATGTTTCTTTCCACACTTTGAGCATAAGGGAAAGCTCATCTTCTTTTCAGTGTGCTCTTTATATTTTCCTTTGAATTCCATTTTCCTCTTCTTATTAAACCCATATGACTGATGGGTTACTCCAATCTCCATCTCAACTTTGAGAGCACATCGATCGATTTCATCGTAGCTATTGAAGTCCCTTATGGCTAAGGCCCTTCGAAGACTTGGTTTTAAGCCACTAAATAATCGATCGATCTTACTCTCAGGTTGGATAATAATACCAGAAGCGTACCTTGAAAGTCTTGTAAAATTTGCTTCATACGTACCAACAGATTCATCATCCTTTTTCTTCAGTTCAAGAAACTCTTTCTCCATCTTTGTTCAGAGAATACGAGGGAATTACTTACTGAAAAATAAGTTCTTGAACTCGTCCCAATCCATGGACTCAATTTCATCCATTTGCCTCGTATTCTTAATAATATTCCACCATTGATCAGCATCACCTTCCAAACGATACACTGCTAATATTACTTTATCATGCTCAGAACATTGAAGAACTGAAAATATCTTTTCAGTAGTACTAATCCATTGTTCAACAACTAATGGATCAGTAGACCCGCTGAATGAAGGTGGACACAGTCTCATGAAGGATTCAACAGAATGTTGCTCCTTCCTTTGCTCGTTTGGAAGTCCTGCATGTTTCATAGCTTGAGAAAGTTGTGTGAGCATGGATACAAGAATTTGAATTCTAGCTCCCACAATGTTTGGTTGCTCAGGGGGACAATCATTACATTTCCCGTCGCATTCCGCATTAAAACGGTTCCTTCAGGTTCCAGCCATTGACTAAAACCAAGAAGAATAGTGTGAGCAACACTAATTATAATAGGAAAACCACATAATCAAGAATAAAATTTCACACTTAAGGTCTTATCCTTGGTTATTCATGACCATTTCAAAAACACTAAGATTGTGTTCTATGCTTAGACTTATCCTTAGGGTTCTTACTAAGGCTTTCACATCCTAGTTTCCAAAGGTTGACAATACCTTTCCTCTAATACCAACTATAACTACCCATAATTTACATACATTTTTATTACATAGTAATTGAAACATACTTATTACAACATATAACAAAACCACGAAAGGACCGTATAGGTATAGTGTCTTTAGAAACTGGGAAACATAAACAACTAGTTCATAAAGCATCTACTTTGCCTCCCGTTTATTTCATCATATATAGAGTCCCTTTTTGGCATATTCTACTTAACAACCTTCTTCCTGACCTGGGGAAATAAAACATACAAAAGGGTGAGCTCAAATTCTCAGTAAGGGTTAACAAAATAAATATCAATCACATCATATACATAAGCACCTAACTTTTGGAAATCTTAAGCTGCGAAAGAGATCATAATTTCATAACATGGGATAAATCATAGTAGTGAAATGTGATCCCAATAATCATAACATAAAAAATTAAACTTTGTGTAATACACACATAATAATAGAGAATCATTTATTTTTAGTCAAGACTCATTTCCAAGACTATCTTAGTGGACAAAGTCCATTTCTGAACCGAGTTCACTCCTCGTTTCAGTCCTGTTTCACTGAACTGGTATAACCTACCGTTCCAGACATTTCTATCTCAGGAGATATAAAATATTTACCCAATAAATTGTAGGGAGATATAGGTCCCACCCATATCATAATGATACCATTCTTATGTGTGCCACAAAATCATAAACCATACATCATAGCATAACCCATGTAATAAAAATGGAAATCTTAAACATCGTGACATCATAAAACAATTCATATAAGATAAAGGAATTCATAAAAATATTTCCATCACAACATAATAAAATCCATTTAATAATAGGGATAGAAATATAACCCTATATTATCTTAGATGGAAAATAATTTTGATAAAACTCTTGAACTCCATTCTTGAGGAAAATATCCTTTATACTTCAAAAACACTTTTCCTTTCTTAACGTGTCATACAATTATAAACTAAAAGAAGTTGATTAAAAATAAACTTGAAAACTTGTAAAGGAATATTCTTGGAAATTTTGTTTTTAGTAATCCATTCATGCCGTATAAGTTAAAAAAAACATTCTTCTCGTACTTTTGTCAGAAAATTCAAAAAGTACCTCGTACAAAAAACGACAAAATATTCCATTCATATCTTTTACTAAAAACTCACCAAAGGGTAAAATTGGATTTAAACAATTTGAGGTGGATGGAAATAATATTACATATTGAGGAAACATGGATGTGGTTGATAAAATACACCCCAGTAAATTTCAAAGTATAAACAATCTCGGATAAAAATGAGATTGTGATATTTCCATTACCTTATGTCCGATATGCTTTGTACGTGTCCTAACCTCAATTATAATGATTTAAATAATGTTATTGACTTATTCCGGAATCATACTTATTTTTATGATATCATATATGGTCATATTCTTAGCTTCTTAGTAGTAATATTTCATTGCTACTTGTTATTCGGGTGTTTATAACATTTTGTTCTTATGCGTGTTTTGTCGAATAAATTCTAATTCCTTTATTTCGGTTATAGATACCTCATTTCCAGAATGGTATTAGTGTAATATATATCATATTCATTCATTCAATTCATTTATATAATCATTATGATATTAAGATCATGTAGAACGAGTCGCATCACATCATGGAGACTGTATTCCGTACGTACGCACGAGTGGTGATATCGTTCCTATGATTGTGGAATTGTATTGGAGTGTATGTATACTATTTAAGAATCATTATCACTTTATTATATTCATATATAGTCATTATTTACACCATTATACCCATCCAAGTAAGGTGGTGGTGGAAAATAGATTACACCACGGAGTGGAGACGGTATTCCGTACGTACGCACACGCAGTGATTTCATTTTCTATAGGATGGATAGATGGTGAAATAGGGTTGTTTCATACTTATAATAACATATCAGTATATGATTGATACTGATGTTATTACTTCATAATGAAACAACTAAATAAGAATAAGTGGAAGAAGAAATAAAGTTGAAAGAATCGGCAACGAACATTACCTCTTCTTTGAAGCGCTTCTTTGAGACCTCCTTTTAGGGCACTAAAATTGGTCATTGAAGAAGAACAGGACCTCTAGGATGTCTCTAGGGAATTGGAGAGAAGAAATTGTCAGGGGTTGGACGATCTTGAAGGCTCAAAGTGGTGTGAGGAAGAGGGGGAGGAGGTTCCCTTTTATAAGGGAGGAGAGAGGCTCCTTTGGGAAAACTAAAAATATTATTTTATTATAAAGTCAAGTTCGGTTTTAAATAGCTCCAAATTGATATAATTCTAAGATAAGGTGGGTATGGGTTGAATTCCTCTCATCCAATAGAATTTAGACATGTTTAGGTTCCTATTTTAACCTTATCATTTAGATTTAACATTAAGTTAAATAATTTTACTTTTACCGTGTCTTCTTGTGTTCTTATACTATAAGGTTAATAAACATACTATAAGTAGCCACACGAACCACAAGTTGTTTATTATTAATATATATAACCTTATCTAAGTCATTTTGCCGAACCTTAGATTTTTAGGAATAAAATAACAATTAATAATATAATATTTGTTTTAAAAACTATTTTATGTCAATTTTGAAACTATTTAGTAATTGATTTTTGTGAAAATCATAACAGAATTATTAGTTAGAAAAAAGTTAATTACATATATACTAACATTTCATATTAACCTATAAAATTAGTGGAATTCATAAAAAGTCTCAAATTACATTTATATTTGTATTTATAACATCAATTATGTCAATATTTCATTAATAAGATAATTACTGCATCATCTTTGTGTCATAAATAAATTAAATTATTTAATGTCTAAAAATTACAAATAAACTACCATTATGTAGGAAATTTTTTTATCTTTCTAATTAATATTTATAGTCGAATTTAGATTATGTATAACCTTATATTAAAAATTATTTACTTATTAAACTTTGATTTTAACGATTTTAACCCTTCTTTAAATAAATTAATAATAAATGTCCTAATCTAATCCAAGTGGTCCAAAATGGTCAAATTTTATTCCTAAGGTTGTTTTTGGTCAAATTACACTTGTCCAATAGAATTAGGACATGTGTTAGGGTAATAATAATATCATGTTTACCCTTAATTACCCTATTTACTTTTAACCATGGTAAAAAAAGTAAAAAGTTACTATTCACCAAAAATTTATTTTCATCTCATTGAACCACATTTTACTTACTGACATTAGCCATGTCTCTCGGATTTTCAAAATTCAACTCACAGAAGCGGTAAAATTAAATTTTATGAAAAATTCAGTTTTTTAACTACCACTTAGTGGTTTCACTATTCATCAAAAATTGAAAGTTTTCAGAAAAATACCAAAATTTCACCCTAGGCTAATTTCGATATTCCGAATCCAAAAAATGAAGTCCATTTTGAAAAATAAAATTTATAAAATTTCAAAAATTGGTTATTACTATTCATAATGGCTAGTTTTAATAATATTTTAATAGCATATCCTTGTTTAGTGAAACTCGGCATTGCATACGACACAAGCTATCGAGGAAGGTCGTGATTTCGTGTAAAGCAAGCCAAGAAAGTGTTGTGTGTAGAAAAATATTCCTTTGATGATTTATATAACATAAAATTCTCGGCTGTAACAATAATAGGGATTTAATGGAACTAAACGTTCTCAGGGATTTATCAGACCCAAATTTTCTTAGGGATTTACTAGACACTAATCACCCCAGGGATTTATTAGACCCAAACCATATCACATCTTTATAAAACCCAGAATTTCTCATAATAAAAATCTATACACATGTATTCTATACATAAAATCAATCCTAAATCATAACTATAAGAACACATGGAAATCAAATTGGCTTCACATCAATTCGAAATGGAATATCATAACATGATATCAAAAGTAAATTGGTTGATACCAAAAAATTAATCACACAAAAGGAGTTTCTAATAATGTAATTTATAATGATATTAATAAAACATAAATTCATAGGATTTATCTATTTTATAGTTAATGATGAAAATTAATGTGAAATGATTATATGATAAATAAATTTCAAAAACAAGAAGAAATATATTAGTTCAGAATACCTGAAAATTCCTTTAAAATGATTGATTTTAAATGAAATATTTTTTTTATAAAATTATGAAATTTTTTAATAAATATGTTTATAAAAACATTCCATGTAAAGACATAAAAACACTAAATAATTCTTTCTTAAAAACAAAATCATTTAAAAATCATTTTTTAAAATAAATAATTCTTTTTAAAATAAATCTTTTACCTTCAAAGAATATTTCATTTTATTTTCAAATTAATAAAAAATCATTTTCCTTTGGAAAACCATATTAAAACATGGAATGGAAGATTTATAATAAAGAATGTTCATACGAAAATAAAAACCATAAAAGAGTTTTTAGAAAATATTTTTACCATACTAATTAAATAAGATGTTATAGGTTCCATTAAAGAGTCATTTTCCTTAGAGAGGATTATAAAAATCCTGACATAAAATCATAGGGTGAAGGTAACCAATATTAGAAGAAATATGTTCAAGAAAAAACATTATAACACAATATATTTAGTTGAGTTAACAAAGACCCATACACCCTTAGTATCATTTGAATGAAAATTCATTTAAATAAAGGACACGATGTGGATATTCAAAGAACATGAATTAAATTAATATGGTAAAATACATACATTAGGAAATAATCATACCATATTAATGATATTATGGTTCATAATTTGAAATATTTCTTATGAAATTAAATTTGAGACAAAGAACCGCTTACCTTGTATTTCATCTTGCTTGAATGAGCAATAAACTCCTGTTTAATAAACATAACTATATCAATAAATTATTATAGAACCTTATTAATATATTTATCCTTTTATAAATTTAATTTATAATTGTTCTTGATATTTATATTATTTGGGTATTATATATTTTTAATATCGATTGTGAGTAATCTTGATTGATTTGAACTAGTTTGGTAATAATAGTTTTTTATTCATAATTTAGCCAATGTTCATCATTACTAGATAAAAAAGGTACTATAATTGATGTTTCATTATAGTTTATAAATATATAATTTAATTCTTTGAATGTTTTCATCATGGTTCTTGTAGATCAAATTGCTGAAGATCATATTTCTGTGATCTTTAACAAATGAAGGATTATATCTTAATTAATGAGTTTAATATTAATTTTACCATTATAAAATCAAAATCAAATCATTATTTAGTTTTTTCAATCATATATTTTAAGTAATTATGTTCTCATATTAATCCATTATTTTCATAACCCCCTTCTTCAATGTACCCCTTCTTGGGTGGAAATGAATAAAGGGAGATAATAATGCCTGACTCCTACCTCCAGTAGGCATAGAGTTGGTGACTAGCACTAACGGTGAAAACATATCACAATATGGGATGCATTAACTTTTTTTGTAAAACAATATTGGGAGATATGATAGATCATCCACAAGAAAAATCGAGTAAAATATAAAATAAAAACAAAAACCATCCCACATGCATGTTTAAAGTATAACAGATACAAATTCAAAAGTATCCAAGGTAAAATACCAAACGTAAAGCAAAAAAATGACACACTAACTATCAATATACAAGATAATAAGGTATAGAACATTGTGTGAAATCCTCATAGAAACATAAAAACAATTTATATATGTAGGGTGAACATATAAGTATACTCAATAGGAAAACCAAGTTATCCCATGCACATGTGGAAGAAGCATACTAATGCCCTTGTGAGAATACATCAGAACCAAAACAAAACCTTAGCATGAAAAATAACCAACCCAACCTCACCAAGGCACACTAACCAAATAATTAAAGTCAATTAATATAATACAACATAAATAAAATTAATGATAGGGTACCCCACACCACTTTCCCACTGATTAGCCACTCCCACACCCTAACAGAAAATTTCTCGACACTCCCAACTATTCTGAACATACCATGTCCTAACCCACCTATAGACACCTATGCATCCCAAACCACATCACATCCCAACCGTAGACTCTTGGGCCACAAACTACACCACATATTGCTGGGAGATACCTGGTCCACAAACCACACCACATCCCTACCACATACACATGGGCCACAACCTCATTGAAACCATCCCACAGACATCTGAAACACAACCACATCACACCCTGCCCACAAACACCTGGGCCTCAACCACACTTTATCCCAAATAAATCTAAGAAAGAACAACTCATCTCATCTCAAAGACACTTGTGAAAGAATAACTAATCTCATCCCAAAATACATACAGGAAATCACAACTATCATTCACACACCAATGTCTCACAAACCACAAACTGCCTAAAGAATATTAGGTTATCAATACCTAGAAGAAAGAGCAGAGAAGAGTTTGTGGCCGGCCATCCAACCTCTGACTGGGAAGTTTGTGAAAGACACCCCCCCCCATGATGATGGTGGCTTTAATCACATAGTTCTCAACTAGGTCATAGTGCATATAGAAATAACAAGAAAAATATGATTATATATATATATATATATATCATACAAAGCACTCATGACCCTCTTATGGGTTCTCAAACAAATAATCAAGACCACACCACTACCTTTTCGGCTACCTCTAATGCACAACACCACATAAGAAGCCACAAAACCCATTTCACATTCCCAACAATTTTTTTTAACCATTTTCAACCTTTATTAACAATTAATTTATTCATTAAATCACCACCAGGAAACCACTAATAACCAAGAATAACAATAAGCACATCAAAAGTCACATAAAGGAAGAAGAACCATGGTAAATTAATCTGCTTTATATTTATGCTTTGTTTAACACCCATTCATGACATAACATATAATGATCCTAAGACATAGGTGGAACCCTTTTTCATGTTATAAATGGTGAAGAACCTGCGTGAATCAATAACATACTTCTTCAATTTTATAATTTATAATCCATATTTCCATCGCAAACAACCCCGACTCACATCCACATCCACCACCATAACCAACCACAATTAGATCTCCATCCCCAGTACACAAACATACCACACCACATCCATAGAACCAACCCCCTATGGATAACTATTCTGACAACCACATCACCGCACATACCAGTGCATAATGTATTAAAATTTAACAAGGAACCAATTTTTTAATTCTACTTGTTAATTTAGAGGCTATCACAAAAAAAGATTGATCATGAGGCATCCAATTATTAGCTGGATATATATAGCTAATAATTTGTCATATAAATGTGTTCAAAAAAAATTAAAAAACATTAAAACCATAACTATCCTATGTGAAAATAATACCCCAAGTGTCCATGTTTTTAGTGGGTAGTTATCCCGTATAGATCAAAATATCATCAAAACAGTTAACCAAAACATGCATCACTTTTTCCCAAACCCTCCATATTGGTCTTAAACTGGTTCAATTATATTTATTTAATTTGGATTAAAATATATTCACAACAGAAACATTCATATACACACCCCTCATGATTCATAATTAAGATAGATTAATGTGTCCCTACATGTAAGAAGAGACAATAAAAACATCCTTGCTGCACCAAAATAGGGGAGTGCATGAAGTAGGGGAACCTCTAGTGGAACACGATCCAAGAGATTGAGTTTGATCGCATGAATATTATGAGAGAAGGGTTTAGGGTGTATACCACCAAGGGAAATCAATAAGGAAGCTAAAGGGGGAAAGGTATCTTGGCCTTAGGGATATCTAAACATAGTATCAGTTTAGATATGCTTTTGATTTTCCATTAAAGGAGGATCTAGTCAAGATAACATGTTTTGACCGAGTAAAATATACCAGACACATAGGAATTTAAGATAGGATTTATGGGCTTTGAATTAGCCTCCAAGCCTTTATAATATAGAATTAAATTCATTTTAAGTAAATGAAGATGTAAAAAGGGAAAAAACTAGAAATGGAAACACTTTTCATGAGACACCATTGGGTGAGGCACCATTGGGCATGACACTGTTGGACGAGGAATTTCTAGATGAAGCACCACTAGATGAGGTACCATTGGACATGGAAGTGCTGTAAAAGTGGCTTCCAGGGCGAGATACAACCATCTATCCACCACAAGGGTGATATAATACCAGCAAGCGATCACTAGGTTTAGATATTACCCACGATCGACCATGAGGGTGACACTGTCTAGGTTAAAAAGGCGGGGTGACAACATCAGGGTGCCTCCACCAAGGTGACACCACCCGTGCTGACACCTCTAGTGGCGACACCACTAGGGTGACACCGCCTCTATGTGACACCATTGTTGAGGCACTGTTGGAAAACATTGAAAGCCTGAAAATTTCATAATGTGTTGGAAAGAGTCACCTTGATCTCCCATAACACTTAAAACACTAGATTCTCATATAGGAATGGACTAGAGTTGTTTGGGCCATTACATCAGATACCTTTGATACTATTCTCACACACGATAATTCAATACCAATCCCATAAGAAGGGGGGGGGGCTGAAAAACCACCATGTGAGATACCTCTCAAGAAACTCAACACTCATATAGCACAACTACCCACTAAACACATCACTGTTCAATGATAAACCACCCAGTGTTGTTCTAAATATGGATTAGATAACTTGACATCCAATAACACCTCCTCTGACATCTGAAAACCCTAACAACCATAAGAAACACCACATAAGCACAACTACTACACCGACTAAACACATGAATCATGGAATCCCATCCTCCCTGTCATGATAATATCCTCTCACTAAAAAGAAAAACCTTCTTGGTTATTCCCTTCACAACATCTAGGACAAAAATAGTCATTTCCCCATCCTTCATCCATCACAATAGTGAATGAATCAGTCTACCATATAAAGCGTCAAATAGATCCATACCAATGGAAGAGTGATAACTATTATTATAAGATAACTCCACCAAGGGTATGTTTTGTACCCAAGATCAACCAAAGTCTAAGATGGACGCCTGAAACATATCCTCCAATGTATAGATAGTATGTTCCATCTTCCCATCCATTTGAGGGTGGAAAGAAGTGATGAGGCATAACTGGGTGCCAAGGTCATGCTACAATCCCCTCTAGAATTGTTAGGTACACTGTGTATCCTGATCTGAGACAGTGGTCCTCGAAACTACATGCATCCTCACCACCTCATCCACATACCTATTAACCAAGGAATCCACTATGCCCAACTCCTTGATCTCTAAAAAGTGGGATGATTTCATCAACCAATCCACTATCACCCAGATATCATCATAAAATCCCTGAGCTCTGGGTATCCCTATGACGAAATCCATTAATATATCATCCAAATTCTTCTCAGGAATATCCAAAAGCTATAAAAAAGTACCAGGAACATAGTGATCATAATCTAACTTCTATAAAACCAAAAAATTAAATTCAAACTCCTCCACTTACCATTTCATCCTAGGCCACCAAAACTGCATCTTCATGCCATGATACTTCTTGGTAACTCTTGTATGTACCTCTATGGGTGATCCATGAAACTCAAAAAGGACTCCAATACACATCGCCACAAGAACAAACAAATTACCACAGAACAAAATCTGGTTCTGACCATCCTCCAGCCATCCCTCCAGAGCATCAACATGGCCAATACGATTACACATTACCCCTTCCAATGTGTCTCCCCTCTGAGACTCATCCACCTGATGCATTAGAAAATTATGCACCATCATCTATAACAATCATCCCCTACCACCATCCACCCTCAAATATAAGTGCAATGATTCCAACTCATCAATTTCTCTCCAAGAATATAAAGACTCCCGAACGACCTCCTTCTATGAATTCCTGTTCAATGTATCAGCCACCATATTTCCCTTTCCCGAGGTGTAGGATATTTGAAAATCAAAATCATGAAGAAACTCTATCCACCTTCACTATCATAGATTTAGATCTGGCTGGGAAAAGATATACCTCAATCCCCTGTGATCCTTGAAGACCACAAAGCACTCCCCAATGAGGTAATGTCACCAAAAAATTAGTGCAAAAACTACTGCTGCTAACTCTAGATCAGGGGTGGTATAGTTATGTTCGAGGAGACCCAATTTCCTGGACCCATAAGAGATTACTGCTCGCAGCTGCATCAACCAAAATCCAAAACCATGATGAGAAGCCTCATAAAACACTTCAAACATCACCCCTTCCTCTAGAAACCAAAGCGTTGGAACACTAACCCACTTCCCCTTCAGTTAACCAAACACTTCTTGGCATTGATCACTCCACTCAATGGCTTCATACATTCTAATAAATTCATTAAATGGCGCTAGAACTAAAGATAAATATGAAAAAAAACACTAATAATAACATATGAGACCAAGGAAACTATGAACTTCTACCATGTTACTGGGTGTTTCCCATGAAAAATATGCTTCAACCTTCAACAGGTCTACTAACACGCCCTACTGAGTCACCACATGCCCAAATAAATACACCTCCCATGTATAGAACTTGAATATAGACAACCTTTAATAGATATGATGGTGTCAAAAAAACCTTCAATATAGTTCTGAAATTCTTGACATGCTCCTCCTATGACTTCGAGTATATTAATATATCCTTGATGAATACGACAACAAAAAGATCAAGGAACTCATGGAAAATAGGGTTGAAAATTCCCATAAACAAAGTTGGTGTGGTCATAACACCACATGTCAAGACCACAAGATCGATGTTCCCATACCTTTATCTGAAAAATTTCATTGGGATATCAACCTCCTTCACCATCAACTAATGATATCCTAACTACATATCAATATTAGAAAACAAACTTTCTCTCTCAACTAGTCGAAAAGATCTTCAATCCTTGGAATGGGGTAATGGTTCTTGATAGATACCTGATTCAACTTCCAATAGTCTATAGACAACCTTAATCCATTGTCTTAATTTTTTTGAACAACACTGAAACACCTAATGGTGACAATCTAGGATGGATAAAACCATTATTTCTCAGATCTTCAATCTAAATCCTCAACTCCCACAACTCAAAAGGTTTCATCTGATAAGAAGCCATCAAAATCAGAGAATCACTGGGCTATAAGTCTATCCCAAAATCAACATCACAATAAGATGGTAGAGTAAAAAACTCCTTAGGGAAAACATCCAAAAACTCCCCAACAACTCTGGAAACCTCTATCAATGTAGCGTCCATTGATTCCAATGATAACTTGGCTAACAAGAAATAATGTGGCTCCATACACCGGCTTTCTACTTGAAAATCCTGATTGCCAATGAAAGCCACATGTCATCCATCCAAATCATAGAAAACGACTCTCCTACAGAAGTAGTCAATAATGTAATGTACAAAACATAGCTGGTCGAAGTCTGGGATGACATCGTATGGCTAAATTTTTAGTAAGAAGAGGTCACCATGAGACTGATGCAGCCCCATCATTGGTCCACACCCCCCGACACACATCAAACAAGATGGTCTAGACTCTGACTATCATACTCAACAACAGGGGCATGGGAAGCCTATCTATTTCTATTCCTAAATCATGGGATAGATATAGTGAAAAGACGAAGTGAGAATATTCTATATAAAAAACACAAGCAAGGGTATGGATCAAACTGATCATACCTCTGACGACCTCTGGCCTCACTGGAACTGTTGTCTATCCCACGTGCTACTGACCATGAAAAAATCCTATTACTCTCTACTGATGACCACCTCTGTGTCCATGCTTGGTTCATGGTCCCTAAGAATAAGGGACAAAATGAGTTTAAAAACTACCTTCTTCATATCCCCTTGGTGGAACAAAATCCTTATGTCCCTTCTATTGAAACTTTCTCACCGACAACTGCTATTGAGGCTAACACTAAGCCTTTCCACCTCCACCAAACTAAACATGCATAACTACTAGGCACTGAATATGAAGGTGGCCATTGACTCCATAAAATAAAAATGTCCACCCCCAGACCATAGGAAAAGAATAGAGACCTACAACACCCGGATGTTAGAAATGAAACTGCTGAGGTGGTCTCCCGACCAGTCGAAACCTTGAATGACCTTGCACTTGAGATCATCCATTGAAAAATATTACTCTCGAATAACTATTTTGACTCCCCTATCTTGATAAAACTCCTCATGAGTTCATCCTATTAATCATCTATTCCTTCTTATAAACCACTAGATACATTGGAAACATAAAAGGAGTAAAAACATATTGGATAGAAGGGTGGATTTCCTACTCAAGATGTCACACAGAAGACTCCTTATCCTGAAAGAGAACTAGGGAAAGACAAAGAAGATCCTTGAACTCGATAAAAAAAACTTTTGCATTGAAATAACCTCCTACTGAAGGGAGAGTAGTTCCTACGTCTTCTTTTCCCTCATTTTGAATGAAAGGAACACCACTTAGAATTCCTTCTAGAAGTCGACCCACAACATGTCTTCCTCCTTCCACTCCCATAGAAACAACATCCACCACTGGCACGCAACTCCCCACATCTAACTAAGATCCAAAGGAACTTAGTATCCAATTGGGGCCCAGATCAAACTAGTGGAAATCTCAAGCTACCCTAACTAGCCCTCTGTCTCCACATCCAAAAAACTACCCTTGTTCTTTCCCAAATCCTTTAGTTTGAAAGCATGCAACATGATTTTCCATTGGTCATCCTCATTAATAGGATCATCCCTTCAGCAATCGACCAGATCATCATGATGAACCTCTACTTTCTGATCCACACATGGATGAGGACCAGAGTCCATATATGAAAAGATAAAAAATAGTTTCAAATCTCAACTAGTATGGATCAAATATTCATTTTAACTTGATTAATTCATTTCAATAATTTTAACTATCACAAAACAACCCAACTCAAACAAGAAAAAATTCATTATGATGAATGCACCTTTCATAGGTATTTACACTATAAGAAGGTCCTTCTCACTTGGACATTCAATAAGCTCATATCATGTGCACTGGATCACTAGGGGGGGTGGTGGGTGGGTGGGGGGGGGGCTGAAATCTGGTTTCCTAGTTCGTATCCCTATCCTATGTCACACACCAAGGTAAATTGGAACTCTTTTCATACCATCACATGAAATAATCACCATGACTAAATCCAACCTATATCCTATCTCTCAAACACCAGATCTAATACCAGTTGGTCACCAACTCCTTCGTAATGAAAACCCACCAAGAATGGTAATGAAGAAAGGGAGATAATGAACCATGAGTCCCCCCTCTAGTAGGACCCAGGTTGGGGACTAGCAACGTGGGAGAATGAATATTACAATATGAGAGGAATTAACCTTTTTAAGGAAACATGATCAGGAGAACTGAAAGATCATGCACAAGAAAATCTGAGAAAAATATAAAGGAAATCCAAAACCCATCTCACATGCATATTTGAAGTATAACTTATACAAATAGAAAATTATACAAGGTAAAATAAAAAATTTAAATATAATAAGTGACTTAATAACTATCAATATCCAAGCTAGTAAGGTCCAACGAGGTCTGAGAAATCCTCTTTGAAACCTGAAAATGATTATATATATAGGGTGAGCATACATGTATACTCAGTAGGAAAACCAAGGTCTCTCATGAACACATGGAAGACACATACTCATTCTATTGTGAAAAAAGTGAATAGATAAAACAGAACCTATTATGTTAAACTAACCAACCCATCCTCACCAAGGAATGCTCACCAAATAACGCAACTTATGTAATATAATATAAAAAACATTGATGATAGGGTACCCACACTAATTTCCCACATAATAGATTCTCTCACACCCTAATGAAAAATGTCTTGGCACTCCCACCTCTTCCAAACAGACCACATCACAACCCACCCAAAGACACCAGGGTCTCAAAAACCACATCACATCCTAAAAGAAAACACTTGGTCCAGAAAACACACTAAATCACACCTGGAGACACATGAGAGACAACCACATCACATCTTACCCACAGAAACCTAGGCCAGAATGACATCACATCCTACGCATAGACACCTAGGCCTCAACCACACCTCATCCCAAAAATACCTAAGAAAGAATAACTAATCTCATCATAAAGACACCTGGGAAAGCACAAATAATCTCATCCCAAAGAAATATGGGGAAGAATAACTCGACCACACAAACATGATCCTCACAAACCACAACCTGCCCGATGAATCTTGAGCTATCACTACCTGGAAGAATGATCAGAGAAGAGTAGGTGGACAAGAATCCATCCTCCCACCAGGATGTTTGGGATAAATACCCTCCCCCATGATGATGGGGGTGTTCAAAACATTGTTCTCAACTAATGTGGGGTGCATATAGAAATCACAAGTAAAATAAAATTATATACATATATAATACTAAGCACTCATGACCCACCTATAGGTTCTTAAAACAAATGATCAAGACTAGACCACCACCTTTTCTTCCACCTCTAGTGCACAACACTACACAATCAGCCAAAAAACCAATTACACATTCAAAACCAATTTTAAACCTTTTTATACTTTATTTAAAAATTAATTGATTCATTCTATCACCAATCAGGAAACCACTAGTAAAAAATCACAACAATATACCCATAAAAAGTTACACAGAGGAGGAAAAACCATGGTAAATTAACCATCTTCTAATCACTACTTTGTTTAACACCCATTCATGACATAACATATACCGATATTGAGACACGGGGTGAATATTTCTTCATGTTATCAATGGAGAAGGAGCCGCATGAAGCAACACCAACCTTATTAAAATTCATTCATCATAATATATCATTCCATACCAAACAACGCTTGACTCAAAACCACATCCACCCTCATAGCAATCCACAACTAGATCTGTAGCCCTGCTACACAAAAATACCACACCACATTAATAGAACCAACCCCTATACACAACTATGCCCATAACCGCATCACCAAAAATACCACGGAAAAAAAATTCAAAATTAACAAGGCATATGTTCTTTAATTCCACTTGTTAATTCATGGGTTATCAAAAAAACTATATGATACAAGTGAATTATTTTATTAGCTGCATATACGTGGTGAGGAATTTTTCATATAAATGTGTTCAACTAAAAACACATTCATCCCAAAACTATCCCATGTGAAAAGAAATACCCCCAAAATCTATGATTTTTAGTGGGCAGTTAGCTCGTACAAATCAAAATATCATAAAAATAGTAAAACAGAAACATGCCTCACTTTTTCCCTAGCCCTTGCATATTAATATTAACCCTATTAAATTATATTTATATAATTTGAATTCAACTACCTTCACAAGATAAAAATTCATATACCCACCCAACATGTTTTAAAATTAAAGGATATGAAGGGATCTATACCTGGGAGAAGTGACAATCGGTACTTCCTGGCTGCACCAAAATAGGGGTGCACATGAAGCATGAAAAAATCATGGGGAACATGATCCAATAGATATAGTTCGACCGCATGAATACTATAGAATAAGGGTTCAGGTAATCTCATAAAAAGGGAAATGAATAAAAGAGGTCATTGGGGAAAGGTATATTGACCTTCAGGAGGTCTAAATAGAGCAGAAATCTAGATATGTTATTGATTTACCATTAAAGGAGGATCTGGCCAAGATAACATGTTTTGACTGAATAAAATCCCCCGAACACTTAATAATTTAAAATAATATTCATGAGATTTTCATTGGCCTCAATTCCTTTCAAATATGGAATTAATATCATTTTACGTCAAATAAAACATTGAAAAGGGAAAAACTAGAATTGGAAACATTGTTGATGTGACACTGCTAGGTGAGGTACCATTGGGCGGGACACCATTGGATAAGGTGCCGCTAGAAAAGGAACCACTAGATGTTGTACCATCATACGAGCAACTTCTAGCATGGTACACCACTTCCTAGCCACATATAAGGTGATCTAGTATCAGTAAGCGACTGCTAGGGTGAGATACTACCAGTGAGCAACCACCGAGGTGACATTGACTGGGTGACACCGGTAGGGAGTTACCGTTAGGGTGATGCTTCTAGGGTGACACTGCTTGGGTGAGATGGCCAGTGGTTAAACTGTTAGTGTGATACAGTTAGTGGTGACACCACCATGGTGACACCGCCTCCAGGTGCTGCCTTTGGTGAGGCACCATTGGGAAACATGGAAAATTGGAAAATTTCACGATGTGTTGAAAAGAGTCACCTTGATCTCCAAAAACTCCTCAAACTCTATATTCTCATAAATTAATGGACCAGAGTGGTCTGATCCATTATAATGATATTATTTTATATTATTATTTATGTATATGGTTTGACCGATGCAATCATAAACATACCATAATTAATTTATTATTAGGATTATAAAAATGATCTATTTTGGAATAAAATGATTACTATAAAAACATATGATATTATATGTAAATGTTTTAGGTTTTAGATTATATTTCACAATATTCTAATAAATAATAAATAATCTATATAAAAAATGAGATACTTTACTTTGTGGAGGCGGTATTCCACACCTAAAAAATATTTTTGTTTAACTTAGTGGAAAATGGGAAAGGTGGTTAATATTTATTCCATTATAATAATAGATTATAGTGTAAAAAAATATTGATGTCAATATATTGTAATTAGAAAACAATATTTGGTAATGTTAGATAGAACTAAATTAATTTAATAAAAAATTAGTTCTCACGTTGAGGACTTGAGTTTCCCCATAGAAGGCTTATATAAAATTAAGGTATTAAGATAAATTTATATGACTATAATATAAGGTAAGTTTAATAATATTATTGGGTAAATTAAAATGGTATAGTTTCTATTTGAAACTAAAATTTGGGAGTGTTCATGAATGGGTGGTGAGAGGTCCCTTTTATAAGTGGCCAGAATGAAATTTTAGTAAATATTTCAACTTAATATATAGAGATCCCATGATTTACATTCCAAGAAGACTAAAAAAATGGGAAATAATAGAGTGTGTATAAAATTATATCTATCCACAAATCAAACAATCAATTAGAAATTTTTTTTACCATTTTTACTCTTTTGTTTAACACTTTTTACCTTTTTTATTTTACCATAGTAAGTAAATTTTACCTAAGTAATTATTTTTTCATACCTAAAAATAAAATGTATCTTATTAAATAATTTGGGACTATTAATTACCAATATGAAATAAATTTTATTAGAATAAATTTATATGTTTAATAAAAATTAATTTTATCATTAGTGCAGGTAATGCATAAAAACCTGTTTGTAGAAGTAATCTATTTTTTAAAATAAATTATGTGTAGGATAAAATTAGAAATGAATATGATTTAAATGATATAAATTGGTTTATTTTATAATAAATAAAGGTTATGTGTCATTAAAATTAATCCAAAACTAAATTTTACAAAATAAATATTTTATTAAATAAAAAAGTAAAATATTTTCTTTTATTGAAAAATATTACTTAAGTGCATAAAAAGTTGTTTTCTAAATTAATAATTGTATTTGAAATGGTATAATGTTTTTAATTAATAAATATTTTATCATATATATTGTTTTATATTATTTGATGTCACACTTAATTCTTGATATAGTGTAAAATTCTATGATTTCAATAAAACAATATTTTTCACTATTCTCCTACAAATAAATTATTTCATAAAAATAAAAATAATTATCCTTAGATTAATTTGGATATTAGGAATTAAGAATATGATTTTAATTTTGAAAAATTAAAGTTCTTATGTTTATATATTTATCTTTTAAATGAAAATTCACAATATAAAAGAAAACTATTTTTGTTGAAAAAGATGGTTCTAAATATTAAGTCTTCATAATATTACTTCATATAAATTTATAATATAAAAAAAGTTAATATATTAGTTTATGTATTCTAATATCATATATTATCATTTGAATCATTTAAAAGTGGTTTATTTAATTTATTAATACTTTAAAAAGTTATATGAAAAAAATCATTTTATTTAATATTAGATCATATTAATTTTTTATCCTCTGAACGTAAGAAATTTTAATCATCTTATATATTTTTATATACTATATATTTTCTTAATATTATAATTTATTTATAATTTTAATATAATATATTATAGACTTTTTTGTTCTGTGTTGTGCATGAAGCAAGCTATTGAATGAAGTATTTATTTAAAGAATTATATTCCAAAATCTCAGGGTCCTATGGTGTGTGTGACCCTTGATCTTTAAAAATGCCTCCACCCTTATTTTACTATAATCTCCTGTAAAATTTCATGAAATTTCAGTTTATCATTTATAAGATTATTCAAAATCAAATAAATAAGAATTAACATGATAAATAAATATAAAAAACATATATCTTGGTTTCACTATGTTTCATAGTTTATTCACAGCCTCCAAGAATTTGTTTTAATGTGTATAAACATTAAGGATTCCCCCTCACACCTCATTTATTACCTCTTTACCTTGAAGCTATTCATTAGATAGCCTTTATTTAGATAATTATACATTTTATTAATTTTTAATGGTATGAAATTTCCAACATAAAATAATTATAATTCAACCTTGTATTTTTTATATCAAGAAGGGCACTTGTATCGTACTTTTCTCCATATTTGTTTTGAAAAATTTTTCTAATCTATACCACTTTTAAATCTTCATTTATTTTTTGAAATATTTTTTCACAACAACTGGGAACTCCATGAAAAACATTTAAGCTCCCTTAAATTTTAAAAATAAGGTTCTGAAGTATTCTAAATCTTTTCTAAAAAACATCAACTTTATTTATAGTTCATTTTTCCTTTTTATATTTTGGTGTATCTACTATTTAACTTTAGTTACAACTGATTTATCTTTATTTGAAATACCAATGTCTAGTCCATTATTTTATTCTTCAAATATAACTTTCCTTGGATAAGTAATTTTAGTGATTTTACCAAAAAAAATGTTCTCACAAGAACATTAAATTGTTAAACCACCTTTAATATTTCTATAGTTGACTTATCCATATATGACGTTATAAATGATTCTAAAGTTATGGTAAAAATACTCTACACTTTATATGTATCAAATAATTTATTTTTTTATTTTATTTAACTTTTTTCCATGTATCATAACCATGTTATTTACTATCACTTTTCAATATGTTGTTTAAATTCATAAGAATATAAGTTCAATGGGAAATATGTGAGATATCTAAAAAGGGGATATTCCTGGGTTTCTGTATACTCTATTTAATATATATATATATATATATATATATACATGATTTCAACCATTGTTTTGGGATATGTATCCATTATAGTTTTCGGATAATCCTGTTGATTTTGTTATCTATGATGATCATGGAATTAGCATGGTATTTTTGTTTTCCATAGATGTTGTACATTACATTTAACACACTATTTAAACTTAATAAATGTTGTTATAACTATCTATATTTATTTAATTATGTTCTTAAATGTAATTGTAACCACTTTTCCAAAGTAAACAAGAATGGTTTGAAATACATCTGCAATAATCTATGTGAAACACAATGAACCAAGTGAAAAAAAACATTATAAAAAATAATCAACATAAACCATGACTGAATAAGGTATAATGAATGTTGAAATGAAAATAAAAAATAAACAATGAAAAACATTTAGGTCAGAAATTTGACGATGAAGACACAAGGGGGGGGGGGTATTGTGTTCAATTTAAAATCATGACAGAAACCAAATATCTTTATTTAGTTTAATGTTATTATTTATTTATCTCTTGAAGGAAAGTAAGAATTTGAAATAAATAAATAAAAGAAAAAATTGATGTATAGTGATTTAGGGAAGGAAGATCCTATAGTCCTCTCAACCAATGCTTTATTCATGAGCTTGGTGTTTTTCACTAGAAAGTACTTTTACTGGGGACATATACTACTAAGGTAAGGTAGTTCACACTTTATAGTTAAGGATTTTACAAGGTCTTTTGGTTTATTTACAGAAAACAAGAAACTCTAAATATTAGTAAAAGAAGGTGGTATTCCACAAATGACTATATACGAGTATCCAATACTTTAAAAGAAAATAATGGACCAGGATGTAGATGTTAATATATATTTAGTACATAGTTGCACAAGAACTTAATAGTTGTATATAATATTAAATAGAACATAGTAGTAGAAAAATATTCAATATAAAATAGGATTTAATTAAATAAAAGTAGATAAAAAACCATGTATATGATAAAAAATGAATATATCTAAAGTGTATCTCTAATAAGAACTTTGTCGAACTACAAAATAATATGAATAGTGAAATACAACAACAACAATAGGAGTTGAAAAAACAAGGATCCAAACATATATGTCTCTAAAGTGAATCTGTGAAGGCAATGAAAATTATTATTTTTCAACCATATATATTTTTCTATGAATATATCTTCAGATTAATTATAAATGTGTATGTATATAAGATTAAAATCCCCATATTTATCATAATGGTCTAAATTTCTTCAAGTCAAACATATCCCTAAATATCACATGATAAATAGAAAATATTTGAATTCAAGATATTCAAATAGAGTAATAATTTTTCATAGGATTTAAAATTATCTAATATATTGAATATAATCCTTTTGAATGATTCAATAAATGAATTTAAAGAAATATTTATTTATAGAGAGGCCAATGTAGAAAAAGTGGAAATAAATGATAATTTAAAAACCCATATTTCACTAAGTCAAATGTAGCGTTTATATATATAGTGATAAACTCCAAACATACATTTGGAAATGTAAAAGTTAATACAAAATTAGGGATGATAAACCATATTATTATTCCCCAAACATAGGATCAGTTCCAAAATTAGTGATTCAGATCAATAATTTTACTCCAAATACAGTGTTCCAAAACCATATGTTCCACTTTCAAATATAGGATATAGACAAGGTTTCTTGATTATTTATAAAGCCCATCCAAAAAAAAATTTATTTGAGAAAATACATATTCCCATAGATTAAAGACTGAATATATTTACAAAATAATAATATTTATTCTAATAAAAAATATATTAAAATCTACTTTAAGAAAAATTATTGGAAACATAAATATTGTTGTTTGTGAGCATCACAATCAAAAAGAAATTGGAAAAATATTTGAATCAACAAATTATCCACAATCTACCCCATTTGGATGATCACAAAACCTATTAAAAATATAAAAAGTTAAAACAAATAGGAAATGAAATTTTATAAATATAAATATGTTGCATAATTGTCCCCCTTACAAATATAAATTTTAAGATTATTTCCCCCCTTAAAAATATATATACCAAGATAAATTTTATATATCTTTTAAATTGACTTCCACAAATTTATCATAAATTTTTCATAAACATATCCCCATTTTTGTGACATCAAAAAGAAATTATGTTACACTTTATAGAATTTTTAATGAGAGAGAATATAAAAAAATATTTAATCCAAGAGAGATAGATAAAATATAAACTTTACCTTGAATAAGATATAAAGATAAAGAAGAATCAAGAATTTTGGAAGGATTAGATGAATCATCTATACTTTCCAAACTTTTAACATTCTCACTTGGTGAAACAAAAACTCTTGACAATTGTTATATATTTCATTGAATACCTACAGATTAATTATTCAACAATGATGATGAGAAATGATTAACTAAAAACAATTTTAACACATAAATATCTGACATAGTTATATCTTCTCATCTGAGTGACTATAACTAACTTATCATCTTCACTTTAAACACATCAATGTACATTTTAGAAATTGAACATTTCTTCATATTTGTTTCCTTTTTAGGTGTATCAACAACTATTTTTGAAATATATGATTTCTTTAGATCATTATAAAAATTTCTAGAAGCATGTATATCTTCATTAAGATTTACTAATTCTTAATTTAAAATAATAAACTTGAACAAAATCTCTTCATAATGCATTACACCATTAACTATTTTGAAATTTGAATCTTTTTTTTATTATATACATTTAATTTATTTATCTTTTTCTAGAATATTTTCCCAAGGAATCCTCAAAAATGGAATCTAATTGTTCTCCAAAAAAATTCAGAAGAAGTATTAGCTTGATTTTTATTTTGAGAAAAACATTACTATGAGCATTAGGTTTGGGATATCTTCATGTTTCTTGGTCTGGTTTCTTCACATGTATTTGGAAAATATATTTCAAATAAGTAAGATGAATCGATTAAGAGGTTTCAAGAAGAATATTCTAGGGTTCTAAAGATTATTAAAATACACTTCATTATAAAAAATTTTAGATGATGATTTATATTATTGAGATGATAATATATATTAACCATTTTATATTTTAATTTTGAAAAATCATTTTTTATCTAAGAAAAATATTTTGAAAGAATATTTTACGTAAATTAATAAAATTTCTAATGAAAATTGAATTTCAAATAAAATTTTTACAAACAAAATTTTTTCCATAATAAAGTTTTAATAATAAAATCAATCACTTCATACTACTCTTCATAATCCTCTTGAATTATAAATTTAGATAATATTTTTATGTTAGATATACACATAAAAGTTTATATAAACTAATTTTTTTTTAATTTTATTTTACGTAGAATTTAAATAATAGAGTATAATAAATATTTTAATTGATTAATTCTATACATAAAATAATATAGTGAGTAAATTTAAGCAATTTAAGTATAAATAATTTCTCATCCTCTATGAAAAATAGAAAATTCATTTAAATAAAAAAATAGTATGAAATAAGCTATGGATTAATAGTTCCAACATGTATGAAGTTTCCAAAGAAATAGAAATTTTGATAATCATTAATAAGTAAATCAATGATATAAAAATGAAGTTCAATGGTTCATAACTATAATATATCAAATACAAGTTCTTTTTAGTACCCATACACTTTTGGATCTAGTAGTGTTAGAAATTAAAATTTTAGGTAACCAATTTTTTTTTGATTTGATAAGAGACTTTATAATAAAACTCAGATAATTATTTAAAATGATAAACATGTTTAATAGCTAAAAACGTTAGTTTTCAAAAATAATAGTCATTTGAAAAACTGTTGGTTATTATATAATAAAAACATTTTACAGTATAAATGCATTTTTTTCAAAGTAAGGGAAAAATTAATTCTATATAATTTTTTTTCTCCATTACTGCCTATTCTTAGTTTACCTTTATGTATTTTATTTTCTCTAGGAATATAATTTAAATAGTATTATCCGTTATTATTCATACTCAAAGTTTATTTTAGAGTATTAACTTCTTATAATAGTTACTTAATTTAATTTTAATGAGGATCATAAGAACATTTAAATTTTAAATCTAAAATTAATTTTCATAAAAATTCGTTATCATTATAATTAATATCCTAATATTTAATTTGTTTTTTAATATTTATTTAAATAATTAAATTTACTTGAAACATAAAATAATATTTATCAAGTTCTTATTATGAAAAAATTCTGGAATTAGAACTTTAAGTATTAGAAGAGTGTACCTCATTAGAATGATCTATAAGAAATATATTTACAATTTTCTTAAAAAGATTAGATTTAGAGTTTCTGATAGATTCCTCACCTGAATGAGAAGTATCACTCCATTTATTCTTCATGACTTTCTATCGTTTTCTTTTACAGTCACTTTTCAATTTAGTATTAATCACATGACTATTAGTCTTATTGTTACCCATCTACTTGGATTTATAACATCTATAATTTTATTCCATTTCATTCTCTTGTTATATAATATTTCATATATTTTATCAAGATAAGACTATTAGTTGTTTGAATATAAATAACATGAATCATATGATTCATACATAGTAGTTATAAGGGTATAATCTTCTTTTTTGATATGATTTTCAACTTCATTGTGCATATCAACTACATAAATTACCAACGGTTGAATCAATTCATCCATATTCAATTATTTAACTAGTGTAGATTAATGAATATAATTTTATATTCCATTACACTTAGAATATGAGATTCTAAGAACTATTAATGTTTGGTATGATTATTTAATTAGTTTTCTAAAGGTAGTAATGTCACATCCAAATTAATTCAATGTTTTTTTTATCTAAGTAATGATCTCTTATTCAAGTATCCTAAAAGTGTAAAATTTCAATTTCAGATTATTGTATCTTAACTATATAACATTATAAATTCCTTCATATGAAACAGAAATAATTTTTCAAAATAATTTTTACACTGATAGACTCTATTAAATTCATCAGTCTTAATCCATAGGCAATAACCTTCATTTCTCCTGAATTATGATTATATATTTTTTTGATCATCATTGCATTTTTCCAAATAACCTTTAGAAATTTCATAATTCTTTACAACCTTTAAGTAAATTATTATTCCAAGATTTTTAAAATATGTACTCATGAATTCTTTCCACAATTATTATTTATCACTATTAGGATAAGGAGAATAGATCATTGAATTATCTTCTTGAAGATATTCAAATGAGAAATGTCTTCATCAGAAAAATTAACTGGATATTGTTAGAGCCAAAATAACTCTTGAATATTCCAAAATATCCCAACCTCTGATACCACTTATTTTGTAAGATAGGTTATTATTAAGACATTAGGGGGGGGGGGTAATTATTTCCTTGAAAAAAATTAAAAAAACTAAACTCCCCCTGAGTTTAAAGTGATTATTTATTTCTCTCTTAAACCTGAGTGAGTAGCATCAATAAATAAAGAAAATAACACATCAATTTATTTTGACTTAGGGAAAAAATATTCCCTTTTCCACTCTACTAATTCTATCTCTATGAGGTTGGTGATTTTCTCTAGCAAGTCCATTTAATGACATCTTCTATAAATGAGTGCAGGCAATTGACAACTTATAATCAATAATTTTACAAGTCCTTCTAGTTCATTTATAAAAAACTAAAAACTACACAATTTTGTATGTGGAGATAAAACTCCACTAATGACTAAGTATGATCATCTGATACATAAAAAAATAATGGATTTGGATGTATATTTTGAAATATATGTAGCACTCAATTTTAGTAACCACTAAAAGTTGTATATGATCTTCAACAGAACACATAAACATCAAAATCGTCAATATCAAATAATATTTATTTAGACAGTAATATTAAAAACACCAGGAATATAATAAAACCCATATGAATCCAAAGTTTATATCTAGAAATAACATTTCCGAACTGTAGAAAATGATTAACAGTGAAATACATTAGTAGAAGCATCAGTTTAATTAATAAATATCAAAACACATATATATCCAAAGTGTATCTATGAAGGTAATGAAACATTATTATATTTCAAACACACATATTTTTATATTCAAATATCTTTATAATAATAATATATATTTATATATAAAATATTAACATCTCATTATTTATCACAATGGTCAAGCATTATTTAAGTAAAACAGCTCTATAAATATTTCATGATAAATCAAAAATATTTGAATTCAAGTAATTAAAATAGTTTCATAACTTATTTTAGAAAAAGTAATGATCTAATATATAGAATATAATCATTTTGAATTTGTCTTCAAATAACTTTAATGAGATATTTAATTATGGTGAGACCATTTCAGGAAATATAGAAATAAACCATAATTTTAAACTCCATCTTTGACTAAGTCAAATATAGGGTTTGTCTCTATAGTAATAAACTTTAAAAGTATGGTTGATATCATATGGTTGATAACAAAATTAGAGATAATGAACCATATGTTTATTCCTCAAACATAGGGTTACTTCCAAAATAAGGGTTTCTAATCCATAAAACAACTCTTAATATATAGTTCTAAAATCATGAATTCCACCTACAAACATTGGGTATGAACAATGTTTTTAGATTACTCATAAATTCCACCCAGAGTACTTTTCCATTGAGAAAATAAATATATTCCAATAGGTGAAAGACTGAATATATTTCTCAAACAAGAATAATTACTCTAATAATTAGTATCTTAAAATTCACTTAATGTAACTTTATTAGAAACATAAATGTGGTTGTTTAAGGGAATCAAAATAAAAAATAAATTAAGAAAATTTTGGAATCAACACATGCTCAAAAAAAATAAGAAACTTGAATCTAATAAAAAAAGAAAAATATAGAAAAAAAACCAATAAATGTTTTTTATGATAGATAATAAAATAGAAATAAATAAAAAAATATAAATTAAGTGAAAAAAAATTAAAAAATGAAAAAAACATCTATTAAAGAAATAATAAATAGATAAAGTATAAAAAAAGAACATATAATCAAGCAGAAAAAAAATTGAAACAAAAAGTAATCAATATAAATTAAAACTCAAAGTAATTTACAAAGTGAAATGAAAAGATAAATAAATAAACATAGATATATAATACATAAAAACAAATAAACACAAAGAATTAAAATACATTAACAAATAAAAAGAAAAAATATTTAGAAAAATATATAATGAAATTGAAACAAAGATATATAAAAATATATAAAGACATCAATCTTCAGATGGAATAAATATATCATACATAAACAAAGAAAAAATAAATAAAGATAAAATAAACAATATGAAACACATAGTAATAAAAAACAAGAAGAGAAAAAAAATAAAAAACCAAGATATAAACAAATACATAAAGAAAATATATATAAAAAAATACATAAATTAAAAATACATGAACAAATAACATATAACAAAAAAATACATAATGAAAAAATACACAAAGAACAAATAAATATTATATCATAAAATAAAAATAATAAAATAAAAATAATAACAAAGAACAAATAAAACATTAATAGAGAAGAAAAAAATATATTATAAGAAAAAATATTAAATAATCATTATAAAAAAAGAACAAATAAAAAATTCATAAACAAAGAAAGAGAAACATTATGAATATCATGATAGATTAAAAACTATAGTGTTTTTTAAACATATGTATTTAATAAAAAATCAATATATCATATAGCCTATGGGTTGGTTTGGTTTAGTCCACATATAGATATTATTTATTTTGAATGACATGTACAATATGGGTTTAAATGGATTTAAAATTTTAGATGTGTAAAATAGAAGATTCTGTCCAGTATTCCCTATTCCAAAATTTTGAGAACCCTTAATTGTTTCTCTTGGAAATTTTTATAAATTAATTATTTCATGTATCCTATTATGTCTTGTTTGGATTACCCATTATTGATTAATTTCTAATTAAATTTATATTTATTTTTCAATGCAAAAAAAAAGAAAAATATTAAAGAGATACACATGAAGTGTCTATCTAAATATTTTTAATGCATGAGAAATATGGGAATTATTCCTTCTGTTCACATTATGAGTACAATATTTCCAATATATATATCAATTAAATAATATATAATTTCCTATCATTAATCATTTTTTAATTTTTATAAATAACTTCAATTTATTTGAATAGAAATATTAAAAATAATTTTTTTTCATTGATAAATAACCCCGAAATTTATTTAATCATGGAGTATTAATTGAATTTTTTTGATATTTTGAATTCTGTATTTAATTGATAAATGACTCAATTGATGATTTTTGATTCATTAATTTCTCAGAATTTATTGATAGTTGTACACTTTTTTATATTTTGAAATTTAATTTATGTGATTCAATATATGATTAATATTAATTAATGGATTCTTTTTTAGTATAATTGATTATTTTATTTTTTTTGGGTTTAATGAAATATATTCATTAATTTTGAAAAAAATGAAATTAAAAATTAATTGAGTTTCTGAGAAAATATGATTCAAATTGATTTTTATTTTTGAATCCTAAATCTAATTATATAATCATGATTTTAATTCAATTGGATTTAATTTACTTGATTTTACTTATTTGGGGTATTAATTTGAAATTTTATTATTTAATTTTAAATCCTAAAAATTCTCTACAAAACATTTGTGTGTTATATTCAGGTCTAAAGATTCTATGTACTCAAGAAACCATGTCATTTAATTTGAAATACGGTAAAGTACATATGTTTTAACAATTTCACCCTACCAATCGACTGTAAGGAAAGCTTTCAAGGAAAGAATGATATTAAAGGCATGATGTGACCATGAGCCTCCCTTTTTGAAAGTTTTAAAAAGGACGAGAATGACCACCCACCTCTATCAAACACATCTCATCCTCTTTATAATTGAACATACCAATTACAACAAGAAATATTCCCAATTCAAGAACACCATTCCCATACCAATCTATCCTGAAGCCATGGGAGGATAAAATCATGAAGCCGTTTATAATGTTTCTGAAGCATCACACCCTACTAAGGTGGGGCTAGAAGTATGAATAACCCACATCATCTGTGGAGTCTTGATGAAGACCATGTAGGCCTACCAAAAATCAAACCAAATCTATACCAACATCCATAAGAAGAAATGGAACCCAACACCCGTAGAAATAGAATCTGAGCTCACCAGAACCTTGATTTCATAGTGGATATTGAATATGAAGCGAATTATTCCATTGTACAAGGATGAACCCAAAATATCTTTTGATACTGATATCAATTGAATAAAAAACAAGATGACATTACCTCCCTATGCCATGATGGTATTTTCTTACACTTAGGAAGTGAATCCACTTTCGTTCCTACTGATGAACAAACCCTGATCCACTATATATGTTCACCAAATATGAGTACAAATACCTCAAACTGTTCAATTCTAAATCATAAAGAACACCTAAATAGAAATTGTGCCACTAGTTTTCCCAGATCCAAGTGGAGTATAGTTGTGAAAAGAATAATATCAAATTTGAATGAATATTAGAACACAATGTTCAGTTTATTAGACAAAGAGTTATACCAACCGAACCTGACACCAAGGATTAATGTTTTTTTGTTCTATGTATAGGTATGAAGTAATAAAATATATTGGTTTAAATGGCTTTAATGTTATTGTTTCATGTTTGGATTTTAATGCATAAATGGTTTTTGTTGATTTTACCTTTTCAGAATATAACATAAATGAACCCTGTTGTGACAGTATGAGGTCATAATGTAAATTTTTAATGATAAAAACATTGTAAGTAGAGACGTTTTAATGATGAATTAGGATAAGATGACTAGGATCGATCGAAAATTAATTCCCAACCCTGATGAAACTTAGTCCATCCATAATAACATGAGCTATCCATAAATAAATCAAGTTGAAATCCAATTTTTAAGGTTTTGAATTTTTTTCTATTGCCTTCATTATAATCCTTGTGTATATATGGAGGTGAAGGAGGCCACATATCATAACCAAGATACCTATTGTGATTTAGTTGATAGGATAAAACTAAGTGATTGATTTTATATTACAATGAGTTAGAAGTTTATAGGGAAATAACATGAGTTATAGACTCTGCCAATGAAAATATTATAAGAATACAAAACCACAGACCTTTACCATGTTTAAGAATAACCACCTGAAGCTAAGATACACTAAATTTAATTTTATATGAATTTTATTTCTTCTATTTGACTCTGAGGCTGTGTATCAGTTTAAGATAATGATATTCATTTGATTATATTTAAACCAGTAGAAAATCAGATCTTGGATGACGGTAAACCTAATGAATAGGAATATAATATAATTTAACACCCAGGCACATCTAGAACCATGTGAAATCCAAGATATGAGATTTTAATGCCTAATTAAGATGAAAAACTATTTGGTACTAATTCCAATAAAATATATAAATCCCTGTCCCAACATGAACTTCATATCCTTCCCTAAAATATAATTTTATATCCATTGAAGTAAAATAGAAGTGAATAATTCAATTTGATCCTTTATGAAGGAGTATGCAGTTTTATCATGGGGGGATAATGTTTTAATATAAAATATTTGAGTATGTTAATTTAAAGAAATATAAACCATAAAGCTATGAACATGGTGAAATTTTTAATAAATAGAAGTGGGTATAAAATTTAAGGAATAATTCTGAATTTATGGGTTTATTGGAATGAAATATCTTGATAAGCACTTGGATGAAGATGGAATATTGAAGAACTAAAACCATTTCTCTATAAAAGTTGAATTGTTCACTAGAGAGGTGGTGATTCTGAAATCATCAAACCATGGATACTACTGGTGTATCTTCTCATTTTATTTAATCTTGTTATGAAAATTATCTAGTGATATAAAATTAATACATTATTTTCTTAGATGAGGAGATCATACCTACCCCAATGTGCATGAATTTAATGTTCAAATTTATTTTATATTATATTGATATATTTATGTTTATTTGAATATTTTAGGTTTTATGAGATTTAACTATGATTATGAACTTTAAAATTTATCTTCATTCTATCTCTTCACTACACACAATGGCCACTCCACTACATGAAATAGTGAGTATTGGGTGAAAGGGAGGGTGATTAGAGATATCTAATTACTATAAAAGGTGAGACTTGGGTTTACAGTGATCATTGTACTCCCCTAATCATGATAAGGCATCCAAGAGAAGGTAATCTATCTGAGGTTTCATTTGGTTGGAGAGAGAATAAGAGATAGTTTAGAAGAAATTATTATTTTTCAAGTGAGCTAAGGGGATGATCCAACATTAGGCCACTATCTCCAAATATAAATTTAAAAACCAATCAAATTTGAAAACTAGTTTTTAATAGTGAAAATAAAAATCAATTCAATTATATATTTTTTTTCACACATTGAACCCAAAAAACACAAGAGAAACACACCCATAACATTTTCCTCTCTAATAGACAACTCATGTCTGACCACTATTACATTACAATTGGGTTCTGAAATTTTATTATTGAGAACCCCTTGAAAATAAATTGTCATATGTTGAAAAATTTATGTGGAGGATAATATTTGTGTTTTAACACATTTTTTAAAATGATTTCAATAAATAACTAGGTCCAGTTTATCTCACCTCATTGGTTTTGAACTGGAGGTTGAACAAACTATTCTAGCTAGACTGAGAAATTTAAATAAAAAAACAAGATGAAATGGAATTTTTCATTGTTCCATTGGACATTTACTTATCTTAAAGATATTATTCAACCGGACTAATGTTCGAGAGTAAATAAAAGAAAATAATTTAGACAAATTGAATTTAGGTTTAAAATAATTTTGTACACCTAATTTAAACAATGAAAATTTATTTCCATGACATAATAATCAAAAATTATTTAAACTTTTTGTATGAACTAACACCTAAATAAGTTGTATGTATTGTTCAAAGAGGACCCAAAATCAAATATAATAGAATTTTATAATTCTATCAATAATTTTTATCCTAATGGAATATCCAAACACCAAGTTAGATAAATATTCGTCCCATTCACTCTTAAAGGGAAATCCAAGGAATGACTCTACAACCTCCATCCTAAGGAAATTTCTAAATGGTATAGGTTTTAGAGTGAGTTTCTATTAAATTAATTACCTTACTCAAGGAGTATTAAGATAAATAAATAGATCTATTGGATAAATTAATAAAGTAGAGAAACAATCTATGAGTTTTGGGACAAATTCAGGCATTTGACAAACTCCTTCTTTTATTAGACTTTTGAAGATCACTATTTATTGGTATACTTTTACCAATGGTAGATGGACAATGTTTAAAATCTAATATATAATTACTTTAGAAGATTATAAATAGACAAGTACCCTACTAAATTTAGAGATAATATTGGGAGGTTCTCCTAAAAATCTCAAACATTTGGTAATATAACACAATAATAGGACTACATGATGTAATTTTTTAAATACCCTATACATGAAAATAAAATTTAATATCTAACATAACATTTGATGCGACTTTCTAGGAAAACATTATAGGTTACATTATCCCCCATACCTCCAAGGGCCATCCATCATTTCTATTCTTAGGATCACTTCACTAATGGATTCCCAAACGTCCAATTAATAGAGATCTATGATATAATGTAATAGAGGTAGTTTCAATATCAATCATCAAACAAATATGGATTTTTATAATTTTATAACACTTCTCTAGGAGCTATGTACCAAGAACAATAAATATAACCATTCCATCAATATTTTAAACCATAATTAAAACCTAAAACTTTTTAAAGAGTCATCTATTAGCCATCTATAATATACCAATAAGAGAAAAATCAAGATCCCACTATAAAAGAGTCAATGAAATAACTTTTTGTATTATAGACCACTCAAAATACTACTCTCAACTCCCAAGGATCAGTACAGAATGAGCTACAAAGGTAGTACTATGAGATTTTGACTGTCATCAATGATTTAAAAATAAAGGATCATGTAAGATTCTATCTCAATCCATTCCTAACTCCATGGTCATGTTATTTATATTACATAATTTAGTGTAAATGAGTTGGGAAATAGTAAATAATCATCATCTCGAGAGAAATATGGAAGAGGAAATCCTACAACACCTAATGAATCACCCCCAGAAAAAAGATATAGATTACTAGTGGAAACACACCTAAAAATAAAGAGAAAGGGAAATCCAAAATAGAGGACTCAATCTAGCCCCAACCACACTTACCTTTAAGGATCACACCACCCATAAAATCTGTTGAGGACATAATACAATAAAGAAACTGCCTACACAATATGTGTTCATAAAGATGTCTTAGTATATATACAAGGATTTATATTCCCTACTATATTATACATTCTCAAAATAGAAAAATGTAAAGTTAAATTCCACTATCACATCTTTCTAGGTATTCTATAACGCAAGATTTATAAAATCATAATAATTGTCAATGAATAAACTCTTTCCTTTACTTTTGGTGAGGAAATATTGGATTTCAATATCATTAACTCAATAAAAGAACCAATTAAAGAGAAATATATTTTTATATTAAAATATTATTAATTACCTTATTCTTATGAAAAGGAAATTGAAATTTATAATGACATAATTAGATTAAGTGAATATTTGAAAACAACAATCATCTTGATGTATAAGTTTTCAAAAAAGATTAATTTAGAAACAGTTTTGAGTGATAAATAATTTTATGCAATTGATGAAAGTTATTTTAATAATTTACTCAAATATGGTACCAATTATTCTTCTTTACATGTGAAGGTTTCCATAATAGAGAAGACTACGTTGGAAATATTACTAAGAAGCTCCCTACATGTAATATTAAACTACTACCATAAAACATGAAATATTCCATTTTAAAAGAAAATAGAAAACCTTCATTAATAATTTCAAATAATTTAAAACAAAATCAATTGTATTAAATTTTGAAATTTTGAAAAAAAAATTGAAAGAGGAATACGAAAAAAATGACGTGTCATTAAAACATTATCCCTACCACAAGTATACATAGAATTATGTTGGAAGGTGAGTACAAACCAGTGAGACAACCCCAACGAAGGCTCAAACTAACCCTTCATGAAGTAATGATAAAGAAAATAATATGAATATTTGAAGATAGAATAATTTTTGTTATCATGGACTCATAATTGGTGATTACAATTGAATGATTCAAGAAAAAGCCAAATAAATTTTTTTCCCAAATGAATAAAATGAACTAGTGCCCACAAGAATCTAGAATAGTCAGAGAGTTTGCAATTAAAATAATATGTTGAACCATGTGATCCAAAAATACCACTTTATCATTCTCCTTGTAGAATAAATGTTTGGAGGGCTATCTAGGAGGGTCATATTTCAACCTTTATGGGTTTAATAAAACTTTTAAGTTCTTATTTCTCTAAAAGACTAAAAAAACTACCTTAAAATGTCAATTTGGTATGGTTTCCTATCGAAGGATGACTATTGGCATTTTCAATGCCTCACGTATCTTTCAGTTCTACATGGTAAATATTTTCTCAGACCTAATTGAGAGCTTCTTTTAAGTATTTATTGATGACATTACACTATATGGAACTTATTTTCATCATTTTCAAAAGATTCTAATTTTTTTAAAATATGTATTGATAATTTGTTTTTTGAATTTTGAGAAATTCCATTTTATTGTTGAAAAATAGTTTTTTGAGCCATATAAATCTAATGATTTAATTGATGTGGATGAGGCCAAAATTTGTGTTAGTTATAGACTACCTTAACTAACCACTGTGAGACACATTAGATCATTTTAGGGCATAATAGATTTTACAGAAGGTTTATTAAGTACATTAGAAAGAATTGTTTTCCCTTAACTAACCTACTCATGAAAAAATATGTCTTTTTATTCATGTAGGAGAAACTAAAAGAGAGATTAACTAATTCCCCTTTAATCCTCTCACTAAAATTTGAACACCCACTTGGGATACTCTATGATGATTCCAATAAAGATACAAGAGTTATACTTTCCCATAAGATTAAGAGACACAGATAAGTGATTTATTATGCATCATATACCCTTGACACAAATCAGATCAATATACAACAATAGAGAAGTAGTATGTGTCTTTTCTTATTTCTTTAGAGAAATTTAAATATTATATATTAAAAAGTAAAGTAAATATCTTTTCTATTCATGAAGTAATCCGTTAATTGATTAAGAAGGATAATGTGAAGACAAGTCTTATGAGTTGGATGTTTCTACTAGAATAATTAAAATTATAGATTAAGGAAATGGAAGAATATAAAGATTTTATTGTAGACCACATGAGTAGACTTTCCCACATTGCTGATGTAGAACGAATACTTAAAAAACCATGGATTAATATTTTCATGGTGGGTAGTTGTATGTATCCACTCATGTGATCTGGTATGATGATTTAGTGAACTTGCAATTCACATCAAAAGTACATCCTTTCTCTTCCAAACAAAAGAACTTAAATTAAAACCTGAATAAAAATTATTTTCCTGGGAGGATCCTTATTTCTTGAAAACCTACAATAAACAAGTCATTAGGAGGTGTATCCCAGAAGAAAATATTAAGTATTTAGTTACATTTTTTTCACACAATTTCTTATGGAGGCTAATTTGGACCACAAATAACTGCAAGTAAAATTTTAAAATATGGATTATTTTAGCTCTTAATTTTTAATGATTCATATTATTATTTTAATTTTTTCCCAAACATTTAGTTTACTAGTAGAAATTTAAAAAGTAAAGAAATATACAAAAATAGTTGATTTTATATAAAATATTTTATATATGTGGATTATATTTCATGGGAAAATTTCATATTTTATTTGAATTTTCATACATTTTTTAGTAGTGGATAATGTTTTTAAGTGAATTTAAGTAGAATTATAATGAATATATGATTTTGAAAATGTGATTGTTTTTATAAAATAAAATATTTTTATATGTTATTAGTTCCCTATAAATAATATGTGACTAAGGTACACACTTATTCAATAAAAATATGAAATCCCTAATAAAAGAATATAGAGTAAATCCGAAAACTACAACTGTCTTCCACACAAAAACCAATGAGATGGACGAGGTTTTCTATAGAGAGACCAAAGGGATCCTAAAGAATTTAGTTCAACAAAACTAGGAAAATGGAGTAAAAAGTTAGACGATTCACCATGATTATATAGTATTTCTTAAAAAAACCCCCACGTATGACTCTTTAGAGAATATTTTGTGTAAAAAAAATTCACATGCCTATTGAGTTGCAACAAAAATACTACTGGGTTCTTAAGACAATAAACATAAAATTTTGAAAACCAAAAGAATAGGGAAATCTGTAAATGATGGATCTTAGAAGAGAATAATATGACAATTACCTTTTATACAAGGGTAAATTCATATCTTCCTATTATAGACTCATCTAGAAAAGTGATTTTAAAATTGGATATAAAGATTTGATCACCTCAAGGATAAAACATATACTTGGTAAACATTACTCTAAATGGAATGAACCATACATAGTAACTACCAATATCATATTTAGTGTATTTCATATCGAGAGATCTAATTAATTAAACCCCTTAAAAGTAAATTGTTAAAAAGTGAAGCATTGTCATGACATTTTTTTGGAAAGATCTAATAGAGGATTCAAAAATCCCCTACTAACATTGAATAAAGAACCTAAAGTCTTCTATTTCATTCACAGTAGTTTAGATTCTTTTATTTTTATTTTTTTTCATTATCAAAATCCATGCTAAAAATAGAATGTAAGTTTGTTATAACTACGTATGGGTAAGAGAAGACAATTTAATTTAAGATGTAAATACCATTTTTTCATTTTATATTTAGTGTTTTCTAAAATAGATATAAAAATTTATAAATATAAAGAAACACATCATATTTAAAAAAGAAATAATAAAAAATAGGTTGACTTGTAAATTTTATACAGAACACTTTTTTATATTTTTTATTATGTTTTTTTTTCAAACCTTCATTGAGATGAACATTACCCTACATAGTTTATATTTCATGAAAGAGTTAAGAATATCATTGATTCTAAAATAATTATAATTATATGAATGCTGAGTGAATTTTTCATTTCCATTATGGAAATTTAGTTTTAGAACTAGGAAGGGGAGTGTGGGTGAAATACATTTTAGTGGAACCATAACTATAAATTTAGGTCACTGGAATTTTTGAACTTAATCAAAGTAAAATTGAACTATTTGAAGAAAAAATGCCTTACAGATCCAACTAAACACAAATTGATATAATTAATTTAAACCAAGAGTAAAATGGTGAATTAGTATACCATGGTGAATTTATAAGTCTTTAATAACTGAGTGTGTATGTTAAATCCCTAAGTAAATATTTCAATAAATGTTTTTTCAAAGTTCTTTAGACATACATATCTGAGAAAATTTTGAAAATATTAATAATTTTCTAGTAGTAAAAAATTAATTTACATAGGTCTAGGAAATATTAAACTTAAATAAGGAAGTGGTAAATATAATTATAATAAACTAATTTCATTTGTATCAATGAAGTGGAAAATTGAACTCTATTTTAAGAAACTGAAGAGAAATGAAAAAATGGATATATTCCTTATTAAAAGTTTGATTCAACATAAATTAAATTTGATCCCCTTTGGAACATCGATCATTTATTGAATTGATGTGAGTTAATTAATTGAATTAACATAAGAGTCATGGTAATACAAAAATTAAATGATCCTGTGAATTTATTCTTCTATAGATGATGTATTTAGATTTCGGCAGTCATATCTATTTTTTCTGTTTAATAAAGGAAATTAAATTAAAAACTTTTCTGGGGAGAAAACATTTATGTGTGGGGGAGTGAAGTTAGTTGAATCATTTAAAAATTTATATGTTTTTAATTGATAATTATCCACCTAATTTATTTAATCGCATGTGATTAATTATTATTATTATTTGATATTATGAATTCTGGATTTAGCTCTCAAAAGGCTTAATTGATGATTTTTATTAATTCATTAATTTTTTTAATTTACTAATAGCCATAAATTTTTTATATTTTAAATTTTAGTTAATTTTATTCTATAAAGAATAGTATATTTTAATGTATTTTTTTTATTTTAACTAATATATTCATTTTTTGAGTATACTGAAATATAAACATTGATATTGATAAAAATAAAAATTAATTGAGTTTTTTCATCCAATATGATTTAAATTTAATATGAATTGTGAATATTGAATTAAATTTTAGAATAATGATTTCAATTCATTTCTATTAAATTTAATTCATTTTGGTGTTTTTAAATTTAATTTTGAATTTTATTATATAATAATAAATCCGAAAAATCAAGTAATAAAAAATGTGTTTCTTATATGAAAGTTAGAATTTGATAAGGAACCAAGAGACCATTAAATTTATTAAAAATTCAGTAAATCACTAAAGTTTTCATAAGTTTCCCCATTCCAATCAACCATAAGGAAATCAATCATGGAAAGAAATATTCTAATGGCATGAAGTAACCATGAAGATGCGTCAATTGACCATGAGAGGACATATCCAGTATAGTGAAAATAAAAAATAAAAAAATAAAGGGATGAAGATTCCATAACTTCCATATGAAATTGATCATAGACTTATTGAAAATATTCCAAAGAATTGGATAAACTGTGATCCCCTCTTGTTGAAATTTTGTAAAAGGAAGAGAGTGACTGCAACCATCCATCAACTATATCTGTTTCTATTTATGGTAAATCATCCCGAATGAACACAAGAAATACACCTCATTCGACCACACCCTTCCACTACCAATTGACTATGAAGCCATGGGAGGATGAAATCTCAATATAGTTCACCATTCTCATGAATCAACACCACTATACTAATGTGATATTGAACAGATGAAGAAACGATGTCATTTATAAAGGATTGATGAAGAACCGTAAAGGGTAACCAAACTTAAAAACATCAAAACAAGACCAACAGAATAAGATGATTCTGATCATATATTTCCAATTTATTCAAAAATGAAATTCCACACCACCTGTTGAAACCAAAGCTCTCAGAACACAACACAGGTGGAATGGAAGCAGAGATCATTCGAATCCCAATGTCATAAAGAAGATTGAAGGCTAAGAAAACTATGATGTGAGATAATTATGAACCATTTATCTCCATCAATGAAGATCTTAATGGAATCTATAAGATTCTGACCAGACTACCCTATGTCATGATAGAAGATTCTAAAGCTAAGGATGTAGATCCTCTCCAATTCTTATTAATGAAGAAACTCTGATTCTCTATTGAAGCTCATCAAATATGGATACAAATACCTCAATCCTTGTGATTCTAAACCTTAAATAACACTTGAACTGATGTTTCACCACTAGATGTTGTCAAAAAATAGTAGATAATATTTTATTGAAGAAGAAAGTTGAACTTTAATGATTATTGAAATAACAATCTTGCTCTAGAAAAATGATTAGTGATACCAATCAGTGTCGATTCCAATCCACATCAATTTTTTCAGTCCATGTGTAGGTATGAAGTTAGGAATATAAGTGGTTCTAATTAATTAAATTTTATGGTTTCATGTGTAGATTTGATTTCCAAAAATATTTTTGTTGGTTTTCCCTTTGAATAATTCTAGGTGGATGAACATCGTTGAGGAATTATGATGTCTCTGTGTAAATTTTTTATGATAAAAACATTAAAATTTGAATCTTATTGATGATAAAGTCAGATGATATGACTAAGCCTCAATGAAAACTAAGGCTCCTTCCCAAGGAAACTAGGGCTGGGCATAACAACTTGAGATCTTCAGAAATATTTGAAGTTGAAATCCAATTTTTAAGATGTTGAATTTTTCCTGTTTTCTATATTTTTTTCTTGTGTATAGATAAAGGTGGAGGAGGTAAAAATCATTCTTAATACAATAATTGTAATTTTATTTATAGGTGTGAGGTAAAAGATGAATTTAATGTGCCAATGATATTTTGATGGACATGAAAAGAATGTGAGTTGAAGAAGCATCTGATAAAGGCATTCTAAGAACACTGAACAAAGGATCTCAGCCAAGTTGAAGAAGAACCACATGAGGCCAAGATACACTAAGTATTAGTTTGGAGAAATTATGTTGCTAATATTTTATGTTGAGACTAAGTCTGGGTAGAAGATGATGAGCTGTGTTTAAGCATATTCAAATAAGAGGACAATCTGAGATTAGATAAAGATGAATCTGTTGAGTGGGAAGATACCAAAATTTAACACTAAAAAATATACAATCCCAATTATAAACCCACATATGATATTTTAAGTCACAGTTATGATGCCCTCTTTTCCCATTCCAATTAGACATAAAAATATAAAGCCCCAAATCTACATGTACATCATCTCCTTCCTCTAAGATAAATTTAATGTCCAGTTAAGAAATAATGTAGTGAATATTTTCTCTTTGATATTCCACAATTGATTTTAGAGATTAATCATGGGGGGGGGGGTGGAAATGTTTTAATAAAAGAGATTCATGTATGTTTATTAAGAGAAATCCTAACTATAAAGTTGTGTACATAATGGGAATCAGATGAAACAAAAGTGGGATTAGAATTTGATGAATAATTCCGACTTTATAGGTTTATTGGAAACGAATATTGTGCTAATAATGTGGTTGGAGATTGTAGATTTAATAATAGGTAGAAATTATTTATAAATGATGAACTATTCACTTGATATGGGGGTGATTCCATGATCATTTAACCATGAATGTTTTTTTTCTACCTCTTCTCATTTTATTTCCTTTTCTTAATATAAATCTCTGGTGATGCCACACAAATCCATTAGCGGATGAGTAGAGGAGACCCCCTTACCGAATGTACATGAATTCAATTTTCTAACTCATATTTATTCTATATATCTCTATGGTTGTATTTTAAGATCTTAGTTTTTAGGATATTTTCCTCTTCTTATGAACCTTATAATTTTTATACCTATCATCTATGAACTACACACTTAGTCCCTTCAGTTTCACTCCACTTTGTTCGATAGTTAGTTGTGGGTGAAGAGGGTGATTAGAGATATTAAATCATCTGAATATGTGAGAGTCAAGTTTAAAGTGATCATTTTACTCCCCTACTCAATACAATACTTCTCGGAGAAGGTAATAGAAGTGATGTTTCATTGGGTTAGAGAGAGAATAATAGAGACATAAGATAAAATTATGAGTTTTCAGATGAGGTAAGTGGATGATCCATGATTAGTCCACTATCTCAAAATTTATATTTTGAAACTAATCCAACTTGATCAATTGTTTTTAATAGTGAAAATGAAAACCTGTTTAGTTGAATTTTCTTTTTTGATATTAAAACCAAAAAAAGAGATACACACGCATAACACTTTCCTATTTGTGAGATTACCCGAGTCTCAATAATACTTCATGTTACCTGGGTTATAAATGATTTTTTTGATCACACTACAATGAGTTCTAATTAACGTTCTAAGACACAACTATTCTCTAGATATACTTTTAATAGTGTTGACCACCCCAACATTTCAATTGGTGTGGTACTAGAGATATATGTGGAACATCTCATACATGATCACACGTAGACCATTTACTAGATATGCCATCTAGCATAATTTTTATTTTCAATGTTCCCTTAGAGTCATTGAGGATATTTTGACCACCTATGTTATCACCACTATTTTAATCTAATCATGATTATCGTCTACAATTTTATTATCTGATGATGGATACCACTCCTCATCTATATTATCTTATTTTACAATTTTTTTGATGTCACCATTTCTTACTTTCCCATTCTCTTTATACTTTTATGTCCATGACACATTGATGTATGCTCCAAAACATTTTGATCAACAATATGAAATTGATCATTATAGGTATATATGGGATCCCAATATCATGGTACCAGATACTAATACTTCATATCCAAGAGATCCATCAGATCCCATGTGACGCCCCGACCCCAGTTACCCAGAGTCGGTGCATAATTACATAACATTGGTATGATCACAAGAAAGATCAAGTCTCGAAAGACCGATTAGTTTAGTAGCCTTGGAAACACTAGATACAATCATAAAGTTTTACATTACATAAAAAAACATCTTGTCTTCATATCCCCTCATACTATCCCTACAGGTCATTCATAAATTACTTCTTCATAATCCTTGGAAAAATAAAACATTGAAAGGGGTGAGCTCAGATGCTCAGTAAGGATAACATTATAGCAGAAACTTTCATAGATAAGCATAAATAATTAAGGCAATTTATAATTAAAACAAAATCCATTTAAACTTGAACTTCAGCATAATATGGCAAAGATAAAATGAAATAATTCCATTTACTTATTTACATGGATATTATACTAGTCGAACAATCACATGCAATATCAATAACCACTTTCATAATGATGGAATGCATAATGCCAGACTATCATAACCACATAGCCAAGGCCTCGTGCCAAGACTACAAATAAGATTTTGTCAAGGCCTTGTGCCAAGACACTAGTTTTTCTCATGAGACCTACCGATGCATCGAGGAGCTATAGCGGGATCCACCCGTCACTTATTAAGTCCAATGAATTCCTCATATGAACAATTTTAAACATAACATAAACATTCGTATTAAAACTAGCATACGAAATGTCAATACTTTAACCACAAACCATGAATGGTATAAAAATAGCACATCCACAGTCAAACATAACTCATTCAATACAATATGGAAGATTGTATTGTACCTCAATCGATAATAATAAATGATATTGACATAGATGAAAATAACCATCAAAACAATTTGAGATAAATATCCCCCTTTTCTTGAAAACATTTAAAAGTCACACTATTTGTCAAGAAGCCATTTAAAAATAGATTTTTGAATCAAAGTGTCCTATACCACTTTCAATCTTTTAAAAGGAGTTTTAATTTTAAAACATTAATGTCCGTAAAAATAAATCCTTAAAACCATTTTTAAAACATGGACTTTAATGAGAAATATTTAGAAGAATAAGTCTTTAAATCATCTAAAAATGGTATTTTAGTTAGAGTTTCTAACCAAAAGAGAGACACTTGAATAAAAATAATTGAGGTAATGAAAACATTGTACAATCATGAGAATAAAGGGATTCATGATATACTATGTCAAAGTACATTATATACACAACATAAAAGTGATTTGGTGTATAACAACAAAGAAGTCTCAATGGAATGTAAATTGAGATGAAATCTCTCATAAAGGCCATATCCTTAGGTTAAGGATAAATCAACGACATAATTATGTGTGACAAATATAAATACATTAAATATGATTGGATATTCAGTGTAAAACAATCAAGGGACATTCACACATATTCTAGTAAAAACAACACCAATGAATTGGATGTTTATCTCAACAAATCGAGATAGAGTAAAAAGTACTCTTATCAAGTTCATACCGATGAATTTAGAATTTATCAATGGAGTGATTATGTGTATAAAAGGTATATCCACAGAAAGGGGAGTGGAAATTATGACATAATCAAATGAATAGTGATCCCACACATAATCTTGGAGTAAAATAATCAATGAAGTATGCGTAAAGCCGAATGAGTGGAAATTGAAATTTCAAATTCCCTTATCGATTAGGTAACTTATGAAACATACACCCATGAAAGAAGGATCATACAAATATGATGTAAATATACATGAATTAAAGTATATTACACAATGAATACAAACATGGGAAGTACACACACCACATGTAATAAATAAGTGGTGAACAATGGAATTCTCACGGAATTAAATTTGATATAAGAAACCCCTTACATTGTACTTTTTCATTGGTCTACGGTAGGTTAACATCCAGTATAATGGTGAAATAACTTTTATTGAATTATAAAAGAATCATTTACATTAATATGATATCATATATGATCTTTTAACATTGATTTGTTAATAATATCTTAGAATTATCGTCATTTCGGGTGTTAACGAGTTCATTTTACTTTATATTCCTTGTTATGTGAGCCATATTCGTTATTAATGGGATGTATATTATTCATATCCAGAATTATATCAAGTCCTTATATACTATTTTTAAATCATCAAATGATAATTATACTTGAATGGATATGATCGAGAATGAATCTAATCGCGTTCATGGAGATGATAGTCTGTACGTACGCATGAGCGACAATATCATTCTTTTGATATTAAAATAATATATAATTGGATGGTATATCATATATAAAGAATAAGTATCATGTTATATTTATTATTTACATGAGTTACACATCATTATTATACCAATCCAAACAATAATATATTGAATAACAATTACACCGCGACGTTGAGACGGTAAGCCGTACGTACGCACGTATGGTGACATGTTATTCAAAAGGTGGATAGAATAATGAATATGGTTGTAAAATATTTATAATAACATAACATTATATATATTATATTTGATTTATTATTTTATAATGGTAATAAAAAATAATGAAGAAGTGGAAGAAGAAAGGAACATGAAAAGGGGTGGTGAAAACATTACCTCTTCTTCGGGTTCTTCCATTTGATTTGATCAAAAGGGATCCTTAGGATGGATTTATGATCAAACTAATGTCTCTAGGTTGTAGTGAGGGAAGTTGAGAGAGTATTGGGGTAGGGTTTGGCCGAACCAAAAGGCTTTGAAGGTGTGAAGAAATGAGGAGGAGTTCCCTTTTATAAGAGGGGTGAGGGGCACCTTTGGGAAAGCTAGAAATATTAATTTATAATAAATTCATATTTGGTTTCTAATAGCTCCAAAGTTGATCATTTAAATTTTAAGGTGGGGATGGGTCTAAAACCACTCAACCAATATAATTTAGACAGGTTTGGGTCATTATATTAACCTTATCTTTAATTATTAACTCTTAGTTAATTAGTTTCACTTTTACAATGTCTCTTTGTATTTTTATATTATATGGTTAATAAAATTATCATATAAATCCAAGATACCCCCAAGTGTTACATTAATGATACACCTATAATGATATAAGTCTCTTGTCCGAACCTCAGATTTTTAGGAATTTAATATCAATTAATAATATAATATTTGTTTTAAAAAAACCTTTTATGTCAATTTTGACACTATTAAATAGTTGATTTTTGTTAAACACATAAAAGAATGATTACTTCTAAAAACGTTAATTAAATCAATCCTAATATGTCATATTAACCTATAAAATTATTTTAATTCAATAAAAGCCTCAAATTATATTTATTTGGGTATATATAATATCAATTAGTCTAATTTTTCACTATTATGGTAATTACTGCATCACCATTGTGTCATCAATAAATTAAATTATTTAATGTCTAAAAATTATAAATAAAATATCATTATGTAGTAAATCGTTTTATATTTCTAATGAATATTTATAGTCTAAAATCCAACATATATAACCCTATGTAACAATTGTTTTTCTAAAAGATATATGCTTGTGTCATTTTTGTATTCATTTTAACTTAATTAAAATAAAGTGTCCCTATCACTTACAAGTGGATCCATGGGGTCCCAAAATCGACCCAAAGATGCCCATGGTTGACCATGTATCATCCAATAGGGTTAAGACACGTTTTAGGGTAATTTAGTATTATTATCATATTATTTATTAACCCATGTTTACCAGATTTACCCTTTAACCATGGTAAATAAAATATTTACCGAATTATCCAAAATGTCTAAAAATAAAAGTTACATATTTACACAATTTAAACATCCTGATTCCAAATATGGAATCCATTTTTTCAAACTCAAAACACAGAAGTGGCTGAAATTAATTTAAAATTAATTCCCATTGTTAAAACAAAAAGCGTGTTTTTAAGAGATAATAACTATCAAAAGATTGGCACTTGTTTATGTCTGGTTTAAATGTGAAATTATATTCAACGAACCACATTGTATTAAATGGTAAAAATATATTTTAAATATAATTTAAAACCACTAAAATTCATAATTTATCACTATTAATTATTTCGATTCAAAAGGTTGTTTTTAATTAAAATTTAGTAATTGTTTTTCTATTCATCAAAATATAAAAGTTGTCTGAAAAGTACCAAAATTTCACCCTAGGCTAATTTCGTTATTCCGAATCCAAAAATAAAGTCTATTTTACCAAATTAAAAACATAAAAGTTGCATTTATTAATTTAAAATTGATTCCTTCTTTCGAAACCAAAAGGCGTATTTTTAAGAAATAATAACTATAAAAGTTTGACACTTGTTTATGTCCAATTTCAAAGTGAAATTACTTAAAATGAACATCGTTAGATTAAATAGTAAAACTATTATCTATTTATACTTCCATACCATTAAAATGTATAATTTACCAATATAAATTATTTTGATTAAAAAAGTTGTTTTCAGTTAAAATTTAGTAATTTTTCACTATTCATCCAAATATGAAAGTTATCAGAAAGACACCAAAAAATTATTGATACTAAATTCTTATGTCCCGATTATAAAGAAGAATTTCATTTTGTCAAATTGAATATATAAAAATTTCAAATATTGGTTTTAAAAAGGCTTCGCCATTAAAAGGCGGTAAAATTTCATTTTTTGAAAAATACTTCTTTTATCTGAAAAAATGAATTTGTTCATAAATCATGTCTTTGAAACTCCTAATATGGATTAAAATTATAAGGATAATATAATATTTAAAATTTAGTTAATACTATTCATAACCTCTTCTAAACAGCTAGTCTGGTAAGTCGTGGTGTACTTGAAATCAATGTTGCATACAACACACGCTATTGTATTATTCAAAGAGAAGTGTACCATGGAAGATTGGGGTGTTACATTCACCCCTCCTTCAATAAATTGAATCCTCTAAATTTTAAAAATTGGGCTTGAGAATATAATGGAAAGACCCACATCGTAAAAAGAGTCAATAAAACTATTACTTTAAAAGAAAAAAAGAGGTATAAAGGTCACCCAAGATAACCCATACTAGGATTCCAGGTTGGAAAACATTGATATGGATGATAAACTAAGTGTCATGTTCTGATGGAGAGGGATAGAAATCATGATCAGGAGAAAGTTAACAATAAGAAAACCAAAAACTTGTGTTGGGACCAACGGTCATTAATCTCCTAGTAGGAAAAGTAAACAGACAACATTTTTTGTTTTAAGTTACATTATATAAGAATGAGGAATTCATTTATGATATTGACTAAGAATATAATGATATATACTTACTTTTTAAGTAGAGTTTCATTCTTTAATAAATTTCCACCACCAACTCATTTTTTTTAAACGATGAGTATTCAAGAAGACTTGGTCACACTGGAAGAGCTAGAATAAAGTTCTATAGAATCACATGATCCATGCAGGATAAACTATATATTTACATTGTATTTAGAGATTAATCAAAACAAAAATGGTTAGTTCAAGATCTAATGATCCCCCAAAAGGATATTCCTTTAGAGAAATAAATACTAATCTTAATTTCTAAAATTAAACTAACAATACCCCAAAGTTAAATAAATACCATTCAATAATAAATTCTCCTTAAAATCCTTCAATATAATCCAAACTAATATTGAAACCCAAAACATAGAAGAATTTGATTATGTAGTCTCCCATATTAAATTGTATCTCCAAATGACATAAAATACTCTTAAAGTCACATACTTAAAAGTAATTAACCTCATCACATATTCTCTATTATAGGTTAATCATTTCCATAAATAACCCAAATCACTATAAATCCAAAATAAAAACGTAGATAAAAATATACCATTACTCTACAAATGAAACCCCATAGTATTCTATTTTCCTTGGGCATATAGTTTTCCCAACAAAGCGAACATCTTCCAAAATAACATTTATCACTTAATCACCAAATCATTTTCCTATACCAAGGGTATTCATTTGATAAGACATAAGACCCCAAATCAACTTATTATTGATCAATAAAATCATTTAACTAAAACTATTTAGTCACACTATCTAGGGACTTCACGTAGTCAAGTGGTAGCGATAAATCTCAATCTCACATTGGTTGTGGGTTCGATTCCCACAACATTGTCTGATGCGACGGGTTGTCACGCGGTCTGCATGTTGTCCTTTTCAAAAACTATGTTTTATAACATTACCAAAATGAGATAAATTCATCAAAATAACCATAACATAATTTAACCACAAATCTTATCTCGTACCATGCATTTTCATCCCAAATTATAATAACTTATAATTCTCTCAAACCCCAATGATCATATAAAACCAAATGGCTATTTATACCTATATCCACAAGAGAAGATATAATTCTTCCTCAAATATCATTCTCACATGGAAAACTGCGGGGTTACAAATACAAGTGAAAATTATTCCAAAGTAAACCCATCAAAAAGGAGCACTAATACTTTTTAATCATTTCTCAAACCATTTATTTCCACATGCCTTCTTCTTTGACCAAGAAAATATCCTATAGAATAGGGCATTCACTTGGGTAATGGCCAGGTCCCCTACATTTACGGAAAATGACTGTAAATGGACTCTTGGGACCATTTTTATCTTCTTCCATAGAACTATTCATTTTTCTTCGGCAATTATTCACTTTATGTCCTTCCTTCCCACACGTAAAGCATTTATTGGTCCCATTGAGACACTTTCACAGGTGTCTCCTACCACATTTCTTGCATGATGGAAATTGAGGGTTCTTTTCTCCATGGTCTCCATTGTTGGATCTCTTATCATTCATCACCTTTCTCTTCCTTATTGAGTCCGGGAGTTGGTTAATATATATGTTGTTGATCATATTTTTGGAAAACTGATTTGGCATAAAGACGATATCTTTTACTCCTATCAACATTCCATTTTGTTGCTCATTAACACCACCGTTCCCACCTTGTACATCATTCTCAAAGTCACTATGACTTACTTGGAATCTAGACATTGACTAAAACCAGAAACCATTGTTTGAGTAACAGTAGTCATAAAATCATTTAGAGATTAACATGTCACCATATTCTCAATTTGAAACACATTAGGATTAACCAAGGTCATTTACTCTCATCTTATATATATATTACTTTAAATCGGTTTGTAAAGAAAATGTAAATTATCCTAAGCATATCCCCCATGAGTGTCGTAACCAAGAGTGCAGTAAGGCCCATTGTCGTGCACCCGTTCCCGTTCGAGTCTAGCTCAAAGTAGTGTTTTTGGGTTTTACCCCTAGGTACATCTGTGCCAGAGCTGCCTCTACCTGCTCGTATCCAGACATGGATTTATTGATCGGAAAACTCAAAAAATCTCTACAATATCAAAATTCTAGGAAGTTATTCTATACTAAGCCTCAAAGTTCATCTTAGGTCTACGTTCTCTAATCAGAGTTTATCTAAATATAGCTTCCAAGGTTTGTACTAAAATTCCTCTGATACCAACTGTAACACCCCGACCCCAGTTACCCAAAGTTGGTGCATTATTACATAACATTGGCATGATCAAAATGAAGGTCAAGTCTCAAAAGACCGATTAGTTTAGTATCCTTGGAAACACTAGATACAATCATAAAGTTTTACATTACATAAAAAAACATCTTGTCTTCATATCCCCTCATACTATCCCTGCAGGTCATTCATAAATTACTTCTTCATAATCCTGGGAAAAATAAAACATTGAAAGGGGTGAGCTCAGATGCTCAGTAAGGATAACATTATAGCAGAAACTTTCATAGATAAGCATAAACACATAAGGCAATTTATAATTAAAACAAAATCCTTTTAAACTTGAACTTCAGCATAATATGGAAAAGATAAAATGAAATAATTCCATTTACTTATTCACATGGATATTCTACTAGTCGAACAATCACATGCAATATCAATAACCACTTTCATAATGATGGAATGCATAATTCCAGACTATCAAAACCACATAGCCAAGGCCTCGTGCCAAGAATACAAATAAGATTTTGTCAAGGCCTTATGCCAAGACACTAGTTTGTCTAATGAGACCTAACGATGCATCGAGGAGCTATAGCGGGCTCCACCCGTCACTTATTAAGTCCAATACATTCCTCATATGAACAGGTTTAAACATAACATAAACATTCGTATTAAAACTAGCATACGAAATGTCAATACTTTAACCACAAGCCATGAATGGTATAAAAATAGCACATCCACAATCAAACATAACTCATTCAATACAATATGGAAGATTGTATTGTACCTCAATTGATAATAATGAATGATATTTACATAGATTAAAATAACCATCAAAACTATTTGAGATAAATATCCCCCTTTTCTTGAAAACATTTAAAAGTCACACTATTTTTCAAGAAGCCATTTAAAAATAGATTTTTGAATCAAAGTGTCCCATACCACTTTGAAACTCTTAAAATGAGTTATAATTTGAAAACTTTAATATCCATATAAATAAATCCTTGAAACCATTTTTAAAAAATGAACATTAATGAGCAAGATTTAGAAGAATAAGTCTTTAAAACAATTAAAAATGGTATTTTAATTAGAGTTTCTAACCAAAAGAGAGACACTTGAATACAAATAATTGAGGTAATCAAAATTATGTAATATAATGAGAATAAATGTATTCATGATATACTATGTCAAAGTACATTATATACACCACATAAAAGTGATTTGGTGTATAACAACAAAGACGTCTCAATAGAATGTAAATTGAGATGAAATCTCTCATAAAGGCCGTATCGTTAGGTTAAAGATAAATCAATGACATAATTATGTGTGACAAATATAAATACACTAAATATGATTGGATATTCAGTGTAAAACAATCAAGGGACATTCACACATATTCTAGTAAAAACAACACCAATGAATTGGATGTTTATCTCAACAAATCGAGATTGAATAAAAATTACTCTTATCAAGTTCATACCGATGACTTGAGAATTTATCAATAGAGTGATTATGTGTATAAAAAGTATATCCACAGAAAGGGGTGTGGAAATTATGACATAATCAAATGAATAGTGATCCCACACATAATCTTGGAGTAAAATAATCAATGAAGTATGCGTAAAGCCGAATGAGTGGAAATTGAAATTTCATATTCCCTTATCAATTAGGTAACTTATGAAACATACACCCATGAAATAAGGATCATACAATGATGATGTAAATATACATGAATTAAATTATATTACACAATGAATACAAACTTGGATAGTACACACACCACATGTAATAAATAAGTGGTGAACAATGGAATTCTCACGGAATTAAAAGTGAGATAAGAAACCCCTTACTTTGTACTTTTTCCTTGGTCGACAGTAGGTTAACGTCCTGTATAATGGTGAAATAATTTTTATTGAATTATAAAATAATCATTTACATTAATATGATATCATATATGATCTTTTAACATTGATTTGTTAATAATATCTTAGAATTATCGTCATTTCGTGTGTTAACGGGTTCATTTTACTTTATATTCTTTGTTATGTGAGCCATATTAGTTATTAATGGGATGTATATTATTCATATCCAGAATTATATCAAGTCCTTAGATACTATTTTTAAATCATCAAATTATAATTATACTTTAATGGATATGATGGAGAATGAATCTCATCACGTTCGTGGAGACGGTAGTCCGTACGTATGCACGAGCGACAATATCATTCTTTTGATATTAAAATAATATATAATTCGATGGTATATCATATATACAGAATCATTATCATGTTATATTTATTATTTACATGATTTACACATCATTATTATACCCATCCAAATAATAATATATTGAATAACAATTACACCACGACGTGGAGTCGGTAAGGCGTATGTACGAACGTATGGTGACATGTTATTCAAAGTGTGAATAGAATACTGAATATGGTTATACCATATTTATAATAACATCACAGTATATATATGATACTGGAGTTATTATTTTATAATGGTAATAACAAATAAAGAATAAGTGGAAGAATAAAGGAACTTGAAAATGGGTGGTGAAAACATTAACTCTTCTTCAGGTTCTTCCTTTTGATTTGATCAAAAGGGCTCCATAGGATGGCTCTCTGATCAAAATAAGGTCTCTAGGTTATAGTGAGGGAAGTTGATAGAGTATTTGGGCAGGGTTTGGCCGAACCAAAAGGCTTTTAAGGTGTGAAGAAATGAGAAGGAGGAGTGCCCTTTTATAAGAGGGGTGAGGGGCACCTTTGGAAAAGCTAGAAATATTAATTTATAATAAATTCATATTCGGTTTCTAATAGATAAAAATTTTATTATTTAAAGGTTAAGGTGGGTATGGGTCTAAAACCACACAACCAATATAATTTATACAGGTTTGGGTCATTATATTAACCTTATCTTTTAGTATTAACTCTTAGTTAATTAGTTTCACTTTTACAATGTCTCTTTGTAGTTTTATATTATATGGTTAATAAACTTACCATATACATCCAAGAGACCCCCAAGTGTTCCATTAATGATACAACTATCATGATATAAGTCTCTTGGCTGAACCTTAGATTTTTAGGAATTTAATATCAATTAATAATATAATATTTGTTTTAAACAAATCTTTTATGTCAATTTTGACACTATTCAATAGTTGATTTTTGTGAAACACATAACAGAATTATTACATTGAAAAAAGTTAATTAAACCAATCCTAATATGTCATATTAACCTATAGAATTAGTGTAATTCAATAGAAGTCTAAAATTATATTTATTTGTGTATTTAAAATATCAATTATTCTAATTGTTCACTATTATTGTAATTACTGCATCACCATTGTGTCATAAATAAATTAAATTATTTAATGTCTAAAATTATAAATAAAATATCATTATTTAGGAAATATTTTTAGATTTCTAATGAATATTTATAGTCTAAATTCCAACATATATAATCCTATGTAAAAATTTTTGTACTAAAAGATATATGCTTGTGTCATTTTTGTATTCATTTTAACTTAATTAAAATAAAGTGTCCCTATCACTTACAAGTGGATCCATGGGGTCCCGAAATCGACCCAAAGATGCCCATGGTCGACCATGTATCAACAAATAGGGTTAAGACACGTTTTAGGGTAATTTAGTATTATTATAATATTATTTTGTTAACCCTTGTTTACCGGATTTACCCTTTAACCATGGTAAATAAAATATTTACCGAAGTAATTATACAAAATGGCTAAAAAGAAAAGTTACCTATTTACACAATTTGAACATACTAATTACAAATATGGAATCCATTTTTCCAAATTCAAAACACAGAAGTGGCAGAAATTAATTTAAAATTAATTCCCGTTGTTAAAACAAAAAGCGTGTTTTTAAGAGATAATAACTATCAAAAGATTGGCACTTGTTTATGTCTGGTTTAAATGTGAAATTATATTCAATTACCCACATTGTATTACATGGTAAAAATATATTTTAAATATAATTTTAAACTACTCAAATTCATAATTTATCACTATTAATTATTTCAAATAAAAAAGTTGTTTTTAATTACAATTTAGTAATTTTTTACTATTCATCAAAATATAAAAGTTATCTGAAAAGTTCCAAAATTTCACCCTAGGATAATTTCGTTATTCCTAATCAAAAAATGAAGTCTATTTTACCAAATTAAAACACAAAAGTTTCATTTATTACTTTAAAATTGATTCCTTCTTTCGAAACCAAAAGGCGTATTTTTAAGAAATAATAACTATCAAAAGTTTGACACTTGTTTATGTCCAATTTCAAGGTGAAATTACTTAAACTGACCATCATTAGATTAAATAGTAAAAATATAATGTATTTATCTTTCCAAACCATTAAAATGTATAATTTAACAATATTAATTATTTTGATTAAAAAAGTTGTTTTCAGTTAAAAATTAGTAATTTTTCACTATTCACCCAAATATGAAAGTTATCAGAAAGACACCAAACAATTATTGATACTAAATTCTTATGTCTCGATTCTAAAGAAGAATTTAATTTTTTCAAATTGAATATATAAAAGTTTAAAATATTGGTTTTAAAAAGGCTTCGCCATTAAAAGGTGGTAAAATTTTATTTTTTGAAAAATACTTCTTTTATCTGAAAAAATGAATTTGTTCATAAATCATGTCATAGAAACTCATAATATGGATTAAAATTATAAGGATAATATAATATTTAAAATTTAGTTAATACAATTCATAACCTCTTCTGAACGGCTAGTTTGGTAAGTTGTGGTGTATTTGAACTCAGTGTTGCGTACAACACATGCTATTGTATTTTTCAAAGAGAAGTGTACCGTGGAAGATTGGGGTGTTACAGCCCACTGATCAACCTACCTCTGACATATATACATAACACTATTATATTTTGTAACCTTTATTTATTTTCAATATAAGATGTGTTAATTTAGTAATTTTATTTTATTCTTTCATAATTGTATCTACTACAATTAAGATGTGTGGGAATACTCACATCCCTGATGTGTGGAACAATTAGACATGGGTACTGGTTGAACATAATGAAGACAATAAAATTATTGGTAAACTTGGGAGAGAATAAATGAGTTTTGTAGTTATGATTTCCAAATATTGTAACATCATTACCATGAATACATTCACATAGTGTAACATTGGAGATGGAATAAAGTATAATTCATGGGCTCATATATGGGTTATAAAATTTATTAAATTAAATTGTATATTATGATTTTATTTATATTAATTAATATTTTAGTTGCATCATTGCTATACTTTTCTTGATGATGAAGTTGTGATGGCTACACAACTAATGTAATTACGTGATATTTATAGCGCATATAATCCTGCGTTATATATTTATTACAATGATAAACTTGGAACAAATTTAGAGGGTATATCAACCTTTAATGATTTTCTAATCACACAATACCAAGATTTTATTTCTTATTAGAGTAGTGATTGGTTTATGGTATTATTTTAATTTGATTATTTTAATTTTAAATGAATATGTTTTCCATCAAAATATTGAATCTTAAACTAATAAGTTTTTTATAGATTATTTAGAAATAAAAAAGGTGTTCTATTAGATATTTACCCTCTTTAGGATAAACAAATAACACAAAATATGGAAGAAGACATGTTTTTTCTAATAAAAACGAGAATGATTAAATTGTTAAGAATTTTGAGAATTAGATTCATAATATTGTAGATTAAATTTTACTTATATAGGGTTTAATCATTAATAATATTATTGAAAATTATTTTCAAGCACTAGCTTTTATAGCTAGTGGCGTTGAAAATTAAATGGAATGAAACATAAGTGAAATGGTTTTTCTCAAGCAGAAGGAATACATATTAGTGTGATTTAAATTAAAATATATAAGAAGATATAGTAAGATTTATTATATGCCTTAAATTTTTTAAATTTATTTTCTACATATTTATTTATATTACAATTTAAATAGAGTTGTCTAGAGGATCTCCAAGAGAAAAGAGATGGAAACTACGACCCTAATTATCATTTGTGATAGGCGGTAGGGGAGGATAAAAAAAGCTTCTTTTGTCGACATGAGAAGTATATCATGCATAATAGGTATTGACTAACTTCTAGAAATGAAAAAACCTCTACTAGTACCGAGTAATAATTGAAATAGGAATATGTAAAAGCTACAATGAAAAAAATCAGCAATATAGGTACATGAAAGCTGTGAAAAACTTCATGGAGTAGTTCATGAAAGAAATAATGGATATGTGTCAATAAATTTATCTATGTTTTGTTATAGTTATTGATACATTTATTTTTATGATGTAGTCATTGTCTGATTATTTGAGTGATATTAATAAAAGTATTAATGGTGATAAAGGTAATGAAATTATGGGTGATTACAGTGATAAAGAAGTTCTTTATAATGATTCCTCTTATGATTTTCTTTATGAGAATGATGGTAGTGATGAACATGATAATGGTGGTGATACTGATGAAGTTTTTTAGAGTGATATATTCTTCTTCTCTATTTATAAATTTATATTTATGATATTTGAACTTTATAGATAGAGTTTTATAATAGAAAATAATTTTATAAAAGTTCTATCATTTTATTTTTATGTTATTAACTAGTAAAATGTGAAATATAAAATATTTCATGTTTTGAATGTGTATTGTGACAGGTGGAATATATATTTTATTTATTGGTTGTTATATATTTGTTATTGGTTATTTTCATAGGGTTAAGGATGGGTGGATGTGTTTCCTTGTAGAGAAGTCTATATGAATAGTTCTTTGAACTATTGGTATAGTCTTATACCAATGGTTCATTAGAACCTTTGGTATAGGCCATCTATACATATAGTTATTGAGAAATTTTGGTAGAGGATAATCTCAATGGATCTATACCAAATATTCATAAAACCATTGGTATAAATCCTTCTTGATATCCTATCATCTAATGTGTTGGGAAACCATTAGAATATGCTATACTAATGGTTCCTAGGACTAAATAATGGTTTTGAATAATTTGTATAGCTATAATTTCTTGTATCTCCTCTTTTCAATGTTTGAAATTCAGTAACATCAAAAAAGTGTGTAACATGAAATATAATTATCTAGGGGGTTTTTTCAACACATGCATAGCCTTATTTAACATGAAAATATATACTTAATCTTCACCAATCAAGAAACTATTTGGATTCTCAATGTACACTTCCTCTTTTGGCTCTCTATTAAGGAAGGATGACTTTACATCCATTTGAAGGATCATGTATTTCCTTAGTATTACAATAGTAAGAAATATCATAATGGAATCAATCCTAGAAACTAGTGAAAAATTATCATCAAGATCGATTCCTTCTACTTATAAATACCCTTTACATACAACACTTTCCTGATTACATACCGTTATGAATCTTTTATTTAGTTTGTTATGAAGCACCCAATTTATTAAGATGAAATTAGTATTTGTTAACTTGGGTAAAAATTATTAAATTTGATTTTTTTATTCTGATTTAACTCATAACTATAGAATCAGATCACTCTTGATTCTCCAAATCAAGCTTCACATATCTTTGTTCAACTTGAGAAAATAGTGAGGTATGTGTTATTTTCCTCAAATTTCTTTTAGTATGAACCTTTTTTAATTATTTTCCAATGATATTTTGGACCTCCGCCTACTTTAATAGCTTTCTATAAGATGAATAAGGTTATTATACATTACTTAAAATGGATATATCATCTTATTAATCCTGAACTTCTTCTAAATTCTTGTTATTTTCAGAATTAACACTCTGCTTCTCAACAAAACTTCTCTATCATCATCGACTATATAATTTTATTCTATATGTTTATTTTCATTAAATTTTTTTATAATATCATCACATCAATAGAATCCACAATATTTCTTATTTATTTATTATAAAAGTACCATTTTATTCTATTTATAGGATAACCTAGGAATATTTTATCAAGTCCTATCTACTTCAATATTCCACTATTTTAACCTTTCAATTTGATAATACAAGGGCCTTCCAAACACCCATAAATAATTAAAACTTGGGAAATTATTACAATACATATAATATGGAGAAAAATATAAATATGGTCGATACAAACATAGTTTTTGAATAAGAATAATTATACCAAAAACATTTTTCTAGAAATATCATGTATATACTCAATCAACATAGTATGATCCATCTACACCAAAAATATGTTCTTCCATTAAATAATACCATTTTTTAGTAGTCTTTATAGTGCACATAGAACTTGTTGAATACAATTATTCTTAATACACTCTTTAAATATTCAACTAGTATATTAAATTTTATTATCTATCCATATCTTATTCAAGTAGAAACCACAATCCTTATCACCACTTCTTCTAAAACACTTAAATATTCTCAGAGCCTCAAGCATATAATTCATGAATGTATGAAATACGAGTAAATTCATCTATAAAATAAATAAAACAATTATCACTACTTTTATTTCACTTCCTCATAGGCCCAGAAATGACCAAATGAATAAATTCTAGTGGATGAGATGTTGGAACCTCACATTTCTTATATGGAGAAATAACAATCCTCCCCTTTTTAACTGTTGAGAACATTCAATTTCTATCTATATATCGCTTCATTATAATTACATCAATAATATTCCGTCCTTAGGTAATATTAATCGTGTTTTTTTGGCCATGTTGACTAATTATTCTGTGCCATAATTGATATTACACATTTAAGATTAAGAAGCATGAGTTTCAACATCAACTATGTGAAACAATTTACCATGTGTTCACTATCCTAATAATAATATACAACCATATTTTAACCTCTTCATAAAGAATAAAAATTGATTTAACACCACTTCATTTCATTTATTACATAGATAACATACACTTAATAAATTATGTTTTATCCCATTAATATATAAAATTTTCTTGTACCTACACTTATTCTTTCTAATAAATATCAATCAATTTTCTTTTATTTTAAGTGAACCACCATTTCCAAATGACACTAAACCTTCGGTACACTTTTTTTACTTCCTTAAATAGTTTTAAATATCCAATTATGTGTGAATAAACTATCTAGAAACCATAAACATTATTTTTATGATTTTTCTAGTGAAAGCTAAATAAGGAAACCATTGTATTTTACCTTTAATTTGTTTTCTTATGATTATTTTGAGAATTAAACTTCATACATATTTTTTCAGGTTTATTAGTGAGACAATCCCTTAAAAAGTGTCCAAGATGGTCATATCATTTATAAAACCATCCAATGATTGAAACATTTTATCAATCCCTTGTTCAAAAACTTCAGGTTTATTTTGAAATTTCTTACTCTATGTGGATTGATTCACTCTCAAATATTTTATATTATATCTTCTAGGATCATATAAATAATAAAAATTAAACCAATATCTCCTTAAAAGTATACCAAGGACTCTATAGTGCTAATAATATCTATAAAAGCAATACATTCCATTGAAAATATTTTGTTGTCAATGTATTGAAAACTAATTTTATTTCTTCATTTGACCCTCAATTTTGGATCCATTTTATAAAAAAATTATAGAATCCCAAAAATTTTCTCTTCACTCAAGAATTCATTCCAATATTTTCTCTATCACCAATTTTAATTGTTTTTTTCTTTCACATTAGTGTTACCATAATTTATTGATTTTAGAGAATCATTATTTTTTAAAAAAACTCAATCTTCTTCACTTATAACTTATAATGAGACTATCTATAAATTCATCTTAAATGATTACCACCCTATTATTGTTATCTTTTTTAATATACTTGAATCTTATCATTATGTGAGAATTAAACTCCTTTTACAATAATCTTCTTTGTGTTTTCTCTAAATTCTTTAATAGAATTTTAAAAATTAGATTTGTACTTATCTGAGTAATTTTTAAAATTTATTAACTTTTGTTTTAAAATGTAATGATCTTTATCCTTTTCTTCAACTCTCTCTTTTATTTCAAATTTTTAATACTTATCTTCAAAACTCATTCAAGTCTTGAATATCTGTCATCAAAATTAACTCATTATTAGAGTATAAAGAATCATTAATAGATGAAGATTTATTTCTTTTATTTAAATTCTCTATAACCATTTAAAATTTTGATTTTTTTGAAATAAATTCATTGAGTTACTTCTTAAAAAACCCAATTTCAGTTTTTTCCTCACATTCACTACTATTTATTTCATCGGTAATGAACTCTTCCTTATTAACTTTTGAAATAAAAGAATTATTATTAGATTCAATTTTAGTCTCAAATTCTCTTCATCATTTTCATCTTCATTAGAATCATCATATTATATAATCAAATTTTCTTAATAGTTTTTTTATCTTAAATATTTAATTGAAATTTCCTTTTCATCCGTGCAAATTTTCTTTAAAACACCACCCTTACAAAAATTATATGAAATTGTAATACTATGAAAATAATTTAGTGGGAGTGTGAACATATTAAGGTATTTAAGTACTAAGGTATTTACATCAAACATGTCTAGAAAAATGAATATTATCTTCTCGAAAACTAGAGCTTCCTCTAAATACTCACAAAAACCTATAACAGTTCTTAAAATTTCATTAACTCATGTGAAAAAGTTATCTATTATTTCATCTTTATTAATTTTTAGATCTTTATATTTGAACTATCAAAATTATTTTTTGTCTTGTTTCATGTTTTCATTTCCTTTGTAGATATTTTCCAATACATCTCAAATTACATTTTTAGGTTTTTTCATTTCACTTTAAGAAACTAATTTATTGAAATATATATAAAAATAATATTTCTTGCATGATCATAATTAATTAAATTCATTATATCAACTAATTTAATAGATGCAATTTCATCACTAGGAATAAAACCATCAATTAAATCCAATACATCATCCAACCAAATAGATTAATAATAAGGAAACATCCAATATTTCCATATTTAATAATTTTTCTAAATGAAAGTTAGAATCCACTTATTATTCAATAAATTAATATCATACATATTCATGGAATAAATTTAGTGACCAAATATTAAAACATAGAAGAATTATTTTTATTAAAAATTAAATAGTTTATCATCCCTGAAGGGAACAAGATTATTTTTCTACCACTTGAAAAGGACCTACAAGATCAGTGAGAATTCACTTTGTGAGTAAATCAATTAATTAAATTCCTTTTTTGGTTTCTTTTAAAAAAACCTTAATTTCCTATTAAAAAGTATAAAACGATTATTTTCACACAAACTATAGAACACACATACATGTACAAAACATTTTACAAAGTTCAGTACTCAAAATGAGTAGTCCATCCTTAGTATGATGAATAATCATCTAAGACCATAACGTTTTATAGTATGATCATTATAGATTATAAATGAGCATTTAATATCCATATAATCATGAAACAAAATATTTCTCATGAATTTTTTAAATATCTATAGCACAAAATAAAAAATAAAAAATATGTTTTCCAACAACAAGAGAGTCTTTAACTATAGAATAGTTTTATCGAGTTAAGTTTGTGTTTCTTCTTCGTCTTCTTTATCTTATTTTTATTCTTATTCTAATTATACAAAAAATAATTATTATCATCTTACTCTTACATTATAAACCTAAATTAATCTATTTGTTTCTATTTTTAGTGAATTTAATAAATTCTAATAGTAGTAAAATATATATTTATTTCTAGAAATAGTTGCGATATTCACATTCATATTTTAATTTTAAATTCATATTCAAAATTATAAGTTCCTTAAATTTCTCTAAAATTCCGATAAAATTATCTCACTTATTTCTTATATATTCATTACGTTACAGGTAATCATGGAGTGTCTATATTATCTATGGTGTGACAAATAATTTCTATAATTCCTTATCCCCTCTATTTTTAGCTGCCTTATTCATGGTACAACAATCCATTTATATTCATCTAGATGTACATATCATGGAAGGACAATATGAATCCTTGTGTGATATATTTAATAACCTCAAAATAGTATAGACAATAATTATCATAGATTTTCATCAAAACATGGATTATTTAAAATCATAAACACATGGTATTAATCATGGTGTGATAAATATATTTACATCATGATCCTTATTTTTAATCTGCTTGAATCAAAATTACCCTTTTTTATATTAGTACATGTAAGAATAACTTTAGAATCGACATATTAATTTCAAAATTCTTATTAACTTTTATAAAATCATTCTTTTTAACTCCCGGATAGTGTCAAAAACTTAATATTAAATTCTATAAAATATCCCTCTAACTTATAAATCTCTACATTTTGTCTTAGCCTAGAATCCTCTATATATTTCAAAACAACTCTTAGGTAAGATCATAATGAATTTTAAATATTATAAATTTTGACAAATTTCATGATTTATTCTATAATGGATTTTATTTATTTATTATATTGAATTTTACAAATCAACGACTTTTCTAAATTTATGATGTTTTCTCAAGATGACCATTACATATATATGGTGTCTTAGAAAACATAACTAATTTTATTGTCACTTATTTGAGTTAATATCATGAATCATAAGAGGTATTTTTTATATACATGGACTTAACCAAAATTAACTAATTTTATCAAAGTTACTTATATATAATGATAATTGTTACTCCTACATATACTAGGACTTTATCAGCATTCAGAAAAAATTCTGTTCAACTCCAAAACAATTCTGAATAACTATTGATTTCTCTAAAATACATCCAAACATATTTCAAACACTTCAGAACATCTAGATACGCTTCACCTAACATAATAAAATCTATTTAATGTGAGTTTAAATATTATTATGTATTCACATAAGGATTAACATAAAAACCATATTCACTCCATTTTCATCACATACTTTCATTACTTTTACAAATATCCATTAAAGGGATCGTTCCTAAACATTAAAAATAAATATAAAATTCCAAGATTTAAAAAATTTAATGATGTCAAAATATTCATAAATAAAATATTGGTCTTAATTACATTTTACACAAGCACTACTTCCTAACGTAATCCTGCCTCTATATTGTAGATCACTTTTAAAAAATTATCATTGATCATCTTCTCCATTAGAATATATCACTCACTAATAAGTAAATATGCATAGATTCCACTTGAATATATTTCTTTTTTGAATTATCTTTCTCAAACTAATTTTCTAATAGATTATGAAACAGATACTAAGGTATCATGGTTTTACAAATATAAATACACTAATTGGAAACCAAAAACAAAATTTCATTATGAAAACACATCTATTATATATTTTTATATATAATTAATAAGTATTCATTCAAATACAACTAATCAAATTACACCAATAATTAATAAAAACACATAGGAATTCACAAATTACATGTCCCTATGTGAGAAAATAATTCTTTAATACCCCAATACTCACCCTTAGTTGAGTGAGAATCCTATACCAAACTATAATTTATAAAAATACAATTGCAATAACAAAGTACTTGGGTATGTTGGATGTATACTATGGTTATGTTTTCCAAGAACAAATAAATTAATTATATATCAAGTCTTGATTACAAATCTCCAACCCACCAAATCCTAAATATCCTGATAATAGAAAATAAACCACTATGATACCATTTTTAATGTCCCACCCTGACCTGATCATGTTTCCAAGATTAAATAAAACATTGGCTCAAGTGTGCTCGCTGATCACTAGAGGTGGGTGACTAACATCGAGGGTTTGCTAATATAACATGGGTAGTGATTTAAAATTTAATGATACATCACATTAATATACCAAAATAAACATTTCAGCTATAATAATAATTGGAAAAAATATAAACATAGTCAACATATCATAATAATAACCCATATGTTCCCAAAAATATAATTCATGTAAACATGAGTCAAAAGTAAATCTCGTGTACCATATTATAATAATAAAAATGAAAAAAGTAAATCCAAGCATGAACAAACCCTTTTATATTACTCCAAAAGAACACAAACTCAGCTTTAGGATGTCCCCTAATATCATATCCTTTCTAGAGAGGCATTTTCTATTTACGTAAAAGGCCATGAATATAATTTGTACACACATGAGGTGTGTATATATAAATAGTAAGAATATAATCCTTAATAAAAACAACTAGAACCCCATATGTCTAAAGTATTTAATTGTGGTCATATATAAAATGTTTAAATCTTTAAATGATTTAACAATATCAATTTTTATTATAAAACTAATGTATTAGGTAAAAAAACTCACTAAAATGATTTCATACTTGCTTAGGCCAATACAACATAAGAAATTATTTCCGAAAACATGGATCATCATTATCTCACATTTAAAACTCATAGAATCACCTATTCTCTTAAGCCTAACTCAAGATCAATCAAAGAATAAGGCTCTCACATCAATATCTCAAAACTCATTCAACCCAAGGCTCCCAAAAAATAACCAAATTCTTGGAACCTTCACAATCACAAATAGTTAATGGAAATAATCTCAAGAAACACATTATTTTCAGAATAATGCTTCAAATTAAAACCCAGGTTATTCCACCTGAATAACATAACACCTTGCATAACCATATGTCAACACCATTAAATCCAAACAAATTATCATGATGAAACAAATAAATTCCCCAAATAATTTACATATTAGAAATCTATATTTTTAATCACTTAAAAAAATTACTTATCCAGGTTTTATTAAGTACGATTTTACCCCATTCCATGTCATTTATCACCACTTTAAGAGTTAATTCTATCTTGTACACACCCCATTTTACCACATGATCTTCATCATAGAATTTATCAAAACATAAAAATAATTCTTCCAATTCATTTTGTATTTTATACCCATTTAAATAGGTATTTGAGCCTATTTACGGCTTGGTTATAGTATAAATTTCTAATAAAGGTGAGTGTATCACTAATTAAAAACTTTACAAAACATCTATGAAATTCACATATTCACAACATGAATTAACGTAGGTGTGTACCATATTTACGCATAAAAACCACCCAAAAAATTAATTCCAGCCCTAATTTTCATATAATTAATTATTCCATAAATGAGTATATCAAATCCACATTTTAAATTTCAATTATCTTTATTAATTGACCACTTTATTCATGAATTATTTTAATTATAGAACTTTAATGCATTATTGTATCTCAATGACAGTCAAACAAATATGGAAAACTATTTTTTCATGAACATAATTTCAAAGACAATTAGCTCACATGTATTTATTAAATAAAAAATAATAAAGAATTTGAATTTAAACACCGAAATATGTCAATAGAAAACCTAAATTATACATAATATATAAAAAACATGATAAATAGAGCCATAAATAATCTAAAAATATGAGGAATCAAAGAAATCAATGATGAAGAATCAAAGAGAAAAGAATAGATCATGATATTGAAAAAATATCATTAATTTCTAAAAAAATTGTAAGGTTATTAAAGTTCACACCATGATAAATATAACACTAATAATAGGTCAAAAATATGATTGAAAATAGAGGAGCAATCAATAGTTGATATTTGAGTGATAAAGGGAGAGACTAAGATGCTCAAAGTTCATAAAACCTGGACCATAATAAGAGAAATCCCAAGTTAAGTCCCTAAATATGTATAACATAAAAATTAATCTTACCTTGATTAAATAAACTATCACTTCACAGGGTACCTATTATATATCCATCAGATACTTGATAACCCACCCTAGGTATCAGGTGGCACATGGTGGGAAATTTTTATCTAGGTCCCCCTATAACCCCTTACCTAGTTCATTACTTACTAAAACACCCAAAAAAAACTCCAAATAAATTTAAATTAAATCCAATAAAATAAAAGAAAAATAAAAAATACATAAAAAATCGGGGCCATTACATATATCTTTAAGAAATATTTCAATGGAATCATAATATCAATGAATAATGATTGATGAACATGTCCATTTCACATAAAGTGATGACAATTTATGTCTTTATTATTGTAATCATTACTAGGATAATAAAGTTGTTAGTTATTGATAAGAAAAATAAATAAATATTATTTTTTGCTTGTTGAAAATTTTCCAATAATATACGTCATGTTATAATAAACACAAAATCTTGAATCAAAACATGACATTTATATTATTTTTAACCATTTAACATTAGGTCATTCATTAATGGAACATTATTAATATTTTTTGAATCCCCCTTTCAAAAAATTATACTATTTAAAATTTTCAAAACTATAATATCTCTTACCATATAAGTTTAATTAGTTAGGGGAAGAAACTTTAACCTTCTATACATTATGGATGGCCATTTCAAACATGTCTATCATAAACTTAATGTTATATTTGGTCTTCCTTTGTATATTTAATAATGTAACAATTACACTACCAATTTCTTTTCTCAATATATGTGATACCAAGAAAATATTTAATATATAAATTCTTCCATTAATGGTATTTGAAAAAAAATTACCACTTTCTCCAACACACTATTAAAAAATAATAATGGCTAATGAAAAATTGTAACTATATCCTTTACCTTATCATGCACTACTTTTCTTGTTATTAGAGAAGGAGAAAAACCTTATTTTAAGTACCCATATAATATTTTTATACATGATTGGTATCTATTTCATTAAGATAAAAAAATTTATACCTTTGAAATATAGTCTTCATAATTTATTTCAACCTAATTGAGAATGTACCTTCTTCAACAACAAAAAACTCTAGCATTCCATTAATGTTGTACCTTGAAAATTTAAAAAATCATTTTTCTTTATTTTGAGCATCATATACAATATCATATTTATCTTAAAAGAACTAATTTTTTTCAATAAGTAAATCCAAATAAATGTTAGTATCATTCACTACTACATATTCACCATGTAAAAATAGTTAAAAACCGTCAAAATGGCCAGAAAACCATTATTATAAGTTATAGTGATGGTTTATTAAATCGTTAATGTAGTCATCCTCAAGATTGGTGAACAATTTCAGTTAAAAATAAAATCATAATCATAATCTAGGTAATATCATGGGTTTTTTAAATCATGACTATATGTTCCTAGAGAGATGATATTGCCATAGTTCCTAAAAAATGACTATAGAGAAAATATTGTTACAATTATTTTGGAAAACCATAAATCTATTTAGAATGTAATCATAGATATGAAAACATAACGATCTTTTAATAGTGTATAAAAAATAGAATATTAAAATATCCCCTAAACCAATTAAAAAATGAAACATACAGTACCAATTAAACTATGTAACAATTGATAATATCAAATAGAAAGCATTTTAGAATCAATAAAAATACTAACAAAAAATTTATTTATAATGAAAAAGAAAAGAAACAAAAATTATGCACACATTTATAAATAAATAAACATTGATTAATAATAAATAAATAAATAAAAATACCACATACACCAAAAACTTTTCAGACACACACACACACAAATATACAAGTAACATTAAATGTCGTATATTTTCAACCCTTTTTACATAGAAAACGTAGTATTAAACATATCACTATATTAAAAACTCACACTCATCAAATAACATATAATAATTTCAAATTAATTATAATACACATTAATAATCCAAAGTCCTTATAAGATAGACCATCCCATAAACATTTTATTTTAACCTAAACAAAAAAACTAAATGATATAGTTAATTAAAATAAATTAAATAATAATTCTTGAAATAGCTAGGGAACATTACTAATTTACTTACATACTAGAATTTAAAATGTGAAACTGATTTTTTTCCAAGTTAATTTTCTATCACATTCTCCAACTGTAAACATGATAAAAAAATAAAATTACTCAATGTAAAAATTGAATTATAAATCCCTTCTCAAATTTAATTATAGTCATTTTACTTATACATGAGATCGTTATCATTGAAAATAAAATTATCAAAAAACAAACATTTATAGATACATTTCAACTCATTCCAATTTATCCATAAATTTAATTCTCTGTATATTTAAGAAAAAATACAAGTTACACCTAACAAATAAAAACTAAATCAACAACATAACAATATAAAAACATAATTCTAAATAATACTTACATAAGAATATTCAAATATAAAAACATAAAAATCCATTATAAAACAATAAATAAGCATCATAAAAATAATTGATACACCTAAAAATACAAATTATACCTAATTGTTTTCATAAATTTACACATAAAAATACATCTAACAATCCACATAGTATATTAATAATCCAAATTAATTATAAAATAGATCATCCCATATTAATTTTATTTTTAACTAAACACAATAAAAGATAAAATTAATTTCATTTCATTAAGTATGTTCTTTAAATATTATGCGCATGTAACTAATTTAAAAAATTATTGTCTTTTAACATGTGAAATTTTAGTTTTCTAAGTAATTTTTTGTTCATGTTATTCACCAAAATAAATTACTTATTGTATGAATTGAATTGTAAATAAATTCTAAAAGTATAATATTATTATTTTACGTAGTCATAATTAATCTCTATCTAATTAGAAGACAAAGAAGCCAAAAATTTACATTGACAATTAATTTTAAATTAACTCAACTTCATCCTCAGATATAATTTTCTATATATATATATATAAGTAAAAAAATAGAAGTTAAACAAAATAGATACACACTATATCAACAAAAAAAAAATTATAAAAACCTCATTCCAAATAATCCTTATATAAAATTTTATACATATATATGTAGTAATCCTAATCTTAATAGCCCAAAGTTAGTAGTTAATTCTTGATATTACCATAAGATAAAAGGAATTACATCTAGACGAACCAAATAATTTAGTAGTATTGTTAAACTAGATACATACATTATTCCTATATTACATTTGAATAAAAAAATTACAACATAATTTGTTTTTGAAAATATCATGATTCTCATTAGAATATTTTTAAATATCGTTTATTGTACAATTCATGGATTCTTTGGAAAGGAAAATAATTAAGGATGAGATCAAATGATCACTAAGGGTTAAATACAATAGAATAAATAATGAATTAAAAAGAATAATAAACAAGAGAACGTAATTACCTATAACACATGCAATTTAAATTACCAGATAAAGAATAATCAATATGGAGAAGGTAAATAACTAAACAAACATTCCATTTAAATTATTGGATAAGGAATAATCAATATGCAATGGTAAATAAATGAACATACCCTGCATTTAAATAACTGGATGTGGAATAATTCATATAGAAATGTATATAATTGAACATACAATATACTCAAATACTTGGATAAATAATAGTCAATATGAAAAGGTAAATAAAAAAACATTCCATTTAATTAAAAATATGAGAATGAAATGAATCTATAGATAATATGATTTTAAAAATATCATGGATAATAATAACCAAATTATTAATGATATAAATGATTAATTATTGGATGATATGATATCAGGAATCATTATACCTTTAATTTCAAGACCTTTCATAGGATAGTTTAAAACCATTAGGTACAAACTCATTGGGTTTGGCTAATTCATTTTAGTATAGTATACTAATTATCCTCATGAGACTACTAATGAATTGAGGGAATCTATACAACTTGGACCCACCCATGTGTTTCATGTCTAAAGAATTCATCATATATCAAACAATCAATTTCATTCATCAATTTTTTTTTATTATTCTCACTTATCTATATTGAGTAAAGGATATATATTTGTAAATATTTCTTGAGATAAAAAAAATTATTTCAACATAGAACATTGTATATAGATATGATATATATTATAGGAAACAAATATATCTATGATAAATAATATATATATTTTTAGGAAAGATTATGTCCATATGAAGGATAATAATTATATGGAATGTTAATGGCTATAAAAATTGAATAAGTATGTGAATTTCAATATTTTATTGGTCAAAATGATCATAAACCATACACAAGAAGAATAGTGATGATATCAATAAAATATATACCCATTTGAGTAATAATAAATGGTTTATTTCATTGATTAATAGAAATAGCATACAAATATCATTAAAAACATGCTTAAGGAAAATATCTTGTTCATTTTTTAAATCAATTTTTAAAACATAAAACATTTTCAAAATCCTTTTATTTTAATGTCACTTTTAGGGCTACAATTTCAGAAAACATTTTGTAAATAATTTTATTTGAAAATAGTTTTTTAAACTCATAAAGTAACATTTAAAACATTTGAGTGGTCGTGATGGTTTGAAATGTTTTTCATTCTGTACATGTTAAAAGAATGATTCCTTTCACATTTTTAGTAAAAGAAAAATAGACATTATTTTAAAAAAGAAATGAATATTTCCTTCAAAAAAAATTAAAAATTAAAAAATGGAAAAATTTATTTAATAAATATTTGTTACAAGGTTAAAATGGTTTTATAAACCATTTTTAGAAAAAAAAAATTTAGAAAAAAATGGGTTTAGAATAAAAAAAACTTCTGACCGAAGAGAGAAATAAATTCATATTTTATTAAAAACATTTTATCAATTATATTAAGTACGAAAGAGATGAAAAAATACTATTACTTTAGAATATCATAAATAACAAGAGTATAAGAAAATTAAATGGTTTTACTTGAAAATTATCATATAATTTACTTCAACTAAATTTTAGATCAAATAATCTCAATGAAAATGAGATTGTGAAATAAACCCTTATAATGATCATAATGTAGAAGTGAGAATTAATGAATGAATAAATTATTTGTATCAACTGTAAATCCATATAAAAAAGTTTAAATACAGAAATAGATATCCAATGGTAATTAAACATAATATTATCATGAATTAATCAATAAGTAGAAGTGTAACCCAATGAATGGAAATTGAGTTAACAAATCCCTTACCAGTTGGAAATATTCAATCCAAATCAACATGGATGAAAAAATTAAAAATAAAACATATTATACAATAAAATACGAATTATTAATTAAATTACATGTTAAATGGGTTGTGTATAAACCATAAAAAATATATTTGTGCATAATATAAACGTATGGCTCACTAAAAGGAAATTAAGATAGAATCCCATACACAAGCCTCATTTTTCATGAATGTTATTTAAAAAAATGTGTGGTTATTTTAAAAATGTTATTAACTTAAAAAAGAACCATATTAACTTGTATGATATCATATATGATGATTTTATTACATATTATCACCTATTTGTTAATAATATTTTCTTAATTTCATTTTTTGGGTGTTAAGTTCCTTATTTTTTCATGCATGTTTTGTCACGAAAGACCCATTTATTGGAAATATTATATATTTCCTTAATATTAAGAATAATAATAATGAAATAATTATCTTATTTTTACATTAATTATAATTTTAAGACCTATCATGAATGATTTTTTTTTGTGATGAAACACATTACAATCATAGAGACAACAGGACATACATATGTATGTGTAATGTTTAAATTCATCAATGATCAATATAGAAAGAAGGTAAGTAATATTTTATCTTTATAGAATTATAATAATATAATACATACCAGATTTTGTTTTTAGATATATATATATATATATATATCTGTGTGTGTGTGTGTGTGTGTGCATATCACCCATGTGGTGTGGTGATGAAAAGAGAGCCACATCGCTTCATGAAGGTGGTATTCCACATGTACATGAATGATGATAGCATATTTTTGTGAGTGATTAGGTAAGAAAAAATATATTATATTTTTAGGATGATAAATATGTCATTAATATTATAATTATATAATGTATATCACATATATTTATTAAATTTATCCTTATCACCTTCCATATAAAGAGTGAGTGAAAGATGAATCCCATCGCTTCGTGAGGTGGTAGTCCACCACACTTAAGAGTGACATTATCATATCGACCAAATAATAGAAATTAAAAAATTTATATATTATTTAATTACTCTAGATGTATAATTATGTTGTAAATATCACATATATACATCAAATATATCATAATACCCAACATTGAGAGGTGGTAATAGAAAAACAAATAACATCGGTTGCCGAGGTGGTAGTCCGTCATACAAACCAACGATGATTTTTTAACCCATTTGATGGATGTGGAGGTGTTTGTAGGTGATAAACTTATCATAAAAATATAAAATTATATTTAATATAATTAATTTATTAAATAATATTTGTTTAATAACAATTGAGGGAGGTGGAGGACGAAATAAAATAAATATTCTCATCGAAGAATGTTACCTCTTCTTCGGGTATCCGCCTTAGGTTTGTAACAAAAGACATTATAGGTTGGATTTATTACCACCGTAAGAATTATTATATTTTAGGAAATAATTTAAGAAGTTATTTTGGAAGGATTTTCCAAACCAAATAGGATTAATGGTGTGAATAAGAGAGAAGGGGGGGGGGGTGGAATTTAATATGTGAGTGGCACACTTGTAATTGTTTTAGAAGAATAAATAAAAACCATGTTTTTATCATATAAAAAAATCCAAAATAGACTATTATATAACATATAATAGATAAGGTCAAAATATGTCCATAAAATGGTTGTTGGACAAGTTTTTAAGTTATTTTAACCCTTATCTTGTAAGTTTAATCCCCAATAAATCCATTTTTACCTTAACCGTGGTAATTAATTTTTACTGAATTTATTATTAATTTGGTTCAAATAATATTTTTAACTTATTAAAAAAAATAAATTATGATTATTAAAAATATGGAATAAATTTTTATAAATTTAATTTATAGATGTGGAAAGCTTTAATTGAAAATCAATCCTCCAAATGTGATAAGAAAGTGAGTTTCTAAAGGGAAAATATTCAAAGGCTTATAATGTTTGTATATGAAAATTCAATTTGAAAATTATTTAAATAACCTAAATTGGATTAATAAATATATATATATATATATACTAATTTCACTTTAAAAACAACTAATAATATATTTTAACTTCATAAATAATTTAAACAAAAATAAAGTTTTTAATTAAAATTCCGTACTTTTCACTATTCATCAAGAAATTAAACATTTCGAGAAAATAACAAACAATAACCCAATTATAATGTCGATATTTTGATTTTAAAATAGAAATATTTTATAAAATAGCTTTTCCAAAAGTGGTGGAAGTTATTTTTAAAGTATATGTGAATGGAACTACTAACAAATCTTTTAGAAATTTTTTTTTTCAAAAAAAAATATTTTTTCTTTTAAATGATTCTTATTTTATTTATAATTAGTAGATATCCATAATTTTCATAATTTAGTTAATACTATTTATACCAACCATTCTAATGGCTAAGTGATACAATTATTATTTAATAATAATATTTCACATTTTTTTTAAACTTGTTGTTGCATGTTGCACAAGCTAAACAAGGTATTTTATATAACACAAGCAATGCTCAGTGTGGTTTGTAACTCAAGATAAAATATTTTTTCTTCTAATTTAAACTATTTAATATATTGAATTTATTTAAATATAAATATATTTTAATTCCTTAGGTTATTATATTTTCCTCATTCTGTGTGTCGTGTGTCGCATACTCTATCAAATATAATGTTCTTATTTTATAATTTTGGGGTTTTACATTATACCCACCTTAAATAAATAACATATTCACAATTTAATATTTACCTTGTAATAGAGGGTCTAATATTTTAATATTATTTTATAAAAAAACCTAATTCTTAAAAAGAGTTAATAAAACACCCTCTTAATAAGAGAGAAAAGGAAGTATGATGGTCATTTGAAATAACACATAACTATGTTCCCAAGTAGCGAAACATAAGTGGGAAATAAAAAAATTGACATAGAGGAAAAGTGTAAATAATTATAGATACCTATATAAGTCATTGATCATAATAAATTTAATGATAAATATAATGTTAAGGACCTCGAAACCATAGTGCCTTGATGATTTAAAAGGCCATCTGATTTATCATGTATGAATGTAATAGGATAACATTTTTTTTTCAAAATCTGCTTCCTAAAGCCGAAGAATTATTTTACTATGTAAGAATATAAGGAAAAAAATCCATTTATAAATTTTTATTTCATAAGAAAAATTCTATCCTTTTTTTGTTATTTGATCAATTTCCAATTCATCTCTTAATCTAAGAAATGAATTTCTAAAAATGATTTTTTCTGCCTCAAGCACTAAAAATCACTTTAAAAAATATTATAATCCATAATACTATTATGAGTCTCCATATCTATCTATAAATATTTTCCAGATCCAATATAGATATAATAATATATCCAATATTATAAATTAATCTTCAAAACTAAAAAGTAACACCACTGGTTCAACATTATTATTTATTTTTCAAATCGTTTAACTAAGGAAATATTTACCAGGACATTGAAAAAGCCAATAGTAGAAATTAAAACCTTATCATCCTACTATCATGGGTTTAAGACTCATGAAATTTATTTATGAATTGGTCTGTCACCTATGAGTTATGTTTTCCCTTTTCTAAAACCACATTAATATAATTTCTATTAAATTCTCCAAAAAATATGATGGAAATCCTTGAAATAAAATTAATCAATAAATAACATTTTTTAATATTGTTTCAAATAAAATTAATTTTATTTCATTATTATTTTTTAAAAACTCTAATAATATTATTTTACTATTATTATAATGTCATTAGGATCATATCAACCCTAAATGTTTTCAATACCTTTAAACTTATGTTTATAAAATGTAAAGATATTATTACTAAAATAAAATTTTCGTTAACACATATACTAAACCAATGGGTTGTATTGTCATATTGTTTTCCAAAAATATCCACAATATTTTAAAAATTCCATAACATAAATATTAATTAAAAAAACTAATTTATCTATATAAATAATTAAAACTAAAAAAGAAGGTTCCAATTAAAATTCATTATTTGCACTATTTATCAAAAATGAAATATTTCACAAAAATATTAATAAATCACCATAGATTATTTTTTGTATTTTAATTTAAAATATGAATTTAATTTTATCCAAAAATATTTTTTAAAAGCTGTTAAAATTGATTTTAAATTATGTGCGCAAGCCGTGACTAATCATGCTTTTAGTAAAATGCAGTTTTTTAGAGAATATTGTTTTTATTTTAAATGATTCTTATATTATTTCTAATCAATAGATAACCCGAATTTCCATATTTTAGTTAGTAATATTTATAACCACTATTACAATGGATAAGTGATAACTATTATATTAAATAATAATATTTCAATAATATTTCACATTTCATTTAAACTTAGTGTTTTTTAAGAGATTCTAAACTGAGTGTTATGTTTAACGCTACCAAACTTAGTGTTGCGTGTAACACAATCTAGAATTAGTGTTGTGATTAATGAAATATATTAAATATATTGATATTTGATTTTAAATTAAATATATCTAAATTTCTCAAGCTGTTATATTTTCTTCTATGTTTGGGGTCTCATGTCGTATATTCTATCAGATACAATGTTCTTATTTTACTATTTTAGGGTCTTGCAATGTAAACAGAATCAAAAATTGCTAAAAAATAAAATAAGAAACATAAAAATTCATGATATATTTGAATATACCTGTTAAACCTAAATTAGTTAATATATATATAGATAAATATACATCTAACAAGAAAAACATATTAATAATTCTATGTTGTTAGAAAATAAACCATCTAAAATCATTTTAATTTTAAAATAAACAAATAAACACGACGACATAGATAATTCAACTGAATTAAAACATAATGATTGAAATCTCATGGTAATATAACTGATATATTGACCTACTGATATTTTATATAAGCAAATTAATATTTTATAAGTCAATTTTCTATCACATTATTCACAAGTAAAAATTATCAAAAAACTAAAATTAATCAATGTATAAATTTAATTGAAAATATTTAATTTTCATACATAAATATTACATCTTATTAGATGAATATTAATATTTATAATAATATTATCCATTCCAAAATTATATAGGTTTATTTTATTTATAAACTTGGATACATAAAAAACATTTTTATAACAAATATATATCGTATCCTACAATGTTTTTTTATAACTATAACCCTTCTTAGACATATCATAATTAAAATACTTTATTTATAAGTTGGGGAAAGAGAACATAATAAAGGGAATGCTCAAATGATCAGTAAGGTTAAACATGAGAGATATCAATGATCATTTGATCATTACATGATAATAATTGTATGATAACATGAGATTAACATTTGATAACCAAACCCAACATATCATAGACCATACTATTGGGTGATGGAATAAATTTTATCTATTTATTAGTTATGGATTATATTGGATTAAAATAACATGATACATGATATTATAGTATTGGAATAATACATATGTTTATGGAATACATATAAAAAAATAAAATCATGACATTATTAAAGGATCACATTCAAGAAAATCATAGTGTATTAGGATCACTCCATACTATACCATATCCACAATCAAGGATCACTCTAGAGACTATTATAGTGTATAGAGTCCCATACTGAGTTGGGCTCACTCCCCATTCCATTCCTTATTATCTCATGAGATATCGATATTTACCCAATGCATTAGTGGTATATATAATTTTGGTCCCACACATCACATAATAAAAATCATACATTTATGTACTCCAGGATCATAAAAAATTTATCATATCAAAACCCATATAAATGAAATGAGTTTTATAAATATTTCATTATTTCATCATAGCATAACTTGTAAAAATAATCAGATTTTATATTGTTTTCATCATAGCTTTATTAACCCATGAGAAAAATATGGGTTTCATAGAATAATCCTTAAATAATTATAATCACAATTCATAAAAATTATGAGAGTAAATAGTATCATTAGATCATATTAATATTAAAGATTAAGAAAAATTAAATTATGGTATCATAAATTAATAATTCATTTAAAATATCACTAGAATATTTCATGAGAAAAATACACTTTCACTTTGAAATAAAAGATTTATAATCTAAAAAAATTACAAAATATGAAAGAAAAAAATTTATTTTAAAGGATACTTGGAGAAAAGTAAAATAATCTTAAAATCATTGATCAATTATTGAAGTGAATGATTCCATTCATGCATTGTGTTTTAAAATAAAGATTCCTATCACATTTTCATTAAAAAAAGAAAAGTAACTTATTAAGAAAATGAAAAGAATATTATTTTTTTAAAAAATTATAATAAAGTCAAAAATTAGAATAATTGAATTTAAACAATTATATTATAATATAAAAAACATATTTAGAAAATATTGATATGAAAAAAAATGATTTTCGACTGAAGAGATAAATAAAGTTAGTTTTTTTTAAAAACATTTTTTTGGTCTGTTGAGTTTTTAAATAGAGAAAATTGAAAAAAACCCAAAAATATGTAGAAATAACTATATTACAATAAAATTAAAGTGTTTTTTAGTGATAAGTAAAAAAATTTCATCATCGAGAACTTGATCTTAAAAAGCCCCGATAATCATCAAGGTTGTAACATAAATATTTAACTCATGTTCAAATTTTTTAAAACCTGATCTGAACTCATGTGTAATAAATTTATATTTATTATTAATCTATAAAAGAGTCATTTAAATAATTATAATATCATATATTATCCACTTGTAATATTTTAGTACCCATTTATTAATAAATCTTTATTAGATCATCATTTTCATGTCTTAACTATTTCATTTTTCATTTGAATTTCAGTTTGGTAGTTCTTATACTTATACTTTGATCTTGGTTAGATCATATAAAAAAAATTAATCATGATATATGTTTCAAATATATTTATTATATATATATTTTCAGTCATCCATAAATGGTATAGATAGAAAAATTAATTATGTCATTCATTGAGATGGTAGGACACACATACACATGAACATTGTTTTCACTTTTCAAAAATTGGAAAAAATAAATGTAAGTATCAATTAAACATTAAATAATCATTATTATAACTTATATATAATATGTATTCATTAAAACTATCCTTTTTACCATCCATGTAAGGAATAAACAAAAATCGATGCATATCACTTCGTGGAGTTGGTGGTCCACTTATAGGCACAAGCGACACAATCATTTTCCAATGGATTGGAAGGTACGAAGGTAGTTATTATTGTATAATTTTAAAAAAATATTTAGTTAATAAATTTAATATATAAACTTTAATCCCCTAATAATAACCATCCATGAGATATGGTGATATAAAATTAATTATATCGCTATGTGTAGGCGTTAGTCCACATGTACAAATGAGTGATACTTTCACTACCAATTTGATGAAAAAGAGGGTAAATAATATTTATTACATAGTCATAATAATATCTAAGTATATTTAGGGTGATTAAAGTATCAATTTTTGATGAAAAACATATATTTATAGGATGTAGAAGACTCAAAATTTGAAATTGGTCTGGTATGATGATTACACATCCTTCAGTTGGCCTCATTTAGTTCATTTCTTAAGGATACATAAAATGGTATTTTAAAGAAGATAAGAAATCATAATTAATTTATTGGAAACAATATAATATAATTGGTTAGGTTTTCATCAAGATTGTTGGATCAAAGTACTATAAAGAATAGAAAATAGGGGTGTCCTTTTATAAGTGGGGGAGAGGCCACACATATAATTTCTTAAATGATTAAAATATAATAACGTCATACTGACAGAAAATGAAGAAAAATGACCAGATATTTGATGGTGGTATCGGAAAAGGTCACAATATTTCTATATAATAATATTTTTTCAAGTATATTTTTAAAACAGACTTATTTTTTTTTAACCCTTAGTAAATTTGTTACAACAATAACTACAATGTTAATTTTTTTATTTTTTCTAATCATTATGAAAAAATTAATATGAATTTATTATTTAATATTAATTATGATTATTCAAAAATGGAATATTTTTTATAAAACTTAGTGCATATAATTAGTAGAATTTAATTTAAAAATAATCCCACAAAATTTGATGAAAATTAATTTTCTAGAAAAAAATGGTTTCTTATATACAAAATATTTTTATAAAACAATCCAAAATAAAAGTAATTATAATGAAATTAATTTGATTATTCACAAATGAAATAATTTTACATATTCAATCATTTTATGAAAAAATATATCTTTATAATTTATTTTTATGAAAAGACAGCTTTAAAAAAAATCAGCATTTTTCACTATTCATTGAAAAATTTATCTCGTCATAAAATTCTAAACACATTACTGTAAAATAATTTTTATATAATTATTTAAATAATTAATTTCATTTAAAAAATTTTTTATAAAAGTTGTAGAATTTTATTACATTATTTTCTCAAAAAACTATTTTGACAGAAAATATCTTTTTGAAGCATATAAAGACTATCAATTGACCACATATTTATAAATACATTTCATTTAAAAAAATGTATATATAGTTTTAAAAAAATTGTTATCATTATTCCATGCACACATTTAACAACATAGTTATTATAACAGCCTTGAAACCACTCTTTTAGATCTGATGCTGAAATCATAAACATTAAATTTCCTGCTTTGGTACTGATAATTCTGACCCAATTATTTTTCATCCCAACAATAATACATCAAAAAGAATAATTATATAACTTAAATACTAAAGGAAATTTTTTGTTTATAGTTTTATAGAATAAGGAAGAAATCCTATATAAAAAATAACCATGTCGTTAAATGAGAATTTATCCCACTTAACCAAACTTCTATTATTCCACATTAAGTCATCATTGTCATCTATATGAAAATAACTTCTTTAAATAATTAATTGAACCTCTTACTTTATATCCTAGGGAAACTTAAACCTAATTAGAGTGAGCTCAAATTCTTAGTAATAGTAAACATAAATATTAATGATTGAAATTCATCAATGAGAATACTTAGTGCATAAGCGTATGATGACATAATCCTAGTGCATGAGCGATTCATAAAATAACTCATACCCATAAAGACCATATCATTAACCATGAAATTTGGAATAAGGTTTAAACAGAGGAAATATTCATAAAGATAATGAATCATGAACCATGTGATATTAATTGTGATCAATGGAGACATTATAAAACCATATCAAGTATAGATAAAACATATTGTCATCTTATAAAATCATCATTGTAGAACCCCTACCGAACATATAAAATTAGAATAACCATAAATAAATAAAATATAATTATCTAGATAATTTAATCATTACCCAATTCAAAAGATCGGTATCTAGGAAAACCCATCATATAAGCTGTAATGGGATCACCCAATGCAATTTGGGTCTCCCCATTATATAAGATGTAATGGGATCACCCGACACTATTTGGGATGCTTCATTATATAAGATATAATGGTGTCACCCAAAACTATATGGGATCCCCCATTGTATATATTGTTGAAGAACTGAAAATAAAGTACATTGATCTTATAAATCACTATAAAACCCTTGAAAACAAACATTATTAATATAGTAACTTGATTAACCCATGTTAAAGAAATGGGTTCCATATAAATACCTTTGAAACATGTTTAACCCATGAAAAATAAATTATTTTGATAACCTTATATATAAAATGACTAACCCATATAAAATAAATGGATTATATAAAAATCTCATTGAAACATGTGTAATTCATGAGAAATAAATGAGTTCCAAAAAATATCTTTAAAATGGGATTTACCCATAGAAAAGAAAAAAAGTTCCATTATAATATATATGAAACATGATTAAACCATAGAAAAGAAATTGGTTTTATAATAATATCATTAAAATAAGATCAATCCATATTGATATAGAATGATTATGGTATCAATACAAAATATCCCTATTGGAAAATAATTAAAAACAAGGGTGGTTGAAATTGATGAATGAAAATACCATTAAAAATAATTAAAGAAAATATGAGGAAAATAATATTTTTATTATGAAAATATATTTATTAAAATCAATAATTTAGAAGATATTGAGAAAATACATTTCTTTTAATACAACCTTGGAAACATATAATGGAATCTTTAAAAATCATTTAAAACATTTCCTAAGGAAAATATAATTTCCATTTAGAAAAACACTCTTAAAAACAAGATTTTTTTTGAAAAATAATTTTATTTGGAAATATGCATTAAAATATATAAATTAAGCTTCAAATAAAATAATATTAATGATGGTAGTAAATTACCTTAATATAGTACATGTTGAAACAAAGATTCCATTCACATTTTTGGTAAAATCCAATCGAGCATTAATTGTAAAAATTACTTGAAGATTAATTTTAAAGTATTTTATAAATATTAAAACATGGATGAAATTTATTTAAAAAATCAAATGATTTTTTTGAAAATATTTTTATAAAAATTGGTTTCATGGGAAAAAGGATTTTCGATTGATGAGAGAAATAAAGAAGATTTTTCATAAATGTTTTTTACAAATAATTAGTACATAATGTGAGGAAAATAAAAGGAAAATGTATTCTCATTACAGAAATATAGGATAAAAATATTTATGATAATTCATGAGAGTTATATCATAATATTTCAACATTTGAGACTTAATTGAAATCAATCTCGATGAATGATGAGATCATAACATAAAACTCTTACCACTTTGGTAACATTGAATCCTAAGCCCCATGAAAAATATCATTAATTTAAAAATATAATATATTTAAAATAAATATATTCACTATATAAAATGTAAAATGTTTAGTTTATACACGTCATAAAAGAATATAGGTGTATAACATAACATACCTCTCAAATAAAGAAGGTTGAGGCAAAAATTGTAACGACCACGATATTTATAGAATAATACTTGTTTCTTTTCTATTAATATGTATGAATAAGATATTATTTTTTCCTTAAAGGGGATTATTCTTACAAAATCATACTTAACATTCAACAATGACTTTCTTTGAAATATTACATTACACACATCATTAATTTATCCGAAAAAATAATATTATAATATTATTATTTTAAATGGTAGTTAAGGCCTAGCCATTGTATTGGTGGGAATGCACAAAACTAACCATATTATAATGAAAAATGTTTTTTCAATTTTTTTTCATTTATCCAATAAAATTTAGAAGTATAAAATGAGAAGGAATCCAATTTTAATCATAAATACTTTTATATTTTTAAAAGGTAGTTTTACCACCATTTGATATAGAACCCTTTTTACATATAGTTTTTGTAACATAAATATGTTCCATTGAAAAAAATAAACTTCTTATTTATAATCGGGGCATTAATACTTACTTTTGGTAAATTTTTGATATTTTTCTGATAAAGTTAAATTTTTAATTAATAGTGTAAAATACCACATTTTAATTAAAAACTGTATTTTCATATAATATATTTATATATTTTGATTATACTTTTAATTTTTTCTAAAGTTTAATTGGTTTATATTTTTAAAATTTAATCCAATTTTGGACATTAAAAGTAATTTTACTTTGAAATTGGACATAAACACCTGTCATTCTTTTAAAAGTTTTTACTTCTTAAAAACACAATTTTTGGTTTTGACAACATGAATAAATTTTAAATTCATTCTTACAATTTCGGTGTTTTGAATTTGGAAAAATGGATTCTATATTTGAATTAGGAGGTCCAAATTGTGTAAATAGTTACCTTTTATTTTTTAGACATTATGAATAGTATCTTCAGTAAATATTTTAATTATCATGGTTAAAGGGTAAATATAGTAAATAAAGGTAACAAATAATATTATAAAAATATTAAACAACCCTAACATTTATCATAATATTATTGGATGAAATATGTTCAACAAATTTCATCATTGGGTCAATTTGGGGACCCCATGGAGCCACTTAGATGTGAAAATGACATTTAATAAGAATTAATTTAATGTAAAGAAAACTATAACATAAACATGTCGATTTTTCTAAACCATTTTATGGGGTTATATAAATGATATCATAGAATATAACTAGTCATTATGAACCTAAAAATAGTTTCAACATCAAGATATTTTATTTATAATGTTTAGAAATCTAATTCATAAATCTGTTTATGACACAATGATGATGTAGTGATTACCTTATTAATGAATGATTTAAACAAATGTTAATATAAATATTAAAATAAATTTATTTTAAAACGTTTTATGCCATAAAAAAATTTTATGGATGTGTATGACTTTTTATATTTGAATTAATAAACTTTTTTCAAAATAATAAAGTTGTTATGGATTTTTAAAAAGTCATGATATGAATAGTATAAAAATTGACATATATTAGTTTTTAAAAACAAATACTCTTTTATTAAATGATATAATAGTTATAAAAATATAATATTTGTCCAAATGACATATATAATATTGGAAATGTCATTAATGAACCACTTTAGTTTTGATTGGAATTTTATAGTAACTATATTAACCATATAGTATGAATATACATGAATATGTGGTAAGAGTTAAATTATTTAACTAAGGGTTAAAGCTAAAAGATAAGGTTAAATTTGTGACCTAGAATTTTCTAGAACCTATTGGTTGAGAGTTTTTCGACCCAAAAGAATATTATATTTGAAATAAATTACTTTGGGACGATTTGAAACTGAAAATCATTTATTAATAAAATAATATTTCAATGCCTTCCTAAAGTGCCCCTCGTCCCACTTATAAAAGGGAATCATCCCTACCCATTTAATAACACCAATAAAGCCACTTGTATCCTCAAAACTGTACCCAAATAATCTCCAAACATCCCTATATTCCTTATATAAGACATACCTTATTCATAAGTCAATTTAGGAAAGACCTTTGACTCAAATCATAGGGGGTTACATGTTTCAAGAGGTAGTGTCTTCTCTAAAGTTCCTTTCCATTATTTTACTTATTCACTATATTTTATATTCTTTTTATTTTATTACATAAAAAAACCTTTATCATCAATATACTAGGTGGTTTTTATGAGAACAATTATAACTACACTTACGAACACCTACATCTAATGGATACGAAGATACTGTTTCTCTAGAGGACGAACTACTGCCTCACGAAACTATGATTGTTGAATTTTCCCCATCCACCTTTCCTGGTGGCCATTATGAAAGTACTATATTTATATACGATATATATATATGATATATATATATTATATATATGTTTATTTGTTTTTAATTAAATTATACTTCTATTCTTTCCATAATGTGTAAATATGATAATTTCATTCGAAGAAGTGCGGACTACCGCCCCCTCGAAGTGATATTACTCATTCATGACATACATGGAATGTATAAAGGATGGAATTAATTAACATATGTAATGTATATAAAATATCAAATTATATTATAATTATTATATACCTATGTATAATTTATTTTTCATTCATTTAAATATGGAAAATAAATGAAAGTAACATTCATGCTCACATACAGTTTACTGTCTCCATTAATGGTGAATTTCATTTATATTCCTCAAATGCAATGGAATATTATAAATAATGATTTATAATGGATATATATTATATTTAAATAATAAATATTATTCTAGAGATAATGGACTTTTGACAATATAGACAATTTATAATTATAACAAGTTTATTTTTGACTCAAGTACAAAATTTTAAAAAAAAAGACCCATATTAACTTTAAAAATTTATGTAAAATTTATAATGTGGTAATAAGTTAAATAAAGGTAATAATAAAATTAGAAAAATTTTCTAAGTCAAGTATAAATTAACTTATTTTTATTATTCAGACATAACAAGGAACATACATGACAAGTCAGACTCAAGGTAAGAGAACCTTTCACCCTCCCCTTTTAGTAAAAGACTTCTCTGATGTTATGTATTTTAATTTCCATTTTCTTAAATTGGGATATGTTACGAAATATACTTATTGTTGTACATTTTATTTACAAGTGATGATAGATCCTTTTATCTATCATCAAATCATTTTCTAAATTTTTAAGTGATTTTGTTAGGCTGCCGAATTTTTGTAAGGGGTCTTCTTAACCCAATTTTTATTAATTGGGTTAATCATATACTTCTTGAGTATATAATGTTATGATTATCGGTGAAATAATTTTTTATTTTCTATCTTTTATTTATACTTTCTTTTTGTTTACTTATAGTGAATACACATAATCTGTCTATTTTATTTACAAAATGATCTTTGTAAGGGACTTCATCTCAATATCCTTTCATTGAGGCATATTTGGGTTTATACATGACCTTATATTATACGGTGTATAATTAAACCCTTTTTATTTTAATTTTATTCAATAGTTTTTAAAATTAATCTTTTTTATTTTGAATTATTTTACTAAATGATAAAGTAAATGCTTATTTTTAACATAGGCGGTGACAACAACCTTCCCGCTACGACGAGTATTATTTGATATTTGGATTCATTAACAAGCAATAATGTTTTAAAAAAGAAAATAAATACCACATACTTTATTATGTATTTTGGTATTGAAAATTATTTTGATAAATCATTGATTATGTCAATATCTTGAAATGTTATATTTTGATTGCAATGTTGAAATGTTATATTTCCTTTATGCTTGTTTTATGTGATATGATTATGTTATGGTTCATGGGATTTTTTTACGTATACGGGATTTTCTATGATAAACTAAGGGTGGGTGTGCCTCAGATAGCTCTCCAATGCACTGGGTAATGTGGAGAAGTTAAATGTTAATTTTTCTCCTAAGAGATTTAGAGAATATAACATCATGTGTATTCCGAACATAACTCCCTTTTTAGCTGTGAAAAATACAACGTAAGTATGTTATAGATGCCACACATTAACTTTATTATTTATGATTTCTATGTGGTATTCATAAATCATATAAATTCATGAGGTACTTTAAAGAAATAATGTTTTATGAGAGAATCATATGATTTAATTTATTTGTATGTATTGATGGACTAATGTTTTATTTCCTTTTTTATAATCCTGAATTATCTTTTAATTCTCTTCCCAGGTTTTTGGAAATGTTTTTCACTTGGTTTAAGGAAAGTTAAGAAAAAGGAATAATTCAAGAAGATTTATGTCAATAAAATAATTCCTGTTTTGTTTTAAGGAGTATTATTTTTATGGGAAAAAATTGGGTAGAGAAGAAATGTCTACTTTGTACATTTTGAGATGTAATGTAATAGTTGTGGAATAATTCTCTAAAACACTAAACCTAAAAATATCCTTAATTTCAAATTACTGAATTAATTAAAGATTATGTAATGTTTAAGGCAATGGCCTTACAGTTGGTATCAGAGGTCGGTTTAGATAACATTAGAGGTTAGGGTGTTATTTAAGAATTAGTGACATATTTTATATAACCCCAATGGTTAGTATATTAGAAAGAGTCACATTTATTTTGGATAAATTTAATGAGTTTACGAGAGCATTAATAAGTATATATTAGCATTTACCCTTCTCATAAGATTCTATATGATGATTTAACTGATATACTCACGCTGAATTTTTTGGTTTTAGTAAATGGATGGATCTAGACCGCACCAAAGTAATAATGGATGTGAAGTAAAATGTGATGGTTTTTGGAATAATAAACCAAATAAAAATGGGTTATGTAATGAGAACTCTTGTAGTTCTTAACCAACCATCTGGAGTAATGATTGACCACTTGAAACTTGGTGATTTTTCTAAGGGATCACATATGCGAGAAATGAAACCCTATGGATTTTCATGTAATAATTATAAAGGTAAGTATATTAAAAAACCTATGGGTTAAGGATGTGGAATGAAACACCTAGGAAAATTATTCAAAGGTATGATAATATTTTTTAGATGTTTTATTGAAGGTCATAAAGTAATAACCTACCATGGAAAAGGAAGCGTTCAGTTGAATCCTGTAAAGGGAAAGAAGTTCTTTATGAGGGATCAATTGAATGTTTTAAATGTGGTGAACATGGTTATTACATAAATAGATGTCCTAAAAATAAGGTTCATGAATGGGATCATTAGGACCATACAAATATATGTTTAACAATACCTAATGCCATTCTAATTGAAGATGAGAAAACCAAAAATGACATATGAAAGGTATGCATTATTTCTTAGATCATGTTTTGAAATTATTGAATCTTAGGACATTATGCATGATTGTTTCTGTAAGAAATAAGTATAAAAGAGTAAGATTAAAAAATATAGACAAAAAATCCTGAATAATGTTTGAGGATTAATATTTCTACGTTTTATGAATTGATGAGTTATTTTGCATCTATGGATGATGATATGTTTAAAATGTATTACTTATGGTATTACATTAGAATAATTCTAGTATTTGTAACCCTTAAGTACCTTATATAAAAATGTTAATTGAGGAATAATTATCTTTTCTTTTGTGGATATAGTTATTAATAACCATTAGGGTTTATATAATCCTTGAATTTGAAGCAATTAAGGGTTTCTACTTTTTTGGATGAAAAATGCGAGGTATGATATAAAATTTTATGTTAAAATATGTTATGTTTTTAAAGAATTTATCCCATTTTTTGGAATGTTATAAAATTATATAATTGTTGAAAAATGAAAACCCACACACCATGTAAAGACCCATCGCATCGGACAAAGATATAGGAATCGAACTCACAACCAATGTGCGACTGAGATTTATTGCTTACCACTGGCCTACGTGAAGTCCTTGGTTTGGATGGATTATTAATTTTAGTTAAATGATTTTATGGATCAAGAATAAGTTTATTTTTTGAACTTATGGTTTATCAAATGGATATCCTTGGTATAGGAAAATGATTTGGTGACTAAGTGATAAATGTTATTTTGGAAGACAATCGCTCTTTTGGGAACAATATATGTCTATGGAAAATAGAATACTATAAGATTTCATTTGAGGATTAATGGTAGAATTTTATTTTGGAAGAATCTATGTTTTTATTATGGAATTATAAAAATTTGGGTTATTTATGGAAATGATTAACCTATCATAGAGAATATGTGATTAGGTTAATTAATTTTCTTTTTGAGACTTTAAGAGTAGCTGATGTTAATTGAAGATAGATATTAATATTTTTAGGGAAGACTATGAGATCAAATTCTTCTGAATTTTGGGATTCAAACATATTTTGGATTATTTTGGATAATTTTAAGGTCAATTTTTATTGAATAGTATTTTTTGAACTTTGGGTTTTATTTTTTGAATTTTAGAAATTAAGAGTAGTATTTATTTCTATAAAGGATTATCCTTTTTGGGGATTATATGATATGGTACTAAATTTTTTGGTATTGGTTAATGTATAAAGACAGGGAATATATATAGTCCATATTTATTGGATTATGTAATTCTTTAGAAGTTAATTCCTGCACTTTTGGTGTGACCAAGTCATCTTGAATGCTTATCGTTTGAAGAAAAGATGAGTTTATGGAAGAAAATTATTAAAGGATGAAACTATACTTGAAATGTAAGTATATTTCGTTATATTATTATTTAATATCACAAATAAATTCCCCAATATTATGAAACGAAACATAAAACAAAAAAATTTATCCATTCACTTTTCCTACAAGTTAATCAAATACAATTTAACCTATCACAATTTTGTGGTTTTTTGGTGGTTAACATTATCCTGGTCATGTTTTTTATCACTCCCCATTAAAATATAATGGTTAGTTTTCTCTTCTATATACATTTCTTACTACATGGAATCCTAGTATGTGTTATCTTGAATGAACATTACACTTATCTTTCTTTCTTTAAAAGAGATATTTTTATTTACATGTTTTCTGATGTGGGACTTTGAAGGATGTTTCTGAGCCCAATTTTAAAATTGCGAGGGAACAATTTCGAAAAGGGGGAAGGATGTAAAGAACTAGGTATTTATAGAAAAATACTTTTTTTCTATTAATATTTATGAAAAAGATTTAATTTTTACAGTAAAGGGATTCTATTTCCGATAGCGTACTCAATACGCAACAACGAGTTTCTTTGTAATCTTACATTTCAAACATCTTTGAGTTATATTAAAAAATTATAGAATAATATTATTATTTTAAATGTTAGTAAACACCTAGTCATTGTATTGGTGGGAATGAACATAAATAACCTTATTATGATTAAATTCTTTTTGAATGTTTTCACATTTATCCAATAAAATCATGAGGCTTGAAATGAAAATGAATCCAATTTTAAGCATAAATACTTTAATATTTTTTAGAAGTAGTTTAACCGTATTTTGATGGAGAACCCTTTTTAAATTTATTTTATGTCACTTTTATATGTTCCATTAGACAAAATATACTTCGTATTTAGAAACTAGAGAATAAATTATACTTTCGTTAAATTTTTGATATTTTTCTGATAAAGTTCATTTTTAATGAACAGTGAAAAATACAGTATTTTAATTCAAAAGGGCCTTTTCATATAATTTATTTATATAGTTAGATTACACTTTTAATTGGTTTTAATGTTTAATTATATTATGTTTTTATCATTTATGTTAATTTTGGTTATTGTAAGAAATTTTACATTGAAATTTGACATAAACACAGGTCAATATTTTGGAAATTTTTACTTCTTAAAAACATGCTTTTTGTTTTTGACAACATGAATTAATTTTAAATTAATTTCCGTAATTTTTGTGTTTTGAATTTTAAAAAATGGTTTCTATATTTGGAATCAGTTTTTCCAAATTGTCTAAATAGGTACCTTTTATTTTTAAACATTATGAATAGCAACTTGAGTAAATATTTTAATTACCATGGTTAAAGGTTGAATCTAGTAAATAAGGATAAAACATAATGTTATAATAATATTAAACTACCCTAAAATGTGTCCTAATACTATTGGATGAAATCATTATGACCATGGTCATTCTTCGGTCGATTTGGGGACCCTATGGAGCCACTTTGATGTGAAAATGACATTTTATAAGAATTAATTTAAAGTAAAGAAAAATATAACATAAACATGCCTTTTTTACTTATAAAATTTTTATATGGGGTTTTATATGAGATATATTCAACTATAAATAGTCTTCATAAATATAATATGATTTTATACATCATGAAATTTTATTTATAATTTTTTGACATCAAATAAATAAATATATTAATGACACAATGATGATGTAGTGATTACCTTATTAATGAATGATTTAAGAAAATAAGAATATAAATATTAAAATAAATTTATTTTAAATCTTTTATGGAATCCAAAAAATTTATGGGTGATAATTACTTGTTATGTTTTAATTAATGATGTTTTTTTAAAGAATCAAGTTGTTATGGATTTGAAAAAGTTCATGATATAAATTGTATAAATTGACATAAATCAGTTTTAAAAAATATTATTTTATTTAATTATATAATAGTTCTAAAAATCTAAAATTATTCCAATTGACATATATATTGTTGAAAATTTTATTAATGAACCACTTGAGGTTCTATTGTTATTTTATAGTAACTATATTAACCATATAATATGAATATACAAGAAGACATGGTAATAGTTAAATTAGTTAACTAAGGGTTAAAACTAAAAGATATGGTTAAATTTGTGACCTAATTTTATTTAAAACCTATTGGTTGAGAGTTTTTATAATAAAAAACATCTTATCTTTGAAATAAATTAATTTTGGACCATTAGAAACCTAAAATCATTTATTAATAAAATAAAATTTCAATTCCTTCTTAAAGTACCCCTCCTTCCTCTTATAAAAGGTCATCACCACTAACCATTTAATCACACCTCTCAAGCAGTTGGCCTCATCCAAACTCTAAAAACTTTTTCTCCCAACATCTTAATCTTCCTCCTAGAATCCTTACCTTAGTAAGAAGACAATTTAAGAAATCCTTTCAGCTCAAATCAAAGGGAGTTACACGTTTTAAGTGGTTGCGTTTCTCTAAAGTTCCTTTCCATTATTTTACTTCATCACTCTATATTATATTCTTATTATTTTATTACCTAACGACAATAATATCCTTGCCATACTAGGGTGTTTTTATGAGAATAATTTGAACGAAACTTATATACACCTCCATCTAATGGATATGAACATACTGTTTCTGTGGACGGAAAACTACTGTCTCATGAAATGATGATTGTTCAATTTTCCCCTACCCCCTCTCATGGTGTCTATTATGATGGAACTATATTTATATATGATATATATTATATTTATATTGTCTCTATGCTTCTTTATTTTTTTATTTACAACATACCCTTATGCTTTCCATAATGTGTAAATACGACAATTTCATTCGAGGATGTGCGGAATACCGCCCCCTCAAAGTTATATGACTCATTTAGGCCGTACCTAGAATGTATAAGGGATGAAATTAATGAACTTATGTAACTTATATAAAATATGTAATTATACTATAATTATAATATACATGTGTATAATTTAGTTTTCATCTCTTTAAATATGAAAAATAAATGAAAGTAGAGTTCAAGAGTATGTATGGCTTACCGTTTCCATGAATGGTGAATTTCATTTATTATCTCAAAATGTTATCGCATATTACAAATACATATATATACTAGATATATATGATATTTAAATAATGAATATCATTCAATAGATAATGTAATTTTGGCCACATGAAAAATTTATAATTATAACAAGTTCATTTTTGACTCAAGTACTGAATATCGACAATACGACCGATATTAACTTAAAAAATCATTTAATGTTTATAATGTGGTAGTAATTGATATAAAGGGAATAATTAACTTTAAAAAGGATTTTAATAATGTATAAATTAAATTAAGTATATTATTTAGGAGAATCAAGGAACATATGTGGCGAATCAGACTCAAGGTAAGGGAACCTTTCACCCTCATCTTTTAGTCAAAAACTTATTTTACGTTATGTATTTTAATTTCCATTTTCTTATGTGGGGATATGCTATTATATATATTTATTATTATACATTTTATGTCTATGTGATGAGGGAACCTTTTCTTTATCATCAAATCATTTTCTGAATATTTATGTGACGTTGTTAGGCTGCCGAATTTTCGTAAGGGAACTTCTTAACGAAATCTCCATTCTTTTAGTTAATATTATACTTCTTGATTATTCTCTTCTTTGACTATGTGGGAAATAAAATTTTATATCCTATCTTTTATTTAAACATTATATATGTGTACATATAGTGAATACACATAATCAATCTTTTTTATTTACAAAATGATATTTGTAAAGGACTTCATCTCAATCTCCTTACATTGAGGCTTATTTTGGTTTATACACTTCCTGTTTTATATGGGGTATAATTATAAAATTTTTCATTAAATTTAATTCAATGGTTTTCAAAAGGAATCTTTTGTTTTACGAAGAACTTTACTAAACAAAAAAGTAAATGTTTCTTTTTAATGTATGTGGTGACAATGACCTTTCCACCACTACGAGTATTATTTGATATTTTGCCTCCTTAACAAGACATAATGTTTTCAAAAGGAAAATAAATACCATATAACTTTATTTGGTATTTTGATATTGAAAATGGTTTTGATAAATAATTGATTATTTCAATATCTTGAAATGATATATTCTGATTTCAATGTAGAAATGTTTTCTTTTCTTTGTGCTTGTTTTATGTGATATGATTATGTTATGGTTCCTGAGCATTGGTTACATATATGTGTGATTCCGTGATAAAATTAGGGTGGGTGAGACCAATATAGATATCTAATGCATTAGTTAACATAACCGAGGTAATAAATAAGGTTTATCATAATAAATATAGGGAATATAATGTGATGAGTATTCCAAACATAACTCCCTTAATAGATATGAAAGCTACAACATATGTATGTTATGGAAGCGAAACGTTACCTTTATAATTTATTATTTCTATGTGTTATTCATAAATATTATGATTAATTGAGGTATTTTATATAAAATATGTTTTACAAGATAAAACTATAATTTTATTTATTTGTATGCATTGATGGACTAATGTTTTTTCCTGATTTTATAACCCTTAATGAACATTTTATGCTCATACCATGTTTTTTGAAATGTTTTTCATAGGGTATAAGGAAGGGTAAGATAAATTAAGAATTCTAGAAGATTTATATCAAGAAAATAATTCTTGTTTTGTTTTAAGGAGTTTTATTTTTGGGAAAAATATTGGATAGAGAAGAAGTGTCTACATTGTAATTTTTGAGATGTAATGTAATATTTATGGAATATTTCTCTGAAACTATAAACCTAAAATGATCCTCAATGTAAAATTATTTAATTATCACAAGATAATTTAATGTTTAATACTGGGGCCTTATTGTTGGTATCTGAGGTTTTTTAGATAAATTTAGAGGTTAGGGTATTATTTAAGAATTATTGACATGTTTTATATAACCAAAGTGGTTGGAAAATTCGATAGAGTCATAGTTATTTTGGATAAATTTAATTAGATTAAGATAACATGAATATGTATATCCTATTGTTTACCCTCATCATAAGATAGTATATGATGATTTTATTGATATACTCACACTGACATTTTTTGTTTTAGTAAATGGATGGATCTAGCATACAATAAAGTAGCAATGGATGTGAAGGAAACTGTGATGTTTTTTGGAATAAGAAACCGAATGAAATGGGAGCCACAATGAGAACCCTTCTGGATATTATTAACCAACTATCTGGATTCATAATTGACCACTTGAGAATTGGTGATTTTTCTAAGGCATCATATATGTGAGAAATGAATCCCTATGGAAGTTAAGGTAATAATAATAAAGCTATGTATATTAAAAAACCAATGTTTCAAGGATGTGGAAATAAACACCTAGTAAAATGATTCAAAGGTATAGGAAGATGTCATAGATGTGGTAATGAAGGTCATAAAGCAATAACCTTCCCTGGAAAAAGGAATCATTCAATTGAATCCAGGAGAGGGAAATAAGTTCTTTCCAAGTGATCAATTAAATGTTTTAATGTGTTTTTCATGGTCATTATGTAAATATATTCCATACAATGAAGGTTCAAGAATAGGATTAGAAATACTGTACACATATTTGTTTACCAATACCTAATTCCATTTCAATTAATGATGAGAAACTGAAAATGACATAGGAAAGGTATGGATTATTTCCTAGCTCATGTTTTGACATTATTGAATATTAGGAAATTATGCATGATTTTGTTTGTAGGAAAGAAGTATAAAAGTGTAATATTGAAAAATATGGATAAAGGACCATGGAGAATTTTTTGTGATTAATATTTCAAAGTTTTAGTAATTGGAGAGTTATGTTGGATCTATGGATGATGATATGTTTAAAATGTATTAGTGATAAGATTACATTAGAAGTCATCTAGTATTGGTAACCATTAAATTTGTTATATAAAAATGTTAATTGATGAATAATTATCTTTTCTCTTATGGATATAGTTATAAAGAACCATTAGGGCTTATGTGATCGTTGAATTTGAGGCAATTAAGGGTTATTACTTTTTGGGATTCAAAATGCGAGGTATGTGATAACATTTGTGGTTAAAACATTTTATGGCTTTTTAATGAATTTATCACAATTTTGGGAATTGTATAATATTATATTGTTGTTGAAGAAGGAAAATGTGCAGATCATGTGACAACCCATTGTGTCAGACAAAACAGCAGAAATCGAACACAGAACCAAAGTGTGGCTGGGATTTATCACCTAACACTGGCTTACATGAAGTCCCTTAGTTAGTATGAATTATTATTTTTAATTAAATGATTTTATGTATCAATAATAAGTTGATTTTGGGAATTTATGTTTTATCAAATGGATATCCTTAGTATACGAATATGATTTAGTGATTAGGTGATAAATGTTATTTTTTAAGATGTTCACTCTTTTGGGAACACTATATTCCTAAGTAAAATAGAATACTATGGGATTTAATTTGAGGAGTAATGGTGGACATTTATTTTTTAAGAATCTATGTTTTTATTGTGGACTTACAGAGATTTGTGTTTTTTATGAAAATGATTACCCTATTATAGTGTATATGTGATTAGGTTTATTACATTTCCGAATGAGAATTTAAGAGTAGCCGATGTTATTTGTGGATATATGATAATAATTTTGTGGAAGACTATGAGGTCAAATCCTTCTGAATTATGGGAATCAACCATAGTTTGGATTATTTGGAAGAATTTTAGGGAAATTTGTGTATTGAACGACAATTGTTGAGCTTCATGTTTTGTTTTTTGAATTTTGGAAAGTTATAGTAGTATTTCTATCTATAAAGGATTATCCTTTTTTGGAATTATCTAATCTTGTAATAACCTTTTTGGTTTTGGTAAATGTCTAAATACAGGGGAAATATATAGTTTATCTTTTGGGGATTATGTGATTCTCTAAAATTTGATTATATCATTTTAAGTGTAACCAAGTCATCTTGAATTCTCATCATTTGGAGAAAATATTATTTTGTTGTAGAAATTTATTAAAGGATGAAACTCTACTTGAAAAGTAAATATATTTTCTTTTGTGATTTGTCAATCTCATAAATAACTCCTCAAATTTATGAAAAGGAAGTTAAAAAAATGTTGTATGTTCACTTTTCCTACTGGGTAATCAAATACCATTTAACAAATATAAAGGTTGTGTTTTTCAGGTGGTTATAATTTTCCTTATCATGTTTTCTATAAAACATCATTAGAACTTTATGGTTAGTTTTCTCTTCTAGATCCATGTTTTCCTACCTCGAATGATAGTATGTGTTATATTGCGTGACCTTTTTTTTACTTCTCTTTATTTTTTTAAAAGTTATAGTTTTATTGACACTTTTTCTGATTTGGGACTTTCAATGATATTTCTGAGCCCAATTTTAAAATTTTGAGGAATCAATTTCCAAAAGGGGTGAAGGATGTGACAACCCAAGTATTTATAGAATAATTTTTTTCTTTTTTCTATTAATATTTATGAATAAGATATTATTTTTACATTGAAGGGGATTCTTTTTATGATAGAGTACTCATCACGAAACAATGAGTTTCTTTAGAGTCATATGTTGCACATAACATTGATTTATACCAAAAAATAATATATTATTATTATTATTTTAAATGGTAGTTAAAGCCTACTCCTTGTATAGTTTGGAATGAACAAACATAACCAAATTATGATTGAAAATTTTTGTTAAATGTTTTCACATTTATCTAATAAAATTTAGAGTCTTAAAATGAGGATGAATCCAATTTTAAGCAATAATATTCTAATATTGTTAAAAGGTAGTTTTACCACCTCTTGATGGTGAACCCTTTTTAAATATAGTTTTTTTCAATATTATATATTCCATTGGACAAAATAAACTTCTACATTAAAAGTGGTACATCATAATTTAATTTGCGTAAATTGTTGGTATTTTTTTGATAAATATCATTTTTAACTGAATAGTGAAAATTAACGTATTTTAATTCAAAAAATTCATTTTAATTTATTTATTTATATAGTTAGATTATAATTTTAATTGGTTTTAAAGAGTAATTGGATTTTATTTTTATCATGTAATCCGATTTATTTCATTTGAAATAAACACTTGTCAATATTTTTGTAGTTTTTACTTCTTAAAAATATGTTTTTTGGTTTGGACAATAGGAATTAATTTTAAAATAATTTCTACAATTTCGATATTTTGAATATGGAAAAATTGATTCCATATTTGGAATAAGGATGTTCAAATTGTGTAAATAGATACCTTTTATTTTTATACTATAGAGACCCAAATCTTTACATACATGGACATTACATTAATTTTGCAGAATACTTAATACATAACAAAAACAGACACCCAAGGACTGTAATAGTTTAGTGTCTTTATAAACTCGGAACATAATCTTCTAATCATGGTGAAAGATCTTCAACATCTCCAATAAAGATCCCCCCTTTGGTTTTCTTACCTAAAAACATTCTTTATATCATGGGGAAATGAAAACATATAAAGGGTGAGATCTAATGCTTAGTAAGGGTAATAATGGAGAAAATAAAACAAACCATATACATTTAAATTTAAAAACATGAACATACAGTTTTAACATCAAAATCATGAGTTGTTAAATAAATCTTGGTAGTATTTAAAGAATAGATCATAAAGAAACATAAATCATGATAAAATAGAATGGGAATAAAACATGTAATTGTGGAAAACCATTAAGCACATGATATGATTTCCATAGTAGCCAAGGCATTGTTGCCAAGACCATCACAGTGGAAAAAGTCCATTATTGAACTGGGTTTACTTGTTGTTCCAGCAATGTATTACCAAACCAGATTTACTTTCCATTCTAGCCATGTTTATCTCATGAGATATAAATCTTTACCTAATTCATTGGATGGAAATATAGGTCCCACCCATCTCATAATGAAACCATTCTTATGTGTGCCACAAAATCATAAATCAAACATCATAACATAACCCATGTAATAGAATGGGATTCTTAAATGTCATGCCATCATAACATAATCCATATAACATAAAAGGACTTCATAAAAACAATTCCATCATAAAATATTCAAATCAATTTAATTATAGGGACATAAACATAACCCTATATCATCATAGATGGAAAATAATTTTGATAAAACACTTGAAATAATTTCTTGAGAAAAATATCCTTTCTTCTTCAAAATCATTTTCATTTCTCAAAATGCCATGAAATTTTAAAATAAAGAATTTTTGTTGAAAATAATCATGAAATATTTTTGAGAAATATTCAAGGAAATAAATATTTATGAAACTGTAAAAATCCGTTCATGTCGTATAATTTAAAAAAACATTATCCTCCTACTTTTTCTGAAAAAGTCAAAAAGTACCTTGTATGGTAAACAAAAGAAAGATTCCTTCCATACAATGTGGTAAATCTCAACAAAGGTTAAAAATTACTTTAAACATACATGGAAGAATAATTAACACTTTATGAAAACATTTTTATAAAACATGGACATGGATGATAAATATAACCCCTGGAAATACTTACGAATAAACAATATCAGATAAGAACAAGATTGGAATATTTATCCCTTACCATATGTCCAATTTCTTTTTTATGTGTCTGAGACTCCTGTATAGTGGTATTAAACATATTATTAACTTATAACAGAACCATAATAATATTTACGATATCATATATGATTCACTTACAACTTTATATTACACATGTATTTGACAATTCCATGTTAAAGCAGTGTTTTGGGTAAAATCATTTCATTTATCATACATGTTTTGAATTTTAATTATTCATATGATTACATAGATCATGGTTACTTAATTCCAGAATGTAAAATATTATTTATATATAATATATATTCATAATATTATAGATCGATAAATGGAATGAAATACACCGTTCATGGAGACGGTAGACCGTACTTACGCATGGATGGTGTTTTTTTTTCATATTAAATTGAATATAAGTAAGTAAATAACATATAAATAAATCCAATATCATTATTATGTCATATATTCCATGATTATTTATTATATATACTTTATAATCATTTTGGAATGGTTAACATAGATAATGATTCTAATTGCATCGTGGAGTGGTAATCCGTACATATGCACGAGCGATGATATCGTTCCCATAATTATTGAATAGAATTAGAGTGGATGATATAATATTTCAAAATTAGTAAGATGTTAATATAATCATATATAGTTATTATTTACACCATTATACCCATCCAAGTATGGTGGTGGAGGAAAAACAGATTACACCATGGCGTGGAGACAGTAAGCCATACGTATGCATGTGCGGTGATTTCGTTTTCCGTAGGATGGATATAAGGTGAAATTGGATTGTTTCATATTTATAATAACATATCTGTATATTATTGATACTGATTTTATTACTTTATAATGAAAAAATAAAGAATAAAAAGTAGAAGAAGATATTAATTTGAAAGAACCAGTAAAGGATATTACCTCTTCTTTGACACGCCTCTTCTAAACCGCCTCTTAGGGCACTAAAGTTGGTATTTGAAGAAAAACATGAAGTCTAGTATGTTTCTAGGGAAGTGGAGAAGAGAAATGGATAGGCTTTTTCCGATCATGAAGGCTCCAAATGTTGTGAAGAGGAGAGGGAGGAGGTGGCCTTTTATAAGAGAGGAGAGGAGCACTTTTGGAAACCTATAAAATATTAATTTATATTAAACACACAACCCACATAGAAAATTCCAAAATGACTCCAATTAAAATATTAGATTATATATGGTTGTAATATTATTAGAAAATAAAATTTAGACATGTTGGGAATTTATTTTAAACCTTATCATTTTTATTTATACTTATTTAGTCTATTTAATTTTATTTGTGGTAATAATATTCTAGTTTTTAAATTGTTAAATATACTAACTTATGTGTTTTTAATTGTCCATAATTGGATAATTTAGGGAATTTCAGACCATTTAAATTTTAATTTATAATTTTTACATATTTCTGTGATTTTTATACAATTTAATAATATGTTATTTTTATAAAATATTAATAGTGCCAATTTTGACACTATTCATTTATTTGAATTTAAATAATTTCCACATAGAGGATATATTCGAACCAAAAAATTTAATAGATTCTTAACATGTCATATTCATATAAAAAATTCTTGGATCACATTAATTAGTTAATATAATATTTATTTTAATACTTTTAAAATCATTTTTTATATATCTCTTAATAAAAAAATTAGTACAAAATTTTTGTATAATTATTTAATATACTTATTTATTTCATAAAAATTATAAATAAAATACTATGATGAATATAAATAAAATATATTTTATTATAATACTTTTAGTATAATTTATTTCTTAAAAAACCCAACTTTTAAAATGTTATGTTTATTAAATTATGAAGGTGAAAACTTTTACATCATTTAAAATAAAATAATATAAGATTCATAATTGCTTTTTAAGTCTCCAAATGGTCCTAAATTAGACCTTTGGATGATTATAGATTTTATACACACGACCAATAAGTTTTTTGCAAGTTCTGGGGCCTTTTATGGGTATTATTATTTGAATAAAAATTATATTATTGATTTTTTCACTAAATAAATAATTTTTGCATCCTTAATGTATAAACTATTTAGGTAATTAAATATTTCTTAAAAATTACAAATAAATTACCATATTAAATAAAACAATTTATCTTTCAAATGAGTATTTATAATCGAATTTATATTTTGTATAACCTTATATTAAAAATACTTTAATTATTAACGTTTGAGTGAGACATATTTCAATTTCTTTAAATAAAATAAATTAATGGTCTTAATCTCATACAAGTGGGTTCCAATAGTTTTAGTTTCAACCCAAGTATGTTTTATAGAGAAATATTATCATCCAATTATATTAATACAAGTGTTAGGGTAATTGTATAATATTATTTTTACCCTTAATTACCTGATTTACCTTTAATTGTGGTAAATAAAATTTATAGTAGTTACTACTCATAATGCCTAAAAATAAAAAGTATCCTATTAACATATTTGGACCTACTGATTAAAAATAGGGAATCCAATTTTCCAAACTCAAAACACAGAAGTTTAAATATTTAATTTAAAATTAATCCCGCTATTGAGAAAATAGGTTTTAAAAGTTAAAACATTGCAAAAGATTGAAATGTTATTACCTATCAAATAAATGTAAAATTAATGATAATTAAATAAATTATATTAAATGGTAAAAATATATTCTATTTATACATCAAAACCATTAAATATTATAATTTAACCATATATATTATCTTGATGATAAAAGTTGTTTTTAATTAAAATTTAGCATTTTTTACTATTCATCAAAATATGAAGGTTATCAGAATAATGTCAAAAAATTATCCAAAATAAATTTTTATATCCTCTTTCAAAAGAATATGGTAACTTTGTCAACTTGAACTTATAAAATTTTCAAAAATTAGATTTAAAATGGGTGCGCCATCAAAAGGTGACAAAAAAGTATTTTTTTGAAAATACTTCTTTTATCTGAAAAATTAATTTTGTTCTCATACCATGTTCTAGTATATGTGCAAGATGAATGATAATTTTATAAAATTAAAAATTTAATACTATTCATAACAACTAGTTCAATATAATATTATAACAATATATCATTGTTTAGTGAAACACGGTATTGTGTACAACACACGCTATTGAGGAAGGTCACTCTTCTGTGAAACATAAGCCAAGAATAGTGTTGCATATACTACAAGATAATAAAGTATTGTTTATAGCTCAAGTTAATATTGGTGTAGCGTACAACACAAGACAACAATAAAATTAAAAAGAATATTTCTCATAAAATTTCATGTTGTTACATTGTACCCCCCTTAAAATAAATTTCACCCTTGAAATTCGTCGGGGTTATAAATGGTTTACTACATGAAAGATTCTTTCATAGAACCCCGCATCGTAAAGAGAAATACTAAAACTTAATTTTAAAAAATATAGTATGAAATGTAACAGTTACCCAAATTATCTCATCACTGGGTTTCCACATAGGATAAAATTTGTGAAAATATTGATATGGATAAGAAATATAACTATTATGTTCTGATGGAGAGTGGTAGAGAACATGGCTATGAAAAATCCAACAATCACAAAGCCATGAACTTGTAATGATCTAAGGTATAATATGATTCATCGGATATGAGGGTAAAGGACAACGTTTTTGGTTTTCAGGATTATCTCCCTAAATTTGACGAATTTTTTCATAAGGATAAAGACTTACTAGATTTCAGTGTAATATCATCATTGGTCATTCCATGAACAGTTTCCACTTCATCACTTATTTAAAGAAATGAAGTTGAATTTTTCCTTGAAATGTAAGCATATCATGTGATAGAATAATAGGTCATTCCATATGCCTCGAACAAAAAGTTAGCAAAAGTTATTAAATACACATAAGTCCATCTATGGTGAGATTAACCATATATGATTCCAAAAATGGACTTATACTTCAACTATCATACCTATTAATAAAATAAAACTAATTTATACTGACCAGGGACATCCTGTAGGCTAGTGGTAGGTGATAAAGGCCTGTCGCACTTCGGTTGTGGGTTTGATTCCTACATCCTTGTTCGATGCGACGGATTATCGCCCATCCTATGGGTTTTCCTTTTTCTAAAAATATACTATTATAAAATTTCAGAAATAATATAAAAACGTTGTAGCCTTAAACAATACTATATGATGTCTAAAATAATCCATTCGAATATTTAGGCTTATCCAAAATACTTCTGTCCAATATCATACTATAAAGAAAATGATTACTAGAGAGGTCATATACAAAGCATGTGATTACCATCATTTATCCCCCATATATCATAAGATATATCTTTTTGGTCATATTCCAAACATGTGAATACCATAATCATGTATTCTCTTGAAACATGAATTACCATAGAACCTTAGTGAAAACATGAATGCTGTCAAAAGTTAACTCTTTCCACATACCAAAAACCCAAAAATTCTATATACTCAAACCATGATGTCACTTTGTTCTTATACAAATCATGAGCTCACTAATAATATCAAACATCTCATTATCTATTTATCCCTTCATTATCCGCATATCATCTACTTTCCAAAAATATCTGAATAACCTTTCTTGGATACTTGTACCATTCAACATAAACTTTCCAATACTTTAGGAAAAACAATAGTGTAACAATCCTTAGATGTTTCTTTATTACATAGTACCATTAAATTACCTATACAACATAACTCTTGATAGACATACAATCATTCCACTACCTTCTTAAACAATTGACTGAGCTTCATCATTTTCTTCCATAACGCTTCTTTCATCTCATATATCATTTGTAGTCTCTTCATCATCGACATAAATACTACCCATATGACCAAGATGATTATCTTCATGAGATTTTACTTTGGGGAATTGGTTTTCATAATGCCCTTAAATTCAATATTTAAAACATTTAACCATTGTTGATGTCTTAGAAATACCATTATCCTTGTCCATTGTTTTAACTGAACCTTTTCCTTTACAATTACTAGCTTTGTGTCCTTCTTTTCCTCACCCAAAGAATCTTCCAGTTCCTTTGGAACATTCTCCTTGATTCCTTTTCCCACATGATATACATGAAGGAAATTGAACTTTCTTTCATCTATGATCATCGTGAAACTGCATGTTTCTCTTATTAGATGAGTTAGAAAACATTCCAAAGTTGAGATTATTGATTATATTATGAGATTGTGGATTAGGAATAATAATGATGTATGGACTTCCAAATCCCATTTTATTTGGTTACTCATGAAGAATATCTTTCCATTTTCCATCATATCGCCCATTATCATGAATCTTCCTGTTTCCAGCCAGTTTTCTAAAACCCAAAAAGAATAGTGTGAGAGTAAAAAATCATTCCAGGAAAAGAACATAATAAAGGGGTTGTACATTAAATATCAAACATCTTAGGTTTAATTATAAGATTGTTACCATAATTATAGGATTGTAACCTATACTTTTACTTATCATTAGGGACATCCCTAGATATACCTTAGAAACATCTCTAGGGATCTCACTAAAGATTTCTCATCCTAGTTCCCAAAGGATAACTAAACCTTTCCTCTGATACAAAATGTAGAGACCCAAAGCTTGGAATACATGGAAATTACATTACTTCTACGGAATACTTAATACATAACAAAAACAAACACCCAAGGACTGTTATAGTTTAGTGTCTTTGGAAACTTGGAACATAATCTTTTAATCATGGTGAAAGATCTTCAACATCTTCCATAAAGATATTCACTTTTTTTCTTAGCTAAAACCATTATTTATATCCTGGGGAAAATAAAACATATAAAGGGAGAGATCGAATGCTCATTAAGGTTAATAATGGAGAAAATAAAACAAACCATATACAATTGAACTTAAAAATAGGAACATAACGTTTAAACATCAAAATCTTGAGTTGTGAAATAAATCATGGCAGTATGTAAGGCACAGATCATAAAGAAACATCAATCAGGATAAAATAACATGGGAATAAAACATGTAATTGTTGAAAACCATTAAGCACATGATATGATTTCCATAGTATTCAAGGCCTTGCTGCCAATACCATCATAGTGGACAAAGTCCTTTACTGAACCGTGTTTACTTGTCCTTCCAGCCCTGTATTACTGAACCGGATTTACTTGCCATTCCAACCATATTTATCTCCTGAGATATAAATCTTTACCCAATGCATTGGTGGTAGATATAGGTCCCACCCATCTTATAATGATACCATTCTTATGTGTGCCACAAAATCATAAATCATACATCATAGCATAACCCATATAATTGAATGAGATTCTTAAACATCATGCCATCATAACATAATCCATATAACATAAAAAGACTTCATAAAAATAATTCTATCATAAAATAATCAAATAAATTTAATAATAAGGATATAAGCCTAACCCTATATCATCTTATATAGAAAATAATTTCGATAAAACACTTGAAATGAATTCTTGAGGAAAATATCCTTTTTTTCAAAATCATTTTCGTTTCTAAAAATGTTGTGCAATTTTAAAATAAAAGGATTTTATTGAAAATAATTAATAAATCTTGTAGAATAAGCTTCATGGGAATAAGGATTTATGAAATTGTAAAAATATTTTCATGCCGTATAAGTTAAAAAAACATTATCCTCATACTTTTGCCGAAGAAGTCAAAAAGTACCTTGTATGGTAAAAAAAGAAAGATTCATTACATACAATGATGTAAAAGTCAAAAATGGGTAAAAATGACTTTAATAATACATGGAATAATAGTAAACAGTTTGTGAAAACATTTTTATAAAATATGGACATGGATGATAAATATAACCCCTGTAAATACTTATGAATAAACAATCTCAGATAAGAAAAAGATTGGAATAATTATCCCTTACCTTATGTCCAATTTATTCCGTATGTGTGAAAAACTCTTGTATAGTGGGATTAAACATATTATTAACTTATAAAGAACCATAATAATAGTTATGATATCATATATGATTCACTTACGACTTTATATTATCCGTTTATTTGTCAATTCCATGTTAAAGCAGTGTTTTGGGTAAAATCATTTCATTTATCGTACGTGTTTTGACTTTTAATTTTGCATATGATTACATAGATCATGATTAATTACTTCTATAATTTAGAACATGAATTATATATAATTAATATTCATAATACAATATATTGATAAATAGAATGAAATACACCGCTCATGGAGACGGTTGGACGTACGTACGCATGAACGTTGTTTTCATTTCCTTATTAAATTGAATAAAAGTAAGTAAATAACATATACATATATCCAATATCATTATTATGTCATATATTTAATGATTATTTATTATATATACTTTATAATCATTCTAGAATGGTTAACATAGAGAATGAATCTCATCGCGTCGTGGAGATGGTAATCTGTACGTACGCATGAGTGATGATATCGTTCCCATAATTATTGAATGGAATTAGAGTGGATGATATAATATCTCAAAAAAATTATGAAGGTATAATAATCATATATAGTTAATATTTCCACCATTATACCCATCCAATTATGGTGGTGGTGGAAAAACAGATTACACCACGGCCTGGAGACGGTAAGCCGTACATACGCACGCATTGTGATTTCGTTTTTCATAGGATGGATAGAACGTGAAATAGGGTTGTTTTATATTTATAATAACATAACATTATATGAGTGATAATGATGTTATTACTTTATAATGACAAAAATAAAGAAGAGGAATTAGAAGAAGAAATAAATTTGAAAGAATCGGTAAAGAATATTACCTCTTCTTCGACGCGCCTCTTCTAAACCTCCTCTTAGGGCACCAAAGATTGTCTTTGAAGAAAACCAGGACCTCTAGTATTTTTCTAGGGTAGTGTAAAAGATAAATGGACAGGGTTTGTCCGATATTGAAGGCTCAAAATGTTGTGAAGAGGAGAGGGAGGAGGTTCCCTTTTATAAGAGAGGAGAGGGGCACTTTGGGAAACCTCTAAAATATTAATTTATAATAAACCCGAACCCCACATAAAAACTTCCAAAATGACTCCAATTCGAATATTATATGTGATATGGTTGTAATATCATCATCCAAAAATATTTATAAACTTTTGGAATTTATCTTAGACCTTATCATTTTGATTTATCCGTATTTAAACTATTTCATTTTATTTTTGGTAATAATATTCTAATTTTAAAATTGGTATATATACTGACTTATGTGTGGATAATTGTCCATAATTGGATAATTAATGACATTGTAGACCATATAATTTCAATTTATAATTTATAAATGTTTTTGTGATTTTTAATCAATTTAATAATATGTTATCTGTATAAAATATCAATAGTGTCAATTTTGACACTATTCATTTAATTGAATTTAAATAAATTTCACATAGAGGATATATGCGAAAAAAATATTTAATAGATTTATAAAATTTCATATTAATCTAGAAAATTTTTGGATCACATTAATTAATTCATATAATATTTATTTTAATACTTTTAAAATCATTTATTTGATATTTCTCTTAATAAAATAATTACTACAACATTTTTATATAATTATTTAATATACTTATTTGTTGAATAAAAACTAAAAATAAAATACTATTATGAATATAAATAAAATATCTTTCATTGTAATACGTTTAGTTGAATTTATCCATTAAAACACCCAATTTTTAAAATGTTATGTTTACTCAATTATGAAGATGGAAAATTTGACGTCATTTAAAATAAAATAAAAATATAAGTGTCATAATCACTTTTATAAGATTAAAAATGGTCCATAATTCTACCCTTGAATGATTATGGGTTGGATATACACGATAAAAACGTTTTGGTCAGGTTTTGGGGATTTTTATGGGTATTATTATTTGAATAAATACTATATTATTGATTTTTTCACTAAATAAATAATATCTGCATCATTAATGTATAATCTATTTAAGTGATTAAATATTTCGTAAATTTTACAACTAAATTACCATAATAAATAAAAAAACTAGCTTTCATATGAGTATTTATAATCAAATTCATATTCTGTATAACTTTATATAAAAATACTTTATTTTTAAAGTTTGAGTGGGACATATTTCACTTTCATTAAATAAAATAAATTAATGGTCTTAATCACATCCAAGTGGGTTAAAATAGATTAAATTTTGACCCAAGTATGTTATAGAGAGAAATATAATCATATAATTATATTAATACAAGTGTTAGGGTAATTTTATAATATTATTGTTACCCTTAATTAAAAGATTTACCTTCAAGTGTGGTAAATAAAATTTACAGTAGTTACTATTCATGATCCTAAAAATTAAACGTATCCTATTAATATAATTTGGAAATACTGATTCCAAATATGAAATTCATTTTTCCAAATTCAAAACACATAAGTTTCAGTATTTAATTTAAAATAAATCCGCTGCTGAGAAAACGAGTTTTAAAAGATAAAACATTGAAAAAGATTGAAATATTTTTACCTATGAATCCAATGTAAAACTAATGCTAATTATATATATTATATTAAATTGACAAAATATACTCTATTTATACATTAAAAACCTTCAATATTATAATTTAACCATATAAATTATCTTTATTTAAAAAGTTGTTTTTAATTAAAATCTAGCATATTTTTTCTATTCATCAAAATATGAAGGTTTTCAAAATAGTGTCAAAACATCGTCCAACATAAATTTTTATATCCTGATTAAAAAGAAGAAGGTTAATTTGTTGACTTGAACTTATAAACTTGTCAAAAATTATATTTAAAATGGGTACGCCATCAAAAGGCGACAAAACTACATTTTTTGGAAAATACTTCTTTTATCCAAAAAATTAATTTTTTTCTCATACCATGTTCTAGTATATGTGTAAGATGAATGATAATGTTATAGAATTCAAAATTTGTTTAGTAATATTCATAACGGAAAGTTCATAACAATATTATAACAATATTTCGTTGTTTAGTGAAACTCGGTATTGCGTACAACACACGCTATTGAGGAAGGTCGCTCTTGCGTGAAACACAAGCTAAGAATAGTGTAGAGTATACTACAAGATAATATAGTATTGAATATAGCTCAAGATAATCTTGGTGTATCATACAACAAAATACATCAATAAAATTGAAAATAATCTTTCTCATAAAATTTCATGGTGTTACATAGAAATTATGAATAGCAACTTCAGTAAATATTTTCATTATCACGGTTAAAGGGTGAATATGGTAAATAAGGGTAAAAGATAACATTATAACAATATTAAACTACCCTAAAACTTGTCCTAATACTATAGGATGAAATATATATGACCTTGGTCATACGTGGGTCAATATTTGGACCTCATGGAGCAACATTGATGTGAAAATGACATTTTATAAGAAGAAAATTAAAGTAAAGAAAAATATAACATAAACATGTATTTTTTACTAAAATAATTTTTATATGGGGTTATATAAGTGATATATTATACCATAAATAATAATTAGTAATATAAAAAAAATTTATATCATGGTATTTTAGTTATAATTTTTAGACATCATATAAATAAATATATTTAGGACACAATGATGATGTAGTGATTGCCTTATTAATGAATGATTTAAACAAATGAGAATATAGATATTAAAAAAATTAATCTTAATACTTTTTATTCCATAAACTAATTTTATGTATGATTATGAATTCTAATATTTGAATTAATTAAGTTTTTTTGGAAGGAATCAAGTTGTTATGGATTTTTAAAAAGTCATGATATGAATAGTATAATAATTGACATAAATGAGTAATTAGGAAAAAAATACTATTTTATTAAATGATATAATAGCCCTAAAAATATAAGATTCATCCAAATGACTTAGGTAATGTTTCAATTTTTATTAATGAACCACTTAAGGTTTGATTGGAATTTTATATTAAGTATATTAACCATATAGTATGAATATACAAGAAGACATGGTAAGAGTTAAATAAGTTAACTAAGGGTAAAATCTAAAAGATAAGGTTAACTTTGTGACCTATAATTGTCTAAAACCTATTGGTTTAGAGGTTTTAAGACCAAAATCATATTATCTTTGAAATAAATGACTTTGGGACCATTGGAATCCGAAAATCATTTATTAATAAAATAATATTTCAATGCCTTCCTAAAGTGCCCCTCCTCCCTCTTATAAAAGGGAATCACCCGAAACCATTTAATCACACCTATAAAACCTGTTATCTCATCCAAAATCTTCCTAAATAAGCTCAAAAAATCCTTATATTCCTTCTATAATCCTTACCTTAGGCATAAGGAAATTAAATAAATCATTTTGGCTGAAATCAAATTGAGTTACACGTTTTATGAGGTAGTGTCTTCTCTAAAGTCCCTTTCCTTTATTTTAATTGTTCACCCTCTATTATAATATCATTATTTTATTGCATAACAACACCAATATAATAAATATACTATGATTTTTTTATGAGATGAATTAGAACTACAATTACACACACCTCCATCTAATTGATATGAACATACTGTTTCTGTGGACAACGAACTACTGCCTCACGAAACGATGATTATTCTATTTTCCCCTATCATATCCCATGGTGTCCATTATGATGGAACTATATTTATATATGATATATATTATATTTATATGGTCTATATTCTTCTATATTTTTTATTTTCATTACACCTTTATGCTTCCCATAATGTGAAAATATGATAGTTTCACTCAATGAATTGCAGACAACCACCCTCTCAATGTGATATGACTCGTTCATGCCATACATAGAATGTATAAAGGACGGAATTAATGAAATTATGTAACGTATATAAAATTTTAAATTATACTTTTATTATAATAAACTTATGTATAATTTATTTTTCATTTCTTTAAATATGAAAAATAAATGAAAGTAGCATTCATGCGTACACACAACATACCGTCTCCATGAATGGTGAATTTCATATAATATCTGAAAATATTAACTAAAATTATAATTTAATATATATACTAGATATGTATGATATTTAAATCATGAATATAATTCTAGGGATAATGGACTTTTTACCCCATAGAAAATTTGTAATTAAAACAAGTTCATTTTTGACTCAAGTACCATATATCAACAAAATGACCAATGTTAACTTAAAAAACAATATAATGTTTATAATATGGTAATAATTATATAACAAGAATAATAAACTTGAATTTTTTTAATAAAGTATAAATTAACATATTTTTATTATTCAGCAAGAATAAGGAACATACGTGATGAGTCAGAATCTAGATAAGGGAACCGTTCACCCTCCTCTTTTAGTCAAAGACATATTTTATGTTATGTCTTTTAATTTACATTTTCTTCTATTGGGATGTGTTCTTATATATCCTTATTGTTGAACATTTTATGTCTAGGTGATGAGATACCCTTTTCTCTATCATCAACTAATTTTTTTAAATTTTATGTGATGTCATTAGGCTACCTAATTTTCATAATGAAAATTCTTAACCCAATTTCCATTCGTTAGGTTAATCTTCTACTTCTTGATTATGTCATGATATGATTATGTGGGAAATAAATTTTGATATCTTATATTGTATTTATACTTTCTTTATGTGTGCTTATAGTGAATACACATAACCTATCTATTTATTTTCAAAATGATCATTGTAAGGGACTTCATCTCAATCTCCTTTCGTTGAGGCATATTTTGGTTTATACATGACATTCTTTTATACGGTGTATAATTGTACCCTTTTTATTTTAATTTCATTCAATGGTTTTCAAAAGGAATTATTTTTTTTATGAATCATTTTACTAAATGACAATGTAAATGTTTCTTTTTAACGTACGCGGTGACAACAACCTTTCCACCGCCGCATATATTATTTGATATTTGGCTTCCTTAACAATCCATAATGTTTTCAGAAGGAATATAAATAGCATACACATTTTTTATCAAATTTATCTTTTGAAAATGGTTTTAAGAAAGCATTGATTATGTTAATATCTTGAAATGATATATTGTGATTGCAATATGGAAATGATATCTTTCATTTATTCTTGTTTTATGTGATATGATTATATTATGGTTCTTAGGAATTGTTTATATATACGTGTGGTTCTGTTATAAAACAAGATCAGGTGATATTGAGATATCTCTCTAATTCATTGGGTAACGTGATAGAGGTAAAAGTCAATGTTTCTCCTAAGATATTTAGGGAATATATTGTGATGGGTATTTCAAATATAACTCCCTATGTAGCTGTGAAAGATACAATGCATGTTTGTTATGGATGAAACAAGTTACCTTTATGATTTATGATATCTATGTGTTATTCATAAATCTTATGATTTCATGAGGTATGTTAAATAAATTATATTTTATGAGATAAAGGTATGATTACATTTATTTGTATGTATTGATGGACTAATTTTTTCTTACCTTATTTTATAACCCTTAATAATATTTTTATGCTCATCCCATATTTTTTTAAATGTTCATTATAGGGTATATGTATGGGTAAGATAAAGGAGGACTTTAAGAAGATTTATATCAAGAAAATAATTATGGATTTATTTGTGGGATGTTTATTTTTTTAAAAAAATGGATAGGGAATAAGTGTCTACTTTATAATTTTTGGGATGTAATGTACTAGTTATGGATTAATTATCTAAAACTATAAACCTAAAAAGATCCTCAATTTCTAATTATTGGCACAACTCATTATTATGAAATGTTTTTGGCTAGGGTCTTATAAAAATACCTTACTTATTTAGTAACATTAATACTTTAAAACCGATGAAACAGTGATACTAAAAATGATATTTAAATCCCCATAAATTTAAGCATAAAAAAAATTTCACCAGTAGTATATACGCCACACAACAAAAATAAGTAGTGAATATAACGTGAATCTCAGACAAATATAAAGCGAGACAATGAAACCCTTACATCACATTTTCTTTTGGTTGATCATTCCTTGACCCACTATATAGTAATTTTATATATGTTCTTAACTAATTAAATAATGATATTAATATTTATAAAATGACATATTATCCTTCAATATCATCTTATCACCCATTCGTTAATAATATTTCACCATTGTCATTGTTTCGGGTGTTAACATTCTTGTTTTCTAATTCATTGTTTTTTATGAATGTTTTAATTCTTGTGCATATTATATATTTCTATATTCTCTATATTAATAATTGTGAAATAATTATCATATTTATGCTTCAATTTTACCTTTAAAACTAATCATGAATTATGGTTATGAAAAATGAACTAACATTATAATCGTGGCGACGATAGGTCGTAAATTAGCATGAATAATATTTTAATTTTCCATTTATCTTAATAAAAATAAGTTAAGTTATATTAATATTTATAGAATTATAATCATATCATAAATACCATATTATATAATTATATGTACTTATATATGTAATTTGTTTGGTGTGGTGAAGAAAATAGAGTCACATCGCTATGTGAAGGCGGTAGTCAACATGTACATGAACGATTCATCACTTTTTCAATGAGTGAAAAGGTAAGAGATAAAATGATATATTATATTTAAATAATGATAAATATTTCATTAATATAATAATTATGTCATTAATATCACATATATTCATAATATTTACACTTTTGAATTTCCATTTAACACGTTACTGAAAAAAGAATCACATTGCTTTGTGAGGAAGTAGCCCACCATACACATGAGGGGTGTTATCATTTTCCCTACAGAATAGAAATTAAGAAGAAATACATGTGATAAAGAAAATAGAGGTATAATTATATTATAAATATGATATATATACTCTATATCCATCATCATACCCAACCGTGAGAGGTGATAATGGAAACAAAACCGACATCCGTTCATTGGGTGGTAGTCCGCCGTACAAATAAATATAATTTCATATCCAAATTGATGGAAGTGGATATGGTTTTAGATAATTATAGTAGGTTACGGGTGCAGCGGAAGCACATTGGTGGGTTTTCTCAACTTTAATTTTATCTTTAACAATGATCAATCCGAGATCTATCACGATAATAAAATTCTGGATCTTCGGAATAGAATGAAGAACAAGAAAGAAAGGGGGAGTCCCGGAACCATAAAGACATGATCATTATACGTTGGTTACAATTAATTTAATTAATTGACAAGAATTACCATGATGAAATTCTTTCTTCATTGATGTCTCTAGTCATGATCTGATGTGATTCGTCATTGTGTCACAGAAGCCAAGTGTAGACTTCCTCTACCGGTGATCCACACATGCACCACGTATCTCTGGACATCACCAAAGGAATCTCCGGGTGCTAGCATGAAGAATCCTTTTCTTGCGTTGTCCACCATAGATTTCCTTGATCTGATGGAGGAGTATCTCGCTCAGTCTTGAGAACATTCTTGGAGGAAGGAGTTATTTCGGTTTTGATAGAATTCTCCAGAATTGTTGTTCATAACGATTCTCTCTTAAAGGTGTTGGGTTTGTGAGGATATTTATAATTAGGTTTGAGGTTATAGAATTATGAAAACAAATAAACGCATTACGTATTTTATTTGTTACATTATATCTTATTGAAAACCCCCATGTTGAATGATTAATTCTTTGACATGCACCCATGATGATTATAATAAATATTTTTTAATAAAACAATATTATTTGATCAACATCCTTACTAGAAGAACTACACAGCGTGTAATCATTAATACATGATGTGTACTTATTTTCATTTTTCATTATTTCCTCCACCACATTTATTAGATCTTGAGTAATGGCTATTTATTTCTTAAATAAATGTAATTGCATTACTCTCTAATAAATATATATTATTTCTCCCACAATATATTCTCTCAAATAACCAGTGTCAATATAAATGCGATCATGCATCCTTAAATAATTATCAAACCATAGTCGGGAATAATCTCTATTTAACTTTTTAAATGAATATTTAACTGAGATACATAGACACACATAGTGTGTGAACCTCTAGGTCTCTTTCTCAATGGAATTAGGAGGACCCTGCCTAATGTTCAGGGTTAGTGTCTAACGACATGCCAAGGAACCCATAGAGAAATATGTTAACGCTGAAATGATGTGTCACCTCATACAAACGCTTACCGTGTAATGTAATCCCGTTTTCATGATATCTTGAATCAAGCAGGCTGCATGCTAGTGCCATCAACCAATGTGATCGATTATTCATTCTTTGACTTCCCAGAATTGAACTCGCCCATACCTTACCATGGACATGGATTTATTTAGGCTATTTCAATTCCATCAAAGGGCTTGAGATATATACTTATATTATGGAACAGAAGGGAAAAATCCTTTCTCGCATTATCTATTAATGCAGTATCACTCGTCACACACCCAACGTATCCTACCTCACTGTGAATAGTGTTTCATCACAGTTTTTGTCGATACATCTAAGTGCGTGAGTTGTGATACCCATTAATAATAATCCTTTAGTCTAAGGACCAATACACACGTCCGCAGATAGAAACATCCAATGAAACTATGAAATGTGGATTTCCTATTGCCGGGTATGATTCTCATAATTTCCTCTAGGATATTACCAAGGGCACACACCATGAGAAGGTGCCTCAATGTTTTATGAGTCCTCACCCCTAATGGTCTGTATTATTTGTGTCCCTCAAATAAAATCATCTGGAAATATAACATTGGTGACGCTCCTTTCCTTCATAGAGTCTAACGAATGAAAAAAGAGAATACCTTAAGCACAAAGACTGAAAGTTATTTTTTATTATTACCTTAAAACCCAGGGTTACAAGTCACAGAGGAAGAAAATAATGAAGTCCAAGAGAGTCCTTCCGAACCACATTAACACACTCCAAAGGAAGAGAATTGAGACTATAATAAACCACCAGAGTCTCTTTTGGTATGCCACAACGAGCCAACGTGTCAGCCGCAAAGTTGGACTCCCTCAAACTATGCTGAACCATCCTTCCCTGATTAGTCTCTACTTTGCACCTACGAAAATCATACGTCAAATCCCAGGTTATGCCGTGATTTCCATGTAGTGATCTGACCAGAACCTCCGAATCTGATTCCACTTCCATCACAGGGAGGCCTTTCCTCCTACATACAATCAAACCTGAAAGAATAGATCTAAACTCCGCACCCATAGAGTTACCTGGTCCATAATAAGCACCGAAGTCAATAAGAACTGAACCCCAAAAATCCCGAAGCAAACCACCACCCCTCATGATTCCCACCAAGCATGAACCATCCACATTCAACTTCCACCCATTAGATGGAGGCTGCCATCTTACCCACCGCCCTCTATCAAAACTATGAATGCACTGTCTATGAACGAGGCTCCCCAGCATAACTGAATGAACTCAATTCTTGAAGAGGGAGGACAGTTCAGCAATAAGGGATCTCATCCGGACCTGTAGGTATAATAAGGACCTCCTGCAACCCAACTGCACCTGGTTGCGAGCCTCCCATATAGTCCAACAGATGGATACAAGGATGATGATATGGGTTGTTCGCTCCCCCATCCTGCTACCAAAACCAGAAAACCAAAGCAAAAGGTAATCCTGAACCGAATGACACTCCCCACATGGAAACCTATCTTGAGAAATCTGAGACCAGAGGAAAGCAGTCCAACGTCCCTAAAAAAATAAATGAACTATTGACTCAGAGCTCGGACTCTCACAATAGTAGAATCGCGATGCTATACAGACCCCTCTCCTCTGAATATTTTCCTCAATTGGCAGGGCACGGTTTCGGATCCTCCACACCAGAAAGTTCATCCATTGAAGAACATAAAAAATTTACAAAAGAATGAACAAGGAACTCTTAAAACATGGTTCGTGCAAGTTTCCTTATGGTCGCACAAGTATACTTGGGCGCCACATATGGGTCGCGCAAGTGGCTTGCACGCCCTATTAGTTTTTCACCCAAGGTGATAAGTGGCCTATAAATACCCCCTGTGGGCCCCCCATTTGGAGGACGGATTTTCCAAAACTCAGAATTAAGCTCTAGTAGCCCTAGTCTCTGCTTGAAGTCTTTCGAAAACTTGTAAGGTAAGTTCTTACCTAGAATGGAAGATCTAAAGAGAAAGAATAAGGACTAAGTGTTAGAACTTGTCAATACTTGCGCGCCTAAGTGTCCAGCCCTTAAGGGAAATGGATAAACTTGCGCACCGCATTATCCTCTCATGGAAACTTGCGTGTTTCCCTTCTAGAAGCATCTATGGATAATACTAAGGGCTTCGGTAAAGTCTCACCCAAGTATTACCCTACAGGTTCTACATCGACCAAGTGAACTCTTATCGCGCAAGTATACTTGCGCGACCAGGACTTGCGCACCCAAACAAGACTTGCGCGCCTGCCTTCTTTTGGGTGCCCCTCCTTCCAATTCACTTCCTTTCCTCAAATTCACCTCTCCTTATCAGGATTTATCCTTCAAAACATTCTTCAATTCCATTTGTGGAATGTTTCCTTTGTTGGATTCCTTATCTGAAAGGAATAATGTTGAACATGTCTCAAAATCTTATGATTTATATAACTTTATGTCACTATGGTTAGAGGTTCCCTTCATTCAAACTCATCCCTTAAGATGATAGAGTCTTTGATCTGGACATCCTTCTCCGGAGTAAGCCCCAATCATAAGTTAATGCCCCCCTTTAATCTGGGTATCCTCTTTAGAATGAAACCCCAAATTAAGAATCTAAATCTCCATAAAACACAAATACATTTATGGACCCTGTTAATGGGCATCCTCATTAGGAGTAAGCCCCAAGTTCCCCCTAATTTGGGCCTCCTTCTCAGGAGTATGTCCTAAGCTATAAGTCCCTTTATCTTTGGGCCTCCTTCTCAAGAGTAAGCCCCAAATTACAATTCCTCTTAATATGGGCATCCTTCTTAAGAGTAAGCCACCGTCTTAATTTCATTTTTGATTTGGGCCTCCTTCCCAAGAGTAAGCCCCAAGTTAAAATTCCAAATCTCCATAAATCACAAATACCTTTATGGACCCTACTTGTGGAATTATTTCCTAAACTAAGTCCTAATCATCATTTACTTGGGTCATCATACATAGGTAAGCCCGAAATCATTTCTTATGAATGAATCTTTCATGGTACTATCATAAGATTTACTGATACCACTTGTTTCTCACATCATGCATTACTCACGTGAGCTTAGAGTGTAAAAGTAACTTCGACACATATCATTGGGTCATTAATCATATATAAGCCCCACACTTCTTAATCGAACTACATGGAATTTGATCTCTGCCTTAAAAGTAGAGTACGTAGAAATCCTATCTAAGGTTCAAGACTATCACCCATTAATTCTCATCTGTCCCATATGAAGTTAAACTAATATTAATTCCCAAACTACATGGGTTGTGATTACTCTTTAACAAGTATACGTAGGTATCCCATCTGTGGGTATGATCCCAACCCGAAAATAATCCATGTCCTTCTGAATGAAAATAAAATTCAAGTGCCCCACTGAGTGTCTTTAAAACCAGTATGGTCGTAATAATGACCAAGAGACTTCTATATAATGTATTGAAGGATAACATTAACTAAGAATCTCCAATACATACGGATGATTCTCCATCAATGAAGAACCTCAAATACATATAAAAGATTCTCTAAATCTCATACATATCAATCATTGATTGCCAAATCTAAGGGAAAACTCATTTTTATGCTTGGTAAATTAATAAGGATTCGTGAACATAACATAAATCAATAAGAGAGTCCCATATTAGACAATAATTCCCCCCAAAAATATGTGATGAGTCTGACCTCCCATCCTCTCGACTAATGCAAACTCTTAAGCCTCATCAATCCATAACTAATGAGCACCTACCTTTGGAAAGTAGGTCCAAATGGATATAGAATCACTGGATGTTTCCGGTTCTATGAATAAACCCATTTGAAACCGATTATAAATTTAAAACCTTAAACAAAAAAGGTCATCCCCATTTAAAAAAGAAACAAAAATGGTGAACCCAATGTGAATCCTTAACCTAGTTAAAATGTAGTTTTACTTATTTGTTAAGACCTTATTTAACTCAATGTGAGGTCCAACAAAGTAGTCAATAACATAAATGCTCATCCAAAAGATGTAGTTTGGCCAAACTTATCTTGATTATGTCTCTTATATCAGATAGGCACTCTTTTCCAAGATCTCTATGTGTTACAGAAATGGCTTCCCTAATGTTCACACCTGTGAATGCCTCGGCTACTACTCCTGCTGGATCCTTGTCCGCTCTGAGGATGACATCACCTACTTAGCGTCTGCAACACTGGGTCTCAAATTCATTGGTTAAGGAATACTATCAACATGGTACCATTCCGACTCTGGAGGCCACTCAACAAGCCCTCCAAGTAAACAATTCACGTTGGTTGTCCGGACAGCGATGACCAATGATCAAGAAGCAGGCGGTGATAACCACCATCTCCAACCATTTCGGGTCGTTATCCCCAGAACACAACAACCTATCTCTCCCATATTACAGGGAGGTTAATGAAGAGTTCACTCAAGGCCTTAATTCAAGAATATAGAAGTCCTTCCTGAGGGCTCTAATCAACAATCGTCGCCAGAATCATGCGGTAGTGCACCCTCAATATGATGAGGGTATCGTCTTTAGGGGTTCCGCTCAGGTTCCTCAGACCTGAGAACGCAAGAAGAACCACTAGAGGGGAAAATAGGCCAACATGGGGTAGGTTATTACCACTTACCCCTCTGAGGAAGTCCATCAACCTAACTTTATGGCAGGAAACGAGCAGACACACACACCCATCCATTCTAATCCCGCTGTCCAGCAGACTCGTCTGGCAGAAACCCACCAATCCCGTCAGGCAATACCATTGGAGTACAATAGGTAGGAACATACACCTATTTATAATTCATCAGTCAGTCAGCAGGATCATCTGACAGAATCCAAAGGAGCTCGCCAACCAAATATGGTGACGACCTGTAAACAGGAACACACACCTGCTTACAATCACCAATTCTGTCAGCAGTCTCATCTGCCAGTATTGAAGGAAACCCGTCAACCATACTTGATGGGTAATGTCTAGAAGTCACAAACACCTACCATTATTCATCAACTATACCAACAGTCTCGTTTGGTAGCACCCGGAGAGGTTAGTCAGAAATCTCCGACGACAAATTTGGAGCAGACTCAACTCTCTGCCCCGATGCATAAGTACTGTTGGAATTCACTGATAGGAAAAGGAGGATAGGAGCATGCACATACACCTACTCCAGACATATAATGGACATATATTCCCATTCCGACAACTGAAGTCACCCAGCACATTCTGACAATGGTGAAAGAGCATAAGAAAATCCCTGCCCATATTCTGGATGCCTGTCATAACATTATAACAACATCAGTAGTATCACAGGGAAAGAAACATGAATCTATCCCTATAAGTGGAGTGAATCTTCAACAATTCACTCCGGAGTAGATACACACCTCTGTTCCAGTCCAAGAGGGTTTCGGGGCATACTCCCCCATGTCATATGGACAATCAAGTCGGGTACATACACCCGATTTAACTGGAGATAATCATCCTAACCTGACCATTTCTCCTGAGCAGGCTCATACACCAGCCCATAGTAACCACTTTCATCAAGAAGTGGTTTCTAAAGTGAGTAATAAGGAATCTAAGAAAAGACCTATCCAGTACAATCGAGAAATCAAGATCCAATCTTCAATAAGGCCTTACTCGATGCTGGATTTCTTGATGCACTCAGAAAACTATCTATTATAGATCAAGATTCTACTCTCTCATTTCCCAATAGTGGGAACAATAATTCCAAAGGTCTTCATTAGACACTTCTTCATGAAGGCTTGCTTCATGACAGTTCGGTCGATCTCGAAGTATCATCTTCAAATGAGAGCCTCTATAACCCTCTGCATGGCCAGAATACCAAGGAGCAAGAGGTTTCATCTTTTGTTGTAACCCACCATGGTGGTACTCCCCATGATGATGAGTTTAGCTATGAATGTCCTCTAGATAGTAGTAATTCGCACTGCCTAAAAAAATCTTCAAAGGAAAATACAGTAACGAGAAAGCCCTCTTTTCTTGAGGCACTTTCAAATGCGAAGCCTATCAGGTATGATTCTTTACCACTAGCAGGTGAAATACTTTCTCAATTAGAAGATAGCCCAAGGTGTAGGTCATTCTCTGAACCACCCCTAGGTCATTCATCTTCTAATTTAATAAGTGAATTCTCTACCAATCTTGTTGAATCTAATAAAACAACAAAGAAGAACCATCTTTGGTCTAATAAAGTAGAATAAACTTCATCAAATGATAAGGAGGAAGTGCTGAATATGAGAAAAAACCGGAGAAAGGTGAAGTACTAGTCATGTTTTGGACTTTTTTTAACTCGCAGTATGATATTCCATAAATGTTGACGGAAGATTGAATTCATGATATTCATCCCAACATGTAGAAAACTCTTTTTAATTTAAAAGATAAAATATTATCTTATAATTAATATCAAAATCTTGTCAAGATAATTGAAGGGTTGCAACGCCACATTGACTTGGCATCTCTCTTAGTTTCTTGACATCCAAAGGTTGAAAAGCAGCAGAGAGCCCTTCAGAATTCATGCCTTGGCGCATTGAAAAGGTTGCACCAGTTAATTACCAATTCCCCATCTGGTATTCATATTAGGGGATGGGGTGTTCATGGATCACTACAGTTCACTATACTCTCCTGTCAAAAAATACCACCAAAAGTAGTCTCAAGAAATGTTATTGCCCATGGCCGGACACAACCAATTGGTTTTGTGTGTAATCAAAGGCTTTCTCAAGAACATGCCTCAACTAGTTCTTCCCAAAATTAGGCATACAAAGAACACGTTGTTGAATTAATCTTGCATCAAAAAAAAATTAGAATATTGAACAAGATTCTTTTTTAGATCAGGCACATCATGAAGTGACAAAAGTGTCAGAATTCATCCAATAGTCATTTGAGATAGGTGATTCGAGTGGATGTAGGTTGATGCATCCGGCCAATTTCCGAACTAAAGTCCACAAAATCAGGAGATATTTTAAGAAATTCTCAGATGTAGATGCTCAGGAACCACCTCAGCTTTCCAGACTGGGGAATATTTTAATCCAACCCTCTGGATAAACAGATAGGATTCGAGGAGTTGATCAGGAACAACCCCCGTCCACTGGACTGGGGACTTTTTCAATTCCTCAATCTCTTCCTCAGTGAAATTCAGTCTTCTCTCGATTAGGAAAAAATCCACAAGAGGAACGCAAAGCCAAATTATCCAGATATTCCATCCAAATTATGGTTCATCAAGAAGTTCCTGAGGGATCAACTCAAAAAAAGGAAATGTCTCATAAAGGACATGGAAGGAGACAATATTTCAGAAATGCCAATAGAAGGGATGCAATGCATTATGCATCGATAAATGTTATCAATGCCGTTGTCATGGATCCCCCAGAAAAAGTGTCTCACTTAGAGGAATCTGATAAAGAAGTTCCTGTTCAAGATGTTGTACACATGGAGGAAAATGAAGAGTGTGTGTGTACCAGAAATCAAAGGCTTACCCAAAATTTAGGCATTCCTTCAAATAACCAACTTCCCCCTCTTAGAAAGATGTCCAACAAGGGGAAAGAAATAAGTCAGGTTACCCCTAACTCTGGAGAAGGCCAATCACTCTCATTAGAGGAAAGGTTCTCACAACAAGAAGAAGAAATGAAGGAGCTAAGGAGGTTAAATGCGGAACTACTTCAAGGTAGTCTTCCTCCTAAGCGTGCTGGAGTTAGTCAGTAAAGGGAATTCATTGGAGATACTATGATGGATCAAGAATATCCACCTTTATAATTACACCCTCACAAGTCTAATCCTATGGGTCATACACGACAACAACCGGAAGTACTACCATTAGTGACAATACCGGTCACCACACCCGTTCAAACTCTAGTTCTTGCACCTACACAGGTCCGAGCTCAACCAGATGTTTCTTAAAAATTAATGACTACCATTGAGTCATTAACAGCTCGGTTGGAAGTTATGGAAGGAAAATGTGCACCAGTTCAACTGGAGAAAAGAGCATACCCTGAATGGGTTGATGAAATTCCTCCACCATCAAATTTTGAGAGTACCATATTCCCAATTTTTAATGGTTCAGGAGATCCAAAACTACACTTAACACCTTTTTTTCTCATTGTGATCCTATGATGGGAACTCCTCAACAACAAGAAGCAGTTAAGCTCAGGTGATTTGTACAATCCTTATATGGACCTGCTTTTATCTGGAATACATGCTTGGAATCCCGGTCAATTACTGGGTGGGAAGATCTCAGCCAAAAATTCCTTCTTCAATTCAGCTCAACATTTCCAAAGATGACAGTTTTTTATCTTACAAATTGCAAGAAAAGGGAAAATGAAAGGGTTTCAGATTTAATTGATCGATGGAAGGGATTAAAATATTCCTTAAGATTAACACTCCCTTGAGAAGAATTGTTTCCAATCTATTTAGAAAATTTGTGTGATGAATTACGCACACCGTTGAACCCAGTGAAATACCCAGGAGGGTTTTGAGACCTTACTTTAATCGCTCAGCATATTGAAGATTCTCTTATAAAGAATAAGGATAAAAATCATGTAATTCCATTAGTTCCTGGAAGGAGAATAGGGAATATAGAGACTGCTAAAGTCACGCTTAAACAAGAACCTCTACCTATTTCCACTTCAAAACCTTCTTCATATCAAAGGGATCCACCTTTTGAGTGTCAACAACAACATCTGCCTCGTCTAGATGATCAAAGATATCAAAGGTGGAAACAGTTTGAAGATTTGAAGAACAAAGTTTATTTTTTCCGGAATGAAAAAGTTCCTGGTTACTACATCTCAGCTCTGGAAAGCAATATGGTTTAGTTTCCATAGACCAAAAGGACAAACATGGAAGGAGATGAAGACCTCCTCAACTATTGCCAATTTCATCACATGTTGGGGCATCCCATTTAGGAGTGTTTTTTCTCCAAAGACCTCATAAAAAAGATGGTGGACTCTGGACAGGTAAAACTGAAAGGTTTTTTAGTCCAGGTATCATGTGTTACTGCTACTGAACCAGAGGAAGAATGCGAGGGGCATGAAGTCAAAAGTAAAAATGCGTATAAATATGATGATTGGATGGTCAGGAAAATGATCAACCGACCTCATTCTATTTTACGAACACAATTGAATCATCCAATTGTGTCTTCTACTATGAATTCCACAACAAAACTCCCTTCATTAGAAAGAAAATCCTCAAAAAGAGGCATAATTCGAAGAAATAAGAGCAGTTAGAAGAAGATGAGTTTGTGTCAAAGCCTAAATTGTCTTTGACTCTGGCAGATGTTATGCCATCTACATCAAAAGCACAGGCACTACACCACCAAACGGCATGACTTGAATTGGCTAATCAGGAAGAATCTTCATCAGATGATGAGTTGATCTTTGGTTCTAATAACATGATTCATTTAATAGATCCTTATTCCATCCACAGTTTTTATCTTGATGTACCTGAGTTCCCTGTATCAAATAGAGGAATTAGAGGAAGAGAAAGAGGTCTAGGATATAGGGGAAGACATGGATATTCTAGAAGTCACTACTTCAATCTTACCCCTTCCAGAACTGTATATACAGCCGAAACATCTTGAAAATCCATTCAAAGGGCTCAACAGGAACATGAAAGTTCTTCCACACATGGCAGATTCAGTCCTAGCATAGTTATTTTGGGGGATCGGTTAGAGGTTACCCCTTCATCCTCTTAGAAAATAAATAGACCTATTCGGTCTAATCTACCAAAGAAAATATTATTTCCAACTCCTACCTCGATACAAGATGTATCTACTTCCAAAGGATCAAATTAAAAAGAACCTTCAAAACCACATGTTACTGTTGGGAAACACAGACCTTTGGACCAAAATTATGATGTTTTGAAACATCTGGCCCAAGTACCAGCTAAGTTATCATTCCTGGATGCCTTCAATCAATCAAAAGATCTCCGGGAGGCACTCATTGAGGCTTTGTCATGTCCTCAAGAATTCTAAACTGAAATTGTTGCGGCTGAAGTCTACCATATAGAGAATGATCTTCCAGAATTCCATGCAGTGATATCTTTTACAGATTAAGATGAAGACGATGTTGTAAATGGACATATCAGACCTTTGTATTTATATGGAAAGTTCAATTATGAAGACATCCGACGAGCTTTCAATGATAATGTTTCAGGAGTCAACCTCATCCCTATTCATACACTTCGTCGATTGGGCCTCACTAAATTTGATTTATCTCCTTCTACTTTGAGAATACATGGATATGATAAAGATGAACAAGAACCTTTGGGCGAGATTACACTCAGAACTCTGTTTGGAGACCTTGTATCCAATTAAGATTTCATGGTCGTTCGTCATGACACAGCCTTCAACATTTTTCATGGATGACCATGGCTACATCAACATGCGGACGTACCTTCGTCACACCATTAGTGTCTCAAATATAGATTCAATGGTAAAATTGGGACATTGTGTGGTGATAAAGCCCCATTAAAAACATGAAAATCTCAATACATTGAGGCATAATTCTATCACATGGATGGAAAGGAGAAATCCATAACCAAAGAGGTTACCAAAATTAATTCTCTATATGGTTTAGAAAAGATTCGAGTAAACCCATTCCTATATGTGAGTACAAATTATGTGTTTTCTACCATTCAAATTGACAGGATAGACCCAAATACAAATACTCTTATAGAAACTTCCATAATTTCAATTATGGAAACCAAGCCAGACATCATGGTAGAAATTGTTGTTTCACCAGGCAGTAATGAAAGCTCAAATGGAGATGTCTTCATTCCATCTGCTGAAATCCACTAATTCTATACTACATCAACCAGGCCAGAAGAAGTTATAGAAATGTCAAAGATAAACGATGATGTCTATTCTCAATCCATCATCTCCTCTTTATTACCCAAGGAAGACCCTTCATCATCAATAGGGTCAGAAATGGCAGCCTTTTCTTCAAGATGATCAAAGTTTAACTTCTCTCTTGATTATGGAAATTATGCTTCATCCTCTATTATGCATGTAGAAACAGAAGAAGTAACACATAATGTAGAAGAAGAGGAAGATCTCAGAGATGCTCCTCCATCATTTGAAGAGGTATCTCTACCATTGTGGATGAACTCAGAGAAATAAATCTGGGTACAAAAGAAGATCCACGCCCCACATTAATTAGTGCGACCATGACTCATGAATTGAAATAAATGTATACTTTATTATTAAAAAAAATTGAGATGTATTTTCTTCGAATTATACAGAAATGCAAGGTCTTGATCCCGATGTTTCCACTCATCATTTGGGATTTCCAGAAGAACATCAAGGATTCAAGCAAGCATCAAGAAGAACACGCCCAACTTATGCCTCCAAAATTGAAGCTGAAACGGATAAGCTTATCAAAGATAACATCGTCAGAGAAGTTAAATATCCCAAATGGTTGGAAAATATTGTCCCTATGAAAATGAAGAACAGAAAAATTAGAGTTTGGATTGATTTCAGAGATATTAATTGGCATTGTCCCATGGATGATTTTCCAGTTCTGATCACAAAACTTTTAATTGATGAAACAGTTGGCTATGAAGCACTTTCCTTCATGGATGGATATTCTGGGTATAATCAAATCCAAATGGCTCGAGAGGATAAGAATTCTATAGCCTTCAGAGCCCCTAAAGGTGTGTTTTTCTATCGGGTAAAGCCCTTTGGCCTGAAGGAATGTGGGTGCATGTATCAACGTGCCATTCACTATATTTTCAAACCCTTTTTAGGGAAATTTGTTGAATGTTATGTGGATGATTTGGTGGATAAATCCAAACAAAGTTATGATCACATGAATGATTTGGAAATCATATTCCACAAACATCGACAACACAATTTGATGATGAACCCCTTGAAATGTGATTTCTGTGTAACCTCAGGAAAATTTCTCAACTTTGTTGTATGACATCATGGTATCGAAGTTGATCCTGAGAAGAGAAAATAAATCCTTGGTATTTCACCTCCTTGTAATTTGAAATAATTAAGAGGACTTCAAGGACACTTGGCCTATATTCGGCGTTTCATCGCCAATTTGAAAGCCAAGTGTTTATCCTTCACCAAATTAATGAAGAAGGGAGTCACCTACCAATAGACCGAAGATTTCCAAGAGGCCTTTGATATCCTTAGGAAATATATCTTCAGTCCACCTGTATTAATGCAACCTATTGAAGGAAGACAACTTATTCAATATGTGACAACTTTAGTGCAATCATTGGGTGCCTTCCTTGTCCAAAAGAATGATGCTGGGAATAAAAATTTCCTTTAATATCTTAGTAGGACGATGCCTGAGGCAGAAACTTGATATTCAAGTATTGAAAAGTTCCACCTAGCATTAATCTTTGCAGTTCAGAAATTAAGACACTACCTGCAACATCATGAGGTTCAATTGGTATCTCGCAATAACCCATTCAAATTTATCCTTATTCGTCCAATTCTTACAGGACGTCTAGAAAGGTTGGAAGTTATTTTGCAGCAGTCTGATATCCAATACGTGTCTCAAAAGGAAATAAGAGGCCAAGATTTTGCATATTTCATTACCAAACACCTTTCAGTAGAAGATACATCTTTAGATACTGAACTTCCTAATGAGGAAGTCTTCTCTATTCAAGATAATATTAAAACATGGGAAATGTACTTTGATGATGCTTCTAAAAGTCCAACAGGGAAGAAATTAAAAGATCCTAAATTCAACAAATTTGGGCTAGGAATTGTTCTTATTTCCCCAGAAATGGAAGTGCAACCCTATTCCTTCTTATTGTTGGGGGGCGATACAAATAATGAAGTAGAATATCAAGGTATCATTTCATGCTTGGAATTGGCGCTTCAGGAATAGGTGAATCGCGTAAAGGTAAAAGGTGATCCAGACTTGGTAATAAAACAAGTAAATGGGGATTATGCCATCAGAAAATAAGATTTAATACCTTTGTATGATTACATCAAAGAGTTAATGGCGTAATTATTTTCGGAACCGACACTTTCTTATGTCTTGAGATCACAAAATGCCCAAGTTGATGCACTGGCTAATGTATCCATAGCTCTGGAAGATCCAAACCGGGACGAAACAATCATCAGTATTGCCCACCATTGTGTAGTTTCACCTTTTGTTCAAATCAGAACAGAGGAAATCAATGAAATCAGTCCCATTTCTGAACCATATGGTCATAATATGGGATGGATGACACCTATCAGGGAATACCTTAAAATGGAACACTCCCACCTGATAGAGCCGGGAAAGAACAAATCCGTTGAAGTGTGGTCAATTTTAATCTTAATGATAGCCCATGTCACCTAGAAAAAAATTCTCTACAAGTGATGTTTTGATCAAATTATCTTCAGATGTATTGATGGTTAAGAGACAATGGAAGTCATGAAAGAAGTACATGCATGAGTCTATGGTGCCCACCAGTTTAGACATAGACTGTCTAACCAAATTCGAAGTCTTGGATACTTCTGGCCTTCAATGATGCAAAATTGTGTTTATTTCACTAATAAGTGTCATTCATTCCATGAATATTCCAATTTCATTCATCATCCCCCAGAGTTGATTCATACAGCTAAATACTCCTGGCCATTTTCCACACGGGGAATGGATGTAGTAGGACCTTATCCTTCGGTTACATGCATTGAGTTTAAGTATATTCTTACTGCTACTAACTTCTTTTCCAAATGGGAATGGGAAATACCTCTCAAAGAATTTATTTCTAAAATCATTGTTAGCTTCGTCATGTATAACATCATTACCAGATTTAGTTTCCCTCATACCATTTTCACAGACAATGGCACCAACTTCTGTTCGTCCTAGGTAAGGAAGTTGTATCAAGAATAAAACATCAAATCCAACCATTCATCTTGGTATCATGCGGTGACCAATGGAAAAATAGAGGCCTTTAGTAAGACTATTTCAAACATATAGAAAAAGATGGTGGATAATTATAAGAAATCATGGCCTGGTAAACTTTTTCATGCTTTATGGGCTTATCGGACCACAACTTGCACTGCTACGTGGTCAACTCCATATTCATTGGTATATAGAACAGAATCACTCTTTCCCATTGAGGTTCAACTACCTTCACTCAGAGTATCCATTTGTGATCAGTCATCTATAGATGAACAATATCAAAAGAGATTGAATGAATTGGAATGATTAGATAAAAAAAGATTGTGCACCCTGCACCACTTGGAAGTCTATCAGAATTGAATAGAATGGGATTTCAACATAAAAGATCGTCTTAATTCATTCATTCAAGGAGAATTGGTGTTATTCCTCAGAAATCCAATGACACCAAAGAATAAGACTCCAAAGCTTGAGACAAAGTGGGAAGTACATTATTCAATACATAAGGTTTACTCCAATAGAGAATATTATTTAATCTTAATGCGTGGAGAACTGATTAAAACTCCAACCAATGCAAGATTCTTGAAGAAGTATTTTGTGTAACACAAATGAACCCATTTTCCTAGCTACATGACGCTAAACTGTGCAGCACTGGTCCGGGAATATGATCTTAAACTATTTTAGTCCTTACCGAAATACTTTAAACTGCATGGTCCCTCTATCATCCAACATAACGTTAAACTGTGTCACCTTTGTCATCCAACATGACATTAAACTGTTCGTCCGAGCTGCATGACGTTAAATTCTCAAGCACCCCATGTCTGTGACACATGTCATTTAAACTGTGAAATAGAACCTTTTAGGTCCTACATGACGTTAAACTGTGCATCATTAGGGTTGTTGTTACCTCTTGTTTCTCACACCGAGCACGACTCACGTGAGCTTAGAGTAAGCTTCAACCATAAAACCCTATCTGGGCCGCTAACCACACATATGTCCCAACTCCATCTTCGGGTTGTCCTGAAGTACAACTCGATCACCAATTCATTTTCAATTGAACTACGTGGATTTCAATCCTTTCCTTCTAGGCTGGGTACGTAGGCAACCTCCCGAGGTTCAAGCCCAAAACCAATCTCTTCACGTCGGTTCACCTCCGTCTCATACGATGTTGGTCCATGAAGCATCCCAAAACCAATCTGTTCACACCGGTTCACCTCTGTACCATACAATGTTGATATGTGAAGCATCCCAAAACAAATCTCTTCACGTCATTTCACCTTCGCCTCATATGATGTTGATCCGTGAAGCATCCTAAAACCAATCTGTTCACATTGGTTCACCTTCATCCCACATGACGTTAAACTGTGTACGTCCCTTTTGTCCCGACTACATGACACTAAACTGTGCAGCACCATCATCCTTTCTATATGATGTTAAACTATACAGTCCCTCACTGTCCCTCTCCTAAGAGGAAATCATCATTGACGTTGATCTCTAATAAAGTCATATTTCAAAGACTACGTGCATACATGGTAATGCTTGAACCTTTAATTTTTGGTCAAACCATAATTGCACTAAAGTCCCCTTTGCCCTTCACTGGTACAAACCAAATCTGTACAGAGGGAATTTCATGACCTGAGTATGTCTTGATTCCCATCCTTATGGGATACGTAGGAACATTCAAGAGTCCCTCGAATCCAGCCCCAAGTCTTTGGGCCTAATCCCAAATTTCACTTTTAGTCCCTCGGTTGACAAGTGTCCCTGTGAAAACATGAATGTGGTATTAAAACCCTAGTCTTCATTCACATCTGGTTTATAAAACACACAATGTGTATTACTCATTGTGGTCCAAAATCTATGACCCTAAACTAAGATCTCCTACACTCTCATCCCAAATGATGTTAAACTGTATTTCAAGAACTACGTATGGCTTGATTCCTATCCTTATGGGATTCGTAATGAAGTCCAACATCTCAATTCCGGACCTAGCTACAACATGATTATGGTTTTAATTGGTCTCTGTATCTCCTTAATGCATTGGACAATGCCCATTTTGATGTGTCATATTCCTAACCTTATATAATTCTAGATCTCCATAACCATTTTCTTGACTTCTGGTCACAAAATGTTTGATACCTGGGAATTATTTTTTCTAACTATGCAGCACGTGCCCTTAGTAGGTCTTGCATAAGTAGTCTACATAACGGACCTGTTAGCCAAAAGATGCTATTATTTGACTATGCAGCCAATGCCTTTAAATATCCCTGCATAATTCAAACCCCGAACAGGTTTTTCAAATATTGGTAACTTCATTCTTGGGGAGAAAACCTTTTTTTTGTCCTTATTGGTCTTAATGACAATATGTAAGGACCTGCAAAAAATAGTCATCCTTAACATATTTGTCCCATACTCTTTTTCATGATTTAAAAGTATTCAAGTCTATGGTTTATATTTCCCTTCCCAACGTTTGGGCCAGACCTTCACATGAGAAAAATTCATCCAATTCTTTGACAATATTGATTGGGAATATCTTCTCCATATCCAAGTACCTCTCTCCATATAGCATACTCTATGCTTTAAAAAATATGAATCTCCATAAACTTACACTGGCTTTTTAGAAATAGAAAAGTAAAATTTATGAGAGATCTTTTGCCGGACTATACAGTACGTGCCCCTAGGTGGACTTGCATAAGTAGTCTACATAATGGACCTATCAAATAAAAGATGATATTATTTTACTATGAATCCAATGCCCTTAAATGGCCCTGCATAATTCAACCCCCTAACATGTTTTTTAAATATTGGTAACTTCACTCTTAAGAAATACTTCCTGTAATTCCTTTTAGACCTTTTTTTCATATCATCCTTTAGAATCAAAATTTCTTAAGTCATAGTTTTCATGTTTTCCCTCATACATGAATGTGGTAATATGTTTTCAGATAAATTATCAAGGAATTGAGTCAATTTTAATCAATTTAGTGAAAGATATTCGACCATAAACATTAGCCTTTTTATGTCTGAGATGCATGACTTTAAACTACCCTCAAAAGACAAGGGAACTCTGAACAAAAGTCAAGTCCCATCTTGCTAAACGTACATATTTTATGATTTAGGAAATATTGAGAAACAAAAGATGCAATGTTTGTGGGGTTTTTTGTATCACCATAGAAAAAAATTAAACTATGATTACTAAGCCCATTGTCTTAGGTAAAAATTTAAAGTGGGTATAAAGAGAATGCAAGAACAAATGATAGAAGATGAAAGTGTTTTTCATTGATGCACAAGAGTTAGAAGGACATCCATAGATTGTAGTCTCTTCTCTTTTTCCATAATTACAAGAGGCTTTCAACATAAATCTTCATTTGATTTACGGCATCCTGAGCTTCATTAGCAGCCACTTGATGTTCATTCACTCGACCAGCTTCACTCTTTTCATCTTGATGGAGTGATTTCTTGGCATCTGCAATGGATTTCATACAATTCATTTGAACTCCTTTCAGTGAATTGTTAAGCTGGTCAAGTTCCCCAGTAATAGCATCTAACTGTTGATGAAGGTGCATCTGCTGGAAAACTTTATCCTTGATCTTATTATTCAGATCCTTCAACTTTGCAGCATGATCAGCCTCAGCTCGGGACACCACAACCTCAAATTCACTAACATTTGTCAACAGCCTCACTCCGGTTAGATCTTGACAGTACCTTTGCTCCTACTCCCTTCTTAAGATGACTTATTTCACTGTGGCATGGATCTCTTGATATCCAAAACCACCAAGTCCCAGCATGAGGAACATGGTTGAGAGTCACAGGATCTTCGAAGACAGCTCATCAAGAGGCACTTCAGATATGATTTTCTATATAATCTTCCATACCTTGTGATGTGAGAATTGGAGTGCCTTTTGTACCTCTGGGTCTGATTCAGTATCACTATCACAAGGGGGAATATAATCTGGGATTAATGCAGTTAAAGAATTTCCCTGTTTTTCTCCTTCCCCCCAACCCTTAGTGCTTCACATTCTACTCCCATTGGGGTGGAGGCTGAGGCTTCACCTCCAGATATAACCACTGAAATTGACGGTCCTGCATAGTTAATTGAAAGTTTTGGTTAGTTTCAAAGGATAACAAAAGATTATTAAGTTGTCTTGCAAATTAAGTACAATCACAAATATTATCATATCTTACCCAATGGTAGATCAACAGCATGAGAAGGCTCCTCCCCATCTCTCCTACCTTCAATAGGATGTTCATGATAGATTTCCGGAAGCTCTTTCACGTTAATCTCCACTTGAGCTAGCGTCTCTACAATGATAGGGCTATCCATACCCACTTCATGCATCGATAGATCAGCAGATTTCTCAGATGGAACTGCACATTTCAACCAATCATGGTCAGAGATGTAATAAGAAAATTTTAATATGACGAAGGATAACAATCACATCCAAAATCATCTAAATTACATGGTAATTTAACATGATTTAAATTTTCTTCAAAAGACGCACCAAGTGTCATCATATCATCCAGTGATATCTCATATTCCTGGTTAGTCTCACTAGTGGGAGCATTTGATATGTCTTCTTGACTACCCTCTTCCTGCAACATCTGACCCCAGATAGCTTCATCAGAAAGAATTGTGAATTCAGTTGCAGTGGTCACCAAATGTTCTAGTGCAAGTTTTGAACCTAAAGCATCACAGAATGGAATTCAGTTGATGTATTCATTCAATGTTCTATGAAGTATTTTTAACTTACTAAAACCAGGCACGTCTACCCTTGCAGCAGCAACAGGAGAAGCTAGGTCAACATGAATTAGTGACCGTTTACCAGCACCCTCTGTCGCCCTCAGAGTAGGGTGAGTCCTCTCCCTTAGAGGAGAAATTGAAGAAGCCCCTACAATCCCAAGAAATATGACCAATATTTTCATGAGATAGTATTCATGACTATCTGAAGGACTTACCACTTCTGATAAAGCATTTAGATATGGAATTATTCCTTCAATGGATTTTCATCTTTGACTTTTTAGGTGTATTGACATCATCACCTCCAAATACATGTATTGGAGAGTGAAAATCCCTTTCTAACTCTTCGTCCATGGCTTGTCAGCTTGGAGATACTTCGACCGGTTCATGGGGAGATTCAGAATCTCCCGATAGCGGTGCCACCATGGCTTTATTATGGTGAAGGGACCTCAGTAGTTCCTTTCTTTACAAGCTGCAGCATGAAGAAAGTAATTTCCTTGAGTAACAAAGCTTTAACTTAAGTCAAGTTGCAAAGAAAATAAGGAAGGAGACTTACATATTCAGGATCCACTTATTCATGCCAATCCTCATCTGCGGAAGCACCAGTCCCCTCAGTGGTGCCACAATCCATCATTTCCTTCACCCGCTTGGTGATAGGAATGGAATAATCAGTGGAATATATGAGCATCTCCAGCTCCCGGATGTAAGCCGACACTTCATTGGGGTTATCCTCGAAATAGATGTCAGTAGAAGCCCGAAGATTCCCTACTCCAGGGATGTGTAGCCCATCGTATAAGTCCATCCAGGCAGTTTCAGCATCGAAATATAAACTCCTCCATGTCTGGACAGCCTCTGGTCATAGATATTCAGCGTGTGCACTAGAAGGCTGTAAGGAAGGTCCTACAGTCTTGGAATTCAAATTCTTCCCAGCTCCTGCAATAACAGATAATGGATAAGAAAATAAAATTTTCTGCTCTATGAAATAATGGAAATTAAATTGCCTCAATGATATAACTCATAGGGATTCGATGGAGTAGGTATTTTAACTCTTCCAGGAGGATTATATATGGCACGAGGCCTCTTTGATGCATGTCGCCTCTCATCATCCCCATCCTGGGAATCCGACGAATCAGCCCCGGGTGAGGAACCCAGTGAATCAGCTCTAGGTGAGGAAGAGTCCCCTTCCAGATGAAGGGTTTTTTTCTTAACATTCCTATTTTTTGTCCCCACCCTTGGAACTAGATGATTCAATACCCCTTCAGGTTATGATGCTACCCATTTCTTGACATACCATGTAGTCAAGTCACTTGCCCCTCTAACAACTAGTAGATCAAACACTGACCTAGTCTTCTCCATAGCTGTCAACAACCAAAGTTGTCGGGCAACCATTAGATGCTTTTCTGACTTGACATGCATAGGAGGAGATACAAAAATCTTCTGCAGACACTTGAAATGTCATGCAAATTGATATGAAGCATATGCCTAGCATATAATATCTCTGTCAATTCTGGTGGCCAATACACCATCTCTGCAAGACATCATGTAAGACCTCAATTCTAAGTTTTCTGTTCCATTATCAACAAACCGCCCGGTTGGTTGGTGTCCCTAAAGAATGAAATGGAATTTCTCGAACATTCTCTGCCACACCTTCATGTCATAGGGGTTGAGGGACAACGTACAAATTCCAGAATATGCTTTCACCGATAGCCTAAAAAAACTTCCAGGAACCTGTACTCTGCTCTGTACAGCATTAGTCCTGAAGTGTGTGGCAATCCATCCCCACAAAACATGGAATGATCCCACTATTCTCAAAGGAGACTTACCCATATATACATGGAGTATACTCCTGTGAATCTTTGCAAAAATTGGGGTGGCCAATCCAACCATTTTCTTCTCATCCAACTTGGCTGCAGCAAAGAAGGTCCCTAGCCTGATGCCTCCCTTAAAATACCTAACTGGTAGAATATAAATGCTGAGCCACAAGGATAAGAAGCCTTCTAGATGGGTCTTCTCTAGGATTCTTTGGTCCACTTCATACCCCCACTTTTCAAACTCTCCTGCTTCCAGAGTTGGCCAGAATGTGCAAAGATCACCCCTCTTCTCTATTCTGGGACAACAAGTAGGATTAGTAGAGGTGGGAACCTTCTCCATCTTCTTGTTAAGAAACATATCCATCCAATCCTATCGATGAATATCCTTTCTAGAATGAGTTTTGGTGGTCTTTGAATTATTGAGGTTATGGAAAATTTTCAATAATTCTCGAGCCAAATCCAGATTCTTCTCCGAATCATTCCAATTCACCTTGGGGGGGAATGAATTCATCAGACATATCACCCAAAATCGGAGCCCCCGAGATCTTGTAGACATCTCACAAACTAATGTCTACTTCTCCATGAGTCAGATGGAAAGAATTGGTTTCTGGGCTCGAACGGCTGATTAGCTCCGACACAAATTTATCATTCTTGTAGACATATGTCTACCCAGCCCAGATGGCTTAATATATTGAATCTCCCTTGATATCTTCAACAAATATTGCACAGGTTTGTCGCACCCAAAATTCCCACATCCAAGTTGGCTTCACACCTCCCCCAGGACAGAAGTCCCAACTCTTCTTCCAGCCTTGGGATTTATCCATCTATGAATTTCAGAAGATTGAGGGATAATAATGCGGTTTCAGCTTAGGCTTGTGAGGTTTAAGATCTGGGGCACAAGGGCTATGATGAATTATTTAGGCCTTCTCCACTGTTCCAGCATTAACAAATGATCCTGCAACTAAAACATTTTCTGATGAAAAGTTGGTGTAAGATTGAAACAAAAAATGCGGGAGATAGTTCTTTGGCTCTGGAATGTTGAATCCTTGTAGATGACCATGGCCATATAATATAAAATAAACGCTCTGTGGGAAATTAAGATGACACTTCATCCAATACTTGGCCAAATCTGGGAGAGTTATATTGAAAATATCATAGTAATCATGACCAACGATGTTCATCATGTCATCAATCCGCTTGCTAGCCAGCTCATCACCCGATCCAATTATTTTGGGAACCATTGAATCTGCACAAAGATAAGATAATTGAATTTTAAGTAAGTTGTTTTTTCATAAAATTTGTGAAGAAACTTGGAAAAAATGTATAAGGCACTATGTCATGCAAGTATAATGTTGGCGTGTAAGTACAAGCCGATCGCGCAATTTTTACGGTGCTAGTTCTGGCACAGAAGTCAGAAACAGACTACAGAAGCACGACGCAACAAACAGAAGCGCAGACGAGTGAAATCCAAGTCACTTTCACGAATGAGAGACCAATTGTGTGACAATAGCGAGATTATTTGAAATTTGGGTGCTTTGCGCGAGAGTTGCACCCAAATTTATAGGCGAGGCCGTACCCCTGTGCGCTATAACCTGTGTGCTGATACGTTCGTGCTCAAAATCTCTGCACTAAAAATCCTTGGTTTTCTCCTTTACCTCAAAGTCAAATCGTCTTCCTTTTTCAGATCCAACTCTAAGGGGGGACATTTTTTGATGCTCCTTTCCGTCATAGAGTTTATCAAATGAAAAAGGAGAATACCTTGAGCAAAAAGAGATTCATCCTTTGAAGAACATAAAAAATTGACAAAGGCGTGAACAAGGAACCCTTTAAACATGGCTCGTTCAAGTTTCCTTATGGTAACACAAGTATACTTGCACGCCACATATGGGTCATGTAAGTGACTTGCGCAACCTATTCGTTTTTCATCCAAGGTGCTCAGTGGCCTATAAATACCCCCTATGGGCTCCCCATTTAGAGGAAGAATTTTCCAAAACTCATAATTAAGCTCTGGTTTCCCCATTCTCTGCTTGAAGTCTTCCGAACACTTATAAGGTAATTTATTACCTAGAATAGAAGATCTAAATATGAATAATAATTCCTAAGTGTTATAACTCATCAACACTTGCACGACTAAGTGTCCAGCCCTTAAGGGAAATGGATACACTTGTGCACCGCCTTGTCCTCTCATGTAAACTTGCACGCCGCATTTATGGAAGCATCTAGGGATAATACTAAGGGCTTGAGCCAAGTCTCACCCTAGTATTACCCTACAGGTTCTTAATTTCCCAAGTGAACTCATGCCATGCAAGTATACATGCACATCTAGGACTTGCGCACCCAAACAGGACTTGTGCACCTGCCTTCTTTTGGGTGCCCCTCCTTCTAATTCACTTCCTTTCCTAAAATTCACCTCTCCTCTTCAAGATTTAGCCTTCAAAACATTCTTCAAATCCATTTGTGGCAGGGTTCCTTTATTGTCTTCCTAATCTAAAAATAATTCTGTGGAACATCTCTCGAAACCTTATGATTTATATTACATTATATCACTACGGTTAGAGGTTCCCTCCATTCAACATCATCCCATATTATGTGTGAGTCTTTGATCTAGGAATCCTTCTCATGATTAATCCCCAATCACAAGTTAAAGTCCCCCTTTAATCTTGGAATCCTACATAGGATTAAGCCCCAAATTAAGAATCTAAATCTCCCTAAAACAAAAATACCTTTATGGACCCTATTAATGGGCATCCTCCTTAGGAGTAAGACCAATGTCCCCCCTAATTTGGGCCTCCTTCTCAGGAGTAAGTCCCAAGTTATAAGTCCCTTTAACTTTGGGCCTCTTTCTCAGGAGTAAGTCCCAAATTAAAAGTCCTCTTAATAGGGGAATCCTCTTTAGGAGTAAGCCCCAGTCTTAATTTCCTTTTTTATTTGGGCCTCCTTATCAAGTGTAATCCCCAAGTTAAAATTCAAAATCTTCATAAAGCATAAATACCTTTATGGACCCTGCTCCTGGGATTCATTCCTAAACTAAGTCATGATCTTCATTTACTCAGGTCTTCATACATACGTAATCCCCACATCATTTCTTATGAACACATCTTTCATGGTACAATTTTTAAATTTACTAATACCTGTTGTTTCTCACACCGAGCATGACTCATGCGAGCTTAGAGTGTAAAAGTAACTTCAACACATCACTTTGGGCTATTAATCATACATAATCCCCACACTTCATAATTGGACTATGTGGAATTTTATCTCTGCCTTAAAAGTAGAGTACGTAGGATTCCTTTCTAAGGTTCAAGCCTATCACCCATTAATTATCATCTGTCCCATATAACGTTAAACTAATCATAATTACCGAACTACGTGGGTTCTGATTCCTCTTTAATAAGGATACATAGGTAGCCCATCTGCGGGTATGATCCAAACTCTGAAATAATCATTGTCCTTTTGAATGACAATAAACTCCAAGTGCACCACTGAGTGGATTTAAAACCATTATTATCGTCATAATGACCAAGAGACTTCTATATAATGTATTGAGGGATACCATTGACTAAAAATCTCCAATACATACAGATGATTCTCCATCGATGAAAAACATCAAATACATATAAAATATTCTATAAATCTCATACATATCAATCATTGATTTCCAAATCTAAGGGAAAACTCATTTTTATGCATGGTAAATAAATAAGGATTCATCAATATAACTTAAATCTATAAGAGAGTCCCGAAGTAGACAATAATTCCCCCCATAAAGATGTAATGAGTCTGACCTCCCATACTCTTGACCAATGCAAACTCTTAAGCCTCATATGTCCACAAATAATGAGCACCTTCCTTTGGAAAGTAGGTCCAAATGAATATAGAATCTATGGATTTATCCGGTTCTATGAATAAACAAGTTGGAAACAGATTGGAAAGTTTGAATCTTAAACAAACAAGGTCATCCCCATTTCCAGAAGGAACAAACATATATTCAAGAATTGTGTTATGGCACTTCCGGGTTCTCATCAAAGTAGGGATCCACTATGACCCTTTAATGTAACATTTATCCTTGGGATATTATTACATGCATTTTAATGCATAATAACAATCATGATATGATTAGGTGTTTATTTAATGAATAAAGTAAAAAGTAGTTGGTTCTAGGCCACCAAATCCAACAGACTCCCACTTAGACTGGAGCCAACTAATAACAACTTTAACCCACTATCTCTCACATGATATTCAGGCTTCTGCTATGATAGGCCTTTAGTCATGGGGTCCACCAAATTCTCTTCCATGGACACTCTACTCACTGTAAATTCACCCATTTGATAGAAATACCTCAAGAGTTGATTCTTCTAGAGTATATGCTTTGTCTGTTGATGTGAACTTGGTTCTTTTGCAAGATCCACCGCTGCAGTATTATGACAATTCAATGTGATAGGATATTTACTGCTAGACACCAAATCATGCTCCTAGAAAATGTTATGAATCCATACGGATTACTTTTCTACATCAGAAGATGCTATATATTTGGACTTCACTGTTGAATCGACGACAACTGGCTGCTTTGAACACTTCTAACTGACAGATCCTCCATTGAGAAATAAAACATATCCAGATTGCGACATCAGATCGTTCTGATCTATCTAAAATCCAGCATCAGCATACCCTCTGATGACAATCTCCTAATCTTCTCCATACACTAGGAACATATCCTTAGTTCTCCGCAGATACATAAGGATAGTCTTAACAGCTGTCCAATGCTATTCTCCTAGATCTGCTTGATATCTGCCAACCATGATTAGTGCATAGTCAACATCAAGCCTGATACATAACATAGAATACATGATAGATCCTATAGCCAAAGCGTGTGAGATCTTACTCATTCTATCTTTCTCTTTTTGTGTCTAATGACACATTTTCTTAGAAATATGTAGGACATGTGACACTATAAACAATCCCCTATTGGATTGTTCCATATTAAATATATTTAGTATCTGGTCAATGTATATATTCTGACTTATTCCAAGCATCCTCTTGGATCTATCACAAATGATCTTTATCCCCAAAATGTAGGCTTCTTCACCCAAGTCCTATATAAAGAAACACTTGTTCAACTAGTCCTTAATTAGCTGTAAGACAGGTACATTGTTTCTAATAAGAAATATGCCGTCAACATATAATACTAGGATAATGATCACATTCTCATTAAACCACTTATAAACACATGGTTCACATTCGTTCTTAATGAAACCAAATTCATTCATGGCTTCATCAAATCAAATTTTCCATGACCTGGGTGCTTGATTTATTCCATAAATGGTTTTCTGAAACTTGCAAACCCGTTTGGATTCACCTAGTGTCACAAACCCTTCTAGTTGTGTCATATATACATCTTCATGAAGGTTTCTATTAAGGAATTCCATTTTGACATCCATCTGCCAAATCTCGTAGTCATGGTAAGCTGTTATGGAATGTATGATTCTTATGGATTTAAACATGGAAACTGATGAGAAGGTTTCATCATAGTAAATTCATTGACGTCATCTGAATCCTTTAGCAACTAGCCTTGATTTATAGGTGATAACTTGACCTTCCATGTCTAGTTTTCTCTTGAATACCAATTTGTATCCAACATTCTTTACATCAACTGGCTCATCAAACAGAACCCAGACTTAGTTTTGATACATGGAATCCATCTCAGAATTCATAGCTTTTAGCCATCTTGAATCTTCTGAGATTTATACTGCTTCCTTGTAGGAGAGAGGTACATAATTATCCAACAATAATGATTCACCATCCTCTATGACTAGGAAACCAAATCTCTCTGGTTCCCTTACCTCTCTTGAGCTCCTAAAGAGTACTTTTGTTTCTAGAACCTCTTCCACAGGGACCTTTGGAAATTGTTCCTATACCAAATTCTATATATCTTGAGCATCAATTTCATTGAAGTCAATCTTGCTCCCAGTATCCTTTTTGAGGATGTTCTCTCTATCAAGAAAGACAGATTGTCTGGAAATAGTCACTTTCAGGTCTGAAGGGTTATATAGGTAATATTCTTTCTTTTCCTCAATATATCCTATAAAGATACACCTTGTACCCCAGGGTGCTTGTTTGTTGCCTGAGAAGGCCTTAACAAACATCTCCTATCCCCATACACATGTGTGTGACAAAATGGGTTTCCTTCCAATCCATAACTCTGATGGAATTCCATTTTCCACCTTAGTTGGTAATTAGTTTAATGTGTATATTGTAGTTTGTAATACATATTCACAAACGGATAATGAAATATTTGCATGACTCATCATTGACCTCCCTATGTCCAACAAGGTGTGGGTCCATCTTTCACTAACACAATTCCACTATGGTGTATAAGGAGAAGTGAGATGAGATAGAATCCTAGACTCCCATAGAAGATCGATGAAATCGTGGTTCAGATATTCTCCACCTCAATCTGATCGAAGTTTCTTTATCTTCTTACCAAGTTGATTCTCTACTTCATTCTTGAATTCCTTAAATTTCTCTAAGGCTTCTGACTTATACATCATTAAGTAGAAATCATCATATCTTCTCAAATCATCAGTAAAAGTGATAAAGTAAGAATATCCACCTCTATCTTATACTAGAAATGGTCCACACACATCCATGTGCACCAATCCAAGAAGATCTGTGGCCCTTTCACCTTGTCCACTGAAGGGAAGCTTGGTCAATTTTCCTTGTAAACAAGTGTGACATATATCAAGTGGTTTTAGCTCAGTAGAGTCCAAATAACCATATTTGCAGAGCTTTGTCAAGCGCTTCTTGTTTACATGACTGATATGGTGATGCCACAACTGTGTTGTGTATGATTCATGTGAGTTTTTTTCATCATAGATTGCCAACACTTGGCTTTTTTAATTTAATACATACAAACCATTATTTAAATGTTCCATACCATATCGTACGTTGTTCTTAAAAGATACAACCTTTATTTTCAAACATGAAAATAAATCCATCCATATCCAAACATGATACATAAATTATTTTCCTGGTAACCCTAGGAACATAATAACAGTGATGTAAAACCAAAATCATCTTAGTCGGGAATGAGATGTGGTAATCACCAATGGCCAACGCAGCCAGCCTCGTGCCATTGGTAGATTGAATATCCACCTCTCATCTAGGAATCATTCTAAATCTACTTGGTTCCTGCATTTGAATACATATGAGAGGCCCACAAGCTATATATAATACCTAATGTGTAGAAATGGAAAGATTACACTCGATAACGAATGCACCATTAGTGTCCCCACGCTTCTGGGTGCAGTTCCTCTTTCGGTGGCCTTTATTGCCACATGAAAAACATACTTCCTCTCATTCCTTCCATGCCTTTAGATCTTCCCCTTATGGGAAGGACAAAGCTTGGGGGCTTCAGACCATTTATAAGTCTTTGGAACCTTTGACTTCTCATTCCTTTTCTTATTCACCATAAGAACTGTGGGTTTGTAATTCCCCATGTCCTTATCTACCTGTAAAATTAATGTCAAAAGATCTGAGAGACTCTTCTCATTGTTTCTCATGTTATATTTGACAATGAAGCTAGAGAAGGTCTTGGGTGGTGATGATAGGATGATATCTGTACGCAACTCATACGAGAATTTAATCCCTAAGATGTCCAGACATTCAATGTATCCTATAAGCTTGACTACATGAGGCCCAGCTGGTGCAGACTCTCCAAGCATAGTTGTAAACAAAGTATTGGAGATCTCATATCTCTCTGGTCTCACCTTCTCTTTGTAGAGATCCTTAAGGTGAGAAATCATGCTATACACATCCATGTTTTCATGTTGCTTCAAGAGCTCATTAGACATGGCCGATAGAATGATACACTGGACATCTGTGGCATCATCCATGTTTTTCATATAGAGAGGAAGTTCCTCATCACTGGCCTATTTTCTACGCACAACTGGAATATGCTCTTCCAGTACATACAACTTCCTCTCATGGCGAAGGATGACGCGTAAACGCCTCTGCCACTCTTGGAAATTAGTGCAGGTGAGAAGGTTTTCCTTCTCGAGTATGGTTCACAATGATATGTTTGAAGTCATTATTTCTTTTTGTTTTCACAAATTAAGATGAACAAAGGTTTTAGTACTTTATAAAAATGATACAAATAAATAAATTAAGACTTTTTAGTCACCCACTATTTTATCGAAATCCAATAGCCATCACCATTGAATTCATAATATTCTATTGCCTAAATATTCTAGTGGAAAGGATCTATATTTCCCTTCGCATTACCCTAACTAGGTTTGGTCAAGCAACTTGAAGGGTTTTAGTTAGGTATTCCAAATGCTAACTACATTAACTCATAGCTCCTTGATCCGCTGAATGGACTCCCCAATCCTGAAATCCTTTTATTTTGGATTTCCTCAACCTTTACCTCTTGGTCACACCAATTACTACTATGGAAGTCAACCCTTGATGTGAACCAAGTAAATTCAACCCAAAAACATGAATTAGAATTCCTCGATAATTGAAAGAACCCCAACTAGGGTTGGTCAATCATTTTGAACTATGCTTCGATTCTAACCAAGATTATGGAAGGCTATACTGACTTAATATTTATTTGAGGGATTTTATCCTTATACAGAAATTTCCATTTTATTATCTTTGATTACATTATTATTAATATTTAGTTTGATATACATAAGTGATTAACCATGTCTAAGATAATATTTACGTATAAGCCAGTCATATTTTAGTTCCATCTTGCATGCTTTTTTAATTCATTAATTGTGTGATCGTGACAACACACCGACAATAAATAAACCATGAAACTGATAGAAATAAAATAAATGGTATGATCATGAGCTTGTTCTATTGGTTAGTTTATCTAGCGGTTGATAAACTAACCCAAGACCTAGGGGTGAAACACCTTGAACCTTTCAGGTTCATGTTTACAGCCTTCCACCCATCCACCTTTGTATCTCCTTGGATTGGTTACACCTTGACTCCTAAATTGAGCTACCTCCACTAGCTTGGTAGATCCTTCAATTACATATGTATTTATCTCACACATAGGTGAGCGGTAAAAAGAGTTTTACATAAATGAAACCTTGGGCATGTGGGCCCTACATATTAATGAGGAAAAGGCTCGCAAACCAAAAAATTTAATTTAAATAAATAAATTAAAAGAAACCATTCACATAAAAATGTCTTGGTCTAGCTCATGATCATCCATACATGCAGTGATATTGCACATTAATAAAACTATCATTCAATTACTTAATCATTATTGTTTAAGATAAATCATGCTCGAATCAATTAATTATCTTTAATTAATCAATCCTTTTATCTTAAACTCTTTTTCTGAATTTCCTTGATATTCTCATCTATCATAATTTTAAAGAAATAAATTCATTTAAAATTATCTTTTTACATAACTTGTACCATGGAGGAAACCCGGTTAATTCCCATTCATTACGCAGATGTTAAATTAAACACATATATATAAAACACCTGTCACATGTTGTGCCTAAACTTTACCCCTAAACTATGGTACACATCTCAAGGGTTTGTATAATATAATAATATATTTTAATAAATCTTCATAATTTCGATGAGTACACGGTGTGTAGTTCTAACTACACAGTGTGTAATTTTTTTCACCGTCCATCCGAAGTACACGCCCGAGGACAAGGCGTGTGAATGTACTTCAGAAATTTTCGGAGTACACGGTGTGTTCTTTTGGGCACACGTCATTTAGTATCCATGTTACATGGTTTCCATCTGGGAAAGCCGTGTATGGGGTACACCATCCAACCCTAATCCGAAGGGACTACAAGCCATATTCAGTTGGACCACACGACATGTAATCCGGAAACTGTGTGCCACCTATTATTGGTCAATACATGGTGTCATAAATGACTTAGGTACGATCCAATACACAGCCTGATTTGGAGGATTAGTCAATGAATTGAACATAGAATGCACGGTGTATAATTCCGAATAAACATTCCATGTATTCTCGCTTTGTATGGCCAGGAGAATTTGGCACCTCCGGATGAGTTCCTCTATTTTATTTTAATAAAATTAAAATAAAAATTTGTTTCTATAAGGTGAATGGGAAATGAGAGGGGAGGAACAGATCTCAAGATTCAGATTTAAAGAATGATTAACTTGAATTGAAACAACTAAATTATTAAATGCCTTAATCACCAATGAAAAAATAAATAATTATAATCAACAATATAACCCCTATGATACCACTTGTAGGTTCTGGGCACAGTGGAAGCGTGTTGGTGGGTTTTCCAAACTTTAATTTTAGTGTTAAAAACGATCTATCTGAGATCCTTTACTATAATAAAATGCCAGATCTTTGGAATATAATAAATAATGAAAAAGAAAGAGGGATTCCCGAAACCACAAAGACAAGATCATAATATGTTGGTTATAATTAAATTAATTAATTGAAAAGTGTTACTTTGATGGAATTATTTCTTCATTGATGTCTCTGGTCACGATCCGATGTGATTCTTCGTTGCGTTGCAGAAGCCAAGTGTAGAACTTCTCTAGTGGTGATCCACATGTGCACCACGTTTCTCTGGATGTCGCCAAAGGAATCTCCAGTTGCTATATTAGAGAAGCATTTCCTTGCGTTGTCCGCCTTAGATCACCTTGATCTGGTGGAGGAGGATCTCTCTCGGTCTTTAGAGCGTCCATGGAGGAAGGATTTCTTTCAAACTTCAGAGAATTCTCCAGAATTGTTGTGCACAACGATTCTCTCTTAAAGGTGTTGAGGTTTTGAGGATATTTATAATCAGGTTTGATGTTATAGAGTTATGACAATAAATAAACATGTTAAGCGTTTTATTTATTTCATTAACTCTTATTGAAAACCCCCATGTCTAATGATGAATTCCTTGACATGCTCCCATGCTGATTTTAATAAATATCATTTAATAATACAATATTATTTCCTCAAAATCCCGACTAGAAAAACTACACGGTGTGTGATCATTATTAAACGGTGTGTACTTATTTTCATTTTTTTATTTCTTCCACCACATTTATTAGACCTTGAGTAATGGCTATTTATTTATTAAATAAATGTAATTGCATTTCTCGCTAAAAAATATATACTATTTTTCCCACAGTATATTCTCTAGATTAACTAGTGTCGAAATAAATGCGATTAAGCATCCTTAAATAATTATTAAACCACAGTCTGGAATAATATTTATTTAACATGGTAAATTAATATTTAACTAAGATACATGGACACACTTAGTGTGTGACCCTTTAGGCCTCTTTCTCAGTGGCATTAGGCAGAGCGTACATATAGTCCAAGTTTAGCGTCTAGAAACACACCAAGGCTCCCATAAGGAAAGAATTTAACGCCGAAATGATGTGTCACCCCATAAAAACGCTTACCATGCAATATAATCCCTTTGTCATGATATCTTGAATCAAGCGGGATTCATGCTAGTGCCATCAACCCACATGCTCAATTATCCTTTCTTTGACTTCCTGCAATCGGACTCACCCACACCTTACCATGGCCATAGATTTATTTAGGATATATCAATTCCATCGAAGGGCCAGATATATCAACTTCTGTTATGGAACAGAGGGTTCAAATCATTTCTCTCATTATCTATTAATTCAGTATCACTCGTGACACACCCAACATATCCAACATCGCTATGAACAGTGTGTCATCACAGTTTTTTCCAATACATCTAAGTACATGAGTTATAATATCCATTAATAATAAACATAAAGTCTAAGGACCAATACACACGTCTAGAGATAGGAACATCCAATGACACTATGAAATGTGGATTTCCTACTGGAGGGTATCATTCTCATAATATCCTCTTGGATATTACCAAGGGAGAACACCATGAGAAGGTGCCTCAAAGTTTTATGAGTCCTCACCTATAATGTCATGTATTATTTGTGTCCCTAAAATAACATAATCTGGACATAAATAATATATTCAAGAATAGTTTTATGGCACTTCTGGGTTCTCATCGTAGTCGGGATCCGCTATGACCCTTTAATGCAACTGTTATCCTTGGGACATTATCACATGCATTCTCACGTAGAAGAACAATCAAGATGTGATAAGTTGTTTATTTAATGAATAAAGTACAATGTAGTTGGTTATAGGCCACCAACTCCAACAATTAACCTATTATAATAAAATACCATTATATGATAGATATTGAGGTTATTATTTTATCATGGTTTAAGAAAAATTTATGGAGTTGGGGAAAGAAATAAAAGAAGTTTCTTATTGAAGAACATTAGGTACCCCAATAGGTTTGCACTAAATCATTCCTAAGTTGGATTTGTTTCCAAACTAAGAATTATAGAATTAGGGGAGGGAAGTTGTAAAGTTATATGTTCAGGTTGGGGACAATTAAAATGTCTTGATATGTGTGAATAAATGCGGGGAGTGAGTGACCTTTTATCGTTATGGCAGGGTGATTTTTGTAAAGACCAAGATTATTCTTTATTGGGTGGTAAAGCTCACCTCAAGTGGCTTTGAAATTTATAATTAAAGGATTTAAAGGATTATATAGCCTATCTATAGATCCAAAACTCAATAAAACACATGTTTTAAACTTTTTTTTCAACAATTTCTATGTTTAGTTATTTTTACCATTCTGGGCTTTCACCATGGTAACTAGTTTTTTATCCTAGGTAATTTAACTTTTAGACTAAAATAAAAGGACAATTATTAAATATTTTGGACCCAATAATTATAAATATTAAATAAAATTTATCAAATAAAAAATCCCATTTTTTTTAAAACAAATTTTAACACAATCACATGTAATGCCAAAAAACATCTTTTCATGCATAACAATGCTAACAAAATTTACCATATTGAAGTGTCAGTATAATCACTATAAAAAAAATTAGTCTATCAAGGGACCATATTTTATATTTTAAAAATATTAGAAAATAACATGTCATAATATGTGATTTTTAGGAATCCTAAATCATTTAATAAAATATCATTTATCTTAAATTAAAATAAATGTAAATTATAACATAATTCATTTAATATTAATTTAAAAAATATCAAAAAAATTATAGAATTCAAATATATCATGTTAGAAAACTATTTAACCAGATAAATTAATTTAAAAAATAAATCCATCACAAATAATTATTTCAATTTACATATATTTTAATATTTATAATATCATTTATTTTATTTTATTATTAACTAAATAATATTAAGTTAGAATTTCCTAAAACAATTTAGTTAATATTTCATATCTAAAAATTAACAACACATTATTCTGATAAAAAAATTTATATTTTATAATAACATCTATAACATATATTATATTTTTCCCCTATCCCAAAGTTTTATAGGTATTAAATGAAAGGAAGGTTCCTTTTTTATCTTTACTTATCTTATTATATGATTCATATTCAAAGGAAAGTGGAAATAAATTGATATATTTTAGAGAATTTAATTGACAAGGTCTATTGTCATTTCCAGTCTTATCATTTTAATTTAACCCCAAGTAAATTGATTTTTTATCTTAACAATGTTAAATAATTTATTTTATTATTCTCACTATTAATTTTGTTAGAAAATAATGTTGAAATTATTAAAAATTATAAAATATAATTATTCAAAATATTGAAACCATTTTTATAAATTAATTTCATAGGAGTGAAAAATTTTAATTTAAAATAAACTATGCATATACGTTGAGAAAGTGTGTTTTTAAATTGAAAATGATCAAAAGTTTATAATGTTTTAATATCAAAATTAAATATGGTAACAATTACAGTGAAATAAATTGGATTAATTTATATAAATTGATTTAATATTACATTAAAACTAATTAAAAATATAAATAAACATTATAAATTATTTAAATGAAAATGCAATTTTCAATTAAACTTCATTATTTCTCACTATTCATCAAAAAATGTAACTTTTTTAAAAAATACCAAAAAATTAATTCAAGATAATTTTGGTAATCCAATATTAAAATTGAAGTTTATTTTTTCAAATAAATTTTCTAAAATTAGTAAAAAAAATATTTTATATTATGTGAGAAAAACATGATTATACAATCTTTTAGAAAAATACTTTTTTTTTATAAAATGATTATTTGGATTTTAAATTATTTTTATTTTATTTATAATGAAGTGATATCCATTTTATTTATGTAAAACTAATATAATATTCATAATATTGTAAGTACTAATCATGCCCATCAATATAACGACTAAGTTATAACGGTTATGTATATCATCGATTATTTAAGCTTGGTGTTACGTTTCCTTTAAAATATCGAATATAATTTAATTATTTTAAAAAAACAATGTTTTTACATCAACATACACATTAATAAAATATATAAAAAATAAAATTATCTCATTAATAAAAATATGGACATTTGAAAACACTTTTTTAATAAACCCACATTATAAAAAAGGTTAATAAAAAACTTCTTGATAAAACTGTAAGGGAAGTACGAAGGAAAATTGGAATAAAAAATACCAAGTTTCCAAATATGAGAACATTGGAGCGATATAAAGATTTAGAAATGTAAGGAAAACGTAAGTCCTAAGATATTTTATTAAGTGAGAAAGATCATTGATCACTTAAAATTGAATGATCAAAATAATGTTAAGATTCCCAAAACATTAAACCAAAGAGGTGTGAAAAAGGTAGTTGATATCATCAGAGATGATGGTAAAGTGATAAAACAATTTGAAGGAAAATTTTAATAGAAATGAGGAATTATCTTACCATATAAACTAAAATAAAAAAGTAAATATACTTACTTGATTGGTATAATTTCACCCCTAATTATTTTCCCTAGAAATCTCATCTTTTTCTCAAAATGATGCGTATTCCAGATGAAATTTTAATGCATGAAGCACTAAAAAAAATTCAACGGAACAAATAATCACCAAAATCATGAAAATATATTTATCTTATCCTTATACATTAACCAAAACGGTAATGGTTATCATATGATAATATAAATTAAAAAATGAGTAAACCATCATATGATATATTAATCATCAAAATTAAATATTAAAACTTTATTTTCTAACTACTTCATTACATAAACCTATATACTAAATAAAATTAATATCCTCAAAATTAAAGATTATTTTAACCTAAAATATTATCTCATAATTTTTATATTTAATCCCTAAAAATATAGATATCCTTTTTGAGTAAAATCATTCACTTGGTCATCAAATCCATTTTCAATCCCATTGTTATATGTACAATAAAAATTACGTTCTCAATATCCAAGATCATATAAATCAAAAATGTTATAAATAACTAAATCCATTTCCTAAAATTTTAAACCAAAAATTAATGCCAAACCATAGCTTTAAAAATACTTCAACCTATTAAAACGTAACCTAAAATGTCATTAACCACTTTAAGATCTCATCTCTTAATACCTAAAAGGTGTTTCTAAGACTTTGAACTAATGACCATCCTTAAGATTATATATCTATGATGGTATCCATAAATATTAAGATAAAATCACATAACAAAACATCATAATCTAAAACTTTATCTAAACCGACCTCTGATACCAGCTATAACAACCCTAAACCCGGACTCTTGGATTCAGTGATGAAATCATAAAATATAAATTTCCATATTTGATGTTGATAATTGTGAAATTTTTTTCATCCAACCATTAAAAAAACAAAATTAAAAACCACCTCACATAAATTCTGAATGATATTTTAGTTTTAGTGTTTTAGAGAATTTAGAAAAACTCTTATATAAACAATACCCATGTCATCAAATGATAATTTATCTCAGTTAACCGAAGTCTTCTTATTTCACAATAAGTTATAATAATATTCTTTATAAAAATACCTTCTTGAAATTATTTATTCATGATTAAACATTATAACCAATGTAAATGAAAATATAATAAGGGTGGGATAAAATTCTCAGCAAGGGTAATCATAAACATTAAAAATTTAAATTTTTTAATGATTTTAAGATGTGTATAAGGGTATGAGGACATAATCAGGGTTTGTGAAAAAATATTAAATGAACTCATAATGATAAATACCTGAATAATAAAATATTAAACATGAAATAAGTCTTAAAAAAGTAAATATTCATACAAATCAATCATCATGAGACATTTGTTATCAATAATGATCAAATGATACATTATAAACCCATATCAATCATAGATAACACATATTGGTATCCTGAAACTTCACCATGAAATAAAACATAAAAAATCATTATAATTAGATTAACCATATGAAAAAATTACAATAAAGTTATCCAGAAAATGTAATCATTACCTAATGCATTAGAGGGTTATCTAGGAACACCCATCATATAAGTTGTAATGGTCTCACTAAGCATTATATGGGATACCCCATCATATAAGCTGTAACATAGTCACCTGATTCTATATAGTTCGACCTATCATATATGATGTAGTGGGATCACATGAAACTATATGAGCATCAACCATCATATGTAATGCCCAGGAAAAAAAATAAAGTACATAGATCCTAGACATCATTATAAAATACAAGAAAAAAAATTATTCTTTAAATAACTTGATTATCCCATAGTAAATAAATGGGTTATATAATAATATATTTTGAATAAGTTTCAAGTATTGAAAATAGATGGGTTCCATAATAATTTATTAGAAATATTATTAACATATGGGAAAAAACAAGTTCCATTACAATATATCTGAAACATGTTTAACCAGTAGAAAAGAAACAATTTCTATTACAATTTAATTGAAACCAGATTAACCTGTGGAAAAGAAATGTGTTCCGTAAAAATATTTTCGAAACATGAATAACTGTAACGTCCCGACCCAGGAGCCATTGAACGGTGCTCCGAGCTAGTTGGTCACAAGCCCTCAAGTGCGCCACCCAGTATGCCAGAGGGTGCCTACTACCAACGAGGGTCTAGTAAGTTAGTCTTGGGGTGAATATACACTCTGTTATTAGAATAAAATTCCAACAGAAGTAAACAAGAAATAGCCGAAGCATATATAATTATAACAGTACAATATAGAGAGAATAACCAAGACAGGAAATACAATACTCAACTAAAAGGTAAAACATGCTATGACTATGCAAGTGCCATGTGTCTATAATGAAAATGAAAGTAAAGACACAATGTCTCCAAATGGGTCCCAACCCACGTCTGGTTCCCTCTTTCATGCTCCAACCCCAAATAGCACTCTAACCAGGGATCTTTCCCTTGTCCTGTCCTGCAATAACAAAGTCTATTCGGGTACCATTCAGGCGGCCCGAGAAGGGTGTGAGTACGACTCAATAGATCACCACCAACCATTTCAAAAACAAAAACTGTCATATGCAGTGTATGAATTTTCATTAATAATAAATCAAGACAAAAAGGTAGATAATTATATTTATCCAATTAACATTTCTTTAAAATGTTAAATATCTAGGTTCCCAAGAACACCCAAAATATAATGCATGCTTCAGCCCTTGTAGGATCCTAAACCATTTCCATTGTTCAATTCATAATTACTATTTCACAATATTATGTTTATGAAATAGCCTAATGAAACCATAGTACAAAATAAATTAAAGAGTGTAGAACGTCATGTCTAGCACACATGTGAGTATTTAGAGCATCATTCCCTGTCTCACAACCCCATGGATATTTGGAGCATCAGTCCTTCTCCCATAAAATATCAATTTCATGCATGTAATTGGTTCTAGAACGCCGTGTCTAGAACCTCTGTGGGTATTTGGATAATTAGTTCGTGTCCCACAACCATTTTTCGAATCAAATATGCAATTCACATATACAACCACATTGAAATGTCTAATCATCTTTATCCCTCCATCATAACTCCCTCACATATTCAACTAGATCCACAATTCACAAAGAACCACATAACCAAAGCACCAATTAATTATTTATACCATGAAATCTATACAACTGCATAAGCCTAACAATATGAGACTGTGGGATTATATTTAGACCAACTACCTCGATTTATTGATATAAGTTAGCCTAATGAAAAACACCAAAATCCGAGCGGCTCAACGTCACCGATCAAGTTCTGGATCTAAATCTTTAAAACCAAAATATGATCAAAGGCATCAAGAACTTGAAAAACAAGATCTATATCCACAATCCTAGATCTACACCTTAACTCATAGGTTTAGATCCATGGAAATCATGTAAATCTACCATGAAAAGATCAAGGAAAGTTAAAGGAAAGAACATAATTATAACAGGATGAAATCCACTTGCCGATGGAGAGTATATCTTCAATCTGAGCCTTCAATCTTGATAAAAAGCATTCAGATCACCTTGGAATCTCTCCAAGAGGCTTTGGAAACACCTAGAAATTTACAAACCCTAGCCAAGGTCAAAGAATAAGGAAATCATGGGGTTCAAGTGGTTTTAAAAAAGGATTTTCAGAATTAAAAACCGTGTGCATGGTTTCCGGGATAGGGGTGCATGGTTTGTCAAACCGTGCACATACTGTATGGAACTCACATTCAAGATTTGAACGGTCCGAACGATTTGGTCGCACGATTTATCAAATCGTGTGTACCTCATTGTCTGGTTCTTCTTGGTTGGCATGGTTTGTCAAACTATGCGCAAACCGTGCTCAACCAACTACACTTTTGTTTTACTTAAAAGTTCACCCAAACGCACCCCAAGTCATGACTCCAAAAATGAGGTACTTAAAAACATCAAAATTACCTGAAAACGTGCTCGAGGTTGACTCAAGAAAAGTCTGATATCTTAAATTCTCCCAACCTTATAATAGCTCGTCCTCGAGCTATAATCCCGAACTTCTCTGAGATTCTGAGCTAAAAAGACCGGGCCACTGAGTCTGTATATCTTCCTCCCTTTCCCATGTCTCTTTCTGCACACATCCATGCTGCCATGAAACACAAACTATCAGTACATTCTTTCCCCTCAACACCTCTGACTGTGATCCAACACACATATTAGATTCTCCTCATAGGACGCATCTATCTCTAGCTCAACATCATCCACATCGTTCATATGAGAAGGGTCGGGGAGATACCGTCGTAGTTGTGATACATGGAAAATATCTTGCATATCACTATATTTATGTGGAAGAGCCAATTGGTACGCTACCAACCCGACTCTCTTCAAGATCTCAAAAGGTTCAACAAACTTGGGTGCCAACTTTTCCTGCCTCCGTATCCTGCGGTGACCCAACCAAGGTGACACCCGAAGGAAAACACGATCACCCTCTATAAAATCTATGGGTCGTCTCCGTATGTCAGCATATGAATTATGCCTACTCTGAGCCGTAGCCATACGTTTTTGAATCATATGAAACTGATCTGTCATCTCCTACATCAGACTCGGTCCCAATAACTCTGACTCACCCGCTTCCATCTATCATAGCAGTGATCTTCATGGCCTATCATAAAGAGGCTCATATGGTTCCATATATATAGTTTCCTGATAAATATTATTATAGGAAAACTCCACTAAATCTAGGTGTTTCTCGAATGATCCACCGAATTCAAGAACACACGCCCTCAACATATCCTCAAGAACTTATATAGAACGCTCTGACTATCTATCTATTTGCATATGGAAACTGTACTCAATAAAACCTGAGTACCAATTGCCTTTTTCAAACACTTCCAAAATTGCGAAGTAAATCGTGAATCACTGTCTGAAACTACTGTTCATGGAACCCCATGTAATCGAGCTGTCTTCTGTAAATACAGCTCTCCCAACTTCTCAACTGTAAATGTTTCCCTTATGGTCATGAAATGTGATACCTTTTTCAGTCGATATACAATAACCAAAATAGAATCATTCTTCCTAAGTGTTTTTGGAAGAACTATCACAAAGACCATGGTTACATCATCCCACTTCCATTCAGGAATGGACAATGGTCATAGTAGACCTCTAGGTCATTGATGCTCTGCCTTCACATGTTGACAGGTAAAGCATCATGGCACAAACTATGCTATCTCCTTCTTCATTCCTGGCCACCAAAACTGTCGTCGTAGTTCACAGTACATTTTGGTCACACCAGGATGCACTGCCCATCTTGAGGCATGAAATTCCCGCATGAAATCCTCTCACATGCTCGTAGGAACAACAACCCGATTCTTCATAAAAATGGTATCATCCTCATATATCTTCCAGTTTGAAGGAATCTTCCCACCATAAATGTTTTCCCTCAAGGACAAGAACTCAATGTCCTCATATTGTCTATCTGTGATTCGTCTCAAAAGTGTAGACTCCACTACAACCGACAAAAGTTCCATTTCCTCTTGTCTTTCCTGAACCAAAATGTGCTTTTCAGCTAGAAACGACATCATCCTCCACTCAACACTATATTCGTGAACAATCTGAGTCCGAGTCTTCCTACTCAAAGCATCAGCCACATAGTTTCCATATCCAGGTGTATATACCAGCTCAAAATCAAAAGACTACATATACTCAACCCATATCTACTGTTGAAGATTCAAATTGCACTGAGGAAAGATGTACCTCAAGATCTTATGATCAATATAAACTTTAAAGATTTCACCCAGGATGTAGTGTCGCCAACACTTCAAAGCATAAACTACCACTTCAAAATCAAGGTCGTGTATTGGATAATTCCATTCATTTGGCCCCAACTGTCGAGACCCATATGCCACAACTTTATCTCTTTGCATCAACACATCTCCAAGTCCCATCCCAGAAGCGTCACAATACACCGTGTACTCTTCACCTGACTCATGTAGAGAGAAAATTGGTGCAGACGTCAAAAAATTATTTAACGCCTAAAAAGATGTCTCGTAGGCCTCTGACCATTCAAACTTTACTCCCTTTTTGGTCAAACCCAAAAGTGGTGCCTCCAAATGGGAAAAGTCTTGGATGAATCTCATGTAATATCCATATAACCCCATAAAGCTTATGATATCAAAAATATTATTGGGCTACTGCCAAGATACCAATTTTTGCACCTTCTATGGATCCACTAAAACACTATTCTTTGAGATAATGTGTCCCAAAATGTGTACCTAATCAATTCAAAATTGACACATAGATAGCTTGGCGTATAGCCGATGCTCTCTCAGTGTACTCAGGACGATGTCCAGATGGTGGGCATGATCGTCATGAGTCTTGGATTACACCAAGATTTCGTCTACAAATACCACCATAAACTGATCCAGGTATGGATGGAAGATCCTATTCATCATGGCCATAAACACTACTGGTGCATTTGTTAACCCAAAAGGCATTAAAACAAACTCATAAAGCCCATACATACTCCTAAAAGCAGTCCTCTGTATATGAGAAGTCAGAAATCTCAACTGATGATACCCTGATCTTAAGTTGATCTTTGAGAAAACACAGGCTCCCTTTAACTGGTCAAATAGGTCATCAATACACGGTAGAGGATATCGGTTTTTCACAGTCAACTTGTTCAACCTTCAGTGATTGACACATAAATGTAAACTCTCATCAGTCTTCTTTGAAAAAAGCAAAGGTGATCTCATAGGCGACGTACTTGGACGGATAAATCCTTTATCCTTCAATTCTACTAGCTGAGATTTGAGTTCTTGAAGCTCTTTCGGTGCCATTCTATATGGTGGAATAGATATCGGCTCAGCTCCTGTCTTGAGCTCAATAGTAAATTCAACATCTCTCTTAGGTGGAATCCCTGATAAGTCTTCTAGGGATACATCCTGAAACAAATCAACCATTGGTGGAATGAAATCTTGCATAACACTTTCGTCATCTAATAAAAGACTAGAAATGTGGGCTGTGAGCTCTCCTAGTTTCTGAGTAATTGGCCCTGCTCGTCCTGCCTGGATATACCCCTCCCCACGGTGAATGTAATGGTCACCCGTAGGTGACGAAAATTTCAGCCTCCGATGATAACAATCAATGTGGGATTGGTATGTGACTAACCAGTCCATACCCAGAATTAGGTCGAAGCCTGTCATGTCAACGATATAATGATCCCACAGAAAGCGGTACTCCCCGATCTCAAGAGAGCATCCCTTGAACATACAGATGTCTCTATACCACACTCTTAAAGGTGTATCTATCATAATAAACCCACTCACAAACTCCACCATCAAACTCAAACCATAAACAGGTTTCGTAGATATGAAGGAATGTGAGGCACCAGTATCAAATAAGGCACACGCTAATGTAGAAGCCACAATAATAGTACCTCTCATTGTCGATGGTCCAGCCTCACTATCCACAAGTGTAGGTTGTACCACATGCAACTGTGTTGTTCCTCTTCTTGGTGATTCCATATGACTCCCCTTACTTGTACCACTTTGGTGATATGGGCGTTGTTTCCCAAAAGCACCATGTCTGTCACCCTTACAACCTCGGCCAGTAGAACTCCAACTTTGGGACTGAAAGTGTTCAGAGGATCCCCTTCCCACACTCTGACTCTGTTTAGCTAATTAATCACCACCTGACTCCTTTGGGTTCCTGCAAAACTTCTGGAGATGTCCCATCCTACTACAATATCTTTATTCAACAGGGGGTCAGAGACATTGATTATGATAATGTCTCGTCCTTCCACACTGGTGGAAAAAAAACTCAGGTAAGGTCCTGTGTAACCGACCCCTTTACCAGGTTACTCTGTCTCCCGCCTCCATGGCTGACATTCTCATTACTTCGCTTCCTGCACACAAAAGCTGTACCACCTGACCGTCTAGTAAAAACAATTTTTCCGCCACTCGAAGCCTCTTTCAGGTTCCCCTCAGAGATGAGAGATTGATTTACCACTTTTGAAAAATTCTTCAGCCTAAAAATATTCACTTGAGACTTAATTTCACATTTAAGTCCATCCTGAAATCATCTTGCTGAAGTGGCCTCGTTTACTGCCAATGCTGAAGCAAAACGCAGTAAGTCAGTAAACCATCCAGCATAGTCCATTACATACATATTCCCTTGAGTTAGCCTCATGAACTCAACCATTTTCTCCTGTCTTCACGTCTCTAGATAGAAGTTCTCAATGCACTTCTCCTGAAATTCTTTCCACTCCATAGCTTCCATCTTCCTATTCCGAGGGTAGATGTCCCACCAACGTTTTTATTGACCGCACAACATGTATGATTCCAAATTGACTATATTCTCAACAGGTTTCTCTAGGTGGTCAAGTATAGTATGGGTAGATTCAATCCAGAAATCAGCTTTCTCTAGACTTCATTAAAAGTCAGCGGGTGCTGTAACTGAAACTCCCTCGTAAGATCAGACATACTTTTCATAAACCACCCTGGGTCTCTTTATATCATTTGCACGAAATGGGTGAGTTTCTCTAGAAACTTTTCCCCTGCTTCTTCAGTTGGTACTATTGGTGCCTCAGGTTCACCCATTGGAGGACCATTTCTAACTATACCCCCTCTCATCCTCTAAACAAGCGTCGTGGAGGCATAATTCTACAAAGCCAAACATGCAGCTTAGAAAACAATTCACAATGTTATCACAATTACAGACAACCAAATTATCCATATAAATTCCCAATTATTTCTTTCAATTACCAAATTTTACACCATTTTCCTTTAAAATTTCTCAATCAAGGAAAAGAAATGGTTTATGTTTAAAAATCTACCCATAATCTATTTTCCCGTGCGTGCCTGACATGATGCATGTCACAATAATCCTGAGTTCCTAGAATGATGCATGTAGAAAATACACTGATGAAATTCTAGGATATGAATCAATACTCAACAAATTCCAGAAATAATAATCACATCACATAACAAGTGCATCACCCATGGTGAAATAATATTCTACTATAATGACAAACATCAATAACAGCAATCCTACCCGGAATACTTGAGTTTTCCCCAGTACATGGGTTTGAAACTCCCATGCATGAGATCATTATCAAGCCCTGAATTTACCTAATCCCCTCTAATAATATGTTGTAATGTCCCGACTCAGGATCCACTGAATGGTTCTCTGAGCTGGTTGGTTAGAAGCCCTCAACTGTGCCTCCCCGTATGCCAGAGGGTGCCAACTAGTAGTGAGGGTCTAGGTAATTAGTCTTGGGGAGACAATACCCTCTATTATCAGAATAAAATACCAGCGGAAGTAAACAAGAAATAACAGATGCATATATAATTATAATGGTACAATTTAGAAAGAATAACCAAGACAAGAAATACAATACTCAACTGAATGGTAAAACATGCTATGACTATGCAAGTGTCAAGTGTCTACAATGAAAATGAAAGTAATGACACAGTGTCTACAAACGTGTCCCGACACACATCTGGTTCCCTCTTCCATGCTCCAACCCCAAATAGCACTCTAACTAGGGCTCATTCCTTTATCATGTCCTACAACAACAAAGTCTATTTGGGTACCATTCAGGCGGCCCGAGTAGGGGGTGAGTACGACTCAGTAGATCACCCCCAACAGTGCCAATAACAAATCCATTCATAAGTAGTGTATGAAATTTCATTAATAATAAATCAAGACAATACATAATACAATTATATTTATCCAATTAACCTTTCTTTAAAATATTAAACATCTAGGTTCTTGAGAACACCGAAAATATAATTCCTGCATCGGCCCATATAGAAGCATAAACCATTTCCCTTGTTCAATTAATAATTACTATGTCACAATATTAAGTGTATGAAATATCCAAATGAAACCATAGTACAAAATAAATGAAAGATTGTAGAACATCATTTCTAGCACATATGTGAGTATTTGGAGCATCAGTCCCTGTCTCACAACCCCACGGGTATTTGGAGCATTAGTCTTTTTCCTATAAAATATCAATTTCATGCATGTCATTAGTTCTAGGATGCCATGTCTGGAACCTCTGTGGGTATTTGGAGTGTTAGTCCATTTCCCACAACCCTTTTTCAAATCTAATACCCAATTCACATATATAACCATATTAAAATGTTTAATCATCTTTATCCCTCCATCATAACTCTCACCCATATTCAACTAGATCCTCAATTCACAAAAAACCACATAACCAAACCACAAATTATTTATTTATTCCATGACATTTATACAACTGAATACAACTAACAAGATGAGAATGTGGGATTGGATTTAGACCACCTACCTCGATTTATTGATGGAAGTTAGTCCAATGGAAAACCCTAAAATCCGAGCAGCACAACATCGTAAATCAAGTTCTGGATCTAAATCCTTAAAACCAAAATAATATCAAAGGCATCATGATCTTGAAAACTAGATCTAGATCAACAACCATAGATCTATACCATAACTCATAGGTTTATTGTAACACCCCAAGATTTTATGAAAAATATTATTTTAATTTCATTAATGTCTTGTGTTGTATGCTACACCCAGATTACATTACGCTATACGCAACACCGTATTAGCTTGCATTATACGCAACACTATTCTTGGATCGTGTTACACACAATTTTGATAATAGTTATTCTACGCAACATTGATTATATATATATATATATATTCAATGTATAAATGAAATATGGTTGGATTATGTTATACGAAACAATGAAGGATTCTTGCACAACATGTAACCCTGACTTGGCTTGCATTACACGCAAGCGTGACCTTCCGCGATAGCATGTGTTTTACGCAATACCGAGTTTCGTTAAACAATGATATGCTATTAAAATATTATTAATACTAGCCGTTATGAATACTAATAACCACTTTTGGAAATTTTGTAAATTTTATTTTTCAAAATGGAATTCATTTTTGGATTCGGAATATTGAAGTTAGCTTAGGGTGAAATTTTGGTACTTTTCGGATAACTTTCATTTTCTAATGAATAGTGAAAATTACTAAATTTTAATTAAAAACAACATTTTTAATCAAAATAATTAATAGTGATAAATTATTAATTTGAGTGGTTTTAAAGTATATTTATAATATATTTTTACAATTTAATAAAATGTTGGTCATTGGATGTAATTTCACATTTAAACCAGACATAAACCAATGTCAATCTTTTGATAGTTATTATCTCTTAAGAACACGCTATTTGTTTTGACGATGGGAATTAATTTTTACATTAAGTAATGCAACTAATATGTTTTGAATTTGGTAAAATAGACATAATTTTTCAGTTCATAATATCTAATATATCTTAGGCCTAATTTTTGGTATTTTTCTGGAAACTTTCATTTTTTGATGAATAGTGAAACCACTAAGTGGTAGTAAAAAAAATGAATTTTTCATTAAACATAATTTTACCACTTCTGTGAGTGGAATTTAAAAAATCCGAGAGACACGATTTTTTTCAGTAAGTAAACTGTGGTTCAATGAGATGAAAATAATTTTTGGTGAATAATAACTTTTTACTTTTTTTTACCACAGTTAAAAGTAAATATGGTAATTAAGGGAACAAATGATATTATTATTATCCTAACACATGTCCTAATTCTATTGGATAAGTTTACATCGACCAATAACAACCTTAGGAATAAAATATGACCATTTAGGCCCACTTGGATTAGATTAGGACATTTATTATTAATTTATTTAAAGAAGGGTTCAAATATTTAAAATCAATGTTTAATAAGTATATCATTTTTAATATAGGGTTATACATAAGATAAATTAGACTATAAATATTAATTAGAAAGATAAAACGATTTCATACATAATGGTATTTTATTTGTAATTTTTAGACATTAAATAATTTAATTTATTTATGACACAAAGATGATGCAGTAATTATCTTATTAATGAAATATTGACATAATTGATGTTATAAATACCAAAATAAATGTAATTTGAGACTTTTTATGAATTCCACTAATTTTTTAGGTTCATATGACATGTTAGTATTGATATAATGAATGTTTTTCTAACTAATCAGTCTGTTATGATTTTCAAAAAAATCAATTACAAAATAGTGTCAAAATTGACATAAAATAGTTTTTAAAACAAATAATATATTATTAATTGTTATTTTATTCATAAAAATATACGTTTCGGCCAAATGAGTTAGATAAGGTTATATATATTAATAATAGACAACTTGGGGTTCGTTTGTCTTGTTATAGTAAGTTTATTAACCTTATAGTGTAAGAAAACAAGAAGACATGGTAAAAGTTAAATTATCTAACTTAAAGTTAAATCTAAATGATATGGTTAAAATTGATACCTAAACTTGTCTAAATTATATTGGATGAGAGGATTTTGACCCATACCCACCTTATCTTCTAAATATATCAATTTCTAGCTATTAAAAACGGAATTGTACTTTATAATAAAATAATTGTTTTTGTTATTCCAAAGGTGCCCCTCTCCTCCCTTATAAAAGGGCACCTCCTACCTCTCTTCCTCACACCACTTTGAGCCTTCAGGATCGGACAACCCTTGCCAAATTCTCTTATCCACTTCCCTAGAAACATCCTGGAGGTTCTTGTCATCCTCAAAGACCAATTTTTGTGCCCAAAAAAGAGATCTCAAAGAGGTGCTTCAAAGAAGAGGTAATGTGTGTTACCAATTCTTTCAACTTTATTTCTTCTTCCACTTCTTCTTATTAGGTTGTTTCATTATAAATTAATAACATCAATATCAATAATATACTGATATGTTATTATAAGTATGAAACAACCTTATTTCATCATCTATCCATCCTATGGAAAATGAAATCACCGCGCGTGCGTACGTACGGAATACTGTCTCCACGCCGTAGTGTAATCTATTTTCTACCACCACCTTACATGGATGGGTATAATGGTGTAAATAATAACTATATATGATTATTGTAATGTGATATTTATTCTGAAATAGTATACATAAACTCCAATACAATTCCACGATCATTAGAACGATATCATCGCTCGTGCGTACGTATGGACTACCGTCTCCACGACGCGATGAGATTCATTCTCCACGTTAACCATTCATGAATGATTATAAAGTATATATAATAAGTAATCATGAAATATATGAAATAATAATGATACTGGATTTATGTTTATATAAATGTATTTCATCTACTTAATTCCATTCAACTCAATAAGGAAAAGAAAACAGCATTTATGCGTACGTACGGTCTACCGTCTCCATGAACGGTGTATTTCTTTCCATTTACTGATCTATTATATATATATATTGTGAATATATATTATATATAAATCATGTTTTATATTCTTGAATTAATTAATCATGATCTAAGTAATCATATGAATAATTACAAGTCAAAACTCGGACGACAAATGAAAGGATTTTACCCAAAACGATCTTTAACATGGAATTTACAAAAGAACGAGTAATATAAAGCCATAAGTGAACCATATATGATATCATAACAATGAGTATGATTCTGGAATAAGTAAATGACATTATTTAAATCATTATACTGGATTTTCGGATACTTACGAAGAAAATCGGACCTATGGTAAGGGAAAATATCACAATCTCATTTTTATCCAAGATTGTTTATACTTTGGTATTTACTGGGGTTTATTTTATCATCCACATCCATGTTTCCTCAATATTTAATATTATTTCCATCCACCTACAATTTGTTAAATCCTATTTTACCCTTCGGTGAGTTTTTAGTAAAAGATATGAAAGGAATCTTTTGACGTTTTTCGTACGAGGTACTTTTTGACTTTTCCGACAAAAGTACGAGAAGAATGTTTTTTAACTTATACGGCATGAATGGATTTTTCAAACATTATTTCAAGAAGGTTCCTTTACAAGTTTTCAAGTATATTTTTAATCAACTTCCTTTAGTTTTATAATTGTATGACATGTTAAGAAAGAAAAAGTGTTTTTGAAGTAGAAAGGATATTTTCCTCAAGAATGGAGTTCAAGTGTTTTATCAAAATTATTTTCCATATAAGATAATATAGGGTTCTGTTTCTATCCCTATTATTACATTGATTTTATTATGTTGTGATGGAATTATTTTTATGAATTCCTTTATCTTATATGAATTGTTTTATGATGTCATGTTGTTTAAGATTCCCATTTTTATTACATGGGTTATGCTGTGATGTATGGTTTATGATTTTGTGGAACACATAAGAATGGTATAATTATGATATGGGTGGGACCTATATCTCCCTCCAATTCATTGGGTAAAGATTTTATATCTCATGAGATAGACATGGCTGGAACGGCAGGTTAAACCGGTTCAGTGAAACAGGACTGAAACGAGGAGTGAACTCGGTTCAGAAATGGACATTGTCCACTAAGATAGTCTTGGCAATGAGTCTTGACTAATAAGAAATGATTCTCTATGATTATGTGTGTATGACATAATGTTTCATGTTTTAAGTTATTATTATTGGGATTGCATTTCACTACTATGATTTATCCCATGTTATGATATTATGATCTCTTTTGCAGGTTAAGATTTTCAAAATGTTATGTTATTATGAATATGATGTGATTGATATTTCTTTTGTTTACCATTATTGAGAATTTGATCTCACCCTTTTATGTTTTCTTTTCCCCAGGATATAAAGAAATATTTTAGGTAAAAAAGAATAAGATCTTTATGGGAGATGTTGAAGATCTTTCACCACGATTAGAAGATTATATTCCGAGTTTCCAAAGACACTAAACTATTACGGTCCTTGTGTGTGTGTTTTTGTTATGTACTAAGTATTCTGAAAATGTAATGTAATGTCCATGTACGTCAAGATTTGGGTCGTTATAGTTGGTATCAGAGGGAGGTTTAGTCAACCTTTGGAAACTAGGATGCGAGAACTTTAGTGAGATCCCTAGAGATATTTCTAAGGTATGTCTAGGGATGTCCCTAAGGTTAAGTATACGTTATAGTCCTAGAATTTCGCTAACCATCTTAGAATTAAACCTAAGATGTTATATATTGAAGGTACTCCCCCTTTATTATATTGTTTTCCCTAGTGTAATTTTTACCTCTCACACTATTCTTTTTGGGTTTTAGACGATGGGTGGAACCCGAAGGAACCGTGTTGATCAATGTAATGGAAAATGCAATGATTGTCCTCCTGAACAAAAATATTTTATGGTAGATGGGGTGAAAAATCTTATTACTATACTTACACAAGCTATGAATCATTCTGGACTTCCAAATGAGTAGAGAAGGGAACAATATTCTATTGAGTCCTTCATGAGGCAATGTCCACCTTCTTTTAGTGGGTCTTCTGATCCACTTGTTGCTGAACAATGGATCAGTACTACTGAAAAGATATTTTCAGTTTCATCAATGTTCTGAACATGATAAAGTCATCATATCAGTGTATCATTTGAAAGGTGATGCTGATCAATGGTGGAATCTTATCAAAAATATGAGGCCAAGAGATGAAATTGAGTCCATGGAATGGGACGAGTTCAAGAACTTATTTTTTAATAAGTACATCCCTCATATTCTTTGAACAAAGATGGAGAAGGATTTTCTTGAACTAAAGCAAAATGATGATGAATCTATTGGTATATATGAAGCGAATTTTACAAGGCTTGCAAGGTATGCATATGGATTTATCATCCAACCTGAAAGTAAAGTTGATCGATTCTTCAGTGGCTTAAAACCAAATCTTCGAAGGGCATTAACTATAAGATACTTCAATAGCTATGAAGAAATTGTTCCATATGCTATCAAGGTAAAAATGGAATTTGGTGTTACTTATCCATCTCATAGTTTTGACAAGAAATGAAAGATGGAGTTCAAGGAGAAATCTCAGAATAATGGTTAAAAGAAGATGAATGTTTCCTTATCCTCAATGTGTGGAAAGAAGCATGGCGGAGATTGTCTTAAAGGGACTAGAAAATGTTTTAAGTGTGGAAAAGAAGGTCATCGAGTAGCTGCGTTTCGATCTAATGGAAAAAGGTTTTCTAATGATGTGAATAAAGAAAAGACTGTAGAGAACTCACCACCAACACTTCAATGCTTCAAGTGTAAGGATGGGGCATTATGCTAATAAATTCCCTAATCCAAGGGTTAGTGATTATTGACATGAGCAACCACTTAAGTAAAAGGACAAAGGGAAGTCACATGCGATCACTATTGGAGATGTTGAATATGACAATGATGTGGTGGAATGATTAAGTGTTTATGTAATGGGATTCCAAAATAATGTTGTATATAGTATCGTGGAATATTGGAATATTTATGTATTGGTCTATTGTGGTTTTCAATGGTACCGGTAACCATAGAATGTGATTGAGATATTTTTGGAAAAAAAAGATGATATGCGCATAATGAAAGGAAAACGAGAAAATGAAATGTTTGACCGTATTCATGAGCTCATGACTGATATAAGGAGAAGGTTATATCATGGTTTGAGTATATAGAATTTTTGGATTTTGGTATGTGGAAAGAGTTAACTTTTGACTGCATTCATGTTTTCACTATGGTTCAATTAATGGGTATTCATTCTTCAAGAGAATACATGATTAAGGTATTCACATATTTGTAATTTGACCAACAAGATATATCTTATGATATATGGGGGATAAATGATGGAATTCACGTGATTGTTATGTGACATTTCAAGTAATAATTTTCTTTATACTATGAGCTTGGACCGAAGTATTTTAGATAATCCTAAAGATTAGAATGGATTATGTTGGGCATAAGTTAGGATAAAACTTTTTTCGATATTATTGATGGGATGTTATAGTAATATAACTTTAGAAAAAGGAAAACCTGCAGGACGGGCGACAACCCATCGCGTCGGACAAGGCTGTGGGAATCGAACCCACAACCGAAGTGCGATTGGCCTTTATCACCTACCACTGGCCTACAGGAGGTCCTTGGTTAGTAGAAAGTAGTTTTATTTTATTACACGGTATGATATATGAAGTATAAGTTCATTTTTGGAATCGTATACGATTAACCTCACCATAGATGGACTTATGTATATTTGATAACTTTTTCTAACCTTTTGTTTGAAACAGATGGAATGACCCATCATTCTATCACATGATCTATTAACACTTCATGAATAACAAATTCAATTTCATTTCACTAAGAGATGAAGTGGAAATTGTTCAAAGCACGAACAACAGTGAAATTGTACCAAAATCATGTAAGTATTTCTTTTAATTCACCAAATTTTGGGAAATGATCTTGAAAACCAAAAATGTTGTCCTAGTGACCTTATATCTGATGAATCAGATGGTACCTTAGATCATCGCAAATCTATGGCTTTGTGATTGTTGGCTATTTCATAGCCATGTTCTCTACCACTCTCCATCAGAACATGATGGTTATATTTTTCTTACATATCCATATTTTCACCTATGTTCTCCTACGTGGAAACCTAGTGATGAGTTAATTTGGGTAACCGTTACATTTCATACTTTAGTTTTTAAAGCCAAGTTTGGGTATTCCTTTTTACCGTGTGGGTTTCTATTAAAAAAACTTTCTAGTAGTAAACCATTTATAACCCCGACGAATTTCGAGGGCGAAATTCATTTTAAGGGGGGTAGAATGTAACACCCCGAGATTTTATGAAACATATTCTTTTAATTTCATTAATGTCTTGTGTTGTATGCTACACCATGATTACCTTGCGCTATACGCAACACCGTATTAGCTTGCAGTATACACAACACTATTCTTGGATTAAGTTACACACAATTTTTATAATAGTTATTCTACGCAACATTTAGTATATATATATATACATTCAATGTATAAATGAAATATGGTTGGATTATGTTATATGAAACAATGAAGGATTATTGCACAACACGCAACCCTGACTTGGCTTGCATTACACGCAAGTGCGACCTTCCTCGATAGCGTGTGTTGTACACAATACCGAGTTTCACTAAACAATGATATGCTATTAAAATATTATTAAAACTAGCCGTTATGAATAGTAATATCCACTTTTTGAAATTTTGTAAATTTTATTTTTCAAAATGGACTTCATTTTTGGATTCGGAATATCGAAATTAGCTTAGGGTGAAAGTTTGGTACTTTTCGGATAACTTTCATTTTCTGATTAATAGTGAAAAGTACTAAATTTTAATTAAAAACAACCATTTTAATCAAAATAATTAATAGTGATAAATTATTATTTTGAGTGGTTTTAAAGTATATTTAGAATATATTTTTACAATTTAATACAATGTTGGTCATTGGATGTAATTTCACATTTAAAGAAGACATAAACAAATGTTAATCTTTTGATAATTATTATGTCTTAAGAACACGGTATTTGTTTTGACGATGGGAATTAATTTTTAAATTAAGTAATGCAACTGATATTTCATGAATTTGGTAAAATAGACATCATTTTTTCAGTTCATAATATCAAATATAGCTTAGGCCTAATTTTTGGTATTTTTTTGGAAACATTCATTTTTTGATGAATAGTGAAACCACTAAATGGTAGTTAAAAAAATGATTTTTTCATAAAACTTAATTGTACTGCTTTTGTGAGTGGAATTTAAAAAATCTGAGAGACATGGTTGATGTCAGTAAGTAAAATTTGGTTCAATGAGATGAAAATAATTTTTGGTGACTAGTAATTTTTTACTTTTTTTACCACAGTTAAAAGTAAATATCATAATTAAGGGTAAAAATGATATTATTATTACCCTAACACATGTCCTAATTCTATTGGATAAGTTTAATTCGACCAAAAACAACCTTAGTAATAACATATGACCATTTTGGCCCACTTGGATTAGATTAGGACATTTATTATAAATTTATTTAAAAAAGGGTTAAAATAGTTAAAATCAAAGTTTAATAAGTATATCATTTTTAATATAGGGTTATACATAAGATAAATTCTACTATAAATATTCTTTAGAAATATAAAAAGATTTCATACATAATGGTATTTTATTTGTAATATTTAGACATTAAATAATTTAATTTATTTATGACACAAAGATGATGCAGTAATTATCTTATTAATGAAATATTGACATAATTGATGTTATAAATACCGAAATAAATGTAATTTGAGACTTTTTATGAATTCCGCTAATTTTATAGGTTAATATGACATGTTAGTATTGATATAATTAACGTTTTCGAACTAATCAGTCTGTTATGATTTTCCCAAAAATCAATTACAAAATAGTGTCAAAATTGACATAAAATAGTTTTTAAAAAAAATATTATATTATTAATTGTTATTTTATTCCTAAAAATATAAGGTTCGGCCAAATGATTTATATAAGGTTATATATATTAATAATAAACAACTTTGAGTTTGTTTGGCTTGTTACAGTAAGTTTATTAACCTTATAGTGTAAGAAAACAAGAAGACACGGTAAAAGTTAAATTATCTAACTTAAAGTTAAATCTCAATGATAAGGTTAAAATTGATACCTAAACTTGTAAAAATTATATTGGATGAGAGGGTTTCGACCCATACCCACCTTATCTTCGAAATATATCAATTTATAGCTAATAAAAACCAAATTTGTCTTTATAATAAAATAATATTTTTAGTTATTCCAAAGGTACCCCTCTCCTCCCTTATAAAAGGGAACCTCCTCCCTCTCTTCCTCACACCACATTGAGCCTTAAATCTCGGTCAAAACAAGCCAAATTCACTTCTCCACTTCCCTAGAAACATCCTAGTGGTTCTGGTATTCCTCAAAGACCAATTTTAGTGCCCTAAAAGGAGATCTCAAAGAGGCGCTTCAAAGAAGAGGTAATGTCTGTTACCAATTCTTTCAAATTTATTTCTTCTTCCACCTCTTCTTCTTAGGTTGTTTCATTATGAAGTAATAACATCAGTATCAATGATATACTGATATGTTATTATAATTATGAAAAAACCTTATTTCACCATCTATCCATCCTACGGGAAATGAAATCACCGCGCGTGCGTACGTACGAAATACCGTCTCCACGCCGTGGTGTAATCTATTTTCCACCACCACCTTACTTGGATGGGTATAATGGTGTAAATAATTACTATATATGATTATTGGAAAGTGATATTGATTCTAAAATGGTTTAAATACACTCCAATACAATTCCACGATCATGAGAACGATATCATCGCTCGTGCGTACGTACGGACTACCGTCTCCACAACACGGTGAGATTCATTTTCCACGTTAACCATTCATGAATGATTATAAAGTATATATACTAAGTAATCATGGAATATATGTCATAATAATGATACTGTATTTATGTGTATATATATTTATGTCATCTACTTAATTCCATTCAACTCAATAAAGAAAATAAAACGGCGTTCATGCGTACGTACGGTCTACCGTCTCCGTGAACGGTGTATTTCTTTCAATTTACTGATCTATTATATATATATATATTCTGAATATATATTATATATAAATCATATTTTATATTCTGGAATTAAGTAATCATGATCTAAGTAATCATATGAATAATTACAAGTCAAAACATGGATGACAAATGAAAGGATTTTACCCAAAACTCTCTTTAACATGGAATTTACAAAATAACAGGTAATATAAAGCCTTAAGTGAACCATATATGATATCATAACAATGATTATGATTCTGGAAGAAGTCAATTACATTATTTAAATCATTATACAGGAGGTTAGGACACTTACGACGCAAATCGGACCTAAGGTAAGGGAAAATATCACAATATCATTTTTATCCGATATTGTTTATACTTTGGTATTTACTCGGGTGTATTTTATCATCCACATCCATGTTTCCACAATATGTAATATTATTTCCATCCACCTACAATTTTTTAAATCCTATTTTACCCTTCATTGAGTTTTTAGTAAATGATATGAAAGGAATCTTTTTACGTTTTTTGTACGAGGTACTTTTTGACTTTTCCGACAAAAGTACAAGAAGAATGTTTTTTTTAACTTATACGGAATGAATGGATTTTTAAAACATTATTTCCAAGAAGCATACTTTACAATTTTTCAAGTCTATTTTTAATCAACTTCCTTTAGTTTAGAATTGTATGACATGTTAAGAAAGGAAAAGTGTTTTTGAACTAGAAATGATATTTTCCTCAAGAATGGAGTTCAAGTGTTTTATCAAAATTATTTTTCATATAAGATAATATAGGGTTCTGTTTCTATCCCTATTATTACATTAATTTGATTATGTTGTGACGGAATTATTTTTATGAATTCCTTTATCTTATATAAATTGTTTTATGATGTCATGTTTTTTAAGATTCCCATTTTTATTACATGGGTTATGTTGTGATGTATGGTTTATGATTTTGTGGCACGCATAAGAATGGTATCATTATGAGATGGGTGGGACCTATATCTCCCTCCAATGCATTGGGTAAAGATTTTATATCTCATGAGATAGACATGGCTGGAACGGCAGGTTAAACCGGTTCAGTGAAATAAGACTAAAACAAGGATTGAACTCAGTTCAGAAATGGACTTTGTCCACTAAGATAGTCTTGGCAACGAGTCTTGACTAATAAGGAATGATTCTCTATGATTATGTGTGTATGTCACAAAGTTTAATGTTTTAAGTTATGATTATTGGGATTACATTTCACTACTGTGATTTATCCCATGTTATGATATTATGATCTCTTTTGCAGGTAAATATTTCCAAAATGTTATGTTCTTATGAATATGATGTGATTGATATTTCTTTTGTTTACCCTTACTGAGAATTTGAGCTCACCCTTTTATGTTTTCTTTTCCCCAGGATATAAAGAATGGTTTTAGGTAAAAAAATAAGATCTTTATGGGAGATGTTGAAGATCTTTCACCACGATTAGAAGATTATATTCTGACTTTCCAAAGACACTAAACTATTACGGTCCTTGTGTGTGTGTGTTTGTTATGTACTAAGTATTCTGAAAAAGTATTTTAATGTCCATGTACATCATGCTTTGGGTCGTTATATTTATATCAATGGAAAAAATGGAAATCTCCCATGAAAAGATCAAGGAATGTTAAAGGAAAGAACTGAAGAACAATAGGATGAAATTCACTTACCGAAGGAGGGGAGATCGTCAATCTGAGCCATCAGTCTTGAGAAAAGGTGTTCGGATCACCTTGGAATCTCTCCAAGAGGATTTTTAAACACATAGAAATTTCTATGCCTGATCCAAGTTCATAGAATAAGGAAATACTAGGGTTTGGGTGGTTTTAAAAAAAGATTTTTGGAATTAAAAACCGTGCACACAGTTTCTGGGACATGGGTGCACAGTTTGTCAAACCGTGCGCAAACTGTGCGGACCTCACTATCCAGATTTGCATGGTCCGCAAGGCTTGGTCACACGGTGTGTTAAACCATGAATAAACCGTGTGTACCTCTCTATCTATTTATGCTTGGTTAGCATAGTTTGGACGCATGGTTTGTCAAGACGTTCACAAACTGTGCACAACCCAATGCCCTTTTGTTTTACTTAAAAGTTCACCCTAACTCACCCCAAGTCACTACTCCAAAAAATAGGTACTTAAAAACATAAAAATTACCTAAAAACGTTCTTGAAATTGACTCTAGAAAAGTCCGGGATCTTACATTAACCCATAAAAAAGAAATGGGTTCTATAACAATCTCTTTGAAACAATATTAATCCACCAAGAGAAAAATGATGATGATATCAATACAAAATATCCCCATTGGAGAATAAATAATATTTTTTTTAAATTAATGAATGAAAATACCATTAAAATATCATTAAATACATTTTCAGGAAAATAACCTTTTTATTTTAAAAACAGCTTTTTTAAAAACAATGATTCAAAAGATATTTGGAAAATCCATTTCTTTGATAACAATATTGTAGACATATAAATGAAGATTTAAAAAAATATTAAAAAAATTATTTAGGATAATATAGAGTTAAATTTAAAAAAACATTTAAAAAAATTATTGATTTTGAAAAAAAAATTATTTTGAAATAAAATTTAAATCTTAAAATAGACACATCAAATAAACAAATGGTCATGATGGAAGAAAATTTCAGTCGTGAAATACATGTTAATATAAAGATTCCTTTCATGATATTAGTGAATATACATTAAACATTATTTTTGAAAACCACATGAAAATTAATTTTATAAAATTTCCTAAAAAGGAAAACATGGTTAAAGTGTAATTAATGAATCATTTGGTGTTTTTTTGAAAACATGTTTAAAAAACATAGTTTTTGGAAGAAAATGGGTTTTTGGCTGAAGAGAGAAATGAAGGTGATTTTTCATAAAAATATTTATCTAAACTCGTGAGTTTATAAAGAGAGGAAAATAATGGGAAATATATATTCTCAGGATATAAATAGTGTATAGTAAAATTCATTAGATTTTTTGAGCAGCAGATCATTGGATTTCAATATAAGAGACTGAATCACAAATAATCCTGATAAATAATGAGATTACAACATAAAACTATTATCATATTGGTAAAATTGAATCATAATACTCATGATGAATATCATTAAATGAAAAATATAATATTTTTAAAATAATGGGATTTATTATATTAAAAGTCAAAGTTGTATTATATAAACCTAATAAAATAATATAGGTGTGTAACATAATACCTTTCTCAAACATAGAAAATTAAGAAAAATCTACCATACCACTTTTGTAACTTTGTAACCATAATCCACATTAAAGAGTGATACTAAATTTTATATTTAAACACACATAAATTTAAGTATAATAATCATAAAATAAATTCATGTTAATCATATACAGCACACAACAAAAATAAGTGGTGATTATAAAATACTTCTCATAGAAATAATAGTGAGATGAATAAACCCATACCTCACAGTTCCTTTTGATTGATCATGATTTAAAATCATTTAAAGTGGTCTTAAAAATTTTATTAAATTATTTAATAATCATATTAATGTATTTAATATCATTTATGATCCTTTTATAACATATTATAACTTGTTAGTTAATAATCTTTCATTATTGTCATTGTTTTGGGTGTTAATTCCTTTACTTTCTCATTCTTGTTTTGTTTTGAAATTTACAGTTCTTATGAATATAATATAGTTCTATAATATCCATAATAACAATCATAAAATAAATATAAATTTCAAAACTTAAATTATACCATTAAAACAAATCCTGAATGATGGTTATGAAAAATGATCTAATGTTATGATCTTGGAGGCAGTAGGTCGTACATACACATGAGTAACATTTCCATTTTTCAATGATCCTTATGAAAATAATGTAAGTAATATTTTATCATTAAATAATTATAATTATCATAAACACCATATTACTGAATTTTATATACTTATATATATCATTTTCTTGTGTGGTTAAAAAAAGAGAGTCATATGACATCATGAAGGAGGTTGTCCACATGTACATGAACGACGTTATCACTTTTTCAATGTGTGAAAAGGTTAGATAGAAAATCAAATATAATATTTTATTAATTATAAATATTTCATTATTATCATAATTACATCATTTATATCAAATATATTCATTATCATTACCCTTGTAACTTTACATGTAATGCATTAGTGAAAAATGAATCATATCGATTTGTGAGGTGGTAGTCCGCTATAAACATGAGTGGTGTTATCGTGCCCATATGGAATGGAATATATGAATTTATAAATGATATAATGGCTCCATAGGTATAATTATTTTATAAATTTAATATATATATATATATATATACTTTATATCCATCATTATAACCAACCGTGAGATGTGGTAAAGGAAAAATGAACAACATCAATTTGTGTGGCTGTAGTCCTCCGTACACACGATTGATGATTTCATAACCCAATTGATGAAAGTTGAGATGGTTTTAGGTTATTAACATATTATAATAACATCCAATTATTTTGAATATACATTGTTTATTAAATGATCATGGTTTAATAATAATCAAATGGGGAGGACAATGAAATAAAATAAAGATGGTCAATAAAAAACATTACCTATTTTGGTATCCTTATTAAATTTTCAATAAATCCATTATAAATTTGATTTATACCCAAAATAATACTCTTTATATGAGAATAGGTTTGTTGGGAGTTTTTCTAGTTAGTTCTTGGCTGATTCAAATGGTTTGTGAGACGGTAGTGAGTGCCCATTTATAGTTGATAAAGAGTGACATATTTGTAAATACACAAAATTATTTACTATCGGGGGGTCAATATTAATTTAAAAACTCCAAAAGACAATAAAACACATGTTTTAAATACTTTTTCCTTAATATATAATTTTATTTATTTTTTCTTGTTTGTTTTTTCACAATGCTAACTAGTTTTCAAACATAGGTAATTTTTATTTTATGAATAAAATAAAATGATTCTTGTTAGATAATTTAGAACCAATGATTATAAATATTAAATGAAATTTATCAAATAAAAAAATGCATGTGTGTTGAAAATTAATTTTAAGAAAAGCACATGTAATGTAAAAAAACAACTATTTATCCTTGACAACACTAAGCGAGTTTTTACTGTTTACGTGTCAATATAATCACTATAAAAGAAAAATTAGTCTATAAATGGAAAATAGTTTATTTTTTCAAACTTTAAAGAAATAATGTAAGAATATTATAATTTTATGAATTTTAAATCATTTATTATAATAACATTTACTATAAAATAACACTAATATCAATTTAGACATTATTCATTTTATTTGAATTACAAAAATATCAAGACAATGATAGAATTATAATCAATCATGTCAAAAAAATTCACAAGAAATATTCATCTAGAAAATACATCAAACACAAATAATGAATTAAATTTTAATCAATTTTAATATGTTTAATACCAATGTTTTATTTAGTTAGTAAATAAAAAATTTAGATGTTGTCATTTCTTACGAATATTGAGTAATTATTTTACCTCAAAAAATTAATGATAAATTATTATAATAAAAAATTCTTTATATTTCAAAATAAAATCCAAAACTGAACCTATTTTGTTTTGTTCTACATACTAAAGATTTATAAATATTAAAATTAAGGAAGGTTCCCTTTTTGTCTTTTTCTCTACAAAATTTATTATATGAGTCATATTCAATGGGATGTTGAAATAATTTGATATATTTTAGATAATTTAATGGATAATGTCGTAATATAATCATTAATATAAATTTATATATTAATTTAGGTCATTTGAACTCTTATCATTTTAGTTTAACCCCCGGTAAATCCATTTTTACCTTAACAACGAGAAATATATTTTTTACTATTCTCTCTATACATTTTGGTGAAAAATTAAGTTGAGATTATTATTGAATATTAATTATTCTGATATAAAATATGGAAAATAGTTTATAAAATTAAATTAAAAAAATGAAAAATTTTAATTTTATATTAATCCAATAGACTCGATCAGAAAGTAGGTTTTTAAAGAAAAAATGTCCATTTTTATAAATTTTTTATATGAAAAATCAAAATGAGAATGATTCAAAAGAAATAAATTGGATTAATAGGTATAAAATTAATATAACATTAAATTAAAAAAAATTCAAAATATAATTTTAAATTATAAATTATTGAAATGAAAAATTAATTTTCAATTAAGATATAGTATTTTTCACTATTCATCAAAAGTTGAAACTTTGAAGAAAAATATGAATGATTCACAGTAAGATAATTTTTGTGTTTAGATTTGAAAAATGAAGTTTATTAATTCAAATATTTTTTCTAAATGTGGAAAAATTAATTTTAAATTATGTAAAAAATGCGCGACTGAATAATTTTTTAGAAAAATACTATTTTCAGAAAACATTTATTTTTCTTTTAAATGGTTTTTATTTTATTTATAATCAATAAATACCCATTTTATTAATGTGTAAACTATATAATTTTAATAAATTTTTAGTGCAATTCCCACCCTTCAATTTAACGGCTCTAGTATAGTGGTTATATATATTGTAGGTCATTTAAGCTAAGTGTTGCATATCCTTTATGCTATCAAATATTGTTTTATTATTTTAAAAAACATAGATTATTACATTTGTTATGGTATAATATATTATGGTTTATTTAGCCTCAAGTTTGTGTATATAACAAGATATCAAATAATATAAATTTATTTGAAGATAAATATATAATAAAATATCATCATGATATAGTTATCATGTACATAATTCATTGTATAGTGAATAAATATAAAATATAAATAAACATAAAGTTAATCAATGTCAAATAAATTATTAAATTAAAGTGGCATTACCAATATTTATAAATATTTTCTAATAATACATCAGGCGCATAATACTCCCTAATAAATTGTTTTTTGATGATCATAACCAAGAATAAGGTGACCATCTATTGAAACATTATATAGGAAAATGACATTTATATCCTCATAAAAATATTTCATGGTATTATTCTAAAACATATATCAAAATAATGATATAATGGAACTTTAACTAAAAAAATATCTTGCATGAGACAAAAATATGTAAGGTGGATCATTTTTATGATAACAATTCATATACTAAGATGTAAAATGACATTTTCATCATGGATTCAACCCGATTCAATGTATCAAAAACATAAATTTAAACATAAAAATTCCATGTTGAGTGTAGTAATCAAATATAATTATTTTCCCCACTACACCATAATATAAAACATCAGTTGAACATGGTCGTTCATCACCTTTCATAGCATAATATTATGGTTCAGTGATTAACAATATTTTTTTTTGAGTTTTAATTCATATCAAATGAATTTACTTATGCTAAAGATAATATTTTATAATAATACATTAATAATATAAATTTAATATAAATATAATTTAAAGTAACTATTAATTTATCTTACTGTCTTCATGTAATCATCCACATAATATGAATTAAATAGAATAGTAAAATTTTCCATCTCCCACTTCTCAAGGATTATATTTGTTAATGCAGATGAACGTATAACCCCAGATTATAGATGTGATGGAAATTTTGTCTAAATTAGATTGAAATTCTCATATTAATTTCCCATTAGTTTATTGGACCTTATATCAGTATTATTCATATATATAGAAACAAAATCTATGCACCCATGAGCCAAATAACCTTTAAAAATGGGTTAGTTAGAATAATTCTTATTTGTAACATAATATGACATGTTTTTCATCATTTGACCAATGAGATACATATAATGACAATAATTTGGGAAAAAAGCAAGAACATTTGTGAAATGGTTCCTGATAATTGGAAACATGCATGTGAAGATAGATTATGGAAATGTATTTTTTAATTCACAAAGAATGACTAGCTCATATTGTTGTATTTTCTTTATATCATTTTTTGGAAAATAATTTAAAACATACATCTCTATTTTTTTGAAGATGGTTCCCTAGATCCAATTGAATTATTACTTTTAATTAATTCTATATTAATAAAATATATTTTCATGTGATGATTATTCTTCTACCAGAAGATATTATCCAAAGACAAAGTCTCTCACCATTTATTAGAATAAAAGAAAAGTATAGCAACTGAGTAACAAAAGACAGGAATCACAACTACAAATCATAAAAAATGTACCCGTCACCATATCCATGATCAATTACCTCGTCTATAGTAGCTGACTCCCATTCTGAGCTTTCATAATGCTGCAAAGTCTTAACATACTTCCTTCTGAGATTTAACGTTTCCAAATATAGAAGCTCCTTCGATAGTTGTATACCTTTTCCTTTGCTGAAAGAGGACCTAGTAGGCATCGACTTTGGCATATAAGAATAGTCTTTCCTATGCCTTCTTCTTGGTGGAGCAGTAATCACTTCCTCATTCACTGACATAATTTTCTTTCCACCTTGAACAATGTCACTATAAGTGATTTTATCCCTTACATCAGCATTCTCTTTTTCACTCTCAATGATGTCTCCCCAATGTTTAGAGATATATACCTCCTGGTAAACATCCTTCACTCCCTGTTCCTGCTCAGAGTGACTATTAGTATCAATCATTGATAAACATTATTGATGTTCCACACACCCATGGTCATCATGAATCCCCTGATTCAGTGTGCGTTCTCCATAGACAACATCCTGTGAAAAAAAGGTCAATATTCATGTTTTCACCTTCATTCCTTGGACTTTCCTCCTCAACACGAGGGATCCTCCCATGATTCAGATCCTGGAGGTAGTTTTTGGGGGCATGATCTTGCAACTTCCCATTGCCACTTCCACGTTTTCTCTCCACTCTTTCGTTCTCAATATCCTACTGTCATATAGAACTTCACCTGGAATCCGTCCAGGAGACAATGTAGGGGAAGGTTAAACAACAGCCCGAACCTAGTCCAATTCCAATTCATCATTTTACCAGGCCTAAAAAACAATTACCAATATCTATATCGACCACCTTCTTTTCAGGTTATGGCTATATCACAGCAAAAACCCTCACCCACCCACCATTTTCATCCAAAGTACCACCCAACAAGATATTCAAATTGGGATTTCCCTCACGGCCTCAATACTCTCAATGGGATCAGCTTCTTGGTTTGGGGAGATAACCATTCCCCCATCTGCCTCATTGATCATAGTGGGATGCTTCACATTGGCCTACATACTTCCTTTGTTGAGCATGCCAATATCACATTTTTGTCTTCCAAACACTTCATCCACCCTTGGATTCAGAGGCACCTCCACTGCCCTCACTTGTGAACCATTTACTGTAGTGACTCTAACCGGACAAGGAACTATCAACCTTACAATACCCGAGCCCTTATTTCCTTGATAATCATTCGAGGACACCGTGACCTGTCCAACTAAGGCCACCTGTGGCGCCAAACTTCTACCTCTGCTGCCTACCTACTGATTCCCAACCCCCTACTTCAGATTCTCTACCTCAACATCCACCTCCTGTTCCTTGACTTTATCCTTGCTCACTCTCCAAGCAGACAGAGACCCCTTGCAACATAATTCTAGTGAATTCCCCAATCACTTGCATCTCGGAATGAAGTTCATCCAATTTTCATAGAAAACATGTTGTTTTCATTGATATTACTCACCCATAGTAATCCGAAAATATTGAAACGAGTCTCTTCAGTTATCCATTTTGATACATACTCGAGGTTTAATATGAGGGTAAAGAGCTTCAGTTCTACTATCTGTGCACATATATCTACCTATCTGGTTTCATAGCATGCATATAATAGTTGTATTTTGAAAGTGGAGGAAGAGGTTTGGGAAGATTACCCATGTTTCCATTTCTGAAGGATCCTCCTTCATTTCAAGATCAAAGGACCACCGAAGAAAGATGAACCATAACACATTGAAACTACTAGGTGCACTTACCAAGGAATTGATATGGTCTTCCTATGAAGTGAAACATGTCATAATTTAACGATTATCCAGGAGACCTACAATTTCTCTGTCCTTCAAGTTCCAATCTTAAAAGATGTATCTATCAAACGAATCACCTGAGGGATGTCATTGATAAAATTTCACAACTAAGGTATTCTTCAAGAGATTAGATGATTCCTAGAACTCCGCATATGACAAATAGAGGTTAGGGAAACCATCAAGAAAATATGAGTCTCCCGGTCAAAGAATGACGTGAGGTAAGGATTAGATAAGGTTAGGGTTTGAAAATGGAATGAAGGTTGTGGCCGCTCCTTTAGGACGTCGATGGTCCCCCCCCCCCATCAATGGGACACGAATGATGTTTTATAGTCATGTATTGGAGGCTCATAATATTTGAGAATTTTTCTCATGAATTTCTCACTTGGTGAACTCCATCTAAAGGGGTCTTAAGGACAAATTAAACAACAAGAATTTCCCAAGTTTTATGTGTCATTGAATATTCTTTTCTATAAATGTGTGTATTGTTCCATTAATATGAGATTAAATCTTTAGACATGTTAGTTCATTATTAATTCTATTTTGAAAATTATAAAAAATATAAATCAGGAAAATATAGTGATAATAAAAGATTATATCCATCTTGATAAGATATTGAGACAAATAGATTTTATTCCATAGGAACATTTTTAGGGATGTTATTGTTATTGTGATCTTTACATCTTTATATATGAGTTCCATAATGTTTTTTTAGCCATTAATATTAGACAATTTTTATGTTCACCTAATACAACAGGAAAAAAGGCCTATATGGTCACATTCCAAGTATATCCAGAATCTCATGAAAATCTATTGAATTTAATATTAAGAACAAATATTATTCATAAATAGTAGAATAATAATTATTCTTGTATTATTTGATGTGTAAATTATATCATGAGATATTCACATTTTAAATATGTGAGTTGAATTTTATAAAATGTTTATTTTTCATAGGGTAATAAATAAATATTTATTTATTCACAAATTTATTGAATAGAATAATATAAATATTTTTTAGTTACATGAATATTAAAATAGGTATATATTCATTAGTTTAGTTAATATATTATTTATCTATTTATTGGATAGAAATAATTTTTTGATGAATAATTTTTTATTCAAGGAATACACAGAGGATTGAAGGGCTGAGTTAATGGACCATTACAAATAGTATATTTCATTTAATATTATATAAATAAATATTAATTAATTAATTTTAAAAGTGATATTTAAATAAGAACATGTCATGTGATATATTATTATTATTATAAGACATGGGAAGTTGCTTAGAATTATTATTCTATAAAGGGATATTATGTAATTATCAAATATTAAACCTAAGTATAAATACTAACTCATATAATTTTTTACCCAATAGAGTTTTTGTTCATAATAGGGAAAGTTGTGAGAACTTTCTGAAGCCCTAGAGATAAAATTATCCACCATCCCTCTCAAGAATGTAGAGAGAACAAGATAACCCCTAGTCACGATCAATAACGAATAATGTAAAGAGCTTGAATCTATCATGCAAGGAAGTAGTGATTCATGATTTTTTATCTAGATTCATGAAACACTTGTGGATACACATAGAGGCATTCTTAGTTTGATTATCCACTGCAAAGATGTTAAGATAAGAGATAAAATGGAAATTGATTGATATTATTACCACATTTGAGGTGATTATTGTTTTAAATTAATTATAAATTAAATTCAAAGGATACTCACTTGGATATTCAGGGGTTGTGTTCATCAATTTATTCATATTTATCCATTTAGGTGATATTAGAGAGGCCATAATATAATTTATAATAAGTTATAATTTATTTTATTAATTTCATGTATTTAATTTTTAGAATTTTATATCTATAATTTCGTTCTTATTCCAATATTCTTGATAACAATGTCATCTATGTATTTATGGACAAAAACAAGCTAAAAATTCCTAGAAAAATATAGAATATGTCAAATATAGGTTCTATGTCCATTGGTTTCATGGTATGGATACATGGCATGTAATAATAAATTACACGCCATGAACCCATGGTTAACCACATAAATAGATAGTCAAGAAAATATCGACATATTGTGTGGATTTTTATGTGAATTCATTACACATTGTCTATTGATGACCTATATGAAATGAATTTTATCAAGGATTTCAGAGTGTGTATCCATTGTACATCTTGTGTAACCACATTCAATTTTTCTCCTTTATAAATGGAAAAAATAAATGTGGTAAAATACATAATATTATTACACATTGTGTATGAATACTAGCTAAGAAATGCAGCCAAACATAGATTATGTGGCATGTATTTGGATATAAATATCATGTATCACATAAAAATTGATGCACGATAGATGATGAATTTTCATGTGTGTCTTGTAGGTCAACACGTGAGGTAATTTAAGTGATTCAAAAAATGTATAACATTTAGATAGATATGCAAACCATTTTATAGGTGTCTTTCAATATCAGGTACACATCATGTGTTTTTCTATCATTTCACTTGGATAGAAATGCTTAATAATAATTATTTTGATAAATTATTCATCTACACAACATGTAATAGTTTTCATACACTCTATGTACTTCACGCACTTTGTTAGAGGTAAAAACCACATATATTTATAGAATATTGTGTAGTAATAAATGCCACATGAAAAAAAATATTGTCCCACACAACTTATTGGAATATATATAAGGGGAAACATTATGCGAATACATGTAATGTAAGTGCATAATGTATAAAAGGGATTGTAAACAAAATGAGTCACTTGACATGTCGAGTGATAGTAAAAATCATGTTAGTATTAAATACATAAAATTTATTTTATCTAATACACAAGGCGCACTCAATTTTTCTTCCAAATTATTTGTCGTGAGTATGATTATATTAAAATTAAAAATTATTATTTTTTAAATAATAGAGTATGAGAATCTCATTATATCTTATAGAAATATTGAACATAATATTAAGATAAAGAATTAATTAGTTAGTTATTTTATTGATTAATTAATTTTTGTAATTTTTTCTTAATTATAATTATTTTAAATGAATTATAGTGAGTCTAAATACATATTCATTTAATTTTGTGACTGATCATGAGCTTCATCAACCAATGTATATATTGAATTTATTATTTAATTTAATTATTTATTCCATGGTTTATTTGATAACTTCTTATTAAATTAAATATGATAATATAAAGTTCATTCTTCCCACCTTTATTATGTACAATGATGTTTGTCTATGGTTTATTTAATGTATCCTTAAAAACATATTAACCCTTACATGTGAGGGAGTAAGGATTTGTAACAGATATAGCTCTTAGTGAGAGGAGATTGATTAAGACATGAGTTGAGATAAATTCATCAAAGGAGATACATGGGAGAATGGGGAAATACTCTATCTCAATTCAATAATGGGATGAATGAGGAATTTTTCATAGTTTAAAGGTTGGTTTAACCTATGTTGATAAACCAACCCATTGATAAAATAACATGATCATATCATATATTTATTTTATTTTTATAGTGAATTGTTATTTATTTATTTATGTGATGCATGATTTATTTGGATGATTAAATATCTAAATATAGATTAAAAAAGTTAATAATCATAAAAAGATAAAATAAAACAAAATTATTATATGTAAATTATTTTATCAGACATGGTTAGTTAATTATATACATTTTACATAATATTAATATTGATATGAAGAATAAAATAAAAAATATTTATGTATAAGTTAAAAAACCCCTAAATTAAAATATTAAGTAATGAAAATGTCTTCCTTCATTTTAATTATAATCAATCCATAGTTATAGTGTTGATCATTCCATAATCTAGGGAACTTTTCAATTATTAGGGAGTCCTAATAAAGATTATGGGTTTTCTTAACCAAATTTATTTTAAGGGTAAGAACCATACTTTAGTTAATAAAATTTATAGGATATAATTAATGTAAAATGGGAATAATATTTTAGGATTGGAGAGTCCACTAAACATAGTAAGGAACTATGAGTAAATGTCTTTATAAATTAAAGGCTTCCTAAATAACTTTGAGTTATTTTCATTGGTATAGATTAGCATATGAGAAGGGGAATTGAAATATTTTTTACTAGAATATCTAAGAAAAAAGATATTCTAAATCTAATGGTGAGGGTTATTGGGATTTGATAAAATTAATGGAGAGTATTAAAATTTAATTACGACATCATAAACAAAAATTAAGATGAATTACTAAATATCTGGTTTTATTTATTATAGAAAATGGTAATCTATTTAACCGTGTAACTATCCCTATAATATATCTTAGTGAATGATAATATCCTAACTTGTACTAACTTCTATGAAATGTATATGAATTTTAGCATTGTACTACAAATAGAGTGTAAGTATTATGTATTGGATTCCCCAGTTCAAGTTAGGATTTTTTAAGGAAAGTGAATAGGATAAAAACATATTCTAGAAACACAAGGATGATGTGTTGGATGTAAAATTACTTATGTTATCATACATTAATAGTGATCTCCAAAATATTAATGAATAAATAGTTGTATACACTATATTTTCTTATTTGATTTCTTAGTAAGTCTAGACAACATGAAAATAATGGTATAGATTTACCAAGGTACTCTTTATGTTCATGTTAAGAGGAGTTTCAACATAAATTCCTATAGTTATGATTATTGGATATATTAAGAATTTCCAATTTTTTGACTGCATATACTTCATTTAATCACCACTTTCACTTTTTTTTCTCAACATTATTATAATTTTAACATGAATAATATAGATAAGGTGATCAAGTATTTCTTGGCTCTGATTTAATACGAATATAAATACATAAACCCCAAAAAACCATTCATCCTTATAGAGAATAATAGGAAATTAAAGGAATGGAAAAAAGTTCTAAGACAAATTTCATATATAATACACCTTTGTACCACCCATAAAAATAGGAAAACATCTCAAAGGAGGCTAAGGAGAATGATGAAATCTGTTTTTCTTGAAGAAATAATGGATATTGGAGGAATAACCAAGCCTTGGTTCAGAAGTATTAAAAATATTTAGGTAATATATTTAACAAGTACTATCTATTAGTTTCTAAAAATTACATATTAGATACATCTTGTGGTTTTTATACTTCTACCCAAATATAGGAACCTTGTAGATTATGTTGGATTTTTAAATGTGAGGTGGATCTTAAAGTTGAAAATGGAGTGATAATAGCTGTTTTTGATATTACGGATTATCATATCACGTTTCTAACTAGATTGGTTGTAGTATTAAAGAATTTGTATTATATTCCCAATATAACCAAAACATCACTTCTCTATCTAGTTTATTTATGGATGGTTTTATTTTCAAGTTTTAAAATAAATAAGGGAACTTTTATAATGATACTATTAGTTATAGGTTAACATATATTAATAATGTTTTTTAGATACTAAAAATGAAATTTAATTCTTATATATAGATAAGGAATCAAGTTCATGGGACTAATATCACACACAGTTGTGGAATCACTAGCTTAGTCATTTAAATAAGACGTGGTTCATAAAATTACCTCAAGAAGGGTATTTAGATTCTTTTTGAGGTAGAACCCATGGATATGTTCCAATATTATTTACAAGAAAACATGACTAAGGATATATGCAGTGAAAGATTCCGAAGAGTCATAGAGCTTCCAAAAATAGTTAATACATATGTGTACGAACCATTTCTTATAGAAACAATATATAAAAACTCTTACTTCAGAAACTTTATTAATGTCTTTAGTAAATTTTGATATATATATATATACATAATAAGGTAGAAGTATAATTCATTTAATAAATCTAATAAATAAAGCAATTAATTAGAGAATAAAATTGGTAAGAAGATAAAGAATCTCTATTTAGACTGAGGCATGGAGTATCTTACCCAAAATTTCATTGATTATATAAAATAGTTTTTGATATTATTCCCACTGAATCTACATTATACACCACAATAGAATAATGTTAATGAAATGAGGAACCAAACCTTATTGGAAATAGTGATATTAATGATGAGTCATGATAATATTCCATTATCATTTTGAGGATGTATATTTAGACAGAATTATACACACTAAATTGACAGACAACACATGTGAAAAACAAAATACTATATGAGATATGGTGTGGGAAAAATATTATTTGAAACATATTCACATATAGGGATTTGAATTGTTTATTAAGGCTAATACTACTAAAAAATAGGCATCATGAGGCATGAAGTAAATATTTACAGAATATCCTAAAGAAATTAAAGGATACTATCAATATAATCCATAAAATAAAAAGATCATAGTTGATAAACATGTATCCTTTATTGAAATGAAACACATCTCTAAAAACAATAATGGTAGAAAGGTAGAATTCTAGTATGTTGAATATAATGAAATAAAATATTTTGAACAAGAAAAAATTAAATAATACTTGGTAGAATAAGTTATTCTAGAGATAAAATAATAATGTAGATTCACTAGAGAGATCAGAAAAAAGTGAGATATGGTATTATAATCACCGAGGAATGTTAAATGTTATTATTAGTTGAAAATAATGAACTTCCACACTATAAGGAAGACTAAGTAATGTCACACATTATTAGTTGAAAATAATTAACTTTATCCCGCAAATAAGAAGTAAATAGAATAATAGTTTCAATGTGGAAAGAAGACCAAAATTTCAAAATGGATTTCATGTTTTAAAACCCTATTTGGGTTTGATAGATCTTATAGTTGGTTTAAAACATGTTGTGTGTCAATGGGAATTCAAGAAGAAATAATACATGTATGGTAAGATAGGTACCTATTAATAATGATCATTTTCTAAAGTGTTTTTGAAATGATAGGGATTAGACTATGATGAAACATTTTCAGTTGTTATTATTATTAAATTCATTATAACTATACCTTTCATAGAAGCTTACTATGATTATTAGATTTGGAAAATAGATAATAAGACTGCATTGAATAATTGAAACCTTATTAAGGATGTCTATATGACACAACCAAAAAGTATTTGTGGAACCAAATGTTTCTAATAAGGTTTGAAATATTTATAGATAAATTTATGGGTTGAAGAGAAAATAAAGACAATGGAAAATTCATTTTGATAAATCTATAAGAGAATTTGGTTTCCCAAAGAATGAATTTAAGATATTATTATATGAGAGGTTTAGTGGAATTATGGTAGTTTTATTACTATTATATTATGATGATATAATATTTATATGAAATGAGATATCAGTTTTATAGTTAATTGGGATATTGTAAAATAAAGTCTTCTCCATGAAAGACTTAGGTGAATCATCATACATTCCATGTATCAAGATTCATAGAAATAAATCTAAGATACTTCTTTGAATAATTCAAGGTATACAAACTGACAATGTATTCAATATATTAAATATAGAACAATATAAGAGAGTATTATTTCCGATGACACATGTTATAAATATCTATAAGAAAATGTGTCCCCAAACACAATAGGAGAGACAAACAATGATTATAATCTCTTATGCCTATATAATTAGATCCATCATGTATGTAATTATATATACCAGTCTTAAAATTATTTAAATCCTGATCGTGGTAGGGAGATATCAAGAAGATACATGTGAACTAGATTAATTGACTATAAATACCATCCCAAAAAAGCTATGGTGTATACATGATATGTTTATAGTTTATAAAGGAAATGAGTGACATATTTTTAATGGGATAGACAAGCACTAGCTTCCAAATATAACAAAATGATATGAAATTAGAATCAAGATATAAGTGTTTCTTTAACGAAGGATATGTGGAATAAAAGAGTGTTAATCATCCATTGGTCACTAATTTGATACGGGAGTTCATGTATATTTTGACTTATAATGCAACCAACTGTTTAGTGTGGATATGTAACTTCCTATAGGAGTTTTATGTTATAATTAGAAGTAAAGATCCTATCACTTTGTATTTTTATAACATTATAGTAGTAGTTTAGCCAATGATCCTAGGTCACATCAAATAATGAAACATATATCTTAGAATTGTCACCACTTAATGTATTTTTCTCAAATATTTTAATTCCCAATAATTTTAGTAGCCACATAAGAGAATGTGGAAGTCCCATTTAGTAAAGAATAATCTCAATAGAAGTGTAAATATAATATGATATCATGAAGAATAAATTTTATTAGTAGTATGATCTAGTAAAAGTGAGACTCAATTAGATTTGGTTCCCTAGAAACATCTAAATTTTTATTTTCTATTATTTTTTTATTAAGAAAATATATTTTCACATGATGATTTTTCATCGGCATAGTATTAATGGAAGAATTTCCTTAGTGTACTTATAACATTGAAATGTTATTAAAGTTCTTTTTTAAAACGAGAACCTAGAAATTTCATTAAAACATCATAAAATAAAATTAATATGGTCTATATAACATTTTTATGATGGTGAAAAATTATAACACCCTATGATCATATGGTATATTTCTCTTAAGAAAATTTGATATATTGGTTTGCATGCAACACCATGTTTAAATGAATTATAATAAACTAATAAAACATTATTATTTTATGTGATATTTATTTCCTTGACATTGGATTTTATGGTATTAATAGTTCTAAATAAATTATGTAAAAATATTTTTTAGAAAGTTGTAATATTAATTTGTTGGTTATAAATGAAAATAAAATCACTTAAATGTTAAAAGGTGTTGTTTTTAAAAATAAATATTTTTATGCACAAAAAAATGTTATCATAATAAATTAAATTAATATATATTGAGGAATTATTCTAATTAAATTTTTAGATATAATATATAATAAAATATTTTAACATTCATAAAAATAGATTTTAAATGACAATAAATAAAGCCAAACTCATATTTATGCTCAAAAGTACATTTTTCTAAAAATTGTTTTTGTTTCATTTTACATGTATATTTTAAAATAAATTTATACCACATATAGAAATTGAATTATATATAATTTATTAATTAACTATTATCATTGTAATTAATATAATTCAAAATTTTCATCTTAGTGTTTTCTCATAATTAATTATAAAAACATAAAAAATGTGTTACCATAGTTATGGTTAAAATATGTTTACCGTGGGTAACCTAAGAGAAACGTTTTATAACATATAAAATAAAAATATTTTTTTTATTGTATGATGTTATTTCAACCTCATATTTCCTATATTTTAACATGTTTAATTTTGGATACACTTTTCTTGAGTAAGACTTTATTATATTTTAATACTTTTAGAAATTCCATGTTTGTCATCTCCCTATCTTAAATAAGGAATCAACCAATCCTCTATTATTCTCACGTAATTTTAATTATACATCATAAAAAAATTCTTTATTCCCTTCCTAAAATCTCTACCTATATCCTAGAGGTATTTTTATGATCATAACACTATCCTCTGAAGTCTTAAAGTGTATGCCAAAGGAGGGTTCTTAACGAAGAGGTATAACTCCTAACTGACTACTTTCAATTTTATTTCCTCTTCTAACTCTTATAAATATTTGTAATACATTATAAAATAATTAATTCTATATATTAAATATATTTCATTGTTATTATGATGATGTATCAACCGTTTTCCACCTTTTTTCCATCAAATGGTAAATAAAAGTATCACTCTTACATACATGTGAACTACCACCTCCACGTAGTAATATAGTTCATTTTCCATCACTACAATTCATGTTTTTTATTATGGTAGATATAATGTTTATATATTATATTTATGAAATATTAATTCTCATTTTATTATAATATCTTATCTACCTTCTTACCTTTTCATTTTTTGGAAAATGATAATGTCGCTCGTGCATATGTGTGGAGTACCATCTCCACACAACAATGTGACTCATTTCTTATTACTAATTTACATGAATAATTATTAAATTGTATATGTTTAATATATATGATAATTATTTCAGGATTAATATTCTTTATATTATGAAATCATGACCGCATTTCGATTATAGGAACCATCAAACAGAAACATCCACGTAAAACAAACCAAATTTCACTCGGATGTTCGTTTTAATGAAGATATTATTAACAAGTGGAGAATTTGAAATTATAAAGGAATGGTAAAAAAAAATTATATATTATTATGGTTGTATAATACATGTATAATAAATATTAATTTATTATACATGATATTTAAATGTATACTACGTAATATGAGAATTTAGGTAATGGATTTATGTTTCAATCATATTTTACATAGGGATTGTTTATGCCTGAATTTACATTGATTAACATTATATAGATATTTTCCATTAAAACACATATATTTTATTATATTATGTTTATTTTTAAATGTTTTATGTATCTTTTACATTTTTTTATCTTTTTCACTTAATATTATCAAGAAATTTGTTTTAAAGAAAATCTGACCTTATTTCATCTTTGGTAGATGGAAATTTTCTTCCATGGAAATACTCTTTAAAATTGTTTTATAAAAGTTAATATATATAATTTAAATGATTTTTAAAGTAAATTTATATTACCTTTGAATTTATTTTCAAATGTTTTAAATGAAATATTTCTAATTTTTTTCCAAAAAATTATTTTTTTATTTTTTAAAAATATATAAAAAATTAATGTTTTCCTTTAACATATATGACATGAAAATATTTTCCATCTATCATGACCATTATTTTCATTGAATATTACATTAAAATTTTAGTTTGTTATTTTCAAATAAATGTATCTTCTAAATATTCTAGGAATTTTTAGTTAAAATTTTATTCAAAGAAAAATATATTTTCTCACTGGTTCGAATGATCTTATAATTGTATGTTTCATCTAGGTCAACATCCTTTAGGGATTTTTAGGACTCATTGGGGATATAATATTATGATTCCATACAATTTATTTAACTAGGTGGATTATGATTATGATTATTTAAGGATGATTTGATAAAACCTTTTTTTATCATGGGTTAATTACGTTATGATGAAACATTTATAAAACTGATTTCTTTTTCATGGGTTTTGGTATGATGAAATGATGAAATGTTTATGAAACCCCATTAAATTACATGGGTTATTATATGATGCTACAATTAATGTTTTGTGATAATTGGGCACACATATGTATTATTATCATTAGGATATATGTGGGTCATTTAATGTATAAGTATTTTACAAGAATACTATGTTAGATAGTGTTTACAACACACAACACAAAGCTTAAACTAAATAAAAATTATTATTATTTTTCGATCGTTATATCATTGTAATTGAATTAAAGAGTATAAATATATTTTAACAAATTATGAAATATATATAATATTCATAATAAAAAAAGTCAAATTCTTACGAAATAACCATCGATTGTTTTTTGTGAAGTCATTTTATTCTTGAAAATATTTTTTCTTCAAAAAAATGATTTCTACTGAATTTTTGAGTGAATATTATATTTAATTTAATGAACTCATAGAAATTTAATTTGATAAAAGTAATATCATTTTTAAATTTATACTATCAAAATTATATTAGGGGGGAATTGTTGTAACTTTATGAAAAGTTTGATTTTTCAATAAATAATAAAAATTACTAATTTTTATAAAGTTTACATTTATTTTCATTTAAAAAATTATATTATTCTTTTAATTTTATCCTAAATTAACATAATTCCTATTCATAATGATATTATATAATTAACTACGTTTTAATCATTATTATACCTGATTTTTTGTAGGTTTATTATTGGGATGAAAACACATTTTTTTAAAACAATATTTCATTTCATATTCCACATTTATATTAAAATTTATTACATCAACTTGTAGGGATATAATTTTTTTAAATGGTATTATTTTTTTAATTTATAAATTAAAATTTACCCTAGGAATAATTTTTTACATTTTTATGAAGAAATTAAATTTCTTGTGAAAAGTTAAATAATACAGTTGTTAAGAAATATGATATATTTTATGATATTACCAAGAAATATGTATAGTATATAAAATTATGAAACTTATTGAAATAATAAATTATGATAATATAATATAATACAAAATATAAATAATTAAAAAAAATATAAATTACAATTTTTTTCATGATAAATATGAAAATCTCTTTCAATGTCGGCGTAGTGCTTGAGAAACAAAGGAAAAGTCAATCTTGGTGTCATAAAGATAATATTCAAAAAGGGGGAGTATTTGATCAATTTTTTTATTATATATGAAATATTATTTTTTATTTTTATGGATATATATTATTTTTTTAGTTATATAACAAGGGACTTATCCCAATTTTTGAGAAATGCTTATGCAAGGGTGAAAAAGTCAAAATAATATATCAAATAAGATTTCATGATCTAGATGGGTAAATATTAAAATTTAAAGAATATAAAATTATATATTTAACATTATTTATTTATTTTTATTATGTTAATTTATTTTTAAATTTCAATATTGAAATAATTAACATAAATTCTTACGCAACGCCGACATAACACTTTTATAACCAGTAAAAAAATAAATTAAATGGTTTTGAAAATGTAATAATTTTTTGGTTATTTAAAGTGTCCCATGAATTTTTACAATACGTATTAAATATTATATATTTTTAATGCTTTATATTCTAATTTAATTACTATCATGTTGCTTTAAGAGTCAAATTATGTGAATAGTTCTTAAATTGACATTAAGAGTATTTTTGGTTATATATGGTTTATTAAATTATTAAAAAAATAAAAATATTGAAATATGTTAATTAAAATAATTAATGGTTTAAAATTTAATACCTAGTACGTTTATGATTTTATTTTAACGTTATAATAAAAATTATAATTCATTATTATTGAAAATGTCATCTCCACTATTAAGGTTAAAATTTGTTAACCAAGGGGTTAAAGCAACCGATAAGATTTAAAATGATATCTAAACCTGTAATTTTTTTGGATGATTACATAAATACCATTAATTAAATATATTATATTCCAAGTCATTTTCTAACCATTTTACATGAGTTATAGATATATTATACTATAATATTTCATGTATTTTAAAAAATAAAATCAATGATATTTTTTAATAAATAATATTTTATTATATGATTTAAAATTATTAAAAATATTATATTCAACCAATTTAATGGTATATGTATGATAATATAATTAATATTATCTTTATAGGTCATGTATCCTTTTATATTATATTTCATGTTTCATAAATATTGAAAACCTTTGATATCACGGTAAATGTCAAAAGGGTAAACAAGGGGTTAAAACTAAGAGATAAGTGTAAAACACAGATAAAACTTATCAGAATGTTATTGTATGAAACTATTTTAGGTCTTAATAATATTATATTTTAATTTTATAAATTTGGATTAATTTTTCTATGAAAATTAATTTACATCAATTTAATAATTTATGTAACAATAAGTGTTACCATTCCCTGAGTTATAGTAGGAAACATCCACCATTTTATTATTCATAATGTTTTAGAATTATATTTCATATAATACCAACCCAAATATCATCATAATTTTATTAAACACATCATAGTGCTTCTGATATTGTAAAATACCATTCTTTCAAGGCTTAAGGTGTAACCTAAAAGATGTTTCCCAATGAAGAGGTATAACTTTTAAATGAATATTTTACATTTTATTTATTCTAATACTCACTATAAATCTACGATATCCAATATAAAATTATTAATTAAATTAATTAAATATTATTAATTGTTATTATATGAATTTATCACACATTATCCACCTCATGTTCATTATATGGGAAAATAAAATATCTCTCATGCGTATATGTGGACCACAACCTCCCCGAAGCGATGTGTTTCGTTATTAGCCACCAATTCACATTATTGGTTAAAATGATTGAATTAATTAATATATATATATATATTATGATATTAATATGTTTTTTTAAAGATGAATTATTATTTATATTTCTTTCTCTCTTTGTATTGAAAAATGAAAACATCACTCATGTGTTCGTATAGACTATTATTTCTATGGGGTGATGTAATTTTTTTTTCAAAACATATTTATATGAAAAGTTATAAAAGTTAATAAATTTTTCACATATTGAATATATAAATTATTAAAATTATAGAGATAATGGAACCAATATAAAATTATAATGACTGAGACTTCCAAACCGAAACATGTATGAAAAAAAATTATTTAACACATGAAACGATGATTTTACTAAATAATTTTTAATTCACATGTGATAAAATGTTACAAGTAAATCAAATACGGTATGATATATGTATTTATCATTATTTAATATATTTATAATAAATATATACTTATTACACATGATTTTTTAATGAGTAATAAGTAGGAAAATATTTTAGGTAATGGATTTTTGTCACACTTTTATTTTTATGAGACACATGTCAAATTCACCACTTGTTTCTTTTGTATGGTCTATATAATAACCATTAATTTTATTTATGATTATTCTATAGAAAATTAGGTCGATTTAAAAATGAATATAATTTTTTAACTTTCATGAAGTTTTTAATCTGATATTAATGAGGTGGTAGGGGTTTTATGTCATAATCTCATTATTTACCAGGATTGTTTATGATTATGTTTTTGATGATGAAATGTTACGATCTAACTCTCAATAATATCATTCATTTTTTCCATGAATATTTATTTTTTAAAATTTCATTTTTTCATATCTTTAAGTTATCAATATAATAAAATAAAATTTTAATTTAAATATATCTTTATTACTCTCTTCGTTTGAAAATTCTCTTTCTTCCTATGCCATGTTTTATCGAAACATTTTCAAGAAGGATTTTATTATTCTCCAATGAATGTTTTAAGACACTTTCAATGATGTTTGATTTTTTTAATTTTTTGAAATGAATCTTCTTGTACTTTTTTCAAATTATTTACTTCTGAGTTTTTATAAAAAATATTTATGGAATATTTATTTTAATGTGCCCAACATGATTGGAATTTCCCACTATCATGATGATCATTTTTTTGATATTGTCTTTTCAATTTTATATGATTATTTAAAAAAACAATAATATTTTTCAAACTTTTCGTTTTTAAATTAGTTGTTTCAAAATGAAAAGGGTGTTTTCCTTATGAAATATTCCCAGTGATACTTTAAAGACATATTAATCTAAGTTTACATCCATTGATGTTACTTATAATTTATTGAGGATATGATACAATGATAAAATTATTATTATTCCTCTATATGGGTTATGACTACAATGATGATATGTATAATAAAACCATTTATTTCTCATGGGTTATGTTATGAGGAAATGCTAAAATGTTTATGAATCCGGTTTCCTTTGCATGGGTTATGTTTATGATGAACGATTTATGATATTGTGGAAAACATATAAATAGATTATAATTATGTGATGGTTTGGACTGTAATTATATAGTATTTAAATGAATTGGTTAAATATTAATATCTCAAGAGATAATAAGGAGTAGAATGGGGAGTGAACGCAGTTTAGTTAGATACTTTGTCAACTATGAGATTATTTTGAGTGAACCCGGACAAAGTATATGATGGAATGTAGAGTGAAATCAATCCACAATGATTGTATTGGTAGTGATCCTTAACTATGTAAATTATTATCTATGATTATGTTTTTGAATAAAATTTATGTCTTATACCAATGTTATGCTGCCAGAGATTAAGTTCTTTGATTACTTTAAGATTCATGTCTTATTCACTTCCAATATATTTTCCATGATTTGTGATTTTGATCTATGATATACTAGGTATGGATTTTCAAATGTTAATATCCCATTCTTATACCCTTATACTCATATTATATTGAAGTGATCATTGATACCTACATTATTTACCCTTACTGAGAATTTTATCTCACCCTTTCTTATGTTTCCTTTCCTAAGTTGGTAAATAATGTTTTTATGTAGGGTATTTCTAAGAAGAGTGTAAATTGTTATTAACTAAGTAGAAGATGTCATAGATCTCCAATGATTTAATTTTTATGTAGCTAGTATCCAATTATACCAAACCATTATGGTTCTAGAATGTATTATAATATTATTCAATGAATGTCCATTTATTAATATGTAATATCTATGTATTAAAGGTACGAGTCACTATAGTTACTATTAGAGTAGGGTTTAGTTATTATTTAGAGATTAGTATTTGGGAAATTTGGGAAAACTCCCACAGATAAGCCTATGTATAGTATAAAATCCTATTGTTTAGGTAAAATAAATATTATATAATTTTACAAGAAACATATACCTTTCATGAAATTATAAGGGGATATGATTTTTGAATAAATGAATCTTGGGGTAACATCGTTAAAATGAGTTGATTGAGAAAATATCGACCATCATTCTGATGCATGGTGAATATTCTCATATTATGCACCTGTTGTGACACTCCCATAGGATATTCTTAGGTTAACTCCGATTTTCATTATGAAGCATTATGAATAATTTGATTAGATGATAACAAAGGATGACGTAGGTTAATCATAAAGTGTCATAGATTAAAAAGAAGGTGTCATGATTTAGACATCCAATGAATGGGTTTTCATGATTATAACCCAAGAGTATCATGTTAATTTATAATTTTAGATATAAAGAAATGACTATCCTCATTAGTAACCAAATTAATATGGATCTGGATGGTGAAACCTTAAGATTATTTCTAATTATAAATCTTATTATATGATTGAAAATATAAACTGGGTGAGTTTTCTAACACACCTAATAAGATAAAAATGTATGTTCATGAAGACCATGGAGTGAATAAGATTTATCTTAATATATACTAAAAATGTGGGAAGAATCACTTTGGGAAATGTCATAGAGGAATAAGAATATTTTTTATATGTTTAGAAGAAGGGAATAGAGAAAGTGATTACAAAGGAAAAATGAAAATTTCAAGGGAGGGATATAAATTTCATCCTAAGGTACCATTTATAGTTCAATGTCTTATGTTTAGAGAAAGTGAACATGATTTTATTCAACACGGTAGTCCAAGTCTTAACTCCTAGACCATTTAAGGAACTATGTTATAACAATTGTTAAAGTGAATGTATTATTGTTATTATATATTTCAGATTCAATTATTATTTTGTAGAAGTGTTATATCAATGATATTATGACTATAATAATCATGAAATACATAATAATTGTTCCATGGTAGTTATTTATTAAGGATTTGAAAACATGTATTGAATGGAATTTATACCAAAGAAAAGTGACTTAGTGGTAAAATAATATTTTTGGAGGACACATGATTAAGGAAAAGATAACCACTAATATGTTCCTGATGGTTAGATAATAATGTTTAGTTTGTAAAAAATAATAATTAATGATAATAATATAAATTGGATAGTGTCGTTGAATTTTTAATTTATTAGTGATTTGATAACAATGTTATTAATGTTATAGTTGGGGAATTTTATTATCTTTTAATATTTAAAGAATATATTCAATATTTTTTAATTTTATTAAAGTAATAAGGTTAGAGTTATTATTTAGAATCATTTCTGTATTCATTGAGTTTTTAAGGTGATTTGGGTCATTTCGGGTAATGATTAAAATGTTTTAAGAGAATATATGGTTAAGGTAATCACATGATTGTTGTGTTAAAAAATTAAAAATTTTATATTATATAGGAATAAATATCTCTGTTGATCTTAAAAAACATGTGATCAAATATTATTTAATTTTTATAACTTTGAGGTGATTAAGGATGTTTTATATGATGTTTTATTAGGTTAATGTATAAATATACTTTAGGTTGAACAAAAAAAATATTTTGGAAGAATGATCTTATGTTTTAGAGTTATATGATGAAGTGTATGAGAGAACCTTTTAGGTTAAAACTCTCTTTAATGTTAAAGTTATTGAGGTTATTTGAAATATACATTTATTTATTTATGGAATGGGTAATTCCAAACCGTTGGTTTTATTTTTGGATATTTGAGATTAATGTATTATTTCTTCATATGAAGGTCTATTTGTTTTGGGTATTATCTTATATTATGCTGTCCATTTTGGTTTCAGTAAACATTTAGAGGAAAAAAGGGATAACTTAAAGATCTTATGATTTATTAGAAGTAAATTTTAGGGCATCATGCATTAAAAATTCTTCTTGAAGACTTGTTTTGGGAAAAATGCTGAAATTATAGTAAAAATTGATTAACGAATAAAATTATAATTACCAAGTAAATATATTTACTTATGTTCTTAGTTTATATGGTAATGGAATTTCACAACTCTAGAAAATGATATGGAATTAAAAAAAATTCCTATTACATTCATTTATGATGAAACAATGGTATTTCTCAAACCCCAATGATTTATATTTCATTGTTCATTAACTTTCTCATAAGAATTCACTTTGTTATGATCAATGTTATTTTTCAATCTCAAAAATTATATAGGAATTAAATTATCCTCCATATAAATATTTTAAGTTCCCACTAATGTTCTCTAATTTTTAAACCTAGTAACATTTTTTTCTTTATGACCTTCATATTTACCTTTCACTATTTTCAAAAACAAGATTTATTAACTTATTTTACGATGTGGGTTTCTAAAAAAGGAATTTTAAAATTTCAAACCCTTGATTGTTGAGTAAAAGTTAAAATCGTGGGGTATTAATTTATTAAAGTGGGGGAGAATTTACCACCCACATTAATTTAAAATAACCATATGTTTGATATCATATATTATATGGAATAATGAGCTTAAACAAACAACAACATATAATTATTTTATGATTGTAATAACATAGATGTTGAATTATAGGGTATTAATAGATGTAATATAATAATGAAACATATATATAAAGGTAATTATATAGAAAAAATCATTGATAAATTATTAGTAAATAATAACTAAATTTTTAGTAGAGTCATTTTATTTTTCAAAATATGTTTTTTAAAATGGTTTTTATTGTTTTTAATTGAAATATAATAATTATGTTATAAAACATTTAGAAATAAAATTTTATAAAAATAATATAATTTTTAAACCATCACATCAAAATTACATTAGGGTTAATGTTTGGGATTTTTTTTGAAAGGATTGATTTTTCAATGAATAATGAAAAATACTGATTTTTTAAAACTATCATTTATTTCCATTGAAACATATATCATTAAAATATTAATCTGATAATAAATTATCATAAGTCTAATTTATTTTGATATTATCTAATTAATTTCAATTTATTCATTATTATAGTTTAATTTTTTATATGTTCATTTCTATCCATAAAAACACATTTTTAGTAAAAAACAGCTTTTCATTCTATTTTACCCATTTATTATAAAATTTATTTATAACACATAAAATATTTTAATTTTATTAGTTGTAATTTATTTCTATGATAAAAAATTAAAATTAACATATTATTAATTTTTATGTATTTTCTAAAGAAATTAAATTTCTTGTGAATAATTAAAAATATAGTTTTTATGAAATAATATATCTTTTATGGTATAAAAAAGACATAAATAATATTTTCAAATATATAAAACTCATTTAAATAATCAATAATTTAAATATAATACAAATATGAAACAAAAATAATTCAAATATATAAATTAGAATTTATTTCAAGATAAATATTAAAATATTTTTTAGTGTCGGCGCAGAGCTTGGGAAGCACTAAAAAGTCAAATTTGATTTTTCTAAATATAATATTTTAAGATGAATTATTTATTATTAAATATAAATTATTATTTATTATTATTATATATATATATACATATATATATTAATTTTGGAGTTATATAACAACTTACTTATCAAAACTCTTGTACAATGCATGCGCAAAGCTAGAAAAGTCAAAATTACATATTAATTAATTTCTCATGGAATAGATGTGATTAAATAAAAAAATTTGACTAAATATAGAATTAAATTTTTATTATTTTTTATGATGTTTATTTATATTTAAATTTTAGTGAGGAAAAATTACCTTAAATCACTACGCAACTTCAACAAAATGCTTGTGCATGCAGGAAAAAATCATGTAAATAATTTCTCAAACACTGAAATTGATATTGTTTGGATGAGTTAAAGTGTCCCATGAATATTTAAGCTAAATATAACATACTATAGATATTTTAATATTTTATATTTAAAATATATTTCAATAATTTTTTTTTCAATGTCAAATTATATGAATAGTTCTTAAAATGACATTAATAATTTTTAATATATTTAATTAAAATATTTTAAAATCATAAAAATATTAAAAGATTAAAATGATGTTGATAAAAATTAAAAAATTTATTCCCTAGTCCATTTATGAACCAATTTTAACCTTATAAGTAAAATTTTAACTCATTAATATTGTAAAAGACATCACTATAATTAAGATTATAATTTCTTAAACAAGGGATTTAACCAAATGATATGGTTTACTGTGTTATATAAACCTATAAAATTTTAATTTTATGGTTATATAAAGAGAATATATTCATTATATTGAAATCCATTTCATTTTATAACCATTTTACATGATTTATAAACATATTGTGTTATATTATTTCATCTACTTCAAAAAAATTCATTATTGATATTTTATAATAACAAAAACATTTTAAATGATTTAAAATTAATAAAAATATTATATTCACCCATTTTAATGACATATGGTTAATAATATCAACCATATTCCATTTATGGGTCACGTTTTATTTTATACTAACTTTATTGACCTATAAAGAGTAAAAAACTTTATGTTGTAGTAATTGTCAAAAAGGGTTATTGTGGGTTAAAACAAAGAGAAAAATGTAAAAACCCAACCTAAAGTTGTAAAAATTTTATTATATGAGATTATTTCATCTAAATATCATATTATTTTTTAATTACATCTAATTTTATACATTTTATTTGAAAATTATTTTATGTTATTTTCATACTTTATTTAATTTCATGAAATCCCATCCCCTCACATATAAAAGGGCAGACGATATCATTCATTATTCATACTTTTATATAAATATATATCAGAATAACCCAACCCAAATAACATACTATATTACTTCACCACATCCTCTATTTTATTTCATTCCAAAATATCATTCTATAATGTTTTAATGTTTAATCCAAAATAGTTTTCCCAACAAAGAGTTATAACTCTTAATCAAGTGTTTTCAATTTTATTTGTTCTTATACCACCTATAAATCAATGATATCCATTAAAAAATAAGTAATTAAGTATATTAAATATGGTTAATATTTTTTATGAGAATGTGACACCAATTATCCACATCTTTTTCATCATAGGAGAAATGAAAACATCACACGTGTATACATGTTGACTACCACCTCCATGAAGTGATGTCTTTTGTTTTTCATCACCACTTCACATTGATGGTTATATTAATTGAATTATTTAATATATATGATATATATTGTATTAATATAGTTATGGAAATAGTAATTATTATTTAACTTTTTTTATTTCCATCCACTGAAAAATGGAAACATCACTTGCACATACATATAGAACACCATCTCCACGAAGTCATATATTTGGGTTTTTATCCCTAATTAAATGGATAAAAGTGATCTGAGTGTTTTATAGCACCTCACTTGCCTAGCCACTCTGAGATATCTTCTTTCTCCTAGGGCTTCAGATTTCCCCACTGGTGATTCCTCTACGCTACTCTTCTCTGGTTCTTTCTTCTCTCTAGCCCACTATGGGCTACACTAGCTCTCAGTTTTCTTTCCCTCTCGCCCAATTATCCTATCTCTGTGATGGAGCCATAGTTTTCTATCTATCCACCTCTTTTCACTCAGATCATGGAATCCTTATTTCTTCTCAAGGTCATATTTTTAGCATGGGATATGATGAGTTTTTGGGCTAGCGTTTTCTCGGATAATAGATCTCCATGTATTACCAGAGCTAGAACATCTACCTAGGGTTTCAATCCCTATCTCCATTCGGGTTTCTTCCCTCTTTTATTTTCCTTGTTCAGGTTTTTTCTAGTTATAGATATTCTTATTTTTTCTATTTTTCATGTTTATTCGTTGTGTATTATTTTTAAAATCCTATTTTGGGTTTTCGTCCTTATTGTTTTTCCAAATCCTCTTTATGGTTTCTATTTTCGGGTTTTTGATTTTTGTTGTCGATGTTTCTTCTTCGGTATTTTGTGCTGGTAGTATGTCTAAGCATTTTTCATTGGCGTGGATGATGTCGATGGTGAAATTATTCTATAGCACAATAAAGATGTGTTTTTCTTCTCTAGGTGACATCAGATGGTGTCTCCCAATGTTGGAATTCTTCTCTTTTGACAGTGGTTTCTTGTGATTCCATACAGTGAAGATGACGGTTCTCTTGGCAGTAATAGGGTAAGAGTTTACGATTATTGTGGTGGTTATCAGTGTCAATGACAGTTATTTTTTATGGCTTCGATTTAATATTCTCGTCGATGTCTTTAGTGTCTATTTATAAATGTTATGGTGTCCAAGGAGTGATGTGAAGTTGATGTTGGGTACTATTTTATGGTTTTGTGTTGGTTTTTTATTTTTCATCGATGATGTTTTTAGTGTTGTTTTTTTGTTTTTTCTATCATCTATTATGCATTGTCAATGATAGTAGTTAATAATCTAGTTTTCCGATGAGGAGTTGGTATTTCTTCTGCAGATGAGTTGCGTTTTATTGATGGAGAGAAGTTGCATTAGGTGTGTCACGATCGGTAGTGGGTGATGGGATCGAGGCGAATAGATGTGATGTTGGGATCGAGGAGTCACTTCGCGTTCCTGGAAGGGTATAAATATTTACATTTGAAATGGCTATGGGTGATTTTAAAATTTTAATTTTATGCTTGGATCATTTTAATTTTGTGGGTTTGTATCTGGTTTATTGGTTGTATGGGTCCCCCACTACCCTTTAAAAGTAGTTTTTCTGAGAATCAAAAAAATAAGATTGGCGGTGGTATCCCTAATTGATATGAATAGTTATAAAATTTAATAAAAATATTAATTATTACACTCATTGTATTTTTATTTTTATTTATTATAGAACCATGATCAATGTATAAAGACCCATACTTCTAAACAGAAACTTGTATTTAAAATAAAGAATTTATCACCATGAATTTTGATTTTAATAAATAATTGTCAATAAAAGTGTGATAAAATGTTATTAGTAAATTATATATAGTATGATATATATATATATATATGGTTCTGTAATAGATGTATAATAAATATATACTAATTATATTGGAGGTTTGATGCATATGAAGCAATATAAGACTTAAGTTAACGCATTTTTGCCTTACTTTTGTTTGTGAGAAACATGCCTTATTCACCACCTGTTTCATTTTTGTGTGGTATATACTGACCTAGAATTTATTTTATGACAATTAAAATAAATATTATGGGGATTTAAAAATATATATTTATTTCTCTCTTTCATGAGGTTTTGAATTAGATATTACAAAAATGATAAAGGATTGATGTTATAATCTCATTGTTTAAAGTGAATGTTTATGATTATGTTTCCCATGATGAAATTTCATGATATACCTTTCAATAATCACATTGATTTTATTATCGAATGGTTATTTATTTAAATTACCTATTTTCTTATCTTTAAGTATACGATCAAAAATATTTTTTATTCTATGTCTATCTTCCATAAAAATGTTCTCATGAATATTTTTATTATTTTACTATAATTGTTTAAAGTCATTTCAACCATTTTTGAATTTAACAAGAATATTTAAAAAGTAACATTTTTTTCATTTTTTAATGAAATACTTGTGAATTTACACCAAAAATATGAATGTAATATTTATTTTAAGGTATATGGAATGATCAGAATTTCCCACTATACTGACCACTCAAGGATTTGAAGATTTCATTCCAAGTTTATTGGTTTGTTTTAATGAAAATGTTTTCTTTTTTATATTAAGTTTTATTATTTCAAAGAAGAGATTTTAAAATGAACATTTTATTTTCATCATGAAATATTCCATGTTATCTTCTAAAAGAATATTCATCAATGTTGACATCCTTTAATGTTACTTATTCGATTATAGTGATATTAACCAAGGATTTAATCCTTATCATTTATCCAGATGGTTTGGGATAATGATAATGACATGTTTATGAAACCATTTTAATTACCATGTATTATTTTATGAAGAAATGTTTATAAAACCAATTTTTATTCCATGGGATATGATATATGATGAATATTTTTTGATTTTATGGAACACATAAAAATATAGTGCGATTATGTGAAGATTTGGAATATAATTGCATATAACTCAAATTAATTGGGTAAATATGGATATCTCATGAGATAATAAGGACTAGAATGTGGATTGAATCTATCAAGAACCAGTTCGAGCTTTCATCCTAAGATAACACTTGACCATTCCCATGACATGGAAAAAATGGAATTCACGATCTCCAAAAGTAAGAAACTAGTTTTATGAGATCACATAAATATTTGGGAACTATTTTCCCATATGATTAATGATAAAAATAAACATAAAAAATCTATACAATATTTACATAAAGTATCATATCCAATATCCTTTACAAGATAAACAAAAAAGGCACATGAAAATCTCAAGTTTAAGTTTACATTAAAAACCAAAACCCAAAATAAAAAAGGGGGAGGGCACTGTCAAAATGAACACAAGACTCTACGTGGAATGTGTTTTGATACCCTCTATTTCACCTCCACCAACACCTAGCATTAATGATGTCACTAATAAAAGTAACCATCAACACAAAATGTGGACTTTACTTTAATTTAATCCGACAAAACTAGGTCTACATATACCCACAAGGTATATATAGGGTGTGGAATCAATTTCAGAATATAATCATACTATGTGTTCTATTAATATCCATTATAAAAAAAAATTGATACTTTGAAGGAATGAAAACAATTTAAATTTAAATCTTACTTTATCATTGAAAGAGAAGTGAAAATGTAAGAATAATTGAATGTAGGTAAAAAACATCATAAAAACAATGGTAAATCTATAAGATTCTAGTTTATCAGGGGTAATAGTATCCTCATAAACATAGTGATCAACTTTAGAAATATCTCTCCTTAGGCATGATCTACTAAAGAGGAGAAATCCAACATTCTAGCAATATCCATAGAGTCATCATATTATTTAGTTAGTGTCAATGAATAATCATACTAAGGATAGTGGTACAATTCCCTATCATCTCACCAAACATACTATTCTATTATCTACTCTACTGGGTACCTTGGTTCCCAAGTGATTTGTTTCATTTTTATACCATAAAAATCCCATTTTTATCACAAACCAAATCATCACATGAAAAACACACAATTTCCAACCATTTAAATATGGGATAAACCATTTAAAAATACTTCCCCACACCCACACCTTTGAAATAACCCATTTTTATTCAGACAAAATTATAAAACACATTTAAAAATATAGGAAACCACATTTAAACCATAAAATAATAACAAAAAACAGAACCACATACCTTTTCCTTTGAAACCACCACCGGTGTGTTGGAAACCACCTGGAAAGATGTTTGTAAATTCAATGAAAGTATGACACCACCACCACCATCAACCACAATGAAAAAAATTGAGATTAAATGAAATTTATGTCACCTTAACCACCCAAGAGAAGGAAACTCAAGGAAAAGGCAATAAGAGACCAATTAGAGAAGAGATATGAAACTTACTGGGAGTTTCCTTAACGAAAAAACTCAAACCACTAAAGAAATAGATCCAATAGGGTGGTGTAAGAGAGGGGAGGTGTGCCTAGGGATGGTTAAATCATGAATGAGGAAATGAGGTGTTAAATTTTTTAAAATCTGGGGGGAATTTAGGAAAATATATTTTTTTATAAACCGGAAAAGTCATATAGTTTTTAATCATTGTTTTCTAAACTATGTTTCAACCATGTGTGTGCCACTATCTCAATAGAGAGAGGAAACACTATTTGGTCCACATAGTTTCAGAAACCATACACCTTACCATATGGGTATTCTAGTGTCATTATCCAAGGTAAATAATTTACTAGTGTTGGATCATGATTTATACAGACTCTACACTAATTGTGTTCCACCCACTGTCTCAACAAAATATCTATTTTTCAAAGAAACAAAAATAATAATGTTATGGAATAAAATGAGGACAAAAAATAAATGAAAACACTTAAAATTTCATCGTGGGTGTAACAATTATCCCCACTATGACACTTTCTTTCATCAGAAATTAAAGACATGGCATGATCAAAGAATAAGTGAATGTACTAATCGTTTATAGAAGAATTATGTTTCCAAATCACATGATAATCATTCTCATGCTAAAATTAGACACAAACTAATAAAATAGATTTCCCCTGATGTACCTTCCCTAAAGAATACCATGTCCCAACTGGTTGTTCGGTCATAGACCGATTGGTTTCCAACACAAGTTATATCTAGATAAAAGCATGAGATGGAAACAAATTATAACTTTTCATCAACAAGATATGAAAAAAATTATTGAGTTGATTTCAACCTAGAAGGAAACACAAAGAAACATTCCACCTTACTGGTCCTCTCATAGAACTCAAAAGGGTTGACATACTTCGACATAAGTTTTCCATTATTTCCACGACAGAGATAAACTAAGCATGGTGTCACCTAAAAAAACATCTAGTCACCCCTAAAATTATGAAGCTCGATGTTGATGATCAGAATAATAATAATAATAATAGATTTGAACTATCATTAAATAATTGTGGATTATCTTAATCTCGCTGGTAATATCCTACACAATGTTTGTTCCCTCTAAAGACGTCTATCTTAATTCTATATATCATAAATGAAAAAAATAATTTGCATCTATATAAGGATTTTAAGGGATCCATGTTGATAAAATATAAATATATATTATTTTAAGAAAAATCCACCAACCCAAGATAAGGATCCAATAAGCCTCAAATAACTAACATGAATGCACATAGTATAACATTAAGAATATGGTCCCCTGATTCTGTATGGCCATCCATTTAAGGATGGTTTTCCATGTAAAGCCTAATTTTGACCTCATTTCCTTGTGAAGCTCTCTCTATAAAATATAGGTAAAATGGGGGGTCTCTATCACTAATGATATAAAATGACCCATAATTCAGCCTCATGATCTCCTAGACATAAAACCAGCCCAACATTTTCACTTTGATTGTGCCCTTATTCAGGATAAAATGGTAGGATTTGTTCATGTGATCAATAACCACCGAAATATCTTTCCTTCATTGGGGTGTATGGGCGCAAAATAGTGATAAAATTCATAGGTACCTTGTGCCACTTCTAAGTAATAATGTGAATGTGTTAAAGAAAAAGTGGGGTATTCTAGTGCCTAGTCTTAACCTGATGAAAAGTATGACATTAATATATAATGTCAGAAATATCAAAACTCATACATATACACTGAAACTATCACCACACATCATAAAACATGTTTGTGGATCCGTGATGGAAAACCCACTAAGACTGATGATAGTCAAACACCTCCACCTTCTTCAAAGACCAAAACCCAATCGAGCAGCCATAAATGTTGAGAATTCCATTTTAAGACAATAACTAATCATTAGAAACCTCCACACCATTTATTAAATAAGTATAATTCTTGAATAACTCTTCTCAAATCCGTTTTATAATGGAAGGTATCAAATTAAAGTAAGATAGAAGCATACCACATCTCTCTTATTTGGATTCCAGGTGAATTCAAGTGAGAATTACCATAAAATCCCACACACCACTTGTCTCATTCAGATCCTAGGTAAGAAAATTCCCTTTTCGGTCATCATCAACCACATTTACCATAAATGGGGTGTAGGTGATATGGATTTCGAAACCCTGATTGTAATTGATCCATTTTTAAAAATTCAAGTTCAAATCCTTCCATGAGAATATATAGAGATGGATTTTGTGGTCAGAGTAGACTCTAAACATATCTTAAAATGGTAGTGATTCTAATATCTAAGGTTATTCTTCATATCCAAAAGCTCATGGTCATGGGATAGAAAATATTTTATCATGTGGTATAATTTTTTGAGACACATACACCACAACACGGTCAACTTTCATAATCCTGCAACCCAAAACCTTACTTGAAGCAGCATATGAGACTGAATATCCACATACATCCTTAATTAAGATCAAGAAATAGGAAATGGTTAATCATTGATTCAGTTCCTCAAAGGATGTTTGTTACTATAGAATCCATTATATCTTTACCCTTTTTTAGGTAAGGGTTATCATTAGTGAAGAAGTTAATATAAATCCTTGGTGAAATACTTGTAGTATCATTCCAGGCCAAGAAATTTTTTTATCATGAATACATTCCTCAGTAATTCCCACAATATCACTACCTTTACATTTTCTATGTCACCTAAAACCTCATGTTTTGAGAGCACATGTCCTAGAAACATTCCTTTTAGGATACAAAAACTACATTTCGTAAATTTAGCATAAATATATTGGTCTCGTAGTGCTCCCAGAAATTACTCAAATGTTACCAATGCTCTTATTATGATCCAAATAAAATCATAATGTTATTCAAAAACACCAAAAAAATATTTTAGGGATCTATTTATAACCTATTTCATTATATATATGAAAACTATGAGTTCATTTTTCAACCCAAATAGAATTACAAGGTATTTAAAGTGGTTGTACCAACTTCTGAAATCTGTTTTGGGAAAATCTAATTCTCTAACCCTAACCTAGTGATACCCTAATTAAAGGTTGATGTTTGAAAATCATAATTACACATTAAAATTTTCAAATTGATCATTTATATGGGTAAATGGGTATTTATGTTTCATCATTCATTGATTTAACTTCTAGTAAACAATACAAATATGAAGGTATCCATACAGTTTCATAGAAAAAAGCAGGATAGTGGTCCAAGGGGATACCCTCAAGTGAATAAAACCTTAGATTCTAAGGTGTACAATGGTATCTTTAATTGCATCAATTTTTAAGGGCTATACAATATGAATGAATTTATATAGACTATGTCCCCAATATAAAATTGATAGTGAAATTCACATCATGTTTAGGATGTAAAACTGATAAATCCTAAGAAAAAAACCTCAATAAACTCACATGACACACATCAAAAAACACTCAATAATCCAATTCCATCATCCTATATTAAGAGGGAAGAAACCTAAAAAAGTCCTTCATACCATTGGATGTGGAAATCCATCTCTCCCTAAACACAGATCCCAATTTCCTTGAAAAAAATAATTTTTCTCACTAGGGGTAGTAAACGTCACTTATTGATGATAAATATCTATGCTGGACTTGAAGAATATCGTCCAATCCATCCATAGGATCACATAAAAGGGTCCAAATTACAATACAAGAAAATAACATTTAATCTCATCATAGGATAAGGAGAAATGAATGGTGGGAATTAGAAACCATGATCTTCCCTCTTATCGAGAAGTGTATCAAACTCCATACAATACAACACAATCTCAATCGGATGCTTCAAAAGAAGAAATGAAAAAAATGAGAAGTACTTATATCAAACAAAGGAATTTCTATCGATGATGAAATAAGAAAAGTAAAAAAAACTTTCTTATGACCTAAATCAGATTCAGTCAGTGCCTAGTCTATAATATATAGATTTCAATATCCTTGATAAAAGGTATGCTCTTTTTAGTGTTTAATAGTTTTTTAATTTTTGGATGGTTTAGAAGATTTTTTTGGTTTTTGTTGAATAACTTGGGTTGGGTACTACCAATAGAACCATTTTACAATGTAAATGAGTAGTTTACATTAAAAATGGGTCATTGGTTACAAGCTATGATGAATTTTATTCATAAGAATATTACAAGCTGTAAAATCATTTTTACACCATAAATTAATTTTATTCCATAATATCCTCTTTTACACAATACAATAATCTATTAGGGTAAATTTAATATGAGGTTATATTTTTTTAAATATGTGTATTATGCTTATTTGAGGCGCTAAATTTTTGGTTTACACTGAAAACCCTTCAGACTAGTAGGTCTTTATCAAACTTCACATGTAAAAATTATCTCATTCAGTTAGTTTCTCCCATCCTAAAAACTAGGAAAATTCATGTTCAATATTGGGATCTTCTATCCTTATGAGTTACTTCATTAAAAATTTTATCTCTTAGGTGGTTGTGTTTATTTTTCCTGGTAATTGGTATAAATGCTTCTTCATTTCTATTGGTTGGGGTGGAAGTGTGGCGTTGCATTTTGATTTCATTGACCGTATAGTGATGTTTTATTTAATCATCTGAAAATCTATCATGCAATCATATTCTAGGGATAATCCATCATTCGTTGTGGGGTGATGGGTGTGTTTTCTTTGAGGTATCTTGTGATATACCCTCTCCATCATCTATATTTTTTAGAATGTTATTCTATGAGGTGATAATAAATTCTAGGGCCTATATTTTTGTTTTTTCATTCCTTCATATATTGGTGGATTTTTTTGGGGGTGTGTGAAACCTGATTTGAAGTAGGTGGTTATATCTCTAGCATATGTTGGATGAAATTTAAAATATATGGTTTTGTAAGTGGTTTTATTAAATGAATTGGCATCATATATTGATTTGGGTGTGTGTAAATGGGTTTTTGAGAACTAGTACTTTTACCCTATTTTGGTAAAAGCAAAATTATTTTTATAGTGTTTTCAAATGGATTTATGATATGGTTTTCAAAGAATAATTTTAATGAAATGATTTGGAATGTCTAGAACATGGTAATACTTGGGTACATAGGTGGAAGGTACATCAATAGACATAATCTGTTGTTACCTTCAGGGGGTTTACTCAGGGGATTTTTTTCTACTACTTTGGCCAAGTATCCATGGTATGTATTAGAAATTGTTGGGAGGTTCACTTTCTAGGGATATCCTCTACTCCCTAGATTCTGTATATACGTCTAGGATCTTAATTATCATGATTATCTATGTTTGGGAATGAGTTTTATAGATTACCTAACTTATAGTTAGAATATGTGTGATATAACTAGGCTTTGGTTTTTATTTCTATTATTTTATTACCAATATTTATGTATGTGGTATGACTTGAAACTATTATTCGTGGATTATTTTATAACTTTGAAAAAAGGTTAATGTTTTACATTGATTTTGGTATAAAAATTATTGAAATAATTTTCATTCCTAGTTTGTTTAACGTAGATCATGTTTTGATTTATATATAGATACACATAATGGAACACTATGGTGGGATTCTATAGATACTATTTAGCTCACCCTGTACACCCATTTAGTGGCGCGTCAACATGGTTATGTGTTTTGATGTATTGAAAGACATGGGCCCCGGTGAGGTGATGAGGTTCTAGTGAGCTAATCTTGGGTAGCTTATGGTGAGATAATGGGACATTTTTTCTTATCACATTGATTATTTGTTTCTTTTTTTTGTTTTTTCCATTTCTGTTGAACTCATATATTTGATTTTTTTGGTTTCTTTTGAGTCATATCTCTTGTATTGTTTTCCTTCAGTTGTGGACTATATATTTCCAATTTGTATTTTTTTTGTTTTTTCTATATATATATTAGAATTTTTATATATTTTATTCATGTTAAATCAAACCCTCTGGTTATTTTTTATACTCAAGTTACAGTTTCCATCTCTTGGGGACCAAGAATGCCCTACGGGTATGTAGTAGATCGAGCCAGGTAACAGTTTGTGAGGGAATATTTGGTTGATTTATTGAATGTTGGTACCAGATCATGGTTAATATCAGTCTAATTGATTCTTCTAGACTGGAGATAATATTGTATGAACATCAGAGGTGGGTTACAATGATTTTTTGACCAGATATATCCATAATGAAACTCAATTTACCATGGGATGTGGGGATTCATGTCATTTATTTTGAGTTCCTGATCTTAAATATTATTTCTTGATTTGGTTTTCAGGTTTTAGTTAAGATTATCTTATTGTTTTATCATTTATTATATTTTTATTGTGAAATGATATGCCTCAAATTGGTCTCACGTGGTTTCTATAGGAGGATATAATAGGTGATCCTCAATGGAATTATCATTTGGATAAAATTATTATACTGGCTATCACGCGAGTAGTTTATGATGTGAAAAAATGTACCATAAGTACATAAAATTGTTTCTGAGGTAAATCTAGGAGTATGAGGAGAAATTTATTGATCTCAAGATATCTTACATGATAATTTCATATATTTTATGGGCACAAATGAGACATGAGGGGAGGAGAAGGGATGTATAAGATTGATTAGATCTTTGACTTCCTGGATACACTTGAGGTTATCATGGTATGTGTGCATCATTTATACATGAGGGTCCCTTCAAGGGATGGTTGGATTCCATTCAATTGGTAGAAATGTACATGGGATATTACTAGAATGTTTTCAAGACCCAACTATTCTAGTAGTTCAATCTGGGGTCTCTGATATTTGAAAAGTCTCTGGATTTATTCTCATTGTAGCAGGGAGAGCGTTCAATGTCAGTATACTCCAATCAATTTCTGGAGATAGTTTGTTTTGATATGGATGTAGTGAAGAATGATTAGAAGAAGTATTTTAAGTACCTACAGGGTTTGGGACTAAATATCATATCATAGGTATTCATGCTGAATCATTATACCCATGTAGAGATGGTAGACATGGATATAATGTTAGAAATGTATATGGCATGAATGATTTTCCATTCTACCCCTTCCCTTCTAACTAGTGGTAGAATCATTGGTGCAAATGGAAAAAGAGGAAGTGGCTCGAGCATCACAAGATTGGTTGAGGCAGTTCTCAATAACAGACCCCCTCTGGACCATTTTTTACAACCGTTGGTGTGCCCTTGAATTTCTATTAATATGGAATGTCCAAGAATACTTGATGTTCTTAATCTTCACATGCGAAGATGTTCAATGGTTGTGACAAAAGTTTCCTTTTTTAGTTATTCTTTTCGGATATTTAGACACCTCAATATGGTTAGATATCATCATGTTCAGAGGATATTGTGGCATAGTCATATGCTTTTAATTATACAGGGCTCCATCCATAAGCCTCAGGTGTAAACCACCTTCACACAGTGAATGTGTTTTTTATTGAGGTTTCTGTGGATCTAGGGATAGTCATAGTTACTATATTTGTTTCATATTCTATATTAACAACTTTTTTGTACAATGGTTCCTCCCACTCATTTATATCTATATTTTTTATATGATTAAACATTAAATTGATCTCATTTCTATTATTATGGAGTTGGAAACACATCTTTGAAAGAGTAAAGTGAAGGGGTTTTAGTGTCCCCAAAGTTTGTTAAAGATATATGATGTGGATTTAGTTTGGGATTTACTCATTCCCGATATAGATCTATTTTATGTCATCATTGAGAATGATTGGTTTGTTTATCCTCAAGATGATGTTATTTTTTGTCATTGGTGTGTCTTGTTCCTTATTGAAAATCAGAGTTATTGGTTATTTCAGGGAGAGTGAGATATGAGTTCTAGTCATATGGGACCATTCAGACCATATCTCAATGGAATTTTATATGTTATTATAGTTAAGGATCTTGAATTTTCTTATATTGGTAACCTTCCCTTGGTTATCATGTATTTTTATAATGTCTTCCCAAATGAATTCTCAGGTCTTCCTCCAGAGAGGGAGGTGGATTTTGTGATTGAAACGGTGCTGGGTACGCCACGAGTCTTAATATCTTCTAATCATATTTCACTATTGTAGTTAAAATAACTCAAGATTAAGTTAAATGATTTGATGTATAATGGTTTTTTTAACTTAGTGTTTCACCATGGTTATCCCGTGTTCTCATTTCCATGAAATCTGATGGTTCAATTTTATTGTTCATGGACTATTAGAAGTTGAACCACATTATAGTTACGAATACGTCTCCTCTACACTATTTGGATGATTTTTTTTGAAAAGTTAAAGGGGAAAGTTTGTTTTTTATGATACATTTATGTCGAGTTATCATCATCTCATAGTTTGGGAGTTATATATACCAAAGATGTATTTCAGGATTAGATATAGGCCTTCTGAATATCATGTGATGCCTTTTGGTCTGACTAGTGCTCATATAGTTTATATGGATTAGATAAACCAGATATTCCATTGGTATCTTGACATTTTTTTGGTAGTGTTCATGGATGATATTTTTTATTCATGGCCCAAGCATGATATCAAGCACCATATTGGTTTAGTATTGAAAATCCTAGGGATTCACCATCTATATCCAAAGATTTTTAAATTTAATTTCTTGATCCAAGAAGTGAAATTATTAGGGAACCTGATTTCATAACATGGATTATCAGTTTATCCTAATAAGGTGAAGGTTTTATTTTCATGGGAGCATCCACATGACATATTTGAGTTTTGGATCTCCCTTATTATTACCAAATACTATTGATTCTTTATCCATAATTTCTCAAATATAGTTTCACCATTGAATTCTCTTACCTAGAAAGGGGTGATGTTCACATGGGGTGAAAAATGTAATTTTTATTTCCTTGAACTAAATCAAAATCTATTTTTGGAATATATTCTGATCTTACTTGAGATAGGTAAATGGTATGTGGTATACTATGATGCTTCTTGTGTTGTTAGGGGTTGCATGATTTTTCAGGATAAGCATGTTGTGTCTTATGGATCTCATCATCGTTGGTTTCATGAGAATAATTACCCCACTCATGATTCAGAGCTTCATATAGTTCTTCATGTTCTTAAATATTGGAAGCACTTTCTATTTTTTAGATAGGTTCAAAACCACTTCTGGACATAATAATCTAAGCTATATCTTTTCTTTTAAATACTGGAATATTAAATAGAGATATTAAATAGAGGCAGTGGTTAGAATACCTTCATACATTTTTCCTTGACATTGCCTATACCTCGGGGGAGGGGACTGCTGTTGCAGATTCTCATAGAATGAAAGTACCATCGCATTCTATTTTAGAATCAAAGAAATAGTGGATCCTTATAGGGATATTCTCTCATTTTCACATGTATGATCAAGAGGATGTTTTAGGAATGGATATAACCAATGATCGGTTATCATCATATATCCTTGAGTTTATTAGGTAGATTTAGCAGTGAGATGATGAGTTTAGAATAATTACAAAAACTATTTATGATGGAGAGACCATTTCTAGTTGGTCTCTCCCACTTGATGATATTCTATTCTTCAATAATATATTCTATTTGTAGAATATATGTGAATTTTAATTTTTTTTACTATCAATGTTCTTAGTGGGCCATTCCCTTGAGAAATAAAAAGATATATTATGAAATTAGTTTATGTTTATAGTGGTTAGGTATAAGGCACAACATTGTTGATTATGTGCCCCACTATAACACCTACGAAAAGATAAGTTAAAACATCTAAAAACTTCTGATATGATCCAATATATATCGGTGCTCATTTAGAAATGGTATGATATGTCTATGGACATTGTGGTTGGATTAACACATACTCTATATGGAAAGAATTCTATTTGGATGGTGATTGCTCGGTTGAATAAATATGTTTATTTTATTCTGACTAGGGACACCACTAATGTTTAAGATATAGGTAAGATCTATGTGATGATGATTGTGAGGTTATATTGGGTTTCAATTTTTTTCATCTCAGATAGGGATCCTAGTTTTACCTCTTGGTCCTAGAAAATCCATCAAGAGTTATTGGGGGATCATATTCTTTTGACCAAAAATTACAATCTATAGATAGATGGACATATATGTCATGCTATTCAAATATTGGTGGATATTCTCCATTCCCATGTCTTGGATTTTAGTGAATCACATGATAACCATATGGGAATAATTGAATTTTTATATAACTACAGTTATCTATCACAGATCTATATGTATCCCTTTGAGGATTTGTATTGTATCCCATGCATACAACCTATTTATTGAGAAGAGGTGGGAAATGCCAATTTTTCAGAACCAAACCACACTCAGGAGTCATCAGTGAGAATTTAGGATATAAATCATATTGTAGTTATAGTGTAGAGTCTGAAGAAATAATATATAGATCATTGGTGTCATACTTTTATGTTTTCTGTAGCTGGATAGGTTTTCTTGAATGTTTTTATTTTGTTGGCTAACCTTCAGCTTGATAAATAAGGAATGATAGATCTATAATATGTTGGATAATTATAGGTCACTAAGAAATAAGAGAATTTTGTTTATTAGATAGTACTATTGGCTTAGTTGATGGGATTTCATGATGTCTTCCAGATATCTCCACTTAGGAAGTACCATCACGATTCCCCTCATGTTATGAGTTGGGAAGATGTTGAGATAGAAGAATATGTGTCATTTATGAAGAAACAAGTGGATATTACTGATTCTCAGGTGAAAGACTTGGACGGAATGTCTATACCTATATAGATAGTGTTATGGTGACCCAAATCAGATTCTCATGAGACTTTGGATTGTGAATTATTAGTGAGGGACTAGTAGTCTCATCTGTTTATTGATCATCCATATTTTAAATTACATTTTGGGGATAGAAAGTATTATGATGTGGATATTATAATATCCTTGATAAAAGGTATGATATTTTTAATGTTAAAGAATATGTATTTAGGTTCTAGAGTGTTTATGAGCTATTTTTGGGAGTTTCTATAGAACCTGAGCTAGTTACTACCTACACGACCATTTTACATTATAAATATGTTGTTTTTGACATAAATTTTTTATTTGGAACAAGCCGTGAAATTTTTTATGATATAATAATATTTTAATCCTTAAAATTCTTTTTACACTATAAATTTCTTTTATAACCTAAGATCTTATTTTATGCCATAAAATATTCAGTTAGGGTAAATTTATTCAAAATCAACACATTTTTTAGTGTATGTGGATTATGTGAATTTTATGTCATAAATCCCTAGTTTACACCATAAAACTTTCTTCACCATATGGTTTTATCACACTGCACATATAACCCTTCACTTATTCAGTTTGTTTCTCATAGCCTCGAACCCTTGGTTATTCTGGGAAACTTTTTGTGGTCTTTTCTCCTTTAGAGTTTCTATATTCAACATTTGATCTCCATGGAATTTGTGTTGTTTCTTCTTGGTAATAATTATTTATAATTCTTTAATGGAATTAGTAGCAGTAGTATCATGGAAGCATGTTTTGGTTCCTTTGACCCTATGGTTTGGTTTTTTTATTCCCATCAAGATTTGTTGTACACTATTTTTCTAAGGGTAAATATTTTGTTTGTTGTAATGTAGTGAGTTCATGTTCTTTGAGATATGTTGTGATATACCCTATCCACCATCTATTTTATTAATTGGATTCTAAGACGTTTGAATCAATTCTAGGACCCTCATTATTATTTTTGAAGCCTTCCTGTGTTGGAGGATTCCATTTCATGAGTGCACGACCTGATATGAGGTAGGTTGTTCCATATATATTCAATTTTGAAAGAACCTTGAATGATATAGTTTTAAAAACAATTTCAGTAAATGTATGAAAATGATTTTTTTGATCGTGTGTGTGTACATGTTTTTGAGAAAAGGTGGTTTTTCTCTATTTTGATAAAAAAAGGTATTTTAAAATAATTATAAAAAATATTTATGAAATATTTTTTAAATCATGATGTTGATGAAATTATTTGGAAAATGTAACATGTGGGAATCCATGGGTACTTTAGTGGAAGGTATAGTAATTGGCCTCATCTGTAATTACCGTCGGGGTAGGGGGATTTCACTCATGTGGTGTTCCTCTACTTCCTAGCCCAAGAATCCCAGGGAGGTGTTAGAAACTATTTTGAGGTTCATTTTTGGGGTGTTCCCCTACTCTATAGAGTCGATGAATATGTCTAGGGTCATGATGTGTGTAATATCCTTTGTTTAGTTATGAGTGTTCCAACTATCCTGACATGGAGCGTTCCTCAGAGTGATGTACATGTGCTTTAGTTTTTAATGCTTATCTTTGTGTACATGTTTTGATATATGTGATATGATTTGAAACAATTATAACTGACTTATTTTAAAATTATGTAAAAGGGGGAATATTTTACCATGATTTTTTTATAAAAACTTTTGAACTGAATATCATGCCTTATTTTCATCAAAATTGATATTTTTTATATTGTAATATAGATACTTATTGTTGAACGCATAGCAGGAATCCTACGAATCCTATTTAGCTCAGAACCTAGACACACCTTCAGTGGTGTGTTGACATGGTTTCATGTCATTTGATGTGGGGAAATACATGGTGCCACAGTGAGGCGGTGAGGTTTTAGTTATATGGTCTTTCATAGCTTGTAGTGAGATAGCGTGACATTAACCTCTTATCACATGGAGTAGTAGTTTTAAATTTTGGGGTTTTCCATTGTTGTTGGACTCATACCTTGTGGTTTTTCAGCTAATTTTGAATTTTATCTTCTACTATATTCTTTTAATTATAGCATATATATTTCCTATTTCACTTATGTTTTCTATTTTTGTTTTGTGTATATATATATACCATCTCCTTTTTTTGTTTGGGTAAAATCATTCCCTATGGATTTAGTTGATACTGGAGTGCTAGTCACCAACCCAAAAGAATTAGGTACACCCATCAGTTTTGTGGTGGATCAGGTCAAGATCCCATTTGTGAGGGTATCCCATGTCTGTTTGTTATATAGATGTTTCAACTCTTCCTAGGACTAGGGTTGGTTTCAAAACTTTGGATCTTCTATAATCTACCACTACCCATAAAAATAGCTACCCTTTCTTCTATTTCAACCTGAATGAGAACCCATATATCTGGATACATCAAATAGTGTTGTTGTTACCATTGGAATTGTAGATTAGGTGCCTCTATGAGTTGGGGACACACTCCTGAAAAACCATTGAAAAGGTTCCATTTGTCCACATTGGTGGAAGAGTCTATGTGGTACAAGATATGTGGTCCGTACATGCTAAGATTTCCCACAAAGGTCACACATAATAGTCCAACCACCTATAACCCCTGCTGGAGGTGGTCGGGGTGCACATCCAGAGAAACTATGACCCTTCTTCCCCTAATCCTTATGCTTCCTATCCAATTCAGAATATCAAATCCCACTATATCTTGGTGATGGAAGAATATAATAGAGACAAGACATACCATCTTGGTAGATATCCATCATCAGAGCTTGGTAAATAACATTCGTATATGTATTTAACCTAAATAAGAAGACCCAAGATCAAATGTTTTTCCATAATCCAATTTCAAACTTGTGAGATTTAATCCTTTCTTTAGTAACTAAATTATTATAAAATATAACAAAATCCATGAATCAGTTGGAATGATCCATTGCTGAATTCTCTCCATGATAGAGGGCCAAAAACTCATAGGATTTGGTGATGCATAATGTCTCAAGGTAGAATTTCTTAGTGAATAAGTTTTAATGTCCTTCCATCATATTTGATAAGTGTTGAAAATCCATTTTCTTACAGGGGATGAAAAGGATTAATGAAAAACAACTCAAGTAGTGTAGAGGTGAAGGTCCCAAAGATGGATCAAGGGAAATTGGATAAGTTGGACTCCACATACTAATCCAAAATACCAGAAGGCCCATGAAGGCCCATGAAGGCCCACCTATATGGATTAAAAGGAACATGTACCCCATGCGTGTGATACTGTTCATCGGGTACCTACACTGTATACCTATATGAGGAACCTCCTTTTACCAAGGTTCTACGATTTCCAACAAATATGACACTTGGTCTTCTCATTTGAGAGGTTGAAAAAATGGATGAATCTGTAGAGCTCTGGTCAGACAACCCCTTCACCCAAACCATAAAACATCCTTCTGGTAGCCCTCAAAAACCCAAGAGAGGAAGTAATTAAGGGGTATAGTGGGGTGTAATTCCCTCTTTGGTCTGAAACACAAGACACATGCGAGAGGACCCCTCCCCTAAATTGAAAAGCACTAGAGCAAAGGCCCCCCATGTCTAGGAACTATGAAAGACCCCTATAGTGAAACATATAGAAACCCGTGGTTCCTAAAGGAAGGCCTTTCCCATGTGTTTTTTTGTAGGATGTCCATCACCCTTGGAATCTCCATATCATTTAGGACTATCCTAACGCAAATCACTTCAAATTCCACTTGGGTCACCTTGTGTGAAGAATCTTCTTATTTATAATCCTTACCTGATACGATACACATTCTATATCATCCTCAAGACACCAATGGTATGAAACTCTTTCCTTTAGATCCATCATCATAGGGGGGGGCACATTGATGCTTCCACCCAAGCCTCTATACTTGTACATCCTTAGCAATGGACACACTAGTGTGTCTCCCAATTGGTTATGCATTCCATTTTTCAGAGGTTTACTGTACATGTCTCACCGAATAGGTAGTGTACTTGGGGTGAATTTAGTTATACATCCCATCTTACATGAGGACCCAGACCCTCAGAGCAGTTTCAAGGAACTCCCAGCCTTTGATACTGGGGCTAAGACCATGTCCTTCACTTGTAATCTCTAGGACTAGGGACCTATAGTTCCAGGTGGGGGGATCATGCTTTTTGTTGACTTTTAGAGTTATTGGATCCTCCTCGTCTCTTCTATGGAACTATAAGTTGGTCATCCCCATTGAGTAAGCCCCTATCCATTCTTGTTGGTCACTATACGGATGGGTAGTCAGATGTGACTATCCTGAATATGAAGAATGACCGTGTTGTCGTGAAACAAAAATTGATTGTGTTTTTAATTTTTATTTATAGTCCATGGTAAACCCTAGGTCGTATCTCAAGGAGAGTTGGATGTTAAATGTGTGTATTTTTAATAAAGAATACTAATAGAGGGGGTGGTTTTGAAAACTCTTTTTAAAAAATGAATTAATTAAAGAGTTTAATAGTTGATAAATAAAGGTGGAGTTTTAAGAATTTTGAGATAAGGATATCATTGCATGTTCACTATACATTTTGGATATTTAATTGTTCTAAAAAATTCACATGTTTTTGTTTTGTTCTTTGGTTTAGGGTTGTCAAGATCTTGATTCCCCTCTTACCCCTTAAAATGATGCACAAAGAAGAAACCCATGACACAACAATCGTGCTGTCAAGGATTGGTCCTCAATTATTTAACAAGGGATACAAAAGTATATTGAAATATCATATATGTGTGAGAAATAATGGATGCTTGTGCTATATAATCTGAACAAACCTAGATTCCCACTTGAAATCTCAACCCAATCGGTCTAGAAATAAAAAGTGTTTCACATAATTGTATAAAAACAAATGAAATAAAGAGAGAACCATGTCGAGTAAAGAAATAATTGAAATATTTAACACAAAAATTTCCAAAAAAAACCATAGAAGAACATGTTCTAGAACTCCCTCTCAAGTGTGTGTAGCTCCTTTGAAATGATTTTCCACTGTTTAGCTCATCATTGAGAGTTGGAGGAGGCTTAGGTGAAACTTATACTTCATCCTTGAACCCCCTACGAAGATAGGAGAATGTAGAACTTATTGGATGAGGAGAGGACTCATTTTGGACACCAAAATGTTAGATATTTTCTTCTGGTTCGAACTTACAAATGGGGTTCCCAAGGGTCCATTATATAGGTAAAGTGGGAGGTGATTTTGGGAACATAGATTTCTTAAAACCACTTGGCTCATAGTTTTCAATGGATAGGAAAACTTATATTACTTGGGGTAAAACTAAAAGATTTTTTCAAAACCTAGTGATATCCACACTAAAATATTGGCTTCATTTGAACACCTATAACTCGAGATATGGGGAGATCACAGAACACCACTTTTAACTTTATGCAGATTTAGTGTGCTGGATAGACTAGGTCGGTTGGCCCACTTAATTGAAAAATTGGGATTAGGTTTCTTTAGAAAAGTTGTACCCCACAATATTTAGGATCATACTACAAAATGTATTCCCAATTAGATGAACATATGTGTAGAAGTATGTGGTTGAGTCCACCGGTGTTCTTGGATTCATCACAGTTTGGCCCTTTTTTCTTCAACCTCATACTGGTCCCTTCAAATCACCTCCACCTATAAAGATAATATCAAAGAAAGTGAAATATCCCTTTTTAAAAATTATAATTATTAAATTATTAAACCAACCATGATATCAAATTTCTTATTATATTTGGAATTTTCAATACAAAACCATCTTAAAAAATAGGTATAAGGGTGAAGTAAAACAGTGAATAGAAATTCAATCAATGTTGGATAGAAGAAGAGAACATAGAAAACCTTTCTTCTTCTCTCATTGATCCTCCATCATCCACTAACTGATTAAGTAGATTGTGTGATTTACTAAATCTTATGCTTCTGCTTGTTTCTCTCATTCAAGCATGACTGATGTGGGATTATAGGATCATTGTGATCCTAACATCCACATGGATAGATGCATTTTTTGATAGGGAAAATTTTAATGGATATTTCCCTCAAATTACAAAGGGGACCTCATAGGTGTAGTCTATAAAATCCATGTATCGAACCAATCTAGGATTACTGCAATATGGGGTAATCCCAAAAATACTTTATTTATGTTCAAAGGAGCCATACTACCATAGAATAAAGTCAAAGGTTATCTTATTAAAATGTTTAGTCCCTGAACAATCCCTTAATCCTAACAATGGTCCACATTCTCTATAAGAAAAAACTTAATAGGGCCTCCATAGTCCTAGTTCCCCACAACTAAATTATGTGGGTTTTGATTCTTATCCAAATGAGATACATTGGAAAACTCGACGAGGTCCAAACCCAACATCCAAAAATCAACCCTAATTCTCACTAGGACACATTCTTAGTAGTGTCATTTCTAACCTAGGATCCCACATAAATTACAGATTACATGGTCCCCCTTGGTATATTTTCCATACTACAAATTTTCTAGGAACCTTCTCCATATATGAATATTCTACATTACATTAAAAATACATGGTTTTGTCTTCACTATATGACATTAATAGGTATTATGTATCCTATTAAGTTGCACTGAACTATGTGGGTTCTTATTCATTTCACAAGGATACATAGGGATCCCATCGCATCGGTCTAATATCGATATCCAAACAAATCCCATCTCCCTGGATTATGATAAAATCTAGATCACCCCACTTTGTGGTTTAAAACTTGTATCATAGTAATAAATGGAGAAAAAATATCTAATCTTCTCATAAAGGGTAAAATTTTATGGAGAACCTCATATAAATATAGATATCTCAATTGATGAATAAATTTGGATACATATAGATGATTCTAAAATAAAGTTATGCTAATAATTGATTGTTAACTCAAGGGTGACACATGTTTTTCAGGGGACTTAATGAAGGATTCGTGAATATTTCTTAAACATTTAAGAGATTTTTGGAGTTGGAAACAACTCCCCCAAAAGAGAGTAATGAACCTGACCTCCCATACTCTTTAATAGTGTGAATCCATAAGTGTTATTGGAGATATTTCTTATTGACCACCACCCTTTGGAATTTGTGTTCATGAAATATCTCAAATAAGGGAATCGTTGGGTGTTTCCAGACCCATGAATACAACCCCTTAGGGGCCATTTGATAGTAGTGAAATTGGACCAACACATGTGATTTTACAACATTCAAACCCCCACAATCATACCATTGAACAAAAAATATTCAAACATGGTTTTCATTAGAAACAAAAAATAGTGAATCCAACCTGAATCTTTAACCATGATCATGGTGTTACCCACATGTCCAACCCCTTTCGCTCTCAAAATAACAGAGGGAAAAACAAAATAATCAGTTATGCATGTGTTCAATTGTTGATATTATTTTTTAAAGAGGTTTTATTATATGTATTTTCACAAATATTTCATGAACTGTAGACAAGAACTCCTCTCGATCAAAATGACATTATACCAGTTCTCGCAGATGTGGGAATCGTTCACTATGCAAGTTGTTTCCTCAACTAAGAAGAGGCCACTGTCGACCACCCAACATCTTCAAATAAGGGTCTAAAATTAATTGGTCCAATATTACTACAATAATGGTACCATCTTGGCTTTAGATATTTCTCGATAATCCCTCCATCTCTCGAAGCCCCACTAATAGTCCACAGAGTGATGACTAGTGGTCCTGAAGCAGGAAGAACCACTTGCAATCTTCAACAATTTCAAGATATTATACCTTGAATCTAGAAATAAACTCTTCCTTTATTATATGAAGTTATATAAAGATGACACCAAAAGACTCACCGATAAGGAACAAGGGACCTTTTAATTGGATCCTACCAGTAGTCTTCTCCAATAATGCCAAACATTAATGTACCCTCAACATGTTGAGGGTACCATACTAAGAAGTTCAACCAAGGTCATCCCAGCCTAAGAACACAAGACAACTTGAAAATCTTAGAAACTTGTAAATATCAAACAATGATACACTTCTATAACCTCAACAGAATCTATCCAATAAAATACATTGCTAAATAATGAGTACGCACAATCAACTTCCCACACAAAAAAACCCCGCCAGTCAAATATGGTGGTAAATACTAAGAATTCACAAACACCTACCCACATCAATCAATTTCAACAGTAAAATTATATGTCATATCATGATCATACACACACACACCTACCTGTATCCATAAATCATAATAGAATCTTCATTTGGACGCATCTGGAAAAATAAACTGGAATGTCTCGGTAACAGGTAGTGGGAAGACCCAAATCATTACTCCCATAAATAAGTATTGTCAGTATCCACTGGTAGTAAATGAAGGATATGAGAAGTAACAAACTACTTCATCATCCATGGAATGGACATAAATCCATTTTATAGTAGATGAAGTTACCAACCACATTCTGAAAATGATAAAAGGATGGACGCAAATTCCTTCCCACATCTTACAAACCTACCATGACATAATAAGATATGTGATAGTGGTAGATGGGTGGAATCCCCAATTCATCCCCACAAATTGGGTGGATCATCCAAATTCCACTCCAAATAAGACACACACCTCAAATCCCATCCAAGAGGGTTGTGGGCCATATTCCCCCATGGCATATAGTCAACCGGATCAGGTCCATACCCCTGATCCAACGGGAGGTAATCAACCTATTACAATAGATACTATGAAGAATACATAGACCCCTACCAAAATTCTAGATACTTATCATAAAATTCAGATAAAATCAAAGGATATTAACAAATGGGATTCAATATATGAAATCCTTTTTCCCCATCAATCGACCCTAGTCACCAACAAAAAGGAATACAAAGAGAATCATCACCCAAGATTAATGGAATGAAGATCCAATCTATGATCCCACTCTACTTAATGATGGATTTAATTAATCTCTAAAACCCTTATCTGGGGTTGCTTATGATCTCAATATCCCACTTCCAAATTATAGGAACAATAGAAGTAGTTGTTGAGGTCCTCCCACACACCTCACCATGAAGGCTTGCTTCATGTAAAAAATTTGATCGATCTTGAGATCCCATATCATGATGAGATCCATGATATCTATTCATGTGGATATAAGATCAAATAGAAATTTGGACCTCCCCTTACTATTATCTACCCTAAAGTTCCTCCCTAGGTCATACACTTTAAGAACTCTCCCCATAGTCAGAAGTCCATCCATGATGGTTGTACTCCCTATAAAAACATTTTACATCATGAAGAAGGTCCTCCTCTTGGTGATTTAAGGGTGATAAATCCATCCTACCATGAGGAAGTTAGTTAAATGAGTTCATTCATTTCTTGTGCACTTTGCTCACATGTGAAATCCTTTCTCATCCAGATGGTGGTCTAAGGTGACTGTCACTCTCTAAACCACTCTTGAATTTCCTACCTACCAAAATTATAGAGGAAATGCCTATGAATATTTATATTTATAATAAAGTAGTTTGAAAACATATATTTTGTTCGAAATATGTTGAGGAACCTCTAGAAAATATGAATAAGACATGATACACATAATGAGATAGTTGGATAAAGATGATATAACAGTCATGTTCTAGAATTTATCCAATCCTCGGTAAATTATTCCAAAGGCATTGTTTAAAGAATGTGTGGAGGAAATACAAATCAATATATGGAACAATATATATCATTTGAGAGAAATTTTATTACCTTATAATGAGTATCTAGGAAATGTGAAGGTAATATAAGGGATAAACTTCTAAATTGGTTTAACAGCTCTCCTGACTGCACGACATCCAAAATTGGTATAATAGTAAGGTTCTCTTTAGTGTGATTCTCTCTATGCATTAAAAATATCATGTCAGATGATTTTAGATGTCCCATCCAATGTTCATAGAATATTATGGTGTAAACATGGAGTGTTTCATTTCACTATGCTTCCCATTTGAAAAAGCCTTTGAAAGGTGAGATCGTGTAATTTCATAGCCACATGATGACTCTAACAAATAGAATCTTTTCAAAAAAGGTGATATTCTCAAAAAAACTAGCCATAAGTGACTATAAATAATTTCCAAATTGAATAGAGAAAGACATCGATATACTATTTCAACAAGAATAAGAAAATATCTATCTAGTATCCTGCTGAAGCGAAGAAAACTGTAAGATTTTATAGTTATCTCAGAGATAGGAAATGTTTTAGGAAGAAGGTCTTTCACGTGAAAACTAAATAATTCACCTATCCCATGCTTGAATATAGATCTGTATTATCATGAAGGAAAACATGGAATTAGTATCCAAGAAAACCCAGGAGCAACCACAGCTTGTAGGGATGAGTTTTTTTACCCAACCAATGAGGTTAGAAAACAATAATTAGATGGTTATGGAAATGGAGCAGGAATAGCCCCAACACACAAGGTTTTTGGGATTTTGTTTACCTCAATAACCTTCTCCTCAATGTAAATTAGTTTTCATTCAATTATTGGGAACATTGGAGAATGAATCCTCCCATTTTGTCCCATCATGTGATCAGGTATCTTGATTGGGAACAAGAACAACCATATTGTACAGAGATTAAATTAAGATTACTGTCCACCCAATTGTACCAAAAAACCCATGGAAGAGAGGAAAATTCCTCATGTAGGGGGAAAAATGTGGTCTCAAATATAGACTAATTAAATGAATGCAAGGCATTACACACTCTTGAATATCCTTAAACCCACCCCTACAGGCCCAACAAAACACAATGCAAATAAAGAGGATCAGAATGAGGAAGTCTTATTTCATAATATGATACACATTGAAATGATTTAATTGGTGTGTTTTACCAAAACATTAGGCTTTATCTTAATTTATACATTTCCTCATCAACTTCATTACTACCTCCTCATAGATTATCTAATATAGAAAAGGGTAATATAGGGTTTCACCTCACCCACCTCTTGAAGAGGTTAAACCTCGTAAAATCAAAGAAATATTTGCTGAAAAATATAAAGAAATGTAAGAGTTGAATATTATAAATTTATAACTAATAAAAGGAGACGTACCAACTAGATATGTTTTATAAATGAATCCCCAACTCGAACTCCCAACTGGAGAACCTCTGAAAAGGGGAATCTCCCAAATAATTTACATATAACTAGAACATCTTAAAAATGTGTGGGAACAATGAAAAATATATTTGAACCCCATGATAGAATGGTATCAAGAGTTCCCATCCTTGGGAATGAAACCAGGGTTGAGTCAAAATGATCCTTATAGGCCAACCCCTATACGCTACCCACCATAGGTACAAGAAGAGCCCCCTTAGATGGATATACCTGTTGGGACACCTAATTAGGATCTTATTAAGCTTGATATCCCTCAAGGTATCCTTAATAATATTTAAACATTAAAAAATTTATTTAAAGATGTGAAAGAATTGTGTGCATTGGTGCAACCCAGAATGGATCCTTACGATGAATGGGTGGATCTGATCCCTCCATCTCCAAATTTTAGCAACCCAATATTTCCAAATTTTAATGGTTTGAGGGATCTAGAGAAACATATTATGAATTTTGTGCAAATTTTTGATCCCATGATATAGACCCCTTAACAATAAGAAACAATTAAACTAAAATTATTTGTATAAACACTACAAGGTCCACCCTTTGTATGGTACACATATTTTATAGTTCAGTCAATTTTAGGATGGGAACACCTCCATTGACAATTTATTTATCAATTATAATAAATGTTGTAGAATAAAATAATTATATACTTCTAAAATTGAAAAGTATGGGAGAATGAGAGGGTATCATATTTGATTCCCCAATAGAAAGGGTTGACCTACTCCTTGAACCTACATCTTCCCCAGAAATATTTTTGTCTATCTTTATAGATAACCTCCATGATGAGTTACATAAACCACTCATATAATTGAAATACATAAAAGGGTTTTGAGATTCCATTATAGTAACCAAAAAAATTTCATATTCTATCTTGAACACTAAGGAAAAGTCATAAGTAATTCTATCAGCTCAATAGAAGACAACGAGAAATGTAGAGTCTGTTATTGTTACACTTCAGCTAGCCCCAGCCCGAGCTCCATCATGGAAAACCACACTAGATCATGCAAAACCTTATACTGAGCATCAGAACCAATGCCTAAATCATTAGAAAAAAAGGGATCAGAGGAAAAAACTAGTTTTAGGAACTAAAGAACAGGGTTTATTCATTCTGAGATAATCAAGTCCTTGACAACATTAACACATCTTTAGAAAACAACTTTCTCATGTTTCTAAAGACTAGGAGGCCCAATTAGGTTGTTATCAACATTCTCCCAAACTATTTCTCCATCCAAAATACATTGGGGAATACTATTAAAGAATTTTTTTTGTTCCAGAGACATTATACAAAATATAGAGGACTATGGACAAGTAAATATAGGGGTTCCACCAGCACAGGTTGTGTATCTGTCTATATCCAATCTAGAGGGAGATGGTGATTGTAAGGAACTTACTAAAAATGTACATATAATTTAATTATTTTATGGTTAAAAAAATTATCAACTGGACTCGTTTTAGCCTTTGAGAATAGTTGAAACAACCAACTATGCCCCAACCACTTCTTCTATGATACAACAGAATCAATCAGCCCCATAGTGCTCTTAAATCAATTCATCCAAGAGGTGAAGTTACTGGAAAAGTGGTAAGAAAACATAAATATGACTATGCACCAAGGCCAAATTTATCTTTGAATCTATTAAACTTCATGGCTTCATTCCCAAAATCATGGGCGTCGCCCGACTATATTGTACAATAATATTTGACCCACCAGATGGAGTCCTCATCAAGAGAGGAGTTGATCTTAAGTTAATTAATTTTATTCAACTAATGGATCCATTCCTAGATGATGAGTGTGACTATGAACATTAATTTTCACATCTGATTGGGGAATTAGAGGAAGATACCATAGGGGTCTAGGATACGTGTGAAGCCATCGTCGCGATATAAATCAATACACCATCCATATCCCATCTCAAACCATCTACATGGTCATAACTCATGGGAGTTCCCATAGTGATCTCATCAAGGGAAATAAAGATCCACCACATGTTCCTTGATCACCCTGATATAGTAATCCTTGAAGAGAATTTAGAAGGGGAAACATCGCCAAAAAGCCTCATCACATATGAAAACCTCATCGATCCAAACCACCAAGGATATAAGTGCCTCAAATTCATGTTCCAAGGTTTTGATCTACAGACATAAAGTGCATCAGTTAATAAAGTTTATAAAAAAGGGAATCCCCACACTAGGAAGTGAAAAACATTATCCCCAAAGTATGCCATTTTGATGTAATTGGCCCCAGTTCTAGACATGTTTTCAATCTCAGATTCTCTAAGCCCTTCAAAAGACCTTTAAGAGGAACTCGTAGGGGATTTTATAAGAACTTATGAATTTAATGTAGAAGTTGTTAGAGAATATTCTTATCATGTAGAGATATATATTTAATAATTCCACACAATCATATATTTAATAGAGAAAAAAATATACCATTATACAAGTACATGTTCGACATTTTTATATATCTATAAGGATAAATGATGTTGGTATCTGAAGAACTTTTATTGAAAATGGATCAAGAGTCTACCTCATTCTAGTTTAAACACATCCCCATCTAGGTTTCAGTGAGGTCCACTTGTCCATTTCCGCTCTAAAATTATAGGGTTATGGAAGGTCTAATAAAAATCATTTGGGAGAAATCAAGATCATAAGATAGTTTGGTGACCATGTATTTGACTCATAATTTGTAGTTGTTTAGCATGACATGACTTTCTATGTTCGGTTGGGAAGATCGTGGTTTCATCATAATGCATTCATACACTCTTAACACCACTAATGCATCAAATATTGCATCAATGGCCCAATTGATACATTTTATGGTGATAAAGACCCATTTTAATTTGTAGAAACTTAGTATATTGGTAAATGGTTCTTCCATAGAGAAGTAAAGAAACCAATTACCAACGGTGTTGCTCGGGTCACAACCCCAAATGTTCTTTAAATGACCCCGAACAATCCACTAAAATAGATTAGTGATGAATATGTTTTCCCTATATACCCAATCAAAGGCATGGGCCCAAAATCTAGTTCATCTTCAAAAACCATCATGATATTAGTTATGAAAAATGATTTTGGAGGTGCAAAAAACATCATGGACCCTCCAGAAAGAGGGTGAAAATTGGAAAAAAATGCACTCATTCTATATATGAACCCTTAATAGATTCTTTCCTCATCAGTTAAGTCAAATGAGAATAAATATAACCCTCCTTCAGATATTTGAAAATTCCTTACATTGCCAATAGTTCTATATGGAGTTTCTTTGTCTTCTGAACACCAAAATTTCAACTCACCTTCTATCTCAAGAGATCTTCCTCCATTACCTAATTTCCCTAAAAGTAAGGTTGAAGAGGAATAGAATGAGGAATAGTAAGATGATGATGACCTCAGGGATGCACCTCCAGCATTTGGGATGGTGTCTCTACCAAAATTTCTGAACTCATAGAAATAAACATTGGTTCAAAAAAAGATCTATTGGACACTTGGATCAGTAAGACAATGTATTATGAAGTATAAGAGGTATATAACTCCTTCCTAGAGAAAACATGGGACATGTCCTCCTAGAATTACATAAAAATTCTAGGTCTCGATACTGTGGAGGCCCATCACCACCAAGGATTTCCAAAAAATCACTGGGGATATTAACAATAATCTATAAGGATATACCCAACTTACAAAACAAAAAATGAGGCTGAAGATGATAAAATTGTCAAATATATTTTAATTGAAGAAGTATGTTATCCAAAAACAAATTAACATAGTATTAGTAAATAAGAATAATTTAAAAATCAGTATCTACATCAACTATAGAGATCTCAACTGACACTTTCTGAAATATTAATTCCCAGTCCAGATCATAGAGATAATTATTAATGCAACCGTTGAATGTAAATCCATCTCCTTCATGGATAGATATTCAATTTATAATCAATTCTTGATGGAAGAAAAATATAAAGAATTAATCACCTTCAGTTCTCCTCAGATATATTTTTTCTATTGGTTAATTCCATTTGGATTGAAGAATGTCGGTGAAATATACCAATGTTCAATGAATCACATTTTGAAAACCTTCATAGGAAATTTCATTGAATACCATGTCAATATTATAGTGGTTATGTATTGAAAGCATTCTGATAACCTGGTTTATCTTGAGATCATCTTTAACATTATACGATAGCATAACCTAAATATAAATTGCTAGAAATGTTCATTTTGGGCTACCTTAGGACAAATTTGTATCTTTTTCGTACACCATTGTGGCATCATAGTCTACCCTGAGAAGAGAAAATTTATCCTCAATATTTCATCACCTAAAAACCTCAAATATTTGATAGGTATACATGGATACCTTTCTTATATTCATCAATTTATAGCCACTCTCACATGAAATCGTTTTCCCTTCACCAAATTTATGAAGAAGGTGGTCACATATAAGTGTAATAATGATTGTAAGGAAGAATGTGGTAGCCATAAGAATCATCTCTTGAGTCCACTAGTTATAATGCCTCATGTTGAAGGGAATTATCTTTTTATATATGTGATGTCCCTGGAGACATCACTAGTAACTTTCCTTGCACAAAAGAAAGATATTGGGAGTGAAAAAATCATTTATTATCTCAGTAAAATCATGATCAACACTGAGACTTGTTATTATGATAAGAAGAATAATTACTTGGTGTTAATATTCACATTTTAGAAAATAAGGAACTAACTATAGCATCATGAGGTATATTTGGTCTCCCATTACAACCCACTCAAATATATTTTTAGCCATTGTATGTTGATTTAATGTTCAGAATAATGGGATTTTATCCTGATGCAGTTTGATATATTGTTCATACCATAGAAATCAGTGAAAGGTCATACATTAGACAATTTTCTTACCGAACACCCATTTTCAGATGCGATGATGGTAAATATTTAATTTTTGGAGGAGGTGATATTTTTTGTTAAAATGGCCCCCATACATGGGAAAATATTTTGATGGGGCATCCAAAATCCCAACATAAAATAGAGTGGAAGACACTAAGATCAACAATGTTGGTTTGGGAGTCATGCTCATCTCTATAGAAATTTTTTTTTCCTTACTCCTTCTATTTTTCAAAAGGATGTACAAACAATGAGGTAGAATATCATCCCCTCATTGAAGAACTAGAATTTTCACTTCAAATACCAGTGGCCCACATAAAGGTGAAAGGAAACTCAGAGTTAGTAGTAAAATAGATCAATGGGGATTATTCTACCCTGAAATAAGAACTAATACCCTTCCATGACTATCTATGAGGAATAATGTAAGAGTTCCCCTCATATCTAAAATTTTCTCACATCCTAGAATAAAAACATTCCCAGGATGATGCATTGGAAAATACAGCCATTACCCTAGAAGATCTAGATCAGGAAGAAACATTCATCCACATTTCACATCTCTGAAAGGTCCCACATTTTTACTGTGTTAGAATGGAAGGGGTCAATAAGGTTACTCCCATTCTCAAACTAGATGGCCCCTTGACTATTTGAATGATACCCATTATGGATTATTTTTAAAATGGAGTGATCTAAATAGAAATGGCCATAAAATGGAAAATTCTAGGATGAGAGATAAACTTTATTGTTTTTGGTGAGGCATATCACTAAATATTCCTCTATAAATGAGGATTTTATGGTGTCATTCTAAGATAAATCTATGGAGAATAGACCATTACAGTCATGAGGGAAGTGTATATAGGGGACTGTAGTGCCCACAAGTCATAGTCCATGATTTTTAATAAAATATGAAGGCTCAAATATTTATATCCTTCAATAACATAAGATTTCATAGAATTCACCAAGAAATTCCATTACTTCCAAGTGCACTCCAAATTCATCCATAAACCTCTAGAGTTTCTATATATAGCCAAATACTCAAGGCCATTTTACACATGGGGAATAAATTTTGTATGGTTTTATCCTTCTGAAACAACCAAAAAATTTAAATACATTATAATTGTTACCGACTTCATCTCTAAAAGGGTTGAGGTAATACAACTCAAAAAATTTGGTGCCAAAATCACAATGAAATTCCTAAAATCCATCATCATTAGAAAATTTGGTTTCCAACATAAAATAATAATTTAAAACATCACGAATTTCTATTCTGCTAATTTGGAGAAGCTCTAGAAGAAGTATAACATAAAATCAAACCACTCTTCTTCTATCATGTTGTGACTAATGGACAGATAGAGGCCTTCAAAAAGACCATATCAAACATACTCTAGTTGATGGTGGATAAAGAAAAAAACATTCTCCTGAAATGATCTTACGTGCCTTATGGGACTTATAGACTACCATCCATACCACCACATGTGCAACCCTATATTCAGTTGTTTAGAGAATAGAGGAAGACTTGTATATCGAGGTCCAATTTCTCTCGTACTACATTTCCTTCTATGACAATTTATCCATATATAATAAACACAAAAAATGGATGGATGAATTTGAATGACTCTATGAAAAAATATTGCATACCTTGCATCTCTTGTAGGTCCTTCAGATTCAAATAAAATAATATTTTAATAAGAATGTTAACCTCTATTCTATCCTCTAAGAAGAATTGGAATTGGTCCTCATTACTCTTACAATACTTGGGAAGAAGCCTCCAAAGATTGAGCGAAAGTGGGACAGAACATATTCCATACAGAAGGTCTAATCTAACAAAGCTTATTCCATGATATTGATGGATTGAGAATTCATTATGTCCCCTAAGAATGCATAATTTCTCCAAAAATAATTCATGTGATAATAGAGAATACCATCTCATTTGTACAATGTTAAATATCATAGTCAGTCTTTGTCACATGACCATAAAAAGTATATTATTTCATCCAAAACACAATATGATAAACTGTATGTCACCATATGTCAATTCTATATGAAATTAAACTATGTAGAATCATGGACATGTATGAACCACATGAAAATGGACACCATGTGTTTCTATTTGTATGATTCAAAACAATAAGACATCATAGTTTGAGATGCAGTACATTAAACTAATTAGACTAACATCCTAGTCACAATATATTAACCTATACAAAAACATCTTTTCATCAAGAAAAAAACAATATGGATATTGTCCTTGTTGTAGGATGTAAAACTAAATAAAATTTCAATATATGCTTCAACATATCATAACCATTATTGTTAGAATACTACCACACCATTCCCTAAGAACATCACATGTATTGATTCCTAATATCTATAGATATGTAGTGATTCACATATCTCTAATCTTAGGCCCTACCACAACCAAAAAGAAAAAAATACGCCTCCCTATGTATGGGTCAGACATACACAAGGATCCTTTCCAAAAATACACATGTCTTGATTCCTGTCATTTCAGGATATATAGTGTATCCTGGAACTATAGTCTTGGTTGCAGTCAAAATATTTCATTTTCCACATATGTTAGACTTTTTCCTTACAACATGACATTAAACTACATGGATAATTTCCTTTGGGCATGACACTAAACTATGTATTTTTCCCTAACTACATATAGATTTATTCTCATTCCCATGAGATATGTAGTGATGCCCATATCCTACATCTTGGCATATCCACTATAAAATAAAAATGATCCAATCCTTTATTTTTATCAACTTTGTGTGTTTGAATAAATACTTTCCACTACTTTTTCTCAAAACGATTATAGATCACATGGTCTTAGGAGTGTTGGAAAAGGATTCCCCACATGATCAAGTCATATAAATTCATACCAGGGTTACTATGGTATTAGCTGTAAGACCTTAAAAGGAACACCATGATTCCCTTCACCACGATATTAAAATGTATGGCACTTAAAGAACTATGTGTGGCTTGATTTTCATTGTAATGGGATATATAGTAATGCCTAGACCTCCTTTCCTTGGCCCAACCATGGGTTAATGAAAAATATACCATCTTCTACATTAATTAAATGATCTATACATGAGATCTTAATTTGGGATCCCTCATTTAGGGGTCTATCAAGGAAAAAATGTATCCACTTACATATGAGTCAAATCTATGCAAGGGAGTTTAAAATTTAAGGTCAATGTTAGTAAAAATGCATTGTTTGTGCCTGGACACACTCATATCACACATCATACTATTAATATTGGAAAATTTCATATCTTTATAATCTTTCTCCATCCATCGACAATAGAATTCCAACATCCCGGGGATTCATTAATCTGACTATGATGTAATATACCATAGTGGGCTTTTTATAATTTTGCCACTAAAAGGGACTATCAAAAAAAGGTATATTAATCACTAATAGAGACCTATTCTATATCTGTAAGACCTAATGAAATCATTTTGGAACCCTCTATCCATCCATGATCCACAACCATCTATCGCCTTCTTGTCCCATGTATCTTATCTTAATCAAAGAACACCGAAAATATTGTTTTAGAATTTCCTCCCTCAAGTATGTAGTATGTCAGAGCAACCTCAGTTTTGTATGCCTCATGTTACATATAATTTACAAAATATTTTGATCCTTTATGTATAACCTAAAATATAAAGACTCCATATGTCTTCACTATTTAAAAATAATCTACATGGTTGATGTAACTTCAAGAAATACATGTATCTTGATTCCTTCAATTGTAGGATACATAGTGACACTTAGATCACTAGTCTTGGGTATGGCATAAATATTTATTCTTTTTCATGTTGATTCACCCTACTTCTTACCACATGACGTTAAACTACATGGATGATCTATGCGATGCATGACACTAAAATATACATTTTTAAAAAACTACATAAGGATTTATTCTCATTAAAATAAGATATGTAGTGACACACAGCACCTATATTTTTGTTCCACTAAATAAAAAAACTGTTTCTTAGGACTGGGTTAGACCTATGTTATAACCATTTTACCCCATTCAAGGGTGATTATGACTTGAAATGATCCTTTTAGATTTTGGAACTTTCCTTCCACAAACTAAACATTGTGTCTGAGGACTTCTGAATCTACATAAAATTTATCTACCCATTGAAAATTGAATGTTAGCATCTTAGGGATACATTTTTATGACTATACAATAACAAACCCCACTTGGATGTGCATAATTATCCAACCAAAAGGGCATAACAACAAAAGGATTACACTATTTGACTATATAGTAATATGAATACCTGGATTTGAAAAATTCTACCACAAAAAGGGTTAGTAAAACAGAGGTATATTTATCTCAAGGAGAGGCCTATTCTATCTCTGTAATCCCCAATGATATCTTCATCCCAAATAACTATTCAGATATGGAATCCCCCAAAATAAAGTTTTAACCCTTCCCCCTTCATACAATGAAATGGTGGTGCATTGTTGGAATATCACATCTCATATCTATAGCTCTTATCTGATAGATGTTTATGGGAATATAATTACTAGAAATATCTTGATTCTCCATTTTTTTAACTTTATGTGATTTTGGGAATGTATTGGATTTATTTATATATATCCGATATCAATTGATGAAGAATGGAATTCACATTTGATATTTTGAATCATCCTCTGATTGCATTTTGGTGAAAGGTTAAATATGGTCATCTAGTGGAAATTTCTTCTATTTTATAAGTATTACTACCTATTCATGAGGGATGTTTGTCCCAAATTTAAGGGGAGAAAACTAACATTGAAAATATTCTTGCTATTTGTGGTTATGATAATGCATTTCTTAACGATTTTCCTAGTATTCCCCTAAACTATGAAGTTTAGTTTTAAATAGAACTCATACTTGGTAATAAACCTATTTTAAAGAGTCTATATAGAATGGTATCGATTGAGTTGTCATAATTTTATAAGATACACCGAGAAAATATTAATAAGGAATTCATATTCTATAGTGTTTCACCTTGAAGAACACTTATATTTTTTGTTAAAAAGAAAGAGGTTTCATTGAGTTTTTTACAATATATATCCAGAACATAATAGGATCAGTATAAAGAATATGTATCCTTTACCCCCACAATGATGACATGCTTGATCAACTATATAAATATTAATAATTTTTCAAGATTGACCTTCATTCTATATATCAACGGTTAAGGGTCACGAAGGAGGTTATATCTAAGAAATATTTTTGTATGTGATATTTTCATTATTGATTCATAGTGATCCTATTTAGACTTACCAATTATCTTACTATCATCCCGAATTTAATGAATATTGTTTCTAGATACTTACATAATCAGTTTTTGGTAGTATTTATATACATTATTATTATATACATGAAGATTAAGGAAGAACATGGAGAACGTTTGAGTATTGTAATGAATACCCATAGGAAGGACATTATGTATTCTAAATTTACCTAGTATGAATTCTGGATTGAGATAGTTATATTATTGGGACATATAAACTCATGCGAGGGTATATTAGTGGATCATTCAAAGACAGATGTAATTAACTAATTTTCTAGACCAACCATAGTAACTAGGATATGTATTTTTCTTAGCTTGGAAGGGTACTACTAATGATTTGTGAGATATTTCTATTAGGTATATGATCTAAGATCAAAGTTCACTCATAATGAATATATATTCTATTTGATGTATGAATGTGAGTAAAAGTTTACAGAGCAGAAAAGAAGGTTTTCCAGCACACCTGTAATTACACTACCCTTTAGTAGATAAGGGTTTTTATATATTTGGTGATGCATTGAAGAAGGGAATAGGATGAATCCTTATGAATAACCATATGGTGATAGCATATGACTCATTCTAATTATTAATTAATGAGAAAAACTAATCGACTCATGATTTATAGTATTCATCAATAATTATTTTCATTGAAAATATGGTGGAATTATCAATATAGTAAATAATGTAATATATATATTAATTAAAAAATCGTGAATTATATATTCACATAGAAAGAGTTTAATATTTTACAAAGGATATGGTTGGAGTTGATTAACAATTATGACTACACAATACACTACCAACCTTGGAATTTGATTAAGGTTGATAATTATTCAAGTAAAAAATTTCATGCTGGTTTATAAATAATAAGGATTGAAGGAGATATAATATTTATGTATTTGAAGAATTTTGATCTTGATATATTTAATTAAGTGTACATATAATATCTTTCTTATATGAATTTTTAACCATACATACAGGTGAGGATTAATGAGTAATATAAGGGGTATGTAAAACTATATAAAAATTTGAGAAATGTTCCCAAGTTCAACCCTGATTATGATAGAATTATAGGGTTTGGGAACTGAGTTTGTGTCTCATCAATAGAAAACATGAAGATGGGTTTGTTATATGAATCCAATAGTCTATAACTATTTATTCATCTATGAAGTAAATAGATGTATAGATATAGTAAAGATTATTTATAGTGCAATAACATGAAAGTGCATATTATAGAGTATGAATCTCGATTCCTAGTATGCTAGAAAGTTAAAACTAAGTGATTAAATTCTTATGTGACGTTACAACCATTACCCATACCAGAATAAAAATAGAAAAACATTACCATAAAATTAATAGTTTAAATCCCTAAAACATCTAAAGGGAATAATTTTATTTGGGTTGTATTTGACCACCTTATGAATTCAATACACTTAACTTCCATCAGAGAATATTTCTCTACTGACAATATTACTGGTATATAAATTATAAATTTAACACCCCGAGATTTTATGAGATTTTTTTTTAATTTCTTCAATTTATTTTGTTGTACGCTACACCAAGATTATATTATACTATATGCAACACCCTATTAGATTTGCAGTATATGCAACAAAATTCTTGGATTTTGTTGCACATTATTTCAAGTTCGTTTGATAGAATTCATTTTATGCAACACTAATTATATATTTTTTCAATGTATAAATGAAATAAATTTGGATTTTGTTATACACAACACCAATAGATGATTTCCCTACACACAACACAGAATTGGATTGTGTTAAGAGTGACTTTCCTTGATAGCTTGCATTGTATGCGATATTGAGTTTTATTAAACAATGATATATTATTAAAATATTATTATTTAATGGGATATAAAAAAGATTTTATGATAATTATTTACCATATTTTAAATTTTATATAACATTATCATTAATCTTACTCATTTTCTAGAACCTGATATGAGAACAGAATTATTTTTTTGGGAAAAATATTTATTTGAAAACAAATGCAGATTTCCGACCTTTTGATGGAACACCCATTTAAAATATATTTTTAACACCATTGAAGTTAAATTTGACAATATAAACTTCTTACTTTTAAGTGGGATATAAAAAATAGTATTTTATTTAATTTTGTTTTGATAAAATTCAAATTTTCATGAATAGTGAAAAATATTGCATTTTAATTCGAAACTGCCTTTTCATCTAATTTATTTATATTGTTAGATTGTACATTTAATTGGTTTTAAAGTGTAATTGGATTATATTTTTATCATTTAATATAATGTTGGAATTGGATGTAATTTCAATTTTAAATTGGATGAAAACACATGTCAATCTTTTGATAGTTATTACTTATAAAAAAACACGCTTTTTGGTTTTGACAATGGAAATTAATTTTAAATTCATTACTGAAAATTCTACATTTTTAATTTTTAAAAATGTATTCCATATTTGGAATCATAATATTAACATTTTGTACATATGTACCTTTTACTTTTGGACTTTATGAATAATAACTTTAGTAATTATTTCATTTACCATGGTTAAAAGGTAAATCTAATATATAAGGGTAAAAGAATAATAATGTTATAATAATATTAAACTACCCTAACACATATCCTAATACTATTTTATTAGATAGTTCCAGCCATGGTAATCCTTGGGTCTATTTTGGGACCCCATGGATTCACTTGTATGTGAAGATGAAATTTTATAAAATTAATTTTACAAAAATATAATTATAACCTAATCATAAATCTTTTACTAAATCATTATTAATATAGTGTTATATAACTTCTCTCAAAGTCCATAAATAGTCATTATGAAGCTAAAAATATTTCATAAATCATTTGAATTTATTTGTAATTTTTATACATTAGATTAATATATTTATTTAGGACACAATTAAAATGTAGTGATTACCTCATTAATGAAAGATTCAAATAAATGAATTTATAAATATTAAAATATATTTAATGTGAATATTTTGATGTTATCCACGGATTTTAAGGATGAAATTTTACAATTAGATATGCATTAATTCCTTTGGTTCTAAGTAATAATGTGTTTATGATTTTTTTTTGAAAAATAAAGAATGAATAGTATCCAAAATTGACACAATTCATAAGTAAAAACATAAAATAGTTTTTTTAATGATATTAAATTCCTAAAAATATAAGATTTGGATAAATAGTTAATATAAGTCCAAATATGCAATAAATAACTTTTTTGGTTCATTTTACATGATGGGGTAATTACATTAACCCACAATATGAAAATAACATGAATCACAGTAAGATTAAAAAAAGGTAAAATAAGGGTTAAACAAAAAAGAAAAGGATAACAAAATGTTTCAAACCTATATAAAAATTATTGGATGATAGGTATTCAATATAAAACCATATTATAATTTAATTTAATATGTTTTGGACCATTTATATCGAAATTAAATTTATAATAAATTAATATTTTGAGAGTTTCCTAAAGTGCCCCCTCCTCTCTTATAAAAGGGCACCTCCTCCCTCTCATATTCACTCTATTTTAGCCTTCAAGTTTGTCCAAAACCTAAAAATTACTATTCTAAAATTCCCCAGTTAAATTATATAGGTGATGGTCTTCTCAAAATACTAACTCTAGTTCCCTAAGATGAAATTTATAGGAGGCATGTAGAGGAAGATGTTGTTTGTTCTACCAATTCTTTCAAATCTATTTCTTCTTCTACTTCATCTTCTTTAGTTGTTTAATTGTAAAGTAATAACATTAGTATCAATCATATAATGATATGTTATTTAAAATATGAAACAAACCTATTTGAAATTATATCCATCCTACAAAAAAAAACAAAATCACTGCATGTGCGTACTTACAGCTTACCGTCTCCACGCCATGGTGTAATCTGTTTTTCACCACCACCTTACTTTTATGGGTATAATACTCAAAATAATAACTATAGTGTATTATTATAATGAAATAATAATTATGATATATTATACACCATCCACTTCAATACCATTTAAAAATTATGGGAATGATATCGTCGCTTGTTTGTAAGTACGAATTACAGTCACTACAACGCGATGAGATCCATTCTCCACATTAACCATTAATTAATTATTATAATGTATATATATAATAAATAATCATGAAATATAATAAATAATAATTATATTGGATTTATGTATATTATTTTTCATTTACTTACTTCCATTCAATTCAATAAGGAAATGAAAACAACGTTCATGCGTACGTACAACCTACTGTCTCCATGAATAGTGTATTCCATTCCATTTATCTATCTATTATATATATATATATAATATATATAATATATAAATCATTTTTTTACATTATTTATGTAATTAAATCATGAACTAAGTAATATGATCAATGCTAACACGTATGATAAACGAAACGATATTACCCAAAAAGTTGCATTAACTTGGAATTGTTAAAAACGAGTAATATAAAGTCCAAAAAGGATCATATATTATTTCATAAATATTAGTATGTTTCTGATATATGTTAATAATATGTTTATAAACATTATAAAGGATATTTGGACTCGTATGGAGAGTATCAGTCCTAAGGTAAGGGAAATTTTTTCAACATCATTTTTATACTAGATTGCTTATACATAAATATTTATCCGGGATATATTTATCACCCATGCCTATTTTTTCATAAACTGTTTTCATGAGATTTTTACCATTATTATATGTATTCTTAATGTCATTTTTACCCATTTTTGACTTTTACTACATCGTATGGAAGGAATCCTTGTTTTTTTACCATACGAGGTACTTTTTTACTTTTCCAGTAAATGTATGAGGAAATGTTTTTTTTAACTTATACAATATGAAAATATTTTTACATATTCATAACACCTTATTAGCTTCCTCTACACATTTTCATGATTATTTTCTATAAAATTATTTTCTTTTAAAATTGAACAGCATTTTTGAGAAAATAAAATGTTTTTGAACAAGAAAGGATATGTTTTCTCCAGAATTAAGTTCATGTGTTTTATCAAAATTACTTTCCATATAAGATGACAAAGGGTTATGTATAAGTCCCTTTTATTACTTTTATTTTATTGTGTTTGTGATATAGTTATTTTTATGATTTCCATTTATCTTATAAGAATTATGTTATGATGAAATGATGTTTATGAATCCAATTTTATTTAATGGGTTATGTTATAATGAATGATTTATGTTTTGTGGAACATGTGATAATGAATCTATTATGAGATGGGTGAGACCTATATCTCCATCCAATTAATTGGGTAAAGATTTATATATCATGATATTAATATGAATGGAATAAAAAGTTAATCTGCTTCAGTAATACATGGCTAGAATGGAATGAAAACCCAGTTCATTAATGGAATTTGTCCACTCTGATGGCCTTGGAAACAATGCCCTGATTTCTATGGAAGTCATATTATTTTCTTATAAATTTCAACAATTTCATGTTTTATTCCAATGATATTATATCATGCTTAATGTTCCTTTATGATAAATGACTTATGTACTGCCAATATTTATTTCATGACTCAATATTTCGATTGTTAAGCTTTATGTTCATGTTTTATTGTTCAAATTTTTATGGTTTGTTTTATTTACTCTATGTTTACCCTTACTGAGGATTTGAGGACACGCTTTTTATGTTTTCTTTTTTCTTGGATATAAATAATTTTTTTAGTAGGATAAAAAAATGAAAATATCTTTATGGGAGATATTGAAGATCTTTCACCATGATTAGAAAATTATGTTCTGAGTTTCCAAAGACACTAAACAAATAGAGTATTTGGGCATATATTTTGGGTGATGTATTAAGTATTCTACAAAATAAATGTAATTTCCACATATGTCAAGCATGGGTTGTTAGAGTTGGTTTTAGATCAAAGGCTTAGTCATCCTTTGGAAACTATGATGCGAAAACTTTAGTGATATCCTTAGAGATATTTTTTAGGATACGTCTAGGGATTTATTAATGATAAGTGATGTATAGGTTACAAACCTAGGTTTTTTCTTATAATTATGACTAACCATGGGTTAAATTGAAGATATCATAGATTGAAATATTATAATTAATTTACATTACTTTTGTGTTTCTAATATCTGATATATATTTCTAACACTTTGATTTGTTATATTAATCAATATCCAGAACAACATAGAACATAGATAACCAGTGAATGTTTCAGATTTGTAAATTAGGGTAATTATGAAGATCAATTTTCTAAGTGGAAATATCATTAAGAGAATCTTAACGATGGTATGAGTATTGGTTATACTACTGAGGATAAAGTGATTGTAAATGATATATGAATGGTATATGATTTTCTTCCAGTATTGTTTATATTAAACCTATGAATCCTGAGGTTGTGAAACCTTAATACATGATTCATATTTTATGAAAATCGAAGATGATGGATCCTGAGTCATGGTTTAAGAATAAAGTTTGATTATTAAGGTGTATATGATTCTGAATTCAAAGATTATGTTTTATGAATCTTGAAATATTTAAATGTTTTTAGTATAAGTTTTTCATTAAGTATTGAAAAGAATTTATTGAATATTTTTAAGGAGCCAAAAAATAATTTAAGGGTAAGGTGATATACTTAGAGAACACATTATTAAGGGAATGATAACCCTTAACATGTCTCATAAGTTAAGATAATGATTTTTGGATACAGATATATTGGATTTGAATAAGTAAATTAAATGATGCTAGTTTCTTGGGAACTAATTATGGTGTTGTTGACAAGAGGTTTATGATATCATGGATGAAGTATACAACTTTTTGGGACTTAATGAATATATCCAATATGTTATGGAATAAGGAAACATTCATGTTTTATATAAGTATATATGGTAATTTAGGTTATTAACATGAATCAAGAGAATGCATGATGAAGTCAATCAAATTTTTGGAATGTGACCAATAAGATATATCTTATGATATATAGGGGATAAATTATTGTATTAACATTCTTGTTATATGATATTTCTTGTTTCGTTTGTATAGTGATATTTGATAGAAGTATTTGGGATAAGCCTAAAGGTTGGAATGAATTAAGTTTAACATATTATATTATTTTTAAGGCTTATTTTTTATATTATTCAGTAAATCTTATAAAAGTATAGTTTTAGAATAAGTAAAACCCACAGGATGGGCGATAACCCATCACGTTGGAAAGGGTTACGGGAATCGAATCGACAACCGAAGTGAGACAGGTCATTATTGCCAACCATTGGCATACGGGAAGTCCTTGGTTATTATAAATTAGTTTTATTTTATTTGAGAGGTATGATAGATGACGTTTGAGTAAATTCTTAAAACCATATATGATTAAAATAACCATAGACTGACTTATGTATGTTTGAAAACTTGTGATAAACTTTTTGTGATATAGACAGATGGAATAACCTGTCATTATATCGCATGATTTTCTATCACATAAGGAATGACAAATTCGAGTTCATTTATTTAAATAAGAGATGAAGTTGAAGTTTTTCATGGAACAATCAACGATGAGATTGTATTAAAATTAAGTAATTATTTCTTCTCATAAAAAAATTCATGAACTTTAGGAAAAAGAACTTGAAACCAAAAATTTTATCCTAGAACATTTTTACCTGATGAATTCGATGGTCCCTTAAATAATCATAGATTTATGGATTTATGGTAGTTAAATTTCCCCAAACCATATTCTCTATCACTATCCATCTAAACTTTATGGTTTGATTTCTCTTCAATTTCCATGTTTTCACTTACCACTTATATTATCCAATGTGGAAACCCGGTGATGAGTTACATTGGCTAACCATTATATTTCTAACATCACTTTTTCAAATGATGTTTTACTATCCCTTTTTTTATGTTGGTTTCCATGAATGAAAATTTCAAGTATAATACCATTTACAACCCAAATTAATTTCAAGGGAAAATTCATTTTAAGGGGGATAAAATGTAACACCCTGATATTCTATGAGATAAATTATATTTAATTTCATTAATTTATTTTTTTAAGCTACACCAATATTATCTTATGTTATACGTAACACCGTATTAGCTTGCAGTATACGCAACACTATTCTTGTATTTTATTTCATATAAGTTCAAGTTCATTTGATAGAATTCATTTCTTGCAACACTAATTATAGGCTTTATTCAATATATAAAGGAAATAAGTTTGTATTATGTTATATGAAATGCCAAATTAATCTTTCACTACACGCAAGACTGACTTGACTTGCATCACATGAAAGAGAGACCTTCCTCGATAGCTTGCGTTGTACGCGATACCGTGTTTCACTAAATAATGATATATTAATAAAATATTAATTTTTAATGGGATATAAACTAGCTATTTTGAATATTATTAACAATATTTATAATTTTATATAATATTATAATTCATTTTAAACATTTTCTAGAACATTATATGGGAATAAAATCAATTTTTTAGATAAAAGAAGTATTTTTCACAAAATGCAATTTTACCGCCTTTTGGTGGCGCACCCATTTTAAATCAAGTTTGTAACCATTTTAAAGTTAAATTTGACAATATAAACTTCTTATTTTGATGTGGGACATAAAAATTTACATTTTTTGTTAGTTTTATGTATTTGTCTAATAAATTTCAAATTTTAATGAATAGTGAAAAGTTATGCATTTTAATTCGAAAATGAATTTTCATCTAATGTATCTTTATTGTTAGGATTTACTTTTAATTTTTATTAAAGTGTAATTGGATTATATTTTTATCATTTAATCCAATATTTTTCATTGGATGTAATTTCACTTTTAAATTTGACAAAAAGACATGTTAATCTTTTCATAGTTGTTACTTTTTAAAACCCCCCTTTTTGGTTTTGATAATAGGAATTAATTTTAAATTAATTACTGCACTTATGTGTTTGGAATTTGAAAAATGAATTCCATATATGGAATCATATGTTAAATGTTTCTCAATAGGTACCTTTTATTTTTGGACATTATGAATAGTAACGTCCATAATTATTTTATTTACCATGGTTTAAAGGTAAATCTTGTAAATAAGGGTAAATAAAATAATATTATAAAAATATTAAACTACCATAAGACATGTAATAATCCTATTGCATGAGATATTTCCGATCATGGGTATCCTTGGGTCGTTTTTAGGACCCCATGGATTAACTTGGATGGGAAGATTACATTTTATAAAAATTAATTTAAAGTAAAGATAATTATAACCTAGACATTTATATTTTACTAAATAGATTTTAATATAGGGTTACATAATTGATCTATATGTATATAAATATTCATTATAAATATAAATTTATTTCCTAAATAATGATATTTTGTTTATAAATTTTAGACATTAGATGAATATATTTATTTATGACTCAATTATGATGTAGTGATTATCTCGTTAATGAATGATTCAAATAAATGAATTTATATATATATATAAATAAATTTAATTTGAATATTTTGTCACTATCAACGAATTTTCTAGCTTAAATTGATCTATTAGTGATTATTTAATGCCAATTTTATATATAATAAGGTCGTTATGATTTTTGATTTAAAAATTCTAGTATGAATAGTAACCAAAATTGACATAATTCATAACTTAAAACATAAAATAGTTTATTAAGTGATACTAAATTAATGAAAACCAAATTTTTGGCCCAATAGTTAATATAAGTCTAAATATGTCATAAATAACATTTTTTGGGTTGTTTGACATAATATGGTAATTTCATTAACACACAATGTATAAATAACATGATATCACGGTAAGATTAAAAAAGGTAAAATAAGGGTTAAACCAAAACTATAAGGATAAAAAAAATGTTCAAAAAATTTATAGAATATATTTGATGATGGTTATTAAAACCAAAATCATCTTATGTTCAAATTAAATAAGTTTTGGACCATTTTAAATCTAAATTTAATTTATAATAAATTCATATTTTTAAAGTTTCCTAAAGTTCCCCTCCTCTCTTATAAAAGGGAACCTACTACCTCTAATTTTCACTAAATTTTTAGCATTCATGTTTTTCCAAAACCTATCCATTTCTCTTATAAAATTACCCAGTTATATTATATAGGTTATGGTCTTCTCAAAAGACAAACTCTAGTTCTCTAAGAGGAAATTTAATTGAGGCACGATGAGGAAGAGGTAATCTATTCTACCGAATATTTAAATTTTATTTCTTCTTCTAATTACTATTATTTAGTTGTTTAATTATAAATTAATAACATTAGTATCACTAATATACTTATATTTTATTTTAAATATGAAATAACCCTATTTAAACTTCTATCCATCCTATGAAAAAACAAAATCACTGTGCGCGCGTACGTATGGTTTAGCGTCTCCACATCGTGGTGTAATTTGTTTTTCACCACCACTTTACTTTGATGGGTATAATGGTGGAAATATTAATTATATAGTATTATTATAAAATTATACTAATTCTGAGAATTTATACACCGTCCAATAAAATATCATTCAACAATTATGGGAATAATACTGTTGCTCATGCATACGTACGACTTCCTGTCTCCATGATGCGATGAAATTCATTCTCCATGTTAACCATTAAAGAATGGAAATAAAGTATATATAATAAATAATCATGAAATATATGACATAATAATTCTATTATATTTAGGTATATATGTTTTTCATTTACTTACTTCCATTCAATTCAGTAAATAAATGAAAAAAGCATACATGCATACTTACGACCTACTGTCTCCAATAATGGTGTATTCCATTTCATTTTCTATAAATTAAATATATATTTATATACCTAATATATATGATATATAAATCATGTTTTACATTCTGTAAGTAAGTAAATTATGATCTAAGTAATATGATCAAGAATAACAAGTCAAAAAGTGTACGATAAACGAAGTGATATTACCCGAAATGTTGCATTAACATTGAATTGTTGATAATTGGGTAATATAAAGTCATAAAATAATCATATATGATATCATAAATATTATTATGATTCTTTTATATGTTAATAATATGTTTAAAAAAATTATATTGGAGTTTTGGACTTTTACGGAGAGTATCTGACCTAAGGTAAGGGATAAATTTTCAATTTCATTTTTATACGAGATTGTTTATATTTAAGTATTTATTAAGGATATATTTATCATCCATTTCCATGTTTTATAAAAATGTTTTCAAAAAATAACTAGCATTATTATATGTATTTTTAAGTCAATTTACCCATTTTTTAATTTTACTACCTGGCATGGAAGGAATCTTTCTTTTGTTTACCATTCATGGTACTTTTTGAATTTTCCAGTAAAAGTACGGGGAGAATGTTTTTTTAACTTAAACGACATGAACTGATATTTTCATCTTCATATTGACTTATTAGATTACTATACATGTTTTCAAGATTTTTTGCAATAATATTATTTTCTTTTAAAATTTAATGGAATTTTTTAGAAAGAAAAAAGTTTTTGGGGAAGAATGGATATTTTCCTCAAGAATTAGGTTCAAGTGTTTTATGAAAATTATTTTCCATCTAAGATGACACAGGGTTATGTATTTACCCCTATTATTAATTTTATTTTATTGTTTCTATGTCAGAATTATTTTTATGATGTATATTTGTCTTATATGGATTATGTTGTGATGACATGATGTTTAAGAATCCCATTTTATTTCAAGGGTTATGCTATGATGAATGATTTATTTTTTCTCGAACATGTGAGAATGATTTAGTTACAAGATGGGTGGGAATTATATCCCCCCTTAATTAATTAGGTAAATATTTATATCTTATGAGATATATATAAATGGAATGAAAAGTAAATATGGTTCAGTAATACATGATTGGAACAACAAGTAAACCCAATTCAGTGATGGACTTTGTCCACTATGATGGTCTTGGCAACAATGCCTTGGATACTATGGAAATCATATTATGTTCTTATTAGTTTTCCATAATTACATGTTTTATGCCAATTTTATTCTATCATTGATAATGTTCATTTATAATCCATGTCTTAGGTACTGACAAGGTTTAATTCATGACTCATTATTTTGATATTTAAACTTTATAGTCATGTCAGAGTGTTCAAATGTTTATGGTTTGTTTTATGTTCTCCATGTTTTCCCTTAATGATAATTTGAAATAACTTTTTTTTGTTTTTTCTTATCTCTAAGATATAAATATTGATTTTAGGTAGGGAAATTAGGGAATATCTTTATGGGATATGTTGATGATCATTCACAAGGATGAGAATATTATGTTCAAAGTTTCCAAAGACACTAAACCAATATGGTCTTTAGGCATATATTTTGTGAAATTTTTAAAGGATTCCTAAAAACAAATGTATTTTCTTTGTATGTAAATATTGGGTCATTAAAATAATGGTTTTTTGATTTCATGGAGTACCACTCTCAATTATATCTTATCAATATCGAAGGATTACCTCGATGTTCTAGGGAATTCTACCACATGATCTAGATATAGAGTTGAGGTTAGTAGTTAATATTATATTTATATATATGATCAGTATGATAGGACCATTAAAACTATAGAATATGTGTTTAGATATTTCTATATAGATTTTAAATATTTTTTGGACAAATACCTTCCTTTGATAGAATTTTCTTATAATAATAGTGTTAACCAGAGCATACTGATGGATCATTATGAACTCTTCAAGGAAAGGAAGTGAAGTAATCAAAAACTCTTGGATGAAGTTACATAATGAATGCTAGTGGGGCCAAATATATATAAGAAAATGGTAAATATAGTTATAGCTATCTAGAAGCAGATTAGAGTAGTTTAGAGTTGATGAAAAATTTATATAGACAATCATCTATAGATCTAGAGTTTAATGTTTTTGATAATGTTTTCTTATGAATATATCCTTGGAAGAAGGTTATGATATTTTTAAAGAATTTAAACATGACCCCAATATATATTTATCCCTTAGAAATTCATGATCAAAATGGGATAGTTTCTTATATATTTGTACTTCCATCAAATCTCTCATATGTTCACAATTTATTCCATGAATCTCTCCTAAGAATGGACATTATTGATCCTTCACATGAGATGAAATAAAATGTTATACCACTGGAGAATGATATATTATATGAGGAACAATCAGGGGAAATTTTATATTTAATATTGAAAGTTATATAAAACAATTCCACTCAATGGGTCAAAGGATTATGAAAAAAACCATTAATTTGAGAAATCAATGAAGGAACCTGAAGATGTGATAAGGAAAAAGTATCCTAAGTTATTTATATTAGAGTGAAAAAAAATTGAGGGATAAATTCATATTAGGGTGAATTATATAACACCCTAATATTTTATAATATATTTTCCCTTAATAAATTGGATAGATAACTTTACATGCAACAAAGAGTTAAAATGAACGTTGGTATACTAAAAAGATGTTATTATTTATTTTAATAGTCATATACTAACTTTTGGATTGGTGGGTATGAACAGTACTAACAAAATTATTAAAATTTACTATTTAATGATGTATAAAATTAATTCATTTTCTATCAATTGGTTAAAATTTAAAATAAATTTATATAAAGCTATAAAGAGTCTTAAAAACAATTTTTAGGTGCATAATGTGTTTTTTAAAAAATTAAATTACACTTTATTAATATATGATTTTAACTAAAATTTTATATAATTTATTCAAAAAAAAATTGTTAACATTAATATCATAGATTTTTACATGAAAAGTAATGAAGTTTAACTTTGTTTTATGCTTAAAATTCATTTTTTCTGAAAATGGTCTTCTTTCTGATTTATGGGTTTATTTTAAAATCAATTTCAAAAACTTAAGTAAATTTAATGTTGAAAAATGGATTATATATTATTAACCCTAATATTTTCTATACTTTAATATGTTAAACTTAATTTATTTTCAAAATGATAAGTAAAAACTATAAAAATGTGTTTCCATGGTTAAAGTTAAAACTAGTTTACAAATGGTAACCTTAGAGAAAAGGTTTAAAATTTCACACAAAAAAAGATTTTATTTTATTATTTCATGTTATTTATACCTTAAAGTTCTTATATTTTATTATTTTTAATTTTCTATCCACTTTAATTGAGTAATACATTATTATATTTTAATCTTTTTAAAAATTTGAAGTGAGTCCTCTCCCTCCCTTATAAAAGTATTCCAATTATCCTATATTACATACATTTTATGAGCCTTTTATATCATCCAATATATACCCTAATCCAATAATATCATCCCCCCATGTAATAGTGTCCTTATTTGGTTTATAATACCATCCTTTTAAAAGATTAATGTGTAAGCCAAAGGAGGTTTCTCAATTTTGTGTTATAACTCTTAGTAGAGTACTTTTAATTTTATATCTTTTTATAAATACTCTAAATACATGAATTTTATTAAAAATTATTGAATTTAGTATCTTTAGTACAATTAATTTTTATTATAATTATTCATAAACCATTTTATCCTTTATTTATTCAAATGAGAATTGAATGTATCACTCGGGAATAAAAGTTGACTACCGCATCCACTTAGAGATACACTTCATTTTCCACAAACATCATTCATGCTTGGTAATTATCACAAATATTATATTTTTATATGATATTTATTAAATAATTATACTACTATAATTAGAATATTTTATATTATTTATTATATCTACATTCATTGGAAAATGATAATGTCACTCATGCATACATGTGGACTACCATATGCATGAGGCAATGTGACTAAGTTTCCATCATCACTTTATATGAATAAATATAAAGTTTTATAATATTAATCAATATAATACGTATTTCATGATTAATATTATTTATATGATGAAATTATGTCCATGATACAATTATCAAAACCATCATACTGAAACCTGCATGAAAAAAACCAACTCTTACACAGATGTTCATTTTAATAAATAAATTGTTAATAAAATCATAATTTGAAATTAAAAAGGAATGATAAATAGAATTTTTTTTAGTAAATTTCACCAAAGACACTAAGAAACATTCTTATATGGTCTCAAACTAAGTGTATATATAATCTCATAAATTTTCATGTTTTTTATATTAAGAATAAATATTATTTTCGACTAGTGGAATAACAAGAATTCAAGTATTCTTGAACAAATAAATTCAACCAGGATATACAAGAGTTTAGAATATATGAGTTTAATTTAATCTCTTGTTTCCAATTAATAGGGTATTAAATAAATATTTATTTACATGCCAATTTAATTAATATATTAATATAAATATTATTTAGGTATGAGGATATTAAGAAATATATTTATTCATAAATTTATTAAATATACTACTTATTTATTGTATTATATTTATCAAGAGGTTTATAATGTTTGAGGTAATTATTATTTTAAATTAATTATAAATTAAATGTGAAAGATAATCCCAAGGAGATTTTGAGGTTTCCTTCATACATTTTGTCATATTTATCCATTGAAACCAATAAAAAATTTCTAAATCAGGAACCTTCTCACCATATTTGTTGCACACTAAAACCATCAAGTGGAACCAGTGCAGTCAAATTATGATTAATAATTATTTATAATTTATTTATAAAAATTCAGGTGTTTTTTATTATTAATTTATATAATTTTATTGTTAATCTAAAAATATATATAACATATTTATTTGAGTTTTTATAGCCAAGAATATGTTAGAAATATAGGAAAACACACTATGATCCCATCAAAAATGGCAAGGACATTGCCTGCATGAGAAAAATACACCTAGTGTAAAGGTAAATTATATGTCACTTATAAATATTCAACCACTCAAGGAGGAGTTTGATACAATCTTGTAACATTATGTGGATTAGTACATAGTCTTATAACTATCCTTGTATTGACAGCTGGTGTAGCACGTGATTTTAAGGGGAATGCATGTTATTTAGCTAATTTATATGCAGTGTGACCCTTCACAATTTTACCTCACATATAACATAGCATATTTTTTTTGGTAAAATATGAATCATTATTACATATCATTCGTTGACTACTAGTGGAGTGACATGACCAAACATTGACTACATGGTGTATAGCAAGCTATACACCTTATATAACATGTGACAACTCACGCAAGATAAAAAATGAGTTCTTAAGCATGTGGTGAGGGTCATCATGAGGGATAATTTTAGTGAGGAAAAAACTACAAGTAATTTATTCAATTTTACTCACAATATGATAGGAATCATTCTAAAATAGTTACATACTGAGAGATTTTCAACATGTCATGTGTATATAAATGCTTAATTTTTATAATCAATGTAAATTCTATAATTAAATGATGTCTAACAGTTTTCATAGACACCATATTCTTCACATTAACATCTATAATTACACTCCATGTATATTTATGGAATTCCATGTGGTCATAAACATCACATAGATAATGAATCTTTACCTAATTAACAACATTCCACATATATCCACACACACAATATAGGAAGACATGTTGTGTAAGTAAAAAATGAATAACAAGGATCATATAAAATGTGGTTCACATGATGTTTAAAGTGATGATACATGGTATATAACTATTATATACCTGAAATAAATTTAATCTGACAATGAAGGTATGTTCTATGTCACCCACAAAGTAAACATCATGTACTTAGTTATTCTAAAATTTGAAATTAAATTTCACTAATTCATGAAAACAACAGTGGATATGAATATTATTATACCACTAGAAATTTTAAAAAAAAATATTAATATAGAAAATTGATTAAATAAATAGTTTATTAATTTATTGATTCTTTTAAATGTATCTTTATAGCAATTAATTGGAATGAATGTCAAAAATTCTGAATTTATTGTCACGATTTGTTGTGATTGTTCATGAGCAAGATCAGTATGTGTTTTTATTGAATTTATTTTTATTGAATTTTTTATTTTATGGTTTTATGTGACAATTTGTTATTAAATTAGATAACATTATCTAAAAATCATCCCTCCCTCCTTTATTATGCAAGGGATTTTATGTCCAAGGTTTATTTTATGTGACCCTAAACCCCGGGCACCCCTCTCTTATAAGTGAGTAAAAATAAGTGAAATATACATATCCCAGGTAGAGAAAATGATTTAGGACCTAATTTGGGGTGAATCCAACCAAGGAGATTCATGGGATAATGGGGAAATAGTGTAAATTGACGTATGAAAGGCCTCAAGGAATTATTTTCCATAGGTTCAAGGTTGGTTTATCTACTGTCAAAAAACCAATCGATAGATAAAGGCTCATGATCGTATCATATATATATATATATATATATTATTCTATCAGTTAATGGTAATTTATTTATTTATGTGATACATGGTTTATCTAGATGATTAAAGGTGATCAAATAGAGAAATAAAAATTAATAAGCATTCTAAGACAAAGAAAAAGTAAAATTGTTATATAGAAATTATTTTATCAGACATTGTTAACTAATTATGTAATTTTAATGTAATATTTAAAATCATGTAAAAAATAAAATGAATAATGTTTATACATAATTTAAATAATATTCATTAGGAAAAATATAATTTCCTGAAATATCTTTCATCTTCTCAGATAAGATGCAACGTTATTCAAAAATGTCAATTACTTCATATTAGGGGAAACTTTTCAATTATTATGGAGTCTTAAAAAATATTATGGGTTGAATTAACTAAATTTATATTAAGGGTAATTACAATATTCTAGTTAATTCAATTTGGATGTTAGAATTAAGAAAATCCATGTATAAGATTCCAGTATTTGTTAGTCAACTAAACATATCATGGACCTATGATTTAATGAATTTTGAAAGTAAATCTTTCCTAAATACCTTTTAGAAACTTTCATGGAAATAGTCATGGTTATGAGAAGGGTAATATGGATCCTTGAAATTGGAATATTCAAGTGATCAGATATTCTAAATCTATACTGACGAATGTTGGGATTTCATATAATAATGGGAGACATATAACATTTACTTATTACGTAATAACCAGTAATAAATATAATGTGATAAATATATTTATTTATTTATTATAGGTAATTATGATGAATTTTAATGTGTCAATATCATTATTATCTATCTTGGATAATTACAATCTTCTAACCAGTTCTATCTTCTAGGAATGGTACAAGTTCTTACGTATTGTACTATGCGAAGATCAAAAGTTTTATGTACTGGAGTTCTAATTTTCTACATATACCTCTTAAGAGGTAAGTGAGGAGGATAATTTTTTTTTAAAACATGGATGATGTATTGCATATCCAATTCCTCATGTTATCATTAATTACTACTAAGCTATAAAAGATTCACAAATTCATATATTCATAAACCATGTTTTCAAATATCTATGATCTATATCAGGATAATGTAATGAGAGAGAAGTATAAAATATCTAATGAACTATTTCTATGAAATATAATAGAAGTAGTTCCAGAAAGACCTCTTGTAGTTAAGATAGGTGGATACATTTGGTGTATTAGAATTCTAGGATTTAAACTTCTTAAAGAATTAAGAAGATAACTTATTTTCCTCTTTCTACCTTTGAGATTATCAATTTTATATTGTGAATTTCAACACAAAAAATATAGGGAAGAAGTTATCAAATATATTAACATCTATTATCCAATTCAATAAACATATAAATCATGAAAAAACTTTTTTCCTTTTGGTAAAAAAGATGAATGTTAAGAATAAATAGTCTAAAAAAATTAAAATTCTAATACATATTCACACTACCCTTCTAAAAAGAGAAACAAATCACAAGGTGGCTAAAGAAAGAGATAAAATATTATTTGATTGTGTGAAAAAAGGACACTGGAAGAAGAAAATTGAGTTGGTAAATAATCAATGGGGATCTTTGGATATATTTTTTATTGATTTAAATCTATGAAGTTTTATATATTGAGTATTAGATTTAGATTATTGTTTTCAATTTCGTATGAAAATATATAAACCAAGTAAGTTTCAGATGATTTCTAAAGGTGATATGGGTCCTCGAGCTAGAAATAGAACATGACTAACTATGTTGATTATTGGGGACTACCACTGTACATGTACAACTAGTTTTTTTGACTATTAATAGATTTTTATTATATTGTCTGTGTAACCAAGATCGTCTTTTATGTGTTGAGTTTAGACATGGATGGTTTTATTATCATGTTCATAATTTAATAATGATAGTTTTATAAAGATAAAATATTTTATGGATTGTTAAATTTAAATAATGGTATTTATATACTATAATATGAAAATAAAATATTATAAATAGGTAAATAATCAAGTTTACATGAATCATATAAAACATGGTTGTAGTATCAAAAAAATTGTCATTTAAATTAGAATCATTTTTAAAACAATTATACCATGAGGGTATATTCAAATTATTTTGAGCTTAAACCCTTAGATATGTGACATTCTTGTTTAAAAGAAAAAATTACCAAGACTATATGTTATGGGAAATGTTAAACATTCAAATATCTTATAGAATTTGTTTATAAATATGTGTGTATAAATTTTATGGAAAAATCTAGAGGTAGATTTTATTACATGATATATTTTACCTTCATCATTAGTATTTTTTGATATATCTACATAATTAGGTATAATTATGATTCCTTTAAGATATTTAAGGTGTAAAAGAATGAATTATATAATCATATTATTAAGAAAATACTAAAACATCACTTAAAATGAGGTTGGGAGTTTCTAAAACAAGAGTTTATTGATTTTCAAAAAGTGTTTGGGATAATATCCCATGTCACTTATCCTTATAGACTATAGTGGAATGGATTTAGTTAAAGGAGGAACCATTTGGTTTCAATAGGATCTAATAACACTTGTTAAATGACAAAAATAAATTTAAAAACCCATACCATTATCGACCATGTAAGAAAAAATAAAATTGTGTATACTAAAAATGAATAACCAAGGAAACCATTGTGCCCTTAACTGAAGAAAATAACTACATGATTTTTCACTCATAATTGATGGGAATCATAATAGAGGAATCCAAATGACATATCTCTTTCTAAGTGTACACAGGATTCTAAATCACCTGATTTTTTGTTGGGATTACCCTTCTCACCATGTTAGGCTAACACCTAATCGTGTAAATATAGAAGAATAAATATAGCTTCATGTAAGAGGGAGTTTCATCAAATAGTGAATAATATACAACAACCATCATGACATATCAATTGTACTTATAAAGTCCTCATGGTTGATCCTCAATTTTACATTAATTAACTCATATGGAAAAGGTTAATTCATACATCGACCAGAACTCTCGACCAATTCATAAAATGTTCACAAGATTTCACCTCCCATCCATTTCATCATATTAAATGGTTATTAATGAAAATAATATGGTAATGATTTGGTAGAACAAAAACAATTTTCATTATGTTACCTAATTAATCAATGAAAATCTCTTTATAATATAGAACATTTTATTGTAGAAATTTCACGGGAAGTGGCCTTATTATATTCATCAGTAGCACCTTACAATTGAAATGGTAGTGGTATGAAGTAAACTTTTAGTTCTTTATAGTACAATATAATTATAAGATATGATATTTCTATATGCATCACATGAATAAAAGGTTTTAAGGCATATTTCCTTCAACCACGCACATACATTAAATCCTAAAAGGCTTACATGCCATTCCACATTATATCTTATCATATACAGTAACTGGTCAAATCATAACTAATTTTTTTTACATATAATCCAAAACACTTTAGGAATGTTATGATTATAATTTTAATGTATCAATTCATATGAAATATCTTGTTAAATACCTTTTAAAAACTATTTTGGATTATCTTTCAATCAATTTTAGATAATCTCACTAAGCCAAAATCAATCCTCATTCCGTCAACCACAAAATGTTACACTAAAGACCATTATAACATCGACAAAAAAATGAATATTTGAATCTATAAATGCAAGCAAAGAGTAGCCTCTAGAAGATAATCAATACTACTCAAGTTACAAAGGGATAGAGTGAGATCTCAATAAAACACACACACACAGAGATATATATATATATATATATATATATATATATATATAAGTGTCTACGCATTGTATCACATGTTAGCATGTATTCTTATACATTCATGTCACAACTATATTTTTTTTTCGTCATTTTTTAGTTATCTTTTGGATTTTAGTTTATATATTGATTTCCTGCTGTGACAATTTTTAATTTTGAGGAATCTATTTTTTTATTTATAGTCTAGATTTTCCCCTTATATTTACATTTTGATTTTTGAGAAAAATTAATGTTTTGGGGTAAATAGAAGATTATGCATGGTTTAGAAAACCATGCATCCTTACCCAGTTATCTGTGTGGACAAGTTTCATTTTTAGATAGAGAATCATTACATCGTTAGCACATAGTTTGTAAAACATGTGGGATAGCCATGAAACATGTTATACTTTGATAGTAAGGGGTTTATGATTGCTTCATGGTTTGAAAAACTATGCGGGAAAACCATGCGGCCTATCGTGGTCATTAAAAATTGTATTGTTTTCATTATTTCCCCTCCCTAATTCTAATCATATATCACCCCACTCATCCCAAATCAGGATTTTCTACCCTAGGTGCTTCCTCGTATCCCTCCTCCTTTTTAGGGCCTTATTTTAGTGGTGGATTTGTAGTTATTTCTACAATAAATCTTCATAAAAGTTGTTCTTATATTCGGTTTCCCAGCATTTTTATGGTTTCCCATATTTCTAATTGAGGTTTTTATTTAGAAATTTGTGTGTCCAATTTAGGGTTATATCATGATTATCAAGGTTTTATCTTGATGTTTGTTGTTAAAAATTTAATAGTTAGGGTTTTATTTGTGGTGCACATAAGGGTTTGAATATTTTTCAGGAAGTCTCAAAGTGTGAGGCAGGTGGTTCTATATCTGAACATTTTTAGATTATTTTGATATGATTTAGTTTATATATAAATTGTTTCTATTAATTATTTTTTGGTAAAAAAATATATTTAGGGAGCACTCTGTAATTCATATTTTTTGAAAATTGGGTTTTCAAAGAAAAATGGTGAAAATTTGTAAGTGATTTTTTATTCATCTAATATGTATTTTTATGTTAATGTAAAAGGTGTTAAGGGGGGTTATTAATGGATTTTAAGATGATAAAGATTTTGAAAGTAGGTTTTTGAAGTAAAAATGGATTACTTTGGAATATTGGATTTTGTAGGGAAGTTTTAATGTGATTGTTGAATTATAAAAATTAAGGGAATCTTATTTTAAAGTGCAATTGATTTGTGTATGGATTTAAAACTATTTAATTCCAATAAAATGGTTATGTTGATTATGTATCTTTCTTGTGATAATTTCAAATTGGTTTTATAAACCTTCCACGTATTGGGAATTATATCTAAAAAAGGGGTTTTGTGTGTTTGAAATGCAACGTGGTTTTCATTATGTAAATAGTGGGTTCCTGGTGTATTCATAATTTTTATCATGTGTATGTGAAAATATTGTTTGGTGTTACATTAGAAATTATAATTTGAGCATAAATGGAATCCCATGTATCTATATGGGCTTACTAGATCTAGTATTATAGTGTTATAAAAGTTGAAAGACCCATTTTCTTCTAGTGGATTGACACTATTTGATATGGAAGTGGAAATTCCTAATTTCACTTAGTTGAATTGATGATTACAACACTAAAGAAACATTTAGTATCATCAAAGACCACTAGTCCCATGGGGTGTCCCCTCCTAGTGGCTCATTCATGAGAAATATTATGGTTGTGGTTACTATACAAAGTTTCACTGAGGTACATGTTTCTAATGTCTCACTCAAGCTAGATTACCCTTAGGGATTTTACCCACGGTTCTCTATCCCTCTTCTGTGGCATGATGCTCTTATACAATGGTACCATTCACAGGTATATAGTGGAACTTGTGTTTATTTTTTTATAATTTAAATTAACTTAATATTATTTTGTAATGGTTTTTCTTAAAAGTGTTCACTTGAAAATGGTTCTTCTTGAAATTTTTCAAGAAAATGTTTTGAACCATTTTTTCATGATTGAGAATGTTAATTTTTCATTTAATTTTATATTAAGAAACCTTCTATTTTGGTTGACTTCCTACTGAAATTTGGTTTACACCATACATACACCATTGAGTGTATCTAGAACTTATTTGTTAGACTCATGTAAAGCCACCATATTTGATGACTGTAGATCCGTATTTCTAGTGTTCCTTGTTGTATGTGTTAGTGTTTACAGCTTTATGGTGATGTCACTCCTTTTGAAAGATGTTTTTTTGGATGTTTTGTATTTTCCCATTTGTTGAAGTATTTTTGAGTTTTGTTCCAAGTTTAAAACATTAAATATTGGAATTATTATGCCTTATTTGGTTTTGGTTATTCATTATTGAAATGTTGATCTTTGCTGGTTATTTATGATTATAGAAAAGTGTGAAATCATTCCCAAATCCTACTATTAATACCCAAGAACTAGTTTCTAGCCCATTTATACCAAGAACACCCTTTGGGACATGCCACATATAGAGACAGGTGTCGGGTTGGGTGAAACCCCATCTTTTATTGTGAGAAATTGACATTATTTCCATGTTAAACTCATTTGGGTCAAGTTATTTAGGGAATAGTTTGTATAGACCATAGTTAGGATAGTCAGGTCTTGAGGTTATGGTTTAGAGTAGGGTGTATGGACAGTACACATCATGATGGGACTCAAGTTCCCATTGGATATCATTTTTTATTTGAGTCATTGGGTTCTTGTGGTTTCTTGATGTTTTGGAAATAAAGTGGGAGATTGGATAGTGATCTCTATAAGCACGTAGGGCCTGACCATCCATGTGGAGCTAGGGAAATGGTGTATGAAGACTCTCTATGATGGTGGTGTGGTTGGACTATGGCTTCCAACCATATGGCCATGTCACCCACTGACACTTGTTTCCCCTTATGAATTGTCTTGAGTCTTTTAGGGTTTTGAAAATTGTTTTGAAGTCCCTTGTTTTGAAATTGAGAAAAATTGGATTTTAAAGTGGAAATGGGTTGGTTTTAGAAATATGAAAAATGGTTTTTCAAAATAAATTTGAAGAAGTATTTGGAAAATTTGACTTTTTAAAATGTTTTTTGAGTAAATGGGAATGATATTATCATGATTAAAATTTTGTAGTTGAAACTTGCGGCATATCTAAAATAGTTCATTAGACAACATGAACTATTTCATGGAGGGTTTTAGAAATCTATTTTATATGAGATTATATTCTGAGTAAAGGTAAAATGATTTAATTTATATGATTTGGGTGTGTGTTTTGACTTTATTGTGTGTTAAATTGTGAAAAGGTTTTTGAATTTTTGAAGTGGGATTCCAAATTAAAAAATTGAAGAGTGGAATGCATGTTTTTTCTTGAAATGTGTTAAGGTTTTATTTTTACCTATCATATTTCCATTATTGACTAAAAGTATGATAAGTGTGGAATATTTGGATGGTTAATGACATGATTTGATGGGTACAAGGTTTATAATGAGGATATTCATATGTTAGACTCTATAGAACACCTTCATTGAGCATTCAACCCTCCAAGATTTTTTTATTTTCAAAAGCACCTTTGAAATAAGATTTTATTTTTTGGTAACATGTAGTTGTGTGGTATATCTCGTTGTGATTTGGGAATTTTTTTTCATGGTCTTTAATATTGAAATAATTCTTTTTTTGAGTGATGTTTCATGTTTTCATTTTGTTGATGATGTGGGTTTTAGATTATGGTTAGTGGGTTCTTCTAAAAAATGTTCTTGGAAGAATTTGAGTAGGTTCCCTTTGTGAGTTTAGTGTTTATTAGGTATGTTTCGGATGATGGACTAGTTTTATTAAGTCTTCGGTTTCCTTGATTGATAATGTATTCCCCCATAATGAATTGATGCATATTCTAAGTGGGACCACAGGTGGTTCACAATTGGCAGAACCTCTAGTTGATCAATGTAGTGTATTTATTCTCGAGTTTCAACAATTAAATCCACCTCTCATTTTTTTAGTTAAGAGGATCCTCTCGAAGTAGAAGGGTGTGTGCAGTGATTGAAATAATTGATTAAATATGAAGTTTCCACCATTATTATTGAATATGTGAGTGTTTTTTGACCTCTTTTTCTAATGTGTTGAGGCATGTGGTTTTCATCGAAGCTGTGTGAAGAAGGAGTGCTTGAGGCAGTTGATTTTCCCCCAGTCCCTAGAAGTAATGAAGAGATTATCATTAAAGAGATTTAGAATCGGCCTAAAGATGTTGGTTTTGGATGTGGGATTAAAAAAAGCCACTTCATCGAAAAAACCTCTACCTATTTATAGGGATAGTGTGATGTTTTGTGATTGGTTTAAAGTATCATTCTTTATAAAAAATATTTGGCTGTTCTAATCATATATAATGTTGTTTTATAGTGTCATTGTTTCCTGAAAAGTACTAAGGTGGGTGTTTTATAATATTTAGTGGAATCATAGTTTAAAGGAGGCATATTTCTTCCTTGTATATTCTTAAATTTTTGGTGTTTTAAATGGAGGTGTGTTCTGTGGGAATTTTATTTCTTTTGATTCTTGTTCTAGGTGAAAGTGGATAATTCATGTCCATCCACCAATCCCCTTTCTTGGATAATGTGCAATGTTGGAGCTAGTCGAGTCTTTTAGTGTGTTGTGTTCTGTTGGTGTAGTCTATATTGCACAGTGGTCGCTTGTGGAACCAAAATAAGGAGTTTAGATAGAGGATATTCCACTCTCTACTAGCCCTGAGATGCTTCAAACATCTGAGATCATTGCATAGGCCACAAAGTAAAGTTGTTACACAGTCAGGGATCGTGTGGGGTGTGAGAGACTTTGGTCCATCATGGGCTCCAATGTTTTATGTAGACATTTCAAGACTCTCTATTGTAACTCCTTTATTTTGAAATGGTCCAATTTAGTAGAAATGGGGTTAATTACTTATTCATCATTAGGATACCTACGGTTGAAAGAGTTCCTTATTGGTTATAAGTTGTATTGGTTGTCTCATTTTTCTAAATTCTTATAGTGGGATCATTTCAGATGAGAATTTTCATATAGTTACCATTTTTTAGTTATCATTCATTAGTTGGCCTTAGTTTTAGCTAGTTTTTTAAGATGGAGTTTTCTCATTATGTTCTTCACCTTATGGTGGGGGGTTTTAGTTTATGGGATAATTTTCTTGGGATAAAACATGGTAGGTTTTTTTGGAAATGGTTAGATTTTATAAAATGGTGGGGAGACTCACTGTGGGTCTCATTGTGGTTTATTATTTTCATTATTTGGTTTTCCTAGTGAGGAGTCTATCCGGGCCTCAGATTGTGATAAGCTTGTTCAGTATTTCGTAAATCATGATATTGATAAGATTCATTTAGAGATGCAGGCTTTGAGTTTCCCTTCCAAGTAAACATGGGTATTTTCAACATTCTAAATGGTCTTGTTTGAATCAAGAATTTCAAAAGTTTTGGTTTGGGTTTGTTTATTCATTTTAGGTAATAAGTATGAGTATCGCTTTGTAATGTCAAAAGTGTTATTGGCCTGATAGGTTGTATTAATTAGTTGTGAGAATTACTTTTCCTTTTTCAATGAATTGGAGTTTTTTTAGCTTTCTTGAGGAATAAGTTGTATGCTGGGGAGTCCATTCTAGCCACATGAGTTAAATATAATTCATGTATCTTTCCATTTTGGGGGTTCTTATTGTAGGTTTCCGGTGCAGCGGAAGCATGTTAGTGGGTTTTCCCAACATTAATTTTAGCATTGAACAATGTTCAATCCAAGATCCTTCACATTAATAAAATGTCGGATCCTCAGAATAGAAAAAAGAACAAAAAGAAAGAGAAGGGCCCCAGAACCATTAAGAGGATCATCATATGTTGGTTATAATTAATTTTATTAATTGATGACAATTAACCTTATGGAATTATTTTTTCATGGATGTTTTCCGGTCATGTTTTGATGTGATTCATCATTGTGTCACAGAAGACAAGTGTAGTCTTCCTCTAGCGGTGATCCACACATTCCCCATGTATCTCTGGACGTCGCCAAATGAATCTCCGGGTGCTAGCGTGGAGAAGCCATTGCTTGCATTTTCTGCCTTAGATCGCCTTGATCTGATGGAGGAGGATCACTCTCTATCATGAGAGTGTTCTTGGAGGAAGGATTTCTCTCGCCCTTGAGAGAATTTTCCAGAATTGTTGTGTACAACTATTCATGGAAAAGTGTTGGGGTTGTGAGGATATTTATAACCGAGTTTGAGGTTATAGAGTTATGACAATAAATAAACTTGTTACCCATTTTATTTATTTCATTAACTCTTATTGAAAACTCCCATGTCAAATCATTAATTCCTTGACAAGAGACCATGCTGATTATAATAAATATCATTTAATAAAACATTATTATTTCCTCAAAATCCCGATTGAAAAAACTACACGGCATGTAATCATTAATACATGGCGTGTACTTGTTTTGCATTTCATTTCCAAAATAAAAACTACACGGTGTGTACATTCAATGTACATGGTCTATATATCTTATTTTTCATATTATTCTTCCTCCAAGATTAAAATGATTTAGGCTTAATTGAATAATTATTAAACCTCATATGAGAATAATCATTATTCTATTTGAGATACTTGGATACACTCAGTGTGTGGCCCTCTAGGCCTCTTTCTCATTGGCATTATGTGGGCTTACCTAAAGTCCAAGATTAATATCTAGAAATGGTTCACGGCACCCATGAGAAAGAATTTGATGCTGAATTGACATGTCAACTCATACGAATGATTAGCATGTAATTTAATCCCTTTGTCATGATATCTCTAATCAAGCGGGTAGTGCCATAATCCCATGTACTCGATTATTCTTTCTTGGACTTCCTGAAATTGAACTCGGCCATAATTTACCATGTCCATCAATTTATTTAGGCTATATTAATTCCATTGAAGTACCTGAGATATCTAATTCAATTATGGAACAGAAGGGAAAAATCCTTTCTCACATTATCTATTAATGTAGTATCACTCGTGATGAACCCAAGATATCCTACCTCACTGGGAACAGCGTGTCATCACGGTTTTCATCAATACATCTAAGTGTGTGAGTTGTAATAAACATTAATAATAATCCTAAATTCTAAAGACCAATAGGTACGTCCACAGATAGGAACATCCGATGACACTATAAAATGTGGATTCCCTACTACCGGGTCTTTTTCTCATAATATCCTCCGGGATATTACCAAGGGTGCACACCATGAGAAGGTGCCTCAATTTTTTATGAGTCCTCAACCCTAATGGCCTGTATTATTTCTGTCACTAAAATAACATTATCCGGCCGTAGAACATATATTCAAGAACAATGTTATAGAACTTCAGGGTTCTCATCATAGTAGAGATTTGATATAACCCTTTAATGCAACAACTGTCCTTAGGACATTTTCACATGCATTGTCACATAGAAGAACAATCAAGATGTGGAAAGGTATTTATTAATGAACAAAGTAAAACGTTGTTGGTTCTAGGCCACCAACTCCAATAGACTCCCACTTAGACTAGAGCCAACTACTAACAACCTATAACCCACTACCTCTCACATGATATTCATGCTTCTGCTGAGATATGCCTTTAGTCATGGGGTTCGCCATGTTCTCTTCCATGGACACACTTCTCAATGCAACTTCACCCCTATAATAAAAATCCTTCAAGATGTGATACTTTCAAAGTATGTGCTTTGTTCTTTGATGTGACCTTGGTTCTTTTACAAGAGCCACCGTTGCAGTTTTAACACAATACGATGTAATATGATCTTTACTGATAGGCACCACATCAAGATTCTGGACAAAGTTCTAAATCTAGATGGCTACCTTGGCTACATCAGAAGCTGCTATATATTCAGACTCCTCTATAGAATCAGCGAAAAATGGCTACTTTGAACTCTTCCAACTCATAGCCCCTCCATTGAGACAGAAAAAATATCTAGATTGCGACTTCAAATCGTTCTGATCTGTCTGAAAACCACCATCACCATACCCTTTAATGATAAGTTTTTTTGTCTCCTCCATACACTAGGAACATATCCTTAGTTCTTCTCAGATGCATAATGATTGTATTAACCTGAATCCAATGCTATTCTCTAGGATCTTCTTGATATCTACCTACCATGATCAGTGCATAGGCAACATCAAGCCTGGTATATAACATGACATACATGATGGACCTTATAGCTGAAGCGTATGGGATCTTACTCATTCTATTTTTCTCTTGTTGTGTCTGAGGACATATTTTCATAGAAATATGTAGGCCATGTGACACTGGAACCAATCCCCTATTGGATTGTTCTATACTAAATCTCTTTAGTATCTAGTTGGTGTATGTACCCTGACATAGTCCAAGCAGCCTCTTGGATCTGTCACGAATGATATTGATCCCTATAATGTAGGCTGCTTCACCCAAGTCCTTCATGGAGAAACACTTGTTCAACCAGTCCTTGATTGACTGTAATACTTTTACATCGTTTCTAATAAGCAATATGTCATATACATATACTAATAGGATAATGATCACATTCCCATTAAACCACTTATAAACACATGGCTCACATTTGATCTTCCTGAAACCAAATACCTTTATGGCTTCATCAAATCGAATGTTCCATGAACTAGATGCTTCCTTTAAACCATAAATCTATTTCCGCAACTTGAAAACTCGTTTGGCATAACCTGGTGTCACAACCCTTCTGGTTGTGTCAAATAGACATCTTCCTGAAGGTTCCCATTAAGAAATACTGTTTTGACATCCATTTTACTAATCTCGTAGTCATGGTATGATGCTATGGAAAGTATGTTTCTTATGAATTTAAACATGGAAACTAGATAGAAGGTTTCATCATAGTCAATTCCTTAAAACTGTTTAAATCCTTTAGCCACTAGCCTTTCTTTATAGGTGGTAACTTGACCTTCCATGTCCAGTTTTCTCTTGAATACCCATTTTCATCCAACAGGCTTTACATCAACTTTCTCATCAACCGGTACCTAGACTTGGTTTTGATACATGTAATCCATCTTAGAATTCATATCTTCTAGCCATCTTATAGCTTCTGAGCTTTCTAATGCTTCCTTGTAGGAGAGATGTTCATCAATTTCCAACAATAATGATTCACCATCCTCGGTGACTAGAAAACCAAATCTCTATGGATCCCTTAACTCTCCTGAGCTCCAACGCAGTACTTGTGTTTCTGGAACCTCTTCCATGGGGACATGTGGAACTTCTTCCAGTACCAACTCCTATGTATCATGAGCATCAACATCGTCAAAGTCAATCTTTCTCCCACTTTTTATTTTGAGGATTTTGTCCCTCTCAAGAAATACGGCTTTTCTGTCGACATTCACTATCTTGTATTGAGGTTTATATAGGTAATATCCTTTTGTTTAATTGGGATATCCTATAAAGATACACCTCATGCATCGTGGTGCAATTTTGTCTCCTGAGAAGGCCTTAACAAATGACTCGCATCCCCATACATGTGTATGCAACAAAATGGGTTTCTTTCTATTCCATAACTCGGAGGGAATTTCATTTTCCGCCTTAGTAGGTACTCGGTTTAATGTGTATGCTGCAATTTGTAATGCATATCCCCAAAAAAATAATGTAAGATCTGCATGACTCATCATCGACCTCACCATGTCCAACAAGGTGTGGTTCCTCCTTTTACTAACACCATTCTACTATGGTGTATAAGGAGGAGTGAGCTGAGATAGAATCCCAGAATCTCATAGAACATTGATGAACTCTTGGTTCAGATATTGTCCACCTCGATCCGATTGAAGTTTCTTCATATTCTTACCAAGATGATTCTCTACTTCATTTTTTAATTCCTTAAATTTCTCTAAGGCTTCTAACTTATACCTCATTAAGTAGACATATCCATATCTACTCAAATAATCAGTAAAAGTAATGAAGTAAGAATATCCACCTCTAGCTTCTACTGGAAATGGTCCACAAATATATGTGTGCACCAATCCTAGAAGCTCTGTGGCCCTTTCTCCTTATGTTCCGAAGGGAGGCTTGGTCATTTTTTCATGTAAAAATGTATGAAATCTATCAAGTGGTTTTATATCAGTAGAGTCTAAATAACCATCTTGGTAGAGCTTTTTCAAACACTTCTCATTTACATGACAGAGACTGTGATGCCACAACTGGGTGATATATGAGTCATGTGAGTTTTTTCATTATCAATTGCCAACACATGGTTTTAACAATTTAATACATGCAAACCATTATTTAAATTTTCCATACAATATCATACATTGTTCTTATATTACAGGAAACCCTTATTTCAAAACATGAAAATAAATCCATCCATATCTAAAAATGATACAATAATTATGTTCTTGGTAACACTAGGAACATAATAACAGTTATGTAAAACCAAAATCACGCCAATTGGCAATGTGAGGTTGTAATCGCCAATAGCCAATGCAACCATCCTTGCACAATTGGTAGCTCGATGATCCGCCTCTCATCTGGAAATCTTTCGAAATCTACTTGATTCCTACATTTGAATATAGATGTGATCCCCAAAAGATGTATCTAATACCCAATGTGTAGAAATGGAAAGATTACACTCGATAACGAACACACCTTTAGCGTCCCCACACATCTGAGTGCAGTTACTCTTCCGGTGTCCTTGCTTTCCGCATGAAAAACATACTACCTCCCGTTCCTTGCCCTGCCTCTGGATCTTCCCCTTCTTGGAGGGATGGCGCTAGAGGGCTTTAGACCGTTTATAAGTATTTATCCCCTTAGCCTTGTCCTTCCTTTCCTTATTCACCATAATGAATGCAGGGTTGTCATCCCCCATATCCTTATCTACCTAGATAATTATGGTTTGAAGTTCCAATAGACTCTTCTCATTTTTATGATGTTTTAATTGACAATGAAGCTAGATAAGGTCTTGGGTAGTGATGATAGGATGATAGCTATACGCAAATCATCTAGGAATTTAATCCCTAAGATGTACAAATGTTCAATGTAGCTAATAATCTTGTCTACATGAGGCCCAGCTGGCACAGACTCTCCAAGATTATTTGTAAACAAATAATTAGAGATATTATATCTCTCTTGTCTCTCCTTCTCTTGGCATATATCCTTAAGGTGAGACATCATGCTATACACGTCCAGGTTTTCTTGTTGCTTCAAGATCTCATTTGACATGGCCGATAGCATTAAACTTTGGAAATTCGTGGCATCATACATATGTTTTACATAGATGGATATTTTTTTATCACTAGACTCTTTCCCAGGCATAACTAGAACATGATCTTCTAGCACATACAATTTCCTCTCGTGGTAAAGGATGGTGCTTAAGCGCCTCTACCGCTCTTGGAAATTAGTGTTGGTGAGAAGGTTTTCCTTCTCGAGTATGGTTCACAATGATATGTTTGAAGTCATTTTTCTTGTCATGTCTACAAATTAAGATGAGAAAAGGCTTTAGTACTTCATAAAACTGAGACAAATAAATAAATTAATACTTTTTAGTCTCCCACTATTTTATCGAAATCCAATAGCTAACACCATTAACTTTGGAATATTCTGTTGCCTGAATATTCTAGTGGAAGGAATCCATATTTCCCTTCGCATTACCCCAAATAGAGTTGTTCATGATACTCTAAGGGTTTTAGGTAGGCATTAAAAATTTCAACTGCATTAACTCGCAGCTCATTGATCTGCTGAATGGACTCCCCAATCCTGAAATCCTTTTATTTTGGGTTTCCTCAACCTTTGCAACTTAGTCACATCAAGTCCTACTATAGTAGTCAACCCTTGATGCGAACCAAGTTAATTCAACCCAAAACCTTGATTTAGAATTCCTTGATAATGGAAATCACCCCAACTAGGGTTGGTCAATGTAACACCCCAAGATTTCATAGTACGTTATTTCTTCAAAGTAATTCAATAACTTGCACTACACGCAACATCGAGTTCAAGCGCACCACGACATACCAAACTAGCCGTTCAAAAGAGGTTATGAATAGTATTAACTGAATTTTGAACTATATATAATCCTTATAATTTTAGAATCTATATAATGAGTTTCTTAGACATAATGTGAGAAATTATTCATTTTTTTCAGATAAAAGAAGTATTTTTCAAAAAATATACTTTTGCCACTTTTTAATGGTGAACCTTTTTAAATCCAATATTTGAAACTTTTATATATTCAATTTTACCAAATAAACATTTTCTTTATAATTGGGACATAAGAATTTAGTTTCAATAAATTTTTGGTGTTTTTCTGATAACTTTTAATTTTTGATGAATAGTGAAAAACACTGAGTAATAATTTAAAACCGAATTTTTATTTAAATAATTATTTGTTTTATTTAAATTTATTTCGGGGCAAAATAGATACATAATACCTATATAAGTTCAATGTAATTCATTGGAGTGAGTTTATAATAATTTTAGATATATAGAAATTTTACAGAACTTTTCACTGTCTTTTACCTACCTCCTAGGAGAATATGAAAATACACATAAAACTTAATTTTCCATTTCTGTGAGTGGAATTTCTAAAACTTGAGAGACACGGTTAATATAAAGGAGTAAAAAGTTGTTCAATAAGATGAAAATAATTTTTGGTGAAGAGTAATTTTTTACTTTTATTTACCATGGTTAAAATTAAATAGGGTAATTAAGGGTAAAAATGATGTCATTATTACCCTGACACATGTCTTAATTCTATTGGTTAAGTGTAATTAGGCCAAAAACAACCTTAGAATAAAATATGAACCTCTTTGGTCCACTTGAATTAGATTACGACATTTATTATTATTTAGTTCATAGAATAGTAAAAAGTGTTAAATTCATAGTTTAATAACTAAAACATTTTTATTATAGGGTTAAAAATAAGATAAATTCGACTATAAATATTCATTATAAATATAAAATGATATCCTACATAATGGTATTTTATTTATATTTTTTAGAGATTAAATAATTAAATTTATTAAAGATACAATGATGATGCAGTAATTACCTTATTAATGAAAGAATCAAATAAATGGTATTATAAATATTAAAATAAATATAATTTCAATGTCTTTACAAAATCCCCAAATTTGTTAGGTTAATATGACATGTTAGGGATGATTTAATTTATTTTTTTCGAATTAATCAAGTTTTTATGACTTGCACAAAAAACCAAATACCAAATACTGTCAAAATTGACATGAAAGACTTTTTTAAACAAATATTATATTATTAATTGATATTCTATTCCTAAAAATCTATGGTTCGGCCAAAAAACTTATATCATGATAGTTGTGTCGTTAATGGACCACTTGGGGGGTCTCTTGGAAGTATATAGTAATTTTATTAACTATATAATATAAAAATACAAAGAGACATGGTAAATGTCAAACTAATTAACTAAGAGTTAAAAATAAAAGATAAGGTTAATAAAGTGACCGAAACCTACCTAAAACCTATTGGTTGAGTGGTATGCAACCCAGACCCACATTATACTTTGAATAATCCAGTTTTAAGCCATTAGAAAACGAATATGGATTTATTATAAAATAATAATATAAGTTTTTCCTAAAGAGCCCCTCCTCCCCCTTATAAAAGGACACCACTTCTAACCAATTATTTATACCATTAAAGCCTTTTGGCTCGGCCAACCTCTACCCAAATATCCTCCCAAATTCCCTAAATTCAACCTAGAGGCCTTGGTTTGATCATAAAGCTAACCTAAGGATCCCTTTTGATCAAATCAAAAGGAAGAACCCGAAAAGGAGGTAATGATTTCACCACCCTCTTTCAAGTTTCTTTCTTCTTAGACTTCTTCATTAATTGTTATTTACATTATAAAATAATAAATCCAGTATCTTCTATATACTGTGATGTTATTATAAATATGTTACAACCATATTCAGTATTATATCTATCCTTTGAATGACATTTCACCATACGTGCGTATGTACGGCTTACCGTCTCCACGCCGTGGTGTAATTGTTATTCAAAATATTATTATTTGGATGGGTTTGGAAATGATGTTTAATTGATTTAAATATTAAATATAACCTGATAAGGATTCTGTATATAAGATATAACATCCAATTATATATTATATTAATATCAAAAGAATGATATTTTCGCTCGTGCGTACGTACAGATTACCGTCTCCACAACGCGATGAGATTCACTTCCAAGTTCACCATTCATCGACGATTATAAAAATATATAAGTTTGTAATATATGACATAATTATTCTATTAGAGATATATATATTTATATATATAAGTATTTATGTACTTACATATATCTTATTCACTTACTTTCGTTCAATACTATATGAAAACGAAAACAACGTTTATGCGTACGTACGGACTACCGTCTCCATAAACGGTGTTTTCCATTTCATATATATGTCTATTATAAATATTTATATTCTAAATATATATGATATATAAATCATGTTTTATATTCTGGAATTATTTATATCCTGATCTAAGTGATACAATCAAGAGTAACAAGTTAAAACATGTATGATAAAGAAAGCGATTATTACACGAAATGTTAATTTAACATGGAAATTATTATTAAATGGGTAGTATAAAGTCATAAATTAATAATTTATGATATCATAATTATTAATATGGTTCTGGTATAATTTAATAACATAGTATGGTCTTCATAGAGGAGGTTAAACGTACCCTCGACTAAACGAAAATGCAAGGTATGGGGTTTTCATCTCACTCCTTATTCCTGTGAGATTTGTGCCATATTGCCACTATTACCTTTTGTGTGGTGTATGTACTGCCCATAATTGTATTATTTGTGTAATACAATTTAATTTATGTGTATTTAAATATTCATTTTAGGATACCTCTTTCATGGGGTGTATGTTTCATAACTTACCAAATTGGTAAGGGTTAATTTCACAATCTCTTATTTATCCGAGGTTGTTTTTATATAAGTATCTACTGGGACATATTTATTATCCATGTCCATGTTTCATGAAAGAGTTTTCGAATGAATTATTTTAAGGTTATTTCTTTACTAAAACATTATTTCAGATGTTTTAAATATTTATTATTCTAAACCTTTCGCATTAATGTCCATGTCTTAAAAATGGTTTTTAAGGATTTATTTATATGGAAATGAATGTTTTTAAAATGTTAATTATTTTAAAAGGTTTCAAAGTGGTATGGGACACTTTGATTCAGAAATTTCATTAAATGTATTCCTTTCTAAATTTTTTGACTTTTAAATGTTTTCATGTAAAGGGGGTATATATCTCAAAAAGTTTTATAAATCATTTTCAACTATGTCAAAATCCTTTAATGGATTTTAAACTTATTTTGAAGGTCATTTATCCTGATACAAATATTCCATATTGTGTAGAAGGTTTGGTGATATTTTTTACTGTGGATGTGTTATTTTTATACCATTCATGGTTTATGGGTAAAGTAATGGAATTTTGTATGCTAGTTTTAATACGAATATTTATGTTATGTTTAAACCTTTTCATATGAGTAATGCTTTGGACTTAGTAAGTGACAGGTGGGCCCGCTATAGCTCCTCGATGTATCAATAGGTCTCATGAGACAAACTAGTGTCTTGGTACGAGGCCTTGACAAAATCTTATTTGTAGTCTTGGCATGAGGCCTTGGCTACGTTGTTATGATAGTATGGCATTATGCATTCCATTATTACGAAAGTGGTTAGTGAAATTTCATGTGATTATTCGACTAGTAGAATATCCATGTGAATAAGTAAATGACATTAATTCATTCTATTTTTTCCATATTATGTTGATGTTCAAGTTTAAAAGGCTTTTTTTTTGTTATACATTACCTTAAATGTTTGTGCTTATTTATGAAAGTTTCTGCTGTATTGTTATCCTTACTGATCATCTGAGCTCACCCATTTCTATGTTTTACTTTTCCCATGATTCCAAGAAGTGTATTTTGATTTATATGTAGGGTTAATCCAAGGGAATAATGGTGTTCATAAAGGATTATTTATGCCGTTTTGTGTGTTATAATGTGTAATTTAACATTCATGTATATAATCTATTTTCCAAGACTAATAAACCAATCGGTCCTTCGGGACTTGATTCCTTGTAATCATGCCAATGTATTAAAATAATTCACCGAATCTCAGTAACTGTGGTCGGGGAATTACAGTCAAGCACTTTGAACTATGCTTCGATTCTAACCTAGATTAAGGAAGGATATACCGACTTAATATTTCTTTGACGGATTTTATCCTTATACATAAATTTTCATTTTATTATCTTTGATTACATGCTTGTTAATATTAAGTGGGATATACATAAGAGATTAACCATGTCTAAGATAATATTTACGCATAATCCAGTATTATTTTAGTTCCATCTTGAATTCATGTTTAATTCATTAATTGTGTGATCGTGACAACACACCCACAATAAATAAACCATGAAACTGATATAAATAAAATAAATGGTATGATCCTGAGCTTGTTCTATTGGTTAGTTTATCCAGTTGTTGATAAACTAACCCAAGACCTAGGGGAGAAACACCTTGACCTTTTGGGTTCGTTTTTAGAGCTTTCTATCTATCCACCTTTGTATCTCCTTGGTTTGGTTTCACCTTGGCTCTTGACTTGAGCCGCCTCCACTGGCTAGGGAGATCTATCCATTACATATGCATTTATCTCACATGCAGGTGAGGGATAAAAGGTATTTTCACATAAAATAATCCTTAGGTTCACATGACCGACATATTAATAAGGAGAAGGATCAGAGGCCAATAAATTTAATTTAAATAAATGAATTAAATGAAAGCATTCACATACAATGGTCTTGGTCTAGCTCATGACCATCCATACATGCAACGATATTTATGCATAAATAAAACTGGCATTCAATTCTTTAATCATTCTAGATCAAGATAAATCACGCTCGAATCAATTTACTATCTTTAATTAATCGATCCTTTTATCTTAAAACATTTTCTAAATTTCCTTGAGATTCTCATCCATCATAATTTTAAACAAATAAATTCATTTAAATTTTTCTTTGTACATAACATGTACCTTGGAGGCAAACCGGTGAATTCTCGTTCATTATGTAGATGTTAAATTAAACACATATATATATAACACATAACATGTGTTGTTCCTTAGATTTACATCTACGCTATGGTACATGTCTCAAGGGTTTGTATAATATAATAAAAAAATTAATAAATATGCATAATTTGGATGAGTACACGGTGTGTAATTCCGACTACACAACGTGTACTATTGTTCACTGTCCATCCAAACTACATGCCTGGGGAAATGGCATATAGATGCATTGCAATAATTTTCATATTACCCGGCATGTTTAGTGGGACACACGCCTTCATAGTATCCGCGTTACACCGTTTCTAGCCGGGCAAGCTGTGTACGGGGTACACAGTCTAACCCTAACCCAAAAAGACTACACGCCGTGTTCAGTGAACCAAATGGTGTGTAATCGAGAAACTGTGTGCCACTTGTTCCGGGTCAACACATGGTGTCATTTATGACTTAGGTATACTCCAATACACGCCCTGATTTGGAAGATTATTCTGATGCATTTAACCTAGACTACACGGTGTGTACATCTAAATGCACACTGTGTATTCTTATGTTGTATGACCTGGAACATTTGGAACCTCTAGATGAGATCCTCTATTTTATTTTAATCAAAGTTAAAAAAAAATTGTTTCTGTTAGGTGAATGAGAAATGAGAGAGGAGAAACAGATCTCAAGATTTAGATTTAAAGAACGATTAACTTGAATTGAAACAACTAAATTATTAAATGTGTAAATCACCAATGAAAATATATATAATTATATTCAACGATATGACTGCTCTGATACCACTTGTTGGTTCGGGGAGCAGCGGAAGCACGTTTTTGGGTTTTCCCAACTTTAATTTTAGTGTTAAACAAAATTCAATCCGTGATCCATCACGATAATAAAATGCTAGATCTTCGAAGTAAAATGAAGAACAAAAATATAGAGAAGGGTCCTAGAACCATCAAGAGGATCATCATATTTTTGTTATATTTAATTTAATTAATTTAAAGGAATTAACTTGATGGAATTATTTCTTCTTTGATGTTTTTTGGTCATGTTTTGATGTGATTCATCATTGGGTTGTAGAAGCCAAGTTTAGACATCCTCTAGTGGTGATCCACACGTGCACCACGTATCACTGGACATCGCCAAAGTAATCTCTGGTTTCAAGCATGGAGAAGCCTTTGTTTGTGTTTTCCACCTTAGATCACCTTGATTTTATGGAGGAGGATCTCTATTGTTCATGGGAGCATTCTGGGAGGAAGGAGTTCTTTCGGCCTTGAGATAATTTTCCAGAATTGTTGTGCACAACAATTAATGGAATAGTGTTGGGGTTGTGAGAATATTTATAATCGGGTTTGAGGTTATAGAGTTCAATCATAAATAAACGCGTTAAGCATTTTTTTTATTTCATTAACTCCTATTGAAAACCCCCATGCCGAATCATTAATTCCTTGACACGCTCCCATGCTAATTATAATAAATATAATTTAATAAAACAATATTATTTCTTCAAAATCCCAACTGGGACAACTACACGGCATGTAATAATTAATATATGGTGTGTACTTGTTTTTTATTTCCTTTCATAAATGAAAACTACACTGTGAGTACATTCAATGTACACAGTGTTTATATCTTGTTTTTCATTTTATTCTTCATAAAAAATTAAAACAATTTAGGCTTCCTTGAATAATTATTAAACCACATACGGGAATAATATTTATTCTACTTGAGATACTTGGATACACTTAGTGTGTGACACTCTAGGCCACTTTCTCATTGGAATTAGGTGGGCTTTCCTAAATCCAATATTACTGTCTAGCAATGGGTCGAGGTACCCAAGAGAAAAAAGTTGATGCAACATTGATGTGTCGCCTCATATGAATGCTTACTTTGTCATTTAATCCCTTTGTATCGATATCTCTAATCAAGAGGGTTGCATGCTAGTGCCATCAACCCATGTACTCTATTATTCTTTCATTGACTTCCTGGAATTGAACTCGCCCATACCTTACCATGGCCATGGATTAATTTAGTCTATATAAATTCCATAAAAGGGCCTGAGATATCTACTTCTATTATGGAACAGAAGGGAGAAATCCTTTCTCGCATTATCTATTAATCCAGTATCACTCGTGACACACCCAAAGTATCCTACCTCGCTGAGAATAGTATGTCGTCATAGTTTTCATCAATAAATCTAAGTGTTGAGTTGTAATACCAATTAATAATATTATTAAAGTCTAAGGACCAATACAAACCTCTATAGATAAGAACATACAATGACTCTATGAAAGGTGGATTTCTTACTGGCAGGTCTCGTTCTCATAATATCCTCCTGGATTTTACCAAGGGCGCACACCATTTGAAGGTGACTCAATGTCTTATTCATCCTCACCCATAGTGGCCTATATTATTTGTGTCCCTAAAATAACATCATACGGCCATAGAAAATATATTCAAGAACAGTGTTATGACACTTATGAGTTCTCATCATAGTAGGGATCCTCTATGACCCTTTAATGTAGCAGCTGTACTTAGGACATTATCACATGCATTATCACGCAGAAGAACAATCAAGATGTGATTAGGTATTTATTAATGAATAAAGTACAAATTAGTTAGTTCTAGGCCACCAAATCCAACACTTACTACCTCCTCATTTGTTATTTATTAGGATTTTTTTGTTGTGGTGTAGTATCAAGTTTTTTTTAATCAAACCTTGGAATGGATTTTTGAGGGTGGAAAGTATTACGGTGTGGAAAATTTCCACACCTGGATTTTAGTTTTCATTGTGTATTTCAATTAACTTTTGGATTTTGGTTTTTCTCTCATGATTCGCATGCAATAGGATTGAATTTTGAGGCTTCTCTTTTTTTTATTTTTAGTCTAGATATCCCCCTTGGATTTGATTTGTTTTTTTGATGTAAAATGGGAGTCTTTGTGTAAAGAGTATATGGTAAATGGTTGGTGCACATTTTTGAAAACCATGCTACCTTTCCCAGGTAATAGTGAGACCAGGTGTCATTTTGGAAAGATGCTCATCGAAAGGTTCATAAACCATTCGGGATAACCATGTGTCATATCTTGCTTGGATAGTTAGGGGTGCACAATTTCTACATGAATTGAAAACATATGTGGGGAAACTGTGTAACCTATCAAGGTTATGAATGATTATATATTTTTTACTTTCCTCTCCTTAATATTAACAACATTCTGCCCCTCTCTTCCCCACATGTGATTTTTTTTCCATAGAATCCTTCTCCTCTCCCTCCTCCTTCTTTGGTGCCTCATTTTGGTGGTGGATTTGGGGATATTTCTCCAAAAAAAATTCAAGTAATTGGTTCTCCTCTATGATTTCTTCTATTTTATATGGTTTCCCCACTTCCACTTGTGGTGTTTTGTTTTCCAGTGGGTTGGGGTCCAATTTAGGGTTATATCATGATTATTAGGGTTTGATATTGATGTTTTTTGTCGAATATTTATTTTCTACGGTTTTTTGGTGATGTGTATGAGGTTTGGCATCTTTTTACATAAGTCTCCAAGTGTGAGGTGGGTGGATACTTTGATTAACATCATTAGATGCTTTTGATATTATTTATTGTCTATATAAATGTGTTATATGGTTTTATTTTTTGGTGAGAAATCTATTTTGGAAGCGTTTTGGAATGCATATATTATTAAAATGGGATTTTCAAATGAAAATGGTGAACATTTGTAAGTGATTTGTTGTGATGCTTATTGAATGTGTTTTTATGGTTATGTGAAAGGTTCTAAGAGGTTTTTCAAAGGATCATAAGGTGTGAATGAGTTTGAAAGATGATTTTTATTAGAAAATAAACTACTTTAGTATATTGTCTTTTATAGTTCCCTTCTATGTGATTTGTGAATTGTGAAAATGAAGGGAAACATGTTTTAATGTGAAATTGGTTTGCGTATGGATTTGAAAGGGTTTCAATGCATGAAATTGGTGAAATTGGTTATGTGAATTTTTTATGATAATTTGAAAGGGGCTTCATGAACCATCCAAGTAGTGTTAATTTTATCTAAAAAAATGGATTTGGTGCGTGCGACATGGAACATTGTTTTCCTTATGTAAATGGTAGTTTCTTAGTGTATTCATAATATTTGGAATGTGTATGTGAACATATTTTTTTGACATGACATGTCAAATGAGAATTTGAGCACAAAGGGAATCCCTGGTATATAGGTGGGATGACAAGATCTAGTACACTAGTGATACAGAAGTGGAAAGTCCCAGTGTCATCTACTGGATTGAAATTAGTTGATTAGGAAGAGGAAATTCATGGTTTCACTAAGCTGGATTGATGATTATGACACTAAATAAATATTTATTATTATTAAATATCTGTAGGACCATGGGGTTCCCCTCTTTGTGAATCGTGATTGTGAAAGTTGATGGTTGTGGTTAGTATACATTGTTTCACTAAGTTATGAGGATCTATTGGATCACTTGAGATAGATTATATTTATAGATTTTACCCATTTTTCTCTCTCCCTCACTGTTAACAGAATGATTATATAGTGGGATGGAATCTATCAGTATATGGTGGACCATGTGTGCATGTTTTTATACTTTAATTTGAAGAAAAAGTTCTGTGAAATGGGTTTCCCTGAAAGAGTTCCCTTGAAAATGGTTCTTCATTAAATGTATTCTTAAAAATGTTTTAAATCCTTTTTCCTGAATGAGCATGTTAATTTGTATTTTAATGTTATATTATGGAACGTTCATTTTCTGGTGTCATACCACCGGGCTTTGGCTCACACCCTACATACACCTTTAGGTGTATGTAGACCTTGTTTTCTTGACTTATGTAAAACCAAGATATTTGATGATTGTGGATTTAGATTTATGGTGTTCTTTGTTATAAGTGTTGGTGGTGGAATCCAGAGGGTGTTGTATCTCATGTTGAATGAAGGTTCTTGGGTTTTTTGAAGTTTCCCTTTCATTGTAGTATTTTTTTAGTTTTGTTTAAAGTAGCAAACATTAAATCTATGAATTAATATTTCTTGTTTATATTTTTTTATTCATTATTGAAATTACCATTATTTTTTATATCTAGGCATTAGTTTCCAGCATGTGGGGATCAGGAATTCCCTTTGGTCCATGCCATAAATCGGGTCGGGTTTTGGGTTGGATGACACCCCGACTTGGTATATGATAATTCCCTTTTTAAAGGCATTGAGTCTCTATGGGAAATGGAGTATGTAAATCCCAGGTAGAAAACTCATATGTTCTTGATTCATTGAGTATATACTAACCATTTAAATGAATACATCACATGTCATTCCCCTTTATGGATGATAATATTGAATGCCAATAATTTAAATAAATAAGAACATAATATATATTATCTATACGTTGTAATACACTCTCCATTTTATCTTAATTGAGGAACTAGATTTCGTACTCATCATATGAGATGAAAAATACCATCTCAGTTGAGCTCCAATTGATGAAATGATCAACAACATACCTAACCATCCCATGGTTAGACATGCCACAAGAATTTTGTAATAAATGTATCATAGTTTTGAGGTTATCATATTAGGTATCTCTCCCACCTCATCTACTGGGGACTCCAAATAAGATATATACACCACTAGTATACTAAATACATAATACATTAAACTCCATGCGATACACATAGTTGGACGTCTGTCATACAAAATCACATTTAGTGCCTCATGAGAATATTCTATATCTATATACAATAATCCTACTCCAGATAAAGTTAATATTTCATCATAACCTATAATACTCCTTATCAAAAATTAGTTAGGGATAACACAAAGTAATACATTGAGTGGTCAATTATAACTACACTTTACAAAATGTATATAAATTTATAAATTTATAGAGATAATAAGAATGGATGATAATGTGAATTTTTCATTTTATATGATACATGTTACATTCTTAAAATAATTTTTAGAATACTTATCAAAACCCTAGATAATATCTTGTCTAGAATATCATATATGATAAACATCCATATAATCCTTTTGTTTCAAACACATTATGGGGTTCTGTTAAGTCATTAATTGTATATATAAATTACTACCACATCTCAATGTGACTAGGATAAAACCATCCACTATACTATATAATGAGTGAAATCTATGAGTAAACCAAAATGGGATAATGTCAAGATTTACGAATCATATTCCTAATGTTCAACACCTAAAATATATTAAAAATAATTAACTATAAAATATAAAATTTTATAATATTAACAACTTTCATTTCCTACATTGGACTTTTGTAAATATATGATCATAATTCTTACAATCCTTCCTATAAAAAATTTGCTTGAAATCCTTTCATAAATAATATAACTATTTAAATTATTAATTATTAGAACATTCTAATCTTCTTGAGGATAATGTGTAATTTAATTTGTTATAGTAACTAAATATACCTCATTATATTTTTATTTATCACCGTACAGTAAATTTATTTTAGGAAATTGAGTGATATTCACCTTTTAATTTGAATGGAACAATCCTTTAGAAAATAATTATATTCCCTTTCTCACAATATTTAAATGTTACTCTTCACATTTATCCTTATAGATGAATATACTAAACTCTATAAGATATTAAGTGAAATTCACCATGAATATTTACTTAAATAATATTTTATTACTTAAATTTAAAAATCTATAAGTTCATACATACTCACATTTTCTTATTAAAAAAATATTCTCTCCGGAATATCAAGTTAAGATGCACTAACTCCTTTCTGTAAGGAAATATGTTTTATTTACATTTAGTAGGAATATTTATGAAATAAAATATTATTTCCATATCATAAATGGTATTATATGTGTTTAAATAATTTTTATATGTAAATAAGACTTTATTTATAAAAATATAATACCGATGGGTGGAGGGAACATCTTCCCTCATATTTTAAAATATATGAAGATAAACACTATATCATGGATAAATCCTTTTTTCATAACAAAAACTTATGTAATTGGATTTTTTTCAATTGGGAGCATTATTATTAGAATATGAGTTTGAATAATACTCTAAAGAGATATGGTAGAATCTACAATTGATAAAGTCTTTATAAACTTTACTTTATGCGTTTGTGGTTTTAGAGTATCCTTGGATGAAACTAGATGAGTTTTGGTATTAATATTTATAATTCTTGAAAAATATGGTTTTAGTAGATATCTATGAAATTAATTAAGTCACAAATTACAAGGGTAAGTAGTTTAATTCATAAGATAAACCTTATTGAGTATATACCAATGAATTTATTCCAAGGAAACACCATGTGTTCATAAATGTAATTTTTATTTACTGGATGAAAAAATGTAAAAGTCTAGATAAGTTAACCGAAGTTTATAATATTAATATCACAGAAAAGAGTTAATTCATAATTCTCATTAGAATTATTTCATAAGGCTCATAATTTTCAATAATATTCTCCATAATCATTATATAATAGTCAATTTCATATGGTAATATAAAATGGATAAGGAATATTTCATAATGTTCAGAATGTATATTTCATAAGGGTCATTCCCTAGGTTATCTACATTTCATAATGGTTGCATGTCTATATTTAAGGTCCATTCATCCAACAGGGAGTAAATCATATAGGTCATTTTTATAAATTTTATAGGCTATTCAACACACCATAAGAGTAACGCGGTGATAAAAATTAGAAAATAGTGAAGGCATAATGTTTATATAGGTCATTTGGATCATCATAATATTTATCAGTGCAATGAGTAAGGGTCTTTACATTTTCAATTTTTGGTGAAGACCCATCTCAAAGGAAATTATGATTTGTAATAGTTATAGACTACAGTTCTACCAATCATGAAATTATATATGATTCCATGTCAAGATTAGAGAGGGGATATGTTGTGATATTCCGTATGATTTTAAGGAAGATTTCCTTATTCTGTTCTTGACTATATATGTTTCATATATCAATGATTTAGATCATATCTTTTCAAGCATGGAAATATAATTAAACTCAATATAAGATTCATAATTTGGTCAATATAGATGAAGTATTTTGCGGATTTTGGGGAATAATAGAATAGCATGATATTTGAAGGAAATAATGGGGATTATAATTAATTGAAGGAGAATAATTTTTATCATTACCATCATAGGGTATCCATATTCAAAATATTGAAATAATAAGGATGATTATTCATGGTAATATTATAGTAAACTATTCCATATAGAGAATGAGAAGAGATAATTAAATTGTTGGGTAAGACTATGAAGAGTAGAAGAGAGGCTATTTTGAAGATATACTATGGATATCTAGAGTTGAAGGAGAACAATGGAACCATGAATGGCTACTCTTGTTATAGTGTTCATGTTTTAATTTGTGAAGAGTCATTGTAAATGATCCATATCTATTATTTCACTTTGTAACCCTTTTTTTTATGGAGTGAGTAAATATATAACAAGATCAATTTCTTCTATGATCGATGTTGTGTTCGTTCTCAAAATTTTTAAGAGCATAAATGAGTATTATTACTTCATGTTATGATAACACATTTTCCATGTATGCACCTTGGAATAGTCCTTTGAGTGAACTACGTAAAATACTTATGTCCCTAAATTAACCTTAATTTTTTTGATTATGTTTATATATTAGATTATAGAAAAAATTGGCACATTCATGATAAAATAATGACAAGATAATATGAGAGGAAAGATGAATTAAGGTTTATAATTCACTTATCCCCCTATTAGGGGGTTTTAGGATACTGTTTTTAATAATTTGTATCATAAACATTGGTTTTGAGGGATGAATCGGTGGTTTAGGGTTTACCACTATAAAAAATAGGGTGAATGAAAAAGAATTTCCTTTATTACATAGATGAAAATAATAAATATATAAGAATAGAAAGAGATATCTTATATAGTTTCTTGGACTTAATGCCTTCTCTAATATTGTAAATTGGATACATGTAAGTGATTATTTATAGTTGTTCACAACTGATAAGGATAAAAAGTTTCTTGATAGTGATTATAAGGTTCAAAATGATATATATGAATCCTTTTGTACTCATATTTACTTATAATAAATTATTATAACTAATTGTAAGGCTATTTTGAACAAAATTGACAATATAATTAAAGGATATATCAAAGTTAATGAGGTTCATCTTTAAGTTTTGTATAATAAATTTGATGATATAAAGATGTACCCTAATGAAAATATTGATGGATTATTCAACTGAATTATATTGGTTGGTGGGGATATTCCTGGTCTTGTTGAAGAAGTGAATGATATAGATATTTTGAAGAAAATTTTTAGAATGATTCCACTAGTTTATAATCCAAAAGTATTAGTCCTCAGAGAAAGGAATTTATAATAATTATGTTTGAATGATTTATAAAGAATATTAGATAGATATAAGATTCGTACAATTACACAAGGAACACCAAACCACATTATGAATAAGATTAACATAAAATATTATGGGGAGTAGGATTTTAATATAAGTGATGAATTATTTTCCCTGGTGGAATGGAAATTAATGAAATGAAAATGTATATTTGTAGGTAAGCTACCATTCTCTTGTTTTTGATGTAGTATAGTTAGATACATTATAGTGATGTTTCCATTGAATTTTAATGATGATTAAATTCAAGTAAAAATATAAAAAACCTCAAATGAATTTTCCTCCTAAAAGGGAATATTAAATTAGAAAATCGTCTGGGGAGAGGTTTGTCATATACCAATCCAGATTGCCATCCAACCCGACACCCGACCCAAACCATGTCCTAGCCTGAAGGGCATTCCCAATCCCCATGGTCAGGAAACTAGTGCTTGTGTATCAAAATTATGCTTCAAGAATAATTTCAGCTATTTAGATAAGTATAAAAACAAAAAAAAACATAAATAAGATATACATGAAATAACCATAACCAAAAAAGATACAAAAATTTCCAGATTTAATATATTACAATTTTGACGAAAAAAATACTACAAAAGAATGTAAAATAATAAAATTTCTAAAACCATCCATTAATCATGAGGGACATCACCCTCAAGACATGAACACCACTACCAACAATATATGGAACACTGGAAACCTGAACCACTGATATCTCCATGAATCATATTTCCTTTATCTAGGATCACATATAACAAGGTATACATACACCCAATGGTGTATGTAGGGTGTGAACCAAAGTCCAATAGGATTCCAATCAAATGAAACAATTCCACTCTAAAAATTATAAGACAATTTTACATGCTCATTTAAGTAATAATCGTTGAAACATATTTCAGAAAACATTACAAGAAATGACATTTTCATCATAACACTTTTAAAGATAACTATTCAAAAAATAGTAAGATAAACTTACATGAAAATTAAATAAATACAAGTTCAACCATATGTCGACGGATCATACCAGGTCACATAAGTTTTTTTTCACAAGAGAGGGCCATGAGTAATCGTCAATAAAACTATGTGAAAATGATACATTCCACTATAGAGTCAATAGCATACTAGATCTAGTAATCCCACCAAGATTTCAGAGATTCCCTTAATGATCAAATTATAATTTCACATGTCACATAATAACCACATTTACAAAAAATTCTAAATCCACATAATAACAAAAAATAACCAGTTTCCATAAAAAAACCCCACCTTCCATTTCACACACACCAAAACCATTTCAAAAATACAATTTGAAATTACATAAACATTTCATAAAACCCATTTATAAGTATGATGAGAAAAAAACAACTAATCCAATTACATTGCATGGGATGATACCATTTCAAATCCACACAGAAGCCAAATTGATTTCACAACATGATTCTAATCATATACTCAATCCTAAAATCATATTTCAAAGATAACAATAAGGGTAATATGAAATACTCATTCATTTAATTTGAGAACCCCATTTTTAGTACATTCTCAGATAATGTGCCTTTGAAAACACACTCCACATACCTCAAAAAATTCATAAAACACTTCCAAGAAGCCCCAAAACAAGTCACACAAGAAAACGTGCCGATTTTCTTTAGAAAATCCAATTTCATCACATATACATGTCAAAAAATTTCCAAATCATATTTTGAAAAAAATAAAAAAAATCATAGAGCTTATATAATTAACCAATCTAGAATATTAAAATCATCCAACAATTATAGGGCATGGAACCAAGTAACTCACACTTGGAAATGTCTGAACATTGGCCCCAAACCGCAATCACACCACCAAAAGACCCAAAAATGGAAATATTTTAGAAAAAAACATCAAGAACATACTACAAAATAGATTATTAGATCCTCTATTGAACAAAAAACCTGGAAAAAATTAGGAAGTCAAGAAGAGTGGAGGAGAAACCCTAAAGAGAGGGAGAAATCAGGGAGAAACCACTTATTTGATTAATCCATGATGAATTTAAACCAAAACCACAAAAGGAAGAGAGACTAAGGGATACAATAGGAAGAGAGAGAGGAACATAGGGATGGATAACTCTAAAGGGGAGAGAAATGGTGTATTTGGGGTTAACTATCTTGAGGACACAAAGGGAATTTTCCAAATTTTATTGACCTGGACATCACACATGTTTTAGCAACATAGTTTGCCAAACCATTTGTAAACAGTGTTCCCCTCACTATCTAAGAGGCATAATAAGAATAGTTAGTACATATGGTTTACAAAACATGTGTTATCCACTATCCAAAGAAACACATGGCCACACAGTTACTTGGGAACATTGCTTTGTTTCCTTAATCATGTTCCAACTGTGTGACACCTACTCCTTGACCCAAATTCTATGTTTTTTGAGTAAAAATAAAGGGGGGAACCCATGGAAAATAACTATACTAAATAAGAATAAAGGAAATACCTCAAAATTTAAAACAGTCAAACCCATAACTTGAGAGAAAAATTGAGATCCAAAATTGAACCTGATTCAAGAATGAAAATAAATCCCATGTGTGAAAATTCAACCCACCATAACGATTTTCTCCTTTGAATATCCACAACAGGGCTTGATAAAAAAACCAATATTCCACTATATATCAACAAAAATCCAAGAAAACTTCCAACAATGAGGGACATAAGAACACCACAAATTGAAACCAATATTCACAATGTTTAACACAGGAGTCCAGAATGGACTCCCTAACATACGCCTTCTTCCCCCAGAAAGCAATAACCCCTTCATTTGATTGATCAAAAGAAAATGAATCCTAACAAATATATAATCCAACCACTCAATTTAAGAACTCTATAGAAATTACCAACCAAAACTAATACCTCTTACCGGCAATGAGCAGACAAACCCAAATAACTTCTCAACATATAACTTCACAGTGGTGATTCAACCAAACTGGTAGTAACGCTCCCACCCTAGCGCTTACTCAATGGAGGGACTCTATATTAGATAGATCTAATGGTACTAAACTCTTCCAAGACAACACTAGAAACTAAATGGAATTATCACTATGGGGAGGCCCAAAAAGAACACCCCATAATTTTGAAAAAGAACCATCATTGACTTACTCTAGATGAAATCTCAACAAGACCTGTGGGGGGTGTCTACACCACATGAATACACCAAATTGTCCAAAAATGAAAGACTAATGAACATGATCTAAAAAAACCCTCCAAAAGGGTCAAAAACATGCCGAAGTAAATACCGAACCATGAGACATGCCATAACTGAAACCAATTCATGAAGTCCAACTATGTAGGGATAAGAAAACATAGATCCACATATATAAATCTCAATCAGTGTAATTTAAATGATGTAAAAACAACTTGTATCCTCAAATTCAAGGAGAATATTTCCAACCACATGATCCAAAATGACAGAACAAGGTCTCTATGTCTCTTTCCACAAAAGAGCTCCATTCAGGGCGAAACAATTACAGAACAAGCTTAAACTTCTCCATTTCTCATACTAAAGAAAAAAGATATACCATAGTCCCTCACACCCATGATATTACTTACTATGAATGAGCATCACTTAGGTGCCTATGGAAAGAGCCCTGATTTTTTAGGAACCTCCTTCCTCACAGCCATAAGCAGACAATTCCTGATCAGAACACTTTCCTTTGGTTTGATGAGAGACCACAGAACATTCATGCCAAACCAAAAGGGAACCACATATCATGGAACTCACATAAACTTAGTATGGAATATTTAGAAATATAGGTATTTATAATATGTTCACGCATCATCCATTTTCACCTCGAACAAGAAACAATAGAAACAATAAAACATGAAACCACCTCCATTTAAAACAGAGAAATTCAGAACACCCATAAGAAAACACCAATATGTTATAATAGAAGTTCTAAAAAGAGTCACAATTGAACTCTTACATTTTAAACCCAAAAAGGAAACATAAATACCAGTACTGAACATGACCATTATAAATAGAGAAGAATTACAAGAAAATAGACTTTAAATTAAGCCCTAAAAAACACAGTATTTCTACAAATGCACACGAAAACCTCTTATGATCAGAATTTCCACACTGATGGTATATCTTGATCCCAAAAACAAAACAAGATGATATCCACTCTTCTAGTTCAATAGGATATCAATGATTATAAAATAAAAGTGGATTCAACTACCTAATCTCGAGAATAATGTCTATGGGTTGATCACTGAATGTTCTACCGACGGTGAACCACCCATGGTTGTACTTCAAATACTCCTAAAATTTTGTGTGGGAAAACACTAGACAACAAGGATACCAAGAACCCAATAAAAATATTCCATAAAAAAAACTCATCATAAATGACCCCCAAACAAATAAATGGAACCCACTCAAAGGCTTTATGAAACATTTTCAAAGGAATCCACTACCCATTATTTCAAAACAAACTCATTGACAAGGACTGAAACTTAAAACATAATCATGACATGGAAAACTCAAAAACTAAAAAAAATAATTAAATAAACATTTTCAATTCATAAAGGGACACACCGCACCACTATTGATTATCAAAACATCACATATTCCCTTAATATATCTTTTTAAAATAAACTAGTTTGGCGGGTTGCACACTCACCTATATTGTTCCATGGAGCCTAACACATGCATATTCTCATACCATACAGGGAACCCATAATCTCATGTCAATGTGAAAACATATCCAATCATTATATTAACCATCCACATTCCCACATGTATCCATTCATGTAGCCACTTATGGAAACACCAATGATAATAACAAAACATTCCCATTTTTCAAGACAAAACATTTCACCCACGTTTTGAACTTATCAATTCATTCCCCATTTCAAAATTCATAATTTTTTTAAAAATATCACTCACCACCAAGTCAAAATTATTTTTCAATATCCACTCATCAAAGAACACCATTAATTATCGAAATAAAATTTCACATATTACATAAAAAAATATAATAAATCTGATTTCAAAAAAAATTCAGCAACACAGCCAAACTCATTTCACCAAATCCAATTTAATTAATACTCCATTATCCATACTTTTAAAAAACATCTGAAACCTTTCTAAAAAAATTGTTTCTCATGAAATGCATTTCAACAACCCACAAATTTCAATCATAGAATTGCAATTTCATTAAAATCATCACCATTTCACAAAAAAGACCATAAAATAAATATCTACTTTAATAAAGCTTCCTTAAAAATTTATTCTAAAAAATTATTATACGTCATCCCAAAACTGAATGATTCCAGCATTTAAATCATGTTTTAATTGTTTTAAAATCAAGGGTTCTCAGACAATTTTTAGAATCAGGGATGATAGAACACAATTTTCAGAATTAAAAGTAACTCAAAAAAATCTTAAAGGGAAACTAGAATCGATCGGTAACTTTGCCATATGGTTGGAGGCTATATGTCGATCACTCCATCATCAAAGAGAGAATTCGAGGATCATGTCCCCTAATCCATATGGATTTCTTGGCCCTACTAGGTCACGATGTCCATTGACCAAACTCTCTTTTCATTTCCCAAAAAAACAACCTATAAGAAAAAAACAACCTAAATAAAACCTGAATTCCCATGGAAACACGAGTCTCATCATAAGGTGTGATGTATAGGCACCCTACTCTCAACAAAGACCTCAAATCCTGACAATCATAGATCTAGTATATCTGGAATAATCCCAAAATAATATGAACCAAAAAGGGTGTGACCTACTCTAATACCATTTTGTCATGAACCAAGCCGGAGTGACATACCACCCAACACCTGACCGAGGACATAGCATGGGCCGATGGGATTCACCAACTCCCATAGGATGGAAACTAGTTCCTGGGTATTAACATTATGATTTGGAATGATTCTACCCATTTAGATAATAATAAACAACCCAAAGAAATAAACTATACATACATGAAATTACCATAACCAAATAGGGTAAAAACATTCCAGATTCAATATTTTATAATTTTAACCAAAAAAATTAAATAAAAAATTAAATAAAAATTAATAACATTCCAAAAACATGTGTGAAACATGAGGGACATCTCCATCAAGCCACCACCACCACCTGAAACATGTGGAACACTGGCAACCCAAACAACGGACATCTCTATAACTCTTATTCCCTTTACCAGGGTCACATATATTATGTTCTACATAAACCCAATGGTTTATGTTGGGTGTTAGCCAAATATTAGTATGATTACACCCAAATAAATGAATTTTAGGATAAAAAATTAGATTAAAAATTAACATTATCTTTTATGTAAAGGATTTTTAAATATTTTTCAATAATAATTTTAAGAGAAACCATTTTCAGCACAACACTTTTAAAGATCACATTTCAAAATGAAACTTTTACTAAAATAAACTTACCTTAAATTTAAATACACCCAAGGTCCAACATATGTCGATATATGTCACCACATCACATAAGTTTCATGACACAAGAGAGAATTATGGGTAAATAATTAGGAGTAATCTAGATCAAGTGAGACACTAGAACCTCATACCATAGTGAAACATGGTAAAAAAACCACAAAAATCAGCTTTCTTATGCACTAACCACTAAGAGGGGACACCCCAAAATCCTAGTGGTCTCCAATCACCATATATATTTAGTTATTGTTGTAATCATTAATCCATCTATGTGAATCCAAGACTTTTAACTTTAGAATCACTAGTGTACTAGATATATTTATCCCACATTGATACCCAAGAATCCCTTTTTTCTGAAATTCTCATTTCACATGTCACATAACCATAAATTTCAAAAACACATTCCAAATCCATAGAAGCACATAAATAAAATCACCGTTTTATATAAAAACCCACCTTCTATTTGACAGACACCAAAACATTTTTAGAAACACATTCTTTCATTACATGCAAATTTCACAAAACCCATTTAGTGGTATAATGAGAAAAAAACACAATTAATCCAATTAATTTTCATAAGCTGAACCAATTCCAAATCCACACGTAATACAAATTCATTTCACAAAATTCTTCATATGATTTACACAATCCTCAAATCATATTTCAAAGAGAATAATAATGAGAATATGCCAAAAATTATTCATTTCATTAAAAACCCCCATTTTTAATACATTTTCACATTCAGTGCCTTTGATATCACATTTAGAATCCCACAAAAAATTCATTAAAAACTTCAAATAAGCACTATAAAAAGAAACACTTGAAAAATTTACCATTTCTTTTAGAACATCCACTTTCATCACATATTCATGTAAAAACATTTCCAAAACATATTTTTGACCGTATAAATAAATTTTATAAAAGATTTAACTAACCAAGAAAGCATATTAAAATCATCCAACAATGTTATGACATGGAACCACCAACCTCACACTAGGAAACATCCAAAAAAATTTGTGATACCATAACTGAACCACCAAAAGACCATGATTGAACAACCATAAGACCATAACAAGGAAATATTACGTACTAATAAATACATGATTAAACCCTCCTTATATCAAACAACCCACTTAAAATTAGCAACTAAATAATAGAGGAAGATAAATTCTAAAGGGACGGAGAAATCGATGGAGAAACAACATAAATAATGAATACTTGATAAATCCACACCAATCCCACCAAAGGAAGGGATCCCAAGGGATCTTTGAGGAAGAGAGGGAGGATCCTTTGTCTAGAAGGATCAAATGGGGTAAAAATGGTGGATTTATGATTAAATACTGAGATTACTCAAAGGGAATTTTTATACTTTTAATGATTTGGACATCGTGCATGGTTTTCCTACACTGTTTCCCCACATGGTTTACTAAAACATGTGGAATCCATGAACCCCTCACTTTCCAAGAGTCACATGATGTATAATTATTCCTCATAGTTTAAATACCATGCAAAAACCATTTGTTATCCATTGTCCCAAAAAACAACACTCCACTGCACGATTACCTATTTAGGGTGAACATCTTCATTAACCATGCACCAATAGTGATCCACCATATATTTGACTCAAATTCTCTATTTTTATCAAAACTCGGGGGGGACACATGAAAGATCAATATAATAAAAACTAACAATGTAAATTTTCCAAAATTCAAACCTGTCACACCAAGAACTTGAGATAAAAATCAAGATCCAAAAATGAACCAAAATCAAGAATGAAAATAATAACCTGGGTGTAACAAGGTTCCAAAGTGAAATATTTATGAGAAAAGGATAAAATTACGAGGAATACTATTTATAATGATATTAATATAATTAAATATGATTTAAAATATTACATGATGTAAATATTCTAATAATAAAATCTAAATAAGATAATAACCCTCAATTGAATGGTATTGTTTATCTTAAGGTGGAACTAAAGAATGGTCTTTAAGAGATTGATATTCAAAGAATGAAAAAGGGAATGATTGATGGATTTTTGAAAGAGTCATCTAAATATTTTGATCCCTTTTAAGCTAAGACTATTCTACAGTACAAGGATTTAAAAAATTATTTAACTAGTTAATAAGGATTGGAGGAAGAATAAAATTTCAAGCTAAATATTGAAGATTGAGTTAAGGTGATTTATGAAATTAATGTTTATTTAAAGGATAAAATAAATTTGTTTAAAACTATTGATATAGGATTAGTCATTTTTGAGAAGTAAATTAAAATCTAAAATAAATTCATGTGATCCAAATAATATGTTATAATTTGAAAATTTCTTAGATGAATAATTATTTGAAAGTGCTAAACAATGCTTAGAAACCATTTTTAAAAGAAATAGATGATCGAAGAATTGGGTACTTAGGTAAATGTGGATTTAGTTGTGATACCAAGAAAAAAACAACTAGGATCATTAAAATCCCATAATAAAGGGAATTATAATATTAAGGATATCCCTTAGTCCTCAAAGTTTGATCCTCAACCAAATAATTCATTTTTAGAAAAATTCATGGGGAATAATGAATGTAATAAAATATATTCTCATTAATAAAATTACAATTTTATGGATATCCTGGACACATTATTTTCTACAATTTAGAGGTGGAATGCTATTTGGGAGGAAAATCCTATTACACCCCAATGCCCCAGAACACTAATTCATTCTTGGACTGATGTTCGTTATTGTACCTTAGGTGCTCATCCCCATATTCTAGAGGCTTCCGACTACTAGTGTGGTTCTAATGTGGTATAGTGAGGTGAATATAACTGTATATAATAGTAAATAAATTGTAGAAATAAAAGAAAACATATAAATATAAATAAATATTATAATGAAAAAATATAGGGGAGAGACCAAAAAATCAAAATATTCCAAGAGAAAAAATAAATTGTATATTATACATGTCAATAGTTAATAATATAAACAAATAAGACCACGAGATAAAATTAGGAAACTATAAAAAAGGGTCCTATGTGATGACCTAATCCCAACCTTCGGTGATATTTCCTTGAAACCAATCAATCCACAACATTAGGAACATTCTCAAACATACACCTACAATGAAATACTGGTGGATTCATAGGTACCGAGGTTCCATAGTAGCCTCAATAGGGTGTGAGTATAACTTAGTAGTACACCACCAATGTAATCCCTAACAATAAATAGTCTAAAATAATGTTCATGTAGTATTAATAGAAAATAAACATTTATATGTTTTAACAATATAAGTAAAAAGTGGTAAAACTAATACAAATGATTGGGCTCTATAGTGACTCTTGAAAATGGTATATACCTACGTCAACTATTTTTGGGAGTCTGTGATCATGGTATAAATCATGGATTGACTGGTTCCGAGGTATAAAACTAAGATAACCATAGTCATAACAATCCAAGGAAATCCACATTCTTTAACCTAGGATTCCCTCTCTATAAATCTATAGTAAATCTGGGGGGGTCCCTTTTCATTTACCTAAATATAGTATACGAATTTGAACTCAAGGATCAATCCATGAAATTAAGAATCACCTCTTGATTAGAATCTAGGGCTTACACCTAATACATTCCACCCAAATAGATCAATAAAAATACAAGGATCTTATCCCATGGTATTTAATGGGGGTATCCTGTAATAATCCATGTCACTAATCTATAGAATTAAATAAATAAAACATTACCTGAATCAAAGGGGGAGACTCCCTAAAGAATGCATTGTATTGACCCAAATTTTTATCTATGAAAATTCCCCTTGATATAATTAAATTTCTTATTATGTAAATTGGAGATATAAAATATGTACATCTTTGGTTTTATGTTTTTTTATTTCAAAATACCGTTAAGAATAGTTATCGTCGCTAATATAGTCATTGACCAGTGATCACATGATTATTATAAATATAGTACTTTACCAAATCCAATTTACTCAGAAAAATAAAGTGATGAACTCATCTAGTAGACTTTCCCCATACGAAGCCCATTTTTCAAAACTCAGAAAAGAGGTGGAATCATTGGGATTCTCTCTTGAACAAGCCTAGGGTGAGCTTCAACATGTTACGCTTGAGAGGAACCGCCTATGGGGGAAGTGGAAGTTGAGAGAGATTACCGCCTCAGGCGATGTTATCCGAGCCACCCCAAGAGTCTTTCACCATCACAAACCTTTCTCTTATGTCTTATGCGGTTGTTATAAGAAGTTATGTTACAAGAACCTAGCACTAATATTATGTACATTATTTTTTATAGAGAATATACATTCATTTTTCTAGCGTTACTTTGTAAATAGTTTTTAAAGAAAAAATACCATTTTTTAGTTAATATTAAATTTAGGGATCAAATTTGATGAATTAATGGATTTTTGAATTAAATAATATTTTAATTAAATATTATTACTAAATTAATTAATATTAAATATAAATTATTGTATAATTTTTATGAATACAATTGAAATTTTTATTAAGGTTTGAAAGGTGTTTTTGTCAAAACACATGAATTTTCAATAAATGTCAATTTTTATTTTAAAAGTAAAAATTTACTTATTTTTAAAATTATTTTGATAAATTGAATACTTTTTTTGGAATCAGAAAGTCGAAATTTTCCAACGTTGAATTCTTCATAATTTTCAGGGACTGTTGAATTTTTGGGTAAAAATTAAATACCGTTTAAATATATAATGTATTTTATGACATCATAATGACCCAATAGAGATGTAATAAAATATGATAAACACTATTTTAGGCCAGTATATATTTTACCATTAAAATAATGTGACTTTATGTTTATTTTATTTATTTACAAAGTTTTGTGGACCCTCCAAGACTTGTAAAACATTTTATCTTTTTAAAATTATTTCTTTGAGAGTGTGACTCACCTCCACAAAAATAAGCCAAATATTTTAAGAATTTAGGCCATTGGTATAAGGCCCCAGCCTTAAACCATACTTAATCTTGAGTTATTACAAGATTACACATTGAGAATCTTTTCAGGTTTAGAGTTTTAGAGAATTTGGACATAACTATTACATCTCAAAAGATTACAGAGTAGTCGCTTCTACTAAATTTCCATAAAATAAAAACTCTTAATAGAAACATGTATAGTTCCCTGTTTTAGGTAGCATGACTTTCCCTTGATCCCATCCTTGACCCTATTCCACGCTAAGTCCTGTGAAAAACATTTCAAAAAATTGGGATGAGCATAAGAAGCTCAGTAAGGGATACACAAAGAATGAAAACTGTTAGTTTTTCAAAACAACAAGTAAACCATGAATACTTTATCAATGTAATACTTGTCACCTTCATGAAGTAGTAAAAACTCTTCACTGAAAAAAAAAGTATCATTACTTACCTTTTTGTAACCAAAGGATTACCATAAAACCCGTATAAAGAACACATAACATATATAAAGGTAACTTGGGACATAAACATACTTAAGTGGAATAACCATATGGTCAACTTCCACACATATCACTTAATGGAATAGCCATACGGCCAATTTCCATACATACTTAATGGAATAGCCATACGACCGACTTCCATACCCAATGCATTGGAGGTTATAACGTAACCACCCATCCTGGTATTCACGGCACCACCCGTCATAATGTCCAAGTACCATTATTACACATAAAATATGAAAAATATAAACATTTCAATAACAATATTTCATTTTCAATCACAATAAATAATTCCCAGATATTGAATTAATCAATCCATTTTCAAAATCCATTTAAAAGATAATTTTGAATCAAAGTGTCCCATACCACTTTGAAGCTTTTAATGGAATTATAATTTTAAAACATTAATATCCATATAAATAAATACTGAAAACCATTTTGAAAACATGGAAATTAAAGATAAAGATTTAGAATAATAAATCTTTAAAACATTTAAAATGATATTTTTGTTAAAGAGTTTTTAACAAAATGAGAGACTCTTGAATAAAAATAATAGCGGAATAACATTTAATCTGAACTTTATAATATCATGATAATAAAAGGATTCATGATATAATATGTCAAAGGACAGTATACAAACCATATAAGAGTGAATTGGTGCATAACAACAATGAAGTCTCAAAAGAAATGTAAAAGTAAAAGGGGTTTATACACCGTATAAAAGAAAGTTGTGTATAAAACGAAATATGCCTCAATGAAAGGAGATTGCGACGAAGTCCCTTACAAAGACGGTATCCTTGGTTTAAGGATAAATAAATTACATAATTATGTGTGACAAATGAATACACCAAATATAATTGGATATTAAGTGTAAAATAACCAAAGGTCATTCACACATATTCAAAGGATGACATATTCAATAACTACATGTTGAACCCAAAGAAATCGAAATTGGGTTAAGAAGTTCCCTTGACAGCCTAACGGCGTCACCTCAAAATGAGTTGATGAGAGATACAAAGTGTATCTCATCACTTGGACATAAAAGTTACATCAATGAGGATTTATGAGAACATATCCCATCATAACAATATGTAAATTAAAAGACCAAACAAAATAAGTCTTTTAAAAAGAGGAGGGTGAAAGGTTCCCTTACCGACTTGGGTATCTTTCAAAACATACGCCCCGTGAAGGAAGGACAATACAACATTGATGTAAATACTCATAAATGAAAGAATATTACACAATGAGTAAAATAATGGGCAGTACATACACCACTAAAAGGAAATTGTGGCAAATGTAGCATAAATCTCATGGGAATAAAAGTGAGATGAAAAATCCCTTGCGAAAACTCGGCAGCCCAAAGGCGCCATAGAAAACTTACAAAAATCGATTGATGAGATAAAATAGGGTATCTCATCATATTAACATAAAGTTTATAGAAAGAGGAATATAAAAGAACATCCCCCAACATAACAAATAATATCTTAAAAGAATTTACATAAAGTAGAGTACTTAGAAAGAAAGAGAGAGGTTAGATCTCTTACGAAAATTCGGCAGCCTAACGGTGCCACTCAAAACTTCCAAAATGGATTGATGAGAGAGAATAGGGTCTCTAATCAGATGAACATAAAAATTATAGTAAGATTAATATAAAATAACATCCCAATAACAAGAAAGATGGGATTTAAAAGGAATGACATAAAAGAGTGTACTTAAAAAAAGAGTGGAGTAGAATCCCTTACCTCGGGTCCGACTTGACTCGATCGTTCTTTAATCTCCTGAATAATAAACTTGAGTTAATTTCTACTTCCTTAAGAACCTTTTTCAAGTTAATTATTCCTTTTATATCACTTATTACCATGTTATAAACACTACGTAATCATTAAGTTAATAATGATTGTTTTGTCGATATTTGGTTATTAAGTCGAAAGTGGACTTCTTACAATTACATGTTGTTCATGTGGCCAAATGTTTATTATATCTAGTATTGTATTCATGATTTAGATATAATATATGTCATATATATCCAGTACATGCATGCATTTATAACATTACATAATCATTTAGAGGTAAGAAATGAAATGCACCGTTCATGGAGACGGTAAGTCGTACGTACGCATGAATGCTACTTTCATTTATATTTCGTATTTTATAGAATGGAATAATAATTATATAAAGGTATATTATAATTCCAGTATAATATCATATATAATGTCATAGTTCCATCCTTTATATGTCCCACATATGGTATTTAACGAATCAAATTACTTTGAGGGGGCGGTAGTCCGCACTTCCTTAAATGAAGATATCGCATTTACCCATAATGGAAACCATAAAGGTATGCCCAAAATGAAAAAAAAACAGAAGATTAAGGAAAACATAAACATATTATATATCATATATAAAAATAGTGACATCATAATGGCCACCTTTGAAGGTGTTAAATGATTATTGAACAATCATCGTTTCGGGAGGCAGAATTTTGCCATCCACGGAAACCGTATGTTCTTTATCCATTTTATGTAGTTTTGTCAGAGTGTAGCTCGAATAAATCTTATAACAACATCCTAGTATATTGAAGATACTGGTGTTGTTACAAAATAAGTAAATAAAAAGAGTTTAGAGGGTTGGAGAAGCAAAATGAACAAGAGAGAATGAATTACCTTTAAAAGTGTAACTTCTTTTGATTTGAGCCTAAAGGCTTCCTTTGAAAGTATTCTGCCCAAAGGTAATCCTCTAGGATGAGGAGAGGGATGTGGAGATAGTAAATGGGCAGAGTTTGTCCGAGACAAAGGCTTTAGGAGTGTGTGAAATGAGGTAGAGGTGGGGGCCTTTTATAAGAGGAGGGGAGGGGCACTTTTGGAAAGTAAAGAAATATTACTTTATTTGAAAATGTGTTTCTATTTTAAAAGGTCCCACATTGATAGAATTCGTGGATAAGGTTATAAGGGTTCTAAATAAACTCATCCAATTGGTTTTGGACATGTTTAGTTCATAGATTTTACATTATCTTTCCATTTTATTTAAATCGTCAAATAATGATGTCATCGCTGCATCATTATTATGTCATAAATAATTTAATTTATTTAAAGTCTAAAAATTATAAACAAAATACTATGATGTAGGAAATCGTTTTAGCTTTCCAATGACTATTTATAATCAAAAAGATGATCTTTATAACCCCATGTAAAAATTGTTTTCGTAAAACATATTATGTTTGTGTCATTTTTACTTTTACATTAAATAAAAAGTTATTTATGTCATTTCCCAACCAAAGTGTCTCCATGGGGTCCCCAAGTTGACCCATGGCTTGTCTGGGTCGGCCATGACACAAAAAATAAGGTTGGGACATGTGTCTAGGTCATTTCATATTATTAAATCATTATTTATACCTTAAACTACCCTAATTACCACTAATCGCGATTAAGAACTTAATAAGTTACTATTCACCAAAAAATTATTTTTATCCCATTAAACCACATTTTACTTCTTAATGACAACCATGTATGTCGGATTTTTTAAATTCAAAACACAATGATGGAAAAATTTCATTTAAACGGAAAATCAGTCTTTATAAGTACCACTTAGTGGTTTCACTATTCATCAAAAATTGAAGTTTTTTAGAAAATTACCAAAAATTCACCCTAAGATACATTTGATATTACGAATTCAAAAATGAAGTCTATTTTACAAAATTCAAAACATATAAGTAAAATTAATTAATTTAATAATTAATTCCCACTGTCAGAGCAAATAGCGTGTTTTTATGAAACAATAAGTATCAAAAGATTGACACTAGTTTAAGTCCGATTTCAAAGTGAAATTAATTCCAACGACCACTATTGGATTTAATGGTAAAAATATTTTCTAATTTCACTTTAAAACCAACTGAAAAGATAATCTAATCATATAAATAAATTATATTAAAAAGAGGTTTTGAATTAAAATACAACATTTTACACTATTCATTAAAAAATGAACTTTATCCAAAAAATCCAAAAAATTACACAAAGTAAAATTTAATGTCCCGATTCTAAAGAAGAGTTTTATTTGGTCCAAAAGGATGTATAAGAGTGAACAAAACTATATTTAATGATGGTTCAACAGCAAAAGGTGATAAGTGAACCTTTATTGAAAACTAGGGCATATACGCCTAAAATTGAATTCTTTCCGTATTTTAAGCCTCTATCCATTATTGGATAAATGTAAATACATTTAAAAACATATATAATCATATTTTAGTTATTTCTATCCATTACCACCATTACAACGTCTACATGTTAACTACCTTTTAAAATAATATTATTTTATTATTAGAGTACAACGTAAGATTCCCAAGAAACTCGTTGTTGCGTGTTGGGTACGCCATCGAACATAGCGTCCCCTTTAAAGTCATATCAATATTTTATTCACAAATATGGACAAATATGAAAATGTCATATTCATTATTTACCTGGGGTGTTACATCCTTCCCCCCTTTTGGGAATTGCATCCTCGCAATTTTATAATTGCGCTTGGAAACATCCTTGAAAGTCCCACATCGGAACAAGAGTCGGTAAAAAAACCACTTTAAAATAAAGGAAGATAAGTACAAAGGTCACCCGAGTTAACCCATACTAGGAATCCATGTAGGAAAACATGGACATGGAGGAGAAAACATAGGGTCATGTTCTGATGGAGAGTGATAGAAAACATGTTTAGGAGAAAGTTAACAATGAGAAAATCACAAACTTGTGATGGGTTAAACGGTGTTGGGTTCCCCAGTAGGAAAAGTTAATAGACAACATTTTTGTTTTAAGTTACTTTTTATTGAGGAAATTATTCATAAGGAAACATAATCACTTATCATGTTGACTTTCAACTTTTACTAGATTCCTTAATCAAACTCATATTTTTTCCAAAAGACGAGTATTTAGGGAGACTTTTTCGCATTAAGAGTACTATAATAAACTTCTAGAGAATCACCTCATCCACAAAAGAGAACTATATACATCCCATGTCTTTAGGCTTTAACCAAAACCAAAAACAAAAAGGTTATTACAAGGTCAGATAATCCAGAAAAGGATAACCCTTTATAAAAGAAAATCTATTCTTAACCTCCATGATTTGTCAAACAAAACCCAAAGTTCAACGAGGACCATTAGATAAACAATTTGTCCATAAAATTATTCAAAGTAAACCAATCTAAGATTGAAACCCAAATATTTGAAATATTTAGTCACATAGTCTTCCAAGTTAAATCGTAACATTTATCTCCAAACAACATCAGTTGCTCCTAAAGTCTCATACTGAAAAGTAATTAACCTAGTCACATATCCTCCATGATAGGTTAATCTTTTTCATAAATAACCCAAAATATACTTACTCTTAATTCACCAAATCATATAACTAAAAATAATCGGTCAAACTAACCAGGGACTTCACGTAGTCCAGTGGTAGGTGATAAATACCAGTCGCACTTTGGTTGTGGGGACGATTCTCGCAGCTTTGTCTGATGCGACGGGTTGTCACACGGTCTGCGTGTTGTCCTTTTTCCAAAACTATATAATTCTTAAAACATTCCCCAAAATGAGATAAAATCTTCAAATATGATCATAACATATTTTAACCTCAAGTTTATCTCATGCCTTTCATTTTCCATCAGAACATATAATAACCCATAATTACCTCAAAAGTAAGGATCATATAAACCCTAATGGTTACCTTAATAATTATTACCTGAATTTCCATATCGAGTTGGCCATCTCGTACATGATGCACTAGAGAACTCACCAAGGTTGAAGTGGTCGATCATGACTCCTTGATAGTTGGTTTAGAACAACAATGAGATTCCTCATTGAATCCCCTATCTCATCCAGTCTCTTAATCAGAGAACCACCACAGTTTCCTTCAAAACCATTGTCACTTTGGTGCCTGCTAGATCCATCCATTTACTAAAACCAAAAAGGTCAGTGTGAGTATATCAACATAACCATCATGTACTAATGAGGAAGATAAACACTAAGATATACTTACTCATTCACTTTATCTAAAACTAGGACTCTTTCTGAAATCCTAACCATTATGGTAATGTCACTTATACTTAAAGAATACCATAACCTCTAAAGTTATCTAAACCGACCTCTGATACCAACTATAAGGCCCCAGCCTTAAACCTTACTTAATCTTGAGTTATTACAAGATTACACATTGAGAATCTTTTCAAGTTTAGAGTTTTAGAGAATTAGGACATAACTATTACATCTCAAAAGATTACAAAGTAGTCGCTTCTACTAAATTTCCATAAAATAAAAACTCTTAATAGAAACATGTATAGTTCCCTATTTTAGGTAGCATGACTTTCCCTTGATCCCATCCTTGACCCTATTCCACGCTATGTCCTCTGAAAAACATTTCAAAAACTTGGGATGAACATAAGAAGCTCAGTAAGGGATACACAAAGAATGAAAACTGTTAGTTTTTAAAAACAACAAGTAAACCATGAATACTTTATCAATGTAATACTTGTCACCTTCATGAAGTAGTAAAAACTCTTCACTGAAAAAAAAGTATCATTACTTACCTTTTTGTAACCAAAGGATTACCATAAAACCCGTATAAAGAACACATAACATATATAAAGGTAACTTGGGACATAAACATACTTAAGTGGAATAACCATACGGTCGACTTCCACACATATCACTTAATGGAATAGCCATACGTCTAATTTCCATACATACTTAATGGAATATCCATACGGCCGACTTCCATACCCAATTCATTAGAGGTTATAACGTAACCACCCGTCCTGGTATTCACGGCACCACCCTTCATAATGTCCAAGTACCATTATTACACATAAAATATGGAAAATATAAACATTTCAATAACAATACTTCATTTGCAATCACAATAAATAATTCCTAGATATTGAATTAATCAATCCATTTTCAAAAACCATTTAAAAGATATTTTTGAATCAAAGTGTCCCATACCACTTTGAAGCTTTTAATGGAATTATAATTTTAAAACATTAATATCCATATAAATAAATACTGAAAACCATTTTGAAAACATGGAAATTAAAGATAAAGATTTAGAATAATAAATCTTTAAAACATTTAAAATGATATTTTTGTTAAAGATTTTTTAAAAAAATGAGAGACTCTTGAATACAAATAATAGCGGAATAACATTTAATCCGAACTTTATAATATCATGATAATAAAAGGATTCATGATATAATATGTCAAAGGACAGTATACAAACCATATAAGAGTGAATTGGTGCATAACAACAATGAAGTCTCAAAAGAAATGTAAAATTCAAAGGGGTTTATACACCGTATAAAAGAAAGTTGTGTATAAAACGAAATATGCCTCAATGAAAGGAGATTGAGACGAAGTCCCTTACAAAGACGGTATCCTTGGTTTAAGGATAAATCAATTACATAATTATGTGTGACAAATGAATACACAAAATATAATTGGATATTAAGTGTAAAATAATCAAAGGTCATTCACACATATTCAAAGGATGACATATTCAATAACTACATGTTGAACCCAAAGAAATCGAAATTGGGTTAAGAAGTTCCCTTGACAGCCTAATGGCGTCACCTCAAAATGAGTTGATGAGAGATAAAAAGTGTATCTCATCACTTGGAAATAAAAGTTACATCAATAAGGATTTATGAGAACATATCCCATCATAACAATATGAAAATTAAAAGACCAAACAAAAGAAGTCTTTTAAAAAGAGGAGGGTGAAAGGTTCCCTTACCGACTTGGGTATCTTTCAAAACATATGCCCCGTGAAGGAAGGACAATACAACATTGATGTAAATACTCATAAATGAAAGAATATTACACAATGAGTAAAATAATGGGCAGTACATACACCACTCAAAGGAAATTGTGGCAAATGTAGCATAAATCTCATGGGAATAAAAGTGAGATGAAAAATCCCTTGCGAAAACTCGGCAGCCTAACGGCGCTATAGAAAACTTACAAAAATAGATTGATGAGATAAAATAGGGTATCTCATCATATTAACATAAATTTTATAGAAAGATGAATATAAAAGAACATCCCCCAACATATAAAATAAGAGCTTAAAAGAAGTGACATAAAGTAGAGTACATAGAAAGAAAGAGAGAGGTTAGATCTCTTACGAAAATTCGGCAGCCTAACGGCGCCAATCAAAACTTCCAAAATGGATTGATGAGAGAGAATATGGTCTCTCATCACATGAACATAAAAATTACAGTAAGATTAATATAAAATAACATCCCAATAACAAGAAAGATGAGCTTTAAAAGGAATGACATAAAAGAGTGTACTTAAAAAGAAAGAGTGGAGTAGGATCCCTTACCTCGGGTCCGACTTGACTCGATCATTCTTTAATCTCCTGAATAATAAACGTGAGTTAATTTCTACTTCCTTAAGAACATTTTTCAAGTTCATTATTCCTTTTATATCACTTATTACCATGTTATAAACACTACGTAATCATTAAGTTAATAATGATTTTTTTGTCGATATTTGGTTCTTAAGTCGAAAGTGGACTTCTTACAATTACATGTTGTTCTTGTGGCCAAATGTTTATTATATCCAGTATTGTATTCATGATTTAGATATAATATATGTCATATATATCCAGTACATGCATGCATTTATAACATTACATAATCATTTAGAGGTAAGAAATGAAATGCACCGTTCATGGAGACGGTAAGTCGTACGTACGCATGAACGCTACTTTATTTTATATTTCGTATTTTATAGAATGGAATAATAATGATATAAAGGTATATTATAATTCCAGTATAATATCATATATAATATCATAGTTCCATCCTTTATACGTCCCACATATGGTATTTAACGAATCAAATCACTTTGAGGGGGCGGTAGTCCGCACTTCCTTAAATGAAGATATCGCGTTTACCCATAATGGAAACCATAAAGGTATGCCCAAAATGAAAAAAACATAAGCTTAAGGAAAACATAAACATATTATATATCATATATAAAAATAGTGACATCATAATTGTCACCTTTGAAGGTGTTAAATGAGTATTGAACAATCATCGTTTCGGGAGGCAGAATTTCGCCATCCACGGAAACCGTATGTTCTTTAACCATTTTATGTAGTTGTGTGAGAGTGTAGCTCGAATAAATATTATAAAAACATCCTAGTATATTTCAGATACTGTTGTTGTTACAAAAGAAGTAAATAAAAAGAGTTTAGAGGGTTGGAGAAGCAAAATGAACAAGAGAGAATGAATTACCTTTAAAAGTGTAACTCCTTTTGATTTGAGCCTAAAGGCTTCCTTTGAAAGGATTCTGCCCAAAGTGAATCCTCTAGGATGAGGAGAGGGATGTGGAGAGAGTAAATGGGCAGGGTTTGGCCGAGAAAAAGGCTTGAGGAGTGTGTGAAAAGAGGTAGAGGTGGGGGCCTTTTAAAAGAGGAGGGGAGGGGCACTTTTGGAAAGTAAAGAAATATTACTTTATTTGAAAATGTGTTTCGGTTTTAAAAGGTCCCATATTGATAGAATTCTTGGATAAGTTGATAAGGGTTCGAAATCCACTCATCCAATTGGTTTTGGACATTTTTAGTTCATAGATTTTACATTATATTTCCATTTTATTTAAATCGTCAAATAATGATGTCATCGCTGCATCATTATTATGTCATAAATAATTCAATTTATTTAATGTCTAAAAATTATTAAAAAAAACTATGATGTAGGAAATCTTTTTAACTTTCCAATGACTATTTATAATCAAAAATCGGATCTTTATAACCCCATGTAACAATTGTTTTCGTAAAACATATTATGTTTGTGTCATTTTTACTTTTACATTAAATAAAAAGTTATTTATGTCATTTCCCAACCAAAGTGTCTCCATGGGGTCCCCAAGTTGACACATGGATTTTCTTGGTCGGCCATGACACAACCAATAAGGTTGGGACATGTGTCTAGGTCATTTCATATTATTAAAGCATTATTTATACCTTAAACTACCCTAATTACCACAAATCGCGATTAAGAACTTAATAAGTTACTATTCACCAAAAAATTATTTTTATCCCATTAAACCACATTTTACTTCTTAATGAAAACCATGTATGTCAGATTTTTGAAATTCAAAACACAATGATGGAAAAATTTCATTTAAACGGAAAATCAGTCTTTATAAGTACCACTTAGTGGTTTCACTATTCATCAAAAATTGAAGTTTTTCAGAAAATTACCAAAAATTCACCCTAAGCTATATTTGATATTACGAATTCAAAAATGAAGTCTATTTTACAAAATTAAAAACATATAAGTCACATTAATTAATTTAGTAATTAATTCTCACTGTCAGAGCAAATAGCGTGTTTTTCTGAAACAATAGGTATCAAAAGATTGACACTAGTTTAAGTCCGATTTCAAAGTGAAATTAATTCCAACGACCACTATTGGATTTAATTGTAAAAATATTTTATAATTTCACTTTAAAACCAATTCAAAAGATAATCTAATCATATAAATAAATTATATTAAAAAGTGGTTTTGAATTAAAATACAACATTTTACACTATTCATTAAAAAAATGAACTTTATCCAAAAAAACCAAAAATTTGCACAAAGTAAAATTTAATGTCCGGATTCTAAAGAAGAGTTTTATTTGGTCCAAAAGGATGTATAAGAGTGAACAAAACTATATTTAATTATGGTTCAACATCAAAAGGTGATAAGTGAACCTTTATTGAAAACTAGGGCATATACGCCTAAAATTGAATTCTTTCCGTATTTTAAGCCTCTATCCTTTATTGGATAAATGTAAATACATTTAAAAACATATATAATAATATTTTAGTTATTTCTATCCATTCCCACCATTACAATGGCTACATGTTAACTACCTTTTAAAATAATATTATTTTATTATTAGAGTGCAACGTAAGATTCCCAAGAAACTCATTGTTGCGTGTTGGGTACGCCATCGAGCATAGCGTCCCCTTTAAAGTCATATCAATATTTTATTCACAAATATGGATAAATATGAAAATGTCATATTCTTTATTTACCTGGGGTGTTACAATTGGCCTTATAAAATATTGTTTTACACTCCCCTTCATAAAAACCCATAGGTAAAAACCAAGGTATGGTTGGTGGTTTTGATTAGTTTAATGTATGGTGGCCAAAACCTAAATAATAAATAATTCCCTCTCTTATCCTATATAAACCCACCCATGCTCACACTTCCTCTTCACTGAAAGACCTTGGAGCTCGACAAACCTATGCCCTAATTTCTCTATAATCCTCCCAAGGCACCCCAATCCCATAAGAAGCCTCTCTCAAGCCTCTCTCAAGCATTTGGGATCACACATCCAAGTAAGGTATTTCCTTCCATTCATATTTATGTCCAAGTTTTATTATATTATTATACACATTTATTTTATATTATAAATGTTTAGGTATGATTTCTCACCTCCCCCATACTTACCTCTTTATTTTTGAATTATTAGAGACCCATTTCTCTCTCATTATTTCCTCCCATGTACACATGTTACTATGCCAAAATTAGGTAAGGAATTTTTCTCTCCTCATTTACATTCAAGAAATTATTTTATATAATGAATATAAATTCCATTAACTTATTTTGGGATATTTTGTTACATTACCCACTTACTTTACATTTCATGTATTAATGATGATATACCTTTTATCTCTTATCAACCCTTTTTACGATTCCTATTTGATGTCATTATGCTACCGAAGTTAAAGCATAATATCCATGCCAAAATCATCATGCAAGTGAATACCATACCCATTTCTTTATCAAGGGTATTCACCTTTATACACATATAATTGTTACTTTATGACATACATTTATTTTTTACCACATCACGTATTCATGGAATAAATTATTATGTTTAATGAATCAGCATTGTAAGATATATGTGGCACAGTTATGCATGAAATGAAATGTTTGAGAAGGGTGCACCCTGGTAGAGCTCCAATGCATTGGGTAAAGATTAGTATCATGAAACTTCAAGTGAAATGAGGGTTTACACATTCTAATTCAAGTGAAATGGGGGTTTACTCATGCTCCAAATGAAATGAGCCTTGGTTCATGCTAATACCATGTTAAGTGTTTTTTCCACATTTCCATGTTATAATAATCATGTTATATCATGCCTTTATGTTCATGTTTATCTTATGATACTTTTATATACATGTTGGCTAAAATGTTATGAATTCTTCATGTTATACCTTGTTAACTACCTTATTTGGGTTTATAGCTCACTCTTTTCTTATTCATTCCATCAGGTTATCCCATTCAATGCTAAGTACGAGGGAATATAGTGGTCATGTAAAGGATGTTTTCAATAAAGATGGTGTGTTTCATGTTTTAAGTTGTTATGTAATGTATCTAAGCCCCAAAGATACTAGTCCTATCAATATTATATGTTTTATCAAGTTAATATTTTATGTAATAAATCATGTTTTAGTGTGTAATAATAAGTAGGGTTGTAATAATTGGTATAAGAGGATAGGTTTAGTTATTTTTTGGATTAGTATTAGAAAAACATAGTGAAGACTTAGAGATAAGAATATGTATAATAGAAACATCCCTAAATTTTGGTGAGTATTGAGTAAGTGTTTTATCACGAAAATATATCCTTTTCAAGAAACAAGAAGGTTGAGGCGGCTCTGGCACAGATGTACCTCGGAGTGAAAACTCTAACAAGGAGTATTGGGATTGACCTGGGGTATCTGGTACATGAAAATGGGCCTTGATTCACTCTTGTTTATGACACTCCTAGGGGATATTCTTTGGTAAATTCACAAGCTTAGTATGAACCATTATTAAGGAAATAAAGAAAATTCACCTAAGAATAAATGTTGGGATGTAGATCATGGATAACATAGACTGAATCCTATATATTAAAAAGTTATGAAAATAAAAGTTATTTATAAGACATTAATTTTTTTCATTGTATTACAGTTTATGTGTTACCCCGAAATTTCCTTTTATTCCCATGAATTTCTAGTAATGGGATGACTCGAGATAACAACTGATGTGAAGATCAATGTGATGAATGTTCTAATGAGATGCCCAATTAAATAAGACGAGGAATAAAGAAGTTTTTCATGAAACTCTCTTAGTTAAATCATGATTTTAATTGTAATATGGGTCAAGAGGAACGTTCAACCCCCCATATAAATAACAAGTCGTAATCGAGAGCTTCATGATACAATGACCTCCTACATTTAATGGATCATCAGATCCCTCAATTGCTGAACAATGGATCAAATCCATTGAGAAGATCTTCTCCATGAATAAATGTTTGGGACAAGAGAAGGTACATATGAATACTTATCATATAGAGGGTGAAGCTGATCAATGGTTGAAATTGATCAAAAACACAAATCCTGAGGGGGATATCCAGGTGTTATAATGGATGGATTTATAGTAAATTTTTATCGAAAAATATTTCCTCGCACCCTCTGGATTAATATGTAAAGGTACATCCATGACCTCAAGAAAAAAAGACAATGAATCCATTGGAGAATATGAGGAAAACACCACAAGGCTTGCATGATATGCCTTTGGATTAGTCGTTACCCCTGAATGCAATGTTGACCGCTTTTTGGTGGGTTGAAACCTAGCCTATGGAAAGCCCTGGCGATCCATGACTTTGATAGCTATGAAGAAAATGTCTGATGTGCCCTAAATGTTAAAATAGAGATCAGATAATCTTAGGGGTATCATTGGGATAAAAATCATAAGGTGGACTTAAATCCTGGTGGCCTAATGGATAAGTACAATGGTGCTATGTAAATCCATCACCCCACTTGCCAAAGGTGAGGAAAGAAGCATCCTGAAAATTTCCTGAAGGGGAAGAGAAAATTGTTTGGGTGTGGAAGAGAAGGGAACCTAGCCATTAACTACCAATAAGAAAAACCCCCAACTGTGATAGAGGAGAGGAATGTCTCGGTTGACCCTAAGTGAATTTTTTAATGCTTCAACATCAATGAAACAGGGAACCTTGAAAATCGTTTCCCAAAGACATGTTTTTTCATAGGCAACCAACAACCTCCAAGGAAGTAATAGAGAGATTTTTTCATGACTACTGCCGTAGTGAACCCTGAAAATGAAGTGGTGACATTTACGCTAGTTATTAATTCAAGAATAGAAAACATACATTTCTTTTATTCTGGTTTTAAACATTCTTTTATATCCCAAATGTTTAGTAGAACAATCCCAACACCACCAAAAATAATGGAAGTAAATATGTCGATGTGAATGGAAAATGGGGACATCATTGCATCCCATGAATATAACTCCCCCCAGTCATAATCTATGGATTACAATTTCTGAAAAACCTCATTATACTCCCTCTTGTGGAATTTTATTCAATTATCTACATGGATTGACTTTCCTTATATATAGAAAAAATAAATAGCAGTGAGAGGGAAATCACTCTTCATATAGGGAATTGACCCTCGATTCTATACAAGTTCAAGGAGGAAGATGAATATTCGTTAGCAACATCATCTAAGGAATATATATTACTGCCCTATGAGCATGTGTATCTAGCATAGATGATTGATTATAAGGAAGAAACCATCCCTGAAGACATGCCAATTATGAGGGAATTCGCTGAAGTGTTTCTCGACTAATTTCATGTTCTTCCTCCTAGAAGAGATATTGAATTCTAAATTGATCTTATACCTGGGTAATTTATAATAACCAAGAATCAATTAAGAATGGCTATTGTGGAGCTTGAGTAGATAAAGAAAAACCAATAGGAGAATCTGGAAAAAGGGTTTATATTCCCAAGTGCTTCACCATGGGGTTAACCGGTCCTCTTTGTTAAGAAAGAATGACGGGTAAATGCACATCTGAATTGATTATCATTAGATCAAAAAAATCATGATAATGAAAAGTATCATATTCCCAAAATTAATGACTAGTTCGATCAGTTATGCGGAGCACAATAGTTCTCCAAGGTGGATTTGCGGTAAGGATTTTACCATGTATGGGTGAAGGAGGAGGATATCCCCAAGATTGCTTTTCATACAAGGTACAAGCACTATGAATTCATAGTAATGCCTTTTGGACTCCCTAATGCCCCAATAATCTTGATGGACTTGATGAATTGAGTCTTTATATATTACCTTGAAAATTTTTTGGTAGACTTTATAGATGATATTCTAATATAATCCAAAACCAACAAGGATCCTAAGGATCATATAAGAACTGTACTAGAGATCTGGCGAAAGGATATGCTTTATGAAAAGTACAGAAAGTGTGAGTTCTAGTTAAAGGAGGTGTCATTACTATGTCATATCATCACAAGCAATAGGGTATATGTGGATCCCTCTAGGATAGCTATAATTGAGGGATGGTCGAGGCCATCAATGGTAACAGATATCCATAGATTAATAGGGTTAGTTGGATAATATTGCTGATTTTTGAGAAATGTCTCACAATTTTCCAACCCTATTAACAAGAAAAATCATAAGGTTGTAAAGTTCTCTTGGAGTGATGAAAGTTAAAAGAGATGCAAGGATTTGAAAACAAGGCTTATCACTGCGCTCGTTCTCATACAACCCACAAGTGGAAATCTTTTTGTCATAATCAGTGATGCTTTGAATAAGGGACTATGCTATGTGTTGATGAAAAATGACAAAGTCATTGCCTATGATTTAAGTAAATTGAATGTTCATGGGAAAAGCTATGCAACACATGACCTGGAGTTTTCTTCTCTGATCTTCGCTTTAAGAATTTTGAGAAATTACTTCTTTGGGGAGAAGCTTAAAATATATACGGATCACAAAAACCTCAAGTATATATTCACATAAAAAGAGTTGAATATGTACCAACAAATATGGTTAGAGATGATCAAAGACTATGTCTGGTAAAACCATTACCACCCTAGGAAAGGGAACAAGGTTTCAAATCCTCTATGTAAAAAAGGATCCATAAATTCTATCAATGATGAGAATTGGAAAGGATGTGATCTTCTTAGATTTGATAAATATGGATATGGGAATAATAAAGAATGGGACATCGTCAATCCTTTCACAAATGATTACACGACCATCTCTTTTAGAAAGGTTAAAGGATTCTCAAAAGGATGATGCGAGAGTTCAGACGAAAGTGGAAACTATCAGAAAATGGAAATCATCAATGTTCAATGTTAATTAAGAAGGAATTGTGATATTTGGGTAAATGATATGTGTTCCATGAAATATGGAGTTTAAAAAAAGTACTATTAGATGATGCACAAAGTTCAAATTTATCCATTCACCTTGGGAAAAAAAAGATGTATCGAGATCTCCAAGAGCATTATTGGTTGGAAAACATGAAGATGGATATTGATGAGTACATATCAATGTGCCTAGTATGTAAAAAAGTGAAGGCTGAGAGGAAACTTTCTAATGGGATGATGTAACCATTACCCATAACAGCATAGAAATGAGAGAACATTACTATGGAATTTTTCACCGGAATTCCTACGACATCTAAAGGATACAATGCTATAAGGGTTGTTGTGGATAGTCTTGAAAAGACTACACACTTCAAGGAAATTTGAGAGGATTTATAATTAGATGAACTGTCATAGATATATATCAATGAAGTGGTAAGGCTTAATGGAGTACCACTATCGATGGTATCCGATCAAGATCCAAGATTCACCTCCATGTGGTGGGAAGAGTCATCAACATGGTCTGAATATTGAGTTGAACTCCAGTACATATTATCATCCTCAAAATAATGTCCAATCTAAGTGGACTATCCAAACACTTGAATACATGTTGAGATTATTCACAATAGACTTTAATGGAGGATGAGGTCTACATATTCTTCTAGTTGAGTTTTCTTACAACAACAGCTTCCACTCAAGCATCCAAATTGCTCTTTATGAAGCCCTATATGGGAAGAGGTGCAGAACTCCAACATGTTGGGATGAAGTCGGGGAGTGAAAACTCCTAGGTCACGAAATGGTTAATGAAATGGTAGAGAAGTTTCAGGCCATCCAGCAACACATTAAAGTTGCCTAAAGTTGAAAAAAGATCTTTGATGATAATCTTCAATGAGACCAAGAGTTTGATGTCAGAGAGATGGTATTCCTTCGAATATCTTCATGGAAGAAGGTTGTGATATTTATGAAAAAGGGAAATCCTGGTCCAAGGTACATTATCCCTTTTGAGATCCATGATCGTATTGGAGCAGTGACCTATCGACTCGAACTACCACCGAACCAATCTCATGTATGTGATGTATTTCATGTATCAATCTTGAGGAATTATATACCTAACCCATTGCGTGTACTCAATCCAGAGGTGGTAACATTAGAGAATGACCTCTCCTATGAAGAGATGTTGGTGAAGATCTTAGATCATAGGAAAAACGTTCTATGAAATAAGAAAATCCCCCTCATTAAAGGGTTGTGTAAAACCACATGTTTGAAGAAGAAATGTGGGAATCAGAAGAAGTGGTGAAGCAGGGTTACTCGCATCTGTTTTATTGTGGGAAATAGAAATTTAATGGGTGAAATTTATTAAGGGGGTAATATTGTAATGACCAAAACTTTTATCAATGAAAATTCATCTTGATATAATTAAATGTTTTATTATGTAAAATGGTTATATAAAATAAGACCTTCCTTGGTTTTATGTTTTTGGATTTCAAAATACCATTAAGAATTGTTATAATTGATAATATAGTTTCTGAACAATGATCACTTGATTAGTATAAATATAGGGCTTTAACAAATCCAATTTACTCAGAAAATTAAAGTGATGGCCTCATCCAGTACACTTTCCCCGTATAAAGCCCATTTGTCAGAGCTCAGAATGGAGGTGGCATCATTGGGCTTCTCTCTCTTGACCAATCCCAGGATGAGCTTCAACATGTTAAGCTCGAGCATAACCACCTAGGAGAGAAGTGGAAGTTGATAGAGATTACCACACAAGTGATGTTATCTAAGCTAGCTCAAGAGTCTGTCACCATTGCACACCTTACCCTTTAGTCTTATAAGGGTATTATAAGGGGTTATACAAAAATACCCAAGCACTAATAATATGTACATTGTTTTATATAGATAATATACATTTATTTTATTAGTGTTACTTTATAAATAGTTCTTAGAGTAAAAATAGGATTTTTTTAGTTAATATTAAATTAAGAAATCTATTTTGATGAATTAATGAATTTTTGAATTAAATAATATTTTAATTAAATATTATTACTAAATAAATTTTTATTAAATATAAATGATCATATATTTTTTATGAATTCAATTGAAATTTTTATTATGGTTTTAAAGCTGTTTTTGTCAAAACCCATGAATTTTCGATAAATGTCAGTTTTTTATTTTAAAAGTAAAAAATAAATTATCTATATAATTATATTGTTAAAGTGACTATTTTTTGTTTAATAATGATGTCAAAAATATCCAATGTTGAATTTTTCATTATTTTCTGAGAGTCAAAATTTTGGGTAAAAATTAAATACCGTTTAAATATATAATGTGTTTTATGACATAATAATGACCCTATAGTGATGTAATAAAATACTATAAACATTATATAAAACCAATAAATGATTTACCATTAATAAAATGTGATTTTAGGTTTATTTGATTTATTTTACAAAGCCTTAGTGGACCCTAAATGACTTATAAAAAATTTTATCTTTTGAAAATGATTTCCTTGAGAGTGTGACTCACCTCCATATAAAAAAGACTAATATTTTAAGATGTTCCTCCATTGTCCTAAAAAAATATTGTTTTCCACTCCCCTTTGGAAAACACCATGGGAAAAACATGGTTTGGTTTGTGGTTTTGATTAGTTTAATGTGTGGTGGCCAAAACCAAAATAATAAAGAATTCCTGATTTTTCCCTATGTAAACCCACCAAGCTCCCACTTCCTATTCACTCTATTACCTTAGATTTGGACCAACCTATGACCTCCCCCCTCTATAATCCTACCAAGGTAACCCAAGCTCTCATTAAGCATCTCTCGGGACTCTCCCAAGCCTTTGGTATCACACTTCCAAGTAAGTGATTTCCTTCCTTCCTTATTTATGTTTAAGTTTTTATATATTGTTATGCCCTTTTATATTAAATTATAAACGTTGGGGTATAATTTTTCACCTCCCCCATACTACCGTAATTATGTTTTCATGATGAGATACCCCTTTCTCTTTCATTAATTCCTCCCATGTACACCCGTTACTATGCCGAAATTTTGTAAGGAATTTCTCTCTTCTCATTTACATTCAATAAATTCTTTTATATTATGCATATAAATTCCATTAAATTATGTTGGTATATTCTGTTCCATGACCCCCCTACTTTCAATTTAATTTATATATGATGAGGTACCATTTCTCTGTCATCAAATAATTTTACGATTCCTATTTAACATCATTATACTGTCAAAGTTGTACCATAATTTCCATTCAAAAATCATCGTGTAAGTGAATATTAAATAAATTTATTTATGAAGGTTATTCACTATTATGCACATTAAATTGTTGATTTATGACTTAAATTTATGTATTCCACATTGATTACACGTTAAATAATTTTTAATGTTTAATGAATCTGTGTTGTATGATCTATGTGCCACACTTATGCATGAAATGAAATGTTTTAGAAGGGTGAAACTGATACCACTCCAATGCATTGGGTTAAGATTAGTATCAGGGTACGTCAAGTGAAAATGGGGTTTGATCATGATAATTTAAGTGCAATAAGGGTTTACTCATGATCCATGTGTAATGAGCCTTCTCTCATGATAATGTAATGTTAAGTGTAGTTTCCACATTTCCATTTTATGATAATCATGCTATATCATGACTTTATGTTCAAGTTTCACTTATGATCATTTGATATGACTATTTCCTAACATGTACTATATTCTTCTTGTTATGCCATGTTTACTCCCTTACATCACTTTATAGCTCTCACTTTTCTTATGCATATCCTCACATTATCCCATGCAATGCTATGTATGGGGGAATATAGTGGTCATGTAAAGGACGTTTTCAAAAAAGATGTTGTGTTTTGTGTTTTACGTTGTTACGTAATGTTTCTAATCCACAAAGAAACTATACCTATTAATATTATATGTTTTATCAAGGAAATATTTTATGTAATAAATCATATTTAATTTTTTAATAAAAAGAATGTTTTTTATATGCATGGTAAAAATATATATGTAGAATCCACTTTCTTGCTATATGCATTATTTATCATTGTCCCTCAATGGATCTAAGTGTTGCATCACACTTTAAAATTCATATAATTATTCAACTAAAATCTAGGGATCTATTATAGTATTACACACACAAAAAATCCATACATATTTCAAGGAATTTCCCTAAGAAATTCCTAAAAAAACACCAATTATAAAGCAACAAAACCAGGCCATTAAATCGATCAATTTATTCTTTAATTTCCATTTATTAATCTCTTTAATCCACTCATTCCCAATTACAGAATTTAATTCATTGTGAAACAAATTCCCATTGTTGCCATTAAACAATTTATAGTAAATGTCAAATTGATATATCTCTCATCATTTGTAAAGGGATACAAAAAGCCCATAAAAATCACATATCATCACTAAGTTACAACATAAACACCCCATTCCCATTCAATAATCAACAAATTTAACATATAGCCTATAATCCCCTTCATGGACTACTATAAAAATTATTTTTGTTAAGAAAACACCACTTTTAATTCCACATTTTACTTGAAAGACTAAGTTAATATTAAATTGCACTCTATGGTTATCGATTACTATCAAATTATTGTTCAAAATCATCAATTTAAAATATTATTTAACTTATAAATAAATAAATATAAAATTACCTATTTATCAAACATAAAAAAGGGTAATTAATTAATTAAATTCTCCTATCATTATGAGGAATCACTATCCAAAAAATTCAAAGTAATATATACAACAGAACCAAGGAAAACCTATTATAAAACCTTTCATTTTGGATCACGGCATAATAATAAAATATTTGTTCCCAAATAAGTCTCCAAAAATAATTTAATAAATTTTAGTTCGATGTGTGACATTGTTGGCATGAAACATACACTATAACTTATAAAAAATATGATATTATTTTGGTTTAATTTCAAGAATATCCAATTTTAGTCCTAGAAGAGCCCACCTGGATAATATCTAATTTTTGATCAGCACAAATAATGAGAAAATGAAGAAGAGGAAAAAATCCATGAAAATATGGTGTATTAGTCATAAACAACATGACATTTATTGATAGTTATATACATGAAAAATGGTAATGGAAGAGTCATAGCCCTACATAATTCTCACCAATTCCACATATAGAAGTTGTTTCATACATATGACGAGGGGTATCCTTAATATTATCTAAATAAGTGAAATAAGGTTATTGGCTGAATCTACTGGGTGATTTTGGGAGGAAAATACGATGTGGGTTGTTAAAGAGATGGTATTAGAAAAATTACTAAGATTCAACGATTTTAGAAAAGGTCCAATGGAAATCGGATAGCTGCTGACCGCCACCAGTTATCCAGTGTATCCTGAAGCCCTTATTGGGCATCTTCATATGTCTATAACTAGCCGGTGGAACTATAGTGGGATTTATATAGGCATAATCTCATCTTTATCCCTCTAAACACATCTAAGACTACCCCGAACACCTATTTCATGTCTAAAAATTCCCTTTTATGGTGTCAACAGCCTCATAATTCTATCCCAAACTCTTTTTCAAAATTTGAACCACTCACTAACCCAAAAAATAAATTTTATCTTGAATTTTCGTACCTGTATAGAACACCATGTCACACACCAAACCAATAATTCTAGATCTGAGGCTCATAAACTAATACTTTACATACTTTTTTGGATGCCAGATAGAAAAACCTATATATAACAATACATAATTACAAAATCATTAATGATTATGGAATCTATTACATCCAAAAGTTCTTTTTATATTTATAGATTTATATAATTAGAATAAAAAATTAGCTAATAAATCTATTATTCATTGTATAAAATAGGCAAATTTCCCAATATATTGAAAACTACATAATTCATGAAGGTCATAAAGGTGACCCAAAAATTATTTCACATGTATTGTCTTTCTAAATAAGTCACATATGCTATTTTTCTCCATAAACTAAGAAAATAAAAACATAATACAGGGTCATATCTACTGCTCAATATGGGAATTAAATAAATGAATCACGTAATGGTATAAAAATGGTATAATATTATGGCATGAATTGGTAAACAACATGAATCCATTCTTAACTTAAAATTTGGAGCATGTTACATACATGAAAATAAATCAAAACATGGATATCAAAATTAATGAACCCACATTGATTGAATTCAAATTATTTGATATCAAAAACCTGTATTGGAGTTCTTATTTCCAGTCACTTTTCTTATCATTGAGATCACAATCAATACATCTTGCAAAATTAAGTAGACATACACCAAATACCCAGACCTATTTTATCCCATGAGTCATGTCAATGTCTCGATTAGACCTATAATGTTGATCCCCACCCTTCAATTTTTTATGTTCAATTCAATAACCATAAGATTCAATAAATTATTTCATATTCACTACTGGAATACTGGTCTATCCCCACGCATCTATTCCCACGGTTTGAAAAACCGTGGGAATAGGCCTTTTTTGTTTATCAATACCCACGGTTTTATTAAAACCGTGGGTATTCAATTCACAAATTTACCCGAATATCGGGTTCTCCTCCTCACTCTCGCGCTCCCCAATCGGAACTTCTCCTCCTCACGCTCGCGCTTCCCCGCTCGAACCCTAGGTTCCCGACCTCCGCCTCCGGCCCTCTCCTCCCCTCCCCGACCACTGCCTCCCGGTTATCCGACCTTCGCCTCCCAACCCTCTACTCCCCTCTCTGACCTCCGCCTCCCGGACATCCGACCACCGATTCCCGGCCATCTCATCCCCTTTACAGCTTTCGCCTCCCGCCTTCTCCTCCGCTCCCGACCTGGAATTCCGGCCCTTCTCCTCCGCCTCAACATCCTAGCCTTCGCTACACTTCCCCAAGCTCCAGCGGCGTCCTCGCTTCTCCCTCGCAGCTACCTCTCCTCAGACAATTTCCCGTCCAAGTCATTCTATATAGGTATAGAATTTCTTCTCCTTAATTTTTTATTCTTTTGAAACTAATCACTTATTCTTATATCACTACACAAATTATCTTCTGCATTGTTTATTTAGTCAATAATCAGTCATCATAAGTGGAAATCTGGGTATGAATCTTTGGGTATTTTTTTGAATTCATTTCTGTTGTTTGGTCTATTTGGGAGCCGATCTGCCTGCTTTACTAGACTGAATTTTGGCTTCTGGATTTGGGTTTGACTAAACCCCTGGTTTTGTGGTTTCATGGTCTACCAATCCATCACCTTCTTCAAAAAAAATTCATCTTAGAGATAATTTTTACTTCCTCTGATTGTTATTGAAAGAATCTGTTTTCATTTACAATGTTTTATATTACTACATTTTTTTCATTGGATATAACTGACAAAGACTACTAATTTAGGATGATATACTAGTGATGAGTTCTATTTGAAGGACATAAAAGTATTGGGAAGGAGGGAATCTAGAACTAAAGTGTCATACCCAGGGGAACAGTGGTGTCTACTCTAAAATGTCCATATGAACAGCATCTCCTTATGCTATAGCTTTCTTGATAGATCGCATGAAGGGAATGGGGTCATCAAACATGATTTTTTTATGTATTCCATCATTTATCTTCTTTATAAACCCTGTATTCCATATGAACAACATCTCCTTATGGTATGCGTTTTATAAATATTTTCATGGTTTCCATCATTTTGGAAATTTTCGTGTTGTCATGCTGATTTAATAGGGTATAATTTATTGAATTAATATTTCTTGATTATATTACTTAGGACTGTGTTAAATGAAAATTTCTACATACGTAAATTGTTGGTGGTGGTTTCATCTAGAAATACAACAAACTCATGAAGGATTATATGCCATATATGGTTTTTAGTGTTTTGAAACTATAGAGACATCATTATATTGTGTTTTATATTTATAACTCGAATGATAAGCCTCCATGTATAAGCTACCTATTGAATTATGAATTGATTAGCGAAGTCACTACCATCACCTTCCACTAGACCCTCCAATGTTCAATGCCTGAAGATGATTAATGAATTGTAAATTAATATGAAACAGATTAGTTATGTTAAATAAAATTCACGTGGTTTCTTGTTCTTAGTCTAGAATTGTCATGGTATTAAAGGTAAAGGATAAAACTAGGTAGCTAAATATGAAATCTCTTAAATGGTTGGGTGTACCTTTTTCCTTATCACAATAATCAAATGAAATTTCATAAATATTGACTTTTGAAATTATATGACCATTAAATTTATTATTAAATGGATTTTAATGAGATGGTTTCTTGATTTAAAACATTGAATTAACTAAATAATTATGACATAAATTATTTGACTAATGGATTTCATGTCTTCAAAAGCTTTTCACATCAATGAAAAATCAGAATGAACCATATGGCATATTAAATGGAAGACCTTTTTCTCTTTTTCCCTACTTATTCAATCATGAACTCCTCTTGTCATTAAATACTTGTCATTAAATATGTTTTGCTAGCTACTAATATGCTTTGATTGATTTAATAATAAAATTGTTTTTTCATGAACTTTCTGCAGGGGGAGGTGGGGGGGGGTGGGCAGGGGGGGAGGGGGAGGGGGGCTGGGCAGTGGGAGGGCTGGGCAGGGGGGGAGGGGAGGGGGAGGGGGAGGGGCAGTGGGGGGCTGCGCAGTGGGGGGCTGGGCAGTGGGGGGGAGGGCTGGGCAGGGGGGGAGGGGGAGGGGGGAGGGGGTGGCTGGGAAGGGGGGGAGGGGGGTGCTGGGCAGTGGGGAGGGGAGGGGGGTGGCTGGGCAGGGGGGGAGGGGGGGGGCTGGGCAGGGGGGGAGGGGGGGGGAGGGGGGGAGGGCTGGGCAGGGGGGAGGGGGGGTGGGCAGTGGGAGGGCTGGGCAGGGGGGGAGGGGGGAGGGGCAGTGGGGGGCTGGCCAGTGGGCGGGCTGGGGAGGTGGAAAAATAGGTTTAAAAATGACGTACATAGATCAACCTGATGTTTGAAGTAGTTCTCTGTGGAATTTGAGTTCAAGATATTTCTTGAGATTTCAACAATGGTTTTTTGTAATAAATATCTCATTATAAGTCATTTAATAACCAATTAAAATAATTTTAATCAATGAATAAAGTCATTCATATTTCTAAGAGAAGGTATGATTTTTAGTAGTATTTTAAATTCAAATTCCAAATGCACTAATTGTTTTGAATATCACACTTTATCTGGTGATATTTCTGGATCTGTTTGACCACGATCAAATCACATTCTTATTTATTCTCAACTAGTTTAGTGTGCAAGGATGTATACATACATGTTTTGATCTACTGCTACTAATAACCAAATTTCTTTATGCAATTTCTTCTTTCATTTTTTCTACTTTTTCAGCATTTGTTTTAGTTCTATATGACATTTCATTGATTATGAGTCTTATATATTCATTAATAATAATTCATGGTTTTATTTGTTGCATGTACAGATTGTATCAAATTAAAGTATGATTAGCAATCAGTGGTTTGCCATTCGATCTTTATCAAGGTGAGCTGACAAATCTATGTGCCAATCTGACACGACATTTGAGCTTATTCATGCATGACTCATCAATGTGAATTCTTCTTTGAGTTATGAGTCTAGCTGAAACGCACTTTAGATATTGGAATCATTGAACACACATGCATTCTGAATGTCCAATTTTTTTTTCCTGCTCGGTCATTGGTTTTAATCTAGCTTCTTTCATTTGGTTGGCATTTCCCATCACTTTTGTGCTGAATATGTTTTCCATCTATTGTTTGAACAGTTGAAACTGTTTGAATGGTTCTGTATGTAGTATGTGGGTGTGTCTCGATACGTTCTGTTTGACCAAGTCTATCCTATCCCCTTATCTTCTACATGTACTTCTCACCTCCAGGATATTCTTCTACATGTACTTCTCACCTCCAGGATAATCTTCATCAAAGATATTTACTATAGTGTGGTTGTGCTCCAGGGTGATGGAATTTGTCATCAGGATGTCTGTGATTGCGGCTTTGATACTGCACTTACCTAGGTGAACTCTACTACTTAAGGATAATTTTATATGTATCATTTCAATGCTCTTATTTCAATTAAATATATTTACTATAGATTGGTTGTGATCCAGGGTGATGGAATTTGTCGTCAGGATGTCTGTGATTGTGATAATGAGGATGAACTACACACCTGAATGAAGGGAAATGTAAATAGGAAAATAGAAAAAGCATACTAAAATGTGATGCCGCACACCAATGGTAAACATACATGTTTACTATTTAATTTGTTTTCAGTACTATTTTTCAAATTCCTATTTGATGTGAAATAATTATTACATTATCTACAGTACTGAAACGTTATTTGAAATTTATGTTGCTCCATTGAAAGCAATTAGTCATTTCATTATCCCGTTTTCATTGTGTTCAATTTTCAATGCCTGAATTATTATACTGCACAAATACGACATGTTTGTTGCCTCCTATCATTACAGTTTTCTGTTTGCATACTGTACATACACACCATCATGGAATGTATTATATAAATGCCAGATTATTCATTTTTATTTGAACTCCATGTTTCAAATACGACATGTTTGTTTTCAGTCCGCTCCCTTCGCTCCTGGTCGGAAGATGCTGCCCCGCGGATGTCGCTGGATCGGGCCAACACGCGGCGGTCACGCCGCGGTCACGCCGCGGTCACGCCGCGGTCACGCCGCGGTCACGCCGCGGTCACGCCGCGGTCACGCCACGGTCACGCCGCGGTCACGCCGTGATGTGGCCCTGCTCCAGCCACATCCAGCAGGGGGGAGGGGTGTCCAGCGGGGGGGAGGGGTGTCCGCGGTCACGCCGCAGTCACGCCGAAATATATCTATACGTTTGTAATCAATCTAAACAAAGAATAAGAATGGTGTACCTTACACCATTCGATCCAGTCTTTCGAAGCTTTTCACAAGTGTTTGATTGTGATCACTTAGAAGTCGCTGAAAGACTCCTTCAGAGGTATCCACAAATCATGGGAATCACCCGACACTTAGTAGGACCCCCCTTTCACCCGCATTCCAGCCTCCTCCCGCTCCCTTCGCTCCTGGTCGGAAGATGCTGCCCCGCGGATGTCGCTGGATCGGGCCAACACGCTGCGGTCACGCCGCGGTCACGCCGCGGTCACGCCGCGGTCACGCCGCGGTCACGCCGCGGTCACGCCGCGGTCACGCCGCGGTCACGCCGCGGTCACGCCGTGATGTGGCCCTGCTCCAGCCACATCCAGCAGGGGGGAGGGGTGTCCAGCGGGGGGGAGGGGTGTCCGCGGTCACGCCGCAGTCACGCCGAAATATATCTATACGTTTGTAATCAATCTAAACAAAGAATAAGAATGGTGTACCTTACACCATTCGATCCAGTCTTTCGAAGCTTTTCACAAGTGTTTGATTGTGATCACTTAGAAGTCGCTGAAAGACTCCTTCAGAGGTATCCACAAATCATGGGAATCACCCGACACTTAGTAGGACCCCCCTTTCACCCGCATTCCAGCCTCCTCCCGCTCCCTTCGCTCCTGGTCGGAAGATGCTGCCACGCGGATGTCGCTGGATCGGGCCACGCCGCGGCCACGCCGCGGTCACGCCGCGGTCACGCCGCGGTCACGCCGCGGTCACGCCGCGGTCACGCCGTGATGTGGCCCTGCTCCAGCCACATCCAGCAGGGGGGAGGGGTGTCCAGCGGGGGGGAGGGGTGTCCGCGGTCACGCTGCAGTCACGCCGAAATATATCTATACGTTTGTAATCAATCTAAACAAAGAATAAGAATGGTGTACCTTACACCATTCGATCCAGTCTTTCGAAGCTTTTCACAAGTGTTTGATTGTGATCACTTAGAAGTCGCTGAAAGACTCCTTCAGAGGTATCCACAAATCATGGGAATCACCCGACACTTAGTAGGACCCCCCTTTCACCCGCATTCCAGCCTCCTCCCGCTCCCTTCGCTCCTGGTCGGAAGATGCTGCCCCGCGGATGTCGCTGGATCGGGCCACGCCGCGGCCACGCCGCGGTCACGCCGCGGTCACGCCGCGGTCACGCCGCGGTCACGCCGCGGTCACGCCGCGGTCACGCCGCGGTCACGCCGCGGTCACGCCGCGGTCACGCCGCGGTCACGCCGTGATGTGGCCCTGCTCCAGCCACATCCAGCAGGGGGGAGGGGTGTCCAGCGGGGGGGAGGGGTGTCCGCGGTCACGCCGCTGTCACGCCGAAATATATCTATACGTTTGTAATCAATCTAAACAAAGAATAAGAATGGTGTACCTTACACCATTCGATCCAGTCTTTCGAAGCTTTTCACAAGTGTTTGATTGTGATCACTTAGAAGTCGCTGAAAGACTCCTTCAGAGGTATCCACAAATCATGGGAATCACCCGACACTTAGTAGGACCCCCCTTTCACCCGCATTCCAGCCTCCTCCCGCTCCCTTCGCTCCTGGTCGGAAGATGCTGCCCCGCGGATGTCGCTGGATCGGGCCACGCCGCGGCCACGCCGCGGCCACGCCGCGGTCACGCCGCGGTCACGCCGCGGTCACGCCGCGGTCACGCCGTGATGTGGCCCTGCTCCAGCCACATCCAGCAGGGGGGAGGGGTGTCCAGCGGGGGGGAGGGGTGTCCGCGGTCACGCCGCTGTCACGCCGAAATATATCTATACGTTTGTAATCAATCTAAACAAATAATAAGAATGGTGTACCTTACACCATTCGATCCAGTCTTTCGAAGATTTTCACAAGTGTTTGATTGTGATCACTTAGAAGTCGCTGAAAGACTCCTTCAGAGGTATCCACAAATCATGGAATCACCCGACACTTAGTAGGACCTCTCTCAATACCAGTCCTTCCTGCTTGTCGAAGTTTTCACAAGCGTTTGATCGAGATCTCCGAGAAGTCACCGAAAGACTCCTTCTGAGGTATCCAAGGTTCATGGGAATCACCCGATGCTTAGGTAGGGTCTCTATCAACACCACAGTCTGTTAGAACCTTGTTTAAAGGTGGGAGAGAAACAAGAGCTAGAGAGAATCGGCTTTGAGGAGTTCTAACGATCACATGATCTCATCCATCAAGTGAAACCACTTGCATAGGAATTGAACCAATTCATATAGGCCTTCGAGAACCTCAAAATGTTCAGCCTATTCATGGTACGTTACACAAATGTCCCAAATGTTTCAGCTCATTTGAAGCGTACGGCTCAATCCCATTAGTAATCGTTTAACATTTAAATTAAACGATTATGTGAGATGTTCAAACTCCCCAAATCCATCGAAACAGAAAGAAGCTTCGAGCTCTAAACCAGATCTGTTTTAGCATGAATTGATACCATTGCTGCATGCAACTTCCAGCTCTAAACCAGATCTGTTTTCAGCTCTAAAATATATGCTTTGTGAGCACACTTACCCCATGGATTGTGTCTCCCCTTCTTTAGGTTTGTTCTCTTCTTCACAACCCAAAACACAACCTGTTTTTCCTTGGACAGCTTTACCACCAAGGAATTTTCTTTTCACTATAGGTTGATTTTTCTTTCTCCAAATCACCTTGCTGCTTGGACCGTCCCTGCAAGCATTTTCAGTACATACCTTGCCTTGGGGCACCCCTTTCACATGAATCCTTCTAGTTTTAGGATCATGTGAGTTCTTCTCATGCTTCCAAGCCCTTTTTTGTGTCTTTCCAGGGGGGGGGGGGGGCTGGCAGGGGGCAGGGGGGGCTGGCAGGGGGACAAGCAGGGGGAAGGGGGGGCTGGCAGGGGGGCAGGGGGGGGGGGGGGCTGGCAGGGGCAGGGGGAGGCTGGCAGGGGGAAGGGGGGGCTGGCAGGGGGGCAAGCAGGGGGCAAGGGGGGCTGGCAGGGGGACAAGCAGGGGGAAGGGGGGGGGGGGCTGGCAGGGGGGCAGGGGGGGCTGGCAGGGGGGCAGGGGGGGGGGGGGCTGGCAGGGGCAGGGGGAGGCTGGCAGGGGGAAGGGGGGGCTGGCAGGGGGGCAAGCAGGGGGAAGGGGGGGCTGGCAGGGGGACAAGCAGGGGGAAGGGGGGTGGCAGGGGGACAAGCAGGGGGAAGGGGGGGGGCTGGCAGGGGGGCAGGGGGGGCTGGCAGGGGCAGGGGGAGGCTGGCAGGGGGAAGGGGGGGGGGGCTGGCAGGGGGGCAAGCAGGGGGCAGGGGGGGCTGGCAGGGGGATAAGCAGGGGGAGGGGGGGGCTGGCAGGGGGGCAAGCAGGGGGCAGGGGGGGGGGGGGGGGGGGGGGGGCTGGCAGGGGCAGGGGGAAGGGGGGGGGGGCTGGCAGGGGGCAAGCAGGGGGCAGGGGGGGCTGGCAGGGGAGGGGGGGAGGGCTGGGTTACATGAGAGGTCTCCACATCCAATTCAAGAAAACGGTTACTAGTGGGAGGCTGGCAGGGGGGAAGGGGGGGGGGGCTGGCAGGGGCAGGGGGAGGCTGGCAGGGGGAAGGGGGGGGGGGCTGGCAGGGGGGCAAGCAGGGGGCAGGGGGGGCTGGCAGGGGGACAAGCAGGGGGAAGGGGGGGGGCTGGCAGGGGGGCAGGGGGGGGGGGGGCTGGCAGGGGCAGGGGGAGGCTGGCAGGGGGAAGGGGGGGCTGGCAGGGGGGCAAGCAGGGGGCAGGGGGGGCTGGCAGGGGGACAAGCAGGGGGAAGGGGGGGGCTGGCAGGGGGGCAAGCAGGGGGCAGGGGGGGGGGGGCTGGCAGGGGCAGGGGGAAGGGGGGGGGGGGGCTGGCAGGGGGGCAAGCAGGGGCAGGGGGGGCTGGCAGGGGGAGGGGGGGAGGGCTGGGTTACATGAGAGGTCTCCACATCCAATTCAAGAAAACGGTTACTAGTGGGAACCGTGATAAGAATTGCTTCAGCAACATCCGCCCGCCCTTGTATCTGTTCAGCACAAGCGTCTGCTGCCTCCAATTCATAGACAGTTGAGCCCACATGCTGTGCAGTTTGCACTTTCATCTGAAAATCCCCATGTACTGTGTTTACAGGGCTGATGTCTACATCCCGGACCATAGCATGCTGAGGTTTCTCATCATCCATGTATAATCTTATATTCTGTTTTTAGGTGCAGAATGTTAAGGTGCAGAATTGTACAGCCAGGCCTGCTTTGCTGCAGGGGATCTGCCAATACCCACAGTTCAAATGAACTGTAGGAAATGTTTGGCACTGGAAACATGTATACCCACGGTTCAAATGAACCGTGGGAAATTTATGGACCTGCAAACAGTATACCCACGGTTATAAAACCGTGGGAAATTTCTGGACCTGCAAACAGTATACCCACGGTTATAAAACCGTGGGTATACATCTATATCCGGAGATGCAAAACAGTATACCTGCGGTTATAAAACCGTAAGTATACATCTATACCTACGCTTCAATGAACCGTGGGTAATATAAAATTTTCCGGGTCTATACCCACGGTTCTCTGAAAACCGTGGGTATAGGCCTATTGCGACGGCACTCCAGCCCGCGGTTACTGAAACCGTGGGTATACCCTATACCCACGGTTTCAAGGGCTATACCCACGGTTTAAAACAGTGGGTATAGGTGCGATTTCCAGTAGTGATTGAACACAAATGAAACTCTTATAGAATAAATACATAGATATCCATATAATAAAAAATATATAATTCTAATAATTTTCCCTATGTCAATAAAAGTGATAACATGATAATAACCAATCAAGATAAATAATGTGGATGATCCAAAAATTTAATTTTCAAATTTATAATAATAATTTTTAATTGAATTATAATACTTTTCCCCCATGTCAATAAAAGAGATAACATAATCATAACCCATCTCAAGGAAGAAGGTGAAGATGTAAACAATACATAGTCAACATTCTAATAATCATTCATATTGGCATTAAAATACGTTTGAAAAACTCAATAGAATAAAATATTTTTTAGGTGAACATAATATAGTATGAATTATTTAAAAATTTATGTTCAAAAAATACTAAACTATGATAATATGTATATTTCAATACTATAATAAAATTATCTTGATTCAACGTCAGGAAGAAAGTGAATGGTTTCAAAAGAACATATCCCCATAACTGAGAATCATTTAACAAAGTGTTTATATAGTAGGATTGGATATACTTAGGAAATATTGAGATAATTCCATATAATACAATCAAATGGAAAAATATAACCAACTTATATGAAATTAATTCAAATAATGACCAAAACACAATGAATGAAAATTCAGTTACAATAAAATCTAAACTTTCAGAAAAAAATTACAAAATAAACCCCTTAATAAGGTAGAATTATTTATATAGTAAATACAGTGAAATAAATGTAAATAATGTATAAAAAATTCCTAGTATAATAAATTAATAGATCAGTGTACAAAAATAACATGATGCATAATATGTAACATGTCTTAAAGAATCATAATTGAGACAAAGAAAATACAAAGAGCTTTAGAAACCCTCAAATGAAAACGTCATGGAAGAGTTGTATTGAAATTGAACCTAAAATATCATAATTAAAATATAATGCAAGATAGTACATCCAATATACAAAATATATATAACACATAAATGAAATTATCTATATAAATACAATACTTGTCTCGATGAAGGTAAATTGAGATAAAAACCCTTACCTCTTGACTTGAATACCAAAAATATACTTTAACCTCATGTATAAAAACATATACATATTAATAAATAAATTAATAACTATAACTATATCTATTTTCATTTATACACATTATAAATAGTCATTTTTTACATGAATGCCTCAGGTTTTCTACATCGGGTGTTTATAGACATGATTGTTTGCATTAGTTTCGTAATAATTGAGTCTATTAATTCTTCTTCAAAATTTCAAAAATAATATGCCATTAATGTTACTTATATGAAAGTATTATAATTATTCAATATTTCCTAAAATTCATTCCTGAGTTTTTATTCTTTATCCATAAAGATTAAATTTATAATACTCTTGTTTTTGTGATTCTTTATAATCAAATGGTTTTTTATTAATTAATGAATTAAATGTTGATATAACATATCCAAAAAAACAATGATAACTATTTAAAATTTTATATCATATGATACAATTATTTATGTTCCCATATCCACTCATGATATAAATTCATATTATTATTCAATTAGGTGGTCAAACCAACCCAAACATGATCATACCCCAATTTATTAAATGATTATGTGGTTATTTTATTGTAATATCATTATAATAGAATCATAATTAAATTTATTAGTTTTTTTGTGTTATATGTAATAATTTAATTTAATTACAAGAAGAAATAATGGATATGAATATATTACACAATTTTAATAAATGGTTGTCTTCTAAGTATGCTTATTTTAAATGATTAATATAATGATGATAATTTATCGATTAAAAATTAAAATGTTTTTTAAGTTATCAAACAAGAAACGTGATGATATCCTAAAAATCAAAATTATAATATAATACCATCCTTATATATATAAATGTAGAGTGTTTATTGAAAAAAACACGTTATGTCGCGGAGTTGGTAGTCTGCACAATGTAAGAATGCATGTTTTTTTATTAATGGCTGGGGTACTTGAATAAATAGTGATAATATAAAAAAATAGTAGCATATAAATATATAAATTATAATTATATCATTATTCTAGTGTCCCTAGAATAAATTTTTATGATGTTAATTAAGAATAAATCTTTGTAGTTGATAATACTCTCGTTAGGGATTGGAATTTTTCTTGAAAATCTTTTTGAATTTGATGTTGAAAGGATAAATATGATTGACCAGGGAATTTTGTTCTTGGGATAGTGCTCTAGGGAGCATAAATGGAATATTTTCAATGAAAATTTTAATGATATATGAGTCTTGAAGTGGCAAATATGTTATCCTTTTATAAGCTGAGGGAAGGGCAGTTTTGTGAGTAATCCATACATTTTCAATAATGTAATGTTACTATAGATGTTTCAAAGGAAAAATGGAAAAAAACATGACTATAGAATTAATTTGAGGGGAATGTCACGTCAAAAATGACTTTTTGAGACAAGATCGAGTGTTTTAGGGCTTTTTTATCCTTTTAACATTTACCATATTTTACTTTTACCTTGGTTATTAATTTTGATCCTTAATAAATAATTTTAATGAAATTGAAAAAGATTGACCTTTTTAAATAATTTAATACCAATAATTTTAAAATCAAAAATCATTTTATCAAATACAATTTACTATGGTGTGACAAGTTAATTTAAAAAAATGGACTTAATCACATAGAACACCTTTTTGAAAAATATTATTTTTATGATTTAAATTTTTATATAAGATAAAATTATATGGGATTCTGATTTAAATGGAAGAAATTAATTTTTTTATAAAAAAAATACAATTTACAAGTCCTTCAAGGAAATCCAAAACTGAATATCCTGTGAAAATACTTGATTCGAAGAAAATAATGAAAACTATTTTTATATTAAAGTAACAATTTAATTAGTTATAAATTTTTTCTATAGGTTATTTAAGTTCAAACAGTATTTTAAAGTGAATAAATTTATTACTCAAATTAATATGTGATTACGTAAAAGTTTTTATTAATTCCTATGTTATTCAAGTATAATTTTAAAGTCATAAAAATTATAAGTTTCTTAAAAACTTTATTTTTTGCCTAAAACATATTTTTTTAGAAGAAACATGAAAAAATAATACTAAGTCAATTTCTATATGAAAAATGATAAAAATATTTTTTTATTTTAATTAATTAAAAAATAAAAAATTAAAAATATAATTTTTTGAAAAAAAAATCATAATATATAATTTAAAAACTATTTTAATTGAAAAATGGTATTTATAAATATTAATTATGAAAATTATTATTTCATATCTTTTAAAAAATAAATATTTGTGAAAAACAAAATTAATATCAAACTTAAGTTATCATTAATCATATGTTTTCTGGAATATAAACGTTTATCTAATAAAATAAAATATTTAGATAAATAGATTTTCTAAAAAATAAATGATATTATTTATCATCTTAGTTAAATTAATTAGATTTAATTCATATTAAAAGTGTCCAATGTTTTATATATATATATTTTTAGAAAATAGGTTTCTACTATTAATTCCCACTAACTTAATAGAGAGGTTTTAATGATCACTATTAAATATTTATATTATTTTCAAAATATATTTACATTTTTTTTAGTTCAATGTTACGTGTGAAGAAATATATCGAACACATTAAATTTTTTATGGGTAATCATATATCAAAATTTCAAGGTGTTATATTATACCGACTTAAATAAATTTTATACTCATAATTTGAATCACAATATTATAGAAATTTCAATAGGGAACTCATAATTTACCATACACCGCTAGTTGATCATTATTTTATTTAGGATGTGAATGGAAATTTATCCTTATGAAAACGCATTGTAATAACTTTGTAAAGAGAGATATCCCATTCATAATTTTTCATAGAATTTAAATAAGGTATGTACATCTATGTTCTTAAGGAATAACTTCACACAAACCCTAAAAATTATTTATATGACAATCATTTTTATTTTTTTAACATAATTTACATATCTTATTTTTATATAATATAATATCATCTATGAAAATCACTCATTACTGAGAACAAATAAGTGCTTTAAGATTCGATTTATACTAAAATCAAAACCTTATTACCATAAGTAGGACTTGTAAACTCACAATTTTCATCACAATAGGAATATAATAAAATTATTACCATTTATATATGCTCTCTTATTTATTTATGATACATAGTGGTTTTTAGATACATACCTTTCTTATAATCCCCTTTTGATACGAATTCAACGAAATACATAAAAAAAATTTGTTATGATAATATCAAGAATATGAATATGAAAACATATATTCACAAATTTTTCCTTTATGGAAAATTTATTTTAACATATGATACTTTCATATCAATGTATGACTGTAATTATTAAATCATTGGTTATTAACTATCATTTTTCTATTAGTAAATCTAATCTAATTAGTTAAAAAATTATTAAATCATTCAAAATGATTTATAAAATGAATTTAATTAACCAAAGTATATCCCATGGCAGTATCTCACTAGTTGTAGAGTATTATCCCCACTCATCATGAATTACAGTGATGATTGACTTAATGATCAACAAACCAATTTTGGGGTGACTACCCCTAGGTTCATTCATGCCACAATTTCATCCACTTTTAAGTATCTAGACATCGATTTATATCTAATATAAATAATATAATGTATCCTTTATCGAAACAAAGAGATGTTATCTAATATTTAGAAACATTACTATAGTTTTCACATAATTTTTCTCAACCTAATCCCTAAATAAAATGTGATTTATTTCTTTAATAATAAATATTTTCTATTTTCCAAGGGTTATCTAAACCTTTAAAAATATAATCAACTTTAACTTTTAATTCCTTTAATTATCCAAAAGAAAAAAAATTAATATCCAAAGTTATCCACACATTTCCTTTAATGGCCACAATAAAACCCCAAAACTGCACTCCTTTATCCAATTCTCATAAACTAGTACTTGACATAATTTATTTGAAACTAGCTATAAAATCCTATATAAAACAATAAATAATATTTAAATCAACAATTATTATGGATTCTTTTACATCTAAAGGATTGTTTAAGGATTTGAGATTTAGATAATTTTAATATAACCTAAACTGATAAACCTCATGTTATGTGTATCAAATGGGAAATTCTCCCATTATATTTTAAAGTACATAATTTATGATTACTCTTCAATGTCTCCAACAACTATTTCACATTTGTTATCATTATAAACATTTTTTTATACTAATTTTATCTGTAACAAAGGGAAATATGAACACAACAATGGGTGACCTAAAATTCTCAATAATGGATCTATATAAATGAAAAATATAATGGAATAAAAATGGAATAAAAATAATGGCAGTAATAGGTAAAAAACATGAAGTAGTAATAAACTTGAAACATAGATCATACTATATCCCTAAAAAAATGAAAATATAGATATCAATAATACTGATCTCATACCACTGGTATGTATAGTTATAGATATCGAAACCTATTTTCAAGTCCTTATTACATGAAGTTGTACTTTCCACAGAGGCTACAGTCTAGACCTCTTGTAAAATTGGGAAGGCATACACGAAATATCTGAACTTGTATTGTCACAAGAGAACTATTTATGAATAAAATTACTATATAATTTTAGTCCCCACCCATCACTTGTTTATGTTTAATTAATTCACCATAATATTCAATAATACCATTCAAAATATTCATTAAGGAACCACTTACTGAATATAAACCTGGGTATCCATATAATTAATGATATATAATGTCCATACTTTTACGTATTCTAATAAAAGGGATAACATGATCGTAACCCATCCAAAGAAAGAAGTTGGATTTTAAACAAATACATATTAAACATTCCAATAAGAATCTATATTATAATTTCAACACTTTTCCCCATGTTACTAAAATGGATAATATGATCAAAACCTATAAAAAGGAAAAAATATGTATGGTTAAATAATACAACCAACCATCCATTAATCATCTGTATTGCAATGGAAATAATTTTCATCATGTGTATAGAATAACATTATTTCTTTGTGATCATTATCTAATACGAATTATATTAAATTTTATGTTCACACCAAATATAACAATGGGCATACGGAAATTCAATACTGTAAAAACATGATCATGATGCATCCATAAGAACATTGTGGATGGTTTTAAGAGAAAAAATCCAATAAAATTAGAAATATATGTCAAATGGTTTATGTGATAGGAATGTATATAATTTAAAAAACAATAGTGTATTACATAATATAATGTAATAACCGAATGTATCCAACTTTTTTGAAATAAGTTTAGAGAATAATTATAACTTAATTAATGAAAATTGAGTTACATAAAATAGTCAATACAAGGGAAACAAATTAATCAATATCCACTTTAATAAGGAAAAATGATTTGGAATGTATGTCTAATGAAATTTAACGAAATAATTGATATAAGATTAATGGGATAGTAAATCAACTGAACAACATTAAAAAGTAACATGATGCATAACATGGAGAATATTTTAATGTATTTGAATTGATAATGGGAAAAGACATATGAGTCTAGAAACATCATTATAAAAAGTCATTGGAAGATATTTCTTTAAATTAAACATTAAATACCATGATTAAAATACATTTCATGATATTATATCTCTAATAAGAAATATATACATTACATCAATGAAATTTGTTGTATAAATAAAACATTTCTCTTAAAAATGTAAATTGAGATGAAAAAATTACCTATGCTCATGAAAAACAATAATATACATTAACTTAATTTATAATAAAATACTAATATTAATAAATTAATTCATAACATTAATTATATCTATATTAATTCATACACTTACCAAATATACATTTTCTACATTAAATATTCTGATTTTATGCATTATGGGTTTATAAACGTGATTATTTTTACAAGTTTGACAATATTAGTGTTTTTATACATTATTCATTCAAATTTCATCATTAATATTCCATTAATTTTAGTTAAATATGTTTTTTATAATTATTTAATATTTTCCAAAATCATTTCATGAGTGTTTCAGCCGTTATCCTTGAATATGAAATCGATAATAAGCATGTGTATATGATTATTGACAATCAATGGGTTTTTTATTAATAAATGAAGTAAATATTGATATTAAATCTATAAAAATTAAAAAAAAAATAAAAATTAATATCATAATATACTAGAAATTATGTTTCCATTTTTATTTAGGATAAAAATTCATTGTTTGTTCAATTAGGTGGTTAAACCAACCCAAATATGAACATACCCTAATTTAGGGAATGATTATTGGGTGATTTTTTGTAATATCATTATAAAAGAAGAATAATGGAATTAATTAGTTTTTATAACTGTGATATATATTATTTTGAAGGAATTAGAATAAGAAATATAGGACATGAATATATTTTCAGATTTTAATAAAAGGTTATCCACATAGCACCCTCATTTTAAATGATTAAATTAACAATGATCATTTTTTTAAAATTTCAGAAATAGGTTCGTCATTTTGTTCTATAAGAACCTTAATGATATCATAAGTATCATATTAACATTTAATATCATCATTATATATAGAATTAAATGGATGTGATGGAAAACAAAGCATGTAACATCATGAGACGATAGTCCGTACAATACACGAACGATGGTTTTGTTTTTATTAATTGAAGGGGTATATGAATTAATAATGATAATAAAATTAATATAGAAATATTTGTGTATATAAATTATAATATTATCATTATACTAGTATGTCTAGAATAAATTTGAAAGAAGATAATTAAGAAGAAATCTAAGTAGTTAATAATACTCATGTTGGGGACATGAATTTTCATTGAATGTCTCCGTGATATTGAATGGATTAGGATAAATATAAGTGAATATGGGATTTTGTTCATATCATAGGGTAATTTTTAGAGTAAAATGAAAATTGTTAATCAAAAATTAAAATAATAGTTGATTCATGAAGTGGCGAAGTGTAAGAACCCGAATTTTTGGAGAAGGTCAAAATCCCGACCCTGTTTGAATTTTGGACTCATTTCTAATAAAAGTGGAGAAACTGGGAAGTTTCTGGAAAATTATAGATTACATGCTATGTAACTTAAGTACACTTCATGTACCCTTTCCCATGTGAGAAGTCCATACATGGCGTGTAGGCCTGTTGGTGGGGTAGAATATTTTTAGAATATATATGCCATGTGATATTTGTACACGCCGTGTAGAGGGTCTGTTTATGAGGATATACATGTCGTGTTGGGGATGTCAGCCAGGTAGAGAGGTACACATTATGTACCATAGGTACACCTTGTGTAGTCAGTCAGAAATTCCTCGGTAAAATATGAGTCGTCATATGAACAGTAAAATGATACAGGATGTGTAGTCCTAAGTACACGCCATTTATTTTCATTTTTTCTCTAAAATGGGACATATAATCATTTTGGGGCAAAACCCAAACCCTTGATGAGTTTTAGTAGGGAGATCCAGCCAATGCACATTCTTTCTGCTGATCAACCGACCGAACACCATTTCTATTGACGTTAGATGCGTTTGAAACCCCTAGGTTAGGCCTCGATTCCACTTGAGCCATTTTTCTTGATTTCTATTCTAAGACAAGTTATAGGGGTTTGAGAAGTTTTTATTCTTTTGTAGATCTACCAAATTTTAGACATAATTTTATGCTATTATCGGAGGATTATCATCATACTAGAACAAGGTAAATGGTGCATACCTTATTTTGTGTTTTCTTTGAAATTTGGGTGGCGTGACCTTTGGCGCAATTTCATGTATTTTAGAGCAGGACCCGTTTAAAATACTATTACATATTGAATTAATTTTTAGACCCATGGGATGTCATTGGGAATTCCCTCTTGCCTATATTTCTTGAGCAAGGCCGGGTGAGAGGCCAACGCTCATTGGGACATTTTGGCCAAGGGTGCCAAAATGGTTATAATTGGTCTGCTTTGTTTAAAACCGGTATGTACAATCTACTAAAGCATGATTACGTTGTTTAGAGGAGTTCAATACCTTAGTGATGCTATGTGATAACCACTGGGTAAGTGAAATTAAATTTTTTAGATTGTTTTTCTATTTTACGTGGCTTGTTTATACGTTTTACATTAGGTGGTTCCGACAATGGGATTGGTCGTCATGGACATCAGCTTGTGGTATTGTGAATGTCAGGTTGGGTATGTCCCGAGTTACTTGGATGGAAACACCATAAGACTTGAGCGGCATGGTCGTAGGGGCATGAGGTGTCAGAGAGGTTGTGGCTTGGGAACTTACATTGGTGATTACTACTCACCTGGAACATTGATTAGTGTTCACATAGAGAGTGTAGATATAAAATCTTGATGTACATAGACATTACATTACTTTTGTGGAATACATAATACATAACAAAAATAGACACCCAAGGACCTTAGTAGTTTAGTGTCTTTGGAAACTCAGAACATAATCTTCTAATCATGGTGAAAGATCATCAATATCTCCCATAAAGATCTTCCCCTTTTCATCTTACCTAAAATCGTTCCTTATATATTATGGAAAATAAAACATATAAAGGGTGAGATAAAAGGCTCATTAACGGTAAGCATGGAGAAAATAAACAAACCATATGGATTTGAACTTAAAAACATGAACATAAAGTTTAAACATCAAAATATTGTGTTGTGAAATAAATATTGGAAGTATATAAGACATAGATCATAAAAGGAACATCAATAATGATAAAATATCATTGGAATAAAACATCTAATTTTGTAAAACCATTAAACACATGATATGATTTCCATATTATCCAAGGAATTTCTGCCAATACCATCATAGTGGACAAAGTCTATTACTGAACTGGGTTTACTTGTCATTCCAGCCCTGTATTACTGAACCAGATTTACTTTTAATTCTAGCCATGTGAATCTCATTAGATATAAATCCTTACCCAATGCATTAGTGGTAGAAATAGGTCCCACCTATTTCATATTGAAATCATTCTTACGTGTTCCATAAAACAATCATAAATCATTCATCATAACCCAAACAATAAAATGGGTTTCATAAATATCATCACATCTTAACATGATCCATATAAAAAAATTGATATCATTTAATCATAATAAAAATCAAACCATGTAAATAAGAGAGGCATTATACTTGAAACATAATCATACTAAATAATTTCATCTAAGATGAGAAATAATTTTGATAAAGCACTTGAAATAAATTCTTTTGGAAAATATCATTTCTTTTTCAAACACATATTCTTTTCACAAAATTATATGTAATTTTAAAATAAAAGTATTTTGTTTAAAATAATCATGAAATCATGTAGAGGAAGCTTCATGAAAATATAGTGTTATGAAACTTTAAATACATGTTCATTCCATATATGTTTAAAAAACATTCTCCTTGTAATTTTGCCGGAAAAGACAAAAAGTACCAAGTATGGTAAACAAAAGAATGATTCCTTACATACCATGTAGTAAAAGTCAAAAATTAGAAAAAATGACTTTAAACATACATGAAAACATTTTTAGAAAACATGGACATCGATGATAAATATAACCCCAGTAAATACTAACGAATAAACAATCATGGATAAGAATGAGATTGGAATAATTATCCCTTACCTTATGTCCATTTTCTTTCGTATGTATCCGAGACTCCTATATAGTGGCTTTAAACATAATATTAACTTGTATAATTACCATAATAATATTTATGATATCATATATGATTCACTTACGGCTTTATATTACTCGTTCATTTGTCAATTCCAGGTTAAAGCAGCGTTTTGGGTGAAATAATTTCATTTATCGTACATGTTAGGACTTATAATTCTTCATATGATTACTCAGATCATGATTAATTAATTCCCGAATGTAAAAAAAAATTATATATAATATATATTCAGAATATAAATATATATAATAGATCAATAAATGGATTGAAATACACCGTTCATGGAGACAGTAGGTCGTACGTACGCATGAACGCTGTTTTCGATTCCTTATTAAATTTAATGGAAGTAAGTAAATAACATATACATAAATATAGTATAATTATTATGTCATATATTTCATGATTATATATTATATATAATTTATAATCATTCTAGAATGGTAAACATGGAGAATGAATATCATCGCGTCGTGGAGACGGTATTCCTTACGTACGGACAAGTGATGATATCATTCCCATAATTATTGAATGGAATTGGATTGGATGATATAATATATCATAATAATTATCAAGTTATAATAATCATATATAGTTATTATTTCCAGCATTATACCCATCCAAGTAAGGAGGTGGTGGAAAAACAGATTAAACTATAGCGTGGAGACGGTATTCCGTATGTACCCACGCGCGTTGATTTCATTTTTCGTTGGATGATTAGAAGGTGAAATAGGGTTTTTTTCATATTTATAATAATATATAAGTATATGAGTGATAATGATGTTATTAATTTATAATGAAACAAATAATGAAGAGTAAGTAGAAGACGAAATAAATTTGAATGGATCGGTAGAAGATATTACCTCTTCCTCGAAATGCCCCCTTTAAACATCCTCTTAGGGCACTAGAGTTGGTCTTTTGAGAAGACAAGAACCTCTATAATGTAACTAGAGAGGTCGGGAAGAGTAATTGGTAGGGTTTGGCCGCTATATAAGGCTCAAAATTGAGATAATAAAAGAGGGAAGGAGGTTCCCTTATATAGGAGAGGAGAGGGGCACTTTTGGAATCCTCGAAAATATTAATTTATAATAAACTCAAACCCCACATAAAACATCCAAAGTGACTCAAATTAAGATATTTTATAAGATAGGGTTGTAATATCATCAACTAATCAAATGTAGACATGTTTTGATTTTATTTTAATCCTTATCAATTTGATTTATCCTTATTGAATCTATTTAATTTTATTTGTGATAATAATGCTATAAATTTTAAATGGTTATAAATACTTACTTATGTGTTGTTAATTGTACATAATTTGATACTTTATTAAATGATTGACCATTTAAATTTTAATTTGTAATTCTTAAATATTTTTTTGATTTTTAATTAATTTAATAATATGTTATTTTAATAAAATATCAATAGTGTTAATTTTAACACAATTCTTTTATTTGAATTTAAATAAAATCCACACAGAATATATTTCTAAAAAACACTATTTAATATATTTCTAATAAATCATATGAATCTAGAAAATTCATGGAGCACATTAATTAGTTCATATATTTATTTTAATACTTTTAAAATCTTTTATTTGATATTTCTCTTAATAATATAATTACTACAACATTTTTTATAATTATTTAATACAATTATTTGTTTCATAAAAATAAAAAATAAAATACTATGATAAAAATAAATCTAATATACTTCATTGTAATACTTTAAATCGAATTTATCATCTTAAAATCACAATAATTAAATTATTATATTCTTTATATGAAGAAGGTGATAACTTTGACATCATTTAAAATAAAATAATATAAATGTCATAATCTGTTTTATAAGGCCCCAAATGGTCCACGAGTCGACACTTGGATTATTATGGTGTATCTATACTCGATCAATATTTTTGGTCAAGTTTTTTGGCCTTTTTATGGGCGTTATTATTTTACTAAAACTATATTATTGATTTTTCACTAAATAAATAATTTTTTCATCATTAATGTATAAGCTATTAAGATAATGATGTATTTCATAAAAATTACAAATAAATAACCATGATAAAAAAAAATTTTATCTTTCAAATGAGTATTTATAATCAAATTTATATTCATTATGACCTTATATTTAAAGTACTTTAATTATTAATATTTGAGTGAGACATATTTTACTTTCTTTTAATAAAATAAATTAAAGGTATTAATCACATTCAAGTGGGTTCCAAAAGATACCATATCAACCCAAGTATATTTTAGGAAGAAATATAATTTTCCAATTATATTAATACAAGTTTTAGGGTAATTTTATAATATTAGTTTTACTCGTAATTACCTAATTACCTTTCACTGTGGTAAATAAAATGCAATGTAGAAAATATTCATGATTCCTAAAAATAAAAATTATCCCATTAACATAATTTGGACCAACTGAATCCATATATGGAATTCATTTTTCCAAATTAAATACATTGAAGTTGTAGTATTTAATTTAAAATTAATCCTGCTGTTGAGGAAACAGGTTTTAAAAGTTAAAACATTGCAAAAGATTGAAATGTTTTGACCTATGAATTCAATGTAAAATTAATGGTAATGAATTAAATTATATTAAATGGTAAACATATATTCTATTTATACTTTAAAACCATTCAATGTTATAATTTAACCATATAAATTATCTTGATTAAAAAAGTTGTTTTTAATTAAATTTTAGCTTATTTTCACTATTCATCAAAAAATGAAAGTTAACAGAAAAATATTAAAACTTAATCCAAAGTGAATTTTTATATACTTATTGCAATGAATAAGTTTATTTTGTCAAATTTAACTCACAAACATGTCAAAAACTATATTTAAAGTGGGAGCCCAATCAAAAGGTGACAAAACTGCATTTTTTGAAAAATACTTCTTTAACCAGAACAATTTACTTTGTTCTCATACCATGTTGTAGAATATGTGTAATATGAATGATATTGTTATAAAATTAAAATTTTAGTTTATACTATTAATAACTGCTAGTTCATAATAATATATAATTGTTTAGTGAGACTCGGTATTGCGTACAACAAAGGCTATTGAGGAAGGTCGCTCTTTCGTGTAACACGGGCTAAGAATAGTGTTGCGTATACTAAAACCTAATACAATGTTGTGTATAGTGAAAGATAATATTGGTGTAGCATACAACACAAGACATCAATAAAATTAAAAAGAATATTTCACATAAAACTTTGGGGTGTTACATTCTACCCCCCTTAAAATGAATTTCGTCCTCGATATTCTTCGTGGTTATAAATGGAATACAACTTGAAAGTTTATTTCATATAAACCCACGTCGTAAAAAGAAATAATAATACTTAATTTTAAAAACTAAAGTATGAAACGTAATGGTTATCCAAATTAACGCATCACTATGTTTCCACATAGGAGAATATAGGTGAAAATATGGATAAGGAAGAGAAATCTAACCATCAAGTTTTGATGAATAGTGGTAGAGAACATGGATATGGAAAATCCAAAAATCACAAAGTCATAAATTTTTTATGATCTAAGGTACCATCTGATTCATTGGATATGAGGGTATAAGAATTTTTTTTGGTTTTCAATATCATTTCCATAAAGTTGAAAATTTTTGAATTAGAGGAAATAAATACTTGATTTTGGTACAATTTCACCATTGTTCATTCCATGAAAAATTTCCACTTCATATCTTAATTAAATGAAGTTGAATTTTTCATTCGTGAAGTGTTATCAGGTCATGTGATAGAATGATGGGTCATTCCATCTATCTCAAACAAAAGGTTAGCAAAAGTTATTAAATATACATAAGTCCATATATGGTTATATAAATCGTATACGGCTCCAAAAATGGACATATAATTCATATATCATGCCATAAAATAAAACTAATTTCTACTAACCAGGGACTTCCCGTAGGCCAGTGGTAGGCTATAAAGTCTAATCGCACTTCAATTGTGGGATTGATTCCCACATCCTTGTCCGACGTGACGGGTTGTCTCTCGTCCTATAGGTAGTTATGTTTCTAAAACTATACTATCATAATATCAAAAAGTTAGAGCCTTAAACAATACGATCTTATGTCCAACTTAACTCATTACCATCTTTAGGATTATCCAAAATAATTTTGTCCAATCTCATAGTATAAATAGATTTATTACTAGAAAGGTCATCTACCGAGCATGTGAATACCATCATTTATCATTGTATGTCATAAGATATATATTGTTGGTCACATTCAAAACATGTGAATACCTTAATCATGTATTTTCTTGTAACATGAGATACCATAGGACATTAGTTAAAACATGAATTATATCAAAAGTTAACTCTTTCCACATACCAAAATCCAAAAAAAATATATATACTCAAACAATGATAACACATTGTACTTATTCCAGTCACGAGTTCATTAATATAATCAAACATCTCATTATCTCTTTATCCCTTCATTATACACATATCATGTACTTTCAAAAAATATCTGAATAACCTTTCATGGTTACCGTTACGATTCAACATATAATTTCAAATACTTAAAGAAAAACAATAGTGTAACAATCCTTCGATGTTTCTTTATTCCATAGTACCATTAAATTACCTATACAACATAACCCTTGATAGTCATACAATCATTCCACTAACTTTTTAAACCATTGACCGAGCTTCATCATTTTATTCCTCAACACTTATTTTATCTCATATATCATTTGTAGTCTCTTCATCATCATCAACATAAATACCACACATACGACCATGATGATTCTCTTCATGAGACATTCCCTTAGGGAATTGGTTTGCATAATGCCCGTACATTCCACATTTAAAACATTTAACCATTGTTGATGTATTAAAAATACCATTATCCTTGTTCATGGTGTTAACTGAACATTTTCCTTTGCAATTATTAGCTTTGTGTCCTTTTCCACACCCAAATCATCTTCGAGTTCCTTTGAAACATTATCCCTGATTCCACTTCCCACATGATTTACATGAGGGAAATTGAACTTTCATTCCTCTATGATCATCATGAAACTCCATAATTCTCTTATTAGATGAGTGAGGAAACTTTCTAATGATGATATTATGGATCATATTTTGAGATTTCTGATTAGGAATAATAACGATGTTTGACTTCCAAATCCCATTTCATTTGGTTTCTAATGAAGAATATCATTCCATTGTACATCATATCCTCTATTATCATGAATCTTCCTGTTTCCATCCATTTTCTAAAACCCAAAAAGAATAGTGTGAGAGGAAAATATAATACTAGGAAAATAACATAATCAAGGGGGAGTAAATTCAATCTCAAAAATCTTAGGTTTAATCCTAGGTTATTCATGATCTTTATCTTAATTCATGGATTTTAACGAATACATTATAATTAACTTTATGGACATCCCTAGACATACCATAGAAATATCTCTAGGGATCTAACTATTGTTTTCACATCCTAGTTTCCAAAGGTTAACTAAACCTTACCTCTGATACCAAATGTAGAGACCCAACCTTGATGTACATGGACATTACATTACTTTTTCAGAATACTTAATACATAACAAAAACAGACTCCCAAGGACTGTAGTAGTTTTGTGGCTTTGGAGACTCAGAAAATAATCTTCTAATCATAGTGAAAGATCATCAATATCCCCCATAATGATCTTCTCCTTTTGTTTTCTTACCTAAAACTATTCCTTATATCCTTGGGAAAAAGAAAACATATAAAGGGTGAGCTCAAATGCCTAGTAAGGGTAATCATGGAGAAAATAAAACAAAACATATACATTTGAACTTAAAAACAAGAACATAATGTTTAAACATCAAAATCATGTGTTGTGAAATAAATCTTGGCAGTATTTAAGGCATAGATCATAAAGGAACATAAATCATTATAAAATAGCATGGGAATAAAACATGTAATTGTGGAAAACCATTAAGCACATGATATGATTTCCATAGTAGCCAAGGCATTTCTGCCAAGACCATTATAGTGGATAAAGTCGATTATTGCACCGGGTTTACTTGTCATCCATCCCTGTATTACTGAACCAGATTTAATTTCCATTCCATCCATGTTTATCTCATGGGATATAAATAATTACCCAATGAATTTTAGGGAGATATAGGTCCCACCCATATCATATTAAAATAATTCTTACGTGTTCCACAAAACAATCATAAACCATTCATCAAAACCCAAAGAATAAAATGGGTTTCGTAAACATCATCACATATTAACATAATACAAATAATACAAATGGATATCATATAATCATAAGAAAAATAAAACCATGTAAATAATAGAGACATTATAATTGAAACATAATCATACTAAATAATGTCATCTTATGTGGGAATTTTTTTTGATAAAACACTTGAAATGAATTCTTGAGGAAAATATCCTTTCTTCTCCAAAATCATTTTTTTCAAAAAATGCAATGTAATTTTAAAAGAAAAGGATATTTTTGAAATTAAATATGAAATCATTTAGAGTAATATTCATTAAAATAATGAATTATGAAACTATAAAAATCCGTTCATGCCGTATAAGTTAAAAAAACATTCTCCTCGTACTTTTGTCGAAAAAGTAAAAAAGTACCTCGTATGGTAAACAAAAGAAATATTACTTTAATACCATGTAGTAAATGTCAAAAATTGGTAAAAATGACTTTAAACATACATGAAAACATTTTTATAGAACATGGAAATGGATGATAAATATAACCCCAGTAAATACATACGAATAAAAAATCTCCGATAAGAATGAGTTTGGAATAATTATCCCTTACTTTATATACAATTTCTTACCATAAGAGTATGAGAATATTGTATAGTGTGTTTAAACACATTATTATATTTTAATAAAACCATAATAATATTTATGATATCATATATGATTCACATACAACTTTATATTACCCGTTCATTTGTCAATTCCATGTTAAAGCAGTGTTTTGGGTAAAATCGTTTAATTTATCGTATGTGTTTTGACTTGTAATTATTCATATGATTACTTAGATAATGATTAATTACTTATATAATTTATAACATGATTTATATATAATATATATTCAAAATATAAATATATATAATAGATCGATAAATGGAATGAAATACACCATTCGTAGAGATGGTATGTCGTACATACGCATTAATGTTGTTTCCGTTTCCTTATTAAATTGAATGGAAGTAAGTAAATAACATATACATAAATACAGTATCATTATTATGTCATATATTTCGTGATAGTTATTATATATCCTTTATAATCATTCTGGAATGGTTAACATGGGGAATGAATATCATCGCGTCATGGAGATGGTAATCCGTACGAACGCCCGAGCGATGATATCATTCCCATAATTATTGAATGGAATTTGAGTGGATGATATAATATATCATAATTATAATCATGTTATTATAATAATGTTATTATAATCATATATAGTTACTATTTTTACCATTATACCCATCCATGTAAGGTGGTGGTGGAAAAACAGATTACACCACAGCATGGAGATGGTATTCCGTACGTAGGCACGCGTGGTGATTTTGTTTTTCGTAGGATGGATAGAAGGATAAATAGTGTTGTTTCATATTTTTAATAACATATCAGCATATTAGTGATACTGATGTTATTAATTTATAATGAAATAACTAATGAAGAGGAAGTAGAAGAAGAAATAAATTTGAAAGGATCAGTAGAATATATTACTTCTTCCTTGAAGTTCCTCCTTGAAACTTCTTCTTAGGGCACTAGAGTTGGTCTTTTGAGAATACCACAACCTCTATAATATAACTAGATAGGTTGGGAGGAGGAATATTCAGGGGTTGGATGATATTGAACGCTCAAAATTGATAGAATAGGAGAGGGAAGGATGTGCCCTTATATAGGAGAGGATAGGGGCACTTCAAGAATCCTAAAACATATTAATTTATAATAAACTCAAACCCCAAATAAATACTTCCAAAGTGACTCCAATTCGGATATTAGATAATATAGGGTTGTAATATGATCAAAAAATCAAATTTAGACATATTTTTATTTTATTTTAATCCTTATCATTTTAATTTATCCTAATTTAATCTATTTAATTTTATTTGTGGTAAGGATGTTATAAATTTTAAATAGTTATAAATACTTAAGTATGTGTTGTTTATTTTACATAATTTGATACTTTATGACATGTTAGACCATATAAAATTTAATTTGTAATTTTAAATATTTTGTTAATTTTTTAATAATTTAATAATATGTTATTTTCATAAAATATCAATAGTGTCAAGTTTGAAACAATTATTTTATTTGAATTTAAATAAAATCCGCATAGAATATATTTTAAAAAAAACAATTTAATTGATTCCTAATAAGTAATATGAATATATAAAATTTGTGTATAAGATTAATTAGTTCATATTACATTTAGTTTAATACTGTTAAAATCTTTTATTTGAATTTTATCTTAATAAAATAATTACTAAATCATTTTTGTATAATTATTTAATATAATTATTAATTGAATAAAAATTTAAAATAAAATAATATAATAAATTTAAATCTATTATCCTTCATAATAATACTTTTAATCGATTTTATCATCTTAAAATCAAATCATTTTAATTTCTATATTCATTAAATTATGAAGGTGACACCTTTGACATCATTTAAAATAAAATAATATAAAGGTCATAATCAGATTTATAAGGTTCCAAATGATCCAAAAATATACACTGGGATGATTATGGTGTAGTGATACTCTACCAATAAGTTTTTTTCAAGTTTTTGGGCCTTTTGATGTGTATTATTAGTTTAATAAAAACTATATTATTGATTTTTCAATAAATAAATAATTTTTAAATCATTAATGTATAAGATATTAAGATAATTATATATTTCTTAAAAATTACAAATAAATTACCATGATAAGTAAAAACATTTTATCTTTCAAATTAGTATTTATAATCGAATTTATATTCTGTATATCCTTATATTAAAAATACTTTAATTATTAAAGTTTGAGTGAGACATATTTCACATTCTTTAAATAAAATAAATTATAGGTCTTAATCACATCCAAGTGGGTTCCCAAAGATTCCCTTTCAACCCAAGTATATTTTAGGAAGACATATAATCATCCAATTATATTAATAGAAGTGTTAGGGTAATTTTATTATATTATTTGTACCCTCAATTACCTGATTTACCTTTAACTATGGTAAATAAAATTTTCCATAGTTACTATTCACAATGCCTAAAAATAAAAAAAATATTTTTAACATAATTTGGACCAACTGATTCCGAATATGGAATTAATTTTTCCAAATTTAATACACATAATTTGTAGTATTTAATTTAAAATTAATCACACTGTTGAGAAAATGAGTTTTAAAAGATAAAACATTGCAAATGATTGAAAAGTTTTTACCTATGAATTTAATGTAAAATTAATGATAATTAATTAAATTATATTAAATGGTAAAAATATATTCTATTTATACTTTAAAACCATTCAATATTATAATTTAACCATATAAAGTATCTTGATGAAAAAAAATTAATTAAATATTTGCATATTTTTACTATTCATCAAAATATAAATGTTAACAAAAAAATATTAAAAAATTATAAAAAGTAAATTTTTATATACTTATTATAATTAATAAGTATAGTTTGTCAAATTGAACTCACAAACATGTAAAAAAACTAAATTTAAATTAGGTGTGCCATCTAAAGGAGGCAAAACTGCATTTTTTGAAAAATACTTATTTTACCCAAAAAAATTATTTTTTATCATACCACGTTCTAGAATATGTGTAAGATAAATGATATTGAAATAAAATTTAAAATGTGGTTAATACTATTCATAATGGCTAGTTCATAATAATATATCATTGTTTAGTGAAACTATGTATTGCGTACAACACATACTATTAAGTAAGGTTGCTCTTGCATGTAACACAAGCCCAGAATAGTGTTGCGTATACTACAAGATAATATAGTGTTGTGTATAGTGAAAGATAATCTTGGTGTAGCGCACAATAGAAGACATCAATAAAATTAAAAATAACTTTTCTCATAAAATTTCAGGGTGTTATAGAGAGACTCTGTGATGAGGTGGTTTTGACCACTCGTATTGATATAGGCCCCCGATAGTAGTTGTTTAGGTACAATTGGTTTGGGGGTGCTTGCTGTAGGAAGCCACGTGGAAGGTGATGAGCCTTCGGGGGATAGATTTGAGGCTATCGGGTTAGGGGCAGAGGCTCGTTGTTATTTGAGGGCAGACATCGATGTCCCTCCGGTTACTTTATTTGAGGGTAGACATCGTTGTCCCTCTAGTTACTATTTGAGGACAGTATTGATGTTCCTACGAGTTACTAATTCCAAGGCATGCCTTCAGGACATCAGTATGTGAGACATGCAGTGTCAGGGGGCACACAGTGCCAGGTTACATGATAGAGATTTTCACGTTATCTGAACTAGGTGACACTCCATGGTGGATACTGAGAACCAGTGGAGTTTGTGTGCATCGTACTATTTAATATTTTCCTTATTAATGAATTCCTACAAAAACACTTATATTAGGTATGCACCTTTGGGTGGTATCCTACCGAGATTCGTCTCACATCCTGCACGGGCCCTTCGAGATGCGTGAAGACTTTATGGATTTATGTGTATGAAAGAGGCCAGCATCAGGAGCTGGACTGCTTTAGGTATTGTATGGAGATGGTATGGCCCTTGAGGTCTTGCCTAGCTGGAGTTAACTTTGTTTAGTTTCCATTCTATATCAGCATGTGTACTTTTCATTGTAGCTACTATTGGTCATCCATTGGCGCCCCTTTTGTATACTAATCTACTATGGATGTATTATTTTTTATTTACAAGTTGCAAGTGGTGTTCATCATGCTTTTCGGTTTACTTTCTGATTCTATTGTTTATATTTACTGCTTTCCTTGTTTATCGATATTGAATGTGCTTCCGCTCTGCGGGTCTGGTTTGAGTCAGCTAAGTCATTTATTTCGCTGCATCTTTATTTTTTCACTCGGACTAGTACCAATATCATAATTTGAGAGGATATACCCTCCCCACTATACCTATAAGACCCTCTCTACTAGTTGGTAGCCTTTGGAATTTAAGGAGGTGCACCTGAGGTAGTAAAGACTAACCTGTTTAGCACTGTTCGGGTGGCTTTTCGTGTTCGGTTCGTTACAAAGTGGTATCAGAGGAGTTCTTGATAGGGATTTAATAGTAGTGTTTTGTTGGATACTAATGATATTGAGACTTCTATTTTATTTCTGAAAGTTTTAATATTTAGGATATGGTAGACTAGATATAGGTTGTTACTGGAAATGGGTTTCTAGCTTGTTCTTGGGTGCCTACAGCTCTTGGTACGAGTGATGGACCAAGTTACCTTGGGTGGGAATTGATGTATTAATTTTGCTCAGATTACAGTTTATAGGATTTCCACCTCAATGGATCACTTGGTGTGTGATGTTATTGATTGTGATATATAACCCTTAACCCGATGCAATAAGGGAGAGTTGGACCATGGCCCGGTATGGCAGGGCTCATTTTCTTGGATTTTTATAGGCACATTATAGATTATTTCAATTTCATAACTGAAAGTATGTTTTGTGAAGTGATAATTCCATATAAATATTATCAAATTGACATGATTTGTATGATTTGAAATGTGAATTGTTGAAATTATTGATAGAATTTCTTATTGATTGCAATGTGTTATGCCATGATTTATATATTTTGTAGAATTGTATGTCGGTGGGTATTTTGGTTCTAACTCTTGAACGAGCATGTAGGTACTATGGTTGAGGTGATTTGGATAACTAGGATTGGGAGACTCAATCATTGATTTGAGAAAACGTTAGTTGTCAAGACAAGAATGGATTGAATTACTTTTGATTCTTGGCTCTTTTGAGGGTGGGTAAGGAGGCCATGAGGCCAGGATGTCGTCGGAATGGGTTGCGATAGGGGAGAGTAAGGGTAGTTTTTTATGATGCCTATATACTTAATTCTTTATCTAAGTTGAATATATATTGTTCTACATATATATATGGGTTGTCTGACCATTTATGGTATTCAGTGGGTTCCTTTAAGTTAACCCAGATGGAGAATTAGGCGAGAGATGGTACAGTGCCATAGGAGTAGGGTCCGGATCAGAATCTGATGTAGGGAGAGCATGAGCCGTAGGAACAGGCTCAGGGAAAAGAACATTCATAGGATCCTGTGTAGGTAGGACAACAGTAGTGTTTGGTAGCATTTATACCATGTCTCGATGATCAACTCTAATCTAGCCTGGTACGTTTCTTGTAGGTGATTGACAGAGGTGTGTAGGATATAGATCCATCTATGGAATATCTGACACTGGAGTTCTAGTCGCATGAACCACCACTTTTTCAGGGTGAGGGTGGTCCACAAGTAATTGAGAACTGGATAGAGAGAATGCAGATGATCTTCAAGCAGCTTGAGATTCCTCCAGGGTGGAGGGTCAAGTTGGCAACGTACATGCTGCAAGGACCAGCAAAGCACTAGTGGGATTTGCAGTTTCAGGCTCGCAGTCATGAGGGACTAGCATGGAAGGACATTGAGGATAGGTTTTTCAAACACTTTTACCCAGAGACACTGAGGGCACAGAGAGCTCGAGAGTTCTTGAACCTTCAACAGGGAGACATTTCCATCATGGACTATGAATATACTTTCACTAAGTTGTCTCCCTTTGCTCGTGGAATGGTAAGCGATGACGCAAAAAGTGTAAGACTCTTCGAGGATGGATAATGACACGCCATTCTGATCTAGGTGAACATCTTCAGACTGTGTTATTTTTCAGAGGCGGTGAATATGAAACTCATAGCGGAGGGAAACTAGATGGATATTCCCCAAGATGGTAAGGAAACATCTTCAGGTGACAGTTTACATAGCAGAAAGCGAGGAAGAGATGAGTTCTAGCAAGGAGTCAGGCCAAGGACTCAGCTAGACCACCTCATAGTAGTTATTCAGTGATTTTATTTTAGTGTGGAAAACTAGGACATGTTTGGAATCAGTGAAATAGGCCTCCAAATGAGTGTTGGGCATGTGGACAGGTTGGGAATCTCGATAGGTTTTGCAGGAAGCCTTCTCAGACAGCCAGTAGGTAGGGACCAGGACAGACGATGGAATCTGGAGTTGGTTTAGGTTCGGTACCCAGAGGGGGTATCCTAGTCTCAGTTGCATGTGGAGGACGTGATAGAGACAGCGGGACCCAGGTGAGGGGTTAGTGGCTGGTGACTGGAGCAGCACCACAGGGAGGTCCTCCATCAAGAAGTTGTACTTTATTTCAGATTCATGTCGTGGAGTTTCCAGGGGTTGAGCAAGCCAGTGAGCTGATGACGGTTAGAGGTACACCACTAGTGTGGTCGTGACATCATTGTTTTCTTTTGACATGCCCTGTTGAGGAATTTCCTTTCTGAATGAAAGAGGTGCACATGATTTATTTGGACTGACTAGATATTGTTCAGTGGGATTGGTGTTATATCAGGTGCATGATATATATATATATATATATATATATATGTATGTATGTATTTATGTATGTATGTATGTATGTATGTATGTATGTATGTATGTATGTATGTATGTATGTATGTATGTATGTATGTATGTATGTATGAGATGCATGGTATCGGGTCATCGAGGATGCGGGTTACATGAGGTGCCATGGGCATCGGGGGATCAAGGATTCATGTTACTTGAGATACCATGGAATTAGGAAATCAAGTATGTAGGTGACTTGAGGTGCTTGGAACTGGGTTAATTTTGAGCATCCATGGGATGCAGGACCTCATGGAGGCAGACACTAATGCGGTGCGGGATATTTTGGGTGTCGAAAACAACAGGTGAGAACCAATGAAGCGTAGGGGTGCCGATGTGTCATGAGAGAACCATGAGTCCAAAAAATAGGCCAGTGAAACCTTGCTTTGTTAAGTTATGTAGGGTTGAGACCGATTTAGGAAATTCCTAAGGTGGGGAGAGACCTTGAAAAATTTATCCAGAACCCTTGAGACCGTGGATTTCTCGGTTACATTAATCAGGATGGTACGTTTGGAACCATCTCCATGTTTTGTTTTATAACTCGGGGACAAGATATATTAAGGTGGAGAGATTGTAAGAACCTATGTTTTTTTGAGCGGGATGAAGTCCTGACCCTGTTTGAATTTTTGACTCCTTTCTAAGAAAACTGGAGAAACTAGGCAGTTTCTGTAAAATTCCAGATTACATGTCATGTACCTTAAGTACACAATGTGTACCCTTTCCCATGTTAGAAGTCCATACATCGCATGTAGGAATAATGGTGGGGTATAATGTATTTAGAAAGTACATTCCATGTACTATTTGTACACACCGTGCAGAGGGGTCGTGTATGGGGATATACATGGCGTGTTGGGGATGTCAGACAGGTAGAGAGGTACACACCGTGTACCATAGGTACACGCAGTGTAGTCAGTCAGCAAGTCCTCTAACAAATATCAGCTTTCATATGTATAGTTAAATGATAAATGGAATGTTTCACTAATTAAATGCCATGTATTTTCTTTTTTTTCTGCTAAAACAGGAAGTAGCCTCAGTTTGAGGCAGAAACCCAAACCCTCGATGGGTTTTAGTGGGGAGAGCCAGCAGGAGATCATTTTTTCTCCTGATCGTCTATCCAGACTTTTTTTCAATCGAGGTCTGATGCATTAGAACCCCCTTGGTAAGGCCTTGATTCCTCTTGAGCTGTTCTACTTGATTTTTGTTCTAAGATGAGATATAGTTGTTTGAGCAGTTTCAATTTTTTTGTAGATCTACTACATTTTAAACCTAATTAGAGGATGTTATCAGAGGAGTATCATCGTATTAGTATGATTTAGGGGGAGGAGACCTTGTTTTGTGTTTCGTAGACATTTGGGTGGAGCAACCATTTGAGTGTTCTCAGGTATTTTAGAGCGGGACCCGTTTTATCTTCTATTACATATTGAATTATTTTATAGACCCTAAGGTTGCCTTTAGACATGTGCTATTACCTGTGTTGGTTGAGAAAGGATGGGCAAGAGGCCGACGCTCTTTGGGAAATTTTTTCCTAGAGTGCCAAAATGGTTATAATGGGTCTTCTTTGTATAAATTTGGCATGTTTAATCTGGTAAAGCATGATCACGTTGTTTAGAGGAACTCAAGACCTCTGTGTTGCTGTGTAATAACCATTGGGTATGTGAAATTAAATATTTTAAATTCTTTTCCTATTTATGTGAATTGTTTAGAAGTGTTAAATATGTAATTGTTTAATTGAATATGCTAGAACACTTTGGGTTGTTCTAGGCATAGCCCAGATTACATTGGGTGGTTCTGACCATGAGATTGGGCGTCATGTACATCGGCTTGAGGAAGTGTGACTGTCAGGTTGGGCATGGCCCAAGTTACATTGATGGAATGGCCATTGGACTTGAGTGTCATAGTTGTAGAGGCACGAGGTGTCAGAGAGGTTGTGGCTTGGGAATATACTTTTGTGATTAATGATCACCCAGAACATTGAGTAGTGTGCACATAGAGAGACTCTATGATGAGGTGGTTTTGACCACTCGTGTGGGTAGAGGCCCCCAATAGTTGTAGTTTAGGTACAATTGGTTTGGTGGTGCTTTTTGAAGGAAGCCACGTGGAAGGTGATGAGCCTTCAGGGATAGATTTCAGGCTATCGGGTTTGGGGAAGAGGCTCGCCATTATTTGAGGGAAGACATCACTATCACTTCGGTTACTTTATTTGAGGGTAGACATCGTTGTTCATCCGGTTACTATTTGAGGACAGTATCACTGTTCCTACAAGTTAATATTTCTGAGTGTGCCTCTAGGATGTTGGTACTTAAGAAACACTGTGTCGGGGGGAACACAGTGTCGGGTAACATGACAGAGATTCCAGTGTTAGCCAAACTAGGTGACACTCTATAGTGGCTGCTGAGCACCAGTAGAGTTTGTGTTTGTTTGAGTGCATCATATAGTTTACTGTTTTCTTTATTAATGCATGCCTGCTTAAACACTTATATTAGGTATGCACCATTGAGTAGTATCCTACTGAGATTCATCTCACAACCTGCATGGGCCCTTCAAAATGCATGCAGACTTTATAGATATATGTGCAGGAAAGAGGCCATATTCAATTTCCGGAGTGCTTTAGATGTTTCAAGGAGATGGTATGGGCCTTGAGGTCTGTCCTAGCTAGAGTTTACATTGTCTAGTTTCCATTATGTGTCAACATTCTTACTTGTTATTGTAGCAACTATTGGTTAGCCGTTGGCGCCCCTTTTGTATATTGATCTGTTGTGGATGTATGCCTGTTTGATTAGTAGTTAAAAGTTGTGTTCTTCATGAGGTTCTATTTACTTTCCGCTCCTATTGTTTATATTTATTTCTTCCATTGTTTATCGATATTGAATGTGCTTCCACTCTGTGGGTATGGTTTGAGTATGGTGAGTCATTTATTCCACTGCATCTTTATTTTTACACTCGAACAAGTACCAGTGTCATCCTTTGAGAGGGTATCGCCTACCCACATTACCTAGAATACCCTCACTGCCAGTCGGCCATCATTGGAATTATGGGAGGTGTGTCTAAGGTAGTAACACTCGACCCATTTAGCACTGTTCGAGTAGCTTTTCGGGTCCGAGTCGTTTCACAAAGATGTTACAATTTTATAAGTGAAATAGAGGGTAGTTTTAAGAGTAACACTTACATTTTCAATAGTGTAAGGTTACTATTAAAGTTTCAAAGGAGACAACATGAAATAAAATAATAGATACCTCGGTTTTTGGTTCAAAACCCACCTCAAAAACACCCTTTGGACATAAATTTGAGTGCTTTAGGGCTTTTTGTTTTATCTTTTTATCTTTTACCCTAATTTACCTCTGCATTTGTAATTAAATTTTATCTTTGATAATAAATACTCACCAAATTGAATAACATTGACCACTTTTACCTAATATGAAAATTAGAAATTAAAATTTGGAATTCATTTTATCAAATAAAATTTCTAATTGTGTGAAAAGTTAATTTGAAATTAAATACACTTAAATGTGTAAAAACAAGTTTTAGAGAAATGATGTATTTAGGATTTATATTTTTACATATAATAAAATAATATTAGACATATATTTTAATGAAATAACTTTATTTATTATAAAATAAATAGAATATAAGAGGATTTCATGGAAAAACAAAATAGAATCTTTCTTGAAAATATTTGATTAAAAAAAGACTGAAAATATTATTTTTATTAATGTGACATTTTAATTAGTTATAAAAATGTTTTCCATAGGTTTTAGAAGTTCAAATAAAACTTTAACATAAAAAATTTTATTTATAAAATTAATATTTATTTACTTATTTTTTTTATAAATTCCTTGGTGATTCTTATGTAAAGGTAATGTCATAAAAATTATATGTTTTAAGAAAATCTTATTTTGAATGCAAAAAGTTTCCTTTTTAGAAAAAGAAAAAAATTCATACTAAGTCAATTTTCTAATAAGGAATTTAGAAATGAAGTTAATATTTTTAATTTAAAACTCATAAATATATAAATTCAGTTTTTTAATAAAATCCAAAAATATGATTGAAAAAACCCTTTCAATGAGAAACGAAAATTTTTAAATATTAATTGTAATTATTATTATTTCATATCATGTACTAACTGAATCTGTGTTAACCAATTACTAATATCCAACATTATTTATCATTAATCATATCTTTCTTAAAATTGATGTGTGCATCACATACAATATTTTCTTAAAAATTTATATTTCAAATAACAAATTATCCTATTATCCTTTTTATGTAAAGTAATTATATTTCATTCAGATTAAAAGTGTAATTTTCTTCTATATAAATATATTTCATAATGTGGTTACTCATATTCATTACCTCGAATTTTAGGGCTTCCTTTTAATGCAAGTATTTATTTATTAATATTTTTATTTAAATATATTGAAGGATTATTTTAGTTTGATGTTGCATGTGGAGCAGCTTCCAAAAATATTTACTTATTTTATGGTAATAATTTATTATAATTTTGGGGTGTTATACAAATAGTATTTCAACCTCCCCGCCTTATAAATGGTCTTACAAAAAAAATATATCCAAGAATCATTGATATAAACTGAATAAATTTTGAATTCCCCCACATGAGTATGACACCATGACATTTTAGAATGTAAATGCTTTTTTATAGTACATATGATACACAACACTGAGCCTAAATGAACCATAAAATATTATTATTTAAATTTTATTGTTATAACATAGACATTAAATTGGTTGGTATGAATAAGATTAACTGATTTATAAAATATGTATAAAGTTATTACTTAATATAAATGAATTGATAATTTAATTGTAAATAATCACTCAATTTATATTAATGTCATTTTATTCATAAAAAATATTGTTTCTTCAAAAATGTTTGTATTACTTTTTGTAAAAAAAATATAATTATTTTCATGAAATTTTATAAATTTTATCTGTTAAAAATGATATTATTTTTTAAATCATAATATTAAAATTAATTTATGGTTAAATTTTTATATTTTTCTCAGAATCTTAATTTGTTAATGAATAATAAAAAATACTATTTTTTATTGAAAAATATTTTGTTTTAAAGTAATTATAAAGTAAAATTATATTTTAGATTAGTTTTATAATTTTATTAGTTTATTTTTATTGAACATAATCCAATTATAGAATTTGAAATAAATTTTATACTTGAATTTTATATAAACACATTTTTTATAATTAAAAAGAAATTTTTTTTTTCTGAAAAACAGGATTTCATTGCATTTCCCATTTTAAGGATAAATTAATATATAAAAATACTAGAAATAAAATAATGAAAAATGGATTCCATATAAGAAATCATGGGGTATAAATTTTTTAAATAGGCCCCATTTATTTATGTTCATTGGGAATAAAAGTCATTGTAAATAATTGACCCCACGATAAGGGTAAATGAGTAAGTAAGTTAAAAAATATATGTCAAGGACTAAAAAATTACCATAAAACATTCTATTAATTGATTATATTAGTTTAGTTTAGAAAATTACATAAGAGGTTTTAAAAAATAGAAAATTGGTTCCATATATCTTTGAGTATGAACATTATATTATTTTACGTTAAGAAAATAAAAAAATGTCATTCACTATATCTTATTAACAATAATTTTTTGAAAAAGGATAAGTATATGATATATTCTGTTATAAAAGGGAAATATTAATTATTTTTTAATCCTGGTAATTTATTTTAATTTTTAGTGATTATATAATTACCTTAAATTCTTACCTAATATTGAAACAATATTTATTTTTTTAATAAAAAAAAAGGAAAAATTGATTTTAAAAATATTAAATGAATTTTAATTTGAATGAATTGTTTTGTTACAATAATTTTTTATATAAATATAACTTTTTATATAGGTTTCAATGGGTTATATTCCAATTCCATTATATTCATGTTATTTTTTGAGACTAATAAAATAAATTGTTCCAAAAATGAAATTAATGATATTATATAATAAATAATATTGTATTAAATGATTTTAAATCTATAAATTCCAATAATTATCCAATTTATTTGGATATGGATGAAATCATCAACATTGTTCCATTTATGATCTAATTTTCCTTTTATAGTAAATATCTTATCCCTAAAGAGTAAAAACTTTGATATTATCATAATCGTCAAAAGGGTTAAAAAAGGGTCAAAACAAAAGAATAAGAGTGAAAACCACACCTAAACATGTAAAATTATTATTTTATGAGATTATTATAACTCATAATAATTATATATTCAAATTATATCAATTTGAAGTCATTTTTCCATCATAAACAATATAAATTAATTTAATAATTTATGAAATTCTAAGAATGCACCTTCTCTCTTTTACTGAAGGGAACCCATTATCCTATTTTTTACACACTTAAAAATAATTTCGGATTAACCTATCCTTGACCAAATCACTTCACTATATCTCTCTCAATGTTATACATGTCTTATTTTTTCCATAATACCGTCCTTATAGGGTTTAAGGTGTAAAGTATAAGAAGTTGTCTGAATAAGAGTTATAGTCTTTAATAGAATGTTTTAGATTTTATATTCTTCAACATATTTAAAATTTTATTCAAAAAAGAAGAAATAATAAAAAAATATCTTATATATAATTATATTTTATTTGGTTAATGGAATCACCTACCTCTGTCTCCTCTTCGACAAAATGGGAGACTAAAACTTTGTTCACGTGTACGATGAACTACCGCCTTGTGACACGATGTAATTCATTTTCATTCACCATATCTAACGGCTTGTTATAATGATGTTTTTAATAAATATATATTTTATTTATGATATTATAATTATTATTTAAAGGTAAATAATTATTTACCTTTTTATTCCTTCCTTTAAAAATGGACACTCCATTTATGCGTATGTACAGCCTACCGTCTTCATGAACAATATAATTATTTTTATTATCTATAATTATTATGAATGACTTTATATATATATGATGGATAATTCATTGAGAATTGAAAAATTTAATATTTATAATCCAACTTACAACCGACACTAGTATTGTGGTAAGTGGGTCGAATCAAAGGGAAAGAATGTTTTTCCTTGTGACCAAAAATAAGAAAAAAACAACAATATAAGATTATGGTGTAATTGTAAAGTGAAATAATATTTTGGTGTTAGTGTTAGTGTGAGAAAAGTTTAGACAATATGGAGATAATACAGGCAGTAATACAGTAAGAACAACCAACAAATGGAAAGCATGAATTCACCAGGATGGTTTTAATACCACTTTTCACTTATTCATGATCTAAAATTTACACATATATATTTGATGGAAATCAGATGAAAATATTTATCATATGGTCATCCTATGAAAAAATAAAACCTACTATTTTCGGACCATTTGTAATAATTCCACCCACAAGTGAGAAAAAAATTAGAAATCATTAAGATCAAATTATTGGGTGAACTCAGTGTCCCTCACTCTCTCATGAACTTTATTAACTTTTAGTTGAATTCTATGATTAAAAAAAATTTGGATTTAAACCCGATCAAGATCAATATTTTCCATTTATTGATGTTTTGTAAACAATTGATTGTCCCAAGAATTAGAGATAGAGATAGAGAAGAAATTCATTAGAGGATAAATGTAGGAAAAATGAGAATATCAAATTAAACAAACTCAACATAATCCCCAGAGGGATATTATCTTAGCATTATGATCAAAACAATAATATTATTGAATATAATAATAGATGAACTCATGCTGTAGAAAATAAAGAAATAAATAGTGAAGAAATAATTTTTTTCTCTCTCCCCCCTCTCAATTCCAATTGTTCCCTGATGTCTGATATCTAAACTTTGATCCTTGAAAAGCGGTGTATCAAAAGGATCTAATCTCCCTCCCTGGGAATCTAGAAGTGGTGATAGGTGTTGCTCTGATCTCTTACTCCTGGATGTGGAAATGTTGAGGTGTGTAGTTGTTTGTTCTCCATCCTTGGGAGTAGTACTCTCAAGTCGATCTCCCACTCCATCCCGATGGTTCTGAGATGTGTCTTGAGTGAGTGGGGAAATGATCTATTTCTCTTCATGTAGTCTTCTAGAATTCTTTCTTCTTCTCGAGGCTTTTAATAATTTTGGCAATCCCATTTCACTACTTTCAGGACCACTTCCTTGGTCTCAACGTGGCACATTCAGTGTACAACTTTCACCTTGTGGGTGACTGGATACGAAACCACTTAACAGAAAGTTCTAGCCCATTCCATGCAACATGACCCCCCTCAATCAGTAAAATATAAAAACAAACATATAGTTAGAATTAATTAAATAAAACAAAAATATATTGTTAATATTAAGAACTGTTATATTATATTTTTTATAAAAAACAATTTATTTAGAAAATAATACTAATTATGATTTTTATAAAATCATATTAATATTATTAATACAATTATATATATATATAACTATATTTATAAGAATATTAATTATTTTAGTTAAATATAAGTAATTGTACTTATAAATATAAATAATATTATGAATATTTAATATATTATAATTATAATTATAATTATATGTTATAATATATATTTTATTTTAAATATTAAATATTAGCTAATTTATATTATAACAAAAAAATAAATGATGAAGTGATTGAGAATGGGGGAGTTTGGGTAGAATGGGGGAAAGGGTAGTGGGTCACTGGCTCAGGCAGAAGGGGGGCTCCTAATGGTGTGGTAGGGGGAGAGGGGCATGGAAATGTCATGAGTTTGATAGAGGAAGTGGTTTTAGATGATTGGATGAGGTGGATAAAAATATTTAGGTTGTGTCTAATGATTCATCTGGTAGTTCTTGTTCAAGCGGTTCATGTTGGTACAACTGCTCAGATCTGCTTTAGCCTGACTTCTTCAATCGATGGATAGCCTTGGCCGATCATCTAGTGGTGGATCGTGGGTTTGGTTTGGTGGAAGGTGTGGGGAAAGTCATGGTAAATTCTACATCAAGAAGATGTTGATGGCATGGTTTGGATTAGGTTTTTACAATTCAGAGCTGTTTGTGGAATTTAGTATTTGGATTTTTATAAATTTTCATCTTCAATCTGTTATTATAGTGGATATTTATTCTTATATTGTTTTTGTTTCTTGTTATATTGTTATTTTTTTTGTTTTATTACATTGTGGATCAGTGGATGCTGGAGGATAGAGAAACACTGAGTCAGAGGAGTCATCGTTGAAGGGTTGGTGGCAGTGGGTTGAAGTAGTGAGGAATAACAGTGAGGAGGGGGTTTTGGTGGGGATACAAGACTCACTATTGGATGAGGGGAAATACTGAATCTTTGAGTCACCATTTCATGAGGAAAAGAACTGTGGTGGTGAGACATTACCCACCATTGACAAAGACAATAGTGAGTTAGATTTTTGGGAAAGGAAAAAACTTGTGGTGAGATGAGACTCATTGTTGTAGAAGCCAATGGTGAGTGTAAGTGGATGTGAAAACTAGAAAAGGATGGGAGTCACTACCAATAGTTCGTGAGAATTTTGACAAAGGATACGATTAGAAGAGCGACTCAATGAGTCTTCATTGGGTGGTCTAGTGGTGAGTCATTGACTCACTAGTAGATGAATAGAGAAGGAATCACTAAAAAATATAAAAATAATTAATTACAAATAAAATTAAAAAATTAATTAAGATAAAAAAATAAACTAAATTTATAAATGAAATTAAAAATCTAATTCACATTTTAAATTGTTAAAAATTAAATTAACTGAGTAAAAAATTATTAAACAAATAATATAATACAAAATAATATTTTTTAGGTATAAATTAATTTAAAACAATAATTTGGTGTCCGTTTTTTAAAATTAATAAAAATATTAAGTAATTAAAAGAATTAAAAGTATAAATAAATTTCATTAAATTATGATATTAATAAGTATTAAAATATTTAATGAATAAAATCATTTTTAAAATTTAATTTAATTATTTAGTGCATAATAAATATAAATTAATTAAATTGTTGAATTAATGTAATATCAATGAAAAAATAAAAAATGAAAAAAAATGAAAGAATAAAAAGAATGAAAATTTTTAATTTTAAAAAACAAAATAATAAGAGAAATTGAATGTTAAAATATAATAAAATAATTAATTTTACATTATTCAAAAAAAATAAATAAGATACATATTTTCACAAGAAATGAAAATTTTAGAAATTTAATAAATCAAAGAAAATAATTGTTAGTTATTAGTTAAAATATATTATTTTAATAATAAAAAGAGAAGAAAAATTGAAAAAAATGATGTTGCAAAAAGTAATGAAAATTAGCCACATCAGGACCCCCCACACATAATTATTTGTTTTTCCTTAAACAAATGCATGTCTTTTGACTTTTGGAAATAGAAAAAGTGATTTGTAAAATTTAGATCAAAAAGAGAATGTCAAGAGTGTTAAAATAAGAGGAGTAGAATATAGAAGTTGATTAGGCTTTTCAAATAATTCTCAAGAAGAAGTGTCCTCCCTAAAATAAAACACACACAGAAATCAAGGGAATAGAAAATAATACATCGTGAAAAATGTCATGCATTCTATATGAAGTCATCTACCGTCCTTTTTCAATTATTTTTCAAGTTCCAATTAAAGGAGTGATAACAGGTTAAACCACGGGGAATTAAAATCATAACAAAATGAACCATAAACTTTTCCTTTCTCCTAGGTTCTATTTTTTCTATTTTATATATTTTTAAAATCAACTTATTAATAAAACTCAAATGATATCAAACAAGTCAACTATCCCCTTCTTCATGTGGGATCAGAATTCCTCTCACCTTAATAAAATCATTTTTTTAAGGAACTTTATTTATTCTTTATTTATTTTATTTTTTGAAATTTTCTCCCTCCATATATGTAAAAATAATTGTGTAAAGAAACTTATTGAAATGTATAGAGGGATAACACACACACACCAAATGACTAGAGTCCCAGAGATTAACCAATGGATCTCATTTTCCCATTTTACTCTAGTTTCAAATAACTTCAATGATTAAAATTTGATTTGGCTCCTTAAAGTGATTAAATTTAATTTTAATAGGTAATACCCCTATGTTCTTGTAAAAATTTTCAGTTAATAAAATTCATGATCACAATTCTACAAAACTATCCTATCTCACTCTCTTCCTCTGTTTTGAAATAAAAAATCCATAAATACAGCGTGTAACTACACTAATCAATCATATATCCCTAAGAATTTAAGAATCAGTGCAACTCTAAAAAACCACATAGTAGATATCCACTTGGAATAATTGAATTTATGTGTAGATGGAAGCCAACTCACCATAGGGTTATGAAGTAAGTTTTAATTTTTCAAAATAAATTTTTTTTTAAAAAAACATCGACCATTTGTTGACAAAAAACAATGGGGAGACTAGAGTGACTAGTATTTTGGCACTGTAAAAATAAATACCCCACTCACCCACACATAAACACAACATTTTCCCCAATGTGAAATCTCAAGGTCGGAGTCAAACAAATTAATTAGATTTTGATCTGCAACACAATCAAAATAATTTTTAGAGGAGACAAAGAAGCTTACAAATTTTTTAGCCACAATGAAAATAAAAAAAGGAAACAAAAACAAATATATAAAAAACCCACCAAGAACAACCAGTAAACAACTATATTTTTTGAATAGTTCATTCCTTAATAAATAATTAGATGAATTGTTTTTCAATTTAGTTTAAAATATATCATGATAACCAATATAGTATAGTAGTAACAAAATGAAAGTCAATGAAATGGGAGTAATATGTTTCACTATTCAGCTCAAATAAATTTTCAACTCACTAGATTTTAATAATATAACACTTATTAATGGCAATAAATTTACATTTTAGAATCCAACAGAGGGACTCCCTCCAACATTGAAACACGAAGTAGTAAGTAAAATATCAATAAAAAAAATTTAAAATAGAATAATAATTACCTAAATATAGGATTCTTGGTCATTACTGATTAGTTACAGATCCATTTTTATCGAAGTAAGTGAGGTTATTTGGTTGTACCTTTCACTTTCTTATAATATTAAGAAAACAAGCATAAGAATAAATAATTTATTATTCAATAAAAACTTCCATCAATGATTTAGTGGAAGTGATGTTATCCAAATTATGTAGTGAATTTATCCCATGGGGTTCCTTTTTTGTGTTTTAGGAAACAACAACACTCTAGAAACATAAAGTTATATGACACTAACATACATCAAGATAATAAAATAAATAATCTAGTAGCAGAAGGAGTAATAGTTTTTGAAAAACATAAATAAAAACAAAACAGCACAAAAAAATGGGTATGTTCTCATAAAACACTATGTTTTTAGTCCTCAGTTATACATGAGAAAAATTCATCTTTAAAATAGGGAAATCACCTCCAAACCCTTTTCCTACCCTTCATATAAATGTTTGATACCTTAAAAATTGGAAAATAATGGTCTTCTTTCTTCTCCAACCAACTCCATCAATCAATTAACTATAAAATTCAAAATGGTGAAGGTTCATGACCACTTGATATTCAATTTATCTGTAAAAAGATTCATCCTATAATTAAATTTTTGGAACTAATGAAAAACCTTGAAATTCATGTTTTAAATTATTGATTCATGAAAATATTTTCTCCTTTCATTATAAATTTCATCATTCTCATATGATTTTCTCCTAATTTCCTTTAACTCACTTATCTTTAACAACATTATCTCACCAATAGACATATAGTCAAAGTTTAGGGACTTTACTATCCAATAATACTTTTTATGTGATTCAATATGAATATGAAAAGCTTTACCAAAGAGCATCATGTATGATGAAATCTATATGGGAGTCTTATAATAAGTTCTTTAGGCCCACAGAGCCTCATCAAACAACATTGAACAATCCTTCCTAGAGTTTGAAATTGTATTCTCTAAATTCTACTTGAGCTCCCTATTTTAGTCTTCATTATTCCCATAAGACTGTGGGTGGTAGGTAGTTCTTGTTCTATGAGAGTAATCCATACTTTTCTATAAAATTATCTATCATTTAATTCTTTAAGTGAGTACCATTAACTTTAAGGAATTCTCTAGGTACTCTAAACCTATAAAAATGTTTTTCTTGATTAACTTCACTACAGTAGCAGCAGAATTGTTGGGATGAGCTACATCCTCAACCTACATGGACACATAGTCTATAGAAACTAGAATGTACTCAATTCCCATAGTGGATGAGAATAGCCCCATGAAATCCAAGAACCATACATCTAAAAAACCAACTAATATAATTCAATTTTGATGTATATCCAACCATATTCCAACATTTTCAAGCATCTCACACTTTTCATATCCATTGACCAAACTCCTAGTATCTATGAACAATGTAGTCTATTTGAAACCAACCTTTAGACTCTTTTGATCAGTCATCTCTCCTCTATGGTGACCTTTCCAAGGTGATGAATGACTGCTCTCATGGGTGTTAAACAATTCTTCCTCATTAACAAATCTTCTCAAAATACCATCAGAATATCTCCTAAAAATATTTGGTCATCCCATAAATAACACTTCAATTCATATATAAACTTTTTTCTGTGGTTATGTGAGATTTCCTTAGGAAAGAATACAAAAACCATAAAATTGGGAAGGTATAAAAACCATGTAGACTATTATATAAAAGAAGAAAACAAAGTTTCATCTAGAAATGAGGTATTAATTTTTATTAGTTTCTCAGTTTAGGTGTTAGGAAGTCTAGACATGTGATCTTCCAAAACATTTTCATCCAACTTCTTATCTTTGATAACCAAATAAAGTTCCTACCAAAACTATGTCTACATCGGGATCATGGACTTTGATTCCTTCTTATCCAATAGTCACTTGAGTGATGCATGGTTAGTAAATATGATAACTTTGGACCCTATCATTTACTGCTTCATTTTTTCGAGGAAAAGTCACAGTATCCAACATCTTTTTAGTAGTGGAATAGTTCTTCTGAGTATCATCTAAAAACTTTCTGGAATAGTAAATGACATGAAACTTCTTATCCTTACTTTTTCGTAGAACATCACCTATATCTAGATAATTTTCATCATAGATTAACTCAAATGGGAGATTCTAGTCTGGGATAGTGATCACTAGTGAGGTAGTCAGCTTCTCCAAAAGTAGATTAAAGGACTCCAAAAATTTCTCATTAATAAAGGGAGTTTCCTTAACCATCATTGTAAACAACAACATAATATTGTTAGGAAAATCGTTCATAAAAGTCTTGTAAAGTCCATAATTACCCAATAAAAATCTTATTCCATTGAAATTTGGGGGGGGGGGGGTTGAATAACCTCAACCTTGGAATTATAAACCTACATCCCCTTATTTGACACATTCTAACCTGAGAAAATGCCATTAGTATCAATGAATTGTAACTTTTCCCAATTTAAGACTACATTTGTCTCTTGAAATATTTCTAGCCCAATCTCAAAATTTTCATTATAATTCTCAAATATTTTTCCGAAAATTGAAAATTCATTCATTAACACTTTAATTATTTATTCAATCATGTTAGAGAAAATTTCCATCATACATCTCTAAAATGTGGTTAGATCCCCACACAAGATAAAGGAAATCTTTCGATAGGTGAATGTTAAAAATGGACAAGTGAAGGTGGGTTTCAATTGATCCACAAGTGCAATCAAAATATTGTTGTATCTAGAGTAACCATCATGAAAACAAAAGACATTAATTTCTAGCCAGCCTCTCTAATATTTCCTCCAAAATGGAATAATAAAATGGTCATTCCTGGTGGAATCATTGAGTTTTCTATAATAAATATAGACCCTCAATTTTTTCAAAGTCTGTGTTTGAATTTTCTCATTTTTCACATTTGTTACCACTTTAACACCATTCATTTTGGGGAAAACCAAGACATGTCATAACTAGGGACTATTAGAAATTGAAAAAAACTCCAGTATCAATTAGTCAAATAAATTATTCTTCAACCACTTCCTCTGTGTTTAGGTTAAGTATCTTTTATGCTTCAATACTTGGTTTAGAATCAGGTTACAATAGTATTTTATGCATGCCAAATGATTGAATTACCCCCTTTATGTCAGAAATTTCCTATCCAATTATGGACTTTAACTTCCTAAAACATTGATGAGGTTATCCTCTTGACTTACCTCTAGATTAAATTATATGATCACATGATGTTTTGTTCTCTATCTTAAAAAAGAATAATTTATATGGGTAGGGAGGTATTTGATATCTAGCATGATTTGTTGTTGACTTGAGGGAAGAAACGTTGTCTAGGGTGCACCAATGTCTTCATGCTACATCATGAAGAAGGCTGCATAGAATGCTTCCCCATCATTACTGTGACTTCCAAAAACAATTCCCTCACACACACATTGTTCTTTTAGGGAAAAGATTTATTTCAATGAAACCTCATCTGGTTGTTCCCGAAACTCTCCCTCAAACTCATAAATAGGTTACTTCCCTTTAATTAAGCTAATTCCTATTCAAGGTAAAACATTGATCTTAGATTCACAATTAATATCCTCTAGAATCCTTATAAAGTATTATTCCTCTAGATCAACATAACCATAAGCTACTAAGATATTATCTTTGGAAAATATTGGTTGGGTGGGTTCTTTAATTTTCATGAATAAATTTCATTATTATTTATGTTCCCTAAGTTGAAAATAAATTTCCCTTAGAAACATCTATCAAATAATCCCTGGGTCCAAGAAGGGGATACCATGGATTCTAGGTACATAATTCTCAAACTTTATATACATTACAAAAAGTTTACAGGGATTAAGTGTCTACCTAATCCCTCGAGATAATCATCAACCTTACCCACTGGATGAGTGATGGATCGATTATAAAGTTGTAACACAATATTGGTGGGGGTGGGGAACTCCTAATATCAAGTGTTAAAAAATTGAAAATGGTATCATGTTGATGATATCTCCCAAACCACATAAATAATTGAACTTACCACCTCTATCTCCAAAGGTTGAAGGGATAATAAAACTCCATGGGTCTTGAATCATATGAAGTATCCTATTCCGCAATACAATAATACACTCCTCCATCAGTATATAAGTGTAAAATTATTCCAGGTTATTATTGTTTGAGAAAAGTATTTAAAACAATTATAAGTATAATGGGTTTTGAATCATAGATTCAAGAAAGAGAATATCAATGATCAGGTTTTGACCAATTTTATAAATTTAATTAAAATAAAATCATCGGTTTAGTTTTTTTATTTTTTGAGGAAAATGGATTATAGGTTCATGTTTTCTAACAATTTTGGTCAACCATTTAACTTCCTCTTAAATACTTTTCTTGTTGTTGTTCTCTTTATTTTTCATTTCATTGTATTTGTTTTTTTAGTTAAAAAAATTGGAAAAATACTACTTCAAATCAACTGTCCAATTTTCCAATTTTATTATTTTCCAGATTTTAATTTTAAGACTCATCCAAGATTTGATTTCTAGAATTTTTGGGCACTTTAATTGGTTCTTGTTGTGTTTTGAGACCACTTCTGGTGGTCATTGTGATGGAATTTTCTATTTTGTTGGCTTAATTTGTACATAATAGATTACCTATGTCTTTATTTCCAACATCCTTGAACAATTGTCCCATTTGAATTTTTATTTTTTTCATTCATGAATCCATTTGGACATTTTCAAAATAATTTTATTATTTTCGTTATAAAATATTCCAGTCAACTGTTGGAACATTCCTTTAACTTCATCTTTGGAATCAGATAAATTATTCATGGGTTGTGGTTGGAACTCTTTCCAAATATTATAATGGAAATCAAGAGGGGAAGCAGGTCATTTAACTCCCTACTACCTCAAAGAGTGGTTTGGGTGGTCCCTAAACTATAGTTGTTGGTGTTTGAAAAGAATATTTCCTAGGATACATCATATGAACATAAACAGAAAAGTTATCATTTTATATAGTTTTGGAAGGCTTGTAAAAAATATGTATAGTAGTTCTAAGAGTTATTATACAATCCACAATGGTGAAATTGTTACATAAGACTGTTATTCATGTTTTCACAGAAAAACCCAGCAGCTTGGGCTTTAGGACGAGGAGCAGGGGTGGGTTCTCTCCCAAAAATGTTTCTTCTCCTAGAAAATTTGTGATGTGATGTTTTTTCCAAACTATTAAAGATTTTTATATGCTCTTAAATAGTCTTATCACTAAAATCTTCTCTACCAGATTGATCTACAAAGGTTTGGTGCTAAGTGGTGAGGCTGTTATAAAATATGTCCATGAGCAATTGGGGAGTGCACTGGTGGTTTGGACACTATCTATGTGGTCTTCTAAATCTATACCAAGCTTCATAAAAAATATCTCTCTAAAATTTTAAGAAACCATAGATTTTTCACACAATCTCAGATTTCATTCTCCTAGGATAGGATTTCAGGGTAAAGGCATTATAGACATGATCCCATGTGACAAAAATTTCTTCGTATAACATTTGAAACAATGACCATGCATTAACCTTGAGGTAGAAATGGAACACTCTCAACTTATGTTATTTCTCACTAAGGCCCCTCAGTGGAAGCAACGTGACATTATAATAGAAGTCTCTAATGAATTCAAGTGAGTCTTCAATAGAAATTACATTGAATGTTGGAAGATGAGACAATATGGATTTTTGGATTTCATAATTTCAGGACCTGGGTAAGAGACAATTGTAAGACGGGTTACTAGTGAATGATAGTAGTGAGAACTCTCTAAGACTGTACCTCTCTCAATTTCATTTCTATGATGATTTTCATTTATAGGGAGTGGATTATTAATGTTTGGAATCCAACCTTCTTTGTTAACTTCCATCTTGATTTTTTTTATTATTTTTCAAATATTTGAGGTTATTTTCAACTTATGGGAATACAGGTGAAAATGTATTAGGTTAAGACCATGTTTTTATATAGCATTAGGTTCAACAGATTTTCATTCTAATTTTCATGGATAGTTTTTTGAAAGGTATTTGAAATTTTTTTGTATTTGTTATTTTTTATGATTTTTTTTTAAAATTCAATTTTTTATTTTATAGGTGATTTTTTGTTTTGTGTTTTTTGATAATTGGTTACACATGACTTCCTCGAAAGTGGTGCTAAAATTTGATGATGCGGTCATTGAGGACCAAAAATGTAATATTTATAATTCTATTTACAACCTATAATAGTAATGTGGTAAGTGTGTCAGACCACATGGAAGGATATTTTTAATAGTGACAAAAAATTAGACAAAAATAGAAAAAAAACAAACGACAAAAGAGGATGATGGTGATGATTGTGTAATTGTGAAGTGCATTAAGATTTGTGTGAATGAGTGAGAGTGAGACCAGTGCAGAAAATCCAAAGGGAAGAAAAACAACAAAATAGTAAGCACAAAAAATTAATAGAAAGGGTAATTCAGATGGTATTATTTGATAATTCTTTTCCATTGTTCATGCATTAAAATTTGAACATTGGGATTTGATTGAAAGTGTCTGACTGGATTTTCTGCCTACTCACCCTCTAAAAAAATAACCCCTAAATTTTATGAATATAATAAATCATTCCATTAACATGTGAGTCAAAAAACTGAAATCAATGAGTTGAAATTGTCAGTTGAACTTAGTGTTCCTCTCTCTCTTGATATTGATTAACTTTTTAGTGTAATTCCTTAACTGAAAAAAAATTGGATTTAAACTAAATCAAGAGCAGTTTTCACTTTTTCTTGATGTTTTTTAAAAAAATTAGTATTCTAAGAGTAAAAGAGAAAGAGGCTATCCAATAGTGGATAAATGAATGAATAATTGGAAGATTAGATTAAACCAACTCAGTTTAATCCCCCAAGTGAGATTATCCATTCATTATTATTAAAAAAAGGATGTTAATAGATATAAAATTAGATGAGTTCATGCTATGGAAAATACAGGAAAATAGGGGAAGGGAATATAGAGTTAGATCTCTCCCAATTTGGTCTCCAGAGTGATATGATGTCTGATCTCTATGATCTTATCCATCCCTAATGTTTTATTGAAAATATATGATCTCCTTCCTTATAAATCTATAAGTGGTGATATGTGATGATCTAATACCCTTCTCCTGGATGAAGAAAACTTTTATTGTGTAGTCATATATTCTCCTTCCCTGGGAGTAGTGGTCTCATGTCGATCTCCTACTCTTATCCAATATTTTTTTAATGTGTCTCAAGTGAATGGGGAACAAGGTTTCTACACTTCGTGGGGTTTTATCCGGCTCTTATTACTTTTTGGGACTTCAATACTTGTCACAAGCTATTTTTACTACTTCTAGGGCCCCTTCTCTGGCCTCTGTGTGGGACATTCAATGTGCCACTTTCTACTAGTTAGTGACCAAATAATAATCCTATTAATAAAAAGTGAAAACCCCTTCCATGCAGCACAATTACTCTTTAATCAATAAAAAAGAAAAAATAGTTATAAATAAATAAATGCTACTTAATTAAATAATTAGTATTATAAAAATATATAGTGTATTTGGTATAAAAAAAATTTCAAAAAAATAATACTTGTTAATATGTTTATAGAAGCCTATTAATATTTTTATTACAATTATAAATATATTTATACAAATAAGTAAAATTATAAATATTATATTTTATAAAAATATTAATTAATTTAACTACATATAAACAAATTTATTTATAAATATATGTAATATTATTAATATTTATAAAATGATTATCATTATTATATATATATTATATTATTTTTTGTTATCTATTATATATTATAAGAAATAAAAAAATAAAAAAATGAAAGATGAAGTGTAGGAGAAGTGTGGAGTTCGGGAAGAATGGGGGAAAGGGGTGTGAATCACTAGCTTAGGTAGAAGGGGGACCCTAGTGTTGAAACAAGGGGAGATTTATAGTGTAGTTTCATGAGGTCGATGGTGGTAGGGGATGAAAATTCTTGGATGAGGAAACAACATGCCTTAAAGTTGTAGAGAAGATCCATCTAGTGGTTCTGATACGAGTGGTGCATTGAGACACAACTACTCATATCTTCTTCATCCTGAGATCTTCAGTCGGCGAAAATCCTCATCTAATTGTCTAGTGGTGGCTGGTGGGTTCGTTTTAGTTGAAGGTGTAGGGAAAACCATGAAAAATTCTTCTTCATGTTGGTGTGGAAGTATTGGTTTCAATTCTCTTCTAGTGGTTCAATTCTTGAGGTGGGATTTGGTATTATGATCTGTATAAACATTATTCTTTAATCTATTATTGTAGTTGAATTTTTTTCTTATGTTGTTTATAATGATTTTGGTTTGATGATTTCTTTGTGTGCTTGGATTCTGTTGTGGCTTGGTAGCTGTTGCAGAATTGTACAATGGTGGCTCTTTGAGTCACTGTTGGGTGATGCAGCAAATTGTGTAAGTCTAATAGGACTCAGAATTGGAGAAGACAAAAGTGAGTAAGTTTTTTAGAAAAGAAAATTGACAGCAGTGAGACATAACTCACCATTGGAAAATCCAATGGTGAGTGTAAGTGGGTGTGAAAATTGGTAAGGGATAGTAGTTACTACCAACGATGGGTGATAAATATGACAAAGGATATTAATGGAATGGTGACTCAACGAGTCACCATTGGCTAGTATGGCGGTCAGTAATTGAATCCCCAATGGACGAATGGGGAACACAACACTTGAAAAAACGGAATTTATTATTGATAATATCAAAAAACTAATTAACCTAAAAAATTAATTAACTAAATTAAAAAATGAAATTAAAGTTTTGATTCCCATTTTAAATAATTAAAATAAAATTAACTTGGTAACAAATTATTTAACAAATAATTAAACACAGAATATAGTTTGTTGAATATAAATTAATTTAAACAATAATTTGAAGGCAGTTTTCATAAATTATCAAAATAATAAATTAATCAAAATAAATAATAAATAAAATGAATGGATTAAAATAAAATATTCAAAGTTATTATAATATTTAAAAAATATTACAAATTTGTTAAAATTAATTTAACTGTATAATGTATAGAAAAATAAATATATAATTAAATCGAAAAATTAATCTAAAAGAAATGAAAATAGAATAAATGAAAAAAATTAATGAATAAAAATATTGATAAATTATAATTTAAATAAAAACAAAAGAATAAAATAAATCAAATAAAAAAATATAAAAAATAAATAAATATTAAAATTTTCAAAAACGGGTAATAATAATCATTAAAATACAGATTTTCAGAACAGATGAAAATTTTAGCAATTTAAAAAATAAAAGACAACCATTTTTAGTTACTAATTAAAATAAATTATTTAATTAATAAAAATAGAAGAACATGTGAAAAAAAAATTTCAAAAAAAGTAATGGAAATCAACACCATTAATATAAAAATATGAATATATATAATATTAGTATCATTTTTAACATTCTGGAGAAGAAAACCCAATTTCAATGTATAATGATTGAGAATTATGAACCAAAACATGCATGAAAATAATAAAAATTACCAACTAGAACATTGATTTCAATAAATAATTATTAATAAACAGGTACAAAGATGTTATAAGAAAATGAAATATAGTATGATATGTAAGATTATTATTATATGGAGAATGTATAATAAATATTTATTTATTATACATGATATTGTAATGTGTATCATGAAAGACAAGACTTAAGGTCGGGGGTCTCTCTGAACCACCATTTTTCATTGGGTTATGATATATATCTCTCTCTAACTCACTTTCTCTCACACTTTAATGTTATGAAATGATTATAAATTCTTTCTATATATATATATAACTCAAATATATACCTATCTTATTTTATCTTCCTTTTATGGGTTAATATATTCTTTATTTTCATTTCTCAAATGTATTTTTGGTAAATATCCTTTGATTATGATATGAGAAAGGACTATGCAACCCATTTGTTTCAATGGTATATCTTATGAATATTTATTTGGAATAATTTTATTTTGTGGCAACGTAATCATGATTATTTTATGATGGTTTCACCCAGATTTATCTCAAATTAATTGGTTATTTTTTTTATGAGACATTATATATGGGATTGGAGAGTAAACATAGTCCACTATGGGAGTCTGTCCACCATGTGATGTTATCATGGATGTGGGACTTAACTCATACTTATTCCATGTTTTTTGTTTGAAATTGTTTTCTTATTTTTCCATATTATGAAATAATTTTATTTATAATATTATCTTAAGTGATTACACATGACCCTTCCCTTTTATAATATCCAGTTATATCTTTGACTCACATTTTCTACTTCCTTATCATGTTAATTTCACTACTAGACTTTTTAACTCACCCATTCCTTCTTTATGTTCCAAAATATACTACATGAAGTATTGTGAGATAAAATCGATTTAGGAACTAATTATGGAGATTAAAATAAAGATGTTTTATTTTCACTTTGATGTTTTATGCACTTATTATTCCAAATACAATACAACTTTTAACCTCTTTTTGTATTTAATGGATACATATATCCAAAATCATGTCATAATATTTGTAAAAAATATTGGGTCGCTATAGTTGGAATCATATCAAATTCTAGTTAATTTTGTGGATTAGGTATAAAATATATTAGTTAGAACCCATAGGATTAGAATATGTACTGTAATTTTAGTGAAGAATAGTGTCACTAGTTTCTAAGCAATTGCATCCCTGTCTGGATACTATAAGTGGATGTTGATCTAGAATTATTTTATCTACGGGTAATAAACATACAAAGAGATTATTGGGAATTAAATTTATCGTCCCCTAGTTCATGAGAAAGAGGCCTTTATTTACACCTACTTTGTCTCTCCCTCTGGATATGCTTTGTAAAATTCACAAATTCTTTACAAAATTTTTTAAAGGACATGAATATATTTTTATGTTAAAAAATTTAGTGGGAAAATTATCATGGATAACATATATTTAAACATATTTACTCTTAAGTTAGGATATAATTTACATTTATATGTTATCCCTTCAATTTTTATAAATTTATCTTATATAAGTTTATTAGTTTATGCATTTTAGCATTTTTTTTTCCTTTTTTAGTTAATGGAATGAAATTTGGGAAATAAAATCAAAAAACAACATGATATAAAATGTGATTATTTTTTTAATAATATGAATAACCTTATGGGAGTGAGATATAGGATCTGTATGGATTTATTTTCTAAACTGACTCATATTATAAATATTAACTTGAATCATGAGGAATTCCCTCCATTTCATAGGAAATATAAAGTTATACTCTGGTATTTTATCTAAATAAGGAATCCTATTTTAGTGAATCTTATATTCCATTTATCTTGGAATAATGGACTAACTCCATTGATAAGATATTCTTTATCCCCTAATGCTCAAAATAAGGGAATTCCTTCTGGTTATTTATTGCCTGGAGGGGGAACCCGATTAGTGGCGGAAAATAGTCAATAACATAAAGTCCAAAGAGGATATTTATTACTTGGAATGTGAATTGAACAAGAGAAATATCATTCAATAAATAGTTTACCAGAACACTAAATCTCATAATAGAGAGGTATTTCCTTATACTGAAGTAAATAGAAGATTAATCAATTGAGGTGCATGAGGCAAACATCACATGGATTGCATGATATGACTCAAGATTTGTTATCAATGGTGAAAGTATGTTAGAACACTTTTTAGTGGATTAAAGACATGTATATTAAAATACAAGGTGATTCAAGAGTTTTAAAACAATGTAGAGATTATTCATTATTTTCTCAAGGTTAAGATGAAGATTGGTGGCACTAGTGGCCTCATGGGCCCCAAAATAAAAATAAAAAAACGGTGTCTCTTAAACAAATATAAATAAATAAATATCACTGAGGAAAGAAAACATAAAGTCCTATGTGTCAAAAGTTTGGTATGAAACATCCTGTAAACTAACTAAAGGGAACTGAGATAAGCTAAAAGTGTGGAAAATAAGGGAATCATGCAATTCAAAGTCAAAAAGAGATGAAGAAACCCACAAATTTAATGGAAGAAAAGAAGGGTTTGATCCACAATCAAGTTGAGATATAGTGATTAAAATATGAGGAACAAGTTGATTATGAAATATAATTACCTAAGACAAAGGTTGTCAAAGAAAATCAATGAAAACATCCACTGAGGCATAGAGAGAAAGGATGGGAATATATTATTAATATTGGTGTGTTGAATCCCAAAAATTATGCGGTGATAGGTATACAAGTTATTTATTTAAAAATAGTGATATTAATTTTTTTCAAAGCATTTTTTAACATGAATGTTTAGTATAACTATTTTAACACCACCTTAAAACATGGAGTTTGAGTTAACAATGAGAACAAAAAAATGAAAAAATTATTGAATACCAACTATATTACTCCTCCCTAGTCAATGTATGAATATTTAATATTTTAGAAAATATAATTTTAATTTTTTTAGTGGAGTTTTATACTGTTTTGGAATGGATTGAATATCCTTATTTAAATCCTATATCAATTTTTGAGAGTGGGAGACAACTCTTCACATCCCAAGTCATTCTATGATTATGTACAAGTGTAAGCAATAGGATGAATGTCCGTTGAAATGTTATTCTCAAGAATGAGTATTATTTCATTATGAAAATAATATCTAACTCAAATGAATAAGAAAAATTAGAGATTCATGCATGAAAACATGACCATTATGATGGATTATACTGATGTATTATCGAAAGAGTTGTCTGGACTAACTCTTGACTAAGAGGTTGAGTTCTCAAATGAAAAAATAACTAGATATCTATCCTTATCCAATACTTCTTATATAATGACCACTATTGAATTTCAATAACTTAAAAATATGTTCTAATAGAATCTGAAAAAGGGTTTTATACATCTAAGAGCATCATCTTGGGGTGTTCAAATCCTCTGAATTAATAATAAGTACGGGTTAATGTGCCTCTTTATGGATTATCATGAACTCAAAAAAATCACTATAAATAAAAAATATACACTTACATGGATTAATGACTTATTCCATCAACCACATAAGGCATAATATTTCTATAAGGTGTTCCATCTGTCAGGATATCAAAAATTGAAGTTTAAAAAGGAACATATTCCCATGACATCCTGTCAAAAAATGTTAGGAAAGTATGAGTTAATAGTGATTCCATTTGGACTCACTAATGAAATAGAAATATTTATGTACTTAATTAATAAAGTCATTAGATATTACCCTAGAAAATTTGTGGTAGTAGTTATAGATTATATTTTGATATACTCTAAATGTAAGGGGGAGTATGAAAAGTATTTGAATATTGTTCTAAAGAATTTAGAAAAGGATAATCTATATGAAAATAATAATAATTGTGAGTTATGGATGAAGGAAGTATCATTCATAGGGAATTTTATCACTAGAAAAGGGATATCTATAGAACCTACTAATATAAATAAAATTTTGGAGTGGCCTAGACCAGCATCTCTAATAGTGATTCATAGTTTCCTTTGACTAGATTGGCATTACTTATGGTTTGGGAGACAACTAACACAATTTTCAAACCCAATAACCAGGCTAAGTTGAAAGTGAATAAATTTTGTTTGGAATTGTGAATTTAAATAAATATTTAAGGAATTGAAAAAGGGTTTTATCACTAAACCAAACATTAACTTACCCAAAAGTGGGGAACATTTCATTGTATACAACGGTGTATAAAAGAAGGGACATGGTCGTGTACTAATGCAAAATGATAAAGTGATAGCCCATGCATCAGTGAAAACTAAAATTTCATCAGTTTAACTACCAAACAAGTGATATAGAGTTGGTTGTAGTGATATTTTCATTGAAAATATGAAGACACTATCTCTATAGGGAGAAGGGTGAAATATATACATATCATAAGATCCTTAAATATATATTTCCATAAAAGGAAATTAATATGTTCAATATAATATTGTAAGATATGATCAAGTACGATGACTATTCGATCCATTACTATCATTGGAATTAAAGAAACATGGTAGATACTCTATGTATCAAGGATTTAGAATCCTTTTTAGTAATGATAATTGAAAATAATATAATAATTTTTTAATTGAAAATGATAGACATGGTAATCACAAAGGACTGAACATCTTCATTCCATTATCAAATTATTTCTTAACCATACCTTATAGAGAAGATAAATAATTATTAAAGTTATGATATAGGAATTTCTAATAAGGTGGAATCCATAAGAAAAGGTAAATCATTATAGTTCAAAATTAATGAAAAAGAGTTGTAAAATTTGTGTCATGACTTTTTGTAGCATCATATACTGAAACAAAGATACAGTTTTTGAATGATTCACAGAGCTCAACCTTTTCCATTCACCCGAGGGAAATGTAGATGTATCGAAATATATGAGATCACTATTTGTGGGAACATATGAAGAAGGATATCATATTATATAAATAAATGTGTCTAGTATGTTATAATGTGAATGATGAAATAAAAAATTATAAGGGGATGATTCCACCTTACCCATGCCTAGATGAAACTGGGAAAACATCGCCCCTAAATTTTTTAATTGTCTTCAAAAGACATCAAGAGGAAATAATTTTATATGGATTTTGTTGTATCATCTTAAAAATAGTACCCACATTAGTGAAATTTTAAAGGATTTATCACCTAATCAACTTTCAAGGATATACATCAGAGAGGCAGTGAGGCTGCATAGAACACCACTATTAATTGTATCGAACTAAGATCCTAGATTTACCTCCATGTTCAAGAAGAGTCTTAAAATGATCTTAATGTCGATTCAATATTTAGTATGAATTATCACCCCTGAAATGATTTCTAATATATAAGGATTATTGAATCATTTTAAGTCATGTTGATAGAATAATTAATGGACATAAAAGGAGGATGGGATCAACATTTTCCTCTCATTGATTTTCCATACAACAATAACTTTCAAGTTGGAATATAAATAGATCCTTATAAATCCCTTTATAGAGAGACATGTAAAACACAAAAAATTTGGTTTTATGTTACTGAATTAATGTTATTAGGACATGAAATAGTTGAGAAAATGGTAAAAAGGTTAAGACCATTCAGAAACATATCAGTGATGCTATGATTTGAAAAATGATCTATTATGAAAATAATTAATGATACATGGAGTTTTATGTCATAGATAATGTGTTTTTCTACATTATCTACCTAGAAGAGGGTCATGATATTTTGGAATAAGGTTAATCTAGGTTCTAGTTACATCAACCTCAATGATATTGTAAATGGTATTAGAGTCATGGCCTATCAACTAACACTCCCACCAACATTATCTCAAGTACACAAAATATTAAATGTATCCCTCTTAGAGATGTCCAAACCATATCCCTCACATGTACTGAATTCATAATTTGTATAGATATAAAATGAACTATCTTATTAGGAGAATCTGGTGAATATCTGTAATCATAGAGATAATGTAATAGACAAAAAGACAACTCACTTAGTCAAATTACTACACAAAAACAAAAAATAAAATAAGGAAACATGAGAAATAGATGACAAAATAAATCATAAGTTTCCTCAACTGATTTCACCATACTATGTAATATTAAATTTCTATGGGGTATTTTATTAGGGTGAATAATATTGTGACATAATATTTAAAAAATTATACTATTCTTGATAGTGTACATGTGAAAAAACGATGATCATAAACAAATGATAACATGTTATCATTTTAATATGATTGTTATAACATAGACATATCAATAAATATTTAGTAAATAATCACTCATATTTATTAAAGACATTTTATTTATAAGAAATACATTTTCTTCAAAGATCATTTTTATTTATTTTTGTGAGAAAATATTACATTTATTTTATGAACTATTTAGTAATTTTATTTTTTAAAAATTATATAAATTTTTAAATAATTATATCAAAAATTATCTTTTGGTTAATTTTTATGATTATAATGAAAATTTTGGATTTTCAATAAATAGTGAGAATAATTTTTTTTGTTGAAAAATGTATTTTATTATAAAGTATTTACAAAGAAAATTTTATTTTGAATTAGTTTTAAAATTTCATTAGTTCATTTTGATTAAAAAAATTCCAATTATAGTATTTGGAATAGATTTTATACTTGAAATTGGTATTAACACATTTTTCATACTTAGCATCCATTTTTCTAAGAAATTAGTTTTCGTCGATTTTTTTATTTTAGTGATAAATTAATTTTTGAAACTTATAAAAATTGAATCATAAAAATGGATTCAATATTTTGAATTTTTAGGTCTAGATTATATAAATAGTTACCTTTTAATTTTTGTCAGTATGATTAGTATCCATATTAAATAATTGTCACCACGGTAAGGGTAAATCAGGGATGTAAGGATAAAAATAAGCTTATATGTACTATAAAATAACCCTAATAAATTTCTTTGTCCTATTTTATGAGTGTTATTAAGACATTTACATCAATGTTTTGAAAATATTCCATATTTCCTTTATTTTAACAATTATATTATCTTCTGTAAAGAAAAGAAAAAAAAATACCATTCTCTTTGATTTATTATCTCAAATGTTTTGAAAAAGTGAGATAAATATCGATAGCCCATGAGTTTATAAGGACTTGAATGGGTAGTGAAAAAATTAAATAGGGGAATCTTTCCACTATGATAGTCTTGGGAGTCAATCTTAACTAAGGATACGATGGAATGGAGAGTTAACACAATCCACTCTGGTTGTCTTGGATATTAGTCTTAACTATAAAAATTATTTTTTGTAGTTATATAAATAAAAAAACCCTATGTATTATTCCAATATTATCTATTATGTATCATTTTGTTTGGTTCCTTTATGATTCATGTATTTTGAGCATCCATGATTTATTCAATGACAAAAAATAATATTTATGATATAAGTGTGCTTTTGAAATGTTAAGCTCTTGTTCCCAAACCGTTCAACTCTTGTTTTGTTTTTTGTGATCATGGATATAACTATTTTTTAACCTTAATAATAATCTTATCAGAACAATTTGCTTTGTTTTCTTTCCCATGGTTATGAATAATTGTTTCAATTATTATATGTTAATGGTTGGTGATGATTATTAAGAACATAGTAGGGGATGATATAGATCTATTAGGAGAAAGTTAATTGGGTATCCATGATTCCAAAGAAACTAAACCAATAAGATTATGGTATGGATACTATATTTTTTTGTATTGAATATTCATCTAATAACATGTATTATTTATATATGGAAACAGTGGATCTTTATATGATGAAAATATAGTTCACATGATTTAATCAATGAGTTTATTTCTTTATTTATTCACTGAGGCCTTAGTATAATTCATTCATAGATTATTTAGATGTTTTAGGGAGGATCATACTATTTATACTTTTGTTTTCACCCCCAATATTTACAGATCTATTATAATTATTATAGGTGTGAGTTAGAGATTGAACTTGTTCTTTCTAGCTAATGGATGTTTCTCAAGGGTCGTTGGTCATCATGGTATCTATTGTTAATGTTTTTAGCGATGTTTCTTCTTTTTTTTATAGAATTTTATAACATTACATGTTTCGGTATTTTTTTTTCTTTAATGTTTTGAATTTTATTGGTGTATTCATTATATATTCCCTGGATATTAAGTGAAATTCCTTCCATTTGTGTATGTTCTATACCCATAGTGTTATTAATCAACCCATGGCTTATTAGAGGGAGGATTTGGGGGGTCACTCATGTCATAAAATAGTCCCATAAGGGTTACCTATGGGTGGTTCTTAATGGTTTAGATATATATGATATATCAATGATTAACATATTCAAAATGAATACTATATTAGTAATAATTTTTATTGACTTTATTAGACAAGGAATTTTTTCTGGATAGAACACTTACACTGTCCAACCTTATGAGGTTTGTATTGTTGATGTCAAGTCTTGTAGATTACATTATAGTAGGAAATTGTATATAATATTTCATTACTGATTCCTCAATGCTTATCTTTTATAATGGATCAACGAGTCATCATTTGATGGATGATTTGATTTGAGTCCACTACCAATTTTTTAAGATTATAAATCCATTCCGATTTACCAAAGATTGATGTGAATTTCAGAAAACACAATTAGTTTTATATTGGTGTAAAATAACACCATCAAATGCCTATAAAAGTCTACAATGGATGAAACAGAGTATATTTTTTAAATTTACTAATGGTTAATTTTAGTTTTTATGTCATAATAATTATATAATTACTACTAAAAAGTATAATTTTAACTAGTTTATTTTTATTATATTAATAATGTATGGTAAAAAACACCATGTTGATGCTAATATGGATAATGAAGAAATGAATAAAAATAATGAACCTTTTGAAAATGGGAATGTGAAATATCCTGGTGATATTTTTTGAATAAAAAAATTGGAAACTTATATTTTCTTTGAATTATTGATAATTAATAAAACAAATATAGGATGTTTATGTTGTATTTCATGATTTTTTAACATAAATATCATAATGTTTTTCCTCAAATTCACAACTCTCATATTTTGATGGATATGAAACTGTATTTTTAATTTCACAAATTTTTGTTTTATAAAATATCTATTTTCGAAATCATGTTTTTTATATTCATCAAACTATATTGTGAGAATACAATATACCCATTCAGTATTTTAAAACCTGATGAAATAATTGAAATTAATATTTTTTATTTAAAGATGATATTTACCTGATTATTATTATAATGATTCATTTGACATTCCACATAACCAATGAAGCTAATGTAAGGGGGCCCTTACATTATATATGGATGTATCCTTTAGAGATGTAGTCACATTCGTATTTTTTATCATTAAAAAAATTAATTATTTTAATCTATTTCTTATATTGTTAATTTTTATATATTAATTTCATTAATTTAATATATTACTCATTTTATATCTTATATGGGAAACATGTTCAATCAGATAGATCATTTACTAAAGGATATATATTTGTAGAGTGTTTAATACTGTTTATGAGGAATTTGTACAGTATTGATACATGATACAATAATGTTTTATTTTTGGAAGATGTTAAAATTGAATTGTAATAATATGGTTTATTTATAATCATTGCTATATAAGGATATAATGATGATAAAAAAATTTAAATAGTGTTGATCCAAATAATGCTTATTTAAATAAATAGATATGTTTTAATAAAAATAGATATTATAGTTCCTTTAATTGAAGATAATATAATTTAAAAAAATATATTGATTTGGGGTTGATCAAAAATTGAATAAGAAATAAAAAAATCCGAAATAAGATATTTTATTTATTTTTTTCTTATCATATATGATCCTAATATATTTATTATTTATAGTATACTAACGTAATTAACATATTCGATTAATTTTTTTCCCTTCACTCATTTAGATCACAAATGTTTTGAATCGAGTTGAAAGGAAAAATGATTTGAAATATTTGGATATCCTAAATATTATGCAAATCTATGAAATTCAAAGCATATAATATGCTAATATTATTTATGTCCATAACATTTATAAAAATAGACATGATGAATATTCTAATACACTAGAAAACTACATGTTGAATGAATTAAAAAATTATGAATACTATGGAATGTTTAATACAATTCTTGAATTAAATTAGCATTAATAGATTTAATTTTGTTAATTAAAGAGAGTTGATATTTATAATAGAACCAAAAATGATTCATTACATTTTTATAATTACATCTTATCTTGATTGATAAATATTGGGGATCATGAATAATACCTTATATATATATATATTTGGAATACATTAAATAATGGTTTATTATGTGGAAAAACGATTTGATGAATGATTGAGTGATATAGTCCATGTGAAACAATGATAATTGTTTAATATCAAGGATAAAGTTAAAAATAACATTTTTAAAGTTAACCAAATTTATAATAGAAGATTGGTCTATATGTTCATGAATATATTAAAATAATTAGTCCTATAATAAAGGGTAAATATGATTTAATCATGTTTATGTTAGAGGAAGAGAATAAAAAGATTCATGGTGAATTACAAGAATGTATGTTGAGTCTATATTTAAGTATTTTATTATATTCTATCATTGTTTATATTTGAATAAAACATATTTATTAATAGAAATTCATATACTTTTAAAACATTTTATTGATTTTTATCATTTATCATTTTCTAACTTGATTTAAAATATTTTTTCAATATAGTAATTAGGAAAAAACATCATAGATATGATCTAGATTTATATAACATTGATAAAGTCAAATGATCGATCTAATACAATTATACCAATATCAGGTATGCTAGATACTTTTGGATTTCTTCATTTTTCTCTAGTGACACCATTTAATGTGTGTGGGGCAACAAAAAATGATGTTAAAGGCTTATATAAGAAGATATTAGGGAAAAATTATTATGAATGGAGTTCGATAACTTTGTTTGACCAATTTAAAGTGGTGGGGAGTTTGCATGAAATTATATTCCTCATAATGAATCAATCATTAATGAGTTCTTTATATTTTATTCAACTAGAGAAACATTACCTTAATAATTTCATGAAAAATATTTTATATGGTCAATTTGAAAATGAACACTATTCATGATATATATTTTATTTAAAAAAAACTTATGTCTGGTAGTATGATTTTAAATTCGGATCATTTAGACATTGATTCATCAAGGGATAATTAGTCTAACTAAGTGATATAAGGGTTAAGGTGGTTCCACTTAGTTTTATTTTTTTTTCTTTTATTATGATATGAAAGATTAATGATGTCTCTATAGAAATAAATAAAAATAAAAAATGATGTATGTTTAATTGTTTTCGTTTTATATACTGGATTTGGGGTTACACTTTTTATCCTTATGTGTTCTTTTTTTAGGATTTCCCAAATAACTAATTTACTAATATACTATCATATATTTTATATATATTTAATTCAGTAGTGTATCTACTAGTCAAGTAAATATATATTTAATATTTTAGGTGATTATTAGTAGATTTAACCACCAATATTAAAATTACCTTGGGTATATTCACAGTTGTTAAAACCATAACAACATACTAAATAATTTCCACTAATTGATAAGAATCATTATATAATATATTTGTAATGGATAATACCATAACTACTTATTTTGTACCAATATTTATTTTGGTGTTTTTGAATACTTGAGAGATTATTGAGCATTGAATTTCTATTTAACAATTGAAATTTTCTAGAGAAAATATTTGGAGATTTTTGAAATGGATATGGACTATTATGTTATATTTTTCTCAATTAATATGGTAAATTTAAAATGATTTTTGATTCTATATTTTAGTTCATTAACATTCAATTGTAACATAGTATTTGAATTTTTTTTATGTTGTTTTGGAAGTGTTAATAAGGACATGAATCCATTTTTGGATGTTTAGAAATCATGTTCTGGAGCAGAAAAATTACCTTAGGCTTATTCGTAATACTTTATGTTCTAGAATATGAATTCCCTATGAATATCATGACTTTTATCTATAAAATATAACTTTTATAAAAATTATTAATTTTTTCCTTAACCATCATATGACTTGGTAAGTAACACAAATCAACCATTGATGATTGCAAGTGAATTTTCTCATTTTACTTCATAGGTGAGGCCTATGACACTGATTTTGTGTGTGCCTTCTACTGTAGGGATTTTAAAGGGACAAAAACTTTTCTTTGGTCCTTGTATGACTTTTTTTATATCTATATAACTTTTTTGTATTTATATGAATTTAAGAGATATTGAATTGAAAAGAATTATATGATTAAAAAACATGAGTTTTAGGTATATTTTAATTTGATAAAAATATGTATTCCAAAAGATATAAAAAAATCATTAATTTTTTGAAAATAAAAATATGGTATTTTTGATGTATTGAAATGTCTAAAAATCTATCATTGTGAATAAAGAATTTTTTGAATTAAAGAATGATTAGTTAATTCTATAATTTCATGGCCATAATGAAACTACTGTCACAATACTGAAGTATCCTAGAGAATATTTTTAAATAAAGAAGAAAATGATTTAAAATGAATAAGATGTAAGAAAATCTTATGGATGTTCATTTTTTAAAATAAAATTAAATGTTAAAATTAATGTATGTTTTTCTATTTCATGTGTTCGATAAAAAACATTACATACATAAAAATTAATGGTTGTGGAAAAAGATGATTTTCTATAAATAATTAATTGGAAATATTTTTTAAAAAATTGAAAAGTAGAAGTGAATTTGAGTTTTTCATATAGGGAAGAAGAAACCTGGAACTATATATGTTAAAGAAGAGAATGAATAAAAAACAAAAAAAAAATAACTTGATTTGAATTCCATTTTAATTTAGGTTTTTATGGGTATTAAAAAGTAAAATCATTTATCATTTTAATAGTGTGTGAACCACTAGACAATGTTCGTGATATATGTATAATGAGTAAAAGGATATTCATTTATTTTTTGTAATCAAATAGTGATACTAGTGGGCCATAAGGTAATGGTGCAATCTAGGTTATTCCAATTATTTACAATTTATTTTTTTATAGTGAACCACATAAATTGGTTGTTATCATTTACAAGTATTCATTAATGTATTGAAACCAAATATACAAAAAACGTTTATAATTAGAAATATTTATTTCTAATGGATAAATATAAAAGGAAATATATAATCACATATCCCGCTCTCCATGATTTCACATAACATATGTGTCTTTTCAGGTGAAATCAAATCGTGGTTTCCTTTATTTATGACTATACTATGTAGATTTTTATATATTAGAGTTTATTAATATTTTTGGTTAAAGTCACTAATATTTATATAAAAATGGTTAACATGAAATAAATTAATAATAAGTGGATTAAGTGGATTTATTGGAAAGGTTGTCTTATATTTGAAGTCAGAATATATCATTTCTTATGATCTAGCTATTATGATGTCTTTGAAGACTAAACAAATCAGTTCCCACCACATGTTGACACTATTAATATTTCTGAAATAGTTATGATGAACATTAGATTCGATTGATGCATTCAAAATTCAACACTATATTCTCTTACATAGATTGAATTTATTAATGTAAAAAGAATCACAAAATAAAAGGAATATATGAAATTATTGAGAATAAATTTGATAGAAATAACAATATGAAGTGGTAAAATAAGTATAATTATTGGGTAACTAATGACAACATTTGGGTGAATGTGAAGAAACTATTTATAGATTCTTCACATGGTTAAATTGGGTTTTGAGTATGATTATATGATTTGTTGATAATTTATAAGACTATACACTATAAGAAAATATGTTTCACATTCAATATATAATTTTTGAAAAAAACAATCGACATTGGATTATAGAGATCCATAAATACTATATCTTGATAACATAAAATATATTTTAATTTCATATAAGGTGATAAAAGAATTAATTTTGAACAATTAATTTAGTCCTAAAGGGGAAATCACCTTTACGACCTCTAAGAAATTGATGTATAAGATATGGTTGTTGAGGTTGACATGATTATTTTAGATTCAATTCATATGTGAATCTAAAAATTGATAAAATTATATCATGTGTTTATTGAAAGTGAGAAGATGTAAAGATTAGGAAATACACTATTGAAATTCATCAACGATGAGTTCATTGTACCATTTAAAAAAAATCAAATATATAATTAATATAAATAAACTAAAGAAAAATATATATGTTCAGGAAGAAAATTTTGGAAGAAGGAAATAAAAAATTTCATGATAGTGTTTTCTTTAAAATGGAATGTAATTAATTTTTCTAAATAGAAAAATTTATTTTTATAATCCAATTCCGATGATAGTAAAATATGTGATTAAGAATAAAAAATTAAAATCTCCAATTTTATTGATGAAAATGTTCTCATATCTATGAGTAATGAATATTTCCAAAGATAAGAATGTTTAGAATCAAGATGTGAAGAAGAGGAAACCAAAATATATTTCATGGTAATGATAGGGTTGAAACAAATTTTATTCAAATATCATATGGTTATTGAATGAGATTATAATTTAGATGAAATATAAAAATTATTTATGTAGTAAATAATCTATACATACCGAATAAAATTCAAAACATCTTAACGAAATTTATGATCTAAGTAATATTCTTGATAATGAGAAATCCATCAACTTTTTAGGGGAAGGAAATTTAATTTTGAAAGAAAAAAATTAAAATCGTATTTAATTAGAATTTTTTACAGAAGATGAAGGGATGAACAACTAAAAAATTACCCTTTTATAATTTTAGCTCATATTTTGGAGAATTATAAAAGAATTGAGGGTATTGTGATGATAAAGACACAGTTATAGGTGAATGAAATCCTCAAAATGTTTACTAAAAGTATTATAAGAAAAAATTTCAATATGACCATGTTTTCAACAACATATGGTGATCCAAAAAATCATTAATTTTAAGGATTATTAATTTGAACACAAAAACTAATAAAACAAGTCACTATGAAAATAATGGGAAAATCCAAATATAAAGAAGAATATTTCAGTAGTCACAATAAAATCTTTTAGAATAAGTGATATAGGATTGATGAATCAATGAAGGAAAAAAACATTCTGTAAAAATTTTGACAACATCATATATATATATATAGAAATAAATGATTTCAATGTATTTTGATGGAACTACGGAATAATCATCAATTTATAAATAATTGTTTTATGATTATCACCATTATTATAAGGCTATAATAATTTTTAATAATAGATTACTGGGAATTTCGTCCTCTCAAAAGATGGTAGTTATTAAAAAAGATTATCAATTCAATGAAAAAATATCATAACAGGTATAAATTTGATAAATAAGTCTATTGAATATGAGACTAGCTAGGTCAATAGGAAAATGCTACAAGACCAGAAAAATATGAGTTACAATACTCAACAACCTCAGAAGAATAAAATAAAAGGAAAGGAGAGAGGTTTAGTTATGGAAGTGGAAGATTAATATTCCAAATGGGACAATCAATGGATTCTAAATAGTTTATGTTCTATTCATATGATAGGGGATTTTATGATTCTAAAAATAATTAATAGTGTAAATAATGATATATGAACATTGGAAAAGAAGAGTAAATTTTTTTTTGAATTCATTTTGATTGGGAAATATAAACTGAAATCTAAAAACACTCTCTCTTTTTATATATAATTTATGTTATAAAGGAAATAAATTAAAATTTAAAATGGAACATTTTATGGTGAATTTTTAGAATATGGATGAATTTTGACAAGGTTTCAATGAAGAAGTGGAAATTTATTTTAGGTTGGTAGTGCTGATAATTATGGTTATTTTAAAATGAAAGGGGAAAATAATTTATGGAATCAAAGAAATGGACATATAGGCAAATATAATATGAGTAACCATATAGGCCGAGAAAATATTTTTCATTTTATTTAGTTGAAAATAGAATGGAATTTGTAGTGTCAAACATTCCAAAATACAAATATTATTAACTCATTAGAGAAAATTGTGAAGATTCATTTTTTAAAAACCATTGGAGGCCATTCATTTTGATATCCTTGGGACAATAAGGAATAAATTAAAGTTTTAAATATGTATTTTATTTCATTTATTAGTTAATTTAATCTAATTATATATATTACAGTTATGAAAAATTAAATAAAGAAGTAATAATTATTAAAATTTATAGATGGAGTGCACAAAAGGAGTGTAGTTTTCCCTTAAAAAAATATTTAGATAGACAAAGATTGTGAAATTAAAAGATAATGATTTGATTATTTTCATGATAAAAATAGTATTCAACAAAAACATAGAGAACTATATAAACTATAGATTAATTTGTGTTACTAAATGTAAGAATATAATTTTAGTGTAGAAGGATTAATCATTGATGACAGAATATGACTCCCCCTGTTATTTAAGGAGACCAACTACTTTTTACAAGTTTATAGTCAAAATCATTGAGTTTTAAATAATAATTAAGATATATCTAACACTAGTAATATTTATGAAACCATTTTTGTGAAGAAATTAATTTTCATTGATGTATTTACTTTAATGCTAAACAAAGTTTATCTTGTGCTACAAGCAACATTGGTTTTCTATAAAACAACATTTTATTATTATAAATATTTAAACAAGCCAACTATAACTTTTCCATTAAAATTGAAGGTATGAAAATTATTAAATGAAATATGAAAATATAGTTTACACATGTATATAAAATGAATTCTTTTATGAACTATTAATTATAAAGGTACGTAAAACCCTTTTAAAAATTAAAATAAATTTTTTTATGACAATCTATTTAAATGCGTATATGTGTGTTTTATACTAATAAAATAAATAAACTAAACTTTTCTGATTATAATAATTATATTTATATATATATATAATACGTTAAATATAATATTTAACATTCATCCTATGTTTTTTTCCAGACATGATATGAAAATAAATCTTTTTCTACGCTTAAAATCTCGGTTATTCAAAAAAAATGTTTTATCACTTTTTAATAGATCATTTGTTCTAAAACAAAATTTTGAAAATTTAATAAATTATATTTTAAAAAATAAACTTTATTTTTAAATTTTAATATTAAAATATACATTGTTTTAATTTTTGGGATTTTCCTGACAATATTCACTTGTGATGAATAGTGAAAATACTGCATTACAATTTAAAACTAACAATTTATCTATGTAATGTACAAGGTAAAATTATATTTTAAATTGGTTTTAAAGTAAAATTACATTAATAATACATATATTAATCCAATTTAGTTCATTATAATATTTTTCATATTAAATTCAAGTATAAAAACATTGCAAACATTTGAACATTTTCACTTTAAAACACTTCTTTCTCGCCACGTCTACGGGATTAATTATAAAATACTTTTTTCAACTCATGTTTTTTGAATTATGAATAATATATTACATATTTGTAATTAGAAGCTTCAATGTTATTAAATAATTCCCTTTAACTTTGGGAAAATTTCATTATTAGACATAGTAATTTTATTACCACTATTAAGGGTAAATCAGATAATTAAGGGTAAAAATAATATTATAAATATTATAAAATTAACCTAACAGTTGTTATAATTTTATTTTATTGGTTGAATTTCAACCATAAGTATATGTTTTCGAAATTTATATTCTCTTGGAGCAACTTCTGTGACTTTAAGCCTCTTATAGTATTTTATTTTATGAAAAGCCAAACTTGTTATACTAATGTTTTTAAAAAGTGTATATTTCTTAATATGTGGTAATCTAGAAGATATATTAGACAATAAATAGTATTTTTAAATCTCAAATATTTATCATTATAATGGAAATTTATTTTTAATTTAATAGTGAAGAACTAATTAACTTAAATTCTTTCACAATAGTGATGCAGTAATTATTCAATTAAAGAAACAATTAAATAAATGATATTAAAAGTATTAGAATAAATATAATTTTAATTAATTAATGTTGTACATGAATTTTTCATATTAATTTTAAATTTTATTTATATTATATATATATTTATTAATCTACCATGTTGTTTTTATATTTTCAAATTCAATGTAATGAATAGTGTCAAAATGACACTAATGATATTTTATGAAAATAATATTTTATTAAATTATTTAAAAATAATAAAAATAATAAATAAGGATATATAAGATTATTTATGTGATAAAATATCATAAATGTCCCATTTATGGTCAAGTTTACACTTTATAAGTAAAAATTACATTCTTTTAATCTTGAAACATTTCTTATTGTAGTTAAAATTAAAACAGGTTAACTATTAGTTTGTCAAAATGATATGGTTTAAAAAAACACCCAAAGTTGTCTAAAATATATTTTTGATGAGATTATGACCTTATATTATCTTAGTTTTTAATAAATTTATTTTTTATTTATTTGAATGTATAATATATTTATTATAAATAAATCATTTGAGATATTCCAAAACTGCCCCTTAAGTTAATTATAAAAGAGAACAAGTTATTCTATTATCATCATGATTACAAAGCTATTTGTACCATAAATAAATCATAATATACTCTAATTTCTCTCACTTAATCATATAATACTTCATTTTTTAATAAATCTGACCACGGAAGTCCTTTGGTGCAAACAAAAAAGAGATTCCCAATGAAGAGGCATCATTCATCAATACCGTTTTTTGGTTTATGTCTTAATTAAAACCAATCAATTATTTTTATACAATTTTTATATAATAAAATAATTATATTAAATATAATTATATTTTTTATGTTATGGGTTATCCCTACATATTCATACACTTCCGTCAAATGGAATACACAATAATTATTCTTTTGTATGATGAACTCCTACCTCACGAACTGATATTATTTTTTCATACACTCCCACCTTTCAACATTAGTAATAATGATAAATTTATATATTATATATTATAAAAAATATTTATATAATGTTAATATAATTATTTAAATGATAAATCACACATACCTTTATGCTTTCCATTTTTTGGAAATACGATAACATCGTTCGTGTGTACAACGGACTACCGCTTCGTGAAGTGATGTGATTCATTCGCGAATTACATGGAATATATTAAGGATAGTTATAATAATAATATGTTATATATATTACATAAAAAGGATTATTTGATGGTAATATATCATATAATTTTATATCTTTTAATCTGATTTAGAATATGAAAACCATGCTCCTGTGTTCATACAACCTACCATCTCCATGAATAAGGTATTTTATTTTCAACCTCAAAATTTTTTGAATCACCATAAATACATATAAAATTAATATATAATATATTTATATAATTGTTATCATAATATAAATTATTAAATCACGATATATGTAAGAGGACCAATAATAACAAGTCAAAACTTCTATGAGAAAACAAAATGGTTATTACCTGAAACATAACTCTAACATGGAATTGTTAATAAATGATTAATATATAGTTATAATTAAATTAAATATTTAATGATATATATGAATTGTTTTCTTTGATAAATTTAGTTTAAAATTATATTAATTATACATTAGGTTTAAATATTTATGAAGGAAGTTAATAATTACGGTAAGAGGATTTTTAGTCTCACTTTTATTTCGGTGAGACATATTCCAAATTCACCACTTATTTATTTTGTGTGGTGAATTTAATAAATATTAATTTATTATATGATAATTATCATTATATTTATGGTTATTTACATATCCATTGTATGATCTATCTTTGATGTGGTTTATAGTTCAAAAGTTACCAAATCGGTAAAGAATATTTTTCCCAATTTTTCCTCTTCATGACATATGTCATATTTTGAACCTATATTATATTAAGAGGTGTATATAATAACATTTGATATATTGTGTAATTAATATACATATTTTCATGATATTATATGTTTCATATAATTTTATTCTCTCCTAGAAAGGAAATTTTTTTAATTCAAAATCCATGTTTTCAAAAAATAAATTCAAAAATGATTTCGTTGGGGAATAACTATCAAGGTATCAATATAGTGATTTTAGGTTGATTTTATTGGAAAATAACTTTTCATTGGTCATTTTTTGAGTTCTAGAGATATTTTTGACACATTACGTTAATAATGATCCTAGATAATGGAATGGATTCCCTGGAAGTTGTAGAAAACATTGTGTACAAAAGGTGGCACCATTTCCCAGTGTTTGAAAAAACCTTGGGGTAAAAAATTTAGAGGATTTATATAATCAAGATTTAGGTATTTACATGAAGGAAATGTAAAAATATGGAAAATTCATGAGTTTAATTATGAATGGGTTTCACGAATGTGGTTTCATGAAGGCATGGATCATCATAAGTGAAGCACTGTGAATCACAAAATGTTTTAAGGTAGTTGCTCCTACAAAAATAATCATCATGAATGGTGAATATTCAATGGAGATTTGAGAAGTGAGAAGCATTGATAATTACATGCTATATCATCTTGAAATGATGATTGTAACACCCGAGTCTTTTATGTTATATAAATCATCAAAGGAATCTTTCACTTGCTTGGCTTTCTTTACACGAAATCGCGACCTTCCTCGATAGCTTGCATCGTACGCAATACCGTGTTTCACTAAACAACGATATGCCATTAAAATATTATTAAAACTAGCCGTTATGAATAATAATAACAACTTTTTGAAATTTTTTAAATTTTACTTTTCAAAATTGACTTCATTTTTGGATTCAGAATATCGAAATTAGCCTAGGGTGAAATTTTGGTATTTTTCTAAAAACTTTCAATTTTTGATGAATAGTGAAACCACTAAGTGGTAGTTAAAAAAACTGAATTTTTCATAGAACTTAATTTTACCGCTTCTGTGAGTGGAATTTCAAAAATCCTAGAAACACAGTTGATGTCAGTACGTAAAATGTGGTTCAATGAGATGAAAATAATTTTTGGTGAATAGTACCTTTTTACTTTTATTTACCACGGTTAAAAGTAAATAGGGTAATTAAGGGTAAAAATGATATTATTATTACCCTAACACATGTCATACTTTTATTGGACAAGTGTAATTTGACAAAAAACAACCTTAGGAATAAAATATGACCATTTATGCCCACATGGATTAGATTAGGACATTTATTATTAAATAATTTAAAGTAGGGTTAAAATAGTTAAAATCAAAGTTTGATAAGAAAATAATTTTTAATATAGGGTCATACATAAGATAAATTCTACTATAAATATTCATTTGAAATCTAAAAATATTTCCTACATAATTATATTTTATTTGAACTTTTTAGACTTTAAATAATTTAATTTATTTATGACACAAAGATGATGCAATAATTATCCTATTAATGAAATATTGACATAATTGATGTTATAAATACCCAAATAAATGTAATTTGAGACTTTTTATGAATTCCAATAATTTTCTAGGTTACAATGACATGTTAGTATTGATTTAATTAACTTTTTGTAAATTAATCAGTCTGTTATGAATTTCAAAAAATTCAATTACTAAATAGTGTCAAAATTGACATAAAATAGTTTCTAAAACAAATATTATATTAGTAATTGTTAATTTATTACTAAAAATATAAGGTTCGGCCAAATGACTTAGATAAGGTTATATATATTAATAATAAACAACTTGGGATTCGTTTGGCTACTTATAGTAATTTTATTAAACTTGTAGAATAAGAACACAAGAAGACACGGTAAAAGTAAAATTATTTAACTTAATGTTAAATATAAATGATAAGGTTAAAATAAGAACCTAAACTTGTCTAAATACTATTTGATGAGAGGATTTAGACCCATCCCCACCTTAGCTTCGAAATAATTCAATTTGGAGCTATTTAAAACCGAATTTGACTTTATAATAAAATAATATTTTTAGTTATTCCAAAGGTGCCCCTCTCCTCCCCTATAAAAGGGCACCTCTTCCCCCTCTTCCTCACACCACTTTGAGCCTTCATGCTCGGCCAACCCCTGAACATTTCTCCTATCCACTTCCCTAGAAACATCCTAGAGGTCCTGGTCTTCTTTAAAGACCAATTTTAGTGCCCTAAAAGGAGGTCTCAAAGAAGCACTTCAAAGAAGAGGTAATGTCTGTTACCGATTCTCTCATCTTTATTTCTTCTTCCAATTATTCTTCTTTAGTTTTTTCATTGTGAAGTAATAACACCAGTATCACTAATATACTGATATTTTATTATAAGTATGAAACAACCCTATTTAACCATCTATCCATCCTACGGAAAATGAAATCACCACGCATGCGTACGTACGGAATACCGTCTCCACGCCGTGGTGTAATCTATTTTCCACCACCCCCTTACGTGGATGGGTATAATGGTGTAAATAATGACTATATATGACTATTATAAAGTAATATTGATTCTGAAATAGTATACATACACTCCAATACAATTCCACGATCATAGGAACGATATCACCACTCGTGCGTACGTACGGAATACCGTCTCCACGATGTGATGCGACTTGTTCTACATGATCTTCATTGCATAATGATTATATAAATGAATTTAATGAATTAATATGATATATATTACACTAATACCATTCTGGAAATGAGGTATCTATAACCTAAAAAGAAAAATAAGAATTTATTCGACAAAACACGCATAAGAACAAAAAGTAATAAACACCCGAATAACAAGTAGTAATGAAATATTACTAATAAAAAGCTAAGAATATGACCATATATGATTTCATAAAAATACGTATGATTCTGTAATAAGTCAATAACATTATTTAAATAATTATACAGGAGTTTCAGACACTTACAAAGCAAATGGGACCTAAGGTATGGGAAATTTCACAATCTCATTTTTATCCGAGATTGTTTATACTTTGGAATTTACTAGGGTGTATTTTATCATCCACATCCATGTTTCCTCAATATGTAATATTATTTCCATCCACCTATAATTTTTTATATCCAATTTTACCCTTTTTTGAGTTTTTATTAAAAGATATAAAAGGAATTTTTTTTCATTTTTCGTACGAGGTACTTTTTGACTTTTCCGACAAAAGTACGAGAAGAATGTTTTTTTAACTTATACGGCATGAATGGATTTTAAAAACATTATTTCCAAGAATATTCCTTTATACGTTTTCAAGTTTATTTTTAATCAACTTCTTTAGTTTAGAATTGTATGACATGTTAAGAAAGTAAAAGTGTTTGTGAAGTAGAAAGGATATTTTCCCCAAGAATGAAGTTCAAGTGTTTTATCAAAATTATTTTCCATCTAAGATAATATAGGTTTCTATTTCTATCCCTATTATTACATGGATTTGATTATGTTGTGATGGAAATATTTTTATGAATTCCTTTATCTTATATGAATTGTTTTATGATGTCACGATGTTTAAGATTCCCATTTTTATTACATGGGTTATGCTATGATGTATGGTTTATGATTTTGTGGAACACATAAGAATGGTATCATTATGAGATGGGTGGGAACTATATATCCCTCCAATGCATTGGGTAAATATTTCATATCTCATGAGATAGACATGGCTGGAACGGCAGGTTAAACCGGTTCAGTGAAATAGGACTGAAATGAGGAGTGAACTCGGTTCAGAAATGGACTTTGTCCACTAAGATAGTATTGGAAATGAGCCTTGACTAATAAGAAATGATTCTCTATGATTATGTGTGTATGCCACAAATTTTCATGTTTTAAGTTATTATTATTGGGATTACATTTCACTACTATGATTTATCCCATGTAATGAGATTATGATTTCTTTTGGATGTTAATATTTCCAAAAGTTATGTTCTTATATATATGATGTGATTGATATTTCTTTTGTTTACCCTTATTGAGCATTTGAGCTCACCCTTTTGTATGTTTTTTCCCCAGGTCAGGAAGAAGGTTATTAAGTAATATATTCCAAAAGGGACTATAGATATGATGAAATAAATGGGAGACAATGTAGATGCTTTATGAACCAGTTGTTTATGTTTCCAAGTTTCTAAAGGCACTATACCTATACAGTCCTTTCCTGGTTTTGTTATATGTTGTAATAAGTGTGCTTCAATTATGAAGTAATAACAATGTATGTAAAGTATGGGTCATTATAGTTGGTATCAGAGGGAGGTTATAGTCAACCTTTCGAAACTAGGATGTGAAATCCCTAGTAAGAACCCTAAGGATAAGTCTAATCATCGAACACAATCTTAGTGTTTTAGAAATGGCCATGAATAACCTAGGATAAGACCTTAAGTGTGAAATTTTATTCTTGATTATGTGGTTTTCCTATTATAATTATTGTTGCTCACACTATTCTTCTTGGTTTTAGTCAATGGCTAGAACCCGAAGGAACCGTGTTAATGCGAAATGCGACGGGCAATGCAATGATTGTCCCCCTAAGCAAACAAACGTTATGGGAGATGGAATGCAAAATCCTGTAGCCATGCTCACAAAACTTTATCAAGCTATGAATCATGAAGGACTTCCAAATGAGCAAAGGAAGGATAAACATTCTGTTGAATCCTTCATGAGACAGCGCCCACCTTCATTCAGCGGGTCTACTGATCCATTAGTTGCTGAACAATGGATTATTACTACTAAAAAGATATTTTCAGTTCTTCAATGTTCTGAACATGATAAAGTCATCTTAGCAGTGTATCATTTGGAAGGTGATGTTGATCAATGGTGGAATCTTATTATGAATACGAGGCAAAGGGATGAAATTGAGTCCATGGAACGGGACGAGTTCAAGAACTTATTTTTCAATAAGTACTTCCCTCGTATTCTCCGAACAAAGATGGAGAAGGAGTTTCTTGAACTAAAGCAAAAAGATGATGAATCTGTTGGTACCTATGATGAAAAATTTACAAGACTTTCAAGGTACGCTTCTGGTATTATTATCCAACTTGAGAGTAAGATCGATCGATTCTTTAGTGGCTTAAAACCAAGTCTTCGGAGGGCGTTAGCCATAAGGGGATTCAATAGCTACGAGGAAATCATTCAATGTTCTCTCAAAGTCGAGATGGAGATTGGAGTAACCCGTCAGTCATATGGGTTTGATAAGAAGAGGAAAATGGAATTCAAAGGAAAATCTAAAGAGCACACTGAAAATAAGATGATCTTTCCCTTATGCACAAATTGTGAAAAGAAACATGGAGGGAGTTGTCTTAAAGGGACAAGTAAATGTTTCAAATGTGGAAAGGAAGGTCATAGGGCATTTTAATGCCGCAATGATGGGAATAAGATGTCTAATGATGAAAACAAAGGAAGGGATACACAGAATGAACCTACCACACTTCAATGTTTCAAGTGCAAGGAGATGGGGCATTATGCCAATCAATGCCCATATCCAAGGGTTGATGATGATGGTCGACGTCAACAAACTCTTAAGGCTAAAGACAAAGGAAAGTCATATGAAATTACTATCAGCGATGTGGAGTACTATAACAATGTGGTGAAAGGTACACTTACCATCCACTCTAAAGTAGCAAATGTTTTATTTGATTCTGGATCCACCCACTCTTTTATATCTGAAGAATTTTCTAAGGATATCACCGTATTACGTCAACAATTATATGTTGTGTTAGCTGTGACAACCCCTAATGGCACAACAGTCGCATCAAAAGTTTATAATTCTTCTCTGATCAAAGTTTGTGGGAAAGTGCTTCCTACAAATCTTGTGATCCTTCCTATAGTGGAATGTGATGTGATTCTTGGCATGGATTGGCTTTATTTATACGGATCTCATATCAATTTCAAAATAAGTGAAGTCATATTTCATATTCCGGATCAATCTATGATCGTCTATCAATGCAAGGATGAACATAACCTTCCAGTGGAAATTTATTCCATCTTATGGGTCTGGATTCCACTAAATGAAGGTTATTTATCTCAAATGGTTGGTGAGAAACTCATGATTAAGAATATGCCCATTGTACGTGAGTTTGATGATGTCTTTCTGGAGGAATTACTGGGTCTTCCACCAAATCGTGAAGTTGAGTTTTCAATAGAACTCGTACCAGGTGTTTTCCCTATTTCAAAGACACCTTATAGAATGGCCCCAAATGAGTTACAGGAATTGAAGAAGCAACTCCAAGAGAATCTTGATAAGGGATTCATATGCCCTAGTGCGTCACCTTGGGGAGCACCTTTTCTGTTTGTTAAGAAGAAAGATGGATCAATGAGACTCTGCATTGATTATCGAGAACTTAACAAGATCGCTATCAAGAAAAAATATCATCTTCCACACATTGATGACTTATTTGACCAACTATGCGGAGCTCAATACTTTTCCAATATTGATCTTTGATCAGGGTATCATCAATTAAGGGTCAAAAGAGAGGATATACCAAAGACGTCTTTCCGTACATGGTATGGACACTATGAATTTATAGTGATGCCATTTGGTCTTACCAATTCCCCTGATATCATCATGGATCTCATGAATAGAGTCTTTAGAGACTATCTTGATCAGTTTTTGGTAGTCTTTATAGACGATATTCTTGTCTATTCAAAGAGCGAGGATGAACATGAAGATCACTTGAGAATTATATTAAAGACCCTGAGAAAGGAGAAGCTTCATGCCAAATTTACCAAGTGTGAATTTTGGCTTCAAAAAGTTTCATTTTTGGGTCACATAATCTCAAAAGAGGGGATATCTGTGGATCCAGTAAAACAGAGGTTATCGAAAGATGGTCAAGACTTGGAATGATTTTTCACGATTATCTAATCCACTCACCAAGTTGACTCGGAAAGGAGTTAAGTTTTTTAGGATGGAGGAATGTGAAGAGAATTTCAAGGAGTTGAAAAGAAGGTTATCCAGTGCAGCTGTGCTCACACTTCCTTGTAGTGGAGAAAGGTTTGTGATCTATAGTGATGCATCCCAGAAAGGATTGTGGTGTGTTCTTATGCAAAATGATATGGTGATTGCTTATGCCTCACGACAGTTGATAATACATGAGCAAAATTACCCAACTCATGATTTGGAGTTAGCTGCGGTAATCGTTGCATTAAAGATTTGGATGCATTATCTTTATGGAGAAAGGTGTGACAATTATACTGATCATAAAAGTTTAAAGAATATTTTCTCACAAAAGGAGCTGAATATGCGCCAAAGAAGATGGTTGGATCTTATTAAGGATTACGATTTCTCAATCCATTACCACCCTGGGAAAGCAAACAAGGTGGCAGATGCATTAAGTCGACAAGACCATGCCAGTTTATCCATGATGAGGATCACAAAAGATCCAATATTTATGGATTTACATAGGATGGATCTTAGATTTATAATGGTAGTGGAAAAATCTTATCTTTATCAAATTAATGTTCAACCATCTATACATGTGAAGATTAAAGAGGCATAGAGAGAAGATGTCGAGTTACAAAAGAAGGTGAGAAATGTTCCTGAATTCAACCTTGATTGTGATGGGATAATAATGTTCAGGAATTGGGTTTGTGTTCCTCCCATCCCCGAATTAAAGAAGGAGATGCTGGATGAGGCTCATAGTTCTTCATTATCTATTCATCCTGGAAGCACGAATATGTATAGGGACCTGAAAGAGTACTTATGGTGGGATGGCATGAAAAGAGATGTTGCTGAATATGTCTCTCGATGTTTGGTTTGTCAGCAAGTTAAAGCTGAGAGACAGAAGTCTAAGGGGATGTTACAACCATTACCCATACCCGATTGGAAATGGGAAAACATCACTATGGACTTTGTCACCAGATTTCCTAAAACATCCAAAGGCAATAATGCTATATGGGTCATAGTTGATCGTCTTACAAAGTCTACACACTTCATTGCTATTAGAGAGGATTTATCTCTGGATCAGCTTGCCACGATATATGTAAAGGAAGTGGTAAGATTACATGGAGTACCACTTTCTATTATATCTAATCGGGATCCGAGGTTTACGTCAAAGTTCTAGAGAAGTCTTCATCATACTCTGGATATAGAGTTGAGTTTCATCACTGCTTATCAACCTCAGATAGACGGTCAGTCTGAGAGAACAATTCAAACTCTAGAAGATATGTTGAGAGCTTGCACTATGGATTTCAAAGGTGGTTGGGATCAACACCTACCTTTGGTGGAATTTTCTTATAATAATAGCTTTCACTCCCGTATTCAAATGGATCCTTATAAAGCTCTCTAGGGAAAGAAATGCAGGACTCCAACTTGCTGGGATGAAGTTGGGGAAAGAAAGCTATTAGGACCTGATCTTGTTGATGAGATGGCAGAAAAGGTCAGATCTATTCAACAACACATAAGAGCAGCTCAGAGTCGACAAAAAAGTTATGCCCACAACCGAAGAAAATACTTAGAGTTTGAAGTGGGTGATAAAGTGTTCTTACGAATATCTCCTTTGAAGAGAGTAATGAGATTTGGAAAGAAGGGAAAGTTGAGCCCTAGATATATCGGTCATTTCGAAATACTGGATCATGTTGGAAAGGTAGCTTATTGATTAGCGCTTCCACCGAATCTCTCTCAAGTTCACGATATGTTCCATATATCTCTCCTGAGAAAGTACATACCTGATCCTCCACATGTACTCAGCTCAGAAGTTGTACCGTTGGAGAAAGATCTTTCTTATGAAGAACAGCCGATAGAGATTCTGGATCGTAGCGAAAAAGTTCTACGAAACAAGACTGCTCGCTTGGTGAAGGTTTCATGGAGGAACAACCAATTATAAGAAGCTACATGGGAGCTTGAGGATATGATGAGGGAGAGGTATCCTCATCTGTTTGTTACAAAGTGACGAATTTTGAGGGAGAAATTCATTTTAAGGGGGTAGAATGTAACACCCGAGACTTTTATGTTATATAAATCATCAAAGGAATCTTTCACTTTCTTGGCTTGCTTTAAACGAAATCACGACCTTCCCCAATAGCTTGCGTCGTACACAATACCGAGTTTCACTAAACAACGATATGCTATTAAAATATTATTAAAACTAGCCGTTATGAATAGTAATAACCACTTTTTGAAATTTTGTAAATTTTATTTTTCAAAATTGACTTCATTTTTGGATTCGGAATATCGAAATTAGCCTAGGGTGAAATTTTGGTATTTTTCTGAAAACTTTCAATTTTTGATGAATAGTGAAACCACTAAGTGGTAGTTAAAAAAACTGAATTTTTCATAAAACTTAATTTTACCGCTTCTGTGAGTGGAATTTCAAACATCCGAGAGACACGGTTGATGTCAGTAAGTAAAATGTGGTTCAATGAGATGAAAATAATTTTTGGTGAATAGTAGCTTTTTACTTTTATTTACCACGGTTAAAAGTAAATAGGGTAATTAAGGGTAAAAATGATATTATTATTACCCTAACACATGTCCTAATTCTATTGTACAAGTGTAATTCGACTAAAAACAACCTTAGGAATAAAATATGACCATTTAGGCCCACTTGGATTAGATTAGGACATTTATTATTAATTTATTTAAAGAAGGGTTAAAATAGTTAAAATCAAAGTTTAATAAGAAAATAATTTTTAATATAGGGTTATACATAAGATAAATTCTACTATAAATATTAATTAGAAAGATAAAAATATTTCCTACATAAGGATAGTTTATTTGTAATTTTTATACTTTAAATAATTTAATTTATTTAGGACACAAAGATGATGCAATAATTATCCTATTAATGAAATATTGACATAATTGATGTTATAAATACCCAAATAAATGTAATTTTAGACTTATTATGAATTAAACTAATTTTCTAGGTTAATATAACATGTTAGTATTTATTTAATTAACTTTTTTGAACTAATCATTCTGTTATTATTTTCACAAAAATCAATTACTAAATAGTATCAAAATTGACATAAAATAGTTTTTAAAACAAATATTATATTAGTAATTGTTATTTTATTCCTAAAAATATTAGGATCGGCCAAATGACTTAGATACGGCTATATATATTAATAATAAACAACTTGGGGTTAGTTTGGCTGATTATAGTATGTTTATTACCATTATAGTATAAGAACACAAGAAGACACGGTAAAAGTAAAATTATTTAACTTAATGTTAAATCTAAATGATAAGGATAAAATAGGAACCTGAACTTGTCTAAATTCTATTGTATTAGAGGATTTCGACCCATCCCCACCTTATATTCGAAATAAATCAATTTGGAGCTATTTAAAACCGAATTTGAATTTATAATAAATAATAGTTTTAGTTATTCCAAAGGTGCCCCTCCCCTCCCTTATAAAAGGGCACCTCCTCCCCCTCTTCCTCACTCCACTTTGATCCTTCAAGCTCGGCCATACCCTGCCTATTTCTCCTATCCACTTCCCTGGAAACATCCTAGAGGTACTGTTCTTCTTCAAAGACCAATTTTAGTTCCCTAAAAAGAGGTCTCAAAGAAGCACTACAAAGAAGAGGTAATGTCCGTTACCGATTTTTTCATCTTTATTTCTTCTTCCACTTCTTCTTATTTAGTTGTTTCATTATGAAGTAATAACATCAGTATCAATCATATATGGATATGTTATTATATGTATGAAACAACCCTATTTAACCATCTATCCATCCTACAGAAAATGAAATCACCAAGCGTGCGTACGTACGGAATACCGTCTCCACGCCGTGGTGTAATCTATTTTCCACAACCACCTTACTTGGATGGGTATAATGGTGAAAATAATGACTATATATGAATATTATAAAGTAATATTGATTCTGAAATAGTATACATACACTCCAATACAATTCCACGATCATAGGAACGATATCACCACTCGTGCGTACGTACGGAATACCGTCTCCACGATGTGATGTGACTCGTTCTACATGATCTTCATTGCATAATGATTATATAAATGAATTGAATTAATGAATATGATATATATTACACTAATACCATTCTGGAAATGAGGTATCTATAACCTAAAAAGAAAAATAAGAATCTATTCGACAAAACACGCATAAGAACAAAAAGTAATAAACACCCGAATAACAAGTAGTAATGAAATATTACTAATAAGAAGATAATAATATGACCATATATGATATCATAAAAATAAGTATGATTCTGTAATAAGTCAATAACATTATTTAAATCATTATACAGGAGGTTTGGACACTTACGAAGAAAATCGGACTTAAGGTAAGGGAAATATCACAATCTCATTTTTATCCGAGATTGTTTTTACTTTCGAATTTACTGGGGAGTATTTTATCATCCACATCCATGTTTCCTCAATATGTAATACTATATCATCCACCTAAAATTTTTTAAAACCAATTTTACCCTTCTTTGATTTTTTAGCAAAAGATATGAAAGGAATTGTTTTTCATTTTTCGTACGAGGTACTTTTTGACTTTTCTAACAAAAGTACGAGAAGAATGTTTTTTTAACTTATACGGCATGAATGGATTTTTAAAAAATTATTTCCAAGAATCTTCCTTTACAAGTTTACAAGTTTATTTTTAATCAACTTCTTTATTTTATAATTTTATGACATGTTATGAAAGGAAAAGTTTTTTTGAATTAGAAAGGATATTTTCCTCAAGAATGGAGTTCAAGTGTTTTATCAAAATTATTTTCCATCTAAGATAATATAGGGTTCTTTTCTATCCCTATTATTACATGAATTTGATTATGTTGTGATGGAAATATTTTTTTGAATTCCTTTATCTTATATGAATTGTTTTATGATGTCACGATGTTTAAGATTCCCATTTTTATTTCATAGGTTATGCTATGATGTATTGTTTATGATTTTGTGGCACACATAAGAATGGTATCATTATGAGATAGGTGGGACCTATATCTCCCTCCAATGAATTGGGTAATGATTTTATATCTCATGATATAGACATGGCTGGAACGGCAGGTTAAACCAATTCAGTGAAACTGGACTGAAATGAGGCGTGAACTCGGTTGAGAAATGGAATTTGTCCACTAAGATAGTCTCGACAATGAGCCTTGACTAATAAGAAATGATTCTCTATAATTAAGTGTGTATGCCACAAAGTTTCATGTTTTAAGTTATGATTATTGGGATTACATGTCACTACAATGATTTATCCCATGTTATGAGATTATGAATTCTTTTGCAGGTTAAGATTTCCAAAAGTTATGTTCTTATGTATATGATGTGATTCATATTTCTTTTATTTACCCTTACTGAGCATTTTAGCTCACCATTTTGTATGTTTTATTTACCCAGGTCAGGAATAAGGTTATTAAGTAAGATATGCCAAAAAAGACTATAGATATGATGAAATAAATGGGAGATAGTGTAGACGCTTTATGAACCAGTTGTTTATGTTTCCCAGTTTCTAAAGACATTATACCTATACGGTCCTTTCCTAGTTTTGTTATATGTTGTAAGAAGTGTTCATCAATTCTGAAGTAATAACAATGTATGTTAAGTATGGGTCGTTATAATGATGACATGGATAGTTTATCTTGGAATTAGTGAAAATTCCTATAAATAGTCCTCTTCCCCTTTCCAAAAACGATCAATACTTAACAAAAATCAATAGGATCTAATATCATAAAGGTTGATCAGAAGTGTTTTCCTTGAAATCAATTTTGTGAAGGAAGGTGGTTTGTAAAGGATTTGAAAGTCAACTGAAATTTTTAAGGATCATGAAAGTGATGAAGTTCACAAAGTCTGTAAAAATATGACCAAAAGTAGAGAGCTTCACAAAGGATAAGAAATCTTGGAGAATGTTTTTGAACATCTTGAGTGGAGGATGTATCACGAAGGCTGTATGAGCTTGGGGAAAGATGTGAGCCTGACGAAGGTAGTGAGCATCAAGAAAGTATTTAAAAGGTATTTCCAAAACAAATTTGTGATAATGTTTTATTCATTTACTGGAAGAAAGTATTTGTTCAAAATATCGTCTATCTATAGCAAATGATGCATTAGTTTGTGTTAATTAAGGTACCTATATGTCCATAAAAGGTGGGTGAATTCCTTATAAGAGCAGTGATCAAAGGAAGATGAATAAGGTGATCCTTTCCAATGATAGTGATTCAGATAAAGAGACTCAAAGAGTGACCTTTGGTAAATTAATGAGATGACCCTAAACCTTTTAAAGGTAATGAGCGTTGGAAAATAATTTATCAAACCCAAATATTGTATTTTGGAAGTGAGACTTAGTGAATTCGGTACATCGGAACATCACCATTGTATGATCCTTGGACGTAGACTAGTGAGGGTGATCCAAGAAAAAATGTTGATTCATGTACATGATTTCAATTTTGTTCATACATTTCTGTGGGAAAGAGAAAGAAGAGTTATTTCTAACGAATAAAGAAGATCTGATGGAGAAATTGATTTAATCTATCAAACCCTGATTCACCCCCCTCTCAGTGTATTCAACATAGTTATTCTAACAATATGTATTAGAGTTAAAGGTTGTATGTCATTGGTTATCTCTATATATAATAAATGGAAGTTTTAAGTCACAAATGTATTTGAGTCTATGATGAAAAAAAATTCAATAATGGAAGAATCAGATGTAGCTCTACTTCTGATCAATAAGAATGGGTGTATTTATAGCAGCAATCCATGGTATTTTGGATGATATCAATGGTGTTTCCTTATTAGAAGCTAACTATATAAAATTGGACATAGAAGCTAAATTTAATAATTCAATAGGGGGAGCCCTATCCAACACAACATATATGATGGTGATGTCATGTATGTAATCACATGCTAGGTGGTAAAAGCTGGTGAATATTTATGAGGGTGTCAAAAAAGGTAGAGAAGCAAATGTACATGTTCTATGGAACAAGTATGAGGATCTCAGAATTCACCCTAATGAGTCTATTAAAGAATTATCTGACTGACTAAATGTTATTATGGAATACATGGATGGTCTTAGAGAAATTATTGGAGATGTAAATATTGTTAAGCATATCTTGAGAAAAATTCCTCCTTGGTTCAGTCTGAAAGTTGCTTTATTGGAAGATAAATATCCCTAGAAGCTGGCATTGGATAACTTGAAAATTAATATTATATCATAGGAAATGTGAAATGATGATAATAATTCTTTGGAAAAGGGAAAATCCAAAGAAGTGGAATTCAAGTCCTTGAAGAAGCTCACCATTGAAGACGTATATGAAGATAAACAGTAAGATGAAGTGATTTCATTCCTTTCCACAAATATTCAAAGTGGAAAAAGAGAGTTCAAATGGAAATGCCCACATGAATACATTAAATGTGGAATGGTTGGAAATCATATAGAAAGGTTCCCTAATAAGTTTCAAGAAGATTAATAATATGAGGTTGAAATAACCTAGAAGAAGACTTTAGCTAATATGAAAGTGAATAAAACTTTTAAAAAGAATTTATTTTAAAAGAAGATTTTTTTTAATAGAAGATGATCGTTTATAAGAATATAAGGAAGAATAGTTGGAGGAATCTAAGGACTATGAAGAAAATTATATGGTTTTATTAGTCATAAATTCTTCAAAAGGGGAAGAAATTGACAAAGATGAAGGATAATTTGATGAAATAGTTGATCTTCAGGTCGAATTAGAAGCCGATATTGCAGAAATAGTTGTTTAGAGAGACCAAAATAACGAAATCCAACATAGTGGTCCATGAATCTAAAATTTATATCTATGAACATGAATAATATAATTCCTAGAGGAATGATGAAATTTAAAAAATGAATTCTTCAATGACATCGAGAAAAGATAAGCTTGTGATTTCAAGATCAAAATGAAGAAAAAGAATGAGAAATAAATAGTTTTATTAAAACTAGAAAAGATTAAATCCAATGTATCGATGAATTTGAAGATATAGTCTTCAGTATACGTAGAAGTGTTAAAGATAAAGAACTATGAAATATCAGTTCGAAATCGATAAAGATGATCATACAGTAAGAAAAAGATGATAGTGAAGCATAGTGGTCTATCAGAATAGAATAAATAGTAAAATCCAAATTATAAGGGTGTTATGGGGACTAATCGATAAAATAAAGTAGTAGCGGTTAAAGTTAGACCACAAAAACCCAATCTAAGATTGAATATTGATTTAGGAATAAAGAAGAATTAAAATATTTATACAACCCAAGTGACAATCCATGGTGTCTTTATAGCACACATGAATTTACCCCACATTAGATGCTATTATATTGGAAATATGGGAGACTCAAAAAATGTTTGTTCCATATAAATAAGGTATCATAGTGAATAATACCAACATAAATATCTATACCAAACTCAATATTCCTAGTTATCATTTAATGGTTAATGTTTTGGGTGCAGTTGAATTAGACACAAGGAAAGATATTTCACATTAAAAATATAGAGAAATGTACTGAGGCAGACTGAGTATAGTCATAAGAAGTAGCTAAATGTATCGCCAAATGAGATGAAAATGCAAAATCAATTGTTAGTGATTCATGATAAAGATGGCCTTTCATAATTTGAGGAAGATCAAGATTATCAATATATATTAGGTATGAAGTCAAAACATGGATCAAAAATAAAAGAGAAAAAAATTAGTGGTTGTAGATTCTCCTCTAAAAGCATTATTTGACACTAGAATATTGATCATTGATAGTGGATGAGCCTCACATAGGAAAATAAATAAGGAACTAGTGACATGTGTTCGAAATAACAAGGATGGTATTGTGATATTTGGTAATGATGATGGATTGATAATTATTGGCCTTGTAAAATCAACTATATGCAAAAAATAAATGATATGCGAAGATGTCTTGGTTTTTGAATGTATCATTAACAAATTACTAAGTATCAGTAAATTATTTTACTCAGAACATTCCATAATATTTTCCAAGAAATTATGTGTCATTAAGGAAAAATATAGAGTGGATTTTTTGTATGGGATGTGTACGAAAGGGAATCTCTACCTTGTAAGTAGATAAGAAGATATGTTCTTTTTGTTAAAGGAAGAATAAAACAAGTTATGGAATAAACGTCATGGTCATTGGAGAAAATATTCATTAGAATATCTAGTGAAATATGATATTTCTTGATACCTTTTGAAATTATCATGTGATATTACCCAATCGTGTGATTCTTGAAAACAAGGTAAGATAATTGAAAATTTCTATAATGAAAAAGAATAAAAGAAACCAAAATTTATTAAGATGATGAATATAGATTTGTGCAGACCAATTTCACAAAGAGATATTGATAGGATGAGATATTAAGTTCTCTTTATTAATGAATTTTGAAGAATGTAATGGGTTTCTATCATCCTTCATAAATCTTAGGTGTTCAGATGCATAAAAACATGTATAAGTGAATTTGAGAAGATGTGGGGTTAAACAATATGGAAGATCTGAAAATATAATATAATAGTGTTAAAAAATTTCCAAGTGGGGGATTACCTTGAGAAACATGGAATAAGCCACCATGTTTCTGCAGTAATAACTTCATATAAAAATGGAGGAGTTGAGAGAATAAATTGAATTATCAACAACATTTCTAGAACAATTATCTTTGAGGAAGAACATCTAGAAAAGTATTGGAAAGAAGTTGTGATGAAATCAATCTACACATTAAATATATCATTATTATGTACAAAATAAGATAACACTCTATATGAGCTATGGTTTGGAAATAAGCCATCATTGAAGTAAATTGGAGTCTTCAAAAGTAAGTGTTACATTCTCAATAAGGAGAAACACATGATGCTCGAATACCATGAAGATGAAGAGATATTTCTTGGATACTAAAATTAATTAAAATCATATAAATTATTCAATAAGTGGATCAAAAATGTTGTTAAAATCCATGATAAAACTATAATAGAGAATGAGAAGAATCATTAGAAAATACATGATCAGTCTCAGGTGGATAATGATGAAGAGATAACCAGATTAGATATTGATCCTGTTCCAGATGCTGATTCAGAAGAAGAATTAGATAATCAAAGGATGATGATAATTTATTATCAATAAAAAGACCTAAGATATGAGCCAAACATTATAGATATGAAATAATTGGATATCAGATAGCATGAGTATAGAGAATAATGATGAAGTCTCTACAGAAATAATCGTACATATCATAGGTAGAGCCTAAATTTTTTGATGAATTAGTTGGAGATGAGAACTGGGTTAAAGCTATGAAAGAAGTACTTGACCAAATTGAGATGAATTTGACATGGGATATTGTTTCAAGACCAATATACAAGAATTTCATTAGGACATAATGGTCCCTTCTCAACAAGATGAATGAAGATGGTGTTGTGATTTGATACAAATAATGACTATTGTATAAAGGGAACTCCAATATAAAGGGAATTGATATTGATGAAAATTGTTCACATGTTTTAAGGCTATATAAAATCAGATCATTTTCTTCCATAGCTGTACAAAAAGAATTCAATGATTTCCATATGGATTCGATGATAGATGTTCTGAATGGGGTTCTAGAAGAAAGAAGATTACCTTGAGAATCCATATGGTTTTCTCTTTCATGAAGATGAGAACAGAGTTTAACGGATTAGAATGACACTTTATGGGTTGATGAATACAAACAGAACAATTTATTAGAGGCTTAATAGGTTTGTGAAGAAGATCATTTTTAAAAAATTTGGATTTTATTTCAATCAATATGTGAATAATGATATTAATTAAATGACGATAGTGATTGTAGATGTATATGACATAATGTTTGGTGGATCAGATGAAGTGCAGTGCAGATAGTTTTCTAAATTTGTTAAAAGTGAGTTTTAAATGATAATGTTTGGTGAAATGATGTTTTTCCTTGGATTACAGGTAACATAATGATATAATAGAACATTCAATTTTTAATATAATTTATCCAAGGTAGTTTTAAGAATATTTGGAATGGATAATTCCATGGGAATGATGACTCCAATAGCTTCCCAGATAAAACTATCATGTAATTATGAAGGCAGTATAGTTAGTGTCATAGAATATAGGTATATCATTGGTAGTCTACTGTACATGATACCAACAACACATAATCTTGTTTTCACACATTATATGTAGAATGGTGTCAACACAATCCAAAATAAAGTCTCATTATTGCAGTAAAAAGAGTACTTTGGTATATCAAAGTAATTAAAGATTTTAGACGATGTATAATGATAAATTTCATCCATAGTTATTGGAATTGTATATGAAGATTGTACTGATTCAACATATGATGGAAAATCAACATCAGGTAGAGAAATCAATCTTGGTGTATTGTGTGTTTCTCAGTTAAGAAAGAAAAATGATTGCATTTAATTAAAAACCACAAAAGATGAATATATTGTGAAATCTCAAGCATGTACAATATTATTATAGAGGAATTAGAATATTAATCATATGGTTTTTAAAGTGATGTCTCTGATCAGAATCGATTATGAAAATTCACATTCTATAAATCATTGAAAAAATCTACTCCATCATTTAAGGAAAAGTGAATTGAAATAAAATATCATTTTATAAAGGAGAATATAGAGTTATGAATTATGAAGGTAAAGTATGATCCTATATAACAACAGGTTACATATATTTTGATAAATGCCTTACCCAAAAAATTGTTCAAGAGGCATCGAATAACTCTAGGAGTTCAGTTGAATCCCCACACTTGAAAAAGTGTGGATGTGGGACCCCCTCTCTAGGAGGTATGGTGTGTTTTTTATAATGTTCTAATCTGTGTTCTTTACCCTGTTGCATACCATAACACATTGAACATTAGGTTTGTTGACAAAGGGGGAGAAATAGTGGATATAAATGGCGAGAAATTATCTTAATTATGACCAGGGGACAAGATAATTGTAGGAGAAGTAAAATAGGGGGAGTATTAAATCTTATCATGCTAAAGGTGATAAATCAAAGGATATCAATCATGAAAATTGGATTTCGTGATGGAAGTATTTTAGCAGTTTCAGAATGAAGTGATTTATTGATGAAATTTCCCTTATTCTCTTCTTTCTCACATAGAGCATTACTTATGTGGGGATAGAGTGTATGTAGTGTAAGTATTTTATGTCTAACTAAATCGCAAGAAGTGAATGGTGGTAGAATATAATGTATTATTTAATGAGATATAAAAATGTGAAGAGTTTTCAACAATCAAAAAGGGGGATTTTTGGGAAAAAATTCCTCAAGGAATCATTATAGTGATTTTGGGTTGATTTTGTTAGTTGACAATGTAATATTCCATGTTCAATTATGGAATTCCAGATATATTATTGACATAATATATTGAAAATTATTTAAGGTAAAGGAATGGATACCTTATAAGTATAATGGAAAATTACTTTAACAAAATTACATTGTTTCCTATCATTTACCAATTTTATGGGTACAAAAATTTAGAGAATGTATAACATCATGAAATATATATTTCCTTGAAGGAAATATAAAAATATATAAAAGTAATGAGTTTTGAGATCATTGGGATTCACAAAATGGTTTATTCAAAGGTATGGATCATCGTGAGTAGAGAATCTCAAATCAAGAAAGGTTTGATGATAATATACAGAACTATGAAAAGCATCATAGATGATGAATATTCTATGGAGCATTGATAATTATGAATCATCAAAAATGAAATGGGAGAGCATCATGAAATGATGATGACATAGCTGGGAACTTCTAGAATCGATAAAAAAAACCTATGAAAAGGCATACATCCCATTCATAAAATGATCAAAATTTAATTAAAATCCAGGAGATCTGATTTCATGAATGGAGTTCCTTATGTTTTTCTTTTTGAAAAATTTCATGACGGAAGGTGGTTCATGAAGGCATTGGAATCCAACTGAAATTTGTGAGAATAAAGATAGTGGTGAAGTTCACAACAGTTATGAAAATATGATCGAATTTGGAGTGCCTTAAAAAGGGTATGTGAGCATTGATAAAGATTTGGATCATTCTGAAAGGTGTTTACTTTGTGAAGGCCGGTTGAACATCGTGAAAGAGGTTATCTTCTCGAAGGTAGTGATACTCAAAAAATTGTTGAAAATGGATTTACCATTTTAATATGGTTTAAATTGGTATTCATCAAGTGGATGAATGTGGGAATTCAATAGAGAAACTATGTACAATTGAGGATGCATTTTTTATTGATAATGAAGGTACCTATATGTCTATAAACTGTGGGTGAAGCCCTTCTACGATTAATGAGTAAATGAAGAGGAAGAAAGTGATCCTTTTAAAGTGGTGAAAAATGGATGTCTGTGCTTTGGTAATGAATAGGCCCCAAGAGCCTCACTTATTTCAAATATTTTTTCTCATTCCACTAGTGGCTACATGTGCTCCGATGGAGTTCCCAACCTCATGGTCATTCGATCCATGTCCAGATCCAATTGGCGCTAGGCCTTCCCTGTCACAAGATCTTTCTGGTGCTTCTCCCCTGTGATACCGACCGGGTTTCTCTTTCAGGTATGGGATGTGTTGTTCATCTCAGGCTCCTAAGGCGTTCATTCCCACTTTCTATCTATTATCTCTGATGATGTCGTAGGAGGGTTCTTTAATTTCTTTGGAGGACTCTTCAACGACCTTTGATGATGCGGTGGCATGCCTTAGAATGACCCTTGTGGTTTATTTTCTTGCAAATCCATCTCTCCTAAATCATGATGATTTTGGAAAAATGACAACATCAAATAGAAATTCATACAATGGGTTGATGAGAGTGAAAGGTGTATCTACTCATTTATACATGAAATGGATAGTATTTGGATCGTGTAACATAATATCCCAACATATGAAATGGAATTTAGACACATAATATAAAATAAGTGTTTGAGAAGAGAGAAATACCTTACTGAATTTTGGCATGGTAACAGGTGTACACGGAAGGAATTAATGAGGGAGAAAGGGTTATATAATTATTCAAACATAATAAGGTCAATATGGGGGAGGTGAAAAAACATACCCCATAATTGTTAATTGAAATAAAAGGGTGTAATAATATAAGGAAACTATGATAAAATGAGAAGGGAAGGAACCCTTACATGGATGTGTGATCCCAATGGATTGGGAGAACATTCTTGGGAGTTACTTGGGAGGACAATAAGGATTAGAGATCAGGGTTTATAATGGATTAAAATAGTTTGAGTTAAGAGTAATAGTTTCTTGGGTGGGTTTATATTGGAAAAGAGGGGGAATTCTTTATTATTTTGATTTTGGAAGCTAGACACTAAAATATTCAAAACCAAAAACCATCCCATAGTTTTTACCAACATTTCATGCCAAGGGGAGTGGAAATATAGTTTATAAGGATGAGGGATGAAGATAATAAAATATTATCCTTGCTTATGTAGAGGTGAGTCACACTCTCAAGGAAATTATTTTAAAATCATAAAATATTCAATAAGTCTTGGAAGATATATTAAAGCTTAATCAAATATAAAAACAAATCCAAAATAAAATTATTTTAACAATAAAACATATATTTGTTCAAATATAACTTTTAATTTTTCATTTAATCACTATTGGGACATTAGGACGCCATAAAACACATTATATATTTATATGATGTTAAATTTTTACGCAAATATTTGACTATCTCGGAAAATTATGAAAACATTACTATTGGATAATATTGACATTATGATTAAAAAAATAATTTTCATTTTATCTTAATAATTTTATAAATATTTGATTTTTTAATTTAAAAATAAAACCCACATTAATTTAAAATTAGCGGGTTTTGAAAAAATAGTTTTCAATACTTAATAAAAGTTCATTTAGACTGAATAAAAATTATATTATCGTTAATATTTAATAAATTTAATTTAATAAAAATATTTTACTAAAATAATAATAATTTTAAAAATAAATTAATTCCTCAAAATATATTCCTTAATTGAATTTTAGTATTAACCAAAAATACTATTTATGCTTTAGAAAATCATTTACAAAGATACAATAATAGAATGAAATTATATTCATTATTCTATAAAAAATAATCTTAATGATATGGTCTTGATACATATCCGTTTATTAAAGTGTCATACGCCTAAAGAGTAAAGTGTGTGATGGTGGGGATTTCATGGGGTTGTTTGGTGAACATGGTTTTGGTCGTGATCTTTATGAGCTTGAAATTCTCGGGTAAACAGGTTTACTCATTCTTATATTTTTGGATATAGGATTGGGATTGGTATGGGGAAAATCCTAGAAATTATATCTTCCTTAGAAGATCAGATAAATGGGATTCCGAGGGTATAATCCTACTGGTTGAGGCCATCACTTCCTTTTTCTGTGAATAATGGATTTTTTTAGAACGCTATATTTATACAAGCCATGTGATAACTGTTCAACGAATATATTATCAACTGGTAGGATACTTAATAGTAATTTAAATCCAATTGGATACACTAAAACAAAATAAGTTCATGTGTTTTCAATATCCATATGAAATTTAATTAAAATAATTATAATTTTATTCATAAATGTTCCGGATATTACGGAAAGCGTACAAATGGGAATCTATACCTTATAAGTGGAGGATAATATATGTGGTTTTTATACAACGTAGATGAAAACATGTTATGGGATAAAACACTTGGCCATTTGATCCAAACATTATAGGAAGATCTGGTGAAATATAGAGATTCTAAATACCTCCCTTTATTACCATGTGATCATACACATTCATGTGACTCCTTTCAACAAGGGAAGATCCTTCAAAATACATATAAGGAAAAAAAGGGGAAAGGTCAATAAAATTTCATGAGTTGTTTCATATTGGTGTGTGCTGACTAATTTCATCAAGATCTATTGATGGTTGAACATATTATATTATATTCAATGATGAACATAGTATAATGGAATGGGTTTTAGTAATCAATAAAAAATATGAGGTTTTTAGTTGTATAAAAACTTATCTAAATGATTTTGAGAATATGTTTGGTCAAAAAACATAGAGGATCTGAATAGATAATGGAATAAAAATAACAAATTGGAGGATTATCTCAAGAAACATGGGATAAGGCACCATGTTTCAATAGTAATAATTGCACAACAAAATGGAGTAGTTGAGAGAATAAATCAAATTATCAACAACATGTATATAATAAAAATCATTGAGAAAGATCTTCTAGAAATTTTTTGGAAAGAAATAGTGATGAAATCAGTTTATATATCAAATAGAGCGTTGTTATGTATGAAAGAAGATAAGAATTTATATGAGCTATGGTATAGAAATAATCCATCATTGAAGTTCTTTCGAGGCCTCAGAAAGAAGTGTTTCATTCTAAATAAGTAGAAACATTGGAAGCTTAAATTGTGTAGAGATAAAGAGATATTTCTTGGCTACTCAAAGAAAATAAAATCATATAAATGATTCAATAAGCATCTAGGGAAGGTTCATGAAATCCATGATATAACTATCGTAGAGTATGTGAAGAATCTTCAGAAAATGCTTGATCTGTCTCAGGAGGATAGTGATGAAGTGATTAGTAGATCAGATAATGTTGTAGTTTGAGAGGATAACTTAGAATATGATTCAGATAATTAAAAGTATTTTCACCATTCGGTATCTATACAACAACCAGAGAGAAGAGATGAAATTTATAGAAAGAACCTAATTTGTGATTAGACAATAGAAATGAAGACAAAAAGGATGAAGACTCTACAGAAAGAATCATACTTAGTATTGGCAGTTACAAAATATTTAATAAAGTAATTGGAGATGAGAATTGGTTTCAGGTAGTGAAATAATAGATTAATCAAATTGATATGAATCAGACATGTGTGATTATTTCGAGACCAATAGAAAAGAATGTAATTAGGGATAAATGGGAATTTCACAACAAGATGAATAAATATGGTAATCTGATTCTAAAAAAAGAATGAAAATTGTGTAATGGGTACTCTCAAATATAGGGTATCAATGTTGATGAAACATTTTCACTTGTTTCAAGGATAGAGACAATCAGATTATTCTTGGACATAACTCTGAAAATAATGTTAATGGTTTTTGAGATAGATGTCAAGTCTACATTACTGAATGTGGTTCTAGAAGAAGAAGTTTACATTGAGAAGTCAGTTGGTTTTCTCATTCATGAAGATGAAAACAAGGTTTTTTGGTAGAGAAAGTCACTTTATATGTTAAATAAAGCATTACTAGCATGGAATTCAAGGCTCAATCAGTTTTTTAAGATGCTTAGTTTTTTAGAGTGGTGATGTTGATTTTAATATATATGTGAGAAATTATAGTAATCAATAGATTATAGTTCCTGTATATGTTGATGAATTAATATTTCTTAGATAAAAACAAGTGCAGTGTGGATAGTTTTTTGAATTCATCAAACATTATTTTGAAATGACATTAATTAGTGAACTAGAATTTTTCCTTGGTTTATAGGTAGCACAAGGAATGAATGGATCACTCATTTCTCAATATAAATATTCCAAGAAGGTTTTATAAAGATTTATAATGTATAATTACAAGGATATGATGACTCCTATAGGAACCCAGTAAAAACTGTCACATGATGATGAAATTATTATAGTTAATGACACAAAATACATGAAAATAATTGGAATTTTAATATAATTGAAAAAGAAAAGTCCTAATATAGTTTTTTCAACATTAAAAGTAGATCAGTTTCAAAAAAGTCCCAAAAAATTCACATTCTTTCAATAAAAATAATACGTTGGTATATTAAGGGAACAATGGACTTCCATTTGATGTATAATGAAAACTATCAGCCAGAGGTTTTGGGATATGTAGATGAATATTTTCAATATTCAATATATGATAAAAATAAACATCAGGTGGTTCATTCTCTCTGGGATTGTTGTGTATTTATTGGATAACAAAGAAATAAGGCTACATTTAGTTGAGTACCACATAAGATGAATATATTTAGGAAACTCAAGGATGCACGTAGTTATTTTGGATAAATCTACATCTTAATGATATAGGACTTGAAGTGAATTCTATTATCAGAATTAATTTTGATAATTAAAATTTTATAAATCATAGAAAAATCTAGTCCATCACTCAAGAAAAATCACATTTAAAAAAATATCATTTTATTAAGGAGAAGGTTGAACAACGGATTGTGAAGTTGGAGTATGTTCTTATAGAACACAAGCTCCCCGAAATTTGGAAAAAATCCTTACCCAAAGAGGTTTTTGATAGGAATAGACTGGTTATTAGAGTTTATTCGACTCCCCGCAAATTAAAAATGGTGGATGTGGGACCCCCTCTCCCATAGATATGGTGTATTTTTTTCCTAATGTGATGATCTGTGTTTTTTACCATGTTGCAATCCATAATGAAGTGAACTATGGGTTTATTGAAAAAGGGGATAAAATGTTGATATAAAAGGGATAAAATTATCTTAATCATGATAAGGGGAGAAGATGATAGGGGGAGAAGTGAAGTAGGGGGATTATCAAATATTACAATGCTAAAGATGATCTGTCAAAGGATATATATCATGACAAATAGAGTTTTTTATGTATATAGTTGAATGGTTTTGGAATGAAGTTATTCATTGGAAAACATTTCATTATACTCTTATTTCTCACATTGATCATTGATCATTTGGGATTAGAGTGTGTGTTGAGTAAGTCATTTATTATGCTACATGAATCCCAATATGTGAATGATGGTAGAATATAGAATATTCTTTGATGATTTATCAAAATTTGAGGAGTTGTATTCAAACCCAATGGGATATATTGTTTGGAAAAATCCTTCAAGATATCATTGCAATGATTTTAGGTTGATTGTGTTTGTCTGAAAATCGCGTTTCAATGGTCATTTATGGATTTATAGAGATATTTTTGACACAATATATTGAAAAAGATTGAATATAAAGGAATGGATTCCCTATAAGTAGTATAGAAAATTGTGTACACAAAGTGTTTCTCTTTTCCAATGTTTTCTAAATATTTGGGGACTAAAATCTAGATGATAGATAACATCGTGAAAGAAGGATTTCCTTGAAGTATATGTAAAAATATGGAAAAGGAATGAGTTTTGTGATGACTGGTTTTCATGAATGTAGATTTATGAAGGTATGGATCATCATGAGTGTAGCATCATGAATCATTAATAGTTTGATGGTAATCTACATCACTATGGAAATCATAGAGAATATTGAATATTCTGTGGAGCTTTGTGAAGTAGGTATAATCGTGAATGAAATGGGAGAGCATTGTGAAATGGATATTATGTTGTTGGAACCATTTGGAATCTATTGAAATGCCTATAAATAGGCCTCTAACTTCTTTAGAAAATGAACAAGACATAATGAAAATTCATAAGCTCTTATTTCAAAAGGGATGTTCAAAAAGGTTTTCCTTGTGAAAATGTACATGAAGTAAGGTGGTTCATGAAGGCTATGAAAGCCAACTAAAATTTTTGAGCATCGCGAAAGTGATGATACTTGTGAAGGCTATAAAAACATACTAAAAGTAGTGTTCATCATAAAGGCCAAGTAATCCTTGAGAAAGAGTTTGAACATTTTAAAAGTATGTTTCTTTGTGATGGCTGGTTGAGCTTCGTGAAATAGGTGCGCTTCACAAAGGCAGTGACCATCATGAAAGTGTAGAAAAAGGGATTGCCCAGTAAAATCTGTGGTAAAATGGGTTTCATAAAATAGATGAAAGTGTGACTTCAACACAACATTTATCTACAAATGAGGATACATTAATTAGTGATAATAAAGGGTCTTAAATGTACATAAACTATGGGTGAAACCCTTTCAAGAGTAATGATCAAAGGAATAGGAATAAGGTGATCTTTTCCATAGACAGTAATGTAGGGAAACAGACCCAGGGAGTTTCCCTTGGGAAAGCAGTGAGCTGACCCTAAACCATGTAAAGGCAACAAGCTAGAGTATATAAGTGAACTATCCCAAACAATGTATTTTGGAAGTGAGACTTAGTGGATTTGGTAAATTGAAAACTTGATGTGGTATGCTCCTTAGAAATGGTATAGTGAGGGTGAAACAAGTAAAATTGATTTTTCTTGTGCATGATGGAAATTTAATTCATACATTGCAATGTGAAAGAGAGATAAGGGTGATTTTTATAATTATAAACCAATATCTGAAGGTATACCTTTCTTAATCTTTCATAATATAATTCTCCCCCCTCTAAGAGTGTTTAACATAGTTGGGATAATATATATTTTATGAATTTTGAAGGAAATATATTTCAATGTTTTTTGAAATTATTTTAAAATAATAATTTTTATGTGTTCATGGTTATTTTTTATTAAAATGTTTTTATAAATTTCTTATGATTTAAAGATCATTTTTCAAATAAGAAACGATATTTCCTCGTGAAATGAATTGAATAAACATTTCAACATTATTTTTAATATAATATGTCCTCTACCAGTGTTACTCATTCCTAACCCAGAATATTTTCCAAGTATACCATTAATATTATTTTTATGAATGGTTTATGATTATGATGTCATGATGTTAATAAATTCTATTTCTTTTCCATAAGTTATGGTATGATGAAATTCTTAGGAAATATATTCCTTTTTTGTGTATTATGATATGATGAAGGATTTATATTCTTTTGGAACATATAATTATGGTTTTTATTATGTTATGGGTGGGAGATATATCTCCCTACAATGCATTGGGTAATAATAAATTCTCCTTGGGTTTAATGGCTACATGCGCGGTTACTCCAACGCCATAACAAGAGGGTTTATGGGAGGTCATCCTAAGCTCACAACAATATTTTACATGGGTGGGTATCCTAAGGCCACAAAAAATGGGTATATGTAAGGTTATCATATGACCCCAATAAGAAGGTAGACATGAGGTCATCCTAATCCTACAGTTATAGGGTACATGGGAGGTCATCCCATTCTTGAAGCTGGTAGAAGGGTGATTATCCAAATCCTAACATGCCATGAATATATTGGTAGGTATCAATGAAATATATTTTATAAACTTATATCTATTTTCCAAATTATATTTCATATGCTATTTTTACACTGTCATGGATCATATTCTTTGATTATATTATGATTCATTTCTTGTTAACTGCCAATCATTATTCCATGATTCATTATATGATCCTAGATATGAAGGGTAATATTTTCAAATGTTTTACCCATGTCATCATAAACATATTTCCATATTATGATTATATATATATATATATTATGTTTACCCTTAATAACTCTCAAATACCACACTTCCTTATGTTTCTTTTCCCCATGTTATGAAGAATATTTTCATTAGGGGTACTAAATGTGCTGATATTTGTGGGAAACATTAATGATTTTTCCCTAGACTAATAGTTTATGTTCAGAAACTCAGAAGGCACTAAAATATTATGCTCCTCAGGAATCTTTTTGTTTGAATTACTGAATGTTAATCAAAAAATATGTAATATTCATGTATGAAAAGACTCGGTCCTTATAGTAGGTATTAGAGGAAAGGTTAAGTCACCCTTTGGAAACTATGATGAGAAAATCTCATTAAGAACCCTAATGGTATATCTAGGCTTCCATCCATGAATTTTTGTAACGATAATGGAAAAAATAAGTTAAACCTAAGGTATTATAGATTAAAAGTTTATAATAAATTTCCCTTTATTATGTGGTTTTACAACTGTGATTAGTATTTCTCATAGTATGCTTTCTGTTTCAGTCAATTGTGGGAAACCAAAGGAATTGTGCTTGTGTTGAATGTGATTGAAAACTTTTTGATAATAAATCAATTTAGATAATTACTTAGCTGAAGTTCTTTGTGATTACTAATAGTAAAAATATTATAATACGATCATCAGTCTCAAAAGTAGTGGGTTTCTTGGATCATATAATAAAATAAAGATGGAGTTTCATGGTAACCATAGAGGAATGACAGAGATATTATATGAGTAAAGGTTATATTGATGATGATAAAGATAGAATGGATGAAATATTGGATAAAGTAAGTGTTGAGGAAAAAAATGATGAAGCTTGGTTAATGGTTTTAGAATGTATTAGAATGATTGCATATTTTTTGTATTTTATTTCAAGAATAATTTTTTAGAATTATGTTTTTGGTATTATAGAATAATGAAACATATATTTATTTATCCAATGTGTTTTTTAATTAAGTATTTAAAATTATTTGATGAAAGGTACTGGTAACCATAAAAATTGATTGAGGTTGTAAGGTGATATTTTTAGAAAACATATGATTAAGAGAATGATAACCAATTATATGTGCATGATGTTGGGATAAGAATGAGTTAGGAGATTTTTTATTGTGATAAAATAAAGGAGATAGTATTTATTACCATGGAACTGATTAGTAATATGATGTCAGGGTGGTTTATGGATTTATTTTATAGTGTTTTTGGATTTATGGTTCGAGGAAAGAATTAATTTTTTAATGAATTCTAGGATTCTGTAATGTTTTATGGTAATTTAGGATATTACCATTTTTTAAATAATACATGATAATTATATTCACATGTTTGGTGGATAAAAATAATGATCTACATCATGTTTTTTGGGGGATTACCGATAAGTTGATTTTTTAAATTTAGTGATTTTTTTGAAAATTATGTATTTAAATTTTTTGGAAGGTTCATAAGGATAAATATTTATAAAATTGTTAATGTTGAACTTTGGACTTGGTTTTTGAGATTATTGTTTACTTAACCATATGATGATTAATGCGTATTAGATAACTTGTTCTAATAATTTTGTTATAATGATAACTACTGATAACAGGAATGAATTCTCATCCTATTATGGATCTAAATATCTACTAATTCTATAGGTATTAAAAATATACACCTTATTTATTAGATTAGTAAATAAATTTTAGATTGATAAAGGAATAACTAAAACTTGATTTTGTAGTTATGATATGAAATCAAGTAGTATTTCTTTTCTAATTATTTTGAAATAAAATTTTCTGCAGTTATCATCATTTATGATCATATCAATAAAAATTTTCAGACCTATTTGTTTTAATTTTTTTCACATTAAATATATAATGAACATATTATATATAATTATCCATTAGAACTTGATTGTTTTAATTCTCATCCATGTCATTGTTTTCACATACCTATAATGTTCTCTAAATAGGAATCCTAGTTAAGTGGTGATCTTATCCATTTACATTCTCTCTTTTTAAAAAGAAGTTAAATTGAAACATTTAATAATGTGGTTTTCCCAATTCTCAATCAAACATCGATTTTTGGATTGATATTTAAAATTTAAAGGATTAAATTTCCTTTTCAAATTCTTGATCTAATTAGGATGATAGGTTATCTATTTTATCTTCCACCAATATCTCTCATGTTTATGATGTTTTCCATGTATCTCTTTTGAGGAAGTAAATAACTAATCCTTCACATATGCTGAACACATAGGTTATATTGTTGTATCAAGATCTTCATTATGAAGAGAAGCATATAGAAGTTACAGATCTTAGAGATACAGCTCTATGAAACAAGACCACTCATCTGGTTAATGTCTTATAAAAAACAACAGTTTGAAGAAGCTGCATGTGAACTTGAGAATGTGATGATGAAGATGTATCCTCATTTGTTTGTATTAGAGTGAAAAATTTGGAGGGGGAAATTAATTTCAAGAGAGGTATAATGTTTCACCTAGAGTTTTTATAAATATATTTTTTTCAAATAGATTAACTTTCATTAATGTATTATTTTTCATGCTAAACTATGTTATGATTCTGCTACACACAATACTGAGTTTCTATGAATTTTATTATTATTATAATTATTTAAAAAATAAAATTATAGCCTAGATATTATAATTAAGGGAATGAACATGATTAAATTAATTATAAATATAATTTTTACAAATTTAAATACAATTAGTTATTTGGTAACCAATTAATTATAAAGAAAAATAAATCATTTTTAAAAATACAAGGGAATATTTTTAAGAAAAACTATTTATATGTGCATAAGTGTGTTTTAAAACAATAAAATATAAAAACTTATCTTGATGGATTATATTAATGAAATATATATGTAATATATTAAATATTATTCTTAACATTCAACATAAGTTTTTAATAAATATGATATAAAAATAAATACAGTTTTACAGTTAAAAATTGTATTTTTCAAAGAAATTATATATCCTATTAACAGAGCACTTATTTATAAAATAAAATTTGACACATTTATAAATTATATTTTATTAAATAAGACTCATTTTTTTAACTTAATATTAACATTTACTTTGGTTAAATTTTTGGAATTTTTAAGAGATGTTTAATTTTTTATGAATAGTGAAAAGTATTGCATTTTAATTGCAAACTATCATTTCAACTATGTAATTTATAATGTTAAATTGTATTTTAAAATAGTTTTAAGTAAAATTAGTTCTAATATACAAATATTAATCCAATTTAGTTCATTTTATCTTTTTTTATACTTAATACTAATATAAAAAGATTTCCAACTTTTAAAAAAGTGTGATATAAGGAAACATCAATTTTTTTTTCTATTCATGTTAGTATCAAATGGAGGTATTTATGAAAATTATGAAAAAAGCTTGTGACACTTCTGAAATTAGAAATGTGTAGGTTGTTTTATTGAATTGCATGATGTATCTTAAAAATAACATTTGAGATTGGATTATAGTGAACTCTACTGAGGATGTTAGCCTAGAATGCCATAAGGGAGAAATTGGGATCTTAGAGGTGGGTCTCCAGGATTGATAATATGATGATTTTTTCCCCATACTTAATGAAAATAAAAATTTATTGGCTGAGAATCTCCTATACATTGAAAGGCTCTAAATAATGAAATCAAGATCCTTATGGCATAAATATGGGGATAAAAACTATGTTTTTTTCATTCATGCTTGAATGTAGAGAAGAGAAATATTAAAGTTTACCTAGAACACGAAATTGGATCCTTTACTTTGGGTGTGGAGGTTTTAAAAAAGGTGGATCTTGATCACTTTGAACATTTACTATCAGGGCAAGGTGTATCAAGAATAGATTATATGAGAAGATCTAATGAGGAGGATGGATTTATGAGCAACATTCAGGGGATCATGGATAACAATAATAACATTTATGTTGTGTAAATTTATAAAGATGAAGATATTCGAGATACTGTTATCATTTTGAAGTAGGAAAGTGCTCCAAACCCTAAAATCCTTTTGGGTGTTTTTTATATGGTGGTACGAGACATTGTTAAATCACAAGTTGTTGGAAAATTTTAGGATTGTTTTTGAAGTTTTCTTCTTAGAATAGGGTTTTTTTATACTATGGAGGTATTAATCTCAAATTTTAAGGAGCCCATAATGAATACCCATTTCAAGAAAATTATCTTGTATAATTATTCCTATAATATCCTTTCAATTCTTATATATAGGGGACAAATTGGAATCATCCCAAGGATAGCTCTTGATGAGTAGAATGAATTTTTTAAGGGTTTGGGAATCGAGGGGAAATTCCTATTACCAATGAAATGGGGGGGGATCTTAAAAAGTGGCCTATCCGATCCAATGTTATCATTCAATTAGAGATGGAAAAATCTTATGATAAAATATAGTGGGGATTTATCATTCATCTGATGAGAAGATTTGGATTCCAAAAATGGTTCTGTGATTTATGTTATTGGTTTTATTCCTCTCCATGGATCACTATTTCTCTCAATGTAAATGTATTTGGATTCTTTAAAAATGTTCATGGTGTCTGATAGTGGGATCCCTTATCTCTATATCTTTTCATATTGTATTAGGAGACTCTTTCTAGGACTATTCAACAATGCCTAGAGGATGGCAGAATGCTACCATTCTTCAAATAGATATGGTAGTAACCTTGTTTCTCATCTTATTTTTGTTTTTGATCTAGTAGTGTTTACAATTTTCAAGAGTATATCTTTACTTAGATTCATGTAAACTATGTTGACATATGGCAGAGTTAGTTGAAAATTTTAAATCTTAGGAAGAATAAAGTTTTCATCTCTAAAAAGTTCTTTGGAAGTCACATTTTCATTATTCAAAAGATCTTGGGTATTCAAAAAAGACATATACTAATGAATTATCATGAAGTTACAACATTTAATGGTCGAATAAAAAAGGATTTATTTGATGATATTCTCAATAAGATTTTGAGAGAAATTTGAAAATGGAAGAACAAATTTATATCATTTGGCTGGAGGGTTATGTTGATCAATAGTGTTCAAACATCAATCCCAATGAATGTATTATAAATAATCTACCCGCCAAAGGGGAATATCCCCAGAATTGAATATACCATGATTTATTTTCCATGGGATATAAATCAAGTGGGTATATATCACTGGGACTCATGGAAATGTATGGCTAAACCAATTGAAGAAGGGGGTGTCGGCATTCTTAATATTGATGAAACCATTCATTCCATGTAGGCTCGACTGGGATGAGATGTTATTGGAGGAAGATCATTAGTGGCTAGATTTATATGGGATGGAAATGGGGAAATAAGGGAGGACTAGGTCGGTAAAAATATTGTGTTATCCAGTCTTTCTAAATTCATGCTGAATCATTTGTAAGAATTGCAGGGGAATACCTACTGGATTATTGGAAGATGGGATATCAATCTATAGAAATATAATCGGACTAGAGAGAGGTTATATATTCCTGGGTTCACTACTCCAAACAACTCTTTCAATGAGGAAATCAGGAATCCAATATTGATGGATTCCATCATTAATTATGATCAAGAGGTGATGTTTAAGAGTATATTCTTTGTTGATTTACCTGACCGATGCTATTTTATAGGTTCTACTTTTAGAAACTTTAATAACCATGATTACATGATTATTTTCCTTGAACGTGGTGAGATGTATGTGTGGGAACTGAAACTATGTTGTAATGATATTTCTAATAAAATGTGTTTCCTCATTCAGAAGATCAAGAACAAGGCTTTTTCAATAGATGAAAATGTTCTGCGTAATGGAGTGATCATTGTCTCTCAATTATTTTTCTATGACAGTCCATATATGGAATCTATGGTGAACCATTTTATCCAAATAGAATGATAAATAAGGTTAGGGTAATCAATAGGGATTAATCTTAATAGATGTAGTTATGAGTTTTTCACCTCATGAATTCCTCACAATCTGGGTTTAGGGTGCAGGAATGGATGAAATTCAAAAGAAGGTGAGTGTACTTGTTTTTACTAAATTTTATTGGTCTATATTGGATGCCAAAAACTCATAGAGATAGGGAATAAAAATACCCCTCATATCCCTCCAAGTTAAAATAATAATTTTTATTATATATTTTGGTTCAATTATTAAGGGTGAAAAGAAATTTGTGACATTGTGTCGGTTTCTTTCAATGCCCTCAGTGATATCAGACCAACAATATGCCATATAAGGCTAGTAGTTCAGATGGATTCCATATTTTAGGGGTAAAAAACTAAATTTTTATGGATCATACAAGTCTAGTGATATGAGGGGAGGTAGGATGGTGAGAGAAATAAGAGTTTTGATTATTTTTGGTTTTAGTGCCTTTTATGGTTTGGGTAACTCTATTAATGCAGTGTTAAAATCCATGCATACTAGAATCTCTTTATGTGAAATGTAAAATAGTGTGGTTGAATAAATTTAATATGAGTATGAATATCTAGATTTGATTATGCAAGGGAAAGAAGAACCTCCTTGGAAATTGGATTATTATTTTAGGAAGCGCAGATTAGAAATCAACCAAGTCAGTATTGTTGGGAATGATCGGAGAGAACAAAACTTCATGGCTGATGGGTTAGCTCATGTAAGAATGGAATATGATGATCTAATTATTTATAATAGCATGTGCTCATTATCTAATAAATTAAAAAATATTATCCAAGGTTATGCCCTTGGGATGAATCATTTTGGGACACCAGGGTTTTCTATTTTCTGACTTGCTATCTTTGTTGTTACTGTATGCTTTATTTTTATTTCAAAAAATAATTTTTTTAAGCCAGTCCAAAGCCAAAAAATTTACAATAATGGTTTAAATAAGTATAATATTTTTAATATTTTGTCATCTAGAAGATATCTATGACCATAAATAGTACTTATAAAGGTAAAATATATATCTTCAACATGGAAATTTATTTTTAATTTTTAGTGAATAAATAATTACATTACATTCTTTCACAACTCTAATAAAATAATTATTCAATTAATGAAAAAATTAAATAAATGATATTTAAAATATTAAAATAAATATAATTATAATTAATTAATATTGTAAATTAATTCTATAGATGATTTTTCCATGATATATATGTGTTATTGTTTTTTTATATAGTTGTGTTGATATTTTGAAAAAGTTAAAGTAATTAATTGTGTCAAAATTCCCACTAATGATATTTTATGAAAATAGTATTTTAATAAATTATATAAAAGTCATAAATATATTGAATAATTATAAAAGGGATGCTTTAGGGGCTAAAATATAATAAATGTTGTATTTATTTTCCAATTAAAATTTTATATATAAAAAATACATACTGTTACAATTGAAAAAATTATTACCATTGCTAAAATTAAAATTTGTTAACTAAGGGTTAATAAAAATTATATGGTTAAACATAACAAAAAAATATTCCATAAATATATTTTTTATGTTATCAAAATCGTATATTACATTATTTTTGAATACATGGAATTTTGAATGTATTTTTATGGATATTGAATTTATTATAAATTAATGTTTTGAGAAATTCCAAAAGCTCCCCTCCCCACAATTATACAAGATAACCTCTTCTTATATTTTAATAATAATTAAAAAACTATTTGGTTAAGCCAATAAATATAAAAATATCATCCTAACTCCCCTAATGTAATCATGGAAGCCTTATTTCTAGAATAAATTCAACCAAGGAAGTCATTTAGTGCAAACTACAAAGCAGATACCCGAAGAAGAGGTAATGCTCATCAATGAACATTTCTGTTTTATTTTTTTCATAAACCCAAAAAATAATATTTTTATATTTTTATATAATAACCTTCATATATTAAATATAACAAGATGTTTTTATGCTACATTTATGACCTACAAATTTACATACTTCCATCAAATGGGATATACAATCATCATTTTTGTGTACGGAGGATTACTGCCTCGCAAACCAATGTCGTTCGTTTTACATTGAAACCATTAATGGTTGAGAATAATTATGGATTTATTATAATATTTGATTTATATTATTTTTATAATTTTTTTATGATATATAATTTTTATACAACACATACCTTCATTCTTTTTTTTGAAATATGATAACGTCATTTTTGTGTACAGCAGACTAACACCTCGTGAATCAATGTGACTCATTCACACATTAAAATAAGTGTATTAAGGATGGTTTTAATGAAAATATGTGATATATATGACACAAAAAATATTATAAAATAATAATACAACATATAATTTTCATTATTTTAATCTGAATAAAAAATGAAAACAATATTCATGTGTAAGTATAACCTACCATCTTAATGAATGGTGTATTTTCTCTGCTATAACTTTTATGAATCATCATAAATACTTATATATTGAATATATATGATATTTATGTCATGGTTATAATTATTTAAAATATTAAATCATAATATATATAATATATCCATGAATAAAAAGTAAAAACATATATGAATAAACAAAGTAGCTATTACCCAAAACATATCTTTTACATGGAACTATTAATAAAAGAGTAATATAATGTCATAAGTAAAAAATAAATCATGTTATATATATAAATAAGGTTCTGTGGTAGAATTATTATTAGTTAATATTTATTAGAAATAGTTTTGATCATTTATGAAGGAAGTCAAGACTTATGGTAAGGGGATTTCTAGTCACACTTTTATTTTTGCGAGGCATATTCCATATTCACCACTCATATATATTATGTGGTGTATGTACTGACTATGAATGTAATATATGATACTTAAACCTAAATTTATTGTTATTTACATATACATTTTATGATCACTCTTTCATTGGTTTTATAGTTCAACTGTTACAAATTAGAAATATAGATTTATCAATTTCCTTCTTTGAGACACATGTTATGTTATGAAACTATATTCTTTTATGACGTGTATATGCTGACATTTAAAATTTATTATCATGAATTTGAAAATATTATATGATTAATGTAATATTACTATCTCTTTATTAAAAAAATTATTAAAAACCCATGTTTTTGAAAAAGGTTTTCAAAATGGATCATTTGAACATTTTCAAGGAAAAGAATTTCCACGATGCTTAAATTGGTATTAAAAGATTAAATGGTACATTTTAAATGTTACTTTCAATTAGAAATATTTTCTAAATGTTTTATGATTTAAAAATAATTTTTTTAATATGAAAAGTTGGTTTTCCTTAAGAATTTTATAAAAACATCTTTTAATATTATTTTCCATTTAAGATTCCTTCTATTTGTGTTACTCATCCCTTAATGGGGATATGATCCAAGGATAAAATTTTTATTATTTCCATGAATGGTTTAGGATTATGAGGTAATAATGATTAAGAATTATTTTTCTTTTCCATATGTTATGGTAGAATGAAATATTTATGAAACCCATTAATTTTTTATGGGTATTTATGTTATGAATGATTTATATTCTTGGGGAAAAACTTCTATATTGTTTTAAAATGGAATGGGTGGGGCCTATATCAACCACTAATTAATTGGGAAATGATAAATTTCTTATGGGGTTAAGGGTTACATGGATGGTGAGTCAAAGACTGCAATAAGACGCTACACGAGAGGCCATCCTAGGCCCATAACTAGTGTGTACATGGTAGGTCATCCTAATCCTTAAATAAGAGGGTACACACAAGGTCATTATAAGACCACAACAAGAACGTAATAATGAGGTTATCCTAATCCCAAAACTAGGGGGTATATGGGAGGTCATCCTGAGCCTGAAGTAGTTACATGTGTGATTTTCCCAACCCAAATATGCTATGATGGTTTTTTAGGTATCATTGATATAATATTTTCTAAACTTATGCGTATGAAAAAAATTCTATGTCATATGAAATTGTTACAGTCTCATGGATCATTTTATTTGATTATCTTATGATGAATTTCTTATGAACTACCAATCATTATTCAAAGATTCAAGAGTACGGTCATTGATATGAAGGGCGTGACATTAAAATGTTATTCTCATGTTCTCCTATTTCTATTTTCATGTTCTATATATATATTTATATATATTATATTTACCCTTAAAGAGAATTTGAGTTCACCCTTCCATATGTTTCCTTTCTCCATGTTATAAAGGAAGGTTTTATGTAGGGGTAGTAAAGGTGAAGATATTTGTGGGAAACATTGATGATCTTTCACAATACTATAATTTTATGTTCCATGTTTCCAACAAAAATAAAATTTTATTGTCCTAAAACATGTGTTTGTGTGATATAATGATTATTCATATAAAAATATGTAATATCCATGTATTAGAATACTAATTCATTATAGTTAGTATCAATGGAAAGGCTTTGTTAACCATTGTAAACTAGGATGATAAAACCTCAGTAAGAACCATAATGATATGTTAAGGTTATAAATTAAGATTTATGGTAATGATCATGAATAACCTAAGTTAAACCAAAGGTGTTATGAATTTAAATATTATATGAAAATTTCCTTGATTGTGTGGTTTTACCACAATGAATTTTGTTTCTCACACAATGTTTTATGGTTTTGGTTAATGGTGGGAACTAGAAGGAAATGGGTTAATATTGAATGATATGGAATGTTTTTTATGAGAAAAAAATGAGATAATAACTAGAGTAAATTACTATGTTATTATAACTAATAATATATCTAATTATATGATTAAAAATATCAACCTTGCTGAGTTTCATGGCCCATATAATTAGAGAAACATATACTTTCATGGGGACCAAAGAGAAAAGAAACATTAATTTTCATCATGTAAAACATATGGGAAGTGGCATCAAGGATAATATTTCAATGTAATTAGAAGATTAAATGGGTGTGGAAATGAAGGAAAAAAATAATTCAATTGAAAATGAAAATGTTCAGTTAACAGAATGGACGAGGATTGTGGTATTCCTAAGGCATCTTCGATAGTTAAATGTTTTAAATGTATAATTTATGGGAATTATGAAAATAAATTCTCTAGGGGTAAATATAGGGAAGATAATTAGTATGTTTGTATGAGTAATGGGTATATTTATGATTATGAAGATACTATGATTGAAATATGAGATGAAATAAGTTTTAAGGAATAAAACAAAGAAACGTGGTTAATAGTTTTATAAGGTATTCGAATTATTTCATGTTAATGCAGTATAATTGAAGAATAATGTTATCGAAGTACTTTTATTGTATTATGGAATAATGAAACATATATGTATTGTTCTATTGTATTTTTTCCTTGATCATTTAAAATTATATGTCGAATGGTAATGGTAACCAAGAGATATGATTAAGGTGGTAAGGTGATATTTTTTGAGAACACATGATTAAGGGAATTATAAACTTTAATATGCACATTATTTTGGGATAGTAATGAGATGAAGAGTTTTTTTATTGCAATAATATAAATGGAATAATAATGATAACATTGGAGAAGATTAGTAATATGATGAAATAGTGGTTTATGGATTGGTTTTATAGTGCTTTTGATTTGTGGAACTGGAAAAGGGTCCTTTTTTGAAAGCATTATTGGATTCACTAAAATTTTATTTTTATTATGGTTATCATAATGTTTCATGAGAATTCATCATAATGATATTTACATGTTTGGTGTGTGGAAATTAAGAGCTATACAAATTTGTTTGGGGGATTAGTGATATGTTTATTTTAAAAATATAGTGAAATTATTTCAAAAGTTTTTTATTTTAAATTTCTTTTATAATATTTATAAGGGTAACCATTTATTAAATTGTTTACATTGAAATTTGGATGAGGTTTTAGATATTAATATTTTACATAACAATATTAATATTTATGAATATTAGATAACATGTTCTAATCATTCTGTTATGATGATAACTGGAGATGGATGTAATGACTTTTCATCTAATTATAGATATAGGGATCCACTAGTTTGTTATGTATTAAAATTTCAACTTCATTTCTTGGAGTAATAAATAAATCGGTGATTGATCAAGGAACAACAAAAGAGTGATACAATACTTATGAACTGAAATCAAGTATTTATTCCTTCTCAAATTATTTGTAAATAAAATGTTATTATATTATTATCATTTATGATGATAATAATGAACATTTTAAAACTTATTTGGTTTTTTTTGTAGTCAATAAACTAATAAAAACCACATTATTTGTCATTATTTGAAAAATATTTGTTGTTGTAATTATCATCAATGTCCATGTTTTCACTTTCTAATAAAGTTATCATAGTATAAATCCTAGTTATGTGGTAATATTCAACTTTTACATTCCCTATTTTAAGAGGATGTTTTACTGACCGTTTTTATGATGTGGGTTTCCCATTAATAAATTCTCAAAGATCCACCTTTGATTTTTGATGATCAATTTCAAAATGCAATGATGTGATTTCTTTTTAAAATCCTTTGTCATATCGAGATGATAGATTAATGAGGGGTGATTACACTAAACCTATATCAAGTTTATGATGTGTTCCACGCATCTCTTCTAAAGAATAACATACCCGATCATAAACATGTACTAAACTCAGAGGTCTTACCATTGGAGAAAGATCATTCTAATGGAGAGAAACTGGTATAAATTATGGATTATTATATATAATGTTTTACAAAACAATGCCACTCATCTAGAAAAATTCTTATGGAGAAACAACTAGTTTGATGAATCTATATGGTAACTTAAAGATGTTATTATTAATAATTATCCTAATTTTCATTTATTATTGTTAAGAATTTTAAGTGAGAAATAAATTTTATGTGGGATGGAATGTAACACATCAAGTTTTTATGAACATTTTTTTTTGAATAAATTAAATTTCATTAATGTGTTACATTTCATGATAAACCATGTTACACTTCCTCTATGTGCAACACTGAGTTTCGACAAAATAAAATTTTATTATCGTAATTATTTAATCCATAAAATTATAACTTAGATGTTAGAATGGAGGGTATGAAAAAGAATTAAGTAATTATTAAAATATGGTTTACAAATGTATATAAAATGGTTTATTTATATTTTAATTTATTATAAATGGAAATAAATCCTTTTTGAAAATAAAACATTTTTTTAGAAAAATTATTTAAATGCACACAAGTATATATTTTACTAATAAATTAACAAAAAATATTTATATGAATATATTAATGAAATATTTATTTATACATAATATTGAATCTAATGTTTCTAAATCAGTTTGTATGAGTTTTCTAGACATGATATAAAAACAAATCAAGTTTTACTTGTAAAAACTATATTATTCTAAAAATTAGTTTTAGTGATTTTTATTGGAAAAATGTATTAATTTTTTTAAATTTTTTTATAAATTCTGTTTTGAAAATTAAAATAAAATAGTTAAATTTTAATTTCAAAATTTCACTTAGGTTTAATTTTTGGTATTTTTCGAATATGTTTCATTTTTTGAGAAATACTGAAAAATTCTACATTTTAATTGAAAACTGAATTCTCATCTAAGTAATTTATAATATTAAGTAATATTTTAAAGTAAATTTGGATCCATTATAAATTTATTAATCTAATTTAGTTCATTGTAATATTTTTTATATTAAATTTAGGTATAAAACCATTAAAACTTTTGAGCATTTCACCTTAAAAACAGGCTTTATCGCTCTATCTATGGGATTAATTTTAAATTAATTTTACACACTTATTTGTTATGAATTTTTAAAATTTTATTCCATTTTTTAATCATAATTTTTAAATTTATTAAATATTTCTCTTTTATTTCAAAAAATATGAATAATTAACTTAGTAGTTTTATTCCTAAAATTTAGTATAAAAGAGGTAGTTAAAGGTAAATATAATATTATTAATATAATAAAATTACCATAACACATGTTCTATTTTTATTTTAAGATTTAATGTCAACTAAAATTGTCCTTGTAATGCATATATAACATTTTGGATCAAGATTTAAGACATTAAGCCCCTTATGGTATTTTATTTTATGAAAATCCAAACTTGTCACCCTAATGTTTTTCATAAGTATAACATTTCTTCTGTGTTCATCCAAAATATATTTTCAACCATAAATATTATTTGGAAAGAAAATATATTTATATTCATCATGGGAATATATTTTATTTTTTATTCACTAAATAGTTACCTCATATTCATGCACAATAGTGATGTGGTAATTATTCAATTAAGGAGACAATTAAATAAATGATATTAAAAATATTAAAATAATAATAATAGGAATTAATTAATGTACAATAAAAAGTTTATATATTAATTTAACATTTTAGTGATGTTTTATATTTTTTTATTCAATGTTATCATGTTGTGATGATAGTTTAAAAAGGTCAATGTAATGGATATTGTCAAAATTCACACTAATAATATTTTTGAAAATATTATTTTATAGAATCATTTAAATGTATAAGAAATTAAATAAGGATAAATGGGATAATTTAGGGTCTAAAATATCATAAATATTTCATTTAGTTTCTAATTTAATCCTTATATGTAAAAATTACATCCATTTAATAATAAAAAAGTTGTTACATTAGTTATAATTAAAATAGATTAATTAATGGTCAATCAAATTGATAATGTTTAAAATAACCACAATATTTGTGTAAAATATATTGGTTTATTTTAAAACATTATATTATATTTTCTTTTAATAAATTTTCTTATTTGAGGTATTGGTATGGACATTGAATTTTTTATAAATAAATACTTTGAGAAATTATAAGAGTACCCCTCCCCTCAATTATAAAAGGTAAACTCTTATTATCTTTTCCTCACAAATAAAAACCTATTAATAAACAATAAAACCTATCCAAATCTCCTACCAAATTCTATCCCTAAATTCTAGAAGCCTTATTTTTTGTATAAATTCATTAATGCAAGTCATTTGATGAAAAGAAAAAAGAGATATCTGAAGAAGATGTAACATTCATCAACAAACATTTTTGTTTTATTTATTTATCAAACCCCATAAATTATTTTTATATCATGTTTATCTAATATCCTAATCATATTAAATATATTGAAAAGGTTTTATGTTAAATTTATTATAACACCCCGAAAGTTTATCAGAAAGAATCTTTTTAATGTTTTTTATGTCTTGTGTTGTACGCTACACCAATATTATCTTGCACTATACACAACACCAGACAATATTGTAGTATATGGAAGCACTATTCTTGGCTTGTGTTGCACGCAAAAGCGACCTTCCTCGATAGCGTGTGTTGTACACAATACTGAGTTTCACTAAACAATGATATATTATTATAATATTATTATGAACTAGACATTATGAATAGTAGTAACTAAATTTTGAATTTTATGACATTATAATTAATCTTACACATATTATGGAACATGGTATAAGAACAAAATAATTTTTTCAAGTAAAATAAGTATTTTTCAAAAAATACAGTTTTAACACCTTTTGATGGCGCACCCACATTAATTCTTGTTTTTGACATGTTTATCAGTTCAATTGGAAAAATATAACTTCTTTCATGGAATCATAATATAAAAATTTACTTTTGATAAATTTTTGAGACTATTATTATAACATTCACATTTTGATGAATAGTAAAAATACGCTAAATTTTAATTAAAAACAACTTTTTTCATCGAGATAATTTATATGGTTAAATTATAATATTTAAGGGTTTTGAATTATAAATAGAATATATTTTTACCATTTAATAATATGTAAGCCATTATCATTAAATTTACATAGAATTCATAGGTAAAAAATATTTCAATCTTTTGCAACGTTTTAACTTTTTAAAACTCGTTTTCTCTATAGAGGGATTACTTATAAATTAATTACTACAACTTCTCTGTTTTTAATTTTGAAAAATTGATTCCATATTAGGATTCAGTGGGTCCAAATTATTTTAATAGGTTACTTTAATTTTTTTGAATTCACGAATAGTAACCACAGTAATTTTTATTTACTATAGTTAAAGGTAAATCGGGTAATTAAGGGTAAAAATAAGATTATAAATTTACCCCAACACCTAGAAAAATTGTATTTGATGAATAAAAGTCTTCCCATATCACCTTAGGGTCTGAATAGATTCATTTCATGGACTTTTTACCATGAAAATTATATAATTATTATTAAAACCAATGAAAGTGACAACATATCACTCTCTTATATCTTATAAGTATAATAATTATAATTTAGTGATAATCTAATAAAACATTAAAAATGAATACTCTACAAAAATATAATAAAATTATCTACATCATTATAATTTATTTTTAATTTTTAGGGATTAAATAATTATCATTAATGATGACACAATTGTGATATAAAAATTATTTTATTGATTGAAATATAAAATAAGTGGTTTTAAAAATATTAAAATAAATATTATATGAACTAATTATTGTTCTCCACAAATTATTTAGATTAATATGACATATTATGATTCTATTTAAAAAAAATTCGAATATATCCTCTCTGTGGAATTTATTTAAATTCAAATAAATGAAAAGTGTCAAAATTGACACTATTGTTGTTTTATAAAAATAACACATTATAAAATTGTTTAAAAATCAAAAAAATATTTTAAAATTATAAATTGAAATTTATATGGTCTATAATGTCATAAATTATAAAATTATAGACAATTCACAACAAAAAAGTAATTAGTTATAATAATTTAAAATTTAGAATATTATTACCACAGAAAAACATAAACAGATAAAATAAGGATAAATCAAGTTGATAAGGTTTAAAATAAATTTACAACATGTATACATTTTATTTTTTGATGATAATACAACCCTATATCATCTAATATTCGTATTTGAGTCATTTTGGAAGTTTTTATGTGGGGTTTGAATTTATTATAAATTAATATTTCTTTTGTTTGAAAAGATGCCCCTCTCCTCCCTTATAAAAGGGAACCTCCTCCCTCTCCTCCTCACACCACTTTGAGCCTTCAATCTCGGCCAAAACCTGATAATGTCTCTTCTACACTTCCCTAGAAACATAATAGAGGTCCTGGTTCTCTTCAAAGACCAACTTTAGTGCCCTAAGAGGAGGCTTAGAAGAGGCGCGTCGAAGAAGAGGTTATATCCTTTACTGATTCTTTCAAATTCATTTATTCTCCTACTTCATATTCTTTTGTTGTTTAGTAATAAAGTAATAAAATAAGTATCAATAATATACTGATATGTTATAATAAATATGAACCAACCATATTTCACCTTCTATCCATCCTATGGAAAATGAAATCATCGTGCATGCGTATGTACGGAATACCGTCTGCACGACATGGTGCAATCTATTTTTTCCACCACCACATTACTTGGAGGGGTATAATGGTGTAAATAATAACTATATATGGTTATTATAACATGAAACTAATTCTGGGATATTATATCATCCACTCAAAATCCTTTCAATAATTATGGGAACGATATCATCACTCGTGTGTATGTACGGATTACCATCTCCATTACGTGATGAGATTCATTCTCCATGTTAACCATTAAAGAATAATTATAAAGTATATATAATGAATAATAATGATATATATGACATAATAATGAAACTGGATTTATATATATATATATTTTTCATCTACTTACTTCAATTCATGTCAATAAGGAAAGGAAAACAACGTTCATGCATACGTACGACTTACCCTCTCCATGAACGGTGTGTTTCATTTCATTTATCTATCTATTATATATATATATATACTGAATATATATTATATATAATCATGTTTTACATTCTTGAAGAAATTAAATAATTATATATGTAATAATAATATCATGAACAACAAGTCCAAACACGTACGATAAATGAAACAATTTTACCCAAAACGCTGCTTTAACATAGAATTGAAAAACAAACGGGTAATATAAAGTCATTAGTGAATAATATATGATATCCTAAATATTATTATGGTTCTGTTACAAGTTAATAATATGTTTAAATCTACTATACAGGATTTTAGGACACATATGGAAGAAATTGGACCTAAGGTAAGGGATAATTATCAAAATCTCGTTCTTATCTGGGATTGTTTATTCGTAAGTATTTACTGGGGTTATATTTTTCATCCATGTCCATAAAATTGTTTTTCATAAAGTGTTTAATATTATTACATGTATTTTTAAATTCATGTTTATACCTCTTTGAATTTTACATTGGGTTATGGAAGGAATCTTTTTTTGTTTACCATACGAGGAACTTTTTGACTTTTCCGGCAAAAGTACGGGGAGAATATTTTTCTTAACTTGTAAGGGATGAACGGATTTTTACAGTTTCATAACACCTAATTTTCATGAATATTCCTCTACAAGTTTTCATGGTTATTTTAAATAAAATTCTTTTTGTTTAAAATTGTTTGGCATTTTGTGAAAAAAAATGATTTTGAAGAAGAAAGAATATTTTCCTCAAGAATTCATTTCAAGTGTTTTATCAAAACTATTTTCCATATAAGATGAAATTATTTATCATTTTTAAGTTTCAAGTATAATGTATCTGTTATTTACATGGTTTTATTTTTCTTATGATGAAATGATATCCATTCTTTTTATATGGATTATGTGATGATGGGATGATGTTTATGAAACTCATTTTATTCTTTGGGTTTTGATGAATGTTTTATGTTTATTCTGGGGATCAAGTAAAAATGATTTCATTATGAGATGGGTGGGGCCAATATCTCCCTCCAATGCATTGGGTAAAGATTTATATCTCATGAGATATACATGGATAGAACAATAAGGTAATCCAGTTCAGTGTTACCGGACTAGAACAAGGAGTGAACTCAATTCAGTAAGGGACTTTGTCCACTCTGATGGTATTGGAAACAATTCCATGGCTACTATAGAAACAATATCATGTTATTAATGGTTTCCACAATTACATTTTTAGTTCCCATGCTATTTTATCATTATTAGTGTTCCTTTATGATCTATACCTTACGTACTCCAAGATTTATTTCACAACTCAAGATCTTGATGTTTAAACTTTATGTTCATGTTTATATGTTCAAATGTATATGGTTTGTTTTATTTTCTCCATGTTTACCCTTACTGATCATTTGATCTCTCCCTTTATATTTTTTCTTTTCCCCATGATATAAAGAAAGATTTTAGGTAAGAAAACAAAAGTGGAAGATCTTTATGGGGGATGTTGAAGATCGTTCACCATGATTAGAAGATTATGTTCCGAGTTTCCAAAGACACTAAATTATTATGGTCCTTGGGTGTCATTTTTTTGTTATGTATTATGTATTCCGCAAAAGTAATGTAATATCCATGTACGTTAAGCTAAGGTCTCTACAGTTGGTATTAGAGGAAAGGTTTAGTTACCCTTTGGAAACTAGGACGAGAAAACATTAGTTATATTCCTAGAGATATTTCTAAGGTATGTCTAAGGATATCCTTAAGGATAAGTATACATATAGGTTATAGTCCTAGAATTACGGTAATGATATTAGAATTAAACCTAAGATGTTTTATATTGAAGGTACTCCCCCTTTATTATGTTGTTTTCCTAGCATGATTTTTGCCTCTCACACTGTTCTTTTTGGGTTTTAGACGATGGCTAGAACCCGAAGGAACTGTATTGATCAATGTAATGGACAATGCAATGATTTTCCTCCCCAACAACCAAATGTGAAGGGAGATGGAGTGAAAAATCTTATTTTTATACTTACACAAGCTATGAATCATTCTGGACTTCCAAAATGAGCAGAGGAAGGAACAATATTCTATTGAGTCCTTCATGAGGAAACATCCACCTTATTTCAGTGGGTCTTCTAATCTACATGTTGCTGAACAATAGATCAGTACCATTGAAATTATATTTTCCATACTTCATTGTACAGAGATTGAAAAAGTCATTTTGGTTGTTTACCGGTTAGAAGATTGTGTAGACCAGTGGTGAACTCTAATTAAGAATACAAGGCCCCAAGATGAAATTGAATTCATGGAATGGGACGAGTTCAAGAACTTGTTTTTCAGTAATTACATCCCTCGTATTCTTTGATTGAAGATGGAAAATGAGTACCTTGATCTTAAGTAGAAGGATGATGAATCTATTGGTTTATATGAAGTGAATTTTACATGGCTTAAAAGGTATTAATCTAGCTTTATCATCCAACCTGAAAGTAAAGTTGATTGATTCTTTAGTGGCTTAAAACCTGGTCTTTGAAGGGAATTATCCATAAGAGACTTCAGTAGCTATAAAGAAATTGTGTGTTTTGCTATCAAGGTAGAACTGGAAGTTGGTGTTACATATCCATCTCATGATTTTGACAAGAAAAGAAAGATGGAGTTCAAGGAAAAACCTCAGAAAAATGGTGAAATGAAGGTGAATGTTTCTTTATGTTCAAAGTGTGAAAAGAAGCATGGTTAAGGTTGTCTAAAAGGTACTAGAAAATGTTTCAAGTGTGGAAAAGAAGGACATCGAGCAGCTGAGTGCCGAAGTAATGGGAAAATGGATTCTAATGACTCGAATAGAGAAAAGATTACAGGGAACGATCCACCAACACTTCAATGCTACAAGTGCAAGGAAATGAGGAATTATGCTAACCAATACCATAATCCAAGGGTTAATGATGATCAACATCAACAACCACCTAAGGTGAAGGAAAAAAGGGAAGTCACATGCGATCACTATTAGTGATGTTGAGTATGGCAACGATGTGGTGGAATGATTAAGTGTTTATGTAATTGGATTCCAAAATAAGGTTGTGGTATCTCATTTATAGTATCGTGGAATATTGGAATATTTATGTATCGGTTTATTGTGGTTCTCAATAATATTATGTTTCTGGTAACCATGAAAAGTGATTGAAATATTTTTGGAAAGAAGATGATATGTGCATAATGAAGGGATAAAGAGAAAATAATATGTTCGATAGTATTCATGAGCTCATGAATGATAAAAGGACAAAGTGATATCATGATTTTAGTATATAGATTTTTTTTGGGATTTTGGTATGTGGAAAGAGTTAACTTTTGACAACATTCATGTTTTCACTAAGGTTCAATGGGTATTCATTTTTCAAGAGAATATATGATTAAGGTATTCACATGTTTGGAATGCGATCAATAAGATATATCTTATAATATATGGGGGATAAATTTTGGTATTCATGTGCGTGTAATGTGACATTTCCAGTAATTGTTTTCTTTATACTATGAGATTGGACAAATGTATTTTGGATAAGTCTAAAGATTGTAATAGATTATGTTAGACATCAGATAGTATTGTTTAAGTCTAGAACATTTTTCGATATTATTTCAAGAATGTTATAATGGTGAAGTTTTAGAAAAAGGACAACCTGCAGAATGGACGACAACCTGTCGCGTCGGACAAGGTTGCGGGAATCGAACAACCAAAGTGAGACATGCCTTTATCGCCTTCCATTGTCCTACAGGAAGTCCCTGGTTAGTAGAAATTAGTTTTATTTTATTAATCAGTATGATATTTTAAGAATAATTCTATTTTTTTGGAATCATATACAGTTAATGTCACCATAAGATGGACTTATGTATATAACTTTTACTGAACTTATGTTTGAGACAGATGGAATATCCTATCATTCTATCGCATGATCTACTAACACTTCAGGGATTAAAAATTCAACTTCATTTCTTTAAGAGATAAAGTGGAAATTGTTCAAGTTACAAACAATAGTGAGGTTGTACCAAAATCAAGTATGTATTTCTTTTAATTCATCAACATTAGGGAAATGTTCTTGAAAACCAAAATTGTTATCCTAGTACCCTCATATTCGATGAATCAGATGGTACCTTATATCATTGAAAATTTATGGCTTTGTGATTTTAGGCTTTTTCATAGCCATGTTCTCTACCACTCTTCAACAGAACATGATTTTTATATTTCTCTTTGATATGCATATTTTCACCTATGTTCTCCTATGTGGAAACCCAGTGATGAGTTAATTTGGGTAACCATTATGTTTCATAATTTATTTTCTAAAATTAAGTTTTGGTATTCCTTTTTACGATGTGGGTTTCTATGAAATTAACTTTCAAGTAGTAAACCATTTATAACCCCAATGAATTTCGAGGGTGAAATTCATTTTTAGGGGGGAGGGGAATGTAACACCCAGAAATTTAATGAGAAAGATTAATTAAAATTTTTTATGTATTTTGTTTTACGCTACACCAATATTACCTTGCGCTATATGCAACACCATACTAGCTTGTAGTATACGGAAGCACTATTCTTGTCTTGTGTTTCACGCAAGAGAGACCTTCCTCGATAGCGTGTGTTGTACACAATACTGAGTTTCACTAAACAACGATATATTGTTATAATATTATTATGAACTAGCCATTAGGAATATTAGTAACTAAATTTTTAATTTTAGGACATTATAATTCATCTTACACATATTATAGAACATGGTATGAGAACAAAATAAAGGTTTCATGTAAAATAAGTATTTTTCAAAAAATACAGTTTTACCGCCTTTTGATGGCGCACCCACATTAAATCTAGTTTTTTCCATGTTTATAATTTCAATTTGAAAAATAAAAGTTCTTCCTCAGAATCACGATATAAAAATTTCCTTTTGATAAATTTTTGATACTATTCAGATAACCGTAATATTTTGATGAATAGTAGAAATACGCTAAATTTTAATTGAAAACAACTTTTTTCATCGAGATAATTTATATGGTTAAATTATAATATTGAATGGTTTTAAATTATAAATAGAATATATTTTTACCATTTAATAAAATTTAAGTCATTATCATTAATTTTACATTTAATTCATAGTTAAAAAACATTTCAATCTTTTGCAACGTTTTAACTTTTTAAAACTAGTTTTCTCAACCATGAGATTAATTTTAAATTAATTACTGCAACATCTTTGTTTTGAATTTTGAAAAATGGATTCCATATTTGGATTCATTGGGTCAAAATTATGTTAATAGGTTACTTTTATTTTTTTGATATTATGAATAGTAACTATGGTAATTTTTATTTACTATAGTTAAAGGTAAATCATGTAATTAAGGGTAAAAATAAGATTATAAAATTACCCTAACACCTTCCAAAATTATATTGGATAAATAAAAGTCAACCCATATTACCTAAGGGTCTGAATAGATTCATTTCATGGACCTTTGACTATGAAAATTATATAATTATTATTAAAACCAAAGAAAGTGATAACATGTCACTCTCTTATATCTTATAAGTATAAAAATTTTAATTTAGTGATAAACTTCATAAAACATAGAAAATTAATTGTCTCCAGAAATATAATAAAATTATCTAGATCATTAGAATTTATTTAGAATTGTTTGAAGATTAAATAATTATCATTAATGATAACACAATAGTGATATAGAAATTATTTTATTGATTGAAATATCAAATAAATGGGTTTAAAAATATTAAAATAAATATTATATGATATAATTAATGTTCTCCACAAAATTTCTCAATGAATATGAAGTTTTTGGATTCGATTACAAATTTTGGATCGAATATATCCTCTTTGCGTAATTTATTTAAATTATAATAAATAAATAGTGTCAAAATAGACACTATTATTGTTTTATAAAAATAGAATATTATAAAATTGTTTAAAAATCACAAAAATATTTAAAAATTATAAATTGAAATTTATATGGTCGAAAATGTCATAAATTATACAATAATGGACAATTCACAACACAAAAGTAATTATTTATAACAATTTAAAATTTAGAATATTATTACCACAAAAACATTAAATAGATTAAATAAGGATAAATAAAGTTGATAAGGTTTAAAATAAATTTACAACATGTGTAAATTTTATTGGTTTATTCGATTACAACCATATATCATATTATCTTCATATTAAAGTCATTTTGGAAGTTTTTAAGTGGGGTTTGAATTTATTATAAATTAATATTTCTTATGTTTCCAAAGATGGCCCTCTCCTCCATTATAAAAGGGTACCTCCTCTCTCTCCTCCTCACACCACTTTGAGCCTTAAATCTTGGCCAAACCCTTCCAATTTCTCTTATCCACTTCTATAGAAACATACTAGAGGTCTTGGTTCTCTTCAAATACCAATGTTAATCCCCTAAGAGGATGTTTAGAAGAGGCGCATTGAAGAAGATGTAATATCCTTTACCGATTTTTTCAAAATCATTTCTTCTTCTACTTCCTATCTGTTTTTTGTTTCATAGTAAAGTAATAAAATTAGTATCACAATATAATTATATGTTATTATAAATATTAACCAACCCTATTTTACCTTCTATCAATCCTATAGAAAACAAAATCACCGTGCGTGCGTACATACGGAATACCGTCTCCACGCCATGGTGTAATCTGTTTCCCCCCCAACACATTACATGGATGGGTATAATGGTGTAAATAATACTATATGTGGTTATTATAACATTATACTAATTATGGGATATTATATCATTCACTCTAATTCCATTAAATAATTATGGGAACAATATCATCGCTTGTGCGTACATATGGATTACCGTCTCCACGACGCGATGAGATTCATTCTCGATGTTAACCATTCATGAATAATTATAAAGTATTTATAATCAATAATAATGATATATATGACATAATAATTCTACTGTATTTATGTATATATATGTGTGTGTGTGTCATCTACTTACTTCCATTCATGTCAATAAGGAAAGGAAAATCACGTTCATGTGTACGTACGACCTACCGTCTCCATGAACGGTGTGATTCATTTCATTTATATATCTATTATATATATATATATATATAATGAATATATATAATATATAAATCATTTTTTACATTCTGGAAGTATGTAAATCATGATATAAGTATTAATAATATCAAGAACAACAAGTCCAAACACGTATGATAAATGAAACAATTTTACCCAAAATGTTGCTTTAACATGGAATTAACAAAAGAATGGGTAATATAAAGTCATAAGTGAATCATATATGATATCATAAATATTATTATTGATCTGTTACAAGTTAATAATATGTCCAAACCCACTATACAAGAGTTTCAGACACGTACATATGAAATTGGACCTAAGGTAAGGGATAATTATCCCAATCTCATTCTTATCCGGGATTGTTTATTCGTAAGTATTTATTGGGGTTATATTTTTCATCCATGTCCATAAAAACGTTTTTCATAAAGTGTTTAATATTAATCCATGTATGTTTAAAGTCATGTTTACACCTCTTTTACTTTTACATTGTGTTATGGAAAGAATCTTTATTTTGTTCACCATACAAGGAACTTTTTGACTTTTCCAGCAAAAGTAAGAGGAGAATGTTTTTTTAACTTATACGGCATGAACAGATTTTTATGTTTTAATAACAACTAATTTTCATGAAGCTTAATCTACAAGTTTTCATGGTTATTTTCATTAAAATCCTTTTCTTTTAAAATTGTGTGGAATTTTGTGAAAAGAAAATGATTTTGAAGAAGAAAGGATATTTTCCTCAAGAATTCATTTCAAGTGTTTTATCAAAACTGTTTTCCATCTAAGATGAAATTATTTATCATGTTTATGTTCCAAGTATAATGTCTCTGTTATTTACATGGTGTTATTTTTCTTATGATGAAATGATATCCATTCGATTTATATGGATTATGTGATGATGGGATGATGTTTATGAAACCCATTTTATTCTTTGGGTTATGATGAATTTTTTATGATTATTTTGTGGCACAGGTAAGAATGATTTCATTATGAGATGGGTGGGACCTATATCTTCCTGCAATTAATTAGGTAAATATTTAATTCTCATGATATAGACATGGCTGGAAGGGAAAGTTAATCCAGTTCTATGATACAGGACTGAAATGAGGAGTGAACTCGATTCACTAAGGGACTTTTTCCACTATGATGGTCTTGGCAACAATGCCTTGGCTACTATGGAAATAATATCATGTGATTAATGGTTCCCAAAATTACATGTTTTATTCCCATGATATTTTATCATGATTAATGTTCCTTTATGATCTATTCTTTATATACTCCAAGATTTATTTCCCAACTCAAGATCTTGATGTTTAAACATTATGTTCATGTTTATATGATCAAATGTATATAGTTTGTTTTATTTTCTCCATGTTTACACTTAATGAGAATTTGAGATCACAATTTATGTGTTTTATTTTCCCCATGATATAAAGAAAGGTTTTATGTAAGAAAACAAAAGTGGAAGATATTTATGGGAGATGTTGAAGATCTTTCACCATGATTAGAAGATTATGTTACGAGTTTCCAAAGACACTAAACTATTATGGACCTTGGGTGTCATTTTTTTGTTATGTATTAAGTATTCTTCAAAATTAATGTAATTTCCATGTACATAAATCTTGCGTATCTAAATTTATGACCTACAACGTCATGTATATCCATCATATGGGATACACAATAATCATTTGTGTGAACAGAGGACTACCACCTCTCGAACTGAGGTCATTTTTTCTTCTATTACACCATTTAATGTTTGGGAATAATGATAGATTAATAGTTTATATATGATATATATTATTTTTATAATGTTATTATTATTCTATAGTTTCTATATCACCCAAACCTTTATGTTTTCCATTTTGTGGAAATACGATAATGTCTTTCTCATGTACTGTAGACTACCACCTCACGAAGTGGTATGGTTCATTCAATCATCACATAAAATATATTTAGGATGGATTTAATAAACATATTTAATATATATGACATAAAAAGTATTATTTAATGATAATATATCATATAATTATCTTTCATTTACTCAAGAAAGTAAACTAAAACAATGTTCATGTGTACGCACGACGTACCGTCTCAATGAATAATGTTTTTTATTTTATACCTTTAACTTTTATGAATCATCATAAATACAAATATATATATATATATAATATTCTTAATATTTATATCATTTTTATTATTATTTAAATTATTAAACAATGTTCTATAATAGGGGACCAAGAATAAGAAGTCAAAACATGTACAAAAAGTAAAGCAGTTATTATCTGAAACTTAATTTTAATAAGGATTTTTTATAAATGTTTAACATAAAGTAATAAGTAATCCACATATGGTATCATGTATATGAATATGTTTTTTTATTATTATAAGCACATATTGGTTATACATGATTATTGTATGTGTACTATGGAATTCAAGACTTATAGTAAGGGGATTTATATCTCACTTTTATTATATGAGACATATGTCATATTCAGCACTCATATCTTTTTATGGTGTATGTAATTAATATGAATATAATATATTAAAATTATCCTTATATATTTTATTATTTACTTATCCAATTTATGATCTCACTTTTTTGGGTTTTACTGTTCAAAATCAATCAAATTGGTAGGGTAATTTTGTATCAATTTTCCATCTTTGAGACAGATGTTGTGTAATGCTCCTATATTATTTTATTAGGTGTCTATAATTCCATTTAAAATGTTATATCAGGTATATACTTATTTTCATGGTATTATAAGTTTCATTTAATTTCATTATCTATTCCATTAGAAATTATTTTTATACAAAAACCACGTTCCGTAAAAAAAGTTTTCAAACATGATCTTATAATAATTTAAAGGAAAGTATTTAAAAGGTTTTCAATATGGTTTTAAAATATTTCATGGTATGTTTTAAATTTTATTCCCAATGTAAGAGGTTTTATAAATGTTTTATAATTTAAAAATAACTTTTTAATGTAGAAAGGATATTTTCCTCAATTAATGATTTAAATATCACATTTAAAATTATTTTCCATATAAGATGACATTAATTAGTGTTAGTCATGCATTTATGGGAATCTTATCCAAGGGTAAAATTATTATTATTTCTATAAATGGTTTATGTTCATGATTGCAAGGTCATTATGAATTCTGTTTCTTTTCCACATGTTATTGTATGATGATATAAATTTGAAACCCAATTCTTTTTATGGGTTATATTATGATGAATGGATTGTATTCATGCGGAACACATATGTATGGTTTTAATTATGTGATTTATGAGACCTATATCTCCCTCCAATGCATTAAGTAGCGATAAATATACTATGAGATCAAAGGGTACATGGGTGGTTATCCAAAGCCTTCAATAAGAGGGTACATTGTAGGTCATCATAAGAACACAATAAGAGGGTATAGAGGAGGTCATCCTAATACCACAAGGAGACGATACACAGGGGGTCATCATAAGATTACAACACGAGTGTACATGGGAGGTCATATTAATCCGAAAACTAGAGTGTATGTAGGACACCATCCAAAGCATAAAGTAGGTACATGAGTGATTAGGACAAAACAATCATGTTATAAATGTATTGGTAGGTATCATTGATATAAGATTTTCTAAACATAGGTATATGCCAAAAATTCTATGGTATATACCATTTTTACACACTCATGAATCATGTTATTTGATTACATTATGATTTCTTTATTATGAACTACCAATAATTATTACATGTATCATGATTACGATGTTTTATATGCATGGTATTGTTTTTAAATTCTATTATATTGTTCTCATACCCATATCTTCATGTTATACAAATATATCTCTAATGTTTACCCTTACTAAGAATATTAAATTACCCATCCTTATATTTACACTGCTTAGGTTATGAAGAAAGGTTTTAAGTAGCGGTAATAATGTGGATGATCATTGTGGAGACATTGGAGATTTTTCACTTGACTAGATGTTTTTGTTCCATGTTTCTAAAGGTATTATACTATTACAGTTCTTAGTGATTCATTTGTGTTATGTACTGAATATTTATATAAAAATATGTAATATTCATGTATGAAAATCATAACTCATTATAATATATCCATGTATGATATTTATTACAAGCATTATCTATATTAAATTTATCAATTGGTGTTTCATATCTCTTGTGTGATCAACTTTAAACGAATAAATATCGGTATGTTTGATGAAAAACGTGTTGAGGGATATATTTCTTTGTTATCCAAAAAATATAAGAGGATGTTATTTTTTTCAAAACATTTATTGGGAATAAAGATATTTCTACTCATTTGAATATGTTAGGACACACAAAGAATGAAACGTTTGAAATGAATATAAATACGGATACCATTACAATATTTATTTTTATTATATATCAAATGTAGTTTTAATTTTTTAAAAGTATTTCATGTATTCCTTTCATAATGGTGAGTTAAAAGTGGTGGTTTATATTTAATTATATTTTGTTTCTATTATAAGAGGATATTATAATTATGATTATTGGTTAAATAAGGAATTATATGAACATAAATTTTCCCCCAAAACATTCTATACTAATATATATACCGTTTAATGAGGATAAATATTAGAAAAGAAAAAATGAGGAGAAATCTCTACCTTAGGTATCATAATTTAGTAAATGTCAATATTGTTGGTTGGAGTAGAGTACTCAAGAGGGGGGTAAATTGAAAATCTGTTTAAAAAATTTGGTCAAAAATGTATTCTTAAAAGGATTCTCCAAAAAAGTTAAATACATCCCATTTAATCAAGGTTATACTCTTATGAATGTTTGACTGTTTAAATAAATTTTTAGAAGATTTATTAATTTATAGATATCTTAATATTGGATATTAAAATTACTTTTTAAGATATTATATTAAATAAATAGAATTATAACTTATTTCCAAGATTAACTATCAAAGTAAATTTAGTGATTTCTTGATTAAACATTAAAATAGAGAAAACTAAAGTAAGCAACATAGAGGATATAAAACAAGTGTGGTTTAGTCTCAATCAAAGACCCAATCCACTCCACTTTCGGATCACCTACCACAAAAAAGTTTATATAAATAAAACATATATATATATATATCCTGTATCGGGATTTAAAACACTCTAAAAGACTATCCAGGTCACACAAACACTTCCACAGTTCTTAATGGGTATGAACAAAAGGTTTCAAACAACCTCATACACACTTATCTATGGGTATACACAAGTGTAAAAAGATGTTTGATAAAGGATATATTATATCATTTAGTTTAATATATGAGACAATGTGTATTTTTATACAGACACACACATGCTTCTCAAAAGATAAAAATAGTACATAAAAGATCATAAGTATATAGATTAGGTTAGAAGTGGTCTGAGTGTTAGTCTATACAACTCTGGACTTCTGAGATCAAACAAATGTAGAAATCGAGTCCTCTTGTGGAAAACATAGTATCATAAGTCAGGTAGATCTGGCTCATGTTATTCATGGTATTGATAATGGGAAGATGTGCTCAACGATTCTAATCTACGGTGTCCAACATGCTGATTCAAGAATGCTTTGTTTGTTCTTAAAGAATGATGAGTTGCATGTGTTGGATATTTTATAAAGAAAGATCGTCTAGTCTTCTTGGTTACGCTCTATATATATATATATATATTTCTACGCCTCACTTATCTTTTATTCTTTGAGTGCATGTGTTAGAGTCGATAGGTTTTGTGTATTATGCACCTCGTACCTCGTATTGTTAGGTGACCTGTCTATAAAGAAACATTAATTATGTAAGTGAATTTAAAATCTTCAAATATGATCATTAAAAAATAAATTATGAAACGACAAAATAGATTAAGAAATGGTATCACAGTTTGTCTGTAAATTGTGTCTCCATAAAACAGTGTCTCCTTGAAATGGTGTTTGTATGGTCATGGTGTCCGGATGGTCACAACATCTGGATGGTCATGGTGTCCGGTCACGGTGTTTGGGCACGATGTATGGTCACGATGTCTAGTCACGGTGTCTGGATGTTCATGGTGTCTGGTCACCTTGTCTAGTCATGGTTTTTGGGTCTATTGCCAGAAAAACATAACCAGCGGTAGACTCACAGTGTCTCAGACATAGTCAAATATCTATATTCAGACATAAGAATTGATATTTCGAGAATGGATTATACTTAATCCTTAATTAATGAAATCATAATAAAATAAATCAAATATAGTGTATAGTAATCAGACTGAATGTATAACCGTTAAAATCTTGATAGCTTTAATTAAAGTATAATGATATTAATCATCTGTACATATGATTTGAGATAGATTACACATGGTTAATAGGATTTACATAATATATATGATTTGTAATCATTAATACATGATTAATACATGAGGATTCCAACAATCTCCCACTTTTTTACAATCACAAATCATTTGAGTGAGGGAATACATATGTCTATAGTGTACATATAAAATATATATTTCTCTATTATTTCTTTAGTGGGCATATTTCTCCCCCTTTTGGGATTATCAAAAATAGTGAAAAAGAAATGGTCAGTAAAATATCACAATGCATTAGATAAAAAGAGTGTCATTGCAAATAGTAAACAACAAAATAATTGCAACTTCATCCTTATCAAAAGATATTAGTCACTATTCTTCATCACTGGATGGTCTTTTCATTTCCCTTAGTAGTAGTATCAGAAGAATAATCCATAGGAGAAGAGGTTGAAGTAGAGGAAGGGAGTGAACCAGTGGACATAGAAGGTAAAATGAGTCCTTAAAAAATATAATGGGAAAAGTTAGGGGGAGTAGAGGACTGAGGCAATTGTTGATCGAGGATTACAGGCCTCATTTAACCTAGGTCCTAACAAACATACATAGATGAGGATTCTAGGGAAGAGGTGAAGAAAGGAAAACCATATCTCAAAGGTGCAGCTACGTGGGAAAAATGGTAGTACTCTGAACATGAAGATAAGGCCTTAAAAGCCTGATAAAATTAGAAATTATCTCTCCACCATACTGCAAAACTTTTTCAAATCCATAATTGTTCTCCATAAACATGTCCAAAACGAGTGAAATATGTGATATTTTGGACTTGATTTTTGAATGCTTGAGTAACAGGAGGAATCCTTAAATTTTACACAAGGTACATTATATGGTTGGTCATGTCATTTTTAGATAAGATCTGATTGAAGTATAAGTCCACTTTCGTGGAAATTTCTTGTTCATCATCATATTCTATCTTGGAATGGATTCTCACAAAATCAATAACTCAGACACTATTTTTATTAACTTCGTATAGAGATTATTTATCAAATCCATTAATCACAACTTGAAGTTCCTCTTTCACAACTGTTCTGAGAATATCAATGTCTAAATAAGGTTGAGAAGATTGTCCAGCAGTACGAGAAGCAGTGACAACTGGGTAATGTATTTCAGTTGATTTATCTCTTTCTGAAGGCACCCCTTATACTCATCAGATAACTTATTATGTCCAATAACAAGTTCATGCATCTCTTGGAAAATATTCTTATTTATTTCTCATACTTGGTTAGCTAAAGAGGTTAGATGAGGATGAATCAGTGAGGCTACTTCCTATGGGGACTGAGTAACAATATTCTCAACTGGAGGAGAAGCAAGTTCTAGATTTGAGTTCAGCACACTATGCATATCTTCAAAAATACCTCTTAGAGTATTTAATTCTAAACTAACAGTTTATTCTCAGCTCTGACTTCATGAAACTCATGAAGCATTTAGGTATGAATATTCCATATGACTTTTTCCAAAAACATTGAAGTATCTCTTTCACATAGATTTGTTACAGGAGCCAGTTGGGTATTTATAAGTTTCTCAACTCTAGCCAATAGTGTAGCTCCAAAAGCATTCATATCATCCTTATTTACCAAGTGTAAGGGTTATTTTGAGGGCATAGAGAAATAATATTAGATAGTATTAGGTACTTTGATAAAGATAACTTAAAGGAAAGATTCCATTTTCAAGTGAAACATAGTAGAAAGATTAAGACCTTTGACTGTGACTTCCTGTGAATCATTCCGATTGAAATAACTATGAAATATATACCATGTATCTAGTTAATTTGGTTCAACCAGATTATGCACTTTAATATATTCCAGACTCGGGGGATTGGTTGCGCCCAAATTTACCCTACCGGTAAAAGCGGTCGTTGAAGTACAAGTAGGGATCGAATCGACAGGGACCGAAGAAGAAACCTTGAGACACTTTGATTAGATGTGGGATTGGCTATGAAGTGGCCAACTATGGTGTTGATTGATTTGAAGAAATATTTATTTAATTTAAAGAACAAAACCAATAAAATTACTTTAATTAAAACAATTAATTAAGGTGAGTTGATCCTAGGTTGTCTCTTGGTCTTTATTGGATATATTTGTTTTTCATTTGATTTTCTGTTCATCGGTTCAAGAGGTATCCATTAAATGAAATAATTCCTCAATGTCATTCTACAATTTAATCCATACACATTTTCAAGTGTAATCACCAATTCCCTTAGAGGATCAATTAAATGATCACTCCAAGTAATTGGATTGTACAAGCACTCAAAATATGTCGTCGTTAAAGTCGGTGAAGACAAAGAAGAAGATAAATCAAAGAAAGGAACTCTTACAATAAAGAACAAATTTAAGAATTTAATAACATAAAATAACATTCAATCCAGCCCATGCAACTCCCTAGGATTATACCATAAAATTTTAACCCTCCATTGATGCTATTATATCAATGGAAGTAGGTAGTTGACTTAAAGAAGTGAGATTGAAGAAGAAAAACATTAATCAAAATGAACACTCCACCGTTGTGTGATGAATTCACAAGTGCGGGTGTGAATAAATTCACACTTAGATTCAACGGTATAAACTTGTGAAGAAAAGGAAAATAAAAAGTTTAGAAGAAGAAATTTTATGAAAATACTAAACGTGAATTAAAAACTTTCATTATAGAAATTGACGATGCCATTACAAAACGAAAGTGGGAAATTACAATTGAAAGAAAAACTTGGATTCAAAGAAAAAATGTTAGATAATTATTCCCTTCACCACCAGACCCTTATATAGGAATATTATGAGCCTTAGGTCCACCCCCAACAATAAATTCACCCCCCAACAATTAAGAGAGTCAAAGGGAGGGTGAAGAATCAAAAGGAAATTAACGTTACAAAGTTGACCACAGAACCAGCCAGATTCATCCTCCATTTTGACGTGTGCGTTTGACACTTCATACGGAAAGACCTCAAGGTGTCATAAATATAAAATATCTTCTTCCATGTGTCTTCTAGAAGCTATAAAAAGTTCAGGTGATTTGGTTTATCCGTTTTGGAGTTATGTTTAAAATGGTGGGTTGTTTTTATGAGAATTCTGCTATGGCCCACCATTTTAATTCTAAACTTCAGCCCCTTGTATCTCATTGAAATATTCTGAATTAGCTCTAACCACAGTTGAATAAAATGATCCATATATTTTGATATTTCTAATGTAAAAAATTTTAGCTTTATTGGACTTGTTTTGTGGGCCCCACACTTTTTTGATGGGCCTTAGGCCCAATATGCTTTCTCCAGCAAATTTCTGCATTCAGGTGCAAAATTATCCATCTTCCCTTGGGATTCATCCAAAGGACCTACAAGATAAAATGTTCCAAAAAAAGTGATCAATAATATCACATAATTTCAAATAGATTAAATGAATATAATGTTGTCCACAAACAATTGAATGATTGGGCCCAAATTTTCATTTTAAACATGAATTGCATTTAAGATGAGAAATGAAGTTCTATTTATGTAATGCACTAAAAAAAATGTTTATGGACTTTGGAACAATGAATATAAAGATAATAACAATGAATATTAGCCACGTTAAGTGACTAATAAAACCCCCCAACTTGAGTTTTTCTAGTCCCGAGCAAAATAAATTACAAATATGAAATTCAAATCCTCTTTTCCAAAAACATTTTAATACACATTGCTCACCCAAAGACCTCATACCAACAAAAATTATGAACCCCATCAATATCATTTAAAACAAGCTAGTTCCATAAGCATATCCCAATCCCAAGCCCATTCTTTTGTTCAAATTCATCTCCACATTTCAACCAATTCCAATTAAGCATGATAAAGTGTTGTGCATCACAAAAGATATGGGGCCCATTTTATTGTTCAAGGAGAAAAAATGGAAGCGTTAGGTGGGAATCACAATAAACCTTAAGATGAGTATCCAAATTTTTTTTGTTTGTTTGTTTGTTTTTTTTATAACCACAATAGATATGAAAGGAATAACTCTGGGAAAGACAACTATGGAGTCGCGATCCCCAAGTGTCAGATGCCACACATATTGTCAATTCCATTCTCTACAATATAGATATAAAGCCTAACTCTGGGAAAGACAACTATAGAGTCACAATCCCCAAGTGTCGGATGCCACGCATTTGGACAAAACATTGCTCTATGTGGTCATTATTTTTTTCAATTTTTTTTTGTTTTGTTTTTTTGTTTTTTTAGATACTCAAATTAAACTAAAAGTGGCCCCAGAACCCTTTGCTATAATAAAAGGGACCCAAGAACTCAAATTTACACCCACGATCCAATAGACGTACGTTGTGGCATTTTTATTAAGAGGTTGAAAATGTAAACTTTGAAAAATCACATTAGACAACGGCACTTTCCCAAAACTATGCTCATGAACTTAAACTTGCATTAAAATCATAATCAAATCATCCAAATTTTTCGATATCCAATTTCAGAGTTTGCAATGTGTGTCATCATGTTCAAGGTTAATGTAATTTTTTCTTTCCATGCATGTACTTATTAAAAATAATAATTTTTTATTTCATCTCCCCCCAACATAGAATAACATTGTCCTCAGTGTTTAAAGAAAAGAAAATTTAGAAGGGGGTAGGGGAGGATTTCAAAGAGTAAATTATAATCATGGAATGAAGTCACCTGGTGGTTGATGATGACAGTGCATTCCATTGTCTCCCTTCACTCCTGGATTTGGGTCTCAGCGGATTGGATGGTGGTGAATGGATTCTCCTTATGACTTATGACATGTCCTTTTATATTTTTTAACCTATAAAAACATAAAAATAAAACAAAACAAAATAAACTGATGATACATTGTCTTCTTTTTAGATTTATGGGTAAGGTATTACTCAGAGATCATGCCACATGACACGGATGAATATGGCGCTCCCCTTTCATACCCACCCTTACTCATAAAAGAAGAACAGGTCAACAGTCTATGTTAATTTATTATATGTAAAAAAATGATTCAAAATGATTATAAACATGAAAAACATGGGTTGCCTCCCATGCAACGCTTTTGTTTAACGTCGTTAGCTTGAATTGAACCCCCCAACTTATCCAATTCCAACTTTCAAAATTTTAATGAACCCATATTTCTCCACTTCAACAAGATTGAGATTTATTGTTTTTTTGAAATTTGTTTCGTATGAAATCTTATTTTCTACAATGATTGGTAAAATCCAAGGAATATCTAAAATGGTTGATCGAGTTGTTTCTATAGTCTTTCCTAAGACACCAAGGATCATTCCTACATTATTGATTTCATGATATGGATGAATGATAACTTAAATGTCTTATTTATCACCAATGATGGGATGCCTCGGTGGGGAAGTAAGGACATTGATTTTGAGTTCAGGTTGGATAGGACATTCAAACACAGATAAGGAATTAGAATCAAAATCAATTTCATTTTCATCATTTCCCAACACAATTGGTTCCATTTGAATTGAAGATTCAACCTCAAAGTTTTCTAGATGGGTTTCATGAATGGGTATGGATTTGATGTTTGTGATTTCTTCTAATGGTTCAGTGATTAGTGTTTCTATAAAATTATCATTAGAGAAATATTCTGGGCATTCAATCCATAAAGAAAAATTACCCTCTTGTGAATTCATGAAATCAATTTCATCCTGATTTAAACACTCATTAATAATTCCTTCATGTTTTTTGGCATGACTTTCAACATTACCTGACCAATTATCTTCATTATCCAACTCTGTTTTCCCATATTTTAAAGTGGGTTCTTCACTAAATTCAAATGAGTTATGTGGGAAACAATATTCTTCTATAAGTGATGTGGAAGTGACAACCTGAGTTAGAGTGCGATCCAAAAATGATTCAATGCTTTGTAGTTCAACTCTCATGGATAAAACTTCTGAATTCATTTTAACCATTTTTTCACACAAATGTTCAAGAATTTTTTCAGGATTAGGATTGATAGATGTTTGGATGTCATGAACTTCATTAATTTTGATCTCTTCAATCATCCTTGAGAGGTATGGAAATCGATCCTTTAAATAATCAGCATCCCATTGATTGTTCATGTTATCGGGTATGGGGTATTCATTCAAAGGTTGATCAAAGTAATTAAAAATATTGGTGATTACCAATGTGGATTCTCTAATCGATTCCATCTTGAGTTTTTGAAATGATATTTTTGATTAAAGTCCATTGTATTTATTTGGAAATTTGGAATTGTGATTTTCAGAAACCAAAAAAAAAGAAAGGGGAAAAGAGAAGAGAAACAGAGATGAGAATAGAGAAATTGGGGTGAGAAAAGAAGATGAGTGTCTAAGGTACTTACTTGGGTCCCCGGCAACAGCGCCAAAATTTTGTTGCTCCCAAATTTACTCTACCGGTAAAAGAGTTCGTTGAAGTACAGGTAGGGATCGAATCCACAGGGACCGAAGAAGAAACCTTGAGACACTTTGATTAGATGCGGGATTGGAAATGAAGTGGCCAACTATGGTGTTGATTGATTTGAAGAAATGTTTATTTAATTTAAAGAAAAAAAAACAATAAAATTACTTTAATTAAAACAAATAATTAAGGTGAGTTAATCCTAGGTTGTCTCTTGGGCTTGATTCGATATATTTGTTTTTCATTTGATTTTCTGTTCATCCGTTCAAGAGGTATCCATTAAATGAAATAATTCCTCAATATCATTCTCCAATTTAATCCATACACAATTTCAAGGCTAATTAACAATTCACATAGAGGATCAATTAAATGAGCACTCCAAGGAATTGGATCGTACTAGCACTCAAAATGTGTCATCGTTAAAGTCGGTGAAGACAAAGAAGAAGATAAATCAATGAAAGGAACTCTTAAAATAAAGAACAAATTTAAGAATTTAAGAACATAAAATAACATTCAATCCAGCCCATGCAACTCCCTAGGATCAACCCATAAAATATTATCCCTCCATTGATGCTATTCTATCAATGGAAGAGGGTAGTTGACTTAAAGAAGCGAGATTGAAAAAGAAAAACATTAATCAAAATGAACACTCCACCGTTGTGTGATGAATTCAGAAGTGCGGGTGTGAATAAATTCACCCATTAATTCAACGGTATCAAAGTGTGAAGAAAAAGAAAATAAAAAGTGAAGAAGAAGAAATTTTATTAAAATACAAAACGTGAATGAAAAACTTACATTAGAGAAATTGACGATGTCATTACAAAACGAAAACAGGAAATTACAATTGAAAGAAAAACATGGATTCAAAGAAAAAATGTTAGATGATTATTACCTTCACCACCAGACCCTTATATAGGCATATTAGGAGCCTTTGGTCCATCCCAAACAATAAATTCTCCCCCAAACAATTAAGAGAGTCAAAAGGAGGGTGAAGAATCAAAAGGAAATTAACGTTACAAAGTTGACCACAAAACCATCCAGATTCATCCTCCACTTTCACGTGTGCGTTTGACACTTCATACGGCAGAACCTGGAGGTGTCATAAATATAACATATCTTTTTCCATCCGTCTTATAGAAGCTATAAAAATTTCAGGTGATTTGGTTTAGCCGTTTGGGAGTTATGTTCAAAATGGTAGGCTGTTTTTATGAGAATATTTCTATGGACCACCATTTTAATTCTAAACATCAGCCCCTTGTATCTCATTGAAATATTCTGAATTAGCTCTGACCACAATTGAATAAAATGATCCATATTATTTTCAATTTCTACTGTAAAAATATGAGCTTCATTGGGCTAGTATTGGGGGCCTCACATTTGTTTGATGGGCCTTACACCCATTATTCTTTCTCCAGCAAATTGCTGCATTCAGGTGAAAAATTCACCATCTTCCCTTGGGATTCATCCATCGGACCTAAAAGATAAACTGTTCCAAAAATATTGATCCATAATATCACAAAATTTCAAATACATAAAATGAATACAATGTTGTCCACAAACAATTTAATGTTTGGGCCCAAATTTTCATTTTAAACATGAATTGCATTTAAGATGATAAATGAAGTTCTATTTATATAATGGACTAAAAACAATGTTTATGGACTTTGGAAAAATGAATATAAAGATAATAACAATTAATATTAGCCACTTTCAGTGACTAATCATGGATGCTACCCCTCAACCGGTGCATCCTTCTCAGGATAGAGATATTTAGATCCTTAATCTATTTCCACTATTTCATCCTGGATTTTCTCATCCATTTATTATCTCTTCAACTGAAATTCTAGCCTTATTCTCTCTTCAATAGTAAGAATAACTTCAGATGCAGTTTTTTCCTCTATATTTTTCTTACCAGCATCTTCTTGAACCAGAGACAAATATTCTTCTATATTCTCTTCTACAACTTCCATTTCTCTTTCAACATAAACATATTCTTCTTTTAAAGAAGGTTGTTCTTCCAAATCATAAACCTTTTCAGGAAAAAAAGAATTTTTTTCCCAAAAATGTCTTAATGAAGAGGTTCATTGTTATCCTTATTTTGGATAGTTTCTATTGTATGTGAAACAACCTTTTCTTCTTCTTCTTCTTCTACTGAATACTCTACAAATTCATCTGGTTCTAAACGAGGATCAGAAAAACCTTTAGGGTTTGAAAAGTGTTCCACTAGATTGAACGTTTCATAAATCATGTTCTTCTCTTACAACCAAGCTTTTCTCCATCGATTCCAATTGATTTTCATTCTCTTTATAATAACTTTTGAAAGGAAGAACTCATAATCCTTGACCAATTCTTCATTTGGTCCAACCAATACCTTTGCATGAAACATGGCTGAGATAAGGCTAGAATAAAACATGGAGGTTTACTTAGAGGTTTTTTTGATAAACTAGCACTTATGGTTTATAATATAATTTCAAAGGTAAATATTATGTCCATTTTCATTATATGTATCAAAAATACATCCTGATAATTTACTATAGTGAAATCACCTTTTCTAGGGCTAATTAGATTCTATAAAAACATAAATCGGAGTCTGGTTTCTCAATCAAGTCCCTTACCTATAGCTCTCCTCATATATTTATTTCTAGTCAAGCATCCCAAAGCATATTCCAAAACAAAAATCTCACTTGTGGGTGGAGGACCTCTATGATAGTCCTCAAAAATACCATCATGTGGTATCATATGGAATCCATCCCATAACCTCAAGGAAAACATAAATCTATGGACATTTATCCAGCTTCTTACAACATAGCCAACTTCAGAATCAAAAGAAAATTGATCATACTGGTAAAATTATGCAACTAACTTCATGTAGATAGGCTGATCCTCCTTTGTAAACTAGTCTTACCATCCATGATCTGTTAATACATTCAAAACTAGAGACTTACTCGACATAATCCACTTTGGGTAAATCTTTTTTTCAGGTACAACTACTCTATTCACTAGGATCAGATTCAGAGGGCTCTCGGGTGCTATCTTCAGCATGTTTTTCCTCTTCTTCATTGAACTGTGTTCCTTAGGAGTTGACGATGATTGTCATTTCATACTAGACATTCACTAAATTTTCGAGAGAGAGAGAGAAGGGATGAAGGGTTGAATAAGGGTTACGATTTGAGAGAAGAGAAGAGAGAATGAGTGAATAACGAGTGATAATTTTTTTATTTTATAATTTAGGGATAACAATCATCGTGATAAAAAAAAGAACACAAAAGTAAAAGGGTAAAATAATTAATTATTGTGATACAAGATATAATGTATAAATAAAACAAAAAGGAATCTGTATGGTGAGACAGTAACAGACTCTCACAGTGAGACAATAACAGGTGGTCATAGTGAGATCGTAATAGTGTGATTTCTAAACTGTCTGACTATATTTTTTGAGACAATAAGTGTTAGACAGTAACCAAGAAATTGTAACTATAAGACCATAAACATGATATAGTAAGTTTTAAGAAAGTAAAACTATAGAATTGATAGTGTTAAACAGTAATCTTAAGATAGTGATTTTTGAAACCGTAAAATGTGAAACAATAAGATATAAAACATTAAGATATGAAACAGTAAGAAATGAAATAGTAAGATAACTGTTGACCTCACCTATTTTGATAATATCAATTATTTTTCAATATGCTTTGATAATCCCAAATAATGTTTATCTTTATAATAATTATTCATTCAATATATGACATCATATTATTAAGTTGATAAAATATCAAATTGATCATTGGAATTTGTTAATCAATGGTTTTCTATGTTTATACTTGTTTAGAAATGTTACTGACTCAATCTGATTATGATTTGCATAGAACATATAATTATTATGTGTTGAGTCACAGATACATACCTACCGGTACAAAGTCTACCAATATGTAAAGGTCATAGATAGACCAAGATTCCTATGACATAAGGTCACTGGTACATTGTTACCGATACAAGCTACTGATACAAACAGACAGACAGACATTTACTGATATTAAGTCCACAAATACAAATACACAGCCACCGATATAAACAGACAAAGTCCACCGATACAGACAGATACCAATAGACAGCTACTGACACAAGTTTGCTGATATAGACAGACGACTACCGCTACAAAGTCTACCGATACAAGAATGTCACCAGTATGGGTCACTGATATAGGAGCTACCGATAGAAGAATCTACCGATAGAAGGAGCTACCAATTCAAGCGGTCGACCGTTATAAAGAGTGACAGCTACCGATACAGACCTACTAACTCATGTCCACCGATTCAAGATCACTGATACTAAGAGCTACCGATGGAAACCAGTCACTATATCTCTAAACTATATTACTATTTTTTTTATTTAGCAATGGTCATATGTGATGTTTTTAATGCTTCAGCCATTAATTAATGATAGTTTTTGGAATGTTAGGAACCGTACCTCGTACCTAGAAAAAGTTAATCATTCCTATTTCCAAAGTTGAAGATATATATAAGGGAACCTCTAACTACTAAAGATTGTGATGCATAGAAGAATAAATAAGAATACATTCTGAGTCTGTAGAACATGATCATTCAAGGAGTAAATATCTTCAACGATTTCACTTATACTCAAGATGATCAGACTAATCAACATGGACCTAGAAGTCAAATACAAAAACGACACACCGTTTTTCTTGACAAAAACCATAGAAGGACTCAAAACTTCATATGAATCAATAGAAGGAGTACAGAGCTTCAATCAAAACACATAGATCATTCGAAAAACATCTCTATTTTTTTAGCTCTATTGTGTTTCATTTATTTACATTTTGAGAAATTTGTGTTCTGTATTTACACACTCACTCTTGATCCTAACTGAAGGATATCTAATATCCTCACTCAATCTTTTTAAACCCTTACTTTATTCCCACTGTGAATTGTGTTAGAGATCAAGTGTGACCTGGATAGTCTATGTGCTATTGTTTTGGTTTTTCCCACGTAGAACTATGGTAGAGGTCATAGGACCTGGACTGTCTTTGTACTGTTGTTAACCCTGATCTAGGGTGTGGATCAAAGTTTATATAAACTGTTTGAGAGGACTAAGTCTCAGCATGATACTGAACCTCTTGTTTTAAACTGATGTGCTTGTTACCTTTGTTAAAACTATTTGGAATATTCTTCTTCTAAGTACGTTAAATATAAATATGTTTTAAAGTTACACGGATAGTTAAACTTGAATGTATTTGTATGTATTGTAAACCAGTGGGTTAGTTTCAAAAGATAATCTAATATTCAGACTAGATTAATTGAGAACTAATCAATCTCTTAAGAACCTAACTAAACCTTTACTATATTACAAATTCACTATAGTTTAACTTGTTATTTAAATTGGGGTATTTTTTTTAATATAAATCTTTTAAACAGAAATTTTTAATTTGAAATGAATTCACCCCCCCCCCCTTTGAGTGTCCACTCAGACCAACATTTGGTATCATATAATTGTTATTAATAATGGATTTCCAAATACTCTGTTTTTAAACTGTGATTTTAGTTGTATCTTAAAGATCTTAAATTTCTATTAGTTCTAAATTTTTCCTCTTTAAAAATATTTTCTAAAATCTAATTCTGGATAATATACTTGAAGGTGTTGCTAACAACATGCCACCTTTATTTAGGGTGTTAATTATTCCCAATGGAAACTGAAAATGAAATTTCATTTAGAAAGTATAGGATTTTATATCTGGACTACAATAGTGATTCGGTATAATATTCCAGAAACTGAAAGAACTACTTTGGTTGAACCTACGAAAACTGTGTGTAATAATAATTGTAAAGAAATGAGTGCTTTGTACTCTACATTAGGAGATGAAGAATTTAATTGAATACCTGCTTGTAATACTGCTTATGAAATCTGGGATACTTTGGCTATTTCCCATGAGGGAACAACCAATGTTAAGGAAATGAGATTGAATACCTACACTATTATGTATGATAATTTTAAAATGAAGCCTGATGTACCTATTTCTGACATGTATCTCTGGTTCAATGAAATTGTTAATACAATGAGCTCACTTTGAAAAGATGTTCCTGCAAAAGAGAAAATCATAAGGATACTAAGATGTCTACCAGATAGATAGAGAGCCACATCAGTTTCAATTAGAGAATCTTGTGACATTAGTGCCTTTCCAGTCAATGAACTCATTGGTAAATTAATGTTGTATGAAGAGGAGCTGAAGGTAATCAAGGAAGAAGATGATGAACCAATAATGAAATCAGTACCCTTCCAGACCTATGCTACAAAAACTAAGGACAAGGAGAAAATTTAAGCTACATGTGATAGTTCAAGAAGTAAAGAATGTGAATCTGACAGTGATGATGAATTAGCTCATATGGCCAGATGATATAAGAAATTTTATAGGAAAAATAAACTCTTTGGAAAATACAATTATAAAGGAAGGTATGGTAGTAATGGTCATTGGAAGAGGGATTGGAAAACAACTGATAAAAGTGATGACATAGTCTTCTACGAATGCAAGAGAAAATGTCATGTGAAACCTAACTGTCCAACATATTACAAGAAGAAATATGAAAACATTGAAAAAAATATAAAATATCTATGAAAGAAACCTGGAGTGATTCAGAAGATAGTTTGAGTGATTTAGAATCTACTTAGGATGAAAAATCTCACAAAGCTAATATGTGTTTCATGACAAACAGATCTGAGGTAACATTGGATACTCCTGCTTTAAATTATTATTATTCTAGAGATTAATCTAATTCTAAAAACATGACTAGTGAAGAATTATTTGAATATTGTAATATGATAGAAGATACTTGCAATGAGCTGAAAGATAAGTACAAATCACTAAAGAAATAGTATACCTTGTGTAGTACTGTTAAATCTGATCTTAGTATAGAAAAGGAAAAGAATTATCAACTGTTAAAGAAGAATACTCAACATAAATTGTCTAATGAGAAACTTATAATAAACATAGAGAAATTCACTAATGGAATGAACACTCTTACACAAATTCTAGGAAAACAAGTAGCACCAAAATATATTACAGGTTTAGGCTATCAGCGTGGACAGAGACAGATTATAAAAAATAGACATATTCCAAAATTTGGACAGTATGCTGCTAGATCCCGCACTGGAAATTATTATGTATCAACCAGCTATTCACATAGTTATAGATAAAAAAAATTTTATCTTTCAAAATCTTTTGAATCTATTGATTATATAAAACCCATTAGACAAATTTGGGTACCAAAAGTTTTTCTTTCTTACTTGTATGGACCCAAGAAAATATGGGTACTAAAATCATATTCTTTCTAAACCTAATTTGTAGGAATCCTCCTTAAAAAGTTGATATATGAAGACATGGTACTTGGACATTGGATGTTCAAGACACATGATAGGATATTTTTCATTCTTCAAGAGCTTAATCAAGGGTGATGGTGGACATGTCACCTTTGGTGATAATTCAAAAGGAAAAATCATCGGCTTATACCAGATTGGTAACACTGATTCAATTTTAATTTCTAAAGTATTATTTGTAGATGGATTAAAATACAACTTGTTAAGAATTTCTTAGTGGTGTGATGATGGTTTCAATGATAAATTTGAAAATCATGCTTACATTATATTTGATTCAAAAAAAGTTTTGGTATTTACTGCCTTGAGAAATAAAAATCTATATGCTGTAGATTTAAATTCTTTATCAAAATAAAAGGTTAATTGTTTAAATGATTTTCATAAAGAGTCTTGGCTTTGGTACAGAAGATTAGGACACTTCAATGTTCATTCACTTAAGAAACTGACTATGAAAAATTTAGTTAGAGACCTACCTCTACTAAAAATCCCAACAGACAAAGTTTTCACTCCCTGTAAAAATGGAAAGCAACATAATGTTTCATTAAAATTAAAGAAATAAGTGTCAAGTTCTCAACATCTTGAGTTGGTTCACATGGATTTATTTGGACCATCTAGAGTTTCTAGATTAAATTGGAAGCACTATGTTGTTGTTCTAGAAGATGACTTTTCTAGATATACATGGGTGTATTTTATAGCTCACAAAAGTGAATTTTTCTCTTACATTATTAAATACTCCAAGTTTGTAGAGAACATTAGTGGACTTATGATTATGTCCTTGAGAAGTGATCATGGCTGTGAGTTTGAAAATCGTGAGTTTGAATCATACTGCTCACACAATGGACACAATCATAATTTCTCTGCCCCTAGGACACCTCAATATAATGGTGTAGTAGAAAGAAGGAATAGAACACTTTAATAAATTGCAATAACTATTCTTAATGAGTATGACTTACCTATTTTTTTGGCTGAAGCTATCAATAGAGCTGGTTATATTATTAATAGAGTCTTTATTAGACCTATTCTTAAAAATACCCCTTATGAACTGTGGAATAATAAGAATCCTAATGTCAGTTACTTCAGAGTTTTTGGTTGAAAAGTCTTTATTCTCAATACTAAGGATAACCTTTACAAGTTTGCTTCTAAAAGTGGTGAGGGAATCTTTCTAGGTTACTCTATAACCAGTAAATCTAATAGAGTCTTTAACAAAAGAACCAAATGTGTGGAGGAATCAGTACATATCAAATTTGATGAAACTGATCCGCATGAACCTAAGTCTTCTCTTGAAAATCATGAAGAAGATCTGTCTATTCTGGGCCTTAATGATAAAAGCTGTTAACCTGCTGTAAAAACAAGTAATTTTGGAATTGTTTTAGAACCCGATTCTGTTGGAATCGAACATACAGAAGAACCTGAAATTTTTAGTCCTACCTTTACCAGATCAACTAGGATTCTAAAGAACCATCCTTTAGATGTTGTTGTAGGTAATATAGATAGAGGGACAAAGACTATAGCTTCTCTAAGAAATTAGGTTGAACATGAAGCCTTTCTTTCATATTTAGAACATAAAAATATCAATGATGCAATCAATGATGAATTTTGGTTAATGGCTATGGATGAAGAATTAAATCAATTTGAAAGAAACAATGTCTGGGAATTAGTTGACAGACCTAAGTACACTTTGACCACAGGCACTAAATTAGTTTTTAGAAATAAAGTTCATGAATTAAGAAATATCATTAGAAACAAAGAAAGGCTAGTTGCACAAGGGTATAGTCAAGAGGAAGGAATAAACTATGAGGAAACCATTTCACTTGTATCTAGATTAGAAGATATTATGATTATACATGCCTATGCTACTCATCTGAGTTTCAAGTTATATCAAAGGGATGTTAAAAGTTCATTTCTAAATGGTTTTATAAATGACTATGTTTTTTTGAACAACCACCTAGATTTACTAATCCTCGTGTTTTAAATCGAGTTTTAATCTCTCTAAATATTTATATGGTTTAAAACAAGGTCCAAGAGATATGTATCATAGACTTAGTAAGTTTCTTAATTCAAAATGCTTTTATAAAGGGATTTCTGATCCAACTATCTTTATCAAAAAAAATTATAAAGATGTTTTAATAGAGAAAATCTATGTTGATGATATTATTTTTTGATCTTCTAAAAATGATTTGTGTATTGATTTTTCAAAGAATATGGAAAATGAATTTGAAATGAGTTTAATGGGAGAACTGAAATATTTTGTTGGATTTCATGTTTTTCAAAATGAAAATGGTATTATCTTAAATCAAAGTAAATATGCAATGTATCTTTTAAAACATTTTTGTTTGGATAGTAGTAAGGGTAATGACACACCCATGAGTATCACTTCTATGTTGGATGCTGATGAAATTGGGAAAACAGTGGATCAAACCAACTACAGAGGTATGATAGGGAGTCTGATCTATATTACTTCTAGTCGACCAGATATTATGTTTAGTATATGTATGGGTGCAAGATTTCAAGCTAATACAAAAGAGTCACACTTTCTTGCTGTTAAAAGGATTTTCAAATATCTTAATCATACTATTAACTTAGTATTATTTTATACAAAAGGACAATCATTTGATTTAATAAGTTATTCAAATGCTGACTTTGTTGGTTGCAAGTTGGATTGAAAGAGCACTTCTGGAACATGTCATATTCTAAGTAAGTCCCTAGTATCTTGGTGTAGTAAAAATCAGAACTCTGTTGCATTTTCTACTGCTGAAGCAGAATACATTGCTGCTGGTAGCTGCTATGCACAAATTTTGTGGATGAAACATGCTTTACTAGACAATGGATATTAATTTAGACATATATCTATAAACTATGGTAACACTAGTGTAATTAATATTTCCATGAATCCTGTATCTCACTCTAGGACCAAACATATTGATGTAAGGCACCACTTTTTGAGAGATCATTACCAAAAAGGTGATATAACTCTTGAATCTATAGGTACTAAACATCAATTGTCTGACATATTCACCAAGCCCTTGAGTTCAGATAGGTTACATTACATTAAACATGAGTTATGAATGATAAAAATTATAGAATCCAAACCTCACCGTTAGCCAAACCTCACCGTTAGCCGAACCTCACCGTTAGCCATCCAAACCTGACCTTTAGTAAAACCTCGCCATTAGCCAAACCTCACCATTAGCCAAACCCCACTATTAGTCAAAACTCACTGTTAGCCAAACCTCACTGTTAGGCACACCTCACCATTAGATTCCTCACCTCTAGAGTCCTCACCACTAGAGACACCTCACCATTAGAGACACCTCACTGATAGACAAAACTCACCATCAGGGCTCTCACCAGTATATGTCACTGATATGTCATGTGTTGTGTGTTTCTCAAAACTCTTATTATTTTCGGTATAATTATTCTTATTACATTTCGATTCCTAAATGATAAAAAATAATCCTTAGTCACATTTCAATCCACCGCAAACTCTCCTCTCTTCGAATATATATTCTCGAACCCCCACATTTTGCGAGAACCCTATGTTATTTGATTGAAGATGGAAAAAACAAAGCTCCTGATAGTTAGGGATGAGAGTGATGAGCCGAATGTGAAGAAGCATAAAATAGGACCTAAAGATAGTGGTTGTGGTAGTAGAACAAGGTCAGGAAGGAATGTAGTGAACCTGAATTTACAAAATAGCGAAATTGTAATAGAGAAGGAACTTTGTGTAGAATGGATTATGTCCAGTAAGTCATTGATTATAAGGATATTTGAGGAGCAAGGATGGCTCGAATTATTCGCAAACAACAATGACCCCTATTATCCCAAGCTGGTAAAAGATTTTTATGCGTTTGTGTGATTTGAGAAATTTGAAGAGGATAATAGAATGGTCTCAATTGTTAATGGAAAGGAAATATCATTTTCCTTTGTTGAATGGGTTGAATGTTTGAAAGTCCCACATAAAGGCATTTTTGGGTATTGATTGAATACAATTCCTTCTACTAGTGATATTTTTCATTATGAAATTGCCTTGGAAGAGATCACCGGTAGTGGAAAACAAAGAATATTAGAGGCTGTAGAGATGGATGGAGAAAATAGACTGCTTTTCAAGTTCATCCAACATGTGCTAAGTCCAAGAAGAGGGGAATTTTCAAATCTAAGGTATCAATATATATATTTGTTTCATCTGTTAAGACATGGTGTTAAGGTGAATATGTGTAGACTGTTAATGATTCAGATTAAGGATATGACCAGGCCCAAATCATATTCCAATGCTTTATTCTTTTCTATTTTAATTTCGGTTATGATAAAATTGAAAGAAGTTGCGGAGTCTCAGGATAAGACAGGGTTTTTAAGGAACAATTTTTGCATAACAAGAACAGTTTTTAAATATATGAAGATTGGGTGGAACCCATGGAAAATGCACTGGGTAATTGACGATGAGAGTGTTTATGATATGTTTAACCCTGTTGAACATCCTAATAGGGCAGAAGATATAAGAGATCCAATTCTAGGACCTGATGAAGAGGAACCACAATATAGTGATGATACTTATGATGAGGATATCTCTGTAGCAGATGGAGGGGATCCTGATTTTCCCCTAGTCCAGCTGGTGAAGTGGTATCACATGAAAAGGAAAATCCTTCCTTAAACCTACCTAGAAAAGAAATAGTTATGGGTGTATGAAATGAAGAAGAACTTATTGATGAGGAAGACCAAGCTAGTTTAGATCATGAGAAGACTACCCCAGAGAATGAAGAAGAAAGATAATCTAAAACTAAAGCATATGTTTCTGCTTTCTTGAGTCTTAGTCCATTTATTGGGCACTACTCAATGCCTCCTGTGAAAATTAATGAAGTAAATAGAACTGCACTTTTTCAATTGGGATGGTTGTGGAAGATTCTTTTGAGAAATTCCGACCTGCTGAGGATGCTATTAATGTACATATATAGAAGAATGCACAGATTGAGAGGGAGCATCCTACCAGACATGGTACTATTTTAGTTGCTCATGAGATTGAAGATTGGGCTGAAGTCCCAGGTTTTGTAGTGTTTGGGTTATACTATTCTGATTTAGAATATGATACACCCATCAATAAACCTCATGTCACTTATAATATCCTTTCTAAAACGTTACTTGAGGACATAGTAAGAAAATATGATTTAAACCAGTTGAAGTCTGATCTCTAGACCAGTTTTGTGGAAGAAATGAAAAGAAAAGAAACCTCTTTAATATCTTCTATTCAGTATATGATGACTGATTCTGAATCTTGTGTTTTAGATGCAGTCGAGGCCTGCCATAATCAAGTTTGAATTTTGGCATAGGATGTTTAATCACTAAAGAATTCAATTATCTCTATGCAGTTTTATATGAGATCTAAATCTCAAACATACAAAGACTTGGCTTTGGTGAAGAGTGTAGTTGGCCAGATTGTATCATTTTTTGAGGTATTTAAGTCTTCTATGGAACAACATGTCAGCACCCAGGACTCTCTTGTGAAAAATCTCATAAGTGGGCTGACTAAATCCTTTAAGGAAACAGTTTCCTTTACTATTTCACCTACGAGTACTGCCAGGCGTTCTTTAGATATTGATCAGATTCGAACTATGATGAGAGAAGAGATTGGACATTCTTCTACCAGTGGCTCTATAGACTCTGCTGTTTTGTCCCATGTGGTGACTACCACTAGGGATATATGGAACATTATTCATAATTTTATGAGATAGGCCACTTCTTCTCAAAAATAGGTCAAAGACAAAGTGGATTTCTATTTACAAAGGATCTACACTAAGAATCAGTTGAACAATAATTTCAAGGTTTTGTTAGAAAACCTAAAACTACCTCCAATCACTCAGGATTTCAGAGAACTAGTAAGTAAGATGAGGCAGTTGACTCTTGCTCTAGATAAATTTATGGATAACAAGGATGATTCCATTGCTGCTATGGAAAGAGGGTGAGGGATCATAATGGTCTTTTGGAATCTGTTGCTACCATTTTATAATGTGGATAGTACTCTAATTATTGTACCTCCATCTCTACATGCCTCTACTCAGTCTGCCTCCATTCCTTAGTCTGACTCCATTCTTCAGATGATACCAACTCAAGAAATCATCCATCTCAGTCATATGATCACACAGAGAGCTACATAGTATAGGTCAGGAACTGTATCAGTCGCTCAGCCTCCATTGATCATCTCTGGTGTTCTTAATCCTCCACTTGCATCCACCATGCTTGAATCCTCTTCTTCTCCCAAGGGAAAATCACATGCTGAGGAGGTGGATTGATTAGTGTCTAGTAAATTTGATAGGAATCATTTGTATTCTTTTTGCCTCAATTCTGTATCTCTCAGTATTTTTGCCTCAAGAAATATACCTGATGTCATTCTCTTTTCCTGTATTTCTACTGATTATTAATTTTTTTTCTAATCACAAAGGGGGAGAACTATGATATAAAGCCTAATATTCTATTGATATGAAATATGAAGCCTAATATTCTATTGATATGAAGCCTTATATTCTATTGATATGAAATATGAAGCCTAATATTCTATTAATATGAAGCCTAATATATTTTACCTCTAGAACATTTGTTTTATAGTTTCACCTCTAATGCATTACTGATTATTTTGGAATTATAATATCATACATTGTGATTATCAAAAAGGGGGATATTATTTACCTCACCTCTTTTGATAAACTCAATTATGTTTCAATACGCTTTGATAATCCCAAATAATGTTTATATTTATAATAATTATTCATTCAATCTATGAAATCATATTTTTATGTTGATAAAATATCAAAATGATCCTTGGAATTTTTTAATCAACGGTTATCTATGTTTATACTTGTTTAGAAATGTTACTGACTCAATCTGAATATGATATTCATGGAACAGATAAGTATTAAGTGTTGAGTCACTGATACAGACCTAATAGTACATAGTCTACCGATATGTAAAGGTAAATAATAGTCTAAGCTTCCTGTGACACAAGGTCACTGGTACATAGTTATTGATACAAGCTACCAATACAAATAAGCAGATAGATAACTACCAATATGAAGTCCACAGATACAAATACATAGCCACCGATAGAGACAGACAAAGACCACCGATACAGACAGATACTGACAAATATCTACTGACACAAGTCTGCTGATACAGACAAACGACTACCGCTACAAATTCTACCGATATAAGAATGTCATCAGTATGGGTAACTGATATAGGAGCTATCAATAGAAGGAGCTACCGATTGAAGCGGTATACCATTATAAAGAGTAACAGCTACTGATACAGACCTACTAACTCAAGTCCACCGATACAATCTCACTAATAATAAGAGCTATCGATGGAAGCCAGTCACTATATCTCTAAACTCTATTACTATTGTTTTATTTAGAAAATATAATATTTTATGTTTTTAATGGTTCTTCAATTAATTAATGATAGTTGTTGGCATGTCAAGAACTATACCTCGTAACTGTAAAAAGGTAATAATTCCTATTACTGAAGATGAAGATATATATAAGGGAACCTCGATCTAGTAAAGACATCGATTCATAGAAGAAGAAGGAAGAATACATTCTGAGTCTGTATAACCAGATCATTCAAGGAGTAAATATCTTCAACGATTTCACTTACACTAAACTGATCAGACTGATCAACTTAGACCTGGAAGACAAATACAAAAACAACACTCTATTTTTCTTGACAAAAACCAGAGAAGGACTCAAAGCTTCATCTTCATCAATCCAAGGAGTCTATATCTTCACTCAAAACACATAGATCATTCAAAACTCATGTCTATTTTTTTATCTCTATTGTGTTTCATTTATTTACATTTTGAGCATTATGTGTTCTGTATTTACACACTTACTCCTGAGCATACCTGGAGGATATCTAATATCCTCACAAAATATTTATAAACCCTTTCTTTATTCCCACTATGAATTTTGGTAAAGTTCATGTGTGACCTGGATAGTATGTGTGCTATTATTTTGGTTTTTCCCACGTAGAACTATGGTAGAGATCATAGGACCTGGACAGTCTTTGTATTGTTGTTAACCTCGATCCAGGATTTAGATCAAAGTTTATATAAACTGTTTGAGAGGACTAAGTCTCATCTTGAGACTGCACCTCTTGTTTTAAACTGTTTTTCTTGTTACCTTTGTGAAAATTATTTTGAATATTCCCCTTCTAAGTACATTAAATGTAAATCTATTTTAAAGTTACTCTGATAGTTATACTTGAATGTGTTTGTATTTATTGTAATCCAGTAGGTTAGTTTCAAAATCTAATCTAATCTTCAGACTATATTAACTGGGAACTAATAAATCTCTTGAGAACCTAACTGAACCTTTAATTTATGAAAAAATCACTACAGTTTAGCTTGTTATTTAAATAGGGGTATTTTTTTAATTTAAGTCTTTTAAACAGAAATTTTTAATTAGAACACAATTCACCCCCCCCCTTTGAGTGTCCACTCCGACCAATAATAACTACTTAAGATTTATCATACCCAATTCATGTATGATGTAATCTATTCTCTCTGAATTTAGTGGTTTAGTGAATATATCGGCAAGATGATATTTAGTTCCAATTAATTCCAAAGTGATGTCACCTTTTTTATAATGATCTCTCAAAAAGTGTTGTCTTACATCAATATTTTTTTTACTAGAGTGTGATACAGGGTTTTTTGAGATGTTAATAGCACATATATTGCCACAATTTATAGGTACATTACTGAATTGATATCCTTAATTGAGTAATGTGTGTTTCATCAACAACATTTGTGCACAACAACTACCAGTAGCTATGTATTCAGCTTCTACAATAGATACTGCAATATAGTTTAGTTTCTTACTACACCAGGATACTAGTGACATGTCTAAAAAGTGACATGTTCTAGAGGTTCTTTTTCTATTTAAATTACAACAACCCAAGACGTCATCAGAATAACTAAATAATTCAAATTATTTTCCTCTGGGATAGAAAAATCCTAGATTGGGTGTATACTTGAGGTATTTGAAAATTCTCTTAACAGCATTTAAATGAGATTCATTAGTATTTTCTTGAAAACTAGAACACATACACACACTAAACATAATGTTATTTCAGGTAGCAATTAAGCAGAGTAAACATTCAATCATTCCTATATAAGTGGTTTGATCAACAAATTTTCCATCTTCATCAAGATCCAACTTACATGTTGTACTCATTGGAGTGTCACTAATTTTAGTGTTATCCAATCCAAAACGTTTTAAAAGGTCCCTAGTATATTTAATTTGATTTAAAATAATACCATCATTATTTTGAAAGATATTAATTCTAAGAAAGAATTTGATTTCACCCATTAAACTCATTTCAAATTCATATTGCATTATTTTAGAAAATTCAACACATGAAGAGTTTTTCGAAGATCCAAAGATAATGTCATCTACATAGATTTGAACAACTAAATAACATTGGAAATTCATTTTATAAAAAGGGTAGGATTATCTATTCCTTTTTTAAAACCTTTTGAAATAATAAAAGTACTTAATCTATCTTAACAATCTATTGGAGCATGTTTTAAACCTTACAAAGATTTTGATAACATAAAAATATGATTTGGAAAATGGGGGTTTGTAAAACCAGGTTGTTTCTCAAAAAAGACATACCCAACTATATAAACATTTATAAATTCACTTTTTAAATCCATTTCATATAGTTTGAAATTCAGATGTGCTCCATAAGCATGCGGAATTATGATGGCTTCATGTATGGATACTAGTGCAAAGGTCTCTTCATAGTCAATTCCTTCTTCTTTAATGTAGCCTTTTGCGACCAACTGAGCTTTGTTTCTAATTATATTACCAGTTTCATCTACCTTATTTCTAAACACCCACTTACTTCCTTTGGTGAATGTGTCTCTAGGTATTTCAACATGTTTCCAAACTTTGTTCCTTTCAAACTGATTAAGTTCTTCATGCATAGCCATCACTAAAACTTCATCTTTGATAACATCATTAATGTTTTTAGGTTTATGTTGTGACAAGAAAACATGATGTTTAACATGATTACTAAGAGAAGATCTAGTTTGAGTTATGTTGTCTAATTCTCAAATAAAAGCATCTACAGGATGGTTCTTACGAGTTTTAAAAGATCTATAAAAATAAAGACTAGTGATTTCAGGTTCATCAACATGTTCAAGCTCATTGTGACTTGAGTATAAAGAATTTTTAGATCTGAAAGCTTTCACAGATTCGTTCATAGGATGGTTTGAGGATTTTTAATTAATTTCCAGATTCGATACATCATCCTCCAGGTTCCCTAGAGTGATCTTAGGATCATATGGATCTGTTTCATCAAATTTTACCTGGATATATTCTTCCACACATTTATTTATTTTATTAAACACTCTACAGGATTTACTAGAAATTGAATATCCTATGATGATTCCATCATCACTTTTTGGTGAATGTTTTTCAAGATTTTCCTTTGTATAATGGATATATACTTTGCAACCAAATGCATTGAAGTATCTAACTTTGGGATTTCTATTTTTCCATAACTCATAAGGATTCATTTTAATAATATGTCTAATAAAAACTCTATTTATTATGTAGCATGTTGTATTTATATCTATAGCCTAAAAATTAATAGGTTGTTCATATTCACTAAGCATTGTTCTAGAAATCTCTTGCAGGGTTCTATTTCTTCTTTCTACAACTCCATTCTGTTGAGGTGTTCTAGGGGTAGAGAAATTATGACTATAGACATTTTTTGATCAAAACTATTCAAACTCTTTATTTTCAAACTCATGACCATGATCACTTATTAGGGATTTAATTTTATGTCCACTAAGATTTTCTACAGTTTTGGCATATTTGGTAAAATGAGAGCATGCTTCACTTTTGGGAGCCAAAATGAATGTCCAAGTATATATGGAAAAGTCATATATAAGAACATAAACATAGTGCTTCCCATTTAATCTTGAAACTCTGGATGGTCCAAAAAATTCATGTGAACCAATTTGAGAGGTTGACAAGTTGACACTTCATTCATTGGTTTTATTGAAATTTTTTGTTGCATTCATTTTTGACATGGATTAAACACTTTACTATTTAGAAACTTAAGATTGGGTAGCTATTTGACTGAGATTTTTCTAGTTAAATTTCTAAGGGAGTGAGTGTTACAGTGTTGTAGTCTCCTATTCCAAAGCCGAGAATCTTTGTGAAACATCCATAAACATGAATCATTTTGAGAGGCTAAATAATCTATGTTAATATAATAAACATTTTCAGTTCATAAAGTAAAAAACACTAATTCATCTTTAGAATTAAAAACATTGCAAGCATCATTTTCAAATTTAAGATGAAATTCATCATCACATAACATTGAGATACTGTGTAGATTATATTTCAATCCATCAACAAATAGTACTTTATAAATCAAAACTGAGTTATAGTTACCAATTTGTCCAAGGCCAATAATATTTCCTATTGTATTGTCACAAAAGGTGACATGAACTCCATCAATTTTTATTAAATTATTGAATCATGAGTATTCTCATATCATGTGTCTTGAAAACCCACTATCCATGTACCATATTCTCTTATAGGAACTCTTTAAGAGACTTTCCTTTAATGCATTTGTCATAAAACACATATTGGCTTTGTTATCTTGTTCATCATGTGATGATTCTGAGTCACTTGAACTGTCATCAGAAGCACTCCATGTTGTTGTCATTACCTTTTTAGACTTTCTATCTTTTTCTTTATATTCCTTTTTGTACTTGAGCTTTGGACATCCAACCTTGATAAGTCCTTTACGCTTACACTCATAATAGACTATCTCATCAGACTTGTCACTTATTTTACAATCTTTCATCCAACTTCTTTTGTGATCATATTTTCTAAAGAAGTTAGGCTTTTTGAATAAGTTATTTTTATTGTATAATCTCTTAAACCTTATGGATAGTTGTGCCATCTCCTCATCACTATCAGTTGATTATTTTTCATTATTGGAGATTTCTAAAAAAAACTTCCACTTTCAATTTGACTTTGTGTTTAGAGGTGGAGGTCTTGAACGCAACCGATTTTCTTTTTGGTTCATCCTCCTCTTCCTTGTTTACTTTCAGCTCCTCTTCATACATCATCAGTTTCCCAATGAGTTCTTCTATAGGTAGGCTACTAATGTCTCATGACTCTCTAATAAAGACAGGGGTTCATCTCCATCTATCTGGTAGGCATCTAAGAAATCTCATGATCTATTCCTTAGTAGTGACTTCTCTTCCAAGAGAAATCATTGTGTTGACAATTTCATTAAACCTGAGATACATGTTAGAAATAGGCTCATCAGGTTTCATTTTAATGTTATCATATATAATAGTATAGGTATTAATTATCATTTATTTCACACTCGATGTTCCTTCATATGAAACAGATAATATTTTCCAAATATCATGCGCAGTTTTACATGTAGAGATTCTATTAAATTCCTCATATCCTAAAGATCATTATAAAGCATTCATATCTTTTTAATTATTATTGTATGTGGTTTTGGTTGTTTCATCCCAAGTGATTCTATCAGTAGCAGGAATCTTATATTCATCTATAATTGATGACTAGATTTCAAAGATCAACCTTTCTAAATGCATTTTCATTTTGATATTACATTGATCATTATTGGTTCCACTTAGAAATTATGGTCTATTTGTTGCAACACCTTCTAATATATTATCCATGATAAAGAAATAAATTAAAAGAGCTAGAAATTATGATTTGATACAAATTTAAATATCTTTAAATTACAACTATAATCATAGTTCAATAAGGTTAAAAACATAGCTTTAATAAACAATCCTCTAATACCAAATATTGGTCGGAGTAGTGTAGTCAAGAGGGGGTGAATTGAGAATCTATTAGAAAATGTCTATTTAAAAGGTATTCATTAAAGGGTTCCCCAATAAGGTTAAATACATCCTAGTTAATCAAGGATATACTGTTATGATTGTTTGACTATTTAAATAACTTCTTAGAAGATTGATTAATTCTCATTAATCTTAATATTGGTTATTAATATTACTTTTGAAGATATTATCACAAGGCAATAAAATTATAACATTTTTCCAAGATTAATAATCAATGTAAATTTAGTGATTTCTTTATTAAATAATAAAACAGAGAAAACTAAAGTAAGTTGCACAACAGATATAAAAGAAGTGGTTCAGTATCAACTAGACACCAAATCCAATCCACTTGGTGATCACCTATCACAAAGAAGTTCATATAAATAAATTAGATACATAGCATGTATCATGATTTATAATAATACACAAGACTGCCTAGGTCACATGACCTCTTCCATAGTTCTTTTTGGGTATGAAAAATAGGTTACACACAGTCTCTTCCAAACTTATCCATGGGTATACACAAGTGTAAAAAGATTTTTGAGAAATGATATCTTGTATCCATCAGTTTAATGTAGGAGATAGTGTGTGTTATTATATCAACATAAACACAATTCTAAAAAACTGAAAGCAATAATCAATAGAGAATAAGTACAGAGAAAAGGATTGAAGTGCTCTGAGTGTTAGTCTATACAACTCTGGGCTTCTGAGATGAAATAGATGCATAAATCAAGTCCTCTCGTGGAAAACTGAGTATCGTAAATTATCTATATCTAGCAAGTGTTCTTAGTGGTATTGACAATGAGAAGATGTTCTCAATGATTATTATATATGGTGTTCAACTTGTTGATTCAAGAATGTTTCATGTGTTCTTATGGAATGTTAAGTTCCATGTTTCAGTTCTTTTCTCATGAAATCTCTTGTATTCTTTTCTGTTAAGTTCTCTCTATCTATATATATTTTTGGGCTTCACTTCTCTTTTATACATCAAGTGAAATTATTAGAGCTGACAGGTTGCATGTATTCTGCACCTCGTACCTCATACAGTCAGGTGACATGTCTACAAAAAACATTAATTATGTTTGTGCTTTTAAAAGCATTAAATGTGACGTTTAGAAATTAAATTGAGAAACGACAAAACAGATTAAGAAACGGTGTCACAGTTTTTCTGTAAAATGAGTCTCCATGAAATGGTGTCCCCTTCAAGTGGTGTCTGGATATTCATGGTGTCTGGATGGTCACAGTGTTTGGATGTTCATGGTGTATGGTCACGGAGTCTGGTCATGGTGTCTGGTCATAGTGTCTGGATGGTCACGATGGCTGGTCACGGTGTCTGGGTCCTTTGCCAAAAAAACATAATCGGTGGCAGACTCACAGTGTCTCAGACTTAACAAAATATATGTATTCAGACTTTAGGAGTGTTATTCATAGAATGGATTAGACTAAACCATTCATCAATGAAATCATTATAAAGTAAATCAAATACAGTGTATAGTAATAAGACTGAATGTGTAAAAATTAAGATCTTAGATAGATTTACTTAAAGTATATTGATACTAATCATATGTGAATACGATTTGAGATAGATTACACATGATTAACCAAAATTAAAGAACATATATGATTTGTGATCATAAAAACATGATTAATACATGAGGATTCCAAAAATTATTAATATTAATGTATAATACATCAATCTAAATAGAAATTATGAAAAACGTATGTTTTTTATAAGCTAATAAAGAAACTTTTAAAAATTTCCATGATTAGGAATATGAGGTACATTCTGCCCTTAAAATTTCTCTAAAGAGTGACAATATCATTCTTTATCAAGAGATGTATAACAGGGAGATTGTAAAAATGATTGTATTTAGGTTTAAAAACTAGTACCAATCCCAAATTTAATGGTAAGAAATCTATAAAATGTTTTAATAGGAATGGAAGTGGATCCTAGAGAATTTTGGAAGCTTGGTGTGTGTCATTTTTACAAAACAACATCAATCATGAATATAGTTTTCCTATTATAATTTCTTTAAAGAATCTATGTTCCCTAACAGAGTCCCGTTTTATTATTAGTAATTGGATTTTTTTGGTACATTGGATGTAGAAGAGGTTTGGGGTTAAAATATGTGAACATAGGTATGCTTGTTCTATTTGGATACAAAGATATGGACATGGAAGCTATTTTCAACAATAAGAGGACAAAATAAGTTGGTGATTTTTTATTTGTAGAAAGGCGTGTCTTTGGGAACAATAATATGTATACTTTTTTAACCTTTAGCACTACTAGTGAAGAGTATAAATCTTCTGATCAATCCATAACCCAAATGATGAATGAATACACACAATTATGATGAGAATGTTGAGGTGAAGTTTCCAATTCTTGTTGTTTGTGATAATCAAAGTGTTAAAATATTTTCAAGGAATCTGGTTTAACATTCAATTTCGAATACATTAATATAATGTATCAAAAAATAATTGGTATTATGGAATGAAATGGTAAGATACATGATTTTATACTATGTTAAAAAGATTTTTATTTATGGTTTATTTTGTTGTTTTTGACCTTATGTGAATTCCTATTATGGAAATTAATGAAACAAGGAAATCAAGGGCATTTTTAGATCCCATAGCCCCACTTTTTGGAAGAAATAGTTGGATCACATGATTGGTAGAAATCTTTTAGCACAGTCTAAACGGTTAGAACAGACCATGTTTGGTGGTACAATTCAATATCTAGGGCCACACAATTTGATGAAACAATTTATATAGGTCTTCATGTATGTGAAATTTCTGTAGACATTTTCACAGTGGAGAAAAGAAAGGTCGTTGCATAATTGGTATAACCATGTAACATGAAATTTCAAGTGAAGTTTCGAGACTAAGAAGGGTGCATGTTTTGAACATGGTTTGGCCAACTATATTGCCAAACTGTGCAACCCAGTTTTGAGAGTGGAAATGACCATTTTTTCATTAATGATTTAAATATTAAACAAAACCCTCCTTATGTTTTTCTCTAGTTGTGGCCACCCCCTTCGTCTCCCATTGAGTTCCTTAATACTTGAACCTGGGATATGATATAGTTTATTAGTCTGACATCATAATCATGTTTTGTTTCTCTCATTGGATATCAACTGGGGATTTCTTCATTCCTTATGATGCTTTTTCCATTTTCTTTTTTTCAATGATGCTATTTTGGTGTAAGGTCTTATTCCATACATTAAGGTACTTCTTCTATTATTTTTTCTTTATATAATATATATTGAATTAGAAGATTATATAGGATGATTATTATTCTATAATCTTATTATATATGGTCTATACCTTTTACAAAAATATATACCAGCTTCTATTTTATTATCATTGTGTTGCATGATAGATAATCTTGGTGATGAATTATAAATTGAAAACCCCTTAAATTAAATGATAAATTCATGTCTATGACATGAAATGGAACTCTTACACATGTGTGGAGGTAGTTAACTTCAATAGAACCACCCATGGCCTGGGGTTATCCCTTTGAACATGATTGTACCGCCTTTGGGTGCACTGAGATCACTTTGTATAATTCCCAAATGAAGGTGGAATTAAATTTAAATGTATATGTTTGCAAAAAGATTATGTAACATTTTTATTATATTTTTATGGTTTAAATTGTTTAATTATTCTTTAATTAATATTATTATTAAGGTTTGTATGAAATAGTGAATGGGTTGATTAGGATTTCTTGGGCATTTACACTCCTTATATCACATTTAATTAGATTATATGGATTCGATGGACATTTCCACTCCCTTGATTTGATTACATGATTTACATGATATGTTAAGATGCCTTGAAAATTTATACTCCCTAGATCCAATGAATTATTAGGATGCCTTGTACATTAATACTCATTGTATTTAGATTACTCGACACATTATGATGTCGTGGACATCTATACTCAAAGTATCCACCTTTTGTGAATTCCATAGATAGTTTTACTAAAAAACTATTATTTCACAAGATTAATTCATATGTTAGGATACCTTATAGATTTATAATATTTATATTTGAACCATTCTGATGCCTTTGTAATTTCTACTCCAAGGATCATGTTTACTTTTTTACATAGGTTACTCGATTTCCTTGCACATTTCAAGTATTTAGCTTATGGAACATGTAGTCGTAACACATGATTACATAGTTTAGTCCAATGTTGGTACTTTATATGCTTTAAATATATACCTTTTGATTTACTTTCTTGATCAAGTTGTGAATTTATTGATTGTATAACACCACATAAACTATTTTACTTGTACACCTGTTATATATGTACACTGCTTCAACATATATGCACAGATTGGACTTGTAATAGCAAACATTAGTAGTGGACTACTATGTGTTATCTCACACCCTATGTGGTTTTCCATTGGGTAACCAAACAAACTTTATGGAGGCAGGTAAGGACAGATAAAGTCACTCGCTTGGTGACACATGAAGGGTGAATGTATAGCTTGAGGGGAGCATAAGTCTTGGATATGGGTCATGACACTATATAGGGATCGATTCTTTTGATGTATTAAAAATATTCATATATGTATTGTACCGGATTTTTGATTTTATGTTTTACCTATCTTCTATATATAATTCCATGATCATCATTGTATATGGAACTACTAGATGCGGTTTCTGGGATATTTATATGGAGAACGTTTATTCATAGATTTCAGATAATTTTATATACTTATTCTATTGATTGATATCTTTATACCACTATGATATCGTCTGACAATGAGGCTATAGACATCCCAATATTCCATAATAGACCCTCCCTACTATCTGATAGCATCTGGTGTATATGGAGGTACACATCAGGCCATGTGGCCAACTGGGATTGATTATTATTGAGTGATCTCGCCTAGGGACATCAAAAAGTTCTATTAAATGATTTTATTTTATTTTATATTATAGTTTTGGAATATTATATAGGAAATTAAGAATGTTTTGGAAATTGCTAATGTTTTGTGCCTAGGAGTAGCTATACCATGTATAAGTAAAGGCTCAATTACCAACAATGGGACATGTTTTCTAGTTTACACCTATTACTGTTTATTTGAATTCCCCATTGGGTGGCATGCATGACATTTGATGTTCCTTGTGTTTACATATTTTTACCCTTGTCATTGTATGGAAAGGAGGAATTTCATCATGCATCATCATAAGATCTTAAGGATTTATATGTCGTGAATTATTCCATGCCATGTTTATATCACTACATGCATTTTTTAGAGAATGTTTTGGTACATTTCTTTATTTTTCTATGAAAATTGGTTAATATTTCTCACAAGGTCTTGTTAAATAACTGGTTGGTATTAAATATATTCCACAATTCAATTTATAAAGTGTATGGTCCCTTATAAATTGTAAGTGGTGACCTACATAGTTCAAGATCTTCAAAGAGAATTGCTATATAATTGAGATTGAATTTAAATGAAATTGAATCCTAAAATTAATGTTTTTCATTATATGGGTATTATAATTACATTTTAAAGAGTTCTTTAATCTGTAACATTCTATTAAAACTCTATATACTAGAACCCCTAACTCATATAAGATATATTTACCCTAATAGGGCCTCAATAGTGGCTAGTAGGCAGTGTCTCTTTCTTTTCATATGAGTTATATGTCACCCATACCTAACCTTGGGATTACGAAGAAGGGTGTGACTTGTGTTTAAGAAGGATTGTTCATTTCATATTATTTATATAGGATATGTTGTTACCAAACCTTGAATAATGTGTGTGCTTGTCATTTTAAGATATATTCCATTGTTACGGCCTCCAGTTGTGCACCGAGAGGGGGGAGACAACCATCATATAGAGGTGGTGGTCCCTATGCCTCTATTAGATCCTCCAGAATACCCTCTTATAGAACCACAAGTTACAATAGATATGGATTATGAGGTCTAGTTCTAAGAGGGCTTCCTATGTTTCATGCAGACAGTAATGTGAGCTCTGTGACCTGACCCAACTATGGTAGAGATGATGGTGAGATTTAGTTGCAACATCCACCCATTATTTCAGTGGATTATGGAATAAATGCTATAGATTCATGGATAGATTCTATGATATATATTTTCAAGAATCTCTAGTCACATCCTAAGAGGAGTGTGAAGGTCACTCTGTATATTCTCTGAGATTCTATCAAGAGATAGTGGGACACGATTAATCAAACAGATTGTCGTTAAGATATGTCTTGGAGTGATTTTAGAAAAAATTATATTATTTTATTATCACAATACATTGAGGAGAAATAAATACATAGTGTTAATGGATTTGGAGAAAGGAACCCAATCTTTCATGGACTATTCTACATGTTTTAAAGAGATACATAATTTCACACCTATTCTATTAGGTTATGATTTATAAAAATTTAATATATTTGAGGATGATCTCATGTATGAAATATGATCATAGGAGAATATCTTCTACCTTATAATGATACAATATAGTAAAACATGAACTGAGTATTTAACAGAACCTAAGCTGAGCTAGTGGTGCAGAGTATGGTAAATCAATTACTCGACCTAGTGGTTCCATGTATGGTGGTAGGAAGAGAATCACTGAAATATCTTTGGAGTGGAATACAATTCATATAAGGAGTGATGTTAGTTCTATTACCTATCATTAGTGAGGTAGGTAGGGATAACGGAGGATCCAATATGATAGAGTCCCAGTCTAGTTCTGAGTTTTCATTGGGATTATCCATCTACAGTGGGTTGGCATGACCTTTCCTAGAGAATCTAGTGTGAGAGGGTCTGCACCGACTCCATGTTTTGGAGTAGGGTTAGTATATTATAATTAGGTAGGGTTCTATATTTTTAATAGTAAATCAAGTCAAGGTGGTGGTCTTGTCTAAGGCAACTAAACCCCATAAATATAGTTCTATTAGATCATACCTACTCAGGGTAGTTTTTCTATATCACAATGTCTCGGTTTAGGCCAGATGTAAATAGTACAACCAATACCTGAGGATCAGAATTCCTAATCCTCTACCGTGATATGTACTATTATAGAATCCTCTATGCTATTATATTCTCTTTTCGATAATGTTTGTTCTCATTCTATAATAGTTTTACATGTTATGGAGATCCTTGGGCTCGATGTTCAATTTTCCAGTAGTGTGATGACATGTGATACTCCAGTGGGGATTTCATTGGAGAGTGTATGTATATGAAAGAGTTCCCACATGAGGTAGATGGGTGTTACATCATATGATACCAATTTTTCTTCCAGATTACAGGGTTTTCTGTCATTATAGAGATGGAGTTTTTGGTTCTTTATTCTGAATATATTGATTTATATCCCCATTGGTTTACATTCACATCACTAGATGGAATGGGTTTTTAAACACAAGGGTGAATGAGATGTCTTAGAAATCCATTCTAGACCAAAGAATCATGGGATGGACAAGATGAAAACCCAAATTTCTAATTTATATTTATATGATTAGAGTACCTATTAGGAATACTTTCATCTAGTGCTTGATCATTTCTGGGATGTTTTCCCAAACAAATTTTCCAGTCTACCTCAAAATAGAGGTAGATTCTTCATCAATATTGTTCTAGTAGATACACCTATATCCATTCAACCATATAGTATTGCTACTACAGAGTTTGAGGAGCTCAAGAGGTAGCATGAGGACTTGGTAGAAGAGGGGTTTATATGACCGAATACTTATCCATGGGGTTTTTTGGAGGTTTTCTTCAATAAGGTGGAATACACCCTTCATTTATGTGAAGATTACTGAAAATTTAATTAGTTGATAGTTAAAAACCAATATAAAATCTATCAAATAGATGATATCATCAACTAACTCTCGGGATCTCGAGGATTCTCAAAGTTTGATATGAGATTAATTTATCATCATGTGCGTGTTCGAACATCAGACATAACTTATATAGATTTTCAAGGTAGGTATGGTATTTATGAATATCTGGTTATTTTTTTTAGTGTTACAAATGTTCTAGTATTTTTCATAGAATTGATAAAGTGATTTTTCCATATATATCTAGATTCATTTGTGGTTGAATTTTTTGACAATATCATGGTGTATTCACACACTCGACATGACCATGCCAACAATATTTTGATCGTATTTGATACACTGAGAGAGAATCAATTATATGCTAATATCACAAATTTCCACTACTAGATGTATATGATTAACTTCTTGGTTAATATTATCTTAGAGATAGGAGTTTAAATTATCCCAAAGACGGTGAGATCCATAGTCTCCGTGGAGAATCCCATGAATTTATTTGACATACAGATTTTCGTGGGGATAGATAGATATTACAAGAAATTTATATAATAATTTTCATGCATATAATCACTTCGTATGGGATTTACTAATAAGGTTGTGAAATTTATATAGTGATATTCTTGTGAGACAAAATTTCATGAGTTAAAATAGAAACTTATTTCGGTGTTGGTCCTAATTATACCAGATATAGGAAAAAGAATTATTATTTATTTTGATGCATAAGGTGATAGACTATTATAATATAATATGTATGAGGATCTAGTTGTGGTGTATAATTTTTGTTATTTGAATCCACGCTATAGGAACAATCCAAAACACTATATTGAGTTTTCCATTATTATTCATGCTATATGCTATTGGAGGCATTACTTACCAGGAGAGATTTTTTTGTTGTAAACAGACCACAAAAGTCTCAATTATATATTTAAAAATATTACATTGAATATTAGGAAATGAAGGTTGGTTGAATATATAGAGTCCTTTTACATCAAACTTTCTTACATTCCTAGAAATGAAAATGAAGCTGCAGATGCACTCAGCCTAAGGACTCCATCATAGGTAGTTCAGAAGTTCTGTAGTGAGTGGAATCTTATATATCTATTTCAGAGATACATATAATGGTTTATGAACTTCATGGATAGTTTTTAATTTCACCTTTGTTAGTGACCTCTTCACTTCTAGAGAGAGTGAATATGTGAGAACCACCCTATGGGAGAGTGTTGCGGGTAATTACACTCCATCTGGTTGTAATATTGATGAGGATGGGATATTTCACATTTATGAAAATTTATGGGTTCCTACTATCATCTTGGAGGAGTTGATGTTAGAGTTCCATTAATTTATATGGGTTTTCCATCCCAGTATTACTGAGATGTATCGTGGTATACACGATTAATATTGGTGGTCATGGATAAAAAGAGAGAAAGATGGGTTCATTAATTTGTGTTACACCTATCTGTAGGTGAAGGTAGAGAACCAGATACTAGTGGAAATATTAAATCAATGAACTATTCCTAAGTGGAAATGGGATGATGTCACTCTGGATTTCATGGTGAGACTTCCTAGTTCATGTCATGTCATTAACTCTATATGGGTGCTCATAGACATGTTGAAAAAGGTTACCCATTTTCTACCTATTTTGGAGACCATTTAAGTGGATGACCATGAGAGTCCCTTCAATCATGATATCATAATCCTACACATGGTTTCAAATTCTATCATATTAGACAGAGAATCTAAATTCATGTAGATGTTCTGGAAGTGGTTACAGCGGGAACTGGGTTAACAGGTACTGTTGAGTATAGCATGTCCCCCACATATCAATGGACAGTCTGAGTGTATGATTAAAGTTTTTGAGGATATTCATAGAGTATACATCCTTCATTTCGGTGGTTCTTGGAAGAAACACTTAAATATCACTGAGTTCTCATATAATAACTCTTTTTGGAGACTATACAGATGACCCTTTATGAGGCCCTATATAGTAGGTCATGCCATCTAACCCTATATTGGTTAGAGGTAGTAAAGGAAGCTATATTGGGTCATCATCTCATTTAAGAGAATTTATAGAAGGTTTAGATTATTTGGAGTCATATATCTACAATATATTCTTAAAATAAGTCATATGATGACCATCATGTTCATCCACTAGAGTTCGATGTGGGGAGTCAGGTTTTCTTATGAGTTTCACCTATACTAGGTCATAGATGGATTCATAAACCACGAAATCTCTCACCTCATTATATCATGCCTCTCAAGATTCCATAGAGAGTCATACCAGTATCATATCAGTTTTAGTTACCTCATATATTCTGAGCCATACACGAAGTCTTCAATGAATCTCAACATTGATGATATCATTCTAATATATCACATATTATTCAGCCCAAGGAGGATGAGTTTGATGTAGATTCACCCTTTTAGGATCAACTTATTTATATTTTTTTGTGGTAGGAAGGTCCTTTTTGGAATTTTAGTTTCACTAGTATGAGTTTTCTCAAAGTATGACCATGTACAAGACATAACTTCGGAATGGGAGGCCGACATGCTGGGCTAGTGGCTAGAGTTATTACAAAACAATGATTCACCACCATTGTATGGGATATTTGGGGAAAATTTCTTTAAGGGGGAATATTGTAAGAACCCAACATTTCTATGAGGTACAAAACCATTTTATTTCTATTTTAATTCCTTTATTTTAACCTTATATGAATTTCTAGTGAGGATATGGAGAAAATAAAGGTGTATGGGGCTTATTTGGTGACCGTGGCCTCACTTTTTGTAAGAAACTGCCAGTCCACATGGTTAGTAAAAACTCTATCACCCAGTATTCACAATTATATCATACATTGAGGGGGTAGTCTAGTCAATTGTATATTGACACATAGTTTTATGAAACCATGCCAAAGTGGTAGCATGCCTGTGTGAATGATACAATATTTTTAATAGAGGAAAGACATAGGGTTGGCACATGGTTTGTATAATCATGAACCATGAACATGAAAGTGGGGTTTCGAGATGGATAATAGTAAATGATTGGTGTACAGTTTGGAGAATCATTTGGAAAAATCATGCCACCCAGATTTTAGAGTGGAAATGAAAATTTTTCTCTTAAGGCTTTAAATTTTAAAACTCCTCCGTTTTTTCTCTAGTAATGGACATCCAATATTTTCCCATTGAATTATATAATCCTTTAACCTAGGATTTAATCTAGTTACTCCATCCAGTGTATGAATTGAGTATCATTTTCCATATTGGATAATCACTGGTGGTTTCTTCATTCATACGGCTCATTTCTCAATTTTCTAGGATATTGGTAATGCTATTTTAGTATAAGATCGTGTTCCCTATATATTGTAAATTCTTAAATTCATCCATTTTTTTCTAAACTGGATTAAATCATTAGATGTGAATAAATTAGTATTCTTCTATGTTCTTAATTTAGGTGGTCTATAACTTTTCCCTAAATGTATAGTTATTTATAGCATGTTTCAATTGTTTTCCATGGTGTAAAATCTGGGTGATGCCTTCTAAATTGAAAAACCCTTAAATTAAATGATAAATTAATGTCTAGGACTTTAAATGGAAATATTTAAATAGTTTGGAGTTATTTGACCTCAAACCATACCACCCATGGGGTGGGTTAATCAATTTTATCATGTTTATTCCACCTTGGGGTGCGTTGAGATCATTTGGTATAATTGAGGAATGAATGTGGAAATTAAATGAGTTTTTAAAGGTTGTGAACACAATATAACACCTTGTAATTTTATATGAAAGGTATAACATGTTTAATCATTTGTCTTGTATATGATTATAAATGGATGTATGAAATGGAGAATGGGATAATTAGGATGGATATGATATTTCCACTCTTTGGATACTATTTTATTAGATTACATTGATTCCATGGATATTTTCCCACCTTGGATCTGACTACATGATTTAACATATATGTTAGTATTCCTTGTAAATTTTTACTCATTGGATTTGATGAATATAAGGAATACTTGGTCATTACTACTCCTTGGATCTAGACTACTCTACTCATTATTATTCATTGGACATTTCTACAACATGGGTTAAAATAAGAATAATTCATAGTATATTTTAACTCCAGGGATCTAGGTTTACTAGATTTCATGACATGTTAGGATTATTTGGACATTTATACTCATTGGATCTGACTAATTAAGATTTTGTGGAAATTGCTTCACCTGGGAACTTGATTACTTATTTACTTAGCTTGTACTCTTTCCTTGGAAATTTATACTCTCTATACCTAGGTCTATGTAGTCCTGACACATTATTACATGGTCTATGATGATGTTAAAACATTATAGGATTTATATATATCCATTATGCATTAGTTTCTTGTTTATAGAGAGACTTGATAGAATTCATGACATAACTTCTCCCATTTTCTCAATAAATCTATTATATATGTACAATGCTTCATCTTATATGTATATACTAAACATGATATATACACCATTGGTGGTGGATTACTTTTTTTAATCTCGCAACCTATTTGGGCCACCATTGGGTACCTAGATAGACTTCATGGATGAATGTTGGGATAGGGGAATGTTCCCACTTTGGGATACATGATTGTTTGATTCATAGGAGCAAAGGAGAATAGGATCAGGTTATTTATTGTGATGATATATTTGGATAGTTTCATTTGGTATTTTTGTAAATTTAATGAATGCATTGTATTAGATGTATTCTTCCATTTTTTACATGTATTTTGAATAGAATTCTATGATCATCATTTTATATTAAACTATAGGATGATATTTCTTTGTAATTTATATTATGGATGTTTATTCTCAAATTTTGAGTTATATTATATACTTCTACTTCTAATTGATATGGTTATACCACCGGGATTTACTCAGAACATTAAGATATAGTCTCCCCACTATTCCAACCTGGACCCACATAGACAGTAGGAAGCCTATGATATATGGGGGACACATTGAAGTCATATGGCTAACCAAGTTCAGTTATTGTTGATTGAATTGAGTTCTATATGTCATAGGAATTAAGTAATATTGTAATTTTATATGACAATGTAGAAAACATTATTTATTGATGAAGCGATTATGAAAGGATAAATTTTAGAATTTGGGGTTAGTTTTGGTAGTTCAGACTCATTACACACAGGGACATGGTATGGTGTTTAGTCCCATATCTTATCTTATTATTTTCTTATTTAATTCAAGGTGTGAGAAAGTGGAAACATAATTTATTATTTTTTCTCTTTAAAGTGGATAAAATAAATATAGCAGAAGTTATCCATTGTTATGTGTTACCTTTTGGGATGAAAATGTCGTAGGGGAACTTGTATTTTAAGATAGTTATTAAATGAGTTAATTTGGGAATTCAACAATGTTAATTTGTGTAATGAGTAAGGTTTTTTAAATAATTGATAATGAAATTATTTCATTAAATATTACAATGAAATTATCATCTTGTCTTGGGTATATTTGATATAATAATGATGTGCTGATTTAAGAAGAAGTCATCAATTCTCATATAAATCATTTAGTGGAACCACTCTATCATATTGAATGAAAAATATCAGGTTTTAAAGAGTTCTAAATGTAAATCAATGTTATATGGAAAAAAACTATATTATTATTTAATTTTAATATTTTATACATCCATTTAACTCATATAGTCCTATAATTTTAGAATGATGATTCATTGTAAAGTGGATTGAGTTTGACCATGATTTATGATCATTACTTTCCAAAAAATTCTATATGGGGAGATTGTTGATCGAAATAGTTGTTTGGAACTTGTTGAATGCTTGGATGATTTGGAGATAATATATTTCCTACAAATCCCCGAAACTATCTTATTAATATGTTTCATAGTTGATTTTATTAGATATTTTTTATTCTTTTATTTTAAATTAATTTCAAAAATCATGGTCTAATATAAGGTGATATTTTTTGTGTTTTACATGAGACGACGAATATTAATTTATTTCAGATTATTTAAAATAAATTTCATGTTTTTTGAGAATGTTTGAGAGTTATTTTAATCCATTTTAGGAATTATATAATTATAATTATATATTTAAATAATAATATAAGTCAAATTCATAATACTTGAGTGCCTATATATAGCTTCCCTAAACAACAAATAATTATGAACCATCATGTATAACTTTGACAACATGTAATAAAGCCTTCCTAAACCAATATATTAGTTTCTATGTCTCTCCTATAGACTTTTATGATCAAGTCTTACATTTCATATAGAACATCAAATGACTGGTGTATGGCTTTGAATCCAATTGATTCATCTAGTCTACAACTTTTCAGTAGTGTAAATATTTCAGGTGATCTATATATGAATTATTGTTGAGATGCGAGGAATTATCTGATTCAATGTGATATTCTAAAGTTTAACTCAATACTAATAGAAGACATATGTTATAATAAAATGGATGAAGTAGTTATGTATTTTTATTGATGAAAAAATTGAATATGTTTTCAAAATAATGGTATTTTGGATATAACAGTGACGAATCATCTAAGGATAGTGTATAATATTATGAGAATATATGTCTTCATTATCATAAGAGTTATAGATACCATCATGGGTTTATGATTTTAATATCTACAATATGTTTAGGGTCATAAACACCCCTTTTAAGGTATTATGTAATGGGATTTGACCAAGTTTATGGTTATTTCTGTGAGAAATTTACATCTAAAATATGTTTTTGTAGAAAATTTATTTGGGTAATAATACATTTACATTTTATAGAAATAATTTTAAATCTAATGATAACCTTTAGGGTTAATATGATCACTAATAAATTTTTATTAATATTGAAATAATATTATTATATTTTTTAAAAAATGTTGTATTTAAAATATAATTAAAAAGTTTATTTATTGACTAATTTTAATTTAAGGTTATCCATTAATTTTTTCGAAACGTTAAAATAATTTTATTAATATAGTTTGGAAATATGGAAACCTTCTTTATGGGGGAAAAACCACCACATCTAGCATGTTCATGGGGGATTGAACCCATGACTAATAGACAATAAGGGTTTATCACCTTCCATTAGCCTACATAATATCCTGGTTGATATGTCATTGTTTTTATGAAGATTATTTGACAAATAAAAATTAATGATGACTCAATGATTTTACATTTGAGTTATAGAAATTAATATATTATATTATATAACTATTTCTAACTGTATTTGTTTTTGAAACTAGTTATATATGGATTGAAAAACCTTTTCACAGTTTTATAGATATTTCAATCCATTAATAGTGAATTTTAGTGCTTCATGAATAAAAAAATTATTTTTTTGATATTCTTTTGTTGGAGTAAGTGATGAATTTAAAATTGATCGTACTAGAAACAAATGATTAAAATTTGATTATGAAATAGAAATGTGTCATGTAATTATATTTCCTTATATTCCAATATAGTAAAATAATTTCTCAATGTTAGTAAAAGGATCATGAATCAAAAATGTTATCCTACTACCTTCATACCAATTGAATCAAATGGTCTTTTAAATAATCACAAATTTAAGGTTTTGTAGACTATAAAATTCCATTGATAATTTAATTTCAAGTGTACAATGACCTCAATCACTCTCTAAAATAATTTATTATTCCTTCCACGTCCATATCCTCACTTTCCACTAATGTTATCCCACATGGAAACTTAGTTATGAGTTACACTATATAACCTTAGTACTTCCATTTATATCACTTAGTAAGTGGATATTTTATTAAATATTTTTATAATGTGGGTTTTCAATAAAAGAATTTTTAAATATAATACCATTGATTACTAACAAAAAAGATTAAATTTCTTAAAAATAACCAGACTCTATAATGATTAAAACTGAAAATTTTGGAAAACACTCAAAACAATTATTATTTACAACCTTATTCCATTTTAATCTTCCAATTTCATAACTTATAAGCATTTAAATTATCATTAGAAACTCCCAAATTCCATATAGTTATTACAGTGCTCCTCATTTATCATTGATCATTTAATGATACACATCATTGGGATATCATCATTTATAAAGTCACAAATTCTTAAAATTAATCAAGTTCCACTTCTTATACACCAATGATATTTTCCTATATAAACAACATGACATCCAGTGATCCATATATACAATTATTTCCACTATGTATTCTCCACATATAATAGATCATGTTCTATATATAGAGAGATATAAAGGAATATATTTATAATTTCTCCACAAATACATCCATGTGTATCTCTTCATAATATCTTAAATGAATTTCCTCACAACACTAGGTATTGAATGTATGTACCAAAATCATCAAATGTTTCCTCAAATCCACCAAAAAACACCTCTATTAAAATAATAAACATGAAAGTAAAAAGAAGTAGGGATTATCTATGAACTCAAAGTTCATGTATCTAGACTATATTTGAGTTATTATCACACTATTTATAATGAAAATTTATTTGGTTTTTGATTATCAATAATTATTCATATAGAACTAGACATACATTATTGTTTTTGTAGTGTTTCTTCTTCCTTTTCTTCAATGACTGGTATAGTTGAAGGTTAATTCATTTCACTATGTTATATTTTTTGTATCCTTTTCTTCTAAATTTTGTTAAAAATATTCTTTATAAATCATATAGTGAGAACTAATTAGTTTTTCTTTTTTTAATTTACACCTATCGTTTCCATTATTCACGAATGAAATAGTATATATTATTTCACCAACATCAGAAAATATAATTTTAATTTGAATTTAAATTTCAAATTGAAATTAGTAACATCCTATAAATATTTCTCATCATATTCTTTTTCATTACACAATTTATTTTCTTCCTATCTTCTCATACATGTCACTACAGCGTAGAAGAAAGTGTTTTTATGTGAAAAAACGGTTACCCAATAAATGATCATTTTTTATTAATAAATACTCTTCTATGAATGTGTCAAACACTTTCAATAATTTTTTCTAAAAAATAATATTTTGTGATGTTTAAACCAAAATATAATTGATTTCACATCATCCAAATAATTAGTATTGTTTGAATAAATAATATAGAGATTCAAATTTCTATACTCCAAAAATATAAATATTATACTATTTTTTAACATTAGAAGGGATATCAAACCATAAAAATGACTAACACTATCCATAAGATAATAGTGTCTCTGTAACTCCTTAGAATATCTGTGTATTTTTTTATTTATACAGAATTACTTAGAGACTGTGAAATTTGACGGCACATGATTTCGAGGTCCAGAGAGCCAAGAATTGAATTTTGAACATTTGATTAACGTACGTTCAGTAAACGTGCACGTGGGATTTTCTATATCTTGATACGTCACTTGGATCGACAATTCGAGGGAATCGTTGAGATCAAAATGCTGGGATTCCTCTAGAAATGACTTAACTTCGGCCAGAAAGGGCCGAATGGAAAAGTTATTTTATGGACATTTCGAGGAAAATAATAAAAACATTTAGAGAATTATTTTATTTCCTTTCTCACTTTTGAGTGGCGGACGACGATGCTACGTGGCAGCGATATGGTGGCGACGATGTCCATCAGTGATGCTCATTAATATCTTGTTAAACACACAGCGTAATGACACTTTAATGACATGTAACAATGATGTTGTTTCATAAATAAAATTGTGTAATGATGCGATGTCACATCATAGTGAAAACGCTACGACATGCTCTTATTTATAGTTCAACACGCTGGAAAAAATACAGATTAAATATTTGGAGGATTCTTTGGAAAACATCTGATGGACTTCCACAACAGTAAAGAACAATGAAATCCGGTGAAAATTTATTTTCATTGTCACACCTTTCGAATATTGAAGTCGATAAGCGACATTTAAGTCTTAAATACCTCGAGAATGAATGTCGTGAAATCAGACGTAATAAGAGCTAGAGGGATCATTTTTTTAATGTTTCACCATCCTTATTTCAAAACGAAGAACGCAGATTAACCTATGAATAGGTTAATTTGCGGACCGTTCACTCATGCGGGAGGGTGAATTATTTAGGGTTTGTTTGTCTGGGATTGAATTATCATTTTTGTTCAAATTAAAATCCTCAGACCTTCCTTATTTTGTAAAATTTTAAAGTGGAGGGCACTGGTAGACCCATACAAGGCCTGATCCCCTCCGTCATGAGTGTTCTTCATTGCCTACCTCTTGAATAGATGAAAAGACATACATGAGACATTCGAGGTAGAAAATACGTTCCTGGTGAAATGCACGCTCAAGTAGAACGAAAAACGGACCACTGGTGCAGACCCAGCGATCCACGGAAAAATCTGTCAGTGCACCAGTGTCAGTGGCGGCACCGATGACTGCCGGAGGTGGCCCGTGGAAGTGATCACAGGCAGGTGGCAGCATGCCATGATGGTGCTCTAGGGTAAATCCCATGGCTGGACCGGACCGCGACACAACAGGAGAATCCGCCGGCCGAGCCAACAGCTGGAGGTGGTGAACGCTGCATTGATCCACTTCCTGCGTGATGGGCCACGATCGATTGACCATGGTATAGGAGGCTCCATGTGGTGTCCCAAGAGGAAATGGTGGAAGATGGACATGAATCATGGCCGCTTACATCATGGTAGACATGTCCACCTCTTGTGGACCGAGCGAGGTGCGAATGACTCAGCGGGCCAGACCTGCACCGCGGGCCGGACTCGCGGCTCACCAGGCTGGGCCGGACCTGAGCCCAGCATGCCAAAACCACAACCTATGAGCTAGACCCACACCTATGGGATGAACCTGCACCTTCTTCGGGATAGGCCGGATAAGACCGGGTCACGGGGCGACCCGGCGAGCTGGGCCCTCGACCAAACAGGCCGGGTGCAGAAAGGCATGTTGGGCCTGCCCAACAGGCCAGGTCAGACCAGACCGAACTCTTCCCATACAAGGTTTGACTGAGCCCATCTAAATGAACCAGGTTATGTGGAACCCCCGAGCCTAGTTGGTCGGGTCGGACGGACCGGGTCAGACCGAGCCCTGTCACAACTGGTCCCCTAGTTACTAAGATGTCTGTATCTTGAAAATAGTGCATCCAATTGATGGGTCGTTTGCAACGTTGGGACCCTCTTGAGGTGGTGGATATTTGGGCATGATTTATGGAGACTTTCATGGTATCCGGGGAAAAATGGATTGAGGAGAGGTTCTCTCAAGCACTCTATGTATGGAACGCGGTTGTTGTATGATAAGTGAAGAGTGTTCGACGATGCCCTAGTGGGAATCAGATCTGTGTGACCTGGCATACCCACATTAGGGAACATATCTGTATGACCTAGAAAACCTAGGATAATCGATATAAGGATTTCCTCGGTTTAGCCATGGTGGGAATAAGCTCAATGTGTCCTAGCTGGGCCACGGTGGGGAACAACTCTGTGTGACCTAGAGTAACCACGGTACTACTCAGGGATGAGTACTACATCAGTCCATGGAAAGTGGTAAGTAGCTCTGTTTGACCCGAATGACCCACTATACTTGATAGGGGATGAGTTCTCTAGTGTCCAAGGAGTTCGACATTTGTGACTGACAATGCTACTGTTACTACCCTAGAATATAGTTGTTGTGAGATGTCTTATGATTCATTCTTTACTTTGAGTAATTTCTATGTGAAATTTTCTTTTTGTTTAGGGGTCCTTACTGATTATTATGTTAATCGCCACTATATGGGATACACCTACTTGTGTTTTCTCTGGTTTAGACGACCGACATTTCAATAGGGGTGCTCCATGAGATGGGAATTACGGATGATCGACGATGGACTTGGGGGCCTAAGACCAGGTGGGGTCTAGTAGGACTAGGTTGATAATACATACTACTTCCGATTCCAGTATCTTCACTACTCTATTGATTTGTGGAGTTTATTGAAGATGGCCATCATAGTTTTCTTTTTTTTACTTGTTGTTTTCAGTTCCTTGATGGGTTGGCATTCTGGCCCACTTACTTTCAGTTGTACTTGCACACATCATTGTTTTAGTGGTACATTTTCCCCATTTTCAGTGTGTTGGGATGTGGTTGGGAGTGTGCATGTGCGTATAAGTATATAGGAAAATGCCTCCCACTTATAGGTCGACACCTTTAGTTTTGTCGCCATCCCCTATCCTTCGGGAGGCGGGCTTGGGGTAGTCATGGAACAGGACTCAGTTGATGTGTTGTGACAAATTGGTATCAGAGGTCAGCTAGTTCCCCCTTAAAGACCAAGATTCAGATGTTTTTTTGGGGAAAAATGTTATGTGTTGTGAGATTACCTTTTAGATTTGGGGAGTCCATTGTTGGTGTGACAACTGACATATCTATACACCTGGAAATTGAATTTTGTTTTCGACTCAATACCTGAAAACACCGGTTTCATAAGTGTCTCCTTATTTTTGAATAAGAGTTATCTCACCAGGTATAACCTTCTAACCGTTTTACATCTTTATCTATCTCAAGATGCCTCCACATGGACGACCAACCAGTATCCCGATATAAGGTCGTGAGGACATCCCACCTATTGACGAGGCATCTATTTAGGGACCAGTTCTCGAGGTATCCCCACCGAGTGATGCACCAGTGGTACCACCACCTAAGGATCAGCATCTACTATCAGTAGTTCTGGTAGAGGATGTTCGTAGGATCAGTGACCTACATGAGTATCTGAGACAAAGTCCTCTTCGGTTCAGGGGAGAGATAGATCCTCAGGTCGGTGAGGACTGACTGGAGGTTGTGATTCAGGTCTTTCTCCTTGTGAGGACACCACCTAGAGAGATGGTGATCTTTGCGGCAAGACTTCTGTAGGTATCGGTGGGGAGATGGTGGAGCTTGACCATCCAGACTCCCAATGATGTGACCCTCACTTGGGTTGAACTCAAGTGGCTTTTCCAAGAGGAGTTTTTCTTAGTGACCTCGCGCTATTTGTGCATTCAGGAGATAATTCACCTAGAGTAGGGCAGCATGATAGTGGCTGAGTACGCAGTGAGGTTCATAGAGCATTCCCACTACTCTACAGACATAGTGTGAGACCCTTTATTTAGGGATCGAGCCTTTGACCAGGGACTCATGCGGGAGATCAGGGAATCAGTGTTATCTCACAGCATCCCTACCCAAGCTAGAGGGCTAGAGAAATCCCTTCTTATGGAGAGCTTCTTGGTGGAGTAGGAACTGACAACAAGAGCAGTCAACAGACCCGAGGTGGTAGAGTCTTTGGCAGATAGAAAAAAAACATCTGAGACCAAGTGGGGAATGTCTTTAAAGGGATGACCTCACGAATCAATGTTGGTGGTGTGGGGCTCCCAGTTCGGAGGGAGCCAGAAGGGATCCAGGTAGTGCTATGCATGCGTCGTGTAGGGACACATGGCACGTGACTGCCTGACCAACCTTATAGATGGCCGGCAGACAGTCGAGGTGTCACCGAGGCAGTGACAGTAGTTCGAGCATGGTGTTCTACAGGGTTAAAGACACTGAAGTGGATATGGCTGAGTGGTAGGTGATGGGTGATATTTTTAGATGTTACCGCCACAACCTCTAGGTGGTCCACCCCATCCTCAAGGAGTAGGTAAACAGGGAGACCTCAGCTTCAGGAAGCAAAGGATTATGGCCACAGTCCTCCAAAGGTGATCTGAGGTATGAAATTTGTCTTCTACACCCATGCTACAGTACTTATATACAGAGGTCCTAGTCAATCATTCCTAGTCATGGATCTTGTTCGGAGCTCAGAGATTCTGGTGGAGCTGTTGGCACGATACTTATGGCTAGAGACTCCAACAAGAGACGATTTCATGATTAAACACCGGTGGAAGCAGTGTGAGCTTACTCTAGGAGGCGAGAACATCGGTTGATATCTCCTAGTAGCATCATCTAGGCCTTATGATGTCATCGTGGGTACAGACTGGTTATCCACAATCTATGCTCATATCAACTATTTTAGGTGTACTGTGCGGTGTGTCTGTGGAGATGGGACCGTGTTTTCCTTCACCAAAGAGAAGGAAACCCTTCCAGTGCAGGGAAGAATCTCTCAAAGGATGGTGGAACCGATCACTATCCAGTTGGCTAGAATCACCCTCCGAGCAGTGGAGGAGATGATTCCAAGCTTTCATGTAGTGGTGTATGAGTACGAGGATGTTTTTCCAGATGAGGTTCCAGGGCTACCTTATAACATCCCTGGTTATTATTACACAATTAAACATGATTTATTACATAAAATCATCACTTTATACATCTTATAAGATCGAGGGGTTTGGTGTATATGGGGATTAAGAATATTACATAATGACTTAAAACACAAAACACAACATATTTATTGAAAACTTCCTTTACATGTCCCATACATTCCCTCAAACATAGAATTACATGTGATAACCTGAGTACATGCATAAGAAAAGGGTGAGCTATAAATATTAGTAAGGGAGTAAACAAGGAATAATATGAATAATACAATACATGTTAGGAAATAGGAATATAAAAGTATAATAAGAGAAACATGAACATAAAGTAATGATATATCATCATTATCATAACATAGAAATGTGGAAACAACCCTTAACATGGTATTATTATGATCCAAGGCTCATTGAACATGGATCATGAGTAACCATTATTGAAAATGAATTATCATGCGTAAACACTCATTGCACTTGGTGTATCATGATACTAATCATTACACAATGAATTTTATCCCTATCAGGGCACACCCTTCTTAATCATTTCATTTAATCCGTAAGTGTGTCACAAGGACCATATAACATGGATTCATTAAAAATTATAATTTATTACAAGATAAAGTAATGTGTAATTAATAAATGTAACTCTATAATAAATAAGTATATGTTCATAAAGGTTAGTACCCATGATAGAAAAATGGGCATGGTAATCACTACACAATGACTTTGGCTTGGAATATAATGGTGCAATTTCGACAGCATAACCATGTGACATAAGAATTAATAAAAATGGTTGATGAGATAGAAAGGGGTGTATCATCATATGTACATGAATTGGAAATTAAGGGGGTCATATAGATACATTTACCAAAATATGTAATGGAATTTAGATTCATAATACAAAAGAATTTCTTTAATGTAAATGAGGAGAGAGAAATCCCTTATGAAATTTCTTCATGGTAATGAGTGTACATGTGAGTCATTAATGAGTGATAAAGGGGTTTCTAATCATTAAAACATGTGGAATAAAGTATGGGGGAGGTTAGAAATCATACCCCATCATTTTTAATTGGAAAAAAGGGCATTACAATATAATGAAATTTGGATAAAATGAGAAAGTAAAAATCCCTTACTTAGAAGTGTGATCCCAATGACTTGGGAGGGGCTTGAGAGAGGCTTATTGAGAACTTGGGGAAACTTGGGAGGAATATAGAGATAGGAGTAAAAAATATGGTCGATCACCATATTATTTGAGTGAAGAGGAAGTGGGACATTGGGTGGGTTTATATTGGAAAATGGAGGGAATTCTTTATTATTTAGGTTTTGGCCACCACACAATAAACTAAAGAAAACCAAATACCTAACCATAGTTTTTTCCCATGGCTTCTTAAAAAGGGGAGTAGAAAAAATCATTTTGTAGGGTAAAATGACTAACTTCTAAAAATATTAGGCTTTCTTACGTGGAGGTGAGTCACACTCTCAAGAATTAAATTTAAAAAGTTAAAATATTTTATAAGTCTTGGAGGGTCCACTAAAGATTTTTAAAATAAATAAATAGAACATAAATAACATTATTTTAATGGTAAAACATATATTTTCAGAACATAATGTTTATAGTATTTTATTACGTCACTATTTTGTCATTATGATGTTATAAAACATAATATATATTTAAACGATATTTAATTTTTACCCAAAAAATTCGACTATCTCAGAAAATTATGAAATATTCCCCATTGGATAATTTTGACGTCACGATTAAAAAAATGATATTCATTTTATTTAAATATTTTTATAAATATTTGATTTTTTATAATAAAACTATCATTTATCGAAAATTAATGGGTTTTTACAAAAACGGCTTACAAACCTTAATAAAAATCACAATTATATTCATAAAAAGTATATGATCATTTATATTTAATAAAATCTAATTTAGTAATAACATTTTATTAAAAAATAATTTAATTAAAATATCCATCAATTCATCAAAATATATTTCTTAATAGAATATTTACTAAAAATACTATTTTCACTTTAATAACTATTTACAATGTAATAATAATAAAATGAATGTATATTTTTTATTATATACAAAAATAATGCACATAATCATAGTGTTATGGTCTTGTTATGTAACCCCTTATACCACACACATATGTCTGAAGGGTAAGGTGTGCGATGTTGATAGACTCTTGGGGTGGCTCCGATAGCATCGCTCAGGTGGTAATCTCTATCAACTTCCACTTCTCCCATATGCGGTTCTGCTCGAGCTTAATGTGTTGAAGCTCAGATTGGGCTTGGTAAATAGAGAATCCCAATGACACCACCATCTTTCTGAGCTCCAAAAAATGGACTTCATATGGGGAAAGTCTACTAGATGAGGCCACCACTTCCTTTTACTGAGTAAATTGGATTTGCTAAAGCCCTATATTTATTCTAATCAGGTGATCACTATTCAACATCTATATTAACATCGATAACAATTATTAACGGTATTATGAAATCCAAGAACATAAATCCATGTAAGTTCATATTTTATATAACAATTTTACATAATTTGACATTTAATTAGTCCAAGAAAAATTTTCATTGATAAATGTTTGGGTAATTACAATCTTCCCCCTTAAATAATTTCTCCCTTGAGATTTTATTTCCCACAATAAAACAGATGTGGGTAACTCACTTTTATGACTTCCTCTGTTTCCCACATTGCTTGTTCAAACTTGTGGTTTCTCCACAACACTTTCACGAGGGGTATTGTCTCATTTATTTGAACTTTTTCTGTATGATCTAGGATATTCACCAGCTTATCTTCATAGAAGAGGTCATTCTCCAATTGTACCACCTCTAGATTGAGTACATGTGATGGGCCAGGTATGTACTTCTTCAAGAGTGAAACATGGAATACATCATGTACATGGGATAGGTTCGGTGGGAATGATAGTCGATTGGTCACTGCTCTAATATGATCAAGGATCTCAAAAGGGTTGATGTACCTTGGACTAAGATTTACCTTCTTCCAAAATCTCATAACCCTATTTTATGAAAATATACACCAGAATACCATGTCTCCAACATTAAACTATATTTCTCGTCAATGATTATCAATATAGCTCTCTTGTCGAATCTGAGAAGCTTTAATGTGCTACTGGATAGTCTTACCCTTATCCGCTATTTTTTTGACCATTTGGGTACCTTAGAGTTTTCTCTCCCTGACCTCATCCAAACATGATTTTGATTTACATATCTTCCCATACATGCCTTCATAAAGAGCCATTAGGATGCATGATTTGAAATTGTTGTCATAATAGAACTCAACTAGAGGTAGATGTTGATCCCATACTCCTTTATGGTCCATCGAGCAAGCTCTGAACATTTCCTCAAGTGTTTGGATACTCTTCTAAGATTGGACATCAGTTTGAGGATGATAAGTCATACTATTGTTCAGCCTATTATTCAGAGTACGTTGAAGACTCTTCCAAAAAATGGAGGTAAATCTTAGATCTCAATAAGATTCAATTGATAGTGTTACTCCATGTATCCCTACTACATCTATGAAATATATCTGTTCCATTTCATTCAATGATAAATCCTATTGAATTGCAATGATGTGTGCAGCATTTGTAAGATGATCCACAACAACCCAGATAGCATTATTCCCATTTGATGTATTAGAATGTATTTTGATAAAGTGCATGGTGATGTTCTCCCATTTCAATGCTGGAATGGGGCATGGCTACATTATTCCCTTAGACTTCTTCCTCTCAGCCTTCATTTGCTGACATACCAGGCACATTGATGTATACTCACCGATCTCATTCTTCATGTTTTCCCACCAATAATACTCTTGGATATCACAATACATATTTGTGTTCCCTATGTGAATGGAGAAATTCTAACTATGTTAATCATCCAAAAGTTCATTTTTCAACTCCAGATTTGATAAAACACATAGTCTTGACCCAAATATCACAATTCCTTCTTCATTAACATTGAACTTCGATGACTTACCTTTTCTAATAGTTTCCACATTTTTATGAATTCCCACATCATCCTTTTGAGAATCCTTTAACATTTCCAAAAGAGATATTTGATCTAACATTTGTGAAACGATTGATGATGTCCCCTTATTTATGATTCCCAGGTCCATCTTCAAAAAATCTAATAATATTAGATCCTTTTAAATTCTCATTATTGATAGAATTTATGGATCCTTTATACTTATAGAATCCACCACATTTTTTGATTTACTAGTCTGGTAATGGATTGAAAAGTCATAATATTTGATCAGCTCTAACCATCTTCATTGGAGCATATTCAACTCTTTCCATGTGAATATATACTTGCGGAATTTGTGGTCCGTATATATTTTACACTTCTCCTCAAAGAGGTAATTTCACCAAATTGTTTAAGTGAAGATCACTGCTGAAAACTCCCTGTCATGTGTGGGATAGTTTTTCTTATGAACTTTTTATTTCCATGAAGCATAGGCAATGAATTTTTCATTTTGCATCAACATGCATCCTAGACCCTTCTTCAAAGCATCACTGAATACCACAAAAAAGTTCTCCACTTGTGGGTAGTGTGAGCATGGGAAGAGTGAAAAACCTCCTTTTAAACCCCATTAAGCTCAATTCACATTAATCACTCTAAAAAACATTAATCTCTTCTGAGTTATCTTGGTTAGAGGGTTGGAAAATTGTGAGAAAGTTCTCACAAATCGGCGATAATATGCAGCTAACCCAAGGAAGCTAAGGAAATCTATTATCAATGTTTTCCTCGACCATCCCTTAATTGCATCTATCTTGGAGGGATCTATAGATATCCCATTTCTTGTGATGATATGACATAGGAATAAGACCTACTTTAACCAGAACTCACACTTTCAATACTTTTCATATATCTTCTCCTTTCAAAATGTCTCTAGTACAGTTCATAGTTTCTCCTCACGATTCTATTTTTTTTTTTGAGTATATTATAATATCATTTATAAATACTACCACAAATATGTTGAGGTAATATTTCAATACTCTACTCATCAAGTCCATGATGTTTACTGGAGCATCAGTGAGTCTTAAAGGCATTACTATGAATTTTTAGTGCCCGTACATTGTTCGAAAAGTAGTCTTAGGGATATCCTCTTCCCCCCCCTTACATGGTAATATACCGACCAAAAATAAACCTTGGAGAAGTATATTAATCCACATAAATGATTGAACAAGTCATCAATTCGGGGTAGATGATACTTGTTTATTATTGTGATTTTGTTGAGCTCATGATAATCAATGAAAAGGTGCATTGGACCATCCTTATTCTTGATGGAGAGTACTGGTGCACACTATGGTGAAGCACATGGGTATATAAACCCTTTATCCAGATCCTCAGGTTTTTGATTCTTCATCTCCTCATGGTCCACAACAGCCATTCAATACAGTGTCTTGGATATTGGCAATGCCCCAGTTATAAGGTCAAATGATAATTTAGCATCTCTTTTAGGAGGAAGAACATGAAATTCCTCGGGAAACACATTAGTAAATTCCCTCACAATAGGCATGTTTTCAAGTATGGTGTCTTTCTTAGACTCAATCATATGATCAAGATACACGTTCTCATAGGTCATGAATATCCATGCTTGAGATGATGGTGAAAAAAAAATATTTATCTTCCTCCTTGCACTTGTATATAATTGGGGGGTCGATTATCCATATGGACAGTGATTTCCCTCTCACAGAAATTTATGTAGGATTTATATAAGAAAAGACAATCCATGCTAAGAATTTAATACAATTCCAAAAAAAGGAATTATGATGAGGTTTTCTAGAATGTTCAATCCATATATTTTGACTAGGAAGGATTCATATTCATGGGATGCAATGACTGCCCTATTTTTCGTTCTCACCGACATCTTTACTTCCATAATTTGTGGGGGTGTTGGGATGGTTCTACTAAACTTTTGGGATATAAAATAATTCATATAATGAGAATAAAAAAGTAAGCTTTCTATTCATGAATGAATAAATAGCGTACCTTTCACCACTTCATTTTCAGGTTTCACTTTGCTGGTAGTGATGGAAAAGGATCACCCTTTCTACCTTGGAGGTTATTGGTTGCCTCAGAAAACCCTTGGATTAGGGAACTGATTTCCAAGGTTCCCTGGTTCTTGGAAGATGAAATGATGAACAACGTGTTGATGGTAAAATGGAGTGTTCTTCTCCTCTATCACAGTGGTGGGTTTTTCTAGTCGTTTATTAATGACTAGGTTCCCTTCTTTTCAACACCAAAATAATTTCATCATCCATTTCAGGAAATATCTGGGGTTCCTCTTTTTGTACATTTGGCAAGTGGGAAACTAGATTTTCTTAGAAATATTGGATTTATCCATCGAAAAAATATAATTGAGGTCCACCTTAAGCTTCTTATCCCCATGATACCACTGAGATTAGCTGATCTCCATTTGGAATTTGAGCGCACATTGGAAAATTTAATCATATCTATCGAAGTCAGGGATCACGATGGATTTCAGAAGGCTAGGTTTCAAGCCACCAAAGATGTGGTCAACCTTTTTTTCGGGGGTGACGACAAATCCATAGGTGTGTAGTGCAATCCTTGTTATGTTTTACTCTTATGATTTGACAGATTCGACATCTCTTTGCATGATGTCAAGGAAGTCCCTTTCCATTACAAATCGTAGGGTGTAAGGAAAATATTTTTCGAAATACATTTTCTAGAAGTCCTTCCATTACAATGTCTCGATCTCCTCCTCAGGCTTCATATTTTTGATAAATTCCCACCATTGATCAGCTTCACCCTCCATATAAGAAGCAGCAAAAAGTACCTTCTCTTGTTCATATCATGGATGTATGGAGAAGATGTTTTCAATGGAGTTGATCCATTATTTGGTGATTGAGGGATCAGATTATCCCTTAAAAGTCAGAGTCCTTTGTCTCATGAATATCTAGATTGTGACTAGTTCATTATTAGGGGGTTGAAAGTTCCTCTTAACCCATGTTTCTATTCAAATCATGAGTTTAATGAAAGAGTATCACGATAAAGTTTGTGATTTCTTCTCCTATTGGATTGGGCATCTCATTACAATAGTCATCACATTGATATTCGCATCGGTTGTTATCCCATGTACCCCTCTTACTAGCTATTGGTGGAATAAAAGGAAAGTTATGGGTAACACATAAAGGGTAATCCAAGGATAAAAATGGATTACTTATAAATAACTTTTATTTCCTTAACTTCTGAATCCATTGGCTTCAATATATGTTATCCATGATCTACTTCCCAAAATTTATTTTTTGGGGAAATTTTTATTACCTTAAAAATGGTTCATACTAAGCTTGTGAATTTACCAAATCATATCCCCCAGGAGTTTCATAACCAAGAGTGCAGTAAGGCCCGTTATCGTGTACCAAGATACCTCGGGTCATGCCTGAAACTCCTTGTTAGAGTTTTCACTCCTAGGTATATATGTGCCAAAGCCGCCTCGACCTGCTCGTATCCAGACATGGATATATTATATTGATAAACCACTTACTCAATACTCACCAAATATTTGGGATGTTTTTATTATACATAGTCCTATCTCTAAGACTTTCATTAGGGTTTTCTAATCCTAATCCCAAAACAACTAAACCCATCCTCTGATACTAACTATAACAACCCTATTAATTATTACACACATAAACATGATTTATTACATAAAAGTTTCACTTAATACAACAAATAAGATCGATAGGTATGTTGTCTTTGGGTCTCAGAAACATTACATAATGACTTAAAAAATGAAACACAACAACTTTATTGAAAACGTCCTTTACATGACCACTACATTCACTCATACTTAGCATTGTATGGGATAACCTGAGGATATGCATAAGAAAAGGGTGATCTATAAAGCCTAGTAAGGGGGTGAAAGGGAGTAACATAATGAATATAGTACATTTCAGGAAATAGGAATATCAAAGCATCATAATATAAACATGAACCTAAAGGCAGGATATATCATGATTATCATAACATGGAAATGTGGCAACAACACTTAACATGGTGTTAGCTAGTCCCAAGGCTCATTACACATGGAGCATGAGTAAACCCTCTTTGCACTTGAGTTAGCATGAGTAAACCCTCATTTCACTTGATGTATCATGATACAAATATTTACCCAATGCATTAGAGCACTATTAGGGCGCACCCTTATTAATTATTTCATTTCATTAATAAGTGTGCCACAAGGATTATAAAACATGGATTCATTAAAAATCATCATTTATTCTATGATAAAGTAATGTGGAATTAATACATGAATTGATATAATCAATAATTAATTGTGTATAAAGGTGAATACACTTGATAGATAAATGGGCATGGTATTCACTATACAATGGCATTGGCTTGGAAAATTGAGGTGCAATTTCAGCAGTAAAACAATGTGACATAAGAATTCACAAAAATGGTTAATGAGATAGAAAGGGGTGTCTCGTAATATTTATGTGAATTTTATAGTAAGGGGTAATATATATACATGTCCCAACATATGTAATCGAATTTAGATTTATAATACAAAATAATTGTTCGAATTTGAATGAGGAGAGAAAAATACTTTATGGAATTTCAGCATGGTGAAATGTGTAAATGGGAGGAATTAATGAGAGATAAAGGGGTATATCATCATTCAAACATAAATAGGGAAGTGTGGGGGAGAATAAAAATCAAACCCCAACATTTACAATTGGATAAGGGCATAACTATATAAATAAATTTAGATAAAATTAGAAAGGAAGAAATCTCTTACTTGGTTTTGTGATCCCAAAGGCTTTGGAGGGGCTTGAGAGGGGATTCTTGAGACCATGTTGTGCCTTGGGAAGATTATAGAGAGAAGAGGACAGAGGTTGGTCGACTCCAAAGGCTTTGAGTGAAGGGGATGTGGGATCTTGGGTGTGTTTATATAGGAAAAGGGAGCGAATTCATTATTATTTAGATTTTGGCCACCACACATTATATTAAACTAAACCACTAACCAAACCATGGTTTTTGCCCATGGTTTCTGCCAAAGGGGAGTTGAAGAAATTATTTCATAAGTCCAATTTGCGAACATCTAATTATATAATGCTTTCTTATGTGGTGGTGAGTCACACTCTCAAGGAAATCAATTTAAAAAGATAAAATGTTTTATACGTCTTGAAGGGTCCGCTAAATCTTTTTAAAATAAATAAAAAATCCTAAAATAAAATTATTTTAATGGTAAAACATATATTGGATGAACATAATTTTTATAGTATTTTATTATATCACTATTGTGCATTATTATTTCATAAAACACATTATATATTTAAATGGTATTTAATTTTTACCCGAAAAATTCAACTGTCTCAAAAAATTATGAAAATTTTCACCATTGGATAATTTCAAAATCCTGATTCCAAAAATAATATTCATTTTATCTAAATAATTTTTTAAATATATGAATTTTTATTTTTAGAATAAAAACCGACATTTATCAAAAATTCATGGGTTTTGACAAAAAAACATTCAAACCTTAATAAAAATCATAATTGTATTCTTAAAAATTATATGATCATTTATATTTAATAAAAAGTAATTTATTTGTAATATTTTATTAAAAAATTATTTAATTCAAAAAACCTTTAATTCCTCAAAATAGATTTCTTAATTTAATATTAACTAAAAATACTGTTTTCATTTGAAATACTATTTACAACGTAACAATAATAAAATGAATCTATATTCTTTATTATATCGAAAACTAATGCACATAATCATAGTGGAATGGTCTTGTTATATAACACTTTAAAACACCCTCATAATATAGAAGGGTAAGGTGTGTGATAGTGACAGACTCTTGGGGTGACTAGGATAACATCTCTTGGGTGGTAATCTCTATCAACTTAAAATTCTCCCATAGTATATTCTTATTGAGCTTAATGAGTTAATGATTGTCTAGGGATTATTCAAGAGTGAAGGACAATGATGCCACCTCCCCCCCCCCCCCCGAGCTCCACCAAAGTGGCTTCATACGAGGCAAGTCTATTGGATAAGGCCATCACTTCCTTTGACTGGGTAAATTGGTTTTGTTAAAGCGCTATATTTATACTAATCATGTGATCATTGTTCAATGAATATATTAGCAGCAGTAAAAATTATTAACGATTTTTTTGAAATCCAAAAACAAAAAACCATTGAGGTGGATATTTTATATAACCAAGTTACATAATAAGACATTTAATTATATCAAGATCAATTTTCGTTGATAAAAGTTTGGGTCATTACATTCATCCTTAAAGAGTGGTAGACCTTTGTATTGACCTTTACACCAAGACGATAATGTTATCCATACCGGCATATCAGATGGCTCCCATAGAGCTTTGCGAGCTGAGGGTACAACTGGAGGTCTTGTAGAAGAAGGGGTTTGTAAGGCCCAGTGTTTCACCCTGCGCAGCCCCAGTGCTTTTTTCCCAAAAGGTATATGAAATTTTGAGGTTTTTCAGGGACTACCAATGCTTGAACCAGGAGACTATGAATATTAAGTACCCACTCTTGAGGATTTATGACTTCTTTGACAAGTTGATGGGAGCGATGTGTTCTCAAAGATTGAACTTAGATCAGGCTATCACGAGCTTTGGGTATGGGACAAGGATGTACTGAAGATATCCTTTAGGTGCTGGCATGGCCACAATGAGTCCCTAGTAATACCTTCAGGTGTGAAAAAAGCCCCAGCAGTATTCATGGGCCTCATGAACAGGATCTTCTAGCACTACCATGACTAGTTCATCGTGGTCTTAATCGATGACATCTTGGTGTATTCTGCATCGGAGGATCAACATGCTACACACTTGTGGATAGTCCTTGATACACTCCGAGAGCACCAGAATTATGGTAAGCTCCCAAAGTGTCAGTTCTGGACACGTGAGGTCAAATTTCTAGAACACGTCATCTTAGAGGTTATAGTAGATCCGGCGAAGATAGAGGTGGTGCTTGCTTGGGATCCACCAAGGGGTGTGACTGAGGTGCATAGCTTTGTGGGGCTGGTTGGTTACTATCATTGGTTTTTTATCGACTTCTCCAAAGTAGTAGCACCCTTGTCATCTTTTGACATGGAAGGGAAAAACCATCATGTGGATGGAGAAATGTCAGTAAATTTTCCAAGAGTTAAAGCATGGACTGACTAGTTCCCCATATTGAGACTACCTGAGGATGGCGTGGGGTATGTAGTTTTCTGAAATGTATCAGGGACCAGATTAGGTTGTTTATTGATGAAGGAGTGAGAAGTAATCACATACTGCTCATGACAGTTGAGGCAGAATGAGAAGGACTATGTGACCCATGACCTGGAGTTAGCAGAAATGGTATTTTTCTTGAAGACATGGAAACACTACTTGAGGGGTGAATGGTTAACCATCTACACTGACAAGAAGAGTCTCAAATATATCTTCTCCCAGAATAACCTGAACCTGATACAATGAAGGGGATATAGTTCCTCTAGGACTATGATTTTTGAGATAGTCTATACTCCTAGAAAGGGGAACATGGTGGCAGATGCGCTCAGCAGGATAAATGGGATGTAGCTGCTGAGTTAAGAGACAGAGAAGTTATTCGCGATGCAGATATCCCTCAAGGATGATGGTGAAGTTTTATAAATCTAGATGATGGATGTTACTACCCCAATCATTTAGCGATTCAGGGAGTCAAAACCGGGTGTTTTTGAATTCAAGGCCTGACCTTCTAAGATACCCTTAGGATGGGCACCTTGTGGGTTTTCGATAGGTGAGGACCACATCATTTTTTAAGAGGGTCCACCTTAGTACCTGTGGTACTATTGGAGGAGGTGTTGAGGGAGTTCCGTAATTCCCTTTTGGCAGTGAATCCTAGATTGGAAAAGATGTGAAGGGACCTCCAACGTTAATACTGGTGTACAGGGATGAAAAAAATCAGTGGCCCAATTCGTTTCTCAATGCCTAACTTGTCAGCAAGTGAAGGAAAAGCACCAAGTTCTGGCAGGCTTGACTCAACCACTTGAGGTACCAGAGTGGAAATAAATGTTATCTCGATGGATTTATTAAAGGTTTTACCACATAAATCTATATTTCATGACTCTATTTGGGTGATTTTTGACCGACTCACCATGTCGGATCACTTCTTATCCATCCGGGAGCAGGGAACAGTAGAGGGATTGGTATGCCTCTACGTCTAGAAGATAGTGCAGCTTCACAGGGTGCCTTCAGTGATCGTCTTTCATCGCGACGCCCGCTTTATGTCCCTTTTAGGGAAAGGATTATAGGAGGATTTTGGGACACAACTTCATTTAAGCATATTTTTTTGTCTCAAGTCAAATGAGCAGACAGAACGGGCCATACAGACCTTGGAAGACATGTTTTGTTCTTGCGTCCTTGACTTTGGTCGTAGTTGGGTAGACCACCTACTACTTGAGGAGTTTTTATACAATAATAGTTATCACTAAACCATTAGCATGTCACCATTTGAGGCCTTTTATGAGTGGCCTTTCTGGTCATGTGTTCCTTCGGGTCTTACCCCGATGAGGATTGATGAAATTTGGTTGGGGCAGTAATCTATCTCTGAGGTTCCACGGTCCTTTTTAGATATTGAGCAGAGATGGAATGATGGAGTACCACCTTTCTATCCCCCAAGAGATGCACTAGGTGCATGATGTTTTTCATGTGTCATAGATGAGCAGGTACATGCATGATTCATCACATGTCATCGAATGTGGTGATCTTTGACATTGATGATGGTGTGACATTTGTGGAGTTTCCAGTGGAGATAGGTGATCGATTGGAGCGGGTCCTACGCGAATGGTCGATTCATCTAGTGCGCGTATGATGGAAGCAAGAGAATATCCAGGAGAGCACATGGGAGTGGGAGGCTCAGATTCCTACTCAGAACCCCCATCTTTTTATTTAGCTATTGTTTTGGCTTTTTGGTACGTAAAACCCTATGTTCGGTATAATTTAACATCTCGAAATTTCTGTGTAATTTTTTTATTTATAAGGGATTTTTTTAAGACCAAGAAATTCAATGGAACTTGATTCTAAGGTCTAGAGAGATCATAAATGAATTTTTAACTTTGTTAAGTTACGTTCCGTAAACATGCAAGCTAGATTTTCTATCATTTGAAATGTCCCTCAGATCGAAATTAAGAGGGAACCATTGAATGTAAAATTCTGGGATTCTCTAATAAATAACATAACTTCATCCAAAAAGGGCCAAGTAGAAAATTTAATTTTTAGACTTTTTGAGAAAAAAATAAAATAATTTTAAAGAATTATTTTATTCCTTTTATCACTTTTGTGTGGTGGATGATGATTATATTGGGAAGGGACATTGATATGATGATGATCATAAATGAGTCTCATTAGTGGCTCATTAAACTCGCTGCATAATGATTCTTTAATGACACGTAACAGAGACACAGTTTCATTAATAAAATAGAGTAATGACGCGACCTCGCATCATAATGGTAATGTTGCGACGTACTTCTATTTATAGTTCGATGTGTGAGGGAAATATGGATTAATAGTTTGTAGGATTCTTTAGAAAACCTCTAACTGACTTCCACCCCAGTGAAGAATGAAGATCATTTTTATAACTTCATCTTCTTCATCATGTCGTTCGAAGATCGGAGCCGAGAAGCGACATCGATGTCTTAAATCCCCCAAGGACGCATGTTGTGCAATAAGACGTCATAAAATGTAGGAGTTGTTTGATTTTAATGTTTCAGCATCCTTATTTAAAAATGATGAATGCAGATTAACCAATGAAAAAGTTAATCTACAGACTATGCATTCTTGCTGGAGGGTGACTTCTTTGGGGTTTCTTTATCTGGGAAATAATTATCATTGTTGATCCAATTAAAATCCCTAAACCTACCTTGTTTTATAAACTTCTAATGCGGAGGGTGCGGGACGACACGAACAAGGCATGAGTCCCTCTGTTTTGGGTGTTCTTCATGTACAACCACTTGAATTGATGGTAAGATAGACTTGAGACCTTCGTGGTAGAGAAGACATTCCTCGGTGAATGCAGGCGCAAGAATCACGAAGAACAGACCACCGGTGTGAACACAGTGGTCTGCAGAAGAATTTATCGGTGCTTCAGCGTCGGTGGTGGCACTAGAGACTTCCAACGGTGGCACGCAGTGGTGGTCATGGGTAGGTGGCAGTGCACCAAGATGGCGCATCGGAGGAAACGTCGTGACCAGATTGGGCTGCGATGCAGCAGGAGAATCCCCCGACTAAGCCAGTGGTTGGAGGCGGTGTAGACGGTCATTCAGCCGCATTGTAGGCCTGTGGACGCGGCACCGAGCCGCCCCCACATGATGGTTCACGTTCTCTAGACCGTGGCAGAGGAGGCTTCCCGTAGGGTGATGGAGGCTGACAAATGAGACTCCTAGGCACGTCCAGTGAGGTGGACTGGTCCGCCTCTTGCGGACCGGGTGGGGTATAAACTGCCTAGCAGGCCGGACCTGTGGTTCACCGTGCCAAGCTAGTCCCAATGCCTAGTGGGCCGGACCAGCACCATGTGGGCTGGACCCGCACCAGTGGAGTAAACCAGTTCCCTATTTTTGCTGGGCTAGATAGGACTAGGTCTTCGGGTGACTCAGCGGATTGATGCCTCGACCAACTAGGTCGGGTCCAGTGAGTCCTTTTGGACCTAACCCACTGGCTAGGTCGGACCAGAACGACCTCGACCTATACCAAGCCAGTTCGAGTCCGTCAAAATTAATAGGGGTATGTGGAACCCCAAGATGGGTTGGTCTGATTATTCCGACCAGGTCAGATAGGACTTGGTCACAACCGGGCCCCTGTTACTAAAATGCCCATATCATGCAAATCACACGCCTGATTGATGGGTCTTTTGCGGGTTTGGGCCCCTCTTGAGGAGGCAGATATTTTGGAAGGATTTTTGGTGACTTTAATTGACATAGGTCTATGAAAAATGGCTTGAGGATCTGTTCTACCAAGCTCACTATGTTCGGAACCCTGTGGTTTGTTGAGAACTGAAAACCGATAGACGACAGCCCTATGGGAAGAGGCTTTGTGTGACCTAGTATACCCATGGTGGGGAGCAGCTCTGTGTGACCAAGAAGACCTATGGTACTCGATAGGAGGAGTACCTTAGTTAGACCAAGGTGGGAAGCGACTCTATGTGACCCGGTAGGCCCACGGTGGGGAGCCGCTCCGTGTGACCCAGCATACCCTAGGTACTAATAAGGAATGAGTACCACAAAAGTCGATGGGTAGTGGGAAGTGGCTCTGTATGATCTGACATTCCCACTGTACTCGATAGAGTAGGATTTCTCCATTGGATGAGGAGTTCTACATTTGTGACTGACGATGCTACCTTTACTACCCTAGAATATACATGGTGTGAAATGTCTTGTGATTCGTGATTTACTTTGGGGAATTGTTGTGTGGCCTTTGCTTTTTGTTTTTTGGTACCTAATGAGTACAATGTTACTCACCCTTGCATGGGCTTTGACCACATGTGTTGTGTCTCGTGCAGACAACTGACGTTTCGATAGGGGTGCTCAGGGGGACGGTACTCACGGAATATTCGATGGTGGGATTGGTGGCCTAGGACCAGGAGGGGCCCAATAGAACAGGGAAGACATGAAATAATACATAGGTGTCCAGCAGCTTCACTACTCTCCTAATCAGGTGGAGTTTATTGTCGATTTCCATCAGAGTTTTCATTTTTGCACGTGCTATTTTCAGTTTCATATTGGGTTTTTATTCTATCCCACTGACATTCAGTTGTATATGCACTCATATTTGTTTTAGTGGTACTTCCCCCCCCCTTTAGTGTGTTAGGATGCGGTTGGGTTCATGCATTGGTGTACAGGTATATCGGGAAATGACTCCCACTTACCGATAGTCATCTTCGATGCTAGTGGCCAGCCCCTGGCCTTCGAGAGGCGGGTAGGGGTAGTCACGGTATGGGCCTTAATGGATGGTTCGTGAGAGTATCAACTATAAAATTAAATTTCGAAACTATATTATGACATGTATCAACCTAATTCTTTTTCTTTACCAAAATTATAATGATAGAATCAACTTTTGAATAAAAAATAAGAATGTTATGAGGAAATGTCTCAATCAATTGATATGTTTTCCCAATGTATAAGATGTTTCTATCTAAACAATACAAACACTTGTTATCCATTCAATATGGGGTGTCTTTATAAACCATATAATGATGTTATCAATATATTAATATTCATAACATGAAGCTTATAAATTATGTTTATCTTTATCTTATTATGTGTAGGTTTCAACTATATAGCTGAAAATATTAACCATATGATGTGTAAAATACAAATTCTTTTTTTAGATATTAACTTTAAATTCCTTTTTTCTTTCACTAAATTTTAAACCACATTCGACAATTCCACTATGAATTCACCTGTCATATTATACATTAATTATTTTTGATTGAATATAAAGTTTTTTTGGAAATTATATGCAAAACCACTATCATATCCACTATACACTTCTACATAACTCATTATCTATATTTTCTTTATTTTTTTGAGTGAACTTATAATATAAAAATTCCCCATATTACAAAAAATCATCCAACTAGATCATGGGATAAAAAATTTAACAATTTGTATTTTTTTGGAAAAAATAAAAATAAATCACTTAGAAAAACAACATATTATAAATGAATCACAATTCAATAAATATGAAACTACATTACTGGAAGTGATGTAGAAAATAAGAATATTTAATAATTTTTTCATGTTATCTATAAAAATTTGATTTACATAAATACTTTTACAAACATGATCCTCTATATGAAACATGTTAAAATAATAGCATACTACAATTAATTTTCTAATGGATCAATTATTATTAAATCAATAATTCCTCATCAAATCAACTTTATTTAAAACTTTTCTAAGAATGAATCAGTAATTGTTTAATTAATACATTATAATCACATCAATGTAGCCATAAATATTAAAATTATTTCAAGGGAATAATTAATATATAAATCACAACATCTAATTCAATAAACTATTAGAATAGCTCACACATTCATGGGGTTAAATGCATAGAATACCCATTAAAATAGTTTAAATATATACTATCATAAATTAAAATATCTCTTTTGATTAGGTTAACACATATTAACATATTTATTTATAAATAGTTTTCTACCACTTTGTAAATATAACATGTAAATAAATAAAGGAATAAACATGTTTATGTTTTTCCCCTTTATATAATATGAATCCAAATAAAAAATTAAAGTAGAAGGTCATCACCATACCTTACTGTTAGATTATACTATCACATGATTATTTTAATAATCCCAAATTATGTTTATAATTATATTAATGAATTAATTTTTTATGTTAGTTAATTTTTCTTCTAGAAAAATTGGTTAAAATGAATAAGTCTCGAAGTGAACATGACTTTCTACCACATGAAGAAGTTCAACTATGATGATCAAGTAACAATATAGTAATAACCATGTATTGAAGTTCAAGTGACTTCATCTATACTGAACCTACCACAGGTTGAACTCAAAGTGATCATATAAAGGAAAAAACATACAACAAGAAGAAAATATCTACATGTGGTAGATGTGAGGGTTAAGGCACACAAATCCCTACTGGGTTACACACAAGGTGAGTATAGTGCATGCTCAGTGGTGTGTGTGAGTGTGTGTGGGTTCTGATCACCTGATTCAGTGGGAAATCATTTCAATTAGGGGAATTTATATTTAAAGAAGTGATCAAATGATAAAACATTTTATGTGGGATGTTGAATGTGGATTGATATTCACATGATATAAAAATTTATGCATATAACTCTGGTAATTCGATCAAAATTATTTCAGTCTTATGATCTCTTCGAGGGTAATTTTACATGACAACCTACTATTTCTAGCCCAACCTCTACTTTATAAACCTAAAATATTCTTCATTATCTTATTCCCCTTTTGAAGAAAGAAACCTACCATAGGCATGAACTAGAAATAGTTATGGTCGATATTGTACTATAATACCACCATTTTGTCTTACTATAGTGGCAAACCTATAACCATCAATCTAAAAAACAAAGGCTAGAAACATCAATGGTCGTCAACCATATTTTTCAAAAATATGAAATGATAAATTACAAAGGAATGTTGTAAATACCTAAGTAAACAAATTTCATTAATGTATAAATATATATTGATAAAAATATATTTTACCCTGGGTAAAATACATATGTAAATTGATATCCTAAAATATTTCCATTTTCACTGAGTTTCACTAAGATCAATGATGAGATAAATACATATAAAAATGTTAATTAAATCATTTTCATTAAGGACAGTCATATTTCATTTTAAAACCACTGTTATCATCACTTTACCGTAGCTTATATTAGCCATGATGATATGTATATAAATATATTTATATATCTACAAACAAAAATTACTACATTAACATTATTAATCCCACATCGATATAAAATCTGGGACATAGTCTCTGCAAAGCATTGAACCTCATAGGATTCCTTTCGTCATTGAAAAATGGGTATACCTTACTAAAATATGTTATAAATACCACCTTCAAATTCTGATAGACAACATATTTAAAATCCAATATATATTGATATATATAGAGAACACCCTCTTCACTCATTGGAGAAACCGAACCCCTATTGAAGTCCCATAATTATCCATCCTTCTATATAGACATTACCAATCATTGGAAGTGGCGACAACCATTTCTAAATTATAATTATGTCTTGTTTTCTATTAAGGAAAGAAATTTTTATCAATGATTTTATATTGTTATCTAAAAACCTATTTTCAATGGAATTTACTATTTTCAAACTCCCATTTCTCTAACTATGATTTTATGTATTAATGTTAATATTTATTAATGGTAACATATTTTTAAAATTAGTTTTTATTATTGTACGTGTATTTTTTAGAAAGTTTATATTTATATATAACCCCTTCTGTAAGGGTTATTGATTTATCAAAACATTAATTTCATGTATATTTCAAAAAATCATATTCAAACAAAAAAAATGATTTATGTTCAATGTAGTTTGAAAAAAATATATTTCAAGATTTATATTTTTATAATTGTTTTAATACTATAATTTAATGTCTAACACATTCTTTAAAATTTATGGATATTTAAAACATAAGTTGGTATGACCATGCACTATGTATGTCATTAACATTCCAATCATATTTATAAAAGTCTCTATTTTTTATGAATTTAATGTGTTGAAATGTTTCAAATTAAATGGAAATGTGTATTATCTCTTATAATCAAGATGAAGTGTAATTGATATATATTTCTTTTCCTTTTGAAAATGAATTAATTTAGTTTAATTCTTTTTAAAGGATGTTTAAAATGTATTACGATGAGAAATGTAGGATTTGTAAAAAAATATTTTTAAAAATTCAACACTTAGCTTTTGAAGGAGATGACCAGGAATAGGGAGAAAACCCATAACCTGAAGGGAAAATTTTAAAAACGTGTTAACCTCATGGATTTCATAAAGTTTACAAGTATCATTATATTCTTAAAAAATTATTTTTTTTAAACTAAATATATTAAAATTTGTGAAGAATAAAAATATAATCCTTTAATGGTTAGTATATATTTTAAATGAAATTTTTTCAAAAGTGATAAGTATGTTAATGATTATGTATAGTATTTTCTAGTGTTTTATTTTGAAAATGGTAAATCTACATTTTAGAAAGTCATTTATTATATATAATGTTTTAAATTTGAAAACATATTTTCAATGTGTTTTTATAGTATTGATAAAAATATTTCACTCCTAGTTTTAGAACCCCCTATTAGGAAATTTAATGCTCACCCTTTGGTTTAAAATGTTTTTTTCATAGGATAATTGGAACATACAATGGTTTTTGGATTCATTAACGAGTCAGTGCATGTGATGTCAAATAAATGTTTGTACATAATTTTTATTAAACTCTGATAAGACATGAGGTTTTTCTAATCCTACAAAATTGAAATAGAAAATATTCTCATGTATTTAATGTACTATATATATTTAGTCGGTGTTTATAATACTTACATATAGATATATATATACACATATATATAGTTTTAATACCAAATTCATTAGCGTGGGTCTCAGAATATCATATTTGGAATAGAATATGTGTTTTTTCCTTGCAATACATCCCTCTATAGATATTAAAATTCATTGTGGATAGGTAATAGTTATACCTAGGGGTAATAATCGTAAAAAGGGTACATTGTTATTTGAATAAATCATTATTAGATTCAAGACAATGAGACTTATTGTATACCTATTTTGACACTCTTGGAGGATATTCTTAGGATAATTATCATTTTCTTTAAAACCCATTAAGAAGGATTTGAATTTATGATGATAATGAATGAAGAAGTTTAAACATAATGTCTATTCAGCTGGTATCTATTAAGGTTGATCATATGTTTTAAGGAAAAATACCTATTTTTAAATTTTTATTGATGTGAATATGACATGATTAAAGATATATTTCGAAAAAATATATAGGAATATAACCGTTTTGTTTAGTATATGTTTTAATGATAAGGTTATCAAAGATATAATGATTCAATATTTTATGGATATAATTTTAAAGGCACTGATAAAATTTAGGGATAATTCCATCATTGATGTTAATTTAATAATACTCAATGAAGATTATTTGATTTTTAGAAAAAAAAATTCTATACAAATCATAAGATCTTAAAAAATATATTTGATGAAAACTATTTTTTATGATGTTAGTCATACATATGGGAATTTTATAGAAATTATATTAACATAGTTTTGGAAATATGAAAAACTACATGTCGGGTAACAATATGTTATATCTAATATGGTCATATGGTATGAATCCATAGTTTAAGGACAATAAAGAGTTTGAGCCTACCAAAAACCTATTTAATGTACTAGATTGTATAAAATTATATTTTGTTGAACATTTCATGGTGGAATACTATATTAATTTTTGGAATCATATTATAGGATAAAATACTATTGGATTTAGATGTAATTATTCATATTTTGGGAGATTTCTATTAGGTTGTTTCATATATAACCATTAATCATGAAGTAATGGATTATTTAGAAATAATGGAATTAGATGTTTTGGGTGTGTAAGTTAAAAGTAATAAGACCACCTTTACAGTGAAATTATTCTCTAATTTTGAGAATATTTACATTAATTAGGATGTAGGGTTATTTGTTTATAGAGTAGTCTAAGAAGAGTTTGGTGGAATATTTAAAGTAAAAAATTTTAATTATCCATATAGAGGTTTATAATTATTTTTATTATCATACCTTATGGCTACCATTTCAATTTTAGTTAATTTTTAAACGAAATAGTAATATCTTATAATTCTAATGATCTATTAAAATTTTGTTTTAGTTATTTAGAGATTAATACATTATATTGGACATTCATTTGCTGGTATAGGAGAAAAGGTTATATTGACTGAAGAACAACTAAAAGTTGAAATTTTTCACATATATGTTTGATTTTATATATATTTATTTTAAAATAGTTACTCAAGTATAGAAAAGGGATCATGAAATAAAAAAAAAATTATTTTTTTAATCGATGATGTCTTCTCTCTAAAAAGTATAATGTTTTCTCCTTAGTGGATATTATTTGAAAATCCACGTTTTCACTTTCCAATACTTTTTTACTATTTATTGACTTATTTATATGTTAATCTATATGACCTTCATATTTAAATTTACATTTTAAGTGGATTTTTTGTTAACCCTTTTTATGAAGTGGGTATTCCAAAATGAAATTTTCAAAAGCAAAACCCTTCATACCCATAAGAAATTTAAAATCACGAGGATGATATTTATTGAATTTTGAGAGAATGTAACCAAAATAAATTTTTAAGTATATTTATTTTAAATATATTTAAAATATTTGGAAGCATTCTATATATATAACCCCATGATTTTATAATAAAAATATTATGTTTGATAGCGCATGTGACATTCAACCACGAACCTAAACGAATAGTGGGGTACTACTTAAATATGACTATTATATCCAATTTTTAAAATCAGAATATATGAATATGAATATTAGAATTTTTAAATATAAATATATATCTTAATAATTAAAAATTTAATGATAAAAATAAAACAATATTTAGTAAAGTAAATTTATTCTTTAAAATATATATGTGCATCCAAATGATTTATAATAAATTTTCTAGAAATTAATATATTAACTTTTTACCACCGTTTATAAAATATATTAAAAAAAATTATATTTAATTTTAAAATTTCAATATCAAAATTTTCTTAGGGTGATATTCTTTGATTTTTCATAAAATATGGATTTTTTTAGTGAATAGTAAAAAAATACTGATTTTTCAAATACTGTTATGCCTTTTCTTTAAATTATGTAATTTTAAAGTCCCATTTTTCATTGAATTTAATTTAAAATTAATATATTTGTCATATAATTATATTTAATATTTCTAAATATATTTTAATAATATTTATAACAAATTTTTTATTTTTTCATTTTTCATTTTAAAATTGAATATTTCTGAAAATTGGTTTTAAACAAAAAGAGTTCCTCTGTTATAATTAACTAAAATAATCATTAATGATGAATTATTTTATTGTAATTTATATATTATAAATCTAAGAATTTTAATTTAAATCCATCTCAATAATATTACAAGTCGTATTTTTAAATAAGAGAATCTTATGCATGAAATTGCATTTCTTGAAAACTAGTTTTTCACCACATTAGTAGGTTTTTTTAAGTTATAATATTATAATTTATTGAGTTGAAATTGTTAAAATTTATTCCATATTTATAATTAGAATAATAAATATTATAAAATATCTAAAACTTAATTTTTTTGTACAATATGTTTAGCAATGATAGTAGAATTTATTTACCTCTGTAAAGGTTAAGATATGGTTTTTCTTGTTATGTGCGCTAGTTTAAAATTAAATTTACATATATATAGAATTATAATTTCAAAAAATAGTATTCATAATAACGATAAAATGGTACAAATTATATAATATTTATCGTTTTAGTATTGTCTTAAATGATAAATTACTTAGGTTAAATATTCTTAGAACAATGGTGAAAATGAAAATGGTAAAAATAAGAAAACATTGAGGGTAATGAATAAAATGTTTAGAAAATTTTTATTATTTCTATAATAGATATGTGTTTTTACCTTAAACTCCATCAACTAAATTATATATAAATTTTGGAGGATCTTTGGGTAAGGGTGACTTCACATTATTGAATAGTTTGGGGTATTTACAAAACATTCCCCTCCTCCACAATTATAATAGGGAACACCCTCCCCTAACTTGATAAAAACTATCAAACCATTAGGATTTAGTAAAACATAAAAAAATATCCAAGAAATCAGTTGACACATTTTGATGATTATATTCATCCCAAAATACCAACCTAACGGTCCCTAAAAAGAGACCCAAAGGTGGTCATTTTTAGAGATATTAATCGTCTTAGCAAAGATCTTTATTTTTTTAATTCTTCTTTTACAACCATAAATTATGTACTAACACTTATAATTTAATGAAACTATTTTATCTAATATTCATAGATTTTATTATATTTAAGGAATAATGTGTATCCATATTCTCCTCCTTCAAATGGTAAATAAAACCATTGCTCATGTGTACAGTGGACTGTAGCATTGCGAATAGATAATTTTTTTTGTATCACCGACTCACATGAATAATCATAATGATATTAATAATGAATTTTTATAACACATATAATATTTTATTAATTAAATATGAATAATAAATGATTAACATATTTATCCATTAACCAATTACTAGAATGACAGCGTCGCTCGTGCGTAGGTAAGACATACACTCCCAATAATGAAATTCTACTCATTTTCTACATAAAAATTTAAATAATGGTTTTAAAAAAGAATAAAATAATGAGATATTGTATTTTAAAAAATAATATCATTCTTTATATTGTGTTACTATATCCTATAAATAAGAACCAAATTTGTTGTGATGCAACACACATGATAAAACAGAGTAGTTAGCACCTGAAACATTATTATTAATGAATATTTGTTCACAAGCAAGAAATAAGATATTATAATAAGATTTTAAATAATATTATAAATATGAATAAAATTTTTTATAAATTCATAATATTTTTAAAACTATTATACTTGTGGAAAAATAATTATCAACTAAATTGATACATGTGATAAGGGATTTTGTTTCAATTTCCTTTTCATGATGTATATTTTAATTTTAAAAACATCATAACATTATAGAGTTTATATAATTACCCTTGTAAATGTAATATCTTGAATCATTAATTCATCATGGTGTTTTAAATTTGAATTTTAATTATTTTATCCAAGGGTCTTAGACATAAAAATTAGCATGTGGTAAAAACATTCATAACTCAATTAATTCTCATTTTGTTATATTATTATCCATTTTCATTCATATTATAATATTATGTGCATAATTAATTTATATTATATTATATCTTATTTAAATAATCATTTTTAAACCTTTCATTTTTTATCATCTACTTGTTCATGATGTTTTCATGCATTATTATCATTTTCCACTTTTTCTATTTAAAATGATTAAGAAAATATTTTAGATATAATTTTCATTCATTTCTCTCATCAGTCAGAAATAAATTTCTTAAAAATCTATGTTTTATAAAAAAATTCCAATTATGTTTTTATATGAATTTTTAAAACAATTTTTACAAATAATTTTATTTATTCAAAAAATTTAAAAAGGAATCTTTAGGAAATTCTAAAAACATGGCACTTTAAAATTTCTTACAAAATTGTAAAAGGAATATTTGTTTTATCATACTGAGTATGAATAGAGAATTACCATGTTTATGACCACTCATTTTTTTGAAGATCACTTTAAATTGTTAGATGGTTATATTTTAATGAAAATTTTTTTACTATTATTATGGATACATACAATTAAAAAAGGATTTTATAGATAAGAGGATATTTTCCCAAAAAGTATTTTTAATAAACCTTTTATGATATTTGTATTAAAAAATGACAAAAACAAATTACTTTTTATATACTAAACATGATATATATTGTAATGATATCCTTATAGTCATTCAAGATGGTATATAATTAGTTTGAACAGGGAAATAACTGACATTCTCATTCTTGATCAATTTTTGTAATAATTATCTTTCTCTTAAAATATGATCCTTCTTATGATCATTAAAAATTATATTTCCCTTAAATATCCATGTTATTTATCTTGGATATGAATATTAGTCCAACCATATATTCTTTTTATATATGGTGTTTTACTTTGAATGTTATATGAATAACTGGGGAAATGTTAACCTTCTATATTCTTTATTAAATATAAACATTTATTAATAAGGAATATTGTTCATGGATTAAATAAATTATTTAATATATAAAGAATTAATTTGTAATGCAGTGATGGGTGTGACTCAGAATTATATATCCCCTCGATGCATTGATATTCTAATGAGAAGAATCCATAAGATACAATTAACTGGATTTTAAACATGGTTTCAAACTGCCTTTTGAAAACATCTAAAGCTAAATATATATATATATATATATATATATAATTATTTATGAGTTCATGTCACACATTATAAATAATATACTTAATTATGAATTTAGTTATTATCTATCAGGAAACTATCGCATTGATATTATCAATAGAAGAATTTTATTCTAGTGTAATTGATTATTTGGAATGTTTGTTTAGTTATTTACCTTTCCAAATTGATTATGCCTAATATAGTAATGATATTCACATTATTTATTAAATTTAATGTTTTTTTAGTTATTTAACTTTCCATATTAATTATTAATTATCTAATAATGGTAGTCTAGTTATTGATTAGATTGCACATGTGTTCAATTATTAACCTTCATGTATTGATTATTTATTCTCCATTCATGATAGCTTCAAATTTATGTAACTCTTACTTTTAATCTGATATTATCCTTATTTGGATTCTTTTTCATAGGATATGAATAATAAATCCTTGAATTATTTAAGCGAATAAATTTTCCACTCTTACTATATCGTATTTAATGTTATCAATTATAATGAAAAACTCAAGTAGGTATCTAATTTACCAAGAATAAAAAACTAATATATAAATTGGAATGTTATCCATTTTATATTATACCAATTTCATAAATTAACAACTATCAATGGGATACAATCTTGTTAATGTAATCGATAATAAAATATTTTTGGAATGCATAGACATGGAATTAAATTTTAAATATTTTAATTTGAAATAAAACTAGTCTTTATTTTAAACATGTCACTTCATGTTTCAAGTAGAAAAGAGAATATTTTTTGTATGAAAATTTTGGAACTCCATAAATGTCCAGTTCATAAGAAAATAATTTGATCTTATGAAGTATAAATGTTAACATTCATTTGATGAGTATAAAAACAATCGCAATATGATATGAGATCATAAAATAAATTATAACCACTTCGGTAACATTTAAATTATAATATGTAGAATGAATTAACATGATTTCAAACATTAAACAAAGTGAATAAATAGTTACTTATGTTAAATACCAAGAAGGGGAATTTATAGACTAAATAAAAGTGAATAGGTTCAAATTAACAGATATGTCTTAGTGGAATGTAAATTCAGATGGAATCCGATACATAACACTTCCCTTTAGTTTCAATCAACTTAAAAAACAATATATTTGTTTTAATAATGTTATATAATTATTAAAAACTGTATTCATATTTTTAATATCATATATGATATTTTTATAACATTTTACCACCTCTTTGTTAATAATATATCATTAATTTCATTATTTCAGGTTTCACCCGTCCTTTTTTCTCATGCATGTTTGGTCACGAATGTTCCACCTCATGTGAGTCAAATTTAGATCCATCATATCTGGAATTATATTAATTTTATAAATATCATATATAATATTTAAATACATTTATAGATACATTCAATAAATTTTTTCATGGTGAATTAATTGCATCTCTTCACGGAGATGGTAGGTCATATATACACACAAGCGACTATATCATTCCATTAATGGGTTAAAGGATAAGTATGCATATGGTATATTAATTTTTAATAATTAATATAATTTTATATTTATCACATATATTAATTATTTACACTATTATTACTATCCATGTTAGCTAGTGATGGTAAAAAAAATTACATCTGTTCACGAGGCTGTTGCCTACAGTACACATGAGCAATGAATTTGTTTCCCATTTGAGGAAGATAGAGATGGATAAATATTATTCTATCAACATAATAAAATATTATTATATGGTATATATTTTTTTAGTTATATAAATTTTTTAAATTTATATTTAAATATTTTAAAAGAATAATGAAAATGAAAGAGATTTTTTAAGACTATTACCTTATCTAAGAGAAACCTCCTTTTGATATCTTCTTAATGACATTACGGTTTATATTTTAGGAATAAAAAAAGATCAATACTGTGGATAATAATTTTTATTAGATTCATTTTCATGGTATGGTCATGAAAAATATATTAAGTGGTGTGAATATGTGATGGGAGGGATTTCCCTTTTATAATTTTGGAGGAGTAATATATTGGTAAACAACCAATACTATTAAAAAATAGGAAGTCAATATCACCCCTAGTTCCTCCAAAAATGGTAAATAATAGATTAGATGAAATTTAATGTCTATGAAAACCCACACAATCTAAAACAAACATATTTTACACATGTTATTCCCTTATCCTCTACATTTACCTATTACTACCACTATAGTTTTAACTATGGTAAGTAGTTTTTTATCTTAGGTAATTTACCCATTATGCCTAAAATTAAATGTTCATTATAAGATAATTTAGAATCAATAATAATAAAAATAAGTGAAATTTATCTATTAAGAATTAAATTATTTATATAAATAATTTTAAATCAATCTCATGTAACACAAAAAACAATGGTTTAACCATAACCGCATTTATCTAATTATTTATTACAAATAATTATAAAAAAAATTAATTTGAACTTATTACCATATATTAAATAATATGGTTCTGAATGTAGATTCCAATTTATCATATTAAAATAATATAATTATAAAAAAAGTGTTTTAAAATAAACCCGTAAAACATAGCAAAAATAATAATGTTTCAAGAAATTCATTTTCAAGCATTATTTGATCATATACTAATAATACTACTAGTAGTCATCACTAAAATTAATTAAATTAAGATATTTAGAAAACACACACACACACATATATATATCAAGAAAATAATTCATCCTTAATGATTATATTAATTAATTATAATGGACATACATTATGTCTTAAAAGAACCAGTTTTCGAAAAATAACCATTTCTATGAAAAATATCCCTTTAACCACGAAAAGAAATTATATTTATTGATATCAAATTTTTAGTTAATAAATGGTTAATTCAAGATATTGTTACATATTGTTATTAATAAAATGGTGAACTGCTAAATAAAATTAATTTTATGATTTATTATAAAACCTTATTTCTAAAGAAAATTTAAATTTCTTATTATTCACTTATTTTTACAAGTAAGATCAAAATTGTTATTTATCATAATAAAATAGATTTAATGGGCCATAAAATATTATCATTTTTATTATATTATAGTTTTAATAAAATATATTGTTCACGTTCTATAATAATGTATCGATATTTTCTTTATCATAAGCTATCAAAGAAATTAATTTTATTTAAAAGGAAGTATATAGTAAATTATCTATGTTACACTCATCCCACCTAAAAAAATTATCTCCTTAAAATTTAATAAGTATTACCTTGTAAAAAAGTAAGGGTAGATGTTATTAATAACATCCTATGATTCCCATAATTCTTATTACCTTTTATGATTTCTCTAAATTATCGTTTATAGTCGAGCCGTCTGATTCATAAATACATGATCTCAAGTATGAAGAATATGGATGGGATATTCATAGTAAGATAGTCCAGGTTCTAATTCTATTTACTCAATTGTTACAGATGCACTAGTTTTTTTAATATTCATCTTTAAAAATGTTATATAAAACACATCATGTAGTCTAGTAATTCTTGGCGGCATATCCAAATGAAAATCCACTGTTTATTTTTTTAGAATTGTAAATAGTTTATTGCATCAGAGATCTTTTGTCGAATATTAAAGATAAACAATGGTGTCATTTCTACCATTGGTTTATATGATCTAGTGAATAGTATGACATTATTTTTATATAAACAGTTTGATGGTTTAATATTAATTTCATTTTCAGAAATGTATTATATGACCAAATCATTCAATATTATGAGGTAATTACTAATATTTTAGGAGATTTATAATTTTTTTGAGGTATATATAACCATTTGTTTTAATATAAAGGAGTATTTAAGAATAATGAAATAAATTTTTTGTGGATTTAGGTTAAAAGATATGATATCACTTTTTAGGTGGAAATATTCCAAAATTTTCTAAATATTGAGGTTAATTGGTATATAAGGTTATTTATTTTTTGAATAATGTAAGAAGTTACTTTAGTGGAAAATTTGAGGTAAAATGTATTATTTCTCCATATTAAAGTATATAAATTGTTATTTTTATATTAACTTATAGTAACCATTTTATTTTTGGTTAATGTTTAAAGGTAATATGAAAAAATTATTATTTTTAAATTCTAATAAATTTTAATTTTTCTACTTTAGGATACAAAATTCATATTGGATACTAATTTCCTTGATTAATAGATCAAGTTAAATTGATTGAATTAAAAATAATGGAAGAAATTATAATTATATATTTTCAAGGATTCATAATCTTTTTTTTTATTGGAGGGTAAATTCCATTTTTATTGAAACATAAACAAACAAAAAACAAACATAGAGAAGAGAAGAACGGTTCACATGAGTCCTAAATTACCTCATAATGAGGCACCATGTTTTTTCCTAATATTTTCAGCAATCAAGGGTTCTTTATCTCACAAGGATCCCCAATATGTTCCTCATCCTTGGCCACGTCTACGACACCTAGTGTAAAATGCTTCCAAATTTTTTATTGTTGAATGATACTTTCAACGTCTGATCCATTAGAATCTGAATCTTCAGGTTGAGACTCATCCTTATTTGTAGTCCAGTCCGCCAATTCGTATCCCCATCCACGATTTCTAGGATGATGTCCTATTTTCTAGTTATCTTGTTTCCAGGATTCTTCCAACTCATCCTCTTCTCCATCTACTTTGAGCCTCCTCATTGATGTTATCATATCTTCTCTCCATTGGGAGCAAGTTCGAAGAGGTACCAAGGAAGAATTTTTTTTTATTTCCTTCCTAAGGAGGATTCCCTGAATTTCCATGTAGGGAGTTAACGGCTTCAAAAAATTTGAGGAGGTCACCTATGTAGTATTGTCTTGGAGGATTTTATGGTTACCTAACTGATTATTCATGCCAAGTACAGGTGGACAATTAGTCACCTTCCTTTTGTAAGACCCAAGATCTGGTTAATATTTGCATGATTAATCATTCATTCCATTAGAGGAGGATATTGTGGGTTTATTGAGTCTCCTCCCTTGAGAGATCTATATTAGGTGTAGAGGTATCTAGAATATCACTAGACTTGGGATTTGACTGGGAAAATCCAGGAGGAGAATTAGGGACCATCCAAGCCACAACTTTGGAAACAGGTGGAGGAAAGACCTGGTTTCTATATTTCATTGTAGAATAGTCTTTTCTTGGGGTGTCATAGGAGTCACAATTTTTTTCACATAAACTGGGGTAATATTTCTATCACTTTTCCAAACAATAAAAGAGGAATGGACATCAGGGTGAACATCTAGAACATGTCCAGTACTAGACCCCTCAAATGCCAGATGAGTATTAGCACATTCTTTAGCCATAGTACTTGGCTCCTGTATTCTGAAATCATTAGTTAACTTAGATGTACATGTTTTAACCTTCCCTAAAACATCATACCATGTTTGAGTGATATTTTGACTAAAGTTATTCTTGGAATTCAAATAGTTTTCAGGGTTTTCCATAGAGGATAGAGACTCATTTTCTACATGCCTAAAAGGATAAGAATTCTGAGACAGGTGTTTTCCTTTCTCTTGACTATCCACCATTTCCGATGGGGCAACCAAAACCCTCATCTGAGAGAGCTTCTGAGCAACATTCTTAGACACACCAAAAGTGGTAGATTTCAGTACTTTGGTTCTTTTCAAACATGAGTTGGTATCATATCAATGAATAAGGCATACTTCAAAAAGAATAGTTCTCCAATAGTTAGAGGTATCCTGACCAATGACTTTACATTCTGGGCATAACCAAGGTAATATTTTAAAGTCAATTATCAACTCAAGTACTTCTTCAAAAGTAGAAAGATAAACATTATCTATCGAAGTTGACCATTAATCTACTTCCACCAAGAATTGGGCATAATGACCATATCTTGCAACTTTAATTTCATTTTCTATTTTTATAGGAACTCCTATAGTCAATGGAACGTCATAAAAATCCTAGGATGACAAATAATCTAGTTTATTCTAAATACCAAACCCCAAGTACAAACTGAAGAGTTACCGACTTCAAGAGGGTTGAATTTTCGATCCCATTACCACATGTGTAGCACCCTTGGCATGAATGAGAGTGATCCATAACCCCATTCCCTCATTTTTAGTTCTTCAGAGATAAATATAAGGTGAAAACATCCACAACCTAGTGAAATACACTTCCAAGTAGAGAATCCCCAGATATTGTATAGCCACTGTGTATGTTGATCGATCATCCATGGATAAGATCGTCTTAGAATGATGAGGAGAGATATTATCGAGTGACCCCTAATTTCCAACTTCTCAAATACCGCTTCCAGATCAGCCTTAACATGTGAAACATTTCCTTTATGCAAATGCCAACATTCAAACCCTTAAAGAGTGAGAAAGCCCTGATGTGTTTTCCAACCTCAATTGAATTAGGTTCTGGAGGTCCATCATTGGAGAGCTTTTGATCCTTCAGTCAAATATCAACATTCTTATGGGAATCAAAACTTCTATGCACAAGGAAATTATATGCCCCTGGTTTTATACTCATAAAAATCAAAGGAGTGAAGCAGAAATCCCCATTACAAAGATGAGAGAAGCACTCTCATCTGCCCAATATATTCATTTTGTTTCTTAGTTTTCAAGTGTTATTTATTTTTTGAGTAAAAAAATTCCTAAAATTTAAGATAATTATTTTGATATAAATATGTTATTTCTTTTAAATAAATAGATGGTTCTTTATCTTAAAATAAGTGTAACTTTATCGCCAAAATTGACCTTCTCTCCAAATCCATGTTTTCACATCCCATTACTATTTTCCTGAATGGAAACCTAGTTATGTGTTATTCCAGTTGAACTTCATATTCCCATTTACCTATATTATGATGATTTTTTTGACAAATTTTACAATTTTTGGTTTTTAATATAGGAATTTTAAAATTTCAATCAATTAATTTCCATGTGCATGGTAAAATTGTGATAACACAATATATTGATGTGGAGAGAATGTAAAACAATGATATTTTCAATTTTATTAATTCTTAATAAATTTAAAAGCTTCAATTTATTGTGGTAAACATAACTCTTAGGTTTCAAATGAATAACATTATGCTTGATAGCATATACAACACACAATATCATCCTTAGATGACATGCAAAACATATTATCTAAATAAAATAATTTTAACAATGTTTTTGAATTTTAGGGTATTAATATGATTAAAATAATTATGATATATATAGGTACTTAACAATAAAAATTTATTGACAATAATCACTCAATTATTAGTAATTTCAATTTATTATAAAAAAATTCATTTTCATCAAACTGGTTTGTTACTTTTATCGGGGAATTAATATAATTAATTTATACCACCATTATAAAATGTATTTTAAAAAATTAAAATAGTTATTTTAACTTTTATATCAATATAATAACAAGGATAAATTTTCCTATTTTCTTAATAAAATGATTTTTTAGTGAATAGTGAAAAATATCGATTTTTTTAAGTGTCCTTTCTTTTCAAAAAATTAAGTAATTCTAAAGCCCTATATGTTTTGAAATTTATTTAAAAATAATAATATTAATTATTAGTAATATTTATAATATATAATTACATTATAATCATATGTATGCCCAATCTTGGTATAAGATCATTTTTAGGGTTAAAGTCGATTTTTCCTGAAAACATTTTTTAAATGCATAATGTTCATCCATTTTAATTATATAAAAAACAACCGATAATAAGGAAACATTTAAATGATATGTATATATTAAATATATAAAAATATATAAATTTAAATCATAGTAATGAAAATTACTATTCATATAGTTAATATAAGGTCATCTGATACTTGAAAAATGATTTACTTGAAAAATCATTTTTCCAACACAAATTACTGGTTAATTATTATACTAAGTTATATAACTTTAGTTAATTGAATTTAATATATTGGATAAAATATTTTGAATAATTATAATAATTATTATTATTATTTTAATGTTAAATTATGGCCAAACTGTTTAGTAAGGACATTAAAATTTATTTAACATGATTTTGGTTAAAACTGTGATTTTGGTTTTAAAAGTGTCTATGTGAAAATTAATTTTCCACACACATAAACTTTTTTTGATAAATTTTATTTCATATTAATAATCTATCGGGAAGAATTTTTTAACAAGGATCATTTAATTTTTGGCCTAATGGAAAAATTGCAAATGTTTAAAAGCTAATTACCATGGTGAAAAATATTCTGGTTAAAGTATGTAAATGTATAGGATAAAAAAATATCATGTTTTTTAGATTTTTATTTCTTATGTGGTGGATATGAGGCTTGACCATACCATCCCTCTACTCCATTAATTTTCAATTTTGATGGAACATGTTTTGGGGGTGACATCCCTTTATTTAATAGTACTTGGTATTAACAAAAATTCCACTCCTAAATTATAAAAGGGAACTCAATAAAATAACTTTATCATACATCTAAAGGAATTTTGATAATCTAGAAAGTATTATAAAACTATTTTTATATTTAATAGAAACATTATTGTGCTTCTATTCACCCCAACAAACCATCACATGGGTCCTTAATAAGAGATCCAACAGATGTTACTCTAATTGAATGTAATCATCTTCATAATGATATTTCTACTTTATTCATATTTTAAAGACCTAAATTATGCTTTAACACATCCAATAAAATTACACAAGTATCTCTAATATACTGATATGTTACAATATTAATAGATAAATATTTATCAATCTTCTCAACCATCAATTGTGAAATAAATTCATTGCACTTGTGTACGGTGGACTACATCTATGTGAACAGATGTAATTTATTTTCCATCAATGAATCACATGGATAGTAATAATTATAGAAATAATGATTATATATAATGCATATAACATGATATTAATTCTCAAAAATTATCATTCCATCCACTTCCTTACCCTTTCACCCATTATTTTAATAATAAGATTAATATTTCAGGGCATAAAATTTTAATTTGATATCATAAATTTAGATTATTAACTTTTTCAATATAATACTAGAATGAATTTCTGAATATTTCCCTAAGAAATACTTTTTTTATGAATATTAAAAAATAAATTAATTAAATATTCATACTTTTATTTATAATACAATTTTATAATATGTTTAATTAATAATTTATAAACTATTTACGAATAAATTGTGTGTATCAATTGTAAATCCATACAAATTTTGGAACGTAACCCTATGGTATTGACACACCACACCAATATCAAATGACACATGAATTACATTCATTAAATATGTCTACTATAACCTAGCATTTTTATATATGGTTATGAATAATATTTAAAAAATTATTAAATATATATATTGAGTTCCCAATAAATAAAAATTAACACAAATAAGGTGAGTATAAAATTTCCTTGTGTTTGTGGTTGTGTGTAAGTGTATGTGTGTGTCCATCCCCCGCTTAGAACATCAGTGAAATGAGAGAGGTCAAAATCTAAGAGACCACTCAAACATGAATTTTTTATGTGGGATAGAAAATGTGTGGTATTGTTCCACCAACAATAAAAGTACAACATATAACTCTGGACGTTCAACCAAAATGATCTCATCTATTTGATATATTTGAGTGTCCTCATCCTCGCTCAGATATTGTTTATTCTCCTCCCACCACACACTTGACAAAAAATATTTTTAGTTTTTCACTAATTATTCTAAATAAAGACACCACTATTAAGTTATACCTATAAATATTTCTTCTTAATTTTAGACTACACTACCACTATTTTTTTCTTCCTTCGGTGACATATATATAGCTCTTGATCTATAACAAAGGATGGACCCTTAAAAGGTCACCTGGCATAGTGTTCGTCAATGTAGAAAAAACAATCTCATCAAATATTTGAAAGGCCAAATTAAACAAGTTGAATAAACTAATAAATATATAATTATAAAATTCAAGTTAAACCTGGGTAACAAACACATGAAAATTTAAATCCTCTCATATTTCCATAAGGTTTATTGCTAAATTAAATTATACCAATACATTATAACATGGCCTTGGACGATGTTAAAACATTATAGGATTTATAGATATACATTGTAAATTAATTTCTTGTTTATAGAGAGACTTGATAGATTTAATGACATCACTTATCCCATTTTATCAATAAATCTATTATATATGTACAATACTTCATCTTATATGTATATAATGGACATGATATATACACCATTGGTGGTGGATTACTTTTTTTTAATCTCGCAACCTATTTGAGCCACTGTTGGGTACCTAGATAGACTTCATGGATGAATGTTGGGATAGGGGAAAGTTCCCACTTAGGGATACATGATTGTTTTATTCATAGGAGAATAGGAGAATAGGATCAGGTTATTTGTCATGATGATATATGTGGATAGTTTTATTTTATATTTTTGTACACTTAATAAATGCATTGTACTAGATGTCTTATTCCATTTTTTACCTGTATTTTTAATAGAATTCTATGATCATAATTTTATATTAAAATGTAGGATGATATTTCTTCATAATTTATATTATGTATTTTTATTCTCAAATTTTAAGTTATATTATATGATTCTACTACTAATTGATATGGTTATACCATTGTGCTTTACTCTGAACATTAAGATATAGTCTCCCCACTATTCCAACATAGACCCCCACAGATAGTAGGAAACCTATGATATATGGGGGACACATTGAAGTCATATGACTAACCATGTTCAGTTATTGTTGATTGAATTGAGTTCTAGATGTCATAGAAATTAAGTAATATTGTAATTTTATATTACAATGTAGAAAATATTATTTATTGATGAAGCCATTATGAAAGGATAAATTTTACAATTTGGGGATAGTGTTGGTAGTTCAAACTCATTACACACAGGGACATGGTATGGTGTTTAGTCCCATATCTTATCTTATTCTTTTCTTATTTGTTTCAATGTGGGAGAAAGTGGAAACATAATTTTTTATTTTTTCTCTTTAAAGTGGATAAAATAAATATTGCAGGAGTTATCCATTGTTATGTGTTACCTTTTGGGATGGAAATCTCTTAGGGGAACTTGTATTTAAGATAGTTATTAAATGAGGTAATTTTTTAATTCAACAATGTTAATTTTTCTATTTATTAAGGTTTTTTAAATAATTTATAATGAAATTATTGAATAAAATATTACAAGGAAATTATTATCTTGTTTTAGGTATATTTGATGTGATAATGACGTACTGATTTAAGAAGAAGTCATCAATTCTCATATAAATCATTTAGTGGATCCACTCTATCATGTTGAATAAAAAATATCAGGTTTTAAAGAGTTCTAAATGAAAATCAATGTTATATGGAAAAAACTATATTATGAATGAAGGTTAATATTTTATACATGCATTTCACGCATATAGGCCTATAATTTTATAATGATGATTCATTGTTAAGTGTATTGATTTTGACAATGATTTATGTTCATTTCTTTCCAAAAAAATATATAGGGGAAGATTGTTTATCCAAAGAGTGGTTTGGAACTTGTTGAATGCTTGGATGATTTTGAGACAATATATTACCTAAAAATCCCTGAAACTATCTTATTAATATATTTCAAAGTTGATTTTATTGGATATTTTTTATTCTTTTATTTTAAATTCACTTCAAAAATCATGGTCTTATATAAGGTGATTTTTTTTGTGTTTTACTTGAGATGAGGAATATAAATTTATTTCAGATTATTTAGAAGAAATATGATGTTTTTAGGAATGTTTGAGATTTATTTTAATCCATTTTAGAAATTATATAATTCTAATTATATATTTAAATAATAGTATAAGTCAAATTCATAATACTTAAGTTCCTATATATAACTTCCCTAAACAACATATAACTATAAACCATCATGTATAACTTTAAAAAAATATAAGAAATCCTTCCTAAACCAACATATTAGTTTATATGTCTCTCCTATAGAATTTTATGATCAAGTCTTACAATTCATATAGAACATCAAATGAGTGGTGTGTGACTTTGAATCCAATCAAGTCATCTAGTATACGAATTTTCAGTAGTGTAAATATTTTAGGTGATCTATATATGAATTATTGTTGAGAAGCAGGGAATTATCCCATTCAATGTGATCTTCTAAAGGTTAAACTCAATACTAATATAAGACTTATGTTATAATAAAATGGATGAAGTAGTTATGTATTTGTGTTGATGAAAAAATTGAATATGTTTTCAAAATAATGGTATTTTGGATATAACAGTGATGAATCATCTAAGGATAGTGTGTAATATTATAAAAATATATGTCTTCATTATCATAAGAGTTATAGATACCATCATGGGATTATGAGTTTAATATTGACCATATTTTTAGGGTCATAAAAACCCCTTTTAATGTATTATATAATGGGATCTAACCAAGGTTATGGATATTTCTGGGAGAAATTTACATCTAAAATATGTTTTAGTAGAGAATTTATTTGGGTAATAATACATTTACATTTTATAGAAATAATTTTAAATCTATTGATAACCATTAGGGTTAATATGATCACTAATATATTTTTATAAATATTAAAATAATATTATTATATTTTTTGAAAAATTTAGTATTGAAAATATAATTAAAAAGTTTATTTATTGACTAGTTTTAATTTAAGGTTATCTACAATTTTTTTCGAAACATTAAATTAATATTATTAATATAGTTTATAAATATGGAAAGCTACTTTATGGGTGACAAACCATCACATCTAGCATGTTCGTGGGGGATTGAACCCATGACTAATAGACAATAAGGGTTTGTCACCTCCCATTAGCCTACATAATATCTTGGTAGATATTTCATTGTTTTTAGTAAGATTATTTGGAAAAGAAAAATTAATGATGACTCAATGGTTTTACATTTGAGTTATAGAAATTAATATATTATATTATATAACTATTTCTAACTGTATTTGTTTTCGAAACTAGTTATAGATGGATTGAAAAACTATTTCACATTTTTATAGATCTTACAATCCATTAATAGTGAATTTTAGTGCTTCATGAATAAAAAATTTATTTTTTGTATATTAGTTTATTGGAGTAAGTGATGAATTGAAAATTGATCGTATCAGAAACACATGATTAAATTTTGATTATGAAATAGGAATATATAGTGTAATTATATTTCCTTATATTCCAATATAGTAAAATAATTTCCCAATGTTAGTAAAAGGATCTTGAATAAAAAATGTTATCCTACTACCTTCATACCCATTGAATCAAATGGTCTTTTAAATCATCAGAAATTTAATGTTTTGTAAACTATAACTTTCCATTGATAATTTAATTTCCAGTATTCAATGACATCAATCACTCTCTATAATAATTTATTATTCCTTCCATGTCCATATCATCAATTTCCAACAATGTTATCCCACATGGAAACTTAGTTATGTGTTACACTATATGACCTTAGTACTTCCATTTCTATCTCTTAGTAAGTGGATATTTTATTAAATATTTTTATAATTTGGGTTTTCATTAAAAGAATTTTCAAATATAATATTGTTTATTACCAAACAAAAGTTTAAATTTCTTGAAAATAACCAAACTCTATAAATATTAAAACTGAAAAATTTTGAAAACACTCAAAAAAAATTACCATTTACAACCTTATTCTATTTTGATCTTTTGAATAAATTCTAATCCTTTAAATTATCATTAGAAACTCCCAAATTCCATATAGTTATTTCAGTGCTCCTCATTTATCATTGATCTTTTAATGATACACATCATCTGGATATCATCATCTATAAAGTCACAAATTCTTATAATAAATCCAGTTCCACTTCTTATACACCAATGATATTTTCCTATATAAATGACATGGCATCCAGAGATCTATATATACAATTATATCCACTATGTATTCTCCACATATAATTGATCATGTTCTATATATATAGAGATATCAAGGAATATATTTATAATTTCTCCACAAATACATCCATGTGTATCTCTTCATAATATCTTAAATGAATTTACTCACATCACTAGATATTGAATATATGTACCAAAATCATCAAAATATTCCTCAAATCCACCAAAAAACACCTCTATTTAAATAATCAACATGAAAGTACAAAGAACTAGGGATTATCTATGAACTCAATGTGCATGTATCTAGACTATATTTGAGTTATTATCACACTATTTATAATGAATTTTTTTTTGGATTTTGATTATGAATAATTATTCATATAGAACTAGACATACATTATTATTTTTGTAGTGTTTCTTTTTCCTTTTCTTCAATGACTGGTATAGTCGAAGGTTAATTCATTTCACTATGTGATATTTTCTATATCTTTTTCTTCTAATTTATATTAAAAATATTCATTATAAATCCTATAGTGAGAACTATTTATTTTTTATTTTTTAATTTACACCCATCGTTTCCATTATTCACGAATTAAATAGTATATATTATTTCACCAACATCAGAAAATATAATATGAATTTAAATTTAAATTTCAAATTGAAATTAGTAACTTCTTATAAATATTTCGCATCATATTCTCTTTCATTACACAATTTATTTTCCTCCTATCTTCTCATCCATGTCACTACAACATAGAAGAAAGTGTTGTTATATGAAAAAGCGGTTACCCAATAAATGATCATTATTTATTAATAAATACTCATCCACAAAAGTGTCAAACACTTTCATTAATTTTTTCTAAAAAAAATATTTTGTGATGTTTAAACCAAAATATAATTGATTTCACATCATCCAAATAATTATTATTGTTTGAATAAATAATATATTGATTCAAATTTCTATAATCCAAAAATATAAAAATTATACTGTTTTTTAACATTAGAAGGGATATCAATCCATAAAAATGACTAGCACTATCCATAAGATAATAGTGTCTCTGTAACTTCTCAGAATATCCGTGTATTTTTTTATTTATACGGAATTACTTAGAGACTGAAAAATTTGACGGCATGTGTTTCCGAGGTCCAGAGAGCCTGGAATTTAATTTTGAACATTTGTTTAACATACGTTCAATAAACGTGCACGTGGGATTTTCTATCTTTTGATATGTCACTTGAATCGAAAATTAGAAGGCAGCATTGAAATCAAAATGTTGGGATTCTTATATAAATGAATTAACTTCGGCCAAAAAGGGACGAATGGAAAGTTATTTTATGGACTTTTAGAGAAAAATAATAAAAACATTTAAAGAATTATTTTATTTCCTTTCTCACTTTTGAGTTGTGGATGATGATGTTACAGGGCATCGATATGGTGGTGATGATGTCCATCAATGATGCTCATTAATATCTTGTTAAACTCACAACGTAATGATGCATTAATTACTTTTAACAATGATGTTGTTTCATAAATAACATTGTGTAATGATGTGATGTCACATCATAATGGAAACTCTACGACAAGCTCTTATTTATAGTTCGACGAGCTGGAAAAAATACAGATTAAATATTTGGAGGATTCTTTGGAAAACATCTGATGGACTTCCACAACAGTAAATAACAATGTAATCCGGTGAAAATTCATCTTCTTTGTCATGCCTTTCGAATATCAAAGCCGATAAGCAACCTTAAAGTGTTAAGTACATCGAGGATGAATGCCACGAAATCAGACGTCATAAGAGCTAGAGAGTTGTTTGATTTTAATGTTTCACCATCCTTATTTCAAAATTGTGAACACGGATTAACCAATGAACAGGTTAATCTGTGGACCGTGAATTAATGTGGGAGGGTGACTTATTTAGGGTTTGTTTATCTGGGATTGAATTATCATTGTTGTTCAAATTAAAATCCTCGGACCTCCCTTATTTTGTAAAATTTTAAATTGGAGGGCACTGGTTGACCCAGAAAAGGCCCGAGACCCTCTTTCATGAGTGTTCTTCATGGCCTAACTCTTGAATAGATGACAAGACAAACGTGAGACATTTGCGGTAGAGAAGACGTTCCCTGGTGAAATGCACACTCAAGTGGAACGAAGAACAGACCACTAGTGCAGACCTAGTGATCCACGGAAAAATCTGTCGGTGCACCGGTGTCAGTGGCGGCACTGATGAATGCCAGAGGTGGCCCATGGAAGCGGTCATAGGCAAGTGGCGGCGTTCCATGATGCTGCTCTGGAGGAAAGGCCATGGCTGGACCGGGCCACGACACAACAGGAGAATCTATCGGCTGAGCCGACAGCTGGAAGTGGCGAATGCTCCACTGAGTTGCATCCCGTGTGATGGTCTGCGGTCGATTAACAATTGTAGAGGAGGCTCCCTGTGGTGACCCACGAGGAAATGGTGGCTGATGGACATGACTCTTGTCCACATCCATCAAGGTAGACAGGTCCACCTCTTGCGGACCGAGCGGGGCACGAACGGCTCAGCGGGCCAGACCTGCACCGCGAGCCGGACTCGCGGCTCACCAGGTCGGGCCAGACCTGAGCCCAGTAGGCTAGAACCGAAACTTGTGAGCCATACCCACACCGACAGGACGAACCTGCGCCCTCTTCGGGTTGGGCCAGACAATACCGGGTCATCGGGTGACCCGGCGAGCTGGGCCCTCGACCAAACGGGTCGGGTGGAGGAAGGCATGTTGGGCCTGCCCAACAGGCCAGGTCATACCAGAACAAACTCTTCCCATACCAGGTCCAACCGAACCTATCTAAATTAACCAGGGTATGTGGAACCCTCGGGCCTAGTTGGTCGGGTCGGCTGGACCGGGTCAGACCGAGCCTTGTCACAACCGGTCACCTAGTTACTAAAATGTATGTATCTTGGAAATAGTGCATCTGATTGATGGTTTGTTTGCAATGTTGGGACCCTCTTGTGGTGGAGGATCTTTTGGAATGATTTATAGAGACTTTCATGTATTCCAGGATGAAAAAAATGGATTGAGTAGTGGCTCTCTCAAGCGCTCTATGTATGGAACACAGTGGTTAGATGATAAGTGAAGAGTGTTCGACGATGCCCTAGTGGGAATCTGATCAATGTGACCCAGCATTCCCACAGTGGGGAATGGATCTGTATGACCTAGAAAACCTATGATACTCTATATAAGTAGTACCTTAGTTCGGCCAAGGAGGGAATAAGCTCTATGTGTCCTAGCAGGCCCACGGTGGGGAGAAACTCTCTGTGACCTAGCGTAACCACGGTACTACTCAAGGATGAGTACCACATCAGTCCATGGAAAGTGGGAAGCGGATCTGTGTGACTCGGATGACCCACTATACTTGATAAGGGAGGAGTTCTTCAGTGTCCAAGGAGTTCGACATTTGTGACAGATGATGCTACTGTTACTACCCTAGAATATATTTGTTGTGAGATGTCTTATGATTCATTATTTACTTTGACTAATTTATATGTGAAATTTTCTTTTTGTTTGGGGGTCCTTACTGATTATTATGTTACTCACCACTATATGGGATACACCCAGACGTGTTTTCTCTGGTGAAGACGACCGGCGTTTCGATAGGGGTGCTCCAGGAGATGGGAATAACAGATGATCGACGATGGACATGGTGGCCTAAGACCAGGTGGGGTCCAGTAGGACCGGGTTGATAATACATACTACTTCTGATTTCAGTAGCTTCACGACTCTATTGATTTGTTGTAGTTTACTGTAGATGTCCATCATGGTTTTCTTTTTTGTACTTTTTTTTCAGTTCCTTGATGGGTTGGTATTCTGGACCACTTACATTCAGTTGTACTTGCACACATCATTGTTTTAGTGGTACTTTTTCCCCATTTTTAGTGTGTTGGGATGTGGTTGGGAGTGTGCATGTGCGTATAAGTATATAAGAAAATTCCTCCAACTTATAGGTGGACACCTTTAGTTATTGTCACCATCCCCTAGCCTTCAGGAGGCGGGCTTGGGGTAGTCATGGAACGAGCCTCAGTTGACGGGTTGTGATAAAGTGGTATCAGAGGTCAGTTGGTTCGCCCTCAAAGACCAGGATTCTAATGTTTTGTTTTGGGGAAAAAATGTTACGTGTTGTGAGATTGCCTCTCAGATTTGGGGAGTCCAGTGTTGGTGCGAAAACGGACATATCTATACACCTGGACATTGAATTCTATTTTCGGCTCAATACCTGAAAACACTGGTTTCATAAGTTTCTCCTTATTTTTGAATAAGAGTCATCTCACCAAGTATAACCTTCTAACCGTTGTACATATTTATCTATCTCAAGATGCCTCCATGTGGATGACCAACCAGTATCCCGATATAAGGTCATGAGGACATCCCACCTATTGACGAGGCATATATTTAGGGACTAGTTCTCAAGATAGCCCCACTGGGTGATGCACTAGTGCTACCCCCACCTTTGGATCAGCATCTACTATCAACAGTTCCGGTAGAGGATGTTCGTATGATCAGTTACCTACATGAGTATCTGAGACAAATTCCTCTTCGGTTCAAGGGAGAGATAGATCCTCAGGTCGCTGAGGACTGACTGGAGGTTGTGATGCAGGTCTTTCTCTTTGTGAGTGCACCACCTGACGAGATGGTGATCATTGCAGAAATCCTTCTATAGGTATCGATGGGGATATGGTGTATCTTGACCATCCAGACTCCTGATGAGGTGACCCTCACAAGGGTTGACCTCAAGTGGCTTTTCCGGGAGAAGTTTTTCCTAGTGACCTCGCGCTATTTGTGCATTAATGAGATGATTCACCTAGAGTAGGGCAGCATGACAGTGGCCGAGTATGCAGTGAGGTTCATAGAGCATTCCCACTACTATACAGATATGGTGTGATACCCTTTATTTAGGGATAGAGCCTTTGAGCAGGGACTCATGCAAGAGATCAGGGCATTAGTGTTGTCTCTCAGTACCCCTACCCAAGCCGGAGTGCTAGAGAAATCCCTTATTGTGGAGAGCTTCTTGGTGGAGTAGGCACTGACAACTAGAGCAGTCAATAGACCCCAAGTGGTAGAGTCTTCGGCAGACAGAAAAAACAAACATGTGAGACCAAGTGGGGAATGTCTTTTAGGGGATAACCTCACGACTCAAGGTTGGTGGTGTGGGGCTCCCAGTTCAGAGGGAGCCAGAAGGGATCCAGGTAGTGCTATGCATGCGTCGTTCAGGGAAAAATGGAACGTGACTGCCCGACCAACCTTATAGATGACCAGCAGACAGTCGAGGTGTCACTGAGGCAGTGACAGCAGTTCGAGCGTGGAGTTCTACAGGGTTAAAGACGCGGCATGGGATATGGATGAGCGACAGGTGATGGGTGACATTTTGAGATGTTCCCACCACCACCCCCAGGTGGTCCACCCCATCCTCAAGGAGTATGTGGACAGGGCGAGCTCAGCTTCAGGCAGTAGAGGATTATGACCATGATGCTCCAGAGATGATTTGAGGTATGAAATGATACTTCTACACCCATGCTACAGTACTTATATATAGAGGTCCTAGTCAATCATTCCTAGTCATTGATCTTGTTCGGAGCTCGGAGATTCTGGTGTAGCCGTTGGCACGATACTTATGGCTAGAGACTCCAAAGGGAGACGATTTTATGATTAAACACTGGTGGCAGTAGTGTGAGCTTACTCTAGGAGGCGAGAACATCGACTGGGATCTCCTAGTAGTAGCATCTAGGCCTTATGATGTCATCATGGGTATGGACTTGTTATCCATAGTCCATGCTCATATCGACTATTTTAGGCATATCGTGCGATGTGTCTGTGGAGATGGGACCATGTTTTCCTTCACTGAAGAGAAGGAAACCCTTGCGGTGTAGGGAAGACTATATCAGAGGAGGGTGGAACTGATCACTCTCTAGATGGCTAGAATCACCCTTGGATCAGTGGAGGAGATGATTCCAAGCTTTCATGTAGTGGTGTACGAGTATGAGGATATTTTTTCGGATGAGGTTCATGGGCTACCTTATAATATCCCTAGTTATTATTAGACAATTAAACTTGATTTATTACATAAAATAATCACTTTATACATCATATAAGATCGAGGGGTTTGGTGTATATGGGGATTAGGAATATTACATAATTACTTAAAACACGAAACACAACATCTTTATTTAAAACTTCCTTTACATGTCCCCTAAATTCCCTCATACATAGCATTACATGGGATAACCTGAGGACATGCATAAGAAAAGGGTGAGCTATAAATATTAGTAAGGGAGTAAGAAAGGAATAATATGAATAATACAATACACGTTAGGAAATAAGCATATAAAAGGATAATAAGAGAAATATGAACATAAAGGCACGATATATCATGATTATCATCACATGGAAATGTGGAAACAACCCTTAACATGTTATTATCATGATCCAAGGATCATTGCACATGGATCATGATTAACCATTATTGAAAATGAATTATCATGAGTAAACACTCATTGCACTTATTGTATCATGATACTAATCTTTATCCAATGAATTGTATCTCTATCAGGGCACACCCTTCTTAATTATTTCATTTCATGCGTAAGTGTATCACAAGGATCATATTACATGGATTCATTAAACATTTTAATTTATTCCAAGATAATGGAATGTGTAATTAATACATGTAACTATATAATAAATAAGTTTATGTGCATAAAGGTGAGTACCCTTGATAGAGAAATGGGCATGGTAATCACTACACACAGACTTTGGCTTGATATATAATGGTGTAATTTTGGCAGCATAACGACGTGACATAAGAATTAATAAAAATGGTTGATGTGATAGAAATGGGTGTCTAATCATGTCTACATGAATTGGAAATTAAGGGGGTTATATAGATACATTTACAAAAATATGTACTCGAGTTTAGATTCATAATACAAAAGAATTTCTTGAATGTAAATGAGGAGAGAGAAATCCCTTATAGAATTTCGTCATGGTAACGAGTGTACATGTGAGTCATTAATGAGTGATAAAGGGGTTTATAACCATTAAAACATAATTAATAATTTATAGGTGAGGTTAGAAATCATACCCCATTATTTGTAATTGGAAAAAAGGGTATAACAATATAATGAAATTTGGATAAAATGAGAAAGGAAGAAATCCCTTACTTGGAAGTGTGATCCTAATGACTTGGGAGGGGCTTGAGAGAGGCTTATTGAGAACTTGGGGAACCTTGGGGGGAATATAGAGAGAGGATTGAAAAATATGTTCGAGCACCATATTATTTGAGTGAAGAGGAAGTGAGACATTGGGTGTGTTTATATTGGAAAATAGAGGGAATTCTTTATTATTTAGATTTTGGCCACCACACAATAAACTAAACAAAACCAAATACCAAACCATAGTTTTTTCCCATGGTTTCTTAAAAAGGTGAGTCGAAAAAATTATTTTATAGGGTATATGGCCTAACTTCTAAAAATATTAGGATTTCTTACATGGAGGTGAGTCACACTCTCAAGAAATAAATTTAAAAAGTTAAAATGTTTTATAAGTCTTGGAGGGTCCACTAAAGATTTTTAAAATAAATAAAACAGACCTAAAATAACATTATTTTAATGGTAACACATATATTTTCCGAACATAATGTTTATAGTATTTTATTACATCACTATTGGGTCATTATGATGTTATAAAACACATTATATATTTAAACGGTATTTAATTTTTACCCAAAAAATTCGACTATCTCAGAAAAGTATGAAATATTCACCATTGGATAATTTTGACGTCATTATTCAAAAAATAATATTCATTTTATTTAAATATTTTTATAAATATTTTATTTTTTATAATAAAAACTGACATTTATCGAAAATTCATGGGTTTTTACAAAAACGGCTTACAAACCTTAATAAAAATCACAATTATATTCATAAAAAGTATACGATCATTTATATTTAATAAAATGTAATTTAGTAATAACATTTTCTTAAAAATAATTTAATTCGAATATCCATAAATTCATTAAAATATATTTCTTAATTGAATATTAACGAAAAATACTATTTTCACTTTAATAACTTTTTACAAAGTAACAATAATAAAATGAATGTATATTCTTTATTATATACAAAAATAATGCAAATAATCATAGTGTTATGGTCTTGTTATGTAAACCCTTATAACACACACATAATTCTGAAGGGAAAGGTGTGCGATGGTGATAGACTCTTGGGGTGGTTCTGATAACATCGCTCGGGTGGTAATCTCTATCAACTTCCACTTCTCCCATAGTTAGTTCTGCTTGAGCTTAATGTGTTAAAGCTCAGATTGGTCTTGGTAAATAGAGAATCCCAATGACACCACCACCTTTCTGAGCTCCAAACAATGGTCTTCATATGGGTAAAGTCTACTAGATGAGTCCATCGCTTCCTTTTATTGAGTAAATTGGATTTGTTAAAGCCCTATATTTATACTAATCATGTGATCACTGTTCAACATCTATATTAACAGTGATAACAATTATTAACGGTATCTTGAAATCTAAAAACATAAATCCATGTAAGTTAATATTTTATATAACCATTTTACATAATTATACATTTAATTAGACCAATAAAAATTTTCATTGATAAATGTTTGTGTAATTTCAATCTTCCCCCTTAAAAAAATTCTCCCTTGAAATTTCATTTCCCACACTAAAACCGATGTCAGTAACTCTCCTTTATAACTTCCTATGTTTCCCATGTTGCTTGTTCAAACTTGTGGTTTCTCCACAACACTTTCATGAGGGGAATTTTCTTATTTCTTTGATCTTTTTCTGTACGATATAAGATCTTCACCATCTTATCTTCATAGAAGAGGTCATTCTTCAATTGTACCACCTTTGGACTGAGTACATGTGATGGGCCAGGTATGTTCTTCCTCAAGAGTGAAACAAAGAATACATCATGTACATGGGATAGGTTTTGTGGGAGTGATAGTCGATAGGCCATTGCTCTGATATGATCAAGGATCTCAAAAGGGTTGATGTACCTTGGACTAAGCTTTACCTTCTTCCCAAATCTCATAACCCTATTCTTTGGAAATATGCACCAGAATACCATGTCTCCAACCTTAAACTCTAGGTCTCATCAATGATTATCAACATATCTCTCTCCTCAAATCTGAGAATCTTTAATGTGCTACTGGATAGTCTTACCCTTATCCACTATTTTTTTGACCATTTGGGTACCTATGAGTTTTCTCTCCCCGACTTCATCCCAACATGATGTTGTTTTATAGCTCTTCCCATACATGCCTTCATAAAGATCCATTAGGATGCATGATTGGAAACTGTTGTCGTAATAGAACTCAACTAGAGGTATATGTTGATCCCATACACCTTTAAGTTCCATCAAGCATGCTCTGAACATTTCCTCAAGTGTTTGGATAGTCTTCTCAGATTGGCCATCAGTTTGAGGATGATAAGTCATACTAACGTTCAGCCCTGTATTCAGAGCATGTTGAAGGATCTTACAGAAAATGGAGGTAAGTCGTAGATCTCGATAAGATTCAATTGATAGTGTTACTCCATGTATCCCTACCACTTATCTGAAATATATATCTTCCATTTCATACAATGATAAATCCTCTTGAATTGCAAGGATTTGTGCATCATTTGTAAGACGATCCACAACAACCCAGATAGTATTATTTCCATTGGATTTCTTAGAATGTATTTTGATAAATTCCATGGTGATGTTATCCCATTTCCATGCGGGAATGGGTAATGGATACATCATTCCCTTAGACTTCTTCCTCTCATCCTTCATTTGCTGATATACCAGGCACATTGATGTATACTCAGCGATCTCATTCTTCATGTTTTTCCACCAATAATTCTCTTGGATATCTCAATACATATTTGTGTTCCCTAGGTGAATGGATAAATTCTAACTATGTGAATCATCCAAAAGTTCTTCTTTTCAACTCCATATTTGATAAAAACACATCGTCTTGACCCAAATATCACAATTCCTTCTTCATTAACATTGAACGTCAAGGATTTCCCTTTTCTAATAGTTTCCACATTTTTATGAATTCCCACATCAACCTTTTGGGAATCCTTTAACATTTCCAAAATAGATATTTGAGAAAACATTTGTGAAAGGATTGATGATGTCCCTTTATTTATGATTACCAGGTCCATCTTCAACAAATCTAACAATATTGGATCCTTTTAAATTCTCATTAATGATAGAATTTCTGGATCCTTTCTACTTATAGAATCCACCACCTTATTTGATTTACTAGGGTGGTAATTGATTGAGAAGTCATAATATTAGATCAGCTCTAACCATCTTCATTGGTTCATATTCAACTCTTTCTTTGTGAATATATACTTGATGAATTTGTGGTCCGTATATATTTCACACTTCTCCCAAAAGAGGCAATGTTACCAAATTTTTAAAGTGAAGATCACTGCTGAAAACTCCCTGTCATGTGTGGGATAGTTTTTCTCATGAACTTTCTATTTCCATGAAGCATAGGCAATGAATTTATCATTTTTCATCAACATGCATCCCAGACACTTCTTTGAAGCATCACTAAATACCACAAAAAATTCTCTACTTGTGGGTAGTGTGAGCATGGGAACAGTGATAAACCTTCTTTTAAACACCATTAATCACTATTAACATTCATCACTCCAAAAAAACTTTAATCTCTTCTGAGTTATCTTGGTTAGAGGGTTTAAAAATTGTGAGAAATTTCTCACAAATCGGCAATAATATATAGCTAACCCCAGGAAGCTAAGGATATCTATTATCAATGTTGGCCTCGACCATCCCTTAATTGCAACTATCTTGGAGGGATCCATAGATATCCCATTTCTTGTGATGATATGACCAAGGAATGAGACCTACTTTAAATAGAACTCACACTTTCAATACTTTTCATAGATCTTCTCCTTTCACAAGGTCTCTAGTATAGTTCCTAGTTGATCCTCATGATTATCTTTGGTTTCTGAGTATATTATAATATCATTTATAAATACTAACACAAATATGTTGAAGTAATATTTCAAGACTATACTCATCAAGTCCATGAAGATTACTAGAGCATCAGTGAGTCCTAAAGGCATTACTATGAATTTATAGTGCCCGTACCTTATACGAAAAGAAGTCTTAGGGATATCTTCTTTTTCCCCCTTACTTGGTAATATACCGACCACAAATCAACCTTGGAGAAGTATTTTTATCCACATAAATGATTGAACAAGTAATAAATTCAGGTCAGATGATACTTGTTCATTATCGTGATTTTGTTGAGCTCACGATAATCAATGAAAAGGTGTATTGATCCATCCTTATTCATGATGGAGAGTATTGGTGCACACTATGGTGAAGCACTTGGGTATATAAACCCTTTATCCAGATCCTCATGTTTTTGTTTCTTCATCTCCTCATGGTCCACAACAGCCATTCAATATAGTGTCTTAGATATTGGCAATGCCCCAGTTATAAGGTCAAGTGAGAATTCAGTATCTCTTCTAGGAGGAAGACCATGAAATTCCTCAGGAAACACATTAGTAAATTCCCTAACAATAGGCATGTCTTCAAGTATGGTGTCTTTCTTGGACTCAATCATCTGATCAAGATACACGTGCTCATAGGGCAAGAATATCCATGCTTTAGATGATGTTGAAAAAAAGATTTGTCTTCCTCATTTCACTTGTAAAGAATTGGTGGGGTCGATTCTACATATGGACAATGATTTCCCTCTCACAGAAATCTATGATGGATTTATATAAGAAAAGACAATCCATGCTGAGAATTGAATAAAATTCCACAAAAATGATGTATGATGAGGTTTTCTAGAAAGTTCAATCCATATATTTTGACTAGGAAGGATTCATATTCATGGGATACAATGATTGCCCTATTTTTCATTCTCGCCGACATCTTTACTTCCATAATTTGTGGTGGTGTTGGGATTGTTCTACTAAACTTTTGGGATATAAAATAATGCGTAGAATGAGAATAAAAAAGTAATATTTCTATTCATGATTGAATAAATAGTGTAACTTTCACCACTTCATTTTCAGGTTTCACTTTGACAGTAGTGATGGAAAAGGCTCACCCTTTCTGCCTTGGAGGTTATTGGTTGCCTCAGAAAACCCTTGGATTAGGGAACTGATTTCCAAGTTTCCCTGGTTCTTGGAAGATGAAATAATGAACAACACGTTGATGGTCAAATGGAGCATTTCTCTCCTCCATCGTAGTGGCGGGGTTTTCTAGTCGGTTATTAACGAATAGGTTCCCTTCTTTTCTACACCTAATGAATTTCATCATCCCTTTCAGAAAATATCTGGGGTGCTTCTTTCTGTACCTTTGGAAAGTGGGATACTATATTTTCTTAGCAATATTGGATTTATCCATCAGAAAAACAGAATTGAAGTCCACCTTAAGCTTCTTATCCCCATGATACCACCGGGATTAGCTGATCTCCATTTGGAATTTGAGGGCACATAGTAAAATTTCATCATATCAATCGAAGTTAGGGATCGCCATGGATTTTTGAAGGCTAGGTTTCAGGCCACCAAATATGTGGTCAACCATGTATTCGGGGGTAACGACAAATCTAGAATTGTATAGTGAAATCCTTGTGAAGTTTTCCTCTTATGCATTGACAGATTCGTCATCTCTTTTCTTGATGTCAAGGATGTCCCTTTCCATAACAAATTGGAGGGTGTGAGGAAAATATTTGTCGAAGTAAATTTTCTGGAAGTCTTTCCATTCTAATGTGTTGGGACCATGTTGAATGGAGAAGGAAGTTTGAAGAGTTAGCCTTTGCAGAGTGTTGTATTTTGTTTTCAAAGAAGATAAATCAATTCACTTTGTAGAAGGATCACAAATCAGACAATGCATTGCTGGTATGTATTTCACACATATCATGAGTTACGAGAAATTGTGATGCAGGAATTATGAAGGAAAGGGGGAGAAATGATGATGCCAGTCATATAAAGTTTTTATTGGAAGGAATGATGGTGCTAGAGGATAGGGAAGTTTCAGTTCCCATTACAACTCTGACAATGCTAAAGCTGATCTATCAAAGGATAAATATCACGATAGTGGGACTCGTGATAAGAGCAGAAGAATGGTTATGGGAAGCAGTGAAGAGAGAAAATGACAAAGCAATGGACAATCTGGGGACTGCAAAAAAGCACAGTTTAGGGTGGCGCCTTTTTCCAGTGTTTGCCAAATGTTAGGGCCTAAAAATCGGGAGATGAAGAAATGTGTTTGGGAATCGATGGAGCATGCAAGATTGAAGATGGTTTAGATTTTTGCATGCAATGCATGATTCAAGGTCAGAATATCGAAAAATGACAAAGTCATGGAGTGCACAGAAATTTAGGCAGGTTGCACGAAAAAATCATGTGGTGCGCGAAATAGTAGTAGGTTGCACGAAATATCTGCGGGATGCGCGAAATAGAGGAATGATGTTTTTCGCGCAAAAGGTGTTTTGAGATCAGAAGCTCAAAAATTTGTAGAGGCATGAGCTACGCGAAAAATTAGATCATTGTGCGAAATATGATGTCGCGTGAAAGGATGGGTTTGCGCGCAATATGGAATGCGGTGTGGAATTTGGCGCGTAATTTGTGCTTCATTCTTAGAAGGATGAAAAATGGAAAAGGCATGAGGTGCATGAAATATTGAAGCATGGCGCAAAATATGAAGTTGCATAAAAGTGTTTTTACGCGCATGAAAGAGGTTTTACGCACGGATTAGTGTTAATCGCGTGGGGTCAAAATGCCTATAAATATGAGGCTAACCTTTCTCATTTGTTAATGCTCGACACTTAGAAGAAATCTCGAGCTCTTGTGTGCATAAATTATAAGATAAGTGAGTTGCGCGGAAAGAAAGAAGTTTTTGCAAAAAGAAGATAGCTGCGCGAAAATCGAGAAGTTGCGCAAAAAAGGATTTCGCGCCAAAAGGGGTTTTTACGCGCAAGACACTTGAATTGTGCGCAAGATATCCTAAGGGCTACGTGTAAAATTTGGGGTCTTCGCACATATTCAGTTGTGCGTACGAATGTTCTTACCAGCTTCTGGGTAGGAAAGTGAAGATCTGAACTTCAGAGAATACATCTGCTCAATTGTAAAGAAGCACTGAAATACTGTAATTCCCTATTTGTGCTAAAAGGGTGCACACACACTTGTGGATTGTTTTCCAAGTGCTACACGAGTTTAAGGGTATATCTTACTCGTTGTATTCCACATAAAAGGTTTGTTCTCTAGTGGATTGTGTGGTACTGGATTATTTCTGTACCATACCAAGGACGTAGCTACTCTTATTGAGCAGTGAACCTTGTAAATCTTGTGTTCCTGTGGTTGTGTGTGTTCAGCAGAGAAGAAAATCTCTCATAAGAGGCGATGGTTGTTTCAATTCGAAGGAAACATAAAAAGAAAAAGATATCACTGATTCACCCCCTCCCCCTCTCAGTGATACTTGGATCCTGACTAGGAACTTTACAATGTCTCAATATCTCAGGCATCATATTTTTGTTCAATGCCCAGCATTGATCAGCTTCACCCTCAATATGAGAAGCAGCCAGAAGTACCTTCTCTTGTTCAGATCAGGGAAGTATGGAGAAGATTCTTTCAATGGAGTTGATCCATTATTCGATGATTGAGGGATCATATGATCCATTAAAAGTCGGAGTCCATTGTCTCATGAATCTCTCGATTGTGACTAGTTAATTCTTAGGGGGTGGAAAGTTCCTCTTGACCCATGTTTCTATTCAGAGCATGAGTTTAACGAAAGAGTATCATGATAAAGTTCATGATTCCTACTCCTATTGGATTGGGCATCTCATTAGAATAGTCAACACATTGATCTTCGCATCAGTTGTTAGCCCATGTACCCCTCTTACCAGCTATTGGTGGAATAAAAGGAATGTTATGGGTAACACATAAAGGGTAATCTAAGGACAAAAATGGATTACTTATAAATAACTTTTATTTCCTTAACTTCTGAATCTATTGGCTTCAATATATTTTATCCATGATCTACTTCCCAACATTTATTTTTTGGGGAATTTTTATTACCTTAACAATGGTTGATACTAAACTTGTGAATTTACCAAATCATATCCCCGAGGAGTTTCATAACCAAGAGTGCAGTAAGGCCCGTTATCATGTACCAAGATACCCTGGGTCATGCCTGAAACTCCTTGTTAGAGTTTTCACTCCTAGGTATATCTGTTCCAAAGCCGCCTCGACCTGCTCGTATCCATACATTGATGTATTATATTGAAAAACAACTTACTCAATACTCACCAAATATTTGGGATGTTTTTATTATACTTAGTCCTATCCCTAAAACTTTCACTAGGGTTTTATAATCCTAATCCCAAAACAACTAAACCTATCCTCTGATACTAACTATAACAACCCTGTTAATTATTACACACATAAAAATGATTTATTTCATAAAATTGTCACTTGATACAACAAAGAAGATCGATAGTTCTGGTGTCTTTGGGGCTCAAAAACATTACATAATGACTTAAAAAATGAAACACAATAACTTTATTGAAAACTTCCTTTACACGACCACTACATTCACTCATACTTAGCATTTCATGGGATAACCTGAGGATATGCATAAGAAAAGGGTGAGCTATAAAGCCTAGTAAGGGGGTAAAAAGCGAGTAACATAAAGAATATAGTACATTTCAGGAAATATGAATATCAAAGCATCATAATATAAACATGAACCTTAAGGGAGGATATAGCATGATTATCATAACATGGAAATGTGGCAACAACACTTAGCATGGTGTTACCTTGAACCAAGGCTCATTACATATGGAGCATTAGTAAACCCTCGTTCCACTTGAATTAGCATGAGTAAACCCTCATTTCACTTGATGTATCATGATTCAAATATTTACCAAATGCATTAGAGAACTATTAGGGCACACCCTTATTAATCATTTCATTTCATTTCATTAATAAGCGTGCCACATGGATTATAAAACATGGATTCATTAAACATCATCATTTATTCTACGATAAAGGAATATGGAATTAATACATGAATCACTATAATCAATAATTAATTGTGTATAAAGGTGAATACCCTTGATAGATAAATGGGCATCGTATTCACTATTCAATGACTTAGTCTTGGAAAATTGAGGTGCATTTTCAGCAATAAAACAATGTGACATAAGAATTCACAAAAATGGTTAATGAGAGAGAAAGGGGTGTCTCATAATATGTATGTGGAATGGATATTAAGGGGTAATATATATACATGTCCCAACATATGTAATGGAATTTAGATTTATAATACAAAATAATTGTTTGAATGTGAATGAGGAGAGAAAAATCCTTTATGGAATTTTGGCATGGTAACATGTGTAAATGGGAGGAATTAATAAGAGATAAAGGGGTATATCATCATTCAAACATAAATAGGGAAGTATTAGGGAGAATAAAAATCAAACCCCAACATTTACAATTGGATAAGGGAATAACTATATAAAGAAATTTGAATAAAATTAGAAGGGAAGAAATCCTTTAATTGGAGCTGTGATCCCAAAGGCTTGGGAGGGGCTTGAGAGGGTCTTCTTAAGACCATAGGGTGCCTTGGGAGGATTATAGAGAGAAGAGGACAGAGGTTGGTTTATCTCCAAAGGCTTTGAGTTAATGGGAAGTGGGAGCTTGGGTGTGTTTATATAGGAAAAGGGAGGAAATTCATTATTATTTAGGTTTTGGCCACCACACATTATATGAAACTAAACCACTAACCAAACCATGTTTTTCAACCATGGTTTCTACCAAAGGGGAGTGGAAGACATTATTTCATAAGTCCAATTTCCGAACATCTAATAATATTATGCTTTCTTATGTGGTGGTGAGTCACACTATCAAGGAAGTCAATTTAAAAAGATAAAATGTTTTATACGTATTGAAGTGTCCACTAAAGATTTTTAAAATAAATAAAACAATCCTAAAATAACATTATATTAATGGTAAAACATATATTGGACGAAAATAATGTTTATAGTATTTTATTACATCACTATTTTGTCATTATTATGTCATAAAACACATTACATATTTAAACGGTATTTAATTTTTACCCAAAACATTTGACTGTCTCAAAAAATTATGAAAATTTTCACCATTGGATAATTTCAACATCCTGATTCAAAAAATAATATTCATTTTATCTAAATATTTTTCTAAATATATGAATTTTTAGTTTTTAAATAAAAAATGACATTTATCGAAAATTCATGGGTTTTGACAAAAACAACTTTCAAACATTAATAAAAATCACAATTGTATTCTTAAAAATTATATGATCATTTATATATAATAAAAAGTAATATAGTTGTAATATTTTATTAAAATATTATTTAATTCAAAAAACCTTTAATTCCTCAAAATAGATTTCTTAATTTAATATTTACTAAAAATACTATTTTCATTTGAAATACTATTAAAAAAGTAACAATAATAAAATGAATCTATATTCTTTATTATATCCAAAACTAATGCACATAATCATAGTGGTATGGTCTTGTTATATAACCCCTTATAACACCCTCATAAGACAGAAGGGTAAGGTGTGCGATAGTGACTAACTCTTAGGGTGACTATGATAACATCTCTTGGGTGGTAATCTCTATCAACTTACAATTCTCCCGTACGATGTTCTTCTTGAGATTAATGAGTTAATGATTTTCTAGGGCTTATTCAAGACTGAAGTACAATGATGCCACCTCCTTCCTGAGCTCCGCCAAAGTGGCTTCATACGAGGCAAGTCTATTGGATAAGGCCATCACTTCCTTTGACTGGGTAAATTGGATTTGTTAAAGCCCTATATTTATACTAATCATGTGATCACAATTCAATGAATATATTAGCAACACTAACAATTATTAACGATTTTTTGAAATCCAAAAACAAAAAACCATAGAGGTGGATATTTTATATAACCATGTTACATAATAAGACATTTAATTATATCAAGATCAATTTTCATTGATAAAAGTTTGGGTCATTACATTCTTCCTTGAAGAGTGGTAGACTTTTGTATTGACCTTTACACCAAGACGACAATGTTATCCAAACCGGCATATCAGATGGCTCCCATAGAGCTATGCGAGCTGAGGGTACAACTGGAGGTCTTGTAAAAGAAGGTGTTTGTAAGGCCTAGTGTTTCACCCGGGGCAGCCCCCGTGCTTTTTTCCAAAAGGCATATGAAATTTTGAGGTTGTACAGGGACTTCTGATGCTTGAACCAGGAGACTGTGAAGATTAAGTACCCACTTTTGAGGATTTATGACTTCTTCGACATGTTGATGGGAGCGATGTGGTTCTGAAAGATTAAACTCGGATCAGGCTATCACGAACTTTGGGTACAGGACAAGTATGTACTGAAGATAGCCTTTAGGTGCTGGTATGGCCACTATGAGTTCCTAGTAATGCCTTCAGGTGTGAAAAACTCCCCAGTAGTATTAATGGGCCTCATGAACCGGATCTTCCAGCACTACCATGACTGGTTCATCGTAGTGTTAATCGATGACATCTTGGTGTATTCTGTGTGAGAGGATCAACATGCTACACACTTGTGGATAGTCCTTGATACACTCCGAGAGCACCAGCATTATGGTAAGCTCTCAAAGTGTCAGTTTTGGATACGTGATGTCAAATTTATAGAACACATCATCTCAGAGGCGATAGTTGCAGTAGATCCATCGAAGATAGAGGTGGTGCTTTCTTGGGATCCACCTAGGGGTGTGACTGAGGTGCATAGCTTTGTGGGGTTGGATGGTTACTATCATAGGTTTTTGCACGACTTCTCCAAAGTAGTAGCACCCTTGTCAGCTTTTGACATAGAAGGGAAAAACCATCATGTGGGTGGAGAAATGTTAATAAATTTTCCAAGAGTTGAAGAAGAGACTGACTAGTTCCCCATATTAAGACTACCTGAGGATAGTTCGGGGTATTTAGTTTACTGCAATGCATCAGGGACAAGATTATGTTGTTTCTTGATGAAGGAGCGAGCAGTGATCACATACTTCTCATGACAGCTAAGGCCGAATGAGCAAAACTATGTGACCCCTGACCAGGAGTTAGCAGCAGTGGTATTTTCCTTGAAGACGTGGAAACACTACTTGAGGGGTGAATGGTTCACCGTCTACACCGACCAGAAAAGTCTCAAGTATATATTCTACCAAAATAACTTGAACCTGATACAACAACAATGGATATAGTTCCTATAGGACTATGATTTTGAGATGGTCTAAACTCCTAAAAAGGGGAACATGGTGGCAGATGCGCTCAGCAAGAGAAATGGGATGCAGCTGCTGAGTTAAGAGACAGAGCAGTTAGTTGCGATGTAGATATCCCTCATGGATGATGGTGATGTTTTTTACATCTAGATGATGGTTGTTACTCCCCCAATTATTTAGTGAGTCAGAGAGGCACAACTGGGGGTTGTTGAATGTGAGGCCCGATGTTCTCAGATACCCTTAGGATGAGCTCCTCATGGATTTTTGATAGGTATGGACCACATAATTTTTTAAAAGGGTGCACCTTAGTACTAGTGGAACTGTTGGAGGAGGTGTTGAGGGAGTTTCGTACTTCCCCTTTGGAAGTGAATCCGAGATTGGAAAAGATGTGAAGGTACCTCCAATGTTAATACTTGTGTCCAGGGATTAAAAAAGCAGTGGCCCAGTTTGTTTCTCGATGCCTCACTTGTCAGCAAGTGAAGGCCGAGCACCAAGTTCTGGCAGGCTTGACTCAACCACTTGAGGTACGAGAGTGGAAATAGTATGTTATCTCGATGGAATTCTTGAAGGGGTTACCACATACATCTATATGTCTTGACTCTATTTGGGTGATAGTTTACCGACTCACTATGTCGGATCACTTCTTATCCATCCGGGAGCAGGGAACAGTAGAGGGATTGGTATGCCTCTACATCCATAAGATTGTGCAGCTTCACAGGGTGCCTTCAGCGATCGTCATTCATTGCATTGCCCGATTTATTTCCTAGTTATGGAAAGGATTATAGGAGGATTTCGGTACACAATTGTATTTAAGCACAGTTTTTATCTCAAGTCAGATGATCAGATAGAACGGGCCATACAAACCTTGGAAGGCATGTTTTGTGCTTGCGTCCTTGACTTTGGTCATATTTGGGTGGACTACCTTCCACTTGAGGAGTTTTCATACAATAATATTTATCACTCCACCATTTTCATGTCACCATTTGAGTCCTTGTATGAGTGGACTTTCAGAGCATGTGTTCCTTCGGGTCTTACCACAATGAGGATTGTAGAGATTTGGTCGGGGTAGTAATCTATCTTCGAGGTTCGTCGGTCCTTTTTATATATTGAGCTGATATGGAAAGATGGTGTACCACCTTTCTATCCTCCCACAGATGCACCTGGTGCATGATGTTTTTCATGTGTCGTAGATGAGCAGGTACATGCATGATCCATCACATGTCATCGACTATGGTGATCTTGACATTGATGATGGGGTGACATTTGTGGAGTTTCCAGTGGAGATAGGTGATCGATAAAAGCGGGTCCTATGAGGATGGTTGATTCATCTAGTGCATGTATGATGGAAGCAAGAGAATATCCAGGAGAGCACATGGGGGTGGGAGGCTCATATTCGTGCTCAGAACCCCCATCTTTTTATTTAGCTGTTGTTTTGTCTTTTGGGGACGTAAAGCCCTAAGTTGGGTATAATGTAACATCTCTAAATGTCTATGTAATTTTTTTATTTATAAGGGATTTTTTCAAGACCACAAAATTCAATGGAACTTGATTCCTAGGTCTGGAGAGATCATAAATGAATTTTGAACTTTGTTAAGGTATGTTCTGCGAACATGCAAGCCGGATTTTCTATCATTTGAAATGTCACTCAGATCGAAATTCAGAGGGCACCATTGAATTTAAAATTCTGGGATTCTCTTATAAATGACATAACTTTTTCCGAAAAGGGCCAAGCAGAAATGTTAAGTTTTAGACTTTTTGAGAAAAATAATCAAATAATTTTAAATAATTATTTTATTTGTTTTATCACTTTTGAGTGGTGGATTACGATGATATTGGAAAGGGACATGGATGTGACGATGAGCATCAATGATGCTCATTAGTGACTCGTTAAACTCGCAGCATAATGATTCTTTAATGACACATAACAGAGATGGCGTTTCATAAATAAAATAGAGCAATGACGCGACGTCACATCACAATGGTAACGTTGCGATGTTCTTCTATTTATAGTTCGATGTGTGGGGAAATATGGATTAAAATTTTGTAGGATTCTTTAAAAAACCTCTAAAGGACATCCACCACAGTGAAGAATGAAGATCATTGTCATAAATTCATCTTCTTCATCATGCCTTTCAAATATCGGAGCCGAGAAGCGACATTGATGTCTTAAATCCCCTGAGGACGCATGTCGTGGAATCAGACGTCATAAGAGGTAGGAGTTGTTTGATTTTAATGTTTCAGCATCCTTATTTAAAAATGATGAATGCAGATTAACCAACGAACAAGTTAATTTTTAGACTATGCATTCTTGATGGAGGGTGACTTCTTTGGGGTATCTTTATCTGGGATTGAATTATCATTGTTGTTCGAATTAAAATCCCAAAACCTACCTTGTTTTATAAACTTCTAAGGCGGAGGGTGCGGGCCGACCTGAACAAGGCCTGAATCCCTCCGTTTTAGTTGTTCTTCATGTATAATCTCTTGAATTTATGGTAATATAGACTTGAGACCTTCGAGCTAGAGAAGACATTTCCCAGTGAACGCAGGCACAAGCAGCACGAAGAACAGACCACCGGTGCAAACACGGTGGTCCACATAAGAATCTATCGGTGCGTCGGCATCAGTGGTGGAACTAGAGAATGCCAACGGTGGCATGCAGTGGTGGTCGTGGGCAGGTGGCAGTGCACCATGATGGCACATCGAAGGAAAGGTCGTGACCAGATTGGGTTGCGATGCAGCAGGAGAATCCCCCGACTGAGCCAGTGGTTGGAGGCGGTGGAGATAGTCATTCGGCCGCATCGTAGTCCTGTGGACGTGGCACCGAGCCGCCCCCACATGATGGTTCACGGTCACTAGACCATGGTGGAGGAGGCTTCCCACAGGGTGATGGAGGCTGACGAACGCGACTCCTGCGCACGCCCAGTGAGGTGGACTGGTCCGCCTCTTGCGGACCGGGTGGGGTACAAACTGCCTAGCGGGCCTGACCTGTGGCTCACCGTGCCAGGCTAGTCCCACTGCCCAGTGGGCCGGACCAGCACCGTGCGGGCTGGACCCGCACAAGTGGGGTAAACATGTGCCCTTTTTGTCCGATCTAGACATGACTAGGTCCTCGGGTGGGTCAGCGGGATGATGTCTTGGCCAACTAGGCCGGGTCCAGTGAGTCCTTTTGGTCCTAGCCCACTAGCCTGGTCGGACCAGAACGACCTCGACCTAGACCAAGCCAGGTCGAGTCTGGATAAATGAATATGGGTATGTGGAACCCCCGAGATGGGTTGGTCAGATTAGTCTGACCAGGTCAGATAGGACTTGGTCGCAACCGGGCCCCTGTTACTAAAATGCCCATATCATGCAAATCACATGTCCGATTGACGGGTAGTTTGCGGAGTTGTTACCCTCTCAAGGAGGCGGATCATTTGGAAAGATTTTTGGTGACTTTCATTGACATAGGGCTGTGAAAAAATGGATTGAGGATCTGTTCTTCCAAGCTCACTATGTATGGAACCCTCCAGTTTGTTGAGAATTGAAGACTGATGGACGACAGCCCCGTGGGAAGCGGCTCTGTGTGACCCAATAGACCCATGGTGGGGAGAAACTCTGTGTAACCAAGAAGACCCATTGTAATCGACTGGAGGAGTACCTTATTTCAACAAATGTGGTAAGCGGCTCTATGTGACCCAGTAGGCCTACGGTGGGGAGCGACTCTGTGTGACCCAGCATACCCTTGGTACTAATAAGGAATGAGTACCAAAAAAGTCCATGGTTAGTGGGAAGTGGCTTTGCGTGATCTGACATTCCCACCGTACTCGATAGAGGAGGAGTTCTCTATTGGACAAGGAGTTTGACATTTTTGACTGACGATGCTACCTTTACTACCCTAGAATATACATGGTGTGTAATGTCTTGTGATTCGTGATTTACTTAATGGAATTTTTGTGTGGCCTTTCCTTTTTGATTTGTGGTACCTAATGAGTACAATGTTGCACACCCTTGCATGGGCTTCTCCCACATGTGTTGTGTCTCGTGCAGACAACTGACATTTCTATAGGGGTGCTCAGGGTGACGAGACTCACGGAAGATTCGATGGTGGGCTTGGTGGCCTAGGACCAGGAGGGGCCCAATAGAACTGGGCAGACATGAAATAATACTTAGGCATCCAGCAGCTTCACTACTCTCCTGATCAGGTGGGGTTTATTGTCGATTTCCATCAGAGTTTCCTTTTTTCACCTGCTATTTTCCGTTTCCTGTTGGGTTTGTATTCTAGCCCACTTATTTTCAGTTGTACTTGCACTCAGCTTTGTTTTAGTGGTACTTCCCTCCCCCCCTTTAGTGTGTTAAGATGTGGTTGGGAGTGTGCATTGGTGTACAGGTATATAGGGAAATTCCTCCCACTTACAAGTAGTCACATTCGATGCTAGTGGCCAGCCCCTGGCCTTTGAGAGGCGGGTATGGGTAGTCACGGCACGGGCCTCAGTCGATGGTTCGTGAGAGTATCAACCATAAAATTAAATTTATAAACTATATTATGACATGTATCAACCTAATTATATTTATTAGCCAAAATTATAATGATAGAATCAACTTTTGAATAAAAAATAAGAATGTTATGAGGAAATGTCTCAAGCATTTGATATGTTTTCCCAATATATAGGATGTTTCTATCTAAACAACACAACCACTTGTTATCCATTCAATATGAGGTGTCTTTCTAAACTGTATAATGATATTATCAATATATTAAAAGGCATAACATGAACCTTAAAAATTATGTTTATCTTTATCTTATTATGTGTAGGTTTCAACTATATAGCCGAAAATCTTAACCATATGATGTGTAAAATAAAAATTATTTTTTTAGATATTAACATTAAATTCCTTTTTTCTTTCACTAAATTTTAAACCCCATTCGACAATTCCACTATTAATTCACTTGTCATATTATACGTTAATTATTTTTTATTAAACATAATGTTTTTTGGAAATAATAGGTAAAACCACTATCATATCCACTGAACACTTCTACATAACTCATTCTCTATATTTTCTTTATTTTTTTGAGTGAACTTATAATATCAAAAGTCCCCCTATTACACAAAATCATCCAACTAGATCATGGGATAAAAACTTTAACCATTTGTATTTTTGGGTAGAAATAAAAATGAATCACTTAGAAAAACAACATATTATAAATGAATCACAAATCAATAAATATGAAACTTCATGACTAGAATCAATATTCAAAATAAGAATATTTAATAATTGTTTCATGTTATCTATAAAATTTGATTTACATAAATACTTTTACAAACATGATCCTCCAAATGAAACATGTTTAAATAATAGCATATTACAATTAATTTGATAATGGATCAATTATTATTAAATAAATAATTCCTCATCAAATCAACTCTATTTAAAAAATTTCTGAGAATGAATTAGTAATTATTTAATCAATACCTTATAATCACATCAATGTAGCCATAAATATTAAAATTATTTCTAGGGAATCATTAATATAGAAATCACAACATCTTATTCAATAAACTATTAGAATATTTCACACATTCATGGAATTAAATTCATAGAATACCCATTAAAACAGTTTAAAAATATACTATCATAAAATAAAATATCACTTTTTATTAGGTTAACACATATCAACATATTTATTTATAAATATTTTTCTACCAATTTGTAAATATAACATGTAAATAAATAAAGTAATAAACATATTTATGTTTTTTTCTCCCCTTTATACAATATGAATCCAAATAAAAAAAAGAAAGTAGAAGGTCATCACTATGCCTTTCTATTAGATTAGACTATCACATGATTATTTTAACAATACCAAATTATGTTTATAATTTTATTAATGAATTCATTTTTTATGTTAGTTAATTGTTATTCTAGAAAAATTGGTTAAAATGAATAAGTATCAAAGTGAACATGACATCCTACCACATGAAGAAGTTCAACGGTGATGATCAAGTAACCATGTGGTAATAACCATGTATTGAAGTTCAAGTGACTTCATATATACTGAACCTACCACAGGATGAACTCAAAGTGATCATATAAAGGAAAAAACATACAATAAGAAGAAAATATCTACATGTGGTAGATGTGAGGGTTAAGGCATACAAATCCCTACTAGGTTACACACAAGGGGAGTATAGTGCATACTCGGTGGTTTGTGTGAGTGTGTGTGGGTTATGATCACCTGATTCAGTGGGAAATCATTTCAATTAGGGAAATTGATAGATAAATAAGTGATCCAATGATAAAATATTTTATGTGGGATAATGAATGTGGATTTATATTCACCTGATATAAAAATTTATGCATATAACTCTGGTAATTCGATCAAAATTATTTTAGCCGTATGATCTTTTTGAGGGTCATTTTACATGACCACCTACTATTTCTAGTCCAAACTCTACATTATAAACCTAAAATATTCTTCATTATCTTATCCCCCTTTTGAATAAAGAAACCTACCATAAGGATGAATTAGAAATAGTTCTGGTCGATACTATACTATAATGCAACCATTTTGTCTTACTATAGTGGAAAACCTATAACCATCGATCTAAAAAACAAAGGCTAGAAAATTCAATGGTCATCAATCATATATGTAAAAAATATAAAATGATAAATTACAAAGGAATATTGTAAATACCTAAGTAAACAAATTTCATTAATGTATAAATATATATTGATAACAATATATTTTAACCTGGGTAAAATACACTTGTAAATCGATATCCTAAAATATTACCATTTTCACTGAGTTTCACTAAGATAAATGATGAGATAAATATATATAAAAATGTTAATTAAATCATTTTAATTAAGGACAATCATATGTCATTTTAAAACCACTATTATCATCACTTTACCTTAGGTTGTATTAGCCATAATGATATGTCTATAAATATATTTATATATCTATAAACAAAAATAACTATATTACCATTATTAATCCCAAATTGATATAAAATCTAGGACTCAGTATCTTCAAAGCATTGAACCTCATAGGATTCCTTTCGTCATTGAAAAATGGGTATACCTTACTAAAATATTTTATAAATACCACCTTCAAATTCTGATGGACAATATATTTAAAATCCAATATATATTGGTATATATAGAGAACACCCTCTTCACTCATTGGAGAAACCCAACCCCTATTGAAGTCCCATAATTATCCATACTTCTATATAGATATTACCAATCATTGGAAGTAGAGACAACCATTTTTAAATTTTAATTATGTCTTTTTTTATTAAGGAATGAAATTTTTATCAATGATTTTATATGGTTATCTAAAAACCTATTTTCAATGGAATTTATTATTTTCAAACTCCTATTTCTCTAACTATGATTTTATGTATTAATATTAATATTTATTAATGGTAACATATTTTTAAAATTATTTTTTATTATTTTATGTGTATGTTTTAGAAAGTTTATATTTCTATATAACCCCTTCTGTAAGGGTTATTGATTTATCAAAACATTAATTTCATGTATATTTTGAAAAATAATATTAAAAAAATGATTTATGTTCAATGTAGTTCGAAAAAAAAATTCAAGATTTATATTTTTATAATTGTTTTAATATTATAATTTAATGTCTAATACGTTCTTTAAAATTTATGGATGCTAAATTAATAAGTAGGTATGACCATGCACTATGTATGTCATTAACATTCCAATCATATTTATAATAGTCTCTATTTTTTATGAATTTAATGTGTTCAAATGTTTCAAATTAAATGGAAATGTGGATTATCTCTTATAATGAAGATGAAGTGTAATTGATATATATTTATTTTCCTTTTGAAAATGAATTAATTTCATTTTATTCATTTGAAAGGATGTTTAAATTTTATTACGATGAGAAAGGTAGGCTTTGTGAAAAAAATATTTTTAAAAATTCCACACATAGCTTTTGAATGAGATGACCAGGAATAGGGAGGGAACCCACAACCTAAAGGGAAAATTTTGAAAAACGTGTTAACCTCATGGATTTCATAAAGTTTACAAGTATCATTATATTCATAATAAAAATATTATTTTTAGAGTAAATATATTAAAATTTGTGAAGAAGAAAAATATAATCTTTTAATGGTTGATATATCTTTTAAATGAAATTTGTTTCTAAAGTGATATGTATGTTAATGATTTTGTATAGTATTTTCTAGTGTTTTATTTTGAAAATGGTAATTCTATATTTTAGAAATTCATTTATTATATAGAATGTTTTAAATTTGAAAACATATTTTCAATGTGTTTTTATAGTATTGATAAAAATATTTCACTCTTAGTTTTAAAACCCCCTATTAGGAAATTTAATGCTCACCCTTTGGTTTAAAATGATTTTTCACAGTATAATTTGAACTTCCAAAAAATTTTGGATTCATTAATGAGTGAGTGCATGTGATGTAAAATAAATTTTTGTAGATAATTGTTATTAAACTCTAATAAGAAATGAGGTTTTTCTAATCCTACAAATTTGAAATAGAAAAGATTATCATGTATTTTATGTACTATATATATTTAGTCGGTTTTTATAATACTTACATATAGATATATACATATATATATATATATAGTTTTAATACCAAATTCATTAGTGTGGGTCTCAGAATATCTTATTTGGAATAGAATATGTGTTTCTTCCTTACAATACATCCCTCTATAGATATTAAAATTCATTGTGGATAGGTAATAGTTATACCTAGGGGTAATAACCGTAAAAAGGTTGCATTGGTATTTGAATAAATCATCAATAGATTCACGACAATGAGACTTATTGTACACCTATATTGACACTCATGGAGGATATTCTTTGGATAATTATCATTTTCTTTAAAAAACCATTAAGAAGGATTTGAATTTATGATGATAATGAATGAGGAAGTTTAAACATAAAGTCTATTCAGATGGTATCTATTAAGGTTGATCATATGTTTTAAGGAACAAATACCTATTTTAAAAATTTTATTGATGTGAATATGACATGATTAAAGATATATTTAGAAAAAAAATATAGGAATATAACCATTTTGTTTAGTATATGTTTTAATGATAAGGTTATCTAAGATATAGTGGTTCAATATTTTATTGACATAATTTTAAAGGCACTGATAAAATTTAGGGATAATTAAATCATTGATGTTAATGTAATAATACTCAATAAAGATTATTTGATTTTTAGAAAAACTAATTTCTATACAAATCAGATGATCTTAAAAAATTATTTGATGAAATCTATTTTTTTTTTATGATGTTAGTCATACATATGGGAATTTTATAGAAATTATATTAACATAGTTTTGGAAAAATGAAAACCTACATGTCGTGTAACAATATGTTATATCTAGTATGGTCATATGGTATGAATCCATTGTTGAAGAAAAATAAAGAGGTTGATCCTACCAAAAACTTATTTAATGTACTAGATTGTATAAAATTATATTTTGTTGTACATTTCATGGTGGAATATTATATTAATTTTTGGAATCATATTATAGGATAAAATATTATTGGATTTTGATGTAATTATTTATATTTTGGGATAATTCTATTAGGTTGTTGCATATATAACCATTAATCATGAAGTAATGGAAAATTTAGAAAGAATGGAATTAGATGTTTTGGGTGTGTAAAGTAAAAGTAATGAGATCACCTTTACAGTGAAAACATTCTCTAATTTTGAGAATATATAAATTAATTGGGATGTAGGGTTATTTATTTATAGAGTAGTCTAAGATGACTTTGTTGGAATATTTAATGTAAAATTATTATTTATCCATATAGAGGTTTATAATTATTATTATTATCATACCTTATGGATACCATTTCAATTTTAGTTAATTTTTAAAAGAAATAGTAATATCTTATAATTCTAACAATCTATTAAAATTTTATTTTAGTTCTTTAGAGATTAAAACATTATATTGGACATTCATTTGCTGGTATAGGACAAAATGTAATATTGATTGAAGAACAACTAAACGTTGAAATTTTTCACATATATGTTTGGTTTTATATATATTTATTTTAGAATAATTACTCAAGTATAGAAAATGAATCATGAAATAAGTATTTTTTTATTGATTTAATCGATGGTGTCTTCTCTCTAAAAAGTATAATGTTTTCTCCTTAGTGAATATTATTTGAAAATCTACGTTTTCACTTTCCAATACTTTTTTACTATTTATAAACTTATTTATGTGTTAATCTATATGACCTTTATATTTAACTTTCCATTTTAAGTGGATTATTTGTTAACCCATTTTACAAAGTGGTTTTTCCAAAATGAAATTTTCAAAAGAAAAACCCTTCATACCCATAACAAATTTAAAATCACGAGGATGATATTTATTGAATTTTGTGAGAATGTAACCAAAATATATTTTTAGGTATATTTAATTTAAATATATATAATATATTTAGTAGCCTTCGATATATATTTAATATATTTAGTAGCCTTCGATATATATAACCCTATGATTTTAAAAAAAAATATTATGTTTGATAGCGCATGTGACATTCAACCACGAACCTAAACGAATAGTGGGGTACTATTTAAATATTACTATTATATCAAATTTTTAAAATTGGAATATATGAATATGATTATTAGAATGTTGAAATATAAATATATATCTTAATAATTAAAAATTTAATGATAACAATAACACAATATTTAGTAAAGTAAATTTATTCTTTAAAATATATATGTGCGTCAAAATGATTTATAATGATTTTTCTAGAAATTAATATATTAAATTTTTACCACCGTTTATAAAATATATTAAAAAAATATATTTAATTTTAAAATTTAAATATAAAAAATTTCTTAGGGTGATATTCTTTCATTTTTCATAAAATATGGATTTTTTGGTGAATATTTAAAAATACTGATTTTTCAAATACTGTTATGCCTTTTCCTTAAATTATGTAATTTTAAAGTCCCATTATTCATTGATTTTAATTTAAAAATAATATATGTATCATTTAATTATTTTTAAAATTTCTAAATATATTTTAATATAATTTATAACAAATTTTTTATATTTTAATTTTTCATTTTAAAATTGAATATTTCTGAAAATTGGTTTTAAACAAAAAGAGTTCCTCTGTAATAATTAACTAAAATAATCATTAATGATGAATTATTTTATTGAAATTTTTATATTATAAATCTAATCATTTTAATTTAAATCCATTTCAATAATATTACAAGTCATATTTTTTAATAAGAGAATCTTATGCATGAAAATGCATTTCTTGAAAACTAGTTTTTCAATACATTAGTAGGTTTTTTAAGTTATAATATTATAATTTATTGAGTTGAAATTGTTAAAATTTATTCCATATATATAATTAGAATAAAAAATATTATAAAATATTTAAAACATAATTTTTTTGTCCAATATGATTAGCAATAATATTACATTTTATTTACCTCTGTAAAGGTTAAGATGTGCTTTTTCTTGTTACGTGCACTTGTTTTAAAATTAATTTCACACACATATAGAATTCTAATTTCAAAAAATAGTATTCATAATAGTGATAAAACGGTCCAAATTATATAATATTTATCATTTTAGTGTTGTCTTAAATGATAAATTACCTAGGTTAAATAATCTTAGTACAATGGTGAAAAATAAAATGGTAAAAATAAGAAAACAATGAGGTTATTGAATAAAATGTATAAAAAATGATTATTATTTCTATAATAGATATGTTTTTTTAACTTAAAATATACCCACTAAATTATATATAAATTTTGGAGGAGCTTTTGGTAAGAGTGACTTCACATTATTGAATAGTTTGGGGTATTTACAAAATATTCCCCTCCTCAACAAATATAATAGGGAACACCCTCCCCTCACTTCATAAAAATTATAAAACCATTAGGATTTAATAAAACATTAAAAAAATATCAAATAAATCAGTTGACAAATTTTGAAGATTATATTCATCCCAAAATACCAACCTAATGGTCCCTAAAAAGAGACCCAAAGGTGGTCATTTTAAGAGATATTAATCGTCTTAACAAAGCTCTTTATTTTTTTTATTTCTTCTTTTACAACCATAAATTATGTACTAACACATAGAATTTAATGAAACTATTTTATCTCATATTCATAGATTTTATTATATTTATGGAATAAATTTTACCCATCTCCTCCTCCTTCAAATGGGAAATAAAACCACTGCTCATGTGTACGGTGGACTGTAGCATTGCGAACATATAATTTTTTTTATATCACCGACTCACAAGAATAATCATAATGATAGTAATAATGAATTTTTATAAAACATAAAATATTTTATTAATTAAATATGAATAATAAATTATCAACATCCTTATCCATTAACCCATTACAAGAATGATAGTGTCGCTCGTGCGTAGGTATGACCTACTCTCTCCATAATGAAATTCTACTCATTTTCTACGTACAAATTTAAATAATGATTTTAAAAAGGAATAAAATAATTATATATTGTATTTTAGAAAATAATATCATTCTTGATATTGTGTAACTATATCCTATAAATATAAACCAAATTTGTTGTGATGCAACACGCATGATAAAACAGAGTAGTTAGCACCTAAAACATTATTAATAATGAATATTTGTTCAAAAACAAGAAATAAGATATTCTAATAAGATTATACATGATATTATAAGTATGAATAATATTTTTTTTATAAATACATAATATTTTGAAAACTATTATACTTGTGGAAAAATATTTATCAACAAAATTGATACATGCGATAAGGGATTTTGTTTCAATTTCCTTTTCATGATGTATATTTTAATTTTAAAAACATGATAACATTATACAGTGAATATAATTACCATTGTAAATGTAATATCTTGAATCATTAATTCATCATGGTATTTTAAATTGGAATTTGAATTATTTCATCCAAGGGTCTTAGACTTAAAAATTACCAAGTGGTAAAAAAATTCATAACTCAATTACTTCTCATTTTGTTATATTATTATCCATTTTCGTTGATATTATACGATTATGTGCATAAAAAATTTATATTATATTATATCATATTTAAATAATCATTTTTAAACCTTTAATTTTTTATCATCTAGTTGTTCTTGATGTTTTCATGTAATATTATCTTTTTCCACTTTTTTATTTAAAATGATTAAGAAAATATTTTAGATATAATTTCCCATCATTTCTCTCATCAGTCAAAAATACATTTCTTGAAAATCTATGTTTTCTAAAAAAAATCCAATTATGTTTTTATATGAATTTTTTAAACAATTTTTAAAAATAATTTTATTTTTTCAAAAAATTTCAAAAGGAATCTTCAAGAAATTCTCAAAACATGGCACTTTTAACTTTTCTTACAAAAAGGTAAAACAAATATTTGTTTTATCATACTCAGTATGAATAGAGCATTACCACGTTTATGACTACTCATTTTATTGAAGATCACGTTAAATATTTAGATGGTTATATTTTAATGAAATTGTTTTTACTAATATTATGGATACATACAATTAAAAAATGATTTTATAGATATGAGGATATATTACCAAAAAGAATTTTTAATAAACCTTTTATGGTATTTGTATTAAAAATGACAAAAACCATTATTATTTTTTATATACTAAACAGGATATATATTTTAATGATACAATCCTTATAGTCATTCATGATGGTATATAATTAGTTTGAACAGGGAAATAACTAACATTCTCTTTCTTGATCAGTTTTTGTAATCATTATCTTTCTATTAAAATATTATCCTTCTTATGATCATTAAAAATTATATTTCCCTTAAATATCCATGTTATTTATCTGGGATACGAATATTAGTCCAACCATATATGCTTTTTATATATGGTGTTTTACTTTGAATGTTATATGAATAACTGGGGAAATATTAACATTCGGTATTCTTTATTAATTATAAAAATTTATTAATAAGGGATATTGTTCATGAATTAAATCGATTATTTTATATATAAGGAATTAATTTGTAATGCATTGTTGGGTGTGACTCAGAATTATATAGCCCCTCTATGCATTGATATTCTAATGAGAATAATCCATATGATACAATTAACTAGATTTTAAACATGGTTTTAAACTGTTTTTTGAAAACACATAAAGGTATATTTATATATCATTATTTATGAGTTCATGTCACCCATTATAAATAATATACTTAATTATGAATTTAGTTATTATCTCCCATGAGACTATCGCATTGATATTATCAATAGAAGAATTTTATTCTAGTGTAATTGATTATATGGAATGTTTATTTAGTTATTTACCTTTCCAAATTGATTATGGATAATATAGTAATGATATTAACATTATTTATTAAATTTAATGTTTTTTTAGTTATTTAAATTTCCATATTAATTATTCCTTATCTAATAATGGTAGTCTAGTTATTGATTAGATTGCACATGTGTTCAGTTATTAACCATCATGTATTGATTATTTATTCTTCCTTCATGATAGCTTCAAATTTATTTAACTCTTACTTATCACCTAACATCATCTTTATTTGGATTCCTTTTCATAGGATATGAATAATGAATCCTTGAATGATTTAAGGGAAGAATTTTTCCACTATTACTATGTCGTATTTAATGTTATCAATTATAATGGAAGACTCAAGAAGGTATCTAATTCCCCAAGAATATAAAAATAATATATAAATTAGAATGTTATCCATTATATATTATACCAATGTCATAAATTATCTACTATTATTGGGATACAATCTTGTTAATGTAATTGATAATAAAATATTTTTGGAATGCATAGACATGGAATTAAATTATAAATATTTTAATATGAAATAAAGCTAGTCTTTATTTTAAACATTTCACTTCATGTTTCAAGTAAAAAAGTGAATATTTTTTGTATGAAAATTTTTGAACTCCATTAATGTCTAGTTCATAAGAAAATAATTTGAACTTATGAAGTATAAATGTTAATATTCATTTGATGAGGATAAAAACAATCGCAATATGATATGAGATTATAAAATAAATTATAACCACTTTGGTAACAATTAAATTATAATATTTAGAATGAATAAACATGATTTCAAACATTAAACAACATGAATATATATTTATTTATGTTAAATACCATGAAGGGGGATTTATAGACTAAATAAAAGTGAATAGGTTCAAATTAACAGATATGTCTTCGTGGAATGTAAATTCAGATTAAATCCCCTACATTACACTTCCCATTAGTTTAAATCAACTTAAAAACAATATAATGGTTTTAATAATGTTATATATTTATAAAAAAACTGTATTCATATTTGTAATATCATATATGATCTTTTTATAACATTTTACCACCTCTTTGTTAGTAATATTTCCTTAATTTCATTATTTCAGGTTTCACTTGCCCTTTTTTCTCATGCATGTTCGGTCATGAATGTTCCGCCTCATGTGATTCAAATTTAAATCCATCATATCTTGAATTATATTAATTTTATAAATATCTTATATAATATTTAAATACATTTATAGATACATTCATTAAATTTTTTCATGGAGAGTGAATTTCATCTCTTCACGGAGATGGTAGGTCATACATACACACGAGCGACTATATCATTCCATTAATGGGTTAAAGGATAAGTATGCGGATGGTATATTAATTTTTAATAATTAATATAATTTCATATTTATCACATATATTAATTATTTACACTATTATTACTATCCATTTTAGCTACTGATGGTAAAAAAATTACATCTGTTCACGAGGTTGTTGCCTACATTACACATGAGCGATGAATTTGTCTCCCATTTGAGGAAGAATGAGATAGATAAAAATTATTCCATCAACATAATAAAATCTTATTATATGGTGTATATTTTTTTAATTGTATATATTTTTTTAAAATATATTTAAATATTTTAAAAGAATAATGAAAATGAAATAGATTTGTTAAGACTTTTACCTTGTCTAAGAGAAACATCCTTTTGATATCCTCTTAATGACATTATGGTTTGTATTTTTGGAATAAAAAAAGATCAATACTATGGATAATAATTTTTATTAGATTCATTTCATGGTATGGTCATGAAAAATAGATTAAGTGGTGTGAATATGTGATGGGAGGGAGTTCCCTTTTATAATTTTGGAGGAGTAACATATTTGTAAACAACCAACACTATTAAAAAATAGGAAGTCACTATCACCCCAAGTTCCTCCAAAAATGGTAAATAATATATTAGAGGAAATTTAATGTATATCCAAACCCACACAATCTAAAATAAACATATTTTACACATGTTATTCCCTTATCCTCTATATTTACCTACTATTACCACTATAGTTTTTACTATGGTAAGTAGTTTTTTGTCTTTGGTTATTTATCCATTATGCTTAAAATAAAATGTTCATTATAATATAATTTAGAATAAATAAAAAGAAAAATAAGTTAAATTTATCTATTAAAAATTAAATTATTTATATAAATAATTTTAAATCAATCTCATGTAACACAAAAAACAATGGTTTAACCATAACCAGATTAATTTAATTATTTTTTATAAATCATTATAAAAAAAATTAATTTGAACTTATTACCATATATTAAATAATATGATTCAAAATATAGATTCCAATTTATCATATTCAAATAATATAATTATAAAAAAGTGTTTTAAAATAAACCCGTAAAATGTAGCAAAGAAATAATGTTTCAAGAAATTCATTTTCAAGCATAATTTGATCTTATATTAACAATACTACTAGTAGTAATCAGTAAAAGTAATTAAATTAAAATATTTAGAAAACAAAAACACACACACATATATATCATGAAAATAATTCATCCTTAACGATTATATTAATTAACTATAATGGAAATACATTATGTCTTAAAAGAACAAGTTTTCGAAAAATAACCATTTTAATGAAAAATATCCCTTTAACCAAGAAATGATATTATATTTATTGATATCAAATTTTTAGTTAATAAATGGTTAATTAAAGATATTGTTACATATTGTTATTAATAAAATGGTGAACTACTAAATAAAATTAATTTTATGATTTCTTTTAAAACCTTATTTCTAAAGAAAATTTAAATTTCTCATTATTCACTTATTTTTACAAGTAAGTTCAAAATTGTTATTTATCATAATAAAATAGAGTTAATGGGCCATAAAATATTATAATTTTGATTAAATTATAGTTTTAATAAAATATATTGTTCACGTTCAATAATAATGTATCGATATTTTCTTTATCACAAGCTATCAAAGACGTTGATTTTATTTAAAAGGAAGTATAGAGAAAATTATCTTTGTTACATTCATCCCACCTAAAAAAATTTATCCTTGAAATTTAATAAGTATTACCTTGTAAAAAACTAAGGGTAGATATTATATATAACATCCTATTTTTCCCATAATTCTTATTACATTTTATGATTTCTCTAAATTATCCTTTATAGTCTAGCCATTCGATTCATAAATACAAGATCTCTAGTATGAAGAATTTGGATGGGATATTCATAGTAAGATAGTCCATGCTCTAATTCTATTTATTCAATGGTTACAGATGCACTAGTTTTGTAATATTCATCTATAAAAATGTAATATGAAACACGTCATGCAGTCTAGTAATTCTTGGCGCCATATCTAAATGAAAATCCACTGTTGATTTTTTTAGAATTGTAAATAGTTCATTGCATCCGAGGTCTTTAGTCAATTATTAAAGATAAACAATGGTTTCATTCCGACCATTGGTTTATATGATCTAGTTAATAGTATAACATTATTTTTATATAAACAGTTTGATGGTTTAATATTTATTTGATTTTCAGAAATGTATTATATGACCAAAGATTTCAATATGTTGAGGTAATTACTAATATTTTAGGAGTTTTTTAATTTTTTTGAGGTATATATAACCATTTGATTTAATATAAAGGAATATTTAAGAATAATGAAATTAATTTTTTGTTGATTTAGGTTAAAAGATATGATATCACCTTTTTGGTGGAAATATTCTCAAATTTTCTAAATATTGAGCTTAATTGGTATATGAGGTTATTTATTTTTTGAATAATGTAAGACCTTACTTTAGTAGAAAATTTGAGGTAAAATGTATTATTTCTCCATATTAAGGTATATAAATTGTTATTTTTATATTAACTTATAGTAACCATTTTATTTTTGGTTAATTTTTAAATGTAATAGGAACAAATTATTATTTTTAAAATCTAATAAATTTTAATTTTTTTACTTTAAGATACAAAATTCATACTGGATAGTAATTTCCTTGAGTAATAGATCAAGTGAAATTGATTGAATTAAAAATAAAGGAATAAATTATAATTATATATTTTCAAGGATTCTTAATCTTTGTTTAATTGTAGGGTGAATACCATTTTTATTGAAACATAAACAAAGAAAAAACAAACATAGAGAAGAGCAGAATGGTTCACACGAGTCCTCAATTCCCTTATAACGAGGCACCATGTTTTTCCCTAATAATTTCAGTAATCAAGTGTTCTTTATCTCACAAGGATCCCCAATATGTTCCTCAGCCTTTTCCACGTCCACGACACCTATTGTGAACTACTTCCAATTTTTTTCTTGTTGAATGATACTTTAAATGTCTGAGCCATCAAAATCTGAATCTTCAGGTTGAGACTCATCCTTATTTGTAGTCCAGTCCACCCATTCGCAACCCCATCCACGATTTCTAGGATGATGTTCTATTTTCTAGTTAGCTTGTTTCTAGGATTCTTCCAACTCATCCTATTCTACAGCTACTTTGACCCTCCTCATTGATGTTATCCTATCATCCCCCCATTGGGAGCTAGTTCGAAGAGGTACCAAGGAAGCATTTTTTTGTATTTCTTTCTTAAAGAGGATTCCCTGAATTTCCATATAGGGAGTTAAGGGATTAAAAAATTTGAGGCGGTCACCTATGCAGTATTGTCTTGGTGGATTTTCGGGTTACCTGACTGATTATTCATTCCAAGTACAGGTGGAAAATTAGTCACCTTTCTTTCATAAGACCCAAGATCTGGCTGATATTTGTATGATTAATCATTTACTCCATTAGAGGAGGATATTGGGGTATCTTGAGTCTCCTCACTTGAGATATCCATATTAGTTGTAGAGGTATCTAGAATATCACTAGACTTGGTATTTGACTGAGAAAATCCAGGAGGATAATTAGGGACTGTCCAAGCCACATCTTTTGAAATAGGTGGAGGAAGAACCTGCTTTCTATATTTCATAATAGAATAGTCCTTTCTTGGGGAGTCATAGGAGTTGAAATTTTTTTCACATAAACTGGTGTTAGATTTATAGCACTTTTCCAAACAATATAAGAGGAAGGGACATCCGGGTGAACATCCAGAACATGTCAAGTACTAGACCCCTCAAATGCCAAATGAGTATTAGCACATTCCCCAGCCAGAGTACTTGGCTCCTATATTCTAAAATTATTAGTTAACTGATATATACATGTTTGAACCTTCCCTACAACATCATCCCATGTTTGAGTGATATTTTGACTAAAGGTATTCTTGAAATTCAAATAGTTTTCCGGGTTTTCCATAGAGGATGGAGACTCATTTTTTTCATGCCTACATGGATAAGAATTCTGAGACATGTGTTTTCCTTTATCCTGATTATCCACCATTTCGGATGGGGCAATAAAACCCCTCATCTGAGGTAGGTTCTGAGCAACATTCTTAGACACAGCAAAAGTGGTAGATTTCAGCACTTTGGTTCTTTTCAAACATGAGTTGGTATCATGTCAATGAATAGAGAATAATTCAAAAAAATAGTTCTTCAATAGTTAGAGGTATCCTGACCAATGAATTTATATTCTGGTCATAACCAAGGTAAGATTTTAAAGTCAATTCTCAACTCAAGTACTTCTTCATAAGTAGAAAGATAAACATTATCTATCAAAGTTGAGCATAAATATACTTCCACCAAGAATCGGGCATAATTCCCATATCTTGCAACTTCAGTTTCCTTTTCAAATTTTATAGGAACTCTTATAGTCAATGAAATGTCATAAAAATACTTGGATGGAAAATAATCTAGTTTATTCCAAATACCTAACCCCAAGTCCGAACTGAAGAGTTACCAACTTCAAGAGGGTTGAATTTTCATTCCCATTACCACATGTGTAGCACCCTTGGCATGAATGAGAGTGATCCATAACCCCATTCCCTCATTTTTAGTTATTCAGAGATAAATATTATGTGAAAACATCCACAACCTAGTGAAATAAACTTCCAAGTAGATAATCCCTAGATATTGTATAGCCACTATGTATGTTGATCGACCATACATGGATCAGATCATTTTAGAATGATGAGGAGAGATATTATTGAGTGACCCCTAATTTACAACTTCACAAAGACCGCTTCCAGATTAGCCTTAACATGTGCAACATTTTCTTTATGCAAATGTCGACATTCGAACCCTTAAAGAGTGAGAAAGACTTGTTGTGTTTGCTAACCTCGATTGAATTAGGTTCTGTAGGTCCATCATTGGCAATCTTTTGATCTTTCAGTCCAATCACAACATGCTTATGGGAATCAAAACGTTTGTGCACAAGGAAATTATAGGCCCCCGGTTTCATACTCATAGAAATCAAAGGAGTGAAGCGGAAATCCCCATTACAAAGATGAGAGAAGCACTTCCATCTTCCCAATATATTCCTTTTGTTTCTTAGTTTTCAAGTGTTATTAATTTTAAGGGTAAAATAATTCCTCAAATTTAAGATAATTATTTTGATATATATATTTTATTTCTTTTCAATAAATAGATGGTTCTTTCTCTTAATATAAGTGTAACTTTATCTCCAAAATGGATCTTCTTTCCAAGTCCATGTTTTCACATCCCAATACTATTTTCCTACATAGAAACCTAGTTATGTGTAATTCCAGTTAACCTTCATATTCCCATTTACCTATATTATGAGGATTTTTTTTGACAAATTTTACAATGTTTGGTTTTTAATATAAGAATTTTCAAATTTCAATCAATTAATTTCCATGTGCATGGTAAAATTGTGATAACACAATATATTGATGGGGAGAGAATGTAAAACAATGATATTTTATATTTTATTCATTCTTAATAAATTTAATGTCTTCAATTTATTATGGTAAACATAACTCTTAGGTTTTAAATGAATAACATTATGTTTGATAGCATATACAACACACAATATCGTCCTTAAATGACATGCAAAACATATTATCTAAATATAATAATTTTAACAAAGTTTTTAACTTTTAGGGTATTAATATGATAAAAATAATTATGATATATATAGGTACTTAACAATAAAAAGTTATTAACAATTATCACTCAATTATTAGTAATGTCAATTTATTATACAAAAATTCATTTTTGTCAAACTTGTTTGTTACTTTTCTAGGGGAATAAATATAATTAATTTATACCACCATTATAAAATTTATTTTAAAAAATTAAAATAATTATGTTAACTGGTATATAAATATAATATCAAGGATAAATTTTGGTATTTTCTTAATAAAATTATTTTTTAGTGAATAGTGAAAAATATTGATTTTTTTAAGTGTCCTTTCTTTTAAAAAAATTAAGTAATTATAAAGCCCTGTTATGTTTTGAAATTTATTTAAAAATAATAATATTAATTTTTATTAATATTTATAATATATAATTACATTATAATCATATTTATGCCCAATCATGGTATAAGATCATTTTTATGGTTAAAATCGATTTTTCTTGAAAACTTTTTTTAAAATTCATAATGTTCCTCCATTTTAATTATTAAAAATAATAGATAATAAAGAAACATTTAAATGATATTTATATATAAAATATATGAAAATATATAAATTTAAATCCTGGTAATAAAAATTACTATTCATATAGTTAATATAGGGTCATCTTATACTTGAAAAATGATTTACTTGAAAATCATTTTTCCAACCCAAATTATGTGTTAATTATTATACTAAGTTATATAAATTTAGTTAATTGAATTTAATATATTGGATTAAATAATTTGAATAATTATAATTATTATTATATATTATTTTAATGTTAAATAATGGCCAAACTGTTTAGTAAGGACATTAAAATTTATTTAACATGATTTAGGTTAAAACTGTGATTTAGGTTTTAAAAGAATCTATGTGAAAATTAATTTTCCACACACATATACTTTTTTTGAAAAATTTTATTTCATATTAATAATCTATCGGTCGAAATTGTTTATCAATGATCATTTAATTTTTGGCCTAATGGAAAAATTCCAAAGGTTTAAAAGCTAATTACCATGGTGAAAAATATTATGGTTAATGTATGTAAATATAGAGGATAAAAAATATCATGTTTTTAGATGTTTATTTTTTATGTGGTGGATATGCGGCTTTACCATACCATCCCTCTACTACAATAATTATCATTTTTATGGAACATGTTATGGGGGTGACATCCCTTTATTGAATAGTACTAGGTATTAACAAAAATTCCACTCCTCAATTATAAAAGAGAACTAAATTAAATAACTTTATCATACATCTAAAGGAATTTTGATAATTTAGAAAATATTATAAAACTATTGATATATTTAATAGAAACATTATTATGCTTCCATTCATCCCAATAAACCATCCCATGGGTCCTTAATAATAGATCAAACCGAGGTTACTCTAAGTGAAGGTAATCATCTTCATAATGATCTTTCTATTTCATTCATCTTTTAAAAACCTAAATTATGTTTTAACACATCCCATAAAATTACACAAGTATCTCTAATATACCGATATGTTACAATATTAATAGAGAAATATTTATCAATCTTCTCAACCATCAATTGTGAAATAAATCCATTACACTTGTGTACGGTGGACTACATCTATGTGAATAGATGTAATTTATTTTCCATAAATGAATCACATGGATAGTAATAATTATAGAAATAATGATTATATATAACACATATAACATGATATTAATTCTTAAAAATTATTATTCCATCCACTTCCTTAACCTTTCACCCATTATTGTAATAATAAGATTAATATTTCAGGGCATAAAATTTTAATTTGATAGCATAAATTTAGATTATGAACTTTTTCAATACAATACTAGAATGAATTTATGAATATTTCCCTAAGAAATACTTTTTTATGAATACTAAAAAATAAATTAATTAAATATTCATACTTTTATTTATAATATAATTTTATGATATGTTTAATTAATAATTTATAAAATATTTAAAAATAAATTGTGTGTATCAATTATAAATCCATATAAATTTTAGAACGTAACACTATGGTATATGACACACCACACCAATATCAAATGACACATGAATTACATTCTTTAAATATGTCTACTATAACCTAGAATTTTTATATAAGGTTATGAATAATATTTACAAAATTATTAAATATATATATCAAGTTCCCAATAAATAATAATTAACAAAAATAAGGTGAGTATAAAATTTCTTTGTGTTGGTGTTTGTGTGTAAGTGTATGTGGGTGTCGATCCCCCACTTAGCACATTAGTGAAATGAGAGTGGTCCAAATTTAAGAGACCACTCAAACAAGAATTTTTTATGTGTGATAAAAAATGTGTCGTATTGTTCCCCCAACAAAAAATGTACAACATATAACTATGGACGTTCAACCAAAATTATCTCATCCATTTGATATATTTGAGTGTCATCATCCTTGCTCAAATATTGTTTATTCTCCTCCCACCACACACTTGACAAAAAATATTTTTAGTTTTCCACTAATTATTCTAAATAAAGAAACCACTATTAAGTTATACCTATAAATATTTCTTCCCAATTATAGACAACAATACCACAATTTTTTTCTTCCTTCGGTGACATACATATAGCTCTTGATCTATCTAACAAAAAATGGACCCTTAAAAGGTAATTAGGCATAGTGTTCGTCAATGTAGAAAAAAACAATCTCACCAAATATTTGAAAGGCTAAATTAAACAAGTTGAATAAACTAATAAATATATAATTATAAAATTCAAGTTAATCCTGGGTAATATGCACATGAAAATCGAAATCCTATCATATTTCCATAAGGTTTATTGATAAATTAAATTATACCAATACTAATAATTTAAGGTTATAAAACTGATTTCATATTTGTAATAATCAGACTAAATATTAAATAACATGGTAATCTAATATTTTTGGGATAATTATTTGTAAATTATTTAAATTTTATTTAACATAATTATTGTTAAAACAAGGTTTTTTAGTTTACAATCCCTTATGAAAAAATTAATTTTTCACACACATATAATTTTAATCTTATATTTTTAATTTCATATTAATAATCCAAGGTTGTATATTACCCAATCAGAATCATTTTATTTTAGGATTCATGGAAAAATTACCTAGGTTAAAAATATAATTACCATGGGTAAAAAAATCATATATGTTGGTAAACATATAGGATAAGTGAATAAAATGTTTAAAAAATATTTATTTTTATGTGGGGGGTGACAGGACCAGAGGTCATCGTTAATTCCCTATGGTTCTATAAAAACAATTTATAAAAAATCGAATGATGATGCTCAAATAATTAAAATGACTTATTAGAAGCAGGTCGAAATCCATCCATAAAGATGGTGAAATTAGATTGAGTTGATTTTCAAAATATTTAATTATAGAATGAGGTGAGAAAATATTGGTTTGATTGATTTTATGAATAAAAAATGAAAATTTTGTATATTTATTGTTTTGTTTGAAGATAGAATTTAATTATGAGATGGGATTTTTTAAAATTAGGGAACAAGTGAAATTTGATATTATTAAATTGGATTATTCATGATTGCTCTCTTAGTAGAGATGAGGAATATGAAATGGTCATTGTACCTTCTCTTTAAGGGGTCAATATCCAATATCCCTTGGTCTGATAATTTTGGTCGTCTCCAAATCAAGTTTGTTGCGATACTATTTTTAAACATGATTCCATCTAGATATTAACAATGGACATGCCTTCTTTAGGGTTGTTAGTTGCATAATTTTAAAGTCCCTTTTTTATTCAATTATCAATTTGTATTATAAAAGAAAAATAATGGGATGGGAAGTTTAATATTAAATTGAGGGAAAAATACATGAATAAAATGAATTGAAATAAATCCAATGCACCTTACCACAATTGATGACATTAACCTAGAATAAGGTAGGTTTACCCCTCATCCTAGTGTTGAGAGAATAATATTGATGGATGAAATAAAAATAAATCATAATGCAAATAATGAAATAAATCAATGAGGTCTATACAGCTTCTTTCTCTACACTTTGGTCCCATGATTTGAATTTCCTATAATAATAGTATCCAAGACCTCCTTTTATAGGATCTAGATGGGATTCAGTATTAATGATGATCATTAAGATTTTTTTCAATAGTGGTTCAGGGTGGGTCCCACATCATAGATTCTGTTGAAAAAATGATATCCTGAATCTGGGCCCCAAAAATTCATCCTGACAATTTACACGACGTTTAATGTGTTTACAATACATTAAATTCATCAATTTATAGGATTCATTAATTTCTGTGTATTTTCTCCAAAAAACACATTTTTAAAAAACTCACATCATGTAAATGGATTACACGATATATAATTACGTCTCATTCAATTTTTTTTGCACCTCTTTAGCATTAAAAATCAAGTGGGGTCCGCTTATCTTTTCTCACGACACGTATTGTAATTTATCTCCAATATTTTCTTATATTTCTTTATTTCCAAAGAATCATTGTATGCTTCCATAAAAAATAAAACAAGGTAATTTTTTCACATATTGGATGGAATAATAAAGTAAAAATAGATGGGTCATGCTCTATGGGGGTCTTGTGTGGGGGAGGTGTAGTTTGTGACTTCTCTAGCTCTGTCATCTTGGTGTTTTTCTCCCGCTTAGGCCATAACTCCTCGTAGTAGGAGGAGGATACAGAGTTCCTTTTAGGTTTTTACTTATTCAACCAGGGGGATTGACCTCACGAAGGAAAAAATAGATTCAATTATCCTCCATAATTCCTTACTTGGAAATGGTTCTATTCCATGGTCGATTACCTAACTCATCTAGAGTGGAGGGGCATGCTCAACAATAGCATCAAACCTATTCACACATGGCATGAGGGAAATAAAGTTGCACACCCCCTTGATTCACTGGATTTCTATATTATAGAAACTATCTTCCTCCCCAATGTGCATAGCATAAAACAAGAGGGGGTCAATCTGATTAGAGGGGATGCCCTTGTCCTTTACTATTTCAGCCTTGTATGCCTTCTTACTTGTTTTTACTGTGGCCAATGTGCCTTTTTTTTCCTCCTTTTTCATGATTGTTTTTAAATTATGATGATGATGATGGATACATGGATCATCCGTAAACTCAATCCTCTAAATTATTTATCTATTTTTATTAATATTAATATAGAGTGACATCCCATTATTTAATAGTATTGGGTATTTAAGAAATGATACTTATCCTAAATTATAAATGGTCACACCCTCACCTCACTCAAACAAAAATATCAGGCCATTAAACTCAACCAAAACCATAAAACATATCTCCAAAACATCCTTATCCACATTCTAGTCATTATGGTCTTCCCAAATGACCAACATAAGGGTCATTAAAAAGATATACTAAGGATTTTTATTTAAGAGAATGTAATCATCATAAAGAAAATATTTTTATTTATTTATTATTTTACTACCTTTCATTATGTATTAAAAAATCAAAAATAATAACACTAATATGTACCATATACTGAGATGTTATTTTGTTTCTGGTATAATATTTACTCATCTCCACCTCCATCAAATGAGAATCAAATCCATCACCCATGTGTACGACGAACTATAGCCTCATGAACTAATGAAATGTTTTTCCATCAAAGAATCACATGGGTAGTTATAATGATGAAAATAAATAATTTATATAATAAATAAAATGATTTTAATTCTGGGATATTAATATACCATACTATTCATTACCCTTTCACCCATTAAGGTAATGATAGTTTTTCTCTTTTGTACCTATGACCTATTGCCTCCATGAAGTGATGTGACTCATTTACTATGTCAAAATTTCAGGTTTGGTTTTAAAAATTTGTTTAATAAGAAAATATGTTATTTAAAACATTAATATCATTCTAAAAATGATGTAACTATATAACGTATAAATTAACAAGATCATTTATGACTAAACATGCATCGTAAAACAAAGCAGTTAACACCCGAAACAATGGTAATAATGAATTATTATAAAAAATAAGTAAAAAAATTATAATAAGATCATATGTGATATTATAAAAATGAATATGTTTTCTTATAAATCAATATCATTTTGAAAACTATTATACATGTGGTCAAATCTTGTTCAACTAGTGAAAAACTTGAGGTAAGATATTTTAATCAATTTCCATTCTTTGATAAATATTGTAATGTTATGACATAATTTCATGATATGGTCTATACAATTATTATTTTAAAAGAAATATAATTAATCATTATTAATTCATATTATTTTATGTTTTAATTTATATCATTACATCAATGGTGGTTTGAATTGAAATTACCAAGTGGAAAGAACTTCATAACTAAATTTTATTTAATTGGGTGATATTACATCTTAATTATCTTCGATATTCTAATATTATGTGTGTAATGAGATTTTATTATATTATATTATATATAAACATATTCTATGTGGATTTACATTTGATACAGATATTTTATTAATTAATTAATTATCACTTCAATGTTATGACCATTATAGGGTTTTCTTGTCCTATATTGTATTCTTTGGGACATTTTTCTTGTAATAAACTTATCTTCTTTTATGAGGGGAATATATTACCCCTATTGATATGTAATATCATTAGAAGTAGTAGCGTATTTTTTATTCAAAGAGGAAAGGATAAGGAAGCAGCCCCTTGGGGGGGTCAGAAATGATGAAGTCCAAGAGCATCCCCCAGCACTATAGAAGCATATTCTGGAGGAAGGGAGAGAAGGGAATCATAAATGATAAGAGGCTCATCCAGCCAACCTAAGAGAGAAAGGGAATCCGCCGCGAAACTCGCCTCCCTCCAACTGTGGTGAATAAGCTTCCCTTGAGAAGTTATGGTCTTGCGTCTCCTGATGATGTAAGCGAGTTCCCAAGGAACCCCAATGGTCCCTTTCAAGATCTTCACAAGGAGCTATGAGTCTGTCTCAAACTCTGATGTTGTCAACTTACCCCGTCTACACACCATCAGACCAGAAGAAAGTGCATGGAACTCCGCACTCAGGGAGTTTCCCATGCCATAAAAAGCACTAAAGGCGGTGACCACCAAACCTGAAGAATCACGCAGCACTCCTCCCCCCCTCATAATGCCCCCCATGCAGGATCCGTTGATGTTGAGCTTGAAACCCGTAACCGGCGGGCGCCATCTAACCCACTGGCCAGTCCCCTTTCTCAGAATGCAGGGGCGAATGAGCAGATTACTAACCGCAGATTAGGTAGAACCTCCTTTGATCTGAGAAGCCAGCTCGGAAATGAGATATTTGAGGCTAGCCTGGAGGAACAACGGCGAGCGCTTATCTCCCAACCGAACCTGATTGCGGGCCTCCCAAATCACCCAACAAATAGCCACAAGAATGATCATTCTAACTGTCCGCTCCTGGCCAGAAGACCCCAATCCAGAAAACCATATCCCCACATATTCTTGTAAAGAATACTCTCCGTCGTTTCTGCATGGATTATACGTGAATAGGGACCAGAGGTGGAGGGCCCAATAGATTTGGAAGAACAGATGCTTCGCCGACTCTGATGTGTGTTCAATGCAACAGAAGTATCTAGAGTCTAACGCAATTCCCCGATGCTGGATGTTATCCTTCGTAGGTAACGCTCTATTCCTGATTCTCCAGAGTAAAAAGTTCATTCTAATAGTAATTTTGCTGCACCAGGATGTCGGGGCCCAAGCATTAGAAGTGCTACCGGCTGCATGATGTTTTTGAATCCTTTCGAGCTAAACCTACCGGAACTAGTAGCTATGAAGCAACACCTATCAGGGTCCTCGCTCATGACAATATTTTCTAACACAGACATCTGATTAGCGTTCAAAGAAGTATTGATCAGGTCGAACTCCTCGCATGAACTGCTGAAGGTGATGTCCGGGGAAGTGCGATCAGAGTACTCAATGGTTTCCCCAGACCAGTTGGTGTCCCAAAAACTGGCCTTCCCAACACTGATTATCCATCTAGCATGGCCTAACAGCGTCTCAATGAGGGAGAACATGTGCCTTGCCAGCCTCGTGGAACTGTAGGGACCCCTTGTTTCGACCCTCGAGTAACGCGCTTTGAAAAACATCGCCCACAATGACTCCCCGACAATAATTTCCCAAGCGAGACGAGCTTGAAGGCTTTGGATGGCATCCTGGATATCGCGAAGACCGACACCTCCTGCCTCCACCGATCTGGCCAGACGTTTCCAGGAGGCCCAGTGGTATCTTCCCTCCTCTTTGGCATCCCACAGAAAAGTGTTCATAATGATTTCCATTCTTTCCACAGTCCACTTTGGGGGATGGATCACCGAGAAAATGTGCATGGGAATGGAAGTGAGGATGCTGTTGATTAACATTATCCGGACTCTAAAGGAGAGAAGCTTGTTCTTCCCATTTTATATTCTGCCCAAAATGCGATCGAGAATCTCGGAGAACTTTACCTTCTTTATGTGACCACAGGAAATCGGCACTCCGAGATAAGAAATGGGAAGTGGTAGCCTGCAACAACCCAGAATCCTTTGAATCAACTTTCTCTATGGGGTCGAGCATTTGTCTGTAATGAATAAGTGGCTTTTATCAGATTTAATACTCTACCCACTCAGTCGGCCGTAGGTAAATAAGGAGTCCATGAGGGCCTTCAACAAACTTTTCCTACCATTGACAAAGATCATAATGTCATCCGCGAACATTAGATGGGAAATGTTAACACTACCCCTTCTTCCTCGGAAAGGAAGGATGAGGCCAGAATCCATTCCGTCTTTCAAGTTCCTTGAGAAAGCATCCTGGGCGAGAACAAAAAGATATGGGGATAGGGGGTCCCCTTGACAAACACCACTAACGGACTTGAAGAAGCCAAAGCCTTTTCCCATCAAGGCAATGGAAAGCCATGGTGAGGAATAGCATCTGAAGCAGATATCAAAAAACTCCTCACTGAACCCGAATTTACTCATGACCCGAATAATGAAGCTCCACTCCATCATGTCATAAGCTTTGATCACGTCAATTTGGAATATGACGTTGGATCCAACAGATTTTCTGTCAATGTCTTGCACCATTTCTTTGGTGATGCCCACCGCCCCTTGGATACTCCTTCCCTTTATAAAGTTGTGTTGCTCTAAGGACACCAGGAGAGGAATGATCTTGTCGAGCCTTTTGACAAGAACGGAAGCCACAATTTTATATGCAACGTTGCAAAGGCAGATTGGCCTGTAATGGCTAACGAGGGTAGGATTTCTGATTTTTGGAATAAGAACCAGTCTGGAGGACAAAATTCCCCTGATGAGAGGTCCACCAATAATGATCTCCTGAACCGACTCCACGACATGTTGTACGACGATCTCCCATGCAAAGTTGAATAAGCTGGCCGGAAAGCCATTGGGTATAGGCACGCTATCCTGGGGCATGTTCATGACTGCGGCATGGACCTCCTCAACCGAGGGGATGGAGGAAAGGTCTCTTTTGTCCATCTGATTAACCATTTAAGGGAGACGACAGAAGAAGTCCTCATTAGGTTTATTCCCCCTCACAAAGGATGAAACATTCTCCCCTGCAAGGATGTTTTCAAAGTAATCCATAGTGATCTTCCCCGCAGTTTTCGCGTCCGAGGTATATTCCTCGTTCTCCATTCTCAGATTCATCCTTGAGCTTTTTCTCTCTCTAATGCAAGCGTGAAAAAAGGCATTGTTTCTATCTCCTTCCTTTAACCATCTGACCTGCGACCTTTGTTTGTAATCTCTCTCCAGAGATAGAAATATCTCAACCAAGACGTTCTTCTTGTCACACAGAGCAACATACTGATTCTCATCCCGGGCATTCTGAAGAGAATACTCCAATCTATCGACTTGCAACCTGAGACTGTTGATACCATGAGAGGCATCAGGTTTAGTTCTCGCCCAACCTTGCATGTCCTATTTAAGGAATCTGAGGCAGTTCACCAGACCACCCCATGATCTAGCACTGACGTCTTTGGTACAGGACGTCCTAATCATGTGCAAGAAGGAATCATCCCCATGCCATGCAGTCGAATAGTAAAAAGGAGGGCCCGTGACCTCCTCCCTCCTGATGTCAATCAGAAGAGGATTGTGGTTAGAGAGCACCCACTGGAGGTGAGTGACTGACGTCTTTGGGAAGATGTCCAACCCTTGAAGGTTATAAAGGCATCGATCCAACCTGCACCAAAAACGGTCTGTCCCCTTGCGGTTGTTGCACTAAGTGAACTTTGGGCCAGAGAACCCATGGTCAAGAATCCCAGAACTCATCGTGAACTCATTGAAATCATACATTCCACCAAGGTTGTAACCAGTACCCCTCCCCCCTTCTTCTCATAGGCGTCTGCGATCGAGTTGAAATCACCTCCCACGAACCAAGGGCGAGGCCCCGTGTGCAGACTCTCTAGATGATGCCAAAGCTCCCTCCTCTTGGAAACTTCAGTACCCATATAAACGAAGGAGAACACCAAATCGTGGCTTGATGTGGTAATCTTTGTGTTGATGCATTGAGAAAAAAGACTCAGAATCTCAACAGTGACATGATTCCTCCATCCAATCCAAATGTGATAATTCTCGGCGCCGCCATAAATGAAATTAGGAAAACCCATCTTCCTGGAAAGGGAAACACCTTTGGTGTGTACCTGTTTTGGTTTAAGGATCACCACAACTTGAACATAAAAACATCTGGCCTCAGAAGCCAGGAAGGCACGTTTGGCTTGGGCACCTAAGCCCCGTGCATTCCAGATGATGATGGGCAGCATCATGGTAGGCCCTTCCGGGAACAAGGAGAGGAGGACAAGGAGAAGGGAGTAGGAGCGAAGCGGCCAGAAACCTTGGATCTAGAATGGGTAACAGGCCCTGAAATCTCTACCTCGAGAGGCTCTGTATTTGGAGAAAAAACCACCATCTTGAAGGAATAAGAATATTCCTCCAATAGGGCTTTCCCCTTTCCCTTAACAGCAACATCCGGAAATGAAGCCAAGTCTCCCTGAGATGAAGAGACCAGCAGACGCCGCTGCGGGGAGAAACGAGAGGCCTCCAGATCTCTCTCCAACCCATACGAGGGGATATCCTTCTTGGCTAACCCCTCCACGGACAGAGAAATATTACTCACCAGCGACTTCTGAAGTCTCTCAGGGGAAAGTTGGGTGGAGATGCAGAACGATGAAGACGGCGGAGAGATAAACAGGGGAGGGCTCCCCAGAAGGTTCAGAAGGAAGTCAGACGGGATCAATGCACTATGATCTTAGAGAGAGGGAATCTTGGCAATGGGAATAGGAGACTAGGAAATCATATCGTGAGGCTAAGAAAGAGCCGACAACCGGGCCGACACGGTAGACCGCTTCCCCATGAAAACCTCTTCTGGCGCGTCGCACGCACCAGGAGGATTCAAATTTGAAAACATAACGGGCCGAACCGGAGCCCCCTCTTTCCTGCGACCGGGCAACGCCTGACCCGAACCCGCCTGCGGCTCTTGCCGAGACGGGCTGGCAGCGACCTTCCTCCTCCTGCAAGCAGAATCTCAGTGGCCATGAAGACCAAAGAGGACACAGAACTTCAAGGAATAGAGATAGTTGACCCTCTTCCTCCAAGTGAAACCATCGCTAGCATGCAAAAGGACCTTGGAGGGAAATTTCTTGGCCATGTCAAGTTCCACACAAATGCGGGGGTTGTCCACCGATAAGAGAGACTACGTCGGTTCATCCATGCAGAGAAAGGAACCGAGGGAGTTCCCCCAAAGACTACAAAATGGAAGGATTCTGGAAGAGGAGCAGAAGTCCTGGGGAAATAAGCCAAACCGCATCTAACGAGGCCTCATGAACAAAATGGCAGTCCCAGGACCAACGTGAGAGGGAGAAGTGCCATGCACCGCACCTTCTACAAGCACTGGACCAGGCTCTTACAAAATCAAGTCTGGAACCGAAGTGGATGCTGAAAGCCACTCTGGAAAGCTTTAAGACTGCCGGTGGACAAGAAAGTCCCCAAGAGTCCACCACACCCCGGAAGAAGCTCAACGAAGGTTTACTGGGACCCAAGCGAGCCACTAAAGGAGGTCGAGAAGGGAAGCAGCTTCGTGGAGCTCATTGGAGGAGAGGTCCACCACCAGAAACCCATCTACCTATCGAGGGGGATGACATTCCACCCGGATAGGAGCCAAGAAAGGGCAGACCGCAGGAGACTTGGAAGGAAGGCTGCCGGCAGCCGCCAACGAATGAGATCCACAAAGAACGGCCTTATAGGAGGCCTTCTCAGAACCCTCATACTCACCAGCCTCCCTTGGAAATCGAAGACCAGGCGCCGGAGCGGAAGAAGAAGCCGGAGCAGGTGCAGGAGCCAGAATGAGAGTACTCATCAGTGGGAATCTGATAGCTAGTTTGTGGGTAACTCACTAGTTTCCACTGTGATCATATGTAATATCATTAATATATTAATATTCATGGAATTTATTATTTCAATTGGTGTTATTAATTTCATGGGGCATGTGAATCAATAGTTACAGAAGTGGTAAGTGATATATGTTCAATCTCATTTTAATCAACACTGTTTATGCTTGTATTTCCAATTATGAAAAATACATGATCATTTAATAATAAAACCCATTAATTTTAATTTTCTCTTATTATTCCTAGATTTTTCATGAAATATAAATTTGTCTTCCCTCTTTGTTAAATAAAATTAATGATAACTATTTTAATTGAAACCCACATAATTTATCTCTTCTATAAAAAATCTTTCATCCAAATCCAATTTTTCTAAAAATCATTTCAAAAATGTTTTACAATGATTTATAATGTTATTTTTAGTAATAAGAGTATTTTTCTAAAATAATTAAATGCAATCATATTTTCATTTTCAAAGAAATGTAATTTTTATTTTTTTTTATAAAAATATATAAGGAATATTTCTTTTATTGTACTCTGATGGAAGGGAACCTTCCCACTATCATGACAACTCATTTCATTGAAGATTCCATTACAAGTATAAATGAATATTTTCTAATAAAATGTTTCTCATATTCTTTAGGATACTTATTGTTTTTATATATTATATTATTAATGTTAAATTGATATTTTTATCAAGAATGATTTTGGATATATTTTTATAATATTTCTATTAATTAATCAAAACAACCCTTTATTTTACATATAAGATATTTGGGTTATGTTGTAATGATACTTTCCTTATTCGTTTTATGGATAGTTTCACTCATTTTGATACCTGAAATTATTTCCATTCTCATTTTCGAATAATATTGATAATCATTATATTTCCCTTGAAATATTCACTTTCTTTTGATCATTAGATGATACATTTACGAAAAATTTCTATATTATTTATCATTGATATGATTATTAATTAAACCATATACAATTTCAGAATACATTGTTTTACATTGAAATGTATATGATTTTCTTGAGAAATAACAATATTCTATATTATTTATTAAATATTGAAATTTATTGATAAGACATATTTATCATAAATTAAGTATATCATTTAATATACAAGGAATGTGTTAGAAATGATGTATAGGGTGGTCACTAGAATTTTATATCCCTTCTATACATTAGTAGTTCACATGAGAAAAATCATTATGCTAGCATTAAATGGGTTTTACCCTTATCTTAAAATTTTATTCTGAAAGGAATTGACTATATAGATAATATTATGTTTAAGATCATTGCATCAAATATTAACAATTTACTTTATTAATAATTAAATTATTATTATCTAATAGATTACATCATTGATATTATCCCTAGATGAATTTTTTATTCATGTTATTGATTTAGTGTCTTGTTTGTCCAATTATATATCTTTCCATATTAGTTATGTCTTATCTAATCCTATTATTAATGTTACAAGTAAAATTGTACCTGTATTCAGTTATTCAGCTTTCTGTATTTATTATTCCATAACTAATCATATTATTAAATTTATTAATTATACGGAATTTGTGCTCATTTAATTTTTTTTCATATTTGTTTTGCCTTATTTATTTATTATAGTCATCTAATGATCAAATGTATTGTTTTTTATGTTATTTACCTTTACATATTGAATATTAATCAATCATTCATGATATATTCCACTTTAAAAATTTCTTATTGAGAATATGAGATAACCATTAGTTTATTTACTTTCCCCGTGATACGAAGAAGGAATATTTGAAGAAGTTTAAGGATGTAGAAAATTTTAACTCGCTTTTTATTATTTGATGTTTCCAATTATATTTAGAGGCTCAAGTAAGTATCAATCTTACTAATACAACAAAATATTTAATACATTAAGATCTGATATCATGTATATTATAGAAATGTAAAAAAGTAAGAACCAAATCTATGATACTAGGGTCGAGGTATTATTCCAATGAAAAATGTAAACATAGGATCTATCCTAACAAGGTAAGGAAGTTTTGGATCAGTGGTTCTAAATTATATGATAAGGCTCATTTTATTTTTGGATTAAAAGTTAAATTACATAGATTAAATAAATTAATTACAATGAGGAGATAGATTTAGAAAAACATTGAATATGAAACATAACCATAAAGTATACCTTTTGGATTAGTATAGAAGAATTTATAAAATTTGGGTAATGAAAAGATTACGTGGTTTTCCCTAAAAATTCATCCCAATATGGATGCTATAGGTGGATATAATTATAGAACAATTGTAACTAGGGGTAACTATCCCAAAAAGGGAACATTAATTTTTAACTCGGTCATCCCCTTGTCCATGAAAAAGGTTTTTTCAACACATATTGTTTGACTTAATGCTTATTGGGATAGTATGCATAAGATTGATCATATGATTAAATGCATAAATCGACCTTTTGAAAATCTATGTAATGGGAATAAAACACGATTAATGATACATTAATAAATCTTTTATAAGAATAAAACCCAATGGTTTATTATATTTTTTATTGAAAAGTATATCTATTAAATGAGGATTAAAAATTTCTGGAAAATAAGTTTAAAGGTATTAATAATATTTAGGGTTAATATGATCATTGATATTAATGTAATAAAAGTCAATATAAATTATTTTATTTTATGAAAAAAAAACAAATAATATATAATACCCTTGAGGTCAAAAAATTAATTTGATGACTAATTTTATTTTTGAAGATGTTCATCATATATTTAAAAACATTAAAAGAATTATATTAAAATATTTTTGGAAAAAGGATAGAATGTATGCCAAGTGACAACCCATTGCCTCCAGCAAGGCTATGGGGGTTGAACCAAAAACAAAAGGGAGAAAATTGTTTGAAGCCTACCACTAGCCTACATAATGTACTCATGAATGTTAAATTTTTTATTAATTAAAAAAAATGACGGTTAATGAATATGTTAAACCGTTAGTTTTATTGTCGAGGTTTGGAGATTAATGTATTATATTAATTTTTCCTTGACATTTTTGTTTTGTGAAATATGTATAAATAGATGAAATACCTATCACTCATTTATACATATTATTATCCCTTAAAAGTAAATTATTGAGATTTAATCATACAAATTAATATTTGGATATTCATTTCCTTGAGTAAGGGGTGATTTGTAAATTGATAAAATCCCAACCAAAGGGTGAATATTTAGGATTTTATTCAATATTTTCCCTATTATATTTTTTGCATTTATCGGGTAACATACACCTAAAAATGGACATCTACATAGATTTCCATTTTCATTGAGTTTCACCATGTTTAATGGTGAGATAAATATATATAATAATGTGAAAACAATCATTTTTATATGTAGAACACCATTTTTTCATTTTGAAATTCTCATTCTCATTGGTTTTCATTAGGTTATATCTACCATGATGATATATATATATATGTCTGTGTGTGTGTGTGTGTTTCTGTATGAAAATAAATATAATGTAATTGTTATTATTAATCACTTCTTTCTCTGTAATCCAATTCTCAAAATCCTCGAGTCATTAATCCACATACGCTTCTATTCTACTTTGAAAAAGTGGGTATACCAAATTAAATTTATTCATAAAAACCCTTCAACTGCTATTAAAAAGTATATCCTAACTCATATATATATTTTGGTATATAAAGATAACTCCCACAAAACTAGATTAATAAAAAATTTCTTTTCGTTTAAACCATTTACATGCACAATTTTTCAATAAGATGTTTTAATGAAATATTTGTTCAATTATAAATCAATTAATAAAATTAATGACCCTATGGACAATATCTATACTGTCAAGGCCTTTCATGAGAAGAAATGATATTATGGGTAAAAAAATTTAATGTTACATTACTAGTTCTTCTCATGAGACTATCAATACATCATGGTTCTATATAAGTCCAAGCCCCCCTATCACTACATATTCAATTCATTACTCATATATGTAATGATCAATTTAATTCATGAAAAATATACATTATAATTAAATTTCTCTATTGAATGAAGAATGACAAATAGCATTATTTCTCTAGTTAACCATATAACATTAAAAGTAAATCAACATAAATAGAAAATATATAAAATTTATGTAAAAATTATATACATTATAAATAATGTGCAAATTTATTTGAAATCGAATGTTCACTTATCACAAGAATAATAATATATCAAGGGAATTTTAATGATTACAAAAAAAATATAAAGGAAATATAATGTCAATACTTTCCCTAGATGTACTGGTTATAAACCATCTAGGGAAAGAACACAGATGATATGATTACAACATATCTCAAGTGGATCTTATTTTAAATAATGTATTTTTGTCATTGATGAATTGTAATAACATAAAAATATAATTAAAAAATATTCTAGATTAAAAATATTTTGTAATCATAGAAAATAATTTTTTTAAACAATCATGAAATTTTATATAATTTAAGATTTTTTTTATGAAAATAATATTTTATACAAGTAACCTTAAACTCAATGAATGTTCATGATGGATGAATGGTTCCTTTCATACATAGTAAGTTAAATAAAAACTGATTCCTTTAATTTTTTTATAGGAAAAGTAAAAAAATTACCTTTTTTAGTGAATGAAATGAATATTCATTAAATGTTTTTTGGGTAAAAAACGAATTATTGGTAAAAATGACTTCAAAAATCATAGTAATTTTTTTAAAAACTTTTATAAATCATTGATTTGGAAGAAAATTATTTTTTGACTGATGAGAAAAATGATGTGGTATTTTATTATAAAAAATTGCTTAATCATTTTAAGGATCAAATTGAGGAAAAAGTATCTATTAATTGAATAATTAATGAATAAAAAATGGATAGAAAAAATAATGGTATTTGTGATATAATTATTAAATAATTTAGTTCAATGTTAATATAAGCACAAAAAAAACATGATTAAAATGAGATTGTGAAATAAACCCGGACTATTTTGGTAACATTTTAATCATAAGCCCTAAGAAAGATATAAATTCAAATAAATCATTGAATACCCTGTATATTAATATACTGCTAATATACTATATTAAGTGGTAATTATATGTACATAATGAAAATATAGAGGTGCATAATAATAAATATGTCTCAATAGATTGGAAACTGAGATGAAATATCTTACAAAGGCCATAATATTGAAGTGATAATTCATAAATGTATCAATTCTGTGAATAAATTTTTAATAAACATAAAGAAATTGAAAAAAAATTAAGATAAAAATTCATTAAACACATAATATTATAATATTGAAGACAATGAAGAAGTAATATATCATAATGAAATGAAATTGTGTTAAAAAATTCCTTAACAGTTGGTAAATTCAAGTCAAATCACCATGGGTAAAATAATTCAAACTGAAACATAAAATAACATTATGTATAATGGGTTCATGATATTACATTATAAATTTATTTTGTATACACTATATAAAATAAATTGTTTTACTACTATAAAATATCCTTCAATTAATGGAAATTGAGACAATATCCCCTGTCCCAAGTTTCAATTTTGTTTCAAATTATTTAATTTATTGTATAATTGTTTAAACATGTCATTAACTTATACATAAGACATATTCATATTTATAATGTCATATGTGATCCTCTTATAATGTCTTACCACCTATTCATATCTAATATTTTGTTATAATTATTGATTCAAGTGTTAATTTCCTTGTTTTTTCATGCTAGTTTTGTCAGGAATGATCTGATTTTTATGAATAAGATACATATTCATAATGTATATAATTATATTACTATTATAAATATTATATTTACTTATTCAATAAAATTTTATATCATTTGTTGATTTTTTTACTCGGAAAAGGAATCCTATCACTTTATTGAGATTGTTGGTTGTACATACGAACGATTGATGATATCATTCCGTTAATGGTTGAAAGGGTAAGTAAGTGAAGGAAGTATTAATTTTAAATATTTAATATAATCTCATATGTTTCATATATATTCATTATTTACATTATTATGAATATATATGTGATTCAGTCATGGAAAACAACTCACATCGTTTTGCGAGGCGGTAGTCTTCCATACACAAGAGTGATAGTTTTTTTTTCCATTTTATGTAAAAGAAGATGGATAAAATTATACTATCAACATAATACCATCATATCATATGGTATATAATATTATTAGTATATGTTATAAATTATGAGTTAATTTAAGGAGGATAAATAATAATTAAAAAGAAAGTGTTTGGTGAATAAAATTACCACGACTTAGAATATCCTCCTTTGGATATCTTATAAAGGACCATAGTATTGGACTTTTGGGAATAATAAAATCTCCATAATGTGTCTAATGATGTGGGGGTGATTTTTTTGGGTTCTATTGGACCTAAATTCCTTGATAGGTGTGAATAAGTGACTTGACGGAGTTAACTTTTATAATTAGAGAAGCATTTTTTTTTAAATAATAGTTTTTTCAGTAATGTGAAGTTACTCTATCCCAAAGTGCCATGAAAATAGATAAATAATTTAGTGTAGGGAGTGTATGGTTGAGAAGAAACTCTAAAAAAAATTAAAAATAATTTAAATTTTTTCTTCAATATCCTATATGTTTTCTTACTTTGACCGTTTTTTTACATTGAAAATTATTTTTCAAAAAATAGGTATATTATCCCTGAATTGAAAAATAGATTGAGACTTAGTAGATAATTTGTAAAAAATGATCCTAAATATCAAATCCAATTAATCAAATAAAAATTCAATGTGTGTAGAAAATTTATTTTAACATAAATAATGGTAAGACATGACACCTCATTATAACCTTAATTATAGTAAACAAATTTTTTAGTATTTACTATTACTAATGAAAAAAAATTATGTTCAACATATTATATAATTTTAATCACGGTGATTATAAATATATAATTGAATTAGAGAAATTTAATTCACATAAGTGGGAGAATTTAATTTAAAAACATAGTGGAAATCTAATTGAAAAATGATTTTATATGAAATTCATTTTTCAAGCATAATATGATCATACAAAAACTAAATGACTAATTTTCATAATTTTATGTATTTAAAATAACATATTTAGATATATAATCAATAAAAATAAATTAAATGTTTATTTCATAGTGATTATTTTCATTTCAAAATTAAAATTGTCTACATATATGTATTTGGTTCTCCCAAACATCAAAACTAATCATCCATATACAATTCACCCCTTGTATATGTGAAAATATAATTAAAAAACTATCATCTCTGGGTTATTAGGTTCGAAGTTTCCACAGTTGGTATCAGAGTACATTTTATATAATAATTAAGAAATATATTAATAAAAACATAGATTAGGGAAATAAACCTATGATACATGTGTTGGGTTGTAGTGAGAAAGTGTTACGGGGAAAGATGTGATGTTAGTTCACGTGTAATGAAAAAATGGAAGTGTTCAGGAGTAAACATGGTAAAGGGAAGCAAACATGAGGGCTCAATGGAACAATATTTTTTCTTGGAATCATATAGATGTTTGAGAGTGTTGCTCTAGGATGATTTGTAATAATGTGGGGAGATTGTAAGAACTTGAACATTTCTAGATTCATCTCATGCATGTTTTAAGGAACTTTTTAAAGTTTTTATGTAACTTTGTTTTAGATTAGTGTCTTAGAGTGTGTTTTGGTGAAATTTTAAGAAAACTAACATATAGTGGGATAAGTTCAATTTTCACATGGTTTGACAAATCGCGCACCCAAACTGTGCCAAGGGTGTGAAACTGGACTAAGGGGTTTGCACAGTTTGTGCACGGTTTGACAACCCATGTGGCCAAACAGTGTCAACCGTGCAAACCTAGATAGATAGGTATAGATGTTTGGTGCACTGTTTTTCCCTAACCATGAACCTCTACCTAAAAAACCATGTTTGTGGAATTTAATATCTAAAAACCTTTTTATAACCACCGAAACCCCCTCAGACACCCATATTTCATCCTTTCTTAGGCTTGAAAAATTTTACATGTTCCCATAGCCTTCTGAAGGTATTCCATGTTAATCTAATTACCATTATTAGAGATTGAAATCCTGGATTGAAGATCTACTCTCTTCCCAAGTTAGTGGATTTCATCCTATTAGTTCTCCTATTCATTCCTCTATCTTTCCTTGATCTTTTCATGGATGATCTCTACTATTTTCATGGATCTAAACCTATGAGTAGAGATCTAGAACCATTATTGTCGATCTAGATCTATATTTTCAATATCTTGATGCCTTTGAACTTAATTTTGTTTTAGGGATTTAGATCCAGAGCTTGATCGATGACATTGTGCCATTTAGATTTTTGAGATTTTCATTGGGATAAAATACATTAATAAACCGAGGTAGGTGGACTTAATCGGACTCCCATAGTCAGTATTTTGATATTTGTATGTGATTTTGTGATTTTATATCTTCCCTTGATAATTGATTTCCTAAATTAGAGTAATTAGGAATGTGTCATTTACCTGTGATTGTGTTGGGGATTAATTGATAATTGAATCACAAAACATAAAAAGTGGGGTTTCCTAAATAGTTATTTTGGAGATTTGTTATGGGTTGAGATATTATAATTGAGATATTGAATTAATTATATAGGGATAATTAATTTGGGGAAATTAATTATGAAATAATGTTCGGAAATGTAAGAAAATTAATTATGAGAATTAATTATGTGTCATGATTTTGATCGAAGATAATTAATTGTAATAATTAATTATGATAATTTGAGATTTGATATGGATAATTAATTGTGAACTATTAATAATGGAATTATAATAATTTTTACTTATTAATTAATTGATGAATTAATTAATGGGTTATGTGCTTGGTTAATTATTGAGTTACCTAATGACATTTGAATTATTTATCTAATCGTTTGATTAGTAATGGAATGATATGGATAATTCATGTAAATTAATTAATGATTAAATGGATGATATATTTGTGGTGATAGAAATGGAATTATAGACTGATTAGAAGTTGGGACTTGGAAATGTCATTCCTCCCCAATAGTTATCCAAGATTGATACTATGGGGTTCTAGGAATGAAAACCTACAAAAAATTAGATTATGGGTTGCTAGGCATGAATACCTACACTCAATGAGATTTTATGGTGTTGGGCATGAAAACCTATACTGAATGAATGATAATAATGAATGATGATTCCAATGGGAAACATCAATTGAAACTGGGCCTAAAGTGATGATTAATTATTAAATGACAATATGATAACTACTTAATTATTAATTGTATATATTGATTCATATAACGATGTGAACTATATTTTTATGGGACTCATTATATACATCATTGGTGGTGGATGACTGAGTTATACTCACACCCTATTCAGGCTCTCTGATCGGTACCCAAGTAGAATTTTTTGTTGTAGGACTTGATAAGGGAAATACACTAGGATATGTTTCTGTTTGGGATTGTAGAATGGGAGAGGGAACCAGACGTGGTTGGAGGCCCGCTTGGAAGTCGTTGTTCTTTACATTGAGTTTCATTGTAGACACATGACACATGAATTGTCATAGAATGTTTTACCTTCTATTTGATTAATTTATTTTCTTGTTTTTTTCTATTATATGACGTGGTATTGATCTAGTAATATATACACTTCTTTACTTGTTTATTGTTTTTTTCTTCTATTTGTGTTTTGTTTCTGATAAAAGATGGTATTGTCTCCCCAAGATTGACTTACCAAACCCTCTCTTCTAGTTGGCACCCTCTAGCGTAGGGGAGATGTGATTTAGGGTATGTGGAAAACCGGCTCGGGGGACCGTTTAGTGGAACCCAATCCAGGATGTCACATCATGAGACCAATGACCTAACTGGACACACCAAAAACACAATCTTGATCAATTTAAACATTATTTGAAACTAATTTTAACTCAATTAGAACACTTTAGATTCGTACCTACAATGTTCATAACATGCTTCATCTTTATTTCTACCACCTTGACCTTTTCATAATATTATCATTTCAAGGAATGTATCAATAAGAAATATCCATCTCAACATTCTCATCATAATGAACCACAATATAATATCTTCTAAATTATCACATATATAATTTTCTTCATGAATATGGTTTCATCCCTGAGTAAAATATTTTAGTTTTACTATCAGTGTCCTGAAAAAAAAATTGGGACATACTTGTCCAATCATGTGAAGTTTTATTCATATGTGGCTACAAAATATTCTTATTTTTTCAATTAAAAGATTTTTATCTCCATACTAATATGAACATCATCAGGGAAATCTTTCTCAAGAAAATGATTCTTAAATATGCACTATTCCATAGAATCAAGAACATTATTTTCTCTAGTATTAGTAACCTAAGACCACCATCGATCAACTTCACCTTATAAATGATAAATGGAAATGGTTACCATTTTTCATTCTGAACATCCTCTAAATTCAAATATATTCACAAAGGAATTAATTAACCCATTAGATATAATATGATCATATGATCCATTGAGTGATGTGGGGTTTTTTCTCATGGAATCCTATACTACTGACATATTCATTTCTGTTAGTTTTACCTACACCATAGCATGGATATAACCACCACTTTTAGCTTGTTTAAAATTATCCATCACCATAAATATATGTTGTTTTTTCTAATTCTATCCATCTCAGGATACTGTTTTAGAAGGTTATTTTACTCTTGATTCCCTTCCACCAAAACATCCAAATTTCTTTGATGAAAAATCGTTCTAAACAGACCTAGTATAGATGAAAAAATATGGTAATCTTAAACTGATATATATTTTTAATATAAATATAATATAAAATATTTTAAGAATATTCTATTAACATTATCCTAACATCTAGTTTTATCTAAACCGTGATATGATAACAATGGTAAGTATCTTTTATTAAACAATACATAATCTAATTATTTTAAAACATGAAATCATGTACTTTTTTTGAAGAACATTTAGGTTAAGTGTTTTAGAGAATTAGAAAAAAAACTAATATATAGTAAACTGAATCATTATAAGTGGAAACTGATACTAAATATCCATTTTTTCAATAATGGAATCCCCTTTAAAATAAAAAAAAAATTATTTTCATGACATGTCTTCACAAATCTGATCTCGACCACATCCTTGTCCATACAGTTAAAGCCATGTGACAGTTTTTAAAAACATTGTATGAGCATAAAAATATTAGTAAGGAAAATAAAGAAAGAAAAACTGTAGTCCTTGGAAAAACATGAAAACCAAAGTAATATTTACCTTTATTGTAATGTTCGTTGAGATATTGATGTAAATCAGTTTTGAATGAAAACATACACACTTTTAGCTCAAAGAAAATCATTTAAACCCATATAAATAAAATTAAAACACTTTTTTGAAAAATAGAGCATGAAATTCATAACCTGTTTTAACCCCAAGTCATAATTAACTATATCAGTGTTAAATGAATATGAGGAACCTTTAGGTAACTCGCTATTTCTTTCTTCAAAAGTATGGTATATTAACCAATTCATGTGAGCAACATCTGGTCACTCCCAATGATATAACAGGATCAACAGATACTATCTGAGAGAACCCAATGTATAAGCTATAATAGGAACTACCATGAGATATAAGGGAGAATAAACCTTCTTATATGTTGTATCAGGCTCACCTATTTGACATATAATTTTCAATCACCATATCATGAATAAAAAAAATTATGCATTCAAATTGCATCATAAAACCCATATAAATTAAATTTTAGATATCAAAACACCCTTTTCTTATTAAAAAGTAAATTTCAATACCGATATATATAAAATAAGTTTAATATGGGTTTATTTTTGAAGAAATGATGATTATGAAATCATTTCTTAGCAAAAGAATTTATCTTTTGAAAAAACATATTTTTTAAAAAAGGTTCTCACTTATAAATGAATTTTTTTTGAAAATAAACTAATAAAAATTTAAAGGAACATTTAAAAATTTGAGGCATTATTATAGTAGGAAAATATACTAATATTGTATATATTGAAAAAAATAAATCCTTTTTTATTTTTTAAGAATATTTTAAAGAGTAACTTTAAAAGATGTCTTTTAAATTAAAGTCCACTATATAAAACCTTAAAAAGATTCATTTTTAAAAAATTGGGAGAAATTTGAAAATTAAATTTTTAAGAAATTTATGTCTATATTAATAAATTCATAAAAATAATTTTAAAAAAATGGGAAAGAAATATAAATATTTAGAAAATATATATATACATCATTTAAAACATGGTTTTTTAGATAAAGAGTTTCCTACCTTAAGAAAGACTCGTGACATATAATATTTATCTTCATGAATTATAAAATTCGGTTCATTTATACTTTCATAAGAACCTTTTTGAAGTTTATTATCACTTTTATATCACATATAACTAAGTTATATAAAATTATATAATAATTTATTTTAACATATGACATTTTCAACATATTTGGTTTATTAGTCCTAAATGAATTCGGTAAGTCTAGTACGATAAAAGGTTTCATCATTCCATCATATCATGAATAATATTCATGAAATAATTAAATTTTTTAATTAATTAATATTTTAAATGAAATCATTAAATTTGGTTATTAATAAGGAACTATGTTATGTTCATGTAGAGGGTAGGCCATACGTACGTAAGAGTAACATTTTCATTTTTCAATGATCATTATATAATTTAGTGAAGTATAGCATTAACAGAATGATATTAATATATATATATTACAATTTCATTAAATGTAATTATATATATAATCTATGTGATTTGGTGATAAATAAGGAATCACTTCTCTTTGTGGAGGTGTTAGTTTACATATATGCATGAACTATGTTATCATTTTTTTACATGGAAAGGTAAGAATGTAGATGATATATTTTCTTATAAAAATTATAAATATTTCATTAATATTATATATTAACATTAATTCCATCATTATAACTATCCTTAAGTGATAGTGATGGAAAATGGATTACATCGGTTTGTGTGGCGATATTCCACTGTACACGCGAAATACATCATGGTGTCAATACCATCAAGACCATCCATAAGACAATTTAAAACTATGGGTGAAAACATATTTAATGTAAGCTTAAAAATTTGTATCATGAGAGCTACTGACATATCGAGGTTATATATAATTATAGACCCCTCCAGTTCTAACATTTTTAATGAGTTACTCATATATCAAATGTTCAATTTAATTCATGAATCCACACACCATATCAAAAAATATATTATCTGAGTATAGAAAATGGATTTATCAATATTTCCCTAGTCAATCAAATAACATTTAATGAGAATAAAATATGTAAAAATGTTATACAATTGAGATAGTAATCATATCCCTAATATAAATAGTATAGATATTTAAGGAAAATGTAATGTTTAATTATAAAAACAATGTAAAGATTATAAGAGATTTTTAATTAATGCATAATTATACAAGAAAGATATTTTCAATACTTTCCATGTTCAAAATGATCATTTAAACTTCAGATAAATAATAAGGATTGTATTATCACAACATATCCTTGGTGGTGTATATTTAAAATAAATGGTTTTTTCATTGATGAAAAAAAACATAAGCTAACATTTAAAAATCATTAAGAAAATATCATTTTCACATTGAAAGTCACTTATTAATTAGAAAACCTGATAATTAAAAACTATTTGGTGAAAATATTAGTTTAAAATAATTTTTTAAACTCATATACGATTATTTAGATTAAAGAGATATCATGATAGATAAAATATCCATTCATTCTGATTACGTTAAAATACATTCCTTTCACATTTTTTTGTATAAAAATCTAAAACAAACATTATTTAGTAATTATTAGGAAGATTAGTTTTATTTATTTTTAAAATCCAATTATGTATATATTAAATTTAATGAATTGTATAAAATCATTTTTTAAAACATTTTTAGAAATTATATATTTTGAAGAAAATTGATTTCCAACTAAAGAGAGTAATGAAGTCAGATATTTTTGAAAATATTTCCTTAATAATTATTAACACCAAAGGGAGAAAAAATGAACTAAATCATGGGAACATAATAAATAAAAAATGAATAAATTATTAAATAGGGCTACTATACTATGATCAAAAAATTTCCATCATTGGAAATTCAAGCATAATTAATCTCTATTAAGTTGAAATTAGGAAATAAAAACTTATTACTTTGGTAACATTTTAATCAAAAGACCAATAAAAAAGGTAACATATAATGAAAAAAAATATCATTAATATTGAGATATTCACGATATAATATATTGAAGATATATTAGATAATCCTCATATAAATAAATAGGTTCATAATACTAAATATGACTAAATAGAGAGGAAATTGAGGTGAAATATCTTTCAAAGGTTATACCATTATAGTGATAATTAATAAATGAATAAATTATGTGTATCAAATGTAAATAATCATAAAAATTGACAAAAAAACAATATAAAATCATAGTTCATTACACACATACTCATAGAATTTTAAACACAACAAAGAAGTAATATAACCTAATAAAAAGAAACTGAGTAACAAAATTCCTTTACACTTGGTGAATTTCATGTCAAAATAACCTTTTATGAAATAATTCAAATTGAAACATATAATACCATGAATAATTATGGATTCGTGATATTATTTATAAAACTGATAGTTTATACACCATATAAATGAAATTAGTGATATACGTTAAAATAATCCTCATTGATGGGAAATTGAGATGAAGTCTATTACCGTATGTTTCCCTATAGATGAATGTAATTAAAAATACTATATATTGGTATTGTAATAATATAAATTAATAATAAAAAAATATTAATATTTATAAAATCATATATGATCCACTAATATCTTCTTACTACATGTTTCTTAACAATATTTCATTGCTACTATTTATTCGGGTTTTAGTTTCCTTCTTTTCCCATGCGTGTTATATCATAGATGTTATAGTTCATGTTCATAAGATATATGTCCATCAAATCCAGAATTATATTAATGTTTTAAATATCATATTTATTCATTAGATAAATCTTCAGAAATATTTATGATTCTTTCACATAGATATTTAATCACACTGCTTTGTAGAGACAATATAGCATACATACACACGAGTGATGATAACATTACCTTAATGGGATAAAGGGTAAGGAAGTTAATGATATATTATGTTTATAAAATTATTATCATGTCATATATATCATATATAGTTATTATTCACTATTGGAAAACTACTCTATATACCTGGTTTATAACCATGGGTATAACCTCTTAAACAATGGGTAGATCCTATACCCAATGTTTTAGGAACTGTAGCATTTGGAGAAATAAATATAGACCTATAGTCATAGTTTATTTAAAACCAATGGTACATATCAATACCAATATTTTTAAAAACCATGGGTATTTCATTTCCTTGCAAGAAATATATACCCACGGTTCAATGAACTGTGGATATAGGAAGCCCTCCCCGTTTGACCACTGGAGCAGCTCTTACAACAAATTATAAACCTGTAAATAAAATAAAAACCACAGAAATCATTCTATGAATTATATATATGGTATTATTTTTTTAACAGACTACTGGTAATAATATTAAAAAAATTATAATAGTATAACATACATATAAATCTATACAACCAATCAGTTAAATTCTTAAAAAACATCCACTTGTCTCTAAAACTCTAAGTAAAAAATAGAGGGGATCAATTTATCCAACATCTCAAAAATCATTATCACCATTAGAAACATCCTCATAACCAATAATATCTTATATAGAATCATCATAATTATGATCATCATCATCATCATCACTACCATCATTAGCTCAAATTCCACTAGGACCATCATTAACATAAATCAAGGAATAATTTAAAGAGAGAATTGATTCTATTTATGAATAAAAATTATTACAATCCTCTGATATAAGTGATTGACATATAACTGATAAATCATTCAGGCAGTTTTTAGTGATCTTTTTACATATTCCATGCTCCAATAAAGCTATTTTCTTGGCCTTAGATACTTCTTCACAAGTGCTTTGAAGCACAATGGTCTGATATCTATGAGTGGAGCCTAATAAGGACCAATACCAAGTGATTATGATGTTTTTCTAGATCAACATCAGACTCACCTCTGGTGCTCTTCCCCTCATACATGACTCAAATGATCATTTAGCCCAAATTTTTTGTCTTCATTATCATCAAAGGCCTCCAGAGAATACTGATGAAAATATAAATCATATATTTAATATTTATTTTTGTATAAATATTTTTAATATTAATAAAAAACATAAAATATTTTCTTCTGTTTTTGCATTTACTTTCTTCCATCATTTTTTATCATACTTGAGAAAAATAACTTTGGTCGAGGTACACGACCTTCGATGCCCAATAATACATGATATAATTGAAATTTATTAATATACACATATTCAAAAAATAAAAATTTTATAATTTTAAATAATAATATGATGGAATAACTTTTAAATGAATGAATAATACATAAATTTAATCATTTAATTAACATTGATGAAATTTTTATATGAAGAAATCTAATTATAAACACTTTATAAGTTTATATAATCATTATAAACATTCCATAATATTGAATACGAATCCTTTATATTAATTTCAAAATATGATGTTCTCATATTATTCATTATATATAATATACATTATATATATATGTGAATATTTTAATAATATACAAATTGTATATTTCAATTTATTATAAAAACTTTTTAGATAATCTAAATTTCACATAGTTAATAATATTTAATCAATTCTCAATCCAATCATCAATAATATTTGGATGTGGTTTAAATAGAATCCAAATAAAGCCCCTAATTTTAATAATTTAAATAATATATTTATGAAAAATTCATAATCAATATATAAAAATACATTATTTTTATGTTATAAGGATTGGAGAATTGATAATAAAATAATGGACATTAGGCAAATTTCCCAATTATGTATTTGTCCATTAGGCCAATTGATAAATGATCATTAGGTTGTCATGCCATTAGGCACAATATTCCTTTTCTAATTGTCTATTAGGCTATTATTCCAATTATTCCAATTGGTTGTTAGGCCATAAAAACTAACTAGCCAATTGGCCATTAGGCCATTTATCCAATTTTTTATTAGGACATTAGGCCATTAGGATAATTGTAAAATGGTTTTTAGTCCATAATTCTATTATCCCAATTGTCCATTAGGACATTAGGAAATTTTGAAATTTTGAAAATGGATCATTATTTCATTAGGTAAATTGTCTAATTGTATAATATATTATTAGAACAATAGTCCATTAGGATGTCAGGATAATTTACCACTATGTTGTTATTCCAATTGATGACTAGTTTGTTAGTCCATTATTCCAATTTGATAATCCTCTATTAGGATATTATGCCATCATTCCATTAGGCATGCTAGAAAATTACTCATTTGGCCATTTGAACATTAGACCCTTCGGCCAATTGTCCATTAGGTCATTAGTTCATTATACCAATTGGCCAATTCACCATTATACCTATTTTCCATTAGTCCAATAGGTTTTTAGTTTGTTAGGCAATTTTTCTACTAGGCTAATTGGCTAATTCGTCATTAGGATAATAGGATGTTAGGTTGTTACGCCATTACTTCATTATCCTAATTTTCAAATTTCCCATCATGCCATTAGGCTAAATGACAGTATAACATCAGAACAATTGACCATTATGCTATTAGTCAAATTGGTCATTAGAAAATTAGGCCTATTGTCCATTCTTCCATTATTCAAATGTTTTATTAAACCATTAGGATAATTGGGTAATTGTTCATTTGGACATTACATTAATTTTTCCATTAGGTTGTTAGGATAATAAAGCCAACTGGTTAATTGGCCATTATCCTATAAGACCAATTGGCCAATAGGAAATCCGGCTATTTGGCCAAATGGCCATTAGGTCATTTAGCTTGTAGGCCATTAGGTATGTTGGCTATTAGGAAATTATTCCAATTGACCATTAGTCCATTGGGCCAATTGACCAATTAGACATTAAGGCATTATAGAAAAAGATAATTTTTCATTTGACCAATTGGATAATTGGAAAATATGCCATTGGGCCGTTAGGCCGTTAGACCATTAGAAAATTAGTCCATTAGGCCATTAAGCCATTAAGATATTAGGGTCATTGTCCAATTTTAAAATAGGATTTTATGATATTATGCCATTATACTGTTAGACCAATTGAATATTTGGTCAACTGGCCATTATTCCATTGGGAAAACTATCCAATTGTCCATTAGGAAATTAGACCTTTAGGCTAAATGAAAATTATTCCATTATCTCATTAGGCCAATTGTCCATTAGGCTATTAGGCCACAATGACAATTAGACAGTTATACATTTCTTCGTTAAAAAATTATGCCAATTTGCTATTAGGAAATTATTCCAATATTCTATCAGTCCATTAAGCCAATTTTCCATTTGTTTGTTAGACCATGTTCCCATTAGTCCATTCGTTCAATTAGACATTTGGTCACTAATCCATTAAGAAAATTTACCAATAAGACATTAGGAAAATTGTCCAATTTCAAATAAGGCTATTAGAACATTAGTATAATTATCTAATTGGAAATTGGTCCCTTAGGAAATTTGTCCAATTTTCTAATAGTCCATTAGACGAATTGGACATTAGACCATTAGAGAAATTGGACGTTAGGATTTTAGGACTACTTTCCATAATTTAATTAGGACATTGGGTAATTAGGCCATTATGCCAATTGGACAATTTTCCATTAAACCATTAGGCCATTGGTACAATTGGCCAATTGACCATTATGTCGTTATGCCAATTTTGCTTTAGTCCTTTATGAAAATTGGGCATTACAAAGTTAAAATAATAAGACAATCGATTGTTATGAAATTAGTCAATTAGGCCATTTGGCCATTTTGACATTGGGATAATTGGTAAAATGGATAACAGACCATTAGGAAAATTGTCCAATAGGCCATTTGGCCAATTTTCCATTAGGGTGTCAGGACAATAGGACTTTTGGGCATTAGGTGAATTGGGATATTGGCTATTAGGGAAATTGGACATTACACCATTAGGAAATTAGGTCAGTTGGACATTAGACCATTTTAAATGGGTATTTTTAGCGATACATTAAAGGGATTAATTAAAATAAAACCCAATTTTTAGTAATAAAATATAAATAAGTAAAAATATCAATATATATATTATTTATAGTTATAGAAAAGTTACTAGAACTTCTCATGATTATGCATTATATTGTGCTTCTATGTATGGAGATACATCATTGAATATATTTTTTTTGATGCAATAAAAAAAATAGAACACAAGTAATAATAATTAAATTTTATATGTATACAATTAAAGATTAGGTATATCATAAACTCATCACTCTTTGAATATGTGATCATTTTTTGATATTGTGTTGTTGCACAGTCGAGAAATAAGGGTACACCCTCTAAATCAGAACTGGATATACTCATCCATCCAATTTATAAATCATGCTTATATGCTCCCTGGATGTACCCAAGTGAGGGTAAACCATGTAAAATTTTTATGACTCATGCTTATTTTAATTTATTCTCATACTTTTCCTTGGGATGAATATAGAAGAGAGTTTTTTTTTACCACGAAATAAGATAAAAAAGTGAAAGTTGTTTTAATCAGTCATACCCTGATTCACCCCCTCATAGGGTATATTAAGAAGTGGACCTCACAATTTCTATGTGTGAGAATATTGTTGGGATGTGAAAATATTGGTATGAGTGACAATATATAATATACATAAAAATTGATATAGTTAACTGATAAAAAAGTAAGAGATTAAGAGTTATTTAATGACCAAAACCCATATAGTTATAATGAGTTAAAAGACCATTTGACTCATCATAAATAAAGGTGACATGATAATGTTTTTCTTTCCAAATAATTTTCTATGTTTGGAGGAATGATTTTAATGTTTTCAAATATAATAAAATATACATTCTATATATATTTCTATTTTTTAAACACAATTTCAAACCTTGGATATTCTTCAATATATTCCCAAATCATCTCATACTTCAATAAATGAATATAGAAAATGTATTTTTATAATTGAAGTGAAATAATTAACTTTTAATAGATCATAATATCCATAAAATAAAAAAACTATATTCATATTTTATATATATATTGATAATAACTAAAGTAGTTACCACATGATAAGATAATAAAAAATGTATAATACATCATATGGAGTAATAAAAATATTTCATCAAAATTTCCACCAAAGATTCATCTATGGTTTTCATCACCTCTGATTTCATGTAAGTAACCACTTCTTTATGATTTCTAGGAATATAAGAAATATTTATAATTCTTTGGAGATTTTGGATAAATTTTGGAGTGTTTTTCGAACTCTTATAAAGGTGCATGGTTAGTGCACTATTTGGGAAAATGGTGAATCGCCTTCAAAAAACTGTGCACAATGAGACATAGGATAGGCGGAGGGAACACATGTCGATGTATAGTTTTTTCAAACCATGTTCCCTCTTAAGAGAAATCATTATTATTCAAATAGTTTCCTTTGTCACAGATGGAACTTGATTTGGAAACCATGAGACCCAACTATGTGAGGTCACCCCTGATGGTAGTAACAGGTGCACATTTAGCAAACAATTTGCCTAACTATGCAACTAAACAATGCATAGTTAAAACAATATATCCTAAAAAATGGATTTTGGTTAGTTTAATGTTTTAATGCCTCGGTTGTTCCCCAAAATGTCTCTAACTCAGGACTCTCCCTCCTAAATGGTTGGAGAACCTCCACACATCAATTTTGGAAGTGATCTGGAGGCATTTCGTGGTGCATTAATGATCAATTCTTATGTTAAGGCTTTGTTAAATGTGGGTTTTCTTAGATATACTTATCTATCTCTCCAACATTCTTAGATATATGTATTATGTGGATATATATAAGGTTTTTCATACCAAATATGTTTAGATTTCAATTTTTTGGTGATAGGGAAAAAGATATGAGGTAATATTTTGGATATTCAATAGAGTTTCATTGGTGTTTGGGTGTCGTTATTTGTTTTTTGTTATAAATTATGAGGCTAGTGGATTCTCTCTTGCCTCCATGTTCAAGAAATAATTTTATTAGTTTCAAATTCATTTAATTCATTTATATTGATTGTGTAATTTGTGTAAAATTCATCGTATAAACCTTTTTTAGTGATTGATTGGGATATTATGTGGGATTGTAGAATTTTTATTCAAGTGTTTTGATAAATGATTTTAAAATGTTTATTTTAAAATTGTTTCTTTGTTGGATTAATGGAAAAAAAATTCAATAAAAAATTTGTTTTATTGAAACAGTTTTGGCATTAATATGGTTTTTTAATGCTCTTATAGACAAGGTTTTGGCATGATTGTATTGACATGGATTTTGGGAATACTTGGGGGTATGTGTTCTTATTACATTTCAAGGATTGGTTGAAACATGACCTTGTTATTAGTGCCCAAGCTGTAATGTAACATGTTATTTTATTACCTTGTGTGGAATTGGTAGATCGGTGAGAAACCACTCATTAGTATGGAACTATCATAATGAAGCATGAATGTGTAGATATTTGGTTGTGTGGTTTGGAATGGAATATTACAAATAGTTGGTTATATGGTTGGGAGAACATTTTTGGTTGGGAAAACATGTTTGGATTATTTTTATGGAAAATAGTTTTTGTATAGAAAACTATTTTTTTATAAATAGTTTCGGTTTTGAGATGAATTTTTATAATTGTTATATATAAATTTTATTATATAAATATACTAACTTGTTCTATCATAGTGCAATGACAGGGGAATTCATTGGGGAAAATATATTTATTTTCATTACATAACCCTGGTTTGGAAATTTTTTATTTTTCAGATGTCATTTTCTAAGACACAAAAAAAAGTTAAGGTATCAAAAATCATTAGAAGTATGTTGTGACACTTTAGATGTTGTGGAGTTAGATAATGGAGAATGTTTGATAATGGAATATTTCATATGAGTCTTTGAGATTTGTCTTTTTCATGTGTAGTTTGATTTTGTAGGCTTCCACTATGGTATATGGTTTTAGTTTTATTTTAATATTAATGGTTTTGTTGAGTTTTCTTTTATTGATATCATGCATTATGTAGTGGTTTATTTGGTTATGGAATATTTGGTTTTTAGTTTTATTTTCAAAGGTAGAATCACCCAAAACGTATTCTAAATCCCATCAACCCTTATTTCCAACCATTGTTATCTTTGGGAAGTCTCTTAAAAACATGTAATATCCTACCGCCTTCTGAATCTTATGAGTAGGTGCGAAAATTTACAAGATAATTCAACAAATAAATAACACTACATCACAATTAAACTCAATATTCTCAATATTATGTAATATTTTCATCACAAATGATATAGCATACAATAAGAACACAATTTTATAAAACATATATTATGGGACAATAACCCATTGGTACATGTTGACGATAATTATATAAGAACATTTTATGTTTTTTAATGAAGAGATTATATGGGTTTTCCAAGAAATGCATACATTTTTATATTTAAGAGGTGGTCATGCTCTGTGAATAGTAATATATATGGGTAATAACTCCAAAAGGGGGCTATTGGGATCTGACTTCATTTTCAACAAGTTCACAAAATAGTGACATACTAAGCATTTAGTTTACAATCTTGGTGATATGATTAGGATAATTCATATTTTATATATAAAACGTTTTGAAGTATTTGAAAATAAAGATATCCCCAAATACACTAAGATTATGGTTCATATGAGGATATTTTATGATATTTAGGAACCAGCATAGTTAATATGTCTACAATTGATTAAAATTTAAAATTCATGTATACACCTTATAATGTTTTATTTGATTCATATTTTTCTTATGCATAAAAATTGAAATATTCATGATAAAATAGGTATGAAGAACAAAGAAATTAACATCCAAAAAAATAGTACTAATAAAATATTGTTAACAAATATGTGACAACATGTTATAAGAGGATAATATGTGATATCATAAATATTAATATGGTTGTTTTATAAATTAATAAAATGTATAAACCCATTATACTATATTTCAAATCACATTCAACTAAAGGGATACATGAGGTAAGGGAATTTCACCTCAAATTTCCATTCGTTGTTGGATATTGTAATAATATGCACATAATTTCATTATATGGTTCAAATAATACACCTTTATTATGTATTATCAGGAATATATTATACTTATTGGTATTTAATGTTTTGATTTTAATTAGTTAATGCAATGATTTTTTACATGAAAAGTACTACGTGGTAAAGAATTTCATAACTCAATTTCATTTTATTGTGTTAATTCACACCATCATTATATTTGGTATACTAAGAATTATTTTTTAATTAAATTTGAATATATAATTTTGTGTTCATAATTTTTCTATGTGGATTTACATTTTATTAAAAAACCCATTTATATCACTCTTTGGTTGAAAATACCTTTTCCTCCAAATCTATATTTTCAAAAATTTCATTCAATTTTTTTACTATGATTATAAGAATCCATTTTTAGAAATGATTATATTCTTACAAATTGTTTTAAAACAAATATTCCTTTCATTTTACAATGAAGGACAATTTTACTATTCATAAAAAAATGTGAAATAAATCATTATTTTAACATACTCGGTTTGAATTGACATTCCCACTGTCATGACCACTAATTCATTTGAAGTTTATATTAAAATTTCACATGTATATCATCAAATAAAATATGTTCCCTAATATTCTGGATGTTTAGAGTTTATAAATATTATTTTAATGTAAAAAGTTTATTTTCGCCAATTATTTTTTTAACGATATCTTTATTGTATTTATATTAATCAATGATAATGTCCTTTTATTTAAAATATAATCCATTGGGGATATATTATAATGATAACATCCTTATTCATTCTCAGGATAGTTTGTGATTAGTTTTTTGGGGGAATTTATTAATAATCCCTTTCTGGATTAATATATGTAATTATTAAATTTACCTTTAAATATTTACTTTCTTAGGCCATTGGATATTACATTTCCCCTAAAGATCCATATTATTTATCATGGATATGATTAATAATTAAAACATATAAAATTTATATATATGGTGTTTTACATTTAATGTTATACGATTGACTGGGGAAATATTGATATCAGTAGTATAAAACCTTTTTTATGTCAGATTTTTTAGATTTTTAATGTCGTTTTTCGAGCGACGTTATTGCAAGTGACATTAAAAATATAATTTTTGATGTCAGTTATTTAATAACAATCATTAATAATATGGTTTTATGTTTTTTAATGTCTATTTTTAAGAAACTAATTTGAATGAACTTATAGAATTGATGATAAAAATCCATTTTATCATCAGTTATTTTTTTTAAACTCATTTTAAAACTCATTTTTCACGTCGCTTTTTTAAAAAAATGATGTTAAAAGTCATTTTTAACATCCTTTTTTAAATAATATACATAAAAAATGATTACCATCTTGAATAAAAATTCCTATTTTTTATTTGATAGGCCGTAGAGCTCAAACTGAGTTATGGGTCAAATGTTATAACCATCAGAAGTTTGATATATATTTTTTGATAAAAAATCGAATGAGCCAACTGTAGCTTCGTCTTAGAAGGAATTTTAGAATAAAAAGGATTATTTTTAGTTTTTCCATGATGTAAATAATTACCCATCATTATAATAAAATAATAATCATTAAATGGTATATAAATTAAAGAAACTACTCATAAAAAATATAAATCCTGGAAAAATAATTCCAAATACCTTGATGAGATCACCGAAAGAAAAAATAGATTCCAGTGGAAGATCAAACAAATTTAGTTGGTGGAATGATGTTGGTTTAAATAAATTATTTTTAAATGGTATATTAATTAAGATAAAATCATAAAAACTGTAAATCATTGATACATAATTAAAAATACCTTGACAAGATTGAGGAAAGAAGAAATAATTGATTCATGTTGAAGAACAAATGAGTCGAGTTGGAAGAACGATGATGGTTGAAAGAAATGATCATTAAATTAGGATATTAATATATTGGAAACATATAATTGATATGATAAATGAATAGACGGTATTAAAAATTTTAAGTGTCAATTGTAAATTTCAATATCGCGATGTAAAAAAATTAAAATTTCACATTGGCGGGATATTAAAAATATCTTTCACGTCAATTTTATGATAACCGTCATGAAAAGATATTAAAATTTTCACATATATTTCATGTCGGTTATTATATAACTGATTTGAAAAATCATTTTTCATCACCTTTTCATGTCAGTTATTAAATAACCGATGTGAAAAATCAAATTTTAGAACTTTTTCATGTTGGTTATTTAATAAACAATGTTAGAAAGTATTTTTTACGTCAGGTTTTTAATAACCTATGTGAAAAATATTTATAAACATTTATTTAATTTATAAAGATTCAATTTGACAGGTAACATAACTCAAACGAAGTTATGAATTAAAAGTCATGGCCTTCGGAAATGGGCCTTCCCTAAGATTTATTTTAGAGATGATCAACTTCTGATGACCATAACCCTTAATATATAACTCCATTGGAGATCTATGACCTGTCAAATCGATGATTGGGAATTGAACTGCATTTTTGAAAACTTTTTTCACATTGGATATTAAATAACTGATGTGAAAAATACCTTTTAACATCGGTTATTAAATAAAAGATCTTAAAAGTCATGAAATTTTATTTTTCACGTTGGTTATTTAGAACTCACGTGAAAAAGTACAAAAATTATATTTTTCACGTCATTTATTATATAAAAAACATGAAAAATCATAGAAAATGGATTTTTAACATTTTTTATTATATAACTGACATAAAAAATCAGCAAAAATGTATTTTTACATTGGTTATATAATAACCGGTGTGAAAAAGTGATTTTCTGAGATTTTCACGTCTGTCCTAAAAAACAGACATGAAAAAAGGCAACATTAAAAATAGTTTTTCTACTAGTGTATTATGTATTTATTATTTAATATTGAAATTTATTGAGAAGGAATATCGTTTATGATTTAAATCAATCATTCATTATATGATGAATGAATTAGACATGCACTGATGAGTGGAGCCCTAAATTGTAAAGCCCATCGATGCATTGATTTTATAATCATGTGAATTAATATTCTATCATTAAATGTGTTTTTACCAATAGTTTTACTCCATTTTTGGAAAGGTCCTGAAGATGTAGATATCATGATGTATGATAACATAGTGTCCATTATTAATCATTTTATTCATTTATAATTTACTTATTATTAACCACGAGATTATTGAATTTCTATTATCAATGGATGATTATTTTCTCAAGTTATTTATTAAATGGAATGTGTTTTTAGTTATTTACCTTTCCATAGTGATTATGCCTTTCCTAATTAGGATAATAATGTTATTTATTGAATGGAATTTCTGTTTTGATATTAACATTTCAAAATTTATTATTCCTTTTATATTTTGGTTTATTTAGCCATAATAAGAAACGACTTTCTAACTCTCACGGAGAATCTGATATTACCCTTTATTTTTTCCCTTCTATATGATTTAAAGAAGGAATCCTTGAATGAGTTCAAGGATGAATAATTTTTTTCTTTCACTATTTATTATTTCATTTTTTTTAAATGAAATACAAGACTAAAGTATGTATCTCATTGACCATGATGTCTGAGCTATTCAGTTTTTTGGGATGACATCACATTTATCTAGTACTAATGTATTTATGTAACCACTTAATTTTAGAAATTCAATCATAAAAAGTCAATTTATGTTCATAATTAAATCATATATTGAATTATATATATAATTACAGTTCATGAATATTTGTATAATATTCCTATATTTATTATATAGGGGAAGTTAAAATTTACAATGAAATTAAAGACTTGATCTATGGGAATTTTATTCTTTATTTTATTTATGAGATACATATTCAATATTCACCTCTAGTTTCCTTTTTATGGTGTATATACTTCCCCTTTGATGTGTTATTTCATTAATATACTTATTTACATGATATTAGAAGTTTGATTTGATGTTATTCTTTATTGGGTCTTGTTATTTATACATAACTAAATCAATAAGATATTTTTATATAAATTTTATTTCTATTGGTGACATGACATATATGAGATTTGTTTCTTTTTTGTACTTTATATATATTAACTATAAATGTATTTCATGATTATAATCCAGAAAATTGTGGGATATAAATATTCATAAAAGGTTTATTCTTTCATCGGTATTATTATTGAAATATTAAAAAATTGGTAGATGTTTTATGTTACAATCTAACTATTTATCAGTATTTTGGATAGTTATGTTTTTATAGTGAAATATAATGATCCAAATCTTAATAAACTCATGTATTATGGATAACCTGTAACTCCCCGACCCTAGTTACCTAGATTCGGTGCATTATTACATAACATTGGCATGATCACAAGAAAGATCAAATCTCGAAAGACCGATTAGTTTAGTAGCCTTGGAAAAACTAGATATATTCATAAAGTTTTACATTACATCATAAAAATAAAAACTACAACAACATAGTATCTATAGTCTACACTCTTATCCCCTCATACTATCCCTGCAGGTCATTCATAATGTACTTCTTCACATCCTGGGAAAAATAAAACATAGAAAAGGGGTGAGCTCAAATGCCCAGTAAGGATAACAATATAGCGGAAACCTTCATAAATAAGAATAAACATTTAAGGCAATGTATAACTAAAACAAAAGCCTTTTAAACTTTAACTTCAACATAGTATGAAAAAAAATGAAATAATGCCATTTACTTATTCACATGTATATTCTACTAATCGAATAATCACATGCAATATCAATAACCACTTTCATAATGATGGAATGCATAATGCCAGACTATCATAACCACATAGACAAGGCCTCGTACCAAGACTATAAATAAGATTTTTCCAAGGCCTTGTGCCAAGACACTAGTTTGTCTCATGAGACTTACCGATTCATCGAGGAGCTATAGCAGGCTCCACCCGTCACATATTAAGTCCAATGCATTCCCATATGAAAAGGTTTAAACATAACATAAACATTCGTATTAAAACTAGCATACGAAATGTAAATACTTTCACCATAAACTATGAATGGTATAAAAATAGTACATCCATAGTCAAACATATCACAAAAACTTCAATACAATATAGAAGTTTTGTATCATAATAAATCAACTTCAAATAAGCGTAAAATCCATCAAAGGATGTTGACATAGAAGAAATCAAAACACTTTTTAGAGAAATATATATTTCTATTTGGAAATCATTTAAGAGTCATATATTTATAAAATAAAACATTTTCTTTGAAAATATTCTTATAAGATTGTAAGGGAAGCTTCGACGATTTTATAACGGCGGAAAATAACCGCATCCATCGTATAAGTTAAAAAAACATTCTAACCTTAATTCTGTCGAAAAGGTTAAAAAGCAACTTGTTTGGAAAATGACGGAAAGATTCCTTTATAAAACTCTTATAAAAAGTCAAACAAGAGTATAAATGACTTTAACCCATATTCTTTTAAATAGTAAAAATGTTTTGAAATTCATTTTTAAGAAACATGGATGTGGATGATAAAGATATCTCAGTAGATTATTACGTATAAACAACCTTAGATAATGAAGAGATTGTGAAATAACCCTTACCTTGTACTTTTCCTTGGTTGGGGTAGGTTGAACTCCTGTATAATGGTGAAATAATTGTTATTAAATTATAAAATAATCATATATATTAATATGATATCATATATTATCCTTTAACATTGATTTGTTAATAATATCTTAGTATTATCATTGTTTCGGGTGTTAACTTACTCGTTTTATTTTATATGTTTTGTTACGTAAGCCATGTTTGTAATAGATAGGTTTTATCTTAATCATATCCAGAATGTTATAAAGTCCTTAGATACTATTATTAATCATCAAATGAGAATTATACTTGAATGGATACGATGGAGAATGAATCTTATCGCGTTCGTGGAGACGGTAGTCCGTACGTACGCACGAGCGACAATATCATTCTTTTGATATTAAAATAATATATAATTGGATGGTATATCATATATACAAGAATAGTTATCATGTTATATTAATTATTTACATGAGTTACACATCATTATTATACCCATCCAAATAATAATATATTGAATAACAATTACACCACGACGTGGAGACGGTAAGCCGTACGTACGCACATATGGTGACATGTTATTCAAAGGGTGGATGGAATACTGAATATGGTTGTACCATATTTATAATAACATTACAGTATATATAAGATACTGGAGTTATTATTTTATAATGGTAATAACAAAGAAAAAATAAGTGGAAGAAGAAAGGAACTTGAAAAAGGGTGGTGAAAACATTACCTCTTCTTCGGGTTCTTCCTTTTGATTTGATCAAAAGGGCTCATTAGGTTGGCTTTATGATCAAACTAAGGCCTCTAGGTTGTAGTTAGGGAAGTTGAGAGAGTATTTGGGCAGATTTTGTCGAACCAAAAGGCTTTGAAGGTGTGAGTTAATGAGAAAGGGGAGTTCCCTTTTATAAGAGGGGTGAGGGGCACCTTTGGAAAAGCTATAAATATTAATTTATAATAAATTCATATTCGATTTCTAATGGCTCCAAAGTGGATTATTTAAAGTTTAAGGTGGGGATGGTTAGAAAACCACTCAACCAATAGAATTTAGATAGGATTGGGTTACTATAGTAACCTTATCTTTAAGTATTAACTCTTAGTTAATTAGTTTAACTTTTACAATGTCTCTTTGTATTTTTATATTATATGGTTAATAAAAATTATATATACATCCAAGAGACCCCCAAGTGTTCCATTAATTATACAAATATCATGATATAAGTATCTTTGACGAACCCTAGATTTTTAGGAATTTAATATCAATTAATAATATAATATATGTTTTAAAAACTCTTTTATGTCAATTTTGACACTATTCAATAATTGATTTTTGTGAAACTCATAACAGAATTATTACTTCAAAAAAGTTACTTAGGTCAATCCTAAAATGTCATATTAACCTAGAAAATTAGTGTAATTCATAAAAAGTCTCAAATTATATTTATTTGGGTATTTATAATATCAATTATTCTAATGTTTCATTAATTAGGTAATTACTGCATCATCATTGTGTCATAAATAAACTAAATTATTTAATGTCTAAAAATTATAAATAAAATATAATTATGTAGGAAATCAGTTTATCTTTATAATGAATATTTACAATCGAATTTATATTATGTATAACCGTATATTAAAAATGTTTTAGTAAATAAACTTTGATTTTAACTCTTTTAACTCTTCTTTGAATTAAATGATAATAAATGTCCTAATCTAATCCAAGTGGACCTAAATGATAATATTTTATTCCTAAGGTTGTTTTTGGTCGATATAAACTTGTCCAATAGAATTAGGACATGTGTTAGGGTAATATTAATATCATTTTTACCCTTAATTACCCTATTTACTTTTAACCGTGGTAAATAAAAGTAAAAAAGTTACTATTCACCAAAAATTATTTTCATCTCATTGAACCACATTTTACTACTTGATATTAACTGTATCTCTCAGATTTTCGAAATTTCATTCACAGAAGTAGTAAAATTAAGTTTTATGAAAAATTCAGTTTTTTAACTACCACTTAGTGATTTCACTATTCATCAAAAATTGCAGTTTTTTAGAACAATGCCAAAATTTCACCCTAACCTATAATTGATATTCCGAATTCAAAAATTATGTCTATTTTAAAAAATTCTAAACAGATAAGTTGCGTTAATTAATTTTATAATTAATTCCCACTGTTACAACAAATAGTGTGTTTTTAAGAAACAATATATATCAAAAGATTGACAATTGTTTATGTCCAATTTCAAAGTGAAATTAATTCTAATGAAAACCATTGGATAAAATGGTAAAAATATATTCTAATTATACTTTAAAACCACTAAATAATATAATTTATCACTATAAATTATTTTGATTAAAAAAGTTGTTTTTAAGTATTTTTCACTATTCATAAAAATTGGAAATTCTCAGAAAAATACCAAAAATCCAACTTAGGATAATTTCAATATTCTGAATCCAAAAATGAAGTCCATTTTGAAATATAAAATATATATAATTTCAAAAAGTAGTTATTACTATTCATAACGGCTAGTTTGATTGGTTCTGGTGTGTTAGAACTCGATGTTGCGTACAACACACGCTATCACATTATTCAAAGAGAACCGTACCGTAGAAGCTTGGGATTTTTCATTGTAAATTTTTGATGTCCCCATTATAAAAAGTAAATTTATTTAGTCAAATTGAATATATAAAAGTTTAAAATATTGGATTTAAAAAGGGTTCACTATTAAAAGTTTGTAAAAGTGAAATACTAAAAATGAATTTGTTCTTACATTATGTTTAAGAAACTCATAATATGGATTCTAAAATTATAAGGATTATATAAAGTTTAAAATTTAGTTAATACTATTAATAACCTCTTTTGAACGGCTTGTTTAGTAATTCATGGTGCGCTTGAACTCGGTGTTGCTTGTAGTGAAAGTTATTGAATTATTTTGAAGAAATAACACACTATGAAATCTTGGGGTGTTACATTCTCCCCTCCTTCAATAAATTTCATCCTCGCAATTTGAAATTGTTCTTCAAAAATAAAAGGTTTAATATAGAAAATATCTTTGTGGGAAAACCCACATCGGAAATTGGGTTAATAAAATTTAGTCTTAATAAGAGGAAAAGAGAAATGAAAGGGTCACCACCAAATTATGATCTCTATTCGGAGAACATTGGTGGAAATTAGAGACATATAATTGGAGGGAAAATGTAAATATTTATAGGTAGTGATTGAGGTCATCAATCAAAAATAAGTGTAAAATTGAGGGCCTTAAATTCATCAATCTATGACGATTTAAAATACCATCGGTTCATCAAAACATATGGTATTAGGATAACACATTTTTTGTTTTAAGATCCCTTCACTACAGTATAAGAATTAATTTATTCATTGAATAAGATAAGAAGAAAAATATATACTTGACAAGTAGAGTCTCATCCTTTAACTAAGTTCTACCACAAACTCATCTTTCACTCTAAAAGATAATAGAACTTAAAAATAATATTCTATTTATCCTATTCGTATAGGGTTAAAAAAATGAATTTATAATTCATCTAGAAGAACCATTAAAAAAACGACATTATTCAATCCAGAACATCACGTGGGTCAGTGGTAGGTGATACACCCTTTTCGCCCTTCGGTTGTAGGTTCAAGCCTCGCGGCCTTGCCGGACGCGACGGGTTGTCTCCCGACCTCCGGGTTGTCCTTTTATGGCAATCCAAAATAATCCAAACTAGAACTATCCAAAATACTTCAGTCCAAAATTTATTTGGAAGGTAAACACAATGAAGATCCTTTTTTCCGCGTAATAACATGTGAACACCTTCATCATGTATTCTTTTAAAACACTACAACATCCTGAATTACCATAAAACCTTATTGATTAAATTTATGATCCCTTATTCCTTAAAGAATAATAGATATACTCCTTCAATCCAAAAATTTTGTAAACCCAAACAATGATATAATGTACAAATCATTAATCAGTTTTAAGGTAGTCAAGAATATCCAATATAATTTATCCAAATCAATCATGTATTATTCTAAAATCACTACCTCGGTATCAGAACCATATTATGGTTTATCTTTCTCTCAACCATATATTTTCCAAAAATTTAACCTGCTATTGAGTCACTTTTCTTTGTTCCACCAAATCTCAAGTCCTTAATGAAATAGTACTGCAGTACAATCCTTATATACTCCATAATTAATATAACAAGTACATTGTTGATACAACACTCAAATGAAATAATCAATATAAGAACTCTAATCATTCCTCTTCATCTGTGGTAGTATCATAACTTGATTATTATCCAATAGCATCATTTGCAGCATAGTCTGATGACTAGGACATAGGTTTGCGTAGTGTCCAAACTCCTTGAAAATGAAGCATTGTACATTTGAAACCATTTTCTTACCCTTGCAGTCACATACTTTGTGCCCTTTTCCTCCATAATTATAACAAACTCTCATTCTTTTCAGGCAATTTCCATGGTGTTTCTTTCCACAGTTATCACATATGGGAAAATTCTTCTTTTCCCTCTTGACTTTATCCATCTTTCCCTCTTCCATCCTTTTCTTCTCTTGCTTACCTTTAAAGCCATAGGAATCAGTAAACTCTTTACTTATCTTATCAACACATGATATTATTTCTTCATATGATGATAATATATGGGACACTATTTCTCTTATAAATTCTGGCTTAAGACCATGAAAGATATGATCCTTCTTTCTCTTTGGATCATGTGCGTTGCTGGAGTTCTCATTCCTTCTATGGGGCGCCATTTCTAGACAATGGCATACACTATATTAGTTTATGAATAATAATACCTAATCCAGTACTTGTAAAACACATAACATAAATTAAATAGTTTATGGATATAATCCATAATCATAAAAATGTCTCATTTGAGGAAGTATATACTCATAATCCCTTTATAATGGTTTGTAAAGAAAATGAGAATTATCCTAAGCATATCCCCTGGGAGTGTCGTAACCAAGAGTGCAGCAAGGCCTGTTGTCGTGCACCAATTCTCGTTCGAGTCTAGCTCAAAGTGGTGTTTTCGGGTTTTACCCCTAGGTACATCTGTGCCAGAGCCGCCTCTACCTGCTCGTATCCAGACAGGGATGTATTGCTCAGAAAACTCACAATATCTCTACAATACCAAAATTATAGTATGTTCTTCTATACTAATCCTCAAATTCTCTCTTAGGGATATGTGATCTAATCAGAGTTTATCTAAATCTAGCTTCCAAGGTTTATACTAAACTTTATCTGATACCAACTGTAACGCCCCGACCCCAGTTACCTAGAGTCGGTGCATTATTACATAACATTGGCATGATCACAAGAAAGATCAAATCTCGAAAGACCGATTAGTTTAGTAGCCTTGGAAACACTAGATATATTCATAAAGTTTTACATGACATCATAAAAATGAAAACTACAACAACATAGTCTCCATAGTATACACTCTTATCCCCTCATACTATCCCTGCAGGTCATTCATAATTTACTTCTTCACATCCTGGGAAAAATAAAACATAGAAAAGGGGTAAGCTCAAATGCCCAGTAAGGATAACAATATAAAGGAAACTTTCATAAATAAGAATAATCATTTAAGGCAATGTATAACTAAAACAAAAGCCTTTTAAACTTGAACTTCAACATAGTATGGAAAAAAATGAAATAATTCCTTTTACTTATTCACATGGATATTCTACTAATCGAATAATCACATGCAATATCAATAACAACTTTCATAATGATGGAATACATAATGTCAGACTATCATAACCACATAGCCAAGGCCTCATGCCAATACTACAAATAATATTTTGCCAAGGCCTTAGGCCAAGACACAAGTTTGTATCATGAGACCTACCGATGCATCAAGGAGCTATTGCGGTCTCCACCCGTCACATATTAAGTCCAATGCATTCCCATATTTAAATGTTTAAACATAACATAAACATTCGTATTAAAACTAGCATACGAAATGTAAATACTTTCACCATAAACTATGAATGGAATAAAAAATAGCACATCCACAGTCAAACATATCACAAAACCTTCAGTACAATATAGAAGTTTTGTATCATAATAAATCAACTTCAAATAAGCGTAAAATCCATCAAAGGATGTTGACATAGATGAAATCAAAACACTTTTTAGAAAAATATCTCTTTGTATTTTGAAATCATTTAAGAGTCATATATTTATAAAATAAAACATTTTCTTTGAAAATATTCTTATAAGATTTTAAGGGAAGCTTCGAAGATTTTACAACGGCGGAAAATAACCGCACCCATCGTATAAGTTAAAAAAACATTCTTACCTTAATTCTGTCGAAATGGTTAAAAAGCACCTTGTTTGGAAAACGACGGAAATATTCCTTTATAAAACTCTTATAAAAAGTCAAACAAGGGTATAAATGAATTTAACCCATATTCTTTTAAATAGTAAAAATGTTTTGAAATACATTTTTAAGAAACATGGATGTGGATGATAAAGAGATACCAGTATATTATTACGTATAAACAACCTCAGATAATGAAGAGATTGTGAAATAACCCTTACCTTGTACGTTTCCTTGGTTGGGGTAGGTTCGCCTCCTGTATAATGGTGAAATAATTTTTATTAAATTATACAAGAATCATATACATTAATATGATATCATATATGATCCTTTAACATTGATTTGTTAATAATATCTTAGTATTGTCGTTGTTTCGGGTGTTAACTTACTTGTTTTATTTTATATGTTTTGTTACGTAAGCCATGTTTGTAATGGATAGGATGTATCTTAATCATATCCAGAATGATATCAAGTCCTTATATACTATTATTAATCATCAAATGAGAATTATACTTGAATGGATATGATGGAGAATGAATCTCATCACGTTCGTGGAGACGGTAGTCCGTACGTACGCATGAGCGACAATATCATTATTTTGATATTAAAATAATATATAATTGGATGGTATATCATATATACAGAATCATTATCATGTTATATTTATTATTTACATGAGTTACACATCATTTTTATACCCATACAAATAATAATATATTGAATAACAATTACACCACGACGTGGAGACGGTAAGTCGTACGTATGCACGTATGGTGACATGTTATTCAAAGGGTGGATAGAATACTGAATATGGTTGTACCATATTTATAAAAACATCACAGTATATATAATATACTAGAGTTATTATTTTAGAATGGTAATAACAAAGAAATAAGAAGTGGAAGAAGAAAGGAACTTGAAAAAGGGTGGTGAAAACATTACCTCTTCTTCGGGTTCTTCCATTTGATTTGATCAAAAGGGCTCCTTAGGTTTGATTTCTGATCAAAATAAGGCCTCTATGTTGTAGTGAGAGATGTTGAGATAGTATTTGGTTAGAGTTTGGCCTAACCAAAAGTCTTTGAAGGTGTGAGTTAATGAGAATGGGGAGTGCCCTTTTATAAGAGGGGTGAGGGGCACCTTTGGAAAAGCTAGAAATATTAATTTATAATAAATTTATATTCGGTTTCTAATGGCTCCAAAGTGGATTATTTAAAGTTTAAGGTCGGGATGGTTCTAAAACCACTCAACCAATAGAATTTAGACAGGTTTGGGTTACTATATTAACCCTATATTTAAGTATTAACTCTTAGTTAATTAGTTTCACTTTTACAATGTCTCTTTGTATTTTTATATTATATGGTTAATAAACTTACTATATACATCCAAGAGACCCTCAAGTGGTCCATTAATGATACCAATATCATGATATAAGTCTCTTGGTAGAACCTTAGATTTTTAAGAATTTAATATCAATTAATAATATAATATTTGTTTTAAAAATTCCTTTTTGTCAATTTTGACACTATTCAATAATTGATTTTTGTGAAAATCATAACAGAATAATTACTTCGAAAAAAGTTACTTAAGTCAATACTAACATGTCATATTAACCAATAAAATTAGTTTAATTCATAAAAAGTCTCAAATTATATTTATTTGGGTATTTACAATATCAATTATTCTAATTTTTCATTAATTAGGTAATTATTGCATCATCATTGTGTCAAAAGTAAATTAAATTATTTAATGTCTAAAAATAATAAAGAAAATATCATTATGTAGGAAATAATTTTATCTTTATAATTAATAATTAAAATCTAATTTATATTATGTATAACCCTATATTAAAAATGTCTTAGTAAATAAACTTTGATTTTAACTCTTTTAACTCTTCTTTGAATTAAATAATAATAAATGTCCTAATCTAATCCAAGTGGACCTAAATGATAATATTTTATTCCTAAGGTTGTTTTTGGTCGAGATAAACTTGTCCAATAGAATTAGGAAATGTGTTAGGGTAATATTAATATCATTTTTACCCTTAATTACCCTATTTACTTTTAACCGTGGTAAATAAAAATAAAAAGTTACTATTCACCAAAAATTATTTTCATCTCATTGAACCACATTTTACTACTTGATATTAACAGTGTCTCTCGGATTTTCGAAATTCCATTCACAGAAGTGGTAAAATTAAGTTCTATGAAAAATTCAGTTTTTTAACTACCACTTAAAGGTTTCACTATTCATCAAAAATTGAAGTTTTTCAGAACAATGCCAAAATTTCACCCTAAGCTATAATTGATATTACAAATTCAAAAATAATGTCTATTTTAAAAAATTCTAAACATATAAGTTTCATTAATTAATTTTATAATTAATTCCCACTGTTACAACAAAGAGCGTGTTTTTAAGAAACAATATATATCAAAAGATTGACAATTTTTTATGTCCAATTTCAAAGTGAAATTAATTCTAATGAACACCATTGGATAAAATGGTAAAAATATATTATAATTATACTTTAAAACCACTAAATAATATAATTTATCACTATAAATTATTTTGATTAAAAAAGTTGTTTTTAAGTATTTTTCACTATTCATAAAAATTGGAAGTTCTCAGAAAAATACCAAAAATCCAACTTAGGATAATTTCAATATTCTGAATCCAAAAAGGAAGTCCATTTTAAAATATAAAATATATATAATTTCAAAAAGTAGGTATTACTATTCATAACGGCTAGTTTGATTGGTTTTGGTGTGTTAGAACTTGATGTTGCATACAACACACGCTATCACATTATTCAAAGAGAAGCGTACCATAGAAGCTTGGGATGTTTCATTGTAAATTTTTCATGTCCCCATTCTAATAATTAAATTTATTTAGTAAAATTGAATATATAAAATTTTAAAATATTGGATTTAAAAAGGGTTCACTATTAAAAGTTTGTAAAAGTGAAATACCGAAAATGAATTTGTTCTTACATTATGTCTAAGAAACTCATAATACGGATTCTAAAATTATAAAGATTATATAAAGTTTAAAATTTAGTTAAAACTATTCATAACCTCTTTTGAACGGCTTGTTTAGTAAGTCATGGTGCGCTTGAACTCGGTGTTTCTTGTATTGTAAGTTATTGAATTATTTTGATGAAATAACACACTATGAAATCTTGGGGTGTTACATAACCCATGTCATTCATGATCGTTATAAAAATCATTCATGATGGTTCACATTTTCATTTGGGAATTTCCAGACAATATCCTCCAAAGTGTCAAAATATGTTTGTATCTAGGCTCATTGTTATGTAGCAGGTGACTATTTAGTCTATATCAATGCAACTGTTTTGGTATAATAACAACTAGGTAAAAATATGATAGATCCACAACCACATTTAGTGTCAATACAGTTATGTTATTTCTTATAAAACACCCATTATATCCTCACAAAAATTCCATCTTATTTTCCAATAATATGACTTTTCTATATATTAATCCCCAGTCATATCCTTATACATGTCATTTTACATATCCCCATCGATCCCAATAAATTTTTCCCATCCTAGATTTGATCACAAACTCACATGTATAATAATAATTATGGAATTAATGAATATATATAATACATATGACATTATATTATTTATAAAAAATTAATATATCATCCACTTCATTACCTTTTCACCCATTAGGGGAATGATATCTTCCCTCGTGAATATATGTAACTTACCATGTCCCCGAAGTGATGTGACTCATTTTCCTGGTCCATCATTTATGAATGTTTTAATAAATGCTTTGAATAACTAAATTTTAAATTAAAAATATTAATATTATTCTAGATATGATGGAACTATATCTTATATATATGAAACAGAACATCTGTAATAAAACACACATGAGAAAATGAGGGAGATGACACCCAAAATATTTCATATAATGAATATGATGAAGAAAAGTGAAATAAAATGTTATAATATGTTCATATATTATATTATAGAAATCAATATGGTTTTATTGAAAATCAAAAACAAGTTTAATACAATTATATAGAATGGTAAGGCATGTTCAACTAAAGGGAAATTTGAGGTAATAGATTTTTTATCAACTTCTATTAATTGATTAATATTTTAATGTTATTCACCTAATTTATTTATGTTGGATCAGATTATATAAAATATACACAAGAGGGGGGTGAATTGTGTCTTTTCAAAAATATTTGCGGGATTGTCTTCTGCCTTTTAACTTTTATCAAGTGAATTGATGCAGTAGAAATTTAAATAGCAGATACATAATATATATAGTGGTTCAGGGAACAAAAGTCCCCTAGTCCACTCCACCAACCCTCTACTCCATGATCTTTGTGATTTTCACTATCTGGTCCTCGTTTCAACAGACCTTACAACAACTGAGTACAGGAAATTGACACCTTTACAATCTAAGGCAAAACAAAGCCTTCTGGTTCACTCACAAAACCTACATAGCTTAGTACGAGAATTTGTTCACTCAAGAATAGAAAAGAAATATTTTTGTATTCTGAAAATACTTTCCATATGTTCTTCACAATTGCAACAACATGCAATTGACAGTAGATGGATCGTCGCCTTCAGAAATAATAATCTTCACAAAAGAGTCACTCTGAGTCGATCCTGTTGTAGTAGATATAGAAATAAAACTCACAAATTCAAAAGTATCAAATTCATAAATGATCTTTGATTTAGAACAAATGAATCTTCTATCATGATTTTTCTACTTCAGAAAACAGAGCTTTGTCGTTCTCTTGAATCAGCAGATCTGAATTCTTGATTGTCTCTGTTTCTCTTCCCTTTTCTCAGAATGATCGAGAGATCACGTAAGATCATTAGTTTCTATTTGAAAAAGATCATATATATATAATAATGACAAGTACTTATCATGTAAATTTAGATCCACAAGAGTCACCTTTTAACTCGTGATATGCAAACACTTGAATATACAGAGTAGTCGTAACTTCCCTAAAGACTCGGCATAAAAATCTCCTTATAATTAAATCTTTAAACCATCAATAAAACGGCTTTGAATCATTCAAAGTCGCATTTTAAAATCATCTTTAAATCCAACATGAAATCCTCATAATAATCAGCTTGCTAACTATTGCATAAAAATATCAAATTTATATTCTCTGACGCCAAATGTAAGGTTGAGATGTACTATATGCATCCTCGGAACATAAGGTTGATGACGTAGTCTTAAAACAAATGGTTGACAACATAGGGTTGATCACAAACGTAAGGCTCATGTAACTTTCTTCAAATGTACGGTTGATCATAAATGTAGTGTTTTTCATCCATACTTTTCTCTTCAACTTTCAAACGTATGAAAAAAGATCTATACTTTTCCAAGAACGTATGGTTGTTTAAAAAATTAAGGTTGATGAACCATACTTTTGAGAAATAAATGTAACATTTTATACTTACGTACGGTTCCCCTTCCATACTTTTCTAGTATCCCAATCGTAGGGTTGCTTCCTAACGTAGGGTTATTTTTCATAGTTCACCAATAACGTATGGTTCCTCTTCCATAATTTTCTCTTATCTCATAAAGTATACGCTGGATTTTATCCTTACGCTATGTTCCTCCATGTAGGGTAAGAAAAATGTTTCCGGAACATGCTAAATGCGAATACTTTAGAAATAAAACCTCGTTGTTCAAGAACTTAAATATTTCATCCAGAAATAAAAATATAATGAATAATAAATTCTTGACCAATAAAATAATTAGAAAACAATCAAGGGTATTTGTGAGGCATCAAAATTTTCATAAAGAGATAGAGTATTGTTCTCAACATACCCCCCCCCCCCCCCTTTAAATAAAACATTATGTATTGTTGAAAATAACGCTTGCTCAACAATATCCCCCTTTTTGATGAACACAAACCCCATAAAATAATTAATGAAATTAACTTACACAAAAACTACTTAATTACATGTTGTTTTCAATTTTTAAAAATACAATATTATATTTAACTTAATTTCTCCCTTTAAATTATCCATTTTAATTACTCCCCCAATAAAATGAAACAAACAAAAAAAAGTTGTGTTTATCAAAATTTCTCCCCTTTTTTGATATCAAAAATAATGATAAAAGATGGAATATAACACATTTAATGTAGCATTGAACTTAAGTTAATGCTAAGTAACTATTTTTTCAGTAATGAAATCTGGATTACTGGTATATCTAAACAAAGACAGTAAAACAAAATAAATATAAAGAAACCGATTTTCAGAAAAAATTGATAAATACAGGAATCAAAATGTTTCATTGAAATTATGGAATAGATACAATTATGATGAACACAGGAATCAAGGTTTGATTAGGGTATGAAATAGGTTCTATCTCCTCTGAACTGCATACTTGATTTCTGTCAACTGTTCTCTAAGTCTTCGCATCATTCCATCACCAAGCTGAATGATAAGTTCTCTGGTCTCTTGATTCATATGAATTTCTTGAATGAGATTGACTCTAAAAAACTTGTGAAGTATTTCTTCCCTATACATAAACAAAGAAAGTTTCTCTGTGAATTTATTTAAGATAGATATGATTCCTGGTTCACTGGATGTCAACTGATCAACCAAAAATTTTTGACTGTATAATAGGACTGATAAAGGAGCACGGTTGCATTGAAGATCATGCAATCTGTCACTCATATTTCTCATTGCAGTTGTGATAGCTTGAAATTTTCTGAGTAAATCAGGTGAAGTGCCTGATTCACTAGTAGTTCCAACATATGCATATTGTGTCTCTAGATATCCTTTAATTTTTAACAGTTCTGAATTATTTACCATTTTTTATTTCAGCTTTGAAACCTCTGTCAACAGCTCTTGATTAAAATCTTCATCTTCTTGTCGTGAAACAGTACTATTTTTAATTATCTAAAATTTAAATTACTCTGATTCTAAGACTCTCCTCAGAGTATCATTTTTAGATTCCAATTGAGACACATTTCTGTACAGCTCTTGAATTTCCTTATTCCCTGAATTGGAGGCACCTTGTGCTTGATTCTCATTCTCAGGTTCAGTGTGATGTAGCAGTACTAAAGATATTGAATTTACATTAGTCTTGTCTTTTTCCTTTTCCTGAGTAGGTTGGTCCACATATATTTCCTCAGAGTCTTTTCCAGACTCTTCCACAGAAAAATCCTCTTGAATTACTTCTTTTTGAGCATCAGAAACATGCTCATCACAAATATCAGCAACTTGTTATTCCAATGGATTTTCTAAGATAATATCTTCTGGATTGTCCTGAGGTCCGGCCATGTCCTCACTAGGCTCTTCCTCCTTTTCATGTTGAAGTGTAACTTCAATATCAGCTACAATTTGAGGTTCCGGTCTTTCAACTTCAATTATTTCAGGGTCATGTTCTGTAACAGCCACATCCTATTCCTGAGATTTTTTAACAACTTTTTTTCTAAAAAAGTTGTAATAGAGTAAGTCTTTTGTGGTCAGTACAGGGGAAACAAGTTCCTCATTAGCAGGTCTTTTCCTCTGAGTGTTCATTCCCTCCTGACATCTTTCTTCCTCAGTTTATTCCATGTCAAATCTTATTCTCCTTGTGGCAGTGCTTATTCTTGATTTAGCTTGTCCCTCCTTGAACTTAGAAGACTGAGCCTGAGCCTTCTCTGTTTCATCCTAAGCTCCTACTAGAAAATGTTTTTCTTTTATAGTGCTCCAGAAATATCCAATATTTCTTAGAGATCTAGTATTAAACACATTACTATGATGACATCATACTTTGGCATCCATCAGTCTCACCATATCCTTTTTAAATAGCAGTTTGGAAATGAACCGTTCAAATGGGTAGAAGTTCATTTTGGATTCACTATGACAACAGTAATTCAGATACCTCACCATGTACCTAGAAAAATTAAATTTGATATCACTGAGAAAAAGATACATTATATACATGTAGGGATATAATATCTTCTCTATCTCAGACATCCTCAGTGCAATCCCTATTTGCACAAACTTTACTAAAATTTTCTGATCAGACTCCAAGTGCTTTATGAACATTTTCTTTATAGATGTATTACAAAAAATAAATGACATAATGCACTCAAGTTTATGCACATAATATCCTATATTTTTCAAATCAAAATGAAAGACTCCCTCATGAGGGAAGTTCAAAATCTGACCAATTTCAGCTGAAGAGATCAAATAATCCATTTCCTCTATCTTAGCCAACACAGTGTCCTCATTGTCTCCCAGACTAAACTGTACAGATTTGAAAAAATATCAAAGTTCTACCTTATACCAAAATTTTTTATTCTCACTGTTTAAAGTCTGTTCGAGATTTTAAAATGAAAATTCTTATTTCAATAGGAGATTCGTCGGAAATAGCCATTCGAGATCAATCACATTTCCCTATAAGATTTTATTACCTTCTGAGCGTTGTCTCTTGGATGTGCTAGTTTCGGATTCATCAGCTCTCTTAATCTTTGACATCTTTTCTAGAATCTCTAAAGGTTTGAAGGTTATGGTTTCAAATGTTCAAAGATTAGGGATGATGATAAGTGGTGCGGTTTTATGGGTTCAAAAAGGTTTTGGTAGAAATGAAATGGTTTAGAAGTTGAAAGGGATTTTGACAGCCTTGATTCCTATGTTTTTAATAATCATTACATAGATTTTAAAAATAAATAAAATTAATTACGTCGGGAAAAGAAACTTATTCTATTTGAAAAACAAATAGCCAAATTATTTTAAACCGAATTAAAATAAAGAAACAACATAGTAAAATAAAACTTTATTTAAAATTAAATAAACCTAGCTCCCCCTTAATAAAATCAAACCTTGTAGTGTGAAGTGTCTTAGTAAAAATATCGGCTAATTGAATTTAAATACTTAGAAATTATAAATATATATCTTTTTTAAGAACATGATCTCTTAGAAAATGATGTCTGATATCATTATTCTTAGTTTTAGAATGATTAATAGGATTTTTTGAAATATTTATAGCACTAGTTTTATCACATAAAATAGGCATATTATTAAAATTTAGACTAAATTACATAAGAGTGTTTTTCATCCACAACACTTCTTCACAGCAACTGCTAGAAGAAATATATTCTATCTCGGCTGTTGACAGGGAAAATGAATGTTGTTTCTTACTTTACCATGACACTAACGATTTCCCTAAAAAGTGACATGTTCCTGAAGTGCTTTTCCTATCTAATCTACAACTCCCAAAGTCTGCATCTGAATATGAAATCAAAATAAAATCAGAATTTTTGGGATAAATAAGAGATTGAAAAACAGTTCCATTTAAATATCTAAAAATTCTTTTAACAGCAGTTAAATGAGATTATTTAGGATTTGATTGAAATCTTACAAAAAGACATACTGAATACATTATATCTGGCCTACTATCAGTAAGATATAACAAACTACCAATCATACATCTATATAACTTGTTGTCAACTGATTTTCCAGTTTTATCCAAATGAAGTTTTATATTGGTACACATAGGATTTGTATATGTCTAGCTGTTTTCAAGTCCAAACTTCTTTAATAAATCAGTTATGTATTTGATTTGATTCAAAACATTTTCAAAATCTTTTTGATAAATTTGAAGTCCTAAAAAGAAATTTAGTTCTCCCATCATACTCATTTTAAATTCTTTTTGCATTAACTTTGAAAACTCATGATAAAAGGTTTTGTTAGTTGATCCAAAAATTACATCATCAAAAACATATTGATTTTACATTATTCCCTTTCATTGTTATGAAAATGAAAACTTTTGAGTTTAAAATTTAATATTTTAGTTTCACATTTCCATATTAATGTATTCTTTCATATTACTGTTTTAATTTCTTTCATTATTGCATTACTAACATATTATTTTGTTTTCTTATATAAGTGAATTTTTTTCCTTGAGTTCGGATGCTTTGTTCGGCAACAAATATCATCGAGAGCGGATCACGGATATCAAAGGATGAAACATGAATGTTTATAACTGTTGTTGAATAATTGTAAATGTAACCATGTAAAACAATGTTTGAAATGTATATAGCAATGCGTTTTTTTTTTGTATTCATGATGTTAAGTAAATGTATATACCGTTGTCAGTCCAAATATTGGGTGCGGGTGCTATGGTGTGTAGGTGTGCATGTGCTACTTTGGGCAGGTATTCTGGTGTGCAGGTGTGCAGGTACTGTTTTTTAGGTGCAGGCGCTGGGGCCTTTATCAGCGCTTTTTTAGCGCTGATAAAGGACACCTTTAACAGCGCTAGAGGAGCACTGATAAAGGGACCATGTATCAGCGCTCTGAGAAGCGCTGATAAAGGACCCCTTTATCAGCGCTCCGAGAAGCGCTGATATAGGGGACCCCCCCTTTATCTACGCCGGAATTAACAGCGCTTTTCTAGCGCTGTTAATGCCGGTTTTTAGCGCTGATAAAGGGGCAGGTTGTAGTAGTGTACACCCGAGATCAGTGACCCCCTGATAGGCTATACCTCTCTTCTCAACAGCGACCAGCTCAAGTGCGACCTCCTCCGACTGGCGAGTTTTTTTTAATACTTTTTTTAAAAAAAATATTTTTCAAAAAACCGTTAGGGCGAATTTTTTTTTCAAAATGCACCTGAAAGGCGGCATCCCGGATACCGTCTTTGCATTTCGGTCAAAGGCAGCATCGCGGATGCCTCCATTGCACTGCGGGTGAAAGGTGGCATCCGCAATGCCGCCTTTCCCTTAAATTTTTTTTGAACATTTTTATTTTTTTTATTTTTTTTTGTTTATATATATATATATATATATATAAACAAAACTAAAAAATTTTAGTAGAATTTATCTGCTATTTTAAATCCTGCAGTACTGCCATTACAACAGTCTAGATTCTGGAAGAACCTCTCACCCAGAGCTCCCTTTTATAAGAGAGCTTACCTTAAAAATTATTTTTCATTTCCGATGTGGGATTATGGTTCTCCATTTCCTACGCAGAACATTCTGCATTTCTGATTTGAGATTCTGTTTCAAATACTCAACTTTGAAAGACTATAAAATATAAACTATAAGACCGATATAAATGAAACATAAAACATGGATTAAATATATAAGAAATAGTTGAAAACAAAAAGAATTTCATAAAAAATGAAGATAGAAAATAATTTATAAGCTTTCAAAACCACATACTTGAAACTTAAAAAGTTTCAAGTACCTGAATTTAGAAGCCTATAAAATATAAACTAAAAGACCAATATAAATGAAACTTAATACATGGATTAAACATATAACAAATAGTTAAAAATAAAAAGAATTTCTTGAAATTTTTTGATAGAAAATAATATATAAGCTTTCAAAACTCCGTACTTGAAACTAAAAACTGCTTCAAATACGTGACATTGAAATACAATAAAATATAAACTATAAGACCGATATAAATGAAACAGAAAACCTGGAATAAACATATAACAAATAGTTGAAAAAAAAATTAAATTAAAATTTAGTTAAAACTATTATATTATTATTAAATAATATTTATTATTAAAATTATTATTATTATTATTATTATTATTATATTATTATTATCAAAGTTGTTATTATTATTCTTATGGGTATTATTATTATTATCATTAAGAAGGGTACTTATTATTATTAATAATATTATTATTCTTATTTTTGTCATTAATATAATTATTAGTATTATAGATTAATGTTATTATTATTTTATTTTATTCTGTCATTTTATTTAGTTCTTTTTTTCTCTTCTTCTTTTCATTTCTTTCTTTCTTTTATTTTTTTTCCACTCTCCCTCTACCTTCTCTCTCTCCCCGTCGTGAGCCGCCCCCCTTATAACCCTATGTTTTTTCACCGCCATTCTCCTCACCCTCTTCGCTTCCTTCCCCATCCCGGCGCCCCTCTCCTCGGCCTAAAGTGATCCTCAAACGCGCCTTGGCGTCCCCCCAAACCCGCAGCACCTCGTACCCTCCAACCACCTTGCACGGGTTGCGCGCCCTCCAGCCACCCTGTCTCCAACACCCAGCCATCGACCCCTTTCCCTCGACCATAATCACACCTACCTCGATGCCAGCTCCTATCCGTATTATTTCAGGCCACCACCCCACCTCCAAACCGCATCCGGTTTCAGGGACCCCATGCTAGGCCGCAACCCTCTTCTCACCGGCGACCTGCTTCGGCGTAGCCTCCTCCAAATGGCCCTTCAGCTGGCCTCACACTACTGATGGCCCTCTTCCCCTACCGACATCTTTTTTGGCTGGTGAATTCCCTTTCCAGCATCATTTCGTCCACCAACACCACCTACAAATGACGCAAACCCCCTCCGACCATGTTCTTTTCCTTTGGTAAGGTTTTGGTATGGGTTTCCTTCAAGGAGTTTGAGGTTTCATAAACCCTAGTCATTGGGGGTCTTTTTATATATATTGAGTTTGATCCCTCACTGATGAGTTCGTTTCAATTACTTCAGGTTAGGTTCATCATTTCGTAGGTGTGTTGGAGGCGCGCTCGGTGTTTCACAACTATTTTCAGGTTTCTTTCATCGATTTTTGTATTATTCCTTTTCACCACCTCTTAAAATTTAGTGGTGCTATAATTCTTGCCTGACTTACATTCGTTTAATATTAATTAATTATTTTTAATTTTGAGAATTTCTATTTTAGATGAAATTATGTGATATTGTAGATAATTTTTATTTGGTTAATTTTTTCACCTAAATTATTGATTTGGAATGTTTATTGATTGATTTTTTTGGTGAAAAGTTTAGTTTTTCAATCAAATTAGTTTTCATTTTATATTTTGTAGCCTACTCATTTGAAATAAGGTTTGTTTTGATGGAAACCAATTGTGTGATGTTTAATAGTTTTTATTAATTTTTGTTATTTTTTATTTAAACTGTGAATGTGGTGCGAGCTCTGATATGGTGGGTTGCGGTTCTCATTAAATTACAAATGGGGTTTTGAATAGTTTTTGGGTGTGTAAAGTCATGGGTTTCTCATTGGAATTATTTTATTAATTTTAAAGTGGTTTATTAAATAGTACAGACGGTGCGAATTATGTTATAAAAGTATATTGAGGTGTTTTTTGCGTTGTTTTTTCGTTTGAATCGTTTAAGTCCATGTTAATGTATTTTAGTTGTGCATTTGTTGTAGTGAATTGGCGAGGTAATTCCACAATATTGTGGTCGTCAATAGGAAGCACATACTTGTGCAAAAGTTTGAGATGTGTCGCGTCGTCGTAATCAAGCAGCAAGTCGAGGTATGTTCCCCAATGAACTTGCCTTTTAAATTTAGAATTTATTAATTGCTTGATATTTAATTGATTTTTGATAAATAAGAAATAATATTTGATAATTACTTTTAGAGTGAATATTGGATGTAAACGAAGGTGTTTATTTTATACACAACACATGAATTTTTTTTTGATGAATTGACTTACAACAGTGAAAGAATTCCCGTTTTGTGCTTTGAACATAATTCACAGATTTTAAAGCGTGGTTAAGTTTTTTGGGTAAATGTTTTCTTCTGATGCATGAGAAAATGTTTTTTGATTCTTTTGAGAAATAGTGTTTCTCTTAAAAGTTGCATAAGGCCCGTTTGGCACATTGATAAAATAAATTATTTTGAAAAACATTTTTTTGGGTGAGTTGGGTGTGATCTTGTTGTGTACGTCGATTGTTTGAGTTGTGTGTGATGTTTGTGCATCATGACATGTTACATGATTGACATTGTTGACCCACCACCTTTTTATTACATGTGTTGACATGGAAACTTGGCATAGTAACTGAATCTTCTGAGAACGATTACTGCAGTAGTTTAGAATACGCACTAGCTAGTGGCCCTTAATACGGTCATTTCTCTTCTAGGGGATTGGGCCCCTCGGTTAGGCCATGTAGGGAAACACTGAGTGTTTGGGCGTTATGATGTTATTGAGAGTAGTCATGCCTTCAGGATGTGTCACATGTGTAGTGTACATTCTGGATTTTTTTATGAGCTCTTAGGTTTGACCCATGTTTTCTTTAATGCTTATTTGTATGTGGCGGAAGATTGAGTGGCCTAGTTCAGATGATGGTCCTCATTTGATACTTTTCCGTTGCACATATTGTGTGTGGTGTGTTTTGTGTGGTTTTTCCTTTTGACTAACAAATAAACTTTTGATTTCTAAATTGTTCGTGAAAATGTTTTTAAAATGTAATGCGCTTTTTCCCTTCAAACATTAAACATGTTTTTAAATTATAAAGGGAAATGGACCGTTACTTGTTTTGAAAATTTAAGCATGTGGAAACCCATACTTTATATAATTTAGTTCAAACATGGAATTGGTAAATAATTTATTTAATGGTGTTGCTTTGGGGACAGTTTGTTGGGAATGCCTATTGAGTTTTAATACTCACGCCTATAGTGTTTTCTTGCATTGATTTTTTGTTACTAGTTTGACTCGAGCTTGCAGGCTGTGGGCGAATGTTGGTTGTGGATTGGTGCGCGACTCTCAGGGTCTTGGGGAGTTTTGTTCATGGTCAGGTTAGTATGTGTTTTTGTCTGTTCTTTCTCTTTAATGTCGTTTATTTATTTTGTAATGTTCTATATTATTTCTACTGCTTAGTTTTTTTTTATTTGGGAGAAATCATTCCCCTATTGTTCTATATTGATTCCATGGAACATGCCTCCAGCCCGGGAGGATCAGGAATGCCTCTCGGGCCTTGTCGCTGATTGGCTAGAGTGATTGGTTCAGGGTCGACTCGGGATTTTTCGTGAAAAAATTGTATCAAAAGAGGTAAAGTCTTGAGCGTACCTTGTTTTTTTATAGCGCCCATCATTATTTGGGGTTGTCATGGTAGAAGGGGTAGAATTGTCGGGACTCAAGGCATATGGACGAGAAGGATGTCATGAACCCTTTCTCGTTCCGAACCTCTGGTTACCATGGGATGTGTGGGTTGTTGGTTTCTTTTTTGTTCTTTTGAATTTTTTTATGTTGGGGAATGAAATGGGAGTCAGGTAAGTGACCTTCATGATCTCGTATGGTCTGGAAATCCATGTGGAGTCCGAGATATTATGATAGATTGCTCCTTGTGATAGTGGCATGACTTGAGTATGGCCGCCAACCATATGTTTGAGTCAACCATCGACACTAGTTCTCCCTAGTTAATCATTTGGGTCTTCTTTAATTCTAATAATTGTTTTATAATGTTTTATATTAGAAATTGTGAAAAGTTGAATTTGAAATGGAAATGACCATATTTTGATTAATTTATTTATTTCATTGTACCTTAGTGTTCTTCCCCATGATGGTTTGATGAATTCCCAATGTGAAACTTCTGGTGGTGCGCCCTTATAAAATCCTCTAGTTGATAAACCTATAAACTATGTTCTTGAATTACAGAAGTTGAACCCACCATGATTCTATGGTCAAGCAGATCCACTTATGGTAGAGGAGTGGTTTTGGAAGATTGAGAGGAACCTCAGTTTCATTAGGCCACCTTAGTCATTGAAGGTGAAGTTGGATACCTTTATGCTTGAATGTCTAACCTGGAAATGGTGGATGTCTGTATCTCTAAGAAATCCTTGAGAAGATCATACCTAGGAATTCTTCAAGTCATCATTCATCCAACAATATTTCTTTGAGTTGACAAACCTGAGGAAGAGTATGGAGTTGTGTTGTGCTTAGTAGGGTGTTGAATTGATACTAGAATTCTATCGTCATTTCTTAGACCTAGTTTTGTACGGCCAATGGTTTGTTTCAAATGATCATGGAAAGGCTCAAAAATATGATTCTAGACTCCAACCTGAACTGTAGTCGAATGTGGTAGAGCTCAACTTAACTAGATTATCAGATGTTGTACGATAGGGTTTTCTGGCCAAATATGAGTTAGCATGAGGACACGAGGTAGCTAATCCTCCCCCGACATTGGAATGTAGTGCAACAGATGGCGATAAAAAGAATGAGAAGAAACCAGATGCTAGTGGCTTTAATCTAGGAATCAAGAGGCCTTCTAACATTCAGTCATTTTCCTCACAGTACAATGCCTTGATCAATTACTAGTGTTGTATGCAAGGAAACAAGAGGTCGATGTGCCTGAGTACTGTGAAACCCTACTACACATGTTGATGTCTGGGTCACTTACAACGATTCTGACGAGGTGTTTCAAAGAAGCACATTGAAGCTGGACCTAGCTTGTCGAAGGTCACCCCGGCTCATCAGTAGAAGTTGAGAGATGTTAGGGGATTGATTTGAGGTTTTCAATTTGTTATGTTCTCTAGATTTAGTAGTCGTCTCTTGTAGAATTTTGTGGCGTTCTTTTCCATCAGTTTTAGGAATGGTTTTTGTCAAACCTCCTTGAAACCATTATTTGAATTGAAGTGTTCTTTGTTAAATTTGGGTCTGTGTGTTATTTTTGGAAATTTTTTAATCCTGACTACGAAGCAAGAGATACTTAAATCATCAGTTCTCTAGCCATAGGTCTCGAAGTGAAGCTGGCGCGTAGTAAAGAGAATCCCAGTGGTGAAAATGGGCCTTAGTTTAATACTTGTCTTTAGTGTGGCATGGTTAATGTTCTTTTGAGGGTGCGACGTTGATGATATGGTGATGGTGGTAGTGTTTATGATCTATCAGTTGGTCTCTTCCCTATTCCCCACTTATGGTAGGTGTTTTAGGTCTGTTCAAAACATTTTCAAGTTCAGTTAATCTCGTCAGTTCTTATAGTGGGGAGACCCACAGTGTGTCTCGCAGAGTTACACCAGATGTAATTTAGTGTTAGCCTGATCTATATGGTAAGGAGTCTTTTCGAGCCTCCCCGTGTCAGTATCAGAGTTTATTTTCATGTATCATATGGTGGTAGGTCGTCTCATGCAGAACCACCTAATCATATGTTCTTCCTCTTAAGTAAATGTTGGGATTGGAGTACGCGCAATGGTTCCATTGGACTAAGATTATAGAAATAATCTTTATAGGAGGTTTATGTTTCTTCATTACTTGGTTGAAATGGATGGTTTAGGTTTTGTTTGGTGGCCTTTAGAGTAATTGTTTTCTAAAGATGAGTTATGTGTCATGAATTTTCAGTCTCTCTTTGGATCGATCAACTGGAGGCACTTAAACGGTTGGAGGTGGGTGACACTTGAAGAGATTCATCTTTGGGTCTAGGTCTTGTTGGGGTTTTCTGGGGGTGAAAAGTATTATGGTGGGGAGAATTGTCACACCCCGAGCTATCCAATTATTTTATTGTATTATTTTATTTGGTTTTAAAATTTGTTTCGAGGTTCGGGTAGAGTTTCGAACGAAAAATTTGAGTTTTGTAAAAAAAGTGCATGTTTTTGAGTTGACGTTGTTGGGCGTACGGGCGAAGTGAGTTTTGGAAACCTCGTGCGGCTTCACCCAAGCATTGGCATGATCTTCCTATATTCAATAAAGTAAAATGAGAAACATTATTAGATTATTGTGTTATTCAAAATATTTTGTTTTTTAATGATTTTATTATTATTATTAAAGTGAACTAGGTATTCTAATGATTTATATTTTTATCAATATGATTATTAATGTTTTTATTAGTATTATTATTAATAATGATTTATTATTATTATTAGTATTGATATTTAGCCCGGTGAGTATGCACCGCACAACTAGAGGAAGCTGTGTGGTTAGCCCGGGCATCTACGCGATTACGGAGTGTGATTCAGCCAAATAAAAATAAATTAAATGTGTTGAAAAAAATATTAAAATTAAAATTTATTTAAATAATATTAAATTATTATTAAATAAGTTTTATTAATAAAATTATAATTTTAATAAATTTTATTTTACTATTAATGTTGTTTTTATTATTCTTATGGGTATTATTATTATTATCATTAAGTAGGGTACTTATTATTATTATTATTATTATTATTATCATCCTTATTTTCATTAATATTATTATTAGTATTATAGATTAATGTTATTATTATTTTATTTTTATTTAGTTTTATTCTTTCATTTTATTTAATTTTTTTATATTTTTCTTTTTATTTATTTCTTTTATTTATTTAGACTCTCCCTCTCCATTCTCTCTCTCCCCGTCGCAAGGAGCCCCCCTGTAACCCTATTATTGTGTCGCCATTCTCCTCACCCTCTATGCTACCTTCCCTATCCCAGCGCACCTCGCCATTGCCTGTAGTGCTCCTCGGATGCACTCCGACCTCCCCCCTTCTCCCCAGTTGAACCCACAACATCCTGCGACCTCCAGCCACCTTGCACGGATCACGCTCCCTCCATCCACCCTATCTTGAACACCCAGTTGTCGACCCATTTACACCGGCCATGACCGCTCATCCCTCGATGCCACCTCCTACCCACATGCCATCAGGCTTCTGCACCACCTCTTAGCTACACCCGAGATTAGTGACCCCCTGATAGGTTGTACCTCTCTTTTCAACGGCGACCAGCTCAAGCGCGACCTCCTCTGACTGGTGAGTTTTTTTAATACTTTTTTTAAAAAAAATATTTTTCAAAAAACCGTTAGGGCGATTTTTTTTTTCAAAATGCACCTGAAAGGAGGCACCCCGGATGCCGCCTTTTCATTCCGGGAAAAGACGGCATCGCGGATGCCTCCTTTGCACTGCGGGTTAAAGGGGGCATCCGCGATGCCGCCTTTCCCCTAAATTTTTTTTTGAATATTTTTATTTTTTTTATTTTTTTAATATATATATATATATATATATATATAACTAAAACTTTTAGTAGAATTTATTTTCTATTTTAAATCCTGTAGTACTGCCATTACAACAGTCTAGATTCTGGCAGAACCTCTCACCTAGAGCTCCCTTTTATAAGAGAGCTTACCTTAAAAATTATTTTTCATTTCCGATGTGGGATTATGGTTCTCCATTTCCTGCGCAGAACATTCTGCATTTCTGATGTGGGATTCTGTTTCAAATACTCAAATTTGAAAGAATATAAAATATAAACTATAAGACCAATATAAATGAAACATAAAACATGGATTAAACATATAAAAAATAATTGAAAACAAAAACAATTTCATAAAAAATGATGATAGAAAATAATTTATATGCTTTCGAAACCACATACTTGAAACTTAAAAAGTTTTAAGTACCTGAATTTAGAAGTCTATAAAATATAAACTACAAGGCCAATATAAATGAAACTCAATACATGGATTAAACATATAACAAATAGTTGAAAATAAAAAAAAATTCTTGAATTTTTTTGATAGAAAATAATATATAAGCTTTCAAAACTGCGTACTTGAAACTAAAAAATACTTCAAGTACGTGACATTGAAATAAAATAAAATATAAACTATAAGACCGATATAAATGAAACATAAAACCTGGAATAAACATATAACAAATAGTTGAAAAAATATAATTTCGTAAAAAATGTTCATGAAAAATAATCTATAACCTTTCAAAACCGTCTACTTGAAACTTAAAAATGTTTCAAGTACGTGAATTTGAAAGACTATAAAATATAAACTATAAAACCGATATAATTTAGAGTTAACACATGTATTAAACATATAATAAATTATTAAAGTATTAAATTAATATTATTAATAATTAATTATATAATAATTAATTAGATATTTAGTAATTAATCATAATTAAGTATATAATAATTAACCAATTAATTAGTAATATAATGACTTTTAATAATTACCATTTAACAATTATAATGAAAATTTTTAATTTATAACTATATTACTAATTAACTAATTAAATATTAAATAATTAATAATTATATTACCAATTAACAAATTAATTATTATATAATAATTTTTAATAAATACTAATTAATAATTTTTATGAATAATTATAATTTATAATTGTATTACTAATTACTAAATTATAAAAAGAGCATCGGCTCTATCTTTCTCAAAAAATTAACTAATTACCTATTTATATATTTAATAATTATATTACTAATTAACTAATTAATTATTATATAATTAATGATTAATAATTAATAATTAATGATTAAATGAATGCAAATTATATAATTAATAATTATATTACTAATTAACTAAATAATTTTTATATAATTAATAATTATATTACTAAGTAATTAATTAATTATTAAATAATTAATAATTATATTACTAATTAACTAATTATTTTACTAATTAACTAATTATATTACTAATTAACTAATTAATTATAATATAATTAATTATTAATAATTACTAATTAACTAACTAATTATTATACAATTAATAGTTATATAATTGACATTTTCATGATGTTTGTATATATTCTTAACTCAGATATATAGATAAAATCTTGTTTTGATAGGACTGTTAATAATGAACTCAGATTTTTGACGTGATTGAATTTTTTTATCTATCCGCAAATCTAACTCTATAAATCAGGTTTTATTCTAGTCATATGATATATATTTTGTCATATTACTTGAGTTTTTTAGACTTGACACATGTGTTTATATCATATAGTATGTGCTATTTGTACTTTATTAAACATATGTTATGTGTTTACATCGATAAAAACACTATTTTTTTATAAACATGTGTCATAAATATTAAGAGAACATATGTAAGTAATGTTATCATTATATATATATATATATATAACATATTTGTTATGATATATTTAATGATAACTCTGGACATACTCTGCTATTTTCAAAGGGTGGTGACAAACTCTAAAGTATTTCTCTGATGCTAAATAATGATTTTCTATCCAAATAAAATAAAGCATGAATTAGTCTGATATGTAAATAAATAAATGACCCCCATTATTAAAAAATCTAAATCAAGACACAAATTAAGTCTTTTAAGAATGCATACACCTACAAAATAATATACATGCTATTAGGGGTAGAGATTTGAGGCAACTTCTCATTGTGTATACCCTTGGTAATATCCAATGTAGTTTAAATCAAGGTTTTTTAGTTAAAGAGTCCCTTCCCTCAATTATGACATGCCAAATATGTTCTTTATAATCCATAATAATAAAATTATGTTAGTTTTATACTTTCTTATTAACCATATTCATGTTCGTTATTATGTTTATATCACTTAGTATAATTTTATAAACAATTACTTAATTATTTAAATGCACTTTGGATATTTTGATGACATTAGTTTAATAAGTTCAAAATTACTATGGTAATTGGAATATGTTTATAAATGTATTTAATAAACCATATAAAGAATAATAATAATTTCATTATTACCATTTTTATAAATAAATTATAATTTTAAATTAAACCATTTCATATAGTTCAGAAAAATGAACTATGTTACAATCGTGGAGATTGTAGGTCGTATGTATACATGAGTAACATTTCCAATTTCAAAGTCATGTACTTGAAACATTTTTAGTCTTCTATTTTATGTTTTATGCTCTTTCAAAGTCACATACTTGAAACATTTTTTAGTTTCAAGTAGGCGTACTTGAAGGCTTATAAATTATTTTTCATCAACATTTTTTAAGAAATTATTTTTTTTTTCAATTATTTATTATATTTTTAATCAATATTTTTTATGTTTCATTTATATTGGTGTTATATTTTATATTTTATAGTCTTTCGAATTCACGTACTTGAAACATTTTTTAGTTTCATGTAAGCAGTTTTGAAAGCTTATAAATTACTTTTCATCAACATTTTTTGGAATTTTTTTTGTTTTCATCTAATTATTATATTTTTAATCTATGTTTAAAGTGTCAATTATATTCGTTTTATAGATTATATTTTATAGTCTTTCAAATTCACGTACTTGAAACATTTTTTAGTTTCAAGTAGGCGGTTTTGAAAGCTTATACATTATTTTTTATCAACATTTTTTAGGAAATTCCTTTTGTTTTCAGTTATTTATTATATGTTTAATCAATATTTTTTATGTTTCATTTATATTGGTGTTATATTTTATATTTTATAGTCTTTTGAATTCACGTACTTGAAACATTTTTTAGTTTCAAGTAAGTAGTTTTGAACGATTATAAATTACTTTTCATCAAATTTTTTTTAGAAATTCTTTTTTGTTTTCAACTATTTATTATATGTTTAATCAATTTTTAATGTTTCAATTATATTCGTTTTATAGTTTATATTTTATAGTCTATTAAATTCACGTACTTGAAACATTTTTAAGTTTCAAGTATGCAGTTTTGAAAGGTTATAGATTATTTTTCATCAATATTTTTGAGGAAATTATTTTTGTTTTCAACTATTTATTATATGTTTAATCAATGTTTAAGTTTCATTTATATCAGTCTTATAGTTTATATTTTATTGTATTTCAAAGTCACGTACTTGAAATATTTTTTAGTTTCAAGTAAGCGGTTTTTAAAGCTTATAAATTACTTTTCATCAACATTTTTTACAAAATTATTTTTATTTTGAACTATTTATTATATGTTTAATCAATGTTTAAAGATTCATTTATATTGGTCTTGTAGTTTATATTTTATAGTCTTTCAAATTCACGTACTAGAAACATTTTTAAGTTTCAAGTAGGTAATTTTGAAAGGTCATAGATTATTTTTCATCAACATTTTTGAGGAAATTATTTTTTTTCAACTATTTATTATATGTTTAATCAATGCTTAAAATTTCATTTATATTGGTCTTATAGTTTATATTTTGTTGTATTTCAAAGTCAGGTACTTGAAACATTTTTTAGTTTCAAATAAGTGGTTTTGAAAGCTTATAAATTATTTTCTATCAACATTTTTTACAAAATTAATTTTATTTTCAACTATTTGTTATATGTTTAATCCATGTATTAAGTTTCGTTTATATTGGTCTTGAATTTTATATTTTATAGGCTTCTAAATTCACATACTTAAAACATTTTAAGTTTCAAGTATGTTGTTTTGAAAGCATATAAATTATTTTCAATCATCATTTTTTATGAAATTATTGTTTTTTAAAATATTTTTATATGTTTAATCCATGTTTAAAATTTCATTTATATCAGTCTTATAGTTTATATTTTATAGTCTTTCAAAGTCGAGTACTTGAAACAATTTTTAGTTTCAAATAAGCGGTTTTGAAAGCTTATAAATTACTTTTCATCAATATTTTTTACAAAATTCTTTTTATTTTCAACTATTTGTTATATTTTTAATCCATGTGTTAACATTAAATTATATCTTTTTTATAGTTTATATTTTATAGTCTTTCAAATTCACATACTTGAAACATTTTTAAGTTTCAAGTAGGCAGTTTTTAAAGGTTATAGATTATTTTTCATGAACATTTTTATGAATTTTTTTTCAACTATTTTTTATATGTTTATTCCATGTTTTTTGTTTCATTTATATCGGTCTTATAGTTTATAGTTTATTTTATTTCAAAGTCACATACTTGAAACATTTTTTAGTTTCAAGTACTCGGTTTTGAAAGCTTATATATTATTTTATATCATCATTTTTTACAAAATACTTTTTATTTTCAACTACTTGTTATATGTTCAATCCATGTATTAACTTTCATTTATATTGGTCTTGTAGTTTATATTTTATAGGCTTCTAAATTCATGTACTTGAATCTTTTTATGTTTGAAGTATGTGGTTTTGAAAGCTTATAAATTATTTTCTATCATCATTTTTTATGAAATTCTTTTTTTAAAACTATTTTTCATATGTTTAATCCATGTTTTAAGTTTCATTTATATTGGTCTTATAGTTTATATTTTATATTCTTTCAAAGTCGAGTACTTGAAATAGAATCCCACATTAGAAATGCAGAATGTTCTGTGCAGGATATGGAGAACCAGAATCCCCCATCGGGAATGCAGAATAATTTTTAGGGTAAGCTCTCTTAATTATTAATATAACTATTAATTATATAATAATTAACCAATTAATTAGTAATATAATTATAATCTTTCAAATTCATGTACTTGAAACATTTTTAAGTTTCAAGTTGGCGGTTTTGAAAACTTATAAATTATTTTTCATTAACATTTTTTTGGAAATTACTTTTGTTTTCAACTATTTCTTATATGTTTAATCAATGTTTAACATTTCATTTATATTGGTCTTCTATTTTATGTTTTATGGTCTTTCCAATTCACTTACATGAAAAATTTTAAGTTTCATGTAGGCAGTTTTGAAAACTTATAAATTTCTTTTCATCAACATTTTTTTGGAAATTCCTTTTTTTTCAAATATTTATTATATGTTTAATCAATGTTTAATGTTTTAATTATATTCGTTTTATAGTTTATATTTTATAGTCTTTCAAATTCACATACTTGAAACATTTTTAAGTTTCAATTAGGCGGTTTTGAAAGGTTATAGATTATGTTTCATCCACAATTTTGAGAAAATTCTTTTTGTTTTAAACTATTTATTATATGTTCAATCCATGTTTAAAATTTAATTTATATTGGCCTTATAGTTTATATTTTATTGTATTTCAAAGTCATGTACTTGACACAGAATCCCTAATCGGAAATGCAAAATGTACTGTGCAGGAAAGGGAGAACCTGAATCCCACATCGAAAATGAAGAATGATTTTTAGGGCAAGCCCTCTTATAAAAGGGAGGCCGAGGTAGGGGTTTCTGTCAGAATCCAGACTGTTGTAATGGCTGTAGCACGGGATCTTTAATAGTAGATAAATTCTGCTGAATTTTTTTGTTATATATATATATATAAACAAAACAAAACAAAATAAAAAATTTAAAATAAAAATTAGGGGAAAGGCAGCATCTCAGATGCCGCCTTGCACCCAAAATACAAAGCCGGCATCCGCGATAACGCCTTTTTGGGTGCATTTTCAAAAATATTTTTACCCTAACCGTATTTTGGAAATATTTTAAAAAAAACATATAAAAAAAACTCCTGACTAGACCATTATCCAGCCTCACCCTACCGCTGACCCTCTTCCCCTTCCGAACACTTTTCTAGCTGGTGAATTCCATTCCCATCCCCATTCTAGACAGAAACTCCTCCTACTGGTGCTTCCGCCCATTTTCTAGTGATTACCATAATTGGCACACACCTACTGGAACCGAAAACCCACTTTGGCCATGTTTTTTCCCTTCTGTAATGGGTTATTATTTGTTTCCATCAAATTGTTTGAGGTTTCATAAACCCTAGTCATTGGGGGTGTTTTTTTCTTTACTTATTATGTTGGATCCCTTGGTGATAGATTTGTTTCGATTTCTTCAGGTTAGGTTCAACTTTCAGGGGGTGCGTTTGAGGGGCGCTCAGTGTTTAGTACCTATTTGAAAGTGTCTTTCATATATTGAGGCATGATTCCATTTCCCCGCCACATTAAATTTAAAGGTACTTTAATTCTTGCATGACTTACATTCAATTAATATTAATTTATTATTTTTAATTTTTAGAATATCTATTTTAGATGAAATTATGTGATATTATAGATAATTTTTATTTGGTTAATTGTTCTACCTAAACTATTTATTTGTCATGTTATGTGATTAATTAGTTTGGTGCGATGTTTAATTTTTAAATAAACATAGTTTTCACATTATATTTTGTAGCCTGCTCATGTGAATTACGTTTCATTTTTATGGAAACCAGTTATGTGATGTTTAATTATTTTTATTAAATTCTGAAATTTGATATTTTAAATGTTCAAGTGGCGTTTGTTTTGATATGGTGTGTTGTGGGTAAAGATTTAACTATAAAAGGGGTTTTTAACAGGTTTTGGTTGTGTAAAGTCACAGGTTTCTCTTTAGAAAAGTCTTATAAATTTTAAAGTTGTTTATTAAATAGTACAAACAGTGCGAATTATGTTTTGAAAATATGTTGAGGCGGTTCATACACTGTTATTTCATTTGGATTGTTTTAAGTCCATGTTTATGTATTTTAGTTGTGTGTTTATTCTAGCACATTGGCATGGTAATTCCACTATATTGCGGTTGTCAGCAGGTTGTGCATATTTTCTCCAATTGTGAGACGTGTTGCATCATCGTAATCGAGTTTCAAGTCGAGGTAGGTTCCCTATTACACACACCATTAAATTTAGAATTTATTAATTGCTCGTTATTTAATTTATTTTTGATAAATGGAAAATAATATTAGTTAATTAGTTTTTTAGTGAATATATGATATAAACGAAGATGTTTATTTTATACACGACACTTGAATTATTTTTTTGAGGAATTGATGCACAATAGTGAAATAATTATCATTTGGAATTTGAACATAATTTACATATTTTCTAGTGTCATTCTAGTTTGATGGTAAACATTTTCTTCTGACACGTGAGAAAATGTTTTGGTTTCCCTTGAGAAATAGTGTTCCTCTTAAATGTTGCATAAGGCCCATTTGGAACATTAATAAAATAAATTATTTTGAAAATCATTCAATTGGGTGACTTAGGGGCGATCTTGTTGTGTACGTCGATTGTGTGAGATGTGTGTGATGTTTGTGCATCATGACTGGTTACGTGATTGACATTATGGACTCACCCCATTTTTATTACACGTGTTGACATGGGAAGATGTCATTGTAATTGAATCTTTTGAGAACGATTGCTGCAGTAGTTTAGAATACGCACTGGCTATAGGATCTTAGTACTGACATTTCTTTGCTTGAGGATTGAGTTCCTCGTTTAAGCCAGGTAGGGAAACATCGCGTGTTTGTGAGATATGATGTCTTCGAGAGTAGGAATACCTTCAGGATGAGTCACACATATAGTACATTCTAGATTGTTCATGAGCTCCTAGTTCAACCCATATTTTGTTTAGTGATTTTTTGAATGCAGAGGATGATTGAAAGTCCTAGCTCAGTTTTTGGTCCTCATTATATACTTTTCCATTGCCCTTATTATGTGTTGTGTGTTGTGTGTGGTTTTTCCTCTTGACTAACAACTAAAATTTGTATTTCTAAATGTTTTTCAAAAATGTTTTTAAAATATAATGCACCTTTTACCATCAAACATTAAACTTGTTTTTAAATTTAAAAGTGAAATGAACTATTACTTGTTTTGGAAGTGTAAGCATGTGGAAACCCATAATCTATATAATTTAGTTCAATAATGGAATTGCTAAATTATTTATTTAAATGTGGATATTTGGGGATAGTTTGTTGGGGACTCATACTACGTTTTAATACTCATGCCTTTAGTGTTTTCCTTTTTTTAGTTTCTGTTGTAGGTTTGACTCGAGGATGCTCTCTATGGGAGAATATTTGTTGCAGATTGGTGACCCGACTCTCAGGGCCTCAAGGAGTTTTGTCCGTGGTCAGGTTAGTATGTGTTGTTGTCTTTTATTTCTCTTTCATGTTATTTATTTATTTTACGATGTTCTATTTTATTTCTTCTACTAAGTTTTTTTTATTTGGGAGAAATTGTTCCCATATTGTTCTCTATTTATGACCTAGCACTTGTTGTCATCTTGGGATGATCGGGAATTCCTCTCAGCCCTTTTCACAGATCAAATTGGGTGACTGTTTCAGGGTTGACCCGGGGTGGTTCGGGACACTTCTCCCCCCATAGTAGCAGAGTAAACTAATCCAAATGGTGAATGTTAAAGAAGTAAATCATGTAGTATACCTAGTGCAACTTCAAATCTCATAGAAAGAGTGAAAATAAATAAAATAGTATCGATACAGGTGTATATATATACATAGTCAAAATAAACCCAAATAATAGAGAAAGGGGATCTCTATCTCACAGGTCAGCTCAGGAAGAAGAGTATCCAACAATTCAATAAGTCAATCAATGATGACCAACAAATAACATGTCTTACTATAAGTCACTATCCAAGTCAACCACACCTCAACACTATTAATAATAGTTATAGGGTCATAATATATAGGTAGATGACTCATTACATAGTACAACAGGATGGTTCCAGTTGGTAGTAGAGGACCCATGCCTAGCCCACCTAGCCCATTCCTCTAAAGAAGTTGGTAGAGGATCCATGCCCAACCTAGTTGGCGAGTTCCCTCTAAAAGTATTTAGAGGACCCACGCCCAGCCTATATGGAGGGTTCCACTCTAAAAGATTGTAGATAACCCATTAATAGCCTAACTAGAGGGTTATACTATAAAAGTTTATATTTCAACCATTACCATCCCAAATGGAGGGTTCAATTCTAAAAGTATGTAGTGGAGTCATGCATAGCCCAACTGGAGGGTTCCACTCTAGCTATCTTTAGAGGACCAATTCCCATCCCATCAAGAGGTTTCCACTCTAAACGTAATCAATGTGCAATGTCCAACGTAATTGGTGGGTTCCACTTAGGATGCCTATGGTGATCCTATGTGATCACTTTTGTCATTAAGCATCACCAAAAAAAGAATTATGCCCAGAACATTACATATTATATTTCACATGCCACAATAGAGGGAACCTTGATGTTCTAGGCAGAAATTTCTTAGGACATGCTACTTGTGGGCCAATATACGAGTTCAAAGTATGAAGATATGAATAATTAAAGATTCATAAAAGGATCAAATGGGTAAAAGGAATGTGAGGGAACCCAAACGACATGTTGTCCCGCTCCACCACCCGGTCGTGTCCATGGAGGTACAAGATTCCAAGTACATGTAGATGTAAATGATGTGTGGGGGATATACATGATGTTCCCATGCCACCTAGGGTCCTTCACGTGTGATATACCATGCATGGGTCCCCAAGACATGTCTGTGTACATTAGTACATGACATGCCTCTCTACATGGGGTGTCGCCCATGTGATATAGTCATGTCTGTGTACCCAAGCACATAGCATGTAACTGAATGTGTTCTCCTTTAAACAACTCATCAATAAGGGGAAGGGAGTACATGGAATGTTGGGAAGGTGTTCCATCATTATGAATTTCTAAAAACCTATCTACCATAGCCAAGGGTCTAAACTACATTTATTCATCACGATACACGTTGTTTAGTTGGGTTTTTTACATAATCAATGATCCAATTTCCGTGAACCATATATGATCTTCGCCTTCAAGTTTGGCCAAATGTTTTCCCGAAAACATGGGATATAATTCAGATATTTTGTATCCATCTATTTGGTGGACAAAAATTGGTTCTATTTAACCTTGGCGGCTCATCACTCAAAACGTACACTTCCAAACATTCCACCTCTATGGATTTGACCATATTTCATCAATATGGTCACCCATACTCTGTAATCATACCATAAGTTTCCTTGTTTCATTGATCCATACCTTTTTCTTCATTTTATCATAATTATGGGAGTCTAATTGGGCTCAGTACCACCATGAAACGTCGAACCAAGACCGGAAGGTCCAACTAGTGAAGAAAATAATGAATTTTATGGATAAAGGAATATGAAAAGTGGTTTATAGATTTCTTCCAAGAGATATTTACAATGATTGATAATGGGGAAACCCAAGGATAGAAAACCAAGGACTAAACAATTTAATTAGTACATAAGATAATGTAATGGATCTTCACTTGGTACAGATCAATAGTGGGGATTGATATACTCAATAAATTTAATCAAAATGGACATAATAGACAAATTAATGAGTCCTACACGGAGATTTGATAATTTTACATTGAATAATGTGATCTTGAATTACTAATGGAAGTTATTTTATTCACTGGATTATTATCTACTCTGATCCAATGCTTCATCGTCATCTAACATGATTCTCCAATGGAATGGGGGGAGGAAGAAGGTATCGACTATCTCGTGATTATGAGGCTAACACTAAGTAATTATTAATAGTTATACATTTAAAGGAACCCCATATATGTCAAAACAATTAACTATAAAATTTAATTAATTAATTTATCCACTTAATTTACTTCCAATATAAAAGATATCTAAACACCTTCTGCTAACCTATTTTATTTTACTTCTATAGTAAAAAATGCATTCTAGAATCAAACATGGTATCAGATTTCTAGTTTGAGATATTGATTCAGTGTTACACCATTTTCCTAAAAACATTTGTGTGTGCAATATAAAATATATTTAATAATTTTATAAAATTATTTTCAAGAACACTGGGCCTCATAATCTCACACCACCTTAGTTCCTGGATTAGGAAATATATATAGAAATATTCTAAAGTCTTGTAATGAAAAAACCAGTTCTCAATAAGAAAAATATGAGATATTTTTTTCTTATATGTGTTGTACTTAGATAAAATTATTATGAAACATGTTTCACAAATTTTTTTTGAAAGATGATAAATTGTTTATTAAAACTTTTTCTCTTCTATTTTTATAATATGTTTAAAATTTTATGATACATTCTTATTTCTCCTTGGGCTATGATATGGTGAAATGAAAAAATGATTTGGAATCCTATTTCTTTTCTATAAGTTATTCTATGATGAAATATTTATGAATCACATTTATTTTTATGGGTTTTGATATAATTAATGTTTTTATAATCATCTGGAACTCATAAGTATGATTTTAATTATTAGATAGGTGAAACAAATATTTCACTCCAATTAATTGGGAATATATATTTTTCTCATGAGATAAACTATACTAGAATGGGGAATGGTTTGAGTTCTGTAAGAGAAATCTTCCACTATAAAAATATGGCGAGTGAAATTTTACTACTATAATGATTTGGGGAGTGATCCCATTCCACTATGAATGACATGTAAATAATCCTTTACTATAAATTAAATGACATTTTATGCTTATATGCTTTCCAAATATTAATGTCTTATGCCAATATTATGTTATTATCATTCATGTTCCTTGATTTCTTTCTGATTCATGTCTTATTAATTCCCAATATTTAAGAAATAACTCAAAACTATGATCTTCGATATGTCGGTTATCAGTTTCAAATGTTATAGTCGTGTTCTAATAACCTTATTTTCATGTAAATATTTTTTATGTCCCATGTTTTACCTAACTAGGAAATTAATCTCACCCTTTATTATGTTTCATTTCCATAGGTTATGAATAATGGTTTTATGTTGGGTATTTATGTGAACTGTAATATGTGGGAAGATCTTCAGGGTAAAAGATGATGAACTTTCATAAAATAAGAATATTATGATTCTAGTCTGCAAAGACACTAAAATGTTATGTTCCTTCTTGTTATGTTTATGAAATGTATTGAATATTCATATAAAAAGATGTGATATTTATGTATTAAATGAATGTGTACTTATATATGATTTATTATTACAATTATTATTCATTTATGATATGTTTTATGATTATTTTGACCAATGAATGTATTGGAATTGTATTTATTGATTAATTTTTTATTCAATAACATTCCCTCGAATCTTTCACATTCTTGTGATCATTGGACATGACATTTCACTTATGTATATCTATATTGTTTATCATGGATAATACTATTAATTAAACTATATATCATTTCTATAAATGATGTTTTAGATTAAAATTTATATGACAGAATATGGAAATAACAACATTATGTATTCATTATTCAATACATACATTTAATGATATTCTATATTATTTAGGTATTAAATTGATTTGTCGATATATGAGGATGACATTGGACATGCAGTGATTGGTGGCACCATAATTATATTACCTCTCAATTTATCTAAATGTCTAATGGAACAATTCTGTAAGCTATAATTAAATGAATTCCTAACCACTGTTTTGAATCATATTTTTAATGGTTTTAACGGTATATATGTTGGAGTTGGTGGCCTAGAACCAACTACTTTGTACTTTATTAATTAATAAAAACCTTATCACATCTTGATTGTTCTTTTGCGTGGAAATGCATGTGATAATTTTCTAAGGATAACTGTTCCATTAAAGGTACATAGCGGATCCATGCTATGATGGGAACACGGATGTGCCATAACACTATTCTTGAATATATGTTATATGGATGGATGATGTTATTTGAGGGACACAAATAATACAGGTCATTAGGGGTGAGGACTCATAAAACTTTGAGGCACCTTCTCATGGTGTGTGCCCTTGGTAATATCCAGGAGGATATTATGAGAACGAGACCCACCAGTAGGAAATCCATATTTCATAGTGTCATTGGATGTTCCTATCTACGGACGTGTGTATTGGTCCTTATACATTAAGATTAATATTAATGGGTATTACAACTCACGCACTTAGATGTTTTGATGAAAAATGTGACGAAACACTGTTCGTAGTGAGGTAGGATATGTTGGGTGAATCACGAGTAACACCGCATTAATAGATAATGCGAGAAAGTATTTGTCACTTCTATTCCATAATAGAAGTAGATATCTCAGGCCCTTTGATGGAATTGATATAGCCTAAGTAAATCCATGACCATGGTAAGGAATGAGAAAGTTCATTTCTGAAATGTCAAAGAAATAATAATCGAGCACATGGGTTGATGGCACTAGCATGAAACCCGCTTGATTAGAGATATCGAGATAAAGGGATTATATTACACAATAAGCGTTCTTATGAGGTGACACGTCAATGGGGTGTCAACTTCTTTCTCCTGGGTTCCTTGACCAATTTCTAGACAGTAATATTGGACTTTAGGCAAGCATGCCTAATGACAATGAGAAAGAGGCCTAGAGGGTCACACACTAAGTGTGTCCATGTATCTCAATTAAATATTAATTTAACAAGTTAAATAAATATTATTCCTGACTGTGGTTTAATAATTATTTATGGATGCCTGATCGCATTTATTTCGACACTATTTATTCGAGAGAATATATTGTGGGCAAAATAATATATTTCTTAGAAAGTAATCCAGTTACATATATTTAAGAAATAAATATCCATTACTCAAGGTCTAATAAATGTGGTGGAGGAAAAAAATAAAAATGGAAAATAAAAGTACACACCTTGTATTAATGATTACACATCGTGTAGTTCTTCCAGTAGGGATTTTGAGGATATAATATTGTTTTATTAAATGATATTTATTATAATCAGCGTGGGTTCATGTCATGGAATTAATAATTCAACATGGGGGTTTTCAATAAGAGTTAATGAAATAAATAAAACGCATAACGCGTTTATTTATTGTCATAAATCTATAACCTCAAACCCGATTATAAATATCCTCACAACCCCAAAACTTTTCCCCAATCGTTGTTCACAATAATTCGGGATAATTCTTTCAAGACAGAAAGAACTACTTCCTCCAAGAATTCTCTCAAGACTAAGAGAGATCCTCCTTCATCAGATCAATGTGATCGATGGCGGACATCGCAATTGAAGGTTCTTTCGTGCTAGCACCCAGAGATCCCTTTGGCGACATCCAAAGATACGTGGCACACGTGTGGATAACTGCTAGAGGAATCCTACATTTGGATTCTATGACATAACGAAAGATCACAAGATCATGACCGAAGACAGCAACGAAGAAAGAATTCCACCATGTTAATTCTTGTAAATTAATTAAATTAATTATAACCAATATATGATGATCCTATATCTATGGTTCCGGGACTCCCTCTTTTGTTTTTCGTTAGTTGTTCTATTCTGAAGATCCATCATTTCATATCATGAGGGATCTTAGTTTGAAAATTGTTTAATGCTAAAATCAATGTTAGGCGACCCACCAACGCACTTCCGCTATGTCTGGAACCTAAAATTGGTATCAGAGGGGACATATCGTTGATTATAATTATTTAGTTTTTCATTGGTGATTTATGCATTTAATAATTTAGTTGTTTCAATTTAAGTTAATCGTTCTTAAAAATCTAAATCTTGAGATCTATTACTCCCCTCTCATTTCTCGTTCACATTACAGAAACGAATTTTTCTTTAAATTTGATTCAAATAAAATATAGGAACTCATTTAGAGGTACCAAACGTTCCTGGCCGTACAACACCAGAATACACAGCGTGTATTCAGAGTACACGCCTTGTATTCCAGGTTCAATGTATTGGACATGTCTGCCAAATCAGGTCGTGTATTGATCCTATCTATGTCATTTATGACACCGTGTGTTGACCAGGAACAGGTGGCACACGGTTTTCAGATTACACACCGTATGGACCAACAGAACACGGTGTGTAGTCCCTTCAGTTTAGGGTTGGATCATGTACACCGTACAAGACTTGCCCAGATGGAAACCTTGTAACGCGAAAACTACATGGCGCGTGTCCTACAAAACACGCCATGTACTCCAAAAATTTCTGAAGTACATTATCATTCCGTGTCCCTGGGCATGTACTTCGGATGGACGGTGAAGAAAAGTACACACCGTATAGTCGGAACTACAAACCGTGTACTCACCCAAATTACACAGATTTATTAAAATTTATTATTATATTATAAAAACCCTTGAGACGTGTACCATAGTGCAGGCGTAAAGCTGAGGCACAATGCGTGATAGGTGTTTTATATATATGTGTTTAATTTAACATCTACGTAATGAACGAGAATTCACAAGGTTGCCTCCAAGGTACAAGTTACGTGGAAAGATAATTTTAATTTATTTAAAATTATGATGGGTGAGAATCTCAAGGAAATTTAGAAAAGGGTTTTATATAAAAGGATTGATTAATTAAAGATAATTAATTGATCCAAGCATGATTTATATTAAACAAGAACGATTAAATAATTTATTTCTAGTTTTATTTATGTTTAAATATCATTGCATGTATGGATGATCATGAGCTAGACCATGACCTTTGTATGTGAATGGTTTATATAATTTATTTATTTAACTTAAATTTGTTGGCCTGCGAGCCTTCTCCTCATTAATATGTAGGGCCTGTGCGCCCAAGGATTATTTTATGTAAAACCCCCTTTTTACACCTCACCTGTGTGTGATATAATTGAATATGTAATGGATGGAGCTCCCAAGCTAGTGGAGGCGGCTCAAGTTAGGAGCCAAGGTGAAACCAATCCAAAGAGATACAAAGGTGGATAGGTGGAAAGCTGTAAACACGAACCCGAAAGGATCAAGGTGTTTCTCCCCTAGGTCTTGGGTTAGTTTATCAACCACTAGATAAACTAACCAATAGAACAAGCTTATGATCATACCATTTATTTTATTTAACTTAGTTTCATGGTTTATTTATGGTGGTTGTATTTTCACGATCACAAAATTAATGAATTAAACAAGCATGCAAGATGGAACTAAAATAAATACCGACTTATGCATAAATATTATCTTTACATGGTTAATTACTTAAGTATATCCCACTTAATATTAACAAGCATGTAGTCAAAGATAATAAAATGTAAATTTACGTGTAAGGATAAAATCCCTCAAACGAAATATTATGTCGGTATAGCCTTCCATAATCTTGGTTAGAATCAAACCATAGTTCAAAGTGTTTGACCAACCCTATTTTTGGTGCTTTTAATTATTAGATAATTATAATTCAAGATATTGGGTTGACTTAACTTGGTTCAAATCAAGGGTTGACTGCCACAACAGGACTTGGTGTGACCAAGAGGCAAAGGTTGAGGAAATCCAAAATAAAAGGATTTTAGGATTGGGGAGTCCACTCAGCGGATCAAGGAGGAGCGTGTTAATGCAGTTGGAATATGGAATGCCTACCTAAAAACCTTCAAGTTTATTGAACAACCCTATTTGGGGTAATGCGAAGGGCAATATGGATCCTTGCTACTAGAATAATCAGGAACAAAATATTCTGAAGGCAATGGTGAGGGCTATTGGATTTCGATAAAATAGTGGGAGACTAATAAGTATTAACTTATTTATTTGTCTCAATTTTATAATGAATTACTAAACCTTTGCTTATCATAATTTGTAGAAACGGAAAGAAAATGACTTCAAACATATCATTTCTAACCATAATCGAGAAGGAAAACCTTCTCACTGTCACTAATTTCCAAGAGTGCCAGAGGCGTTTACGCATCATCCTTCACCATGAAAGGAAATTGTATGTGATGGAAGAGCCTGTTCGAGTTGCACCTGGAAAAGAGGATAGAGATGTGGAAATATCTCTCTATGCAAAACACATGGATGATGCCACATATCTATAGTGTTTCATGATATCAACCATTTCAAATGAGCTCTTGAAGAAACATGAAAACATGGACACGTATAGAATGATGTCTCACCTTAAGGATCTCTACCAAGAGAAGGCGAGACAGGAGATATATGAGATCTCCAATGCTTTGTTTAAAACTAATCTTGGAGAGTCTGCACCAACTGGGCCTCATTTAGTCAAGATTATTGGCTATATTGAATGCCTGGACATCTTAGGGATTAAATTCTTGGATGAGTTGCGTACATACCTCATCCTATCGTCACTGCCCAAGACCTTCTCTGGATTTATTGTCAACTACAACATGAGAAACAATGAGAAGAGTCTATCTGAACTTCTGACCTTGATTCTCTAGGTAGATAAGGACATGGGGTGAGACAAACCCGTAGTCTTTATGGTGAATAGGAAAAGGAAGGACAAGGAAAAGGGGATAAAGACTTATAAACGGTCTGAATCCCCCGAACGTCGTCCCTCCAAGAAGGGGATGATCCAGAGGCAGGGAAAGGAACGGGAGGCGGTGTGTTTTTCATGTGGAAAGCAGGGCCACTGGAAGAGGAACTACACCCAAAAGTGTGGGGATGCTAAAGGTACATTCATTATTGAGTGTAATCTTTCTATTTCTACACATTGGGTATTAGATACAACTTGTGAGGCTCACATCTGTATTCAAATTCAGAAACCAAGTAGATTTAAAAAGATTGCTAGAGGAGAGGTGGATCTTCGAGCTTCCAATGGAGCAAGGCTGGCTGCATTGGCTATTGGTGATTACCACCTCTCATTACCAACTAGCATGATTTTCATTTTACAAAACTGTTATTTTGTGCCTAGTGTTACCAAGAACATAATTTCTATATCTTGTTTGGATATGGATGGATTTATTTTCATGTTTGGAAATAAGGGTGGTCTCTTTTATAAGAACAATGTATGTTATGGTATGTCACATTTAAATAATGGTTTGTATGTATTAAATTACGAAAGACAAGTGTTGGTAATCGATAATGAAATAAACTCACATGACTCATACATCACCCAGTTGTGGCATCATCTTCTTGGTCATGTAAATGAGAAGTACTTGAAAAAGCTCTGCCAAGATGGCTATTTAGAATCTACTGAGCTAAAACCACTTGATATATTTCACACTTGTTTACAAGGAAAAATGACCAAGCCGCCTTTTGGTGGATAGGGTGAAAGGGCCACAGAGCTTCTAGGATTGGTACACACGGATGTGTGTGTACCATTTCCAGTAAAATCTAGAGGTGGATATTCTTACTTCATTACATTTACTGATTATTTTAGTAGATATGGATATGTATACTTAATGAGGTATAAGTCAGAGGACTAAGATAAATTTAAGGAATTCAAGAATGAAGTAGATAATCATCATGGTAAGAAGATAATGAAACTTCGATCGGATCGAGGTGGAGAATATCTGAACCAAGAGTTCATTAATCTTCTACGGGAGCATGGGATTCTATCTCAGTTAACTCCTCCTTATACACTAAAGTGGAACAATGTTAGTTAAAGGAAGAACCAAACCTTGTTGGACATGGTGAGGTCGATGAAGAGTCATGCAGATCATTTGTTATCCTTTTGGGGATATGCATTAAAAACTGTAGAATTAACATTAAACTGAGTACCAACTAAGGCAGTAAATGGAATTCCATCCGATTTATGGAATGGAAGGAAACCCACTTTGTTGCACACACGTGTATGGGGATGTGAGGTGTTTGTTAAGGTCTTATCAAGCAACAAACTAGCAACCCAGGGCACGAGGTGTATCTTTATAGGATATCCCAAGGAAACTAAAGTATATTACCTATATAACCCTTCAGAAAAGAAATTGATTTTCGTCATAAAATCCATCATTCTTTTGAGGGATCACATCCTCAAGAAGGATAGTTGGAGCAATATTGACTTCAACGAAGTTGATGATCAAGATACACTGAAGTTGGTACATGAAAAAGTTCAATAGGTCCTCATGGAAGAGGTTCTAGAAACACAAGTACTGCGTAAAAGCTCAAGAGAGTTAAGGGAACCAAAGAGATTTGGTTTCCTATTCACTGAGGATGGTGAATATTTATTGTTGGACAATGATAAACCTCTATCCTACAAGGAATCAGTAGAAATCTTATAAGCTGCAAGATTTCTCGAAGCTATGAATTTTAAGATGGATTCCATGTATCAGAACCAAGTCTGGGTTCTGGTCGATGAGCCAGTTGATGTAAAGCCTGTTGGATGCAAATGGGTATTCAATAGAAAACTAGACATGGAAGGTCAAGTTAGCACATATAAAGCAAGGCTAGTGGATAAAGGATTTAGAAATCATCAAGGAATTGACTATGATGAAACCTTCTCGCCAGTTGCCATGTTTAAATCAATAAGAATCAAACTTTCCATAGTATCTTACCATGACTATCCTTAAGTATATGAGAAGAACTAAGGATATGTTCCTGGTGTATGGAGGAGACGATGAGCTTTTCATCAGAGGTAATGCTGATTGTAGTTTTCAGAAAGATCAGAATGATCTGAAATCACAATCTGGATATGTTTTCCCTCTCAATGGAGGAGCTGTGAGCTAGAAGAGTTCAAAGAAACCAATTTTTGCCGATTCTAAAGTGATGTCTAATATAGAGCGGCTTCTGATGCAGCCAAGGAAGCCGTCTGGATTCGGAACATTATCCAGGAGCTTGATGTGGTGCCTACCAGTAAAGACCCTGTCACATTGTATTTTGATAATACTGTAGATATGGCTCTTGTAAAAGAACCAATATAATATCAACAGACAAAGCACATGCTCCGGAAGTATCACCTTCTGAGGGATTTCTATCAGAGGGGTGAATTTGAAGTGAGCAGAGTGTCCATGGAAGAGAACATGGTGGACCCCATGACTAAAGGTCTAACTCATTAGAGGCATGAATATCATGTGAGAGCTAGTGGGTTAAAGGTTTTTAGCAGTTGGATTAGTCCAAGTGGGAGTCTGTTGGAGTCGGTGGCATAAAACCAACTACTTTGCGCTTTATTCATTAATAAAATCCTTATCACATCTTGATTGTTCTTCTGCATGACAATTCATGTGATAATGTCCTAAGGATAGCTGTTTCACTAAAGGTTCATAGAGGATCTCTAATATGATGGCAACCCGTAAGTGCCATAACACTATTCTTGAATATATGTTCTATGGCAGGATGATGTTATTTGAGGGGCACAAATAATATAGGTCATTAGGGGTGAGGACTCATAAAACTTTGAGGCACCTTCTCTTGGTGTGCGCCCTTGGTAATATCCTGGAGGAAATTTTGAGAACGAGACCCACCAGTAGGAAATCCACATTGCATAGTTTCATTGGATGTTCCTATCTACAGACGTGCATATTGTTCCTTAGTCCTAAATATTATTATTAATGGGTATTACAACTCACGCACTTAGATGTATTGACAAAAACTGTGACGACACACTGTTCGCAGCGAGGTAGGATACATAGGGTGCATCATGAGTAATACTGCATTTATAGATAACACAAGAAAGTATTTTTCTCTTTTGTTCCATAACAGAAGTAGATATCTCAGGCCCTTTGATGGAATTGATATAGCCTATGTAAATATATGGCCATGGTAAGGAATGAGCAAGTTCAATTTCAGAAAGTCAAAGAAATAATAATCAAGAACATGGGTTGATGGAACTAGCATGCAACCAACATGATTAGAGATATCGAGACAAAGGGATTATATTACACGGTAAGCATTCGTATGAGGTGACATGTCAATGCGGCATCAACATCTTTCTCTTGGGTGCATTTACCCGTTACTAAACAGTAATCTTGGACTATTGGCAAGCCCACCTAATTCCAACAAGAAAGAGGTCTAGAGGGTCACACACTAAGTGTGTCAATGTATCTCAATTAAATATTAATTTACCATGTTAAATAAATATTATTCCCAAATGTGGTTTAATAATTATTTAAGGTTTCCTGATCGTATTTATTTTGGCACTACTTATTTGAGAGAATATATTTTGGGCAAAATAATATATTTATTAGTGAGTAATGAAGTTACATTTATTTAAGAAATAAATATCCATTACTCATGGTCTAATAAATGTGGTGGATTAAATAAAGAAAAATGGAAAATAAAAGTACCCGCTGTGTATATTAGATATACACGCAGTGTAGTTTTATGGATAACAAGTACACGCCATGTGTTAAGGATTACACACTGTGTAGTTTTTCTAGTCGGGATTTTGAGGATATAATATGATTTTATTAAATGATATTTATTATAATCAGCATGGGATCATGTCAAGGAATTAATAATTTGACAAGTGGGTTTTCAATAGGAGTTAATGAAATAAATAAAACGCGTAATGCATTTGTTTATTTTCCTAACTCTATAACCTCAAACCTGATTATAATTATCCTCATAACCCCAACACTTTTCCCCAATATTTGTGCACAAGAATTCTGGAGAATTCTTTCAAGGCCAAAAGAACTTCTTCCTCTAAGAACGCTCTCAAGACCGAGAGAGATCCTCCTCCATCGGATCAAGGTGATCGAATGCGGACATCGCAATCGAAGGTTCTTCTACGCTAGCACCGGGAGATCCCTTTGGCGATGTCTAGAGATATGTGGCACACGTGTGGATCACCGCTATAGGAATCCTTCACTTGTATTCTATGACGCAACAATGGATCACAAGATCCTGACTGGAGACATCAACTAAGAATAAATTCCACAAAGGTAATTCTTGTGAATTAATTAAATTAATTATAACCAACATATGATGATCCTATCTCTATGGTTCCAGGACTCCCTCTTTTTTTTTCATTATTCATTCTATTCCAAAGATCTGGCATTTTATATCATGACAGATCTTGGTTTGAATGTTGTTTAATGCTAAAATTAAAGGTGGGAGACCCACCAACGTGCTTCCACTGCACCCGGAACCTAAAATATATACAATAATGTGTGAGATTATGGTTCCCTAATTTATGCATTTCCTTCACTATGAAATATTTTTTTATTATCTATGAGATTTTTGTATCGATATTGTCCATTAATGATTTTTTTTCATAAAGATATTGATTAAGGGGAATGTGTGTTAATTTACTGACCTATCTATATTATTTATTTTTTAACTAATCATGAAATTCATTTATTATTAAAAGGATTATTTCTTCAGTTATTTACCACTCCACATTTCTTATAAAGTTTTCATTCATGATAGATTCGACTTTAAGAAAATCATACTTTTTATTAATGAACACACTTATTTTATTTCATTTCATCTGTATATAATGAATGAAACATCCATTTTTTCAATTGGTTGATAAATATTACCCTCACTATTTTTATTTCACGATTTCTGTTATAATGAGTGACTATAGTATAAATTTAGTCTACCAGGAATACTAGACAATTTCATCTTTCAGGATGAGATTTATTGTATCTTATGGCATTGTAATAAAGTAACCACTAGATCTAGGATACTGGGTTCATGGTTCTTACTAGTGGCATAATAAGGTCTGGTATTGTTTGATATCTTATGTTCTAATGATGAGAAATAATCCAACACTCGTGGTTACGATGGAATACCACCTTACAAACCGATGTAATTTGGCTTGCATCATCAAATCAAATGGATTTTCCTAAATATGAGAATTATGAATATATATAATAGATATGAAATAATATTAATTCATAAAAATTAATATACCTCCCACTTATTCATCATATTATCCATTAAGGTAATGATATTATCACTCGTGTGTCTATACAACCTATAATGTCCATGAAGTGGTAAGAATAATTTTCCATGTCCAAAATTTTAGAATGTTTTAAAAAATGCATCAAATTAGTCAATATGAAAAGTTATAATAATAATTTTTGTCTAGAGATGATGGAACTATATCCTATACATAAGAACTAGAACATCCACAACAAAACACACATGAGAAACAGAAGCAGCTAACACCCAAAACATTAGTAATAATGAAATATTATTAACAAAAAATGTTGAATGATGTTATAATTATATTATAAATGATATTATAAATTTTTATGGGAACATTGTATAAATCAATCACATGTGTAAAATAATTGAATAGGATATTGAAGCACGCACAACTAAAATGGATCTTGAAGTAAGAGATTTTATCTCAATTTCATTTCACTAAGGAATATTGTAATGTTATACACCTAATTTCATAGTATGGTGTACATGTTTCCACTTTTACACGTAATATCCTGAATACATCTTATTTCCTGGTATTTTATTATTTAATTTGAATTATATCATTAAAATAGATTTGAATTTAAAATTTCTTAGAGGTAATGAATTTGATAACTCAATTTCTTTGCATTGGGTTATATTACTTATTCATTGACTTTGATATTTGTAAGATTATGTGTGTAAGGATTTTTTATTACATTTTTTTTATTTCCACCTATTTTATATATACTTACAATTGATAAAAATAATTGACTCATTGATTAATTCTCAAATCAAGGTTATGATCATTGTAAGGGTTTCTCTTCTAAAATTGTATTCTTTAGGACATATTTCATGTTATACACAAAGATTATTTTATTACGTGTATTTACTAACCATTTGATATGTTATATCATGAAAATATTTATATTCATGGTATTTAAGGTTTAATTTGATATAATTACTTTCATGTGGATTACTATTCAAGAACCACTAATGTGGTAAGATATAAATGATCAATCTCATTTTGGTGGCCACTTTTTATGCTTTACTTTACATTAAACAACATTATTTTATCATTTTATAATAAAATACTACAAAAATTTTCTACTCTTTGTATTCATGATTTCTTCAAGACATAGCCCCATTTTTTCTCTAAATAATTCTCTTCATTATGATATATTTATTTTTAAATAAATTAAAACTTTTCAATTTCTTCTATTACATCCAACAATAAGATTTTCTTTCCTTACATGAAACACTTATTTTATCATTCATTAAATATAACTCTCAATTTATATTTCATTATAAGTGACTTTAAGTTTCTCCAATAGCTTACATTATGCATAATACTGCGTTTTAACGAACATCAATATATTATTAAAATATTATTATTTAATATAATTTTTATAACCAAGTTAGTAAATAGAAAGGTATGAATGGAAATAAATAACATATGAAAATATATAGTATAATCAAGTTCATTTTTTATCTATGCATTATTAATTAAATAAGAATTATTTAATTGAAAAAAAATATTTTTGAAAAACTGTTTTTTTTCTAAATGACGGATTAGTCACTCATTAGATACATAATATAATATTAATTTTTACCAATTTTATAAAATTTATATGAAACATTAAACATCATTTTTGAAATCATATTATCAAGATTATATTAAGGTGAATTCTTTGTATTTTTATGAGAAGCATCATTTTTTGAGGAACGTGAAAAATGATGAATTTTAATTAACAACTACCTTTTTGTTTAAAACATTTATAATGATAAAATATAATTTGAATTGGTTATAAAGTGAAAATAGATATATTTTATATCCATTTATCCAATTTAGGTCATCGGAATAATTTTTATGTTGAATTTGGATATAAAATCACTATAATAATTGGATCATTTTGTCTTTAAAAATCCACTTTCTCGACACGTCCACAAGATTATTTTTAAATTAAATTTTGACAGATTTGTGAATTAAATTTAAAAAAATTCATTGTATACTTTGAATCCTAATAATTTATAAATTCTAATAAGATAAACAATTTTTTTCCCAAAATGAATAGTGAATATAGTAAAAACTAATTAATGCAGTTAAGGTAAAAATTAGTTTACCGGGGGGTGTTAAACTAAAATGGTAAGGGTATAATTGACTAATAAAAATTCATAAAAACAATTTTATTGTATAATTTCTACCATTAAACATATAATATTCACTAATGAACCATTATTGACCCCTTTTAAATATTTATATTGTGTAATAACTCAATTCTTTCCAAAAATAACAACTGTTCCCTCTCCCCAACATATAAAAGGACACCCCTCTCCTCTACGCATCACACCTTAGAACAACTTTGAAACAAAAATAACATGGAAAAATAACTTCCCAACATATATCCCCTCATACGTGAAGACTAATATTTGCAGAAATATATCCTAGGAATACATTATTTAAAACCTATAGAGGATACTTGAAGAAGAGGTAATGTTATTCAATGGGCGTTTTTAAATAATTTATTTCTAAAACTACCTCAATTCATATTAATTAATGATTATATAATAAAATATTTATTTTAAATATGTTGGTATTTTGTTATAATAATGAATGGACCCAGAAAAATATCCACATCAATCATCTGGGTTATAAAATCATCGTTCAAGTGAACATCAAACTACCGCCTCACAAATTGAATTCATTAATTCTACCATCACAACTTTTCAATGTTGTGTATGATGATTATTCTATAGTTTATATATATATATATATGATATTTATAACATAATTATACCTATTAATCCATTATATCATATTTGTTTTTTTTAATTTCCATTTTTAGTGGATATGATAACGTGGCTCGTGTGTACAGTAGACTATCGCCTCATAAAGATATGTGATTCATCTTTTAGTAACACATTACATTGAAGGTGATAAAGATAATGTCAATGAAAATATGTGATATAAATGAAATTATTATAATATTCATGACATATTTAAAATTCATGAAATATAATATATATCATTTTCTTTCTCCCCTTTTCACTCACGTAAAGATGAAAACTTCGTTTATATACGTGTGGACATATGTATTTACAATGCAATGTGACTCTATTTTCATTACCATGATACATGGATGATATATATAGGTATATAATTTGGTATATATGATATTATTACTATTATATAAAGGTAAAATGTTACTTACCTCTTTTACATATTAAATAGTGAAAAATAGAAATGTTTCTCATGTGTGTGTACAGTCTACAATCTCTATGATCATAACAGACCTCATTTTTCATAACCATCATTCAAGATTGATATTTAAATTAAAATATATTTCAAAATAATATATTAGTTTTATTTTTATTATATATAATATTTAAATAATAATATAAACATGGACCAAATCATTTATGAAGAAACACACATGAGAATACAAGGCAATTAACCTCTAGGATGACAATAATAATGAATGATTACTACTCATTAGGTAAAAAAATTTATAAAAGGATAATATATGATGGTACAAATATTAATATGTTTATTTAATATGTTATAATTTTTTCAAACCATTATACTATATATTTAACAACTATTAACAAAAGGATTCTTGAGGTAAGGGATTTTGTTTCATGTTCATTTTATTAAGGCATGCTATAATTTTATACACCTAATTACTTTTATATGGTGAATATACATCCCATTGGACATTTAATATCATGATTAATGTATCATTAACTATAATTTATGTTTTAAATTTAATTATTTTATCTAATGTGATTTAAATTAAAAGCTATGAAGTTGTAAATAATTTCATAACAATATTTCATTTCATTGGGTTATATTATTCCATTGATGTAATAGATATCAAAAGATTTAGTTTATAATAAATTTTATTTGTCTTATTTTATATTTACATTTTTTATGTAGATTTAATATTTATAAAAACAATCAATTCATTGATTAATTCTCACTTAAACGTTATGATTATTGTAAGGGTTTATTTCACCATCTCATTCTAATCAATATTTCTTTTTCTTGAATTTCAATTTAATGAAATTTTTTGATAAATTTTCAATAAACCCATTGAATTTTCTTACAATTTGGTAATTAAATATATTTTTAAGTAATAGTACCAATATCCACTTATAGATACATATTTTTTTTATAAAATGTTTTTATGAAAATATAACTTCTTTTCTCTCTCTGAATGAAAATATGTTTTCTTCTGAAAACATATTTTCTAAAAAAATTAGAAAATGTTTTTATCTATATAAAAATGATTTATCAAAATAATTTTCACCCTATTTTTCTTTGTAATATTTTTTAGAGGAATAATTATGTCATTTTATAGTTAATCCCTATTTTTCTTTTGCTGGAAATAGGAATGGAGTCTTCTAATCATCTTATAAACAAGGAACTTACCAAACCTTTTTATAGTGAAAATGAATTTTGTTTTTAGATTTTATAAAATTTATGGAATTACTTGATGTTGTTACCTTCCTATCATTTAATTTTCCTTTGAATCTTTACAATGGCGTTTTTAAAGAATTTTTGGTAAATATATTTTCAAAGAAATGGATTTAAAAAAAGATTTATAAAATAAAACTGATATTTTCTTCAAGAATGTTTTTAAAGATATTTTTATGGTGTTTATATTCATTAATGGAAATTACCATTTATTTTTATTCCAATGGGTATATTTTAAAACTTCTTTTTTCTTCCACTGTATGTGTTGTAATTATTTGGTTCATGGAATGTTTTTACATTCAATTAATTTATTAATTTCTGTAGTTGCTAACTTTCCCTTGATACATTTAGTTTCATATGATTGTTGGAAAATAAATTTCAATGAAATATCCAACATGTATATATTAATTTAATAAACTATATATAAATATAACATACAATGTTCTTATATTGAATGTTATTTTTAATCTGGGAAAATATTGATATATATGTATCATTTACTCTATATAGATATTTGATGATAATGAAAAAATTTTAATACAATAATTGGTTATTCTATATATTACGAATCCCTAGGTCCTACCATGATGGTGGGCCTGATATTAAATATTCTCTCAATACATTAGAAATTTTCGTGGGTCAAACAAATTAAGAATTTGTTAAATGAGTTTCTACCTATAGTTTCAAACCATCTTGTGAAAGGGCTTGATGATATTTGTATAATGATTCCCAAGATCATGAAATCCTATAATTAAGCATTTCCTTTAATAATAACTCAATTATTATTATCCATGATATCTTCCAAATGATATTATCATTGTATGAATTTCATTTTTAGTTTATTATTTAAAGGAAATTTGTTTTCAGTTATTTACAATACCATATTTATTGTACCTTATCTATCTATTTTAAGGTATTTTGTGATTAGTTTTTTACCATGTCATATTGATTATGATTATTTAATCATGATAGTTTCTCATATACATTACCCTTAATAATAATTTTTTTCCACCCTTATTTCATATCATTTTCAGGATTACATGAAGTGTACTATATTTGATATTCAAGGACATTCTAGAGGGAATAATGTTGTTATAAAAATAGAATTATTTTGTAATTTTTGTTTTGAAATATAATTTTAGATTTTTGTTTGTATCTAGTTTACCAAAACCAATAAACCATTTTGTCATTCGGGATGAAATTAATTGCCTCTTATGTCAAATTAGTAAAGAAGACACCAGATTTTGGTAACTACGGTCAGGTTTACTACAGTTAGAATAAAATGAGGTTTTGTAGAAATTTTTGGATCTAGATTTAGGAAAACCTATATTAGGAAACATAACACTATGATAGGTTTTGATCATATGTTTATTAAGACATCATAATGTTTTTAAATGAAATATATTATTTGGGTTTTACTATCAATAAATACCTATTTGGATACTACAATTAGACGTGGTTCTAGAACATAGGTACCTAGGGGTAATAAATTTAAAAAGGGTTCATTGGGATTGACATGTTCATCACTTGGTTCTTGAAAATAGTCCTTACTATTCTATTGATTTCACACTCATGGAATATTATTAGGATAATTAACATTTTTATTTACAAAACATTATGAAGGATTTTAATAAATAAGGAAAATTAAGTACCTAGGTTAAAAATAATGTGTATTAAATTAAAAATAAGGTGCCTCATAGGAACAAGAAAAGGATTTATGTTTGTAAAATAAGAGAATAATGTAACAAATTTCTGTGAAAAAATGAAAATAATGATGGAAGGAAACAAATATCTTCATAGGGATCGATTTATATTCATCATATTAAATGTAGAGAAATAAGATGTAATCCGGCTCAATGTCCTCAATTAAAGGTTAACTCCTAGGCCATGAAAGGATATATGTTGAAATAAAGTAGTTTAAATATGTATTTGGATTTTGGAATTATATATATAAATATTTTTTATCAATGAAATTTTGTTATAATAAGCATGAAACAATTTTGGATTCAGTAAAATTTTATATGAATAAGTGTCCTCATTAACTAAAGTGTTATGGATAAGAAAATTGGTTTATGATTTTAAGGCACCACATTATATCAATGTATTAAACACCTCCTTTTTAGGTTTTATATGATAGTATTCTACCAATATTAAGGATATTTTGATAGAAAATTATTTCAAGTATCTATTTTAATGGAAAATATATTTGAATAATAATGCCTTTACATTTTATAGACATGAGTTTAAAAGCATTGAAAACTTTTAGTATTTAATATGATCATTAATAAAATTATAATAAATTTTAAAAAATTTTATTATTATATGTAAAATAATTAGTATTGAAAATTTTAGTAGATAGGTTATTTGATGATTAATTTTATTTCAGGTATTTTTTTTCAGTTTTTTGGAAATGTTATATGATTAATATTAATATAGTTTAGAAAAAGGAAACCATATATTTTGTGTAACAAACCATCACATTCAACAAGGATGCATGGCTTGAACCCATGATTGAAGAATGATAATCTTTTAGTATTTACAACTATCCTATGTAATGTCAAGGTTAATATGTCACTATTATTTTGGTAAAATATTTTCTAAATTAATATTAATGATGAACCAGTGGTGATAATTTAGAGGTTTAGAGATTAATTTATTATATTGGAAAAAATGTGCTAACAATATCAGTTCTGGAAAATAGTAAGAGATAGAAAAAATGAATTTTCACTCTTTCATGGATCTTACGATCCGTTAAATGTTAATTTGGGTTCCTCAAGAAACAAAAATCATTTTTTGGATATTCATTTTTTGATATAAGTAATGAATTGGAAATTGATCATAACATAACGAAAAGATGCAATTATTACTATGAAATTGAAAAATATCTTGTATACATATTTATTTGTTCTTAAATAGTAAAAGAATTTATAAATTTTTTCAAAAGGTTCTATAAAAATATTAACCTATTAAATTCATATCTGATGAATTAGATAGACTTTTATATCATCACAAATTTATATAATTTAGGCCCTTAACATATTATTGATAATTCATTATCTTGTGATCAGTGACCTCAATCACTCTCAATAATTATTTTTTATTTTATTCCAAGTTCATATTTTCAATTACCACCAATGTTATCCAACTTCAAGACCTTGGTATATGTTACTCCATATTACCTTGGTATATTCTTATCTTAGTAATAAGAGGATATTTTATCAACCCTTTTTAGGATGAGGGTTTTTCATTTTTTTTAAAAAATTAGAACCTTTAACTACCAAGATCATGTTTAAATTTTATGGGTGAGTTTTATTTATGGTGGTAATAATGTGACACCCCTACATGTTAAAACAATAAAAATTTATTCAATAGAGTATGATATATGCAACAGTAAGAATAGATTATAATATAACACCCCTACACATTATGATGTATTTAATTTTAAACAATTCAACATCATCAATCACATGTTTCACACAAAATAATGAGTATGTATTTCATTACCAAAAAAACTGAGTTTCTATTGAGTTACATGAAAGAATGAGTTTATCTTTTATTTCATGTAATAATAATTTTCTTCTATATCTTGTGTAACACCCAAGACCGAGTTTTAGTGAACAATAATATATTTTTAAAATATTATTATTTAATATAATATTTATAAGATATATGTTAAACATGATGTTATGAATATGATTAAATAACTTATAAAAATATATATTTTACACATTTTCATTAGTTATCTTTTTACTAGTAATAAAATAAGAATTATTTTGATGAAAAATAAATATTTTCTGAAAAATTGAGTTTTTTAAAAAGATATATTACTTTCACTTTACAATCATAATATAAAGATAATTTTTACCACATTAAGAAAAATTAATTGAAAATTTAAACTTATTTTTAAAATAGGAATATATAAATTATCCTATGGTGTATTTTTGATATTTTTCTAATATTTTTCATTTTTTGATGAATACTGAAAAAAAAAGAATATAAATTGAAAATTTTATTTTAATTTACATAATTAATAATGTTAAATTATTTTTTGAATTTATTTTATAGAAAAATTAGATCAATTTGATATAAATTTATAAAATTTTGTTCATTGGAATCATTTTAATATTTAATATTTAAATTAATCTAATGCAAATTTTGAACATTTTTCTTTAAAAACATGTTTTGTAGACATTTATGCGAGATTAATTTGAAATTAAAATTTCCCACTTTTTTCAATTGAATTTAGAAAAATGGATTAAATATTTGGAATCATAAAAAATTATAATATATAATATGGTCAACATATTTTTAAAAAAAGTGAATACTAAATGTTGTAAAACTTAATTACCATAGTTAAGGAAAATATGAGTTTATCATGGGGGTGGGGTGAAAAATAAAATGATAATTGTAGAAATGAATTATATAGTTTTTTAAAAACTATTTTATGGAAATATTTCTACCATACCACCCTTATTGTTTTATAATGGCCTATTTTGGACCGTTTTGACATATGAAAAACATGGGAGCACTCAATTCATTACAATAATACCATGTGTGTTCTCTCCCCTACATATAAATTTCCACCCCTATCTTCCCTACATAAAACCTTAAAAACAAATTATTTTGACCAATATCATCATAAATGACTTCCCAAACCCACATATAGCAGCCTAATTTTGGGACAAAATATAACCTATGAAGGGAGTTTTATAATTATAAAGAGAATACCTGAAGAAGTTGTAATAATATTCAACGAGCAATATTATTTTATATCTTTATCCACATATTTAAATTTTAAGGAAACCATTCAAATATAAAAACCATTGTTTTGTCCCTATACTGAAATGTTTTTTAAGTAATTTTATGACCTATAACCATCTCCACCTTTATCAAATGTGTTACGAAATTTCAATTTGTGTGTACGATGGTCTTCCGCATCATGAAACAATGTCATTCATTATTCTATTACAATATTTCATGGATGGTATGATTATATATATAATATATATATGATATTTATAACATATTTATACCTATAATGTAATTATATCATATATAATGTTTTTGCATTCCTATTTCACAACGAGGAGGCTGGAAGGACCGACGCGCCTGACGGTCAATCTTGTGGAGGGCTGAGTTCTGCTCGATTTCTCAGATCAGGTATATCAGTCTTCATTTCGAAACGACCAATGGTTCATTGTCCAATGATCCGTGGACCTAATTTCCAATGGTAGGCGATAGCTGGGAGGTTCGGCCAGCGATGCTTGAGAACTCACATTCGTCGAGAGGATGGGAAGTCCGGATCATCGCACCCTTTTGGGGGGAAATTATTGCCTTTTTCGGTACTCTCTTATAGATTTAAGACGCATTCATATGTTCAAGAATCATTGGTTTATACCCAAGAATAGTATCCATGGATTACTCTTGGTTGGAAATGGTCACCTGAACGCAGGGATTCAGAATCATTTAGGCCAGAGATTTACCATCCCTCATTGGATTAGTGACTCCGAGGAGTTTGGGCTCATTGAGATGGCACTGACTTGAAGACTTATAACTGAGCTCTCTGGAGTTCATTATTATCCAGGGAGGATAGATAATGACTTGATCAATTGGATCGAACCCATGAGGCTGTATTCCTATGTATCCTTGTGAGAGGAATTAGAATACACGTAGTTCGGTGCCACTTGACGGGACACATCACCTTTTAAGGTCTTACGATAAGGACCCAATCGTACAGTTTAATGTCTTGTGGCAAGGACACCCGAGTGAGATATTCCCGGTCAATGTCGGTGCGGGAATTACGCCGAAACAGCCCGAATTGGTATTGAACCTCAGGGAGGATTCCTACATACCCTACTTAGGGGACAAGTATCAAAACCCATGTAGTTCATTCGACATTAGGGCTTACATGTGGGAGTTGCCTGTTATTGGGATTGATCCTAGAGGTGGCGTCCTACATACCCCGCTTAAGATATAGGGATCAAAACCCACGTAGTTCGTTTTGAGGGGAATGATTGGGAATTACCCATGTTTAGTGTCCGGAATTGGGATTGAAACTTAGAGAGGCTTCCTATGTACCCTGCTTATGAGACAGGGATCAAAATCCACATAGTTCATTTGAGATTAGGGCATACACGTGGGAGTTTCCTATTATTGGGATTGATCCTCGAGGAGGCGTCCTACGTACCCTGCTTATGAGACAGGGATCAAAACCCACGTAGTTTGTTTTGAGGGGCCTGATTGGGACTTACACATGGTTAGTGGCCTGAATTGGGATTGAACCTCAGGGAGGCTTTCTACGTACGTTGTTTAGGAGATAGGGATAAAAACCCACGTAGTTCGTTTGAGTTTAGGGCTTACTCATGGGAGTTTTCCTGTCATTGGGATTGAGCCTCAAGGAGGCATCCTACGTACCCTGCTTAAGAGATAGGGATCAAAACCCACGTAGTTCGTTTTTAGGGGCATGATTGGGACAAACACATGGTTAGTGTCCTGAATTGGGATGGAACCTCGGGGAGGCTTCTTACGCATCCTACTTAGGAGACAGGGATCAAACCCTACGTAGTTTGTTTTGAGGGCCATCGTTGTGCGGACGCTGTGACCATCACAAATCTCTAATCCCACGCGAGTCATGATTAGTGTGAGAAACAAGAGAATTCAATATACTTGTCAAGACTCACACATTCTTCCTACTTAGGGAAGGGGAGGAAGACGACGAGCAGAGGAGAAGGCTGGGACCACTGGACTCTCCTTCTCCCTGGTGTTGGAGGAAGGTAGGAGTCGGGCAGTGGAGCAATGAACCTTTCGTGATGAGAGGGGAAGGGCCATTGTATTCTAGAGAGTATGATGTGGGGCTTACTCTATGAGGGATTCCCATGATGTCTTCCTCATGTCCAGCCATGAGGGCATCCCAACCCACTGGCGGGTTGAGGCCTTCACCTATTCGTTAGTGCACAAGCGGGATAATTCCAAGGGCATTGGAATCAGTCCGAACAAAGGGAGATTAAAAGTGTGAATCACATTCTCAACATTTGGAATGTAATTAGGGTGGCATGGTGATGGAGGATAACTGTTTACCAGGTTCGAAACACAGCATCCATATCGCGTTAGCCATAAATGGTGACAAACAAATGAGGGTCGACTGTTGACTGTGTTCGAAACACAGGACCTGACTCAATGTGTTGTCCAAAGCCTTCAGAGGCATTGGCCTAGGACTGTAGGTGAGCCGATGTGGCATGGGACCAGGCAGTTAGGGGGTCCCTTCAGACATGTAAGTGGATGATGATCCGAATGAAGGACACACAAGGCGTGAGGTGGAGTGATGGAATGTTTTAACAGATTCCAATTCTCTTTAAATTATGCCATAATAATCATGGCATTAGGCATCTTATTCTTGGAGAATAAGGCATATCTTATTAGAAGCAAGAGGCATCCTATGTTTGGCACATAGGGTGTACTACAGTTTATAGTCATGTAGATTGGACTATTGACATCTCATGCTTGGGGCATAAGACATCTCTCATTTGGAGTAAGAGACATCCTACGTTTGGAACATAAGGATTACTACAGTTTAAAGTCATGTAGATAGTACTATTTCCATATTGTTTAACGTTATATGGATAGGACGAGGGCCATATAGTTTAATGTCATGTGGTCAGGATGACTAGGTAGGAGATACCTAGCAATGGTTGGTGAGGGACTTACGCAAGGGTGGCCCTTTCTGGATAAACCTAAGAGAAGGAGCTAGGTAATAGGTTTATAGGAGAGTCATGAGGAGTATCTCGACTCATTGTATATATAGGACGGATGTTACGGTGGCATAAGGGTGTAATAGAAAGTATTTTTGATCCACCCCGAAAAGTCCACGGTGCGACTCTCCATTTTTCATGGGGGTCAGTGAGGGTAGCGAAGGGACCAGCCTGAAGGGCCGAGATAGTAGTGCGGCACTGAACCTGAGCTAGGGTGTGGGGGTTCCACCCCCGTGGTATGGACCATGGAGTGCATGGGGTTTCCCACATGGAGTTGGCCGCAGAGAGACTGGATGCGAGGGAGCTGGTCGTGTAGGGTGTTCGTGGAGGAGCGAGCCTTATAGGAGCTGGCCACATAGGAGATGGCCACGGAGGGTATCCGAAGAGGAGCTGGCCGTATAGGAGAAGTCATGGAGAGGCTTTCTGTTAAGGGTGTCCATGGATGAGATGGTCGCGAAGGAGGCGGGCCGCATAGAAGCTGTCCGCATATGAGATGGCTATGGAGGGTATCCGTGGAGGAGCTAGCCACGTAAAAGATGGCCACATAAGAGATGGTCGCGGAGGGTATCTGCAGAGGAGCTGGCTGCATAGGAGAAGCCATAGAGAGGCTGTCCGTGATGGGTTTCTATTTATGAGATGGCCACGGAGGAAGCAGGCCGCGTAGAAGCTGGCCGCCTAGGATGTCCATGAAAGAAATGGCCGCTAAGGGTAGGTCGCGTAGGAGAAGGCCACATGTGGTTCGCATTTTGGTTTCCCCTCTAGGCGTAATAGTGCATCTTCGGATGATATGGAGTCCGCGGATGGTCGCGGAACATTACCTCCATGAGAGATTTCTCCAGCCTCTCCCCACGGGTTTTCACCTCACCATTTTTGGTGCCCCTCGTTGACTATTTATAGAGTCATGAAGAAGTTGTATTGATGGGGACATGGAACTTTTTGCGGAATCCCATGAAGGAATCCCCACCTGCGGAAGACTCAGTCCACCAGGGATTTTTGGAACCAAGATTCGCGAGATTTCTCCATGGTTTCATACCTCTCTGCTTCTATTCTACGAATGATGAGGTTCACAGCCGCATACAGCTTCCGCCTCCTTTTTGTGAGTGATGATGTTCGCAGCCGCATATGGATTCTACCTCCATTTCGCAAGCGACACGGTGCGTGGGATTGAGGTTTACCAAACCGGCCACGTACTGTTGCTGGGAGCTGGTAGGCGGACCAGTTCGGTCCTTTCCCAAGTCTGGGGGTAATTGGATTTCCCCCTTGCGAAATTTTCAAGACCCTAAAAATGCCCCCCATCAGAATAGGGTCCGATCAGAATAAAGAAGAGGCTATTCTAATGTAGAGTGGTCCTGAAACATGGTGAGTGATTGGACAATGCTCTAAATTTTTCTTGAGCCAAGGGGATCAACGAGCATAGTTTGACTACTGCAAGGGTTTTGTAGAAAAACCCTACAAACATTTTTTCTTTTTTGTCCATACCCTAATTCTTTCGTGGGCCCATTTGGTGTGGACCCAGGAGGTATGACCCGTATTTTTCTTAGGTCTCCCTTTTTGGGTTTTCGGCCTAACGGGCTTTGTGCCTCTTTTTGTAAGCGGTTTAAAGTCCCACCGTCAAGACTATTATTACTGATGTTTTAGGTCGAACATCTTTGACCAGATATGGTGGGGGTGAGGGACCCGATGAGGTTCGGTTTATTAAAATATGTCTCAATACCTTTCAGAAGAATGTGGGGAGAACATGTTTAGATTTGAACAACATGTAGGGCATGTCTCAAGGCATGGAAGCCGCATCAGCGTGTAGAAGTAGGAAAGCATTACATAAGGAAGACTTGCCTTTGTTAGACGGGTCGGGGGAAATCAATATGCAGAGCCGCTAAGGGAATGGTATGAATATTGGTGAAAATGTGTCCTTAAGTCAATGACTATCCATTTATGATGGCTTGAGGACTTCATGAAATTCCGGATTATAGAAACCACCATCGGTGGCTTGGAGAATTATGAAAACCACCAGGGGTGGCTCAGAAAGGGTGTGTGACATCTGAAAGGTTTTGGGAACATCTTTATTAATCAAGAGTGTGGACACATGGTCCCTTTCCTACACATTTAGTTAGAATAAATGATGGTTGGAGCTTGGCACTGTTTAAAGTCATGCAGCTGGGACATTCCTCAAAAAAATGGAATGGATTCTCTTGGTTCTCGGTTATCTCATCAGAGACGTTCCAACGTATTCTGGCTGGGTTGTGAAATAGGTTGGTAAAATGCATCTTAGAGGGTTTCTGAATCCCAGGATGGATATGTAGGCTTAGAGGACAATAGAAATATAGAGAGAAGCATTGCCTAAGGAAATCATGCCTTTGGTAGATGGGTCAGGGGCGATCAATATGCAGAGCTGTTGAGGGCATGGTATGCATAGTCGTGAAAAGGTGTCCTTAGATCAATGATGGTATTCTGCCGATAGCCGAGAAACTTCTGGGAAGTTGAGATTTGAGACCACCAGGGGTGTCTTACAAGGGTTCGGCTCTTTCTTGGTACTGAGTGTGATTTATGAGGAGAGAGTGCCTGGATACGGGAAAAACATCTGGGCTAAATTTCCTAGGAATGGATGAAGTCATCCCTTCTCATGTTGGTGTGAGACAGTGGTTTGTGAAGGTCTAGCCCGTGCACTGAGGGATAGAGGAAAGCCTCTATTCCTAATTGAACCCATGATAGGTTTCGACCATGCAGTTTAATGTCATGCGGCACAGACGGAGGGCATGATTATTATCTAACACTGTGCAGTTTATTGTCATGTAGTAAGGATGTATGGGTATTTTAAATTTCATGCAGTTTAGCGTCATGCGGTGAGGATGTGGAGCATTTTAAAGATATTGTGCAGTTTAACATCATGCAGTGAGGACATGGGAATTTTTTTAAAATCTAGGAAGAAGATTGTAGTTGGAGTCATTTCCCTGGATATTTAATGCTTGGTCTTTGCAGCTTCACGCCAGGCGGCAAAGACATTTTCCATGCAGTTTTAATCGTCATGCGGTAAAGACGTAGTTGCAAAGGCCCCTTTTGATTAGAATGCAAATGGGCTCAAATATCTCGTCATTTCCAAGATGTGGAGAGGGATTTATGGTGTAAATCGTGGTCCCGGGGCTTCGTGGGTTAGGAGAAATGATACGGGGGCTCTGAGGCCAGTAAGCGTATGGAGATAAGAAGGGTATATCCTGGGGAAATATTTCCTTTGGTAGAAGGGCTAGGGGCTATCAATATGCAGAGCTACTAAGGGCATCGTATGCATAGTCATGAAAAGGTTTCCATGGGTTAATAACTTTCCACTTACGATGACCATGGGTGGCTATGAAGATCCGCAATTATATGGGATACAAAGTCTGTTATTTAGTAAGGAAATATCTAGACATGTTGGGGATGTTAATCCCTAGTTGTTGTTAAAGATCAAAGAATTATCTGCGCTGATTTATCTTGCGCATGGGGTGTACCTTTACTCCATGCATTTTAACATCATGCGGTAAAGATGAAGAACTATTAGTTTAACGATCATAGAGTTCGGACCATTGCGTGACTATTTCTAAAATCATCGAGAGGGAAATTGAGTTAGGATGCTCTGGTATAATCTTAACAAGTGTGGGTGGATGAGGGTGTAAATTGTAACTCCGGGGTTTCCCGAATCAAGAGATATGGTATGGGGATCTGAGGCTGTTAAGCGTGCGGAGATAGGAAGACTATCGCCTGAGGAAATCTTGACTTTGGTAGATAGGCCAGGGGCTATCAATATGTAGAGCCGCTGAGGGCATGGTATGCATAGTCATGAAAATGTGTCCACGAGTCGATGAATTTCCACTTCCAATGGCCATGAATGATTATGAAAATCTGGGATCGCTCATATCACATAGTTCGGCATATGGGGATAATGGTGTCCACGCATACAAGAAACACCTTCACCATAATTTCATGTTGATTCAAAGAAGATTAGCCCTGGCTTGATGTTTGTAGATGCAGATCGTCATGCTAACCATGGGAGTATACATAGGATAACCAGGTAGGGATACCATGGAAACATTTGGATGTGAGAGGGGAATGAACTTGTAAACCACTGCTCCATAAATTCTTGGTTTGGGAGATATGATATGGGGGCTCTGAGGCTGGTAAGTGCACGGAGATAGGAAGGGTATCTCCTGGGGAAATATTTCCTTTGGTAGACAGTATAGGGGCTATCAATATGTAGAGCCTCTAAGGGCATGGTATGCATAGTCATGGAAAGGTGTCCACTGGTCGATAAATTCTCACTTCCGATGGCCATGAATGATTATGAAGATCTGAAATTATCTGGGTCATGGAGTCTGATGTATAGAGAGTATGCATACAAATTCTCAAGGAGTATTCCAATCTCGTTTTTACGTATATCTTGGGTGGGTCACGATGAAGTCCATGCAGTTTAACGTCGTGCGGTGAGGACGATGTCTGTGCAGTTTTAACGTCGTGCGGTGAGGATGAAGTCAAACCGATGTGAAAGGAGATTCCGTGCAGTTTAACGTCATGTGGTAAGGATGAGGGGTATATATAATTGTGTTTTATTTTATCGGTGGTTGGGCTAGGAGATAATATCCCGACGTCGCTACATAACCTGCGAAGGCAGGAATCTATCCTCACATAGTTCTCTTGGGGAATACACCATGTGCTGGTCTGGTCCTTACATGGGGGAAATGGGGTATTTCTAGCTTCATTTGTGGTGGCTGGGCTAGGGTGTAGAATTATGGAATCACTATATATCCTTCAAGGGCAGGAATCAAGCTGTACATAGTTCTTTAGAAGATAATACATCCCGTGAAGGTCTAGTTCATACATGGGGGAAAATGGCATTTTTAATCTTCATTCGGGGGTGGTTGCGCTAGGATGGGGGACCTTGGCATTGCTACGTATCCTTCAGAGGCAGGAATCAAGCCATACATAGTTCTATGAAAGGGATAGACCCCATTCAGGGCTGGTCCGTACACGGGGGAAGAGGGAATTTTTAATCTTATTTAATTTGGGGGTGGCTGGGCCAGGATACAGAATCCTAGCATCGCTACGTATCCTGCAAGGGAAGGAATCAAGTTGTATGTAGTTCTCTGATATCCGTGTAGTTTAATGTCATGTGGTGAGGAAGAAATACTCTTAGTTTAGGGTCGTATAGTTTGGACCATTGGGGCTTGGAAGTTTAACGTCCTGTAGATCGGATGATAACTACTTTTGATTATGCAAAATACTTCTTCAAAAATCTCACATTTGTAGGAGTGGTAGTGAATTTCCCATCCATAGAGATCAGGGAATATGCTCCATTGGAGTAGAAATTGTGTATAACATATGGTCCCTCCCACTTGGGCTCCTGCTATGGAGGTTTCTTTCTGGGTATCATTAGGGTCCAGAGGACCAACACCAATTCTCCTTCCAAGAAAGACCAAAGACAAACCTTTTTATTGAAGGCTCATGCGATCCAGTTCGGATATACTACCAGATGGTGAAAAGTGTGCAACCGCTTCTCATCTAGCTATTCTAATTCACCTAGCCATTTTTCTGATCACTCATAATTTGATAACTAATCACAAATGGCAACACAGAGCGAGGGAAATTGGATCTCAATGGGCAAGGCCTCTTCTATTCCATATACTAATGAGTATGGAGTAGCCCGAGTAGTGGTGTGTATGGTGGTTCGATAAGCCCATAATGCATGAAAGAGTTTATCCGGCTATGATTTCTTATCTTTGTCCTTGATTTTCTGGAGATTGTTGGACAGGGTCTTGTTGAATGTCTCTATCTGTCCGTTGGCCGCTGGATGGTAGCGGGATGAGTGGTTACACTTGATACTATATTCTCGGTACAATTTCTCCAATTCAACAGAGAAGAAGTTGGTGCCATTATCCGTCAGTATGGTATGAGGGATGCCAAATCTAGTGATGATATTGGTTTTCAAAAACCTGACAATGCTTCTTGCCCCTACTTCATTGATGGGTACAACTTCTGCCCATTTGGAAAAAAAATTAGTTGCTGTGAGGATGTACTTCAATTGTGTGGCCGTGGCGGGAGGATATGGTCCCATGACGTCCATTCCCTAGATGTCAATGGCCAGGAGTACATGGCCTGATGATGTAACTATGGGGGTTAGTGAATGAAGTTGGCATGAATTTGGCATGAATGACATTTTGTGGTAATGTTCTCACAATCCCGTGTCATGGTGGGGCAATAGTACCCAAGACTTCGAACCCAATGGGATAGCTTAGACCCTGACTGGCGTGCTCCACCTACTCCAGCATGCACTTCAGTCATGACAAAAGCAGTTTCTTCTCCATCAATGCATCTAAGGAGGGATCCGTCAAGGCCTCATTTGTAGAGGACCTCTTGTTGACCTGTGTCGTCGTATATGACAAAGTTGATTGCGCTTCTCTGTATTTTCTCTCATTCCTCCATGTCTGATAGATGTTCTCCCCTTTGAAGATAATTTCCAATAGGAGTCATCCAGCCGGTGGTAGGAGCGTATGGCTCAGGGGCAGGACTGACTTCGTTGATTTCTTCCATCTTAGTCTGAACAAATGGCAAGACCACTTGACAATGAGCAATAATGAAAATTGTTTCATCCCGGTCTGGGTTATCTAGGGTTGTGGCCGCGTTAGCTAATGCATTGTCCTAGGAATTCTAAGACCAAGGAATATAGGCCAATGTTGCTTCTGTGGAGAACTCCTCCATTAACCCACGGGCATGGTCAAATAGGGGAATTAACTCCTCATTTTTAATAGCATAGTCACCATTCAATTGCTTGATGACTAGTTCTGAGTCACCTTTTACCTTAAGGTGTTGTACTTGTGCCCGGAGTGAGAGTTCCAGGCCTACAATGAGGGCTTGATACTTTGCCTCATTGTTCACACATCCTTCTAACAGGGGGAAAGAATATAGAGAGACTGCCTTTTCTGGGGACATGAGTATAATCCCAAAAACCACCTTGTTAAATTTGGGATCCTCTATCCTTTTCCCTGTTGGGCTTCGGGATGCATCGTCGAAGTAAATTTTCCTTGTTGGAAGCTCCTCTTGAACTGAGAATATGTCTTCATCGGGTAACTCAATGTCGGGTGTGGTGGTCCCTGTCAAGGGGTGATCTGCCATAAAATCTACTAATTCCAGACCTTTAATGGAATTCTGAGGCACAAACTGGATGTCAAACTATTGGAGGATGACTGCCCATTAGGATAGGCGCCCAGTCAACATTGGGAAGCTGAGGATGTACTTGAGTAGGTTACTACGCAAGACCAGATTGACTTCAAGATGCTGTAGATAATGTCGCAATTTTTTAACTACAAAGACCAAGGCCAAACAAATCTTCTCAATGTTTGAGAATCGGGTTTCAATGTCGATCATGGTTCGACTGAGGTAAAAGATACTATTTTCACTTCCGGTGTCATTTTTCTGTGTGAGGAAGGCTCCCATTGACCACTCTAGGGCCTTCACGTATAGGATAAGAGGTCTTCCTTCAACCGGGGTCATGGGCACCAGTGGGCTTAAGTGGTACTTCTTTTGGCTATCGAACGCCTCATGGAAATCATCTATCCCTTGGTACATAACCCTCTTTTTCATTAACCTGGTGAATGGAAAACATTTTTCTACCAGGTTGGATATGAACCACCTAATATAGGCAAGGTTACCTTGGAATCCTCTCAACTTAGTGAGATTGCGGGGAGGTGGTAAACCAATGATAGAATATGTCTTTTTAGGGATGAATTTGATGCCACAATGGCGTACGATGAAGCCAAGGAATTTTCCTGAGGTAACCCCGAAGGCGCATTTTAAGGGATTCATCTTCAGGATATGTTGTCGAAGTTTGTTGAAGATGGTTTCAAGGTCTGACAGGTGATATGAGTGTTGTCTGGAATTGAACACCAAGTCATCCACGTAGTATTCGACGAATCTCCCCAAGAATGGTTTTAAAGATATGATTCATGGCACGTTGATATGTGGCACCAGGGTTCTTGAGACCAAATGGCATGACCCTATAACAGAATAATCCTTGAGGGGCCCTGAAGGTAGTGGCTTCTTCGTCTTCTTGGGCCATCTTGATTTGATGATACCCAGAATAACCGTCCATGAAGGAGAGAGCCTCATACCCGGCCGTTGCGTCGATTAATAACTCAGTAATTAGGACCAAGAAATCATCTTTCAGGTAATGTCGATTGAGTTCTCTAAAATCGATGCAGACGCGGATTTGTCCGTTCTTTTTCTTGACGAGATAATTTTGTCCAACAAGATGTGGTATTAGACCTACCGAATGAATCCTGCTTTAATTAGCTTATCGACCTCGGCCTCTATTTTGGCGGCATGTGCATGGTGAGTCCTTCTAATGGCTTGTTTAAAGCCCTGGTGGTCTTCTGGCAGACCTAAGTGGTGTATCGCCACTTCAGGATCGAGTCCCGGAATTTCTGTGTAATTCCAGGCAAAAACATCCCGGTGTTGCCTCAGGAAAGATATATATACCTCATGCTCCTTGAGATACATGGTTGTACTAATGAGAGAGGGCCTCGGGACTTCCTCGGTACCTAGGTTTATTTCCCCGAGATCATCCACCGTGGTGGAGATACCTTCCTCAAATGCGGTAGGTGCATCCCCGAGATCTTCCTCCTCTTCTTCCCCCACATTCTCATCTTCTTGATCTGACGGGGGAAATGTTCCCAGCACGGGATCTTGAGGGTCTGGAGGGGAGGCATCATGGGCATCCCTACTCAAGTATTCGTCCCCAAATTGATGGTTAGCGGCCGTTTCTGCATTTTCACACTCGGCCGTTATGGCTGAAGTCATGAGGACAGTTGAGTGTGCATCCGGGCTTGAATTCCTGCTCTCAACATGGTTGATGGGAAGTACATAGTCTCCTCCGAGCTGCTTTAGGGGGTCCTTCGGAACCATTTCCAGGCCATTTGGAGCGGGAACCCAGTCGTTACCATCGAGCGAAGGCTTCTTTTTCTTTTTCTCATAAAACCCGGAATCATTGTAGTGTGACTCGGAGAGCTCAAAAGGATACTTGTCAGCGTGCAACATCCCAATTTTTCCATTGACGCAATACTTGATACACTGGTGGTAGAATGAAGGAATATCCATGTGCTTATAGATCCACGACCTTCCCAGTAGGGCATTGAATGCTGAGTTCAACCGAACCACCAGGAATTCCAAGTAGGCCACAAGGTCTCCAAAAGGGGGTTTTAGATTGATTTGTCCCATTGGATTTTGTTCACTCTTGTCATAACTCAACATAGTTGTGGAATAGGGTATTAGGTCATTCTCACTGTAACCCAACTTAAGGAGTTTTCGTAGGGGAAGGAGGTTAACTCCAGATCTGTTTTCAATAAAGACTTTGCGGATCTAAACATCATTTAGTGTGCCGGACACATATAGTGGTTTGATTTGTCCTTGGATGATGGAATCTTCATCCTAATCTGTGAAGGAAATTATCGCATTGCATCTAGCCGGGAAAGTCTTCATCCAGTAAATCTCGACGGCAGCTACCTCAGCATGAAACTCCTAGGGGTTGAGGAAGGATTCTATAAGAACCTCCCTGAGGTCTGTGAAAAAACTCAGGGCATCCCGGATTGACAGTTTGGCTGGTACCGATGCCAGCTACTTAAGGATATCATATTTTTGCTCCAGTTTCCAACGCTTCTCCGTTGGTGGGACAGTTTTAGCAGGAAGCTTGGGAGCTGAAGTACGCGACGAGGAGGGACCGGCCACGGGGTCGGATGTCGACGGTGTTCCCACGTTCTGGGGACTTGGCCCAGCCAGTCTGTTTGTGCGCACTGGGCGGCTAGACACTTGTTCCTCCTCTGATGGGTACCACAGAATGATGGGGCCAGAGTGGCCACTTGTGGAGGTGGAGGGATATTATTTCTCATATTGAGTCCGTTTAAGGGCTCTTCCCCGAGTTTCTGTGATATTAATGGTTCAGGATGGGGTAAAACCATAGGGTTGATTTCGGCCATGACTGCGCCTCCCCTGGTATCCCCTACTTTTGTGATTCCTCCTCCCGACCCTTTGTGTTGGGAACTCGGGTTCGTAACCATACCCTTATTCAGGGAACGATTCCATTAGATGGATGATGTTAATGGAACCATAGATTAGCTCCTTGCCCTGTGACAAGTCAACCTGGTCGGTTGTCCCTGATAGTGCCTTTTGGTGGGTTGGTGACTACGACGCTAAGTTTTGGGGCATAAAATCCAACAGTTTTGGGAATAACTTCGGCCTCATTGCATACTGCTCCTCATGAACTTGTCTCCTACCTAATCTATTACGCCTGGATGACCATCTCGTGGAGGGTTGTGAGGCTGATATTGTCGGCTGTGCGACATTAGGGGTTGTTGACTGCAACACCGGCCACTGTAGTTGAGCTCGGAGTATGCCCTGAGCTCGATTGAGAGTATTCCAAGTCATCCAATCATCAAAATTTTGCCCCATCTTGCTGGTAACTTCCTTCCACCCCTCCCCTTTGTCAGAGTCAGTGGTAGAAATATACTTCACATGTGCTGGGGGTGGTCCCAGCTCGACCTACCTAGAGTCTACCATCCTTTGTAGGAGGTCTTTGAAGATGAATCATTCCTAGATACTTTGCCCCAACATTCTATGGTAGGGATAGTAATCTGTCCTGTCATTATGGCTGACTTCTTCTAGCTTCCTTGGCTCTGGGAGGTGGAGCACATTGTAATTCATGGCGGTGATGAAGTAGCCACAAACTTGGTCCTCTCAGAATGAGTATACTTTGTGTCTCCGTTCCTCGAACTGGTTCCACTTCGATCCTCTCTGATCATCCTGCTTGGGTGGAGTCAGCCACTGATATACAGGGGGCCCTTGATGATTTGGTGGAGGGATAGGCAGTGGAGCAGGCACAGGTGCTGTCTTGAGCATGACAGAGGACGCTTCAGCTCTAACTGTTCTCTTTGCCTGAGACAGTGTGGCTATTCAGGACTTCAGATTTGTCTGATGCAGGGAGTCTTCAATTCTCTGGGCAATGGAAGAGAGATTGTGGAATCCAGTGGTTCACTCCACTGGTATGAGCGGTGTTCACAGCTCATCTTGAAGGTTTTCGATGCATATGTCCAACATCTCATCTTGGGGCATTGGCCTGTTCAGAGATAAGTCAGACCCTTCCATTTGGCAATGAAATTTGAGACCCTCTCATTCTACCTCTGTTTGCAATTCATGAGGTCGCTGACTATCATTTTACGCAGCATTGAGATGAAGTGGAATAAGAACTGCTACCTAAGGTCTTCCCATCTCTTTATAGACTGAGCTGTTAGATTCGTATACCAGACAAAGGCAGATCCCTGCAAGGTCCGCACAAAGAATCTGAGTTTCACTGCTTCTTGTTATTCTGAAGTTCCCATCATAGGGTCACAATAAGATGCACAATGCATCAAATGTTGTTCCAGATCTCTTGATCCATTTAAAATAGGGAATACAGGGCTCCGAAAATTGGGTGGAGGAGGCATGTTAGTCACCCAATATGGGTAGGGCTTTTGCTCTAGCTGTATCGGAGCACATCGGCCCTCTATTTCTTCCAATAAAGCTGTCAGTGCCTCGATGGTGTGGGCGAGTCCCTGGTTTACATCCTGTTGGTCCTGGTCTTGGGCAGGTGTATCCTGAAGAATTTCTTGAGGATCCGGCTCGGCCGGTACCAAGGGCGCATATGCCATTTGTGACACATTCGGAGGGTTCAGACGTACCTGCTCCAGTTTCTTCCTGAGTGGAGGGAAGTCTTCGTATTCACCCGAATCCATGATTAGGTAGTTGGACAGACCGGGCGCCTCATTGGGCGGGTGCCCGGACCGCACTTCATTTGCCGGGGAAAACCATGGTCTTTGAGGTGCACTTGCTAGGATTGCAAGGTGGGGCTCTTCTTGGGAAGCGCTTTCAATAAGACGATTCCTCTGAAGTAGCTTGGAATTAAGCCACCTCAATTCTTTTATTTACTCTTCCGGTCGAGCTAATATCTCTTCGAGCATAAGTGGCTCGTTTTTATCGAGAGAATGAGGCGGGTTAAGGGTAACCGGTCCTTTTTTATTATCCTTGTTGGAAGCTCGCAGGGTAAGTGGAGGAGGGTTAGCTAGAAGGGAAACCATATTTAGGGCGGCCCTCTGGTTCTGGGTGCATACACCTGGTGGTTCATTGCGAGACATAGCCTGACCAGAATCATAGTCCCCCGATCCATTCAGATTTTCATCGTCTCTAGTGTCATCTATGGGGTTTTCCACTATGGTGTTGATGGATGCATATCGGGGGGTGGAAGAGATGTCATCTTCCAAATAGGAAGAGGATATCCCATGACTTCTACTGGTCCTCCACTTTCTGTACCTGGATTTATTTCGGGCTCTTTGACAGAGGGTGACGAGGAGAGTTCTTTAATGCGACCTTACGGTACGCCTCCCTCTTGAAGGGGATGATGATTCAAAGGACGTGATAGGACATGAAACTCTTCTTCTGAATGTCCTCCGTAGCCGAGAAAATACTGATTCTCATGGGTGAGGTTGTTGTTAAGGTGGTAAAAATGCCCCCATCCCTAAGGGTTGGGGTTGGCTCTATTCCCTGGACGCTGAGTCTCTTCCCATTTTTATTGGTCTTACGAGGGAATTTTTTGTTAAAAATGACCCCAGCCCTTCAGGTTGGGGATTACCCTTGATTGCGGCAGTGGCTGCTGCTATCACTACCTGCCTGTTCTTTCATGACCTCATTCAGGGGTGAACTGGATCTGATGCCGAGTTCACCTATGAATCAATCTCCTTTGGGGAGGCAAGCAATAATTTTTGATTGGCCTCTTTTAGGCGATAGTCCGGTTGTATACATTTGGTGGCCTTATTCAGGTGCTCGTGAATGGTTTGTTCTCATTGGGTCTGACGCTTCTGGGAATTACTCAAGGCCTGTGTTTGTTGGGTGTGTCGCCTTTCCCAAACATGGACCCCACTCGATCACTTTCTTGATGTGATGACGTTGGAAGACATTATGCCAAACGGGTTGTTCTGGATGGGGAGCGTAGTGAAATGCAAAGCTCCATGTTCTCGACATCCTCTGATATGGACTCCAGTCGGAGCATCACCAATGAGGCAGCGCAACTGGTGTAGTGCATGGAGGCAGGCTAACTCAGGGTTCCCTTTACGCCTCTCAGGTCGCGGTTGTTGCACCGAAGGGAGATCTTCTAGGTCGATGTGACACAGGATGTCTCCTATTGTATTGACATGGTCTACATACCCATTGTAGGACAGGAAGCTTTATTTCAACCGGCAGAGGTTTGTTCATATATTGGAGCGGATGTTGTGCACACATTCTTCTGACAACTTTCTAGGTATGTCGAATTGAGAGGTGTCCATGGGCCAAAACATAACTGGTACGTCATCTCTGGCCAGTCGTTTCCTCAGGTGCAACATGTCAGCATACTCCTCCACTAGTGATTCCTCTACCTGGTCAGCCCAACTGATATGCTCATCGATAGTGTGGACGGAGGGGGTGGGGCTGGTAGGTATTGAATTATCATGTGGGAAATTCCGAGGTGGTTAAAAAGATGAACGTGGACCCAGACCATCTCTTGATTGAATAAGGGTGTTGTTGGAGACTAATTGGGAATCTGACATGTTTGATATCGTCCTTCTGTGTTCCTCGGCATATGAGGGCTTTTTTGTGCTTGACTCGGCAGCGGGAGGACCTTCCTGCCGATATGATATGTCACGGCAGGGAGGACCTTTGCAATAACTGCCATCATGGAAAGGATGACCATCATGGTTTGATGTTCGATGTGTATCCTGGGGAGGACCTTCAAGACACACTGCAACTAGGGGAGGACCTTTTAGTTTCTTAGGTCCATTGCGGGGAGGACCTTCGCAATGGAGGCCTTGGTGGAGAGAACTACCATCATAGCTACCGTAGGGGGAATGTCTACAGGGTACACCCTTGGGAGGGCCTTTAGAATGTACCGCAACGAGGGGAGGTTCTTCTCGTTGCTTGACGTCTCTACGGGGAGGACCTCTGTTATCAGAGTGGCAAGGACTGCCACCGTGATATGATGCCTGGCTGTGTGAAGTGTCATTGTAGCGTAACCCCTGGGGATACCTTCAGGGCAGGCAACGACAAGGGGAGGGCCTTCTTGTCGTGATGAGACGTCACTGAGGTGAGGGCCTCCGTAGTTGCGACTACGATAACGAGGGATACTATCATAATCTGTGGTCCCACTTCACAGAGAGTGTTTGCAGTGTATACCCCGGAGAGGACCTTCATGGTGGACCGCAACAAGTGAAGGTCCTTCTTGCTTATTGATCTTCTGGCCACGTAGAGGGCTACCATGACTCACATCAAAATAGAAGCTCTCGTGATCGACCATTATATGCCTGTAGGGAGGCCCCTGCAGGTGCTTTGTTGGAGTTGGTGGACTAGAACCAACTAATTTTTAATTTATTCATTAATAAAATCCTTATCACATCTAGATTGTTCTTCTGCATGACAATGCATGTGATAATGTCCTAAGGACAGCTGTTGCATTAATGGGTCATAGAGGATCCCTGCTATGATGAGAACCCAGAAGTTCCATAACATTGTTCTTGAATATATGTTCTATGGACGGATGATATTATTTTATGCCTAGTGTTACCAAGAACATATTTTCTGTATCTTGTTTGGATATGGATGGATTTATATTCATGTTTGGAAATAAGGATTTCTCTTTCATAAGAACAATGTATTTTATGGTATGGCAAATTTAAATAATGGTTTTTATGTATTAAATTATGAAAACCAAGTGTTGGAAATTGATAAAGAAACAAACTCACATGACTCATACATCACCCAGTTGTGGCATCACCGTCTTGGTCATGTGAATGAGAAGCTCTTGACAAAGCTCTACCAAGATGGATATTTAGACTCTACTGAGCTAAAGCCACTTGATAGATGCCATGCTTGTTTACACGGAAAAATGTCTGAGCTGCCTTTTGGTGGACAAGGTGAAAGGGCCACAAAGCTTCAATGATTGGTACACACGGATGTATGTGGACCATTTCTAGTAGAAGCTATAGGTGGATATTCTTACTTCATTACTTTTACTGATTATTTGAGTAGATACAGATTTGTCTACATAATGAGGTATAAGTCAGAGGCCTTATAGAAATTTAAGGAATTCAAGAATGAAGTAGAGAATCATCTTGGTAAGAAGATAAAGAAACTTTGATCGGATCGAGGTAGAGAATATCTGAACCAAGAGATCATCGATCTTCTATGGGATTCTGGGATTCTATCTCAGCTCACTCCTCCTTATACACCACAGTGGAACGATGTTAGTGAAAGGAGGAACCTCACCTTGTTAGACATGGTGAGGTCGATGATGAGTCATGCGGATCTTCCATTATCCTTTTGGGGATATGCATTACATACTGCAGCATACACATTAAACCGAGTACCAACTAAGGAAAAAAATGGAATTCCATCCGTGTTATGGAATGGGAGAAAAACCCACTTTGATGCAAACACGTGTATGGGGATGTGAGGAATTTGTTAAGGCCTCCTCAGGAAACAAACTAGCACCCCGGGTCACAAGGTGTATCTTTATAGGATATCCCAAGGAAATGAAAGGATATTGACTATATAACCCTTCAGACAAGAAAGTGACTGTCGCCAGACAAGCCGTCTTTCTTGAGAGGGAACGCATCCTCAAGGATAGTGGGAGCAATATTGACTTCGACGAAGATGATGCTCAAGATACACAGGAGTTTGTACAGGAACAAGTTACACATGTCCCCGTGGAAGAGGTTCCAGAAACACAAGTACTACGTAGGAGCTCAAGAGTGGTAAAGGAACCAGAGAGATTTGGTTTCCTAGTCACCAAGGATGGTGAATCATTATTGTTAGACAATGATGAACCTTTCTCCTACAAGGAAGTAGTAGAAATATCAGAAGCTGCAAGATGGCTAGAAGCTATGAATTCTGAGATGGATTCCATGTATGAGAACCAAGTTTGGTTTCTGGTCGATGAGCCAGTTGATGTAAATCCTGTTGGATGCAAATGGGTATTCAAGAGAAAGCTGGACATGGAAGGTCATGTTAGCACCTATAAAACAAAGCTAGTGGCTAAAGGATTCAGACAACGTCAAGGAATTCACTATGATGAAACCTTCTTGCTAGTTGCCATGTTTAAATCCATAAGAATCATAATTTCCATAGAAGCTTAACTTGACTACGAGATTTGGAAAATGGATGTCAAAATAGAATTCCTTAACGGGAAACATTAGGAAGATGTCTATATGACACATCCAGAAGGGTTTGTTACACCAGGTGAAGGCAAACGGGTTTGAAAGTGGTAGAAATCCATTTATGGATCAAAGTAAGCATCCAGGTCATGGAACATTTGATTTGATGAAGCCATAACTGAATTTGGTTTTATTAAGAACGAATGTGAGCCATGTGTTTATATGCGGTTTAATGGGAATGTGATCATTATCCTAGTAGTATATATTGACGACATATTACTTATTGGAAAAGATGTACCAGTCTTACAGTCATTTAAGGACTAGTTGAACAAGTGTTTCTCCAAGAAGGACTTGGGAGAGGCATCCTACATTCTAGGTATCAAGATCATTTGTGATAGATTGAAGAGGCTACTTGGACTAAGTCAGGGTACATACATTGACCAGATACTAAAGATATTTAGTATGGAACAATCCAAGAGGGGATTGGTTCCAGTTTCACATGGATTACATATTTCTAATAAAATGTGTCCATAGACACAACAAGAGAAAGATAGAATGAGTAATAAACCATACACTTCGGCTATAGGATCCATCATGTATGCCATGTTATGTACCAGCCTTGATGTTGCCTATGCACTGAGCATGGTAGGAAGATATCAAGAAGATCTAGGAGAACAACATTGGACTGTTGTTAAAACTATCCTTAAGTACCTGAGAATAACTAAGGATATTTTCCTGGTGTATGGAGAAGACGGGGAGCTTGTCATCAGAGGGTATGCTGATGCTGGTTTTCAAACAGATCAAAATGATCTGAAGTCACAATCTGGATATGTTTTCTGTCTCAATGGAGGAGCTGTGAGATGGAAGAGTTCAAAGTAGCCATTTGTTACCAATTCTACAGCAGAGTCTGAATATATAGCGACTTCTAATTCTGCCAAGGAAGCCGTCTAGATTAATAACTTTGTCCAGGAGCTTGATGTGGTTCCTAGAAGTAAATATCCCATTACAATGTATTGTGATAATACTGCAGCGGTGGCTCTTGCAAAAGAACCAAGGTCACATCAACATAAAAATCACATACTCTAGAAGTATCACCTCTTGAGGGATTTATATCAAAGGGGTGAAGTTGCAGTGAGCAGAGTGTCCATGGAAGAGAACGTGGTGGACCCCATGACTAAAGGCATATCTCAGTAGAAGCATGAATATCAGGTGAGAGCTAGCGGGTTAATGGTTGTTAGCAATTGGCTCTAGTCCAAGTGGGAGTCTGTTGGAGTTGGTAGTCTAGAACCAACTACTTTGTACTTTATTCATTAATAAAATCCTTATCAAATCTTGATTGTTCTTCTGTGTGATAATGCATGTGATAATGTCCTAAGGATAGCTGTTGCATTAATGGGTCATAGTGGATCCCTACTATGACGAGAACCCAGAAGTGCCATAACACTATACTTGAATATATTATTTATGTCCAGATGATATTATTTGAGGGACACAAATAATACATGTCATTAGGGGTGAGGACTCATAAAACTTTGAGGCGCCTTCTTATGGTGTGCGCCCTTGGTAATATCCAGGAGGATATTATGAGAATGAGACCGGCCAGTAGGAAATCCACATTTCATAGTGTCATTGGATGTTCCTATCTACGAACGTGTGTATTGGTCCTTGGACTTTAAGATTATTATTAATGTGTATTAAAACATGCGCACTAAGATGTATTGACAAAAACTGTGACGACACACTGTTCGCAGTGAGGTAAGATACATTGGGTTCATGACAAGTAATACTACATTAATAGATAATGAAAGAAAGGATTTGTCCCTTATGTTCCATAACATAAGTGGATATCTCAGGCCCTTTTATGGAATTGATATAGCCTAAATAAATCTGTGGCCATGGTAAGGTATGGGTGAGTTCAATTCTGGGACGTCAAAGAAAGAATAATCGAGCAAATGGGTTGATGGAACTAGCATGCAACCCGATTGATTGGAAATATCTAGACAAAGGGATTATATTACACGGTAAGTGTTTGAAGGAGGTGACACATCATTGCAGTGTTAACTTCTTTCTCTCTGGGTACCTTGGCGTGTTGCTAGATGCTAACCTTGGAATTTAGTCAGGCTCCGCTTAATGCCACTGAGAAAGAGGCCTAGAGGGTCACACACTATGTGTATCCATGTATCTCAGTTAAATATTAATTTAATAAGTTAAATAAAGATTATTCCCGACTGTGGTTTAATAATTATTTAAGGATGCCTGATCACATTTATTTCGACACTGGTTATTCAAGAGAATATATTGTGGGTGAAATAACATATATTTATTAGCAAGTAATGCAGTTACATTTATTTAAGAAATAAATATTCATTGCTCAAGGCCTAATAAATATGGTGGTGGAAATAAATAAAATTAAAAATAAAAGTACAGACCGTGTATATTTATATACATGCCGTGTAGTTTGTTTTTCGGGATTCGTGAGAAAATATTGTTTATTTAATTAAATGATATTAAATGTAATACGTTGGATGCATGTCAAGTAATAATGATGGTCAAATGTCATTATTAAGACATGGGGTATTATTAAGAATTAAATGAAATGATTAAATGCCTTCAGGAAATTAATTCATTTTATTATTCTAAGTATTATAATCCCAGTTACATTATTCTCATATCTGAGATCCATTGCTATGCACAATGGATTTGGAAAATAATCTCAAGAAAAGAGAGAATTCCCTTTTCCACCAAGAATGCTTTCAAGTTATGAGAGCGAGATCCTCCACCGGATCAAGGTGGTCGAAGGCGGACATCACAAGCGAAGGTTCATCCGTGCTAGCACCCGGAGATCCCTTCGGCGCCGTCCAGAGATACATGGAGCACGTGTGGATCACCACTAGAGGAATCCTGTACTTGGATTCTATGACGCAATGACGGATCACATGATCATTACCGAAGACTCTAACGAAGAAACAATTCCATCGAGTTAATTCTTATTAATTAATTAAATTAATTATAACCAACATATAATGAACCTATCTCAAGGGTTCCAGGACTCTTCTTTTCTTTTTCATTCTTTGTTATATTATGAAGATTCGGTGTTATATATCGTCACGGATCTCGGATTGAAAGTCATTTAATGCTAAAATTAAAGTTGGCATAACCCACCAACGTGCTTCTACTGTGCCCAAAACCTACATGCTCTAGGAAGGACCTTAAGAGCTGCTGGCAGCGACATTACAAGGAGGACCTTCGCAACTGCTACTACCACTCCCATAATATGGTAATGGGTGGGAAAGGATTTGAGCCTTAAATACATTCTTAGTAGCATTGGGAACCCCATCTTCCAGCAGAGCAGAGTCATGAACCATCTCTTTATTTTCCGGATGCCTTCGGTGTGTTTGGGGTGCTTTATTGCGGGCAGCGGGGACTGTCTGCTGCTGATAACAACCTTCACCTTTGGGTACCTTTCTAATTGTGTCCTGTGATGCTTTTGGGATATACCAACGAAAATCTTGACTTTTAGAAGTGATATATGCCTGCTCTGGAGCATCCACCATGATGGACGAGTGTCCCCCAGTTGGAATGAGTGAAGCTACTCGATCCGTTTTCCCCTGTATCGCGGAATATGGCTGACGACCCTCCTAGGAAGAAGAAGGTATGTAGATCTACTCCAAGGCAGCTATCTCGTCTCTTAGATGAGTCACCTCAATTGGGGATTCGAGCTAACGGGGCCGAGACCTTACTGTTTCTGCTGATGCAATTACATTATGGAAAGTCTGGAAGATATGATCTGGGATCAATACCTACTCTTCTATCATTTCCAGGATATGCAGAGAGAAATATTTGGCTAGAACGGGTATGAAGGCCCATTCCGGTATCTGAGTATGAATATCCTGCTCTGGTTATCTAGTGGTTAGTGGGTACTGACAATTATTCTGTGTCGGGGAAGGTGAACGAGTTTTCCCCTGTGCCGGGATATACCAGTTTATCTCCCCATTTTCCACCACATCGGGATGGCGGAATTTACTTGCATCTGCAGGGATCTGGCCCAGTATATATTGGTTCCCCATCGTATCAAGTCGGTGGCCTTTTTTGGCAGGGAGACGTCCCCACCTATTAATTGCCACCACATCTTGATGGTGGGCTTTGTTGATTGCCACCATATCGGGATGGTAGGCATTAGGAGCACCTACTAGGAGTTGGTCCTCCAGGTGCTGGGTCTCCACCACGTCTGGTTGGTGGGATTCACAACCCTGGGCAGGTAAAGGATCCTGCTAGGTAGGTTCCATCCTGTGTGAGCAACGATCTTGATGGAGCTCGGCGAGGATGCACGCTTGCTCGTATGATGCCGTCGTGTCTGGATAGTGGGCTTTGGAGGAGCGGGCAGGTGTATATTCCTTCTTGTAATACGTCTCTGTGACTGTGAAACGGAGCTCTTCCTCGAGGAAAAGGGTGATGAACGGTCCCTGGTTATACGTTTTCCGCCCTCGTCGGGTGGTCTGAGGGGCCGGAGCTCGGGGAGCCGTCTGGATCTGATTTCACATCCGCTACTAGGCAGGCAACCCGCGAGTCATGGCGAATTAGAGGGCATGCATGGCCAACTCCACCTTTGGGAGAGTACCGTTAAAGTGGTACTCTCAGATCAATGCATCCAAGACCCAGCGTTGAAGACACTGAGTAGGTGACGAGGTCCTTCGTTGGTTAGGATATCTGGTCATTGCGTTTCTTGAATTACACGTCTGTGAGTTCCTCCATGATTACATTGGATCGAAGGGAGTTCTGAGTGGTACCTGCAAAATATTTCAATGAATAAGAATAAAAAACACATCAATGCAGCACCTCATGATCCCATGTGTAATTAATGACCTTTCTTGGCCCTCCTTGTGAGTATAAGGGGGGCATAGAGTGGAATTAGGTTAAATTAATCATGCTTGGTTAAAGATTCACATCGGGTACACCATTTTTTGTTTCTCAATGAGGAGTTTGGGAGAAATGATGTGCCCGACGGTCGATCTTGCGGAGGGCTGAGTACCGCTCGATCGCTCAGATTGAGTTTATCGGTCTTTGTTTCGAAACGCCCAATGGTTCATTGTCCAACGATCCGTAGACCTGATTTCCAAAGGTAGTTGTTCATTGGGCAGTTCGGCCCGCAATGCTTGAGAACTCACATTGGTCGAGAGGATGGGAAGTCGGGATCACGTACCCTTTTGGGAGGAAATTATTGCCTTTTATAGTATTCTCTTATAGATTTAAGATGAATTCATATGTTTTCGAATCTTTGGTTTATACCCACGCATTGTATCCATTGATTACTCCTTGTTTAAAATGGTCAGTAGAACACAAGGATTCAAAATCATTTAGTCCTGAGGTATACCATCCCTCATTGGATTAGTGACTTCGAGAAGATTGGGCACATTGAGATGGAACTGACTTGAAGCCTTATAACAGGGCACTCTGGAGTTTATTGTCATCCAGGGTGGACAGATAACGACTTGAGCGTTTGGATCGAACTCGTGATGTGGGCTTCCTATGTATCCTCATGAGAGGAATTAGAATCCACGTAGTTCGGTGCCACTTGATGGGATACATCACCTTTTAAGGTCTTGCGACGAGGACCCAACCGTATAGTTTAATGTCTTGTGGCAAGGACACCTGGGCAAGAGATGCCTGGTCAAAGTCACTGTGGGACTTATGCTTAAACGGCCCGAATTGGGATTAAACCTCATGGAGGCTTCCTACATACCCTACTTAGGATAAAAGGATCAAAAATCACATAGTTCATTCGAGATTAGGGCTTACACGTGGGAGTTTCCTGTTATTGGGATTGAGCCTCGAGGAGGAGTCCTACATACCCTTCTTAGGAGACAGGGATCAAAACCCACGTAGTTCATTTTGAGGGGCATAATTTGGACTTACACATGGATAGTGGCCCAAATTGGGATTGAACCTCAGGGAGGCTTCCTACGTACCCTGATTAGGAGATAAGGATCAAAACACACATAGTTAATTTGAGATTAGGTCATACACGTGGTAGTTTCCTGTTATTTGGAATGAGCCTTGAGGAGGCGTCCTACGTACCTTGCTTAGGAGACATGGATCAAAACCCATGTAGTTTATTTTGAGGGGTATGATTGGGACTTACACAACATTAGTGGCTCAAATTGGTATTGAACCTCGGGGAGGCTTCCAACATACCCTACTTAGGAGACATGGATCAAAACCCACGTAGTTCATTTGAGATTAGGGCTTACACGTGGGAGTTTCCTGTTATCGGGATTGATCCTCAATGAGCTGTCCTACGTACCCTGATTAGAAGACAAGGATCAAAACCCACTTAGTTCTTTTTTAGGGGAATGATTTGGACTTACACATGGTTAGTGGCCCGAATTGGGATTGAACCTCAAGGAGGCTTCCTACATACCCTTCTTAGGAGACAGGGATCAAAACCCACGTAGTTCGTTTTGAGGGTCGTCGTTGTACGGACACCGTAACCATCGCTAATCTCTAAGACCATGTGAGTCATGCTCGATAAGAGAAACAAGAGAATGCAAAAGACTTGTCAAGCCTCACACATTATTCCTATCGAGAAAATGGGAGGAAGACAACGAGAAGAGGAGAAGACTAGGACCACATGACTCTCCTTCTCCCTGGTGTTGAGGAAGGTAGGAGTCGGGTAGTGGAGCAATGAACCTTCTGTGATTAGAGGGGAAGGGACATTGGCTTCCGGTAAGGATGATGCTGGGCTTACTCCAGGAGGGATTCCCATGATGTCTTCCTCATGTCTATCCATGAGGGAATCCCAACCCACTGGTGGGTTGAGGCCTTCAACTATGTGCTAGTGCATAAGAGGGATAATTCCAATGGAATTGGAATCAGTCCAAACAAAGGGAGATGAAAAGTGTGAATCACATTCTCAACATTCAGAACGCAATGAGGGTGGCGTGGTGATATATGATAACTATAGACCGTTTTTGAAACACAACATCCATATCCCATTAGCCTAAAATGGGGACAAACAAATGAGGGTCGACTGTTGACCATGTTCGAAATGTAGGACCTACCTCAAAGTGCTGTCCAAATCCTTTAGGAGTGTTGGCCCAAGACGGTAGGTGAGCCGATGTAGCATGGGACCGGGTAGTTAGGGGGTGCTTTCAGACATGGAAGTGGATGATGATCTGAATGAAGGAAACTCAAAGCATTGGGTGGAGTGATGGAATGTTTGAACGAATTACAACGCCCTTTAAATAATGCCACTGTAATAATGGAATTAAGCATATTATGCTTGAAGCATAAGGAATCTCTTGTTAGAAGCAAGAAGCTTCCTATTCTTGGCACATAGGGTGTATTATAGTTTATATTCATGTAGATTGGACTATTGGTATCTCATTCTTGGGGCATAAGGAATCTCTTGTTTGGAGTAAGAGACATACTATGTTTTGAAAAATAAGGATTACTACAATTTAAATTCATGTAGATATGACTATTTATATATAGTTTAATGTCATATGGATTGGATGAGGGCCATACAGTTTAACGTCATGTGGTCAGGATGACTAGGTAGGAGATACCTAGCAATGGTTGGTGTGGGACTTCTGTAAGGGTGGCCATTTCTGGATGAACCTAGAAAAAGGAGCTGGGTAATGGGGTTATAGGAGAGTCATGAGTAGTAGCTTGACTCATGGAATATATAGGACGAATGCTACAGTGGAATAAGGGTATAATAGAAAGTATTTTTGACCCACCTTGAAAAGTCCGTGGTGTGACTCTCCATTTTTCATGGGGGTCAGTGACGGTAGCGAAGCGACCAGGCTGGAGGGTCGGGACCAAAACGCGACACTGAACCCGAGATGGGGTGCGGGGGTGTAGCCCCCTTGGTATGGACCAGCGAGTGCATGGGGTTTCCCACATGGAGCTGGCCATGAAGAGACTAACTGTGAGGGAGCTGGCCACGTAGGGTGTCCGTGGAAGAGCGAGCCGTGTAGAAGCTAGCCGTGTAGGAGATGGCCGCGGATGGTATCCACGGAGGAGCTGGCCACGTAGGAGAAGCCGCAGAGAGGCTGTCCGCGAAGGGTGTCCACGGATGAGATGGCCACAGAGGAGGCGGGCCGCATAGATGTAAGCTGTATAGAAGATGGCCATAGAGGGTATCCACAGAGGAGTTGGCCGTGTTGGAGCTGACCGCATAGGAGATGGCTGCTGAGGGTATCCGCGGAGGAGCTGTCCGCGTAGGAGCAGCTGCAAAGAACCTATCCACAAAGGGTGTCCATAGATGAGATGGCCGTGGAGGAGGTGGGCCATGAAGAAGCTAGCTTCCTAGGATGTCCGCGAAGGAAATGGCCACTAAGGGCTGGCCATGTAAGAGCAGGCCACATGTGGTTCGCAATTTGGTTTCTCCTCTATATGGAAGAGTGCATCTGCAGACGATATGGGGTCTGCCGATGGTCGTGGAACATTACCGCCGGGAGAGATTTCTCTAGCCTCTCTCCACGGGTTTTCACCCGTCCTTTCCTCTCTGCATTTTTGGTTCCCCTCGATGACTATTTATAGAGTCGCGAAGAGGCTGTATTGATGGGAACATGACACTTTTTACGGAATCCTAGGAAGGAATCCCCACTTGCGAACGACTCGGTCAACCAGGGATTTTTGGAACCGAGATTCGCGGGATTTCTCCACGGTCACATACCTCTCTTCTTCTGTTCCGTGAATGACAAGGTTTGCAGCTGCATACAGCTTCCACCTCCATTTCGCGAGCGATGAGGTTCACGACCACATAGGGCTTCCACCTCCATTTTTCAAGCGACGCGGTGCGTGGGATTGCGGTTCGCCGAACCGGCCGTGTACTGTTGCTGGGAGACGGTACGCGGACCGGTTCGATCCCTTCCCAAGTATTGGGGTAATCTCATTTCCCCCTTGCAGAATTTTCAAGACCCTACAATTCCATTTCGTAGTGTATACATGAATGTCGCTCATGTTTATAGCAGACTATAACCTCACGAAGAAATATGATCCATCTTTCACTAATTCTTTACATGAAATGTGATTGAGAAAAATATGTGGATTATATGTGATATAAATGAAAAAATTATTATATTTATGACATATTTATCATTCAGTAATGATAATTTTTATCATTTTCTTTCATTCCATTTCACTCATGTAAATATCATAACATCATTAGTATATGTGTGGAATTATGACTTCATGAAGCGATGTGACAATATTTTCAAAACCACACTACATGTATAATATACATAAGTACATTATATAGTATATATGATATTATGATCATTATGGAAAGGTAAACTATTACTTATCTCTTTTCCATAATTATCACTGAAGAATGGAAACATTAATTATTCCTACATAAGGCCTACCGTCTCCATGACCGTAACATACATAATTTTTCAAGACCATCATTAATGATTGGTTTGAAAGTAAAATTGATATAATTATATGATGATTATGTGATTGTTATTATTATGAAGATAATATAACTATACAATATAGGCATGAACCATATCTTTCATGATTAAACACCAATGAGAAAACAACAAAATTAACACTTGAATAAATGAAAATAATAAAATATTATAAAATAATAGTTATTAATTTGTTATAAAAGAATAATATATGATAGTATAAATATTGATATGTAATTTATATTTTTAATACTATCTTTAGTACCATTATACCTGTGGTTAATGCGTGGTCAAAAAAAGTAAATTAGAGGTTCTAGATTACGTCAAAAAAACATTCATTGAGGAATATTATAATGTTATTCATATAATTTATTTTATATGGTTTATATACTACCCCTTTGACATGTAATATCATGAAAACATAATTATTCATAGTATTTTATGGCTTAAATTAGTCATTTAATCTACGTTGATTTAAATTAAATGATACCATGTTCTAATGAATTTCATAACACAATTTCTTTCCATTGGGTTATATTAATCCTTTGTTATCTTCTATATCCTAATATTATGTGTATAATGAATTTTTATTTTCTTATTTTTTATTTATATTTAATTAATATGGATTTATAGTTGATATACATAATCAATTCAATGATTAATTATTATTTAAACATTATGATCCTCGTAACGGTTTATTTCACAATCTCATTTTAATTGATATTATTTACTCTTTAATTTTAGTTGAAGGAAACTATTCGAAAATTTCATAATAAACCCATTTCAATTTCTTCTCATCTAGTGATTAATGATATTTTTAATTAACAGTATCATTTCCTTACTCATTGGTACTTTTAATACTTTATAAAATGTTTTTAATAAAAACTTACATTATTTCAATCTTCAATCCAAAATTTGTTTTTTTCCAAAACCATGTTTTATAAATATGTTTTCAAAAATGTTTTTAACAATTTAAAAATGAAATATGAGTGTAATTTTCACCAATTTTTACTATTTATTTTTTTTCAATGGAATTTTAATTTCTTTTTCAAAAAAACTCCTATATGGATTTTACTGAAAAATTGAAAGGAATATATATGTCACCTTCAAAAGAAGGCATTTCCTTACCATCTTTTAGTAAACAATGAATTATATTTTCAAATTTTATGGTATTTTCAGAAATACACTCCATCATGATCTTAATTTATTTGATGATTATTTTTTAAATTTGTTTTGATCTGTTTATTGAAAAATATTAAAAGTGTTTTTTTAAAGATAATAATTTTCAAAATATGTTGTAAAATTAAAAGGATATTTTCCTTGATAATGTTTTTTAAAGATATTTTTTTTGTTTTTATATTCATCAATGAAATAAAATATATACATGAACAAATGGGTATATGTTAGTACCATCCTTATATTCCTCTATATGATTTATGAATATTTTGACTGTGGAAAGTATTGAAATTTAGTTCCTTGATTAATTTTTATAGTCATTATCATTCCCTTGAAATATTCAATTATTGATGGTTGTAAGACATTAAATTTCTCCTTAATAACTATCATGGATATGTTAATATCTCAAACCATATATCATTTTTATATATGGGTTTATATATTTATTTTCATTCATCTATCTTAGTAAATATTGAAAAAACTATATTCATTATTAAATATAGATATATTATGATAAGGATTTTTTTCATTAATTAAATCAATTATTCAATATATGAGAAATGATTTAGACATGTAGTTATGTGTAGGGATCCTTATATATATATATATCCCATTGATGAATTAGTAGATCTTCTGTAGAAATAATATAAGCTATAATTAAATGGGTTTCTACCTGTAGTTTTAAACGATCTTCCAAGATGAATTGATGGTAGAGGCATCATGATACCTATGAAAACCCCCTCCCGAAAAATATACCTCAATGAGGGGAGATAGAAAGTAACTTCTAGATCCTCCCCCCAGTAGGCCCCATGTTGCTGAAAAGAGCCAATTTTATAATAAATATGCATGTGGGAGGCATTAACCTTTGAGAGAAACACACACACACACAACCACACATGCACACACATATATATATACATATATTATGTGCAAAAATTCAATTCCATAATTTACTATAACAACATAGAGGAAACTAAAAGTACCAAAAATGAAAAAATTTCAATGACCATGAAGCCCAAACATCTCCTCCAAAACACAGAGATATTAATATCTATCCTGATCTCCCATATACACAGGATGAAATGGAAAACAATTTATATATATAGGGTGGGAAAACATTATACTCACTAGTATCCTCCAAGGATAATGTCGTGAAAAAGATAATTAAATCATACTAAAACAAAATAAACAATAGTGAAAAAAAACTCATCATCTAAATATGTATAAAACTGTACCAAACTAGCCCCAGATAAATATCACCATATATTGAATACAATAGATCATATAATATAATAATGAATCTTGTTTGGTACCCTGATATCGGTTCCCTAGTGGTATTCCACTCTTTCTCAACATCGCGTGTCTTGATCCATCTCTCTCCAAAAGAAAGACATCACAATGACACTTGGGAAAAGTGTAATGAAATGAAACTCATGTATCACATCATCACATCAACCTATCCACATAACCATATATCTAAACAAGTAGTTTCTTGGAGCCTCCACAGCCTATACGAAATATATTAAACATAAGGTATTATGCCTCAAGCTATCGTAGCCCATACATCGAGTAAATACTTCAATCCATCATAACCCATAACAATCATACCTATAATAATCCATTGGATACTATATCCTGAAATACATGTGTGAGAAATAACCATAGGCCATCATATCCCTCTACAAAAAAATATTAAAAAACTAACCACTATAGATTCTTGAACAATAAACTACAATGAAAAGAATTTCAGGCCAATGGGGGTAGTTAACCATCCATCCTCCCACTAGGATGTTTGTGATGACACCCCATAGAGTGAACATGGTGTTAGTTTCCCTAAACTAAATGAGTAAAGTAGAGTATGAAATTACATAATATACCAGATATAATATACCTCACAACCACACTAAGGAAAAAACTTAGTCTTAGTCTCAAATGTATATAATGTCACTCGAAACCTCAACTTCTACTGATTAGACTATATATCCTATAAGCAGTCAAAAATTTAAAAAAGTTACATTATTAATATATTTTCATTTAAAAATTTCTAATGTTAATTAATTCATCATTGATTAATTAACAATTTACATTATTCCATATTACAATGCATTAATCATCAGAGTAGTGTTCTTCCCCTCATGGAATAATCAAATCCAACTACATAGTTTATCAAGATGAAGCTCATTTAAGAATTTTCATTCAATCATCACCAACCATAGGGGTTAAGAATTATTTTTTCATTTTTGACATCATTCCATAACTAGTTACTTTGGTAAAAATATTATATGCTACTAGAAAGATGAAACACACAACCATGAACATCCAAAAGCCGCATGAAATGTGGAAAATACAGAAAAAACCAGAAATATAGCCATTGAAAATTAAATATATTCTAATAGATAATCCAAGATCTCAACAGAACATCAACGAGTAATCTGAACTTCAATATGTTCCATCATATCTAGATCTATCCTAGAAACCCACAAGTAGAATACGATGCATCTCATTATCATAGGAATCAACTACTACACCATAATCTTGGCCTCCCCACCCCCATCACATCATCCATCCCAATCTACCATCACATCTAAGCCTCCCAACTACACATATCACAAGGCTCAAATATAGAGGATATAAGAAAAGAAGAAATAAAAAACATTGACATCTAATTGATTAATCATGTCTCGAAAACAAGGCACCTATCCTTCATATAAAAATATTCTATCATTACCATAACACAAGGTACTCTACCTTCTCTATAAAATGAGAAACTTTGGCCCTAATAATGAACTCTATAACACAAAAAATTATTATTATATTTAAATTATCTAATTAATTATTCAAAGGACCCAACTATGAGAAACAGAAGACCTCAACCTATAACAAGATATTAATGGAAAAAAATATCTCTAGAATTAAAAATGTTTCATCAAACAATTATAAGTACCATTTTCAGTGATAATTCCCTTTATTACCATCAACAAGAATTATCATGCATGAGGTTCCAGAAAAATATCAACACATTGAATAACTAATTCAATTAAACATGCATATTTTAATCAATTTTTCAAAATAAAATCCTACCAAATATTGAATTACAACATTCCTCTCTATAAATTTATAATTCAATAAATTATTAACTAATTGGGACATTACATTATTTATGAATTTTAACATGATACACCAATAATAATATCATGCTCTCAAGCATAGCATAAATATCAAACTATCTTGAAAAATAAAAAGAAACTTGCTATAACGGTGTAAACAATCAAGATGAAATCAATATCAAACAACTTAATCATGATCAAATTATTAAAAAGTTAATTAAATTTTCATAAAAGGGGATAAAACATTATCAATTTATGATTTTACATATATTAATAAAGAAGTAATGAATCACCTTCAACAAAGGTGTCAATATTCTTCATACAATAATAGACCAACATTGTAGGTCCTGATCACCACTATTGTAAGAAGTTTCATCCATACAATTATTTTGCAGCACAACCATACAAACATATGACCAATAAAACTGTATTATAATTAGAATAGAGCAAGATCCATCTTAGGGAAAGAATAATTGGAGAAAAACAACACTAAACGAGAAGAAATAAGTAAAAATAGAGGTAGAACCAAACATGGATCGCCTTGGATTGAAAAAAAAGCCAAGGACCAGTCTCTATCGAAGGAATGCAAAAAAACAATAGAAAAGGTTCTCTAGATTGCCTGTATTTATTTGGTACATATGTTTTTTATGAAAAATCAGAATGCTACACCTTTTATAAACTTATTGCATCACGGATTTTCACATAGTGTAATGATTACATTTCTTATAAATGTAGAGTTTTTGACTTATTCCAAAAACACATCGCCTTGAAGAATTTTCCCTTGATTAATACATGTCGTGTATTACCCCATGATCCATCCTTAACAATCTATGAACTAAACATACATGAATTGAAATACTTCAGATTTCATGTATTCTCTGAGCTTCTAGATTTTAGTAGTTGGACCCCTCCAAAAAAACTCTAGGCCTCTACCGAGCACTATGAGGTTTGGAACCATGACATGGGTCAGACTAGATAGATTTATGCCCTAATTAGATTTTAATTAAACAATTATCATCCTTAGGGGTCAAAACCCAACCAAGGGAGGAAACGAAAAGGGGTTCATCCAAATAGCCATCCCGTGAGATGCCTCTAAATGATCTTTCTATCTCTAGATCTCAAAAAACACATTAGATAAACAACATGAAACCACACAAAAACAAAAAAACAAAATCTGAAAAACTCTCCCATGGAGACACCACCAAAATGAGAGTAAATCAAAAACAATAAAAAAGATGAAATCATCTTATAAAAATAGTAGTAAACATCTGTAAAATAATAGAATTGAAAAATAATTGTTAAACATTAAATAGTTAATGTACTGAGTGGGAATCTGTGACTCACATTCCTTAGTACTATCAACCACACCACCCATCACCATGAGACATGAACAAAGAGAATAGGATTCCCATGAAACAATTTCTCCTAGAAGTCCTAGATCTCCACTGGATACTTGTCGAACATCACACCATCATCAACATCTATCTCTCCCCTATCAATTACATAAGAGTCGTCATGAATATAATGATAGAGTTAAAAAACATGAAGTAAATCATGTATCTGGCTCATCTATGGGGTATGTTATATCTAATAATACATGAATCTATCATGATCCAGCACCTCAAATGTCCTGAAAAATCAGGGCGAAATGTTACTCCCACAAACAAACCTTCACTTCACATGATGAGAAGTCACATTAAAGATTACATTATCTCCATCTTCAAACTCTAGAGGTCTAATACTATGATTTATATAATATTTTTTGTGCTCCTTCATTTTCTTCATCCTCTCAAAAATTACTTAAACCATCTCCATAGTATTCTATACTTGTGCTAGGTCGATAATTATTGCCTCTGTGACCCTAGTACATAACAACGATAAAAAAAGATGGCCTTAAAATCCTCAATCAGTGCCATACCAATGGTGTATTAGAAACTATTTTTGTAAGAAAAAATGACCAATGTCATGTGTCTCATCCATGAATATCCAAAAACATGAAATCATTAGGTAAATTACTTCATGATCCTGGATGGTCTATTATGTATGATCATTTATCAATAGGTGAAAAGAAGTGACAAAGAATAACATAGTACTAAAAAAATGTTGGTGTCCTCCCCATACCCTGGAGGTCAAATGAGGATATTAATTAGATATTCTCGTCATCAGGACTCCATAGAGTAACAACAACTCCTCTATATACTTAATAAAAAATCCTCTAATCATATTGCCTCCACGATCATTATAAAGCGGGATAATTTATTCAAACAATACATTATCACCCTTATTAAATCATAACCTCCTAGAGATTGAGGTAAACAAGTATATAAGTCCAAAAATATTTCCTAAAAAATTTAATAAAGAACACTTAACTGCTAGATAAAACTACCAGGAATATGGTGATAATCCTTCACCTTTGGGAAACCAAACATAGAGAAAAAATCTACAAGTACACAATTACACCCAGGCCACCAAAACTAACCTCACAAAAAATGATATATCATTGTCACACTGGGATTTAATTCTAAAGATGAAATATGGATCTAATGGATAACCATCTTACACATCATTGATGAAATGAAGAGCCTTTATTGAAAAGGTACTAAGTGATATCCATCCTCAGATGAACTATTAGGGGAATTTCCAAAAACAAATCATTTCCTCAAGACTTCCACCTTAGAATGTCTTAACTGGGAATCCTCTTCCAACTGCACTAGGGATGACTACACTATCATCTATAAATGACAACCTCTACCTTTTTCCACTCTTATATCAAGATTACGTTTTGGAAGTTCCTCCATAACACTTCAAGAATTTACATATTCACACATGACCTCAATATGTGACTTCCATCTCATCACATTGGCTACAATATTTCCCTTGACTGGCATATAAAAATATCATTATCATAATCCTATAACAATTTTCATTCCAATTATGACACAATTTCAATTCAAAATGGGAGAAGACATACCTCATTCTCTTATAGTCTATAAAAAGACCAAAAATATCGATGATGGAGTAATGTCACCAAAACATCATATAAAACACAACTGCTGGAAACTGAAGATCATGTGTGGAATTATTACTCTCAAGGGGTTTTAACTTTTGAGACTCATATGAAACCACCAATATATAAGAAAATAGAATACATCCCAATATAATACATAATGAATCATAAAAAACATCAAAATAAACTCCTATTACTGGAAAACAAAAGATTTGATCATTGACCAACTTATATTTTATGTATACAAAAGATACCATATAGTGGTTAGTACAAAAACATGATTGATTCATTCAGGTCAATGCTATAAGAGGAGTCACAAACTAAGATAAATCAGCTATTATCCTCTTGTAATAGCATATAAGTTGAAGGAAACTCCACAGCTTCACTACTGTCTTAGGAGAAACCCATGACATAACTGCCTTAATCATCAAAGGATCCACAACTACTGCCTTCTAGGACATGATATTCACCAATAAAATGACTTATTGACCCCATAAGACACACATTGAAATCTTATTAAATAGCTTCTCATGATAAATAACCCCCAAAACAGCACACAGATGCTCCGCATGCTCCTCCCAAATGTGATGTACACACAGATAAATTTAATGAAAACCAACATGAAATTATACAGGAACTCACAAAATATTGTGTTCATCAAACCCATGAACACACATAGAGCCCTGGTCTCATCAAATGGAATCACAATGGACTCATAATTACAATTATTAAAATGGAAATAAATCTTCATGATATCATAATCCTTCAACTGAATCTGGTGATATCCTGACAAGAAATAGATATTTGATAACGAACTTGCTACATTAATATGATTGAATAAATCATCAATTCATGGAAGATTATGTTGGTTTACTACTCCTACTTTGTTAAATAGAAAATATTTGATAAAAATCCAAAAAACACCATCGACCATCTTCATAAACAAAATTGGTACTCCTCAAGGTGATAGATTCAGATGAACAAAACCTCGCTAAAAAAGATCATTGTGTTTTACTCCTACCTCTCAAAACTCAAAAGGAACCATCATATATAGAGAAATCATGATAGGGGACATTCCTGGATGTATCTTGATCCAAAAAATGAAATCCAATCAAGAGGGTAATTCTATAAACTCCTCAAATATTCATCATGGTACACTTCTACAACACTAGGAAACATTGATTGTTGAACCAATGATGAACTTAACATCATCGTTTTCATAAAATATGAAAATGTAGGAACATGGGTCTGATAAAAAACTATTTTATTGAATATTTTATTGATAATAAATGATATAATTTCCTCACATTGTGTTAAATATGTTTAATTAGAAAGTATTTGGGATTAGATCTTTCATTTGAATATTTGATGAAAATTCCAGTTTTACCCTTTATAGTTCACTGTAGTATTTCGAAGATACATATTTGTATATTTATTATTTGAATTTTCAATTTTGTAACAGTGTTCCTAACATAATTATCTACAACCTTTATTCAGGACACTAGAGCTAAATAGTGCATTTTGTTGTTTCAAATGGGCCATGAAGTCAAAGTTGGTCTGGACTCGCCAGAATGAAGAAGCTTCTGTATGTCAGCCATAACGCCTTCATATGGGCCTGGATTAAGCCCCAATTTGAATAGGATATAGAGGACCCATATACTCACATTTTATCATCTGGGAAGGCCGGCCCATTCATGCGTGTTGGTGGTCCAATGGGCGGTTCAAGTTGGCATAAAATATTTGGCCGAGATTCCCCATTCACACTTGAAACCACTTTGAACCTAGCTTCCCCACCACTCTATAAATTGGTGTTTTTCTCATTTGGTGGGATTGGGAAGTTCTTTGGAAAGTTTAGGGCAGAGGAGAAGTGGATACACTCCAATTATCCAACCATTTCAATAAGGGTAGCTCTTGAAGCAAGGATCCCTTCGACGAAGCCTTCTTCTTCTCCTTCATGTTGTAATGATTTTGTTTATGCAATAAACTTCGTTGTTCTTCTTTTATTTATTCTCTTTTCTTTTGTTTTGTTTAAATTTATTATCTTAATCTTCATCTTTGGTCTGGAATTCTTTATTAGAAGCGTTATTGGGTTATACCCATTATAAACCTTTGCACATGCAAAACGCTTCTACGATGATTACGCCACCCATGGAAGAGTAGTTATTTTTAGTTATCAATCGACCTCTATACTTCTTAATTCATTTATTTTGAATCAATGAGCTACTGTAATTCACATATTATGATCTATTAATTGAGTTTTTAAGTTAAATGAAACTAAGAGAGAAATTGAATAGTTAACACAAAACACGCGAGGCCGGGAATTGTGTGAACTGTGAGAGCACAACATTAACAGGTAATTCAAAACCACACAGGATCAATTTGTAGAGTTAAAATATAATCCCTAAACTCAATTAATACTCATTTCTAGAGTGGTTATGTGCCTTAATTTACCACTGACCATAAGCTAATTTTATAACATTAATCAAAGTAGGGTGTTGCGATTGCATGTTCTGAAGTTAGTCTAAGGTTAAATTCACTTCAATCTTCGTGGTAAAGTTAATTCTCGTAGGGTTCGGGATTTAACAAATTAAGGGATCATAATTAAGTGAATATTAATTTAAATGATAATGATTAATAAATGATTTAAGAGGTATAGTTAGATCAATTACGCCTTTTAAATATTGTCTAAAAAAACATCTTTTTGTTGTGTCATTTTAATCGAACTTCATTTCAAAACTAAAAACAAAACAAAATACAATCCTCTTCCAGAAAACTTCTTCTAGATTCATAAAATATAACCAAACCCCATCCTTTCAAGTAGTGTTTTTATTATATTCTATTTTATTTTTTTTATAATACCTTTAATAAGTTATTAAATTCACTTCTTCCTTTGAGAGACGACCTTGGTCAGCCACTCTGCTGCAACTAAGAACCCCAAAATCACATTAATCATTTGAGGGCGCCCACGATAGCGCTCTATCAAATTAGAGCCATTGCCAGGGAGGCAAGTAATTATTTCAACCAATTAGAGGTATTTATTTTATTTTACATTTTATTCTCTTCTTCTCTTCTCTCTTTCTTCTTTACCCAATCTGATTTTTCTTCTTCTTCTTTTATTTTCTTCTACTTCTTTTTGGACCATCAACTCAAAATTCTCATTTTTATTTTACTATGGTCCACTTTCTTTCTTTTCATTTTTATTTGATTTATGACACGAACTAATCTTGAAGATCTCTTAGATCTTGAATATGAGATTGAACGCAACCTTAGGGCATGAATCAGACATTCTCAATCTACGGGAAGTTTCGATATTCAACCAGTTGGTGAATTCCTCTCTTCTAGAAACATTGAAATTGGAAGCAATTAAAATTCAAACATAAAAGAGGAACCAATGGCTGGAAATAATGGAAATGAACATAATATAACCATTCGAGAATTGGATGCACCATATATTAACTATCAACCAAATTGTATTGCATACCCAAATCTCTAATCAGACTTTGAATTGAAATCTGGATTAATTCACCTTCTTCCAAAGTTTCATGGATTATCTGGTGAGGATCCCAACAAAAACCTTAAGAAATTTAATGTGGTTTTATAAACATTAAAACAAATAAATGTTTCTGAAGATAAAATTAAATTAAGAGTATTTCTATTCTCACTCGATGGAGCTGCAAAAGATTGGATGTATTATTTGAAACCTGAAGATGTAACATGTTGGAATGATTTGAATCTTCTTTTCTTGCAAAGATTTTTTTCAGCATCAAGGACAACATCCATTCTAAAGGAGATATCAGGGATCAAGCAAGCCCAAGGGGAGTCAATGTATGAGTACTGTGAGCGATTCAAGAAGTTGTGTGAAAGCTGCCCACATCACCAAATCAGTGAGCAATTACTCATCCAGTACTTCTATGAAGGACTCACAACTATGGAGAGAATAATGGTAGATGCTGCGGCTGAATGAGCATTGGTGGAAAAGACACCGGTAGCTGCACGTGCGTTGATTGAAAAGATGGCCCAAAACTCCCAACAATTTGGTGATAGAGGTACACCACATGTCATGGGAGTACATCAGGTAAGTCCTTCTTCTCTTGAAAGTCATTTGATTGATACTAAGTTGGAAGAATTGTCCACTATGGTGAGGAAAATTTCTTTGGAACAAAGGAAATATCTACCCCCTCCTTCAAGGCCTTGCGGTATTTGCACTGAGAAAAGCCACCCAACTGACTGTTTCCCACAACTCCAAGAAACAGAAGATTGTGCAGCAGTGTTCCCTGGGAGACCATATCAACAGCAACAACAACAACCATATCCCCAAAAGAAGTTTGATCCAGTATACAACCAAGGGTGGAAAGATAATTCAGACATGAGGTATGGCTCTGGACAACAACAAAGGCCCCCTTTTCAACCATTCTTCCAGCAGCCTCCACCTTACCAACAGGGTTTCCAACAACCCCAAAGGAGATTCGAAGCTCAAACATCAACGAGTCAGCAACAAGGGAATCTACAACACAAGGTAGACTCTAACACTGATGATCTTTTGAAACAAATTGTTCTTAATCAACATAATGAGATAAAGAGTCAAGGTTTGGAGCTGAGGGAGTTAAAGACTCAAATGAGCCAGATTGCCACCGCCCTCCATGAACTTGTAAGTAAGAATTATGGAAATCTACCTTCCCAACCCACTCCAAATCCAAATGGGAATGTTAGTGCCATCACATTGAGAAGTGGGAAGAAAATGAACGATACATATGTACCTACCATTCCACCGGGATTCACCTCAACTCCAGAGAAGCCTCATTCCATAACAACTGATGAGCAGTCCAAGGAGAAAGATAAAGGTAAGAAAAAGATTGATGATGTTCCTCCTACACCCCTTCCTTTTCCAAACAGGGTTGTTCAAACCAAGAAGATGGTTGGAGAAGCAATGCAAAAGGAGTTTTTGGACACATTCAAGCGTGTGGAGATCAAAATTCCTCTACTTGAATCCATTAAGAAAATCCCAAGGTATTCCAAATTCTTAAAAGAACTCTACACCAATTGAAGAGGGCTCAAGGGAAATGAGAGGATCAACCTTCGAAGGAATGTCTCGGAACTCATTACACCAACTCTAGCAATGCCAACAAAGTGCAAGGATCCCGGGACATTCACCATCCCATGTACCATAGGGGAGTTTCACTTCTCTGATGCTCTTTGTGATTTAGGAGCTTCAATAAATGTGACGCCTCACTCTGTATTCTCTTCCTTGTAGTTTGGTGAGTTAAAGCCAACAAGAGTAGTGGTGCAATTGGCGAATAGAGCTACGACATATCCAGTGGGAGTCCTTGAGGATGTACTTGTTCAGGTAAGAGACATGATCTTTCCAGCAGACTTCTATGTGATTAACATGGAGGATGATCATGTAAGTTCTCATGCCCCCATTGTCTTAGGTAGGCCCTTCCTCAAAATTGAAAAAACTATTATAAATATCACTGAGGGTACACTTTCCTTGGAATTTGGAGATGAATTTGTGATATTTAATGTTATGGATTCCATGAAGTACCCCTCAGAGGACCATTCTACTTTTGTTATCTCCCATTTTGAACCACCAAGTAAAAACACCGTGGAATTGGATTGTCCTATGCTTAGGGAGATTATAAATATTGGTTCTAGTTTGATGTCTAAGAGTACTTCTACACTCATTTTTAAGGAACAAGACTCTCTAAGATTTCATTTTGAAATGGAATTATATTCTTATTTTGATCATGTGAACTCTGATTATGACATTGCTATTGAGTATGCTGATAAATTTGGTGCTTTATTCTCTGATTGTGATGATTTTTATTCTGATACTGATGTTCATTATGCAGATATGTCTTTTGCATCAATTTCTCCATCTATACATCACCCCCCTACATTGGAACTCAAGCCTTTGCCCTCAAATCTTAAATATGCATACTTGATGAGTGGTGATAGATTACCTGTTATCATTTCTAACAATCTCTCTTTTGAAAATGAAGAAAAACTTTTGAATCTATTGAGAGATAACATTAGGGAAATTGGTTGGACATTGACATACATATTAGGTATTATCCCCTCCATTTTCATGCATAGGATTCTCTTTGAGGATGGGGCTAAACCGGTGAGGCAACCAAATAGGAGACTCAATCCAACACTTTTGGAGGTTGTTAAAAAAGAAGTTGCAAAATTGCTCGAGGCAGGTATAATCTATCCTATTTCAGTTTCTCAGTGGGTAAGTCCAATTCAGGTTGTGCCTAAGAAAACTGGTTTCACTGTTTTAAAAAATAAAAATGATGAGTTAGTTCCTGTGAGAGTTCAAAACAGTTGGCGAGTGTGTATTGATTATAGGAAACTAAATCAATGCACTCGCAAGGACCATTTCCCACTTCCATTCATTGACCAGATGCTTGAGAGACTTGCAGGTAGGACGCATTATTGCTTCTTGGATGGTTTCTCTGGCTATTTTCAGGTTCCCATTGCAGCAGAGGACTAGGAGAAGATGACATTCACCTGCCCATTCGGTACCTTTGCTTACAGAAGGATGCCATTTGGACTTTGTAATGCCCCAGGTACCTTCTAGAGATGCATGGTGATTATTTTCTCAGATTTCATTGAGACCTGCATGGAGATATTTATGGATGATTTTACAGTTTATGGATCCTCATTTGATGAATGTCTCTCTAGTTCGGGTGATGTGTTGCATCGTTGTATTGAGAATAATCTGGTCTTAAATTTTGAAAAATGTCATTTCATGGTCGAAAAGGGGATTTTCTTAGGTCATATAGTCTCACAACGTGGCATTGAAGTTGATAAATCTAAGGTAGACATTAATTCATCCCTCCCATATCCTACATGTGTGCGTGAGGTTCGATCATTCCTTAGACATGCTGGATTTTATCGACGCTTCATCAGAGATTTTAGTAAGATCGCTCTACCCTTATCTCGATTTCTTTAAAAAGATATTGACTTCAATTTTGATGATCCATGCAGGGTATCATTTGATGATATAAATAAGTGTCTTACCACTCCACAGATCATACAGCCCCTGCGGTGGGACCTTCCTTTTGAGCTTGTGTGTGACGCCTCCAACTTTGCGGTTGGAGCTGTCTTATCTCAGAGGGTGGAGGGACGTTCACATGTGATTGCATATGCATCAAGGACACTGGATTCAGCCCGATCAAACTACACTACCACGGGAAAGGAGTTTCTTGCAGTCATATTTGCTTTAGATAAATTCTGTTCATATTTATTGGGCTCTAAAGTAGTTGTTTTTTCTGACCATGCAGCTTTGAGGTACCTCCAAAAGAAGACAGATGCAAAGCCCAGGATGATTCGATGGATGCTCCTTCTTCAGGAATTTGATATTGAGATAAAGGACAAGAAGGGTTCAGAGAATTTGGTGGCAGACCGCATGAGTAGGCTTACTCACATACTAAAGGATGACACCTTGGACCAGGTACCACTTTGGGACACTTTCCCCGATGATCATATTTATTCCATCTCAGGTACGCATCCTTGGTATCCAGATTTAGTTAACTACATTGCTTCCTCTGAAATCCCTACAAATTTAAAGAAACATGAATTCCAAAAATTAAAAAGTGAGTATAGGTATTATGTGTGGGATGATCCTTACCTATGGCGCATGTGTAGTGACCAAGTCATTAGGAGGTGTGTTCCCGATCATGAGTTTGAGTCTGTTTTTCAGTTCTGTCATACACTTGCTTGTAGTGGACACTTTGGACCCCAAAGGACAGCTAGGAAGATTTTGGACTCTGGATTATATTTTCCTAGCTTGTTCTATGATGCACATGTGTTTTGTAAGTCATGCCCTCATTGCCAACACAATGGGAATATTTCTAGGAGACATGAGATGCCCCAATAACCCATACTATTCTGTGAGATTTTTGATGTATGGGGCATTGATTTTATGGGTCCTTTTCCTAGTTCATTTGGATTTTTGTATATTCTGGTTTCTGTTGATTATGTGAGTAAATGGGTGGAGGCCAAGGCCACCAGGACTGACGATTCTCATGTTGTTGTGGAATTTGTCAAAGCACAGATTTTTTGCAGGTTTGGAGTACCAAAGGCCATCAACAGTGACCAAGGGACACACTTTTGCAATAGGAATTTTGCTTCCCTCCTTAGGAAGTATGGGGTGACACACAAAACATCGACACCATACCACCCCCAAACAAATGTCCAGGCTGAGGTTTCAAATCGTGAGCTGAAACAAATATCAGAGAAAACTGTGCATCCAAATTGAAAGGATTGGAGCAAGCGCTTGGATGATGCATTGTGGGCTTATAGGACAACATACAAGACACCCATTGGTATGTCCCCATTTAGGATTTTTTTTGGAAAGCATTTCATCTCTCAGTGGAAGTCGAGCATCGGGCATATTCAGATATAAAGAAATGGAACATGGATTTGGCCCAAGCTGGAATTCAAAGGAAGTTGAAAATTCAAGAGCTTGAGGAGATTCGACTTTTATCATATGAGAACTCAAGGCTCTACAAGAAAAAATCAAAAGCAGCTCATGCCAAAATGATCCAACAAAGGGAGTTTCATGTTGGAGAGAAAGTCCTTCTCTATAGTTCATGACTCAAGCTAATGCCTGGTAAGTTGCATTCCAGATGGTTAGGTCCTTATATTGTGACTAGTTGTAACATCCAAAGTAAGTAATGAATAATATATATTTTTATCTATGTCTATTAAGGAATTAGATAGTGTTTTAGAGGCTTAAAATGAAAATAAATCTAATCTTAAGCATGGAATACACTAACATTCCTAAAAGATTGTTTTACTGCATTTTGATGGGAAACCCTTTTTAAACCAAACTTTTGACAATTTTATAATCTATATTTTTCAAAATAAACTTATTCTTTATAATTGGGACATCAAAATTTACTTTGTGCAAATTTTTGGTATTTTTCTGATAAAGTTCATTTTTTAATGAATAGTGAAAAATACTGCATTTTACATCAAAACTGATTTTTAATCTAATTTATTTATATGATTAGATTATATTGTTAATTGGTCTTAAAGTGTAATCTGAATATATTTTTACCATTTAATCCAATGGTGGTCATTAGGATTAATTTCACTTTGAAATTGGACATAAACTAGTGTCAATCTTTTGATACTTATTGTTTCATAAAAACACGCTATTTTCTCTGACAGTGGGAATTAATTAATAAATTAATTAATGAAACTTATATGTTTTGAATTTTGTAAAAAAGACAACATTTTTGAATTCAGAATATCAAATATAGCTTAGGGTGAAGTTTTGGTATTGTTCTGAAAAACATCGATTTTTGATGAATAGTGAAACCACTAAGTGGTAGTTAAAGAAACTGATTTTTCGTTTAAATGAAACATTGCCACTTCTGTGATTTGATTTTCAAAAATCTGACATACATGATTGTCATTAAGAAGTAAAATGTGGTTCAATGAGATTAAAATATTTTTTTTGGTGAATAGTAACTTTTATGTTTTTAATCGCGATTAGTGGTAATTAGTGTAGTTTAAGGTAAAAATAATGTTTTAATAATATGAGTTGAGCTTGAAACATGTAATAACCTCATTGGATGTGTAATGGAAGACCAATACAATCCATGGGTCAACTTGGGGACCCCATGGAGCCACTTTGGTTGGGAAATGACATAAATAACTTTTTATTTAATGTTAAAGTAAAAATGACACAAACATGAGATGTTTTTCTAAAACAATTTTTACATGGGGTTATACAAGTCATAATTTTGATTATAAATAGTCATTGGAAAGCTCAAAAAGATTTTCTACATCGTAGTATTTGTTTTATAATTTTTAGGCATTAAATAAATTAAATTATTTATGACATCATAATGATGCAGCGATGACCTCATTATTTGACGATTTAAATAAAATGGAAAGATAATGTAAAATCTAAGACCTACACATGTCCAAAACCTATTGGGTGGGTATATTTCAAACCCTTATCACCTTACCCTCGAAATTTATCAATGTGGGATATTTTGAATCTGAAAATAATTTTCAAATAAAGTAACATTTCTTTACTTTCCAAGAGTGCCCCTCCTCTCCTCTTATAAAAGCCCCCCACCTCTACCTCCCTATCCACACTCCCAAAGCCTTTGGCTCGGCCAACCCCTGACCATTTTGTCTCTCCACATCCCTCTATTACTCCTTTAAGCCTCACGTTTTGTAGAAGTCTTCCCAAGGAAGCCTTTGAGCTCAAACCAAAGGGAGTTACCCGATTTTAAGGTAATGTCTTTACTTGAGTCCTTTTGTTTTATTTTGCTTCTCCAACCCCCTAAAATATTTTTATTAATTTCTTTTGTAACAACTACAGTATCTTCAATATACTATGATGTTGTTATAAGAAGGATTCGAGCTACACTTACACACACCTACATATAATGGTTAAAGGACATACTGTTTCCGTGGATGGTGAATTTATGCCTCCCGAAACGATGATTGTTCAACATTCTTTTAACACCTTCAAAGGTGGCCATTAAGATGTAACTATATTTATATATGATATATAATATGTTTATGTTTTCCTTAAGCTTCTGTATTTTTCATTTTGGGCATACCTTTATGGTTTCCATTATGGGTAAACGCGATATCTTCATTTAAGGAAGTGCGGACTACCGCCCCCTTAAAGTGATTTGATTCGTTAAATACCATATGTGGGACGTATAAAGGATGAAGTTATGATATTATATATGATATTACACTGGAATTATAATATAACTTTATATCATTATGATTCCATTCTATAAAATATGAAATAGAAATGAAAGTAGCGTTCATGCGTACGTACGGCTTACCGTCTCCATGAACGGTGCATTTCATTTCTTACCTCTAAATGATTATGTAATATTATGTACTGGATATATATGAAATATGTGATATCTACATCATTAATACCATTCTGGATATAATGGATACATGAACAACTTTTAATTATAAAGGGCTTACTTTTGACTCAAGTACCAATGATTGTTAAAACGACCGTTATTAACTTAAATAATTACATAGTGTTCATGACATGGAAATAAGTGATATAAAAGGAATAATGAAATTGAAAAAGGTTCTTAAACAAGTAGAAATTAACTCAAGTTTATTATTCAGGACATTAAAGAACGATTGAGTCAAGTCGGACCTGAGGTATGGGACTTCGTCTCAATCTCCTTTCATTGAGGCATATTTTGTTTTATACACAACCTTCTTTTATATGGTGTATAAACCCCTTTGAATTTTACGTTTATTCAAAAGGAATCTTTTTTATACAAAGCATATACAAAAAGACAAAAGGGAATGTTTTTGTCGTATGTATGCGGCGACAATGACTTCTCCACCGCCGTGACCATTATTTGAGTTTCGGCTTCCTCTACAAGCCATACCTTCTTTTTAAAAGAAAAATAAATACCATGTTTTACTTTTCTTTTATTTTGGTATTGAAAATGGTTTTCATAATGTTTTTATATCAATGTGTTGTATTGATATCTTGTGATTGAAAGGTGGAAATGTTATGTTTCCTTTATGCAAGTTTTATGTGATACAATTATGTTGAGGTTCTTGGGCATTATTATGAAGACGGGTGGTTCTATGATAAACTAAGGGTGGGTGAGCCCGATATAGCTCTCCAATGCATTGGGTAACGCGAAGGAGTGAAACATTAAGGTTTCTCCGAAGAGATTTTAGGGAATATACTGTGATGGGTATTACAAACGTAACCAAGAGGGTTACTCCCTACGTAAGAATGTTATGAATGCCTCAAGTTACCTTTATGTCTTATGATTTCAATGATTTACTCATGATTTGATGAGGTATGTTAATGTGCTTATGTTTTATGGGTAAAGTATGATTTCACTCTTATGTATATATGTACCCATGTTTCCTTTCCATGTTTTTATAACCCATACTGAGCTTTTATGCTCATCCCAAGTTTTTTTTTGAAATGATTTTCACAGGTCAAGGGAAAGGTACATGATATGATGATAGTGTCAAGGAAGTGTCAAGAAAGAATCCATGTTTTATTTTAAATATGTTTCCATTGATGGGAATGAATAATACTATCTTTATGTAACCACTTTGTCACGAACCGCCCTCGGGGTCCGTGCCGTGGCTACCCCAAGCCCGCCTTCCATAGGCCAGGGGCTGGCGACTAGCACCAAGGCGTAAATCCCGGTAAAAAGGGAAGACATTGCCTTTGTAAAGTAAACAAACACCACCGAGTAAGCAAGCGGAAAGTAAACACTAAGAAAAAGCAGAGTACAACTGAAAGTGCGGAAAAGTAAATGGGCCAGTATACAAACCCAAACTGAAAGTAAAGTACAACTCGAAAGGGAAAACAACAACTGAAAAGTAAAAGCCTCTACACCGGGCTGTCCACTGAAAATCCCACCTGAAGGGTGGGTACAGATAGCTCCACTGCTCCACGGGTCCCGCCGTCCACTCCGAGCACGTCCCGTCCAGTGGTCCACCTCCAGGTACCATCCTGCTCTGCAAGCCTTAGCTAAGATCAACGCTGTCCGTGGTCTGCAACCAACACAACGTAGTGCGGGCAAAGCCCGTGCAGGGGTGAGTATAAGCTACTCAGTAGGGACCCCGAGACCCCTGAAGGTCTCTCAAATCCACAAAGGACAAACCACGAAGAAAGGTACAATCACGAAGTAACAACCGACACTGCTTAGGTATATGCCCATACATATACCTAAGTCATCAATTCAAATACGCTCCAACCTCCGAGCCCAAGTACAACTCAGTCCACACAGGAAAGTAAACGTATTCCACACAGGAAAGCAAAACGTAATCCACACAGGATAGCACAACACAATCCACACAGGAAAGCAACAGGATTCAGCTCACACAGGTATACATCTTCAAAGGACGATAAAGATGATCTCTGATCCATCTAAGTCGTCGGACCCACGAAGGATCGATAGGTAACTAACCCCCGCAAAAGACCCACACAGGATCGTGCCCACGTAGGACCTGTAGGCGCTGGTTCACACAGGACCGCTGAGCGCAAAGAACCACACAGGATCGGATCCACACAGGATCGGGCCCACACAGGACCTGTAGCACTGATCCACGTAGGATCGCTGAGTGCTGAAGTCGTCGTCGTCGAATCCACACAGGATCTCTGTACTGTCGTCGTCGCAGTCACAGTAGCAGTAGTAGCAGTAGTCACAGTCGCAGTCGCAGCCAGCACTAGGGTTCCCGCACACAGCAAGCTCGTACAGGAGGGTCCGCTCCACGAGCCGAGAGGCTGATACATCAACTGTCACAAAGTCCAGAGTTGATGTATCCAAAAGTTCCGTATCGTCAACAGGAACTCAACGCAACAGACGGCGCGTCGATCGGACGCCCGGTCTGAGAGTTATTGGCATTTTCGTCCCCGGGGCCCGGTTGGTTTTTAAGGCAAAACCAACCTGACCATACTCCAACTACGTCCAAACCTCGGGAGGAGTATGCCAAAAGATCCGTCTCACTAAGAGGAACACAACAAAGCTGACGGCACGTCAATCGGACGTCCGTAGCTCAAGATATGAGCATTTCCGCTCCAAAGGCCCGGTTGGTTTCGTGAACGAACCAACCCGGCTGAACCCAAAGTATTCCGAAACTTTGAGTGCGATATACCGAAACGACCGTCTCGATCCAAGGATCGCGTTTCCGCAGACGGTTTTTCAATCGGAGGTCTGTGGCTCAAGTTATGGCCAAAAGACCAAAACCGATTCGAAACGGGGGGTCCGGGTCCGGGTCGACCCGGCCCGACCCCCCCCGGCCAGCACTAAAGCCCCCCCATTTAATTGGGGGGCGGTTTCCTTGAGGGAGGCAGGCGGCCCCCCAGTTTCTTCAAGCAGGACCCCACGAGGGGGTCCGGATTCCAAAAGGGCGCGGCATAATGCCGCGCCGCCATCCCAATCAAGCGGGGGCTTAGCCCCTGCGCGCTGCCTCCGTGCGGCGCCAGGCCGTCGCGCCGCCGGCCGACCGGCCGGGACGGGTTGGACCCGGGTCGGGTCGACCCGGTTCGGGCCGACCCAGGGGGGGGGGGGGGGGGGTCGGGCCGGGTCGGCTCGGACCCGGACCCGTTTCGAATCGGTTTCGGTCTTTTGGCCATAACTTGAGCCATGGACCTCCGATTGATGAACCGTCTGTGGAAACGCGATCCTTGGATCGAGAAGGTCGTTTCGGTATATCGCACTCAAAGTTTCGGAATACTTTGGGTTCGTTCGGGTTGGTTGGTTCACGAAACCAACCGGGCCTTCGGAGCGGAAACCCTCATATCTTGAGCTACGGACGTCCGATTGACGTGCCGTTAGATTTCTTGTGTTCCTCTTAGTGAGACGGATCTTTTGGCATACTCCGCCCGAGGTTTAGACGCAGGTGGAGTACGGTCGGGTTGGTTTTGCCTTAAAAACCAACCGGGCCCCGGGGACGAAAATGCCAATAACTCTCAGACAGGGCGTCCGATCGACACGCCGTCTGCTGCGTTGAGTTCCTGTTGACGATACGGAACTTTTGGATACAACAACTCTGGACTTTGTGACAGTTGATGTATCAGACTCTCGGCTCGTGGAGCGGACCCTCCTGTACGAGCTTGCTGTGTGCGGGAACCCTAGTGCTGGCTGCGACTGCGACTGTGACTACTGCTACTACTGCTACTGTGACTGCGACGACGGCAGTACAGAGATCCTGTGTGGATTCGACGACGACGACTTCAGCACTCAACGATCCTACGTGGATCAGTGCTACAGGTCCTGTGTGGGCCCGATCCTATGTGGGTCCGATCCTGTGTGGGTCTTTGCGCTCAGCGGTCCTGTGTGAACCATCGCCTACAGGTCCTACGTGGGCCCGATCCTGTGTGGGTCTTTTGTGGGGGTTAGTTACATATCGATCCTTCGTGGGTCCGACGACTTAGATGGATCAGAGATCATCTTTATCGTCCTTTGAAGATGTATACCTGTGTGAGCTGAATCCTGTTGCTTTCCTGTGTGGATTGTGTTGTGCTATCTTGTGTGGATTACGTTTTGCTTTCCTGTGTGGAATACGTTTACTTTCCTGTGTGGACTGAGTTGTACTTGGGCTCGGAGGTTGGAGCGTATTTGAATTGATGACTTAGGTATATGTATGGCCATATACCTAAGTAGTGTCGGTTGTTACTTCGTGATTGTACCTTTCTTCGTGGTTTGTCCTTTGTGGATTTGAGAGACCTTCAGGGGTCTCGGGGTCCCTACTGAGTAGCTTATACTCACCCCTGCACGGGCTTTTCCCGCACTACGTTGTGTTGGTTGCAGACGACGGACAACGTTGATCTTAGCTGAGGCTTGCAGAGCAGGACGGTACCTGGAGGTGGACCACTGGACGGGACGTGCTCGGAGCGGACGGCGGGACCCGTGGAGCAGTGGAGCTATCTGTACCCACCCTTCAGGTGGGATTTTCAGTGGACAACCCGGTGTAGCGGCTTTTACTTTTCAGTTGCTGTTTTCCCTTTCGAGTTGTACTTTACTTTCAGTTTGGGTTTGTATACTGGCCCATTTACTTTTCCGCACTTTCAGTTGTACTCTGCTTTTGCTTAGTGTTTACTTTCCGCTTGCTTACTCTGTGGTGTTTGTTTACTTTACAAAGACAATGCCTTCCCTTTTTACCTGGATTTACGCCTTGGTGCTAGTCTCCAGCCCCTGGCCTGTGGAAGGCGGGCTTGGGGTAGTCACGACACGGACCCCGAGGGCGGGTCGTGACAAATTGGTATCAGAGGCAGTTCGGTTCTACCACGAACTCTGATCTTTTCTATGTGAAGCAATAATGTTTAGCGTATTGAGTGTGGTTATCAGTCCAGGGAGTCCAGTGTTGGTGCGGCGGCCGACGTATCCGTACACCAGGACCCTGACTTCTGATTTCCGACTTAATGCACGAAAACATTGATTGCGTGTGTGATTGAAAGTTTTCTTTGTGATTACTTATATCAGCTCACCAGGTATACTGTTCTGACCGTGGTTCACCTGTTTCCTTTTCAGGATGGCCCCACGACGGCAGCCAGCTAGGGTTCCGAGAGTCGAGCGTGACGTCATCCCACCGAGCGACGAGGCTTTGGTGCAGGGCCCTTTGTCAGCAGTGGCACCGACGGTAGCTCTACCCGCCGAGCCCCCGATGCTTCCAGCACCAGCCGCTGATGATGCACGTCGCCTCAGCGCACTGCATGGGTTTCAGTGCCAGCGACCGCCCATGTTTCGCGGGGAGACGGATCCCTAGGCAGCCGAGGACTGGCTGGAGGCAGTAGTACGTGTGTTTAGGCTAGTGAGGACACCAGCAGACCTCATGGTGATCCTCACTGCGAGCCTACTACACGCAGCAGCAGGACGATGGTGGAGCTTGATGCTCCAGGTGCACGATGAGGCATCTCTTCTATGGACGGACTTTGAGAGCCTCTTCCTCTCGGAGTTCGTCCCAGCCACCCTTCGTGCGGTGCGTATCAAGGAGCTTCTTCAGCTGCGGCAGGGCAGCATGACGGTCGCTCAGTACTCGGCGAGATTTACTGATCTCTCGCGCTACTCGACCGACATGGTACGAGACCCATTCTTCCGGGCCCGGACTTTCGAGCAGGGTTTGAGACACCAGGGCATCGCTGATCTCTCTCAGTATACCGACTCATACAGGAGTACTGGATTGGGCCCTTTTGATCGAGAGCTTCCTTGCTGAGTCTGCACCAGCACCGAGACCCACCGCAGGGCGGCACGTGGCAGAGTCATCTGCAGCTGGCAGTCGACGGATGACTCAGGGGTCCAGTCAGACCAGACCTTCAGGCAGACGACCTCAGGTCACTAGCTCAGCAGTGCAGGGAACACAACGCGGAGCCAGTCTTTCGAGTGGAAGACAGTGCTATGCATGCGGCGGGCAAGGCCACATGGCTCGTGACTGCCCGAACCGCCATGCGGAGGAGCAGCAGACGGTTGAGGAACCACCTAGGCAGAGGCAGAGGTTCGACCGTGGCGGTCCGCAGGGAGGAGGCGGACGAGGCAGAGGAGCTGGCCGAGCAGCAAGTGGTGGGCGACGTTTTGAGGCTCTACCACCACCACCACCACCAGGAGGTCCACCCCGACCTCAGGGGAGAGCACAACTTCAGGCAAATGAAGCTTACGATCATGGAGCTCCGGAAGCGGGTGGACTAGTGTGGGACTAGCTCCAAGCATAGAGGCCTTTGCCCATAATGCCTCTAGCTTCGTAGTTTGTGTTGCTTGTGACCTTGTTCATTAAGTTGAAGTAATAAAAGACACTTGCCTTGGCGACTTTTGTTTTCTTGTCTTTTGTTTGTTTTTACTAAGAGGTGCCGGTTAAAAAAAACTGTTGACTTGACCCTCACTTGCGAGATTCGTACTGGAGGAAACCCAGTGACCACAAACTGATGCCGATAGTGAGACTCAACCCTTGGAGGCGAGAGTAACGGTTGGATCTCTTGGTAGCAGCGTCTAGGCCTTACGACGTCATCCATGCCATGAATTAACTAATCATGACGGGATTGACTGTATTAGGCAAGGAACATGGTTCATCCAGGCGATGAGACCGGATTTCACTTTTCGACAAAGGAGAAATCTTTGCAGCTAGCCTCTTTGCAGATATCCTTCGTGGATAGTGATGGAGCAGCCTTCCTCCAGTCTCTCACAGTCACCCCTCCTCTACTACAACAGGTAAGAGAGGCACAGCGTGAGGACGCTGACTGTGAGACACGGCGTGCACAGATATCCTCGGGACAGGCACCTGATGGTTTCTCCCTTGGAGCAGAGCACAACATCCTTTTCAGAGGATGTACCATGGTACCAGTCGCTTTACGAGAGGAAGTGTTGAGAGAGTTTCACACTTCTCCTTTGGCGGTACATCCTGGAGTGCCAAAGATGTACCAGGACCTCAGACGACAGCACTGGTGGCCGGGCATGAAGAAGGCAGTAGCAGAGTTCGTTTCTCGATGCCTCACCTTCCAGCAGGTGAAGGCAGAGTATCAGGTACCAGCGGGCTTGGTACAACCCTTGGAGGTTCCGGATTGGAAGTGGGATGGCATATCTATGGACTTCGTGACTGGACTTCCACACACTTCCAGAGGTCACGACTCCATATGGGTGATTGTTGACCGACTCACCATGTCGGCACACTTCTTACCCATTAGAGAGCAGGGCTCAGTGGAGAGCTTGGGACGTCTCTACGTTCAGGAGATTGTGCGGCTCCACGGTGTGCCATAATCTATCGTCTCCGACCGAGATGCTCTCTTTACTTCCCGGCTTTGGAAGGGGTTACAGGAGGAGTTCGGGACGCAGCTACGTCTGAGCACAGCCTTTCACCCTCAGACGGATGGTCAGACGGAGATGACCATTCAGACTCTCGGGGACATGCTCCGCGCATGTGTCCTCGACTTTGGTCGCAGCTGGGAGGACCACCTACCGTTGGTGGAGTTTGCGTACAACAATAGCTACCACTCCACCATCGGGATGGCACCGTATGAGGCGTTGTACGGCCGACCTTGTAGATCTCCTTTGTGCTGGACAGACCCTGGGGAGTCAGAACTGATGGGACCGGAGATGGTCCAGGCCACGACAGAGAAAGTCCAGGTCATCCAGGAGCAGATGAGGACAGCTCAGAGCCGGCAGAAGTCATACGCTGACAGGAGGCAGAGGCCACTGGAGTTCGAGGTTGGCGACCACGTCTTCTTGCGGGTCTCACCTCGACGTGGTATTCGGAGATTTGGCCGAGGCGGCAAGTTATCTCCGCGCTTCATCGGACCCTTCCAGGTCCTCAGCAGGATTGGTGAGGTGGCTTATCGCCTGGCTCTACCACCTCAGTTGCACCGGGTGCACGACGTCTTCCACGTGTCTCAACTGAGGAGATACGTGCACGACCCGATGCACATCATTGACCATGGGGAGCTTGACGTTGACGATGGGGAGACTTTTATGCAGGTCTCGGTGGAGATAGAGGATCGACAGGAGCGGGTCCTACGTGGGCGATCGATTCCTCTTGTGCGCATCAGATGGCAGCGCGGGAACCTCCAGGAGAGCACAAGGGAGCGGGAGGCTCAGATGCCTGCTCAGTACCCTCATTTGTTTCCCTAGTTTTTGATGTATCTTTACGGGGACGTAAAGCCCTGAGGTGGGAGTAATGTAAAGACCCGTAAAATTAAAGGGAAATTTTTTCTTAATTTTCTTTAGAATTTTACAAGAGCGCGGTTTCTGACGGCACCTGATTCCGAGGCCCGGTGTGCCCGGAATCAATTTCCGAAGTTTGTCTCGGGTACGTTCAGTGAACGAATGAGTGGGTTTTTCTAACTTTTGATCCGGTGCTCGGAATTGAAATCCGAGGACACCGATGAACTCGCAGCGCCGATATTCGCTTAAGGAGACCTTTTCCGAAGTTGCATTTGACTAGGAGGAGATGTTTAATTTTCTGGATGAAATGAAGAGTAAAATAAATTTGTGATACAATATTTATTTTATATCTTTAATGTGGTTATAATCTTTTGTTGGAAGTTGGGGGGTTTAACCACCTAAGAGAGGATTAAGGTGAGTAGGGGCCCACCCGAGCCCCACCTTTTCAAATTCCCTAACTCCCCTCTCTCCCTCTTAAAGGCTTGTCAACTTAACATTTAATTAATTATACAACTCATGTATAATTAATAAGTGAGTTTAATTTTGAGTTTTTGAAATTCAAACTCTTGAATTTCAAAGGTTGGGTTGTGTTAATAAATTAAGTGTAAGCTTAATTTATTTTTGGGTTAGTTCTTTTGTTACTTGAGAGGATTGGGAGAATCGTTGAGAGACTTGAAGATCTTCTTCGTCTTCGACGAAGAACGTGAAGAACGGTTCTTCTCCGACAAGGAACATCGATCCCACGACCTTCGAGACTCGGCGTCCCGGATTCTTCCGTCTTCATCTTCCTCCTCGACAAGGGAGAAGTAGCCGACCGTGGTGATCATCGCCAACGACAACGTACCTCTCTACTTTGTCTTAGCGACAAGTGAAGAGACGTCGTTTCCTCCTCGGACGCACCCCGACGTCCACGGAATCTACGTCCGACGCCGCGATGCCTTTCTCCGCGATAACCGACGTGCGACGTCAATTTTTTTCAAGGTAGGGTTGTTGTTATTGTTTATTTATTTATCCTTGTTCGTGGTTCTAGCATGACTAACGTGAGGATTATAAATTTGTGTTATTGTTTAACGTGAGGGGGCCGGACCGCATGAACACAGCCGAACCCCCTCCATCGTTCTTTTTGATTTATCTTGCGGGTGGAAACAAGGTGGCGTGGTGCCGTCGCACCACGCGGATAATCGTACGATTATATTGCGCGGCGCCGTCGCGCCGCGCCGTGGAAGAATCATCAAGAACGCGACGTCGTCGCGCCGCGTCAAGGGGAATCGAAGGCGCGGTGGAGGGGCGCGGTGCCGTCGCACCGTGCCGGACGACGAACACTGCGGCCGGTTCCGGGCCGCGGCGGGATGAGAAGACCGGCGGCCGGGCCACCGGCGTCGGAAGCCGGAAAAAGGGGACTGGTTTACCGGTCCCGTTGGAGAAAAACCGGCCGGCCAGGTGGCCGGCCGGATTGTCAAAATCCGGGGGAAATTAATCCCCCAGCCAGCACTAAAGCCCCCCCATTTAATTGGGGGGCGGTTTCCTTGAGGGGGGTAGGCGACCCCCCGGTTTCTTCAAGCAGACCCCACAAGGGGGGTCAGATTCCAAAAGGGCACGGCATAATGCCGCGCCGCCATCCCAATCAAGCGGGGGCTTAGCCCCCGCGCGCTGCCTCCGTGCGGCGCCAGGCCGTCGCGCCGCCGGCCGACCGGCCGGGCCGGGTCGGACCCGGGTCGGGTTGACCCGGTTCGGGTCGACCCGGTTTGGGCCGACCCAGGGGGGGGGGGGGGGGGTCGGGCCGGGTCGGCCCGGACCCGGACCCCCCGTTTCGAATCGTTTTCGTTCTTTTGGCCATAACTTGAGCCACGGACCTCCGATTGACGAACCGTCTACGGCAACGCGATCCTTGGATCGAGACGGTCGTTTCAGTATATTGCACTCAAAGTTTCGGAATACTTTGGGTTCGTCCGGGTTGGTTCGTTCACGAAACCAACCGGGCCTTCGGAGCGGAAACGCTCATATCTTGAGCTACGGATGTCCGATTGACGTGCCGTTAGCTTTGTTGTGTTCCTCTTAGTGAGACGGATCTTTTGGAATACTCCGCCCGAGGTTTGGACGTAGGTGGAGTACGGTCGGGTTGGTTTTGCCTTAAAAACCAACCCGGCCCCGGGGACGAAAATGCCAATAACTCTCAGACAGGGCGTCCGATCGACACGCCGTCTGTTGCGTTGAGTTCCTGTTGACGATACGGAAATTTTGGATACATCAACTCTGGACTTTGTGACAGTTGATGTATCAGCCTCTCGGCTCGTGGAGCGGACCCTCCTGTACGATCTTGCTGTGTGCGGGAACCCTAGTGCTGGCTGCGACTGCGACTGTGACTACTGCTACTACTGCTACTGTGACTGTGACGACGGCAGTACAGAGATCCTGTGTGGATTCGACGACGACGACTTCAGCACTCATCGATCCTACGTGGATCAGTGCTACAGGTCCTGTGTGGGCCCGATCCTGTGTGGGTCCGATCCTGTGTGGGTCTTTGCGCTCAGCGGTCCTGTGTGAACCAGCGCCTACAGGTCCTACGTGGGACCGATCCTGTGTGGGTCTTTTGCGGGGGTTAGTTACATATCGATCCTTCGTGGGTCCAACGACTTAGATGGATCAGAGATCATCTTTATCGTCCTTTGAAGATGTATACCTGTGTGAGCTGAATCCTGTTGCTTTCCTGTGTGGATTGTGTTGTGCTATCCTGTGTGGATTACGTTTTGCTTTCCTGTGTGGAATACGTTTACTTTCCTGTGTGGAATGAGTTGTACTTGGGCTCGGAGGTTGGAGCGTATTTGAATTGATGACTTAGGTATATGTATGGGCATATACCTAAGCAGTGTCGGTTGTTACTTCATGATTGTACCTTTCTTCGTGGTTTGTCCTTTGTGGATTTGAGAGACCTTCAGGGGTCTCGGGGTCCCTACTGAGTATCTTATACTCACCCCTGCACGGGCTTTGCCCGCACTACGTTGTGTTGGTTGCAGACGACAGACAGCGTTGATCTTAGCTGAGGCTTGCAGAGCAGGACGGTACCTGGAGGTGGACCACTGGACGGGACGTGCTCGGAGCGGACGGCGGGACCCGTGGAGCAGTGGAGCTATCTGTACCCACCCTTCAGGTGGGATTTTCAGTGGACAGCCCGGTGTAGCGGCTTTTACTTTTCAGTTGCTGTTTTCCCTTTCGAGTTGTACTTTACTTTCAGTTTGGGTTTGTATACTGGCCCATTTACTTTTCCGCACTTTCAGTTGTACTCTGCTTTTTCTTAGTGTTTACTTTCCGCTTGCTTACTCTGTGGTGTTTGTTTACTTTACAAAGGCAATGCCTTCCCTTTTTACCGGGATTTACGCCTTGGTGCTAGTCGCCAGCCCCTGGCCTATGGAAGGCGGGCTTGGGGTAGTCACGGCACGGACCCCGAGGGCGGGTCGTGACACACTTTGTTTATATGTGGAATGTAATGCAAGTTTTATGATCTAATTCTCTAAAACTGTAACCCCGAAAATATCCTCAATGTGTAATCTTGTAATAACTCAAGATTAAGTAAGGTTTAAGGATGGGGCCTTATAGTTGGTATCAAAGGTCAGTTTAGATAACTTTAAGAGTTAGAATTCTATTAAATGATTATCCAAAAATATTTTTTTTTTGAAATGATATAGAATTTGAAGATTACCATGTTGCTTCATCTGAGACATGTTTGTTCAGAATGGTTTTCCGCAGAGGAAACAGGGAAGTAGTGCTAGGAAGGCATACAGAATGAAATAACCTTCCGAATCAGCATCCTGAGATGGTCGGAATTGGAACTGAACAGTTTGTTGCAGTAATGGCGCAGTTGACTCAAGCGATAAATGGTGGTGGTATCCATGCACGAGATCAGCGAGATCAACCGCAGAGGAACATGTCAGTGGTGGAACATTTCATGAGGCAACATCCCCCATCATTCAGAGGATCATCTGACCCTGTGCTAGCTGAAGGGTGGATTAAAGCACTGGAGAAGATTTTTGATGTCATGGGGTGTTCAGACAATCAAAAGGTTAGTCTTGCTATTTACCGTTTGGAGGGTGAAGCAGATCAGTGGTGGTTGATGGTTAAAAATATCAGGGATGCCGATGAGATTGATGATCTTGACTGGGATGAATTCAAATGTATGTTTCTTGAGAAGTATTTTCCTAAGGCTGTTCGACTTAGGATGGAAAAGAAATTCTTGGAATTGAGGCAAGAGGAAGGCTCAGTGGCTACCTATGAAGAAAGGTTCACTCGATTGGAAAGGTATGCTCCAAATTTTATCCGAGAACTTGATAGTAAAATCAATTGTTTTTACTCAAGATTAAAGCCAAAATATCGAAGGGCATTAGCTGCTCGTGAGTTTAAAAGTTATGAAAAGCTTGTTCGATGTGCTGAGAAGGTGGAAATGGAGTTTGCCGATGATCAAGTGTTCTATAACAACCAACAGAAGAAGAGACCGAGGTGGCATGAGAAAGGTAAGAATTATTCAAAAAAGTATGATGGTAAGAAAACTAAGTTTCCAGTTTGTGATAAATGTGGCAAAAGGCATGCTGGGGAATGTCTTCTGAATTCTGGAAAGTGATACCGATGTGGTAATATGGGACATAAGGCTCGTGATTGCACTGAAAAGGATCAAGATGAAGGTAAGAACAAATTTGATTTACAGTTCGTGAAATGTTATAAGTGCAATGAGATGGGTCACTATGCAAATGAGTGTCCGACAAAGAGCTTGAGTGATGGGAAGCAGTTAGACTACAAGCAGAATGGGGTGGTGAAATCCTTTGCAACTACTTCAGCAGATGTTGGGCCGTCAAATGAAGTTGTATCAGGTACTTTGTTTTTTCAGATTATTCCAGTGTGTTGTTTGATTCGGGGTCTACACATTCTTTCATCTCTGAAAACTTTTCTAGTAAAATGGGAATACCATCTCAAGAAATGACTCCTGAACTTTTGGTAAAAACACCTGGGGGAAATGTTGAGGCAAAAAGAATTTATAATAATCTTCCTATCCTTATCTGTGGAAAGAACCTACTTGCAAACCTTATTGTTCTACCTCTAGTAGAGTTTGATGTTATCCTGGGTATGGATTGGCTCTCTATTTACCATGCTAAGATTGACTGTAGAGCTAAAGAAGTTTATTTTCAGAAAGACTTTCAGTTTGTGTACAAGAATGAACCCTTACTGTTGATAACTTATCAAGAGGCCAAGAAACTTGTAAAAGATGGAAATGAATGCTACCTTGCACAAGTCGTTGAAAATAAAGGAACTGTTCATATTAATGATATGCCAGTGGTAAATGAGTATCGTGATGTTTTTCCCGATGAGTTGCCTGGAATAATACAAGATCGTGAAGTTGAGTTTACTGTTGACTTATTTCCTGATGCTAAGCCAATTTCAAAACCCCCTTATCGAATGGCTCAAATTGAACTATTAGAGTTGAAGGAGCAATTGCAATATTTATTAGTGAAAGGTTTCATTCGACCTAGCACATCACCGTGGGGTGCTCCAGTTTTATTTGTTAAAAAGAAAGATGGTTCTATGAGACTTTGCATTGATTATAGGGCCTTGAATAATATAACTATTAAGAACAAATATCATTTTCCACATATCGATGATTTGTTTGATCAGCTCCAGGGAGATCAATATTTTTCGAAGATTGACTTGAGGTCGGGGTACCATCAGTTGAAGGTAAAGAAAGCAGATGTTCCGAAGACCACGTTTCGTACAAGATATGGCCATTATGAATTTTTAGTAATGCCTTTTGGGCTAACCAATGCACCTGCTGTATTCATGGACTTAATGAATAGAATTTTCCATGAGTTCTTAGATAAGTTTGTGGTGGTTTTCATTGATGATGTTTTGGTATTTTATAAAAGTAAAGAAGAGCATGAAAGACATTTAAGGGTTATTTTTAAAACCTTAAAAGAAAAGAAATTGTATGGTAAATTCAGCAAGTGTGAGTTTTGGTTGCAACAAATTTCTTTCCTTGGTCACATTGTTTCTAAATATGGGATAACCGTTGATCCTTTAAAAAAAAGGTTGTTGAAGAATGGCCGAGACCCACAAATGTAACAGAGATTCGTAGTTTCCTTGGTTTGGCAGGCTATTACCGGAGGTTTGTTAGAAATTTTTCACGGTTATCTAGTCCAATGACTATGCTAACTCGGAAGGGTGTTAAGATTATCTGGACAAGAGAATGTGATGATTGTTTTCAGGAATTGAAAAGAAGATTGGTGAATGCTCTAGTTTTGGCATTACCTTCCAGGAATGGTGAGTTTGTTATATACAGTGATGCTTCATTGAAAGGACTTGGTTGCGTCCTAATGCAGAATGATCAGGTAATTGCTTATGCTTCATGACAGTTGAAAACTCATGAGGTAAATTACCCTACACATGATTTGGAATTAGCTTCTGTAGTTTTTGCTTTAAAAATTTGGAGGCATCATTTGTATGGAGTAAAGTGTGAAATATATACCGATCAAAAAAGTTTAAAGTATATATTCACTCAGAAATAATTGAACATGAGACAAAGGAGATGGCTAGAATTAATCAAGGATTATGATTGTACAATTCTTTACCATCCGGGAAAAGAAAATAAAGTGGATGATGCTTTGAGTTGAAAAAGTAATGCTTCATTAGCAATGTTGCATTTGGAACGTGATCCTTTGGTTAAGGATTTGATGAACTTTGGCATAGAAGTTGTTAGTGCAGGAAGTTCTTCTATTTTGTTTCAGGTATCAGTGAGATCATGTCTATCAGATAGAATTAAGCAAGCACAGAAGCAAGACAATGAGTTGCAGAAAAAGGTAGAGCTGGTTCAAAAAGGTAAGTTGCCTGAATTCAACATTGATAATGATTGCATTTTGAGATTTGGGAAGAGATTGTGTGTGCCTTGTGATTCACAGTTGAAGAGAGAGTTGTTATGTGAAGCTCATAGTTCTCCGTTTTCAGTTTATCCTGGCAGTACTACGATGTATAGAGATCTGCGGGAGTATTACTGGTGGGATGGAATGAAAAGAGATATTGCTGATTTTACTGTGAAGTGTTTGACTTGTCAGCAGGTTAAAGCATAGCGACAGTTACCGAAAGGGATGCTTCAGCCTTTACCAGTGCCAGAGTGGAAATGGTAGAATATATCCATCGACTTCGTTCTGGGATTGCCGAAGACCCCTCGAGGTAATAATGCAATCTGGGTTATTATTGATCGCTTGACCAAATCTTCTCATTTCCTTTCTATACAAGATACTTTTTCCCTAGATCAACTTTCCCATTTGTATCTTAAAGAGATAGTCAGGTTACATGGATTTCCACTCTCTATTGCATCTGATCGTGATCCCAGGTTCACTTCTAACTTTTGGAAAGGCCTTCAGAAGTTGTTGGGTACTGAATTAAATTTTAGTACAACATTTCATCCTCAATCAGATGGGAAGCCAGAACGAACAATTCAGACCTTGGAGGATATGCTACGAGCTTGTTCGATGGATTATCAGGGAAGTTGGGACCAACATCTTTCTTTGGTTAAATTTTTATATAATAACAGTTTTCATTCCAATATACAGATGGCACCATTTGAGGCGTTATATGGGAAGCAGTGTCGAACTCCAGCTTTCTGGGATGAAGTGGGTGAAAGGAAGTTGATAGGACCAGAATTGGTAGAAGAGATGGTAGAAAAAGTTCAGCTGATTCAGAAACACATGAGAACAGCTCAGAGTAGGCAGAAGAGTTATGCGGACAACAGGAGGAAGGATCTCTCTTTTGAGGTAGGTGATCATGTTTTTCTCAAAGTATCACCATGGAAAAATGTGATGCGATTTGGTAAGAAAGGAAAGCTGAGTGCAAGGTTCATTGGACCATATGAAATTCTGGAGAGAGTTGGATCAGTTGCATACCGGGTGGCTTTACCTCTGAGTTTATCTCAGGTACACAATGTTTTTCATGTTTCGATGTTGAGAAAGTATATGCCAGATCCATCTCATGTTTTGAGTCCAGAGGTAGTTCAGCTGGAAGAGAACCTATCTTATGAGGAACAACCGGTCCAGATTCTTGACCACAGGGAGCAAGTGTTACAGAATAAGGTGATTCATCAGGTAAAGGTTTTGTGGAAAAACCACATGATGGAAGAGGAAACATGGGAATCTGAAAATGCAATGAGGGATAAGTACCCCCATTTATTTGATAAGTAAATAAATTGCAGGGATGAAATTTTCTAAAGGGGGGAAGTATGTAACATCCCAAGTAAGTAATGAATAATATATATTTTTATCTATGTCTATTAATGAATTAGATAGTGTTTTAGAGGCTTAAAATGAAAATAAATCCAATCTTAAGCATGGAATACACTAATATTCTTAAAAGATTGTTTTACTGCATTTTGATGGGAAAACCTTTTTAAACCAACCTTTTGACAATTTTATAATCTATATTTGTCAAAATAAACTTATTCTTTATAATTGGGACATCAAAATTTACTTTGTGCGAATTTTTGGTATTTTTTGCGATAAAGTTCATTTTTAATGAATAGTGAAAAATACTACATTTTACATCAAAACTGCTTTTTAATATAATTTATTTATATGATTAGATTATATTTTTAATTGGTCTTAAAGTGTAATATGAATATATTTTTACCATTTAATCCAATGGTGGTCATTAGGATTAATTTTACTTTGAAATTGGACATAAACTAGTGTCAATCTTTTGAGACTTATTGTTTCATAAAAACACGCTATTTGCTCTGACAGCGGGAATTAATTATTAAATTAATTAATGAAACTTATATGTTTTGAATTTTGTAAAATAGACAACATTTTTGAATTCAGAATATCAAATATATCTTAGGGTGAAGTTTTGGTATTGTTCTGAAAAACTTCGATTTTTGATGAATAGTGACACCACTAAGTGGTAGTTAAAGAAACTGATTTTTCGTTTAAATGAAACTTTGACACTTCTGTGATTTGATTTTCAAAAATCCAACATACATGGTTTTCATTAAGAAGTAAAATGCGGTTCAATGAGATTAAAATATTTTTTTGGTGAATAGTAACTTTTATGTTTTTAATCGCGATTAGTGGTAATTAGTGTAGTTTAAGGTAAAAAAAAATGTTTTAATAATATGAGATGAGATTGAAACATGTACTACCCTCATTGGATGTGTCATGGATGCCCAAGAAAATCCATGGGTCAACTTGGGGACCCCATGGAGCCACTTTGGTTGGGAAATGACATAAATAACTTTTTATTTAATGTTAAAGTAAAAATGACACAAACATGAGATGTTTTACTAAAATTTTTTTTACATGGGGTTATACAAGTCATAATTTTGATTATAAATAGTCATTGTAAAGATAAAAAGATTTTCTACATCACATTATTTGTTTTATAATTTTTAGACATTAAATAAATTAAATTATTTATGACATCATAATGATGCAGCGATGACCTCATTATTTGACGATTTAAATAAAATGGAAAGATAATGTAAAATCTAAGCACTAAACATGTCAAAAACCTATTGGGTGGGTATATTTCGAACCCTTATCACCTTACCCTAGAAATATATCAATGTGGGATCTTTTTAATCTGAAAATCATTTTCAAATAAAGTAACATTTCTTTACTTTCCAAGAGTGCCCCTCCTCTCCTCTTATAAAAGGCACCCAGCTCTACCTCCTTACCCACACTCCCAAAGCCTTTGGCTTGGCCAAACCCTGTCCATTTTGTCTCTCCACATCCCTCTATTACTCCTTGAAGCCTCACGTTTTTTAGAAGTCTTCCGAAGGAAGCCTTTGAGCTCAAACCAAAGGAAGTTACCCGATTTTAAGGTAATGTCTTCACTTGAGTCCTTTTGTTTTATTTTTCTTCTCCAACCCCCTTAACTCTTTTTATTCATTTCTTTTGTAATAACTACAGTATCTTCAATATACTATGATGTTGTTATAAGAATGATTAGAGCTACATTTACACACACCTACATCTAATGGTTAAAGGACATACTGTTTCCGTGGATGGTGAATTTATGCCTCCCGAAACGATGAATGTTAAACATTCTTTTAACATCTTAAAAGGTGGCCATTAATATGTCACTATATTTATATATGATATATAATATGTTTATGTTTTTTTTATGATTCTGTATTTTTCATTTTGGGCATACCTTTATGGTTTCCATTATGGGTAAACGCGATATCTTCATTTAAGGAAGTGCGGACTACCGCCCCCTCAAAGTGATTTGATTCGTTAAATACCATATGTGGGACGTATAAAGGATGGAGTTATGATATTATATATGATATTACACTGGAATTATAATATAACTTTATATCATTATGATTCCATTCTATAAAATATGAAATAGAAATGAAATTAGCGTTCATGCGTATGTACAACTTACCGTCTCCATGAACGGTGCATTTCATTTCTTACCTCTAAATGATTATGTAATATTATGTACTGGATATATATGACATATGTGATATCTACATCATTAATAACATTCTGGATATAATGGATACATGAACAACTTTTAATTATAAAGGGCTTACTTTTGACTCAAGTACCAATGATCGTTAAAACGACCGTTATTAACTTAAATAATTACATAGTGTTCATGACATGTAAATAAGTGATATAAAAGGAATAATGAACTTGAAAAAGGTTCTTAAACAAGTAGACATTAACTAAAGTTTATTATTCAGTACATTAAAGAACGATCGAGTCAAGTCGGACCTGAGGTATGGGACTTCGTCTCAATCTCCTTTCATTGAGGCATATTTTGTTTTATACACAACCTTCTTTTATATGGTGTATAAACCCCTTTTACTTTTACGTTTATTCAAAAGGAATATTTTTTATACAAAGAATATACTAAAAGACAAAAGGGAATGTTTTTTTCATACGTATACAACGATAATGACTTCTCCGCCGTCGTGACCATTATTTGAGTTTCGGCTTCCTCTACAAGCCATACCTTCTTTTTAAAAGAAAAATAAATACCATGTTTTACTTTTCTTTTATTTTGGTATTGAAAATGGTTTTCATAATGCTTTTATATCAATGTGTTGTATTGATATCTTGTGATTGAAAGGTGGAAATGTTATGTTTCCTTTATGCATGTTTTATGTGATACGATTATGTTGAGGTTCTTGGGCATTATTATGAAGACGGGTGGTTCTGTGATAAACTAAGGGCGGGTGAGCCCGATATAGCTCTCCAATTCATTGGGTAACGTGAAGGAGTGAAACAATAAGGTTTCTCCGAAGAGATTTTAGGGAATATACTGTGATGGGTATTCCAAACGTAACCAAGAGGGTTACTCCCTACGTAAGAATGTTATGAATGCCTCAAGTTACCTTTATGTCTTATGATTTCAATGATTTACTCATGATTTGATGAGGTATGTTAACGTGCTTATGTTTTATGGGTAAATTATGATTTCACTCTTATGTATATATGTACCCATGTTTCCTTTACATGTTTTTATAACCCATACTTAGCTTTTTATGCTCATCCCAAGTTTTGTTTTGAAATGATTTTCACTAGTCAAGGGAAAGGTACATGATATAATGATAGTGTCAAGGAAGTGTCAAGAAAGAATCCATGTTTTATTTTAAATATGTTTCCATTGATGGGAATGAAGAATACTATCTTTATGTAACCACTTTGTTTATATGTGGAATGTAATGCATGTTTTATGATCTAATTCTCTAAAACTCTAAACCCGAAAAGATCCTCAATGTGTAATCTTGTAATAACTCAAGATTAAGTAAGGTTTAAGGCTGGGGCCTTATACTAATGTTTTTCGTTATGGTGTAGTGTAGATCACACAAGAGGATACTGGAAGGAGCTTTACAGTCAATGGGCAACGTTTGAAGAGATACATTGAGGGACTTCCTACTAATGTAGTGGATTTTATCACACTGCATGACCACATCATCACTTGATCACATCAGGCTGTTCCTAACCCTTTTACTTTTATATTATTTGTCCTATTTAAAAATTCTGCATTTCATGTGCATATATCATCTCATAGGTTCACATTGAGGACAATGCAATATTTTAAGTGTGGGGGAGGGAACCTTTTAGTTTAGTAATTTCAAATTTTTTTTCTAGTTTAAAAAAACAAACAAAAAAATTGTGTGTTTTTTCAAATTTTGTATGTTTATTTTTTTTCAATTTTCTTTGCGTTTTTGAAATTTTTGAGCTAAAATGATTCTCATCACAATTTTGAAATTCATATGAATGAGTGAAACAATTTATCCCATGAAACTGACCTTAAATGAATGATGAAAATGACTTTGTTTCAAGTTCAAATATTTAGTAATTTCATGAAAAGTACACTGAATTTTGAATCCCATGCCACATCTCACTGTCTTTATATTTGAAATCACTTTCTTGTGAGGCTTCTGAACCATTATTTTCATATTATTTACATTCACCTCAATTCTTGAGAGAACCAAACCATGCTTGATTTAACCAGAATTTGATCTATTCCTATCAAAACTTGAGGGGTTTAGGTAATTATGTTTAAATTATTGAGGCATTTGTTTGGTATTAAAGCCCCTATTTCAAAGAATCATTTTTTATAATGGCCTACCTTGAATATTTAATCCTTTTAGCCCTTAGAATCCATGAACAACCTGTTAGTTTAGCCACATTACAAGCTAATTTTCCCTATCCAACCAACTCTTGAAGTGAAATTACATAATCTAGTTGAGCTTAAGTGTGGGGGAATCTATCTTGTGTTGTGCCACCACATTCTGTGATAATTTGGGTGGAAAATTAAATTCTTAAGAGATGTGTTTGCTGCTGAAGAAAGTCATTATATTGAAAGCTATGCCTTTTCTGGAGCTTTCATGACAAGTGAAGCTGTGGCTTTTCTGGAGCTTCTAATTGAGGTGGAAATCTGTGCCCATCTGGAGCTTTCAAGAAAATCATTTTTGAGAAGATTGAAATTTTTTATGCTGAAATTATGAATGGTGTAAACTTTTCATGACTTTTCATGATGATGGAGCTGAATTGATACTATGGGGATTTAGGAGAAGACCATATTTAAGTGAAAATTAGATTAATGCAATTTTGATTCAAAAAAAGAGTCAAGCCCTCCTCATTCAGCCTCATAGTTTTTCACATCTTAATCCTACCAACTGAAAGCCACAGAACAAACCTGAAAAGTCCTCATGATAAACATGTGTCCTTGACTCACATCGGGTAGAGATGTAGGAATTTATCAAGCCTATGGTGACCCTTGTATGAGTTTGGATGATAAAGACATTGCAAAAAAAATGATATTTGAGTGATGAAAGAAAACTCATGCGAGGTAAGTGTTTTGTGAATGGGAGGATAAATAAAGTGGAAATATATTTAATGATATAAATGAAGAACATAAAATAATAGTTTTTTATGAGGCATGATATCTTTTGTTTCTTGGTGTGTAATTGTTTGATCTCAAGGATATGTGTTTTAAAATTGGTTTTGATTTGATATTAATGTTTACTTGATATGAGGTTTTGCTCAAGAGTGCAAAAGGGTAAGTGTGGGGGAGTTGATAAAACACTATTTTATTGAATATTTTATTGATAATAAATGATATAATTTCCTCAAATTGTGTTAAATATGTTTAATTAGAAAGTATTTGGGATTAGATCTTTCATTTGAATATTTGATGAAAATTCCAGTTTTACCCTTTCTTGTTCACTGTAGTATTTCGAAGATACATATTTTTATATTTATTATTTGAATTTGAAATTTTGTAATAGTGTTCCTAACGTAATTATATACCACCTTTATTCAGGACACTGGAGCTGAAGAGTGCATTTGGTTGTTGAAAATGGGCCATGAAGGCAAAGTTGGTCTGGACTCGCCAGAATGATGAAGCTTCTGTATTTCGGCCGTAAAACCTTCATATGGGCCTGGTTTAAGCCCAAATTTGGAGCCTAGATAGAGTACCCATATACGCACATTTTATCCTTCTGAAGGATAGAAAATCCACGCGTTTTGGTGGTCAAATGGGCGGTGCAAGTTGGCATAAAATATTTAGCCGAGATTCCCCATTCACACTTGAAACCACTTTGAACCTAGTCTCCCCACCACTCTATAAATTGGTGTTTTTCTCATTTGGTTGGGTTGGGAAGTGCTTTGGGAAGTTGAGTGCAGATGATAGGTGTATCCACTACAATTATCCAACCATTTCAATAAGGGTAGCTCTTGAAGCAAGGATCCCTTCGACGAAGCCTTCTTCTTCTCCTTCATGTTGTAATGATTTTGTTTATGCAATAAACTTCATTGTTCTTCTTTTATTTCTTCTATTTTCTTATGTTTTGTTGAAATTTCTTCTATTAATCTTCCTATTTGGGATGAAATTATTGAGTATAAGCGTTATTGGGTTATACCCATTATAATCCTTTGCACATGCAAAACGCTTCTACGATGATTACGCCACCCATGGAAGAGTAGTTCTTTTTAGTAATCGATCGACCTCTATCCTTATTTATTCATTTATTTTGAATCAATGAGCTAATGTAATTCAAATATTATGATATATTAATAGAGTCTTTAATTTAAATGAAACTAATCAAGCAATTAAATAGTTAACACAAAACACGCGAGGTCGGGAATTGTGTGAACTGTGAGAGCGCAACCTTAACCGGTAATTCAAAACCACACGGGATCAATTTGTAGAGTTAAAATATAATCCATAAACTCAATTAATCCTCATTTCCAGAGTGGTTATGTGCCTTAATTTACCACTAACCATAAGATAATTTTATAACATCAGTCAAAGCAGGGTGTTGCGATTGCATGTTCCGAAGTTTGCCTAAGGTTAAATTCACTTCAATCTTCGTGGTAAAGTTAATTCTCATAGGGTTCGGGATTTAACAAATTAAGGGATCATAATTAAGTGAATATTAATTTAAATGATAATGATTAATAAATGATTCAATAGGTAGAGTTAGATCGATTACGCCTTTTAAATATTGTCTAAAAAAACATCTTTTTGTTGTGTCATTTTAATCGAACTTCATTTCAAAACTAAAAACAAAAAAAAATACAATCTTCTTCCAGTAAACATCTTCTAGATTCATAAACTATAACCAACCCCCATACTTTAAAGTAGTGTTTTTATTATATTATATTTTATTTGTTTTACAATACCTTTAATAAGTTGTTAAATTCACTTCCTCCTTTGAGAGACGACCTTGGTCAGCCACTCTGCTGCACCTAAGAACCCCAAAATCACATTAATCATTTGAGGGCGCCCACGACAGCGCTCTATCAGGGTCTGATCCATAAATTGGTGTTTTACAACAAAAAACACCACTATCTCTTTACAAGCATCATAAAACAAAACCTACCTCTTGGAAAAATCCATTATATCTTGTACTACATAGAACCAATCTATATTGAGGATGATGACGTATGGTTATATCCAAAACTTAGGATATAATCCCATGAGTGGTGGTACCCTAGAACTACCTCATAGTCCCTATATACTTCATACAAGTAAGATTTAACTTCAACTAGTGTAGAAAACAAAATGGGCACTAGAATATTTTATACCTCAATTCCCAAAGCATGGATGAAGGTAGCTAATATAATGGAGTGCATTTATCCTAAATCAAAAGAAAACTATGAACCCATGTTGAAAAAATGAAGGGTACCTCAAATGACATATTGGTATCCTATCACTAGAAACACTAAAGCATTATGATTTCCACGACCTACTTCTTAACCTCTCTGACCCTAATAAGGAGCACCTCTATAGCCACACTGCACTCTCTCATTATATGGAGTGTATCTGGGTTGTACTCTTCCTTTCCCTTAACCTGTATACTAATCAAAAACGAAATCACCCAACTTCAATTGCCTTGACTACAACTATCTCAATGGAAGAACATTAAGAACAAAACATGGTTCATTCTAATTATATATAATTGTAGGCATCTCCCATGAATAATAGCCTCAACGCCGACAAAAAATCATCCACATTATCCCTTATCATAGTTGTGAGTTTCTCATACCCAAGATAAATATGATCATGAGGGTTGGGACTTACCCCTGGCAGACTAATAAATCTTCTATCCTCAAAAATGGAACCATAGACCACAACTCTGTTCTATGAGGAATCATTACTACTCCCCTATTCTAATGGCCAAATTATAGGAAGAATCTCATCAATAACCGATGATCTCACTAAAAACTCAAGAAACATAATCATCGTAAATATAGAAAACAAGAACTTGATCTCTAGATGAAATTCCTACTCGAAATACATTTACCTTGCCTCCTCATATGGTAATAGGTCTGAAGCTTATTGTAGAAGGTTCTTAAAATGTATCCCAAACTCGTACGCACTAGAGATACCATACAGAAGGGTAAAGATATCTTGTGGACTAGCTTCTTTAGTTGTCAAATAATGAATATATTCTTGGGAATGGCCTCATTACTTCTACCACAAGACTGCCAACTCTTTTTGATCCTGTTGAAACATGAACAACCACTTCCTATCTTCTCTACCCAAAATTTGTATAGCCAATGAAACCCAATGGTCCTTCAGAGAACAGATTGAACTGAAATCTATCTCAGCCTCCTCCAATAATTATTATATGAATAAAATTGAAATAGAGTCCTGAAACATTAGCAGATCCTGTTTTTAAAACTCTCAATTTTTCTCCTCCATGTGTCATCGTTGTCGACCTCCACTCTACAGTAATATGCTAGCAGATCCTATTAATAATCATCACCATGAACCTAATGTGAACGTCAACGTGAAAAAATTCCAAATTTTTTCTAGAGATCCTAAACTCAGAATATGGATTATTTAACAACAATTAATTAATTATCTTATTATGTGGTTAAGTTTTTAACGTATCCCAATGACTTCCCATTTCAAACACAGGTGTAATAAGAATTATGTATGAAAAAGTCATAGTTATATACCCTAAAACAAGTATCACTTCATTTAGTAGGCAAAATAATCTCAAAGGTCCTTGCATGAGATTATAGGGGGCCTAAAATACCCATGTATCAGTGAGTCAATAGTGTTTACATCATGGACTAAACATAGCTAACAATATTTCCCTACAAACCCATAAAAATTCACCTATGCTTATCTCCAGAATCCATTATATCCCTCAACCAGAACCAATCATACCACAATTTCATGACCCAATACCCACAAAGATATTGTATTGAGTGGAGAGAGATACTGACTACCTGAGTCCCTATACTACTAGGCCTCAAGTTTGCAACTAGAATCGAGTGTATAATTATCTTTCTTATGGGAGGCATTACCCTATAGGAGAAACATTCATAGGAGAGATATAAGACATATAAAATAATCAACACGTGCTGACACACACACACAGACACACACACAATTAATTATCAAGTGAAAAAAATGCAATTACATATTTTACTATAACAACTAAAAGGAAACTAAAAGTACCAAAAAGGTAAAAATGGAAGCGACCACATAGACCAAATAGGTCCTGCAAAACCATGACATATTAGTATCAATCACAATCACCCACATTATCCAGTTGACCTAAAGAATAGTTTATATATATGTAGGGTGATCATAAAAATATAATTATTATTATCCTCCACAGATCATCTCATACAAAAGATAATGAATACAAGTTAAAGAACAATGAAAAACAACGAAACTAACTCATCACCTAAATAGGTGTACTAATTTTTTATCCTCGCTGTGGATAAATATCACCAAGTATCACATAAAAGAGAGAATTTAATATAATAAGGAAACATAAAGGGTACCTAGCTTCAGCTTCCGCATTATTTCTCCACTCTTCCCAAACGTTGCAAATCCTGATCCATGTCTCTCAAAAAGAATCCAAACTAAAGAATCTGGGGAATTACGTCACAACATACACTTCGTGCATCAAATCATCACATTATTCCATCCACATAAAAATATAAGGTAACAATGATGATTAGATAAGACACCATAACCCATATGATATATATCAAACTTCAGGTATTGTGCCTCAATCCATTACATCCCCCACAAAAAATAAATACTACAAGACATCACGACATATATATGTCATAAATATAATAATATTTTGGAAACAACATACAATAATTTATGTTTGTAAAATAAGAACCATCCATGAAAACCCTCTACCCACATATATTGGAAAACTAACAGTTGTGTATACTAGCACATGTAACTACCGGGATAAGAGAGTGGGGCCATTCAGGTATTCATACATCCACCATCCCATCAAGATGTTGGGGGAAACACCCTCCTAGAGTCCACTGGGTGTTTGTTTCCCAAACCAACATTGGTATGCAATTGTATAAAATCTCATAATATACATGATATCATATAGCTCACAACCACACAATGGATATAGCCTAGTCTTAGACTCAACAATAGCTAATGTCACTTGGAATCCTGACTACCATTTCTAAGACTCAATATCCAATAAAAATAAATAATCTAAATATGTAAATTAATTAATTATTTAATTGTAAGCATTTCCTTCTGTTACTCAATTCATTATCAATTAATTAACCATTAACATTATTCCACATTACATTGCATTAATCATCATACTATAGTCCATTACATCTAGGCATATTCAAAACCGAGTCCATAAATTTTCATGATTAAATTATTTTATGAAATTTAATTCCATCAACAAAAACCCCAAGAGTTAAGAATTAGTTATTCATTATTAAAATCATTCCATAACCAGGTAATCTAGGAAAACAATATGAATCCATCACTATGTGGAAAAATATAATCGAGCACATCTGACTGTCTCAAGTAGTGGGGAAATAAATATAGATAAAACAAGAAACATATCCATAATCAATTTTAACATATTCAATGATATTTTCACATCTCTCAGCATTTCATGAATGAATAATAATACCTTCAACCCATTCCACCATCTCTAGTGCGATCCTTAACACCAACTTGTATATCTCGATGCATCTTTATTTCACAGGTTAAACTATTTCTACATCATCCAGGACCCACTTCCCAAATTAAATCATCCATCATAGGATAACATCACATTTGGGCCTCCCCATCCAACATATCTCCAGGATTTTATCTATATCACTTCACACAAGTAGTATGAAAAAAATAATAACGAACTAGTCAATCTAGGACCTAAAACAAGGCATCCATCCTTCAAAAGAAAAAAAACTCTAAAAGCTCCAAAATAAGGCACTCATCCTTCTGAAGAAAATAGGAAAATCATTCACGAAAAATTATTTTATTCCTTCTTGAATAAATCAATTTTTTATTCGTTGGTTCCATATACAGAAAACATGAGGCATCATGCTATGAAAGTCTATCAAAGGAAAAACACGTTCTCTAAAATTAAAATAGTTTCATCAAAATTTGAGAAGTACCATTATCAATTGACATGACTTTTATTACCTTCTTAAATTATTATCATTTTTTAGGTTCATTAATATAGTTTATCATCTCAGGGAATAACCAATTCATTTAAACATGCATAATTGCATCAATTGTTTAAAAATAAAATTTCAAAAAAACACTAAATTACAACTTGAATCTTCATTAATTTATCATAGATTTTATTATTAATTAATTATATATTTAATTTTTAATTAATTTATGTTTTAGATTATTTATCTATTTAAAAATGATACTCCAATAATTATAACATGATAACAAAAATATCATAGATAACATGCTATATATAAAAATAAGATACAACCCTCTAAAATGGTATAAAGCATCAAAATGATATCACTTTTAAATTCTTTAATATGGTTCAAATAATTATTTGGTTAATTTTATTTTGATTAAAAGGGGTATACCATGATAAATTTTTAATTAAATATATATAAATAGAGGTGTAAAATATTCACTACCTCAATGGTGTTAACATTTTTCACACAAGAATAAACCAGCATTTCAGATCTCGATCCCCTCTCCTATAAGAAGATATATCCATCCAATGATGTTGTGCTACAACCACACAACCAGAAAACCTATATAAATCCATTATAATCAGATAAGATAAAATGAAAATGCATTAAAAGAAAAAAATCAGGAATCCAAAACCTAATGAGAATAATCCATATGAAATGGAAGAAAAACTCACCCTCGATCACAAGAGATCGTGGATGGAATCCAAGGATCTATCCCCATTGAAGGAATCCCCAAAATCTTGAGAAAAGGTTAACTGGATTTCCATAAGTCAAGAGGGACAAATGGTATTGAAGAAAATACTATGAACTATACCTTTTACAAATGTTATACATTTTGGATATACACGTCCTGTAATTCATAATTTCCATGTAAATGTTGTGTTTTCAAATTCTTCCAAAAAAGGCATCGTCTCAAAGAATTTAACCTCAAGTTTATACACATCATGAAAAACACCTTGATTCATCCTCAAAATTTCATGAACTACATAGACATGACGTTAATCCTCATACACATCGTGTATTCTCCTAGATTCCATCTATTAGTAGTTGAACCCCTACAGACTCACTCTATGAATCCTCTGAGAACCACGAGATCCAAAAACATGAAAACTGTTTGACTACACATACCCAAAAAATTAGAATTCCTAACATCATGGTGTCTAATAATTTAGTATTTCCATTATTAATAATTTAGTTATTATTACCCATGAGACATTCAGAATGATATTATCCCTAGATGCATTTCACTATCAGATTAATGTTTAAATAGAAAGTGTTTTTAGTTATTTATATTTCTATATTGATCATGCCTTATCCAATTATTTAAATTAATGTGTGATTAATTATTTACCATTCCATACTGATTATTAATATTGACTCGTGATGGATTCTACTATACTAAACTATTACTATGCATTTAATCTGATTCTTATATAGTTTCTTTACTTAGTAATCCATGATGTGTACAATGTTTGATATTCAAATATATTCTATAGGGAATAGTGTTTTTTTCAAAAACATTATGTTGTAATTTGTGTTTTCAAATGTAATAGACTCAATTTTGTATTTATTTTACCAATACTACTAAACTATTTGGTCATTCGGGATGCAATTCATTATATATGTTTCCAATGTATTGATACTAACACTAGATATGAGTTACTAGGGTTGGGGTTGCTACAATTTTAATTAAAAAATAACTATTGTATTGAAGGTGATTATGTTTTATAAAATATCTTTTTTTCAAAAAAATAAATAATTTTATTTATATCAATATTTTATGTATAGGAAATTATATTTTCAAAATTTTATTTAAGTGAATTTTACTTTACCAACAGTATGTATATTATTTTTAAATAACTTTCTGTATAAAAGAATTTTATATGATAAATTAATATTTTATTCAAGTAGATTTATTTTTATCAATGCGTCTATATGATTTTCTAAAAATATATTTTGTAAGGGATATTACTATTTTTTTACTCTTATCTCTCTAACAATGATGTTATATATACAAGTTTATATTTGGTAAGGGTAATTTATTTTCAAAATTTAATTTTATTATAGTGAGGGAATTATTTTTTTCAAGTTTATAATTTCTACAAAACTTCTTTTATAAGGGTAATTTATTTATCAATACTTTTATTTCATGCATATTTTCAAAACCCTTAGGTAATGAAAAATGATTTATTTTTAGTTCCTTTTCAAAATGATTATTTAAGGAATGAAATTTTTTAAATGGGTTTCATGTTACAATTGTATATATATAATGTCATTTTAAATAAATTAATATTGCACAAATAAGTAGGTATGGATATGGACTATTCATTCAATTAAAATTCTATTCATGTTTAGAAAATTTTCCATTTGTATGAATTATAATGTGTGGAAATATGTCAAATTCTATGAGAATATAGATTCTCTACTTTAATGGAGATGAAAACTAATTTTCATGTATTTATTTTATTTTTAAAAATAAATTAATTATATGAAATTATTTTAAAAGGATTTTTTAATGGAATTATAACCAGAAATGAAACATTTGTTAAAACAATTTTTATTAAAAAAACCAGAACCCAGATAACCAAGGTGATAAGGAGGAATGTTGAGTGAGAAGGCAACATAAAAGGGATGTCGTATTATTATTTATGTTTAGAGAGGCCTCATATATTTTTTACTGCTTTCCATGTATAAATATATTATAAAATAATGCTATTATTTTCAAATAATGGTTTCAAAAATTAAGGATAAATCCACACACACACACACAGATATATATATATATATATCAAAGGTTATTATTTTATCAATTGAAATTATTTTTTCAGAGTTATCTGTATTTTTAAAGGGATTTAATATAAGTTACAACTGTTACATTTTTAATACCAAAAATCTATATTTTGTTAAATAATTTATAAAACTATTTAATAAGAAATTTATAAAATTTATAAAAGGATTTTACTCCTCGAATTAAAAACCCTTACTCAAATATTTCATTCTCATGCTAATTTTCATAATGAATTTCATATGTTTAGTAGAACATCCAATGGTGTTTGGTTTCATTTGGTAGGTAGAGGGAGTGATGTAAAATAAATGTTTATAGATAATTTTTATTTAACTCTAATATGGGGTATGGTGATTATTAATCCAAAAAAACCTAGACCAAAATGATCCTTGAATATGTAATGTACAATGTATTTATAGTAAATTTTTATAAAATATATATATTACTAGTTTTAACACTAGATAGAGGATTATGGGTCTTAGGGTGGGTCAATTTCTAATGAAAACCTAAGACCTGCACTCCCTGATACTTTTCTAAAAACTTATATAATATTTTTCTAAAAAAGTATATAAAAAATATACATCCATTTACACAACTAAGGATATTTCTGGTCTATGTTTTGAAATATTAGAAAAAACTACATAATATTAATGTTTTATACATCTTTAGATCTCTCTAAAACATTTATTATTCTTCACTTGATTTGGATCCTTAATTGAAACCACACACCTTTGTAACTTCTAAAAATAACATGAAAAACGTTTCAATACTTAGTTTTAGACAAAAATTACTCATTAAGGTGTTTTAAAACCATAATTAAAATCATTTTATAAATTCTTATTAAATTTATTATTGAAAACAATTTATTTTATATCAAATATAAAATATTTTATAAATACATTTCCAAAATATAGGTTTGTGTTTTTTAAAATAAATTGAATATTAATCATAACCCTTCAAAAATAAACATTTCATCGAATGAAAAATTTAATATTAAAAATAATAATTTTTGAAATATATTTATGGATATCCATTTAATGTATTAAAACCAGTCATTTAAAATAAATTTTTTCTAATGGAATATAATGATTCATATAAATGTTTTTGAAATCCATGTGGCCAGTAAAAGTATTGCATTTGTGAAAAAGTACCCCCATGAGGTTTTGGTTTTACTACCCATTCCCTATCAACTCATTCGATACCAATATTCCTCATATTTAAATAAAAATAATATTCAAAAACCTTCATTTATCCTTATAATGTCATTAAACAATATTTTACAATGACTTACATATATGTTATTTAAAAAAAATTAAAATACATAACAATTAATTGTCATCTCCTTTAATGGAGAGAATCCACAGTTCCATAGAACTTTAAAAAAATTGAAACTTTATAATTATTAATAAAAAAAGTTCTATAGATGAATGTAATGTTTAAAACATACATAGTTCATGGACATACATACTTACGTTTACAACTTAGAAATTTTTTTTAAATATTATTCATAAAATGAGAAAATTTTCTATTTGAAAACATTCTTGAATTAGAAAACAAGATTCTATTTATAATGAAATCACAAAAATAAAAAATGGGAATTTTTATCAGATAATTAAACAGAAATATTTGAATTATAATACTTTGTAGGGAGCAATTAACTAAAACTAAATCCTTATTAAAACAGGTTTTATTAATATTAAACCTGGAAAAATATTTTGAAATGATTCCCCAAGTTTATGTTTTTAAAAAACCCTTCTATATGGGGGTCATTTTTCATGAGATATTATATGGTTTTCCAAAAACCAATTATCCAAGTGAATTTATTAATTTAATACTAACATTTTTCAATATAAAGTTTTTATATTTACTAGGGGTATTCTATAATTATAATTATATTTTATTATTGTTAAGGGGTTATTTTTCTTAAAACATTTAATTTTTAATAATAACAATAATTATATTTATATGATGATTTTAAGTAAGGTAATTATTATTATTGTAACACCTATTTCTCATTATTAAAATAACATTATATAAGGGGATCTATTTTAATAGAATATTCTATATGTATTTCTAAAAACCTATTAAATAAATGAAATTATTTATTTCAAACATCTATTTTTTAAAAAATGATTCTATGTTAAATGTTAATTTTTATTAAGGATAATTTGTATTAGAAAAATCTATTTTATTATAATAAGTGGATTAATGAGTGAAATATTCCATATTCACTTCTTGTTTCTTTTGTATGGTGTATATAATTCCCTTTTCACATTTATATCATGAATATTCATTATCAAATAATATTAAATGTTTCATTTTATGTTAATCTTAATAGGGGATTACGATTCAAAAGATACCAATGTAATAATATAAGGAACCAACCTTAAAACATTACATAATCATGAATTAAATTAATAATTTACATTAAGGATCTTTTCAGGTTTAGTGTTTTAGAGAATTAGGATATAACTATTACATTACATCTCAAAAATTTACAAAGTAGACACTTCTACTCTGTTTAAATTTTTTTCATAAAATAAAAACTCTTAAAAAAAGTGTCACGTCTAGTTCCATGTTTTAGATAGAAAGACTTTTTATTGAGCCCATCCTTGACTCTATTCATCTTGAAGTCCTGTGAAAAACCTTTTAAAATATGGGATGGGCATAAAAAGCTCAGTAAGAGTTATAAAATAAATAAATGAAACATAAACCCATCAATAAATACAAATCAATGCAACCTACCTTTCAATCATAACATACCTCATGAAATCATAAGATTTATGAATAAAATAGAAAAATCATAAATAATAAAGGTATCTTCTGGCATCCATATCAAACGTACATTTTATCTTTCACAGCTACATATAGAGTTACAATTGGAATACCCATTAATTAATATTCCTTAAACCTCTTTATAGAAACATTAACATTTACCTCCGTCATGTTACCCAATGCATTTGAGAGCTATCTCAAGATCACCTGCCCTAGGTTTATCACAGAACCACTCGTATTCATAAACAATACTAAAGAACCATAATTTATTTGTGACACATAAAACAATAATAAAATAAATATTGCATTTACACATTGATATCAAAAAAATATTATTTCAAGATATTGACATAACCAATTCTTTATGAAACCATTTTTAAAAACCATTTAAAAACATTTAATAAAGAGATTTTTGAATCAAAGTCTCATATACCACATTGAAAAATTAAAATGAATTATCATTTGAAAATATTAATTTTCATTTAAATAAATCCTAAAAACCATTTTGAAAACATGGAAATTAATGTGAAATATTTAGAGGAATAAATATTTAAAACATTTAAAATGATTTTTTAGTAAAAGAGTTTTTAACAAAATAAAAGACGCTTGAATACAAATAATTGAGAGATAAATTTTAATTAGAACTTTATAATATCATGAGAATAAAGGGATTCATGATGTAATATTCTAGAGGACAGTATCTACACCATAAAAGAGTTAATCAGTTCATAACAGCAATGAAGTCTCTATGGAATGTAAATTGAGACTAAATCTCTTATAAAAATTGTATCCTTAGATTAAGGATAATAAATTACATAATAATGTGTGAAAAATATAAATAAACTTAATATTATTGGATATTCAATTTATATAAATTATAGAACACTCAAAAATATTTTTGTAAAAACAACACCAATGACTGGGATGTTTACCTCAATGAATGGAAATTGAGTTAAAATTCCTTTAATCAAGTTCATATCGCTGACTTTAGAATTTATAAATGGAGTGATTATGTGTACCAAATGTATATCCAAAAAAATGGGGAGTTTAAATTACAATATAAATAAATAAATAGTGATTCCACACATAATCATAACATGAAATTATTAATAATTAAGAGATTAACCCAAGGAATAGAAATTGGGTTAAAAAGTTCCCTTACCGATTTGGAAACTTATGAAACATACACCACATGAAAGAAGGATCGTACAATGAAGATGTAAATACCCATAAATTAAATTATATTATACAAAGAATACAATCATGGGTAATACATACACCACACAAAAGAAAATAGTGCAAACATAGCATGAATCTCATGGGAATAAAAAAGTGAGATGAAAACCCCTTACCATGTTGTAATCAATTGATTCGTATGACCAAAAGTTAATAAACACCAAATGAATCTCATAATTCCATGAATATGAAGATAATCATTATAATATATATCAAATGAATGTACACAATAAACACTATTCAATAAATAAGTGGTGAACATTGAAAATCTCATGGAATTAAAAGTGAGATAAGAAACCCCTTACCTCATGTCTGACTTGACCCATTCATTCTTTAATCTCTATAATAATAAACTAATTAAATTTATAATTACTCAAGAACTTTTTTAAAGTTTATTTTGAATTTTATATCACTTATTACCATGTTATGAACATTACACAATCATTTAAGTTAATAATGGTCGTTTGGTCGATATTTGGTACTTGAGTCAAAAATAAACTTCTTATAATTACAAGTTGTTCAAGTAGTAAAAATTCAATTATCTCTAGAATTATATCCATTATTTAGATATCATATATATCATATATATCTAGTATATATATGTATTTATAATAGTGTATAACATTTGGAGGTAAGAAAAGAAATGCATCGTTCATGGAGACGGTAAGCCGTACATACGCATGAACGCTAATTTCATTTCTATTTAGTATTGTAATGGAATGAAAACATAATGATACATAATTATATTATAATTCCTGTATAATATCATATATAATTTCAGTAACTCCATCCTTTATATGTTTCACATATGACCTGAACGATTCATATCACTTTGAGGGGGCGGTAGTTCGCACTTTCCCAAATGAAATTATTATATTTACCCATTATGGAAACCAAAATGGTATGATATAAATGAAAAACATAGAAGTATAGAGAAAATATAAATATTATATATATCACATGTAAATATATTTCTATCTTAATTACCACACTAAGAGGCGATAGGAGAAGATTGAACTATCATCGTTTCGTGTGGCAGTAGTTCGCCGTCTAGAGAAACAGTATGTTCTTTACCAATTAGATAGAGGTGTGTGTAAGTGTAGTTTGAATAATTCTCATAAAAACAACCAAGTATATTTAATATAATATTTTTGTTAAAAATTATATAAATAAATATAGTTTAGTGCGTTGGATAAGTAAAGCAAAATAAAATAACATAATAGAAGATGTTACCTTTAAATCGGGTAACTCACTTTTGTTTGAACCAAAAGGCTTTATTGAAGTGCCTTCTGCTTAAGGAAAGGCTTCTAGGTAGAATAGAGGGATCTTGAAAACTTATTTGTGTAGAGTTTGGATGAGCCAAAGGGCTTTAGTGGTGTGATTAATGGGTTATAGGTGAGGTCTTTTTATAAGTGGGAGGATGGGCTCTTTAGGAATGATTGAAAATATTATTTTATTATATAATGATTTTGTAGTTTCTACAAGTCCAAAACATATTAAAGTTGAAGATAAGATGACACTTGTTAAAAATAAAATCATATAATAAGAATTGGATATGTTTTGGATATTTTTTTAATCTTTATAATCATATTTATTTAAATCATTAATTAATGAGATAAATATTGCATCATTATTGTGTCATAGATAATGTTATTTATTTGAAGTCTAAAAATTCTAAAAAAATAAAATGATTTAGGAAATATTTTTTTCATTCAGATTAATATTTATAGTTGAAGTTATAACTTATATAACACATTTAAAAATTTATTTACTAAATTATATACATTTAAGTCATTTTTGTCATTACTTTAAATTAATTAATATAAAGTGTCATTATCCTCTCATGTGGCTTCATATGGTTCAAAAATCGACCCAAAGATTCACATGGTTAGAAATTTATCATCCAATAGGATTAGGACACATGTTAAGATAATTTAATAATATTATAATATTATTTTTACCATGAATTACTCTATTTTATCTTTAAACATGGTAAATAAAAGTCAAAAGTTACTATTCACAAAATTTTATTTTCATTTTATTGAACCACATTTTATTTACTGATGACAACCATGTATTTTAGATTTTTGAAATTCAATTTATAGAAGTGGTAAACTTTAATTTAAATGAAAAAGTTGTTTTTTAATAACTATATAGTGTTTTCAATATTCATAAAAATTAAGGGTTTTCAAAAAAATAAAAAAAATTCAGCCTAAGCTATATCTGGTCTTCAGAATTCAAAAATGATGTATGTTTTACCAAATTAAAAACATAGAATTTTTATTAATTAATTTAAATTTAATTCGCATTTTCAAATCGAAAAGCATGTTTTTTAAGAAATAATAACTATCAAAAGATTGACACTTGATTATGTCCAATTTAAAATTGAAATTACATCCAATGACCAAAATTGGATTAAATTATAAAAAAATAATCTCATTAAACTTTAAAACAAATTAAAAACATTATATAACTATATAAATAAATTTGATTAAAAATTAGTTTTGAATTAAAATACAGTATTATTTATTATTCATTAAAAATGAATTTTATCAAAAAAATACCCAAAGTAAATTTTTATGTTCTGAATCTAAAGAAGATTTTTTTTCATAAAATTGAACATGTAAAAGTTACAAAATAATATATTTAAAAAGGGTTATCCATCAAAAGGTGGTAAAACGACCTTTTAAATAAAATTAGAGTGTTTAATGCATAATATTGGATTCATTCTCATTTTAAGACTCTAGATTTTTTTGGTAAATGTAAAACATTTAAGAAAAATATTTAATCATAATATGGATAGTTTTTTTCATTCCTTTCAATAAAATGGCTATTCATTAACAAACATTTAAAATAATTATAGTATATTAATAATGTTTAGTATAACTCAACGTTGTGTGCAACGTAAGTTTTCAATGAAACTTGCGGTTGCGTATCAAATATTCCATCTACCAAAGAGTCACATTTAAAGTAAAATTAATATTTAACTAAAAATTTTAAGAAATATGAAAAATTTATTTTCTTTATTTACCTGGGATGTTACATCCTTCCTCCTTTTGGGAATTGCGTCCTTGCAATTTTAAAATTGGGCTTGGAAATTTCATGGAAATAACCACATTGGAAAAAGAGTCAATAAAAATATAATATTAAAAGAAAGAAAGATAAATACAATGGTCACCCGAGATAGCCTATACTAGGATACAATGTAGGAAAACATGGATATATAAGAGAAATAAATAGTTAAGGTTTGGTGGAGAGTGGTAGAAAACATGATTAGGATAAAATTAACCACCCGAAAATCCCAAAACTTATGATGAGTTAAATAGTATTTGATTCCCCAGTAGTAATAGTTAATGGAAAATGTTTTTTTAAGTATCTTTTCAAAATTTTGAGGAATTTATTTACAAGCTTAACTAAAAACATAAGGTAACATACTAACATGTCATGTATAAATTCATCCTTTACTAAATTTCTACCACAAACTCAAATTTTCTCCAAATTATGAGTATTCAAAATGACTTGGTCACATTAAAAGCACTATAATAAACTTCTATAGTATCGAAGAATCCAAAAAATATGAAATATCTATTTACCCTATCTTTAGACATCAACCAAAATAAAAACTTTTAGTACAAGATTTGTTTATCCCCAAAAAAGGATAATACTTTATAAAAAGAAATACTATTCTTAATCTCCAAAATTTGACAAACAATACACAATGTTCAGCAAAGATCATTCAATAAACAAATTTCCTTAAAATTATTCAAATTAACCCAAACTAAAATTGTAACCCAAAAATCATAAGGATTTAATCACATAGTTTTCCATAGTAAATATTAACATTTATATCCAAATAAAATCAACTACTCTTAAAGTCTAACACTAAAATGTAATTAACCAAATCACATACTCTGTATGATAGGTTAATCATTTCCATAAATAACCCAAATCACCATATGCCCATAATAAAAACATATATTCTTCAAAAATAAAATTCCACCATTACTCATAATAATAAAAGATAATTATTCCATCAATAAAATTTTCATATATCAAACTTTAGGTTTACACATACTATTAAAATTCTTCCAATGTAATCCCATCATCAAAAGAGCCTTAATAATTTTAATAATTTCATCATCTTAAAATATACCATAACTATTGAATCCATTATATGTTGACTTATTTATTATTAAACATTTTCATGATCCATTAACCATTATTTACCAACTTATTCTGAAATAATTCTTTCCTACGAACAAAATCAGGAATCATATCCTAAGATTCAATAATATCAAAGCATATGTTAAGAAATAATATATAACTTTCATTGGTCATTGTTAGTTTCTTCATCCTCAATCGGAATGGAATTAGGTATTGGTAAACATATATTTTTATGATACTGGTGATCCCAATCATGAAACTTCTTCATAGGACATCTATTTATATAATGACCATGCACACCACATTTAAAAAATTCAATTGATCCATCAGAATGAACTTATTTTCCTTTCCTAGAGTCAACTGGATGATTCCTTTTTCAATGGTAGGTTCTTCCTTTATAACCTCCATTCCCATATCTATAGCATCTTCTCATCCCTTTGAAGCATTTTCTTGTGTGTTTCTTTACACATCCTTGACACATAGGTTTTTTAACATACTTACATTTATTATTATTACTTGATCTTCCATAGGGATTTGTTTCTCACATATATGATTCTTTATAAAAATCACCCTGGTTCATGTGGTCAATCGTGACTCAAGATTGTTGGTTGAGAATAAACAAAAGAGTTCTAATTGTAGCTCCCATTTCATTGAGTTTCTCATTCAGAAAACCATCATAATTTTCTTCACATCCACGGTTACTTTGGTGCCTCCTAGATCCAGCCATTTACTAAAACCAAAAAGGTCAGCGTGAATATATCATTAAAATCATCATATAATATGTTATAAGGAGGGTAAATACTAAGATAAACTCAATAATGTTATCTTAAACTGATTAAATTTATCTAAAATATCTAGGTATGTTTCTAATATGTTAACAATTATGGTTATTTCAGTTATGCTTAAATAACACCCTTACCTCTAAAGTTATCATAACTGACCTATGACACCAACTATAAGTACCCAGACTTAAAACATTACATAATAATTAATTAAATTATTAATTCACATTGAGGATCTTTTCAGGTTTAGTGTTTTAGAGAACTAGGCCATAACAATTACATTACAACTCAAAAAATTACAAAGTAGACACTTCTACTCAGTTTCCATTTTTTTCATAAAATAAAAACACTTGAAAAAAAGATTCATGTATAGTTAAATGTTTTAGACAAGATGACTTTTCATTGATTCCATCCTTGAACCTATTCATCTTTAAGTCCTGTGAAAAACCTTTTAAAACATGTGATGAGAATAAAATATTAGTAAGGGTTATAAAATACAGAAAGGATATATAAACCCATCAATAAATACAAATTGATGAAACCATACTTTTAAATTCAAACATACCCCACTAAATAATAAGATAAATGAATAACACACAGAAATCATAAATCACGAAGGTGACTTGTGGAATCTATATCAAACTTATATTTTATCTATAACAGCTACGTAGGGAGTTACATTTAAAATACCCATTTCTGTATATTCCCAAAATCTCTTAGTAGAAAAATTAACGTTTACCTCTGTCATGTTACCAAATGCATTGGTGAGATATCTCAGGATCACCCACCTGAGGTTTATCATAGAACCACCTGTATTCGTAAACACTTCTAAAGAAACATAATGTATTGATAACACATAAAACAATTATAAAGAAATATAAAATTTCCACATTTATATAACAATATATTATTTCAAGATATTGACCTAATCAATTATTTATCAAACAATTTTCAAAAACCATTTAAAAAATTTAATAAAGAGATTTTTGAATCAAAGTGTCCCATACCACATTGAAACTTTGAAATGAATTATCATTTAAAAACATTGATTCCCATAAAAATAAATCCAATTTTTTTTGAAAACATGTATATTAATGACAAATATTTAGAAGAATAAATCTTCAAAACATTTAAAATGATATTTTAGATAAAAAGTGTTTAAAAAAATGATACAGGATTGAATACACATAATTAAGAAATAAAATTTAATCATAACTTTATAATATAATGTGAGTAAAGGGATTCATGATATAATATTCCAATGGACAGTATATACAGCATAAAAGAGTGAGTTTTTGCATAATAAAAAAGAAGTCTCAATGGAATGTAAATTGAGACAAAATCCCTTATAAGAACTGTATCCTTAGATTAAAGATAAATCAATTACACAATAAAAAGTGAAAAATATAAATACACTCATTATTATTAGATATTAATTGTAAATCAATCAGAGAACATTCATACATATTTTTTAAAAAACAACACCAATGAATTTGATGTTTAACTCAATAAATGAAAATTGAGTTAAAATTACTCTATTCAAGTTTATATCGATGACTTGAGAATTTATTAATGGATTTATTATGTGTATCAAAAGTATATCCTTAGAAAGGGGAGTGTAAATTAAATCATAAATAAATAAATAGTGATTCCACACATAATCACATCATGACATAATTAAGAATTAGAAGATTAACCCATGGAATGCAAATTGGGTTAAAAAGACACCTTACCGATTTGGTAACATACGAATCACACAACACATGAATGAAGGATCATAAAATGAAGATGTAAATAACCATACATTAAATTATATTATAAAAATAATATAATCATTGGCAGTACATACACCACACAAAGAGAAATTGTGGCAAACATAGCATTAATCTCATGGGAATAAAAACTGAGATGAAAACCCCTTACCACATAGTAATCAATCGAGTCTTGTGACGAAAAGTAAATAACCACCACATGAACAACTGAATACCAAGAATATAAAGAAAATCCTGATAATATATATAAAATGGAAGTACACAATACACCACATGCAAGAAATAAGTGACGAACAATGGAAATCTCATGGAATTAAAAGTGAGATAAGAAACCCTTTACCTTGGGTCTGACTTGACCTGTTCATTCTTTAATCTCCTTAATAATAAATTAAAGTTAATTTAAACTTTATTAATAACCTTTTTCAATTTTATTATTCATTTTCTATCACTTATTACCATGTTATAAACAATATGCAATCATTTATGTTAATAATGGTCGTTTGGTTGATATTTGGTACTTGAGTCAAAAATGAACTTCTTATAATTACAAGTTGTTCATGTGTTAAAAATATAATTATATATATAATGATATTCATTTATATTATATATATCCAGTATATATATGTATTTATAACAATACATAACATATGGAGATAAGAAATGAAATGCACAGTTCATGGAGACGGTAAGCTGTACGTACGCATGAATGCTACTTTCATTTCTATTTCATATTTTAATAGATTGAAAACATAATTTTACATAGGTATATTATAATTATTGTGTAATATCATATATAAATTATGTACATCCTTCCTTTATATGTTCCACATATGGCATGAATGAGTCATATCACTTCGAAGGGGTGGTAGTCCGCACTTTCTAAAATGAAATTATCGTATTTACCCATTATGGAAACCAAAAAGTTATGATATAAATGAAAAATACATAATATTATAGATAATATAATATAATATAATATAATATATATAACATTTAAATAAATTTTCATCTTAATTTCCACCATAAAATGTGATAAGAGATGATTGAACAATCATCGTTTCGTGAGGTAGTAGTTCCCCGTCCACAGAAACAGTATGTTCTTTACCCATTAGATGGAGGTGTGCGTTAGTGTAGTTCGAATAATTATCTTAAAAACAACCTAGAATATTGAATATATTGTTTTTAAAAAAATAATTAAATAAATAGAATTTATGGGGTTGGATAAGTAAAATAAAACAAAAGAACTTAAGAGAAGATGTTACCTTTAAATCTGGTAACTCCCTTTGGTTTGAACCAAGAGACTTTATTGAAGTGTCTTCTACCTAAGGGAAGGCTTATTAGAGTAAGAGAGGGATCTTGAGAGCTTATTTTGGTATAGGTTGGATGAGACAAGGGGCTATATAGGTGTGAGTAATCTATAAGAAGTGGGGACATTTTATAAGGGGGGTGAGGGGATCTTTAGGAAAGATTGAAAATATTATTTTATTATATAATGATTATAGGTTTTTGAAGGAAAAAAACATATTAAAGTCAAAGATAAGTTGACTCTAGTTTGAAATAAAATCATACAATACGAATTGGATAGGTTTGGGATATTTTTTTAATCTTTATAATCTTATTTATTTAAACCATTCATTAATGAGGTAAACATTGCATCATTATTATGTCATAAATAATTTTATTTATTTTATGTCTAAAAATTATAAAACAAATAACATGATGTAGGAAATCATTTTAACTTTCAAAGTATTATTTATATTTTAAGAGATATCTTATATATCTCATGTAATAATTTATTTACTAAAAGATAAAAGTTTAATTCATTTTTGTCTTCAATTTAAATTTATTAATTTAATGTGTCATTAAACTCTTAAGTGGCTCCATGGGGTCCCAAAATCGTCCTAATGATGGAAATGGTCAGAAATATATCAACCAATAGGATTAATACACACGTTAGGGTAATTTAATATTATTATAATATTATTTTTACCTTGGTTACCCTATATATCTTTAACCACGGTAAATAAAAGTCAAAAGTTACTATTTACCAAATATTAGTTTAATCTTATTGAACAAAATTTTAATTCTTGATGACAACCATGTAAGTCAGATTTTGGAAATTCAATTCACAGAATCGGTAAAATTTCATTTAAATGAAAAGTTGGTTTTTAAACTACTACTCAGTGTTTTAACTATTCATAAAAAATTGAAGGTTTTTAGAAAAATACCTAAAATTCAGCCTAAGATATATTTGATATTTTGAATTAAAAAATTATTTCAATTTTACAAAATTAAAATCATATAATTTGGATTAATTAATTTAATATTAATTCCGGTTATCAAAACAAACACATGTTGTTTAAGAAATAATAACTATCAAAAGATTGACATTTGATTATATCCAATTTCAAAGTAAAATTACTTCCAACGACCAACACTGGATTAAATTTTAAAAATATAATTTAATTAAAATTAAAAACTAGTTAAAATATTATCTAATCGTATAAATAAATTTGGTTCAAAAGCAGTTTTGAATAAGAATACATTATTTTTCACTATTTAATAAACAAATGAATTTTATCAGAAAAATACCAAACATTTACCCAATGTAAATTTTAATGTCTTGAATCTAAAAAAGAATTTTATTTTGTCAAATAGAACATATAATTGTGACCAAAAACTATATTTAAAGGGTTCTCCATCAAAAGGTGGTAAAACGACCTTTTAAATAATATTATAGTGTTTCATGCTTAATATTGGATTCATTCTCATTTTAAGCCTCTAAAATTTATTAGGTAGATGTAAAAACATATAAAAAAACCTATTTAATAATAATGTGGTTAATTTTGTTCATTCTCACCAACAAATTGACTATGCATTAAATACTATTTAAAATAATAATATTAAATTAATATATTTCAGTATTACTCAATGTTGTGTGCAACATAAGTTTTAAATGAAACAAGTAGTTGTGTATCTGGTATTCCATTTAACATATCATCCCATTTAAAGTTAAATTAATATTAAATTCACAAATTTTAATAAATATTAAAAATTTATATGCATTATTTAACTAGGATGTGACAAATAAGGTATTTTCATATCTCTTTTATTTTTATGGGACAAATTCCATATAAGAGCCTTGTTACTTTTATGTGGTGCATAGATATTTTATATGATTGTATTTTATTATTATTCCCTTCCAAAATATGGTTTACAAATATCCATAAATGGTTGTTGATTTCATGGTTATTATTATTCAATAATTACCAATGTGGAAAATGTTTTATGTCACAACACTATTGATTATTGGCATTTTTTATGATTATGTTTCCGATAATGAAAATCTTATTATTAGACTCTCAGGAAACAATAACCTTGTTATTTGTTGATAATACATGATTCCATTTCAGTTACCATATTTAAGTACTAAAGTTCCTAAAATAATATTTTTAAGAAAAAAAAACTTTATTTATATCTTCAATTGAATATCATTTTTCATGAATGACAATGTATTTAAAGGAAGAGGGTTTTTGACCAAAGTGAGAAATAAATTCAGATTTTCCATAGAAATATTTGTTCTGAATATTGAGTACATAATTAGTGGAAATTGAAATTAAAATATGTAATTATAAAATAACTAGAGTAGATGAAATTTCAGGAGTTTATTAAGATGTAGATCATAAGATTTTACCTTCAATATCATAATATTAAACAATCCTGATTAATAATGAGATTTTAACATTAAAAACATTCAACATTGGTTTCATTGAAATATTAATCCCCATAGAAGAATGAACCGTATATAGATATCTAAATCCCAAAAATTTCTTGTGAATAATCATGAAAGAGAATCATGAGAAATATATACCCAAATCAAAATTCACTAAAAAACAATTATCGTTTTCCAACATGATTATATCTATTGTTAAAAGTGAATTATCTTTTGGTAAAACGTTTTACCAATAAAAGTTGTCATGTTATAAAACTATTAGTAAATTTTTCTTCACTAAATGTTATTGAGATAGATAAATTTATTTTGTTTCAATTATAATAATACTAATAGATCATATATATTTTTATAAAAATGGTTAGGAACATATTTCTATGATCAATTTATCTGTTAGTAATATTTTTTTCAACTTTCATAAATAATTATAATAATTTGTATATATAATTTATCTTTTAAATGAGATTCTGTGTTTGTGTAATTCAGTATTTATTACTAAAATTTTATATTTTATTTAATAATTTTCAACTGTAATAAACTTGTTTTAATTATCATACCGTATAAATTTTTTAAAAAATTTAATGCTTAGAAAAATATTAATATTAATAATAATTAAATGTAATACAATATGATTCAATAAATACATTTGTTGATTGATGCCTATAATGGTATAAAAATCACAAAAACATAGGATCCACATATTTCTTCATTGCCTCTAAACCCACACCCCCTAAAAATAAAATAAAGGATCATGTTGTCTCTTAACTCCATTCATACGAAACCCCACCACAGATCATTCATCACCCCCAATTAAGAAATTTGAATCACTAAATAAATTCATCTACAATACAAGTGATGAACATCAAGTAACTTCTATGACACACTCTCTAGCTCTAATATTTACACCACATAATCAAATAACATACTAAAAAATAAGTGTAAACAATTTGAATGAAATGAAAAAAATAGGAATAAATGAAAATATAAAAAAAATTATATTCATAGAAAATTTATTTTTTATTCATCATCTATTTTAACATATCAAAAAGTCAAATAATCTTTAGTACCAGTGGGAATATCATGTTGACGTTATTTCGAACCCATCAGCTCCAAGATCTACACCACAGAACTAAAGAGCATAGAAAAAAATTTGTGCATAATATTTTCATGACCTGGAACCAAAATAAAAATAAACTAAACTATAAAAAATGAAAATATAAAATAACCATCATTTTTTTCGAACATATATTTGACTTTCAACAAAGATAGTATCTGTACAACATGGAAATAAACATTCAAATACAACCTTTTTTTTACAAAAAAGTATATTTATTATCAGGATCAAAATTATAACTTTCATGTACCCATGATATCATATTTTTCTAGTTAGTGGGCCAAATAATATCCATAACCATCCTTCTATAAATCATCTCCATGAACATGAAATCATATATATACAAATATGATTTGGTAGTCGGTTGTTCATTCTATACATACTCAGGAGCACAACATCTATAGTTCACCATTATATTTGTAGAAACATGGGTTTTTCCACAATTATAATAGGCTTGTAAAGACTAAAATTAGAGATATTTGGTTTGAATTCTTCATTGAGAACTATGTTCAATGCATTGAAATAATATTAAATTAATTGTGAGTAAATGAGTTCTGGAAAATTAGAAGATGAGTACTACGAATCATGGGTGATTGAAGAATTATACATTGAGCATGAACATGTGTCATGTACATACCCTGATGTATATACATATATTGAATTGTGTAAAATTGAACCAAAAATATACATACCATCTGTTCAAGCCATGAGTACATGAAGACATGACCTATATTGAATAAAACACATTTCCATGAGTAATGTTCCATGATGTGGAAGCCTATAATTTTCATGTCTATGTGGCAATCCATGTGTCACGGGTAATATACCACAGTGTACAGGCCTCTATAGGCCATGTCTTCAATTTTTCAATAATTTGACACATGGATTTCACATTGTCCTATTCAATTTCTTCTCAATAAATCCTTTACAATCCATACTTTTCTTTGCAATAAAATATCCCCATTATAGAAACATGGGTCCTATCATTTTAATGAATTAATGAATAAATGAATTCAGAGTGAAAAATAAAATTAAATTGATGAAAATATAATAATGATAACATTTTGAACAAAATTTAAAAATATTATAAAAAAGATAATGTATAATTCATAAAATCAATAAATATGGTATATACTAATGGACGAGGAAAGGTATCCCACTGAACCATAAGTTTCCATGCAAAAACTGCAAACATTATATTGGTTTTAATTTAATTTATATTTAATATAAATTGCATCAACTGATATATTGAATGCATATTGAAAATAAATTGCATATTGAAAATTTATATTATACATAACTTGACATCCTATTAAATATTATTCATGATACCTTACATTACAAAGAAAAAAATGAATGTATATTATACAAAATCATATTGATTTAAACTAATGAGGATGGGGAAAAGATGATACAATTTATAAAATTATGTTGGTTCACATGATAAAATGTGTTTGAAATAAATTATTAGCTGCTAAAATAATATAACACTCATAAAATGAACACAAATAAATCATACGATAAATAAAATTTATTGAATCACATATACCTTGTTTAAACACACCATAATGATAAGTCCAATATTAATTACAAATTCAACACACAACATCCAACAAGTACTACATTAATATACTGATGAAAAGTTTATAACATAACAATAATCAGTAATAAAACAATTCATGTGATAAAGTTAAATAATGTGGAATCTAAAACTAATGTTTAGCATATAACAAAATGAATATTAAACACTTATTTACAGTGAAATAAATATACAAATAACACATAACCTACTTAATTTTAAAAGAAAAACAATCTATATATCATATACATGAAACATTTATAATTTATAATCACATAAAAATAAAAATATGATGTTCAAATTATAAATAAAATTCAATGTTAATATAAAATTATTTCCATAGTTAATCTAATTAAATCTTTTACTCCATTCCATACATTATAAAAACTCTAATATGTATAGACTATCAATATAAAATTTAATGAAACAATAGTTGATTAATGTAATAAAATGAATATGATGAATTTACTCACCACATAGAATGGGGGTTAGATATTAAACCAAATATTACCATCATTTTATCAATATAATAAATCATGTAGCACAATGTTTCATTAGATTGTGAAATTGATGACAATTTATTGGAAACATGAGGATATTTTTAAAAAATTACTATATACAAGGCAGATATAGTAAATCCAAACTGCTCATTTAAATTAAGAAATAAAGAGAACTACCCATCAGTTGTCATTAGAATATCAACAAAAAAATTAAATAGAAACTTATAATTGAACAATTTCATCTATAGTCAACACACAACCATAAAAGAATCAACTAAAATCATTCCATAGGAAGAAGTATACAAAATTAAGTGTGTACATGAACCTGACCAAGTATTGAACAAAAAAATTTCCTATATGAATTCACCAAAGGGAATGATATTCTTAATTATTCAAGAAAAAACAAAACAATAAGGAATTATACACACAAAATAAACAAATAAAAATTTTCCAAACACTAATATGGTGAAGCATTATTCAAAAAATGGGAAAGCATTATCTACTACGAACACCTTACTCAACATCATTTAAAATAGACCACAATTTGGTCTCATGAACCATAACCACCATGAATCAAGAAATAAAACACCCAAAATCAGCTTAGGGTTGAAATAAGTCACACACATGATATGGAAGAGGGTAAAAATAACAATGAAATGAGAATAATGAGATAGCAGAGGATAATGAATTCTAACCAGAGGATACCGTGCACAAAATTAGAAGGAGAAATTGATAGATTCCATATCTAAAGGAGGAGGGAGGAGAGCGGCTTAGGTTCCTCCTAGATTGGGCTCACTACACAGATAGAGGAATACAATGACGGGATTGGTATAAGGTTCGTTTGGGATCGACAAGTGAATGACCATAAGGTAAAAAGAGGGATCTAGCATATCTAAAGGTAGATAATGGCTCTTGTGGGATTGTCGAGCGGTGTCATTGGAAATAATAGAATATAGTATGGGCTCTATTATTGGACGATGAGGGATTGATGATGGCAGATGGGGTGGTTACCCGTACGATGGGAGAATGTGTGCTAGGTCATCTTCAATAGAGCAGTTGTGTGGAATTACTAAATCGTGCAGAACGAGCGTGTAAATGGTTATTTCTCTTCTACCCATAAAAATTGGCCAGATTTGTTTATTTCATAAAAACTACGTTTGATTTCTATTCTATATGTTTAATAATAATAATAAACAACAACAACAACAACAAAAATAACAATTTTTTTATAAGTATCATACAGACTGCACAAAAAGAAATTAACTAAGTTAGGGTGTGACAATGGAAGATGCGGTATCAATGATGTTATCATTGTACCTCAAAACATTTAATTTAGGGGAGAGTGTGTCAAATTATAGGTATAATTTAAAAAAAACATAAGTATATATAATAAATTTATATAAAATTTATATAAAATTTAAAATGTTACTATTTATATATATTATAAATAAACAAATTATATTATATAAATACAATTAAATTATATATAAGTGACATCCTTTTTTTATTTACTTAATTAAAACATCAAAAAATTATAATCATTTACCATCAATTTTATAATATATATATATATATAATCACAAATATATAATCTATCAATGAAAACATAGGATTATAGGATTTTATTAAAATATTTATAATTTAAAATGTATCAATGAAAACATGTAATTATATGATTTTATTAAATATTAATAATTTATAAAATTCATTTTTAATAGTATTTATAAATATATATATTATTTATTGGTGAGATATTTTATGTTATTCGGTAATTTATAGCAAACGTTTTTTATATTGGTAAAATTTTTATTGGAAATAACAATTAATTTTAATAAAATATTTTTTTGGACCACAAATTTTAGTGTTGATAAGATAAAATAGTATATTTCATTGTTGGAAAAAGATATATTGGTGTTAAATGACCAACATCAACAAATGTAAGTCTCGTTAAAAACAATTATTGGTACTAAAAATAATTACCGATTAAATTTAATATGTATTATAATTTATCATTTTTACTAAAATATATTTTATATTTCAATAAATTTCTATTGGTATAATATATATTTTTATAATGAGTAAAAATCGGTGTATAAGGGATGAATCCAATAGAAATACAAATAAGATAAAAACCCATTAAATCAAGTCTCAACATTCTTTGTAAACATTTTATCCTTTCTTTAATAAATATAGGTTTATTATAAATCTATTATATAACCATTATCATATATATCATTCTATATATAATTTACATATGGCCATTTTATTACTTGTTTATTAACAATTTCTTATTAAAATCTTGATTTGGGTAACAACATTTTTCTTTTTTCATGTCGTTTGTGGATAAATATTTTTGATTATTTTACATTTATAATGGTTAAGAAATGTATATAATCTTAGATATAATATTAATATCATATATATTCATTATATATGAATTCACTGAAATCCAAAAAAATGAGATAGGAAATGAATTACATTGTTTATGGAGATAATATGTCATATGTACACATGAATATTGTATCTATTGTCTCGTTGAAAGAAATAAAGTAAATGTAAATAATATATTACCTTTATATAATTATTTTTATGCCAATTATATCACATCTAATCATTAATCCTATATTTATTACCTTCCATGTAAATATAAATTAAATAATAAATGACTTCACTTCGTGAGGCGGTAGTCCGTTAGAAAAATAAGCAACACTATCTAATTACCATAGATTGGAATGTATTATTTTTATTTGATATTATAATTCTAAAAGAACAATTATTCTATAAATACCATATAACTACATTAAGAAAATCATTATATCCATCTAAGATAGGTGGTGATGGAAACAAATTACATCTCTTAATGAGGTGGTAGTCCTCCAAACACGATATCGATAGTTCTCTTTAAAACTTGATAGAAGAGGATATGGAAATTTTTTATTCCATAAAATAATTAAATCTTAGTATATGGAAGATAATAGTGTTATTATATTATATTTATTTGGATTTGAATTAATATATTAAGAGAAGAATTAAATTGAAATAGATCAGCAAAGACATTTACCTTCGCTTAGAAAAATATCATTCGTATCTCTTAATATGGAACATAGGGTTGGTATTTTGAGAAGAAAAAAATATCTAAATAATAACTAAGGATTTCAGGGATATATTTAAGTAAGTTTTTTTCAATCCATTTTTTTATTATGTGTGAATAAGTTTGGGGAGGAGGTCCCCTTTTATAATTAAGGAGTGAAATTTTTGTAAATACCCAATAATATTCAATAATGTGAAGTATCCCTAATTCCATGTGCCTAAAAATTAGAAAAATAATGGAGAGGGTTATTATATGTTTGATCCAAACCCCTAATAAAAAACATGTTCCAAAAAAGTTTTATCTTAATATCTATATTTAATATCTTTTACCATTTTATATTTCACCAAGGTGATTCCTCTAATTTTAATTATCTATGTAATTTTTCCATTAAGAGTAAAATTAAAATGATACATGTGAGATAATTTAGACATAATATTTCTAAATTTTAAATTATGTTTATTAAATAAAGATCATATGTGTGTTGAAAATTAATTTGAATATATGTATATGTAACACCTAAAACCCAATATGGACCTTAACCATAATAACTATTGTTTATTATTTTTAGAAATAATTTAAAAAAAAAATTAATTTAAACTTGTTATATAATATAATTGTTTTGGATTCATAATCCTATGAAGAAATTATAAATATATATTATTTTGAAAAATATATAAATATTCATTTTAAACAATTTTTAAAAAAGTCCAATATAAATAACAATACATTAAAAAATCAACAGTTAATATTAAAAATATTTATTGAGAACATTTTTATAAAATAAGGATATGGAAGAAATTTGATTTTTGAATGAAGAGAGAAATGAAGATATTTTTACTTAAAATCATTCTTTTGTAATATTGAGTACATAATTTGAAGAAAATTAAAGGAAAATATGTAATTTCTAGAAATATGTAATGTAGAAGAAAATACATGTTTTTATTGAGGGGTATATCATAACATCCTTGTACTGAATGCATAATAATAAACAATCCTAATAAATTTTGAGTTTTAAACATCAAAATCTTACATGTTTTGTAACAAATTAATCACAATACCCATGAAATAATGAACCATTGATGTACATAAAAATCCCCATAAATTTCATAAGATTCATTATAAAATACTTTCATGGAAATTATTTTCACCATAAAAATAAATATGTGGTGAATAAGGGAATTATACCATAGAAATAATAGTGAGATTAAAATACCTCATCATAGTGGTATAATTTTAATCATAATCCCTATTAAATAATGACATCAAATGAAATATTAAATATCATATAAATTAGGATATTCATGATAAAACATTTCAAATTGGATGTTTATACACCACATCAATGAAAAAGAAATAAATATGGAATATCTATCCTAAAAATAAAAGAGTGGCTATAAATCCCTTACTTTGATTCTCAATTTTTTTTATACGTGTTTGAAGATCGTTTATAATAAATATATGTGTATAAGAACATCCAAAATATTTTTAAGGAAGATATTATGTTGTTTTTCCGAGATGTATATCCCTCTATCAGTACTATATGTGGACATGGATATAGAATATTTTTGCATATGGGTAATAATATTTAATAGGTAACATCGGTATTTGACTCCATCATCACCTGAAACACCATAATAAACTTTACTGTGCATCTAGTTGGACAATATTTGGGTATATTCTTAAGAAAATTAACATGTTCTTTAAATACCATTATGAATAATTTGAATAGATGACGAAAATGAATGATTTAGGTTAAACATAAATTATCCTGGGATGGTATGTATAAATTTTGATCATCTATTTAAAGGAATAGATACCACTTTTGATTGTTTTCATGATAGAAATATAGCTTGATTATAGATATTTCAGGAAAAAATTATTTGAATACAGACCTTTGGTCTTGAATATATTTTAGTGGAAATATTATCCATGAAATTATGATTTAATATTTTATTGTAATTACTTTAAAGGTATTTATAACCTTTATGGATAAAAAAATTATTTATCTTAAGTTAATAATAATCAAATAAATTATATTCTTTGATGAAAAAAATAATTCATACATAAAAACCTTAAAGATAAAAAATTAATTTGATGTCTAATAATATTTTTGAGGATTTTCATCATATTTTTGTAGAAATATTATTGAAATTATGTATATATAGTTTTTGAAAAAGATAAACCAAAAAGCCAGGTGAAGACCAGTCACATCTGGCAATGTCATGGGATGTGAAACCACAACCGATGGGTGAATAGGGTACAGGGCCAACCATTGGCCTATGTGATATCATAGTTAATATTACATCATTTTAACTTAACTAATTTTATAAATACATATTATTTTCAACTTTGGGTTTTATTTTTTGGGTTAGAGAATAATGTTTTATATTTACTTATTCAATTCATTTTAATATAGGTAAATATTTAAAAGTAGAAGGATATAATTATCACTTGATTATGGATCTTATGATTCATTAAAAGTATATTATAGTTATTTAAGCATAAAATTTTCTTTTTATGTAATCATTTCTTGGAGTAAGAGATGAAGTGGAAATTTTTCAAAGCACAACTAAAGGATGTATATTTGATTTCAAAATAGCTGGATATCAAGTAAGTATACTTCCCTACATTCATAGATCATAAAATAATTCCTCAACATTTTTGGAATGATGTTGAAAAAATAAACTTATTAACTTCAAAACTAATGATTTAATGAGTATTTAACTCATAAAGTATTTATGGTTTTGTGGTTGTTTACTTTCTCATAATCAATCATTTTCTTTTGATCAATGATACCTATAACTCTCTATAATTATTTTGTGTTTTCATCCATCTCTATTTTTTCACATTTCACTGATGTTTTATTTCTTTTAACCAATTTAGGTGTTATTATTGATTAGCTTTATATTTCCATTTTACACATTTATGAAGAAGTTTTGAAAACCCTTATTATAGTGTTTATTTTTTTATCAAATGTATTTTCAAATTTTAAAACTGTATATTCTTGGATCAAGTTGAAATTAAAAGAATGAATTTTATTGAATATGGGGGTAATGAAACAACCCAATATCCTAAACGAATAATAATGTTCTCTATTACTTATACAACTTTAAACATTATGCTTAAATGACCTAATAAATATATTATTTAAATATTACTATTATAACCTAGTCATTGAATTTTCCAGTATGAATATGATTAATTTAATTTTGATTTATATATATATACATATAGTGGTCTGAATCAATAAAACTATATCAATAAAATATTAGTAAATAATCTCTCTAATTTATATTAAATTTATTTTATGATCAAAAATACATTTTCTTCCAAAATGGTTCTATTTATCAATTTATGTTTGGAAATTATAGTGACTTTATACCAGTTTAAAAATCGTATTTTATAAAATAATATCTATTGGTCCGAGTGAGTAACTCAATGGGGTGAATTGAGTTCCCAATAATATATCTATTAAAGAATCCCAAAAAAAACTCAATTAAAATTAAAATTTCCATTTAATTGTAATATTATTTTAATATATGTTTTATAAAAAAAATCAATACGTGATTAGGGATCAATTAAAATAATACTTATAATTAATTTAACATTTGAAATCAATTTTCCTAAACAAATCCTTCTGTAATAACCAGTTAAGACTAGCTATCAAAGTATATGTTTTTTCTAATTAATAAAAAATATAGTGCAGTAATTCAAATAAAGGAAATGAAGTAGAAAAACATAATGACATAATCATGGTTTTTATTCTAAAGCCATGACCTAATTGTATCCACTGGGATATCACCTGCTTCTAAGATTAATATATAATAATATTCTGATCCACAACCTAGAAAGGGTTTGCAAGAAACAAAACAAAAGTTTTCCAGGCTCAAAGCCTCTTCCACAATTATAAATGAGAAGAAAAACATCAAATGCCATGCATAGTCCTCTTCAACTATAACATTGGGTAAGAAGATTAAATGAGATATAGATAATAATTAGTTATCTCTAATTATTGTACAAGAGATAGTGTGTTTGAATATATTGTAATAAATAGACCACTACCCAAAATTATAACAAAATAAAAGAGTGAAAATGAATAAGTAAGAATAAATAAATTCCAAATTAGTTTGATATTCTCTAGATTCTCGTGAGTTCGTGGAGTTTGTTTTTTTGAGGATATCGAACATTTCTAAAAAACAATTTGTGGAAAATAGATAAGTGCGATGTTCACTTTTATATATTCTAAAAAGGATCTTGATTTTCTATGATATCTAGTCTTTTAAAGTAGAATGAACTTGTTTAAGATCACTTTATATGCTATTTTTTACAACATTTTTCTTGCATTCACATGTAATTACTTTATAAATATATAACCCTTGTAGTTTTGAATATGTATTGAAGAATAATTAATATTTTCTGTATTCTCATACTAAACTCTGACTTGTATTCAATGTGTTCGTGAATGGGGTAAAGAATAGTCATATAATAATAGAAATGCACTAACTCCCGTAAAACATCCATTATGATCATTTAATTTAAATGATGTATAATAGAAATGGTAGGATGGATAATAATATATAATCTCTAAAATAAAAAAAACTATAATAAAACAAGTTTTAAGTAGTACGTATTGGCGGTATCACAATCTAGTGGTAGAAAAATCTTGGCCGTAGAAAATTATTGTAGAAACACCACTTTGGTGGTAGAAATTATTCCAACAACACCACTCTGAAGATAGAACCACTATAGAAGTAGTAGGTATACCAATAGTAGATTTGGTGATTCTAGAATGTAACGGGTACATATTCTAGCCATAACACTCTTGGAGGTAGAAACATCTCAATAGAAGCATGTTTAGCGGTTGAAGAAATGATTTAACGATGGATATTTTAAACACATAGATATTTTTATTTATATTATTATTTATAAAGTAATATAATATCATAACACATGAAATTCATTAGAAACATAAGAAAAATTATTTTTCAGAATTAAAATAATTAGGTTCCAATAATCTCCCCCTTTTAGGATAAAAAATAATGAAATTTTTTAAAAAATGTATAAAACTTATATAGTATTAAAATAGATTAATTCAAAGAGTAATAGTATGATTAACAATAACAATGATAAATGTGAAGGTTTGAAATTAAATTTCAAAACAGAATGAATATATTAACTCAGAAGTCAAAATAATGATGGTATTAAAGGATATGTCTAAATAATTATGGTAGAAATGATAATAATTGGATCAATCATAAATTAATTCTAACCAACTAACATAGGATTGAAATAATGGGTATCAAAGAGAAATTCAATATAAAAGGAAACTTATAATAATGTGACATGTGTGGTATCAAAAAAATTCAGTAACTATTCTCCACCTTTCAATATTTTCAAAATGTAGGGTTAATAAATAGTTTATACAATGAATATATGAATAATAATATAGAAATTACATTAAGAAAAAAATTCATTATAGTATAAAAAAAACAGGATAAAAAGAAAAATACAACAAAGTACCTATCAAAGACTATGTCTAATCTGAATCACTCTCATATCAGGTGGTAGGATTAGAAGGTTGTTTTACTTTTCTATAGGAAGGAGTCACTAATGTAAAATCTAAGGGGGATGAGGTAGTGGCCGATGGTTTTGTGGTAGTGGTAGTAAATACTATGATGATCAATGGTCTGGTATCTATAACTACTTCCACCAGAGACATGCTAAATGATTGGTATTGAGGAGGTTAAAGATTTAATAAAGGGAAATATTTCATGGATGACATGGGAATCACCTCAGGATCAACCTCATTTTTAGAAGATATATATAATAATGGTTTTATAAAGATGAATAAAATCCTAATAATGTCGTTTCTACTCTTTATAGTGGTAAATAAATCCTTCATCTCCATTATGAGTAACATAAGTAGAGGTGTAAAATTGTTCAACTCAACTATATGATCTTATAATTCAGTATAAATATGTTTCAGGATTATATTATTAGCTAAAAACCTAAATTGTGAACTAAACTATAGTTTTCTAAATATCCTGGAAAGGTTGAATTTTATGGATTTGGTTATGGTTTCTCTATAACCTCGATCACTGTTCAAATACCATGTTTCCAGTTTATATATGTACACATAGTTCTATATGATTTGTAGTATATCCTTTTGATGTGAGGTATGGATATAACCCTTAATATATTTTATCTTATCATGGACAATATACAGGGTCATTCCAGTATAACCTAAGGTATAAGGATGTTGAGAAATATATGTTGAAGAAACAACAAGAACACTCTCCTACCTCAACATAAAGTCATCCTAGATAGAAAAAAATTTGGTCCTCATCTCCTACATTACAGATCTCACTATGAACATCTCACTATCCAATTTACGACTCTAAATTTCAATATCTTGAATATTAAAATTCATCTTAGGCTAGTTATGGAAAACAACCTACTCAAACAAATTCCTGACATCAAATTCACTAACATGGGTAACATGAGGTACATAAGTCCTCAAAACTATATTTAAATATGAAATAAGTGTCTCTATAAAAGACTCTAAATATTATCTATAAATAAAATCTTAAATAATAATAGAAACTATAGGAAGAGGTGTAGTAACTTAATCTACACAAGTCATAACAACAACAACATGCTATGATATATTAGGTACATATGATGGGAATCCAAAAATAACACCTTCATTATAAATCTTATCAACTAAGAATGCCTTATGATCATTACAAACTCCATATGTGATAGTTATCCCAACATGATTTTGTGGACTGTTTTGGCCTTAACTACTCCCATAATAATTTGAGACATCATAAGATTTTACACATAGTTTGGAGCTTGGGGAAGGCTCTACCTTAGAGGATACCTCATACTCATATGAGAAAGAACCATCCTAATCATCTCTATAAACTACATGTTATTATCTAACTTCAATTAAATATTAGTAATCCAATACAAGCTAGACATATACTGTGAAAATTTCCCACTCATAGTCTCATGAAATCTCAAATCTATATGAATTTATATCAAATGGATCGATAGGGAAAACTCTGTGACTGATAGAACCTCTGGATTCCTCACCCTGAACAAGTACTCTGGTCCCACTATTAGTTGAGGTAGAATCCCCAACTAGTTGCGTATGAATAGATCTCTGGAAATATAATGATATGGAAGAACTAGTTCCCTCTATAGACATAACTAAAGTAGAATGAAAATGATGATGTTATCGAGTAATAGGAACATTATCAAAATCATCATGATCAGGTGCATCACCTCTGTTATCCTTAGCATCAACTCTATAATATACATTACCATCATCACCATTATCACAATTACCACCATTAATAAAATATGAGACCTCCAAAACAATTTTATAAGACTCTGATGCAAATATAATATTCTAATACCTAGGGACCTCAGTCTCTTCATCATCATCATCTCTTTCACATCAGATACTATCTCTATCTGGGAGAGAAATGGGAGGACTAGTAGATCAAAAATATATGGTGGGAACATAGTGATATTTGGGTAACATCCATCCTCAATAGATGTTGACTCATTATCTTCATCAATATCCACATAAAATTATTCTTCCTAATTATAATAAACCACTATCTCATCTAGCTCTAATCTGGGATCCCCTAGGTTCTTAGGTCTATAAGTACGGTCAAATAGAAAAAGAATCCTCATATATTTATTGAATATCTTCAAACCAATTATTCATCAATGTGATCAAATTTAACATCCACATTTTCAAGTGAACATATTCATGAAAAAACCACCACAATTCCCTTCAGGTTCCACCTCTTAATCTATGATGAATTTTGTTTCTAACATGGAAAAAATTAACTAAGGGTAAATAATATAATTTTACCTAAGAGATACATTCTTATTTTCATCATGTGTACAATAAGGTATCTACATAGGTCAATTATATCCCCTTGTTTCATAATTAATAAAATATATACATCCTAAAATATAATAGTACAAAAATACAATTTTGGGGGACACAATATATGCTAAATAAACATAAAAAACAATTTGAATTGTCCATAAAAAATGGTAGCAGAAGGCCTTCCCAATGTGTTATCTCTAGTCAGCATTCAAAACAATTCCTCATAACCAAATGATTCAATGTCACTGGGAATAAATTTTTTATAGTATTAAAATACACTTTGATGAACCACATTGATATATCTTGCCCAATATTTTGGAAAATGTGTAATATTTTTTCCATCAAATATTCATTGAATGAAATCCTTATTTTTTTCCCAATATAAAATATTCATATTTATAGAATCTATCAACCAAGATAGGATAGAATTTTTTATCATTTATATATATCTAGTAACTTTTTTGCCGGTTATGGGTCACCCTAAACCCCAAATACATTCTCGATAAAAACCATTATGGATCAACTTACTTTTTGAAAAAAGTCACACAATTCCTTTGTTTGGGGTTCCTAGGATCTAAAAAACTAAGCTTGGTTCTTCTCTAGAATTATTTACAACACACTTCTCCTAATGAGATAACTCGAAAGGCGACATGAATATCACAATTAAAACAAAACCAAGGTTTAAGAAAAGGCACGAGAAGGTTCAAGGATAATAGAGAAAGGAATGGAAGAATGACTCTAAGAGAGATTTCATGATAAAGAGTGACACAATTTTAGATTTTGGAGAATATTTTTCTTTTAGGGATTTGAATTTGAAAATCATAATAATATAACAATTATTAATCTGAATATTTTTTTAATATAGATAATTAGTAACGGTAGAAATATAGGGGTTCGACTAGTAGAATTTCAAATGTGTATTATCCCAATGGCATATCATTTTTAAGGTGGATCATTAAAATAGTGGATTATTCCAATGGTGGATCATTCCAATGATGGATTGTACAATAGTGGATTTTCCAATAGTGTATTTTCCAATGGTGTCTTTTCTAACAATGGATTTTCTAACGTTGTCTTGACCAATGGTGGATTATACAATAATGGATTTTATAATGGTGGATTTTCCAACAGTTGATAGACCAAGGATTTCACATCCAATGGTGTCTTGTCCAACATTAGCTTGTCCAATTAGGGCTTATCCAATAGTGGCTAGTCCAACAATGGATTGAACAACTGTGGCTTATCAGATGGTGGCTTTTCCAACAGTACCTTTACCAATGGTTGTGTGTCCAACGGTGGTGTAGATGCCGAAAATGTTTGTAACTCCCGTAGGAAGTTTCGAAAGGATGAAGCGAAGTCATATTCAGAATCAAAGGCCCGATCCGGAGGCCCTGGAAGTGGTGAAAGAAATAAAGTATGATCCGCGCAAAATATTTTTGTGCACGTGAAGTATCCCCGGGATTCGCAGAATTGAGCGATGAGGCGCGCAATATTTTCGCACCCCGGTTCTTCGCGGCGAGATTTTGCGTGCCGACGGCTCCCGGCGCGGAAGATTTCGCGCGCTGCCTGGATTCCGCGTCGGCCGATGCCTATAAATAGAAGGAGACCCCAATTGTTTGGGGGTTTCAGAATTTGGATCGGCTCTCGTGCACGCAATTCGACTCCCCCTGCGCGCAATATGACTTCCAGGTAATTCCCCTTTTCGTGAAACCTTGCCCCGGGGTTCGCCTTTGCGCAAAACTCCACCGGCTTAAGTGAATTTTCCCCCTCCTCCGGGTTCCTTCCTTGCGCGCAATCCGTGTCCTGTGTGTGTAATCCCCTTCCGTGCGTGCAATACCATGTGCGCAATTCCCTCTCTGCGCGCAATCCCTTGTCTCCAATTGCGCGCCATCCCAGTGTTTTGCGCGCAAACCTTTAATTTGTGGGCAAAACCCAGGACCCTTCACCTTGACCCACCTTGGCTACCTCTCTGCGCCGGCACCTGATGTCTCCCCTGCCGGGCATGCGCGCCATGCATTGTTTTCCCGTACGGACTTCCAGGATCGTATGAGGTAACCTCAACATCCCTTGGGTGGTGTTTCCCATTTCATTGCTTTGCCTTATGCTTCTCTACATATGCACGCTAACGGCTATTGATTCTTCGCATAGCCATGCTAACGTGGACCCCTCAATGGTTCACCCTGCGGCCCCCCTTCATCATGGCCTTTCCAATGCCTTCCCTCCCACAAGGGGTAGAGGGCGTTGGGCATGTAAGCCCTAGGGGTGTGGAGCGAACCCACCTCATCCAAGCTGCAGGACGTTAAACTGATAAGCACCTAGTCCTTAACACATGATGTTAAACTGTGGTCTGACACCGTGCATCGCACACAGGGTCCCCCCAGGTCGGGCATTCTTTACGCCCAATCGTCTCCACGGGAATGGATTCTTCCTCACATGGAATGAGATCCTCCTTGTCGGAGTTGTGTTTGTCCGCGGGGGAAGGGCCGCCTCAGAGCGTAATCCCCTAGCCTCTCAATGGATGGTTGCACCAATGCATCTCCGTGCTTCCCCCTGCCAAGGCCAGTGGAGTCCTTTTCCAACTGCGCTTTGTCCCGCCATGGGCGTCCACCGTGGAGTACGCCCTGGCACCAAGGGCCGCTAACCACGCGTAAGCCCCTGTTTCATATTTGGGCCGCTCAACGCGTAAGCCCCATTCCGCTTCACACAGATGCACCCTTTGCGACGTGATCGTCTGGTCCCTACTGCCTCTTGTTTCTCACACCAATCATGACTCACATGGGCTTAGAGTGCACATCGACCATGACACCCTCATGGGCTGCCTTAGAGCATAAGCCCCATCCCAGCGAACTACGTGGACTTTGATCTGTGCTAACGCATGGTACGTAGGAAGCCTCCACAAGGTTCAAGCCCACCACCCGGTCGTCCCGACCTCTCCACGTCGGTTCCCTGACCACCATGGGTTGCCTCAGAGCGTAAGCCCCATACCCACCACGGTCCTCCTTAGAGTGTAAGCCCCAAATCCATCACCTCGCATGACGTTAAACTGTATGCCCTCGTCACGCATGATGTTAAACTATATCTCGTCCCGCATGACGTTAAATTGTATTCCCCCTCTTGGGCCGTCTCAATGCTTAAGCCCCATGTCTCACACCCACGTCTCATCCTGACTTCCCCCCTAAGCCCACATGCCTTGGGAAGCTCATGACCTAGCCCTAAGATCTTACTTCCTCCAAGCTCCAATCCATGCGTTCATTCTCACGGGTCACCTCTCCAGGTGTCCCACCGTACCACCGAACTACGCGGACTTTGATTCCCTGCCATGGGGATACGTAGGAAGCCTCCACGAGGTTCAATCCCATAACTCCACCATCCATCCTGATCCTTACTCGGGCCGCCACATCCCGGTGAGATCATGCCACCCCATCCCACTCCATGACATCTGGGAAGCCGCCCACGTGCTGGACCCAACATCGGTGTTCCCCCTAGGGGTCCTTCAACCTGATCCATCTCCGTAACATGTTAAACTCGCAAAATACCCTGTGTTAAACATTAGAAGCTACAGAAAACCTCAGATGGTACACAAATCCCGTGTTCGATGTGGGATGCCTCGGGCTTCTTCGCCCTCGAGAAGCCCTTTGATAAGGGATAAAAGACAGACATGCCAATGACACCCCAACGTGACCATTCTGATAACCGAAGTTTGCTACCCCGACGAGCCCCTTTGGAGTGCCTTGACGGAAGAAACGTAATTAACTGGCGTCCATGTTGATATGGCCCCAGGAATGAGCTTCATGAACCTGTCTTAAATATATGAGGGAGAACTGGACTAGGTGACGAGCTCTGAGGAGGAATCCACGGAAGGAAGAAACGACATCCCATCATCCCGGTTTCGATCAAGGAGTAGACGTCCCTAAACAAGGATTGGATACCACCCACCTTTGGAAAGCGGGAATGCAGGGTAACAAGCAGCGCATCCTCCCCACATAAGGATGCACGCACCCCGGCGAAAGCATCAGAAACATAAAATGGTGATCCTGACATGAATCTCTTCTCCTCAATACGGAGAATGGTAGTGGTCAGGGTGTCGGAAGATTATCATGTCACCAGGTCCGGGTAACCACCACCAGGACGTGAAACCCGCCAGGGGTCGAGACCATCAGGACGTTGACCACTCCGTTCTGCGACGTCGTCAGTGTGGATCCCTCTCGCCAGCCATGGAAGACGGAATGACACTGGGCTTTGTTTGTTGATCTCTTTTCCTATTGGTACTAACGGGTTCATCTCCCTGCTTCCAGGAATCATATCACTACATCCGGAACTCGATCGCCACCTGCCCACCGGCGCAGAGGCAGGGGCAGTACCGACGTGGCTACCCCACAAGTGGAAGAGAATGCCCGTCCTGGGGCACCAACATCAGCAACCACTATGGCCGGAGACACTGCTGACTCCTGTTACCAGACCCCCGCACACGTTGAGCAGGGGCATCCACATGCCCGACTGGGATCGAAACCCTGACCACCCTGCAGGCAAGTTGGGTCGAATCTCCCGGTCACGGGCACTGGCAATGGCCACCGCGGACCAATCCACGGTAGTGCCACCCACAATGAAGGCTCATTCCGTGCCACTGATATGGAAATCCGAAGGCTTCATCACGATGGCTATGCTTCGGGTATGACTCTTTCCAGCACCCACTGAATCGGGTATGAGGTCAGTCCACCTACTGCCGGTCGCGAGTATGGAGCCGTTGCGTATCCAGTCGTTCACTCACATGGAGGTCCTCCCCATGTCCCTTTCGACATCTATCTCGGTGCGTCCCACACCCCGACCTTCAGTCCCCTCTGCCCCAGCTATATTGTGGCTAGGGGACTCCTTGATGGAAATCATCCTTACCCTGAGGAGCCACCCAGGGGAAGGAAGTCCGGGCGTCGTCACCGTAAGAGGAATGTCAGGGGAGTCCGGACGGAAATTAGACCAGTCCGTTTCTCGGATTCTGAGGCGGAGTACGACTCAATGATGGAACCTTCCCCCAACCCTTTGAGTTGAGGGAAGGGATGGGGACGCGACTCGTCAGTCTCGTACTCCCTGAATGTGAGATCCGTATGATTCCCTCCTCCCTCCAAAGGTATATCCAGGAGGACGAGGACTTGGTGTACCCCCAGGGGTCAAACCCGCAGTTTCTACTGGACTCCCCGGAATCACCTTCCGCCCCTGTCAGGGAGGGTGGGGAACTTTTATGGGGACCGACGGAAGAGCCGCAAAGTGACACACCCTCAGTAAGCACCGACGATGTGACAAGAGGCCCATTCTCCGGCCCATCCTATCGTGACACGGAAGCCAGGGTGCTACAACCCCTGGAGGATGACTCAGGGATCGGCGGCCAATCAGACTGTTCGCAATATTCCCCGCCGGCCAGCCCACCGGCCCGGTGGCCTGCCTTGGCACCATTTCAAGTTCCCTGACTATCCTCAGTGAACGAGCAGAGGCAACAAGGTCCGGACCCCGAACCGGAGTCATGGATCTTCTGGACCGTCCTTGCAGCGGGCCACTTCCCCGAGAAGTTTTGGCCGGTCGCAGGATCAGATTTTGATGTGCCATAGTCACTCACCCCGGGAGAGTTTGAATGCTTCTGCCAGACCCTTCAGGTGACTCACAACCGTCTTCGCTATCAGCTAGCGCCTTATTCTGGGAGCCAAGCACATCTCAAGGATATCGGTGAGCAGTGACGTCGGGTCGACCTAGCAGTGCTCCCTGCGGTTCGGCACCCCGAGTCATTAGGCCACCATGGGGCCCTCTAGCTACAATGCGTCCAGAGTTTTAAAGTACTCCGCAAAGTTATTTAGGAAGCCACCCCCATGCACACGTCCACGGATGGGGGCAGTACGCTGCTCTTCTTTTCTGTGCGATCCGCCGACAGCCCGATTCACTGGGAGGCCCTGAGGGAACGTCGCCAAAGGTAGTGGCAGTCAACATGGCTGACATTCCAGATGAGGGAAACGGTGTGGAGCCCCTTGACAGGGTATCACCCCCTGAGGAAAAGCTGATACTGGACCCATCCGGGAGGATTACATGCTAACAGAGGAGCCTCCTAGCTGTCCCTGTACCCACGGAGGCACTGACACTGAGCCAAAACATCGGCAAGGGTAAAGAGCCCATCAGGTTTGTCAAACTCGCCGACCCATCTGCCTCGGTGCAGAAGGTATAAGAAGATCCCAAGAAGGCCACGCTACGCCAACAACTTGCTGAGCAAAATAGGCTGGTTGATGAGCTCTTGGCCAAACACATTGCAGAGCGGCAGCCTGACTGCGGTAACCCAAGACCAGGACAGCAGGGGCAGGAGCATCTACCCCTTGCCGAGATTCCCCCGGGCAACTGTGACCATGTTGTGTTCACCGACAGTAGAGAAGATGGAACCCATGGAAATAGGGCACGATATGTTTTTCCAAACCCTCCCGAGCAGCGGGACCACCTGGGGGATCCAGTTTGGTTTCCTCCCGCCGCCCCGAGAGTTGCTCCGCCAGCCACCCCGTGAGATGCTGAGCTTGAATACCATATCGAAGAGCCTAGAAACATGCTTCTGGTTAGAGATCCCCGTTAGGACAGGAATCTGCATCCGGATGATCTGATGGAAGTACTCATCGCTCGCTTGGAGGCCCTGGAAACTCGGCAGGTGGCAATCCCACCGGATGGCAAGCCGTACCCAGCATGGGTGGATGATATGTCGGCCCCGCCAGGATTTGGGAACCACACTTTTTCCCCCTTTAACGGGACCAGAGACCTGCCAAAAAACTTGCCCCACTTCAACTCGAGGTGCGGGCCTATGTTAGGGACTCCTGCGCAGCAGGAGGCTGCCAAGCTCCGTTGCTTCGTTTAGATACTGGAAGGGCCAGCATTCGTCTAGTACAGCCAGCTCCCTGTTGGATCTATGACTAGATGGGAGGACCTTCACCAGCAATTCCTCTACCAGTTCCGTTCCACAACCCGGAATACGAACATTGCAGACCTCTTCAGGTGCAAACAATGGCCCGATGAGCGAGTCGTGGACTTCATCGCCCGTTGGAAGGGGCTCACGTACTCCCTTGACATGCCACTGACTCAGGAGAAATTATTGAAGATGTGTGTAAGGAATGTCAAGGCAGAGTTGGTTCATTCTATAATCACACAGAATTACCCTGTAGGGTTCTGGGACTTCTCGGATAAGGCTCAGCACCTCAAAGAAGCCCTGCAAAAGGCCGGTCAGGCATGCCCACTGCCTCCTGTAATCTCTGCAAGGAGAGCCGCCAGAGCCAAGCCTGCTGCTGTAGCCCAGATAGAGGCCCCCAGAAAGCTAGATTTGCTACCAGTAAGGCCATCTCAGCAGGCTCATAGGGGTCCACCCCCACGGGCACAGCCTCCGGCCCAGCAACGACCGCCTCAAAATCAGCAGGTGCCTCCGCGTAACGTACCGCCACCACCTAGGAGAGATAATCAGGCTCCACCTTTTCAGCCTACTCCTCCGGACCCTGGTCATGGTTAGCCCCCAATATCCCCCTTTCTAGACAGAAGGAATCATACTTACTCATTTGGCGAGGCCCAGGTTCCCGGTTATTTCCGTAGCGCCTTGGAGCAGAGGATCGTGCGGCTGCCTGAGTGCCGGAAGTCAGAAGAGGCATGTCTCACTGATCACCCAAACTATTTCCCTTATCACAAGATCCTGGGACACACCATCCAGCAATGCTATGTGTTCAAGGATAGGCTCCAAGACGAGATTGACAATGACATAGTCAGGTTGGGCCCAGCCCCGGCAGATGTGGAAGGTGTCTTCGTGAGATCAGATGGCAGCAGTGAAAACAGGGATGAGTGGGAACAGGTTTCCGACCGTGGGTCCCAGAAGTATAATGACTGGATGGCCCGCAGGATGGTTTTCCATGCCCATGGCATCATCCGTGCCCGCCTAAGTCAGCTAGAGCCCTCAGAGTCTGCGAGCGCCACTTTGGCATCGTTGTCCCAGCCTACCTATTCCCAGAAGAGCAAGCGGTGGTGTAAGAAGAAAGAACGCGCCCTGACATTGCCGTCATCTTCCCGCACGCTTGGCGATTTCATGCCCCCAGAAATGGGGATCACTCCGAGACCCCGTCCGGTAGTGGATGACTCCTCAAGTGAAAGCCCGAGGTACGCTTCGGTTAACACCGTAGAGTTGGTAAATCCCTTTTTGACTCCTGACGATGAGGAACGCCAGGTGGACCTCCCTAATGTCCTAAGCTGTCGCCAACATCGACGGAGCCATGGCTACATGAATCACCGGGGCACGACAGTCTTCACCTCCAGTCAGGCCGTGCACACTATCGAAACCACGCAGCAAGCCTGGTACAGAGAGTAGCACTCGCGGCTCCCTCACCCGGTGTCAACAGGTTTGTTTCCACCACCGTTTGTGTTGCTGGATCGGGCGGAACGACCTCGTCCGTGTCGCAACCAGGCTTGCCCTGCCACCAGCCGACTATGGACTTCCAGTCCTAGCACGACAACCACTTCCCGGGTTTCGGCTAGTGAATAGCGGGACATGCCTAGTACCAGTCAGTCACCGGTCCCGCCAACAGGGCCCGCCATGTCTCCAATCGCAGAACGACCTTTTGTAAGTAGAAGCTCGCGTTTGGATCGAAAGTATGATGTTCTGAAGCACCTTTCCAGCATTCCGACAAGTCTTTCTATCCTTGAGGCCCTTCGTCTGTCGTCTGAAATGCGTGAGGTGCTCGCCGAGGCTCTAAAAAGACCCTTCTAGTTTGAAACGGAGGTAGCAGCTGTAGAAGCCTTCCACACCGAGGTGATTGAGGACGCCGAATGTCAGGCGGTTATCTCGTTTTCCGGTGAGAATGAAGACCTTCCCAAACAGGGGCACATCCGCCCACTATACATCACCGACCAGTTCAATGGCGTGGAAGTTCGTCGCTGTCTTCTCGACATGGGTTCTGGGATTAACCTGATCCCAACTCGGACACTGCAGAAACTAGGGTTGTCTAAGGATTATTTAACTCCCTCCGACCTCAGGATCCAGGGGTATGACAGGACCGAGCATACTCCACTCGGAAAGATTCCTCCGAAGGCCCAATTCAGTGGCCTAATTGCCAATACCGAATTCATGGTTGTCTCTCAGGACACTGCCTACAACGCGATGATGGGAAGGCCGTGGCTCCACCTTCACGCAGCGGTCCCCTCATCATATCATCAGTGCATCAAATACTCCCTTAAGGGTCGAGTGGATGTGATCCAAGGAGATGCGTCTCAGTTTTCCTCTTGTGAAGCCCGTTACCTAGACACTGACTATTACAAGAGCAAGGACAAGCAGATCCTGGCAGGTGAGGTCGAGCCCGCTGCTGTCACGAGTGATCCTTGGGCAGGTTTGGATGACGCATATGTCTTCCCAATCCATTGGTTGGAGGCCATGACCCCCCGATATGGGAGAGTGTTTTTTGGTCTCGGGTACTAGAGGAAGGCATATTTCCGGGTCTAAGCGATGGTGAGAAATCACCTCATACTCTTACACCAACCAGGCTCAGGTGATCCCTGAGCCTCCTACCCCTATACGATATTGGGACGTTGGGCTCATGGCAACGACAGTACGTCATATGTGTCTGTTTTGCCCTGCCGGAATCGACCGGCTCAATCCAACGCACCACTACTGCTTTGATGTCGTAAAGCGTGGCCCCTTGGGCTGAAGGCCAGATGGGATTGGATCAACCGCCTTCATCGCCATGGTCTCTGCAGTGCATGAGTCTCCCGTCGTGACGACCTCTCCCGCCCAAGCCAGCACCGGCTCCCCATCAGGGTCTAGCAGCCCCAAAACGGCTTCCCCCGTGGATGATCCTTCCACAAGCAGAGAGGAGGACATGGAAGATGCTCCTACTTCCATTGAGGAGGGTGTCTCCACCATGGTCGACGAGTTAGTGCAGGTGAACCTCGGTAGTGAGGCGGACCCGAGACCCAAATTGGTCAGCGCCGCTATGCCCCCCGAGGAATGAAAACATTACATAGACTTCCTCAGACAGCACCGTGATGTGTTCTCCTGGAGTTATGACGAGATGCCGGGACTAGATCCCCAGGTAGCTGTCCACCGCCTTGGCCTCCCAGCAAACCATCACGGGTTCAAGAAGCCTCCCAGAATGATGCACCCCTATCATGGTGCCATGGTTGAGGTCAAAGTTGATAAGCTCATCAAGGACAACTTAATCAAGAAATTCCAGTACCCCAGGTGGCTATCCAAGATTGTGCCAGTCAGGAAAAAGAACGGGAAGATCAGGGTCTGCATCAATTTCCACGATCTCAATTGCCACTGTCCAAAGGATGACTTTACACTTCCCGTGATAGAGGTGTTGATCGATGCAACGGCTGGGTTCCAAGCCCTATCTTTCATGGATGGGTACTCCGGGTACAACCAGATCTGGATTTCCCCCGAGGATGAAGAGTTCACTGCCTTCAGGGCCCCCCATGGTACTTTCTATTACCGGGTTATTCCCTTCGGCCTGAAGAATGCGGTTTCCACCTATCTATGGGATATGCACCGCATATTCAATCCGATCCTTGGGACACTGGTGGAGTGTTATGTAGACGACCTGGTGGTTAAATCTCATCAGCAAAAGGATCATCTCAAAGACCTTGAGAAAGTGTTTGGATTCCTCCGTTCTCTCCACTTGAAGATGAACCCGTTGAAGTGTGCCTTCAGGGTCACCTCCAGAAAATTTCTTGGCTTCACTGTTAGGTATCGAGGCATCGAGATCGACCCAGAGAAGATCAAGGCCATCAGTCAGATTCCTCCCCCGAATAATATATGGGATCTTCGAGGCCTCCAAGGCCACTTAGCCTATATATGCCGATTCATTGAGAATCTGGCCAGCAAGTGTAAGCCCTTTTCTCGGCTCATGAAGAAAGGCGACGCCTATGGGTGGGACGAAGAGTGTCAGATCTCTTTTGAGGAGATCAAGCAGTATCTTCTTCAACCTCTGGTCCTAATGCCACCTGTTCCCGGAAATCCACTGGTCCTTTACGTGACCGCCCTAGAGCGATCCCTTAGCGCCCTTCTCACCTAGAAGAACAACGAGGGAACAGAGAATAGCCTCTACTACTTCAGCCACATGATCCTCGACACAGAAATTAGATATTCTCCCATCGAGAAGAGCTTCCTGGCGCTCGTATTTGCCATACAGAAATTGCGGCACTACTTGTAGCACCACGAGGTACAGCTGGTCTCTTGGGTAGACCCATTGAAATACATCCTGAACCGACCTATGTTGACCGACCGATTGGCGCGCTGGGCGGTGATCCTCCAGTAGTTCGACATCAGGTTCGTACCTCACAAGGCCGTCAAAGGAAAGACGTTGGAAGACTTCTTAGCTGCCCACCCAACCTCTGCGGACCAGCCACTGGATCTAGGCTTTCCTGATTAGGCAATCCTCTCAGTCGATCACGCCATCCCATGCTGGCAGATTCACTTTGACGGTGCCTCCCGGAGCCCCACCGGTAGAAGGCTCTACGATCCTAGGCTTAACAGAGTGGGCCTGGGTATCGTCTTCATCACCCCGGAGCAAGCCGTTCGGCCATATTCATTCCTTCTGTCAGAAGGCTGCACCAACAATGAGGTAGAATATCACGCCCTCATCATTGGCCTCGAGTTGGCTCTGGAGGTTAACGTACCCCATATGTATGTAAAATGGGACTCTGAGTTAGTCATCAAGCGGGTCAATGGTGACTATGCTGTCAGGAAGCCAGAACTCATGTCGTTGCTGGAGTGCACCCTCCGTCCAATGGCTAAGTTCCCCTCCTGGCCAGATGTCCTTCACATTCCCCGGTCGCAGAATAGTCGAGCAGATGCTTTGTACAGCCTGGCCGCATCACTTGTGGATCCCAAACAGGATGACCTAATCATCCACATGGCGCACCAGAGAGTCATTTCTCCTGTTATTCTGGAGGGAGATCGTGGCCTTCGAGTGAACCATATCACCACTGGTGCCCCTACGTCAGGACCCTCTGGGGCTTCAGGCGTGGTGATCGTGACAGTTCCTGACTGGAGGACGCCCTTGGTTGAATATCTCCGGCACGACAATCTTCTGCTGGACCGAGCCGAGTGAGATCAAATCCGACACCGGGCGCCGCAGTTCACCCTTCAAAGCGGTCCTATCCATGAGCAGCTCCTTTACAGGTGCGAGTTTGATGGTGTTATCCTCCGTTGTCTTCAAGAAGTCGAGATCCCACAGGTCATGCAAGAAGTGAATGCTAGTTCCTGTGGTGCCCACCAGGCCGGGTCACAGTTGTCTCACCAGATTCGGAGACTGGGATACTTCTGGACCTCCATGATCCACGACTGCATTGAGTATGCCAAGAGGTGTCATGAGTTTCAAGTTCATGATAACATTGTGCATCAGCCACCGAAGCCTCTCCATACTACCAAGTATTCTTGGCCCTTTGCAGTCTGGGGGTTGGATGTCGTAGGGACTTACCCACCGGCGACGGCCCGCCAGTGCCGGTTCATATTAACCGCTACATATTTCTTCTTGAAGTGGGCAGAGGCAATCCCGCTCAGGGAAGTCAAGGCCTATTCTATCGCTGACTTCGTGAGCTCCAATATCTTCTACTGGTTTGAAGTACCTCACGCTATCCTCATGGATAACGGAACCAACTTCCGAGCGGCTGAGCTGAAGAAATTGTACGCCAAGTAAAACATTCTCTCTAACCACACCTCCCACTATCATGCGCATGCGAATGGATAGATTGATGCATTTAACAAACCCCTCTCTAACATTCTGCAAAAAATGGTTGGTCAGAATAAGAAAAGTTGGTTGGAAAAGCTCCCCAACGCCCTCTGGGACTACAGGACGACGACTCGTAACTCCAACCAGGTGACTCCGTATTCCCTGGTATATGGAGCTGAGGCCGTCCTGCCCATGAAGATCCAGCTGCCCTCAGTGCGCACGGCAGTCTACGACCAACAAGCGCCAGATAGAGTTTCCGAAATCCATCTAGCCGAATTGGAAGTGCTGGATGGAAGTAGGTTTCGCGCTTTACATAACTTGTAAAGGCATCAGAGCGGGATGGCTCGAGCTTTAAATAAGAAGGTTCACCTCCGCTCCTTCCTGCAAGGTGACCTGGTGCTGGCTCTCAGAGCACTAATGATTCCCGGCAGGAAACCACCCAAGTTGGATCCCAAGTGGGAGGGGCCTTTTTTGTCCATAAGGTCTATCCCAATGGAACGTATTCCCTGGTGACTATGGATGTTGAGTGTGTCACTCCTCCCACCAATGCCAGGTTCCTCAAACGGTATTTTTCTTGAGCGTCAAGGGTCCGAGTTCTAAGATCTAAAACTAAGATCCTCTTTTGGTCCTGCATGACCTTAAACTGCACCCAGTCCAGCATGACCTTAAACTGCATTTTTCCCTACATTTGGGCTCTATGGTCCTGCATGAACTTAAATTGTATGGTCCCGCACGACCTTAAACTGCACCCGGTCTGAGTTCTAAGACCTAAAAATAAGTTCTGTATTTCATCCTACATGACGTTAAACTGTGTTTCTAGAACTACGTCTAGCTTGATTCCAATCTTAATGGGATGCATAGGAACACCCAGACCTTTCGTCTTTGGGTCCATCTTGAGGTCTGCTATCGTGTCTGTCTTGCCTTTGGGACCTTGACCACAGGATCGCATGGTGTGGTATGGGATTATGTCATCATTCACGTCGAGTTTGCAATAGCTGCACCACGTGCACCCTTTCCTCAGAATTAGACCTCCTATGTCATGATCCCCATGACATTAAAAGGCGGTATCTAGAACTACGTATGGATTGATTCCCATCCTTATGGGATACGTAGGACCGCCTGAACACCTATATGTCAGGTCCAGCCCCATCTCTTAGGAGATCCCAAGATCTCCCAGTTTCCAGGGTGTTTGGAATTACGCCCCCCCTTTTTCACGGGGATCCGCCATCTTTTGGCCGCTCTCAGACTGAGCCCTTTGACCCTTTCCAGTGGTCTGCTAATGTGTTCAGAGTACTCTGGTCTAGGACCTGGAGTGTCGGATTCGACTTAGGCAAGTTCCATCCACTTTCCAAGCTTCGTGTTCCCCTTCATTCGGGCCCCCATAATCCTTCACACCTGGAGGGACCCCCAAGAACGGCCTGGATACAATGCCCAAGGGCTCTCCTACCGTCACGGGCCAACAACCCCGAGGGTTTCAGACAAAAAATTGATACAAATCCCACATTGCAAATATGGTCAGCGGTTGATGCTCATTTTTTTGTCCCCATGGCTAATGCGATAGGATGCTGTGTTGTGAACGTGGCCAGTAGTAGTCCTCAGTCGTCACACTTGCTTCCCCGAGCCCTGAATGTTGGTTGATGATTCACATTATGATCCGCCCCACCATGTGAAGGTGAAATCTTGACACTCCTTGTACTAACCCTCAGTATACCCCCACACATCAGACCGACAAAGCTGCGTAATGGTGTCTCTCGAGGCTCCCGCAATCTGAGCGCTAGAGTATGTGCTTGGGTTTCTTCTTTGCAGGTTGTGTGCAGCTTGACCCTCTTCCCCATGGGAAACGAGGAGTCTCCCGGACATTGTGTTTCAGGCCCAGCACAACTGGGAGCTAACATCTCCTATCCCCCACATAATGGCTGGACCCTCTTCGGCCCCTTGGCCCGAGGATCCTCTCTCGGAATCACGCACAATGATGGTATCGCATCATGCATGTTCCCCTCGGTCCAACCCATACGACCTTAAACTGTTATGTCGGTCCAAGCCATATGACCTTAAACTGTGCTGTCAGTCCAAGATATACGACCTTAAACTGTGCTGTCGGTCCAAGCAATACAACCTTAAACTGTGCTGTCGGTCCAAGCCATACGACCTCAAACTGTGCTTTTGGTCCAAGCCATATGACCTTAAACTGTGCTGTCAGTCCAAGCCATACGACCTTAAACTGTGCTGTCGGTCCAAGCCATAGGACCTTAAACTGTGCTGTCGGTCCAAGCCATAAGACCTTAAACTGTGATGTCGGTCCAAGTCATACAACCTTAAACTGTGATGTCGGTCCAAGCCATACGACCTTAAACCGTGCTGTCGGTCCAAGCCATACGACTATAAACTGTGCTGTCGGTCCAAGCCATACGACCTTAAACTGTGCTGACGGTCCAAGCCATACGACCTTAAACTATGATGTCGGTCCAAGCCATACGACCATAAACTGTGTTGTCGGTCCAAGCCATACAACCTTCAACTATACTGTGGGTCCAAGCCACATGACCTTAAACTGTGCTGTCGGTCCAAGCCATACGACCTTAAACTGTGTTGTCGGTCCAAGCCATACGACCTTAAACTGTGCTGTGGGTCCAAGCCATACGACCTTAAACTGTGCTGTCGGTCCAAGCCATATGACCTTAAACTGTGATATCAGTTCAAGCCATACGACCTTAAACTGTGTTGTTGGTCCAAGCCATACGAACTTAAACTGTGCTGTCGGTCCAAGACATATGACCTTAAACTGTGCTGTGGGTCCAAGCCATACAACCTTAAACTGTTCTGTTGGTCCAAGCCATACGACCTTAAGCTGTGCTGTCGGTCCAAGCCATACGACCTTAAACTATGCTATTGGTCCAAGCCACCCGACCTTAAACTGTGCTATCGGTCCAAGCCATACGACCTTAAACTGTGTTGTCGGTCTAAGCCATACGACCATAAACTATGTTTTCGGTCCAAGCAATACGACCTTAAGCTGTGCTGTCATTCCAAGCTATACGACCTTAAACTCTGCTGTCGGTCCAAGCCATACGGACTTAAACTGTGCTGTCGGTCCAAGACATACGACCTTAAACTGTGCTGTTGGTCCAAGCCATATGACCTTAAACTGTGCTATTGGTCCTACCATGAGACCTTAAACTGTGATGATATCATCCTGTCCGCATGACGAAAAATGGCACTGCATTGTGGTGACCTCCCAATGGGGGACATCATGCCAGGTATTGGTCGATTACCATGCCACTTGTCAACTCCTGTTATGGCTTAATTATTGTGGAGTCTCCAGGAATTTCTACCCTAGGCCAGTCGCCCCACAAAAGAAAAACCATTTACTTTCAAGAAAAAACAAGATATATCAAATGCCGCTTCTTTTGGTGCGAGGGCTAGACCCGCACGACTCCTTTGCGCAGGCGCCGCATCGTGCCATGATTCCTTTCATGAACTACGTATGGATTGATTCTCATCCTTGTGAGATACGTAGGAGTGCCTGGGAACTTCCCCACAGGCCCAGCCTAACTTTTCTCTTTTGGTCTCTCTGCCTAAACGCGTTCCTAGGAGCACATAGTAAGCAGGGCTTTGCCCCATTCACGTTGGGTTTTGCAGTCGCTTTACTGTGTGTCTCTCATTCCCCTCATCCTTTGGTCCGAGTTGTTAGACCTAAAACTAAGATCATTTCTTTGGATTTCTACGACTCACTCTCTCTTGTGGGATTGCACGGTGTGTTGCGAGATTATGTCCTCATTCACGTCAGGTTACTCACCGTGTCGTGCCTATCCCCAGATGAGATGTGTCCTTCATCCCACATGACGTTAAACTGTATTTCATCCAACATGACATTAAACTGTTCTTCTAGAACTACGTGCATATTGATTCTCATCCTAATGAGATACGTAGGAACACCCAGACATTTTTTTTGGGTCCAACCCCAGGGATTACCAAACCCCATCCCTCCTTATTGTCAGCCCCTCGGGCCGACTTCATGGGAAGTGGTGTAATCAGGACATCTACCCCGAGTAGGTTCGGGATGCCCCATGGTAATAATGGGAAGCGGAGGTTCTCTCTCCAAAGAGGTCCTTCTTGTAAATTGGGACTACCCGTGATCAGGTCGGTATGTCCGCCTAATGCGCCTTCGCCACGGTGGTGCAATTTCGGGAGTGTTGGACTCTGTTCGAACAAACCAACACTCCACCACCCACGCTTTGCGTGCCCCTTTATTCGGCTCCTCATTTCCTTTCATTTTTGATGGGACCCCCTAATAGTATGGATGATAGACTTTGGTCCGCTTGCTGCCACAATATGGATGATAGACCTTTGGTCCGCCTATTGTTTCAATATGGATGATAGACCTATGGTCCGCCTACTGTCCTGGGCCAACGTTCCAGAGGACTGTTCATGTTTGACAGGACCCCCTAACAGTATGGATGATATACTATGGTCTGCCTATTTTAGCGATATGGATGATAGACCTTTGGTCCGCCTATTGTAGCAATATGGATGATAGACCTATAGTCCGCTTGCTGTCCTGGGCCAACGTTCCGGAAAACTGACCGAAAATATTTGAGTTAGGCCCCATGTTGCGAACATGGTCAGCTGTCATCCCTCATTTATTGTCCCCATTCCAGGACAACACGATATGGATGTTGTGTTTCCTCCACGGTTGACAGTTATCCTCCATCAGTGCGCCCCATCGTGTTCCGAATTTGGGCAGCATGATTCACCCTTCCTCTCCTTCTCCCTATGTTCGGATGGATTTCAATGCCCCCGACATTGCCCCGCTCGTGTGTTAGAGCACATTGGGAAGTTGATACATCAATCGATCTGGGGTCTCCTCAGAAATCCAGGCCCAATTTCAGATGCCTGAAGCTTGGTCAATGCCCCACAGTTGGACGAAATGTTGGCACGCGCATCCTTTGCTTCCTGCGTTGGGCACGACCCACAGGAGCCAAGGGATGAGTTGTTATTCGTTTCGGAACTATGGTTGAGCATATTAAACCAAGGGTACAAATTGATGGATTTGTCCATGTATTGGATCGAGATGATGAGCAGTACAAGAAAGAAGTTCATGAGATGGCCAAAACAAAACCCTTAGGGGTCAGCGTGCTGAAGCGATATTTCCAGCGCTGCTACCCTTTGGCTGGTAGCCTCTAGGACCGCTTCTCACTCCTTGAAGACTCTCTCCTCATCATCCACCGCAGATCACAGCTCGCCAACCCTAGCTTGTGCCTGCGCCCGCTCGGTTCGAAGTACGGTCATCTGGTGACTCGCCTCCATCAGTTGTTCCTACGCGTCAGCCAGCTGGGCCGTCAGCTGCTCCACAAGCTCAGAGCATGTTGCAATGAAGGCCTCCTTATCTGCCGCCTGCCCTTTGAGGTGCCAGACTTCCCGCTCCACCCTCAGCAACGTTTGGGCACTTGTCGATCCTTCCCGGCACTGGGCAACGTCGGTGCGCTGGTTGCTCTCACGTATCTTCTCGGCCATGTAATCACGGACCGTCAGATGGAGGCACTGAGCATCGGCCCCTCTGGCGCACAGGAAGCGCAGCCAGGTCTAGGGTGATCCCATCCGCCTCAGCCAATCAGACTGGGGATGTCTGAGAAAGCGCTGGATACACTTCCACCCTTTGCGTCGTGTCATCCGGCTCTCCTCGGCTACCTATGAGTCTGAGTCATCTATCTCCTCAGGGTCAGCAAGTCAGTATATAGGGATGGAAGCCAGCAGATCGGTAGCAGGATCTACCACAGGGACTCCTTCGTGAGGAATAGGATCCTCAATGTCTGGGCAAACTTCTTCTCTCACCCCAGCAGCGACGATGCCTCCATCAGCTTCTGACCTCGCCTCAGGAACAACACCGCTGATGTCCGCCACCCCCTGATCATCAATTGTCGGGGCCGACTCAGTGTAGGGAGCATATTCTGAATGAGGTGGTATGTCCTCCACTGGTCCACTCGCGGACGGCCTGGGCTCCGCAGCCTGACGTGCCTTCAATGTTGAGATCACTGCGCAAGCCATACGCTGGTCAGTTGGGATCTTTTGACACAAAGCACGAGTAGTGAAGCGTGAGACTTACAGGAATCCAGAGCGTCGGTCTCCAGTGTTCCGGCCGCTGCAGGAGCCGCCGTAAGGGGAGACCCCTCTGTGCTTGTTAATTCAATGATGGGTGTCATATCCCCTTCATGTCCCACCGGTTCCTATCTCCCTCCTCTGGTGGGGACGCCCGTCCAACGCTCAACTGCTCTTGAGTGAGGCGGGGAAATGGGTTAGAAGTTGAAAAGGAGAATGGATGAATAAAAAAAATGAATGAAGATAGAGACAGACCTTGAGTATCTCGGTTATGTCGAGATCAGAGCCAAAAATCTTGCTGCTCTCTCAGAGACTCCCTTGGTAGGTCTCCCCTTGCGACCCCTCGCCTTCGGGTTCTCCTTCTTCATCTTCTCCTTCGCCTTCGTCTTCTCCGGTTTCCGCCCCCCCCCCTCTGACTCCTCGTCACTGTCGCCTTCTCCCGGAGGCATCACTTCCGGATCATGCTCCTAGCTGAGCATCACTTTCACTAGGAAAGGTGGATCTGCACGCTGACCCCTTTAGCGTGCGTATGTGTCCATGGCCGTTAGATAAGCATGCCGACGATGGAAGTTTATACGGTTGGTAATTTGAACGAGCCTGACCTCTAGTAGCTGGATCCTGTTTTGCATTATCTTCTGCCAGATGGATTCAATGCTCAGTGATTTCCGCATGGTCATCCAGGCTGACCACAGTGCCGGGAGAATTGCATCTTGGGAAGGTTTGAGCAGGTATCTTATCTGCTTCCCGGGAAGTTCCCTGGCCGCCTCATGTGACCCCCCCACAGGTAACGAGGACGCGGCAACACTATGTGATGTTCCCGCTGCTGAAGTCCCGGCCTGCGCAGGCCTCGCTGCCTGACGCACCCTTGGTTCCCCCCTTCCGGCGGCACCTTTCCTTCTTTCCCGTCACCTGGTTTCCGTGCGAGTGACCTCTAGTTGCCCGAATCGCTTGCGTAAAAGCCCCTCAGGGTACGTGATGGTCTAGTGTTCGACATACTTGGTTTCTAGGTCGGAATCGACCCCGATGGGAGGAAGAGTAATGACATTTCTAGAGCCAAAGGTGGTAAACATCAACCACATCTGGCACAAGATGTAGGGATTCTTCTACTGCTAGACAGCCATGAATACCTTCTTCAACATTCGTTGGAGGCACCCGAACTGCCTGGCGAATCAGGATGGCACGTAAGGCTTGCAGATCACCTTCCCGTCGATCCGAGCCATGAGCACCCCACCCCGAATGCTCTGGAAATATTCCTGCTGTTCTAGAGAGCCTTGCCCGTTGTCCACCATCTAGCCGACTGGGGTGGGGAATGGGCTGAAGTTGAAGTTGGCATGGTTTCCAATGTGGATTTTCATGCCCTCCTAATTGAGCATCATCGGCGCCACCCCTGCAATGTTTAGCAAGGACAGTCGCAAACCATTTCCCGGAGGATGGATGGCGTTTGGGAAAGTGTACCCGCCGAGATAAGCCGCCACCCAGCCATGGAAAATTTGGAAGGGACCACATACTCTACGAGGTGACCCCCCGCATGAGATGCATCCCAGGATGGCATACAACATGGCCAGTACGGGGACGCCCAAGTTGAACCATTTGTTGGCGGCCATGGTACCCGCCATTACCAGTGTTTCTGGACGGACGCCCATCCTCACGTCCCGCACCGGCAGGAGCCACCCGCTCAGGAAGGCGGCAAGGAACCCGACATACCAGATGTTTGGGTCCTGGGCCTCAATGACGTGATATCCCCATGATTGGTATTGCCCCGCCTCCAGGGTCCTCCAGTATGACCCATCCCTGCTCCTCTGAGCTGCGGTTGGGCACCGTTTACCCCGTCCCGTCATCTTGACGGCCGGATCCTTCTCAAGGAACAGGATGAACCAGCCCTTGTAGGCAATGTTCTTTAGAAAGTCCTTGACCCCCAGCCTCTCTTTGTCCGGCTCCAATAGGTTCCACATCAGCATAGACATCTGCGACCTGTCTCCCCAGGTATTCTTTGGAGGAACGAACTCGTCGTATTGGTAGCCCACTAGTGGGATACCTCTGATGCAGTGAACGTCCCTGAGACTGATGCCGAATTCCCCATGATGAAGGTGGAATGTGTTGGTGTCAAGAGACCACTGGGTGAATAGCTCCGGCCTGAGTTCAGGTTGATGGTGGAAGTGGAACTGTGATGTCCATACCGCCTCGAACAGGCCGATATACAGCAGTTCATCCCTGAACTGGTCACAGGTATGGAGAATCCAGAATGCCCATGCCCATTCTCTGGTGATGTTTCCCCCGGACCGTAGGTCCCAATCCTTCAGCCGACCCTTCATGTCATCCGTGACACTCTGACAGAACATGCTCGCGTAGTGGGCCGAAGAATTCTCTACGACAGGCTCGTCCTCGGTAATGGTCCTAGTCCTCGGGTTCAGGACATATACGTCCATATGTTTGGTTTCCCTAGCAGGATGGCTATTTTTGGTGATGTTTTAGTGAGGAAGATTGTCCTCCCAGGTCACCCATGACCGCAGCGTTTCCACCTCGAAGCCCGACAGGGGAACCTCCTCCAGGATGCCAAAGTTTCAGAGTGGGAGGTTGTCAGACAGGGGATACGTCTTCTGGGCCAGAGTCAGCAGATTGAACAAGGTCAGGTTGTTGGAGACAATCACCTTGGTGCCATAAACCTCCTTGTTCTCTGCCATATCTGTCCTACGAGCGGCAGCTTCCCCCTCATCAACTCGGTTTGCGGCCATCTCAAATTTTTTGGGAGTTGCGTGAAATCAGGATGCAGTGCGCGGAATCAGAGAGTGATGCACGAAATCTGAAGGAGTTGTGCGAAATCCTGGAGATGGGCGCACAACCGGCACGCTAAGTGTAGAATATCCCAAGAAGGCATGAAAACACAGCCAAAATTCGGAAGGAATTCCGCGCTGCCAGAGCATTTTTAAGCACAGCCGTGGGAGCAATTTCGCGCACAAGAGCGATAAGCCTATCGCGCGGAAAGAATCTGAAGTACGGATTTGGGACCCAACGCCCCTTTTTATAGGCGAGGCTAGGGTTCCGCGTCGCGCGGAAAGAGTATTCTGCGCGAGTCCGTCGTTTTGCGCACCCCTTTGGAATTTTTCGCGCAACTTGCCTAGGAGACTCAGCACTTCGGCATTTCTGCGTTTCCCTTGGAATCCGATCGTTGCGACCTCTCGCTGATCCAATTCCAACGGCGGCATTTGTAGATGCCGAAAAAGTCTGTAACTCCCAGAGGAAGTTTCGAAATGATGAAGAGAAGTCATATTCGGAGTCAGAGGCCCGATCCGGAGGCCCGAGAACTGGTGCGCGAAATAAAGGAGGATCCGCGTGAAATATTGTTGTGCGCACGAAGTATCCCCGGGATTCGTGGAATCGAGCCGATGAGGCGCACAATATTTGTGCGCCCTGGTTCTTCGCGGTGAGATTTTGCGCGCTGACGGCTCCAAGCGTGGAAGATTTCGCGCGCCACCTGGATTTCGCGCCAGCCGATGCCTATAAATAGAAGGCGACCCAAACTGTTTGGGGGTTGCGGAATTCAGATCGGCTCTCATGCGCGCAATTTTACTCCCCCATGTGCAATATTACTTCCAGGTAATTCCCCTTTTTGCGCAACCTTGCCCCGGGGTTCACATTTGTGTGCAACTCCACCGGCTTAAGTGAATTTGCCCCTCCTCCAGGTTCCTTCCTTGTGCGCAATCCGTGTCTAGTGCGCGCAATCCCCTTCCGTGCGCGCAATAACCTGCGTGCAATTCCCTCTCCGCGCACAATCCCCTGTCTCCAATTGTGCACCATCCCAATGTTTTGTGCGCAAACCTTCTCTTTGTGCGCAAAACCCAGGAACCTTCACCTTGACGCCCCTTGGCTGCCTCTCTGTGCCGGCACCTGATGTCTCCCCTTCCGGGCATGCGCGCCATGCGTTGTTTTCCCGTACAACCTTCCAGGCTCAAATGAGGTAACCTCAAGGTCCCTTGGGCGGTGTTTCCCATTGCATTGCTTTGCCTTATGCTTCTCCGTATAGGCACGCTAACGACTATTTCTTCTTCGCATAGCCACGCTAACGTGGACCCCTCAATGGTTCGCCTTGCGGCCCCCCTTCATCACGGACTTTCCAATGCCTTCCCTCCCACAAGGGGTAGAGGGCATTGGGCATGTATGCCCTAGGGGTGTGGAGCGAACCCACCTCGTCCAAGCTGCAGGACGTTAAACTTCTAAGAACCTCATCCTTAACACATGACGTTAAACTATGGTCCGACCCCGTGCATCTAACGCAGGGTCCCCCTAGCTCGGGAATTCTTTACGCCCACTCGTCTCCATGGGAATGGACTCTTCCTCTCATGGAATGAGATCCTCCTTGTCGGAGTGGCGTTTGTCCACGGGGGAAGGGCCACCTCAGAGCGTAATCCCCTAGCCTCTCAACGGATGGTTGCACCCATGCTTCTCCGTGCTTCCCCCTGCCAAGGCCAGTGGAGTCCTTTTACCACTGCGCTTTGTCGCGCCACGGGCCTCCACCTTGGAGTAAGCCCCGGTACTAAGGGCCTCTAACCACTCGTAAGCCCTTGTTTCCTATTTGGGCCGCTCAACGCGTAAGCCCCATTTCACTTCCCATGGACGCACCCTTTGCGACGTGATCGTCTGGTCCCTACCACCTCTTATTTCTCATACCGAGCATGACTCACATGGGATTAGAGCGTGTATCGACCATGACACCCTCATGGGCCGCCTTAGAGCGTAAGACCCATCCCAGTGAACTACGTGGACTTTGATCCTTGCTAACGGCAGGTATGCAGGAAGCCTCCACGAGGTTCAAGCCCACCACCCGGTCGTCTCGACCTCCCCACGCTAGTTCCCTGACCACCATAGTTCACCTCAGAGCGTAAGCCCCATACCCACCATGGGCCACCTCAGAGTGTAAGCCACAAATCCATCATCCCACATAACGTTAAACTGTATTCCCTCGTCCCTCATGATGTTAAACTGTATCTCGTCTCGCATGACGTTAAACTGTATTCCCCCTCTTGGGCCGTCTCAGAGCGTAAGCCCCATGTCTCACACCCACGTCTCATCCTGACTTCCCCCCTGAGCCCACGTGCCTTGGGAAGCTCATGACCTAGCCCAGAGATCTTACTTCCTCGAGGCTCCAATCCATGCGTTCATTCTCACAGGTTGCCTCTCCAGGTGTCCCACCATACCACCGAACTACGCGGACTTTGATTCCCTACCATGGGGATACATAGGAAGCCTCCAAGAGGTTCAAGCCCATCACTCCACCATCTATCCTGATCCTTACTTGGGCCGCCACATCCTGGTGATATCATGCCACCCCATCCCACTCCATGACATCTGGGAAGCCTCCCACGTGCTGGCCCCAACACCGGTGTTCCCCCCAGGGGTCCTTCAACCCGATCCGTCTCCACAAGACATTAAACTCATGACATGCCCTGTTTTAAACATGGGAAGATGAGGAAAACCTCAGATGGTACACAATCCCCGCGTTCGATGTGGGATGCCTCGGGCTTCCGCGCCCTCAAGAAGCCCTATGATAAGGGACATAAGACAAACATGCCAACGAAACCCCAACGTGACCATTCTCCTCACCGAAGGTTGCTGCCCCGAAGAGACCCTTTGGAGTGCCTCAACGGAAGCATCGTAATTAACTCGCGTCCATGTAGTTATGGATCTGGGAATGAGCTTCACAAACCCATCTTAAATCTATGAGGGAGACCCAGACTAGGTGACGAGATCCGAGGAGGAATCCACGGAAGGAAGAACCGACATCCCATTATCCCAGTTTCGATCAAGGAGCAGACATCCCTAAACAATGAGCAGATGACACCCACCTTTGGAAAGCGGGAATGCAGGGTAACAAGTAGCGCGTCCTCCCCACAGACGGATGCATGCACCCCGGTGAAAGTGTCGGAAACAGGAGGCTTGTCTAACGATGGCATATCCAACAGTGGCATTTATAGTGGTGCATTCTCAAAATGTGAATTGTCCAAGGGTGGCTAGTCCAACGGTGGATTGTACAACAGTGTCTGGTCAAATGGTGGATTATCCAATGGTGGCATTCCCAATGGTGTCTTGTCTAATGGTGTCTTGTCCAATGGTGCTTGTCCAACAGTGGTATGTAAAATGTTGGCTTTTACAATGGTGGATTTTCAATGAAAAAATTCTAACTAAAATGTATCATTCCTTATTCATATTTTATGTATCTTAATCTATTAGAAGCTAATTTTTTTTAAAAATGTCAAAAAATTGATGTTTTTACTAATGAATTTACAAGTCACATCACCCATTTGATAATGATAACGCAAAAAATACTTAAATTGGTATTTTTTGTTCTATAATGATACACATGATTATTTTAAATATTTATCACACTTGTATTGTCACAATTGTAGGGACAGGTCTGAATTGATATCCATAGTCTATCAAATTATGTTTTATCCAAAACTATATGTGCACAAAAACTCATTGAAGCTATATATTTATATTCATTAGTCAAATGTATATTAAAATTTTTATTTTTACTAAACCAAGATACTCATGACTTTCCTATAGGATGACATATTCTTTAGGTGTTTTTTATATCTAACATACAACCACTTATATCGAAATATCAATAACTCACTAAGTCAAATACATGTATTATAGGGTATAATAAACCTAAATTGGTTTTGTATTTGAGTTATTTGAATATTATTTTAACAATATGAAAAGGAGACTATTTGGGATTTGTTTTGGAAATAGCCACACAAACGCACACTAAACATAATGTTGGGCTGTCTAAAAATTATGTATAGAAATATTCAAATAATTTCCCTATAATTGGTTTGATCCACATTCTTTCTAGATTTATCCATATTAAAATTATTTATTCTACTCATGAGAGCTTCTATAATTTTTATTCTATCCAAATCAAAATGACCAATCAGTTCTTTAGCATAATTACATTGATTTTTTTAAATACATCTTTATTATAGAAAATTTGAGAACCAAGAAATAATTTTAGTTCACCCATTATACTCATTTCAAAATAATTTTGAATCATGTTTGAAAAATCAATACATAAATAATTTTTATAAGATTCAATGATAATATAATCAACATAAATTTAATCAACTAAAGCATATTTGAAAAATAAATTATAAAAAGAGTAGGATTAGAAATGCCTTTTGAAAAAACCATTAGAAACTAGAAAAGATCTGAGTCTATGATAACAAGCTCTATGAAGCTTTTTAATACCATATAAATCATTTTCTAATTTTAAAAAATGGTTTGAAAAAATTATATTTTAAAATCTTGGGGGTTGTTGAACAAAAACAACCTCAACTATATAACCATTTAAGAATACACATTTTACATCCATTTGATATTATTTTAAATACAAATATGATTCATAAGAAATAAGTATTCCAATATATTTATGTGTATCCACTGGTGAAAAGGTTTTCACATAGTCAATTAACTATTTTGGACTATATCCTTGTCCAGAAAACCTAGCATTATTTATTATTATAGTTCCCAACTCATCATATTTGTTTTATAAAAATCTATTTACTACCTATAGTTATATTATATTTAGGTCAAAATATATGTTACAAAAAATTTTAAATTGAAAACTTATTAATTTATACTTGAATTTAAATTACTCTGAATTCATCATTAACTTCATCATTGTTGTTCCTAGGTTCAAGCTATGACATAAATGCTTGATGTACAAATCGGTTTCTATGAGAAGTTCTAGGTTGTGAGACTCTAGCAAGTTCTCCAATTATAAACTCATGAGGATGGTTTCTATGAGCCTTGATAGTTCTAGGAAAATAAAGAATGGTTAAATCATGATAATATACTAATATAGGTTTTGGTTGATCCTCATAACAGGATTAATTTTCTACTTGTTTTAAAAATGTTTTTAGATGGTTTGACATTAATATTCAGAATTGTAAACTCATCCTTAGTGCTTTATTAAGGGATTTTAAAATAATGGGGATCTATTTCAACTAATTTTACAAGAAAAGACTTGTACATGGTCATTTTTTCACCTATTAAAACACCATATATGATTTAATAGAAGATAAATAACCAAGGAATATTCCTTAATCACTCTTGGAAGAAAGGTTTTCGAGATTATCCTTAGGATTAAGATTAATGACTTTGAAACAAAATTTTTTCATGTAATTTACCTAATGATATATACTACTCTATTATTCTTATAGAATTTTTTAAATCGTTTTAATTATTACTATATTAATTATATATCAAGATGTATTCACAACCTCTTCTATAAAATAATTAGTATGGTCATATTCATTAAGCATAGTTTGGGAATTTTTTTGAAGTGTTCTATTTATTATTGCAATAACACCATTTTGTTTTGGGGTCCTTGGTGAATAATATTTTTGATTATATCCATTTTTTGATAAATACTTTTCAATGTGTTGATATTAAAAACTCATAGCCATGATCACTTATTAAGGTCTTAATCCTATGTCCACTAAGATTTTCAACATATTTACCATACTTGGTAAAATAAAAACTATCATTACTTTTGTGAGCTATAATAATTCCAATGTATACCTAGAAAATTCATCTACAAGAACAAAAACAAAGTTATTTCCATTTGAACTAGAAAATATAGATTTTCTTACAAAGTTTATGTGATACAACTAGGTGGGACTTGAAGTTGAAACATCTTTCTTTAACATGAAAGATATCTTGTGTTGTTTTCCTTTTTGCCATGAGTTATAGACCTTTTCTTTTGGGAATTATTGTTTGGTAGATCATTCAATAACACTTTCTGGGTTATATATATAAGATAATTTATATTTCAATGACCTAATCTCCTATACAAGAGAGAATATTACTTTCTAAAGGAACTGGGACATGAAATGTTTTGGGAAAATAAATAATCTAGATTAACAGTGTAATCACTGTTATTTATTATCAAATTAAACACTAAAGAATTTTTAGAATAAAAACATTGCATGAACTATTATAACAATTACCTTGGAAAAAATCATCAAAAAGCTATTAGATTCTATGAATATGGTAATTTAAACCATCCATAAATAATACTTTCTAAATTAAATATTTACTAAAATTACCAATTTGGGCGAGGCTAATAATGGTATTTTTGGAATTATCACCAAAAGTGACCATCCAACCATACACTTTTATCAGACTCTTAAAATATTAATAATACATACTGTTGTTTCTATAATTTCCATTATCCCATAACCATATTTTTTAATGAATCTATTCAAGAAACACTCCTACAAAAAAAATTCTTAAAAATTGAATTTAGTACCCAAAAATTCTTGATGATATAAATGATAGTAATTAATGATTTAGGAAGAAATATTTTATTAACTTGTTTATTAAAATTAAATTTTAAACTTTTAGAAATAAATTTTCTGTTGGGTTAAAAAGTGTAAAAACATGTAGATTATCTATAACTAGGAATGAAAATATTCTTATCAATTCTCCTTCATTCAAGTTGATACCCTATTCCAGTAGTGAATTTATGTTTTTTCTATTATACATGAATTTGGGTAAGAGTTTTTATCCCATCACTGAATCATTATGAATTCTTCATTAGTTTATCATTAGAAAATTTTAATTCATTATTCTCTTTTAAAAGTTTATCATTTTTCTCTTTTGTGAAACTATGACGAGATTTAAAACTAGCTATAAAAGTATGGAATTTCATTATAATTTTATATGTAAACTTATGTTAATTGAATGTATCATATAACATGTTAAGGTACTAAAAATATCTTAATTACTCTTGTTTTCATCATTCATTCCATCTCCACAAAAATAAGAAATATTTACAGGAGAAGCTGAAAAAACATTGAGTGCCTCTAATGTGTTTGTCAGAAATTAATTGTTAGCTCTATCATTTATATACTCTTAGGTTTTTTCTAAATCAATAAACATATATTCAAAATAAATACAAGTAGATTTCATTGATTTCTTGTATCTTTTATCTTTTTGAATATATTTATTTTTATATATCATCTTATGATTTTCATATTTGACATTCCCTTTTATATTACACTTCTAGAAAAATATTTTATTTGAACAAACACCATTCTTTAGATTAATTTTCCTATTTCCTGTATTGTCATATTTAAAATTATATATTAGTTCCCTAAATAATTTTTGGTTGTTTTTTGTAACTCAAGGGGGGTTATTTGAGTACCGAAAAAAATAATATTAAAAAAGTTTAAATAAAATCATAGAATTAAAATTAATTAACCGAGTTGATAAATATGTTTCTCTATTTAAAATATTTCTAAAATAATTAATAAGGATTAATTAAAGAAATGATAAAAATTAATTTAACTTTTGAAATGCATTTACTTAAAAAAATCCTTATAGAAACTCTAGTTAAGAATGACTATGAAAGTATAGGTTTTGGTTACTGAATCCAAAAATACAGGTTAAGATTTAAATTAATGGAAACAAAATGCAAACACACAACCAAATAAACATGGGTTCAATCTCAAGAAAAGAACTAATCCACTCCAATTGGTAACCACCCACTTCCATGAATATTATAAAATAATAATATGATCCACAACCTATATTGGTTATACAAGAAACAATACACAAGCTATCCAGAATCAAAGCCTCTCCCAAAATTATATCAGGGAAGAAAACAACACAGGTCACACATGGACCTCCTCCACAATAACCATGGTTTAGAAGATGAAATGATAGAGATAGAATATCAAATGTTCTCTAGTTACAATGCAGGATATAGTATGTTTGAATATACAAAGTAAAACAACACAGTGATATGATGTATAAGAAAATAAAAAGGAGAAAATGATTAGTGATGAATATTTGAATTTTTTATTGGTTTTTACTAATCCATATTCAGTCGAATCCTCAGGTATGGATTCATGAGGGGAACATATAGTTTCACATAAAGTTTTAGGAGAATTGAGTTTAATGAAGTTATTTTTCCTCTATATAGGAATATATCTATATCTTATATTATCTCTATTATTCCACAGTTGAATAAACCTATATAAGTTCTATGTATAATCCATGCATCCCAACTATTAGCCTATAGGAACAAGGAAGTAATTCATAAATAAAAAACCATTTATTGTTTGAATACATGTTGAAGAATAATAATTTTTTTGTATTCTAATAATGCATTCTTAAAAGTGTTAAGAATAACCATAAAAAATCACAATTCATCAGCAACCACAAAATAAACATTTATAACCTAAATTAAAATGTTTCAGAATAGATATGATAGTAGGGTTGAATTAAAACTAATTTTATAGAATAAAGGATCTATGGTAGAACATATTTGGGGAATAATGAGTTGGGATTAGCACAACTCAACGATATAAACATCAAAGTGGTAGAAAATTCTATCAGCAGTAACACTCTTGTGGTAGTAGGTTGGGAGGGAACACCACTCTAGGGGTAGAACCCCTATAGCAGTAACATTTGTAGAGGTATTAGATTTGAAATAGGGAGATTATGGTGGTGGAACATTTTTGGAGTATCACTCCTAGAAGTAGTAACATCCTGGTTGCAGCAGGTCTGGTGGTAGAAGAAATGAACTATTGGTTTCTCTTTTAATCACCTATCCAATTGTTTTCAAATTATACTTTATAAAATAATATACCAACATAAATCATTAAATTCCTTAGAAGGAAAAAAATGTGATTTTTTATTATTAAATAAATTTTCTTCCAACAATATGATTTTTAAAATCCACATATTAAAATTATCTTAGCCTGATATTTTGAGAATTTTTAATAGAGTTATTTTTTACTAAAATGTAAAAAATATAGCTTTTTGTAAAAGTATCATTAAATTTTAATAAATTTCATAATAGAAAAGCACCATTATGAATTGAATTTAAATTAAAATTAAAAAAATTATTATTTATTTATAATGAGAAATAAATGATTTTATTTGATTCATCATTATAGTTTATTTTAGTATATGATTATTTTTAAGCTTAAAAAATCTTTTTTTGAAAACTGTTTTATAATGCACAATGTTCATCAATTTTAATTAGTTTAAATAACCACAAAAATGAAATTATTATAATGTAATGTTTGTATTATATATATATATATATAACTATATGAGTTTATATCCATATAACAAGTATCAATAGTCATATAGTTAATTTAATAATGTCATATGCATCAAAAGTGAATTTCTTTACATTCCGTTTTATACACAATTTAATGGATTATTGATAAATTAAATTCTACCATTTATGAAAATTTAAATTATTAAAGTTGATTAAATATTATGAATAATAATAATTAATATTATTTAATAATTTCAACATATTTTTTATAAGTATTAGTGAAAAAAATAAATATTATTTAACTCTATTAAGGTTAAAATTACATTTTTTCTATTACATGCTCTTGTGTTAAAATTTAGTTTCCACAAACATATTATTTTAATTTTATAAATTAGATTTCATATTTTTGGTCGGTGAGCTGAAATTATATTATATTTCTTAATTTTTTTGTTTCTTACTGGATAAGTTACCTAGGTTAAATAAACTAACAAATCTTGTGAATAATAAAATGGAAAACTTAAAAAAGCACAATTGATAATGATGAACTTGTTTAAATAATATTTTATTTTCTGTGGTGGAGGATTGTTTTGACCATACTCAACCTCCAATCTTTTATTTATCAATTTGGGAGACACATGGGGAGAGAGTGACTTCCATGAATTTAATAGTGTTTTGTAGTTGTAGAAATTCCACTCTACCACAACTTTAAAAGGTCACTCCCATTGATCTCTTATTAACAGAATTCAAGACCCTTTACTATACAACACCCTAACAAAAATTCTCCAAATCATCCTTTTACACATTTTAGAGCTGTTGGTATTCCAAAATAAAACCATTCCTATTATCCTTTATAAAAAATGCATCATATTGTCTTTTAAAAGAATGAAATTGTCTTCCCTAAGATCATTCTTTTTTCCTTCTTCATTTACTGCCATCATATATATCTTAAAAAATCTCATATAATAAGAAAACTATTTGTCATATATTTGTATTTTATTATGATTATGGAAAAATATTTATCCATGTTCTTCTATATAAAATGGGAATCAAATCCATTGCATGTTTGTGTGATGAACAACTGCCTTGTGAATTGATGGAATTTTTTTCCTTTTCGAACATACATCGATAGTAGTAATAGTGGAAATAATTAATATATATTAGTCATAAGACATGATATTCATTCTATGAAATTAATATATCTTCCACTTACTTACCCATTCACACTTTAAGTGAATGATATCGTCACTCATGTGTAAGTATAACCTACCATCTCATCGAAGTGATGTGACTCATTTTCTATGATCAAATTTGAAAGATGGTTTTAAAAATGAATATAAAATATTAATATATTATTTATAAAATTAATCTCAATTTGAATATTATAGAACTATATCATATACCAAAGAACTGTAACTTATGTGATAAAACATGCATGAGAAAATGAAGCATTTAACGACAAAACCATTGATATAATAAATATTAATAGGGTTTTAATAAAAAATAATAAATTTAAAACCATTATAAAGGCGGTTAAATCGTATTCATATAAAGGTTATCTTGAGGTAAGTGATCTTTTCTCAATTTCCTTTCACTGTGGAACATTTTAATGTCATGCACCAAATTTCCATATATGGTGTTTATAGTACCTCTTAAACGAGTAATGTAATAAATACTTTATGCTTCAGGATATTTAATTTTTTATTAGAATTGTTTTATCCTAGTGTGTTTTTTTGTTTAATAATAATGTGTAATGAATATCATTGCTGAATTAATTTTCATTGGGTTATATTACATCATAAATTTCCATGATAATATAAGATTGTATGTGTAATTAAATTTAATTATATTATGTTTTATTTAAACAAAATTAATATCTATTTAAATTTGATACAAATAATTGAATGATTGATTAATTATTACATCAAAATTATGTTAATTATAAGGGTTTCTTAGGTGAAATTAAATTTTTTGGGAAATATGTCCGGTTACACACCTATATTATTTAATGAGGTCATATAAATTATTCTAACCAATATTTTCATATGTATATGTTAGATCTTAATAGATGAATATCTAATAAATTTCCCGAATACACTCCCATGTATTGTAAAAGTTTAGTTCCTTTATAGACTAGTTACACCATCATCTTATTTCATGAACGATATTCAAAATCTCTAATAAAGAACCTCCTATTTACTATTATTCCTAGGTATACCATACATGAAAGATTATTTATAAATTTGGCAAAAAAATCATATGAAATTAATATATTACATTATATGTAAGGGAAGACATAAAAGATTTAAATTGATGATAATATTAAAATATAAGATAATCATAAGGGTGCAAGATTATAGGTATAACATTAAAAGTTATTACACAATTTATATCGAATCATAATCATGATCCATGGATAAAATATTGTCATTTACAAATAAATTAACCATTAGAGTGAAAAGTATTCCTAAATAAACCATTAACCATATTTTCATGTGATATATGGGGTTCACCTTTATATATATAGAATCCGTTTTTATGTTATGGTTAAAACCCAAGAAGAAAAAATAATAATAGATCATGAATCAACACATCATTATAATTTTATAAGGGATAAGGAATCATCAACTATTTACTATATTTTATCAAGGAAATTGATCTATTTCCCATAGTGGATCATGAAAATCGAGCACATTCTAATCATTATCTAAAGAGATATAAAACACTAAAAAATTAATTAGATGAATATATAGGTCCCACTCATCAAATAATCCAAATATTTGTGCCATAATATCATAAAACATTTTCCTAATCATTACCACTGTAAAGGAAATTAGTTTCATAATCATACCATCATAGCATAACCCATATAAAAGAAATGGGTTTTATAAATATTTCATCATATCATAACATATAGATTTTTTTTAATAATCTTATTATAAATTCATCCTAGAATAACCCATAGATTGGTAATGAGTTTCTTAAATATCACATCAAAATAACAACAAACTATCAAAATAATTAATAATGATGGTATCATTGGATCATATCTCTAATAAATATTCACTAACTTGAATGAATGTTATATTAGATTGAAAATTATTTTGATAAATATTATGGATCATTTCTTTAGGAAATTATCATTTCTAAAATGAAATTAGATAATTCCAACTAAAATTTTAGAAAATATTGTGGAAATTATTTTCATTGAAAATATCCTTGGAAATGTGTAAAGGTAAAATTAAATCATTATTTGGTTAAGATAACAATATATAATTTTCATTCCATACATGTTAAAATGAAGATTCATTTCACATTTTTAGTAACAAACAAAAGGACTTTTTTGGAAAATGACATTAAGATTCCTATTAAATCACTTTTTAAATAGTAAAAATAGAAAAAAAGATATTTAAAAACTATTTTTTAATTTTAATAATATTTATTGAATTAATTTTTAGAGAAGATCAACATGGAATGAAAATAAACTTCGGCCAAAGAGTGAAATGAAGTCGGTTTTCTAAATTTTGTTTTTGGAATCATAGATTAAAAATATTGGGTAGAATGAAAGGAAACCAAAAATTCATAAAAATAAAAGGAAGTTAAGAAATATCATGTGTTTAATGAGAGTTATATCACATGATATCATTTCTAAAAGCCTAATCATAAACATTCTTGATAAAAAATGAGATTATAAAATCAAACCCTTACAACTTTTGTAACTATTGAATCACAATCCCCATGAATGAATGAAACATATATGGTAATTAAAATACATTTATATTTCATATTAATAAATACAAAGAACATTCATGGTAAATATATACACCACTAAATATAAATATGTGGTGTGTAATTCATGTGCCCTATATAAATAAATGTGATACTAAAATTCATTACCGCTTTAGTTACTAATGAATAGCATGCCCTATTAAATGATAAAATAAATGGAATGATTAAATATCATTTAAATAAGGATATTAATGATATAATGTGTTAAAGGGGAATTATATATACTATAAAAAGAATATACTTTTTAAAATGGAATGTGTATCCCAAAAATATATGAGGGACTAGAAATACCTTACCTTAAGTCTCAACATCCATCGTACATGTTCAAACCACCTGTATAATAAATATTTGTTTATTTTACCTTTATTCAAGAACCATATATATATATATATATCATACCTTATATGATTTACTTATCAAATTTTATTATGAATTTACAAATAATTCCTTATTAAAATCACAAATCGGGTAATATCTTCTTTATTTATCATGTATGTTTTTGTTTGGTATTCTTAGTATTTTTAAATTAATAATTGTTCCATTATCAAAATAATTTTAACAATTAAATAAATAATAAATATATTTACTATATATTTATTTACTATAATCCATACAAGTTATATGTATAAAATGAATTACACCTTTCATAGAGACGGTTAGCCGTACGAATTCATGAACACTGTTTCCATTTTCTCGATGGATGTAATGAATGAAAGATAAATAATTTATCACCTTCAAAAATTCACTATTATTTCATATATATCAAAAAATTTCATTAAATTTAACCTTATTAAGTACCATGTAAATTGAATGTGAAAATAAATCACAAACGCTTCGTGAGGCGGCAGTAGACTATACCCACAAGAGATATTATAATATTCCCACAAAAGTTAATATAAGAAGTAATATTTTATATGTAAATAAAGAATTTTTATTATGTAATAAATATCATATATAAAATTTAAATACAAAATTATATTCTTTTTTGAGTGGTTGTGATCAAAAATAAATTACATCAATATGAGAGATGGTATTCCCCCCCACACATGATCCACAGTTTCCTTTATAATTTGATAGAGGAGGAGATAGATATTTGTTTTAAATTAAACATAACAACTTCATATATTATATCATATTATATTATTATTATATTTTGATTATTAGTACCCTAATTAATTTTTTATGTGAAGAATTAAAAGAAAAGATCTGATTGAAGATAATTATGTTCTCTTAGAAACAACTTAATTGGGTATCTTATTAAGGTCCATAGGATTGTACTTTTTGGAAGAATAAAAGTTTAATAACATGGGAAAAAATATTTTTGAGTGTTTTTTGAATGTTTTGGGGGATAAAATGGCTTATTTTGTGTGATCAAGTGATGGAAGGATGTCGCCATTCATAAATGAGTAGGAGTGTCATTTTTGTAAATACCCAAAAACTCTAAAATAATTGGAAGTCACTATTACAAAATGTGCACCAAAAATAATATATAATGGATTTGTGGGATGATATGTTTGAACCAAACCTCATACACATTTTTGTAAATGTTAGTCTATAAAATTTAATTATACTAAATTTTTCAATTTTAGTTTTCTCCATATCAAATTTATTTATTTATTTATTTACCTAGGTGATTTATCCCTTATGAGTAAAAAATAAAATTAATAATATTAAATAATATTTCCCAAATGATTATAAATATGAATCCAAATTGATCAAATTAAAATACAATGTGTAAGGAAAATTAAATTCTAACAGCAGCACACAAAACACCATTATAACCATAATCACAACAATTTATTTTTATCGACCTTATTATTCATTATCAACAAAAATTAAATTTACCATGTTAAATAATTTAGATTATGATGATTAAAAATATTAAATCAATGTTTTATAAATAATTTCATATAAATTCTACAATTTCATTTAAATTCAGACTCACAGATGAGATGAAAAACAACTAATTTCTAATGAAAAAATGTTCAAATGTATAAAAATATTTTATATAATAATTCAATATAATATTTATATCATTCCATTAAACAAACATAATTTCTCCCATTTATGAATCGGGGGCATGTATCATCTGTCCAGGACCCCATGGTTATTTAAGGAATCATTCCCTCACCCACTCTTTATTGTTCAATCCTTTAAAAATATCACACATATCCTATAAATATCTTGGTTAATCATTAATAAACTTCTTATAAATCATTCACATCATGGTTGAACATTTATTTTATTATTAAATATCACTGTACATTACATTAATTGAATTCAATTACATTAACAATTCCCCCATTTATCTGGTTATCATAAATTATTCATATATCGTTAACTCTTTTTGATTAACCTAATAAACCCTTTAAATATGATTATGAACCAAGAGATAAGGATTTATTTCAATTATATTAACCCATTATTATACTTTTTATAATTCATAAATTATCCTTTCAAATGTTTTCCCACACCCCATGGGTTTCCATTAGGCCTGGTCTCATGGTCTCCAATGGGTCTAACATGATCATTAAATGGTCCTTCATTTTCATAGAATTAAATTAACCTTTTAAATGTTAATGAAATTGATTAATGTGGAAAAAAATGTTACAATTACATAGAAAAGATAAAAAACATTAATTTGTGAAAAAAAAATTAGACCACCAAAATTAATATTGTTGATGAACGATCTCCAACCCATAACGCTCAATTTGATGTGGAATTGTCAAATTCATAACAACAGAGGAAAATGTAGAATTAAAAACTAGGATCAAGATCAAATAAATTGAGATCTATTAAAATAATGATATAAAAGAAAAATAATAGAAGAAATAATCCCTCTTATATGGTAGATAATTATAGTAGAGAGAAACCAAATCATAGAAGAGATCACTTTTCAAAGATGATTTGATCCATCCACTGGATCTTTGATTCACCAAGAGAGGGGTTTGAAGACCCTATGAATCCACTAGGGAGCCTCCAGAATAAAAGGAATTAATATTAGTATGTAATATGGAGATTATGGATATAAAACATGTGTGTCATAATTTTTAATTAAAAGTTTTGTGAATTAAATAATCATTTCCATGGTTTCTAATGTGAGTAATATGGTTAGAAAAACAATGCACCCTAACTGTACTTCCCTGCAGTCTAGGGTGCATGATAAATCATTTTTGGCCCCATGATTAATTAAAATATGTGAAAACAAATAACCCAATTTTTAAGGGTTAATGGTTCGGGGTGGTAGGCAACATGGTTTGATCAAACCATGCACCTCTTCCGAGTGACTCACAATGGCGCACACATTTTCTGAGGAAAAACCAAATGTTTTTACTTAATCATGTGCCATCTGTGCATAGCCCCATGGGCTTAAAAAATTCTATAAATTATCCCACCAAAAGATCAATTAAATACTCAACCAATATTTGATCAAAACAAGGTTAAAGAATACTGAAAAATGGGAATGATACATCTCTTGAATAGATAAAATCTTACAATCTCCCAACCTTATAATTGTTCTTTTTCAAGTTTCACTCCCATAAATCATTAACCCTCCAATGTGAAGAGGTCCAGACACTATACATATATATCTGATCCCCACTCTAATTTTACTATTAAATGTGTATCTGTTTCCAAATCACGCAGACTGTCAGCATGTTCTTTCCCCGAAACACATTTTCACCCTGATCCACAACATGAATAAGATTCTCCTCAAATGATGAATCATCCTCAAGCTCAACATAATCATATTCGATCACATGATAAGGGTCAAGGTCATACTAGAAAAGTTGTGACTAATGAAAAACATATTTCCTAACATTATACCTCTGTGAAAGATCAAAACGATATGCCACCAATCTGAATTTCTCTATAGTCTTGAAATGTCTAAAAAACCAAGGTGCTAAATTTCCCTTCCTCAAAATCCTATGGTGGACAAATCTCAGCGAAACCTAAAGGAATACACAGTATCCCACTATAATATCAGAATAATAATTCTGTAAAATATTATCTATAGCCATAGATTTTCAAATTAAATGAACCCATTTTGATATCGAATACACCAGACTTCATCCCGACAACTCTGACCTAACCTCACCCATCCATCATAAAGGTGATTGGTATAGTTGATCATAAAGTGACTCATATAGTTCAATATGAATATTACCATGATGGTAATTTTTATTTGAAATCTCAACTAGCGATAATTTCTTCTCCCAAGATCCCCTAAAGTATCGAATGCATTACCGAATCATTTTCTCTACAACTTGAATAGTACACTTCGATTTCCCATCCATATGTGAAAGAGAATTAAGACTCAAGAAATACATATGTATTGAAAATTCATCTATAAACCTCTCTAAAAGTGAAAATTAATTTTTGAATCATGATCTAAAACTATACTCTGCGGCACACCATGAAAACGAACTATCTCTCAGACTTACATCTAACCCAACTGGTCCATTGCAACTATCTCTCGTATCAAAACCAAATGTGATATTTTTTTTACAAGCAGCCCACAATCACTCATATCATGTTATTCTTCTGGGGAATCCATGGGAGGACCACTAAAAATTCAATAATAACATTATCCCAGTTCCATTATGGAATGGGAAAAGACTATAGAAAACCACTAGGTCATTGATTATCCACCTTCAATTGTTGATAGTTGTTACATCATGACACAAAAACTAAATATTCTTTTTCTTGTCTCAACACCAATACATTAGATGTTGGTAACAATAAATTTTTCTTAATTAAGGATCCACCACCCACTTCAAGGCATGTTACTCATAAATAATATCCCCCCCCGACACATAGGATCAATAACACGACCCCGTAAATAGATGATCTCATCCTCATCTATGGTCCAGATGGAAGGTGACTCCCTAACTTCATGGTTTCTCTCAAGGCAAACACTATAGATCCTTATAATACCTCTACTTTATATGGGTGAGATGTGTAGACTCATCTGATAAGGACTAAAGTGTTATCTAATCACAGACCCCCTAAAACACTATAGGAATCTTATATAATAATTCCATGAACTATCACCCAGAGATATACTCCTAGACTCCCTACATTTGTGTCTTCTTAATCAAATCATTAACAACACTATTTACCTTTCCCAATGTATAAGCTAGTTCAAACTCAAATGAATTTATATACTAAACCCATATCCACTTATTAAGATTCAAATCTCACTATAAAAGGATATAATTTATGATCTTTTGGTCAGTATACATAGTAAATATTTCATCTAATCTGTAATATGAGCATCACTTAGAGGGATAAACCATAGTAGATTACATGAAATCTTTTGTAGGATAATTCTATTCATGTGTCCTAAAATATTGTGACCCATACACAGATACTTTATCTACTTGCATCAAATTTAATCCATGTATGACTCTAGATGAATCAAAAAACATGGTATACACCTCACCTATATAGGGTAGGATAAAAATCCGTGTATAATTTAAATTCTTATTAAACACTGGGAAAAAATTATCACATTCTCTAGACTATTTAAAATTGATATCCTTATTTTTGAATCCTGAATTTGGTTCTTCCAAATGGGAAATTTATTTTACGAATCTATGATAATAACCTTACAAACCCAGAAATTTACAGATATGAAAAACATTATAATGATTCTCCGAAGAAAAAACTCCCTTCAGATTCTCTATATCCACAAAACACCTTCCTTAGAGATAATGTGACCCATTAAATGTACCTTGTCCATCCATAATTGACACTTACATATCTACTAATATAGATGATCCCCTACTAGTATACTAATGTTGATTTAAAGATATTTCAAAAAATCATCGTGTGTCTTGGAGTACACCATGATTCCATTAAAAAAATTAATAACAAATTGATATAGGTACTGGAGAAATATTCGTTTAATTTAGACCATAAACACATCAAGAGAATTATTCATCTCGAAAAAAATCACAAAGAACTCATATAATTAATTCATGCTTCTAAAAATATTATGGGTTATAACAGAAGGTCTAAATATCAGCTGATAATACCCTTATATCAATTCAATATTTGTAGAATATGGAAGTTCCTATCTACTAATGAAATTGATCATCGATAAATAGAAGAGGATATCAGTTATTAACCATCATCTAGTTCAACTTCCAGTATTCAACACACCAATGAAGCATCTTGTCAGCCTTATTAGAAAACAAAGCTAAATAACCTCGTGGAAGCATACATAGATACAAAAATACCTTAACCATCAATTCTCCTAGCTATGTCTTAAGCTCTTGATGCTCTGTTGTTTCTATTCTATGAGGTGGAATAGAAACTAGTTCAACTCTCTACATGAGATCAATGGTAAACTCAATATCTCTCTCAAGTGGAATCCCTAATAATTCATTTTGGAAACATGTCCAGAAACTGATACATCATGGGAGAAGGAAACTTTTCTTAAGACCACTATCATCAAAAAATTATGTCCCAACTACATCTGTGATCTACCCCAGTTTCTGATGTACTGAACCTTCTTGAACATCCTAGAGATCCCATTATCCATGATGAAAATAAGTATAACCCTCAAAAGGTGTAAATCTTACTCTACCTTTTTAATAATCTATGTGGGATCACTATGATAAAAACTATTCTATATCTAAAATCAAGTCAAAAACTCACATATAATGTATGTAAGGATCCTAAAGGAAATTATATTGACCAAACTTGAGAGAAATCCCCTTTCATAAAAAAATGTCCCTCAACAACCCTCCCAATGGTATGTCGATCATTGTAAACCCACTAAAAAACACCACAGTCTAACTCATAAAGGACACAATATGAGTACATATTAAATAATGTGAGTATATTACATTAAATAATGTGCAAGGAAGCATATAAGTGACAATAAAATTACCTTTGAATATCGATGTCCCATCTTCCTGATCCATTGGTGTAGTCTGAAATGCATGAAACAATGTTTTCTCCCTACCATGTGGTGTATTCAGTGTCCCTTGACATGTACTGATTTTTATATAACGTCTCTCTTTCCCTAAATTACTATATCCACTCCCTTGAATAACACGATTATTATTACTCAAAAAACTATATTGGTATGGCGTAGAAGACCCCATTCCTATACTATGGTTTGGTCTAGCACATCTATCACTACCCATATATAATGGGTTCCTAATGAACTGATACAAATTACCCATATTTTTTCTATCTCATAACTCTATTGGTTGTAGGGGAACTATCTTTGAGTGGTACCCGACATACCAAACTAATGGAAAAGAACTCGAGTATTGTCCTGAGTAATTAATTCTTCCCCCAATCCACTATGTTTTTTACTATTATATATAACATTATCATATAAAAACATCAACTCTTGGAAGAATTATCTCCTATTAATATAATAGAAACTACATTTCCTCCACTGGAAGCCACCTTTAGGATCCCCATAGAAATGAGAGCCTAATTCACCACCTCAACAAACTTCTTCAAACTGAAGATATTAAAAAGGGACATAATATAACATATATGTCCATCTTGGAAACATATCTAAATACATTCATCATCTCCTAAAAGCACTAGAACAAAGTTCTTCAAAATAACAATGAAACCAATATAGTGCATCATGGAAATACTCAAGGTGGTAAACTATATAAAATCACCTGCTTTCTCATGACTGAGCGTCTTTGAGAAAAAGTGCTCTTGGAAGTTCTCCTGGAATTCCTTCCCTATCGTACCTTCTAGTATCTCATCACAATCCAAAAATACCCCACCATTAAATCACTGACCATCAAAATATATAAGTCTCCAACATGACTATATTCACCACAATATTATCTAAATGGCCAGAAATTGTCTGTATACACTTAATCATGAACATAAATACTTCAGGTCCATCCTCTCTAGTGAAGTTCAGATGGTGGTACAACTAAAAATACTATGTTACATCAGGAATATTCTACATAGGAACCCATGTGTCTCATTCCATGAACTTCATAAAGAGAGTAAGTATTTAATGGATCTTCTCTCCTAGACCTTGAGTTAGAACTACTCAGGCCTGTAGTTCCAACACTGGAGGTACATTTCAAGTAATGTCCTCCTATCTTCCTACCAATAAAAATCATCAAGGAGTTCTATTTATTAAATTACAAGGACATGTATTAGGAAACATAACACATCATTAGAACATTTTAACAAGAAGAAATTACAATAATCCATATAAATTCATCCCTCATACATCACCATATGGTAAAAACCGAGACACTATAACCGACCTAATCCAACCCTCACATAGGTTATTACTGAAATAGGATAAAACACATCCACATTTCAATGTATCTCATTATACAAAAGTTTTATCCATTTCATATTATCACATTTATTATTATATTCAATTATAATTTCGTAATTATTACCATTAAATTTAATTAAAAAAATAGTCAAATAAATATTTTCTCCCATAACACATTCATAACAATCTTTTTTGTCTGTACATAAGATGATTCATGTTACATGAAATCCTAAGTTCTCAGAATCATTCATGTATACTCAATTCCCATTCCATATCAGGAAACATGTAAAATAAAAAAAAATTAATATCAACGAACAAGTTCATCAACTAAGGTGATATAAAATTCAATTGTAACAAAAAAAATATCAAGAAAAAAATAAGGTTCTTGGGTATTAACCTACACATGGGTTAGATGCTCCCATGAATGATCTCATACCCAAGTCCTGAATCAATCATATCACCTGTATACCTTTCCCAAATAATAATAAAACTAATAACAATACATCTATAATACCACTTTGTAACATCCTGACCTGGGTTCCATATAGTGTTTTCTTGATCTGGTACATTATGTGACCTTAGGTGCACCTCTGTATGTTTCATAGGATCTCTATTAGTAGTGATGGTCGAATATATAATTCGGGGAGGCTGTAACTTCATTTATCTAAACATTATAACAGTGGAAATCAGTATACAAATATCCAAGACAAGACAATGAAAAATAATCAACCATAATCTATATAATACTGAGATTCATAAGACAAATCCCATGCATAAAAAATTACCATTATCCAAAGTAGTAAAAATTTCAGAACATAAAAGTTTCAAGTGTATAATGAAAAAAAATAAAGACACACTAAAATCTCTCATGCATGTCCCAACATCTTGTCTAGTACCCTCATCCATGCTCCATCCTAAATTCTAACTCATCCATATGATTTTGGGATTATTCCCTTATCCTATCCAGCAAACATGAATTCTATTTGAGTTCTGATAAGGAGGCCAAAGAATGGTGTGAGTAAAACTCAGTACGCCACTATTGACACTCATTTTCGTCACAGAGTCTAAAGATTGGAAAAGGGACATACCTTAGTCTAAATTGATTCATCATTTGAAGAAAAATCAAAAAATCAACAATGGGATGAACGAAGAGAACATTGCCCATAGGTCGCGCAAGTTCCCTCATGGTCGCACAGGTATACTTGCGCGCCGCCTAGTGGTCGCGCAAGTGACTTGCGCGACCTATGTGATAACCGCCCCGGTTCTCTCCAGCCTATAAATAGACCCTGTGGGCCCCCCATTGGAGAGGAATGTTTTCTAGAAACTCATATTTGAGCTCCCGGCGCCTTAGTCTCTTCTCAAAGCACCCGAAACACTTATAAGGTAATTTCTTACCTAGAACAGAAGATCTAAAGAGGGGGAGGAAGGCCTAAGTGTTGAAACTCATCAACACTTGCACGCCTGAGTGGAAAACCCTTAAGGGAAATGGCCACACTTGCACTCCACCTAACTCCTTCAATAGAACTTGCGCGCCACTATTCTGGAAGAACCTCAAGATGATTCTAAAGGTTTTAACCAAGAGTCGGGAAAGTATTACCCTACTGGTTAACCGTCGCGCAAGTACCCATGTGTTGTGCAGGTATACCTACACGACTAGGACTTGCGTGCCCACACAGTACCTACGCGCCTGTTAGTAATTTCACGCCCCTGCCTTTTTGGGTGTCCTTCTTGCCCATTTCACCCCACTTAAGCCATTCCACCTCTCTAATTCAAGATTCAGTCTTCAAGACACTCTTCAAATCCATTTATGGCGTGATTTCTTGATTTGAATTCCTTATCTGAAAGGAATTCTGTGGAATATCTCTCAAAACCTAGTGATTTACACAACTTTATGTCACTAAAGATTGATATTTAATTCATTCAACCTCATCCTTTAAGATGAGAGAATCCTTAACCTGGGTCTCCTTTTCAAGAATAATCCCCAGTCATAATTCTCAAATATGGGCATCCTCCTCAAGAGTAAGCCCCAAACCTTAATTCCTTTAACCTGGGCCTCTTTTTTAGGAGTAATCCCCAATCCAATTCCTCATTAATATGGGAATCCACTTCAAGAGTAAGCCCCAAGTCCCTTAATTTTTCAATTCCCTTAATCTGGGCCTCCTTTTTAGGAGTAATCCCCAGTCTTAATTTCTCTTAACCAGTCCTAATTTTCCTTTGATCTGGGATTTCTTCTCAGGAGTAAAGCTCAATCATAAATCCTCTCCTAATTTGGGCCTCATCTTCTAGAGTAATCCACAAGTTAGAGTATTCAAATCTCCATGAAGCACATATACCTTTATGGACCCTGTTCCTGGATTTATTCCCTGAAGTAAATCCTAATCTTCATTTATCTGGGCAGTCATACATATATAAGTCCCACAATATTTCTTATGATTGCATCTTTCATGGCACAATTGTCTAATTTTTACCAATACCTCTTGTTTCTCACACAGAGTATGACTCACGTGAGCTTAGAGTGTAAAAGTAATTATGACATCCTTCTTTGAGCCATCAATCTTAAACATCATACTCCCTTACTCGAACTACGTGGGTTCTAATTCCTTTTCTAAACAAAGGATATGTAGGTAGCCCATCTGTGGGTTCAATCCCAACTCTGAAATAGTCCATGTCCTTCTGAATGATAATAAACTTCAAGTGCCCCATTGAGTGGCTTTAAAACCAGCCTGGTCATCATAATGACCAAGAGACTTCTATATAAATGTTTCGAAGGATACCATTGACCAAGAATCTCTAAATAAATACAGATGATTCTCTATTGATGAAGAACCTTGAATACATATAAGAGATTCTCTAAATTTCCAACATATTTAATCATTGATTGTCAAATCTGAAGGAAATCTCATTTTATAATTGGTAATGTAATAAGGATTCATGAACATAACTTAAATCTATAAAGAGAGTCCCAGAGTAGACAATAATTCCCCTCAAAAAGGTGTGATGAGTCCGACCTCCCATCCTCTCAACCAATGCAAATTCCTAAACCTCATCAGTCCACAAACTAATGAGCGCCTACCTTTGGAAAGTAGGTCCAAATGGATGTGGAATCATTGGATGTTTCCAGTTTTATGAACAAACCCATTAGAAACCGATCGGAATGTTTGAACCTCCCATCAAGGTGGTCATCCCCAAATTCCGAGGGAAACAAAAAATGGTGAACTCGACGTGAATCCTTAACCAAGTTAGAATGATGTTTTACCTATTTGTTAGGACCCTATTTAAAACTCAATGAGAGGTACAACAAAAATAATCATTGACATATGTACTCATCCAAATGATGTAGTGGCTGAATTTATCTTGATTACGTCTGTTATATCAAATATACACTCTTTTCCAAGATCTTCTGCATTTCTAGAATGAATGCTCTCAAATTTACACCTGTGAATACTGCTGCTACAAATTCCACTGCTGCTACTCCAACTGGATCGTCGTCCGCTCTGAGGATGACATCACCTACTCAGCGTCTTCAACACTGGGTATCAAATGTGCTGGTTAAGGAGTACCGTCAACACGGTACCATCCAAACTCTGGAGGCTACCCAAAAAGCCCTCCAAGTGAAAAACTCACACCGGTCGTCCGGAAAAATACGACTAGTGATCAAGAAGCAGACGATGCTAACTACCATCTCCAACCATTTCAGATCGTTATCCCCAGAACACAATCACCATTCGCTCCCTTATTCTGAGGAGGTCAATGAGCAGGTCCCGTAGGGCCTTAATTCAAGTAGACATGAGTCCTTCCCGAGGGATCCCACCAACAATTGCCGCCAGACTCGTGCGGCAGTGCGCCCTCAACATGATGAGGGTACCGACTCTAGGTGTTCGGCTTAGGTTTCTCGAACCCGAGCAGGCAAGACGAACTTCCAGAGGCGGAATCTGGTCAACAGTGAGCAGGTTCTCATCTCTGACATCTTCGGAGAAGTCCACCAACCTAACTTGGTAGCAAGCAATGAGTGGGCACATACACTTGCCAATTTTAATTCCGCTGTCCAGCAGACTTGTCTGACATCATCACGCCAATCCTTCCAGGCAATTCTGGTGGAGTACTTTAGGCAGGAACATACACCTATTTATACATCATCAGTTAGTCAGCATGCTCGTCTGAATACATATGATGGAGCTCGTCAACCACGTTTGGCGAAGTGTAATCAGCAGGCACATACACCTGCTAGTATTAATCAAGCCTACCAACAGTCTCACTTGGTAGCATTCGGAGAAGTCAGTTGGAAAGATCCGGTGACAAACAGGAGGCAGACTTAACTCTCTTCACCCATACTTGAGTACTGTTAGGATTCACTGATAGGAAAAGGAGGACAGGAGCAGGCACATACACCTACTCCAAGCACAGAATGGATGTATATCCCCGTTCTGGCAGCTGAAGTCACCAAGAATATTCTATCAATGATTAAATAGCATAAGAAAATCCCTGCTCATATTCTGGATTCTCTCTAGGATATTATAACAGCTTCAGCAACATCTCAAAGAAAGTCACATAAATCTATCCCTACCAGTGGAGTGACACATCAAAAGTTCACTCCAGAACAGACACGCACATCTGTTCCAGTCCAATAGGGTTTTGGAGAATACTCCCCCATATCATACGGACAACTAAGTTAGGAACTTACACCTGATTTGAGTGGAGATCATCAGCCTAACCTGGGAATCTTTCCTGATTAGGCACATACACCTGCTCAGAGCATCCACTTTCTTCAACAAGTGGTTTCCATGGCTAGTAAGAAGGAATCTAAGAAAAAGACCCGCCCAGCACAGCCAGGAGATCAAGAGCCAATCTGTAATAAGGCCTTGCTCGATGCTGGAGTTCTTGAAGCCCTCAGAAAATTATCTGTTAGAATTCAAGATTCTACTCCCTTATTTTCCAATAGTGGGAACATTAATTCCGAAGGTCTTCAACAGACACTTCTTCATGAAGGCTTGCTTCATGACAATTTAGTCGATCTCAAAGTTTCATCTTCAGATGAGAGCCACAGGAACCCTTTGTGTGGTCAGAAGACCAAGGAGCAAGAGATTTCATCTGTTGCTGTAACCCATTATGGTGGTCCTCCCCATGATGATGAACTTCGCTGTGAAAGTCCTCTCCACAGTAGTGATTCACATTTCCCAGAAAAGGCTCCAGTGGACAATGTAGTGCTGAGAAATCCCTCTTATCTTGAGGCACTTTCAAATTCGAAACTAGTCATGTCTGATGCTTCATCGCTAGCAGGTGAAATACTTTCTCAATCAGAAGATATCCCAGGGTGTAGGTCATTCTCTGAGCCACCCCTAAGTCATGCATCTTCTAGTTTGATCAATGATTTCTCTACCAATATTGTTGAATCCGATGAAACAATAAGGAAATACCAACTCTGGTCAAATCAGATAGAAGAATCTTCATTGAATGATAAAGAGGAAATGCTAAACATGAGAAAACAACTGGTGAAAGGTGAAGTTCCAGTCATGTTTTGTCCTCTGGCTGACTCTCGGTATGACATTCCAGAAATGTTGATGGAAGATGGAATTCATGATATTCATCTCAACATATAGAAAAATCTTTGTCAGTTGAAAAAGAAAGTATTATCTTATGGTGAATATGAAAATCATCTTAAGATAATAGAAGGGTTACAACATCAGATTAATTTGGCATCTCTATCAGTATCTCGATATCCGAAGGCTGAAAAGAAATAGAGAGCCCTTCAATGTTAATTCCTTGGCGCACTAAGAAGATTGTGTCAGTTAATTTCCAATGCCTCATCTGGTTTTCATGTTAGAGGATGGGGTGTTCATGGAGCACTGCATTTCACAGTGCTCTCCAGTCAGCAAATCCCACCAAAAATGGTCTCATGCAATGTTATTGCCCATGGCCGGCCACAGTCAATGGGCTTTGTTTGTAATCAAAATCTTGCCCAAGAATTGGCTTCAACTAGTTCCTCTCAAAATCAAGCATACAGAGAACAAGTTGTTGAATTACTCCTGAATCAAGAGAACGAGAATATTGAACAACCTCTCGTATAGAGCAAGCACATCATCAAGTGACAGATGTGTCAGAAATCATCCAACGGTCTTTTGAACCAGGTGATAAAAGTGGATATAGGTTAATGCATCTAGCTAATTTCCGGACTAAGGTTTGCAAGATCAAGAGATATTTTAAGAAAGTCTCAGACATAGAATGTCAAAAGCCACCCCACCTTGACCGACTGGGGACTCTTTTAAACCAACCCTCGGAATCAACAAATAGGATTCGAGGAGTTGAGCGGGAACAGAAGGAACAGCCCCAGTCCACTGGACTGGGGAATTTTTCAAATCATCAATCCCCTCCTCAAAGAAAGCCGGTCTTTTCTCGATTGGGGAAGAAGCCTCAAGAGGAACGAAGAGCCAAATTATCAGGAGATTCTCTCTAAATTAAGGTTCATCAAGAAGTTCCCAAGGGATCGAATCAACAAAAGGAAATGTCTCATCAAAGACATGGAAGAAGGAAATATCACAGAAATGCTGATAAAAGGGATGCGATGAGTTATGCATCAATCAATGTCATCAATGTCGTTGTTGCTGATCCACCCGATGAGGCTCACTCAGGGGACTCAGATGAAGAGTTTCATGCTCAAGAAGATGTATGCACCGACACAAATGAAGAAGGTGTTCGTACACGAAATCAAAGGATTACTCAGAACCTAGGTAATCCTTTAAGTAACCCACATTTCTCTCTCCTAAAAGGTTCCAACAGAGGGAGGGGAAAGAATCAGGTTACATATACTTCCCCTGGAGAAGGCCAATCACCGTCACTAGAGCAAAGGTTTGCACAACAGGAGGAAGAAATGAAGGAATTAAAAAGGTTGAATGGAGAACTACATCAGGGTAGTCTTCTTCGTGAGCATGCTGGAGTCAGTCAGCCAAGGGAATTTGTTGCAGCTACTAAGATGGATCAAGAATATCCTCCCCTACCAGTACACCCTCACAGGACTAATCCTACGGGTCTAGTGCAACAACAGTTGGTAGTGCTACCATCAGTTGCAGCACCAACCACCACATCTGTCCAAGGTCCAGTCATTGCACCAACCCAAGTCCAAGTTCAACCGGATGTTTTTCAAAAGTTAATAACTACTATTGAGTCATTAACAGCTTGGTTAGAAACTATGGAAGGGAAACGTGCACAGGTTCAACTAGAAAATAAATTTTACCCTAAAAGGGTAGATTCAATCTCTCCTCCATCCAGTTTTGGAAACCAAGTATTCCCTATTTTCAATGGATTAGGCGATCCTGGACAACATTTGACGCATTACGTGTCTTGTTGTGACCCTATGATGGGAACTCTGGAGCAGTAAGAAGTATTAAAACTCAGATGCATTGTACAGACCTTACAAGGACCATCCTTTGTCTGGTATACAAGCTTGCAATCCTCATAAATTACCGGATGGGAGGATCTTCGCCAAAAATTCCTTCTTCAGTTCAGCTCAACTTTTCCAAAGACAACAGTTTTTGATCATACAAACTGTAATCAAAGAGGGAATGAAAGGGTATCAGCTTTCATTGCTCAGTCGAAGGGATTAACATATTCCCTAAGCTTAGCACTCCCTCAAGAGGAATTGTTGCCAATCTGTGTAGCAAATCTTCATGACGAATTACGCATGCCGTTGATCCCTGTGAAATACACAGGAGGGTTTCGAGACCTTACTTCAATCGCTCAGTAGATTGAAGATTACTTTATACAGGCTAAGGCTAAATATCATGTAATTCAATCAGCTCCAGGAAGGAGAACGGGTAAAGCAGAAACTTCTATAGTTATGCTTAAACAATCACCTGTACCTGCTTTTACTTCAAAACCTTCATCTTCTTGAAGGGATCCGCCTCCTGAGCACCAACAACAAAGACCGTTTTGTCCAGATGATCAAAGAGATCAAAGACGAAAACAATTTGTGGATTTTAAGAGCAAAACATACTCTTTCCAAAATGAACAAGTTCCTGGTTACTTCATTTCGGCCCTAGAGAATAATTTGGTTCAGCTGCTAAAGCCCAAGAGGCCAAACAAGGAAGGAGTTGAAGACCGTCCCAATTATTTCCCCTTTCATCAAATGTTGGGGCATCCCATCTAGGAGTGTATTGTCTTCAAAGACCTTTTGCAAAAGATGGTCAACTCGGGACAAGTTAAACTTAAAGGCTCTTCATCCCATGTAGCATGTGTCACTGCAATAGTTCCAGAAGAGGAAAGCGAATAGAAAGAATTCAAAAGCAAAAATGCACAGAAGTATGATGATTGGATGGTCAGAAAGACAATAAACTGAACTCATGATATTTTGTGAACAAAATTAAAGAAATCCGATTGTGTCTTCTGCCATGAATGTTGCGGAAAAACCCTCTTCATCAGAGGGAAAGTCCTCAAAGAAACGGCATGATTCAAAGAAAGAAAAAAAATCATCAGAAGATGAGTATTTTTCAAAGCCTAAGTTGTCTTTGACTATGGCAGACTTCAAGCCATCTACTTCAAAGCCACGGGCACCGCCCCACCAAAAGGTATAGCGTAAACATGATAATCTGGTAGAGTCTTCATCAGATGAAGAGTTAATCTTCGGTTCTATTAATATGATTCAATTAACAGATCCATATGCCAGTCGCAGTTTCAATTTTGATGAGTCTGAATTCCCTATATCAAAAAAGGGAATCAGAGGAAGTTCCAGAGGCTCATGATATAGGGGAAGATGTGGATCTTTCAGAAGCCACTACTCCAATTCTACCCCTTCTAGAACTGTGTACGCAGCAGAAACTCGTGGTAGAGCCCTTCAGCGAGCTCAGCAAGAACAAGAAAGTTCTTCTACCAATAGAAAATTCAGTCCTGACACAATTATTTTTGAAGACCGGTTGAAGGTTCCATCCTCTTCCTCTCAGCAAGTAAATGGATCTAATCGGTCTAATCTCCCAAAACTAGGGATATTGCCAACTACTATCCTAATACAAGATGCACCAACTTCCAAAGCATCTGCTTCCAAGGTACCTGCTAAACCACATATTCCTGTTGGGAAACGCAGACCTCTAGTTCAAAAGTAGGATGTATTGAAACACTTGGCCCAAGTACCTACCAAGTTATCAATTCTGGATGCTCTAAATATGTCAAAAGATCTTCGAGAAGCACTCATCGATGCTTTGTCAAGTCCTCAAGAGTTTGAAACTAAAATTGCTGCAACTGAAGTCTATCACATAGAGAATAATCCTACAGAATTCCATGCAATAATATCGGTTACCGATGAATATGAAGATTATGTTGTGCATGGGAATATTATATCTTTGTACTTATCTGGAAAGGTCAATGGCGTAGATGTTTGCAGATCTTTCATTGACAATGGTTCAGGAGTCAACCTCATGCCCATTCGTACACTTCATTGATTGGGCCTCACGGAATATGATTTATCACCTTCTACCATGATGTTACAAGGATATGATAAAAATGAACAAGTACCACTGGGCGAAGTTACACACAGAACTTATTCTGGAGATCTTGTATCCAATTCATATTTCATGGTTGTTGATCAAGACTCAGCCTTCAACATCTTGCTTGGAAGGCTCTGGCTACATCAGCATGCAGATTTCCCTTAATCATACTATCAATGTCTCAAATATTGTTTCGATGGTCAATTTGGGACATTTTTTGGTGATACAACCCCGTTCAAGACATGTGAGTCTCAATACATTGAGGCGGAATTCTATCATATGAAGGGAAGGGAGAAATCCATAACAAAAGAGATTACCAAAGTTAATGCTCCATATGGTTTAGAGAAGATTCCAGTAAATCCATTTACACATGTGAGTACAGATTATGTGTTTCCTATCAGTCAAATTGACAAGATATACCCAAATCAAAATACTGTTATGGAAAGATCCATAATGTCAATTACGGAAATCGAGCCAGAAAACATGGGAGAAATTGGTAACCCACCAAGCAATGATGAAAGCACAAATGGTGACGTCTTCATTTCATATTCTGAAATCCAACAATTCTATACTTCTCCAATCAGGCCAGAAGAAGTTATAGCAACATCGGAGGTGAATAATGATATCGATTCTCAATCCATGATCTCCTCCTTATTACCCAAAGAAGACCCTTCATCATCAATCGGGTCGGAAATGGAAGCTTCTTCTTCAATATGTTCAAATTGTGACATCTATTATGATCATGAAAATTCTTCTTTATCACCTACTATGAAAGTAGAAACGGAAGAAATAATACATGATGGAGAAGAAGAGGAATTTCTCAGAGATTCTCCTCCAACATTTGAAGAGGGTATCTCTACCAATGTGGATGAACTCAGAGAAATAAATCTGAGTACAAAAGAAGATCCGCACCCCACTTTAATCAGTGCGGCCATGAATCTTGAAGATCAAGAGATGTATATTTCATTTCTAAAGAAAAATAGAGATATATGTTTTTGGAACTATACATAAATGGCCGAGCTTGATCCTGATGTTTCTACTCATCATTTGGGTTTACCAGAAGAACATCGAGGATTTGAGAAAGCCGCGAGAAGAACACACCCAACTTATGCTTCCAAAATTGAAGCTGAAGTGGATAAGATTATCAAAGCTAACATCATCAGTGAAGTTCAATATCCCAAGTGGTTGGCTAATATTGTCCCTGTAAAGAAGAAGAACGGACAAATTAGAGTTTGCATCGATTTTAGATATCTTAATCGGCATTTTCCTAAGGATGATTTCCCAGTTCCGATTACAGAACTTTTAATTGATGCAATAGCTGGATATGAAGAAATTTCCTTTATGGATGGATATTATGGATATAATCAGATACAAATGGCCCTAGATGACGAGGAATCCACAGCCTTCAGAGCCCCTCAGGGTGTGTTTTGCTACCGGGTAATGCCTTTTGGCTTAAAGAATGCAGGTGCAACGTATCAACGTGCCATGCATCGTATCTTCAAACCATTCTTAGGGAAGTTTGTTGAATGCTATGTAGAAAATTTGGTGGTTAAATCCAAACAACGTTCTAATCACTTGGATTATTTGGAAGTCATATTCTTCAAGCTTCAACAACATAATTTGAAGATGAACCCCTTAAAATATGCTTTTGGTGTAACCTCCGGAAAATTTCTCAGCTTTGTTGTATGCCATCGTTGTATTGATGTCGATCCTGAGAAGACCAAGTCAATCCTTGGTATGTAACCTCCTCAAAATTTGAAATAATTAAGAGGACTTCAAGGACACTTAGCCTATATTCGGTGTTTCATCGCCAATTTGGCAGGCAGAAGTTTACCCTACACCAAATTGATGAAGAAGGGAGTCACTTACTAGTGGACTAAAGAATGTCAAGAATCATTTGATATTCTTAAGAAATACCTCTTGAGGCTACCAGTACTCATGCCAGATGTTGAAGGAAGACCACTTATCCTCTATGTGACAGCTCTATAGTGATCATGGAGTGCCTTTCCTGCTCAAAAGAATGATGCTGGGAATGAAAACAGCCTCTACTGTCTCAGTCGAACTATGCTTGAAGCAAAAAACCGGTATTCAAGTATTGAGAAGTGATTTCTGACATTAATCATTATAGTTCAGTAGTTGAGACACTACCTGCAACATCACGAGGTCCAATTGGTATCTCGAAATAACCCGCTCAAATTCATCCATAGTCGTCCAATGCTTACAGGACGTCTGGAAAGGTGGGCAGTTATTTTGCAGCAATTCGACATACAGTATGTGTCTCGAAAGGTGATAAAGGGCCAAGTTTCCTGGCTGAACACCCTTCAGTGGAAGACACGTCTTCATATATTGAACTCCCTGACGAGGAAGTCTTCTATATTCAAGAAAGTCCTCAGGCATGGGAAATGTATTTTGATGGTGCTTCCAGAAGTCTAACAGGGAGGAAAATGGAAAATCCTAAATTCAAAAAAGTTGGCTTAGGAATTGTGCTCATTTCTCTAGAAAAGGCGGTGTTACCTTATTCCTTCTTATTCTGGGAAGGTGGTACCAATAATGAAGCCGAATACCAAGCTCTCATCGCAGGCTTGGAATTAGTGCTTCAAGCAAAAGTGAATCACTTAAAAGTGAAAGGTGATTCAGACTTGGTAATCAAACAAGTCAATGGGGATTATGCCATCAAAAAAGAAGAACTAATCCCTTTGTATGATTATGTCACAGAGTTAATGGCAGAATTCCCTTCGGAACCGACATTTTCATATGTCCTGAGATCACAAAATGCTCAAGATGATGCACTGGCTAATATAGCCACAGCTCTGGAAGATCCAAATCGGGACGAGACAAGCATCAGTATTGCCCACCGTCATGCAATTTCACCTTATGATCGAATCAGAATATAGGAAATTAATGAAATTAGTCCCATTTCTGAACCGTATGGTCATACTATAGGATGGATGTCACCAATCAAGGAATACATTCAAAATGGAACACTTCCACCTGATAGAGCCATGAAAGAACAAATCTGGTGACGTGTGGTCAATTTTACTCTTTATGATAGCCCAGATCACCTAGATAAAATTCTCTACAAACGTGGTTTTGATGGAGTTCTCTTTAGATGCATTAATGGTGAAGAGATAATGGTTTTCATGAAAGAAGTGAATACAGGAGTCTGTGGTGACCACCAGTCTGGACATAGACTGTCTGATCATATTCGAAGGCTTGGATACTTTTGGCCTTCAATGATACAAGATTGTGTTGATTTCACAAAGAAGTGTCATTCATGCCAAGTACATGCCAACTTTATTCATCAACCTCCATAGTTTCTTCATAAAGCTAAATAATCATGGCCATTTTCCACATGGGGAATGGATGTGGTGGGACCTTACCCTTCGGCTACGTCCAAGCAGTTTAGGTACATTCTTACTGCCACTGACTTCTTTTACAAATGGGCAGAGGAAATACCTCTCAAGGAAGTAAGTTCTAAATGTGTTGTTAGATTCATCAAGTCTAACATCATTACCAGATTTGGTGTCCCTCGTAGCATATTGACGGACAATGGCACCAACTTCTGTTCATCTGAGGTGAAGAAGTTGTATCAAGAATACAACATCAAATCCAACCATTCATCTCGGTGTCATACAGTAGCCAACGGCCAGATAGAAGCCTTTAACTAGAATCTTTCAAATATACTTGAAAAGATGGTGGATAAAGATAAGAGGTCATGTCCTGATAAACTCTTTCATGCTTTATGGGCTTATCGGACTACCACCCTCACTGCAACTCGGTCTACTCCATATTCACTGGTATATGGAACAGAAGCCGTCTTTCCCATTGAACTTCAATTGCCTTCACTCAATGTAGCCATTTGTGATCAGTCATCTATAGATTAACGATATCAAAAGCGATTGAATGAATTGGAACAGTTAGATGAGAAAACATTGTGCACTTTGCACCACTTGAAAGTCTATCAGAATCGAATAGCACGAGATTTTAACAAAAAAGTTCGTCTTCGTCCATTCACTCAGGGAGAATTGGTATTAGTTCTCAGAACTCCAATGATACTAGGAAAGAAACCTCCCAAGCTTGATCCAAAATGGGAAGGACCTTACTCAATACATAGGGTCTACTCCAATGGAGCTTATTCATTAATCTCGATGTATGGAGAACTCATAACTAATCCAACCAATGCCAGATTCTTGAAGTATTTTTATAAACACAAAATACATCATAAATGGTCTGGTATGACCTTAAACTACACCACTATCCACCAAGACGTTAAAAAACATCATCAACGGTCCATACATATGACCTTAAACTATTTGTACTTTCGTCCCACACAATGTTAAACTGTGAAAACGTTCCATAAATGGTTCGTTATGACCTTAAACTGCACCACTATCCAGCAAGACGTTAAACTGCATCATCAACGGTTCATACATATGACCTTAAACTATTTTTACTTTCATCCCACATGACGTTAAACTGTGAAAAAGTTCTTTAAATGGTCCGGTATGACCTTAAAATGCATCACTGTCCAGAAAGACGTTAAACTGCATCATCAACGATCCATACATATGACCTTAAACCATTTGTACTTTCTCCCCACATGACGTCAAACTGTTAAAAAGTTCCTTAAATGGTCCGGTATAACCTTAAACTGCACCACTGTCCAGCAAGACGTTAAATTGCATCATCAACAGTCCATACATATGACCTTAAACTATTTGTACTTTCGTCCCACACGACGTTAAACTGTGAAAAAGTTCTTAAAATGGTCCAGTATGACCTTAAACTGCAACTAGGTCCTTTATGACCTTAAACTGCATCATCAACGGTCCATGCATATGTCCCTAAACTATTTTCAAGTCCCTTACGTCCAGCAAGACGTTAAACTGTGACGTCCTAACTACATGATGCTAAACTGTATAAAAGTCCCTTACGTCTGGAAAGACGTTAAACTACATAATCATTAAAGGTCCTGTATGACCTTAAACTACACCACTGCCCATCATGACATTAAACAGCCCCATCCACGGTCCATGCATATGACCTTAAACTATTCGCACTTTCATCCACCATGACGCTAAACTGTATCGTCCTTTTTTTGTCCAACATGACATTAAACTGGGAAAACAAAAGTCCCCAATGCGTCCAACATGATGTTAAATGGTGTATGATTTTGTCCTCACTACATGACATTAAACTGCACAATCCCCCTTTCGTCCAACATGACGTTAAACTATATTGTCCCCATCATCCTAACTACATGTCGCTAAACTGTACAGAAAGTCCTTGACATGTCTTACATGACATTAAACTGTACTTTGTCCCTGATACATGACATTAAACTGTGCAACACCAATAGTCCTAACTGCAAGACATTAAACTGCATAGTCCCTTCATACGTCCTACATGACGTTAAACTGTGTATCATTAAGGTTGTTGCTACCTCTTGTTTCTCACACCGAGTATGACTCACGTGAGCTTAGAGAAAACCTCAACCATAACACTCTCTCTGGTCTACTAACCATTTGTAAGTCCCAACATCATTTTTTAGGTCATTTTCCCCAAGAACGACTTGATCATTAATTCATTCTTTAATTGAACTACGTGGACTTTGATCCTTGACTTCCAGGCTGGGTACGTAGGCAACCTCCCAAGGTTCAAGTCCAAAATCAATCTCTTCACATTGGTTCACCTCCATCTCATACGATGTTGATTCGTGAAACCGCCCCTAGAATCAATATCTTTACATTGGTTCACTTTCGTCCTTTTTATACGATGTTAAACTATACAACACTTTTGTCCAGTATGACAATAAACTAAAATATTCTTTGATACACTCACTTGAGAGGGAATCATTATTTACATTGATTTTCAATCATGTTTCATTTCAAAGACTACATGCATACATGGAAATTCCCAAACCTTTTATCTTGGGTTAAACCATCATTATACTAAAGTCCCCTTCCACCCTTCACATGTATGAACCGAATTTGTACAGAGGGTATTTCTAGAACTACGTGGGCTTGATTCCCACCCTTATGGGATACGTAGGAACATTCGAGTGTCCCTCGAATCCATCCCCAAGTCTTTGGGCCTAACCCCAAATTCCACTTTCAGTCCCTTGGCTGAAAAGTCCCCATGAAAACACACACTGTGTATTTCTTATAATGGTCTAAGCTATATGACCCTAAACTATGATCTCTAATCCTTTTGTCCCACACAATGTTAAACTATAGTTTAAGATCTACATATGGCTTGATTCTCATCCTTATGGGATACGTAGTGAAGTACACCATTTCAATTCAGGACCCAGCGACAACATGATTATGGTTATCATTGATCTGTGTATCTCTTTATACATTAGACAATACACATCTTTATGTGTCATAATCCTAACCTTAAATATTTTCAGATATTCATAACCCTTTTCACGACTTCTAGTCACAAAAATGTCAAACTTCTGAGAATTCTTTTGCCTGACTATGCAGCACGTGCCATTAGGTGGTCTTGCATAAACAGTCTACATAACGGACTTGTTATCCAAAAGATACTATTTTATTTAACTATGTAGCCAATGCCCTTAGGTGGCCCTACATAATTCAACCCCCTAACAGGTTTGTTAAATAATGGTAACTTCATTCTTGGGAAGAAAGCCTCTTTTGTCCTTATTGGTATTAAATGATAGTATGTAGGGATCCGCAAAAATAGCCATCCCTAACATATTTGTCCCATATCCTTTTTCATGATCTGAAAAGTATTCAAGTCTATGGTTTATATTCTCCTTCCATACGTTTGGGTCAGACCTTCGTAGGAGTGATATCTATTCAGTTCTTCGATAATCTGGTTTAGAAAAATCTTTTCGATATTCAAGTACCTCTTTCCATACATAAAAATCTATACTTTGGAAAATTCGAATCTCCATAAACTTTCACTGGCTTTTAGCACTAGGAAAGTAAATTTTTGAGAGTTCTTTTTCCTGACTATGCAGCACGTGCCCATAGGCGGCCTTGCATAAATAGTCTACATAACAGAATTGTTAGCCAAAAGATACTATTTTAATTAACTATGCAGCCAATGCCCTTAGGTGGCCCTACATAATTCAACCGCCTAACGGGTTTGTTAAATAATGGAAACTTCATTCTTGGGAACTACTTCTTCTAATTCCTTTTAGCTCTTTTTCATATCATTTTCAGATTCACATATTTTTAAGTCATAGTTTACATATTTTTCCCTCATACTTGAGTATGGTACTATGTTTTTAGATGAATTGTCAAGGAATTGAGTCAATTCTAATTCATTTGGTCAAAGATATTTCGACCTTAAACATTATCCTTTTTATGTCTGACGTGCATGACTTTAAACTACCCACAAAATACAAAGGAACTCTGAATAAAAGTCAAGTTCCAAGCTCACTAAACATACGTTTTGTATGATTTAGGTAATATTGAGCAATTAAAAGGTTCAAAGTTTTTAGGGTTATTTACATTAATCCTAGTAAAAATAAAACTATGCTTACTAAGCCCATTGGATTAGGTAAAATCTAAAGCATGTAGAAAAATAGAATGCAAGTACAAATGATTGAAGATGAAAGTGTTTTTCATTAATACATAGGAGATAGAAGGACATCCACAGACTAGAGTCTCTTCTCTTTTTCAATAATTACAAGAGGCTTTCAACATAACTCTTCATTTGATTTACGACATCCCGAGCTTCGTCAGCAACCAACTAGAATTCATTCATTCAAATGGATACAATAAGAGATGCAGTGATACTAGATCTTCTGGGAACAATTGTAAAAGGATGTTCTTGAGTGCAGTTTGAGAAAATTTTCTTCTTATCAAACAGTGACTCTGTTTCTGTCCAAGAGACTTGGAAGATGGATACATGGACTTGAGAATGAAGCATTGGAAGTAAAGAGACATTTGGAGAGATTACACTTTTCAGATATTTCTCTAATTCCATGTTTGTCTTCTCTCCACCAACCGACAGCAGAAAACATTTCAGCCCATGGGTTTTCCATTTTCATATCTGCAAGGAAATGATGTGGAGGAAAAATTTGAAAGTTCACACCATTGTTGTTGCTCTTAATGCACAACATAACCGAAATAGAGGAGTAGCAGTGCAGTTTCATTTTAGGCGTATAGTTCATTGCATCTAGAACATTGATTCCTTGAAGATGACCATGACCACATAGAGGAAGATAGATGCTCCGTGGGAAATTAAGATGATATTTCTTCAAGTACTTAGCCAAATCTGGGAGAGTTCTGTCGCGGATATCATAGTAATCATGGCCAATGGTGTTCATCATATCATCAATCCGCTTGCTAGCCAGTTCATCAACTATTCAGAGTCTAAGATCCATTGATTCTGCACGAAAGTTGAATAAATTAAACTTTTAAGTAAGTTTATTTTTCATAAAATTTGAGAAGAAATTTCAGAAAAAATGGATAAGGCATTAAGGTACGCAAGTATGGATGTGTCGCGCAAGTGTTATTGCGCTGCACAAGTTTTTGGCACACAAGTATCACCGTGAAAGTCCTATTACCTTGAAAACAGTTCGAAAAGAAAGAAACAGCAGAAAATGAGCAACCTGCGCAGCGAGAGCTCGAGAATCCGGAATCAGATGCGATGCGCGGCAAATGACCGCGTATTTATAGGACAGGAGGCTCACCTACGCGCCTCCACCTAGGGCACTCCATCCAGCGCGCTCCAGCCCTGCACGGAAAGAACCTGGGCGCCCAGTGTTGCCCCCTAAAAACTTGCGCGCCGCCCTTCCTTTGGTTTTCTTCTTTTCCTCAGATTCAAATCCTCTTTTCTCTCCAGATCCAAATCTGAGGGGGGACTTTTGTTGACAATCCTTTTCTTTACAGAGTCTAAATATTAGAAAATGGAAATACCTTAGTCCAAATTGATTCATCCTTTGAAGATACATCCAAAAATGAACAAAGGGATGAACGAAGAGAACATTGCCCATAGGTCGCGCAAGTTCCATCATGGCCACATAGGTATACTTGCATGTCGCCTAGTGGTCACACATATGACGTGCGCGACCTATGTGATAACCGCCCGGGTCCTCTCTAGACTATAAATAGACCCTGTGGGCCCCCCATTGGAGAGGAATTTTTTCCAGAAACTCAGATTTGAGATCCCGGTGCCCTAGTCTCTTCTCAAAGCTTCCGAAACACTTATAAGGTAATTTCTTACCTAGAACGGAAGATCAAAAGAGGGGGAGGAAGGACTAAGTGTTGAAACTCATCAACACTTGCGCTCATGAGTAGAAAACCCTTAAAATAAATGTCCACACTTGCGCGCCGCTTAACTCCTTCAATAGAACTTGCGCACCACTATTCTGGAAGAACCTCAAGATGATTCTAATGGCTTTAACTAAGAGTCGCGTAAGTATTACCATACTGGTTAACCCTCGTGCAAGTACCCATGTGTTTCACAGGTATACCTTCTCGACCAGGACTTGCGCGCCCATGCAGTACCTACGCACCTGCTAGGACTTGCGCGCCCCTGCCTTTTTGGGTGTCCTTCTTGCCCATTTCACCCCTCTTAAGCCATTCCACCTCTCCTATTCAAGATTAAGTCTTCAAGACACTGTTCAAAGCCATTTATGGCATGATTTATTGATTTGGATTCCTTATCTGAAAGGAATTCTGTGGAATATCTCTCAAAACCTAGTGATCTACACATCTTTATGTCTATAAAGATTGAGATTTCATTCATTCAACCTCATCCTTTAAGATGAAAGGACCCTTCACATGGGTCTCCTTTTCAGGAATAATCCCCAGTCATAATTCTCAAATATGGGCATCCTCCTCAGGAGTAATACCCAAACCTTAATTTATTTAACCTGGGCCTCTTTTTCAAGAGTAAGCCCCAATCCAAGTCCTCATTAATATCGGCATCCTCTTCAGGAGTAATCCCCAAGTCCCTTAATTTTTCAATTCCCTTAATCTGGGCCTCCTTTTCCGGACTAATCCCCAGTCTTAATTTCTCTTAACCAGTCCTAATTTACCTTTGATCTGGGATTCCTTCTCAGGAGTAAAACCCAATCATAAATATTCTAATAATTTGGGCCTCCTTTTCAGGAGTAAGCCCCAAGTTAGAGTATTCAAATCTCCAGGAAGCACATATACCTTTATGGAACCTGTTCCTGGATTTCTTCCCTGAAGTAAATCTTAATCTTCATTTATCTGGGCAGTAATACATACATAAATCCCACATTATTTCTTATGATTGCATCTTTCATGGCACAATTGTCTAATTTTTACCAATACCTCTTGTTTCTCACACCGATCATGACTCATGTGAGCTTAGAGTGTAAAATTAATTATGACATCCTTCTTTGAGACATCAATCATAAACATCATACTCCCTTACTCGAACTATGTGGGTTCTGATTCATTTTCTAAACAAAGCATACGTAGGTAGCCCATCTTCGGGTTCGATCCCAACTCTAAAATAATCCATGTCCTTATGAATGACAATAAACTTCAAGTGCCCCACTTAGTGGCTTTAAAACCAGCATGGTCATCATAATGACCAAGAGACTTCTATATAAATGTTTCGAAGGATACCATTGACCAAGAATCTCTAAATAAATACAGATGATTCTCTATTGATAAAGAACCTTGAATACATATAAAAGATTCTCTAAATTTCTTACATATTTAATCATTGATTGTCAAATCTGAAGGAAAGCTCATTTTATACTTGGTAATGTAATAAGGATTCACTAACATAACTTAAATCTATAAAGATAGTCCTGGAGTAGACCATAATTCCCCTCAAAATGGTGTGATGAGTCCGAACTCCCATCCTCTCGACCAATGAAAATCCCTAAGCCTCATTAGTCCACAAACTAATGAGCGCCTACCTTTGGAATGTAGGTCCAAATGGATGTGGAATCATTGGATGTTTCTGGTTCTACGAACAAACCCATTAGAAACCGATCGGAATGTTTGAACCTCCCATCAAGGCGGTCATCCCTGAATTCCGAGGGAAACAGCCAACACTAATGGTGTGTAAAGAAATATATAGTCTATAAAAATTTATTCAGTTTTATAGAGAATAATGTTTAAATGGAAAAACATAATAATTGTCTCAATAATTATTCTTTAGCCAACCAAACCATACATACTTAGGATAATGCTGGAGTCCGAACCATATAATAAAGGGATATCATGGATAATTTTTTAATGGGGTTTCAAAAAATCATTTAATTACAATTTTATTTCCATTATCATGGAGAACCAATTTAGGTAACAATATATTAGTCACTTGAAACATTATTCCAATGAAAATATATCAAGGGCCAACAACATAAGTTTGGAACACCATGGGTATAAAGAGCATCAGTCCCTAACCAAAACCTCATTATTCAAATGCATGCATATGGGGCCCGGAGCATCGGCTCATCACCCAATAGGTATTTAGAGCATCAATACTTCACCCAAACATCTTTTTAAATCATTTAAAATATCATATATGTCATATATATATATATATATCAAGGATCAAAATCATTTACCTTCTTATTAATCATTCACTTCATTGTGCACCATTTCATTTTTAAATCACAATAATTATTCTTTACATTAGAAATATAGGATATCATGGACAATTCCCCTTTAATACAGTTATAATAAATTATTCACAACTCATTACACTTTTATGTTTTAGAAAACAAACCCATGAAATACCATTATCATCCATCCACCAAGTATTTAGTTCAATTCCATTAACCCATTATTCTAACTTTTACAATACATAAATCATAATTTCTAATCTATTAGAAAACCCCATGGGTTTACATCAAGCTTCATCTTTTAATCTCCAATGGGTCCAATTAGATTCATGAAGGGGTGTTTCGCACGGATTCCGGGGATGACCTCCTGGACGGGAGATTCAAACGTTCCGATCGGTTTCTAGCGGGTTTGTTCATAGAACCGGAAACATCCAATGATTCCACATCCGTTTGGACCTACTTTCCAAAGGTAGGCGCTCATTAGCTTGTGGACTAATGAGGCTTAAGAATTTGCATTGGTCTAGAGGATGGGAGGTCGGGCTCATCACACCTTTTTGAGGGGAATTATTGTCTACTCCGGGACTCTCTTTATAGATTTAAGTTATGTTCGTGAATCCTTATTACATTACCAAGTATAAAATGAGCTTTCCTTTAGTTTTAACAATCAATGATTAAATATGCAAGAAATTTAGAGAATCTTTTATATGTATTCGAGGTTCTTCATCAATAGAGAATCATCTATATCTGTTTAGAGATTCTTGGTCAATGGTATCCTTCAAAACATTTATATAAAAGTCTCTTGGTCATTATGATGACCAGGATGGTTTTAAATCCACTCAGTGGGGCACTTGAAGTTTATCATCATTCAGAAGGACATGGATTATTTCAAAGTTTGGATCGAACCCATAAATGGTCTACCTACGTATCCTTTGTTTTGGAAAAGGAATCATAACCCACGTAGTTCGAGTAATGGAGTATGATGTTTATGATTGATGGCTCAAAGAAGAATGTCATAATTACTTTTACACTCTAAGCTCACGTGAGTCATGCTCGGTGGGAGAAACAAGAGGTATTGGTAAAAATTAGACAATTGTGCCATGAAAGATACAATCATAAGAAATTGTTTGGGGCTTATGTATGTATGACTGCCCAAAATAGATGAAGGTTTAGGATTTACTTTAAGGGAGAAAATCCAGGAACAGGGTCCATAAAGGTATATGTGCTTTATGGAGATTTGAATACTCTAATCTCGGGGCTTACTTCTAAGGAGGATGCCCAAATTAGGAGGGGACTTATGATTGGGTTTTACTCCTAAGAAGGATGCCCAAAATTATGACTGGGACTTATTCTTGAAAAGGAGGCCCAGGTTAGGGGGTTTGGGGCTTACTCCTGAGAAGGATGCCAAAGTATTTGATATTGGGGCTTACTCCTGAAGGGGATGCCCAAGTTAAAGGATTATGATTGGGGCTTACTCCTGAGGAGGATGCCCAAGTTTGGGAACTTTAAGAATTTGGGGCTTACTCCTGAGGAAGATGCCCAGATTAAAGGATTTATAACTCGGGATTATTCCTGAAAAGGAGACCCAGGTTAAGGATTCTCTCATCTTAAAAGGATGAGGTTGAATGAACGAACTCTCAATCTTTGGTGACATAAAGATGTGTAAATCACTAGGTTTTGAGAGATATTCCACCGAATTCCTTTCAGATAAGGAAGTCAAAATCAAGAAATCATGCCATAAATGGCTTTGAAGAGTATCTTGAAGACTGAATCTTAAATAGGAAAGGTGAAATGGATTAAGAGGGGTAAAATGGGCAAGATGGGCACCCAAAAAGGTAGGGGCGCGCAAGTCTTGAAAGGCGCGCAAGTCTTGCGTGGGCGCGCAAGTATTGGTCGCGCAGGTATACCTGCGCGACACATGGTGTACTTGCGCGATTTTCAACCAGCATTGAAATACTTGAGCGACTCTTTATTAAACCCTTTAGAATCCTCTTGAGGTTCTTCCAGATAAGGGACGCACAAATTTCTATTGAAGGAATAAGGCGGCGCGCAAGTGTGACCAGTTCCCCTTAAGGGCTGGCCATTCAGGCGCGCAAGTGTTGATGAGTTTCAACACTTAGGCCTTCCTCCCTCTCTTTAGATCTTCCGTTCTAGGTAAGAAATTACCTTAGAAGTGTTCCGGAAGCTTTGAGAAGATACTTGGGCGTCGGGAGCTTCAATCCGAGTTTCTGAAAAAAGATCCTCTCGAATGGGGGGCCCACAGGGTCTATTTATAGGCAGGAGAAGACCCCGGCCGGTTACCGGGCGGTTATCACTTAGGTCGCGCAAGTCACTTGTGCGACCAAGAGTGTCGCTCAAGTGTACTTGCACGACAGTGATATAACTTGCGCGGTGCAGTTTCTGTTGATCCTTTCTTCCTGCCTTTGTCGATTTTTGATGTTTTCTTCAAAGGATGAATCACTTTGAGCTCAGATATTCCCTTTTCCGATCTTTAGATTCTGTGACGAAAGGAGCATCAACAAAAGTCCCCCCTCAGAGTTGGATCCGGAGAGAAATGAGGATTTGACTCTGAGGAAATCGAATCCATTCAAAGGAAAAGGGGGGCGCGCAAGTCTTCAGTGCACAGAGGGCGGCGCGCAAGTTTGCGTCGCGCAGGCCTTAAGCGCTCTGGGTACGGCGCGCAGATAGGCTTCCTGGCCTATAAATACACCGCTTTTGGCCGTGGATAACATCTGATCCCGAATTTCTCGAGCTCTCTCCGCGCAAGTCTTCCTCACCACGCAAGTCTCTTTTTTCACTGTTTCCTCGCTGCCGCGCTACTGTCAAGGTAATAGGGCTTGCGCGGTAATACATGCGTGACAAAAACTTGCGCGGCACATGTAACACTTGCGCGACATATCCATACTTGCGCGCCTTAATGCCTTAGCCAATTTTTTCCAAATTCTTTCACAAATTTTATGAAAAATAAACCCATTTAAGAGTTTAGTTTATTCAACTTTTTTGAAGATTTAATGGCTCTTAGACCTGGATTAATTGATGAATTGGCTAGCAAGCGGATAGATGATATGATGAATATCATTGGCCCTGATTACTATACTGTCAAAGATAGTACTCTTCCAGATTTGGCTAAGTATCTGAAGAAATATCATCGCAACTTTCCTCACTGCACTTATCTTCCTTTGTATGGCTATGGTCATCTACAAGAAGTCATTATTCCATAAGTAAAAAATTATCTTCCATTTTCGTGGTTTCAGAATTATATCAATTTTTCTTCAGCAAATATCTCAGGAGGAGGAGTATTTCTAACTGCTGGAACAGTGGAGAAGGCTTATGTGATGCATCATAGCCCTTGCACACCAGATCTGAAAAAACATACACCTGAGCTTCAACCACATTGTCATCCTTCAATCTTCCGAAATTCTCAGATGGATCAATCCAAAGGATGGAAGAAAAGTTGGGATTTCCGTCCGGGGGGAGGTGTGAAGCCAACTTGGATGTGGGCATACTGGGTGCGACAGACTTGCGCAGAGATTATCGAGGACCTGAAGAGAGCTGCAATATATGAGGCTGTTTGGATTGGGCAAACATATGTTTATAGACATGATAACTTCGTGCCAGAGATACTCAGCCACTGGAGCCCAGCAACTAATTCTTTCCATTTGACTCATGGAGAAGTAGGTATCAGTTTGTGGGATGTCCACAAGATTTCAGGAGCTCCAATCTTGGGCGATATGTATGATTAATTCATTCATCCCAAGGTGACTTGGAATAATTCAGAGAAGACTCCTGCTTTACCTCGAGAATTATTTAAAATCTTCCACAGGCTCAAGAGTTCAGAGACCTCATTAACTCATTTTAGAAAAGATATTCATTCGGAAGAATGGATGAATTTGTTTCTTACTGAGAAGAAAGGGATGGATCCAAAAGAAAAAGGATTTAAGAAAAAGAAATCCAAGGATACCAGGCCCAGATGTCCTACCACTTGTCCAAAACCTGAGAAGAGAGGAGCTCCTGGCACATTCTGGCCAACTCTAGAAGCAGGAGAGTTTGAAAAGTGGGGATATGAGGTGAACCAAAGAATTCCAAGGAAAACTCGTCTGGCGGGTTTCTTGGCAATGTGGCTCAGTGTTTATCTCTTGCCGGTCAGGGATTCGAAGGGAGGCGTTAGGCCAGGGACCTTCGTCATTGCGGAAAAGTTGGCTGAGGGAAAAATGGTTGGTTTAGCTACCACCATTTTAGCAAATATTCACAGGAGTTTACTTCACGTATTCGAGGGTAAATCTCCTTTAAGAATAGTGGGACCATTCCAAGTTTTGTGGGGATGGATTGCCACTCACTTCAGGACTTACAATGTACAGAATGGATTACAAATTCCTGGAAGCTCTTTCAGACCGTCAGTGCAAGGATTCTCTGGAATTTCTCCCTTAGATGTTAATGGTTATGACATGAAAGTAAGGCTGAGCATGTTTATGGAATTCAACTTCTTTCCCTATGGAAGTCCGCCATCCGGGCGGTTTGTTGATGATGGGACAACCCATTTGGATTTGAGGGCATACATGATAGCTTTCAGGGATGGCGTGTTAGTAGCCAGGATTGATGGAGAAATCATATGTGAGGCCTATGCTCCATATAGATTTGCACGCCAATTCAAATGTTTGCAACAGATTGTTGTATCCCCTCCGGTACATGTCAGGTTAGAGCAACATCCAATGGTTGCTCGACAACTATGGTTGCTGACATCAAGAGAGAAGACTGGGGCAGTATTTGATCTACCAGTTGAAAAAGTGGCACATAATCTGACTACATTTTATGCCGAACACTGGATAGCATCATACCCCAAAGGGATATTGAATCACCCAATATATCAAGTGGGAAAGAGGAAGAGGACTGTAGAGAAAGAAACCCTTCCTCATGAAGGTGACGCTTCTCCACCTGAAATAGGTTCAACAGAATCCTCTTCTAGAACTGATTCATCAGATTATCATGATAGGGATGATGAGGCACAACCGGCAGCAAAGCGGTTTCGTGCCCGATATAATCCTCCGGCCAGAATTAAAAGACCCACTCCATCAACTCCTGGTGAGTTATTTCATTGTAGTAATTTCAATCACTGCTACTTTATAAAGTAATAAGTCTTACTTTCTTATTCTCTATCGGTAGTTGCAGGAGCTGGGAAGAAATTAAAATCAAAGATTGTAGGACCTTCCTCACAGCCTTTATATCTAAGACCAGAGGCTGTTCAGCTATGGCAGAGCTTATACTGTGGTACTGAGACCGCCTGGCTGGATTTGTGTGAGGGCCTACAACTTCCTGGAATAGGAAATCTTGTAGCTTCTAAAAATCTTCAATACGGAGATAACCCCAATGAAGTGCGATCTTACATCAGAGAGCTGGAAATGCTCATATATGCCACTGATGACTCGATTCCTATCACCAGGCGGGTGAAGGAAATGATTGATCGTGGCGCCACTGAGGGGGCTGGTGGTTCTGGAGATGAGGAATGGCAAGAATACGTGGCTCCTGAAGATGTAAGTTTTCTTTCCTTATTTTCTTTGCAACTTGATTTCAGTTGAAGCTTTGTTACTTAAGGAAGTTATTTTCTTCATCTTGCAGCTTGCAAAGAAAGGAACTGGGGTTCCTTCGCCACAGTATAGCCCTGGTGGTACTGCTATCGGGGCTGCTGCTGATTCTCCTCGCGAACCAGGCGAGATATCTCTAGGCCAGCAGGCCATGAATGAGGCGTTGGACATAGCCTTCCATTATCCAATCCAAGTGCCAATAAGGGAGACTACTGATAATCCGAAAAAACAAAAGCATCCAAGGCAACGAAGGAGGAAATCCATAGCTAAACGTTTCATTAGCAGTGGTAAGTCCTTCGAACAATCATGAGTTTATACCCAAAATCATATGGTTACTCATATTTCTGAGGATTGCAGGGGCTTCTTCAATTTCCCCCTTGAGGGAAGGGACTGACCCTCCTTCAAAGGTCGTAGAGGGTGCTGTAGAACAATCACAGACCCAAGATGACTTGGTTTCTCCTGGATAAGAGCTACCATCCATTCCCAGTATCCCTCCTACTACTGAATATGCTTTCCAGGGTCAGGGGTTGCAGGACATAAGTCGACAAGAAGATGTAGAAAATGTTCCCACTGGTGAGACTAATCAAGATTCTGAAGTATCATTGGATGAAATGATGAATCAAGGAATGACTTTTGAAGAATTTTATGATCATGCTAAGTTGTCATATGATTTAGGAGACCTTGGGCGTGAGTTCTACCCTTCGCCCAATTTTTTTTTAAAAAAAATTACACTTCTAACCATGACGAAAAACAATATGCAGTTTCTTCCGTAGAAGCCGCTGAACTGCCAATGCCTGAAGAGGGTGTGGACATTGATGTAAATCCTACCATTGCAGAAACATTAGCTCAAGTATAGCTAAACCCAATAAACCCTCCTGAGACCCATCTTGAAAATCCTGTTGAAACCGGGAAATATGGGGAGAAGTCTTCTCAGGTTGCTGAACCACCCTTGGGTAAGGGATAACAATATTTGTGATTGTACTTTATTTGAAAGACAATCCATTCTTTTGTTATCCTTTAACGATAAATAAATCTTTCAATTAATCATGCAGGGCCATCAACTGTAATGGCTAGATCCGGAGATGAGGCATCAGCCTCTGCCCCAACGGGAATTGAAAGTGAAGAAGCACAAGTCAGGGGGGAAAGAGTAGGACAAGGCACTTCCTTAAGCGCATTAATTCCAGATTACATACCCCCCTCCGATGATGATGTTGAATCAGATCCAGAGATGCTCAAAGCGTTCATCTTTTCACGACGTAAGGCATGGAACAACATATGGAACATTATATCTGGGGCGCCTTTAGAAGAGCTACCATTGAAAATTCCTCGATTGTCATCCCCATTTGTTATACTGGGACTTGGTGGTTTTGGGTATGAAAAGATCCATGCCGCGGTGAAACAGATCATTTTCAGGAGGGAGAAAGCGCAGATAAGTCGCGAAGATTTGAACAGAGTGAAATTGTCAGTCAACATAGGCGAATTTGAGGCTGCGGTATCCCAAGATGAAGCTGATTATGCTTCCAAGATGAAGGATCTGAAGCAAAAAATCAAAGAAAAGGTCGTCCAGTAGGTGAAACTCCAGCAACAGTTAGATGCTGTTACTGGGGAACTTGATCAGCTTAACAAATCATTGGATGAAACTCATATGAATGGCATGAAAGCCATCACAGATGCTAAGAAGGCACTTCAGCAAGCTGAAAAGAGTGAAGCTGGTCAAGTTCACGAGCTTCAAGTAACTGCTGATAAGGCTCAGGATGCTATACATAAAATGAAGACTTATGTTGACAATCTTCTGTAATTCTTGAAAAAGAGAAGAGAATCCAGTATGTGGATGTCTTTCTATCTCTTGTATATCAATGAAAAACACTTTCATCTTCAATCATTTGTACCTGCATTCTTTCACTATCTGCTTCAATTTTACTTAAGCCAATGGGCCTAGTAAGCATAGTTTGATTTTTACTAGGATTATTTACAAATAACCCTACAAACTTTGAATATTTTAATTGCTCAATATTACCTAAATCATACAAAAAATGTATATTTAGTGAGATGGAAGTTGACTTTTATTCAGATTTCCTTTGTCTTTTGTGGGCAGTTTAAAGTCATGCATGTCAGACATAAAGGGGATAATGTTTAAGGTCGAAATAGATTTGACCAAAATGGATTAAAATGGATTCAATTCCTTGACAATTTATCTGAAAACATATTACTATACTCGAGTATGAGGAAAACAAAATGTAAACTATGGCTTAAGAATATTTGAATCTGAGGAATGATATGAAAAAGAGCTAAAAGGAATTAGAAGAAGTAGTTTCCAAGAATGAAGTTACTATTATTTAACAAAAACCGTTAGGGGGTTGAAATATGCAGGGCCACCTATGGGCATTGGCTGCATGGTCAAATAAATAGTATCTTTCGGCTTAAAAGTCTGTTATGTGGACTGTTTATGCAAGGCCACCTATGGGCACGTGCTGCATAGTCAGGCAAAAGAACTCTCAGAAATTTACTTTCCTAGTGCACAAAAGCCAGTGAAAGTTTATGGAGATTCAAATTTTCTAAAATATAGAGTTTGTTGTATGGAAAGAGGTACTTGAATATGGAGAAGATATTTTCGAACAAGAATATCGAAGAACTGGATGAATATCACTCCTACGAAGGTCTGACCCAAACGTAGGGAAGAAGAATAAACCATAGACTTGAATACTTTCAGATCATGAAAAAGGATTTGGGACAAATATGTTAAGGATGGCTATTTTTTGCGGATCCCTACATACTGTCATTTAAGACAAATAAGGACAAAAGAGGCATTCTTCCCAAGAATGAAGTTACTATTATTTAACAAAACCCGTTAGGGGGTTGAAATATGCAGGTCCACCTAAGGGAATTGGCTGCATGGTCAAATAAATAGCATCTTTCGGCTGACAAGTCTGTTATGTGGACTGTTTATGCAAGGCCACCTATGGGCACATGCTGCATAGTCAGGCAAAAGAATTCTCAGAAGTTTGACATTTTTTTGATTAGAAGTCATGAAAAGGGTTATGAAGATCTGAAAATATTTAAGGTTAGGATTATAACACATAAATATGGGTATTGTCCAATGTATATAGAGATACATAGGTCAATGATAACCATAATCATGTTGTGGCTGGGTCCTGAATTGAAACTTGGACTTCACTAGGTATCTCATAATAATGAGAATCAAGCCATACGTAGTTCTTGAAATGCAGTTTAACGTCGTGCAAGACGAAAGTATGAGTGATCTTAGTTTAGGGTCATAGAATTCGGACCATAATAATGAATACACATTGTGTGTTTTCATGAGGACTTTTCAGCCAAGGGACTGAAAGTGAAATTTGGGGTTAGGCCCAAAAGACTTGGGACTGGATTCGAGGGATACTCGAATATTCCTACGTATCCCATAAGGATGGGAATCAAGTCCACGTAGTTCTAGAATTACCCTTTGTACAAATTTGGTTCGTACATGTGAAGGGTGAAAGGGGACTTTAGTGAAATGATGGTTTAACCTAAGATAAAAAATTTAGGCATTACCATGTATGCACGTAGTTTTTTTGAAATGAAACATGATTGAAAAATCAATGTCAATAATAGTTCTCTCTCAAGTGAGGAAATCAAAGAATATTGTAGTTTATTGTCGTACCGGACAAAAGTGTTGTATAGTTTAACGTCGTATAACAAGGACGAAAGTGAATCAATGAAAAAAAAATATTGATTCTAGGGGCGGTTTCACAAATCAACATCATATGAGATGGTAGTGAATCGATGTGAAGAGATTGTTTTTGGCTTGAACCCTAGGAGGTTGCCTACATATCCAGCCTGGAGGGAAAGGATCAAAGTTCGTGTAGTTCAATTAAAGAATGAATTAATGATCAAGTTTTTCTTGGGGACAACGATCTAATTAAAATGTTTTTGGGACTTACACATGGTTAGTGACCCAAAGGGAGTGTTATGGTTGATGTTCGCTCTAAGCTCACGTGAGTCATACTCGGTGTGAGAAACAAGAGGTAACAATAACCTTAACGATGCACAGTTTAATGTCATGTAGGACATATAAAGGGACTATGTAGTTTAAAGTCTTACAGTTAGGACTATTGGTATAAAATAGTTTAACGTCATATTGGACGAAAGGGGGACTGTGCAGTTTAATGTCATGCAGTAAGGACAAAATAACACACCATTTATGTCATGTTAGATGAAAGTGCGAATAGTTTAAGGTCAGATGCATGGACCGTGGATGGTGCAGTTTAATGTCATGCTGGACCTTTGATGATTATATAGATTAACGTCTTTCCGGATGTGAGGGACTTTTATACAGTTTAGCGTCATGTAGTTAGGACGTCACAGTTTAACGTCTTGCTGGATATAAGGGATTTGCAAATAGTTTATGGTCATATACATGGACCAGGGATGATGCAGTTTAAGGTCATGCTGGATGGTTTAGGGAACTTTTTCACAGTTTAATGTCGTGTGGGACGAAGTTGCAGTTTAAATTCATACTGGACCATTGCTGTATAGTTTAACGTCATATAGCAAGGACGAACTGGTGCTGTACAGTTTAAAGTCATGTAGCTTGGACTAAGGTGAACCAATATGAGGATATCAGTTCTGGGGACTTTTTACAGTTTATCGTCATGCTGGACGTTGGAAGTGACACACAGTTTAATGTCATGTTGCTAGGACATAATATAGTTTAATGTCATTTAGGACAAAATATAGGAACTTCTGTACAGTTTAGCATCATGTAGATAGGAAAAAATACAGTTTAGTGTCATGTAGGACATAATATGAACCAATGTGACTTTTTTGGCTCTGGGAACAATATTTTGTGTTTATACAAAATACTTCTTCAGAAATTTGGCATTAGTTGGAGTCGTGATGTGTTCTCCATCCATTGAGATTAGAGAATACGCTCCATTGGAGTAGACCTTATGTATTGAATAAGGTCCTTCCCATTTTGGTTCACGCTTGGGAGGCTTCTTTCCTGGTATCATTGGTGCTCTGAGAACCAATACCAATTCTCCCTGAATGAATGAACGAAGATGAACTTTTTTGTTAAAAGCTCATGCTATTCGATTCTGATAGATTTCCAAGTGGTGAAAAGTGCACAATCTTTTCCCATCTAACTTTTCCAATTCATTCAACCGCTTTTGGGATTGCTCATCTGTAGATAACTGATCACAAATGGCTATTCTGAGTGAGGGCAATTGAACTTCAATTGGCAAGACTGCTTCTGTTCCATATACCAATGAATATGGAGTTGACCGCGTTGCATCACGAGTGGTAGTCCGATAAGCCCATAAAGCATGAAAGAGTTTATCAGGCCATGACTTTTTATCTTTATCCACCACCTTTTGCAGTATATTTGAAAGAGTCTTGTTGAAGGCTTCTATCTGGCCATTAGACGCCGCATGATATCGAGATGAATGGTTGGACTTAATGTTGTATTCTTGATACAATTTCTTTACCTCAGAAGAACAGAAGTTGGTTCCGTTGTCCATCAATATGGTATGAGGGACACCAAATCTAGTAATGATGTTATACTTGATGAAGCTAACAATGCATTTAGAACTGACTTCTTTGAGAGGTACTGCCTCTACCCATTTGGAAAAGAAATCAGTAGCAGTAAGAATGTACTTAAATTGCTTGGCCGTAGCTGAAGGGTAAGGTCCCACCACATCCATTCCCCATGTGGAAAATGGCCATGAGTATTTAGCTGTATGAAGGAACTCTGGAGGTTTATGAATGAAGTTGGCATATAATTGGCATGAATGACACTTCTTTGTGAAATTAACACAATCTTGTATCATTGAAGGCCAAAAGTATCCAGGCCTTCGAATTTGATCAGACAGTCTATGTCCAGACTGGTGGGCACCACAGACTCCTGCATGCACTTCTTTTATGACAGCCATTGTCTCTTCACCATCAATACATCTGAAGAGAACTCCATCAAAACCACGTTTGTAGAGAATTTTCTCGAGGTGGTTTGGGCTATCATAAAGAGTAAAATTGACCACACGTCGCCGGATTTGTTCTTTCTCGGCTCTATCAGGTGGAAGTGTTCCATTTTGAAGGTATTACCTGATAGGTGACATCCATCCTGTAGTATGACCATACGGTTCAGGAATGGGACTAATTTCATTAATTTCCTCTGTTCTGACTTGAACATAAGGTGAAATTGCACGACGGTGGGCAATACAGATGGTTGTCTCGTCCCGATTTGGATCTGCTAAAGCTGCGGCTATATTAGCCAGTGCATCAGCTTGAGCATTTTGTGATCTTGGGACATAAGAAAATGTTGGTTCTGAATGGAATTCCGACATTAACTCTCTGACGTAATCATACAAAGGGATTAATTCCTCTTTTCTGATGGCATAATCCCCATTGACTTGTTTGATTACCAGGTCTGAATCACCTTTCACCTTTAAGTGATTTACTTGTGCTTGAAGCGCTAACTACAAGCCTGTAATGAGAGCTTGGTATTCAGCTTCATTATTGGTACCACCTTCCCACAACAAAAAGGAATAAGGTAACACTGCCTTATCTGGAGAAATGAGCACAATTCCTAAACCAACTTTGTTGAATTTAAGATTTTCCATTTTCTTCCCTGTTGGACTTCTAGAAGCACCATCAAAATACATTTCCCATGTTTGAGGACTCTCTTGAATAGAGAAAACTTCCTCATCAGGGAGTTCGATATCTGAATACGTGTCTTCCACTAAAGGATGTTCAGCCAGGAAATCAGCCAGAGCTTGGCCCTTAATTGCCTTTTGAGACACATACTGAATGTCAAACTGCTGTAGAATAACCGCCCACCTTGCCAGACATCCTGTAAGCATTGGACGACTAAGGATGAATTTGAGCGGATTATTACGAGATACCAATTGGACCTCGTGATGTTGCAGGTAGTGTCTCAGTTTCTAAACTGCAAAGAATAATGCTAAGTAGCACTTTTCAATACTTGAATACCGGGTTTCTGCTTCAAGCATAGTTCTACTGAGATAGTAGAGACTATTTTCATTCCCAGCATCATTCTTTTGAGCGAGAAAGGCACCCAATGATTGCTCTAAAGCTGTCACATAGAGGATAAGCGGTCTACCCTCAACAGGTGGCATGAGTACTGGTGGACTCAAGAGGTATTTCTTGAGAACATCAAATGCTTCTTGACATTCTTCAGTCCACTGGTAAGTGACTCCTTTCTTCAATAATTTGGTAAAGGGTAAACTTTTGCCTTCCAAATTGGCGATGAAACGCCGAATATAGGCTAATTGTCCTTGAAGTCCTCTTAATTCTTTCAAATTCTGAGGAGGTGACATACCAAGGATTGATTTGGTCTTCTCAAGATCGACTTCAATACCACGATGGCGTACAACAAAGACGAGGAATTTTCCTGAGGTTACCCCAAAAGCACATTTTAAGGGGTTCATCTTCAAATTATGTTGTCGAAGCTTGTGGAATATGAAATCCAAATCAGCCAAGTGATTAGAACGTTGTTTGGATTTAACCACCAAATCATCTACATAGCATTCAACAAACTTCCCTAAAAGAGGTTTGAAGATACGATGCATGGCGCGTTGATATGTTGCACCTGCATTCTTTAAACCAAAGGGCATCACCCGGTAACAAAACACACCTTGAGGAGCTCTGAAGGCTGTATATTCCTCATCTTCTGGGGCCATTCAGATTTGATTATATCCGGAATATCCATCCATGAAAGAAATTACTTCATAGCCAGTCGTCGCATCAATTAAGAGTTCTGTAATCGGAACTGAGAAATCATCTTTAGGACAATACCGATTAAGATATCTGAAATCGATGCAAACCCTAATTTGTCCGTTCTTCTTCTTTACAGGGACAATATTAGCCAACCACTTGGGATATTGAACTTCTCTGATGAAGTTGGCTTTGATCAGCTTATCCACTTCAGCTTCAATTTTGGAAGCATATGTTGGGTGTGTTCTTCTCGCGGCTTGCTTAAAACCTCGATGTTCTTTTGGTAAACCCAAATGATGAGTAGAAACATCAGGATCAAGTCCAGGCATTTCTGTATAATTCCAAGAAAAAATATCTTTATTTTGCTTTAGAAAAGAAATATACATCTCTTGCTCTTCAAGTGTCATGGCCGCACTAATTAAAGTGGGGCGTGGATCTTTCTCTGTACCCAGATTTACTTCTCTGAGTTCATCCACAGTGGTAGAGATACCCTCTTCAAATGCTGGAGGAGCATCTCTAAGATCTTCCTCTTCCTCTTCATCATGTGTTATTTCTTCCGTTTTTACTTGCAAAGTAGATGAAAAAACGAAATTCTCATGATCATAAGAGATGTCAAAATTTTCACATTTTGAAGAAGAAGCTTCCATTTCCGACCCTATTGATGATAAAGGGTCTTCTTTGGGAAATAAAGAGGAGATGATGGATTGAGAATCAACATCATTATTCACCTCTCGTGTTGCTATAACTTCTTCTGGCCTGATTAGGGAAGTATAGACTTGTTGGACTTCAGCAGATGAAATGAAAACGTCACCACTTATGCTTTTATCACTGCTTGGTAAGTTACCAATTTCTCCCATGTTGTCTGGCTCGATCGCCGTAATTGACATTATGGATCTTTCCATAAGAGTATTTTGATTTGGGCATATTTTTTCAATTTGACTGATAGGTAACACATAATCTGTACTCACATGTAAAAATGGATTTATTGGAATTTTCTCCAAACCATATGGAGCATTAACTTTGGTAATTTCCTTCATTGTAGATTTTTCTCTTCCCTTCATGTGATAAAATTCTGCCTCAATGTATTGAGACTCACATGTATTGAACGGGGCCTTATCACCATACAATGTTCCAACTTGACCATTGAAACAGTATTTGAGACATTGATGGTATGATGAAGGAATAGCTGCATGCTGATGTAGCCAGGGTCTTCCAAGCAAGACGTTGAAAGCTGAGTCTTGATCAACAATCATGAAATCCGAATTGGATACAAGATCTCCAAACTGGGTTCTGAGTGTAACTTCGCCCAGTGGTTCTTGTTCATTTTTATCATATCCTTGTAACATCATGGTAGAAGGAGATAAATCAGATTCCATGGGGACCAATCGACGAAGTGTACGAATGGGCATGAGGTTGACTCCTGAACCATTGTCAATGAAAAATCTTCGGATATCTACACCATTGACTTTTCCAGATAAGTACAAAGGTTTTATGTGCCCATGCACAACATCATCTTCATCTTTATCAGTAAAAGATATCACTGCATGGAATTCTGCATGATTATTCTCTATGTGATAGATTTCAGCTGCAGCAATTTCAGCTTCAAACTCCTGAGGACTTGACAAAGTTTCGATGAGTGCTTCCAGAAGATCTTTTGACAGATTCAATGCATCTAAAATTGATAACTTGGCTGGTAATTGGGCCAAGTGTTTCAATATATCATACTTTTGATCTAGAGGTCTGCGTTTCCCAATAGAAATATGCAGTTTAGCAGGTACCTTGGAAGAAGATGCTTTGGAAGCTGATGCATCTTGTATTGAAGTTGGCAACATCCTTGGTTTTGGAAGATTAGACTGATTAGATCCATTTACTTGCTGAGATAAAGAAGATGGAATCTTTAATCGGTCTTCCAAAATAACTGTGCCAAAACTGAGTTGGCCATTGGCAGAAGAACTTGCTTGTTCTTTTTGAGCTCGCTGAAGGGCTCTACCACGAGTTTCTGCTGCATATACAGTGCTAGCAGGGGTAAAATTAGAGTAGTGGCTTCGGAAAGATCCACGTCTTCCCCTGTATCCTAAACCTCTAGAACTTACTCGGATTCTCTTATTTAATACAAGGAATTCAGGCTCATCAAGACTGGAATATGGATCTGTTAATTGAATCATATTAACAGAACCAAAGATTAACTCTTCGTCTGATAAAGACTCTGCCTGGTTAGCCTGTTTAGGCTGTGCCGTTTGGTGGGACGGTGCCCGTGGCTTTGAAGTAGATGGCATGAAATCTGCAAGAGTCAAAGACAATTTAGGCTTTGATACATACTCATCTTCTCCTGATTCCTCTTTCTTCTTTGAATTGCGCTGCCCTTTTGAGGATTTTTCTTTTGATGGAGGCTTTACTGCATCTTTTGTAGGAGACACAATTGGATTCTTCAATTGTGTTCGCAAAATGGAATGGGTCCGATTGATTGTCTTTCTGAACATCCAATCATCATATTTTTTCACAGTTTTGCTTTTGACTTCCTGCCACTCGCCTCCTTCCTCTGGATCTGTAGCGGTAATACACGATACATGAGCTGAAGAACCCTTCAATTTGACTTGTCCCAAGTCGACCATCTTTTGCAGGAGGTCTTTAAAGACAAAACACTCCTGGATGGGATGCCCCAACATTTGATGAAAGGGACAATAATTGGGACGGTCTTCATCTCCTTCCTTGTTTGGCCTCTTGGGCACTGGTAATTGAACCAAATTATTTTCCAGAGCTGAAATGAAGTAACCAGAAACTTGCTCACTTCGGAAAGATTATGTTTTACTCTTCAAATCCTCAAATTGTTTTCGTCGTTGATCTCTTTGATCATTTGGACGAAACAACCTTTGTTGTTGGCGTTCAGGAGGTGGAGCCCTTCGAGAAGATGAAGGTTTTGAAGTAGAAATAGGTACAGGTGCTTGTTTAAGCATAACTGTAGCAGTTTCTGCTTTACCCATTCTCCTTCCTGGAGCTGATGGAATTATATGAGATTTAACCTTAGCCTGTATAAGGGAATCTTCAATCTGTTGAGAGATTGAAGTAAGGTCTCGAAACCCTCCTGCGTATTTCACAGGGATCAATGGCGTGCGTAATTCGTCACGCAAATTTGCCACACAGATTGGCAACAATTCCTCCTGAGAGAGTGCTAAACTCAGGGAATACGTTAATCCCTTCCAACGAGCAATGAAATCAGAGACTCTTTCATTCTCCCTTTTCTTGCAGTTTGTAAGATCGAAAACTGTTGTTTTTGGCAAAGTTGAGCTAAACTAAAGAAGGAATTTTTGACGAAGATCCTCCCATCCGATGACTGACCGGGATTGCAAGCTTGTATACCAGACAAAAGCTGGTCCTTGCAAGGTTCGCATGAAGCATATGAGTTTCACTACTTCTTGCTGCTCTGGAGTTCCCATCATAGGATCACAACAAGACACGTAATGCGTCAAATGTTGTTCAGGGTCGCCTGATCCATTGAATGTAGGGAAAACAGGGTTTCCAAAACTGGATGGAGGAGAAATTGAATCTACCCATTCAGGGTAAACTTTCTTTTCAGGTTGAACTTGCGCCCGTTTCCATTCCATAGTTTCTAATCGAGCTGTTAATGACTCAATAGTAGTTATTAACTTTTGAGAAACATCAGGTTGAACTTGGTTTTGGGTAGGTGCAATGAATGGAGCTTGGACATATGTGGTGGTTGGTGCTGCAACTGATGTTAGTGCTTCCAACCGTTGTTGCGTTTGACCCGTAGGATTAGACCTCTGAGGGTGTACTGATAAAGGAGGATATTCCTGATCCATCTCAGTAGTTACAACAAATTCCTTCAGCTGTCGGACTTCAGCATTCTTAAGAAGAAGACTACTCTAAAGTAGTTCTGCATTCAACCTTCTTAATTCTTTCATTTCTTCCTCCTGTTGTGCAAACCTTTGCTCTAATGAGAGAGATTGACCTCCTTCAGAGGAAGGGTGTGAAGTAACCTGATTCTTTCCTTTCCCCTTATTGGATCCTTTTCGGAGAGGGGGAAGTGGGTTACTTGAAGGAATACCCATATTTTTGGTAATCCTTTGATTACGTGTGCGCACACCTTCTTCATTTAGGTCTGTGTGCACAACTTCTTGAGAAGGAACCTCTTCGTCTGATCCCTCTGATTGAGCCTCATCTGGTGAATCAGCAGCAACAGCATTGATGACATTAATGGATGCATATTGCATGGAATCCTTTCTATCAGCATTTCTGTGATATTGTCTTCTTCCATGTCCATGATGAGACATGGAATTCCGTTGACTTTATCCCTCAGGAACTTCTTGGAGAACCGTCACTTGGAGAGAATCTCCTGATAGCTTGGCTCTTCGTTCCTCTTGAGGCTTATTCCCTAATCGATAGAATACTGACTTTCTCTGAGGGAGGGATTGAGGATTTGAAAAAGTCCCCAGTCCGGTGGACTGGGGATGTTCCTGCTGCTTCCGCTCAACTCCTCGAATCCCATTTGTTGACTCTGAGGGTTGGGTTAGAGAAGTCCCCAGTCTGACAAGCTGGGGTGTCTCTTGACATGCTATGTCTGAGATCTTCTTAAAATCTCTCTTGATCTTGTGATTCTTAGTTCGGAAATTAGCTGGATGCATTAACCTGTATCCACTTTTATCACCTGGTTCAACAGACCGTTGGATGATTTCCGAAACTTCTGTCATTTGATGACGTGTTTGCTCTAGACGAGAGGCTTGTGCAATATTCTCTCCTGCTTGATGTAGGAGCAATTCAACAACTTGTTCTCTATACAATTGATTTCGAGAGGAACTAGTTGAAGCCTATTATTGAGAAAGCTTTTGATTATGAACAAAGCCCATTGACTGTGGCCGGCCATGGGCAATAACATTGCAAGAGACCATTTTCGGCGGGCTTTGCTGACTGGAAATCACTGTGAAATGTAGTGCTCCGTGAACACCCCATCCTCTGATATGAACATCAGATGGAGCATTGGAAATTAACTGACGCAATTTTATTAGTGCTCCAAGGCATGAACGTTGAAGGGTTCTCTGTTGCTTTTCAGCCTTTGGATACCGAGAGACTGATAGAGATGCCAAATCAATCTGGCGTTGTAGCCCTTCTATTATCTTAAGATGATTTTCATATTCATCATAAGATAATACCTTCTTCTTCAATTGACAAAGAGTCTTCCATATGTTGAGACGAATATCATGGATTCCATCATCCGTCAACATCTTTGGAATGTCGTACTGGGAGTCAGCCAAAGGCCAAAACATGACTGGTACTTCACCTTTTGTCAGTTTTTTCCTCATGTTCAGCATTTCCTCTTTATCATTAAATGAAAATTCTTCTACCTGTTTTGACCAGAGTTGGTGTTTCCTTGTTGCTTCATTGGATTCAACAAGACTGGTAGATAGATCATTAATCAAACTAGAAGATGCATGACTTAGGGGTGGTTCGGAGAATGACCTACACCCTAGGCTATCTTCTGATTGAGAAAGTATTTCACTTGTTAGCGATAAAGCATCAGACATGACTGGTTTCGCATTTGCAAGTGCCTCAAGATAAGAGGGCTTTCTCGGCACTACATTATCCACTGGAGTATTTTCCAGGCAATGTGAATCACTACTACGGAGAGGACTTTCATAGCGAAGTTCATCATCATGGGGAGGACCACCATAATGGGTTACAACAAAAGATGAAATCTCTTGCTCCTTGGTCTTATGACCACACAGAGGGTTCCTGTGGTTCTCATCTGAAGAAGAAACTTGAAGATTGACCGAACTTTCATGAAGCAAGCCTTCATGAGGAAGTGTCTGTTGAAGACCTTCAAAATTAATTTTCCCGTTATTGGGAACTGAGGGAGTAGAATCTTGAATTCCGACAGATAAATGTCTGAGGGCTTCAAGAACTCCAGCATCGAGCAAGACCTTGTTGCAGATTTTCCTTTGATCTCCTGACTGTGCTGGGCGGATTTTTTTCTTAGATGCCTTCTTACTCACTTTAGAAACCACTTGTTGACGAAAGTGGTTACTCTGAGCAGGTGTATGTTCCTGATCAGGAAAGATTGTCAGGTTAGGCTGACGATCTACACTCAAATAAGGTGTATGTGCCTGACTTGGTTGTCCGTATGATATGGGGGTGTATGCCCCATAACCCTATTGGACTGGAACAGATGTGTGTGTCTGTTCCGGATTGAATCATTGATGTGTCACTCCACTGCTAGGGATAGATTTATGTGTCTGTCCCTGAGATGATGCTGAAGCTGTTATGATATCCTGGCAAGCATCCAGAATATGAGCAGGAATTTGCTTCTGCTCTTTCACCATTGACAAAATATTTTTGGTGACTTTAGCCGCCGGAACGGGGATATACGTCCATTCCGGGCTTGGAGTAGGTGTATGTGCCTGCTCCTATCCTCCTTTTCCTGTCAGTGAATCCTGACAGTACTCAAGTGTGGAGGCAGAGAGTTGAGTCTGCCTCCTGTTTGTCGTCGGGGCTTTTCGACTGACTTCTCCGTGCGCTACCAAGCGAGACTGTTGGTAGGATTGATTAGTATTATCAGGTGTATGTGCCTTCTGATTACACTTCGCCAAACGTGGTTGATGAGATCCATCATATGTAGTCAGACGATCCTGCTGACTAACTGGTGATGTATAAGCAGGTGCATGTTCCTGCCTATGGTACTCCGCCGGAATTGCCTGGCGGGATTGGCTTGATGCTGCCAGACGAGTCTGGTGGACAACGGAATTAAAACGGGCAGGTGTGTATGTCTGCTCATTGTTCTCCACCAAGTTAGGTTGGTGGACTCCATCATATGTAGTCAGGCGAGCCTGCTGACTAACTGATGATGCATAAGCAGGTGTATGTTCCTACCTATAGTACTCCGCCGGAATTGCCTGGCGGGATTGGCGTGATGCTGCCAGACGAGTCTGCTGGACAGTGGAATTAAAACGGACAGGTGATTGTGCCTGCTCGTTCTTTGCCACCAAGTTAGGTTGGTGGACTTCTCCGGAGATGGCAGGGATGACAACCTGCCTATTTTTAATCGGATTCCATCTCTGGAGGTTCATCTTTCCTGCTCGGGTTCGAGGAACCTGAGCTGAATGCCTGGAGTCGGTACCCTCATCATGTTGAGGGCGCACTACCACACGAGTCTGGTGGCGATTGTTGATCGGAGCCCTCAGGAAGGACTCTTGTCTTTTTGAATTAAGGTCCTGAGGGACCTGCTTATTCACTTCCTCGGAGTAAGGGAGTGAATGGAAATTGCGTTCCGGGGATAACGACCCAAAACGGTTGGAGACGGTAGTCAGCACCGCCTGCTTCTTGATCGCTGGCCGCTGTTGTCCAGACGACCAGGTAGATTTGTTAACTTGGAGGGCTTGACGAGCGGCCTCCAGAGTTGGGATAGTACCGTTGCGACGGTACTCCTTAACCAGTGCATTAGATCCCAGCGTTGAAGACGCTGAGTTGGTGATGTCATCCTCAGAGCGGACGACGTTCCAGCAGGAGTAGCAGCATTGGTTTTCACAGCAGCAGACCTCACAGTAGAGGTTTTCACAGCAGTAGTATTCACAGGGGTGAATTTAAGGAAAGCCATTTTTCAGAAGATCTTGAGAAAAGAGTGCCTGTTCCATATAACAGACATAATCAATATGAATCCGACCACTGCATCTTTTGGATAAGCACACGTCAATGATTGATTTGTTGGATCAAGGGGCCTAACAAATAAGAAGAACATCACTTTAAGTTGGTTAAGGATTCACGTCAGGTTCACCATTTTTTGTTTCGCACAGATTCCGGGGATGACCTCCTGGACGGGAGATTCAAACGTTCCGATCGGTTTCTAGAGGGTTTGTTCATAGAACCAGAAACATCCAATGATTCCACATCCGTTTGGACGTACTTTCCAAAGGTAGGCTCTCATTAGCTTGTGGACTATTGAGGCTTAGGAATTTGCATTGGTCGATAGGATGGGAGGTCGGACTCATCACACCTTTTTGAGGGGAATTATTGTCTACTCCGGGAGTCTCTTTATAGATTTAAGTTATGTTCGTGAATCCTTATTACATTACCAAGTATAAAATGAGCTTTCCTTTAGTTTTAACAATCAATGATTAAATATTCAAGAAATTTAGAGAATATTTTATATGTATTCGAGGTTCTTCATCAATAGAGAATCATCTATATCTGTTTAGAGATTCTTGGTCAATGGTATCCTTTAAAACATTTATATAAAAGTCTCTTGGTCATTATGATGACCAGACTGGTTTTAAAGACACTCAGTGGGGAACTTGATGTTTATCGTCATTCAGAAGGACAAGGATTATTTCAAAGTTGGGATCGAACCCATAAATGGGCTACCTACATATCCTTTGTTTTGGAAAAGGAATCAGAACCCACGTAGTTCGAGTAATGGAGTATGATGTTTATGATTGATGGCTCAAAGAAGAATGTCATAATTACTTTTACACTCTAAGCTCACGTGAGTCATGCTCGGTGTGAGAAACAAGAGGTATTGGTAAAAATTAGACAATTGTGGCATGAAAGATACAATCATAAGAAATTGTTTGGGGCTTATGTATGTATGACTGCCCAAAATAGATGAAGGTTTAGGATTTACTTTAAGGGAGAAAATCCAGGAACATGGTCCATAAAGGTATATATGCTTTATGGAGATTTGAATACTCTAATCTCGGGGCTTACTCCTAAGGAGGATGCCCAAATTAGGAGGGGACTTATGATTGGGTTTTAATCCTAAGAAGGATGCCCAAAATTATGACTGGGACTTATTCCTGAAAAGGAGGCCCAGGATAGGGGGTTTGGGGCTTACTCCTGAGAAGGATGCCCAAGTATTTGAGATTGGGGATTACTCCTGAAGAGGATTCCCAAGTTAAAGGATTATGATTGGGGCTTACTCCTGAGGAGGATGCCCAAGTTTGGGAACTTTAGGAATTTGGGGCTTACTCCTGAGGAAGATGCCCAGATTAAAGGATTTATAACTGGGGATTATTCCTGAAAAGGAGACCCAGGTTAAGGATTCTCCCATCTTAAAAGGATGAGGTTGAATGAACGAACTCTCAATCTATGGTGACATAAAGATGTGTAAATCACTAGGTTTTGAGAGATATTCCACCGAATTCCTTTCAGATAAGGAAGTCAACATCAAGAAATCATGCCATAAATGGATTTAGAGAGTATCTTAAAGACTGAATCTTGAATAGGAAAGGTGAAATGGCTTAAGAGGGGTAAAATGGGAAAGATGGGCACCCAAAAAGGTAGGGGCGCGCAAGTCTTGAAAGGCGCGCAAGTCTTGCGTGGGAGCGCAAGTATTGGTCGCGCAGGTATACCTGCGCGACACATGGTGTACTTGCGTGATTTTCAACCAGCATTGAAATACTTGAGCGACTCTGTATTAAACCCTTTAAAATCCTCTTGAGGTTCTTCCAGATAAGGGACGCGCAAATTTCTATTGAAGGAATAAGGCGGCGCGCAAGTGTGACCAGTTCCCCTTAAGGGCTGGCCATTCAGGCACGCAAGTGTTGATGAGTTTCAAAACTTAGGCCTTCCTCCCTCTCTTTAGATCTTCCATTATAGGTAAGAAATTACCTTAGAAGTGTTCCGGAAGCTTTGAGAAGAGACTTGGGCGTCGGGAGCTTCAATCCGAGTTTCTGAAAAAAGATCCTCTCGAATGGGGGGCCCACAGGGTCTATTTATAGGCAGGAGAAGACCCCGGGCGGTTACCGGGCGGTTATCACTTAGGTCGCGCAAGTCACTTGCGCGACCAAGAGTGTCGCGCAAGTGTACTTGTGCGACAGTGATATAACTTGCGCGGTGCAGTTTCTGTTGATCCTTTCTTCCTGCCTTTGTCGATTTTTGATGTTTTCTTCAAAGGATGAATCACTTTGAGCTCAGATATTCCCTTTTCTGATCTTTAGATTCTGTGACGAAAGGAGCGTCAACAAGGGGCTATCAATTTCATGGAATCAAATTAATATTTTAAATTTTAATGAAATTTCCCAACTTGGAAATGTAATAGAATAATTTCATAAAAAATATCATATTCAATACCATGTGAAAAATCAATTATACCACCTACCCAAATATTATTGATGAACATCCACAAAATATTATACATCAATTCGATGTATAATCACTAAATTAATAAAGGACAAATAAAATCTTGGATTATGATCTAATAAAACAAGATCCATTAAAACATAGATCTGAAACATGAAAAATAAAAGAAATATTCAATCTAAAATGAGAGTGAAATATGGTAGAGAGAGAATCCAAATAAATGAAGATATAAATTACTAGAGTGTATTTTATCCTTTCCTTGGATCTTAGATTCGCCAAGAAAGGGGTTTTAGGAGCCTTTGAATCCACCTTTGAGACACCAAATTAAAATAAATTTATATTGGAACATAATTGGGTAATTAGGGATATAAACCTAGTTTCTAGTAAATTTATATTTTAATATCATATAATTAAATAACCATGCATAGAAATTATTAGATGGGATTCATGTTTAAGAAATATATGCTCCCCAACCATGCACCCCTATAGTTTGGGATTTTTAGTAACTTCTAGACGGTCACATGCTTTTCCAAAACACTCACAAATGATAAAACCCCCACTAGTTGAGGGTTAATAGTTTTGGTAGGGAGGGTTTAAGGTTTGGTCTAATTGTGAGCCCCTTCTTGTAGATCACAATGTGGTACTCTGTTTTGTAGTGAAAACCATACAGTTTTCCCTAATTTTTTGACAACCATGAACAACCACATAGGCATAAAAAATTATATAAAATCACCCAAGAAACTCCAAAGAATGACCCAACCAAGATATTATAAAAACAAAGGTAAAATAATACCTAAAAATGGACAATAGACATCTTCTTAAAGATCAATACCATAAACCTTTTCCCCAACTTCATCAAAATATGTTTGATTTATATAGTTCATTGCATAGTGGGATTCATATAGATCTATCTAAATTCCTTAGTGAACATTATTATTGTATGAAATCTCAAATAGAGGAATGTGTATATATAAAGCATGTTCAATGTCTATAGAACATTATGTCCACATATCTTCTAGGGTTTGAATTTTTATCTCAGACTGACCATCTATTTAAGGATGATACGTAGTACTAAAACTATACTCCATATATAGGACCTTTTAAGGAAATCTCAATAACATCAAGGTAAAACACATATCCTGATCATACATAATATAATGTGGTACTTCATACAACCATAACAATTTATTATGATACATACATGAAATATTATCCATTGTGAAATTTTAATTTATAATAATAAAGTGTGACACTTTTTTGAGGTGGTTGATAAGAACTCATATGGAATTGATCGCTGTAGATTTTTTGGAGAGCTTAATGATAAAATCAGTGGTGATATGTTCCTATTTATAATCTAGTATGTGTAATTTAATTATCATCAACTTATAACCATAAAATTATTTTATATCATGTACTAAGATACAAACTCTGCTATATCTCATTTCATAACATCCTATTAAAAATAATCATTGAAATCTCTATAGATCTTTGTAATTCTAGGTTGAATAGAGAATGAGGAACTATTAACATATTCTAATATATCCTTCTTCAAATGTTTTATGGATGGAAAATGTTATGGTTCTTAATAATTATAAAAACATTACAATCGACTTTTTTAATCAGGAAATTATTTTACCATCATTTAGAGATCCAAATCATCATTCTGCACCACTTTTATCCTCACATGGATAGATTATTCATTATATTTTTTCTAAAAAAATAATATTTTTTCCACATGCTTAAGATTTCATGTTCCATATGTTATAAATCAATAAATGTAAGATCTTTTTTGAACCTCATCATGGATTTTCTTACATGATGTTTTTGACTCAAAGAATATTCTACCTTAATCACTTTCCTAGGGTGATAGTGTATTGAGAAATCATAATTATTAATTAGCTCCAACAATATTCACTAAAGAATATTAAATACTTTATAATTGATACTAACTATAAAGATCCATATCATAGTAGCCCAAATCTAGTAGTTACATTACTACATTGTCATAATATACAAGGGATCTCAACCCAATCTTCCAAATAGTTTAGTCATATTGGTAAATTAGATAATTCTTAAACCACATATTACATTTTCAAACATAAAATAAAACAAAATCAGATTAATAATTCTACATGCTTGAAATCATTTAGATATTTTTCCATCATATAATAGGAATGGAAAAAAAATATTAGTGATCTCAGTTTATTAGTAAGGGTTACCTATAGTGGAATCTATCATGAATTAATAAATCATAATCATTATGTAAAGGTAAATAATAGAGAAAGAATTAAATTTAATTACTTCAATGTCATTATTTGATAAGGAATCATAAATATGTATTTGTAAATAACTATAAACAAATTTCATTTACTCAATAACTTGATCAAAAAATAAATACATGGATAATATCAATGAAAACAATATGATATGTAATAGTAACTGAATTTTTAGTGAAATAAATTCTTAATAATGTGCGTAATGATCTCATACATCATGATAACTATATCATCATGAACTTTCAAAAGATGACTAAAAATTATTTGTAAAACCCCCACATAATTCATTCTTATTGATTCAACTCATGAGAGAATCAATACATCAAGGGGATACATAAAACTAGGACCCAGCAATAATTTCATGTCCAATACATTCCTTATATGTAAAATGATACACTAAATTCATGAATAAAATTCCTTATCAAAAAAATATTTTCATGATTAATGAATACAAACTCATACATGCTTTTTCTATTCAATTAACTAACATTCATAGTAAAAATCAATATGTATAAATGATATAATATTTAAGAAAACAAATTTATCCATGACAATGAATAAGTTTATTCAAGTGAAATGTAATATTAAATGATCATAGAAATGTGAATGTTTTTAAGGTGAATGAAAATGATTATAACTTGATCAATAATGTAAATATCAGTACATTCATTATTCAAAATTATTATAAACCATACACAGAAATAATAATGATGGTATCGTTTAAAAATATCCTAAGAGCAGTATATGTCAGATAAAGGGTTTATTTCATTGATGAATTTAAAAACCATTAAGATATCATTATAAAATTCTTGGGGATAATATCCTTTATCTTTGAAAATCAAAATTAAAAACTAATCATTTCCACAATATTATAAAATTTTTTTTATTGAAAATAATAGTGTATAATTTTAAAGCATTATTTAAATCAATAATAGGACATTATATCATGAATGCCACTTTCATACTGAGTATGTTAAAAAACATTTCATTCACATTATTTATAACTATATAAAAAATAATACAATTTTTGGAAGATAGTTGGAAGATTACTTTTATAATAAATTTTTAAAATACAAACACTTGTTAAAATAGAATTTAAAAATAATAGGATAATATTAGAAATAATCCTTTAAAACATTTTCATAAGGCATGGATTTGTAAGAAAATGTTTTTTTTCAAAGAGATAAATCAAGTCAATTTGTTCTTGACAAACTTTTCTAAAACATTATATATACCAATGAAAGTATTAAATTAAAATGTGATGAATAAACAGAGGATAATGAAATTAAATGTTTTTAGTAAACTATTATCAAATAATTTTCTTAAATTAAAAATAAAACATAAATAATCCCAATTAAAATTAAATTATTGCAGAAACCCTTACCACTTTAGTGAATATTGAATCACAACCATAATAAAAGAGATAAAATGATATAAAATATTAAATACAATGAATATTAAAAGAATAGTTATATAATATATCATGGAGCATGTAGATATACCTCATAAAACTAAATAGTTATGTAACACTAAATATACCTCAATGAAATGGAAATTGAGAATAAATCTATTACAATGATCGTACCATTGAAGTGATGATTAATAAATGGATTGATTATGTGTTTTGAATTTAAATAAAGCTAATAATAGAGGAAATAAAGTATAAAATAATCAAAATAAATTTCAAACATAATAATTGAATATAAAATACACCGAATAAGTAATATATCCTAATAAAAAATTTTAATTTTGACATTCTATCCCATTTGGTAACTTTCTATCAAATCACCTAGAATGAAATAATTAAAATTGAAACATAAATAACATTATATATGAAGGATTAATGATATTATAGATATATAGGAAATTATATTAACCAAATAAAATAAATGAGGTTCCCAACAATAAAATATTCCTCAATAAAAGAAATTTAAGCAAAATATCTTTAGCACATGTTTCCCTTCAGTTAAACATGATATAACCTCCAATATAATTTTTTTACATGTTAAAAATTTATCAAAATACCATATTTATATTTAAAATATCATAAATTATTTTATTATAACATATTATTTCTTGTTTGTTCATAATTTTTCATTATTACTAATGTTTTGGAAACAAATTCCTTCTTGTTCTATTGTATGTTTTTTCATGAATGTTTTAGTTATTTTTTATATGGTACAGTTTCATAATTTCTAGAATGATATTAATTTTATAAAAATAATTTTAAATTATTGAGAACATTTTTAATACCATTCATGAATGTTGGACATTGAAAAATATTCACAATACTTCTGGGTGTTGGTAGGTCATACAAACAAATAAGTGAAAATATAATTCCATTAAGGGCAGAAAGGGTAAGGAAGTAGATTTTTTAATATTATTAAAGAATTAATAAAATTTAATATGTATTTTATATATTCCATAATTCCATAATTATAGCTGTCCCTATGAGTCAGTGATGGAAAACAAATTACCCTGGTTTGTGAGGTGGTAGTACACTGTACACATGAGTGATGTGTTTCTTTCCAATTTGATGGAGGGGGAGGTGGATAAATATTATTACATCAATATAATAACAACAAAGTATATGATTGATACTGGTCCTATAATATTGGATTCTTTATGACATAATTTATAGTTTTAATATAACAATGAATATGAATGATCCTTTCTAAGATAATTTTTCGTAACCCAATCACAATGAAAATATTGTAATGGGAGAAGAGAGATAGTAACTGCCAGATTCCCACCCCCAGTTGGCCACTATTTGGAGAATAGAATTGGGGGTATAACAATCATGAATTTGGATGGGAAAAACCTATATGAGATACATTCTTAAGGGATAGAAAATATATAAAAACAAAATAACATGTTCTCAAACATATATTAATATAAATAAAACACAAGTGAAAACATGAAATTACAAACTGTACTCAAACCAATAAATGAATATTTGAATGTTTCAATATGTAAAAGTGAAGTATCACTTGAAACCCAAAAGGATTATATAGTATTAATATATATTAATATCTATCCCGATCACTAAGATGATCTTCATTAAATGAAAAATAATTTATATAAACATATGGTGAATATAACAACATACTCAGGAGGATCCTCCCTAGAGCCTCTCATGAAAAAGTTACAGAAATAATGGTAAATCACAATAAACAACAATGGAACTATCTTATCACCAAAAAAAGTAAATAAAATCCAATAATTACAATGTATAAATATCACAAATTAACTCATATAAGTGAGTATATAATATAATAATGAAGTAACAAGGGTACCCCACTCCCACTTTCCTACTGGTTTACCACTCAGCCCCCACATTACATGTCCCGATCCATCAGTCTCCAAAATAATCCATCCCAAAGACACATGGGAAAGTAATAAAAATAGAAACCTCATGCATAAAATCATCAAAACAATCTCATACATATTTCCACATATAGTATCCAAGTTGTTTCTAGAATCCACCACAACCTTAATTGTAAAACCCAAACATTCTAGAGTACCACATTGTATTTGATATCATGTACGACACACATCAACAAGATTGTAAAAGAATATAATATCACAAGACTCTAATATATATTTAATAATTTAAGTAAAATTAAATACATGATATTTCATTTAATTCGAATAACACCTTGTTATATTGCGTTATACGCTAGGGCAACCTTCCACAATAGCATGTGTTACATGAAAGAATGAGTTTCACCAAACAATAATATATTATTAAAATATAATTATTCAATATTATATGATATAGAATATAAATTATGTTAGAATTTATTATTAGTATTAAATAAGTGATGAAAATTTATTTTTTACATAAATATAAAATTAATTCTTTGGTTACGAATTATCGAGAAACTAAAATAAAAAACAATTGGATATCAAAAGAAATATTATCATTTTCATGATTATAAATGTGTATTGTCTTAACAAACATAATTAATTATAGTTATTGAATTATTTCAATGAAATATATGTTTTATATATTTAATATAATATTTATGATATTAATCTATTATTTTTTATACATATAAGACAAGAATAAACACAATTTCACACGTAATAACCAATTTTCTTTTGAAGGAAATTTTACAGCCATTTAATGGAGAACCAATTTTGAATCTATATCTTGAAACATTAATTGATTTAATACATAAAAATAAATTTAATATTTTATAAAGGAATATATAAATTAGGTTCTGATGAATTTTTGATATTTGTTCCGAAACATATAATATTTAATTAATAGTGAAAAATTCTAAAGTTTTATTCAAAACTAGTTTTTAAGATAACTTATTTATAAGGTTAAATAATAAATTTAATTAGTTTTAAAGTTTAATTATATAATATTTTTATTAATTAATCCAATTTTAGTCATTGGAATCAATTTCACATTGAAATTTCATATAAGAACATATCAATCTTTTGGAAAGTTTTACATAAAAAATCCCGCATTTTTCTCCCATCAGTGGGAATAAATTAAAATTAATTTATATCAATTATGTCTTTAGAATTTCCAAAAGTAGACTCTATATCTGTAATCATAATAATTTATAAAATATAATAATATAAACATAGTTTTTTACTAAAATTATTAGTAAATGTAATTAAAATTAATTACAATTACTAAGGTAAAATTAAACTTAATAAAAGACTAAGGATTTATCTTAAGGGTAAAAATGTCATTTAAAATTGTCCAAAACCCATTATATGGACATACATAGGCCATTTAAAATCCATTATTTTAAGTTTTTTTTTATGACTTTTTTTTATGAAAATACACTTGTAAACCTATCTTCTTTTGAAAATTAAAAAGTGATTCCTTTTCCACCCTTATAAAAGGCCACCACCTCTACCCATTCCACACACCTATCAAACATGTTTTTATTGACCAAGATCTAATAAAATAGATACTAAAAATACTTCCTCTCATCCTAGAATCCTCAAATTGGTATTTAATTAATCCAAGGAATATTTTTGGAACAATCCAAAAGTAGTTACCCGATTAAGTTGTAAAAAACTTCCTCATGTTTTTTAGTTTTATTGCCATTCTCCAACCCCTAAAATATTATTATTATATTTTTGTATAAAAAATAGTATACTATATATAATAGTATTTTTTTAATATTATTTATTTTACCTACACTTACACACAATTACATATAATGGTAAACAAACATAATGATTCAGTGTACGACAAACTACAACCTCACAAAATGAAGATTATAAATTTTTATTTTACCAACATTCATGGTTGGAAATTATGGTGTAAAATAATTTTATATATGTTATATATGATATTAATTATTTCTTTATTCTTATTTAATCCTTTTATAACAAATATATTTAATAATATTTATCTTATGTTAATACGATAACATCGTTTTAGGAAGTGTAGGCTATGACCCCCTCAAAGCTCTATGATTCACTCAAACTGAAGATGGAACATATTAAGGATAATTTTAAAAAACAATATATGAAATATATTACATTAATAGTATATTATAATTATAATATACATATCATTTACTTTTAATCCATTTTATATATGATAATTAAATGAATATAGTGATCATATGTACGTACAGACTATCATCTCCATAAAGGTTGCATTTCATTTATTATCTCCAAACATTATAGAATAATCAAGATACATATATAATCAATATTTATGATATTAAAATCTTTTTTTTACATTCTGGGGGTGATTAATCCATGATATATTTAAAAATAACAACATATAATAAGTTAAAACATACTCTTCAAACTAGGGAATTAACACCCAAAATAGTTATAATAATGAAAGGTTTTTGACAAATGGGTAAAAATATATCATAAGAGTATCATATATAATATCATAAAAATGTATTGGGTTCTGTTATAAGTTAGTATCATGTTTAAACCCCTTATACATGAGTGTAATGTATATTCAATTAAAAGGAAACACATGCAAAGGGATTTTAATCTCAATTTTATTTATTTTTGTGAGAAAAATGTCAAATTCACCACTTACATATTTTGGTGGTGTATCTACTACCCATTTTTATAAATTATATCAATAATTCATTTATCTTCATGGTATTTAAAAATTTAATTTAAAATCATCCCTTCTTTAGTTTTATAATTTAAGATGTTCCAAAGTGGTATGAGACACTTCATAAGGATTAAAAACGTTTTCCCTCAATAATAACATTAATTATATTTCAATGGTATTTCCAATTGATGAAATTATATGATAATTTCACAATAAAACCATTCATTTCCCCCAATTTTTTAATTCAGTACCTTTTTAAAATATTATTACAATTTTCCCACTCTTTTGTACTCATGTTATTTTAAAAAATGTTTTTATGAAAACCTGACATCAATTATCTCTTTTGTTGAAGAACCTATTTTCTTCTAAAAACCATGTTTTATTAAATTATATTAAAATATATTTTTAAAATGATTTTGAAAGAAAATTTTAGCCTTTGGGTCTTTTACCCATGTTTTCAATTGAACATTCTTATCTCTTTTTGAACAAGACATTTTTATAGCCTTTTACCATGCAAAAGGAATGTTCTTTTATGACATATATGGTTTTACCCAATTTCATTCCAAACATTCTTTATTTTAATTTTTAAAATGTTAATTTTTATAGATTTTTTTTAAAATTATTTTAAAATAAATGGGTTTTCAAATGTTTTTTTAAAAAGTATATTTTCCTCAATAAAGTTTTTGAATGATATTTTTATAATATTTCAATTCATCAAAAACAATAACCCTTAATTTTACTCTAATTGGGGTATGTTGTATTGATACCATGCTTACTCTTGCACTAGAAGGTTTACAATTGATTCAGCAAATGATTGTATTCAAATCCACTTCCTTGATTCCTTTTAGTCCCTTTAAATTATTCAATTTCCTATGATCCTTGAACATTGATTTTCCCCTAATTATCCATATCATTTATCATCAATATGTTCACTGCCTAAAATATGTATGATTTTTCAAGTGGTGTTTACTTTTAATGTAATGTTATTACACGGGGAAATATTGATAAATTCGTATACTTTATTCAATATGGATATTTGATAAGGCATTTTATTTATTTGTTATGAAGAATGTTTTGGAATGGTATGACACGTGTGGGGCTCGATCATAGATATCACCTCGAAGAATTTGTCGTCTCATGAGATGTGTTATTTGAGAACCCACTTTATATGGGTTTTTACATGATAGCTAAACATTCTTGTGAAAGGTCCTAATGGTATAGTTTCATGCACCTCAGAAACATAGTCTACAATAATAAAGAACTTCACTCAGTTAGTTTATGTTATTATTCATCAATTACATTTTTTATTAACATGTCTATGGATACATTTCATTTTCAGTTCATTTGTTAAATTTCATGTGTTTTAGATTCTTACCTATCCATAATTATTTTTCCTTATCAAGTTATTTTAATGAAATGTGTTTATAGTTATTACCTTTCCATATCGACTATTATAATTGATTCATTATTTCTTCTTCTATAATTTAATCTTAGTGAGTATATGAGGTGACCCATATTATGTTTCATTACACATGAATCTAAGAAGAATACTCTGATAGATATTCTTGGATTTACAATACGGATTAGAATAATCCTTAAGGTTATTTATTTATAAAGAATAAAAAAATATTTTTTAATAAGTTGATTCATTTGTAATACAATAATAATTTATGTATTTATTTACTAAGACTACAAAACTCTCAGTCCTTCAGGACATGATTTATTGAAATCATGCCAATGTAATTAGTTGCAAACACTACATCTTGGATATCTAGGGTCGGGTCTCCACAGTTAGTATCAAAGTTTGTTTAGTAGAAACCTTGGGAACTATATTTGGGAAAAAATTGATTAGATAACATAACCTTAAGGTTGAATTGGAATATAGGTGAAAAACAATATCTTAGAATTTTTGTATGGTAGAGATTATCTGGTTATTCATAGAGATACATCCCAGTCTAGATAATACAAGTGGATTTTGTTTTGGAACAGATGTACCTAGGTGTAAAAACTCTGATAAGGTGTTCTAGGCCTGATGTAGGTTAACCAAATACAAGAAAACATGCCTTATTACACACCTGGTTTGATACTCCTAGGAGATATGTTTTGGATAATACAATTTTCAAAAAGATCACAATGAATAATTTGAATAGATAATGACAACGAATGACATAGATTAAACCTAATGTGTTTTATAATGAATATAATTTATAATGATTTTGAAATATAACATATGATGTTATGGTTAGATGACTAGGGAAGGTCAAATATTGAATATTTTTTAGGATTAATTAATTAAATTGTATAGTTATTTTATCAGTGGTATTTTGGATATAAGAATAATGAAATATCTACAGAATATTCTTGATTTTAAAAGTATATGATTTAGAGGAAAATTTTATTTAAGGAATAATGCATTTACATTTATATAAATGTAATTTTGAAGGTATTTATAACCATTAGGGTTTATATGATCTGTAATTACATCTTAATAATAGTCAAATAAGATTAATAGGGTTTTTAAAAAATGGTTTTTTTAACACCATAATTAAGAGTATATTTAATTATTAAATTGAAATGATGTCTGTTTTTGACTCTTTTTCCGGGGCACGCGCGTCCTTCTGCTTGAGTGCGACAGGTACACATTTTGTTACCCCACATTCCCACTTTCCAAAGGCGGGCGACATTCGCTCCTTGTTCAAGGAAGTTTACTCCTTGATCGAAATGGGATGATGGGATGTCGGTTCTTGGTTTCGTGGATTCCTCCTCTAAACTCATCATCTAGTCCGGGTCTCTCTTATAGATTTAATATGTTGTTTGTAAAACTCTTCCCAGCACCATATTTTCATGGACACCATTTGATTACATTGATTCTATCAAGACATTCCAAGGGGTCCGGTGAGGGCAGAAACCTTCAGTTGGGGGAGTAGTCACGTTGAGGCATCACTGGCATGTCTGGACGCTGGGGAATTGGCGTGTCTATATTTGTTCTCTTATTATAGGGCTTCTAGAGGGCGTGGAAGCCCAAGGAATCACACATCAAGGGCGGGGAATCATATTCCATAGGCTTGTATCTAAGGTTTTCCTCAGCTTCCCATGTTCAACACAGGGTATGCCGCAAGTTTAACATCCAATGGAGACAGATCGGGATGATCAGAACACTAGCTAGAGTGGATCAGATTGAAGAACCCCGATGAGGGAACACCGATATTCGGGCCAGAATTTGGGCGGCTTCCGGAGTACTGTGGAGAGGAATGAGGGGAGGTCATGATCTCACCGAGATGTGGCGGCCCAGGTAAGAATCAGGATGGACGATGGTTTTGGTATTGAGCCTCAAAGATACTTCCTATATACCATGCTTTAGCATGGATCGAAGTCCCTGTAGATTACGAATGGATGTGTGGGGATTACACTCTAGGCTGCCCGGGTGTTGGTGAGCCGACGTGAAGGAGATCAGAATGACCAGGTGGTGGGCTTGAACCTCGTGAGGCTTCCTACGTACCATACCTTCACATGGATCAAAGGCCCTGTAGTTCGGGATGGATGTCAGTGAACCGACATGAATGAGGACCTTGGTCTAATTGGTTATGGGCTTGAACCTCATGGAGGATTTCTACGTACCATGCCTTGACATGGATCAAAGACCATGTAGTTCACATAGGTGCATGTCGGTGAACCTACGTGAGTAAGGACCTTGGCCCAGGTGGGTGATGGTATTGAACCTCGGGGAGGATTCCAACATACCATGCCTTGAAATGGATCAAAGACCACGTAGTTTAGGATGGATATCGGTTAACCAACGTGAATAAAGACCTTAGTCCAATGGGTGTTGGGCTTGAACCTCATGAAGCTTCCTACGTACCATGCCTTAGCATGGATCAAAGTCCCTGTAGTTCGGGTTGGATAGGTGCTGTTGAACCGACATGAAGGGGTGTCGGAACCACTGGATGCTCACAATGGCTTACCGCTGGATTGGGATGCAGTTTAACGTCATGCGGGATAGAGGAATGTCAGATAACCGACATGAATAATGACCTTGGTCCAATTGGATGGTGGTCTTGAAACTCATGGAGGTTTCCTACGTACCATGCCTTGACATGGATCAAAGACCACGTAGTTCAGAATGGATGTCGGTGAACCGATGTAAGGATGGACCTTGGTCTGACGGGTGTTGGACTTGAACCTCGTGGAGGCTTCCTATGTACCATGCCTTGACATAGATCAAAGTCCACGTAGTTCGGGTGTAAAGTTTAACATCATACATGACGGGGGCGTTTGGGGCTCACGCACTGAGGCGGCCCAAGGTTTGTCATGGTCGGTGCTCACTCTAATCCCATGAGATTCATTCTCAGTGTGAGAAACAAGAGGTTGCAGGGACCTAACGATTACATCACGAAGAGTGTGTTTGTTGGAAATGAAGAGCAGCTTATCTGTTGGGAGGCCCATGGTGCTAGGACTTACTCCAGGATGGAGGCCCGAGGGCAAAAAAGCGCAGTAGGAGAGGGGGATTGAGACTTACTCTAGGATGGAGGCTCGGTTCCCTATCACACCTTCTGCTGGAATTGGAACCACGGAAGTGAGGAGGAGTAGGGGTGCCGACTCCTGCGAGAAAAGATATGGGCTTATGCTGAGGTGGCTGACCTTCCCTGTAGATAAAATCCACTCCAATAAGGAGGATATCATCCTATATGGAGACCAAGGGGCGTGTAGAATGTCCAAGGTGGGGGAACCCCGCATGAGAGGCACGGGGAAATTTCACATTTTATCATCCTGTGTTGAGGACGAGGGGGCTTGGCAGTTTAACATCCTACAGCTCGGACAAGGTGGGTTTACTCCGCACCCCTAGGACTTACATAACTTGTACCCTCTGCTTCGTGTGGGAGGGAAGGTACCAGCAATGCCGTATTGAAGGGTGGTTGTCGAGCGAGGCATTGAGGGGTCCACGTTAGCGTGGATATGCGAAAAATAAATAGACATTAGCATGCCTATGTGAAGAAGCATTAGTAAAAACAACGCCACAAGCGGTATTGTCTAGGGGACTTTGAAGTCACATCGTGCAAACCAGGAGGGTCGCATGGGAAAAATAATTTCCAAGAAGAGGAGTCCATAGGCAGGGGCCTTGTGGAGGTCGGCTGCTCTGTTTGGTGAAGGGAACTTGTGAAGGGGTGTGCCTTGCGAAATGGGGTTTCTTAGCCTTATCATGGGGCGGAGGTGCACATGGGAGGTGCTTCGTGAAGTGGAAAGCTGTTCGCAGAGCACTACCTCGCGGAGCACAGAAACCTCACGATGCAAAGTGTCATGAAGAAAGGTGCTTCGCGAAGTATAGTGATCTTCCTTATCATGTGGATCACATGTACTTGAAGGGTGTTTTGAAAATAATAAATGCTCTGTGACAACCTGGGTCCCCTTGGGGATCCCTTTCCTTCGCGAAGACCCTTAGGCTTCACGAAAGGCATCCCTCTCGGAAGAGGGGATCCAAGCAAGGCAAGGTGCATGCATCTCACGAAGAAAAAATACATTGCGTAGCTCATGATTCATAGAGAAAAGGGTGCTTCAGGATTTGGGAGATAAGAATATGAATGGTTGAATTTTCTATCTGGAGGGATCAGGGGGAGCATGGTATTTATAGGAAAGAGTCACTGCGAAGTAGATCTTACGCGGCACGAAGAGGGATTGGGTTGCTTCGCGGTGGGTCGCGAACGTCAGGAGTGTTCGCGGAGGGTATCACCTCCTTCGGTTCGTGGTGGGCTCGCGAACGTTAGGGGCGTTCGCAGAGGGTACCACCTCCATCGCTTCGTGGTGGCCACGTTGCTTGGGGGGACTCCGTGAAGTGGCTTTGCGAAGCCAGCCATGGGGCCTGTTTCTCTTCTTTCTTTTCTTCCAACATTTTGGCACCAAAAAAAATCCCCCATCAGACTTGGAGCCGCGGAGGGATCAAGGGTCGATGTCTGAGGGAAATCGCCAAAATCATTGACCGTTCGCGGTGCTCACTCGCGAAGAGGGTGCACGAGGCGGACAGGGGCCGCGCAGGCCGGGCACGCCACGAAGTTCCGAAGGCCGCTTCCTATAAATATGGGGAAAACCATCCCTTTTGTCCTTTCCCTTCTCTGTGATTTTGTCCATTTTCTCTCTCGATTCGCGAAGCTCCGTGTACTCGGTGCCAGCTCTCCGTGAATCGGGCTTCGCGGCGAATTGCGAGTCTCTGACTCCGCAACAGTGCCAAGAGAATGTGCGATTTATCGAAACCCCCCCCAGGAATTATGGTAGGACGAGATGGGAAGAATTCTCTCACAGCTACATGATCTATACGCTGGGGGAGTGGAGGCCCAGCATCCTCATTTGCTCATCTGAGATCTCATGGCAGAGAAGATCTGGGAGTATGATCGCGGCCTCAGCATGGGCTAGCAGCGGAGGAAGGAGATGAACATCAAGAAACTCAGGGAGGATGAAGATGAAGTCCAAAGGCTACAGATCCGGGCATATGAGAACTCATACCCTCTTAACGAACAATCAAAGCTGATCATGTGATTGAAGGCCCAGCTGGCACAGGCAGAAGAGCGTGTGAGGCAAGCTTCTGAAGAAATATCCGTCATTTAGGCTGACATAGAGTGGGCCCAAACTAAGGCTAATGAACTGCGACCTATTGCTAATGAGGAGGATCGGGAGTTGAGCCGGATACAACAACTCCTGGATTCCACAAGTCGAAGGGTGGAAGAACTGTAACTTTTTTTGATGGGGTCAACCCGTCCATGGGAGGGATAAACCCCCCGAGTGTTGTAAGGATCACAAAATCTCAAAATCACTTTCTTTTTTGATTTATTTGTTATCATATCATGCAAGAGTTTCATTATCAGGGTTGGCTTCATACTTATCTGTTATATTCATGAATTGTCCAGAGGTCAGTCCCTATGCTCACACGGGTTGAGCCCAATGTGAGAACCAAGGGGTGATCACTATGATATTCCATCTGAATATAATGCGTCGACTAAGCTTCGGGTACTCAGGGTTTAAGTAACCAATCTAGATCTTCCGGGAAGACATGGGAGAGGGCCTATTAGAGGATTAGGACCTCAGAACAATCGACGAGTCATTATTTTGATTTGCTCTGGTGCACGAACGGGGTAACGCCAGGGGCATTGGGATTAGTCCGTACATAGGGAAGTGGAAGGTGTGAATCATGATACCCAAAAATTTGAAACTCTATAGGGGGTGGTGTGAATATGAATGATAACTATTGACCATGTTTGAAACACAGTATCCTTATTGCGTTGTCCTGAAATGGGGATAACAGATGAGGGCCGACTGTTAACCATGTTCGAAACACAGGGCCTGACTCAAAAAGCTATCCATTAGTCTTCAGGAATGTTGGCCCAGGATAGTAGGCGGACCATAGGCCGAGCATCCATACTGTTACGGGGTCCCTCCAGACATGAAAGAGGATGAGGGTCTGAATAAGGGGAACAGAAAGTGTGGAATGTGGAGTGAGGGTTTGTTCGAACAGAATCCAACACTCTTGAAATTACGCCACCGTTGCGGAAGCACCCCGGATGAGCGCATCGGGTTGATCATGGATCATTCCTTCTTTCAGACAAGACCACTCTGGCGAGGGATCTGTTGCTTCCCAAGGTCATCTTGAGGCATCCTGGACTTGTTCGGGGTACATTTTTAGTTACATGGTCCCTCATGAGGGGTCAATCCATGGGCTAGAAATGGGGAGGAACAAGATCTTACGATTACTAAGGCTGGACCTGAGGTGAAATGCCCGGGTGTCCCTACGTATCCCATGAGGATGGGAATCACACCCTATGTAGTTCTGGAAGCGTTGTGTAGTCATAGACCAACATTGACAGGTAACATCCTCTCTAGAAGAGGCTCTGGTGCATCCCCTGATCAACATGGGGCATCCTGAACTTGTTCAAGGTAGAACCATAGAACCGCAGTTTAGTGTCATGCATTGAGGACATATGGCCTCATGCAGTTTAACATCATGCAATAGGATGTGAAAGGGAAGAGCCCAGGGAGCATGTGGTGCAGTAGCTATGAAACCGAATTGAATGAGGACTTGGAGTCCAAATCACACCATGTACCTCTAGAGGAAACTCTTCAGGTCGATGGACCAAGAGTGAGAATTAGGCTTGGCCCAAAGAAGAGTGGTCGGGCATTCCTACGTACCCCATGAGGATGGGAATCAAGCCACATGTAGTTCTGGAAGCGCAGTTTAATGTCATGTGGGATGATGAGAAGCCTGGCCACATTGGTACACATCCTACCAAAACTACTAAACCCACGTGAGTCATGCATGGTGTTGGAAACAAGAAGTAATGGTGTGACTTTTCTGATACAGGGAGATGCATGTTAGGACGAAGGGACACTTGGTAAATACTGGCCCAATGATGCCAACTCTTCCAAGAAGAACACCTAGATGCACGAAGAGATAGAGTTGAATATGTCCGAATTCCACTTGAATACGAGAGAGTAGAAAGGTGTGAATCATTAAACTCGAAATATGGACCACAATGATGGTGGCGTGATAATGGAGGATGACTTTTGACCGTGGCGGAAATTCAGTATCCATATCAAATTATCCTGGAATGGGGCAGACAGATGAGGTTCGACCGTTGACCATGTTCGAAACACGGGACCTATCGCAAATTTCGTAAAAAATCCTTAGGGACGTTGGCCCAAAATGGTAGGAGAGCCCTTAGGCCTAGTATCCATGGAGATCCCTTAGGCCTAGAATCCATGTCATCTGAGGGTCCTTTTGGATGTGGAAGAGGATGAGGATCCAAATAGCGAGCTCACAAAGCTTGGTCCTAGAACGAGGGGAATGTCCCTATAAAAATTCCACACTTCGGGCTCTCTGTCAAAACACATCTGAATATGACAACAAGACGTATTAGATAGAGGGAGTAGAGTCCCTTCAAACATGGATATTTTAGTTTAGGGACGTAGAACTCAGACCATAGGTGGTATGAAATAAGGGAGAGTCATGGTGAGTAATTACAAAAAACTAACGTGAATGGGAACTGGGGGTTCCGACCACCACGTGTTCCTTGGAGTGGTTTTAGGTCAAGGGACCAAAAAAGAGAGTTGTGCTAGGCCTGAGAAAAAGTACACAGGCGTTCCTACATACCCATGAGGATGAGGATCAAGCTTCACGTAGTTATTGAAAAGGGGGCACGATGAGGTACTAGTGCTAGGAATAAAAGAGGTGTGTGGGATTGGGCCACACACCAAAATAAGGGGTATTTTATAAATCTAGTTTGTCCTTTAAGGTGAGTGGTTTTTTTGTGAAGCAACAAGACTAGGGTAGCAGGCCCTGGAGTTTCCATAAGAATCAATCCATAGTAGGCATTGAAAAATGGCATGGAGTATGACCAATATCCAACGTTCCGTCCTCTACGATGAGGCCATCACAATGCAGTTCTATTTTTCGTCGTGCGGCCAGGACGATAATATCAAAGTTTAGGGTCATGTGATGGGACTGGGCACGCATTTTAACACCACCCAACATAGACGTAGCAGAGGCGATGCTAGGCAGGGAATATGTACGGTGCAATGAAACATAACCGACATAAATGTGGAAATGATCCCACATCACACCGTACGCAATTCCAAGTGGAGAACTTCGGGCCAAGGGGTCCAAATAGGGGTGAGACGAAAGGGGATAGAGAAACTAGCTCCCAGCTGAGCTGGACCTAAAAAATAGATGTCTGGGTGGTTCTACATATCCCATGAGGATGGGAATAAAGTCACACATAGTTATGGAGGATGCCTTTTAATGTCGTGCGGGACAAGAAGAACAGGAAACAAGAGGGATAATTTTCAGAACGGGGTGCGCGTGGTGCGGCTATTGCAAACCCGACGTGAATGAGGACATAATCCCATACCACGCCATGCGGTCCCGTAGTCAATTTCCATAAGGCGGGACAGAAAAGGCAAATTAGAAAAACTCAGCCTAGACCTGAAGACAAGAGGTCTAGGAATTCCTACGTATCCCATGGGGATGAGAATCAAGCCAAACGTAGTTCTGGGGAGATCTTAGTTTACAGTCTTAGATCTCGGACCAAGGAGGGGTGTAAACCTTACAAGTAAGTGAAGACCATGACCGTATCCCTAATCCCATGTGAGTCGAACTCAGTGTGGGAAACAAGGGAGGAGGATGCCTATCACAACACATGGAACACACACCAAAGGGCAATCTGTGTGGAGCCCCTATCGCGGCACTAGTCCTCCAAACGTGCAGATGTGCACTGAGGAATAGTATTGAGAGTTTCGAAATTATACCCGAATACGATGAGGTGGAGAAGTATGTGAATAATATAACTCAAATTTTGGGCTTAATGGGGTTGGCGTGGTGATGGAGGATAACTGTTAACCATATTAGAAATGCAGTATCCATATCGCATTAGCTTGAGATGGGAACAAAGAACGAGCATCGACCGCTGAACTTATTCACAACGCAGGATTTGTATCAATTTGTTGTCTGCAACCTTCAGGGAGTTGGCCAGTAATGGTAGGAGAGACCTTAGGCCTAGCATCCATGCCACTCGGGGGGTCCCTTTGGGTGTGAAAGGTGATGGAATCCCTAATGAAGAGAAACACAAAGCCTGAAAAGTGGGTGGAAGCATGTCCGAGGAGAGTCCGACATTCCAGGTACTAAACCAGAGTACCCTTAAGGACACTGGTGAATCGCTGAAGAGGTTTGACGAAGGTGTCCAAGAAGGAGAGGGTAGGCCAATGGGATAAGGTGAAATAGAGATTTCTGAGATATGGGGTTGGACCCAAAGTCTAGACATTCGGGTGGTCCTACATATCCTATAAAGATGGGAATCAGTTCACACGTAGTTCCCAAAGATACTCAGGGGTAGGATACCATAACTAGGAAGTTTATGGCGTGGAGAGTAACCTGACGTGAATGAGGACATAATCCCTCACCACACCGCACAATCCCATAAGAGAGAACTTGGGACAGGTGCCTGAAAAGGCCAAGGGGCCTGAGGCTGGGCCTCGGTCAGGAAGGCTTAACCATATCTCAGTTTAACATCTTCCAGCGAGGAAGAGGAGGGGAGTAGGATACCCCAAATAAGGGATGTGTACGACACAGCGAATAACCCAATGTGAATGAGGACATAATCCCTCACCACACTACACAATCCCATAAGATAGTTGGACTAGGGGCCCAAAAGTCCAAGGGGCCTGAGGCTGGGCCTCGGTCCGGAAGGCTGAACCAACTCGCAGTTCAACGTCTTGTAGTGGGGATGAGGGCCAGGGTAAGGTATCTCATCTGGGGATGTGTACGACATGAAGATCATCCCTACATGAAGGATGACATAATCCTAAACTATATCTTACAATCCCATAAGAGAGAACCTGGGACGGGGGCCCGAAAAGGCCAAGGGGCCTGAGGGTTAGCAGTTCCCGGAGGAAGTTCGTCGATTGGAGATACAACATGGTGGAATGATCCACTACAATCAATGTTTGGGACATCTTGGTGTGGACCTAATGATCCAGGATAGCTGTTGACCATGTTCGAAACACAGTGTCAGGAGGAATAAATGAGCACCGACTGCCTCCCATATTCTAACGCGGTATTTGTATCAATTTTTTCTCTACATCCTCGAGGGTGTTGGCCTAAAGTGGTAAGAGAGATCCCTTAGGCTTAGCATTCATACCATTTGGGGGCCCTTCCAGATGGGGAAGGTGACGAAATCCTAGTCAAGGAGCGGGTGAAGCATATCTGTACCCATATCTCAAAGAGGCGAATTTCTACAGGGAGTAGGATGTACGGCCGGATCGAGGTTAGCTCGACACGAAGTGGGGAAAAAGTTCACCCTCGCCATACATCTTAACCATGGTGGAAGATTTTGGATTTTGGGATGGGCCAACAGACGAAATGTCTGGGTGTTCGTACGTATCCAATAAGGATGGGAATCAATCCACACATAGTTATTGAAGACCATGCAGTTTAACGTCATGCGATGAAGACGTGGGAGGATAGAAGAACTGGAGCGGGCATAAGGTGTGACCCTTATAATCCTTGTATGAGTGGGGCTAAGGAATCCTACACCATATCATGCAAGGATACTCCAAGAAAACTATACCCAGGGGGATAGTCAAAGAGAAGAGTTTGGGGTTTGGCACAAAACGAAGCATCTGAGTATTCCTATGTATCCCATGAGGATGGAAATCAAGCCAAATGTATTTCTAAAAATGCAGTTTAATGTCATGTTGGATGATGCACAGTTTAAAGTCATGCAGGACTGTCCAGTTTAAGGCCATGCAAGACCATACAGTTTACGTTCGTGCTAGACCGTAGGTCTCAGGAAAAGTATTTCTTGAGGAACTTGGCATTGGTGGGATGAGTTATATGCTCACCATCCATGGTCACTAAGGAGAATGCTCCATTGGGGTATACCTTATGAATGATCTAAGGTCCTTCCCATTTGGGCTTCAACTTGGATGGTTTCTTGCCAGAGATCATTGGTACTCGGAGGGCCAATACCAGGTCTCCTTGTATGAAAGAGAGGAGGTGATCCTTCTTGTTGAAGTCTCTAGCTATCTTATTCTGATGCCTTTCCAGATTGTGCAGGGCTTGTAGCCTACTCTCGTCGAGTGCTTCTAACTCATCTAGATGGATTTAGGCCACCTTATCTGGTTCCTGCTGGTCATAGACTGCAGTTCATAACAACGGCAGATGGATCTCGATGGGCAGGACGACCTCGACCCCATACACCAGGGAGTATGGGTTCACCTAGGTGGAATTGTGAGTCGTCGTCCGGTAATCCCAGAGGGCGTTGGGGAGCTTGTCCGGCCAACTCTTCTTATTCTTCCCAACCATTTTCTACAAAATTTTAGAGAGGGGTTTGTTGAACGCCTCGATCTACCAATTTTCTTGCTCGTGATAGCGGGAGGTATGGCGGGAGCGAATGTTTTACTTGTCATACAATTTCTTCAGCTCATCTGCTCATAAGTTGGTGCCGTTATCAGTGAGGACTGTGTGAGGGAATCCAAATCTGTAGATGATGATGGAGCTCACAAAATCGACAATGGATCGAGCCTTGACTTCATTGAGTGGGACTACTTCTGACCACTTGGAGAAGAAATCCGTAGCGGTTAGGATAAACCTGCACTGGAGAGATGTCACTGGTGGATAGGGTCCCATGACATCGAGTCCCCACACCGTAAATGGCCAATAGTACTTGGTGGAGTGGAGCGGTTATGGAGGCCGATGCAGGAAATTAGCATGCACTTGGCATGCCTGACATCTCTTGTAAAACCCGATACAATCGTGGATCATAAAGGGACAGAAGTACCCTAGTCTCTAGATCTGATGCGATTGCTTTGGCCCAGCCTGATGGGAACCACAAGAACCGACATGAACCTCTTTCATGAACTGAGAAATCTCGACTCCTTGAATTCAACAGAGGATAACACCATCAAATCCATGCTTGTAGATTATATTCTCAAGGCTGGACCACTCTGGAGGGTAAACAGGAGTGTGCAGCATCGAATTTGCTCACGGTCGGCCCGCTCAGATGGGATGAAACCATTTTGAAGATTCTCAACAAAAGGCACTCTCCAGTTAGGAGTTATTTCAACCACTGCATCTAAAGAACCTGGGGATCTTGACGCGGAGGATTCGGCGGTAAGATGTCTTACTCGTGGGTCATCGTCATCCTCTAGGTTTATGGGAGAAATGAATCTCTGGTGTGCTATATTTATAATAAGACCATCCTGCTCGGGTTCTGCAAGTGATGCAGCTAAGATAGCCAAAGAGTCTGCTCGACCATTCTGTGACTGATGGACATGGGTAACCTCTGGTCGAGAAGGGAACTGGGCCATTAGATGGAGGGTGCACTCCAAAAATGGCACGAGCTCCGTCTTCCTGACTACATAGTCACCATTTACTTTCTTGATGACAAGCTTAGAATCCCCTTTCACATGAAAATGGGGCATATCGATCTCAAGGGCCAGCTCGAGGCTAGTGATGAGAGCCTGATACTCTGCCTCGTTGTTGGTGCAGCCTTCTGACAATAGGAATGAGTATGGAAAAATTTCTTGCATCGGGGTTATGAAGACGATACACAAGCCCACTCTATTATGCTTAGGATCGTTGATCCTTCTATCAGTGGGACTCTGGTAGGCACCGTCGAAGTGAATTTTCCAATACAGGATGACATGGTCGATAGAGACGATTTACTCATTAGGAAAATCGATGTCCAGGGATTGATCCACAGATGTTGTATGGGCAGCTTGGAAGTCTTCCAATGCCTTCCCCATGATAGCCTTCTGAGGTACGAACCTGATGTTAAACTGTTGGACAATTACCGTCCACCACGCTAGTCGGCCAGTCAACATGGGCAGTTCAGTATGTACTTCAGCGGGTCTACCTGAGAGACCAACTGTACCTCGTGGTGCTGTAGGTAATGTCACAGCTTTTGTACAAAAAATTCGAGTGCAAGACAACTCTTCTCGATAGGGGAGTATCTAGTCTCCGTATCGAGGAGCATGCAGCTGATATAGTAGAGGCTATTCTTAGTCCCCTCATTATTCATCTGGGCGAGAAGGGCTCCGAGAGACCGATCCAGGGAAGCGACAAAGAGAATCATTGGCTTCCTGGAGACAGGTGGCATCAGGACCGTAGGCTGGAGCAGATACTGCTTGACTTCCTCAAATGTGGTCTGACACTCTTCATCCCATTAGTAGGTGGTTCCCTTCTTCATGAGCCAAGAAAAGGGCTTACACTTTCCGGCCAGGTTTGCAATGAATCAGCGTTTGTAGGCTAAGTGTCCTTGAAAACCTTGAATCTCATTAATATTGCTCAATGGAGGCATCTGGCCGATGTCCTTGATCTTCTCAGAGTCGATCTCGATGCCTCAGTACCTAACAAAAAATCCAGAAACTTCCTAGAAGTGACCCCGAAGGCACACATCAATGGGTTCATATTTAGGTGTCGAGAACGAAGGAAATTGAACACTTTCTCAAGGTCCTTGAGATGGTGCTGGCACTAGCGAGATTTGAACACCAGATCATCCACATAGCATTCCACCAATGTTCCCAGGATCAGCTTGAATATGCGATACATGGCCCGCTGATAGGTGGAACCTGCATATTTTAGGCCGAAGGGCATAACCTGGTAACATAAAGTAGCTTCGGGGGCCCTAAAAGCGATGGAATCATCGTCTTTGGGGTCCATTCGGATCTGGTTGTATCCAGAGTACCCATCCATGAAGGATAGGGCTTGGAACCCGGCCATAACATCAATAAAAAATTCTGTCACTAGAAGGGGAAAATCATCCTTCGGACAGTGGCAGTTGAGATCGTGGAAGTCAAAACAAACTCTAATCTACCCATTCTTCTTCTTGACTGACACAATTTTGGCTACCCATTTGGGGTAGTGGACTTCCTTGACGAAGTTGGCTCTGATGATCTTGTCAACTTCGGCCTCAACCATAGCACTATGAGAAGGGTGCATCTTTCTGGGAGGCTGCTTGAACCCGCGATGGTTTGTCGGGAGACCAGGTCAGTGGATAACTACCTAGGGATCTAGTCCCTATATCTCACCGTAACTCCATGAAAACACATCACGATGTTGTTTAGGGAAGTCCATGTATCACTACTGCTCCTCGAGGGACATGGCGGCACTGATCAACGTGGGTATCGGGTTTACCTCGCTACCAAGGTTCACATGTACCAGTTCATCGACCGTGGTAGAGACGCCTTCTTCAAATACAGGGGGAGCACCCTCTAGATCCTCTTCACCACTTGTGGAGGGATCTACCACAGGGGGAGTCACTTCTGAGCCACTAGAATTTGATGGGAGGCTGGTTCCGGCTTGTGCGGCAGTGGTCAGAACATCAGGAGATTCAAGTACCATGGCGATGAAGGAAGTTGATCCAATCCCGTCTGATCTTTGGCCCAGAGGGCCACACTTGATGATGTCAAAGAAATAGTGGCACGTCGGCTTGATCCGGTTAATCCCTGCCCTATGAAACGGACACGTTTGAAGTATTGTCGTTTCCATGGGGCCTATATCCTGATATCGTACAGGGGTTGGAGGTTTCGGGATCACCCGATCCTAGTTTGTGTAGGAGTACGAGGTGATTTTTCACCGTCCCTTGGACTTGGGAATATGCCTTCCTCTCGTACTCGAAACAATAAAACACTACCCCATTTCAGGGGTCGTGGCCTCCAGTCGATGGATTGGGGATACATAGGCATCATCTAGACCTTCCCAGGGATCACTTGTGACTAGGTCGGGTTCAACATCCCTTTCCATAATCTTCTTATCCTTACTCTTGTAATAGTCAGCATCCAGATAACGAGCTTCAAAAGAGGAGAAAGGAGATGCATCACCTTGGAGAATTCCTAATCGACCATTGAGTGAGTATTTGAGGCATTGAGGATATGATGAAGGGACTACTTCATGTAGGTAGAGCCATGAAATACCCATCAATGCGTTGTACGCGGTGTCCTAGGAGACAACCATGAATTCGGGACTTGAAACTAGGCCATCGAACTAGGTCTCCAAATGGATCTTGTCGATCGGGGTCTGATTAGTCCTGTCGTATCCCTGAATTCTTAAGTCAGAGGGATTTAAATAATCCTCAAACAACCCAAGCTTATGCAGTGTCTGAGTCGAGATTAGGTTAATCCTAGAGCCCATGTCAAAAAGACAGCGGCGTACTTCCACACGATTGAACTGGTCAGTGATGTACAGTGGATGAATTTTACCTTATATGGGAGGGTATTAGTCTTCACCAGAGAATGAGATAACTACTTGGCATTCAGAATTCTCAGTTGCCTCAGCGTGGAAGGCTTCTGCAGCTGATACCTCCTTCTCAAACTGGAGGGGGCTCCTTAGGGACTCGGTAAGCACCTCACACATGTATGACGACAAGAGAAGAGCCTCAAAAATAGAAAGCCTCACTGGGATTCCAACAAGTTTCTTGAGGACATCATAATATCACGCCAAGGGAAAACTTCTGCTTACAGGTGGATTCTCTACGATTGGAGGCACGACGGGCCCTGCCAGCTAGACCGTCGGCTAGCTAGTTCTAGGCACGCCCCGTTTCTCACTAGTCAAGTCCTGAAGAGTAGCTATTGGATGAGGACCACACAAATCATATTGACCTATAGTAGGGATAGACTGGCCGCAATATGGACGAGGAATCTCTTCTTGATCGAGTAGCACAAACGGTGGTGGAGGTAGATCTGAGGACACCAGATGAGGAGGTTGCGCATGCTGAGCTCTGCGCTGGGTCTGCTGTCTGGTCTTAGTGGCATGCACTACCTAGCTGAAAGCACCATCTAACATTACATGATGACCCATATGGCCATGGTTCCTCTGACTTTGCTGTCATATGGGGACGTTGGGGAGGTTCGCCTGGCATTCCCCCTCGCCGGGAGTCATATAAGGTTTTACCAACTCCACGGTATTAACCGAAGCATACCCTTTACTGTCTCTTGAAGAATCATCCACCAATAGGTGGATTCTGGGAGCGATCCCCATTTCAGGGGGCATGAAGTCATCGAGTGTGCGGGATGATGAAGACATTGGTGGAGCGCGCTGCTTCCACTTGCGCCACTAATTCTTGCTATTCTGGGAAGAGGCCGGATGAGATGGTGATACAGAGGTGCTAGTCATAGCTTCTGAAGGCTCTGACTGATTTAGGTGTGCCTAAATAATACCATGGGAGCGGGTGACTATTTTACGGGCCACCCAGTCATCGTACTTCTGGGATCCGTGGCTGGGAACCCGCTTCCACTCACCTTCGTCATTGCTACTGCTTTCTGACCTCACAAAGACACCCGCCACTTATGCTCGGGCCGGGCCCAACCTTACTATGTTTGTATCGACCTGGTCTTGGAGCCAGTATTTAAACTAATATCACTTCTTGAGGTTGTTCCCAAGAATCCAATGATAGGGGCAGTAGTTGGGGAGATCGGTGAGATTCTCCTCTGTCGGCCTTCTACACTTAGGTAAGTGCACAATCCCCTAATCTAGGGCACTACGGAAGTAACTAGGGACCTGATCATCACTGAATGAGTAAGTCTGGTGTCTTTTCTCCGGATAGGGAGCTCTAGAGCCTATCCCTGATGAGGGGATGAAAGAGGCTACTGAGGAGGAGGAGCCTAATTATCTCTACTAGGCAGTGGTGGCGCGTTGCGCAGGGGAACCTGCTGATTCTAAGGCGGTCACTACTGTGCATGAGTTTGTGCCTGAGGTGGGGGGCCTCTGCGAGGTTGTAGAGCCAGTTCTACTGGCCGCAATTCTAGCTGCCTCAGGGATTCTATTTGGGCCCTGGAGGCAGGCTCAGCTCTGGAAGCCCTCCTTGCTGGGATCACAGGGGGAAGCAAACACACCTGACTAGCCTTTTTTAGAGCTTCCTCGAGGCGCTGTACCTTATCAGAAAAGTCTCTGAATCCTCCGAGGTAGTTCTGAGTGATCAGGGATGGAACCAGTTATGTTTTGACATTCCCCACACAGATCATCAGTAATTTCTCCTGAGTAAGTGGCATGTCGAGGGAGTATGTGAGCCCCATCCACTGGGTGATGAAGTCTGCAACTCGTTCATTAGGCATTTGCTTGCATCTAAAGAGGTCTGTGATGCTAGTATTTCACGTGGTGGGGCTGACCTAGTGTAGTAATTTCCAGCGAAGATCCTCCCAACCGGTCACCGATCCAATGGGGAGTTGGATATACCAGACAAATGCATGGCCTTCCAATGTCTGCACAAAACACCAGAGAATGGTGGCTTCCGGCTGTGCCGGAGTCCCCAACATGGGGCCACACCTAGAGGAAAAGTGGGCCAAGTGTTATGGCGGGTACCCTATCCCATTAATGGGTGATAAAGAGGGATTCCCAAAACCCGGGGGTGTGGGCATATCATCCACCCATTCTGGATATGGCTTTCCATCTGGTGGGACTTCCACCTACCATGTTTCCAACACCTCAAGGCAGGTGATGAGTGCCTCCATTTGATCATCTAGGCGGGGGTCCCTGTCTTGATGGGGATCCCTAACCACGAGTGCATTTTCGGGCTCTTCGACACTGTATATGGGTTCAGCGGCTCATGGAGCAACTGATGGAATGGCCTGCTGGGTATCTAGGGGAACTCGAGATGGATTCCTTGGATTGTCGTGCCATTCAGGAGGGTTTGGTGAGACGTATCGCGCCCTCTTGCCATGAGTTCTAGCTTCAACCTTGTCCATGGGAGCGGTATGATTAGGTTTTCTCATAGGCCTCTCTCCAAGTAGAAGTTGTTCTTGTCCCTTCTGTCCCGCCCTAGGATTGTCATAGTCGGGTCATCGCTCTATTGCGCGTTCGGTCAGGAGTTTGTCGACCAGCCTCTTCTTCTCAGTAAGTTTCTGGTGCAACGCAGGATTCTTGGGGTCTTCCTCTGTCTTCTGCACTGAGGCGAATGGGTCGGAGAGCTTGACTGGTCTGACATGCCCTTTACCCTTACCGGAATTCCGACTGAGTAACAATGACTCAGTGGGCGCAAAGAGACCTAGGAGGTTCCTCTGCTGGCGAGTAATCCTCCATGATGGTTCCAATAATGGTTTCACATCCTTAGGGGGTAATTCTTCATCAAGAAATTCCTGGTCATCCTCTTTTCTAATGAGATCCGCCATATAGACTGTGACCCTTCCCGAGGGCATGTCTTCAAAATCACTAATCGAGCCGGTCTGCCATCAAATAGGGCTGGAGAGAAGGGAATCGTACTTCCCACATCCATGGACTTACACATGGGGGGGGGGGTAACCTCCCTAATAATTTTGAGGAGTACCCTGAAACTCTAAACGCATTTTTGTTGGAGGATCCTCTGGTGACCTGGTGACTCAGTGAACTGGGCCACGGGGAGTGTGGCCAAATCGACCAGATGACATTGCTCCCCGATTTACTCTAAGTGCACTTGTCTCTTGGGGTACACCACCCGATGATAAAGAAGATGAAAGTGTGTTGCCCATAGGTTTTGGAGGAAGCACTTGACATCCTCTAGGGTGAGGGATTTCAGCACACAGAAGTTCAATGCTGCCTCCAGCCAGAAATTCTCCAGGAAGTGATCCACCGCAAGAATGTTCCAGAAGCTCTTGGGATCGGATTCAGGGTATGGCCCAATATTTCCCCATTCATCAACCAGAGGTGGATGAGGAACTTGTAGCGGTTCTGAGGTGGACCACTGAGATGGTAAACTGGGTGGTGGAGAATACGGCGAACGAGCCAACTGGACACTAAATTCTGAGCCATCCTCCGAGGAGTGCGGTGATCTGAACATAATGTCATGATACGACGGGATGACATCCACACATTATGGTGCAGGGATCACGGTTACTAGCGTTAGGTCATGCTGTTTCTCAACCACCATCTGTCCAAAAAATATCTCTCCATGATCTCTGGTCGAGGTAGTGGGTGCTCCTAGTGATGATGGTGGTGACTGCACGATCGGAACCAGTGGGACTCCCAAAATTTCCACCTCCGGGATGTACCGGAGAAGAGAGTCGGGAATCCGATGGACATCACACTCTGGAAGTATGAGGGTGATACGCCTTGTTCCTGCCCTGGTCCTTGAAACAGAGGACCGAGGGGAGGGTTCCACAACTGAGTCATGCTCTGCTTCAGAATCCAACAAACAGACCAGTTTGATCTTAGTCTGAAGCTTTTCAGTATTCTTCTTGAGGCTACTATGACCCGCCTTCCTGCCCCAGGATGGAACTTCAGGGAAGGAAAAATTCCCAGCACGAGAAAGTCTATTGGCCATACTAGAGTTGGGACAGGGAGTACTTCCGCCTAAGTGGGCCGGGGTGCGAGGAGCACCAGGGTAGATGTCAAAGGGGACAAGGGGAGGACCTCCGTGTTGGGTGCTGGTGAAGTGAAGTGATCTCCACCCCTTTGGTTGATGGGACGAATAGGACCTTCATCAGCTTCTACAAGGATGTGAGTAGGGTCCTCACATCAGAGATTGACTGGATGTGCAACACCCCCACCACAGCGGTCTGTGGCAGAAGGGACGGCTCTGTATCCAGTGTAATGAGCATGGGAGAGACTCCCATATGAGGTGTTGCTACCATGGGGAAGGCCCTCATTCGGGTCAAAGGTGGCATGGGGCATACCTACGAGCCGGGCCTGGGAGAAGGAAAGGTCCACGTCCTCCATGGTGGTTGCATGGGGAGGGCCCTCGTAGTGGGTGGAATTGCTGTGGGTCAGTCCACAGTGGCCACTGCCTGTGCTTGCAACCAGGAGCATTGACCCAGCCTACCCATGGGGTGGTTGGGGCCTCGATCCGGGTTGGGAATATAGCTGCCCTTTCTCGGCGTATGCTGGGGGTTGATGATGTATGTCAGCAGTGGCTCAGGCCATAGTAGTTTCTGACGTTGACACCCCTTGATGGGCATCCCCCTTGACCTGTGCTCGACGCTGGCATTGAGTCAGTCGGGCCAGTACCAGAGGTGTAGGTAGGTAATCCACCTGCTCTTCAGCTTGGGGAACTGGGTGGCGGTGCTGGCGCTGCCTGGTGGGGCCCTCACTGGGAACCCCTGGGATAGAACTCTGGTCGGCGGGCTCGAACATCCCCTACCTCATCGGTGTAGGGCATGGAGTTATTGAGGAATTCTGGGGAGAGGCCCTCAAAATGATTGAAGGTTGGAGTGGGGAGCAGCGGCTCCCTACACAGCCCTCAGAGGTGGCCTTGACGGCGAGGTGAAGACGCCTCTAAATCCAGGCGGGCCATGTCCCTCGTAGGGATGACCCCCTCCTCCTCGTACTTACATATAAGGTCATTGATTACTCTTCATTGGATATTCTCTAATGGAGAGAAGGGGCGTTGGTGCCCAATAGTCATGGCAATCGAGGCCATTGCAGAAAAGGCAGAACCACGCGGGGTTGCCGCGCTGAGATTGCCCCTGCCCCTGTGTTGGTGGGCTGGAGGTGATCGGGTTCCAGATACAGTAACTGGGCTCTTAAAGGCAGGGAGATCAGCTCATTAGTACTGACAGAAAAAGAAATCGACACCCAGTTCCCCAGTTCCCCATCGAAATTCCGTCTTCCATCATCGGTAAGAGGGATTCATGCTAAAAACGTCGCAGACAAAGATGCCCAACATTTTGACTGCCCCAACTTTTGGTGAGTTTCATGCCAGGGCCACTATTTTCTTGGCAGGACCCGGCACCAGATATCTAGATCCGGTGACATGTCACTCTACTAATTTCTCGAGCACTACTAATATCCACATTGAGGAGAGGAATTTCACTTCGGGTTCACCATTTCTATTTCTGAAACATTCGCTGGGACACGCACGTCCGTCTACTTGAGCGCAACAGGCGCAGATTTTTGTTACCCCGCATTCCTGCTTTCCAAAGGTGGGTGGAATTTTCTCCTTGTTCAGGGACATTGTATCCTTGCTTGAAATGGGATAATGGGATGTCGGTTATTCCTTCTATGGATTCCTCCTCGAAACTCATCACCTAGTCCGAGTCTCCCATATAGATTTAATACGTTGTTCATGAAAATCTTCCTAGCACCATATTTTCATGGACACCAGTTGATCACACTACTTCTCTCAAGACATTCCAAGGGGTCCGGTCAGGGTAGCAACCTTCAGTTGGGGGAGTAGTCACGTTGAGGCATCACTGGCATGTCAGGACGTTGGGGAATTGACATGTCTATATTTTGTCCCTTATTATAGGGATTCTCGAGGGCGAAGAAGCCTGAGGCATCCCACATTGAGCGCGGGGAATCATATTCCATTGGCATGTATATGAGGTTTTCCTTAGTTTCCCATGTTCAACACAGGGTATGCCGCAAATTTAACATCTAGCAGAGATGGATCGGGCTGATCAGAACACTAGCTAGAGTGGATCAGATTGAAGAACCCCCTTGAGGGAACATCGATATTGGGGCCATCACGTGGGTGGCTTCTCGAGTACTATGGAGAGGAATGATGGGGGGGGATGATCTCACTGGGATTTGGAGGCCCGAGTAAGAATCAGGATGGACGACGGTTTTGGTCTTGAGCCTCGATAAGACATCCTATGTACCATGCTTTATCATGGATCAAATTCCCCATAGTTCAAGAATGGATGTGTGGGTATTACACTCTAGGCTACCTGGGTGTTGTTGAGCTGACGTGAAGGAGATCGGAACGACCAGGTGGTGGGCTTGAACCTTGTGAGGCTTCCTATATACCATGCCTTAGCATGGATCAAAGGCCCCATAGATTAGGATGGATGTTGTTGAACTGACGTGAATGTGGACCTTGGTCCATTGGTTGATGGGCTTGAACCTCGTTGAGGCTTCCTACGTACCATGCCTTGACACCAATAAAAGACCACGTAGTTCAGATAGGTTCACGTTGGTGAACCGACGTGAGTAAGGACCTTGGCCCAGGTGGGTGGTGATCTTGAACCTCGTGGAGGCTTCCTACGTACCATGCCTTTACACAGATCAAAGACCACGTAATTTAGGATGGATGTCGGTGAACCGACATGAATAAGGACCTTGGTCCAATGGGTTTTGGGCTTGAACCTCGTGAGGCTTCCTATGTACCAAGCCTTAACATGGATCAAAGTCCCTATAGTTTGGGTTGGATGGGGTTTGTTGAACCGACTTGAAGGGGTGTCAGAACAACTAGATGCTCACAACGGATTAACGCTGTATTGGGATGCAGTTTAACGTCATGTGGGACGACAGCATATCGGAGAACCGACATGAATAAGGACCTTGGTCCAGGTGGATGGTGGGATTGAACCTCATGGAGGCTTCCTACGTACCATGCCTTTACATGGATCAAAGACCACATAGTTCAAAATGGATGTCGGTGAACCGACGTGAGGATCGACCTTGGTCCAATGGGTATTGGGCTTGAACCTCGCGGAGGCTTCCTACATACCATGTCTTGACACAGATCAATGTCCACAAAGTTTGGGTGTACAGTTTAACGTCATGGAGGATGGGGGTGTTTGGGGCTCACGCTCTGAGGCAACCCAAGTTGTGTCATGGTCGGTTCTCACTCTAGGCCCACAGGAGTCATACTCAGTGTGAGAAAAAAGATGTTACAGGGACCTGACAATCACATCGTGAAGGGTGCGTCCATGGGAAATGAAGAGGGGCTTATGCGTTGGGCAGCCCATGGTGCTGGGACTTACTCCAGGATGGAGGCCCAGTTCCCTATCACACCCTCCACTGGACGAGGCACCAAGGAAGTGAGGAGGAGCAGGGGTACCACGTGATGCGAGAAAAGTTAAGGTCTTATTCCAAGGTGGCTACCCTTCCCCATGGACAAACAGAACTCCATGAAGGAGGATATCATTCCATGTGGAGACCAATGGGCATGTAGAATGTCCATGGTGGGGGCACCCTGCGTGAGAGGCACAGGGTGATGTCATAGTATAACGTCATGTGTTGAGGACGAGGGTTCTTGGAAGTTTAACGTCCTGAAGTTCAGACGAGGTGAGTTTACTCCATACCCCAAGGACGTACATAATCGGTACCCTTTGCTCCTTGTGGGAGGGAAGGTACCGGCAATGCCATATTGAAGGGGGTCATGGAGCGAAGCATCGAGGGGTTCACGTTAGCATGGCTATGTGGAGAAGCAATATCCATTAGCGTGCCTATGTGAAGAATCATTAGGAAAAACAACTCCACGAGCGTTATCCTCTGGGGTACTTTGAAGTTACATCGTGAAAACCTGGAGGGTCACACGGGAAAAGGAATTTCTAAGCAGAGGAGTCCATAGGTAGGGGCCTTGTAGAGCCTGATTGCTTTGCGTGGTGAAGGGCACTTGCGAAGGGGTGTGCCTTGAGAAATGGGGTGCCTTATCCTTAGAAAGGGGTGGAGGTGTACATGAGAGGTTCTTCGCGAAGTGGAAAGGTGTTCTCAAAGAACTGCCTCGCGGAGCACAGGCGCCTCGCGAAGCAAAGTGTCGTGAAGCAAGGTGCTTCATGAAGTACAATGATCCTGCTTTGGCATGTGGATCACATGTACGTGAGGGGTGTTTTGAAAAGCATAAATGCTCTGCGACAACCTGAATCCCCTTGGGGATTACCTTGCTTCACGAAGACACTTAGGCTTCACAAAAGGCATCCCTCTTGGAAGATGGGATCAAAACAAGGCAAGGCGGAGGCATCTCACGAAGCAAAAATACCTCACATAGGTCATGATTCGAAGTGCAAAGGGTGATTCATAATTTGGGAGATGAGAACCCAAAAGTTAGGATTGTCCATATAAAGAGCTCAGGGGGAGCTCGACATTTATAGGCAAGAGGCACCGCGAAGCAGAGCTTAAGCAGCGTGAAGAATGATTGGGTTGCTTCACGGAGGGTCACGAATGTCAGGGGCCTTTGCGAAGGGTACTACCTCCTTGGCTTCGCGGAGGGCTCACGAACATCAGGGGAATTCGTGGAGGGTACCACCTCCTTCATTTAGAAGTGGGATCATGAACATTAGGGGAGTTCGTGGAGGGTATCGCCTACTTCGCTTTATGGCGGGCTCGTGAACTTCAGGGGCGTTCGTGGAGGGTACCGCCTCCTTCGCTTCACAGCGGCTGCGTTTCTTTGGGGGACTCTATGAAGTGGGTTCATGAAGCCGGCCGTAGGGCCTCTTTCTCTTCTTTCTTTTCTTCCAAAACTTTGGTTCCAACAATGTGTATTATATTTATTTTTGGTAATTTTATTAATTTGTTTTTGAAAGGACAACCTATATGCTGGGTGATAACAAATAAAATCTAGCAAGGCCGCAAGTCTCGAACTGATGACCAAATGAAAATATGGGTTTCACGCCAAACACTAACCTACAAAACGGCTTCATTATTTTTTCATTGAATTTAGTTAAAAAATTTGATGAATAAATGTTTATTATGAAGTAGTATTATTATTTTTTATCATTAGATATAAATACATTAACACTATTTTTTTTTGAATATTGTTAAGGACAAACATTTTGACTTGTGACTCTTTTATAGGTCTCACAATCCGTTAAAAGTTTCTTTCAGTGCATCAAGGTTAAAAATTTCATTATTGGTAATAAATATCATGGATTATACTGATTTGGTAGAAGAACAAAAAAAGTTAGTATTGTTCATATGTAATGGTAACCCATCATGTAAGAATATTTTATTTATTTTGTGGTCAGAAAAATAATTTCCAAACATTAGGAAAATAACATAGAAATAAAATGTTATATGAATACCTTAATTCCTATTGAACATGTGGTCTCTAAAATAATCAAAGATTTTTGGCTTTGAGGCCCTAAAATTTCTATTGATCATTCACTTGATTGTAATAGATTATGTCCTTCACTCCTTATATATATTTATGCTTTTCCTCCAATTATATATTTTCACTTGGCACTAATGTTATCTTAAATAGAGACCCAGTTACATGGTTGTCCATGTGAACTATGTACATCATATCCTATCTTTTCTAGATGATTTATTATGAAACCTAATACTTATGTTTTATTTAAATTTAGGAAATGTCTAACACTGTGTTACCAAGATCAAATTTAAATTTCAATGATTTAATATAATTAATGTTAGGAGAATCACATTAGTCACAACCTAGTTGGTGATGAATCCTTAAGTGCATCCATGACACCCATGATCTAATCCCGGGGGAGGCATATTTACAAGTTACTATAGCTGTACTATTGGAGGTAATATAGCATGTACTATTGCATAAACGTTTTTTTACTATATCTTCCAGAACAATTCACCTTTGGGCCACAAGTTTGGTCATGTTGTCTTTCAAGGCCATTGAGCCACCTAGGACATAAGTTCAGTAAGGATTTTAGGCCACATTAATTCCTTAGATCCACCCTAAGGCATTCAAGACAAATGATGTGAAGATGATCACCCGATTAATTCTATAAGGAACAAGCCCCGAAGGAGGATTTAGAGCAGACACATCACCACAAGAGAGAAATTATATATGGAAGACTGAGAGGGTATGAAATTTTCTATTAGTACCATACCTACACACCCTTACACCTAACAGCTAGTAGAATAGCCATGCAAAGGTGGAGATCTGATCACGATACACACACTGGGGAGGGTAGTTTCTAGTAGTCATAGTCTCGGTTGAATTACTTTTAGACCATTGGGTATTGTATTGTCACGAAGCCAAAGGGCCATGTACAGGTTCCTCTTCATCCCTTAATATAGGCATTAAAAAAATTAAAAACATTGGATGCCTTTGGGACATTTATGAAATTCAGGTTGGAAGAATGTAACACCCCTGTAGACGCCGGAAAAGTCCGTTGTTCCCAAACGAAGCTCCGGATGCGGAAAGTGAAGTGATATTTGGAGTCGGAAGAACGTTTCGGAGGGCCCGGAGGCCTTGCGCGGAATTTCAGAGGCCCGCGCGCAAAGGTGATGTTCCGCGCGCAAACCCCCCCGGGATGCGCGCAATGCGCCGGTCCGGCGCGCAATTTTGCGCGCCGCGGGTCCGCGCGACTCCCTTGCGCGCCGCGCCCGATTCCGCGCCCGCGGGGGGAATTTCGCGCTCGCACCCTGGATTCCGCGCCCGGGGTTGCCTATAAATACAAGGCGACCCCCAACGTTTCAAAGGTTGCTGGAAGTCGAAACGTCTCTCGTGCGCGCAATTCAACCCCTTCCGCGCGCAATGACGAACTTCAGGTAACCTCCTTTCTTTCGCGCAAGAAAGCCTCGGGGTCCGCCTTCGCGCGCAATCCCCGCTGGCTCCTTTCATTTGACTAAACATTCACCCTAAGGCCTTTGCGCGCAAAAGAACCCGCTTGCGCGCAATTGCCCCCGGGGTGCGCGCAATCCGGCCTGATTGCGCGCACCCCCCCTTCTTTCAAGTGGCCATTCGTTAAAGAATGAGCCGTTGCCCCCGCGCGCTATCCGAAGCCCGGTGTGAGCAATCTCAAGCATCCGCGCGCAAGGCGCTGGCCCAATTGCGCGCCAGCCGCCCCGATTGCGCGCCGGCCCGCAGTATTGCGCGCAAAGCTTCCTTTTTGCGCGCAATCTGCCAGGGCCGTCCCCGTTGACCGCCTAAGGGTACCCGCCTGTGTGGCACCCGATGATTCTCATCCCGGGTGCCCGCACCGTGCGTTGTCTTCCCGTGCGGCCCTCCAGGCTTGCGCGAAGTGACACGCACCTATGTCCAGCATGACGTTAAACTGCATACTCGTCCAGCATGACGTTAAACTGCATATACGTCCTGCACGACGTTAAACTGTACATCGTCCGCGCTGCAAGACGTTAAACTGCCAAGTGCTTCGTCCGGCAACCTATGCCCAGCATGACGTTAAACTGCACACCCGTCCAAGCTGCACGACGTTAAACTGCCTAGCCCCCATCGTCCGTGCTGCAAGACGTTAAACTGCCAAGTGCCTCGTCCTCAACACATGACGTTAAACTGTACTTCGTCCGTGCTGCAAGACGTTAAACTGCCAAGTGCCTCGTCCTCAACACATGACGTTAAACTGTACTTCGTCTGGCAAGACGCTAAACCGTCCGCAACCTGATCCCGTGCTCCGCACGCAGGGTCTCCCCCGGTTTGGACGTGGCCCCCACCCGCTCGTCTCTGCAGGGATGTCGGGATTGTCCCCCTTTTGGGACGATTTAATGGGAGTGGCTTTTCCCTACGGGGGCAGGGTATTACAAACCCCTAGTTTCTCGTGGGAGGCTGCACATGTGTATCTCCATTGCACCTCCCCACTGCCGAAGCCAGTAGAGGGTCTGACTGGGATCGAGGTGTCTTTTGCTTTCGGTCCAAGTCCCTTCCAACTGAGTTTTGCAGTATCCGGGCTGCCTCAAGTGCGTAAGTCCTGACAGAATGAACTACGTGGACTTTGATCCCTGTCTCCTATACAGGGTACGTAGGAAGCCTCCCCGAGGTTCAAGCCCACCACCTGGTCGTCCCGGTCGTATTTACGTCGGTTCGTCCATCAGTGGACCCCTCCAGGGTTCACGCTTGCGTTGATTCACCTATGAATCCGCCCCTGTGGGAGACTGCCCGTGTGTATCTCCACGGTGCCTCCCCACAGCCCCCCTTTTCCATTTCCCCTTTTATCGTCCAGCATGACGTGAAACTGTGATCCACCCGGCCGTTCCATCCCCCTCCGTGCGAGGTGGTTCGGTTCAATCCTCCGCCCGGCGGCCTCGACCTCTTCGTGAGTCGGCTTGCCGACGTCCAGCATGACGTTAAACTGTATGCCCGAACTACGTTGACTTTGATCCGTGTTAACGCGCGGTACGTAGGAAGCCCCTCTGGGGTCCAAGCTCTTTACTCCATCATCCATCCTGATCCTTACCCGGGCCGCCACATCCCGGTGGGGTCATGCCACTTCACTTCACTCCACGTTACTTGGGAAGCCGCCCATGTGCTGGCCCCAGCGTCGGAGGTTCCCCGCAAAGGGGTTCTGTCATCTGATCCACTTTTCGTGTTGATCGGTCCGATGCCGTCCCCGCTGGACGTTAAACTCGAGGCATACCCCGTGTTAAACACGGGAAGCTGAGGAAAACCTCAGGTGACACAGTTCCCCGCACCTAGTACGGGATGCCTCAGGCCATCGTGCCTTCGAGAAGCCCTATTAGGGACGGAAGACAGACGTGCAGAGCCGCAGTGTTACGACACGCCCCCAGCACCCAGAGCCACCCGGCCTTCTCACCGCAGGTTGCTGCCCCGCCCAGACTCCTTGGAACGTTCGGGCGGAAGCAGCGTAATTAACCGGTGTCCATGAAGATATGGCGCCGGGAACGAGATTCACGAACATTCTTAAGTCTATGAGGGAGACCCGGATTAGGCGACAAGTTCCGAGGAGACGTCCAAGGAAGGAGAAGCCGACATCCCATCATCCCGGTTTCGATCAAGGAGCAGACGCCCCTGAATAAGGGACGGATGCCGCCCGCCCTTGGAAAGCGGGACTGCGGGACCACAAGCCGCGCGCCCATCCCCTCGGGTTGACGGGTGCACGCGCGAACGCGTCCCGGCGGAACAGCGTAACCCGACGCACATCCGCACCGAAACAGAAAAATGGTGAACCCGACGTGAATCTCTTCTCCTCGACACGAAGACCGATGGCTTTCAGAGGTGTTGGAAGACCGGCGTGTTGCCCGGCCAAGCATTCAGTCTTACCCGCCAGGGGCTGGGGAAGGGACATCGGGCACTCCGTCTCGCAACGTCGAGGGCCTGGGTTCCCCCCACGGAAGGCGTCGTGGCGCTAATGGTTGGTTGTCGATTCCTTTTTCCTGTCAGTATTAATGGGTCATTCTCCCTGCTTGCAGAAATCAGGTCGCCCGATCTAGTGCCCGAACGCCACCCGCCCACTGGCGCAGGGACAGGGGAGACACCGACGCGGCTGCTCCGCGCGGTCCCGCCCGTTCCGCAGCCGTCCCAGCAGCCGCAATTGCGGGACGACCACGCCCTCTCTCCCCCTCGGAGGTCATCCAGAGAAGGGTGATCAACACCCTGGTGCGGAGATACGAGGAAGAGGGAGTCATCCCCACTAGGGAAATGGCTCGCCTGGACCTTGAGGAGGCTGCGCCTCGCCACCACCGCCGCCCCCGAGGGCCGCGCAGGGAGGCACCGCTGCCTACCTCAACGTCCAATCGCTTCGGGAGTTTATCCCCGGAGCGCTCTGACAGTTCCCTTCCTTATGCGGATGAGGTGGGAGATGCCCAGGATCACCCTATCCGAGGTCCGCTCCAGGGATCCACGATAAGGGCTCCCGCCAGGCCACGGCGACATCGCCGCCAGGCCCCTCAAGTCGAGGAACAGGCTCTCCACCTGCCCGCGCCGCTCATCCCGGCTCGTCTGTCTCGACGCCAACGTCGGGCACGAGCGGAAGAGGATGCCCACCTTGGGGCTCTAGCAACAGCGGCCGCATTGGCCCAAGCCACTGCTGGCTCCAGTCGCCAGGCCTCTGTGCATCCTGAGCGGGGGAACTCCTATGCCCGACCCGGATCGAGGCCCCGACCGCCCCAAAGGCGGGTTGGGTTGACTCTCCCGGTTGCTGGCACTGGCAGTAGCCACCGCGGACCACCTCGCGGCAGCGCTATTCACCGGCAGGATCTACTCTGTGTGGCCGATCCAGGAGGCGTGGGTCATCCCACCTTCCGATCCCGACCCGGAGGCCTGCCCGGAATCATCTCTCCCCGCGTCCCCTTTGATATCTGTCCCGGTGCCCCTCGCACCTTGGTTCCCAGTCCTCTCGGCCCCAGCACCAGTGCGGCCGGAGGACGCCAGGACAGAGATCAGCCCTGCCCCGAAGAACCACCCAGGGGCAGGAAGGCAAGGCGTCGACGCCGAGGGAAGAATGTTGCGGAGTTCCGGACAGAGATCCGACCGGTTTGCTTCTCTGACTCAGAGGCAGAGTACGATTCGGCGACAGAGCCCCTTCCCCAATCCCACCAGTCAAGGGCAGGGGTAGGAATGCGGCACGTCAGCCTCGTGCTCCCCGAGAGCGAGATCGATGTGATCCCCGCGTCTCTCCGAAGGTATATCCGGAGTAACGAGGGCCTGGTAGACCCCCAAGGATCAAACTTGCGGTTGGTACCGGCCCCTCCGGAAGTGCCTTCCGTCTCGATCAGAGAAGCCGGAGACTTTTTCTGGGGACCGACGGTCGAACCACGATCTGGTGCGCCCTCGGCGAGCACCGATGCTACGGCAGGATGTTCGCTCGCCGGCCCGTCCTATCGTGATGTGGTAGCTGGGGCACCGCCACCCTCAGGGGGAGGCCCGGGATATGGAGGCCAATCGGCCTGCTCGCCGTATTCACCGCCGGCCAGCCCGTCGGCCCGACGGCCCGCCTCGGCACCACTACCAGTTCCCCGTCCGTTCCCAGCCATGGAAGAGGACCGAGGAGATCTGGGTCCCGAGTTTGAGTCGTGGAGCTTCTGGACCGTCCTTGCAGAGGGCCACTTCCCTGAGAAGTTTTGGCCAGTCGCAGGACCGGGCTTTGATGCACCCGAATCGCTCACCCCGGATGAGTTCGAGTGCTTCCGCCGAACTCTCCGGGAGACTCACTCCCGTCTTCACTGCCTACAAATGCCATACCCCGGGAGTCAACTACACCTGGAGGATATTGGTGAGCAGTGCCGTCAAATTGACCTGGCCATGCTCCCCGCGGTTCGGCACCCCGGGTCATTTGGGCACCACGAGGCCCTCCAACAACGATGCGTTGAGTGCTTTCAAGTACTCCGCAAAGTTATCGAGGAAGCCACTCCCCACGTGTATATCCGTGGATGGGGGCAGTACGCTGCCCTACGCTTCAGTGTGATCCGCCGACAGCCCGATTCGCTGGGTGGCCCTGAGGGTATATCCCCAGGGACAGGAACAGTCAATATGGCTGACCTGTCGGGAGAGGGGAACGACTTGGAACTTCTCGACGGGGGCTTCCCCCCCGAAGACAAGCCGTCGTCAGACCCATCAGTGAGAGTTACTCATCATCAGAGGAACCTCCTGGGGCTCCCCGCACCCACTGAAGCACTGACGTTGAGCCGAAACGTCAGCAAAGGAAAAGAGCACAGCGAGGCTATAAGGCCCGCCGACCCATCTGCCTCCATGCGGAAGGCAGAGGAGGATCCCGAGAAGGCTACGCTACGTCAGCAGCTCGCCGAATAGAAGAGGCTGGTTGACCAGCTCCTCGCCGAGCGCGCTGCAGAACGGCGGCCTGACTACGGTGATCCCAGGCCAGGGCAGCAGGGACCGGAACAACCACCCCTCGATGAGACTCTCCCGGGCAACCGTGATTACGCCGTGTTCGCCGACAGGAGAGAGGCCATTGCCTACGGCAAGAGGGCGCGGTATGTTTCGCCACACCCTCCCGAGCGGCGCGACTACCCGAGAGATCCCGCTCGGATTCCTCCCGCTGCCCCAAGGGCCGCTCCGCCAGCCATCCCACGAGCTGCCGAGTTCGACGATCCGGTCGACGACCCGATTGAAGGGCCATGCAATGCGCTCGTGGTTAGAGATCCTCGCCAGGACTGGAACCCATGTCCGGACGATCCGATGGCGGCACTCATTGCCCGCTTGGAAGCCTTGGAGACTCGGCAGGTGGCGATCCCACCGGACGGCAAGCCATACCCAGCATGGGTGGATGACATGCCGGCGCCTCCGGGATTCGGGAATCCCACTTTCGCCCCCTTCAACGGGACCGGAGATCCGCCACAACATTTGGCCCATTTCAACTCGAGGTGCGGGCCTATGTTGGGGACTCCGGCGCAGCAAGAGGCCGCTAAGCTTCGCTGCTTTGTCCAGACACTGGAAGGGCCAGCATTTGTCTGGTACAGCCAGCTCCCCGTCGGGTCGGTAACCAGCTGGGAGGACCTCCGTAGACAGTTCCTCTACCAGTTCAGTTCCACGACCCGGAAGACGAGTATCGCAGACCTCTTCAAGTGCAAGCAGAGGCCTGATGAGCGAGTCGCGGACTTCGTCGCCCGATGGAAGGGTCTCACGTATTCCCTTGACATGCCATTGACTCAGGAGCAGTTGCTGACAATGTGCATCGGGAACGTCAAGACCGAGCTGGTCCCTTCCCTGATTACTCAGAATTACCCCGGAGGGTTCAGGGACTTCTCAGACAAAGCTCAACGTCTTGAGGAAGCCCTGCAACAGGCCAGCCAGGCACACCCGCTGCCTCCTATGATTCCTGCAAGGAGAGCCAGCAGGGCTGAGCCCGCTGCTGTGGCCCAGATAGAGGCTCCCAGGCCGTTGGAGCTGCTGCCGGTGAGGCCAGCTCCGCAGCCTCGCAGGAATCCGCCTCCACGGGCTCAGTTCCCGGCCCAGCAACGGCAGCCTCAGAACCGGCCGGCCCCTCCGCGTAATGTACCGCCGCAACCCAGGCGAGATAATCAGGGTCCACCTCCTCGGCAGGCCCCTCCAGCCCCTCGTCAAGACCGCGCTCCCAGGGGCCCGCGACACCTGACGTACTCATTCCATGAGGATCAGGTCCCCGGTTATTTCCGGAGCGCCCTGGAGCAGAGGATTGTGCGATTGCCTGAGTGCTGGAGGCCAGAGGAGGCACATCTCACGGATAACCCCCGCTACTGCCCCTACCATCGGGCCCTGGGGCACACCATCCAGCGGTGCTATGTGTTTAAGGACTGGCTCCAAGACCAGATTAACAACAATGTAATCAGGTTGGGCCCAGCTCCAGCACAGGTAGCGGGCGTGTTCGTGGGATCAGATGAAGATAGTGGCAACGAGGACGAATGGCAGCTGGTCTCCGACCGCAGGTCCCAGAAGTATAATAACTGGATGGCCCGCAAGACGACCATTCGCGCCCAGGGAATCATCCGTGCGCGCTTGAATCAGCCTGAGCCCCCAGAACCTGCGGGTGCTGCTTCGGCATCGTCGTCCCAGTCTGCCTCCTCCAAGAGGAGCAAACGGCGGCAGCGCAAGAAGGAAGAGCGCGCCCCGCCAGTTCCGCCACTATCCCGTACTCTCGGCGATTTCATGCCCCCGGAGATGGGGGTCCCTCCTCGGATCCGCCCGGTGATGGATGATTCGTCCGATGACGGTATTGGGTACGCTTCGGTTAACACCGTCGAGCTGGTAAATCCCTTTTCGGTTCCCGACGTTGAAGAACACCAGGTGGACCTCCCTGGTGTCCCCGGTCGTCGCCACCGTCGGAAGAACCGCAGCAGCAGGAGTCGCCGGGGCACAGCCGTCGGTACCTCCGGCCAGGCCGTGCACGCCACTGAGACTAGGCGGCAGGCTCAAGATCGAGCTCAACGTGCGCAGGCTCCCCATCCGGGGATGACGGATTCGCCTCCGCCACTGTTTGTGGTATGGGACCGGGCAGAACCGCCTCAGCCGCGTCGCGACCAGCTCCGCCCTGCCACAAGTCCATCCCGGCCTCCTGACCCCAGTACGGTGACCATTTCCCGGACTGCGACCAGTGAACAACGGGATGCGCCAAGTACCAGTCGGCCGCCGATCCAACCGGTAAGGCCCGTCATGCCACCAACCGCAGAGCAATCTCCTGCAACCAGGAGCTCGCGCTTGGCCAAAAAGTATGATGTCCTGAAGCACTTGGCCGACATCCCAGCAAGGCTCTCCATCCTTGAGGCTCTGCGCATGTCATCTGAGATGCGTGAGGCACTCGCTGAAGCCCTGAAGAGCCCCCTCCAGTTTGAGACAGAGGTTGCGGCTGCAGAGGCCTTCCACGCCGAAACGATCGAGGACGCCGAATGTCAGGCAGTTATCTCGTTCTCTGGTAAGGATGAGGACCCTCCTATACAGGGACACATTCGTCCGCTGTATGTCACTGGCCAGTTCAATGGCCATGAAGTCCGGCGTTGTCTTGTCGACACGGGGTCCGGGATTAACCTGATTCCAACTCGGACGCTCCGGAGATTGGGGTTGTCTGAGGATGACTTGATTCCCTCCGACCTCAGGATCCAGGGGTACGACCGCACCGAGCAAACCCCGGTCGGCAAGATACGTTTGAAGACCCAGTTCGGTGACTTGGTTGCCAACACCGAATTCATGGTAGTCTCTCAGGACACTGCGTATAACGCATTGATGGGCAGGCCATGGCTTCACCTTCACGCGGCGGTTCCCTCGTCATACCACCAATGCCTCAAATACTCCCTTAATGGTCGAGTAGGCGTGCTTCAAGGAGATGCCTCTCCTTTTGCCTCATGTGAAGCCCGTTATCTGGACGCGGACTATTACAAGAGCAAGGATAAGCAGATCCTGGCAGGTGAGATTGAGCCTGTCGCTGTTGCAAGCGATCCCTGGGCAAGTCTGGATGACGCTTACGTCCTCCCGATTCACCGGTTGGACGTCGCCATGGTCTTGACGGTCCGCGAGTCTCCTGATGAGATGGCCGCGACCGCCCGCGCCAGCACCAGTGGCCCAGCAGGATCTGGTAGCCCCAATGCAGTTGCCAACGCAGTCTCTCCCGTGGACGATCCCTCCCCGAGTGGAGAGGACGTGGAAGATGCACCCCCAGCCTTTGAGGAGGGCGTCCCCGCCACGGTCGATGAGTTAATACAGGTGAACCTTGGAACCGAGGCCGATCCAAGACCCACGTTGGTTAGTGCCGCCATGCCCTCTGAGGAGCGGCAGCAGTACGTGGACTTTCTCAGGCAGCACCGCGATGTGTTCGCTTGGGGCTATGACGAGATGCCGGGACTAGATCCTCAGGTAGCCGTCCACCGCCTTGGTCTCCCGGCGAACCATCGTGGGTTCAAGCAGCCTCCCAGGAAAATGCACCCATCCCATGGTGCCATGGTTGAGGCCGAAGTTGACAAGCTTATCAAAGCCAACTTCGTGAGGGAAGTTCAGTACCCCAAATGGCTGGCCAACATTGTGCCGGTCAGGAAGAAGAACGGGCAGATTAGAGTCTGCATCGACTTCCGCGATCTCAACCGCCACTGTCCGAAGGATGATTTTCCCCTTCCAGTGACAGAGCTGTTGATTGATGCCACAGCAGGGTTCCAAGCCCTCTCCTTCATGGATGGGTACTCCGGATACAACCAAATTCGGATGGCCCCTGAGGATGAGGAGTTCACTGCCTTCAGGGCCCCCCAAGGTACCTTTTGCTACCGGGTCATGCCCTTCGGCCTGAAGAATGCAGGTGCCACCTACCAACGGGCGATGCACCGCATATTCAAGCCAATCCTCGGCACACTGGTGGAATGCTACGTCGACGACTTGGTTGTCAAATCGCGCCAGCGTCAGGACCATCTCAAAGATCTTGAGAAAGTGTTCAGCTTCCTCCGGTCTCGCTGCCTGAAGATGAACCCGTTGAAGTGTGCCTTTGGGGTCACCTCCGGAAAGTTCCTTGGATTTGTGGTAAGATACCGGGGTATTGAGATTGACCCAGAGAAAATCAGGGCGATTAGCCAGATGCCTCCCCCGGGTACCGTCCGGGAACTGCAAGGGTTCCAAGGCCACTTAGCTTATATACGCCGATTCATCGCGAATCTGGCCGGCAAGTGTAAGCCCTTTTCTCGGCTTATGAAGAAGGGTGCCACCTATGTATGGGATAAAGAGTGTCAGACCGCTTTCGAGGAAATCAAGCAGTACCTGCTTCAACCTCCGGTCCTGATGCCGCCCGTATCCGGAAAGCCGCTGGTCCTTTATGTGACCGCCCTGGAACGGTCCCTGGGTGCCCTTCTCGCCCAGAAGAACAACGAGGGAACAGAGAATAGCCTCTATTACCTCAGTCGCATGCTCCTCGATGCGGAGGTTAGGTATTCCCCCATCGAGAAGAGCTGCCTGGCGCTCGTATTTGCCGTACAGAAATTACGGCACTACTTGCAACACCATGAGGTACAGTTGGTTTCTCGGGTAGACCCGTTGAAATATATCCTGAGCCGACCTATGTTGACTGGCCGTCTAGCGCGGTGGGCTGTGATTCTCCAGCAGTTCGACATCAGGTATGTGTCTCAGAAGGCCATCAAAGGGCAAGCGTTGGCAGACTTTCTGGCCGCTCACCCGACCTCCGCGGATCAGCCGCTGGATCTAGGCTTTCCTGATGAGACCATTCTCTCGGTTGATCGAGCCGATCCATGCTGGCAGATGCACTTTGACGGTGCCTCCCGGAGCCCCACCGGTAGAAGACTCGATAATCCTAAGCTCAATAGAGTGGGCTTGGGCATCGTCTCCATTACCCCGGAGCGAGCCGTGCTGCCATACTCTTTCCTGTTGTCAGAGGGCTGTACCAACAATGAGGCGGAATACCATGCCCTCATCACCGGCCTCGAGTTAGCTCTCGAGATCGACGTGCCCCGTCTGTGCGTGAAAGGGGACTCCGAGCTGGTCGTTAAGCAGATCAATGGCGACTACGTTGTCAGGAAGCCGGAACTTGTGCCATTGTTGGAGTGCACCCTCCTTCTGATGGCCCGGTTCCCTTCTCGGCCAGAAATTGTCCATATTCCCCGGTCGCAGAACGGTCGAGCAGATGCTTTGGCCAGCCTGGCTGCGTCACTTGCGGAACCTGAACAGGACAACCTGATCGTCCGCGTGACACGCCGCAGGCTCATCGCTCCCGTTATCCCGGAAGAAGATCGCGGCCCGTTGGTAAGTAATCTCACCACGGTTGCCCCTATGCCCGGAGCCCCGAGTACCCCGGATATAGCAGTCGAATCAGCCCGTGATTGGAGGGCGCCTTTGGTTGAGTACCTCCAACATGGCATTCTTCCGTCAGATCGGGCCGAGCGCGAGCGAGTTCGACGCCGCGCATCGCAGTTCGTCCTCCAGAGCAGTCTCGGCCTGGAGCAGATCCTCTACAAACGCGGATTTGATGGTGTTCTCCTCCGTTGCCTTCAGGGAGTTGAGATCCCACGAGTCATGCAAGAGGTTCATGCTGGTTCATGCGGCGCCCACCAAACTGGGCCGAAGCTGTCCCACCAGATTCGGAGGTTGGGATACTTCTGGCCCTCTATGATCCATGACTGCATCGAGTACGCCAGAAGGTGCCATGCGTGCCAGGTTCATGCGAACTTTGTGCATCGGCCGCCGGAGCCTCTCCATACCACAAGGTATTCCTGGCCCTTTGCAGTCTGGGGACTGGACGTTGTGGGACCTTACCCGCCGGCGACAGCTCGCCAGTGCCGGTTCATTCTGACCGCCACGGACTTCTTCTCCAAATGGGCAGAGGCGATTCCGCTCAGAGAGGTCAAATCCTGTTCGATCGCTGACTTCGTGACCTCCAACATCATCTATCGATTTGGAGTGCCTCACGCTATCCTCACGGATAACGGAACCAATTTCCGAGCAGCCGAGTTGAAGAAGTTGTACGCCAAGTATAACATCCGCTCGAACCATACATCTCGCTATCATGCGCAGGCGAATGGACAGATCGAGGCGTTTAACAAAACCCTCTCTAACATTCTGCAAAAGATGGTTGGTCAGAACAAGAAGAGTTGGCCGGACAAGCTCCCCAACGCCCTCTGGGCTTATCGGACGACGACTCGCAATTCCACCCAGATGACCCCTTATTCCCTGGTGTATGGAGCTGAGGCCGTCCTGCCCATCGAGATCCAGTTACCGTCCTTGCGCACTGCGGTCTACGACCAGCAAGCGCCGGGCAGAGTTGCTGAAGCCCGTCTAGTCGAGTTGGAAGCACTGGATGAGAATAGACTTCGCGCTTTGCACAACTTGGAGAGGCATCAAAGCAGGATGGCTCGAGCTTTCAACAAGAAGGTTCGCCTCCGCTCCTTCCTGCAGGGTGATCTAGTGCTAGCCCTAAGAGCACCGATGATCCCCGGCAGGAAGCCGCCCAAGTTGGAGCCCAAGTGGGAGGGACCTTTTGTTGTCCACAAGGTCTATCCCAATGGCGCGTACTCCCTAGCGACTATGGATGGTGAGCGTGTCACTCCTCCCACCAACGCTAGGTTCCTCAAGCAATACTTTGCCTGAGTGTCACCACGTCCTGCACGACGTTAAACTGCATTCGTCCAGGCTACAAGACATTAAACTGTTCAGCATTCGTCCGCGCTGCAAGACGTTAAACTGCCAAGTGCTTCGTCCCGCATGACGCTAAACTGCACTACGTCCGAGCTACAAGACGTTAAACTGTTCAGCATTCGTCCTGCATGACGTTAAACTGCACTTCAAGAACTACGTATGGCTTGATTCCCATCCTTGTGGGATACGTAGGACCGCCTGAACCCTCGTGTTTCAGGCCCAGCCCCATCCTTCGGGAATTTCCATCCCATCTCGGGCCCTTGGCCCAGTTGCCCCGGGGTGTGCGGCGTATGGTGTGAGTGCGGGGCTATGCCCTCATTCATGTCGGTTTGTTCGTCACGCTGTACGCCCCCCTCCACGTTTGGGGATGCCTTCTGCTCCCCCCTTCTTTTTTCCTCATCGTCCTGCATGACGTTAAACTGCACTTCAAGAACTACGTATGGCTTGATTCCCATCCTTGTGGGATACGTAGGACCGCCTGGACATTCATGTTTCAGGCCCAGCCCCATTTCCCGGGAATCTCTATCCCGCGTTGAGCCTCTGGCCCCAGTTCCCCTCCTTTTTGTGCGAGGCGTATCGCGTGAGCGGGGGATTATGTCCTCATTCGCGTCGGTCTACTGGCCGCGCCGTATGCCTCCCCCGTGTGTGGGACTACCTCACACCCCTCATCGTCCTGCATGACGTTAAACTGCCTTTCCAGAACTACGTATGGCTTGATTCCCATCCTTATGGGATACGTAGGACCGCCTGGACGCTTGTGTCTCAGGTCCAGCCCCGTCTCTTGGTTGATCGCGGGGATCTGCCCCCCTTCGGTTGCTCTCGGGGTGAGTCCTCCGACCCTTTCCGGAGATCTGTTAACATGTTTTGGGGTGCTTCGGTCTATGACTCGTAGTGTCAGATTCAATCCCGACAAGTCCTGTGTTGCTTGTCAGGCCTCGCGCTTCCTCTTGTTCGAGCCTTCACTCAAAGGGATCCTCGTTAGCGGTTTGGGTACGATGCCTCAGTGCTCTCCCACCGCTCCGGGTCGATTTACCGGTGGGTCTTGGGCCGCAAATCGATATGAATCCTGCGATTGAGCGGTTGATGCTCGTTTGCTTGCCCCGTCTTAGGCTGACGCGATCGGATGTTGTGTTGCGAATGCGTCAGCAACGTCCTTGATCGCCATGTCAGCTCTCTCGGGCTCTGAACATTGGTTGCGCAGTCCTCATCACACTCCGCCTTTGTGCGTTGTAGTGGGATCTTGACACTCTCTTCATACCGACCTCCGGTACGCCTCTACACGTTAGGCAGACCAACCAGGGTAATGATGTCGTTCGAGGCTCCCATGATCTGAGCACCAAGGATATATGCAGATATCCTCCCTAAGGGCCATGCGTAGCTGGACCCTCGTCCCCATAAGGAGGAGGGAGTCGCCCGAACAATTGCGTTCTGGGCCCAGTATATCTGGAGGCTAGCATCTCTGCCCCTCGGGTGATGGACATACGCAGACCCCTATCCCAAGACTCTTTTCCTGGAATCGTGCGTGACCGCAGGGCTGGGTATGTTCCCACCTCCGCCGTGTCCGCCGTACCGCGATAAGCGGGTTCCTCCATGGTCCGAACCACACGACCTTAAACTGTGTTGTCTGGTCCTACCACACGACCGTAAACTGTGATCGTCTTGGCCGCCCGACGAGAAACGGCACTGCATCGTGATGTCCTCCTCAGGGGACACTCATGTTGGGCGCTGGTTAATGACCACGCCATTCATCAATGCCTTCCATGGCTTGATTATTGTGGCGACGCCAGAGATTTCTCAATCACGGGCATGTCGCCGCACAAAGAAAAACCATTCATCTTTAAGGACAAACAAGAAATATCAAATGCCGCTCCTTTTGTGTGCGAGGGTCAGACCCGCACTCTTCCCCGCGCTGGTGCCCGATTGTGTTGCACCGCGCTTCAAGAACTACGTGCGGCTTGATTCCCATCCTTATGGGATACGTAGGAACGCCCGGATGTTTGAAACTTCGGGTCCAGCCCCCCACCTCTTAGAGATTCCCCCTTCTCTGGGGAATCCGCCGCCTTCAGGTCACCCTCAAGGCGTGTTCCCCGACCCCTTGCCGTGGTCCACCGGTGTCAAGAGTACTCTGGTTTATTGCCAGGAGGGTCAGGATCCGCTTGGTCAGGTTTCCTCCACTTTTCAGGCTTCGTGCTCCCTTTCATTCGGACCCATCGTCTACGCCCTGGGTGGAGCCCCCGTGAACGGTTCGGACACAATGCCTCAGTGCTCTCCCACCGACTCGGGCCGGTACCCCCAATGGCCTCGGGCAGCAAATCGATATAAATCCTGCGATTGAGCGGTCGATGCTCGTTTGCTGCCTCATTCCACCAACGGTTGGTGCGATGTTGATGCTGCTTTTCCGCCACGGTCGGCAGTATTCTCATATCGTCACGCCGGTGCTCCCGGTCCTCGAGTGAATGGCCGCATGATTCACATTTTCCACCTCCCATTCTGACCAGGCGAAACCTCGACACTCTTGACACTATCCCTCAGTGCATCTTCGCATATCCAGGGGATATGACCACGATGTGGCGTGCTTTGAGCCCTTATGGTCCGAGCTCTAAGACCTTAAACTAAGATCTCTCCTTTCTGGTCCGAGCTCTAAGACCTTAAACTAAGATCTCTCCTTATGGTCCGAGCTCTAAGACCTTAAACTAAGATCCCCCCTTTATGGTCCGAGCTCTAAGACCTTAAACTAAGATCCCCCCTTTATGGTCCGAGCTCTAAGACCTTAAACTAAGATCCCCCCTTTATGGTCCGAGCTCTAAGACCTTAAACTAAGATCCCCCCTTTATGGTCCGAGCTCTAAGACCTTAAACTAAGATCTCTCCTTTCTGGTCCGAGCTCTAAGACCTTAAACTAAGATCTCTCCTTATGGTCCGAGCTCTAAGACCTTAAACTAAGATCCCCCCTTTATGGTCCGAGCTCTAAGACCTTAAACTAAGATCTCCCCTTCTGGTCCGAGCTCTAAGACCTTAAACTAAGATCTAGCCCTTATGGTCCGAGCTCTAAGACCTTAAACTAAGATCCTCTAGCCCTATGGTCCGAGCTCTAAGACCTTAAACTAAGATCCTCCACCTTTATGGTCCGAGCTCTAAGACCTTAAACTAAGATCCAGCCCTTATGGTCCGAGCTCTAAGACCCTAAACTAGGATCTACCCCAAATGGGGTCCTACGTCCTGCATGACGTTAAACTGCACTCACAGAACTACGTGTGGCTTGATCTCCAGCCTGATGGAGTACGTAGGAACGCCCGGGCATTTCGACTCGGGTCCAGCCTCAGGGATCGATAAGTCCCGCCCCTCCTCGTCGCCGGCCGTCTGGCCTGACTTCGGGTAGAGTGGTGCAGTTGTGATATTCTCCCCGATTCAGCTCGGGATGACCCATCGCAATGATGGGAAGCGACAGTTTCCTCGTCAGAGAGGTGCTGTCTGAGAATTGAGGTGACTCACGGCCAGATTAGTGCATCCGCCCAATACGCTTTCCCCACGGTGGCGCAATTTTGAGAGCGTTGGATTCTGTCCGAACAAATCGTCACTTCGCCCCACGCTTCGCATGCCCTGTTGATCTGGATTTTCCACCCTTGTGTCTGAAGGAACCCCAAAGCGGTATTCATGATGACATGTGGTCCGCCTCCTGCAATATGAATGATGGCCTTTTTCGGTCCGTCTATTGCAGTTGTTATGGTCGATCCACTGTCCGCCTACCGTCTTGGGCATTTCCTGGAAGGCCGATCGTTGTGGATGTCTGGATTCGGGACACGCGATTCACCTTTTCTCATTTCCCTATGTTCGGATAAAATCTCAACGCCCCTAGCGTTGTCCCGCTCGTGTGTTGGAACAAGTTGGGGGATGATACATTGGTTAGGTCTGAGGTCTCCTTTCCTAGGAATGACCTCCCTCTTTTCTCCAGAAACCCAGGCCCAATTATGGATGCCTGATGCTTGGTTAACACTCCCGCAAGACAACGAATTGTGGTTGAGCATGTTAAACCAAAAGACGCAGATAAATATGGCGATTCATACAAGTGGATCAAAATATTAAGTAGCGGAAGCAAATGTTCTGGGAATGGCAAAAAACAGCCCTTAGGGATTAGCGTGCTGAATGAGTCTTTCTAATGCCGCTACCCTTTGGCTGGCGGCCTCCAGGGCTGCTTCTCGTTCTCTGCGTTCCCTCTCCTCGTCGGCGGTCGCAGCACGCAGTTCGTCAATCCTGGCCTGTGCACGCTCCCGCTCGACTTGGAGTGTGACCATCTGTTGGCCCGCCTCCGTCAGCTGTACCTGAGCGTCGATCAGTTGTGCCGATAGTTGCTCCACAAGCTCGGTACATGCTGCGACGAAGGCCTCCTTCTCTGCCGCCTGCCCTTCGAGGCGCCGGACTTCCTGCTCTGCCGCGATGAGCGCCTGCGTGCTCTCCGACATGTCCCGACTTTGTGCGACGTCGGCACGCCGGCGGCTCTCGCGCATCTTCTCGGCCATGAAATCACGGACCGTCAGATGGAGGCGTTGAGCATCAGCTCCCCCGGCACACAGGAAGCGCAGCCAGGTCTGAAGTGATCCCATGCGCCCCAGCCATTCCGATGGGTCTCGCTTGAGGAAGCGCTGGATGCACTTCCACCCCCTGCGTCGCGTTACCCGGCTATCCTCGACCGCCTCCGCGTCCGAGTCATCCATCTCCTCTGGGTCGGCAGGCCGGTAGGCAGGGAAGGCAGCCAGCAGGTCTGCTGCAGGGTCCGCCCCTGGGAGGTCCTCACGAGGGATAGGTTCCCCAACATCCGGGCAACCTTCTTCTCTCTCCCCAGCGGCGCTGACACCCTCGTCAGCCCCCAACCTCTCTCCGATGTCAACACCGCCGATGTCCGCAGCCCCTTGATCAGCAGTTGGTGGGGCCGGCTCGGTTTGGGAAGCCTGTTCCGGAGCAAGCGGCATGTCCACCACTGGTCCACTCGTAGATGGCCCGGGTTCGGCAACCCGACGAGCCTCCGATGTTGAGATCACTGCACAGGGCATGCCATGGTTAGTCACGGATCGTCAATGGCAAGCACCAGCAGTAAAGTAGGGAGACTTACGGGAGTTCGGAGCGTCATCTTCCGCTACCCCGGTCGCCGCAGGAACAGTTGCAGCAGGGGACCCCTTAGCGCTTGTCAAATCGATAATGGGTGCCTGGCCCCCGCCTTGTCCTGCTGGCGCCTCTCCTACTCCTGTTGAGGACGCCTGACCGACGTCCGTGTGCTCCTGAGAAGGATGGAGAAACGGGTTAGAAGCTGCATAAGAGAATGGATGAAGCAAGTTGAGTAGGGATAGAAGCGGACCTCGAGGAGCTCAGTGACATCAACGTTGTCAGAGCCGGCCACCTCGCCGCTCTCCCGTGGGCTCCCCCGATGGGACCTTCCCTCGGAGCCTTCATCCTCCCCCGTCTCCTCCTCCTCCTCGGAGTCGTTACTGTCATCTTCTTCCGGCGGCATCTGTTCCGGAGCGGGCTCGAGACTGAGCATCACCTTCACCAGAAGGGATGGCTCCGCACGCTGACCACGTTGGCGCGCGTACTCGTCCATGGCCGTCAGATATGCGTATTGCCGGTTGAAGTCCACCCTGTCGGTGATCTGGAGGCGCCCGACCTCTGGCAGATAGATTCCTTCTCTGAGTATCTTTCGCCAGATAACGTCGGTCCCCAGTGACTGCCGCAGGGTCATCCAGGCCGACCACAGCGCCGGGAAGACTGCATCGTGGGAGGGTTCGAGCAGACGCCTCACCTGCTTCCCGGGCCGCTCCTCGACCGACGCATGCGCCCCCTCTCTGGGCGCCGAGGTCGTGGCGGCAGCCTGCGATGCGCCCGCCGCCGAAGTCCCTGCCCGCGCCGGCTCCGCTGCTTGGCGCGCCTCCGTTCTCCCCCGTGTGGCGGCGCCTCGCCTCCTTCCTTGACGCCCGGTCTCCGCACGGGTAGCCTCGAGCCGCCGAACTAGCTTCCGCAAGAGCCCCTCAGGGTACGCGATGGCCCAGTGTTCGGCGTACTCGGTTGCCAAGCCTGCGTTAACTCCGGTAGGAGGGAGGGTGATGACGTCGCCAGAGCCGAAGGCGACGAACATCAGCCACATCTGGCGAAGGACGCAAGGGTTCGTCTCCTCCCGGACAGCAGTGAATACCCTCTTCGGCATCCGCTGAAGGCACCCGAACTGCCTGGCAAACCGGGTCGGCACGTAAGGCTCGCAGATCACCTTCCCGTCGATCCGAGCCACGAGCACCCCGCCCCGCATGTTCAGGAAATATTCATGCTGCTCCAGCGGGCCCTGTCCGTTGTCGATCATCTGGCCGACGGGAGTGGGGAACGGGCTGAAGTTGAAATTGGCATGATTGCCAATCCGAACCCTCACGCCCTCCTCACTGAGGGTCATCGGAGCGACCCCCGCAATGTTTAGCAGGGAGGGTCGCAGGCCGTTGCCCGGAGGACTGATGGCATTTGGGAACGTATACCCACCAAGGTGAGCAGCCACCCAGCCGTGGAAGAACTGAAAGGGCCCACAGATCCTTCGTGGCGACCCCCCTCGTGAGATGCGTCCCAGAATGGCATACAGCCTCGCCAGTACTGGGACCCCGAGGTTGTACCTCTTATTGGCAGCCATGGCGCCCGCCATCGCCAGCGTCGCCGGGCGGACGCCCATCCTCGCATCCCGCACTGGCAGGAGCCACCCGCTCAGAAAGGCGGCCAGGAACGCCGCGTACCGGACGTTCGGGTCCCGGGCCTCGATGACGCGGTACCCCCATGAGCGGTAATCGCCCGTCTCCAGGACCCGCCAGTACGACCCGTTCCGGCTCCTCTGAGCTGCGGTCGGGCACCGCTTCCCCCTGCCTGGCATCTTGACCGCCGGGTCATGCTCCAGGAACTGGCCGAACCAATCCTTGTAGGCTATGTCCTTCTGGAAGTCTTGGATCCCGAGCCGCTGCGTAGCCAGGTCAAGAAGATGCCAGGTCAGAATGGGAGTCCGTGACCTGTCCTCCCAGATGTTCTTCGGTGGCAGGAACTCATCGTACTGGTAGCCCTCCAGCGGGATACCTCCGATGCAGTGGATGTCCCAGAGACCGATGCCGACCTCCCCATGGTGAAGATGGAAGGTGTTGGTATCCGGGGACCAGCGAGTGAACAGCTCCGGCCCGAGCTCAGACTGTTGGTAGAAGTGGAACTGCGACGTCCACACCGCCTCGAACAGGCCGATGTACCGTAGCTCCTCTGCGAAGTGATCGCAAGTGTGGCGTACCCAGAACGCCCAGGCCCATTCACTGGTAAAGTTGCCCCCGGATCGCAAGTCCCAGTCCTTCAGCCAGCCCTTGGTGTCGTCAGTGACACTCTGACGGTATGTGCTCGAGTAGAGGGCTGGAGAATTCTCCGCTGTAGGCTCACCCCCATCAATGGTTCGCGTCCTCGGGTTCAGGACGTAGACATCCAAGTGCCTGGTTTCCCTGGCAGGATGCCCATTGTTGGTGATGTTATAGCGGTGAAGCTCTTCCTCCCGAGTCACCCAGGTTCGCGGCGCATCAACCTCGAATCCTGGCACCGGAACCTCATCGAGGATGCCGAAGTTCCAGAGCGGCAGGTTGTCCGACAGTGGATATGTCTTCTGGGCCGGCGTTAGTAAGTAGAACAAGGATTGATTGTTAGAAACAATCTCCTTGGCTCCGTAAACCTCCTCGTTCGTCGCCATCTCGGCTCTGCGGGTGGCGGCATCCCCTTCATTTCCTCTGTGCGCGGCCATCTCGGAAGATTCGGGAGTCGTGCGGGTTAAGGGATGAAGCGTGCGGGATCGGACGAGGCTGGTGGAAAAGTTTGAAGGTTGGCGCGCAATCCAAGTGGACGGCACGCAATTGGGAAGACCGTCGCGCAAAGTTCCGGGGTTTCGCGCAAAAACAGGCGAAATCCGGACGGTTTTGCGCGCCGATCGGGCGAATTTCGCGACCGGAAGAGGCAATTTCGCGCACGAGAGCTTTGGAGCTTATCGCGCAGAAGGCCAGAGTACGGAACGCGGGACCCAGCGCCCCTATTTATAGGCGAGGCCGGGCCCGCGCTGCGCGGAAAGCGCTTTGCGCGACCGCAGCGGCGAATTTCGCGACCGGCGCCCCTGTTTGCGCGCCTAAGTCCCGCGCCGCCCAGGACTTCGGCATTCCGGCGTCTCCCTCGGAACCCGATCGTTGCGACCTCTCGCCGATCAGATTCCGAGGGGGGGCTTTTGTAGACGCCGGAAAAGTCCGTTGTTCCCAAACGAAGCTCCGGATGCGGAAAGTGAAGTGATATTTGGAGTCGGAAGAACGTTTCGGAGGGCCCGGAGGCCTTGCGCGGAATTTCAGAGGCCCGCGCGCAAAGGTGATGTTCCGCGCGCAAACCCCCCCGGGATGCGCGCAATGCGCCGGTCCGGCGCGCAATTTTGCGCGCCGCGGGTCCGCGCGACTCCCTTGCGCGCCGCGCCCGATTCCGCGCCCGCGGGGGGAATTTCGCGCTCGCACCCTGGATTCCGCGCCCGGGGTTGCCTATAAATACAAGGCGACCCCCAACGTTTCAAAGGTTGCTGGAAGTCGAAACGTCTCTCGTGCGCGCAATTCAACCCCTTCCGCGCGCAATGACGAACTTCAGGTAACCTCCTTTCTTTCGCGCAAGAAAGCCTCGGGGTCCGCCTTCGCGCGCAATCCCCGCTGGCTCCTTTCATTTGACTAAACATTCACCCTAAGGCCTTTGCGCGCAAAAGAACCCGCTTGCGCGCAATTGCCCCCAGGGTGCGCGCAATCCGGCCTGATTGCGCGCACCCCCCCTTCTTTCAAGTGGCCATTCGTTAAAGAATGAGCCGTTGCCCCCGCGCGCTATCCGAAGCCCGGTGTGAGCAATCTCAAGCATCCGCGCGCAAGGCGCTGGCCCAATTGCGCGCCAGCCGCCCCGATTGCGCGCCGGCCCGCAGTATTGCGCGCAAAGCTTCCTTTTTGCGCGCAATCTGCCAGGGCCGTCCCCGTTGACCGCCTAAGGGTACCCGCCTGTGTGGCACCCGATGATTCTCATCCCGGGTGCCCGCACCGTGCGTTGTCTTCCCGTGCGGCCCTCCAGGCTTGCGCGAAGTGACACGCACCTATGTCCAGCATGACATTAAACTGCATACTCGTCCAGCATGACGTTAAACTGCATATACGTCCTGCACGACGTTAAACTGTACATCGTCCGCGCTGCAAGACGTTAAACTGCCAAGTGCTTCGTCCGGCAACCTATGCCCAGCATGACGTTAAACTGCACACCCGTCCAAGCTGCACGACGTTAAACTGCCTAGCCCCCATCGTCCGTGCTGCAAGACGTTAAACTGCCAAGTGCCTCGTCCTCAACACATGACGTTAAACTGTACTTCGTCCGTGCTGCAAGACGTTAAACTGCCAAGTGCCTCGTCCTCAACACATGACGTTAAACTGTACTTCGTCTGGCAAGACGCTAAACCGTCCGCAACCTGATCCCGTGCTCCGCACGCAGGGTCTCCCCCGGTTTGGACGTGGCCCCCACCCGCTCGTCTCTGCAGGGATGTCGGGATTGTCCCCCTTTTGGGACGATTTAATGGGAGTGGATTTTCCCTACGGGGGCAGGGTATTACAAACCCCTAGTTTCTCATGGGAGGCTGCACATGTGTATCTCCATTGCACCTCCCCACTGCCGAAGCCAGTAGAGGGTCTGACTGGGATCGAGGTGTCTTTTGCTTTCGGTCCAAGTCCCTTCCAACTGAGTTTTGCAGTATCCGGGCTGCCTCAAGTGCGTAAGTCCTGACAGAATGAACTACGTGGACTTTGATCCCTGTCTCCTATACAGGGTACGTAGGAAGCCTCCCCGAGGTTCAAGCCCACCACCTGGTCGTCCCGGTCGTATTTACGTCGGTTCGTCCATCAGTGGACCCCTCCAGGGTTCACGCTTGCGTTGATTCACCTATGAATCCGCCCCTGTGGGAGACTGCCCGTGTGTATCTCCACGGTGCCTCCCCACAGCCCCCCTTTTCCATTTCCCCTTTTATCGTCCAGCATGACGTGAAACTGTGATCCACCCGGCCGTTCCATCCCCCTCCGTGCGAGGTGGTTCGGTTCAATCCTCCGCCCGGCGGCCTCGACCTCTTCGTGAGTCGGCTTGCCGACGTCCAGCATGACGTTAAACTGTATGCCCGAACTACGTTGACTTTGATCCGTGTTAACGCGCGGTACGTAGGAAGCCCCTCTGGGGTCCAAGCTCTTTACTCCATCATCCATCCTGATCCTTACCCGGGCCGCCACATCCCGGTGGGGTCATGCCACTTCACTTCACTCCACGTTACTTGGGAAGCCGCCCATGTGCTGGCCCCAGCGTCGGAGGTTCCCCGCAAAGGGGTTCTGTCATCTGATCCACTTTTCGTGTTGATCGGTCCGATGCCGTCCCCGCTGGACGTTAAACTCGCGGCATACCCCGTGTTAAACACGGGAAGCTGAGGAAAACCTCAGGTGACACAGTTCCCCGCACCTAGTACGGGATGCCTCAGGCCATCGTGCCTTCGAGAAGCCCTATTAGGGACGGAAGACAGACGTGCAGAGCCGCAGTGTTACGACACGCCCCCAGCACCCAGAGCCACCCGGCCTTCTCACCGCAGGTTGCTGCCCCGCCCAGACTCCTTGGAACGTTCGGGCGGAAGCAGCGTAATTAACCGGTGTCCATGAAGATATGGCGCCGGGAACGAGATTCACGAACATTCTTAAGTCTATGAGGGAGACCCGGATTAGGCGACAAGTTCCGAGGAGACGTCCAAGGAAGGAGAAGCCGACATCCCATCATCCCGGTTTCGATCAAGGAGCAGACGCCCCTGAATAAGGGACGGATGCCGCCCGCCCTTGGAAAGCGGGACTGCGGGACCACAAGCCGCGCGCCCATCCCCTCGGGTTGACGGGTGCACGCGCGAACGCGTCCCGGCGGAACATCGTAACCCGACGCACATCCGCACCGAAACAACCCCAAATTTCTATTTTACATCTTTGTATTTGATAGTGTGTATGACACACATCACCAAGAACATAAGGGAATATAATATCCTGATATTGTAATAAATATTTACTATATTAAAAAAAATTAAATACATGATATATCATGAAAATCATGGAACAATGAGTTATATTTAATTACACACAAGAGTGACCTTCCTCGATAGAATGTATTACATGCAAGAATGAGTTTCACCATATAAAAATGTATTATAAAAATAATTTTATTTAATATAAATTGATACAAAATAGATGTTATGTTAATAGCTATGAATAGTATTAAATAACTAATTCAAATATATTTTTCATGTAAATATGAAATTAATTCATTGGTTACCCATTAACGATAAAATAAAATAAGAACCAATGTTATAAAAAAAGAAATATTATTTTTTAATGCTTCCAAATGATTTTTGTCTTAGTAAACATAATTAATTACGATTAATGATTTATTTCAATGAAATATATATGTTATATATTAAATAAATTATTTTTAATATCTATTTATTAGTTTTTATATGAATAATTTAAGAAAAAACCAATTTCAAACCTAAAAACCTATATTTTTATAAAGGTAATTTTACCTTATTTTAATAAAGAATGTATTTTAAATATGGATTTTGAAACTTTAATTATTTTAATATGTCCAAATAAAGATCAAATTTAAAATATAAACCTAAAAATTAGGTTCAGAAAATTTATTGATATTTGTCAGAAACCTATCATTTTTCAATGAATAGTGAAAAATACTGAAATTACATTCATAAATGCATTTTAATCTAATTTATATTTAAAGTTAAATTATAATTTCAATCGGAATTAAATTTTATTTCTATGATATATTTATCAATTAATCCAATTTATCCCATTGGAATCAATTTCACTTTAAAATCAGGTATAAAAACATAGAAAACCATCAGACGTTTTTACTTTAAAAACACGCATTGTCGTCCCATCATCATGATTAAATTTAAATAAATATATTCCACATATGTGATTAAAATTTCAAAAAATGTACACCATATTTATAATAACAATAATTTATATTTTCAAATATGTTTAACATAGTGTTTTACCAAAATCATTAGTTAATGTAATTACATTTAATTACAATTAATATGGTAAAATAAAGCTCAATAAATGACAAAACATGTAACTTAACGACCAAAATGATCTATCAAATTGTCGAAAACATATTAGATGGAAATAATTATTTCATTAACCTTAAATTACTCTTTTTTTGTTTTTTTATGTTTCTTAATGGTAAACACATGGGTATTCCTAACTTATTTTTAAAAATTCCATGTGAGTGATTTTCCTCCTATATAACAGGCCACCACCTCCCCCTTCCCCAATCCAATAAAGCCACATTAGATGGTCTTGATTTTTATAAATAGATCATAAACATACCTCTTACCATACTATAGTCCTTTCCTTGGGAATTAAGAAATTTTAGGATGCCTTTTGGTACGAACCAAAAGTAGTTACCCGATTAAGAGGTAACAAACATCCTCTAGATTTTTAATTTTATTTCCATTATCTAACCCCTAAAAAATTATTATTTTATTATTTTATAACAAAAACATTATCCTCATTATACTATTATGTTTTCAGGATAATTATTTTACCTAGAGTTACACACACTTTCATCTAATGGGTAATGAACTTATTGTTTGTATGTACTGTGAACTAATACCATAGGAAATGATGATTGCTCATTTTTTCCATTACCTATTTCATGGATGGAAATTACGATGAACAATTGGTTTATATATGTTATATATGAAATTTATTATGTATTTATACTTCTATAATAATTTTATAACATGTACGTTTAATAATTTCTAGATTATGTAAATATGATAACATCGTCTAAAGAAGTGTGGACTATAGCCCTCTCAAAGCATCATGATTCATTCACAATAAACATGAAATATATTAAGGATAATTTTAATTAATATATATGATTTATTTTATATAAAAAAATGGTAATGGACCTATAATATACATGTAAATACATATCATTTACTTTATATCATTTTTAAATAGGATAGTGAGATGAAGGTAGCATTCATAAGTACGTATGGACTACAGTCTCCCTGAACGATGCATTTAATGTCATATATCCAATAATGATTTACTAGTAATGATACATATATACTAGATATATAAGATATTAATATCCAGATTCGCAATTTTTATAGAATGAAACCATTATATATTTAATAATAACAATAAATAACAAGATAAATCATACTTGACAAACTTCGTAGTTAATATCTAAAATAGGTAAAGTAGTGAAACATTATTAACAAATGGGTAATAAAATAATATAAGAAAATAATATATGATATCATAAATAATATATGGTTCAATTTTAATTCAGTAACATATTTATAACTCTTTTATAGTATTTTAAATAATGTTCACCTGAAAGGAAACAATATGTATGGGATTTTAATCTCACTTTTTACTTCTGTGAAATTAATGTCACATTCACCACATAATTATTTTGTTTAGTGTAACTAATAACCATTTCCATATATTGAACCATTAATTACATCATGTTCAAGGAATTTAAAAACTCTCATTTAATATTATTCCCTTTTGAGGTTTATGATTCAAAATGTTTCAAAGAGGTATGAGACACATTGGAATGATTAAAGATTATTTTCCATATAAATAACTTTAATGATATTTTAATGGTATTTAAATTTGAGGAACTTATATTAACATTTTTTAATGAATGATTTTATTTTCCTATCCTCTCATAATTCATGTCATTTTTCATGTATTATTATTATTATTTTACACTCTATGGTACCAAATGTGTTTAGGAATAATTTTTTACGAAAGACTGAAATGATTTCGATCTTTAGTTATAAATATAGTTATCTTATAAAAACCAAGTTTTATTGAAATGTTTTCAAAAAATTTGTTATAACTATTTGGTAATGAAAAATTTACCCTTTTTGTCTTTTACCAATGTTTTCAGCAGAATCTTTTTATCACTATATGGAGTATAAAATTTTCTAACCTTTCACCATGAAAAATGAATGTTTTTTTGTAATGTATGTATTTAACTACCATAATTCCTATGAATTTTACTTTTCTGGATTATAAGGATAATTTTTAACGAATTTATTTAAAATAGTGACATTCAAAGAAAATATTTTTCAAATGGATAAAAAATGACATTTTCGTGCATATTTTTTTCAAATATCTTTTTATAATATTTCCATTAATAAAAAAAACTACACTTAATTTTACTCCACTTAGGGTATGTTATATTGATACAATCCTAAATCATCATTTATATGGTTTACAATTGAATTATCCAAGGATAATATCCACATTCATTTCCATGATTCCTTTTTAGTCCTCTTAAAATGTTTAATTTCGTATAATCATTGAACATCGAATTTACCTTAATTATAAATATCATTTATCATTAATAATTTCGTTGATTAAACCATATACCATTTTTTTGTATGGTTCTTAATTTGAAATTTATTTAAATATATGGGTAAATATGTATAGATTTGAATACGTTTTTTAATTCAGATATTTGACATGGAATATTATTTATTCGATATGAGGAATGTTTTGGATATTTATGCAATGGGTGGGGCCAGTAAAAGATAACCCCTCGATGCATCAGTAGTCTCATGGGATGAGTTATTTGGATAACCATTTTATATGGGTTTTTAACTAATAGATAAGATATCTAGTGAAAGGTCTTGATAGTACTAGTTACATGTACCTCCTAAACATGGTGTCCAATAATAAATAACTTCCCTCATTTATTTTTAGTTATTTTTAATCAATGATATTTTTAATTAACATATCTATGGATACAATTTATTTTATGTTCACTGGTTTAATCAAATATCTTTTATTTTCTTACATTTTGATATTTATTTTTCCTAATCTAGTTATTTTAGTGACCTATTATACTAATTATTACCATTCCATATTGAATATTCTCATGGATATATTATTTCTTCTGCTATATTTTTCCCTTACTATGAATTTCAGATAACCCTTATTATGTTTGTTGTACCAAGAATCCAAGAAGTGTACTACATAATATATGAAAGGATTTACTAGATGTATTATATTTATCCCTGAAGTTTTTTATTTGAAAATTATAAAAAACATTATGTTTTAATTAGTGTATTCATTTTTAATACAAGACTCATTTATATATCTAGTTTACCAAGACTATTAAACTCTCATTCCTTGTGGGTTTGATTCCTTGTAATCAAGACTATATAATTATAAGTAGACACAGGCCCTAGGCTATCAAAGGTGGGGTCCCTAAATTTATAACGTGTATCATACACTGAGTATTATACCTCAATCCATTACATCCCAGACATAGAGTATGTAACTCAAGCCATCACAGCCTATATATATCATAAATATAGTAATATTTTGGATACTATATCATGTAATACATGTGTTTTAAATAAACAAAATCCATTAAAACCTTCTTCCCACATAAAATAGAAAACTAACAAACTTTTATACCATCACAAGTAACTACTAATAGAAGAGAGTGGGGCTAGAGGGTGTGGTCATCCATCCATCCTCCCACTAGGATGTTGGGAAAAACAACTTCCTAGAGTCCACTAGGTGTTAGTCACCCAAACCAACATGGGTGGGACAGTATATGAAATCATAGTATATAAGAGATATAAAATATATCATAGAAAAACAATGGGGAAAACATATTCATAGACTAAAAATAGATAACATCTCTCAGACCCATGACTACTACTTCTAAATTCAAATATCTTGTTTGTACACAAGAATTTTATAGAAATACATTAAATTATTTCTTTAATTTTTTTCATTTATATCAATTAATCAATTCATTAAAATAATTAACCAATAAATTAGTAAAAAATACATTACATTAATCATCAAAGTAATGTCCATTCCCTTTATCCATAATCCTAAAGGAGTCCATGGTTTCTCAAGATTAACATCTTTCTAGAATATTCCTTCCATCAACACCAACCCATGGGTTAAGAATTATTTATTCCTTATTAAAATCAATTTATGAACATATTACTCTAGGAAAACCATCTCTTACTACCACTAACAAGAAACATGGGAACAATCAAACATATCCACCCTATGAAGTGAGGAAATGAATTGTGATAAAATAAGAAATCCAACCCTCAGTGATTAAAAAATTTCACAAGTGGGCATCCAGTATCTCAATATTACATCAATAGGTTATCCCTGCTTTAAAGGATTCACCTACTACCACATAATTCATTCCTTCCCACCAATATTATAGTATCCATCCTTGGATCACAAATCTCAATTTCATATTTAATTTTGGCCTCCCTACCCCCTCACATCATCTATCATAGGTTCATCTATCCTAGGATCATATCATATTGTATATAGTTGCTCACATCCAAAACACATAAAAAGGAAACAACAACCAAACATAGTTAATATGTCAATCATGGATTTAAAATAAGGCATCCATCCTTCACACACAAATGAGATCTCTTGGATCTACACTCAAGGCACTCAAACTTCTCAACAAGATGAAAAACTCAACATTTAGTCATTAGAATTGTCAAAAAATTAGTTATTATTTCATGTTCAATTAATTGATTCATTATTCACATGTTTCAACATTAGGAAACATAAGGCATCAACCTATCACAATCTATCCAAATCTAAACAATCTCTATGAATTAAAATTGTTTTTACAAGCTATGCAAAGAACCAATATCAATTAGGATGACTATTAATTATTATCTAGTACTGTAAATATGATTCAAATTATTAATAAATTCCATTAATCACATTGAATACCCTTTTCAATTGAATATTCACATTTTATCAATTTTATATTCATCAAATTACATCAACCACCAGATTAAAAAAATTCACATTCGTTAAATTAATAATATTATACATTAATAAGTATTTATGTTATTTACCAATTTAAATATGCTACTATAAGAATAATAGCATGAGAAAAAGAATATCATAGATATCACACTATATATATAAAAATAGAAAATAAACTATAATGATATAAATATCATCAACATGTGACCACCAAAATATTATTTATTAATATTTTTTTATCATTATTAGAAAAATTTAACTTCCATACAAAGTGATAAAACATTCATAGTATACGATTTCACATAAATAAATAGATAAGAAACAAATCCCTTACATAAAAGGGGTCAAAGTTCTTCCCAAGATAATGGAGAAACATTATGAATCACTAATCACCTCTCCCATGAGGAAACTATATTCACCTGATGATGTAATGCCAGAAACAAATGAGGAAAACATAGATACATCATTGTATTAGTGGATATAAAGTGTCATATCATGTAAAGAAGAAAATGGTGGTAACATGGACGATATGGGAGAACCCAATATAAAAAAAAAGAAATAACACACCTAGGATCACCATAGATTGGAGATGGAATGAAAGGATCAATCACTATAGAAGGAATCCCTAAAATCCTAGGAAAAGTTTCTTCAACCACTTGGAAAAATTGAGATATTTAAGGGTTTATGGAATACCTATATTGTTGAAGCCTTTATAGGCACACATCCCTAATAATTTGTAAGGTGTTAAACCCATTTTCAAGTCGTGTAAATGTTTCTCTTTTGATCTTTCCAAAAATTTTCATTCCTTAAAGAATTTAATCAATAAATATTACAAGTTGTGTGACACCCTATGAACTATCCATAATGTGGAATAAACCACCTCAAGGTTTTGAATGACTATTACACAAGCCATGAATTTAGAATACATGACATTCTATATTTACATGCTATGAATTCTATCAGCATCCAGATTTTTAATAGACAATCCAATATATACCCACTCTAGGACTACTTCAAGAACCATAAAATTTAAAAACACTCAAAGTGTTAGACTACATTGATCCTAGACCTTACATTAGATATATCTCAAACAATTTTCAACCTAATGAATCCAAAGACAAAGCATAGATAAAAAAAAGTGGTATTTCTATGAGAAACACCTCAAGGATCCCTCCATAATATTATATCAACTAACTTGCTAAAAATATATAATTTCAAACCCATTTAATAGAAACAGAAAGATCTAAAACAATATTTTAAGGGGGTAACTTCTCAAATGAGTGTAAAGACACAAAAAATAAATAGTGGAAAACATATCATAACCTATAAAGGCTACCATCCAGAAGGTAAACAATTAATAAAGAATATATACATATAAAATAGATCAAGATAATGATCACACATATGAGAATCACATTCTTAAGTACTCTCTAATGGAACTTTATGCCATAGAATTGTGGTGGTTGGGAGGGACAAACATTTCTTTTTTCCATATTTAATGAGAAATCTGGGATCAATACGAAGAAGAACACCAGTATCCATGGGAGGGACTAACATTTATTTTTACATATTCATATTTTATTAGAATCAATTTGAGTCACAGACCCTTCAAGTTTTGTAATCTATACATCTTCCAAAAGGCACCTTTTAAGGAAGGCTGTTTTGACATATATCCCCCAAATATCATATTCATGGTATGTAGGTATGTCCAATAGAACTCTATTAGATTTTAGAATCACAATTAGTGAAATGGTTACATCATAGTTAATGCCTTGATGTTTTTTTGTACACTATTTCTACTAGTCATGCCTTATAGGTATCAAATCGTCTTTCTATTTCCAATTCCATCTTGAATACCATTTTCAACCAATATTAATTACATCAACGAAAGGATCTTCCAAAATCCATACATTTTTTAGTACATGGAATCTATTTTATAATTCATGTATTCTTTCCACATGGAAATATATTTTCCACTTAATATTTTCTTGTAGGTTAGAGGATCATTATTATCTACTAATAATGAGTCACCATCAATGGTTACTAGAAAACCATACTATTTCAATTCTCTATCCTCTATTGTACTCCAACGCAGTACCTGTGTCCCTGGAATATGTCATTCTTACATGGGGATTTGTGGAATTTTCTCATGTATCAAATCTTATGTACCTTTAACCTTGACTTCATAAACGCACATATCACTCCCAATATCTCTTTTGGAGATGTTATCTCTCTTGAGAAATATTGAATTTCATGCCCCTATAACCTTTTTTCCATGAGGGTTCATATAGGTAATATTCCCTTGTTTCCTTGGGGTATCCTGTAAAGGTACACCTTTTTTCGTGGGGTGTGAGTTTCTTACATGAAGAGGCCTTGAAAAATTCTTCACTTCCCCACACAGGTAAATTCAATAACATGGATTTTCATCCACACCAAATTTTATATGGAATACAATATATCGATTTAGTTGGTTCTTGGTTTAGTATATGTGATTTTTTTTGTAATGCCTATCCCCAAAAGGAAAATGAATGACTTTCAGGAATCATCATTGATGTCACCATGTCCAATAAGGTTTGTTTCCTCCTTTTTCTTAAACCTTTCTAATTCTGTGTGTTAGGAGGAGTGAGTTGGGATACGATCCCAAACACCTATAAGTAATCAATGATGTTTTGATTAAGATATTCTCCAACACAGTCTGAGTGCAGTTTCTTAATCTTATTACCATGATGGTTTTCAAATTCTTTCCTATATTACTTGAACATAGAAAAATAATCCAACTTATACATCATTAACTAGATATATCCATATCTACTGAAATAATCATTAAAAGTTCTGATGTATGAGTATCCACCCCTTCTATTAACATGAAATTTTCCACACACATCGGTATGAATCAATTCAAGAAGCACTTCTCCCCGTTCACCTTTCCCACTAAAAGGTACTTTGATCAGTTTTCCTTTTAAACATGCATGACATACACCAAGTGGTTTTAGTTCAAAAAAGTAAAAATACCAATCTTGAAGTAACTTTGTCAATAATTTCTCATTTACATTACCTAGCATGTGATGCCAATGTTAGGTGTTGTATGAGCCATGTGATGTACTTTCGTTATTAATTTTTATTACTTGGTTTTTGTTATCCGACACATAAAGACTGTTATATAAATGTTCCTTACCAAAAAATGATATCTTTATAAAAAAGAAGCATTCATTTCTAAACATGAAAATAAATCCACCTATATCTAGCCTGGATATAGAAATAATGTTTTTTGTTATAGAAGGAAAATAATAACATCTTTTTAATACCAATATCATCCCAATAGGCAATGTTAGGTGGTAGTTCCCAACATCTACAATAGTAAGTCTAGCTTCATTGGATTCTCATATATATATATCCACCCTCAGTTAATTTTCTTATATCTACATGGTTCCTGAAGATTCCCATTTCTTCATTATTAGGGTGCAATTTGTTTCCAGTGTCCATTCTTTCATTATGCACAACAATCAACTTCTTATTCCCTTAAATCCCCCTTGATCATCTATTTCTTGTAAGGGCATGAAAAATCATTGGGCTTAAATCTCTCCTCCTTCCCTTTCCTCTTATTCACCATAAAGATAGAAGGCTTTTCACACATCATGTCTTTGAAAACATGGTAAAATAGGATATGAGGATCTAGTAGAGGCTTCACAATGTTGTTCATGTTGAAATTCACAACAATACTGGAGAAGATCTAAGAGAGTGATGTGAGAATGAGATTGGTACCCAGTTCCTTGGGGTGTTCAAACCCTAGAACCTATAGATGGTAAACGTATCCAATGAGATTGACTACATGAGGCCTATCTGGGGAACCATATACAAGATTACATGGAAAGAGTGACTTGGACATCTCAAAATTTTCATGTCTATATATCTCCTAGTGAAGACCACAGAGTTTCTCAAGCATGCTATATGCAACCATGTGTTTCGTGGTACTTCATGAGTTATCCTGAGATTAATGATAACATAAAACATTAAAAATTGACCATGTCATTCATATGTTTTTTCAGATTAGGAACTCTTCATCACTCACATCTTGGGTAGGCGGATCATGTAATGAGGACTCTAGTACATAAGATTTCCATTCATGGCATAGAATGAAACAAAGGCATCTAAATAATTCTTGGAAGTTACTGACGGTGAGGATGTTGTATTTATCTAGTAATGATAGAAGGGTTAGTTTTGTTGACAATTTTTTCATTTTTATTCTAAAATTAAAAGAGAAAATAATTAGTAAATTCCTGATTACATTTTATGAGAGATAAAAAATTAATTTTATTAAGTCTCCCACTATTTTATCAAGTCCGAATAGCCCTCACCATCGAACACCGAATATTTATTTTCTTGGATATTCTAGTGGAATGTATCTATATTCCAATTCACATAACCTAAAAAAATTTTGGAAAATATTTTTGATGGTATTTAGGTTAGATGGTATTTTCCAACAACAGTCTTAGAGCTCCTTGTTTTGTTGAGTGGACTCCCCAATCCTGAAATCCTGACATGGATTTCCTTAACACTTTCCTCTAATATTACATCAAGCATGGAAATGGATACACTTAATGATTTAATATGGCAAATTAAACCTAAAACATTCATAATGGATTCTGGTATAAAAGCAATTCTCCCAAAAAGGGTTAGTAAAACATATAGTTCTACTGAGTCTGTCCCTTAATCATGTAATAGAAGTCTTAGTCTAACATAATATTTTATTGAGATATTTTTATTTCTTATGAATAGATTTCTTATTATATTTATCCCATGATGGTAAATATTATGTTTAACATACTAAAGTGATTAAATGAATCATGATAATATTTATGAATCAGCCTAGTTTATTTTAGTTTCATCATGCATGCTTGTTTAATTCATTTATTATGTGGTTGCAACAACACATCCATAATAATAATCCTCGAAACTGAATGAAATAAAATAAACAAAAGCTCATAGTCATGAGCTTTTCGAATGGTTAGTTTATCTAGCAGTTTATAAACTAACCCTGACCTAGGGGAGAAATACATTGAGCTTTTTGGGTTCGTGTTTACAGCTTTCCACTTTTCTACCTTTGTATCTCCTAGAATTGGGTTCTTCTTTGCTACAACTTGTACCACCTCCACTAGATTGGGAGCTCTATATATCGCATATAATTTTTATCTCAAATGAAGGTGAGGGGTAAAAATGTGGTTTTCATAAAAGAAATCAATGTCATGTTGTCCCTACATATTAATGAGGAGAAATGGCACACCGAACAACAATATAATTTAAAATTAATTAAATAGAAACCAACCACGTACAATGGTCAGGTATAGATCATGATAATCCACATACATGAAACGAATTACACATTTAATAATACATGAATTCAATTCTGAAATCATTATCATTAAGATGAATCATGTTTGAATTGATTAATTATTATATTTAATTAATAGATACATTTATCTGAATCCTTTTCTAAATTTCATTGAGATCCCAATCCATAACCTTGGAGGTAACTCTGTGAACACCTGTTCAAATCTACATGATATGTAATTTGGAACATCACACAAACAATAATGTTTTAATTATGTGTAATTTGGTAATGTGCATGGCGTGTAGTTCTGAATACACAACTTCTACCACCTTCAACGTCTTATGCAAAGTACATGCATAGGGACTCGACACCTGAGGTCTACTTCATAAATCTTAGAGTACATGGCGTGTCCAGTGGGCCACACACCATTTTTTCTGAGTTATGTGGATACCTATCGACTTAGCATGTATGGAATACAAAGTTTGTCTGTTGAACCAGAGAAACTACATGCCGTGTCCAGTGGACCACACAACATGTAATCCAGTTGACTATGTGACAATTTTTCTTGGTGAACACGCAGTGTATGAATTAATTACATTGTGTTTCAGTAATACACATGGATTGAGTAATTATCGACTTACTCCTGAAGAAATTAACACAACTTCATGGTGTGTAATCCTGATTACATGGCTTGTGTGGAAGATAAAAAGGTGTTTAACTGTGAATACACGATGTTTACTATCATTTTTCATAGACAGAATCATCGATGCCTCAAGATGAGATTCTCAATTTAATTATAATTAAAAAATTATTTATTTCCAGTAGATATATGAGAGAGGATAAGAGGAAAAATATATATCTAAATTCATATTTCATGAATTGAATAAACTTGGATATAAAACTATATTATTAATGATTAAATCATAAAATAATTATTTAAATTATTATAAATGAGGATGTGATCTCTCTGATACCACTTGATGGATCTGGATGCTACAAAAGTTTGGTGGTTGGGAGGGAACAACTTCAATTTTTCTATAATTTATTTCCAATCTTGGATCAATATGATGATGAATTTTGGTATACAAATATTGAAGTAAAATATTTTTACAAAGAGAAGAATAGAGCTTGATCCAAGAAAGAGGACCATTCATATCACGTTCATAATTAATTTAGTAATTTATGAATTAATTAAACACCTGGGTCTTTAGTTGTTTCTTTTTTAAAGATCATTGATCATTTTTAAAGACCCTACTGGATTGCCTTCATTATGCTTATGAGGATCCAAAGTATAAGCCCTCGAGCAGTGATACATATGTGCTCCAATGGTCTCTAAACAATGCCACTAATTATCCAAGTGCTAGTATGAAAGAACTAAATTCTTGTGCTGATCATTCTTGGTCACTCGTTCCTTGGTCTGGAAGAACGTCCCTTGGTTATGAGAGGGAGATATTAGAGGATTCAAGAGGTAAAATGTTTTGGCTCAACAATTATCAATTCATTGGGTTTTGAGAAAATAGACATACCTTCCTATTAATAAACATGGGGATTCTGTTACAATATTTAACTTGGAAACTATAATTAAATGAAATTATGACTATTAGAGACAACCCATTCCACATAATAACAATAACTGAACCATTATTTTTGGTGTGCCAAAATGTAAAAAATTGAAGCATAAATGAATTCCTATTCTACATAATGATAACAATATTATTATTATTTCTTGCACCAACTAGATAAAAATTATTCAACGACTTGTATATAATTAATTTATTGATTTAAATAGTCTTGGTCCATTTGAAATTCTATTCAATATATTTAACACTTAAATACAATATTTTAGTAAAAGTAATATTATTTATTTACAATCCAGTAAATAAATATTTATTAAATGTTCAATAATAAAAATACATATATTTTATTCACAATCTAGTGAATAAATATTTATTTTATTTATATGATTATTTTAACTAGAATACAATTATTCCCCAGTCTTGATAATAACATTGATTTCATTAATTAAATTTAAATATAATTTAATTGAACCAGCATAAAAACTTAGTATGTGATACTCTAGTATTATTTCTCATTGGCATTAGGTGGGCCTGACTAAAGTCTATGATTACTGTCTAGAAATGGGTCAAGGCACCCATGAAAAAGAACATAAAGCCACAAATAATATATCCACATACGAACGATAACAGTGAAATCTAATGCATTTTTTCACAATATCTCATGAAACATGTTTCCTGATAGTTCTATCAACCTATATGCCTGATATGTCATTCTTTAACTACTAGAAATAAAATCATCATTACACTGTGGAAAAGTGATTTAAGGCAACAGTTCTATTTCAATAAATAGTATGAGATATAAACTTCTATAAATTGAAGGGAAAATTCCATCCTTGACTTATCCATTAAAACCATGTCATTTGTGATTCCCCAAACGTACACTAATTCCAGCCAACATATGGCATGACAGTTTTTAGCAGAAAATCTATGTATGTGAGTCATGAAATGCATTAATGATAGTTTTAATGTCTTAGGACAATTACACACACTCAAATATATTAATATATGATGACACCAAACATGTGGGATTCATATTTGTGGGTCTGTTCTCATAATCTCCCTTCTTGGAGATTAGCAAGTGTGGACATCATACGAAAAAATCACATCTTCTTATGAGTAATCACACCTAACCATCTGTATACAATGTGTCCCATCATAATGTTTCATCCAAATTAAAAACTATAATTAAGAATATTTTCATAGCACTTCATGGTTCTTATCATATCAGGAAACTTATATAACCATATTAATAAAACAAATACTCTAGGACAATATTACATTACAGTCATGTAGAATAATGAAAAATATGAAATAAGATGTTTAATATTAAAATACATTAAATATTCATATAATCAAGGTAAAAATAGTTATTTATAGGACACCAACTACAACATATTCCTCAATTCAATTATGCTTCGAGAATACATGAACCCAAGGAATAACATACCAGACGAGACCTTTTCTTAAAAATCCTCTGCCTCCATAGGCCTCTCCATGAAGGTAAAATCATCATCAATATCAATACCTCACCAAAATATGACTTTAGGACCATCATGAGTAGTTATATGGAGTTAAAGTGTGTGAAAAAATACATATATCCATCCCATCTGAAGGGGGCAGTGCTATCTGATATGTCATAGCTCTAACAAGAGACAACACCTCAAATGGAAAAATAAACTAGGGAAAAAGATTAAACCCACTTCTAAACATTTTCTACCGCTATGAAAATTCACCTTCATGAACATGTTATCTACATCATAGTAATAAATATGTATCCTCCTATAATCAATATAGGATTTTTGATAATCCTTCATTGACATCATCCTCTCAGAATGTACATGAACCATCTCGGTCATATTCTATATTTGTTTCAACATGAAGGTGGTTTACTCTATAACCTTAGTCCAACATAATGTATAGTGAAAAGTTAGGACATAGAAAGATTCATATTGTTCCATATTAATGGTGAAGTGGAAAGTATTTTTGAAGGGAAATTTGACCAGGGCTAGCTGCCTCGTCCAAGAATGTCTAAAATCCATGACACAAGAGCCCAACATGTCTTCAAGTGTTTTCTTGGTTTTATCCATCTGACCATACATCTACATATGAAAATTAGTTCTATGGAATAATTTAGATCCAAAATCATTCTGGAGATCCCTCCACAACTTGAAGATAAAATGAGGATCTCTATTTGATATGACCATCATTAGGAATCTGTAGAGTTGTACCACCTTCTCTAGATAATTCCGCCACAAAAACTACAATGATCAAGACACACTAATTTTCTATAAAGTGGGTTGATTTCAAAGAACAATCTATTTTCACCCCTATAAAATCAAAGGCTCTCTGAGTTAAAGGTGTAACGCCATGACCCCAGTTACCCATAGTTGGTGCATTATTATATAACATTGTCATGATCACCAAAGATCAAGTCTCAAAAGACCGATTAGTTTAGTAGTCTTGGAAACACTAGATATATTCATAATTATTACATTACATCATAAAGTAAAAAAACTACAAAAACATCTTGTCTTCATATCCCCTCATACATTCCCTACAGGTCATTCATAAAATACTTCTTCACATCCAGGGAAAAATTAAAACACCGAAAGGGGTGAGATCAGATGCTCAGTAAGGATAACAATATAGAGGAAATTTCATAAATAAGAATAAACATTTAAGGAAATTTATAACTAAAACAAAATCCTTTTAAACATGAACTTCAGCATAATGTGGAAAATATAAAATGAAATAATTTCATTTACTTATTCACATGGATATTCTACTAGTCGAATAATCACATGCAATATCAATAACTATTTTCATAATGATGGAATGCATAATGCCAGACTATCATAACCTCATAACCAAGGGCTCGTGCCAAGACTACAAATAATATTTTGTCAAAGCCTTGTGCCAAGACACTAGTTTGTCTCATTAGACCTACCGATGCATCAAGGAGCTATAGCGGGATCCACCCGTCCTTTATTAAGTCCAATGCATTCCTCATATGAACAGGTTCAAATATAACATAAACATTTGTATTAAAACTAGAATATGAAATGTCAATACTTTCCCCATAAACTATAAATGGTATAAAAATAACACATCCACAGTCAAAAATATCACAAAACCTTCAATACAATATGGAAGTTTTGTATTATAATAAATAAACTTCAAATAAGCTTAAAATCCATCAAAGGATGTTGACATAGATGAAATCAAAACTATTTGAGAGAAATATCTCTTTTTTTAAAATCATTTAAAAGTAACATAATTATAAAAGAAAACATTTACTTTGAAAATATTCTTATAAGCTTGTAAGGGAAACTTCAACGAGTTTATAACGGCGTAAAATAGCCGCACCCAACGTATAAGTTAAAAAAAGACATTCTTACCTTAATTCTGTTAAAAAGGTTAAAAAGGACCTTGTTTGGAAAATGACAGAAAGATTCCTTATAAAATTATTAAAAAAAGTAAAACAAGGGTATAAATGACTTTAAAATATATTCCGCAAAATAGTAAGAATGTTTTGAAATATATTTTTAAGAAACATGGATGTGGATGATAAAGAGGTCCCAGTAGATAATTACGTATAAACAACCTCAGATAATGAAGAGATTGTGAAATGAACCCATACCTTGTACTTTTCCTTTGTTGAGGGTAGGTTAACCTCCTGTATAATGGCGAAATAATTGTTATTATGTTATACAAGAATCATATACATTCATATGATATCATATATGATCTTTTAATACTGTTTTTTGAATAATATCGTTGTATTATCATTGTTTCGGGTGTTAAATTACTCGTTTTATTTGATATGTTTTGTTACATAAGCCATTTTTGTTATGGATAAGTTCTCTATTATTCATATCCAGAATGATATCAAGTCCTTAAACATTATTTTTAATCATCAAATGATAATTATACTTGAATGGATACGATGGGGAATGAATCTCATCGCGTTCGTGGAGACGGTAGTCCGTACGTACACACGAGCGACAATATCATTATTTTTATATTAAAATAATATATACTTGGATGGTATGTCATATATAAAGAATAATTATCATGTTATATTTATTGTTTTCATGAATTACACATCATTATTATACCCATCCAAAAAATAATTTATTGAATAACAATTACACCACAACGTGGAGACGATAGGCCATACATACGCACGTATGGTGACATGTCATTCAATGGATGGATATAATACTGAATATGGTTGTAAAATATTTATAATAACATCACAATATATATAAGATACTGGAGTTTTTATTTTAGAATGGGAATAATAAAGAAAGAAGAAGTTGAATAAGAAAGGAACTTGAAAGAGGGTGGTGAAAACATTACCACTTCTTCGGGTTCTTCCTTTTGATTTGATCAAAATGGATCCATAGGTTGAATTTATGCCTAAAGGAAGGCTTATATAATGAAGGTAGGATATTTTAGAGGGTATTGGGGCAGAGGTTGGCTGATCCAAAAGGCTTTGAATGTGTGAATTATTGAGAAGGGGGAGTACCCTTTTATAAGAGGGGTGAGGGGTACCTTAAGAAAAACTAGAAATATTATTTTATAATAAATTCATATTCAGTTTCTAATGGCTCAAAAGTGTATTATTTAACTGTAAAGGAGTTTATTGGTCAAAATCCTTTCAACCAATATGTTTTAGACAGGTTTGAGGCACTTTATTAACCTTATCATTTGGTTTTAACTCTTAGTTAATTTGTTTGACATTTACCATGTCACTTTGTAGTTTTATATTATATAGTTAATAAAATTAATATATACATCCAAGAGACCCCCCAAGTGGTCCATTAATGTTGGAAATATCTTTATATAAGTCTCTTTTCTGAACCTTAGGTTTTTAGGAATTTAACATAAATTAATAATATAATATGTGTTTTAAAAACTCTTTTATGGCAATTTTGACACTATTGGGTATTTTGTTATTGATAAATTCATAACAACATTATTTATTCGAAACAAATTTATATAAACAATTATAATATTTCATATTAACCTATAAAATTATTTTAATTCATACAAAGTCTCAAATTAAATTTATTTGGGTATTTATAATATCAATTAATCTAATTTTTCATTAATTAGCTAATTACTGCATCACCATTGTATCATAAATAAAGTAGATTATTTAATGTCTAAAAATTATAAATAAAATACCGTTATGTAGTAAATTTTTTTAACTTTCTAATTAATATTTACAATCGAATTTATCTTATATATAACCCTATATTAAAAATGTTTTAGTAATTAAACATTGATTTTAACTCTTTTAACTCTTCTTTGAATTAAATACTAATAAATATCCTAATCTAATCCAAGTTGACATAAATGATAATATTTTATTCCTAATATTGGTTTTGGTCGAGATACACTTGTCTAATAGAATTAGGACATGTGTTAGGGTAATATTAATATCATTTTTACCCTTAATTACCCTATTTACTTTTAACCGTGATAAATAAAAGTAAAAAGTTACTATTCACCATAAATTATTTTCATCTTATTGAACTAAATTTTACTACTTGATATTAACCATGTCTTTCAGAGTTTTTAAATTCGACTCATAGAAGCGGTAAAATTATGTTTTATGTGAATTTGCAAATTCTCCTAGGAGGAGGGTAAAAGACGGTGAAAAGTTCAATAAAATTTTTATATGCCTAAAATTATTATGAAATGAATCCAATGAATTACATTGAACATATATAGGTATTAAGTATCTATTTTGGCCTAAAATAAATTTAAATAAACTAAATAATTATTTAAATAAAAAGCCGGTTTTAACCAATAACTACGTGTTTTTCACTATTCATCAAAAATTGAAAGTTTTCAGAAAAATTCCAAAAATTCACCCTAGGCTAATTTCGATATTACGAATCCAAAAATGAAGTCCATTTTGAAAGATAAAATTTATAAAATTTCAAAAAGTGGGTATTACTATTCATAATTGCTAGTTTGATTGGTTGTGGTGTGTGTTAGAACTCGAAGTTGCGTACAACACACACTACTATATTATTCAAAGAGAAGAATACCGTGGAAACATGGGGTGTTACATTCTCCCCTACTTCAAATAATTTTGTCCAAAAAATTTCTAGAATAATACCGCATGAAAATAATCGGGTGGTTCTTCATCAAAAGTACTTGGGTTCCCACGTTGCCTCTTCCATCTGATGGTTTCTCCATAGAACTTTTACCAGATGAGTCATCCGGTTTCTTAGCACTTGTTCTCCTATATCAAGAATCCTGATGGGCTCTTCGCAATAAGACAAATCGGGTTCTAGTTCTAATTACTCATAGGTGAGTACATGCGTTGGGTCAAGCATGTATTTCCTCAACAGTGATACGTGGAACACATCGTGAACTTTGGAGAGACTTGGTGGAATTGCCAAACAGTAAGCTACAACTCCAATTCGTTCTAGAATTTAGAAAGGTCTGATGTACCTAGGACTCAATTTACCATTCTTAACGAAATGTATAACTCCCTCCCATAGAGATACCTTCAAGAAAACATGATCTCCTACCTAAAATTCCAAATCATTCCTTCAGTTATTAGAATAGCTCTTCTACCTACTTTGTACTACTTTGATGTGGTTTTTTATTACCTTTACCTTTTCCAACATTTCCTCCACCAGTTATGGGCCTACAAGTTTTCTTTCAGCAACATCATCTCAACATGTTGGTGTGCGACATCTCTTTCCGTATAATGCTTCATATGGTGCCATCTGAATACTCTAATGAAAGATATTGTTATAGGAAAATTATACCATAGGTAAATACTGATCCCACATACCCTGAAAGTCAAGTGAGCATGATCTCAAAATGTCTACTAAGGTTTGAATAGTCCGTTCTGATTGTCCATCTGTTTGAGGGTGGTAGGTAGTTCCCAAACGAAGTTCAGTATCCAAGGACTTCTGAATACTTTTCCAGAACCTTGATGTGAAACGAGTATCACGATCCGAAACAATTGACAGGGGTACTCCATGAAGACTCACAACTTCATTAATATATAGCCTTGCTAGACGTTCAAGTGGTAAATCTTCTCTTATAGAAAGAAAATGTGCTGATTTGGTAAGACGATCAACAATGACCCATATGGCATCGTTTCTTCTAGGAGTCTTTGGTAGTCCCATGAAAAAGTCCATTGTGATATTATCCCATTTCCACTCAGGTATGGGAAGAGGTTGCATGAATCTTCCAGGCTGTTGCCTTCCAGCTTTCACTTGTTGACAAACCATACATCTTAATACAAAATCCACAATCTCCCTCTTCATGTTGTCCCACCAAAAATGTTCCTTCAAATATCTATACATTTTGGTGATCCCAAGGGGTATAGAGAAATTGGAACTAGGATAATCGTCCAACAATTCCTTTTTAGATCAGGTATATTGGGAATACAAAGTATCTTCCCAAATTTCAGAATTCCATCTTTATACACAAAGTCACTTAATATCCCATCATTCACAGCTTTAATCTTCTTTTGAAATTCATTATCATTGGTCTAAGAACTCTTTATCCTTTCTAGTAAATATGGTTTGGAAACCATTTGAAAAATTATCGATGTTTCACCTTCCATGGTAATTCCCATATCCATTTTCACTAGATACCTGAAAATAGGATCCCTTTCAATTCTCATCACATTCAAAACTCCATGATCCTTTCTGCTCAAATCATCTTCTACCTTATTTTCCTTCCCTAGGTGGTAGTGTATCGTGAAATCATAATCCTTGAGTAGTTCAAGCCATCTCCTTTGCCTCATGTTGAGTTCATTCTGTGAGAAAATATACTTCAAACTCGTGTGATCAGTATAAATATCACATTTTTCACCATAGAGGTAGTGTATCCATATATTCAAAGCAAATATCACAGCTGCTAACTTGCGATCATGAGTAGGATAGTTTTTCTCATGTATTTTCAATGGTCGTGATGCATAAGCAATAACCCTATCATTCTGCATAAAGACACAACCAAGTCCTTTCTTCAAATGCATAACTATAAATAACGAACCCATAATTCCCCAATGGTAGAGTCAATATAAGATCATTGACTAATCATCTCTTCTGTTCTTTGAAACATTCTTCACAATATTTTTTCAAAACAAATTTAACCCCTTTATGTGTGAGCTTTGCTAATGGGTTAGTCAGCTGGGAAAAATTCTGGACGAAACGTCGATAATGAACTGCTAAACCAATAAAACTGCATACCTCAGTTATACTCGTCGGTGCAGGTCATTCTTGGATGGTCTTGGTCTTAGAAAGATCAATAGAGATTCCATCTTTGGAGATATTATGGCCATGAAAATAAATCTCCTGAAGCCAGAATTCACACTTGCGAAACTTCCCATTTAATTCACGTCTTTTTAGAGTCTTTAGGATAATGCGAAAGTGATTTTCATGATCTTCGTAGATTTTGGAGTATACCAAGATATAATTAATAAATACCACCACAAATTCATTAAGATATTCCGTGAATAATCTATTCATTAGATCCATGAATACAGAGGGTGCATTAGACAATCCAAAAGACATTACTGTAAACTTGTAATGCCCGTACCTAATTCGAAATGCTGTCTTCAGAATGTCTTCCTTCTTCACACACAACTGATGGTATCCAGATCAAAGGTAAATCATTGAAAAGTATTGATCTCCATGTATTTGGTCAAATAAATCATCAATGTGAGGTAGGGGATACTTTTTCTTTACTGTTATAGCATTGATTTCCCGGTAGTCGATACATAACCTCATAGATCCATCTTTCTTTTTAACTAAAAGAATAGGGGATCCCCATGGAGAAACACTAGGGCGAATAAATCCATTATTACTCAATTCCTCTAGTTTTATATTTAGTTAAACTAAATCTATAGTGGCCATTCTATAAGGGGTCTTCGATATAGGCCTTGATCCATGAATTAAATCAATGAAAAACTCAACTTCTCATTCTGGAGGATGTCCAGGTAAATCTTCCAGAAACACATCTACATATTATTTCACAATAGGTACATCCTCTATTTGAACATTCCTTTCCTCACCCATAGTCATTTCATTCTCTTCATCCACAATAATTGAATTTAGTTGAGCTACTGGGGGTGGATCTAGATAAGAATTAGGCGGTGATGATTCTGCTCTAAATATAATGTGTTCCTTATCATAATCAACATAAAAAATCTTAACCTCCTTCTTCTTACAATAAATATTCACATCATGGTCTGAAATCCAATGAATACCAATGATTATATCAAACTCAATCATAGGTATGATGATGAGATCAGTGGATAAAGAACATTTATGTGCTCTAATAGGGGCTGATTCACAAAACATTGTTGTAATGATACTTCCCTTAAGAGTTTTAACTAACAACACCCTTGTTAAATCTAATTGGAAATATCTAATTTTCTTAGAAAACTGGGAAGATATGAAACAATGCGATGATCTAGAATCAAATAATGCATTTTCTAAACTTGAGGAAACCATTAAATTACCTGCCACTAGGTCTTTCGGAGCTTCTACCTCAGTAGTAGTGATATCATAATATTTCCCTTGATCCCTTTTCTTTTTTTGAGGTAAGATCCCCTGATGATTAGGACATTCATTTTCATAATGTCACATCTACCTGCAATTGTAGCATTGGAAATCGGTAGCTTCCTTCTTCCCCTTGCAATCACGAGCTGGGTGGCCTTTTTCACCACACTTGTAAGAGACTCCCATTCCTTTTAAGCAAGTACCAGGGTGTTTCATCCCACATTTACTGTAGGATGGATATTCAACAATTCTCTTCTTCCCCTTATTTCCATTCCTAGAGTGATCAAAAGATCTCTTTTTCTCCTTCTTTACTTTAAATCCATAAGACTTAGAGAATTATTTTTCTGTCTTGATAACACATGAGACAATATATTCGTACGATGAGAAAGATTTTGAGACTAATGCTCGACAGAGAAATGGTTTTAACCCATCAAAGAAATGATCAATTTTACTTCTTGGGTTACGTATATAATATCCAGCATACCTTTCTAACCTTGTAAATTTAGCCGCATACTTTGCATCATTCACATCCTCCTTTTGTCCCAGACTCAGAAATTGCCTTTCCATATCTGCACGATGGTCACTCGGAAAGTATTTTTCAAAGAAAATCTCTTTGAACTCTCTCTATTACATATTTGATACTTCATCATCTTCCTTTGTGTTTTGTATCAATGACCACCATTGATTAGCATCTCCAGTGAGGCGATAAACTTCCATGATAACTTTTTCCCTTTCACTACTCCCAAAAGCCAGAAATATTTTCTCTAAGGAACTTATCCATTGCTCAGATACTAATGGATTTGTAGTCCTATTGAATGTTGGTGGTTGTTGCCTCATGAAGCGATCTAACATTGATCCTCCACGCTGAGGATTAGGGTGCTCCATACGGGTAAGGTTATTATTCATAACCTGAGTGAGTTGGCCCAGTGTGGTGATTAGCTGATCAGCACCAGTTGCATCACCAGATCCACTATAATTATCTTGATCAAGAGGGAATTCCCTACATGGAGTGCATGCACTGATATAATTTCCATTTTTTCCACTAGGAGCCATTTCTAAACAATGGAATAAACTATATTAGTTTTTTTATCAAAATACGTAATTCCATAATTGTAAAACACTTGACAAAAATTGAACTATTTATGGATATAATCCACAATCATAAAAAAAAATTCTTTGAGGAACTATACACTCATAAACCCTTCATAATGGTTTGTAAAGAAAATTAGAATTATCCAGAGCATATCCCCTGTGAGTGTCGTAACCAAGAGTGCAGCAAGGCCCGTTGTCATGCACCGGTTCCCGTTATAGTCTAGCTCAAAGCGGTGTTTTCCGGTTTTACCCCTAGGTACATCTGTGCCAGAGCCGCCTCTACCTGCACGTATCCATACAGAGATGTATTGCTCGGAAAACTCAAAAAATCTCTACAATTCCAAAATTCTATGAAGTTATTCTATACTAATCCTCAAAGTCTATCTTAGGGCTATGTGCTCTAATCAGAGTTTATCTAAATCTAGCTTCCAAGGTTTGTACTAAACTTCCTCTAATACCAACTGCAATGCCCCGACCCCAGTTACCTAGAGTTGGTGCATTATTACATAACATTGACATGATCACTAAAGATCAAGTCTCGAAAGACCGATTAGTTTAATATTCATGGAAACACTAGATATATTCAAAAGGCTTACATTACATCATAAAGTAAAAAAACTACAACAACACCTTGTCTTTATATCCCCTCATACATTCCCTACAGGTCATTCATAAAATACTTCTTCACATCCTAGGAAATATTAAAACATTGAAAGGGGTGAGCTCAGATTCTTAGTAAGGATAAAAATATAGAGGAAACCTTCATAAATAAGAATAAACATTTAAGGAAATGTATAACTAAAAAAATCCTTTTAAACTTGAAATTCAGCATAATATGGAAAAGATAAAATGAAATAATGCCATTTACTTATAGACATGGATATTCTACTAGTCAAATAATCACGTGCAATATCAATAAACATTATCATAATGTTGGAATGCATAATTGTTTACACTCTTTTTCATCACATTGGTCTAAAGGAATGGAAAGGGAAATGACCAAGCACAAATTGTTTCAGCCTTTGAAGAAAACATGAAAAATCGACAAAGGAATGAAAATAGATTAAAAGGACCTTGCACCGTGAAAGTTCCCTTACTTCCGCACAAGTACACTTGCGCGCCGCCTAATGGTAGCGCAAGTGACTTGCACACCCTCTTTGAAAACCGCCCAGGGTCTTCCGAAGCCTATAAATTGACCCTGTGGGCCCCCATTTTGAAAGGAATTTTTCCAGAATTCAGATAGAGATATCTGAACACCCAAGTCTCTTCTTCATGTCTTCCGAACACTTCTAAGGTAATTATATACCTAGAATGGAAGGTCTAAACAAGAGGAATAAGGTCTAAGTGTTAAAATTCACTAACACTTGCGCGCCTAAGTGTTTTTACCCTTAAGGGAAATTGACACACTTGGCACCTCCTTACCTATTCATTGAAACTTGCGTGCCACTCTTCTGGAAACACCTCAGGATGATTCTAAAGGCTTTGGTCAAGAATCTCCCAAGTATTACTCTATTGGGCAATGATCGCAAAGTACCCATGAACCGCATAGGTATACCTCTGCGACCAATACTTGTACGCCCACGCATTACCTACGCGCCTACCAGGACTTGTGCGCCATTCTACTTTTGGGTTCCATTCCTTCCCATTTCACCTCTCTTATGCCATTACACCTCTCCTATTCAAGATTCAATCTTCAAGACAGTCTTCAAATTCATTTATGGCATGTTTTCTTGATTGAATTCCTTATCTGAAAGGATCACCATAGAATATCTCTCAAAACTTAGTGATTTTCACATCATTATGTCACTAAAGTTAGAGAGTTCATTCATTCAACCTCATCCTTTCATATGAGAGAATCCTTAACCTGGGCCTCCTTTTCAGGAGTAATCCCCAGTCCAAATCCTCATTAATTTGGGCATCTTCCTTAGAAGTAAGCCCTAAGTCCTCATTAATTTGGGCATCCTCTTTAGGAGTAAGCCCTAAGTCCTCTAACCTAGGCATCCTTTTTAGGAATAAGCCCCATTCATAATTCCCCAAATATGGGCATCCTCCTCAAGAGTAATCCCCAAACCTTAAATCCTTTTACCTGGGTTTCCTTTTCAAGAATAATACCCAGTCTCAAATTTGGGCATCCTCTTTAGGAGTAAGCCCCAAGTCCCTTAATTTTCAAATCCCTTTAACCTGGGCCTCCTCCTTAGGAATAAGCCCCAGTCTTATTTTCTCTTAACCATTCCTAATTCCTTTTGATCTGGGATTCCTTCTCAGGAGTAAAACCCAATCATAAGTCCCCTCCTAACTTGGGAATCTTTCTTAGGAGTAAGCCCCAAGATTAGAGTATCCAAATCTCTATGAAGCACATATACCTTTATGGACTCTGTTCATGGATTTCTTCCCTGAAGTAAATCTTAATACTCATCTATTTAGGTAGTCATACATACATAAGCCCCACATCATTGCAGGGCACAATTGTCTGGTTTCACCAATACCTCTTGTTTCTCACACCGAGCATGACTCACGTGAGCTTAGAGTGTAAAAGTAATCATGAAATATTTCTTTGAGCCATCAATCAAGCATAAAAATCATACTCCCTTACTCGAACTACGCGGGTTTTGATTCCTTTTCCAAAACAAAGGATACATAGGTAGCCCATCAGTGGGTACGATCCCAACTCTGAAATAATCCATGTCCTCTTGAATGAAAATAAACTTCAAGTGACCCACTGAGTGGATTTAAAACCAGTATGGTCATCATAATGACCAAGAGACTTTTATGTATTTAAGGATACCATCAACTAAGAATCTCTAACAAATACACATGATTCTCTATTGATGAAGAACGTCGAATACATATAAAAGATTCTCTAAATTTTATTCATATCAATCATTGATTGTCATATTTAAAGGAAAGAACATTTTATACCTGGTAATGTAATAAGGATTGACGAACATAACTTAAATCTATAAAGAGAGTATTGGAGTAGACAATAATTCCCCTAAGAAAGGTGTGATGAGTCTGACCTCCCATCCTCTCGACCAATGAAAATTCCTAAGCCTCATCAGTCCACAACTAATGAGAACCTACCATTGGAAAGTAGGTATAAATGGATATGGAATCATTGGATATTTCCGGTTCTACGAACAAACCCGTTAGAAACCGATTGGAATGTTTGAAACTTCAATCAACGAGGTCATACCCAATTCCAGAGGAAACAAAAAATGGTGAAACCGACGTGAATCCTTAACCACGTTAAAATGATGTTTCCCCTATTTGTTAGGCCCCTATTTAAACTCAATGAGAGGGCCAACAAGGCAATCAATAACATATGTGCTCATCCAAAATATGTAGTATCCGATCTTATCTTGATTATGTTTTTTATATCAAACATGCACTCTTTTTCAAGATCTTCTTCATTACGAGAATGGATTTTCTTAAGTCCACATCTGTGAATAACTCTACTGCAAATGGAACTGCCGATACTCCTGCTGGATCATCGTCCACTCTGAGGGTGAGATCACCTACTCAGCATCTTCAACGATGGGTATCAAATGCGATGGTTCAGGAGTACCATCAACATGGTACCATTCCAACTTTTGAGGCTGCTCAACAAGCCTTCCAAGTGAACAATTCACCCTGGTCATATGGACAGTGACGACCAACGATCAAGAAGCAGGCGATGATAACTACCGTCTCCAACCATTTCGGGTCGTTATCCCCAGAATGCAATCACCATTCACTCCCATATTCTGGGGAGGTGAATGAGAAGGTCCCTCAGGGCCTTAATTCAAGGAATTAATAGTCCTTCCCGAGGGCTCCCCTCAACAATAATCGCCAAAATCGTGCGACAGTGCACCCTCAACATGACGAGGGTATTGACTCCAGGCGTTCGGCTAAGGTTCCTCAAACCCGATAAGGCAAGATGAATTTCCAGAGGCGAAATCCGGTCAACAGTGAGTAGGTTCTCATCTCTGCTATCTCCGGAGAAGTCCACCAACCTAACTTGGTGGCAAAGCATGAGCGGGCACATACACCCGTCCATTTTAATTCCACTGTGCAACAGACTCGTTTGGCAGCATCATGCTAATCCTACCAGGCAATTCCGGTGGAGTACTATAGGCAAGAACATACACCTGTTTATACGTCATCATCTAGTCAGTAGGCTCATCTGACTATATATGATGGATCTCGTCAACCACCTTTGGCGAAGTACAATCAGCAGGCACATACACCTTCTAGTATTGATCAAGCCTACCAACAGTCTTGCTTGGTAGCACTCTGAGAAGTCAGTCGGAAAGCTCCGGCGACAAATAGGAGGCAGACTCAACTCTCTGCCCCCAAACTTGAGTACTTTCAGGATTCACTGACAGGAAAAGGAGTATAAGAGCAGGTACACACACCTAATCAAAGCACAGAATGGACATATATCCCCGTTCCGGTAGCTGAAGTCACCAAACATATTCTATCAATGGTGAAAGAGCAGAAACAAATCCCTGCTCATATTCTGGATGCTTGCTAGGATATTATAACAGCTTCAGCAGCATCTCAGGGAAAGGCACATAAATCTATCCCTACCAGTGGAGTGACAAATCAACAGTTCACTTCGAAACAGACACACACATCTATTCCTGTCTAAGAGGGTTGTGGGGAGTATTCCCCCATATCATATGGACAACCAAGTCAGGAACATACACCAGATTTGAGTAGAGATTGTCAGCCTAACCTGGCCATCTCTCCTGATCAGGAACATACACTTTCTTAGAGTAGCCACTTTCTTCAACAAGTGGTTTCCAAGGCGAGTAAGAATGCGTCTAATAAGAAGACCCGCCCAGCACAGTCAAGAGATCAAGAGCCAATATATAACAAGGCCTTGCTCGATGATGGAGTTATTGAAGCCCTCAGACAATTATCTATTGGAATCGAAGATTGTACTCCCTCATTTCCCAATAGTGGGACATTAATTCATAAGGTCTTCAACAGACACTTCCTCATAAAGTCTTGCTTCATGACAGTCGGTTGATCTTGAAGTTTCATCTTCAGATGAGAGCTACAATGACCTTATGTGTGGCCAAAAGACCAATGAGAAAGAGATCTCATATTATACTGTAACCCACCATGGTGGTCCTCCCCATGATGATGAATTTCATTGCGAAATTCATCTCTGCAGTAGTGATGCACATTTCCCGAAAAATGCTCCAGTGGACAATGTATTGCCAAGAAAGCCCTCTTATCTTGAGGCACTTGAAAATGCGAAACTAGTCATGTCTTATGCTTCATCGCTAGCAGGTGAAATACTTTCTCAACAAGAAGATAGCCCAGGGTGTAGGTCGTTCTCCGAACCACCCCTAAGTCATGAATCTTCTAGTTTGGTCAGTCATTTATCTACCAATCTTGTTGAATCAGACAAAGCAACAAGGAAACAGTAGCTTGGTCATATCAGGTAGAATAATATTCATTAAATTATAAAGAGGAAATGCTGAACATGAGAAAACCACTGGCAAAGGGTGAAGTGCCAGTCATGTTTTGGCCTCTGGCTGACTCTCAGTATGACATTCTAGAGATGTTAACAGAAGATAGAATTCATGATATTCGTCTTAACATATGGAAAAATCATTGTCTGTTGAAAAAGAAAGTATTATCTAATGATGAATATAAAAATCATCATAATATAATAGAAGGGTTACAACGTTAGATTGATTTGTAATCTCTATCCGTCTCTTGATATCCGAAGGGTGAAATGCAGCAGAGAGCCCTTCAAAGTTCATGCCTTGGCGCACAAAGAAGATTGTGCCAGTTAATTTCCAATTCCCCATATGGTATTCATGTTAGAGGATGGGGTGTTCATGGAGCAGTACATTTCACTATACTCTCCAGTCAGCAAAGCTCGCCGAAAATGGTCTCATGCAATGTTATGGCCCATGGCTGTCCACATTCAATGGGTTTTGTTTATAATCAAAAACTTTCTCAACAATAGGCTTAAAATAGTTCCTCTCAAAATCAAGAATACAGAGAACAAGTTGTTGAATTAATCATGTATGAAGAAAATGAGAATATTGAACAGGCCTCTCGTATGGAGCAAGCACATCATCAAATGACATAAGTGTCAGAAATCATGCAATGGCCTTTTGAACCGGGTGGTAAAAGTGGATATCGATTGATGCATCCAGCTAATTTCCGGACTATGGTCCGCAAGATCAAGAGAGCTTTTAAGAAAGTCTCAAACATATCATATCAAGAGCCACCACATCTTTCCAAATAGGGGACTCTTTTAACACAACCCTTAGAATCAAAAAAATGGATTCGAGGAGTTGAGAAAAGGCAACAGGAATAGCCCTAGTCCACCGGACTGGGGACTTTTTCAAATCATGAAATCACTCCTCAGTGAAAGTTAGTCTTCTATCGATTGGGGAAGAAGCCACAAGAGGAACGAAGAGCCAAATTATCAGGGGATTCTATCCAAATTACCGTTCGCCAAGAAGTTCTTGAGGGATCAAATCAACAAAAGGTAATGTCTCATCAGGGGCATGGCAGAAGACAATATCACAGAAGTTCTAATTGAAGGGATATGAAGTGTTATGCATCAATTAATGTCATTAATGCCATTATTTCTGATCCTCTAGAACAAGAGGCTCACTCAGGGGACTCAGATGAAGAGGTTCCTGCTCCAGAAGTTGTATGCACAGACACAAATGAAGAAGTTGTGCATACATGAAATCAAAGGATTACCCAGAATCTAGGTAATCCTTCAAGTAAACCACTTTCCCCTCTCCGAAAGGGAGCTAACAAGGGAAAAGGAAATAATCAATTTATATACCCTTCCTCTGGAGAAGGCCAATCGCTCTCACTAGAGAAAAGATTTTCACAACATGAGGAATAAATGAAGGAATTGAGGAGGATGAATGCAGAATTACTTCAAGGTAGTATTCCTCCTAAGCATGCTGGAGTCAGTCATCCAAGGGAGTTTGTTGCAGTTATTGAGATGTATCATGAATATCTTCCTCTATTAGTACACCCTCACATGTCTAATCCTACAGGTCAAGTTCAACAACAATTGGCGGTGCCACCATCTGTTGCAGTACCAGCCACCACATCTGTACTAGCTCTAGTTATTGAATCTTACCATATCCAAGTTCAACCGGATGTATCTAAAAAGTTAATAACTACCATTGAGTCATTAAAAGCTCAGTTAGAGACTATGGAAGGGAAGCGTGCGCAGTTTCAACCATAAAAGAGAGCTTACCCTGAATGGGTAGATTCAATCCTTCCCCCATCAAGTTTTGGGAACCCTGTAATACCTATTTTCAATGGATCAGGCGATCTTGAATAGAATTTGATGCATTACGTGTCTTGTTGCGATCTTATGATGGGAACTCCGGAATAGAATGAAGCAGTGAAACTCAGATTCTTCGTGCAAACCTTGTAAGTACCGGATTTTTTTTGGTACACAAGCTTGCAATCTCGGTCAATTACCGGGTGGGAAGATATTCTCCAAAAATCCCTTCTTCAGTTCAGCTCAACGTTTCCAAAGACAACAGTTTTTGATCTTACAAACTGTAAATAAAGGGAGAATGAAAGGGTCTCAGATTTCATTGCTCGCTGGAAGGGATTAACATATTCCCTAAGCTTAGCACTCCCTCAGGAAGAACTGTTGACAATCTGTGTGGAAAATCTGCATGACGAATTACGCACGTCGTTGATCCCTGTGAAATATACAGGAGGGTTTCGAGACATTACTTCAATCGCTCAATAGATTTAAGATTCTCTTATAAAGACTAAGGATAAGACTTGTATAATTCCATAAGCTCCTGGAAGGAGAGTTAGATAGCCATAGACTACTACAGTTATGCTTAAACAAGCACCTATACCTGCTTCTACTTCAAAACCTTCATCTTCTCGAAGGGATCCACCTCTTGAGCGCCGACAAAAAAGGCCATTTCGTCAAGAAGATCAAAGAGATAAATGATGAAAACAATTTGAGGATCTGAAGAGCAAAACATACTCTTTCTGAAATAAACATGTTCCTGGTAACTTCATATCAAATCTGGAAAATAATTTGGTTCAGTTGCCAAAGACCAAAAGGCCAAACAAGGAAGGAGATGAAGACCATCCCAATTATTTCCCCTTTCATCAAATGTTGGGGCATCCCATCCAGGAGTGTTTTGTCTTCAAAGACCTCCTACAAAAGATGGTCGACTTGGGACAAGTCAAATTAAAAGGTTCTTCAGCTCAGGTAGCATGTGTTACTGCAATAGTTCCAGAGGAGGAAGGTGAGTGGCATGAAGTTAAGAACAAAAATGAACAAAAATATGTTGATTGGATGGTCAGGAAGATGGTCAACCGAACTCATGCTATTTTTCGAACGCAATTGAAGAAACCAATTGTGACTTCTTCCATGAATGACACAGCAAAACCCTCTTCATTAGAGGGAAAATCGTTAAAGAAATGACATGATTCAATGAAATAAAATGAATCAGAAGAAAGTGAGTGTGTGTCAAAGCCTAAGTTGTATTTCACTCTGGTAGACTTCATGCAATATACTTCAAATTCACGGGCACCGCCCCACCAAATGGCACAGCCTAAACAGGATAATCAGGCAGAGTCTTCATCGGATGAAGAGTTGATTTTAGGTTCTGTTAATATGATTTAATTAATAGATCCATATGCTAGTCGTAGTTTCGATTTTGATGAGCCCAAATTCCCTATATCAAATAGAGGAATCAGAGGAAGTTCCAGAGGATCAGGATATAGGGGAAGACGTGGATCTTTCAGAGGCCACTATTCCAATTCTACCCCTGCTAGAACCGTGTATGCGACAGAATCTCATGGTAGAGCCCTTCAACGAGCTCAACAAGAACAAGAAAGTTCTTCCACATAAGGCAGACTTAGCCGTAGCACAATTATTCTGGAAGTTCGGTTAAAGGTTCAATGTTCTTCCTCTCAGAAACTAAATAGACCTGATCGGTCTAATATTCCAAAGCCAGGAGTATTACCAACTCTTATCCCAGTACAAGATGCATCAAATTCCAAGGCATCAACATTCGAGGCACCTGCTAAACCACATGTTCCTGTTGGGGAATGCAGACCTTTAGATCAAAAGAATGATATATTGAAACATCTGGCCCAAGTACTGGACATGTTTTCAATTATGGATGCATTGAATTTATCAAAGGATCTTCGGGAGGCACTCATTGAGGCTTTGTCAAGTCCTTAAGAGTTTGAAACTAAAATTGCTGCAGCTGAAGTCTACCATGTAGAGAATAATCCTATAGAATTCCATGTAGTAATATCTTTTACTGATGAAGATGAAGATGATGCCGTGCATGGACATATTAGACCTTTGTACTTATCTGGAATGTTCAATGGCATAGACATCCGAAGAGTTTTCATTGATAATGGTTCAGGAGTCAACCTCATGCCCATTCGTACACTTCGTCGGTTGGGCCTCATAGAATCTGATTTATCTCCTTCAACTTTGATGTTACAAGTATATGATAAAAATGAAAAAGAAACACTGGGAAAGATTACACTCAGAACTCAGTTTGGAGATCTTGTGTCCAATTCAGATTTCATGGTTGTTGATCAAGACTCAGCCTTCAACATCTTTCTTGGAGGACCCTGGCTACATCGGCATGCAGCTATCCCTTCGTCATACCATCAATGTCTCAAGTTTTGTTTCGATGGTCAAGTTGAGACATTATATGGTGATAAGGACCTGTTCAAGACATGTGAATCTCAATACATTGAGGCGGAATTCTACCACATGAAGGGAAATGAGGAATCCACAACAAAGGAGATTACCAAAGTTAATGCTCTGTATGGTTTGGAAAAGATTCCAGTAAACCCATTAGCACATGTGAGTACAGATTATGTGTTGCCTATCAGTCAAATTGGAAGGATAGTCCCAAATCAAAATACTCTTATGGAAATATCCATAATGTCAATTACGGAAATCGAGCTATAAAATATGGGAGAAATTGGTGATCAACCAAGCAATGATGAATGCTCAAATGGAGATGTCTTCATTTCATATACTGAAATCCAGTAGGTCTATATTTCACCAATCAGGCCAAGGAATGTTATACCAATGTCAGAGGTAAATAAAGATGTCGATTATCAATCCATAATCTCCTCTTTATTACCCAAAGAAGACCCTTCATCATCAATCGGGTCAGAAATGGAAGATTCTTCTTCAAGATGTGCAAATTTTGACATCTCTTCAGATCATGAAAATTCTGCTTCATCATCTTCTATGCAAGTCAAAGTAGATGAAGTAAAACATGTTGAAGAAGAAGAGGAAGATCTCAGGGATGCTCCTCTAGAATTTTAAGAGGGTATCTCTACCACTATGGATGAACTCAGAAAATAAATCTGGGAACAAAAGAAGATCCACGCCCCACTTTAATCAGCGCGAATATGACTCTTGAAAGTAAGAGATGTATATTTCCTTTTTAAAGAAAAATCGAGATATATTTTCTTGGAAATATACAGAGATTATAGGGCTTGACCCTGATGTTTCCACTCATCATTTGGGTTTTCCATAAGAACATCGAGGATTCAAACAAGCTGCTAGAAGAACACACCCAACCTATGCTTCCAAAATTGTGGCTGAAGTGGATAAGCTCATCAAGGCTAACTTCATCAGAGAAGTTCAATATCCCAAGTGGTTGTCTAATATTGTCCCAGTGAAAAGGAAGAATGGGAAAATTAGAGTTTGCATTGAATTCATAGATCTTAATCGGCATTGTCCTAAGGATGATTTTCCACTTTCGATTACGGAACTCTTGATTGATGCAACAGCTGGCAATGAGGTTATTTATTTCATGGATGGATATTCTGGATATAATCAAATCCAGATGGCTCCAGAAGATGAAGAATCTACAGCCTTCAGATCCCCTCGGGGTGTATTTTTCATATCGGGTAATTCCCTTCGTCCTACAGAATGCAGGCGCAACATATCAATGTGCCATGCATCGTATCTTCAAACCCTTTCTAGGATAGTTTGTTGAATGTTATGTGGAAGATTTGGTGGTCAAATCCAAACAATGTTCTAATCACTTGCCTGATTTAGAAGTCATATTCAACAAGCTTCAACAACATAATTTGAAGATGAACCCCTTAAAATGTTCTTTTGGGGTAACCTCAGGGAAATTTCTTGGCTTAATTATATTCCATCGTGGTATCGAGATCGATCCTGAGAAGAAAAAGTCAATCCTTGGCATGTCACCTCCTCAAAATTTAAGATAATTGAGAGGACTTCAAGGACACTTAGCCTATATTTGGTGTTTCATCACCAATTTGGCAGGAAAAAGCTTACCCTTCACCAAATTGATGAAAAAGGGAGTCACTTACCAGTGGACTGAAGAATGTCAAGAAGCATTCGATATTCTCAAGAAATATCTATTGAGTCCACCTGTACTTATGCCACCTATTGAAGGAAGACCACTTATCCTCTATGTGATAGCTCTAGAGTGATCATTGGGTGCGTATATTGCTTAGAAGAATGATACTGGGAATGAAAACAACCTCTACTATCTCATTCGGACTATGCATGAAGCAGAAACCCGATATTCAAGTATTGAGAAGTGATGCCTGGCATTAATCTTTGAAGTTCAGAAGTTGAGACACTACCTGCAACATCATGAGGTCCAATTGGTATCTCGCAATAACCCACTCAAATTCATCCTTAGTCGTCCAATGCTTACAGGACGTCTGGAAAGGTGGGTAGTTATCTTGCAACAATTTGATATTCAATATGTGTCTCAAAAGTCGATAAAGGGCCAAGATCTGGCTTATTTCCTTGCTGAACACCCTTCGGTGGAAGACACATCTTCAGATATTGAACTCCCTAATGAGGAAGTTTTCTCTATTCAAGAAAGCCTTCAAACATGGGAAATGTACTTTGATGGTGCTTCCAAAAGTCCAACAGGGAGGAAAATGGAAAATCTTAAATTCAACAAAGTTGGATTAGGGATTGTACTCATATCACTAGAAAAGGAAGTGTTACACTATTCCTTCTTATTGTGGGAAGGTGGTACACAAAATGAAGGTGAATAACAAGCTCTCATTGCAGGATTGGATTTGGCGCTTCAAGCACAAGTGAATCACTTAAAGGTGAAAGGTGATTTAGACCTGGTAATCAAACAAGTCAATGGGGATTATACAATCAGAAAATAAGAACTAATCCCTTTGTATGATTACATCAGAGAGTTAATTGTGGGGTTTCCTTCGGAACTGACATTTTCTTATGTCCCAAGATCACAAAATGACCAAGATGATGCACTGGCAAATATAGCCACAACTCTGGAAGATCCAAATCGGGATGAGACAACCATCAGTATTTCCCACCGTCATAAAATTTCACCTTATGTTAAAGCCAGAATAGAGGAAATAAATGAAATCTGTCCCATCTCTGAACCACATAGTCACACTATGGGATGGATGACACCTATCAAGGAATACCTTCAAAATGAAATACTTACACCTGATAGAGCTGGGAAAGTAAAAATCTAGTGACGTGTGGTCAACTTTACTCTTTATGATGGCCCATATCACCTAGGGAAAATTCTCTACAATCGTGGTTTTTATGGAGTTCTCTTCAGATCCATTGATGGTGAATAGACAATGGCTGTCATGAAAGAAGTGCATGAAGGAGTCTGTGGTGCCCACCAGTCTAGACATAGACAGTCTGATCATATTCGAAGGCTTGGATACTTTTATCCTTCAATGATACAATATTGTGTTTATTTCACAAAGAAGTGTCATTCAAGCCAAGTACATTCCAACTTTATTAATCGACCTCCAGAGTTGCTTCATACAGCTAAATACTCGTGGCCATTTTCCACATGGGGAATGGATGTGGTGGGACCTTACCCTTCAGCTACGACCAAGTAGTTTAAGTATATTCTTACTGTTACTGATTTATTTTCCAAATGGGCAGAGGCATTTCCTCTCAAGGAAGTCAGTTCTAAATGCATTGTTAGCTTCATCAATTCTAACATCATTACCAGATTTTGTGTCCCTCCTACCATATTGACGGACAATAGCACCAACTTCTGTTCATCAGAGGTGAAGAAGTTGTATCAAGAATACAACATCAATTCCAATCATTCATCTAGGTACCATGCAGCATCCAATGGCCAGATAGAAGCATTCAACAAGACTCTGTCAAATATATTGAAAAAGATGGTGGATAAAGATAAGAAGTCATGGCCTGATAAACTCTTTCATGCTTTATGGGCTTATCGGACCACCACCCGCACTACAACGCAGTCAACTCCATATTCACTGGTATATGGAACAGAATCAGTATTTCTCATTGAAGTTCAATTACATTCGCTTAGAGTAGCCATTTGTGATCAATCATCTGCAGATGAACAATCTCAAAAGCGATTTGATGAATTGGAATGCTTAGATGAGAAAAGATTGTGCACTCTGCACCACTTTGAAGTCCATCAGAATCGAATAACATGAGCTTTCAACAAAAAAGTTTGTCTTAGTTCATTCATTCAGGGAGAATTGGTATTAGTTCTCAGAACTCCAATGATACCAGGAAAGAAACCTCCCATGCTTGATCCAAAATGGGAAGCTCCTTATTCAATATATAAGGTCTATTCCAATAAAGATTATTCTTTAATCTCAATGGATGGAGAACTCATCACTACTCCAACCAATGCCAAATTTCTGAAAAAGTATTTTGTATAAACACAAAATACATAATCCACGGTCCATATATATGTCCTTAAACTATTTGTATTACTTTCGTCCCACATGACGTTAAACTGTGAAAAAGTTCCCTAATTCGTCCAACATGACGTTAAACTATGTACCCTTCATCGTCTTTGCTATATGATGTTAAACTATATAGAAATGGTCCATACATATGACCTAAAACTATTTTCACTTTTGTCCAACATGACATTAAACTATGAAAAAGTCCATAATACGTCCAACATGATGTTAAAATGTGTTCTCTTTTGTCCTTACTGCATGACATTAAACTGCACAGTCCTCTTTTTTCCCAACATTACATTAAACTGTGTTGGCCACATAGTCCTCACTACATGATGCTAAACTATACAGAAAGTCCTTTGATACATCCTACATGACACTAAACTGTACTTTGTCCATGCTACATGACACTAAACTATGCAGCACCAATAGTCCTAACTGCAAGACTTTAAACTAAGTAGTCTCCTTATATGTCCTACATGACATTAAACTATGCATCATTAAGGTTGTTTTTACCTCTTGTTTATCACACCATGTATGAATCACCTGAGATTAGAGATAATTTTAACCATAACACCCTCTCTGGGCCGCTAACCACGCGTAAGTCCCAACATCATTTTTTTAGGTCGTTGTCCCCAAGAAGAATTTGATCATTAATTCATTCTTTAATTGAACTACGCAGAATTTGATCCTTGCCTTCCAGGCTGGGTACGTAGGCAACCTCCTGAGGTTCAATCCCAAAACCAATCTCCTCACATCGGTTCACCTCCATCTCATACGATGTTGATTCAGGAAACCGTCCCCAGAATCAATATCTTTACATTGGTTTACTTTCGTCCTTGCTATATGACCTTAAACTGTACAACATTTTTTGTCCTGTACGACAATAAAATAAAATATTCTTTGACACCCTCACTTGAGAGGGAATCATTATATACATTGATTTTTCAATCATATTTCATTCCAAAGACTACGTGCATACATGGCAATGCCCGGACCTTTTATCTTGGGTTAATCCATCATTGCACCAAAGTCCCCTTTCACCCTTCACATGTACGAACCAAATTTGTACAGAGGGTATTTCTAGAACTACGTGGGCTTGATTCCCATCCTTATGGGATACATAGGAATGTTCGAATGTCCCTCGAATCTAGCCCCAAGTATTTTGGGCCTAACCCCAAATTCCACTTTCAGTCCCGTGGCTGAAAAGTCCCCATGAAAACACACACTATGTATTTCTTATAATGGTCCGAACTCTAGGACCCTAAACTAAGATTTTCAATACTATTGTCATGCACAACGTTAAAATACATTTCAAGAACTACATATGTCTTGATTTCCATCCTTATGGGATACGTAGTGAAGTCCAACATTTCAATTGAAGACCCAACCACAACATAATTATGGTTAGCATTGATCTCTATATCTCTACATACATTGGAAAATACCCATTTTTATGTGTCATAATCCTAATAATAAATATTTTCAGATCCCCATACCCTTTTTATTGACTTCTGGTCAAACAAATGTCCAATTTCTAAGAGATATTTTTCGTGACTATGCAGCATGTGCCCTTAGACGGCCTTGCATAAACGGTCTACATAACAGACCTGTCAGCCAAAAGATTCTATTATTTTACTATATAGCCAATGCCCTTTGGCGGCCCTGCATAATTCAACACCCTAATGGGTTTGTTAAATAGTGGTAACTTCATTCTTGGGAGGAAAAAAATCTTTTGTCCTTATTTGTCTTAATGACAATAAGTAAGGATCTGCAAAAATATCCATCCTTAACATATTTGTCCCATATCCTTTTTCATGATCTGATAGTATTCAAGTCTATGGTTTATATTTTCCTTCCCTACATTTGGGTCAGACTTTCATAGGAGTGATATTCATCCAGTTATTCAATAATCTTGTTTGGAAATAGCTTCTTCATATTCAATTACCTCTTTCCACACAAAAAACTCTATACTTTGGAAAAGTTGAATCCCCCTAAATTTTCACTGGCTTCTTAACAGTAGAAAATTAAATTTCTGAGAGTTCTTTTGGCTTACTATGCAGCAAATTCCCTTAGACTACCTTGCATAAGTAGTCTACATAACGGACCTATCAGCCAAAAGATGCTATTTATTTTACTATGCAGCCAATGCCCTTAGGTGGACCTACATAATTCAACCCCCCTAACGGGTTTGTTAAATAATGGTAACTTCATTCATTGGAACTACTTCTTCTAATGAATTTTAGCTCTTTTTCATATCATTCCTCAGATTCAAATTTTCTTAAGTCGTAGTTTACATATTTTCTCTTATACTTGAGTGTGGTAATATGTTTTCAGATATGTTTTCAAAGAATTGTGTCAATTTTAATCCATTTGGTCAAAGCTATTCGACCTTAAAACATTAGCCTTTTTATGTATGATATGCATGGCTTTAAACTACCAATAACCACAATGACCCCTGGTTTCTCCTTTTTCCTCAGAGTCAAATCCTCTTTTCTCTTTGGATCCAACTCTGAGGGGGGACTTTTATTAATGCTCCTTTTCATCACATTTGTCTAAAGGAATAGAAAGGGAAATGACTTAGCACAAAATTTTTCAGCCTTTGAAGAAAACATCAACAATCGAAAAAGGAATGAAAAAGGAGTCAAAGGACCTTACACCGCGCAAGTTCCCTTACTGCCACACAAGTACACTTGCGCGCCGCCTAATGGTCGCACAAGTGACTTTCACACCCTCTTTGAAAACCACCCAGGGTCTTCAGAAGCCTATAAATAGACCCCGTGGGACCCCCATTTAGAGAAGAATTTTTCCAGAATTCAGATAGAGATCTTTGAACACCCATGTCTCTTCTTCAAGTCTTCCGAACACTTATATGGTAATTATTTACCTAGAATGGAAGGTCTAAACAAGAGTAATAATGTCTAAGTGTAAAAATTCACTAACACTTGCGCACCTAAGTGTTTTAACCCTTAAGGGAAATGGACACACTTGCGCGCCTCCTTACCTATTCATTGAAACTTGCGCGCCACTCTTCTGGAAACACCTAAGGATGATTCTAAATGCTTTGGTCAAGAATCTCCCAAGTATTACTCTACAAGGAAAGGATCGCGCAAGTACCCATGAGCCGCAAAGGTATACTTGTGAGACCAATACTTGCGCACCCATGCATTACCTGCGCACCTACCAGGACTTGCATGCCCTTCTACTTTTGGGTGCCCTTCCTACCCATTTCAACTCTCTTATGCCACTCTACCTCTCCTATTCAAGATTCATTCTTGAAGATACTCTTCAAAGCCATTTATGGAATGTTTTCTTGATTTACTTCCTTATCTGAAAGGATCTCTGTGGAACATCTCTCAAAACATAGTGATTTTCACATCTTTTTGTCCCTAAAGTTAGAGAGTTTATTCATTCAACTTAATCGTTTAAGATGAGAGAATCCTTAACCTGGGCCTCCTTTTCTGGAGTAAGCCCCAGTCCAAATCCTCATTAATTTGGGAATCTTCCTCAGAAGTAAGCCCCAAGCCCTCATTAATTTGGGCATCCTCCTTAGGAGTAAGCCACAATTCCTCTAACCTGGGCCTCCTTTTTCAGAATAAGCCCCAGTCATAATTCCCCAAATATGGGCATCCTCCTCAGGAGTAAGCCCCTTACCTTAAATCCTTTAACCTGGGTTTCCTTTTCAGGAATAAGAACCAGTCTCAAATATGGGAATCCTCTTTAGGAGTAATCCCCAAGTCCCTTAATTTTCAAATCCCTTTAACCTGGGCCTCCTCCTTAAGAATAAGCCCCAGTCTTATTTTCTCTTAACCAGTCCTAATTCCTTTTGATCTGGGATTCCTTCTCAGGAGTAAAACCCAATCATAAGTCCTCTCCTAACATGGGAATCTTCCTTAGGAGTAATCCCCAAGATTAGAGTATCCAAATATCCATGAAGCACATATACCTTTATTGACCCTGTTCATGGATTTCTTCCCTGAAATAAATCTTAATCCTCATCTATTTGGGCAGTCATACATATATAATCCCGACATCATTGCATGGCACAATTGTCTGGTTTCCCCAATACCTCGTGTTTCTCACACCGAGCATGACTCACGTGAGCTTAATGTGTAAAAGTAATCAAGACATCTTTATTTAAGCCATCAATCATGCATAAAACATTATACTCCCTTACTCGAACTACGTGAATTCTGATTCCTTTTCCAAAAAAAAGGATACGTAGGTAACCCATCAGCGGGTACAATCCCAAATCTGAAATAATCCATGTCCTCTTGAATGAAAATAAACTTCAAGTGCCCCACTGAGTGGCTTTAAAACCAGTATGGTCATCATAATGACCAAGAGACTTTTATGTATTTAAGGATACCATCAACTAAGAAACTCTAACAAATATAGATGATTCCTTATCGATGAAGAACCTCGAATACATATAAAATATTCTCTAAAGTTTCTTCATATCAATCATTGATTGTCCAATTTAAAGGAAAGCACATTTTATACCTGGTAATGTAATAAGAATTCATGAACATAACTTAAATCTATAAAGAGAGTCCCGGAGTAGACAATAATTCCCCTAAAAAAGGTGTGATGATTCCGACCTCCCATCCTCTCGACCAATGAAAATTCCTAAGCCTCATCAGTCCACAACTAACGAGCACCTAACTTTTGAAAGTAGGTTTAAATGGATATGGAATCAATGGATGTTTCAGGTTCTTCGAACAAACCCGTTAGAAATCGATTGGAATGTTTGAACCTTCAATCAATGAGGTCATCCCCAATTCTAGAGGAAACAATAATGCCAGAATATCATAACCACGTAACCAAGCCCTCATGCAAATACTAAAAATAAGATTTTGTCAAGACCTTGTGCCAAGACACTAGTTTGTCTCAAGAGACCTACCGATGCATCAAGAAGCTATAGCGGGCTCTACCCGTCAGTTATTAATTCCAATTCATTCTTCAAATGAACAAGTTTAAACATAACATAAACATTCGTATTAAAACTAGCATATAAAATGTCAATACATTCTCCAAAAACCATGAATGGTAGAAATATAACACATCCATAGTCAAACAAATCGAAAAACGTTCAATACAATATGGATGATTTGTATCACAATAAATAAACTTCAAATAAGCTTAAAATCCATCAAAGGATGATGACATAGATGAAATCAAAATTATTTGAGAGAAATATCTCTTTTTCTGAAATCATTTAAAAGTAACATAATTATAAAAGAAAACATTTACTTTGAAAAGATTCTTATAAGATTGTAAGGGAAACTTTGACGATTTTATAATGGTGGAAAATAGCCTCACCCACTGTATAAGTTAGAAAAAAGACATTCTTACCTTAATTCTGTCGAAAAGGTTAAAAAGGACCTTGTTTTGAAAACGACGGAAAGATTCCTTTATAAACTTCTTAAAAAAAAGTCAAACAATGGTATAAATGACTTTAAACCATATTCCGTAAAATAGTAATAATGTTCTAAAATACATTTTCAAGAAACATGGATGTGGCTGATAAAGAGGTCCTAGTAGATAATTACGTATAAACAACCTCAGATAATGAAGAGATTGTGAAATAAACCCTTAACTTGTACTTTTCCTTGGTTCAGGGTAGGTTAAACTCCTGAATAATGGTGAAATAATTGTTATTAAGTTATAAAAGAATAATATACATTAATATGATATCATATATGATCTTTTAACACCGGTTTGTTAATAATATCTTTGTATTATCATTGTTTCGGGTGTTAACTTACTCGTTTTCTTTTATATGTTTTGTTACATAAGCTATGTTTATTATAGATAGGTTGTATATTATTAATATACAGAATGATATCAAGTCCTTAAACATTATTTTTAATCATCAAATGATAATTAGACTTGAATGGATACGATGGGGGAATGAATCTCATCGCGTTCGTGGAGACGGTAGTCCGTACGTACGCATGAGCGACAATATCATTCTTTTGATATTAAAATAATATATAATTGTATTGTATGTAATATATACAGAATCATTATTATGTTATATTAATTATTTACATGAAGTACACATCATTATTATACCCATCCAAATAATAATTTATTGAATAACAATTACACCACGACATGGAGACGGTAGGCCGTACGTACGCACGTATGGTGACATGTCATTCAAAGGATGGATATAATACTGAATATGGTTGTACCATATTTATAATAAAATCATATTATATAGAAGATACTGGATTTTTTATTTTATAATGGGAATAATAAACAAAGAAGAAGTTGAAGAAGAAAGGAACTTGAAAAAGGGTGGTGAAAACATTACCTCTTCTTCGGGTTCTTTCTTTTGATTTGATCGAAAGGTCTAATTAGGTTGGTTTTATGAATAATGGAAGGATTCTAAGATGAATGGAGGATATTTTAGAGGGTATTTGGGAAGAGGTTTGTGGATCAAAAAGGCTTTAAATGTGTGAATTACTGAGAAGGGGGAGTGCCCTTTTATAAGAGTGGTGAGGGGCACCTTAGGAAAAGCTAGAAATATTATTTTATAATAAATTTTTATTCGGTTTATAATTGCTCTAAAGTGTATTATTTAACTGTTAAGGTGGGTATGGGTCTAAATGCTTTCAACCAGTAGGTTTTATATAGGTTTGGGTCACTTTATTACCCTTATCGTTTCGTTTTAACTCTTAGTTAATTAGTTGGACATTTACCATGTCACTTTGAATTTTTATATTATATAGTTAATAAACATACTATATACATACAAGAGACCCCCCAGTGGTCCATTATTGATACCCCTATCATGATATTAGTCTCTTGGATGAACCATGGATTTTTAGGAATTTAATATCAATTAATAATATAATATTTGTTTTAAAACCTTTTTATGTCAATTTTGATACTATTGGGTATTTTATTTTTTATAAATTCATAACAGCATTAGTTTTCCAAAAAATTTTTTATAAACAATATTAATATGTCATATTAACCTAGAAAATTAATTTAATTTATAAAAATTGTCAAATTCCATTTATTTGGGTATTTATAATATCAATTATTCTAATTTTTCATTAATTAGGTAATTACTGCATCACTATTGTGTCATAAATAAATTAAATTATTTAATGTCTAAAAATTATAAATAAAATACCATTATGTAGGAAATCTATTTATATTTATAATTAATATTTAAAATATAAGTTATCTTATTTATAACCCTATATTAAAAATGTTTTAGTAATTAAACCTTCATTTTAACTTTTTTAACTCTTCTTTGAATTAAATAATAATAAATGTCCTAATCTAATCCAATTGGACCTAAATGATAATATTTTATTCCTAAGGTTGTTTTTGGTCTAGATACACTTTTTTAATAGAATTAGGACATGTGTTAGGATAATATTAATATCATTTTTACCCTTAATTACCCTATTTACTTTTAACCGTGGTAAATAAAAGTAAAAAGTTACTATTCACGAAAAATTATTTTCATCTCGTTGAACCACATTTTACTCCTTGATATTTACCATGACTCTCAGATTTTTTAAATTCCACTCACAGAAGAGGTAAAATTATGTTTTATGTGAATTTGCAATTTCTCCTAGGAGATGGGTAAAAGACGATGAAAAGTTCAATAAAGTTTTCTATGTCTAAAATTATTATAAACTGAATCAAATGAATTACATTGGACAAATATATTTATTAAGTATCTATTTTGGCCTAAATTAAATTTAAATAAATTAAATAATTATTTAAATAAAAATTCGGTTTTAACCAATAACTAAGTGTTTTTCACTATTCATCAAAAATTGAAAGTTTTCAGAAAAATACCAAAAATTCACCCTAGGCTAATTTCAATATTCCAAATCCAAAAATGAAGTCCATTTTGGAAGATTAAATTTATAAAATTTCAAAACTTGGGTATTACTATTCATAACGGCTAGTTTGATTGGTTGTGGTGTGTGTTAGAATTCGAAGTTGCGTACAACACACGCTACTGTATTTTTCAAAGAGAAGAGTACTATGGAAGCTTGGGGTGTTGCAAAAGGAAAACTATTAATGATGTTCCTCAAGATATCATCCTACATCCACTACAGATCATCAAACAACAATAGAAACCCAACAGGAACATAGTGTTGGGTATTCACCCTCTAGAAGGCCATGTATTGAGAAATAATATCTAAAATAGTATTCTATAACTTGGGACACAAAAAATGAAACCTAAAGATAAAAAACTAGTTTTTTACGTGGATATGTTTCACTAAAGGAGGGCTATGGAACCCATAGAGAAGTATCTCATGAATCACCAAAAGAACGAAAACCCATCCCCAAAACAACATAAGGCGTTGTCCATCCTCAGAACCTCCATTAGAGGCTTAAAAAAAATATTGGTACCTCCATACCTCCACCTTATAATCCCCCAACTAGGAATCCTATACCAGCTACACCAATCATTACTGCAATGTTCTCTGGGAAAGGCACTACTAGAATTATGATCTATACCAACAAATTTGGGTAAACCATTGGTATAGTTCACTAATTTGGAACCATACCAACGGTTTGGCCAAAACCATTGGTATAGGTCCATTATAGAGACCCTAAACAAACAGTTTTGTCCAAACCGTTGGTATATGTTCCAAAATCAAAGAACCTATACCAACGGTTCACAAAACCATTGATATAGATCTATACCAACTATTTTGAGAACTGTTGGTATATGTACATGTATTTTTATTGGAATATACTTACATAGGACATTAAATAAAACAAAATTTAAAATACTTATGATAATACATATATATTTATGAAATTACGTTCACAAAATTAAGTTAGGTTAGAGGTTAGGTCGTTCAATTACAAACGGGAGGTGCTGGGATCAAAACCAACTGGATGATTATTTTTTGAATTACATATACCAATGGTTTTGAAAGCCACTGGTATATACCTATCCCCACGACTTACTTGGAAACGGTTCTCCAAACCGTTGTTATAGGTTATACAAACGGTTTGGAGGCCTATACCAACGGTTCCAAACCATTGGTATAGATCATATTTCTAGCAGTGAGGAAATCTCTAACTAAAAACCCTCTTATACTTGATGAATCACTGAGATCTTATCCATTACTCCATAGGAATATATAGATTCATGCATGGAATCACCATGTGAATTATTACTCAATGCATCGAATAGAATATTTCCCCGAACTAGCGTATATGAAATATTGAAGTTCTAATATTGGAAAGATTATCTCCACCATTGCTGACTAAGTTTTAGTCATGTTGGGATAAGGCATACCTTAGGCTCTTATGGTCAATAAAAACCACATAACACTCATTGATTAGATAATTTCACCACAATGTTAAATCAAACACAACTGCTACCCACTCAAGAACATGGGTGTCCTAGTTACACTCATTGAGACATAACATTATAGTCCTATAAAAGAAAATTAATCTCTACTAAATTAGAACAAAACCCAAGATAAGATGTGAAGAGTCATAAAAAACCTCAATGTCAACTCTCTCCGCTAGAAAAAAATGATCTAGAGCACTGAGAAACTTCCCTTTCGAGCACTCAAAATCTACCTAACACTATTAAATCTAAAAGAATTCTTTATCCTTCCAAGTCAAGTATATTAGTGGAGTCATACCTCAAATGAAATATTTGAAAAAAAACTCCTTTAATTGCATGAAAAACCATGTAAATTATACACCTCTACCACTATATTAGGGGATTCCCAAGACACATCTTCCTCCCCTACTTAAGGATCCACAACTACTCTCTACTATGATACCACATTCCCTATCGAACAAACTTTAAGATATTAGAAGTAACACTTCAAAAACCTCCCAAATAGATTCTCATGATGAACAATCCCAATAATGGCATGTTGATGCTCTGAATACTCCTTCTCGGACATGGGTACATAAGGATTTCATTGATGAAAACATCCACCAAATTATACCAGAACCCTATGAACACCACATTCATCAACCCCATGAAAATATTTGGATCATTCATCACATTGAACAAAATCAAAATGAACTCATAATTACCATGACTACAACAGAATGATGTATTATTAATATCCTCATCCTTTACCCACATATGATGATATCATGACCAAAAATTGATCTTCAAGAATCAACATTCTCCCTTTAGTTTAATGAATAATTAATTAATCCATGTGGGAGGAAACAATTTCTTCACAATCACTTGGTGCAAGTGATGATAATTTATAAAAAGGTACAAACAACCTTTATACTTTTTCAGGAAAAAATTTAATACAAATCAAGGTGAAACACTTAGCTGAAAAAAACTCACACTAAAAAAAAAATAATCGAGTTGTACTCATAGATCTCAAATCATAAAAGAAAAAAATCATATATGGATACATCGATATAGGAGACACGCTTAGCGATAGATGGATACACTACATGATCTCCCATTAAGGGGGATAGAGTATAAAATCCTCTAGAAACAAATTAGGGTACTCATCCATTACCTTGGGAAACAATGACAGTTATACATCTAATAAAATCAGTATGAGCTCAGCCATCAATGATAAAAATAGAGAAACACTCCTCTAACCTATACAGGGTTCTATATCTCACTAAAAACAGTGATGTCTCTCTATCAACATTATAGAAAACAGCCTACCTGCTAATTTATTCTATGATATCTTGTATTGAATTAAACCGTTAGATGGTGTAGATGATGTCACATGGTTATATCTGTAATTATAAAAAATCCACCCCATAAATGAGCTACCCTAGTACTATATCATTGTGTTGACATACCTCATAAATGTATGCTCAATATCTATATAGTGTAGTCACTTTAATGGGAACTAGAAGCCTCTCTACCTCATGTTCCAAAGGATGGATGATGGTTGGTGATATAAATCAGTGATTTACTACTAACTCAAACAGAGCATGTAACTATGTAGAAAATAAGCAAAGGGTACTCGAACAATGTCTTTATCACCTAGTGATGGAAATGCTAAAGAATGAAGTAGACCATGACTTGATTCATAGAATCTATAAACCCTAGTGACGACAAAATCCATAACCAGTCTATATTATATGAGTATGAGGAGAATATTAGGGTTGTACTATGCCTACCACATCTCCCCTCTGCAGATCCCAAACAAGAATACCCTATTTCTAATGTTTTGGATGAAATGGCCTTAGGGGAGGAACTAAGATAAAAAAAACATATAACACACTGATTTATCATACAGGTTGGACACTCTTTACATTAATGACCTCATCATCCCAAAATTCATGCATCTGATCACTTGTAATAGCTCTAAGAGCCACCACTACTAGAGAAATTAGATTATGAGGGCTGGGACCTACCCTCGGATGATTGAAAGCTCTTTTTTCTAGGGAACTGGGAACCCTAGACCATAAAAAATTTTTTGTGGAAAAATGATGGCCCCTCAACCATGATTATCCAGTTTCAGCTTGTATTATCTATAAAAAACTATTTTCTCATCACCACCTCAAAATACGTCTTCCGCATAAATAGAGTGACTTGGTGATGAACATCTGGATGCAATATATCCCCAAAATTCCTTGACCTATCCTACTCATTTATCCACAGGTTTAAAACATATATGTAACGTCCCGACCCGACTCACCACTAAACCGGAGGCCGGACCGGTCGCCACATGACCTCAAGCGCGCCTCCCCGTATGCCAGAGGCTGCCGACTAGCAGTGAGGGTCTAAGGATAGTCAGTGGGGAGACTATACCCTCATTTTAGTCTTAAAAAATAAACAAAGGTAATAAATAGCAGAAATGGTAAAATAAATGAATATGCAGTGGAAAGTATATTTTATAAATCTTCTACAAAACAAATGGCCAACGCCAAAGTATACAACAGATGCATGCATGACATGCTAATGATACAAAAGTGGAAAAAAGTGAACAAAACAACATGCTTTACATTTCAATGCATAAATAAATAAATAATGACTCAAAGCCCCACGAGCGATCTCCTCGAGCATCCCGAGCCTCCGCTCGGTCCTGTGCTCCTAACTCCCAAGTAAATGCAAACAACACAGTCCTGAAACCAAATAGAATCTACTCGGGTACCCAGTGCAATGGCGGCCCGAGTAGGGTGTGATATATAAATCTCAGTAGGCCAGGACCACCGGTGTCTACCCCAAACCAGACATTTAATAAATAACTTATAACATGTGAAAGCATGCATAAATTAAGTAAACAGTACAATGTAACTATATACCCAAGTACCTGCTTCGGCCCACAACTGGTGTCTGAACCTGCATTATACATTTGTCATACATACTCAATATTCATTACATAATCATTCATCAGTTATTAATTATTAAAATATTAATAAATTATGAAGGTCTTGAAATTCGGCCTATGCCCAACATCTCCCGTATAAATCACACACCACAGATGTCTCTAAAGACCAACCATGTAATCAAAATAAAGACTAATTCCAAGCTTGTGTTTTGGCTTGGATAACGCATCATAAGTTATTCAATTCAACCTTTCATATACTAAGTCTGAGACCGCCCATTAATGTGGTTCACCCAATTCATAAATAAGTCAGAAACCTTCCTCATAAAAAAATCACAAATCATCATGTCTCAACCGCCTTAATTAACCATTAACTCATTTCATGCACGAACAATTAGACCCACAGTCCAATGTTAATTAATGGGTGTAGAACATCATGTCTAGCACCCTCGTGAGTATTTGGAGCATCAGTCCTTGTCTCACAACCCATGGGTATTTGGAGCATCAGTCCCTGACCCATAAAAGAATATTTGCTTGCAAGATGGGTGTAGAATACCATGTCTAGCACCCCGTGAGTATTTGGAGCTTTAGTCCTTGTCTCACAACCCATTTATCAATCATACATATATATTTATCATTGGTGTAGAACACCATGTCTATCACCCCGTGAGTATTTGGTGCTTCAGTCCTTGTCTCACAACCCATTTATCAATCATACATATATATTTATCGTTGGTGTAGGATACTATGTCTAACAACCCAAAACCATCCATTAATTAATTCATAAATTAATTAATCCAATCCATTAATTAATTCAACAACTAATTAACAACATAAATCACCCGTCAAAAGTCAACCCTTAATTAATCATTCAACATCTCAATAGTAAATAATTAATTAAAAATTAATTGTTCTTAGCAATCCAAATAAATAATTAACTCAACATTTAATTATCCAAATTCGTTAACAAGTTTCAACCCGTCCACTCAAATAGTGATTCGTCCCAGACTTTAACAATTTACATGCATGTCATAATCATCACAAAACATGCTGAACAAGCCCATATATTTAGCAACCATCTCATGCATCATCTCATAATATAGAACAACTCCATCCAAGACAACTAAATGCATTGAAATCTTACAAGTATCAAAAAGTACCCTTGGCCAACAGTCGTAACAAACAATCAATTCACAATCTTAATTTAATGCATGCAAATTAATTAATTCAAACATTAATTAATTAAATATTATCTCTTACACCAATAAAAAATTAATTAACCATTTAACTTTTAACATGTATTAATTAATCCATCCATTAATTATTACCAATATCCAATTTATACTTTTGAACATGTCAAATATTCAATATTCCCAATCATAATTAAAAGCCACACATTCTATTCCAACTCATGACTTGATAATTAATTCTACAATTAATTACCCTATTATACATTCTGCCCATTCAAATCGTTTAACTATTTAATCATATAACTTTAACCAAATTAGAAAAACATATGCTTAAAAACAACACAAGTTCAAGCCCTCATTTATCTCACATGGGCGACATCATTTAGTAACTTCAAAAATGTCATTCATCGACATATCATAATCAAGGAAACTTACATTTTCTATTTATTTAAAAAATCTATAATTCTTAAAATAAATTGTTAAGGATTTGAGACCCTACCTCATGGTGGCACCATTTTAAATCTGAAGCGCTTTAATGTACTTGGCAGCAACCAGTCCACAACTGGTCCGTAATCGCACATGCACACACCTTTATATATATATATATATATATATATATATATATATATATATATATATATATCTGTTTATGCGCATTGTCTGGTTGATGTGCGCACCAGGTTGAGAGGCCAAAAGAAATGGCGTAGAGGGATGGTCACGCGTCGTGACTTCAGGAGGAAGAAGGTCAAGGATGCTATGAAAATAACATCCAGAGAAATTCGCACACGACCACTCTAACCCGCAAATCAACAAAAGGGGGCATTTTAAAGAGATCTAGAACCGTTCAGATTCAATTAAAAACCCTAAATTAAAACTATTAATTTGATGTCAGTTTGATCTGTTTATTGATGCCGGGGTCATTTATTTCACTCCTAGAAGTCGTTTTAAAATTTACAGCGTTTAAAACGGTCCATAATGGGGTTCCCAAAAGATTCCACGGACATAAAAATGGAAAACGGCGTATATTGAAGATGAATGAACAGTAATCGTGATATTAATTTATTTATTTAATTGTTTAATTAAATTAAACTGTTTTAATTTGTTACTTTAATAAAAAGTTCGTTGCGAATAAAAATTATACTTTTCCTAGGGTAAACCCCCCATTTCGAACTCATTGGTGGTCTCATATTTCTCGTACGAAGCACGATTTGTGAGTTATTAGGGATTTAATCATTAAAAAAACGGAATAAATAATTGATTAAAAATAATAATAATTTCTTGCAAGCAAGACATCCAAACGCTCGATGCAAACAGATGTTATACCTTATCTAGGTTAAAACCCTCATTCCGGACCCATTGGTGGATTTAGATTTACCATAGGATGCACCGTTTGAGAGATATTTAATTATTTTTAAGAAGAAAAATATAAAAAAATATATTTAATAACCACACTCCTTCATTAAATAACCACACTCCATCATTAAATTCAAAACTACTTATTTAATTAAGAGTTTCAAAGAGATGCCCAACAGACTCATTAAATTCACCTAAATATTACAACTCATTAAATAAAAACTGAACTTTGACAAACCCCATAATTAAACTGTATTAAAAGAAATAATTAAACGTTCATTTTAATTATGTCCAACCTCCCCATTTAAATCGACATTTATTATCCAATTCCTTCTTAACCTTCATTTATTATTCATGTAATAAATGTTTCGTGATTAATTATAAAACTCCATATTGATCATTAAATTATTTTAACATTTATTTAACTAAGTAACCACAAAAATAATAATAACATCTTTATTATTATTATTCAAAATTTCATTTATTTAAAAACCTAACCCCCCAATTTATTAAAATATCATTAATATGATAAAAACTCCAACCCATAACCCCTCATTTAATTAAAAGTTTGTTTGAGAAGCACAAAATCCACATTTAATTCTCATAAATGATACACTCCTTTAACATGCAATTAAAATATCAAATTATCAAAATAATTTATGACTCTCTAATAATAACAATGACATATTATTATTATCACATTCCTCCATTTAATAAAAAAATGGTCCTTTAATAATTCTGAAACTCTTCATTTAAATAAAACGGTTCTTTGATAAACCCAAAAGCCAAGTCAATACATTCAATTGACATTTAATTAATTCTTTAACATTCAATAAATTTAACAACCACAATAATAGTAATAATAACTTCATATTATTATTATTATTAAAACATTATTTTAATTAATCCAAAACTTTCATATAATCATATTTAATTAAATAATAATAATAATAATTTATTTAATAAGATAAACTGCATAGGTTGGACCTCAACCATGCGCTGCCCATGCAGATCCATTAAAGTAGATTTTTTTGGATCCGGTGCACCCGAGACTCATCGGGTCACCCGCTAAAATTTATCGGGTCACTACGAAATTCCAGAAACAACACCATTAGGTGTTTAAACACTTAGAATAAAATTCCATAGCTCACTTTAAAAAAAATGAACCGTTGATAAATCGAAAAAAATTTGAAAAAATTCGTATTTTAACCCGATTCAAAAAAACGGGACTTTACAATATACCCACCATAAAAACATCTCGTCCCCGAGAAGCCATCGTGAACCACTACTAAATCAACGTACCTACCAAGGTCTTTTAAGAAGATTAGTCAAAATATTACCAGACAACACCGTTCTAAAAGCTCGACATCACATGCTGACACATTTATAAAAAAATGCAACAATACCCACCTTAGGATTTTCCTTGACGTCTCAAGAAAAGATTATCTGCTCACCAACGCGTGTTTTTAGAATACATTAATTCATGTGTGTGACATTCCTCGAAACATGTTCACCATGTCAAACATTGATCATAAAAATCTGTAACATAAACCTATTGGTGTGCCAAAACAACCGAGTCCCAAGAAGTCCTCACGAGTCGTGGGATGAACATACTTTTAGCCCAGAACATTCTCTAGGTACTACCTACCACGAGTTAGCCCATAAAAATTGACCCTCTTTCTTGGTCACACAAAACTGAAATCACAAGGTTCATGAAACCCCTTTTTCTTTTAGGAATTTTAATTAATTCAGTTCAACCTTTTAAGATTTTAATGAATTTCAGCATACACCAAAGTACATCATCAAAACAAGTCACTTGGTTTTCAAAACAACAACCTACAGAAAAAAATAGGCATGTTATCACAAACATCCTCTTTAATCATCCTTCAAAGTTATTCAAATATAAACAGGCAATTTAGCATCTAAATTCCTTTTACTGAAAAGGAGACTTCCAAAATTCTCATTTATTCAATCTGGGTTCTCGCAAAAGCAACCCATCAACAATTCATTATAATCAAAACTCAGCAATTTTACATTTGTAAACATTTTCAAACATATTATGGTTGTATAAGGTTCAAACACATGGGTGGCCATCTTCCAATCGATAAGGCACCCATACACCTTATCGCTAGAGTTTGTATCCCATTTATCACAATCAACATTCATTTAACATTTTATCTTTAACACCCCTTTGACATACCCAAAACATCTCTAACATGTTAGCATAAGCAGTAACACAACAACATGTTATAACACAAAATCATGGCACAACAAAAAAACATGCTAATAACTGATACAATATGGAATATAATCACTCAATCATGTTAAATCTATTATTGGAACAAGCTATCTAGAGAGGAATGCTAAAGCAGATCAAAACATGGCATTGCACCCAAGGAACACAATCCAAATTAGCATGCATCCTACTAATGCAACTACATGGCATGTTATATGTATGACATGTGAATCTCTAAGTGATTAAGATGATGCATGTATGAAACTTCCCTGCCATATCAGGCCAAGACAATTATTTTTCATAATTCTCAAAATCAATAAACAGTAGAAAAAACACCAGTCACTCAAGGTTAAATCATATCAACTGTAATCTCTAATAGTACAAACATAAATTCCCATCCCTGGGCACTCGGTCATTTCCCGTACATGAGGTGATCAGTCCCAAGCACAGCTATTAACCCAAGAACCAACACATTCCTAGTCTCCTCTCTACAAACCCCAAAAAAAGACAAAGGAAAAGAAAGAAAACCTAAACCTCTGATACCATTATGTAACATCCCGACCCGGATCACCACTAAACCGGAGGCCGGACCAGTCGCCACATGACCTCAAGCGCGCCTCCCCGTATGCCAGAGGCTGCCGACTAGTAGCAATGGTCTAAGGATAGTCAGTGGGGAGACTATACCCTCATTTTAGTGTTCAAAAATAGACAGTGGAAATAAATAGCGGAAACGGTATAATAAATGAATAAGCAGCATAAATTATATTTTATAAATCTTGTACAAAACAAATGGCCAACGCCAAAGTATACAACAGATGCATGCATGACATGATAATGATACAAAAGTATAAAAAAGTGAACAAAACAACATGATTTACATTTCAATGCATAAATAAATAAATAATTACTCAAAGCCCCACGAGCAATCTCCTCGATCATCCCTAGACTCCGCTCGGTCCTGTGCTCCTAACTGCCAAGTAAATGCAAACATCATAGTCCTTCAACCAAATAGAATCTACTCGGGTACCCAGTGCAATGGTGGCCCGAGTAGGATGTCAGATATAAATCTCAGTAGGCCGAGACCACCAGTGTCTACCCCAAACCAGACATTTAATAAATAACTTATAACATATGAAAGCATGCATAAATTAAGTAAATAGTACAATGTAACTATATACCCAAGTACCTGCTTCAGCCCTAAGCTGGTGTCTGAACCTGCATTATACATTTTTCATACATACTCAATATTCATTACATAATCATTCATCAGTTATTAATTATTCCAATATTAATAAATTATGAAGGTCTTGAAATTCGGCCTACGCCCAACATCTCTTTTATAAATCACACACCAAATATGTATCTAAAGACCAACCATGTAATCAATGTAAAGACTAATTCCAAGCTTGGGTTTTGGCCTGGATAACACATCATAAGTTATTCAATTCAACCTTTAATATACTAAGTCTGAGCCCGCCCACTAAATGTGGTTCACCCAATTAATAAATAAGTCAGAAACCTTCCTCATAAACAAATCAAAAATCATCATGTCTCAACTGCCTTAATTAACCATTAACTCATTTCATGCAGGAACAATTGGACCCACAGTCCAATGTTAATTAATGGGTGTAGAACATCATGTCTAGCACCCTCGTGAGTATTTGGAGCATCAGTCCTTGTCTCACAACCCATGGGTATTTGGAGAATCATTCTCTGACCCATAAAAGAATATTTTCTTGCAAGCTTGGTGTAGAATTCCATGTCTAGCACCCCGTGAGTATTTGGAGCTTCAGTCCTTGTCTCACAACCCATTTATCAATCATACATATATATTTATCATTGGTGTAGAACACCATGTCTATCACCCTGTGAGTATTTGGAGCTTCAGTCCTTGTCTCACAACCCATTTATCAGTCATACATATATATATTTATCGTTGGTGTAGGAAACCTTGTCTAACACCCCAAAACCATCCATTAATTAATTCATAAATTAATTAATCCAATCCGTTAATTAATTCAACAAATAATTAACAACATAAATCACCCATCAAAAGTCAAAGCTTAATTAACCATTCAGCATCTCAATAGTAAATAATTAATTAACAATTAATTATTCTTAGCAATCCAAATAAATAATTAACTCAACATTTAATTATCCAAATTCGTTAACAAGTCTCAACCCATCCACTCAAATAGCGATTCATCCAGGACATTAACAATTTACATGCACATCATAATCATCACAAAACATGCTGAACAAGCCCATATATTTAGCAACCATTTCACACATCATCTCATAATATAGAAAAACTCCATCCAAGACAACTTAATTCATTGAAATCTAACAAGTATCAAAAAGTACCCTCGGTCAACAGTCGTAACAAAAAATCAATTCACAATCTTAATTTAATGCACACAAATTAATTAATTCAAACATTATTTAATTAAATACTATCTCTTACACCAATCATAAATTAATTAATCATTTAACATTTAACATGTAATAATTAATCCATCCATTAATTATTACTAATTTCCAATTTATACTTTTAAACATGTCAAATATTCAATATTCCCAATCATAATTAAAAGCCACACATTTTATTCCAACTCATGACTTGATAATTAATTCTATAATTAATTACCCTATTATACATTCTACCCATTCAAATCGTTTACCTGTTTAATCATATAACTTTAACCAAATTAGCAAAACATATGCTTAAAAACATCACAAGTTCAAACCCTCATTTATCTCACATGGGTGGCATCATTTAGTAACTTCAAAAATGTCATGCATCGACATATCATAATCAAGAAAACATACATTCTCAATTTATTTAAAAATCTATAATTCTTAAAATAAATTGTTAAGGATTTGAGACCCTACCTCAGTGTGGCACCATTTTAAATCTGAAGCGCTTTAATGTACTTGGCAGCAACCAGTCCACAACTGGTCCGTAATCGCACGTGCACACACCTTTATATATATATATATATATATATATATATATATATATATATATATCGGTTAATTCACATTGTCTGGTTGCTGTGCACACCAGGTTGAGAGGCCAAAAGAAATGGCGTAGAGGGATGGTCACGCGTCGGGACTTCGGGAGGAAGAAGGTCAAGGATGCTATGCAAATAACATCCAGAGAAATTCGCACACGACCACTCTAACCTGAAAATAAACAAAAGGGGGCATTTTAGAAAGATATAGAACCATTCAGATTCAATTAAAAACCCTAAATTAAAACTCTTAATTTGATGTCAGTTTGATCTGTATATTGATGGCCGAGTCATTTATTTCACTCCTAGAAGTCGTTTTAAAATTTACAGCGTTTAAAACGGTCCATAATGGGGTTCCCAAAAGCTTCCACGGACATAAAAATGGAAAAAGGAATATATTAAAGATGAATGAACATTAACCATGATATTAATTTATTTATTTAATTGTTTAATTAAATTAAACTATTTTAATTTGTTACTTTAATAAAAAGTTCGTTGCGAATAAAAATTATACATTGCCTAGGGTAAACCCCCCCATTTAGAACTCATTGGTGGTCTCAGATTTCTCGTACGATTCACGGTTTGTGAGTTATTAATGATTTTATCTTTAAAAAACCGAATAAATAATTGATTAAAAATAATAATAATATCTTGCGAGCGAGGCATCCAAATGCTCGATGCAAACCGATGTTATACCTTCACTAGGGTAAAACCCTCATTCCGGACCCATTGGTGGCTTCAGATTTACCATAGGATGCACCGTTTGAGAGATATTTAATTATTTTTAAGAAAAAAATATTAAAAAAATATATTTAATAACCACACTCCTTCATTAAATAACCACACCCCTTCATTAAATTCAAAACTACTTATTTAATTAAGAGTTTCAAAGAGATTCCCAACAAACTCATTAAATTCACCTAAATATTACACCTCTTTAAATAAAAATAGAAATTTGACAAACCCCATAATTAAATTGTATTAATAGAAATAATTAAATGCTCATTTTAATTACGTCCAACCTCCCCATTTAAATCCCCATTAATTATCCAATTCATTTTTAACCTTCATTTATTATTCGCATAATAAATGTTTCGTGATTAATTATAAAACTCCATATTGATCATTAAATTCTTTTTTACATTTATTTAACTAAGTAACCACAAAAATAATAATAACATCATTATTATTATTATTCAAAATATCATTTATTTAAAAACCCAACCCCCAAATTTATAAAAATATCATTAATATGATAAAAACTCTAACCCATAACCCCTCATTTAATTAAAAGTTTGTTTGAGAAGCTCAAAATCCACATTTAATTCTCATAAATGATACACTCCTTTAACATGAAATTAAAATCTCAAAGTATCAAAATAATTTATGACTCCGTAATAATAACAATGACATTATTATTATTATCACATTCCTCCATTTAATAAAAAATGGTCCTTTAATAATTCTAAAATTCTTCATTTAAATAAAACAGTTCTTTGATAAACCCAAAAGCCACGTCAATAAATTCAAATGACATTTAATTAATTCTTTAACATTCAATAAATTTAACAACCACAGTAATAGTAATAATAACTTCATATTATTATTATTATTAAAACATTATTTTAATTAATCCAAAACTTTCATATAATCATATTTAATTAAAAAAAATAATAATAATTTATTTAATAAGATAAACTGCACAGGTTGGACCGCAACCATGCGCTTCCCATGTAGATCCATTAGAGTGGATTTTTCTGGATCCGGTGCACCCGAGACTCATCGGGTCACCCGCTAAAATTTATCGGGTAACTACGAAATTCTAGAAACAACACCATTAGGTGTTTCAACACTTAGAATAAAATTCCATAGCTCACTTTAAAAAAATGAACCGTTGATAAATTGAAAAAAATTCGAAAACATTCATATTTTAATCCTATTAAAAAACACGGGACTTTACAATATTTAAAAAGTTTCCAGAAATGGATCCCAAATTCTCATACACTTGAACTTTACTATTGAAGATTAAGCCACTAATGGAGGCTAGATGCCTTCAGGGTCAAGGAAAGAAACTCTACTCAGAACTCATCTCATAAATTCACTCTTGAGACCTCCAAATATTTGTTATCCCCATGGAACATAAAAAACCACCACCTCATATGTATCGATCTGAAATTTTGAATAAATCTTGTTTCCTAATTTTTTGTTATTTTATTTTTTTTATACTCAAAAAACTATTTCATTTGATAACATGATCATAATTAAAATGAGACCGTTGGGTTTTGACTGTTATATGACCATTGGTCAATATGGCCATTGAAAACTCAACGTTTCGATTATTGTCTCTAAATACAAGTAATCTTGGTTAATTAATTTAGAAAGAAGATTCAATGGCCTCACCCAGTAGTCCTAGATCGATTGAAGCCCATCTAATAGAACTTGGGAAGGATGTAGCACCACTGGGATTTTCTCTGGACCAAACCCAAGCCGAAATTCATCGCATGAAGCTAGAACAGAATCACCTTTGCGAGAAGTTTAAACTGATAGAAATTACTACTCGTGCGATGTTGGCTGAGCCTCCCTTAGATTCTATCACCTTAGCACACCTTACACTTAGGTCATATGCTGGTGTGATAAGGGGCTATGTAAAGAGATCGTAATTGCCTTGTGTAATCCTTTGTTTTAAATAAAAATCTTGATTTCTTCTTATGATGAAGTTTAGGAATTTTCAATTGTCTGGATAAATATAGTATATATATTTTTTATTAATTTTAGAGAAAGGATATTTTAAAAATGTTTATGTAAACCTTAAATAATTAAAAATGAGTAATGATTTTCAAAAAATTGTCTTCTACAATTATGTTCAGTACAAAATTTAGAGTCTAATAAGATCAACTTAATTTTTGATTAATAGTAAATTATGAATAGGGATTTTATGATTAGGACTAGTAATGTGACAAAATGGATTAGTAATCTCACTTAAAGAAAGTATTAATATAATATAGGCACCTTGATTAAGTAATGTGATTCAATAAAAAGGTTAAATAACGGTTTCATAAATTATTAGTCAATTATTAGTTTTTTCGAGTGAATAGTGTTTTTTAATTGAAAATTAAATTAAAAATATTTAGAAAAATATTTTTGTAAAATGGATTTCATTTTTGAACTCAGAGCATTGATATTATGTTAAGGTAATTTTTGGGGATTTTTCTGAAAAAAATGAATTTTCAGTGAATAGTGTATTTATTTAAAAATTAAGTTAAAAATATTTAGAAAATTATATTTATAAAATGGAGATCATTTTTGAAATCATAGCATCTATATTTCTTTAAGGTGAAAGTTTGGGATTTTTCTAAGAAAGCTGAATTTTCGATTAATAGTGAAAATACAGTTTTTAAGTTACGGGTGTTTAATGACATCATTAAATGATGTATTAAGTAAGTAATCAATATGGTCGACTTATGAATAGTAATATAAGGTATGAGGTGTCCCAAGTGGCCAATACCATGGGAAAATACCATGGGAAATCCCATGGGTTTTCCAAAACCACCAATGAGGTGTCCCTTGGCCATTAATGCCTTGTCCCCTCACTTTCCCTATAAATACCAAGCCATCCTCTCATCCATTCGACTCCCAACTCTTACCCAAAAAATCTCCGGTCTCATTAACTACCATGGATTCATCCCAAGGTGCCCCCAATCCCTCAAGGTCCCAACCTTTGAGTTTTAAGAGTTACATTTTAAGGTAAGGGATCTGACCCATCTTTTTCTTTTCAAGTAATCTATTTTATGTCATTTCTTTTATGTTCCATGTTATTATGTTGGAGGATGTTAATTTATATTCATTATAATATAATTTTCATTTTAATTTGATGATAGACCCCATATTACTCTCATCATTTCGTTTTATGAATGTTTAAGTGGCGCCATTAGGCTGCCGAACTTTTTGTAACAAATTCTTTCACCCTTATCATTTTCAAGTTTTACTTTCTTGTCAAGTCTTTCAAGTTACTTTTTATTTTGGGGTATGATATCTATATCTATCATACTGATCTTTTATGTTCATATGATGAGATACCATATTTTATCTCTTCAATTATTTTTTTTAATGTTTAAGTGGCGCCGTTATACTGCCGAATTTTTAAGGGATTCATTCACCCTTCTCATTTTCAAGATCTATTTTCATGTCATGTCTTTCAAGTTCCTTTTTATGTTCGGGTATGATATCTATATCTATCATACTGATATTTTATGTTCATATTATGAGAGACCCTATTTTATCTCTTCAATTTTTTTTTTGATGTTTAAGTGGCGCCGTTAGGCTGCCGAATTTTTAAGGGATTCTTTCACCCTTCTCGTTTTTAAGATCTATTTTCATGTCAAGTCTTTAAAGTTCCTTTTTATTATGTTGGGGTATGATCTCTATATCTATCATACTGATATTTTATGTTCATATGATGAGATACCCTATTATATCTCGTCAATTCATTTTTGTTGAAGTTTAAGTGACGCTGTTAGGCTCTCAAATTTTTAAGGGATTCTTTCACCCTTATCATTTTTCAAGTTCTATTTTCATGTCAAGTATTTCATGTTCCTTTTTATTATGTTGGGGTATGATATCTATATCTATCATACTGATATTTTTTGATCATATTATGAGAGGCCCTATTTTATTTTGTCAATTCATTTTTATTGACGTTTAAGTGACGCTGTTAGGCTGTCGAATTTTTATAAGAGAAATCTTATTTTTGTCTTACTTCCATGTTTTTCATTTCAAATGATATGTCCTTAAAATTTCCTTAACATGATTCATATAATTTATATTCTGTCCTTATACTATTTTTATAGATCATTTATGAGTGGGTGACCCATTTCCCCCCTCTTTTCAACGTTTTCTAAAACCCTGTAATGTAGCCGTTATGCTACATAATTTTCGTCTCAAAATGCCTATCTCTTTTTCTCAAAATTATTTTATGTTATTACGTGAATACTAAATGATCTTATTTCTACAGGGGTATTCACATATATATCAAAATGTCCTATTTTAAATTATGGGATTTACATACATGAAACCCACTTTCCCTTTCTGTTGGTTTAAATTGACATAAAGATCATGTCTTTAATGCAGTTTTAAAACGTTATAATTATGAAATGAAACCTATTTCTTTTATTCTATATGGGTTGATTATGAAATGATTGATGATGATATATGTGGCTCATATGATAATAAATACATGTCAAGGGTGCAACCAGATAGCGCTCCAATGCATTGGGTAAAGACTTAATCTCTAGAGATGACCATTTAGACTGATACCTTGGTGAATAACCTTGGTAATTTTTAATGACACCTTGGGGATGGACCTTGGTGAAACGAAATGATTTTGAATATTAAATGTTGCAGCGACATCTTCAAGTTATGAAAAATTTTATTTTTATTATGATATGCCTCATAATTTCATTCCCATGCCTTAAAGTTCTTTTAATGACTTTATTGATGTATCTCAAGTTTACATGTTAAATGTTTCACTTGTTTCCCTTACTGGGCCTTCTGCTAACCCTTTATTTTGATGTATGTCCCCATGTTATGAGATGCAGTAATGAACCTAGGATTAACATGAGGAGATTCCTTTCAAGTTTTTAAGAATAATTTTTTATGTTTTCATGTTTTAAGTTCCTGGTTTCCAAGACACTAAGCCTTAAAGATCCTCGGTTTTGTAAAATGTAATGAAAGTTTATGTGATAAAAAGGCGGGATGAAATAGTTGGTATCAAAGGGAGGTTTAGTTATTTGTGTAAATTAGGATATGAAAACTCTAGGAAGAACCCTACAAGAAAGTTTAAATATTGGAAATCTTCATGGTATTTTGGTGAGTATTAAGTAAGGGGTATCCAAGAAAATACATCCCTGTCTCGATATGAGCAGAAAGAGGTGGATATGGCACCGATGTACATAGGGGTAAAACCCGAAAACACCGTTTTGAGCTAGACTTGAACGAGAACTGGTACACGACAACGGGCCTTGCTACACTCTTGGTTATGACACTCCTAGGGGATATGCTTTGGTGAATTCATAAGCTTAGTATGAACCATTATTAAAAGAACAAAGATAAAATAAAATAAATATTCACATAAGAATATATGATCATGGATAACCTAGTTTGAAACCTAGTGGATCACAATTTAGGGTATACTTTTCTTCTACAAGTTATCCTTATATGCTTTAAGTTCCTTTCCATGATTATTGGCTAAGTATTTAAGCCTCTAATTATACTTTCTATTCTTAGTTAATGGTGGGAAATGGAAGAACATGTCCCAACAACCAATGTGATAAGAAATGTGACGATTTCTATATTAATATGACAGAGATGATTAGAGGATTAAAAGATGATTATTATTTTGGAAGACGTTCACTATTTTAGCGACCCTATATGATCGTGGTAAATATATTACTATGGTATTTTCATTGAGGAGTAAGGTTGAATTATATTTTGAAGAATCGATGAATTTAAGGTGGACTTATAGTAATTTAGGTTACTTATGGAAATGATTAACCTATCTTGGGGAAAATGTGATCAGGTTAGTTACTTTTGTTATAATATGATAAGATTGGTTGATGTTGTTTGAAGATGAACGATAAAGTTTATCTTGGAAGACTATGTTATCAAATCCTTCTTGTATTTGGGTTTCAATCTTAGTGTGGTTTATTTTGAGGAATTTTAAGGACTGTTATTTATGGAATGGTCTATGATGATATTTAGGTAGTACCATGGAACATTGATGATTTAAAATTAGTTTCCATTCCTATGGGATTCTTTCTTTTTGAAGATTTTTTTACCTTACCCTTTATATATTTGGGATAATGTTAAAACATAGAAAAAATATATAGTTAATCTTTTGTGGATTATGTGATTATCTAGAAGATGATTCTTGTGCTTTTGGTGAGACCAAGTGTTTTTGAATTCTCATCGTTTGGAGAAAAGATTAGTTTTGGTAGAGACTTATTAAAGGATGAAACTCTACTTGAAGGTAGGTATATTTCCATATGTTTTTATTCTATGTAGTAAATGAATTCCTAAAAATTATTAAAAGGAACGTAAAAAAAATGTTGTTGGTTTAAGCTTCCTACTGGGTAATCAAATACCATTTACACACATCATAAGTTTGTGATTTTATTGTGGTTAACATTATCCTAATCATGTTTTCGATCACTCTCCCTCAGAACTTGAACCTTTGTTTTTTGTTCCATATCCATGTTTTCCTACATAGAATCCTAGTATGGGTTAACTCGTGTGGCCTTTGTACTTCCTTTTCTTTCTTTTAATGTAATAGTGTTACTGACTCTTTTTCCGATGTGGGACTTTCAATGAAATTTCAAAACCAAATTTTAAAAATCGGGAGGACACAATTTCTTTAGGGGGAAGATTTTAATGAACCAAAATTTTGAATAAATCTTGTTTCCTAATTTTGTGTGATTTTATTTTTTTTATACTCAACAAAAATATTTCATTTGATAACATGAGAATAATTAAAATCAGACCGTTGGGTTTTGACTGTTATATGACCATTGGTCAATATGATCGTTGGAAACTAAGCGTTTCGATTATTGTCTCTATATACAAGTAATCGTGGTAAATTAATATAGAAAGAAGATTTGATGGCCTCACCCAGTAGTCTTGGATCGATCGAAACCCATCTAACATAACTTGGGAAGGAGGTAGCACCACTGGGCTTTGCTCTGGACCAAACCCAAACCGAACTTCATCGTGTGAAGCTAGAAAGGAATTGCCTTTGCGAGAAGTTCAAACTGATAGAAATTACTACTCGTGCGATGTTGGCCGAGACTCCCTAGGATTCTCTCACCTTAGCACAACTTACACTTAGGTCCTATGCTGGTTTGATAAGGGGCTATTAAAGGAGATTGTAATTGCCCTGTGTAATCCTTTGTTTTAAATAAAAATTTTGATTTCTTCTTATGATGATGTTTATTAATTTTCAAATGTCTAGATAAATATAGTATGCATATTTTTGATGAATTTTAGAGAAATTATATTTTAAAAATGTTTATGTAAACCTTAAATAATTAAAAATGTGTAATGATTTTCAAAAAATGGTCTTCTATAATTATGTTCAGCACGAAATTTAGAGTCTAATAAGATCAACTTAATTTTTGATGAATAGTAAATTATGAATATTGATTTTATGCTTAGGATGATTAATGTGACCAAATGGATTAGTAATCTCACTTAAAGAAAGTATCAATATAATCTAGGCACCTTGATTAAGTAATGTGATACAATAAAATGGTTAAATAACAGCTTCATAAATTATTAGTCAAGTATTAGTTTTTTCAAGTGAATAGTGTTTTTAATTAAAAATTAAATTAAAAATATTTAGAAAATTATTTTTATAAAATGGATTTCATTTTTGAACTCAGAGCATTGATATTATGTTAAGGTAATTTTTGGGTATTTTTCTGAAAAAAATGAATTTTCGGTGAATAGTGTATTTATTTAAAAATTAAATTAAAAATATTTAGAAAATTATTTTTATAAAATGAAGTTCATTTTTAAAATCAGAGCATCTATATTTGGTTAAGGTGAATGTATGAGATTTTTCTGAGAAAGTTGAATTTTCGATGAATAGTGAAAATACAGTTTTTAAGTTACCGGTGTTTAATGACATCATTAAATGATGTATTAAGTAAGTAATAAATATTTTCGACTTATGAATAGTAATATAACGTATGAGGTGTCCCATGTGGCCAATAACATGGGAAAATACCATGGGTATGCCAATGGTTTTGCAAAAACCACCAATGAGGTGTCCCTTGGCCATTAATGCCTTGTCCCCTCACTTTCCCTATAAATACCAATCCATCCTCTCATCCATTCGACTCCCAACTCTTCCTCAACGAATATATGGTCTCATTACCTCCCAAGGAGGCCTCCTAATGTGCCCCCAATCCCTCAAGGTCCCATCCTTTGAGTTTTAAGAGTTACGTTTTAAGGTAAGGGATCCGACCACTCTCTTTCTTTTCAAGTAATCTCTTTTATGTAATTTATTTTATGCTCCAAGATCTTATGTTGGATTATGCTCTTTTATATTAATTATACTGTCTTTTTCATGTTAATATGATGAGATACCCCCTATTACTCTCATCATTTCGTTTTATGAATGTTTAAGTGGCGCCATTAGGCTGCCGAAATTTTTGTAACAGATTCTGTGACCTTTCTCATTTTCAAGTTATACTTTCTTGTCAAGCCTTTCAAGTTACTTTTTATGTTGGGGTATGATATATATATATATCATACTGATATTTGTTTTTCATATGATGATATACCCTATTTGATATCTTCCATTCATTTTTTTGAAGTTTAAGTGGCGCCGTTAGGCTGCCGAATTTTTAAGGGATTCATTCACCCTTCTCGTTTTCAAGATCTATTTTCATGTCAAGTATTTGAAGTTCCTTTTTATGTTGGGGTATGATATATATATCTATCATACTGATATTTTATGTTCATATGATGAGAGACCCTATTTGATCTCTTCAATTCTTTTTTTTGAAGTTTAAGTGGCGCCGTTAGGCTGCCAAATTTTTAAGGGATTCTTTCACCCTTCTCGTTTTCAAGATCTATTTTCATGTCAAGTCTTTCAAGTTCCTTTTTATTATGTTGGTGAATTATCTCAATATCTATCGTACTGATATTTTTTGTTCATATTATGATAGACCATATTATATCTCGTCAATTTTTTTTTGATGTTTAAGTGACGCCGTTAGGCTCTCGAATTTTTAAGGGATTCTTTCACCCTTCTCATTTTTCAAGTTCTATTTTCATGTCTAGTATTTGATGTTCCTTTTTATTTTGTCGGAGTATGATATATATATCTATCATACTGATATTTTATTATCATATGATGATATACCATATTTTATCTTTTCAATTCATTTTTATTGATGTTTAAGTGATGTCGTTAGGCTGCCAAATTTTTATAAGAGAAAACTTAGTTTTGTCTTACTTCCATGTTTTTCATTTCAAATGGTATGTAATTCAAATTTCATTACCATGATTCATATACTTTATATTATGTCCCTACACTATTTTTAGAGATCATTTTTGAGTGGGTGACCCATGTCCCCTCTCTTTTCAACATTTTCTAAAACCCTGTAACGTAGCCGTTATGCTACAGAATTTTCAGCTCAAAATTCCTCTCTTTTTTTCTCAAAATTATTTTATGTTATTACGTGAATACTCAAAGATATTATTTCTACAGGGGTATTCAAATATATATCAAAATTTTCTATTTTTAATTCTGGGATTTACATACATGAAACCCGCTTTCCCTTTCCATGGGTTTAAAGTGACATAAAAATCATGTCTTTATACCAGTTTTAAAACGTTATGATTATGAAATGAAACCCATTTAATTTATTCTATATGGTTTGTTTATTAAATTATTGATGATGATATATGTGCCTCACATGATAATAAAGACAAGTCAAGGGTGTGCCCAGATAGATCTCCAATGCATTGGGTAAAGACTTAATCTATGAAGATGACCATTTATACTGATACCTTGGTGAATAACCTGGGTAATTTTTAATGACACCATGGGGATGAACCTTGGTGAAATGAAATGATTTTCAATATTAAATGTTGCAGCCACATCTTCAAGTTATGAAAAATGTTATTTTTATTATGATATGCCTCATGATTTCATTCCCATGCCTTAAAGTTCTTTTCATAACTTTATTGATGTATCTCAAGTTCACATGTTAAATGTTTCCCTTGTTTCCCTTACATGGCCTTCTGCTCACCGTTTCTTTTGATGTATGTCCCCAGGTTATGAGATGCAGTAATGAACCCAAGATTAACATGAGGAGATTCCTTTCAAGTGTTTAAGAAGAATGTTTTATGTTTTCATGTTTTATGTTCTTGGTTTCCAAGACACTAATCCTTAAAGATCCTCAGTTTTGTAAAATGTAATGAAAGTTTATGTAATAAAATGGCGGGATGCTATAGTTGGTATCAAAGGGAGGTTTAGTTATTTGTGGAAATTAGGATATGAAAACACTAGGAAGAACCCTATAGAAAAGTTTAAACATTGGAAATATTCCTGGTATTTTGGTGATTATTAAGTAAGGGGTTGCCAAGCAAATACATCCCTGTCTGGATACGAGCAGGTAGAGGTGGCTCTGGAAAATATGTATATAGGGGTAAAACCCAAAAACACCGCTTTGAGCTAGATTTTAATGGGAACTGGTACACGACAACGGGCCTTGCTGCACTCTTGGTTACAACACTCCCGGGGGATATGCTTTGGTGAATTCATAAGCTTAGTATGAACCATTATTAAAGGAACAAAGATAATATAAAATAAAGATTCACATAAGAATATATGATCATGGATAACCTAGTTTGAAACCTAGTGGATCACAAGTTATGGTATATTTTCTTCTACAAGTTATCCTTATATGCTTTAAGTTCCTTTTCTTGATTATTGGCTAAGTATTTAAGCCCCTAATTATACTTTATCTTCTTAGTTAATGTTGGGAAATGGAAGAACATGTCCCAACAACCAATGTGATAGGAAATGTGACAATTTCTGTATTAATATGACAGAGATGATTAGGGGATTAAAAGATGATTATTATTTTATAAGACGTTCACTATTTTAGCGACCCTATATGATCAAGGTAAATAGATTACTACGGTATTTTCATTGAGGAGTAAGGTTGACTTATATTTTTAAGAATTGATGAATTTATGGTGGACTTATAGTAATTTAGGTTACTTATGGAAATGATTAATCTATCTTTGGGAAAATGTGATTAGGTTATTTACTTTTGTTATAAGATGATAAGAGAGGTTGGTGTTGTTTGAAGATTAATGATAAAGTTTATCTTGGAGGACTATGTTATCAAATCCTTCTGGTATTTTGGTTTCAATCTTAGTTTGGTTTATTTTGAGGAATTTTAAGGACTGTTATTTATGGAATGGTCTATGATGAACTTTGGGTAGTACCATGGAACTTTGAAGGTTTAAAATTAGTTTCCATTCCTATGGGATAATTTCTTTTTGAAGATTTGTTTTACCTTACACTTTCTATTTTTGGGATAATGTTTAAAGATAGAAGAAATAGATAATTAGGCTTTTGTGGATTATGTGATTATCTCGAAGATGATTCTTGTGCTTTTGGTGAGACCAAGTGTTTTTTAATTCTCATCGTTTGGAGAAAAGATTACTTTTGGTAGAGACTTATTAAAGGATGAAACTATACTTGAAGGTAGGTATATTTCTTTATGTTTTTATTCTATTTAGTAAATGAATTCCTCAAAATTATTAAAAGGAACGTAAAACAAAAACGTTGTTGGTTTAAGCTTCCTACTGGGTAATCAAAGACCGTTTAAACACATCATAAGTTTGTGATTTTATTGTGGTTAACTTTCTCTTAATCATGTTTTCTATCACTCTCCCTCAGAACTTGACCCTTTGTTTTTTCTTCCATATCCTTGTTTTCCTACATGGAATCCTAGTATGGGTTAACTCAGGTGGCCTTTGTACTTCATTTTCTTTCTTTTAAAGTAATAGTGTTACTGACTCTTTTTCTGATGTGGGACTTTTAATGGAATTTCAAAACCTAATTTTAAAAATTGCGAGGATGCAATTTCTTAATGGGGGAAGATTGTAACGACCCAAAATTATGAATAAAACTTGTTTCCTAATTTTGTGTGATTTTATTTTTTTATACTCAACAAAACTATTTCATTTGATAACAAGAGTATAATTAAAATTAGATTGTGGGGTTTTGACTGTTATATGACCATTGGTCAATATGACCATTGGAAACTAAACATTTCGATTATTGTCTCTAAATACAAGTAATCTTGGTTAATTAATATAGAAAGAAGATTCGATGGCCTCACCCAGTAGTCTTGGACCGATCGAAGCCCATCTAACAGAACTTAGGAAGGAGGTAGCACCACTGGGCTTTGCTCTGGACCAAACCCAAGCCGAAATTCATCGTGTGAAGCTAGAACGGAATCACCTTCATGAGAAGTTCAAACTGATAGAAATTACTACCCGTGCGATGTTGGCCGAGCCTCCCTCATATTCTCTCACCTTAGCACACCTTACACTTAGGTCCTATGCTGGTGTGATAAGGGGCTATGAAAGGAGACCTTAATTACCTTGTGTAATCCTTTTTTTTAAATAAAAATTTTGATTTCTTCTTATGATGAAGTTTATGAATTTTCAAATTTCTGGATAAATAGAGTATGCATATTTTAGATGAATTTTAGAGAATGGATATTTTAAAAATTTTTATGTAAACCTTAAATAATTAAAAATGTGTAATGATTTTCAAAAAATGGTCTTCTACAATTATGTTCAGTACAAAATTTAAAGTCTAATAAGATCAACTTAATTTTTGATGAATAGTAAATTATGAATAGTGATTTTATGCTTAAGATTAGTAATGTGACCAAATGGATTAGTAATCTCACTTAAAGAATGTATTGATATAATCTAGGCACCTTGAGTAAGTAATGTGATTCAATAAAATGGTTAAATAATGGTTTCATAAATTATTATTCAAGTATTAGATTTTTCTAGTGAATAGTTTTTTTAATTAAAAATTAAATTAAAAATATTTAGAAAATTATTTTTATAAAATGGATTTCATTTTTGAACTCAGATCATCGATATTATGTTAAGGTAATTTTTGGGGATTTTTCTGAAACAAATGAATTTTCGGAGAATAGTGTATTAATTTAAAAATTAAATTAAAAATATTAAGAAAATTATTTTTATAAAATGGAGTTAATTTTTGAAATCAGTGCATCTATATTTGGTTGAGGATAATGTTTGGGATTTTTCTGAGAAAGTTGAATTTTCGATGAATAGTGAAAATACAGTTTTAAGTTATGAGTGTTTAATGACATCATTAAATGATGTATTAAGTAAGTAATCAACATGGTCGACTTATGAATAGTAAGATAAGGTATGAGGTGTCCTAGGTGGCCAATACCGTGGGCAAATACCATGGGCAAGCCCATGGTTTTGCCAAAACCACCAATGAGGTGTCCCTTGGCCATTAATGCCTTGTCCCCTCACTTTCCCTATAAATACCAAGCCGTCCTCTCGTCCATTTGACTCCCAACTCTTACCCAACGAATATATGGTCTCATTACCTCCCAAGGAGTCCTCCCAAGGTTCCCCCAGGCCCTCGAGGTCCCATCCTTTGAGTTTTAAGAGTTACGTTTTAAGGTAAGGGATCCGACCCCTCTCTTTCTTTTCAAGTAATCTCTTTTATGTCATTTCTTTTATGCTCCATGTTCTTATGTTGGAGGATGTTATTTTATATTAATTATACCGTCCTTTTCATTTTCATATGATGAGAGACCCCCTCTTACTATCATCATTTCGTTTTATGAATGTTTAAGTGGCGTCGACAGGCTGCCGAAATTTTTGTAACAGATTCTTTCACCCTTCCCATTTTCAAGTTCTAATTTCTTGTCAAGTATTTCAAGTTACTTTTTATGTTGGGGTATGATATCTATATCTATAATACTGATATTTTATGTTCATATGATGAGAGACCCTATTTAATTTTTTCAATTATTTTTTTTGAAGTTTAAGTGGCGCCGCTGCCAAATTTGTATGGGATTCTTTCACCCTTCTCGTTTTCAAGATCTATTTTCATGTCATGTATTTCAAGTTCCTTTTTATGTTGGGGTATGATATATATATCTATCATACTGATCTTTTATGTTCATATGAAGAGATACCCTATTTTATCTCTTCAATTCTTTTTTTTTTGAATTTTAAGTTGCGCTGTTAGGCTGCCGAATTTTTAAGGGATTCTTTCACCATTCTCGTTTTCAAGATCTATTTTCATGTCAAGTCTTTCAAGTTCTTTTTTATTATGTTGGGGTATGATATCTTTATATATCATACTGATATTTTATGTTCATATGATGAGATACCCTATTTGATATCGTCAATTCATTTTTGTGGATGATTAAGTGACGCCGTTAGGCTCTCAGATGTTTAAGGGATTCTTTCACCCTTCTCATTTTTCAAGTTCTATTTTCATGTCAAGTATTTCAAGTTCCTTTTTATTATGTTGGGGTATGATATCTATATCTATCATACTGATATTTTATGATCATATTATGAGAGACCCTATTTGATATTGTCAATTCATTTTTATTGAAGTTTAAGTGACGCCGTTAGGCTGCTGAATTTTTATAAGAGAAATCTTATTTTTGTCTTACTTCCATGTTTTTCATTTCAAATGGTATATACTTAAAATTTCATTACCATGATTCATATCCTTCATATTATGTCCCTATACTATTTTTATAGATCATTTATTAGTGGGTGACCAATGTCCCCTCTCTTTTGAACATTTTCTAAAACACTGTAACGTAGCCGTTATGCTACATAATGTTCGTCTCAAAATGCCTCTCTCTTTTTCTCAAAATTATTTTATGTTATTACGTGAATACTCAAAGCACTTATTTCTACTGGGTTATTCACATGTATATCAAAATTTTCTATTTTAAATTCAGGGATTTACATACATGAAACCCGCTGTCCCTTTCAGTGGGTTTAAAGTGACATAAAGATCATGTATTTAAAGCAGTTTTAAAACATTATGATTATGAAATGAAACCCATTTCTTTTATTCTATATGGGTTGTTTATGAAACGATTGATGATGATATATGTGGCTCACATGATAATAAAGACATGTCAAGGGTGCACCCAGATAGCTCTCTAATGAATTGTGTAAAGACTTAATCTCTAGAGATGACCATTTATACAGATACCTTGGTGAATAACCTTGGTAATTTTTAATGACACCTTGGGGATAGACCTTGGTGAAATGAAATGATTGTCAATATTAAATGTTTCAGCCACATCTTCAAGTTATGAAAAATGTTATTTTTATTATGATATGACTCATGATTTCATTCCCATGCCTTAAAGTTATTTTTATGACTTTATTGATGTATCTCAAGTTCACATGTTAAATGTTTCCCTTGTTTCTCTTACTGGGACTTCTGCTCACCCTTTATTTTGAAGTATGTCCCCAGGTTATGAGATGCAGTAATGAACCTAGGATTAACATGAGGAGATGAATTTCAAGTGTTTAAGAATAATGTTTTATGTTTTCATGTTTTACGTTCCTGGTTTCCAAGACACTAAATCTTAAAGATCCTCGGTTTTGTAAAATGTAATGAAAGTTTATGTGATAAAAAGGCGGGATGCTATATCATATCTCCACACAACATCATCACATCTAATGAAACTGAAGGCTCATTCCAAGAATAGATAAAACTGAAATATATCTCAACCTCCTACATCTATTATTCTATAAATAAATGGTAAATGGATCCCTCCTTCTTACACAGAATATTGAACAAAAATTCTTAGTGTCCTCCCCCATGTTTTTCATCATCGACCTCTACTATAATGGATATCTACTAGCCCATCCTAATAAACATATTTAGAAAAAAACCTAAATAGGACATTAACTTGGACCCATTACTATAAAATAAATAAAAATTTAGATAACCTAAAATATGAAAATGAGTTATTTATAATTAATTAATTATTTATTTTATTATCTTGTTAAGTCTTTATCATATCCCAAGGTCTACCCATTTCAGATAGTGGTGCAACAAATAATTATTCATGATACTTTCCTAGGTACCTACCATGATACCAATTTCAATTAATTTATAAGGCTTTATAAAATTAATCGTCTGTATATAATAACACCAGTGGATCTAATTAGACATTTCTCATCCAATATCGTGTGTTAATATTATTCACTAAACAAACATGACCGAATTTCTTTAATAACCCATGGTATCTCACTTATTCCTAACTCCAAACTCTTTTTTATCCTTCAACATGAACCTATGATACCACTACGTCTGGGACATCTACCCAAAATGATACTATAATGGAGGGGATAGTGACTGCCCTAGTCCCAGCTCTAGTAGGCCCTAGGCTTGTGACTATCATTGAGGTTATAATAAAAATTCATATGGATTGAATTTAACTCTAAGATAAACATGATGTAGATAGAAATAAGTCCTATAAAACAATAATCACATTATTTTACATATATTAATTTAAATAAAACCCAGGTGAAATCATTCAATTTAATAAACTACTAAAACAACTAAAACAAAAGCATCGCATATAAACATGTAATTAAAAATATTTCCATGAAGACTAAAGGAATCCTATAAAACCATGAGCTATTAAAACTTATCCCATTATACAACCCTATATGGCTGAAAAGAATAAAATTTTATATACACATGGGGTGATCATAACAGTATACTCAGTAGGATCTTCCCCATAGCCTCTCGTAAAAAATATAAATAAATTTTTCCAAACACTAATGAATAATAGTGAAATTAAATCATCGCCTAAACTTGTATGCTAAGTTCCTAGCCTCATAATGTCTTACTCTCACCATGTATAAAATAAACCATATCATAAAATAAAATAATGAAGCATCAAGATTACCCCTATCTTGCCTCACCACAGGTTTTCCTCCCTACCCCAACATCACACAACCTAAGCCATCTCCCCCCAAAATTAATCCAACCCAATGTCACTTGGAAAAGGAACCAAAACATTCACATCATGTATCAAATCATCACATTATATCATACACGTATCAACATATAGTAACAAATGTTTTTATCAAATCCAACACAGCCTTTATGACATCTATAACACATCAAGTATTATACCTCAAGCCATTATACCCAATACATTGAGTATGTATCTCAATCCATCATAGCCTATACACATCGCAATGATAATCATACTTTGGATACAATATTAGGTTATACGTGTGTGTCAAATAACCAAAATCCATTATAACCCCTTACAGACATATCTGGTAATACTAATATCTTTGTATACCAACAAAAAAACTACAAATAGAAGAGATTGAGGATAGATATGGTAGTTATCCATCCACTTTCGAACAAGATTTTTGGGGAAAGCACCATCTCAGAGTTCACTTGGTTTAATTTTTCATAACCAACATGGGTTATGTTTCATATGAAATAAAATAATATATAGTATATAATATAGATCCCAACCACACTATGGGAATAACCTAATCTCTGAATCAACTTCAACTAACTTTTCTCAAACTCATGGATTCCATATATATAACCATATATCCTATAAACACAAAAGTATGTTATAGAGAAAAATTAAATTAATTCTTTTATTTTTATCATTTCCAAACATTAATTTATTCAATAACTATTAATTGAACATTATATTATTCCACTTAACATTACATTAACAATCAGAGTAATTCCCATTCTCTCTAAGAATAATCCAAAATGAGTCCATTGTTTCTTAAGATTGGTAAATTTTCATCATTTTCATTCCATCAATTTTATCCCCATAGATTGAGAAATATTTAATCATTATTATCATCATTCCATAAACCAAGTAATCTAAGAAAACCATTTTAATCTATTGCTAAGAGGAAACATGTAACCAAGAACACCAATCTACCTCATTTATTGGGGAAATAAATGTAGATAGAAAAATAAAACTAGTAAGAGCACATTAAACTAATTCACAAGTGAGAATCTTGACTCTCAACATCACATCAATAGGTAATCCCAACTATAACCTATTCTATTATCCCTATTTCTTTCCCTGAGACACACATTCACATCCTAAAGTGTCTCTCCATTGGATTCATAAACTATTACAGAATAATCTAGGCCTCACCTCCCGCCAAATCACGTCATCTATCATTATATTAGTCATACAAGGGGCATATAACATCTGGGAATCCCCACTTCATCACATCATCCTTCCCAAAATCATCAATCACTAGTTCATTTCACACCACAAAGTAAAGCTCGCATCCAAATAATATCACAAGGAAGAAAGAAACAAACATAGTCAATTGGTAAATCTAGGCCCCAAAACAATTTATATGGCCTTCACACATAAATAAGATCTCATGACTCAAAACTCAAGGAAAATATACTTCACAAGTGGATGGGAAAATGAGGTACTAAAAATTTTCTTTAAAAAAAACAAGTCCTTCTCCCATAATGAATTTTTAAATAAATTATTAAATAGTTCCAACTATGAAAAACGTAAGAAATCAAGACATCACAACATATCAAAAGATAAACATCCTGTATGAATTAAACTAGTTTTAAAAAACTGTGATATTATCTATTTTATATCAACATGAATTTTTATTATGTTATACAAGAATAATTTTGTTTCACACTATTTATAAATTCCATTAATTATAGGGAAGTTAAATTCTAATTAAATATTAACATTTCATTAATTTAATTGTAATTATATTAAATCAACCACTGCTTTATAAACATTATTCTTCTTTAATTTCATAAGCTAATTAATTATAAAATAATTATATCGTTATGTTATTTACCAATTTTATTATAACACTCTAAGTATAAAAATATTATCACAAATCATATACTATATATAAAACTGTCTAGAAAGTCAAGAGTAAAACCACTACCATGGTATAATGAACGTAAACATGTGATCTATAACCAATTATTTGTTAATATGATTCATTTATTACTATTTTAATTTATCTTCTATATAATGGGATAAACTATGCTTAGTTTATGATTGAACCTAAATAAATATAGAAAAATGATATCCCCTACCTTACAGGTGTTAAGATTATTCACATGAGTACAAACCAATGTTAAAGATGTTTAATAACCCCTTCCATGTCGAAATAGTGACATACTAAAGGCGTAATTCTAGAAACTCACCACCAATAACAATGAAGACTCATTAGAATAATAAAGATCAAGATCCATAGTTTAGAGAGAAGAAAGGAAATGACACAAGAAAAATCAGGTATAACTCTCTATAAAATGAATATATAAGGTACCTTGAATCGCCATTGATCAAATATAAAAGTAAATGATCATTCATTCCTCATTTGAGGAATCCCAAAACTCAATGGAATAGGGTCGTTAGCCACATAGAAAACAAGAGAAGGAATAGGGTTTTTAGAGAACTGAGGTTTTAATCCTTTATAGGTGCACTACACATAGAATTTACATGGCGTGAAACCCCTATTAATTTTGTGTAAATTCCAAAAATAAGATAGCATTAAAAAACATGTCACCTTGAAGCATTTACTCTCAATATATTAGTTGTCTTGTAATACCTTGAGAATAATCCAAAACAAGCCATGGGTATCTTCAAGATCTGGAATGACTCTCACACAATCCATGAACTGAGAATACATTGATTGAAATATTTAAACTTTTTCAATTATACCTATATAAATCTTTTTAATATGACATCCTAGAGGCCTCCTATGAGCAGCAAGATATTTCAAAAAATGGAAAGGTTTGGACTACAAAGATCTTGTCCCTTATATGACTATCGTATCTAAGAAAAACCTCTTTTGGATCTCTTCCTATGTTTTTTTGGGTTGATAATTTGGGATGAAATAAAGATATTTAATTTTGGTAAGGATATTGGGGAGAGATCATAGCTTGGGGTGGTTGAGGTCAATTTCTTGAGTAATGTGCTGGTGTAACGAGAGGCAATACAATTTTACAATTAAGGCGGACTAGATGTTTTCTAAATACATAAAACAATTTAATAATAGGAAGTTACTATCACCAAAATCACCTATAATATTCATATATAATGGTGTATAAGAATGGTATGTTCAAGAAACATATCCACTATATAAAATAAATCATTTTAAAAACATTTTATATCATTATACTCTATGATTACCTCCTTTTACAATTTTATTATTTAAAAAAGTAATTTTTATTTTAAAGAACGTAATTTATATTTTATGACTAAATTAAAATAACTCATATTGGTAAATTTTTACTCATTTAATATTATTATGAAATAATTTTTTTAAAAAAAAATTAAATATAGTTGGAAAATTATGTTTAATAAGAGAACATGTTACTCGTAAAATCTCTATTTTAACATTAATGATTGTAAATAAATATTAATCACATTACTAATCATTTTGACCAAGATTTATGTTGATCGTATTATATCCTATAAATTATTATGATTAAAAATACACATTCCATCTTATGAAATTCAATTTACATATATTTTTTTTTAATTTTATTTATTAAAAATCCCATAATTTGTGTATAAAAACATTTTTTTTAAAAAATCAAGCATTAGATGATCTAATACTCACTATATTACAAATAATAACTAGTAGTTATATTTAAATTTATATATTTAGATATCAAATATATAAATATAATTTTAAAAATTCATTATTATTGGTAATTTTACAGTTATAAAATGGAGGATCATTATGTATTTACAAACATTTTTAAAAAAAATGATTTGAAGACTAGAAATACATTTATTCCCAAATTGGGAGTAAATATGAGTCGAAAGTAATTAAACATATTAAATTTTACTAAATAGTTTCTATTTTATTTCTAAATAATATTAAATCTATAATGGAAATTTTATATTAATATCCTGAAACCCGTTCTCCCAGATTCGATGGAGAAAACATAAAGATTTTATTTTTTATAATTTATAATGATGAAGGTGATCTAATTTTAACAATAAAAAAATATAATTTATCAAATGAAAATTTTTTATAACTTATATTCTTATAGAACTATTAGTTTTAGAGTTTTAGGTAGTTATGAAAAACACTTACATAAAAAATACCAATGACTTCAAGAGATTTATTTCCTACTATATCAAGATTTTCATTTTCATATTAGGTCATAAACATCATCGATATAAAATCCTTATTGAAAACAAATCTTCTTAATTAATAAATGAAAAGCGAGGGAAAAGGAAACATTAGTAGGGTGAGATAAAATTCTAAGTAAGGGTAAACATAATAATTGCTAATTAAATGTCATTAGTGAGTATAAGAAGAGTATAAAGGCATGATGACATAATAAATGTTCATGACAATAACTTAAGAATATTTATTCCCATTAATACATGGATCATCAAACATGAAAATATGGAATAAGACTTTAACAAATTGAAGATTCATTATAATCAACAATGATTATCCATGTGATATAAAATTGGCTAAAAGGAAATATTAATAACCATATCAATCATAACAAAAATATTTTTGTACATTGGGACATCATATTCATTGATAACAAAAAAAAGTACAAAACCATTACAAATGGAATAAATATATGGTCAAATTCCAATTTAATTATTCATAGAAAACATCCATTACCCAATGCATTGGAGTGATACATCGATTCACCCCTCATATATCCAATTTCAGGATAACCATTTGAAATATAGGAACACCCATCATATAACAATGTCCAATAACTATAAGTAGAGTACCTAGAGATTTGGTTTCATCAGAAAACACATGAAAACAACAATTATTACTTTTACAACATGATTAATTCATGGAAACAAATTGGGTTCAATAACAATGTATTTGAAACAATCATAATCAAACTAGAGAATAAAAAGGATGATATCATTATTAAATATCCCAATAGAATCATATATAACACCATGTGTTGTTGACGTTGATAAAAGGAAATAAAAATAAATTGCCAGTAAATAATTTTTTTATAGAAATAGCCTTTTCATTTTAAAAATAATATGTTAAAAAATTAAAAATCTAAAAATATCGAGAGGATAATTTTATTTGAAAAAATATAGAAATATATAATGGAACATTTAAAAAATTTATAACATTTCTTGTGGAAAATATCATTTCCATTTCTAAATACGTATTTTTAAAATATAAAACATTTTAAAATACTATTACTTGTAAATAATAATGAAAACATATAAAGGAATATTCAAATGAAATAATTGTTATGATGGTAGAAAATTATGATCATTTTGAACATGTTAAAACAATTATTCATTTCAAATTTTCAGTAAAATCCAAATAGTCTTTGTTTGGGAAATGACTTGGATATTGCTTTCAATACATTTTGTCGAAAGTCAAACCTTGATAAAAATGTATTATCTATGTTCACCATGGTGAAAGAGGTCATTATTTCAAAGTCTCTAGAATAAAAATATTAATATTATTATAATATTTATTAATAAATTATAAATTTCAAACAAATCATGAATATGGTTTTGAAAAATTAGATCTGTCACGATAATGGAGACGGTTGGTTGTATGTACACATGTGTAATGTTTCCATTTTTCTATGATATCGAAAGAAGGTATGTGTTGTTTTTTCACTGAAAAAAATTATTATGTCATAAATAAATTATTTTTTATTTAAATTTATTTATATATAATTATTTTTTTGTTATGATAAAAATATCATATCCCTTCATGGAGGTGGTAGTTCACATATACATGAACTACTGTATTATTTTTTAGTGTACGAAAGAAAATGATATATTTTATTTTCAGAATGAATAATATTTCGTGAATATAGTAATTTTTTCATCTTAATAACATTTATTTATTAAAATAATCATTATTAATTCCCATGTAATAAATTAGTAAAAAAATCACATCGCCTTGCGAGGCGGTAGTCCATCATATCCATGAGAAAAATTGTCGAATACACTATAGAATTGAAGGTAAAAAATAAGTTATATATGATATAATGAGTTAATAGAAATAATTATGTTGTAAATATGATAAATATACTTTATATCCATTATCATACACAACCATTAGAGGTTTTTATGGAAAACATCTCGCATCAGTTCATGAGGCGGTAGTCCCACTGACTCAGAAGTGATGTCATCATTTCTCATTTTAGAGAAGAATAGACAGATATGGGCCATAACATTAACATGATAACATATCAATATATGGTAGATATGTTTTATTATATTAACAAAAACGAATAATATTTTAAGGATGTGTAAAAATAAAAAATGCAAACACACATTATTAGGAATTCTACCTCTTCCAAAAAAACTTCTTTAGGATTACACCTATTAATTTCCAATAATGGATTTATGAACAGACCAAGAGTTATAGTAGTATATTATGGTATATGGGAATATATTTGGCTAATTATTTTCTGAACTGAAAGTTTTTTTACGGCGAGAAGAAGAGTTAATAGGGGTGTCCTTTTAAATGTGTGGTTAGTGACAGACTTCTAATTTTTCAAAAGGAAAAGGTGTATATATGATTTTTACATTCTAAAATGGTAAAAAATATAAAATTATCAACACATTGAAATGATATGGTAGACATATTTCAAGAAAATAGATTTTATTCATGTTTTTTGAGCATTTTAATCCTTATCTATTTATTTTACCTCCACTGTAATCCCATTTTACTTTAAATGTAGTAATTAATTTTGACTGTTCTTAGTAATATTTGTGATCTGAAATTAATTTGGACCATATTAGAAAATATGAATTAATATTATTCTAAATTTGGATACCGTTTAACCATATTAAATTCACATATTTCATAAAATTAAATCTGAAACAAAACCAATAGGTTTGATAAAAAGTATGTTTTCATGAAGTTTATTTTTCATGAGAATAATGATTTTGTTTTAAATCTAATAATAATAATAATAATAATATTTTTATGAATATAGAATAATATTTATTGATATTTTATATAAAAATTAAAAAAAATCTTATTATGGGGTTTTAAATAAGTAATAAGAAGAATCATTATTCACTTTAAAAAAGTTTTTTGGGAACAAATCTATTTTTAATAAAAAATGAAAATTTATAATAAAATACAATATTATGTGTATTTAAAAACAATTAAGTGTGTTAACTGAAAATAAATAAGAACATTTTCTTATAAAATCATATTTTAAACATAATTAAACTTTTAAACTTTTTAATTTATTGAAAATAAATTGTATTTTTTCAAGAATCGTTATTTTTCACTCTTCACTAAAAAATATTCAATAAAATTACCAAAATTAAAAATTAATATTACAATTACATAAATATTTCATTTTATCAAATTTATTTTCTAAAAGTTCCATAAATTAGTTATAAACATTTTTCATGAAACACATTGAGAATTCTTTTTTGAAGAAAAAAAATAAAAATAATAAAACTACATTACAAGAAACTAGATGATATCATGAAATAATACATCAATCTCGAAAATAAAATAGCAATTTCAAATGTTTAATATAAATTATTCATATTTAACCTCACCATTAAATAGAGTTTTAACATAAAATATTACCTCATATGTTCAATCTCTCATGAAAAAACATGGTTATTATTATTTTAACTAAAATTTATTTCATAGTAACCAAATCCATTTTCAATCATGTCATATCTATATGATACATAATTTATTCCAAAAATTACCTCAATATCCAAGATCATAATAACCCTAAAATATATCAATACCTTAAAAAATATATCCACAAAATGAAAATTCATACATCACATTAAGACAAAGATTATATATATTTCAACCTAATAAAACAACTATTAAAATGTCATTAATAACTATAAGATATCATCCCATAAAACCTAAAAGGGGATCCCATGAAATTAATCTTATGATCATCTTTAGTCATATTGACCTGAGATGGTATCTATAACTATTATATTAACATGATAACAAGACATTCTAATATCCCAATATTTCTTATCCATTTATCTAATATCGAATATAATATCCTTGAACCCACACTCTTGGATCCTATGCTAAAATCACAGACATTAAATTTTCAGTTTTTTATATATGAATGTGACCCAATACTTTCTGTAAAAATAGAAAATATCCAAATAAAAAATCGGATCACTTATATTCTTAGGGATTTTTTAGTTTTTGATTTTAGACAATTAGGAAAAAAACTTATATAATCCATACCCAAGAATTCAATAGAGTATATTTCCAAATATGACCATATCTTTATATTCCGTATTAGTTCAACAATATAATATATATGAAAATATTATAAACATAATTAATTCAAAATAATATTTTATAACATGAGGAAAAATAAAACATAATAAGGGTTGGGTAAGATATTTACTAAGGGTAACCATAATAATTAATTTTAAAAATTTAATCAATGATTGTAAGAAGAGAATAAGGGTATAATAAAATAATAAATTATAATTTGAATAACATAATAATATTTATACTCATATATACGTGGATCATCAATCATGAAAAAAATACATAAGGATTTAACAGAGGAAAGAGTCATCAAAAGAAATAGTCATGAGCAATGTGACATAAATCCTTTACAAAGAAATCATTTATAACCATGGAAAACATAAAAAATGTTGTTATTATGGGAAATAATCTTTATATAAAACAAAAAGAACAAATAAATAACCCTAATAAATGGAATAACCATGCGGTATAATTCCAATATAATTATATAGGGAATATAATAATTACCTAATGCAGTAGATCACTATCTTGGAACACTAATAATAAAAGATATACCAGGATAAACCACATCTATATGGTCATAACCATCATATAATGATGTCTATGAACCATAGATAAAGTACATAGAGCTTTTGATTTATCATAAAATAGATAAAAACAATCATTATTCATTTCATAACTCGATTAACCCAGGAAAATACAACAAGTTCAATAAATATCTCTTTGTAATGATGATAATACATCAAGAGAATGTGTGAGGATGGTATCATTAAAAAATAAAACAATTATATAAAAAGTAACAGTAATTATCGATAATATTGATAAATTAAAATACCATTAAAAAATCACCAAAAACATTTTTTAGGAAAGAAACTTTTCATTTAATGATTCTTTTAAAAAATAATAAATATTAAATATATATTTTGAAAACAATTTTCATTCAAAATTGACATGGAAATAGATAAATGAAGAATCTAAACTCAATTAAAATTTTTCATGATTAAAATATGTATTTATTTTTATTTAATAAAATAATTCTTAAAACCAAAATCATTTTTGAATTTTCTTTTCCGTGAAAACAACCATTATAAAATATAAAGGTAGATTCATTTAAAATAATTGTCATGATGGAAGGAAATTTGGTTCATGTTGAACACGTTAAAAGAAATATTTATTTTAAATTTTGGTAAAATAAAAAAATTTCACTATTTTGAATAGGACATGAGGATTTCATTTAAAATATTTTTTTTAAAGTCAAACATGGCTATAAATATCATTAATAAAATATTTAATGAAGGTTAATTTTTTTTGATTTTTTATTATAAATCATTTTAGAAAACATGGATATAGAATATATAGATACCAATTCTGAATGAAAATACAAGATCAATATTAGTTACAAATTGATTTCCAGATATGTCGTCAATAAATAATGGATAAAAAAGAAATTAAATATACCAAACACATTCATAAGAATAGAAAAATATGTGATGTGGCTAAAGAAAATAATATCACAATATTTCATACAATAAAATATTTATCCTAAAAAATCCTAAAATAAAGGAGAAAGTATCATAAAACTTTTTCCACTTTGGTAACTCTTCAATTGTAAGTCATATGAAATAATAACATCAAATGAAAAATTAAATATCCTAAAAATAATGCATTCCCTAACATAAAATGTCAATGGTAAGTATGTAGACTTCACAAATGAATATTTTTTCATATCGTAAAAGTATATCTCAATGAACGAGATTTTTTAAAAAACTAAGAAATTAAAAAATCGTACCATTGAAATTGAGAATTAATAAATGTTTCAACTCTATGTATCACATGTAAATCCACGTTAAAAAATTTAAATAAAAAATTTTATATTCAAAATTAATTACATATATAAACATACAAATTATAATTTAATAAATATGTAATATAATAAAAAGAAATGAAATTGAGTTAATAAAATCATTAACTAATTGTTACATTTAACTAAATTACCTTGGATAAATTAATTTAAATTTAAACATTAAAGGACATTTTTTGAATGAATTATTATATTACATATAAAATGGATTGTATATATACAAAAAAATTAAAACAAGTGGTTCATATGGTATACGTCTCACAGAAGTAAAAGCGAGATGAGAAAACCACTTTACCTTGAGTACATACTTCCCATACATGTAAAATAACACTTATAGAATATGAATATATCTATTTTTTTATTTATTAAGGTAAATTTGTTTTAATATTTTATTTATAAATAATATATTTTATTTATTTATAATTAAATATTTTAACACTTAATCAGTTAAGTCTATGTTGGGACATTTGAGGATGTCTGACAAATTGTTTCAAAATGGCTTCAGTGCATTGACCATATTTCAAGAAGAAATTATAAAATCTAAAAAATAATTATCATTGAATAATTATCATGTCTATTAAATAATAATATTTTTATTTCCAACCTTGAAAAATGTTTATGAAAAATTAACAATGTTATTATCATAGAGACGGTAGGTTATACATATATTTGAGTAACATTTCATTTTTTTAATAATAAATATGGATAGAAGGTGTGAATTATATTATCTTTAATGAATAATAAAAATATCATTAATAAAATTTGAGTTCTTGAAATACAATTATATATATATCATTCATGTGACTAGGTGATGAAAAGAAATTTACATCGCTTCACAAAAACGATAGTCCATGTGTACATGAAAAACATCATTTTTCAGTGTATGAATAAAAATGATAAATTAAATTTTCACAATGAAAAATATTTCATGAAAGTAATTATTATTTTATGTTAATCATATATATTTATTAAAAATATCTTTATTAACTCTCACATAAATCATTAGTGAAAAGAAGATCACCTTCCTTCTTTAGTGGTATTCCACGGTACATGTGAACGACGTTATTGTATCCCCTATGGAATGTAATGTTAAAAATATTATATATGATATAATTAATCAATAGGTAAAATTTTTCTATAAAAATTATATTTTAACTTTAGATAAATAATCAAACTCTACCTTGTAATCATTTGATGAAATATGTATCACATCAGTTCATGAGGGGGTAGAACACCGTACACATGAGCAACATTTTCATTACACATTTGATGGAAGTGGATGTGGATATAGGTCATGATATTAGAATCATAAAATATTATTTTAACGTATATATATTATTTTATAATATAATAATAAATGAAAGAAATTTTAAGGAGATGGAAGAAAAAATAAAACAAAATGCAAAGTGAGTAATTTTACTTCTTCTTGGGTGACCTCTTTATGATTATACCTAATGTATTTGTAGAATGATTTTTTTATGAAGAAATTATTATATAATGAGAGGAAGAAATTTTTTATTTTATTTTGGTAGGTATTTTCTCTTCGAAAAATGGTTTTATATTGTGATGAAGTGGGAAGGGGTATGGAACATTTATAAGTTAGGTGAGTAGTACATATGTAATTTTTAAAGAGAAAAAGTTGTACCCACATTTCTCACATGAAAATAGTAAAAACTTAGAGAATTATAGATCAATATACATTCTAGGGTCGATATATCTACATAAAAATGTATTGTCTATACATTTGTAGGTCATTTTAAACTGTATCTTTTTTGTTTTACACCCCGGTAACCCATTTTTACATTAACAGTGGTAGTTAATTTTTACTTTTTTCACTATTCATCATAGTAAAAAATTATGTTTATATTATTAAAAATTAAATAAGCTGTAGAATATAATTATTCAATCCACTTTACCATATGAAATTTATTTAAGTGTAAAAATTAAATTTAAAAGAAAACCCATAGACGCAATGAAAATCATGGTTTTAAGTGTATTTTCTAAGACAATTGTGTTTTTATGTTAAATTTATGACTAATACTATTAATTTTATGAATATAAATGAATACCAATTTTTATATAATCTAAATATTAAATTTCAAACAATCCATATTAGTTTTTTATTTATTTAATTAAAAAGAATAATCATTTTGAAATTTAAAATAATCTCCTCGAAAATTCTATTTTTTTACACAAAGAAAAACATATAACAAAATCTGATATCATATTAATTCAAAATAATTAAGTTGATTAAAAATTAATAAATAAATAATAATTTTTTTTAAATAATATTGAAAACATAATTATACTTTTAAATTGTTTAATATTTTGAAATGAAATTGCATTTTGTTTCTTCAAAAAACAGTATTTGTAATATCAAAGGAAAAATCAACATTTTTCTAAAAATAAAAACATTCATTCTATAGTAAAATTCGATATTATGATATAAAATTTAAACCTAATTTTATCAAATAAAATTTTTAAAAGTTCTAAAAATTAATTATCATATTTTATTAATAAAAATTAATACTAAAATTATGTTTTCCGAAATCATATTTTTGAAAAAAATTACATTACAAAGAAATTATTAACTATTTACTAATGTTAAATTAATAATTATTTCATGTAATGTATATATATTTATATATATATATATCATTATGTAGATTATACTCTTCATACACATAATTTAATGGCTAGGTTATAACAATTTTAGATTTCACTAGTCTTTTTAGATTGGTGTTTCATGTTGAAAATACTATAAAAATTAGATTTTTTTTATAAAATATATGTGTTTTACATTTAAATTAATTAAAGTATTGAAAATATTTTTTTTGTAAAAAATTTGTTATTGTTCACTAGTAAAAAAAATTACGCTTTTCATAATAATCCCAAAATTCCACTCTAAGATAATTTTCACATTCCAATTTATAAATTGAGGTACATTTTATTAAATATAATTTATATAATATGTAAACATTAATTATATTATATTATCACAAAAATAGTAAAAATCATTTTTATGGAAACCATATTTTTAATGAATAATTTAACTATACTAAAAATTGAGTGATTATTATAAATATGTTATTTTTAGGACCTATATATATATAATATTTCTAATAATATTTATACCTTATAATTCAAGGGATATTTTATAAAAGTAATATTTTGATAATATGTTTCATGTGTCATTTAATCTCCGTTTTTCATTTCATATTCTCAATCAAACATATTTATTTTCTATTACAATCTTTTAGGTTACATATACCACAAGATATCAAATAGATTAAATGTATTTAAAGAACTATACGTTATAATATTGTTTTGTTACATTCTCCCTACTGTTACTAAATTGCATCTTCAAAATTTGAACAATTACATTGAAATCAATTGTTTAAAACTATAAAATTTATTTTGTTGAAAACCCATGTCATAAAAATGGATAAAAAAACTTCCACCTAAAATAGAGAAATTAAAATATGAAGGTCATATGGAATAAAAAATAAGTAGGCTTCCATGAAGGTATATTTTAATGGCATCTGGATACATAGATTTGTAAAGACGATCCATTTAGGAGATAATGATTTAATTTTGTTAAGAGAATAAATCATCAATTAGTCTAAAATAAAAGAATTTTTTTTTCATGATAATATATCTAAATTTGAGAATCCAGTTTACCATCAAGATAGGGGACACCTAACGACATCTAATTACAATTTCAACCTCTTATTGTGCTTTTATCAGTTACACTTCAACGCTTACTCTAGGAAATGAATATATAATATGATTTTTATGCCTGAATTACTAGATTGAAATTTTAATGGATCTTATAAAAAACAATTTATTCATGTTGTCATTGAACATTAACCCAAAATAAAATAGTTACCACCAAGTAAGTTAATTAAATTTTTATACAACTTCATATAGATAAATAATACACTTTACATCAATTGTTTCACCAAATATTCCTCAAAAATTATTCCACAATTACATTAACCTACATATTAATTAATAATAGTAATTTCAAAATTAGATAATTTTTTCACCTCATTGGTGATCTCACACTATTTAAATTAAATCCTTTAATTTTTTTATTCTTCCTAAATAATGAATTATTATAAACCAAATGGTTATACATTCCTGATACAAATAAAAACTATCCAAAAATATAATTAATTATATCTAAATACAAATTTATTAGATCCTATATTATGTTTCCCAAGATTTGATTAATATTTAATAATCAAACTGTTTAATTAAAAAAATATCAAATTAACCTATACATGATGTTTTCTAGTGGTAGGAGAAACAGATGTGTACAACTTTAGTTTTGGCTTCAAGCATGGGGTCCTTGCCGAATGTTGAATGTTGTCACCTGACATGTAGGTTGTCATTTTTTCAAAAACCATATTAATTTAATTCTTGTATTGTTCCAAAAAAAAGTTGAATATAAGAAAATAATATTAATCAAAAAAAAAATTTAATCAAATTTTATTTCGATATGATATATTTTTTAGCAAATGAAAAATACTTAATTGGTTATTATTTCCTTAATATAAATTATCATATTAGCCATAATAGTCTCCAATAACCTAGATATTTTGTCCAAATAAACCATTATTTTTCAATTAATCTTCTCACTGAAGCAACAAGTTATACATAAGGGTTAGACAGACCTCAACCTATATTAAAACATAATTAATGTATCCATGGTACATACATAACATAAAACCTATAAAATTTATATATTCAAATAAAATTTTAATCATCCAAAGAATTACTAACCCATAATTATGCTTAGAAATACTAAACTATTCTCATCTAAATCGTAATGTTAGTGTTTTTGGTGATATATCTATTTTCAAAATCATCATAATAGTTTTTTTATAAAAATTGAATTACCCCAAGAATGTCACATGATAGTGCAAACAAATTTTATAATAAGGCCCATTTTTTATTGTAGGGGATGATCAAGACAAAGGCCCATTCATCCTATGCAGTGTTATTACCCATAGGTACAACAATTCTTATACCACATCCCCTTTTTTTTATCTAAACATGGACTTATTTCTATGAAAACCCACGTAATAACGACCTTTCGAAAAAGTCATGATATCCAAAAGAAGGTTCTCTATGAGAATGTAATAATATTAAAAAATCTATTTCTTTTCTATTATTATTTTACAATATTAAATTTTGTGTTAATACATATAATAAAAAAACTAGTATGTCATATATAATGAGATGTTATTATGTTTATGGAATAATATTTTTCTATATAAGCCTATATAAAATGAAAATGAAAGCAATATATTTTGTGTACAATGTACTACGGCCTTTCAAAATGATGTAATTGTTTTCTATAACCGACTCACTATGTTAGTAATAATGATTAAAATAATGAATGAAAATTATATATATGACATGATATTAATTATTGAAAGTTAATATTACATACACTTTGTTAAAATTTCACCCATTAAGGTAATTATATCATCACTCATATATAGATACAACCTACCATATCTATTAATAAATTTTATTCATTTTATATGTACAAATTTCAGGAATTGTTCTAATAATTCACCTATTTTGTAAATATAATATTTTTAAAATTAATATAATTTTGGAGATAAATGAAATATATATTATAAATAATAAACAAAATATTCATGATAAAACGGGCCTGATAAAACTTGGCTATTAAAGTCTAAAAAATGGTCTTAATATATAAATCTATAATATTATAATGGTTTATTAAAAATATTAACTTATATTAGATAAAAATAATTCAGATATCTTCTTAAGACCCATTAGGTTGGTCATTTAGGATTACTAAATGATTAATAATGTGGCTATCGTTTTTTGGAAAATATTTGTTCAAGGGTTGGTCAAGCCATATGGCCTGAGAGGTGTGATGAAGTCAGGGGTGGGAGTTCCCTTTTATAATTGAGTAGGAGTGGAATTTTAGCAAATAATAAAATATATTAGTTAATGTGAATCCAATCTTAGAAAATTTTCCTCCAAAATTTATAAATAACTGACTGGATATAATGTAAATTTGAGTCACATCTCAACCAAATTAAAAAACATGTTTAAAATAATTTATTATCTTATCCTCTATGTTTATTTAATTTTTATATTTTACTTTTCAACATGTTAAAATGTTTTTTAACTAAGGGAAATTATCCTTTAATCCAAATATAAAATTACCCTTACTAGATAATTTCGAGACACTAATTATTAATATGAAATCCAATTAATGAAATAAAAATTATTTTTTATTCAAAAAATATTGTTAAAAAATGAGAATAAGGTAATTAATTTACTAATTTGGATCAACCAGTATCGATGATTGGAATGAAACCGGATCATAACATAGTCATCGAGTCATGGATTCATATGAACCACTATTTCCTTGGAAGATACATGGTCTCCTACTAGTGCCCACCAATATCCCTGAATCGACCACTAGACTATTGACCGTCCCCACTAGCTGACAACTATTCGGTGTAGTATTATTTTTTCTCACTCACACATACCATGGGAAACTTCCTAGAAGGTCACACATACTTATCACTAATATAGAACATCAATACTTAACTATAGAGTTTAAATCTAGTATGATAAAAAAGGTATTCCTTACGGACATGGGTAAAAACATATATCCTTTTGTCCCTTTATCTATATGGTATGTTACAGTCACTAAGCACTAGATCACAATGTAAGTCAACCAAGGAAGTACCTTCAAACATTTAGATATTTTCATTATCTAATAAAAATTTAAATAATGGCCCCTAAGACAAAATAAACACCCTATCTTAATATTACCGTTGGATCTTGCCCTCTATACACCACTCGTTTCCCCACAGACACTTATCCCCCTTCTCGGGCCCACCCACATCCATGATCGGATCATCAGACTAATGAATATCACCACATGACAAAATATTTTCCATCAATTGTTTTTTTTTCATCACTATCACACACCTAGGGAAACTTCTAAGAAATTCACCTATCCTAATCATTACTCTATTCCAAGTATTCCTAAATGTGTATTTCTAATTTGGTATCCTCTTGAAAATTATTGTAGATTTACTATAATTAAATTTATATAATAATAGTAACATTATTTTATTTCATAACTATTATTAAATAAGGTAAATTTTATAAACTAAAATTATTGTTAAAATAGGGGTTTCCACATTACATGTACTTATGTTAAAATTAATTTTACACACACATGTGATTTTTATTTGTTAAATTGGAATTTTTTATTAAGAATATGTGGGCCTAAATTAACTAATAATTATAAATTTATTTTAATAATAAAGGAAAAATACTATCTTCCTCCCCGTGACCAAAACTCAAACTATTTAATTCATTGAGCCTCTTAAGAATATTTTCATCATTAAATAATAAGTATATGTGATTACAATTTTTTTAAATTTAGCCTTTAAATTCTGATGGATAGAATATCAAAACTCGTATATATACACATATATATATATATAGTGTGAAAATATATTCATTGGATAGATAACCCCCCTCAAGTCCCCTCCATCTATTTTGTTTCATTCTATGATTCACAAACATTGGAAATTGAGGAAACAAATTTTAAAGTTCCCTTTTCTTTGATTCAAAGGTATGTGGGTTACATCAATGATTCTATATATATTTCCAAAACAATTTATTTTAGGAAAATTCAACATTTTATGACACCCAATATTATAACAATGATTTTATGTATAATTTTTTTATTTTAATATGGGAAATATATTTTAAAAATTGTATTTTATTATTTTATGTTTTTTATTTTTTTCAATTTTATATTTTATAAAAAAAATCTTTTATAAGGGTGATTTATTTAATATAACTCCTATTTCATGGGACACATTTCCATGGGATGATGTGAAATTTAATGTGTCTCCATCTACCATGATATAAATATGTATATACTTTCTTAATAAAAAGATTAGTTGACCCCATCTTTGATTTTTTTAAAATGTTACCCAATGAAATAAAATTGAGTTATGAAATTATTCTCCATGTGATAATTTTCATGTAAACATACCATGGAAAAAATAATTCCAATTAAAACATATTATACAATGATATATAAATAAATCAAGATATTGCAAATAAAAGTGTCAGTATATACACCACATAAATATATTAAGAATATAAGATTATAGTTGGTCTCAAATAAAGTAAAATGAGACAAAATACCTTACCTCATGATTCTCATGAGTTAAAACTACATTAAACTCTTATATAATGGTTTCCAAAATGTTTTTGATTTATAAAATTACCACCGTAATATTTTTCACATCATATAAAATATTCTTATCACATATTTTTCCCTGTTATTAATAAAATTTTACTATTACCAATGTTTCGGGTGTCAATTGATGTGTTTCATCATACGTGTTTTTTCCTTGATTTTATATTTCTTCTTTATAATATATAGTATCATAATATTTAGATTAATATTTATATTATATATATAATATTTCATTATTGGATTCATTTTTTTATATAAATAAGGAAATTTGAACATAGAAAATTGTTACATTACTTCATGGAGATGGTAAACCGTATTTATACACGAGCAATGATATACATATCTCAATGGGTGAAAGGGTAAGGAAGTATATGATATATTAATTATAATAAATCAATAATTTCTCAAATGTTTTAAATTTATTAATTATTTCCATCATTATTGGTTTCCATTATTGTATGTGATGGAAAAATTAAATCAACTCGTGAGGCGGCAGTCCACCACACACACATGTGATGGATTTATTTACCATATTATTATGGTGGATATGGAAAAATATTACAACATAAACATAATAACATATATGTATATGGTATATATTGGCGTAATTATATTAGAATCATTAATACATAATTTAAATATTTAAATGAATAAAGAAAAAGAAATATATTTTTTTGGATGATTACCCTCTCTTAGAGAAACTTCTTTTTGATTTCATCTTAGGAACCCTTAGGATCATTATATTATAATATTAGAATATAGACAATTTTTTAAATCCGAATAGATTTATAATTTTAGTTGTGTTAGATAACTAGATACATACATGAGAGTCATTTTTCATTGAAAAATAAATAAAACATAGTAATGGAAAACCATTGGAATCTATGAACTAATTCAAATAATTACTCTTAGTATCTTTGTGAAATGATAAAAAATAAGGAAAAAATTAAAATTCCATTTAAGGTATGAATAAAATTTCATATATAATTATTAAATAAGTTATAGTCAACATGGAAAAGTAAATAATGGAACACACATACCACATTATCAATAACTTGAAGAATAAATGGATCCATGGATGATATCAATGAAATAAACTCATGGATAATAATAATTTAATTATAAATGAAACAAATTATTAATATTAGACACCATGACCATATAAATCATGGTATCTATACTATGAATACAATTAATAAGATGGATTAATACCATGGGTAAAAACCCATTTAATTTAGAATATTGATTTTTATCATGAGACCTATTGATACATCTGGGGGATAAATATTTTTGTGACCCAATTGTCACTACATTTACAATGCATTCATCATGTATCAATTGATCTATGTAATTCATTAATATATATTCATTATCAATAAATTTATTTATTTAGTAAAGGATATATATTTATCAATATTTACCTTGTTAGTCAGATAACTTTCAATGTAACCACCATATGTAAAAATTGAATATAGTTTCGGTAATTATTATATCCATAATACAATAATAATAATATTTAGGAGAAATATTAATTTCAATTAATTATGATCAAAGGTACCTGATCATCTCAAGATAATTTGAACAATGAAATAATCAATCAGGAGATAAGATGCGACCATAGGTACGTCGAGAATATAGGTATGTTCTATAAAATATTATCTTTTATAAGAATAAATAGATTTCAATGAATATATTAAAATAAATATTCAAAATGGTGTATTATTTTAAAAAAAATGAATATGTGTATAAGAATAGAATTTTATAAAACAGTAACGGTGGCAGGGAAATATGTTATCAATGAATACATTTAAAACATTAATTTTTTACTTTTTTCAAGAACATTTGTTCCAAAAAGAAGATAAAATATTACACTAAAACCCATTTAAAAGGTAATGGATAACATGTAATGCCATTGTAAAATCATTTCAGTAAAGAAAGGGTTTATTTAAAAAAATTGAGAAACGTTTTACACGGATGAAGAAAAATTAGTTTTAAAGAGAAATAAATTCGGTTTTTTGTTAAAAATTTATTTTCTTGATTAATATACTAAAGGGAGGAAATTTTGGATTAAAATATATAAAATATGTAATATAAATTGGATAAAAAGAATTATTGGTTCTTATTAATGATGAATTATAAGATTCCATCAATGAAAGTGATGGAAAACTCAACAATAAGTGAGATTGTAAAATAGATTATTACCCCGTTGATAGCTTTTAAATTCAATCCCTTTGAAATAAAAAAAATATTTGAAAAATTAACCAACAATAATGTATATTTATTCATTTAAAATAAATAAAATATCATTTATATACACCACCTAAATGTTAATTGGTTCATATTAATAATTTTTTCTTAATGCAATTGAAATTGATACGAAAAAACTAACATTACCTTTTCATTAGTTTATGATTACATAAAATTTTATATAAATGTGCTAATAATTTTATTAATTTATATAAAACCCATATCGAAATTTATAATATCATTAAATATCCTCTTATAATAATTTATTATTTTTCTCTAATAAACATTTGTTCTTACTATTGTTTCAAGTGTAAATTGAATCGTATTCTCAATAATTTTTTTCCAAGAATGTTCTAGTTATTTTGATTGGATATATTTATATAATTTACAGAATTATATTAATTTTATAAATATAATATTTAATTTCTTTATATATTTTATCATCATTTCTGAATGTTGTACATGGAAAATGAATAACATCACTTCGTGGAGACGTTTGACCTTATGTATGCATGATTGACGGCATCATTCCATTAATGTGTGAATGGGTATAAAAGATAATTATATATTAACTTCAAATAAAAAATATCATGTCATATAATAATATAAATTCATTATTTATGTCCTTATGACTATATGCATGAGTCAGTGATGGGAAACAATTACATCAATTCAGGAGGCATTAGTTCACCGTACACATGAGCGATGTCTTTGTTTAACAACTGATCTAGAATGAGATGGTTAAATATTGTAGAATAAATATAATTACATATTATTATATTATAGGTACTATTTTAATTATGTTGTAATTATTAATACATAATCTTTGTATGTAAAATAAGAATGAAAATGAAGGAGCATCATTAAGAAAATTTGCATCTCTTAGAGAAAACTCATTTGGATATCCTCATAAAGACATTTGGTTTTTTCTTTTTCAAAGTCTATAAGTTATAAAATATGGATATATATTTTTGGGGATAGATTTTTTAAGGTTTTTTTGGATCCAAATGGAAATATTGGTTTGAATAATTGAGCATAGGGTGCTTTCTTTTATAATTGAAGAGGAATTTCCCTTTATTAAATACAAAATATTACTCAATAATAAAGAGTTAATATCTCCCCATGAGCCTAATAATTTTATAAATAAATGTGTTATTAGATATTAATATATATCAAATCCTAAAAAACATAAATATAACCATGTTTTATACATTTTTACCCAATAATAATATTTTCTTTTCTTTTTCCATTTAAGTTTGTATCACGTTAATTAGTTTTCTTAAAAATGGAAATTAATCCATTAAAAATAAATTAATATGATATATATTATATTATTTGTACCCATTGATTATAAAAATTAAAACCAATTTATTATATTAAGATCACCTATTAATATAAAAATAATTTTAACACAAGTTTATGTAATGCGCAAAGCGTCATTTTATCCTTAACCACATTAATTAATTTATTACTATTTTTAATAATAATCATGAAAAAAACTAAGTTGAAAATACTAAATAATATTAATTATTCTAATTCAAAAAAGTAATATTTTTTATCGAATTAAAATTATTTAAGAGGAAAATTTTAATTGAACAGAAACCCACAGAATATGCCGAAAATTGTTTTTCAAGAAATGCACTTTTCAAAAAAAGTTGATTTTTATTAAGTATAAGACTTGTAATAATTATTATATTTAATTAAATTAATATATTTAAATATATAATATATTAATTTCATTCATATCATAAATCATTAGTTATTATTTTAATTTACTAATTTGGATAGATTTTATAAGAATTTAAAATAAATGTTTTCTGAAAAATAAATAATTTTCGGAAAAATATTTGACTTACTAAAAAAATATTCTTATATCTATTAAATTAAATTTATAGTTAATAAATATTTTATTATATATATTATTACATATAATAACAAATAGAATGGTTAATATTTAAATACAAAATATTTAATGAATTATAAAAGATTATTTGTATGGGAAAACATAAAAAATTCATCGAAGGATTATTTATAATGAGTAAGTTCAAAATCAATATTCATCAAATAAAATTATAATATTTTTCCATGAAATATTAAGATGTTAATTTTATTATAGTTTTATAGAATTTTACTTCAATATAAATTAATGTATGAGTTATGATTATTACAAGATATTGAAGATAATGATTTTTTAAAACATAATATATCATTATGTTTCGGGGTGTTACATTTTTCTGTCATACAAAAATTCCAACCTAAAAATTTGGGGGATATCATGTAATATAAAATGAGTGTAGTTATTATTTATAATATACTCTATATTACACATTGAAATATATAATGAACCAAGGTTTACATATATATATATATTTTAAATTTTTAATGAACATCCATTACGTTACATAAAAAACACATGAGGATCATAAAGGTATAATTAATTTTGAAATAAGAGAACATAAAAATGGTTCATAATAGTAATAAATTGTCTCTCACAATGTTACGCAGAAATTGAACCATTATTATACATATAAAAAATAATACCTATCATCATAAACTTGAGAAAAGAAACACATGAAAGGGTGAGATCAAATTATGAGTGATGGTTAAAAATGAAAATATATAAATAAAATGTAAGAATAAGGGTATGATAACATGATTATAACTTATAAAATCCATACCCTATGTATAAATGGTAAAAATATTGAGTCATGGTATAAATATTGGGTGTTAAAAAGATATTAATAACAAGGAAATCAAATAACATGACCCATATGAGAATAACATTGTCATAATACATGGAATTATGAAATACACATAAGAATAGTAAATAATTTCCAAATTAGTCAAGGATTTTTTTCAAAACTATCATAGTAGAGTGGGTTCACTCCATAATACATAATTGGAGTCAAGGTTCACTCCCAAGACAATCATAGTGGGCAATGTCCCCTTATAAACTAGTGTCACTCCCTATTCTAATATTTTTAACTCTTGAGATTTCAATTTTACCCAATGGATTGGAGGAAGATATAGGTCCCACCATTCATATAATGAGAATCATAAAACTGTGTCACACTATATCATAAGAAATTATCATTTTAGAACCCATAGGGAAGAAATGGGTAAGAAATGGGTTTCATATACATTTCATTGTTCCTAAACCCATGGAGAAGAAATGTGTTTCATAAACACCACTTTTATATAACTGTAAACCATTAAGATAATTAATAAGGATGGTAAAACTAGATCAAATCCCATATAAAACAAAATCAATGCCAGTATTTTTTTTCATCGACGAATTTAAATTCCATAAAAACCCATGAAAAAATTATTGAATAAAACATCATTTCTGATTTTAAAACACATATTTAAATTATAAATACATATTAAATATTAATGACAAAAAATATTTTTAACAAATATTTCAAACATGTAATAGAAACATAAAAACTATTTTTGGTCATGATGATTGAATAATCAGTTCATGTGGTACACTTTAAAAAATATTCCTTTCACGATTTAATTAAAATTAAAAATAATATCACTCAAAAAAGTTAAAAAATAATTTTATGATATTTAGTGAAAAGTTAAAAATTTATAAATCAATTAAAAATATTTTTAGTAATTTTAAAAAATATTTAAAAATATTCTATTTAAATATGGATATGAATGAAAAAATCCTTTTCGATTGAAGAGGGAAATAAATATAATTTTTAATAAAATAATATTTTTATGTATTGATAACCTAAATAGAATAAAATTAAATTAAAATATAAATTCTTATGACATAACCATAGGATAATAAAATTAATTATTTTATTGAGTGATGGATCTTAATATTTTATGATCAGATTCGTAATCATAAAAAATATTGATAAGAGAGAATATTACATCATAAAACCCTTAGAACAATGGTAACATCGAATTGTAAGCACCCTGAAAGAATAAAATAAAATTAAACATAAAATATTAGGAAAATAAATAAATTAATAATATTAAATTTAAATGGGGTTAGAGACACACCTCATAAATGAATATAGGTGCGTAACTTAAAATATATCTCAAAGTATGAATCTTGTGATAAAAATACCCTACAGCTTTTCTAAATTTTAATGTGTAAATACAATGATAGTAAAATAGGAAAAATTGATATTAAAATAAAAATAAATATTAAAAAATAATCATAAAATATATTTATGGGAAGTATATACACCATATAAATGAAATTTGTGGTACATATGTCATATTTCTAGCAGAAACAAAAGAGAGAAAAAAATCTCATACCATAAGAATAGACATCCATCATACACATTATGTAGTAATATATAATAAAGATATACTTATGATTCATATATTAAAGAACTATTATTATATGTATCAAAACATATTTGACTTTCTTATGAAATTTTATTACCCATTTGTCAATAATTCTTTTGTTAAAATCATGTTTCTGGTAATAAATGCATCATTTGGAGTTTTTGGCCATTTTAATTTGATAATGGTTCAATATTCTCATCAAGATTAAAATTTATATGAATATATTTTTATTAATTATATATATATATATAGTTTTAATCATTAATTATAGATATAGAATGTGAGGTATACTGATCTTTTTGACAGTAATACATACATAAACATGCACATTGTTTCAATTTTTCTAATGGATCAAAAAAAAGAAAGGTAAATAATACATCATATTTAAAGATTAATTTAAATTTAAAAAATATAAAAAATATTTCTATAATTTTTCCTTTATTACAATCTATTTAAAAAATTAGTTAAAAATGAATCATATTACTTTGTGATGCGGTAGTCCACTATATACACGAACGATGTTATGATTTAATCAGTGGATGGTAAGGTATGAAATTATATGATATATAAACATTATAAAATAATTATTATTTAATTAATGTAATAAATAATAATAAAATTAATCCTTATTATCTTCCATGTAAAGTGTATGTAAAAACTACATCACAACACTTCGTGAGGTAGTAATCCTCTAAATACAGAAGGGGCCTTATTCTAATCCCAATAAAATTGAAATTAAAAAGTTAAATGGGATATTATACTTCCATAAGTATAATAATATCATAAATATAACATAAAATAGTTATATACATCATTATATATTGTCGTAATAAGTTGTGAGGGGGAATAAATTATGTCAGTTCGCGAGGCGGTATTCCTCCGTACACATGAACAATGGTTTCATATCCGAAAAAGGGAGGAGGATATAGTTGTATATTGTGAACATAAAATAAAGAAAATTAGTATATGGATGATAATGAGGTTTTTATATCTCATTTTTAATTATATTTTATCGAATTAGAATGATAAATAAAATAAAATTCTTGTCTAAGGGAATTACCTCTTCTTTGAATGAAATAACATTTTAACCAAAAGACTTTATAAGATAGATTTATATTAAGAACAAGTTTTATAGGCTATGTTAAGGAATAAAATAAGTGTTTTATTGTATTTTATAAAATAATAGGGTTTTGGAAGTGTGAATAGTTGGAAAGAGTTAGTGGCCTTTTATAAGTGGGGGAGAGACCACACAAGGAATTTCGAAAAAGAATAACGTGTATCTACATTTTTAACAGATAAAAACGATAAAAATTGTTTATAAAAGAAAAATAATGGTAATAAGGTCTAAATATTTCCATCAAATTGGTTTTGGATATGTTTATACGTCATGTTACCCCTAATATATTCTGTTCATCCTCTAGAAAATCTATTTTGACCAGAACTATAGTACTTAATTTTTACAATTATATATTTTAATTGTGGTCTAAAATTTAGTTTAACATAATATATTACATTACTTTTAGTTATTATAATTATGGAATACATTTTACCAAATTCAATTCAAAAAATATTTAGAATTGGATTTAAAATTAAACTCACAAATACAATGAAAATGCGGTTTTCCAAAGGGAAATTATTTAAAATATTCAAATGTTTTTATATCAAAATTAAATTATAAATTAATTAAAATTTAAAATAATACAATAATAAAATATTAATTGAACAAATATTAATTTTAAAATTATTTTAAAATAAAATTTCACCAAATTAATTCTTCAAATGAAAAGATAATTTTTTATAAAACCAGTACTTTCACAATTAATCAAAAAATTTATCTTTTTAGAAATAAACCAAGAATTCATTATAAGATAATATGGAAATTTTTATTAAAAAAATAATTCATTATTTCAAATAATTTTTTATATTTAAAAAATAATAATTTGATTTAATATTCACAAAAATAAATGAAATCATTTTTCAGAAAATATACTTCTCCAAACAAAATAATATGCTTCCAAACATTATATACTTTTAATAATTTATGTCTTATTTATATAAAATCAATGTACTAATTATTTAATAGTTGGGTATTCATTTTTATACCAATAAGTTTAAAAATATAATAATAAATTTCTTGTTTAATAGGAAAATAAATTGTATATTGTGGTTCGATAAAAATAATTGTTTAGTGTAAAAAATGATATCTAAGGAAAATAATTTATTCAAAAAATATTCCAAAAAATATCAAGGCCTTACACTACCTCTATTTTAATATTTTTACAATGAACCATTACAAATCGAGTCATCTGATTCTTTATATATTTATATCTAGTATAATAAAGTGTCATGGGATCTTCATAGTAAGATAGAAAATGTTCTAATTAAATTTTATTAGAGGTGAGAACATGCATTCGGTCTATTATGTAATTCCTTAACAATGATATATGAACATTTCATCTTCTTTTCTAAAGCATACTGGTATTTAAAAATTTTGAGCCACAAATCTTATTATATAAAAAATTTCAAAGTGTTTCATATATCTGGGATAAAGTTTTACCTTCATACACAAACTTATTACACCGTTTAAAGGATATATATTCTAGAAAACATGATCATGAACATGAAATTACACACCATTCCTATGATTATCAGTATACCTCATTTTCCATATTTTATATTGTTTAATATGATTTTGAATAACATTTATCTTTATTTTTGTCTCTTTAACAAATTCTGGGACTACCTGTTCCCATTTACCATCTTTATCCCATAAAATTGAAGTATGAAATTTCTTACCATTTATTTCTTTGTATGACACTATTTGAATAATTGAATGGAAGAAAATTATAGGAAAACTTTTCCACGTGTACATACTTATCCAATATAACTTGATATTCAAGTGATAATGACCTCAACATGTCTCCCAGTGTACAAATGGTCCTTTTGGACTATCCATCAATTTTTTGGATGAAACATTGTGCTCAAATGGTACAGAATATCAAGAGTGTTCTAAAGATTCTTCTAGAATTTGATGAATAATAAGGAAAATGATATGAAATAATTTATTGTGGTGAATCAGGATGTATTCAAATTTAATTAGTATAGTTCATTGAATGAACATAAATTGGTTACTATAACCATATAACAATGAAATAAAAAGATTTGGTTAAGTGATAAAAGATAACGCATAATTAATTATTTATTTTAGAACTATTTACTAGGCATATGAAAAAGTACATAATAATTTCATTCCATTTAAAAATAGTAATAAGAATAGGTTGTGTGTCTACTCTAGTATTTTATATCTCACCTTTTAGTTGTTGAAATACGAAACATAAGGAAAAATAATCAGAAATTTACCACTTCATGTTATCCCACTAGAATTTATCAATGAAATATGAATAAAAATGTTGTTATGGAGATATATAGGGAATTGTTATCTATGATCATCATTAAAAAATTTCATTTTTTCCCTCAATTATATATGTAACTCATAATCTCTTTCCAAATATTAGGATGTCATATTAATAAATGATGTCTTTCAATATCCCATCCTTCACATTCTTACTTTTTATAATATCCTTTTATAGAGTAATATAGTAATTTTAAGAAATAATTTATTTTTATTATGCATATACTACTACTTTTTCATGTAATGTGATGCATCATTCATACTTCATGGTATTTTATGTTTTTATTATTATTTTATCAATGGGGATTTGACACGAAAATTACCAATAGGGAAAGAATTTCACAAAAAATTTATCTTCATTTTTTTATATTAATTCATCAAAGGGATGGTATCAATGCACCATATACCCAGTAGAGTATGAATAAAATAAATTATTTTGTTCATTGTTATATAAAACTATAATAATAATATCCTTAAACACATTATTGTGTGAAATATTCTCCTCACATTGAAAATCCATTTAAAAAACCATACATTTGAAATATAATTGTAAAATAATTTTATTCAAGGAAATTAACAATTAATATAGAAAAAAGGAGGTTAAAATAAATGGGTGGACATGATAGGGGTAAATTTTGTTAATTCCTAGTACATTAAATGAATTATACATTCATATTTTACCAGGAAAAGAAAAATGTAACTTGTTTTCATAATTATAGGAGGATTCAATTTTTTGTAAAATACAATTATTTTTGAAAAGTAATATATAAAATCATTTATAAATATGTTTTATTTTTTTAGAAATCATGGATTTTGTATAAATGATTTTCGAAGGAAGATGGAATTTAAGTTGGATATTACTAAGAGAAATTAAAAATAAATTTAATAAAAATAGAGGAGAACAATAATTCTACATGAAATAATTAGTAATTACCAGAGGATAGAAAAATGAAATTTAATTTTCATAAAATCATAAAATAATTTTATTTAAGGTAAATTAATTTATAAACACTCGTGATTAAAATGAGATTAAACATAGATCATACAGAACTATGGTAACAATTGAATCGTAACCCCCATGAAAGGAGTAACATAAAATGAAATAATAAATAAGAGAAAGATAAAACAACTCCTGATATAAAATATCCAAGTAGTAGTGGATACACCTCATAAAATAATATAGGTTTATAAAATCACATATGTACCAAAAAAAGTCAAATTGAGATGGGAAACTGTTACAAATGATCATATCTTTTTCATGAGAATTTCTCAATGAAAAAATTATGCATATAAAATATAAATATGTATTAAAAATGTGTCAATACAACATAATATAATAAAAAATCATCACATAAATATTTATAGAATATCAAATACACAGAATATTTAATGTAACATAACGAAAATAAATTGAGTTATGAAATTATTTACTATTTGGTTATTTTCATGTCAAATCACATTGGATGAAAATATTTAAATTAAAAATTAAAATTCTAGAAAATATGTATTATTTATGATATAAAATATAAACTGGGAAGTATATAAAAATTATAAATAAATTAGGATCATAACATAACAATATGCTTCTGTTATAGGAAATTGAGACAAAATTCATTACCACACATTTCACATTAGTCTAACATGATCTAAAAACCAATTTTATTATTTTAATCATGTTATTTATTTTTATAATAAATATATTTTCTTTTATAATATCACATATTATCTTATTATAACATATTATTACAAATTTATTAATAACAATTCATTAATATCAATGTTTTCGATTTTATGTCCTTTGTTTTCTCATGCATGTTTTTCAAGAAAGTTCTAGTTCATCTAAAAATGATATATTTTAATCATATATATATTGATATTAAGGTTATAAATATCATTTTTTATTGGATTCATTTTTAAAACCATTCTAGAATGATGGACATGGAAAATTGGTAACATCACTTCTTGGAGATGGCAGTTCATACGTACACACGAGCGTTGATATCATTCCCTTAATTGGTGAAAGGGTAATAAATTGGAAGGTGTATTAATTTTATAGAAATAATATAATGTCATATGTGTTATATATAGTCATTATTCCCATAATTATAAAAATCCATGAGAGTTGGTGGTGGAAAATAATACATTGGATCATGAGGTGGTAGTCCTCCGTACACACAAGTGATGGATTTGATCCCCGTTTGATGGAGGAGGAAATAGATATGGATGATAAAATTAACATAATAACATATTATTATATTGTGGATAAATGTATTAATATATTTTAAGTGATAATTCATAATTTATGGAATTAATACTGAAAATAAAATGACATATCTTTGTTAAGAGGATTACCTTGTCCTAGAGAAACATTATTTGGATATCTTTATAAAGACTCATGCCTTAGTCATTAAGGATGAGAAAAAAAGTTCGATAATGTGGATAAGGATGTTGAGGATATATTCTTATAGTTTTTTGTCAATAAAAGTTATTGAATTTTATGATGAAGTAAGGGGAGGGAGTTCCCTTTTATAATTGAGGATCACTATAATGTTTTAAACACTAAAATCTTTTCAATAATAAAAAGTCCCCCTCACATCATATTCATAAAGAAATTATAAATAATGAATTAGAGTAAACTTAAAGTAAAAAAACATCTCCACCACATAATGATAAACTAGTTTAAAACATGTTATTTCATTATCCTCTATGTATACTAACATTTACTATTTTATATTTCAGTATGATAATTATTTTTATAACATTTGAAATTTATCCTTTAGGACTAAAAAAAAAAGACTAGTAATGGATATTTATGACCAAAATATTATTAATATGATATATAATAAAGAAAATTAATGTTATGTCTGTGTGTAATATTAAATGTATCCCTAGATATTGTTACACGCAAAACCCCATTTTATCCTTAATCTATATTAATAAATGTTAATGTATATACTAATAATCATGACAAAAAATTAAGTTGAATGTAATATATAATAATAATTATTATGATTCTTAATATTGAAACCAATTTATGAAATTCAATTCAAATGTGTGTTAAAATTTAATTTTAAAATAAACAAGCACATTCATATCAAAAATTGATTTTTATGAAATGTATTTGTCAAGCAAAATATGATATTATATTAACTACAGGACTAGTAATCATCCTTATATAGATTTAAAATCATATATTTATATAGATATACTGTATAAATATAATTTAAATATTTCATTATTAATGATTATATTTAATAAATTTTATGAATAAAAATATTGCAGATAAAAATAGTTTAAAAAAATATTTTTTAAGACAAAAAAATATTGTACCAAAATTGGGTATAAAGATGATTCAAAAAGTAAATTATTATTTAAAAAAACACCAAATAATCATTTTTTAATTTTAATAAAAATCAAATAATAATGTGATATGGATTTTATATTTTTCATAGTAGGTATATAGTTCCAATTTTCAATCTTTTTTTTGTTCTTGACTCACCAATTAAGGTTCCATTGAACGCACCCTTGGAGGCAGTGCTCATTGAAGGAGATTCAGTAAGTGTTATAGAATCAAGATCCAATACTATGTTAGTGGAGGTTAAATATGATGATAGAAGATCTGACTTTGATAAAAGCATCATTAAAGGCCATAATACACATGGAAAGCAACTTGGAGAAGAGGTTTTCTTCCTAGAGGTCATGGTTGTCGGTGTTGACAAATTGACTACAATACTACTCATGTTGAGAAAAGAAAAAAATAAACATGAGATTCTAGATAAGTTAGGACTATGATATTTCTTGTTGATGTGGGTAATATCCTTTTTCTGAACACATCCTCTACTTTTCCTATTTTTTATTTTACAAAAGTGCGTCATCCATACCTTTTAAAATATGCATAAGTAGTATATTTCACTATTCAATGAAAAAATAACTCTTTTCAGAAAAACAAAAAATTTCACCCTAATTTAATTTTGATATTCTAATATTAAAAAAAAACTTCATTTTGTTCGATCCAATTTATTATATTAATAAAATTTAATTATATTATTTTCTGACCAAAGAAGTAAAAAATATTTTTGATTAAAAAATAGTTTTGATCAATAAATTGGCATTAATAAAAATTGAAATATTATTATAAATTTATTTTTATTTATTGAAGAAATATATTTATATAAATTATAATTAGGTTTATATAATTCATACCATCCAATTCAATAACTTGGTTATAATGGTATGATTTAGGTTATATATTCCACATGTTATAGAAGATTTGTGTTTTGTGTGGTATACACTATCAAATTTTTTTTTCTTTTAAAATATAGTTATTGAATGTATCAAAATCTATCAAAGACATTAAATTTAATTATTTGAAAATAAATTTAAAATATCATGGTTCTCCATTATTCCCAATAGGAATTAATTGATTCATTTTAATTTTAACATTCACTTCGAAATCAAGGGTTTGAAATTTGAAAATTTCATTATTGAAAACAAGCATAATAAAATGTGTTAAAAAACATATTTTTAAAAGGGAGAATACAATATCTATTTATCAAAAATAAACTGGGTTTAACAAAAAAAAGATCCATCTAGGATATAATATTATAATTTTAATATAGAAGGCACTATCGATTTATCAAAAATAAATAACATTTTAATTGCATGATTCATTTACTAAAGATGAGAAATTATATTAATATAATGGTAGAGAACACAAAAATTTTTTATGCACAATTTCCTCTTTAGTTTATGGTATAATCAATTAAACGTCATCTATTTCTATAGGAAATGAATATCTAATATGTTTTTATGACTAAACTACTGATGTTAACTTTAAATATATCAAATGAATAAAAATCAATTCCTATTATCAATCTATATTAAAAAAACTAAAATTGATACCACATTGAATGAAAATAAAAAATGTATAGACCTTCATATAGGGAAATAATAGTTTTTTACTTTAAACTTTCCACTGAAGGTTCAACATATATTTTTCAAAAAAATAACACTTCGTCCAAATTAACCTAAAAAATTGTCATATTTTGATAATTTTTTAGAGAAATGGTGATCTCATACCTTTTATCAAAAACACAAAAAAAATATTTATTTGCATTCTTCCTAAAGAATCATTTACATTAAAAATAATGCAATAATATTCAAAAAAACAAATAATGAATATCCTGAAATGTTTATAATTACATCAAAATCCAAATATATTTCATCCAAAAATATGTTTCAAAAAATAAAATTAACATTTAACCCTAAAATGTTTTACGTAAAAACAATATTATACTAAAAATTACAAGAAATATTCCATTTGTAGGTGTAACACCCATTTTGACCTCATTTTTGGGTTCAAACAACATGGGCTTTCCGGAAGTGACATTTTATAACTCGACACACAAATTTTACTTTTAAAAAATCTATATTAATATATTTCCTATAACGGTTTTAAAATATGATAAAAATGATAAAAATAAAAACATTAGTCAACAAATAACTATTTTCAACTTCATGGGTTTTATGTAAGACATATTTTTTCATGAAATAAAATAATATTAATTAACTATTATTACCTTAACATCAATGATATTATTAACACTAATGGGTTTAAAAAAAATTAACTTATTTCGATAAAATTATAAATAATCATTTATTAGATAAATTGTTTACTAAAACATATAATAAAACAATGGTTTTTATTCCCAAAAACTATTTTTTGCGAATATCAAAAATAATTTTTTATTCCCACTACAAATGTAATCAAAATTGGTATCTATGACATTAAACATATGATAAAAAAGTATACATACCATCCCAAGAAAGATTTTATTTACCCTACGTCATTCATTTTTCATTGTCTATTCGAATATTTCACAATTGTTTGTAATAAATATTTGAATTATACCTAGAATAACCCTGGGGGTCTCAATACAGGTGAAATATAAGTCCTATTTTCAGATACTAGGTGATGATTGAGTGAAATACCAATGCATATATTTTAGGGTTATTCACCCCAGTTATAATTATGATATAATCACAACTAGTTTTTGTGTCATTAATGGGATGTATTTCTAGGAAAAACCACATAATGTATTCTTTACCAAAATTTTGTATGTTCTTCTATACTTATCCTCATTTTATACGACAGGGTTACTTTTCCAAATCTATGTTTTACTAAATGAAGTTCCCAATTTTTATAATAATCTTCCTATGATATCAACTAAGAAAACCCTAAAAACAGTTTCACGGACTGAGTGTTAACATTATTACATTGGAATTAGATACAAGAGATAACATCCTAAAAGTCTGAAGGGTTTTTTATTCATGGTAAATAGAAATGTACATGATTCTCTAATTATAATTGAATTCAAGAAATATAACATACATAGATAAAAATTTATAAATCCTTGAACTCATTTAATAATTCTTTCTTCATATCCTAGGGATATGGAAAAATTTACTTGTGACCTTAGATGCTTAGTAAAATTTATGTAAATTTAAATCTATTGTTAATGAATACTAAATAATTAATATGGAATGGTAAATAACTGATCACACATGGAATTTAATGAATAACATAAATATCATGATTATAAAAGGGAAAATAATTATAACAAGTTAAATAACTGAACACACATTCTATTTAATTAATAATGTGTGTATCATGATAAATAAAGAATAATCAATTATGCAAGGTTAATAGAAAAAGTGACATACCATTTAATCAATAACACGACTATCATTATTAGATAAGGAATAAATAATATGATAAAAAAATAAGTAAATAGACATGCAATTTTATCATTAACATGACCACAAAATGCATATAGGGATAATATTATTTTAATAATATTTTGTTTTAAAATAAATGAATTATTATTGAAGGAAATTCTAAATATTAGACTCTAGAATCATATACTTCAAGGTATCAATTGATTCAATACCATTCCCAATATGAATTAAAAATACGGTTAAAAACCATTTAATTATAGATTATAGATTTGTATCATGAAACATATTGATTCCTCAAGGGGATATAAATTTTTGATTCCCACCCATCTCTAGATATTCAATAGATTTTTCATATTCCAATGATCAATTTAATTCCTGAACAATATGCCCTAAAAATAAATTTTTGTATGAAATAAATAATATGAAATATCAATATTTTCCCTGTAAATCATATATCATTCAATATAAACCATTTTATGTAGAAATAATATATCATTTATGAAATAAGAATACAAAGGGTAAATATAATAAATATTTAGTGTAAAATAAATATCATATATTTATAACAGAGTTAATATATCAAGGGAATGATAATGATTAATAAAATTAATCAAGAATGATAATGTAAATACATTACTTAGAAAAACTGAAAATAAACCATAGAAATAAAGAATACGTATGTTATAAAAACCACATATCCCCCAAGACATATAATTAAAATATTTTTTTTGTTATCATTGATGAATAAAAATACCACAAACAGTTCTTTTAAAATATTACTGAGGATTTTTTTACCATTCAACATTGTTTTTAAATTATAATTATCCAAAATATTGGGAAAATTTTTTTCATTAACAAAATAAAATTTTAAACTAATTAGTATAGATTCAGAGAAATTAGTGGACATTATATAGTAAAATTTCTATTTATCTCAACCACAATAAAAAACTAGTCCATTCACATTTTTAAAGAAAATTTAAAATTATATAGCTTTTAAAATAATAGGAAGATTCATTTAATTTCTATTATAAATAAAATTATTGGAAAAATGACTTTTAAAAATCATAGTAACAAATAAATAATTTTTTTGGGAAACATGGACTTAGAAGAAATGATTTTTGATCGAAGAGAGAAATTATGTCAGATTTTATTAAAAAACATTTATCAGTCATTTTATGTACCAAAGAGTGAAATATGGTAGTAATTATTATAAAAATAATTAATAACATAAATATAATAAATTCAATGGTTTTTATTTTACAATTATCAAATAAATTCCTTTAATTAAATATAAAGATTCAAAATTCTTGATTAAAATGAGATTGAACATATATCACATACACTTTGGTATATTTTTAATCCTAATCCCTATAAAAGGAATAAAAAATGAAACATTAAATAGAATGAATATAAATATATTCATGATATAACATCTCAATGGGTAAGTAAATACACCTTATAAAATAATATTGGTGTATAACATTAAATTTATCCAATAGAATACAATTTTCGACAAGACACCCTAACAGTGATCATAATGTTGAATTTTGAATTAATCAATGAATCAATTATGTGTATCAAATGTAAATCCATATAAAAAAGTGTATATGATACAAAATATAATGAGAATTTATTAAAAACATAATAATATTATTTCAATGATGATGAATAATTAATAAATCAAAATTAAAAGAAACTAAGATATGAAATTCATTACTAGTAGGTAATTTTCAATGCAAATCCCACTGTCTAAAATAATTAAACATAAAAAATAATATTACACATATTATAAAGGATTGATAAAATTACATGAAATGGGGGATGTGTATAAACCATATAAATAAATTAGTTTCATTAAATTAAAATATTCATCAATGAAATATGGATAGTATGAAAGGACTATTCAAACCATGGAATACATGTTAAGTTCATACTCACATGACATTAAAGGTATCTGAGATCAATATTTAACATTAAAATATTTTTCATATTATAATTGACTTTATTCAAGTATTAAAAGACACTATATTGAGAATTATTTATTATTATTTGTCATACTCTAACATATTGGAAAAAATTTGGTGAATGAAATCTTATTGACGAGACAAAGAGAAAGATAAAGACTCTTTAGTCTCATATTAATAGAATGAAAATGAGTTATTCCAAAATCAGATGAAATATATGTAATTTAAAGTGGGAGGTCATGTTTTTAAAAATGTGTCTCCTTGTTTGGAGGTAATAAAGTTTGGTTATAAGGGTAAAATTATCACCAATTACATTGGATACTTTTAAATTCAAGAATGAATTAGAGTCGAGTCTTATCATTTGTAAATTCCTCCATGTAACTATAAATTAAAAAATATATTTCATATTTTATAGTTACATAATTTCCTAAAATACATATTGAATGTCATCATATATGATTAAATATAATTGGAAATAGAATTGTGTTACATTTAACATCCTATCAAGATTCTTGAAATGATAAATCATGTATTGAGGAATCATATGACTCAATTGGTAAATGTACTATGGAGAAATCCAAAAAATGGAGGAATAAACATATGAACTAGAGGATATTATAAAGAATAACTACGCTCATTTTATTAGAATATAATATATATTAAATTTTAATGATGAGTTGTTTAGGAGGGAATAATATTTTTTTGGATAATCTTTAGATTATAATTTTTTTTGATGGAAACCAAAAGTTTTATTAAAAAAGAAGAGATTACACCAGACGAAAAGAATCAGTTTTGTTTACATCTCGAATATAAAGAGGAATCAGCTCGGGGTGGAGTTCATCGCTCCACGTAATAGCATGAACCACAGCCATGTTTTCCAGACCATCAACAATACTGTTAGCTTCTCTATAGGTGTCTGTTGCAATAAAGCTGGTGGAGGAGAGAGAATGTAGGCTGTCAATCCAGCGAGAAGTGATTTTCCAAGCTAGATTAATTATACACTTCCAAATGGCTTGAACTATGGTAGAGGAATCACTCTCAATCCAAATGTTGTTCCAGTAGTGAGCTTTAGTAAACGAGATAGGAGGGAATAATACAACACCATGATACTTTACGATATATATTCCTTTTATATAAACTCAATCATTTTGATAAAGTATGATACACAAACCCCCAAGAATATATTAGAGAAAGTGATTTAAAAAAAACTACAATAAAATGAAAATTTTAATATTTTAGGGAAGATAGATTTATTTTTATATTATTGATATATATTCTGAACTAACACTGTCAAACTAAGTCTAGAATATTGTTTTTATGTTCCCCTTTAAATAAGATTTTATGGATTAACAAAAATGTTGTATTAAACTATTTATAAATTTATTTATAATAATTTATTATAATTTATTTAATACAAATTTATTAAAATGAAAATAAATTTATATAATGATACCAATATTTAGATGTAAACCTGATTTTTTACAAGAAAACTATTTTTCTATTCAGAAAAATGTTTTAATTTAAAAAGGAATAATGTATGTCTGTTTTAATTAATTAAAATAATTATTAATAGAAATTTATTTTTATTAAATTTATATATTATTCACATAACTATATTTATTTAAATCCTTATAATGATTACTATTATTCATATAGTTAATATAAGATCAACTTATGCATAAAAATGCATTTCATGAAACCCCGTATTTTGACATGTTTCGTATTTTTATTTTAAATTATATTTTTCCACTATATGATGTACATTTGATAATTTAGAATCAAAATTTCTAATCAAAATTTTTAATATCATGAAATTTGGTCAACTTAATTTTTTATCATAATAATTAGTAGAACTTGTAATAAATTATGTCATGTAGAAATTGTTAAAATGAGGGTTTGCATGTTACAAATGACTATGTTAAAAAAAATTTCCCATAAAAATATAATATTTATATTATATATTAGAATCAAAATTTATAATTATTAGGTTAAAATTATCTACAAAGTATAATTTTATTTTATTATTAATTGATAAATTACCTAGGATCGAAAACTATTTACCATGGGGAAAAATAAAATTGTAAAAGACAATAAACATAGAGGATAAGGGGGATGTTTAAAAAAAGTTCCATTTATTGGTGGAGGTATTTATCAACACAAAATTCTCTCAAATACATTATTTATTATTTTTTGAGTAACCTGGTGTGAGTGTGACATATCATTACTTAATAGTTTTTGATATTTTTCAAAAATAGTGCTCCTCCTTGATTATAAATGGGCACTCACGCCCCTCACATAATCACACATCTTAATGAATTTTTCTTAATAAAACCCTAACATAAATTATAAACAACATACATATCCTTGTTATATATATTATTTTATTTCATGAATACTAACTCTTATGTTATTAAGAGAAGACTGAAATGATGTTTCTTAAATAGAAGGTAATCAACTTAACAAACTATTTCAATATTTTAATTTTTTGAAACCTTCAATTTAGTATTAACACATACAAAAAATAATAAAATTTTCTCGCATATAAATAGAGGATATTATGTTAATTGAATAAAATATATCAATCACCTTCTCCTTCAAATAATAAATAAATCCATCGCTCATGTGTATGGTGGAATACCGCATCACAATCCTATAAATTTTGTTTTCCATCACCTACTCACATGGATATTATTAATGATGGAAAAAATATATATGATACATATGAAATGAAATTAACTCGTTATAATAAATATTACATCATCTTCCTTAACCTTTCACCCATTAATGGATTGATATCATCGATTATGAATACCTAAAGTCTTCAGTACCCACTGAATGACATGATTAATTTTCGATGTCCAATGTTCAATAATTTTTATAATAAGTTTTCAAAATTTAAAATATTATATTTATAACGTTAGTGTAATTATTTATATTATGTGATGATATCATATAAATAACAAATAAATCAACCATAACAAAACACACAGGATAAAACAAAGCAATTAACAGAAAAACAATTCAAATATTAAATGATTGTTAATGAATAAGTAGAAATATGTTATAAGATAATAATATATGATATTATGTAAATTTATATCAACTAATAGTAAGGATAAGGAAATGGATTTCATCAAAATTTCCATTCCATTGAAAAATAAATTTTAATATGCATATATTCAATTTTATATGGTGTGTATAATTCCCCACTGATGTATTTAACATGAATAAAGACTAACTCAGGATGGTTAACATTTCAATTCAATTTTATTCATTCAAGGCGATACAATTTGAAAGTTACCATGTAGTTAAAGATTCAATTTTACAATCTCACTATCAAATGGTACTATATTTATATTCATTGAAAGAATATTATTATTTATCCTTTATATTATGATATATATTTTTTATTCTATTAAAATTCAAGGTTGTTATATATTTTCGTAAAACGTTTATAGTCTTTGGTACATTAATCATGAGAGGAAATGTTTCAATGAAAAACTGATTTTATTTCTCTTTAAAACATGAATATTTTTCTTCAATAACCATGTATTTCAAAATTGGTATAAAAAAGTCCATTTATTTTATCAAATCATATTTCAAGATAATTATATGTTATCCTTGAATTATAAAATGGGGTTTAAGAGAGTAATTTTATAAATTTTCAAAAAGGATAATTTTTAAAAAATTTCAAAGGGAATTCTTTTAATATCTACAACGATAATAGAATTTCCCACCATAGTAACCATTTTAAAAAATGTTTCTTATTTTACATATTTTAAATTGTTAAAAAATAGAAAATATTTTATTAAAGAGAATTTAAATATTTTAATTATATTTCCATTATTCTTGAAAAGGATATTATTCTATTTCAAAACCTATATCCCCAATGAATAAACGATCACCTCTCATATATTGATTAATTTTCTGATTGTAAACTGTATTTTTAGACTATAAAACTCTTTTTAAATTTTCATTAGGTGTTTATTTTCTCACAAATATCCATTTCATTATTAGTTGGATATGATTAATACTGAAAACATATACTATTTTTTTATGAGGTGTTTACTTTGATAGTTATTTGAATTACTATGGATAAATTAACACATTCATATCATTTACTCAATATAGATATTTATAGATAAGGAATATTGATTCATGAATGGAGTAGTTCATTTATATTTTTGGGATGCGTTTGAAAAAATGTGATGGGGTGGGGCAGAAAATAAAAAACCCTCAATATCTCACCATTTATTATTAGAAAAACCACTTTTTCAAATTAAATTTTTTTTACACATTGTGTTTAATAGTATTCTAAAATGTTTTCATGGTATAGATATCCGGATGTCTTGGATCATGGAATCCAAAATTAATAATTTCCTTCTTTGAGAATTAAAATATTATTATCCATAGGATTATTTCATTGATATTATTTATAAATGCATGTTGTGATCCATTTATTGAATTAAATGGAAAGTGATTTCAGTTATTTTCCTTTCTAAATTGACAATCCTATATCATGTCACGATAATCATGTTATTAAATGGGATTTCTGTTCATTTATTTACCTTTCTATTTTTATTATTCCTTATTTAATCATTATAGTAATGTTATTAAATGGATTATGTGTTCAGTTATTTACCATTACATGTTGATTTTTCCATATTTATTCATTATATAATATGTAAGATGCAAGCCATGCAAAACAAATTAGACATACCTTATTTGTTTTCCTTTCCATAGGATATGAAGAAGTATTATATTAATGTGTTCATAGATTCTGGATGTTTTACATTAGTATGATTTACCTTTTATCCCCCATGTAAAATGACTATAATGTATGTATCTAGCTTTCACATACTGAAAAATTTGTTAGTTTATTAATATTTTACCCCTCATATCAATAAAGAGTGTATTAAACTAGACACAGGATCAGACCTACTGTACATAGGTTTATTACAGCCAAATTAAAACTTAAATGTCATAACACATTCAAAACATATTAATTGTATGCCCCACGAATGTAATGACATCAAATGAAAAAATGAAATAACAAGAATATAAATATACTCAAGATAAAAAATATCAATGGGGTATTATAGAAACCACATAAATGAGTTTAGGATTATAACATGACATATTTCACAAAAAAATATAATTGAGATGTGAAACCATTAAAATGATCATACAATTTATATGAGATTTAATCATTGAATCTATTTTTTGTATAAAATTTAAATTCACATAAATCAAATGTAAATAAAATAGAATAAGATCATAATTAATTACATAAATTTTCTTTGAATATAAAATATAATTAAGAATTAATAAACATCAATGAAAATAAATTGGTTTATAAATATCATTACAAAATAACATTTTCTATATCAAATCCCCATGGATAAAATAATTCAAATTAAAAATTATAATAAATGATTTTTAATGTATGCATAATATGACATAAAATAGGGTATTTATATTTAATATATAATGGAATTGTGTGTAGAAGATAACAATATGACTCAATAAAAGAAATTGAGACAAAATATTTTACCTCTCATATCAATTCAATTGAACATGATTTAACTATAAGTAAAATATTTTTAAACAAGTAATTAACATATAAAAGTAAAAGATTAATATTTATTATAAAAATCATGGAGGAATATTGGGTTAGAGTGAAGCCCGATTCTTCTATAGTTTTTAGAATTTAAAAAATTTCACTCCTCCTCAATTATAAATTATGGGCATGTATTGTCTCAAAAATACTCTATATTAAATATGGATTTTGATTCTCACCAAAACCCTTGATTATTCTCTTATAAAGTTATGTTATATATGTTTTAGGAATATATATCATATTTTTCGTTTATATTTTCAATGGAATACAATGTTATGGGATGTTTTATGGAAACATTGTTCATACCCTACGTTCGGTAATGGAATATGTGGTTCATCATCCCTATTCTATACTGAATGGTTTAAGTATGAATCACCAACCCTACTCAATTTGGAATTTTTTAATTATAGAAAAAAACCGGATAATGGTACTAAAAAATATGGCTAAGCAACCCTATGTTTATAAACCAACATGTGTATGGATCATCATCCCTATGTTGAAGTTTGAGATTTATAGTTCATACCCTACATTTGGAAAAGTGAATATATGGTTAATTAATGCTACATTAAAGATTTTATACTAAAAAATATAAATTTATGGGACATCATCCCTATGTTATTTTTAACCCTACACTATACATAGGAACCCTACACTACATAAAAGAATCCTACACTATGCAATGAAACCCTACACTATGCGGCTCAACTATAATAAACCTACTCTTTATTACAGATATAAACATGGTTTATTATATAAACATGTAGTTAAGAAAACTGTAATGATTGAGTGGTCTCGCTTCCAAGTAAAATTAGGAACATTATATAAAAAAATAGAATATAAAACACAACCACTTTATTGAAAATATATTTTCCTTGTCCAAAACATTCATTCAAACTTAGCATTGCATTGGAAAATATGGGGACACACATAAGAAAAGGGTGAGCTATAAATACTAGTAAGGGAGTAAAAAGGCATGAAACAAATAATCTAGTATATCTTAGGTAGTAGGCATATAAATTGAGGGTAATAGAAACATGAACATAAACGCATGATATAGAATGATTATCATAACATGTAAATGTGGTAACAATATTTAACATGATATTAGCATGAGTCAAGGCTCATTGCACATGGAGAATGAATAAACACTCATTGCACGAGAATTAGCATGATTAAACCCTCATTGAACATGAATTATCATATCTAAACCCTCATTTCACATTAAGTATCATGATATTAATCTTTACCCAATGCATTAGAGCGCTATCAGGGTGAACCCTTTATAAACAATTAATTTCATGCATAATTGTGCCACATGATCATATAACATGGACCATTCAACATCATAATTTATTCCACGATAAAGGAATGTGGAATAAATAAATTAAACCTTATAATCAATAATTATATATTCATATGGGGGAATACCCTTTAAAGATAAATGGGTATGGTATTCACTTACATGATGATTTTGGCATGGGTAATTTAAGTGTATCTTCGACAACATGACATCCTCAAATAGAAATCATAAAATGTGTTGATGAGAGATAAAGTGGTATATTATCATTCTAACATGATATAGACATTAATGGGGACCGGGAACATAATATCCCAACATATTTAATGGTATTTAAATGCATAAAATAAAAGAACTTCTTTAATGTAAATGAGAATTGAGAAATTCCTTATGGAATTTCGGCACGGTAACATGTGTATATGGGAGGCATTAATGAGATATAAAGAGGGATACCATCATTCAAAAATAAAAAGGGAAATACATGGGAGTTTCAAAATTATACCCCAACATTTTTAATTGAAAAAAGAGTATCACAACATAATCATATATGGAAAAATGAGAAAGGATAAGATACCTTACATAGATGTGTGATCCCAAAGGCTTGGGAGAGGATTGAGAGAAGCTTCCTTGGAGCCTAGGGCACCTTCAAAGGATTATAGTGAGAGGATGGAAGAGTTTGGTCGAGATCTAAATGGTTTAGGTGAAGAGTAATGAGAGATTGAGTGGGTTTATATTGGAATGGATAGGGAATTGTTTATTATTAATTATTTGGACACCACACATTAAACTAATCAAAATTAAAAACCATCCCATTGTTTTTTCCCAGGCTTTTTTCCAAAATGGAGTGTAAAACATTATTTAATATGTTCAATGGCAAAACATATTAAAATATTAGGCTTTTTAATGTGGAGGTGGGTCATACTCTCATGGAAATTATTTAAGAATGTTAAAATGTTTTATAATTCTAGGAGTCTCCACCAAGACATTGTAAAATAAATAAATAAAAAACTAAAATCAAATTATTTTAAAGGTAAAACATATATTGGTAGAATTTTCCTTTTATAATATTTTATTACATCACTATTTTATCATTATGATGCCATAAAAGCATTATATATTTAAATAGTATTTAATTTTTACCCAAAAATTTTATTATCCCAGAAAATTATGAGAAATTAACCATTAGATAATTTCAACATCCATAATACAAAAATAATTTTAATTTTTTATAACTAATTTTCTGAATAAGTGAATTTTTAATTAAAACTGAAATTTATCAGAAATTCATGGGCTTTGACAAAAACAACTTTCAAAACATATTGAAAATTACAATTTTATTCATAAAACAATTATGCGATCATTTATATTTAATAAAAATTAATTTTGTAATAGTATTTTTTTTAAAAAAATATACTATCAAAATATCCAATAATTCATCAAAATAGATTTCCCAATCGAATTTATATGTTAACTTAAAAATACTATTTTTTCTTTCAAAACAAATTGAAAATTATCAATAATAAAATGAATGTATATTCCTTGAACATAATAAAAGTGCTATGGTTTTGTTACATAACCCCTTATAACTCCTGCATAATACATAAGGATAAGGTATTCGATGGTGAAAAACTCTTTGGGTGGCTCATATAACATCACTCCGGTGATAATTTCTGTTAACATCCATTTCTCTCGTAGGTGGTTTTATTCAAGACTAACATGTTGAATCTCGGCTTTGTCTTGATAATGAATGAAGTCCAATGACACTAACTCCTTTCTGAGCTCAGACAAATGGGATTTGTATGACACAATTCTACTAGATGAGGCCATCACTACCTTTTTCAGAGTAAATTAGTTTTGTTTAAGCCTTATATTTATATTAATTATGTTATCATTGTTCAATGTCTATATTACCAATGGTAAACATTCTTAAAGGTATTTTAAAATCAAAAAACCTAAAACCAATAAAGTGCATATGTCTTATATAACCATTTTACAAAATAAGATATTTAATCAGATGAAGATGAATTTTGTATTTATCAAATATTGGGTCATTACAATCTTCTCCCCTTATAAAATTTTTCCCTCAATTTTTTCTTTTACCACACTAAGATAGATTAGGGTAATTCTGATTCCTCACATCCTATGATTCCAATAATGCTTCTAAAATCATGTGGTTTTCCACAACACCTTGACGAGGGGAATATTCTTATTTCTTAGAACTTTATCCCTACAATATATGTTCTTCATAGGATTCTCTTAATAGGAGAGATAATTATCCAATGGTACCACTTGTGGATTGAATACATGCAATGTCTCAGGTACATACTTCCTCATGAGTGATACAAGGAATACATTTTGTACTAGAGATAGGTTTGGTGGGAGTGATAGTCAATAGCACACTTCTCCAATGTGATCAAGGATCTCAAAAGGATTGATGTACCTTTGAAAAATCTTTTCCTTTATCCCAAATCTCATAGCTCACTTCCATGGTAATCTGTGGAAGAATTCCATGTCTCGAACATCAATATCTACGTCTTTTCGATGTATAAGGACCCTAAGTTAAACCTCACTTAATATTGTATTAAATGAATAATTCACAATGAGGATCTTTTCAGGTTTAGAGTTTTAGAGAATTAGATCATAACTATTAAATCTCAAAAGATTACACATTAGACACTTCTACAAAGTCCTTTTTTTTACAAAACATGAACTCTTAAAAAAAGGGTCATGTATAGTTCCATGTTTAAGACAATATGACTTTTCCTTGATCCCATCTTTGACCCTATTCTACATTATGTCCTATGAAAAAAATTTCATAAAAACTTGGGGTGAGTATAAAAAGATCAGTAAGGGATACACAAAGAAGGAAAATTGTTAATTTTTCAAAACATCAAGTAAACAATGAGTACTTTATCAAAGTAACACTTTTCACCTTTAAGAAGTAGTAAATACTATTCACTAAATAAAAGGTCATTACTTACCCTTTTGTAACCAAAATATTACCATAAAACCCATATAAAGAACACATAAAATATAAAGGTAACTTGGGACATAAACAAACTTAAATGGAATAACCATACGGTTGAATTCCATACATATCACTAAATGTAATAGTCATACGATCAAATTCAAAACCCAATGAATTGGAGGTTATAACGTAACCACACATCCTGGTATTCATGGCACCACCTGTCATATGGTTTATCACGTAACCACCTGTCAAATGTCCAAGTACCATTATAAAATCATAACACATAAAAAAATTATAAATGAAAGAAAACATTTACACATTTCCAGCACAATATATCACTAAAATATATTAACATAACAAATCCATTATCAAAAACATTTTCAATACAAAAATATATAAATATTATATGGTATTTATTCACTTTTAAAAATATTATGGCTTGTTGAGGAAGCCAAATATCAAATAATACTCGAGGCGGCAGAAAGGTCGTTATCACCGCGTACATTAAAAAGAAACATACTTTTTGTCGTTTTAGTAAAACGCTTCATATAGAAAATATTCATTTTAAATAAAAGGAAACGTAAATGGTGTTTATACAGCATATAAAAGAGAGTCTTGTTTTAGAACAAAATATGCCTCAATGAAAGGAGATTGAGACGATGTCCCATACCTCATGTCCGACTTGACTCGATCGCTCTTTAATCTCCTGAATAATAAACTAGTATTAATTTATACATTCTTAAGAACCTTTTTCAAGCTTATTATTCCTTTTATATCACTTATTTCCATGTTATAGATATTATGTAATCATTTAATTTAATAATGTTCATTTTGTCGATATTTGGTTCTTATGTCAAAAATGGACTTCTTACAATTACATGTTGTTCATGTGGTCAAAGGTTTATTATATCTAGAATGATATTCATGATTATGATATCATATATATCATATATATCTAGAATATACATGTATTTATAATATTATATAACATTTAGAGGTAAGAAATGAAATGCACCGTTCATGGAGACGGTAAGCCGTACGTACACCTGAATGCTAATTTCATTTCTATTTCATATTTAATGGAGTGAAATTATAATTATATAAAGGTATATTATAATTCTAGTATAATATCATATATAATATCATTAACTCTGTCCTTTATATGTCCCACTTATGGCATTAACGAATCAAATCACTTTGAGGGGGCGGTAGTCCGCACTTCCTAAAATGAAATTATCGCGTTTACCCATAATGGTAACCATAAAGGTATGAAATAAATGAAAAATAAAAAGAATAAGAAAAACATAAACATAATATATATCATATATAAATATATTGACATCATAATGTCCCCCATAAAAGGTGTTAAAAGAATTGTTTCGGGAGGCAGAAATTCACCATCCACGGAAAGAGCATGTTCTGTAACCATTAGATGGAGGTGTGTGTAAGTGAAAATCAAATCCTTCTCATAAAAACACCCCAGTATATTGTAGATACTGGTGGTGTTACAAAATAAAAGAATAAAAAGAGTTTAGGGGGTTGTAGAAGAAAAATAAAACAAAAGAACATAAGAGAAGACATTACCTTAAAATCGGGTAACTCTTTTTGATTTGAGAAAAAGGATTCCTTTGGAAGACTTCTGCCCAAAGTGAGGCTTCTAGTAGTAATAGAGGGAAGTTGAGAGAGTATTTGGGCAGAGTTTTTCTAAGCCAAATGAATTTGATGGTGTGAATAAGGTGGTAATGGTGGGGCCTTTTATAAGAGGAGATGAGGGGAACTCTTTGAATGTTATAAAATGATACTTTATTTTAAAATGAGTTTCAGATTTTAAAGTTCCCACAATGATATATTTAGAGTCTATGGTGATTAGGGTTCGAAATCAACCCATCCAATAGGTTTTGGACACGTGTAAGTCTTATATTTTACCTTATCTTTTAATTTTATTTAAATCATTCATTAATGAGGTAATCACGACATCATCATGGTGTCATAAATAAATTTATTTTTTTAATGTCTAAAAATTATAAAAAAATATCATGATGTATGAAATATTTTTAGATTTATAAAAAATATTTATAGTTAAAAATATGATTTGTATAGCCCCATGTAAAAATTGTTTTAGTAAAACAGTACATGTTTGTGACATATTTATTTTAACTTTAAATAAAAAGTCATTAATGTCATTTTCTTACCCAAGTGGTTCCATGGGGTCCCCATGTTGACCCATGGATTGTCTTGGTCGGCCATGACACATCCAATAATGGTAGGCCATGTTTCAAAGTAATTCCATATTATTATAACATTATTTTTAGCTTAAATTACACTAATTACCTTTAATTGCGATTAATAAAACATAAAAGTTACTATTCACCAAAAAATTATTTTAATCCCATTGACCCACATTTTAGTTCCTAATGACAACCATGGATGTCAGATTTTTTAAATTCCAAACACAGAGGTGGTAAATTTTCATTTAAACGAAAAATTAGTTTTTTAACTACCACTTAGTGGTTTCACTATTCATCAAAAATTGAAGTTTTTCAAAAAAATACAAAAAATTCACCCTAAGCTACATTTGATATTCTGAATTAAAAAATTATGCCTATTTTACAAAATTCACAACATACAAGTTGCATTAATCAATTTAATAATTAATTCCTGTTGTCAAAACAAATAGCGTGTTTTTAAGAAACAAAATATATCCAAAGATTGACACTAGTTCAAGTCCAATTCCAAAGTGAAATTAATTTCAATGACCACCATTGGATTAAATGGTAAAAATATATTCTAATTGCACTTTAAAACCAATTCAAAAGATAATCTAATCATATAAATAAATTATATTACAAATTGGTTTTGAATTAAAATACAACATTTTTTACTTATTCATTAAAAATTTACTTTATCGGGAAAAATAACAAAAACATACACAAAGTGAATTTTTATGTCCTGATTATAAATAATGATTTTAATTGGTCCAATATAATGTATAAGAGTGACCAAAACTATTTTTAATGAGGGTTTTCCATCATGAGGTGATAAATATACCTTTTAGTGAATATTAGAGTATTTATGCTTAAAATTGAATTCTTTTCTCATTTTAAGCCTTTATCATTTATTGGATAAATGTAAAAACATTTAACAAACATATAAAATCATATTTTAGTTATTTTTATTCATTCCCACCAATACAACTGCTACGTGTTTACTACTATTTGAAATAATATTATTATATTATTAGTGTGCAACGTAAGATGTCAAAGAAACTCGTTGTTGTGTATCGGGTGTGCTATCGAACCCAGTAACCCCTTTAAAGTAAAATTAATATTTAATTCAAAAATATTAATAAATATGAAAATGTCTTATTCTTAATTTAACTTGGATGTTACATCCTTCCCCCTTTTTGGGAATTGCATCCTCACAATTTTATTCACTTATCAAAATAAGTGGGGGTATTTATCCCTCATATCATTTTCAGCTTCCCACGTTGCCTCTTCAACCATGTGGTTTTTTTCAAAAAACCATTACCTGGTGAATTAACTTATTTCGCAAAACTTTCTCTCTACAGTCAAGAATCTGGACTGGTTGTTCTTCATGAGAGAGATTCTCCTCCAACTGAACTACCTCTGGGCTCAAAACATGAGATGGATCTGGCATATATTTTCTCAACATTGAAACATGAAAAACATTGTGTACCTAGAACAAACATGGAGGTAATGCCACTCTATATGAAACTGATCCAAATTTCTCAAGGATTTCATAAGGTCCAATGAACCTCAGACTCAACTTTCCCTTCTTACCAAAACACATCACACTTTTCCATGGAGAAACATTGAGAAAGACATGATCACCAACCTGGAAAGATAGATCCTTCCTCCAGTTATCCGCATAACTTTTCTGCCTGCTCTGATTTGTACTCATGTGTTTCTGAATCAACTAAACTTTTTCTTCCACCTCTTCTAACAATTCGGTTCCCATCAGCTTCCTTTACCTGAATTCATCCCAAAAAGCTGGGGTTCAACACCGTTTTCCATATAATGCCTCAAATAGAGCCATCTGTATACTGGAATGAAAACTATTGTTATAAGAAAATTAATCCAAAGAAATATGTTGGTCCCAAATTCCCTAGTAATCTATCGTGCAAGCATGTAACATATCCTCCATGGTCTGAATTGTTCGTTCTGACTTCCCATCTGATTGCGGAGAAAAGATGTACTAAAACTTAATTCAGTACCCAATGACTTTTGAAGGCCATTCCAAAAGTTAGAATTCAACCTGGGATCATGATCATATACAATGGAGAGGGTAACTCCATGCAACCTGACTATCTCTTTAAGATACAATCGAGAAAGTTGATCTATAGAGAATGTATCTTGAATAGGAAGGAAATGAGAAGATTTAGTCAAAATATCAACAATAACCCAGATTGAATTATTAACTCAAGATGTCTTTGGTAATCCCACAACAATTTCCATGGATATATTTTCCCATTTCCACTCTAGAACTGGTAATGACTGAAGCATCCCTTTTGATAACTGCCTCTATGCTTTAACCTGCTGACAAGTCAAACACTTCACAGTAAAATCAGCAATATCTCTTTTCATTCCATCCCGCCAGTAATACTCCCGCAGATCTCTGTACATCTTAGTACTTCCAGGATGAACTGAAAATGGGGAACTATGAGCCTCATATAACAACCCATTCTTCAATAGTGAATCACAAGGCACACATAATCTCTTCCCAAACCTGAAAACATAGTCATTATCAATGTTAAATTTAGACAACTTACCCTTCTGAACCATCTCTACCTTTTTTTGCAACCCACTATCTTTCTTCTGCGCTTACTTAATTCTGTATGATAGAGATGATCTCACTGACACCTGAAACAAAACAGAAGAAATTCCTGCAACAAAAAATTCTATTCCAAAGTTAATCAAATCAAAAACCAAAGGATCTCATTCCAAACTTAGCATGGTTAATGAAGGAATACTTTTTGACTCAAATCATTAGCCACATTATTAGCTTTTCCCGGATGGTAATGAATTGTAAAATCACAATCCTTGATTAATTAGAACCATCTCCTCCATATCATGTTCAATTCTTTTTGAGTGAATATATATTTCAAACTTTTGTGATCAGTATATATTTCACACTTTACTCCATACAAATAATGCCTCAAAATATTTAGAGAAAAAACAACAACAGCTAATTCCAAATCATGTGTAGGGTAATTTAACTCACGAGTTTTCAACTGACGTGAATCATAAGCAATTACCTGATCATTCTGCATAACGACACAACCATGTCCCTTCAACGAAGCATCACTATAGATAACAAACTCACCATTTCTAGAACGAAGTGCCAAAATTGGAGCATTCACCAATATTCTTTTCAATTCCTGAAAACAATCATCATATTCTCTTGCACAGATGAACTTAACACCTTTTCAAGTTAACCTAGTCATTGGATTAGGTAACCGTGAAAAGTTTACACCAAACCTTCGGTAGTAAACTACCAAACAAAGAAAACTATGGATATCAGTTATATTTTTAGGTCGTGGCCATTCTTCAAAAACTTTTGTTTTAGTAGGATCAATAGTTATGGCATTTTTTGAAACAATGTGACCAAGGAAAGAAATTTTTTGTAACCAAAACTCACACTTACTGAACTTTCCATACCATTTCATTTATTTTTATGTTTAAAAGATAACCCTTAAATGATTTTCATGATCCTATTTACTTTTAGAAAACACCAAAATATCATCAATGAAAACAACCATAAACTTATTTGAGAACTCATGTAAAATTCTATTCCTAAGGTCCATGAATACAGCAGGTGCATTGGTTAACCCAAAAGGCATAACTACAAATTCATAATGGCCATATCTAGTATGAAACGCAGTCTTAGGAACATCTTCTTATTTTACTTTCAACTGATGGTACCCCGACCTCAAGTCAATCTTCGAAAAATACTATGCTCCCTGGAGCTGATCAAACAAATCATCGATATGAGGAAAAGGATACTTGTTCTTAACATTGATGTTATTCAATACTCTATAATCAATGCCATGTCTCTTTGAGCAATCTTTATTTTTAACAAACAAGAAAGGAGCACCCCATGGTGATGTGCTAGGTCGAATGAAACCTTTATCTAATAACTCCTGTAATTGATTCATTAACTCTAAAAGTTCAACTTGAGCCATTTGACAAGGGGGTTTTGAAATTGGATTAGAATTAGGAACTAAGTCAACATTAAATTCAACTTCCTGATCATGTATAATACCAGGCAACTCATCAGGAAAAAATCAAGATACTCATTTACCACCGACACATCATTAATATGAATAGTTCCTTTTTTTTCAACAATATGTGCAAGGTAACATTCATTTCCATATTTTACTAGTTTCTCAACTTCTTGATATGTTATCAAACGCAAGGGTTCATTCTTGTACAAAAACTGAAAATCTTTCTGAAAATAAACCATTTTAGCTCAGCAGTCAATCTTAGCATGATAAAAAGAAAGCAATTCCATGCCCAAAATAACATCAAACTATACTAGAGGAAAAACAATAAGGTTTTTAGGTAGATTCATTCTGCACATAAGGATAGAAAGGGGGGATGAGTGCTGCGTGATTCTTCAGTATCGGTGGTCACCGCCTTTAGTGCTTTTTATGGCATGGGAAACTCCCTGAGTGCGGAGGTCCATGTACTTGAATCTGGTCTGATGGTGTGTAGAAGGGGTAAGTTGACAGCGTCAAAGTTTGAGACAGACTCGGAGCTCCTTGCGATGATCTTGAAAGAGACCATTGGGGTTCCTTGGGAACTCACTTACATCATCAGGAGATGCTAGACCAGAACTTCTCAAGGGAAGCTTATTCACCACAGTTGGAGGGAGGTGAATTTCGCGGCGGATTCCCTTGATCGCTTGGGTAGGCAGGATGATCCTCTTATCATTTATGATTCCCTTCTCTCCCTTCCTCTAGAATGTGTTTCTATAGTAATGGGGGATTCTCCTGGACTTCATCATTTCTGACCCCCATGAGGGGTACTTCCTTGTCCTTTCCTCTTTGAATAAAAAATATGCTACTACTACTACTATATCTGGAGATGGAATTCCCAATTTACTAGAAATATTATTATAAATGAAAGAATGTGTAGACCCCGAATCAAAAAACACATTGGCATAATCTGAACAAACATACTGTATACATGATACTACTTCATTCGATGGCCCATCATCTGTTTAAGTAGTTGCAAAGGATTTCACCACGCCTTTCTGCTTGTAGTATGACTTCTTTCCCTTATTTGAGTTCTTTGTTAGACACTCATTTACATAATGAACCATTTCATTACACTTAAAACATCCTACCGCTGGCTTTTGATTGCCTGCCTGATCATCTTCCTTATATTTTCGAGCAATATGACCTGTCTTACCACACCGAAAGCCCTTTCCAGACTTGGATAAACATTTTCCAGGATGCATTTTACCACACTTCTCACATGATGGATATTTGGTTTTCTTACCTCCTGGATTCTTTGATTAATTTATTCCCTTTCCCTTCTAACATGACCTCTTATTATGTTGTTTGTCAAAGAACACCTGAACATCGGAAAACTCCATTTCCATCTTCTCTGCACATAGAACAAGTTTTTCATAACTTTTGAACTCACGAGAATCTAAAGTCCATCGATACATTGGATTTAACCCGGAGTAAAAATGGTTGATTTTACTATCAAGATCTCATATGAAATTTGGAGCATACCTTGCCAGCTAAGTGAACTTTGCTTCATAAGTAGCCACTGAGTCATCCTCCTGCCTCAATTATTGGAATTGTTTTTCCATCCTGAGACGAACCACCTTAGGAAAATATTTCTCAAGAAACATACCTTTGAATTCATCCCAGTGAAGATTATCAATCTCATCACTATCCCTGATATTTTTCACCACCGACCACAACTGATCAGCTTCACTTTCAAAACGGTAAACAACAAGACTAACCTTTTGATGTTCTAAGCAGCCCATGACATCAAAAATTTTCTCCATGATTTAATTGACCCTTCTTTTAGTGAAAGGTCAGATGATCCCTTGAATGATGGGGGATGTTGCCTCATGAAATGTTCCACCACTAACATGTTCCTCTACGGTTGATCTGGCTGATCTCGTGCATGGATACCACAACTATTTATAACCTAATCCAATTTTTCAATCACTGTAACAAACTGTTCAGTTCCGATTCCGACCATCTCAGGTTGCTGATTTGGAAGGTTGTCTTCCTCATGATGATGTCCTGTCATAGCTGCCCTGTTTCCTCTATGGAAAACCATTCTGAACATAGAAATATATTAGGAAAAGAAACATGGTAAGCTTTAAATGCAATATTATTTCAATCATAGCATAAATTAATTTAGGGACATGGAATTTAACTATTTTTCCTAACTCCTAAAGTTGTCTAAACCGACCTATGATACCAACTATAAGGGCCCAGCCTTAAACCTTGCTTAATATTGAATTAAATGAATATTTAAAATTGAGGATATTTTCAGGTTTAGAGTTTTAGATAATTAGATCATAACTATTACATCTCAAAATATTTCAAAGTAGAGACTTTTAAAAAGTCCCTTGTTTTACAAAACATAAAATCTTAAAAAAAAGAGTCATTTTTAGTTCCATGTTTAAGACAACATGACTTTTCCTTGATCCAATCCTTGACACAATTCCACATTATTTCCTAAGAAAAACATTTCAAAAATATCTTGGTGTGAGCATAAAAAGCTCAGTAAGGGATTCACAAAGAAGGAAAACTGTTAGTTTTTCAAAACATCACGTAAACCATGAATACTTTATCAAAGTAACAATTTTCACCATTAAGAAGTAGAAAATACTCTTCACTGAATAAAATTTCATTACTTACCCTTTTGTAACCGAAATATTACCATAAAACCCATATAAATAACACATAACATATAAAGGTATCTTGGGACATAAACATACTTAAATGGAATAACCACACTGTCGACGTCCACACATATCACTAAATGGAATAGCCAGACGACCTACTTCCATACCCAATGAATTGGAGGTTATAACGTAACCAACCGTCCTGGTATTCATGGAACCAACCGTCATTTGGTTTATCACTTAACCACCCATCAAATGTCCATGTACAATTATAAAATCATAACACATAAAACAATTATAACGGAAAGAAAAAATTTACAAATTTCAAGAAAAATATATAACTTAAATATATTGACATAATAAATCCATTATCTAAACCATTTCCAATACCAAAATACATAAAATATTATATGGTATTTATTTACTCTTAAAAATATTATGGCTTGTTGAGGAAGCCAATGATCAAATAATACTCATGGCGGCGGAAAGGTCGTTATCACCGCGTACGTTAAAAAGAAACATAATTTTTGTCGATTTTGTAAAAATATTTGTATTGAAAAGATTCCTTTTGAATAAAAGTAAACTTCAAAGGTGTGTATAAAGCATATAAAATAAATTCCTTTATTAGAACAAAATATGCCTCAATGAAAGGAGATTGAGATGAAGTCTCATACCTCGTGTCCGACTTGACTCGATCGCTCTTTAATCTCCTGAATAATAAACTAGTGTTAATTTATACTTTCTTAAGAACCTTTTTCAAGATTATTATTCCTTTTACATCACTTATTTCCATGTTATATAAATTATGTAATCATTTATGTTAATAATGTTAGTTTTTTTGATTTTTGGTTCTTCAGTCAAAAATGGACTTCTTACAATTACATGTTGTTCATGTAGTCAAAGGTTCATTATATCCATAATGATATTAATGAATAGGATATCATATTTATCATATATATCCATAATATACATGTATTTATAATAGTATATAACATTTAGAGGTAAGAAATGAATTGCACTGTTCATGGACACGGTAAGCCGTACGTACGCATGAACGCTACTTTCATTCCTATTTCGTATTAAATGGAGTGAAATCATAATTATATAAAGGTATATTATAATTAAAGTATAATATAATATATAATATAATTAACTCCATCCTTTATATGTCCCACATATGGAATTAACGAATCAAATAACTTTGAGGGGGCGGTAGTCCGCACTTCCTAAAATGAAATTATCACGTTTACCCATAATAGAAACCATAAAGGTATGACATAAAAGAAAAATAAATAAGAATAAGGAAAACATAAAAATAATATATATCATATATAAAATGAGTGACATCTTAATAGCCACAATTAACGGTGTTAAAAGAAGATTGAACAATCATCGTTTCGTGAGTCAGAAATTCACCACCCACGGAAGCAGTATGTTCTTTAACCATTAGATGGAGGTGTGTGTAAGTTTCAATCAAATAATTCTCATAAAAACATCCTAATATATTTTAGATATTGGTGTTGTTACAAAATAAAATAATAAAAAGAGTTTAGGGGGTTAGAGAAGCAAAAGAAAACAAAATAACATAAGAGAAGACATTAACTTCAAATCGGGTAACTCTTTTTGATTTGAGCCAAAGAATTCCTTGGGAAGACTTCTGACCAAAGTGAGTCTTCTAGGAGTAATATAGGAAAGTTGATAGAGTATTTGGGAAGATGTTGGCCGAGCCAAATGGCTTTTATGGTTTGAATAAGGTGGTAGAGGTGGGATCCTTTTATAAGAGGAGAGGAGGGGCACTCTTGGAATGTTATAAAATGATACTTTATTTTAAAATTAGTTTAAGATTTTAAAGGTCCCACATTGAAATATTTAGAGGATAAGGTGGTAAGGGTTCGAAATAAACCCATCCAATATGTTTTGGATAAGTTTAAGTCTTATATTTTACCTTATATTTTCATTTCATTTAAATCATTCATTAATGAGGTAATCGCTGCATCATCATGGTCTCATAAATAAATTTATTTATTTAATGTCTAAAAATTATAAAAAAATATCATTATGTAGTAAATCTTTATATATTTCTAACAAATATTTATAGTCAAAAATATGACTTGTATTACCCCATTTAAAAATTGGTTTACTAAAACAATACATGTTTGTGACATATTTATTTTAACTTTAAATAAAAAGTAATTAATGTCATTTTCTTACCCAAGTGGATCCATGGAGTCCCCAAGTTGACCCATGGATTGTATTGGTCGTCCATGACACATCCCATATGGTTAGGACATGTTTCAATGCAATTTCATATTATTATAACGTTATTTTTACCTTAAATTACACTAATTAACTTTAATCGCGATTAATAAAATATAAAAAATATTGTTCACCAAATAATTATTTTAATCCCATTGAACCAAATTTTACATCCCAATGACAACCTTGTATGTCAGATTTTTTAAATTCAAAACACATAGGTGGTAAACATTCATTTGAACGAAAAATCTGTTTTTTAACTACAACTTTGTGCTGTCACTATTCTTCAAAAATTGAAGTTTTTCAAAAAGATACCAAAAAATCACCCTAAGATATATTTGATATTACGAATTCAAAAATGATGCCTATTTTACAAAATTCAAAACATATAATTTTCATTAATAAATTTAATAATTAATTCCCGTTGTCAAAACAAATAGCGTGTTTTTAAGAAACAAAATATATCAAAAGATTGACACTAGTTCAAGTCCAATTTCAAAGTGAAAGTAATTTCAATGACCACCATTGGATTTAATGATAAAAACATATTCTAATTTCACTTTAAAACCAATTAAAAATATAATCTAATCATATAAATAAATTAGATTGAAAAGCAGTTTTGAATTAGAATACAACATTTTTCACTTATTCATTAAAAATGAACTTTATCGGGAAAAATAACAAAAACATACACAAAGTGAATTTTGATGTCCCGATTCTAAAGAAAGATTTTATTTGTTCCAATAGAATGTATAATAGTGATCAAAACTATTTTTAAGGAGGGTTCGCCATCAAAAGGCGATAAATAGACCTTTTAGTGAATTTTAGTGTATTTATGCTTAAAATTGAATTCTTTTCTTATTTTAAGCCTTTTATTTTGTTGGATAAATGTAAAAACATTTAACAAACATATATAATCATATTTTAGTTATTTCTATTCATTCCAGCCAATACAACAGCTACGTGTTAACTACCATTTGATATAATATTATTATTTTATTAGTGTGCAACGTAAAATTTCAAAGAAACTTATTGTTGCGTATCAGGTACACTATCGAACATAGAAAACCCATTAAAGTAAAATTAATATTTAATTCAAAAATATTAATAAATATGAAAATGTCTTATTTTTATTTACCTGGGATGTTACATGATGATTTTCAGCAATGTTATTTTTTCAACTCTAAGAATCATTTATGTACTTTTAGATGGTCTTAACCTTCTCAACCATTTCTTCAAACATTTATGGACCTAGGAGTTCACTCTCCCAAAATACATCCCAAGATAATGGTGTTCTACACCTCTTTCCATAAATAGATTCATAAGGGGCCATTTGGATACTTGGGGGGAAAACATTTATTGTAAGAGAACTATACCTCATAAAGATGTCTATCCCATTCTCCTTTGAATTACTTTGACCATGATCTCAACATTTACTCAAGTGTTGGGATAGTCCACTCATATTAGAAATTATTTTGAGGATGATAACTCGTAATGTTGTTTAGCTCAGTATTCCGATTGTATTGGTGACTCTTCTAGAACATAAAATTGAATCTTGGATCTCGATTAGATACAATCTATAGTGGTAATCCATGAACCTTTACAACTTATTTTATGTATATCCTGGATAGTTGATCCAATGAAAAATTCTCTCAAATTGTAATGAAGTGTGTAGTCATTATATGAATATTCACAACCAACCAGATAGAATTGTTTGTTTCGGATGTGTTCAGAAGTTTTGTGACAATTTCCATTGTGATGTTCTCCAATTTTCATGTTGGTATGTGTAATCGTAGCATTATCCCATAATAAATATGCCTCTCAGCCTTCACTTACTAACATACCATGAACATTTATGCATACATAGCAATATCCTCCTTCATAATATCCCACCAATAATGCTCTCAGAGATCTATACACATCGTTTTGTTTCCTGGGTGAATGGAGAAATTTGAACTATGTGCATCATCCAATAGTTCATTAATTAGCTCTGCATATGATGGAACATAAAGTCTTGAACCATATCTCATAATCTCTTCTCCATTAACATTGATCTATGAGGATTTCCCTTTGTTAATAGTTTACACATTCTTCTGAAATCCCACATCATCCTTTAGAGCATCCTTTTACCTTTCCAAATGAGATAACTGAAAAATCATTTGTGAAAGTATTTATGATGTTTCCCTTATTTGTGATTCCCAGGTACATCTTCATCAAATCTAAGAATATTGGATCCTTTTCAATTGTCAACAATTATATAATCGATGGGTCCTTTCTACTTAGAGCATCTTCCACCTTGTTTGATTTCCCAGGGTGGTAATGAATTGAGAAGTCAGTGTCTTTGATCAGCTTTAACCATCTTTGTTGGCACATGATCAACTCTTTCTGTGTGAATATATACTTGTGTCTTTTGTGACCCATGAATATTTCACACTTCTCCCAAAATAGGTAATTTCTACAAATTTTTAATGTGAATATTACTTCAGACAACTCAAAATCATGCGTTGGATTGTTTTTCTCATTAACATTTAATTTAAATAAAGAATGGGAAATGACATGGTCATTTTGCTTCAGCACATATCCCAAGGCCTTCGTCAAAGCATTACATAATACCACAAGAATTTTTCCAATTGTGGGTAGTGTGAGCATGGGCACAATAATAAGCTTCTTTTTTCATGTCTGGAATCTATATTTGGGTTAATCACTCTAAGAAAACATGACTCCCTTTTGAGTTATCTTGGTAAGAGGGTTTGAAAATAATGAGATATTTCTCACAGATTCGAGATAATATATTGATAACCCTAGGAAGCTACAGGTATCCATCACCGATGTTGGCCTCCACCATCCAACAATTGATGCTATCGTGGAGAGATATATATATATACCATTTCATGTGATAATATGCCCCAATAATGATACTTCCTCTAACCGAAACTCACACTTGTAGTACATTTCATAGAGATTATCCTTTCGCAAGGTCTCTAGTACAGTACTTAGATTCTCCTCATGCTCCTCGTTGGTTCGGGATTTTATTAAAATATATTCAACAAAGACAACAATAAATTTGTCGAGGTAATCCCTAAATTTTATATTAATAATGTTCATGAAGATTTATAGATCATTAGTGAGTCCAAAAGGCATTAATATGAATTCACAGTTCACATATCTTATGCAAAAAGAAGTCTTGGGTATATCCTTCTTCTTTACCCTTACTCTGTATTATCCAGACCATAGATCCCCCTTGAAAAATTATTGTGCACCATGCAGCTAATTGAACTAATCATTAATTCATGGAATAGGATACTTGTTCATAATCATGATTTTTTGAGCTCACGATAATCAATGCAAAGACACATTGACCCATCCTTCTTCTTGATGAAGAAGACTGGTTTGCCCCATGGTGAAGCCCTTGGGTGTATAAAATCTTTATCCAGATTCTCTTGTAGTTGTTTATTTATCTCCTAAATCTCCCCAACATCCATTCAGTACAGAGTATTGTATGCTAGAAAATCCCCATGTATAAGATCAATTGATAATTCAACAACTCTTCTAGGATTAAGTCCATGAAATTCATTGGAAAACACTTTATCGAATTCCCTCACAATAGGCATGTCTTCAAGGATGATTTCTTACATAGACTCAATCATCTGAGCAAGAAATAGATGCCCATATGGTAGTAATATCTACACATTAGATGATTATTCTAATGAATATGTGTCCTCCTCCTTTCACATGTATTGAATCGGGGTTCGATTCACCATATGAAGAGTGATTTACCTCTCACATAAATTTTTTTGGCTCCATATAGGGAAAGTCAATCGATGCCAAGAATTCCATCAAAATCCACCAGAGGGAGTATAAAGATGGATTCTAGGAAGTTCATACCACAAATTTTGATAGGGGAGGAGTTATATTCATTGAATGCAATGATTTACCCAATTTTTGTTCTCATTGACATCTCTACTTCCATGATTTTTGGTGGTGTCAGGATTGTTCTAATAATCTTTCATGATATAAAAGAATGCATAGAACAAGAATAAAAAATTATGTTCTCTACTATTGAATGAATATCTAGAGTACCTATAACCACATCATTGGCAGGGGTTGATTCCGCAGTAGTGATAGAAAAAGCTCAACCTTTCTGCCTCATAGGTTGGTTGTTGCATCTGAAAAAGCTTGTCTTAGGAAACTAGTTTGCAAAGTTCACCAGTTCTTGTCAGTTAATGCAATGAACAATGCGTTGAGGGTCAAAAAAAGTGTTCCTCTCCTCTATCGTAGTAACAAGTTTTTCTTGTTGACAATTAATGGATAGGTGCACCTCTATTCCACACCAAAATCATTCCTCATCCCCTTCAAGATATTTTCGGGGTGCTTCATTCTGCACCCATGGAAAGTAAGGTGCTGTAGTTTTTTAGAACCATTGGATTTATCCATCAGATGTCTAGAATTAAATTCTACCATCCAATTTTTATCACCATGATACCTCTGAGATTCACTGATCACTATTTCGAATTTGAGGGAACATTGTAAAATTTCCTCATAGCTATCGAAGTCATATATTTTTAGGGCTTTTCATAGGCTTGGATTTAGCCCACTAAACAAGTGGCCAACCATGAATTCAGGGGTAACAATAAAGCTATAGGTGTATCATGAAATTCGTTTGTTGTTTGCCTCATATGTACTGATGGATTCATCGCCTTTTTTTATAAAGTCAAGTAAGTCCCTTTCTATCTTAGTTAGTAGGATGAAAGAAAGATATTTATTGGAAAAATTTTTTCGTAAATCCTTCCATTCAAACACCTCAATCTATTCCTTGGACTTAGAATTTTTTATCAATGTATTCCATTGATCAGTTTCACCCACCATATGAAATGTATCCATAAGAACCTTCATTTTCTTGTAACATTGAAGGATGGAAAATATCATTTCAATGGAGTTGATCCCTTTTTCTATGATTCGGGGATCATATGATCCATTAAAATTAGGAGGCCATTGTCTTATAAATATATCGATGTCGGATTGTTCATTCCTAGGGGCGGGGGTTGAAAGTTCTTATTGACCCATGTTTCTATTCAAAACTAGATTTAATTGAGAGAGTATCGTGAAAAAGCTTGTGATTCCCTCACCCATCAGATTGGGCATCTCATTGGAACAATCGTCACCTTTATCTTTTCATCGGTTGTTAGCTAGAGTCCCCCTATTACCGGCCATGGGCTAGAATAAAAGGAAAATTAGTGGTAACACATAAAGGGGGAAAATGAGATATCTTATAAATTACATTTATTTCCATATCTTAGTAATTTATAGGCTTCAATGTACGCTATCCATGATCTACTTCCGAATGTATATTTCTAGGGGCATTTTTATTCCCTTCTTAATGGTTCATACTAAGCATATGAATTTACCAAAGAATATCACCAGAGAGTATCTTAACCAAGAGAGTAGCAAGGCCCATTGTCGTGCACTAGTTCATGTTCGAGTCTAGATCATATCAGTGTTTTTGGGTTTTTCCCCAAGTTACATTTGTGCCGGAGCCAGATCTACATGATTGTATCCATACAGGGAAGTATTTTCATGACAAACCACTTACTCCATAATCACCAATTTTTTTGAATGTTTTTATTATACTTATTCTTATACCTAAGGAATTCATTGGGGTTTTCTAATCGTAATCCAAAAAATAACTAAACCCCCCTTTGATAACTACTATAATAACAATGTTCATTATTACACACATAAACATGACTTATTACACAATCATGGACCTATGAAGACTCTGAGTATCGAGAGGTATAGTGTTGTGGAATAATTAAAAACATTACATATAAACATAGAACATAAAACACAACATCTTTATTGAAAGATTATTTTACATGACCATAAAATTCTTTCATACTTAGAATTTCTTGTGATAATTCGAGGACATGCACAAGAAAAGGGTGAGATATAAAGCCCATTAAGGGAGTAAACAAGGCATAACATGAAGAATGTAGTACATTTTAGGCCACAGTAGTATCAATGGATCATAATAGAAATAGAAACATAAATGCAAGATATATCATGATTATCATAACATGGAAATGTGGAAACATCATTTAACATGATATTAGCGTGAGCCAAGGCACATTGCACATGGATAATGAGTAATCCCTCATTGCACATGAATAAAATAAATAAACCCTAATATTATTTTAATTAGCATGATTAAACACTCATTTCAATTGAAATATCATGACACTAATCTTTACCCAATTCATTGAAGCACTATCAGGGTTCACCCTTTATCAACATTTCTTTTCATTCCTAAGTGTGCCGCATGGATCAGATAACATAGAATCATTCAATATAATCATTTATTACATGATAAAGGAATGAGGAACACATACATGAAACTCTATAATCAATAATTATATTATCATAATGGTGAATTCCCATGAAAGAGAAATGGGTATAGTATTCACTTCCACGATGAATTTGGCATGGGAAATTTTGGGGTAACGTCAACTACATAACGATGTCAAATAGAAATCATAAAATTTGTCGATGAAAGAGAAAGGGGTATCTTGTCAATTATAAATGAAATGGACAATAAGTGGTTCATTTAACATGATATACCAACATATGTAATTTAATTTATACGTATAAAATATAAGAATTGCTTAAAAGTAATTGAGAATAGAGAAATTCCGTATGGAGTTTTAGCATGGTTATGGGTGTAAATAGGACCCATAAATGGGAGCGAAAGAGTTCTCTCATCATTAAAAAATCAAGAGGTTAGTAAGGGGGACGTGATAAATCATACCCCAAATATTTGAAATTGAAAAAAGGGTATAATAACACAAATAAATTTTCACAAAAATGAGAAAGGAAGAAATATCTTACATGGAAGTGTGATATCAGAGGTTTGAAATAGGCTTAAGAGAGGCTTCATGTGAGATTGAGGTACCTTGGGAGGATTTTAGGGAGAAGAGGGAAGAGGTTGGTCAAGATCCAAATGGTTTGAGTGAATAGGAATGGGAGATTGATGGGTTTATATAAGTAACGAGGGGGAATTTGTTATTATTTAGGTTTTGGACACCACACATTCAACTAATAAAAACCACAAAACATCCCATGGTTTTTTATAATGGTTTTTGAAAAATTGGAGTGGAAAAAATTATTTTATAATGAAAATAGTGGAACTTATTAAAATATTTGGCTTTCTTATGTGAAGGTGAGTCACACTCTCAAGGAAATCATTTTAAAATGTTAAAATGTTTTATAAGACTTGGAGGGTCCAGTAAGAAATTTTAAAACAAATTAAACAAATATAAACTCACATTATTTTAATGGTAAAATATATATATTCCAAATAACCCCTTTATTTTATTTTATTACATCACTATTGGGTCATGATAACTTCATAAAACACATTGTATATTTACATAGTATATAATTTTTACACATAAATTTTACTATCTTAGAAAATTATGAATGATTTCCAGTTAGATAATTTCAATATCATGAATCAAAAAATGAGATTCATTTTATCTAAATAATTTTATAAATATGTGAATTTTTTACTTTCAAAAATCAATTATCGAAAATTCATGGGTTTTGAAAAAAATAACATTCAGACCTTAATACAAATTGAAATTTTATTCATAAACCAATTATATGATCATTTATATTTAATAATATTTTTTAATATTAAAATCCATTAATCCATTAATATTTAATTCTTAATTGAATTTAAATATTAACTAAAAAAATACTATTTGTGCTTTTAAAACAATTTACAAAGTATCAATAATAAATTTAATGTAAAGTCTTCGCACATAATCATTGTGATATGGTCTTGTTACATAACCTCTTATATACCCGCATAAGTCCTAAGTGTAATGTGTGAAATGGTGAAAGACTCTTGGGGGATCGAATAACATTTCTTGGGTGGTAATATCTATTGACTTCCACTTCTCCCGTAGGCGGTTCCATTCAGGATTAACGTGTTAAATCATAGTTTGGGATTGGTAATGAAAAATCCCAGTGACACTACCTCCTTTCGTAGCTCTGAAAAATGGGATTTGTATGGAGAAATTCTACTGGATGAGTCCATCTCTTTCTTTTTCTATGTAAAATGGATTTGTTAAAGACCTATATTTATATTAATCATGTGATCATTGTTCAACAACTATATTAACAAAGGTAACAATTCTTAACGGTATTTTAAAATCCAAAATCATAAAACAAAGTAAGTTCATGTGTCATATATAACCTCTTTAAATAATATTATATTTAATTAGATCAAGATAAATTATAATTAATAATAGTTTGGGTCATTAAATCAACCATATGTAGTCTACATAGTATCGTAGTTTTAAATTTTTAATTTCATTTGAGTATTTTTTCAATGATCCTAACAAAATATCAGGCTGATTGAAAGCTCATTTATGGAAGATTCAATGATATTTTAGATTGATTCAAAGAATTATTTTTATTAAATGAATTCCATCATATTTTTATTGGAAGTTATGACTCCCCTAGTCAATTCAATTTTGAATTTTCATGATATTTCAGGTGATATTCTTGGATCTAGAATAAGAAAGAGACATCTCTACTCTATATATTTTAACAGTATATTTGTTTCAAGATATGATATTTTTTCAAGTATAATGATTTTATATACATCTTCATTCTGGTGAAATTATTTCATAGTTCTGCTACATCAGTTGATCGAATCTAAAAGAGGATTACACTTTGGAGACATATATGTTATATCTCGTTATACTGTAATTAGTCTATTATGATTTATTTCTTCTTTTAATCGAAGATATTTAGGAATCATGTATCACTACAGAATCATTCATTATTGAATAATTTTATTTTTTAATAATAAGTTCCAATTTTTTTCAATTTCTGCTACTATAATTATGATGTTCATCCTGTATCAACAAATCAATCTCTTTTGATTTATTGAGAGACTCAACTACTCTTACTTAGTTTTGGTGAAGTGTCAGCTTCTTATTCCAAGATTTAGATATTCGATTCTCTATTTAAGAACAAAAATGATCTATTTTTATCCTTGTAAAATGTGTCAACTACTTTCACTCAGTTGTGGATTTTTTCTCCTGAAAGGAGTACCATTCAAGTGAAATTAATCAAGCTCACAGAGAGAGTGATTGGTGGAGTGGACTACGAGACCATTACGGCCAGAACCACTAAAAATATTGGGTCATTTTATTTAATCTTATAATTATATTTTAATAAATAATAAAACACTACATATATTCCCAATTCATAAAGGAATTCAAAATACAGAATTGCAGATGTTTTCGAAAAGACGCAGTTTACTCCCACTTGTGTTACTTTGTATTGTTGCATCATTACAATTACTAACAATAGTGATAGTTTGGATAAAGATTTAGTAAGATAAAATGTAATTAGTTCTATATAAATAATATAGAAATGACATATTTGAGATAATTATTGTCTATTGGATGTGATCCATAGTTTAATTGTAAAAATTATGGGTAATGGAAATCAAATATGATCTTCTATCTAAAAAACAGTACTCAAAAATCATTACTCCTTATAAAATTACTCAGAAACCAGAAACATGGACAGTTGAGATAGAATCATAATATGATATCAAATCAAAGGCAAATGAATGCTATCATTTACAGTCTTGGACTAGATTAGTTAAATTGTGTATCACAATGACCAAATTCTTATGAGATGTGGAAATTGTTTTATATTTTACAATGAAGGAATAAAAAATTTCAGAAAGATGATTTCTTCTACATAAAATCTAATGTTTGACACCTTTAGAATGTTTTTTGATGAATGTATCATGCAGATTAATGGAAGGATTATATAAATTGTCAATAATGTTACTTCCTTGGGAGAACCCATCAGTCAATAAATTCTATATAACATTGAAATTACTCAGTGTGCTACATTGAAAATGGAATAAAATATCTTAAATTATTTTCTAATCATTAACTATAAAGGTTCATACAATAAAAAAACTCATTGGGACATTGATGATGTATATAGATGATACGGAACATAAAGCTAAAGATAATAAAATTATATTAAAATATAAAAAAACTACTCTGAATGTAATATCTTAAAAGCATAGTCGATAAAAAAAAGAAGAAAAAATAAAAAATAATACAGATACCTTAGATTCTGAAATGGAACTAGCTCAGCTAGCCAGAAAATTACGAATATTTTATACAAAGAAAAGGCATTTTGAAAATCCCTCACAATAGATAATAAATAACAAAGATTTGTTTGATGCAATGAATGTAAACAAAATTGTTTTATATCATACCTGATTGTCCTCAACTGAAAGATGAAAAGAAAAAAACAATTAAGTGATTTTAAAACATTGATAATTTTAATCCAAATGGAAATATATCAATGATAGATAAATGAATAATATCTGAGGTCTCCAATAGCTCTTCAAAATATGATTCAAAAAAAGATAAATCAAATTTGAAAGCCAGTATATACTTCATGGTTGATGAAGAAAAGGTAAAAACTCAATAATAATTTTATTTTTATTCTGTAACTTTCTAAAATGACAAATTATCTTCTTACTAATAAATGATATAAGAAAAATATGATTCTATGATAAAGATGCACAAGTCATTGAAGAATATTCATAATGATGTATTAAAAGGAAGAGAAACTCTAATAAAAGAAAATAAATAACTAGTCGATAAGTACAACTCATCTACAACAAACTGCATTGATCATGAAAAAATAAATAATGAATTTAAAAATGAAGAATAATCCAATAAGAGCACTCAAATTACTTTTCCCAAATGGGAATTTATTTGAATGAAATTCTCAAAAATATTTTCATTAAAAGAGAAATATTAAGAATACCATGTAAGGATGAGAAATCAAGAATGTAAAAAAATTATTTGATACCCAAATTAAAAAATGATACATGTTATTACTGTTGAATAAAAGGTCATATCACTAATAACTGTCATTTGAAAAATCATCAAATTAGGGGTATTAAAATATATTTTATATGAAACTTTTTTTCATAAGAATGTGATATAAATTATAGAAAATAAATCAATTAGAGATTCTTAGATCACTACTTTCTAACACAGTAGGACCCAAGATAATATGGGTACCAAAACAAACATTTGTTTTATTGCTTTTGTAGGAAACATTCCACAACAATATAAAATCTATATGGAACATAGACAGTGGATGACTGAAGATCATGAGTGGATATTCATTAAATTTTCACATGATGACTCAAAAGGATGGAGGTCTTGACACTTTTCATGAAAATTCCAAAGGAAAAATATATGTCGTTGAAATTTTTGGAGACCCAATGACCATCTCAATAAGTAAATATTATTTTGGGTCTATGGGATAAATCATAACATAATAAGTATTTTTCAAATTATTTATGATGGTTTTTTTATTTTTCCTATAATTCCATCTATGTATTTAAAGATATGTTAGTTAAATTTAGAGCACCTAGAAATGATAATGTATATACCTTGTATTTTAATTCCATGTATAAATAGAAAGATAAATGTTTAACTACTAAGAAAAATGAGTCATGGACTTTGAATAGAATACTTGGACACAGTAATATCTATGTTTTACCTAAATTTCCTAGTAAACAATTTATTTTTGATTTTACTAATCTTATTTTTGATAATGATATATTTTGTGTTGGTTGCCAAATTTGAAAAAACACAAATATTCTTACAAATATATTAAAAATAATGATATATCTAATCCTTTATAAATTACCCATATTGATCTTTTTGGACCGTCTATAGTAGAAATTTTTTCAGGTAAATTATAAATCTATGTTTTAGATGATTATAAATATAGATTTACATGGTTTTATATTCTAAAATATAAGTCATTTTTTCACTATTTATGGATGTTTTTGTAAAATTTTTCAAGAATAGAATGGTTGTAAAATAATTTCATTGAGTGGTGATCATAGTAGAGAATTTGAGAATCAAGAATTTAATTCTTTTTTCACAAAAATGGGTCTTAAACACACTTTATCTACACCATGAACACCATAAAAATGTAATTGTTGAAAGGAGGAATATCAATTTTAAAAAATTTCAAGGACTATACTGAATGAATACCTCTTTCTTATATATTGTTGGACAGAAGCTAAAAGAACAATCTGTTATATCATAAATAGAGTTTTAATAAGGCCTATTTTCAAAAAGACACAATATGAACTTCGGAATAATAGAACCATAATAAATAATGGAAACTAAGAAGAATTCTTTACATTTCAATCTTAGTTAGAACCTATGACAAAATAAGAAGCCTTATAATATAAGAGTTGGATGCTATAAATGCCAGAAGAGAGAAACTAATTTAAAATAAATGTTGTTTGGGAAATGGTAAAGATACCAACAAATTTTCAAGTTATACAAACTAAGTGGGTCTTTGGGAATAAATATGACAATAAAGGGATAATTACTCGAAATAAATCTAGATTAATATCCAAATGATATAATGCGGAAGAAGGAATAGTTTATGATGAGTCACATTCCCATATATATATATATTAGAATAAACTATAATACTTTTAGATTATGCATATCATATGAATTTTAAACTGTATGATATGGATGTTAAATCTACCTTTTGAAATGGTTATTTAAATAAATAAGTTTTTGTTGAAAAACCTCCGAGTTTTAAAAATCCCCAAAATCCAAATTCATTTTCTAAACATACTAAATCTATCTATGAAATTAAACAATAACCTTGATCTTGGTTTGAAAGATTGAGTACTTTGATTTTGAAAAATAAATTTCCTATTTAATTAGTAGACCAATTTTTTTTTAAGAAAATAAGTTTTTTAAATATTTTAGTAGTTCAAATATATGTTTATTATATTATTTTTGGTTCAAATAACATAAATCAATGTATTAATTTTTTAAAACGAATGAAAAAATAATTTTAAATGAGTGTGATGGTAGAATTATATTTCTTTTTAGGAATTCAAATTTATCTAAAATATTTTGAAAATGTCTTAAATTAATGTTTATATATTATTGATTTATTGAAATGTTCTGACATGAGAAGAACAAGAAATATAAAAGTCCCATGTATACCAATGCAAAACCTAATTTGGATTAAGCTGAAAAACTATTGGAGAACAAGATATATAGAGGTACGATTGATAGTTTTTTATATCTTACTGCTAGCAGACCAAACATTTTTTTTGCATGTTTATGTGCTAGATTCCATTAAAATCCAAAAGAATACAATCATAATATTGTTAAAATAATTTTTATATATTTAAAAGGAACTTTTTTAAATATATTCCTTACCCCAAAAATTATTATTTTAAATTAGTTTAATATCTGTATGATGATTTTTTAGGCGGTAGACTAGATAGATAAAGTTCCTTGGGAAACTATCAGTTTTTGAAGAAGTCTTTGGCACAATAAAAAAGTAAGCAACAACACTCTATTTCTCTATCAATAACCAAGGTGGAATATGTATCTACAAGTAGTTTCCATGCATAAGAATTGTGGATGAATATACATTACTAAAATATGGACTAAAATATAATACTATATACTTATTTTATGTAATAATACTAGTGCTATAAATATTTTAAAAAATACTTTAAGTAATTATAAGACTAATCACATTGATATAAGTCATAATTTTATAAGATATATTCTTCTTAAAAAGGATAAAATATTAGAATTTTTTAATTCCGAATATAAATTAATTGATATTTTTACAAAACCATTTCCGAGTGCATGTTTTGATTTTATTAAGATGGAGTTATGATTATTGAATTTTAAATAAATGTTTTATTTATTTTATGAATTTTTAATCACTTTTTTTCTTTTTTAAATACTTAATATATTATATATAGTCTATTATCAATCATTATTTTATCCAGTTACATGTTAGTTATATTTAAAAAGAATTTTATTTTATTTTTCTTTTCAAATTAATTGATTAAGGACTACAACATCAATCGCCTTTAGAAAACAGTATATCTTCTCCAACTATTCACCTCCGTGCCTATTTTTCTTATAGATCATCCATATATCTAATTCCATTCTATTTAAACCTAAAAACATTTAATATTAAATCACAAAACCATTAGAAATTAATAAAAGAGGAAGACCTAAGGATGATTATTTAGGATTATTTATGTACCCTCCTACGAAGTATCAAAATATTATTCAAGGATAGGTGATCAATTTTGAGGATTAAAAGGGAATGATTCTTTTGTTAAAGGATGTGATTCATTTTCAATGACTAGAGTTTGCATTCAGATATGAGAAAACTCTGATGTTTTATAAAGTAGAAGTAATTTTTTTTAAGAATTCGTAGTTAAATTTTGTTTTCGATGAAGATACCATAATTTTTAGGATTCATGAAAAGGAATTTAAATTTTCTTCAATTTATATAGCTATCTTTTTGAATTGTCCCCCGGAGGGGGATTTTAATTTTTATTTGAAAATTATTAGTGATGAGAAGTAAAAATAAGAAGTGATTATGTATTAATTATTTTTAACAAGGGTTGTAAAAAAGGTGATGTCTATGGACCTTACTCCTGACAAAAGAGTCCTTATGATGTTCATTAAGTCTAGGATTTTTCCAATAATGACAGAAGTAGAGAAAGTTTTATACCCTAATATATACGTTATATTTTTGTTTTTTAATCAAACCAAGTTCAAATTCCCTTGGTTTGGGATATGTATTGAAGTCACTACAGTCATGTTTGAGTTTAATAATAGGTTTCACACTCTTAAGTGGGATAGTACTCCACTGAATGTGCTTATAAACAATCAATGATATTTGACCAGTCAAATGACATCAAATAAATCCTGTTTGGGACAAGTCATTTATATGATCAGAGAAAAATTAACAACATTTATTCAGACCTAAGATATAAAAAATGGGTTCTTAAAGGTGAATCTGGTGGAGACCATAAAGGTTGGTCTAGATTAAAAGAAGCTACTTCAGGAATGGAAAAATATATTCATCAATCATTTCTAGAATATACTTGTTATGTTTCATGGAATCTATAGTATTGTTCAAATTCTGGCTGCATCAGCTGCTACTCATAGAGATATAGACCAAGGAAGCCCTTCATATGCAATCCCCTCATTTTTAAGAACATTTTTGTTATTATTGTGTAGAAATCCTTAATTTTTAAAGAATTTTATCCTCCCAAATATTTTATTTTATTTACCTTATTTTTAATTTTTTTTTCATTTTATAATGGTTACTTTTATTATTGTGTTATTTATGATAAAATTTCTACTAACTAATCACAAAACATATTTTTCTAAAAGTATAATATAACATTCATTTATAGTTAAATGAAAAATTAACTATGGTTTATAACATCAATTAATTAAAAATTGTATTTTTGATATAAAAAAGGGGTATAATATTTGAGAACAAAAAAATCATATTTTGGGGAAAATAAATTATCAGATTTCCAATATAATTTTATTTTAAATCTAAATAGTACTGTTTAATTGAAAGCATAAATTATTTTCATTAACAATGTTTACAATATCATATTTTATGTTAATTATTTTATATGTTTTGTGATCATAATAAAGGGGGATATTGTCGGTCATGTGTTGTCTCAACAATACTCAATATTAAATATTTATTTTGATACTCAAAAAGACCCTTGTACGTTCTTTAATTAAGTTACACTAAGTATGTTTTAGGAAACTATATTAATTGTTTTTTATATTTTTGAAGGTATATATAACTACATGATATATTATGGAAACAACGTTAAAACCATATGTTTTGAAAAGGAACAAATGGATCATCATCCCTAAGCTACAGTGAACATTTTACGTGTGGATCACCAACCCTATGCTTCATGGAAATTTTTACTTATGGAATATGAACTGTACACTCATTATTGAGAATATTGGTCAAAAAACATATGTTATGTAATGGAAAGGCATATAGATCTTTATCTCTGTATTTAATTCTGAAATTTACTATTCATACTATATGTTTGGAAACGTGAAGTTATAGTTAATCGATGCTACATTATGGATTTTATACTGACATGGATGAATGTAAGGATCATCATCCCAACATTACATTGATCTTTATGCTACATAAACAAAACATATGCTACCCAATGGAAACCTATGAAATGAAAAAGGAACCATAATCTATGAAGCTCAACCCTATGTTGTTTACTTAGTAGTGGAGTTTTAAATTTTCAATTTCATTTGATTTTTGTTAAATAGTACTGACCTAATATTAGGCTGAGTGAATCTATTTTACAACATAATCAATGCTCATTGTGTTCGATTCAAAGAATTTTTTTATTATTAGTTATCTACTTGTCATTTGGGAAGTTATGAATTCCCTAATCAATTCAATTTTAAAATTTCATGGCCTTTTAGGTATCTTTCATGGATCTAGAATAATGAAGAAAACCTTCTGCTCTATATATTCTTCCTGTAAATTAGTTTCACGATATGGAATTTTTGAACATCATATATTTTTATAAACATATAAATTATGGTGAAATTATTTTACAAATATGATTCAAAAAATGAACATTTTTGAAAGAGGACTATACTTTGGAGAAATACATGTTATATCTCTTCCTACTGTAAGATTTCTACTACTGTTTGCTGCTACTTTTAATCGAAGATCTTTCTACAACTGAAATCATTTCAGAAACATCCATTCTTGTATAATTTCATTTTTTTAATAAGATTATCCATATACTTTCTTTTTTTTTTCCAAAATATATTTTGAATTTCAACCTATATAAAAAATTCAAACTATTTTGATTTATTCGGAGCTTCAACTACACATACTTAGGTGCACTGAAGTGTCAGCTTCTTATTCTAAGCTATGGGTATGTGGTTTTCTATTAAAGAAGAAGATGAAGGCACTATTTTTAGCCTTTTTGTAAAGGTTTAAACTTCTTGCACTCAGTTTTGGATTTTTTTCTCTTACGATACGTGGACTATTCTAGTGAATTTCACCAAGCTTTCAAGGATAGTGATTGGTGGAGTGGATTAAAGGATCATTATGCCCCAAACCCACTATAAAAATTTGTCTTATTTATTTATATTAATCTAATGATCATATTTCTTATATATAAAAACACTGAATATCATCCTAATTCATAAAAGAATTCAAAATCCATAATTTTGAATCTTTTCCGAATGTCGCAATTCACCCCCTCTTGTGTTACATTCTATTTTTCTGACCTAATAATAAAAGGGAACTCACCCCTAATCACACATCTCAAGCCATTTTTATCTTAAAACCTCTACCATAATTTATACTCATTGTTAATAGATACATTGAATTAAATATGTTCCTCCTAAAAGAAAAACCATAGGGTCCCTAAGAAGTGATCTGTAGAAGGATTCTCCAAGATAATGTAATCACCTCAATGAATATATTTATTATTATTTCCTATTTTAAAACCTCCAATTATGTTTGAACTATTATATTATAATAACACCAATATCACCCTTAAATTGATGTTTTTTATATTTATGGAATAGTATTAATCTATATAATTCGACATCATATGGGATACAAATCCATCCCTTGTTTGTATGGTGGACTACCACCTCAAAGAACATATATAATTTGTATTCTATCATAGAATGATATAGATAGTCATAATAATTGAAGTAATAAAAATATATGATAATCAGGAAATTATATTGATTTTAGAAAATTAATACATCATCATATTGTTTTCCATTTCTCCCATTATAAGATTTTTCTCAATTTTAATTCATTAAAACATGTTATAATTTTTTTTAACTAATTAGTTTTTATATTTTATATACTACAACTTTTACATTTAATACCATAAATCAATCATAAATCGTGGTATTCTCATATTTAATTTGAAATATTTCATTCAATGGGATTTTACATGAAAATTACCAAGTTGTAATTAATTCCATAACCCAATTTAAATTTTTTGGGTTATATTACTTATTTATTGTATTTTATATTCTTACATTATGTGTGGAAGTTATTTTGATTATATTATGTTTTATTTCTTATTTTGATATGTGTATTTACATTTGATAAACAAAATCAATTCATTTATTAATTCCCATTTTAACGTTATGATATTTTGAAGGTTTACTGATCTCAAGTTGTCTTCTTTGTAAAATGTGTCATTTTATTCACCTATCTTATTTTATAAGGTATTTCTAGTACCCATTGTATATTTTATACAATGAATATCTTGATATTAATTCTATTTAATGTTTTATTTTATTTAATTCATTTATTAAGTCATAAAAAACAATGGGTACCATTGTCATAGGAGATCTATGATTAATATCATTTTAGTTAAGATTGTTTACACTTGAATTTCCCTTTAAATAAATTATTATATCATTTTCTAATAAACCCATTCATTTTATTATCTTTTAAATATTCATTATGTTTTATAGAAATAATACCTTTTAAATCTCTTTAATATTTAAAATGATTGATAATTGGTTTTGTTACTACATGTTTAAAACCATTACACGTTAGGTTAAGTCATGACCATTAAATGGGAATTAGGAGGTAATAGATTTTGTATCAATTTACTATAAATGATAAATATGGTAATTTTATGCACCTAATTTCAATATTTGGTTTAAATACGTCCTCTTTTATATATAATATTAGGAATACATCATAATTTATGGTATTTTATTTTTAATTTGAATTAATTCCCCAATGAGGATTTGAATTTAAAATTAACAAGTGGTAAATAATTTCATAACTAAATTGTCTTTCATTGGGTTACATTAATTCTACATTAAATTTGATATTTTATGATCATATTTGTAATGAATTTTTGTTATATTAAGTTAAAGTTTCACTTTTCTTATGATAATTTACTTCTTATGAACATAATCGATTCACATACTAATTTTCACTTCGACATTATGATCATTGTAAGGCTTCCTCATATAAAATTTTATTCTTTGGGATATATGTCATGTTATACACCTATCATATTTTTAGTGTTATATCTACAATTCATTTGATATTATATATCATGAATATCATTATATTAATGGGTTATATCTTTTCAATTCTGGGTATTCCATTCATGGGGATCAAAATTCAAATGTAACTAAAGATGTAAGATATTTATACTTCAATCTCATTTTTATCAGGATTATTTATCACTGAATTTACATCAAAGGAAATTATTTTATCATTATCTAATATAACCCATTCATTATTATCCTCTTTTATTGATTAAACTTTCACATTATAGTAAAATTTTCCAAAATTTGGTAGATTAATGGTTTGATAATTTGTTATAAAAAAATGGGACATTATTTTACTCTTTGGTTGAAAATACCTTCATTGAAAATTTAATTTTTATAAGAAAATTATCTAACATAATTTTTTAAAACATAAATTAAATTTAAACCATAATTATATTAAAAAAACCAAATCTTTATGTCATTTCACAAACATGGTAATTTTTAATTTTCTTACAATGATATTAATGGAATATTCAGTTTAAAATAATAGACATAAATTTTTTTTTGTGCCATCATGATCACTAATTTCATTGAATCTTCATTTAAAATATTAATATGTTATTTTTTTATAGAATTGTTTTCTCTAATATTATATATAATTATATATTTTTTAACATTTATTTAAAATATAAAATGAAAATTATCCAATTTTTTTTAAATATTTTTAAAAAATATTTTTTCTCCGACGTCAATAACCCTTTATTTTACGTGTACTGCACTGGAGGTATATTATAATGGTACCATACATATTAATTTCTTAGATAGTTTACAATAAGTTTGACTGTGGAATGTATTTAAATTATCATTGCAATTTAATTTTTTAATCATTAGCATTATGTTAAAATTTTCAATTTATTTTGATTATTAGACATTACACTTCCCCTAAATATCAATATTAATTATCATTGATATGATTATTAATTATTGTTTATATCATTTAAACATACCTTTTTTAAATTTAATGTTATATGATGGATTAAGAAAGTATTTATATTTTATATTCAATATCCAATACATACATTTATTAATAAGTCATATTTTCTAGGAATTAATATAATATTTTGATTTATAAGAAATTTGTTGGAGTTGATGTTATGAGTAAGTCCTATTATTATATTTCTCCCCGATTCATTGATTTTCTCAAAAAGAGAATTAGAAATATATCATTAAACTAGCATTTACCCATAGTTCTAAAATATAATTTGAATGGTATTAATGGTATATAAATCATTTTCTCTGGGATCATGTTATCCAATATTAAGAATTTCAATAATTAATAATTCAACAATTATTATCCAAAATATTATTTATATGATATTATACAATGATGTATTTTTTTTTAAAAATGATTGATTAAATACAACATTTTTTTTTGATATTTACCAATCAATTTTGATTATTCCCTATTGATTATGATTTATTTATTCAAGATTCCTTCCTCTTTTTGTACATATTACTTATTATCTAATCTCCCCCTTATTTTCTTTCCCTTTAGAACAATATGATGAAGGAATCATAGAATGAGTTCAAGGATGAAGTTTTTTTCCATTCAATATTTCATTTCGTGTTTTAAAATGAAATAAAATACTCATCTTGGTTTCTTGTTTAAAAAATTAATAAAATATTTAGTCTATTGGGATGAATTTACTTGTATGTAGCACCATTTTAAAAATTATACCACTAACTCTAGGCTACTGGGGTAGGTTTGTTAACATTGGCATCAGATAAGGATAATTTGAAACTATGGTAACTGGATTTATTAAAACATATATCATTTATCACAACCATATTAATATCATTTTGGATATTTATTGAAAAATGTCAAAAAATATTGTTGGGGAAGAGATTATTTTTCCCCAATATATGAATCCCTATATGGAGACTAAATTTTGAAATTGTTTTATTAGAGTTATAGTTATGGTTCATAAATCTAAGAAGGTATCATTGGGATATGACTTGATCATCCCCTGGTATATATAAATGGGCTTTATGAGTTACCAAGATTGAAAATTGTGGGGGATATGATTTTGATAGTTTACATTTTTATTTACATACCATTATGATGAATTTGAATAGATGATGACCATAAAAAACCATGGTTAAAACTAATGTTTATTAGTTTTTTAGGTTTCAATTTTATCATATATTTCAAGTAATAAATAAACAATTTGAGGTTTTATGTTATAGTGGATTAAAAATATTATAGATATTTTGGGAATCATTTTTGGGAATATAACTCTTTGATTTAGTATATGTTTGAGTGAAAGGTTTATATGAGGAATATTATTTTTCTATTTTGTGGAAGTAAATTTATGGATACTGAAAACCAACAGGATTAACATGAACATTGTCTTTTAATTAATAATATTCAATTATGATTATTAATTTTTTTTGGAATGAATAATCTATAATGATATCTATAGTGGTAAAAAATTGATTCAAGGAACAATTATATTTTGAAGATAATCATCGTTTTTTTGGAAACATTATAAGACTTATTTTAATATAGTTTTGGAAAAATGATATCTCTTATGATGGGTGACAACCTATTATATCTAGTAGGGCTGCAAGGCTTGAACCAACAATTATAGGTAGATAAGTGTTTATTGTCTACAACTAGTCTGTGTGAGGTACGAGTTAAAATGTTTTTTTTTAAATAATTAGTTTTATGATTAATTTAATTTGTAATTTGGAAACATATTATGGGAATAAATATTTAGGACTTCGAGATAATTAATGATATTTCAGGAGATGTTGAATTGGATTGAGGTATATAAAACCACTCGGTTTCACATAATTGATTATTTAGGAAGAATGCAATTACTATTTTAGATATATATGATAAAAGTAATGAGACTAAATTTTTAGTGAAAAAATTCTATGATATTGAGAATATTTAATTTAATTGTGATTTTAGTTTATTTATTTGTTAAATAATTCAAGATGAACAATTAGCAACAAAAATTAAGTAAAATGTATTATTTCTCCATATAATGGTTTATAAATTTTTTGTTTTACCTTGTGGAAACCATATCAGTTTTGGATAATATTAAAACACATTAAGAATATATTATTATTATTTTATATTACTTACAATCTATTAAAATAGTATTTTAGTTATTAAAGAATCTAAATTCATTTTGGATATTTATTTCATTGTGTAAGTGTTGCAGTGGAAATTGATTTAACCATAACCAAATGATGAAATTTTTTATATGAAATTGAAAGATATAAGGGAATTATATTTCCATATATTTTTATTCAGTAAAATAATTTCATAACATTTGTAAAAGGATATTGAAACAAAATATATATCCCATAACCCTCATATCTGATGAATTAAATGGTATTTTCAGTCATCATTGATTTATGGTTTTCATGTTTTTTACAATATCCTTATCAATCAGTTTATTTTGATCAATGATCTGTATTACTCTCCATAATTATTTCCTATTTTATTCTATGTCTATATTATCACATACAACCAATGTTATCATAGTTGTAAACTCAGATAATTTTTATTCTAGATAAAATTCATATTACCCATTCTCTTTTTTAAGATGTAGTTTGGTTAACCATTTCTTCATTTTGGATTTTGAATGGTGAATTTTTCAAAATTTAAACCCTTGATTTTAAAGATCATGATTAAATTTTGAGGATGTAATTTATTTATTATGGGAGAATGTAGAAACTAGATATTTTTATTAATATTTATTGTAAATAAATTCCGTATCTTTTATATATTTTGATACATGCATCCATAATATTTTAAGAGTAAAATTATGTTTCCTAATGTATATGACATGAAACACCAAGTCTAAACAAACCATGACATTATATTTAAATATTCTTAATTTAAACAAGTCATTGAATTCGTGGGTAATAATTGGACTATCAAAATTATTATATATATATAGTGGTTTCATAATCAATAAAAATTTATTTATAAATTTATAGTAAATAATAACACAAAATTTCAATAATTCCATTTTATGGTCTAAAATACATCATCAATAAAAATGGTTTTTTTTTTCATATTATTTTTTTCATTATAATAATTTTATAAAACATATCATATTAAATTTTATAAAAATAATATCATTCTTTAAATAATTATATCATAATTATCTTAAGTTGATGTTTTGGGAATTTTCTAAAAAAACAATTCAGTGAATATTGAAAATAAAGATTTTTCAAATACTATTATATATTTTCAATAAATTTACTAATTTTAAAGTACCATTATCTTATATTATTATTTTAAAAATAAGAAATCACTATTTAGTTATATTTAAAATATATAATTAAATTTGAATCATCTTCATAGCCAATTGTGGTACAAAATTATTTTTTGGATTAAAAACACATTAATTTGAAAACTATTTTGAAATGCATAATCATATTCGATTTTAATTTATTTAAATAACCACTAATTAGGAAAATATTTGAAATTATTTTACACATTAAATATATCTGTATATTAATATAAATCAATATAATTATGATCACTTCTCATATAGTTAATTAAACAAAATCCTATGCTTGAAAAATATATTTTCTGAAAAAATAGTTTTTTAATATTATTTATCAATTTATATTAAATTACGATTTTCCACATTAATAGGATTAATTTTGTTAAATGTATTCAATATTTTGAATCTAAATAATCAATATTATATTATATTTTCAATTTTATTTTCTATCCCAATGATTAATAAAAACAGTAAGAAAATTTACAATAGTTATGTTTAATGTAACGACCCCAGACACAGATGCCTGAAGCTTGTGCATTACATTATTATAGTTTCATAGTTAAATTGGATCTAATTAATAAGAAATGATAAGTTTAGTAGTGTTATATAACCAAATATATACATGATACCCATTTTACATTGGTAATAAAAAATAAAACACAGTACATAAAAAAATAAAATGCTAAGCATCCATGAAAACTAATCCAAAGGATTCATCTTCATAACCTGGGGAATGATAAAAAAGTAGTGTGATCTCAAATGATCTGTAAGGGTTAAGTATATATGAATATTTCATGAATCATTAAATAATAAGCAGTATGGAATGGTAAGTGATAAGACACACATGCCATTTACATAACTCAATCGCCTGAATAGATAAGGCATAATCAACATTTCAATGTAAATAACTGAAAATAATTTCTATGTAATAAATATACTCATAATAAAATTCATCCAGATATAATATCATTTTGAAATTATCATAGGTAATAATGACTAAATTCTTAATGATATAAATGATTAATTAAAGAATACTATGATCTTTGGAATTATGATACCTTTAATGGGAAGACCGTTCACAATAGAGTTTAAATACTACTAATAGAAACTCATTTAATTTGGCCAATTTTTTTTTATCATGACACTTACCGATGCTTAGAGGGGTGATATTATACCAGTTTCCACCCTTCACTACAGGTCCATTACATTTTTCATATATAGAATAATAAAAATAATTATGTCAATATGTATTATCGTTTAATATATTTATTAAGTAACAGATATATATTTATCAAACATTCCCCAAATAATCAAGTAACATTCAAAATAAATTCTATTTGTAAAAATGGTATACAATTTAGGAACCAATCACATCCATCAAACAATAATATGGAAATTTTGAAGAAAATATATTTCTAACGACAAATTGTAACACACTAAAATTCTAATGTAATAACAGTGTATTTAATACCATGTATAACATGAAACACTAAACATAAGAAGGAATATAACATCCTGAGACATTAAGATATATTAAAAATTTTAAATAAATCTACTACATATCTTTTAATGCATGAAAAACTGAGTAATATTGTTTTACACCCAACATACTTTTTGAGTGGTTTATGTAACACACTACAATGACTTTCTTCAATGACTTGTGCTAAACGTAATACCATGATTTACCAAAAAAATATTATTCATATATTTTCATTATGTATAATTTGATATAAACAGCCCATTAATTTTGTGGTTATGAATTGGATTAACTAAAATAGTAAAATATATGGATGAATTCATTGGTTTGAAATTAATTATAAAAAAATATAAGAACCAAATGAATATAAATGGAATGATTTAAAAAAATATTATATTCCAAAGATATTTTATCTTAATAAATTATATTGATAAATAATATATATATATATATATATTATATTCAATCAACGATTTTTATGTTCATGCAATATATTTGATAGGTATAAGATAAAGATAAATCCAATTGTACGTTTTAAATTTTTTTTTTCTAAAAAGAAAACTTTTCTACAATTTAAATGAAAAAAAATTTAAATAAGAATTTTGATACTATAAATAATTTAATATAACAAAAAAACTTTATTTTTTAAATAGAAACCTTCATATTATGTTAGGGTAAATTTTTGGTTCTTTTTATGAAGTTTTATTTTATGATGAATGGTGAAAACTATTGAATTTTAATTGAAAAATACTTCATTATATAATTTATTTATAATTATAAAATATATTTTAAATTGATTATAATGTTATATTATATAAATTATCAATAAATTAATCCAATTTAGGTAATTAGAATCAATATCATTCTAAATTGGGAGATAAAAACAAAGAAAACGTTTGAATATTTTTAATTTAAAAAGCTATATTGTTGTCCCATCAGCAAGACTAATTTTAAATTGATGTCTACCACTAATGTGATTGGAATTTTTAAAAATGGAAAAATTATTTGGAATCATAATAATTTATAATTTCAAATGATTTAAACTTTCTTTTTTACCAAAATCATTAGTAAAAGTGATTAATATTAATTATAGTGATTAATAGAAAATTGGCATAAAAAATTATTAAAACATAGAAATATGAACAAAAATGACATAGAAATAGGTCAAAAACCATTTTATAGTCATATTTTTAATATATCCTCTATTTAAATAATTGGGTTTATTATTAGAAAAATGTGGGTGGAGTTCCCTTTTAAAAAATTTATAGAATACCACTCTACATCAACTATGAAAATTAAATCACTCCTCTAACATATTCACACATATAAATCACATTGTATCACCAAAAATTCTATTAAATAATATCCAAAAAACACCCTCATCCTAGAACCTATAATCAGGTATTAATCCAACCTAGGAATCCCTTTGGTACAACCAAAAGGAGTTACCTAAAAAGATGAAACATTCTTAAAATATGAATTTATGTTTTATTTCCTTTTCCACCCATTAAATTATTTTAATTCCCTAATTATATAATAAAATAATTATCCTAAATATGTTGTTATTTTAAGATTTTAACTTAAACCTTCCCACACTTCCATCAAATGGGTAATGAAATTACCGTTCGGGCATGGTGAATTACCACCTACTGAAATGATCTAGTTTGTTTTCGTCCAATACAGCCAATAATGTTAGTTCAATGTGGTTCAAAAACTATTCTTATATGATATATAGGATATTTATATTGTTTTAATACTATTTTTTTACAACTCATACCTTCATGCATTCCATTTTTGGTCCATACGATAACATTATCTGTGGACGCTTGGACTACCGCCTCCTCAAAACGATGTGATAGGTTCACACATTACATGGAATGTATTATTGATGGGTTTAATTAATAATATGATACATACATATAATATATATTATATTCATGACATAATTACCTTTATGATAATATAATAAATTATTTTCTTTGTTACCCTTTATTATAATGAAAAATTGATAACGTTGTTCGTGGACGTGTAGACTACCGCATCATCGATGTGATGTGATTCATTTTACATAACTATGATTATATATATAGGTTTATATGATTTAATAATATTCTCTTTATTATAATATGATGATTTTAGAAAGATAAATTTTAATTAACCCCTTTCCATAATGATCATTGAAAATGAGAATGTTACTCATGTGTACGTAAAACCTACCATCTCCATGATTGTAATATTGGTTCATTTTTATAAAAATATTTAATTAATGGTTTTAAAATAATTATTGTTCTATAATTATTATAATTATTATAATTATTATTTTCTATATGTTTTTATAATAATCCCTTTTACCATAGTTGACCTTGCAAAGTGATTCCGGAAACATAAATTGTATATGGCCAAAACACCCAACATAAACTTATGCGTTTAAGTTGTTGTTTACACCAATGTAATAAGTGAAAAAAGTAACGATAAACATGAAAAGGGTTCTGAATAATGTAAATAATTAACATAAATTTATTATTCTGGAATATATAACCACACGTTAAAAGTCAGATTCAAGGTATGGTATTGTTATCCCACTTTTTACATCTCAGAGATAAATTTTATATTCAGATATTAATTAATTTTTTGGTTTATATTATGACACTTTATGATATATTATATCAATAATACCTTCATCTTCATGGTTTTTAGTTTTTTACTTTTAATTATCTCATCATAGGGGTTCTGAATTGAAAATTACTAAGTTGTAAACATAATCTTTTCAATACCAGTTTGTGATTGTTAACATTCTAACTAAAAAAAATTCCTTATAATAATTTTAATTTTTTAATAAATATATATTAAAAATCCCAATTATCATGAATTTGATAATATTATTTCCTCTATAGTATACCATTTTTACATACAGTTTTCACTTTGACAGATATTTAATTAACTCAGGAAATATTGATAAACCATATATTTTACTCAATACTGATATTTGATAAATAATGTTTTGATTAATTTCAATACTTTATTATATATATGAGTAATTCCTTAAATAGGAAAGATATCAGTTGACTTCCATTTAATGAAAGCACAACGAGTTGGGGACCAGTTAATGCAAGCCATGTGATGCATCCGTAACCTCTTGAGATGAATCAGTTGGTCAACTCAGAATAGAATAAACTGTCTTCAGAATAAATCTTGATGATAAAGGTATCATGTTATTTGGAAATAATAGTTCAAATAATTAAGAATTTATATTATTTATAATTTAGTAATTATTATTATCCATGAGATTTTATATTTTACTTATATATGGATTCATTTCCATCATAGTTTATTTATTAAAAGAATTTTTTTAGTTATTTATCATGGCATATTGATTATGGATTATTGATATTTTTAAATGAAATGTGCGACCATTTATTTAATATTCTATTATTATTAACCTCATTTATTTTTTTGATTCCATTATACATATCCTTATTGATCATTTGAGATCACCCGTATTTTTTTTCTTTCCCCAAGATATGAAGAAGAAATAGTTGAATGAGATTTCGAGGATGTATGGTTATCATATATGTAATATGGTAATACAAAACATTTAACTGATAGTTTATTCTAGATTTTACTGTTTTTTTAATGAAAATTAAATATATAAATTCACCTTATCGGGCCTTATTAGAATAAGGTGTTATATTTGGTATTAAATAAATTTTAACGGTGACCATGGAAAATAGATTTATAAATCCTAGATTAGGGAAAATACCCCTTATATAGAATTTAAAGATAAGTATAGAATAAAATCCAATAATATTGTTATGGAATAGTTATGCAGATCTTCGTAGAAATACATCTATACTTGGATAATACAATGAGATATAGTTCTAGCACATATATATATAATGGTTAACAACTATGAAAAGGTGTGTTGGGCCTGACTCAACCGTAACCTGGTATTTGAAAATGGGCCTTACCACAAACCTCATTTGACACTTCTTGGGATAAGATTAGGATAATTCTTGTTTCCTTTAAAAATCAGTATTTGTGATTTAAAATTAAATATATCTCCAATGAAACCATGTTTTTGATTTTGAGATTAGAGATGCATTAATTTTTCCATTTATGTTATGTGATACTCCATATTTAAAATTAAAAAAGGTTAATAATTTTATGAAATAATCTAGTATGTGTTGCTATTTTGAAATGGTTTCTGGAAGGAAGATTGGTATGAATACTAAAATACAATGTAGAGGTTTACCTATTGAGAAATCTGATAACTGGTATTATAATTGAAGTTGTTATGGATATATTATGGAATATTGATCAGGTTATAACACGTAACCTTTCCTAGATGGATAAACTTGTTCCATAATGAAATTCACCAATGATGGCTCACTTTATGTGACATAGTCCCCCATCATTTCATGGGACTAATGACCCAATGGTGAGAAAATAATAGATTAAGACTTTGGAGAAGATATTATTTCAATTTAGATGTGGTGAAAAGGATATGGTTACACTTACTGTGTATTAACTCAATTTTGATGTTGGTTAACGGCAGTCATTGATCTAGAATACTAGAAAGGAAGAGGAAATATGACTTGTGGATTGGAATGATTTTAAGGTCACATTTTTTTACAAATATTTTACTAATGATAAATATACTAATAAAATTACGAAGTTAAATACTATAATTTAAATAGAAGAAAAATGTTTTACTATTATGAAGATACCTTTATATGATTAGAAAGTTATATTGTAGATTTTATATGCAACACAGAGTCTGTGATTGAATACTTTATTGAAGGTCTTAATCCCAATCTCTAAAAGTCACTGGTTTCTTATAATTTTTCATTATAAGAAGCGATTGTTTTATGTTCCATAAAAATAGAGAAGTAATTCTCAAGATTCAAAATATTCAAAGGGAAGAAAGAGAATAATATAAATTAATACTAAATAAAAACTAAAGGGAATAATGGACTGAAATATGTCCCATATGTAATAACTATGGAAATAATCATCCTTCAAAATTCTTGAAAGGATTGGGTGTTTTTTTATAAGTGTATAGAAAATGGACACTAGGAAAAATAATGAAAAGGGATGAAAGAAAATTCTATTATTTAGTGTCAGAACTAAAACAATATTTGGAACTACGTATATTTTAAGGACTTATATTTTCTCTAATTTTTTATAAATTAATTGGGAGAATTCTGAGACCTGGAATGGAGATGACGTGAGATTACAAGGCCCTGTGGGACTTGGATGATTCGATGAAAATGTAATTTTTTTAATAAAAAATGATGGTTGTTTTTATTTAAAACTATAATAACATCTAAACAGGTTCCTAGATCAGAAATTTGAGGGAACCATTCCATTCAAAGCAGCAAGTTTACCTTAGGTGGGGCACAACATCGACTAGTGCGGGTTGACTGTGAAAGCTAGAAATTGGACATAACCATTATTAAAATATATTAATAAAAAATATTTATTATATGGAATGAAGCTTTTCTTTTTAATGAAATCATTTTCATGAATTCAGGTTTATGACCATAACCAATGAATTTATTTAAAATTTTAATGAGAAGCATTATACAATGAAAACTGGTAGATTGAGGATCGATAAAAAAAATTTGAGATTTGAACATGGATCAAATAGCGACGGATCAAAGAATGATGACACAACATCACCCTTCATCAACGATCAATCCATACTCCAGGTAGAGTGTTTGATCTCTTTTGGATTTCCCCTACCTCTTAGTTTTAAATGACAAATGCATACCAACCCACAAACAATTTGATCCATAATTCATCCATTGTTGCAGGGTGTATAACTTCTTCTAGTGTGTTGATCTGATAATTATTACAGTGTGTTGGTTTTTTCTTCATGATCCCTATAACATAAACACATTGAGTCTATCATGAACAAGTGCAAGATATATTATTTGGGCATTCCTATTATTTTTAATCCTTCCCCAAATCATCTATGTTCCTCGTTCTTTGTGAATTTTCTGAAAGGATCATTTCATCTTCAATCCAAGGACCAACAACCCATGAATTGGAATCTAACACCGCAGTGATGACACAGTTGTGTGTCGGAAAAGGCAAAGCCTAAATCACCAAAGGAAGAAGGTTACATCAGTGAAATGAGTAGTGGCTCTGGCCTAGTAAAGGAGGATGGCACATTGAATAGAAGGTCATCGGTAGGGTGGCTGGTGGTAGAGGCAATAGTGGCCCAGTAAAGGTCAAGCAAGGCAGCGCACGGATCAGGACTAGCCACATATAGGGTTGTCAGTGGCAGAGGTGGAGTGCCTTTAGATGGGGACTGTGTGGGAGGATGCAGTAGAAATGTTTTCGGGCTAGTGGAGTGTGATGTGGGGTATATGGAATCCATGCAGTCTGGTCAGACTACGTGTACCAACCTGGGATGCGGCCATGGTAGGACACGTCAGGCACACAGGACTGCCCGCTTGGCAGACATGACCAAGAGAACCCGATCTAGATGGCCCATCAAGCTGTGCCCAATGGTCCATGACCAAGAGGCTTATCTCCGTGGGTTGATCATTTTTAGGCCTGTCCAAACTAGTTCAGTTTGATGAGACTAGGTTGGGTCAGTTTTGGTGGGTCAGGTCGGACTCGGGTCAGACCATTTTAGATAAATAGTTGTATCATTCAAACTGTTTGTCTGTTTGATGAGGCATTTATGAAATTGGTACCCTTTGGAATATTAGGTACATTTTAGATACTCTACGTTAGTGTTTTGGGATGTTTTTTATGATCTAATGTCATGAGGTGTTGGTTCTCCCGGAACAAGCTCACTATGAGGGGAATCTTACGGTTGGTTAGGGGTTAGTGACAACATGACATGGGGGAGGCATGAACTATTGATGCTTTATGCACCATAAATGATCATTGTGCCATCGATTCTTCATGATCCATCAAATCTATGTGTTACATAGATGCTTTATGAATCATTTGACACTCCATGCGACATCAACGTTCCATGGGCCATTGACACTCTATGTACCATCGATGCTCTGTATGCCATCAACACTCCAGAAAAAGTCAAAACTCGATGCTCCATAAATTCTCTAGGAACCAATGACGCTTTGGGCATTGTTAAAAATCTATGAATCCTCGACAATCCTTGAGTTATGGGGACTAGGAGATATACATACTACAACTAAAAATCATTCCCTTCATTCTTTAGACTTATAATTTTGTGAGCTTACTCTGTAGCTTCAAAGTGATTGTACTTTGTATTTTTCTTTTTTTTATATTTCATGTGTTTTCATTATGGTATACTATATGTATTCCTTCTTGGTATTTCTTTTGTGGGTTTGAGGTTTCCTACTGGGTATTTATTTACTCACCCATGCATGGTCTTTCCATGCATGATTCATGTCTTGTGCAGAAGATTAATTCTTTGACAGAGTCCTAGGTGTACTAGGTCTAGGTGGTTATTAGTGTGATAATATGGGCATTTTCTACTCTTATAGATGTAGAATGTAGTCTTACACCTACCCTTTAGGTTGGGTTTTCTATGGAAACGTTTGAAGAACTTTTGTATTCACCTTGAATGACTCTTCTTTCAGTGGACTTGTATTCTGGCCCTGTTTAATTTTAGTTTCGTAATACCATATTCAATTTTGGTATCGTAGTAGTTTGAATTATTGTTTACTTTGTGTATTTACATTAAATTTTTTTGTCTTGGAGATGTGTCCTTATGCACATGTACTAAGGATAATGCCACTTATTTCTGGTCTATTCATACCAGGTACCAGTTGTGAGCCCCTAGAATATCTGTGGCGGGATTAGTGTAGTCACAACACGTCCCCCTATAGGGAAGTGCATTATAAATTGTTATCAAAGGAGGTCATTTATATATTCTGTGATATTGGTTTGGGGAAATAGTGTTTTCTGTTTCGAGTTTGTATTTCAGACCAGGGACTCTAGTGTTGGGGTGGCGGCCAACATATACATACACCATGACTCTGAGTTCAGATTTTCAAATCATAACATGAAAACAATAGTTTTAGGGAAAATAAATGGTACATGAATCAAATAATATATTGAGTGTGGTATGATTTCTTTCTTGAGTCAGCTCACCAAGTAGACTCAATTTGTTATGGTACATCTTGATCTAGTTCACGATGCCTCCATATAGATATCTGGCTAGGATTTAGATGCATAATCATAAGGAAAATCCATCTAGTGTTGAGGCATTAGTATAGGGACAATTACTAAAGATAACACCTCTGAGTGGTTTAGTGGTGACACCACCACCCAGAGAGCAGTAGTTAGTACCAGCACTACCCCTAGAGGATTGAGACGTGATGATTTCATTTCATGATTTCTATAGGTAGTTAACTTCCAATTTTATTGGTGATATAGACCCATAGGAAGATAATAATTGGATAGAGGTAGTTACAAGTATCTTCCACCTTGTGAGGAAACTTCCGACCATATGGAAGTTATGGCTGTGATCCTTCTTCAGGGCTTAGTGGGGCGATGATGGAGCTTAGTGATCTAGAAGCATAAAAAGATGAATTTATCCAGGGTATAATTTTATGTCCTCTTCAAGGAGGAGTTATTTAAAGTGAAATTCTGCTGAGTGAGAATACAGGAGACCCTTTATATATAGTAGGGAAGTCAGACTGTATCAGAGTATTCGGTACGATTTATAAATCATTCTTGCCACTCCACGGTCTGGGTGAGGGAACCATTCTTTGGATCCCATAAATATGAGCTGGGGAAATACTGGTAGATCATGGAGTCCATGATATTCCTTAGAATCCCTATATATTCTTAGGTACTGGAGAAAGCCCTACTGTTGGTGATCTTTCTGGAAAAGAATATTCTTGTAGTGGGAGCTTCCAACAGGCACCAGGCAACTGAGTCTTCAGAGTTAGGTATCCGAAATCATATGTTGGTACCCAATAAGGTCACAAACTCCATGAGATGACCAAAAGATTCAGGATCAATGGTACAAGGATCATAGGGCATATTGTTTCAGGTGAAGGACAAGTTGTGCTACTCAGGCGGTGGTTGGGGACTTCTGGCTCTAGATTTCTCAACTCACCATGCTGATGAAAAAAAGATTATTTAGGGACCACTGAGGTAGAGGAAGAGGCCCTGAGAGTTTTATAGGAGTAGTTAAAGAAGTATTTGGTGGGAAGAGGTTCAACGTATTACCACCACCGCCCCCAGGTATTCCACGATGAGTCAGGGAACTTATGGACATAGATGAGTCCATCTTTAAGAAATTGAGGGATATAACCGTAGTGAACTAGAGATTATTAGACGTATGATATATATATTTTCCACTCTAGTTATAGTTTTTATAGACATATGTTCCAGTTACACTTTTCTCACCATGACCCCTATTTGATACATGAATATTCCAATGGAACTGTTGAATTGTTCTCGTAGGTGGTGGAATAGGTTCAACATATTGCCACCACCACTAGTCCGGGATCATATAGACATGGATGATTCAAGATTCAAGAAATGAAGGGTTACGATCCCAGTGCTCTAGTGATTAATAGACGTATGATCAATGTATTTTCTACCATAGTTATAGTTTTGATAGACACATGATCCAGTTACACTTTTCTCACCCTGACCCTTGTTCGGGACATCGATATTCTAGTGGAACTGTTGACTCGATCATTATTCATAGAGACTCTTATAAGGGGAGATTCTATGATGAAAAACAGTGTTACCAAAAATATTCCATTACTCTAAGGTTCGGATTTTTATTTGGGATCACTAGGTGGTGGCGTCGAGGCCATATGACTAAATTATTGGCATGGATATGATATAAGAAGTTCGTTCCAAGATTGAATGTTTTATGTGATAATTATGTTATGTCCATGGTGATGGGACCAATTTTTATTTTATCAGAAAAATTTAAATACATGCAGTATATGATGGACTTACTCGTATGAGGATTTAGCCAATTTCACATCTCTTGCCTAGCCTAACCCTCATTGTAGGGGATGATAGGACTCAATAGTTTCCTACAGGGGTGGTGTAGTATGAGTACGTCTTTCCTAAGGATGTACCTAGGATACCTCTCCATAGGGAGTTATACTTCTACATTGACATGTACCCCATGATGGCACTGATATCTACACCTAAATATTGAATGGTTCCCGTAGAGCTTTGTGACTTGATGGTACAGCTGGAGGACTTGCATAAGAAGGGATTTGTGAGACCCAGTGTTTCACCTTAGGCGGCCACAATTTTGTTTTCCAAGAATGAAGATAGGAGTTTGAAGTTATGTGTGGAATTCCGACACCTAATTCTGGTGACCATGAAGAACAAGTATCCACTACTAAGTATTGAATACCCCTTAAATTACATAAAGGGAGAAAGGTGGTTCTCGACGATAGACCTCAGATCAAGTTATCACCAGCTTTGAGTACAGGATGAGGACATCCTGAATAGCCCCATGAAATAATTGGTGATATCGTTCAGTGTGATGGAATCCCTAGTAGTGTTCATTGGACTCATGAATAATATTTTTCTGGACTTACATAGTTCGATTCATCATGGTATTCATTGATGACATCGCAGTGTACTCAAAATCCCAGGAGGAACATGTGACACACTTGAGGATAGTCCTAAACAAACATTGAGAGCACAAAATTTGTGGGAATTTCTTGAATTATCGTTTCTGTATTTGAGAGGTACACTTACTCGGACAAGTAATTTCATATTGGGATCCACCCAAGAGTTTTCATGAGGTAGGAAGTTTCCTTGGGTTGGATGTGAACTATTGTAGGTTTGTGCCTGGATTTAATAGAGTAACATCATCTTTGATAATTTTTTTAATGGACATCCTTTCATGTGGACAGAGAAGTTCCAAGAAAGTTTTAAAGAATTGAGGAAAAGAACGACAAGAACGCCCATCTTGATATTACCATATGAGGGATTGAAGTAAATGGTGTTCTATGATGCATTAGGAACAAGGTTTGGTTGCTTCCTGATATAGGGGAAAGTGGTTATTTCTTATGGTTTCCACCATTTGAGGAACCACGAGTACAATTATGCAAACCATGATCATGAGCTATCAGTGGTAGTATTTACTTTGAAGTTGTGAAACCACTACTTGATGGGTGATTGGTTTTCTATATACCCTGACCAAAAGAGTATCAAGTATATATTCTCTCAGAAGTATTTGAACTTGACAAAATAGAGATTCCATGAATTTGTTTTAGGAATATGACTTTGAGATTGTATATAATTCTGGGAAGGGGAGTGTAGTGGAAGATATTCTTAGTAGGATGTAAAAATTTCATTTTTTGAGTGAGGATTCATTGAGGTTGGTCGCATTACATATATACTTTATGGATGGGGAAGGGAAAGCTAATGTATAGTCAATGGTGGTCACCCATCCACTCTTATAGAGATTCATGGAGGCATATCTTGAAGACACCAGATGTGAGAGTTTACATGCTCAGATGTCCATATGGAATTCCCCTGATGGATATTAGAATGGTGGGGAGCACATTGTTATTTTTAGAGGATGAACAGTAGTACTAATGATGTTGCAGGAGGAGGTCTAGAGGGAGTTCCATACAACCCCTTTAGTGGAACATCCATGAGTGGAAAAGGTGTATCAGTACCTCTAATGTCAGTTCTAGTGGCAGTGGATGAATAAAACAGGGACATAGTTCATTTCTCTTTGCCCCGATTGTCAGAAAGTAAAGGATGCACACTAGGTTTCAGTGGGAAGGACCCAATCACTTGAGATTCTAGGGTTGAAGTGGTATGTGATATTAATGGACTTCATGAAGGGCTTACCATACATATATAGGGGACACGATACTATCTGGGTGATTTTTTAAGGACTCACTAAGTCATCCCACTTCCTACCAATCTATGAGTATAGTTTAGTATAGAGATTGAGACACCTCTACATACAGTGAATAGTTTGAAATCATGGAGTGCCATAGATGATCGTTTTAGACCCTAATGCTCATTTCACATCATGGTTGTGGAAGGGATTGTAGGAGGTTCTTGGGACTCAGTTTCATTTGAGAATGAAATTTCTTCCCCAGATAGATGTCTATACGAAAAGGACTATACATGTTCATGAGGACATGCTACATGCTTACATCATATACTTTGGATGTAGTTGTGACATCACCTACCACTGTTTGTGTTTTTATATAGCAACATATATCACTCCTCCATTAGTATGGCATCGTTCGAGGCATTGTATGGGAAACCATGCAGATACCCACTATACTGGACTATCCCAGGAGAGTAAGAACTCATGGGTCCAAAGTTTGTGTGGGCTACCACTGAAAAGATGCAAATCATCCAGGAGTAGATAGGGACTCAACATATCATACAAAAGTCATATACCGATAATAGATAGAGGTCCATGGTGTCCAAGGAGGGATATCATGTGTTCCCTCGGGGCTCAGATCGATAGGGATTGTTGGGATTTAGCTATGGAGGAATGTTATCTCTGAGGTACATCATCCCTTTTCAATTTCTAAGTAGAGTTGGAGAGGTTTCATAGCACCAATATCTACCCCCATAGTTATAATAGGTGCATGATTTATTCAATGTGTCATAGTTGAGGAGGTACATGATTGATCCATCGCATGTCATCAGATTTGGAGAGCTGGACATTAACAATGGAGAGACTTTCATGGAGTATCTGGTAAAGATCAAGGATCGACAGGAGCAGACCCTTGGTGGGAAATAAATTACTTTTGTGTGCCTCAAGTGGCAGTATGGGAATATACTCGAGATCACTTTGGAGTGGGAGGCTCAGGATCATTCTCATTACTCTCATGGTTTTGTCGATGAACCTTTGGCATGGCTTTAGGGGATGTAAATTCATAAGTTTTGGAGAATGAAATGACTCACATTTTGGTGAGATTTATTTTTATATGTTAACTATAAAAATTAAAAGTCCAGGAATTGATATGGAGTGAGTTTATGAGGTCCATTGTGCCCAAAAATGATACAATAAAAAATTTTAACTTTTTAATAAATCGTGTGTATAATTTTTCATTAATATAGAAATAACATCTCAACTGGTTCCTATATTATAAATCTAAGGGTATCATTTCATTCATAGTAGTGAATTTACCATAGGTGGGTCCTAATATCAACTAGTGTGGGTCAAATTTGAATGTTAGAAATTGGGCGTAACCATCATTAAAATATTTTAATAAAAATATTTTATTAGACACATTAGATTTTTTCTTTTTAATGAAACCTTTATCATGAATAAATTTTTATCACCATAAAACTATAATTCCCTTAAAAAGTGATGGAGAACCACTCTCCAATGAAATATAGCATATCAAGGATTGACCATGGTGAATTTTATATCAAAACATCGATAAAAGAGAGATAGATCGACGAATGACGATGCAGCTTCTCCCTTCATCAATGATCATTACAAACACAAGGTATAGTGTATGATATATTTGTGACTTTATATCCCACTAAGATTCAAATGAAAAATGTGGACCAACCCATAAATAGGTTGATTTGTAGTTTTTACATTCTAGTGGGATGGATAACTGCTTGTGTGGTTTTGATATGGAAATTAGGACTATGTGTTGGTTTGTTCTTTGTGATACCTTTAACAAGAACAGATCGAGGCCAACACGAAAAATTAGATGATCCATTCTTTGGGTGTTCCAATTATTTTTTACTCTCTCCCCTGATATTCTATGTTCCTCATTCTCTATGAAATTTTATAGGAGGATTATTGCGCATTCAAGTCGGGGCACAGTGACCCATGAATAGGGATCCAACACTAAAATAATGTCGTGGATGTGAGAAGGCGAAGGAACGATGAGAATAACCAAAGGATGTGGGTTATGGAAGAAACTGGTGTAGTTGATCTAGTCGAGTCCAGGAGGAGGGTGTATCGAATAGCAGACCGCCGGTAGGGTGGCCGGTGGTAGAGGCAGCAGTTGCCTGACAGGGGCTGGGAAAGGTGGAGCGTGGAGCAGGATGGGCCACGAGCAGGGAGGCCAATTGTATGGATGGAATGTGACCTGGTAGGGAATTCATGGAAGCCCAAAAGAGCGGAGACTATGGACGGTGACTAGGGGGCATACAAGAGGACACAACAGTGGTAGATGCAAAATGCAGTTGTCTGTGTGGACCAGAGGCTGCTGGCCAGTGGGGTGAGACGTGGGGGACGTAGAGGCCAATTGGTTGGGGGAGGACCACATGAATCAAGAGGGGATGTGGATATGGAAGTTAATGTTTTGCACAATGTTCGGCCCACTGGGCTGGCTGGACTACATAAGTTGGGCCTCTCAACTAGCCACACAGGATAGACCCTACAGTCCGAGCCCAACAGGTCCATCGAGCCATTCACAATGGGCTGAGTGAAGGGGGTAGAGCCAGTTCGGGCTTAGCTGAACTGGGTTGGGTTGGGTCAGATAGACAAGGTTGGGTCTGGCAGGTCAGATCAGAGTCAGACTATACCCTGGTCATATCTTTTCGAAAAAACAGTAGTAGAAATCAAGATGTGTGTCCATTTTATGAACCATTTTCAGCGTTGAGACCCTTGAGAAGAGGAATTCCTTTTTACATACTCAAAGAGATTTTTTTTGAATTTATTTTATGAAATAATTTATTTAGGAGTAGGTTCTCCCAAAACAAGCAGAATCCTACAAATCATTGTGATATAGTGACTATGTGAAATGGGGGAGGCACGAACAATCAACACTATGTTCAACATATACACTATGTGTTCCATATATTCTTTATGAACTATAGACTCTCCATGTTCTGTTGACTCTCTGGGCTTCATCGACACTTCAGTATCCATTAACGCTCTAGCCCGCATTTATGCTTTCTGTTCCATCATCACTCCATGAACAATCGACGCTCCTTATTCCATTGATGCTCCATGCGCCTTCAATGATCTTTGTTCCATTGACACTCCATGATTCATTGACACTCTGTGTTCCATGGATATTGGGAGATATGTGGACTACAATTGAAAATCTGTCTCATAATTCTTTAGAATTATACCTATGTAAGATGACTATGTATCTTCTTAGTGATTTTACTTAGTGTGTTTCTTTTTTTGTTTACTTCATGTGTTTCATTTTTGTAATATATATTTTATTTCTTAGTGGTTTTTTCTTTGTGGTTTTGGGGTGTCCTATTGAGTATTGTCTTAGTCACCCTTGTAGTGTCTTTTCCTACACGTGTCGTGTCTTGTACAGATGACCGACGCTTTTACGGAGTCCTAGATGGACCGGGATGAGGTGGTTCTTAGAGTGATCAGATAGACATGTGGTTATTCTACGGCTTTGTAATGTTTTCCTACACATACCATTCAAGTAGGGTTATCTACAGATGAGTTTTAGGAACTTATTCATTCACTTTTATAGACACTTCTTTTGGAAGGCTTGTATTCTATCCATATTTACTTTTAGTTTCCTATTATCATACTCAGTTGTTGGTATCATAATAGTATGCATTATTTTTTTTCATTGTGTTTTTTACATTTCATCATTTTTGGGCTTGGATATGTGTGCATCTGTACTTGTACATAGGGTAAAACCTCTAATTTGTGGGATATGCCTACTTGGTTCTAGTTTCCAGCCGCTAGCCTATTAGAGGAAGGCATGGGGTGGTTAGGTAATATCCCCCTCTTGGACAGTTCGTGAAACAAATTAATTCTCCAAACATCAAGATAATATACCTCATAAGAAATTAAGGGATTAAGGTAGAACATGTGTTATTGAAACAATCAAAGTGGAATGTTTAATGTTATTTTGTATATTAATATATGAAATATATTGTAAAAGTATTTTATTTATTATTTTATCGTCATATAAATTATGAAATATAAAATTATAGTACTATAGTACTTTTTATTAAGGATTTTAGATCATATGTTGAATGGCACTATGAAAATTTATTTGGTAGAAAGTTAATAATTTTGGGAAACACCTGGTTGAGGGAAACATAACCCTTAATATGTTCCTAATGTTGATACAAGGTTGTTTGGATAAATAAATTATTGATTTGAATCAGTGATGACTACTTTGGATCTAATTAATTATTTTTTGAAAAAGTGGTTTATGCTATCATTGATGGAGTTCACAACACGTTTTGATTTATGAAATATATCCAATAACATGTGTTTCACTTATGAAATAATGAAAAATTCATATTATCAATAAATTTTAACATTAATTCAATAATTAACATGAATCAATATAATAAATGATGATGTTTTTTACATGTTCAATATGTAATGATTAAACATCTACATCATGATGATTGAAGGGTAATGGTATGTTCATTTTGTAAATTCAGGGACTTTCGTTCCAAATTGTGGGATCATAATCTTCGGGATTATTTAACCTAAAAGACCCCAAGATTTCATATTACATTATCTCTTTAACATAATATAATAACTTATATTCCACGCAACACCAACTTGGCTTGCGTTATATGCAAGAACGAGTTTCTATGAAACAACACGTTATTATTATAGTTATATAAAAAATTTATTTATTTATCAATTAAATATTTGTAACGCCCCAACCCTAGTTACCCAGAGTCGATGCATTATTACATAACATTGACATGATCTCAAGAAAGATCAAATCTAGAAAGACCGATTAGTTTAGTAGCCTTGGAATAACTAGATACATTAATAATGTATACATTACATCATAAAATGCAAACTACAATAATATAGTCTCCATAGTCCACACTCTTTTCCCCTCATACTATCCCTACAGGTTATTCATAAATTACTTCTTCACATCCTGAGAAAAATAAAACATAGAAAAGGGGTGAGCTCAAATGCCCAGTAAGGATAACAATATAGCGGAAACATTCATAAATAAGAATAATCATTTAATGCAATTTATAACTAAAACAAAAGTTTTTTAAACTTGAACTTCAACATAGTATGGAAAAAATGAAATGAAATAATTCCATTTACTTATTAACATGGATATTCTACTAATCGAATAATCACATGCAATATCAATAACCACTTTCATAATGATGGAATGCATAATGCCAGACGATCATAACCAAATAACCAAGGCCTCGTGCCAAGAATACAAATAAGATTTTTCCAAGGCCTTATGCCAAGACACTATTTTGTCTCATGAGACCTACCGATGCATTGAGGAGCTATAGCGGGCTCCACCCGTCACATATTAAGTCCAATGCATTCCCATATGAAAAGGTTTAAACATAACATAAACATTCATATTAAAACTAGCATACGAAATGTAAATACTTCATCCATAAACCATGAATGGTATAAAAATAACACATCCACGGTTAAACATATCACAAAACCTTTAATACAATATAGAAGTTTTGTATGATAATAAATCAACATCAAATAAGCATAAAATCCATCAAAGGATGTTGACATAGATGAAATCAAAACTCTTTTTAGAGAAATATCTCTTTCTATTTTGAAATCATTTAAGAGTCATATATTTATAAAATAAAACATTTTATTTGAAAATATTCTTATAAGCTTGTAAGGGAAGCTTCGACAATTTTATAATGGCGGAAAATATCCACACCTGCCATATAAGTTAAAAAAACATTATTACCTTAATTCTGTCGAAAAGGTTAAAAAGAACCTTATTTGGAAAACGACGGAATGATTCCTTTATAAACCTCTTATAAAAAGTCAAACAAGGGTATAAATGAATTTATCCCATATTCTTGAAAAATATTAAAAATGTTTTGAAATACATTTTTAAGAAACATGGATGTGGATGATAAAGAAATCCCAGTAGATTATTACGTATAAACAACCTCGGATAATGAAGAGATTGTGAAATAAACCCTTACCTTGAACTTTTCCTTGGTTAGGGGTAGGTTAACCTCCTGTATAATGGTGACATAATTTTTAGTAATTTATACAAGAATCATATACATTAATATGATATCATATCTGATCTTTTAACATTTATTTGTTAATAATATCTTAGTATTATCATTGTTTCGGGTGTTAACTTACTCGTTTTCTTTTATATGTTTTATTAAATAATCCATGTTTGTAATGGATAGGTTGTATATTATTCATATCTAGAATGATATCCAGTCCTTAAAAATTATTTTTAAATCATCAAATGATAATTATACTTGAATGGATACGATGGAGAACGAATCTCATCGCGTTCGTGGAGATGGTAGTTCGTACGTACGCACGAGCGACAATATCATTATTTGATATTAAAATAATATATAATTGGATGGTATATCATATATACAGAATCATTATGATGTTATATTTATTATTTACATGAATTGTAAATCATTATTATACCCATCCAAATAATAATATATTGAATAAGAATTACACCACGACGTGGATACGGTAAGCCGTACGTACGCACGTATAGTGACATGATATTCAAAAGGGTGGATAGAATACTGAATATGGTTGTACCATATTTATAATAACATAAATGTATATATAAGATACTGGAGTTATTATTTTAGAATGGTAATAACAAATAAAGAAGAAGTGGATGAAGAAAGGAACTTGAAAAAGGGTGGTGAAATTATTTCCTCTTCTTCGGGTAATTCCTTTTGATTTGATCAAAAGGGCTCCTTAGGTTGGATTTATGACTAAAGAAGGGACTCTAGGATAAAGTGAGGGAAGTTTAGAGAGTATTTGGGTAGAGTTTGGCTGAACCAAAAGGCTTTTATGGTGTGAATTAATGAGAAGGAGGAGTTCCCTTTTATAAGAGGGGTGAGGGGCACCTTTGGAAAAGCTAGAAATATTATTTTATAATAAATTCATATTCTGTTTTTAAGGGCTGAAAAGTGGATTATTTAAAGTTTAAGGTTGGGATAGGTCGAAAACCACTCAACCGATAGGATTTAGACAGATTTGGGTTACTATATTGACCATATCATTAAGTATTAACTCTTAGTTAATTAGTTTGACACTTACCATGTCACTTTGTATGTTTATATTATATTGTTAATAAACATACTATATACATCCAAGCGATCCCCAAGTGGTCCATTAATGATAAAAATATCATGATATAAGTCTCTTGGCCAAACCTTAGATTTTTAAAAATTCAATATCAATTAATAATATAATAATTGTTTTAAAAACTCTTTTATGTCAATTTTGACACTATTCAATAATTGACTTTTGTAAAAATTATAACAGAATGTTTACTTCAATAAAAATTAATTAAATAAATCCTCATATGTCATATTATCCTAGAAAATTAGTTTAATTCATTTAAAGTCTCAAATTATATTTATTTGGGTATTTATAATATCAATTAGTTTAATTTTTCACTATTATGGTAATTACTGCATCATCATTGTGTCATAAATAAATTAAATTATTTAATGTCTAAAAATTATAAATAAAATATAATTATGTAGGAACTATTTTTATCTTTCTAATTAATATTTATAGTAGAAAATTAAACATATATATCCTTATGTACAAATTGTTTTTCTAAAAGATATATGCTTATGTCATTTTTGTATTTATTTTAACATATTTAAAATAAAGTGTCCCTATCACCTACAAGTGGCTCCATGGGGTCCCAAAATCGACCCAAATATGCCCATGGTCGGTACTGTATCCACAAACAAGGTTTGGACACGTTTTAGGTTAATTTAGTATTATTATAATATTATTTTTGAACCCTTATTTACCAAATTTACCCTTTAACCATGGTAAATAAAATATTTATCGAAGTAATTATTCAAAATGTCTAAAACTAAAAGTTACCTATTTACACAATTTGGACATCCTGATTCCAAATATGGATTCAATTTTTCCAAATTCAAAACATAGAAGTGGCAGAAATTAATTTAAAATTAATTTCCGCTGTCAAAACAAAAAGCGTGTTTTTAAGATATAATAACTATCAAAAGGTTGATACTTGTTTATGTCCGGTTTAATTGTGAAATTATGTCCAATGACCAAAATTGTATTAAATGGTAAAAATATATTTCAAATATACTTTAAAACCACAAAAATTCATAATTTATCAATATAAATTATTTCGATTAAAAAAGTTGTTTTTAATTAAAATTTAGTAATTTTCACTATTCATCAAAATATAAATGTTATCCGAAAAGTTCAAAAATTTCACCCTAGGATAAATTCGATATTTTGAATCCAAAAATGAAGTCCATTTTGAGAGAAAAAATTTATAAAATTTCAAAAATTAGGTATTACTATTCATAACGACTAGTTTGATTGGTTGTGGTGTGCTAGAACTCGATGTTGCGTACAACACATGCTATCGCATTATTCAAAGAGAAGTGTACCGTAGAAGCTTGGGGTGTTACATTCTCCCCTCCTTAAAATAATTTCGTCCTTGATATTTGTTGAATACTACTGCATGAAAAGACTCGGGTGTTTCTTCATCATAAGTTCATCGGGTTCCCACGTTGCCTCTTCCATCTTATGGTTTCTCCATATAACTTTTACCAGACGCGTCGTCCGGTTTCTAAGTACTATTTCTCCCATATCAAGAATCCTGACGGGCTCTTCACAATAAGATAGATCAGGTTGCAGTTTTAATTCCTCATAGGTGAGTATATGCATTGGGTCATGCATGTATTTCCTCAATAGAGATACGTGGATCACATCATGAACTTTGGAGAGACTTGGAGGCATTTCCAATCAGTAAGCTACAACCCCAATTCGTTTTAGAATTTCGAAAGGTCCGATGTACCTATGACTCAATTTAACTTTCTTACCAAAACGTATGACTCCCTTCAATGGAGATACCTTCAGGAAAACATGATCACTGACTTGAAATTCCAAATCCTTTCTTCGATTATCGGCATAGCTCCTCTACCTACTTTGAGCTGCTTTAATGTGATTTTGGATTACCTTCACCCTTTCCATCATTTCCTCCACCAGTTATGGGCCTACAAGTTTTCATTCACCAACGTCATCCCAACAGGTTGGTGTGTGACATATCTTTCCGTATAACTCTTCATATGGTTCCATCTGAATACGAGAATGGAATCTATTGTTATAGAAAAATTCTACCATAGGTAAATATTGATCCCACATACCCTGAAAGTCAATTGAGAAGGATCTCAACTTGTCTTCTAAGGTTTTAATAGTTCATTCTGATTGTCCATCTGTTTGAGGGTGGTAGGTAGTGCTCAAATGAAGTTCAGTATCCAAGGATTTCTGAAGACTTTTCCACAATCTTGAAGTAAAACAGGGATCACGATCAGAAACCATCGATAGGGGTACTCCATGAAGTCTCACAACTTCATCAACATATAGTCTTGCTAGAAGTTCTAGTGGTAGATCTTCTCTTATAGAAAGAAAATGTGCTGACTTGGTAAGACGATCAAAAATGACCCATATTGCATCATTCCTTCTAGGAGTCTTTGGTAGCCCCATGACAACGTCCATCGTAATATTGTCCCATTTCACCTCTGGTATGGGAAGAGGTTGCATGACTCCTCCAGGTTGTTGCCTTCCAGCTTTCACTTGTTGACAAACCATACATCTTGACCCAAAATCATAAATCTCCCACTTCATGTTGTCCCACCAAAAATGTTCCTTCAAATCTCTATACATTTTGGTGCTCCCAGGGTGTATAGAGAAATTGGAACTATGTGTATCATCCAACAATTCCCTTTTTAGATCAGGTATATCAGGAACACAAAGTCTCTTCCCAAATTTTAAAATTCCATCTTCATACACAAAGTCTCTCAATCTCCCATCATTCACAGCTTTAATATTCTTTTCAAATTATTTATCGTCGGTCTGAGAACTCTTAATCCTTTCTAGTAAAGATGGTTTGGCAACCATTTGAAAAATAATTAATGTTTCACCTTCCTTGGTTATTCCCATGTCCATCTTCACTAGATCCATGAAAATTGGATCCCTTTCAATTCTCATATTGTTCAAAAATCCCTGATATTTTCTGCTCAAAGCATCTTCCACCTTGTTTTCTTTCCCTAGGTGGTAGTGTATCGTACAATCATAATCCTTGAGTAATTTAAGCCATCTCCTTTGCCTCATGTTGAGTTCTTTTTCTGAGAAAATATACATCAAACTCTTGTGATCAGTATAAATCTCACATTTTCACCATAGAGGTAGTGCCTCAATATCTTCAAAGCAAATATCACAGCTGCTAACTCGAGATCATGAGTATGATAGTTTTGTTCATGAATTTTCAACTGTCATGATGCATAAGCAATAACCCTATCATTCTGTATAAGGACACAACCAAGTCCTTTCTTCGATGCGTCGCTATAAATAACGAACACATCATTCCCTGATGGTAGAGTCAATATAGGAGCATTGAATAATCTTCTCTTCAGTTATTCGAAACATTCTTCACACTCTTTTGTCCAAACAAATTTAACCCCTTTATGTGTGATATTTGTTAATGGGTTAGCCAACCGGGCAAAATTCTGGACGAAACGTCGATAATAACCTTCTAAACCAATAAAACTAAGTACCTCAGTTATACTCGATGGTGCTGTACATTCTTGGATTTCCTTGGTCATAGAAGGATCAACAGAGATTCCATCTTTAGAGACACTATGGACAAGAAAAGAAATCTCCGGAAGCCAGAATTCACACTTTCTAAACTTCCCATATAATTCATGTCTTCGCAGAGTCTTCAGGATAATGCGCAAGTGATTTTCATGATCTTCGTAGATTTTGGAGTATACTAAGATATCATCAATAAATACCACCAAAAATTCATCGAGATATTCCTTGAAAACACTATTCATCAGATCCATGAATACAGAGGGTGCATTAGTCAATCCAAAAGGAATTACTGTAAACTCGTAATGCCCGTACCTGATTCGAAATGCTGTCTTCGGAATGTATTCCTTCTTTACACACAACTGATCGTATACAAATCTAAGTTCAATATTTTAAAATTATTGAGCTCCATGCAGTTGGTCAAATAAATCATCAATGCAGGGTAGGGGATACTTGTTCTTTATTGTTATAGCATTGATCTCCCTGTAGTCGATACATAACCTCATAGATCCATCTTTCTTTTTAACAAAAATAACAGGGGCTCCCCATGGAGAAACACTAGGGCGGATAAATCCCTTATTACTCAATTCCTCTAGCTGTTTCTTTAGGTCAACTAATTCTATATTGGACATTCTATAAGGGGTCTTCGATATAGGCCTTGATCCAGGAATTAAATCAATGGAAAACTCAACTTCTCATTCTGTAGGATTTCCAGGTAAATCTTCTGGAAACACATCTACATATTCTTTCACAATAGGTACATCCTCTATTTGAACATTCCTTTACTCACCCATAGTCATTTCATTATCTACCTCCCCAGTAATTGAATTTAGTTGAGCTAATGGGGTTGGATCTAGATAAGAATTAGGTGGTGACGATTCTTCTCTAAAGATAAGGTGTTCCTTATCATCATCATCAAGAATCGTAACCTATTTCTTCTTATAATAAATATTTGCATCATAGTCTGAAAGCTAGTCCATACCTAGGATTATATAAAACTCAATCATAGGTATTACGATGAGATTAGCAGATAAAGAACATTTATGTTCTCTAATGGGGACAGATTCACAAAACATTGTTGCAATGATACATCCCTTTGGAGTTTTAACTGACAACTCCCTTGTTAAATCAAATTGGAAATATCTAATTTTCTTAGGAAACTGGGAAGATATGAAATAATGCAATGATCCAGAATCAAATAATGCATTTTCTAAACTTGAGGAAACCATTAAATTACCTTCCACCACGTCATTCGGAGCTTCTACCTCAGCAGTAGTGATATCATAAGCTTGGCCTTGATACCTTGGCCCTTTCTGAGGAAAGTTCCCCTGACGCTTAGGACATTCATTTTCATAATGTCCCATCTCCCTACAATTGTAGCACTGAACATTGGTATCTTCCTTCTTCCCATTGTAATCACGAGCTTGGTGGCATTTTTCACCACACTTGTAACAGACACCCATTCCCTTCAAGAAAGTACCGGGGTGTTTCTTCCCACATTTTCCACAGGATGGATATTCAACATTTCCCTTCTTCCCCTTTTTTCCATTCCCATATTGATCAGAATATCTCTTCTTCTCTTGCTTTTCTTTAATGTCATAAGAAATAGAGAATTCATTTTCGGTCTTGATAGCACATGAGACAATGTCTTCGTACGATGAGAGGGATTGTGAGACTAATGATCGATGGAGAAATGGTTTTCACCCATCAAAGAAATGATCAATCTTACTTCTTGGGTTATGTATATAATCTCCAATATACCTTACTAACCTTGTAAAGTTAGCCTCATAATTTGTGACATTCTCATCCTCCTTTTGTCTCAGACTCAGAAATTTCCTTTCCATATCTGCTCGATGGTGGCGAGGAAAGTATTTTTCTAAAAATAGATCTTCAAACTCTCTCCATTCCATATTTGATACTTCATTATCTTCCTTTGTGTTTTGAATCAATGACCACCATTGATCAGAATGTCCAGTGAGGCGGTAAACTACCATGATAACTTTTTCCCTTTCACTACTCCCCAAATCCTGAAATATTTTCTCTAGGGAATTTATTCATTACTCATCTACTAAGGGATTTGTACTCCCATTGAACGTTGCTGGTTGTTTCCTCATGAAGCGATCTAACATTGATCCTCCACGCTACGGATCAGGGTGCTCTATACGAGTAAGGTTATTATTCATAACCTGAGTGAGTTTTCAAAGTATGGTGATTAGTTTATCGGCACCAGTTGCATCACCTGCTTCAATATAATTATCTTAAGCAGGAGGGAAATCTCTACAAGGAGTGCGTGCATTGATACAGTTTCCATTTCTTTCACTAGGTTCCATTTATAAACAATGGCATAAAGTAGATCAGTTTATGAATCAAAATACACAATTACATACTTATAAAACACTTAACATAAATTGAACTATTTATGGATATAATCCATAATCATAAAAATGTTTTCTTTGAGGATTTATATACTCATAAACCTTTCATAATGATTTGTAAAGAAAATGAGAGTTATCCTAAGCATATACCCTGGGAGTGTCGTAACCAAGAGTGCAGCAAGGCCCATTGTCGTGCACCAGTTCCCATTTGAGTCTAGCTCAAAGCGGTGTTTTCGGGTTTTACCCCTAGGTACATCTCTGCCAGAACCGCCTCTACCTACTCGTATCCAGACCGAGATGTATTTCTCGGAAAACTCACAAAATCTCTACAATACCAAAATTCTAGGATGTTCTTCTATACTAATCCTCAAAGTCCATCTTAAATCTATGTGCTCTAATCAGAGTTTATCTAAATATAGATTCCAAGGTTTGTACTAAAATTCCTTTGATACCAAGTGTAACGCCCCAACCCCAGTTACCCAGAGTCGGTGCATTATTACATAACATTGGCATGATCTCAAGAAAGATCAAATCTTAGTAGCCTTGGAATAACTAGATACATTAATAAAGTTTACATTACATCAGAAAATGAAAATGACAACAATATAGTCTCCATAGTCCACACTCTTATCCCCTCATACTATCCCTACATGTCATTCATAAATTACTTCTTCACATCCTGGAAAAAATAAAACATATAAAAGGGGTGAGCTCAAATTCCCAGTAAGGATAACAATATAGCGGAAAATTTTATAAATAAGAATAATCATTTAAGGAAATGTATGACTAAAATAAAATCCTTTTAAACTTGAACTTAAATATAGTATAGAAAAAATGAAATGAAATAATTCCATTGACTTATTCACTTGGATATTCTACTAATCTAATAATTACATGCAATATCAATAACCACTTTCATAATGATGGAATGCATAATTCCAGACTATCATAACCACATAGCCAAGGCCTCGTGCAAAGACTAAAAATAAGATTTTGCCAAGGCCTTGTGACAAGACACTATTTTGTCTCATGAGACCTACCGATGCATCAAGGAGCTATAGCAGGCTCCAACCCTCACATATTAAGTCCAATGGATTCCCATATAGAAAAGGTTTAAACTTAATATAAACATTCCTATTCAAACTAGCATACGAAATGTAAATAATTCATCCATAAACCATGAATGGTATAAAAATAACACATCCACAGTCAAACATATCACAAAACCTTCAATACAATATAGAAGTTTTGTATCATAATAAACCAACTTCAAATAAGCGTAAAATCCATCAAAGGATGTTGACATAAATGAAATCAAAAGTCTTTTTAGAGAAATATCTTTTTCTGTTTTGAAATCATTTAAGAGTCATATATTTATAAAATAAATCATTTTCTTTGAAAATATTATTATAATATTGTAAGGGAAGCTTCGAAAATTTTATAATGTCCGAAAATATCCACACCTGCCGTATAAGTTAAAAAACATTCTTACCTTAATTCTGTCGAAAAGGTTAAAAACACCTTATTTGGAAAAAGACAAAAAGATTCCTTTATAAAACTCTTATAAAAAGTCAAACAAGGGTATAAATGACTTCAAACCATATTATTTTAAATAGTAAATATGATTTGAAATACATTTTTAAGAAAAATGGATGTGGATGATAATGAAATCCCAGTAGATTATTACGTATAAAAAACCTCGGATAATGAAGAGATTGTGAAATAAACCCTTACCTTGTACTTTTCCTTGGTTGGGGGTAGGTTAACCTCCATTATAATGGTGAAATAATTGTTATTAAATTATAAAAGAATCATATACATTAATATGATATCATATATGATCTTTTAACATTGATTTGTTAATAATATCTTAGTATTATCGTTGTTTCAGGTGTTAACTTAATCATTTTCTTTTATATGTTTTGTTACGTAAGCCTTGTTTGTAATGGATAGGTTGTATATTATTAATATCCATAATGATATCAAGTCCTTAAAAATTATTTTTAAATCATCAAATTATAATTATACTTGAATGGATACGATGGAGAATGAATCTCATCGCGTTCGTGGAGAGGGTAGTCCGTACGTACGCACGAGCGACAATATCATTCTTTTGATATTAAAATAATATATAATTAGATGGTATATCATATATACAGAATAATTATCATGTTATATTTATTATTTACATAAATTCTAAACCATTATTATACCCATCCAAATAATAATATATTGAATAACAATTATACCACGACGTGGAGGCGGTAAGCCGTACGTACGCACGTATGGTGACATGTTATTCAAAAGGGTGGATAGAATACTGAATATGGTTGTACCATATTTATAATAACATCAAAGTATATATAATATAATGGGGTTATTATTTTATAACGGTAATAACAAATAAAGAAGATGTGGAAGAAGAATGGAACTTGAAAAAGGGTGGTGAAATTATTACCTCTTCTTCGGGTTCTTCCTTTTTATTTGATCAAAAGGGATCCGTAGGTTGGATTTCTGACTAAAGGAGGGCCTCTAGGATGAAGTGAGGGATGTTTAGAGAGTATTTGGGCAGAGTTTGGCCGAACCAAAAGGCTTTTAATGTGTGAATTAATGAGATGGAGGAGTGCCCTTTTATAAGAGGGGTGAGGGGCACCTTTGGAAAAGCTAGAATTATTATTTTATAATAAATTAATATTCGGTTTCTAAAGGCTCAAAAGTGTATTATTTAAAGGATAAGGTGGGGATATGTCTAAAACCACTCAACTAATATGATTTAGAGAGGTTTGGGTTACTCTATTAACCTTATCTTTAAGTATTAACTCTTAGTTAATTAGTTTGAGACTTACCATGTCACTTTGTATTTTTATATTATATAGTTAATAAACATACTATATACATCCTAGAGAACCCCAATTGGTCCATTAATTATATAAATATCATGATATAAGTCTCTTGGCCGAACCTAAAATTTTTATGAATTTAAGTTCAATTAATAATATAATATTTGTTTTAAAAACTCTTTTATGTCAATTTTGACAATATTCAATAATTGAATTTTGTAAAAATCATAACAGAGTGATTACTTAGAAAAAAGTTAATTAAATCAATCCTCATATGTCATATTATCCTAGAAAATTATTTTAATGCATTAAAAGTCTCAAATTATATTTATTTGGGTATTTATATCATCAATTATTTTAATGTTTCACTATTATGGTAATTACTGCATCATCATTGTGTCATAAATAAATTAAATTATTTAAGGTCTTAATATTATAAATAAAATATAATTATGTAGGAAAGATTTTTATATTTGTAATTAATGTTTATATTCTAAAATCCAACATATATAACCCTATGTAATTTTTTGTTTTCTAAAAGATATATGCTTATGTCATTTTTGTATTTATTTTAACTTAATTAAAATAAAGTGTCCCTATCACCTACAAGTGGCTCCATGGGGATCCAAAATTGACCCAAATATGACCATGGTCGGAACTGTAACCACCAATAAGGTTAGGACACGTTTTAGGGTAATTTATTATTATTATAATATTATTTTTTAACCCTTATTTACTAGATTTACCCTTTAACCATGGTAAATAAAATATTTACCGAAGTAATTATTCAAAATGTCTAAAAATAAAAGTTACCTATTTACAAAATTTGTATATCCTGATACCAAATATGGAATTCATTTTTCCAAATTCAAAACACAGAAGTGGTAGAAATTAATTTAAATTTAATTCCCGCAGTCAAAACAAAAAGCATGTTTTTAAGATATAATAACTATCAAAAGGTTGATACTTGTTTATGTCCGGTTTAATTGTGAAATTATGTCAAATGAACAAAATTGTATTAAATGGTAAAAATATATTCTAAATATACTTTAAAACCACTCATATTCATAATTTATCAATATAAATTATTTCGATTAAAAAAGTTGTTTTTAATTAAAATTTAGTAATTTTCACTATTCATCAAAATATAAATGTTAACCGAAAAGTTAAAAAATTTCACCCTAGGATAAATTTGATATTCACAATCAAAAAACAAAGTCCATTTTGAGAGAAAAAATTTATAAAATTTCAAAAATTAGGTATTACTATTCATAACGGATAGTTTGATTGGTTGTGGGGTGTTAGAACTCGATGTTGTGTACAACACACGCTATCATATTATTCAAAGAGAAGCGTACCGTAGAAGCTTGGGGTGTTAAAATATTTCAATATGAATGGTAAAAAATAAAAAATAAATTTTATTTCTAATGTTTTCACTTAAATAAAACATATTTTTAACGAAATGTATAAGTTTTGTTAAAATATATATATATTTAGAAAAACTATTTTCTTGAAAGAACTACTTTTTTTGTCGTTTTGTTAATAATTATAAAATTAATTTTAGACACACTTAAAATTTTAATTTGGTAAAATAGATTTCATTTTTTTAATTCAGAATATACAATTATATTAGGGTGAATTTTTGTTTTTTTTCTAGAAACATTAAATTGTTTATGAATAGTAAAAATACTGCATAGTACTTAAAAATTGACCTTTTCATTTAAATAATGATTTTAAATTTAAATTTATCATAAAGAAAAAATTGATAAATAATAAATATATTATTCTAATTTAATTCATTGTAGTCATTTTATAATAACATTATATATATAATATTTTATTGAACTTTTTAACGTCTTTTACCCACCTTCTAGGCACATTTGCAAATTTACATAAAATGTAATTTTATTGCAAAATCTGACAGACACAATTATCATTAGTAAGTAAAATGTTGTTCAATGGGATGAGAATAATTTTTAAGGAATAATAAATTTTGAATTTTATTTACCACGATTAAAAGTAAATAGGGAAATTAAAGGTAAAAATATTATTATAATAAATTAAAATTACCCTAAAACATGTCATAATTCAATTGAATAAGTGTATTTATACTAAAAAAAACCATAGGAAAAAATATGATGCATTTATATCAACATGGATTAGATTAGGTCATTTAATTTATTATATTTAACTAAGAGTTAGAAGTGTTAAATGCAATGTTTAATAACAAAACCATTTGTAATATAGGGTTATAAATAAGATAAAATCAACTATAAATATTCATTAGAAATATAAAATGATTTCCTATATCATTTTATTTTATTTATAATTTTTATATGTTAAATAATTAAATTTATTTATGACACAATGATGATGTAGTATTTACCTTATTAATTTTTGATTAAGATAATTGATGTTATAAATAATAAAATAAATATTAATTAAAATTTTATTCTATCCATGAATATCAAGGTTAATATGACATTCTAGGGTTGATTGAATGTATTTTTTATATGTAAATAATTTTTTATGACATTCACAAAAACCAAATACTAAATAGTGTCAAAGTTGACATAAATGTCCTTTTAAAACAAATACTATTTTATTAAATGATATAGTAGTCCTAAAAATAAATGAATCTTTCAAATGACTTATATAATGATATATATATGTCATTAATTAACAACTTTAGGACATTTTGGTATTTTATGGTTACTGTTTTAACCATGTAGTATAAAAATAAAAGAAGACATGGTAAAAGTTAAACAATTTAACTAAGGGTTAAGTCTAAAAGATAAGGTTACTATGGTGACCAAAACATGTATAAAACCTATTGGTTTGGAGGATTTCATACCTTCCCCACCGTATTATAGAAATAAATCCATTTGGATATATTAAAAACCGAAAATATGTTTTTAATAAATGAATATTTTATGTTTTTCCTAAAGTCCCCTCACCTCTATTATAAAATGGTACTTGCCGTTATCATAAATTAAGACCTCCAAAGCCATTTCCATCATCAAAACCTTCACAAATATCCTCCCAAATACCCTAAATTTATCCCATATTCTTTAATTTGTTCAGAAATCCAACCAAAGGATCCCTTTTGTTCAAATCAAAAGGAAGCACCTGAAGAAGAGGTAATTATTTTATCACCTATTTCAAAGTTCTTTTCTTCTTCCACTCCCTATTTCTTTGTTGTTTCCACACTAAAATAATAACTATAGTACCTTATACATACTGTGATGTTATTATAAACAATATACAACCACATTCATTATTTAATCCATCCTATGAATGACAAAGTCACCATACGAACATATGTACGAATTACCGTCTCCACACCGTGGTGTAATTTGTTATTCAACAATATATTATTTGGACATATAAAATGATGGGTATTAGGTATATAAATAATGAAAATAACATGATAATATTTCTATATAATTAATATACCATCAAATTACATATCTATTTATCATTATGGAAATAATATCATCGCTTGAACGTACGTACAACTTATTGTCTCCACGATGCGATGAGACTCATTTCCACACTCACCATTCAATGATGATTATAAAAATATATATTATTAACAAGTATTTAATTTATTTCATAATAATGCTACTAGAAATATATATATTGATGCACCCAATTTGTGTATACTTTTCCATATATATAATTGATGATAAAAACATGTTTTCAGCAAATATATTTTGTTTCATGAACATATTCTTTGATTTTGGTGATTTTGTTTACTTTCAGTAGATTTCTGGATAAATACACGAATCAAGGGAAGTCTATGAAAATTCTGAAACTACACGGCGTGTATTGTTATACACGCCGTGTACATCCAGACAGGGACACATACCGAAGGAGGGAGTACACGCCCATGTCATCAGGCAGAAGATACATACCATGTATGGCAGCACTACATGACGTGTACTACATTCTAGAAGTGGTTGTAGCCGAAGAAGAGTCCAGAAGCCCATGTGGCCATTTAAGGAGACACAACGTGTTCCATTTTTACACACCATGTCTGCTATTCTAGAAGGGATTGGTGGCAAAAATTTTACACTACACGTCGTGTATGGAGCCGCTACACGCTGTGTACACTCAACTATCAGGCGTCGCTGTGTCCAAAAGTCAAAGACAGCATGTTAGGTCACCTTCCAGTGGAGAAAAATGGGTGCCAAAGCGCGCTGACAGAAGTACATGGCGTGTACTTTCTCTACACGCCATGTACTTTTTTTCTATAAAAAGAGGCCTTGGCCTTCAGATTTTGGAGTTCAAAACCATTGGAGGAGAGAAGAAGCTCTGCTGCTACCATTCCCGAGCCACCGTGGTGCCGTAGTTCCACTATTACGCCTTCCAACACCTTACCTCAATGCTTACACGATGAATCTGTCAGGTATCATATGAGTCATTTCTCTCCTACTTTCTATGTGTAACTAAACCCCTCATGTTGGGGCTATGGATGAAAGGATCGTAATTTGTGTGTCGTTTTATATAGTTGTGTTTGCTCGTTGTAATTCATCTTACTCTACTTAATTCACTGTCAAATATAATATAGAATTCTGAGCCTGACCAAGGGAAGAATTCTCATCGATACAAAAGATAAGTAACGGCGAAAACGTCCATGACCATTGGAAATATTTCACTGATTCAAATAACAGACTGAACTTAATAATGAATTAAGAACACTGTCTACCGGACCAAGAAGTCAACTTCTCTAATTCTAAACAAGAGGAACCAGACCAAGGAAATTTTTTAACAAATCTAAATCCATAATGATTGATTATTTTGAACAACGCAACCATTTAAACAATCTGCATAAGAACTCCGTAATCACCACAGCCCCGACGCGTCTTTTCTTCCCGTTTTAAACTCTTTAAATTCACTCGTTGTTTTCTTTAAAACTGGTAATCATTTCTTCAAAGTAAAACAATATCTTTTTTATCCAAAACCAAAACCAAACCAATCAACTCTAAATTTTGCATACTTCACCTAATTAAGTATTAACTCAATTGAATTCATGCACTCCATAGTTCCCTGGGGATCGACCCCGAACATATGCTATACTAAAGTTATAAGAACTGGTAATTAATTTGGGAGGCATATAACTTCAGTCAATGACAAGAGAAACCATATATATATATATATAGTTTTGAGTGTGTTTCAATATATCTCATTCACTTACTTCCATTCCATACGATATAAAAACAAGAACAATGTTTATCCATACGTACACCCTACCGTCTTCATAAAGGATGTATTCCATTTCATATATATATATATAATACATATTTATATTATGAATATATATATATATATATATATATGATTTTTTACCTTGTGGAATTAATTAAATCGTGATACAAGTGATACGATAAAAAATGGCAAGTTAAAACACGTATGATAATGAAATTGATTATTACCTGAAATGTTAATTTAACATATTAATTTTTGTTAAAAGGGTATTATAAAGTCATAAATGAATAATGTATGATGTCATAAATATAAATATGGTTATGGTATAATTTAATAATATATTATGGTCATTATACAGGAGGTTAAACATACCCTTGACCAAAAAAATGTAGAAGGTAAGGGATTATTCCTCAATCTCATTATTATCTGAGATTGTTTATGTGTAAGTATTTATAGGGAAATATTTATCATCCATAGTCGTGTTTTATAATAATGTTTTCAAAAATAATATTTTAATGTTTTGTGGAAGGTATTGTTTACCAAGATCATCATTTGAACTGTTTTAGTGAATTATTTCTCTAAATGATTTAATTTAATGTCAAAGATTTCTAAATAATTTTAAGTATTTATTTATATGGAAATGATTGTTTTAAAATGTTAATTCCATTAAAAAGATTCAAAGTGTTATGGGACACATTTATTAAATAATCTCTTTTATAAGGCTTCCTTTATAAATTGTGTGACTTTTAAATGACATCACAAAAAGGGATATTTCTCAAAAATAGTTTTACTGATCATTTTCATCTATGTCAAAAACCTTTTCTAGATATTATTTTTCATTGAGGATGATTTATTATAATAAAATATTCCATATTGTATTGAATGAGTTATGAAATTTTTTACTGTGGATGTTCAATTTTTATACCATTCGTGGTTTATAGTTAATGTATTTTAATTTCATATGTTAGTTTTATTATGAATGTTTATGTTATGTTTCAACATTTTCAAATGAGGAATGCATTGAACATAGTAAGTGACGGTCGGGGCCCGATATAACCCCTCGATGCATTGGTATGTAAATACCTGTAAATTTCAAGGAAAATGTTTTCCTAAAATCATTGGGATTTTATGAGTACGCTGTTTCTGATGGCACATGATTCCAAGGCCCGGTGTTCCTGGAATCAATTTCCAAAGTTTAGCTCGGGTACATTCAGTGAACGAATGAGTGGGTTTTACTTTTGAACCGATGCTTGGAATTGAAATATGAGGGCACCGATGAAACTGCAACGTTGGTAATTGCTTAAGAAGACTTTTATTGGAGTTTCGTTTGCTCGAGGGAGTTGTTAAAAATTGGTTTAAGTGTGAAGTGAAATAATGTTGTGTCAAAACATTATTTGTCTTTCTAAGTGTTAGATTCTAGGTGTGGAAGTTGGAGTGGGACCCACTGATTGTTAACTTCCCATGAGAGGATTAAAGGTGAGGTGAGGCCCACACAAGCCCCCACCTTTTCAAATTCTCTAACTCCTCACCTCCCACTTTAATTCATGACACCAAACACTAATTAATATGTCAACTTAGATTAATTAATTAAATGTGTCAGGTTTTGAATTTTTGGAATCTTGAAATGCATGGCTTGAGTAATAAAATAAGAGGTGTCTTATTTTATTTGGTTTTATCTTGTTGTGTTGAGTTCTTGGGAGAGTTCTAGTTTTTGAAGAGTTTCATCCTCCCAAGAAGAACACCTTCCTCATCGTTGAAGAACATGAAGAACGCCGATGCCAACCTCGGGTTCCTTTTTCTCAACGCTTGATGAAGTGACGCCGTCATCCCACAAAAAAATCTACGGAATAGCGGGGCTTTTCCTTTATTCATCAAGGGATCAACCTTCGTGAATCGAGGTAGGGTTTTTTTATGTTCGAGATTATTTTGACGTTCCTCGTTAATTTTATCGGCCGCTTGTTATAAATATAACTGGAGGAGGTCGGACCGCACAAACCCGGATGACCCTCCTCCTCTTTCTTTTATGTTGATCAATGTTGTGGTTTGAAACAGAGGCGGCGCAGTGCAATGACACCGCACAGAAATGAGGGAAGCCGTGGCCAATAGCGGGCTGCGGCGGAGGGGCGTGGCGCCGCCGCGCCGTGCTGGAGCACCATGGAGGGGCGCAGCCGGGGCGGGCCGTGGAGGAGGGTGCGGTGTCGTCGCGCCGTGCTAGACAGGCAAGAGCTCCGATGGTTCAGAAGGAGGCGACCGGACAAGCCAGCCGCCAGCGCTCCGGAGGCGGGACCAACGGAGGTCCCGCATGGCATAACCGGCCGACCATTACTGCCGGCCCATTTCAGAAGACCGGGAGTTGTAACCACTGGCAGGTGGAAAGGGCGGCCCCCCAAAGTGGGGGGCGCCCTTTCAAAATGAGGGGGGCAGCGCCGCCCCCCCCCCCCCCCCCCCACCCCTTCCGCGTCCGCTCAGCGCGCCGGCGCCCGAACCGGGCTGGACAGGATGCGCCTGGCCGGACTGCCTGCGCCAAGCCGGGCTGACCGCGCTGGGTCGGAGCCCCGTTCCCGCAAGGCTGGGCCACGCCAGTCGGGCCGGGCCACGCCCAATTGGACTGGACCCGGACCTGGGTCGGGTCGACCCGGTTCGGGGTGACCTAGGGGTATTGGGTCGGGTCGGACCGGGCACATACGCCCTGTTTTCGGGCAGATCTGTTCAAACGCCCATAACTTTGGCTACGGACCTCCAATCGATGCACCGTCAGTTTTGTTGGGATCCTGGGATCAAGATGGTCGTTTTGGTCTATTACACTTAAGGTTTCGGCGAACTTTCTGAATAGAAAAATTGGTTCAAACATTAAACCAACCGGGCCCTTGGAGCGGAAACGTTTATAACCTGAGCTCCAGACATCCGATTGACATGTCGTCGACTTTGTTGGATTCCTATTAGTGAGATGGTTCTTTTGGATTACTCCGGTCGAGTTTTGGATGTCGTTGGAGTACAGTCGGGTAGGTTTTAGCTTAAAAACCAACCAGGCCCCTGGGACGAAAACGCCAATAACTCTCAGACCGGGCGTCCAATTGATGCACCGTGTGTCCCGTTGAGTTCCTATTGACAAGACAGAACTTTTTGATACATCAACTATGGACTTCGTGATAGTTGATGTATCAACCCCTTGGCTCGTGGAGAGGACCGTCCTGGAAACAAGTGTGCTGTGTGCGGGAACCCTAGAGCTGGCTGCGACTGTGACGACGACGAAGATTGTACTGGAATCCTCCATGGGTTCGACAATGACGACTATAGTACCGAGCGATCCTGTGTGGGTCATCACTCAGCGATCTTGTGTGGGTCAGTGCATTCCAATCCTATATGGGTCAGATCCTGTGTCGGTTAGTGCTTAGTGATCCTATATGGGTCAGCGCATACCGATCCTGTGTGGGTCAGATCCTTTGTGGGTCATTGCGGGGTTAGTACCTATCAATACTGTGTGGGTTCAACAGCTTAGATGAACCAGTGACAACATCTGATCATCTAATCTCTCACTTTGATTGTGGAATACCTGTGTGAGGTGAGACTTGACTTCAATCATTATCTTCGATGTTATTGACTTGATATCCTGTGTGGATTGAGTTATGCTTTCCTGTGTGGATTGAGTCATACTTTCTTATGTTTATTTGGATGTGATTTCTTGTGTGGACGGGGTTTTACATTGCCTCGAGTGTTGTTCCGAGCTAGAATTGATGACTTAGGTATATGTATGGGCATATACCTATGTAGAGTTTGTTGATACTTCATGTTTTATCTTTCCTTTGTGGTTTATCCTTTCTGGATTCTGGGAGACCTTTGGGGGTCTCAGGGTCACTATTGAGTATCGTAAACTCATCCCTGCACGGGCTACGCCCGCATTATGTTGTGTTGGATGCAGACGATGGACAACGCTGATCATGGTTGAGGCTTGAGGAGTGGGGCGGTACCCGGAGGTGGACTATCAGGTGAGACGTACACGGTGCAGACAGACTGATACATGGAGCAGAGGAGACCATATGTACCCACCCTTTAGGTGGGGTTTCTGGAGGACGTCATGTTGGTTGATGCTTTGTCTTCCAGTTGTTGTACATTACTTTTCAGTTTTACTGCACTTTCAGTTGGGTTTGTATACTGGCCCATTTACTTTTCCAGCACTTACTTTTTTATTCAGTTTACATAGTGTTTACTTCAGTTTGCATACTCTATGGTGTTTGTTTTCTTTATAAAGGCAATGCCTTGCCTTGTAATGATATTTCAGCCTTTGGTGCTAGTAGTCAGCCCCTGGCCTATGGAAGGTGGGCTTGGTGTAGTCACGGTACGAGCCCTAAGGAAGGGTCGTGAAAAATTGGTATCAGAGTGAGGTTCGGTTCTACCGTAGAACTCAGGACTCTGATCTTTCTTATATGTGATTCTGTAGTGTTAAGGGTATTTGAGTGTGGTTATAAGTCTAGACAGTCCAGTGTTGGTGTGGCGGCCGACGTATCCATACACCAGGACCTTGACTTCTGATTTCCGACTCAGTGCATGAAAACATTGATTTTATGTGTGTTTCAAAGTTTTCCTTGTGATTACCTATGTCAGCTTACCAGGTATACTGTATTGACCATGGCACACCTGTTTCTTTTCAGGATGGCCCCACAATGGCAGCCAGCTAGAGTTTCGAGCATTGTATGTGATGGCAGCCCACCGAGTGGTGAGGCCTCGGTGCATGACCACATTATATCAGAGGCACCGACGGTACCTCTACCCACCGAGCCACCCATGACACGAGCTCCAGCTGCTGAGGGTGCACGTCACCTTAGTGCACTGCACGAGTTTCAGCGTCAGAGACTGCCTAGGTTCCATGGAGATACGGACCCTCAGGTAGCCAAGGATTGGCTGGAGGCTATTGTATGAGTTTTCAGATTAGTAGGGACAACAGTTGACCTCATGGTGATCCTAGCAGCGAGTCTCCTGCACGTGGCAGCAGGTAGATGGTGGAGCTTGATTCTCCAAGTGCACGACAAGAAATCTATTCTTTGGATGGATCTCGAGAGCCTCTTCCGCTCGGAGTTCGTTCCAGCCACCCTCCGGGCAGTGTGTATTCCAGAGCTACTACAGCTGCGGTAGGGCAGCATGATAGTAGCCCTGTACTTGAAGAGATTTAGTGATCTCTCGCGCTACTCCACGAACATGGTACGTGGCCCATTCTTCCAGGCCCGGACCTTCGAGCAGGGACTGAGGCATGAGATTAGGGAATCGATTATCTCCCTCAACATTCTGACGTAGGCAGAAGTACTTGAGTGAGCCCTTCTTGTAGAGATCTTTTTTGCTAAGCTTACAAACGCAGCGAGACCTACTGCAGGGTGGCATGTAGCAGTGTCTTCTGCAGCTGGCAGTCGACGGATGCCACATGGGTCCAAGCGGACCAGTCAACCAGGAGGATGACCTCAGGGCACTGGCTCGGAGGTTTGAGGCACACGTGGCAGAGCCAATCATCTGAGAGGCAGAAAGTGCTATGCATTGGGCGGGCAGGGCCACATGGATTGGGACTGTCCGACCCGCCGTGCAGAGGAGCAGCATACAGTTGAGGGACCACTCAGGCAGAGGCATAGTTTTGACTGTGGCGGTCCATAAGGAGCAGGCGGACTAGGCAGAGGATCTGGCCGAGGAACAGGTGGTGGGCAGCACTTTGAGGCTCTACCACCACCACCACCATGAGGTCCAACCCGACCATAGGGAGTTGGAGGACAGAGGCAGGCTCAGCTTCAGGCAGCGGAGGCCTATGACCACGGCACACCTGAGATGATTCGAGGTACTATCTATGTCTACTCCACCCATGCTACAGTTCTTATAGACACATGAGCGAGTCATTCTTTCACTGCCGCTGCTTTTTTTCAGAGCTCGGAGATTCCGAGAGAGCCGTTGGCTTGATTCTTATGGCTAGAGACTCCTACGGTTGAAGACTTGATGATTACGCACTGGTGCCGGCAGTGTGAGCTTTCTCTAGGAGGCGAGATATTCGGATGGGATCTTCTTATAGCAGCGTTGAGGCCTTACGACGTCATCTTGGGCATGGATTGGTTATCTACGGTCCATGCTCAGATTGACTGTATTAGGTGCAACGTGCGATGTGTTTGCACTGATGGGAGCAGGTTCACCTTCATCGGCGAGAAGGGAGCCTTTGCAGTGCAGGACGAACTCTTGTAGTGGAGGGGACAATTGATTTCTCATCACTTGGGTAGCCTCATCCTAGGAGCAGTTGACGTGCAGAGTCCGTGTTTTCCAGTTGTGGTAGATCTGTATGCGGTCGTTTTTCCGAACGATGTTCCAGGACTACCTCCTCATAGAGTGGTAGACTTCTATATCGACTTATACCCTGGGAAAGCACCGATATCTACACCAGCATATCAGATGGCTCATGTTGAGCTTCATGAGCTACGAGTATAGCTGGAGGACTTGTAGGGCAAGGGATTCGTCCGACCCACTATTTCACCCTGGGCTTCCCCGATTATGTTCTCCAAGAAGGCAGATGGGAGCTTGCGACTGTGTGTCGATTACCGTCACTTGAATCAGGTGACCGTAAAGAACAAGTATCCACTTTCGGGGATTGAAGACCTCTTCGATCAGCTCAAGGGAGCACGGTGGTTTTCGAAGATAGAGCTCAGGTCAGGCTATCATCAGCTTATAGTTAGAGACGAGGATGTGCATAAGACGTCCTTCACATGTCAGTATGGACAGTATGAGTTCTTGGTTATGCCTTTCGGCGTAACCAACACTCCAGAAGTATTCATGAGTCACATGAACAGGATCTTCTAGCCTTACCTCGATCGATTTTTCGTAGTCTTCAACGACGACCTACTGATTTACATGACCACTGAGGAGGAACATGCCTACCACTTGCGGGTTGTACTGGATACACTCCGAGAGAACCATATTTATAGTAAGCTCTCGAAGATTCAGTTCTAGATTCGAGAGGTCCACTTCTTGGGGCACGTCATCTATGAGGTGGGAGTTACGATGGATCCTGTGAAGATCAAGGCAGTGCTAGCTTGGGAGCCACCAAGGAGCGTGACAGAGGTATGAAGTTTCCTCGGTCTAGCTAGGTACTATCAGAGGATTGTGCCAGTCTTCTCCAGAGTTGCAGCACCACTTTCATCTTTGACGATGAAGGGGAAACCCTTCGTGTGGTTAGATAGATGTCAGTAGAGTATCTAGGAGCTAAGTAGAGATTGACCTGTGCACCCATCTTGAGGCTACCAGAGGAGGGAGTAGGGTACGTAGTCTAATGCGATGCATCAGGGACCAGGCTCAGGTGTGTCTTGATGCATGAGAGGTCAATGATCACTTATGGATCATGACAGTTGAGGCAGCATAGGTGGAACTACACTACCCATGACCTGGAGATAGCAACAGTGGTCTTCGCTCTGAAGATGTGGCGGCACTATCTGATGGGTGAGAGATTTACAATCCATTCTAACCACCAGAGTCTCAGGTACATCTCCTCACAAGAAGGACCTGAACCTGAGACAGTGGCGATGGATCGAGTTCCTCCAGGACTATGAATTTGAGATAGTCTACACTCCTGGGAAGGGGAACGTAGTAGCTAATGCTCTCAGCAGGAAGACGGGCATTCAGCTACTTAAACAGGCGACAAAGCAGCTAGTTGCTTTGCAGATATCCTTTGGAGATAGAGATGGGGAATCCTTTCTATAGTCGGTCACAGTCACACCTCCACTTCTTTAGCAGGTTAGAGAGGCACAGCGTGGAGACGTTGACTGTGAGACGCGATGTGCACAGATATCCTCAGGATAGGCAGCTGATGGATTCTCTATAGGAGGAGAGCTTATCGTCCATTTCAGGGGACGTACCACGGTTCCAGCTGCATTACGGGAGGAGGTGCTGAGGGAGTTTCACAAATCCATTCTAACGGTATATCCTGGAGTGGTGAAGATGTACCAGGAACTCAGACGACAGTACTGGTGGCCGGTGATGAGGAAGGTTGTGGTAGAGTTTGTTTCATGATGCCTCACCTGCTAGCAGGTGAAGGTGGAGCACCAGGTACCAGCGGGCTTGGTACAGCCCTTGGAGGTCTCTTAGTGGAATTGGGACGGGATATATATGGATTTCGTGACTGGAATTCCACTTACTTCTAGAGGACATGACTCCATTTGGGTGATTATAGACCGACACGCCAAGTCAGCCCACTTTCTACCAATTAGAGAGCAGGTCTTAGTGGAGAGCTTGGGATGCCACTACATTCAGGAGATCATACGACTTCATGGTGTTCCATCATCTATTGTCTCTGATCGAGAAGCACTCTTTACTTGCCGGATTTGGAAGGGGTTGCAGGAGGCATTTGGGACGTAGCTACGTCTGAGCACCACCTTTCACCCACAGACGGATGGTTATACGGAGAGGACCATTCAGACTCTCGAGGACATGATTTGTGCATGTTTCCTCCACTTTGGTCAGTTCTAGGAGGTTCATCTACCCTTGGTGGACTTTGCATACAACAACAACAACCAATCCACCATCAGGATGGCACCATATGAGGCATTGTACGGCAGACCCTGTCGATCACCTCTGTGCTGGACAGACCCTGGGGAGTTAGCTATCGTAGGACCAGAGATGGTCCAGGCCATGACAGAGAAGGTCCATGTCATCGAGGAGTGGACGAGGACAGCTCAGAGCCGACAGAAGTCTTATGCTGACAGGAGGCGGAGACCACTAGAGTTTGAGGATGGATACCATGTTTTCATACGGGTCTCACCTCGACATGGATTACGGAGTTTTGGCAGGGGCAGAAAGTTATCTTTGCACTTTATTGGACCATTCTAGGTTCTCAGCAGGATAGGCAAGTTAGCTTATCACCTGGCCCTTCCACCTTAGTTGTACTGGGTGCATGACGTCTTCCATGTATCTCAGCTAAGGAGATATGTGCATGACCCGACACATATCATCGATAATGGGGAGATGGACATCGATGATGGGGATACATTTTCGGAGGTTCCAGTGGAGATCGAGGATCGATAGGAGCGGGTCCAACATGGATGGTTGATTCCTCTACTACTCATCCGGTGGCAGCACGGGAACCTCCCAGAGAGCACTTTGGATTGGGAGGCTCAGATGCGTGCTCAGTACCCTCATTTGTCTCCCTAGTTTGTGATGTATCTTTACGGGGACATAAAACCCTGTGGTGGGAGTAATGTAATGAATCATAAATTTCAAGGAAATTTTTTTCTTAAAATCTTTGGTATTTTACAAGTATGTAGTTTCTAACGGCACTTGATTCTGAGGCCCGGTGTGCCCACAATCAATTTTCGATGTTTAGCTCAGGTACGTTCAGTGAAGGATCAAGCATGTTTTACTTTTGAACCGATGCTTGGAATTCCAATCTGAGGGCACCGATGATACCGCAATGCCGATAATTACTTAAAAAGACTTTTATTGGAGTTGTTTTTGCTCGGGAGGAGTTGTTAAAAATTGGTTTAAGTGTTAAGTGAAATAAAGTTGTGTCACAACTTTATTTCTCTTTCTATGTGTTAGATCCTAGGTGTGGAAGTTGGAGTGGGACCCAATGATTGTTAACTTTACATGATAGGATTAAAGGTGATGTGGGGACCACACTAACCCTCAACATTTCAAATTCTCTAACTCCTCCCCTCCCACTTTAATTCATAACACCTAAAAACTAATTAATATGTCAACTTAGATTAATTAATTAAGTGTGTTAGGTATTGATTTTTTGGAATTTTGAAATGCATGGCTTGAGTAATAAAATAATAGGTGTCTTATTTTATTTGGGTTTAGCTTGTTGTGTTGAGTTCTTAGGAGGGTTCTAGTTTTTGAAGAGTTTCATCCTCCCACGAAGAACTCATTCCTCATCATTGAAGAACGCGAAGAACGCCGGTGCTAAACTCGGCTTCCTTTTCCTCGATGCTTGACGAAGCGACGACGTCATCCCACGACAAAATATATGGAACATAGGGGTTTTTCTTTTCTTCTTCAAGTGATCAATCATCATGAATCGAAGTAGGGGTTGTTTTTACGTTCAAGATTATTTTGATATTCCCCGTTAATTTTATCGACCGCTTGTTATCAATATAACAGGAGGAGGTCGGACCGCACAAACCCGAATGACCCTCCTCCTCTTTCATTGATGTTGATCAACGTTGTGTTTTTGAACGAAGGCAGTGCGGTGCAAAGGCACCACACGGGAACAAGGGAAGCCGCGACCAAGAGCGGGCCGCGGCGGAGGGGAGCGGAGCCGTCACGCCGCGCCGGAGCACCATTGAAGGCTGTGGCAGAGGCCGCTGCGCCGTCACACTGCACTGGATGGGAAAGAGTCATGGCCCTTGTCCGCGGCGGTTCAGAAGGAGGTGGCCGGCCATGCCGGCCACTGACGCTTTGGAGGCGGGACCCACGGGGGTCCTGTGTGGCACAACCGGTCGGCCATTACGGCCAGCCGCTTTTAGAAGACCGGGGGTTGTCACCCCTAGCAGGTGGAAAGGGCGGGCCCCCCCAAGTGGGGGCAGACATTTCAAAATGAGGGGGGCAGCGCTCGCCCCCCCCCCCCCCCTTCCGCATCCGCTCAGCGCGCGGGCGCCCGAACCGGGCCGGACCGCCCGCGCCAGGACGGGCTACCCATGCTGGGCCGGACCCCCGCGTTGGGCCATGCCGTGCCCAACCGGACCTGACATGTACCCGGGTTGGGTCGCCCCGGTTCGGTCCGACCCAGGGGGTATTGGGTCGGGTCAGACCGTACCCAAACCCCCTATTTTCGGACAGATCCGTCCAAACGTCCATAACATGGGCTACGGACCGCTGATCAACGCACCGTCAGTTTCATTGGGATCCTTGGATCGAGACGGTCGTTTCAGTATATTATAAACAAGGATTAGGGGAACTTGGGGTATGTCCGGGTTGGTTCAAACACGAAACCAACTGGGCCATCGGAGTGGAAACATTTATAACTTGAGCTCTGGACGTCTGATTGACGTGCTGCTGACTTTTTTGGATTCCTCATAATGATACGGTTCTGTTGGCCAACTCTTATCGATGTTTGGACATAGTTAGAGTATGATCGAGTTGGTTTTAGCTTAAAAACCAACCGGGCCCCAGGGACGAAAAATCCAATAACTCTCAGACCGAGCATCCGATTGACGTGCCGTCTGTCGCATTGAGTTCTTATTGATGAGACCGAACTTTATGATACATCAACTCTGGACTTCGTGACAGTTGATGTATCAACCCCTTGGCTCTTGGAGCAGACCCTCCTAAAAATGAGCATGTTGTGTGTGGGAACCCTAGAGCTGGATGCGACTGTGACGACGATGACGATTGTACTGGAATCCTCCGTGGGTTCGACAGTGACGACTACGGTACCGAGAGATCATGTGTGGGTTAGCACTTAGTGATCCTGTATGGGTCAGTGCATACCTATCCTATGTGGGTTAGATCCTGTGTGGGTCAGGGCTCATCGATCCTGTATGGGTCAGCGCATATCGATCATGTGTGGGTTAGATCCTGTGTAGGTCATTGCGGGGGTTAGTACCTATCGGTCCTGTGTGGGTCTGACAGATTAGATGATCTAGTGACTACATATGATCATCTAATCCCTCTCTTCTATTGTGTCATACCTGTGCGAGATGAGTCTTGACATCAATCATTATCTTCGATGTGATTGACTTGATATCCTGTGTGGATTGAGTTATGCTTTCTTGTGTGGATTGAGTCGTACTTTCCTATGTGGATTGGGATGTGCTTTCCTGTGTGGACCGGGTTGTACTTGGGCTCGAGTGTTGGGCCAAGATTGAATTGATGACTTAGTTATATGTATGGGCATATACCTAAGTAGAGTTTGATGATACTTCATGTTTGTATCTTTTCTTTTGTGTTTTATCCTTTGTTGATTCTGGGAGACCTTTGGGGGTCTCGGGGTCCCTACTGAGTATTGTATACTCACCCCTACATGGGCTACGCCCACACTATGTTGTGTTGGATACAGATGACCGACAACGTTGATCGTAGTTGAGTCTTGAGGAGCAGGACGGTACCCAGAGGTGGGCTATTAGGTGAGACGTACACTGTGCGGACGGACGGATATAGGGAGTAGAGGAGACCATCTATTCCCACCCTTCAGGTGGGGTTTCTGGAAGACATCTTGGTGGTTGCTGCTTTTTCGTTCAGTTTTTGTACTTTCCTTTTTAGTTTTACTGCACTTTCAGTTGGGTTTGTATACTGGACCATTTACTTTTCTAGCAAATACTTTGTACTCAGTTTACTTAGTGTTTAATTTAGTTCGCATACTCTGTGGTGTTTGTTTTCTTTATAAAGGAAATGCCTTCCCTTTTAACAGGATTTATGCCTTTGGTTCTAGTCACTAGCCCCTGGCCTATAGAAGGCGAGCTTGGGGTAGTCACGGCATGGGCCCCGAGGACGGGTCGTGACATGGTAGGTCTCATGAGACTAACTAGTGTCTTGGCATAACACCTTTACAAAATATTTGTTAATGGTCTTGGCACAAGTCCTTCTTTTAGTAGCTATTATGTCCGACATTATGCATTCACTATTTATGTAACTAGTTTTTACATTTGATTATTGTACTATTAGAATATCCATGTGCATGTATATATGGTAATTTTTGATTCATTTTTTCTATATTATGTTCATGTTTATATTTAAAAAGATTATGTTTTTATTATAAATATTTCCTTATAAGTTTATAACTTCTACTAAATTATTTTCAATTACTGAGCATCATAGATTTCCCCTTTCGTATGTTTTATATTCCATGGATTCTAGGAACTGTATTATGACTGATATACAGGGTTAAGATAGCAGAATAATGGAATTTTCAAAGTATTGTCTATGTAGTGTATTATGTTGGAAATTATAATGTAATGTTCATGTATATATTCTATTTTCCAAGACTGATAAACTGATTGGTCCTTCGTGACCTGATTTTTTGTAATCATGATAATGTATTAAAATAATCCACTAGCATCGGGATTATGGGGTCGGGGCACTATAGTTGGTATCAAATGAAGTTTAGAAAAAAATTTGGAATTAAATTTGGGAAACATAGATTAGGGATCACAACCATACTATTGACTTTGAGGATAAGTATATAAGAACCCCCATGAATTTTGGTAACGATCATGGATAACCTAGGATTAAATATAAGATGTTATAGATTGAAAATATATTCTTAGGATTATGTGGGTTTCTTTAAGGAGATATGTCTCTCAGCTTGTGCATTCTAATAATAGTTAATGGAGGAAACCAGAATGAATTAGACTAACAATTAGTTTGATAAAAAATAAGGTGATTTTATGAAATGAAATTGGGTAATGACCAGAGTGACAGATATTGTGATTATTCCCAATTAGTTGTTACGATATATGATTAATAATGTGATCTTTGATGACATTACTAACACATGGCGTAAGAGGAAGATAAACTTTTATAAATGATCAAATTTTAAGAATCATATAAGAATGATGATTCGGTTTCCTACATGTCAATAGGAAGGGAAGAATGACCTTGAGAAATACCTCAAATGGAGGGGAAGATGTTATCTCTACAGGAAATAGGGTTATATAGAGAACAATTGTTATGGAGTTCAATGTCTCATCTATGGAAATCGTGGGCATTAACCAACTCAATTCCCAGACATAAAAATATACCTCTAAACTAAGGAAGGACATATTCCATGAAAACTATAAAATTAGAGGGATTTAAGTGTTTATGTATTTGGATCCATGAATTATGAATAAGTGAATTATATATGGAATATTCAATTTATGTTCTTCACGAAGTATTTTCAAGAATATGTTGAATTGTTATAAAGGAAAAGAATATTGAATTAAGGGTATGATTATATTTAGAGAACATATGATTAAGGTACAGATAACCCTTAATATGTTCTTTATGTTAAGATAATAATGTTATGTTTGAATAAGTAAATTGGATGATGCATGTTTCTTGAAAACTGATTTTTTATTTTTTTAATAAGAGTTTTATGCTATCATGGATGAAGTGTACAAATTTTTGGGACATAAGTAATAATCCACTATGTTTTGGAACAAGGAAATATGCATGTTTTCAATAAGGATATCTAATATTATAGGTTGTTACCGTGACTCAAGAGAATACATAATGAAGGTGTTAACATGTTTGGAATGTGACAAACAAGAATCTCCCTATAAGATATGGGAGATAAATGCTAAGATGATTTTGTTCACATTTTTCTAAAGATGTAGAGTTTCAGTTTTTTAGGATTGTAATGTTATCCATTATTGGATAGTATAAATTACACTCCACATGATTTTTTTTGGATTAATGTATTATCCCACTAAACGTAGACTTATGAATATGTGATAACTTATTCTTACAATTTTGGTTAGATAGATGTAATGACCTATCATTCTAGTTAGGGATTTCATGATATTCCATTATTTTAGGAATAAAACATTCAACTTCATTTCCTAGTGTAACAGATGATGTAAAAATTGATAGAAGGACAACCAAATAATGATATTATAATTAGTGTAGGTAATGAAATAAAATATGTTTTCTTGAGTTCTTAACTTGATATTAAATTAATCCCACCTCTTCAAAAAAATGTATCTAAAAAAATGTGTCAACCTAATGCCTTATGTTTTTTTTGAACCAATGATATTTTAATTCATCATAGATTTATTGCTTTGAGGCCCTCAATTTTCCACTTATTGTTCACTTGTTTTTGATTGATGACCTCAATCACTCCCTATAAATATTTATGTTTTCCATACAATTATGTGTCTTTATTTTCCACCAATGTTCTCCTATTTGAAATCCTAATTTGGTGTTGAATCTTTCATTTCCCTTTTCCATCTTATTAATAGTAAATCTTATTAATCCTATTTCAGATGTGTGTTTTCCACAAAGGTATTTTCAATTTGAAGCCTTTTATTTTCATAAAACTATTTCAATTTGTGAGGATGGAATTTATTGAAGGAGGGGAGAATGTATCACCCCAAGATTTCATATTATCCTATCTCTTTAAAGTAATATATTATCTTATATTACACAAAAAACTAACTTGGCTTATATTTTATGCAATATTGAGTTTCTGCGAAACAACGTGTCGGTATTATAGTTATTTAAACAATATATTTATTTATCAATTAAATATTGTAACATGAATGGTAAAACATAATTTTTAATTTTATTTTAATTTTTTCACATAAATAAAGCATATTTATAATGAAATTTACAAGTTTTGTTAAAATAGTTATATATTTAAAAGATCTATTTTCTTAAAAGAACTACATTTTATGTTCCTTTGTGAAAAAAAATTAATTTTAGACACACTAAAAAATTAAATTTGTTAAAATAGATTTTTTTTTTGAATTTATTGTATCAAAATTTTGATAGGGTGAATTGTTTGTATTTTTTGGAAAAAAACATGAATTTTTTTTTGTGAATATTGAAAAATACTACATAGTACATAAAAACTAACTTTTCAATTATATAATTATTTTTAATTAAAATTTAACTAAAATAAAAAATAGATACATAATAGATATTTTATTCCAATGTAATTTACTAGAGTCATTTTATAATAAGATTAGATATATAAAATTTTATTGAAATTTTTGAAGTCTTTTACCCACCTTGTAGAAACATTCTCAAATTTTATTAAAATGAAATTTTACTAATTCTGTGAATTGAATTTAAAAAATACAACAGACATTGCTATAATCAGAAAGTAAAATTTTCTTGAATATGATTAAAATAATTTTTTTTGAATAATAATTTTCTGAATTTCATTTACCACGGTTAAAAGTATATAGGCTAATTAAAGGTAAAAATAATTATATAATAATATAAAATAACAAAAAAACATGTCCTAATTCTATTGGATAAGTTTATCTAGACCAAAATAATACTTATGAAAAAAATATGATCGTTTTTTATCCACATATATTATATTAGAACATTTATTATATTTTATTTAAATAAGAGTTAAAATTGTTAAATTTAAAGTTTAATAACTAAACCATTTTTAATATATGGGTATACAGAAGATAAATTCGACTAAAAATATTAATTATAAAAATAAAAATATTTCATACATCGTAGTATTTTATTTAAAATTTTGAGACATTAAATAATTAAATTTATTTATGACACAATAATGATGCAAAAATTATCATATTAATGAAAGATTAAAATAATTATTATTATAAATATTAAAATAAATTTAAATTGAAACATTGTCTGCCATATAAAAAATTTATAGGTTAATATTACATTTTATAGATGATTTAGTGTATTTTTTTAGAAGGAATCATGTTTTTATGACTTTTACAAAAACTAAATACTAAATAGTTTCAAAATTGACATAAAAGTGTTTTTTAAACTAATACTATTATAAGAAATGATATAATTGACCAAAAAATATAAAATTCTTCCAAATGACTTTTATAATATTATATATGTCATTAATGAACCACTTTAGGTTCTATTGTAATTTTATAGTAACTATATTAACCATGTTGTATAAAAATACAAGAAGACATGGTAAAAGTTAAACTATTTAAATAAGGTTGAAGACTAAAAGATGAGGTCAATATGGTGACCTAATCATGTATAAAACCTATTTTATGAGATATTTTAGACACATACCCACATTATCCTAGAAATATATCCATTTTCCAATTCTGTGAACTGACAATTAATTTATAATAAATTAATATTTCAAGCTTTTCCTAATGTGCCCCTCACCTCTCTTAAAAAATGGTATTTTCCCTTCTCTTAAATTCAAATCTAAAAATCCATTTATCTCACCCAAAACCTACTAAAATATCATCCCAATAAATATAAATTAATCTTAGAGGCCTAACTTGGATCATAAAACCAACTTAAGGTGGCCTTTTGTTCATATCAAAAGGAAGCACCCAAAGAAGAGTTAATTATTTTATCACCTATTTTAAATATATTTTCTTCTTCCACTTCCTCATTCTTTTTTGTTTTCATAATAAAAAAATTAATCCATTACCTTCTACATACTATGATGTTATTATAAATATGGTACAAATATAGTAATTATTCTATCCATCCTATGAATTGAAAGTCACCATACGTGCGTACGTACGGGTTACCGTCTCCATGTCGTGGTGTAATTTGTTTATCAACATCAAGTTATATAGATGGATATAATGATTAGTATTATGTCTATAAAAAATGAATATAAAATGAAAATGTTTCTATATAATTAATATATCATCCAATTCCATACAATTTTATCATTATGGACATGAAATCATTGCTCGTGCATACATACAACTTACCATCTCCACGACATGATGAGATTCATTTTCATGTTCACCATTCAATGATGATTATAAAAATATATATTTTTAAGAATTATTTAATTTATGAAATAATAACACTAATGGAAATATTTATATTTTTACATATATCTCATTCACTTACTTCCATTCAAATCGATCTGAAAACGTGAACAATGTTTATGCGTGCATATGTCCTACCGTCTCTATAAACGGTGTATTCCATTTAGTATATCTATATATTATAAATATTTATATTCTTAATATATATTATATATAAATAATGTTTTATTTTCTGGAATTAATTAAATCATGATACAAGTGATACATTCAAGAATAACAAGTTAAAAAATGTATGATAAATAAATCAATTATTACCCAAAATGTTTCTTTAACATAGAAATTATTAATTAATGGGTTGTATAATGTCAAAAATAAATCATATATGATATCATAAATATGAATATAGTTGTGTTATATTTTAATAACATACTATGGTAATTATACAGGATGTTAAATATACCCTCAACCAACAGAAAGTAGATGGTAAGTGTATATTCCCCAATCTGATTATTATCTGAGATAGTTTATGTGTAAGTATTTACTGGGACATATTTATCATCCATGTAATTGTTTCATAAAAATGTTTTTAAATGAAATATTTTAAAGTTTTGTGGATGTGACTCTTTATCAAGATCATCATTTTAAATGTTTTGATGAATTATTTTTCTAAATTATTTTCATTAATGTCCATGTTTTCAAAATGATTTTATGGATTTATTTATATATAAATGATTGTTTTAAAATGATAATTCCTTTAAAAAGTTTCAATGTGGTATGGGACAATTTGATTCAAAACTATGTTTTAAATGACTTTATTTATATATTGTGTGACTTTAAAATTATTTAAAAAAATAGATATTTCACTCAATGATTATATAGATCATTTTCAACAAGGTCAACTAACATCGCTAAATATTATTATTTATTGAGGTTGATTTATTATAATAAAATCTTCTGTATTGTATTTTATGCGTTATGATCTTTTTGAATGTGTATGTGCTATTTTAATACCAGTCATGGTTTATGGTTAAAGTATTGACATTTTTATGCTAGTTTTAATATGAATGTTTATGTTATTTTTAAATATTTTCATATGTGGAATGCATTGGACTTATTAAGTGATGGGCGGGGCCCACTATAGTCCCTTGATGCATCGGTAGGTCTCAAGGGAAAACAAGTGTCTTGGAACAAGGCCTTGAAAAAATATTTGTGAATAGTCTTGGAATAAGGCCTTGACGTAGTAGTTATCATGTCCGGTATTATGCATTCACTTGTTTTGAAATTTGTTATTACATGTGATTATTCGACTAGAAGAATATCCATGTGTATGTATATATGGTAATGTTTTATTTATTTTTTCCATATTATGTACAATTTTCTGTTGAAAAGGATTTTGTTTTTATTATACATCTTTCCTTACAAATTCATAGCTACAGCTAAATTAGTTACCCATACTTAGAATCTGAGCACACACATTTCATATGTTTTATTTTCCAAAGATGCTAAGAAGTGTATTAAGATTAATATGTAGTGTTAAGCTAGGGGAATAATGGAATTATCACAGTATTATATATCTTTTATTTTATGTTAGAAATTATAATTTAATGGCCATGTATGTAATCTATTTTACAAGACTGCTAAACTAATCGGTCCTTAGGTACTTGATTCATTTTAATCATTCCAATGTATTTAAATAATACACCAGCTTCTATATTCTAGGGTAGGGGAACTAAATAACCATTTATGAAATGGGTTGTGTTAATATTTGGAAGAGATTTTATAAATTAATGTATTACATAACAATATGATGAAACCCTATGCTAGGAAATGAAGTAGAAATGGTTCTAGGAAAAACAAAGGATATGATTTTGATTGTCATAATTTTTTATGATATCAGTGTACTTTTGAAATCCCTTATTTTATGGCTTTATAGTCATAAATTTCAGCATAACATGTTATTGATAAGACTCCTTCTGGACTTGATAGTTCTATTTTCATCTATATCCATGTTTTCACTAATGTTTTCTTATTTGAAACACTAATGTGGAGACCTTAACATTTCCTTTTCATTCTCATTATGAATATGTGTCACTAACCCTATTTACATTGTGGGTTTTTTAGTAATAGTATTTTAACATATCAAACCCTCGATTATTAAGATCATGTTTAAATTTCTATGATTAAATTTAATGAATTTTGGGGGGAATTGACACCCAAAAATTTGAATGTTAGAAAACAATTTCATATCCTGTATCACATGATACACCAAGTGTAGAAATGAATATAAAATCCCAATAATTTAAAAAATATTTAATATTTTCAATAAAATCTATTATATAGATTGTAAATCATAAAATAACTATCTAGCTTCAGTTACACACAAGAACAATGTTTTTTATTACTTTATGTTACATGAAACAATTGCATTCTTCAATGGCTTGCGTTACTCGCAAGGCTGAGTTTAACCAAACAATAATATATTATAAAATTTTAATTATTTAATATATTAAGATATAACCCAACCATTATTTAGTGGTTATGACTAGTATTGACTGAGTTATAAAAATATATTATTGAAATCTTTGGTTAAAAAATAATTATAAATTAATATAATAAATAATTAAATATAAATGCAATGTTTTTATAAAGAACTATTTTTATGCTCTAATGGTATTCTATGTTAATAAATTAAATTAATTACTATTAGTGAATTATATTAATTATAATTATATTATATATTCTAGGAAATCTTTTTGATATTTATTCAGTTGATATTATAAGCATTAGATAAGGATAGATTGAGTTCTTTTCTTAAAAAATGTATTTGTTCTAGAAAGGACGTTTTTTCACCTTTTAATGATTAACATATTATAAATCTAAATTTTGACACTTTAAAAACATAATATGAAACAATAAACTAAATTTTAAAAATAGAATCTATAAAATTAGGTTAGGGTGAATTTTTTATATTATTCTGTAAAGTTTCATTTTTGGAGCAATAATGTAAAATACAAAATTTTAATTGAAACTTCTTCATTTTCACATTTATTTATTAGGATAAACTATATTTTTAAGAGTTTTTCAAGTGAAATTATTTTAAAAATACATAAAATAATCCAATTTAGTTTATTTTTTCAATTAAACTATGAAAATAGATAAAAAGAAGAGAAATGTTTTTGACTATTTGTACATTAAAACATCACGTTGTAATACTGTCTACAGGTGTAATTTTAAGTTAATTTCATCTAACTATGTGTTTGAAATTTGGAAAAAATGATTCCATATTTGGAATCCTAATATTATATAATTTATAATAATTTTTACTTGGTTTTGACCAAAAGTATTTTTGAATGTGAAAAAAATTAATAACAATGATTAAGAGAGAAATTATCTTAATAAAGGGTTACACTGAAAATATAAGGCCCAAAATAACCTAGAAGCTTATCCAAAATAAATTTTTATTAAAATTTTTATCCTATAACTAATTTTATATAAATTTTTTAAATATTGAATCCACTTTACATGGGATCAATGTTAGTTGAATCCCAATTTAAAAAAATTACCAGAATGTCACTCATCCTTCTCTATAAAAAGGAACTCACCCCTCCCACTTATTCACACCACTGAATCCATTTTTCTCAGTGAAACTATCCTTATATAATCTGCCATAATCTTTCCCCTCAACTTATATTCCTCTCTTTATGATGAAACCCAACCAAGTAATCCCTTCGGGGAAACCAAAATGTGTTACCTGAAAACAGGTAACATTCTTCAGACATGCATTTATATTTTATTTCTTTCTCCACCCATTCAATTATTTTTATTATATGATTATAAAAAAAATACATTTTATATGTATAATGATATGTTTTTATGTTGAGGGTTCATAATATAACTATATATATATTTTTTCAAATGGGTATAAATGTATAGTTTGTGTATGATGAACTACCGCCTCACGAAACGATGTAGTTCAATTTTTTACCACCTTTCATGATTGGGAATTATAATATATGCCCTTTTTTATTTGATATATATTATATTTATGTTTTGCTAATAATTTTTTAATATGAATATAACACATACCTTCATTATTTCTATTTTGTGTAAATATGAAAACATCGTTTCTGGATGTGTGTACTACCACCTCCTCAAAGTGATGTGATATGTTCACACATTACATGGAAGGTATTAAAGATGAATTTAATTTAAATTATTTGAAATAAAAAAATATATGATTTTTATGACAAATTTATCATTCAAAAAATAAAATATATCATTTTCTCTATTACACTTATCACTCTAAAAAAGTGAAAACGTAGTTCGTGGAAGTGTGGAATAACACTTCTTTGACACGATGTGATTACATTTACATAATAATTATTATATATATAAGTATATATGATTATATAATTTGGTATTTATGAAAAAATTATCATTTAAAAATGTTAAATGTTACTTACCTTGTTTTCATAATGATCATTGAAAATTGGGAATGTTACTCATACGAACGTAAAACCTTCCATTGCCAAGATTGTAATGTTGGTTTATTTTTCATAACCATATTTAATGAATGGTTTTTAAATTATAATTAATATTTAAATATTATATTTATTTTATTATTATTATTCAGTACATTTTTATTTAATGACTCATTTGACTATAAATGACCTACCAAATTCATTTTTGACACACAAAACGAATATGGCCAAAACACCCGAGTTAAATTTAATTGTTTACGTAATTGTTTAAAAAATTGTCATAAGTGAAATAAGAGTAATGATAAACCTGATAGAGGTTCTTAAGAAATAAATTATCAATACAATTTTATTATTCAGGAATATGAAGTCACACTTTTCAAGTGAAACTCACTGTATAGGATTTTGATCTCATGTTTTACATCTATTAGATAAATTTCATATTAACCACTTACTTATATTGTGTCATTTATATACTACACAATTTGATATGTTATATAATTAATCATTTTATATTCATGGTATTTATTTTTTTAATTTGAATTATCTAATCCAAGGGGTTTTGAATTGGAAATTACTAAGTGGTAAATATTATATTTGCAACAAAAATTTCTTTTTTGATTGTTATCATTCACCTGAAACAATCACTTCCTTATAATAATTTTTTTTTATATTAAATTTATCTTAATTATTCATATTAATATGAAATAGATCTTATTATTTCATAGATCATGTAACTTTTTTACATACAGAGATCACTTTGGAAATTATTTGATTAACTGTGAATTGTTGATAATCCGTATCTTTTATTCAATACATATATTTGATAGGTCCCTTTTTTGTGAAATTAAATCATCGATTAAATGTATAGGGAATTTATTTGACATGAAATATATGAGTTAGGGAAATTTAATTCAACCCCTATTGGTTTGGGACCGGTTAATGCAAACCCTATGATGCATATATAGTCTCTTGGGATGAATCAGTTTGGAAAATCAGAATAGTTTAAACTATATTGTGAATAAATCATGATGGTAAAGTGTTCCTAGGAAATAGGATGTACTATAATTAAGAATTAAAATTATTATTCATGTTATTTTTCTTTTAAATATCTATTTTTTCATTTTATTTATATTATATTAATTAAATGGCATGTGTTGTAATTATCTATCATCCAATATTGATTACTCCTTATCAATATATTTATATGGAATGTTTGCTTAGTTATTTATATTAACATTATAATTATGCACATTGACTCTTTTTTTACTTACCCATAATTATAATTTTATCACACCATTATTATTTTTCCATTCCCTTGGATATGAAGAAGGAATATTTTAACGAGATTTTGAGGATTCAGTTCATTTTATTTCATTATGTATCATGTTTTATTTTCTTTTTTTCAATGTAATGTGTTTATCATAAATGTAATATAGTTTTCCAAAACTAAAAAATTTATTTTTCCTTTGGGATTTTATTCCTTGTAATAATTCAAATTTAATAATGTAATATACTTTCTCTGGGATTCTATGTTCGAGGGATTACGAAAATGATCACAAGAAAGAGATTATTTCAAGAGAAAGATAATAATCCCAAAATAAAGTGAGATTGTACAATAACATTTACTAGTTGTAAATTTTCTAGTCAAATCACCTTTTAAAATAACATAAATAGAAAACTAAAATACCATGAATTCGGAATTTATAATGACATTACATGTCAATGGTGCAATGATCCGAGTTTTGAACTCGATGAAAATGTAATGAATATTGAACTTTTGAATTTAATAAATGGGATAATATTAAATTGAAACTTCGTAATGATGTTCCGAGACAGGTAACATTTCAAATTGAGGTTTTTGGACATTAAATAGTTCAAAAATAGTTTTTTATGTTAGTTTTTTCATATTTTTAACGTTGGTTCTTTGGGAAAAATCTTTGAAGGCAATATTCGAAATTTGTTTTTTTAACGTCAGTTATTAAAATCATCCTAAAAAATTTAATTTTTTCATGATTTTTCAGGTGAGCTTTTTAAAAAATTGATATCAAATACCTCTTGATTCTGATTTATTTTACAAAATATGAAATGTTAAAAAATATTTTCCACATCGGTTTTTTGAAAAGTAATTTGAAAGGCATATTTTTCATGAAATTTTTTAAAATACTGACATAAAAGTTGTTTAGAAAATTATTATATGATAAACTAGTGTTAATAATGATTAAAAACATGTATAGAATTTCTTAAGCTTCGATTTTATAGGTCTTAGAGCTCAAACGAAGTTATGAATCAAAAGATATGGCCATCAGAAGTTGAATATAATTTTCATCCGAGGAAAAGATCTCATGGGGAATCCAAAGCATCAGTCTTTAAAGAATTATAGAATTTTAAGGAATATTTATAGTTTCACCAGCATATAAATAATTATCCTTTATTATAATTAAAATATAATTGTTTATTGGTATATTAATTAAGAAAACAAATCTTATAAAATAGAAATCAGGGAAAATTTATTACAAATACCTTGACATTGTTTCAAGATCATTTAGAGATAATCAACTTCTGATGCCTATAAAATTTGATCTATATGTCCATATTAGCTCTAAAACAACTCAAAAATAAATGAAATAAAAAATAATTAACACTCTTAAAATTGTTTCCCTAACTCTATGTGAAAAATAATTTTAATGATTATTTAAAAAAACAATGTTAAAAGTCATATTTTGATGAATTTTAAGGTCATATTTTTGTAAAAAAACTGATGTTAATTGTAATTTATCATGTGGTTAATTAAATATTTGATGTTGAAAATGTTGAAATTTTTTTATTGCATTTCCCAATGTTTGATTTGGTAGGTCATGGAGAAAAAATGGAGTTACTGAACAAAAGCTATATCCATAGGATGTTGGAATTCTCTGAGACTTCCTTTAGAGATAACCCACTTTTGATGTCTATAAATTTTGATCCCTAAGTCCATTTTAGCTCTATAACTACTCAAATCATATCTTTAAAAATGAAATAAAAACATTTCAACATTTTTAACATTGGTTATGTTGGAAAAAAATCCCTCAAGGTAACATTGCATCATTTTTGGGTTGTTCGTGTTTGTTGACAATGTAGGTTTCCATGGTAAATTGTCGAGTTCTAGATATTTTGTTGAAAATCCATGTTGATAAAAAACCATGAGAAAGTAATAGAAGATCTGGAGGCATTAGAAAACAATATATTCAAGGTGGCTCTGTTTTCCAGTGATTGCCAAGTTTTTTGGGTAAAACATTTTTAGTTTAGTAAGCATCGTGATATATGTATTTCCTTGAAGATCTCCTCAAAATATGGAAAAGGAATGAGTTTTGTGAAGATGGGATTCTTGATGTGAATTTTGTGAAGACATGATGAAATTTTATGGTGTTCTTTTCTATTACTACAAGCTTCACGAATGGCAGAGTTGAAGAGATTTGCAGGGTTGAAGGGAATTGTGAGTGGATCTTTGTGGTGAAGGCACGAAGAAATTGATGGAGTGATCCGTGATTACGATGAGCTCCGTGATCTGAAAATTGTTGTGGTTCTTCATGATATCGAGAGAATTTCGAAAAAAATTTCAGAGCTTCGTGATTTGAGATGACGTGGCACTAAATTTGCATAGAAGGTTTGAGGGTTAGGGGAATCACCTATAAACAGACCTTGACCCCTTCGAGAGAAGAAGAGATTTTTCCAAGATTTTTTTTTCTCTCAACTCGTGAAGGTGGTTTGCGAAGGCAATGTGCTTTGTGAAAGAAGGAGCTTTGCGGTGGCTAATCTAGCCCTGCGAAAGTTATGTGTCAGGCGTTGGATCAGAGAGAAATGCAAATAAAGTCTCTCTGTGACGGCTTGATCTCTGTGAAAACCTAAGCTTTGTAAAGGATTGTGCTTTGTGGAGGTCTTAGCTCTGCGAAGCAGTGTGCTTCATGAGGCAGCGATCTCTGCGAAGGTGTGTGCTTCACAAGGAGGAAGGTTCTTCATGAAGGATTATTTGAGTTTCACGAAATTTGGAGCTTTGAAAAGTATGGTTCTTTCTATAGGTATTTTACAATGTTTGTTCCCCAGTGATCAGGGGAAAAAGGGTATTCATCAGTGGATGAAATTTGTACTTCAATATCTCATCTACATGCAGTAGAGGATGCATTCACTAGTGATAATGAGGAGACCTACATGACTATAAACTGTGAGGAGATATTCTGAAAAAGTAGTGAGATCACTTCAGTTGAGAGAGCAGTGAGTTCTAGAATTGTGAGTGGTTGTAAACTAGGAGGGACTGTGAGTCCACATCAAACTCGTAAACAACAGCCTACTTATAATGGATTTGGAACATTGGAACATCTATAGTGCATGCTCGTTGGACATAGCCCAGTGAGGTTGAACCAAGTAAAATTGATGTGTCCTATGCATGATTTATGATTAATTCATAATCTACAACAGGATAGAGGGATAGAAGAGGGTTTTTTCTAACAACAAAACATTATCAAAATAGAATGTTTTTTTTAATTTTTCAAACCACGATTCACCCCCTCTCCTAGGGTATCAAGCCTAGTGGACTTAGTAATTGGTATCAAAGGGAATGGTTGATATCAGTTGTTATCTCTCAAATGGAGGTCATCAATCACAAATGGATTCTGATCTTTGATAGGAACAATTTCCAGATATGTAAGAATTGTATGCAACACTACTTTCAATCTTTGGGAATGGATGTGTTCACAGTAATAATTCATGGCCGGACTTCCAATATTCACTATGGTTCATTATCAAAATCCTAGCGAAGAGAATTATATGTCAATTCCAAGTCATTTAATTCTTTATTGGGAGACCTATACAATGCAATCTATATAAAGGTGATGCCATCCAAAACCTCACATGCCATGTGGGAAAAGATTTTAAATATATATAAAGGAGATACCAAGGTCAGAGAAGCAATTCCAGAAGTGTTTTATAACATGTATGAAGATCTGAGAATGAACCAAGATGAGTCTATTTATGCATTATTTGACAGGGTAAATGTTGTCGGGGAAGACATGTGAGGTCATGGAGAAGTTATTAAAGACATAAATATTGTGAAGTGCATATTGAGAAAACTTCCACCACGGTTCAATCTGAATGTTTTAGTTTAGGAAGATAAAGACCTGATAGAGATGACATTGTATAACCTTTACAACACCCTTATTGCATATGAAATGAGAAATGGTGATAACGATGCTGTGGAAAAAGGGAAATCCAAAGATGTGGCATTCAAGTCCATGAAGAAGCTATCTATTGATGATTCTCAAGATAAATATAAGATATACGAGGTGATTTCATTTCTCTCCTAAAACCTTCAAATAGGAAAAGGAATGTTTAAAGGAAAACTTCCAATTGCTTGTTTTTGATGTGGAAAGGTATTATATCTTGTAGAAAGGTGCCCCAAAAATTTCCAAGAGGTTTATGATGTCGATGAAATCAAAATTCCCAGGAAGAGGTCTTCAAATTATGGGGAATGGAAGAAATAGTTCAAGATAAGTTTTTTTAAGAAGAAGAACCTGCTTTCAAAATAATGTGATAGTCCATACAGGTCTGTGGTCGAGGAGGTTGATGAGATAGAGAACTGCAGAGATTGTGGAGAAAATGATATGGTGGAAGTTATTTATAGTTATCAAAAGAAGAATGAAACCGAAAATGATGTATAAGAAGAAGAAAAAGATCAGGGAAGTGTTGACATGAAATCGGAATTAGAATAACCTCTTGAAGAGATAGAATATTGGAGGGAAAAAACAAAGATCCAACAAGGTGGTACATGATGAGAAACTCTACATGAAAACATATGATGAAGATAATTCTAAGATAATAAAATAAATTGAAACCCATAAGTGTTTTAGGCCATAGATCTCAGATAAGATTGAGGAATATAAACTAATGGTTGAAGAATAGAAAAGGGAGACTGATGTCTTGAATAACAAAAGGAAAGATCCAATCAAGCATATTGATAAACTTGAAGAAGAATTTTTTAGTCTATGGAAAAAGCATAAGGATCAAGAGAATCTCTTGAATTTTGCTGGGACATTAGAAAATCATATCACTCAAAAAATAGAGAAGAAAAAATTTGAGCATAGTGGATTAGTAGAAAGTAAGCATCAGTTATGTTCATATGCTAAGGCTCATGTGGGGCTTGATCGAAACCAAAAAGCAGTGAAAATTAAATTTATACCCCAAAAACCTATTCTGAAATTGAAGGTTGATTCGGTAACAAAAAAGAATCATAATATTCAGAGATGTCAAGGGTAAACTAGCAGTGCAGAAGTTAAACAAAATAATACACCTTATTTCTGGTGTAATTGTTCTAGAAATATTGGACAACCACAGTATGTGTGTTCCATAACCAAGAGATATCAAAGGGGATAAGAAAAAAATGTGGAAACCAAATAGAGAACAATTCTCTATAACATATTTTGAAGGACACTATTTTTGGGGTGGAGGATTTGGGAACATGGATAGATATTGTTCTTTGACCATATAGTGGAACGTGCCAAAGTAGAATCAAAATGATCGCAAGTAGAAGATAAATGAACCAAAGGGTGAGTTGAAAATGAAAAATAGATTTACAGCTTTTCAAGATAAAACCGATCTATCATACTCTAATAATGATAAAAAGTCTCCATCCATGCTGAGTGTGAAGGAAGAAATATTGACCATGAAGAAAAATGATGAGAAAGTAGTGGTGGCAGAAATATCCCTTAAAGCATCAGATCGCTCTGGTGTGTGGATCCTAGATAGAAGTTTCACATCTCACTTGATAGGTAATAAGGATCTTATTACAGGAATAAAATATGAAAAATAAGGTGTTTTCATGTTTGGAAATGATGATGACCTCATGATTATTGGCTCAGGAAAGGGAAATTTTGGGGGGAAGGAAGTGGTGAGAGGTGTTGATGTCTTAGTAGTAGAATGCCTCAACCATAATTTCCTCATCATTAGTCAACTATGTGACTATGGATATTCTATAAGGTTTATTATGAATATGTGTATCGTCAAAGTAAGAGACATGGTAGTGATTCTATAGGTAAAATGAACAAAGGGAAATCTCTACCAGGTATGGGGAGAAGAAGATTTGTGCTTTCTGTCTAGAGAGGAAGAAGACAAGGTATGGAAAAAATGACTTGGTCATCTATTCAAACCAACCCTAGAAGATATGGTAATGTGTGATGTAGCAATAGACCTCCCTATGTTATCATGTGATCGTACTCACATGTAAAATGCAAGGCAACATGGGAAGCTTATCATAAAGACATATAAGGAGAAGGAAAATAATTCAACTGGAGTTCTCGAATTGGTGCATGCTAATGTTTGTGGGCCTATCGCACCAAGAGAAATCGACGAAAATAGGTACTATGTTCTTTTAATTGATGACTATAGAATAATGGCATGGTTATTTGTTATTTCCCAAATGTACATTGTGTTTAGTTTCTTAAAACAGTACCAGAGAGAGTGTGAAAGGATGCTTAGACATAAAATTCTGAAGTTTCATATTGATAATGGAATGTAATTGACAAATAGTCTGGTGAAATACTATCTCAAGAAACATGGGATATGGCATCATGTTTCTTTAGTAAGAACCCACCAACAGAATAGAGTATTTTAATGGAGAAATTGAATCATCAACAACATGGCTAGAACAATTCTTATAGAAAAATGCCTACAAGAAAAGTTTTGGAACGAATCACTATTGACACTAGTCTACATTTCTAACAGGGCTCTGTTGTGTCCAAAGGAATAACATGCTCTGTTTGAGATGTGGTATGGGATGAAGCCAATTGTGAAGTACATTGTAATATTTGGGAGTAAGTGCTTCATACTCAACAAATAAAAACAAAAGAATGTTTAGTCACATGGAGATGATGGAATATTCTTTGGCTACAAAAGAAAAATCCAAGAATATAAATTCGTTAATAAAATGATGGAAAACATATTTGAGAGTAATAATGTCACTATTGTGGAAAATGATGAGAATATTCCATAGCATAGTAAAAACTTTCCTGATGAAATTGATGAGTAGGAAAGCAGCTCGGGAGAAGAAAAAGTGGCCGATGATGATGAAAAAAAGATAATGATGATGAGAGTGAATAAGAAAATTTGTATCTACACAAAAGATAAGGATTCGAGATGAAATTGACAAGAAAAGTATCATTATTGATCAATCAGCTCCATTTCAGACAAGAAGAATGAAATCACTCTAGTAGACATCTTTCTTATCTTAGGTACAGACTAAATGCTTTTCTGATGTAGCTGAAGATGAAAATTGGGTTCAGACTTTAAATGAAGAGCTAGATTAGATTGAGAAGAATCAGACATTGGAGATTATTTTGAGGCCAAAAAATAAAAATGTCATCAGGACTAAATGGGTCTATCACAACAAGATGAATGAATATGGAACAATTAATTGAAACAATGCATGAGTAGTGTGAAAATGATACTCCCCGATAGAGGGAATATATTTTGATGAGACATTGGCACCATTTGCGGAGCTGGAGACAATCATATTATTCCTAGCCACTACAGCACACCAGAAGTTCAAAGTGTTCCAAATGGATGATACATCTACATTCATGGATGGGATTCTGGAAGAAGAAGTGTATATGGAGCAGCCAAATGGTTTTACCATTCATGAGGATTAGAATACGGGTTTTTTGAAGAATAAGGAATTATATGGGCTGAAACAAGCACCGAGAGCATGGTACTCATGTCTTGATCAGTATTTTAAGAAGATTTGCTTTTAGTTTAGAGGAGTTGATGACAATCTCTATTTCAACAACAACAATAATAAAAGGATTATGGAGCTCATTTATGTCGATGACATAATATTTGGTGGATCATATGAATCACAATGCAAACAGTTTTCCGAATTCATGATACATGAGTTTGAAATGTCTATGATTGGTGAGACAACATTTTTCCTTGGTTTGCAGGTGACACATGGAAGTAATGGAAAATTAATTTCTAAATCCAAATATTCTAATAAGGTTCTAAGAATATTTGGAATGGAAAAATCCATGTAGATAACGACTATGTTTGCTACCCAGATGAAGTTATCAAAAGACGATAATGGTAGGGTAGTTAATATCACATAATGTGGGAAGATTATTTAGAGTTTACAGTACCTGACCGCGACGAGACCAGATATTGTTTTCACCACATTCCAAGAAGTGCTATATCAAATCTATCCCAAGGAAATCTAGATGCTTGTTGTGAATATAATACTCTGTTATATAAATGGAATGGTGGATTTTTTCTTGATATATATTGAAAAATCTCAGTCAGAGTTATTGGGATATACTGATGCAGATTGGGTCTGTTCAGTGGATGATAGGAAGTCAACGTCAGGAGGTGCTTTCTATATTGGTGGATTGTGTATTTCTTGGATAATAGAGAAACATGATTTCATTTCATTAAGAATTTTAGAATTTTAGTATATTCCGGACACACAATCATGCACAAAATTATTGTTGATGAAGCAGCAGCTTGATGATATGGGAGTTGAAGTGATGTCTCTGATTAGAATCTAGTGTGATAACTCAAGTGCTATAAATCTTTTTAAAAAACTCTTCCATCATTCAAGGACAAATCATTTCAAGATAATGTATCATTTTATCAAGGAAAAGGTTGATCAGTAAATCTTGAAGTTGGAGTATGTGCCTAAAGAACTACATGTTGCTGACATTCTGACAAAGGCTTTACCCAAGGATGCTTTTGAGAGGTATCGACTGGATCTAGTAGTTCAGTCGACTCCCCTCACTTGAAAACGTGTGGATGCACAACCCCCTCTCCTTGAGGTATGGTGTGTTTTGTCTCTACTGTGCTAATATGTGTTCTTTCTAATTTCTCAGACCTCAAAGGAGTGACCTTTGGGTTCGTTGAAAAAGGAAGAGAAATCATGACTCCTCAAGGGGGAGGAACTATGGATAAGGAAGGGAGAAAATGTTTTAGTCAATGACATAGGGAGAAGCAGATAGGTGGAGAAATGAGATAGGGGGATAGAAATGAATTAAGGGGAGAGTATTAAATTTGACGATGATTGAATTTATCAATCAAATAGAAGATATCACGATAGCTGAGGATTATGATAAAAGTAAAAGAGTGATGTTGGAATGGTGTGAGAAGGTTTCTAGTGATCAAAAATTGTTATCAATTTAGTAATTGGTATTAGTTTGGTGTCAATAGTTGGTGTCTGAAATGATGTGATTCACTGATGAACATTTCATAATACTCTTGTTTCTCATACCGAGCATTGCCCATGCGGGATTAGAGTATATGATGAGTGAATCTTTGGTTACTATTTGAATCACAAGAGGCACAAGATGGTAGATGATGGAAGGAGACTCAATGAGGTATCAATGGGAAGAAAATCATTCGGAGAAGAGTTTTCAACAAAACCAAAGGGGGAGATTGTTGGGAAAAATATTTTAAGGTAACATTTCATCATTGTTGGGTTGTTTTTGTTGGTTAACAATGTAGGTTTCCATGGAAAAATTTTGAGTTCCAGAGATGTTTTTGACTAGAGATATTGACAAAGAACCATGAAAAGGGAACATAAGATCTGGAGGTGGTACAAAATAATAGATAAAAGTTGGCACTGTTTTTGAGTGTTTGCCAATTTTTTTGGGTCCAAAATTTAGAGTTTATTGAGTATCGTGAAATATGGATTTCCAGGAATATCTCACAAAAATATGGAAAAGGTACGAGTTTCATGAAGATGGTATTATTATAGTGTATTTCACAAAAAAATGAATAATGTTTATGGTGTTCTTCATGATTATGATGAGCTTCACAAATGGCGGAGTTGAAGAGTATTGTGGTGGAAAATGGCGTTGTTGGTAGAGCTTCGCGGGGAATGCGCGAATGAATTGATGGAACACTACGCGATCTTGATGATATTTGTGATCTAAAAATTTCCATATTTCTTTGTGATATAGATAAAATTTTTATGGAAATTGTGGAGCTTTGTGATTTGAGATGACGTGGGGATGACATCGCGCGGAAGGTTCGATAGTCAATGGATTCGCTAATAAATTTACCTCGACCCCCTCTAGAGAATAAGAGAGTTTTACATGAAATTTGTTTGCTGTCAACTAGCGAAGGTGGTTTTGTGAAGGTAGTGTTATTTATGAAATAAAGTGATTTGTAGTGGCTAATCTAGATCTGCAAAAGTGGTGTGTTCCACATTGGCTTAGTGAGCTTCGCGAATGAATTTTCTTTGAGACAGCTTGAGCTCTACGATGATCTAAGATTTGTGAAGTCTTTAGATTTGTGATTTTCTAATATTAGAAAAGTAAAGTAATCTGGGAGGCATCAATACTTTCAAAGGTGTGTTCTTCGCAAAGAGGTAGGGACTTCCTGAATTCTTGTTTGAGCTTCGCGAAATTGGGAGATTATCAAGGTACGGTGATTTTCTAATGTATTTTCTAAAGTCTGTTGCCCAATGATCAGGGGAAAATGGGTATTTTTCCGTGGATGAAATTTGGACTTTAATAGAGCATATACATGTTGTGCAGGATTCATTCATTAGTGATAATGAAGAGACCTACAAGTCTATAAACTGTGAGTGGATCTTCTAAAGAAGTAGTGACCTCACTTCAGTTGAGAGAGCAGCGAGTTTTCAAATTGTGATTGGTTGTAAACTAGGAGGGATAGCGAGTCAGCTTATGTAGTGTGATTATAGTGGATTTGGTACATCATCACATCGGTGTTGTTTCCTCCTTGGACGTATCCCAGTGGGGGTGAACCAAGTAAAACTATTGTGTCTTGTGTGTGCTTTAAGATTAATTCATACTCTCCAATGTGAAGGTGAGGGAGAAGAGGGTTTTTTTCTAAAAACAAAACAAGACCTAAAGAGGTAGATGTTTTATTTTTTCGTCTCCCGATTCAACCTTCCTCTTAGGGTATCTAGCCTACAAGACCTAATTATTAGTATCAATGGGAATGATTGATATTAGTGATTCCCTCTCAAATAAAGGGCATCAATCACAATGGGATTCCGATCTTTAAAGGGAACAATTTTCATCTATGGAAGAATTGAATGCAACACTACTTTTGATCATTGGGAATGGATGTGTTCTCAATAGCAATGCATGGAATCAGTACCAATATTAAAAGTTGTGCATTATTTAAAGCTTAGCAGAGATAATTAGATGCTGATGCTAAGGGAATTAATGCTTTAGGGGATCCTTATCTAATGTTATCTATATAAAGGTGATTTCATTAAAAACCTCACATGCCATGTGTGAAAAGAAATTAAATATATATGAAAGAGATAAAATGGTCAGAGAAGAGAAGTTACAAGTATTTTGGAAAACGTATGATGATAAGATAAGGAACACAGATGAGTCTGTTGATGCATTCTTTGATAGGGTAAATGTTGTAGTGGAAGACATGTGAGGTTTTGGAGAATTTATTGAAGACGCAATGATTGTGTCAAGCATATTGAGTAAAATTACACATCGGTTCAATCTGAATGTTTCAGTTTTGGATGATAAAGACCCAAAACAGCTGACATTGGATAACCTTCACATAACCCTTGTTTCATATGAAATGATAAATGATGATAATGATGCTTTGAAAATGGGGAAATCCAAGGAGGTGTCATTCAGGTCCATGAAGAAGCTCACCGTTGAATATTATTAGGAAGAAGAAGATAATGGTGAGGTGATTTCATTCCTCTCCTCAAACCTTCAAAGGGGAAAATTAATGTTTAAAGGAAAACTTCAATTTTATTATTGTCGATGTGGAAAGGTTGGAAATATTACAACAAGGTTCCCCAAAAATGTTCCAAAGAATTATGATGTCGGTGAAATTGAAATTCTCAAGAAAAGTCCCAAGCCTATATAGAAATCATGAAATAGATCAATAAAAAAAATTAAAGAACGAGAAACTTCATTCAAAAGAATGTGACATCTCAAATGAGTCTAATATTGAGGAGGATGAAGAGATACAAAAATACAGAGATCATAGAGAAAACGCTATAGTGGTAGTTTTCTTTTTTTTTTCTCAGAAAAATAATGAAAATGAAGCTGATGAAGTAAAAGAAGAATTTTAGTTAAGAGTTGTCATGGAAGCTAAATTAGAATAACCTCATGGAGAGATAAATTTTTGGAGAGAAAAAAAATTAAATACAATAAGGTGGTACATGATTCCAAACTCTATATGAAATAATAGGAAGAAGAGAAGTCTTATATGATAAAATAAATTTAAAAACTTAAGTATTCAAGGTTAGAGAGCTCATAAAATATTGATTAATATAGACGCATGGTTAATGTTCAGAAACGGGAGATAAATGGCTTGAATAACACAAGGAATGATCAAATAAATCGTATTCAAGAACATGAAGGAGAATTTTTCGGTCTACAGAAAAAGGTTAAGGATAAAGAGAAACTCTTTACTCATTCTAGGACATCGAGAAAGTAGATCACTATGAAATCTGAGAAGCTAAAAGTGGATCATAGTGGTTCAGTAGAAAGGAAGCATCAATTATGTTCAGGTGCAAAGGACGATGGGGGGCTTGATCAAAAACAAAAAGCTATGAAAATTGAAGTCAGACTGAAAGCACCCAATTCAAAATTGAAGGTTGATTTGGAAACAATTAAGAATCAAAATATTTAGAGATACCTTGGGGAAAATAGTAGTAAAAACGTCAAACGAAGGAGTGAACCTTGTATCCGGTGTTATTATTGTGGAAATATGGGACATTCATAGTATGTGTGTTCCATATTCAAGAGATATCGAATGGAAGAAGAACAGACGTGTAATCCAATTAGGGAACTGTTCTCTAGAACATATCTCAAAGGACAATATTTTTGGTGCAGAGGATTTGGGGACATGGCTTGATACTATACTTCAACCCCACAGAGGAATGTGAAAATGTAGAATCAAAATGTTTGCGAGAAACATACCAATGAAAAAATAGGTGAGTTGAAAATGAAAAATTTATTTGAAGCTTCTCAAGATGAAGTTGTTCCATCATACTCTAAGAAAGATCAGAAGTCTCAATACATACCAACTGTGAAGGAAAAAATATAGACCAAGAAGAAAAAGGATGAGAAGGTAGTGGTGGATGAAATTTCCCTTGATGTATCATATCTATCTAGTGTGTGGATCCTTGATAGTGGTTAAACATCTCAGATGAAAGTTATAGAGATCTTTCTACAGGAAAAATATGTGACAATGAAGAAGTTTTCATGTTTGGAAACGATAAAGGCCTTAAGATTATTGGCTCATGAAATGCCAAGTTTGGGGGAAAAGAGATGAGATGTGCTGATGTCTTAGTAGTAGACGACCTCATTCACAATTTTATCAGCATCAATCAACTATGTGACTCAAGACATTCTACAAGGTTTACTAATAAGATGTGTATAATCAAAGGAAGAGACGAGGTAGTTGTTCTATAAGGAAAATGAACAAAGGGAAATCTCTATCTGGAATGTGGAGAAGAAGATATGTGCTTTTTATCCAGAGAGAAAGAAAACTAGTTGTGGAATAAATGACTTGGTCATCCATGCCAACCATCTTCGGATGATCTGGTAAACTATGATGTAGTAAGAGACCTCACTAAGCTATCACATGATCATACTCACATGTGCGATGCATGCCAATAAGGGAAGATAATTAGAAAGACATATAAGGAAAAGGAATAGAAGTCAACAATGGTGATCACGTTGGTGCATGCTGATGTTTGTAGGCCAATAACACAAAGATAAATCGATAGAAAGCGGTAATATTGTAACACCCCGAGATTTTATGAAAAATATTCCTTTAAATTTCATTAATGTCTTGTGTTGTACGCTACACCAAAAGGAGCTTGCACAACACGCATCCTCGACTTGGCTTGCATTACACGCAATCCCGACCTTCCTCGATAGCATGTGTAGTACGCAATAACGAGTTTCACTAAACAACAATATACTATTAAAATATTATTAAAACTAGCAGTTATGAATAGTAATAACCACTTTTTGAAATTTTGGATATTTTATTTTTCAAAATGGACTTCATTTTTGGATTCGGAATATCCAACTTAGCTTAGGGTGAAATTTGGGTACTTTTCGGATAACTTTCATTTTCTGATGAATAGTGAAAATTACTAAATTCTAATTAAAAACAACCTTTTTAATCGAAATAATTAATAGTGATGAATTATTAATTTGTGTGGTTTTAAAGTATATTTAGAATATATTTTTACAATTTAATACAATTTTGGTCATTGGATGTAATTTCACATTTAAACCAGACATAAACAAGTGTCAATCTTTTGATAGTTTTTATCTCTTAAGAACATGCTATTTGTTTTGACGACGAGAATTAATTTTTAAATTAATTAATTCAATTGATATGTTTTGAATTTGGTAAAATAGACATAATTTTTGAGTTCATAATATCAAATATAGCTTAGGCATAATTTTTGGTATTTTTCTGGAAACTTTCAATTTTTTTGAGGAATAGTGAAACCACTAAGTGGTAGTTAAAAAAATGATTTTTTCATAAAACATAATTTTACCGCTTATGTGGGTGTAATTTCAAATATCCGAGAGACACAGTTGATGTCAGTAAATAAAATGTGGTTCAATGAGATGAAAATAATTTTTGGTGAATAGTAACTTTTTACTTTTTTTACCACGGTTAAAAGTAAATAGGGTAATTAAGGGTAAAAATGATATTATTATTACCCTAACACATGTCATAATTCTATTTTATAAGTTTAATTCGACCAAAAACAACCTTAGGAATAACATATGACCATTTAGGCCCACTTGGATTATATTAGGACATTTATTATTAATTTATTTAAAGAAGGGCTAAAATAGTTAAAATCAATGTTTAATGAATATATCATTTTTAATATAGGGTTATACATAAGATAAATTTGACTATAAATATTAATTATAAAGCTAAAAAGATTTCATACATAATGATATTTTATTTGTAATTTTTAGACTTTAGATAAGTTAATTTATTTATGACACAAAGATGATGCAGTAATTATCTTATTAATGAAATATTGAAATAATTGATGTTATAAATACCCAAATAAATTTAATTTGATCCTTTTTATGAATTCCAATAATTTTATAGGTTAATATGAAATGTTATTATTGATTTAATTAACGTTTTTCGAACTAATCATTCTGTTATGATTTTCACAAAAATCAATTACAAAATAGTGTCAAAATAGACATAAAATAGTTTTTAAAACAAATATTATATTATTAATTGTTATTTTATTCATAAAAATCTAAGGTTCGGAAAAATGACTTAGATAAGGTTATATATATTAATAATAAACAACTTGTGGTTCGTTGGGCTTGTTATAGTAAGTTTATTAACCTTATAGTTTAAGAACACAAAAAGACACGGTAAAAGTAAAATTATCTAACTTAAAGTTAAATCGAAATGATAAGTTTAAAATAGTAAACTAAACATTTCCAAATTCTATTTGATGATAGTATTTAGACCCATACCAACCTTATCTTTTAAATAAATCAATTTGGAGCTATTTAAAACCGAATTTGACTTTATAATAAAATAATAGTTTTAGTTATTCCAAAGGTGCCCCTCTCCTCCCTTATAAAAGGGCACCTCCTCCCTCTCTTCCTCACACCACTTTGAGCCTTCAATATCGGCCAAACCCTGAAAAATTGTCTTCTCCACTTCCCTAGAAACATCCTAAAGGTCCTCGTCTTCTTCAAAGACCAATTTTAGTGCCCTAAGAGGAGGAATCAAAGAGGCGCTTCAAAGAAGAGGTAATGTCCGTTACCGATTCTTTCAAATTTATTTCTTCTTCCACTTCTTCTTATTTAGTTTTTTTATTATGAAGAAATAACATCAGTATCACTCATATACTGATATTTTATTATAAGTATTAAAAAACCTTATTTCACCATCTATCCATCCTATGGAAAACGAAATCACCGCGCGTGCGTATGTACGGAATACCGTCTCCACGCCTTGGTGTAATCTATTTTCCACCACCGCCTTACTTGGATGGGTATAATAGTGTACATAATAACTATATATGATTATTGTTAAGTGATATTGATTCTGAAATAGTTTACATACACTCCAATAAAATTCCACGATCATGATAACGATATCATCGCTCGTGCGTACGTACGGACTACCGTCTCCACGACGCGATAAGATTAATTCTCCATGTTAACCATTCATGAATGATTATAAAGTATATATAATAAGTAATAATGAAATATATGACATAATAATGATACTGGATTTATGTGTATATATATTTATGTCATCTACTTAATTCCATTCAACTCAATAAGGAAACGAAAATAGCGTTCATGCGTACGTACGACCTACCGTCTCCATGAACGGTGTATTACTTTCCATTTACTGATATATTATATATATGAATATTCTGAATATATATTATATATAAATCATGCTTTATATTCTGGAATTATGTAATCATGATCTAAGTATTCATCTGAATAATTACAAGTCAAAACACGGACGACAAATGAAAAGATTTTACCCAAAACGCTCTTTAACATGGAATTTACAAAAGAACGGGTAATATAAAGTCATAAGTGAACCATATATGATATCATAACAATGAGTATGTTTCTAGAATAAGTCAATGACATTATTTAAATCATTATACAGGAGGTTCAGACACTTACGAAGTAAATTGTACCTAATGTAAGGGAAATATCACAATCTAATTTTTATCCGAGATTATTTATACTTTGAAATTTAATGGGGTGTATTTTATCATCCACATCCATGTTTCCTCAATATGTAATATTATTTCCATCCACATAAATTTTTTTAAATCCAATTTTACCCTTCAGTGAGTTTTTAGTAAATGATATGAAAGGAATCTTTTGTCGTTTTTCGTACGAGGTACTTTTTGACTTTTCCGACAAAAGTACGAGAAGAATATTTTTTTTAACTTATACGGAATGAATGGATTTTTAAAAAATTATTTCCAAGAAGCTTTAATTACATTTTTTCAAGTTTATTTTTAATCAACTTCTTTTAGTTTAGAATTTTATGACGTGTTAAGAAAGGACAAGTGTTTTTGAAGTAGAAAGGATATTTTCCTCAAGAATGGAGTTCAAGTGTTTTATCAAAATTATTTTCCATCTAGGATAATATAAATTTCTGTTTATATATTTATTATTATATTGATTTGATTATATTGTGATGGAAATATATTTATGAATTCCTTTATCTTATGTGAATTGTTTTATGATGTCACGATGTTTAAGACTCCCATTTTTATTACATGGGTTATGCTATGATGTATGGTTTATGATTTTGTGGCACACATAAGAATGGTATCATTATGAGATGGGTGGGACCTATATCTCCCTTCAATGCATTGGGTAAAGATTTTATATCTCATGAGATAGACATTTCTGGAACGGCAGGTTAAACCGGTTCAGTGAAATAGGACTGAAATGAGGAATGAACTCAGTTCAGAAATGGACTTTTTCCACTAAGATAGTCTTGGAAATGAGTCTTGACTAATAAGAAATGATTCTCTACGATTATGTGTGTATGCCACAAAGTTTCAGGTTTTATGTTATGATTATTGGGATTACATTTCACTACTATGATTTATCCCATGTTATGAAATTATGATTTCTTTTGCAGGTTATGATTTACAAAAGTTATGTTCTTATGTATATGACGTGATTGATATTTCTATTGTTTACCCTTACTGAGAATTTGAGCTCATCCTTTTATGTTTTCTTTTCCCAATGATATAAAGAAAGGTTTTAGGTAAAAAAAGGAAGATATTTATGGGAGATGTTGAAGATCTTTCACCACGATTAGAAGATTATATTCCGAGTTTCCAAAGACACTAAACTATTGCGGTCCTTGTGTGTGTGTTTTTGTTATGTACTAAGTATTCCGCAAAAGTAATGTAATGTCCATGTACGTTAAGCTTCGGGTCTCCACAAATATGTTATTTTTCATTGATGAATATAGCAGAATGACATGGTTATTTGTTATTTACCAAATGTGTGATGTTTTCAGCTACTAAAAACAGTGCTGGAGAGTGTGTAAAAGGAAGAATGGATAGAAAATTATGAAATTTCATACTGATAATAGTATGGAATTCACAAATAGTTAGGTGGAAGACTATCTTGAGAAACATTGGATAATGCATAAGGTTTCTTCAGTAAGAAAACTCAATAGAATGGAGTAGTTGAAAGGATAAATTGAATCATCAACAACATGGCTAGAAAAAAAAATATAAAAAAGACCAACCATATACGTTTTGGAAGGCATCAGTGTTGATATTGGTCTACATTTCTAATAGGGATCTGTTGTGTCCGAAGAAGGGACGAACTCCATATGAGATTTGGAATGGGAAGAAGCCAATGGGTAAGTGCTCTCGAATCTTTGAGAGTAAGTGATTTTTACTCAACAAAGAAAAACACAAGAAATTTGAGTAATACAGAGATGAGGGAATATTCCTTGGCTACTCAGGAAAAATAAGAGCATATAAATGCTTTAATGAAAGGCTGGGAAAAGTAGTTGCGAGAAATGATGTCACTATTTTGGAAAATGATGAGAATAATCAACATAGTAGTGAAAATGTTTATGATAAAATAAATGATGAGGAAAGTAATGCTGGAGGAGCAGAAGTGGCTGGTGATGATTCTGAAGAAGATACTGATGATGAACGTGAAGAAGAAAAATATCTATCTTCATATAAGCCAAGGTTTTAAGATAAAAATTATAGGAATAATGATTAATCAGTGAAAATTCAGAAAAGAAAAATGAAATCACTAGAGCAGACATCTTTATTATATTTGGTAGAGCCTAAATTATTTTTTTCATGCAGTTGAAGATGAAAATTGGGGTCAGGCTATGAATGAAGAGCTAGATCATTTTAAAAAGAATCATACTAGGGACATTGTTTCGAGGCCAACAGATAAGAATGTCATTGGGACTAAATTTGTCTATCACAATAAAAAGAATAAATATGGAATAGTGATTCAAAAAAAGAATGAACATTGTGAACATGATACTCTCAGATAGAGGGAATAGATGTTGATGAGACATTTTAACAGGTTCTAAGGCATGAGACAATCAGATTTTTTCTCGTCATTGCAGTGAAATGGAAGTCGAAAATGTTTCAGATGGATGTCAAATCTGCATTCATGAATGGGATTCTGTAAGAAGAAGTGTATATCGAGCAGCTAGATGTATTTCTCATTCATGAGGATGAGAACAAGGTTTTCATAAGAAGAAGGCATTATATGGGCTGAAAAAAGCATCGAGATCATGGTACTCAATGCTTGATCACTATTTTAAGAATCTTGGTATCTAGCATGGTGGCGTTAATTAAAATATCTAATTCAACAACAACAGTAATTAAAGGATGATGGTACTGGTTTAGGTCTATGACATAATATTTTGCGGATCCGATGAATAAGAATGCATACAGTTTTCTAAAATCATGAAACATGAGCTTGAAATTTCAATGATTGGTGAGATGACATTTTCCTTCATTTACAGAAGACAAAATGAAGTAATGGCACATTTATTTCTCAATCCAAATTTTCTAAGGAGGTTCTAAGAAGATTTGGAATGGAAAATTCCAAGGAGATGAAGACTCTGATTACTACTCGGGTTAAATTATCGAATGTTGATAATGTCAGGGCAGTTATTATCCTGGAATACAACTAGAATATTGAGAGTTTAATGTACCTGATAGTGATGAGACTAGAATTTGGTTTCACTACATTCCTCACGTCAGGGTATCAAATAGTTCCCTAGGAAATCTACATGCTTGCATTGAAAAGGATACTTTTTTATATAATGGGAATGGTGGATTTTGGATAGATATATAGTGACAAATATTAGTTAGAGTTATTAGGATATACTAATTCCAATTGAGCATGTTCAGTTGATGACATGAAGTTAATGTCGGGAGGTTCTTTCAATCTTGGCGGATTCTGTATTTCATAGCTACATAAGAAGGAAGATTGAATTTCAGTGAGCACTATAGAAGATGAGTATATTGCGGACACTCAAGCATGCACTATATTATTGTAGATGAAGCAGTAGATTGTGATATGGGATTTGAAGTGAAGTCTCCAATTAGAATCTAGTGTGATAACTAAAGTTCTATAAATCTCAACAAAAATACCATCCATCGTTCAAGGACAAAGCACATTAAGATAAAGTATCTTTTTATCAAGGAGAAGGTTGAGTAAATAATTGTCAAATTGGAGTATGTGCCTTCATAACTATAGGTTGCCAACATTCTGACAAAGGCTAACCTAAAGAAGATTTTGATAGTCATCTACTGACTCTGAGAGTTCTTTTGACTTCCGCCACATGAAAAAGTGTGGATGCACTCCCCCTTCTTGAGTTATGGTGTGTTTTTTTTCTATAGTTCTAATATCTGTTCTTTCCAATGTCTCTGGTCACAAAGGATTGAACTTTGGGTTCTTTGATAAAGTAGGGATAAATAGGGAATCCTCAAGGAGGAAACTATGGCAAAGGAATAGAAAACATTTCTTAGTTAATGTCACAGGGAGAAGCTAACAGGTAGAGCAACGATATAGGGGGAGATAATTGAAATAGGGGGAGAGTATTAAATATGATGATTCTTGAAGTGATCAATGAAAGAGTAAATATCATGATAGCTGAGGAACATGATAAAAGAAGAAGAGTGATGTTGGAATGGTGTGATATGTTTTCCAGTGATCAATAACTGGCATCAGTTTAGCAATTGTTATTAGTTTCGTGTCAACAGTTGGTGTCTTAAATGATGTGATTCGTTGATGAAATTTTCATAATATTCTTGTTTCTCATGCTGAGCCTTTCTCACGAGGGATTAGAAAATATGGTGAGTGAATATTTGGTCACTATCTAAATCACAAGAGGCTAGTGATGGTAGATGATGGGGGAAGACTCATTGTGTTATCAAAGTCCAGAAAATCATTTTGAGAAGAGTTGTCAATAACCCAAAGGGGAATATTGTTGGGAAAAAATCTCTAAAGGTAACATTGCATCATTTTTGGGTCATTTTTGTTGTTTGAAAATGATGTTTTCATGGTAAATTTTTGAGTTCCAAAGATGTTTTTGACAATCCATGTTTACAAAGAACTAATAAAAACAAAAAGAATACATTGAGGCAGTACCAATGAATAGATACATGGTGGCGTCATTTTCCAGTATTTTCCAATTTTTTGGGGTCCAAAATTTGGAGTTTGGTGGTCTTAGTGAAATATAGATTTCATTGAAGATCACTTCAAAATATTGAAAAGGCATGAGTTTATCCATGATGGGATTCTTGATGTAGATTTCTCAAAGGAATGAATAAATTTGATGGTGTTGTTGGGGATTATGACGAGTTTTGAAAATGACTGTGTCAAAGAGCATTGCGGCTATGAAGGGAATTGTGAGTGGAGGTTCACAACAAAGGCGTGATGGAATTGATGAAACACCTCATGATTAGAACAAGATTCACGATCTGCTAATTGTTGTGGTGCTTCGTGATATAGAGAGAATTTTGACGAAAATTTTGCAGCTTCATGATTTGATATGACATGGTGCTGACATCGCACGGAATGTTCGATGGTTGGTGGAATCACCTATAAATAGACCTCAATCCCCTCAAGGGAATAAGAGTGTTTTGTAAGAAAAAATTGTTGCTCTCAACTCAAGAAGGTGGTTCATGAAATAATGAGCTTCACGGTGTCTAATCTAGATCTGTGAAATTCATGTTTTCCGAATTGGCTCTGTGATCTTCATGAAGGAAGTCAATCTACAATGGCTTGAGCTCTGCGAAGGCCTAAACTTTGGGAAGTATTGATATTTGAGAAGGTCTGGTCTCTACGAAGAAGTGTGCTCTACAAGGCAGTGATATTTGCGAATGTGGGTGCTTCATGAAGAGGCAAGTACTTTCAAAGGCTTGTTTGAGCTTTTGGAAATTGGGATATTCATGAAGTACGATGCATTGTGAATCTATTTTCCAATGTGTTTTTCCTAGTGATTAAGAGAAAAGGGGGTATTAATCAGTGGATGAAATTTGGACTTCCATAAAGAATATACATGCACTAAAGGATGAATTCATTAGTGATAATGAGGAGACTATAGTTTAATAAACTATGAGTGGATCTTCTGAAGAAGCAGTGAGATCACTTCAGTTGAGAGAGTAGTGAGTTCTCAAATTGTGAGTGGTTTTAAACAAAGAGGGATAATGAGTCCTCTTCAAACATGTAAACAGTAGTCCATTTATAGTGGATTTGGTACATCGACACATCTCTAGTGGATGGTCCTTCGACGTAGCCTAGTGAGGGTTAACCAAGTAAAATTTTTGTGTCCTGTGCATCCATTAAGATTCATTCAAACTTTGTAATGGGACGGAGAGAGAGAAGAGGGTTTTGTCTAACAAAAAACAGAATCAAAAGAGGCGGTTGTTTTAATTTCTCATACCTTGATTTACACCCCCCTCTCAAGTATCTATCCCAGTTGACCTAATGGGTTATTAAATAACTGAATTGAAAAAGTCATGATAATATATTTTTCACATCAGTTATTTAATAACCGATGTGAAACCCTAATTTTTAATGTCAGTTATTTCGAACAAATGTGAACAGGTCATGAATTTTCTTTTCTTGATGTTTATTATATATATAGTCTATAATTGTGGTTATAATCCCTTTTTTCATATTATTTATATAATAACCGGTGTGAAAAATCTATTTTCACATATTTTCTTGTCGGTTCTAAAAACCTGACGTGAAACATGAAAAGTTATAAATAGTTTTTTTACTATTATTAGTAAAATAACCCAGAAGATTACTTGGTTTTTTGAGGAGTTTCTAGTGCAACATTCCTGAAAAATTTATGTTCTAATGGACTTTAAGAGGGTGCATGGTTTTTATCAAAACGTTCGACCCACAGTAGAAACCGGTGCATCTTGTTACAGGTGGATGAAGATTTTCGCATGAGCTATGAATAGTTTGAAAAACCTTTCTCCTAGCCTACACGGTTAGTAGAAATTGAGAAGTATCTAATAACTATTTACTACATGGTTAGAGTAGATTTTACAAACCATGTGGCGAGGCTATGTGGGATGCTCCAAGATCCTAGTAGAGGGTGTATGGTTGGCACATGGTTTTCAAATGCATGTGGCCCAAACCATGCATCAAACTGTATATTAAAAATTGAATTAAATTAAATCAAATCAAATAAAATCAAATTAAATTAATAACTAAACCTAATCTCTCCTCCCTCTCTATCCCCACATGAAGCACCTCGACGTGGTTCCCTAGACGCGTGCGATGACCCCCCATTTGGATCCCCTCAAATTTCTTATTTCCCTAGGGATTTCATCACAGTTTCTATTCCAAACATCAAGTTAAGCCTCTCTATCCCTCCTTCTCCTACTTTTCATTGTCCTATTTTTTTCTCCCATTACCTGGTTTCCAATCTTACGAACCAATGGTTTTAGGAAAATTTATATTTTTTTCTTCTATGTTTGGGTATGCGAAGGGTCTCCGAGGACCCCTTCGTGCATATTCTAGTAACCTCCTTTGATGGTGAAGTGTTTATAAATCATTTCAATTCCCCACCAATTGTTTTAGCTATGTTTACCCTTTATCCTTCAATTTAAATTAATTTATAGTTGGGGTTTTATGATTTGTGAGTCACACATATTTTTTGGAAGGTTATGATCATATTTGTAGGCACACATGCGTATAAATATATATATATATATATATAAATATATATATTATATATATTATATTTATTTCCTTATAGAATAGAGAACACATGCCTGAGGTTAAGGAATTTATATATATATATATGATGTTATGTGCTTGAATGTGTGGAGAAGTTCTGAGTTGTCACTAATAAATTTGACAAGTGTCTAGTATTGTATTGGTTTCTCTTGGAGGAATGGTCCCATTCCTTTTCCCTAAAATTTAACAATACAATAATTAATTTTTTATTCACCTATAATTAATTATTTTCAATATATATTAGTATTTCTAAAATGATTTGGTTTTGTTAATTGGAAGTGAATCATAAATTGAAACAATGAATTATTTTGGAAACAATGTCAAAGTTTAATAAAAAAACCCTCCAACCAAGGACATTTATCTTCAATATAAAAGTATAGGATATGCTTTTATTCCTTCCTAGTTATTTAAATAAAGTTTCCTTGTTATTCTTATTTTGTGATAAATGGTATATTTAGGGTATTTTCCCCTTTTTGTTACATTTTCCCTAGTCGGTATGTGGAATGTTTCCATAAATCCTCTCCTTTACACATAAACCCTTGAAATGTAGTTTCCATGTATTAATGATTTAAATTATTTTGGTTAAGGTAAATGGAATGGTTATAATGTCTTATGAAAGATGGAAACGTCATTTAATGTTAATTAACATGATCCCTTCCCTTGTCACTTGAACTTAAAATAAATATTCCATTCTTAGGAAAATTGAGTGAGATGACCATGAGTATGATGGATCACTCCAAATGGAATGACATGATTAAAAGGCTTAGTCATAATATATTTCTGGACTTTTATTTATTGATTCAAATGATATTGATCCTTGAAGTGGAATTTAACATGGAATATGAAATGCATTAGTGGAATTACCCCATGAATGAAATTATAAATGTAAATGATGGTTTTTTGAATATCTATAATAACATACATTAGTGGTCCATGCCTTATGTGTTGAATAGAATAACACTAAGCCATGATAATGTTTTAATTGAAATGATTGTGATGTGTTTCCTTATGTATAAGTGTGATCATGCCTTATTAAGTGGAAATGAAATATGTTAATAAGTGAATGAGAGGTTTATTGCCTCATGCGTTATGAAATAAATGAACTGTATTGATTAGTTATTTAGAGGTATATGTGTCATGAAATATGCATTATTTTGATATTCCATATAGGTTATGGACCCAAGGGATAGTGAGAGCTCCTGAGTAGGAAGACTACGCGAGCATCCATGAGTATTCCAACGGATAGTGAGAGCCTTTGGGTAAGAAAGATAGTGAGAGATTCCTTGTGGATTTTCAAGAGATTATGAGTGCTTTTCAAGGTGGACCAGGGGTTGTCCTTGAAAGATCACTATTTATGGAAGACTGTGAGTTAAGTGCTGGCCCTTTCATCATATGTATCCCAAGAGACCATGATAGCTCTTGGAGTTTGGCCCTGGGTGGGAATGTTTGATATTTCCCTTGCATTGAATGTATACAAGTTATATTCTGGTTCATCCGAAAATAATAATTGCATGTATAATATATATAAATACATATATATGTATATATGTATATATGTATACTAACATGATTATAAAGAATTTTTTTCCTTGATCTAAAGCATGTATAGCCATCAGGTGTCCCTTTGGAACCAGGATGGGTAGTTTTTTACTTATTCCATTCAATTATTATCTATATACACTAGAAACTATTAAATATATATTGAACTGTATGTATTGGGCAAGACACAGTGGGTACCAGCCTACTAAGATTTATATCTCACATACATCTCAGTCCGCCATTTCACTAGGGTACCTGAGTATACACTCTTTTTCATAGTTCTATGAACCTTACAGTATGACTGATGATGTGCTTGTACATGAAGAGTTAGGAGGAAATAACAATGTTGAATCTCATGATACTTGTAGAGATCACCTTTCAGCTATTGTGTTCATTTTATTACATGAGCCATGTATTATTGTAAATTTTAAATCTTGTTGTATGTTATCTTTTTAAGTTATGTCTCAAAAACACTACATGCATACTTTTTATAAACTGGATTTGATAACATTTATTAAATTTTTATTATTTTTCCTCCACCGATATCTTTCATTTATTTACTACTTACACTATTGGGTACTATTTAGCTTATGATATACCAACGGGATACTTTTATTATAACTGTATAGTCTCCCCACAATCACTTCTTAGACCCTCACTTCTATTCAGTAGCCTCTGGTGTATGTGAATATGTTCGTGAGGCCATGTTTCCCACAGGTCCGACTATTAGTTTTGATGTTAAGCCTAGACAGGATGTTACAAAGTTGTATCAGAGCTTATTTTTTCCTTATCTTACTATTTTGGGTTGGTATACATGAGACTAAGAATGTGTCAGTTCTCAGTTAATGTCCATTCATGGGATATGTCACCCCATGTATGAGAAATGACTGAGTATTCCGGGATGGTAATTGATGTATGTTCCATTTTATGTTATGAATGAATTTGATTTCACATAGAGTGATTGTTATATTTTTCTACGGCTTATTGATTTATGATGTTTATGGAATTTTTACACTTTTCCTAAGTTCAAAAGGATGAACCATTCCATGCCTCATATTAGGTACCTAGGAAATTAACACGTCATGCATGTTCCATGCCATGTAGTTTCAATTTAGTTTTTCGGATAATTTTAATTTTGTACCTTGAATGTATACTATTCCTTATATTTATTAGGATTCCTATTTTGATATCATGTTTTAGTGATATATTTAACATGATTGGGTGATAATATGATATTATACCTTTATTTATTTTGTGTCATGATCCTTTTTTATATCATACTTATGTGTTTATTGATTATGAGGGTATATTTTTCTTTGGTTATGTACATTTCATAATTTGTCTGGAAATATAAAGTCTGTGAATAAACAGGAACCATCTTTAGATTGTAAGGTTTATGGGAGCCATATAACTGGGAAGAAGGTAATATGTATATTCAACCCACATTGAGTAATGTATAAAAATACACTTTAGAGATAGTTGATAAAATGTAATGGGTAATAATGGTTAAATTTTTAAATGGTATTACTTCAATGTAAATATGAGCCTTATGAACAACTATAATTATTATGGAGCTTTATATGTTGGTAGATGGACACCCATATGAATGGAGAATTGTATATGAGCATGTAAAATTTTAAATGATATTGTTTTTGAATAAATTCATCCAATTTTCAATCAATGAATTGAATGGTCATTTTGTGAATTTCAAAATGGTATCCCATATGAGATTTAATTGAATGATGTACTATGAAATGGAATTATATTTTATGGAAAATTTAGATTTGATCTCAAATCAAATGGTTAGCTTCTAAAACATGAAACTGGACTCAAGAAGGTAATTTGGAACCATTAATTTAGGATATGACCCGACATGGGTGCTTAAACATTAAAATTTTAGAAACTACTCTTCATTTTCTTCCTAGAGAACCTACTTAGGCTCAATCGGACCCTTGAAGGTCTCCTTACCTGTTGAAAAGAACTTATTCTGATAAACTTCTTAAAAATTATGGGATGTGAAATTGTGTTAAATGTTTTAAAAATATGTTTGATATAACATGAAAATATTTCCCTTAGGGAGACTTCTACATCAAGTAACATGTATATTACATTTTAAAATGGCACATGATTCTTTGAATTAAATATTTTTGGTTATCACATACTTAAATGTGATTAAATGTAAAGGGCTCGTAAATGGAACCATAGGTGGCATCATTTGATAAAACCCTTATGTAATGGTAGTTTAATCTTATCACAAGTTACCTTGGATTGTAACCATAGGTGTTTTCCATATGATTTCTCCACTTTTAAATTTAATTGATGATAGTATTTTTTGTCCAGTCACATTTTAGTTAGAGCGGCCATATTAAGGGTTGATGCTTTTGTTTTTCGTAAGGGGATCATCCATGGTAGGTGGAACCCTTAGACCTTGATTCCTTACTTATACCATGAGTTCTCAGATGATTGGTGTTTTTGAGGTGTTGTTTCTCCTAGAAGGAATTTTAGTTTCTAACGACACCCTTGTTTAGACGGTTGGTCGTGGTTTTTTTGGGCCTTTTTATGGGTGTTAACATCGAGAATTTCTCTATATTTGCTGGTTAGAGATGCCTTAGGGCATGGACAACTACGTTTTTGGTCATTTGACCCTTTTTTTATTCAGTTATAGACAACTTGGTATGTCATCATCAATGATAATGGTCGTATGTGAAAATAAAACTCTAAAATAAACCTCTTGTGAACATGAGTACGTTCTTGGGTCATCTCCATATAGAAAGATCTGAGTGCTAAGGAATAAATATCATCCCAATGCTTGGTAGTACATTCAAGAGATATAGGTTATTTAACACTTCAATATCATTGGATTTTACTTTTTTGTGTTCTTGACAAGGTTATTGTGGTTTGGAAAATAATTTCACTATCATTTAAGGTGTTTTGGTTTACCTTTCATGAAATAATCTAGTTTTTCTTCTCTATCGTTGACTAGGACCCTCCTGAGGTTGGGAGTGATATATCGGTCATAGTGGTTTCATGTCCTTCTATGTAGAAGTAACACAAAATAGGACCATTGGTAGATGGTCTTTTCTGTTTGAAACCCATTGAGGCATGCGATGCATGGATCATGTTATTTCTACCTTGGAAACACAATATTGTTCTGGTTTCAATGTATGTAACCATTGAAAAGAACTCTCAATCATGGATGGAAATAAGTGGTAATTTGAATGATCACGGAATGAATTTCATAGTTAATCAATGTGTTCAGTAATGTGGTTGTGCATCAGAAGGTGATGTCGATCTTCTTTTAAAAGAATTCGATTAGTATTGGATCAATTGATCTTATGGAAATTCATGTTGTCCTCTTAGTGTATTGTGCTATGAAAATACAATTTACCCTATCTTGAAATCATCCTCGTTAGGTCCACTAGGCTAGATACCCTAAAAGAGGGGGGTAAATCAGGGTATGACAAATTAAAACAACTTCCATAATTCATCTTGTTTTGTTGTTAGAAAAAACCCTATTCCCTCTCTCCTTCCCATTGCAGAGTATGAATGAATCTTTAACCATGAACATGACACATAAATTTCACTTAGTTCACCCTCAATTGGGAAATGTCCAAGGAGAATACACCGATGATGTACTGATGTACCAAACCCACTCTAAGTTCACTTATGTTTAAAATTTCGAAATGAACTCACTTTCCCTCTTGGTATACAACCATTCACAATATGAGAACCCACTGCTCTCTCAATTGATGTGAGCTCACTGCTTCTTCATAATATCTAATCATAGTTTATAGACATGTAGGTCTCTTCATTATCACCAATGAATGCATCCTCCACTGTATTTAGATTCTCTACTAAAGTCTAAATTTCATCCATTGATTAATACCGCTTTTTCACTTATCCCTAGGCTACATACTTTGGAAACACCTTTGGAAAGAACCCTACTTTGTGATGCTCCAAATTTCACGAAGATTAAATAAGCCTTCGCAATGTTCCTGCTTCTTCATGAAGCACACAACTTTGCACAGCTCACTACCTCATAGAGCACACTTTTTCATGGATATCAGACCTTCGCAAAGCTCACACCTTCACAAAGATTAGGCTGTCGTGGAGCTCATTTTATTATAGAGTGACTTACTTTTTGATAATCACTAAGACAACGCGGAACATATGACATTCGCGAAGATAAATTACCCTATTTGAACCTCCTTCTTTTGCGAAGAACACTTCCATCATGAATCACCTTCACAAGTTGAGAGAATTATTTTTATTGAAACAATTTATGATTCTCTTGAGGGGGGAGAGGTCCATTTATGTGCGATTCCACAGACCATCAAACCTTCTACGTGAAGTCAGTGCCATGTCAACTCAAATCACGATGCTCTGAAATTTATTCTGAAATTATCTCAATATTGCGAAGCACCAAAAAAATTTGATGAGATATTCCAGGAAATCCATATTTCGTGATGCTCACCAAAATCCAAATTTTAGAGGCCAGAAATTTGGAAAACATTGGAAAACAACACCACCTTGTATCTGATCTTTTTGTACTGCCTCTAGATCTTTTATTCCTTTATCATGGTTCTTTGTCAAAATGGATTTTAGAAAACATCTCGAGAACTCGACAAATAACAATGAAAACATGCATTGTCAACAAACACAACCAACCTAAAAATGTTGCAATAGTACTTGAGAGATATTTTCCTAACAAACCCCCTTTGGATTTTTTGAAAAATCTTTTCAAAACTATTCCATGCACTTTGATACTTCAATGAAGCTCCTTCCATCATTTACCATCCTTCACCTCTTGCTATTCAGAAAGCGACCAAATATTCACTCACCACCTACTCTAAGCCCACATGAGAAATGCTCTGTGTGAGAAACAAGAGTAAATGTAAAGTTCAACAATGAAACACTTTATTTCGAAAAGCAAATGTAGACACCAAACTGATACCAATTGTCAAAATAATACCAATTGTTGATCGCTGGAAGCCTGCAAACACCATTTCAACACTAATCTTCTAATTTAATCACGATCCTCAGCTCTCATGATATCTATTCATCAATATATCAAATCTAGAATCATCATATTCTAAAATCTACCCTTATTTCATTGTTCTCCCCTATCTTGATGCTCGTCCTATCAGCCTATCCTCATTTCTTTGACTATGAAAATTTCTCCCTTATTTAACCATAGTTTCTCCCCCTTGAGAATTCACTATTTCTACCCCTTTGTAAATGAACCCAAAGATCACTCTTTTGAGGTCTAAGACATTTGAAAGAAGAAATTTTAGCTCATTAAAGAAAGACACACCATACCTCGAGGAGGGAGAGGTCATCCATCCACACTTTTTCAAGTGCTGGGAGTCGACTGGACTCCCAGAACTAGTCGATGTCTCTCAAAAGCTTCCTTGGGTAAGAACTTTGTCAGAATGTCTGCAACCTGTAGTTCTGTAGGCACATAATGCAACTTCTAGATTTCCTTCGCAACATTCTCCTTGCTAAAATGATAATTTATCTCAATGTGATTTTTCCTAGAGTGATGGATTGGATTTTTGTTGAGATTTATAGCAACTATGTTATTGTAATGAATTCCTATCGGAGAATTCATTTCAAATCCCATATCATCAAGCTACTGCTTCATCCATAATAATTGTGTGCAAGCTTGAGTGGCCGCAATATACTCAGCTCTTGCGGTGCTCAATGAAACTCAATCTTGTTCTTTCTTAGCCAAGAAATACACAAACCACCAAGATATAAATCACCTCCTGGCATTGATTTCCCATCATCCATTAAACCAGCACAATCTGCATCCTTATATCCTAACAACTCTGAATGAGATTTGTCACTATATATCAAGCCGATATCCACCATGCCCTTGATATACTGAAGTTTTTTTTACTAAAATCATGTGGATTTCCTTGAGATTACTTTGATATAATTCTTCTTAGCATGTGGACAAAAAAATACCTGGTCTCATTACTGTCAGGAATAGTAAACTTCTAATAATTTGCCTGTATTTTGTGATATTAACTACCTTTCCATTATCATATTTCCATAATTTCATCTAGGTTACAACCATAGTCTTTATCACCAAGGAATTTATCATTACAAATATTCTCAAAACCTTCTTGACATATTATAATTGAGAAATTAATGTTCCATTCCTTACTTTTGTCACCTGTAAACCAAGGAAAAACGTCAACTCACCAATCATAGAAATTTCGAACTCATGATTCATGAATTCAGAATACTGTATGCACTGTGCTTCATCAAATCCGACAAATATTTTTTTCATCGACATAAATCTTCACCATCATTCTTTCATTACCTTTGTTTTTGAAATAGAGATTGTAATCAACTCCACCATGCTAAAAACCATGTTTCTTCAAATAGTGATCAATCCTTGAGTACCATTCTCTAGGTTCTTATTTTTTCCCATATAATGCCTTCTTTAGCCGATAAATTTTTTTATCTTCCTCATGAATGAAAAAACTATCTGGCTACTCGATATACACATCTTCCTCCAAAATCCCATTCAAGAATGCAGATTTGACATCCATCTGGAACAATTTAAACATTAGTTGCACTGTAATGGCTTGGAATAATCTGATTGTCTCCAACCTTACAACATGGGAATATGTATCAGGGACATCAATTCCCTCTATTTAGGAGTATCCTTTGCACACTATTAGTTCTTTGTTTAAAATAAATATTCCATATTTATTCATATTGTCTCAATAGACTCATTTAGTCCCGATGACATTCTTTTTAGTCAGCCTTAAATCAATCTCCCACGTCTAATTATTTTGAATCTGATCTAGCTCTCCATTCATGGCCTGAAGCCAGTGTTCATCTTCAGCTACATCTGCAAAGCATTTAGGCTCTACATGTGATAAAAAATATGTTTGTTGTAGTGATTTAAGTCTTCTTGCCTAAACTGGAGCTGATTGGTCACCACTGATATTTTTCCTGTCAATTTCAGCTTAACTTCTTGGATTTTGTGTAGATATATATTTTTCTTCTTCATGCTCATCATTAATATCTTCTTCTGAATTAGTATCATCCAATAAGGCTCCCCTATGTTTCTTTCCTCCTCGTTGCTTTCATCAGGAAATGATTCACTATGCTTTTGAAATCCCTGTTCATTCTCCACTACAGTGACATCATTTCTCTCAATTACTTTTCCCAGCCTTTGGTTAAATCATTTATATGCACTGCTTTTTCATGAGTAGCCATGGAATATTCCCTCATCTCCATGTGACTCAAATTTCCTATGTTTTTTATTATTGAGAATGAATCACTTAATTCCAAATATTTGAATATATTTCTGTGTTGGCTTCTTTCCGTACCACATATCATATGGAGTATTTTCTTTTTTTCAGACACACAATAGCCATATTTAAAATGTAGAATGACGTCAAAATTTCTTCCTTCCAGAAAATCTCTGGTTGGTTTATTTCTATAAGCATCATTCTGGCCATGTGGTTGGTGATCTAATTTCTCTTTTAAAACACTCCATTATATTAGGGGGTTCTTACCAAAGAAACATGATGCCTTATCTGGTGTTTCTAAGTATATTCTTCCACCCTTCTTTCTGTGAATTACATACAATTGTCAGTACGAAACTTCAAAATTTTCAGTCCAAGCATCCTATCACACTCTCTATGGTACTGTTTTATGTAGCTAAACACAACATAATTTTGGGCAATAACAAATTACCATGCCATTCTTCTATAGTCATCAATGAAAAGAATGTACTACCTCTTTCCATCAATTTCTCATTGTGTGATAGTCCCACAAACATCAACATGCACTAATTCGAGCACTGTTGTTGACTTATTTTACTTTGTATTATACATTTTTATGATGATCATCCCTTGTTGGCATGCATCGCACGTGTGGGTATGGTCACGTGAAAGCTTAGAGAGGTCTCCTACTACATCACACAATACTAGATCTTCTAAGGATGGTTGAGATAGATGACCAAGTCGTTTATGCAAAAGTTGGTTTTCTTCCTCTCAAGATAGATATCACTTATCTTCTTTTCCACTAACCAAGTATATATTTCTCTTTGTTATTTTTCCCAATAGAATCATTGTCCTGTATTTTCCATTGACGATACATATATTATATGTAATCCATACAGAATGTCCTGAGTCACATAGTTGAATAAAAAATGAGAAAATTGGGATTGAGGCCTTCAACTACTAAGAATTCATCATGTCTCATCTCTTTTCCACAAAACTTGCCCCTTCCTGATTCAATAATCTTCATCCCTTCAACGTTTAAAAACTTGAAAACTCATTATTTGAAATAATTTACACCTGTAACAAGATCCATTTTACCTGTCATGTGAGATGTGAAACCACTATTAAGGATCCACACCCCATAGTGATTAGATGCTTTAAGAGAAATTTATACCACCACTACCTTCTCATCGTTTCTCTTATGGGTCCATATTTTTTCCTTCACACTCGACATGGATGGAGACTTCTAATCTTTTTCATAGTATGATATACCTGCTTCATCTTACAAAGCTGCAAATCAATTTTTCATTTTTAACTCTCCTGTTAGTTCATTGATCTGCTGCTTTCAAACATTTTGATTCTACAATGGCACATTATTCTGTATGGTCGATGTATAGTACCTAGACGTGTTCCCAAATACTCCGCACCAAAAATAGTGTCCTTCAAAATATGTTCAAGTGAACTGTTCTCTGATTGGCTTCCACCTCTATTCTTGTGCCCTTTGATATCTCTTGGATGTAGAACACACATTCTATGAATGTACCATCCTTCCACAACAATAACACCTGATATAATGTGAATTCCTCCATGTCACTTCTACACTGCTAGTTTCCTCTTGGGATCTCTGAATATTCTGATTCTACTTTATGACCAAATCAACCTTCAATCTCTGAATTGGTTCTTGTAATCTGACATTAATTTTCAAAGCTTTTTTACGATCAAGCCATCCACCAGCCTACATATAAACATAATTGATGCTTCCATTTTATTTAACTACTATTCTACACTTTTAGCTTATCATATTTCTAAGTGATATGCTTTCTTGATGTCCCTGCAGGAGTCAAGAGTTTTTCTTGACCCTTAACATTTTTCCACAAAAAGAAAAATTATCCTTCAAGTTATTCAATATGATTTATTTTATCTTTCATTGTGTTATTCAATCCATCGATCTCCCTTTTTTATTCTTCAATCTTGATTTTATACTCACTAATGGATTCAGAGTCCTCTGGTGTTGATGACTTGAGTTTCTAAATTTCTTCCATCAACTTATACTTCTCTTCTTCCTACTGTTGCATATAGAGTTTTTCATCATGAACTACATTTTTGGATTTATTTTCTTTCTCTCTTAAAACATCTATCTCCTCAAGAGAAGCCTATAACTCAGATTTCACATCAACTCTTTCTTAAACATCATCTTCCACATCAATGTCAGTTTCTTATTTTTTCTGAGTAATCCTGAAAACTCCCACAGTAAAATTTTCTATGTGATCTTTGCAGTTCCCTGTCTCTTCAACATCCTCAACATTAGACTCGTCTGAACTACCACATTCTTGTGAAAGGATATTATTCTTCTTAAAGAAATTTCTTTTGAACAGTCTCTTGCCTTTCACATAGGATGAATAATTATTATTGGGAATATTAAATTCATCCTCATTGTCTTCTTGGAACTTCATGGGTAACCGTGCTGCAAGGTGTCGAATCTTTCCACATCGAAATATTGCTAGTGGATGTTTCCTTTTAAATTTTCAATTTCCTCTTGGAATATTTGGGGAAAGGAATGGAATCACCTCATCTGCATCTTTTTCTTCCTGAGAATCTTCAATGGTGAGATTTTTCATGGGTTTGAATGCCACATCATCAGATTTACCCTTGTCAACAACAACATTATCATCATTTATCATTTCAAATACAACAAGGGTGCTGTGCAGGTTATCCAATGGTAGCTATATCGGGTCTTCATCTTCCAAAAATGAAACATTCATATTGAACCGAGGTGGAAGTTTTCTCAAGATTTTCATAATAATATTTATGTCTTCAATAAATTCTCCAAGACATCACATGTCTTCCACAACTAAATTTACAATGTCAATGAATGCATCAATAGACTCATTCAGGATTATTATGATATCTTCATACTTGTTCCAAAACACTAGCATATTTTCCTCTCGAACCGTTGTATCTCCTTCATATATATTGAATATCTTTTCTCACATGGAATGTGATGTTTTCCATGACATCACCTTTGTATAGATATCATTGTATAGGGCTCCCCCTAAAATAGTAATTCTATTGGAATGATCATCAAATTATCTATGCTCAGCTTCTGATAATGAACCACTATTAATATCGGATTTTATACCATACATTTCTTCTATGAACAAATCCATTACTGAAGATATGAAGTATTGTTGCATCCAATTCTTCCATAGTAGAAAAATGTTCCCATTGATGATCAGAATCCCTTTATGATTAGTGACCTCCATTTGAGAGAGAAACACTAATATCAACCATTCCCTCGGAAACCAATTGTTAGGGCCACTAGGCTAGATACCCTAATAGAGGTGGTGAATCCGGGTATGATAAATAGAAAAACATCCCCTTTTGATATTGTTTTTTCATTAGAAAAAATCATATTCTCTTTCTTCTTCCCATTACAGGGTAAGAATGAATCTTAAAGAATGCACAAGACACAACAATTTCAATTGGTTCAACCTCAGTAGGCTACATCCAAGGACCACACACCGATGATGTGTTGATGTACAGAATACACTGTAAATGCACTTCTATTTACAATTTTAAAGCGGACTCACTATCCCTCCGGGTTTACAACCATTCACAATATGAGAACCCAATGCTCTCTCAACTGATGTGAGCTCACTACTTCTTCAGAATATCCACTCACAATTTAAGGACCAATAGGTCTCTTTATTATCACCAATGAATGCATCATCCATTGTATATAGATACTATACTAAAGTCTAAATTTCATCCACTGATGAATACCCATTTTCGACTGATCACTAGGCAACACACTTTGGAAATACCTTTGAAAAGCACCCCTCATCGTGAAGCTCCCAATTTCACGAAGCTCAAACAAGTCATCGCAAAGTTCCTGCCTCTTCGCGAAGCACATACCATCATAAATATCACTACCTCACAGAGCACACAACTTCATGGAGTTTGGACCTCCGCAAAGATCAAGCTTCCACAAATCATAGGACATCACAGAGCTCAAGTTGTCATAGAGTGACTTCCTTCATGAATCTCACTAAGCCAATGCCGAACAAACCACTTTCACAGAGCTAAATTAGCCGTCCCGAAGCTACTTCTTTCGCAAAAAACACTTCATTCACGAGTAACCTTCACAAGTTGAGAGTTTTTTTTTTCAAAACTCCTTTATTCCCTTGTAGAGGTCAAGGTCAATTTATATGTGATTCCACTGACCCTCGAATCTTCCACGTGAAGTCAGCACCACGTCAACTGAAATGATTAAGCATTGAAATTTTCAACGAAATTATATCAATATCGTGAATCACCAAGACAATTTTTAGATCATGGAGCTCATTATAATCATGGTACATTCTGCCAATTCCTTCACGTCTTCACCATGACGCTTTACTTGTAATTCCCTTCACCACCTTGATTTTCTTCAATGCTTCTATTCGCAAAGCTTTTCATAATCGTGAAGAACACCATCAAATTTATTTATGTCTTCATGATATCCACATAAAGAGGCCCATCTTCACTAAACTCATGCCTTTACCGTATTTCGATTAGATCTTCAAGGAAATCCTTATTTTTTCGGTGCTCACTAAACTCCAAATTCATGACCCAGAAAAATTGGCAAAAAATAGAAAATTGGACCACCATGTATCTTCTCTTTTCATACCACCTGCAGATCTCTTGTTCCATTGTCATGTTTATTTGTAAACATGGATTTTCAACAATAGCTCAAGAACTCAAAAAATCACCATGGAAACCTACATTGTCAACAGACACAACGAACCCAAAAATCCTACAACAGTATGTTGAGGGATTTTTTCCCAAAAATCCTTCAAGCACATGGAGAGAAACAAATTTATGCCACACTAAAGCATTAAAATTATTTAATCTTATAGGGTAGTTCTCCATTAGTGATTCATGTGGGATGAGTGGTTTTCTTCTTGGTTTGGTTAGAAATTTCATCGGGTGTTATAAATATAATTCGGTGGATGTGTTTGTGGTGATTGTAATATGCCTTGGGAGAACTCATCACAGTGCAGTTGGAATTTTTCTATCCATCTAAGCCAAACAACTTAATAATGGTCAATTTACATTACCCAACTTGTTACTGCTAATTTCAAAATGTACGATTGATGATGGACAATATGTGATACATCATTAAGTAGAGATATTTGTGGTTAGTGTCATCAAGTTATTTTTGTGAATAGTCTAATTGACATGGGATTTGTTGTCGATGGGAATTGATAATTTTAATCAATTTTGGAATCACATGAGAAGCATCATTATAATTATTAGAGGTGTAGTTGCAAAAAATTCCAACCTTGGTTTGATCCATGGTTGGGAATTGGTCTCTTACCGTTAAATCCTAAGGTGGTAATTACTTTTGGTCAGATTATTAATGAGATTATGAAGAGATCATGTCTCTAGGTAATCAGTCTTGATTAAGATTTGTCCTAGTTTATCAGTTGGAAATAGATTTTTGTCTTAGTGTGGATGGATTAAGTGACATATTCTTAAAATAATTCTCATAAGTATTTTGGGTGTTTGTAATCACAACAAGATAGTATAAATGAATCTTTTTGTCCATTGTATGTTTTGAGATGTTTATGTGGTTCCTGAATGATTCTCGGGTACTAGAAGTTCAAAGGTGGGATTTTAGTAATGATCAGAGTTTTGAATTTGACAAAAATGGAACAAATTCGGACATTTGGGATTAACTAAATGGTCTGATTTTAAGATCGAACATTGGAATGGTTTTCTGAGAGTTGGAACGATTCGTAGTTATTTTTTTTGGACTTGGGTAAAGGCCCAAAAATTTTCCGAGGTGTCTCAAGGAGTTTCAAGAGAACCGAACCCAGAATAGTTAGGTTTTGAATGACCTGCAGAGGGTACATGATTTGTTTTAAACCATGCTTTACATAGAATGAAATAATATGAATTATTATAGGTTGAAACATGAAATCACACGGGCCTCACATGGTTTCACAAACAGTGTTCTACCCAATATGGTTAGTGTAAATTAGGCTCTAGATAACCCCTTTTCAACCCATGGATTGGGTATAGTTTCCAAACCATTCATCCATGTCATGAGGGATGCACTATGTGCCTAGTAGAGGGTTCATGGTTGGAACATGTTATTCCAATATGTGTGGCCCAAACCGTGTGTGATACCCTATCTTAAAAATAATATAAAATTATATTAAAGTAAGGTTAATTAAAATACAAACCAAACCACATATCTCCTCCTTCTCTAAACATGCACAACACCCCTCCATCAGGTGACCTAGAAAAGCACAAAATACCTCCCTCCATATCTACTCTGATTATTGATTTCACTTCATATTTCTTTATTGACTCTCTATGAAACATATAGTTAATAATCTATCCCTCCTTCTCCTTCTTTTATTTTTCTGATTTTGGTCTCCCATCACACAGTTTCCACTCAGCTGAACCTATTGTTTTAGGTTAATGATGATTCCTAGTTTTCCTTCAATGTTAGGTATGAAAAGGGTCTCTTGGGACCCCTTATTGTGGATTATAGTAATCACTGCTGCAAGTGAAGAGGTGTGGAATCATTTTGGTTCTCCGCCAATGGTTTGAGGTGAGTTTTACATTCACCCTTCAATGCCTCTTTGTTTATAGTTGGAGTATTATGATTTGTGTGTCTAGGTATTTTTTCTAGTGATTTTTAACATATTTTAAGGTTTGAATGAATGTACTTTGGTTTATATATATATATATATATCATCCATGTACAAAATCCCTCGTGGCATAGGGAATATGAAAACTGAGATAAGTGATATATATATATATATATAGTTAAGCGCGTGCATGTGTGGAGAAGTTTTGAGTGGTCATCGATAAATATTAAAAGTGTCGAGGGTTGTCCTGGATCCTCCTTTAGGTAGGGATCCCTTCCATTCTCTTTAAATTTAATTATGAATTAATTAATTCTTCAATTATAATTAATTATCGGAAACGTATACTAGTTTTTCTCTCTTGGATTCCTTTTTCAAATTGGAAGTGAAGCTAAAAATATAATATTTCTTTTGGAAATAATGTCATTATTTAATAATAAAACACCTCCAATGGAGGTGAACTACCTTCAATATACAAAACAGATATTGGTATTTTATGATCTCTTGGATTTTTACGTTATTGTTTCCTTTTGATTTTTCCTTTTTTATAAATGGTATTTTTAGGTTCATAGCCCCTTTTTTCTATATTTTCCCAAGTAGAACTATGCCTTATTTCCATAACACCTATCCTTTAAACTTGATCCCCTAAAATAATTTTTTCGATATAATAATAAGTTATATATGTTTGTTTAAGGTAAATGGAATTTTTATAATTTCTTATGAAAGATGGTAGAATCCTTTAATGTTAATGAACATGATACATCCCTTTGGAAATTGAACAATATTTAAATCTTCCATGCTTATTCATTTTAAGTGAAATGACCTTGAGTATGATGGGTCATACCAAATGGAATGACATAACTAAAAGGTTTAGTCAAAATTAGTTTCTTTCCTTGTAATAAATTGTTCAAATGATATGGATGGTTGAAATATAATAAATCATGTCTATTAAAAATGCATAAGAGTCATTGCCTAATGAATTAAATTATAAATGCTAATGATGGTTTTATGAATATGGATAGTGACATGCATGAGTGGTCCTTAAGTCATGTATTTAATTGAATGTTATTGATCTATGATAATGTTTTAATTTAATTTCTTATGATGTGTTGCCTTATGTATAAATGTGATCATGCCTCCTGATATGTAAATGGAATTGGTTAATTAGTGAGTGATAGGTCTATTTCCTCATGCTTTATGACATAAATCGAATGGATTTATATGTTCATGAGATGGATATGAATCATGCATTATGAATTATATTTATATTCTATATAGGTTGTCAGCCCAAGGGACCCTTAGAGTCCCTGAGTAGGAAGAATATGTGAGCATCCATGAGGAGTCAAAAAGACTGTGAGAGCCTTTAGGTAAGGAATAAAATGAGAGATTCTTTATGGATTTACATGTGACAATGAGAGCTCTTGGAGGTGGAATAGGGTATGAATGTGAGAGCTCCCCTGGTGATGGATGACAATGGGTAGTGTCTTGGTCCTTCCAACATGTGTATCCTAATAGACAGAGAGAGCTCTTGGAGTTGGGATAAGCGTTGGACCATTAGGGATTTCTGGGTATTGGATGTATGTGGGTTATATCATGATTTATACCAACATATATAAATGTTAGTATAAATATACTATATATATTTAAATATATATATATATATATACAATGACATGATCAGACATACATTATGGCCATGCTCCAAAGAAGGTATAGTTGTCAGGCGTACCTTATGAACCTGGATTGGTGATTGTTTATTTATTTATTTTTCATTATTATCTATTTATACCTTCATACTATTAAATATATGTTTCATATTCTAAATTGGGATATACACTTTGGTTCTAGGCTACTGTGATTCATATATCACATCCTTCTGAGGAAACCATTTCACTAGGGTACCTGAGTAGACACTCTTGTTCACTGGACTGCAGGCCTTGGTTGATTACTTATTTTTTTCTTGTACCTGAGGAGTTTAGATCAAAGGACTAAGATGAATATTAGTATTCTCAAGGACATCACCTTAGGGATTTTTAGTTCATTTCCTTACTTGATTCTTATATTGTTCTCAATTTTAAAGCATGTTGTATGTTACTGTTTTTTGTTGTGTCTCATCAAATGTACATGCATACTTTGTATAAACTATGATTAACCACATTTTTATTTTTTTATTTGTATTACAATACCAACGTTAATTTATTTACTAATTCTACTATTTTATTCAATTTTTATTACCGTATACTATTATTCTACTCTTATTATGAGGGTATATCTCCCTACAATCACCACTTACACACTCACTTCTTTTCAACAACCTATGGAATACGGGGAGGCATGCTTAAGGCCATGTGACCCAATGGTCTAGCTATTATTATTTAGGTAATATAGGTTATGATTTTTTAAAAGGGGAAATAAATACACCACATAATATTGATTTTTGAAAAATAAGAAATTAGTCTCAATGGAATGTCAATTGAGATGAGATCCTTTACCATATGCTTACATTTGGTTGTAAGTTATTTAACCTCATGTAAAGTCATTGTAAAATGTTATTAACTTATAATAGAATAATATTAATATTTATAATATTATATAAGATCATTTCATAAAAAATTATTATATGTTCATTGATAATCATTATTTATTTTCATTATTTCGGGTGTTAATTTCATTGTTTCCTCATTTGTGTTTTGTCGTTAAAGATCTTGTTATTTCACATATTACATAGTTTATTCATATAAATAAGATTAATCATATAATAATTATCATATTTCTACATCAATTTTACTTTTAATACCAATCATGAAAGATGTTAATGAGAAATGATGTACGTTACAATCATGGAGACGGTCAGTCATACACATGCACATGCAACGGTTCAATTTTCTAATAATCAATATATAAAAAAGGTAAGTAATATAACTTAATTTTAGAATTATCATAATATCATATATACAATATGATGTACTTAAATATATAATCCATGTTGTGTGGTGATGAAAATAGAGTCAGATCGCTTCGTGAAGGAGGTAGGCCACACATACAAAAACAATGTTATTATCATTAAATGAAGGAAAAGGAAAGAAGGAAAATGTAATATATAATTTTTTTAGAATTATAAATATGTAATTAACATTATAAAAATTTATATATATCAAATATATTCATTATCATTATTCTTATCATTTTCCATGTGAAGCACTAGTGAATGACGAATCACATCACTTTGTGAGGTGGTAGTCCGCCGTACACACGAGTGACATTATCATATCTCTAATGGAATGGAAGGTAATTAAATATTTAAGATATAGTTACTAAATTATTATAAATATTTTTTAAATATCATATATTTTTTTTATATCCATCAACATATCCAACCATTAGTGGTGGAAATTAACAAAAAAACAACATCAGTTTGAGTGGTAGTAGTCATCCGTATCAATGAACGATGATTTTGAAACCCAATTATTGGATGTGGATATGGTTTTAATTAATGAACTAATTATAAATAATTCTATATATATAATATAATTATTATATTATATCATAATGTTTTAATAAAAATTTATGAATGTGGATAAATAAGTAAAATAAATATTCTCCTTGAAAAATATTACCTATTCTTCAGGTATCCTCCATGGGTTTGCACTACAGCCTTCCTAGGTTGAATTTATTCCCAATATATGGCTTATAGAATGATTTTAGGTGATTTTCTATGTTTTTTGATTAGGTATTGTCTAAAAAATGTGGTTTGAAGGTGTGAATAATAGAAGAGAGTGGGTGAATTTTTATAAGTAGGAGAGAGGAAACACATTTTATTTTTGAAAATAATTGATTTCTATAACATTTTTCACATGTAAAAAGGGACCAAAATGGACCATCATCAAACCTTATAAGCATAATGGTCGACATATGTACAAAAAAAAATATACACATTTATATTAAATTTATACAATTATAATTTTTGTTTAACCCATAGATAAACCCATTTTACCTTTACTGAAATAATTAATTTCATTAGAATTCAGTATTCAATTTGGTTAGAAATTTATCATACCAAATAAGATATTATAAAATATTATGATTTTAAATAGGGATTATAGTTATTATATCTCAATTTATCGAGCTGAAAGTTTTTAATTTAAAATTAATCTCCTATACAATATGTGAAAGTGTGTTTTCAAAAAAATTCTCAAAAGTTTGAAATGTTATTATATTGAAATTAAAAGTGGAATATATCCCAATTACCTTAATTAGATTAATGGAAAATTAGTTGAAAAAATTTTTCTTTAAAGTTAGTTAAAAATTAATCCATCATTTTATAGAATATAAATGATAAGATAGTTTTCAAATTTAAAACATTTTCAAATTTCTTCATCAATTTTATTTTTAAAATTAATAATTAAATGTGGTTATGAAAAATGATGTTTGTTTTGATCATTTAAATGGTAGGTAGTATGTATTCATGTGTAATGTTTCTATTTTTTTAGTGATCAATATGGAAAGAAGGTATGTAATATATAATCCTGCAATAATGATAATAATATCATAGATAACATATTATATAATTATATATATATATATATGTCATCCATGTGGTTTGGTTATGATAGGAGTGTCATGTCGCATTGTGAAGGTGTCAGTCTAAATGTAAACAAAAAATGTTATCATCTTTTCAAGAGTGAAGAGGCAAAAATAAAATGATATATATGATCTTTAAAAAATGGTAAATATTTCATGAATATAATAATTATTTCATGTGTATCACATATAATCACTTACAATACCATTATCATCTTCCATGTGAATAGTTAGTGAAAGAAAAATCACATTGATTCGTGAGGCAGTACTTCAACTCACACATAAGTGACCTTTTTATTCATTATATATAATTAATGGTAAAAAGGATAAATATTATATAGTGACTCCATATATATAAATACATTATAAATATAATATATATACATTATATACATCATCATACCCAACCTCTAGGTGTAAATGAAAAAATTAAAGTCATTAGTTCACCAGGTAGTAGTTTGTCGTACATATGAAAGATTATTTAGACAACCATTTGATGAAAATGGAGATATTTTTAGTATATAAAAATATTATAACAACATATTAGTATATGGTATATACTAAGGTTGTTATATCATAATAATTTATAAAAAATTAATGATGTGGATAATGATGTAAAATAATGATGCTCGTTGAACAATATTACATTTTTTTTAGTATCCTCCTCACATTTTCAGTAATTTATTCTTATGATGTATTTATAAAAAAAATAAATAAATATTTTATTAGAGAATGGGCGTAAGAATGTTATTTGGGAATGTTTTTTTTGATCCAATTAGTTGTGTATATTTGAATAATATGGTAGTGGGGTGTCCATTTAGAATATGAGGAGTGGACACACTTGGTATTTTTGAAAATAACTGATTGATCCCATGTTTTTTATGTGTAAAAGGGTCTTTATTGTACCATTATCAAACCTTTTAGAATTTATGGTCTAAATATGGATATAAATTAGTTTCTGTACATGTTTATTGGCCATTTTCACCCTTATCATTTTAGTTTAACCCTCCAGTAAACATATTTTTACCTTAACTACGGTAATAAGTTTTTATTAAATTTACTATTAATTATTGTCAAAAATTATGTTCACCATAATAGAAATGAGTAATCATTATGATTATAAATATTGAACTCATTTTTTAAAATTAAATCCACATAATTAGAGAAATTTAATTTATAATTAAACTGGCATACAGAATGAGAAATAAGATTTTTAAAATAACTTTGTTCAAATGTTTGAAATGGTTTCATATCCAAATAAAATATAAAATTGATACTAAGGACGAAAATAGGATTACTTTATTTTTAATTGAACTATTTTTACATAAAAAGAACATTAAAATATAATTTAACATAATAAAAATTTAAACAAAAAGTGGGTTCAAATTAAAATTTAGTATTTTCACTATTATTCAAAAAATTAAACTTTTCCTAAGAATCCAAAAACATCACCATAAAATAATTTTTTTATTTAACATTAAGAAAATAATCTTTAAAAATAATTTTCTAAAATATTTCAAAAAAAAATTTAATTTAAGTTCTTAATGTGCGACTAACCCATGTTTTTTTATATTAATTGTTGCACGTATCGCATGTTGTCAATGAAATTATAATAATTCTAAGAAACAAATATTGCAATTTCTTGAAGTGTTACATTTTTCCTTCTTACAAAATAATTAAATCCTCGAAATTTTACGCATATTACCTCTTGAATGGATGAGGGATATTACACTTCATTATTTCCTCAGGTGCCTATGTTCTTTCCTCCATTTTGTGACTTCCCCAAAGTACCTTTAGGATAAATTCAGAGGATTACTCAAAAAATGATCTATAGTATCAAGAATCATGATGGGTTTTTCATAGTAGAATAGATCAGTTTCAAACTCAATTTCATCATAATTAAACACATGTGTCTTTTTTGGCATGTACTTTCCTAATAATGATATCTAGAACACATTGTGTAATTTTGAGACATTTGTTGGAATTTCCAAACAATAAAAAAATCCAACTCTTTCAAGGATTTCTAAAGGCCAGATATACAAGGTTCTCTTTTACCCTTTCATATCATACCTTATATCTACCTTTGATATGTCCACAAAGTCGAATACCCTATGAGAGAAGTGAATCAGGGAATGAAATATTAAAACCTTTTCTTGTTTGAAACTTGTTTCTTTGTTAGAAAAAACTATATTCTATCTTAATCCTGCGGAATTATACAAACAGATATGAAATCATGCATAGGATAAAGAAATTTTTTCTTGGTTCACTCTTATTGGGATATGTCCAAGGATCATAAAATGGAAATGTGGTGATGTACCAAATTCACTAATACTCAAAATCAATAATGAGTACAAATTTCTGTATAGACATTTTATGCCCTGGCTCACTGCCTTTATAATGTTTAGTGTCGTCTCACTGTATTCCCTATAGTCACTCCCTATGCCACTCTCTCTGAGTCACTCTCGGTGGAAAGTGTCATCGTCTTCCTCTTCTTTCTCTCACTGCACATAGAAAGGAATCCACTCATAGTTTATGGAATTTTATGTCAAACAATGTTTATGGACATGTAGATTCATTCATTTGTATGAATTCATACATCCAAAACTATAGGTAGATGATCGAATAATGTTTCTTTTTCTCCCACATTTGAATTTTGTCTTCCCGAGTAATGATAGGTATCGAATAATCCTTTCACAGACTTATTTTAATCTTTATAAATATTTCTTGATCAAATCATGAACCACATACTCTCTCACATAATGAGTACTAGGTTTGGTATGCCAAAAAACCCTACTGCGTACTGCTGCCACTTTCACAAACCGCCCTTCATCTGCAGACTTTGTCTACCTTCACTATCACGTAGTGCTACTGCATACCAACTTCACAAACCTCTACTGTGAATCATCCACTATCCATGAACTATTATCTATTCGCGGAATTCCTTCACAAATAATTATCATATACCACACCTTTTTCTTCCACATACATCCTCCTTTTTGGGTTACAGTTCTCTGCAAAAACATTCAGCAGAATCTCTTCTGCGTGAACCAGTTCACACCCAGATAAAAAAGTTATTTTCTAATGACATTTTATCACTATAGTAATCTATGGGATTATATATTCTTCTACAAGAAAATATATCCACAAAAAATGATACTACATGATTTACCAAAATTTCAATTCGGCCTCCACTGCATACTGATCCTTCTACCACTACGAACCGCAAGCCTTCCAGTGATCCACTTTTCATATGTGCTCCATGCACTACCTTTTCTCCTATGAAATTTATCTTCTCCACTGATGACAATCTATCCACGTACCACCCCACCTTCCACCACAAAAGTTTTTTAGTTTTTTGAACTGCACCCACATACCGTCCCCATCTCATAGTACGTGGCTACATACACTTCCCACAAATGGTATGTGATCCATTCCCTAAGATCCTCATTTCTCTTCCTTTTTCGACATCATTTTCCATTATTCACATAAATTACCAATTTTGAGGCCTCAAAATTTTGAAAACACAGGGAAAATACATGACCATAAAAATCTGTCTTCTTCAAACCCCAAACAGTCTCATTCTCGATCATCTTGCTTTGTCAATAAGCACAATTACAACTTAAACAGTCCAAGGGGACACCTTGAGGGATTTTTTCCCAAAAATATCCTCCTTCTATTAATATACTTTATAGAAAACCTAATCTCCCACTTGAAATTCTTAATCTTTATTTCGGTTATGGGTAAAAATATTTTAAATACTTTGGATAGATTTAATGTTATCCTTAATAACCATTAAAATTATTTTTTCCACTTCAAAATATTTTGGGCCTGATATTGTTTTCAAAAATTTCATCCCAACAAGTCAGAGTATGAAATCTCTTTCTATATAATTCTTTGTATGGATAAATGTAAATACTAGAATGAATAATATTGTTATATGAAAATTATACCAATGATAAATTCTCATGTAAAATACCTTTAATGTAGAGTGAAGATGAGATCAACAAGTATTCCATTGAGTGAATATTTGTTTTATACTATCAATTAGTATGGGGATGTTAGGCAATCCTCAAATGAATCTCAGTATCAATATCCTTCTGATGAATCATCCAGAATGTTTTTGTAAAATGAGGATGGTGATAAAAATTGATAGAGGTGTGATACGAAGTCTTCTAAGGTCATTAATATAGATCCTTGTGAAGATATAAAGAGTTAAATCTTATTTTATAGTGCCAAAATATTATTATTTTGTTAATTTATCAATGGAAATACAGAACACATCATTATTTCTAGGAGTGGTTGGAAGTCTTGTAATAGAGTCCATAGTAATGTCATCTCATTTCCAAAAAAATGAATAGAAAGAGGTTACATGAATCATATGGGATGTTGCCTCATGACATTAATTTTTCTAAATTCAAATAATCTTTATAGAGAATTAGTAAATTCTTCATTCATGTAATCCCACCATAACTGCTTCATCAAATCTCCATACATCTTTGTGCTAACTGAGTGTATAGAGAAATATGAGGTATGAGAGTAATCGAAAAATTACCGTTTTGGTCATAGGTATATATGGAACACATAATCCATTTACAAATTTTGGAACACTAAGTTCATAAATTATTTCTTCTAACTTCGCATCATTCACTTGTATAATTTTTATTTGGAAGCTTCATCAATAGATTAATAACTTTTTATATTTTCTAATAAATAAAGTTTTTAAGTAATTTAAAAATGAGTGATTTTTTACTTTATTAATTACTTCAATTTCCATATTTACTATATTCATGAATATATGATCCCTCTCAATCCTTATTAGGGTCAAAACTCATTGATATTTCTTAATCATTGCATCTGGTACCTTATTTTTTCACTAGGTGGTAGTATATTGAGCTATGAAAATACTTTAGTTTCTTGAACAATCTCATTTGGCTCATGTCGAGTTTTTTCTTTGAAAATATTTATTTTACACTTCTTTGAATTTTGTATATTTCACTTATTTCATCCGAGATATAATATTTCTATAATTTCAAAATAAAATATTTAAAATCCAAATCAATATCATGGGTTGGATAGTTCTATTCAAGTGTCTTAAAATGCCTTGATTTATACAAAATAAGTTTTTACTTTTTAATTATGAAACTATGAAGTTACTTCTTTGATGCATCACTATATTTCACAAACCAATCACTTCTATATTGTAGAGTCAAAATTCGAGCAATGAGAAATATCCTCTTTATTTTATAAAAACATTCTTCACATTCCATTGTACAAATAATCTTATACCATTTATGTGTATTCTTTATTAATGGGTTAGCCAATGAATACATATTTTTGAATGAATCACCGATAGTAACCTTCAACACAAATGAAACAATGTAGCTTAGTTTTTTTCAATGGTGTTGGAAAATTTTAGAATTCCATTGTCTTTTCAAGATCAACAGAGATTTCATCATCTGAGAAAATATAGACACGAAATGAAACATTTTGAAGCCATAAATCACACATAATAATTTTTCCATTTAAAAAATTCCATACAATAGTCTCGTAAATAATAAAGAATTGATTTTCATGATCCTCATAGATTTTTGAATACACCAATATATCATCAATTCATATGACAAATAATCATTATTATATTCCTTGAATACTCTATTCATTAAATCCATAAAAACAAAAAGTCCATTAGTTAATCCAAATGGAATTACTATAAAGTCATAATGTACATACATTATTAAAAAATATATAATCCGAATGTTATATTTCATTAGTGAAAATTGATGATACCCAGAATGATGTTAAATCATTGAAAAATATCGGGCTCTATGATGTTGATCAATCCATTCATCAGTGTTAGGTATAGGATACCTCTTCTTTATCATAATATAATTGATTTACTTGTATTAAATTAATATACTCATGGATCATTATTTATTATAAAAAAATATATTATGGGATCCCCATGGTTAAACACTATATAAAATAAAACCATTATCACCCAACTCCTATAGATCCTTCTTCAAATACACTAATTTTATAGTGTTAACTCTATAGGGTGTCTTCAATATTATTTATGCATCAAAGACTAAATGAATTTAATAATCATCTTTATGCATTAGGGGATACCTATGTAATTCATTAAGAAATACATCAATATATTCCATTACAATAGTTATATCCTCAATTTGATGATAACATTATCCATCACTAGATTGTGTCACTCTTATTCCCCAAGATTATTATTTAGTTGAGATACTGGGGTGGATCTTGATATGACTCAGATGACATATTCTCTTATCTAAATACATGTAATTATATATATTCCACAAAATCGTAATTTTATTCTTAATATAATAAAATTTTGAATCATATTTTGAAATATAGTCTATATAAAAGAATATACTGAATTCAAGCACAATTATGAAATTGAGATTACAAAGTAAAGAATGTTTTTGTCTCATAATATGGACTTCCTGATAGGTCATTTTTTAATGATACATCCCATAAGAGTTTTTAATAACAACTACCTTATAAAAATTAACAATAAATATGTAATTTTATTGGAAAAATGGGTAGATGTAAATGATTTTGAGAATCATCTAATTAATTGTCTAAATATAATGATAGGACAAAAGTACCTTCCACTAAATCATATGGTACTTACACCTAAGCAGTAGTGATCACATAATGTTGGCCTTCTCCCTTGGAATATTCTATGGTGGATTCCCTTGAATCATGTGACATTGGTGAAAATAATTCACCATTAATTTATAGCTAAAACATTGGAAATAATTTAATTTTTTCTTCCCCATACATTCATGAGCCCGGTTCCCCTAATCTCCACACATGTAACACATTCTCATTCCCATTATTATCTTCAGAATACATTTATTTACAAAATTTTTACATGAGAGAAATTAATCCATCCACCTATTATTCTATGAATCATTCCCTTCCTCTTGGTAATTAGATTACATCTTCTTATATTGTTTCCCCTTGAATATATTGATTATTTTAAATTACTTACCTATTTTTATGGCAACAAAAACTATTTCATTATATGATGAACAAATTTGGGAGATCAATTCCCTTCAAACACTTATCTTAATTATTTCAAATAATTGGTTAATCATGAATTCCTTGTTTCATATGTAATACATAGCATACCATGGAAGCTTTCTAAATTTAGACCCATACTCATCAATAGTTTCTTCTTCCATTTTCATTTTTCTAAAGAAAATTATCTTCATTTTATTTTTTTCTCACAATGAATATATATGTTAAAGAATGTATCCTTAAATTATTTACATTCACTATGTTCTATTTCCACTTTCTCAATTGTATTCTGGGTCATTGAACACAATTTATCAGCATCACCACTGAGATAATACACTGAAAATGTTTCATTTTCCTATTAACTACATCCTATGGATATAAATATATTCTCTAGATAATTAATCTATACTAAGAAATAATCATATTATTAGTCCCAATAAATGACAAGTCAATATGTATCATAATGAAATCCAACATTAGATAATGTCATTGTGGAATCGATTTCTCTATCTAGAAAATGTTATTTGTCTTGTCCTGATTAAGTTTCCCAAATATGTCCATAATTTTCATCATTAAAATACCTACTATATTAACATCCTTGGAATGTAATATCTATATTGACCATGAGTATGGATACCCTTCTTCCTCTCAAGGTCCATTTCTAAATAATGGAATACATTGGATTTTCTAAAAAAATATATTATTTTTAAATCATAATGTGTAGTCCCAAATATGGTGTAATACTTAAAAAAATGACTTATTAATCTGAAATACATAAACATTGTTTCTTTGGGGATATATATTTATTTACAAATAAATATTATTGGGGTTTGATTATATTGAGAATGATCCTAATAATATTTCTATGAGTGTTATACTATGTACATAGTAAGTTCCATAATCTTGTACCAGGTTATGCTGGAGTAAAGCCTGACACAAATGTTTCAGAGTTATTACCCCTAATTAACTATATTCCAGAACCACATCCACTTTAGTATCCAAATGGGGTTTTATTTCTAAGAAGAATCACCTAATTTATTCCTTACAAAAACCTTCAGATGTTATTATATACATATCTTCAAAGACTATCATGTGGTTATGTTGCATAATATATGTTTTTTTTAAATCAAGCTCCTCAAGGTATATAATTAACATTATCTTATAATAACTGTGGCGATCCGAACCCTAGAATCCCATAGCCGGTTCCTTAATTTATTACATTATCATATATATAGTGGGTCAAATCGAAAATGAATAAATAGTTTAGTTTTTTTTGGAGATTAAGATACATACATGACACCCATTTTACATTTATAATATAAAATAAAAAGTAGTGAATAAAAAAAGAAAATTCTAAGAATCATTGAAAATAATTCAAAGGATTAATCATTATAACCTGTGTAAAGGGATAAATAAGGATAAATTCAAATACCTAGCAATGTTTAAGTACAATAGAAACATTCTAAAATAATTTATGAATCATCAATATTTCAGGGTAAATAACTGAACACACAATCCATTTACATAACATTAGTGCATTAATATATATAACATAATCAATATGGAAAGGTAAATAATAAAAACTACTTCTGTTTAATAAATATAATAAGAATGAAATCCATCATGATATAATAAATTTATGAAAACAACATGGATATTTACAACTGAATTCATAATGATGTAAATACTTAATTATTATTGTCCATGATATTAGGAATCATTATACCTAAACTATCACGAACTTTTAGAAGAATATCTAAATACTTGTGGTAGAGAATTATTTAATTTGTCTAATATAATTTTTCTCATGAAATCTATCGATCCATCGATGGGATGAATTATATTGGGACTAATCCATCACTACAGGTCCTAATAACCCACCATATATCGAATAATCAGTTTATTTAAATCAATATTTCTTATATTAAAATATATTAATTGATTACGGGATGAACATTTATCAATATTAACCAAGTTAATAAAATAAAAAAGTATAAATTATATATATAAATGGTATGAAATTTAAGAAATAAAAATATCCCTCAAAAAATAATATGCTTCTTTAGAAGAAATGAAATTTATAATGAAAAATTGTCATAGGAAATTTAATTATTTAAGACAATGTAAAGAATCACAAATGAAATTGATATTATACAATAACATTTACTATAGAGTAATTTTCAAGTAAAATCCCCTGGTAAAATAGTTCAAATTAAAACATAAAATGACCTGAATTAGGAATTAACCAAGATATTACAGGTTAATGGGTTTTTTTATAAACCACATAAGAGTGAATTGGTGCATAATAACAAATCAGTTTTAATTCAACGTAAATTGTGATGAATTCCATTACCTCATGATTCCTTTTTAATGAACATTCATTAACCTTATATAGAGTGGTTATAAAAATTTTATTATCTTATACCATAACTATAATAATATTTATTATATTATATATGATACTTTTATAACATATTATTATGTGTTCCTTAATGATAATTCCTTATTTTCATTGTTCTAGTTTTAAATTTCCTTGTTTTCTCATGTATATTTTTTCATCAAAGTTGTTTTTATTTCACATATATAGTATCACGGAATCTATAATTAAATCATGAAATAATTATCATATTTTTACATTAAACCCCAATTATAAAATATGGATATGAAAATTGTAGTACGATACAATCATGGTGATGGTAGAGTAAACATAAGCATGAGTAATGCTTCTGTTTTCAAATGATCAATTATGAAAAATGTTATGTAATATATAATATTTCTAGAATGGACATAATATTGTATCTTCCATATTATATACTTGTATATATAATCCATTTTGTGTTGTGATGGAAAGCGAGTCACATTGCTTAATGAAGGTGGTACTCCAAACGTACATGATTGATGTTTTCATTATTATGTGAGTTAAAGAAAAAGAAAAAAAATGATTTATATATATATTATATTTCTATAATGATTAATATGTAATTAATATCATAATTTATCATCAATAATAGAAATAATCCTTAAGTTTATCATTATCAACATCCATCTGAGTGTCAGTGAAAGAATAATCACATTGTTTCTCGATGCGGTAGCTGACCGAACACAAGGACGACATTATAATATTCCCTATCGAATGAAAGGTAATATATATATATATATATATATATGATATAGTGACTTCCTAGGTATATATATATAATAAATATCATATATATGATTTAGATCCATCAACGCACCATACACTTTTTGGTGGAAATGGAAAAAATAACGACAACAATCTGCGATACGGTAGTCCACCATACTCACAAATAGTTATTTTATAACCCATTTCATGGACGTGGATATGTATTTTGGCCTTGAAATTATTAATAAAAATATAAATATATGTAAAAAAATAATTTAATTATGTATGTGTGTTTTAATAAAAAATGAATGAGGTTGATAATGATGTGATATAAAGAGCTTCATGGAACACCAATACCTCATCTTCAAGTATCCTTGTTAGGTCTTCACTAATGCCTCCCATGGTTGGATTTTTTCCCAAAATATGGCTTATATGGTGAGGTTATGGGTTTTTAAAAGTTACTTCAGAAGGTATGGTTATAAATAAAATGATGTTTATATAAAAACCAAAAAAATTATCGATGAAAATTTCTTTATTATAATTATGTATTAAAGAATGAATCACATAAAATCACATAGAGAAAACATTACAACATTATAAATTCAAAATCAATGAAATAAGAGAATGTTATAGAAGTTAAGGAACCTATACAGATAAAATAATAACTTCACCTTTGTAATGTTAATATGACTATTAAGAATAATAATTTGACCAACAGAAAAGAAACCTCTACTATGAAAATATAAAAAAAATTAGGAATTTTATGAATGAAAATATTATAACTTTATTTTATGGCATAGAAAAATAAATGTTTAAAAATGAAAAATTATGTGTTGGTATTTTTTAAGTCTTAAATATTTTATTATGTTTTTATGATTAATTGAATAATTTAAATGAAAAAGTATTTTCAAAAAATTTATTAATAAATTAATTTTTTTTATTTTGAATATAATATAATTTTATATGTCCTTAATAATTTTTTCAAAATTTTATAAAATCTATTACAATTTTAAAATTTGTATTTTTTAAAGAAATTAAAATTTAAATTAAAAGTATATTTTACCATATTTATAAATTTATTTTATTAAAATCTATAATATTTTTTACTTATAAAAAACAAAAAATGGTTATACTGAATTTTTATAAATTTTATAAAATGGTTGTATTTTTTTGAATAGTTATATATAGTAATTTAAGATATATATATAAATTATATGTCAACTACAATACACAGTGAGTCATCAATAATTTAAGAACTATAAAATAGAACTCCCCATAATTATTTAAATATATTTAGTGATATTTCTCAATCTATGCATGGTATTGAGCCAAAATAATAATCTCACAAATAAAATAGTGAGAAAACACCCCTCTACTATACTATAAATATAACTCCTCATCGCATCTTCTCCTCTCACCTTCAATGATTTGAGCCTTGTTCTGGTTCTACCCAATAGTATTACCAATACTCTGCTATCAATTTCTAGGAGCCTTTGGCCTCATAAAAAAATAAAAAACCTTTTCCCTAAGGAGGTTCTCAAGAGGAGAAATTCAAGAGGTAAAAATCCTATTTCCATTTAATTTAATTTCTTTTCAAATTTTTTGTTTACTCATTCTCTACTCACATCCTCTATCTGAACATGAATGATAAATCCAGTATCATATATATAATTTAATTTTATTCTATTAATGGTAAATCCACAATTAATTCTACTCTCATCTTCCTTTTATTCTAAAAATGAAAATGTTGTTTGTGAGGTGTTAATTTATCACCTTCAAGGATGCCAAGTCTTCATTTTCAATTAATTCCATTATAAATGGTCTTAAATACATTAAATTTTTTGATATATATTTGTAAAATTAATTTTACAACCTTTTATAGTTTCTAGATCTAACATATACACATAATATTAAATTTTAAAACAAAATGATTTCTTCGTGAGTGAAAACCACCCATAATAATCCAAACAATTATCACTTAGTTATTATCGAATGATTCATCCTCACACAAAATAAGAAAATGACTTATATAACCATTTAATATTCTATATTATTAATAAAAACCTATAAAATAATTTCTAGATGTCTATTCCCATTTAAAATGAACATTTATACTCTTATAGAAGATAATTAATCATGAAAACAATGAAAAGAAACACCCCTAAATGATAAAAGTTTATCTTATATCTCCTAAAAAAGGCCATAAATGAGAGTAATAAAAGTATAATAAATCATATAAATATATAATATGTTTTGGAATTATTATTTAGTTAATATAATACCATTATTAAGGACATTAAGTGAAAATGCAAGACCTTTTCAGATATAACATTAGGGATTCCTTCTGAACCTACATTTTTCCCTCGGGTAACGCTTTCTCTATTTAGTACAAAATGTGATTATTCTATATTTTTATATAACACTTATAAATTGTATTTATATGTTCCAAAATAATAAAACCAGGTCATTGCTTCATTATTTTATAGTGAAATAAATTTTTTATAAAGTTCACTTCTCAATTCTTCTCGACAAGTAAGACCGATTCAAGGGAACTTCTCGATTTTATATAAATTTTCAAGTAGTCTCCATAATTTTTTTATGCCAATATTATGTTTATAAAATAACTAATTTTATCATGAAAAACTATTAAGTCTGAATCTGTTTTTATGAAAAAAATATTCCTTTTCAACTTTAAATGCTCTTTATTATTTTCTATAAGTTTCACTAAAATATATCCTTTTTAGTGTCTCCCAAAAACTATTTTTATGTGATTTAACTCCAATTTGAAATCAATTATAATGATATATACCAATTTTACATTATAAATTTACACAAATGATATAAATAAACTCTTTCATGGACAAAATTGTTATATTCTATTTTGTTATTCCTAATTAAAAGATTGTGATTCCCACTTATTTCCAGAGGTAACCCTTATTCATGAATTTTTATGTGGCACCCATACACATAAACATTTTATGATGGTTGAAACCAGAGGTAAATACACTGCATTGGGTAATGTAGTCTCATGATAATTAATTTTGGGATAGGGAGTGAACTTGATTCCTTTATGGGACTTCGTATGCCATGTGATATAGTCTTGGAAGTTATTATTGACTCATGTTTATGTCCTATTTTATGTTATTTCCGAATTCTTATAATTCATGTTATATGTTAAATTATTATAAATATTATTCTTACTTATTTTATTTGTGTTCCATTCCTTTTATGTTATCATGTTATGTCTTCAAACCCATGTTCTATGTTTATTCTTATTCGTATTCCCTTACTGTGATATTTAGCTAATATTGTTTGTTCATGTATTCCCCATGTTTTCCAAGGTAGATATAAGGGATAAAACGACGTTAGGAGATCAATATTAAGATTAAATAAAATGTATTTTTATATCAGGTTTATGATGTTTAATTATGTGTCCATTCATCCAAAGACACTAGAATTTATGATCTTCTGTTGTATTTGAGGGTTAACTATGCTTAACATAATGCGTTTATATGTGTAAAATTATAGATTAAGTATTGTTGGTATCAGAGGAACATATAGTTATTTTAGAATATAGGGATTAGATAACCTTAGTACGAACCCTATGGATAAATTTGGCACATTGGATTACCTAGATTGAAACATAGGGTATCACATGTTCACATATAATTTTCATTTACAATATTATCCTTATGTGTTCATGTTTTCTTTTTTATTCTTATAAGAAAAGTATTAAATACCTCTAATTGTAATTAATTTTTCTTATTTAATTGTTGGAAATAGAAAAACACATGCCAACAATCAATGTGATAGAAAATTGGATGATTTCCCTATTGATATTCCAAATATGATTTGAAAAGGTGCTCAAAATGTCATGACTGTACTTTCTCATCTAAATCATGTAATGAATAATAACATGAATTGGGCAGAACACCCTCCTTTTCATTGTAATGAGAACATTTCAATAAAATACATTATGCGATAAATTATTTGAATGTTTACTAGATCTTACGATCCCCTCATCATAAAACAATGTATTAACTCCATTGAGAATATTTTCTCTATCCTCCAGTGCTCATAAGAAATGAAATTTGTGATGGAGGTCTATCATTTTAGGGGGTATCCAATCAGTGGTGGACACTGATTAAGAACAAAAAGTCTAAGGAAGAAATTGATTCCATGTAATGAGACGATTTGAAGAAAATATTTTCAAGAAATATTTTCCCTATACCCTCCTCCTTAAGATAGAAATGGAGTTCCTTGGAATCCTGAAAAAGAAAAATAAGTCTATCATGGCATATGAGGAAAACTTCATAATGCACGAAATATATGCCTCTAAATTTGTGATGAACATGAAAATAATGGGGAACCAATTCTTTAGAAGACCAAAGATGATTCTATGAAAACTATTGGAGATTCAAGACTTTGATAGTTATGAAGAAATTGTTTGTTGGGACCTTATGGTTGAAATATATATTGGATACTCACAGTGGTCACATAGATATGATAAGAAAAATTGGATGATGGAGTTTATTATGGGGGGGGGGGATCAAAACATATATCCCATGATTGAATGAATATCCAACACCCCACATGTCAAAACATTTGGAAGAAACATCCAGGTAACCACTAAAATGGAAGCATAATATGATTAAAATGTGGAAGAGTGGAGAATATGGATAACTAATGATAAAGGGATATGAAGAATCTAACTAATTAAAAATAATAAAGGGTGGTTTATATCAATACTCACCCTGTTATGAAGTATTTATACTACAAGGATCATGTGAGTTATGAAATCTGTTTCCCTAAGCTATGGGTTTAGGAGGCATCAGACAAAAAACCTCCAATGAAACAATGAAATCAATATGATATCACCACTGATAAGGTGAAACCCAATAGTGATGTGGTGATAGGTACATTGGTTATTCAATCAATAATAAAAAACACGCTATTTGAATATGGTCCTACACATTCATCTATATCTTGAAAGATTAGTATAACTATTAAAACACCATATCAAAATAGGGAGATTGAGTTATATGTGAAAATATAAAAACGAAAAATAATTGTAACCAAATTATATAACTCCTCCCTAGTTTATATTTTTTGACTGAACCTCCCTAAAAATCATTTCTTACATCCTTTGGTGGAGTTTGATTCTATAATGGGAATGGGTTTTCTATCATTACAAAAATCTAACTTTGAATGTAAGTAAAGGGAGATCAATATTCAAATCATGATGCATCCTAAAATTCTATAATGAATTTTTTATATAGGCAGTGATCTTGAAATAAGTTTAATTTATAATGGAACCTCTTGACTACGAGAAAGGACTAAAGAATAAGGTACATGATAGTTTGGAAAATGGTTTTATACACCCAAGTGCTTCACCCTAGGGGTACCCATCTTCTTATTCAAGAAGAAGTAAGGATCAATGCACCCCTTACTTGATTATTTTGAGCTCAAAAAAATAATTATAAAGAATAATTATCCCCTTACACAAATGGATGACTTGTTTGATCAGTTACATGGGGATAATTATCTTGAAAAGGTGGACCATTGGTTAGGATATCACCAATTAAAGGTGATGAAGGATGATATTCCCAAGAATACATTTTATAAAAGGTATCGATACTGTTAGATTATTGTGATTCAGTTCAAAATCACTAACTCTCAAGAAATTGTTATCGACTTATTGAATATATTCTTTATAGATTACCTTGAAAGGATTGTGGTAGTATTTAATGATGATATTCTTATATACTCCATGAATAAGGAGGAACATGAGGACCATTTGAAAACTATGTTAAAAACATTTTTAAGGGAGAGAATATATGAAAAATACAACAAATTTCAGTTCTGTATGGAGGGATTTTTGTTCTTGGGACATGTTATCAACAGAAAAAGAATACCTATGGACCCTCCAAGACAATGAAAATCAAATCATGGCCAAGGAAAACATCTATATTGGATATATATATATATTTCTTAGTCAAGATGGGTATTAAAGAAGACTTATAATGAATTCTCAAAAATCTCAAACCTTATATCCAATATCACAGGGAAAAGAGTGATGTTTTCTTGGAATAGTTATTATGAATATTCCTACAACTAGTTGAAAAATAGTCTTATCACTACACCAGTACTTACTCTTCCAATAACTGGGGAACTCTTTGTGGTGTAAAATGATGATTCAAAGAAGGTATTAGGCTCTGTACTAATAAAAAAATGTTAAATTTAGGGCCTAATCCTCAAGGTAGTTGAAAATTCATGAGAAAACCTATCCCGCACCTGATCTCAAGTTTGAATTTGTGATATTCTCATTGAAAATATTGTCTAATTATCTCTATGGGGAGTACTGTGAGTTATATACTAATCACAAGAGCTTCACATGTATATTTACACACAAGAAGATTAATATGTACATGTGAATATGGTTATATATCATAAAGTATTATGAATTCTTAATCCACTTCCATCCTAGTAAGGAAAATAAGACATCAGATACTCTATGTAGAAATGATCATGTATCTTTATCAATGATGAGAATTGAGAATGATCCAATCTTATTGGCTCTGAAAATTATGGACATGAGAGTCATTAAGGAAGGAATGTAACCAACACTTTCTCAAACAATTTCTCCACCATCCCTTATTGAAAAATATCCGATGATGAAAGAAGTGATGTGAAAATTCAGATGATCAGTGAAGCCATCATAAAAGGGAAAACCATAGAGTTCAAAATAGAAGAGGAAGTAGTCATGAGATTTGAGTCACTGCTATGTGTACCATTAAATCATGATATAAAGAAAGATCTTTATAATTACATACATAATCTAGCCTTATTTATTCACCCAGGGAGCATAAAGATGTATTGAGATATCTAAAATCACTTTTTATAGGAAAATATGAAGAAAGTGATCGATGAATATACATCAAAGTACCCGGTATGTCAACTAATGAGAGATGAAAGGAAACAAATTCTAGGGGGATGTTGCAACCATCACCCATACCAACATGAAAATAAAAAAAGAACACTATTTAATTTATCACTAGACTTTTAAATATATATATATAAAACAATTCAATATGGGTTTTGTGGATCGTCTCATAAAGAAATATCACATTATCACAATTAAACATGGATTCTCACTGGAGAAACGTTAAGGGATATATATCAAAGAAGAGGTAATGTTTCATTTATTACCACTATCGATTTTATCCGATTGAGATCCTAGCTTTACTTCCATGTTCTAGAAAATTCTCCAACAATATATAAATGTAGTTCAAAATAAATATGGTATATCAGCGAAAAATTGATGGCTAATCAGAAAAATCTATTTAGAAAATGGAAGATCTGTTGGTATCATGGTATATGTAATTCAAGGGAGGATGGGACCAACATTTAACTTCGGTTGTGTTCTCATATAATAATAGATTCTACTCAATCATCCAAATGGCTCAATATGAGTCCCTTTCAGGGAAAATATAGAGAACACCATCATATGGGAGGAATTTTCCAAACATAAGCTTCTAGGACCTAAAATAGTTGAAGCAATTGTAAAAAAGGTGAAGAACATTCAAAAACATATCAAGGAAGCCCAAACTAGATAGAATATCTATGAAAACAATCATCAATGAGGCATGGGGTTTATGTTTGGAGACACTATAGTCCTCCTCATATCTCTATGGAAGAATATCAAAGTACAATGATGAAACTAATGTACGACACGGCAACGTGGGAACTAGAGGAAGCGATAAAGGAGAAGTAACCACACATATTTTCTACATTGAAATTGAAATAATATTTCAAGGGTAATATTTTATATCTGGGGAAGAATGAAATGACACAAAATTTTATCAATGAAAATTTCCTTCTTATAATTTTTTTTATATAATAAATCAACAAAAAACTCATATAGAACACAATACATATTTTATAAAAGGCAAATGAAAGAAATAAGAGGTATTTCTTGAATTTAAGAAACCTATACCTATGAAATAATAACATGAACTTTGGAATAGTAGTATGAACCTTAGGAATATTAATTTGACCAATAGAATAGTAACGTCACCTACGAAAGTATAAATAAAATATATGTATCTTATGAATGAATATATGTTGTATTTAATTAATGGAATAATTATATAATGTTTTGAAAAATTAAAAAATAGGTCTTAGTATTTCTATAGGTCATAAATTATAAATTTAAATTTTATTATTAATTTAATAATTTAAAAGGAAATTTATTTTCAAAGAATTTATTCATAAATTAATTTCTTTTTGTATTATGAATATAATATAATTGTTAGAGACCTTAATTAATTTTACAACAAATCATAAAATCAGTTATAACATTAAAATTGGATTTTTTTTAAATGATAATTTTAATAAAAAATTTATTTTCTACTATTTTGAAAATTATTTACATTAAAATGAGTAATAATATTAATTATGCATGTCGAAAAATAGTTATAGTGAATTTTTTGGATTTTTTTATAATTGTTGAATTTTTTTGTGAATAGTGACATATAATAATTTATGGAATATATACATTATATGTTTAATACACTATTAAATGAGTCATTTATAGTGTAAGAAACATAATCTAGATCTCCCCATAATTATTTTAATATATTTAGTGATAATTATTAAAATATACATAGTCCTCATCCAAAATAATAAACCAATGAATAATGTAATGAGAAAACAACCATCTCCTATACTATAAATACCACATCCCACCACCTATTCTCCATACACATTATAATATCTTATCATTTTTCATGTTCAACCTAATACACTTACAAAACTCTCCCCAATGTTCAAGATCCATTCGTCTAATCAAACGTCCAAAATCATTTCTCTAAGGAGGTTCTGAATGGGGAGAAATTAAAGAGGTAAAAATCAACTTTCCTTTTCTTTTAATTTCATTATATGTTTTTTATTTACTTATTATGTCCTCAATTATTTTAAACAAACTAGAATCATAAATCCAGTATATTATATGTAGAGAAAATATAATATTTTTATATAAAATACACCATATGTCTCCTCTCATCTTCCTTTTATTCTATAAATGAAAATGTCATCTCTAAGGTGTTAATTTATTTCCTTCAAGGAATTTTTTTATTTTTACATTTCTTCCTTCGAGGATGCTCTTAAAAAGTTATAATTGCTGAATAATAATTTAAAATTCATTTTATAACCATTTTTATGTTCTATAGCTAACATGAACATGTCATATTAGATAATAAACCAAAACAACAATGGCGGAGACTGGAACTGAGGAGAGCACGAACCCTAGATTGAGCACACCCGTTCCTATCGATGAATCAGGATAGGAAGCTGATTGTCATGATGAGATCATGGGGGCATGGATAACCCTTCAGCCTTTGTGAAAAGAAGAAGTCTGATGTGTCGCAGGAGACTAAATCAAGGAGGAGCTTTGCAGATGCAGTTAAAGGTGTGGGAAACACATCATTTCTTGATTGTGAAACTATGACTTCGAGACAAATTATTTGCAAAGGGCATGTTTCGCATGTCTCTGAAAATTAGAATGCGGTGGAGGAGTGGATTAGACTCTGCAGATACTCAATCATTGCAAGGGTGGTGATTCCAAAAAGGGGTGAAGCCATGGACATTCAGTGAACTCATGGTGAGGATTGTTGAAATTTGGGGCTATAATGAATGGAAGATTACTGAAATGGGTTGTGGCTTCTGTCATATCATTTTTCCATCAGATGAACTCAAGTGTCATTCCAGGTGCCTTGGCTCCATCTCCCTCAAGCCAGGTTTTCTTCAAATTCATGAATGGGATCGGAATTTTGATCCCAGCACTGTGAAAAACACATTTGCACAAATTGAGATTTGGTTCTGTAATCTGAATTGGATTTATTGGCATCCTCAAATTCTATGTGATATTTCCTCGTTGGTTGGAAATCCCGTTCGACTTGATAAGCAGACAGAGAATCCTACCTTTGGACATTATGCCATAATTCTAGTCGAAGTTGACATGGCTTCCACTCTTGTGGAAGAGGTTGGGATAACCACCCAAGATGACAATATAACTCTTGGTAATCTATATGAATGAAAGCCTAAATTTTGATTGAATTTTCACTTCTTTGGTCATGTCATTTCAGACTGCAATCGAAATAAAATCTCCAATATTTTTAAGGGTTGGGGGCATGATGATTCGAACTGTAGGAATGACACGAACATGGCACTGACATACAAGGCTAGTGGTAATTCCATTGAGGATAAAGGAGATCTTAATGATCCATCTAGGGCCTCTAGAAAAGGTGTGTTAGTGTTTGATGCAAACCATATAGACGTGGATCATTGTAAGGAAGGTGATGATAATAGTGTGAAGACCAGCCATGAGGTTCTTTCATGTTCTAAGCAGCCTGAATCAGGTCATCTGGGCATTCATACTACTTCTTTCATAGAAATACATGATACCTCAGATGGGGATGGCGTGCAGAACATTGAAGTGGAGCAATCGATAGGTGAAGATATTGCTCCAAGTTTGGGTGAGTCTGGTGCTGCAATAGTGATTGCTGATATTGCAGTTTTTGAAGAGGGCGCACTGTGCTAGGATGCAGCCCTGACTGGAAGCCCTAGAAGTGTCCCTTTATTTACTGCTAATGATATGGAAAAGCATGATGCAGATCCTGTTGACAACCTTGGCAGTGTCCCTACTGATTCTAATGTTATGAATGGTGAAAATCATATTGCTGATTTTGCTTCTAATGCTAATAATGGTCAGGAGTCCGGTCCTGGAGTTGCTCTTATGGGGGCCACAAATAATGTTTCGGGATCTGGAAATTGTGACCAGACTGCCACCTGTTGGAACCAGGGTCTTCACAGCATGATTTGGCATATGGTTTGTGTTTTTTGTCAATCCTCAGTGGAAGTTCAGAATGTTTACCAGCAAAGAGATCATATCGTTCAAGCAGACAACAGTAGTGAAGTTGGCACCCTTTCCCAGTGTTTGCCAAATTTATGGGCCTGAAAAATTGACAAATGAAGAAAAGTTTTTATGGAAAAGAGACTTGTGCTCCGTGTACTTAAAGTAGAGGAAACTTGTGCACCATGTGTTTTTCATGATCAAAACATGTGAAAATGGCAAAGGGACAAGGTTCGCGTAAGTTTTGGGCTGGTCGTGCAAGTTACCTACGCGCCGTGAAGATACTTGCACGCCGATGCCTAGGAGGATTGGGAACTTGCCCGTCTTTTGTTTTTCAAGTTTATAAGATAAAAATATGGCAATTTAAAGAGGTTCGCGTAATTTTGGAAGTTGGTCATGCATGTGACTAGCAGGGGAAGAGAGCTGCGCGCCGAGACTTGCGCGCCAATGGTTGACTTGCGCGCCATCGTGCTGGGGGTTCAGTTTGCCTATAAATAATGGACCACCCCTCCTCATTTCTAACAGAGTTCAAGACTTAGAGATTTTTCAGGCTCTGTTTGCGCAAGTAGTGGAGTCACACAAGTGGTTGTTGGGGGCGTGCAAGTAGAGGTTGCGCGCTGGTTGTTGGTTGCGCAACCAAGGCGGTTGGGGAGATAAAGGCGCGACATCGCGCAAGTTCGACGTTGAAAGAGGCATTTTCATGCAAGTTGTTTTGTGTCACTTGCGTGCCGAGATTGTGACTTCTGCACCGGGCTTGGAGAAGCATACCAGTGTTGTTAAAGTACATCTGTCCTCTTGAAGCTGCACAAAAGCTGGAAGATTGCCTGGTACGCTCAACACAAATTGATATTCATCTTCTAGTGAGAATTGGACTTCAATAGAGAATCTACATACAACAGAGGATGAATTCTTATGTAATGATGAAGAGACCTTCACGTCTATAAACTAAGTGTGACTTCACCAAGGGCAGTGTGCCAGGGGGAGACAACGGGAGTGACCCGAGGGAAGCAGTGAGCTATCCCTGAACCATTGTAAAGGCAGTGAGCCTGGGACAGAGTGTCTGTGCACAAACCTTTGTAATCCACAGCCAGTAAAGATTAGTGGAGTTGGGTACGACCGAAAACTTGTTGGTATATGCTCCTTGGACGTAGCCCTTAGTGGTGAACAAAGTAAAAAGTTTTGTGTCTTCTCTATGTATGTGAATGTTTGCTTTCTAATCATAATCATCATACAGGTTCAACAAGTTCCTACCAACGTGGGAACACGATCCATCACATTAAAAGAAAAAGTTGTCACCCTGATTCACCCCTCCCCTATCAGGGTGTCCCGGGGTCCTTCACGACCATGACTCAGGTCCTATTAATAATGAGGTTTTCTTATAGGTCCATTCCTCTAAATTCGCAAAAATAATTCTTCCTGCTAGCCTAATGACTGTCCAAGATGATTCGGCCAATAGGTTCTCCTTTCTATAATTTGTGGGGGAGGACACTGGAACAGATCTTGATGAACAAATATCATATTATTCTAATGGTAATGACTCTCTTCCCATTGAGAAGGATGTTCAAAAAATTTATGATGGGCCTAACAGTAGGATCAGGTCAAAAAAAAATGAAGATTCTCTTCTGGAATTATCAAGTGATTGGGAATCCCCCCATGTTCAGATCCCTTAGACATCTTATTATGATCAATAGGCTGGTTCATGTAGGAATTGTAGAGTCAAGAATGAAATTTTAGAATTGGAGATCCTTCAAATGGGTGTCCATGGGATACTCCCTAGTTGCAAGAAATCAGATTACTAGGAATTTTGAATCATTGTGGGTGCTAAAACAGTGTCGTTGTTAACTCCATTTTGACTGATTTTTAGTCTATCACTCTTTCATGTCATTTTAATAATGCCTCTCGTACGGTAACGTTTGTTTATGCCCTCAATATTTACACAAGAATACGAGCATTCTGGAGATTCTTAGCGGACATTTATGAGTGCATGACTTGTAGTTGGATTCTTTTTAGAGATTTCAATACGGTTCTGAGGCCGGAGGTAAAAACTGGGGATAACTTCTCTCCTGTGTCAGCTTCTAATTTTTTAACTTGCATTGAAATATTTAGCCTTGCTGAGGTCCCCATTTCTAGATCTATTTACACTTGGAGTAGATACATAATTAATGGGAGACAGGCAGGTAGACTGGACATATGCTTTGCTCATGTGGGTGATAGGAACATGGCGATTGACGTGGTTGGGAGAACCCTACAACCTTTACATTTTGATCATAATCCTATTCTTCTCGAGGTATTTCCCAATAAAGTCAGGTCATCCCCTATGCCTTTCAAATTCAATAATGAATGTCTTGTTATTCTTGGATGCAGAGAGGTTGTTTTGGATGGCTCGAATACTAGCTGCTTAGGCATCTCATTGCACATTCATTTGTTTCAAATTAAATCCGGTTAAGGCTAGGCTGAAGAAATGGAGTAAGGGGTCCTTATCCTTTCTCGACAGTGATATCTGAGTGGCTGAAAATACCCTATGAAATCTCCAAAAATCAGTTCTACCCCAAGAGTCTCCTTCTACAGAGGAAATACAGGCTGCATTAAGACTGGACAAGCTATTGGCCCTTAAGGAAAGCCTTGTTCAGAATCAACTCATTGTTAAGTGGTTAAAGGAAGGAGATAGGAACTAAAGACTCTTTCATTGCATTAAAAAAGAAAAAAAGGCTAGGAGGAGTCTTAATGATATTAGTATTGATGGGAGGCTTTTTGATTTAGAGACTGAGATTGCTGATGCCGTGATAGACTACTTTTTGAAGCTGTACTTGGATATTGGAAATGATAATTCTTATAAAATTATTTAATATTTTGACCCCTCTATTGAAGCTGAATAGAATAAGAGACTCATTGACATACCTAGTGAAAAGGAGATACATGATCCAATATTTTTGATGAACATCGATAGTGTTGCGGGTCCTGATGGCTTCACTAACAAATTCTTCATGCTCTTTTGGGATATTGTGCACACCGATGTTACAAATGATGTGATGGAATTTTTCAGATCATCTTATATGCCCTATGGGTTGAATTCAAACTTTATTTCCTTAATTCCTAAAAAGGAGTATTCCTTGGACATTAATGACTTCAGACCTGTTGCTATTGGGAATATAATACCAAAGGTCATCAGAAATATTATGGCGCAGCGGCTAGGTGAAATTGCCGAAGGACTAATATCAAGGAATCAGTATGGGTTTGTACCAGGAAGAAATATCCAAGACTGTCTATTTACATCATCTAGGTGTGTGAACACTATGAAAATAAAGGTTAAGGATGGCAACATGGACGTTAAAATTGATATCTCAAAAGCCTTTGATACCATAAGATGGAGTTTTTTGTTTACTATTCTCGGGATGAATAGATTCTCTCAGAGATTTCTTGATCTTGTTGGGTCCATATTATCCAATGCAAGATATTCCATTTTGGTTAATGGTTATCCTAGAGGGTTTCTTCAATGCTATAGAGGTGTTAGACAGGGTGAACCTCTTTCTGGTATGTTGTTTTCTTTTGTTGAGTATTATTTAAGTAGGCGCCTCACTGATCTTGGTAATTTTGGATGGTATCAACAAATAAGAATTGCAAGGGACCTGTGCTCCCCGTCACACTTATTTTATGCTGATGATATCCTGCTATTTGGGAAGGAAAACAATGCTACCATTTCTTGTATCAGAGGAATTTTCTCTCACTATGAGGAGATTGCATGTCAGGTTATTAATTGGAGAAAGTCCCATGTGTTTTCTGGTGATAGAGTTTCTATATCAAGGAAAAACAAAACTGCAACGAAGCTAGGGGTTAAAAGGGGCTCCCTTCCTTTCACATACCTTGGTGTACCTCTTTTTTGGGGTAGCATCAAAAGAGATCACTTAGAAAATATTGCGCTGCGAATCACCAATCAATTATCAAGATGGAAAGGGAAAAACATGTCCAAAGCTTGGAGAATTTGTTTAGTTAACTCAGTGATTACATCAATGTTTGTTTATTCCTTTTCTCTGTATAAGTGGCCGAGAACACTGATTAAGGATTTAAGTATAAATATTAGAAACTTTGTTTTAACTGGCTCAATTAATGAGAGGAAATTGGTTATTGCTACCTGGAATGATTGCATTAAGCCTGTACATATGGGGGGATTTGGTGTTAAAGAAATTTGAATCTACAACGACACTATGAATCAAAAGTTTTTCTGGAAGATTTTTTCAAATCATCATCCCTCCGTGGAGGTTTTAATTATCAGATTTAATGAAAAACTACAGAATGGGTATGTTCACTATTTTTGATCCTCTGTTTGGTCCGCTCTAAAGCGGGCCAACTCTAAGCTTATGGCTAAGTCGAAATGGATGGTCTGTAAGAATTCCAATCTAAATTTTTGGACATCAACGTTGATATCACAACCCATTTGTGATGAGGTCATCATTCTAGACTCTCTTAAGCACAAATCAGTTGCTGACTTTGTTACAGAACCGAATCTGTCTGAAATTCTGCCTAGCCACCTGAGAATGGAAACTATCAGGTACTGTTTCACTGATTTCGATGTTCTGGTTTGGACTCCGGATCTAAATGGTCTCTTCATCACAAAAGTGGGCTATAAGTCTCTACGTGGCACCTCGATACACCCCCCAGATGGGTCACGGACTTTCCCAAGCCCTTTATCCTCCCTGCGCTCTCCCTTATTCTTTGGAAAATATGGAAAGTTAAGCTGACTTTGCAGTCCTTATTGCATCGCATTAGGCTGTCTCTTTCTCTGGTTTGTCATTTTTGCTAGGAAGCAGATGAAACCATCTCACATATCTTCCTCTCCTGCAAGTTAGCCCGCAAAAATGGCGTTATATGCAACAGATTTTTAATTGTTGCATGAACTGTCATTCGGTTGATGATTTAATACAGGACATTGGCTCCACCGATTTCAGCGAGCAGGTTTATGCTATTTTTTTGGCTAAAATTGTGGCGGTTTTTTACTTCATATGGAAGTCCAGGAATGAGCTGTTGATCTATAACACACAGCCAAGGTTTCATAATGGTGTTCTGACAATTCACCATGCCATTCACATTGCTTCTAATATTCAAATCGGCTATATGAGAAATGATGTTTCTGATCTGGTTTTATTGAGATCTCTTGGTCTTAATGGTAGAACAAAGAATCCGCTGATGGTGAAATAAATTCTATGGATTCTGCTGCTTCCACGATGGATAAAGGTTAACATTGATAAAGATGCCTCACATCCTCCGGGGCCCTATGGTTGTGGTGGGGTTTTTCGTACCTATCAGGGGTTGTCAAAGGTTGATTCTTTCATTTTATTGGCAATGGATTCACCATTTAAGCTGAGATATGGGCCATTATCAAGGCAATTAGGTATGATATCCATTTTGGTTGGAATGAGATACGGGTAGAATTGGATTTGACCATTACAGTTAAAATTTTGAAAGAGCGTTCGAGAAATGTACCATTGAGGATTCTACCAGCCTGGATTGAATGTATTAGGCTTCTTGACTCGCTCTCCATTGAAGTCACACATGTTTACAGTGAAGCTAATCAAGTGGCAGATGCTCTTGTGAAAAGGGCAATAAATGAGGTTACCTCCTCGTGGTCATCTGTGGCGCCTGACTGTTGTGCTGACTTTTTTCATGCGAACTATTATAGTGAGGTTTATTCTCTTCTTTGTAAAGTGTCTCCATGATGGATTATAATGTACTTTTAATTTTATTTTATTTTATTTCCTCAGGATAAGGTTCACCTGTCTCCTACCTTTCTTGGTAATAAAACAAAACAAGTTCGTTGTTACCAAAAATCGCCCAAAACAATCCAAATGATTATCACTAACATCCTATCTACTAATTTAACCTCACCCAAAATAACTAAATGAATTTAATAATCATTTAATAATATTTATGTTCATTAATAACATATAACTTCAATTTTAGAAATATATTCCAATTTTATATGAACTTTTATACACTTATATAAGTGAATAGATCATGAAAACTAAGAAAACGAACACTCATAAATGATATATTTGTATCGTATAACTCATCAAAAAGTGCATAAATGAAATTAATAAAATTTTACTAAATCATGTACATATATAGTAGGTTTTATACTTATTAATAAATGAATCTGATTTTATTATTCATGACATTAATTAAAATTCCAGAACCATTTCATACATAAGGTAAGGGATTCATTCTGTACCACCATTTTTTCTTTCAGGTTACGCTTTCTCTATTTTTTATCCCAATGTAATTATTATTTATTTTTCTATAATTATTATAAATTATTTTTATATCATTTAAAATCATGTATCTCTATAATTTTTCCTTATTTGTTATGGAAATAAATGTTTTATAATGTTACCTTTTCAATTCTTCTTGATAAGAAATCCCAATTCAAGGAAACATCCCAATTTCATACCCATCATCATGTTATCTATATAATATATACTAGGGAAAAAATATTTTTATAAAATAACTCATTTTATCCTGAAATACCATCTTTAATTATTTATTCTCTAGGAATTTTTTTTTCATTTTCCACAATAAACGCTTTTTTGTAATTTCCTCAAACCACACTAAAATGATTTATTTCCAATGTCACTTAAACACTATATTTACGTGATTTCACTTCTATTTGACATAAATTATCATGATATATTCAAATTTTTTCATATTAATTTCCATGAATTATTTAAATCGATTTTTTATGGAGACCATTGTGATATTCCCTATATTATGCCTTATGACCTAATTTTGGTAGCCAATTAATTTCATTACTAACCCTAATGCTTGAATCATCTGGTAGAAAACATATTCATGAACGTGTTAGGACGGGTGCAACCATATAGCACTCTAATTAATTGGGTAATGTTTAGTCTCATGAGACGTCATGTTGGGATATAGAGTAAACCTTACCCCTTAATAGTACAATATCCCCTACGTGATATAGTTCTAGAAGTAAGCCTTAACTCATGTTTATGTCATTTTATATGTTGTTCCCAAATTAAAATTATTTCATGGTTATTTTTTCCCATGTAATAAAAGTTATTATTCCTTAATTAATTAATATTTCATGCATTTTATGTTATCATGTTATGTATTCTAACACATGTGTTATATTATTCATATTATTATTTATATATTAGGATATTTAAATCATCCATTTTAATCATGTATTCCACAGGTCATCCTATGAATATATAAGGGAGGACTTGGGATCTCATTATGAATATCAACTCAAATATGTTTTAATTTTTGTTGTTTTATGTTTAATTTTGTTCCTAATCATCCAAAGACACTAGGAATTTCCATCCATGGTTTTATTTGGTGGTTAATTATACTAAAAAACATGTAAAAAAGTTGTAAAAGGATAGGGTCACTATTGAAAAGGTTGGAAGAATAGAGGACATGGGTGACATTTTATAAGTGGTGGAGATGACACACTCTCTATTTCGAAATGAATTGGGTTCTCTCACTTGTTTCATTTATCACAGGGGCCCAAAATTGATAATTTCCCAACCATAGTGGTGGATTGGACGAAATGAGTCCACAAGATTGTTTTTTTAAGGTTTATAGTTCATTTCTACCAAAATACTCTTAGTTTAACCCCACTGTAAATCCTTTTTTAACTGAACCATGGTACTTAATTTTTAATAAATTCACCATTCAATTTCATCAGAAATTAATTTTACCTCTTTATAAAATAAAAATTATTAAAATTAAAAATATGAAAACAATTTCCCAAATTCAATTAACAAAATTGGGAAAATTTAATTTAAAATTTATCTTGTATACGTGATTAGAATGTATATTTGTAAACTAAAAAATGTTAAAAAGTTTGAAATGTTTTTATATCCAAATTCAATTTAAAATTGAACCCAATGACCTAAATTGGATTAATGGGTCTATAATTGAATTAATTTTACATTAAAACTAATTAAAAATATATTTTATGATTATAAATAATTTAAATGAAAGAGATGTTTTCAATTAAAATTTATCATTTTTCACTATTAATAAAAAATTAAAACTTTTTAGGAAAATACCAAACAACTAACAGTAAGATAAGTTTTTTATTAATATATAAAAAATTATGTTTATTTTTTCATGTAAATGTAATAAAAGTGTAAAAATGAATTCTAAATTATGTTCATAAAGTGTAAGAAATATGTGTTTTGGTTTAATAAGGTGTTTCCTATATCGTAAGATATCAATAAAATTAAATTTTTTATGAGATAAATTTATTAAAACCCCATGGGGTTTTATAGTTAAAATGAGGTTTTTCACATTATATGAAAATGAGTTAAAATAAATTTCCCACAAACATTGTATTTTTATTTGATAAATTGTGTTTCATAAATAGAATTAGTGGGTCCATTTTTATCTAATTAAGATTAATTTATTTTACTATAAAAGGATAAAATACCAAGGTTATGTAATATAATTACCATGGTTTAAAATAAAATGGTAAAATTAAATAAACATATAGGATAATATAGATCATTTAAAAAAAGTTTTTTTATATGGTGAAGCGTTTTTTGGAACAACAATCCATATAATCCACTGTTTATTAATTTTAGTGGAACTTTGGGTGAAATTGAATTTCCATTATTGAATTCTTTTGTGTATCTAAAAATTTTATATCCTCTTCAACTATAAAAGGGAACTACCTGCCCTCACTTAATCATGCCTCTCAATAATTTTTGATCTACTACAAACTTCAAATATAACTCCCCAATATCCTTAGACACATTTTTAGGTTTTATTATTCCTAAAAGACCAATCCTTGGGTCCTTAATAAGGGATCTAAAAGGCATTATTCTAAGTGAAGGAAATTTTATTAACTAATATCCTTAATTTTGCTTCTTATATATCTCCTTAAATACTATATTAATTATTTAAATATAGTAAAACTAGTATCACCCATACAATATGATTTTATAATGTCGATTGAAAAAAATAAATCCACCTCCTTGTCGATAAAATGGGAAAAAAATCTACTGCTTGTGTGTACTGTTGACAATCTCCCATTGGATAGATGTAATTTTTTTATAACCCACTAACATGGATTCAAATAATGATGAAAATAATAAATATATATAATATTTATGACAAAGTATTAATAATAGAAAATTAATATATAGTCAAATTCATTAATATTTACCTTTAAGGGAATGATATCACACCTTGTGCGTACATATGGCCAACCATTTCAATGAAGTGATGTGAAAAATTATCCAAAAAAATCATTAAATAATTGTTCTAAAAATGAATTCAATAATTGAGTATTATATTTATAATATTAATATCATTTTGGAGATTTTGGACCTATATCTTATGAATATTAATGGTAAAATATAAGACAAAACATGTGTGAGAAAAAAAAGTAGTTGATACCCAAAACAGTAGTAAGAATGAAATATTATCAATGAACATGTGGTATGTTTTTATAATATGATCATGTATTATATTAAAAATATGCATATAGTTTTGGTATAAATTAATAATATGTTTCAATAAATATATCAGAGATTAAATCACAATCCGCTGAAGGGAATCATTTAGTATGGTATTTTTTCTCAATTTTCATTCGTTGAGGCGTATTATAATGTTATGAACCTAATTTATTTATTTTTTAGTTATATTACACATTTTGAAATGTAATACCATGAATCCATCATAGCTAATATATATTTTAACAATCATAATAAAATTGTTTTGAAAAGATTTTTAGAAATAATTGATTTGGAAGAAAAGGATATTCAACTGAAAAGAGAAATGATGTCATATTTTATTAAATATAATTTTCAGTAATTTTATGTGAAAAGAGTAAAATTATTATATTAAATGATAAATTAATGAATAACTAGTGTAAAAAAAGGTAATTTGATTTATTAGGAAATAATAAAAAAATTATTTCATTGGAAATTCTGGCATAAAAACCCCGATTGAATATGGAATTAAATATTTTAGGGGGATACTAAGCCATCACACTTTTTTTGTCTTTTTGTGTGGTGGTTTATTTGCAATATAATTCAAGGTTATCACTAAAAAAAGTGATTATTTGAAAATTCAAAAAAAATTGTGGTAAAAAATAGATTGAAACATAAATCTCTTACCACTTCAGCAAATTTTGAATCATATACCCCTGAAATTACAAGAATAAAATAGAACATTAAATAAATATATTATTATTAGATTTATTATATAAATATAAATGGGTCAGTAGATATACCTTACAATATAAGATAAGTACATAACATGACATATTTCTCAAAGAAGAAAAGTTGATATGCGAAACCCTTATAATGATAATAACATTGAAGTGAAAATTATCCAACTAATAACATATAATTATCAAAAAATTAAACATAAAAAATTTGAAATAAAACATAAACAATAAAATTTTAATACAATCCTAATCATAGAATGTCAAACACAATGAATAAGTAATATTACCTAATGTAAAACATTTTGTTTTTAAGTTTTTATCAAATGATAATTTTCTATTCCAATACCATTGAATAAAATAAATATAAAAATACATTAAATTTGAATGGCTTCATGATATTTTATGTAAAAGGGGAAGTATATACACCTTATCAATGAAATTGTGTTCATAACAATAAATTATTTCTCAATGAAATTTAATTGATAAAAAATATCATACTTCATATTTCTATTTAGTTGAGTGTTATTTATCTTAATTTTTATCAGTTTTAAACATGTTACTTATTTATAATTAAATAATATTCATATTCATATTATTCTATATGATATTACTATAACATCATATTACCAATTTTCATAAATATTTCCTTAGTTCCAATGTTTCTTGTGTTGACTGCATCTTTTTCTCATCCATTTTGGTAGAAAAAGTTATGATTCTAGAGTATTGGAGATAGTTAATTCCACTATATAATTTTATCAATTTCTTAAATAAAATATTTACTTATATGAAGAATTTTTATAAAATTCTTGAATGTTGGACATGGTATGTGAGTCACGCTGCTTCATGGATAGGATAGGTTATAGGTACGCATGAGGGAAAATGTCATTACCAGAAGTGGTGAAAGGGTATGGAAGTGTGTGGTACATTAATTTTAGTAAAAAAAATTATTTATAATTTATTATAACTATTTTTTATATCAATAATTAAGACCATCTGTGTGGTTTGGTGATAGAAAAAATTAGATCTATTCGCGATAAGCTATTCACTACTGGAAAACTAACCTATACCAATGGTTTGGAACTGTTGGTATAGGCCTCCAAACCGTTGGTATAGCCTATACCAACGGTTTGAAAAACTATTTCCAAGTAAGCCATTGGGATAGGTCTATACCAACGGTTTTCCCAAAACTGTTGGTATAGACCTATACCAACGGTTTTGGAAACCGTTGGTACAAGTAATATGAAAATATATACCAACGGTTATGGAACCGTTGGTATATGTATTTCAAAAAAAACATTCACTGGGATTTGATCCCAGGACCCCTAGTTTATCATTGAACGACTTAACCACTAACCTGACATGACTTTTGTAAAAATAATTACATAAATATATATATTTATTCTCATAATGATTTTAAATTTTGATTTATATAATGTTCTCAGTAAGTGGAATTGATAAAAAATCAAAGGATCTATACCAATGGTTTTCAAAACCGTTGGTATAGGTCTATACCAATGGTTTTGACAATCGTTGGAAAAGATTTTCAGCCTGGATTTTGATTTTGAGTGAAGGTTGATCTATGAGGGACCTTTCCCAACGGGTTGGCCAAACCGTTGGGATAGGTATACCCTTTCCCAACGGTCTGGCCAAACCGTTGGGAAACTTGTCCACAAAGTGGACTTTTCCCAACGGTTTGGCCACACCGTTGGGAAAGGTGGCCACAAAGGGGACTTTTCCCAACGGTTTGGCCAAACCATTGGGAACGCCATACCATTTCTCAAAGTTTTGGCCAAACCGTTGGGAAAAGTTGCCTCAAAGTGGGCTTTCCCAACGGTTTAGCCAAACCATTGGGAAAGGGAACCTATACCAATGGTTTTTACAAACCGTTGGTATAGAAGCATTGGGAAAAGTCATATTTCTAGTAGTGATTATATCATACATAAGGGTGATGAAATTGTTTCCAATTTGATTGAAGAGGAAATTGATAAATATTATTCCATAAAAATAATAAAATAAAAGTATATGGTAGATATTTGTGTTATGATATTGTATTTTTTAATACATAATTTATGGTTCTATATGAGGAAAGGAATAAAAAGAGCTTCGACAATATGATTACCTTTTCTAAGGAAAACATCATTTAGATCAGACCATATGTACTATTGATTCAGCACTTTTGTATGAAACAATGATCTATATAATGGATAATGATTTTTGAGAGTGGTTTTGGACGTTTTTGATCTGAAAAATGCATTGAGAGGAATGATGAAGTGAGGGGAGGGAGTGCCAATTTATAATTGAAGATGAGTGATATATTTTTAAATACCCAAACATATTCATTAATAGGAATCCATTTTCACCCCAAGGTCATCCAAAATTTACAAATAATGTAGTGGATGAAGGGTATAGTAAATCCATATCTCTATCACTTAATAAAATTAATCATTTATTATCTTATCCTCTATGTTTTTTTAGTTTCCACATTTTATTTTTTAATGTTGTAATTACTTTAATTTTAGTCACTTTATCTATCAGGACTAATGTACAACAAGTCATATTGAATAAATTGGACCCAATTATTATTAACAAGAAATAATATTTGTCAAATAAAAATTTTATGGTTGTGTATGATTAATTTTAACATAAGAACATATAAAGCGAGAAAAGCCGGGTTTAACCTCATCCACGATAAATAAATTTTAATGTATTTACAAATCATTATTACAAAAAATATATTTTGAAAATATTATATAAAAATAATAATATTGATTCTAAATTTTCAATAAATATTATAAAATTCAATTTACTAATGTGTTACAATTTAGTTTAAAAATAAATTTGTAATTCATGTCGAAAAATGGGGTTTCATGATATGGATTTTTCAATCATAATATTTAGATAGATTAATATTAATGTAGCTAGATATAAAATATTTAAATATAATTTAAATCATTTATTTATTATTTATATTAATTACTTAAAATGGAGGGATGGTATGTATTAAAAATAGTTTTTAGAAAATGTGTTTTAATCCTAAAGAGAACGTATACTAGAGTTATATGTAAATATGATTAAAATGTAACTAATAAAATTAATTATTAATAAATAATATTACTGTTATTTTGAAATCAAATTAAAAAAATGTAAATTTTAAATTACTTATTTTTTTAAAGATGTGCTAATTTTACATAAAGTTGTATTTATCACTATTTGTTGAAAAATAACTCTAGTTAGAAAAATAAATTTTTTTTACCTCATGATTTTTTAAATAATATTAATTTATAAATGAAGTTAGTTTTCTAAATTAAATTTTCTTTAGGTGGAAAAAATTAATTATTTTATTTTAACTCAAAAGGTGCTGAAAATCATTGTTGAAAAAACTATTTCTTTGGAATAAATTTACATTACTAGTGATTGAGTAATTATTATGAATAATTTGGAATTGGTTAGGACCTATATATATTTATATCATAATTAATTAAATCTTATTCATACACACTAGTTCAACAGCTAAGTTATAATATTTATATTTCAATAATATATTTCATGTGCCGCTTAAGCTCGATGTTATATGTGTTATATACTATCAAACATAGTGTTCCTCTTTTAAAGCCTCAAGGATTCATGAACATCAAACATTAAAATAGATTAATTTTATTTATAGGAAATAATATTTTAAATATGAGGGTGTTATATTCTCCCCAACTTCAATTAATTAATTCCATGTAATTTGAACTTTATCCTAGAAATAAAGGGTATGAAATTAGAAAATTCATTTATTACAAACTATAGCATAAATGGGTTAACAAAACATTCACTTAAAAGAGGGAAATGTAATTAATAAGTCGAGGTAGAATAACATATTAACAGGATTCCATGTTGGAAAACATTAGGGGGGAAGTGAAAACATGGATTTGGAAACAAGATACATTTATGAGGTAAATTTTTACATTTTTTTTGAGATCTGACACAATTGATTTATCGAAAAAATAAAAATTTTATTTCTAGAACCTTATAAAATATTAAGGTATTATTTTAGAACCATGATAGAGAGAAACAGAATATATTTATATAATATTTAATCAGTTGGTTATGCATTGATCAATTACACTTTTTCTCTTACTCAAGAAAATTAATATCTAATATGGATCTTTTATTCCCAAATCAATAACATCATGTTTTAGTGGATTGGAATAACAATAGTTTATTCAAATTTTATTAAACTATTAACCAAGATTTAATTTTTTTCATATGTTATGATAATAACTAAAATTTATAATCCATCTTATGGAGAAATAATAAATTTTACAACAATTTTACACCAACGGTTAACATTATATTATTCCAAAAATAAATAACTCTATATCCAAATTATCTTCAATATTCTCAAAAATATATAATTTTTTCACTATAAATTTGATCTAATACATGTTATCATACACCCGAAAAAAATTAATTTTATTCTTCATGAGTAATCCATTACGCTAAACCTAATGGTTACATATACGACAACCAAATAAAATTTTATCCAAAATATCCTAGTTTCCAAAAATTCAAAAAACAGTTTTATCCTATAATATATTCCCCAAAATAAACTTATTATATAGCCATAAATTAATATAAAAAATTTTATACTAAAAAATAAATCATATAGACTTGTAAAATGCACAAAAGGCTTATTTCTATTTGATTGTGGATTTATTACTCATTGCTTTGCAATATTTGACAATATTTCACTTGTCATGTTGGTTGTCCTTTTTCTAAAAAAAATATTAATATAACTCTTATATTTTTACAGAAAAAATGATAGAAATCCTTAAAAATAACAAGAGTAATAAAATCACATTATCAAATTTAGTAGTCTTCTAATAGATTATTTTTTTCATGAAATTGAATAATCTTAATTTATTATTTTTAATGAAACATGAATGAAACTAGTAAACCTAATGGTTATCAATATATTTAAAACAAATTATAAAATATTAAATAATAATTTCCCAAAAATGATTTTAACTAAAACATATACTAATCCAATGGATTTTATTTCTATAAATGTTTTTAGAAAATATATATAATCATTTAATAATCCTATCAATTTTTTTCAAAAACACTATCTTCTGAATTAAACATATGGTCATCGTTTATAGATACCATCCGAAGACATGTTAGTTTTAACATAAGTCATTCATTTTCATCATATATCCAAATCCTTCATAATGGTTCATAAATTATATTTGATTTTTTAAAATATTTTCTCTCTTCCTCCTCACTCACATTTTTTTTATTTTATCCCTTTTTCCCACACTCAAAGGATTTTGATCTATTTTTATGATTTCATGGATCCCTTTTGAATCTCCATAGGCTCTTCCTATAATCCAACTATCTAGTTACCATGTTTCTAAACCCATTCTTATCTAATGGGCCGTTCTTCTCATTGAGGTTTTCTATGTGCAGGGTAATTCACATCAATGTCTTATGAGTTTGGCTTGTATTCAGTCTCATAATTCCATGGTTATCTCTTTCATGGAACAAGATTCTTATTCAGATTTTTTGGTGTGTTATTCTATTTATGGGGGATTTTATAGTTGGGGTTAATGGCCTAGGTGAGGAAGAGGATTATATAGGAGTCCCTACTACATTAAACTCGACTATTTCATCATGTTCATTCACTAAAATCCCACTCAGTCTGATGTGGTTTTTTCCAGGAGTCATTGGGAGGCACTTCTCGACCTCTCAAAAATGTCCTAGGAGGCCCATCCAACATTTCATTTTATTCAATACATGGTGATTATGGTTTTATGAAGCACTTATATGGTGTATTAGTGTTCTTGATTAATGTCATCTGTGTGAAATGATTCTTGGGACTTGTGGAAATCTTTGAAAGATGGTTAATACATGTCATTATAAATAGTGTTTTTGTTTTTTTATTTTTGTTTCTGATAGATGGAATCATTATAGGTAAGGTGTTGTATTCTATGATAGTTTATATGGTGGCATGGGTGTTATTTTATATGGGTTTTCTATGATTTCTTATTTTCTATTATTTTATGATGGTCCTAGAGATAGCATACTATAGTCGATGATGGAAGTTATAGTGTTGATAGACATGCATGGTTTGACCTTCATCCACTCAACTCTTCCCTATATTTATGATCAAACTCCACTTTCTAGTCAGTTTTGTGTTATGATTCATAATGATTTTTTATCAAGTGGATGATGATATTCTAGTAGGTGCATCTTTATTGGGATTATTCTCCATTAACTCTTCATCTTGTTTTGTGGGTTTTGGATAGAGTTCATTTTTTTACTACTTTAGTTTGGTTTGATTGTGGTGGTGGAAGTTTTTCTAGTTTTCAATTGGTAGTGATCATGTTCATTGATGGTGGTTCTATTTCAATGTTTATGGAATTGTAGTATCAGGGGTGTAGTCTTGAGGTAACATCATAGTGATGGACCATGAGTATCGAGGCATGAATTAAGGTTGAAAAAGGATCTAGTTTTCAAATCCCAAGTATTTCATGGTTCGTTTCTCAAAGAAATTTTATTTGGTTGTTGAATAATGAATGATCAACCTATTTATAGATTCTGTTGATGGTGATGTAGTGGATAAAAGGATATTTATAGTGATTTTTAATTTCCAAAATAATTTTCATTGGAGGGTTGTGATTGTTTTTGTTACATTTTAAGTTTGAATCGTGTATCAAGGTTTGTCTTCTTAGTTTTAATTTTTTTATGGTTCAAAAATAAACATAAATTTTTTTAGAAAAGAAAAACATATATATTTTGTGTGAAATATCATATGAATAACCATCCTGATTGTTAAAACATGTGTGTTGTAATTCAAGTTGTCATGTACTAGGGGAGAATCATGTCATTGAAAAATCTTCACATTAAATAATTATTACCCGTATATACAACTATTATGGTACAATTTCTACTTTTATTATCAAAAATAGATATGTACTATTTAGAAAAAAAATAAAATCTATAATTTACTAAATTTTTTGATGTTACTCTATATTGTTTATCAATGTAAACCATAGGTTTGTTTCCCCTACTTTATTTTTTACTAAATATTGTTCAAAAGGTTTCTACTAGCCTTACTCTAATACCAAATGTATATACCTCGACCCAAGTATCCCATAGTCGGTGGATACTTAATTATATTATCATAAGAAATAGTATATCACATCCAAAAAGAATGAATAGTTTTGTAATTTTGGTGAACTAGTTACATATTAGGAGCCTCTCATTACAAATAAAATTATGTAATAAAATATATTTATAGTTAAATTACTACATCCTTTATCACATTGAAATATTATTTACTCATATCCTATGTAATGGGAACCATGTAATGGTGAGATCATATATATAGTATCACAAATGTAAATCAATTCCTACCAAAAATCAATAAATCGTAATCAATATTTTGAGGTAACTAACTGAACAAACATTCCATTTAACTAATACATTCACCATCAGGATTATGTAAGTAATAATCAATATGTAATGGTAAATAACTGAACTGGAGTTCCATTTAATCAATAAAATTACTATCAATATTAGATATGTTCTAATTAATTTAGGGAGTAAAATAAAGAAACACACATTCCATTTAATCAATAACTTTAGTTTAAAATGGATGAATGTATAACATCATTGAAATAATATAATGGATAATAATATCTAAAATCGTAATGAAGGAAATCCACAATATTTTATTTTGTGATCTCATACACCATGAAATCTGTAACACCAAGAACTTTTGCTTGACGATTTAAAAGCACAGTTAAGAATTTGATTAATTTATCCAATTTATTTGTCTTATGAGACCAACTGTTGCATCGATGAGATATATAATTAATGACCCCACCCATCAATACATATCCAATTTGTTACTCATTTCTAAAATTATTTATTTAATTCAGGAATCAATTTGACTTATTAATAAATGATAGTATTGATTAAAGAATACAGAATATCATTATTCCTCTATTCAATCATATAACATTCAAAGTATAACACTGTATCCGTAAATGATATATGGTTCACGTAATAACTACATACTTGATAAATAATAGAGAATATTGAGATAATTTATGTCAATTATCACATGAGTGTGAATATTTAAAGGGAATATTAATTATTACAAGACATAATAAAGGCACGTGTGCCTCTGCCTAGTTGGGAAGGACTTGGAAAGGGCGTCCAAGACACCCGATATTAAATCTAGGTGGAGGTATATTTTTAGACTACTCTAAGAATAATATTGTAGGTACCATAACTATTCATCCATTTTGGCCTTCGAGCCACATGTTTGGGCCTTATGTCCTTCAATTCCTTCAAGACACTCAAGGAATTTATGATTTTATGGATGTCGGGCCACCTAACGGACTTCGGTCCACATCGAGGTCATTAGGCTTCCTCAAGGCCTTTGTGCCACCTGAAATATTGATGCAACCAAACTGACATCAGAATGAGGCTCCCGATGAGGATTTGAAGTAGGTGCATTCACTAGAGAAGAGCTAACTGATCTTGGAAGAATGAGATGTTTTGACATTTCCATTAGTACCAGGAACGTTCTTCTCTATACAAGATAGCTTGCAGACCCACCATGTGAAAGTGAAGTTTTTTCATCTAGAAATATGCTAGGGAAGTGTTGTTCCAAATTTCTATTTGGGATGAATTACTCTAAGAACTACAAGTCATGTAATGTGTCTCTTAATCCTACAGACCTTGTCAAGGTTCCCCTAACACTTTAAAGAGGGATTATAAATAATAAATAAAAATGAATGGCCTTCAGACCTTTCAAAAATCCAAGACACAGTCAATAATGGGAATTTGAATACATTCCCATGTAAATGTGATTGTTATCCATCTAGAGAAACAATAGGGATGGAATCATAAAAACATATCTCGATTATTTTATTTATAAATATAGTGTTTATTATTAATGAATATAAATACCATTGATTTATCATTTGCAGAATTAATTTGTATAATATTCATTTATCATTAAAAACCACTTTAAAAAATAATTATCATGAATATTTGGAATTAAATTTTTATTAAAAAATAAAAATTCTAAAATTTTAAAGGAAGAATTAATGAAATAACTGGGAATGATAGAGGGAACATTCACTCCAAGATGTGAACATTTACAAAAATAGTAGTTTCAATTTCTTTTAATAATAGTCAGATGTACCTTTCATGGAAAATGATATGAAGATCCATTTTAAAAAAAATTTATAAAGCCATTTATTGATAAAAAGTACATTAAAATCATAGTAATTTTTTTTAAAACATTCTTTAAAACATTTTTATAAAACATCGATTTATAATAAAATTATTTTTGAAAAAAAAGAAATCAAATTTTATTGAAAACATTTTTTAAATCATTTTAAATACCGAAGAGAGAAAAAATATAGTGTTTGTTGAAAACATAATTAATTAATATAGGATAAGACAATGAGATGGATTTATTATACAGTGATCAAATAATTTCCTTCAATGTAAATTCATTATTAATAAATTTAGTGTAAAATGAGATTGAAATTAAAATATCATACCACATTGTTATCTTTTGTATCATAATCGACATGAAAGTAATATTGTCAAATAAAACATTAAAAATGATGAATTTGAAAAAAAAATAAAGAAAAAAATTAATACAATTGTGAGTAGATACACCTCATTAAAGAACGTAGGTGTGTAAAATATAATATTTCAGAGGGAATAAAATTTTATATGAGAAAACCTTAAAATTATTACAATGTTGATGTGAGAATTAATCAATGAATGTATTATTTATATAAATTTGGAATCCACATAAAACAAGTAAAAATAAATAATTATATAATAAAAATTCATTAAAAACCTAATTTTAGTATATTATATACAATTAATATATAATACAACCCAATCAAAAGAAACTGAGTTACAAAATTATTTACCAATTATAAAATTATTGGATGATTTATTTTGAAACATTTTGTAGAAATACAATTATGGGTAAAATGGATTTATACAATACTTGAATAATATTTTTAAATATATTTTTCAAATTATTTATTTGTATGAAAGTTGTTTTCATTAATGATAAAAATGATTATGGATTTTATAAAAAAAATATCAATCGTTTTAATTACTAAAGAGAGGGAAATGGTAAAATTGTTTGAAAACATCATAAATATATTGAGGAGAAGAATATTAAATGGGTTTATTATAACATGATCAAATAAAATTTCATTAATGTAACTTGGAGCAGAAATATTCTCCATTAAAATCATATTGAACATAAATCTCTTTGAACATTGGTAACTTTTGAATCAAAAGCACCATGAAAGAAATAAAATCATGTTAAACATCAAATACCCGAAAATTTAATAGATTCATGATATAAAATATAAAATGGTTTGTATATACACTTATTAAAATATGATAGGTGCATTGTAATGACCCCTACCCACAATGATACCATAGTGGGGGGAATAGATAGTAACTTTTCAAGTCCTACATTTAGTATTCCATGTGTTGGAAACTAGCACTAAGGGTATAATAAACATTCTTATGGGAGGCATTACCTTCTGATATAAACATGAATATGATAGACACAAAAAAAATAAACCAAAAAAACATTCTTAGACACTCACTCAAGCACACACAAATAGATATATATATATATAATTCAAACCCAAGTGAAATAATTAAATTAAAAAATATACCATACTAACAGATAGGAAACCTATATGTACCAAATGGTATAACGGGAAGTGACAAAAAAATAGATCCTATAAAACCATGATTTATAAATATATATCCTCATCTCTAACATTATCTAGATTAATAGAAAATAGTTTATATATATATATATATTGGGGTAGAATAAAAGGATGCTCAATCGGATCCTCCTATGATCCCTTCATGCAAATGATAAAAAAATATGCTAAACTATATTGAACAATAGTGAGGAAAACATGGAACCTAAAGAGGTAAACTATATTTTCAACCTCACCATGGATAACTCTCCGTATGTATCATATACAAGAGAGTAAAAAATATAATAATTGAAACATCAAGGTTACCCTGATCTCATTTCCATAGTTTTTTCCTACTCTACTCCAACATCATAGGTCTTGAGTCATCTCTCTCCAAAAGTTAGCCATCCTAAATATACTTAGGTAGGGCATCCCAATATGCAGATCGGGCCTCACATAGTCATATCATCCAATAACACATCACTATATATATATACCATGATGTTTATAGGATCAACCACAACCTATATGACATATATTTTATATCAATTATTATACCTCATGCCATTATATACCATACACTGAGTATATAGCTAAATTCATCACATCATATACACGATATATCTATAATAGAAATTTTGATACTATATCCAAGAATAAATGTGTGTAAATTAATACATTCCATCATATCCCTTCAAAAACAAATATGGGGTGACTAACTTCCATGTATAAAAGAAAATATAACTACCATGAACATAGAGTGGGGATAGAGGGGGGTAGTCAGCCATCTATACTCCCACTGGGATGTTTTAGAAAAAAACCTCCTAGATTCCACTAGGTGTCGGTCCCCCTAACCAAGAAGGACGAGGATGCATTTGAAATCACAAAATATTTATGATACAAAATATTTCAAATCAAAATTATGGGAATCAATTACTATTAGACTCAACTGTATCTAACATCACTTGGACCCCCGACTACATCTTTTAAGACCAAATATCCTATAAGAAAACAAGAATTTAAAAGTGATACACTATGTTTATTATTTTCTTTTTATAATTTCGTTACATTAATTAAGTAATTACCCATTAATTAATAATTAATATTACTAGAAATTTCATTAATGTAATCATTAGAGTAAAGTCCATGACCTCTACTCATAATCCAAATTGATTCCACAATTTATCAACATTAAAGAATTTTTATCTTTTTATTTCAGCATCAACCAATCCCATTGGTATAAAATTTATTTATACATTATTAAAATTATTCCATAAACTAGAAACTCTAGTAAAACCATCCTATTAAACCACTAAGAAAAAACATCCAACCAAGAATACCCAGTTTCCTTAAATAGCGAGGAATGAGTTTTGAAAAAACAAGAAACCTAGACATTAACCCTTAGAAAGATTCATAAGAAAGCATAACTGCTCTCAGTATCATAAGAATAGGTAATCCCATCAATAACCCATTCCATATTATCCAGTTCCAACCCCAACACCCCACATGCATATCCTGATGTATCTCACAATAATAGGCATGAACTACTTCAACATCATTCAGGCCTCCCTTTCCACATCACATTAGCCATCCCAAGTCCTTATCACAGCTGAGCCTCCCCACCCCATCACATAATATATCATGGATCATCCATCCAAGGATCATATCACATCACATATAAAATTTCACATCCATATTACATCCCAAGGAATCAATAAATAAACAAAATCAACATGAAAATATAGTCCCTAAAACAAGGCAATAAGCCTGCACTCATAAATGAGCTCTCACAGCTCTGAACTCAAGGAACTCAGCCTACTCATGTAGATGACACACCTAGGCCCTAAAAATTATTTTTATCACATAACCATTTGTTTGTTCTATCTCTAATTAATTGATTAATTATTCACATGTTCTAGCTATTCAAAACCTATGGAATCAAGATTTCACAAGCTATAAAAATGTAAACACAATCTCAGCATTATAATAGTTTCAATAAACTATTATCTAAACCAATATAAATTAAAATCACTTTTTATTTTTATCAATATAAATAAATATTATCAACATTATTTAAAAATTTCATTAATCACATGGAATATCATTTCTAATTAAACCTGTATATTGAATCGATGTGAATACCGTCAAATTACGTCAACCACTGGATTATAAACATTATTATTCTATATTTAATTTTAAAAAATTAACTATCAATTAGTTACGGCCTTTTATCATTACCAATTTCAACATGATACTCTAATAAAATTAAAATTATAACTAAAAAGCATAAATATCACACTATCTATAAAACCAATTGGCAAACCACTACTATGATATTTGTAACATCAAAATTTTATCTCTAACAAAATATTTACTAATCCGTTTCAATAATTATTAGGTGAACACAAATTACTTCCCAAAGGATAAACCATGACCAATTTTTTGATTTCTTGTAATCAAATAGAGAAGAAATTAACACCTTACATAAAAGGCATCAACATTCCGAGCAAGAGAATAGCAGAACTATATGGATAATTGATCACCTATCCCATGAGGAAACTAATATCTAATCTGGATATCAGGCGAGAAAGAAAAGTCAGAAAAAAACGATCCTCATTATAGTAGTGTAGATCATTATTTACAAAATGGAGAGAATAAACATTAGTAAACTTGAAAAATCAAGTAGAGCCCACTAGAAAATTAAGAAGAATGAACCATGTATAACCACCGGTCAATTGTAGAAAATAAGGATTGATCCCCACTAAAGGAATAGAAAAATGGTTATGGAAGGGATTCTATGGGACCTGGAATCTAGAAAAGGGGAAAAGGGTGTGAGAACGTCTAAGCTGATAAACCTCTAATAGATGCACTTCATTGGGGATATACATGATGTGTAACCCTTACACATTGTCTAATATTAGTATTAATGTATTTATGAAAAATAAATCACCTCAAATGATTTACACTTGAATATTTATACACCATGAAGCCCACCATAAACCATACATAACATGATTTGAAATTATTCAAGGTCATTAATGGATCTCAAAGAATCCATGAACTGGGAATACCTAATGTTAAATATTTACTTGTCTTGAATTTCCTACATCATGATTTATAAATATTGATCACCTATAGACTCAATCTTTACCAACTCTAAGAACTAAGAGCTTCGAAAAAAACCAAAGGGTTATATTACAAGGATCAAGGAAAGTAATGTTATAAGTCTCAAAAAAGTATCATCCTAGAGAGTCTAAAACACAACCATGAGAGAAAATGAAAAGGTTTTATACAAACAACCACCCTATGTGATTACTGCCAAGGATATCACTATCATAGGAGGTCAATGAAATCACTCAGAGTGAACAATCATAATACCATGAAACAGAAACAAATATCTACTAATTCTCGCAGGGGAGACACCTATCAAAAGAGTGTAAATCCAAAACATGAAATAAGAGGAAACCATCCCATAAATTATAAATGTCAAAATTCACAAGAGAATAATATTACGAGAGAGGATCTATACATCAAAATAGCTTGGGGTACTCAGCACATATATATGAACAATGTTCCCAAGTACTCTCCTCTATACCCCTATTCTCTAAAAAGACACATACGAAGAGAATAAAATTCCCATGCAAGACATTGTTCGAGATATCCTGGATCTCTATATGATGCTCTCAAAGGTCGTATCATCAACAACATCTATATATCCCCAATTGATTACACAAGAGACAAAATAAAGTTCACTACAAAGTTTTGACGTGTGAAAAAAAATCATGTATTCTCCTCATCTATGGTGAAGTAGCATTCAGTATTTCACATATCAAGCATGATCCAACACCTTGAGAGGCCCAAAAAATTGGGGAGTAATATTACTCCCATGATCAAACCATTGTTTACCATGGTAGAGAGTCATCTTCAAGAACATTTGACATCCAATATCTGACTCTAGAATTCTCATCATATGATTGGAAAAGGATTTATAATGATAATGAACTACCTTAATCCCCTTTAGAATTACTTGAACCATCTCAGTCACATTTGTTACCAGTTATGTCTTGAGAATTGTTGCTTATCCAACCCCAGTCATGCATAGAAGAGAACAGAAATCATGAACTTAAAATTATTTAAATGGTGTCAGGCCAATGGTGAAGTGGAAAATATTATTTTAAGAAGATCAAGGGCAAGTGCCTCATCTACGAACCTTTAAAATCCAAGACACATGAGCGCAATATTTATTCAAGAATTATATGTTTTGATCTATAAAACCATAAAAATTAGGGCTAATTAATAACTTAGAACAAAAAGAAAGATATAGGCCAATACAAACCCTACTGTTAAAAAGAGGATCTTTATTAGTGATGATCACCCTTGAGTATTTGTAAAGTCACACTACCTCCTCCAGATACTTCCTAAAAAATATCATCAATGAGCTCGGCACTCTAATCTCTATGAAGTGGGATTAGTTTCTAAAAGGATCCACTATTATCCATATAGTATCATATATCTCTTGACCCTGAGGAAAATCGGTAATGAATTCCATAGATATTTGCACCCAATTTTACTAGGGAACATTGTATGACTTCAAGAAACAATAGGGAACACAGTACCCGACCATCACTTTCTAGCATACAAAAATCTATAGAAAAACATGAAAACAGTATTATTTAATGTAGGCCACTAAAAATAACCTCTAAAATATCAATACATATTTTTCACATCGGAATATACCACTAGGGATAATAAATGGAACACGTAGAGAACCTTATCACACTATGTCAAAGGAACTAAAATCATTCCCTATAAAAAACACATAGTTTTATCCCTCCTCCTACCAACCATCAAGGGTAATTCAAAAAAACTTTTTCCCTCCAAACATCCACCTCAAAATCCCTCAACTATTACTCCCAACCCATTGAACCAAAGATTATTGCACATTAATTTAGAAAAGATAACATCTGGCCACATTCCCTACCTTATTTAGATGCATTGCTAAGTCTTCTTCCATTACTCTCAAGGAATCTTCAGATTCACTCATGGAATCACCACACGAATTTAGCTCAGTGCATCAAATTAAAAATTTCCCTTTCATGGAATATATTAAATCTCAAATTCATAATTCTATAATAAATCCCTCTACTATCATTGATGCATGTTCAATTTACACTAGGTTTTGAAATACCTTGGGCTCTTATAGTCGGAAAAAAAATTCTCCGATAAGATAATGTCACAAAAACATCAATGGAAACACAATGTACAATAACTAATATTCATGGGTTTCATAGTTATGCTCATCGAGATTTAACTATTTTAACCCATAAGATAAAATGTATCTATGCTGCATTAGAATGTAGATGAAGAAAAAATTTGATGTGTCATATAAATCGTCAAACTAAACTCCCTCTTCCAGATTACAGAGAATTAGTGCGCTGAAAATATACTCCTTCAGTTAATCAAAAGCTACATGAAAATGATTAATACCTACGAACTCCTGATCCTTCTTGTTCAATTATGTCAGTGGAGTCACAACCTGAGAGAAATATTTTATGAACCTCCTATACTAGCCTACAACACCAAGGAAAATATGTACTAATTCCACTGTCTACGAGGATCTTTAAGATACAACTTCCTATATCAAAAAATGATCCATATGTACTCCCTTCAAGGATACCACATTTCCTAATAATCAAACATCAAAATCCCATATCATACTCTTTGAAGACATCCCAAATCTCTTATCACGATGAAGAAATCCCAAAATGGAATGCATATACTATGTATCTTCCTCCTTAGAGATGGACTTGAAAATGATTCCATTGATGAAACTCACTATTAACATATCCAAGAACTCTCCAAACTCTTCATACATAAACCCAATGAACACTGTTGGATAATTAGTCTCATCAAATGTCATCATAATGAACTCATAATTCCCTTTACAGAAATGGAAAATATAATTCTGAATATCATCGTCTTTCACCCGCATCTGATAATATCCTGTCCAAAGATTATTATTTAGGAACCAAATTTCTCCTTTTAGCTGAAATAATAAATAATAAATCCATAGAAAATGTATTTTTTATACAATATCACTTGTTTTAAGAGATGATAATTGATACAAAGCCACACTCTTCTACCAGAATTCATATAGGACCAAAACGGGTGCACCCCAAGGTTACACACTTGACCGAACTAAACCCTTCTACTGTAGAACAACTATAATTACTCATAGAACTCACAACTAAGAATTATCCCTCATATTTGGTGAAATATTTATAAGGGACACTTCTAGATGTATCTCAAACCCAAACATGATCTCTCATCAAGGGGTAATGCTACAACCGTTTTTAGAAAGAAATCAGGTTACTCTTCAACAACCCTAGGAAAAAGTGACTGCTAAACCTATGAGGATCTCAGTATCAGCTCATCCGTATAAAATAATAATGGAAGAATATTACTATAAACCATATGAGGTTATCTCTTAACAACAAACACCACTATATCTCCATCAACATCATAAAACACAAGATGCATCCTAATGTATTCCACAATATCCCAAACTGAATACAACTAATCCATTATAAGGATGATAATATATGGTCATATATACATGTATAGGAAATATCCCCAAGAGTGGTGTTTCCACAGCACTAGATCACAGTCTATACATACTTCATACGAGCCATCACGACCTCCAACTAATTTATTCAATGCTGATGGTACTGGAAGCCTCTATACATATATTCTTGAAGAATTTTTTGAGGGTAGGTGATATAAAAAACTATGTCACTCATGAATCAAATAGATCATGAACCAACATGGAAAAAATCTAAATGGATACCATGAAGGTCATATAGATTTCATAGATATGGAAATGATAAGGCATGAAACTGACAACGATCTACCCCATGACCTATTTAACCCTGATGAGGATCACCTAAATATCCAGGATCTAATCTAAAAGGATAAGGATAATCTCATGTATTTACTCTACCAGCCCTATCTCTTCTCTCTTAATCCCAAATAGGTGCACCCAGCTACTGCTGCATTGGATAAAACATCAACAAACATGGAACCTAAAGTGGCACACAAGGAACACAAAGACCTCTCAAAAGGATAAGCACTCTAACTATTGATGACCTCGACCTCCATAAGAAAACCACACATATGATCCCTCAGAATAGGTATGAGATATGCCTCCCCCATAAAAATGGGAAGAAGAGGGGTGGGACATACCCACATCTGACTAGAAGAATTTTTTTACAAGGAACTAGGAACCCCAACTACAAATATAATTCTTGAGGAATATTGTTGAATCCCTTCTTGGGATGATATAGTTCTGGACTGTGTACTCTCAATAACACCTTCCCCCACCATCCCCTCAAGACACATATTCAATATAAATTAGTTTAATTGTTACTAGATCCCTGTATGAAAAGTCTCCTTGATATTTATCACTCTCACCTCCTCATCTAGAAATAGTTTAGAATGATATTGAAGATGTTTTTGGAAATTGATGCTGGAATATTTCGCACTATGACTATCTGTGAAATGGTAAGATGTTGGAAGATTTTGTCCAACCTCATGGTTTAGGAGGAAAATTCTAATCAGAACTAGTCTCATATCATATTACATAATATATATTAACCCTTGGGACCCTAAGGAAAAAAACACCACTTTTACACTCCATATATTATCATCATAGCCAGTGAAACATATTGCTCTTTTTGTGCATGAATCAAATAGAAAGTTGTCTCAACTTCCTCCAACCAGTCCCCTGCAACTGAATCAGAAATTATATTAGTTTCACTTCTAAGGATGAAGTCACTAAAACTTTTTGAGTGTCATCCTCTAAGTGTCGTCATCTTTTACCACTATTCATTGATTATTTACTGAAACGTATGGGTGAACATCTATGTTGAGAACCAGAAGATGACATTGACCTGTAGCCATGCCTGTAAAAATAATAAAATTTTAGAGCTCCTAATATTGGAGTATAAAATATTTAACATTAAAAATTTATTTATCATCTTGTTAAGGTTTTAACCTATTCCATGGTCTGACCATTTCAAACACAAATTCAACATGTTCTTTTTCTAGGTATCTACCCTCTTGTAGGCTCATTAAACTTAATGGCCCATTCATCAGATCATATGGGAACCTAAATACTTGTGTCTCATCAAATCATATATGTTTATATTTATTGAAAATCATAGATGTCATTGTTGCCTTTCAATCTCATGAAATATCACATGTGTGTATACTCCAAGCCCTATCCTTGTTCTCCAGTAAAAACCTTGATACCTCTCTTTCATAACCCCCTCCCCACAATGATACCACAAAGGGGACAGAGAGATAGTGACATCTCAATTCCAATATCTTGTAGGCCCTAGGTTGGAAAATAGAAAATAGAGTATAAAAAACATTAATATTAGACAAAATACCCTCGTAGAGAAATATATAGAAGAAACAAGATAGATACACCAAATAATAATTCCTAAGATATATATATATATATAATTAAATCCCTTGTTAAATAATGAAATTCCATTATATAACCTAGAAATTGAAGGAAAATATGTACCAGAAGGTAATGAAGAAAATGTCTATGATACCCAAACTTCTCCAGAAAAAAACATTAGATGGTAACATTTATCCCAATCTCCAAATTTCTTCAAATGAGATGAAAAAACATCATATTTACATATATGGTGTGAATAACATTATAAAAAATATTATACTAACTATATCCTCTCATAGAAATAATAAATAATAAATTCTAAAGAATATAAACAAAAGTGAAACTAACTCATAACTTAAATAGGTATACTGTGTTCCATGCCTCTCCATTGATAAATATCACTATGTATTGCATAAAATAGTAGATAAAGTACTATAATTAAACATGAAGGGTACCCTACCATTTGCTTCTCCTATTTTACTAGTCTTTCCTAATAGTTAACACCTTTAGAAATCCTTCTCTCAATGTAAGATAACCTGAAGCTACCTAGGAATGGTATCACAACATGCACCTTGTGCGTCACATTATCACATCCTCCCATATCAAATCACCATAAAAAGTAAACATGTAGTTTTTATGAGAAACCACACCCTGTATTACTTTTATTATACATTGGATATTATAACACAAGCCATTATATCCCATACAAAGATTATTTACATCAATATATTGCAAAATATACACATTATACCTATAATAATCCATTAGATACTATATCTGGGAATACATGTTTTTGAATAACCACAATACATCATATACCTCAAAATAAATATATAGAGAATATAACCACTATGAATCATAGGTAACTACCAAGAAAATAGTGTGGGGCTAGAAGGGGTAGTTAGCCTTCCATCCTCCCACCAAGATATTAGTGAAAGAACCCTCCCAAATTTCACTGGGATTCTATCTCCCTAACTAAAATAGGAGTGGTAGCATAAATAATCATAGAATATATGTTATATAATATATCTCACAAACACACTATGGTAATAACCTAGTCATAGAGTCAACTATAGCTAATGTCATCTAGACTCCTGAATTAGACTACAAAGACCGGATAACCTATAAGCACACAAACCTTTAAAAGAGATACATAAAATTCATTATTTTCTTTTAATATTTTATTTCCATTAACTAATTAATTATCCATAAATTAATCATTTATATTATTCCATATTTCATTGTATTCATCATCATAATAACATATGTTTTATCTAGGAATAAATCATTCCAAGTCCAAAATTTATCCGGATTAACACCTTTTTTGCATTTCATTTCAGTATCAACCAAACCCATCTACTAAAAATATATTTATTATTTATTATGATTATTCCATATTTATAAACTATTGTAAACTATCCTAATCCACCATCAAGAGGAAACACATAACCAAGCATACCCGCCTTCATCAAGTAGTTGGGAAAGGAGGGAAGATAAAAAATGTAACGACATGAATTTTTTAATTATATTATTGTTTTCTAATTTTTTGATTTATTTTACTTTATACTAAACAAAACTATATCCTTTTATTTATAATGTGGGTATAATTAAAATGAGACAGTAGGGTTTTGACTGTTATATGACCATTGGTCAATATTACTATTGGTCAATATGACCGTTGGAAACTATAATCTTAACGTTGTGTTTTTATAAATATGGTTATCGTGGTTAATTAATACAGAAAGAAGTTTTAATGGCCTCATCCAGTAGACTTGATCCATATGAAGCCCATCTGTCGGAGCTTGGGAAGGAGGTAGCATCACTAGGTTTTGCTCTGGACTAAGCCCAAGCCAAATTTCAACTTATGAAGCTTGAACAGAATCGCTTAAGGGAGAAGTTCATGCTAATAAAAATCACCACTCAAGAAATGTTGTCTGTGCCACCCCAAGATTCTATCACCATAGCACACCTCACATTTAGGTCCTATTATGGTGTTATAAGGGGCTATGTAACGATGCCTTAGCTACTTTGTGTAATATTTTTATATAAATAAAATTGTTATTTCTTCTTATGGAAATGTTGTTAATTTCAAATATCCAGAAAAAATATAGGATGTGTATTATTGACGAATTTAGGAAAAAGGGGTATTTTAAAATGGTTTTTGTCCATTAAATAATTAATAATATGAAATGATTTTCAAGAAATGGTCTTCTACAGTTGTGTTCAATATGAAATTTAGAGTCTAATAAGATCAACTTGGTTTATAGTGAATAGTAAATTAAGAATAGTAACATACCCATATGAATAGTAAAGAATAGTAATGTGACAAAAAAATAGAAACTTCACCCATGAATGTATAAATATATTTTAGACATCTTAAAAGTGAAAAACAATCATATTTTATGTTTTGGTATTTTTATATGTCATAAATATTTTATTTAAAATTTTATAATTAATGAAATAATTTTAAATGGAAATTTATTTTCATAAAATTTAATCATAATTTTTTACTTTATTGTCTTATAGTTATTCGATAATTTTATGGGACCTTGATTACTCTTTTAATGTGCTACAAAATGAGTTATAGTTTTAAAGTTGTATTTTTGGGATAAAAAATGATTTTATTTAAAAGTTAAATTAAAAATATTTTGAATATTATTTTCATAAAATGGTCTTCATTTTTGAATTCATAACATCAATTTTTGTTTAGGGTGAGTTTTAGGGATTTTTCTGAAACAGTTGAATTTTCGGTGAATAGTAAAAATGCAGTTTTGAGTTTTGGGTGTTTAATGACATCATTAATGATGTAATAATGATGTAATATTTCTGGTCCACTTATGAATATTGAGATATACTATGAGGTATCACAATTGTCTAATACCATGGGCAAGCCCATGGTTTTCCAAATACCACCGATGAGGTGTCCCTTAGAAATTAATAATTTATCCACTCACTTTTCCAATAAATACCAAGCCATTTCCCTCATTCATTTCATTCCAAAATAATCCTCAGTGATTTTTTGGTCTCCATACCTCCCAAATAGTCCTTCCGAGGTGCCCTCAAGCCTCCCAAGGTCCCGACCATCATGATTTTGAAGTTACAGTTCAAGGTAAGTGATCCTTTCACCCTCTTCTTTTAAATCAAGACTTCCTTTAAGTTGTGTCTTATATTATCCATCTAGTTATGTTGAGGGTTTGTTATTATATGTTCTTATTACTATCCATTTCATTTCCAAATGATGAGATACCATTTATTCTCTCATCAATTTGTTTTCGGAATTTTTATGTGACACCGTTAGGCTACCGAATTTCTTTGAGAAGAAATTGCATCTTCTCTTTCCTTTGAAGTTTCATTTTCTTGTGGTATGTCATTAAAATTTCCATACCATGTTATCATCTCCATGTTATTATGAATTTATGTTGTATTATGAATTAATTATGAGTGGGTGACCCTTGTCACCTCTCTTTTCAATGTTTTCTAAAACCATATTATATAGCTATTATGCAGCAGAAATTTCGAAATTCTCTTTTTTAATTTATGTGAATACCCAGATCTATTTCGTTTAGATGGGTGTTCATAAATATATAAATATGATATATTTGATTCTGGAATTGACATACATATAACCCTCACACCCTTCCAGGGTCTATAAATGATATAATTATCTTATTTTTAAAAACTCTTAAAACATTACAATTTTGAATTGAAACACATTTCTTTTATTTTCTGTGGGTTATTTATGAAATGTTTGATTATGATCTATGTGGATCACATGAAAGTAAATAAATATTAAGGGTGTGCCCTAATATCAGTCTAATGCATTGGGTAAAAAATTAATATCTAGATACGATAATTTTCATGATACCTTGGTGAATAACCTTTGTAATTTTTATGACACCTCAGGGTTAATCCTTGGTGATATGTTCATGAATGTCTAAATGAAATGTTGTAGCCACATACTCAAGTTATGATTCATGTTCTTTTTATTATTATATTCTTACTCTTCCATTGCTCATTCCTTTATGACTTTTATCATGTTCTTATTAATATTTCTCAAGATCACATGTCAACTGTTTCACTTGTCTTCCTTACTGAGCCTTTTTCTCACCCTTTCCTTTGTAGTAAATCTTCAGGATATGAGATGCAGTAAATGTACTTAAGAAGAAATTATTATTAAGCCTTATAAGTGGATTAAAATAATTGTTTATGTTGTATTAAAGCTTTTTGTTCTTTATTTCCAAGATACTAGACTTTAAAGATCCTCTGTATGTAAAATGTAATGTAAAGTTATGAAATAAAAAGGCGGGATTCCATAGTTGGTATCAAAGGATAGATTAGTTATTTATGGAAATTAGGCTATGAAATATTTAGTAATAACCCTATAGAAAAGTCTAAATATAGGAAAACTTACTGGTAATTTGATGAATAATGAGTAAGTTGTTTATCGAACAAATACATCCTTGTCTGGATACAAGCAGTTAGAGGCATCTCTGACACAGATGTACATAGAGGTAAAATCCGAAAACACCGCTTTGAGCTAAACTCGAATGAGAACTGGTGAAAAATAACAGACCTAGCTGCACTCTTGGTTACGACACTCCCGGGTGATATGTTTGGTTAATCATTATCTTCTTATAAATAATTATGAAGGATTTATAGAGAAATGTAACTGTCGAAGAATGAAGTTTTAAGACATAAAATACATTATAGTTAAAATATTTGTAAATAAAATAAGTTTCTCACTAAGGTTTTATTATTTTAGAAATGGCAGGCAATAGGTGGAACTGTGAAAATGGTGACCGCAATGGACAATGCCCTGACTTCCCCTTGATGGAATCCGAAATGGAAACATTCATGCGAATGATGAACCAATAGACTCAATTTATGGGAAATAACATGAATCAACTGAAGAGACTGATCTCACCGTGAAGTGAACAACATTTTGTTGAGTCCTTTATGCATCAACGAATACCAGCCTTTAGTGGATCGACTGACCCATTGATTGCTGAGCAATGGATTAGCTCTATCGAGAAGAAATTTTCTGTGCTCTGCTGTTCAGAGCAAGAGAAGGTCACCCTGGCTGTCTATCACTTAGAAGGATAAGATGATCAGTGGTGGGAGCTGATTAAACACAAGGAAAAGAGTGGAAGTTGAAACTATAGAGTGGGAAGAGTTCAGAGGGATCTTCTTCGATATGTATTTCTCTATTTCCATGAGAACAAGAATAGAGAAGGAGATTCTCGAGATGAAGTTAAAGGAGAATGAATCTATGGGAAGCTACGAGATAAACTTCACAAGGATTTCATGATATAACTCTAGATTTATCATGGATCCAAATGGAAAGGTTGATAGATTCTTCAATGGACTCAGACCTCATCTGCGGATGAATCTAGAAAACTAAGATTATTATAGCTATGAGGAGATTGTGTGAAGTGCAATGAATGTCGAAATGGAGTTTGGTGAGATGTAGTAGTATCATGAATCAAATGAAGAAAAGAGATCAATGGGCTTGAGCTTAGGTAGGATCTTTGATTAAGGAAGAGGAGGCAAGAAAGTGAAACATCCCACATGTAATAAATGTGGGAAGAAGCATTCGGGGATCTGCCAGCTCAGGAGCAAAAAATGCTACAAGTTTGGATGAGATGGCCATATTGCAAGGAATTTTCATAGTGAGGTGAAACCTCAACTTCCAAAAACTAAAGACAAGGGAAAGATGGTGCAGGCCCTACCTGATGTATAGTTCTTTAAGTGTAGACAACTTGGGAACTTTTCCAATCACTGTCCAAATACAAGGGTAGTAGAGGGGAACCACCATCAGCCTCAGCAAAGACCAAGGGATCAAGGTCTAGCTTTTTCCATCATGATTGCTAAAGTTAAATCTCCAGATGATGTGGTAACATGTACTATTTTTGTTCTCTCAAATCTAGCAAGTACTTTGTTTGATTCTAGTTCTACGCACTCCTTTATTTCCTGCAAGTTTGCAAAGAATTTAGAATCAAACCATGATTTGATAAAAGTAGAGTTATATGTCAAGACTACTGGTGGGATTATCTAAGAATCATAAGTGTTTATAAAATCTTGTATCTACTTTGGTGAGCACAATCTTATCGCAAATCTAGTAGTCATTCCCAAGTTGGAATTCGACATTATACTATGTTGGTCGGAGAAGAAAAGGAAGTGATGGCAAGAGGGGGGGGGGGGTGAATTGCCTTTTAAAAAATTAATTAACAATTTAAAATCAAAGTGAAAGTGCAGTGGAAATAAAAGAGGCAAGACATGCAACTTGATAACGGAGTTCGGCTTAAACCCAAGCCTACGTCTCCGCTCCCAACTCAACCGTTGAGAGATTTACTACCGCTTTCTTTTCAATGGTTTTAGCAAGAAACCCACTAGACTTTAAGGTTAGTCTAGAACCTATTACAGCTTGCTTTTAATGGTTGAGAAAGAACCCACTAGCCTTCTTACAGGTGAAGGCTAGCTCACCTATGACACAAGCCTTTTAAAGGGAAGGCTTGTCTAACCTCTTCACACCTTGAAGGTGGTATGAAAACCCAAAAGAGAGAATGAGAGAAAGAGTTGGGGGTTTGTAGGCACAAAACCAATTTGATGCTCAAAATAATTAAATAATGAAAAACCGTAATGGGGAAGTCTTGGGCGCCAATGGATTGAAGGAGTTGATGAAGGGCGCTCCCAAGCTTCTTTGGTGGTGCTCCTTGGATGTGGAATTGAGTTGGAGCAATTGGAGGATTCCATGGAGGAATGCGCCAGAGGTTCGCCAAAGGATCAAAATGTATCCCGTGGGCTTCCGTGGCTTTATAATGGTTCCGACTATGTTCCGGGGCTTCCTAGTCCTTTATTTATAGAGGGGGAACCCTCATATGGCCTTTGGAGGTCTTCAGAGCCGTTGGAAAGGGCTTCGGAGCCGTTGGGAGGCAAGTGGATAGGTCTGGTCAAAGGCCCAACGACTAGTTTGACTGGCTCCACCGGCTGACCGGTACAGTTCCACCGGTTGGCCGGTGTTTGGAAAATGGAGAGGCCTTCGGGCTCAGGCTCCACCGGCTGACCGGTACAGTGCCACCGGTTGGCCGGTGCTGAGGCAGTGGCTGACACTGTTCTGTCTGGGTGCCACCGGCTAGCCGGTGCTGAGGCCACCGGTTGGACGGTGTTGAGGCAGTGGCTCAGCCTTCTGCCCAGGGTCCATCGGCTGGCCGGTGGTGAAGCCACCGGTTGGCCGGTGGACTGAATTTCAGTCCACTATTCTTCCTTTGCCACTTCTTGCTCCTGAAATCATGCCTATTAACAAAAACACTTGAAAACAAGATTAGATAAAAAGGAGAGTGATTGTGATCATGAAAATTAAACCTCGAGGGGTACGAGAGGTACAACAATCTCCCCCTATTTTGATGATCACAATCACCAAAACAAGCAATGTAAAAATGAAATTAAAGGCATTCTTTAAAGGATAAGGCAAAGTAAAGTAAAGCATGCGAGAAAGATTTCTCCCCCAATCAACCAAGAATTTCTCCCCCTTTGTGATTATCAAAATAGCACGGGGCATGAAACTTGATTGAGGGAAAAGGTTTGAAAAACAAGATAGAAATTTTAAATCAATTAAATTTTTGAAATTTGAATTGAAAGTTTTGAAAAGAAATATGAATAACAGTTTGAATTGAAAGTTTGAAATGAGAATTGAAATGAGAATTTTGAAAAGAAAAACGCAAAAAATCTTTAAACAATCCTAACTCCCCCTAAATAAAAACAATAAATCACCGGGGAGAGGTTTTTGAAACCGAGACAAATTTTGGTCCGGTGAGACTCACTAAAAGGGATTTTTCAATCCACACTTGTCTAGTGGCGGGTCTTCTCCTATAAAATTCATCGTTATGGAAAATGGTTTTGGGCCTACCATGCCGGGCATTATTGCAATTGCACTCATAGATTAAGTGCCCGGGTTTTTTGCAATAATTACAAAATTTAAATTGGGAGCTCCCCCTAACAAAAATAGTAGGTGCATGGGAAGAGGAAGCTTGCTTAGAATAGCCAAGCCCTTCGGTGGTTCTAGATATGCGTTGGGAACCAAGCAATTTGGTCAAATTTTGTTCCCCTTGGGTGAACATGGCAAGGGATTCCCTTAGATCTTTGATTGTTGATTCCATAGACTCAACATCGGGAAGGTTTTGGATTTTGAGGGACAACTCCTCCTTTTCTTTGAGAAGTTGTTCCTTTTCGGAAGAGAGTTTTTTGAAATTCTTTTTTAAAGCAACAAATTTGGAAGAAAGTTCGTGAAAAACTTCCTCCAATTGATCTCTAGCATGTTGGAGATCCTCATAAGACATGTGATTAAAAGAATTGGAAGAACTAGAGGATGAGGATTCAGAAGATGTTACCTCATGAAATTCCATTAGGCTTTTGTTACCGTTGTCGCTCGAGGAGGAGGAGGAGGATGTGGAGCTATCACTCCATGTGGCCTTGAATGCCTTCTTCTTTTCCTTTTGCTTGGCCTTTTTCTTGTTGAGTGGACAATCGGGCTTGTAATGGCCTTTCTTGCCACACCCATAGCATGTTACCTCGGGCTCGGATTTTTCGTCGTGTTTTTCCTTTCGAGCCTTGCGAGATTTCTTCTTCTTGTGCTTCTTCATGAACTTGTGCATTTTGCTGGCAAGGTTCTCCATTTCGGAATCGCCGCTTGAAGAGGAAGACGATGAGGAGGAGGAGCTTTATTCTTGTTGAACTTTGAAGGTGATGTTCTTTGGAACTTTGATCAGTTTGCCTTCTTTTTCATCTTGCCTCCTCATGGTGATCTCATAGGTCATGAGGGATCCGATGAGCTCTTCGACCGACATGTTCTTGATGTCCTTTGCTTCTTGGATTGCCGTGACTTTTGGTGCCCATGAGCTTGGTAAGATCCAAAGGATCTTCTTGACCATCGTTTCTGCAGACACATCATCACCAAGGGACTTTCTACCATTGCAAACGTCAGTAAAGCGAGTAAACATATCAGTAATATTTTCAGATGGATGCATGGTAAAAGATTCAAAATCTTGACGGTACATGTCCAATCGAGTATCCTTAACTTTGTTGTTCCCCTCATGGTTAACCTCCAATAGTTTCCAGATTTCATGTGATGTAGTGCATGTGGAAACTCGATTCAATTCATTACGATCAAGGCCGCAATGAAGAGCGTTCATGGCTTTGCCATCAAGCTCGAAATTTCTAATATTGGCTTGGGTCCATTTGGATTCATCGAGAGAGGAGAGAGTGTAACCATGCATGACAATTTTATAAATATGATATCCTATGCTTCTATGAAAAGTGGTCATGCGGGTTTTCCAATAATTATAGTCGGTTCCATCAAAAAATGGAGCACGACCCAAAGAATAGCCTTCGGGGGCGAAAGAGGTTGAAGCCATCAAAAAAAGATCTTGAATTTGAAACCGGTTAGGGTATTACTCAAATTATCCCTTTGATACCAATTGTTGGTCGGAGAAGAAAAGGAAGTGATGGCAAGAGGGGGGTGAATTGCCTTTTAAAAAATTAATTAACAATTTAAAATCAAAGTGAAAGTGCAGCGGAAATAAAAGAGGCAAGACACACAACTTGATAACGGAGTTCGGCTTAAACCCAATCCTACGTCTCTGCTCCCAACTCAACCGTTGAAAGATTTACTACCGCTTGCTTTTCAATGGTTTTAGCAAGAAACCCACTAGACTTTAAGGTTAGTCTAGAACCTATTACAGCTTGCTTTTAATGGTTGAGGAAGAACCCACTAGCCTTCTTACAGGTGAAGGCTAGCTCACCAATGACACAAGCCTTTTAAAGGGAAGGCTTGTCTAAACTCTTCACACCTTGAAGGTGGTGTGAAAACCCAAAAGAGAGAATGAGAGAAAGAGTTGGGGGTTTGTAGGCACAAACCCAATTTGATGATCAAAATAAATAAATAATGAAAAACTGTAATGGGGAAGTCTTGGGCGCCATTGGATTGAAGGAGTTGATGAAGGGTGCTCCCAAGCTTCTTTGGTGGTGCTCCTTGGATGTGGAATTGAGTTGGAGCAATTGGAGGATTCCTTGGAGGAATGCGCCAGAGGTTCTCCAAATGATCAAAATGTATCCCGTGGGCTTCCGTGGCTTGATAATGGTTCCGACTATGTTCCGGGGCTTCCTAGTCCTTTATTTATAGAGGGGGAACCCTCATATGGCCTTTTGAGGTCTTCGGAGCCGTTGGAAAGGGCTTCGGAGCCGTTGGGAGGCAAGTGGTCAGGTCTGGTCAAAGGCCCAATGGCTAGTTTGACTGGCTCCACCGGCTCACCGGTACAGTTCCACCGGTTGGCCGATGTTTGGAAAATGGAGAGGCCTTCGGGCTCAGGCTCCACCGGCTGACCGGTACAGTGCCACCGGTTGGCCGGTGCTGAGGCAGTGGCTGACACTGTTCTGTTTGGGTGCCACCGGCTGGCCGGTGCTGAGGCCACCGGTTGGCCGGTGTTGAGGCAGTGGCTCAGCCTTCTGCCCAGGGTCCATCGGCTGGCCGGTGGTGAAGCCACTGATTGGCCGGTGGACTGAATTTCAGTCCACTATTCTTCCTTTGCCACTTCTTGCTCCTGAAATCATGCCTATTAACAAAAACACTTGAAAACAAGATTATATAAAAAGAAGAGTGATTGTGATCATGAAAATTAAACCTCGAGGGGTACGAGAGGTACAACATACTAGTGATGGACTGGCTCTCAAAGTATAATTCTAAGATCAAATGCAGAAGTAAAGAAATATCAATAGTCTTGAATGGAAAACCTACAATTATCATCCAAGGAGAGATATCTCAACTAGATCTTTGTCTAGAAGAACCTCTTATATCCTTCTTTATGGAATTGATCGGTGAGGAAGATGAAGGGGATGAGAGTTTGAGGATAGAAAATGTACCCATCATCTAGGAATACATTAACGTATTTCATGAGGAGTTTCTTGGACTTCCCCAAGAAAAGTAGGTAGAGTTCTCCATTAAACTCATACCTGGATCTCACCCGATATCAAAGACCCTGTATAGGATGGAAAATGTGGAGTTAGAGGAATTAAAGAAACAACTCAAAGATCTTTTGGAGAAGGTGTTTATTCTCCCATGTGTGTCTCCTTGGGAAGCACCTGTTCTCTTTGTGTAGAAGAAGGATGGATCGATGTGGGTATTCATTGATTATAGAGAACTGAATCGGATCATAGTAAAGAACAAATACACTCTTCTAAGAATTTATGACTTTTTTGACCAACTTCGTGGGGCTCAATTCTTCTCTAGGATTGATCATTGATCTGGTTATCATCAATTGAGGGTGAAGAAAGAAGATATTCTAAAAACTGCCTTCCAATCAAGATATGGGCATTATGAGTATGTTTTTATGCCCTTCATACTGACTAATGCAGTTGTTATTTTTATGGATTTGATGAATAGATTCTTTAAAGACTAACTTGATAACTTTGTGGTAGTTTTTATTGATGATATTGTGATATATCCCAAAAGTCGTGAGGAGTATGAGAATCATCTAAGTGTTATTTTTCAAACTCTATGGAAGGAGAGGCTTTTTGGAAAGTTTAGTAAATGTGAATTCTGGTTACAAAAAGTTTCTTTATTGGGGAACATTGTTACCAATAATGGAATCACAGTGGACCCTGCAAAGATTAAAGTTGTAGAGGAGTGTCCTCAACCTACAACAATAACTGAGATTCGTAGTTTCCTTGGATTAAAGGGATATTATAGGATGTTTTTGAAAAAAATTTCATGACATTCTAATTCATTAACTAAGTTATCTCAAAAAGGGGTTAAGTTCATCTTAAAAAAGGTGTGTGAGGAATTTTTACAAGAGCTGAAAAAGAGATTTCTTGCTGCACCTATGTTAACATTTCCCTCAAGTAGAGAATGATTCGTTATTTTTAGTGTTGCATCTCTAAAAGGGCTTAGCTGCATCATCAAGAAAAATGACAAGGTAATTGCTTATGAATCTCGACAATTGAAGACTCGGGAGCAGAACTATCTTACTCATGATCTAGAGCTGGCTGTAGTTGCTTTTGCTCTGAAGATTTAGATGCACTATATTTATCGGGAGAAATGTGATATATACATAGACCATCAAAGTCTGAATTAAATTTTCACACAAAAGGAATTGAACACGAGACAAAGGAGATGGTTGGAACTTTTTAAAGACTATTATTTTTCAATTCATTATCATCCCAGAAGAGGAAACAAAGTTGTTGATGCATTAAGCAGGAAATACCCAGTTGTTCTATCCCTAATGAGGATTCAAAGAGATCATTTGATCAATTAACTAGTAAAGATGGAAATGGGAATTATAAGGAAAGGGACATAATCAACCCTAACCAAAATGATTGCTCAACCGTCACTACTAGAAAAGAACAAAAAATATCAAGATAGAATATCCTTTGTTATAGAAGATGTTTGAGGCTGTGAAGGATGGAATGTTTCCTGAACTCAATACTAATCAAGAAGGTGTATTGAAATTTCATACAAGACTATGTGTTCCATCTATTCTTGAAATAATGAAGGACCTGATGGATAAATCTCAAAGCTCTACTTTCTCTATACATCCAAGTACCAAGAAAACATATAGTGACCTTCATGATCATTATTGGTGGGATAATATGAAAAGGGAGATTGCTGACTACACTTCAAGGTTCCAGGTATGTTAGCAAGTGAAGGCATAACGACAACATCCTAAAGGGATATTGCAACCACTACCCATACCAGCATGGAATTGGGAAAATATCACTATGGACTTCGTCACTGGTCTCCCAAGAACTTCCAAAGGAAATAATGCGAAATGGGTTATTGTGGACCATCTCACAAAGACAATCCATTTTATCTCCATCCCGGATGATTTCTATCTTGATCAAATTTCCATGATTTACGTGAAGGATGTGGTAAGGCTATATGGAGTTCCACTTTCTATCGTATCTCATCATGATCCAAGATTCACATCAAAATTCTAGATAAGTCTTCAAAAAGCTCTGAGCATTGAATTGAATTTCATTTCGGCCTATTACCCCCAAACGGATGGCCAATATGAAAGGACAATTCAAACACTTGAGGATATGTTGAGAACTTGATCAATGAAATTTAAATGTTGTTGGGATCAACATGTCTCTTTAGTTGAGTTCTCTTACAACAAAAACTTCCACTCAAGAATTAAAGTGGCGCCTTATGATGCTCTTTATGGGAATCGATGTAGATCTCCCACTTGTTGGGATGAAGTTGGTGAGATGAAGCTTCTTAGGCCTGATCCTATGCAAGAGATGATAGAAAAGGTACATGCCATCCAACAACACATTAAGGATCCTTAGAGTCCACAAAAGAGCTTTGCCGACATCAATCTAAGGGACTTAGAGTTTGATGTTGGTGACAATGTATTTATTCATATTTCACCATGGAAGAGAGTCCTGAGGTTTGGGAATAAAGGGAAGCTCATCCCTAGGTACATTTTCCCCTAGGAAATCCTTGTTCAAGTGGGACCATTGGCCTATTGGATTTCACTTCCTCCAAATCTAGCACAATTTCATGATGACTTCTACATATCCCTCTTGAGGAAGTACATACCTGACGCTTCTCATATACAAAATCTAGAGGTGTTACAACTGGAAGATTACCTCTCTTATGAGGAGAAGCCGGTGGAGATATTGGATCATAAAGACATAGTTCTACGCAACAAGACTAATGACCTCGTTAATGCGTTTTGCAGGAACCACAAATATGAAGAATCCACATGGGAACCAGAAGAGTTGATGAGATAGAAGTACCCCCACCTATTTCCATGAGAGGATATAAGATAAAATTTCAGGGACAAAATTTCTTAAGGGGGGAAGAATTTAATGACTCAAACTTTTTAATTATATTATTGTTTTCTAATTTTGTGTGTTATTTTACTTTATACTCAACAAAACTATATCCTTTAATTTATAAGGTGGGTATAATTAAAATGAGAACATTGGGTTTCGACTGTTATATGACTGTTGGTCAATATAACCATTGGAAAATATAATCTTAATGTTGTGTTTTTATAAATACGGTTATCTTGGTTAATTAATACAGAAAGAAGTTTGAATGTTCTCATTCAGTAGACTCGATCCACATGAATCCCATCTTTTAGAGCTTGGGAAGGAGGTAGAATCATTGTGCATTGCTCTGGACCAAGCCCAAGAAAAACTTCTACGTATGAAGCTTGAACAGAATCGCCTAAGGGAGAGGTTCAAGCTGATAGTAATCACCACTCGGACAATGTTGTCAGATCCACCCTAAGATTCTATCACCATAACACACCTTACACTTAGGTCATATGCTGGTGTTATAAGGGTCTATGTAACGAGGCCTTAACTTCTTTGTGTAATTTTTTTATATAAATAAAATTGTTATTTCTTCTTATGGAATAGTTTTGAATTTCAAATATTCGGATAAATATAGGATGTGTATTGTTGATGAATTTAGGAAAAAGGGGTATTCTAAAAAGTTTTTGTCCATTAAATAATTAATAATGTTAAACAATTTCCAAGAAATGGTCTTCTATAGTTGTGTTCAATAATAAATTTAGAGTCTAGCAAGATCAACTTGGTTTTTAGTGAACAGTAAAGTAAGAATAGTTATATACACATATGAAAAGTAATGAATAGAATTTGACAAAAAAAAAGAAACTTCACCCATGAATGTATAAATACATTTTAGTCATCTTAAAAGTGAAAAAACGATCATAGTTTATGTTTTGGTATTTTTGTATGTCATTAATATTTTATTTAAAATTTTATAATTAATTTAATAATTTAAAATGGAAATTTATTTTCATAAAATTTAATCATAATTTGTTACTTTATTGTCTTATAGTTATTTTATAATTTAATGGGACCTTGATTATTCTTTTAAGGTGCTACAAAATGAGTTATAGTTTTAAAGTTGTATTCTTGGGAGAAATAATGATTTTATTTAAAAATAAAATTAAAAATATTTAGAAAATTATTTTCATAAAATTTTATTCATTTTTGAATTTAGAGAATCAATTTTTGGTCAGGGTGAATTTAAGGGATTTTTCTGAAACAATGGAATTTTTAGTGAATAGTAAAAATGTAGTTTTGAGTTTCTGGTGTGTAATGACGTCATTAATGATATAATATTGATGTAAGATTTCTGGTCCACTTATGAATAGTGATATATGCTATGTGGTATCCAATGTTTCCAATACCATGGGAAAATACCATGGGCTATCCCATGGTTTTGCAAATACCACCGAGGAGGTGTCCCTTGGAAATTAATAATTTATTCACTCATTTTCCCTATAAATACCAAGCCATTTCACACAATAATTTCATTCCAAAATCATCCTCAATGATGTTCTAGTATCCTTACCTCCCAAGGAGTCCTCCCATGGTTCCCTCAATCCTCCCAAGGTCCCAAACATCAATCTTTGGATGTTATAGTACAGGTTAAGTGATCCTTTCACCCTCCTCTTTTAAATCATGACTTCCCTTATGTTGTGTCTTATATTTTTCATCTCCTTATGTTGAGGGTATGTTCTTATATGTTTTTATATCTGTACATTTCATGTCCAAATAATGAGAGACCCTTTCTTCTCTCATCAATTTGTTTACTGAATTTTTAAGTGACGCCATTAGGCTGCCGAATTTCTCGTAAAAGTAATCACATCCTCTATTTCCTTTCATGTTTACTTTTTTTTGTGGTATGTCATTAAAATATCAATACCATGTAATTATCTCCATGTTATTCTTAATTTATGCTGTATTATGAATTATTTATTAGTGGTTGTCCCTTGTATCCTCTCATTTAAATGTTTTATAAAACCATATTATATAGCCGTTATGCTGTAGAAATTATGAAATTATCTTTTTTTATTTATGTGAATAGCCAAACCTATTTCGTTTCTATGGGTGTTTATAAAAATATAAATATGATATATTTGATTCTGGAATTGACATACATATAACCCTCACTCCCTTCCATGGGTTATTAATTATAAAATGAACTTATTTTTAAACACTCATAAAACGTTACAATTATGAAATGAAACCCATTTATTTTAGTCTCTATGGGTTATTTATGAAATGTTTGATTATGTTATATGTGGCTCACATAAAAGTAAAGGCATGTCAAGGATGCAGCCTTATAGAGCTCCATTTCATTGGGTAATGAATTAATCTCTAGAGATGACATGTTTCACGATACCATGGTGAATAACATTGGTAATTTTTATGACACCTCAGGGTTAAACCTTGGTGATATGTTCATGATTGTCTAAATAAAACGTTGTAGCCACATACTCAAGTTATGATTCATGTTCTTTTTGTTATGATATTCTTATTCTTCCATTTCTAATGCTTTATGATGTTTTTCATGTTCTTATTAATATTTCTCAAGATCACATGTCAACTGTTTCACTTGTTTTCCTTACTGAGCCTTTTGGTCATCCTTTCCTTTGATGTATGTGTCCAGTATATGAGATGCAATAAATGTAATTAGGAAGAACTTTTGATGAAGCCGTACAAGTGGATTAGAAGAATATTTTATGTTGTATTCTTGTTTTTTGATACTGATTTCCAATAAACTAGACTTTAAAGATCCTCTGTATGTAAAATGTAATGTAAAGTTATGAAATAAAAAGGTGGAATGCCATAAAAAACTCGTCCATCATCAATTAAAAAGTGTCACAAGAGATAATTCTAGTTCATAGTAAAAAAATAAATATTAAGAATAAATTTAACCCATTCTATCATATTGAATTCCATTTCTGAATTCCACAAGAATATCTTAATTAATATCGACATAACATGTGTCACTTGTTACCATATCATTCAAGGCTCCCGACCATATCACATCACTCATCCAATGGTCATGCCACTACCAGGACTCCCCACCCCATCACATGAGACATCCTATTCTCATCTATACCATGACAACATTACATCTCATAGAGAAGTTAACATGTCATGAACATCACAAGTTAGTGAGTGTAATGACCAATCGTTTCATAAAAGTATAGATAAATTTATTTTCAACATGAAACCTTAGTTTAATAACAGTGAATTTGTACGAAGGCCTAAAGATTGTCCCTAGAATGTCTGATTATTGTTTATAGATTGATGTTAAAAATGGGCTAAATATCTTGGCCAAACAGTTTGTGTAAACTGTTCTACTTATGTTGTGTGGTTAGTTTTAACCTTTTTGGAAAAAATATAGGAGTAGTAGGAGCCTCACAGTTTGAATGAAACCACGATACTCCACAAGAATGACCTTGAAAAACACCTGCAATTGTTGACAGTGGTATTTTTCATATTTTATTCATGGTTTGGGAAGCTTCATTCCTTAAATGTGCATTGTATTTCCTTAAGCATTGTCAAAGGCAAAATTTTTGCATGGTTGAAAAATCCAGTGCCTAAAATTTGAACCCCATTTTTTTGAGGTGAAAGTAATTTTTCCCTCACAAAACCTTTTAACCAATTTTATCTTTTTCATTTATTCCTCCAGTGTCCAGTTTGGGTTTTCCTCACCTATGATCTTTGAAGTCCCTTAGGTTAGTATTCCTTGTAAATTTTTCATCTAATGACTAATTCATGACCTGTATGAAGAATTGGAACCATCAAGATATGTTCTTTAATCCTATCCCTACCTATGTATGTTTATATTTGAATCTTTAATTCTATCTATGTGCAAGATCATCTTCCATTTTTTAGGGCATTGGACTGTTTCTCAGATCTCTTCCAAAATATTCTGAATTTGATGTTGATATCGATCGAGGAGTTGTATATGTCCTTGATGTAGGTGGTCACATTATTTTACCTTTTTGTTTCATTTCATAGTAGCAATGACATTGTACAAAACACTATATTTATACAAGAATCCACATTAAACTGCGTCCTTCATATCAAGTTGATCATCAATCCATTATACACATCCCTTGATTGTGGTTTAGTTTTTATAACGTTTTGAACACAAATATAGACACCCCATGGGCGTTCAATGTGGAATTTCCTCTTTTTGGATAAATATGTATATGCCAAAATTGCCTCTTAAGCATTAAACATTGATTTTAAATTCACATTCCCTTGCAATGTGAATTCTTGATTGAACCAAGTGTACCTCCCATGTGTTTGGCCAAACTAGAGTAAAAATTTCCAATATAGAAAATTCTCTTAATGACCATGTCACCATTATAAAAGAAAAATTATTCCTTATAAATGTATTTTCCATTTGTAGTTAAATTTAATGGGGTGAAATCATATAGAATGAATATAATTTGGTGGGTTCTTTTTAAATTGAATGATTTGTATTAATGGAATTAAAAGATCTATAAAGTGTGGGAAGGCCACACCATTGAGTTCATGTTATATTCAATTCTCATTATAATTGTATTGCCTTGAGTGGAATTGAACTTGACTAAGGAGACATATAAGAGGTATTTCCTTTTCAGGAATAGTATAAATATTAATATGCCTTATTTATATATAAGGTTTTGTGAACATGACAAGAGATATCTTTCATCATGTTAAATATTATAAATATGAATAAGCTTTATAGAGTCTATGTTATGTGGGTAAGGGTTCAATTGAGAATTTAAATATCACTGTAACATCTTGAGATTTTTTGAATTTGTTTTCAAATTAATTTAATCTTTACATTATTTTTCACTATATGAAACACCTACTTGACCAACATAACACGCAACACAGTATTTCTAAAAATCAAAAAATTATTATTATTATTTCAATGAGATAATTATAACAGAGCCATTAAACATATTAATTTTAATAGTAATAGATAATATTCTATAATTTTTTTATGTAAATAAAGAATATTTATAATGAAATGTATAAATTTTGGTAAAGTCTTTATATGATTAGAAATACTATTTTCATAAAAAAGTCCTTTTTATGCCCATCATTGAATAATAATATAATTAATTTTAGAAACACATAGAAAATTTAATTTTATAAAATAATTTTTTTGAATTCATAATTAAAAAAATTAACTTCAGGATAATTTTTAATATTTTTGATAAGTTTCATTTTTTGCGGAATAGTGGAAAATATTGTATTGTAGTTAAAAATACCTTTTCGTTTAAATAATTATTACACTTTAAATTAATTTTTAATGCCATAATAGATCAATTAAAAATATATTAATCCAATTTAGGTAATTGAAATAATTTTTTATTTTGAAATTATATGTAATATCATATTGAATATTTAAACATTCATTTTATATTCCTTCTTTCCATGTCTACAAGATTAGAATTAAGATTAATTTTTCTGATTCTATGAATTGAATTTAAAAAATTGGATATAAATGTTTGTAATTATTATGATATTTAGAGTCTAAACAAATCAAGTTAATATTTTTATTTTATGAATTGTAACTTTTTAATTTTTTTTACCATAATTAAGGGTAAATCGGGTAATTAAAAGTAAAACTAATAATATAATACTAAAACACTTACCCTAACACTTGTCCTAAATTAATTGGATGAGTGGAGTTATACCAGAATCATCCTTATGTAAAAATTATATCCTTCGTAAGCCACAAGGGTGAGAGTGTGATATTTATTATATTTTATTTGATGATAAGTTAAAAATGCCATTCTCATATTTTTAATGACTATATCATTTTTAATATAGGGTTATATAAATGATAAATTAGTCTAAAAATATTCCATTGAAATCTAAATTTCTTATGTGCATAATTATTATTGATTTATAATTTTTAATGATAAAATAATTATAGTGAATAGAGACACAATAATGATGCAGTAAATGTTTAAATAATTGAAAATCAAATAAGTGATACTAATTTTTCTAATAATATAATTTGAGATATTTAATGTCATAAATAATTCTTATTTATAAATTTGATATCTTATTTCTTTTTTAGAAGTATTTTTTTGAATTTAACTTAATGTTTTGGTTTTTGTATAAGACATAATAATGAATAGTGTCCAAATTGACATTATAAATATTTTAAAATAAATAATATTTTATTAATTGATATAAAATATAAAAAAAATTAAATTTTGGATAACTGATTTGGATAAGACTTAAAATTTCATCAATGTCTCATTTAGGTGTCATTTGGAATTTTATTGTATCTATATTAACCCTTAATGAGTAAAACACAATATATCATGGTAAGAGTTAAAGGGGTTATATCTGGTTTAAAATAAAAAGTTAAGGACAAAAAATATAAAAACCTGACCAAAAATTAAAGGATGAATATAATTTGAATATTATTAATTTAGGATCTAATTGGAGTTTTCTAATTGACCAACGTCTATGCAAAAAAATATATTATTTAATGTCAAATATAGTTACAAAATATCACACTTTTATTTAATATATTTTATGTGTCCACATCAGGGAAAACTAAAGATGCAAAATAAAATAAATTTCTACATTGATAATTATGAAATTAATTTCATTATGAATTTTTTTAATAATTATATATTATATAATATCCTTAAAATATTTTTCAATGTTAAAACAATATTTATTTAATTAACAAAAAAATAAAATAATATATTACAATAATATTAATTTTGATATATTTTGGATGAATTAATGTTTCTATCAAATATCATTCATAAATTAATTATAATTGAGATGTTTCAGATAATTAGATTTGAATTCACACTTTTTCATTATGTATTTAAAATCAAATTGAATCAATACAATAAAATCTAAAAATAATGATATCTAATCAAATTAATATATTATTAAATTATTTTAAAATAAAAAAATGTAAATTAATGACAATGTGGACAAGATATAGTTAAAAATGTTTCCCTTATTAATTTATATAGAATGAGATAATCACAGATGGAATGGGGAGTGGACTCGGTTAAGTAAAGGACTTTGTGTGCTAAGTCGATATTTTGTTTGAACCATGACTATTATGATAATCAAGGGAGTGAACCATAAATATTAAGATGGTGTCATGATTGAACAAATACTACTAAGATATTTTTACTGTTGATGCCTTAACTACTTTGAATCTCATTTTATATGCATATGTGTCTTTCAAAATTTAATGCCTTATTCCTATTTTATGATTTCATGGATGATGTTATTTATTTCCTTATGATTTATGTTTTATGAAATCGTAATATTTGTGCCACAATTCCTAATTATTATTATTGATACTCATGTCCTGATCTTCTATTTTCGTGATTGTGTTCTCATACCCTTATTCTCATGATTATGTTTACATTTCTCCTATTTCTACCTTTATTGAGCACCTGAGATCACCCTTTTAAAATGTTTATTTTTTCCAGGATAGAATGAATACATTTCTCTAGGAATACTAAAATGAAATATTATTATGGGATATTTTGAAGATATTTTACCAAATTTGAATAATGTGTTCAAAGATTCCAAATGAACTAAAATAATATAGTCTTTAGGAGTGTTTTTGTATAATTTTTTATGTATTCTACAAAAGTGATGTAACATACATGTATGTCAAGGATGGGTCATTATAGTTGGTATCATAACCAATGTTTAGAAAACCTTTTGATACTAGTATGATAAAAATTTATTGAGATCCCTAGAGATATTCTATGTATATGTCAAGGGATTCCAGTAAGGATAAGTCTAAATATAGGTTTCAATTCAAGGATTTTGGTAACGATCATTGATTACATAGTATTAAACCTAAGATATTATATATTGAATGTAATTTCCCTTGAGTATGTGTTTATAATACTTGTATAAGTGTTAATCATAATATACTTTGGGATTTAGTGAATGAATGGAAAATGAAGTAATCGTGTTAATGATGAATGAAATGGGAAATGAAATTATTTTCAGCATGATAAAATAAATTTTATTGGTGTTAGAATAAAAAATTCCAATGCTATACATAAATAATATATGAATCATTCTAGACTTCCAAATGAGAAGAGAGGGGAACAATATTCTATTGAGTCTTTCGTAAGGTAACTTACCCCTTATTTAAGGGGGACTTCTGATCTACTTATTACAGAATACTGGATCAACACCACTGAAAATATATATTCCATCCATCACTATTTAGAACATGAAAAAGTCATTTTGGTAGTTTATCATTTAGAAGGTGAAGTTGGCAAGTTGTGGAATCTAATTAAGAATACAAAGAAATAAGATGAAATTGAATTCATGGTATGGGAGGAGTCTTTGAAAATACTTTTCCATAACAACATGCCTCATATTCTTCATAAAAAGTGTTCACTGAGCATAAAAATAGATAATAAATCTATTGATACATGTGATAAAATTTTTACAAGACCTGGAAGGTAATCTTCTTGTATTATCATCCAAACTGCAAGAAAGGTTGACTGATTCGTCAATAGATTGAAACCATGACTTATAAGGGAATTAGTAATAATATTCTTCAGTATCTATGAAGATATTTTACATTGTACTATCAATGTAGAAATACTAGTGGGATTTACATATCAATATCATGGTTTTGAGAAGAAATAGAAGATAGAGGTAAAAAAGAAAATATAAAATCCATGTTTAAAATAAGATTATCATTTCATTATGCCAAAATTATGCAATTAAGCATGGTGGACATTGTATTAGGTTGACTAGTAAATGTTCTAAGTGCAAGAAATAAGGTTATTAAGAAGTTGACTGAAAACTTAAATGAAAAAATGTTTCTAATGATGCAAATTGAGAAAAGGATATAAAGAACGCACCTCCCGCACTCCAATGCTACAAGTGATAGGAAATAATATATTATAATGACCAATAACCAAATTCAAGGAATATTGATGATGATAAACAACAAAATCCTCTATAGGGAAAATATAAAGGAATATCACATGTGATCACTATTAGTGAAGTAGAGTACAATAAAAAAGTGGTAGAATGATTGAGTGTTTATGTACTAGGATTATAGAATAATGTTTTAGAATAAAATATATGGTACAATAAAATATCTACATATTGTTCTAATGTAGTGTTTTGATAAGTATATAAGAACATATGATGAATGGTATCAGTATCAAAGAAAAGTGATTGATATATTTTTGGAAAATAAAGGAAGGTTAACCCTTAATATGCACGTAATGTTGGGATAATGAAAATAATATGTTTGATAATACTAATGAACTTGGGACACATGTGATGAAAAAGTGTATTATGATATCATGGATTCAGTTTATTGATTATTAGGGATTTATGGAATGTGGATAGTGTAAATTTTTGAAAACATGCATATTTTCACTAATGTTTTATAGTATTTGTTTTATTATTACCATGTTTCAAGAGAATGTGTGGTAATATTTTTCACATGTTTGGTGGGTGATAATTAAGAGCTGTGTCATGTTATTTTTTGGATTAATGATAAGTTGAAATTTTAAATTTTGTGACATCCTTTCGAAAGTTTTGAAATTTAATATTTAGGAAGGATAATGAAGGTAACCATTTATGAAAATTTTTGATGTTTTTGAGATTTAATTATTGTCATGGAATATGAGGATTTATCAATATTGGATAACCTATGTTTACCTTTTTTTTATTCTAGCGTATCATTTTCTAGATCTCATGACCTTCTCATGCAAAAGGAATGAAAAATTTATCATCATTTCATTAAATAAGAGATGAATTGAAAATTGATCAATGAAAAACAAAAGGATGAGTTTATGATTAATCATCTATGTATATATTCTTATAAAAAAATTATTCAACTATTAGGAAAGGATCTTGAAACCAAATAATTTATTATATTACCTTCTATTTCGATGAATTAAATGGTCCCATAGATCATTACAAATTTATGGATTTTTAGTTTTTAATTTTCTTCTGATCATGTTCTATATTAATCCCTAACATAACATGATGGTTTTCTTTCTCTTCCATGTAAATGATTTGACTTTACACATATATTATCCAAATTATAGACCCTATTATTAGTTACTTTGGGTACCCATTATTTTACAACTTTTCCTTTATTTTTGAAAAATGATTTTTGTGGTTTTTCCTTTTAGGATATGGGTTTCTATAAAGGAAACATTCAAGTATTAAACCTTTTTTTAACCTAGCTGAATTTTGGTGGAGAAATTTTTTTAAGGGGGTATAATTTAAAACCATGATATTAATTAATTTTTTTGAATTAATTTAATTATTATTATATTTTCTGCTACATGCAATACTGAATTGTCTTGCATTACATGCATCACTGTGTTTTTGTGAAATAATGAATTATTATAATTATTTAAATGAGATAGTTATAATCAAGCCATTAAAAAAAGTAATACTAATGTTACTATATAATTTCTTATTGTTTTTCACATAAATAAAAAAATTATAATAAAAATTATAATTTTTTCCAATGAAATTATATTTTTCAAAATAATATTTTCTTAAAGAAACTACTTATATATCCATATTTGAATAATAATAAAATTAATTTTTGACACCCTTAGAAATTGAATTTGATAAAATAAATATCTCTTTTCAATTTTGAATGTAAATATTATCTTAGGGTGAATTTTTAGTATTTTTATGAGAAGTTTCATTTCTTGATGAATAGTTTAAAATACTACCTTGTTGTTAAAAATTGCCTTTTTATTTAATAAATTATGTGAATATATATTAATTTTCAAAGTCACTGTAGTTCAATTAAAAATAAATTAATAAAATTTATGTAATTTTAATCATTTCTATATTGAAAATAGATAAAACAATTATCGACCTTTTAAATGTTATTTTTTCCCACCTTCTCTCTATGTTTGTAGGATTACTGTTAAATATAATTTTGTCTTGTCTGTGATTTGAATTTCAAAAAATTGATGTACATGGTTTTTATAAGTAATAAATATAGTGTCTTATAGGATCAACTTAATTATTAGATTTATGAATTGTAAAAATAGTAATTTGTATTTATTTTCCACATTAAAGGGTAAAGTATGTAAATAATGGTAAAATTAATATTATAATATTACAAATTTCCTAACACTTTCCCTAAATAAATTATATGAGTGGGTTTTACCCAAAATCATCCTTTTTTTCAAAATTATAACCTTCATAAACTACTTTTGTGAGAGAATGAAATTTATTATATTTTATATAAAGATAAGTTAAAAGTGTCAATCCCATATTTTTAATAACCATATCATTTTTTATTTAGAGTAATAAAAAATAAAAATTAGACTAAAAAATGTAATTTGAAATATAATATTCTTACCAACATCATGATAATTAATTTATAATTTTTAATGATAAAATAATTAACTTAAATGAAAACACAAAGATGATGTAATAATTGTTTAAATAATTAGAAATCAATTAAATGATATTAAAAATGTTACAATAAACAGAATTTGAGAGATCTATTGTGATAAAAAAATATTTATTGATTAATTTGACATGTTAGTTATGCTATAAAATTCCTCTTTCAAATTTATCTTGTTTTTTGGAATTCTTATAATAAGAAATAATAAATAGTGTCAAAAATGACATTAAAGATATTTTAAAATAAATAATATTTTATTTGATGATATAAAATATCCAAAAAATAAAATTAAACCAATATATTGTGATAAGTGTCAAAATTTCATAAATTACACATTTATTTGTAACATGGAATTTTATAGTAACTATATTAACCCTTAAAGAGTAAAAACCATGTGGTCATGGTAAGAGTTAAAAAGGTTAAATAATAATTAAAAAAAATAATAAGGATTTAAAAAATTATAAAATAAAATAAAATAAAATAAAATTATAATTCGACCCTTACAACATTAGAATCAAATTGGATTTGTATAATCAAATATTTTCCCTGAAAGTAAATTATATATTATTTAATTTCCAAGGTAGTTACAAAATATCACTCTATTGTATTTAATATTTTTTATGTGCCCACATAAATAAAAAATAAATATATGAAAGAATAGAAATGTCAATTTTTATCAGAATGAAATTATTTTAATTTTAGAATTTTATTTCAAATTTTATAAATTATATAGTTACCTAAAATAGTTCTTCAATGTTAAAAAGTATTGATTTAACTTACAAAAAAATAAAATTATAGATTTAATAATATTTGTTTTTATATATTTTGGATGAATTAATGTTTCTAATGAATTTTATAGATCTATATGATATTATAGAGATGTATGATAAAATTATATTCAAATTCCCACTTTTGCATCATTTATTTAAAGTAAAATTTAATGAATAACATTAAATTTAAACAAAATTATATTTTATTGAATGAATATATTATTAAATAATTTAAAAATAAAAAAATTGAATTAATTAGAAATGGGAAATGATATTGTCGAACAATTCTTCCCCAATTCATTTATATATCATGATATATACATGGATTGAATAAGAGTAAACGCAGTTTAGTAATGTACATTGCCCATTATGATGGTATGGGGGTGAACGTTGACTACTAACATAGTCATGGGAATGGACCCTAACTACTAAGATGGTATTAGGAGTGAACTCATACTTCTAATATATTCTTGTTAGCAATTTTGTGACTATTATAGAAATCCTTTTATATGCTTATGTGTCTGGAACATCATTGATGTCTTATTCCAATGTACGAATTTCATGTATTGTGTTCTTTATTTCATAATGAAACATTGTTTATAAACTTCCAAAAAGTATTCCATGAATCATATTCATGATCACCGATACAAAGGTAATGATATTTTTCTCCATGAGAATGTTCTTAAGAAACAATTATCGTCATTTTGTCTACATGTCTTCTCTTAAAAAGCATCTGAGATCACCCTTTTCATATGTTTCTTTTCTCCGGGATATAAAGAAAATATTTTTGTAATTTGGAGATTTTTAAGATCTTTTAGAAAATTTGAATAATGTTTTCCATGTTTCTAAAAGAACTAAACAAATACAGTCTTTGGGAGTGTTTTTATGTAATATTTTAGGTTTTTAAAAAAAAAGTGATGTAACACCCATTAACATCAAACTTGGGTCATTATAATAATGCTACCTCATATCGAGCCTTGAGCATGGCGTCCCACACAGTTTACACAATTATTATTATTGCCTTAATGTGACACCTTCATTTTTTTGCATCTTAACATGATGGCTAACCCACTACCCTGAGTGTCATGCATGATTTCCCACACTCTTATTTTGATGTAGGGAATGTAACCTATTTCATGAGCTTATAGACTCATTAGAATTGTCATGGATTTCTGAGTTATGCATCAGTCCATCCAACACTACTATTCTAGGTATTTGTCCACTTACATTCTCATGTACTTGGTTCATATAGGTGGATGTAATATATATATATATTACTAATTTTTAAATAGTGACAGTTCATACCTTAATTCTGGTCATGAGCTGAAGCAGTTAGACCTAGTAGGTGTCCCTTAGGAACCAGAGTGAGTAGTCATTAATTTATTCAACTTTTTCAATTAATTACATATACTTTCACACTTTTTAGTTATGACCACTTCTTGGATTATGAGTATACACTATTGGTGGTGGCCTATTAAGATTTGTATCTCACACCCTACTCGGGCTACCTATGGCACCCAAGAAGATTAACTCTCTGTAGATTCAAATAATGTTAAGGTCCCTGCTACATGTTTTTTATTTGCTAATTTGTAAATGAATCTTAGGAGTAGATGTTCGATCATTCTCTCAATATGCTGGTGGACCTGATTTTGTTCATTTTTTACTTTTTTATAGGATGATTTTATGCTTATCCCCTATTCCCTTTTTTACTTTCATGTCATGTATAGATGTATTAGACAAATTTTTATAGTCTTTTGGATTTTGTTTCCATTTTTTAGTTATTATTTATTCCTCTACCACACAATTTCTTATTTATTGTTTATCTTTACACATGTTTCCACTTTTTTTATGTTATTTCTTATTTCTATTATACCATTATGCTATGATGGTAAAGTATCCAACTATACCACCTTTACACCCTCCGTTCTACTCGACTTCCTCTAGTGAATGAGGAGGAGCACTTGAGGCCATGTTACCCATTGGCTCGAGCCACGGGTTAAGGGGACCTCAGATCAGGATGTGATAATGTGGTATCATATACTTTTTTCATTTTTATTACTGTTAGGGTATTATAAAGGATACAATGAGTTAATGGAAATTGAAAATGACACAATTCCTTAACGTACCACACCCATTTATAAGGGAACCCAAATAACCTAGTATAGGTAATGAAATATATTTATTATTTTATTTATTATTGACATAACTTCATTATATTATGAAACACTATATTTTGGATGTTATTATTATTGGTATAATTTAAATTTTATTTATTAACCATTGATCGATGAAATGAGGGCTTTGAATTAGACCATTCATCACTAATAGGACCACTAGAAGTGATATCCCATGCATCTCACCATGCCATGTTTAACATTCATCATTTATTTTCATATTCATATTATATTACCTTAATTATATATTGATTTATATTGAAAATTATTAAAATAATTGGAATACATAATTAATAATTAATGTTCATAACTTTACCTAAAAGTGTTTTCTTGAATAGGCTAAGGCAGAAACATTATGTAGTCAATAATGGCATGTTTAGACATATACCATTTCTTTCATGGTCTAGAACATGTTATGACGTGGGTTAATCAAATTCCAAATTTTTGTTAATAAGTTTTATGGGCCCTTATGGATCAGAAATGGTAATCCATCCAATTCAACCATTTTTAATGGGAGTTAAATATTTGAAAATGAAGAAATTTAAAATTAAAATGAATTTTAAGCATATAAAACACATCTTATATATATATTTTTTATAGTAATAAACCTAAAACTTATTTTAGTAGTGGGTTGTGGGGAATATATTATGTTATAATGGTCTGTTATAGTCACTTTCTACAACATTTTCCGGGATTTGGAATCAGGCGGAGAAGTTTGATCATTTCTATAGGATGGATCTATACCTTACTGGTTTTCTATCTATAATATTTTCAGTTTCCAAAATATCATCTGAGGCGTTAATTGGGATTAGTAGTATCATGCCAACATGATGTTCTCCTTTTTCACACCCTGAAGGGGGATATGATCATGATCATAAGGTCACAACCCCTATGTCGCTAGTGATTCATCTTGAAGTTCCACCTATGGAACCTCTTCCTATAAAATATATAAAGGAACGGACCCCTAGTTATTATATGGTTTTAATTTATGTTTCATTCAATGTAGTGTGTTATTAGACCTTCCCATAGTATGAAAATGTTTACTGTGGAATTTTTGAATTAGCATCTTCTCAACTTCTGGGGGGGTAACAGACCAGATGTTGTGGATTCTTGGATAAAATAAATCGTGTCTATATTCATGAATTTAGAGACACATCTAGAGGGGAGGGTCATGAAAGATATTTATATGCTATGCAATCCCACCAAGAAGTGGTGGGACTATATCACCTAAGAAGATCAGTATAGTGATATAGTCTAGGCAGGATTCCAGATGGTCATATATGACTATTTCTTTCCCTAGAATCAAAGGGATGATGGAGCTAGTGAATTCATGAATCTTCTGCCATGGGGTATGTATGTCATGATGTATTCTAGTCGATTTATATAAATTCAATTCTTCTCCCATACTCTTTAGGGTGATGATATGATGAACACATGTCAATTCATGGATGGGATATTATACTCTATCTGAAAATAGGTCATTGTATTTAGGTTGACTTCCATTTCTGAAATCATTAACTACGCCCTTATCATATAGAAAAAATTGAGGAAAGATTATGGTGTGAATCGTGGAGGTTCGTCACCAATATTTATTGGTACTTATTATTCTACGATATAAGAGAGTATATTGAGGATAATCAAGGATGTAGTAGTAGTCATGCCCCACATGAAGATAGTTTCTTGATCACTCAAAAATGTAGGAATCCATGATACATAAAGAATCAATTTTTAATGGATCCAGTCGAGTGTAGAGGATGCAATAGGATGGCTCACATACAGTGATTCTACAAGACATTCCCTTCAGTGACTAGTGATCGAGATCTAATCTTACTCGATGATCTGGAGTAAGGATAGTAAGATCATGGCCAAAATACATCATTAATACCAACAATCGCTCATGTGGAGGTGCCAGTCGAGGAAGAGGTAGTTATACTCTTGATTCTAATTGCCATCAAGGTATGCTAGCTCATGGAAGTCGGTTAGAGACTCAGAACCTTTTTAGATGCTAGTTAGATGAAGTCCAACCTATGTCTGAGGAGTTGATCACTATACATTCCATTATACGTGGTGTTACTCGAATAGCCTCCAGTTTAGTGTCAAATTCATTTTACACTGGTGCACATAAATCTTTTATATTTGAAGAAATCATTGAGATCAAGAAATTTTATAGTGTAAGGATGATAGACACCCTGTTAAGTATACAATTTGAGGGATTCACCATTGTTTGTATTTTTACCTTTGGATAGTTGGTTAACTTTTCATATGGTATCTTTTAATCCATTATTGGATGGGATTTGATTTAATCATCAGGATGGACTGGTCAGTTCCGTATATAGGCCATATTGACTGCTAATATTGAAGGGTAAAATTTACATTACTATTGGGTGGTAAGCACATTCATAAGGGAGAATAGGATGTCCAACATACATGAAAAGTACCTAAGAAGAAGAGGATTGAAATGTGATAGTTTATATTTCTAGTCATTTCCTCAATGACTAGGGGTTATGACCTTCTATTTTCCCTCCCATTGTGGAGAAATTTATAGACATCTTTCCTGATGACTTGTGTGGTCTACCTTCAGTGTGAGAGGTAAAATTCACCATTTATCTTGTTTTATGAGTAGTACTAGTGACCATTCCTCCTTATATGATGGAATATAAGGAGTGTTTGAATCTCAAGAAACTATTGGTGGGTTTAGAGGCTAATGGAATTATACAGCACTGAACTTATACTTTGGGTTAACTATTCATTTTTTCCAAGAAGGAAGGAGGTATCCTTAGTCTTTATGTGGATTAACATTTCTTAAATTATCTCGCAATAAATAATTGGTATCCACTACATAGAGTAGATGACCTCTTCAATCAGCTTCAATGAGTGAAAGTGTTTTCAAAGATGGACTTGAGTTTGGGAAAACATCATGTTCATGGAACGACTCCATAAATACCCCACACAACTTTTTGTAGTAGGTATGTTCTGTAGGAGTACCGGTTGATGTCATTCAAGCTCATGAATGCTCTAGTAGTATTAATGTCTCTTATGAATTAGGGATTAAACCTGTATCTAGATTTATTTGTGGTAGTCTTTTTTGATGATATATTGGTATTTTCATGCTTCATACACCACCATGAAAACTGTCACGAGATTTTGTTTAATACAATAAGAGGGATCATATATATTCTAAGATTAGTAAATGTTACTATTGGATTGAAAAATTTCACTTCCTAGGTCATATAATCTCAAAGTTTGGAGTTACAATAGACCTAGAGAATGTGATAATAATAGTTTACAATAAGAATCATTATAACATATTTTATATTTAGAGTTTATTGAGGATAACAAGGTATTATATACCCTTTATTGGTTATTTATCATGCTTTACATCAAAACTTATAGGCTTGACAATGTAGGGTGTCAAATTTGTAAGTTCAGAATATTGTAAAGTATTTTTTCTGGAGTTGAATTGTCATTTTACTTCAATGTTGATACTCTTTATGCATGAGCATAGTATAAGTTATACTATATACCATGAAAATTAAGGTATCATTCTAGGATCTAATACAATTTTCGGAGGGCGACTCATCATATACATGTCACATCAGTTGAGGCCTCACGAGCAGAATTACCCAATGCATGTCCTCAACGTATCTACTATAGTTCATTATCTATGTGTAAGTTCTATTTTAGGATATTTGTATCCCTAAAAGGAGGAGGGGTAAATCAGTTACACTTTTTATATTATTCTTATTTACTAAGAAATAACCTTTCCCTCCGGTTAAGATTTCAGTCCCTGCTAAAAAACAAATCAAACACACATCCAGAGGAACACAAGTATTTACAAGGTTCACTAATCATCAAGAATAGCTACGTCCTTGGTGTGTTTTGGAAATAATCCAATAAAACACAATCCATTAGAAAAATTCATTTTATGTGCAATACAATGAGTACGATAAAACCTTTCAATTGTGTATCACATTGAAAACAATACAACAGTACTATTTATCTCTCTAGTACAAATGATATAATATAATTTTCCTATAACTAAACATTTTCTTGTGAATAATGATCATCTATAAACAACATAAACGTTATAATAATGTCTTCACTTTTTTATCCAGAATATCATAATACTTTCCATGTTTTTTTGTAAATGAAATACCAGTACCAAATTACCAATAAGAAAATCCCAGTATGAAAATTCCAATATGAAAATCACTGTATGAAAATCCCAGTACAAAAATCCCAGTATGAAAAATCCTAGTCCAGAATCCCAGTACAGAAATCCTAGTATGAGAGTCCCTATAAAAAATTCCATTATGAAAGTCCTAGTATGATTTCTCCAATATGATTCTCCCCAATCCGAGATATATATAAATATGTCCGAATAAGGATTAGACAAATCTACACCTTTTCTGTCCTGAGTATGTAACACTCAGTCTGATACCCATTCTACCAGAATGCAATATTCATCTAAAGACAGTGTTTTATATGCATATAAGGACCAGATCTAAATACAATCTCTTCTTATTGTATCTTGAAAAAATACTTCGTTAGGAAAGAAAAACCTGAAAAACCTCTTTCATGTGATATAAATACCGAGCTTCTCTCCCCTCTTTCATGAGAAATCAATGTCACATCAAAAAACAAAGTGTTATTATCCATTTTTAGGAAATAAATAATGGTTTATGTAGTCTCTTGAAAAGGTTTTACCGATTCACCAACATTCCATAATATTCAATCTTCCTTAAATATCAAATCATTAATTCAATCATTCAATTGCTCATAAAATCCTGGAATTTATTTTAAATATTCAGCCTTCATTGAATTTTGGATCTTCTATTCAATTAATATTCATTTAGTCTTTCTAAATAAGTTTCAATATGATTCCAATTTTTCATTCTAATTTTCCCTGTATTATTTTTTCATTATTAAATCCTAGTACAATTTTTTCATTATAAAATTCCAGTATGATTCTTTCATTATGAATTCTTAGTACTATTTGTTATGTATGATTTCATCATTATGATTTATTTAGTAAGAATTATTCTATTTGGTTTTTAATTATAAAGTCTTCAATACAATTTCATCAGTAGGAATTATTTAGTGTGAATTAATTAGTATGAATTTTTCAATATGAATTCATTAATATGATTTCTTCAGTAAAAAATCTTCAGTAGAATCTTTTTCATCCTTAGGATCAGTAATATCTTTTTATTCATGATCCTCAATAACATTTATTTCTTCTTGAGCCTCAAATAACTTCCCTTTTTTTGATCATCCACATCAACCTTTCCTTCCTGAGCCTTAGCAACATCCTTTTCTCTCGTCAACATATTTTCTTTCCTAAGCCCTAGAAACATTCTTTTCATACACAACTTTCATCAAAATATTTCTGTCCTCACATTTTTATTAATAAAGCTTGTATCATATGTTTTACAACTAACTTATGATTTATGATAAAAACAAAACACCAAAGCATGATCATTTTTATCAAATCCATGTTGAATCTGATTACAATTAGTACCTCATTATGATATTCTTTCATTATACACCCAAGGTGAGTCTGATGAAAACCTTTTATTAAAAAACATCTTCTCAATATGATGTGATTTATTAAATAAAGTGAGTATTATTTTCAACAAAATCAATGTGATTCATAATTTATTTCTTCTTCTCTAAAAAACCTTCCACCAAAAAATGTCTTTCCGATTATTATAGTGAATTCATTTTTCTGTAGCTTATAAATTTTTATCAATATCCCAATCTAATGGAATTTATTGACTCATCCACATATTATGCATCCAATTGAAAAATATATTCAATGCATATATCCATCCATTACCATATTCTCAATCTAATATTTTTGTTCAATATAATCAACATACAAATCTATTGACTACAAATATAACAAAAACACAACTTCTTCCTAGAAATATTCCCCTTACTATTCATTGTAAATGCCTACATAAATCACTTTGACCACTTAAAAATAATAATTTGTGTTGTTTTATTTTCTATCATTTTCTTCTCTTTATTAATTTATTTCTCCCCTATTACTTTTATAACCCCTATCTCTTATCTATCCCCATTTTTGACAATCAATTTCAAAGGGGACATCATAAAAAGTTTCTTCCTTATTAATAAATGCTCTCTATTTCTAGGGGTTGGAACTTTTTTTCTCTGAATCCTGAAATTTTTCTTCAATATAGTTATCATATGATTTTCATTATATATAACCTTTAACTAAAAAAATCTATTTCTGTGCAGGAGGAATCGATGATGAAAACCAGAGTGAATAATAGAGGTTGTCAATATTTTCCATTGCACAACTTTCATATAATAACCTTTTCATGATTCTCTAAAAATTTTCATTATTGGGGGAATCGATGAATGAATTTATATATGATAAAAGTAAAAGGAACCTGTAACAATCCAGGAATTTTTGAAATATATTTTTTTAAATTAATTTAATTTTTTTATATTTTTCATTTCATACAACACTAAATGTAGTTTTTTAGTAATTAAAACATTCCATTTATATGAAACCAGCTTATAATATTTTTCTCACAACACAACTTGTTGTACGCTATACATAAAAATACAGTCAGCACAAATTTCATGAAATATTGTCTTTCCTCGATGGCTTGCATAACAATCAAGAACGAGTGTTACATAACTATAATATATTATTAAAAATATTATTATTATGAGATATAACCTAGATAATATGTTTATTGATATTAATAATATTTACTAAATTATGAAAATATAATTTAAACGCAAATATAAAATGAATTCACTGGTTACAGATTAGTTATAAATGAATATAAAGGGAAATATTAATATTATGGTCAAAAATCTCATATAACCTAATAAATTAAATTAAGTAAAATTATTGAGTGATATTAATGTAATATATATAATATATATTCAATAAAATATTTTTTATATTCATCCAAAATATTTTATAGACCTAATATAAGAACAAACCCAATTTTATTCCTAAAACCCAATATTTTTATTACGACAATTTTACCGCCTTTTAATAGAGAACCCAATTTAAATCCTAATTTTGGAAATTTTTTATATTTTATAGGTGAAAATAAATTCCTTCTTTTAAAGAGAAACATAAAATTATTTTAGGATATTTTATTGTAATTTTCCTTTAGGGTTTCATTTTTTAAGGAATAGTTAAAATACTATATTTTATTTCATATCTTCTTCTTCATTGAATATATTTATATAGTGAAATTATTTTTTAAATTGTATTAATAGGTTAGTTATATAATATTTTAATCAATTTATCAAATTAAGTTATTTAATTCAATTTCACTTTTAAATTGGATATAAAAACATAGCAAACATTTGGATGGTTTTATTTTAAACACCAGTTGTGTCGTCCCATCAACATGATTATTTTTAAATTAATTTCTAGCACAACTATGAATATAATTTTTGAAAAAGACATACCATATTTGGAATAATCATAAAACATAATTCCTTATAAGGTCAAATTTATTATTGGAAAAAAATATTAATGAATGTGATTAAAATTAATTACATCGGTTAAGAGAAAAGTAGGTTAATAAAGTAAAAAACCTTAAATATAATGCCTAAAAGGACGTAGACACTTGTAAAAAACCATCTTTTTAGACATATACCTACCATTAACCTTCAAATATTGAGTTTTTTTGTTGTTATTACTTTTTTTACGGTAAAAACATGGGTACAACTAGCTTGTTTTAAAAAATTCCAAATGTGTCCTTTCCATTCCATATAAAAGCTCCACACCTCTACCCACTTATTCACACCATTAAAGACCCATGGATCACCCAAATATACTAATATGAGCTCAAAAATTTTCTTATTTAATACTTTAATCTTAACTTGGGCACAATACAACTCAAGGAATCCCTTTATCTCAAACCAAAAAGAGTTACCCAATTAGGAAGTAACGTCTTCTCTCAAGAACCTTTCCATTATTTTCCTTCCCCACCCCGCCACTATATTTATTCCATTATAGTATAAAAACACTAGTATTAAAAATATACTAGGATTTTTATGTCAATAATTATATCTACACTAACACACAACTCCATCTAATGGATATCAAACATATTGTTTCTATGTATGGTGAACTATTGCCTATAGAAACGAGGATTGTTTGTTTTTTCCTTTACCTCCAATAATGGTGGCCATTATGATAAAAAATATGTTTATATACATTATATATAATATTTATTATGTATATAATATTATATATTCCTTTAACAAAACACATATTTTTACATTACATATGGTGTAATTATGATAATTTCATTTCAGGAAGTGTGGACTACCGCTCTTGTAATGCGATGTGATTCATTCAGACACCACATAGAATGTATTAATGATTTATTTAGTGAAATTATACAATTTATATAAAATTATAATGATTATTTAATGATATTATTTAAATATAAACTTATATATCATTTTCTTTCATTCTCTCAATAGGATAATTAATAACAAAAACAACGTTCATGCGTATGTGCAACTTACGATCTCTATGAATAGAGTATTCCATTGACATAATTATTTATGATGTTGATTATTATAATATAAATAAACTTGATATAAATGATATTTATATCATTATTTAAATTATATAATCATTATATAAGTATAAGTACCAATTATATAACAAATTAAGACACATACGAAGAACAAAGAGACTATTACCCAAAGTGAAACCTTAACATAGGATCATTAACATGCGGGTTATATAAGGACATAATCAAACACTATATTGTATTATATATATATAATTATTATTTTGTGAATGATGTATAATAAACTAGTATTTATTTTACCAGATTCTTATACAAGTACAAAGAGAGTCAAGACACAAGGTAAGGGGATTTCATCTCACTTTTTATTTCCGTGAGATACATGTTATGTTTTCCACTATTTAATTTTGTGTTGTAAATGTACACGAGGTAAGGGAATTTTATCTCAATTTTTATAGGTATTAAAATGTCCATTTTATTATCCTTTTTAATGGGGATTAATTTTCAAAAGTTACTGAATCTTTAAATATGATTTGTCTCAATTCTTATTCATTGAGACTCGTGTTTTGTTATGCACAAATACTCTTTTTTATGTGAGTATACTAATATTTTACATGTTTTTTCATTAATATCATTATTTTCATTATATTTTAAGATTCAGGTTATATAATGTTCTTACAAGAAGAGTATTCCCCCTTGTAAACAAGTGGTAATATTCTTTTGAAATTATCTCAATGTGTTTCAAGATTTTTAATGATTATGTGTCATTGATGAATTAATATGATACATATCTCAATAATATTCTTGAGTTTAATTATACTATCTGTATTCAAGATATATCCATGAGTTATTACAGTTTTTTCCTCTATTTGGTAGTTTAGATAATAAAGAAATGTTTTTAAGAATAATCTAATTGTATCCCTCTCATCAGTCGGAACTCTATGTTATTTCAAAACCATGTTTTAAAAAATATTTTCAAACAATCCTTGAATATAATTTTCATAGAAAATGATTATTTAATTTTTTTAAGGTTTTAAAATATTTCATTATATTTTTTAAATGTTATTTTTAAAATAATGTAGTTTTAAATTTTTTTCATTATTTCTTTAATTATTTTCAATGTTTCTTCCATAAAATGATTTTCAAATTGTTTTCAATAGTTCTTCATATGTTTTCAAAGTGTCTTTAATGAAAAAAGTTTTTTAAAAAATATATTATAAATGTTTTCAATGAAAAAGGTTTTCAAAATTATTTCATGTATTCTTTATAAGTTTTCAAGGTACTTTCTATAAAATTAAATTTCAAATGGTTTTAAGTATCCAAAATATTTTTTCAATGAAAAAAGTATATTTTCCTCAATATATGTTTTTTTAAAGTAATTGATCAATTATTTTTCATCTATGAAGCCATAAGATTATATTACTCAGACATTTCAATGAAATGATCCAATGGTTCCATTCATATTAAGTATTGAATTGTTTATATCATGGATGAATAATTATTAAGACACGCATTTCACATCCACATGTTATATGCTTTTGAAACCCACTTCTCTTCACGGGTTATGCTTTCATGAAGTCATTACTAACCAATATCTTTCATTGTTTATGATTTGATGAAATGTTAATGATACCCATTTCATTTCATGGGATATTATTTGATGTTTATAATCCATATCTCTTTTTTATGGGTCATGATATATAGAATATTTTTTAATTTTTGGCATATGTATGAATGAAGTTATTATGAGAAGGGTGGGGCCTATATATACCTTCAATGGATTCGGTAATGATGGATGACTAACAAGTATAAAGGTTAGGTGTGTACCTAATTACATGTTGACAATTTTATGAGTGAACCTGTGAATGTGTTCAGAACATAATGCATTGACTTGGTTTGATATCCATGAGTTATAGATAAACTTGATTACCTTTTCACAATGTTATGAATGAAATATATTACATGTTCACAATGTTATTGATAAACTATGTTTCATGTCGATGAGGTTATGTGTGAACCTGATTACATGTTAGAAAATTTTATCCTCGGACCTAGTTTCATGTCTAAAAGTTGATTATGGGGTCTAATTTCAAGTTCCTAACTTAATGAGTAAACATATTTCTATGTATACATGTTCACAACCTTATAAATAAAAATGAATGGAATAAATTCAATGTATTATTCCTATACAATTCTTTCATGAATAATAATATTAATTCCCTTATGATCTATGTCTTATGAACAAGAAATATTTTTTATGATATCTAATATGAAGTGTATGATCTTAAAATGTTATTATTAAGTCCAATTCCCTTTTTTCATGTTATTATTACATATTTCATTTATTTACTCTTACTGACCATCTGAGCTGACCACTTTCATATGTTTTCTTTTTCTAGTACATAATGAACGGTTGTAGGTAGAAGTTATAGAGACCCATACTTGACGTACATGGAAATTACATTACATTTTTGGAATACTTAATACATAACAAAAACAATCACATAAGGACCTTCATAGTATAGTGTCTTTGGAAACTCGGAAAAATAATATTCTAATCATGTTGAATGATTTTCAACATCTCCCATAAAGATCTTCCCCTTTTGTTTTCTTACCCAAAGCCTTTGTTTATATCCCGGGGAAAAGAAAACATAAAAAGGGTGATCTCAAAATTCTCAGTAAGGGTATACATAGAGAACATAAAACAATCCTTAAAAATTTGAATTCAAAAACTTGAACATAAAATCTCAACATCAAAATCATGAGCAAAGACATAAATCTTGGAAGTACGTAAGGAATATATCATAAAGGAACATTAATAATGATAAAATAACATGGTAATAAAACTTTTAATTGTGGGAAAACATTAAGCACACGATATGATTTACAAAGTAGCCAAGGCATTGCTGCCAAGACCATCATAGTGGACAATGTCCCTTTCTGAATCGAGTTCACTCCTCGTTCTAGTCATGTATCACTAAACCAGATTAACTTACCATTCCAGCCATGTATATATCATGAGATATAAATCTTTACCCAATGCATTGGAGGGAGATATAACTCCCACCCATCTCATAATGAAATCATTCTTTCCTATGCCACAAAATAAACATACATCATTCATAATAACCCAACAAATAAAATGTGTTTCATAAACATCATCCCATCATAACATAATCCATATAAAAGAAATGGATATCATTTCATTATAATAAAACTAAAACCATGTAAATAATAGATAAATTATACTTGAAACATAAACATACTTAATAATTTCATCTTTTATGGAAAATAGTTTTGATAAAACACTTGTAATGAATTTTTGAGGAAAATATACTTTCTTCTTCAAAATAATTTCCTTTTCTCAAAATGCCATGAAATTTTAAAATAAAAGGATTTTTTTGAAATTAAACATGAAATTTTGTAGAATATTCTTCATTGAAATAATTCCTTATGAAACAGTAAAAATTTGTTAATGCCATATATGTTAAAAAAACATTCTCCTCGTACTTTTGTCGGAAAAGTCAAAAAGTTCCTTGTATGGTAAAAAAAGAAATATTTCATTCCATAAAATGTGGTAAAATTAAAAAATGGGTAAAAAGGACATTAAAAATACATGAAAACTTTTTATAAGACATGTACATGGATGATAATAATAACCCCAGTAAATACTTACGTAAAAGAAATCTCAGATAAAAATGAGATTTGCAAAATTATCCCTTACCTTAGTTATGATATGCTTCGTACGTATATGATACTCCGGTATAATGATTTAAATAATGTCATTGAATTGTTATGATATCATATATGGTTCACTTATGACTTTATATTACCGATTCTTTTTTAAATTATATGTTAAAGTAACATTTTAGGTAAAATCATTTTATTTATCGTATGTGTTTGGACTTATTGTTCTTGATATTATTATTACTTATATCATCTTTTACTTACTTACAGAATGTAAATCATGATTTATATATCACATATATTCAGTATATATATATATATAATAGATAGATAAATGAAATGAAATACCCCGTTCATGGAGACAGTAGGTCGTACGTACACATGAATGTTGTTTTCCTTTCCTTATTGACTTGAATTGAAGTAAGTAGATGACATATATATATACATAAATCCACTAGCTTTATCATGTCATATATTTCATTATTATTCATTATATATACTTTATAATCATTTTTGAATGGTTAACATGGAGAATGAATCTCATTGCATCGTGGAGACGGTAATCCGTATGTACGCACGAGCGATGATATCGAACCCATAATTATTAAATTGAATTATAGTGGATGATATAATATCTTAGAATCAATATTATTTATAATAACTACATATATTTATTCTTTACACCATTATACCCATCCATGTAAGGTGTTGGTGGAAAAACAGATTACACCACGGCGTGGAGACGGTATTCTGTACGTATGCACGCATGGTGATTTCATTTTTCGTATGATGAATAGAAAGTTAAATGGGGTTGTTTCATATTTATAATAACATATCAGTATATTTGTGATACTGATGTTATTACATTATAATGAAACAACTAAAGAAGAAGAAGTTGAGGAAGAAATAAACTTGAAAGAATCGGTATAAGAGATTACCTCTTCTTCGACGCACATCTTTTAAGCTTCCTATAAAGGCACTAGAGTTTGTCTTTTGAGGAGAAACAAACCTCTATAATGTTTCTAGGGAAGTTTCTAAGGGAAATGTTCTGGGTTTGGCTGAGATTTAAGGCTAAAAATTATGAAAATAGAAGAGGGAGGAGGTGCCCTTTTATAAGGGAGGAGAGGGGCACTTTATGAAAAACCTAAAATATTATTTTATTATAAAGTCATATTCAGTTTATAATGGCGAAAAAGTGACTTATTTTGAATATAAAGTAGGGATGGGTCGAAATAATTTCAACCAATAGTTTTAAGTAATGTTTAGGTTATATTTTTAATCTTATCATTTAGATTTAACTCTAAATTAAATAATATAACTTTTATTGTGTCTTTTTGTTTTCTTACACTATATGGTTAATAAACATACTATAACAATCCAAAAGAACCCCAAGTGGTTACTTATTAATATATATAACATTATATAAGTAATTTTTCTGAAACATATATTTTTAGAATTTGAATGACAATTAATAATATAATAATTTATTTAAAAACTATTTTATGTCAATTTTGACACTATTTGGTAATTGATTTTTGTAAAAGTCATAAAAGCATGATTAGTTATAACAAAGTAAATTTAATATATTATAAAATGTCACATTAACCTTAAAAAATAGTTTAATTCATAAAAAGTCTCAAATTACATTTATTTGTGTATTTATTACATCAATTCTGTTAATATTTCATTAATAAGGTAATTACTGCATCATCGTTGTGTCATAAATAAATTAAATTATTTAATGTCTCAAAATTATAAATAAAATATCATTACGTAGGATATCCTTTTATATTTCTAATTAATATATATAGTTGAATTTATCTTATGTATAACCCTATATTAAAAATGTTGTAGTTATTAAACTTTAATTTTAACTCTTTTAACTCTTCTTTGAATTAAACAATAATAAATGTCATAATCTAATCAAAGTGGACCTAAATGATAATATTATATTCCTAAGGTTGTTTTTGGTCAAATTATACATATCCAATAGAATTAGGACATATGTTAGGGTAAAAATGATATCATTTTTACCTTTAATTACCCTATTTACTTTTAACCGTGATAAATAAAAGTAAAAAGTTACTATTCACCAAAAATTATTTTTATCTTATTGAACCAAATTTTACTCCTTGATATTAACCATTTCTCTTAGATTTTTTAAATTCCACTCATAGAGGCGGTAAAATTAATATTTATGTGAATTTTTAAATGCTCATAGGAGGTGGGTAAAAGTCAGTAAAAATTCAATAAAATTTTTATATATCTAAAACTATTATAAAATGACTCAAATGAATTACATTGAACTTATATAGTTATTATGTATCTATTTTTATCTAAATTAAATTTATATAAAATAAATTATTATTTAAATAAAAATTTCTTTTTAACCAATAACTCAGTGTTTTTAAATATTCATCAAAAAATTAATGTTTTCTGAAAAATACCAAATATTCACCCTAGACTAATTTCAATATTCGGATTCAAAAAATTAAGTTCATTTTGAAAAATAAAATTTATAAAATTTCAAAAAGTGGGTATTACTATTTATAATAGCTAGCTCATAATAATATTATATTAATATCCCATTTAGTGAAACTCGGTATTGCGTACAACACACGCTATCGAGGAATGTTTCTCTGGCGTGCATCACAAGCCTAGAATAGTATTTGCATATACTCTAAGATAATATAGTGTTGTGTATAGCGCAAGCCAATCTTGGTGTAACGTACAACACAAGACATCAATGAAATTAAAAAGAATATTTCTCATAAAATCTCATGGTGTTACATTCTACCCCCCGTAAATTGAATTTCCCCCTCAAAATTCACTAGGGTTATAAATCATTTACAACAAGAAATTTTCTTTCATAGAAACCCACATCGTAAAAAAAGAATTCTAAACTTAATTTTAAAAACTAATTTATGAAACGTAATAGTTACCCAAATTAACTTATCCCTAGGATTCCACATAGGAGAACATAGGTGAAAATATAGATATGGAAGAGAAATCTTACCTTCAGGTTCTGATTGAGAGTGGTAGAGAACATGTCTATGAATAATCCAACAATCACAAAGCCATAAATTTGAGATGATCTAAGGTACCATCTGATTCATCAGATATGAGAGGACTAGGACAAAATTTTTGGTTTTCAAGATCATTTCCCTAACTTTGATGAACTTTTACATAAGGAGAAATACATTATTTTAGTGTAATATCATCGTTGGTCATTACATGAACAATTTCCACTTCATCTCTATTTAAAGAAATGAAGTTGAATTTTTCATTCATGAAGTGTTAGCAGATCATGCGGTAGAATGATAAGTCATCCCATCTGTTTCTATCACAAAAAGGTTAGCATAAGTTATTAAATATAAATAAATCCATATATGGTGAGATTAATCGTATATGATTCCAAAAATGGACTTATACTTCATCTATCATAACGATTAATAAAATAATACTAGTTTCAACTAACCAGTGACTTTCTGTAGGCCAGTGGTATGCAATAAAGGTCTTTCGCACTTTGGTTGTGGGTTAGATTCCCGCAACCTTGTCCGACGAGACAGGTTTTCACCCATCCTGCAGGATGTACATTTTTCTAAAAGTACACTATTATAACATTCCAGAAATAATATTGATTTTTTTTCTATTATTAAACTATACTATATGATTTCCAATATAATCCATTCCAATCTTTAGTCTTATCCAAAATACATATGACCAATATCATAGTATAGAGAAAACGATTACTTGTCACATAACAAGAACGTGAATACCATCATTTATCCCCTATATATCATAAGATATATCGTGTTGGTCACATTCCAAACATGTGAATACCTTAATCATGTATTCTTTTGAAACATAAATTACAATAGATCCTTAGTGAAAACATGTGTACTGTCAAAAGATAACTCTTTCCACATACCAAAATCCCAAAATTTCTATATACTCAAACCATGATATCACTTTGTTCTTATATCAGTCATGAGGTCATGAATACTATCAAACATTTAATTTTATCCTTATCCCTTTATTATGCACATATCATCTGCGTTTCAAAATATTTGAATCACTTTTCCTGGTTACCGGTACCATATAATTATTAAAAACCACAATAAACCAATACATAGATATTCCAATATTCCACAATACCATAAATGAGATTATAATCATTCCACTACATCATTTTCATACTCAACATCGCCAATAGTGATCGCATGTGACTTCCCTTTGTACTTTACCTTAAGATGTTGTTGTGGTCGATCATTATTAAACCTTGGATTAGGGCATTGGTTAGAATAATGACCCATTTCCTTGCACTTGAAGCATTGAAGTGTTGGTGGTGAATTCTCTGTAGTCTTTTCTCGATTATCATCATTAGCTACAATTTTCCCATTACTTAGACACTTAGATTCTTTATGAACTTCTTTTCCACACTTGAAACATTTTCTAGTACCTATTAGACAATCTCCACCATGCTTCTTTCCACACTTTGAGCATAATGAAACATTCACATTATTTTCACCATTGTTCTGAGATTTTTCCTTTGAACTCCATCTTTCGTTTCTTATCAAAACCATGAGATGGATATGTAACCCCAAATTCTATTTTAACCTTGATAGCACAACAAAAAATTTCTTTATAGCTACTGAAGTCTCTTATAGCTAATGCCCTTCAACGACTTGGTTTTAAGCCACTGAAGAATTGACCATCTTTACTTTGAGGTTGGATGATAATGCCAGATGCATACCTTGGAAGACTTGTAAAATCAATTTTGTATATACCAAGAGCTTCATCATTCTTTTGCTTAAGCTCAAGGAACTCATTTTCCATCCTTGTTCAATGAATACGAGGGAAGTACTTGTTGAAAAATAAGTTCTTGAAGTCATCCCATTCCATGGATTAAAATTCATCTTGGGGCCTTGTATTGTTAACTAGAGTCCACCACTGGTCTGCTCACCTTATAACTGGTAAACAACAAGAATGAATTTTTCATACCTTGAACAATGAAGTATCCAAAATATCTTTTCAATGGTACTAATCCATTGTTCAACAAAAAGTGGATCAGAAGACCCACTTAAAGAATGTTGACGTTGCCTCATGAAGGACTCAATAGAATATTGTTCCTTTCTTTGCTCATTTGGAAGTCTAGAATGATTCATAGCTTGTGTAAGTATAACAATACGATTTTTCACTCCATATACGACAACATTGGTTTTTTCAGGAGGATAATCCTTGCATTTTCCATTACATTGATCAACACGGTTCCTTCAGGTTCCAACCATCGTCTAAAACCCAAAATGAATAATGTGAGGCAAAATTCATGATGGGGAAAACAACATAATAAAGGGGGGTACCTTCAATATATAACATCTTATGTTTAATTCTAATATCGTTACCATAATTCTTGGACTATTACCTATACGTATACATAACATTAGGGACATCCTTAGGCATACCTTAGAAATATCTCTAGGGATCTCACTAAAGCTTTCTCATCCTAGTTTCCAAAGGTTGACTAAAACATTCCTCTGATACCAATTGTAGAAACCCAAGAATGATGTACATGGAAGTTACATTACTTTTTATCAATACTTAATACATTAAAACAAACAAACACACAAGGACAGTAATAGTTTAGTGTCTTTGGAAACTCGGAAAAATAATCTTCTAATCATGGTGAAAGATATTCAATATCTCCCATAAAGATCTTCCCATTTTGTTTTCATACCTAAATCCTTTCTTTATATCCAGTGGAAAATAAAACATAAAAATGGTGTGCTTAAATGCCCAGTAAGGGTAAACATAGATAACATAAAACAATCCCTAAACATTTGAAAGAAAAAACTTGAACATAAAATCTAAACATCAAAATCTTGAGCAAAGACATAAATCTTGGAAGTATGTAAGGCATATATCATAAAGGAACATCAATCATGATAAAATAGCTTGGGAATAAAACATTTAATTTTGGAAAACCATTAAGAACATGATATGATTTCCATAGTAGCCAAAAATATCTTAGTGAACAAAGTCCCTTTCTGAATCGAGTTCACTCCTCATTCCAGTCCTGTATCACTGAACCAGATTAACAAACCATCCAAACATGTATATATCATGAGATATAAATCTTTACCCAATGAATTGGAGGGAGATATAGGTCCCACCCATCTCATAATTAAATCATTCTTTCATGTTCCACAAAATAAACAAACATCATTTATAATAAACCAACGAATAAAATGGGTATCATAAACATCATCCCATCATAACATTATCTATATAAAATAAATGGATATCATTTCATCATTAGAAAACTCCAACCATGTAAATAAAATGTATATTATACTTGAAACGTAAACATAAGTAATAATTTCATCTTCGATGGAAAATAGTTTTGATAAAACACTTGAAATAATTTTTTGAGGAAAATATCATTTTTTCATCAAAATAATTTTATTTTCTCGAAATTCCATGAAATTTAAAAAAAGGATTTTTTGAAAATAATAATGAAATTTTTTAGTGTAATCATCATTGAAATAAGTCGTTATGAAACTGTGAAAATCCATTCGTGCTGTATAAGTGAAAAAAAACATTCTCATCATACTTATGTCAGAAAAGTAAAAAAGTTTCTCATATGGTAAAAAAAAGAAATATTCCCTTCCATAACATGTGGAAAAATTCAAAAATGGGTAAAAATGACATTAAACATACATGAAAACATTTTTATAAAACATTAAAATGGATGATAATAATAACCCTAGTAAATAGTTACGTATAATCAATCTCAGATAAAAAATGAGATTTGAAAAATTATCCCTTACCATAGGTCCGATATGATTCATATGTATCCTAGAATCATGTATAATGATATAAATAATGTCATTTACTTTTCATGATATCATATATGGTTCACTTATGACTTTATATTACCTGTTCTTTTATAAATTCTATGTTAAAATAGTGTTTTAGGTAAAATCATTTTATCTATCATACATGTTTGGACTTGTTATTATTGATATTATTATTACTTATATCATGTTTTACTTACTTCCAAAATGTAAATAATGATTTATATATCATATATATTCAGTATATAAATATATAATAGATATATATATGAAATTAAATACACCGTTCATAGAGACTGTAGGCCGTACGTACGCATGAACACTGTTTTCCTTTCCTTACTGACTTGAATTGAAGTAAGTAGATGAAATATATATATAAATAAAAAATACATTAGATTTATAATGTCATATATTTAATTATTATTCATTATATATATACTTTATAAACATTCTAGAATGGTTTACATGGAGATTGAATCTCATCGCGTCGTGGAGACGGTAATCCGTACGTACGCACGACCAATGATATCGTTCCCATAATTAATGAATTGAATTGGAGTGGATGATATAATATCTCAGAATCAGTATGATGTTATAATAACTATATATAGTTCTTCTTTACACCATTATACCCATCCAAGTAAGGTGGTGGTGGAAAAATAGATTATACCACGGTATGGAGACGATATTCAGTACGTACGCACGTGCGGTGATTTCGTTTTCTATAGGATGGATAGAAGGTGAAATGGGGTTGTTTCATATTTATAATAACATATCAATATATTAGTTATACTGATGTTATTACATTATAATGAAACAACTAAAGAAGAAGAAGTTGGACAAGAATGAAACTTGGAAGAATCGGTAGAAGAGATTACCTCTTCTTCGACGCTCCTCTTTTACGCTTCCACTTAAGGCACTAGAGTTGGTATTTTGAGGAGACCAGAACCTCTATAATGTTTCTAGAAAAGTTGAGAAGGAAAATGGGCAGGGTTTGTCCGTGAATGAAGGGTCAAAATTGTGTAAAGAAAATAGGGAGGAGGTGCCCTTTTATAAGGGAGGAGAGAGGCACTTTAGGAAAAACTTAAAATATTATTTTATAATAAAGTCATATTCGGTTTATAATGGCTCCAAAGTGACTTAATTCAAATATAAAGTGGGTATGGGTAGCAATAATTTCATCCAACAGGTTTTAGACAAGTTTAGGTTACTATTTTAAAATTATAATTTATATTTAACTCTATGTTAAATTATTTAACTGTTACCGTGTCTTCTTGTTTTCATACACTATATGGTTAATAAACATACTATAACAAGAGAAACGAACCCCAAGTGGTTAATAAATAATATATATAACCTTATCTAAGTAATTTGTCCTAACCTCATATTTTTAAGAATATAATAACAATGAATAATATAATATTTGTTTTAAAAACTATTTTATGTCAATTATGACACAATTTGGTAATTGATTTTTGTGAAAATCATAACATCATGATTAGTTCGAAAAAAGTTAATTTAATCAATAATTTCATGTAATTTTAACCTAAAAAATAGTATAATTCTTAAATAGTATCCAATTACATTTATTTGGGTATTTATTACATTAATTATGTTAATATTTCATTAATAAGGTAATTATTTAATCATCATTGTGTCATAAATAAATTAACTTTTTAATGTATAAAATTTTTAAATAAAATACAATTATGTAGGAAATATTTTTATATTTATAATGAATATTTATAGTCAAATTTATCTTATGTATAACCCTATATGAAAAATGTTTTAGTTATTAAACTTTGATTTTAACTATTTTAACTCTTCTTTGAATTAAATAATAATAAATGACCTAATCTAATCCAAGTGGACCTAAATGATAATATTATATTCATAAGATTGTTTTTGGTCGAATTATACTTATCGTATAGAATTAGGACATTTGTTAGGGTAAAAATAATATCATTTTTACCTTTAATTACTCTATTTACTTTTAATCAGGGTAAATAAAAGAAAAAAGTTACAATTCACCAAAAATTATTTTTATCTTATTAAACCACATTTTACTCATTGATATTAACCGTGTATCTCAGATTTTTGAAATTCCACTCACAGAATCGGTAAAATTATGATTTATGTAAATTTCAAAATTCTCCTAGGAGGTTGGTAAAAGACGGTAAAAATTCAATAAAATTTTTATATATCTAAAACTATTATAAAATGACACCAATGAATAACATTGACCTTATATAGGTATTATGATTACATTTTGAACAAAAATAAATTTACATAAAATAAATTATTATTTACATAAAAATTCTATTTTAACCATAAACATAGTGTTTTTCATTATTCATAAAAAAATGAATGTTTTCAGAAAAATACCAAAAATTCAACTTAGGCTAATTTAGATATTACAAATCCAAAAATGAAGTCCATTTTGACAAATAAAATTTATAAAATTCCAAAAAGTGGGTATTAATATTCATAGCAGTTAGTTTATAATAATAATATAATAATATCTCGTTTAGTGAAACTCGGTATTGGGTTCAACACATGCTATTGAGGAATGTTACTCTGGCAGCAACACAAGCCTAGAATAGTGTTTGCGTATACTGCAAGCTAATACAGTGGTGCGTATAGCTCTAGCCAATGTCGATGTAGCATACAACACAAGACATTAAATAAATTAAAAACAATATTTCTCATAAAATCTTAGGGTGTTACAGAAGTAATATTGGTGATGATATTTATGGTAGATATTTTAGATCTTTCACCATGATATAATATTTTGATTCCCAGTTTCCAAATACCCTAATATGTTATTTTCCACATGCATGTATTTTTGCAATGTACTAAATATTCATCTAAAATGATGTAATATCCATGCATGTAAAACCTGGGACTCTATAGTTAATATCAATGAAAAGGTTTATTCATCAATTAGAAACTATGAAGATAAAACATTAGTGAGATCCCTAGGTATTTTTCTAAGGATATGTCTAGGGATGTCTCTATGAATAAATATAAGGATGAGTTAATGTTTATGTAAATGTAATAGAATTTTGGATAAGGATAGAGTGATTGGGTTCCAAGAAATACATCTTTACCTGAAAACTACATGAGGATGTGGCTCCAGCATATATGTACCTAGAGGTAACAACTCCTACAAGATGTTCCAGGCCTAACTTGCGATAATCTGGTACACGCAAACAGGTCTTGTTTCACACCTAATTTGACACTCCCAGGGGATATGCTTTGGAAATTCACGCACTCTTTACGAACCACTATGAAGGACCTAAATATAGGGTCTCTATGAATAAAATTGAATTTACCTAGGGTTTCATAGATTGAGGAAGGATCAATGATTTGTACATCGTATAAGTCACTATTATTACGACTATGTGTTTTTCTACTATGATATGTAATGATCACACTAAAATTTCCTCATTTAGTGAATGATGAGAATTATAATGAACATTCATAAAATTAAATTTTTTAGATGTGGAATTTATGGGAATTTTGGGAATTGATTTATCAAGTGGAAATATAATAAAGGTAATCAGGAAGGTGGTACAAGTATTGGTTATACATATGAATATAAAGAAACTGCATATGAAAAGTAAAAGTTATGTGATGTTCTTATAGTATTTTTATATTAAACATAAGAACCATGATTTGATTTAGGTTGAGGAACCATAAGACATGACTCATATTTCATTTCATATGAAAGAGGTATTAATAAATAACATTATGAATAATGCGTAATTGTATAAGGATAATGATGTATTAATGAATTATTTATGTTTTGAAATTCCTAGATTATGTTATATGAATCATGAAATATATAAATATTTTAAATGTTGACTTTCATTAAGGATTGGAAAGGACATGTTCAATGTTTATTAAGACAATGAAAAGTGATTTCATTTTAAGGTAATATTTCTATTAAGGGAATGTAACCCTTAATTAGTGATTGAAATTGAGATAATAATATGTGGATAATGATATGTTTTATATGAATAAGTAAATTTGATGTTACAGATTACCCTGGAGCTAAAGATTTAGATAGTGGTCTATTTCTTCAAGGATGAAGTTTTTGACTTCTTGGAATTAATGAATATATCATGTAATCCTTGAAATAAGGAAGAATTATTGTTTTACAAAAGGATTTATGGTAATTAAGGTTATTACCATGCTTTAAGGGAATATATGATGAGGTTATTCAAATGTTTGAAATGTGACAACCAATGTTTACATTGTGATATATGGGGGGATCAAGGATTCACCACTTTCATGAAATTATTTCTAAAGGATTAATTTTTCATCTTTCAAAAGGGTTATAGGGTTAACCTTTTATGTAATGTTTAAGTCAATCATCTAATAATTGTTTTGAGATTAATATATTATCTCACCACATGTTTATTTATGCATATTGGTTAACCTATTAAAATAACAGGGTGTTGATGATAACTGATGATAGATGGGGTGTCATATCATGGATCTCATGATCTCTTAGTGGTTTAGGAATGAAAATTTTATCTTCCTTTTTATGAGATGATGGTGAAGTCGATCAAAAAATACAAAGGGTGAGGTTTTACAGAAATCATGAAAGTATAACTTTTCATGCAAATTAATAAACATTAGGAAAAAGGATCGTAAAATAGAATATGTTGTCATATAATCTTCGTGTCTTATGAATAAGATGGTCCCATAGGTCATCACAGATTTTTGGATTTGTGATTGTCAAATTTTTCCAGACCATGTTCTCTACCACTCTCCATCAGAACATGATAGTTATATTTTATTCAATTTCTATCTTTTTACTTTAAACCTATATTATCCTATGTGGAAACCAGATTATATGTCACATTGGGTAATCATTATAGTTCTGACATTCACTTCATAAAGGGAGTTTTATTATTCATTATTATAGTGAGGGTTTTTATAAATGAAACATTCATTTATTAAAACATTGATAACTTAGATGAATTTCAAGGGTCAAAATCATTTTAAGGGGGGTAGAATGTAACAACCCATGATTTTTTGAAATATATTTTTCAAATTACTTTAATATTTTGATATTTTTTTATTTCACGCAACACTGAAAATAGTTTTCCACTAATTCAAAAAATCATTTCAGATTAATTGGCTTGGAATATGTTACACACAACACAGACCTGGAATATGTTACATTGAAAAATAATTTTAGTATACATTACATGAATGATTTACCTTCCTTGACGGCTTGTGTGATGCGCAAGACCGAGTGTTACCTAACTATAATATATTATTAAAAATATTGTTATAAAGAGATATAACCTAGTAATTGTATTTATGGATATAAACAATGTTAACTAAATTATGAAAATATGTGGATTTCACAAATATAAGATGAATTCATTCATTACCAATTAATTAGAATTGAATATAAAGGAAGTTATTATTTTTATGGTCACAAAGGTATTTTAACTAAATAGATTAAATTAATTAAAACATGTGTGTGATATTAATTTAATATATATGATATATATTAAATTTTTTTTATATTAATATAATAGATTTTATAGACATAATTTAATAACAACCCCAATTTTATGCTTAAACCCCAAAATTTTTATTAAGGATTTTTACTGGCTTTTAATGTAAAACCCACTTTAAATCTCTATTTTTGAAATTTTATAGATTTGATATGGAAAAATAAACTTCATCATTTAAATAGAAACATAAAAATAAATTTATGATTTTTTTTGGTATTTCTCATTAAGGTTTATGTTTTTAATGAATAGTGAAAAAAACTGTATTTTATTTAAAACTGTTTTTTCATAAAATTTTATATAAGGATAAATTATCATTTAAATTGTTTTAATAGTTTATTTAGATAATAGTTTTTTCAATTAATCCTATATAAGTAATTGTAACCAATTTCGTCAAGAAATTTGTTAAAAAAATTAAATAAAATGTTTGACGTTTTTACATTAAAAAATAACATTTTCATCTTGTCAGTGGGATTAATTTTAACTTAATATCTTCCACTTTTGTAATTATAATTTTTGAAAATTTATTCCATGTTTGGAATCATCATAATTTATATTTTCTAATACAAAAAACGTTTTTGGGTAAAAAATGATTTGCAAAATTGATTAAAATTAATTATACTGGTTTAGAGTTAAATTAGGTTAATAATGTACTAAAAATTAAATATAATAAACAAAACAGACTAGAAACATGTCCAACACCCACTGGTTGAATATTATTTGTCCATGAACCATCAATTCTTGATTTTTATTTGTCTGGTATGACTTTTGTTAGGTAAAAATGTGGGTGCACATAACTTGTTTTAAAAAATGCAAAGTGTTTCCTTTCCCTTACCTATAAAAGGCCACAACCTCAACCCACATCATTAAACCTCTCAATCCCATTTGGTAATACCCCATGACTTCATGATACATTATCTTCAATAGCTATTATTTCATGCAACACTGAGTTCTGTCTCACTATGATCTATTAAACTAGTTTTTTAAAATGTTATTATGAATAGTATTAACCACATTATTAAAATGTATAAATTTCATTTTTCAAAATAGACATATTTTTTTAATTCATAATATTAAAATTACCTTAGGGTGTATTTTTTTTATTTTTCTGAAAAGTTTAAATTTTTAATTAATAGTGAAAAATATATAAATGTTGTTATAAACCATCATTTTCATTTAAATATTTATTTGATTTTAAATTTATTTTAAAACAAAAATAGATAAATAATACATATATTATTATAGTTTAGGTAATTTTAACTATTCTTATAAATAAATTTGATATAAAAATTTATTGAACTTTTGAACGTATCTTTTACCTTCTTTCACGCCACATTTACGGGATTAACAATAAACATAATTTTACCGCTCATTTGAATTTTATTTTCAAAAATGGATATATATGGTTTTTATTAGTATGAAAAACAGGGTCCAATACAATCAATATATTTTTTTTAAATAGTAATTTTAGTAATTTTATTTACATGGTTAAAGGTAAATTGGTTAATTAAAGATCAAAATATTATTATACTCATATAATGTTTACAGAACACTTTCCATAATTTAATTTTATGAGTTTTTTTAGAACTAAATTATCTTTAGGATGATTTTGGGACCACTTGGAGCCACTTGGGTGACTTTAATATATTTATTATATTACATTTAAGGAAAGTCTAATTTTTTATACTTTAAAAAAAAGTAAATTATTTTTATTATGAGGCTATATATGTGATATGGTAAAATATAAATAGTTATTATTAAGCTAATATTTTTATCTATATTATGATAATTTATTTTGAATTTCATAAAATAACTAATTAAACTAAATGGTGACCCAATTATGATGCAATAATTGATTTATGAAAGGAATAATCAATTAAATTATATTTTTAATATTAAAATAAATATAATATGAAATATATGACTCCAAAAATGAATTTTTTGGATGAAATTGACATTTTAGGGATGTGTTATTGTAGCTTATTCTAATTAATAAAGTTGTTATGACTTTAACAAAAATCTTGTATTAAATGTTGTCCAAAGTAAAAAAAATGAGATATAAAAATAAATTCTATTTTACTGAATGATATAAGAGTCATAAAAATATGAAGTTTGGAAAAATAAATTGGAGAGTGTTAAAGATATCATAAAGGATCCAACTGGGGTTGTTTTTGGATATTTAAATTAATTATATTAATCTTATAATGTAAAAAAGGCTTGTTGTCAAGGTAAAAGTTAAATTGATTATCTAAGGGTAAAATCCAAAATATATGATTAATTATATGACCTAAATGTGTATAAAATTAATTTTTTTATGGTATTTATAACAATACTCATAATATGATTGAATCTAATAACTTAGGATCCATTTTTAATTTAATTTAAATTTCAATTAAATTAATATTTTAAGATTTTACAAAATTGAACCTCACATATATTGTAAATGGGAACCTATCCTTCTATCATATCCCCCATATAAAACTATTTATCTCATCTAAACCCTAACTATTTAATCTTCCAATTTCCCCCACTTCATCTTATAGGAAATTCTTTGGGCAGAAAGCCAACCTAATATATCATTTTGTTCAAATCGAAAGGAGATACTCGAAGAGGAGGTTATTGTTTTACCAAATCAATTAAATTTATTTTCTTCTAATTTACCAAAATCCCATTTTTTCAATAATAGAGTAATTAATATAATATCATATACATTATTATATGTTAATATTGTTATGGGATAACGATATTCATCCTTTTACCCATCCTGTGAAAACTAATATCGTAATATGTGCGTACGTACGACATATCATCTCCACACTGTGGTGTAAACTATTTTTCATCTATAATTTATTTCAATGTGTATAATGATTAATATAATATATATAAATAATAAATATTACATGGTATTTTATATATATAATTATCATACCATCAATTTCCTAACCCCATTTTCATTAATGAAATGATATTGTTTCTTATGTGTACGTACGACTTATGGTCTCCACGATGTGTTGAGATTCATCTTATATGTTACCCATTCATGAATTATTATAAAAATATATACATGAATAAGTATGAAATATATGAAATAATAATTCTACTTTAATAATATATACATATACATACATATATCATTCACTAACATTAATTCAATATGATAAGAAAACAAAAATATTGTTCATGCGTACGTATAGCCTACCATCTCCATGAACGGTGTCTTCCATTTCATTTATCTATCTATTAAAAATACTTATATATTGAATATATATGATATATAAATTATGTTATAAATTCAATATTTAATTAAATCATGATCTATGTAAAAAGATCAAGAATAACAAGTTAAAACACTTACGATAAATAAAGCAATTATTACCTGAAATATGGAATTGTTAAATGAAGTGTAATATAATGTCATAAATCAATCATATATAAAATCATAAATATTATAATTATTCTATTAAAAGTTAATAATATGTTTAAAACCATTATACATGAGTTTTGGTCTTGTACAGAGAGTATCTGACCTATGGTAAGCAAATTCCGTCTCACATTTAATTTTCGTGAGGAATAAGCCATATTAATGAACTATTTCTTATGTGTGGTGTATATACTTCCCCTATTATATTTGATATCATGAATAAATTTATCTTAATGATATTCAAATATTCATTTGATGATATTGAAAAAATTATTTTAATGTTTAAAGTGGTATGGGATGCTTTGAATGTTTAAATAATTAACCCTTTCTCCATTTCAACATTTGTGATATTATAATACATATTTATTTTTATTTATATAAAATATTATAAAATACATATGATTTATATTTTTAATTTCATTAATTTTTTTTCAAAAGGAATATATAAAAGGTTTTATGTAAGGGTAAACTTTACAATAACTTTACAATCAGAGATTATTTATAGGTAAGTATTTAATGGGACATATTTTCCATCCATGGGCATGTTTTTTTAAAATGTATTTCAAATATTATTGATAATTGATTAAAGAATTTTCTTCCCATGTTTTAATTTTTATTAAAAAAAATTAACAGAAAATTTCAATCATTTTCCACTCAAGGTACTTTATGAACTTTTTGAAAAATTATGGAATGAATTTTTATTACTTATACAAACTGAGCAACTATTTACACCATCATGATGCCTTAACATTTTTAAATATTCCCATACATGCTTACAAGTTTATTTTTAAAATTTATGATTTCTTTTATTAGTGTTCATATTTTGAATAAATTATGTCCAATAAAAATTGGTATTTGTCTCGTGATTTTTTTAATGATTTTAAGATAGTATTTTTATCTATGTGAACATCCCTTGATGTATTATAGGATTAATTGGGGTTGATTTATTATGATACAATCTTCCATTGTGTATTGAAGGGTTTATGATATGTTTGAATGTGGATGTGATATTTTGATAACATTCATGGTTTATGGTCCAAGTATTAACATTCTATATGATAGTTTTAATATGAATGTTTATATTATGTTTCGACCATTTAATATAAGGAATTTATTATACATAGTATATAATGGGTTCATGAGTAAATATTGAAATACATAGTGGTCGGGTATGGGTTAATGAAATCCCTACGGGTTGGGGACCAGTTAATGAAACCCCCTTGCTTCATAAATAGTTATCATGGGACAAATAAGTTTGGGGTTTTAAACGTATGTATGGTCTTGGCCCAAAGAGCTGACAGTTTCCCTAGAATTATGCATGTCATCATTATGAGATTATTAATTGATGTTTAATGTGATTATTCGACTAGTATAATATCCATGTGAATATTTATATGGAACTATTTGAATTATTCTTACAATATTATACACAATATTTGTTTAAAATGCTTCTATTTTTGTTTAATAACATTTTATATTTTTTTTATTTTTTATGATAGATTCCCATATATTTTTTACTCTTAATGAAAATATGAGCTCATCCCTTTCTTACGCTTCTTCTTCAAAAAATGATGTGAAATGTATTATGAATAATATGTAAGGTTAATAATGGATAAAAATGGAATTCTAAAAGAATTTTCTATATTTTATTATTATGTTTTGAATTGTAATGTAATGTTCTTGTATGAAATATAGTTTATAAGTCTACTAAACTAATAGATCCATCAGGATTTGATTCCCTGTAATCATACCAATTTATTAAAATAATGCACTGGCTCCAAGATTCTAGGGTCCGGGAATTACACCTTGGATTTCCCTATATCTGATCAAATGAGCTCCCAACATCCATCCATTCCTCTTAGGATACATCCCATTCAAAAAAATTCAACTCAAGTATGACTTTTGGAATAAACCAATAGGAGGTACCTGATTAAGAGTTAACATCTTCTCTGAAACACCTTTCATTGGTTTTCCTTCTCCACCCCTCCACTCTCTTATTCCATTATTTTATGAAAACACAATTATCCTCAATATACTAGGATTATATTATTATAAGGTTTTGACCTACACATATGCACACATACATTTAATTGATATCAAACATACTATTTATGTGTATGACAAACTATAGCCTCATGAAATGATGATTGTTCATTTTTTCCTTCACCACCAATCATGGTTGCGATTACGGTAGAAACTATATTTATATATTTGATGAATCCAATATTTTAAAATATATTATTCTTTAATTCAATGTTTTTAAACCGACCATATTATTATTATATGGGAAATTATCATATTTTTTGTAGATTGAAGTGTTTTGAGCTTAAATGCAAAAATGTCTTAATTCTACAATTTTAATATATTTTTATTACATTGGTATTACAATCATATCATTTAAAAAATTGGTCCAAACCCCTTGATTATTTCATTAGTGACACCTGATACATTGGATAAATATTTTTCAAGTGGGCCTAATAATGATTCACCCATTAATATACCCAAAAAATCATTCTTTGTGGAAAATTTTCCTTGAGAGTATAGTGGACACCACATCAGTAATGGAGACATAAATATGGATAAAGAAGTCAAAATTAAGTTATTACACTTGGAGATGAAATAATCCTCATAGAATAGTATATATTATTAATTTCAATGGAAAATTAACTCATTAGTGAATTATTTGTTGATTCAAAATAGGATAAAATATAGGAAACATTAGGGCAGAAAAGATGGTGGTTGGTAGTCAAATCATAACAACCTCACCGAGTCTAAATTTTTTTAGAAATTTTTAGAGTAAAAAAATAATTAATATAAGAAAACATCTCTATAAGACTTGTGAAATGTATTTTTCCATTAATGGGGATAAAATCTGGAAATCTTTTAGGGAAGAAGATGTAGAAAATGGGGCAGAACTATTACATGATGTTTAACACAATTACACATCGTGAATTAATCAAAGAGAGAAGTGTTTTAAGACAAGGCATGACTCCATTTTATATTGTGAAACAACATTACACATCACGTAACTAAATTAAACTATGTGTCTTTTTTGAGACCCATTTTTTGGGGAATATCAAGCTAATATTTTCAATGACTTTTGATCGAGAAATTGCACATCATGTAAGCCCATTACACATCGTGATAACAGTAGGAAAAAAATTAAATGTGGATATAGATGAGGAATTGATATGTTTTCATATAAATAGAGTTCAATCACCACCCTTCAAATACAATCTGGTAAAGGACTATAAGAATACAAGTGACACCTCTTAGAGAAGACAATTAATTATGGCCATTTTTTTAATTTATCTTTGATTGATTTTTGGTAATACTTGTTTAAAATTAATAAATTTATCTTGTCTTTATCTCTCTTTATCCATTTTATTTTATATATTTTTTCACCATTTTCCCTTCTAAAATCCATTAATAAATGAGAATTAAAATAAAATATTGTTCGATGGAGGGAATGGTTGATCAATTGAGTATTCATATGCATTAATTTCTGATCTCGTTATTCAATTATAAGAACGTTAAAGGTGGTAAAATTGATTATGATGAGATTTCACCCTATTTTCTCTGTCATTTGAATTATTCTTCTAATTTATTTTATTACTTCCCTTAATTATTTTTGTTATGCATATGGTGGAGCATGTCATTGATTGTGATGGTCAATAGAGAGTTCTCCTAGTTTTCTAAACCAAAACAATTATCCTATATGCTATAGTCTCAGTATGGGGTAATGAAATTTCAAATGAGAAGGTGTAGTGTGATAATTCTTGATCAAAATATTTAATTTAATATTGATAATTATTTTAAACAATGATTTCAACAAACATAAACTACTGAAAACAATTCCATTCATTTCATCTTATAATATCATTTGTTTTTTATTAAAATTATACAAATTATATTTATATTTTATGAATCATTTAAAAAAAACTAATTTTATTTTTATATAAGATTTTTTTATATTAGTATGATTATAATAGATATAATAGAAAGACAGTGTGTCTGGGAAGCCTCATTGAGATCAAACCTATATTGTTCCACTATGGTGAATTCTTATGGAAAATAAGAATTTAATTTAATAGAGGTTAAAGAAACCGCTGTTATCAATTTGGGGCATTTTTTGGGGAGGTCAAGTGATTTCACGTGTTGTTTTTAAATAAAATTCCAATAACAAAAATAAAAAATAAAAGAAAACCTAAAAAAAGAGATTCATTGCATTTGATTCTTTTTTAGGTTGAGATAAATTATTTTAGTGATATTTCATATCCTTAGCATAACTATGATTTCTGTTGTAAGGGTTAATTTTTTAGGAAAAAAGGAGAATAAAACCATATAAGAATTGAGGTGGTGAGAAATGAACTGAACAACCATTCCGCCTTTATTCTAGAATCCAATGTCCTATGGTCTGAATAACCACAAAAAAAGAAAATCGATCGAGAAGAGATCATGATTGTCACACCTAAATTTGATGTCGAATAACCCAAGGAAGAATTGAATATGAAAATATAATATCCAATCATCTCTCTATGGACATTTCTTGATGTGGTTTCTGATGATGTCAGGCCAACTGATTCAACTGTTGGAGCACAACATGACTCTGAAGAACATTGGTTTTAATTTGTTGAAAAATGAAATGTATGTGATCCTCCCATATTTTTTCAAGGAAGACTAACCTCTTATATACTTATATCTTTATTTGGAAGATGATTAAGTTTATTCCTCTTCTAATAATGAATATCTAGTGGTCTTTCCTTAAGATATCAACATTCAATCTATGATACATAAATTATAAGATTTATTTATTGATTTATCATTATTTAATATTGATCAGTTTAATTTTTTTTATGAATTTCATTATACTGAAATTTCTAATGCATTAGAAAATAACCAGGCCATGGATGATAAAGAAGAGGACAACAAATTCATTGAAAATGAAGCTGATGACTTATTATTACTCACTCTCCCATGTTCTATGTTTTACAATATAGAAAAGGGTAAGGGGTGTATGTAATATATCTAAGGGTTCCTCCATGAACTTTGAAAAATAAAGAGCACTGGAAAAAATAATTTCTGGTGGTTTATGATCAAGAAACTCCATCCACCATCAGATTAGGGTTAACCCATTGAAAATTCATAATTTGGGGCTGTAAAACACTTACACCCTAATGGGGATCAAACCATGAATTATTACGTATCTCTTCCCTTCCATTATTTTAAATTTTCATATGAATTTCTTCATTCCAGGATATTCATGTTTAATGTGGTAGTAACTAGCATCCTAACTCAATGCATCCACTAAAAAATAAACTCAGTTTGTATATTTCCTTCTCTTTTATTTGTCTGAATTGATTTATATTTTGTTTAGATAAAATGAAGGGAAATTAAATTTATGTGTTAGGGAGTTTCAAACTTCTTATTTTTTTATAATTTCAATTATTTTTGTTTTTAATTTTAGGAACTCTGAGCTTTAATGAATATTCTAATTTATTTTCACATATCAATTGATTTTGGGAGAGTTCAAATTATTTTAGAAAATATATATTTTAAATTAATATTGATGTGATAAAATTTTTCATTGAATTGGATTCTCAATCAAATTTATGAGTTCAAATAATTTATAAAATCTATTTCTATGAAACACTGACTGAAAATATTTTTCCAATCCTGTGAGATATTCTGACCGAATTTGATATATTTTTTCTAATACCCACACATTCTTAAGAGAATCATATATTAGGTGTGAGAACTATAATTTATGATTTTTATATTTCCATGATTTAGACTTCATGAAATGTTTCTGATATTATTGAAGAACTACTTTATCTAGACACATTTTATCTTCACACCTACCCTTACATCTATCCCTCATTATCCCATAGAATCCTTGAATTTAATTATAGGATTTATCCACATCACCAGCCAATTTTTACTTACCTACCCACACTATTTGTATTTTTTCATGGATATTTCAATGTTTTAGTGTTGGGTAAGGGCCTTTCGTATGCATTCATTGAGATGTGTATAATTTTTGGGTAGTGTGTGGTTTGTGTAATAATTTTGGTTTGTGTATTATTAGAAAATTCGGATTGATTAATAATTTCATTTTTATTTATTAATTTCATAAATTTCTCTTCCAAATATTAAAAACATAATATAAAATGATGATTCAACTTTCTAGAGCTTTATAGAAAAATAATAAAAAATAAGTGAGAAAAAATATAAAATAATGTTGTGTAATTATATATCATTTCAAAAAAAAGTGTTGAACTTAGTTGATATAATTCTTAGTAATCACAAATTAAATCATGTATCATGTCAAAAATGTGTTTGGTGTTGAGGTAAGAATTCTGAATAGGATTTTATTGAGGTTCATAATTTATTTTCCCATGATTATTCATACACTGTACTTAAGAGTCAAACAAATTTTTTAAAACATAAATTATATTAATAATTTTCCCACTAACCCTAAGTCATAGATTCATTTCCACCATTAATTAAATCCCTCATGATTGAATTTATTTTTTGGTTTCACATTATAATGAAATGAGAATTATCACAATTCTATGGTTCTACATACAATTTCCTTGTATGGGAATAACTAAATATTTAATTCATCTTGAGTGAATGGTGACATAAAATTCAAGGTGAGGTTGGTTTTTATTGGCATATGAATAAATTTATAATTTTTAACAAACTTCTATGTGAGGAATTAAAAATGAAGGGATTTTTTTTTCATATATGAGACATTATGGAATTCTAAATTTGATAAAACCATTGATCTTTTCTCACTTTTAAATCATTCTATGAATTTTTCATTGAATGTACGATAATTGCTATAGGGTGAAATTATTAAGTTTTGGGGATGGATGAACACTGTATTTTAACTTATTTTATTATCTAATTCAATGTTTCTAAAACCACCATATTATTAATTGATCGGAAATTGTCACATTTTTTTGGATATTCAAGTGTTTTGAGCTTAAATGGGAAAATTTCATGATTCTGAAATTTTAAGAGAAATTTATGACTTTGGAATTATAATAATATATTTTAAAATACTGATCCAGGTCAAATTGTTTTTTCAAAATTCTAGACGTGTTGTCTTGATAGTTTTCAACTACGAATGATTAGTATTTGACCATCTAGATGCCAAAAAATCTAGCTTTTGTAAAGTTTTTCTTGACAGCATGGTGAGCCCCCTATCACTAATGGAAACATAAATATAGGTCAATATGTCCAAATTTAGTGGTTATTATCAGATACTAAAGAAAACACAATGATGTGATACCAAAATAAATTTAAATAGAAAATTATCTCATTAGATTATTCATTGAATGAGTCAAACTGGGAGAAAATTTTGGAAACACTTGGGAAAAAAGTGGTTGTCGGTAATTAAATCATAACTCCATCATAGATTAGTGAAAAGATTTAAAATTTTGAGTGTAAAAAAAACATGTATATAAAACACATATCATTAAGACTCCATAATATTATTCATCCATTAAATGTGTGGAAAACTAGAAATAGTTTAGGGAAGTAGAGTTAGAGAAGGTAGAAGCGGCGTTACACGACATGTAACACAATAACACATTGTGACTTTAACAAAAGGAGAGCTATGTAAGTCAATTCGGGACTCAATTAAATGGTGTGAAACAATATTAAATTTTTCATAACTACATTACACAATGTGACCTTTTTAAGATATGTTTTTTGGATAATATGATGTTGATATTTTCGATGACTAATGACTATGGAATTGCTTGTTGTGTAAGCCTATTACACCTCATTGAAACAAGGGGGGAGAACATTAAATGTGGGTGCAGTCGAGTAGTGGATGTATTTTCATATAAATAGAGTCCCTAATCTTCCCTTCCAATACATTCTAGGAAAATATTTGAGGAGGCCAAGAGACCCTGCGTGGAGGGGAGAAATTCGATGTCTCAATTTTTTGTAGTTTTGTATTGATTAAATTTTTGAAATTTTAGTTCAATTATAATATATTTGTCTTATAATAGTCTCCCTTTATCCATTTTATTTTATGTGTTCTCCCCCCATTATTCCCTTCTCAACTCCAATAAAAATTTAGAATAAAAATGTGCTCTTATTTAAGGGAGGGAATCATAGATCGATTGTGTTTTCTTATATTTTAATTTATAATATCATTATTCAATTACATGAACCTTAGTGATGGTAAAATTGATTATGATGATAAGTATCCATATTTTATATATCATCTGAATTCTTCTTGTGTTTATCATTTTACTTCCCTTCATTATTTTTCTCATGCATACGGTGGATCATGTCATTGATTGTGATGGCCAACAAAGAGGTCTCTTAGATGTCTAAAGCAAGATAATTACCCTGTATATTGTCATATCGGTATGGGGTAATAATTTTTCAAATGATAAGGTGTAGTGGGTAAGGTCTTGATCACTATATTTAATTGAATATTGAGAATTATTTTAAACTGTTATTTCAACCACAATAAACTATTTAGAACAGTTGCCTTCATTTCATCTTCCAACAACATTCTATTTTACATTATAAATATATATATCTTATACTTCATTTAAACACCCCCCATTTTTATTATTATATAACATAGTTTTATATATATTTTTTATAATAGTTATAGTAGAAATAAAGTAAATGATAGCGGCCTCCTTTAGATCGACCCTAGGGTGTGCCATTATGGTGCATTCTTATGAAACAATTGAATTTAATTAAATAGAGGTCAAAAAATATCATTATTATCACTATGTTATATATAATAATTATTATGTCTTCAAGATACATTATTTCTTATACAACACACATCTTTTTTACATTACATTTGATGTAATTATGATAAGTTTGTTTGGGGATATGTGGACTGCCGCCCCTTCAAAGTGATGTGATTAATTCACACACTACATGGAATATATTAGGGATGGTATTAGTAAAATTATATGATATATATATATATTATAATAATAATTTTATTATATTATATATATATACACTTATATGTGATTTTCTTTCCTTCTTTTAAAATGATAATTACCCAATTAAACAACAATCATGTGTACGTACGACATACCATCTCCATGAAATTTGTATTTCATTGTTGTACTTATTTGTGAAATAGATTATTATAATAAACATATAATGTATATATATGATATTTTTATCCTTATTTACATTTTTAATCATGATATAAGTATAATGACAAACAATATAACACATTAAGATTCATGTGAAAAAACAAAGAGAATATTACTCGAACTGAAACCATAACATAAGATCGTTAAAAATGTGGGTAATATATGGTTATTATAAAACAATATATGGTCTTATATATGAGAATATTATTCTAAAATATATTTATAATACACTTATATTTATTATACATTAATCTTATGATGAGAGTCAAGGAACAAGGTAAGGGGACTTCATCTCACTTTTTATTTTTGTGAGATACATGCAGTGTTCTCCACTATTTAATTTTGTGTGATGTATGTACAAACCATTATTTTATTCTATGAGTATTATACTGAAAAAATGGTTATTCACATTTCCATTTTATCCTCCTTCTTTCATGGGGTTTAAGATTAAAAAATTACTAAATTGGGAAAAATGTTTTGTCTTAATTTTCATTTATTGAGACACATGTTTTGTTATGTGACTAAACTCATTTTCAGGATGTATATATATTAAATTGATGTGTTATATCATGAATATCATTATTTTCATAATATTTTAATCTTTATGAAATTTAATTTTTTTACGAGAGGTGTACGATCCCAAGTAACAATGTGGTAATTATTTTTTGAAACAATCTCATAGTTTTTCGAGATTATTAATAATGATGTGTCATTGATTAAATATTATGTTACATATCTCAAGAATATTCATGATATATCTTATTTTATGCTTAATAAAGATAACCTCATGAGTTACTACCAATTTTATACACTGCATTTTACATAATATAATTACAAAAAGTTTTTTAGAAAATATGATTGTACCTCTCTCTTCAGTAATAAATCATTCTTATTTCAAAACCATGTTTTATAAAGTTTTTTCAAATGATAATTGATGATCATTTTCAAGGAAAATGGATTTTTAAAAAAAATATATGGTTCCAAAAGGAATAATTATAATTCTTTGAATTCATTTTCAAGGAAATAGTTTTTAAAATGTTTTCAAGCTTTTTTATATGGTTTTAATGTATCTTCATTAAAATTGTCTTTAGAAATGTTTTCAATATTTATTTATAATTTGTAAAGTGTTTTCAATGAAAAAGGTTTTTAATATTTTTTTAATATTATTTTAAAACTTCCAAGGAAAAGTGTTTTAAAAATTATTTCTAGTCATATTTATAGGCTTTCATGGAATTTTCAAATAAAATTATTTTCAAATGGTTTTATGAATAAAAATATTTTCCCAAAGAAAAAGGATATATTAATCTAGAAAAGTTTTTGAATGATATTTAAAAATTATTTTACATCTAAGTTGAAATCAATTTTATCTACTCATTTATTTCTATGAAATGATGCAAAGGTTCCATTTATATTCCTTCTTGAATGGTTTCTGTTTTGACGGAATAATTCTTATGACACCCATTTCAAATCCATGGGTTATATTCTTTTGAAAAGCACTTCTCTTCATGGGTTTTTCTTTCATGAAGTGATTACCAAATTTTAATGATACCCATTTCATTCATCGGTTTTGATGTGATGATTAAGAAAACTATCTATTTTTATGGTTCAATATACGATGAATGTTTTATTTTTTAAAACATGTATGAATGATGTTATTATGAGATGGATGGGACTTATATTTCCCTCAAATAAATTCTGTAATGATGGATGACTCATAAGTATAAATGTTATGTGTGAACCTAATTACATATTCAAAATGTTATTAATGGACCTTGTTGCATGTACATAATTTTTATGAGTTAACCTGATTACATGTTCACACTACGATAATTTGGACCTACATCCACAGATCTATAGTCATAGACAATAAAAACTGTGGCTATAGATCACTTATACCCACAACTGTTTTGCTATCCATAGAATCAGCTCCCTACGTGAGCCCCTTCCTCCCCCCATCCTCACGAGTTTTCGACTGCCCCGCGATCCTACTACCTCCTGTGATCCTCCTCCTATCCCTACGTCTCTGTCACGGCCACCCCACCTGCCTGCGACCCTCCTTCTCCGACGTTGCTCCTGCACGGTTCCGACACGACCACCTCCACACCCCACCCCCTGGGACCCCCTTTTCTCTTGAAGTCTCCGCAACCACCCCACCTCCTCGCGACCCTCCTTCTATGATGAGACTCCAGCACGGTTTCGATGCGGTCACCTCACCTCCTGAGATCCTCCTTCTTCGACATGGCCACCCCAACTCCCGGGATCCTCATCATAAACAAGGTTGGCCCAAGAAACACCATTACCCAAGGTAGGTCCTAAAATTGTTTCACTTTCATTTAGTTTATCAAATAAGAACGAATAATCTGGATTTCAAATGAATCCATGGGGTTTTACATGGGCGTCTTGACAATCAAGACTAGGTGATGATCCCCTTCAATAGTAGTAATTTCCTGGAATGGATAACACACAGTCATCCCCTTCATTTATGGGTATCCCCACCTAATATTGCATGTTCAAACCTCTATAATTAGGTTCTTAATCCAAATAATCTAAATAAATAAATAAAGAAACTGGGCCAAGTGAAACTAGTGAAGAATCGTGCAAGTAGGAAGTGGTTGCAATGAAAATGGATGTGATGTATATGAGAGTCGCATCAAGAGCGATGGGTGAGGAAAAGGTTTGATAGGGGCCAAACATGTTGCAGGCAGTGACCTGGATGAACATCATGTTACTCTCAGATGAAATTCTGGAATTTAAAATGTCTATGGTAGTTAGGTTGGGGTTGTCGGGATCTCAGAGAGGATTGGGGCCACACAATGATGGAGATGAAGCTGGTGAAGAAAAGGAGTGGCTGGTTGCCCCCATCCTGCTTGTTTCCATAACCTAGGAGCTTGCGAGGCTTGAGCTAGGGCTGGCCCCGATCATAAATGTTATCAATCCATGAATAAGGTAAATTTATCAAGTGTTTATTTCATTGGTACCCTATATACTTGTGATCCCACACATAGAAAAGTTTTTAGGTATGGTTGAAAGTGGGGATTAAAATCTAGAATACCCAAAAATTGAAATAGAAATCCTAAAATCAATTCCCTTTCCTACTATTCAAAAATTTCTTAGAGGATCCCGTAATTGGTTTGTTGGTTTGCAGGTGGGGTGACATCAATTGCTAGAAAGAAAACATGTTCGTTAATTTTCACTTCATCCCTAGATTCCTAATCCCTCACATTTACTTTAGGAATGTGACAATAAACCTTGGGTTTATATCAGCATCCCTCGATGACGATCATAAGACTTTTTATGATAAGATTTATATGATCGATGAACCAGATATGTCCACATTCTCAAATTTTACCTTAGTATAATTAAATTCTGTAGAGTTTAACTTGTTATTAAGATCCAACCAGGAGAATGATCAGTGGGTGAGCAAAGTCCTGTCTAAATGAATCCCAATTTAGTTGAAAATACATTTCTGGAGGTTTTGTAGTAATGGAATACTAACTAAAATTTATATCCATTGAAAATTAAATTAGATACCCTCACCATGTATGTGTTGTGAGAGGCTAAAATCTGAGCTAGTCTAGAACATATTTTTTGATGTACAATGAGCCCTCTTTGCTTGGGACCTTGATGGGAAACTTATGGGATTTCAATTTTTTGGGGGATAAATCTCTGACTTTTTGGGTACATTATTTGAAAGTGTTGAGAATCATTCATATATGGTTTACCTTCATGAAATAGTGTTTTCAGTGGTGTTTTGGGTGGTTTAGGAGACAAGGAACAAGGGTCGTGAAGGAATGAATAAGTCCCTATATTCATTCATGTTCATGTGCTCTCTCTCATGGACAAACTAGGTTACCTTCTTCCTATTGAAAGTAGAATGGCTACTAGTAAGTGGATCCTCCCTAGGGATGTTATTACAAATGATAGAGCTCCCCTAGGGTGGTTGATCAAGTGGATACCCCCCAATGATGGACTAAAACATAATTTGAATGGGTCATGTGAATATGAAGTTATGAGGAGGGATTGTGCATGATTCTAGGGGATCTATGGTTATCGAATATAGTTTCTTTTATCATTTAGGTAATTCTATCTAGGTGGAGAAAAGATATTTACTCAGCGGCCTTTAAATTTGGATAATAGATAACCTCAATATTTTTATGTTTTAGTAGAACTCCAAGATTTTTTTAAGACTCCTATATGATGATGCAAGTGCTCTTTGGTATTTAGTTTATAATATTAGGAAGTTTAGGCCCCCATCGATCTAGTCACACATATCATTAATACTTAGGGGGAGGGGAACTTTTTTGCATAAAATTTATAAAATAAAGAGATACCATATGAGATTATTCTTATATATCACATTACAGGGGATCTTCCACATTACAAAAAAATTATTGTTAGTGGTGAAACCATCATTATTCACTACTTGAGACTCCCAAAGTGCAAGATTTTCTAATAAAAGGTTCTTCTTGAGTGATTAATAATAACCCAACTATTACATCAATCATCGAAGTTCTTCTAGGGATAACATTAATGGAGGATAATGATATGAATAATCAAGATATTTATGAATAAAACAATTTCCATCACTTTTACTATGAAAATACTAAATTAAATTGGTTGGATAATCAATTATCCAATCAAATACATGGTCTAAATCCTAACCATCTGGAAAATCTTCCAACCCATGGACAATTTTAATCCAAACCATCTCAACATCAAATACAATATTTTCTATATAAATTATTAGATTAATGTTTTTAAAAAATATTGAAAATGAATTGTCAATTATCATCATTACAATTAGATATATAAGAAATTTCAATGGTTATGGAAGTCATTCCCACTCAGGTATACCCTTCCTAAATATCTTAGAAGAATATTGTTAGACACAAACCTCTCATGAATAACTCAATGTAGTTACTATTCCCAAGAGTGGGAAAACTATTTTAAAACCTAAACCATTTATTCCTAAACAATTAGAGTCTTAAAAATCATAGGAAAAAACTGAATAACCAACATTAGAAACTGAAAAATCAGAGCTGGATAATGAGTGAATTGGTTAGGGAATGTTGAAATCCAACAAGAAGAACATGTGTAAATTGTTGATGGGTGTTAAAATCTGGAGAAAACTAATTTTCTATATTTAAACGAGATAAATTTTATATCTTGGAATGATTTTCCTAAATATTGTTGTATTATTTATGGGAGATTGTCAAGAAAATATAGGAGATTAAAGAGTTTAGATAAAGACATAACAACCCTCATAGATAGACACATGTAACCCATCCAATGAATAATGAGATTGATCTTTCTTATCTATACTGAAATAATACGTGGAATATTGCCTTGATGTGTCCATTAGATAAATAAACCTATACCCACTTATAAATAGATGGATCTCAAACAAAATTATAATATATCATAATGGTTTTTGATTAGTTAATTTTTTTATTTGGTGATGGGGTTTAGACTACTGATCTCTTCATCATCGATGAATTTGGTAAAATAGAGATGTGTAGTTCTCATTTCCTCCCAGTATTATTAAGTGTTCATAATTCAGATATCATAGTACTGTTTTCTATCCCCATCTCAAATAGAGGCAATGATATTGCTGGAGTTGCAGAATTATGGAGACATCCAGTGGCATCCATTTTCAAGTTGAATGGGAATAACAGGGATGATGTTAAAGAAGAGATTTTATCATAGTGGGCAGATTTTCTTTGTAAGAATTAGGTGGTGAATGAAGCTGTGGAATGAATCCTCTTCAAGAGTTAGGTATGGCTACAGTTTAAATCGAGAGGTATATGACTGGATTTATGTCAAATTTTATTTTCTTGATATATTTAAACCAAGTTTATGTTAAGATGTAATACAACTTAAAATAATAATAAAACACGGCGTAAAATTATTTACTTTAAAAGGAGAGACATTCCCCCATCAAAATACATTGATTTAAATGAATTTGTATTTTCATCTCTCTGGTGTGATTTTCATGAAATCAGATTATTTCCATATGAGTAGTAGATTATTATCCATGCGCCTTAAAATTTTAGCATGGTTTTCTCAATTAATTTGGTTTACACATAATTCTACCACAATTTTCATTCATTTCTAATATGATGCAGGGGAGCGTAGAGTGATTAAGGTGTGATTAAGAATTCTGTATTACCGTGGGTAAGTGAATATAGTGTATCAAAAATCATTTTTTCACTACATAACCTAACACACTAAAGAGAGAGTGAATGTATTGATATCTTGGGTCATTCCAGGGTATTATTTAGGGGGTTTAATTAATTTTGTAAGAGATTATTATATAATTTATGAGAGAATTATATAAGGGAACCTTCATTATATTAATCATTTTTCACTTTTATTTTATTTCTTCTTTTCACTTGTGGTTCCACTCCTTCATTACTTCATTATTTTACAATTAATATTGTTATATTAGTGTAGGTGTGAAGATAATGAATGATTATATCCTTCCATGCACCATTGGTTCCCTATCTCTTTTTACCATAAAACGTAGTATTTTTAATTTTCTATTATATTACATTTTCTGGTTGGAGTTGCAAATTAGTTTAAATCATGTTTTGAGGTATTCAACAGATCTAACTATTGAATCAGAAATCACTAGTGTTTTTCATGATGCAATTTGATCATCCTTTTGGAATCATTATTTTGTTTAAGGAAATTCTTAATGAAGACTATCTGTTAATGCCTATATGATAGAATGATTTAAATTTTTGTTTCATATAATAATGGTCAGTTGAATCCACATTTGATTAACTTGGATAGAGGTCTGAACAGTGCTTATTTACTTGATTATCAGGTTGGTTTGAGAGGAATATGATGACTTTTTGTTGAACAAGTGAAGCACTTCTATTTATTAAAGAGAAGAAAAAGTGGATGTTGTAGAAGGATTTTCTGTATGGAGTTTTGCTGCACTCTTTGCCTCATAAGGGGACTACTTTTCCTCATTATGTGAGTTCTTATTATATGTCATGATTATATCCTCTTTTATTTTACTGTAATGAATTTCGGGATTGGTATTATTCAAGTATTCATGATTTTATCTTCTATTTATAAAATAATACCTGTGTTGAATTATTGTTTTGCACATTTTAGAAGAAAAATAAAGGACACACCTATCCTCTAGTTATTTATTACATTATATAAATTGGCCACATTATAAGATATAGACCATTTAGAGATGGGTAGGTTAATTATATATTATTGATACACTACAATATAAATAAGGATAAAAAGAGATGAATATTATAACCCTTTTAATTAGGTAGGGATGGTGCAGGCTAGGGGGCTGGTGCGGGGGGGGGGGGGGGGGGTTGGGGTGAGGCTAGTACAGGGGTGGGGGTAGTGCAGGGGGTTGGGGGGTTGGTGTAGGCTAGGGGGATTGGGGGCTGGTGCTGGCTAGGGGTCTGAGGGTGGTGTACGGGGGAGGGGACTTGTTTTGGGGGGAAGGGACTGGTTTTGGGGGAGACTAGTACAGGGGAAGGGGTGGGGGTGGTGCAAGGGGTTATGGGGGCTGGTGCAGGGGTGGGTGTTGGGGGAGAGTTGATTCTAGGGGAAGGGTTGGTTTTGGGGGAGAGGACTGGTTTTGGGGGTAGGGGACCTGTTTGGTGGGGGGAGGCTAGAACATGGGAAGGGGTGGTGGTGTTGTAGGGGGGCTATGGGTGCTAGTGCAGGGGTGGGGGCTGGTTTAGGCTAGGGGTGGGGGCTGGTGTAGGCTAGGGGCTGGGGGTGGTGTAGGGGGGAGAGGGTGGGGGGGGGGGGGTAGGGGGCTCGTGTAGGGTGTTTTCGGCGGCTGGTGTAGGGGAAGGGTCGTTCCTGTAAGAGGCTGCATGGCTATTGGAGGGGGTGAGAAGGAAGTGGTCAATGGGCTGGGCTGTGGCCCGAGAGGCTGAAATAATCCAATATTTGCATGATTACAAGAAAAAATAGTAGTAACCTGCATTGATGTACCAATCATCTACACTTGCTCCCCATTTATCTTCTCGGACTGCAGTTTTGAAGAAAAGGTAGATCTTGGTGACTAGTCAGTTCAGCTGGATCATGTGCTAGTTCAGACAGCTCTTTCTACACCTTTCACTGCATCTGTACAAGCTCTAAATTCCCCATATCACCCACAGTTTATGTTTCCTCAGTAGTTTTACGTTCTTCTTTTGTTTGAGTATTCATAGACTCTAATTATTACACCACCACACCTCCAAATCTCTTAATTGGCACTACCTTAAAGTGAATCCAGGTGGGGCCATTCTTTTTCAGTTCACAAAAGAAATAACAAACCCAAGAGAAGGCCTTTGATAGAGATGATTGAAAAGGAGGAACTTGACCCTGAAGAGAAGGCCATTGCTAGAGAAATTGTTGATATGCTCTTGCATACTGTCCACCAGAAAGAACAGGAAGAGGGTGAGGCTGCAAAAATTGATATAGATAGACAGAATTCTCAGATTTCTGCTACAATAGGTACTCTCAAAGGATTCCAATCTGCTACTGCCTCTGAAACCACAGAACCCACTGCACTGGACACCCAGCCTTCTATTGATGTTTTTAAGTCTACATCTAATGCATGTATTGAGGAGGGGACTTCAACACTAAAAGCCAACACTCAACTACCTGATACAACCAGGGATGATCATGTTCAAGAGGATAGTAACCACTTGGATAATCAAAATACCAGTAAGAGAACAATTAACACTGTCCATGGAACCTCCAACATAATTCTAGATCTGAAAGATGAGTGTGGAATGGAGGTTTCCAAGCACCTGGACACTGCTATCGAAGACACCTATACTCCAACTACTGATAGTGAAAAACAACATAAACTCTCCTCACCTTCACACAGTGATGAGATTCTGGACAAAGTAGCAGTTCCGAATCTAGTTTTCAATATCCATATGGCTAATATTAGAAAAACACAACACATGCACAATGATGACGAAGGTCTAGAAGAATAACAGACCCATAAAACCAGTTCTTCCATTATTGTAACACATTTTACAAAAAAACATCATTCAAATAGTATTCTTGTTCTTGTCTTCAATGTCTGTTTTATTAATGTTCGTTTGAGATATTTCTCAAAACATCTCAAGTACAATTTGACAGGATGAAATAATTAATCTTTTCAAGTTTGTGGAGCAAACATTTGGTAATTACTTTGATCTTTTGATCATTCTTCTTTGAATCTGGCATTTTCCTGATTGACAATTAAATTATTGACATGTGATATATCCCATCACACATGCTCTGGAAAATTTAAAATCATGCTGAAAATTTATTAGATGGCCTCTTGTGCTTGATACAGTTAAGCAAGTTGAATCTGATGCGGCTAGAAATGGTGACATTCAGGTATTTTTAGTTCATTCAAAAAATAATATTTTCATTACCTGGTACCTTGTTGGTGAAAACCCGCATTATTAGTGTACAGTTCCTAAATTTCTAAAATAACATTCTTCTGGTGGGTAAGATAATGCAACAAATTTCTTGTATTCATTATGTATCCAACACTGTTTTTTTTGCTGGAGCTACTTGAGGTTTTGAGATATTAAGAGGGTTTTATTTTCTTCTATGGGTACACAACAATACCCCTCAAACATATGTGTAAGTCGAAAGATGTGAATGTATGAGTTGAAAATAAAATATTTTTATCATTTCTGTTTTCGTATTGTTCATACTGCTGGTTTGTTACTTGTAACATTTTGTTTGAGCATAATAAAATGGGTTCCTTTTGGATGGTTTTGTTTCCATGCAAATAGGCCCAAAATGGATGAAATAAAACTAAATCTTTTGTTCTTATTTATTTTCTTGTTTATTTATTTTTAATATATTTATACTAATCATTCTTGAAGGAATTACTTTGTATCATTTAATTGTGTGTTCCTAGGGGACACATAATGTGTTTTTCGAACCACATAACTCGGCATGTATTGCTATACAAACCCTGATTTCGCACCCGAACACACATGTTGTGTGTGCAATGGGACAAGTGTGTGAAAGGGATGTTTAAGAGGGGTGCAAGGGGGGGGGGGGGGGGTCCAGCAGGGGGTCTATGCAAGAGTATAGGGGGTTGCAAGCGGGGTTGTGAGGGGGGGGGGTCTGTCCTAGGTGGGGGGAGATTGGTAGGGGGTGGGATGGCGGGGGGGGGGGGGGCTGGAAGGTGGTTGGGGGGAGGCAGGGGAAGGTGGAATGGGTAGGGGGATGGAAGGGGGAATTTGCAGGGGTGGGGGGGGGGACTGGAAGGGGTGGGGGATGGAAGGGGGGACTGGAGGGGGAATGTGCAGAGTCAGGGGGTGCATGGGGTAGGCAGGGGGAAGAGTGGGGGGGGGGGTGTACATGGTCTGGGGGGTCTGTCTCGTGTGGGGGGATGGAAGTGGGGGACTGAAGGGGGTAATTTTCATGGGTAGGGGGGACTAGTAGGTGGTGGGGTGGGATGGCAGGGGGAATGGAGGGTGGAATGGGCAGGGGCATGCGGTGCATTGGGAATGTAGGGGGTAGGGTGTGGTTGACCAGGGTTTGGGGGGGTCTGTCCTGGGTGGGGCGATGTTAGTGGGGGACTGGAGGGGGGAATGGGAAGGGGTGGCAGGGGTGGAGGGGGGGGGTGGCTAGCAAGGGTTGGGGTGTGGGGGGGGGACTGGGATGGGGTGGGGGAGGCAGGGGGGACTGATAGGGGGCAGGAAGTGCAGTGCAGTGCAAGGTGTAGGGTGCAGGCAGTGGAGGGTGCAGTGCAGGCAGTGGGGGACTGGAGGGGGGAATGGGAAAGGGGTGGCAGGGGGGGTGGCAGGGGTGGGGGAGGCATGGGAGGGTTGAATGGGCAGGGGGCAGGGTGCAAGTAGTGCATTTCAGGGTGCAGGGTGTAGGGTTCACGTAGCGGAGGGTCTAGTGCAGTGCAGGGTGTTTTGCAGTGTATTGAACATTGCATTATTTATTTTTCGTTCATGTAGTTTTTTTTATTTTCATGTGTTCCGACTACGAGGTACATAATATCATGTACTTTGGGAATGTTTAACTTATGGATTTGGTGTTGGTCTATTAAAATATTGATGATGGTCACTCATGTATGATTAACCAGGTGCAGGGTGTGTTGGAGTATAGGGTTCAAGATGTGCAGTTCACTATCGGATTCAGGTAAGTTTTCTTTCGTTGACTCAATTTTAATTAGGGGTTTTGTGGTTTTTGGGTTCCCAATCTATTTGAAGTGCAATTTGGATCTCGTTGAGGACAGTGAAGCACCACATGACTGAGATATCCTCTCAACCTTCGGGCATGAATCCTTCTATAAGTTCATCACAAGGCTCATCTCCTTGGTTCAGTTTGGGTTAGGTTAGGTTTTCTAGGATATTTTTTATTGGGTTCATTTTTTCGGTTTATGTCAATTATAATAGGTTAATTTTGTTCGATTTGGGGATATTCAATTCAATTAAATTAATTTTAGATTCAACAAGGTATGTTTCGTTAGTTTCATTTTTTTCCTGCTCAATTATGATTTATTAAAGTTAGTTTTGATCGGTTTGAGTAAGTTTGGTAACATTATTTTCAGTTTGGTTCAGTTTCACCTTTTTTAAAACCAGTTGGTTTAGTTCCGCTCTACTCAATTTGGCATGATGATGTTCGATTTAGTTCTAAATCATATTAGCATGTTTTTTATTAGTGTAGTTTATTTGACTGGAAATTTTTGTAACATAGACATAGTAGCATGTTTTTGGTTTTCGCAATTCAATTGACTGGTGTGTTGGGAAGGTTGGGGGGGTGGGGGCTATCTGGGGGGTCTATTGAGGAGGGGTGTGTGTAGGAATTGGGGGGGGGGAAGTCTAGGGGGAGGGGGCTGTCCAGGGGGAGGGGGTGTGCAGTGAGGAGGGGGCAGGGTGGTTCAAGGTGAAGGGGGTGGGGTGAAAGGTGCAGGGGGGTGGGGCAGGGGAGGTGTGCAAGAGCAGGGGTGGGGGTGATGGTGCAGGGTGGGGAGGGGGCTGTCTAGGGGGAGGGGGATGGGGGTGTGCAGTTTGGAGGGTGCAGGTGGTGCAAGGTGCAGGGTGGTGGGTCTTTTGAGGAGGGGGGTGTGTAGGAATGGGGTGTGGGATGTCTAGGGGAGGGGGGTGTCCAGGGGGAGGAGGGGACATGGGAGTGCAAGGTGTCAGGGGGTGGGGTGGGGCAGAGGAGGTGTGCAGGAGCAGGGGGTGGGGGTGCGTGTTTAGGGTGGGTAGAGGGCTGTCTAGGGGGAGGGGGGTGTGCAGTGGGGAGGGTGCATGGTGCAAGGGGCGGAGTGCAATGTGTAGGGCGCGGGGTGTCGGGGGTGGGGCAGGGGAGGTGTGTAGGAGTAGGGTGTGGGGGGTGATAGAGTAGGGGGTGGGGGGTGCTGGTGTAGGGGTGGGGAGGGGGGCTGTCTAGGTGGAGGGGGGTGTGCAGTGAGGAGGGGCAGAGGGGTGCAAGGTGCATGGGGGTGTGGTGCAAGGTGCAGGGGGTGGGGCAGGGGAGGTGTACAGGAGCATGGGTGTTGCTGTAGGGTGGAAGAGCTATGGGTGGGGGGAGGGAGGAGTTGGTAGTGTCCTCCCAACAGCCTGCACAGTGAACCGTGCTGGTTTTTTAAATGCTGTGGAAAGATGTATAGCCACGGTTTTAAATCGTGGCTAAGTCCCTATAACCATGGTTTGAACTATGGATATAGATCTATATCCATGGTTTTAAACCATGTCTATAGGTTATAGCCACAATTTTATGAACCATGGCCTTTATTTCCATGGCTATAGGGCTATAGCCACAGTTCGAGCTGTGGCTATAGGGATATAGCCACAGTTCGAACTGTCGATATAGGGATATAGCCACGGTTTACTACGGTTCATGAAACCGTGGATATAACCTATATCCATAGTTTTTGGTCCTATAGCCACAGTTTAGAACCGTGGCTATAGCCTAACTTTCAAGTAGTGTAACAATGTTATGAGTGGACCTTATTAGGTGTTCCCAGTACAATGCACGTACATGGTTTCATGTCAATTAGTTTATGTGTGAACCTAAATTAATGTTCAAAATGTTATAAATGGACCAGATTACACGTTCACAATATCATGCATTGACCTGATTTCATTTACATAAAGTTATGTGTGAACCTGATTAAGCATTCACATTGTTATGAATGTACCTTGTTTCCTATCCTCTTAATATATTTTTTTGGTATTTTAAAATGACACTTTTAAGTGTAAGTGAGAACCATAACAATAACATCCAAATAAAAACATAAGAAGTAAAATTCACCCAAATAAAGACTATTTAGAGCTGTTGTTACCCAACATCAACATCATTGTGTCAAGCCTCCAACTTCACATGGCTGCTTGAAAAGATGTCCCGTACAAAGATACATAGGGCTTGAACAGATTTCATTCACCATACCCTCATTTCTTATCAATAAAGTTAAATATAAACCAGATTACACATTCACAATGTTATGCATGGACATGGTTTCATGTCCACAAGTTGATGATGAGGCCTAATTTCACGTCCCTAACATAATGAGTGAACATGTTTCTACTTATACATGTTCACAATATTGTAAACCATTTTTCATGCCATATATTTCTTGTCTTATTCTTATGTCATAATTTCATGAATTATGATCTTAAATATCTTATAATATATGTCTTATGAACAACTAATATTTAATATGATATATAATATGCATGTTATGATCAGAAAATCTTATGCTCAAGTTTAATAACCTTCTTCTTCATGTTATTCTTATACATTTCCTTTATATACCATTACTAAGAATCTGAGCTCACTCATTTATTATGTTTCCTTTATCTAGGTTATGAAATGAGGTTTTAGGAAGAAACAATAATGTGTAGATCATTATGGGATATGTTGATGATATTTCACCATGATACATGATTTTGATTCCATGATTCCAAGGACACTAAACTATTATGGTCCTCAGGCATGTATTATTTCTATGTACTAAATATTCATCTATAATGATGTAATATAAATGTATGTTATGATTGGGTCTCAATAGAACCCCTATATAAAAATATGTTATAATAGTCAAGTGTAAAAAATTGACCTTTTAAAAAAATAATAGTTTTTCATATCCTCAATACTTTTATTTCAAGAATAGTAAACAAATCCTAAATTATAGCTTCCTTATTTTAAATCCTTCAATTCCATGCATGTTATTAAAAATATACAAAAATTTTGGGAATAAGGAGAGGCATTTCTTTTTTCTTAGAAACAATAATTAGACAGAGATTCCACCCTCTTTGTCATCACTTTTTCTTCTTTTTCATGGATATTTCATTGGACATGATTTCTTCCCTCTATTATTCCTTATCAGGTTTTTTAAAACATTCTTCTTATTTATATAATCTTTTGATGAGAATGTAAATTTTATTCATATTTGGTATAAAATTTGTTTCAATCCATTTTTAACATGTTTTCCATTCCTATCTTTTTTAGGGAAATATAGTTGAACAAAATTTAATATCATGACCATATTTCTCATATGAAATTTTTTTGATACCTTTTATATCTTTAGAATTATGTTTCTTAGCATCTTCTTTCACTAATTTCTATTCTCCCTCAAACTTCCTAGCCAAGTCAAAATTCTCTGGATAGATAACTAATCACTCTCTCTATTTGGAATCAATAGATCCAATTTCATGAACTTCTTAAAAACATCAGGCTTCTGAGAATTGTTTAGAAACTTTGGTCAAGCCAATAACAAAACAAGACATATTTTTTGAGGTTCTTAGATTTTTCACACCATTCAAAAATAGTTTCTAGTTATTGGAATATATTTTCAATCCTTACACCATCTTTCTCAGTTATCTTCAAAACAACCTTCTCAAACTTCTTCTTTGGATATAATAAACTACCCCTCAAACATTTCCATCCATATCTTGTGTAATAATAGTAATTGTTTTGGTCGAACCAACACATATTTGATGTGTTTCAATGTCCACAAATATACCAGTAGATTCTATAGAAAGAATATTTTCCTCTAAAATATTCATAATGATAAGAGTTTTATGTATGTTTCTCAAAAACATTCTTGTCTTTATATCCTAAAACTATGAATTTTATGATATTAATTATAAAATTATTTTATTTTCATCTTTATTATAAACAGAATTCTTTGAAGCCTTTCAAGATTTAGAATGTTTATAAAACTTTTCAGACTTAGGATATTTTGAGTCTTTAGAATATACAACTTTGTACATATTGGACTCACATTTAACGTTCCCTGATTTCATATTCTCAAAAACAATTCAAATTTTTATTACCTTTTGAAAGTATCTTTTGATGAACATTCTCAAGTTTCCGTTTCCAAAAAAATCACTGACATCATAGATGGAATTCTTGAAACTTTTATTTCACTATTCAGCTTAAAATTTTTTTTAACCATTTAAAAAACGGCTTTCTTCATTCAGCTTCACTTCTAGATACTCATTACAATTATTTTATTCCTTAAAATTTTTCTCCAAATCATCAATTTCTTCACCAGCTTAACCTTGTTATTATAAAAACATTATGGATTTATTTAGGAACATTCAACTTCCAAATTCTTGTTTTTATTTTCCTTTTGTCTAATCATTCTAATACATTATTTCAATAATTTTTTCTAATTAAATTAACGATGAGATTATTATTATTTGGAAATAATAAAAATGAATTCTTCATCGTTCACTATTCTAATAAAAAAATTCTCAACACCATAGTCAACAGAATTTTCAGATTCATCTTTACTATCTTCTTTATCTGAAAAATAAAATTCATTGCTAGAAAAACGTTCCTCATTTACTATTGTAGTACACATGTTTTATACAACACCATATATAATCTCCCCACCCTAATCATCCCCAAAAAAAAGTTTGTCCTTTTTCATTTGGGGAACTTCTCATCTTACCTCTTGGAATATAATTTCTCTTTATCTCTTTTTTTTCATCCAAGAACTTATTAGCCTTCTTTATTCTTCTTCACTTTAGTCATCATTATATTCATCACCATTACATATTTATGGAAAATAAGAAAAATATACAAATGGAACCACATCCAAAAAAATTAATTGATTTTTACCACTATAAATTCTTTTACCTCATTTTATATTTTTAGAAAATAAGGAAAACATTTCATTAAAATTTTTATGTACCTCATTTTTGAAATTGGAAACTCTAGCTTCATATTCTTCAAGAGTCTTCTTTGAATTTTCATTATTAGAAGCCTCGAAATATAATTACCAACAAATTTTTTTCCGCTCCTTGAATTATCCATTATTTGTTCATAATTAATTAAATTAATTTTAAAATCATCCACATGCAATGATTTTTTATCTATATCGTCCAATGAAGAACCCTTGGAATGAAATTTCTCAGGAAGAATTATCGAAATCATTTCAATAAAAGTATAATCTTCTAACTTTTCACTAAGACATCTAATAGTTCTCATAATTTCATTTACCTTGGATATGAAATCACCAATAAACTCATGCTCACCCATCTTTAGGAATTCATACTTCAATATCCATATTTGTATCATTACCTTTTTCACTTTTTGTATTTCCTACATAAGTGTTTTTTGGATTATCTAAGATTCCATAGGGAGTAGAAACTCCTTTTACTCTTAGAAAATCATTTTAATAAAGTGATGAGAGAAAATCATTCATATATATTCTATCAATATAAATCTTTTCCTTATAAACATTAGTGATATGATAATTATAAATATGAGGAGTTAAACCATCTATAAATGATCTTGAAACATCATACCCAAGAGATATAAGATATGGCATAATTCTTCATTTACAGATATAATAATTATTATAATTTAATATCAGAATACCTTTACTATTCGCAAAACAAAAAAAGTTAAATAAAAATATCTACATAAAATACTTCAACAAATAATATGTTAACGCAAAATTTATCACTGGTACTACATGTATATGGACAATTAGTATAGTTGTATAAATGATAGGGGGAGGGGTGAAGAAGTGATACATTACCTTTTATGATTCAATATTGAGAAACACAAATTTCCTCCTATTAAAAATTTCAATCCCTATTGTAAAACATAACAAACACACATTCATAGGAACAAAATAATTTGATGGTTCACTATTCAACAAGATTAGATATTTCTTTTGTATCATTTGGAAATAATTCAATACCACACAATCCATAAGAAATAAATACTTCTGTTTGGAATACAATGAGTATGATATATCATTTATGTTGTGTGTCACTTTGAAAAGAATCCAATAGTGCATGTTCTCTCTGCAGTACAAATTATGTAATAAAATGTTTTTTAGAAAAAATCATTTTATAGTTCTTCTTGGTCAACAATCACCAATATAAACATTCAATTAAAATTTTCACTTTCTTAACCAAAATCTAGTAAGAACATCATGGATTGTTTTAGTGAATTACCAGTTTGTTTTTCTTAGTATGATAATACCAGAATGAAAATACTATTATGAAAATAATAGTATAAAAATCCTAGTATGAAAATTCTTGTATGAAAATCCAAGTATGAGAATCATAGTAAAAAAATTACCAGTATGATAATTCTCGTATGAAGAATCCCAATATGAAAAACCCAATAAAATTTTGCAACTATCATTCTCCCATTAAGATACTACCTAGTCCAAGAAATATTTAACCCTATTAGAATATGGTTGATACAAATATGTACCTATTCTGTCATGGGTATGAAACACTTAGTTTAATTCCCAATCTAGCGAAATTAAATAATCAGTTGAATATGAGTTCTGGATCAATAAGAGGATCAGAGATGAATACAATATTTTCTTCTTCTGTATGGAAATAAAACTTCCTTATGAAATCACAATATAGAAAACCTTATTCACTTTCAAGAAATGGGTTGCTTACCTCTCCACTTTTGTGAGAAATCCATGTCACATAAAAACAAAATGTGTTATTATCCTTTTATAGGAACACAATAATGGTTTAGGCCAGATCATGAAATGATTTTCCCACTTCACAAGCATTCCTGAGTCATCAATCATCCTTAAATCATGCATCACTTCATGACTCGTTCAATTTCCTATTAAATCTGGGTTATTATTGAACTTTTTAAACCTTCCTTGAAGTTTGGATCTTCTATTCAATTCAACTTCGTTTAGTCTTTTTAAAAATTCTTCAATCTGATTGTGATTTGTCATTCTGATTTTCCTAGTACAATTTTTTAATTAAGAAATCATTGTATATTTTTTTCTTATAAAATCCCCATAATATTTTTTTCATTATGAAATTTAATAAAAAATTTTTAGTTTGATTTAGTTTGTACAATTTATTTAGTATGAATTCTTCAGTACAATTTCTTTAATATGATTTCATCATTAAACATTCTTCTATAAAAATTCTTTATTATGAATTTTTCAGTTCGAATTATTAAATATGATTTATTTAGTATTAATTCATTAGTATTATTTCATTAGTAAGAATTCACCAGTATGAATTCTATATCCCCATCATTTTCTTCCTCAGGCTCAACATCATCTTTTCCTTCCTAAGTCACAGCAAAATATTTTTCCTCCTATGCAACAACAACATCTTTTTCTTTGAGAGCCTCTGAAAAATAAGACTTCCTTGGCCTCAACAACATCATTTTCTTCTTGATCCTCAGCAACATATTTTCCATACTGAGCCTCATCAACATCATTTTCCTCCTGATCTTCATTAATATCATTTCCTTCATCCAGCCATAACAACATATTTTTATTACTCACCTTTGTTAAAAACATTACCTTACTCACCTTTTTCTTTATAAATCATGCATCATATGTTTCACAATATACCTATAATTTATGAGACATAAAAAACACCCAATCATTGAAATTTTTTATTGAATCTATATTGAATCTGATTAAAAATTGATTCTGATTTTTCTTAAAACTAATTTTTGTGTTTTATTTTCGCAGAAATAAATTTTATTTATAATTAATTTATTCATTTCCACAAAAAACTAGTCATTAAAAAACTTATTCTGGATTATGATGGTGAATTCAATTTCTTGGGGCCTGTTATTTTTTTATCAATATACCAATATGATGGATCTTATTGACTCATACAGATATTCTGGATCATTTTGAGAACTCTCTTCAATCTATATTTCCATCCATAATCATCTTCTCAATATAAGTTATTTCTTCAACATAGTAAACATACTGATCTATTTGAAAAAAAATACAACCACAAAATAACTTGAGATTAATAATATGTTTTTTGAGACACTACCTACTTAGAGCTCATTTTGTTTTATTCACATATCATCGAGGACTCAAGGGCATATTCACACATCGAGATCTAAATATCATAAAGTGTATATGGGTTGAGTAAAAATAGTAATTTGATTTTTCACGTTTCTACACTTCTGGTAAAGGCTACGTGGTGTCAGATTCTCTAAGATGGAACACATAGACGTAGGATGTTCGATGATCTATTAAAAAAATGGAAGATTATTACCTTATTCTCATATATTCATATTGAGTTTCTAGAGGAACATTGTAAGACAACACTCACATCCTCAGCAGTGACCTCTATGCATCTAGAACAGGTTAGAATGAGGAACCAATCTTATCATGAATAACTTTGACCATTGGAGAACATCTGGGATGATGATACAACCTCTGATTGGACCATGTATGTGGATAATACCTTATAGTTCCATTGGTTTCAATGGGTCCCATAAGAAATCATTCAGTAGTTGCTGTGGGAATTCCATGCCTCATCGTGTTTAGTTCACCCTAGTGTCACAAAAATCTATCATGATTTACAACACAAGTATTGGTCTCCTAGAATGAAATATGATTTTTCAAAATTAATCACATGTGTTTCCATCTGTAAGTAGGTGAAGGTAAAGAATCAGTGTTCCATAGTGATGTTACTATTGTTTTCAATTTCGGAGTTGAAATGAGATGATGTTTTGATGGATTTCATGACGGGTATATTGAGATCACCTCAGGTAAATGATATAATGTGGTATTTCATTTATCTTTTGATTAATGTCCCAAACTACTTACCTTTGTGAGATATCTTATTTGTAGACAATCTAGGATTGTTTTACATAATGGAGGTTGTACATATTCTTAGAGATCCCCGTTCTATCTTTTCTGATCGAGATGCTCATTTGACAACACAACTCTAATAGGGGTTAAAGAAGGCCATGGGTACACAGGTGCTTCTGAGCATGAACTATCACCAAAAGACCAATAAAAATACATAAGATATGTTTCAGGTGATAAAGTAAATGCTTCATTCTTGTGTTCTATAATATTGGTGTTCAAGGTATAAACACATTCCCCTTATCAATTTTTCTACAATAATAGATTTTATGATACCATAGAGATGTATCCTTATGATTCCTTAGATGGTAGGCCTTGTCAGTCACCTCATTTTTTACTACAAACAAGGGATGAATCTATTCATTTAAAAAAATTTATTCAGGAGACTTAAAATTATGTCTAGCATATCAGAAAGCACATGTTTCCAGCTCAATCTAGACTATAATAAAATGCCAACAGACCCCGATGACCTATCAATTTTGAGGTTGGATTCCTGGTTTTCTGGAGAGCCTCACCATGGTTGGGCTATAGACATATTAGTATTCTGGGTAAGCTCTCACATAGATTCATTGGACCATTTTAGGCTGTAAAACGAATCAAACTAGTGGCTTATTATTTGGTGTTTCCTTTGAGATACTATTCCGTGCATGATGTATCTCAACTTTTCTGATTCTACCCAGAACCATCATACGTCTTTCATCTTGATGAGGTTTTCTAGGATAGGGATGATTCCTTCTTAGAGTATCTACTTTTTATTGTTGATCAGAGTGTATAGAAATCCTGAGGAAGGTTGGTTCCTTTGGTATAGGAGTTATAGTAGCACGACCGAGTATAGGATGTGACACTGTATAAAGAAGCTAATATATGAACCCATTGGCCATAAATCCTTGCTAAAAATACATCTTTACCCTCAAAATGCCAACTCGGGGAGGAGTTGTTTTATGGAGGGGAGGAAGAAACGATTCAACTATTCATTATGGTATTGATTGTATATTTTTGAATTTAAATCCATATTTTAATCATGGTAAACGTTTACTATAGACTAAGGAAGGTTCTAGATGAATATGGGTTGTTTTTTGGGGCCTGGAGCTCTGAACAATGGGCTAGATAACTGGGCCTCATGGTTAGAGAAAACCCTATATTCTTTGTTTCATGGTTTTTTTAACTATGCGGGGAAAAACCAAGGATCAGTGTGAGCCATATGATTTGTCTAAAACTGTATGAATCTAGAAAAAGGACAATTAAAACCACCTGCACTTTTTGAAAGTGGGGTTTCATACAGTTTGCTGATTTCTTGGGAAATCATGTGCCTTAATTGTTCGTGGTAATTTCTTATGTAATTTCATATACCTAGTTTGTGCATTGTTTTCAAAACGAGAACTTAAATTGTGTTCCCCCTTATTTTGATGTGAAATTACATTTTTTCCACACATAACCTTTTAACCTATTTTATTTATTACATTTCTTCCTCTAGTGGATAATTTTGGTTTTCTACACCCATGAGTTCTAAAATCACTCAGGTTAGGCATCTAAGTATCTTCCACAACCAGTGTCCAATTCACAATTAATCTGAATAATAGGACACATATCTATGTTTTCTTAAATCATCTCCCTTCATATCTAAATATTTCTTTGAATAGTTGTAATTATTTAGGTGCAAGACCATTTACCCTATATTCAAGGTGTTAAACCATTTCTCAGATCTCTTACAACCTACTTTGAATCTATGGTTGATATTGATTAAGGATTCATCTACGACCTTGAGGTGGGTGGTAACATTATTTTTCCTTTGATGCTATTTTCATTTTCACTATGTCATTATTTCACATGTTTGATATTTAAGCATCCCCATTAAATTGAGTCATTCATATTAAATTGATCATCATTCCCTGATACATGTCCCTTGATTCTTTCTTAATTTTTATAGGGTGTTGATATTAGATATGGCCACCCCATGGGTGTGCCAAGTGGAATTACCCTTTTTTGGCTAGATATGTATATGCCATACATGCCTCCTAAGCATTTGACATAACTTTAAAATTTACATTCCCATTCATCATTAATGTTTGATTGAGCCAATACTACCTCCCATGTGTTTGTCCAATCTAGACATGGAATTACCCACGTAGTAAATTCACATAATGACCATGTCTGTAACACCCAAATGTTTTAAAAAAAATATTTCATTAAATAATTTTTTTATTCAGTATATTGAATTTCATGAAATCATGAGATTAAACGATTCGAAATTCTCACATAGTGTAAAATTACTATTATATCCTAACTATTAGTTTATCTGGAATAAGTATAACTAACTTATGAAAATTCATTATGAGTTTATTGGCTATCAACTATTTATGAAAAATATTAATTAGTTAGATATTTTTATTATTGATTGAATTAATGTTTTTAATGAAATTAATGAGATATATATGTGTGTGTTTTATTCTTAGTAAAATATTTTTGTATTCATCCAAGGGATATTTTAATCCTAGGGTATGAAGAGACCATATTTATATATGAAATCCAATTTTTTTAAAGAGTAATTTTCCACCATTGAATGCAGAACGCCTTCAGAATGAAAATTTAGACAGATTAATAATATTTATATGACGATATAAATATTTTATTTTGAAGAAGAATATAAAAACTTAATTTATATGAATTTTTTATATTTCTCTCATAACTTGCAAGTTCTGATGATTATTAAAAATACACTATATTTTAAGAGAAGTCAACTTTTTCATCAAAACAATTCCTATGGTTAAATTATAATATTGAATGTTTTTAAAGTATAAATAGAATATATTTTTATTATTATATATAATTTATATCATGATTATTAACTTTACATTGAATTCATATGTAAAAATATTTCAATCTTTGGCAATGTTTTTACTTTAAAAACATGGTTATCTCATTCCGACAATGAGATTGATTTCAAATTAATTAATCAATTCTTGTGTTTTTTAATTTTTCTTAAAATAGACTCCACATTTGGAATTAGTAGGTCCAAATTATGTTAATAGACTACTTTTATTTTTGGGATTTATAAATAGTAACTTTGGTAATTATTTTTATTTCCATGGCTGAAGGTAAATCGGGTAATTAATGGTGAAAGATATATTATGAAATTACCATAAAACCTATAAAAATATTATTTTATGACTAAATTTAACCCTTATAATATATGTTTTGAAATTAAAATAATTAATGGCCATTTTACCTTGAATATGACATTAATTTTTTAAAATCACTGAATGTGAAAAAATATCACACTTTCTTTTTATAAAAGTATATTAATTTTAATATATGGGTAACTATGAGATAATATCAACAACATATATTATATAGAAATATAAAATAATTAAATAAATCATAGATATATATTTATATTTTTTATAAATCAAATAATTACCCATAAAGATGACACAATAGTCATGTAGAAATTATTTTATTAATAGAAATATCAAATAATTGGTTTTAAAAATTATAAAAGAAATATAATATGAATTAATTAAGGTTATAAATGAATTTTATAGATTATTATTACATGTTTTATGTATATTAAATTTTTTGGTTAGAATTTATCTTCTGTGTGGATTTTACTTAAAATCAATGAAATTAATAGTGTTAAAATTGACAATATTGATATTTTATAAAAATACAATTTTATTAAAATTGTTAAAAATCATAGATATATTTTAAAATTACAATGTGATAATTATAATGTTAAAACTGTTATAAGATATAATTTTATGATTAATTAATACTATATAAGTAAATATTTATAAACATTAAATATTTATAATGTTATTACCATAATTAAAATTAAATATACTAAAAAAGTTAAATAACAATTATAAGGTTTAAAATAATTTAAAACATGCCTAAATTTTATTGGTTGAGATTATTTAGTCACATAATCATCTAATATTCTAAATAATCCACTTTTATGGTATTTTTATGTAAAAATAGGTTTATATTAATTCAATAGTTTTGGTATTTCAAAAGGTGCCCCTCCCATTTCTTATAAAAGAGAACCTATCCTTATCTTTAAATAACACCACTAAAGCCATTTTTATCTATCATAACCTGTTCATTTCCTCTCCCAACTTATCTAAATTCATCTTAGAGGCCATAATTTGGGTATAAAGCCATCTTATGGAGGCCTTTTGTGCAAATCAAAAGGTGATACTCGAAAAAGAGGTAATTGTTTTATCACCTCTTTCAAAATTATTTTCTTCTTCTATATCCTATTAATATTTTGTTTATATATTAATGTAATAAATCCAGTATCATATATATTATGAGATTTTACTATTGTTATGGGAAAAATTTATACATAATTTTATCTCTTCTATAAATAACAATATCACCATTTCTGCGTACGTACGACTTACTGTCTCTATGACTTGTTGTAATTTGTTATTCATAAATAATTTATTTATATGGGTATAATGATGGTAATAATGGATTTAAATAATTAATATAACATGATTAATATTATTTAATATATAATATACCATGCAATTCCATACCATTTAACCATTAAAAGGAATTATATTGTCTCTCGTGCGTACGTACGTCCTACCGTCTCCACGACGCGGTGAGATTCATTATCCACGTTAACAATTCAATAATGATTATAAGATTTATATGAAGAGTAAAAAAAATAATTATGAACTTAATTCAATTTTGGAAATGAGTATAATACATTCTAAGCATAACAAACTTAACTTACATGGAAAAACAGAATGAGAAAAAGAAGCAGTTTACACAAAAAACAATGGAAATATTAAAACAATTTTTACAAAATAATTTAATAAGATCCTATATCATATAATAAATACAAATATGATTATTTTATAATTTAATAACATAATTTAATAATTATATAGTAGGATTATATACATACGAAGGATATATTTTCTAAGGTAAGGAATAATTATTCAATCTCATTATTATCTGAGATTGTTTATATGTAAGATTTTAATGTTGTATAGTTATCATCCACATCAACATTTCATATAATATTATATATTATTTTTATTATTCTAAAAAATTTTAAAGTTAATTTTACCCATTTTTAAATTTCCTATATGGTATTAAAGAAATATTTTGGTGTTTTTCGATATGAGGTACTTTTTGAGTTTTTTCAGCAAAAGTACAAGGGGAATGTGATTTTAACATGTATAGTATGAAAATATTTTTGCATCTTCATAACACCTTATTTCCATGAATATATCTCTATCTATTTATATTTTTATTTTAAACTAAATCAGTTTCATTTAAAATTGTGTGGCATTTTTTAGAAATGTCAACATTTTTAAGAAGAAATGATATTTTCCTCAGGAATTAAGTTCAAGTGTTTTATCAAAATTGTTTTACATATAAGATGATTATCTTTAAATAGGGTTACATTTATATCCCAATTATTACTATGATATTATGGTGTCAATGATGGAATGATATTTTATTTATTTTATGTTGTGATAGAATGATGTTTTAGAAACCCATTTTATATCTTGGGTTATGTTATAATGAATGATAAATTATTTTGTGGAGCATCTAAGAATGATTTCATTATGAGATGGGTGGGACCTATATCTCCCTAAAATTAATTGGGTAAAGATATATATCTCATTAGATAGACATTACTAGAATGGAATGTAAATCTAGTTTAGCAATACAGGGTCGGAACGACCAGTAAACACGATTCAGTAATGGACATTTTCCACTATGATGGTCTTGTCTGTGTGCCTTAGCTAATATGGAAATGGTTTTCTATGATTATATGTATTTCAAAAACCTTCATGTATTATTTTACGAATTTTGGATTGTTTCAATTAATTCATATAAACTTTTATCCCATGACAGGACATCATGATATTTCTTATGTAGGATAAGATTTTAAAATGTAATATTTTTATATCTTAGGGTTATGATATGAGTGATATTTCCCTTGTATACCCGTACTGAGAATTTGATATCACCCATTCATTTGTTTCTGGTCTCTATATCATGAAGAATGCTATTAGGTATGTTATGTCAGAATGGATTCTAGTAATGAAGAAATAAGTGGGAGAAAATGTAGATGTTTTATGAACCAGTTGTTTTGGTTTCCTAGTTTTAAAATAAATTATACATGTATGGTCTTGTCATGGATTTAATTATATGTTGTAATGAATAAACATAAATTTTGAATAAATTTTAATGTATGTAACATTTGGGCCGTTATAGTTTGTATAAGGGAAAATGTATAGTTAACCTTTGGAAACTAGGATGATAAAGACATTGTATGAACCCTAAGGATATGTCTAAATATAGGTTACAAACCTAGTGTTTTATAAATGGCCATTAATAACATAACATAAAACATAATGTGTCCTAAAATTAAATTTTATTCATGATTATGTGGTTTTCCCATTATTATTAGTGTTTCTCACACCATACTTATTGGTTTTAGTCAATGGATGGAACCTAAATGAATTGTGTTAATGCTGAATATGATGGGAAATTCAATGATTTTCCCCCTGAGAAACGAAATGTTGTTGGAGATGGAATGATAAATCTTGTATCCATGCTCACACAACATTCTTAAGCTATAAATCATTCATGAATTCTAAATGATCAAAGGAGGAGCAACGTTCTGATGATTTTTTTCTCGAGGTCGTGTCCACCTTCATTCAGAGGGTCTTCTAATCTATTTGTGGCTGCATATTGTATAACTACCACTGAAAAGTTATTTTCAGTTCTACAATGTTCTTGACATGATAAAGTCATCTTATCGTTATATCATTTGGAGTGGGAATCTGATCAATGGTGGAATCTTATCAAGAATATAAGACAAATAGAAGAAATTGAGTCCATGGAATGGGATAATATGAAGAACTTATTTTTCAATAAATAAATTATTTGTATTCTTAGAAAAATTATGGAGATTAATTTCCTTGAACTTAATAAAATTTACGATGAATCTATTGGTACCTATAAAGAAAACTTTACAAGACTCGCATGGTATGCCTCTGGAATTATTATCCAACCTGAGAGTAAAATTGATCTATTATTTAGTGTCTTAAAACAAAGTCTTTGAATGTAAATTACAATAAGACACTTTAATATCTACTAGGAAATCATTCTATGTGTTTTCATTGTTGATATGGAGATTGGTGTAAACCATCAGTCATAGGGATTTTATCTGAGAAGAAAAATTGAATTTAAAGGAAAATCTAAAAACCACATTGAAAAGTATATGTGTTTTCCATTATGCTCAATTTGTGGAAAGAAACATGTATTAAATTTACTTAATGGAACCATTAAATGTTTTAAGTGTGTAAAATAAGGTCATTAGGCAGTTTAATGATTAATTCATGGGAAAAATATGTCTAATGATGCGTATAAAGAAAAGGCTTCACAAAATGCACCTCCTACACTTCAATGCTACATGGTAAATGAAATGGGCAATTATTCCAATCAATGCCCAAATCAAAGGGTTATATATGATTATCACCATCAACAAAATATTATGGCCAACGATAAAGGAATGTCACATGTAATCACTATTGGAAACGTGGAGTATGATAATGAATTGGGGAGAGGTACACATACCATCCAGTCTAAAGTAGCAAATTTTTTATTTGATTCTAAATCTATCTAATCTTTTATTTAAAATTAATTCTCAATGGGTATCATTATATTACCTCAACAATTATATTTTGAGTTAGTTGTGATGACTCTTAATGGGACAACAATTGAAACAAAAGTTTTTAATTCTTCTCTGATTGATGTTTGTGGGAAAGTGCTTCCTACAAATATTGTGATCCTTCCTATTCTTTAATTTGATGTGATTATTGGCAGGGATTGGATTTCTCTATATGGATCTGATATTAATTTCTAAGTAAGGGAAGTCACATTTAGTTTTCCTAATCAATATATGATCATATATCGATAAAACGATGAATATAACCTTCCTATAGAAATTTTATCCATCTTATGGGGTTTTATTCCTATACACGAAGGTTACTTATCTCAAATGGTTGGGGAGAAACCCATTATTATTAATATTCCCATTGTATGGGAGTTTATTGATATCTTTCTGGAGTAAATTTCATGTCTTCCACCAAATCATGATGTTATTTTTTCAATAGAACTCATACTAGGTGCTACAACCATTTCAAAGACACCTTATAGATTGGCCCCAATTGAGTTATTGGAATTAAAGAAGAAACTCCAAGAGAATCTTGATAAGGGATTCATACACCCTAGTGCATCACCATTGGGAGCACATATTTTGTTTGTTAAGAAGAAAGATGGATCAATGATACAGTACATTTATTATCAAGAACTTAAAATGGTCACTATCAAGAATAAATATCCTATTCCCCTCATTGATAACTTATTCGACCAACTATACAGAGCTCAATAATTTTCCTAAATTGACCATCATTCAAGATATTATCAATTATTGTTTATGAAGTAGGATATATCAAATATAGTATTCCATACAAGATACGGACACTATGAATTTATTGTGATGCATTTAGGCCTTACAAATTCCCCTACTATCTACATGGATATAATGAATAGAGTATTTTGATACTATCTTTATCACTTTGTGGTAGTCTTTATATAATATATCATTTTATATTTTAATAGAAATAGAGAACATAAAGACCAATTGAAAATTGTACTAAAGACCCTAAAAAGAGATAATATTTATGAAAAGTTTTCCAAGTGTGAATTTTGGCTTTAAAAAGATTAATTTTTGGGTCACACAATCCCAAGAGATTGGATATCAGTGGATACATAAAAAATAGAAGCTGTTGAAATTTATATGAGACTAAAAATGGAAACCAAGATCCAAAGTATTAATGTTTTGGAATGATATTATAGAAATTTTGTGAAATATTTTCATGATTATATAATCCACTAACCTAGTTAACTCAGAAAAAATATTTTTCTATAGATGTAATAATGTGAGGATAACTTAAATGACCTAAAAATAAGGTTATCCAGTACACCTGTGCGCACACTACCTAGTAGTGGATAAAGGATTGTGATCTATAGTGATGAATCCAAGAAGGGGTCGAGATGTGTTCTCATGAGAAAGGACATGGTGATAGCTTATGCCTCATGGTAGTAGAAAATACATGAGAATAATTAACCAACACGTGATTTGGAGTTACATGCGGTAATATTTTCATTAAATATATGATGGAATTATCTTTATGGTTAAAGGTGTGATATTTATATGGACCATAAAAGTTTAAATTATATTTTCTCACAAAAGGAGCTAAATATGCACCAAAGAAGACTGTTAGAGTTGATTAAGGATTATGACTACTCAATACATTACAGTCCTGGGAAAGAGAACAAGGTATAAGATTCTTGGAGTTGACAAGACCATGCTAGCATATCCATAATGAGGATAAAAAATGATCCAATATTTATGGATTTGAAAAGGATTGATCTTGAAATTTTAAAGGAAGGTGGGAAATATTATCATCCTTAAATGAATGTGCAACCATCTAAACAGTTGATGATTAAGGAGGCACATAAGAAAGATGTAGAGCTACAAAAAAAGGTGAGAAGTGTTTGGGAATATGACCTTTATTTTGGTGGAATAATAAGGTTCAAGAACTGGGTTTGTATTCCTCCCATAATAGAGATAAAGAAGGGTAAATTGGATGAGTCTCAAAGTTCTTCATTCTCTATTCACAATGGAATCATAATGATGTATAAGGACATGATTGAGTATTTATGGTGGTATGGAATGAAAAAAGATGTAGCTGAATATATGTCTCGATGCTAGGTTTATCACCAAGTTAAGGCTGGGTGATAGAATTCTAATGGAATGTTACAACCATTACCCATAACGGAATGGAAATGGGAAAACAACACTATAGACATTGTCATATAAATTCATAAAACATCTAAAGGTAATAATATTATTTGGGTTATATTTGATCGTCTTATAAATTCATCACAATTCATTACTATGAGAGAGCATTTCTATCTTGATCATCTTGTTGGGTTATATGTAATGTGTGTGGTAAGATTCAATGGAGTACCACTTCACATTATATTTGACTGTGATCCACGGTTTACCTCAATGTTTTGGAAAAGTCTTCATCATGCTATGGATATAGATTTGAGTTTCTGTATAGCTTGTCATCCATAGACAGACGGTCAATCTGAGAAGAAAACTCAAAATATTGAAGACATATTGAGAGATTTTTCTATGAATTTTAATGGTGTTTGCGGTCAATACCTACCTATGGTAGAATTTTATTACAAAAATATCCTTCACTCCAGTATTAAGATAGCTTATTATAATGACCTCTATAGAAGGAAGTTAAAAACTCTATCATGCTGGGATGAATTTGGGGAAAGAAAGCTATTAAGACCCAATCATGATGATGAAATGATAGAAAATGTCATATTTATTCAACAACACATAAGATCATATCAATATTGAAAAAAATTTGGTTGACAACTGAATAAAATACCTAGATTTTGAAGTGGTCGATATGGTCTTTTTAAGAATATCTCCCTAGAATAGAGCAATGAGATTTTGAATAAAGTGAAAGTTGAGACATAAGTATATGGGTCCTTTTGAAATCATGGATCATGTTGGGAAGGAAGCTTACTAATTGGCGAATCCACTGATACTCCCTCATGTTCATGAGACTTACATGTATCCCTTAGGAGAACATACATACCTAATCCTTCACATGTAATAATCTTAGAAGTCGTACTGCTGGAGCTAGATATTTCTTATGAAGAACAAACACTAGTGATTCTGAATTGTAGCAAAAACTTTCTATAAAACAAGACCACCCACATGGATAATGTTTTATGGGGGAACCATTAATTTGAAAAAGATACACAGTAACATGATTATATGATGAGGTAGAGGTGTCATCATCCATTAGCTTCCATGTGACGAATTTTGAGGGTGAAGTTTAGTTTAAGGTGGTAAAATGTAACACCTAGATGTTTTTATGAAATATTTTATTTAAATAATTTTTATTCTGTAGCATCTTGTGTTACACGCAATAATAAGATTAAAGGAATCTAAAAATAAATTTACTATAAAATTACAATTATTTACTAGCTGTAAGTTTAGTGGGAATATTTATAAATAACTTATGAAAATGCATTGTTAATTCATTAGCTATCAATTATTTTTGAAAAATATAAATCAATTTGATATTTTTACTATTCAGTGAATTAATTATTCTAATGAAATTGATGAGATATGAATATTTTATATACTTAATATAATATTTTTTTTATCCATCTAATGGATATATTAGTTATAGGGTATGAATAAACCCTATTTGATAAAAAACCTACTTCTTAAATGGGTAGTTTTACGCAATTTAATGTATAACCCATTTAAAGTTAAGATTTTGACTCATTAATAATTTTTATATGGAAACATAATCATGTTATTTTGTTTCAGGATATTAAAATTTTCTTTATATGATTTCCTATATTCTTCTAATAACTTTCATGTTTTGATGAACATTAAAAATAAACTAAATTTTAAGAGAAATTTTTTTTTTCCAAAAAGATAAATTATATAGTTAAATTATAATATATAATTCTTTTAAAATATAAATATAATATATTTTTATCATTAAATTTAATTTATTTCATTATCATTAATTTACATTGAATCCATATGTACAAATATATCAATCTTTTGCAATGTTTTAACGTTTAAAAAACTAGTTATGTCATTCCAATAATGGGGTTGATATAAAATTTATTATTAGAAATCATGTGTATTTAATGTTTTCAAATGTAATCCATATTTGGAATCAGAAGGTAAAAATTATATTAATAGGAAACTATTATTTTTGAGGGTTATGAATTGTAATTTTGGGAATTATTTTTATTACCATAGTTAATGGTAAATCGGATAATTAAATGTAAAAATAATATTATGAAATTACTTGAACACCTATAAAAATATTTTTTTATGACTAAATATGACCCTTATAATCTATTTTTGAAATGGAATCATTTAATTTCCACTTTCCCTTGAATATGACATTAATTGTATTAAAATCAATGAATGTGAAAAAATGTCACACTTTATTTTTATAAAATTATTAATTTAAATATATGTATAACTAGGAGATAATATTGACTATAGATAGTATATGGAAATATAAATAATTACCTATATCATAAAATTTTATTTAAAATATTTATAAATTAAATAATTAGAATTAAGGATGGCACAATAGTGACAGATAAATTATTTGATTAATATAAATGTCAAATAAATGATTAAAAAATATTAAAATAAATATAATATGAATTAAATATCGTTGTCCATGAAATTTATAGTTTTTTATTTCTTGTTTTGAGTAATTTAAATATTTTTACTGAATTTTTCTTCTATATGGATTTTATTTAATATCTATGAAATGAATAGTGTCAAAATTGACAGTTAATATTATCTAAAAATAACATTTTATTAAATAATTTAAAAATTATATAAATATTTAAAAATTAAAATGTGATAATTATAAGTTAGAATTTTTATAACCATCCATTTATGGATAATTAACACCATATAAGTCAATATTTATAATCATTAAATATTTATAATGATATTACAACAATTGTATTTAAATAGATTAAATAAGGATAAATCAACATTATAATGGTTAAAATAAAATGAAACAATGTATAAATTTTATTGGTTGATATTATATTGACCCATGGTAATCTAAAATTAAAAATAATCCACTTTCTAGGAATTTTAATTTTAAAACATAATTTATATTAATATAGTAGTTTTGGTATTTCCAAACATGTCCCTCCCCTCTCTAATAAATGAGATCATCTGTTTATCTATTAATTAAACATATAAAGCCCATTCTATCCACCAAAACCTAAACATTTCCTCCCCCAACATCCCTCACATCATCCTAGAGGCCACACTTTGGTCATAAATCCATCTTAATGGGATCTTTTGTGTAAATTAAAAGGTGATATTCAAAAAAAGGTGTTTGTTTTATCACCTCTTTCAAAACTATTTTCATCTTCTAATACCTATTATAATGTTGTTTTCATACTAAAGTAATAAATTTAGTGTATTATACATTATTATATGTTACTATAGTTTTGTCTAAACCATATACCACATTTATCTATCCTACAAATAACAATATCACCCTACGTACATACGTACAACTAATCATCTCCACGTCGCGGTGTAATTAGTTATTCATCAATAATTTATTTAGATGCGTATAATTATGGGTATAATGGATGTAAATAATAAATACAACATGATTAATATTCTTTATAGTTAATATACCATCCAATTTCCTACCATTTAACCATCAAAGGGAATGATATCGTCGCTCGGGCGTACGTATGACATATCATCTCCACAACACTGTGAGATTCATTCTCCACATTAAGAATTAAAAAATGATTATAAGATTTATATGATGAGTAAAAATAATAGTTATGAACTCAATTTCATTCTAAAAATGAATAAAATATATCCTAAGAATAAAAAACAAGACTTTCATGGAAAAATAGGAATAAGAAAACGAAGAAGTTAACACACGAAATAACAGAAATATTGGAACACTATTATAAAAATGATATAATAGAATCATATAAGATATCATAAATATGATTATGAGTATGGTATAATTTAGTAAAAAACTTTTACCATTATAAATTTTGTCCAAACATATATGAAAGATATCAGACCTAAGGTAACAGATAATTTTTCAATCACATTATCCTTTGAGATTGTTTATACGTAAGTATTTACTGGGTTATAGTTATCATCCACATCCATGTTTAATAAAGTATGAAATATTATTTTTATTATTATACACTTATTTAAATAAAATTTACCCATTAGTAAATATTTTAAATGGTATGATAGGAATATTTTGGTGTTTTTTGATACGGGGTACTATTAGACATTTCCGGGAAAAGTATAAGGAGAGAGTTGTGTTATCTTATACAGTATGAAAATTGTATTACATATTCAAAAATAATTATTTTAATGAAGCTTTCTCCATATAGTTTCAAGTGTATTTCAAACTAAATTTTATTCTTTTTAAATTTCAAGTAATTCAGAGAAAAGAAAACATTTTTTAATAAGAAATTATATTTTATTCTTGAATTAAGTTCATGTGTTTTATCAAAATTATTTTCCATATAAGATGAGACTATTAAAATATGGTTATGTTTATATACATATTATTATTATGGTTTGGTTGTGTTAACTATGGAATGATATTTTATATAGATTATCTTATGATGGAATGTTGTTTTAGAAACACATTTTATTTCTTGGGTTATGTTATAATGAATATTTTATGTTTTTTGGAACATAAAAGAATAATTTCATTATGAGATGGGTGGGACATATATCTCCCTAAAATGCATTGGGTAAATATTGATATTTCTTGAGATAGATATAAATGGATTGATAAGCAAATCTGGTTCAGTAATATAGGGATGGTACAAGAAGTAAACCTAGTTCAGTAATGGACTTTGTCTGTTATGATGGTCTTGGATATGAGCCTTTTCTAATATGGAAATGATTTTATAGGGTTATATATATTCCAAAAAACATCATGTCTTATGTTATGATGTAGATATTATGTCCAATAATTATTACGATCTTTTATCCCATGACATGATATCATGATATTATTTATGAAGGTTATGATTTTAAAATGTAAGTTTTTATGTCTTATAATTATGATATGATTGATATTTCCACTGTATAACCTTAATGAGCATTTGAGCTCACCATTCCATATGTTTATTTTCCCCAGATCATAAGGAATGGTCATTATTAAGATATGTCAGAAAAGAGTCTAGTTATAAATAAATATGTGGGAGACAATGTAGATGTTTTATGATCCAGTTGTTTATGTTTCCCAGTTTCTAAAAAACTATACATATACTGTACTGTCATAGATTTATTATATATTTTAATGAATTTTAATCAATTTTTATGTAAGATAAATGTATGTAACATATGGGTCATTATAATTCCACCTTTTGGAAAGACCCATTTTGCCGTAAAAATAAATTTTCCATCCTTAGCTAAATTTAATGGGTTGGAATCATATGGAATGTCTTTCAAATGGTGGGTTATTTGAAAATTTAATGAATTAAATGAATGAAATTCAATAAGCTAGAAACTGTTTCATGCCACACCATCTAGTGCATGTTATGTTCAAATATCCTTGTAATTTTATTTCCTTTAAATGAATTGAACATGACTAATGGGATATATGAGAGGTGTTTCATTATGTGGTATATTATAAATATGAATATTACATATATATATATATGGGACTACTAAACAAAATTTGAGTTGTTATTCCTCATGATAATAAAAACTATGAATATGCCTTTACAGAGGATACAATATGATCATAAGGATTGTATTGAGAATGTTATTATCAAGTTCTCTAACATCGGTTTTTGAGAAAGACCTCTTACACCATTAACACTGTTAGGATGGTGGGCTTGACGTGCCACTTTTATTTGTTTGAGTGATGATATGATGGATCACTCACCAAACTGAGTGTCGTGAATGACATTTCACACTCTTATTGGGATGTAAAGAATGTACACTATTGCTTGAGCTTATAGTCTTATTAGACTAGTCATAGATGTCTTTGTTACACCCCAGTCTAGCCAACACTAGTATTCCTAGTTTATGACCATTTCTGTCCACATGTACTTGGTTTATATAGGTGGATGAAATATATTTATTTGTACTATAAATATATATATTACTACTATATATATATTGACTAATCGTACATCAATTTCAGCAATGATCCGAAGTAGTTATACCCACCATGTGTCCCTTTAGTACCGGGGAGGGAAATAATTTATTCATTAATATTAGATTATAAATTTCATATTCCTACACAAAATTTATTTATGAAAACTACTTTTATTACAAGTATATACCATTCGTGGTGGCCTTCTGATATTTCTATCTCACACCCTACTCAAGCTGCCACTGGAACCCAATAAGATTAATTGTCTTCTGGTTTATATAATTTGTTGGGCCTAGATACAGGTTTTTGATATTCATCCTTACATGTGGATATTAGGAGAATATGAATGAGCATTCAGTAAATATTCTAGTAAATCTTCTTATATTCTTTTTTTAAATTTTGTATAACAAGATTTTATGCCTATCCCATGTCCCCTTTTTTACTAGAATTCCATGAATTCATGTATCAAGTACGACATTATATTATTTTGACTATTGTTATGAGTTGTTTAGTTATAATTTATTCTTCCAATTAATTATTCCTTATTTATTATATCGGTTTACATATGATTCCATTTATATGTTATACTATTAGTTATTTCTATTGTTCCATTCTGATAACAGGGTATATTCCCCCATTGTACCACATTTACATCATTGCTGCTATTCAGAATCCATTTTCCTATATGGATGTGAAATTGATTCCATGTGACCCACTTTCTTGGAAAAATAGTTAAGTGGACCCCGAGTAAGGACGTTTCAGTAAGAAACAAAGTCATCAGGTAAATCTAGGGCCTAAAATAAGGTATCCAACCACCACCCATAAACAAGTTATCAATGTTCCAAACCCAAGGTGATTAACCTTATCAGGATAAAGGGAAACATGGTCCCTTGCAATAATATTAATCAAACAACCAATTATTAATCCATCTTGAACTTACCGATTTAATATTCTTAGGTTCCAACTATGTGAAACCTAAGGTATCAATCTATCAAAATCAATCAAAAGAAAAACATTCTCTTTGGGTGAAACCATTTTCAATAAATTGTCAGAAAAAAAATTATCAATTAGAATTTCTTTTTATTATTATCAACATGAATAAATATAAGTCACATTATTTTTCAATTACATTTATCACATAGAAGATCATTTTCAATTAAACATGTGCATTGCATTAATTTGATTATCTTAAAAGTACATCAGCCACCAGATTACAAAAATAACACTTATTTAATTGAATAATTCAATTAATTATCAATTAACTACATATTTATGTTCTTTAAATTTTAAACATTCTACTCTAGGAATAATAACATGCTAACAAAGAAAAACATGGATGTCACACTCTCAAGAAAACCAAGAGGAAACCTGCTTCCAGGGAATAAAGTATATCATCCCATGATCAATATAATTTTTTTTAATATGGTTAAATAATTTTTAAGTTAAATTCACATCCATGCAATGTTATAAACCATGATCTATTTATTATTTCACATAATTAAATAGAATAAAAATTAATTCCCTACTGTAATCAAATCAACGTTCCTCACATGTGATCAAACCAATGTTAAGGATCGCTGATCACCTATCCCATGAAGATATTGTGATATACTAAGGACTTCAAACGATGAATGAAACAAAAACCCAAAATAAAACCCATTAAAATTAGATATATCAAGATTCATATCACAGAGATATGAAACAGGGGAAACAAGACTGATAAATGAGAACCTTCTTGAAAATGAGAAGGAACACACCTTGGATCACCATAGATAGATAGAGGCATCCAAGGAATAATCACTATTGATGTAATCCCAAAACAATGAAGTATGGGATGTTGGATCCCTAAGAATTGAGTGATGGGGTGTAGGGTTTGAAAACTCATGATATGATGCACCATCAATAGACTTGCTATGCATATATTTACACATCGTGCAACCGTTAAATGACTTGTAAATATTGGGATTCAAGTTTCTCTAAAAAATTAATAACTTTGAATCATTTAATACTAAATATTTAAATTTTAGGAAGTAACCCATGATGTATCCTTAACAAATCATTAACCTCTTTCCAGCCAATAATTTCACTCACACAAGTCGTGTAGTGATAATACACAGCGTGAAATATTTTCATGTTGTGAATTCTCCTTGTATACCTATTTTTATCAACTAATATCTTATAGACACACTCTTGGCCTACTAAGATGACCATGTGATTTAGAAATATGAATATTTTTATAATAAATTTATCTCAACTATTAAATGTATAATAGGATATATTTACCTAAGAAGACAATTTGTGATGAGAAAACCTTAAAATGATTTTAATATTGAAGTGAGAATTAAAAAATTAATGGATTTTGAGTATAAAATATAAATCAAAATATAAATTTGTAATTAAAACATTATATAATAAAATTTAATTATACACATAATACTATAAAATTATTTCCATTGAATAATCAATATGGCAAAAAGAAATGAATTTGTGTTATAAAATTCATTAAAACGTGGTTATTTTTAGGTAACATACCCTTGGATGACATAATTAAAATTAAAACATCAAATACCATGAAATATTAAGGATTCATGACATTACATATAAAATGGGAATTATATTCACCATATAATGAAATTAGGTGCTTAATATTACAATATTCCTTGATAAAATAAAATTGAGATAAAATAACATACCTCACTCTTCTTTTAGTTTACGCTCCAATTAATGTCAAGTAAAATAGTTTTAATATGGTTATTAAATTATTCAAAATTTATATTTATGATTATAATATCATATATAACCCTCTCGTAGTATATTTCTACCCATTCATTAATAATAACATATTATTATTTTTTCAGGTGTTTATTTCCTTTTTTCACATGCATATTTTTTCCTGAAATTTATAGGTAATGTGTATTATATATAGTTCCATCATGCATATAATGATATTAATGTTATAAATATGTTATTTTCATATTAAATTAATTTTTAAAACCTTTATCTGATGTCTGACATGGAAATTGAGTTGCATCTCTTTATAAAGAACATAGGTCATACGTACACAAATGTGGTGATATATTTTCCTTATTGAGTGAAAGGGAAAATATTTTTCTGTTATATTAATTTTAAATATTTAATATATTTTAATATTTATTATATTGTTTTTTATTTCTATCTTTATTAATTACCATCTGATTATATTATGGAAACCCAATTACATCGATTCGCGAGGGGGTAGTCCACCCCACACATGAGTTACGGATTTGCTTCCCATTTGATCGAGGAGATGGATAAATATTATAAATGAAAAATAATAAAATCTTATTATATAATGGATAATTTCTTATTATTTTGTAATTATTAAAACATAATTAATATTGTAAAAAGTAATAATTAAAAAGGAAGTGATTATGGAAAAAAATTACCATTTCATAGAGGGACATCTATTGGAAAACTAATAAAGGACCATTGATCATGTATATTGGAAACAAAAAATATCTACAATGTGTTTGTGGATTTTTGTAGGAAATAATATGAGGGTTTTATTGAACTAAAATTGTTTAAATGTGTGAATAAGTGATGGGAGGGAGTGCCCATTTGTAATTAATGATAAGCTAAATTTTTTGTAACTGCCCAAAACAATAAAATAATACAAAACAACTCTCACCCCAATCACCTTAATAATTTAAAAATAAGGGAATTTAAGGATTTTAATGTATAAAAAATCCTTAACCAAATAATAATAAACATGTTTTAAAGATTTTATTCCATTATCACATATGTTTATTTACTTTTACAAATATATTTTTCACCAAGGTAACTAGTTATTTTATCCTCAGTAATAAAAAATTTATGATTCAAATAAATTTTTAATTTTTAGATAAATTGGAAATAATGATTCAATATACTAAATAAAATTTATCCAATAAAAATTAGATTTTTTTCTAATGTAAATTTAACACATGTATAGGTAACATTTGAATGAGCATTCTAACCATAATTGTGATAAATAAAATTTAATTTCATTAATAATCATTATGATAAAAAATTAGGTTGAATTATTATACTATATTAAATATTATTATCTAGAATATGGAATATTTGTTTCCAAATTAAATAAATTTAAGATTAATATTTTAATTAAAATAAATCCATAAAATTTTGTTAAAAAATATTTCTTCGAGAAAAACATTTTTCAAGCATAAGTTTATCATACATTAAATATATGACTAGTGATCCCCTTTATGTGGATTTAAATTCAAATTTTAAGATATATAATATATAAATATTATTTAAATGTTTCTCTATTAGTGGTTATTTTAATTTTTTATAATGGGGAAACATTATTCATTTAATAATAGTTTTCTTATAAACCCATTTTTATGCCTAAAAATAAACTTATACCAAAATATATTATAACAATAAAAAAATATAATAAAATAGATTAAATATAACTATATAATACATATTAAATTTGAAATAAAATTTCAAATAATAAAAGCACATTAAAAATAATCAATATATTAAAAATAAATAACTATATCTGAGAAATTTTTATTTGTCTTTGAGATGTATGATGGTGGGAAGTATCGTTCATGTCTAACACATTAAACTGATGATTCTATTTACATTTTAATTAAAAATAAAAAATAACCATATTTACAAAATAAAAAAAATATTCTTTTTAAGACATTTTGTAAAAATGAAAAACATGGGTAAACATTGAACTAAATATTCATTATAGAATAAATAAAACATTATATCAAACATTTATAGAAAATATAGACACAAAATAAAATGTTTTTTTGATCAGAGAAAGAAATAAATTCAATTTTTCTATAAAAACAATATTTTTAGTTCTTGGGTATATATTGATATTATAAATAAAAGGAAAAATGCAATTACAATAAAATATAACCAAATAATGTATTTAATTTTTTAAATTGGAAAAGGATATAATAGACCACATCATTATAGACTAAACATTTTTGATGTCTTGGGAAACATGATACATAAATTGTTATATCATTACAATTGAAAACTATATATATGAGATTGTGAGACTAAAATTTATATAGCATTTAATAAATTCATGGATTTATTATTCATATCCAATGGAATGGAAATGACATATGGTTGAGATTAAATTCTCAATATGAACTATGTAATATGGAAGCTACTATGGATGAATAAATCATAATGAATATAGGAAGGTAAAAAAATAATGGAAATGTAATTTAATACATTACTTGATTATCATGATTATATAAGTAATAATCAATATGGAATGGTAAAAAACATAATACACATTCCATTTAATCAATAACAAGACTATCATTATTATATAATGCATAATTAAAATGGAAATTGAAATAACATATCACACCTTCCATTTTATTAATAAATTGTGCAAAAAATCATCCATTGATAACTTTAATATAATAATCACACGGATAATGAAAATTAAATTCATAATAATGAAATGATTAATATTTTGTGACATGATTTCTGAAGTCATTGTAACTATACCATCATGAAATTTCTTTAAATGGTCTAAAACTGTGGGTAAAAATGCATTTAATACTAGTGTACTACCTCTTCTCATGCGACTAAAAAATTAATTAGGGTCTATATAATTATAGGCCCCACCCATCACTACATTTCCAATTCATTCCTTATATATAAATCCTTGATATAATTTATGAATAATATTACTTATCAATAAATATCTATATTGAATAAAGAATATGAAATAATAATATTCGTGTAGCAAAGCATATAAATTTCAAAGTAAAACTTCATTTGTGGAAATGGTATATGGTTTATGTAATAATAATATCTGAGATAAATAATATATATATTTAGGGGAAATAAAATTTACAATGATCACATTAAATTTAATATTTCATGGAAAACATAATGATTAAAAAAACTAAAACAGAAATATAATTTCTATACTTTTATGGTTAAACTAATCACAAACTGTCCATAGAAAAAAAAAGTACGGTATCCATGAAACATATCCATAATGAAGTATATTTGAATTAAAGGTTTCTTGTTTTCAATGAAATATAATTAAATAAAATAATCTTTTAAAACCATATTGAAAATAACCTTTTATCCTTGAAAATCCCTTTAAAAGAAAAAGGTATCAAAAATATTTTGAAAACCATTTTCAATAAAAATAATAACATTTTAATATTTTAAACGGATAATCAAATAAATCAGTATTCGTGATTTTTGGGATGTTTTGTTCTTGATGAGTTTGTTAAAACAAATATTCCTTTAAACTTTTTGTATGAAAAAAAAGAATGTTTTTGGAAAAAGATAGGAATAGTCATTTTAAATCATTTTTAAACCAATTATGGGAAAAATAAAGTAGATTAATCATGTTGTTCCTTATGGATCATGTAAGCTATGTGTTAGAGTGTGTACTCATCCATGTAGATCATGTTGTTTCTTATAGCTCTAGGAAGTTACGAGTGCATGAGAAGAATTACCAAACACATGATTTAGAGTTATCTAACATATTCCATGCTATGAAGACACATTGTGACTACATATTTAGTGATAAATTTAATAATTTTTTGGATCATAAGTGCTTGAATAATATTTTATCCCAGAGAGATTTAGACCTAAGATAATGAAGTTGGATATGGTATCTAAAAATGTTTGACATTAACATGATATATATAAAGAGAAACGGAATTTAGTGGTTGATGTATTAAATATAAAATCATATCATTAGATAGAATAAGATTCTTTAGATGAGTGGTTGTTGATGTTAGTGCTAGATGATATAAATTTTGAATGTGAAGACTGAGTTGAAGTTATGGTTTTCTTTCCAGTTTTGTTTATTCCTTTTGAAGTGATGATTATTGTCAAGTCATAAACATCTTCTGCAGAATGTGTTGTTATGACATAAAAAATCAATGGTGGTGGGACTATTGAGGGACTAAAAATATAAGGGAGTTTATCTTTGTGGATTAAGAATAATATATCTGTACTTATGGATTTTTATAAAAAAATTCTTCATGATTAACATCATTTGAGATAGTATGTTCATCCTATAATATAGAATATTTATATGGTATTGAATGCATAGTTTAGCTTGGTAAGTATGAAAATAATTGTGACTGGGTTTGAATCAATATGCTTAACATTTTAACAAGTTATTTAATAACATCAATTAACAGTAGGTATGTTGGAGTGATTACCTATTCTAGTTTGGAAATGAGAGAAAATATCTATGGATTTGGAAGAGGTCTTCCAAGAATGGTTTTGAAACAAGATTCTATATGGGTGATATTGGATTGAATCACAATGTTAGATCATCCCATCCCTATATATGAATACCATATGGTTGAGGACATATCAAAATATATATTCAATAATTGGTAAAGATATATGGTATAACAATTTTGATCATGTCAGACAGAGATCATAGGTTTACATATTGTTTTTAGAAATCCTTATAGAAAGACCTTGAGACTCAGTTTACTGTGAGCATGATGTATCATCCTCATATTGATGGAAAATATGAACATACACAAAAAAAATATTGGAAGACATGTTTCGGGCATTTGTAATGAATTTTGCTGGCTCAAAGGAAGATAACATACCATTAGTGGAGTTCTCATACAAAAACAATTAGTATGCCTCGATACAAATGAACCAATTTGAATATTTGTATGGTAATACTTATCATTATCCACATTGTTTGGTGGAAACATGTGAGATTTCACATGTTGGTATGAGCCTGGTTTATGAAATAATCAAGATAATTCAATTGATCTAGAAATATATGGTAAGGAACATAGTCATTTGAAATTCTATGCAGATCGTCATCAATGTCCATTGCATTCTCAGGGAAAGATGATGTCTTTTTGATGATCTATCCAAGGTGTGGAAATTGTTTTTTTGGGAGGTAGGTAAATTTATCTCCATGATACATAGTCATTTTTCAGAAACATGGAAGGTTTTGAGAGGTGAAATATTGGTTCGCATTGAAACCATGGTTTAGTATGGTGTATGGTGTGATTCATATATCTCAGTTTAAAATGTACGGACCTGATCATGACCATATAATTAGATAGGATCACGTTTAACTAGATATGGATGCTATGTTGGTACATATCCTGGTGTTGAATGTTGATAGGAAATATAATATATTTCATGGAAAAGGAATCAGTCTTGTGCGGGTATTTTGTAAACATTGGTAGATTCTGGAAGTGTCATTAGAATGGGAGAAGGAAGTGAAGGATAAATGGCCAGACCTCATTCAATGAACCTCCTTTATTCAACTATCTAGGTTGGAAACACCAATGGTGGGGATAATTTAGAACCACTACTTTCACTTTAGAAATAATTTATTTATTATTTATAAGTATATAATGTATATGGGTGTTATTTGGAATAGTTTACATAGCTTCTAAAGAATTTTGTGGGTTTTATCTTATGTTTAATGGTTACTACATGATTAGTGAAAACCATGAAATATTCTTAGGAACATGTGCAATATGAGATAAAGGGATCTTTGTAGGTCCATAATTAAGAAGTAATGTTTGAGAAAGCTATGTGGCTACCTAGGAGAAACCATTCAACTTGATACCTTGGTCAATGGAACAATTGACACAAGGTTTGGAAATCATGTGAGTAAACCATGTGAGGGTGATAAAACACTATTTTATTGAATATTTTATTGAAAATAAATGATATAATTTCCTCACATTGTGTTAAATATGTTTAATTAGAATGTATTTGAGATTAGATCATTCATTTGAAAATTTGATGAAAATTCCATTTTTACCCTTTATAGTTCATTGTAGTATTTCGAAGTTAAATATTTTTATTTTTATTATTTGAATTTGAAATTTTACAATAGTGTTCCTAAAACAATTATCTACAACTTTTAGTTAGGACACTAAATCTAAAGAGTGCATTTGGGTGTTGAAAATGGGCCATGAAGTCAAAGTTGGGATGGACTCGCCAGAATGGAGAAGCTTCTGTATTTCAGCAATAACTCATTCATCTGGGCCTGGATTAAGGCCAATGATTTATAGGAGATAAGGGACCCATATCCGCACATATTATCCTTCTGGAAGGCCATCCAATTCATGCGTTTCGGTGGTCAAATTGGCGGTACAATTTGTATTAAAATATTTGGCCGAATTTCCACATTCACATTTGAAACCACTTGTAACCTCCCCTCCCCTCAATAAATTAGAGTTCTTATCATTTGGATGGGTAGGGACGTGAATTGGGAAGTTGATGGAAGAGTATAAGTGGATCCACTCTAATTCTCCAACCATTTCAATAAGGGTAGCTCTTGAAGCAAGGATCCCTTCGACGTAGCCTTCTTCTTCTCCTTCATGTTGTAATGATTTTGTTTGTGTAATAAAATTCATTGTTCTTCTTTTATTTCTTATATTTTATTCTGTTTTTTTAAATTTATTCTTCTATTAATCTTCCTAATTGGGTTTGAATTCTTGAGTAGAAGCGTTATTGGGTTATCCCATTATAAACTTTTGCACATGCAAAACGCTTCTTCGTTGATTACGCCACCCATGGAAGAGTAGTCTTCTAGTAATCAATATATCTTCTACCCTCTTCATTTAATTATTTTGAATCATTGAGATACTGTAATTCACTTAATATGATCCATGAATTGTGTTTTTAAATTTTAAGAAACTAAGCAAGAAATTGAACAATTAACACAAAAACACGTGAGGTTTGGATTTTGTGTAAATTGTGAGAGTGAGATCTTGATCGGTAATACAAGACCATACGAGATAACTTTTTAGAGTTAAAATATAATCCATAAAAACAATTCATCCTCATTTACAGAATGAATATGTGCCTTAATTTATCACTGACCATAAGCTAATCTTAGAAAATCAATCAATGTAGGGTTCTGCGATTGCATGTTCCGAAGTTAGCCTATGGTTAAATTGACATAATCTTTGTGGTAAAGTTAATTCTTGTAGGGTTCGGGATTTAACAAATTAATGGATCATAATTAATTTAATATTAATTTAAATGATATTTATTAATAATAATGTGAAGAGGTAGAGTTAGATCGATTACATCTTTTAAACATTGTAAAAAACATCTTTTTGTTGTGTCATTTTAATCGAACTTCATTTCAAAACTAAAAAAAATATAAAATCTTCTTCCAGAAGACATCTTCTAGATTCATAAACTATAAAAAACCCCAATATTTTAATGTAGTGTCTTTATTCTATTCTATTTTATTATTTAGAGTACCTTTAATAAGTTGTTAAATTCACTTCCTCCTTTGAAAGACAACCTTGGTCAGCCACTCTACTACACCTAAGTACCCCAAAATCACATTAATCATTTGAGGGTGCCCACGACAGTGCTCTATCAAATTGGCTCCATTTCCGGGGCGGCAAGTAATTATTTCAACCAATTAGAGGTATTTATTTTATTTTACATTTTATTCTCTTCCTCTCTTCTTTCTTCCTTCTTTACCCAATCTTATTTTTTTTCTTCTTCTTTTATTTTATTCTACGTCATTTAGGACCACAAACTCCAACATCTCATTTTTATTTTACTATGGCCTACTTTCTTTATATTCATTTTTATTTGATTTATGACACGAACTAATCCCGAAGATCTCTTAGATCTTGACCCTGAGATTGAACGCATCCTTTGGGAATGAATCAGGCATTCTCAATCTACGGGAAGTTTCAATATTCAACCAGTTGGTGAATTCCTCTCTTCTGGAAACAATGAAATTGGAAGCAATTCAAATTCAAACATAAAAGAGGAACCAATGGGTGGAAATAATGGAAATGAACTTAATAGAACCATTAAAGAATTGGATGCACCATATATTAACTATCAACCAAATTGTATTGCATACCCAAATCTCGAATCGGACTTTGAATTGAAATCTGGATTAATTCACCTTCTTCTAAAGTTTCAGGGAATATCTGGTGAGGATCCCAACAAACACCTTAAGGAATTTAATGTAGTTTTCTCAACATTAAAACCAAGAAATGTTTCTGAAGATCAAATTAAATTAAGAGCATTCCTATTCTCATTTGATGGAGCAACAAAGGATTGGATGTACTATTTACAACCTGAAGATGTAACATGTTGGAACGATTTGAAATGTCTTTTCTTTCAGGGATTTTTTCCAGCATCAAGGACCACATCCATTATAAAAGAGATATCAGGGATCAAGCAAGCCCAAGGGGAGTCAATGTATGAGTACTGGGAGCGATTCAAGAAGTTGTGTGCAAGATGACCACACCACTAAATCAGTGAGCAACTACTCATCCAGTACTTCTATGAAGGACTCATAACTATGGAGAGAAGCATGGTTGATGCTGCGGCTAGAGGAGCATTGGTGGACAAGACACTAGTAGCTGCATGTGCATTGATCGACAAGATGGCCGAAAACTCCCAAAAATTTGGTGATGGAGTTACACCACATGTTAGGGGAGTACATCAGGTAAGTCCTTCTTCTCTTGAAAGTCATTTGATTGATACTAAGTTGGAAGAATTGACCACCATGGTGAGGAAAATTGCTTTGGGACAAAAGAAATATCTACCCCCTCCTTCAAGGCCTTGTGGTATCTGCACTGAGACAAGCCACCCAACTGACTGTTTCCCACAACTCCAAGAAAAAGAAGATTGTGCAGCAGTGTTCCCTGGGAGACCATATCAGCAACAACAACAACAACCATATCCCCAAAAGAAGTTCGATCCAGCATACAAACAAGGGTGGAAAGATCAATCGGACATAAGGTATGGCTCTGGACAACAATAGAGCCACCCTTTCAACAAAACTTCCAGCAGCCTCCGCCTTACCAGCAGGGTTTCCAACAACCCCAAAAGAGATTCGAAGGCTAAGAATCAACAAGCCAAAAACAAGGGAATCACTCACCAAAGGTAGATTCTAACACTGATGATCTTTGGAAACAAATTGTTCTTAATCAACAGAATGAGCTGAAGAGTCAAGGTTCGGAGCTGTGGGAGTTATAGACTCAAATGAGCCAGACTGCCACCTCCCTCCATGAACTTGTAAGTATGAATTCTAGAAATATACCTTCCCAGCCCACTCCAAATACAAAGGGGAATGTTAGTGCCATCACATTGAGAAGTGGGAAGCAAATAAACGATACATATGGACCTAACATTCCACCATGATTCACCTCAACTCCGGAGAAGCCACATTCCAAACCAACTGATGAGAAATCCAAGGAGAAAGATAAAGGTACGAAAAATATTGATGATGTTGCTTCTAAACCCATTCCTTTTCCCAATAGGGTTGTTCAAACCAAGAAGATGGCTGAATAAGCAATGCAAAAGTTGGTTTTGGATACATTCAAGCGTGTGGAGATCAACATTCCTCTACTTGAATCCATTAAGCAAATCCCAAGGTATGGAAAATTCTTAAAAGAACTCTGCACCAATCGTAGAGGGATCAAGGGAAATGAGAGGATCAACCTTGGAAAGAATGTATCAGCACTCATTATACCAACTATAGCAATGCCAAAAAATTGCAAGGATCCCAAGACATTCACCATCCCATGTACCATAGGGGCGTTTCACTTCTCTGATCCTCTTTGTGATTTAGGAGCTTTAATAAATGTGATGCCTCACTCTTTATTCTCTTCCATACAGGTTGGTGAGTTGAAGCCAACAAGAGTAGTGGTGTAGTTGGAAAATAGAGCTATATCATATCTAGCGAGAGTCCTTGAGGATGTACTTGTCCTGGTAAGAGACATGATCTTCCCAGCAGATTTCTACATGCTTAACATGGAGGAAGATCAGGTAAGTTCTCATTCCACCATTATCTTAGGTAGACCCTTCTTCAAAACTGAAAAAACTATCATAAATGTCAATGAGGGTACACTTTCCATGGAATTTGGGGATGAAGTTGTGATATTTAATCTTATGAACTCCATGAAGTACCCCTCTGAGGACCATTCTGTTTTTGTTAACTCCCATTTTGAACCACCAAGTAAAAACTCCATGGATTTTGACTGACTTATGCTTAGGGAGATTATGAGTATTGGTTCTGGTTTAATGTCTAAGAGAACTTCCACACCTATTTCTAATGAACAAGACTCTCTAATATTTGATTTTGAAATGGGTCTATATTCTGATCTTGATCATGTGAACTCTGAATATGGCATTCCTATTGAGTATGCTGATGGATTTGGTGCTTTATTCTCTGATTATGATGATTTCTATTCTGATACTGATTTTTATTGTTCAGATATGTTTGTTGCAACAATTCATCCATCCATACATCACCCCCTACATTGGAACTCAAGCCATTGCCCCCAAATCGTAAATATGCATATTTGTTGAGCGGTGATAGATTACCTATTCACATTGCTAACAATCTCTCTTTTGAACATGAAGAAAAACTTTTGAATCTATTGAGAGATAATATTAGGGAAATTGGTTGGACATTGGCAGACATATTAGGTATTATCCCCCTCCATTTGAATGCACAAGATTATCTTGGAGGATGGGGATAAACCGGTGAGGCAACCACAAAGGAGACTCAATCCCACCCTCGTGGAAGTTGTTAAAAAAGAAGTTGAGAAATTGATCGAGGTAGGTATAATCTTTCCCATTTCATATTCTCAGTGGGTAAGTCCAATTCAGGTTGTGCCTAAGAAAATTGGTGTTACTGTTGTTAAAAATGAGAAAAATGAGTTAGTTCCAATGAGGGTGCAAAATAGTTGGCGTGTGTGTATTGATTATAGGAAGCTAAATCAGTCCACTCACAAGGACCATTTCCCACTCCCATTTATTGATCAGATGCTTGAGAGACTAGATGGGAAGACACACTATTGTTTCTTGGATGGATTTTCTGGATATTTTCAGGTTACTATAGCTTCAGAGGATCAGTAGAAGACTACATTAACCTATCCCTTTGGCACATTTGCCTACCGGAGGATGCCATTTGGACTTTACAATGCCCCAGGTACCTTCCAGAGATGCATGGTGAGTATTTTTTCTGATTTTATTGAGACCTATATGGAGGTATTTATGGATGATTTTATAGTGTATGGGTATTCATTTTATGAATGTCTAATTAGTTTGGGAAAGGTTTTGAATCATTGTATTGAGAAGAATCTAGTCCTGAACTTTGAAAAGTGTCATTTCATGGTAGAGCATGGAATTTTCTTAGGGCATGTAGTGTCAAAACATGGGATAGATGTTGATATATCAAAGGTAGATATTATTTCATCCTTACCATATCCTTCATGTGTGCGTGATGTTATATCTTTCCTAGGGCTTGCAGGATTTTATCGGTGCTTCATCAAATATTTTAGTAAGATTGCTCTTCCTATGTCAAGATTACTTCAAAAGGATTATGATTTTGTGTTTGATGTTTCTTGAAGGAATTCATTTGATGAGATAAAACAACGTCTGACCACTCCACCTATCATACAGCCCCCATGGTGGGAGATTCCTTTTGAGCTTATGTGTGATGCCTCCAACTTCGCGGTTGGAGATGTCTTATCTCAGAGGGTGGAAGGACATTCACATGTGATTGCCTATGCATCAAGGACATTGGATTCAGCCCAATAAAACAACACTACCACAGAAAAGGAGTTTCTTTCTATCATATTAGCTTTAGATAAATTCCATTCATATTTATTGGGCTCTAAAGTAGTTGTTTTTCTGACGATGCAGCTCTGAGGTACCTCTTGAAGAAGCCAGATGCAAAGCCATGACTTATCCGTTGGATGCTCCTTCTTCAAGAGTTTTACATCGAGATAAAATACGAAAAGGGGTCAGAAAACATGGTGGCGACCACATGAGTCGGCTTACTCACACACTATAGGATGGCACCTTGGATTAGGTACCACTTCGGGACACTTTCCCCGATGAGCATCTCTATACCATCTCAGGTACGCATCCTTGGTATGCAGATTTAGTTAACTAAATTGTTGCCTCTGAAATCCCTCCATATTTAAAGAAACATCAAGTCCAAAAATAAAAAAGTGAGTCTAGGTTTTGTGTTTGGGATGATCCATACTTATGGCACATGTGTAGTTACCATGTTATTAGGAGGTGTGTTCGTGATCATGAGTTTGAGTCTGTTTTGCAATTCTGTCATACACATGCATGTGGTGCACAATTTGGACCCCAACGGATAGCTAGGATGGTTTTGGACTCTGGATTATATTGGCCTAGTTTATTCCATGATGCCCATGTCTTTTGTAAGTCATGCTCTCGTTGCCAACACACTGGGAATATTTCTAGCAGACATGAGATGCCCTAACAACCCATACTATTCTGTAAGATTTTTGATATATGGGTCATCGACTTTATGGGTCCTTCTCCTAGTTCATTTGTATTTTTGTATATTTTGGTTTCTGTTGATTATGAGAGTAAATGGGTGGAGGCCAAGGCCACTAGGACTAACGATTCTCATGTTGTAGTGGATTTGGTCAATACTCAAATTTTCTGTAGGTTTGGAGTACTAAAGGCCATCATCAGTGACCAGGGGACACACTTTTGAAATTGGAATTTTGCTTCCCTCCTTCGAAAGTATGGGGTGACACACAAAACATCAACACCATGCCACCGCAAACAAATGGCCTGGTTGAGGTTTCAAATCGTCAGTTGAAACAAATTTTGGAGAAAACTGTGCAGCCAAATAGCAAGGATTGGAGTAAGCACTTGGATGATGCATTGTGGGTTTATAGGACATCATAAAAGACCCCCATTGGTATGTCCCCATTTCGGATTGTGTTTGGGAAAGCATGTCATCTCCCAGTGGAAGTCGAGCATCGGGCATATTGGGCTATAAAGAAATACAACATGGAATTGGCCCAAGCTGGAATTCAAAGGAAGTTTCAAATTCAATAGCTTGAGGAGATTCGACTGTCATCATATGAGAACTCAAGGATCTACAAGGAAATATCAAAAGAATCTCATGAAAAAATGATCCAGCAAAGGGATTTTCAAGTTGGAGAGAAATTCCTTCTCTACAGTTCACGACTAAATCTGATGCCTGGTAAGTTTCATTCCAGATGGTTAGGTCCTTATATTGTATCTAATTTTTTTCCTTATGGTGCAGTGGAGATCACACAAGAGGACACTGGAAAGAGCTTTACAGTCAATGGGCAACGTTTGAAGGGATACATTTAGGGACTTCTTACTAATGCAGTGAATTTTATCACACTGCATGACCCCATCATTACTTGAGCACATCAGGTTGTTCCTAACCCTTTCACTTTTATATTATTTGTCCTATTTAAAAATTCTGCATTTCATGTGCATATATCATCTCATGGGTTCACATTGAGGACAATGCAATATTTTATGTCTGGGGGAGGGAACATTTTAGTTTAGTAATTTAAATTGTTTTCCTATAAAAAACCAAAAAAATATTGTGTGTTTTTCAAATTTTGTGTGTTTATTTTTCAAATTTCTTTGTATTTTTGAAATTTTTGAGCTGAAATGATTCTCATCACAATTTTGATATGCATATCAATGAGTGAAATGATTTATCCCTTGAAAATAAGCTTAAATGAATTCTGAAATGACATTGTTTCAAGTTCAAATATTTAGTAGTTTCATGAAAAGTACACTGAATTTTGAATCCCATGCCACATCTCATTGTCTTTATATTTGAAATCACTTTCCTGTGAGGCTTCCAAACGATTATTTTCATATTATTTACATTCACCTCACTTCTTGAGAGAACCAAACCATGCTTGATTTAACCAAAATTTGATCTATTCCTATCAAAACTTGAGGGTTTGAGGTACTTATGTTTAAATGATTGAGGCATTTGTTTGGTATTAAAGCCCCTATTTCAAACAATCCTTTTTTATAATGGCCTACCTTGAATATTAAATCCTTGTAGCCCTTAGAATCCATGCACAACCTGTTAGGATAGCTAAATTACAAGCCAATTTTCCCTATCCAACGAACTCTTAAAGTGAAATTGAAAAATCTAGTTGAGCATAAGTGTGGGGGAATCTATCTTGTGTTGTGCCACCACATTCTGTGATACTTTGGGTGGAAAATTAATTTCTGAAGAGATGTGTTTGCTACTGAAGAAATTCATTATATTGAATGTTGTGCCTTTTCTGGAGCCTTTATGATAAGTGAAGCAGTTCCTTTTCTGGAGCTTCTAATTGAGGTGGAAAGTTGTGCCTATCTGGAGCTTTCAAGAAAATCATGTTTGAGAAGATTGACATTGTTTATGCTAAAATGATGAATGGTGTAATCTTTTCATGACTTTTCATGATGATGGAGCTGAATTGATACTATGGGGATTAATGAGGAGACCATATTTAAGTGAAAATTAGATTAATGTAATTTTGCTTCAAAAAGAGTCAAGCCCTCCTTATTCAGCCTCAGAGTTTTTCACATCTTAATCCTACCAACTGAAAGCCACATAACAACCCTAAAAAGTTCTCATCATAAACATATGTCCTTGACTCACATCGAGTAGAGATTTAGGAATATATCAAGCCTATGGTGACCCTTGTATGAGTTTGGATGAGAAAGACATTGCAAAAAATTGACATTTGTGTGATTAGAGAAAATTCAAGTGAGGTAAGTGTTTTGTGCATGGGAGGATAAATAATGTGGAAATATATTGAATGATATAAATTAAGAACATGAAATAATGGTTTTTATGAGGCATGATATCTTTTTTTTTGGTGTGTAACTGTTTTATCTCAAGTATATGTGTTTAAAAATTGGTTTTGATTTGATATTGATGTTTACTTAATATGAGATTTTTCCCAGGAGTGCAAAAGGGTAAGTGTGGGGGAGTTGATAAAACACTATTTTATTGAATATTTTATTGATAATAAATGATATAATTTCCTCACATTGTGTTAAATATGTTTAATTAGAAAGTATTGGGGATTAGATCATTCATTAGAATATTTGATGAAAATTCCAGTTTTTCCCTTTATAGTTCATTGTAGTATTTAGAAGATAAATATTTTTATATTTATTATATGAATTTGAAATTCTGTAACAGAGTTATTGAACTACATATCTACAACTTTTAGTTAGGACACTAAAGCTAAAGAGTGCATTTGGTTGTTGGTAATGGGCCATGAAGTAAAAGTTGGGCTGGAATCGCCAGAATGGAGAAGATTCTGTATTTCGGCCCTAACTCCTTTATCTAGGCCTGTATTATGCCCAACGTTTTATATGAGATAGAGGACACATATCCTCACATATTATACTTCTGGAATTCAGGCCAATTAATACGTTTTGGTGGTCAAATGGGCAGTGCAATTGGCATTAAAATATTTGGCCGAATTTCCACATTCACACTTGAAACCACTTGTAACCTCCCGTACCCTCTATAAATTATAGTTTTTCTCATTTGGAGGGGTTGGGACGTGCATTGGGAAGTTTATGGAAGACGAGAAGTTGATCCACTCCAATTATCCAAACATTTCAACAAGGGTAGCTCTTGAAGCAAGGATCCCTTCGACGAAGCCTTGTTCTTCTCCTTCATGTTGTAATGATTTTGTTTGTGTAATAAATTTCTTTGTTCTTCTTTTATTTCTTCTCTTTTCGTATGTTTTGTATAAATTTATTCTTATATTAATCTTCCTAATTGGGTTTTAATTCTTGAGTAGAAGCGTTATTGGGTTATTCCCATTATAGACTTTTGCACATGCAAAATGCTTCTATGATGATTACGCCACCCATAGAAGAGTAGTCTTTTAGTAATTGATCTATCTTCTACCCTATTAATTTAATTATTTTTAATCATTGAGATACTGTAATTCACATAATATGATCCATGAATTGTGTTTTTAAATTTTAAGAAACTAAGAAAGTAATTGAACAATTAACACAAAAACATGCGAGGTCGGGATTTTGTGTAAATTGTGAGAGCACGATCTTAATCGGTAATACAAGACCATACGGGATAAATTTGTAGAGTTAAAATATAATCCCTGAACACAATTCATCCCAATTTACAGAATGAATATGTGCCTTAATTTACCACTGACCATAAGCTCATCTTAGAGCATCAATCAAAGCAGGGTGCTGCGATTGCATGTTCCGAAGTTAGCCTAGGGTTAAATTAACATCATCTTCGTGGTAAAGTTAATTCTTGTAGGGTTAGGGATTTAACAAATTAAGGGATCATAATTAAGTGAATGTTAATTTAAATTATAATGATTAATAATAAAGTTAAAAGGTAGAGTTATATCGATTACGTCTTTTAAACATTGTAAAAAAACATCTTTTTGTTGTGTCATTTTAATCGAACTTCATTTCAAAACTAAAAAAAATCTTCTTCGAAAAAACATTTTCTAATTTCATAAACTATAAAAAACCCCAATCCTTTAAATTATTGTCTTTATTCTATTCTATTTTATTTTTTAGAATACCTTTAATAAGTTGTTAAATTCACTTCTTCTTTTGAGAGACGACCTTGGTCAGCCACTCTGCTGCACCTAAGTACCCCAAAATCACATTAATCATTTGAGAGCACCCACGACAGTGCTCTATCAGAGGGTCACTCTTAAAATAGTTTCCGGTTCATGGTTAGTGCACTTTTTTCCTAACTATTCATCTAATAATGCACGGTTTAAAATTGAGATCCTAAAAATGTGGATCTCACCATGTTTTGACCTGTAAGGCATTTTTTCACCAATATGACCCTAACTCATAATATTTTCTTTCCAAAGGATATAAAAACACCATTTATTGAATTTAAGGATATCCAAAAGATTATCTTGGTGATTTTAAGATGGATTCGCATTGTAAGTGATCTTTCATGGCAGTTCTTGGTGGTTTTTATTATATATTCTTCCATATGTCACTCATTTTCATAGATATATGCCCTCTGTGGACAGATCAATGATATTTGATAAAATAAATGATTATATTTTTCTATTTGGATTTTAGGGAAAGTTATCTACTGAATTTTTTGGAGTTTCAACAAATTTTATTTGAGGTTTTATTGATGTTCTTCATTTTCATCATAAACCCCATGGTAGGTGGCTTCACCCTCGACTCTAATATTTAGAACATGAAGTATTAGTTTAATATTAATTTAATTTCTTTAAATTTATTTTTAAACTAGTTATCAAATCATGGTAAAAACCTTCTTTAGTTATTGTTTGTGGATTTGTATGGAATTGTGGAATTTTCATGGAAAGTTCTTTGATTAATGAATTTAAATTTTTTATTTTAAAATGGTTTCATTATTCAATGTAGGTAAAATTTATTTTAATAAAAAGGTTTTTTATTAAAATGTTTTTGGTATTCACATAGTTTGAGAATTGAAATGGTTCTTTTAATTAAAATGGTTTTAGAATGGTTTTGGGAATACTTGGTCGTGTGTATTCATATTTTTTAATAATTATTGGTTACAATATGTCCTTGGGATTAGTTCTAAATGTGTAACGGAATATAGGATTTAATTACCGTGTATCAAAATGGAATATGAATGTTAAACTGCTCATGAAGATAAAAATTTTATAATAGAGCATGCATATAAACATATGTGGATATGTGGATTGGAATGAATTATGATAATGAATGATGGAACAATTTTCAAGAACTATCATGGTTTCTTATCATGAAAAAAGGTTTTGGTTTGGAAATTTATTTTTCTTAGAAATCATTTTCGTTTTAAGATAAATTATTTAAATGTTTTATATACATTTTTTAATATAAAGGTGATATATTGTTATATATTATTGAAGTGATTAGGGAACTCATTTTGGGAAAACCTACTGAGGTCATTTCTCACCCATACTTTGGCACTTTTGTGGTGTTCAGATATTGTTTATCGAGATGTGGGAACCGATAAAGCCTCCCAAAATATTATCAGTAGTTCATGATACTTAGAATGTTTTTATGGTGTGTAAGAATGTAGAATGTTGGAGCATTGAATTTTTCATTGGATTCTTTTAGTTTTTTCTTCTGTTATGTTCATCGATATTGGGGTCTTCTACTGTGGTAATTGGGTTTATTTTGATTTTAATTTAAAGGGTTTTATTACATTTTTTAATTGATATCATGCATCATGTAGTGGTTTATATGATTATGGAATGTTTTTTGGATTGTTTTATTTTTAAATTGAAAATCATCCCCCAAGTGTATTAAATCCCTGTGTCATTTATTGATGACCATTGGTATCTTATGGATGTTAATTAAGTCCATGTAACGTCTTTCCAAATTCAAAACTCAATGAGGAGTGGCAGGATGTTACAAGTTATTATTTTTTCAAAACATAATAAATAACAATAGGTTAATTAAATTAAAGGTTTTTATTATTCAGTGATGAAATAATTTCATTCCATTTAAATTCAAGTACAAACAATCCTGACTAAAATTATATCATACATATATGTATTACCACATTGGAAAGTTTTGAATCTTATGCCTCGTGAAATGAGGAACATCAAATGAAATATTAAATACTAAAAAAATGAATACAATAATTATATAATATATTAAAGTAGTAGTAAATAACTGTATTAAATGGGGATAGGTGTATAATAAGACTTGAAATCTAGATAAGTCAACTTGATGTGAGAAATCCTTAAAATACTCATAATAGTGAAGGGAAAATTAGTCAGTGAATTGATTATGTATATCAAATGTAAATACACATAAAAATAGTTAAAATTCAACCTAATTTATCCTAATTTATCACAAAAATAATTATAGATTGTCAATGACAATGAAGATATAATATAATCCAATGAAATGAAATTGAGTTACGAAATTATTTACTACATGGTAGTTTTCATGTCGAATATCCTTCGATGAAATAATTCAAAAAAAACATAAAATACCATGAATATTGAATGATTCATGATATTATAAGTAATATTTTTAATTATATACTCCATATTGGGTAATTTGGTGCATAACATTACAGTATTCCCCTATAAAAGGAAATTGAGACAAAATCAAAAACCTAACATTTACCTTTAGTTGAGAATATTTTGACCTCCTGTATAATGGTTCTCAAATTTTCAGTAATTTATTCCAGAACCACATTCATATATATAATTTCAAATATGATCTTATTATAACATCTTATTACCCATTTGTTAATAGTATTATTTATTAGGAATGTTTTGAGTGTTAACTGGTTCATGTTCTCGTTCATGATTTTTCATGGATGTTTTGGCCATTGTGTATATCATATAGTACCATAATATCTCGAATGATATTAGTTTAATAAATATAATATGTAATTGTTAGATTAATTTTTGAAACCATTACGAAATGGTGTACCTGGAAAATGTGTTGCATCACTTCATTGAGACGGTAGACCGTACATACACACAGTCGACTATGTCATTCTTTTAATGTGTGAATGGGTGAGGAAATGGATGGTATATAAATATTAGGGAATAAAAATAATTTATTATCTATTATAAATATATTAATTTTTCCCTAATTATGACTATACATGAGAATTGGTGATGGAAATAAATTTACATCACCTCTCGAGTTGGTAGACCACTGTACATTGGAATGATGGATTTATTTCCCATTTCATGGGGGAGGAGATATATCCATATTATTTATTATACATATAAACATTTAGGTATATGTTAGATATGGATAATATAATTTTTAAGAGTTAATAAATTATTGGAGGTTGTAATAGAAGAATGAAAATATTTGACCTAGTTATGATGGTAATATTATCCGAGAGAAACCTCCTCCAGATATCTTTTACGAATAGTTGGGATAATCTCTTAGGAATAAAATAAACACTAGGATTTTGATATGAATGTTAGGGAATTATTTTTTTAGGTTTTTATTAATCTTAATGACTTCATTGGTGTGATGATGTTAGGGGTGTGAATGATCATTTATAAATGAGGTGTGTTATTTTTTTAAATACCCAAAACAATTCAATAATTGGAAGCCATGGTCATCCCAAGATCCACCATAATTTAAAAATCATGGATTTTATATAGTTTAATGTCAACAAAAATTTCCAAAACACAAAAAAATATACATTTTATTCCCTTTTCCACTAGGTTTACCCACTTTTACAATTTTTTTTCATCACAAGAATTAGTCTCTTAACATAGGTAATTTATCCATTAATCCTAAATAAAAATGATCCGGATAATAATATTTGGAACCAATAATTATTAATATGAAATACAATTTATAAATGTAAAATTATATGTTTGTGTAATTTTATGTTTTACAAAAGAACATGTAATTTGAAATAACCTGTTATAAAATTAATTGTTGTAAGAAAATTTTAATCTCTTTACAAATCATTATGAAAAACATTAGGTTGACCATATTATATAATATTAAATATGTAGATTAAAAAATGGAATCCATTTATCATATAATATTCTATTAATTAATATAATTTAATTTAAAAATAAATCCATAATTGGTGTTGACAAAGAGTTTTCCATGAAATGCATTATTATAAGAGAAGATCATCTTATATTAACTATATGACTAGTAATAATCATTTTAAAGACTTAAATTCATATATTTAGATATATAATGTCATGACCTGTCATCGGGGCCCGTGCCGTGACTACCCCATGCCCGCCTCCCATAGGCTAGGGGCTGGCCACTAGCACCAAGGCATAAATCCCGACAAAAAAGGGGAAGGCATTGCCTTTATAATGTAAACAAACACCATAGAGTAAGCCAGTATAAGTAAACACTAAGTAAAACTGGGTAAAATGTAAGTGAGGAAAGTAAATGGGCCAGAATACAAACCCAAACTGAAAGTAAAGTACAACTGGAAAGAATGTACAACAACTGAAAGTAAAGAAGCAATGTCGAGCCGTCCACTGGAAGTCCCACCTGAAGGCTAGGTATAGATAGCCACCTCAACTTCTCGGGTCCAGCTGTCCGCTCCGTGTATGTCCCGCCCAGTGGTCCACCTCCAAGTACCAACTGCTCTACTAGCCTCAACCACGATCAGTGCTGTCCATCGTCTGCATCCAACACAATGTAGTGCGGGCACAGCTCGTGGAGGGGTGAGTATACGCTACTCAGTAGGGACCCCGAGACCCCCGAGGGTCTCCCAGAATCCACAAAGTAAAGAGACAATCACGAAGTAACAACCAAAAATACTTAGTTATATTCCCATACATATACCTAAGTCATCCATTTCAGTTCATCTCCAACATCCAGGCCCAAGTTCGATCACTTCCACACAGGATTGTACAACCCAATCCACAGTGGAACGCACAACTCAATCCACATAGGAAAGCAAGTCAGTCATATTGAAGATAATGATTAAAAGTCAAGACTCAGCTCACATAGGTATATTTATTCATAAGGTGATATAGATTATTAGATATAGCCACTGATTCATCTATGTAGGGACCCACGTAGGATATTAACCCAGCTAAGCTGTCGACCCACATAGGATACAGACCAGCTACTCTGCTAGACCCATGTAGGATCACAAGAACACAGTCAGACACTGCGAGACCCACGTAGGATACAAGAACAGTAGTCATTGCCGTCGAACCCATGAAGGATTTCACTACGCTCTTCATCGTTGCCGAACCCACGGAGGATTTCAATGCAGTCTTCATTACCGTCGAACCCACGGAGGATTTCAGTACAGTCTTCATCGCTGCTGAACACACATAGGATTTTATTGCAGTCTTAATAACCATCTAACCCACGGAGGATTTCAGTACGGTCTTCATCTCTGCCGAACCCAAATAGGATTTCAGGGAAGTTTTCATCACCGTAGAACCCACGAAGGATTTCAGTATGGTGTTCATCGTTGCTGAACCCACATAGGATTTTAGTGTAGTCGTCACAGTAGCAGTTGCAGCCAGCTCTAGGGTTCCCGCACACAGCATGCTCGATTCCGGGAGGGTCCTCTCCATTAACCAATGAGGTTGACACATCAACTGACACGTAGTCTGGAGTTTATGTATCTCAAACATCCTTCTCGACAAAAGGAAATGAGTGTGACAGATGGTGCGTCAATCGGACGCCCGGTCTGAGAGTTATTGGCTTTTTTGTTCCAGGGGCCCGGTTGGTTTTTAAGTCAAAACCAACCCGACCACACTCCAACTGCATCCAAAACTTGACCAGAGTAAGCCAAAATGTCCGTATCACTAAGATGAATCAAACAAAGTCGAAGACATGTCAATCGGACGTCCGGATCTCAAGTTATAAGCATTTCTGCTCCGAGGGCCCGGTTGGTTTTGTGTTCGAACCAACCTGGCCATACACAAAATTCTACGAAACCTTGAGTGTAATATACATAAATGACTGTCTCAATCCAATTATCACATCACAACTGACGGTGTGTCGATCAGAGGTTCGTAGCCCCAGATATGGGCAATAGAACGAACTTGTCCGGTTTTAGGGGGTTTGGGGCCCGGACCGACCAGGCCCGAGACCCCCTGGGTCTGCCCTAACCAGGTCGACCCGAACCGGGTCTAGGTCCAGCCCATTAAGGCGCGGCCCTATGGGCGTGGCCCGGCCCGGCCTGGGCGGTTGGTTGGCCTGGCGCCCGCGCGCAGCCCGCGTGGCCAGCTCGGCCAGCGCCGAGCTGGGCGGAAAAAGGGGTGCGGTTTCCCCCTTTGTTCGAAACCCACCCCCACCCCCCCACGTGGGGCCACTCCTTCTGGCCGTCCATGGGTTACGATCCTCGGTTTCTCGGATGAATTCCGTCCGGGTCCGACCGGCCGGTGCTGTTGTCGTGGTGCCGCCACGGTCCTGTCCCACCAAGGTGCCGGCAGCTGGCAGTTTTGGCCACCCCGCCTTGCACCGCCGCAGCTTTGAGCCGCGGCCTTGTCCGACCGGCGTGGCGCGATGGCGTCATGCCCCTCCACCGTAGCCCCGCTCTGGCCGCAGCCTCTTTGAGGTTATCCGGCGTTGCGTGACAGCTCCACGGCTTCGTTTGGACACAACGGCGGGGCGTGACGGCGCCACGCTTCTTCGCCGTGTTCATCCTTGATTCTGCGTGGTTTCGTTTCACCACACCACCTTCTTTCGACCGCAAAGAATTCAACAACAAAGGGGGAGGAGGGTCAGCCGTGTTCATGCGGTCCGACCTCCTACCATTATAACGATAACAGGCGGCCAAAAAATAAAAGTTGATGAACGAAAAAGAAATCACTAACAGAATTAACCCCTACCTCAAGGCATCATCTAACAAAGGTTCGTCATGGGAAATAATCATCGTGGAAGACGGCGTCGCGGAAGAAGGTTACGTAAGTGTCGTCGACGTCTCGGAGAAGAGAATCGTTGGTGTCGTGGTACACGGCGTCGCATCGTTGATCTCTGAGGATTCGACATCCTTCGTCATCCTTCGTCGGAGGCTGCCGTTCATCGTCGTCGATGGTGCGTTATTCGCATTCTTCAAGGAGGAAGATGAGGATTCCAAGACTGGAGCTCTCCTCTTTAAATCCTTCTCGCACAACGAAACAACATAATAAAATAAGGCTTTGCCTTATTCTATTTCTCATGCCAACTGTTTTTGAAATTCAAAATCAGGTCATCATTTCATTATCGAGCGTTGACCAATTAATGAGGCATTTAATAATCCAATTAATTGCGAGAGTTGACTTGGAATTTAAGAGGGGGTGTGGCTGAGTTACCATATTAAATGCACGTGGGAGGTAAATAGGAAATAAAGGGGAGGGGCTTGTGTGGGACCCACTTCACTAATATCCTACCTAGGGTAGTTAGGAACTAGTGGGTCCCACCCCAACCTCCAAGCATAGGTTCAAGCTACCTTAAATAAAAATAAAATTGGTTGCACTAATTTTATTTTTATTCTATAGTTAACCCAATTAATTAATAACCTCACCCGAGAAAATGCAACTCCGGAAAAGGTGTTCTTAAGCAATTACCGGCGTTGTGGTTCTATCGATGCCCTCAGATTTTGATACTGAGCACCGGTTCAAAAGTTAGGAAAACCCGCTCATTCGTTTACTGAACATACCCGAGCTAAACTTCGGAAATTGATTCTGGGCACACCGGGACTCAGAATCAGGTGCCTTTGGAAACTGCGTTCTTGTAAAATCCCAAAGAAAATTAAAAAAAATTCCCATGAATTTTACAGGTCTTAACATATAATATATGAATATAAGGTAAAAATTTATTTATTATTTCTTATTTTAATTAATTAATATGTAGAAACATTATGCATTTAATTTTTTTTAAAGAAATGTATTTTAACCCAAAAAATAAACTTTTAAATAAATTGGAATAAATATAAATCCAATGAAATTAATTATTTCATTTTTCAAAATATAATATATGTTTTTTTAAATTAAAATTTAACGAATAATAGAAATTTTAAATTACATAACTTATAGAAAAGAAGTGATATTTTTACAAAACCCCATAATTTTTCCTATTCACTAAAAATTCAATCTTTTCTGAAAAATTACAAAAATTAACTACAATATAATTTCTATATGATAATTTCAAAAATTATTTTCATTTTAATTAATGAATTCCATAATGTTTCTGCAAAATGATTATATTATGTTGTCACAAAAGTTGTAAAATTTATTTTTGATTAAAACTTATTTTTGTAGAATTAATTTTCTTCACTAAACATTGAGTGATTATGATATGTAAATTTGTATTTATTATGAACAATATATATATATATATATTCATTTATTCTTTATCATACACCCAATTAAATAGATATTTCATAACGATAATATTTAGATAATATATTTTAGGTGCCATTTATGCTCAGTGTTGTTTGACATGTACGCTATCAAACATAATGTTATTATATTAAAATATTAGGGTTTCATGTAACATGAGCTATAAAGTTGATTAAAAAAATTTAGAAGAAATTTTATTTAAAATATTAAGTTGTTAAAATCCTATCACCCTTCATTAAATTGAATCCTCTAAATTTTAATGTGTACTTGGAATGAATCTATTTGAAATTGAAAAATTCATATGTCGATAAGATACATCTTAACAGTGGTTAAGAAAATATAATCTCAAAAAGAGAGAATGTGAATTAATAATTTCATCTAGAATATCCCAATATCCAAGTATGATAACTTCATAGGGATGAGAAAACAAAGATCTGAAATGAAGATCCATTTAGGAGATAAATTTATACATTATTTAGAGAAGACACAATGTATTTAACAATACTGATGTTTCATCTAAGATTATTAAACAAATCAACAAACCCAAATCCCAATAAAAAATAATACTTCCAATAATTGAGATTGTTTTCACCAAAAAGGTGATCTCCTACATTTTAAATTACATCCCAAAAAACATTAGTTCAATTCTTCTAAAATAAACTCTCACAAGTATTATAATTTTCATGTATATCGCAACCCAATAAAATGCATTTTGAAATATAATAAATTACCTCAAAATCCAAGAAATATATTTTATCCTATAATAAATTTCACTAAAAAACAATATATTACCATCAAACAATTTATCTAAAAATTATCATACTAACTAGTAAATCACAATAGCCATCGGTAGGGAAGAAACTCGTGTTTCCTTTCAGCTATGGATTCAAGCCCAACATTCTTGATGAATGCAACAGGTTGTCATCATGTATTTGGATTCAGCTTTTTTCAAAACTTCCTTAAAAAAATTATATAAAAATCCACAAAATATAGTGAACATTCTCAAAAATATAATGACTCATCAAATTACTTTTTTAATACATAAATATTTTCTATGAAACATGTTTGTATACAAAAATAAAATAGTCATAATTATATATTATTAATTTAAAATCAATGATCATATAAACCTAAATGTTTATAAATAAAATTAAAATTATTTACACAAAATATTAAAGCTTCTTTTCTTCGAAAAAAGTTTCACTAAATCATATACTAAACAAAAGGTTGGTATTCCCATTAATATTTTTATAAATTTTTCTTATTCATTTTATATTCAAATAATTTTTCAAAGGGGTATTTATTAAATAATCATATGATCACCCATTATAAATACCATCCTATGAGACATTATGAATAACATAAATCATGAATTTTCATTATCTATTCAAATCTTTAATAATAGTCCTTAAAGAAAACGTAAATTATCCTAAGCATATTGCATGAGACTATCAAACCAGGTGAATATTAAGTACCTTTTTTGTGTACCAGGTGAAAATAAATTCCAATACCAATTTATTTTTATCAGGTATTTTTCCCCTAGTTACAACTATTCAAGAACAATGTCCACTTATAGTATCCAGATAGAGATTTATTCCAAGGAAATCCCAACTAATCTCTTACTTACCAAAATATTTGTTGTTTTATATAATTTTATTGAAGTTATACAATGGGTTATGTTCCCTAATAATGGTTTTACTAAATATGGTTACCATGTTTTATACAGAGGGGTGATAGTGACTTCCCATTAAGGAATAGTCTTGGTTAATTACAAAATTTCCACTCCTCGTTAATTATAAAAGGGAACTCCCTCTTATCACTTATTTACTCATATAAATCCATCCAGCTAGAGTAACCCATAAATATATCCCTCCCCACCACTCTAAAAAACTTTTCATATTATTAATTTTATTTCAAAAAAGACAACTTCGGGGTCCTTACGATGAGATCAAAAGGAGGTTTCTCTAAGAGAAGTTAATCATTTTAATGATGCTCTTTCTTTTTCCAAATTTTTTAACAACCTTAAATTATATATTAAAAATTAAAATATAATAAATCATGTTTCTAACATTGAATGATATGTTATTATATTAATTGGGTAATATCTATCAATCTCCACATACATCCAATGGGAAACAAATCCATCGCTCAAGTGTATGGAAGAATATTGTATCAGGAACTGTTGCAATCTATTTTCCATCACCAATTCACATGGGATGTTCTAATGATGAAACAATGAATAAAAATAATACATATAAAAAGAAATTTATTATTTAAAATTAATATAACATACACATTCATACCCATTCTCAAATTCTGTGAATCACATCATCTCTTCTGCATATGTATTTCCTACCATCTCCCTGATGTGATGCCACTAATGTTTCATATAAAAAAATTAGAATGGTTTTAAAAATGAGCCTAATAGAAAATTAATATATTTATAAAATTAATATAATTATCATTATGATGTTACTATATCCTATACAAAAGAACCATAACTTTTATGAAAAAATACACATGAGAAAATATAGAAATTATCACCCAAAATAATAGTGATAATTAATGATTATTAACAAACTGGTGGTAAAATATTATAAAAGGATTATATATGGTATTATAAAAATTAATATTTTTTTGTATAAATTAATAAAAATATTTAAATAATTATATTATAGGTTAATATATGTTAAACCAAAAGGGAATCATGGGATAATTGATTTTGTCTTGATTTCATTTCATTGATAAATATTGTAATATTATGAATCTAATATCATTATATGGTAATTATACGAAATATTTAATATTTAATATCATTAATAATTTATAATTCATTGTATTTTAGGATTTAATTTGAACTATTTAATCCAACATTATTTGAATTGAAAATTAACAATTGGTAAATAGTTGACAACTCTATTTCTTTTCAACAGGTTACATTACTTATTTATTTCTCTAATACTCTATGAATTTTTGTGAAATAACATCTGATTATATTATATTGTATTTATACTTGTTCTATGTGGAATTAAATTTTATACATATAATGGAATCATTTATTAATTATCACTTCCCCTCTATGATCATTGTAATGGATGACCATCTCAAATTGTCTTCTTTGGTACATATGTAAAGATATACACCCACCATATTTTAGTAGGTGTATCTTGTCGTGAACCCCTTACCCTAATTTTTACCCCTCCTTGAAAATAACATAGATAATGTAGATGGTGACTCCCTAAGTCCCACCTCCAGTAGGCCCCAATATGGTGACAAGAACTTAGGGTATAATAAACATGAATATGTGAGGCATTACCCTCTAAGATTACATGAGGAGGGGAGAGATAATATAGGTAAATCATTACAAACCTACTCAGAAATATATATATTGAAATACCAAGTAAAAACCTATAATTTAAAATAGTACTTGAATAAATAAAATGAAAACTAAAAGTTCCAAAAAGAAAAAGACGACAGTGACCACGAAGCCTAAACAATTCAAAAAAAAATTAGCTAGTAATATCTATAATGATCACAAGCATGCTATTTATGTCCCAAAAATAGTTTATATATACATAGGGTGAGAATAATTGTATAATCCGTAGGATCCTCAATAGAGACTCTCCTACAAATGGTAAATAAATAATGAAATATAATAATGAACAATAATGGAACTAACTTGTCACCTAAACACGTATACTATTTTACAAGCCTATCAGTGTATAAATAAGACCAAGTATCACTTAAATAATATAATATAATAATGAAACATCAAGGATAACTTCCCCCTCTTTCCCTAATAGTTTTCCTCTATTCCCCGATGCTATGTTTTCTAATGCATATCTTTCAATCCAAATCCTACATGAAGACACCTGGTGAAGCATCAAAACACCCACCCAGTGTATCACATCATCACATTATCCCATCGACATATATATATATAGTAATTTTTTAGTTTTTGGTATCCAGGAAAACTAGTTTGATGTGTATCATACATTAGGTGTTATACCTCAGTCTATCATAACCCATAAAATGTGTATGTACCACATGAAATCACTACACATACACTTCATACCTATAATAATCCTTTGGATACTATACCTGGTTATACATGTGTGTGAAGAACCAAAAGCCATCATATCCCTATGAGACTATATATGGGGAATCTAATTTCCTTGTATACAAGAACATGTAACTACAAAGAGAAGTGAGTGGGGAAATATTGGGTTGGCATACGTCTTTCCTACCACTAGGATATTGGGGAAAACATCATCCAATATTACATTGGGTGTTAGTTTCCCAAACCAACATTGGTAGGGTAGCATATGAAATCCAAGATATAAAAGTTATAATATATCTCACATGAACACTATTGGAATAAACTAGTCTTAGAATCAACTAGGGCTAGCATCAAATAAACACCTGAGTACCACTCCTACACTAGATATCATATAAGTACACAATCATTTAAAGAGTTACATTATATCACATATTTTATTTGTAAAATCCACTTTATATTAGTTATTTAATTATTTATTAATATAACAATAACATTATTCCATATTAAATCACATTAATAATTAGAGTAAAGGCCATTTCCTCCCAGCATAAGCCAATCAGAGTTCATAGGTTTCCACAATTAATATCTTTTCAATATTTACATTCCATATACCCAATCCCTGTGTATTAAGGATTATACAATTATTATTAGAATCAATGAAGATACTAGTTACTCTATGAAAACAATAAAAAGATACCACCAAGAGGAAACATGTAAATAATAACATCCAGCATCCTTAAGTCATATAGAAATAATTTCAAAAAAACATGCAACCTGAACATCATCCATTTAATAAATTCATTCAAGAAAACTTCGATCATTTTGACAATAAAAGTAAATCCCTACATTAACACATTAAATTATCTTAGGTTTTATGCCTGACACCAACATGCATATTTCGATGAAACTATCAATCATAAGCGTCAACTACAGCGCCATTATTCCGGTATCCCAACCACTATCACATCAACCATACCAAGATCATCTATATCAGGATCCTAGAAAATATGGGACTCCCTTTACCATATCACATCACATATAAATGATCAGATAAAAAGAAAATAAAATAAGAAGTTGGAAAAACAAGAATATCTAATTGGGAAATCTATGACCTAAAACAAGGAATCTAATGTTAAAAGAAAAATAATACCCCATGGATAAAAACACAAGGAACTCAAACATCTCAATTGTGTGAGAAAGTTAGGTCAGCGAATTATCATAATTATACAACTACTTCGAATTATATCTTGAATTAACTAATTAATTATTCATTATTTCATACTATAAGTAACCTAAGGAATCATGTTATAACATTCTATAAAATATAATCTTACAATTTCTATTAAAACCAGTTTCAACAAATATAGAGATGTGCCAATCTCATTAACATTCATTCTAATATACGAATTCTCAAAAATCATTATCACGCTTCCAAATCTCAATCAATTCCATTTTCATGAATAAACACATTAAATAAATCATTTCCATTCCACAGATTTGATTATCATAAAATTACAACAATAAGTGGATTCAATACCACATGAATATTCTTCAATTATTTTAAAAATTAATAAATTAATTCTATATCTATGTTCTTTATTAATACATTAGTAAAAACATATTAAACTATAGCATTAAAATACATTATAATAATTATAACATAGATAACACACATTATATAAAAGTAAGAGGAAAAAATTATTTTGGTAGAAAGAAACAATATGTGATCACTACGACCAATACATTATTAATATGATTAAATAATTATTAGGTAGAAGAATTTTCAATGAAAAGGGATAAACCATGTTACCTTTCTAATTCAATATAAATAAACCATAGAAACAATTAATCCCATACATTAGTGGAATCAATGGTCTTTTTACGAGAATGTATAAATTCGATAGAGCCCAATTACCCCCCCCCCCCCCCCCGTAATAGATGCATCCTCCCAAGGATGTTGTTCCATAGCCTTAAAATAAAACAACAACGAGAACTTCATTATAATGATAGAGAGAAGCCACCATTTCATATAATGAAGAATCATGAGTATCCTGATTGATGAACCAAGATAGAAGAGGTATAACATACCACAGATCGTCATGAATTAAAGATAGAAGACCGAGACTAGTTTTTTGGTGAAGGGATTTCAATACTCCTAAAGAGAGTGCCACAAATTGCCTAGAAAAAATAGATTATCCATTGAAATTCTAAAAACCCTAGGTGCTACAACTTATGAAGGTTCTTTTTACAGTAGATATTCATGATGTGAAACCCTTTCAAATTTTGAAAGTATTGAATTTTTTTCCTTTATGAAAACAGATAACCTAAGAAATTTTAATCCCAAATTATTTCACATCTGAAATCACCCTATAATATGGACTTAAACAAGTTATAAACTTCAAATTCATGTCATGAAATCCATACATGTCATGAATTCACCATGTTTCTTGATTTTAGAACATGAACACCTATACACCTACTCTTAGTCTCCTCCAAGCACCACATTCTTTGTATAGAAACCCATGCCCTTTATATATAACATTAAATGATTTAAGCATAAGTATGCATCAAAGTACATAAGAATGATCATAAATTTTTTTGTTTTGGAAGATTAGGTACATAAAACTAAAAACATGGAACTAAATAGAACATTTCGTTATTTAATCATCAACTTGTAATCCTTTCTTCCATTGTGCTCAGACATCTTCATAGGGTAACATAGGGAACACATGAACTATGTGATGAGACAAATAACCCGGTAAGGGAATAATCAAAAGAACAAGGAATTTGAATATGGGATTGAATGCTAGACTTAATGCTATAAAAAGGCTTGTAACATATGCAATCATAACATATAATCATGGAATCATATATACATGGATTCATTGTAGTTTTTAATAAACATAAAACATGTCTTTAGAATGATTCAAGGATAACTTCTAAGACCATTTCATATGGTAGCACAAGCCAAGGGTAACGTCTAAGACCGTGAACATGGTAGTAGAAGCCAAGGCTTACCGCCAAGACTATTGTACATAATATCTCATGAGACCCATCTTTACCCAATGCGTTCGAGTTCTATCTGGGTACACCCATTCTAACTTCTCAAGAATATGTTTTCCACATAAAGAATCATACATAATCAATCTTACATAAACATAAGTGTTACACAAAGAAATAAATGGGTACCACAATCATGTCATAAAGCATAACAAATGGTTATATCATAAAATATTCCATGAAATAAAGAACTAAAATATGCATGGAAATTAAAATGGGAAATATAATTTTATCAAGGTATGTTATGTTAGGTAGAAGTGACAACATGTAATAAATTTATTTAATAAAGTTTAGCATTAAAACATTCTTTTTGAGGTTTAAAGGAAAATACTATAGACCATTTAAAACAGATAAGAGAACAATCATTTTTATAAAAAAAATTGAACCAATAATGTTTTAAAAATAAAAATTCTGATTTTATATAGTCAATGGTGGATCAAAACAGAATATACTGTGCACTTGAAATTTTTTAAGAATTCGAGAGGTTCTCTCAAAACATGTTTTATTATCATGATGTATTGAGGAGGGAATCACTTCCAACATGTATATCCCAAAATGATAATGATGAAAGATCCTTGATAAATGAATTTGGTACATGTGCACAACATTTAGAAGATGTTCATAAAAATATAATATAACTTCATTTTGGTAAAAGGAATATAAGGCAACCCGAATGTACAAAGGAGGTTCGGGTAGAATCCCTTATGAATTATCAGAATGGTACCACGTATACTTAAGAGGGCCTAACGAGAGAGAATGTGGATTTCACATCACTTGTAAATCATGAGTGAAGTATTGTGGAGGAGAGAAATCATACCCCATAATTAGGTATTACTCATAAAAGGGCCTAACATAGAAGACATTCATGAATAAAAGTTAACTAGAGAGGATCCAATCCCTTATGTTTGATGGTGTTCTTCAATTGATATTAATGACATCAATAATAAAAATTAGGTTCCTTAATTTATAATTACAGATCCTATTATATTTTTAAAATATTTTTTATAACCTTTTTACATTCATTCATAACCTTTTTGATGGGTTATGTGGTTCAATTTCACTATTCAGGTTCATTTGTTTTCTTGGTTTTTAAGATCGGTTTACATATTTTCATGAATGGAGAATCATGTAAAATGGGGATGGTTTCCCAGAATTGATTTCATATGAAATTAGTGAAAATATATAATATTACATTTTTATGAAATTCATTTGGTTATTTTGAGTGAAGGTGAATCATTATATAAAACATTAATGATAAACGTTATGATTAATTTGGCGATTTCTAACATAATTTACATGTTTTTTATTAATATTTCACATCATGTGTGAAAAGGGACCAAATAACAACTAATATGATAAAATAAATATTTCATAATATGGGTTGACCATAAAAATGGTTTCAGGACCATAATTGAAGATGTTAATATAAATTGATAAATGGTCATCCTTGAATGTGATAAATTAACACATCTCAGACGGTGTTATCAATTCATTCGTAAAAAAGAAGGGGAAAGCAGAGATAAAAATGAATTATCCAATTTCTATAAAAACATTCTAATACATGTATATTAATATATTTTTCATAACATTTGTTTGAGAAGAGGTTATAAAAGAAAGGGTGAAAAAGTAACATGAAGACAAAATGAAAGAAAAGAAAAGATGAATTTACCTATTGAATTAATCTTCCTTGAGAGCCACTTATGGGGATATGATTTGGTCTTTTGATGTGAAAAAGGGTTGATGTAAGTGGGGGGATCTTCAGGAGAGATTTGGGAAGAATTTATTGAAGGAACAAGGCTTGAGAGGAGTGAATATAGAAGGGGATTGTGGATAGTTTTTATAGTTAAGGGGAGGAGAGTTTTCTTAATATTTTAATCATTAGGATATTATTTTTCCATAAGACAATAAATAGTGATGATTACATAAAAAAGAATAGTAATATGTTTATTTTAGTTAAATTTGTTTTCTTACATCACCCGTGATGTTATAAAGAGTGGATTTAAATTATAATGTATTTATACGGTAAATTAATGTATTTTAATATTCACGAAAAATTAAAGTCTTACAAAAAAATCCAAAAAATTAACCAAGCCATTTTTCAATGTGTGGAATAAAACAATGAAATATAGATATCAAGAATAATTTTTTAAATAAAACAAATTTAATTTTTATTTACAATAGTAATTTACTTGAAAAATACAGATATTAAAACTATAACTGATTTTATAATGCTTTCAAAAATTACATATGGTCTTTTAAAATTCTCATAAAACCAGAAGACATAAAATTATTAATCTATGAATTTTTTTTAGGAAAATACATTTTTTTAAAATAAAATAATTAATTTTAATTATTTATTTATGACTTATAAAAATACCAATACTTTTACCAAGGTCATATTATCACTTTTAAGATGCCAAAATTTTATTTATACATTCAAGGGATAGTTTACTATTATTTTGAACAATTTACTATTCAGAAGGGTCATATTACTGTACATAAGGGTAGGTTACTTTTCACAAGGGTAGGTTATTATTCGCCAAAAAATATGTTTAACTTATCAAACTCCAAATATCTTACTGATCACAACAATGTATGTTAGATTATTAAAATTCATGACACAGATGTGGTAATATTATGCATAAAGATCACATAGTACTTAGTAGTTCATTGTGTTGTGATTTTATGTGATTTTATGACATAATTATAAGAAGGTAATTTCCCCGGATAAAACATTGGTTTATTATATTATTCCCCCCTTATGAAATTTCTCCCTCAAAATTTCATTCTAAATTTTTAGAAAAAAAACAGGTGTGATAATGTTTCTTCGTTTCCTCCTCTAGTTCCCATGTTGCCTCCTCGTGCTTATGATTCTTCTACAGTACTTTAAAAAAGTGAGTAGTCTTATTTACTATAACTTTATCTCTATGATATATGACCTTAAATGGATGATCCTTGTAATAAAGATCATTCTCAAACTATACCACCTCTCAAGAGAGTACATGTGAAGTTCCAAGTGTGTACTTCCTTAAAAGGGATATATAAAAGACATCATGTACTTTGGACATGGCAGGTGCAAGACCCATTCGATAGGTCAAAGCTCTGACTCTATCAAGGATCTCAAAGGGGACAATGTACATGGGGTATAGATTTCTTTTATTCCCAAACCTAATGACCTTATTCCATAGATATATGCATAGAAATACGATTTCTCCAACATTGAAGTCAAGGTATCACTGATAATTGTCTACATAACTATTTTATTAACTTTGGGCTGCCTTGATTTTCTGCAGAATGGTTTTCACCTTCTACACCATTTCTTTGACCATTTCAGGTCAAAGAAGCTTACTCTCACCAACATCATCCCCACACACTGGTGTTCTGCACCTTTTCTAATATAGGGCTTCGTATGTTTCCATTCAAACGCTCAAGTGAAAAACTAATGTTGTAGGAGAATTCACTAGTGGAGTATATTGTTCCCACCAACCTTTTAATTACATAGTATATTCTCTCAAGATATTATCCAATTTTTTTATAGTTCTCTCAGATTGAACATCATTTTTAAGATGATAGGCCGTATTGAAGTTATTTTTAGTTCTTAGAGCATGTTTGAGACATTTCCAAAACATTGAGGTGAATCACATAACTCGATCTGACACAATAGATAGTGGTACATCATTCAACCTTACAACTTATTTGAAATATATCCATGTAAGCTATTCCAATTAAAATTTCTCTCAAATAATTATAATGTGAGTTGGCTTTATAAGACGATCCACAATGACCCTTATAACATTGTTTCTTCAAGATATCCTTGGAAGTCTAGTGAAAAAGTCAACAGTGTTGTTATTCCACTTCTATGATGGTATGGATAGTGTTGTAATAATCCTCTTAGACTTATGTATTTTATCATTTACTTTTTGACATACCAGAAACATTAATGCATACTCAACAATATCCTTCTTCATATTGTCCCAACAAAAGTTCTCTTAGAGATCTCAATACATCTTTGTGCTCCCTGGGATAATAGAGAAGGTGGACCTATGTGCATTATTCAAAATATCCTTCTTTATCTCTGGATCGGATGGTACACATAATCGTGACTCAAATATTAGAACTCATTCTTCATCATTCATAAACTCAGAGGATTTCCCATATGTAATGGCAACCACCCTTTCGGAATTTCCACATCTTTTCTTTGAGCATCATTTATTTTCACTTGGAGGGATGTTTGAGAAATAATTTTATCATGTATTGATGATTTTCTTCCATTAATTATTCCCATTTCCTTCCTCTGAAAATCTATAAATATTGGATCCTTTTCAATTCTCATCATTGATAAAGATGTAGAATCTTTTTCTACTTAGTGTATTCACCACCTTGTTTTCCTTTCCAGGATAGTAGTGGATTGAGCAGTCATAATCTATCTTTAGATCTATCCATATTCATTAGTTAATTTTAATGTCTATTTTATGAATATATATTTGAGACTCTGGTTATCAAGATATATGTCATGCTTCTCCCCATATAGATAATACTTCCAGATATTTATCACAAATATCATAACCACCAACTCTAGATCATGCATTAGATAGTTTTTCTATGGTATTTTCAGCTACATTGAGGAATAGGCTATCACATTACCATTTTCCTTCCTAAAATATCCTAACACCTTATTTGAATCATCATTTTACACCACAAATATTTCTCCACTTGTTGGGAGTGTGAGTACTAGCATTGTGATTAGCCTCATTTTTAACTCCTTAAAGTAGACTTCATATTCTTGAGTCCAAAAAAACGTTACTCCCTTATGTTTCATCATGGTCATTGTGTTTGAAAACCATGATAAGTTCTTCAAAAATCATCGATAATACCTAGATAAAACTAGAATGCTACGGATCTATATTACAATTGTTGGCCTAGTCCACACTTCAATTTCCTTTTTCCAGGAAGGGTCTATAGATATGCCTTTGATAGTTATAACATTCCCCATGAATAATACTTCATCCATCCACAACTCACATTTACTGTACTTTTCAAATAGATTATCCCTTCATAATGTCTTTAAAATAGTATTCAAATGCTCCTAATTTTTCTCCAAACTCCTAGAGTATATCAAAATATCATCTATAAAGACTACTATAAATTTGCTGAGATAATCTCTAAGGACTCTATTCATTAAATCCGAGAATATTTCTGGAGAATTAGTGATTCCAAAGGTAATCACTCTGAACTAATAGTGTCCATACATTATTCGAAAGGCAGTCCTATGAATATCATCTTTCCTCACATTTAATTGGTGATATCTTGAGCACAGGTCCAGCTTATAGAAATAACTGGCCCCATGATGATGATCTCACAATTCATCTATTTGTTCTAGTGGATACATGGTATTTATCATGATTTTGTTGAGCTTAATATAATCAGTGAGAAGGCACATTGAACCATCCATATTCTGGTCGAAAAGGACTATCCCTCTGCATGGTGAAGCACTTGGGCATATAAAACCATTCACCATATTCTATTGGATCTGCTTCTTTAGATCCTCCAGCTCTATAGTTTCCATTCTAAAAAGTTTGTTTTATATAGGTAGAGATATTGGAGTAATTTCAATTGACATCTCAACCTCTCAATTGAGATAAAGTCCAAGAAACTCTTTAGGTAATATATTGGTGTAATACCTCATGATTTTCATGTCTTCAAGAATGATTTTCTCCTTTGTCTCAATCATTTGATCTAGACATTCTTTCTCATAAGGAATTAATATCCACTCTTGAGAAAATGATTTTAATAGAAATTTTCCTTCTTCCTTACACTTGTAAATAATTAATGGATACTTCGACATGTTCTGAGTTATCTCCCCTTCCCGACAGTTGATTTTAGATTTGTATAAAGATATCCATCCATGACCATGATAGCATCAAACTCCACTATATATGGTATGCTGATATTTTATGGTAGGTTCAATCAAAAACATTAATCGAGGAAGAGTTATAAACCATGGATTCATTAATTGACCCATTATATGTTCTCACAGATAACTTATCCTCCAAATTTTGAGGTCCAGTTTGAATAGTTCAACTAAAAATGCAATCTATAAAAGACTTTGTCGAACTAGAATCAAATAGTGCATTCGTTATACTTGAATGAATAACTAGTGTACCTATCACCACATCATTATCTGGATCCACCTCTACAGTAGTGATAGCATAATCCCTTCCATGTTTCCTTGGAGGTTGTTGAGGATTTCATACTACAACCCTTAGCTTAGGGAAATAGTTCAAATAATTCTCATGCTCCCTGTAGTTGTAACACTACACTAAAGGCTAGGTGTTTATCTGAACAATACATTCATCTTCTATATTAGATAGATTCTTCTGATCCCATTAGAGATTTATTGCCTAATGTCCCAACTATCCACATATGTTTCAATTCATGGTTCCCTTTAGATAGTTCCCACGATTCTTCTTCCCATAATTTATACACATGGGGTGGTAGATCTTCATTCCATTATGTAATTTATTTTCAGAACTGCATACATTTGATAACATTTTCCTCTTTCATTATATGTTCCCATGATACCAATGAGAGTCTCTTATCACTATTATAACCTTAATGAAACAATGGAAAATATCCTTATAGGTTTCGAAGTATCGAATGTCCAATGATTTTTGTAGACTTGGTTGTAGTATGCTAAAGAATATATCCACCTTACTTTCGGTGTTCATGATAATGCATGAGGCATACCTATAAATCCTTGTAAAGTTTTCTTCATACACACATATTGACTAATCTTTCGTCTTCTATAGTCTTAGAAACTCTCTTTATTTAATGAGAGGGCGGTTTTGGGTAATGTATTTATTGAAAACATTCCCTTAAATTACTCCCAATAAATGGAATCAATTTCCTCCTGGGGATTCATATTCTTGATCAACGATCACCATTGATCATCCTCTCCAACAAAATGATAGACCTCTAGTAGGATTTTCTCTTCTTCTCAGAACTAGAGGATAGAAAATACTATTTCAATGGAGTAAATCCACTGTTACATGAGGAGGGAATCAAAATATCCACTAAAACTGGGAGGTCGTTGTCGCAAGAAGGATTCTACGACAACTTTCTCTTTTCTTGGAGGAGGAGGGTGTCCCAAATGATTCATGTTATTATTCATAACTTGAGTCAGCTAAGAAATTACTATCATGAAGTTTTGAGCACTCGCTCCCATAATAGTTGGCATACAATTAAATAAATTTCCACATTCTCTATCACATTGATTATTGGCACGTGTTCTTCTATTTCCCCCCATTAACTAATAAAAAGATCATATAATTAGAAGCACTGAATACTTATCTACTGAGAATTAAAAAAAGAAAACATTGAACATAAGAGGATAAACTTATAATGGAGAAGTATATACTAAAATTTGATTCCTTAGTTTTTATTCGATGTTATCCTTGATCTATTTCATAGATTATATTTTTATGTGCTATTTTTTCATTTTTTTAATAATGGTTTGTACGAAGATAATTTATTTACAAAAGAATATCCCCTGGTAGTGTCAAACAAAGTGTATTGTAAGGCCCATTGTCATGCACCAATTCTCATTAGGGTCTTTCTCAATGCGATGTTTTCTAGTTTTACACCTAGATGAATCCATTATTGATCCACCTCTACCTTTTTGTATCCATATATAGATGTATTTTCATGATAAACCACATACTCTATACATACCAAAATTTAGGGGTGTTTTATAATAATTAGTCTCATCCCTAGGGTTTTTACTAAAGTTGTGTCTTCAAAATATCAAAAATAACTATATCATCTTATGATACCAACTATAAGAACCCTAGAATTTTACATATAAAATTACATGATTTTAAGCATAATTATACATCAGATTACAAGATATGGATCATAAATATAGTGTCATGGAAAACTATCTACATGAAACTGAAATCATCGAACTAAATAAAACATTTCATTACTTGATCGTCAAATTGAGTTTCTAACTTCCATTATGTTAAATAATATTCATAGGGTACCCTAGGGAACACATGAATGAAGGGATGATCTTAATATCCTAGTATGGGAATAAACATAAGAACAAAGCATTACCACATAGGATAAAAGTCATTATACGATAATATAAAAAGGCATGTCACATATGGAATCATAACATAAAAACATGGAATCATATAAACATGGAATCATACTAATTTTGTAGTAACAGAAAACATATCTTTATAATGAGTCAAGGATAACATCCATGATAGTTTCACATTGTAGAACAAGCCAAGGCTTACCACCAAGACAGTCACATATGGCTGCACAAGCCAAGGCTAACCGCTAATATCGTCACACATAACGTCTCATGAGACTATAATTTACCCAATCCATTGAAGTTCCTTCTGGGCGCACACTTCTAAAATTTTCATGAATATTTTTTCAACATATAGAATAAAATATAATCAATCTTACATAAACATAATGTAACCAATGTAATGAATTAGGTACCACAATCATGTCATAAATTATAACAAATGGGTGTATCATAAATGTGTCCCTAAAATAAATGAACATAAATATTTATGTACATTAATAATGGAAAATAGGATTTTATAAAGTTAGGTGATGTCATTTAGGTGTGACAAAATGTATGAAATGTATTGAAGATATTTTTCCATTAAAATGATTAGGTGTGGTTTTAAGGAAAATACTACAGAGCCTTTAAAATTGAAAAGGGAACAATCATTTTTATAAAACCATAAGTGAACCAAGAAGGTTTTCATAATAATAATAATTATTTTATAATGTAAATTGTGGCTCAAACCATAATTTATAGTTTACATGATATTGGGTAAGAATTTAGGATGTTCCTTAAAAATAGGTTTTCCTATTAGGAAGTATTGAGGAGGGACTCCCATAATAACATGTATATCCCGAAAAGAGAATGATGAAAGGGTCTTGGAAAATTAATTTTGTACATGTAAAAAAATTATAATATGAACGTAAAAATATAATATAAATTAATTGTTGTTAAAAGAAGATAATGAAACCCAAAGGAACAATGTAGGTTCCGGTAGAATCCCTTACGAATTATCAGCAAGGTATCAGGTTTACTTAAGGGGTCATAATGAGAGTAAAAGGGGGTTTCTAAAATCTTTTACATAATGAGGTCTGTATGGGGGAGGTTCTAAATCATACCACATAATTTGGTATTATATATAAATGGTCATAACATTAGGGACATTCATAAATAAATGTGAAATAGAGAGGATCCCTTACCTTAAGTCTGATTATATTCTCCATTAGATATTAATGAATTGAATAATAAAATTAGGTACATTAATTAATAATTACATAACCTATTATATATTAAAAATATTTATTATAACCTTTTTATGTTTATTCATGATCTTTTTTATGGGTAAGTGGTTTCATTTCGTTGTGCAGATCTGTCTGTTTTCTTGGGTTTTACGATTGGTTAACTTATTTTAACGATCAAAGAATAATGTAAAATGAAAATTTGTGTCCAGAACTGATGTTATATGATATTTTTGAAAACAAATAAGATTAAATTGTTATAAAAATAATTTTTTTTATTTAGAGTTAATGGTAATCATAATATAAAACATTAATGATAAATGCTTGGATTAATTTGGAATTTTTTTTCATAATTAAATTATTTTGTATTATTATTTTACAACATGTATGAAAAAGGATTCCATAAAAAAACATAAGATAAAATACATATTTAATAGTCCAGTTCAACCATAATTTTTTTATGACCATAATTTAAGATGTTAATTGAAATTAATAAACTTACATCATTTAATGTGATAAATTAACATATCTTTGACGGTGTTTTCAATTCTTTCGTAAAAAAGGATGGGAAAAGAGAGATGAAAATTATTTATCCCATTATCTTAACAAAAGTATTGTACATTTATGGTACTGGTGTTTTCATACCATTTTTATGAGTACATGTTGGAAATAAAAGTCAAAAAAGTCACTTGAAATGAAAATGAATGCAAATAATAGAGGAATTTACCTCTTCATTTAATCTTCCATTAGAGCCTCTAAAGTGGAAAAAATTGAGTTTTGGAGGAGACCAATGGATGTTGAACGTGGGAGAGGTTCCTGGGGAGATATTTGGGCATATTTCTGGGAAGGCCCATAGATTGAGAGGAGTGAAGAGAAGTGGAGAGTGTGTGTGGTTTTTATAGTAGAGGGTAGGAGAGTTTTCATATTATTTTAATCATTATTTTATTATTTTTCCATAAAACAATAAATAATGTTAATTAAATTACCAAGAATAGTAATAATTTCAGGTTTTTTATATAGATAGGTTCATACATCACTCATCATGTCAGGAATGGTGGATTTTGATTATAATGTAATTATACAGTAAATTAATGTATTTTACTATTCACAAAAAAACCATGTATTTAAATTAAACCCCAAAAATTAACCCTAACCATTTTTCAATGTCTAGAATCCAAAAATGAACTCAATTTTCAAAAATAAATTTCTAAGTATAATAAATTTAATATCTTTTTTTAAATCATAATTTACTTGACAATACAGAATTTAAACATACAACTGATTGTTTAATGCTTTCAAAAATTACATAAGGTCATATAAAATTATATTACAACCAAAAGACATAACATTTTTAATTTATGAAAAACTTATAGGAAAATATATTTTCTTTTAAATTATATAATTAATCGTAATTAATTATTTATGACATAAAAAATAACAGTACTTTAAATATGGTCATATTATCATTAATAAGATTTATAAATTTTATTTATACCTTAATGGGTGAGGTTAATATTTTTTGAAAGATTTACTTATCATAATGGTCATATTACTATTCACTATGTTAGGTTACTATTCATAATGATAGGTTACTATTCACCAAAAAATTATGTTTGTCTTATTGGATTCCAAGTATCTTACTGATCACAACAATTTATGTTAGATTTTCAAAATTCATGACACATAAGTGGTAATATTATGTTTAAATGTTTCATAGCACTTAGTAGTTCACTATGTTGTGATTTCATGTGATTATATGAGACAAATATAAGACGATATTTTTTATTGATAAAACATTGGGTCGTTACCCTTTAGTTATATATCAACCTCACCTTTGATTTGTAATACCATTTATCAATGCATTTTCATGGAATTTAATGATTTATTTGATCTTATTTCCTTATTGGGGATTACAATTCAAAATTTAAAAAATAGGAAAGATATTTATGTGTTAATTCCATTTTAGTCTGGATTTTTTGTTAATCAATTTCCATTAATGTAATTTATTTGGTTGTTTTCTATGAAATTATTTTTTAGTCTTGTACTCTTTTAATTCATTAATTTTTTTACATAAAAGTGAAATATTATTATCATTGTTATTTAAAATAACTAGGAAAATGTTTTTTTAACAAAATAAATCTTCATTTATATATTTTGTCAAAACTCCATCTAGTCAAAATCCTTGTTTTATAAAAATATAAATTTTTTATTTTTTATTTATATGCATTTAAACCAAAAATTATGTTTTTACAAAATCTTTTAAAATGTGTCAACCTATCATTTTCGAAAAAATTTAATTTTGATTTTTATAAAAAAATTGTGTGAGGAATATTTGTTTTAACATACTCTTTATGGGTAGAAATTTCCATTTTTTATGACTAATCATTTCTTTGAAGCTTACTTTATAAGTTGAAAATGTTATTTCTTGATGAAAATTAGGTGTATAATTGTTTGGATACATATAGTTTTTTATTGTGATTTCCAATGTCCAAAACATTATTTTATATATTAATTTATAATGTAATTTTTATATTATTTATATTCGTCATGGAAAATAATGCATTATGTTATATATATTCCCCTAGATATATATTGCAATATTTCCATACTTAATCATTATCTAGATGGTTTATGGGAAGTTTTACTAAGGAATGTTTTTACATTCTCTTTCACGATTAATTTATGTAATAATAAACATTACTATTCAATATTTACTTTCTTATGAACATTAGACATTAAATTTCCCCAAAATATCTATATAATTTATCATTTATATTCTTATTATAAAAATGATGTTTTATTTATACATATAGTGGTTTATTCTTAATGTTATATGATTGACTAGGGAAATATATATATTCTGTAATCTTTATTCAATAAGGAAATTTATTTAGAAGGTGTAATGTTCTAGAATTAAATAAGTCATTCATTATAAGAGTAATTTCTGGGACATGTAGTGATAGTTGGGTCCTGGATTTATAAAACCTAACAATGCATTGATAATATCATGAGGTGAATCAGTAAACTATAATTATATTTGTTTCTACTCAAAATTTTCAACCATATGGATGGTCTTCGAGATATATATATCAGGATTTCTTTGATAATGATTTTTAATGTTAATCATTTCATTCATTAATAATTTAGTTAATATTATAAATGATATTATTTATTATATATTAACAATTGATGTCTGATGTGGGAACATTATTTATTAAATGGAATAATTTTTCTGTTATTTAACATTCTATATTTTTTATGCATAAACTAATCATTACAGTCATGTTATTGATTATATAAAATATGTATTCAAATATTTAATTTTCTATATTTGTTATTCCATTTTTATATTTCACTATTTATTCATGAAAACATTGGCCGTACATAACTATTACTAAAAATCTAAGATCTACCATATTTTCTTTCTTCCCCTAGATATGAAAAAGGAATCGTTGAATTAGTTTATAGATATAGAATTTTTTTACTTTTACTATATTGTATATAATATTCTCAACTATAATGTGTGATTAATGTATGTACCCAGTTTTCTGAGACTACTAATATATTCATTCCCCAAGGATGAAATCACATGTATCTTATGATAATATAATAAAATATACATCAACTATTGGTTGATGTGGTTTGGGTTATTACAATTGGTATCACAAAAGTTTTTATAGAAACATTGAGAACATGATTTAGTAAATCATATATTAAGAAACATAATCCTATGATAGAATTTATGGATATGTATAAAAGAACATTATTATGTTTTTCTATGGAATAAAATTTGTTTTTCCCAAGAAATAAGCCCTTGTCTGGGCACTTGAAGTCGTTATGACTCTAAAATATTTTTAACTGGTTATAATAATTCTGAAAAGGAAACATTAAGATTAGAATAGACCATTAACAAGTAAATGAAAATAGTCTTTAATGTGTACATGTTTGGACACACTTTCTAGATATACATAAGATAATTTACAATTTCATTACAAATTATTATAGTGGATTTGAGTAGATAATGAAAATGAACAACCTATGTTAAACCTAAGGTTTCATATATTGAAAATATGGTTTCATCATTAATACACCATATAAAAGATTATATGATTTTTCCCACTTTGATTATTATTTTTAACACTATGTATTTTTTAGTAAATTCTTGGAACTCGAAGGAATCATGTGAACATTGAATACTATTTAAAATTTGGTTATTTTGAGAAACCATAATGAATGATTATTGGAGTGAAGAATATGTAGATTATTACAAATATGTTATCACATTATATGATTAATAATATACACTTAAACCAAATCTCAGACTCCCAAAATAAGTTAAGGATGATGTATTCAAAAAATCTAGAGTGGGGGAGACTGTGGAGGAATAAGTGATCAATTTCCTTTATTTAAGAAATTAAAAAAGGAAATCCCATAAAAATGTATCAAAGGAAATATAAAAGAAATTATGTGGAAAATAAGGGAATATAGTAATGATGTTACAGAGAAAATTGAGGAGTTTAGTATAGGGAAATAAATTTATTCATTATAATCCATTTATAGTTCATTTCCCTCATTGTGGGTACCCTAGGAAATATTTTAGTAGATTAACTCTTTTAAAAGTTAAATTCTAGACCTAAGAAGGACATATAATGAAGTGAAGGGGTTTAATTATTTAAATTTTTTTAAAGAATTAATGTGTAGATTTATTTTTATCAATTGTATTTTTTATAATAACCGTGAAACATCTAAGTATTATGTTAATTTTTAGATGCATATATGTATTCATCTATGATATTTATAAAATATAGAAACTATCATGAGTTTTTTAGGTTTGGTAGGAGGATATGTTCAATATATTGAACACCCACTTTTCATGTCAATGTTATGGGACTTTATCTTAAATTAGGATCATTTTAGAGATATTAATGGATTTTTTCTCATTGGTTTAGTGGATAAAAATATTAATTATGGAATAATTCTATTTTATTTTGTAGACATATTATTAACATTTTAGGGAAAATTTATGTTTTATCTTATAATTAATTTTTTACTAATTATGGTTCATCATAATTTTGGAACATTATAGGAATTATATTAATATTGTTCTTGAAGAAGGATAACCCACATGTTTTGTAAAATCTTGTCACACCAAGTGAGACTATAGGGATTCAGCCCAGACCAAAATGGAAATAATTATGTAGCACCAACCATTGGAATATGTAATGTTGTTGTCAATATTCCATTGTTTTTACTCAAAAAATTGATGAATAAATTTGTGCGTTGAACCAGTTGTATTATATGTTTTAGAGAATAATGCAATATAATAAATAAATTATGATAACCACATTGGTTAAAGAAAATATTTTGAGATAGATGAAAATATAATACAACATTTTACAGATCATAATATGCTTTATAAGATAATTTTTGTGCTTCGGGATTTAAAATTCATTCTGGACATTCATTTTATGGAGTAAGGGGTGAAGATGCAATTGGTGGAAGCACAATCAAATGTTATAATTGGGATTATCAAAATAAAAATATATCAATTAAGTATATTTTATGGTTTTCCCTATCTTGAGGGAAAAAATTCACCAACTCTAGTAAAATATAATTAAAAAAAATTATCCTATTACATTCTTATTCAATGAATTAATGGTATTTTTAATCTATAAAAATTAATGGTTTTTTTAACTAACAATCTCTTAATCATTTATTTCCATGTGAACAATTATATCATTCACTCCCCATAAATATTTTTGCTTTTATTCATTGAATATATTTTAAAATCCCATTAATGTTCTATTAAATGGAAACATTGTTATCTGAAATTATAGATAACCTTATAATTTTCCTTTAATTATATTAATAAGATGTTTTGTTAAACCTTTTTTATGTGGGTTTTCAACAATTGAATTTTCATAATTTAAATCCATGATTTCGTGGAGAATGTTAAATTGTTTAGGACATAATTAATCGATGGTGGGGATAATGTAACAATGTGATATTTTAATATATATATATATATAACATCATGTTACTATTTTCAAGGATTTATATACCCTTATTTTAATTATGCATTGACTGTGTTTTGTTTAGGATTATTTTGAGTAAAAATTTTGGGAATATTGCATGATTCGGGGAAGTGTACATTTGTAAAGTAGATTTCCAAACTATGCTCCCTCTCAAGGGAAACTATTCAAAAACAAATTTTGGGAGTCTTCTTGGATAGCTTATGATTTTAAAAACCCTTCCACCACATAGTAGAAATATTGAAACCCATTAATAGAGGTTCATGGTTTGGGAACACAGTGTTTTCAAACATGTTTCTTTTCCCAGGAAACCATGCATGAATTTTAATCAATCTATAAATTGTATTTTAAAAATATGAAACCACCATTTTAAGTTCCAATGGGCCTAACAGAAACTATTTTATTTTATTGTTTCTTAGAGTCTCTAAAGAGGTAAATATTTCCAATATAAACCCCTTCAAAATATTATCAACACTAGGATAACAATGATTGATCAATTCCTGGTATGTTTACTTTTCCTATTATCCTTCCATAGTCCTCTCCTATTTCCTCCCTAGGGTTTTGTTGTTCTATATATTTTTCTAGGATATAATCCCCACTGTTTTTGATGTTAAATATAGGTTTGATTCTTAGATTTTATTTTCTGATGTTCTTTATTACAGTTTCCTATTTAGGGATTTGTGTTTCACGATCAAGGAATCTTGTGGTAGGTGGTTCCATTATTATGGACAATATTTATTAAACCTAAATTGAATAATTTATATTATTTTTTTTATTTAATTTAAAATTTATTGGTATCAATTAAAATTATTTCAATTAGTTTATTGGAAAACCCAACTCCATTGAATTGAGGTTATGAAATTGGATTTGGCATAAAATTAGGGAATACCCCCAGTTTTTATGAAATAGGGTGTGTTGTAAAAATTGATGTAAATTATTTAAATTAAATTGTAGAATTTTTTTTGAATTGTAATTGTGAAATTTATTTAATGAAATTGATTTCAAATTGGTATTTGGGAAAATTTCTGAAAATGGATTGTATACAAACATATTGGTTTTTCTATGGAAAATGAATTATTTTATTAAAACCCATGTATTTATTTATAAAAATAAATTGGTATATTTGAAGTAGTAGAAGGGGATTAATTCTTTTTTAAAATGTCTGAAAATAAATTTATCTTCATTGATATTTATTAGATAACATGCAATCCTAGATAGTTAGTGAGTTATTGGGATAACACTATTCTGGTGATTTACAACATAGACAAACCTAGTGCATTAAGTAACATCCTCGATGAGATGGTGATGAGTCTTCCATGACCAGTTCCAATGAGAAGTGTGTATGCATATATTACCATGATTCTCATTTGAGTGTGTGATGATCTCGTATCCTAGAACTATTGTACCTTTTGGAAGTTAACTTGTTGCCTACTTTTTTTGAAATATTTTCAATTTTTTATAAATTGGTTTTAATACTTATTTTAAAATTTATATAGTCCATTTTCAATAAAAAAATTATGAATCCATTTGTTAAAATTATTTCCATAATTTGAAATTTAAAGAAATATTTTTTTAAATGCAACTGGAATAGGAATTACTATTTAATTAAAATTGAATACTTTAAATCATTAATTAATATTGGAATCATATTATGGAATCTGTGGCGAGACTCTACTAGAAATATATCTCACACCTTGCCCATTCCTTTGGTTTTCTGATGTTTATATTCTTCCAGGTTTGAGTAAGGGTAAGACACCACTTGGTGGTAGTAGCAATTGATCATTGGTATTGGAGAGTTGTCTCTACTGGGACTTGGTTTTTTTAAAAAAAAAAATCTAGTACATTGATTTATATATTGGGTTTTCATCCATGTTTTACTTATTTTAAAATTCTACCTATGGAGATATTCTTGTACTCATACTAACTTTTTTATCTTTATTTATTTATGTTTGTGGAAAATTCATTCCCACTTTTATATTGTATAATGTCAGTAGCTAGTTGCCAACCCATGGTGATCAGGAATGACCCTTGGGCTCTGTCAGGATAGGATTAGTTATCGGGTTAGCAAGGTATCTAGGATGGTTCATCAAAAATTGGTATCAAAGGTGCATTTTAATCATTTTTATTTGATGTCAGTTTAAAGATTGTGTGATATTTTCAGGATGATGGATGAATTTATAGTTGATTCCCTGACTAAATCTCACCATAATAAACCTTTATTTAATAGGGGATGTTTTGAAATGAATTCATAAGGATTATTTATATTCTATTACATAATTATTATTTGGATATTTTAAAATATATATATTATGTTCTTATCCAATGGGAATAATTTTCCTTGTTATAATAATTGAGTGTTGATCTATGTCTTTAATATTTTCAGTTGATGTATTTTAGCATCATGTATCCAATAATATGTGAAAATAAGATCTAGGATGAAGCTGATGATGAAACAAATAAAGAAAACCTTATAGTGGGCTTGATTCTAGTTGAGGTGGTTATGTGTAGTGTCTATAATATTGGATAGACACATGAACCAGTTCCTATTTAGGTCCATCTGTGGAACCTCATAATTATGTTTTCATGAATTGTTCTCAATAGTTCCTTCTTCTAAAGCAACCAATATTCAATGTCTCCAATAATCCTAATGGGGATAAGGAATGGTTGGGAAGTATTGAGCTTTTGTTTGGGTTCTTGGAGACACCTGATGAAATGAAGGTGAAGTGTTCCACCATATTACTAGAGTGACCTACAAAGAGATGGTGGGACACTATAGTGATGGAGAAGAATCAAAAGGTAATAAAGTTGTAATCCTTTAAATATATTATAACTAAATAGTTTTTCCATAGTCAACAGTGTTGGCAAATGATATTGAGTTTTTCAAAATCGAGTAGGAATATAAGTCCATTATGAATATACAAATCATTTTGATGAGCTTGAGTAGTTTTCACATAATATTGTATCAAATGAGAAGACAAATTCTCAATGGTTCAAGAAGGGAATTAGATCTGATATTTTTTCCCATGTTTTCTTTTTGAATCTTTCTTCTTATTTGGATTTTATGGATAGAGAATTAATGGTTGAAATAGACCAAGCTGGTATGTTAAGGGTTTCACATGTTTTGTTCTCTCATAGTGACGGTTCAAATTCTAAAAAAGGGAATATGTATCGTGATGATTCTCATGGTGGTTCTTAAAATTATAGTTTTCTTGACCTCTTATAGAAGGTGGAAGAGGCACATTAATTTTTTACTAATGTGGAAAGCTGATTCATTATAAAAATGTATTTACTAAGGTACCCATGATCTGTGGTTAATGAAGACTCTTAGACCACTTTTACATGTTCATTCATTTATATTCCAATCCATTTAGTTTCACAAGATCATCACGGGTTACTCAAATTGTTTCACAATAAGATGATTCACATAAAATTGGCTTCAACCCATATGTATCCAGAACAAATCTTATTCACGCAATTGAGGATTCTACATAGGAAATGGATAGAGGTATAAAAATTTTGAGTGGTAACAACACCATAGATTTTTCATTAGTGACTTATTCATTTTATACTAATTCATCTCATTCATTTATTTCTACATGTATTTATAATATTCTATATCTTCCTATAAAGATTTTATCTTATGTGTTTTCTATTACTACTCCCCTATAAATGAAGAGAGTGTAGGGTCTTTGTTGTCATACTAGTCATTTATTATTTTTAGACACTATTTTTTCTTGGAGTTTTATATTAATTAACATAAAAACTCTTAACATCATTTTTAGGAGAGATTTGATTAATTTTAATAAATTCTGGATTGAATATTATTTTCAACGTGTCTCCTTTTATATGCACGATGGAGTGTGACATATAATTTAGGGATAATATGACCCAATTTAGAGTTAGGCTTGACATTATTATCCAATGTTAGAGAAGTTAATATATATTATTTATTTTTATATGGAGAATGAATCATTGGGTGGTGATCTCCCACTAGTTTTCATAATTTTTTTAGATGTGTTTCCTTTTTTTCATCTCTGGTTTTACATTGTTAAGGGATATAGAGTTTAACATCGATTTAGTGTATGGTAATCAATCAGTATCTATTCCTTTTTAACATATAGAAATAGCTAAAAGGAAATATTTTATGACATAGATGGAATATCTTATAGATAAAGGCTTTATATTCTTGAGTTTTTCACCCTGGGTGGCATCCGTTATCTTTGCTAAAAAAGATTATAGTTCCCTTTACATTTTTCTACATTTTTTAAAACTCAATCGATTCTTGTTAAATAAACAGTATCCATTTCTTCATATTGATCATATAAATGACTATTTATAAGGGTAAAGTTATTTTTTGAAGATTTATCTTTGGTCTGGATAGAATTAGTTGAGAATAATGAATTTGAAAATTATAAAATCGCATTTTGGAGTTGTTATGGAAATATTTAGTGCCTTGTTAGGCCTTTTGGTCTAAATAATGCTCCTAATATCTTTAATGTTTTTATTATCATGATCTTCCATGAGTATCTTGATAATATTTTATTGGTCATTATGGATGACATACCTATTTACTCTATTTCCAAATAGGATCATGTGTGTCATCTAAGAACATCTCTAGATTTTTTTACAAATAACTAAATTTTTCCAAGCATTCAAATTTAGATTTTTGGATTCAGGATGTGATGTTATTGGGACACGTAGTGTTGAAACATGGTATTTTATTAGACCACAAATTGTTTTAGGATGTTCTGACATGGTAACAACTATGGAATGTATTTTATATTCAGAGCATCTGAGGTCTAGATGGATATTAGTGATAATTTTAAATGGAATCTAAAATTTGGATTACCAAATGATTTCCCTAATTAAAAATGTATTAATATTTTCTTGGGGTGATAAATGTCAGAATTATATTATTGAGATGAAACTTGGTTTAACTATTACATCAGTGTGGATTTATCCTATGGTCGGAAAAGGTTATGTGGTCTTCTCTGGTGCATCATGTTTAGGTTTGGGATGCATTTTTAGGCAAGGTGATATTTTCATTTCATATGGTTATTGTCATCTTAGTCAATTAAATAATAATTATGTCATCCATTAATTTGAACACACATTTTGGATTCACACATCTAAAATATGGTGGCATTCCAATCATGGATACTGGTTTAATATGAATTCATACCACAAGACAATGAGTTATATCTTCTCTCAAAAAAGATCATAATCTCCACCCAATGAATTGGGTTGAATACCTACAATCTTTTGACATTGACACAAACTATATCATGAAGAAGCTGAATTCCATTGTAGATTAGATGATTAGGAAACATCCAACCCAAACTAGGAAGGAATAGTCAGAATACTAGAAATTGTTGTATATTTCTTAAAATATGCATATTAGAGTCTAGAATTCAGTGGTGATGTTTCCTTGGATAGTGTTCAGTTGACATATACTCTTGTAAAGTGAATTCTTCAAGAACAACATCTTCATGAAAATTTACATATCATTAGAAATCTCTTTATGGTGGGGAGACTGTTGTTCACCAATTATTCTCCATAGAGAGATTTTTATGCATCTTGGAGTCAATATTTTTTGTCATTAGTTGTATGGAAATACATGATGGGGGGTTTCCATAATTCCCTATGTGAATTTTAACCTATAAAAATGAATATGATTTATGGAATGTAGTGTAGATTATAGTGGCCAGGTATTAGATGGCGCATCAGCGATTGTTTCTCACGTTGTTGTACAGGCGAACTGGTCAATGTTAAGCGCAACAAACATTCGAGTTTTCTTGAACTGATTCCAGTACCTACATATAAGTGAGATGATCTCATTAAAATTATTGTGGTTGGGTTTCCACATATCTAGAGAAAGAAAAAAATATGATATGGGTTGTAATTGATAGGCTCACAAATCTAATCACTTCATACCCATTAGTGACGAAACTAAGGATGTGGAGTTGTAAAATATCTATACAAAAATGATTTTTTATTTTCAAGGAGTTCCATATCCTATAATATTTTATAGGGATCCTAGGTTCACATTTCTCTTTTAGAGAGGAATTATAGAGGCACTAGGATCTTAGGTCAATTTTAGTATGGAAAACCACCCATAGTTTTATCGACATACAGAAAATGGTATTCATATTCTTAAGGATATGCTCAATGCTTATGTTTTTTGACTTTGGAGGGGCTTGAGATGATCATTTGGGATTTTATGACTTTTCTTATAACAATAGGTACAAGTCCATGATAAATATGTCTCCTTTTAAGTCCATGTGTGGTCATCCTTGTAAAAATCTATTTTATTGGTAAGAGATTTGTGAACGTTCTTTGGTTGGACCAAGCCTGGTTGAAGAGATGACAAAAAAGATTCGGTTGATTCATTAGAGAATTTTGATAGCACATGTACAGTATGAATCATATGTTTATTATCATCATAGACTATTATAATTATTAGTTGGTGAGTAGGTGTTATTAAAATTTTCACCCTAGATTGTTCATTGATGTCTTATGAGGAATGGGAAGCATTATCTTAATTTCATGGGACCTTTCGAGGTTGTTGAGAAGGTGGAAATAATATCATATTGGATAGAACTTATTCCATAGTTGGATCAATACATAATGTGTTCCATGTATCGTTTCTAGGAAAGTATCTATATGATCTGTATCATATTATGAGATAAAGTGATCATAATGTTGAACATGGTTTATCCGTGACTGAGAATCTATTCAAGAAAGTTGATTCTAAGACAAAGGTACTTTTGGGTGGATAATACCTTTGGTTTGAGTTATATGGTAGCACTCTCTTGATTCTTAGGAGTTGTGGGAGAGGGAGGCATTGACAAGAGATCAGAGACATCATATATTTTGAATGGAAGCTTATTTATAGGATTTTGGGTATATAAAGTTTCTATGGCATGAAGGATGTCAAATCCTATAACTATTTTTGGGTTTTCATAAACCCCTATTTTGATCATGTGTTCACTGGGTTACATTTAGGGAGGTTTTGGGTGAAATGTCTAGAAATTTTGAATGTTTGTGAGCTATGCATGGTTGGTGAAAACTTTTCCCAAACCATGCCCCTCTCAGTGGAAACGGTGCAAAAACAAACATTGGATGTTTTCCCGACTATTGCACAATTTGGAAATTTGTATGACTACAAAGGAAAACCATAAAACCTCATTAATAGGGGTTCATAGTAAGGGTGAAAAATTAGTTTAACAGTGTGAACCTCCCCAAGAAACCGTACACGACAATTAAATATTCCAAAAAAATTAATTTTAAAACCAAAAAACATCATTTTATGTACTTGATGGGACTTAATACACCTATTACATTTTATTCATTTTTTAAGGATCTCAATAGGATATTTCCCCCTACACCTTTCAATAATTGAATCAAAGAGAGGAGAATGATGTTCTCTCTCTTACTGATAGCTTTCATGTTATGGTTATCTTTCCCCCGTTCTCTCATATTTCCTACACATGGTTTTGTATATCTCCATGTTTTTTAGGATCTAATCCCCTTTCATAATATCAATAATATAGGTTAGATTTAGATATCCCCATTTCCAACATTCTTTTTTGGTGTTTCCCTATTAGGGGTTTGTATTTCGATATCCAATGGTCTTGAGGTAGGTGGTTCCGTTATAATGACTAATTTTGATTAACACTAAATTACTTGATTTAAATTTAATTGTTTAATTTAATTTAAATTGATTTATTATAATTAAATTTACATCAATTGTTTTATTGAAAACCCCAATTTTATTGAATTGGTGGTTTGAAATTGGATTTTCCCTGAAATTGGGAAAACCCCAAATTCCATCGAATCGGGGTTTGAAGTGAAAATTAATGGAAGTGTTTTAAATTAAATTGTGAAATTTAAATATGGAATTTAAATTTGGAAATTTATATGGTAAAAGTTATTTGAAATTTGTGTTTAATAAAATGACTTAAAATGGTTTTTATTGAAACTCAGTTTTTTTAACTTGTAAAAGGAAATTATTTGATTAAAAACCCATGTGTTGGTTTTGTCATGACCCATCCTTGAGGCCCATGTCGTAACTACCCAAAGCCCTCCTTCCATAGGCTAGTGTCTGGAGACTAGAAACAATGGCGTAAATACCGATAAATGGGAAGGAATTGCCTTTATAAAAACATAAACACATCCAACCAGAGTACAAGCATAAGTAATACACTAAGTAAAAAAGAAAGTGCTGAAATGTAAATGGGCCAGAATACAAACCCAACTAAAAAGTACAGCTAAAATTGAATGAAAGTACAACAGAAAAGGAAAACAGCTGGAAATAGAAGTAGCTCCTAGGTCATCCACATCGATCCTAACTGAAGGGTAAGTACAGTTAGCGCATATCCTGGATCGTCCACCACAAATCCTACCTGAAAGGTAGGTACAGATAGCCTCATCAACTCTCTCACCCATAAACCTCTCCATGTACCATCTCGTCATGAAGTCCACCTCCGGATACTGACTCGTCATGAGGTCCACCTCCGAGTATCGTCCAGTCCTCGAACACTCAGCATCTGTTAGCGTTGTCCGTCGTCTGCATCCAACACAACGAGGTGCAGGCATAGCCCATGCAGGGGTGAGTATGAAAATACTCAGTAGGGACCCCGAGATCCTCAAGGTCTCACTAAATCCAACAAGGAAAACCACAAAGAAGGATCTAAACAGATAACCCTTACTTAGGTATAAGCGCATACTTATATCTAAGTTATTAAGTAACCCATTTCAATCATGAGGTATCACACAGATATGAAATCAACAGATATCCACTACGTAAGTACATACTCATACATATACCTAAGTTATCAAGTTCATATGTCAAATATGAGGTAAACACAAAGGTCATTGACTCATCTCAAACCCGGATTTTATTCACGATATCGAAACCACAACTGCTGGTAAACTCCTCCTCTGTCGAGTATAGTAGACCTATCACGAATCTGAGGTGCTACTCACTAACCTTAGACTGCTGAGGTACTCCTCCTATCGAGTATCAGGGATCTACCACCCAAACACAGTAGTGCATCCCACCAAGGGTCTGTCGCCCAAACATAGTAGCAGTTCCCCAAATAGCCTACAGTGGTACTCCTCCTTCCGAGTATCCCGGTTATGCTGCCAACTACCAGGTGTTCTGTCCGCCATGGGTCTGCAGCCAAATACCGGGCACTCCGTCCACTGGGCTAGTCGACTCACTCAAAGTCAAATCGGTCAAGTAGTTGTCAGGTCCACAACTACTAGGTCTCCGCACTCCGTACACAAATCTCTGAGAGGGTCCGCTGCACGAGCTACGAGTCGATACTTTCAAGTGTCACGAAATCTCACGTGGAAGTATCTCAAAGTACCACCTCGTCATTGGGGTATCAACGCAACAGACGACGCGTCAATCGAACGCCATGTCTGTGCATTATTAGCCTTTTCATCCTGGGGGCCCGGTTGGCTTCGTGTACGAACCAACCCAACCGTACTCCAACTTCTGCCAAACCTCAAGTGGAGTATTCCCAATGAACCGTCTCATCATAAATAATCTAATGTAATTGATGACACGTCAATCGGATTCCCGGTCCTTATGTTATCGGTGGTTTATTACTGAGGGCTCGGTTGGATTCAAGTTCGATCCAACCCGGTCATACCTCAAATGACACCGGTTAACCAAACCGGTCACACCATTGAGATCCATACCGAAAAACACACGAGATAGACTGCCCATTAATCCAAAACGGATAGCCGGTGAAAAAGTTTCATTTCACTGCAACATGCGTGAACCAGGCCTCATGGGTCCCATGCCTCGACCATGACATAAATATCCAAAATTGGTCTTGAAACATATGTCTTCATTCCAGGGTCGCAACGTCGTAGACTGTTTGTCATTCCGACACCATATGAGAGAGATTTGTCTGATACAAGATCCCATAATAATAATAATATTATTATCATTGGGTATTTTGTGGACCCGAGCTACAGATCAGAATTTAATATCCAACATTGGACTTGAATCGACTGTCTTAATGATAGAGTTATATGGCCACTGACATATCTTCATTCCGACATCATATGAAGGAATTATGTCAAGAATAAGGTTTCAAGAGTCAAAATAATAATAACATTATTTTATTCTATCATTAATACACAAAAATCCACCCAAATCAAGACTCTCCACGCATATGGGTAGTGCTCAATTAAAATTTTCATTTTAATTGATTTTATCTTATTATTTATATATCTAAACCAAATAAAAATTTATGGGTGGCTTTTATACAACACATCGCACCTCTTGTGTACAACACACACCTCAAACCCCCATGCCCCCTCAATCACCTCTCCCTCAATCAATTCATTTTCATTTATTTTTCTATTAATTAACTTACTTTATTCCTTCTCTCTCCAATCCCATTTATTTAAAGTTTTGTAGCTTCATGGTTTTTCTCCTGCAACCCAAACAGTGGGGGTTCCTCCGTACAACCAGAACCACCAGCACCACCTCTGGAAAGCCGGGTCGCCACTCCTCCAGCCTGCCACGTTGCCGCGCTTCAAGCCAGTTGCACTGCCTAGCTTATCAGAAGCCGCATTCTGAAGACACGCCAGAATCGCATTGCCATATCGCCCCTTCCGTGGGCTGCAGCACCTTCGTTCTAACCCCATCAATAAAGATGATCAGAAATTCTTGATCCTCAGATTGAGATCTCGGCGTCCGAATGTCGCGCTCAACGAAACATTAATGTTTTGATGCGCTTAATTATTTGGCGTGAATGAACGTGCGGAGAATGTGCAAAGAAAGAAATATAAAAGAGTCATGGACTATTTATGGATTGATGTCCACGTTTGTTTGTCCAACATCATTGAGAATCAAGAACACAAGTAATTGGAAAATAAATATTTTTCACACTTCAAGATTTTAAATCTCAAGATAAACGAGAAGAAACTTAATTCATTCATTTGGTTATTGATCCATGAATTATTTTATTTAATTCCTGTTCATCACGAGAAATTAAACCAAGGTCAGAAATCGACACAGATAAATCCTACAAATAAATGCTCAAGATCGAGGGTATAACCCACATAAATGAGAAATATACAATATTCCCCTACCTCGCAAAGATGTCACACGTCATCGAGCCGTGAAAAGAGAAAACGGTCATGATGATCAGACGTCGCGAAAGATTGGTGCTCATTCCATTGACGTCAGAGGAAGTGTCGTCATCGATGGAGACATTCCATACGGTGGTGTCTCCACCCTTGACGTGGAGGATCAAGAGGAGAAGGCACGTCATCGGTGAATTTGTGTTCTTCATCAGAGGAATTCTTCGTTGAAGAGGTGTTGTTCTTCTTCAAGAACGTTCTTCGTTGGAAGGAGGGATCTCTTCTAAATTTCTCCAAAAGTTTCCCACAAGGATCTCCCAAATATTTTCCAACCCATAATTGAGTGAACGTTCCCCAATATATAAAACTATCATGCCCTTTTAGCTTTCAAACCCTTTATGGAAGATGAATTAGGGAGGCGAAGGGTTGTCATAATAAGGGGAGTTGTAACATTAAATTGAAGAGGTGCTAAGTGGGGGGTCGGAGATAGTTATGGAAAGATGAGAGGATGGGGATCGTGTGGGCCCCACCTCTCATATATCCACACATGGGAGGATTAAACTTCCATAGAAATAAATTTGTTTTGACAAATTTAGTTAACTTCTTAACTAAACTGCAAATTAATAATTCTTAACCCGATTCAAATGCAACTGCGGTAAAGGTCCCCTTAAGCAATTACCGGCACTTCGAGTTCATCGGTGCCCTCAGTTTTCAATTTCGAGAACCGGTTCAAAAGATAGAAAACCCTGCTTGTTCGTTCACTAAACATACCCGAGCTAAACATTGGAAATTGATTCCGGGATCACCGGGCCTCAGAGTCAAGTGTCCTCTGAAGCCAAAGACTCATAAAATTCCAAAGAAATTAAGTAAAACTTTTCCTTGAAATATACGGGTCTTTATATTACTCCCACCATAGCGATTTATGTCCCGGTAAAGCTATAACACAAACTAGGGAAACTAAAGGAGGTGTCGAGAATGCAACTGAGCCTCCTGCTCCCATGTGCTTTCCTTGAGGTTCCCTTGCTTCCAGCGAAAGCGCACATGAGGAATTGATCTTCCCTATAGGACCCACTCTTGTCGATCCTCTACCTCTACTGGAACCCTGAGAAAGTCACCCCATCATCAATGTCCAGCTATCCGTGGTCGATGATGATGGTTAAGTCATGCGTACATCTCCTTAGTTGAGATAAGCGGAAGATGTTGTCCACCCGGTGCAACTGTGGTAGAAAGTTCAGGTGGTAAGCCACATCTCCTACCCTACTGAGGACCTAGAAGGGTCCGATTAACCTTAGATATAACTTTTCTACTCGGCCAAATCTCCTTAGACCTCGTTGATGTGAGACCCATAAGAAGATGTGGTCGTCATATTCGAACTCTAGTGGTCTCCTATCTGCTTTGTTCAGTCTAATATTCCGTGATCCATAGGTGATCACTACCCACTCCTACATCAAGATACACCCAAGTCTGGTCCCTGATGTTTCGCAGTGAACTATGTAACCAATTACCTCAGGTTGGGCGCACTGGTTAACCACTACCCTAGCTCCTGAATGCTCTTCTGGAAGTGGTGCCTCAACTCTGGAGAATTATGGCACAAAGGAATGTTTGGTCATCTCCTGAGTGATCGAATACACCCTCTTATGCATGATTCTATCCGGTTCTGCCTGGGTTTTCCTTTTCTCCAACCAAGGAAAACCCCATCCCATCGTTGTCGATAAACCATATTTTTTTTTCCTAATACTGTCAATCCGTGTATGTACTGTGGTTGCCCAGTCCATCCCCAAACAAGCGTCGTAAGGCGTCGACACTGCCACCAAGAGGTTCCAACTGAAACTCTCCCCTCAAGGGTCATATCACATTTTCGGTGTAAGTTTGATTATCGAGTCTCCTCCCAAAGGTATCTCCAGATGTGAGGATCAAGTCAACGGCTTAACCGAAAACTCTAGGTTTGGGACAAGATTTGAGGAAGGTAGGAATGATTGGTACCTATACCTATTGGTACGACAACTAATAGTAGACACAGAACATACATCAAATCATTCTTAGAGCCCCTGGGTCACACTCCTTGACCGTATGCAGCTATTCTCTTCCCCTACCCTCCAGCTCCCTGAGCCTGGCGGGGACTACAATGGCGGGTGATTGTAACATGTCGAAATATACACCACCTCATGCTGCTCTCCTAGATCTGCTTCCATGTCTCCTACTCTGCAGATTTATATGTCCTTAACATTTCCTCTTCTTGAAACATTCGCACGCCCAAGTCTCTGAGATTGGCGCCAGTTCGCTATGTTTCCACTTCTAACATTCTCTAGCTGTATTCGTTTAGCCAAAGAACATTCAACCACAAATGTTCTCTCTAGAACCCTAATGTGAGTAGGAATGAATAGAGTAAAATGTTTTGTCTTAGATATCCTTAATCACAACATGCTCAGAGGTCTGATCTCTATAGCACTGATCGAATCGTATTCATCGAGTACCTGGAATGATCGGTACGCCTTGATGAATACTCAGATACCGACACGTCGTCCTACCAAAGATATATAAGTTATAGGAAACTCTCAGCCACCTCCTCAAGCCAGTCCTCAGCTGCCTGAGAGTTGGGCTCGCCATGGAATGTGAGGGTATCTGATGTTGGAACACGTGTAAGGAAGTAATCCAACATGTGTCACCTACAGTTACCGCCGGTTGTAACTGCTGGCCAATAGGTAGTGATGTATAGCTGACACACTACCCTAAGGTACTATCTCAGGCATCGGTACACGTACCAAAGCATCATCACTATGCGGACCATCATCATGGACACTCACTGGAAAACAGTAGTAGCAAATTCCACCATCCACTCTACTGGTGTCTCAGCTAGACGGAAAACTCTACCAATCGCCTCCAGCTAGTCCTCTACTGTCTAGGAATCTGCCTCGCCTCGTAACCTCGGAGGCCTCTACTGCTGGAACTCGTGCAACTAACTCTGTCGGCATGCTCCGTCTGCTAGTATGGATAGTGGAATCTGATTCCCAACATGTGGTGGTGCTACTGGTACAGCACCCGAGGGTGCCAATATAGTAAAACGGGCCCTGCACCAGAGCCTCGTTGCTCAGTGGGCCGTCATCGTGTACTATCTCATAACTCCAACAGACTGTCTCTGTGGAGACATCCTAAACAGATGTGACACGGTCAATGATTTATACATTGTGAGATGACCTGGTTTGAGCTGACTTTAAAACTTTTGGAAACACTCATAGAATCATTTTTTTCGTGTACAATGTCGGAAATCAGTAGTCAGGGTCCTACTGTATGGATACGTCGGCCGCCACACCAACACTGCACTCCCTGAACTAAAGACCACACTCGGTACCCTTAACACTATTGCTTCACAGAAATGAACGATCAGAGTCATAAGTTTTGTGGTTGAACCGACTCCTCTGCTACCAATTTGTCACAACCCGTCCTCGGCACTCGTGTTGTGACTACCCTAAGCCCGCCTTCCATAGGCCAGAGGCTGGCGACTAGCACCAAAGGAATAAATCTCGATATGTGGGAAGGAATTCCCTTTATAAAACATAAACACATCCAAACAGAGTACAAGAGGAAGTAATACACTAAGTACAAAAGAAAGTGCTAAAAAGTAAATGTGAAAAAATACAAACCCAACTGAAAATTACAGCTACAACTAAACAAAAGTACAATAGAAAATACAAAGAGCTGGAAGATAGAAGCAGCTCCCGGGTCATCCACCTCAGATCCTACCTGAAGGGTAGGTACAGTAAGCGCAGCTCCTGGATCGTCCACCATAGATCCTACCTGAATGGTAGGTACAGATAGCCTCCTCAACATTCTCACCCGTCAACCTCCTCCGAGTACCGTCTAGTCATGAATTGCACCTCCGGATACTGACTCGTCATGAGGTCCACCTTCGGGTACCGTCCAGTCCTTGAACACTGGACCTCCGTTAGCGTTGTCTGTCATCTGCATCCAACACAATGAGGTGCAGGCATACCCTGTGTAGGGGTGAATAAAACGATACTCAGTAGGGACCCTGAGACCCTCAAGGTATCACTAAATTCATCAAGGATAACCACAAAGAAGGATATAAACAGATAACCCTTACATAGGTATAATCCCATACTTATACCTAAGTTATCACATAACCCATCTCAATCATGAGGTATCACACAAATATGAAATCAACGGATATCTACTACTTAGGTACATGCCCATACATATACCTAAGTTATCAAGTTTCCATATCAAACATGAGGTAAAAACAAATGTCATTGACTCAGCTAAAACCATGATTTTATTCACAATATTGAAACCACAACTGCTGGAGAACTCCTCCTCTGTCGAGTACATTAGCCCTGTCATGACTCTGAGGTTCTACTCACTAACCTTAGACTGCTGAGGTACTCCTCCTATTGAGTACCGCGGGTCTGCCACCCAAACTTAGTAGTGCATCCCGCGAAGGGTCTGCCGTCCAAACACTATAGTGGTTCCCCTAAGAGCCTATAGAGGTACTCCTCCTGCCGAGTACCGCAGGTCTGCTGCCAACTACCAGGTGCTCCGTCTTCCGTGGGTCTACCGCCAAATACCGAGCACTCAGTCCACTGGGCTAGTAGACTCACTCCAAGTCGAATCGGTCAATCGGTCGTCAGGTCCACAACTACTTGGTCTCCGCACTCCGTGCGCTCGTCTCTAGGAGGGTCCCCTCCATGAGCTATGGGTCGATACTTCCAAGTGTCACGAAATCTCATGTGGAAGTATCTAAAAGGACCGCCTCATCATATGGGTCTCAACTCCATAGACGATGCATAAATCGGACGCCTGGCCTGTGCGTTATTAGCCTTTTCGTCACGGGGGTCTGGTTGGTTTTGTGTATGAACCAACCCGACTGTACTCCAACTGCTTTCAAACCTCAATTATACTATACCAAAAGTACCATATCATCATAAGGAATCCAATGTAATTGACGGAACGTCAAGCATATGTTTGGTCCTTATGTTACAAGCATTTTATTACCGAGGGCCAGGTTGGATTCATGTTCAATCCAACCCATTCGTACCTCAAATGACACTAGTTTACCAAACCGGTCAAACTATTGCAATCCATACCGAAAAACACGCGAGATGGACTACCCATTAGTCCAAAACGGATAGCCGGTGAAAAAGTTTCATTTCACCGCAACATGCGTGAACCAAGCCTCATGGGGTCTGTGCCTTGACCTTGACATAAATATCCAAAATTGGTCTTGAAACATACGTCTTAATTTCAGGGTCAAAACATCATAGACGGTTCGTCATTCCGACACCGTATGAGAGAGATATGTCCGATACAAGATCCCGTAATACTAATATTATTATTATCTTTGGGTGTTTCGTGGACCCGAGCTACATATCAGAATTTAATATCCAATTTAGGACTTGAATGGACCATATTAAATATAGAGTCACATCGCCGCTGACAGATATTCATTCTGACATCATATGAAGGACTTATGTCAAGAATAAGGTTTCAAGACTCAATATAATAATAACATTATTTTATTCTATCATTAATACAAAAAATCCAAACAAATCAAGACTCTCCACGCACATGGGTAGCGCTCAATTAAAATTTAAAATTTAATTGATTTTATCTTATTATTGATATATCTAAACTAAATAAAAAGTAATGGGTGGCTTGTGTACATAACATAACACCTCTTGTGTACAGCGCACACCTCAAACCCCCGCGCCCCCTAAATCAACTCTCCCTCAATCAATTAATTTTCATTTATTTCTGTTTTAATTAACTTACTTTAGTCCTTCTCTCCCCAATCCCATTCATTCATGGTTTTTTCCCTTCGGGTTTTTTCTCCTACAACCCAAACGGTGGGGGTTCCTCCATACAACTAGAACCGTCGGCAAAACCTCTGGCAAGCTGGGTCACCGCACCTCCAGCCTACCACATTGCAGCGCTTCAAGCCAGCCGCACCGCCTAGCTCGTTGGGATCCTCATTCTAAAGACACACCAGAATCGCATCGCCACATCTCCCCTTCCGCGGCCCACTGCACCTTCATTCTAACCCCAACAATTATGGCAATCGTAGATTCTTGATCCTCGGATCGAGATCTCCACGTCCGTATGTCACTCTCAACGGAACATCAATGTTTTGACGCACTTATTTATTTGGTGCGAACTAACGGGCAGATAATGTGTGAAGAATTAAATATAAAAGGGTCAGGGAATGGGTTCAGATTGATGGCCATGTTTGTTTGGCTATCATCTTTGAGAATCCAGAACACAAGTAATTGGAAAATAAATATTTATCACACTTCTAGATTTTAAATCTCAAGATAAACAAGAATATAATTAATTAATTCATTTGTTTATTGATCCACGAATTAATTTATTTAATTCTCGTTCATCATGAGAAATTAAACCGAGGTAAGAAATCCACAAAGATAAATCCTACAAATAAATGCTCAAGATCGAGGGTATAAACCACATAAATGAGAAACTTACAATATTCTTGTACCTCGCAAAGACGTCACATGTTGTTGAGCCATGGAATGAGGCAAGCGTCGCGATGATCGGATGTCGCAAAATATTGGTGGAGATTCCATTGATGTCGGAGGAAGTGTCACCATCGATGGAGACATTACCCGTGGTGGTGTCTCCTCCCTTTATGTGGAGAATGAAGAGGAGAAGGAACATCGTCGGTGACTTCACGTTCTTCGTCAGAGGCGTTCTTCGTCGAAGAGGCATAGTTCTTCTTCAATAATGTTCTTTGTTGGATGGAAGTATCTCTTCTAAATTTCTCCAGTGGTTTCCCACAAGGTTCTCCAAAATATTTAACAACCCATAATTGAGTGAAGGCTCCACAATATATAAAACTATTATTCCCTTTTAGCATTCAAACCCTTGATGGAAAATTAATTAGGGAGGCGAAGGGTAGTCATAATAAGGGGAGTTGTCACATTAAATTAAAGAGGTGCTAAGTGGTGGGTTGGAGAGAGTTATAGGAAGATGAGAGGATGGGGATCGTGTGGGCCCCACTTCTCATATATCCAGATATGGGAGGATTACACTTCCTTAGAAATAAATTTGATTTAACAAATTTATTTAACTTTTTAACTAATCTCAAAATTAATAATTCTTAACCCACTTCAAACGCAATTGTGGTAATGGTCCCTTTAAGCAATTATCGGTGCTGTGAGTTCATCGGTGCCCTTAGTTTTCAATTCCAAGCACCGGTTCAAAAGATATAAAAACGCGCTCGTTTGTTCACTAAACATACTCGAGATAAACTTCAGAAATTCATTCAGGGCACACCGGGCCTCAGAATCAAGTGTCTTCTGAAGCCACAAAATCGTAAAATTCTAAATAAATTAAGGAAAAATTTCCCTTGAAATTTCCGGATCTTTAAAGGTTTTAAAAAGAATTTTTTATATTTGAGATGGGAGAATAGAATGGATTTTATTTTAAACTATATTAAAATAAATTTCCCATAATTTCTTATTGTTAAATAAATTAAAAGGCTAGTTAGTTAGTGAGTTATTGCGATATCAATCTTTTGATGCATTATAACTCAAACAAAACCAAGTGTCACATCCTCGATGGGATAATGAAGAGTCATCTTTGACCAGTTCCAAAGGGATGTGTGTATACATGTAGTTTCATGATTCAACATCGAGTGTGTGAGGATCCCGTATCCTAGAACATTCATTCCTTTTATAAGTGGACATTGCGTCTCGTTGTTAGTTTTGAAAATATATGTCATTTTTTGTAAATTGGTTTTACAAATGACTTCAAAATTTATATAAACTGTTGTATATAAAAACAATTTAATCCATTTGTTTAATGTATTTACATCATTTGAAATGTAATTCATGGTTTTTTTTAAAAAATTATTTTAAATTTCTATGGTTGTTTATTTTAAATTAAAATATTTAATTGGTTAATTAATTGTAAAATTATATTATAGAATCATTGATGAGACCCTACATGGAAATTAGATCACACCCAACCAAATCATTTTGGTGTCTGTATATTTTCTTTTTCTAGGATTGAGCTTGGTGGTAGTATAGATTGATCCTTCAGTTTGGAGAGTTGTGTCTGATGGGACTTCAGTTTTTATCATTTTTATAGTATTTTGAGTTGTACATTGGGGTTTCATCATTGTTTGAAATATGTTACACTTATCCCTATGTATTGTTTCATGTATTTATATTAACTTGTTTATCATTCATCTATTTTTTGTGTCATATTAATTACCACTTTCATATTGTATGAGGAATGTGCTAGTTATCAACCCATGGGGACCAGGAACCCCCTACGACCTATTTCAGGACTGTCTTTATTATCGAGTTACTAGGGTATCCAAGCTGGATCGTGGTATTATATTTATTTTAAATAAATGTAATATATTTTAGAGGTTTATGTACATGAAACCACAAGATTTAAGAAAAATAAAATTGTGTTCGATAATGTATACGACACACAATAGTGATCTTAAATTATCTACGAAATATATTATTTAAATATGAATGTTTTTATGTAGACAATAATTATCAAAAAAGAATATGAATTTCCAAATTATGAAATATATTTTTCTTAATAAATATAAATTTATTTACAAATTTCACTTATTATTTACTAAATTCAATTTATTCATAAAACAATATGTTCTAACAAAAATGATTATAGTTCTTTTTTGAGAATATAATATATATATATATATATATTTATTTCTTCACCGCCATAGAATGCTTTTGTAGTAAAATGAAATAATTATTTATATAATGAAATAATTATTTTATTACAGTTAAATGTTTTTATTTTTTTATGTGATTGATTTTTTAATAAACAGTAGAAAATATCGATTTTTGATATACTGTTATTAGTTTTCATTAAATAAAAAAAATTTAAAGTCCAATTAAATTATGAATTTCAAAAAATATAAAGTTGTTTAATATATTTATATTTAATATAATTAATTAAATTTTAATTATTTCTATATATTATATTGTTATATATTTATTTTCTATATTAGAAACAAATTTCTCTAAAAACAATTTTAAATACAAAATGTTCTTCTATTTTCATCAAGTAAAATAACTTAAATAACGAATGACATAAAATAAAAATATGTATTATATATAAATTTTTATTAATTTAAAAACATATAATTATTTTCACCAGTCATGTTGTTAACATATGGGTATATTATTCATAAAAAATGAATTTCATGAAAAAAAGTTTTTCAACACGATTTGTGGGATTTTTTTTAAATTAAATTATATCATATATGTTAAGTGAATTTAGTAAAATTTATTCAGTATAATAAATTAGTATAATTTATATTATATAATATGGTCAATTTAATTTGGGATCATAATATTTAGTATGTTCTGTAAATTTTGTTAACCATAATTAATGTTAAAAAGTTGTTTTGCACGTGATGTAACCTAGTGTTAACATAAATTCCCCACACATAATGAATTTATTTATATATATTTTATTTTATATTAATAATTATTGTGTATAAATTATATAATATGGATAAATTTATTTTATTCCTAAAGTATTAATTATATTGGTTAAATGAACTAGTCACTACGGTGAAAACTAAAATGGTAATTCTAAATAAACACTGAGGATAAGGGAATAACATATTTAAGAGATGTTTAGTTTTGTTTTTAAAATGTGTGGATGAAACATAAAAACATTTAACTACATTATTTTTCAACTTTTTAGGAACATGTGGTGAAGGTGACTTCCAATTATTGAATAGATTTTGGTATTTACAAAAATTGCATGACTCCTAAATTATAAAATGAAAATCTCTCCCATCCCTTATTCACAACACTCATTCCATTTTTCTCGATAAAACAAAAATAATTATCTATCAGACAAACTTATCCAAATTATAGAGTTCCTTTTTTTATATTTGGTAACAACTTTGGTTTATATTAGTTGATATCCAAAGGTGGTTTATCTAAGAGAAATTAAACATCTTAACAAAGATCTTTATTTTTAATTCTTCTTTTACAAAATTAAATTATTTATTAAAAATTAAAATATAATTAAAAAATGTTTTTAAATTATACTTAATTTTTTATGTTTATGTAATAATAACTATCCATATCTTCCTCCATCAAATGGGGGACAAATCCATTGATTGTGTATTCAATAAATTACTACCTTACAAAACGATTGAGTTTTTCTCCATCACTGACTCACATGGGAATTTATAATGATGGAAATAATTAATAAATATAATATTTATTACATAATATTAATTTTCTAAAAGTAATATAGCATCCTATCTCTTACCCTTTCACCCCTTATGAGAGTGATATCACCGCTTGTGCATAGTTATGACCTACTGTCCCCATGAAGCAATGTGACTCATTTTCCTGGTCCAACTATCAATAATGGTTATGAAAATTCATAAATTTATTAAATATTACGTTTACAAAAATAATTCAATCCTTGATATTTTTTGGAACTGTTACCAATACTAGATAACCTGAACTCTCAAACAAAACATACATGATAAAAAATCAAATGTAACACCCAAAACAATAGTAATTATGTAATATTTTCCACGAATGGGTTATAAAATATGATAAAAGAATAATATATGATATTTTATAAATGAAAATTGTTCTATAATAAATTAATAAATTTCTTAAAATAACTATATAGGAGTTTGAAATGCATTTATACAACATGGAAGTGAGCGGTAAGGTATTTTGTCTCATTTTTTTTCTCACTAAGCCATATTTTAATGTTATGCACCTAATTTATTTCTATGGTTTATATAATTTAGCTTTTAAATGAATTAAAATTAATCCTACAAATATAATGGTATTTAATGCTTAAATTTGAATAATGTAATCCATGGGGATTTGATTATAAAACTACCAAATGGTAAAAAATCATAACTCAATTTCTTTTCATTGGGTTACATTAGTTTATCATTATCATTGATATTATAATATTATATGTGTACTAAAATGTTATTTTATTTTATTTCATTTAAATTTTTTTATCTAAATTTCATTTACATTATTTATTCTTTGATTTATTCTTACTTCATCATTATAAAAAATGTAAGGGTTTCTTGCCTCAAATTATCTTATTTGGGATATATGTAATGTTATAATCATATCTACTTGATAATGTGTATCTATTTATCACTTTATATGTTATTCAATGATTGTATTTATATTCATATTAAATAATTTTCCTTTTTTCCTTATTAGTTTAATGGGTCTTACAATTCAAATGTTACTAATGTTTAAATGGATTTATGATTCAATATCATTTTAATAAGAATTGTTTATTCTTGAATTTCCATTAAAGGAAATTATGTCATCAATTTTTAATATTGAGCATAAATTTTATTTTCTTTTATTTATTTATGATATTTGAAATTAATAATTCTATTTTCCACTATTTGTTATATAAAATTATTGATAAAAGGTATTTATAAAATATGACATTGTTTCAGTCTTTTTTTAAAAATTCATTTATTCAATATTCGTAATCCCTAAAAATATTTCCACAAATTTTTCGCTATGTTTTTTTAATTTCATTATTAACCATAATTTCATTTTAAAAAATATTTTAAAAACATTCTTCCTCTCATTTTACCAACAGTGTACTTTTTATTTTTCTTATAAAAAAGTAAAATGAATTATTATATTAACATCCATGGAATGAATGAAACATTCATGCTATCATGAACACTTATTTATATGAGGCTTCTATTTTAATATTAAAACATAGTAATAGATAACATTTTAAATTATTGAACTGATTAAAAAATAATAGATCAGATAATTGGGAATGGAAAACAAATATGGTTGACCTCAAATGATGAGTAAGACTTACCTACAATGGAAGAAATAATGAATAAATAATGAATAATTAACATTGTAAAGAAAAAAACTGAACAAAAATTCTATTTAATCAAAAAAATTACTTCCACAATTATATAAGAGGCAATAATTATGTCATAGTAAATAATTGAACACACATTCCCTTTAATTAATACATTGAGCACAAAATCATCCCATGGATATTATCAAGGAAATAATCTCACAGATAATAATAAAATAATTATCATTGAATAATATTAAAAAATAAAAAGAAATGATCCTAGAAATAATTCTCTATATTACAGTAACACTATTCATAATAATATTAAAAACTATGGGTAAAAACCCATTTAATATGGAAAACTAATTTATCACATAAGACCTACCAATGCATTAAATGGATATAAAATTATGGAACCTAATCGTCACTACATGTCCAATGCATTCCTCAAAAATTTAATTATTAATTTAATTCAAGAATCAATATTCATTATCAAAAAAATTATTTATTTAGTAAAGGATACAAATTTATCAATATTTCGTTAGTCAATCTAATAATTATTAATGTAAAAAAGTATGTAAAAATGAAATACCGTTTTTAAAATAACCATGTCCATCATAAAATAATATTTATATTTAACATAAATATAATGTCTAGTGAAAATTGATAACAAATAATTGAATTTATAAATAGAATGATTATAATAAAAAAAATATTCTAGATATTAGAGGTCAACATAGGTTCATCGATAATATTGGTTTTTGAAATAAAATTATTACCTTTGGATGAATAAATGGAAAGGAAATTAAATACAATAATTAAACTGTCTAACTAATTTTTATTTTTATAAAAATATAAAATTTATAGAATATAATATTATCATTATGCATTATTATTATTATTTTTATTCCTTTTTTTATTTTCATATTTATCAATATTCATTATTATTATTATCATTTCTTTTATTATTATTAGTATTACTAAAACTATTATTATTATTATGAAGTTATTAGTTCTCTTTTTTTCTTTTTGGTCTTTTATTTAGGGTTTCTGGAAAACCTATTTCTCTCTCCAATTAACTAACTTTTCTCTGGTCTGTGGCATAAGAAGACCCAGCCGCCTCCCTCCTATTCCACCCCTCCCCATCATCCCTTTTCCACGTGGTGAGGTTTGGTCCTACTTCTTCCAGTGACCCGATGCTCCCCCATTGTTGCGTGTGAGCAGGTAGATGCGACCATGCTACCCAGTGCAACACAACCCCTCTTTCTGCTCTCACTCACCTCTGGCCTTTCCTCCCCCTGCCTGGGATTTGGCTGACCGACCGCAGCGTGACCCCTATTTCCCATCATAGCAATCCACCACGCATCCTCGGCCTCCCACCTCCCGCCGGTGTGCGCACAACCCTAGCCAACCTCTTTTATCCCCATTCTGATGCCCCCTCCCTTGCACTCATAACCTCTCCGTCGGCCCCCTTGTAGCACGCCCCTCTGCCCTTGTTCTGGCTGTGCAAATCTCCCATGGCACGATATACCTACTGCACTATTTTCTAGTGTCGACCCCTGCCTCCTTCTCTCTATCACTGCCCTAGCCTCCTGCTCCGAACAACACCATCTTGTGGCCCCGCCCATCCCTTGATGCATTTTTTTTTCTTCTCAAGGACCTCCCTTGTCGACACATTCCTTTTCGCTTGTCCCTTGCATTCTCCTCCTTCTCATGTCGCAGCCCCTCCTTCTAGCATGCACAACCCTCTGGTATACAACTTCCCCCTTCAGGTGTGTTTTTATATTTATTTTTATCTTATTTTTATTATTCTTGATTTTTTATTTGTTTAATTAGTTGGTTTTGTTTATTAATGGTTCTTTTGGTAGTATTAATGTTTTAGAACCTGTGCGAACTGATTTTTTGTGAGCGTTGTTGTTGCGACTTGTTTCAGAGCAAGCGTTGTCGTCACATTGTGTATCTGAGGTAGGAATTCCCTTACACATTCCATTTTTAATTTACAAAAATTTAATTCTATGTTCTTTTCACATAGTATACATGATAAATATTTTTTTGCAACCTTCTGGTTAGTCTCTAAGTATGTGGTCTACATTTTAAGTCTTGTTGAATATGGTCTTATTATACAGTGAACTTTTATTTAGTATATTTTTTGTAAAATTGAGTGTATTTTTATTTAGAACACTATTGTGCCTATGGATTGGTGTTTTATAAATTGATCAACATTGATTAAATTAATTCGGTAGTAGGAGTTATAAAAGAGAGTGTTTATAGGGTGAATATTATTTTAAAAAATTATTTTAATGTGTGGTATTTTTTGTCGAGTTGTGAACACTCGGTGTTATATGAAGATGATTTGTAATGTTAAAAACATGGTTTAACAGTTTAAACAAAATTACGGCATGCAATTAGTGTCAATATTTGTTTTTGTATTAAATAGAATGTTTTTGGTAAACATTTCACACATTGTGACTTTTTATATATAAAAATTCTTGTTTTTCCATTTAGAGTAAAGTGTGATATGAAATAAATTGTTGGGGTTTAAAAATGAATCATCAGTCTGTGAATCAATATTTTTGGTTCTTTATGTGGTTTCCCATATGGTTTTTCTTTTACAAAAGTGTGGTTGGTGTTTTATCATGTTTCAACATTTCATTATAAATGGTCGGGTCTTGTGTGGGTATAACTATAATAAAAAGAGTTTATTACTATTTTGATGTATTAAATGATGTGTTTACAAATCTTTTGATATTGTGAAAATTTTAACTTTGATAAAAGTGGGTTTTGTAAATAGTGTTTAAGGGCCCATTTGGACACTTAAAAAATTATGTAAAGTGTTCGTTGTAAAACACTCTTGAATGATCCTCATGCCTCGTTGATATTGGATGCTTGGGATGCCCTTGGTATAGAATCCCCGAGTTCCATTATATGGTTTACTTAAGTAGGAACCCTTGGTATTTCTTGAGTTTAAGGCACGAGGGATATCCTTGGGGAGACTTGGTGTGAGTCCGACTATGAAATATTATTATTATAGATATGAGTTGGGATTTGATGCTCGGAGGCCTCTGTGGGATAGCTTCCTTTTATACTTGTGACATAGGAACCTAACATATTGAGTAAATTTTCTGAGATGAGTACCGCACTAGTAGGTTATGGTACTGACTAGTGGCCCATAGTAGGAAGATATGTTGGGGTTTATTGCTATGGTATTTTCCATAGGCCTGCCTGAGAAAGGTTGGCAGTTCATTTTGGATCATTAGATTTCATTGTATGTGACATGCTACTATATATGGGGTCACATGTATTAGTGTCATCTTAATTATTCTCGATCTCTTGGGTTCGTCTATATCTAGTGGATTTTAACTATTTGAACTATTGTTGGGATACTTGATTACATATTTACATTTCCATTACTATATGATTACTTTTGTGCTTTTAAGTGGTGTTTTTCATGGAAAGTGATTTTTTTGTTTTCTAACTACTATGAAAAATGTATTTTTTAAAAATTAGATGTGTTTTGAACTTTTTAGTGTGAGTTTTAAATTAAATCATCTATTTCCCCTAAAAGTAGCATGTTAAAACCTATGGTTAGAATCTATTTTTTAAATGATTAAGGTTAATGGTTTGTACTTTTTTTCAAGTAAAAAATATAGAAATGAATGCTTTAATATATTTTAGTTCAAAAATAAAATTGATATTTCTTAATTTTTAAAGGTCGTGCATTGTGAATAGATATCGGGCTAGCCTACAGAGTTTTAATACTCACACCTATAGTTCATTTGTTTTATTGTCTGTGCATGATACAGCTTGAGTGAGCTCACCTAGGGCGATGCTTGATCATGGAGTTGGAGAGTGACCCGCAGGGTCACACAGAGTTAGTTCAGACATCAAGATTGGTTATTTTTTTCTTTCATTATTGTTTAGTAACTTTACCTGGTTTATTGATTCTACATTGCCCTGTGTTATTTCTGTTTCTTTATATTTTTGTGTTGGTCGAAATCGTTCCCACACCCTTTGTTGATGCCCTGGCACCTGTCGCCAGCCTAGGAGGATTAGGAACACCTCTCGGGCCATGTCGCAGACTGGGTCTGGTGATCGGTTCAGAGTCGACCCAAGTTGGTTCGTGACAATTTTAGACAACATTGAGTAAAATACCCATTTCACATTGAAAATACCATTTAAAAACATAAAAGTTACAAACTATTAAGACATGAATTTAATTTTAATGTAGCCTTATAAAAAAGTACAATAAATTCAATTAAATTATTTTTCATGATGGTGTGAATGTTATATTCATCACAATAACATTAAAAAATAATTCCTTTCAAAACAAATAAGGGAAGTCAATAGTATATTGTCTGGAAAATGATAAGAAGATTCATTTTTAAAAAATTTGTAATATTTTATGGGTAAAATCACATTAAACAATTATAACAAAAAAAGTTATAAAATAATTTTGGAAAACATTTATTTTTATGGAAACTGATATTCTACTAAATAGTTAAATCTTGTCTTTATTAAAAAAATTCAAACCATTTATGAACCAAATAGATAAAAATTGACTTATTTTATGAAATAATCATGAATAAACATATGTATATAAAATTAAAGGGGTTTATTATAAAATGATCAAACAATTTACATTAATGAAAATTTGTGCATACAAAATCTTTATTAAAGTGATATTGAAACATAAATCTCTTAACACATTGGTAACATTAGAATGCAAATCCCTATGAAGATAATAACATCAATTTAGAAATTACACACCATGAATATAAAGAAACTAAATGTTTTATAACAAATTAAAAAAATTAAATAAATAAAAACAAATTCAGTTGTGAAATCATCATATCAAAATTATATTAGTGTGAAATTTTGGGAATTTTTAGAAAAGTAGGACTTTTTAATGGATATTGAAGTTATCACTTTTTATAAAACTATTATTTCATTTTAAAATCCTATGTACATTAAAAATAACTTTTTGATTTAATTTAATTTAAAAATAAACCAATTTTTATTTAGTATGATTTAAAATAGTTAACTATATATGAATCAAATTTATAAAAAATTGTTCTATATGTTTTTTAATGTTAAAATGAATTTTTCTTATTGCAATTTTTAAATGAATAATATTCCTAAAATTTAATTAATGAAAAAAATTAATAATAATGAATTAATTTAATTATATTTTAATATTAAATATCTAAATGTATTAATTTAAATATAAATAAATATAATTACAAGTCACATATTTAATATAAGATCATCTTATGCTTGGATGACGATTTCTTGAAAAACTATTTTTGACATGATTTTCAAGAGTATTTTTAAATTAAATTATAAAATTTATATGAATTCAATTAAATAAAATTTATTAATTATTTTAAATAAATAGAATTGAAATAATATAACATTAAAGACTTTAATTTTGGTCATATTGACTAGTAAACACATCAAAATTTATTTACAATGATTAAAGATAAAATGAGGTTTTATGCTTTACATGTTATTTTAATATTAATAAATATGTCGTCCACATAATCCAATAAGGATCATTTAATTTTATTCAAAAGGTACAAATTAACTTAGTTAAAAAAAATAAATTTTCAAGGTGGAAAATAAAATTTTTAATGTTTGTAATCTTTGAGGATAAGGGAATAACATATTTAAAACATGTATAATATTATTATTTAGAGATTTTTTTATCCCTTAAACTCCCTCCAAAATATTATTTATCAGTTATGGAGCAATATTTATAAGAGTGACTTCTCATTATCGAATTTTTATTGGTATTTTAAAAAAGGACACTCCTCCTCAATTATAAATGGTAACTTAGTCCACTCACTTAATCACACCGGTCATGATATTTAGATTGAAAAACCCCAATAATAAATCTAAATAAAATTTTTATAATCATATTATATTAAATTGTAATCCCAAAATACCAACCAAATATTCCTTATGAAGAGATCCAGGGGATGGTTTTCTAAGAGAAGGTAATCAACTTTAGAACACTTTTTATTTTTCATTATTATTTTAGAAACATAAATTATACATTATCAATTAAAATATAATAACACAATTATATTTAATATATATAGTAATTATTATGTTGATGGAAAAATATTTATCCATCTCTTCCTTCATCAGATTGGGAAAGAATCCATCTCTCATGTTTAATGAAGATTTTTATCTCATAAAATGATGAAATTTTTTTCCATAACTCACTCACTTGAATATTCATAATTAGTAAAATAATTAATATATATATATAATAAATATGAAATGCTAGTAACTTATTAAAAATTATATACTATAAACTTCTTTACCCTTTTACCCATTAAAGGAATGATATTATCACCCATGCATATGTATGGCCTACCGTATTCACAAAGCGATGTGACTCGTTTTCCATTTAAAATAATAAATAATGGTTTTAAAAATGAATCTAATAAGATAATTTTATATTTTTAATAATGATATAATTAATTAGATTATATAAATATGTCATATACACAAGAACCAAACCTTTCATACCAAAACAAGCATGCGAAAACAAAGCAGTTGATATTTGAAACATTAGTAACGATGAAATATTATTAACAAATAGAAAATAAGATGATATAATACGTTCATATATGAAATTATAAATATAAATAGGATCATGTTATAAATAAGTAACATGTTTAAAACCATTATATAGTAGGTAAAATCATGTTAAAAAAGGTAAATGTGCCGTAAGAGATTTTGGCTCATTTTACTTTCATTGAGAAATATTAAACATTTATACACCTAATTTCATTATATGGGGTATATAATTCAACTTTTAAAAATAATATTATTAATTATTCATACTTATTTTCATATTATTTTTAAATTTTAATTATTCCAACCCATATGATTTGACTGCAAATTATGAATTTGTAAATAATTTCATTACTCAGTTTCTTTTCATTTGGTTATATTACATTATTATTAACATAGATATTCCAATATTATGTGAGTAATTAAATTTAGAAATATTACTTTTTTATTTACATATTTTTATGTGGATTTACATTTGACACGCATAATTGATCTATTGATTAATTCTCGCTTCAATGTTATGATCATTTTAAGAGATTCTCATCTCAAATTGTCTTCTTTGAGACATATCACATGTTATAAAACTATCTTATTCTATGATTTGTATCTTATACCCATTGGATTTGTTATATAATGATAATATTTATAATCATGGTATTTAATTTTCAATTTTATGATATTCTTTTCATTAGGATTATTAATCAAAAATTTCCAATGTGTTGAGATATTTATGTTCAAACTCATTATAATCAATCATCCTCTAATACCAATAATAACGACCTTGTATTTTTATTCAAAAATATTACATGTTTTTATATTAATATAAAATATATTCCATAAATACACACATGAGTTCCATAAAGGCTTATTTTTATTGGATACTAGATACAAAATATTCTTTTTTAATATAAGATATTCAATATCTCCCACAATTAGCTTACAATTTTGTTCATTTTATAGGCATAACCTACATAAACCATTATTAATAAACAAAAGAAAAGAAACAGAATAAATTATTATCTTATATTATATGTACGTTAAAATATTATAGATATCAATCGATGATCATAAGAAGTAATTATATATGTATAAGGTTGTAAGATATTATGCATAACGTATATTGTTCGAACACATTCTATTAAAGATCATAAACATGTTTCATGAAATGAAACATTATAATTTCCAATAAATTCATTAAATAAATGAGAAACAATCATAAATAAATCCTGAACAATATGTTTGATTCATATATGTGTATAAATATCATTAGTATAGAAACCATTTCACATATCAAGGTTAACATCAGTGGCTATAAAATTATATTAGATCTAGAATCAACACCTTTTAACCATTTCATAATAGAATTGGAATAATCACATATTTCTTATAGTATATTATGAACATAGACATGTTTCCTATAATTTATTTATTATATCATCCTATTTCCCATTGCGGATCGGGCACATCATCTTGTTTCCCATAATTATCTCTTGAGATTAAAATCCTTTCACTCCAAATTAGATAGAGATATTGGTCCACAAACCACACAATGAAAATCATGTATATATTTGTGTCATAAGATCATAAAAAATTAATCATAACAAAACCCATAAAATGAAATGGGTTTCATATACGTTTAATCATTTAATAATAAATAAAAAACAAATAGGTTTCATAAACATGCCATGAATCCATCATGTCATAACCTCTGGAAAAGAGTAAAGTTTCATAAATATATTTTCACAATAATCATTATCATAAATGATCCAAATAATTAATAATGATTTTAAAATTAAATAATTTCCCCTCTAACATATTCACAAAAACAAATTTCATTATCATTGTTGAATAAAAATTCCATAAAAATATCATTAATACATTCTTGTGGAAAATATCCATTTTATTTGGTATCACATAATTAAAATATTAAAATTTCCAAATTATAAATCCAAAACTATTCATCGAAAAGACCATTAAAAAATATTAAATGAATTTGTGAATAATTATTGTCATCAAGATGTTATAAAATTATATTTAAGTCATACACATTAAAATTAATATCCCTTTAAAATTATCTCTAAAAGGTATAATCTATCTCCTTTAGAAAATAATATGGAGATTAATTTAAAAAAAAGCTTCTAAATAGTAAACACGGGTATAAATTTTTTTTAATAAAAATTGAATAATATTAAATCTTATTTAAAAACTTTATAAAAACATGGGCATGGAGAAATAATAGTTTTTGACCAAAGAGAGAAACAATTTCATTTATTCTTTAAAATATTCTTTTAAAATATTGAGTACATAATGAGATGAAGGTGAAAGTAAGATATTTAATATCTAAAAATAACCTATGTAGGATAATATTTATGAGTTCCATGATAGTAACATCATAATATTTCATAATCAAAAACTTTTTCATAAAGATTCCGAACACATAATTAGATTTTCACATAAAAATTTTACGACTTTAGTAACATTTGAATTATATTTACCATGAAATAACTAAAATTATATGAATTTGTATATAAAAAAAATTTCATGATAAGAATCATAAAATTTATTCATAGGATGTATATATTCCACCTCAAAGAAACAAGTGGTGTATGAGGCATGTCCTATAGAAATAAAATAAAGATAAACATATGTTACCTTCCCCTCTAAATTTTGAATCTTAATACCCAAGAAATAATAACATTAAATGAATTATTAAATATAGGGAGAATAAATAATTTCATGATATAAAAAGTAGAAGGGTATTTATATACGCCACAGAAAAGACCAAAGTGGTGAATGTGATATTTGTGTCTTACAAATAAAAGAGATACTATAAATCCCTCACCTTAATTATCAGCTTCTATAAAACACATTCAAATATCCATTATATAAATATAAATTTACTATGAAAAAATTATAAAGGATTAATATTATTTTTCAAACTATATATGATTTAATTTTGACCTTTTATTACCTATTTGTAAATAAGTTGTTGGTTTATCATGTTTTATTTAATAAATGATTTGTTTTTCATATAGGTTTTTGTTTGGTATTTTTGGTCTATTTACATTTATCGTGATTCAATATTCTCTATAATCTTACCCATGATATAAATATCATATATATTAATTATATATGTATTTATTTTAATCCATTAATTCTAAAGATAGAAAATTAATTTTACTATTCATGGAGATGATAGGTTGTACGTACCGATGGACATTGCATCCATTTTCTTTATGCAGAAAATGAAAAAGAGGTAAATAGTATATTATCAGTCCATAATAATTAATTTTTAATATATATATATATTATATTTTAATTAAACCTATCATTATTATAATTAATGTAAATAGTATATAATGAAGTTTTAAATCACTTCGTGAGCTCGTAGTCTTTCGTACACCCATACAACATTATAATATTCTTACTAAATAGAATATAAGACAATATAAGTGATATTATAATTCAAGAAGTATATTTATATCAAAAATATTATATAAATAGGATAAATCTATCATTATATACAGATAATAGAGGCGGTGATGGAAATCAATATATGAATTCATGTGGTGATAGCCCATTGTACACAAGGTCGAAGGTTTCATTTCACATGTGACGAAATAGAATATTAATATAGGTAATTCCATAATCATAATAAAATATGTGTATATTTTATATAATTATGTAGTTATATTGTGATTATTTGAAATTGAATTATTATTTTCTGAGATGAATTATAAAGAAAGATATTAGTGAAGACAATTACCTTCTCATAGAAAAACATCACATGGATCTCTTATTGAGGACACTTGTATTGTTATTTTGGGAATACCTGAAACTCTAAAATCTATTAAATTATTTTTAAGAGATATTTGTTTTGGGGGGTTTTGAGCTAAATTCCTTATGTGGTGTTAGGATGTGAGTGGAGGAGGTCCCTTTTATAATTGAAGAGGTGTGAGATTTTTGTAAATACACAAAACTATTCAATAATGGGAAATCACTCTCAACCATAGTGCTACAAAATTTAATAAATAAATTATTTGTCGGGATATATTTTTGAAAAAAATATCTAAAAAGTGAAACAACTTTTAAAACATTTATTTCCTTGTTCTATAAGTTTACTCACTCTTTGCATTTTATTTTTCACCATGGTAATTAGTTACTTTTAATTTACTGAATTAATTTATCATTTGATAATAAAATGAAAATGGTCTTTATTATATAAATTTTCCTAAATATTATTTATATTAAATAATATTTATTATCTAAGGATCCTATGTGTGTTGAAAATTAATTTGAATACATGCACATGTAAAGTGAAAATCTCCATTTTAACCATAATTTCAGTAATTAGGTTTTATTTATTTACTAATAATTATACTATGAATATAACTTACCGTAATATTTAACATAAATTATTTTAATAATAAATATTTAAATGGTTTTAACAAATTATACATTTCTAATTTGTATTATATAATTTAAATAAAACCTACAAATTTGATGAAAATTGTTTTTTCCATAAAAAACATTTTCATAAGTATAAAAAGTATTAATATAAAAAATCAATAATAAATTGATTCTAATTTAATAAATTTTATTAATAATGACATAATATAATCAACATATCTTTTTAACCCATCATAAAAGAAATTTTATCTTCTAATTTTTTATACAAAAATATAGTTTTTAATAAAAATCAATATTTTTCATAATTCATTAAAAAATTAATCTATTTTGTAAATTCTAAAAAATTCATCCAACGATAAATAAAAAATATGATACAAAAAATGAAGTTATTTTTGTGAAATAAGTTTTGTAAAACTGTAAAAAAAAAATTTACTAGCTTTTTCAATAATTTAATAAAAAAAATATTTGAGAGAACATTTATTTTTACAACAATAAAATCATTACACAAATTTATTTTATTATTTATAAATTTTTATTTATCTAAAACCTATATAATTATATTTTAAAATAAGTTTATTCATATTAATTTGATGAATTTTAATGAGTAGGTTATAATAGTCTTGTTTAAATAATATAATTAACGGTATATTGCAGTTTGTAATAACTCAGTGTTTCTTATAACAGAAGCTATTAAAGAAATTCAATGTATTTGAAAAAATATTTCATTAAAACCTAGGGATATATATTATAACTCCCATTAAATGAATTTCACCCTTATTATTCCTCACTATGTTACAATCAATTGATGATACTTATGATACAATCAATTTATTTTGATAATTTTCTATTATAAATTACATTAATCTTAAATATCCAAATTATTTTATGATGGATAAAAACATTTCCCTAACCTTATACCATTTTTAAAAAATTTGTTTACTTTTAATGTTAAATAAATAACCCATTAAATATTAATATATTTGTATCTTTTAATCAATAGGGATATTTGTTGATATGGAATATAGATTCATGAATTAATTTAATCATTAAAAATATGAGGAATGCCTTGAACATGTATTAAAAGATAGGGAACAAAATTATATAGTTTCTATATGTATTATTAAGTATATTTAGTCAAATCATATTTAGATAATATTTTTCACGGTTCATTAAACCACAGATAATGGGGTACAAAGGGTGGGGTCTTTTGTGTTTGTATTAGATATAGTTTAGTAGAAACCATGGTAACTAGATTTAGGGAAATATATATTAGAGAACTTAAACCTATGATAGAATTTGAGTATAAGTAGTAAAAGACATCCTACAACTTGGGTGAGGGAGATATGATGTGGTTGTCCTAGAAATACATCTATATTAGATACTATATGTGGACATTGTTGGGAATAAGTATATATAGTTGTAATAAATATAAAAAGGAAATATTGGAATTTGACTCGATTGTCTCTTGGTTCATGACAATATTCCATGTCTCATACCTAATTTGACACTCCTAAGAGATATTATTTTTATATTTCATATTTTCTTTACCAACCATTATGATGAATTTGGATAGATAATTACAATGACAGAACTAAGATAAACCTAGAGTTTTTTTGATTTCAATGATGTTGTCCTGATTTTGAAAACCTATAAATGATTATGAGGTTTTTCTACCCGGATTATTATTGATCACACTATTATCATTGCTTTTTTTTAATTGATGGATTCTGAAGAAAGTTTGTTATCATTGAATATTATAGATAATGTGGTGATTATGAGAAACCAAAATGGATGATGACTAGAGTGAAAGATATCAAGAATAAGTATAATCATTTATCTCGATATATTATTTATAATCTATAACATAACCAACTCTCAGAATCACTAATGAATAGATGCATGGAATATGCTATGGGTTTGTGAATTAGAGACCACAAGGGAAAAGGGGTGTGATTTCATTAATTTCATAAATATAGAAATAGACACCTTGGAGAATGTATATAAAGAATATGGAAATATTTTATGTGTGAAAAAATAATTGAATAAAGATACTAATAAACAATGACATGTAAAGAGTTTAGTTAAGGGAAATAAATTTCATCTTATGAATATATTTAGCGTTTTTATCACAAATATGAGGAACTTATGAATTTTACAAGTCAATTACCTCTTTTAAATGTTCACTCACATACCATGGAATGACCTATGTTTTAGTATATTTTTTTGATGTATTTATATATTAGGAATCATGAATTAAATGATAGATGTTCTTTTATCAAGGATATTGTGGTTCTAATAATCATGAAAAATATATTTATTATGTTAATTTCTAAATCATAAATGTCTTCATATAATATTAACTCTAAAATTAAGGATACCATGAGTGTTTATTGAGTTTAAGGGTGATAATAAGATCAATTCATTGTATATCCATTTTTTCAGTTTTATATGATTGATATATATCATTATTAAGCATTTTTTCCAAGAGACTAATGGAAATACAACTCATTTTTTTAGTAAAATATAACTTTATTTAAGGAAGAATGATGTCAAATATTATAGACTTAATATTAAAGTTACTGGTAACATTTAAGGTTTATCATATCTTTTATGTTTTTGTAATTATAGGTCATCATAACTTAAAAAATTTATATGAATTATATTAATATTATTTTGGAAAAAGGTCACCCTGTATGTCAAATGACATCTCATCAAATCCAGTTTGGCTATGAGGAATGAACCCTAAAACAAAGGGTGATACGTGTTTATCACATACCACTGGCATACATTATGTTATAATTAATATTTCATTTTTTTATTTAAATAATTTTACAAAAAAAAATTATTATATAACCATTAGTGTTAATTTTATGTTTTAGTTATTCATTTGTTGTTTTAGATAACATTTTTTAACCATATTTTTTTGGGAAACAAATTAAGAGATATACAGAAAGAAATTTCACACTTTTTTCGATCTTACTATACATTAATTTTTTTTATTGATTCAAACATATAAATTAATTATGGATATTCATTTCATGTTGTATGTGATGAAGAAGAAATTTATGGGTGTGTAACCAATGTATGACATTATTCTTTAGAAATAAAAATATATCAGGTAATTATATTTCTTTATATTTATAGATTATAAAATAATTCTATGACATTAGTTTAAGGATATTGAAAAATATGTTATCATATTACCATTATAAGTAATGAATCAAATGGTATTATAACACATCATAGATTTATGATTTTTTTCACTAACTGTCTCTTGATAATTCACATTATTGTGATCAATGACCTCTATCAATATCCATAATTATTTAATCTTTTCTTCCTTATCTGTATTTTTACATCCAATAAATGTTATCCTATATGGAAAAATAGTTATGAAATAATCTATATAACCATCAAAATTTTATTTCACTCTTATCAAGATAACTTTTTTCTAATCCTTTTATGAATTGGTTTTAAATAACGGAATATTCAAATTTTAATGTATTGATTTCTAAGTGCAATATCAAATTGTGATGAATAAATTTATAAAAGGTGAGGAGAATATAACATAATTATATTTTAAATTCTATTTAATTAAAAATAAATGATCTCTTTTATAGATATTGGTTCACATAACCACATGATTTTAAAATAAGAACATTATGCTCAATAGCATATACAACATGCAATAGCTAGCACAAAAAACAATGACATACTCGTTAAATATAACTATTATAATATAGGTGTCTAATTAGATGGTAAAAATGGTACTAAATTAATTATGATATATATATTCCAAAATAAATACATATGTATTGTTAAAAATAACTTATATTTTATAAATTAAATTTATTGTTTAAACATACATGTTCGTCAAAAATGCTTTATACTATTTTTTTTTAAAATAATATAATTTATTCTTAATAACATTAGAAAATATATTTAGTAGAATGAACATAATTTTTTAAATCATCATATAAATTTTATCATGGTGTTACTTTTTTTGGATTTTTTTGGATGGAGTTATTTACTAGTGAATAGTGAAAATACTGCTTTTTGTAAAATTGTCTATTCAGTTAAATTAATTAAGTAATTTAGATGTCTAATTATTTTATTAATTTGATTTAAAAAAATATTATTTATTATTAATATTAATAATTAATTTCATTTTAATCGACTTTGTACCCAATATTTGTATTAGTTTTTTTTTAGGCATAAAAATTAATTTTTATGAGAATTGATTTTAAAAGAAAATTTGTCCCTCATTTTAATTAATTAGAGTAACCCCTAATATAGTGAAATTTAAATAATATTCATATATAATATAACAACTAATATTAAATTAGATCCATATTATCAATATTTTACATATAATTAATATCCTGTCATCTTGGGTTTGAAAACTCGTTTAAAAAACCATATATTATATGAATTGCAGATTTAGTTTCAAATAAAATTATACAAAATATCTGAATTTAAATTCAAAATATAGATTAAATATGTGTAATATTAATAATTAATATAATATTTTCAAGTTATATATTGGAAATAATGATTAGTAAAGACATTTCATATGAGCCTCAGCCCAGTTGGTGAGGTCTCTCTAAGTGCATCCAGGAGAACCAGGTTCAAAACCAGTTGGAGGCATAATTTCTGGGGTATTGTAGCAGTAATGTAGCAGTTATTGGTTGGTATTGTAGAAACTAGAACTATTCAACTTGGGCCACCAGTTTGGGCTTGGAGTCCTTAAGACCATCGGGCCACCCATGACCTTCGGGTCAGTAATGCTTTCAGGCCACTTCAAGGTCCTCAGGTCCACCTGATTTGTAGTGCACAGACAGATTCTACAAGGAACCACTCTAGAAGAGGAAAGAGCATGGAACATCCACCGGATCAGGGCTAAATGGAATTTGGAATATTGAGAGGGTATGACTTTTTCCATAGGTACCACGCCTGTGCACCCTTGAACATGGACATGCTAGCCGAACAGTCAAGCAAAGGTAGAGAGCTGATCACGATGCATGTGCTGGGGAGGAGCAGTTTCAAGTAGTCATAATCTGTATGATTTCCTTAAGACCTATGGGTCATGTAATGTCTCCAAGCCTATGGAAAATGTAATTCCTAAGCCTACGGGCCTTGTAAGGGTTCCCCCTCATCCCTTGAAAGGGTGGTTGTCAGAAAATCAATAAAAAAGAAGTCATTCGGGCCATTCAATCCTAAATACATTAAAACTTATTTACTATGATAATGATTCAAATGAGGTTTTTCATGTTTTATGTGCTTGTGTTAAAATTAATTTTCCAGACACATAAAATTTTTAATATATAAATTTTATTTTATATTAATAATTTTTTTCCAAACTATCCAATGAAGGTAATTTTATTTAAGCTTTATTGATAAATTACCTAGGTTAAATAATTAATTACCATAGTGAAAAATAAAATTATAAAAGTATTTAACTGTAGATGATAAAGGAATAACTTCTTAAAAAAATGTTTTTTTATATGGTGAATATTTTTATCATACTTAAACTCCCTACCCACTATTATTTCTCAAATTTCTTGTGTTCATGGATTGAGAGTTACTACACATTATTGAATAGTTTTGGGTAATTTTAAAAATGCCTCTCCTAGTCAATTATTTAATGGTCCCTCTATCCCCGTCACTTCATCAGACGTGTCAAAACCATTGGATAATCCAAACCCTAAAACAATATATCCTAAAAATAATTATCAATGGAATAGTTATTATTTTTCTCAAAAAATTACATCCTAAGGATTCTTTAGAAAATATATGTAGGAGTTTTCTCTAAGAGTGGGTAGCCATCTTAACAAATCACTATATTTTCTGTTATTCTATTACAACTATAAAATATATATAAATATATCATATATAATAAAATATGTTAAAAAAATATACCAATATATTATTATATTTATTTGAAAATATTTATCCATTTCCTCCTCCCACAAATGGGAAATAAATCCATCACTCATGTGTATAGAAGACAACCACCTTACGAAACAATGTAATTTTTTTTCTACCACCATTTCACATAGATAGTCATAATGATGGAAATAATTAATAAATATAATAAATACTAAGGGATATTAATTATCTAATGTTCATTTAACATCAACGTCTATACACTCTAATCCATTAAGGTGATGATATCATCGCAAGTGAATACGTAAAACTTATTGTCTCTACGAAACGATGAAACTCATTCTCCATGTCCAAATTTCAAGAATGGTTTTAAAAATGAATAAATTAATTAAATATGATATATATAATGAAAACTATTATTTGGATTATATATGTATATCCAACCTATATGAATTGGAACTTTTCAAGAAATAATATAAGATAAAATGATACATTTAACACATGAAACATTGGTAATAATGAAATATTATTAACAAATGGGAAATAAGATGTTGAAATAAGATTATATAAGATATTATGAATATTAATATGGATATATTAAAAATCAATAAAACATTTAAAAAATTATACTTGATATTTGTGTGTGTTCATCTATAGGGAAATGTGTGTTAAGGCATTCTGTCCAAATTTATTTTCATTGAGGTATATTATAATATTATGCAAAAGACTTCAATATATGGTTCATATAAATTCCATTTTTAATATAATAACATGAATCCTTATTAATTTAATTTTTTTTTATTTTAAATTATTCCATAAAAGGATATTTTAGTTGAAAATTACCGAATGGTAGAGAATTTTATAACTCAATTTCTTTTCGTTGGGTTATATAACATATTCATTATTTTAGATAATCTATAATTATTTTTTTGATAAAACGTGGTTATAATTCATTTTATTTATAATTTTATTATATTTATTTTCATTTTATAAACATAATTTACTCATTTATTAATTCTCAATTTAACATTATGATCATTATAAGTGTTTTTCATCTCAAACTATTTTTTTAATATATATCATGTTATACACCTATCTTCTTTTATGCAGTGTACCTACTTCAAAATTGAAAATTTATTTCATTAATATCTTTATATTCATGGAATTTAATGTTTGATAAGATGGTATTTATTTAACGAGGCTTATGATTCAAAAGTGACTATTTTGGTGAGAGATCTATGATTAATATCATTTTAATCAGGATTGTTTATTAATGAATATAAATTGATTGATTTTATTTGATAAATTTATAGTAAACCACATTAATTTGATTCCCCTATAATTATTAATTATTTTTTCACACAATAGTACAATTATCAACTTTTTTCTACATAACATGATTGTAAAAATGTTTTTAAAAAAATTAAATTTAATGGCTCTTTTTAGTCGAAAATCCATTATTACAAATAAATGTTTTCTAAAAATATATTAGTTTATTTTCTATGATTTAGTATGTTCATTTTTACCCATAATTATATTTTTTTTAAATGTTTTAAAAATAATCTTCAAGTAATTTTTCAAAAAAAAAATTGGCATACAACTATGAAAGAAGTAATTGTTATAAAAAACTTGAAAAAAACCAAATATTAACACTATCATGACCACTAATTTTAATAAGGGTATCATTACATGTTTAAATGGTTGTTTTTAGAAGAATTTATTTTCCTAATATTATTGAAACTTATTTATTTTAAATTTGAATTTAATATTTAAAAGTATATTTTCATCTTGAATGTTATTAAAGAAGTTTTTATTGTATTTATATTTATCGATAGAAGAACATTTTATTTTAGTTATATTCCAATTGGTATATGTTATATTGATATCAACCATATTCATTATCTTGATGGTTCAAGATTAGTTTGAATATAGATTAAATTTTCATTCACATTACTCATTAGTTTTTTTAATCAGTTCGTTTCATATAAAATATTAATTTTATTTTGATCATTTGGAATTTCCATAACCCAAAACATACATATTAATTATCTTAGCTATAATGATTACCTAAATTTTAGATCATTTATACATACACAATTTAATTTTTAATATTATATGATTGATATGGGAAATATCGATAGTTAATATTTTTTATTCAATATATAAGTTTATTTATAAGGAGTATCGTTCAGGAATTAAATAGATTACTAATTATATATGGAATGTGTTTGAAATGTAGTTATGGGTGGGGCCTAAAATTATATAGACCGTAGATGCACTAGTTGGTATCATGAGACAAATCAGTAGGTTATTATTAAATGGGGGGCTATGAGTAGTTTTAAACCATATTTTGAATGGTCATGACTGTATGGATACCATGATGTTTTAGATTATGACACCCAATATTAAACATTTACTTCATTATGTATTTAGTTTTTAATATCCAATAGATTATTTCATTGATATAGTAAATTGATGAATATTTATCTCATTTTATTGTTTAAATGGATTGTTCATTCATCTCTTTACCTTTCCATATTAATTTTTCTTTATACAATCATGATTGTCAATTTATTGACTAAATTTCATATGTGTTAAGTTATTTACTTTTCCATACTGAGTATGATTTATCTATTCATGATAACCATGTAATTGATTAAATGTAATGTGTGTACAGTTATTTACATTACTATATTGGATATGTTATGTCTAATCACGATGGTCATGAAACTTATTAAACAAAATGTGTTTTCATTTATTTATCATGTTTTATTGACTATTATTTATTTAGTCATGACAGCTTCTGATTTACGTAAATATTAACGATCATATAATCTCATATGTATTTTGTATCATACCATTGGATATGAAGAAAGAACCTTTTAATCTGTTCAATGATTCAAAAATTTGACTCTCACTATATGTTATGTCATGGGTTAAATTTTAATTGTAGAAAGATGTATGTATCTAATATACCAAGACTACAAATCCATTCGGTCCATTAGGAAGTGGTATCGTATATCTTATTCCTATATTATAATATAAACAATGTTTCCATGATACTAGGTTTGGGGTATTTACAGTTTGTATCCTAGGGGCACTATATACACGTTATAATGAAAACTACAAGTAAAAGGGAATTTTACACTAGATCAATATTCATATTTATAATATAAAAAAATATGGAAAATATGATAGGAATATTTTATAATTTTTTTTTTAAAAAAAATACAATTATGATTTAATATGAAATTTATGAACCATAAGAAAACATTTTTGAAAACATTTTTGAAAACAGGTATTTTGAAAAATATATTTTTGACTGAAGGGAGAAACAATGAAATATATAATTAAAATAAATTTGACTATCAGTTTTTTCTACCAAATGAGACTAAAATGGTACTATATGATGGGAAATTAATTAATAAATAGAAGAGACTAAATTGACTATGGTGTATTATATAATGAATAATTAATTTACATCAATGATAATTCAAGCATAAAAAATCACTATTAAAATTATATTGAACATATATATCTTACCACATAATTAAATTCTGATTCATAATCCCCATATAACGAATAAAATAAAATAATAAAGTAAATATAATTAGTAAAAAATATATTCATGATAAAATATATCAAATTTGAAGTAGAAATAACTTATAAAAGTAGAGATATGTAAAATAAGACGTATGCCCCAAAGAGGAAACATTGTAAAAGAAACCCTTACAATGGTCATAATGATGAATAGGGAATTAATAAATGAATTTATTATGTTTATGAAATTTAAATCCACATAAAAAAATTATAGATAATACTTAATGTAATCAAAAGGCATTTACATACGTAATCTTATAATATCTAAGACAATAAACTAGTAATATAGCCTAATGAAAATAAATGGAGTTATGAAATTAATTACGGTAATGTAATATTATAATAAAATCCCCATGAATGAAATAATTATAATTTATAACACAAAATACAATTATATATGGAGGATTTATGATATTACATGAAAACAATGGAATTATAGACACCATATAAAAAAATTATATGCAGGAAAATAAAATATGAATTAATAAAAAGAAATGTATAATTAAATTAAACTAATCCTAAATTAAAGGATTCATTATTTCAGTATACTAGATGTTCTTCCACAATTCACAGAGTTAGTATAATATAATTTAAAAATAAAACCTCAATTCAGGTAAAAAATCTTGTTTTCATGAAATGCATTTTTTTTCAACAATAAGACGAGCATATATTAACTATATGACTGGTTATCATCACTATGTGGATTTAAATTCATATTGTTAGATATATAACCATTAATTATAATTTATATTATTCCTTGTTTTTATTATTTTAATTAATTAAAATTGAATAATGTTATACACTTAAAAATATTTTTGAAAAACATTTCATATTTAAGACTAAATATGAACTTATAAAAACATTTGGAATAAATATGAATAAAATGTAATTGATTATTTAAAATATTATAAAATAAAACTTGTGTTATTTTATAAAAACAAATAATTCAATATTCAATTACTTATTTATTTAAAATAAATGATAGTTTTACAAAAATCTCTAATTTTCATTATTCACTAAAAAATTAATGTTTTCCAAAAAACATTTAAACTATATTATAATTTTAGGTTGATTATTTCCAAAAAATATTTAAATTTAATTACATAAATTTTCTAATTGTGAAAAATAATTAATTACATTATTTCTTTTTTAAAAGTAATTTGTGTTAAAAAAATAGTTTTGATGAATAAATAGATATTATTAAAAATTGAGTGATTATTATCAAAAAAATATTATTTATTAAGACCTATATATTTTTTTATCATTTTTATAATCTTATTCATATACATAAATTAATTTTCTATCTTATAAGAGTATTTTTTTTTAATAATATTTTTAATGGATCGTTTATGCTTAATGGTGTGTGTCGTATATGCTATTGAAAATAATTATCATCTTTTAAAATAGCAGGGTTTTGTGTTATTCAATCTATCAAAGAGAATATAGTTATTTAGAAGAAATATTATTTAAAATAAAAAGGTGTTATATTCTCCCCAAACTTAATAAATTTACATCCCTATAATTTAAACATGCACATAGAAAATCAAGGGTTTGAAATGTGAAAATTCCTTTTTAAAAAAATAAAATCATAAAAAGGGTTAAGAAAAAATCCCCTTAAAAGAGTTAAATTTAAATATTAAAGTCATTCCAATTAACTCCTAAATAATTTTTCTCATAGAAAATCATTAGTGGGATGTGAAAACAAGAATTTTTAACGAAGATTCATTTTGGTGATAATATAATACATTTTGTTGAGAGAAGAGACCATTGATTTATTGAAAATATTAAACATTATTACTTCACGGTTATTTTCTGAATGTTGAGAAGTTATTTTACTATCATGATATATAGTACTTGAAAATTTTAATGAACAATTTCACCCATTGGTTATGCTTTAATCAATTCCAATTCATCTCTTAATACATGAAAAGAATATTCAATATGGATTTTTATACCTAAAGTAGTAAAATTAATTTATAAATGACCTCAATAATTAAATTCTATTCTTATTATCTTAAAAAATGAACTTCAAATAAAATGGTTACTAAAAGGTAAGATACAAAAATTATAATCCTTCATATGGAGAAATAATACATTTTACTTTCTATTTTACACTAGATTTTCTACTTATATTATTCCCCAGAGAAATAACCGAACAACTATATTAACTTTAATATTCTCAACATTTGTGAATTTTTCCACTCGAAAGGATGTCACAAATATTTTAAATACATCCCCCAAAAATTTAATTTTATCCATTCTAAATAATCCATAACATTAAACCTAATGGTTATATATACATAATCCCAATAAATTGTCTCCCAATATATCATTAATTAAATAAAAATTAAAAATTATTATATCCTATAATATGCTTCCAAAAATCAATAAAATTACGAACCATTAAAATATTTATGGAAAGAAAATATTGTAATAACTATTACATCAATTAGGGTAATGGTAGGTGTAATTCCCTTATTTCCTACTAGTTATGGGCCCAAGCACCGCAAAAACTGCTGGATGCGACATGTTATCACCTAGAATGGTGTTTGTCCTTTTTAAAAAAAATTATAAATGAAATTCCAATAATGTTCCCTAAAATATTTTGAATATCCTCACAAATAACATCATTCATCAAATGACTTTTTTTAAGTAAATTTTTCTAAATAATAATTTCTTTTTCATGAAATAATGTAATCTAAATTGACTATTTTTAATTTTACATAAATGATTCTATTACCCAAAATTTTATCAACCCCATTAATTATATGTCCATAAAATATTAATGAGTTATTTTTTAGGAAATATTTTCACTAACGTACATACTAAACTAAACATATTTATTACAATATATATCTTCCAAGATAAACATTAATCATGTGATATACCCATTATAATAGATTTCAAAAGGGGATTTTATGCTATTAATCAAATGATCAACCATTTAAAATACCAACTAAATATACTTTATGTTTATTTGAAATCAGTCATTTTTATGATCTATTCAAATTCATCATTTTGGTTTTCAGAGAAAATGTAAATTATCTGTAGCATACCACCTATGATTTTCAAAATAGGTGAGTGGTAAGTCTTGTTGTCATGTAAAATGTGATGATTGATTCAACTGAAATTGTTCATCACATAAAAACTAATTGTTTAGCAGTCTCCATAAACTAGATATATAACTGAGTCTATCATTAATGTTGAAAACATGAAGGACAACATAGGGAGTGTAAAATTTTTATATCCTTGTACTCATTCAAATATTACTTCATCATATCCTGGGTATTGTAAAAATATAAAGGTGACCATTGATAATCAGAAAGATTTTCATGAATAAGATATCATGAATGAATATAACATAATCTATATAGTAAGATAAATAACTTAACATAGATTCTATTTAATCAATAACATGACTATATTTATTAGAAAATTTATAATAATTATGAAAACATAAAAAAATAAACACACTTTCCACTTAATAAATAACATGATTATTATGATTTTATAAGGCATAATTAATATGGCATGGTAAATAACTAAACACAGAAGCCATTTAATCAAATAATTTGAGAAAAAAATGTAACTATGGATTATATTAATGAAATATTCTCTTAGATTATAATAATTTTAATGACCCAAGGTTATCAATGGAATAACTTCTTAAAATTATTTCATATAATAACATGGAGATACAAAATAATGATCTATTAATTACTTTGTGACTTTTAAACATAATTTTGTTACTTGAGTGTTTCTAATTTGAAAAAAACTGTCATATAAAACTATGATCAGTATGTGATTTGGAGTCTGATAAGACAAACATAATTTTTTATGAATAGTAACACACCCTTTTGAATAGTAGGATATCATTATGAATAGTAATGAACATTAATGAATATAAAATCATCCAAAAAAATAGGAACATCATCCATTTTTGTACAAATACAATTTAAACATCTTAAAAGTAAAAAAAGGTCATAGAATAAGTATTGGTATTTTTGTATGTCATGAATATTTTATTTAAAATTTTATGACTAATTTAATAATTTAAAATGGAAATGTGTTTTCATAAAATGTAATCATAAATATTTATTTTATTTCCTTATGGTTATAAGATAATTTTATGGGACCTTGCATAATTTTTCATGGTGTTATAAAATGAGTTATAATATAAATGTTTCTTTTGTTGAATAAATTATGATTTTATATAAAAAATAAATTAAAAATATTTGTAACACTAGCTTGGAAAAATGGGTTTCATTTTTGGATTCCACCCATTAAAAAATGGTTAGGATGGATTTTTAGGATTTTTCTAAAATACATGAATTTTTTGTGAATAGTAAAAATAGAGTTCGAAGTTTTCATTATATTTGATGACATCATAATGATGTAACAATTAATATAATATTCTGGTCAACTTGTGTATAATTAAATAATATATTAAGTGTCTAAAGTGGATAATACCATGGGAGAATACCCTGGGAAAGCCCATGGTTTTACAAAAACCACTAATGTGGTGTCTTTAAATTAATAAATCATTTCCTCTATTTTACTTTAAATACCGACATTTACCTTAGTTTTATTTTATAAAAAATCACTCATACTAAAATATATGGTTTCTTTGTCTCCCTAGATGTCCTCCCAAGTATTCATGAATCCACCAAGATCCCAACCTTCATGTTTGATGAGTAACTACAAAAGTTAAAAGAGCCTTTCAACCTCCTCTTTCATCAACTCTTCTTTTATGTTATCTCTTTAAATTGACATTTTAATATTTTGAGGTTTTATTTTATATATCCACATTACTGCCATTTTATCTATATGATTATATACCTTCTTCTCCCTCATAAATTAATTTTATTAAATTTTAATCGATGTCATTCATCTGCCGAATTTTTATAAGGGATCTTTCACCATCTCTTTTCATGTTCATGTCTTGTATTTTTCTTCCCTCAACTCTATTATCCAAACTGGTATGATAATTCCAGTAACATAAATGTATTGGAATGTTTTTATTCTAATAGGATATTTTATTATCATCTCTCATTTCCCTTTCGTTTATACTAAAATTAAAACAACATCTGAGATATGCTAATTTACCACATTCAAGGACGACAGGTTTCCAATTTCTATTTTCATCTTCTATTCTGGTAATGAAACCATTTTAATATTGAAAAAAATATAATATATGTATTATTTTTCATCTTTGGTTCTATAATAAATTTGAAAACATGGTTTTGATTTGTAAAACAAAACATGTCCCTTGTGGTGAAAACCACCAATTAACCCAAATAGTTATCATTAAATAAATTATATAATGATTCTTCATCATACCAAGTAAATAAATGGAACTTAGAAACATGTATCCTCGTCTATTTTCACTATTAAAATATAACTCTAATTATGGGAAACCATCCCCATTTTACATGATTCTTTAAAATTGAATATAAGTGAACCGATCATTAAAACAAAAGAATCAAACGGACCCGAACAATGAAATTGGACCAAATAACCAATCAAAAAGGTTATGAATGAACTAAAAAGGATTTAATAAATCATTTAAAAATATAATAATCTGTTTAATTATTAATTAATTAACCTAATTTTATTATTCAGGTATTTAATATCAAGTGAATAATAACATTGGACTTAAGATAAGGGGTCCTCTTTATGTCACTTTTATACAAGAATATACTCTATGTTATGCCCATTTATGTATAATTACAAATATTGGGGTATGTTTTATATCCTTCCCCATACTTAATATATGATTTATAATATTTTATAAATCCCTTTCCCTCTCATTGTGACATATTATTTACACATGATAACATGTCGATATTTTGTAAGGAATTCAACCGGAACAACTTTTATTCCTTCAGGTTTCTCCAAAGTTCTTTTTACCCAAATGAAGATGTACATTATTTTTATATACAATTTATCCATACTATTTATATTCTCCAGACTCATGTTACAAGATCCATCACTGATTCTCTTTCAGGGATATACATGTTTTTAAGTGATTCCTTCCATAATTCTTCTCGATAAGCAAACCTATTTTGAGGGAACATCTTGAATTCTTACCCAATTTCGAGTAAACTATATCATATGTTTTAAGCCAGTATTTTATTTATAAAATCAATATTTATATTATTAAAACCTCATTATTTAACTTCTAGTTTTATATAAAATATTATTCTCTTTTCAATTTTAAATTCTCTTTAGGATATCCCTTAAAAGTGAACTAGAATGTTGTAATGCTATGAATTTCCTAAATACTCTTCTTACATGTTTATAATTCTATTTTACATCACTTACAATGATATATTCCTATTTTTACTTATTAATTTACATGTATGTTTTAATTACTTTCTCTCATGGACATTTATGATACACCCATTCATTATGAATTATGACATGGATGTGATACCCATTTCTCTCCATGGGTTCCCTTACATTTATGTATGATTGATTATGTTTGATTATTTATATGGAAAGCATAATAATGACCATGTTAATATGGGTGCACCTAGATATCACTCCAATGCATTGGTTAAATTTAAGTCTCATGATATGTTATGTGCAACGGTCTTGGAAGTTAGCCTTGGCATGTGCAGCTATGTGAAATGATCTTGGCGGTTAGCCATGAATCATATAATTGTATTATAAATATTAAAAATCAAATTAGTATTATTCATGGCTAACCGCCAAGATCATTTCACATAGCTGCACATGCCAAGGCTAACTTCCAAGACCGTTGCACGTAACATCTCATGAGACTTAAATTTAACCAATGCATTGGAGTGATATCTAGGTGCACCCATATTAACATGGTCATTATTATGCTTTCCATATAAATAATCAAACATAATCAATCATACATAAATGTAAGGGAACCCATGGAGAGAAATGGGTATCACATCCATGTCATAATTCATAATGAATGGGATAGAAATGGATGAGAGAAATTTAGGGTTGTTTTATTATGCTTTCCATATAAATAATCAAACATAATCAATCATACATAAATGTAAGGGAACCCATGGAGAGAAATGGGTATCACATCCATGTCATAATTCAGAAGATGCAATAGTTATTTTTTGAGATTAGAAATAGATAACATTATTAAGAACCTTATGGATGAGAGAAATTATAATAAAACAACCCTAAATTTTGGTAAGTATAGAGAAAGTGTTTTATCAAGAGAATATGTCACTGTCTAGATAGAAACATGTAGAGGCTTCTCCGACACATATGTACGTAGGAGTGAAAACTCCAACAAGGAGTTTCGAGCTTGACCTGGGATATCATGGTATGCGACAACAGGCCTTGATGTGCTCTTGGTATTGAAACTCCCGTGGGATATGCCTCGGTAATTCATGAGGTAGGTAAAAACTGTTATTAAGGGAAAAACCACATAAGAATATAAGATAAGAAATAGATCAAGAATAACCTAGACTGAATCATAGGGAATTACAAGTTAGGATATTATTATCATTTAAAAGTTTACCCCTTGTGTTAAAAGTTTCTTATTTTTATTCTCAATATCTAAGTATTAGATCCCTATAATTGTGTATTATTTTTCTTAGATAAGTGAGGAAAATAGAAGAATATGTTCCAATAATAAATGTGAAAGGGACTATGAAGAATTCCAAAATAGTATGCCTAATATGATGGGAATGGGTTCTCAAAACATCATGAATATACTTTCTTATCTGGCTCAAGTTATGAATAATAACTTGAATCATGTGGAACATCCTACCCATCTATGGAAATAAAAAGTTTTCGTAGAATCCTTCATGTAGAAAAGGCCTCCCATGTTTAGTGTATCATCTCATCCCCTACTTATGGAAAAGTGGATTAACTCCATTGAAAATATATTCTCTATCCCATTGTGCTTGAAAAAAATAGAATGTTGTAATGGGGGTCTATTATTTTGATGATGAAGCGGATCAGTGGTGGACACTAATCTAGAATACAACGTCCCATGATGAAATTAATTCTATAGATTTGGAGGAATTAAATAGGCTGTTTTTTGATAAATATTTTCCTCAAACCCTCCACCTTAATATGGAAAGAGAGTTCCTCAGACTCCGGTAGAAGGAAGATAACTACATCGGGGAGTATGAAGAAAACACTCCAAGTCTTGAAAGTTACACCTTAGATTTTTCATGAACACATAAATCAAGGTAGATTGCTTATTTACAATACTAAAGCTAAGTCTACAAAAATCATTGGTGATTCGAGACTTCGACAGTTATGAAGAGATTGTCTCTTATTCCCTTCAAGGTTGAAATGGAGATTGGAGACTCTAAGTGGCCTCATGGGTCTAGTGATAAGAAGTAGAAAATGGATAACAACATGGGTGGTTCAACAAAGAAATACCATGATATAAAGAAGCCCGAATATACCACTTGTAAAATTTTTAGAAAGAATCATCCTGGGAACTATCTAATGGAAACCAAGAATAACATAAAATATGGAAATAAAGTACATATCGCCAAGAACTACTGAAGGGATATGAAAAATCCCGCTAATTTGGATGAATAAATGATGGTTCAGATCAACACTCATCCCATAGTGAGGTGTTACAACTGCATGGAGTCTGTGCATTATGAAATGAATTTCCCTAAGACAACTGTTGTGGGAGGAAATCAAAATAGACTCCATGGAAATAAGGAAGGACTTATGCTATCACTGCTACTTAGGTGGAGCCAGAAATGATGTGGTGACAGGTATGCTATTTATTCATTTAAGAATAGATAATGTCCTAATTGATTTTGATTCTACGCATTCCTTCATATCTTGAATTTTTAGTATAACTATTCAAACACCACTTCAAAATTTGGAGGAAGAGTTATCTATGAGAATAGAGAATGGCTAATTATTGCATCCATGGTCTATAACTCCTCCCCAATTAATTTTTTGGACTAAACCTCCAAGAAAATCTCAACATATTTTATTTAGTGGAGTTCTACAGTGTCTTGGTCATGGATTGGATATCTTTATACAAAACCAACATCAACTGTTTGGAAAGGTAGATCACTCTTCACATCTCAAACCATCCTCTAATTCATTACAAGTGTTAGGAAGAAGATGATTATACATTAGAATCATCATCTTAGGTGGGGATATTTCTTCCTTATGTGTATGCATATCTATCCCAAATGATTCTAACAAGGAATAAAATTATGAATGAAGACATTACCATCATTAGTGATTACACTAATGTATTCCATAAAGAGTTGTCTGGTCATCCTCCTAATCGAGAGGTTGAGTTCTCAATTGAACTTATTCCTGGGTCACTTCCTATATTAAAGACACCATACAGAATATCCCCTGTTGAGCTAGAAGAGCTGAAGATGAATTTACAGAAGAATTTGGAGAAGGGTTTTATATTCCGTAGTGATCCACCATGGGGTGTGCTAGTCCTCTTCGTCAAGAGGAAAAATGGTTCAATGGGCCTATTCAGTGATTATCATGTGCTCAATAAAACCAAAATAAGGAAAAATTATCCCCTTCCACAAAAAGATGACATGTTCAATCAAATTCATGGGCCATGTTATTTCTCTAAGGTGGACCATCGGTCAGGATATCTCCAATTAAATGTGACGAAAGAAGATATTCCAATGACTGCCTTTCGAACAAGGTACTGACACTATGAGTTCATAGTGATGCCATTTTGACTCACTAATGCTCCAGAAAGTTTTATGGATTTAATTAATAGAGTCTTTTGATATTTCCTTGAGAAATATTTGGCATCCTTTATTAATGATATTCTGATATAATCTAAGAGAAAGAAGTAACCTAATGAGAATTTGAATATTTTTTTAAATACTTTGAGAAGGGATAAGTTGTATGAAAATTAAAATAAATGTGAGTTCTGGATTGAGGAAGTATTATTCTTAGGGAATTTTATCACCAGAGAAGGGATATATATGGACCCTTCCAAGATAAAGGCAATTGAAGAGTGGCTAAAGACAACTTTTGTATTGGAGATATATAGCTTTCTAGGACTAGCTGTGTATTATTGATGATTTTTGAAGATATTTTCATGATTGTCAATCCCAATGACTAAGAATACATAGAAGGGATTAATGTTTTTCTAGACTCAGGAATGTGAATATTGTTTCAATGAGTTAAAAAAGAGTTTAATCATTGTTCTAGTACTCACACTCCCAGCAAGTGGAGATATTTTTGTGGTGTATAGTGATTCTTATAATAATGAATTAGGGTGCGTGATAATGAAAAATTATTAATTGATAGCCTATGCCTCAAGGATTTAGAAAATACATGATCAAAACTATCCCACGCATGATATAGACTTTGTGGCTAGGATCTTGGCTCAAAAAATATGGTATCATTATCTCATTGGAGAGAAGTGTGAGATATTTACTGATCAAAAGAGTCTCAAATATATAATCACAAAAAAGGGTATTAATATTCAACTATTGAGATGGATATATATCATCAAGGATTACGACCTCACAATCCACTACCTTCCCGGGAAGGAAAAAAGGCGGCAGATGATCTAAGTAGAAAGGATCATGCATCTTTATCGATGAAGAGAATTGAAAAGGATATGATCCTCTTATATTTGTAGAATATGGAAATGAAAATCATTAGGTGAGGAAAATTATCAATCCTTTCACAAATGATTTCTAAAATATCTCTCATGGATAAAATATAGAATAATCGAGGAAAAGATGTAGAAATTCAGAAAAGGGTGGAATCTATCAGAAATGTGAAATCTTCTGATTTCAATATTGAATGGGAAGGAGTAGTAAGATTTGGGTCATGATTATATGTACCATCCAATAAAGAGATAAAATAAGGAGCTTCAGAATGACGCAGTAGCTCAACCTTCTCTATCATACCAGTGAGCACAAATATGTATCTAGATCTTTGAGAGCGCATTTGGTGGGACAAGATGAAAAGGGATATTACTAAATATACATCAAAGTTGTAGGCCTTGAAGTGAATGATGAAATACATAAGTCTAAAGGGATGGTGCAACCACTACCCATACCAACATGGAAGTGGGAGAACATCACCATGGACTTTTTCACTATACTTCCAATGACATCCAGTGGAAACAATGCTATATGGGTCATCTGGATCATCTTACAAAGACAACTCACTTTATTGTGATTCAAGAGGACTTCTCAACAGATCAACTTTCATGGATATATATCAAAGAAGTGGAAATAATGAATGGATTACCACTATCTATTTTATCTAATCATGATCTTGGATTCACCATTATGTTCAGGAAAAGTCTACAACATGCTCTAAGTACTGAACTGAAATTCAGTATGACCCATAATCCTCAAAATGAAGTACAATATGATGAAAATACTCAGACATTAGAAGATATGTTAGGAGAATGTTCTTTGGACATAAAAGGAGGATAGTACCAACATCTTCTAATGTATGAATTATCCTACAACAATAGTTTCCACTCAAGAATACAAATGGTACCATACGAAGCCGTTTATAGGAAAAGTTGAAGAATATTAGTGTGTTAGGATAAACTCGGTGAGCGTAAGCTTCTAGGACCTAAAATGGTCGAAGAAATGGTGGAGAAGGTGAAAATCATTCTACAGTATATCAAGGAAGCCCAAAGTTGAAAAAATAGTTATGAAGAAAATCATCGATGAGAACTTGAGTTCAACGCTAGAGACATGATATTTATATGCATATCTTTGTTGTAGAATGTCATGAGGTTTTGGAAGAAAAGGAAGTTAAGTCCCAGGTACATCGGCCCCTTTGATATCCTAGATAGAGTGGAAGATGTGGAATATCTCCTAGCACATCCACCTACCATGTCCAATGTACATGATGTGTTTCATATATCCCTCTTAAGGAAGTCCATACTAGACTCTTCACATGTACTCTCTACCAAGGTGGTACAAATGGAGGATGACCATTCATACGAGGAGAAACCATTGAATATCTTGGATTATAGAGACCAAGTTCTACAAAAAAAGACTACTCACCTAGTCAAGGTACTATGGTAGAATGATAAGTAGGAAGCGGAAAAATGGGAAATGGAGGAACCAATGAAGGAAAATTGCCCACACCAGTTTATATCCTATAAAGTAAAACTGAATTTTGAGGGAGAAATTTATTAAGGGGGAAGAATGTAATAACCCAAAGTTTTTAATGGAATCCATTCTTATATTTATTCCATATAATAAGCTAGTGTCACAACACAATAAACTACAGAGTTCTATGTGACCTTTAAACATATGTTTTTCACTTTTGTGTTTTTAATTTTGAAAAACGGTCATCTATAATTGTGATCGGTAAGTGGTTTGTGGTCTGATAAGGAAAACATAATATTTTATGAATAGTAACATACACTTATTAATGGTTTGATACCTTTATGATTAGTAATGAATAGTAACCAATAATAAATCGTCCAAAAAGTAGAATCTTCACCCATGGATGTACAAATACAATTTAGAGATCTTAAAAGTGAAAAACGATCGTAGCCTAAGTATTAGTATTTTTGTATGTCATAAAAATTTTATTTTCAATTTTATGGTTAATTTAATAATTTAAAATATAAATTTATTGTTATATTATGTAATCATAAATTTTTATTTTATTTCATTATGGTTATAAGAAAATTTTATGAGAACTTGATTAATTTTTCAAGGTTTTATAAAACGAGTTATAGTCCTAATGTTGATTTTGTTGAATAAATTATTATTTTATTTAAAAATTAAATTAAAAATATTCAAAAAATTATTTTTGAAAAATGGATTTCATTTTTGGATTTTACACATTAATAAATGGTGATGATGAATTTTTATGATTTTTCTAAAATACTTGATTTATTGTGAATGAGAAAAATATAGTTTTGAGTTTTCTGTATATTTAATGAAATCATAATGATGTAATAATTTATAAAAAAGGATGATCTACTTGTGTACACTAAATTAAGATATGAAGTGTTCTATATGGCTAATACCATGAAAAAATACCTTGGTAAAGCCCATGGTTTTACAAAAACCACTAATGAGGTGTCTTTTTAAATTATTATACTATTCTCTCTATTTTACTAAAAATACCAACTCTTACCTTCAATTCAATTCATTTAAAATCCATCATTCTAGAATATATAGTGGGTTTACATCCCTAGGAGTCCTCCCAAGGTGTCCTCATGCCCCAAAGATCCTAACCTTCATGTTTTAGGAGTAACTCTACAATGTAAAGGAACTTTTCAACCTCCGCTTTCTTCAACACTTCTTTTATGTTATCTCTTTTAATTTACATTTTCATATGTTGGGTTTTAATTTTATATAAACCTATTACTTCACAATTGTTTTCTATTTGATTATATACCCTCTTAACTCTCACAAATTCATTTTACGCAATTTTAAGCAACGTCGTTATGCTAGCGAATTTTAATAAGGGTTCTCTCAACTTTTCATTTCAAGTTCATGTCTTTTTTTCATTACTCACCTCCCTTCACCCAACTGGTATGATAACTCCAGTAATATTCATGTACTATAATTTTTTTTAATTATAATGGGATTTTTCATTATCAACTCTCTTTTCCATTTCTTTTATTCGAAAATGAAAATACCATCGGAGATGTTCTAATTTACCACATTTAAGGATGTTGGGTTTTCTATTTTCGTTATAGTATTAGATTCTAGTCATGAAACCATTTTCATGGGCTAACTAGACCATAATATATGTATTATCTCTCATATTTTGTTATAGAATAATTTGGTAAACATTGTTTTGATTTCTAAAACAAAACATGTTCCTTGTGGTTAAACCAATCCAATTAACCCAAATAGATATCATTAAATAATTTATATAATGATTATTCTTCATGACAAGTAACTAAATGGAACATACAATCACATAACCTCATTTATTTTCACTAATACAATATATCTCCAATTTTTTAAAACCATCCCTATTTGACATGATTCTCTGAACATGAATATAGGAGAACCGATCATTAAAACCAAGGAAACAAACGGACCCGAACAATGAAATTGGACATCAAAACCAATAAAAAATGTTATGAATGTGCCGAAAATGGTTTTTCTAAATCCTTTACATATAAACTAATCTATTTTATTATTAATTAATGGATCTAATATTATTATTAAGGTCTTTAATATCAATTATATAATACCATCGTACTTAAGGTAAGGGATCCTCTTTATTTCAATTTTTTTCAAGAATGTACTCTCTGTTTTACCTTTTTACGTATAATTCCTAATGTTGGGGTATGATTTCAAAACTTCTCCATACTTCCATCATGATGTATAAAATATAATAAATCCCCTTCTCTATAATTATGGCCTCTTATGTACACATGATACCATGCCTATATTCCGTAAGGAATTCTACCCAAACCAGTTTTACTCCTTTGGATTTATCCCAAGTTATTATTACCCAAATAAAGTTGTAATTTATTTTTACACAATACTTATAAATACTGTTTATATTCTCCAAACTCATGTTAAAAAATCCTTCACTCATTCACTTATGGGTATATATATGTTCCAAAGTGATTCCACCCTAATTTTTTCCTGATAAGCAAACATATTTTGAGGGAACATCCTGAATTCTTACCCAATTACAAGTGCACTATATCCTCTATTTTATGCCACCATTTTCTTTATAAAATAATTATTTTTATTATGAAAACCTTATTTTTTTCACTTCTGGTTTTATATAACAGTTTTTTTCCTTTTCGATATTAAATGCTCTTGAGGATTTTCCATAAAACCGAACTAAAATATTTTAATGCTAATAATTTCCTAAATACCCTTCTTACATGTTGTCACTTTTTTTTACATCACATACCATGATATTTACTTATTTTAACTTATTAATGTATGTTTATGTTTTATTTAATTTCTATCATGAACACTTTTTGGATATTTCCATTCATTATTATTTAGGACATAAATGTGATACCCATTTCTCTCCGTGGTTCCACTACGTTTATGTATGATTGATTATGTATGACTATTTATTTGGAATGAATAATCATGAAAACGTTAATATGGGTTTTCCAAGATAGCATTCTAATGCATTGGGTAAATTTAATTCTCACGAGAATTTTTCTACAACGGTCTTTGCAGTTATCCTTGGCGTGTTCTACTATGTGAAACGATCTTGGCGGTTAGCCTTGACTCATATTAAAGTCATGTTTTATATTTCTTCCACATTTATATTATTCCATGTTTATGTGATCCAATATTTATATGATCCCATGTTTATGTGTTATGATTTCATATGTTCCATGCTTTTGATGTCATTATTCTAGGCCTCCTAACTCAGGTGCTTAAGCATTATTCTTATGTTCATTCTTTTACTGTGCTTTTTAGCTCATACCTTTGTTCATGTGTTCCCCAAGGGATCCTATGAAGGTGAATGATCCCAATGAAATATAGGATCTCATTTTGGAGTTTAAATAAAAAAATTTCAATAATGTTTTATTACGTTCTTATTCATCTAAGACACTAGACTTCAGGATCCCTGGATTGCACTCTGATGTATAATTATGCTTAAAATCATGTAATGTTATATGTGAAAGGCTAGGGTTGATATAATAACTGTATTATTAATGAATAAAAATAAAAATATTTTATTCTATGATCTCAAACATTAATGTATGTTTCAGTAGGAAGGGGACTTGGATGTCATATCATCTTGACAGTTTGATTGATTCTAGGGGGTTCTATTCCATTGTCCATCATTCGAATCTAGTTTCCCATTTGTTAATCTTTCCTAGAAACACTCAATGGTTCCCATGTCCATAACTGAGTATGTACCCACATTCCATAGGCATGTGGTCCCTTGGTTTTTCATGCCCAACAATGCTTAGGAAATCACATTGGTCAAGAGGAAGACAGGTTGGTCTCCTCACACCCTTTTGGGGGAGATTGTATCACACATTAGGACACTATTATAGATTTAACATATGTTCATTAAATAATTCATAGAACCAGATAAGGTATGAGATACCCCAATGTTAATGAATTGATTTTTAACATGTATCCATAGGAACAATTTTGTGCATATCGTGTGTTATCTATTGATCTCTTATTTATTTATGAATCTTTGGTTTAAGACCATGTTCAGACGCTGTGGATTTTATAATTGTCCGAGGGAGAGGTTAGTGTCTTGAAGATAACATTGAACCTATATAGGGAGTCCTAAATATCCTATAAAGGGATGTATAAAAACCCCATAGTTCATTTGACATATTTTAATGTCGTGTTACTGGACCCATCAACATTGTAACGACCCAAATATGGAGCCCCTCAATTGGTGCCCCGTACCGAGTTCGCTACATGACCTCAAGCGCATTTCCCCAAATGCCAGAGGCTGCCGAATAGCAGCGAGGGCCTTGGTGAGTCGGTGGGGAAACTATTCCCTCATTTGGTAAGGTATACAGCGGAAAAAAAACAGTCAACAGTGGAAGAAGAAACAACATGCATAACAACATAAACCAAATAGCAGAAGCAATGAATATATATAGGAATGATGACAATGATGAAGCAGGTACAATTATCTATGAAATGTAGCAAACACAACAACATGATGGAATAAAAACTGAAAAAAAGTGCAAAGGAAAAACAAAATGAACTCCTCAGCAACGCGAGCCCCGGCTCAGTCCCATGCTCTCCAGCTCCAGCGTAATCAAGATCCTAATGTAGAAGGGTGCTTTCCCTTATCTATACATGCATCAACATAGTCTGCTTGGGACAAAAATCATGGCCCAAACAGGGTGTGAGATACAATCCCTATAGGTAATCACCCAAATATTTGTGTCTAACTATCAATAAATACAAGGCTTGTAATAAAACAAGAAGAAGTAAATAGGAAAACACAAGTAGCTACAATCCACATTTCTAGCAAATAATGTACACAAGTAAACAACCAGAAATAAGAAAAAAATAGATAACCCTCTGGGTAGCTCTCACCGCCAAACCCCTATGGTTAAACCTATAAGTACCAGCAACCCTCTAGGAGGCACACACAGTCTCACCCCTCTAGTTCAGCTCTGAAATTAATAGACTCTTTGAGGATTCACTCACCGTCAATTCCCCTTATAGTCTCGTATCGTGATAAAGGCACTCTGGGGAAGCACTCAACATCTATTCCCCATATGGTATGCGTCGAGGAACTACAAACTCTCTGAGGAATAATTCAACGTCAATTCCCCATGTGTTATCATATCGTAATTAAAAGACACTCTGGAGAAGCCCTTCCGTCAATTCTCCATTTGGTCTACTGCTCTAGGTTCCCACAGTCCTGAGTGGAACTAAACATGCTCAGCACACATGTGCATCATCCAAGTAAACCTCAAGAACTAATTGTCTATAAACTAAGGCTCAGTAGCATAACAAATCAACAGTTCCACTATCCTACAACTAGGCATGGAAACTGGAAAAACGCCAAACATGCAGAACAAGCATAACAAACATCCAAGGTACAGTAAAGCTACCATAATCACAGGAAAAACATCTACTCTAGAAATCAAGAAAAGCAGACAATACATCAAGGGAAAACCAGGAACACACAATACCCTGTTCAAGGGCATTGGTGGAATTTTCACAAAATATTCATCAACTTTCTACAGAAAGGAACAAACTTCCTACCTCGATCCTAAGAGATTGATATAAGTGAACCACGATGAAATATTCCCCTTGAAACGACGTAGATCTGAGAAAATTCACAAAATTATCAACCTATGATAACATGGAAACCATGAGGAATCATGAAACAAGACTCAAGAAGAAGGGAGAGCTCATCGCTGCGATTCCAACGCATTCGACCGTGCTCGAATCGGAGAATAGATGAAGAGGTGGAAGCCCGTCAAAGATCCAGCCGTATAGTCACTCTCGGGCGGACAAAATCTGGAGAAGAAAATGAAATCGGGGGTTAGGCGCGACCCCGGTCCATTTAGTAAAAAAAAATTGCACGACATGTATTTTTAAGATACACGGTGTGTAGTGGGTTTTTCCTTACTCCGCCAAAATCGGCCTCCACGTCACCCCTACACACCGTGTGTGTGGCCCAGGCATGGCCAGCACATGGCTTCAAGCTGGAGAAGAGTACATGGCGTGTACTCAGAAATTACACGGCATGTACTTCGAAAATTTCCAGAAAATTTAATTTACTTAAAAACTCTAGAAAAAATGAAAAACATACCTGAATGAAGATCTGGGTTCTTATAAACATCCCCCTTAAATAATTTCATCCCCGAATTTCCCTATTGAGGCGGAGAAGAAGAAACCCCAAATAGCTTCGACCATTGCGATTGTACATCAAACTCCCTCTCCCAAGTCTCATTCTGTACTCGCCCGTGATTCCATAGAACTCGTACCAGAGGAATAGACTGCCCGTGGAGAACCTTCGTACTGCGATCAACAATCAGGATAAGATGCTCCTCAAATGACACATCCACTTCAAACTAGACTTCCTCAGGCTGAAAGACGTGAGACAGGTCTGAAAAGTAACATCATAGTTGAGAGACGTGGAAGACGTCGTGCATGGATCGGTACCTCTGAGGTAGCTACAACCGATAGGAGACCAGCCTGACTCTGTCCAAGACCTCAAACAGCCCGACGTACCGTGGTGAAAGCTTACCCTATCTCTGAATTGTCTTGTGTCCAAACCTCGGTGTGACACGCAAGAAAACCGGATCTCCAACCTCAGACTATAGAGGTCATCTTCGCTGATCAGCATAAGACATCTGTCGAGACTGTGCTGTAGCCATTTTCTTCTGAATCAGCTCTATCTGCTCTGAGTTCTCCTGAATGAGATGAGGTCCTAGCAAGGCCGCATCTCCTGCCTCCAGCCAGCATAGGGGTGATCAGCATGGCCTGCCGTAGAAGGCCTCGTATGGCGCCATCTGAATGGTCGCCTGGAAACTGTTGTTGAAGGAGAACTCCACCAGAGGGATATGCTTCTCCCAAGAACCGCCAAAGTCGAGTATGCAAGCTCGGAGCATATCCTCAAGCACCTGGATCGTGCGCTGGGACTGGCCATCAGTCTGGGGATGGTATGCTGTACTCAAAAGTACTTGTGTACCCAAGGCCTTCTGAACTGCTTGCCAGAAACGAGAGGTAAAGTGTGCATCCATGTCTAAAACAATGGTGTGTGGAACTCCATGCAGACGAACGATCTCTCTGATGTAAAGTCATCCCAGATCATTAACATTGAAGGTCTCCTTAATCATAAATAAGTGTGCAACCTTCGTAAGCCTGTCGCCGACAACCCAAACAGCACCATTCCCTCGAGGTGACCTCGGCAACCCAGTCACGAAGTCCATCGTGACGTCATTACATTTCAACTCTGGAACGGGTAACTGCTCTAAAAGGTCTGATGGTCATTCATGCTTTTCCTTCACCTGCTGACAAGTAGAACATCTCATGATGAAACCAGCAACATCCTTCTTCATACATGGCCACCAGTACTAGGGATGAAGATCCTGATACATCTTGGTGACGCCAGGACGAATTTCCCAAATAGAGGAATGAAAATCATGCATCATATCCTCGCGTATGTCTGTTGGCACCCATACGCGTCCCTGGAAATGCAAGATATCATCCTCGCCCACTGCCCATCTGGGAAGAGGGTCCTCTCCTGAAAAACTCTCCCATCAGACTAAGCCTTCAAAGTCTGATATCTGCCTCATCTGTACATGACCATGAAGTGTAGAGGTAATAGCTACAGAAGATAGGAAGGGATGTCCCTGTCTGTCATGCACCTCTAGATGCATCTCAGAGAACAGAGACATCAGCTTCCACCCACTACTGGCCTCCTAAACTTCCTGGATCTGAGTTCTCCTGCTCAGTGCATCGGCCACTACGTTTCCCTTCCCTGGCGTATAGGCGAGCTCGATGTCAAAAGAATGTAGATACTCAACCCACCTACACTGCCTCAGATTCAGAACACGCTGAGTGAAGATATACTTGAGACTATTGTGGTCAGTGAAGACCAAAAAGTGCTCCCCCAACAGATAGTGTCTCCAACAGCATAAGGCATGAACAAAAGCTTCCAACTCCAGACCTTGTGTTGGGTAGTTCTTCTCATGCGGCCTCAACTGCCGAGACATGTACACAACGACTCCATCCCCCTACATAAGCACAGATCCCAGCCCGATACCTGAAGCATCATAGTAAATAGTGTAGTTCTTTCCTGGCATCGGAAAGACTAGTATCGGTGCTGACGTCAAACTCACTTTCATCTCCTGAAAGGCTGACTCAAAAGAATCTGACCATAAGAAATTCACCCCCTTCTTGTTAAGACCTGTCAAAGGTGCCGCTAGACGAGAAATTTCCTGAATGAAGCGTCTGCAGTATCCAGCGAGCCCTAGAAAACTCTGTACCTCAAAGACGTTCTTCGGGTGCTCCTAGGAAACTACAGATCTCACATTCTCTAGGTCCATAGATACTCCTACCTTTGAGATGATGTGACCCAATATGGGAATCTGATCCATCCAGAAGTGTCACTTCGAGAGTTTTGTATAAAGTCGATGCTCTCTTAGTGTACTCAGAATGATCTCATGATGTATGGCATGGTCGTGTCGAGTGTGAGAGTACACAAAGATATCATCCATGAAGACCATGACAAAGGAGTCCAAATAAGGATGGAACACTCAGTTCATCAGTGCCATGAAAACTGTAGGTGCGTTCGTGAGACCGAACGACATGACTCTATACTGGTATAGACCATACCCACTCTTGAAGGCTATTAGAGGTACATCTGATGGTCTAACGTTCAACTGATGATAACTGGACCTCAAATTGTTCTTCAAGAACACCTGGGCTCCTCGAAGCTGATCAAAGAGGTCATCAATCCTCGGCAAGGGATATCAATTCTTGACTGTCAACTGGTTCAGCTTCCGATAGTCAACACAAAGACGAAGGGCACCGTCTACCTTCTTCGCAAATAGGATAGGCTAACCCCAGGTAGAAGTACTGGGTTAAATGAAACCCTTAGCCTGTAGCTCCTCCAACTACTTCTTGAGCTCCTGCAACTCAGGTGTAGCCATCCTATAGGGAGGAATGGACACCCGTTCCACTCCTGGTACGACCTCAATAGAGAAGTCTACCTCACGCTCCAGAGGATAACCTAAAAAGTCATCTGGAATGACTTCCCTAAAGTAATCCACCACTGGAGGAAAGTCCAACTGTGGAGTCCCCTGGTCATCCAGATAATGACTAGAAATCTGGGTTGTCACCCCTCCTAGACCAAGATTCTCGAGTCCTGCCCGACTCGCCCAAACGTCCCACATTCCTTTATGTAGAAAATATTCACCCTCTTCTGAGACGAAACTCAATCTGCGGCGATAGCAGTTGACGAATGCCTGGAAGGGAAACAACCAGTCCTTTCCAAGGATTACATCATATCATGTCATCTCTAGGACATAGAGATCCTATAAGAAGTGATACAATGCGACCTCGAGTTGGCACTCTCTACACTGGCGTACACTTGATGTCCTCATCCCCAAAGGTGTGTCTAGTGTCAATGAGTCGACAGAAGAAAAGATGCAGAGTCCAAGTCTCTCCATAATAGCAATAGAGATAAAGATATGCATATCACCATTATCAAAAAGGGATGAAGATAAAACTGAGGCTACTAAAATCGTACCTCGAATAGTAGAAGGGCCGGGATCCTGCTCCTGATAAGTCTGCTCCACGGTGAAAGACTGACCTGTACTGCGGCCCTGAATCCTTGGTTGTCCACTCTGAGCAGAACGTCCCTGCTGGTGCTAGGGAACTGTTGGCTGACCACCATGGCCTCGACCTCCACCTCGGCCTGAATGGCTGGAATAACTCCAGTTAACCGACTGGTGAGAAACTGGTGGTGCTGCTCCTGAACGAGGAGTCATGGAAGAACCCCGCTCACCAGCTGCTGGTGAGAATACCTGATAGAAATGATGATGGTGACCCATCTTGTCGCACGATCGGCACTCCACGGGGTCCCTCTGGCACTGCGGCCTCATGTACCCTGACCGACCACACTGGTAGCATATCACCTAGCATGCTGATGATGCATCTCTCTTCCTCAGATCACTATTTGTAGTCTCTCTACGGCGCTTCTTACTGTCATCTGGAGGAAGACTAGCTCTGGAAGAAGAACCTCCCTGGCTCGCAGCTCCAAAGTCTCTCAGATTGTGCTCCACAATCTGTGCCTGGTTGACAATGGAAGTAATGGAAGTCAGCTGAAAGATGTTCACCTCTGAGCGGATCTCCCGCCTTAGACCATCCTAAAACTTCCTTGTTAATAACACCCCACTCCATCCTAGAGGGGTGTGAAATGTTGTAGCTCGGTGAAACGAGTGGAGTATTCCATGACAGAAAGAGTACCCTGATCTACGTTCATGAACTCTCAGCCTTGGTTGGCCCTCAGAGTCTCCGAGTAGAAGTAGTCACAGAACATGTGCTAGAACTCCTCCCAAGCCATAGCCTGGTACTGTGCTGCCTGTGAGATCACGTCCCACCACCTCTTGGTAGAGTCTCGGAGCATGTAGGTAGCGAGCTTGACCTGCCTCTCTGGAGGCATCTCCAGATGCTCAAAGATAGTCAGCATGGCTTCCAGCCATGACTCTGCAGCCAAAGGTCCTCCCTCCCCCAAGAATGTAGGAGGATGCTGCTGCTAAAAAACCCATGTCAAGTATGCCATAGTCGTGGCAGGAGGTGGCGCTCCCTATAAGGCTTGAATCATCCTCATGAAACCTTCCTTGAACTACGCATCAATGCCTGTAAATGGTATAATAGCCGGTGCCATGGCTGTCTCAACTGGAGGATCTGCAGGGAGTCTCTGATCAGCTATATCTGGTGTATGATCACTGCCTAATGAGAGACATACAACCGAAGGACATCTAGGAGGCATATCTCTTAAAGATCAAAAGCACACCTTAGATCAGGAAAAGAAGGACAAAGAACACAAGAGTACCAAACCCAAATAGGGGAAGAAAACACACAATTTTACAAAACATGACTACACGACGTGTATAAAACTACATGATGTGTCTTCTTAACCCACTGACATGGGTGTGTACTCCTGCCCTACATGTTGTGTTCACTAACAAATACATGGCATTTGAACCCACACACGGCGTGTACTTGAAACTGTTCCCCTGCCCTAGTCTCCGTACACGGCTAACCCACATAGTCCAACTTAACCCGAGACTACACAGCGTGTTCTTAACACACACGGCGTGTTCTAGACAAAGCTTCGGCGGCCTATTTTTGTGAAACACACTGCTGTCTACATGTCTGAACCTTACAGGTCGTGCTCCGAACAAACACGGCGTGCATAGTAGAGGTGACCCCATCCTGTGTTTTTTGTGACATGTCCGGGTACCTGGACAAAACTACATAGCGTGTTCCGAACAAACACGGCGTGTGGAAAAGAAGGTAACACCGGCCCGTGTTGTTCATGACACGGCCGGGTACCTGGAAAAGACTACATGGCGTGTTCCCTAAGGACACGTCGTGTTCTACCCGAGCATCCACAGCCCGTGTTGTTAGTGACACGGTCGGGTACACGGCTCCAAACATACACGGCGTGTACCAATCGTACACGGAGTGTTGCCGAAGTTACTCTCACGACACCGTGTTCTGCTCACACTATGACAAACCTGCTTTTATTACAAACATAAACATGAATTATTACATAAAGCTTCACTTGATACAACAAGAATATCAAGAGGTTTAGTGTCTTTGTGGATTGGGATCATTACATAAAAACTTGAAACATGAAATACAACATCTTTATTAAAAACATCCTTTACATGACCACTACATTCCCTCATACTTTGCATTGCATGGGATAACCTGAGGACATGCATAAGAAAAGGGTGAGCTATAAAGCCCAGTAAGGGAGTACACATGGAATAACATGAGGAGTACAATACATGTTAGAAAATAGGCATATTAATAGAGAATAAAGGAAACATGAACATAATGGCATGATAAAGAATGATAATCATAACATGGAAATGTGGCAAGAACACTTAACATGGAATTAGCATGAGCCAAGGCTCATTGCACATAGAGCATGAGTAAATCCTCATTACACATAAAGCACGAGTAAACCCTTGTTGCACTTGAATTATCATGAGTCAACACACATTGCACATGGCGTATCATGATACTATACATTACCCAATGCATTGAAGCGCTATAAGGGCGCACCATTCTTAAACATTTCATTTCATGCATAAGTGTGCCACATGGATCATAAAACATGTATTCATTAAACATATTCATTTATCCCACGACAAAGGACTATGGAATTCATACATGAAACTTTATAATCAATAAGTAAATGTGCATAAAGGTTAATACCCTTGATGGATAATTGGGCATGGTATTCACTACACAATGGTATTGGCTTAGAAAATCGGTGCGATTTCGGCAGCGTAACGACGTGACGTAAGAATTCATAAAAAAGGTTGATGAGAGAGAAAGGGGTTACTCATAATATTTACATGTAATGGAAAGTAAGGAGGTCATAGAGAAACATGTCCCAACAATTGTAATGGAATTTAGATTCATTATACAAAAGTATTTCTTGAATGTAAATGCGGAGAGAGAAGTTCCTTTCGGAATTTCGGCATAGTAACGGGTGTACATGGGAGGCATTTAATGAGAGAGAAAGGGGTATCCCATCATTCAAACATAAAGAGGGCAGTATGAGGGAGGTGAAAAACCATACCCCAACATTCATAATTGAAACTAAAAGGCAAAACAACTTAATGAAAATTGGACAAAAAATTAGAAAGGAAGAAAAACCCTTACTTGGAAATCTGCTTCCAAAGGCTAAAGAGAGGCTTGTGAGAGGCTTCTTGGGAGCTTGGGGCACCATGGGAGGATTCTAGAGAGAGTAGGTCAGAGTTTGGACGAACTACAAGGGCTTTGAGTGAGGAGGAAGTGGGAGCATGGGTGGGATTATTTTGGAAAGATGAGGGAATTCATTATTATTTAGGTTTGGGACCCCTTTTATTAAATTAATCCAAACCACAAACCATCCCATGGTTTTTGCCCATGGTTTATGGAAAAGGGAATATGAAAAAAATATTTTATAATTCCAAAGTCCGATCTTCTTAAAATAATAATGTTTCTTATGTGGAGGTGAGTCACACTCCCATGGAAATTAATTTAAAAAGTCAAAGTGTTGAATATGTCTTGAGGGGTCCATTAATGCTTTGAAAAGTGATTAAAACAAACCCAAAATCACAATATTTTAATGGTAACAAATATTTTGGCTGAAAATTAATTTTATAGTATTTTATTACATCATTATTGGGTCATTATGGTGTCATAAAACACATTATATATTTAAACGATATTTAATTTTTACCCAAAAATTTGACTGTCTCAGAAAATTATGAAAAATTCACCATTGGATAATTTCGACGTCCAGAATCCAGAAATAATATTTATATTATCTAAATAATTTTATAAATATGTTAATTTTCACTTTTTAAATAAAAACCGACATTTATAAAAAATTCACGGGTTTCGACAGAAATGGATTTCACACCTTAATAAAAATTTTAATTGCATTCATAAAATTATACGATCATTTATATTTAATAAAAAATAATTTAATAATAATAATAATAATAATATATAAAAATATTATTTAATTCAAAAATACCTTAATTTAATAAAATAGATTTCTTAATTAAATAATAACTAAAAACACCATTTGTACTTTAAAAACTATTTACAATGTAAAAAAAATGACTAGAAATTATATTAATTATTATATACAAAAATAATGTACATGAACATAGTACTACTTATTTATTACATATCCCCTTAAAATATCCATATAAGACCTAAGGGTAAGGTGTGCGATGGTGACAGACTCTTGGGGTGGCTCGGATAATATCGCTCGAGTGGAAATTTCAATCAACTTCCACTTTTCCTGTAGACGGTCATGTTCGAGATTCCCATGATGAAGCTCAGCATGGGCTTGGTCAAGTGGGAAGCCCAAAGATGCCACCTATTTTTCGAGATTAAAAAAATGGGCATCTTATGGGGCAATTCTACTGGATGAGGCCATCGCTTCCTTTGTCTGAGTAAATTGGATTTGGTAAAGTTCTATATTTATACTAATCATGTGATCACTGTTCAATGGCTATATTAGCAACTATCAAAATTATTAACATAAAACCAAAGATGTTGACATTTTATATAAACATAAAGAGACATTTAATTAGATCAAGAGAGATTTCCATTAATGAAACTTTGGGTCATTACAATAATCCCCCCTTAAAAAATTTCGCCCTCGAAATTTTCATTTTCCCACACTAAAACAAATGTGGGTAACTCGGCTTGATCATTCCCTCTGATTCCCTAGTTGCTTCTTCAAACTTGTGTTTTCTCCACAACACCTTGATGAGGGGCATTGTCTTATTTCGTAGAACTTTTTCTCTACGATCTAAGATCTTCACTGGTTGCTCCTCATAAGAAAGATCGACTTCCAATTGTACCACCTCCTTATAGAGTACATGAGAAGGGTCCGGTATGTACTTCCTTAAGTGGGATATATGAAATACATCATGCACTTTGTCCATGGTAGGTGGAAGTGCTAGTCGATAGGCCATAGCCCCAACACGATCAAGAATCTCGAAGGGGCTGATGTACCTTGGACTTAACTTCCATTTCTTTCCAAACCTCATGACCTTTTTCCACGGAGATATGCATAGAAACACCATGTCCCCAACTTTAAACTCAAGGTCTCATCGACGATTATCTGCATAACTCTTCTGTCGACTCTGGGATTCTTTGATATGCGGCTGAATGGTTTCTCCTTCTCCAATATTTATTCGACCATTTCTGGTCCAAGCATCTTACGTTCACCGACCTCATCCCAACATACTAGTGTTCTACACCTTTTCCCATACCGGGCTTCATATGGTTCCATTTGGATGCTCAAGTGGAAACTGTTATTATAAGAGGACTCAACCAGAGGAACATGTTGATCCCATCCTCCTTTAAAGTCCATTGATCACACTCTCAACATATCCTCAAGTGTTTTGATAGTCCGCTCAGATTGGCCATGAGTTTGAGGATGATAAGTTGTACTGAAGTTCAGTTCAGTATTCAGAGCATGTTGAAGACTCTTCCTAAACATAGAGGTGAATCTTCGATATCGGTCAGACATAATAGATTGTGGTACTCCATGAAACCTTACCACTTCCTGGATTCATATCCCTGCTAATTGATCCAAAGAGAAATCCTCCCGAATAGCAATGAAGTGTGCAGTCTTTGGAAGACCATCCACAACAACCCAGATTACATTATTGCCTTTGGATTCCTCGGAAGTCTGGTAACAAAGTCCATGGTGATGTTCTCCCATTTCCATTCAGGTATGGGAAATGGTTGCATCATACCCTTAGACTTCTACCTCTCTACCTTCACTTTCTAACACACCAGGCACTTTGATATATATTCAGTGATCTCCTTCTTCATATTATCCCACCAAAAGTTTTCTCGGTGATCTTGATATATATTTGTGCTCCCTGGGTGAATAGAGAAATTTGAAATATGTTCATCATCAAAAAGTTCCTTCTTCAGCTCCGGACTTGATGGAACACAGAGTCTTTTCCCATACCGCACAATTCCTTCTTCATTAACAATAAACTCTGAGGATTTCCCTTTTTTGATAGCTTCCACTTTTTCCTGAATTCCCACAACATCCTTTTGAGCATCCTTTAACCTTTCCAAAAGTGATAGTAGAGCAATCATTTGTGAAAGGATTGATGATTTTACCTTCTTTATGATTCCCACGTCGATCTTCATCAAGTCTTAGAATATTGGATCCTTCTCAATTCTAATCATTGATAGAATTTCTAGGTCCTTTCTACTTAGGGCATCTGCCACTTTGTTAGTTTTCCCAGGGTGGTAATGTGTTGAACAGTCATAATCCTTGATGAGTTATATCCATCTTCTCTAGCACAAATTAAGCTCTTTCTCTATGAATATGTATTTAAGACTCTTGTGGTCAGTATATATCTCACATTTCTCTCCATAGAGATAATGCCGCCAGATTTTCAAGGCAAAGATCACCGCCGCCAACTCCAGATCATGTGTTGGATAGTTTCACTCATGTATTTTCAACTGCCTTGAGGCATAGGATACAAATTTATCATTTTAAATCAGCACACAACCTAATCCCATCATTTAAGCATCACTGAAAACAAAAAAAAGTTCCCCACTTGTGGGTAAAGTGAGCACGGGCGCAGTGATAAGCCTCCTTTTCAACTCCTCGAAGATTTCTTCGCATTCATCACTCCAAGAAAACAGTACTCTCTTTCGAGTTAGCATGGTAAGAGGGTTGGACAATCGTGAGAAATTTCTCACAAATCGTTGATAATATCCAGATAACCCCAAGAAGCTACGGATATCCGTTACCGATGTTGGCCTCAGCCATCCCTCAATTGCATTTGTTTTGGAGGGGTCCACAGACATCCCATTACTTGTGATGATATAGCACAAGAATGAGACCTCCTTCAACCATAACTCACACTTGTTGTACTTTGCATAGAGCTTCTCCTTGCGAAAAGTCTCTAGTACAGTTTTTAAATGCTTCTCATGATCCTCCTTGTTTTTGGAGTATATTATAATATCATCTATAATGAATACCACAAATTTGTCAAGGTAATCTCTAAAGATTCTATTCATCATGTCCATGAATATTTCTGGAGCATTGGTGAGTCCAAAATGCATTACTATGAATTCATAGTGCCCATACCTTGTACGAAAAGCAGTCTTGGGGACATCTTCCTTCTTCACCCATACTTGATAATATCCCGACCGCAAATCCACCTTGGAGAAGTATTGTGCTCCATAAAGTAGATGAAAAAAGACATCGATTCTTGGGAGAGGATACTTGTTCTTTATCGTGATTTTTTTATGTTCATGATAATCGATGCAAAGCAGCATTGACCCATCCTTCTTCTTGACGAAGAGGACTGGTGCACCCCATAGTGAAGCACTTGGACGTATAAACCCTTTATCCAGATTCTCATGTAGTTGTTTCTTCATCTCTTCAAGCTCTACAATAGCCATTTTATATGGAGTCTTGGATATTTGTAGCACCCCAGGTATAAGTTCAATTGAGAACTGAACATCTCTTCTTGGAGGAAGACCAGGCAGTTCCTCCGGAAACACTTCAGCGAATTCCCTCACAACACGAATTTCTTCAAGGATGGTTTCTTCTTTGGACTCAATCATCTAATCCAGATACGTGTGCTCATAAGATAGTAATATCCATTCTTGAGATGATGGAGTTAAAGGAGATTCATCTTCCTCCTAACACTTATAATGAATCGGGGTTCGATTCCCCATATGGAGTGTAATTTCCCTCTCCCGAAAATTTATGTTGGCTCTATATAAGGAAATCCAATCCATGACAAGAATTGCATCAAATTCCACCAGAGGGAGTATGACGTGGTTCGCCGAAAAATTCAATCCACAGACTATAACAAGGGAGGACTTATATTCATGGGATGCAATGATTGCCCCATTTTCTGTACTCACCTACATCTTTACTTCCCTGATTTGTGGTGGTGTTGGGATTGTTCTACTAAACTTTCGAGATATAAAAGAATGTGTAAAACCTGAATCAAAAAGTATGTTCACTATTCTTGAATGAATAACTAGAGGAATTTTCATCACTTCATTGTCAGGGTTCACTTCGGAAGAAGTGATGGCATCAACTCTTCCTTGTTTCCTTGGAGGTTGTTGGTTGTATCCGAAAACCCTTGGATTCGGGAGCTGATTTGAAAAATGACCCGGTTCTTTGCATTTGTAGCATTGAACAATGCATTGATGTTCGAATGGAGCATTCCTCTCCTCTACCGCAGCTGTGGGTCTTTATTTCTGACAGTTAACAGCTAGGTTCCCTTCTCTTCCACACCTGATGCATTTTCTCATCCCCTTAAAGCAATTTCGAGGGTGCTTCTTTCCTAACTTTTGGAAAGTGGGGTGCTGGATCTTCTTGGCACTGTTGGATTTATCCATCAGGCCACCAACATTTAAGTCCACTTTACGCTTCTTGTCCCCATGATACCCTTGTGATTTCCTGATCTCCATTTCGACCTTGAGGGCACATCGGACAATTTCCTCACAGCTGTCGAAGTCACGGATCGCTAATGCTTTCCGCAAGCTAGGGTTCAGACCACCAAAGAAGTGGTCAACCTTGCATTCGTGGGTAACGACAAAGCTGGAAGCGTATCATGCAAGCCTTGTGAAGTTTCCCTCATACACTCCAACAAGTTTTTCATATTTTTTCTTGAGGTAAAGGATGTCCCTTTCTATATTAAGCCGGAGGGTGTGGAAAGTATTTATTGAAAAACATCTTTCGGAAATCCTTCCATTCCAACTCCTCGATCTCATCCTCAAGCTTCGTATTTTTTATCAACTTCCACCATTGAACAGCTTCACCCTCCATAGGATAAGCCACCAGGAGAACCTTCTCTTGTTCAGAACATTAGAGGATGGAGAATATCTTTCCAATGGAGTTGATCCATTGTTCAACGATCGTGGGATCAGATGATCCACTAAAAGTAGGAGTCCTTTGTCTCATGAATCTCTCGATAGCGACTTGTTCTTTCTTGGGGGGGGGGGGGTTGAACGTTCCACTTGACCCATGTTTCTATTCAATACTTGAGTTAGCTCAGAGAGAAGCGTGACAAAGTTCACGATTCCTGCTCCCATTGGATTTGGCATCTCATTAGTATATTCATCACACTGATCTTCACAACAGTTGTTAGTCCGAGTCCTCCTATTACCGGCCATTGGCTGGAATAAAAGGATAGTTAGGGGTAACACATAAAGGGTAATCCAAAGACAAAAGTTGATGACTTATAAATAAACTTTTATTTCCTTTACTCAAGAGTCTATAGGCTTCAATCTAGGCTTTTCATGATCTACTTTCTAACATATACTCATAGGGGCATTTTGTTTAATTCCCCTAATAAGGGTTCATACTATGTTTTTGAATTTATCAAAACATATCCATCGGGAGTGTCGTAACCAAGAGTGCAGCAAGGACCGTTGTCGTGCACCAGTTCCCATTCGAGTCTAGCTCAATGCGGTGTTTTTAGGTTTTACCCCTAGGATACATCTGTGCTAGAGCCGCCTCTACCTACTCGTATCCAGACATGGATGTAATTGTTTGATAAACCACATACTCAGTACATACCAAAACTTAGGGATGTTTTTATTATAATTAGTCTTGTATCTAAGGCTTTACTAGGGTTTCCTAATCCCACAAATAACTAAACCTATCCTCTGATACCAACTATGACAACCCACCTTCTATTACAAACTTAATGATGATTTATTACATAAATCATCACTTGATTCAAAAAGAAGATCGAGAGGTTTAGTAAATTTGGGGATTAGGATAATTATATAAAAACTTGAAACATGAAATACAACATCTTTATTGAAAACTTCCTTTACATGACCACTAAATTCCCTCGTACTTAGCATTGCATGGGATAACCTGAGGGCATGCATAAGAAAATGGTGAGCTATAAATCCTAGTAAGGGAGTACACATGGAATAACATGAGGAGTACAATACATGTTAGACAATAGGCATATAAATAGATCATAAAAAAAACATGAACATAAAGGTATGATAAAGCACGATAATCATAACATGGAAATGTGGCAACAACACTTAACATGGAATTAGCATGAGCCAAGGCTCATTGCACATAGAGCATGAGTAAATAATCATTTCAAATAAAGCATGCGTAAAACCTCGTTTCACATGAAATAGCATGAGTCAAACCTCATTTCACATGATGTATCAAGATTCTATACTTTACCCAATGCATTGGAGCGCTATAAGGGTGCACCCTTCTTAAACATTTCATTTCATGCATAAGTGTGCCACATGGATCACAAAAAAAGGATTCATTAAAAATAATAATTTATTCCATGATAAAGGAATGTGGAATTAATACATGAAACATTATAATCCATAAGTCAATGTGCATAAATGTGAATACCCTTGATGGATAAATGGGTATGATATTCAGTATACAATGGCATTGGCTTAGAAAATCGGTGCGATTTCGGCAGCGTAACGACGTGACATAAGAATTCATAAAAAAAAGGTTGATGAGAGATAAAGGGGTTCCTCTTCATATTTACATGTAATGGAAAGTAAGGAGGTAATATAGATACATTTCCCAAAAATTGTAATGGAATTTATATTCATGATACAAAAGTATTGCTTGAATGTAATGAAGAGAGAGAAGTTCCTTTCGGAATTTTGGCATAGTAACGGGTGTACATGGGAGACATTTAATGAGAGAGAAAGGGGTCTCCCATCATTCAAACATAAAGATGTCAGTATGAGGGAGGTTCAAAACCATACCCCAACAATCATAATTGAAATTAAAATGAAAAACAACATAAAGAAAATGGGACAAAAAATGAGAAAGAAAGAAAACCCCTTACTTGGATGTGTGCTCCCAAAGGATAGAGAGAGGCTTGTGAGAGGCTTCTTGGGAGCTTGGGGAACCTTGGGAGGATTCAAGAAAGTGTAGGGAAGATGTTGGATGAACTCCAAGGGCTTTGAGTGAGGAGGATGTGGGAGATTGGGTGGGTTTATATAGGAAAGGTGAGGGAATTCATTATTATTTAGGTTTGGGACCCCTTATATTAAATTAATCCAAACCACAAAACATCCCCTGTTTTTCCCATGTTTTTTTGAAAAGGGAAGAGGAAAAATTTTTTTTATAAGGCCAAAGTCCGAACTTCTTAAATTAATTAGTTTTCTTATGTGGAGGTGAGTCACACTCCAATGGAAATTAATTTAAAAAGTAAAAGTGTTGAATATGTCTTGAGGGGTCCATTAATGCTTTGAAAAGTGAGTCAAATAAACAAAAAATCACATTATTTTAATGGTAAAACATATATTTTCGGAAAACTAAGATTATAGTATTTTATGACATCACTATTGGGTCATTATGATGTCATAAAACACATTATATATTTAAATGGTATTTAATTTTTACCCAAAAATGTGACTGCATCAGAAAATTATGAAAAATTCACTGTTGGATAATTTTGATGTCCTGATTCCAGAAATAACATTTATTTTATCTAAATAATTTTCTAAATATGTTAATTTTCACTTTTAAAATAAAAACCAAAATTTATCGAAAATCCACGGGTTTTGACAGAAATGGCTTTCAAACATTAATAAAAATTTTAATTGCATTCATAAAATTATAAGATCATTTCTATTTAATAGAAAATAATTTAATAATATTATTATTATTTTATTGGAATATTATTTAATTAAAAAATCCCTTAATTTAATAAAATATATTTCTTAATTAAATTATAACTAAAAATACCATTTGTTCTTTAAGAACTATTTACAATGTATCAAAAATGACTAGAAATTATATTCATTATTATATAAAAAAATAATGTACATGAACATAGTACTACGTATTTATTACATAACCCCTTAAACCAGCCCCATAAGACTTAAGGGTAAGGTGTGCGATGGTGACAGACTCTTGGGGTGGCTCGGATAACATCGCTCGAGTGGTAATTTCAATCAACTTCCACTTTTCCCGTAGACGGTCACGTTCGAGATTGACATGATGAAGCTCAGCTTGGGCTTTGTCAAGGGCGAAGCCCAAAGATGCCACCTCTTTTCCGAGCTCTGACAAATGGGATTCGTATAGGGAAATTCTACTGGATGAGGACATTGTATCCTTTGTCTGAGTAAATTGGATTTCTTAAAGTCCTATATTTATACTAATCATGTGATCACTGTTCAACGACTATATTAGAAACAATCAAAATTGTCAACATAAAACCAAAGAAGTTGACATTTTATATAAACATAAAGAGACATTTAATTAGATCAAGAGGGATTTCCATTAAGTAATCTTTGGTTCATTACATACACAGTCAGTGAAACAGCCTGGAAACTACACGGTGTGTATCCAAAAAGTACACACCGTGTATTCTGGGTTTTTCTGGGCAGTAGCTCAGAAACTGCAAATAACTCCAGAAATACTAAAAACAATGCAAAGAGGTTCCAAATTATGATTTGTGAGGGCCCATACTCCCCACGAATCAAATCTTGGAATCTTCTATAGTCATATACAAGGAAAAACAACATCTCTGTAACATAACAGCAGGGATTCTATCAAACATCTATCACAACAGCATGCATAATCTACATGAAGTCTATCACAACAGCATGCAATCGCTAATGCACCCTAGATGGCATGGAAAGAATTCATGGAATGTGATTTCTACCAGTGTCTATATGATGTATGAGATGGAATACCCTCATCTCATCGGGTTGTGATAGAAATAGAATCGAAATAACCAGAAAATAACTGCACAAGTCATGTGAATAATTCTAGGTGAAAACATATCAACCATAAAAACTCAAAACTAGCAAACTGAAATTAACGAGGTAGTATGGCTTTTCCCTGTACATGGGTTAGCTACTCCTTAGTACAGCTTAATACCAAGCACCGAGTTCGTCCTATCCCGGGCTAAAGTCTCCAAACAGTAAATAAAGAGAAAATAACTCCTCTGATACCACTTTGTAACGACCAGAATCCAGAGCCCCTCCACTGGTGCCCCATACCCGGTTAGCCACATGACCTCAAGCGCGTTTTCCCAAATGACAGAGTCTGCTGACTAGAAGCGAGGGCCTTAGAGAGTCGGTGGGGAAACTATGACCTCATTTGGTAAGGTATACAACGGAAAAACAACAGTCAACAATGGAAGCAGTAACAACAAGCATAACAGCAGAAACCATACAGTGGAAGCAATGAATATATATAGAAATGATGACAATGATGCAGTAGGTACAAGTATCTATGAGAAGAAGTAAACACAACAACGTGCTGGATTACAACATAAAACAAGTGCAAATGAAAAAAACAAAATAAACTCCTCAGCATCGCGAGCCCCGACTCGGTCCCATCCTCTCCAGCTCTAATGCAATCAAGATCCTGAAGTAGAAGGGCGCTTGCCCTTATATATACCTGCGGCAACATAGTCTGCTTGGGACCAAAAGCATGGCTCAAATAGGGTGTGAGATACAATCCCAGTAGGCAATCTCCCAAAGATTTGTGCCTAACAGTCAACGAATACAAGGCAAGTAATAAAACAAGAAGCAGTAAACATGAAATCACAAGTAGTTACAATCCAAATTTCTAGCAAATAAATTACAAAAGTAAATAGCCTGTAATAAGAAGAAAACAGGTAAACCTCTAGGTAGCTCTCACAGCCTAACCACTCTGGTTCAACCTATAAGTACCAACAACCCACTAGGAGGCACACGTAGTCTCACCCCTCTGGTTCATCTCTGAAAATAATAGACTCTATGGGGAAGCACTCACCGTCAATTCCCCCTATAGTCTTGTATCGTGCTAAAGGATCTCTGGGGAAGAACTCAAATTCTATTCCCCATGTGGCCCGCGTCGAGGAACTACATACTCTTTGAGGAAGCACTCAACGTTAATTCCCCCTGTGGACTTGTATCGTAATTAAAAGACACTCTGGATAAGCCCTTTCGTCAATTCTCCCTTGTTCTACTACTCTAGGTTCTCACAGTCCTCAGTGAAACAAAACATGCTCAGCGCGCATGTGCATCGTCCAGTGAAACCTCAAGAACTACATGGTTATCAACTAAGGCTCAGTAGCATAACAAAGCAACGGTTCCACTATCATACAACTAGGCATGGAAACTAGAAAAACGCCAAACAGGAAAAATAGGCATAGTAAACATCCAAGGTATAGTAAAGAAACCATTATCACAGGCAAAACATCTACTCTAGCAATCAAGAAAAGCATGAAATACAATAAGGGAAAAACAGGAACACGCAATTCCCCGTTCAAGGGTATTGATGGAATTTGCACAAAATATTCATCACCTTTCTATAGAAAGGAACAAACCACCTACATCAATCCTAGGATATCGATATAAGTGAACCATGACGACAGATTCCCCTTGGAAGGATGTATATCTGAGAAAACGCACAAAAAGCTCAACCTACGATAACATGGAAACCTGGAGGAATCAAGAAACAAGACTCAATCAGAAGGGAGAGCTCACCATTGCGATTCCAATGCAATTGACTGCGCATGAATCGGATAACGGATGAAGAGGCAGAAGCCCATTGAAGATCCGGTCATACGGTCGCTCTTGGGCGGATGGAAGCTGGAGAAGAAGACGAAATCGGGGGTTCGGTGCGACCCCAGTCCATTTAGTAAAAAAAATAAAAGCACACGACATGTATTTTTAAGATAGATGATGTGTAGTGGGTTTTCCTATACTCCTCCAAAATTTGCCTCCAAGTCACCCCTACACACCGTGTCTGTGGTCCGGGCATGGACAAGACACGGCTTTGAGCCGGAGAAGAGTACACGGCGTGTACTCAGAAAGTACATGGTGTGTAATTCAAAAATTTCCAGAAAATTTAATTTTCATAAAAACTCCAAAAAAAAATAAAAACATACCTGAACGAAGATCTATGTTCTTACAAACATAATATAACGTGATGTTGTAAGGATGAAAATATCAGGCTCAGGCATGAGTGAATCTTTCTATGTATCATGTTTGAGACAAGATTAAAAGTCTACATGGTTTATATTATAAGAGCGTGTTTCTTGATAGATATAAAAATATATTCCCTAAATGAGACTTCTGAATATATGGCTACCCTAGATTACTTTTTTGGGAGTATGAGCCTTTGATTAGGGATGATATGTAATCAAAGTTACATCCTAATGGTGACCCCACCATGGAGGATTCACATCACATTATTGTTAAAATCATCGTTAGTCTCCTAGGTCATGTGACTCATGCTCAGTGTGAGAAACAAAAGGTAGTAAAAGTTTGACAATGTTATATGAGATGATATCCATATGAGGCCAACACAATTTATGTTTCTCTTTGTGATGCATGATTACTCTTATAATGGAGGATTTGAAATGTAGCTCAGGAATTAGAATGGTGCCATACATATTAGTATTATAATAAGAATAAAATTAATCACAGTTTTATTCATCACTAACCTACTAATGGGTTTGATACACTAGAGGTCTTGATTAGGTTTGATACATAAAATGATTCCCATGTTTGAACATAGTTCTCATTCACTAATGGATGGGTAATATTGGAAACCTCATGGGAATGATTAGATCTCAATGGTTTAAATTTTAGCTACATAAGGGAAATTACACCCAAGTGAAGGCTCGTTAGTGTTCTGGCCTAAAGAAGAAACCATACAAATCATATTTGTAAAGGAATTGGATTTATCATAGTCGAGTTACCCCTTAACCCATGGATAGGTTATGGTAAGTGGTCACACTACGAAACATTATATTTATCTCTATTGTTTCAAGAATGTAAGGGTTTTATACCAGGATTCATGCCCAAATAATCAGGTATTACACACTAAGGCTTCCCTTTGTAATACTAATTATATATTATTTGATGAATAAGGATATATTTCAAGCATAAAAGGTCTATATGAGAGAATGAATCCAATAGGGTTGTATGAGGGCATAACCCAAGCTCATCAATGAAAATTCCCTTCTAAAATGGGTATGCGGGTAAAGGTCCCTGGTTATGGTCCACATGGAAAGAGTCCATGTGGGTATTCTATAAAAAGTTGACAGGCCATACGGTATCCTCCAAACATGTTTTTATTTCCCACCTATCATGTTCAGGTGTCAATATGTTATGGTAGACATGTCCATGGGTGTCTTCCCAACATCTCCATGATGCTTTGAATGACCTAAGTTGGCATGCCCAATATTTTTGGCATGATCAAAGAAAACGTGTCCAGGGTTTTTCATATGATAAACTGAAATATCATTGATGCATTAACATGAGCTAAGAAGACATGTCAATGATGATTTTCATAAACAATAAAACATTTCAAATGAATTTCACATAACAGATGTGTCTCTATGTTGTCACATGATCAACCTAGTTGTCTTGGATGAATTATCATGATTGATCGAAAAATTTCCATGGGTTACCACATTATCCAAGAATTCATTTCAATTAGTTGTCATGAGATCAACCTAATATTTCATGATCCCATCTAGTGAAAATGAAAAAATGTCAATGGGTTGTCTCCTAATCAACATATCTTTTCTTCATACCTCCATATGATAATAGTGACATGTCAATTATTTGTTCTGAGATTGACCTGGATGTTCTTTCGACTGTAAAAATATAATGATGACATGTTAATACACCATCATGATATAACCCCAAATTAACAATGAATTTTCTTGAGATAAAAGTTTCATGTCTTGGGCTTCCCAAATATATAACAAGATTAATGAGAAAACATGATATCATGTGACTATAGACTATTCGCTTAGGGGGTCTCACTTACATTTATATGATCATATGACCATCCAAGTTTTTTCATCACATTCCCAATGTTATAATTCTTCATCTTCATGGGTAACAACCTTTTTAGATGAATTCATGGATAGGAACTCATGTTGGAGGCACATGTATTGGGAATTTCATGTAAAAGGAGGGTTCATGACCACATGTCCTTATTCATGATAAATTCACCTATATTTTGATCACACCATTCCTTGGTTGATTACATTTTTGATTCACATGACCCTCATGAGGTCATGTGATGGGTCCTACTAATTTATATAGTGGCTTTTCATTTTCATCACATGCATGAATGAGTCAGTACATTGCATAGAAAAGAGAGGAACATGGCACATGAGACACATTCCCATGGTGCTTCGGTTTCATGGACAGTGGTCAATGACACAATATAAATGATGGATTTCATGTCTATTGTTGAATTATTGAAGATACTAACTTGTGAATCACCTAATAGAAGGATTATTATTTGGGAATACCTTCTTGATAGGACCCTCTGAACCTCAACTACCCTTCTGCAATCACATGACCTGTATAGGGTCTTACGATGAACTCTATGACCATGGAAACAACTTATTGGGGTGTAGCATGATAAGAAATCAGTGTCTAGGGATGCATGAGAGAACATAAAGTTAAGGGTATCAAGGAATTCATGTGACATGAATAAAGGTCCAATATGATTTCTTGCGAATGAGTGCAGAGTGTTGCACACTGGGATAGTAAACATGAACTCAATCCCTACTTGGAGAAGTCACGAACCCAACAGGGTATCTCATGACCACATGAATACCTTTTTGGAACTAGGAATTTCATGAAGATCGTTTAATCATGATATTTCTTGATCTACAAATGATCATGTGATAGGTTTTGGTGGTCACCTGAGTAGGTTCTCTTAGAATGATCACATGAACACTCTTTTCCTTTTCTTTCGATATTCACTACTCCCTATTTTCTTCATGTGTGTGTTTTTAAATGGAGAGTAGGGGTATTTATATGATGAAGGAAGATAAATATGGTGTATTATTTCATGAGGAGGAGGCCACATGTGTTGGACATGATGGTGGAGACATAGTGGGATCATCACACGACCGTGATATGGATTTTCATGAACTTTATTATTTTGATTTTCTTTTGTGATCCCGGGTGTCATCTTTTGAAAATTATAAATTAATTAAGATTTAAAATCACATAGAATATGGAAGTTTCCCCCAGTAATTAACATCACACGACAATTTTAGTGATTTTTTTCTTTTCAATCAAGTGATTCAAAAGATGATCACACAATAGCTTCATGCTTTGGTGGACGCTCTTGTGACTGGTTCTCATGATGGAATCTATTATTCAATAACATTAAAAATTATGTATCATTTTATTATTCGGTTCAATTCGGGCATGCTAGGATATCAATTTAAGGGCTTGAGATGGTGATTATGCCAACCAAGTATCAGGTGTTTCTTGTGATGTTGAACCAGGGAGACGAGAGGTTGAAGAAGTAGTTTAGCTCTGCTTAGGATTCAAATTATTTTGAATATGAACAGTGTGGGATCATGAGGTTTGAATATTTCTTGTCTTTCATAACCCCCTCCACAAAACGTGTACCCCTCTTGGGATTGAAATGTTTGAAGGGAGATAATAACCCCTGAGTCCCACCTCCAGTAGGCCCTGGGTTGGCGACTAACAATGAGGGCATAGTAAAAACCCATATGGGAGGCATTCCCCTCTAAGAGAACAGATGAGAAAGAGAGATATAAGAAAGACACCAACCAACTCCAAATGAGACTACAATATCAAATAAAATCCTTGTAAATATATGTAATGTCATGAAAAAACTACTACAACTAAAAGAGAAAACATAAAGTACCAAAATAATGTAAAGACATCAGCAACCACGAAGACCGAACAGCTCCTACAACCCCAAGATATTAGTAACTAGCATGATATCCAACCTACTCCAAGTGACCTAAAAATAGTTTATATAAACATAAGTTGAGTATAACAGTATACTTAGTATCATCCTCCCTGGAGCCTCTCATGAAAAAGTAATGAAAGCATGCTAAGAACAACGAACAACAAGTGAAACTAACTCGTCACCTAAATAGGTATACTATGTTCCCAACCTCACCATGGATACTCTCATCAAGTATCGCATACAAGATTATATAATATAATAAATAATATAAGGGTACTCTACTAATACTTCCACACTGGTTTTCTGCTTTTCCCCAAAGGCTCACGTCCTCTGCCATCTTTCTCCAAAAAGGCTTTCCCACAGAAACCTGCGCGAAGCACCACAACATGAACCTCATGGAAAAAAACCACCACTTCCACGTAACCAATGTATCAGGTAGCTTTCGGGAGCCACCATATCTCATATAACTTGTATCATAATTTGGGTATTAAACCTCAAGCAATTATAGCCCATACATCAAGTAAGGTTCCTCAAGCCATCATAGCCTATAAACGTTACACCTCTCATAGTCCATAGGAAACTATACCCAGAATATATTTGTGTGAATAACCACAAGTCATTATATCCCTCTACACACATATTTGGGGTAAACTAACCATTTTTCCTACCAACATAAGTAACCACCAAGAGAAGAACGGGGACAAAGGGTTAGTCAGCCATTCACCGCCCCTAGTGCTTGGAATCTCTGAGGTGTTAGTTTCCCTAACTGACGAGGTGGAGTAACATATAAGAACAAAAATATACATAATATACTATAGCTCGCAACCACACTATGGGAATAACCTATTATTAGACTCAACTGCATCTTATGTCTCTCAGAGTCCTGGCTGCTACTTCTAAGATTAGGTATCATATAAGCACCCAACCATTAAAATTGATTTATTACATTACATTATTCCCTTTTTATTAGTTTCACTTTACGTTAATTAATTCTTTCAAAATTATTTAACCATTAACAATTCCTCAATCTATTTATTTAGCACCATACCCAAAGTCCATTGTTCCTTTAAATTAAAACTACAACATTGCATCCCAGCAAGATCCGACCCCTTGGGTTAACATCATTTATCCAATCATTTATTGACCACATTATTACTTTACCATATTCCATAGAATTCTAGAAAAATATTATGAGCTACTAAGTACATGGGGATCAACATGGTGAGTATGTGAACTACCCGTCGAGTCATTTCCACCTATAGTATGGGAATACACTCATCCTCCCTCAACATGTTAAACACAGAAAGCATGTCGAGTACCCCGCGCATCTTCGCCCCTTTTGGAAGATGTGTAATCAAGAACAACTGACTAGAGTAGTGGGGAAATTAAAATAGACAAATAACCAACAAGATTCATTAAGCATCCAAACATTCACATCCAACCCATTTTATCATCTCTGGTGTCCCCCTGAACACCCATATGCTTAACCTGATGCCTCATGCCACTCTAGGTGTCAATTACTGACACAACCAATGGGCCTTCCTGCCCCCACAAATCACAATAGCCGTCCAGCATAACATCACAACACAAGAAGTAGGAAAAAAATATCATGTCAACTGGGCACGTGGCCCTTAAACAACCAAGATGGTAACTCATAACTCTATGAAGAATTATCTTTTATATAAAAAACCATTTCTTTATTACATATTCAATTAAAAAAATTAATATTTTTAGGTTCCAATGACGAGAAACCTAAATAGTATGCTATCAAAGATAATTAAACATGCTTACTTCATCAATTTGATTAACATCAAATTACTGAAAGAAGAAATAGATTCATTTACATGCATCTTTGTCTTTGAAAATTAATTTACAATCAATCTCATTTTACATTCATTACCAATTTACATCAAGAAAGAAGAGATAATGAAATCATAAATAGATATCACACTATCTGAAAAAACAAGAAGCAATAACATATGATCGATATCAATTTATTTATCTAGTTCAAATATTTATTATGTCAATTCCATTGTGATCAAATGGGCTAAAACATGATAACTCTACACTTTCACATAAAAGAATAGAGAAGCAATGAATCCCCTACCTCAAATGGTTCTCAACATTTTTTATACGAGAATGACCCACACAACGGATTACGATCTCCTCTCCCACGACTACTACATCCACCCATGGAGGACACAATGTGATCACACCAACTGAAACCAAAGAAATCTCTATTAGAGAATGGAGATCAAATGTCATAACATGGTTAGGAGAAAACAGGGGAAATGGGTCAATGAAAACACAAGAACCGTGGTAGATATTACCCTTTATCAATGATAGATCGACACTTGTTTCTTATTAAAAAATAGTGGGTTTGCATGCAGTAGGACGAAAAATCAAGGGGAAACGTTCCATGGATTAAGGATTGATCATAAGACTATGATGGGAAGAAGGAAATGTTCATGCATCTCACACTAAGGGACAAGAAGGTTGAATAAGAAAGGATGATATCTTGTCCCTTTAGAAGATTTAAAGGAGAAATGGTTTAAGATATGATGGATTTCCCATTAAAAGAGGATCGCATTAAACCACAATGTTTGACCAAGTAATGGCATCTCAAGCGTTAGGAAAATTAATGTATGAGTTATGGATTTGAATCAGCTTCAAATCCCTTAAAATAAGGCCTTGAATGAATTTTACATTAAAGAAAACATCAAAGGGACAAATCATTAGGAAGCTAGAAACACAGTAATCCTACAAATGCTAGAAACATTGTTCACCTATCAATGCTTGAAACACTGTTCACAAATGATTCACCGACACCGATGAAACTATTCACAAAATGACTCACTTACACCGATAACACTGTTTACAAATGACTCACCGACACTGATGACACTATTCAATGAATGACTCACTAACACCAATGGAACTGTTCACAAAATGAATCACTGATATCGATGACACTATTCATAAAATGACTCATTGACACCAATGAAACTATTCACAAATGACTCACTGAAACAGATGGAACTTTTCACATAATGACTCACCAACAACGATGGTATTGTTCATATAATGACTCACTGACACCGATGACACTATTCACATAAGGACTCACACACACTGATTCCACTGTTCACATAATGAATCACTAAAACTGGTTACACTATTCACAAAATGAATCACTGACACTGATGAAACTATTCACAAAATGACTCACTAACACCGATGGAACAGTTCACAGAATGACTCACTGACACTGATGGAATTATTTACAGAATAACTCACTGAAACAGATAACATTGATCACATAAGGACTCTATGACACCGATGAAACTATTTTGAAAATGAATCTCCATCACCGATGACAATATTCACATAATAACTCACTAACACTGATGCCACTATTCAGATAATGACTCACTAACATCGATTACAATAATCATAGAATTACCCACCAGCACATATGACATTGTTCACAGAATGACTCACTAAAACCAATGACACGGTTCACAAAATCACTCACTAACATCGAGGGCACTGTTCACACAATGTCTCACTGACACTAATGGAACTGTTCGCAGAATTAGAAATTTTTAAAAAAATTCTGGATGATAAGTCACATGGACCTCCCAGAACAACTCATACACCAGATTTTAACAAAGGAATGGACCGAAGAGGTCCGGGCCATTAGATCAAATACCTCCCAAAACATTCTCATCCTCAAGAATCCAAAACAAACCCAAAAGTAAAAAAAAGAGGTCTGAACAACCACCCATCATGATACCTCTCAAAAGAGAGAATGACACAATATTAATAAAAGAATGGAAACTCATAAATATGAAATTTCTATAACCACAAAGAAAAAATTATTACTAGGAAAGAGTTATTCCTCAAACAACTCTAGGTACTGATCTTGTATTTGAAAGTCACGTTCCTAGGTACTCTACTCTATGCCACCACGTCGCCACAACACACGAACCAAGGTGATAAAAAGCATATGAATCACCATCTATTTGTAGTCTTGTATTTCCAAAGGCTGATCCTTGATGGTCTCATCTTCATCAACATCGATCTCTTTGCAATTGATTATGTGAGAGTCATCATGAAGATAACGACGAAGCAGTGACACATGAAAAACATTTTGTATTTTTCTTATCTATGGGGTAATAGCTACTTGATATTCCATGACTCCAACATGAGCCAACACCTCAAAAGGCCCAACGAACTAGTGATACATATTACTACCATGACCAAACCGTCACTACCCATGATGGGGAGTCACCTTCTGAAATAAGTGATCCACAACATCAACCTCCAATGGTCTCCTCCTTTGACCGACATATGATTTTAGATGATCCGGTGACGTCTTCATCCTCTCACAAATCACCTAAACCATATCTGTTATATTATGTACTAGCTCTGGTCCGAGAATTTCAGACTCTCTAACTACATTCTAGCACATAATTGAACGGAAAGATTAGCCATAAAAGGCTTCAAACGGTTCCATACTGACGGTGGAGCAAAACATATTTTTGTAAGTGAACTCTACCATGGGTAATTTCCTCATCCACGAACCTCCAAAATCCATGACAAAATAGTGAAACATGTATTCAAGAGTATGCATGGTCTGCTTTGTCGGATCGTCCATATGTGGATGAAAAGAAGTGCTATGGAGTAGCTGAGAACCAAAAGCATGCCGGAGACCTCTTCACACCCTTGAGGTAAAACAAGGATTTCGATCAGAAATGACCGTCCTCAAGACTCCATGGAGTCTCACCACTACCTCCAGATACTGCCTCAACAAAACAATACACTGATCTTGATACCATGAACTCTATGAAGTTGGATGATTTCTTAAATTGATGAACTACTACCCAAATAGTGTCATGGCCTCCCCGAGCTCAAGGTAAACTATTAAAAAAATCCATTGATATGTCCTACCACTTACACTGAGGAATATCTAGTGGCTGGAGAAAACCATCGGGGACATGATTCTCATACTTTAACTTCAAAAAGACCAAACATCGAGACACAAACTCTAAAACTGCACGCTTCTGCCCAAGCCAGAAAAACAAATTCCTCAATCCTTAGTACATGTTTTTCACGCCAGGATGCACTGCTAATGGAAAACTATAGAACTCTCTAATAAATGTCTCATTCATCGCCAAAGAAAGAAAATGTATTCCCTAATACAATACTAGATGTTGTTCATCCTCAGTCCAAACATTAGAGGCCTCACTACAAACAACTCGATCTCTCCATACCTCTAAATCTAGATCTCCCAACTGGGACTCTTCCACCTGCTACACCAGAGATAACTGCACCATCAACTGAAAAAGACAACATTTTCCCCCAACGAATCCCATATCGAGATGTAATACTGAAATCTCTTCGAAGACTCACCAGGAATCACCAGATTCACGCACTTCATCACTACGTGACTTCATGTTCAGCGTGTCAGCCCCAAAATTCCCTTTTCTTGGTGTATACGATATTTCAATGTCATATTCCTATAAGAACTCCATCCACCGACACTGTAGCATATTCAATTCTCACTAGGAGAAAACATATAGCAGGCTCTTATGATTGGGGAAAACCACAAATTTCTTTACAGTAAGGTAATGTCTCCACAAATTCAGAGATAACACCATGGCTAATAACTCAAGATCATGGGTGGAATATTTATATTCATGGGGACGTAACTACTAAGACCGATAAGAAAAAATTGATCTTTGTTGCATCAGAACATAGACTATCCCAAGATGCAATGAATTATAGAAAAAATAAAACTAAACTCCCTCTACTATAAGATAAAGAACTAGAGGACATTAAAACTTCTCATTCAGATACTTAAAAGCTTTATTACTCTGATCAGTACACATGAATTTCGGATTCTTCCTAGTCAATTCTATTAGAGGAGTCGTAACCTGAGATAAATCAGGTACAAACCACTTGTAGTAGCTAGTGAGACCGAGGAAACTTCACACCTATGCCACTATAATTGTAGCTTCCCAAGACACAAAGGCTTCATTATTCGATGGATTGAAAACTACTCCATGTAGGGAAAACACATGCCACAAGAAAATCACTTCATGGGACCAAAACTCACACATTGAAAACATCCCAAACAGCTGTTGTTGACGAAGAACTCCCAAAATGGAGTGAATATTCTCTTTATTATCCTCCTCAGACGTGGATTACACAATGATTTCATCGATAAAATCACCACGAACTTATCGAAGAACACTTAGAACACAGTTTTAATAAATCCCATGAACACATCTAGAGTATTCATTATGCCGAACGACATTACAAGAAACTCATAATTCCCTTGGCGACAACGAAAAGCAGTCTTCGGGATATCATCACACTTCCCATGCATCTGATGATATACTAACCACAATTTAATCTATGATAACCAACTTACACCCTTCAGTTGATCAAATAAATCATCAATATTTGGAAGAAGATGTTGATTCTTCACTGTCACTTCATTTAAGCAACGATATTCGATACACAACTGCAAACTCACATCAGCCCACTTCACGAAAAAATGGTGCCCCCCACCCACGGTGAAACACTCGGTCGAACAAAACTACACTATAACTGACCATCAATATTTATACATATATCTCATAACTCAGAAGGGACCATCTTATATGGATACATAGAGATAGTATATGATCTTGGCTTTAGCTCAATCCCAAATTCGATCTCTCGTTGATGGGGTAATGCTACCACCTATTCTATAAATACATCAGGGAACTCTTCTACAACCCTGAAAAACTACAACTTTTGATCCTCTAGAGAACTCAACATCAGCTCAACCATTATGGTTGATAACGACGGAACATGCCTCTGACCCATATGAGTGTCTTGCTCGCCAACAAACTCTATTGTCTCTCCCGCAGCATTGAATAACTCTACCTTCCTCCTGAAGAAATCCACGATAGCCTGTACCAAATAAAACCAATCCATTCCAAGGATGACATCATATGGTTCTATCCATAAACATAGGAAATCTCCCCAAGAGTGGTGTTTCCCCAGAACTAGCTCACAGTCTCTAAATACATCAAACAAGTCAGTTTGACCTCCAACTGGCTTAATCAATGCCAAGGTCACTGGAAACCTATCTACATCAAGTCCCAAAGCATGGAAAGGGGTATGTGATATGAAGGAGTGTGTCACTCATGAATCAAACAAGGCATACAGCCAATTAGAAAACAAGAAAAGGCTACCTTGAATGACGTCAGGCTCACCTGGTGCGGACAACACAAAAACATGAAGCAGATCATGACCTCCTCAGTGACCTCTTTGACCCTAATGACGAGCACCACAATGGATGCACTCTGATATATGAGGATGAGGGGATTCACGGGGTTTCCTCTGCCAGCCCTATCTACTCTCTACTAATCCAAAGCCAGTGCACCCTGTTGTTGTCGTCTCGGCTAGAACTACCGCAACGGAGAAACTTGGAGTGGAACAACTGTTGTTTGATGACTCCTCTTAAAGGTTGGGAACTCTCTCTATTGATGACCTCATTATCCAGAAGGAAAAAAGCACATGATACATTAGAATAGTCATGATATCTAACAACCCCAGAGAAACAAGATTCTGAGAGCTGGGACCTACCCCTAGCTGAACAAAATTTCTTCTGCTTTGATAACCAGGAACCCCAGACCACAGATATGGTTCATGAGGAATCATGATAAATCCCATATCGTGAAGATCTGGCTTCGGAATGTTTCCTCTCAATGGCCTATGGCCTCTCTAGAAGCAAAATATATGTCTTTAACATAAACGGGGTGACCTGGCACTGGATCTCTGGACACATAACCTGCCCAAAATGCCTCTCCTTGGCCTCCTCATCATGCAATAGGTCCAGATCATATCATAAAAGGTTACTGAAATAGATTCCAAACTCTCTCACTTTGGAGCTAACATATTGAAGGGTAAGAAGCTCCTGGAGACTGAACACCTTCGCGGTCGAATAAAGAAACTCGACTCTAAATTTGTCTTGGAACACCTCACATGAGATCACCAAATCCTCGCGATCCTTGGAAAAAAAGAACCACCGCTACCTCACTGCTCCACACAGCATCATCACAACCAAAGACACCTAGTGATCCTTCTGAGAACAGATAGAACTGAAGCCTATCCTGACCTCCTCCAACTAGTCTTTTGTGATAGCATTTTAAATGGATCACTCGTACTTTTGTAGACCCTGGCTTTGAAAATCTCAAAGTTTCCTCCTCCATGTGTCGTAATCGTTAACCTCTACCCTGTGGCGATCTGCTGGTATAGCCTGTTAGACATCTTCTTTGAGAGCCTCATGAGGATGTCGACCTGGAGAAATACCTTCAAAATAACAAATATATAGAGCCCCTAAAATAGGAATATGGAAGAATCAATATTAATTAATTAATTGTTTTATTTTATTCATTTTAGGTTAACCTATCCCAAGGTTTACCCATTCAAACCTATGAAAAACTAAAAATTATGCATGATCCTTTCCTAGGTCTCTACCATAAAATCAGTATCACCTCGTCTAGAATCGACTATAAACATATAGGTCCATCCATCAGATCACAGGGGGCCCTAAATTCCAATGTCTCAACTATTCTCCAGTGATTATATCACTTGCTAAACTTATCTTGCACTGTTTCCCTACCCACCCATGCAACCTAACATATGCCTAACACCAAACTAAATTATATTCCTCAACTAGATCTCTAATACCACTCTATCATGACCCCCTCCCCTCAAGGTTTACCCCTCACGGGTTGGTAATGTGATAAGGGAGATAATGACTCCCGACTCCCAACTCCTTTAGGGCCCGGGTTGGCAACTAGTACCGACGGTATAGTAAACACACAAATATGAGGAATTACCCTCTATGAGAACACTTGAAAAAAAGAGAGAGACAATATAGACACCAAAAAACTCCAACTCACACTATAATATAAAAGAAAACTCAAGTACACATTTGTAATATCATACAAAAACAACTAAAACTGAAAGGGAAAACTACAAGTACCAAAAGAATGTAAAAATTGCAGCAACCCAGAAGCACGAAAATATCCTGCAACCCCATGCTAGTAGTAACTAGCATGAAATCCAACCTTCTCCATGTGACCTGAAAAATAGGTTATATATACAGAGGGTGATTATAACAGTATACTCAGTAGGATCCTCCTCGGATCCTCTCATGAAAATGTAATGATAGCGTGCTAAGCACAGTGAACCACAAGTGAAACTAACTCGTCACATAAACATGTATACCAAGTTCCCATCATCACCCTAGATACCCCCACCAAGTATCGAATACAAGTTTATATAATAAAATAATGTATATAAAGGGTACCCTGCTACCACATCCCCACTAGTTTGTTGCATATCCCTAATGTCGCACGACCAAAGTCATCTCTCTCCAGAAAAGATTTCCCACAGAGACATGGGTGTAGCACCACAACATGCACCTCATGCATCAAGACCACCATGTCTAGATTACCAAATTATCGTGGTAGTTTTCTGGAGCCACCACAGCTTGAATAACATGTATCATACGTCAGGTATTAAACCTCAAGACATTATAGCCCATACACCGAGTAAGGATCCTGAAGCCGTCATATCTATAACATGTTACACCTATGGTATTCCATAAAAAACTATACCCCGAATATATGTGTGTGAATAACCACAAGCCATTAAAGCTCTCTACAAAATTATATGGGGAAAAAAATTCGTACCAACACAAGTAACCACCAAGAGAAGAGATCGGGCCAAAGGCGGTAGTCAACCATTCACCCTCCCACCAGATTTTTTGGGAAATGACCCCCAGGGCTCATAATTCAGGGGGAGTCAGTTTCCCTAACTGATGAGGTGGTGTAGCATATAAAAGAATAAAAAGTACATAATATACTATAGATAAAAATCATATTGTGGGCATAATCTATTCTTATATTCAACTGCAGCTAACGTCTCTCGGACTCCCATTTTCCACTTCTAAGAATATGTATCCTATAAGCACACAACCATTAAATGAGATTTATTACATTACTTTATTTCCTTTTTATCAGTTTCACATTACATTAATTATTTATTTCAACATTAATTAACCATTAATAATTACTATTTTTTTTCATTAGCATCACACGCAAACTCCATTGTTCCTTTAAATTGAAACCACAACATTGCAACCAAACAAGCTCAAACCACCTGGGTTAACCTATTTTATTCAATAATTTATTAATATAATTATTACTTTCCCATATTCTTAGGAATTCTAGAAAAATATTCAATGATACTAAACACAAGGGGCTCGACACAACTAGTAAGTGAACTACCCATCGAGTCATTTCCACCAATAGTAATGGCGTAGACCCATCCTCACTTGAGAATCTAAACATAGAAAGAACGGGGAATACCCCTTACGTATTCGACCCTTTTAGAAGTAGCAAAATCCAGACCAGGTGCCTTGAGTAATGCAGAAAGTAATATTGACAAACAACCAACAAGATTCATTAAGCATCCAAACATTCACATCCAATCTGTTTCATCATCTTTGGTGTCCTCCCAGATACCCATATACACAAACTGATGCATCTCTCCACTCTAGGAATCAACTACTGTCACAACCAATGGGCATCCCTCCCCCATATCACAATAATCATCTTGGCTCACATCACAACCCAAGAAGTAGGAAAAAATCATCATGTCAACTGAGATCTTGGTCCTTAAACAACAAGAGGGTAACTCAGAACCCTACAAGGAATTATATTTTATCAAACCACCAATTCCTTAATCTTTATTGAATTAACTGATTTATTATTCATGGGTAAAAATGATGGGAAGCCTAAATAGTAATCTATCACAAATAATTAATCATTCTTACTACATAAATTTTATTAAAATAAAATTTCCACAAAAAAACCAGATTCATTTACATGACTCTTTATCTTTGACAACTAATTTAAAATTAATCCCAGTTTACGTTCTTTACCAATTTCCATCAAGAATGAAAATCAAAACAATGAAATCATAGATGTCACACTATCTAGAAAACCAAGAGGCAATAACATGCGATTGATATCAATTTATTTATCCTATTAAAATATTTATTATGTCAATTCCCCAGTGATCCAGTGGGATAAAACATGGTAACTCTATTGTTTCATGTTAAATAATAGAGAAGAATCAAATCCCCTACCTCAAACAGTTCTCAACATTCTTTATATGAGAACAACCCACACAACTGATTACAATCTCCTCCCTCATGAAAACTGCATCCACCTAGGGATGTCGCGACACGACCACACTAACAGAAACCTAGGAAAACTCCATTAGAGCAAGGAGATCACATGTCATAACATGGAAAAAAGAAACATGGGAAATGGGTCAAAGAAAACACAAGAACAAAGGTAGATCGTTCCTTTTATCGATGAATGATCGACACTTGTGGCTTGTACTGAAACAAGGGGTGCACATGCAGCATTTAGAAACTTCAAGGAAAAAAGATCTAAGGATTAAGGTTTGACCATGCCGCTCATATAAGAAGAAAGAAACTTTTCAGCATCTCGCACCAGAGAACAAGAAGGTAGAATAAGAGAGAAGATATCTTGTCCCTTTAAATGATTTAATGGAGTAGTGGTTTAAGATATGTTGGATTTACCATTATAAGCATATTGCATTAAACCACATGGTTTGACCATGTATAGGCATCTTGAGCCTTAATAAAATTAATATAGGAGTTATGAATTTGAATCGGCCTTAAATTCCTTAAAACAAGGTCTTAAATGCATTTTATGCTAAAGAAAACGTCAAAGGGGTGAACTGTAGGAAGTTGGAAACATTGTACACCTACCAATGTAGGAAACACTATTCACCTACTGATGCTAGAAACAATGTCCCCAAATGACTCACTGAGACTGATGAAAGTATTAACAAAATGACTCCCTGACAATGATGTCACGGTTCAAAAATGAACGACTGACAATGTTGACACAGTTCACAGAATGGCTCACCGACAATGATGGAACTATTCACAAAAATGACTCACAGACACCGATGACACTGTTCAAAAAATATATAACCAACATCGATGACATTGTTAACAAATGACTCACCAACAGTGATGGAACAATTAAATGATTGACTCACCGACATTGAAGACTCTGTTCACATAATTACTAACTAGAACTGATGGAACAATTTAAATAATGACTCATTGACAACAATGACACTGTTCATAGAATGACTCACCGAAACTGATGACACTGTTCATAGAAAGACTCACCAACATCATTGAAACTATTAACAGAATGAATCACCGACCCCGATGGAACTGATCACAGAAGGAATCAATGACACCGATGGCATTGTTCATATAATGACTCACTGACAGTAATGGCATTGTTCACAGAATGAGTCACTAACACTGATGGCACTGTTCACAGAATGAGTCACTGACACCGATCGCAGTCTTCACAGAATGACTCACCTAAACCGATGGCACTGTTCATAGAGTGACTCACTAACACTGATGACACTGTTCACCGAATGACTCATGGACACCAATGACACTATTTAAAAAATGACTCACCAACACTGATGACACTATTCACAGAATGGATCATTGAAACTGATTGCACTATTCACCAAATGAATAATAGATATCAATAGAACTGTTCACAAAATTATAAATTTAGAAAAGTGTTGGGGATAAGTCACATAGACCTCCCAAAACAACTCAATCACCATATTTCAGCAATGGAATGGACCAAAGAGGTTTGAGCCATTAAAATGTGGGATTTAAATGGAAGAAAATTACAGTTCAGATCATGATTATGAAATTATTTAAATATTTATAATGCATGGATTAAAAATACCCATGGTATGAATCCCACATCAAAATACCAAGACTTCTTCTCTCTGGTATATCACCAAAGTCTGGACTTCTATTTTCTCTAGCCGAAAAAGAGTTTCGACACCCATAACACCACACACTATAACTCAGGATTCATCCCTATGAGATCTCATCACACGTTATGTATTCCATTGGGGTCACAGAGAACCGTCCCTATACACAAGACCACCCACTGTTTGGGGGAACTATACACTCTTTTGTCAAATAGCTAGCCCATGTTGCCTCCCACTAGACGTGGTTTTCTTCTTTCCTTCATGGAACTATGGACTAACCTTGGTAATTTTTTTTGAAAGATCGAAAATATTTTTTGGCTAAGTGACGTCATTTTCATAAATGTACAAGGAACTATAATCCCATTATATATATACAAAAATAACAAGCCCATTATTCAAAAAATGAAACCTTTGGGTAATTTTATTCAAATCGTATCCGTGTTTTTTCATTTCCTTTGAACATCTATGATACCTGAGAGAAAATTACATATCACACAATTATCGGTTGTAGACAATTCCCCCCTTATAATGATATTAATTCATAACAAAAAATAATCTAATTGTAAGATAATCATATATCACATTAATGTTTATCTAAACATCTGAAAAACTCAAATACTAATCCTCATTGGATGAATTTTATTAGAGTATGTTAACTATGAAATTTAACATTCTATCGTGAAGAAGATTCTAACCATATAAGCATGAATGAATCAAATATAGAAATTATCCTTTTCATAGGGTGTGGATACCCTGAAATTTTAGTGTATATGAATTATAGAGTGAAATAGGGATTGGGGAAAAGGACATTGTTGCTGGATCTGATGTAAGGTACTTCGACGTCACTATGTATCCCATGAGAATGGAAATCTGGTAATATGTAGATCTGAAATGTAACATTACTCATATCAAACTCATGGATATAGAACATAGGGTCATAAATGAAGAAATATATGATAAATTTCCTTGTTTATATCTAGATCATGTGTTGGAAGGGGAATGACACTATTTTGTGATGAGAATCGCTGGAAGAGATCCGTTTTGGGTGGATATGTTTCTCATGTCATCCATGATACCCATCTATTATATGTAACATCAAATATACCCAATCATCGATATTTTAGTGACTAATTTACCAGAGGTTCATCTTGAGAAATTCTCATGAATTCCCACCCATATAAGATTCCTTATTGATCTACTTTCTCTAGTTTTATTGAGATAATATAATTTAAAAAGATAAATTGTGTTCATTTTCCATAATAGATGGTGAGTTCTCTAACCATTTCCTATGTTAGGGGACTTAGAGAGCATAGATTGATTTTTTGTAAGGTCAAATGGTGGGCACCACAAGCATTGTATCCCTTAATTTCTTATTACCTTACATTCACATATGATTCATATTGAGGAATTCATAGTGGGCATGGAATTGGATTTTTCTAAGGTTACATTGTTATAGGTTTTTAACATGACATGTTTTTGTGCCTATTTAATTTCATAAATTATTAGTATTACATAGATCAAAAATATTTCATGTTAATCAAGCAAATATTCAACTTTTCATGTGATTCCCTTAACAGGTTTTCAATATGGAATGAATTATGCCTTTATTTACTTGATTTTTTTTGGACATTAAAGCTATGACATCGTTATGTTGTATTTTAGGGTCTTCTTGCTCATATCATTATTATCCTATCGTTTAGGGTCTTCTACCATATACCTTCTCTTGTAGTAGTTTATATGGTATTTTTGCTCATACCTCGATATTCCATGTAGTTTAAAGTATTTCTACCCAGACATGATTGATGAATATGAAATATGGGTTAGAAATACTAGGGATGACTAAAAACATATTGGGGTAATGAGTTTCGTCTTAGTGTTACTAGGGATAATAATCATTGGAGTTATTTTCTTGCATGGAAAATATACTAGTGGCTGTTAGGTAAAATACTTATGCATCATGATCATATCCAAACCATGGGGTCTACACTCTATTCCAAGGGTCATGGAAGATTTATGGGGGGAATGTTGGTCAATGGATAAATGAATTGGATTCTCAGTCAACCTAGATATTATAAGTATGGGTGATGTAAATCATAAACCAAATGTTTGAGTCGGTGAATATGGGATGAGGAATACATTTCAAGTATGACTCGTAACACCTAAAGGTTCTAGGTTTTCCCATGGTGTTGTCAAAGGATCATGATGATTGTATTAATTTTACTGTATGGAGAAAATGACTCTAATTAGTAGGTAAAATAAATTATACATAACCCCATATAGATTATATGTATTGACATCTAGAGTTGATCCACACAATTTTTTGAGGTCCATAAAAGATTTTCAATGACTCATAAATCTGACCAAAGTGGTTGGGTATAAAAGAAAATCTATCCAAGAAGTTCTCTAGAATCTTAGGTAAATTTAACTATTAATGTGAAGTCTGATCCCTTCTCCCTATGGTTTTGAATGATGAGGTGTGGACCTTAAAAGGTTATAAAATGAAGTATAACATTCCTACATTGAGAATCAGCATAATACACGATGACATACACTAAGGATATTGAATCCTCATGAACTTTATTGTTAGGGGATTATAAATCATTTTATAAAGTGATCAGGTCATGACAACGGTATGGGAAAATCGTGCCATGAATTTCTCCAAACACCATAACATGATGGGTTCTACCAGGGTGATTTCAGAGTCAAAAAAGTATAAATCATTTTATTCAGGGACAGGATGTCTTTGGTAGGTGGTTCTATTAACTTCTTCATCAATATCATGGTGAAACCAAGATATTAATTTTCCCTTATGAGGGCCACGAAATGTTTACGATGGCCCGAGATGATCAAATAATGAATTGTGACTAATGAAAAATTTATTATTCAATAAGGATTTTAGTAACCTAAAAGTAGTTTCACCACTTAGTGAACACGTTATCATGACATGGGAATGTGAAAAACCATTAATCTAGATTTTTTTGGTACCAGGGGATTAATGATCATAGAATGGATTTAACTAGGTCCATAAAGTAGTCCATATAAGATTTATGCCTTATTTATTTTTATCCTATTTTTTCCCTAAACTCTGTAGATGATGATTTTAGCAAGTGAAGATTGTAATTTATTTAGGACACCCTTTTTAGGATTTTAAACTGACATTTTTTTGTCTCATTTTCAAGAGGTTTAAGGTCTTAAAATTTGAACAATTATAATCTAGAGTTTATGTTTGTATATCTTTGACCAAAGCATGTGTAGTTTAGGTTAATGATGCACATGGACATAATATGGGGGATGTTACACAAGAGCCCAATTATGATACCCAGGGTCAAGAGCACTCCAACATCCTTCCGAGGAGAATGTGAAAATGTTTTAAATGACAGCTCAAGGTTCTCAAGTCATGATGGAGACATGGTAAAATCATGCCAAGAATGACCCAGAACACCCTTAGGGGTGGGGTACTACCACAATGATATCTATATCACATGAATTACAATGACCTCAATTTTAGAAAAATATGTACTCGATTGGTTGGTTTATACCCTTATGAATAAATATCACGACTAAAATGATAGATATCTTATCCTTTCCAAGGGACATGAAAATTTTGTGTCAAGATAAGTCACTCAATACATGTAGTTTAGTACATGGATTGTGGCTCTTTAAAAGATGGTAGAATAACCAAACACTCTGGTTGATCGGGGTAAGTCTCGTTTAGTACATTGATAAGGGATAATGATGTGTAATGGACAACATAGTCTAATGTCATATATACAAAATGTATGTTCTTTTGTTAAATTTAGTTTCTTGAGTTAAATACATTTTCTTTACATTTAAGCATCTTGTGAAAATGATGTATTGGTTTTTTGGATTTAATGTCATGATACCATGAGTTATTCTTGAATTTTAATTTCATGTTGTAAGGATGTGGGGACTGATATAAATGATTGGTCAAGATATATTACACAAATTAGAAGTCTACACATAAATATGAATCATATGTGGGAAACAATGGGGTCATATGACTCAGACCTTATGTAGTTGGGGTATATTTGTTAATCATTTGTTATAACTGGGCCCAATATTGATGATCTAGGTGTCACTATATATCCAGTGATGACAAAAATCAAGATGAACATAAATCATGAATGACAAACTCTCTTTGTTTGTCAGCCCCATACACATAGGTGGGAATTGTGTCTGCTGATTATTGTATCTAGGCCCATGATTGGATATTCGAGTTGTTACTATATAAAATCTAATAACTAGATTCAAGAAAACATAGTTCTTGGGGAATTGTTCAATTTAATGTCTTGTAAACAAGATGTGGGCTTACAAACCTGAAAAGGGTTTTTACGGATGTCCCAAAGGAGAAAATATCGGTGTCACTATGTATCCTATAATAATAAAAATCAAGAAACAAATAGTTGTTGAAAATGGAACTTCATGGGAATGTCTGACCTATATAAAGGGAGGGGGATTTTTATGTTAATTTTTTTGTGATTGGACCATGAGTTTGAAATTAGGGAGTCACTACGTATACTATGATGTCAAGAATCAAGTCAATATTAGTTCTTGAATAGAGGTTCGGTAGGATACAAACACCAATGATAGTGGTACTGTTCGACATGTTCCAGAAGAATGTGTTGTTCTATGTTGTATAAAGGAAATCAACCATGAAGTTTAACATCACATGGTGAGGAATAATGGTTTACCTTTTATAGTATTGAATATAAGAGAATGATAGCATGGTTTAAAGATATTATTCCTTGTATTTATAGGGAATCTCTTATTGAAATTTCTAAGATCACATGATCTATGGTTGGTGTGAGAAATAAGGAATGACCATGGTTTCTCTAATCATGAATAAGAAACTAAACCATCAACACGGTTTTTTTTGTAAAAGAAAGGGGTTGGACCAAGATATTGGATCCAATTGTCCCTATGTACCTCTTTGAAAATGAGAATCAATCTTCGTGTAGTTATAGAAGCCTATGTAGTTAAATATCCTATAGTATGGACATCAAGTATGTGTATAACATCATGCAGTAAAGTGGTAGGTCACCCAATGAAAATAAAGATGTACCATTGGAGGATCCATGCAGTTTAATGCCATTTACTGAGGACATATTCCATAAATATTAACATCTTAATGTAAGGACCAGAATCACCAAACATGAATGAAAATGAATATTTTGTATGGTGACAAGAAAAGAGGATTTAGTGTCACTATGTATCATCTAATGGAATTAATAAATACAGTTTTATTTCTTGGATGAAGAGATTACTTATGTGAAGAGGACTCTCAAATGGAAACATGGGAATTTCTTCCTTCCTTAACATAGATCTAGATTGTGTGCGGTGATTAGTTAGTGATAGGGTGATTCCCATGAATTTTAATATCATGTATGTAGTAAGTTCACTAGACTATTTACTGTCAGGTGGTTAAGACCCGATACATTAAAAATTTTATTATATTTCTTATAGGCCTTGAGATTCTATATAGTTTAACATCTTGCTTATAGGATGAGCTCAGTACAGTTTAATAATAATTTGGTTAGGAAATTCTTTGTACATTTTAACATCATGTGTTTAGGATGAACTTGGTACAGACAAACATCATGAGGTTAAGAAGAAATCTGTATAGTTTAACATCATGTGGTAAATAAGAACATTGAACAGTTTAAGGTCATGTGGTTATGATGAACTCTATTCAGTTTAACTTCATATTGATAAAGCAAATTCTATAACTCCCTTTACAACCCATTTGGGGTCTTGTAATTTTAAGTGGCATTGGGTTTGGGAATTTTTGGGAGGCTACCTCTATATAACACTCTCCATATATCCATGTCAACCACATTTTCATTAGTGCTATTTTTTTCATTCCCTTATTAGGCATCCATGGATGCCTCTATATGTCACCCGCTGACGATGGGGAATTATTGTAGAGGGTTGATTGGGTTACTCTATATAGTTAACACTAGTATTGAGAGTTTCTTTCTATATAAGGTTACATGATATTTTTATCATCTTTCTATATGAAGGTGTCTTGTAATGGGGTTAGTTTTTATTTTCCATGGAAGATATCACTGTTGTGATGTTGAACAAAAAGTATTTTTGGAGTAGAGTCCCTGATATCCATCAACATGCTACAATGTAGAGGGCTATTGTTATAATGATCTCCTTATACATTGGCTGAAGAGTCGATGGTCCATTGGGGCATTGATAATATCCATTGAACAACCTAAAGGACACTTGTCATTGAAAATTTTTATCATAAGAGACTCACTATGCATCATAGATAGAATATTTCATCTTATCTTTTGGAGTTGAGAAAGGATATAAGCATTCTCTATGAAGGATTCCAGAATAAATTGATAACCTTCTGGTGCTGCAGTAATATGACCTCGATCCTGAGAAGTTTTTGTAATATGATATTGAGGTTCACTTATTAGGTTATAAGCCTATCCCGGGGTTTGTTCCTCTCTCATTTTGTGGGACTCAGCCAAATAGGGGATATGAGAAAGATCGCGGGCCTCTAGAATATGAGCATGTCCTAAGGCATGTGCCACTCTCACTTGGTGAGAATCGATTGGAAATGGAATATGAGCCCTATCTATATATGAATTCCCCATCGAGATATATTGACAGACCTCCGAAATAAGAGTAGGGACATGAGTCTCCTCCCATAATCTACTGGGATATTATGTGTAGATTTTTTGATATAAATATGATCATGTCTTGGGACAAGTACTACTCTCACATTGTGATCCTTGGCCATACCGAAGATATAATCCTAATACATAGCCTTTAGAGTATGTCATTAGTTTTTTTGAACAGGGGTATGAGTATGTCTCGATGCATGTGTTGTGCTCACTGAATGAGCCCCGGATAGAACCGAGATATGAGCCCAATTTCAGACCTTTGAAATAAACCACTAGTCTTTAGTGATAGGAATGTGTTCCTTTCCCGAGTCATGTGCCACTCCCACTTCGTGACCCCCCTTGGAATTATGATTTGAGCCCAGTCATTTTGTCGCATCGTTTACTATAATATGCCGATAAAATTCTAGTTTGGGAACAATGATACGTGCTTTCTCTAGAGTAGACATTTGTTTACACTGATCAAAGTGTTTTCCTACTAAAGATATTAGGATAGGAATATATTCCTATCCCAGGATCTTTACTAGAATATACTAGCATAGATTCCATGTTTCTATCACAAAGCACTAACACTTCAATAGAGTACGTACATGAATATATATCTATATGCTCTCAGGTTCAAGGATATATTGGTCAATGTATTTTATTGAAGTGGGGATGTACACCCAATTCAATCCTCATTGTGCCCTTAGAATATGCCGATGAACATAATGAATGGGGTTGTAAATTTAAACTGTTTATATTCTTACTGCCCATATATGATAGAAGAGTATGGTTGAACTAGTAGTTGAATGAGCCAACATTATCTAGTCTATAGCCTTATGAATTTTACAAGGTTTCCTTTACACATAAATAAAATTTTTTGGGGAGGTGGCCAATCAAAGAACACCCCATGTAAACAACTAAGGGGTATTGTTAATTTTTTGATATAGCTAGTATCAAGATTGTCTTGTGTTAGTAGTGCTTATGGAAACTGCAATATCCACCAGATGCTAATAATGTCTCCTAGATATTTAAATGATGTATAGTTTTTTATCCTAGGAATAGGGAATTTTACATTCATATTATTATAATGCTTTGATGATGTGAATAAATGCTGTTGGGCCAAGATATAGAATCTAGGTGTCCTTGTGTATCTCAATAAAATGAGAATAAATCCATACAGAGTTCTATAAAACCCATGTAGTTTAATTTTGTAAAGAAAGTATATTAGCCTTTTATTTTAAAATAATGTGATAAGGACATGAATATAGATATTTTTAATTGCATATAAGATCCAGGATTCCCTATATATATCATTTAAATGTGAATCAAGTTGTACATAGTTCTAGAAAACTCATGAGTTTAATGTTTTTTGGAAAGCACATCGGTTGTGTAGTTTAACGTCTTGAATTAAGGAAATGAATATAGTTTGATGGTCTAAGATATATTATCCTGATATCCTTACATAACTCATTAAAATGGCAATACATCTTTACGTAGTTTTAGAAATCCCATGTAGTATAATGTCATGCGTAAAGGAAATCAATTGTTCAGTTTAATTTCTTGCGGTAAGGATATGAATATAGGTGGATAATCCAAGACATAGAATCGATACATCCTTAAAAATCTCATTGAAATAAGAATCTATTCATATATATTTCTAGAAAACCTATGTAGTTAAATGTAGTGTACAAAAGACATCATTCATGTTTCTTAACATCATACAGTAAAGACATGGTCCATGTTGTTTAATGGCATGTCATAAGGATGATGGACATGATGTTTACTATATTATGGTAAGAAAATCAGCCATTATATTTAGCATCTTATGGTTAAGATATCATCCATGATTTTTTAATATTTGTAATAAGGACATCAGCCTTGTAGTTTAATGTCATGGTCATTATTAGTCTGAGGGTATGTATTTTTGCATTGATTGAATTTGATTATACAGATCCTTCCAACTAACTAATATATCCCAAATCTCCTATAGGATTTATATAAACATATCATATCATATGGTATCTATAATATCCCTGATGAGGAGGTGGAAAATAAGGACATTCCCAAAACCCTATAGGATGGGGAGAGGTGAAATGATGTATTTATTTTTCCTGATGAGAGGATGAAAAATCTGGAAATTCCCACATACTTATGGGATGAGGTAGTTCAAATCATAGAGGGATTTCATAAAAATGTACTGGTACATCATGTTGAAGTATAAATATTAAGATTATTCCCAAAATTATTTCACAGAGTTCAATATTCTCTCGTTGGATTTGAGTGAGATGTTCTTCTAGAAAAATATCCTTTTCATCCTCAAGGGTATGGATGATACAATTAATGGAAGCATACTCTCCTTTATCAGTGGTAGGGAGAGTGGATGATGACAAGTGTTCTGATGTTGACCCCAAAGAATGAATCCACTGTTAACGTTGTTCATATTCTCCATTTTCATTAACCATAAATATTCCAAGATAGTTTGTTGAAAATTCCATAGATGCTTGAATGGTACTGATGAGCCTTTCATTTCCCACACTAATGGAAGAAGGTAGGCTGCCCCTCTATATCTTAAATAAATGCAAGAGGGTATGTTTTTACTATTCATTAGTGTACTCATTCAAATCTGATGAGGATTCTTTATATTCAATTGATGTCATGTTTTATAAGACATGGGTGCGATAATAGTCATCCTTTATTGAGTATCTAATTTGGTGATTCAGTACTATTTTTACTATTTTAGGTGTTAATTTTTGATTGGAATACAATCCCTAGGTGAAATATGATAAAACACACCCTAGTCCTATGGGATGGGCATTAAACAAAACAGCTGATTAGTGGCTATTTCTTAGTGGGGATTATGCACAACCCCCTATAAAATCATTTTAGAGGGGATAATGAAAAACCCACATTAATAATAAAATTTAGAGGGGTTTTAGAAATGCCTCTAATTTTTTTTAGAATTGTATTTTTAATATTTGGTGTGATTTTAGATGTTGTTATGTCAAAATCACACCTAATTAACTATTTAGTGGTGCTATATAATCTGTTGAATTTTAGAGGAGCTATAAATATATAAAATTCAGTTTGACATAAATATATATATTTGATTTTTTTTAAAATAAAATAGTTGGGGTTCATTAAACTCCACTAATCTATTTGATTAGTGGGGTTTTGAACCCCGTATAATTTAAACAATTAGAAGGGTGTTTTGAACCCCCTCTAATTAATGACATTAGAGGGTTTTTGAACCCCTTATAATTCATGGTAATGGGGGGGGGGGGTTTGAAAACCCATTAATTTATGATATTAGAGGGGGTTTTTAACCCCCTATAATTTTAGAAATTAGAGAGGGTTCTGAACCACCTTTAATTTGTGACATTATAGGGGATTTTAACCCCCTCTAATTCAAGACATTATAGAGGGGTTTTGAACCACCTCCAATTTATGAAATTATATGGGGTTGTTAAGCCCCTCTAATTCAAGATATTTGTTGGCGATTATATACTACTGAAAATTCATTCAATTAGTGGGGTTTTTAAACCCCATATAATTATTTATTTATTTTTTTAAAAAATTCTCATATAAAATCATGTTTTATTATATATATATATGTGCATGTGCATGTGTGTGCGTGTGTATGTATTAGTTACATAAACACATTGTATAAATCTATTTAAATACCTCATAAACACACACATATATATATAAGGACATTATATAAATAATTTAAATAAATACTTACACAAATAATCAAAAATATATTCATATATAAATATTAGTATGAATAATGAAAATGTATTTTTAGATATATTTATTCAAATTTATAAAATTTATATATGGTCTTACAAATATTATACATTCATGTTATGATTTATATTATAAATATATTATATTAAATATATTTCTATTGTATATTTTTTGTATAAATACATTTAAATTATATTATGTATAAAATATATATAATATAGACAAAATTAAATATAGATATAAATATATATTTTATATAATTATATATATATATATATTATAAATATATAATTATATAAATTTTTTGATATATTATATAATTATTTTACATATATTGTAGTATACCATATTAATTATGAATTAATTTAGTAAATATATATATCCATCATTTAACTATATTATATATTTCCAATTACATGAAAGCATTTAGTTTTGTGTATATAATTATGATATAATATAAATGTAAATAATCAAATTCATAAATTTATAATACAAATTTATTTCCCATAATATATATATATATATATATATAATATCATAAAGTATATAAATTATAAAACCAATATATAATTATAATAGTTTAAAAATAGGTTTAATAATTTTAATAATGATAATAATAAATGATAATATTATTATTAAACACACAAATACATAAATAAAGATTTATTGTATATTTATGTATAAAAAAATCTATATTATATTATATATATAAATATACTTACATTATACAAAATATAAATATATATATTATTTATTCAAAATATATATTTTATTTTATAAATATTTTATTACAAATAAATTTATATCTATTATGTAATTGTTTTATTTATATTATTGTATAACATATTAATTATAATTTAATTTAGTATATATACATACATATATATATATTTATTTATCATTGAATTATATTGTTTATTTCCAATTATATGAATGTATATAATTTTTGGGAAAAAATCTCTCAAGGCATCATTGAATCATTTTTGGGTTGGTTGTGTTTATTAACAAAGTGGGCCTCCATGTTGAGTTTGTTGACAAAGCAGATGACGACGATCAATTTGTTGACAATGGGGGTTTACATGGTGAGTTATCGAGTCCAAGATATAGTGTTGACATTCATTTATTGGAAGAAGAACCTTGAAAAAGGAATGAACAATTTGGAGGTGGTACAAAAAGAGAAAATACAATGTGGCATTGTTTTCCAGTGTTTGCCCAATTTTTGGGCCTCAAAATCGACTAATGGAGAAAAGTGTTTTTGGAAAATAGAATTGTGTGCTAGTGTATTGGAGGCTTGGAATGTTTTAAGACATATATTTTTCATGATCAGAATATCAAAATATGGCACTATAAAGGGGGGCGCCCAATTTTTGGTTTAGGCGCAGAAGGTTACTAGGGCGAGAGAGGCTACGGCCGCTGGACTTGGGCACTAGGAGGAGACTGGTGTGCGGCGCTCAGGGTGACCAAAAAGCTTATAAATTGAGAGATACAACTCTTCATTTCATATTAATCTCAACACATATATAAAATTTGAGATCCAGTCACACAGGTGTTTTGGGCACTCAAGTGGTGGTTTGGTTGTGCAAGTATTAAGTTTTTTACAAGTTGTTCACCAATTGATAGTTTCACGCCAACATTGGTTTTGGAATAAAAGGGTGTCAGTGTCCCAAGTTCTATGCTGGTGAATAGAGTTTCACACAAGTAGTTTGGTGACACTAGCGTGCCAGGCATAGAGAAGAGAACCAGGTTTGGAGAAGCGTTCCAGTCATTCTAGGGCTGTGTGAATGTTGGAAGATTGCCCGATACATCCGAGGTAAAGTTGTATTCATCAGCGGATAAAAGTGGAACATTTACAGAGTATCTACATACAGAGGAAGAAGCAATCATTAATTATAATGAAGTGACCTAGAATTCTTTAAACTGTGAGTGGACCTTCTGAAGAAGTAGTGACCACACTTCAGTAGAGAGAGAAGCAAGATTTCATATTGTGAGTGGCTGTAAACCGGGAGGGACAGTGAGTCTGCTCCAAAAATTGTGAACAACAGTTAACTATTAGTGGATTTTGTACATCGGCACATCATCGGTGTATTCTCCTATGATGTAACCCAGTTAGGGTGAACTGAGTAAAACATTGTCTGTCCTCTGTGTGATTTAATTTCTGTTTATACTTTGTTATAGGAAAGTGAGAGAAGAGAGTTTTTCATAACATCAAAACCAGATCAATTCAATCAATTTTTTTAATCAGCCATACCCTGATTCACCCCCCTCTTAGGGTATCTAACCTAGTGGACCTAACATTAATTTTGTATGATTATATATGTGTGAAGACAATATAATATAAATGAATATAATTACATACATTAATATATAATATAAATGTATTTACAATAATATATCTATAATTATGTATTTATATTCTAGAAATATATAAATATATGTTATAATTATACATAAATTCATATTATATATAAATATTATACACAAATATATATTATATTATAGAGAAATATATTATATATAAATAAATATATTATATTAGTTATATTTATAAAAACAAATATATATATATATATAATCATATATTTTTTAATATAAATAAATATACATCATTGTATCATATAAATAAAATGACATTCAACGTAGTGGTTTGGGGGTTTGTGTTTCATCTTACCGATCCCCTTTTCGAATTTCAGTGGATGCAATTTTTCCACGGGAGTGGGGAAAATGTGCATGCATGAGTGCTCGGGCCCTATGGTGTTTATTTGTTTGTCCCGCAGACAAGGGGGGTGGTATTTGACTTGGGCGGGCGCATGACATGTCCAGGAGGTGGCCATGCAGCCTGGTGTTTTTCGAGGCTTGTTTAGGGGTGTGAGTGAGGGGTTTCAAGGGGTAGTCCAGACAACATGGGGATGTTAAGGGGTTGTCTGAGTGGGTGACATGGGGGTTTTGGGTTTCACGAAACGTCCCCTGGGTCTTATGTCGTGACTACCCCATGCCCTCTATCCCTAGGTCAGGGGTTGGCGACTAGCATCAGAAAGGAATATTCCTAAAATGGGAAGGCATTTCATTTAAACCTATACAAACACACAGTCCAAGAATCCAACCAAATGCTACCACAAAGTAAAACTAGAGAAGTAAATGTGTGTATGTGAAGTAAGGGGCCAGAATACAATACCAACTCAAAAGATAAAACTAAAAAAATTGAAAATAGAAAACAGCTCTTGAAATTGTCCACTATGGTTCATACCTGAAGGGAAGGTACAACTCCTCTCCATAGCTCTCTACATCAACCAGTCACCTTCGTGTACCGCCTCATCCTGGCTCCTATAGTATCAGTCGAGATGCTCGTCATTTGCACAAGACACAACAAGATGCAGGTGAATCCCATGTAGGGGTGAGTATAACAATACCCAGTAGGGACCTTGAGTCCCCCGAAGGTCTCTCAGAATTTCATAAAGGAAAAAAAACATGCATTATCTCAATCAAAAATCACAAATCAAAACACTCATATCAAACCATTAATACAACTCATAGTTCAGGAATAAATATGATTAGTCCTAAGGTATATCATTTTATTCTATAAGGAAGTTTTCACAACTGAACCAGAATGAATTTGTTCCATTATCGATCCACAAAGGGTCGTATGTCTCATATCTATGATAGGCTGCTCTAAGGATGGTCGTCACCGAGTCGCACATTACAGATCAACACATGATCTCTAGAATTCAGATCAATACATGGTATCTATGATGTTGATCCACTCAGGGTTACTATGATACTGAGGAAAACATTGTATCTATGTTGGAAATCCACACACGGTCACTATGATGTTGATCCACACAGGTTGTTATGATGTTGATCCACACAGGGTCACACTTCTGTTGACATCCACCCACTGGAATCTCCGCACTCAGTTTTCTTAACTTCTGTAGTATCTGCTTCCCAAGATATCAGTCATACATCAACTGCCACAACGTTCCACACTGTAGTAAACCAATGGACCGCCATTTCATAAGGGTTTCAATGCGAATGATGGTGCGTCTATTGAACGCCCGATCTGTGAGTTATAAACATTTTAGTGCTGAGTTCCTAGTTTTATTTGGGTTTGATCTAACCCAGTTGTAATATAACGTTCTCCAAAAATTAGTTGGAGTATCTCAAAATGACTGTATCATTCCCAGGATTCCAGTATTGTAGATGGTTCATCAAACATACATCTGGTTAGTGAGATACGACCTTTTAAGTGTATCTGCGCCAAAGAGGGTCGTCTGATCCGACCCGTCCGAGCCCGAACTAGTTAGGTCATACCGAGTGGCCTGCACCATGGTCTTGGCCCATTTGGATGTGGACTAGCCCCGAACTACCTCAGCTGGGCGAGGCCCTCTATGCAACCCGTCCTGGGTGGCTGGCGCGGTCCGCCCACAGGGTGGCAGACCCCTCTCCCGAACGACTTTGTTGTTCGGGTATTAAACCGGCATAGCAACATGGTTCTACCATCCTTCTAGTGGTACCCACGGGGTGTGGGTCCCTTCTCCTCTGCCACATCCTTGATGTCATGGCCTCCTCACTACGGCGCATGACGACGCACTGCCTTCCCCCAACGTGGTCGGTTGCCACTGCTGTCGCCACGTCTTGATGTCACTTCTCCCCTCTACGGTGCGCGATAGGGCACCGCCTGCTACCAATGTGGAAGGCGAATGTCAGCCGCTACTATCACCTACCAACGCTAGTCGCTGGTGCCTTCACACCGGTGCTGTGATGGAAGATCTTCTGTGGTCCACCGGGTTAGCATTAGTGGGGTTTTCCCTTCCGAACACGCATACGGGCCTCCTGGGCTGATTCCATTATTTCATGGATCCCAGATTTTAAATTCTGCCATGTTAGAAATCTGTCCCCAAAGAATGAGACAAATACCAAAGTGGTGGAGGGTCCGGGCCATGTTCATTTGGCCTACTCCCTCTATGTTTTCATTATATCAAGCAGGAGTAATTAATACAACATGAAAAATAATGACAATCCCTATTCAACATTTCCACGATTCACCATGATTCATGAATGCAGAAAATAAACAATTAACTTGAATTTAAACAAAACCCCTTCCTCATTATCAAATGTGGCATCACAGTTGTGGAAGAAGAACCAATGCTTGATGAAGCTTTCAGAGTTCATCAATCCTAGATCAATTCCTCCAACAAAATCTTTCAAGCCTATGTTCTTCTTTGGTGGAAGATGTCGCGATACTTCGCCAGAGGTTCCTCACTGACGTGTCAAAAAACCGAACTCTAGCCTCATTTAAATAGAGTTGGAAGGGTTATTAACACAATGATATATTAATGAAGTTCATTAATTATCAAACCTCTTAGTTCCTAATGGTGAGATTACAAAACAAGAGAGTTAATCCATTAAATTTCTTTAAAAATTAGTTGTCCTACCACCACCTCTCAACCGCTGGTAGAATAATAAAATAACAATTTTAAGTAATTTTATTATTATTTAAAATGTATGAAAACTTATTTTTGATTCCGATCAGTTGTGTTCGAAGTTAAGCCCTCTCAAGAAAATATTGGTACTATGAATTCAATGGTTCCCTTGAATTTTAAATCCGAGTACCAGTTCAAAATATTTAAAAGGACACCCATGCATTTATTGAAAGAACCTTAAAAAAAGTTCAAAAATCTGTTTCGGGCACACCGGTCCCCATAATTAAGCGACTTCAATTTTCACAGACTCATATTAGTCCCAAATAATGTAAAAATATTATTTTGAATTTCTAGGTCTTTACATTCTCCCCACCATAGGGGTATTTGTCCCCTAAAACTATAGTAAAACTAGGTGAACAAATGGGGGTACTAAGAATCTATCCGAGCCTCCTGCTCCCATGTGCACTCCTGGAGATTCTCGTGATACCAATGAACTATGACTAGAGTAATCGACCTCAAATTAAGGACATGCTCTTGTCGATCCACTATCTCCACCGGTAACTCCACAAACGTCACCCCATCGTCGATGTCTAGCTCACCCTAGTTGTTAACATCTGTGGGATCATGCACATACCTCCTCAGCCAGGAAACATGGATAACATTTTTCACCCAGTGCATATGTGGAGGAAGTTCTAGATAGTATGCCACCTCGCCTACACTGTTGAGGATCTGGAAAAGTCTTATGATCCTCAGAGATAGCTTTCCACCCCGGCCAAACCTCTTTAACCCTCGTCGGGGTGAGACTTGAAGGATGACATGGTATCCCTCTTCAAACTAAAAAAGTATCTGTCTCCTGTCGGCATAAGACATATGCTGGCTCTGTGGAGTCTTCATCCTCTCCTGGATGATCTGCACATTTGTCTTGGTAGCCTGTACAAACTATGTATCAATAAGTGCTAACTCCTCTAGGTCTATACAGTATAGTGGTGATCTACAAGGTCACCCATACATGGCCTTAAATGGATCCATGCTGATGGTGGAGTGATAACGTTTTTTGTATGTTAACTCCACTAGTGGTAGTTGGTTCTCCAAACTGTGGAAAAAAATCATGGACACAAGAACGAAGCATGTCCTCAGGTGTCTGAATGGTCCGATCTGTCTGAACAACTGTATGAGGATGGAAGGTGGTGCTTAAATGTAACTGATTCTTGAAGTAATTTTATAAAACCTTCAACACAAAGGATCTAAAACAAGCATCGTGATCTGAGACAATCGTCGTTGGCACCCTGTGAAGTCATACAATCTCATATTTGTAGAAGCATCCCAAACTCACTATTGATCCCTGCTCTCGGATCGGTAGGAAGTGGGCTGACTTGGTGAGTTAGTCAATGATTGCCCAGATGGAATCATGGCCCCTAGACATACATGGTATCCCTCTAACAAATTCCATGGAAATAAAATACCACTTCCACTCTCGTAGCTCAAATGGATGAGCTAAGCCCACAAGTACCAGATGCCCGACTTTCACTTGCTGACAAGTTAGGCATCATGATATGAACTCTGCTACCACTTTCTTCATCCCTGACCACCAGTCCTGATTCTTGAGGTCCTGAAAAATCTTCTCCACTCCAGGATATATCTCCAAAGGGGATGTATGAAAATCCCTCAACAGCTCCTCTTGTAGCATCACTGGTACCATAGTGCATCTTTTGAAGAGAATGACGTGCTCCCAACCTTCATAAAATATATTAGGGGAATATACTATGGATATCTAAGTATGTCGGGCCTCGATGTCTTTGTCCCCATGTTGTTCCTCCCTAACATGCTAAAGGAGTGGGGGAGTAACTTTCATAGAATGGAGGTAAGCTGCTCCATCAACATCCATGAAGGATAACCACATCGTGGCTAGATGCTCTGTCACCTTACCCATAAATCGTAGACCAGACTTCTTGTTTAGTGTGTCTACTACAACGTTCCCATTTCTAGGAGTGTATACTATCTCAAAGTCGTAGTCCTGGAGGAAATCTAGCCATCATCGATGCCTTAGGTTTAGGTCCTTCAGTGAGAAGATATACCTGAGACTCTTATGATCATAGTATACTATAAAACATTCTCCCATAAAGTAGTGCTTCCACATATTCAGTGCAAATACCAGTAATTCTAATTCTAGGTCATGGATAGCGTAGTTCTACTCGTGATGTCTCAAATGTCATGAGCTGTAGGCGATTACCACCCAATCCTGCGTCAGGAAACATCCTAGTACGGTCCCTGATCTATCACAGCAGACTACATACCCAACACCCTATTCTGGTAGCCTGAAGATGGGGGCACTGGTCAGTCTCTGCCTCAGATCCTAAATACTCTACAGGAATCTCTCCATCCACAATATGGGTGGTCTTATATTTATCAAAGATGAAAATGGTTATTCAAATATAGAAAAGTAGGGTATGAATATCTGGTAGTACCCATCCATTCCCAGAAAACTATGAACCTCAGTCACACTCCTGGGTAGATCCCATGTAATCACTACCTCTATCTTCAGTGGATCTATTAAAATGTCACCCTCTGAGATAATGAGCCCCAGGAAGTGGACTTCCCGTATCCAGAACTGGTACATAGAGAGATTTCCATAAGGCTATTGCTTTCGAGTGTATCCAAAACTATCTACAGGTGCATGGCATGCTACTCTGCCTACACAAAGTATATCAAGATGTCGTCAATGAAAACCACCACGAAGAGATTGAGGTAAGGCTGGAGGATATTGTTCATGAGCTCCATGAACACTATCGGAGCATTAGTTACACCGAAGGCCATCACCAAGAACTTATAGTGGTCTTACCGACATATGAAGGCTTTCTTCGGCACGTCCTCACATTGTACCCTAAGATGATGATAACCTGATATGAGGTCTATCTTCGAAAACCATCGGTCTCCCTTCATATGGTAGAAGAGATCATCAAACCTCAAGAGTGATTAATTTCTCTCCATGGTCACCTAGTTCTGGCATTGATATTCCACACAAAGCCTCAGACTCCCATCTTCCTTCTTGGTGGAAAAATTCATGGATTCTCATGGAGAAACACTGGGCCTTATGTACACCCTCCTCTACAAGTCCTCTAACATTACATGCAACTCACGAAGCTCCATGGGATCCATCTAATATTCTGGTGTAGATATAAGTGTCATTGTGGGGTACATGCTGATGTAGAAGTCTACCTCTCTGGGAGGAGGTAGTCCTAGAACATCATTAGGGAATACATCAGCATATTGGCCCACCACTACAGGATAACTCAGACTCCTCACATCAACTACTATGAGAGTATGGCTAGCCAACTGATGAGTGATCTGATGCACCCTCCTCCGAGAAAGTCCATTCTAAGATGAAAAGGTTACCTTCTATCTGGTTAAGAAAAATATGGTCCCATCCTCATAAGAACACCACAATTTGTGCCTAAAATATTCAATATGGTAATGAACTATGGATAACCAGTCCATACATGTGTTGACATCGTAAGGCCATGATGTCGCTACTAGAAGATTCTAGCTAAATCTCTCACCTCCTAGAGTAATCTCACACTGCCGATACTAGTTTGTAATCAACTAATCCTCTCCCAGAAGATTTTCTAATCGCAAGGATCATGCCAATGGATCTAACAGAATATTTGATCTTTGAACGAAACTCATTGAAATTAAAAAGTGACTCTCACATATGTCTCTATGTACTTTATCTTCGGTGGAGTAGAAACATATCGTACCTCAAATAATATCTGGAGAACCATGGTTGTAGGACTCAACTACCTATAGCTGAGCTCGTCCATGTCTGCTTTCCCCCTATGGTTGGGGAAGACATCCTAGAGGTGGTGGAGGTAGAACCTCCAATTGCCGTCCACCGCCTACTTCATGACCTTCTCCTCTGCCACAACTTCCGCCCTACAGACGTCCTCGCTTTAATCTATACCTATTCCTTGTAGGTCCCTCAATCATCTGCTAATCATTGGTATAGTGGGTTGGGCAATTGTGAGCCATGTGGATCTGCCCACCGCATGTGAAGCATAGTATTCTCCTCTGCAGGCCTACTCTACCTCGTGAGCTCTGCACCTCTGACCCTACTTCCGGTGGTCATCCATTGGAAGGTATAGCCCTCTTAGACCACTACATAATCTTCCTCCTGCCAACTATATATGACTCAGCTACAAGCCACCCAATGGTGGATCACACCGTCAGTTCCTATTCTACTAAGAATCTCTCCAAAAATAACGCTCACGCGATCACTCTAGCCTACGTCGAGTTATTGAGCGATATAATTTATGCTATGATACCTCACCAAAGACCATATTCAAAGGTTCAATCCCTCATGAAATGGTTTCTTACCATGTCAATGGATTAGCACGAGAGGTCAGTGAATCTCACCGATTACTGGGATACTGTCAGGCTGCCTGTAGTAAGTGCAACAACTCTTGAATACGCACAGAGCGTAGTGTGGCTGGAACGAAGTCTTCCCTAAAGAGTCACTAGAAATCCATCTAGGTTAGGGTCACCTCATCGTGTAACTTGAGATTCTAGCTCCACCATCTCCCTACTGATCCTTATAAGAGTCTATCAGCTAGGATCACCATCTAATCTACTGCTGTCCCAACTAGGCAGAAAACTCTAGCCATAACCTCCAGCAAGTCCTCAACTTCTTGAGGATCTATCTCGGCTCAAAACCTTAGAGGAATCTACGGATGGAACTCATGATACACAATAATTTGGTATGCATCGTCTTCTAGTGGGGCTGGTGGAAACTGGTTCCTAATGGGTGGTGCTTCTGTGGGTGAACTACCTAAAGATTCCATCACCGTAAGAGGTCCCTGCACCGAAGCCTCGCCGATTGATATGTTGTTATCATGAGCTCTCATTGGAATCCTTGCTGGCTATCTAATTGGTGGAATCATGAAATGAACCAGGTGCACTACGTTCAATAAGTTATACCAGGTGACCTGACTTGAAAGAGATCAAAAGTAATAACATTTCCAAAACAAACGCAATATGTGTTTTTCTACACTGAGTCAGAAATCACAATTTAGGGTCATGGTGTATGGATATGTCAGCCGCCACACCAAAACTGGACTCCCTGAACTGAAAACCACACTCAATACAAGTTACACTATTACTCCATTGGAAGGAATAGAGTTCCATTTCTTCGGTAGAACCGACTCCTCTGATTCCACTTTATCACAACCCGTCCCCCGGGGTCCATGCTGTGACTACCCCAAGCCCGATTTCCCTAGGACAGAGGTTGTCGACTAGCACTGAAAAGGCATATCCCTAAAATGGGAAGGAAATTCATTTAAACCTGTATAAAAACATAGTCTGAGAACACAAAAAGACGCAATTATGATGTAAAAATGTTGTAGTAAACATGTTTACTTTAAGTAAGGGGCCAGAATACCAGTCAAACTGAAAAGATACAACTAAAATAGAAAAAATAGAAAACAGCTCCTGAGATCATCCATTAAGGTTCATACCTAATGGTTAGGTACAAAGTGTCTCTAAAGCTCTCCACATCATCCATTCACCTCTGTGTACCGCCTGTTCCTAGCTCTTATAGTCTCAGCCGAGCTGCTCGTCATCTTCACAAGACACAACAATGTGCGGGAGAAACCCATGTAGGTGTGAGTATAAAAATACCCATTAGGGACTCCATGACCCATGAAGGTCTTTAAGAATTCCAAAAAGGAAAACCACAAAGCATGATCTCAATAACAATGCACAAAGGAAAAGACTCATCTCAAACCAGGTATACAACTCAGTGTTTAGGAATTAAAGATGATTAGTCTTATGTTATATCATTTTATCCAACTATGAAGTTTTAACAATTGAACCATGAAGAAGTTTTCCTTTGTCGATACACACAGAGTCATATGTCATAAATCAACAACGGGACGCTCTAAGGATGGTTATCATCAGGTCGCACACTGCTGATCCACAAAGGGTTTCTAGAAAGATGATCCACACTGGGACTTTATGATGCTGATCCACATAAGGTCGTAATGATGTCAATCCACACAGGGTATCTATGATTTTGATCCACATAGGGTCTCTCTGTTGATTATCCTGATAGTCTCTCTATGATTCTTATCAAAATAGGTTCAATATGATGCTAATCCACACAGGGTTGTTCTACAGTTGACTGCCAACCACAGGATTCACCGCACCCTGTGCAATTGAGTTCTGTAGTATCTGATTATTGAGATATCAGTCAATCCTCAACTGCCATGACATTTCAGAAAGGATTATCCCAAAAGAACTGCCATGTCGTAAGTGTTCCAACGCGACAGATGATGTATCTATCAAACTCCCGGTCTATGAGTTATAAGCGTTTTAGTGCTGAGGGCCCAATTGGATGCAGGTTCGATCCAATCCGGGCATACTCAAACTTTCTCTAAAACTCGTTTTGAGTATATAAAAATGAAATTCTCATTACAAAGATTCCATTACTCTAGAAGGTTCATAAAATGGACGTATGGTTTGTGAGATACAAGATTTTAAGCGTATTTGAGCTGAAGAGGGTGTGGGTTTGGTCCGACGTGACTCGCTCCGCCCTGGCCTGACCCGACCCGGTTCAGGGAGACCCAACAAAATCTGGTTCCCACTAGTCCTGGTTGTCTACCATGGTCTGCCAGCCTGGTGGCAGACACCTCTCCCGAATAGCATTGTCGTTCAATTATTGAACCGGCAGTGCCACATGGGGCCGCCCTCTTGCCAATGAGACCCGTGGGGCATGAGTCTCTTTGCCTCTCACGTGGGTACGATGTCCTAGCCTCCTCCCTACATAACATGAAGGTGTGATTCCTATATCCAATGCAGCCAACCGCAAGCTGGGAACCCCTACTTCCGTCACGGCTACCCTCTACGGCGTGCGATGGTGTGCCGCCCACTACCACCATGACTAACTAATGATGGCCACTTCCACCGCCAGTTGTCAGCATCGGTGCCATAGTTGAAGATCTTCCACAGGCTACCAGGTGAGCCCCGATGGTCTTTTTTCCTATATGAACGTGCCTACTAACCTCCCGTGTTGATGTCGTCACTGTGTAGCTCCCAGATTTGAATTTCTTCCAAGTTGAAAATTAGTCCCTAAAGAACGAGACAAATACTGAAGAAGTAGAGGGTCCATTCCTTTTTCCTTTGGCCCACGGCCTCCATAGTAGCATTATATCGAGCATGAGTAATTAATAAATCACAATAAATAATGAAAAACCCCATTTAAAACTTCTTCTATTCATAATGGTTGAAGAAGGTAGAAAAGAAACAATTCACTTGAATTAAAAAAAACCCCTACCTCAGAATCCGAGGTGACATCACGGTTTTGGAAGAAGAATCAACACTTGATGAAGTCGTTGTTGTTCTTCGATCCTAGATCGATTCCTGTAATGACATCATTTGAGCCTCCATTCTTCATTGGTGGACGATGTCATAGTACATCACCATAGGTTCCTCACAGATGTGTCAAAAATCCAAACCCGAACCTCATTTAAATAGAGGGTGAAGAGTGATTAACACAATGAGAGATTAATGAGTTTCATTAATGAATAAAACTCTTAATTACAAATGGTGTGTTTACAAAACAAGAAATTTTTTCCATTAAATGGCTTGACAACTCAGCGGTCCCACAACCACCACTCAACCAATTGTAGAATAATAAAATAAAAATTTTATGTCATTTTTTTATTCTTTAAATTGTTTGAAAACTATATTTTTCACCCAACCGACTGTAGTCGATGTTATGCCTCCATTAGAAGAATCTTGGAACTGCAGATTCCATGGTGCCATCAGATTTTTAATCTGAGCACCGGTTCAAAAGATAGAAAACACCGCCCGTGCGTTTACTGAACATACCTTAAAAAAGTTCAAAAAACCGTTCTGGGCACACTGGGTCTCGGAATAAAACACCATAAATTTTTACCAACACGTATTAATCCCAAATAATTTAAATATATATATATTTTTAATTTATGGGTCATTTCACTTGGTGTGTGTGGGGGGGGGGGTCTATCAAGGGGTTGTCTGATTGTGGCGTGGTGTCCTAGTGTAAAAAAATTAATTAAAAGAGGCGGAAGTTTAGGAGAAATTATTGGACTACCCCTACACATTAGGATTAAATTTCAATTAGGGGTGGTTCTAACTAACCATAATACACACTTAGGATTAGAATCAGTTATGACTTCCCCTATTCTATAATATTTCAGATAATTTAATGTTAAATTAGAGGGGGTTAACCTCCCCCCTCATTTAACCACCTCTAACAAGAAACCTATTTTACTAGAGCTTCCCTAAAACCACCTCTAATTAGAGTACGTAGCCACTTTAATGACAGTTATGGTTAACCACCTCTAAAATATTTAGTGCGGGTTAAAACCCCTTATAAATGAAAAAATAACCCCTTTTAATCCCTATGTTTTTTTAGTTGGGGTGATCCATGGGATTTTATAGTTACCCTGGCTAGTTGTGATGAAGTAAAAATATCCTAGCTAGTGATTATCTGGGATTTATTTTGGGGCACTAACAGGATACACTGGTGGGCCTCAGATATATTGTCGATATTAGTGATTGAATCCTTGTCTAGTTATTTATTTTTTGGATACCCCTGGTGGGCTATCCTACTGGGTTCCGCCACATTGGGAGTTAGTATAGGCACTACCTCTTCTATATCCCATTTTAGAATCATGGTACCATGTCTATGATGATGACCAAAATCAATGGGATCCCTCCTAGGATGCTTCTAAGTAATTTTTTTGACATGATGATTTTCTTTATCCACCTCCTTGAGTTAGGGAAGGTATGCATTATTGTGATGTTGGTATAGGACCCCAAAGTGTTTGAATGTGGCAACAAGGGAAACATCATATCCTGTGGCATATCATGGGATAGTCACCTAATGGTAATTCATCCTCCAACTGACTTCATGAGCCAATTATGGAATCAGGATGGAGCTGTTAATGTGGTACTTCTAAACTATGAAGTTTACCAAATGGTAATGGAAGTGGTGTGTTGGTGAAATCAAATGTTAGGGCCTCAGGGCCAATGGAGGTTGTCCAGTGATATTGGAACCCATTATTACATTTTGTGATGTTATTTTTATTTCATGGAATTTGAAATGTCTAGAAGAGGAAACAAGGAACCTTATTAGTAATACATCATATATAAGAGTACATGTTCAATCAATAACCTTCACAGTTTAATGGATAAATATATGATCTCTTTTTTTGAAAGGTTTAATGAATTAAAACGAAACATGTTGAGATCACCATTTTATTGTGCAATGACCATAGAACAAATGGGCCGAATGGGAACTAGAAAATAAGGCTTTTTTAACCTATGAAAGGGATGGAAGAGTAAAAGAATATCACATCGGTGTCCACATTTTTTACATTGGGAAATAGATATTGATGGGTTTTAGGCCTGATAGATTGATTGATTATGGGGGGGGGGGGGTTTAATGCCTTTACCAATCATTTCCATCTGGTTTCCCATGTTTTAATAATCCTTAGAAACTCCCAAAATTTCCCACATCCATAATGGAGTAAAGAACTTATTTCCAAAGGCAGTTTGTCATTTTGGTTTTCACATACAACGGCGCTTAGAAACTCACATTGGTGGATATAATAAGAGGCTGGCCTCATTGCATCCTTGGGGCGGGGGGGGGGGTGATGCATACTATGAGACTAACTTATATATTTAATATATGTTCATGTAATCATTCCTAGGATCAGATAAAGGATTGGTTACCCCTATGAAAATTACTTGATGATGAACATGTATGGATAGAAACAATTTTCCGCATATCATAGGTTCTCTATGACTATCTTATTTATTTATGATGCTTTGGTTTATGGACATGTTAAGTCTCTCTATATTTTATTGTCATCAAGGGGACTAGTTGGTATATTGGTGACGAGATTGATCCTATATGGGGATTCCTATTGGTCCAATGAAAATAGAATTCATACCCCAAATATCTCATTTACTATAGATTAAGGATGTCTGACTAGACCCATCCTTGCAGTTTAACCTCATGCAGTAAGGATGAAAATATTGGTCTTAGACCACAGTGGTGCATCCTATGTATCATATTTGAGAATGAAATCATGGTATACATATTTATTATAATCATCATATTTTTTATGATACATATGTCAAGAGAGGAACTATACACGACTTATCCGTATAATACTGCCCTAGATTTCATCATCAAGAGTGTGACCCTTTTCAGTGGACATGAGATGTAATGACACTTACATCCCAATGGTGACGCCACCTTTATGAAATCTCATCACATTATTGGTACAATCATTTCCCGTCTCTAAGTCCACATGATACATAATTAGGGTGAGAAACAAGAGAAGAAAGTAAATTGGGAATATTATATGAAAAGTTATCTGTATGAGTGTTACAAATTTAATTTTCCCTTTGATAAGAATGATTTCTCATTTATGGATGATGTTGTATTGATATAAAGTCTTATGAAATATTCCCACATATATGGTTTTAAAACATGAATCAGAGTCACAATAGTTCATTTCATCCCAAACATGTTGATGTCTTTGAGGTACTTGAGGGAATAATAATGGCTAACACATAAAATTATTTTGATGTATGATCCCACTTCTCATCCTCTTATCGACGAGGAAGAGTGTCCATAGAATGGGAATTATTGGATTTCGATGGTTTAATTGTTGGATACAGGAGGTGACATACACTTCCATGTAGGCCCATTGGAGGTTGTTCCATAGGAATGTGTCACATGTATCTAGTTTGGATATGAATTAGAATTCTCATAGTTCAGTTGCACCTTAACCTGTTGATGGGATAAGTTATGTGGTCATGTTTGGAGACATTATTGCTATCCTCAAGGTTTTAGGAATGTTAGGTGATTATATCATGATGGATTTCCTATTGATCGGTGATTACACTCTGAGGCTACAATTTGGAACACTCATTATCTATATTCTAGGGGATAAATAGAGATGACAATAATAAAATGTCTGTTAGAGATCATGACGCCAATAGGGTCACACAAGTGTTTAACATTAGATCCTAAAGGAAACTTCCCTTATAAAATGGGTATGAAGCTTAAGGTTCATGGATAGAATCCATAGGATATGAGTCCATGTGGGCCTGTGGAAAATCTTTGACATGCTATAAGGGGTCTTCCTGACATGTCTCGGCAGTCTAATAGACAAGTCTCGATTTCCAACTTGACATGTTTGTGAAGTCAATATATTATGGTAGACATGTCCAAGGGTGTCTTCCTGAAATGTCTATGTGTCTTCACATTACCGAATCTAACATGACTCTGATTTTTTCCATGATCAATGTGGATGATATTATGCTCTTTCAAATGATAAAAATACTTTTCTTAGACTCCTTTACCTAAGTAAAGAAAACATGTCCAAGATGATTCACATAACAAATACAGACTTGTCCAATGCCTTTCCCATGATCGAAGCGGAGATGTTTCTCTATTGTCACATGATCAACCTAGCATGTCTTGGATTCCTTCACCTGAGTGAAGTAGGCAAGTTAAAAGGTTTCTACATGATCAAAGAAATAATGTCAATAATCTATCATGAGGTCGACTAAATTTTTATAGATCCTATCTTGTGATAATGTAGACATGTCAAGGGGTTATCACCTAATCCACTTGTCTTGTCTTCAAACTGCTATAAAAAATAGTTACATGTCAATTAGTTGCCACGAGATTTACCTAAATTGTCTTTGGACTATCACATGAAAATTATAACATGTCAATAAACCATCACGAGAGCATCCTAAATTTTTGAAGAATTTTCTAGTGATTAAAGTGGCATGTCCTAGGTTACCGAATGACATCACGATATTAGTTAGGAATCATGAAATCTTATGACCTTAAACTCTTCACATGGTAGGGTCTCATAGGCTTGTTTATGATATTGTGTCCATCCAGGTGTTGGAGTAGCATTATATAATAGATCCGTCCTTGGCCTTTTGTACATCGATTTTCTATGGAGGAATATATGGCTAAGAACTCGTATTGGTGGCACATGTCTTGGGGAATGAAATGAAAATGAGGGTATATGACCACAAGTCATTATTCATGCTATATTCAACATTATGTTGAGAAAACCAAACAATTCTAGATTACATAGGTGACTCTCATGACCCTCAAGAGGTATTGAGATTGGTTGATCCAATTTATATAGAGGCTTCCCATTGGCATCAAAAGCATGGATGAGGGTGTGTGTTGCAAGGTGAAGAAGGTAACACTGAAAATAAGTTGCATGTCCATGGTTTGTGGGTTGTATGGACAAGGACCCACAACACCACATAAAATAGGGATTGCGGGTCTATTGTTGCATGATTGGAGACACCAACCTGGGTCTCACGTGATTGAAGGGTACTGATCTTGGAACACATGAATTATAGGATCATCTGAACCAAAAATAACCATATAGTATTTATCCTCTATTTAAAAGGGGTATTTATTGGCTGAAGGCGGCCGAGGATGGAACCAATTTGCATGCGGAAGAAGACGCTTGTGTTTGATGAGGTAGTGGAAACATAGCGGGATCATCACGCATCAACAATATGGCTTCACGTGGTCTTCATTCTCTCGATATTATTCTAAACCAACACAAATCATCTTATGATAATTCCATATTAATTCTGAAATAAACTCATATAGAATATTGAAGGTCCGACAATCGTTCAAACCAAACAAAAATTTCCTTGATTGTCTTCTTTTCGATCACGTGATCAAAATATGATCATGTGATGGCTTCACACTTTATTGGAATCTCTCTTGACTGGTTATTTCATTGGGATCTATTATTTAATGCCGTGAAAAAGGAATTTTCATGTATTACTTTTGTTCAATTCAAGATTTTTAGAATATCAATCAAAGGAATTTAGATTTCGGCGATGTCGAGTGAGCATCAAGAATGTCTTGAGATGTCAAACCATGGTGACAAGAGGTTGAAGATGGAGTTTATAATTGTGTGGGAATTGATTTCTTTGTAATATGAGGATCACGGGCTTTGAATTCACCATAGTGGATTTAAATGGATGACTACCATCATATAGATAGAGCAGCTGAGATTATGCATTGATTTTTAAATCATGGGAGAATACAACCCACTGCTTGTGCCCCACATCGAAATCCCAATATTCCTTTCCCCCTGTATATCAAAAATTTCGTGACTATTGTTCTGTTTAGCAGGAAATTAGGATTGGAACTTTTACCGCCAACACACACCTCAGCCCTATGGGCTCTTGACCTACTCTGTTTGTTCCCTTTGGCTCGTGCACCTTGAGCCCTTCACATTGGAAGACCTGTTATTTTTGGGCACCACGCACTATCTTTCGGTGGTTGCCCAACATTTAAATCTCATATAATGATTTATTATGTATTTATCTCATGCAATTTTCAATACATTGGGGAATATATAATTCCTGGCCACACCTGTCCCTAAATGCCCAATGAATTATTATTATATTGAATGATAAATTTAATTCATGAAAAATATTCCTAATAAATAAATATATGTCCTGAATAAATATATCGAATATTATTTTCCCCCACCGAAATATATAACATTCAATGTAAAACATTATCTATACAAATGATATATGATTTAAGATATAATCTTACCCATGATAAATAATATTGATATTTACGATAAATGTAATGTCCAGTGATCACAAGAAAGTGAATATCTCACGGTAAAGTTAATGATTACCAAAAATAATTTAGAAAGATAATTTCATTACTTTCACTGGTCAAACTGATCAAAATCATCCAGGAGAAGGATTAAGGATGGTATGATTACCACATATCACTAATTTATTATATGTAAAAGTTGGGGTTGTTGTCGTTAATAAAAAAACCCATAAAATGATCATTAGAAAAAATTAATGAGAAATATATCCATTTAACTTTCAAAATACATTTTAAAACAACTATATGTATCAATAACATTAAAAAAATTTCCCCTTTAAACATGTAAAGGAAAATTCAATAAAATTTGTGGTGATGACGAATAGACTATTCCGATTATGATGATCACATCAAGAAATTGTAAATTTTACATTTTTGTATGAAAATACAATTGTATATTGTTTTGAAAATTATAGGGAAATGATATTTATTTTTTAAAATCAAATTATAGGTAAAAATTAAATTAAAAAATCATAGTAACAATATTTTAAAACATATTTTGAAGACAGTGTTTTGGAAGAAAAAAATTTCCCACTCAAGAGAGAAATAAATTCAGATTTTATTAAAAATATTTTCTCAATCATTTTAATAACTACCAATAAGATAATGATACAATTAATTGAACACAACATGACAAATCATAGGCATAGGGACCCAACCCTAGTATAATGGAGTCAGTGTAATCTTTATCATATTGGTTTATGATATAAATAATTACATCTTAAAGGACTCAATAGTTTGGTAATATTGGTAAACAAGATACATACTTCTTTATTACATAATATGTCAAAACAAAAATTAAAACATATTTTTTGAGACTAAATCAATTTCATCTAGCATATATTTCCTATCAAACATAGTACACATCATGGATTCTTGACAAAGGAAAAAATTAATGGTGATGTCAAATTCTCTGTAAAGGTTAATTAAATCAGAAGCTATCATGAATCAATAGAATATAACCATTATGGAAAGGTAAATTATAGAACAAAAATATAATTTATGTAACTTGATTACATGAATATATAAATGATATTGAATATAGAAAGGTACAAAGTTTAAAACACATATCATTTAATTAATAAAATAAGAATTTCTTACATCCAGAGATAATATCATTGACATAATCTCTTAGATAATAATAATAACTAAATTCTCAATGGTGGTATTGATTAATTATTTGACATCATCTTTCAAAAACATGATACATATACCCACAATACCTTTAACAATATGGTTTAAAACTACAAGTACAAACTTGTTTACATTGGTAAACTGATTTTTTTAATTAGACCTATCCGTGCATCGAGTGTCTAAATAAATTACGGGCCCCGCCCGGATCTACATCTGTAAATAATTCCTCATATATAAAATAATATATTTAATTGATGAATAATATTTGTTATCATCAAATATTTGTATTGATTAATGGGTACAGATTTATCAATATTTCCCCATTCAATGAAATAACCTTCAATGTAAGCACTATATATAAAAATGGTATAATTTTTAGAATATAATAATATTTACCATACAATAATATAGATATTTTAGGTAAATTTAATTTCTAATTAAAACTTATTACAAGAAATTTATTATTTCAAAATAATGTTAAAAACACAAATGAAATCTAGATTGCAAAATAACATTTAGAACATTGTAATTTCCAAGTCAAATATCATTCGATGAAAAGATTCAAAGTGAAATTTAAAATTCCATGAATTATGAATGAATAATTTCATTACATTTCATGAGATGTATTATATACACCATATAAATGTGAATTGGTGCATAATAATAAATATGACCCAATGGAATTTAAATTGGGGAAAAATTCCTTACCTCATGTATCATTTTGATTTAACATGCATTAACTTCCTTTATAGTTGTTTTGAACATGTTATTAACATTCAATAGAACTATATCACTATTTATAATATCATATGTGATCATTTTATAACATATTATATCCCTATTTATTAATACGCATTCCTTGTTTTGGGTGTTAGTTTCCTTGTTTTCTTATGTGTGTTTTATCATTAAAGATCATGTTCTCTCCAATATTATATTGATCCATCACATCCATAATAAAAACATTAAATAAGTATCATATTTTATATCAATTATTCTCATAAAAACAACCATGAATGATTGTTTTGAAAAATTAAGAATGCTAAATTCATGGAGTCTGTAGGTCATATTTGCACATGAGTAATGTTACTATTTTATAGTCATCATTATGGAAAGATGGTAATATAGTATATTATATACTTTTATATATCATCCATGTCTTTCGGTGATGAAAAAAGAGTTGTATCTCTACATTAAGTCCCTAGTCAACATGTTCACTAATGATGTTATCATCATTATGTGAGTGAAAATGTAAAAAATAAATTGATATATTACCCTCACATATTGATAAATATGCCATTAATATCATAATTATTTCTTTTTTATCACATATACTAATTTAATTTATTCTTATAACCTTCCATGTGAAGCATTAGTGAATGAAGAATCACTTTAACTCATGATGATGTAGTGCCCTGTACACACTGGAGATGTTACCAAATCTCTTAGAAAATCAAAGGGAAAAACATTATATAGTTTATAATGAATGTATATATATATTTATAATTAAATATCATATATATAATTTACATCCATCATCATAAAAAATTGTGAAAGGTGGTAATATAAGATTGAATGATATCAGTTTTTGAGGTTGTAGTGTGTCGTACACACCAACGATGATTTTGTAACCCATTTAATGAAATTGGAGATGGTTATATGTCATTAAAATACTATAAAAACATCCAAATATATGTAATATTCTGATAATTTTATAGTATCAACATTTAATAAGATTTTATTGAGGTGATGGAAGAAATAATATGAAGACGTTCATTGAAATATGTTACACTTCTTCAAGTATCCTCAGGATTAAACTAAAGCCTTACCAGGTTGGATTTATTGCAAAAATGAGGCTTCTACGATGAGCGGATGTATTTTGGGAAGTCATATGGGATAGTAATGGCCAAACCAAATAGGTTTTTTGGTGTGAAGAAGATAGAAGAGTGGGTGGATTTTTATATGTGAGGTGAGTGGCACACATGTATTTTATTTAAACGATTCAATAATTAAATGGTTTCTATCAGGGAAAAATACTCCAAAATGGTCCATTATTGAACCTAAAAGATATAATGTGGAAATATTTCTATAAAAGGTGTGTTTGAAAAAAAATTTAAGGTCATCAGTAACCCTTATCTTCTTATATTATCTCCAGTTAAATCCATTTTTACCTCAATAAGAAAATGATCAAACTTTTACTATGTTTTTATATCAAAATTAAATATGAAAATGACTACATTGAATTATTTATTATTAATGTAAATATATTTTAAATAATTAAAATATAAAACAAATTTAAAATATAATTCAACAATATAAATAATTTAAATGAAAATGAAATTTTCAATTAAAATTCAATGGTTTGAAGATTAATTTAAAAAAAAAATTAAATTTTTTAAAAAAACCATCGTATCCTACTGTTGATACCCCAGTTTCAAAAATAAATTTTATTTCTCCAAATAAATATGATACATATCGTAAAATTGTAATTTTAAATTATGTGCAGAAATTATGATTATACCATCTTTTGGAAGAATACAGTTTTTCAGGAAACATTTCATTTTATTTTAACTTATTCATATTTTACATCTATCAACTAAATAAAAAATAAAAATATGTAAACTATGTTTCATAATAATTTATTTAATCATATTAATACAAACCATTATAATTTATTTATGAAAACAATCATATGAAATATTAATATTTGTATAATATATCAAAATTCATTTAAACTATGTATTTCATGCAACACAAGCTAAAATCGATGTTGATTGTAGTGAATGCTAAACTCAATGTTACATGTAATTAAAGCTATTGAAGAGATTGCATTTATTTAAAATTAAATATATCACAAATTATTGTACTTTTATATTATATTCTATACTTGGTGTTTCATGTCATATATGATATCAAATATGATGTTCATGTTTTGAAATTTCAGGATGTTACATTCTTCCCACCATAAGTAAATTATATCCAGAAAATTTAATTTTGAACATATTAATAAAGGTTCTAATATTTGATCATTATTAATTTTCAAATCCCATATCATAAAAAGAAGTTAATATAATATCTTTATAATAAGAGAGAACGGGGATTACATGGATCATATGAAATAACACATAACTAGGTTCCAACACAGTATAACATTGATAGAAAGAGATGATATGGTCATGGAAGTAAAGCGTAACTAATTATAGTGATAAATTGAGGCCATTAATCAAAATAAATTTAATGATAAATTTAGTTATAATGGCCTCAAAATAAAAAATATCTAATGATTTAGAATACAATCTGATTTATCAGATATAAATGTTATAGGATATTTTTTATGATCCTTTTCCTAAAGTTGACTAATTATTTTTCTATGTAAGAATACAAGTAAATATACTTAGATGATACATTTATAATTTATAAGAATAATTTAACCCTATTTTTTTCTTTGATCAATTACCAATTCATCACTTATTCCCTGAAATAAACATACAAATACAATTTTTTAATTCACTATGCACTACAATTAAATTTTAATAGATCATAAGATATATAAAAGTGTGGAAAATATTTCTATATGTCTAAAAATATTTTCCAAATTTCATGTGGTAATATATTGTATACTAATAATCATAAATCCCAAAATAATGATGTTGGACATTAATATCTAAAACAACACCCAAGGTTCAACTTGAAAAATTTCATAAATGGTCAACCTTATGGCCTTGCAAAAGATTAATATCTGTTAATTTAGAATGGTGGTCCCCCAATTTTCAAAATTAACTTATCATTAATTCCAAAAAAAGTATGAAGTATCTAAAAATAATCACATACCAAATATGTGAAAACATTAATCATTTATTCTCTAAAAAAAATTTAATTACCTAAGTTACCATGAAATGTTATTGAAAACATGTATTCTTAGTTATTATTTAATTAAAACAAAGATTATTGGATATAATCCTTAAATAAAAAATGATATAAATTCCACCAAGCATATACAACTTGGTCAAAAATCATTCATCTGTTCCCAGGGTGTTTGTACTATCCAATTTACATTATCCATATCAATCATCTCTTTATCCAAACATAATTATACTAACCATAGGAACATACTATCGGTTTTCTTTCCCCAAAAAATGTTTTTAAAAATGTTCATCTTTCCAAAAAATCCTTTTTCTTGGTCACATGTATTGTTCGATATTCACTTAAAAATTCATAATGAAAAATTTCAACAGTATAATCATTATACAATTAATAGTTCTAATAACCAGGATATCATTGAAAAAATAATAAAATGACATAATTTTTTAATCCAAAAACAAACACATTAATCATTAATCTTCTTATATGGTTAGATAATAATCTTTACCATGATCTATTAGCTTCCTTTAAGGTATATTCCTTTGATTCTTGTGAAATTTATCTATGTAGCGTTTAGTCTCCTTATAATATACAAATAATAAATATGAATATATTTTCGTATGATTTTAATCAAATGAACTGTGGCCTTCTTCTACAAATATTTATAAAACTCCGATTCCATTTATGAAAGAAGTAGTTTATTTCTTTCCATACTTATAACTTTTTGAAAAATCACCCTTTCCAATCTTCCCATTATCCGTCTTTTACCCTTCCATCATCTCCACCCCTTTATTCCTTTAAATACAAAATACATAAATAATTATTTATATTCCCTTATAGAACATGATACTATGTCATTATACGATTATAATAACTGGGAGACTAGTTCCCTTTAAAAGTTTGACTTAAACACTTCAACTAAAAGACCGTTATACATCTTCTGATTAGGTGCATTAATGCAGTACAAATCCCTTCTACTATGAACAATTTATAAATGATGAAATAAAATATATTAGGGAAAATAATTACAAATAATATTGTTTAATATCAAAACTATGTAAATACATTACAAAAATTGATTTATTTTCAAATAAAATCTCATAGTCATTAATAAAATCTCTTTGGGGATATCTCAATTTTGACCTCCTTAAAATGGTTTAAAAATAAAATGTGATTTATCCTAAGACTGTCCCCTTGTAGTGTCAAACCAATTGTGAAGTATGTACTATATTTTTTCACCAGGAAAAAAATGATTCATGCCCAATGCATCCTTTTCAGAGTTACTACCCCTAGGTACATATATGCTAGAATCAAATCCAGTTTTATTATCCAATCATTGATTTATTTTTTAGGATAAATCAAATAATCTATTCCTTAAAAAATAATTATCTTCTTCTATACTTGTCGTCAATTTCTATCATAGGGTTACAATCCCTAATATTTATTGTCCAAAAATCTAGTTTCTAAGGATTCTATTGAAATTCAACTTATACCAACTTTAGCGACCCTAACCTGAGTAGACTAGTGGAAGTGTCTACTTTATTAAATTTGTTTAAGATGTCAGTAATAACATCTGGAAGGACCGAATAGTTTAGTATCATTCATAATGTAGATATATCTTATAATCATAAATTACATTTGAATACATAATATACAACATAATTGTTTCCACCATAACATTATTCCATCTAACATACACCTCCATATCTAATATAGTGCACTTTATGGATTCTTGAGAATAAGAAAAATAAGGTTGAGGTAAAATGATTAGTAAGGGTTATGTAAAATGGAATATATTTGGAATAAATAATTAATAATCAATATATAATGGTAAATCATTGAAGAAATATTCCATTCAAGTAATTAATGCATGAATAGGTAATTGATAATCTATATGGAAAGGTAAAAAACTCAAAACAAATTCCATTTAATCAATAAACTAAGAATGTCATGCATCCAAGGATAATATTATATTGAAACTATCATTGATAAAAATAATAACATAATTATCAATGAATGTAGTGTCCAATTATTAGACATCATGTATAAGCAACATGATACATCTACCTTCAAGACCATTCATTAGACGGGTCAAACTATAGGTCAAAACACATTTAACTTGGACAACTAATTTGTCTCATGAGATCTGTCGATGCATCTAGGGGATATATATATATATATAATGACCCCTACCATTCACATAATTTCCATTACATTTATCATATATTTAATAATAAATATAATTCATTAAAGGCACACTATATCATAAAACATCCGCATAGAGTATTGATCACAAATTTACCAATATTTCCTCACTAAATCAAATAACATTCAATGTAAACATCTTATGTAAAATTAGTATATATTTTAGGCCATAATAATATCAATCGTACAATAAAATGTACATTTATGGTAAATTTAATTTCTAATGAAATATGATTATAAGAATTTATTTATTTCAAGAGAAAGTAAATAACTATGAAAAATGTGGGACTAGACAATAAATGTTTTCACATAGAAATATACAAGTGAAATCCTATTTTTTTTAATTAATAAAATAAAAAATTTAAATTCCATGATGAATTAAGGAATCGTGATATTAAATATCTATATTTTTTGTATATACACTACATAAATGTTAATTGGTAAATAATAACAATTAAATCTCAAGGAATTTTAAATAGGGATGAAATAACTAACCTCACACTTCATTTGGATTGAATTTTACTTATCCGTTTTATAGTGGTTTTAAACATGTTATTAACATACATTAAATCTATAATAAAATTTATAACATTAAATGTGACCCTTTTTTAACATATTATCACCCTTTCATAAATAATCATTCACAACATTCATTCATTAATATCTTAATTTCCTTCTTATCTGATGCACATTTTTTCATTAATGATTCAATTATATCACAATAATTATCATTTTTACCTCAATGTTTCTTTTAAAACCAATCATGAAATATGGTTATGAAAAATGAAGTCTGTTATAATCATGGAGATGATCAGTTGTAGATATGCATGAGTAACATTTTTTTTCAATGGATCATTATGGAAAGAAGGTATGTAATATGTAATCTTTCATTAATGACAATTATATCATATATAAAATATTATATATATTTATAAAAAAATAAAAAAAATAAAAAAATAATATATATATATATATATATATCATCCATGTGGTGAGGTGATAAAATGAGAGTGACATCAGTTCGTGAATGTTGTAGTCCAAACATACAAGAATGATGTTATGATTTTGTAGTGAGTGGAAAGGTAAGAAAAAAATTATATAAAAAAATTATATATGTATTAATATTTCATGTAAATCATAATTGTTTCTTGTAAAACACTTACAATCATTAACATTATCCTAATGGGCTTCCATGTAAAGCATTAGTTAAACAAGAATCACATCGATTCATGATGAGATTTTACACCGTACACATAAGCTACATTATCATACCCATATAGAATGAAAGACCAAAATTAGAATATAATTAATCCATAAATGTAAACTTGTTCTAAAAATAATATATATACATTAGATCCATCATCAAAACCACCCCTGAAATTTGGTAATTAAATAGCTAATGACATCGGTTCGTGAGGCGGTAGTTCAACATACCCATAAATGATTAATTCATAAACAATTTGATGAAGGTGGAGTTAGTTTTGGATCATTAACTTTTTAAACTATTTGTGAAAAGGAGGATTACACCATCTTTTTGAAAAATATAGTTTTTATGAAAACATTTATTTTTATTTTAAATGGATATTATTTTATTTATAATCAATATATAACAAATGAATGTGTTTAAATTATAAATTTTCATTATTCATTAAATCCTATTCATACCCCCATTCTAACAGCACAATGATATGTATCACATTAAATAATAATATTTTAATAATATGTTACATTTTTTTGAAACTCATTGTTTTCTCTAAAAAAAATTTAACTTAGGGTTGTGTGTGACACATGCTAAACTCATTATTTCATGTAATTCAATATATTCAATAGATTAAATTTTTAGGAAATAAATATTTCATAAAGTCTCAGGATATTATATTCCATTCTATGTTTGGAGTTTCATGTCATAAACTGTATCAAATATGATGTTCATATTTTAAAATCGTGAGGTGTTATAAGAGGATAATAAAATAAAAATGTTTTTATTATATAATGATAAAATAATTTTGTTTATATTAGAGAATAATAAATCCACAGTAAATTGATATTGAAACATAAATATCATACCACTTTGGTAACTTAGAAATTGTATCCCCCATGAATGAAATAAAATCAAATGAAACACTAAATACCATTACTATAAAGATATGCATGACATATCATATAAAATGGTCAATAGATACACATTAAAAAATAATATATTTGTATAACATGACTTATTTCCCAATGATGGAAATTTTAGATGAGCAAGCCTTATAATGATAATACTTTAGGAATGAGAATTAATCAACGAAACAATTTTGTATGCCAAATTTAAATCCAAATAAATAAAGTGAAAATAAATATTAATATAATAAAATTTAATGAGTCAAACATTCTTAGAATATAATTGAAAATTAATTTTCAATTTAACCCCAATGAATAGAATATGAGTTATAATTTTTTTTACCATTTGATAATTTTCATGTGAAATACACTTTAATGAAATAATTAAAAAAAACACACAAAATTACATGATTTAATATAGGTTCATGATATTACATATAAAATGGTATTTATGTACACAATATAAATAAATTGTTTATAACATTACAACATGCCTATTTGAAAGGAAATTTTTACAAAATCACATAAATCATGTTTCCATTTAGTTAAACATTATTGAACATCTTGTATATTATTTTTAAATATGTAAATTATTTATAAAAGAAATATATTCATCATTATAATTCCATATATGATATTAATAAAACATATTATTACACATTTGATAATAATATTTCAATATTATCATCGTTTTAGGAGTTAACTACTTCATTTTCTCAGGCGTGTTTTTTCATGGAAGATCTGAGACATGTGTATAAGATATAGTTTCATCATTCAAAAATTAATAATAATGTAATATATTTGATATTTACTTATTAGATTCATTTTTAAAACAATTCTTGAATGTTTGACAAGAAAAATGAGTCACATCTCTTCAAATAGATGGTATTCCGTATTTACACACAAAAAATGATATCATTCCTTTAATGGGTGATAGAATCCAGATGTGGATGGAATTTTTATTTTTTTAATTAATAATATATCATATATATATATATTCATTATTTCTATCATTATGACTATCCATGTATATCAATCATGGAAAACAATTACGTAGGTTTGTGAGGTGGTAGTCCATTGTAAACACAGGTGAAGACTTTGTTTCCAATTTTATAGAAAAGGATATGGATTAATATTTTATGATAATTATAAACAAAAGTATCATTATATTATAGATAATGGAGATTTTATGTTGGATTTTTTTAGAAATAAATGATGGTTATAAATTATGAAATGAAATAAAAGTTATTCGTTGAGAAGATTACCTTCTCTTAGGGAATCCTCTTTTGGATCTCTTCTTAATGAACCTTGGGATGGACTTTTGGGATGAAAATATAATATATAATGTGTAAAGGGATGTTTTAAAGATATTTTTTCAGGGTTTGGTTGATCCAAATGGCCTGTGAGGTGTGATGATGAAATGGGTCGGTGTGCCATTTTATAATCAAGGAGGAATGACTTTTGTAATTGCACAAAAATATTCCATAATGGAAGTTCAATATAACTGAAAATTACTCCAAAAGTGAAAAATAATGGATTTCATAGAGGATATGGTCGATAAAAATCCCCACCCCAAAATAATAAACAAGTTATTCTCTTATCCTCTATGTTTACTTATATATACCATTTGGTTTTTCACCATAGTAATTAGTCTATTAACCTAGGTTATTTATATTTATAGTATAAAATACATAGATCCATAATGAATAATTTGGACCCAATTTTTTATTAATATAAAATATAATCTATTAAATAAAATTTAAATGAGTTTGGAAAATTTGTTTTTACGCAGACATATATGAGTTACAAAACATTGTTTTAACTTTAATCTTCGTAAATAAAATTTAATGTCCTTACAAAAAATTAAGAAAACAATTATGTTTAAAATATTATTTAATATTAGTTATTATGACTCAAAATATCTAATCCATTTTATCAAATTAAATTCTTTGAATTGGTGAATTTTAATATAAAAATTGACACATAATTTTTGTAGAAAAAAAGTTTTTCAAGAAATGATTTTATTCATGGAATCAGTGAATGGATCTCAACAACAATACCGATGTAAAAATTTTCATATGGATTCTCTTACATCCTAATTTATTTCTTCTTAAAATCCCTTATAATTTGTAGTTTCTTCCCTGTATAAAAAAACTAGGGTCCCACATTTCGGTAGAAATTCATTCAAATTATTCAAGGAGGCACTTATTGATGATACAAAGATCAATTTCCTACCTTAGATGACTCACATTCTGGATATTAATTTGGCTCCTAGATGTGATTCTAATGATGATGGTTCCTCAGTGGTATATCTTTTAGAGGGTTAAATTTATGTGGTTGTTTCTTTCTATGAGTTAACCCTGGTTTTTCCTTTTGGTCGTGACAAACCTCCTCGTAGTTGGTTCTATTCTTTTGTTAATTATTGGGAGGTTATTCATTCAACAGAAGTATTTGGTCACTCCATAATTTTGTCTTGAATTGAAAAGTCAAACCGAGCGGATTCAGTTTGGGCTTCATCTAGGGAAGATAGGCATTGTGAAAAATGAAGGTTTACATTTTCTTGCTGGACATTGGAAGCTCACTTTGGAAGGGTGTCTGGCATGGTTGCAGTTTGGGCAATCTCTCTTGATTTACCTTTCTTCTACATATTGTAACCATTATTCCATATAATATTAATGATTTGGGATCCTTTATTTGTGGGGATGAGAAAAAAAATGTCATCAATCATCCTCCTTCCCTCAGGTTTGTGAAGAGACCAAACTTGATGTGAGATTTCCTTTGAAGATGCTTGTTAGTGATGTAGACAGTTTCTAGGGGTGGTAGCATCTCGTTTATCTTGTACCACCTTGTTTCTACATTATTTTTAGCTTCTAGGGTCATTTGGTGGTCTCCTAACATATGAGGATTGCATGATCTAAAAAGTCTGTTATGGATATTGACACTTTTATAATAGTGATTTTAGGTGAACCTATTTCTACCTATCTTGAGGATCCTAGGGAATTAGAGTTTGAGGGAATGACTCCAAATAATCTTACTTATGACCTGGGATGAAATGGTGAAAATCAAGATGGTCCTTAAAATTTAATTTTTGGCTCTTTAGATACTGACACCTATCAGTTGGCACTCCATCAGAGACAACTTCTAACTCTTTTCCTGGACCTACTTGTCTTTTCTCAAATATTCATTCTCTTTGGAAGGTTGGAGATAAACCTCTCTATTTTGGAACAACGGTTCTTTTCCCACTTCTCTTTATAGGGGAATTGGTGCGTATTATATTGTTGGAAGATAATAACGTAAATGGATGATTCTTCTTATCCATGGGTGTTAATCTATCTAGTCACGTCATTCTCTGATCAATAATATACGAGGAGTATTACCATGGCCTTGATGAAGTAATTTTATGAGGATTCTGATGTATAGGGTGTGCCTCCTAGAATATTCATATTAAAGGGGGTATTGAATAAACTGTGATAGTTCCTATTATGTTATCATATGATGATTATTTTTTCAATTTTTCCTTATTTGATTCTACCCAGGTCCATGTCCACTCCTATCTCTTCTTATAACATGTTTTGGTTTTAGAATAATACATCTGGCTGGAGAATCCTGAAGTTGATGCTCTTTATTTAGCTACTCCTACCTCTGTCCGGTTCACCTCCATTTCATCTAATAGTCCTACTTCTTGATCTACATAATTTTAGTTGAAAAAGAAAGGCTCTATTTAATTATCAAGTACCTTTTGTGAAGATGCTAACCCCTTTCCTTCTAATGTGGGATGTTCTCATTTGGATTGCCAATGGTTTACAGGTAATGGAAAAATAAACTTCCACTTCATCTTATGATGGAAATCATCATGATTTTATTGTGGTTATTTTAGAACATAGGAAGGGGTGGGTCAAATATACTCCTATGTCATCTAATTTTTATATCTTCATCACTTGAATTGTACTACTTATAACAAACACATACGGATCATTTAGAATCCATGGATATATGTTAAACTAAAGGATGATAAATCTCAGTGGTTAAATACTAAAATTATATTATAAGGGATTTAGATATTTTTTTACTTTCGTGTATGCAAGATATGAGGTAGTGGAAAGAATGTCTCTTTTTAATCATCTAGAAGTGTTTTAGTCTAGTAATAGACCCTGGTTTGTTGGGGGGATTTCAATACTATTACAGATGATTCATAGAATAAAGGAGGGGTTGAATGTCTCAATAGTTTCATACAAGACTTCATAAACTATATGGATTTTAAAGGGCTTATGGATATGGTAATCAGGGATAGTAATTACCATTAGTGTTATAATCACAATGTAATTACAAAAATTAGGAGTCATGTTAACTATTATCCTTCCAATATATAGGGTATATACTCCATTGGCTTTGATTCAGGGACTCACCTATCTATATCACTTTCCAACTATAGCCCACTTTTAGGGGAGTTGAAAAAAGTATTTCAAGGAATCACCATGTTTTCTACTCATCATGATGACAATCTAGGGAAGTATTCTTGAAAATGATGAGATCCTCTTAGAATAGTGAATAAGTTTGGAGTGCATGGTTTGTGTTGTCTAGTCATCTTAAAATACACAAGAAGAGAATTCAGAATGGGCATCAAGTGAAATTAGCGGAGGATGTTTTCTTGGATTGATTGAAGGGTGAAATTCAGAATTTAGAAGTGGGTCTCCAGGATCGATTAGATGATGACTGTTTCACTATTCTCAATGATAAAAAAATGTTATTGAATGAGAAACTCTTGGAGGGGAAAATATTTATAGGTAAAAATAGAGAGCATTGTGGCTTACAGAGAGGGATCTAAATACTGCATATTTTCATGCCTACTCAAAGGAGAAGAATATGAATATGAGTACGGATATAGAATTGTAAAATTGGTCCTCCACCTTGGATGCGGATGTTACATAAAACATGGCTCTTAAGAACATTGAAAACTTATTGGCAGGACATGTTACCACCAAGAGAGATGGGACGAGTTGAACCAATGAGGAATATGGCTTCATGATCTATATTCAGGAGTGGGAGGGGAATAATTATAATAATAATTTGTTTGAAATATATAAGGAGGAAAAGGTTAAATAGACAATTTTTAGTTTGGTTCATGAAAGTGAGAATGGTTTTATAGATTTATAGGTGATTTCTATGTGTAATATTGTGTATTTGTCAAGAAACAAGTTATTGGATGTATTCAAGATTTTTTAGAGGTTGTCCTTTCTCGAGAGGGGTGTGTTCTTATAGGGTGATTTAATCCTAAAGGTTATTAACACCATAATGATTTATAAATTTAGACTAATCTCCTTGTGAAATTTTTCATATATTATTCCCTATAGTATTATTGGTTTATGGATGAGTGGAAGCATCCCAAGGATTTTATCATATGAGAAGCATGGTTTTTTAAAGGGTAATAGAATTCAGTAACAATTGGTATTGCCAAAGAAATGGTGGGGGATCTTAATAAGAGATAAATTGGATCCAATATAATAATTCAATTTGATATTGATAAAGCATATAATATCCTCATGTATAACTATATCATTCACTTGATGTGAAGACTTGGCTTCCATGAATGGTTCTTTTATTTTTGTTATAGGTGTTACTCCTCTCCATGAATCTCTATTTACCTCATAGTAAAGGGCTTCAAATTATTTACGAATGCGAGCAGTTTCAGATAGTGAGACCCCTTATCTCTAGATCTTTTCATTTTGTCTTGGGAGGTACTTTATTGGAACATTAATCATTTCATAGAGGATGGTTGGATGTCACCATTTATCAATTGTTATGGTAGTAACCTTATGAATCCCCTTATTTTTTATAACGATATAGTAGTGTTTACCAATGGTAGAAGAATATCCTTACTAGATTCAATTAATTAATAGTAAATATATGGAAATGTTAATGGATAAAACATAAATTTAAATAAGAATAAAGTTTCCATCTCTAAAAAATGCTCTGGTCATCGTAGTGGTGCAATTCAAGAAATCTGAGGGATCCAAAAAAGACATCACCAAATGACTTATCTTGGAACACCAATTTTTATTGTTAAAATTGAAAACGAATTATTTTATAACCTCATCAAAAGGATTATTGGTATAATTTTAAATTGAAATAACATGTTCATATCAGTTTAAGGGAGAGTTAATTTGACAAATAGTGTTTTAACATCTATCCCAATGCATGTTTTATCGATGATCAACCCACCTAAGGGGAGAATAAAAAAATGGAAAATATAATAAATTAGTTTGGTTGGGATAAAAATAAGGTGCTATGATTCAATCAGGACTCATGGAAGAATATGGATAAACCACTTGAATATGTAGGTGTCCACATTCATTATATTTTTGAAACCATGTACTCAATGAAAAACTCAACCTGCATGGGAAGTGGTGGAAGTTAAATCATTATGGTACAAATTTATGAAAGATAGAAATGGGGTTACATGGAAGTAATAGATGGGAATTATAGTGTTATCTAGTCTATCTAAATGTATATTGAAAAATATTAATGATTTTCAGGATCATACTCAGTGGGTGATTGGAAAATGAGATAGTAGTATATGGAAAGATAACTAGACCAGAAAAAAATTATTTTTTACAAGGTGTCCAACTTTAGAAATTTCTTGAAAGGAGGTGAGTTGGAATCCAATATTTTGGGAGGAAATCATTAATGATGACAAAATGATATATTTGAATAATTTTCTTACTATATGTCCATAATTGATGTTGTTTTACTGGTTCTTCTTCTGGATGTTTTTCAGCCATGATTATTGAAACATTTTCCACAAATTGAATATAGAAAATGTGTGGGAAATATAATTGGGTTGTAATTATCTTCCTACTAATATTAATTTTTAATCCTGGAAGATTAGGAACTAGGAAGATCCAACTAATGAACTTGTGTAGCATAAATGTGTTAACATGGCCTCTTGGTGCCTTTACTACAACATCTGCCATCGAGAATTTGTGGTATGTATCTTTATCAAATATGACATGGAAAAAGGATTATGAGATTTAGTAGGGATGAATAGCTTGGATTATAGGTACTCAATTTAAGACATTATCATAGAATGGTCTCATGGTCTGAGATCACATGAATTGGAATTAAAGGTATCTGCCCTTATTTTTCCGATAGCATGTTGGATCCTTCAGGAATTCAAAAAATCATTCACGGTCAGGTAAATAAGGGGAGGTGGAATAGATAGAGACATAAGAGGTTCAATTCTATTTTTTCTATCATTTTTATGGTTTGGGTAATTTCATTGTTGTGGAGGTTAGAGCTATACACAATGGTATTTCTTTATATAGGAGGTTCAATATCATGGTTGATGAATTTGAATCAGACTATGAAACGCTGGTTCAGATTCTATAAGGGAAAGTGGACCCACCTTGGGATTTGAAGTGTTGTGTTTGAATGTGAAAATAATCAATCGACCAGGTAAACATTGTAGGGCATGTTTTGAGAGGCTGGAACATTAGGGTTGATGGGTTAGCTCGGGTAAGAAGGGCAGATGAAGATGTCATTATTTATAATAGTATGGGATACTTACCTATTGTATATAATCATATTATACAAGGAAATTATATTATTCCTCATTAATACATGACAACAAGACATGTTTCTTTCTTAATATGTTTTTTGTTATTGTACCATTTATTTTATTAAAATAAAATTTTAAATTTCAACCATTTTTCCAGTTTAAGAAAATCTAATGTTAATTTTCTGACTTGTAATCATAATTATAAATATTTAACATCATATATTTTGATATATAATAAATAAATTTAAATTATATATTTAATTATTAGTGGTAATTTAAATTAATTTATATAGAGGAAAAATATGCTTTTAAAAACTGATTTCAGAAAAAAAGTGTTTTTCTTCCAGAAAATTCACATAAAAGAAAATTGGGTATAAATATGATTCAAATGTACCTAATAACAATATGATTTTTAAATAAGATTAAATGAATAATTAATTTTTATAAAAATGAAATTTATTAAATATATGATTTTGTTATAATATTTTATGGAATAATTTCCCAAAAATTCAAGCAAATCCTCTGAACCTAATTAGATATTGCAGAATGTTTTACTACATGAATCATTCCCACTTTTATAATGTAGATATTGAATAGTTTATTCAATGATAAATCTTATATGATATTAGTCAAGTGTATTATCTTATAATTCCGATCGACTATAACCCATATATCCCCAGGTCCTTAGGAAATAGATTTTAAAAGGATATAGATTAAGGAAAACACACTATAATATAAGCAATGGATAATTATATAATAATATGCCCACTTTTTGAAGGGAAGATGTTATATTTGTTTCCTCCAAATAAATATTTCTATCCATATTAAAAGTGGGAGTTGTTTCAGAATAGTTGTTCCTAGAGGTAATAACCGTAAAAAAAGAACATTATGTTTGACTTTATCATCCCCTATTACAAACTAACATGCCATACTATATACCTCACCTAACACACCTAGGATATGTTATTTGAATAATTCAAATTTACCCCTTGAACCATTGTGATGGATTGAAATAGATAACAATGAAAAATTTGGGTAAAACATAAAGTGTCTTTGGATTTTATGTATATATGTTGATCATATTTTTAAATCAATAAATACCCATTTTGAAACATTTTATGATGGGAATATAACATGATTAAGTATGTTTTTAGAAAATATATTTTTGAATATTGCCCTTTGGTTTAGTCTATGTTTTAGTGAATATGCGATCTGAGAAATGACGATTTCATATTATTTGGGCACAATATTAATGGAATTGATAAAAATTATCGTTAATAGGCTAAGTTATGTTAATTTAATAATATTTAATTAATATTTTTTTATGTCATGAAAAATATTTATTTACATAAAATACCCATGATGTTAAAAAAATTATTTTATGACTAATGTTATGTATGCATATTTCCATCATATATTTGGGACTATTATTTGTATTATAGTAGTATAGTTTTGGGAAGTGTATAACCATCATTCAGTTGGAATACCTTTAGCATCTTGAAAAGTCATGGGGTTTGAAACCACAAATGAAAGGGAAATAAGGGTATTGTGCCTACCATATTCTTACATGATGTATTGGTTAATAAAATAGGGATTTTACATGAACAATTTTATGGTAAACATTAAGTTGATTTTGGTAAACATATTATAGGATCAAATAGTTTTTTTATTTTCAGGAAATTAATGATAATTCATGATACATTTTTTTAGGTTGATAAATTTATAATAAAAATATTTAACATCAAGGATTGTTTTTAAATAATACAATTAAATATTAAGGGGAAGTAATGAAAATGTTATGATATCACATTTTTATTGAAATATATTTATAATGTTAAGAATAATTTGGTTGATAGAGATTTAGGGTTATTTATGTTTGGTATAATCTAAGATGAATGTTTTCCGGAAATTTTTTTGTCAAATCTTTTATTTCTCAATTTAAACGTTTATACATTTTCATTATAATGTTATAATATTGTAACCATTTTAAAGATTGTTAATTTTAAACAACAATTGGAATATGATTTTTATTCTTAAGATCCATGAAATGTTAATTTTAGTGCTTTATGCATAAAGATTAAATATTGGATATTTATTTACCCGAGTAAAATATAAATAGGAACTGATCCAATTAAAACCAAATGATGGAATTTTATAACTATATATTTTCTTTCTAAATACATGTTTTTTACTTCCCTATATTTTTTCTTGTGTGGAAGCACAATTATGTGTTATTTTAGATAATATAGGAGATGAACAAATATAGTCAACATTTTATCAATTGTATTTCCTTCAATCAATTCCATATCATCTATTATGCAAGGAAATGAATATCAATTTGTTTTCTATGTTTGAAAAACTAAAAATAACATTTAATATATTTTAATAATAATAATTGACTTCTATTTTCATAAAAAATATATGAATAATTTAATGGATAACCAAAGATAAGATATTATCAATAATGTATAATCCACCATGTGGAGAAATGATACATTTTTCATAAAATTTTCCACTAAAGGACCATCTTATATTATTATACAAATAAAAAACACTAAATCCTAAATGGCGTATATATTTTAAAAATTAGAGAATGTTTTCACCGTATTTTTTATATAATACTTATTAACATACATCTCCAAAAAAATTATTTCATTCTAAATAATATATTATTTTATATATTTGTGGTTATATATACCTCAACCTAATAAAATGTATCAGTAAATATCATTAATTAGCAAAAAATAAGAAAAATATTTGATCAATTTATATGATTTAAAAAATCAACAAAATATTTAAACATCAAATTGTTTATGTAAAATCAAATTTATACTAACATGTACATCACGTTGTCCAGTGGTTTACACAACACCCTTAAATCCCTTCATGGTTTCAAGCTCATTGTCTTGGCTTAATGCATCGGGTTGTCACCCAATATGTGGGTTTCTATTTTTCCAAAAATATATTAATTTAATTTCTTTAACATTCTGAAAAATACGACGTACATCCCAAAAATAACATTTGTAATGTTCTAAACTTTAATGGTATTATATATAACATATTTTTTTCATGAAATAAAATAATCTTAATTGAATATTATTAATATAATATCAATGATCTTATTAACATTATTAGTTATCAATTAATTTAATAACATGTCAATAAAATGTTAAAGTTTCATTTCTCATATGACAATTTCACTAAAATTTATACTAAACAAAAGGGTTTTATTACTGTAAATGTTTTCTGAAAATATCATTATTCATGTCATTTTCCCACTATGTAAATTTTTAATCGGTGTATTTATGTCTTTAAAAATATGATTATCCTTTATATATAGCATCCCAAGATGCATTTTCTTTAACTTATTATTCATAGTCAACATTTATTAAAATTATTCATTACGATTCATATATAAACTATGAATTATCATAATCATATTCCCTGATAGTGTCAAAACAAGTGCCTAGTATGGGTTATTGTGGTGTACAAGATGATGATCAAGTAAAAGCCCAATGCATTATTTTTTATGTTATTACCCATAGGTACAACTATGACCAAACCCTGTCCAAATGTAATATACAACCATGGATGTATTTTAATATTATTATATTAGATTCCATGCTCTCTGGAATAAACAATATAACCATTTACCCACGCAATCATATAACAATAAAATAAAAATACACTATATTAAAATGATATATGGTTTATGTAATAATAATTTCCATGATAAATAACATAGATATTTAGGGAAAATGTAATGTCCGTTACTCATAAGAAAGTGAATTTTTTAATTGAACGTTAACTATTAAACACATAAATCAAGAAGGAGAATTTTAATACATTCCCTGGTCAAACTGATTATAAACCATATAGATAAATAATAAGTATTTTATTATTGAAACATATTCCACTGAATTATATATAAGGTAAAAGTTTTTATTATTGATGAATATTAATATCATAATTGGATAATTAAAATATAATTGAGGAAAATATCATTTAAAATATTAAATTTAATTTAAAAAATTATATATCTATTATATTATGAAAACCATTTTCAGTTATAAAACAATATTTAAAACAAGTAATGTAATATTAAATTAATTAAATGGTCATGATTGATTGAATGATGCATTTTTAACCAGTTTTTTGATGAAATGATTCCTTTGAAATTATTATAAGAAAATATAAAATTAAGTTGTTTAGATAACAATAGAAACATACATTTTAATTTTTTTTAACAGATATTTATGGGTAAATTTTAATTCTAACAATCATAGTATTTCATTTTTGATAACATTTTTTTAAAAAATATATTCAGAAGAAAATTATTTTTTATCAATGAGAGAAATAATGTTGTATTTTATGAAAAAAATTTCTCATTTATTTTATGTACCAAGGATAATTTTTTTAATATTATTTGAATACTTAATGAATAAAAAAATTATAATAAAATTAATTTGATTATTATAAAATGGTAAAATGATCTCTATTAATTGGAATTCAAGCATAAATTATCATAACTAAAATGATATTGAAACATAAATCTCTTATCATTTTGTAACATTTGAATAATAAGTACCATTAATGGAGTAAGATAAAATGAGACATTAAATTCCATGAATATAAAGATATTAATTATATAACATATCTAAGCGGATGTAGATTCACCTCATGAAAGAAGATAGGTGTATATCATGATATATTTTCCTAAAAAGTAAATTTGAGATGAGAATTCTTTATAATGATCACAATTATGAAGTGAGAATCAATGAATTAATCAATTATATGTGTTGAATGTAAATACATATACAAGAAGTGTAAATACAAAGGAATATAATAATTATTTATTATAGACACTATATTATAATATCAAATACATTGAATATGAAATATTACCCAATTAAAATAAATTATGTTGTGAAAATATTTACCACTTGGAAATTTTCAAGTAAAGTCCCATTGCATGAAATAATTAAAATTTCAAAATAAAATACCTTTAAGTATTAATTATTCAAGATATTAAGAAAACATATGGTATTATAAAACCAAATAATTAAATTAGGTGCATAAAATTACAATAAGCCTCAATGAATGGAAATTGAAGAAAATCAATTACCTCGAGTTTCCCTTTATTTGAACAAGATTTAATCTCCACTATAAATTTTTTAAAAAATCATTATTTTATACAAAAAAATATTTTTATTTTTAATATAATGTGTGATATTATTGTATATCATATTTTCCATATGTTAATAATATTTAATTATTACCAATGTTTTAGGTGTTAAGTTCTTCATATTCTCATGCGATTTTTGTCAACAAAATTTCAATAATTGTTTATAGGTTATAGTTTCATGTTATTCAGAATGTTATTAATGCTATAAATATCATACATATATATTTTATCCATTTTTAAAACTATTATTTAATTTTTTACATTTAAAATGACTCACTAACTTTGTTGAGGTGATAAGTCATACATAACCACAAGTGATGATGTAATTCACCTAATGGGTGAAAGTATACAAGAATGGGATGGTATATTATTTTAAATAATTAGTATAATTACATTTTTATTATATATATTAATTTTATCAATCATTATTACTATACATGTGATTTGGTAATCTAAAAATCATTACATTGGTTCGAGTGGCAATAGTCCACAATACACATGAGTGATGAATTTCATTCAAATTTGATGGAAGAGATGGATAAATATTATTCCATTAACACAATAATATATAATTATTCTGTATATACTGGTTTTATTATATTATATGTGTTAATAAATAATTGATATTTCAAAAGGAAGAATGAAAATGAAAGATCATCATTAAGGAAACTACATTCTCTTAGAAAAAACTATTTTGGATCCCTTATTAACCACCCTTAGGTTGTACATGATTGTTGAGAAGAATATCTAGGATTAATCTAAGGATTATTTAGAGGGATTTTCTTAAGGTATGGTCTAGCCAGATTGATTGATAGTTGTGATTAGGTTAGGGTACCATGTGCCCTTTTATTATTTATGAGAGTGGATTTTTTTTTGTAAATACACATATCTATTAAATAATATGCTGTAACTATCACCACATTATCCTAAAAATTTAATAAATAATATATTTAATAGAGTGTATGTTATAGACACATCTCCAACAAATAATTAGAAAAAAAAATTAAATTTGTTATTTCCATATATTCTATGTTTACGTATGATTACGATTTTATTATTCACCTTGGTAAATTGTTTTTTTAACCCAGGTAACTTATTCTATCATGTTAAAATAAAATGAAGACTATTGGAAACCGTCAAAGAAATTATTTTTATTTGAAATCCAATTTATCAAAAAAATGTTCTCTGTGATTCAAATTAATTTCAACAAAATTGTATGTAACACGCAAAACCCCATTTTAACCTTAACTGTGGTATACAAATTTTATATAATTTAATAATAATTATGAAAACATTATATTTAATATTTAATGTCATATTAATTGTTTTGATTCCAAAAAATCTGTCAATTCTAATAAATTAAATCCCTTGAAATATTAAAAATTAATTTAAAAAGAAACCCGCGATTTAGATCGAAGAGCAGTTTTTCTATAATTGCATTATTCATGCGTAAGATGATATTATATTATATATCTATATTAATCATGATTATTTTTATATAAAATAATATAGTTATATATATTAACTATAAATAACATTTAAATCATACTTCATTTTTTTTATTTCAATTAATTTAAATGGAGGAATATTATGCATTTACAAACATTTTTTTAGGAAAATGTATTTTAGTTCTAAAAATAATGTTAATTAAAAATTGGGTATACAAATGATACAGATGTAATTTATTATTTTAATTTATAAAAAATAATACATGTTTTATATTCAAATAAAATTAAAAAATAATGGTTCTTTAATGTTATTTATTTAATGAAAAGAAAATAAAGTTTCACAAAAAGTGATATTATTAAATATTCAAAAAAATAACTATTTTCAAAAACAAATTCAAAAATATCATGCTAAACTAATTTCATATACTCATTTAAAGAATAATTTTATTTATTATAAAAACATATTCATATTCTGCTAAATATTAATTATATTATTTTCTTATAAACGTAGTAAAAATCATCTTTGATGAATATATATTTTTGAAAAATAAAATGGCTTTAAAAAATATTGAATAATTTCTATCAATAAATTTGTACTTATCAGTAATTATATATATGTAAATATATTTCATATTTTAATTACTCATATCAATCCCAAAAAATTCTACAACACAGTTATAATGGTCATATTGTGAAAATATATTTCAAGGGTCCTTTAAACTCGATGTTTCCTATCATATACGTGATAAAAAAATAATGTTCTTATTTTAATATCCCTGGTCCATATATACCAAACTATATCAAATAAATTAAATTTAATTAGTAGATATAAACATCAAAATATAATGTTGTTATATTCATTCCACCATAAATTAATTATGTCTTCGAATATTCACTTGGAAATGAAGGGTTTGAAATTTGATAATACAATTGTTAAAACTTATTATTGTAAAAAATATATTTCATTTTAAATAACATAGTACTAGGTTTACAAGTATGAAAACATTAATGGTATGTGAAAAATGGATTTCTAATGAAGATCCATTTAGGAGATAACTTTATTAATTTTTTTTGGGAGAGGGCACCATCAGTTAATAAAAAAATAGAATTTTTATTTTATGATCCTTTCACTATAGCTACGAAATTCATTCATTATCAAGACAGAGAACACCCAAAAAAATCTAAGTGTAATTTCATCCTTTTTTTGTTCTTCGATCAATTACACTTATTCTTTTACAATAGGGAATGAAAATCTAATAATATTTTTTATACCTTAAGAACGAAAATTAAGGTTTAATAGATTATAAGAAAGATAAAAAATTAATTTTTTCATTAAAAATTAACCAATACTGAAAAGGTTACCACATTTTATGGTAATAAAAAAATTATAATCCTTTATATAGAGAAATTATATATTTTACATCAAAGATTGCACCAAAGGTTCATCATAGAATATTCCATAATTAAATTACCCAACATCCCAAGGAACCAAAATATTCTCAAAATTAGATTATGTTTTAAAAAAAGGATATCACATACATTTTAAATTAGATCCAAAAAAATTATTTACATTCATCCTAAAATAACCCTTTACATTAAATCCAGTGGTTATATATACATCAACCATATAAAATATCTCCCCAAATATTATTAATTACATAAAAAATACATTTGATCCTATAATTTTTTATAATATCAAAATAATATCTAATAATACAAAAATTTAATTAAAAAATATTTTATACTAACTAGTACATCACATAGGTAACTAGTAAGTTCCACACCCTTGTAGCACTTCAGTTGTTAGTTCAAGCCCTATGACCATTTTGGATGCGACCGACAGACACCCATCACGTAGGTTGTACTTTCAACAAAAATATATTAATGTAATTCATATTACATTCCAAAAAATATGATAAAAATCTAAAAAAATAATTTTATTATCAAATCACTTTTTTTATCTTCATTGGTATTCCATATGACATTTTGTTATGAAATCAAATAATTTTTGTTGAATATTATTTTATAATAACAATGTTCTTATTAACCCTAATGATTATCAATATATGAAAACATATTTCCATAAAATAGTGATGAAACATATGTGTGATAAAAGTTTAACCAAAACATTTACTATACTAAAGGGTTGTCTTCCTATAATTGTTTTCCAAAACAATTGAGAGGCTCAAGTATTTATCTTATAAACCAAGACTACAAAACTAATGAAAAATTATAAAATGTTATATAATGTGTTAATATGATAATTATAACTAAAATATAATTAATGAGATTATGGAAATATATCATATACAAAATAGTACTATCTTTTATTCCAAAACAAATATGATAAAACTATGTAATTAACACCCCCATAAATAGTAATAATAATAAATTGTTAATGAATGGGTGATAAACTGTTTTAAGGGAGAAACATATGATATACAAATTATGAATAAGAGAATGGGATGAATTAATAACATTATGAATACAATTATATAAGAGTATAAAATCATTATAAACTAAATCTATAATGCCCCAACCCCAGAATCTCGGAGACAATGCATTATTTTAATACATTGGCATGATTACAAAGAATAGAATCCTGAAGGACCAAGTAGTTTAGCATATTTGGAAAGGTAGATACATTCATAGGCTCAAAATTAAAACTTTAAATGAAATATAACATAATATTTTTATTGGATACATTCACAACTCTAAGTTTATCCCTGAAGGTCATTCGTAATAAACTTCTTCTTGTGCTGAGAAGATAAAACATAAGAAAGGGGTGAGCTCAAATGCTCAAAAGTGTAACAATTAAAGCGGAAGATAACATAAACACAATCATTAGGCATGGTTAATAATTCAAAATACATTCCATTAAATATAATAAAGTTGAACACATTATGGAAGGAATATGAGCTAAGTAAATAATTCCATAATAAAATGTAATCATGGGTATTCTATTAGTTGAACAGTAAAATGAACGATCAATTCTATTTTTATAATGAGGGAATGTATAAAGTATGACATCATTACCATAACATCAAGTCCTCATTTCAAGACAATAAAAAATCATTTTTAAGGCTTTGTTCGAAGACCGTAGTTTGTCTCCTGAGACATACTGATGCACTGAGGGGCTATAGGGTGCCCCACCTGACACATACTATGTATAATGCATTACTAATATGGATGGGTATAAACATAAAAAACATAACAATTCATATTTAAACTAACAAGTGAAATGAAAATAACATTCCTCAATCATTAATCATAAACACTAACCATTCAGAGTAATATGGTAAATGGTTTCAAGATAGAACATCCACTGTGAAAATAACTATAAAAAATTCAATAAAAAAGTTGGATGATATCATAAGATATAATACTCTTTGAATTACAATATTCAATAAAGGACTTTGACATAGATAATGATACATTAAAATGAGACCATTGAAAAATCATTGAGGAAATAATATTTAAACATTCCAAAGTGTCCCATAAAACCTTAAAACATTAAAATCACAATTCCTTATAATATTATGAGAATAAGTAGTCTATTTATATGATATAACAAATGGAACTACATACAACTCAATAAATAAAATAGTGGAGAAGATGGAATAAATCTCATTAAAGTTAAAGTGTGATAGGAAAAATCATTTTTACATTCGAAAAAAGAGTTCTTTTGAAAATAATTTTTATTTTTCCTGAAATAATATTGTAAACAAGTGCATACTAGAAAATAAAATGGCATTTAATTGATATTTTATTTAATTCTTAAATAAAGTCTTATTAAGGTCATACAATTCAAATATAGTTTTTAATGAATAATTCGAAATAAAACATTTTAGTGCAGTTTAAGGAATTCTTAACAAATATTTTAAATAGAAAATACATGTTTTATTTAATAAAACCATTAATTAACCAAAATTTATTTTCCAATTAAAAATTTATTTTTTTATAAAGATAAATATGGCTTACATTATATTATATAGTGAACTTGAAAATAGGTAAGAATCTGAGAAGTTTCTTGAATCGAGCTTGTATTTTGGGAATAATATTTTAATGATCCTTTAAAAAAATATAAATCCCTTTAAATGAATGTTGGATTTGGGTTGTAAAAATATATATAAATTCCAAATAGAATTTATGAAGAGTACATAATAATAAATAAGAATATCATTGAGGTGAGTAAAGAATAAGAGAAACCCGAATGAAAATGCATGTTCTAGTATAAATTCCTTACATCTTTGTAATCAATGGAATCGTATGACCCAAAATTAATAATCAATAAATGATACATTTAATATAATGAAAAAATATATATTCATTATATGAATCATAAATGGGATTATACATACACCAGACACAATTAGTAGTAGTTAATACAATATATCTTACAAAAAATGGAGGTGAGATGAAGAAACCCTTACCTTAAGTCTGATGGTGTTTTTCACTTGATCTTAGTGTCCTGGAAAACCAAATTAAATTCATTAATTAATATTTAACAAACCTATTATTTATTTAATAAATTTATTACAACCTTATTAAATTCATTTATTTTTTTATGGGTTTAATATGTTCAATTTTATTGTTTTTTAAGCATTTCCTTCCTTGGTTTTCATGATCAGTTTACTTGTATTACTGAATGGAAGGTCATTTGAAATGTGGTAAAACATCCAAAATTTTTAACATATATTATCAGGGAAATTAAAATAATATATATGTTCTTATAATTAATTTGGTTATATACCATGATTATTACTTGTTTGATAAAGGATAATGATAAACCCTTGGATAAACTTGGCAGTTTTGTCATAATGAACTTGTTTTGAATTATTATTTTATATTTTGAGGGTGTATGGTTTGAAGAACATTACACAAGTTAAAATAAAATTATTATGATCTTTTTCAATAATAAAAATGGTTTTATGACCAGAATTTAATATAGTAATAAAAATTGAGATCTCATCGTCCTTGAATGTGATAAATTAACACATCTCAGATGGTGTTTTCATTTTTAGTATAAGAGGAGGGGAAAATAGACATGATAATGATATATTCCACTAAAATAATAAAATTATTGTTCATGAAATGTTCTTTAATTATCATAGAACTTGTATTATGGGATATCAGAAAACAAAAATAATGGAACTCGAAAGAAAAGAAAAGTTGAGAAATCCCTCACGAAAATTCGGCAGTCTAACATCGTATCTTATTATTTTATAAAATAAATTGATGAGAGAAAGGGGAATATAATCATTCATACATAATATGGAATGTACGAGGGATATGAAATGACATACCCCAGAATAAACCAATTTAAATTAAAATATATTACTATAATAAGAGTGCTTGAAAAATAGAGATCTTTTGAGACGAAATGTTTTACAGCATAATGGCTATGAAAAATGATTTTAGAAAACTTTAAAAAGATTGGGGATAGGTTTAAACCACTAATAAAAGACCCATAAAATAGTATAGGGATATAATATTATAAAAATAAAAAAATTGAATGAAAACATTAAATACATCCCATATAAAAGAGAACATGAATGGGAAAAGAGAAGTTAATAATTCTATTACCTTATAGAGTAACTCCTAAGACATGATGGTTGGTAATGTGGGAGCTTGAGGACACCTTGGGAGGACTAATAGGGTGGTTAAACTAGTATATCATCACGAATGATCAGTTTTGAATGAAATAAAATGAATGAATGAGTGAGTCTTTATAGTAAATAAGAGGGAGTTTTTTATTAGTTTAAGTGACCCCTCAATAATGGTATTTGAAAAACCATGGGATTGAAAAAAGTATTTTACAATGGTATTGGCCACTTGGGACACCTATAATTATATTTTATTGTAAAAAAGTTTACAAAAATTTTATATTAATTATTATATCTTTTGATTTCATTAAACATACCGAAAACTCAAAAGTATATACTTTAGTATTCACAAAACATTCATTTATTATAGAAAAATCCCAAACATTATACCTTACCATTTTTTGAAGAGTATAATTCATAAATAAAATCCATTTTTTGAAAATAATTTTCTAAATATTTTTAAATTAATATTTAAATAAAGTCGTTATATATTCCAAAAAAACAACTTTAAAACTCTAACTCGTTTTATAACACCATGAGAAATAAATCAAGGTCCCATAAAATTATCTTATAACCATATGAAAATAAAGTAATAATTTATGATTAAATTTTATGAATATAAATAACCATTTTAAATAATTAAATTAATTATAAAATTATAATTAAAATATTTATGACAAACAAAATATCAATACTTATACTATGATAGTTTTTTCACTTATAAGATGTATAAATTGTATTTATAAACTCATGGATGAAGGTTTTTATTTTTTTACCAAATCTCTAATCATTACTATTCGTTACTATTCATAAGGGTATGCTATTATTCATAAGGGTATGCTACTATTCATCGAAAATTATGTTTGTCTTATCAGACTCTAAATATCATACTGAACACAAACGTGTATGCCAATTTTTTATAATTCAAATAACCAAGTGGAAAAAATTATGTTTACGAGATAGTTTATAACAAATTAGTTCTTTTAGAGACTTATTGTTTTAAGAATTCAATATTAAATTTATTTGAAAAATCTATGGGTGTTACATTATCCAATCCTTACAAAAATATTGTCCTCAAAATTTGATATTGAACATTAAAAGTTAATGGTTGATACTTGAAAATTCCTTTGTGGGAAACTCATATTAGGAATATAGTTAAAATAACCTCTTAATAAGAGGAAATGAAAATGCATTAGTTACTAAAAAACAACGCATTCTAATTGGAAAACATGGTCATGAAATAATAATCAAACCATTATGTTTTGATGGAAACTGATAAAAAACGTGCTCATATGAAAGTTCATTACCACAAAACCTTAAATTACAGTTTTGAAATATTTTATTGAAATGATGAACAAAAATGATAATAGGACAATATTTGTATTTATGAATCTTTTCCTAGTGGTGATTAATTATTCTATTCTATTAGAGTATAAATATACGTTTCTATTTACAAAATCATCCTTTGATTGCATGTTGACTATATATACTTCACCACTTAGCACAAGTTTTTCCATATAGTTAAATAAAACATTAACCTATAAAGTCTCATAAAATGATCAACTTAAACCATTTCATAAATGGTTAAACATTCAAAAATATGAATATTCAACACTTTACAATGAAGGTATCTGGATTTCTAAGAGGAACTTATCATTAACCCTTAATCAACATGAATCAGCTCTAAATTTTCATATTCTAGACATGTGAATAACTCTATCATGTATCATTTTGAAATATGTTAATTATATTAATTAAAATTAAAACCGTATTGAAAAAATGCATTCTTCCATATTCCTCATGTAAGATACATGTTATAGGATATATTACATAAATCCCAAAGTGTTTTATAATCTATAGATGATGACATAAACCACTTCACAAAAAGTCATTAATTTGTTCCAATGTAGTCAGTACTTATCCGAAACAACCATTTCTTCATCATTATCTCAACATCATATACATATTAACGGTTTTCTTTCCCTTAATCATGCATTTTTAAAAAAATTTAACTTCCACTAAATATATTTTCTCTCTACTATTCAACAAATGGTTTCAAATCCGTAATAAAAAAAATTTGTATTAAAATCCTCATATATTACATAATTCTTATAACCAATACATTACTGAAAAAATATTCAATGAAATGACTCTTTACTAGGCATATTAATCATTATACTTCATCTATGGATACATAATAATTTGATCATTATTCCAAATCATAATTTGGCATCTATTCCTCTGATTCGTGGGACATTGATTCACATAGTATCCCATGTACTTGCAATTAAAACATTTTACATTAGAAACCATTTTATTACCCTTTAAATCATTAACATGATGTCCTGTTTCTCTAAACATATAGAAAACACTCATACCCTTCAAGAATTTACCTGGGTGATTCTTTCCATAGTTATAACATGTGGAAAAAACCTTCATTTTCTTATTCCCTTTTTCCCCATATGTCTCTACCATCCTCTTATTATTTTGCTTCCCTTAAATGCCATTGGACATAGAGATGTCTTTACATACCTTTTTAACACATGATATTATTTCCACATATGATGAGGATACTTGGGAGGAAATATTCATTTGAAAAGATGACTTATGACCCTTAAAGATATAATCCTTCTTAGTCTTCAAATCACATGCATTGGTTAAGGTCTAATTCCTTATTCTAGGTGTAATTTATAATCAATTCCATATTATATATTAGCTCATACAATTATGAACTCTCTATAACTCTAAACATGGTATAACACATAGCATAAATTTATGCTTCATAAATCCTAGAAGTATATTATTTGGTCACTTTAGGGGAATAAATCCTTCATAATGGTGGGTTAATAAAATGTGATTTATCTTAAGAATAACCCCCAGAAGTGTAAAACTAGGTGAGTAATTCTCAGTGTCAAGCTCAAAACTCTTTGTCAGAGTTTTCACTCATATGAACATCTGTGCCAGAAAAACCTCCACTTGTAGTATCCAGACAAAAACATAATATCTAGAAGGATCCAAATAATCTATTCCATACAAAAATAAAAGTATTTTTTGTATGTTAATACTCATAGACTATATTATGGTTTTCCCTAATCTACGTTTTCTAAATTTAGTATCCATGTTTTCTACTAAACATATCTGATAACAACATTAATGCCCTGAACCCAGAAGCACATGGACAATGCATTATTTTAATACATTGAAATGATTAAAAGGAATAAAATCCCAACGGACTAAGATGTTTAGTAGTTTTGGAAAACCATAATCATTTATAAGTTTAACATTACAACTTGAATTGGAAAAAAAACATAAATGTTTTATTGGGAACATTCACAACTCTATGTTTATCCCTTTAGGTCATTAATATTAAACTTCTTCATATCTTGAAAAGATAAATATAATAAAGGGGTGAGTTCAAATGATCATTAATAGTAATAAATATAGTGGAAGATAACCTAAACATAAACATTTTGCATGGTGAGTAACTGAAAACACATTTCATTAAAAATAATAATCTTGAACCGATTATAGAAGGAATATGAGATGAGTAAATAATTCCATAAGAAAACATAATCAGGGGTATTATACTAGTTTAATATCCCTATAAACCATAAATAATATTTTCATATTGAGGGAATGCAAAAAGTGGTACATCATTACCATATTGTCAAGGCCTCATTCCAAGACCATTAATAATCATTTTGTCAAGGCCTTGTGCCAAGACCATAGTTTGTCTCATGAGACCTACCGATGCATCGAAGGGATATAGTATGCCCCAAATGACATTGACTATGTCTAATTCATATCTTATATAAATGGTGATAAATAAAAACAACATACACATCTACATTAAAACTATCATATGAAATGTAAATAACTTTCCCCAATAATTAATCATAAATACTCTACTTTCAGAGTATTATGGTGAATGTTTTCAAGATAGCACAACCACAATAAACATAATCATAAAAAAATCAATAATAAACGGGGGATGATATCATAGGAGATAAGCCACATTGATTTAAATGATTCAAAAAATGGTGTTGACATAGATGATGATACTTTAAAATGAGAGCATTTAAAAAACCATGACGAAATAATCTTTAAACATTTGAATGCATCCCATACCAACTTGAAATATTCAAATAATAATTCCTTATAATATCACAATAATAAGGAGACTCTTTATATGATATAACAAAGAGATGTACATACACCTCAAGGAATAAATAAGTGGTGAACAATGCATATATCTCATAAAAGTTAATGTTAGATGAGAAAAATTGTTTTTAAATTGGAATGAAGAGTTCTTTGGACAATAATTTTTATTTTCCATGAAATCAGATTGTAAACATATAATTCCATGAAAATAAAATATAATGTCATTTATTATATATTTGAGACTTAAATAATGTCTTATTGATGTGAAACCATTTAATAAGAGTTTTTAAGGATGCTTTAGAAATAAAACATTTTTGTGCAGTTTATGGAATTATTAAAATATATTTTCAAGTGAAAAAGAATTTTTGCATTCATAAAACTAGAAATGAACCAAAATATATTTTTAAATTTAAAATTTGTGATTTTATATATGTAAATATGTCTTAAAAATGATTATATCGTCAACTGTAATATCAGTTAGAATCTGAGAAGTTCCTTGTATCGAGTTTGTATTTCAGGAAGACTTTTTGAAATATCCTTTAACAAAGAATTTATGTGGAGTAAATAATAATAAATATGAATATCATTGAGGTTACTATAGAATATAAGTAACCCAAATAAAAATGGAGGTTCTGGTAGAAAGTACTTACAACTTTGTAATCAATGGAATCGTATGCAAAGAAATTAATAATAGTTAAATGATACATTGAATATAATAAAAATAAATAGATTCATGATATGAAAAATAAATTTTAGTATATATAAACCATACATAATAAGTATTAAGGAATACATAATATCCCACAAAATGGAAGTGAGATGAAGAAACCCTTACCTTAAGTTTGATGGTGTTCTTTAATTGATCATAGTGTCCTGGAAAACCAAATTAAATTTATTAAATAATATTTAAAGAACCTATTATTTATTGACTTTATTTATTATAACCATATTAGGTTAATTAATTTCCATTTTTATGAATTTAAGAGGATTAAATTTATTTTAATATGGATTCATTTTCATCCTTAGTTTTCATGATCAGTTTACTTGTATTCATGAATGGAAGTTCATTTTAAATGAGGTCAGAAATAAATAAATGTTAATATATATTATTTGTGACATTATATGGATATACATTATCTTATAATTAATTTGTTAATAAACCATGATGATGAATTGTTTGGTAAAAGATAATAACAAATTCTTGGATAAACTTTGTGATTTTTTGCAGAATGAAAGTGTTTTGAATTATTATTTTATATTATGTTTGTGTATGGATTCTAGGACATTAAATAAGATAAAATACATTTATTATGATATATTTAGACCATAAAAATGGTTTTGTGACCATAATTGAAGATGTTTATAAAAAAATGTGAACTTGTCGTCCCTGGATGTGATAAATTAACGCATCTCAGATGATGTTTTAATTTGTTATATATGAGGAGGGGAAAATACAGATGATGATGAAATATTCTATTAGAAAAATAATATTCTATTTCATGTAATTTACTATAATTATAATATCATTTATGTGACTTGAGATGAAAAAAATGAAATTAAAGGAACTCGAAATAAAATAAAAGTTAAGAAATACCTCATGAAAATTCTGGAGCCTAACAACGTCGCTTAATATTACACAAATTTTTTTGATGATATAAAAAAAGTATCTAATCATTAATAAATAATAAATATATATTGTTGTTGATATAAAATGAAATATACCAAAATAAAATCATTTAAATTAAAATATAATAACATAATAAGACTTCTTGAAAAATATAGTGATTTTGAGATGAAAATTCTGTAGTATAACGACTATGAAACATGGTTTTAGTAAACATTAAAAAGAGAGGAGTCATGGGTCAACCATTCATAAAATACTCAAAAAATAGTATGAAGACAGAATAATATATAAATAAGAATATGGTATGGAAACATGAAATACATCTCCCATAAAAGATAACTTGGATGGGAAAAGAGAAGTCGAGAATTCTATTACCTTGTATAGTAACTTCTAATACATGAATGTTGGGACCTTGGGGGCCTAATGAAACCTTGGTAAGACATCCAGGGAAGTAAAAATAACATATCCTATACGGTTATGAGTTTGGAATGAAATAAAATGAAGGAATGAGTGGGTATTTATAGTAAAGGAGAGGGTGTTTTTTATTAATTTAACGGGACACCTCATTAGTGGTTTTTGCAAAAACACCGGCTTGAACATTGTATTAGCCACTTGTGAAACCTCCCACAATATTTTACTGAACACAAGTCAACCATAATTTTATATTAATTATTACATCACTATCATTTCCTTAAACAACAAAGACTCAAAATTGTATTTTCACTATTCACAAAATTCATGTATTTTCGAAAAATCCTAAAACTTCCCCCAAAACATTTTTGGATTTTTAGAATTAAAAAATTAAATCCATATTTTTAAAATACATTTTAAAATATTTTTAATATTTTTAATAATTTTATTATTTTTTCCAAAAAAACAACTTTAAAATTATAACACGTTTTATAACACCTTGAGAAATTAACCAAGGTCCCATTAAATTATCTTATTACCATAATATAATAAATTAAAAATTTATTATTAAATTTTATGAAAATAAATTTTCATTTTTAATAATTAAATTAATCTTAAAATTGTACATAAAATATTTATGACATATAAAAATACCAATACTTATACACTAATTGTTTTTTCACTTATAAGATGTCTAAATTGTATTTATACACTAATGGGTTCTATTTTTATTCTTTTAACTATTTAATATTAATTTTTATTAAATAATAATCATAAGGGTATGTTAATTATCATCAAAAAATATTTTTGTCTAATCAGACTCTAAATATCCTACTGAACGTAACACTATATGTCAGATTTTCAAAATTCAAATGAGAGAGGTGAAAAAATTCTGTTTACTAGATAGGTTATGACAAAGTGGTTCTTTTAGAGATTAATGTTTTAATAATTCCATATTTTTTTTTTCAAAATCATGTGGTGTTACAAAAAAATATGCATGAGGTAAAGTATTTCATCTCAATTTCCATTCCATTGAGTTGTATTTTAAAATATGAACATATTCACATTTATGTGGTGTATATAGTAGCCCATTTATGAATTTAATAAGAATAGATTTTTCTTCCTGATTGTTAATGTTTAAATTCATCTTTATTCTCTTAGGGGGTTTCAATATAAATATCATCTATGAGATGAGAATTTATTATATAATCTCACCTTCCTTTGAGATTTCAATCACTTTCCTTGAAATAACTAAATCATTTATTTTTTAGATGAAACAATAATTTTCTTATAAAAATAATTTATAATGTGTTTCTATATATTTTTTCAAATTTTTATCTATTTGGTATTTTAATGAGGAATATAAATGTTTAAAATAAAAACATATTTTTTCCCATTAAAACATACATAATTTTCTTCGATGTCCATGTTTTTCAATATATTTTTAAAAAATTAGTTTTATTTACTCTAATGATTTATCAGGGTCCTTTTATGTTTTCCTTGAATTAACAAATGGGATTTAAATGGATATTTTTATTGTTTTTTGAATGTAAATTTTTTTAAGACAAATTCAAAAGGAATTTTTTTCACGTAGATTGTTATAATGAACATCCCTACCACCGTAACTATTTAATGAAATGTATCTTATTATACACATATTCTATGGATTTATAAAAAAAAATACTTTTAAGAAATATTATTTTCAAATTTCCATCCAATTCAAATTATTATTCCATAGAAGATAATTTAATTGTAAAAACCTATATTTCTGATTATCCTATGGTCACATATTATCTCATGATTAATTATTATTATTATCAAATTTCGCATTAGACATTCCATTTCATATGATAAATATTAATTATAAGTTAAATTTCCCTTAAATATACATATTTTTGTATTATTGATGTGGTTGTTTCCAGAACCATATAAGATTTTTACATATGGTGTTTAATTTTAATGTTGTTTGACTAACTGGGGAAATATTTCAAAATAACTATCCTTTAATAAATATGGTTATTTTTTATAGGTAATATTTAATCATGACTTGAATATATCATTCAATAAATATGGAATGGTTGGAAATTCATTAATGGATGGGGAACATCAATACCCACAATCAATTGATTTATTAATTATAACTCTAATATTATGATCCTTATGAGGGTTTCCAATATCAAATTATATTCACCCAGAAATATGTCATGTTATAGGCCTATCTTCAATTATGGGGTAAATAAAATTCTCATTTGATATGTTATGTCATGAATTATATTAATTTTATTTAATGTTTCATTTGATGTTATTAATTTAATGGGGATTGTTATTGAAATGTATCCAATTTGGAAAAAGTGTTATGGTTCAATGTTATTTTTTTTAAAAATATGTACATTTAAAAATATTTGGTGATATTCAATGAAACATGTGGTCATGTTTCCTTGAAAGTTCCATTAATGATGGGTATGTTAAAAAAATGATTCATTTCACAATTTTTTAGGAAATGTGAAAAGTTACTTGTTTGGAAAGTGAAATGAAGAATACTTTTAATTTATTTTGTATAAATCCATTTGTTTTAAAAAATTTCATTAGAAAAAATAATAATATTTTTTTGATAATATTTGTAGAAAACATTAATTTGGACAAAAGGATTTTCAACTGAAGAGAGAAATAATGTTGAATTTTATTAAAATCATTTTCAACCATATAAAGTAAAAACTATTGTAAAATGATATTAAATTTATAATACATCATGAATAAACATACTAGAATACGACTAAATGGGTTTGTTATAAAATTAATAAATTATTTCTTTCAATGGAAATTCAATCATAAACAATCCTAATTAAAATGAAACAGGGGAAAGTTTTTTACATCTTTTTATTATTTTAATCATTATCCCAATGAAAGGAATAAAACATTGAAAATTAAATGCCAATAATATATATATATATTCATTATAAAACAAATAAAATTGTACGTATATACACCTTATAAAAATTATATGTTTATAATAAGACTTATGTCCCAAAGAACACAATTTGAGACGAGAAACCCTTACAATGATCATTACATTGATGTGTGAATTAATCAATGAATCGATTATGCGAATAAAATGTAGATAAACATAAATATATTTTAAATACATCATAATATAATAAAAATTTAATACATATTTAGTATTATAATATCAATGACAATGAAGAAGTAATATAAACCAATGAAAAATGTGAGTGATGAATGTTTTATTATATGGAATTTTTGGGTCAAATCCCCTTGGATGAAATATTTCAAATTAGAAAATGCAAAACCATGAATTATGATGTTTTAATTAACTTACAAGTGAAATGGGTTTTATATATCCCATATGATGAAATTAGTTGGATAACATTATTAAACACCTTAATGAATGTAAATTGAGACAAAATCTACTACCTCAAGTTTTCCATTTGTAGAACTTTCATTATCCTCATTTATAGTGGTTCTTAATATGTTATTTGTAAAAAAGAACCATATTTATATTAATAATTTATTATATAATCTTCCTATGACATCTTATCCCCCTTTCATTCATAATATTTCTATATTATGAATGTTTCTAGTATTAACTACATTTTTTTCTCATCTATGTTTTTTCCAGGATGTTCAAGATCATGTGTATATGAAATAGTTAAATAATTTCATTTTTTTATTAATTTCATAAATATAATAGTTACTTATTGGATTCATTTTTTAAACCATTGTTTAATTTTGGACATTTAAAATTATTCACATCTCTTAGTGTAGATGGTAGGTTGTATGTAGGCATGAGTGATGATATAATTTACATAATTTTTGAAATGGTTATGAATTAGATGGTATATTAATTTTCAATAATAAATATATTCTCACATGTGTTATATAAATAAAATATTTCCATAATTTTTACTATAAATGTGAGTTGGTGATGGAAACCAAATTATATTATGCCGAAAGATTGAAGTCCATCGTACACACGATTAATGAATTTTTTTCCAAGTTGATATTGGTTGAGATAGATAAAAATCATTGCATAAAAATATTAACATATTATTATATATGAGATAATTGTGTTATTATATTTTAAGTGTTATATCATAATTTATGATTTTAATATTAGACGTAAAAATAATGATCTTTATTAAGAAGACTACCTTCTCTTAGAGAAACATCCTTCATATCTATTATTAAGAACATTAGAATTGTTTTTTAGAGTAAAATACACTCTATAATATCGATAATTATTTTAGGGATATAATTCATTTGTTTTTTTGTGGATCCAAATGGCATGAGAGGTGTGATGAATTATGGGAAGGGTGTCCACTTTTATAATTAAAGAGGAGTGGTATGTTTGAAAATACAAAATCTATTAAAAAATGGTAGGTCAGTCTCCCCCAAGTTACAGAAAAATTAATATATAATGGAATAAATGGATTTGAAGGTTGGGAAGCACCTCTGCTAGAAAAAAATAACCATGTTTCAAAATCTTATTCCCTTATCCTGTTTGTTTACCTATTTTACCATAATATTTTTTATCGTGGTAATTAGTTTTGTTAAGCTAAATAATTTATCCATTTGGCCTAAAATTATATAAGCCATATTGGATAATTTATAACCAACAAGAATTAATATTAAAAAAATTATCAAATAAAACACTATGTGTGTAGAAAATTAATTTTTAATTTAAAATCATTTATGTCACAAACGAAGTTTTAACCTTAATTTTGTTATATAAATTTAATGTATTTTCTTAGTATTATGCCCAAAATATAAGTTTAATATATTATATAATATTAATTATTCATTTTGAAAGTATGTAATCCAATTTATGAAATTCAATTCACATAATTGTTTTTAATTTTAATTAAATATAAACCCACAATTTGCGTCCAAAATAATTTTTTTAGATTATAATTTTTCTAGCATTAGTTGATCTTATATTAACTATATGACTTGTAATAATCACTACATAGATGTACATTTATATAGTTTGATATGTAAAATTTAAATATAATTTATATATTTTATTATTAGGGGTTATATTAATTTTTTACAATAGAGGAAATGTTTTCATTTAAAAATTGTTTTCAGAAGAATGCATTTTATAATTAAAAATGAAATTATAACAAAATTGGATATTAATATGATTCAAATGAATTTAATTATATTACATTATATTTAAAAGAACATGAGGTCTTAAAAAATAAAATTCAAATAATAATATTTCCATTATGAATTTAATTTATTGAAAATAAATGACAATTTTACAAAAAGTGGTATTTTTCAATATTCACTAAAAATGATTTTTTTCTAAAAAACCCTAAATTTTACCATATTCAAATTTTCAAACAATAATTATAAAAATTAATATAATTTAATGATATAAATTCTCTAATATTGATAAAAATTAATTATATTATTATCTCAGAATACAAGGAAAAATCAGTTTGATGAAAACTTGTTTTTTAAGAATAAATTGACTTTAAAAAATATTGACTCTTTATTATTAATAAATTTTTGTATTTATTAAGATATATATATATCATAAATAAATTAATCATATTCATACCATCCAATTATATTGATATGTTATAATGATCTTATTTATATAATATATTCCATAGGTTATTTAAGATTGATGAGGAATGTTTTATACAATATGAAAAAAATTCTATTATTTAAAAAATATTTGGTTTCATGTACCAAAAGCTATCAAATTAATTATTCTTATCTATAATAAATATTATTTAGAATCTCATGCTATTACATTAACCCCACATTAAATATATTTCTTCCTTAGAATATGATCTCCCACATATAAATCAATGGTATGTAATTTGGAATATTACATTGTTGAAAACCTATATCATAGAATGGTTAAAAAATTATTATTAACCATGTTAAAGTGAAATGAAAAGGTTAAATAGAATAAAAAATAATAATTTTTTCAGAAGAAAATAGTTGGTATTGAAAAATAGATTTAAAAATAAGATCAAGTTAGGATATAAATGTAGAGTTAAAAGTATTACTTTCTAATTTTACTTTAATTAGTTATGGAGATCACAAAAATAAATAAAATTATATTTTAATAACGTTATATGTCCCAGTTATTTTAGTTTTTTATAGAAATCATCTTTTTATACTAAATACATAAAATATTCTAATGTTTAATGAATATAATTTTTTTTATTCAATCTGATCCATCGGACTGTTGATATTTCTGATGCATCATAATGACTATTGTTTTTTATGGTGGTTAGATAAATGTTATATCAATAAAACTGACTAAATATATATCCATTAAACTATAAATAGTTCTTATTAACCATACTGACCATAAAAATGTTCATCAGATTGAAAATCATTAGCTTAGTCCATCAGACTAATAAAAGATTATAATTTTAGTATTTATAAATATATTTATGACATAAATAAAATTTTATAGCATTATAATGGTGATAAAAACATGATTTTATAAAATGAATTATTTTTCAAGCTTATATTTGAAGGTAATGATCTATAAAATTATGATATATCAATGTTAGAGTTTCTTATGGTGGTCGCAACTAACCAAGAAATATGACCGTTGATGAATTGCATATAAATAAATGGTCATTTAAAGTGTTGGGAGTAGATTCATTTCTTACTCAAAAAGTTTAGAGATCACTCAATGTGAACATCTTATACCTAATCTCTGTAATATTTCATAGATTTCGAGTTTTTAAAGAATCTATGTTAGGATTTTAAATTCAAAAATTCATTTTTATTTTATATTAACTATGTCCGATCATTGTTAGTTCGAGTGATTTAAAGGATAAAAAGATAAGTGAATCTGATCAATCATATTAATTGATTCTGAGGATAATAATACAAATATATATCCATCATTATCTTGAAGGATTTCTGGTTTTAGAAAGAACGAGTTGTTACTAATATGTTATATCAATGGTTTCTTGGGTTTTGGAAGACATGGACATTCTAATCATCATATTGAGGGATTTTATAGTGTGGAATGATAATACTTTACAATTGATATTGAATCTCTAGATATCTAACGTTAGGATTTATGACTTCCTAAAATATTATTGTTAAATATTTTATTTACCTTTTATAATTATTTTAATCCACTCTTACTAATATAAGATCTTGTTTTACTTCTTTTTAAGAGTTTATTATCCCATAGTGCATTTATATTAGATATTTAGTTTTTCATTATATTTATAATAGTAGTTTTATCATACTATATATTAAAATGATAATAAATAAGATATATATGATTTTATCTAACAATGATTTATATACTCTAATCATTAGAAAAATTCCAAGACTAATCATTTTGAGTTAATAGGTTCAATGTGTTTTCTGTTCTTAAGATTTTAAAGTACAATTCATCCCCCTCATGTAACCATAATAAACTATTATGATCATACAATTGGTATCAGATAAGGTAGTGCTTCAATACTTGTTTAGTTTTCCATTTTGTTTTATAATGAATGTTGATATGGTCTTATAATAAAATACTTGTTTATAAACTGTTTTTACATTAACATGTATGGTCAGAAATGTATTTCAATATAATAAAATTAAAGGATTAAATATTTGTACACTTGAAAATATGAATCCAAGTAGACGACCTATTTTTTCTGGAAATGATTACGGATAATTTTGAGATATAATGAATATTTTTTATATATAATTGTGTAGATAATATTGTAATGATAATTGGAAATTTTATGATTCCATAGAAGAAAATTACTACTTTTAAAAATTTGGAAATACAATAATTTTAGTTGAATTATAGAGTAATTAATACACTAATTTGTTCTATGAAAATAAGTATCTAAAATTAAATTTCTTCATGTCAAGTAGCTTATAGTATATGAAAGATGTCTTATGTTACTGAATTTAGAACTTCTAGTGTTATTAAGACTAGAAGATCAATGTTAAAAGATGATTGTCATGATTTTGATTTCTTACTGGGAGAATCAGTAGGTATGATGAATCAAATATTCATTACAATTATTAATAGTCTAAATTCTCTCTGAGAGAATGATATAAGATATTGAATCCAAGTTAATAAAATCATTGAGATTATTCATAATGAATGAGAATATTGGGGAGGATTTATAGATGAAATGAGTAGAATTAAAAGTATTGAATTTCATAATTCATTAGTACCCCTGTACTATATGAATGTAGACTAAAAATTAATACAAATATGATGAGAATAAAAATTCAAGGAGATTCCTTCTCAACTACATATACTATTACTATTAATTATCAATAAACTAATAATGTTATTAAATCTTCTAAAAAGAAAAAATATATTATTGAATTAGATAATAGTTCATGAAAAATGAGTGATAGTGAACTGGATAATCTTACATAGTGGATGAACAAGAATTTGGGAAAGAATGACATTCATTATATAACTAAGAAGAGTAATTGAGGTAAAGGACATAAGAATGATTCTTATGAGGTTATATATTAGGAGTGTAAGAAAATAGTTCAAATAAGACCATATTGTCTTAGATTGAAATGTAAGGATACAAAAGAATGAAATTATGAAAGGAATTATAAAAAATACTACAAGTACAATAGTGTAATGATTCTAAAACATTTTGACACATAGAGTGCTAGTGGAGGAGATAATTAATCTGAAAATTCTTCAAACAAGGAATTTTCTGGAAAGATGAATGATGGTTTTATTAGATAAATACATAACTTTAATAAATAAATCATAGATAAGGTAAAAACTACTAAATCTATTACAAGACATACTTTAAATGAAAATTAGCCTTATAGGAATAATAAGAATAACTATACATATTCCGATGAAGAAACATCCTTATCTAATAAGGAAAATAATTTTGAATGTTTTGAAGATGTATTTAGATGTTTAAAATTACTTGAGAATGAAAATTCTAATTTTTTTAAAAATTTAAATTTTCTCAACATAATATTGTTAAATAAAATTGAATAATTACTATATTAAATACCAAAATATCAGATCATATAAAATACAATTCTAAAAATAACTTTCAAAAAGATATATTTTTAAAATATATTGATAAATATATTTCTGAGATAGAGCTTTTACAAACTAATTTCCTAAAACATAGTTTATAAACTAGTACTGCTGAGGAGAAAAATATAATTGTAAAACTAAAATATCAAATTTCTAGATTGAAGAATCTTTTTTAAACATTACTAATGGTAAGAAAAACATTAATAAATTGTATAAAAATTTATACCTCTTAATGATATTTATAGAATGGGTTTTATAAAAAATATATTTTTTAGTGATAACTATTTTGTTCTGAACAGAGATTAATTTTACACTAGATGTAATAGTTGTATAAATTTGATGAAAAAATTCTTAAAATCAATTGAAATATTTAGGTTTCTAAATTTCATATTTCTAAAAAGAAATTAAATTTTTACCAAATAATATTATCAGAAAAATAGTTTTAACTAATATTTTATTTTATGATAATACTAGATCCTTGAAGTTCTATGTTCTGAATAAATAATGATTTTGTTTCAAAAAAATAAATAATGTACCAATAATAATAATAATTTTTACATGGATAGTGGTTTGTTATAGATATATGATTTAAAAAAATTATTTCTTTAACAATATAATAACGATAAAATGTGGACAAGTTAATTTTTGAGATAATGATCAAAGAGAAATATTTGGTATAGGTATCATTGTTCTTCTTGGAAAATATTTTATTTAAAATATTTTATTTTTTAGGACATAATAAAAAAATTATTAGAATAATCCAATTTTGTGATTACGGTTTTCTTGTGAATATCAGTAGTGATAAATATACTGTACATTTTTTAAAATGGGAATTTATTTTTTTCAATTGACATGAGAATGATTACACAAAAATCATAGAAGACCTTATGAGCTAATATATTCCTTAAAATAGTGTAATAGTTGAAAACTCATGGTTATGTCATAGATGATTAGGACATTGTATTCTTAGAAGATTAGCAATATTTTCTGAGAATGGACTAATGAAGGACCAATCAAAACTAAGTTATGACACTTCTGATGTCTATGATCCCTATCAATATTGTAAGAAACATAAGTCACATTTTAAATCTATTAAATATATCTCAACTACTGATGATTTACATTATTGGACATATACTTGTTTGGTCCTACACAAACTTGAATTATTGGTGGAAAATACTCTATATATTATTTATTTGATGATTATACTAGATATATAGGGGTATATTTTCTATTTAGAAAATTTGAAACCTTTAGTAGTTTTAAAATATTCATATCCTTATTTAAAAATTAGAACAAAATATAATTGATGAATTTTCATGGTGATCATGTTGGAGAATTTTTAAATTCAGATTTTGAAATATTTTTAGTGAAACAGTATTTTATATAACTATTAGGAACCTAGAACACAACATTTAAATAGTGTATTTGTAATAAGAAATAAGATTATTTGGGATATTACACGAACCATCCTGAGTGAATACTCAATTGTTAAACATTTTTTTATCTGAAGAAGTTATTATAAAATTTGATAATAGAAATATATTTTTAATTAAAACTTTTAATAATTAAACTCATTATATATTTTGAGACCAGTAAGAAACCAAAACATTCTTACGTCAATGTTTTTTGATCAATAGTATTCATTTTGAATAATAAAGACAACAGACAAAAGAATTCATGAAAATAATATAAAATAATATTTTAGGATATTCCCCAACTAGTATGTGTTATAGAGTATTCAATGAAAATCAATCTATTATTGAGTAAATATTACATGTTATGTTTGATGAAAATAATACCTTGTTTTTTGAAAAACCTCAACCAACATTTCAGGTTGTTATTTCCAAAACTAGTTTAAAATCTATTTTGGAAAGTTCTTCTCATTAGTGAACAACTAAATAATATTTTTTTTGATTTTATTCCTTGAAAATTAATTTAAACCAATATTTAGAGAAAATAATTATATAAATGTAAGAAATCTGTTGTTTCTTTGGAATCATCCAAATGATAATATCATTATTAATGTAGATCAACCAGTGAGGACTAAAAGTTCATTGATAAATGGAATTGAACATTTATTTTTTCTATCTCAATTAAAATCTAAAACTTTTTATGAGGATTTAACATATGAGGGTTGGATAAATGAAATAAAAAATGAAATCAATTTGTTTCAAAGGATCCAACTTTGTAATACGGTCAAATGGCCCATACATACGTCTATAATTGGTATAAAATTGTTCTTTCAAAATAAGTGTGATAGAAGTGGAATAACAGTATTAAATAATTCTAGGATTTTTTATAAGGCTTATAATAAAAAAATATTATATTATGTAGAAACATATTCCATGGTTGCTAAAATTGAGGCTACTTGAATACTTTTAGGTTATTTAACATCCTTAAATTCCAAACTATTTTTAGTGGACGTGAAGTTTGATTTACTTAATTGATAAGTTCAGGTGAAGGTTTATATAGAACAACCACCTGGGTTTGAAGATAAAAAACATCTAGAACATGTTTTTAAACTTACTAAGTAACTATATAGATTTAATCAAACCACTAGTTCCTCGTACGATATATTAACAATAATTTTGTTAGAAAACAATTTTTTTATGGGAGTTGTGGATACAAACATATTTATAAAATATTTTGATAAATATATTATGAGTGTAAAAATATATGTGGATGAAATTATATTTGGATAAACTCAAAAATATTTAATATATTCCTTTGAGAATCTTATAATGCCTGAGTTTGAAATGGTTATGATGTGTAAGTTAACATAACTTATAGTTTTTAAAATATTTAAAAAAATATATGTGAATTTTATATCTCAGCATAATTACATAATATAACTTCTTATTAAATTTAGTTCTTAAAACACTAAATGTATAATTACTTATATCAGAACCACAACTACTTTATGCCTTGAAGAAGTTGGTAAACCAACTTGTCAAACTCATTTTATACGTTTGATTGGATGTTTAATTTATATATCATCTAGTCATTCTGATTAAATGATCTCAGTATGGTTATGAGTTAGATATCAAGACAATCAAAAATAGTCCCATCATAAATCAATTAAATTAATTTTTTTACTTACTTAAGGAAACTATTGATCTATATTTTTCTTACTCTTCCTGAAATTATTTTTTGTTAAAATGTTTATCAGATGTTGTCTTCGGTGGATGTATAATGGATATGAAAAGTATATCTATAAAATTAAATTTCTTTAGAGAATATTTTTCATAATGTCCTATAAGAAAGGACCCTCATTATAACTTTACACAATTGAAACAAAATATATGGTGGATGAAAGTTTTTGTGATCATGTGTTTTGTATGCAACAAACTCTCAATTTAAAAGGAATGAGTTTTACTAAAACTAATTTTTTTAGATAACATAACTTCCATTTCATTATGTGAAATCCTAGTATATAAATTTTATGCTAATAAAATAGAGAGAATTAACCATTTCCATTAGGATCACACACAAAGGGTGAATTTTTTTAAAATTCGTTGGAATGAATGAACTACATGCAGTTATTTTTACTAAACTCTTAGTTCAGATAGATTTAAATATATTAAATAGAATCTAAGAGTCATTAATAGAACATTACTATTCATTTCTACCTCTTAATTATCTATATCCTTACATTAATTAAATCAATATAAAAGAAGAATTATATATGATTTAGCTTTGTAAAAAAATTAAATCTTTGTTATAAATTTTTTTTCTAAATAGTCGTTATTTTTCTATATTTACCTTTTATAGAATCAAATATTTTATAAATATTTTAATGTAATCCTTTTTATAAACATTCTAGTGTCATAGTTTAATAAATATAATATGAATTCAAAATTAATCTGGCATAAAAAACTATTACAAAATTTTTCAAGTTACTTTTTTAGTAAAATAATTTATCATAGTCTATTTATATTACAAAAACTAAGAGTAATATCTTGATCATGAATAGGAAGAATTTATGCTCTAAAAGGCTCTTTGGTTTTATTTTTTTCACTTATTAATTACATTAGTTTGTTCATATTGTTTATATATTCTTGTATTTTTACAGATTCTGAATTGGTATAAATAAAAATGTTTTTCTAATCGAATTAATAATTTGTCTAATTATAAGTTTTATTAAAAAAATTAAGAGTTCGGTATTTTTTCTAAATTCTTATTAAGGATTAAATTTAAATCATCTAATTAAAAAAGTATTTTAAATCTCAGTTTTCAGTTTATCTTGAATTTGAACTATAATCCCCATGACTATATAAATGTGCATCATCTTGTTTCCCATATAATTTATCTTCATTTTAATTCACAAGTCACAGTTGACACTCCGTTCCAACATAGAGTCTAAAAAATGACAAAGGGAAATACCTTAAAAAAAGAGGAGAAAACACAAGAATAAAATCAAGCTTTGCAAAGGCATGAACATTGGATCACCCCAGTTTAGCCAAAACACCGTCGGTGTGCTAGGTACTTGCACAACACAATTTGGAACTCAAGCCACAATCACGTCTAATATCATTTAACCAAGGGTCTTATTATTTCATATAAATAGACCCTTGGGGACTTTATTTGTATGGAATAATTTCCCTAAATCCAATTTTATTATCTGGTCTCCCAAGTGGTTCAAGAAAGTCTTCCAAAACATTCAAGGTAATTATTTAACACCTAAAGTGGAGGAATATAAGGAGGATTCTAGGACTTAAGTCCTATTTGTTTTTAAAACCCATAACTCTTGAGATCCTAAATTTAGAAACCAATCTAAATCATAAAAACTTGTGCGCCACCTATTACTCTCATAGTAAGTTGTGCGCCCCACTTTTGGGAATACCTGTGAATAATCTTGAAGGCTTGGGTCAGGTCTCTCCCAAGAATTAACATCCAGGTTGTTTGTCACTTAAGTGAACATCAGGTGACCCAGTCCAACATGTGTGACCAAACTTGTGCACTATAACCTACATGGTTGCCCCTATTTGATTCACCTACTATCACTAGTCTACAATCAATTAAGCCATCTTCAAAGCCATTCATGGAAAGGTTTCTTCTTCATTGGATCCCCTGTCTGAAATGGATTCTACTAGGACCTCCATTAAATAATCCTAACTTATCAAACCTTTGGAATGATATATCATCATGTCTCTTATTTGAGTTTGTATATCTATAGTCACAGTTTGTCCCCATTTGTTTCACAATGGGTATAGGATTCATGGAGTGTCTATGGGTTTGTATATCCACAGTCATATGGACCATTCTCCAAGGAATAATTTTGGGAAGATCCCAGATTGGAGGATTAGGGTTTGAGTTCTGTCCCCCCCTTTTCTTATTAAACATCCAAAACCTGAGGTCTCTAGTAGGGAAGGTACGGTTCACACATGCTTTTCTATGCAAGCAAAAGAGAACTCTCTCTCCCCTAAGGAGATCCACACGGGAATCCATCCTGGTGTAATCCCCATACCATTCAAGTAGGAGGTTGTAGTCTTGATTCTCTCTTCTTCCTTCACCATCACTCCATCAATACGTTGGACCCCTATCCAATGTAAATTTAATAGAGGGAAGGCTTATCGCCTCTCCATCATCCACTATCAGAGGAGGAAAAGTGTGGATTCCTTTGTTGATTTTTTGACATACTCTTATTTATCACACCGAGCTTGAATCAAGTGGTGTAACATCTCAAGAAAATAAATTATATTAATTTTTCATATTTATTAAGTTTTTTTGAATTAAATATTAATTTTATTTTAAAGGGGATTCTATATTAAATGGCGTACCTGTCACGCAACAATGGGTTTCTTTGAAATCTTACGTTGCACAATAATTATAAAATATTATTATTTTAAATGGTAGGTAACTTCTAGTCATTTTATTGGTGGGAATTAATAGAACAAATTTAAATATGATAATATATGTTTTTTAAATATTTTTAAATCCATCCAATAAAAGTGAGATGATTAAAATATAAATGAATCTAATTATAAGCCTAGTTTACTTTAAAAGGACAAAATACAACCTTTTGATACAGAGCCCTCATTAAATATATTTTTGGTAATTTTTATATGTTTTATTTGACAAAATAAAATTCTTCTTCAGATTCGGGAAACCAAAATTTACATTGGGTAAATTTTTGGTATTTTTCTGATGAAGTTCATTTCTTAATGAACAGTGAAAAATATTGAATTTTTATTCAAAAGTACCTTTAAATATAATTTATTTATATGGTTAGATTAAGTTTTTAATTGGATATAAAGAGTAATTAGAACATATTTCTATTAGTTAATCCAATATTGGACATTGGAATTAATTTCACTTTGAAATTGGACATAAACAAGTGTCAATATTTTGATTGTTATTATTTCTTAAAAACCCGCTTTTTGTTTTGACAACGGGAATTAATTTTAAATTAATTTATTCAACTTCTGTGTTTTGAATATGGAAAAGTAGATTCCAAATTTGGAATTAGTAGTTCAAAATTGTGTAAATAGGTAACTTTTATTTTTAGTAATTTTAAATATTTACTTCAGTAAATATTTTATTTACCATGATTAAAGTGTAAATATAGTAAATAAGGGTAAAATATAATATCATAATAACTTTAAATGTCCCCAAAATGTGTCCTAATCCTATTGGGTGATACATATCCGACCATGGGCATCCTTGGGTTTAATTGGGGACCCCATGGAGCCACATTGGTGTAATAATGACATTTTATATTAATTAATTTAAAGTAAAGAAAAAAATTACAAAAACAAATATCTTTTAGTAAATAATTTTTTTCATGGGGTTATACAAGTTATATTTTTTACTATAAATATTAATTGGAAAAATAAAAATATTTCCTACATCATGGTAGTTTTTTTAATTTTTGGACATCAGATAAATTAAATTATTTACGACACAATAATGATGTGGTATTTACCTCATTAATAAATTATTTAAATAAATAAGATTATAAATATTAAAACAATATCTAAAACATGTCCAATTCTTGATGGATTATTTTATTTCAACCGTGAGTCTTATTAAATTTGTTATTAATTAATATTTTACCTTTTTAAACCAAAAATGATGTTATAATAAAATAATTGTTTCAGACTTTTCTAAAGAGCACCTCCTCTCCCTTATAAAATGCGCCCACTTTTAAATCATTCCTGACACATCTAATGCTTCTAGATCATGTACCCTATACTCCAATAATCTCCCAATATCCCAATATTCATATTATAATCCTTAAAATAGGCATTAAACACCTCAAAAACCATTTTGTTTCAAACCAATGGGAGTTACCAGATTTAAAGGTAACGTCTTCTCTTAAGTACTTTTATTTTGTTTCACTTATCCTACCCCCTAAAATCGTTTTATTACCTTATTTTATACCAATACCAGTATCCTAAATATTTTATGATGTTGTTATGAGATGGATTCTAACTACCCTTACAAACACCTCCATCTAATGGGTAAATAACATAATGTTTATGTGGATGAAAAACTAATGCCTCACGAAACAATGATAGTTCAATTAAATCCTACCGCATCTCATTTTGGAAATTACGATGGAAATGTATTTATATATTATATATAATATGTTTATTTTTTCTTTATTCTTCTATATTTATCTTTTTATATCACACCTTTATGGTTTCCATAATGGGTAAACGCGATAATTTTGTTTTATGAAGTGCGGACTACCGCCCCCTCAATGTTAAATGGATCGTTAATTCATTATGTGGGATGTATAAATGATAGAGATAATTATATTATATATGATATAATACTATAATTATAATATACTTATATATCAATAAGTTTTCATTCCAATAAATATTAAATAGAAATGAAAGTAGCATTAATGCGTACGTATGGATTACCGTCTCCCTGAACAGTGCATTTCATTTCTTATCTCCAAATGTCATGTACTAATATAAATACATGTATATAATAGAAATATATGATATATACGATATATAAGTCATTAATATCACTCTGTAGATAATTGAGTATTGACCACATGGACAAATTGTAATTATAACACGTTCATTTTTAACTCAAATTCTGAACATCAACAAAATGTCTGATATGAACTCAAATAATTAAATAACTGTTATTGAAAGGTAATAATTTATATAAAAGTAATAAAAATCATTAAAATTGTTATTAATATTGTAGAAATTAACTTATTTTTATTATTCAGGATGTACACGGAACATATGAGTCATGTTGGACACAAGGTAAGGGATTTCTTATCTCACTTTTATTTCTTTGATATTTCCATTATTCACTAGTCATTTATTGCATGTGGTGTATTTTTAACTTCCATTAGATATATATTATATTTATTATATTTATAGTAATATTATTATTTTATTCATTTGGTGGTTATTAACTTTTTCTCATACGACTCGATTGATTACAACGTGGTAATGATTTTTTTCTTTCCTTCTCATTTTTGTCCAATTTTCATTAAGTTGTTATGCCCTTTTAATTTCAATCATTAATGTTGTGGTATGGTTTTGAACCTCTCATATACTGACCTATTTATGTTTTAATTATGGGATACCCCTTTCTATCTTTTTAAATTCCTCCCATGTACACCTGTTACTATGCCGAAATTCTAAATGTAATTTCCCTCTCCTTATTTACATTTAAGAAATTATTTTGTATCAAGAATATAAATTCCATTACAATTGTTGGAAATGTATCTAAATGACACCCTTACTTTACATTTCATTTAAATATGATTAGACACTCTTTTCTCTCCCATCACCCATTTTTATGAGTTTTTATGTCACATTGTTATGCTGCTGAAATTGCAACGCGTTTTTCCAAGCCAAAGTCATTGTGTAGTGAATACTATGTCCATTTCATTATCAAGGGTTTTCACATTTATAAAAATTTAAATATTGTTTAAAGAGTTGTAATTATGTATAACACATTCTTTTTTCATGGAATAAATAATTATGTTGAATGATTTAACGTTTTACATTCCATGTGGCACACTTATACATGAAATGAAATGTTTAAGAAGGTTCCACCATGATAGCGCTCTAATACATTGGTCAAAGTATAGTATCATGATATGTTATGTGCAATGGGTGTTTAATAATTATAATACAATTTCAATGTGGGTTTACTCGTGCTTCATGTGCAATGAGGGTTTACTCATGCTCTATGTGAAATTAGCCTTGGCTCATTATAATTCCATGTTAAGTGTTGTTGCCACATTTCCATGTTATGATTATCATGCTATATCATGCCTTTAATTTTATCCTTCCATTTTTCTCTATTGATATTACTATTTTCTAACATGTATTGTATTCCTCATGTTATTCCATGTTTATTTTCTTACTAGGCTTTATAGCCGACCCTTTTCTTATGCATGTCCTCAGGTAATCCCATGCAACGCTAAGTATGAGGGAATGTAGTGGTGATGTAAATGAAGTTTTTATTCAGGATGTTGTATTTCATGTTTTATGTTGTTATGTAATGATCCTGAGATCCAATGACAATAAACATCATGATCTTTTATGTTGTATCAAGTGAAGTTTATGTAATAAATCTTGTTTAATTGTGTAATAAAAAGAAGGGTTGTCCTAGTTTCTATCAGAGGATATGTTTTTGTAATTTTTGGGATTAGGATTATAAAATGATAGTAAAGACTTAGATACAAGACTATGTATAATAAAAACATCCCTAAGTTTTGGTGAGTATTGAGTAAGTGGTATTTCAAACAAATACATCCATGTCTTGATACGAGCATAACTATCTTAATGTGTTGGGATGAAAATGAAATGTATAAGAAAACCATTATGGTTAAAACATGTTAGGGTTATTTTTTTTATAAAAATGAAAACACACAGACCATGTGACAACCAATTGCGTCAGACAATGCTTTGGGAATCAAACCCACAACCAAAGTGCGATTGGGTTTTATCACCTACCACTGGCCTATATGAAGTCCCTTTTTAGTATGACTTATTATTTTCAGTTAAATAATTTTATGGATCAAGAATAAGTTGATTTTGGGAACATATATTTTTTTTCAAATAGATATCCTTACTAAAGGAAAATGATTTGGTGATTAAATGATAAAGGTTTTTTTGGAAGATTTTTTCTCTTTTGGAATACTATATGCCTAAGGAAAATGAAATACTACAGGATTTCAATTGTGGAGGAATGGTTGAAATTTTTATTTTATATGAATATATTTATTTATTGTGGATATATGTTGATTTGGGTTATTTCTTGAAAATTATTAACCTACCATAGAGAACATGTCATTAGGATAATTACGCTTAATTATGAGACTTTAAGAGTATTCGATGTTTTTATGGAGATAAATGTTAAGATTTATTGTGGGAGTCTATGTGATTAAATCCTTCTTAGTTTTGGGTTTCAATATTAGTTTATAGTATTTTGATGAATTTTAAGGATTATTGTGTATTGAATGGTCTTTCTGGAACTTTGGGTACTTTTTGTTAAATTTTGGAGATTAATAGTAGTATTTCTTTTTATAAAGGATTACCCTTTTTTGGGATTACCTGGTCTCGTACTAACCATTTTGGTTTTAGTTGATGTTTAAAGACAAGAAAAATTTATAGTTCTTCTTTTGTGGATTGTGTGATTCTCTAGAATATGATCCTTGTGCTTTGATGAGACCAAGTCTTTTTGAATTCCCATTGTTTGGAGAGAAGATTAGTTTTTTGTAAAAACTTATTAAAGGAAGCAACTCTACATGAAATTAAGTATATTTCTGTTTGTTTTTATTCTATGTAGTAAATTAATTCCTCAAAATTATGAAAAGAAACGTAAAAAAACATTGTTGGTATAAGTTTCCTACTGGGTGATCAAAAACCGTTTAACACATAATCATTTTATTATTTTCTTATTGTTTATTTTCTCCTAATAATGTTTTCTATCACTCTCCATAAAAACTTGACCGTTTGTTTTCTCTTCCATATCCATGTTTTCCTACATGGAATCCTAGTATCAGTTAACTTAGATGACCTTTTAACTTCTCTTTCTTTCTTTTATAGTGATAGTTTTTCTGACTCTTTTTCTATTGTGGGACTATCAATGAAGTTTCCAAGCCCAATTTTAAAATTGCAAGGACACAATTTCCAAAAGGTTTGAAGAATGTAACATCCCAAGAAAATAAAGAATATTACATTTTCAAATGTATTAATTTTTTATAACTTAAATATTAATTTTATTTTAAAGGGGATTATATATTAAATGGCATACCCATCAAGAAACAATGTGTTTATTTGAAATCTTAAGTTGCACACTAATAATATAATATTATTATTTTAAATGGTAGTGAACACCTATTTGCTGTATTAGTGGGAATTAATAGCACTAAATTAAATATGGTAATATATATTTTTTAAATGTTTTCACATTTATCCTATAAAAGCCAGAGGCTTAAAATGTAAATGAATCTAATTTAAAGCTTATTTTACTTTAAATTGATGATTTACTGCCTTTTGAGGGAGAACCCTCTTTAAATCTATTTTTAGTCATTTTTATAATTTTTATTTGAGAAAATAAGTTTTTTAGATTCGAGACACTGAAATTTACCTTGGGTAAATTTTTTGTATTTTTCTGAAAAAGTTAATTTTTTAATGAATAGTGAATAATATTGTATTTTAATTCAAAAGTATCTTTTAATATAATTTATTTATATGGTTAGATTATATTTTTTATTAATAATAATGTTTAATTATAATATATTTTTACCAATTAATCCAATTTTGGAAATTTTAATTATTTTCACTTTGAAATTGGACATAAACAAGCGTCAATCTTTTGATAGTTATTATTTCATAAAAACCCGCTTTTAGTTTTGATAGTAGGAATTAATTTTAAATTAGTTTCTACCACTTATGTGTTTTAAATTTGGAAATATGTATTCCAAATTTGGAATCAGTAGGTCCAAATTGTGTAAAAAGGTAACTTTTATTTTTAGATATTTTAAATTTTTCCTTCAGTAAATATTTTATTTACCATGATTAAATGGTAAATATAGTAAATAAGGGTAAAATATAATATTATAATAATATTAAATTACCCTAACATGTGTCCTAATCATATTTTCAGATACATAGCCGACCATGGGAATCCTTGGGTTGAATTTCAGACCCTATGGTGCCACATGGGTGTAATAATGACACTTTATATTAATTAATTTAATGTGAAGACAAAAATGACATAAAAATATCTTTTAGTAAATAATTTTTTTCATGGGGCTATTTCAGTTATCTTTTAGACTATAAATATTCATTAAAAATATAAAAATATTTAATACACCTTGTTATTTGTATTATAATTTTTGTACATCAAATAAATTAAATTATTTATGACATAATAATGGTGATGTATTTACCTCATTAATAAATGATTTAAATAAATAAGATTATAAATATTAAAACAATATCCAAAAACTATCCAATTCTTGTTGGTTTATTTTATTTGGACCATGAGTCATCTTAAATTTTTTTAATGAATATTTTACCTTTTGAAACCTAATATGAGGTTATAATAAAATAATTTTTTCAAACATTCCTAAAGAGCCCCTCCTCTCTCTTATAAAAAGATCTCAGTTATAACTTATTCCTCACACTTTTCAAGAATTTGTATCATAAAACCTATGATCCAATATTCTCATATGATCCCTCTCTTCATCCTAGAAGCCTTAACTGAGGCAGAAAGCACTTCAAGAAACCATTTTGGTTCAATCCAAAGGGAGTTACCCGATTTAAAGGTAATGTCTTTTCTTAAGTTCTTTGGTTTTATTTTCCCTCTCCAACCCCCTAAACTATTTTTATTAACTTATTTTATAACCATAACATTATCTTAAATATACTAGGATGTTTTTATTAGAAGGATTCTTACTACACTTACACAATCCTCTATCTAATGGGTAAAGAACATAATGTTTCTGTGGATGGGAAACTAACGCCTCACGAAATTATGAATGTTCAATTAACTCCTACAGCCTCTAATGTTGTCCATTATGATGGAAATATATTTATATATGATATATATTATGTTTATGTTTTCTTTATTTTTCTGTATTTTTCATTTATATCATACCTTTATGGTTTCCATAATGGGTAAACGCGATAATTTCATTTTAGTAAGTGCGGACTACCACCCATCAAAGTCATATGACTCGTTAATGCCTTATGTCAGATGTATAAAGGATAGATTTAATGATATTATATATTATATTATAATTTAATTATAATATACCTATGTATGATTAATTTTTAATTCCATTAAATATTAAATAGAAATGAAAGTAGTGTTCATGCGTACGTACGACTTACCGTCTCCATGAACAGTAAATTTCATTTATTATCTTCAAATGTTATGTACTAATATAAATACGTGTATATAAAGGAAATATATGATATTTATGATATCTAAATCATTAATACCATTCTTTAGATAATTAATTATTGACCACATGGACAACTTTTAATTATAACACGATCATTTTTAACTCAAATTTTGAACATCGACAAAATGTCTGATATGAACTCAAATAATTAACTAACTATTATTGCAAGGTATTAGGTGATATAAAAGTAATAATAAAAATTTAAAAGTTAATTTAGAAAGTATAAATTAACTTAAGTTTATTCTTCAGGAAGAAAGAGGAACATACGAATCAAGTTGGACACGAGGTAAGGGATTTCTTATCTCAATTCTAATTCTGTGAGTTTTCCATTGGTGACCACTCATTTATTGAATGTGGTGTATTATATACTTTGATTTGATATATATTGTCTTGATTATATGTATATTCATGGTATTCTTTTATTCATTTGGTGGTTATTAACGTTTTATCATTCGACTCAATTGATTACAACATGGTAAGAGTTTTTTCTTCCTTTATTATTTTGTCCAATTTTCATTAAGTTATTATGCAATTTTAATTTCAATTATAAATGTTGGTGTAGGATTTATTACCTCCCCTATACTGACCTATTTATGTTTGAATGATGGGAGACCCATTTCTCTCTCATTAAATTCCTCCCATGTACAACCATTACTATGCGGAATTTCTGATAGGAATTTCCCTCTCCTCATTTACATTCAAGCAATTATTTTGTATCGTGAATCTAAATTCCATTAAATTTGTTGGAAATGTATCTAAATGACCCCCTTACGGTCCTTGTCATGTAATTATTATGATACAACCCTTTCTATATCATCAACCATTTTTATGAGTTCTTATGTCACACCATTATGCTACCGAAATTGCACCATGTTTTTTCAAGCCAAAGTCATTGTGTAGTGAATACCATGTCCATTTACCTATCAAGGGTATTAAGTTTTATGGAAATTTACATATTTTTTAAAGAGTTTATAGTATGTATTACACATTCATTTATCATGGAATAAATAATTATTTTGAATGATTAAATGATTTATGGTCCATGTGGCATACTTATGCATGAAAATAAATTTTTAAGAATGGTGCACCATGATAGTGCTCCAATTCATTGAGTAAAGTATAGTATAATGATACATTATGTAAAATGGGTGTCTAATCATGCTAATACATGTTAAACATTGGTTTACTCATGTATCATGTGAAATGAGGGTTTACTCATGCTCTATGTTCAATGAGCCTTGGCTCATGCTAATTCAATGTTAAGTGTTGTTTCCACATTTCCATGTTATGATTATAATGTTTTATCATGCATTTATTTTTATGCTTCCCTTGTCTCTGTTGAGATGCCTATTGTCTAACATGTATTTTATTTCTCATGTTATTCCATGTTTATTTCCTTACTAGGAATTATAGATCACCCTTTTCTTATGCATGTCCTCATGTTATCCCATGCAGCGCTAAGTACGATGGAATGTAATGGTCATGTAAAGGATGTTTTCAATACGGATGTTGTATTTCATGTTTTAACATGTTATGTAATGAGAATAATCCCCAAAGGCACTAAAACTCTTTATCTTTTATGTTGTATCAAGTGAAGTTTATGTGATAAATCATGTTTAATTGTGTAATAAAAAGCAGGGTTTTCATATGTGGGCATAGAGATTTTTCATGATCACAACTTTTGCACAATTCTGACTTGAACTATGTGAACTCTAATTCCTACTCAATCCAGGATACATAGGATGCCTTATTGAAGGCCTGAGATCAATAGGGTGACCTTCCAAAAGGGTTCACCAAATCATGTCCCCACAAATGGACATATCTCATTCATATTCCCCAACATAATCAATGAACTATGAGAACTCCGACTCCCGCTATAATTAGGACACATAGAAAACCTTCATTAGGGATCGAGCTCATTGGATATCCTCTGTAAGAATCCAACCCTAATTCCCTCAATTCGGGCATCTTTCTTAGGAGTAACCCCCAAATTAAAACCCCCAAATCACCAAGGCATCCTTTTTTGGAAGTAAGAAGTAAATCATTTCTCTCAAAGGACTATAATCTCCTATAATACTCATCAAACTATGTGGGATAAAATTCCCATCCACATGGGGTACGTAGGGAGACTGCTTGTGGTTTAAAAAACAACACTTCAAATAAACCATGTTCTTCCTGGGACATATTTCCAACATGGTCTAATATTACATGGAAATCCATATACCTTCCATGATCCTTGGGATGATTCAGTATAAGTCCTACACCATACGTTGAATAAGAACCATTCCCTTAGATGTCCTTGACACATGAAATTAAACTATATGGATAGGTCCTTATCACCAGACCTTAAATGGCATGATGTTTCCCATTAAGAAACACCTAACTAATAGGTTTTTGATTCCTTTCACAAGGATACGTTAGTAGACCATTTTATTGGAATGAACGCAATATACAAACAAGCCTTCATCTCCCTGGATGAAAATAAATTTCAGAGTTCCCTACAGAGTGGCTTAAAACTAGTATCATCATAAAAATGATTAAAATAATCTCTAAATAGTATATAATAGGATACCATTGATAGAGAAACCTGAATACATATAGATATATTGATTAATGATGAACCTTGAATCCATACGGGTGATTCTAAATTTCACACATTTTAATAAGTGATTGAATATTCTAAGGGAATCATTTTTTATACATAGTTAATTAATAAGGATTCATGAAAATTTCTTAATTTATAAATAGAGCCCCGATGTATAAAATAATTCCCCCCAAAAGGGTGGGATGAGTTCAACCTCCCATCCTTTCAACCAATGCATGTTCTTAAGTATCAAAAATTTTAATCTTAAGAAATGTCTACCTTTGTAAAGATGGTACCCTTTTGGATAAATAGATATTGGATGTTTTCGATTACATGAATAAATAAAATGGAAACTGCATAGAAGCAGTGATTCTTAATCTAGATCACATGATTCAAGGAACAATGAGATGCAATTGGTGAAATTGATATCAATCCAAAACCATGTTAATAATGTTACCCACCTGTTAGGACCCAATAAATTGATAAAGGAAGTCCAAAAAAAGGAATAAATCATGCATGTATACATCTAAATGAGATTTCTTTAATGGAGTTTATTGTTGTTCTTAGTTTTTTATCAGAACTCCCTTCACTCCAAAATGGCTTTCTTCAAGATGACACCTGTGAATTTCCTAGCCACTGCTCAAGATGGACCTTTATCTATGGGAAGGACATCATCACCCACTCAGAATCATCCATGATAGGTATCCAATGTGCTAATAATGAATTATCATCAGAACGGTACTATCTCAACCTTGGAGGCTACCTGACATGCTCTCCAAGTTAATAACAACCCTCGATTATCTGGTCAACGATGATCGATGGTCAATAAAAAGATGGTTCCAACCACTGTCTTCAACCATTTCATATTCTTATCCCTATAATGCAACAAATACTCACTCTCGTACTATAGGATGGTAGATCAAGAGGCCACTCATGGACTCAATTCAAAGATGCATGGGTCCTTCTAGAGCACTCCCACCAACAATCACTACAAGCTGAATTTTGAGGTAGTAAACCCCCAACATGATGGGGCTGTTGCCTCTAGATGTTCATACTAGGACCCTCAAATTCGAACATGAAAGATGAACTATTAGGGAAAATGTTTGGTCAATAGGGAGTATGTTTTACATTGGCCCCCTCCAGAAAAGTCCATCAACCTAACTTGATGGAAAACAACGAGTGGGAAGATACACCCTTCCATCCTAATTTCACTGCCTGCAGACTTGTCTAGAAGAGATCCACCAATACCACTAGGAAAATTCATTAGAGTACCATGAACATGAACAAAAACACGTGTTTACAAATTACCAGTCCGTTAACATGTTTTTCTGACTGCATTTATGGAATCTCACCAACAAAATGCGGTGGCAACAGGTAAACAAGAACATACACATGCTTACACTAACCAATTCTTCCAATAGTATCTTCTGACAGTATTGAAAGATGTTCATAAACCATGTTTGAATAAAAACACCCAAAAGGTACATACACCTACTATTACTCATCAAGCCTACTAACAATCTCGTTTGGCAGCACCCGGAGAAGTCAGTTGGAAAGCTCTGACAACAAATCTTGGCCAGATTCCACTCTCCACCCCATACATTAGTATTATCAGTATCCAATGATTGTAATGGGAGGATAATAGTAGGAAAATAGAACTAATATAGATACAAAATGGATATATATTCCCATTATGACCACAGAATTCACCAAAAATATCTTAGTAATGGTTAAACAACAAACACAAATTCCTACCCATATTCTTGATGCATGTCGGAATACCATAACATCGACTTCCATGGTACTAGGGGAAGAAACACATAAATCTATCCCCACACATCAGATGACACATTGACATGCCATCATAGAGTAGATACATACCTCTGTTCTATTTATGGGGGGTTATGGGGCACACTCCCCCATATCATACAGAAAACGAGATCAGGAATATATACCCTTTCCAATTGGAAGTAATTGGCCCATTCTAATAACCACTCCAATGCAGGCACATACTCTTACCTATGATACCACTTCTATAAAAAAGTGTCCCCAACTAAGTGTAAGATACCATCCAAGAAGAAGTATCACCAAGCATAGTTGAAAAAACAATAGCCAAGCTACAATATGTCTCTTCCTAGTGGTGTATTTCTTGATTACCTCAGACATTGATCTACTGCAACTCAAGATCCTACCATCTTCCTACTATGTTATAGGGTTAGTAGTAGTAATTATAAAGTTCCTCGTCATATAATTCACCATGAAGGCTTGAATCATAAAAATTCGGTCAATCCGGATATCCTATCTCCGGATGAGAGCTAGAACAACTCTCAGTGGGGTAAATAGAATAATACCATGTTGTAATCCACCATGGAGGTACTACCCATGATGGAATTTTCTGCGAATATTCCCTCATCATTAGTGTTTTAAATTTTCAAGAAACATCTATAATTTCCAATATAGTAATGACAAATCTCTCTTATCTCGAGAAACTTTTTAACATAAGGCTAGTGATTTCTAATGCCTTGTCATTAATGGGTGAAATTATTTTTCAAACATAAGACATATTAAGCGAATGATCATTCTTTGAACCTACCATGGGTCATTTGTTTTCCAATAAAGTACAGAAAAAATGAATTGATTCAATTGTTTTTAATAGGAAAATCGAGAAGCATCCACTTTACTCAGACCAAGTGGAGGCACCTCTAGTGAAAGATGACAAAGATACGTAAAATAAGAGAAATCAGTTGAATAAAGGAGAAGTACAAATCATGTTCTGGCCGTTGGAAAACTCTCAATATAAAATTTCAGAATAGATGGTAGAAGATTTCTTTCATGATGTTCGCCTAAACATATGGAAGACATATTGTCATTTGAAAACCATAGTATTATCATGTGATGAATATAAAAATTATTTAAAAGTAATATAAGGGTTTCAACACCAAATTGACTTTCAATCTCTCTCATTTTACTAACATCCAAAGGATGAAAATTAGCAGAGAACCCTTCAACGTGCATGCCCCAATCCTCTAAATAGGCTAGGCCGATTAATTTCTGATACCCCATCTGATGTTCGTATCAGAGGATGGGGTGTACATAGAGAATTTAATTTCACTACACTACATAATCAACAAAGCCCTCCCAAAGTGGTCTCATACAATTTTATTTCCCATGGCTGGCTATAATAAACAATTTTTTTTTGTAATCAATTTTATGCTCAAGAACAGGCCTCGAATAGATCTCATCATAGCCAGGTCCAAAGAAAGTAAGTTGTTCAGATAATTTTTCTCCAAGAATATGATAATTTTCAGCAGGCCTCCCTCTTAGAGGATGTCAGCCGTTAGATGGAACAAATGTCTGAAATAACACATCTTCATTCTGAAATAGGGGATTTGAGTGGTTGTTCGATAATGCACCCATATAATGTCCAAAGTAAAATTCACAAAATCAGAAGATCAGCTACGTGAATCTCAGCTATTGTAGTTCATGATCCACCCCTGCCTATAGTGATGGGGGATTTTTTAGTTAAACCTTTGAATTCAATAAACAAAGTTCTAAAGTTTGAAGAAGAATAAGAATAAGAACAACCCCATCCTATATAGATGGAGTCTTTTGAAATCTAAAATACCATCCTCAATGGAAGTCAGTTTTATCTCAATTAAGGAAGAAGCCACAATGAAAGCTCACAACTGAACTATCCTAAGATTTTTTTGTAATTGTTCATCAAACATTTCCCATGAATTCATAATATAGGAGAGAAGACTCTCTTAGAAGATACAAAAGGATATGATCATACAAAGATACATACATAATTCCATAAATGCATTTTTCACCAGTAATTTTCATTAACACCATTGTGAAGGTCCTCTAGAAAATGAGACTAGTTTTGGGGAATCGTAAGATGAAGTTATTTTCCATAATACAGTACACATTGATGCAAATAAAGGATGTGTACATACCTAAAATTAGAGGCTTACCCAAAATTTAGGTATGCCCTCAAATAATCAACTCCCACCCCTTTGAAAGATATAAAACAAGGGGAAAGGTAAAAGTAAGATCACGTCTCACTTTTCCAATAGATAAGGTAAATATATTTCACTTGAAAAAATATTTTCATAGTAAGATAAAGAGATGAAAGAGTTAAAAAGACTCAATAGAGAGTTAGTTTGATGAAACATTTCTTCTAGACATGCTCCCCTGGAAGATCCTTGACTTTCACATCATGTAAGAGATCCTTGGTAAAGAGGATTTGTGGTAACTACATATATATATTTATAATTAATTCCTTCTATTGGGTACATTTTTAGGGAAAGATCATACACATCTTTATAGGCCAGTTCTCATGGTTTATCCAAGTTAAATACTAGCAGCACCACCACCAGTGGATTTTCAAGTCAGTTCACTAGTTTAAGCTCTAAATACTATACCTATATAGGTCCCATATCATCTAGATATTTCAAAAATGGTTATGAATAAAATTGAGGAATTAACAACTCTATTGGAAACTATAGATGAACGGAGTGCGCAAGTTCATCCAGAAAAAAGATCTTACCCTGAATGGGTGAATCTGATGCCTCCCCTAATAAATTTTGTTAATACTATATTCCCAATCATTAATGGTTTGGGATATCTGGAACAACACTTAATGAATTTTGTTTCTTATTGTGATCCTATGATGGTGAATCCTCAACAACAATAAGCAGTAAATCTTAGGTGTTTTGTGCATTCATTATAGGGACCCGATTTTTTCTAGTATACACGTTTTCAACCACTATCAATTACTGGATGGGATTATCTTAGACAAAAATTCATTCTTCAATTTAGCTCAACGTTTCCAAAGACATGAATATGTGATCTTTCAAATTGCAAGAAAACGGAAAAAGAAAGAGTTTCATATTTCATTTCTCGATGGAAGGTATTAACATATTTATTAAATCTAACACTCCCTCTGAAAGAGTTTCTACCAATTTTTGTTTAAAATCGTCATGATGAGTTACAAACACCACTGATCCTTGTGAAATACACAAGAGGGTTTTCATTCCTTGATTCAATTTTCTAACAGGCTGAGGATTCCATTGTGGAAACTAAAGCTAAAAATCATGTAATTATATTATGTCTGGGATATAGAATTGAGAATTAAGAGCCTTCTGGAGTCACACTCAAGAAAGCACCTATACCTACTTCCACTTCAAAACCATTATCATATCGAGGGCTATACCACCTGAAAATCACCAACAATGATCGCCTTGTTAAGATGATAAAAGAGATCAATGGTGGAAATTTATTAAACATTTAAAGAGAAGAGATTATTATTTCTGGAATTAATAGGTTTCCAGTTACTTCATCCCATATTGGGGAATATTTTTTTTTTGTTTATAAGGAATCAGAAACCAAATAAATATGGTAATGAAGATCTTATGAACTATTCCCCCTTTCACCAGATGTCCAGGAATATCATTCAGGGGTGCATTTCTTTCAAAGACCGCCTTCAAAAAATGGTTGACTCTAGACCAGTGATGTTGAAAATGACATCAGCCCATGTACCATGTGTTAGTGCTACTGATCTAGAGGATGAAGGGAAATGGAAGGAAGTCAAAGGTAAAAATGTTCTAAAATATGATGATTGGATGACCAGGAAAATGATGAACCGTAATCTTAACATTCTACGAATATATTTGAAATAACCGATTGTGACTTATGCTACTCTCTTCACAAAAATACACCTTCATCAAAAGATTATTCATTTAAATGTAAATTCAAAAAGAAGCGACATGATGATAAAGAAAAAAAGATGTCAAACAAATTTGAGCTCGTGGCAAGGCCAAAGTTTTCATTGACTCTAGAATATTTCATTCCATTTGTTTCAAAAGAACGGGAAATAACCCACTAGACGACATAATTAGAATTGAACTGTTAATTAGAATCATCATCAGAAGAATAATTGATCTTTTGTTCTATCAACATTACCTATTTAATGGATCCCTATGCTGATGGAGATTCTGGTTATAATGAGACAGTGTTCCGTATACCTAACTGGGGAACTAGAGGAAGAAGCCAAGGATGAGGATACATGGGAAGACATAGGTATTATAGAATCCATTATTTTAATGCTACCCCTGATCGAACCGTATATGTGGTGGAAACTAATGGGAGATCCCTTTAGTGAGCTCCACAAGAAGAAAGAGATTCTTCCATGCATGACAGGTTGGTACCTGACATGATTATTTTGGAGGACCAATTAGAGGTTACACCATCATTATCTTAGTAGATAGATAGAAATAGTAAGTTTAATCTACAAAATATGATAGTATTTCTAACTTTTTCTCTGTCATAGGGTACACCGACATCAAGAGCATCAAATTCTAAGGCACTTGTAAAACCACATCTCTATACTAGGAAACATATACCTCTAGACCAAAAGTATGATTTTTTAAAATATCTATCCTAAGTACCATCCATGTTGTCAAATTTAGATGCCTGGAATCTATAAAAAGATCATCGAGAAACACTTATTGAGGCTTTGTGAAGTTCTCAATATTTTTAAACTGAATTTGCTGCTGATGAGGTTTACCATATAGAGAATGATCTTATAGAATTTCATGAAGTAATATCATTTAAGGATGAAGATGAAGATGATGTTGTAAATGGACATATTATGCCCTTGTATATATCTGGTAGGGTCAATGACATAGAAATCCTATGAGCCTTCATGGATAATGGCTCAGGCGTCAACCTCATTCCTATTCCTACAATTCTTAGATTAGGACTCAGTGAAAATGAATTATCTCCTTCCACATTAATATTGAAAGGTTATGATAAGAATGAGAAATAAATTTTGGGAGATATTACAGTTTGAACTCAGTTTGGAGATCTCGTGTCTAATTTAGATTTTATGGTTGTCTGTCAAGACACAGCCTTTAACATTTTACTTGTTAGGCCTTAGATACACCAACATGCATCAATAACTTCATCACAACACCAATGTCTGAAGTACTATTTAAATAATGAAATTACAAAATTGTTTGGTGAAAAGGCTCCATTTAAAATGTGTGAATCTCAATATATTTAGGAATCATTTTATAACATGAAGGGAAATAAGTTTGTGATAAAAGAGGTAACTAGAATAAATGCTCCAAATAGTCTCAAAAATATCCCAGCAAACCCATTAAAACATTTGAGTATTGATTATGTGTTTCCTATCAATCAAATTTATTCGATAAACACAAATCTCAACACTCATCCAGTGACTCCCATAATGTCAATTGAAAAAATCGAGCGTGGAAGCATTGGAGAAATTGTTGATTTACCACGAAGTAGTGAAATCTTAAATTTGGATGTATTCAATTCATTTACACAACTTTTTCAAGTCTATTATACATCAATCATACTAGATTATGTTTTATAAATACTAAATGAAGACAAGGATGTTCATTCCAAACTCATAATATCCTCTTTAAATCTCTAGAAAGACCCTTTATCATTAGTAGGGTCAGAAATGGTGGCCTCTTCCTCAGGATGTTAAAATACAGACTTCTCCTCTTTCTATGAATGATTTTCTTCTTCACCTACTATGAATGTATAAGTAGAAGAAGTGAAACATAAGTAAAAAATAAGAATAAGATATCTGGGATACTCCTATAACATTTGATAATGGTGTCTCTACCACTATGGATGAGCTCAAATAATTAAATCTTGGTATAGAAGAAGATTCACAACCCACTATAATAAGTGCGGCCATGAATTACAAAGAGAAAAAATGTATACTTCATTTCTAAAGCAACATCGTGATTTATTTTCATGGAATTATATAGAAATGATAGATCTTAATCTCAATGTATCTACTCATCATTTGGGTTTTCCATTTACAAATCAAGGATTCAAGTAGGAAACAAGAAGAACACACATAACTCATACCTATATAATTGAATCTGAAGTCAATAATATTATAAAGTAAAACATTATCAGGGTGGTAAATTATCTCAAATGGATGGCTATCATTGTTCTAGTGAAAAAGAAGAATGTAAAAAATTAGATTTTTTATTGATTTCAAAGGTCTTAACCAACATTGTCCTAAATATGACTTTCTTGTTCTGATCAAAATGCTTTTAATTGATTCAATAGCTAGCTATAAAGTTCTTCCCTTCATGGATGGTTATTTTGGGTACAATCACATCTGCATGGACCCATATGATGATGATTCTATAGCCTTCAGAGCTCCTCAAGGTGTTTTTCTAATGGTTAATTCCCTTGGACTTAAATAATATAGGTGAAACATATCAATGTGCCATGAACCATATCTTTAAAACCATCTTAGGAAAATTTTCCGAATGTTATGTTGATGATTTGGTGGTTAAATCAAGACAAAATTACAATCACTTGGATGATTTGGAGACCATATTCAATAAAATTAGACAAGAGAATTTGTAGATGAACCTCATTAAATGTGATTTCGAGGTAACTTCAGAACAATTCTTTGGCTTCGTTGCATGCCATCGTGCCATCGAAGTTGATACTGAGAAAAAAAAAATCCTTGGAATTTCACCCCTCAAAATTTGAAATAATTAAGCGGAATCAAAGGAAACTTGGCCAATATTTAGCGGTTCATCGTGAATTTGTAAGGAAAGTGTCTAACCTTTAGTAGATTAATGAAGAATGGAGTCACCTATTAGTGGGTTGAAGACTTCCAAGAGGCATTTGATACCCTCAATAAATATCTCTTGAGTCCAACAGTATTAGTGACCCTTATTGGAGGAAGACCACTTATTCTCTTTGTGAAAGATTTATAGCAGTCTCTAGGTTCCTTACATTCCCAAACGAATGATTTTGGGAATGGAAATAACCTTTATTTTTTCTATCAAACTATGTTTGATACAAAAACATAGTATTATAGTATCAAGACGTGATTCCAAGAATTAATCTCAGCAGTTCATAATTTGAGGAACTATATACAACATCATGAGTTCCAATTGGTGTATCGCAATAACCTACTTGAATTTATCCTCAGTAGTCTTATGCTTATAGAATGTTTGGCACGATGGGCAGTTATTTTTCAATAGTTTGATATCGGGTTTGTGCCTTAGAAGGAAATAAAGGTCCATGCTTTGGATGACTTCCTTACTGAACATCCCTCTGCAGAAGATACATTATTGAATACCAAACATCCTGATGAATAGCTCTTCTCTATTCAAAAAAATCCCCAAACATGGGAAATTTACTTTGATGGCGCCTCCAGAAGTCAAATAAGGAAGAGAGTGGAAAACACTAAACTCAACAATGTGGGGTTAAGAATTTTGATTATCTCCCTAGAAAAGGAAGTGTTGCCTTATTCCTTACTATTTTCAGAAGTTTGTACCAACAATGAAGTGGAGTATCAATCTATCATTACAGGCCTGGAATTGGCGCTTCTGGTATAAGTGATCCACCTTAAAGTGAAAGGCAATTTAGGGTGAGTAATATAAAAATAAATAGGGATTGTGCTATCAAAAAAGAAGAGTTAATCATTTTGTGTGGTTATATTAAATGGTTGATGTATGAATTTTCCTCAGAGCTAACATTGTCTTATGTTGTGTGATCACAAAATTCCCAAGATGATGTGCTAGCTATCGCAGCTACATCCCTAACAGATCCAAATCAGGATGATACAATCATCAGTATTTCCCGTCATCATGTTGTCTCACATTTTCATCAATCTACAATAGAGTAAATTAAAAAATTATCGATAATTAGGATCCATATTGTCATACCATGGGATGGATTACACCCATCATAGAATACCTTAAAATGGAGTACTTCCACCAAATAGAGCTGAAAAATAATAGATTTGATGACGAGGGGACACTTATACTCTTTATGATAGTCCAAATAACCAAAAGATCCTTTACAAAAAAGGATTGGATGGAATCCTATTTAGGTGTATTGATGGAGGAGAAATTTCAGCTATCATAAATGGAGTATATTCAGGATATTTTGGTGCTAACCAATATGGGAATAGGTTTTTTGATCAAATCCAAAGTCTTGGATACTTTTGGCCTTCAATGATCTAGAATTGAATAGGTTTCCCTAAGAAATTTACTCCATTCCAAGTGCATGCCAACTTCATTCATCAACGCCCATAGTTGTTACATACATCTAAATACTCTTTGATATTTTCCACATGGTAATGGATGTAGTATGACTTCATCCTTAATCTATGGCTAATTAGTTCATGTATATTCTTACTGCAACTAAATTCTTCTCCAAAATACCTCTCAAAGAAATCAGATCCAAAAGAATTGTTAGTTTTGTCAAAACTAACATAATCACAAGATTTGGTGTCCCTCATACCATATTGACGGACAATGAACCAATTTCTATTTTATTGAGGTAAATTCGTTATATCAGGAACATTATATCAAATCTAACCATTATTCTTACTATCATGTGATAACAATTGGAAATATATAAGGTTTCAATAAAACCCTTTCAAATATACATCATATAATGGTTGATAAGGACAATAAATCATGTCCTGATAAAAGATTGTATGCTTTATGTGATTATTAAACTACTACTTTCACTGCCACTCAGGGAACCCCATATTCCTTGGTGTATGACACAGAAGTACTTCTGCTAATTGAAATTGAATTTCCTTCACTCAATGTTTAAATCTTTGATCAATTGTCTATATATGAGAAGTCTTAGAAACAATTTCATGAGATAGAATAATTATAAAAAAAATGATTTCACACTTTTCACCATTTATAAGTATATCTGAATAGAATATCGCGAGCCTTTAACAAGAAAGTTCTCCGAAATTCATTTATTTAAAGAGAATTGGTATTGGTCATCGAGACCCTAACAATACTAGTATATAAAACTCTAAATCATGAGACGAAGTGGGAATGACCTTATTCCATACTTAAGGTATACTCAAATGGATCTTATACCTTAATATCAATGAATGGAGAGATTATCCAAACTCCAACCAATTAATGATTTTTGAATAAATACTTTGTGTTACCACAAAAATTTTCCTCACTACATGACTCTAAACTACACAACACAAATTCCAAGTTGCACGACATTAAACCTATTTAAGAACCTCATGCGTCCATGATGTATGATGATAAAATTCATAGCATCATTATCCGTTTTTCACAATTTTAAACTGCATAACATCATTTTCCCTCATTACACGACTTTAAACTGTACGATTAACATCTCCTCTACATGATATTAAGAGCTTCCATATGCAAGTGTCATTGAAATCATTTCAACTCATTAGTTTAATATAAGTCCATTTATTCCCCATGTACAATGAAATATGTATTGGGGCCACATTTTATGAACTAAGTGTGGCTTGATTCTCTTCCATATGAGATATATAATAACTCCAGGATCTCCAATCTGGGGCCCAGTTGCAACCACAAAATGTTTTATTTCATTTTCTAATCATGTATATGAAGCAGATATATAAAGATTTTTCATTAAAGATACATGGTTTGATTTTAATACCATTCTGTGTGTTAAGTTTAACTATTCTTTTATAATGTGTTAAAATCCCCTCGTCTCCCACATTAAACTCAATTGGTATAGGAAGTAATTTTTCAAGAACTACATTTGTCTTGATTCTCATCTATATGAGATACTTAGAGACACCTTGATCACCAATATTGGGCCAAACCATTATAAACCCCCCTTTTATTCCATATGATATAATCATAGTTGCATCGGGAATTTTTAAAGAAAAACATATGGATTGATATTCACACAAATTAGATACATAGTGACACATGGGTTTAATTCCTTAGTTCAGCCAGAATATTCCATTTTTTAAATCACATTATTTCCTCGTTGAATGAATCTATTAGTATAACATAATATTGATTCAAAGGAAACAAAGAAAGTCTCCATTTTACATGCAACATAGATCTATGTAAAGGAATTCAAACTCATGGACAGAATTGATTCAAAAATTTCTCTTGTGCATTGAGCATAACCTCTTCAATATTTCACACTCTTAATCTTGAATATTTTTCGATCTTCATAATCTTTCTTATGATTTCTGGTGACATAGCTTATAATATCTGAGAACTCTTTTTCTTGACTATGAAGTATGTTCCATTAGGAGACCATGAAAAATTTTTCTACATGACATGCTGTAAGTGAAAGGATACCAAAATTTGACTGTGAAACATTTTCCCTAGTCGTACCTATATAATACAACCACTATAATAAGTTTTCCTATATAATGGTAATTTTGTTCTTGGTTAAAGTGACTTTTTCCCCGTTAAAATTTGATAACAATGTACAAGAATATGTATTTTAAAGTAGTCATTCATGTATATTTTTTCCACTACATTTCTCTAAATCAGAATGTCTTCATTACCATGGTTTACACATTTCCCTCTCCATGTGTTCAAAACAATATGAAATAACCTTTGATCACTTGACCACATATTATATACTGTTTCCATTTATGGTCCTAGTTGTATGACCTAAAACTAAAAACACCATACTCTCTACATTTTGGTCAAACCATCATAGAAATATTACTCCTCTAATTATTTTAAAATCATTATTTTAAATACCCTCTCCATGTTTTGGAACCTTTCATTATAAACCAAACTCTATGGTTTGGAAAATCTAAATCTCTATAAACGTTCTTCAGATTTTAGCAATAGAATCAAATGTCAAACTTCTGAGAGCTCTTTTTCCTTACTATGTAGTATGTGCCCCAAGGTGGCCTTGTATAAAAGTTTCGTACATAGCAGACATGTTAGTCAAAAGATGCCACTATTTGGATATGCAAGATATTCCCTAGTTTTCCATGCGTAATATAACCCCTATAACAGGTTTTTCAAATAATGGTAACTTAGTTCTAGTGAAAAGACATCCTATAATACCATTATCACTTTTGTTCCCATATCATTATTCAAATTTAAAAAAATTTAAATCCTAGTTTACAAGTCTTCCCTTCATACCAGAATACAGCAGTATGTTTACAAAAAAATTATCAGAAAATTGGTAGAGTATCATAACTTTGGTCAAAGATAAAGACCTTAAATTAATGCTGCAAAATATTTCCACTATTTGTCATAAAATTTCATATAAGTATTTCCTCACATAATTACATAAAATTGCACAGTAGAATGTCCCCACAACAATACTTCAACTACATAACATGATATAAGAAATTTTCCTTTCTAATAATTTTAACCATTCATCATACCCTAAATTTGTGTAGAAATGGTTTTGCTATTTCTGAAATATGTCATCATAGATAACCATTTATTCGTAAAACCCATTTCCTTAGAAAATAACCAAATATGGTCTTGAGTCACCCAAATCATATTTTCCATTGATATTATAAAAACAATAAATTCCAAAGATCACTTTTTCTTGACTATGAAGTACATTCCCTTATGTGGACTTGCATAAAATTTTCTTACATAATAGGCCTATTAGTCAGAAGATTACACTATTTAGATATGAGACATATGCCTTAGTTATCCCTCCTTAACACAAACCCCATAACGGGTTTTTCAAATAATGGCAACTTATTCCTTGGAAAATAATTATTTTATGTTTATACAAGTTATAGATTTGGTAACCAAAATAATCATGACTTTAGATTCTTGTTGGAAATATTTAAACTATATTAGAGCTATTTTTAGACACTGAGTCATTTTTTGAATCTTATTTCAATATTTTTGGTAAAATATATTCGGACTTTAACACTAGAACGTTATTGTTCAACATGAATTACTATAATCTACCAACAACGAGAGACATGGTACTCACCAGATTGGGAACCTGAAAAGGTCACTTTAGACCAAACATGAGTCCTAACTCACTAAACTTACATTTTTATTATTTTAGGTAATATTTTGAAATGAAAATTCAAAATTGTTTCGGTGCGGATGTGCGTCGGGTTACGCTGTTCCGCCAGGACGCGTTCGCGCGTGCACCCGTCAACCCGAGGGGATGGGCGCGCGGCTTGTGGTCCCGCAGTCCCGCTTTCCAAGGGCGGGCGGCATCCGTCCCTTATTCAGGGGTGTCTGCTCCTTGATCGAAACCGGGATGATGGGATGTCGGCTCCTCCTTCCTTGGACGTCTCCTCGGAACTCGTCGCCTAATCCGGGTCTCCCTCATAGACTTAAGAATGTTCATGAATCTCGTTCCCGGCGCCATATCTTCATGGACACCGGTTAATTACGCTGCTTCCGCCCGGACGTTCCAAGGAGTCTGGGCGGGGCAGCAACCTGCGGTGAGAGGGCCGGGTGGCTCTGGGTGCTGGGGGCGTGTCGTAACGCTGCGGCTCTGCACATCTGTCTTCCGTCCCTAATAGGGCTTCTCGAAGGCATGATGGCCTGAGGCATCCCGTACTAGGTGCGGGGAACTGTGTCACCTGAGGTTTTCCTCAGCTTCCCGTGTTTAACACAGGGTATGCCGCGAGTTTAACGTCCAGCGGGGACGGCATCGGACCGATCAACACGAAAAGTGGATCAGATGACGGAACCCCTTGCGGGGAACCTCCGACGCTGGGGCCAGCACATAGGCGGCTTCCCAAGTAACGTGGAGTGGAGTGAAGTGGCATGACCCCACCGGGATGTGGCGGCCCGGGTAAGGATCAGGATGGATGATGGAGTGAAGAACTTGGACCCCATAGGGGCTTCCTACGTACCGCGCGTTGGCACGGATCAAAGTCAACGTAGTTCGGGCATACAGTTTAACGTCATGCTGGACGTCGGCAAGCCGACTCACGAAGAGGTCGAGGCCGCCGGGCGGAGGATTGAACCGAACCACCTCGCACGGAGGGGGATGGAACGGCCGGGTGGATCACAGTTTCACGTCATGCTGGACGATAAAAGGGAAAATGGAAAAGGGGGGCTGTGGGGAGGCACCGTGGAGATACACACGGGCAGTCTCCCACAGGGGCGGATTCATAGGTGAATCAACGCAAGCGTGAACCCTGGAGGGGTCCACTGATGGACGAACCGACGTAAATATGACCGGGACGACCAGGTGGTGGGCTTGGACCTCAGGGAGGCTTCCTACGTACCCTGTATAGAAGACAGGGATCAAAGTCCACGTAGTTCATTCTGTCAGGACTTACACACTTGGGGCAGCCCGGATGCTGCAAAGCTCAGTTGGAAGGGACTTGGACCGAAAGCAGAAGACACCTCGATCCCAGTCATACCCTCTACTGGCTTCGGCCGTGGGGAGGCGCAATGGAGATACACATGTGCAGCCTCCCACGAGAAACTAGGGGTTTGTAATACCCTGCCCCCGTAGGGAAAAGCCACTCCCATTAAATCGTCCCAAAAGCGGGACAATCCCGACATCCCTGCAGAGACGAGCGGGTGGGGGCCACATCCAAACCGGGGGAGACCCTGCGTGCGAGGCACGGGATCGAATGATGCGGACGGTTTAGCGTCTTGCCAGACGAAGTACAGTTTAACGTCATGTGTTGAGGACGAAGCGGACGGTTTAACGTCTTGCCGGACGAAGTACAGTTTAACGTCATGTGTTGAGGACGAAGCACTTGGCAGTTTAACGTCTTGCAGCGCGGACGATGTGGGCTAGGCAGTTTAACGTCGTGCAGCTTGGACGGATGTGCAGTTTAACGTCATGCTGGACGAATATGCAGTTTAACGTCATGCTGGACGTATGCACAGTTTAACGTCATGCGGGACGAATGCTGAACAGTTTAACATCTTGTAGCTCGGACGTAGTGCAGTTTAGCGTCATGCATGGCATAGGTTGCCGGACGATGGGTGCATGTCACTTCGCACGAACCTGGAGGGCCGCACGGGAAGACAACGCACGGTGCGGGCACCCAGGATGAGGAGCATCGGGCGCCACGCAGGCAGGTGCCCTCAGGGGGTCGAGGGGACGACCCTGGCAGATTGTGCGCAAAAAGGAAGCTTTGCGCGCAATACTGCGGGCCGGCGCGCAATCGGGGCGACTGGCGCGCAATTGGGCCAGCGCCTTGCGCGCGGATGCTTGAGATTGCTCACACCGGGCTTCGGATAGCGCGCGGGGGCAACGGCTCATTCTCTAATGAATGGCCACTTGAAAGAAGGGGGGTGCGCGCAATCAGGCCGGATTGCGCGCACCCCGGGGGCAATTGCGCGCAAGCGGGTTCTTTTGCGCGCAAAGGCCTTAGGGTGAGTTTTTATTCAAATGAAAGGAGCCAGCGGGGATTGCGCGCGAAGGCGGACCCCGAGGCTTTCTTGCGCGAAAGAAAGGAGGTTACCTGAAGTTCTTCATTGCGCGCGGAAGGGGATGAATTGCGCGCACGAGAGACGTTTCGACTTCCAGCAACCTTTGAAACGTTGGGGGTCGCCTCATATTTATAGGCAACCCCGGGCGCGGAATCCAGGGTGCGAGCGCGAAATTCTCCTCGCGGGCGCGGAATCGGGCGCGGCGCGCAAGGGAGTCGCGCGGACCAGCGGCGCGCAAAATTGCGCGCCGGACCGGCGCATTGCGCGCATCCCGGGGGTTTGCGCGCGGAACAGCACCTTTGCGCGCGGGCCTCTGAAATTCCGCGCAAGGCCTCCGGGCCCTCCGAAACGTTCTTCCGACTCCAAATATCACTTCGCTTTCCGCATCCGGAGCTTCGTTTGGGAACAACGGACCTTTCCGGCGTCTACAAAAGCCCCCCCTCGGAATCTGATCGGCGAGAGGTCGCAACGATCGGGTTCCGAGGGAGACGCCGGAATGCCGAAGTCCTGGGCGACGCGGGACTGTGGCGCGCAAAAATGGGTGTCGGGCGCGAAAGCGGCCGATGCGGTCGCGCAAAGCCTTTTCCGCGCAGCGCGGACCACGGCCTCGCCTATAAATAGGGGCACTGGGTCCCTCCGGGCCGTACACTGGCCTTCCGCGCGATAAGCCTCTTTGCTCTCGTGCGCGAAATTGCCTTTTCCGGCGTGGAATTCGCTCGCTCGTCGCGTAAAACCGTCCGGACTTCGCTCTGTTTTTGCGCGAATACCCGGGGTTTTTCGCGAAGGACTTCCCGATTGCGCGCCGTCCACTAGGCTTGCGCGCCGCCTCTCAAACTTTTCCACCAACCTCGTCCGATCCCGCACGCTTCATCCCTTAACCCGCACGACTCCCGAATCTTCCGAGATGGCCGCTCACAGAGGAAATGAAGGGGATGCCGCCACTCGCAGAGCCGAGATGGCGACGAACGAGGAGGTTTACCGAGCCAAGGAGATTGTTTCTAACAATCAATCCTTGTTCGACTTACTAACGCCGGCCCAGAAGACATACCCATTGTCAGACAACCTGCCGCTCTGGAACTTCGGCATCCTGGATGAGGTTCCAGTGCCAGGGTTCAAGATTGATGCGCCGCGGACCTGGGTGACCCGGGAGGACGAGCTTCTCCGCTATAACATCACCAACAATGGGCATCCTGCCAGGGAGACCAGACACTTGGATGTCTATGTCCTGAACCCGAGGACGCGAACCATTGATGGGGGTGAGCCTACAGCGGAGAATTCTCCAGCCCTCTACTCGAGCATATATCGCCAGAGCGTCACGGACGACACCAAGGGCTGGCTGAAGGACTGGGACTTGCGGTCTGGGGGCAACTTCACCAGTGAGTGGGCCTGGGCGTTCTGGGTACGCCACACTTGCGATCACTTCGCAGAGGAGCTGCGGTACATCGGCCTGTTCGAGGCGGTGTGGACGTCGCAGTTCCACTTCTACCAGCAGTCTGAGCTCGGGCCGGAGCTGTTCACTCACTGGTCCCCGGATACCAACACCTTCCATCTTCACCATGGGGAGGTCGGCATCGGTCTCTGGGACATCCACTGCATCGGAGGTATCCCGCTGGAGGGCTACCAGTACGATGAGTTCCTGCCACCGAAGAACATCTGGGAGGACAGGTCACGGACTCCCATTCTGACCTGGCATCTGCTTGACCTGGCTACGCAGCGGCTCGGGATCCAGGACTTCCAGAAGGACATAGCCTACAAGGATTGGTTCGGCCAGTTCCTGGAGCATGACCCGGCGGTCAAGATGCCAGGTAGGGGGAAGCGGTGCCCGACCGCAGCTCAGAGGAGCCGGAACGGGTCGTACTGGCGGGTCCTGGAGACGGGCGATTACTGCTCATGGGGGTACCGCGTCATCGAGGCCTGGGACCCGAACGTCCGGTACGCGGCGTTCCTGGCCGCCTTTCTGAGCGGGTGGCTCCTGCCAGTGCGGGATGCGAGAATGGGCGTTCGCCCGGCGACACTGGCGGTGGCGGGCGCCATGGCTGCCAATAAGAGGTACAACCTCGGGGTCCCAGTACTGGCGAGGCTGTATGCCATTCTGGGACGCATCTCACGAGGGGGGTCGCCACGAAGGATCTGTGGGCCCTTTCAGTTCTTCCACGGCTGGGTGGCTGCTCACCTTGGTGGGTATACGTTCCCAAACGCCATCAGTCCTCCGGGCAACGGCCTGCGACCCTCCCTGCTGAACATTGCGGGGGTCGCTCCGATGACCCTCAGTGAGGAGGGCGTGAGGGTTCGGATTGGCAATCATGCCAATTTCAACTTCAGCCCGTTCCCCACTCCCGTCGGCCAGATGATCGACAACGGGCATGGTCCGTTGGAGCAGCATGAGTACTTCCTGAACATGCGGGGCGGGGTGCTCGTGACTCGGATCGACGGGAAGGTGATCTGCGAGCCTTACGTGCCGACCCGGTTCGCCAGGCAGTTCGGGTGCCTTCAGCGGATGCCGAAGAGGGTATTCACTGCTGTCCGGGAGGAGACGAACCCTTGCGTCCTTCGCCAGATGTGGCTGATGTTCGTCGCCTTCGGCTCTGGCGACGTCATCACTCTCCCTCCTACCGGGATCGATGCAGGCTTGGCAACCGAGTATGCCGAACACTGGGCCATTGCGTACCCTGAGGGGCTTTTGCGGAAGCTAGTTCGGCGGCTCGAGGTTACCCGTGCGGAGACCGGGCGTCAAGGAAGGAGGCGAGGCGCCGCCACACGGGGGAGAACGGAGGCGCGCCAAGCAGCGGGGCCGGCGCGAGCAGGGACTTCGGCGGCGGGCACATCGCAGGCTGCCGCTACGACCTCAGCGCCCAGAGAGGGGGCACATGCGGCGGTCGAGGAGCGGCCCGGGAAGCAGGTGAGGCGTCTGCTCGAACCCTCCCACGATGCAGTCTTCCCGGCGCTGTGGTCGGCCTGGATGACCCTGCGGCAGTCACTGGGGACCGACGTCATCTGGCGAAAGATACTCAGAGAAGGAATCTATCTGCCAGAGGTCGGGCGCCTCCAGATCACCGACAGGGTGGACTTCAACCGGCAGTATGCGTATCTGACGGCAATGGACGAGTACGCGCGCCAACGTGGTCAGCGTGCGGAGCCATCCCTTCTGGTAAAGGTGATGCTCGGTCTCGAGCCCGCTCCAGAACAGATGCCGCCGGGAGAAGATAACAGTAACGACTCCGAGGAGGAGGAGGAGACGGGGGAGGATGAAGGCTCCGAGGGAAGGTCCCATCGGGGGAGCCCACGGGAGAGCGGCGAGGTGGCCGGCTCTGACAACGTTGATGTCACTGAGCTCCTCGAGGTCCGCTTTTATCCCTACTCAACCTGCTTCATCCATTCTCTTATGCAGCTTCTAACCCGTTTCTCCATCCTTCTCAGGAGCACACGGATGTCGGTCAGGCGTCCTCAACAGGAGTAGGAGAGGCCCCAGCAGGACAAGGCGGGGGCCAGGCACCCATTATCGAACTGTCAAGCGCTAAGGGGTCCCCTGCTACAACTGTTCCTGCGGCGACCGGGGTAGCGGAAGATGACGCTCCGAACTCCCGTAAGTCTCCCTACTTTACTGCTGGTGCTTGCCATTGACGATCCGTAACTAACCATGGCATGCCCCGCGCAGTGATCTCAACATTGGAGGCTCGTCGGGTTGCCGAACCCGGGCCATCTACGAGTGGACCAGTGGTGGACATGCCGCCTGCTCCGGAACAGACCTTCCAAACCGAGCCGGCCCCACCAACTGCTGATCAAGGGGCTGCGGACGTCGGCGGTGCTGCCATCGGAGAAAGGTTGGGGGCTGACGAGGGTGTCGGCGCCACTGGGGAGAGAGAAGAAGGTCGCCCGGATGTTGGGGAACCTACCCCTCGTGAGGACCTCCCAGGGGCGGACCCTGCAGCAGACCTGCTGGCTGCCTTCCCTGCTTACCGGCCTGCCGACCCCGAGGAGATGGATGACTCGGACGCGGAGGCGGTCGAGGATAGCCGGGTAACGCGACGCAGGGGGTGGAAGTGCATCCAGCGCTTCCTCAAGCGAGACCCATCGGAATGGCTGGGGCGCATGGGATCACTTCAGACCTGGCTGCGCTTCCTGTGTGCCGGGGGAGCTGATGCTCAACGCCTCCATCTGACGGTCCGTGATTTCATGGCCGAGAAGATGCGCGAGAGCCGCCGGCGTGCCGACGTCGCACAAAGTCGGGACATGTCGGAGAGCACGCAGGCGCTCATCGCGGCAGAGCAGGAAGTCCGGCGCCTCGAAGGGCAGGCGGCAGAGAAGGAGGCCTTCGTCGCGGCATGTACCGAGCTTGTGGAGCAACTATCGGCACAACTGATCGACGCTCAGGTACAGCTGACGGAGGCGGGCCAACAGATGGTCACACTCCAAGTCGAGCGGGAGCGTGCACAGGCCAGGATTGACGAACTGCGTGCTGCGACCGCCGACGAGGAGAGGGCACGCAGAGAACGAGAAGCAGCCCTGGAGGCCGCCAGCCAAAGGGTAGCGGCATTAGAAAGACTCATTCAGCACGCTAATCCCTAAGGGCTGTTTTTTGCCGTTCCCAGAACATTTGCTTCCGCTACTTAATATTTTGATCCACTTGTATGAATCGCCATATTTATCTGCGTCTTTTGGTTTAACATGCTCAACCACAAATTGTCTCGCGGGAGCGTTAACCAAGCATCAGGCATCCATAATTGGGCCTGGGTTTCTGGAGAAAAGAGGGAGGTCATTCCTAGGAAAGGAGACCTCAGACCTAACCAATGTATCATCCCCCAACTTGTTCCAACACACGAGCGGGACAACGCTAGGGGCGTTGAGATTTTATCCGAACATAGGGAAATGAGAAAGGGTGAATCGCGTGTCCCGAATCCAGACATCCACAAAGGTCGGCCTTCCAGGAAATGCCCAAGACGGTAGGCGGACAGTGGATCGACCATAACAACTGCAATAGACGGACCGAAAAAGGCCATCATTCATATTGCAGGAGGCGGACCACATGTCATCATGAATACCGCTTTGGGGTTCCTTCAGACACAAGGGTGGAAAATCCAGATCAACAGGGCATGCGAAGCGTGGGGCGAAGTGACGATTTGTTCGGACAGAATCCAACGCTCTCCAAATTGCGCCACCGTGGGGGAAGCGTATTAGGCGGATGCACTAATCTGGCCGTGAGTCACCTCAATTCTCAGACAGCACCTCTCTGACGAGGAAACCGTCGCTTCCCATCCTTGCGATGGGGAATCCCGAGCTGAATCGGGGAGAATATTACGACTGCACCACTCTACCCGAAGTCAGGCCAGACGGCCGGCGACGAGGAGGGGCGGGACTTATCGATCCCTGAGGCTGGACCCGAGTCGAAATGCCCGGGCGTTCCTACGTACTCCATCAAGCTGGAGATCAAGCCACACGTAGTTCTGAGAGTGCAGTTTAACGTCATGCAGGACGTAGGACCCCATTTGGGGTAGATCTTAGTTTAAGGTCTTAGAGCTCGGACCATAAGGGCTGGATCTTAGTTTAAGGTCTTAGAGCTCGGACCATAAAGGTGGAGGATCTTAGTTTAAGGTCTTAGAGCTCGGACCATAGGGCTAGAGGATCTTAGTTTAAGGTCTTAGAGCTCGGACCATAAGGGCTAGATCTTAGTTTAAGGTCTTAGAGCTCGGACCATAAGGGGAGATCTTAGTTTAAGGTCTTAGAGCTCGGACCATAAGGGGAGATCTTAGTTTAAGGTCTTAGAGCTCGGACCATAAGGGGAGATCTTAGTTTAAAGTCTTAGATCTCGGACCATAAGGGGAGATCTTAGTTTAAAGTCTTAGAGCTCGGACCATAAGGGGAGATCTTAGTTTAAGGTCTTAGAGCTCGGACCATAGAGACCTCAAAGTACGCCGCATCTGGTCATATCCCCTGGATATGCGAAGATGCACTGAGGGATAGTGTCAAGAGTGTCGAGGTTTCGCCTGGTCAGAATGGGAGGTGGGAAATGTGAATCATGCGGCCATTCACTCGAGGACCGGGAGCACCGGCGTGACGATATGAGAGTACTGCCGACCGTGGCGGAAAAGCAGCATCAATATCGCACTAACCGTTGGTGGAATGAGGCAGCAAACGAGCATCGACCGCTCAATCGCAGGATTCATATCGATTTGCTGCCCGAGGCCATTGGGGGTACCGGCCCGAGTCGGTGGGAGAGCACTGAGGCATTGTGTCCGAACCGTTCACGGGGGCTCCACCCAGGGCGTAGACGATGGGTCCGAATGAAAGGGAGCACGAAGCCTGAAAAGTGGAGGAAACCTGACCAAGCGGATCCTGACCCTCCTGGCAATAAACCAGAGTACTCTTGACACCGGTGGACCACTGCAAGGGGTCGGGGAACACGCCTTGAGGGTGACCTGAAGGCGGCGGATTCCCCAGAGAAGGGGGAATCTCTAAGAGGTGGGGGGCTGGACCCGAAGTTTCAAACATCCGGGCGTTCCTACGTATCCCATAAGGATGGGAATCAAGCCGCACGTAGTTCTTGAAGCGCGGTGCAACACAATCGGGCACCAGCGCAGGGAAGAGTGCGGGTCTGACCCTCGCACACAAAAGGAGCGGCATTTGATATTTCTTGTTTTTCCTTAAAGATGAATGGTTTTTCTTTGTGCGGCGACATGCCTGTGATTGAGAAATCTCTGGCGTCGCCGCAATAATCAAGCCATGGAAGGCATTGATGAATGGTGTGGTCATTAACCAGCGCCCAACATGAGTGTCCCCTGAGGGGAACATCACGATGCAGTGCCGTTTTCTCGTCGGGCGGCCAAGACGATCACAGTTTACGGTCGTGTGGTAGGACCAGACAACACAGTTTAAGGTCGTGTGGTTCGGACCATGGAGGAATCCGCTTACCGCGGTACGGCGGACACGGCGGAGGTGGGAGCATACCCAGCCCTGCGGTCACGCACGATTCCAGGAGAAGAGTCTTGGGATGGGGGTCCGCGTATGTCCATCACCCGAGGGGCAGAGATGCTAGCCTCCAGATATATTGGGCCCAGAACGCAATTGTTTGGGCGACTCCCTCCTCTTTATGGGGACGAGGGTCCAGCTACGCATGGCCCTTTGGGGAGAACATCCGCATATATCCTTGGCGCTCAGATCATGGGAGCCTCGAACGACATCATTACCCTGGTTGGTCTGCCTAACGTGTAGAGGCGTACCGGAGGTCAGTATGAAGAGAGTGTCAAGATTCCACTACAACGCACAAAGGCGGAGTGTGATGAGGACTGCGCAACCAATGTTCAGAGCCTGAGAGAGCTGACATGGCGATCAAGGACGTTGCTGACGCATTCGCAACACAACATCCGATCGCGTCAGCCTAAGATGGGGCAAGCAAAACGAGCATCAACCGCTCAATCGCAGGATTCATATCGAATTGCGGCCCAAAACCCGTCGGTAAATCGACCCGGAGCGGTGGGAGAGCACTGAGGCATCGTACCCAAACCGCTAACGAGGATCCCTTTGAGTGAAGGCTCGAACAAGAGGAAGCGCGAGGCCTGACAAGCAACACAGGACTTGTCGGGATTGAATCTGACACTACGAGTCATAGACCGAAGCACCCAAAACATGTTAACAGATCTCCGGAAAGGGTCGGAGGACTCACCCTGAGAGCAACCGAAGGGGGGCAGGTCCCCGTGATCAACCAAGAGACGGGGCTGGACCTGAAACACAAGCGTCCAGGCGGTCCTACGTATCCCATTAGGATGGGAATCAAGCCATACGTAGTTCTGGAAAGGCAGTTTAACGTCATGCAGGACGATGAGGGGTGTGAGGTAGTCCCACACACGGGGGAGGCGTACGGCGCGGCCAGTAGACCGACGTGAATGAGGACGTAATCCCCCGCTCACGCGATACGCCTCGCACAAAAAGGAGGGGAACTGGGGCCAGAGGCCCAACGCGGGATGGAGATTCCCGGGAAATGGGGCTGGGCCTGAAACATGAATGTCCAGGCGGTCCTACGTATCCCATAAGGATGGGAATCAAGCCATACGTAGTTCTTGAAGTGCAGTTTAACGTCATGCAGGACGATGAGGAAAAAAGAAGGGGGGAGCAGAAGGCATCCCCAAACGTGGGGGGGGGGGGCGTACAGCGTGACGAGCAAACCGACGTGAATGAGGGCATAGCCCCGCACTCACACCATACGCCGCACACCCGGGGGCAACTGGGCCAAGGGCCCGAGATGGGATGGAAATTCCCGAAGGATGGGGCTGGGCCTGAAACACGAGGGTTCAGGCGGTCCTACGTATCCCATAAGGATGGGAATCAAGCCGCACGTAGTTCTTGAGTGGCAGTTTTACGTCATGCAGGACGAATGCTGAACAGTTTATCGTCTTGTAGCTCGGACGTAGTGCAGTTTAGCGTCATGCGGGACGCAGTACTTGGCAGTTTAACGTCTTGCAGCGCAGACGAATGCTGAACAGTTTAACGTCTTGTATCCTGGACGAATGCAGTTTAACGTCGTGCAGGACGTGGTGCAGTTTAACGTCATGCAGGACGAAGTGCAGTTTAGCGTCATGCAGGACGAACGGACACTCAGGCAAAGTATTGCTTGAGGAACCTAGCGTTGGTGGGAGGAGTGACATGCTCACCATCCATAGTCGCTAGGGAGTACGCGCCATTGGGATAGACCTTGTGGACAACAAAAGGTCCCTCCCACTTGGGCTCCAACTTGGGCGGCTTCCTGCCGGGGATCATCGGTGCTCTTAGGGCTAGCACTAGATCACCCTGCAGGAAGGAGCGGAGGCGAACCTTCTTATTGAAAGCTCGAGCCATTCTGATTTGATGCCTCTCCAAGTTGTGCAAAGCGCGAAGTCTATTCTCATCCAGTGCTTCCAACTCGACTAGACGGGCTTCAGCAACTCTGTCCGGCGCTTGCTGGTCGTAGACCGCAGTGCGCAAGGACGGTAACTGGATCTCGATGGGCAGGACGGCCTCAGCTCCATACACCAGGGAATAAGGGGTCATCTGGGTGGAATTGCGAGTCGTCGTCCGATAAGCCCAGAGGGCGTTGGGGAGCTTGTCCGGCCAACTCTTCTTGTTCTGACCAACCATCTTTTGCAGAATGTTAGAGAGGGTTTTGTTAAACGCCTCGATCTGTCCATTCGCCTGCGCATGATAGCGAGATGTATGGTTCGAGCGGATGTTATACTTGGCGTACAACTTCTTCAACTCGGCTGCTCGGAAATTGGTTCCGTTATCCGTGAGGATATGGTGAGGCACTCCAAATCGATAGATGATGTTGGAGGTCACGAAGTCAGCGATCGAACAGGATTTGACCTCTCTGAGCGGAATCGCTTCTGCCCATTTGGAGAAGAAGTACGTGGCGGTCAGAATGAACCGGCACTGGCGAGCTGTCGCCGGCGGGTAAGGTCCCACAACGTCCAGTCCCCAGACTGCAAAGGGCCAGGAATACCTTGTGGTATGGAGAGGCTCCGGCGGCCGATGCACAAAGTTCGCATGAACCTGGCACGCATGGCACCTCCTGGCGTACTCGATGCAGTCATGGATCATAGAGGGCCAGAAGTATCCCAACCTCCGAATCTGGTGGGACAGCTTCGGCCCAGTCTGGTGGGCGCCACATGAACCAGCATGAACCTCTTGCATGACTCGTGGGATCTCGACTCCCTGATGGCAACGGAGGAGAACACCATCAAACCCGCGCTTGTAGAGGATCTGCTCCAGACCGGGACTGCTCTGGAGGACAAACTGCGATGCGCGGCGTCGAACTCGCTCGCGCTCGGCCCGATCTGACGGAAGAATGCCATGTTGGAGGTACTCAACCAAAGGCGCCCTCCAATCACGGGCTGATTCGACTGCTATATCTGGGGTACTCGGGGCTCCGGGCATAGGGGCAACCGTGGTGAGGTTACTTACCAACGGGCCGCGATCTTCTTCCGGGATAACGGGAGCGATGAGCCTGCGGCGCGTCACGCGGACGATCAGGTTGTCCTGTTCAGGTTCCGCAAGTGACGCAGCCAGGCTGGCCAAAGCATCTGCTCGACCGTTCTGCGACCGGGGAACATGGACAATTTCCGGCCGAGAAGGGAACCGGGCCATCAGAAGAAGGGTGCACTCCAACAATGGCACAAGTTCCGGCTTCCTGACAACGTAGTCGCCATTGATCTGCTTAACGACCAGCTCGGAGTCCTCTTTCACGCACAGACGGGGCACGTCGATCTCGAGAGCCAACTCGAGGCCGGTGATGAGGGCATGGTATTCCGCCTCATTGTTGGTACAGCCCTCTGACAACAGGAAAGAGTATGGCAGCACGGCTCGCTCCAGGGTAATGAAGACGATGCCCAAGCCCACTCTATTGAGCTTAGGATTATCGAGTCTTCTACCGGTGGGGCTCCGGGAGGCACCGTCAAAGTGCATCTGCCAGCATGGATCGGCTCGATCAACCGAGAGAATGGTCTCATCAGGAAAGCCTAGATCCAGCGGCTGATCCGCGGAGGTCGGGTGAGCGGCCAGAAAGTCTGCCAACGCTTTCCCTTTGATGGCCTTCTGAGACACATACCTGATGTCGAACTGCTGGAGAATCACAGCCCACCGCGCTAGACGGCCAGTCAACATAGGTCGGCTCAGGATATATTTCAACGGGTCTACCCGAGAAACCAACTGTACCTCATGGTGCTGCAAGTAGTGCCGTAATTTCTGTACGGCAAATACGAGCGCCAGACAGCTCTTCTCGATGGGGGAATACCTAACTTCCGCGTCGAGGAGCATGCGACTGAGGTAATAGAGGCTATTCTCTGTTCCCTCGTTGTTCTTCTGGGCGAGAAGGGCACCCAGGGACCGTTCCAGGGCGGTCACATAAAGGACCAACGGCTTTCCGGATACGGGCGGCATCAGGACCGGAGGTTGAAGCAGGTACTGCTTGATTTCCTCGAAAGCGGTCTGACACTCTTTATCCCATACATAGGTGGCACCTTTCTTCATGAGCCGAGAAAAGGGCTTACACTTGCCGGCCAGATTCGCGATGAATCGGCGTATGTAGGCTAAGTGGCCTTGGAACCCTTGCAGTTCCCGGACGGTACCCGGGGGAGGCATCTGGCTAATCGCCCTGATTTTCTCTGGGTCGATCTCGATACCCCGGTATCTTACCACAAATCCAAGGAACTTTCCGGAGGTGACCCCAAAGGAACACTTCAACGGGTTCATCTTCAGGCAGCGAGACCGGAGGAAGCTGAACACTTTCTCAAGATCTTTGAGATGGTCCTGACGCTGGCGCGATTTGACCACCAAGTCGTCGACGTAGCATTCCACCAGTGTGCCGAGGATTGGCTTGAATATGCGGTGCATCGCCCGTTGATAGGTGGCACCTGCATTCTTCAGGCCGAAGGGCATGACCCGGTAGCAAAAGGTACCTTGGGGGGCCCTGAAGGCAGTGAACTCCTCATCCTCAGGGGCCATCCGAATTTGGTAGTATCCGGAGTATCCATCCATGAAGGAGAGGGCTTGGAACCCTGCTGTGGCGTCAATCAACAGCTCTGTCACTGGAAGGGGAAAATCATCCTTCGGACAGTGGCGGTTGAGATCGCGGAAGTCGATACAGACTCTGATCTGCCCGTTCTTCTTCCTGACCGGCACAATGTTGGCCAGCCATTTGGGGTACTGAACTTCCCTCACGAAGTTGGCTTTGATAAGCTTGTCAACTTCGGCCTCAACCATGGCACCGTGGGACGGGTGCATCTTCCTGGGAGGCTGCTTGAACCCGCGATGGTTCGCCGGGAGACCAAGGCGGTGGACGGCTACCTGAGGATCTAGCCCCGGCATCTCGTCATAGCCCCAAGCGAACACATCACGGTGCTGCCTGAGAAAGTCCACGTACTGCTGCCGCTCCTCAGAGGGCATGGCGGCACTAACCAACGTGGGTCTTGGATCGGCCTCGGTTCCAAGGTTCACCTGTATTAACTCATCGACCGTGGCGGGGACGCCCTCCTCAAAGGCTGGGGGTGCGTCTTCCATACCCTCTCCACTCGGGGAGGGATCATCCACGGGAGAGACTGCGTTGGAAACTGCATTGGGGCTACCAGGTCCTGCTGGGCCACTGGTGCTGGCGCGGGCGGTCGCGGCCGTCTCATCAGGAGACTCGCGGACCGTCAAGACCATGGCGACGTCCAACCGGTGAATCGGGAGGACGTAAGCGTCATCCAGACCTGCCCAGGGATCGCTTGCAACAGCGACAGGCTCAACCTCACCTGCCAGGATCTGCTTATCCTTGCTCTTGTAATAGTCCGCGTCCAGATAACGGGCTTCACATGAGGCAAAAGGAGAGGCATCTCCTTGAAGCACGCCTACTCGACCATTAAGGGAGTATTTGAGGCACTGGTGGTACGACGAGGGAACCGCCGCGTGAAGGTGAAGCCATGGCCTTCCCATCAATGCGTTATACGCAGTGTCCTGAGAGACTACCATGAATTCGGTGTTGGCAACCAAATCACCGAACCGGGTCTTCAAACGTATCTTGCCGACCGGGGTTTGCTCGGTGCGGTCGTACCCCTAGATCCTGAGGTCGGAAGGAATCAAGTCATCCTCAGACAACCCCAATCTCCGGAGCGTCCGAGTTGGAATCAGGTTAATCCCGGACCCCGTGTCGACAAGACAGCGCCGAACTTCAAGGCCATTGAACTGGCCAGTGACATACAGCGGACGAATGTGTCCCTGTATAGGAGGGTCTTCATCCTTACCAGAGAACGAGATAACTGCCTGACATTCGGCGTCCTCGATCGTTTCGGCGTGAAAGGCCTCTGCAGCCGCAACCTCTGTCTCAAACTGGAGGGGGCTCTTCAGGGCTTCAGCGAGTGCCTCGCGCATCTCAGATGACATGCGCAGAGCCTCAAGGATGGAGAGCCTTGCTGGGATGTCGGCCAAGTGCTTCAGGACATCATACTTTTTGGCCAAGCGCGAGCCCCTGGTTGCAGGAGGTTGCTCTGCGGTTGGTGGCATGACGGGCCTCGCCGGTTGGATCGGCGGCCGACTGGTGCTTGGCGCATCCCGCTGTTCACTGGTCGCAGTCCGGGAAATGGTCACCGTACTGGAGTCAGGAGGCCGGGATGGACTTGTGGCAGGGCGGAGCTGGTCGCGACGCGGCTGAGGCGGTTCTGCCCGGTCCCACACCACAAACAGTGGCGGAGGCGAATCCGTCATCCCCGGATGGGGAGCCTGCGCACGTTGAGCTCGATCTTGAGCCTGCCGCCTAGTCTCAGTGGCGTGCACAGCCTGGCCGGAGGTACCGACGGCTGTGCCCCGGCGACTCCTGCTGCTGCGGTTCTTCCGACGGTGGCGACGACCGGGGACACTAGGGAGGTCCACCTGGTGTTATTCAACGTCGGGAACCGAAAAGGGATTTACCAGCTCGACGGTGTTAACCGAAGCGTACCCAATACCGTCATCGGACGAATCATCCATCACCGGGCGGATCCGAGGAGGGACCCCCATTTCCGGGGGCATGAAATCGCCGAGAGTGCGGGATAGTGGCGGAACTGGCGGGGCGCGCTCTTCCTTCTTGCGCCGCCGCCGTTTGCTCTTTTTGGAAGAGGCAGGCTGGGACGACGACGCCGAAGCAGCACCCGCAGATTCTGGGGGCTCAGGCTGATTCAAGCGCGCACGGATGATTCCATGGGCGCGAATGATCGTCTTGCGGGCCATCCAGTTATTATACTTCTGGGACCCGCGGTCGGAGACCAGCTGCCATTCTTCCTCATTGCCACTATCGTCATCTGATCCCACGAACACGCCCGCCACTTGTGCTGGAGCTGGGCCCAACCTGATTACATTGTTGTTAATCTGGTCTTGGAGCCAGTCCTTTGACACATAGCACCGCTGGATGGTGTGTCCCAGGGCTCGATGGTAGGGGCAGTAGCGGGGGTTATCCGTGAGATGTGCCTCCTCTGGCTTCCAACACTCAGGCAGTCGCACAATCCTCTGCTCCAGGGCGCTCCGGAAATAGCCGGGGACCTGATCCTCGTGAAATGAGTAAGTCAGGTACCGCGGGCCTCTGGGAGCGTGGTCTTGACGAGGGGCCGGAGGGGCCTGCCGAGGAGGTGGACCCTGATTATCTCGCCTAGGTTGTGGCGGTACATTACGCGGAGGGGCCGGCCGGTTCTGAGGCTGCCGCTGCTGGGCCGGGAACTGAGCCCGTGGAGGCGGATTCCTGTGAGGCTGCGGAGCTGGCCTCACCGGCAGCAGCTCCAACGGCCTGGGAGCCTCTATCTGGGCCACAGCAGCGGGCTCAGCCCTGCTGGCTCTCCTTGCAGGAATCATAGGAGGCAGCGGGTGTGCCTGGCTGGCCTGTTGCAGGGCTTCCTCAAGACGTTGAGCTTTGTCTGAGAAGTCCCTGAACCCTCCGGGGTAATTCTGAGTAATCAGGGAAGGGACCAGCTCGGTCTTGACGTTCCCGACGCACATTGTCAGCAACTGCTCCTGAGTCAATGGCATGTCAAGGGAATACGTGAGACCCTTCCATCGGGCGACGAAGTCCGCGACTCGCTCATCAGGCCTCTGCTTGCACTTGAAGAGGTCTGCGATACTCGTCTTCCGGGTCGTGGAACTGAACTGGTAGAGGAATTGTCTACGAAGGTCCTCCCAGCTAGTTATCGACCCGACGGGAAGCTGGCTGTACCAGACAAATGCTGGCCCTTCCAGTGTCTGGACAAAGCAGCGAAGCTTAGCGGCCTCCTGCTGCGCCGGAGTCCCCAACATAGGCCCGCACCTCGAGTTGAAGTGGGCTAAATGCTGTGGCGGATCTCCAGTCCCGTTGAAGGGGGCGAAAGTGGGATTCCCGAATCCCGGAGGCGCCGGCATGTCATCCACCCATGCTGGGTAGGGCTTGCCATCCGGTGGGATCGCCACCTACCGAGTCTCCAAGGCTTCCAAGCGGGCAATGAGTGCCGCCATCGGATCGTCCGGACATGGGTTCCAGTCCTGGCGAGGATCTCTAACCACGAGCGCATTGCATGGCCCTTCAATCGGGTCGTCGACCGGGTCGTCGAACTCGGCAGCTCGTGGGATGGCGGGCGGAGCGGCCCTTGGGGCAGCGGGAGGAATCCGAGCGGGATCTCTCAGGTAGTCACGCCGCTCAGGAGGGTGTGGCGAAACATACCGCGCCCTCTTGCCGTAGGCAATGGCCTCTCTCCTGTCGGTGAACACGGCGTAATCACGGTTGCCCGGGAGAGTCTCGTCGAGGTGCGGTTGTTCCGGTCCCTGTTGTCCTGGCCTGGGATCACCGTAGTCAGGCCGCCGTTCTGCAGCGCGCTCGGCGAGGAGCTGGTCAACCAGCCTCTTCTGTTCGGCGAGCTGCTGACGTAGCGTAGCCTTCTCGGGATCCTCCTCTACCCTCTGCATGGAGGCAGATGGGTCGGCGGGCTTTATAGCCTCGCTGTGCTCTTTTCCTTTGCTGACGTTTCGGCTTAACGTCAGTGCTTCAGTGGGTGCGGGGAGCCCCAGGAGGTTTCTCTGATGACTAGTAACTCTCACTGATGGATCTGACGACGGCTTGTCTTCGGGGGGGAAGCCCCCGTCGAGAAGTTCCAAGTCGTTCCCCTCTCCCGACAGGTCAGCCATATTGACCGTTCCTGTCCCTGGGGATATACCCTCAGGGCCACCCAGTGAATCGGGCTGTCGGCGGATCACACTGAAGCGTAGGGCAGCGTACTGCCCCCATCCACGGATATACACGTGGGGAGTGGCTTCCTCGATAACTTTGCGGAGTACTTGAAAACACTCAACGCATCGTTGTTGGAGGGCCTCGTGGTGCCCAAATGACCCGAGGTGCCGGACCGCGGGGAGCGTGGCCAGGTCAATTTGACGGCACTGCTCACCAATATCCTCCAGGTGTAGTTGACTCTCGGGGTATGGCATTTGTAGGCAGTGAATACGGGAGTGAGTCTCCCGGAGAGTTCGGCGGAAGCACTCGAACTCATCCGGGGTGAGCGATTCGGGTGCATCAAAGCCCGGTCCTGCGACTGGCCAAAACTTCTCAGGGAAGTGGCCCTCTGCAAGGACGGTCCAGAAGATCCACGACTCAAACTCGGGACCCAGATCTCCTTGGTCCTCTTCCATGGCTGGGAACGGACGGGGAACTGGTAGTGGTGCCGAGGCGGGCCGCCGGGCCGACGGGCTGGCCGGCGGTGAATACGGCGAGCAGGCCGATTGGCCTCCATATCCCGGGCCTCCCCCTGAGGGTGGCGGTGCCCCAGCTACCACATCACGATAGGACGGGCCGGCGAGCGAACATCCTGCCGTAGCATCGGTGCTCGCCGAGGGTGCACCAGATCGTGGTTCGACCGTCGGTCCCCAGAAAAAGTCTCCGGCTTCTCCGATCGAGGCGGAAGGCACTTCCGGAGGGGCCGGTACCAACCGCAAGTTTGATCCTTGGGGGTCTACCAGGCCCTCGTTACTCCGGATATACCTTCGGAGAGACGCGGGGATCACATTGATCTCGCTCTCGGGGAGCACGAGGCTGACGTGCCGCATTCCTACCCCTGCCCTTGACTGGCGGGATTGGGGAAGGGGCTCTGTCGCCGAATCGTACTCCGCCTCTGAGTCAGAGAAGCAAACCGGTCGGATCTCTGTCCGGAATTCCGCAACATTCTTCCCTCGGCGTCGACGCCTTGCCTTCCTGCCCCTGGGTGGTTCTTCGGGGCAGGGCTGATCTCTGTCCTGGCGTCCTCCGGCCGCACTAGTGCTGGGGCCGAGAGGACTGGGAACCGAGGTGCGAAGGGCACCGGGACAGATATCGAAGGGGACGCGGGGAGAGATGATTCCGGGCAGGACTCCGGGCCGAGATCGGAAGGTGGGATGACCCATGCCTCCTGGATCGGCCACACAGAGTAGATCCTGCCGGTGAATAGCGCTACCGCGAGGTGGTCCGCGGTGGCTACTGTCAGTGCCAGCAACCGGGAGAGTCGACCCAACCTGCCTTTGGGGCGGTCGGGGCCTCGATCCAGGTCGGGCATAGGAGTTCCCCCGCTCAGGATGCGCAGAGGCCTGGCGACTGGAGCCAGCAGTGGCTTGGGCCAATGCGGCCGCTGTTGCTAGAGCCCCAAGGTGGGCATCCTCTTCCGCTCGTGCCCGACGTTGGCGTCGAGACAGACGAGTCGGGATGAGCGGCGCGGGCAGGTGGAGAGCCCGCTCTTCGACTGGGGAGGCCTGGCGGCGGTGTCGCCGTGGCCTGGCGGGAGTCCTTACCGAAGATCCCTGGAGCGAATCCCGGATAGGGTGATCCCGGGCCTCTTCCACCTCATCCGCGTAGGGAAGGGAACTGTCAGAGCGCTCCGGGGATAAGCTCCCGAAGCGGTTGGACGTTGAGGTAGGCAGCGGTGCCTCCCTGCGCGGCCCTCGGGGGCGGCGGTGGTGGCGAGGCGCAGCCTCCTCAAGGTCCAGGCGAGCCATTTCCCTAGTGGGGATGACTCCATCTTCCTCGTATCTCCGCACCAGGGTGTTGATCACCCTTCTCTGGATGACCTCCGAGGGGGAGAGAGGGCGTGGTCGTCCGGCAATTGCGGCTGCTGGGACGGCTGTGGAACGGGCGGGACCGCGCGGAGTAGCCGCGTCGGTGTTTCCCCTGTCCCTGCGCCAGTGGGCGGGTGGCGATCGGGCACTGGATCGGGCGACCTGATTTCTGAAAGCAGGGAGAAAGACCCATTAACACTGACAGGAAAAAGGAATCGACAACCAACCATTAGTGCCACGACGCCTTCCGTGGGGGGAACCCAGGCCCTCGACGTTGCGAGACGGAGTGCCCGATTTCACTTCCCCAGCCCCTGGCGGGTAAGACTGAATGCTTGGCCGGGCAACACGCCGGTCTTCCAACACCTCTGAAAGCCATCGGTCTTCGTATCGAGGAGAAGAGATTCACGTCGGGTTCACCATTTTTCTGTTTCGGTGCGGATGTGCGTCGGGTTACGCTGTTCCGCCAGGACGCGTTCGCGCGTGCACCCGTCAACCCGAGGGGATGGGCGCGCGGCTTGTGGTCCCGCAGTCCCGCTTTCCAAGGGCGGGCGGCATCCGTCCCTTATTCAGGGGCGTCTGCTCCTTGATCGAAACCGGGATGATGGGATGTCGGCTCCTCCTTCCTTGGACGTCTCCTCGGAACTCGTCGCCTAATCCGGGTCTCCCTCATAGACTTAAGAATGTTCGTGAATCTCGTTCCCGGCGCCATATCTTCATGGACACCGGTTAATTACGCTGCTTCCGCCCGGACGTTCCAAGGAGTCTGGGCGGGGCAGCAACCTGCGGTGAGAGGGCCGGGTGGCTCTGGGTGCTGGGGGCGTGTCGTAACGCTGCGGCTCTGCACATCTGTCTTCCGTCCCTAATAGGGCTTCTCGAAGGCATGATGGCCTGAGGCATCCCGTACTAGGTGCGGGGAACTGTGTCACCTGAGGTTTTCCTCAGCTTCCCGTGTTTAACACAGGGTATGCCGCGAGTTTAACGTCCAGCGGGGACGGCATCGGACCGATCAACACGAAAAGTGGATCAGATGACGGAACCCCTTGCGGGGAACCTCCGACGCTGGGGCCAGCACATAGGCGGCTTCCCAAGTAACGTGGAGTGGAGTGAAGTGGCATGACCCCACCGGGATGTGGCGGCCCGGGTAAGGATCAGGATGGATGATGGAGTGAAGAGCTTGGACCCCATAGGGGCTTCCTACGTACCGCGCGTTGGCACGGATCAAAGTCAACGTAGTTCGGGCATACAGTTTAACGTCATGCTGGACGTCGGCAAGCCGACTCACGAAGAGGTCGAGGCCGCCGGGTGGAGGATTGAACCGAACCACCTCGCACGGAGGGGGATGGAACGGCCGGGTGGATCACAGTTTCACGTCATGCTGGACGATAAAAGGGAAAATGGAAAAGGGGGTCTGTGGGGAGGCACCGTGGAGATACACACGGGCAGTCTCCCACAGGGGCGGATTCATAGGTGAATCAACGCAAGCGTGAACCCTGGAGGGGTCCACTGATGGACGAACCGACGTAAATACGACCGGGACGACCAGGTGGTGGGCTTGGACCTCAGGGAGGCTTCCTACGTACCCTGTATAGAAGACAGGGATCAAAGTCCACGTAGTTCATTCTGTCAGGACTTACGCACTTGGGGCAGCCCGGATGCTGCAAAGCTCAGTTGGAAGGGACTTGGACCGAAAGCAGAAGACACCTCGATCCCAGTCATACCCTCTACTGGCTTCGGCCGTGGGGAGGCGCAATGGAGATACACATGTGCAGCCTCCCACGAGAAACTAGGGGTTTGTAATACCCTGCCCCCGTAGGGAAAAGCCACTCCCATTAAATCGTCCCAAAAGTGGGACAATCCCGACATCCCTGCAGAGACGAGCGGGTGGGGGCCACATCCAAACCGGGGGAGACCCTGCGTGCGAGGCACGGGATCGAATGATGCGGACGGTTTAGCGTCTTGCCAGACGAAGTACAGTTTAACGTCATGTGTTGAGGACGAAGCGGACGGTTTAACGTCTTGCCGGACGAAGTACAGTTTAACGTCATGTGTTGAGGACGAAGCACTTGGCAGTTTAACGTCTTGCAGCGCGGACGATGTGGGCTAGGCAGTTTAACGTCGTGCAGCTTGGACGGATGTGCAGTTTAACGTCATGCTGGACGAATATGCAGTTTAACGTCATGCTGGACGTATGCGCAGTTTAACGTCATGCGGGACGAATGCTGAACAGTTTAACGTCTTGTAGCTCGGACGTAGTGCAGTTTAGCGTCATGCAGGGCATAGGTTGCCGGACGATGGGTGCATGTCACTTCGCACGAACCTGGAGGGCCGCACGGGAAGACAACGCACGGTGCGGGCACCCAGGATGAGGAGCATCGGGCGCCACGCAGGCAGGTGCCCTCAGGGGGTCGAGGGGACGACCCTGGCAGATTGCGCGCAAAAAGGAAGCTTTGCGCGCAATACTGCGGGCCGGCGCGCAATCGGGGCGACTGGCGCGCAATTGGGCCAGCGCCTTGCGCGCGGATGCTTGAGATTGCTCACACCGGGCTTCGGATAGCGCGCGGGGGCAACGGCTCATTCTCTAATGAATGGCCACTTGAAAGAAGGGGGGTGCGCGCAATCAGGCCGGATTGCGCGCACCCCGGGGGCAATTGCGCGCAAGCGGGTTCTTTTGCACGCAAAGGCCTTAGGGTGAGTTTTTATTCAAATGAAAGGAGCCAGCGGGGATTGCGCGCGAAGGCGGACCCCGAGGCTTTCTTGCGCGAAAGAAAGGAGGTTACCTGAAGTTCGTCATTGCGCGCGGAAGGGGTTGAATTGCGCGCACGAGAGACGTTTCGACTTCCAGCAACCTTTGAAACGTTGGGGGTCGCCTCATATTTATAGGCAACCCCGGGCGCAGAATCCAGGGTGCGAGCGCGAAATTCTCCTCGCGGGCGCGGAATCGGGCGCGGCGCGCAAGGGAGTCGCGCGGACCAGCGGCGCGCAAAATTGCGCGCTGGACCGGCGCATTGCGCGCATCCCGGGGGTTTGCGCGCGGAACAGCACCTTTGCGCGCGGGCCTCTGAAATTCCGCGCAAGGCCTCCGGGCCCTCCGAAACGTTCTTCCGACTCCAAATATCACTTCGCTTTCCGCATCCGGAGCTTCGTTTGGGAACAACGGACCTTTCCGGCGTCTACAAAAATATAAAAAGATTGTGTGGGTTATCTATATAACCATAAAAAAATCAAAATATTTTTACTAATCCCTTTGGCTTAGGTAAAAAAACTTACAAGAATGAAAACAAAGATGATTAAGTATAAAATTATTTTAATTTGTGAAAAAAATTTCACAGTGGTGAATCCAAAAACTATATTCTCTCTTCTGTCATAAATTTCATGAGTTTTTCTACATAAATATTCATTTTTTAATAACCTCTTGATCCACATCAGCGTCTTGTTGAAGTTGATTTAACTGACCAGCTTAATTCTCTTTAGCATGGTGAAGTGCCTCATTAGAATCAAAAATGGATTTTTCTCTATCCTTATGGACTTTTCTAATGGAATAATTAATATGGTCAATCTCCCCTATGATAATATCTAATTCATGTTTAAGACATAGTTATTTAACAATATTTTCTTTAATATTATACTTTAGTTCTTTAAACATTGTAGTATGATTGGCCTCAGATCGGGACATCACTTCTTGTAATTCATCAGGGTTGATAAATAGTTTAGTTCTTTTTTCAGATCTTATAGATGTTTTTTCTCTTGATCTCTCTTTATGATAATCTCATTCACTATGGTATTAATTTCAAAGTTTTCAAAACCGCTAAATCCCCGACATATAAACTGAGATTAAAGCCATGGAATTATTTAAGGTAGTTCTTCAATGGGTTTTTCAGATATTATTTTTCACATATTTTTTCATGCCTTATTACATGGAAGAAGAATGGCATTTTGAAGTTCTGGGTCTGATTTAGAATCACTGTCATAAAAAGGGACATATTCTGGGATTAATGCACAAAAAAGTACCATGTTCTTCTCTTTCCTTGACAGTGGTTGCTTTACTATATAATATTGTTTGAGTTGATGCATAGGCTTCAACTCCAAACCTATCCATTTAAGTTGATATCCCTATACAGTGACTTAAATTATGATTATGGTTATATTAATGGGATAAAAAATGATTGTAAAATTAAAATATCTATATCGCTTACCTAATAATAGGTCGACAGCTTAAGAAGACTCCTCCCCAACATTCTAAATTTCAATTGTTTTGATTGATGTCTCAGGGTGGAGAATGTTCTCTTTAATTTTCTCAGGATCCTCAGAACAAATCCCATGATGATAATCTATCTCAAGATTCACTTGAGCCAATGTATATCTAATGGTAGGATTGAAATTAATTTCAACATTTCCTTTAGGAATCATCAGGAAATATTTTTTTTAGTTGGAATTTCATATTTCAACCAATCATCGATAGAAATATAATCCTAAGAAGATAAATAAGACAAATAATAAAAACTCTCATCGAGTTGATTCTATACATGGAACATCAAAATCTTCTAAAGTATTTGGTATATTAACATGTTCTAATACTTATTCAAATGACATTCCAAGGGTTCATCATATCATCCAATGATATCCCATATCCTAGGTGAGTCTCACATGTGGGAGCACTCGACGTGTTTGCTTCGCAGCCTTCCTCCAAAAACCTTTGACCCTAAACAACTTCTTCAACAATAGTTATGGGGTTAGTATCTGGTTTTACAGGATGTTCTAGTGCATGGGAAGAACCTAAAGTATCATAGGATGGAAGTTAGTTGTTGTCATAATTGATGTATTGTAAATCACTATTGATTTACCAGAGTCATCCTCTCTTATGATAATAGAAACATGATAAATGGTGGGAATAAATGTTGGTTAATTTGTCCTCAATCCCCCCTTAGTAACCACCAGGTTAGCAGTAATTTGTGTTTGTTCAAGAGCAACCTCCATAGTTCATCAAATCTTATCTGCATATTATTTTAAAGAATAAACAGAAGAGGATTATGAAATTATAATAATCATAAACACTTTCTCATGAATATTGATAAAATTCATATTATTAGGAAGGCTTAACACTACTGAGAAAGAATATAACCATGGTATTATTTCTTCAATGAATTTTTTATTTGCCTTCTTAGGGGGAATTGCATCATCATCTCCCAAAATTGGTATTGGATATTGTAATAACCATTTTATCTCTTCCTCCATGGCATGTTGGTGCTGGGATATTTCTCCCGATTCACTAGGTGATCAAGTAGTTCCAAGAGTTGTGCCTCCAGGGCTCTATCATAGAGATGGAACATCTATCAACTTTCCATTAGCCAACTACAATATAATATGATATTTCCCCTGTGTAACAATGTATTGACTAAATTCGAACTGCATTGATGAAAATAATGTGAGAAAAAGGAAACTTACATCTTCAGGATCCATAGAATCATGACATTATTCATATAATGAAATATCAATACCTTTAGTAGTAGCATGATATATCATTACCTTCATTTGATTCATGTATGAAATTGATTTATCGGTTGTGTATATGAGAATTTTCAGATCTCGGATGAATGTTCTCACTTCATCTGGATTGTTATTATAAAGAATATCAGGAGAGGCCTGTAGATCCCATATTCCTATAATATGATTCCATTCATATAGATCTATCAATGTGTTTTCCGCATCACAATATAAACATTTCAATTTTGAACAACATCTAGTCTTATATATTGAGATTACATTCTAGAGGTCGTAGAAGAGGATCCTAAAATCCTGGATTTAAATTTCTTCCCATTTCCCGCAGTCACAGATGGGGGAAGATAAAATGGGACTCATCACCCTTTGTAATGATGGGGACTTTATCACCTCAGTAGAACCATAGTAGGGATCTATGGGGTGGATCACGCAATACTGACGGGTGGATTATATCTTGCACGAGGTCACTTTGGTGAATTTAGAGCAACATTACCTCCACCCTCTGAATTTAGTGAGTTAGCCCCCAATGACAAAGAATTACCTTACAAATGAAGGGATCCATTCATACTACTTATATTTATCCCTACTCGAGGGGAAAAAAGATTTAATACCCTTTTAGGGTGTGATGAAACCTCATTTTTAGAATATGATATAGTCAATATACTTATTGCATAAACAACAATTAAATTAAATATTGCCCTAGTCTTCTTCATAGATGTCAGTAACCATAGCTATCAAGAAACCATCAGAAATTTATCTAATCTGACCGGAACATGGGGGATACAATAATTTTTTGTATACATTTGAAAGGACACAAAAATCAATATGGATCATAGGCCTCACATATTATTTCTCTGTCAATCCAGGTAGCCAATACACCATCTCTTCAGGAAAGCATGTATTCTCTTAATAAAAAACTAGCCATCCCATCATCAACGAATTTCCCTGAAGGCGGAATCCCATAAGGGAAGATACAAAACTCTTTATGCATTCTCAATATTCCCTTAATATCATAAGAGTTCAAAGATAGTGGTGAAATACCGGATAAATCCTGAAAGTTTCATCTGTGCCTATCTACTCTGTCTTTCGATAGCTAGTCATACGAGGGTAGGTGGGACCTTTTTCCTTATTATTTTCCAGGAATATTTCCATCCACTCCTCTGGACGAATCTCCCTTCTTTTAAGGGACTTCATGGTGGTTAAATTTTTGATTTTATAAAATATTTTTATCGACTGACGAACCATGGCTTGTGTCTTCTCCGAGTCATTCCATTTCACCATGGGGGGAATAAACTCATCGTACAAATCACCAAGGATTAGATCTCTACAGATCTTGTAGAAATACCAAAAAATGATTCCAAATTCTCCATGGATTATGTGGAAGGTGTTAGTTTTCGGAATCTATCGGCTTAGTAAACCCAACACAAAATCATCATTTCTATACACATGGGTTTGACCAACCCAGACAACCTTATAAATCCTAGTACCTTTTAAGTCATCTGTATATTATACACTCATCTTGCACACCTAATATGCTCAGATATATGTTGGTTTTAAACCCCCTCTTGGGTAAAAATCCAATATTTTCTCCTAGCCTTTGGATTGATCCTTCTAAGAATCTCATAAGATGGATAAATAACAGTGGGGCTGAAGCACAGGTGTGTGAACTTTTAAATCTATAGAACACGAGTTGCGATGCATGATAAAAGCCTTCTATTATGTCCCAACATTAGCATATGAACCCCAAATAGAAACATCTCTAGATGAGAATTTGTTATACTCTCGAATCCAAGATAGTGAAATATAGATCTTCCAGTATGGAATTTTTAAATCTTGTAGATGTCTTTAACTGTAAAATGGAAAATAAATGCTCTGGGGAAAATTGAAATGGTATTTCTTCAGATATTTTTCCAGGTCTGGTATTGTGGTGTCGCAAACGTCAAAGAAGTCATGAACGACAATGTTCATCATGTCATCAATACTCTTACTAGCTAACTCATCAGCGGTTCCAATTCTTTTGGTAGCCATTGAACTAAAAAATAGATCAAAAATAATCTTTAATGTATGTACATTTTTTTTGGTTTAAAAAATAATTGATAAAAATTTACAAAGGAATTATGGAGTGCAGGTCTGAAAATTGGAATGCAAGTATAAAACTAAGGCGCATGTGTGGCTCCCTAGTTCTAGCACATAAATAAAAAACATACATCATAAAGAATGATAGAACAGAAGCGTCCAAACAATAAGAACTTGTGAGATGTTAGATGGATTTTTCGTAGTCGGGAGAATTTTCATGAATGTGAAGCTTATATATATAAGCAATGCACAACACCTTGCATGCGAGAATCCTACGTGCTACCAACTTGTGCACCCATTTACCTTGTGTGCTACAACTTGTGTTCCATAGTACCCTCTATTTTCTTATTCATTACTTTACATTAGTATAGGATCTTGTTTTCATTTTAGATTTAGTTCTGTGGGGGGGATTTTGTTGACACTCCATTTCATCACAGAGTCTAAAACTGAAAAAGGGAAATACCTTAGAAAAAAGAGGATAAATCACCTGAATAAAATCACAGTTTGCAAAGGCTTGAACATTATATCATCCCAGTCTAGCCAAAAAACCGTCAGTGTGCAAGTTACTTGAAAGCCACAATTTGGCACGCAAGCCACATGTGCTCCCAATATCCTTTCTTCCAGGGTCCTATTTTTTCCAACAAATATACCCTTAAGGACATTATTTGTAGGAATGAATTTCACGTAAACCTAATTTCTAGTCGAGTCTCCCAAGTACTTCCCCCAAATCTTCCAAAACATTCATGGAAGTTTTTTTAAACAAAAATTGGGGGAATTGAAGGAGGATAATTAGACATAAGTCATTTTATTGTTTCAAATACAAAACACTTATGCACCTAAAGTGACTATCCTCTCTAAGAAAGAAACAGTTTCACGCCACCTATTGCACTCACAAGAACTTGAGCACCCTACTTCTAGGAATACCTGTGAATACTCTTGAAGTCTTGAGTCAGGTCTCACCCAAGTATTAACATCCAGGTTTTGCATCACATAATTTTACATCAGGTCACCCAAGCTTACCTGTACACCCATACATGTACACCAGTACCTACATGTGTACCAATCTTTGATTAACCTACTCTATTCAGTATATAAGACATTAATCCCTCTTCAAAGCTATTAATGGCATGGATTCTTCTTCCATAGATCCCTTTTTTGAAAGGGATTCTGTTGAGACCTTAACCAAAATCCCCTGACTTATTAAACCTTTGGGAAAAAAAGATCAGTGTGTCTCTTATTTGGGTTTGTATATTCGTAGTTAAAGGTTTCCCACAATTTTATCACAATGGGGTTGTGATTCATGGAGTGTTTGTGGGTTTGTATATCTGCAGTCACATGGATCATTCATCAAGGAACGGTGTTGGTAAGTTCCTAGTATAGATGATTAGGGTTTGGGTTTTGTCCTCCCCTTTCTATCTCTAAGACATCGAAACTCATGTCTCTAGGGTTGAATGTAGAGTTCACACTTTATTTTCCATGCAATAAATGGGGAAATATTCTTTCCCTACTGAGATCCAAAAAAGAATCCATTATGGGGAAATCCCATAACCTTTAAAGTAATAGGTTTTTGTCTTGATCCTCTCTATTTTCTTCACCATCACTCCTTCCTTACATTGCAACCTGGAAAAATGTAATGTGAATAAAGGGAAGGTCCATCGGCACACCCTCTTCCCCAATTTCCTTTCCCTCATCCACTATCCCCGTTGTAGGTTCACCCTCTTCCACCAACAGGGGAGGAAAATTGAGGGTGCCTTTGTTGAATTTTTTACATCCTATTGTTTCTCAAACTGAGTTTGACTCATGTGGGCTTAGAGATTTGTCATGATCAAATTTTTTTCAAAATAATGAATTAAACTATGAGAACACTAATTCAGGTTCAAACCAGGATAGGTAGGATGACTGCATAAAGGCCCGAGCTCTAACAGATGACCATCCAAAAGGGTTCACCAAATCATGTCCCCTCAAATGGGAAACACTCATGAATAATCCCAAACACAATCAATGAACTATGAGAACTATGATTCCCACCACTATTGGGATATATAGGATTCCTTCATCAGGGATCGAGATCATTGGATATCCTCTTCAAAAATCCTAACCTAATTCCCTTAATCTATGAATCTTCCTTAGGAGTAAGCCCCAAATTAAAGCCCCCAAATCACCAAGGCATACCTTTCCTAAAGTAACAAAAAAATAATTTCTCTAAAAGGACTATGCATTCCTATGAGACTCATAGAATGAAATGGGATTTGATTCTCATCCAAGTGGGATACGTGGGAAGCCTCCTTGAGGTTCAAACCCAATACTTGAAATCAAACATTTTCTTCTTAGGATATATTCCTAACATGGTCTAATCTTTCATGGAAAACCATATTATTTCCATACTTCTTGGGAGTCTTCACCATAAGTGACACACAAAACAATGACTAGGAACCTTTCACTTAGATGTACTTACCACATGTCATTAAAATGTATGGGTAGGTCCTTACCACATGACCATAAAAGGTATGATGTGTCCTATTAATCAGAACCGAACTATGAGGGTTTTTATTCCTTTCAAAAGGATATGTATTTAGCCCATTTTATGGGTACAATCCCAAAATCAAATCAAACCTTCGTCTCCAGAGATGAAAATATATTCTAAAGTGCCCCACTAAGTGGCTTAAAAACAAGTATCAATATAAAGATGATTAAAAAAATCACTAAATAGTGTATGATAGCATACCATTGATGGATAACCTAGAATACATACAAATATATCCATTAATGAAGAACCTGAAATACATACAGATTATTCTAAATTTCACACATGTTAATAAGTGATTGAAAAATCCGAGGGAAACCTATATAATAATTACTGAATTAATAAGGATTCATGAAAATATCATAAATTTATAAAGAGAGTCCCGGAGTAGACAATAATTCCACCCAAAAAGGTGTGTTGTGTCTAACCTCCCATCCTCTCGACCATTTCATGTTTTTAAGTATCACAATGTTAAATTTTAATGAATGACTACTTTTGGAAAGCATATACCTTTTGGATAAAGATCTATTAGATGTTTCTGGTTCTTTGAATAAATCTAATGGAAACCATTTGGAAGTAGTGATTATTAAACTCGAACACATGTTTTACGGAACGATGAAAAAATATCACCACATAATTTATTTCTCAATCTGATTAATTTCCACTCATATAACTTACAACACCAGAATCACTTTTATAGATACTACGAAAGATTATTCTAAAAGTGAATTCAGCATAGAATGACTAATAATAAAATCCTGGTAAGATAAATATGGTTCTATTCTTAACAATGATATCAATTTTAATGTTTGGGAATGATTTTTTTTTGAAAACAAATATATTTTTAAACATTATCTAGAGATTGATAGAGAATTTTATGCATCAATATATTTTCTTTCTTAAGAGGATATGTTCGAGATTACTTTTACCTTGTTCAATGAATAGTATAAACTCTCTTACAAACAGGTTATGATCTAGTAGAAGTACTCTAAGAGAGTTAATCCTATATATCTTTTCTCATGCTTCTGTAAAATCTTGGGAGTTTTGTGATATCAATATATGAGGCATATATGTTCACATATATCGAGAATGTCAAAAAGTTATCAAATCAAAATATACATGATAGACTGGTTACCCATCGGATGAAAGGGTAATTGATATAGAGAAAGGTGATATGGATACCTTTAATGTACTTGACATATTTATCATATAGTTTTTTATTAATATGATGTAGATCATCTTGGTAATGTTTATTTTCATATCAGTATAATATATTAATAAGGATTCAATGAAATCATTGATCACAATGTTTTCATCTTTCGTTAAAAAAATGAAAGCAAATGACATGGATTTTTTGGATAAAAAAAACAAATGTATTGTATGAGGGAAATTATTTCCCTCATTGGTGAGGAGATTAGGATGAGAAAAATTTCAATCATTTATTCAATGTTAAAGAAGTATGTGGTAGAAAATATAAATATGTGTCCAATTCTAAATCAGAAAAATAGAAGGATGTTCAAAAAGAAAAATGAAAAGATGAATCTTTACCCCCGAAATTTCAAAAGAATCATAAAAAATGAGATATGTTGAATTTAAGAAAATAAGGTTTCAAAATTCATAGAATAAGTGTGGTAATCCTATTTTTGGTCTTGATATTGATAAGGCCTTGGCATTGAAAATAAAAAATACCGATTAATTGAAGGATTCTATGAAAAGAAAATGATAAAAGCAAAGATTATTCGATGCAACGGTGATTGAGTTTTTATTAAAGGGAGTTGAATTAGAATATAGAAATCAACCAAAATAATTCTATCAATTATCTATTGTATGACTAGATCAAGGGTCCAAAACTGTTCCTTATACTTAACAGACACTTTTTGATTCTAGATTTTTTTTGAAATATTAGTAATTCCTTCAGTTGTTCCATAAGTTAGAGATAATGGAAAATTAATATAAATTGTTAAAGAAGAACAATATTATATGTTAGATCACATATCATTACCAATATCAATTCATGATTCATTTCATGTTTTGGTTGAAAAATAAATGAAAAATAAATAAAAGTAAAATATGAAACTTATTATGGAGAAATTATAACTGTGATGTAGTTAGAATAATAAATTTATGAATAATAGGAATACGTATAAGAATAATAATAAAAAGAAACTGCGAAAAAACAAAATATGAACAAATTACATCAAAGTAATCTTCATCATCTAATCACATTCCATCACTATCCAATAAAAAACCAGAGTTATATATTTCAAAGGATGTTAAATCATCATCAACAAAATAATGAGAAGATTTAAATTCATATAAAATAACATATGATAAGGATGAGTCGGATAAATATTTTGATATTAAAAAATATTAAGAGAAAAATAGCTAGAATAAGTAACAATGATAGTTGTTGGAATCTCCCAACCATATATTTATATTTCTTTATTAAAGTATTCAGAATCAAATTAAACAAAACCAGATAATTTTTTTGATTAATTTGTTAGAAACTAAGAAAGCTTGTTGATTAAATAACATATCTACCAAATATATAAAAATATTTATAACTATTTGAAAAATAAAATAGAATCAATAATGATATTGGTAAAATCTGCGATTCAAATTGAAGTCATAATTTAAAAAATTAAAATTAAGATAAAAGCACAAAATAAAAGTTTCAGTAAGATGTTAATATGGTCAATACATGTTTATTGTAATATAAAAAGATAATGACCACCATATTTATTAAGTGATGGAACTTTCCCCTGAGTGTATTGATTATCTTGATAATTGTTTATTCATATCATCAAAAAAGTTATTATTTTTTGAAAATGTCATTGACATGATAAAAAATTGTAATGATGAAGTAAATTTTTTCAATGAAAGGGTTCATACGTTGTTAGAGGAACCTTCCAGGTACCAAACTATTGAAGAAGTGTTTCTGAATTTAAAATAAGAAAAAAAGAAGATAATTGTTCTTAAAGAAGAATTTGAATGACTAAAATATGATATTACAAGGGGATTCGTTATGGAGGATATAATTTTTAAGATTAATTTAATAATTTATAATCGAGGAAGGACCATGAATATGTTAAAATGATTAAGGTGATTATAAAGATAGTATATAATAAATACTTATTTCTATTTTACTAAACTATTTATGTAATTATGAACATTTTGAATTATATTTTATTATGAATTAATTTCTATACAAATTTTTATATCATAATTTTTTCTAATTAATTTTTGAATAATGTTGTTTATTTTATACATTTTATGAATTGTTAATTTATATATAATTTTTTATAACATTTCACCATATTATCTAATTTCACTTAATCTTTTTTTGAATCACAATGTGGGAGTGTTTATTCACAGAAGGGTGGTGTTTATTCAAACTGGTATATTTTATTAAAAATTGGAAGAAATTTTCCAAGGGGGAGTTCTTATATAAGGGATATTTAGTTTTTGAAAAGGAAAACATATAAGGAATAATTTTTATTAAGGTTGACAATATGATGTATTTCTTTTCCACAAATATATAAATATGTCATTAATTCATTGGGTGTTAAAATATGAATTATATTGTTCTAGACCATAAAATCAAAAAAGTGTTCTATGGGTTCAAATGTTAATTGATTTAATTTTTTTTATTTTTTGTTCCTTCTAAATGGGGGATCTTATTGAGTCCAAAGTTATACTTTTTACATTTGTATTCCTTTATTATTGAAAATCAAAATTTTTTTTAAAAAAATAAATTTTATTTACTTTATATATCTTCATTGTTTTACAATTATTTATTAGAAATATAAAATTATATCAAATATAGAAATGGTTATAATATAAATTGAATACAATTTTTTTTACTCAATCTAATCTATCAGACTGACAGTGAATCTGATACATCAATGAAACTAGTTCTCCTTCCAGTGGTTTGATAAGTGTTTTGTCTATCATATCCACTAAAGATATAACCATCATAGTAACAATAGATCCTAATGATATAGCTTCACACCATTATTTTAATTGATTTAAATTGTTAGTTTAGTATATCAGACTAACCAATTTTTATAATCAGAGTATTTCAAAACATATTTATATGAAAAAAATATTTTATTACATTGTAATAGTGATAAAAAATGACACTGAAAAATGAAGTACAATTCATGCTTAAATTTCATGTTCAAGATCTATATCATTATGTTATATTAAAGTGAAATATATCTTTAGTTTTTAACTGACTAGAAAATATGACTGTTGAAGAATTGCCTATAAATGAGAGGACATTTAAAGAGTAGGGAACTGATGAATTTTCAACTCAACATGTCTGAAGATCGCTCATCATTAATATACCATTCCTATTATTGGTAATCCTATTGACCATAATAGTTATATAAAGTATTGTGATGATTTATATTTCTTTAGAATGTTTTTATTTTGAATCCAATATATATGATTGTGGTTAGATTGGGGACTTATGAGGATATGATGATAGTTGAATCTGATCTTTTAGATTGAGGTATTTCGAGGATAGGAAGATAGAGACATACCCATCATCATATCAGGGGAATTATATTTTTAAAAAATATAGAGATGATATCAATTTGTCATACTGAGGGTTTCCAAGGTTTTGGAAGAAAATGTTTTTCTGATCATCGTATTGAGGGATTTCCTAGTGTGGGAAAACAAACCTTTATAGTAGGTATTGAAACTATGGATATCTTAAGTCATGATTTTTTAATTTATTAACACTTATAGTAAAATAGAAGAATTATCTTTTATTAATAATATAATTCATTATTAATATTACAATTATTTTCTTAATTCTACAAGTTTAATATTCCACTATTCATTTATATATTTGATCTATTTATCTTCATAATAATTGTTTTATTAAACTATATATGAGACAAATAACAACTCTGATACATTATATCTTTTTTGAATTTGATTTATATACTCTGATCATACATGAAATTATTGGTTTTTTTCTTGACATAGGTGTTTTTTGTATTAGTTTGTATTTCTAAAAATAAATCCACCCCTATTGTAGACATCACAAAATCTATTTATCCAAAAATAAAACAATCCATTATTTTATCATGAAGGAAAAATTGATTTATCGAAAATAAATGACATTTTTATTATAATATCATTTTCCTAATGTCTAGGAATAATTTTACTATTAATATAATGTACACTAGAAAATAACTACGAACTATTTCATTATTTAGTTCTACTTAGATCAATTATTCTTCAGTCATTTATCTTTGAAATGAATAGAAAATATAAATTTTTTATTTATGAAGAAAAAAATTAAACATTTAATATATCTTTTCAATAATAATCTATTCTAATTATCGTTAAAAATTGACCAAAACCGAATTGGATTACATAAGGTATGATAATATCAAATATTTATAAACCATCATTTGGAGAAGTGAAAATTCTACAACAAATCTTCTACCAAAGGCTCATATTAGACTACTCCATATATATATATATACACCTACATCCAAATTAACATTAATAATCACAATATCTGAGAATCTTTTCACTACTTAGGTAATCTCATTTCATTTATCTTCCATATCTAAAAATTTTAATTGAATTATTTCTAAATTTCCATTTACGTTATATCTCATGGTTATATATACATCATCCCAATAAAATATATCATGAAATATTATTTATTATCTCATAATAGAAAAATATTTTTTCTGATAATATGTTTCCAAAAATCAACTGAAAATTTAGCTGCCAAACTATTTACAAAAAAAAATATTTCAAACTAACCAATACATAATATAAAACAATTATAGGCACAAATCCCTTATTTACCTTTGGTTGTGGGTGCATGACCCATTTCCTTTCCAGAAGTGAGGGGTTTTCCAAATTCATATAGGTTGACCATTATCCAATACAATATTAGTACGATTATGATAATGTTCCCAAAAATATGGTGATCTTTATTAAAAATAACATTATTCATAAAATATTAATTTTTTTAAATTCAATTTTTTTCTATACAACATTTGTTTTTCATGAAATAAATTAATATCAATTAAATAATATTAAATAGAAATAAAATATCTTATTAAATCTAATTCTTATGAATATGTTTAATATTTTGTTCACAAAATGTTAAATCATCTTTTGTTAGATATCCTTTAAAACAATTAACAATAATTTTCAATCCTAAAAAATTTTTTCTGTAAATATACATGATCAAGTTATATTCTTAACACAAATTATTTTAAGAGGGGGTTCTTTTGTTTAAAAAATGATAAAAAATTATACATATCATCTTAAGAGACTTTAAGATTAACTTAAATCATTATTCATCATCATATTTTCAAATCCTTAAAAATACAACATCAAGAAAAAATGTGAATATTCCTATGAATATCCCCCATGAGTGTCAAACTAAGTGTGCCGTAAGACCCATTGTCATGTACCATGTGATGATCGAGTCAAATCCCAATGATGTATTTTATGGGTTAGTACCACTAGGAATATCTTTGTCAGTTCAACATCAACTTGCTCTATTGACGGAAAGATTTATTTCTATGAAAAACACAAAATCAATTCCTTACCAAATGTTTGGACTTATTATATACATATTCCCATGTTAGAACAAATTTTAATTTTCCCCATATCTATATTTTTATCAATATAGTTACAATGGTTTTAACTAAAAATCCTCTAATACAAAATATTACTAACTTAACCTTAGTAGGATCGTGTTAGTGGTTACTTTATTATTAAAGCATAATATAAAAGAGATCACATCCCAAAAGACTGAATAGTTTAATATTATCAACAAAATAGATATATACTCGAGTCTATGATTATATTAGATAAAATACAGTGAAAGATAACGAGAGAAAAATTTCAGAATCATTGATCTTATTATAAGATTCTGTCTTCATATCATCCTAAAAAGAAACAAAATAAATAAAATATCATATACTTAGTTAGAGTTATGTAAATACAAAGATAACACGAATGAATAAAGCATAATAAATTTGTAATGGTAAATAGATTAACATAAATAAAATTTAATCAATAACATTACCATTATAATTGGATAAAGAATAAATAATATGGAAAGATAAATTACATAACAAGCATTATATATAATCAATAACAAGAATACACTGGTTAGGTAAGGAATAAGTAATATGTCAAGTTAAATAACTAAATGAAAATTAAATTTCATCAATAACATGAGAAAAATATTATATAATAGATAATTTCAATGAAATAATCTCATGGATAATAATAACTAAATTCATTATTAATGAAATGATTAATATTAAACAATATGATCTCATACACCATGGTATATATACCGTCATGAAATTTCATAAGACTATTTAAAGATATAGCTAAACACAAATTAAATGCAATATTACTGATTTGTCATAGGATACCTACCAGTGCATTGAGGGGGTATATAATTTCAGGATGACCCCATAACTACATATCCAATGCATTCCTTATATATAGAATGATAAGTTTAATTGCCAAATAATATTACTTATTAATAAATGTCTGTGTTGAACAAATATTTACAAATATATATATTTCCCCATTTAATCATATAAATATAGAAGTAAAAAACCATATATGGAAATAATAAATGGTTTATGTAATAATAATATTCATGATAAATATATTGGATATTCTGGGGAAATGAACTACTATATATTGACAAGAAAGTTAAATATTAAATATTGATAAAATTAATCAAGGGGGAGAATTTCAATACATTAGATGGTTTAAATGATCATAAACATTACATAGAAATAATATGGATGGTATCAAAACAACATATTTCTAGTTAATTATATGTAAAATAATGGGTTATTTACATTGATGAATTCAAATAGAATAAAATGAAAATTAAATACATTTTTGTAGAAAATATATTTTAACCTATATAAATACATATATAAAACCTAAATATATATACTTTCAAATTAATATTCTTTAAAAATTGCCTTTTAAACATTCCACATATTGTTTAAATTTGTTTTAGGCTTCAATATACATATTTCACAATAAATGGTTTTATTTTTCATTTCATGTTCGGAATCTTAATAAATTTATAATAATATTTGAAATTTAATTTTATAAAAATAATATCATTATTGAAATCATCATATCCAAATTATATTGGGGTCAAATTTTTGTATTTATTTGATCAGTTTTTTTCATTGAATATCCAAAATACTACTTTTTGTAAAACTATCATTTATTTTCAATAGAATAGAGAATTTAAAATTATGACTGTGCATTAAATTTCATTCCAAATTAAATAAACTATTATTTAGTTATTTTTATAATATATAATTACATTTGAATCGTATATTACTGATATTTTGTATAATTTATGTTTAGGATAAAAAATCATTTTTTCAAAAACATTTTTTAAATACATAATGTTGCTCCATTTTAATTAATTATAAGAAACTCTAATATGGAATGATTGGAATTATATATATATCTTACTATATTAATTTAAATAAATCAAATAATTATTACTAGACATATTGTTAACATATTATCATTATATGATTGATAAATGCATTTTATGGGAAATATTTTCATGAAATTTGTTTTATTTTATTTTAAAATTGTTTAAACCAAGTCATTCAATTTAATTTAAGAAATTTTTTTCCATATTTGGATCAACATAATTAATATTATATAATATGATCAAATTATATTTTTTTCATTATAATAAGAAATGGCAATAATTATTTTTACCAGGATTGAGGAACGAACTAGGTTTTTTATGTTACATGTGGGTGAATATATTCCAAAAAGGCTCGTTTTATTTTTTTTTCTTTATATATAATTTACATAGGATAAAATACTAGTAACCAGAAATGGTAATCATAAGTAATAAAAGAGGATAATGTATAAAATTTTCAAAACATGTTTCATTTTATGTTTTAAAGATGTGTCTTGACTTATAATCCCAAAATAAATTATATATAGGTTTTGGAGGCACATGGGGTGAGAGTGTATTCCAATTATTATTTTTTAATTTAATGAAATTTCATTCCTCCTAAATTACAAATTCTTACAACTAAAAAGGATACAAAAAGGTAAAATAAAAAACTAATAATCCTTATATAGATAAATTGTAAAATTTACTTCATATTTTCCACTAGAGGTTTATCTATGATTATTCTAGAAATTAATGACCCTACATCTTAATTAACCCCATTATTTTCAATATTATAAATCATTTTCACCACAAAGGTGATCCTGTACATTATAAAAAACACCCCAAAAAATTATTTTTATTTTTCCAAATGAATATTTTTCATTAAAAATAGTGGTCATATTTAACTCAATCTAATAACACATATCTTGATTTATAATTGTTTACCCAAAAATAAAAAAATATATAATCCTATAATAATTTTACCAAATTAAACATAATATTTAATTGACAAACATTTTATGTAAAATCAATGTCATACTACCCTATACATCACCTAGAATGGAAGTAGGTTATGAACCCATGTCACCATTTATTTCTGGGTTCATTCCTAATAGAACTGTTGGATGTGATGGATTGTCACCATGAATACATGTTGTATTTTTTTTATAAAATAATTTTGATATGATTTGTATAACATTACCAAATTATAATTACCTATAATTTCCACAAAATCAAAGATATAAGAAACCATAAAGGTTATAAAGAACATTAATGTTATGTATATAAAATTTAAAGTCATTTTTCCATCATATAACTCTTTTTCTAAAAGATAAACCAATCCATGAAGTTTTATTTCCATAATTGTCTCCCAAAATACCATCAATATGGATAAATACAGCATCACAAAAAACCTAAAATGGAGTGTATAAGGAATTTTACTTATGAGGAACCTTAAAATTATATACCAATGATGGTATCCATAATTCATGAGTTAATATCAAATTTATAAATTTATGATTTCAAAAAATTTACACAGTCCTTAGATGTTTTAGGATTTTTGTGACCAAAATAGAATTTTAAAAAATAATTCTATGATATAATTATTGTATCCAAATAAATATATTATTAAAAAAATTTACTTCTACAAAGGTCATTATTTATACTAGTATCTATCCTTAAAAATATTACATTTATTAATATAACTTTGAAGTTCCCCACATTCATGAAAAAAAATATAAACGGATACCGATAACTTCTTATCCTAGAACCCTTATTTTTCACATAGTAAATTTTTTTGTTGTTGCATTGAGAGATTCTATTATGTAAAATATTCCACATTTATAACAAGAAGGAAATATATAATTCTTTTATGCATATTTTCCACCACTCATCTCTTAGTAGAATCCACAATTTTGTTCTTTAGCGAGTTCAAGGGTTTATTAATATATTGTGTGTTAATCATATTTCTGGATAAATATTTATGAACAATAAATGATTAACTGAATATATTCATCATCCCATTTAGGTTTTCATAATCAACAAATTTTCCCTAAAAATCATTGTTAGAAATATACCATCAGGTTATATCCATTGACGAAAAAAACCATGTGTGAGAAACAATAATCATAGTGGAAAACAATGTTATCATTTATAGTAAGACATCAAAATTATATATTATTTTTGTGGTAATTAATGTTTTACTTATCAAATTTCATTAATTTCCATCATCTATTAAAATCTAATATAACTATTTGTAATGTAAATGTGAATAATCCAAAGTATAATCCTCATGAGTGTCAAACGAGGAGCACAATAATGACAATTTTAGTGAACTATGTGATGATATATTCATAAAAAAGGCACCCATTATAGTTTTATTTACACAAGGTACAACTATTCTAGAACCAAATCCCCATTTTTTATCCAAATGGGGATGTTTTTATAGAAAAAAATACATAATCTCTTCACTAAAAAAACATAATGATTTTGTTCTATACTTATCCTCAATTTCTGATGAATGGTTATGTTTTCTAATATATATTTTCTCAATTATAAATAAAAAGGATTATACTAATTAAATTAGGTGAATAACATTATAATATAACTCAAAGAAAGGAAATTTAGACAAAGTCTATTTCTTCTTGTTTCCCTTTAGTTGAACAATCTTTATAATTTTCTATAATAGTATTAAAATTTTTATAGATTTATAACTAAAAAATATTACTATTTATAATACCATAAATATGATCATATTATAAAATATTATTATAATTTTTTAATAATATTTCACTATTACAATTTTTGACTAATAATTTCTTAATTTTCTCATGCTTGCTTCATTATTGACATTGTGGTTCTTCATTATTTGATATACTTACATCATCTATAGAATTGTATTTTTTTTATAATTAAAATATTTAATTATTAGATGAATTTTAAAAACAGTCATTTATTTTTGGACATGGAAAACCATTCCCATAACTTTGTGGATATAATTTTACATATATACAACTAAGTGATGATATCATTCCCTTAATGGGTTATTCTGTAATGATTTGATTGGTATATAAATTTTCTAGAATTATTATACTGTTATATGAATTATATATATTCATTTATTCAATAAATATTACCATCCATGTGAGGTGGTGATGAAAAAAATTACATTGGCTATCAAGGTGGTAATCCAACTTACACACGAGTGATATTTTTGTTTCTTTTTTTATAGAGGATGACATGGATAAATATTAGTCCCTTAACATAATAACATATATGTATATGGAATACAATTATTTGTAATTATGAATATGGTTCTAGTACATGTGTAAAATATTGTTAAAAACATTATATATAATGTCAAAGCACATTTAGCCACTGAGAAGTGTGATGGAGGGGATTTAATCTAAATTTCCATTCTGTTAAGATATATTAGTTAGTATGAATCTGTTAAATTTTAAATGATTTTTATACTTCTAAATTTATATATTTAACATGAATAACTATTTATTAATGACTGTTTATGTTTTAATTAATTTTTATTAATTCAACGAGTTTTAGTGTAAATATTACCAAAGTGGTAAGAATCTATTTTTCAACATTACATTTAGTTCAGATTTTTTATCCTCATCAAAAAATCATACCATTTATCCATCATATACTCAAATAATTTCCATAACACTTGAAAATTTTAAAAAAAAAATTCTTAATGTTTATATTTTTAAAAACAATTACATGAAAAATACCTTGTATTTTATCAAATTATTTTTGATGAAATTTTTTTCAATCCAAGAATTTTAAAAAGAATTTTAATAGAATTTTTCAACTATTTTTTAATTTTTTTTAATTTAAAAAAATAATTCTTTTATCATATTTGGTGATAATAGACATCCCTGCTGCATTAAGCATTTTCAAAATGTAGGTCCTTCTACATGATTTCAATTTTTTACAAATAAAAATACTTTATGTATGATTATTTTAATATTTCAAATCTATTCCCATTGTTCTTCAAATAGACATGATTTTATTGAAAAAACAAAAAACAGAATTATATTATGGTGCCCTATAATCTCTTAATCAATATTTTTATTGTTAATATTCTTTTGTGATAATAAAAGAATTGTGATAATTTTTCATTGGAAATTACATTTCTCTTAAATAGAAATGTTTTAATAAATGATATGATTATTTCCATAGCCTTATAAGATTTTTATATATGATTCTCACTTTGAATGTTATTTTATTTACTAGGGAAATAATGATAAATATGTATCTATTACTAAATATGGATATTAATTGAAAATTAATATCAATTCATTAATTTAATAAATCATTAAATATATGAGTCATACATTGGTAATTGAGTGATGTTTAGGGCCTGAAATTATATATCACCTTGATACATTAGTAGGTCTAATGAGATAAATCAGTTTTCTAAAAAAGAATTAACCATAATTTTAATCCATATTGTTTGTGGTCTTAATGGTATAGATTCCATAATGTTTGATATCATTGTATTCAATAATAAATAGTTCCTAAATATATAATTTAGTTATTATTATCCATTATTTTATTTAATTAATATATTTCTAGTATTCATTTTGTGTCCATGTGATTAATTTAATGGTATGTTAATTTAGTTCTTTACTATTCTATATTTATTATGACTTATTTATTAATTTATCTTCCACTATACATATCCTTTTCTGATCATTTTAGAAAAACATTATTTTTTTACTTTCCCCTAGGTAAGAAGAATAATTCATTTAATGAGTTCAAGGATGCTGAATTTTTTACATTTATTTTTTTTATTTTCATTAACTAATGGAAAATGTGAATCACATATGTATTTGGTTCTCCAAAACCCCTAAAATAATCAGTACATGAGAACATTACCCCTATTATCTATTCTGAAGTAATAATGTTTCCATAATCTCTAGGTTACAAGGGTAGGGTTTTTTATAGTTTTTCTCATATGATGATTATACAAATAATTGAGTACTAGAATAAGTAAATGATATATTAGGGAAAATTATCCTTTTTGAGAATTTTTGTGAAAATATTTAAGAAAATCATATAGTTTTGGTACAGATAATATTTTGTACTTTTTCCTATAAATAAATACATGTCTGGATAATACATGTATCTATTTTTATAGAAAGGATGCACCCATGGGTAATTACTCTTAGAATGATATATTAGTATTTTACTCAATGAACACCTGGTGATATAAAATGAGATTTACTACACATCTGATATGAAAATCCCTGTGGATATATATTAGATAATTCCATGATTCATTAAAACCCATTTTGAATGATTTGAAAATATAGATATCCTAAATTAATATAATTTTATTATTAAGAAATTAACAATGCATAAATTTTCCAAAATAGTTATGTTTTTCACTAGATTTTTAATTATACATTTTCAATTAACATTCATTCAATTATGAAATAATTCAATATATGACATTGTTTATAAAGGTTTACTAGATGAAAGAAGGGATTCAATATTCATTCCCAGTGTTGAGATTTCAATAATGAGAAATCCAATACAAATGGTATTGTGTGTAAGTAAATAATGGATACAATAGGGAACATTAATCAAGTTTTGACACATAAAATTTAATTAAGAAACATGTTGTTTCAAAATGTGATTTAACTATTATGTATTACTTCATGAAAAATAATCATCATTTATTTAGTGTGATTACTAATCCTATAGTCCTAGAGAATAGGATTAATAACCTTGAGGAGTTATTTCTATCATTAGGAAGCAAAGAAATGGAAATGATTTCAATTATAATTTATTTTCTCATTGGTGACATAGATCACTGGTGGTCGTTAATATAGAATAAAAAGAAGAAATAAAAAATAATATATATGTAATTTAATGACTTTGAAAAAACATTTCTAAAAAATATTCCCCTCTATAGTAGTGGATTAAAAGGAATATAATTATCTACATCTTACAGAAAATAGAATTAAAATGTTTTTTTTGAGTATAAGGATACCTTTATAATATAGGAATGGTTTTATATGGATTACATAAACACCACATAATTAAATATTGATAGTTTCATTAAATGGATAATCTATGTCTATAAGGGGACCTTGTATCTTAAAGATTGTTTTTTCATATGATGAAATATTTTTATACTCTGTTAAAATAATGAATCAATTATCAAATCACTTATATTGAAAGGGAATGAAGAGAATAAGTGGAATAAAAGAGAAAAATATATAAGTTCAACAAGATAGTGAAATATTTTTCTATATATTATAATTTTAGATAGAGGCACCATGTTAATTTCTTATAGGGAATTAGAGTTTTCATCCTACATGGAGAGAAAGGCAATTGGGTTCATGAATGTAATGACAATATAGATTACATTAATTACTAGTTTTTCAACAACAAGTAGGCAGTAATATACACAAATGAATTACGAATCATCAAGGGGATATACATCAAAATAATCTAAGGGGTTAAGGTCAATCTAATTCAATAATTACAGCTAATGTAGAGTGAGTAAAGTGAATGTGTATTTTAAATATTTATTTGTTTTTATAAATTATTTTATAAATTTCATAAATGTTATAACATCCATGATATGTACATGTATTTTACTTCTATAGTTTTAAATTATTAAATTTAAAGAATATATTTCATTTTAATTATAGTAATAATTGAGATTTATTGGTAAGGTGATACTTTCAGAGAAGAAATTTTTAAGGAAAATATGACCCTATAATTTTTCTCAATGTTATGTTAATGGTATTTACTTTGAATAAATAGTGAATGGATATAGATGATGTAATTGGGATAGTATTGATGAAATTGGAACTAATTAGAGGTTTGATAAGATGGTGTGTTATGTTATCTATGATGGATATTATAATTTTTTGATTTATTGAATATATTCAATAAATATTTATTTTATTGTATGAATGAAGAGAGAGTAATGTTTTGATAGAATACATGTTTTAATTAAGGGTTTCTCATAATTTATGTTATATCCATGTTTTGAAGAATATATTATCAGTGTGTTAACATATTTGGTATGTTTCTTTGCGATATACTTTATGTTTTCTAGGGAAAAATGATTGATAAAGTCACACATATTTACGGGTTTTTTGATAAATTCAAAAATATTATTGATGAGACAAAAATATTTAGAAGGTTTTTGATTAAGAATTATATAAAAGGATTTATTTTATTCATATTTTTGGGATGAAGTTGGTAAAAATGAATTTTATAGGACCGAAACAAATAGAGGAGTTATTAGAAAAGGTAAAGTCTATTCAAAACCGACTGTTAAGATAATTGTTTATGAAAACACTTTTTTTAGAAAAAGTGTGAAACCATCATGTATAACTAGAATCATTAAACATAGTATCAAATAAAAAATACATTAAAGGCTAACATAAACCTATTAGATGCAACCTACCATAATATTTTCTAGGCTAGATCTATTACCTCATTTTTCTGACCGTCTTTGAGAATGTCTTCAAAATGTTGGGAAAGTTTTTTTCTTGTCTTTAAGAACTCCTCCACTGTTAACATCATGTCATTTAAGCCTCTCACCATAATTAGAAATTTGTTCTCTATCCATCCACTATGTTCCCTGTGTGTATCCACTTGCATTGGACATAAGTTTATCCTTTCCATATCCTCTCAGGAATATTGAATGGTTAAGGAAACATCCACCATCTCTTCGTCAAAATAAATAAAGAGGTCCATAGTTATCTCTGTGGCCTCTGTATCATATGTTTGCTGTGAACCAGAAGCATTCACCAGTGGATCACCACCACTTTTATCCTACTCCCCAAACAACCCCACCATTCCAACATCAGAAGTTAGATTCACTATCAGGTTATCCTCCCACCCTACTTCCCGTTGTATTCCCTCTTTGTACATGCCTTCATCTATCCCTGGGCACTCCTTCCCCTTATAATATCCCTCGACAGTTGATGGATTCTGCTTACTCATCATGATGAAGGCCAGTTCCACAGCTGTCGTAGATGGAGGACCTTGAAATACAACTCTCGCACTCTTACAGGCTGCCTTCCCTAACGATCTAGTGACTATTGTCCTTGGGGTTTCTGAATAATCCTTACAGGGTCCTGATTTTTTCTCCCCCTTAAGGTCCGAGAAATTCCCTTTCATGATGCTTCATTGTTTCCCTTTCTTTGATCCAATTTATAGAAGAGTTTCTTGATCGTAGACCATGTTTGGGTGAGAATTCCATTATATATCACTGGATTCCTCATCGTCTGTGTGTCTCGAACTGGCTTGTTTGTGCTTCCATATTGGTATGACGGTTTTCCATCTTTCATAGTACACATTCTTCTTCCCAGCCTGGTTCAGTTCCAATAAACTGTTATGTATCAATATATATGTAGAATCATTACAATGGACATACACCCGATGTTGTGGAGACACTTCCCCCAGGTCATTCTTGTTTTGTATCTCTCCAATAACCCTTCCATTAGATATAATACCCACACTACCATGGACTGGGTGTTGCACAGTTACCTTTCCAGAAATCACCCCCCACCCTTAACAGTCTCACTAAAGGAGAGAGCATTTATGGATCAAAGACCTCCTGAGGACTGCTCTTTAAACTTGGGAGTGCCTAAATCATTAAGAAACCTTTCAAAGTAATGATTTGGTATTTTAAGAGGGAGACTTCATTTTAATAAATGTATCTCCATGGAAGGGTTTCATATGGTTTATTAATATGGGAAAACTGAGACTCAATCACATCATAAGCTTTGAAATTAAATAAATCATTGAAGTTGTGTGTAATCATTTGGAAAAGGCATCATGTGTCTATAAATTACACAATGTATTGCATATTTCATTTTTAAGGAAGTATATTCTAGACCCAGCACATGTGATCATCTATGAAAAAATTGAAATGGAACTTGATCAATTATTTAATAATTAGTACATCAAGATTATATATTTTAGAGTGTTATAAGAGATATATTGGAGGACTTGACTCATAATGGTACATTGGAGAAATAAAAAAATAGATGAAAAACGTAAAAATGAGATAAATTTATGAATAATATTTAAATTAATTTTATTGTAAGGTAATATTCATGAAATTTATATGTTGGAATTATGTAGGACGTAATAATGTAACACCACAAGACAATATGATATATTTATTTTTGATGAAAAAAATTTATTCAGTAGTCAATGATACCAACAACCTCAACCTTTAATTATAAAAATAAAAAATTTGATACAACTATAATACTATGAAAATTTTAATATCTCACGGATTAGAGTAAAAAAATTTTTAGATGAAAATAGATTTTAAACATATTTTAAAAAAACATAGAATGAGTTTTTTAAAAATTTCCCAAGAAATAATATTCTATAGAAAATAAAGAATGTAGTAAAAATAATTAAAAATATAATTTATTATAATATTTTATAATATGTGTACATAAAAATTTATTAACTATAAATTTAATAAATTTCATTATAAGAATATTTGGTGGTAATAGATATATGTTTCAGAAAATTTCTTATTTATTAGAAAATTGATTTTATTTAAAAAGGCATAATGTATGTACCATTTAATAATATTAATAAATATTTAATGATTAATTATATAAATTAAATAATTATAATATATATCTAAATATAAAAATTTTAATTCATATAATGATTATTACAATTCATATAATTATTATAAGAGAATCATGTTCTTGAAAATGTTATTTTTTTAAAAACCATTTTGACAATTTTTTGATTAATATAAACTTTAAAATTTTATCTTATGTGAGTGTAATTTGATAAAATTGAACACATATTTGTAATAATAATAATTAATATTAGTTAATATGGACAAATTTGTTTCCTAGTCATAATTTATAATAATAATAGTAAGAAATTGTCTAATATGGCTATGGTTAAAACAAGGGTTTATGTGTAACATGAAGTTGTGTTAAAAATAATTTTCCGTAGATATAAAAGTTTTATTTTGAGAAATTATTTTAAATATATATATATATATATTAACTGGGTCCAAATTATCTAATAAAAAATTTTACATCGGACTTAATGGATAATTTACACATGGAAAAATATTAGATACTGTGGTGATAACAATAATGGTAAAAGGAAGTAAACAAAGAGGACAAGAGAATAACATGATTAAAAAAAGTTTATTATTATATGTTGGAGTCAAGGATAGATCATACCTTAAAAAAAATTTATTTTTTTAAAAAATTTAATGGCACATGTTATCATAGTGATTTTCAAATATTTAATACTTTTGGGAACATAAAAAACTACCACCCTCCTCCCTTATAAAAAGGACAACCTCCCCTAAATTATTTACACTTGTCAAGCCATTTGTATTGACCTGACCTTTACAACATATAAGACCAATATTATCATAATTTCTTTTTATTTTTATCCTTGAAAAAATATCAATTTGGTTTCCTTATGAGTATATCCAAATAAGTTATCTCGAAGTGAAGTTAGTCATCGTAACCAAGTTCTTTGTTTTTTTCATTCTAATTTTACGATCATAAATTATGTCATAACACTAAAAATATATTAAATCCCATACATAAAATATTGTAATATTTTATTATTTTTATTGAATAATATTTATCTATATTCATCTCTATAAAATTGGAAACAAATTCATCAGTCATTGGTATGATTGAGTACCACCTCACGAACTGATGTCATTTTTTCTCCATAACAGACTCATACTAATAGTAATAATGATGGAAAAATGAATATATATTATAAATATGAAATTATATTAATTATCTAAAAGTAATATATCATAAAATTCCTTAAACTTTTAGTGATTAAGGTAATGATATCATCGCTCACTCATACATATAGCATACCATCTCCATGAAGTGATGAGATTCATTTTCCATGTACAAATTTCAAGAATTGTTCTTAAAATGGATATGATGACTAAATAATATTGTCATGAAATTAATAAAACTATTTAAATTATGTAACTATATCATATTCAGAAGAATTATAATTTTCATGAAATAACATGCATGAGAAAAATGGAAATTTACACCTAAATAGTTAAAATAATTAAATATTATTATTAAATCAGTGAAAAATTGTTATAGGAGGATTATATATGACATTATAAAAATAAATATTCTTATTATATAAGAAAATAATTTGAATAAAACCCTTATACATTTGGTTATATCACATTCATCTAATATAGAAGCACACGGTAGGGGGTTTAGTCTCAATTTCCATTCGATTAACAGATATTTTCTTATTTTAACCTATTTAATTTGATATAGTATTTATAATTCCCCATTTTTGTATTTAATTTTAAAATTAATTCATTTAAAAAAATTGATATTTCAAATAATGTCTATTAATTAAAGGCGTTCAATTTAAATTTTTCTATAGATATAAGAATCTATTTTACAATCTCACTTTTATTTGTGATTTCTTCAATTCTTGGAGAATGAAACATTTCATTTATCCTTTATAAACTCTAATAACTGGATTATCCATCTGTATTTTGTGGAGTTTCTATATTTAATTCCAACTATTAATCTCTTTGGTATCTGTGATTCAGAGTGTAAATTATTACATTTTCATAGATATTGGGGTTAAAATCCCAAAGGACAGATTTTTTTACTTGTTTTAGATAAACATACACATACATGATACCCATTTTATGTTGTGAAAATAAAATAACATATAGTAATGGAGAAAATTCATCATCCTTGAACTCATTAAAATAATATTTCATAATATCCTTGGGAATGTAAGAAAAATTATTTTTGTCTCAATTTCTCAGTAAGGGTTGCGTATAAAAGAATATATTCTCAATTTATAAAGAATAATAAAATATGGAATAGTAAACAACGAAAAACACATTTCATTTAATCAATATATTGACTAGAAAATGCATCCATGCATAATATAATTGTATTAATTTCATGGATGCTAATAGCTGAATTCTCAATGATGTTTTTTCTTAATATTTTACACCATGATATTAGAAATCATGATCTCAATACTATCAGAACTATCCAAATATGGTTTAAAATATGGGTAAAAACACATTTAATTTTGCTAAATGATTGTTCTCCTGAGACATACTAATGAATCAAGGGTTTATAAAATTAGTATCACCACCCATCACTTCATGTCTAATAAATTAAGCACATATGGAATTAATCATTTAACTCAATAATCAATATTCCTTATCTAAAAATATCCATATTGAGTAATGGATTCTAATGTATCAACATTTCCATAGTTAATCAAAAAAATCATGTTAACACCATATGTAAAAATCATATATTGTTTATGAAATAATTATACCGATCGTAAAATAATATGGATATTTAATGGAAATTTAATATATAAAAAAGATCAAAAGTAAGTGATTTTATTAGAAGAATTTTAATAATCAATAAATTATTCAAAATATGAGATATTTCCATATGTTCACGAGGAATAAATGTTTTTTGATGTATAAAAATTTAATTCAGAATGATAAATGAAATATAATTGAAATATTAAAGTTTCGATTCATAAATTATTTTTGTTTTAAAATCACTAATGATGTGTAGGATAATCTATATTTTTTAAAAGGGATAAAACAGTAAGGAATTCCATTATCAATGAATATGTTAAAAACATTCCATTTGGATTTTTTTAAAAATGAATCTTTGAAATTTTTTATAAATTGTACATTAAAACTATTTTTAAAAATTATTTGATTACATAAAATTTATATAAAATAGTTTTAATGAATAAAAGAAATTTTTTAAAATATGTATGAAGAAACAATCACAAATAATAAAAATATAACAATATTAATGAATAATAAAATTATTTTTTCTTTTAAAAAATTATTTTTATTCATTCATTTACCAATGTGAGTAAACTTTGGAAGAAAAGATATATATTATTTAAAATTTGTATTTAATAAGAGAATTAATAGAGATTATAAAGGATAAATGATTATATTCCACTGATGAGGATAAATATAATCCCAAAACAATGTTAGATTGCAAAATTGATTCTTAAATCTTCTGTAACCCTTAAATAGAAACCCATGGAAATAAAAAAAACGAATTAAAACATTATATATAATTAATAAATATTTATTTATGTTAAATATATCAATGGTGTAGTATATACTCTACATAAAATGGATAGGTTTCTATTAATAAGTATGTCCAATATAATGGAAATTGAGATGAAATCCCAACCTTTTTGCTTCCCATTGGTTAAAAATACTTTCAAATAAAATATAATGGTGTAATTCATGTTATTAAATTATACCATATCCATAATAAATAATAAAATATCATATATTAACTTCTAATAACATTTTACCCCGTGTTTGTTAATAACATTTAATTATTTTCAATATTTTGGGAGTTAATTCTAGTGTTTTCTCATGTTTTTTTAATCATGAAGGAAGCAGTCAATGAGTGTTGGTTACAGAAAAATAAAATAAATATTTATAATAATTTTATTAATATAATATTTAATCATTATATTTATATTTGGAACAATTATTTAATGTTGTACACGGAAAAAAATCACAATGCTTCATGGGGATTCTATATCATATAAACACACAAGAGATGATATAATCTAGTTAATAAGTGAATGGGTAAGAGTTTAAAGATATAATAACTTTAAATAAACTAATATTTGGTCATAATTATAAAATATACTTGTTATATTCATCATTATTACTCCATGTGTGATACGATGATGTGAAACCAAATATATCTGTTCTCAAAAGCATTGAGATATATACACATAAGAGATAAATGTGTTTCCGAATTTATAGATATGTAGATAGATAAATATCATGAAATAATCATCATAAAATATATTAATATGGGTGATTTTATTATAATTTATTTATTATTTCATAAATCAATGTTTTAAATGAATAAATAAAGGGAAAGAGCTTCAAGAAGACAACTAACTTCTCTTAGGGAGACAACTATTGTGTCTCCTTTTAAAGACACATGGGATGATATATTTCAAATATATGAATCTCAAATATATGTTTAAGGATGATGGAGAAATAGTTTTTTGAATTTTTTAGTGTATAAAAGTGAATTTAGTTGTGTGACTATTTGAGAGGATGGAGTTCTCTTTTATAATTGATGTGGAGTGGTTGTTTTATAGATTCAAAACACTATTCCTTAAGGTGAAGTCACATTGACCACATGTTCCTTAAAAATTGAAATATAATGTAGTAGAGGGATGATAAGGTCAAAAAACCTCTCCACCAAAAAGAAACATGTTTTAAACTATTCATTTGTTTATCCTGTAAATTTACTTACGTTTAACAATTTAGTTTTCACCACAATAGTCTGTTTTTTATCCCATGTAATTTATACAGTAACCCTAAAGTAAAAATATCATTATTAAATTATTTGTTATCAATTATTATAAATATGAAATCCAATTTATTAATTAAAAATTCAATGTGTGTATAAATTTTATTTTAACAAAATTCCATCTAATGTGTGAAGTGTCATTTTAGCCTTATCCACATTAATTAATTTATTAATATATTTACTAATCATTATAAACAAAAAATTAGTTAAAACTCTTACATTATATTAATTATTATAATTCCAAATATGGATTCCACATTATCACATTAGAGACACCGAATTTAAAAATTTTAATTTAAAAATAAACCTATATTATGAGTCAAAATATGGTTTTTCATGAAATGTAATTTTCAAGAATAATATTAAATAATATCAAATAAATAACTACTAATAATCATTATATGGATATAAATTATAATAATTATATATATAAATTATTTAATTTATATAATTAAATATAGAATTTTATTTTTTATTAATTAAAATCAATAGATATTATTAATTTTAAATTCTAAATAAATTTCAGAAAAATATTCATCTTTCTAAAATATTTCTCTAATACCACCAAATTATCTTATCACTATTTCAAAAAAATACATTTAATAAATATATAATTTAAAAAAAATAATAAATTATTTCAAATATATGTAGGCATTTTTAAATACTGTACTTTTGTATTTATAATATTTAGTTATATGTTAAAATTTTAAAAATTCATTATACAATAATTTTTTACCAAATGATTTAAAAATCAATATTTATCCAATAATTTTTTAATTCCATGAAAAATTTAAATGTGAATTTTATTATATATTTATTGTGTTTTTATTTACTATAATTGTGGCTCAAGGTTGCTTTTGTCTCATGATATTGAAGTGATTGATTGAATTTAAAATGAAATGAAACTTATAGTTTGAGTGTGTTACCTTATTCCCTCCTACAAAAATTCTATCCTCAAAATTTCAAGGATATTACCTTCTAATCTAGTGAAGAGAATCTCTTCTTCATAACGTCATCTTTTTCCATCATTTCAATCTCCATTTTTTATTTCTCCAAAGAACCAATACCACTCAGTTCATCTAATTCCACATTTCTTGCACTATAATGTAAATATTCTAGATAGGCATTCTAGAGGAAGAAAAGACATGTTCCAATTTTATTTCTTCAGAAGAGAGCCCATGCATTTGGTATGCGTTGTAATTCCAAAACAAAGATATATAGAACAGATAATGTACATTATAGAGGCTTAGTGGAATTACAAAATGATGAGACATGTCTCAAATTCATTGTTGATTTGTTAAGGGTCTAATGTACCCAGTTCTCAATTTTCCCTTCTAACTAATCCATATGACACCCTTTCATTATGATAATTCCCCAAAAAAATTTCCCCACCTAAAATTCCAATTAATTCCTATATATTTCAATATAAATCATTATCCAACATTGTGATTTATTAATACAGGTTTAAATTGACATTACCTTTTCCATTTTCCCCTTCACAAGTTCGGGACCTACAATCATCCACTCAATAACTTTATCTTTACATTATAGAGTATGTAATATATTTCCATATAATATTTCATATGATGCAATCATAATATTTAAGAATTATCCAAAATATGTTTTCACAAATTCAAAAATGATAAATCGAAATGATTTGATCAATAATTTATCCCCAGACAACATTAATTAGATCATGACGTCCCAAAAAAATACATGAATACTTTTATTATATATTCTCTAAAAACATGGTTATAACATGAATTACCTTAAAGTTTTAATGAAAAAAATAAATAAATTAAAAAATTATCTCCATGTTCATTCCATACATAAAATAAAATATTACGGAATATAATCCTTACATACTAATTTTTTTTAGACTCCATCAAATATAACACAAAACCATTTTTTATGAAACCACAAATTGGTTCCAATTTCATCAATACTATCATATTTACATCTTCAATTTCCAAATTATGTTTATCCCACAAGAAGATTAACATAAAATTTGGAACAATTTATGGTTTATCCTTCCATTAGTTATGTTTTCTCCAAAAATAACACATCAATACTATATAAATTTTCAATGTTATAATTTTATTTAAACAAATATGTAATAAGTATCTGTGAAATAAAACGAAGACTTAAAATACATTTCCTAAAGTATCAAATTTCATTTTACGTGCTTAAAACTCATGTAAAAAAATATAGGATTGTTATCACTATATTATAGAACCATTCCGATAAATTGCATAACATAAATTATTTACTTATGACATTATATTCCACTTTTAACAAAAATACCTTATAAAAATCACATTTTGGGATACAACCACTTCAAATTTCATTAATATATTTTTCTCATAGTATCAGTCCTATATTGTTCATCATTACATAAACTACATAATTTAACCCAAGAAATAAATATAATATATATTCATTATACCTGTATTTATTTTAATTCAATAATTTAGAGATAGAATATGAATTACATCATTCATGATAAAGGTAGTCCATTTTTACACATCAACGATGCTTCCATTTGTTCGGTGTAATGAATGAAAATTGGTTAATTTATATATTAAATTTTCAAATACATTATGAATTCATATTTATCACATATATTAATAAAAGTTATCCTTTTTTCCATCAATGAAAAGTTTAATTTAAAAATGAGTCACACTACTTCATGAGGTGATTGTCCACTGTACACACGAGCATTGTAATCATATTCCCAAAGAGTGGATAGTAAGAAGGTACATGTGATATTAAAATTACAAAAGTATAATTATTAAATACATATCAAATTAATATGTTAAGTACATCATTATATCAAATCGTGAGAGGTGTTGATTTAAAACAAACTATATGGTTTTGCAAGGTGGTAGTCTGGCATACACATGATCGATGGTCTTATTTCCCAATTGATGGAAGAGGATAATGATGAAGGTCATTACATTAAAATAATTTCATATTAGTATTTGGTATATATGTTTTTTATTATATAATAATTGTTGAATAATGTTTTACGAAGTTAGAGAACAATTAGAATGAAAATTCATGGTTACAGACTATACCTCTTCTTCAGAGAACAGATTTAGGTTTATACATAACTACATATTTTGAGGGTTTATATATAGAACCAAGGACTATAAAAAGTGTAAAGGGATTTAAGAAATGTATTTGGGTAGTTATTGTCTCATCCAAATGGTTTTGTATGTGTGAAGTGCTGTAGAAAGGTGGTTCTATTTTATATTTTGGAGAGAGGACACACATGGAATAATTGAAAATAAGATGGTAAACCTAAATTTTAGTTGTTCCAAAATGATCCAAAAAGGAACATTATATAACCATATATGAGATATGGTAAAATGACTACATAAAATTGGATTTACTCATGTGTATTGGTTATTTTACACCATATCCTTTTAGTAAAACCCTTGATAAACCTGTTGAAACCGTAACCATGAAAATTAATTATTATTATTATTACTATTCATTTAGACCTAATATTAAGAAGAAAAAATTATATAATATAAATTATTATTATTCCAAATATGTAATAAATATTTATAAATTTCATTAACATAAGTTAAAATATATAAGTCCATTATAAAGAAATAGATGTGATGAAATAATAATTTCCAATGAGAAAATTGTCATATGTATATAATGTTAAAAACAATTCTATATAAAATTGATTCTGATAAAACCGAATAAATTGATAAATTAATAATAGAACTAAGTTTACTTTTAAAACCATCTTAAAATAAAAAATTTATTTCAAATATATTAAATGAAAGGAAATATTTATTAAAAATTAATATTTTTTTACTATTCATCATGAAAATGGTATTTTAAGAAAATTATAAAAAAATAAAACAATGATTATATTATGACGTAGATTTTAAAAAAGAATTTTATTTTTTAAAATAAATCATTTATAATTTTTAAAAAATAATTTTATTATTTAAACCTAAAAAACAATATTTTTTTAGAAAATAGTATATTAAGATCATATAATAATATTAATAAAACATAAGTACATTTTTATCAATATGATTAAATTAAATTAAACATTTATACATAAATTTTAAATTTTGATAATTTATATTCATGTAAAATTTTTTAGCTGTTTCTTTATAATGGTTTCTGTTAAATAATGATATAACAAATATATTATGGTTTGTTAAAACACCGTGTTGTGATTAACACACCCTTTCAAAAGAATAAAATTTATTTTAAAAACATTCATAAAATCTATGAGAGTGACATAAAAACTTCATTAAATTAATTACTTCACCAATATTATAAAAACTAAGGGTAATTCTTCCTCATTTCATCCTTAGGCTCCAACATAGCATCCTTAAGCTAGTATTTTTCTAAAAAATATTAAACAAGTGAGTGGTATTCATTTGTATCACATTCTCTATATTATCCATAATCCCCACTGATTGTTTCATTTAAGAAATGTCTTGATATAGTGGTATTAACACTATGTTTAGTACAAATGAAGTAGTAGGTATGTATATCTTCTATAGAGATACATAGAACACATCATGAACATGAGGGTTGTTCGATGGAAGCTCCCATCAACATGATAAGACACCAATATAATCCTGAAATTAAAATATTAATATATACATATGGATTAGAATTACCTTAATTAAAAATATTAAAACATTATTCCAAGGATAAATTAATTAAATAGATTTTCACAAACATTAAATTCCAAATCACTCTATTATTTATCAAAATAAATTTTCAGCCGAGTATGTGTTTGTCTTATGTGTTGTTTAATGGCTATACCCTTATCCTTAATTCCTTCACATTTACTAGGTTCTAATAGATTTCATTATCTAACTCCATCCTTTAACATTTGAGTTATAAAATTATTTCAATAGAGGTATTAATAAATATTTATATAAAATATCAAGTGAAGCCTATATTTCTATAAAAAGTAAACTAGTTGGGGGTATTTAATCAAACTAATTTTTAAAGAAAAAAACTATATTGTAACAAACCATCTCGAGTTTTAATTATTTTTTTGACTATTATATTATACAAACTATAAATAATCTAAAAGATTATTGTATGTAGTGGTTGTTTTATTTAATTCATGTAAGATACATGTCATCGCATTTCATTGGACCGAATAATTTAGCAGCATTGTTAAACTAGACACGTACATTAGTCTCCCATTACAATTTCAAACAAGAAATAAACCATATAGAGATTAAAATTTTTACATCCTTTAACTCAGTCATTGATTATTTGTATCTTAAATAATGAAATCAAAATACAGGAGTGATTAGGTGCTCAAGAATTATTATTTCAAGAAGAATCTATGAAAAATTAAAAAATCATAATCTAACATGTAAATTATAAATATTGAACACATTTTCCATTTAATCAATAAAATGAGTAACACAATTAAATAATAAAAAATATATATGGAATGTTAAATATACTATACACGCATTCTAGTTAATAAAAAACCTAACTAGTAATATTAGATAAAGTATAATTAATATTGAAAAGTAAATAAGTAAACATAAATGATATTTAACAAATAACTTGAGAAAAAAATGATTTTATGGATAATATCAAGGTGATAATATAATGGATAATAATAATTGAATTCAAAAACAAGAAAATTATTAATACATGATTCCACGATCTCGTAAATAGTGGTATCAATACATTCAAGATATTTTTCATTTTATTTTAAATAATGTGAAAAAACCCAATTAATTCCATCTTAATGATTTGCATCACGAGACCATCTAATTAATCAAGGGGCTAAAAAATTCTAGATCCCACTCATCAATTTATATCCAATTCATCATCTAATATTTAATAATAAATTCAGTTCGTGAATAATATTCCATATCACTAAAAATCTACATTGATTAAAGAATGTGGAAATTCAATATTTCCCTAGTCAATCATATAACAACATAATTATATCACTATATATATAGAAATGATATACTTTTTATGTAATAAGAATAATATTGATAAATAATATAAATAATTAAGTGAAATAAAATGTATAATGACAAAAATAAGGTGATTATTTTAATGTAAAGTTAATGATTTCAAAAATATATCAAAATAGTAATGTCAATACATTACCTAGAAAAATTGATCATACACCAAACAAAATAATAACAAGGACTAAATCAATAAAAAATATCCTTAGTGGAGTATATGTAAAAAATGGTTTTTGTCATCAATTAATAGACATTCCATAAAATTAACATTAAAAAATTAATGAGGAATATTCACCTTTAAATTTTGAAATCTAAAAAAATCATTAAATATCTAGAATACAATTAAAGAACTTTTCTTTAAAAAATTATCTTTTTAACTTTAAATTAAAGATTCAATGAAATTAGTGGTCCTGACCTTATGAATATGTTATTTATGTCGATAATCAAAAAACATGATTCATTTCAAATTTTTAAAAGAAATGGAAAAAGTATCATATTTAAAAAAATTAGAGGAAGTCTTATATTAATATTTTTTTATAAATAATATTTATAAAAATTAATATATTAAATTATTGAAAATAAAATTTGATGTTTTTTTACAAAACATCGATTTAGAAGAAGGTAATTTTGACTGAAGAGAGAAATGAAGTCTATTTTAATTAAATAGATTTTCTATAACATTTTAAGTATCAAATATTGGAAAATGAAACAATTTATTGAAAAAATACTTAAAAACTAGAGGGGAATGAAATTAAATGTTTTTATTATAAAATTGTTAAAATATGTCCTTCTAAAGAAATTCATTCATAACAAATAACGATTATATTCATATTGAACAAATTTCTCTTACAACTTTGGTAACTGTTGAATCATAATCCCCCTAAATGAAATAAAATAAAAAGAAAAATTAAATAACATGAATATAATGATATTAATGATATAACATATCAATGGTGAAATTAGACACCTAATAGAAGATGATAGGGATATAACACAATATTTGTCCCATTTAAGATAATTTGAGATAAGCATCCAATATAATGATCGTTATGTTGATGTGAGAATTAATCAATAAATCTAATATGTGGTAAAATTTTAAATAGAACTAAAAAAGTGTATATAAAAAATAATATAATGAAAATTAACTATATAAATAACATTACAATATCAAATTTAATCTAGATTTAATATAAGAAAATAAAATTAATTTTTTTTATCAAATTACTTACCACATGGTAATTTTCTCGTCAAATCCCTTGGGGTAATATAATAAAAATTCAAAAATATAATAAATTGATGTATTGGGGATTTAAGATATTACATTTAAATTAGCTCGTATATACAGCCTATAATTTTTTAGGTTCATAGCATTAAAATATTTTTCATTGAATGTAAATTGAGACAAAATATCTCACCTAATTTTTTCTTTATTAGGATCATTTATTAACCTACTCTATAATGCTTAAAAAGTTATTTAATTTTAAAATATAAATATTCATTTTTATAATATTATATAAATTCATATTGTAACAACATATTACCTTATTATTAATAATATTTCATTGTTAACAATGTTATTGGTGTTAACAACTTCATTTTCTAATTCATGTTTTACCACAAATTCTCCGTCTCTTATTTATAACATATATTTTCATCATTTAAGTAATTATAATAATTTCATAAATTTAATATTTTCTCGTTTAATTACATTTTATGACCAATCATGATAGATGGACATGGAAAATGTGTCACATCGCTTCGTGGAGATGGTAGGCTGCACAAATACGCAATCATTGATATCATTCCCCTAATGGAATAATGGGTAAGGGACTAGATTATATATTAATTTTTCATATTTAATATCATTTCATATGTATTATATATGTTCATTATTTCCATCATTATTATTATCCATGTGAATCGGTTATGGAAAACAAATTTCATTGGTCCATATGGTAGTAGTCTATCAGACACAGTATCTATGAATATTTCCCCATTTTTTGAGGAGGATATGGGTAAATATTAATTAATAAATAAAATAACACATTAGTATTTTTAATAAACTTGTTTTATTACATTTTATGTTTTATAACATAATCAATGTTTGTAAAAATATAATTAAAATAAAAGATATTTCTTAAAAAGAATACATTCTATCCCAGAAACCTCCTTTATATATATTCTTAAGGACCCATGATTTGATATTTTGAGTATAAAAGAGATCTAAAATTTAGATAAGTATTATTTTAGAGACTATTTAAGGGGTTTTTATGATCAAAATAGATTGATATTTGTGATTATTTTAGGGGAGTGAGTTCTCTATAATAATTGGGGAGGAGTTTAATTTTTTTAAATTCCAAAAAATATTTAATAATGGAAAGTTCATCTCATCCAAAGTACATTGAAAATTTAAAAATAATTTATTTATGGAATGATAACGTTAATAATAATCTTCAAAAAAATGAAACATTTTTTTAAATTTTTTTCCTTTATCATGTATGTTAACTTTAAAAAATTTATTTGTTTACAACAATAATTAGTTTTTAACTTAGTTAATTTATCAATTAAGAAAAATTTTTATCTTTATTAGATAATTTTTCCCCAATGATTATTAATATTAAATAAAATTTATCATATAAAAATTATATGAGTCTGTAAAATTAATAATAACAAAATCATAGGTAATGCAAAAAACAATATTTTAACTTTAATGAAGGTAAATAAATTCGTATTATTTTGTTAATAATTGTGAATTATATTTAATTTCACCATATTATAAAATATAGATTATGATTATTAATAATATAGAAACCATTTTACTAATCTAAATTCATATAGGTAAAATAATTTAATTTGAAAATAAACATGCAATTCATGTAGAAAAATGGTTTTCTTAACAAAGGAACATTTAAAGAATAATAAGCTCTTATATAAACTATATGATTGGAATAATAATTATACCTATTTAAAAAGGTAATGTAATATATATAATTGAAAGAAATATTTAAACATTTCTTTACTTGTGGTTATTTTAAATATTTAAAATATAAGAACATTATGCACTTAAAAACCGTTTTACTAAAAATTTGATTTTAAGCCTATAAATAAACATAAAAAATTATATATAAAATTGATTAAAAATTTGAAAAATTCTTTGAAATATTAATAAATAATATTTTTTAATTTTTAATTAATATTCAAATAATAATGGGATATCAAAATTTCAGATTTATTCAAATGAAATGAAACTTTTACAAAAAAGTGGTATTATTCATTATTCAGTGAAAATTCACCCTTTTCATAAAAATCAACAGACTTCACCCAAATATAATATTTATATGATAATTTGAAAATTTTTTTTATTTCATAAAAAAAATTCTAATTATGGAGAAATTTATTTATATTTTTTTATCACACAAATAATAACAAAACAATTTTCACCGAAACATATTTTTAATGAATAAATTGAGATTTTGAAAGATATGGTGAATATTTTCAATAAATATAATTTATTAGTATATATATATATCATAAGTAGGGTAATCCTAATCATACCCTCTAATGAAATGACTAGTTTATAATATTCATATATAAAAAATTTATATCATGGGTCGTTTAAGATCAATATTGTGTGTAATATACACTATAAAATATAATGGTAGTCATTTAAAATTTCATGGTTTCATGTAATAAATGATAAAAAAATATTAATTTTAATTAATAAAAGCATAATGTAAAATATTTTGTTGTCACATTCTCCCCACCATCAATAAAGTTTATCATCACAATTTTAATTTTAACATGGAAATCAAGTGTATGAAATTTTAATTTTTTTATTAATACACCCATTTTAAAAATAACCAACAAAACATACTTTTTAAATTGATAATTATAATTAAGACTCTCTTCTGTAATAACACATTAAAAGGTTTTAAAGCAAGAAAACATTAGTGTGATGTAGAATCATGAATTTTGAAAGAAGATCCATTTGGGAGATAACATAAATTTTATTGAGTGAATACATAAACAATTTATCAAAAATAAATAAAATTTTAATTTCAGGATTACTTTATAAAAGTTGGTGAATTATTTTACTATCATGACAAATATAACTAGAAAATACCCAGGAACACTTTCATCAATTGGTTATGATTCAATCAATTCCACTTCATCACTTACTCTAGAAAATAAATATAAAATATAATTTTTTTGCATGAATCACTAAAATTAATCTTTAATGGATTAAAAGAATAATAAGAAATTATGAATTTATATGAAAATTAAGACATAAAATTTTTTTTATAATAAAGAATTATAATAAAAAATATATAAACCATAGTATGGAGAAATAAAGCATTTTGCTACTCGTTTTCGACAAAAGATTCATCTTAGATTATTTAACAAATTAATAACCCAAAAACCCAATTAACATCAATATTCTAAAAATATTATATATTTTTCAAATATATTTAAATAGTTTTTAATCATTTTAATCCCTAATAATATAATTTTTCTTACTTTTACAATTTTTCTTTTCACAATGGTAAATAGTTTCTTAAACCGTGGTAATTAATCCATTAAGCTTAAAATAAAATAGGTTATATTAGAGTATTTGGAACCACTGATTAAACATATGAAATCAAATTTATAAATTAAAAAATATATGTGTAGGGTAATTAAATTTTAATAGAAGTACCTTAAATGATATAAAACTCATTTTATCCTTGACCACATTAATTAATTTATTATTGTAGTTAATAATCATTTTGAGAATAATTAGGTTCTAATTATTACAAAATATATTAATTATGATTCAAAATATGGATTATATATTATCATATTAAACTCACTAGAGTGTAAGAATGTACTTTAAAATAAACCATTAAAATGTATGGAGAACAGTTTTTTAGGAAATGGATTCTCCAAGAATAATATTATCTTATATTAAACATATGAATTTAAAAAATAAATATTGTGAAATCAATTAATATAATTAGACATATAAAATATTATTTTAATTTATATAATTAATAATCATATATTATTTATATTAATTAAAATACAAGATCATTTTTCTTTTTTAAACAAAAATAATTCTTTAAAAATATGGTAATATTCAAAAAAATATCCATTTTACTTCTAAATGTTCTTATTTGTATTTCTAAAAAATATATAGTTAATAAATTCTGAATTACACATATTATAAAAACCATTATATATATATTTTGGAATTGATGAATACAAAATTTTAGATTATTCATTAAATGTTATTTTTAAGGAAGAATTTCTAGAATTCATTTTAGGCTTATTTTGAGAATGTATGTTCAAAATCAATATTTATCGAGTGAAAAAAAAATTATAGTAAAATATTAAATTTTTTATATTTTTATTGTTGATGATAAAGATAATGTTAATGACATATGATATTAAAGATGTGTTAAGGTATAAAACTATGAATCATGGTTAATGGATTATAATGGAATTTGAATGATTTCATATTCATATATTTTAATTCAAGAATAATTTTATAGATTTACTATTATTTTATTATTGAATAATGAAACACATATAGGTTATTCTAATGTAGTCTTTCGTTAAATATTTAAAATTATATTTCGAATGGTACTGGTAACCTTGAAAAATTATTGATATGGTAATGTTGTATTTTTGGAGAATAAATGATTAAGTGAAATATTAATGATAATATTTTAATGTTTTTGGATAATAATTATATTAAGTGATGTTTTATTGTGATAAAATATGTTGGAAAATATTCATAACATTTAAAATAATTATTAATATAATAAATAGGTTGTTTATGGATTGTATTTCTAGTGTTTTTAGATTTATAGTATGAAGAAAGAGTTAATTTTTAAAAACATTCATGGGTTCACAAATTGTTTTTGTTAATTATGGTTTTTAACATGTTTAAGAAAATTCTTGATAATGATATTCATATTTTTCATGTGTTAAAATTAATAGATAAATCAAGTATTTTGGGGAATTATAGATAATTTTATTTTCAAAATTTATTAAAATTCGTTGAAAAATTCAGATTTTAAATTTCATTTGGATGGTTCAAAAGGGTAACCGTTTTTAAAATTGTTGATATGGAACATATGATTTGGTTTTAGAGATTATTGTTTTACATAAACATATGCTGATTTATTCATATTAGATAATAATTTCTAATCATTTTGTTATGATGATAACTAGTAAAATAAGGAATGACTTTTCATTCCATTATGGATTTAATTATCCACTAGTTCAAAATGTATTAAAATTTCAACATCATTCCATAGAGTAAGAAATGAAGTATAGATTGATCAAAGCACAAGAAAATATTGATATTATACTTATGAGATTATATTAATTAATTATTTATTATCAAATTATTTTGAAACTAATGTTATCCTATTATCATAATTTATAAAAATATCAATAACCATTATCAAACCCATTTGGTTTATGTTTTTTTGAACGTTATACTTATAATAACCATATTATCTACAATTTATCCTTCAGAACATAATAGTTTTAATACTCATCCTTGTATATGAATTCAATTTCTATTAATGTTCTCTGAATAGAAATATTAGTTATTTAGTGATATTTTCCTTTTAATTTTCCTCTTTTTAATAGGTGGTTTTATTGATCCTTTTTACGATGTGGGGTTCCAAAAATGTAGTTCTCAAACACAAACTTTTGTTTTTCGAAGTGAAATTTCAATGTGAAAGGATTTGATTTACTTTTGAAATTCTTGGTAGTATTGGTATATTAACATAACATTAAGAGGTTCCAATGGATATATCTCATGTTCATGATGTTTTCCATGTATCTATTTTATGGAATTACATAACTAATCCTTCACATGGGCAATATTCATAGGTAATACTGATAGAACAAGCTCATTCTTTTTTGAGATAAATAGTTATAAATTCCAAATCTTAGAGATAAAGTTCTAAAAAATAAGACCAAACCCTTGGTTAAAGTCTTTTGAGAATCCACCAATTTTTTGAAGCTATGTACAAACATGAGGATGTGATGAGGCAGAAGTATCATTATATGTTTGTTTTAGTGTGATGAATTTCAAGTGATAAGTACATTTTACGTGGGAAAAATGTGACAACCAAAATATTTTGGACTTTTTTACATATAAATAAAATTTATTTGATGTATTGTGTTTCATGCTAAACTGTGTAATTCTTGTGCTCCATACAACACAGAGTTTGAATAAACATTCATTTAATTAATATAATTATTTAAAAAATACAACAATTATATACCTATTTGAATAATTAGTAAAAATACAATTATTTTAATTAATTATGAAAATAACATTTACACATATATATACACCGAAATATTTTGACTAATTAATTATAAATCAAAATAAAACCTTTTTGAAGTTTTTTTCATAAAACGTATTTAAATGGGAATATGTGATTTTTATAATAATAAATCAAAAAAATCACTGTTTTTTATTATATTATTGAAATATATATTTAATATATTAAATCATATTTTTAATATTCACGATATGTATTTTCTAAACATTATATATAAATAAATTCAATTTTATGCTTAAAAATGTATTTATCGAAAAATAAGTTTTATCTCTTTTTAATGGGGGAGATATTTTAAAATAACATTTTGAAAATTTTATAAATTTTATATGTAAAAACTAAAAGTACTTTTTTGAAAAATTAGTATCAAAATTTACTTTGTTTTTTATCATATTTTTCTAAGAAGTTTCATTTTTTAATGAATAGTGAAAAAGTACATTTTAATTGAACAAATAATTTTAATATTAAAATTTTATAATGATAAATTATATTATAAAATAGTTTTAAAGATAAATTATAATAGTTATACATATATTATTCTAATTTAGTTCTTTTTAATATTTTTCATGTTAAATTATGGCATAAAAACATTTCAAACTTTCAAACATTTTCACTTTAAAAACGTGCTTTGAGGCCCCATATATGCGATTAAATTAATATTGATTTAATCAAATTTTGTATTTTTAATTTTAAAAAATTTATTAAGTATTTGGAATCATGTTTTCAAAATTTAGTGAATTGTTCCCTTTTTTCAGACAATATGAATAAGAAACATGGAAATTGTATTACCATTGTTAAGGGTAAATCTATTAATTCAGGGTGAAAATAATATAATATATATTATAAAATTAACCTAACAATAGAAATAATATTATTTTATGAGTGAGTGTCGTTAAAGTAATCCCTGTGATGAATTTTTGTCTTCTTTAAGAACGTAGATGCATTTAATCTCCTTATAGTGTTTATTTTTATGGAAATTCTACTTTATCATACTAATGATTATAATTAGTATATAAATTTTAATATTTTATTATTTAGAAGATATAATTAACCAATAATAGTATTTTTAATGAAAATATTTTTATCATCATCATCGATTTTTGTTTAACAATTAGTGGAGAAATAGTTACCTTAAATGCTTCTCACGACAATGCTGCAATAATTATTCATTTAGTGAAACATATAAATGAATTATATTAATAATATTAAAATAATGATAATTTTAATTAATTATGTTTGTAAAATAATTTTATAGTATAATAAGACATTTTAGTGATGTTTTAGAGGTTTTTTCCCAAGTTATCTGGTTTTATTAATATTTATAAATAGGAAAAGTAATGAATAATATGAAAATAGATACTAATGATATTTTTGGGAAATAATATTCTATTAATTTATCTAAACTAAAATATATTAAAAAAGGATAAAGGGTAGGATTTATGTACTAAAATATTATAAATATTTCATTTTTGGTCTCATTAAACATTATATGTTAAAAAATAAATCCTTTTTATATTGAAGAAGTTATTACCATAGTAAAAATTAAAATAGTCTAACTAATTGTTAATATAGATGAGAAGGTTTATAATAACCCAAATATATTTCAAAAAATCTATTGGATTATGAGATTAGAACCATATCATAATGTTTTTTGAAATACATTCCCATTTTGAGGTATTTGGATGAAGGATGAATTTACTATAAATAAAACACTCGAGAAAAATCCAAAAGTCCCCCTCGCCTCAATTATAAAGGTAACCTCTTCTTATACTTTATTAACACTTCAAAATATATTTATTGAGGTCAAAAAATTTCCAATTATCCTTACAATATTCCTAACATAACCATGTAATCCTTAATTAGGAATAAATTCATCCTTGGAAGTCATTTGGTGCAAACCAAAATGAGACACCCAAATAGGAGGTAAAGTTCACGAACAATCATTTTTATTTTATTTCTTCCTTAAAACCAATTTATTATTTTTCTATCATCTATATATAATAAATTTTTTATCATTAATACAATTATATATTTTAAGGTTAAGGATGTGAGATACAACTTCATACACTTTCATCAAATGAGATGAACAATCATCATTCATATGTAAAGTAGACTACCGCCTTGTGGACCGATGTACTACATTCTTCCATTAATAACTATAATGGTTGGTAATAATGATGAATTTAGTTTTTTATATATTATATATATATATATATTGAAATTTTATTATTGTAGTTATATTTTTATATCACACACTCCATCATTATTTCCATATGGTGGAACTATGATAACATCATTCGCGTGTTCGGCAGACAACAACATTGCGATGTGATGTATTCAAATCACTCTTTACATGGAATGTATTAATAATTTTATTAATATACTTATTTGATATATATGGAGTAAAAATCATTATGGATTTATAATATATTATATAATTTCCTTTCATTTAATTTGAATAGAAAATGGCAGCAACGTTCATGCGTACGTTCATCCTATTGTCACCACAAACAATGTTTTTTAATTACATACTATAACATTATGAATCAAAATAAAGACATATATATAGAATAAATAATATTTTTATATCATTTTTACTATTATTTAAAATATTAAATCATGATCTAAGTGAGAGGATCAAGAAAAACATGGAAAAACATGTATAAAAAACATTTTGATTATTACCCCAAAAATAACATTAACATGGAATTGTTAATAAATGAGTAAATTATATATGGTATGATACATGTAAATATGGTTATAAGTTAGATGTAATATAATCTAATAATTGTTATATAGGTGGTTTTAATGTGTACTTTTGAAGTTAATACTTATGGTAAGAATATTTATTGTCTCACTTGTATTTCTGTGAGACTTATGCCATATTTACCATTTGTTTATTTTGGGTGGTTTAAGTAGTGTATATAAAATTTATTTATTATTCTTAGCCTTAATTTAATGTTATATATATCCATTTTGTTATATATCCTTCATGGTATTTACAGTTAAATTGTTATTAAATTGGTAATGAAACATTCGTTGAATTTTTCTTTCTTTGAGATATATATCATGTTATGCACCAATATTCTTTTACAAGGTGAATATATAAACATTTACCATGTTTTTATCATGAATATAATTATTTTATGATATTATAATTTTCATGTAATGTTATTATATTTTCGGTCTGAAATTTGTTTTAATAAAGATCCATGTTTTCTAAAAATGTATTAATGATAATATTTTTAAGTGTTTTTTAGTAAAATGAATACAATGAAGTATAAAATGGGTTTGAAAGAATAATTTTTTAAAAAATATATTTTATATGATTTTTTTAAAATTATTTATGATTTAAAATTAATTTTTCAAAGAAGAAAGGATATTTTCCCCAAAAAAAGTTTTAAAAAGACATTAAAAATTAATTTTCAATCTAAGATGACTTATGTTGTTGTTACTTATGCCTTAATAGTGATAAGATCAATGTATAACATTCTTATTCATTTTTCAAATGGACAATTTTTATGATGTCATGATGTTTAAAAGTTATAATTATTTTCCATATGTAATGGTATGATAAAATGTTTATGAAACACATTTATATTTTTTTGTGTTCCAATATAATTAATTATTTATATTATTATGGAACTTATATCTATGGTTTTTATAATGTAAAGTGAGATACCTAAATCCCTTTCTAATGCATTGGGTAATGATAAATGTTCTATGGACTCAAAGAGTACGTTGATTTTAATCCAAGCCTCCACCAAGAGGGTGTATTGGATGTCATGATATGCATGGAACAACATGTCACACTGGAGGTCATCCTAGTCCTTCAATAAGAGGGTATACTAGATGTCATCCTATGACCACAAAAAGAGGGCACATGGGAGGTAACCCTAATCCTAAAACTATAGATTACTGTAGGTAAGTAATCCCTCATGGTGTTACTTAGGTTTGTTTTTTAGTGTTATTGTGTTTGTTGACAAATCCATATAACTAAAAATTAGTATGGTTGGTGTTTACTAAATATATGTTTTAATGTGGCGTAGTTTCCCAGCGTTTTCCAAATTTTAGGGCCTCAAAATTTGGTGCTTAATGTTCAAAAATGGAGGGATTTCATAAAAGGAGTGAGTGTCATGGATAACATTGAATAAAGGTGGAAACGTATGAGAACCGCAAACCATAATTCATGGACCACATCCCATGTTCTGATAATGGTACATGGAGAAGCGGAAACGATATGCCAAAGTGGTTCACCGGTGAGAGGTGGTGTGGTGAAAAGATGGTCTGATGTTAGAGGAGGAAATTGACCACGTAAGAACAAAGACGGTACATGGAGTGCATGGGAAAATGGTTCACAAATGGATTATGGTTTGTGGTGGCTGAAGATCGATAGGCGGTGGAGGCAAAATTAATTATTTGGTAAATCTCGATTTATAAAATTAAGCACATATATTTTCCTATATAAGAAATGATAATCCCATATATTACTATAGAGATTTAACATTATTAGAGAATACTGTTTTCTTTGGGAATTTCGAAAAGTCTAAAACTGGTTCGTGTTGAAGGTGTTTATGGGAATTCATAACCTGCAAAAGAAGTCTGGTACATGGAGGAGGAGGTTCGGTACACAGAATTAGTTTACTCAGTACATGGAGGTGAAATATTTTATATGCAAGAGGGAGAGTTCTGCAATTTGTATGCGGAGGGGGAGCTCTAGTATGTGGATGTGAATATAGTCTATAGACTAAGAATAGTATACAGACAAGAGGGGTTTGCAGAGGAGGTTTATGGAATCAGTACGTGGTAGTGGTACATGATAGTGAAGGTGGAGGCAGTCCGCAGATAAAGAGGGTTTACAGAAGAGGAAGCATTATGCGGAGTAGGCAGTTTCTATACCAAACCTGATACTCAGAAATATAGAGATACAAGGTTGTTCACAATTTTTATAAGGAATATTGAAAAAGGATTACATCAGTTTGCGAAAGTAATTTCTGGTACCTAGTAGTACTCGGGAAGGTGGACTTCATCTGCGGGTAAAAATAGACTTCAACAAAGCATATACTTATAGTTGAGGATGAATTAATTCAGGCTAATGAAGGGACCTACATGTCCATAAACTCTGATAGACCTATATGTCTATAAACTGTGAGCGGATTCCATTCCAAGAGAATGAGTGAAGGAAGAGGAAGACGGGGACCCTTTCCCTTGGAAGTGAGATAGAGAAAGAGGAATATGGAGTGAACCTTGGGAATGTAGTGAGCAGACCATAATCATTATAAAGATAGTGATCATGGGTGTAGAATATCTAGCCAGATGATTGTACTAATTATTAGTCGTGAGCCTTAGTGAATTTGGTACATCCACACAATGTCATTTTATGATCCTTGAATAAATCCCAATGAGGATGAACCATGTAAAAATTGATGTTCCCTATCCATGATTTCATATTAGTCTCTATATTGTCACAAGATGAAAAGAGAAGTTAGTTTTGTATAACAATGAAAAAATATCCAAAAGGAGAGACTTTTAATCAACCATACCCTAATTCACCCCCTCTTAGGATATTCGACCTAGTGGACTTAAGAATTGGTTTCAAAGTGAAAGGTTGAAAATCAGTGGTTCTATCTGATAAGAATAAATCAAGGTGTTTAATCATAATAGAATTCCAATCTTCGATGAAAATAATTTTCTACTATTGATGAATTGAATATATCACTTCTTCCGATCAGTTGGTAAGGATTTCATCACAACAACTATGTATGGATTATCAGCTGACATTAATGGTGATGATTTATCATAAGTAGGAATAAGATAATCAGATTCCGATTCTAAATGGATGAATGCATTAGGGGGATCCCTATCCAATGTAATTTACATGAAGGTGATGCCTTGTAAAAAGTGACATTCAATTTGGAAAAAATTGTTAAACATTTATGAGGGTGACACGAAAGTCCGAGAAGAAAAGATGAACGTTCTATTGATCATGTATGAGGATCTCAGAATGAGTACCAGTTGTACTTTTAATGAAATATTCAATTGGATAAATATTATTATCAAATAAATGTGGGGTCTTGGAGAATTCATTTTTTATATAAAGATTGTGAATAAAATCTTGAGGGAACATCCACCGCGGTTCAATCCGAAATTTTGAGTGTTGGAAGACAAATACCCAAAAGATATGACAATAGATAACATGCATTGTACCTTGTAGAATATGAAATGAGAAATGATGATAACGATGGAATAGAAAAGGGGACATAAAAGGAAGTGATGTTCAAGGCCATAAACAATCTCTCCATTGACGATAGTCTAGAGGAAGACAATATGAATGATGTTAGATCATTTTAATTTTCTAATCTGCAAAGTGGAAAAAGAATGTTCAAAGGTAAACATCCATCTGCATGCTTTCGATGTGGAAATACTACGCATTTTTCATCAAAGTGTCCAAAGATGTTTGATGATGAAAATGAATAAAATTAAAATTCCCCAAAAGAAGTATTCATCAAATGAGAAAGGGAGGAGAAGTACTCGGGGAAATTTATTGAAAAATAAGAATCCTATTTCAATAATGGTTGAAAGATCATAAAAATATGAGGCAGAAGAGTTAGAGGACTTCAAAGATAATAAAGTAGATGCTCAGGTTGAATTTTCTAGAAATTCATTAACAAGAGAAGAAAGTGAAAATAATAAAGGAGAAATTGAATGATGAGTTGATCTTCAGGATGAAATAAAATAACACCTTGAAGAGGTAGATATTTTGAGAGACAAAATGAAGAAAGCTAAAAAAGTTGTTCGTGATGCCAAACTCATTATAAAACAGTAGGACGAATAGAATTATGAGTTGAATGAATAAATTGAAAATATGAGGTCTTCAATGCCGGAATTCACCAAAAAGGTTGTTGAGTACAAAATATAAATTGAAGAACAGAAAATTGAAATTTATATTTTTACAGAAACAAGAAAAAATCAAATCAAACATATCAATAATCTATAAGAAGAGGTTTTCATCATGTGATGAACAATTGGAGATAATGAGAAATTTATAACTCTGAATTCGACATTGGGAAATAAGATCATATAGGAAACAAATAAAATGATATTTGAGTGGAATGGTCCATCCGAACAAAAGGGTATTGATCTAAGACAAAAAGATGTTATGTTTCATGTCATAACAAAATCACACAATTAATGATTTTAGACTAATTTGTGTATGATGTAGAACCAAATGATTCAGAGAACCCAAGGCACAACTAATTGTGCATCATTACCACACATGGTTGTACCTCACATAATATGCTATTGTTGTGGTAATATGGTAAACTCTCAAAATATATGTTCTATTGAAAAGAGCTACCAAAAGGAACAAGACCAACAAAGGTGGTCATATAGAGGTCAAAATTACATGCCATCATTTTACAGTAATTATTTCAAGTGTAAAGGCCTCGAACATATGGAAAGATATTGCACATCAACAATGCAAAAGAAATTGCCAAGGCAAAATGAATTTTTTCCTAAGAAGCAGCCAAATGTATCTTCAAGTGAGATTAAAATTCAAAGTTGATTTGCAACTCTACAGGTTGAAGCCTACCCTTCATATAATGAAGAATATCAATATTATCATTCCATGTCGGTTATGAATTCAAAGGCTGGGGTCAAAAAGTAAAGGGTTGAGTAGGATGTGGTTGTAGAAATTGTGTTCAAGGCATCCGATCGCACATGGATATAGATAATTGATAGTGGAGTCAATTCACATATGATGGGAAATATGAATATAGTAACCATAATAAGGTACGATAAATAAGGTATTGTTAGATTTGGTAATGATGAGGGATTGAAAATTATTAGTTCCAAAAAAGCCTAGTTTGGAAGAAAAGACATGAAATGAGCATATGCATTGGTTATTGAGGGGCTTAGTCACAAATGGCATAGTGTTTGTAAATTGTGTGACTCATGAAATTCCATAATTTTTTCAATGAAATTATATATCATCAAGGAAGAGAATGGAGTTGTTGTGTTGCAAGAAAAGCATGCAAAAGGGAATATCGACCGTGTGTGTGGAGAATAAGATATGTACTTTCTGTCTAAGGATGAAGAAAACAAGTTATGAAATTAGTTTCATGGACACATTATCCAATGTTCCTTGGAATATATGATAAAATATGATGTATCTCGAAATCTTCCTAGATTATCATGTGATTGTACTCATACATGCAATGCCTACCAATATAGAAAGTTCAATCGAAAGACATATCAGAAAAATGAAAAATTAAACAAAATTTCTTGATTTGGTTTATATTGATGTGTGTGGCCAATTTCCCCAAGATATATTGATGGGATGAGGTATTATGTTTTATTCATTGTTGAATATAGCAGAATGGAATAAATATCAATAATCACCCAGAAATCTGAAGTCTTAATTTTCACTAAAAGATATCGATGGGAATGTGGAAAGATGCTTGGTGATAAAATCTGAACGATTAGAACCGATAATGGAACAAATATCTCAAATATCCAAGTAGAATATTATCTTAAAAAACATGGGATAAGGTATCAAGTCCTAGTAGTAAGGACTCCAAAGTTGAATGGATTTGTTGAGAGAAGAAATCAGATTGTTAAAAACATGTCTAGAAAAATTCTCATTAATAATGACCTTCCAGAAAATATATGGAAAGAAGTAGTGATGAAAGAAGTATACAATTAAAATCGAGCTTTACTTTGTCCAAAAGAAGAGAATACTCCATATGAGTTATGGTATGGAAAGAATCCATCATTAATGTACTTTCAAATATTCGGATGTAAATGATTCATTCTCAATAAGAAGAATCATATGATGTTGTAATCCCATGGGGATGAAGGGATATTTCTTTGCTACTAAAAAAATAAAATCATAAAAATGATTCAATAAGTGGCTGGGAAAGATAGTTGAAATCATGATGTGACTATATTAGAAAATAAATATAATCATCATTAAATACATGATCGGGCTAAGGAGGATAGAGATGAAAATGTGAGATGATCTGGAGACACATGGTCTATAGATATTGATTCAGAAGAAGACTCATATGATGAGAATAAATCAGTTTCTTCCTAAAGACCAGCAAGAAGAACTGAAATTGTTAGGAAGAACACTATTGGTGATCAGACAACACCCATGAAGACAAGAAGGATGAAGTCTATATATAAAGCATCATACGTATCACAAGTAGGGCATAAATTATTTGAAGAAGCATCTAGAGATGAGAATTGGGTTCAGGTAATGAATGATGATATTGAACAAATTGAGAAGAATCAAACATGGGAAATTATTTCAAGACCATAAGAGAAGAATGCCATTTAGAAAAAATGGGTCTTTAATAAAAAAAATTATTGAGGACAATATTGTGATTCAAAAAAATGAAATACTTGTGTTAAAAGGATACTCTCATATAATTGGTATATATGTCGATCAAACATTCACACCTATTGAAAGGCTTGAGACGATTAAATTATTATTGGGTATATCCATGTCACGAAATATTAATGTTTTCTAGAGTTCTGGAAGAAGATGTTTACATTGAGTTACATAATGGTTTTCTTATTCATGAAGATGAGAACAGAGTTTGTCGACTAAAGAAGGATTTGTATGTTTTGATGACAGAAACATGAAGAAGATATTCAAGGCTTGATCAGTTTCTAATGAAGCTTAGTTTTCAACATGGTGGAGTTGATTACAATTTTTATTACAACAATTGAAATATTCAAAGGATGATGGTGCTGTTTTATTTGAATGAAATATTATTTGGGGGATCAGATGAATCACATTGTAGACAATTTTCCGAATTCAGTAAATGTAAGTTCAAAATGTTCATTATTGGAGAGAAAACACTTTTCCTTGGATTATAGGTGGCACAAGGAAGTAATTGAACTTTTATTTCTCAATATAAATATTATAAGGATGTTTCTAGAATTTTTGGAATGGATAATTCCAATGAGATAAAGAATATGGTTTCTACTCGGTTGAAATTTTCATTAGATGATGAAGGGAAGCTAGTTAATATCATAGAATACATGAAAAACAATGGATTTCTATTGTACCTGATAGTGAGTACTACTATTTTATTTTCCACATGACAAGAAATGTGGTATCAAAGTAGTCATATGGAGAGCCACATGATTACAGTAAAAATTAATCATTGGAACATTAAGGGTATAGTTGGTTTTGGCTTAATGTATAAAGAAAAATCTCAGAAACAATTATTGGTATTTACAGATGTGGACTGGGTCGGTTCAGCAGTTGATAGGAAATAAACCTCAGGAGGTGCCATTTCTCTTGGATGGTTGTTTATTTCTTGGTTAATAAAGAAACAAGACTTTATTTAATTATGCACCTTATAAGGTGAATACATCACATCTAATCAAGCTTGAACAAAACAATTATGGATAAATCAACAACATGAATACATGGGAATTGTTGTGAAATATTTGAATGGAATTCATTTTTATAATTCAAGTGTTATAATCCTGAAAAAAAATATAGTCTATCACTCAAGGGAAAATCCCATTGAAATCAAATTTCATTTTATCATGGTAATGGTAGAGAAAATGCCTGTGAAGATGGAGTATGTTCATACCAAACAACAGGTTGCTGACATTCTGACAAAGGACTTAGCCAAAGAAGCATTTGAAAGGAATTGAATGGATCTAGGAGTCCATTTGACTTCACACACATGAAGAAAGTGTGGATATGGTCCCCCCTCTTCCCGAAGTATGGTGTGTATTTCTCTAATTTCTTGATATGTGTTATGTACCCTATTGCAGACATCCTTGAAGTGTCCTTTAGGTTTATTGACCAAGAGGGGGAAAAGACACAAGGAGATGCTGTTAAGTGGATCAGTGAGATAGGGGAGTTGAAGATATGATGAAACTATTTGGAAGAACTATAATATAGGGGAGGATTAAATCTGATAATGCATGAAGTAATCAATCAAATAATAGATATCACGATAGCTGAGGATTAGGATAAAATCAAAACAGTGGTGTTTTAATTATGTCATAAGGCATACAACACTCTGCAATTGGTATTAGTAGGGTATTAGTAATTGGTGACTAGAAATTAAGTGATTCATTGATAATCTTTCTTTTCATTATACTCTTTTTTTCACTATGATAATGGATCATGTGGGTTAGAGTATGTGTTAATATAATCCTTGATCACTATCTTAATCACACTAAGCGAATAATGGTTGAAGATGACAATATATTTATTGAGATATCTAAATGAAATGATTTATTTTAAAAGATTTTTCAACAAACCCAAAGGGTGAGTTTTTGTGAAAAATCCCTCAAGGTGTTCCCATAGGATGTATTGATGTGATTGTGTTTTTTGATAATTCCAGATAACTGTAAATTAGTATGGTTGGTGTTTTCTAATGAATGGTTTTTAAGGTGGCATAGTTTCCCAGTGCTTTCCAATATTTAGGGGTTCAAAATCAAGAGTTTAATTTTTTAATAGAAGGGATTTCAACATATTAGTGATTGGCATGAAGAACATTGAATAATGGTGGAAATGGATGAGAACTACGTACCATAATTCTTGGACCATGTACCGTGTTCTGAGAATGGTACACAGAGTATCAGAAACTGTAAACCAAAGCGGTTTGTAGAACCAAAAGCGGTTCGCAAGTGATCGGCGGTGTGGTACGCAGATGGGCTAAAGTCCGTGGAATAAATCGACCACATAGGAGAAAGGACGGTATACAGAGTGCATAGGAAAATGGTTTGAAGATGGATTGTGGTTCGTAGTGGCTGAAGATCAGTAGGTAGTGGATGCCGAATTGAAGATTTTGTAAATCTCGATTTACCAGATTAAGAATATATCCTTGACTATATAAGAATCAATAATACCACAAACTACTGTGGAGATTGAACATTATTAGAGAATACTTTTTCCATTAGGAATTCGACAAAGTTTGAAAGTGGTGCTCGCTGATGGTGTTTTTGGGAATTCATAACTTGCAATGGAAGTTCGGTAAGAGGACAAGGTGGTCTAGTATGCAGAAGGAGTTTACTCGGTATGAGAAGGTGGAATCTTTGATACGTGAGAGGGAGAGTTCTACCAGTTGTAATCGGAGGGGGAGCTCTGGAACGTAGAAGTGAAAGAAGTCCATTAAAAGAGAACAGTTCGCGGACAAGAGGGGTTTCATAGAAGAGGTTTGCGGAATCGTTACTCTGTAGAGGTATGCGATAGGTAGAGTTCTTCTAGTTGTAATACAAGGAGGAGCTCTGGTACGCAGAAGCGAAGGCAGTCCCCGAACACAAAACAGTTCACGAACAAGAGGGGTTTAAAAGAGAAAGTTTGCTGAAGGGGAAACAGTATGCAGAGCATGCGGTTCGCGTACCAAACCCAATACTTAGTACACGGTATAGAAATTTTGGTTCAAGATTTTCATAAGAAAGCTTGCAACATCTTTAAAATAGTTTGTGAAATTTGTTTCTAGTACCTAGATGTTCTCGGGAAGGTGGACTTCATCTATGGGTGAAAAATGTACTTCAATAAACCATCTACAAATAGTTGAGGAAGCATAAATTCATGATAATGAAGGGACATACATGTCCATAAACTGTGTTTGAACTAAACGTCCTTAAAATGTGAGTGGATTACATTCTATGAGCATTAGAGATGTCAGAGGAATATGGTGACCCTTTCCATTAGCAGTGAGGTATAGAAAGATGCATAGAGAGTGACCCTTTGGAATGCAGTGAGCGGACCTTAATCATTGAAAAGGAATTGGGCCTGGGCATAGAATATCTAGCCAGAACATTATACTCATTATTAGTCATGAGCCTTAGTGAATTTCGTACATTGGCACATAGCCATTGTATACTCCTTGGACGTAGCTCAGTGAGGGTGAACCAAGTAAAAATTTCTATGTCATGTGCATGATTTTATATTAGTCTGTATATTAGCGCTGGAGGAAGTGAGAATTGAGTTTTTTATAACAACTAGAAAAGATCCAAAATGGAGAGAGTTTTAATCTACTATACCCTGATTCACCCCCCTCTAAGGGTATTCAACCTACTGGACTTAGCAGTTACACTACATGTCATCCCAAACCAGAAGAAGGTACATATTTCATTATCCTAATCTGGAAATACTATGAATGTATTGGTAGGTATCATTGACATAAGACTTTCTAAAATTATGCCTATTCCACAAATTCAATTTCATCTGCAATTATTACACTGTCATGGAACGTTTTCTTTGTTTATCTTATTATTCATTTATTATGAACATCCCATCATTATTCAATGATTCATGGTTTTTATCATTGATATGTATGATATTATTTTAAAATGTTTTTCTCTTGTTGTTGTACCCATATTTTAATTTAATTCTTATATATATATATATATATATATCATATCTTTACCCTTATTGAGAATCAGATCTCACCATTCCTTATTTATACATTCCATAGGTCATAATGAAACATTTTGAGTAGGCATACTAAAGGAGATGATCATTTTGTGAAACATTTCAGATCTTCAACAAGGATAAAAGTTTGTGTTCCATGTTTCCAAAGGCAATAAACTATTACAGTCCCCATAAATATGTTTGTGTTATGTAATGAATATTCATATAAATTTTCTAATATCTATGTATGAAAATTCATTGTTATTATAATACCTACTTATTCAAACATACTGGTGATAACTATATTAATATTATTTTAATAATATATCAGGTTTCATGAAAACTCATAATTTCCAATAATATAAGAAAAAATCATTATTTCATATAACACAAGATAAAATCAATGTTTCATATAACTTAATCTATATAAAAAATTATATTTACTCGAAAAAATATATTTCCTAAAATAATGGGATGTTTTATACTACACCCCTTAAAATGAATTCCACCCATGAAATCCATCTAAGTCATTAAAGGATTGAAATTTTTTACTTACTACATTGAAAACCACATCATAAAAAGGGTTAATAAAATATACCATTGAAAAAAGAAGGGGATGTGTGAAAGTAATCTGGAATAACAAATAGTATGTATCCAAAAAGTTGAACATCAATGGGAAGAGAATATAGAGACATGGTAGAAAAGAGGAAATAATTATACAGAGTGATAGAGGTCATTGATCATTATAAATTAGGTTATATAGAAAAGGTTAATTACTACAAACTCCTAAAACAAAGAGTCATAAAATAGTCATTGATATCCTGAAAAAGGATAATACCAGGAAAATATTTATTTCAGTATCCATTTATTAATGTTGGGAAATTCCTTTTCCACATATACTAAGGACATATGAAAATAAGATTTCAGGATATCATTTTATATCACATGCACAATTTCATCCTCTTTCTTGTTCCTTGATCTAATTACACTTCATATATTACTCAAATAGTTTAATTTTCATGTTTAAATTACTAAATTAGATTAATAAAATAATAAAAAGTCATTCCTCATATCCCTAGTTAAAAAAATATTACACTTATTATATATTAGGGATAAATATCCTTACGGTGAAGTAATACTTTAATATATATAACATCTTCTAATGTTCAAATTAAATTATTACATAAATTTTTAATCTTATGACCCATAAAAAATTAAAAATTTATAAATAAGGCCACTAAATCTCTCAAAAGAAACATAACATTAATCATGAAAATATCATTATGTATCACTTATTAGTTTCTTTTCAAATATGTTAATACCTTGGACATATATTCTCTTGAATCTTGTTAATTACCACAATTTCCATATAACCTCAATGAAAAAATGGATCATTCCGTGAAATAAAAACAATAAATTATTGAACATATTCCTTAAACCCAATCATATTATAAACTCTATCAATGATAACATTAACTAATTTTTCCACAAATCCTTTATCAGTTCTAAAGTCATTAGTATTATCCAAATTATTTTTTTCCATATCAAGCATCTCTTTATCCAAACTAAAACCATTTTCTATAACTTAGTAAAATATTATGCATTATCTTCTAACGATTAAAATATCACATTTCTATTAAATAAATTATAAATCCTATAAGAACCATTTATCAAATTTTTACATACCCTTAAAAAAAATACTAAATAGTCTTTATATATTTAATGAATCATATCATATAATACTTTAATTAAAATACATAAATAAATTGATCAATCCACTTCCATATAAAAAATATTAACTAGGATTCATCATCTATTTTGATACAACTTATTTCCTTTCATATGCCGATTTTATCCTCTTCATCATAGGTAATATAGTCATTACATTCATGAACGTGTTGATTCTATTCAAGATATTTCACTTTAATACATCAATTTTAATAATTTCCATTATTTTTCAATTAATCAAATTCATCCATTAATAGTAAATTTGGGATACCCATAGTTTCTTTTTTTATGTTAACTAAACTTCTCATTTCCCCATTGAAATATCTTACCATATGCCCTTCTTCTCTTGGGAAAAAATCTTCTAATTCCATTGAGACATCCTCTTGAATTCTTATTTTGCCACTCTCAACATATTAGAAATTTTATTTTCCTTCATCCATGGAATTCTCTACTCAAACTCTCAGAAGACTATTTTTTGTTCATTATTTATTCCTATTGTTAGTTAAGGTGCACATTTTTATTAATTTTACACGATAAGTGATTTGGAGTAATCAAAAAATCTTTCACTCTATTAATCATCCTCATTGTCTTGTCATCCAAAAATATCCCATCACATTCACTGTTATCCTAACTTCTTCTAGTTCCATCCATTTAATAAAAATAAAATCATAGTGTGAGAGACACTAATCATAGTGGAATACCACATAATCATATAGAATCACTTATAAGATATTTAAATCATACCACATTCTTTCTTAATATATGACATAATATGTTTATCCTATTGAATTCATAGTCCTTAAAAATTTAAATCCTTCATGATAGTTCATAAAAACTTTTATAATTTCCAAATAATTTCCCTCGGGAGTATCAAGCCATATGTGTATCAATTACTATTATCATGCACTAGGTGATGATTGAGTTTAACTTAATGTTCCATTTTTAGAATTATTACCCCTAGGATCCTTTGTTTCATAACCATGACCACTTATAGTATCCACACAAAAATGTAATTTCTTGGACACCAATTTCTCTACCTTTACCATCATTCTACGAAACATTCCTATACACTAACTAATTTATATATTTATCCTTAGAGATATACCTATACATATACTTATAATATCACCAGGGCTGTCAGTAATTTTTTATCATCCATGTATAAAATGGTTAACTATGCCATTACACTCATAACAACTATAGAGACCCATGCATTACATGTATATATATATTAAATTAATTTAAGTGTATTTTGAATAAATTACACGAACAGATTCATGAGGACTATATTAGTTCAGTGTATATAGATATGAGGTACGTAATTTTATAATTTTATGAAACATATTAAACAAATCCGATAATAATCACCACCTTTAGAACTCTTCACAAACGTACCCTACTAAAAATATTCTTCATAACCATCAGAATGGGACCATAAGAAAGGGTGAGATCAGATGCTGAGTAAATGTAACAAAATGGAGATATGTAACTATAAAAATAACATAAGGGTATTAGAACATGATATGAAATTTTAAATGGAATACCCTACATATCAAAGAATATAACCTATTATAATGGAATAAGGATCGGTATTTTATAAGGCATGAATCGTAATAAATCAATGAACATGAGCCATTATATAATAACATTATCATAAGACATAAATTATTGGTATACATATATGAACACAAAATAAAATCTCAAGGCTACCCCCCAAAACATTAATTATATGTCACTCTTATTCTAACAACCCTTATACCTACATTTGGCTTTATATGAACTGGAATTTACCCTATTTTAGGCCTACAATAACCTAATGTGTACCCTCTTTTGGGATTCGTACGACTTCATGTGTACCCTTTGTACTCAAAGAACATTAATCATTACACAATTCATTATACAGAGAGATATGTCATACACATAACATAATGAAAACCATATTTATGTGTTCCACAATATAATAAAACATTATTCATATAAAAATCCCCTAAATTAAATCGAATTCATAAAAATTTCATCATATCAAGTCCTCTAGAAAAGTGATAGGTTTCATAATCATTTCATTATATCATTGTAAAATAACCAGTGGAAAAAAGAACCGAGTTTAATGAGAATTTTATCATGGTATAACCCCTGTAAGAGAAACATGTGTTACAAACATCGTTCTATCATAAACATAATCCATTAAAATAAAGAATAATAATTGTATCCTTAGATAATATCCCAAGAAATGGAATACGTAACATCATAAATGACATCTTAAATAGAAAATAACTTTGAACAATCATATAAAACATTTTTGAGGAAAATAACATTTCTTATTTAAAGAAATTCTATTTATAACATAAAACTTTTTGAAGATGTTTTTCTCTAAAAATAACCTTGAAAAAATATAATTTATTTTTATAATTAATTTTTTTTATGAATATGTAATGTTTTCACTATTTCATACATGTTAAAACAAATATTCCTTTAACATTTATTGTAAAAGAGAAAATAGATTTTTTTTTGAAAATGACATGAAGATTAATTTTAAAACAGTTTAATAAAATATAATACAAAATAAAAAATTAAATTTTTCATCGAAGAAATAATGTTGGAATAAAAATAAATTTTATTTTTTTCATAAAACTTTGTTTTGGAATAAAACAGATTTTCGACCAAAGTGATAAATAATGTCGAATTTTTATGATTTAATTTTCTCAGTTATATTATCAAAGAGTGGAATTTTTTAATATTACTTTAAAATATAATGAATTATTATAGAAGAATAAAAATAAGGTGTTTAATTATACATAGATCATAATTGTTTATCATCTGAAACCAAAAAATAATCAATCCCAATAAACAAAGAGATTGTAATATAAACTCATGACTACTTTGGTATCATTGAATCGCAATCCCCATGAAGTAATTTCAATTTAAAGAGTAAATAAAATTCCATGAATATGAACTAATTAATGATATTATCTATAAAATATCTTATATATAAACCTCCTAAATGAATATATGCTCATAACATAACAAAATGTTCGAAAGAAGGAAAATTGTGCCAAATATCCCTTACCAACTTGATAACTTTTTAACCATAAACCTCATAAAGGGGTGATAATAAATATGATTTGAATGTAAATATAAATTTAAGTGAAATAATAATAATATAAATTCATAATATGTATATATATATATATCATAAAATAAGTATTTGGTGAATATAGAATGTGTCTTAAAGAAGTAAATAAGTGAGATAGTAATCCCTTGTGGTGATATTTTGATTTATATGCCCAAAAAAATAATAACATAAAATAAAACATAAAATATATTAAAAATAACTAGATAAATGATATAAATTTAAATGGTGTAGTGTATACACCACAAAAAATAAACAAGTAGTGAATTTTCATATGCTTCCTAAAAATAAAAGAAATAAAAGAAATCTATTAAATTACATATCAGTTTCCTTAATACATATTCAATCCACTTGTATAGTAAATATATTTATATTATAAATTTATTAAAAATAAATAATTATAAATTTAATACCATATATTATTTTATAATTTTCATTCATTACCCATTTATTAACAATTCATTATTAATGTTTTGCTTCATGGAATAACAGCTTTGTTTTTCATATAAGTTTCTATTTGATAATTTTTTTACACATAAGATTATTATTATGTTATAGTATTATAAAATTTAAATATGATATAAATACCATAAATGTTATATAAATATTAATTTCCATTATTCTATTAAATTCAATGATAGAAAACGAAATACAGAGATCATGGAAGTGGTAGGCGGTATGTACGCATGAATGATATTTCTATATTCTTGTTGGATAGAAAGAAAAAAATGTAAATTATATTCTATAAATATATAATAATTTTTATTTAATATATGTCACATACATTAAATAAAACCCATATTATTAATTCCATGAAAATCATGAATTATTCACATTGCATCACATGTTAGTAGTCCACCGTACATAGGAGTGATGTATCGTATTCCCAAAAACAATGGAGAGTATGAATGTATGTGTGATATAATAAGTCCATTAGTATAAAATTATAATAAATATAATAAATAAATAACAAATAATTCATTATATCCAACCATTATTGGTGTTAATGATAAAATGAATTACAACAGTTCATGATTTGGTAGTCTATCATACATACAACGGATCAATTTGTAACCCATTTAATGGAAGCAAAGAAGATTATAGGTCATTAAATTTACCTAAAAATATATAATTACATGAAATATATTGATAATATTATATGAGCATGGTACAATAATAATTCAATGAGGATGAGGAATAAATAAAACAAATAACAGACATTTTTGAACATTATATCTTATTTGGAAATCCTCCTTAAGTTTACAACAAAATCCATTCTAGGTTGTCTTTATCTCCAAAATAATTCCTCCCAGAGTAGAGTAGGTAATTTGGAAATCTATTAAAGTTATTTTTTGATAGAAATATGTTTTATAGTGTTATCAATTAATGTGTTGTGGTGTGTTATATATGTGGGGAAATGAACCAATCTAGAAACTAATAGAAATTTCTAAAAGGACTCTAAAATAATAGATTAATTATAAATAAATAATCATCCAATTTAAACTATATTAGAACATGGGATATAAAATATGGATATATATCAATAAAATAGTATTTATGAATTTTTATTTATTTTTAAACCATATAATTTTAGTTTAATCCCCCAGTAATCAAATTTTTACCTTAACCGAGTTCAATAAAGTGTTTATATTTTCACTATTATATTTTTTTAAAATGTTTTTGACATTATTAAATGATTTAAATTGTTTTTATTCTAAATATTTAATCCATTTTTCGAATTTCAAATCACAGAAGTTTAAAATTTAAATTTAAAATTAATGTCACAAGCACAACGAGAATGAGGGTTTTAAAGAAAAAGTGTTCAATGGTTTGCAAAGTTTCAATATCATAATTCAATATGAAATCAATTATATATAACCACACACAAAATATCATTGATGTTAACTCAAAAACCTTTGAATAAAAAATAAATCTATCATTACTTCAATAAAATCATCTAATGGTTCAATTAGGGTCTTAAGAAGCTCCCCCAAAGCATTAAGAATCATCCACTTAATGTAAGAGATCCAATTCTTCTCATGTTAATTCAGGAAAATTATTTATATTATGACTTTTAATTTTCAATTTTTCATGTTGGGATGTGTTATTAAACATCCCTACTAATTTCATTATGATTTACATGTGATGATAGGACCCGTTCACTCTCATTAATCCCTTAAATTAAAATTATTTACCCCCATTATGCAACTGAATTTATCCTATGATTTTTCCATACCAATAATTTGTTTGTTTAATACTCATACCATTTAATCTCAATGGTATTAACCTAGAAGTTCCCATAAATAATTAATTGGGGAAATCAATGTTTGTAACCCAAAAATCATTAATATTGCGTTTAAAGATGATGTTATATGAAACTATATTGAATGATATTTTATCAAACATTTTGTTTAACATGATATGATTATGATGGTTTCAAATGAAATTATATAGGTAATGTTTTAATATAATTTGAATCCATATAGAGTAATCATGAGGTTATACTATGAACAATTTGATATGTTTTATTTTTTTTATCATTGAACTATATTTATTATTAACTAATTTATTTTTTTACACAATCCAATGCTTCCATTATTCTATCAAGGTATATCATTTTGATTTTTTCAATATTAAGATGATCACCCATATTTTGTAATAATGATATAATTCATGGATCATATGTTTTTATTTAACTTATGAAATGATTTTTTGATACCTTTATGGGATTTACACCTCATCCAATGTTATGTATGCCCCTATATTACCCCATGCAGTTTTAGAAGAATGATGGAATTTTAAGAGCATGTTAAAAATGTTTTTAACAAAATCAATGTAATTCTATTAAAATTAATTATGTTGTGTACATAATTTCCCAAATTACATTGCATTCACAATGTATTGGAATTGTATTATACATACCATTATCTAAAAAATCAGAAATTAAGGTGTATTCAGATACTATTTCTCATAATATGGGTGACTATAGTGATTTTATTCATTTCTAATGGAAGGGTAAAGAGGAATAGAGATTATATTGGGATAATATAGTATGTTAATTGTTTTCATTTTTATTTTTTATTATTTTTTAATCCATATTCTAGTTTTAATCCTTGAATTAATATTATAGGTTTTTATAGATTTTACATTATTATAGTGTTTTTTCAATTACATTGATTATTTGTTTCATAGTATTACTCCATTCACACATGTTATAATTATTTTGAAAGTGGTAAACAATTAAATCATGTTCTATTTATTCATATGATCATGATCCAATCACTTATGTTATTACAGTGGTGACCCATTCTCCACTATTAACATTATTATGATAAAACATTAACCCTTAGTCATTATTGTATTAATGATAACATATTAAACCATAATAATTTTTAAGGGATCTAACTAATTGAGATTTACTATTTATAATTTAATGTGAGAAATCATTAACATTTATTGTTATTAAATATAGTGATAAATCAACCACCTTTATTTTTTTACAGTGATTCCTCATTAAATGTTGTAATAAATATTTCATCCACACATGATATACATGATGAAAACTCATTTAAAAATTTTATATTATAAAATATAATAACATGTTATCAATTACAACGTTTTTTTATATATGGGTGTACTAATATCATTTTCGAAGCGACAATTCTTATTCGTAAAATTTTGTGTCAAACATTTCCTTAATATAACAAGCTTTTTTTGACTATTTTTATTATAATATAATATTATGCATGCATGTATATATTTCCATATGTATAGTTACTATATTTTTGGCAGACTAATGATTTGTTTACTTTTACTCTTCATGTGAATGTTTTTTTGGAATGAACGATTCTTGATACAGAGTCAATACGAAACCAAATTTTTTTATTTTTGATCGATGATCCAATTTAACATTTTTCATTGAAGTTGTTTCTTTATTTTCAGGTGTAAAGGGTTCAAAATATGAGTTTCATGGCATCTTTTACTTGGCACATGGCCAGTCCAGGGTTTTTGGAAACTTTGTGGACTTCTCCAAGAGACCATTCAGATCAAGTGTTAGTGATAGAGGCATTACACAAGGCTTGTTGATAGTTAGTAAAACTGTGTGGACAAACAATATAGGTGAATAGGTGTGTCATGTAAGGAGTGAAAGGTTGGTGCGTAGTTTGGAAAACTTTGTGACCAACCTATACAAACTTCCTAGATCTTAATAATTACGAATTTCTTAAACTAACCTTACGAGATGGTAAACCCAAATCCTCTAATTCCTCCCCCACCAAGTTCATACTTCTCTTAGGGTTCTACTCCATGGTTCTTCAAACCTCTTATTCATCCCTAGTTGTATACATAAGTTGGATATTCATGATTTAGGTCTTGATATTAAAGGGTTACTCTTAGTATATCTTGGATATTGGATCATTTGTGGTGTGTTTTCTGGTGTGTGTTATTGACCTTCCATGATATGGTGGTAGGTTTCCCTTTTCAAAAGAAGTTTTAATTTAATAATCATTAATTTATTATTTCTCTCACTAAAAATGAATATTAATTAGTTATGTGTTATATTTTTAAAAAGTTTTTGGTGTGCAAAGTTTTGATTTATACATTGTTTTGTGATAAATGGAATTGTTTTGTTAAATCTTGTACACCATGTTTTATATAAAATTTCATGTATTCCATTGTGATTAACATCAGATATAAAAGAAAATCTTCCTTTTATTAATAATTTTTTAATTTTAAAAGATGTTTTTGTCTTCTTAAATGAGTTTTCAAAAATGTTTTGGGTTTGAAAGAGGTGGGGGATTTATGGTTTGGAAAATGGTTTGACATGTTGGGGTGTTGTGAGGCCTGTTTTGAATGTGTTGAAGAAAGTGGTTTTTGGTTTGAAAATGTGGTGTGAGTTCATAAGTGTCACGACCCCCTCCCCACAAAGTGTACCCCTCCTGGGCCGGCAATGTGAAAAGGGAGATAATGACCCCCGAGTCCCGCCTCCAGTAGGCCCCGGGTTGGCGACTAGCACCGAGGGTATAATACACACACAAATGGGAGGCATTACCCTCTAAGAGAACACATGCAGAAGAGAGAGATAGAATAGAATCCAACCAACTTCAACTCATAACTGAAATGTAAAAGAAACCCAAGTACATATATTAAATGTCATGCAAAAGTACTACAACTGAAAGGGGAAACTAAAAGTACCCAAAAGAAAGTAAAACGACAGCGACCACAAGCCCGAACAGCTCCTCCTCCAACCGCAAGCTAGTAGTAACCAGCTTGATCTCCAACCTGCTCCAAGTGACCTGAAAAATAGTTTATATGTACATAGGGTGAGTATAACAGTATACTCAGTAGGATCCTCCCCAAGACTCTCGTGAAAAAGTAAAGAAAGCATGCTAAAGCCCAGTGAACAACAAGTGAAACTAACTCGTCACCTAAACAGGTATACTATGTCCCCAACCTCACCAAGGCTACTCTCACCAAGTAACGCATACAAGAATATAGCATGTAGTAAAGAATATCAAGGGTACCCCGCTACTACTTCCCCACTGGTTTGCCGCTTTGCCCCAACGACATACGTCCTGTGCATCTCTCTCCAAAGGCTTGCCCGTATCAACATGGGTCAAGCTCCACAATCTGCACCACATGCACCACATCGGCTTGCCCGCAGACACCTGGGCTAAGATCCACACAATCCTCACAACCAAAAGTAACCAGGTAGTTTCCGGGAGCCACCACAGCTCGCATAACGTGTATCATACGTAGGGTATTATACCTCAAGCCATTACAGCCCATACACCGAGTAAGGATCCTCAAGCCATCACAGCCTATACACGTTACACCTATAGTAGTCCATAGGATACTATATCCAGAATATATGTGTGTGAAATAACCACAAGCCATTACATCCCTCTACACACATATATGGGTAAAACTAACCACTGTGCCTACCAGCACTAAGATCTACCAAGAGAAGAGAGCGGGGCCAAAGGGGGTAGTCAGCCATTCAACCTCCCATCAGAATGTTGGGGAAAACACCCCCCCAGGGCTCAGAATCCCCGGGGTGTCAGTTGCCCTTACCGACAGGGTGGAGTAGCGTATAGAAACACAAAAAGTACAGAGTATATAAGTAACTCACATCCACACTATGGGCATTACCTAGTCTTAGATACAACTGCAACTAACGTCTCTCAGACTCCAGGCTGCTACTTCTAAGACTAGGTATCCTATAAGCACACAACCAATTGAAGAGCTTTATTAGATTACTCCATTCTCATTTATCAGTTCCACTGTACATTAGTTAATTTTTTTTAAGCATTAATTAAGATTGAACAATTCCCCATTTAACTGAAATGGCGTCACTTCCAAAAACAACTGCTCCTTTTTAAGATTCACATCACCTTTAAATTCCAGCATCTCCATCCCCGTGGAGTTTCACCATTTAATCAATCATTCAATAAAGAAATACTTTTCCACATTCCCAGGCATTCTAGAAAAACATCCTATGCTTCTAAACACAAAGGAGGCTCAACACGGTGAGTAGATATACTACCCGTCGAGTCTTTGCCGCCTATAGAAAGAGCATAGACCCATCCTCCATCGAGAGGCTAAACACGGAAAGCATGTGGCATACCCCGCGTGTCTTCGCCTCCTTCAGAATGAGGGTAAGCAAGACCAGCTGCCTTGAGCAGTGGGGAAAAGCAAAGCAGATTAACATTCAAGAAAACCTCAAGCAACCAGCAACCACATCCGTCCCATTCCATCACCCCCGGTGTCCTCCCTGACACCCATATGCATAAACCGATGCATCTCGCCACACTAGGCATCATCCGCTGCCACAACTATAAGGCCTCCATGCCTCCACATATCACAACAACCATCCAGGCTCACATCACAGCACAAGCAGCAGGAAAACAAACATCACAAGATGGGCTCTCGGCCCTTTAACAAACAAGAGGGTAACTCAGAACCCTTTTTTGAAATTCCCACATAATCTGTTCTCTAAACCATATTGAATTAACAGATTTGTTATTCATAGGTTCCAATCATGGATACCTAATCAGTAAGCTATCACAATTAAATAACCATGCTTACTTCCCTAATTTGATTATCCTCAAATTAGAACAACTACAACAACGACAACAACCAGATTAATTTACATGCCTCTTTATCTTTAGCCAATTAATCAACAATTAATTCCGGCTTTACGTTCATTATCAATTTCAATCATGAACGAACAACAAACAAAGAAACATAGATATCACTATATCTAGGAAAACATGAGGCAAACCGTCATTACGGTATAAAGTAACAGCATGCGATCAACCAATTATTTTAATCCGGTTCAAGTATTTAATTAGGTCAATTTCATTGTGATCCAAAGAGATAAATCATGCTAATCCTACGATTGCACATATACAATTAGAGAAGCCATGAATCCCCTACCTCGAAGAGTTCTTGACGTCCTTTATCCACACAGCAGGTCACGATCCTCCCCTCGCGACAACTTATGTGGAAGAATGATCGACACAGCTTGGTTGCATCCAACAGAGCGGAACTGGTCCGAGTAACGTTTGATTGTGAAACTCCTATGGGAAGGATTGCAAGGTTCTAGCGTCTATTAATCGAGAACAAAGGGAAAGAACCAGGAAGAATGATATCTCGTCCCTTTTTAAGATTTAACGAGGTGACGGTTTAAGATCCGGTTAATTCTCCATTAAAAACGGATCGCATTAACCCACGCGGTTTGACCAAGTGAAACATTCCAAGCCTTAGGAATAATTAATATAGGATTTATGGAATTTGAATCGGCCTTAAGAGCCCTTAAAATAAGGCTTTAAATGTATCTTATGTCAAAGGAAACATCAAAAGGGGCAAAACTGTAGGAGTCTGGAAACACTGTTCACCCACCGTTACTGTACATGAAACTGATCTGTGAAACTGATCTGTCACACCGATCTGTGAAACTGATCTGTGAAACTGATCTGTCTCACCGATCTGTCTCACCGATCTGTCTCACCGATCTGTCTCACCGATCTGTCTCACTGATCTGTCTCACTGATCTGTGAAACTGATCTGTGAAACTGATCTGTCACACCGATCTGTGAAACTGATCTGTCACACCGATCTGTCACACCGATCTGTCTCACTGATCTGTCTCACCGATCTGTCTCACCGATCTGTCTCACCGATCTGTCTCACCGATCTGTCTCACCGATCTGTCTCACCGATCTGTCTCACCGATCTGTCTCACCGATCTGTCTCACCGATCTGTCTCACCGATCTGTCTCACCGATCTGTCTCACCGATCTGTGAAACTGATCTGTCTCACCGATCCGTGAAACTGATCGGTCTCACCGATCCGTGAAACTGATCTGTCTCACCGATCCGTGAAACTGATCTGTCTCACTGATCTGTTACTGTTCATAAAACTGGAAACACTGTTCACAGAACTAGAAAATTGGCAAAGTGTTGGGGATAAGTCCCCTTGACCTCCCGGAACACCTCCAACACCAACATTTCACAAAGTAATGGACCAGAGAGGTCCGGGCCATTACATTAGATACCTCTCAAAACATTCTCGTCCTCGAGAATTAAAAACCAACCCAGAAGAAAAGAGGGGTCCGAACAACCACCCCATAAGATACCTCTCAGGGGAAAACCACCATGAGTTGTTCGAAATCTGGAACAAAACTATGACATCCGGGAACAAACAATCCATACCCAAACAATTCATTCACAACATCACATCAAAGGTACGTAAACAAAACATGAAAGGTCCAACCACAGAGAAAACATTATTACATGAAAGGAGTTAAACATTAAACAACTCTGGGTACTGAGCACGTATCTGTGACTCACGCTCCCAGGTACTCTCCTCCATGCCACCGTGTCGCCACAAGACACGAACTAAAGGAATATAACGCCCACGCAACACCTTCTCCTTGTGGTCTTGGATCTCCACAGGTCGCTCCTCGAAGGTTGCATCATCATCAATATCGATCTCTCCCCAATCGATAACATGAGATTCATCATGAAGATAATGACGGAGCTGCGATACATGAAAAACATCATGTATCCGACTCATCCGAGGGGGAAGTGCTACTCGATATGCCACAGCTCCAACACGAGCTAACACCTCGAAAGGCCCAACAAAACGGGGAGAAAGCTTACTTCCGCGACCAAACCTTCGCTGCCCACGACGGGGAGTCACCTTCAGAAACACGTGATCCCCAACATTAAACTCTAAGGGTCTCCTTCTTTGATCCGCATAAGATTTCTGACGATCTTGTGCTGTCTTCATCCTCTCACGAATCACTTGAACCATCTCCGTCGTATTCTGCACTAGTTCTGGTCCGAGAATTGCTGACTCTCCGACCCCAGTCCAGCACAACGGAGAACGGCATGGCCGGCCATACAAGGCTTCAAACGGCGCCATGCCGATGGTAGAGTGAAAACTATTATTGTAAGCGAACTCTACCAAAGGTAAGTGCTTCACCCATGAACCTCCAAAATCAAGAACACAAGAGCGCAACATGTCTTCAAGAGTTTGGATGGTTCGCTCTGTCTGACCATCCGTTTGAGGATGAAAAGCAGTGCTAAGGCATAGTTGAGAGCCAAAAGCATGCTGGAGACCTCTCCACACCCTCGAGGTAAAACGAGGGTCTCGATCAGAAATGATCGTCTTAGGAACTCCGTGAAGCCTCACCACCTCCTCCAGATACTGCCTCGACAAAACCTCCACGGAGCTCGACTCCTTGATTGCTATTAAGTGGGCCGATTTAGTTAAACGATCCACTACCACCCATATAGCATCATGTCCTCCCGGAGCTCGAGGTAAACCTGTAACAAAGTCCATTGAGATGTCCTCCCACTTCCACTGAGGAATCTCTAAGTGCTGGAGAAGACCACCAGGAACACGGTGTTCGGCCTTCACCTTCTGGCAGACTAAACATCGAGACACACATTCTGCAACTGAACGCTTCAGCCCAGGCCACCAAAACTGACTCCTCAAGGATCGATACATCTTCGTCACACCAGGATGTACAGCTAAGGGCGAGCTATGGAACTCTTGGAGAACCGTCTCGCGCATCGCCAAGGGAACAAAAAGCCTGTCATGATACAACACTCGGTGTTTTTCATCCTCTGACCAACCATCAGGGGCCTCCCCACAAACAACTCTGTCTCTTAAAACTTCCACCTCTAGATCACCCAACTGAGACTCTTCCACCTTTTGCATCAGGGATGACTGCACCGTCATCTGGAAAAGACAACCTCTTCCTCCAACTTCTCCCATATCAAGATGCAAAGATGCTAGCTCTTCCATCCCTCTCCACGAATCACCAGATTCACGCACAACATCATTACGTGACTTTCGGCTCAGTGCAGCAGCAACAACATTTCCCTTCCCAGGTGTATACGATATTTCGAAGTCGTATTCCTGCAAGAACTCCATCCACCGACGCTGCCGCAAGTTCAAATCCCGCTGAGAGAAAACATACCTCAAACTCTTATGATCGGTGAAAACCACAAAGCGCTCTCCAATGAGGTAATGTCTCCACAACTTCAGCGCAAACACCACGGCTGCCAACTCAAGATCATGGGTGGCATAGTTGCGTTTATGGGGACGCAACTGCCGAGACCCATAAGAAACAACTGACCTCTGCTGCATGAGAACACAGCCTAGCCCCAGATGTGAAGCATCACAGAAAACATCAAACTGGACTCCCTCCGTTGGAAGACAAAGGACTGGAGCACTTAACAACTTCTCCTTTAGATACTCGAAAGCTGTCTGACACTGATCAGTCCATATGAACGCTTGATCCTTCCTGGTCAAAGCTGTCAGAGGAGTCGCAACTCGGGAGAAATTAGCCACAAACCTCCTATAATAGCCTGCAAGACCAAGGAAACTTCGCACCTCTGACACGGTCTTGGGGGCTGGCCAAGACACCACTGCTTCTATCTTCGAAGGATCCACAGCTACTCCCTGTTGGGACACAACATGTCCCATGAAACGAACTTCTCGAGCCCAGAACTCACACTTGGACAACTTCCCAAACAACCGATGTTGGCGAAGAACTCCCAAAACAGCTCGTAGATGTTCTGCATGCTCTTCTTCAGATGTGGAGTACACAAGGATGTCGTCAATGAGAACCACAACAAACTTGTCCAAGAATTCACGGAACACAGCATTCATCAACCCCATGAAAACAGCTGGAGCATTTGTCACGCCGAATGGCATTACAACAAACTCATAATGCCCATGACGACAGCGGAAAGCAGTCTTCGGGATATCCTCATCCTTTACACGCATCTGATGATATCCTGACCGCAAGTCGATCTTTGAAAACCAACTTGCACCCTTCAGTTGATCGAATAGGTCATCAATCCGCGGGAGAGGATAACGGTTCTTTATTGTCACTTTGTTTAAGCGACGATAATCGACGCACAACCGCAAACTGCCATCAGCCTTTTTCACGAACAAGACTGGTGCACCCCACGGTGACACACTTGGCCGAACAAAACCACACTGCAACAGACCATCGAGCTGAATACGTAGTTCTCGTAACTCAGAAGGGGCCATCCTATATGGAGACATAGAGATGGGAGACGCTCCTGGCTGTAGCTCGATCCCAAACTCGATCTTCCGTCGAGGGGGTAAGGATACAACCTCTTCTGGAAAGACATCAGGGTACTCTTCTACGACCCTAGGAAACGCCAACTGTTGAACCTCTGAAGAACTCAGCATCATCCCAGCCATCATGGATGATAAGGATGAAACTCGTCTATGACTCATCCGAGGATCTCTCTCACCAACAAACACTACTTCCTCTCCATCTTCATCAAAGAAAACGACCTTCTTCCTGTAGCAATCCACAATAGCCTGCACCGAATACAACCAATCCATGCCGAGGATGACATCATATGGTTGTATTCGTAAACATAGGAAATCTCCCCAAGAGCGGTGCTGCCCCAACACTAGCTCACAGTTTCTACATACTTCAAACAAGCTAGCTCGACCTCCAACTGGCGTAGTCAACGCCAAGGGCACTGGAAGCCTCTCTACCTCAAGTCCCAAAGCGTGGACAAGGGTAGGGGATATAAAGGAGTGTGTCGCTCCTGAATCAAACAAGGCATACACTAAGGTAGAAAACAACCAAAGGGTACCTCGGACGACGTCTGGCTCACCTGGAGCTGGCAACGCTAGAGCATGAAGCTGACCACGACCACCTCCACGGCCTCTCTGACCCTGATGACGACCACCACCACGGTCGCGCTCTGCTCTCTGAGGACGGGGAGCGGCATGGGGCTGTCCTCTGCCTGCTCCATCTAGCCTCTGGTGATCTAAAGCTGGTGCAACCTGCTGCTGTTGCCTCGGCTGGAACTGCCTCAACGGAGGAACCTGGAGTGGAGCGCCTGGTGCACGATGACTGCTCTGAAAAGTTGGGCACTCCCGCTGCTGATGACCACGTCCACCACAAGAAAAACAAGCGCCTGATCCCTTGGCATAGGTCTGAGAGTTGCTACCTCCGGAGAAATGAGATGGGAAGGGCCGGGACCTACCCCCAGGTGAACGGAAACTCTTCTGTCCTGAAAACCGGGAACCCCGGACCACAGCTCTTCTTCTTGAAGAATCATGACGATTCCCCTCTCGTGACGATCCGGTCCTATCCAAAGTCCTCTCAACAACCTCTGCCCTCGCCAGCACCTCAAGATATGTCTTCAGCATAAATGGGGTGACCTGGCGCTGGATCTCTGGACGCAAAGCCTCCTCGAAATGCCTCGCCCTGGCCTCATCATCTGGTAACAGGTCTGAAGCATATCGTAGAAGGTTCCTGAAACGGATTCCAAACTCCCGAACACTGGAGCTCCCCTGTCGAAGGGTAAGAAGCTCCTGGCGACTGGATGCCTTCACAGTCGATGAAAGAAACTCGACTCTAAACCTGTCTCGAAACTCCTCCCATGAGATCGCTGACTCCTCACGATCCCCGAGGAACAAGAACCACCACTGTCTCGCTGCTCCACGCAACATCGTCACAACCAAGGACACCCAGTGTTCCTTCCGAGCACGAATCGAACTGAAGCCTATCTCGACCTCCTCCAACCAGTCTTCTGTGACTGCATCTGAAACGGAGCCCTCGTACTTCTGTAGACTTTGGCGCTGAAACTCTCGGAGTGTCTTCCTCCAAGTGTCATCGTCGTCAACCTCTACCCGGCGGCGATCAGCTGGAACAGCCTGCTGGGCACCTTCTGCGCAAACCTGACGGGGACGCCGACCTGGAGCCATACCTGTAAAATAACAATCGTTAGAGCTCCTAAGCCTGGAATATGGAAGACTCAACATTAATTAATTAATTATTTTGTTTTATTAATTTTAGGTTACCTATCCCAAGGTCTACCCATTCAAACACAGGCGCAATGAATAATGATGCATGATCCTTTCCTAGGTCTCTACCCTGCAACCAGTATCACTTTGTTTAGTAGCCATCGTAAACTTAAAGGTCCGTGCAACAGATCATAGGGGGCCCTGAACGCCTATGTCTCTGCCGGTCTCCAGTGTTTACCCCACTTGCTAAACATGAATGACACCGTTGCCCTACCATCCCATGCATCCTCACCTGTGCCTAACTCCAAACTCCATCCTATCCCTCAACCTGCCTCTGATACCACTCTGTCACGACCCCCTCCCCACAAAGTGTACCCCTCCTGGGCCGGCAATGTGAAAAGGGAGATAATGACCCCCGAGTCCCGCCTCCAGTAGGCCCCGGGTTGGCGACTAGCACCGAGGGTATAATACACACACAAATGGGAGGCATTACCCTCTAAGAGAACACATGCAGAAGAGAGAGATAGAATAGAATCCAACCAACTTCAACTCATAACTGAAATGTAAAAGAAACCCAAGTACATATATGAAATGTCATGCAAAAGTACTACAACTGAAAGGGGAAACTAAAAGTACCCAAAAGAAAGTAAAACGACAGCGACCACAAGCCCGAACAGCTCCTCCTCCAACCGCAAGCTAGTAGTAACCAGCTTGATCTCCAACCTGCTCCAAGTGACCTGAAAAACAGTTTATATGTACATAGGGTGAGTATAACAGTATACTCAGTAGGATCCTCCCCAAGACTCTCGTGCAAAAGTAAAGAAAGCATGCTAAAGCCCAGTGAACAACAAGTGAAACTAACTCGTCACCTAAACAGGTATACTATGTCCCCAACCTCACCAAGGCTACTCTCACCAAGTAACGCATACAAGAATATAGCATGTAGTAAAGAATATCAAGGGTACCCCGCTACTACTTCCCCACTGGTTTGCCGCTTTGCCCCAACGACATACGTCCTGTGCATCTCTCTCCAAAGGCTTGCCCGTATCAACATGGGTCAAGCTCCACAATCTGCACCACGTGCACCACATCGGCTTGCCCGCAGACACCTGGGCTAAGATCCACACAATCCTCACAACCAAAAGTAACCAGGTAGTTTCCGGGAGCCACCACAGCTCGCATAACGTGTATCATACGTCGGGTATTATACCTCAAGCCATTACAGCCCATACACCGAGTAAGGATCCTCAAGCCATCACAGCCTATACACGTTACACCTATAGTAGTCCATAGGATACTATATCCAGAATATATGTGTGTGAAATAACCACAAGCCATTACAGCCCTCTACACACATATATGGGTAAAACTAACCACTGTGCCTACCAGCACTAAGATCTACCAAGAGAAGAGAGCGGGGCCAAAGGGGGTAGTCAGCCATTCAACCTCCCATCAGAATGTTGGGGAAAACACCCCCCCAGGGCTCAGAATCCCCGGGGTGTCAGTTGCCCTTACCGACAGGGTGGAGTAGCGTATAGAAACACAAAAAGTACAGAGTATATAAGTAACTCACATCCACACTATGGGCATTACCTAGTCTTAGATACAACTGCAACTAACGTCTCTCAGACTCCAGGCTGCTACTTCTAAGACTAGGTATCCTATAAGCACACAACCAATTGAAGAGCTTTATTAGATTACTCCATTCTCATTTATCAGTTCCACTGTACATTAGTTAATTTTTTTTAAGCATTAATTAAGATTGAACAATTCCCCATTTAACTGAAATGGCGTCACTTCCAAAAACAACTGCTCCTTTTTAAGATTCACATCACCTTTAAATTCCAGCATCTCCATCCCCGTGGAGTTTCACCATTTAATCAAACATTCAATAAAGAAATACTTTTCCACATTCCCAGGCATTCTAGAAAAACATCCTATGCTTCTAAACACAAAGGAGGCTCAACACGGTGAGTAGATATACTACCCGTCGAGTCTTTGCCGCCTATAGAAAAAGCATAGACCCATCCTCCATCGAGAGGCTAAACACGGAAAGCACGTGGCATACCCCGCGTGTCTTCGCCTCCTTCAGAATGAGGGTAAGCAAGACCAGCTGCCTTGAGCAGTGGGGAAAAGCAAAGCAGATTAACATTCAAGAAAACCTCAAGCAACCAGCAACCACATCCGTCCCATTCCATCACCCCCGGTGTCCTCCCTGACACCCATATGCATAAACCGATGCATCTCGCCACACTAGGCATCATCCGCTGCCACAACTATAAGGCCTCCATGCCTCCACATATCACAACAACCATCCAGGCTCACATCACAGCACAAGCAGCAGGAAAACAAACATCACAAGATGGGCTCTCGGCCCTTTAACAAACAAGAGGGTAACTCAGAACCCTTTTTTGAAATTCCCACATAATCTGTTCTCTAAACCATATTGAATTAACAGATTTGTTATTCGTAGGTTCCAATCATGGATACCTAATCAGTAAGCTATCACAATTAAATAACCATGCTTACTTCCCTAATTTGATTATCCTCAAATTAGAACAACTACAACAACGACAACAACCAGATTAATTTACATGCCTCTTTATCTTTAGCCAATTAATCAACAATTAATTCCGGCTTTACGTTCATTATCAATTTCAATCATGAACGAACAACAAACAAAGAAACATAGATATCACTATATCTAGGAAAACATGAGGGAAACCGTCATTACGGTATAAAGCAACAGCATGCGATCAACCAATTATTTTAATCCGGTTCAAGTATTTAATTAGGTCAATTTCATTGTGATCCAAAGAGATAAATCATGCTAATCCTACGATTGCACATATACAATTAGAGAAGCCATGAATCCCCTACCTCGAAGAGTTCTTGACGTCCTTTATCCACACAGCAGGTCACGATCCTCCCCTCGTGACAACTTATGTGGAAGAATGATCGACACAGCTTGGTTGCATCCAACAGAGCGGAACTGGTCCGAGTAACGTTTGATTGTGAAACTCCTATGGGAAGGATTGCAAGGTTCTAGCGTCTATTAATCGAGAACAAAGGGAAAGAACCAGGAAGAATGATATCTCGTCCCTTTTTAAGATTTAACGAGGTGACGGTTTAAGATCCTGTTAATTCTCCATTAAAAACGGATCGCATTAACCCACGCGGTTTGACCAAGTGAAACATTCCAAGCCTTAGGAATAATTAATATAGGATTTATGGCATTTGAATCGGCCTTAAGAGCCCTTAAAATAAGGCTTTAAATGTATCTTATGTCAAAGGAAACATCAAAAGGGGCAAAACTGTAGGAGTCTGGAAACACTGTTCACCCACCGTTACTGTACATGAAACTGATCTGTGAAACTGATCTGTCACACCGATCTGTGAAACTGATCTGTGAAACTGATCTGTCTCACCGATCTGTCTCACCGATCTGTCTCACCGATCTGTCTCACCGATCTGTCTCACTGATCTGTCTCACTGATCTGTGAAACTGATCTGTGAAACTGATCTGTCACACCGATCTGTGAAACTGATCTGTCACACCGATCTGTCACACCGATCTGTCTCACTGATCTGTCTCACCGATCTGTCTCACCGATCTGTCTCACCGATCTGTCTCACCGATCTGTCTCACCGATCTGTCTCACCGATCTGTCTCACCGATCTGTCTCACCGATCTGTCTCACCGATCTGTGAAACTGATCTGTCTCACCGATCTGTGAAACTGATCTGTCTCACCGATCTGTGAAACTGATCTGTCTCACCGATCCGTGAAACTGATCTGTCTCACTGATCCGTGAAACTGATCTGTCTCACTGATCTGTTACTGTTCATAAAACTGGAAACACTGTTCACAGAACTAGAAAATTGGCAAAGTGTTGGGGATAAGTCCCCTTGACCTCCCGGAACACCTCCAACACCAACATTTCACAAAGTAATGGACCAGAGAGGTCCGGGCCATTACAATAAGAGTAAGATTAGAAATGGATATGAAATTATAAATAGTTTATTTTTACCTTTATATAAAGGTGGATTTATTTCTATGATAAATTAATGGTTTCTAAAATAATGCTTATGGCCCGTTTGGATATTTTTTGAAATTGATGAATGTTTTTATTATGAAATCTCATATTGGATAATATTTTTGATATTTTATGTTGAATGGATGGTATTTCATCACTATAGAGTCATTGTGTTCCATTCATGTGAATGGGTTGGACATCCTCATTGTGGAGTCATCATGACCCATTCACATAGTGATATATGTGTGTAAGGAAAACATTTATCATTAGGTTGACTCATGTGATTTTTATTGATTAAATATTAAATTTTTTTTATTGGTTTATTGGTTTGAATTAGTGGTATCACACTCTTATATACTCTTGATATGGAGGAACATTCATAACTATTGAATTATTTGAGAATGATCACCACACTAGTTTGATTATGCACTAGCTGGTGGCCCATAGATGGGGGATATAATATGTTATTATTGATAGGGGTTGTTCTACTGGGTATATATGATGAGGGTTATGGTTAATCATGTTGCGAATATTTTATGTTATTAAGGGATGATCGAATTATGGGATTATTAAAGATGTATTAGTCTGTTTGGGATTATTCACAAGATCCTAGGTTCACAAATGTCAATTGGAACTAAGTGACATGTGGTAGATGATTTATTTGTGTTACTGTTAGTCAACCATATATGTTTAATTCCATTTCCATTATTATTTAATCAATAATATAGTTTCCATTCATGGTTTACTTTCTTAGATAATGGTTGTGTGTTGAATTTTCAAGGATTTATGGAAAATGTTTTCCTTTGGATATGTTTTCTGTTATTATGTTCTCATTTTGAAATTAAACAACCACATACCCTTTGAAAAGTTTCATGTTTAATTAATAGAAAATAATATTGATTTTTAATGGAAAGGGGTAATGGATTGTGTTTTTCTTTAACATTAATGTATATGGAAAATCATAAATTGTATATTGAGGAGCATGCCAATGTCATTAACATACCTTACTCTGGTTGTAAAATATATTTTGAAATACTTGATGGCATGGATGTACATTATAGTTTATTCTCAGATACAGAGTATTTTCAATATATACATAGAAGACACATAGTTCTTATTATTTATATGTATGAAGGGATGAATGTGTACCACTCATATAATAGAGCAATACACCCAGGGAACTTGAAAATGTAACATGACATTGTTCATTAATTTTTGTGGTGTGGCATAAATAACTACATTGATTGATTTCAATTAATATATCATACATATAAGTAGGTTAATAGAAAAAATAATAATACCATAGTAATATTTATTTACTCCCCCTACCAGTATGGAATTGGGATATATAAATGATTATTTTTAGACAAATGTTTATCTATCGTGTGATGGTAAGGATATAATTTGGGTAATTATGGATCACCTAACCAAGAAATAAAAACTTTTACAATTTGAAGACTATTTTTCGATTGATGAAATTAGAAAAATATATTCCAACAAAATTATAAATAAACCCAATGATATTGTTTTTGACATATACAGAAGGTTAACATCTTAGTTTTGGAAAGGGAACCTGTGAGATTTTCGTTCCCAAGTATAATTATGTACTATATTACAAATATAGATTGATGGAAAATTCTTGTGAACTGTCACCATATCAGAGTACATTTTATATTTATGTGTTATATTTTTTTGTGGCTTATCATAGGATCAACTATCCTTTGTATAATTATCACACAACAATAATAAATAATCTGCTGTTCAAATGGAATTGCTTTAGAATTCAAATATAATAACATCTTGTTCTCCATTATATTTGACTGATATAGGTGAATTATCAATTATTGGTTCTTTTATTATCTTTTAGACTACCAAATATGATAAAATAATTGAAAAATGACTCATTATGTCCCAAATATGATTAAAATCGTGCTCAAATTAGTGAATTTGGCCCTTAAAACGTAACTTTTTTGACAATATCTATTTTTTTATCTTCAAGGAAGGGTCATAGATCCATATAAAATTACTGGAAACAATTTGTGTGATATGTAAATCTATTCATGGTATTTTAAAATGTTGTTCAAGTATCATATTATCCAGCTGTATCACTAAAATTTAGTTCCATATGCAATACATTTCACATTTCCTAACTAATGTAGTTTGTTATCTATATTTTCACATATTATTTGGTATCTAATTTAGGGCCCTAAAACATCCTTATAGGAGAGGGTTGAATGGGGGTTTCAATTTTTTTTTTAAATTTATGGATCTTGTTCACACATATTTAGAAACATTTTAAACCAATCAAATGTAAATTGGAAGAAAAAAACTTCATTCCTTGAGAGAAAAAAATTTATAATTAGTTTACCACTAATTGATAATACAAGGAGAATATGTAAAAAGTTTGTGATTCATACAAAAATTAAATAATATTCAATAATTATGTAATAATTATATTCATACATTATCTATCCATTTTTGGAATACTTTCTTTTCAAGATTTTAAGGATAGTTTACTTCTTTCCATAAAAAACACCCACAGACTGCCCTTAGGTCACTTATTTGGGTGAAGTCTCACTCAGTTTAACTCTATGAAGGTCACTTCAGTAGATTGGTAATTTAGTCATTGTCTATAACATTCATAAGACTCCTCTTACACCATATACCTAGATTGAAACACTTTAATCCATTGAGAAAAAAAATGGATATTTTGAACAACATAAAACACATCTCAACACTTGATTGCAACACCTGTTCTTTCATGAAATATTTAGTCTTATTATTAAAGATTTATTTTTTTCAAACCTTAATTTTCATGCAACCACAACACAAGTTTCACATGGACATTAAATAATTTAGGATAATTATTCCAGTAAGATTTACTATGTTTCAGTCTTCTACGAATAACTATTTCACATGTCAGATCCACCAAATCATCATTATAAAATGTTATGACTTCTAAAAGTGGTTAGAATAATATTTATAGACCTAGAAAATCCTTTACATATGTTGCTTTCAGGAATTCCTTATGTTCATAATCATGATTATGATGTCGTATTTGGTGTGTAATATTCTTTTACCCAAAATTAACTTTTGTGTGATGTTCATGCTTTTTCTTTATTTGGTTGTGATGATCTCAAAACTCCACTTATACATAACTAAAATTTGGCATTGTATTTGGAACATTACATTCTTGAACACATTTTTCTTTCATGTAAAACTACCTATTGTGAAAAAATTATTTCACACAAAAACAAATCTTTCACATAGCTCTTTCCTTTGTAATATTTTTATGTGAAGATCCTTAAACATATATAGAGTACAACATTTAGATTCACCTTTATGATTGTACACAAATTCATCTACTAAAAAATCCATTCTCCATACTCAAATTTTGGACCAACAAGTTTTTAAAACACTAAAAAATGAAACAAACATTATCATTTTATTCATATTGTATTGTAAGATCACTTCCCGGGAAAACTCCCTAATCATCCCAATATAGATTGGCAACAAAAACAAAATATACTCTATTTCTAGTAATGACCACCCATGGTTCAAAAAGCCTACAAAAATAATCCTATAATAATTATAAACCAAAGTCAGAAAGTATTATATTGGATTATTATTCCTTTGTATTATTTTATGAGGGTGAAGAAAAGATCCCATATAAGCCATGGGAGTGAGAAATTAAATTAATATCCAATTAATGATCTTGTCTCCATCAGAAGATAACTGATACTTCCCAAGGTGGAAAATCACAATAATGGGGAGGTTGTAGAGAACCTGACCATTATGCATATTTATTTCAATTTCATTTCATTATTTAAATTTCCATTAATTTATATTTTGTAGCTTAGGAATAGTTTGGATAATATAAGTGATTTTGGAAGAAGAGGGAGGGAAAATGAGGAAGGACCCATGGGTCTATGAACCACATGGAAATTGATGGGACCTTATGTTCCTGATAGTAATTTATGATCCATTGGGTACCTAGTATCTTTTAAAGGAATTTTTTTATAAAGTTCACTTTTTATACACTATTCTTTACCCATGTGGCCTTTTAGGATATCTCTATTTCTTTTTTCTCCCAAATAATGAATATCCTCTAATTTGTTTCTTAGTAATACATTTATTTATTATAAAAACCTTTTTCTAATGAGGTATACCCTTGTATAACCTCTAGATATTTTATTTACTCATTATTTTCAAGAAAGATTTTGTAATAATTCATATTCTTATATAATGGTTTTTTATTTTATTCCCATTCTTCAATACCCTTCAGTATTGTTTGATATGTCTTATCCTCTTAGTAGATATCAGGGTATTTCTTTGTCTTACTATTATGATTATATATTTAATTTTAAAAATTGATCAATACCATGTTCTATTCTAGTTTTAGGTTGACCATATGTTTTATGTGGAAGATTAAGCTCTCTCATTAGATTCCAAAGGGATTATTTATATTTAATATGGTAGTAAAATCGCTTAATTTTCTTATATTCTCTAATGGTAAGGTTATGAATGAAATATTTCCAAGTGAATTTAATTAAAAACTATAGTTTTCAATATAATATTTTTTTATCAACTATTGATATAAAAATGGGTGTTTCTATTATATTTATATGTAGGATTATTTGTTTTTAAATCTCATCTCTATGAATTGTTTGGTAAATGATAAAGATTATCTTTTAATATTTTTATGGAATATTTAAAAACCAATAATGCTTATTATGTTAATTTATAACATGAATCTGTAGAGGTGCAGTTTAGATCATAATAGTTATTATGTACGGATACTTTTCATAATTTTAGATATGATAATTCTTTGGAATATAAGTTTGATATATATTTATTCAAGGGTTTATGTTATGTATGTATCTGAAAGTTGTTTTTCTATACTTATTTTTAATTAATATATTTATAGAACAAGAGGGGACTATAGTACCCTAACTCTATTATTCCCCTTTACCAAAAAAAAATTGGATGAATAACAAGACAGACAGAAATTTTATATATTAAGTTCACATTCTACCAAAATAGATTAATGGTTTACCGTAACATTAGTTATTGTTCATCTCTAGTGATTATTAAGGGAATGTTCTAATTTCTAAATATATTAAATTAGATTGCTCTAGTGATGATGATGATGATAGTAATAAAGTTGAAATAGAGATCTAATTGAGATGAAAATGGATCCTATAATAAAAAATAAATTAAAAGAATGTATAGAAAAGACAAAAAAGATAGGGAAAAAGAATAAGAATCTAAATAATTTTTAAAAACATTATTTAATGGATATATATCAATTTTATTTCTATATATATTTCATCATGCAATTTTGAGTTTGTAATTCAAAAATAAAACATTTAGATGTCTGTCAATAATGAATAATTGGTGTACAATTCAGAGTAATAACACATCTTAATAGTACATGTGGTTAAAAAACAATCGATTTTAAAATTCATGGTTGTCATATTGTTTTAAAAACATGTAATGTAAACCTGATATTTTATTTAAATATATATATTAGTGATTTTTTATTCATTTAAATATTATTCATCGTATTTAGAATATGGTATTTGAGGGAGGATTTTATTTAGGTGTATCATCCAAATACTCCCTTCCTCCATGGTTATTTGTCACATCTCTATTAATTATAAGTGGTTCCTCAATGATAATATTCATTTTCAATATCTATTATTGCTCCCATTTTCTTCATTCATCAAATTATTCATTCTTCATACACTAAACTATTACAACATATATTATTTCTCAAGTGAGAATTTGATAATTTTTTTAGTTTTGAATTAGATTATCCATAAAAAGGTATAAATTAAAGTTCACTGTAGTAAATAAACCTCAAAAATTAAATTTTTCTTATTATCATATGTTCAATGATTTTACCCTTAGGATATATTTTTGGTAATTTGATAAAATTATTGAATTATGTAGAATAAAAAATATTTATTAAGTAAAAATTATTTATTCTATAATAAAAACATTAATATATTTTAATTGGAATAGAATACAAAACTTTTGGAAGTACAGTTCTATTATAAATGGATTGCTTTTTCTATAATTGGTGTTATATATAAGATCAGGTGTTATTCTACACACCTAATATTTTCATGTATTTACTGGAAACAAGGATAAATCCCACACTTAACTTAAAAAATATATTATTAGTCATTTGAGTGATATTGAATTATATTTATCAGTTGCTGATGATGAGGTGTACTATTGTGTTTTATAATTGATATCATTGATGTATTGAAAATTAATTCATGAGGGGATCTATTATTGTAAATTAATGGGTTAAATCATGGGTATTATTTGTGTATGAAGTAATTAATTATATTGAAATCATCTTTCACAATTGGGGAAAAATATCTCTACCCTCTAGACCATATTTTTTTAATCCCTATAAGACATTTTTTATTTTTCATGGTATGGTGGGTAATTATTTTATTACAAAAAAAATCATAAAACCTTTCAATGATGATCAAGGATTGTGGTGATTATTTTCCATTATTGTGGGATATTTTATATTCTTTACTTCTAATGTTTTTTATAATTTGATATCCTCCACCTATATTATAATCACAAAATTACTACTGAGTGTCTCTCAAAAATATTTTCAGTGGTATGATGAATTGTTTTTGAATAATTATATAAAGAATTTTTTATTTGGAAGATATATTATATTTGAAAAGGTACTTATTTATATTTTTTGATATAAGTAATTCATTTTAAAATCATATTAAGATATAAAATTATATTTTATATATTTTATTTTAAAATGGTTTTTTGGTGATTTTTTCAAATATTTAATGTTTTTTTAAATTAATCTCTCAATGAAGGAAAATGATAGTGTTTTTACGAAGATTATAAAATGGATTTGTTATTTAAAATAGTTTATCACAAAATCTATTTTCTCATGAGGAATTTATTTTATGTCACATGAATATTATTTTTTACCAATTAGTGAATTATTTAATATTTCGTACAATGTTAATGACCTTAATAAAAAAAGAAAAATAAATAAATTATAAAATGTTTGATGGTAATATCTTCTTATCACAAGAATAACTAATATTATACATATATTATTTTTATTTAGTCATGAATACCATTAAATATTACATTTAATTATAACAGGGGATTAACATAGAGATGAAGACTATATGTATTTATAAACTACTTTTTCATCGATCCCCATATATTTTTAATCCAACCAGATGTGTTCATGTTAATGATTTAATATTTTTCATTGATAAATTTTTTGGGATAAATGAGACAATTATTGTGAATAACTTTCAATATCCATTTCATCATTTTTGATGAATTGAATTATTCCCTTCATTTTCTACACAGTTCAACATTAGATATAACTATGAATAATTTTTGTGTGGCCTGATATTCCATTGGATAATATTATTAACTTTCTTTGTTCTCATCCTCCCATAATGATTATCTTTTGGTTTTGGGGTACTACAATTATTAATAGAGAACATTATAGATTTACACAAGGTGCTGTGAGTTTTGGGGTTGGTTCGAAGTAGATTCATGGTTGGAGGTGGTGGTATGAATAGTACTTGTGAATTGAAATATATATTTGTATGGTTTAGGGTTTTTTGAATACACAACTTATAGACTTTGGTCACTAACTCAGTATGTCACCTATATTGATTTATGCATTTTCACTAACAACAGATGACATGTATCCCTACGAATCTCTCCATGTATATCATAAGTTATAAAATCTTGGGGTTTAGGGGTTTTATAAATATTATATGATGTTTGACAGTAGTTCATATGTTATGTATCAAATGACAGAGTACTTTTTGTACACTATGTACATGCCAGGTGAACCCATCAAACCTCCATGTCAAGTACCACATCATACCTTCCATCTATTTCAAGAATGGTGGATCATTACGCACATTATGTGATAAAAAATGGTCATATAGAACTAATGCACTATGTATCCAAACGAGGTACCATCTAAACCAATATAGGTAACTGCGAGTGTACCCAAAATACGTGCCCTTCTCGGCTGAGTAGTTTTACAAAGAAAAGTGTTATTAAATAAATTTTATTACAATGATACTTGAAATATGAATCCATTGATGTATATTACATGCCTTTCTATAGGGTTATACAAATCATTCTTCCTAATAGGAAACATGTTTTATTGGTAAGACCTTAGTATTTTAATATTTTATCACAAAGGTGTTAGTGTAATATGTGTGAGTAGTCCATTCAAAATATTATCCTATTTAGAGTGAAACCATAAAATATTCTTTATCATTATATGATGATTACATTCTATTTTGGGTTGTCTTTATATTTTAGATCCATAGTAGATAAAATAGTTTATAGGTTAGATAATTCATGTATAAATGGAATTAAAGTACTCCCTCACGTATCATTGTATGTTACTAAGTATAAGGTATTGCTTTACTCTCTTACATAGATTATCATGAAAGGGAATAGTCCCCCATATGAAAGATGGAGTTATTACTCCTTTGTGTGTTGAGGTGAAGTTATCTATTAAATTTGTAAGTACTTCCCCATGTTTTGGGTTGTGTTCCTTAATGGGTGTCATGTATTTCTTAAATCAACATTCTACTCATTTTTGAAACAAATTCCAATAAAACTAATATATATGCAACATGTATGTTTTAATTTCAGATGGAATTAGTTTTTTTTATAATTTGGTATATTTTTTGGTTCCTATAAAATACAATCTTTAGTGATGGTATATAATGGATGAGACACTTCCCAATATGAACATATTTTTTGGTATGAGTTATAGTTTGGATATTATCTTCAATGTGTTTGGAAGTTCTCTGAATTTTTATGTATATATTGATGCATGTGAGATATGATCATTTATTGGTTTAAAATATGATTTTTTGGGTTTCCCCATTATTCATGATGGTCTTTTGTTTAATAACATCTATATTCATTGCGTATTCTTTCTATTTCTATCATTTTGTTTTGAGATTACTTCTTTTTTTCACATTTACTTGTGTATTTGAGGACTCCTACTTCGTATATTTATACAAACCCATTCATTGGACATAAACCAACATGATTTGTGTCTATGTATAAATTGCACTAATTTTTGAGTCATCAAAATTCATGGAGCTCGCAGAGATGGTATATCTTCTAGTTTTTATCGTATAGAGGTATAAAATGAATAATATAACAAATGGAGTTCAGTTCAGGGTTCCTAAAATTTTTTATATGTGTACCCTTACCTAGATTTTATTATAGATGGTGGTGATATTTCTTTATTTATATGTTTCCCTTCATATTATATTTACTGTAATTTCATATAGTAGCTATATTAATAAACATTCATTCTCTAAAGGTTTCAATTAAATATTTCATATTGATGTTATTTAATATATATTTGTTGTATATTTATTTTTTTTTCACTTGTATATTTTTATAGTTCAATTCATACCATATATGTTCATCCTTTGTTTGTGGTGGTCACTATCCCATTTCCTATTGGAGGTATGCAAATGGTATCATACTCAGCTTTTTATTATCTTAGGTGGGTTCCCTATCAGTTGGGTCATGCAATAATGGGTTTAGATCAATTTAAATCACAAGAATGGAGTGTGTGATATAATTATTTTGAGAATTGGTATAGGAATACTGTATAACTACGGGTTATTAGTTTAGTTTTTATAACAGTGAAAGAAACTTTGTGTGGAAACTAAAATATACCATCATAAAGACTATTAAAATGTTCAGATCAACATAGAACTATTATAAAGTAGTTGACAGGTACGGCCATGATGGCATATGCATCAAATAAAAGTTATTTGGGATTATTTATGTCATTTCAATGTCAAATCACCAAGATATTCTTAAAAAATTATGGGATCAACCAATCGAATACCATGAATTACCATATTTTATATAGATATTTGAATATTATGAGACCATAGTAGTGATTGAGCCTCATTCTGTTGATTAGTTGATTGCCGATACATCGATTTAGACACATAGATAAGAGATATTTTTATGCTATGGGTAGAGGAAGATACATGTTTTTCCTAATAAAAATATTCATGTAGAGTGTATGGTATTTCCCACTATCAAACATGACTATCCATAATTAGTATATGGTAAGGGATTTCCATTAATAGAGGTTATGAAACTCACTTTTCCAAAGGATTAGAGGATTTCGTTGGATAGAAGATATTTTCAGTGGAAGGGTCTTATGTCACATCGAAATCCTTATACCGTTTTACATTCATTCATAGGTCTCTTAATTTCTGTATCCTTACTTTAAGTCAATAGAATATCCAACATTAAATCCTATATATATGCACTCTACTATTCTTACATAAATGAAATATATTTTTTTCTTCAATGTTTGGCTTCTACAGTATGTGCCTCTTTTCCTAATTCCCTGGCATGATAGATTCCATGACCAAACACCTAATGTAATGTTATCGACTTACTAGGGATTGAGGGGTAGTTATCCCTTTTTTCAGTGTAATAAATTCCTTTGTTACAATAAATAATACTCATACCCCACAATTTTATCAGAATGAGAAGAAAAATTGAATGAAATAAGAGAGATCTAATGATTGTAAAAACCTTCTTCTCATTCACATGTACCCTACTTCTCCTTAACAAATCTCCACATATAAAAAACTAAAGAAAATAAATATAATTTAGGGTAATTGATTTATTTGAATATTTTGAAAACAAAAACTTCAAGAAATTCCATTTCCTTAATAATCCTTCTTGAATAGGAAAAAGTAATGCATCCCTCATAGTTATACCTAGGCGCCACTCACCAAATCCATCCAAGAATGATTTAACTAGGTAGAACTCACCTGAGACATCCAAGATATCCATACCTAGGTTCCACTCACCCAAACCATTTAAAATATCCATACATATTCTCCTCTCACACTAGCTATTTTAATGATCCCAACATAATAATCCCTTACAGAAGCCATCATCGAGACCCAAATTAGGGTGCTACTTTCTCATCAATTAATACAAGGAAACTACATTACAATGGTCCCATATGAGAGAACCAAATTTATATTCCTCATATTAGGGAACCAATTCACCAATATCCTATACTAGGGTGATACTTTTCTTTTTTCCCACAATACTTTGACACTTAACCCTATTAGTACACTCTATCCCCTCATCACAATAGTCCCATACAAAGGATATACTTCCCCCTCATATAATACTAGTGTTTATATAGACCACATTGTGTATTAGTGGTATTTTTTTAACAATTTTTTATATCAGGATTCAATAATGTTCAATGAAATAAATATATTTCATTTATTTCAATATATATAAGATCTTTTATGGAAATAATTTAAAATATGTTCTGATAATGTATCCATGATATCTATGATTAATGGCATAGTGAATGTTTCTTGGATAAATGGATGAAGAAGAAGAAAATAAATTCTTATTATTTTAAGTAATTACTATATATGAATAAGAGTTTATAACTCTAATTATTATTAAATTGTTCTACATGTCAAAGAATTGTAGAAATGATGAAAATTTGTTTACAATAATGTAGAAAATGATTGGATGATAAAAATTTCATCGAAATTGACACTTAAAAAAGAAAAGAGGGTTATAAATACTATAAAATTACATATATGTATGATGAAGTGTTTAAAGAAATTAAGGGAAAATATTATTTTTCATAATAGAAAAGAATAGTCTAATAAAATATAAATGTTATTACATAAGGATTTATTTTAATGTATCTGTGCAATATAAATGATAATTGCATGAGGAATGGCTAAATAAAGGGGAGTTACTTGGTATTATAGTGCTTGAAATGGGATTAGTACTATATTTCATACTTACTATATTAAAAAATATATGAATGAATATTTGACCAAAAAGATTATACAACCATTATCCACCTAATGATGGACAATATAGACTAAATATTGTTATTTAGACTTAACAATGTTTGTGATATCTCATGCATGGGAATCCATGGTATAATAGGAATGGATTTGGTTTTAATAGAGTCCACATGAGAATGAATGTCACTGAAGGAGGTGCTTGGGTGGGATTTTATAGGTGAGGAACATCCTGTGCATGGGCTTGTGTGTATAGGAGTGTTTGGGAGTTGACCCTAGTGTCAGTTCGAAGCTATAATGTGAACAAGATCATTAAAATAACATGAATAAATTGAAACAAAGATTGATGTGGCATGGATGTTTGTTTGATCTCTATTCATGTATTTAAAAATGTACACGTAGCATGTACCATCAAACATATTTAATAAAATATATCCATTTATTCTGTCATATCATATTTTACCTCCCATTAGAAGAGTTTCTTCTCTATTCATATCCAATGGTTGACATCTATTATGTTTTAAAAATTGTACTCTAACCACCATTGACCATTATTATAGAATGGTGAGGTGGTAAGGATTGATCTGAGGACATGAATTAAATATATATCTTTTAGGTATGTGATTGTTCAATGTTTATGGTAAATGTTGAGGTGATATGAAGTTATAGTTTTATGATCCTTCTAGCATGAATTTGAGCATATGAAGAACATGTGACTTTTTCCCACCCAAGTGATGTGTTTTCTCATAACAAGGCATGCCCTAAAAATCATCATCCCATAGTATTGAAAGTAGAAATAAAAACAATGAAACTATACCTCATATCCTTGATAATTCAAAGTCAAAAATATACTATGCATATTTTCTGGGATTTGAGCCAGTTGTTGAATGCTGGAAGGTGGGGTGTTCTTTCATATAATGTAAGAAACACCCAAAAAAAATACGATCCTTACACTTGTGTATTAAATTTAGATGTATTTATTTAGAAAACTAATTCATCAAAATGTATCTATTTTAAATTAAGAGGAACACAGAGTCCTAACACTCCCAGGATATGTGATGAAGGGAGTTCTATAAACCACCTTAGTTTCGCAATGATGATTTATGAACTAGTTGACATGAATAAGTAGAACCCAATATAGACTATTTCTGCAAACACATATTCAATAATTTTCTTGATGTATGGTTCCAATGGACTTACAAGTATTTCACATAGAAATAACAACCAATATACACACATACCTTTTCAATGAACCGTATTTCATGCAAGGATATTAAACCAAGATAGTGAACCTATTTATACATACTGTTACATAGAGCATATTTTTATAAAGGTATTCTTAGAAAAATATTGTTGGTATTTTGATCCTATTTTCATATTCAATAACCATATTCATTTGGTTCTCTAGGAAGAAGAAGAGGGCATGAGGCAGGTAGAATAGTGCATGAATGTATGAAGAAACACAGACACTCATATTCAAGATTTGAAATTATGAAACCTGTTTTTTAAAGGAATAATTATTTTAAAATATAAAAAAATAAAGAAAATATATATAGAACATGAAATAACAATATAAATATTTTATAAATGTGTTATGGTTTTCATCTGTGTACTATAGAAAATTATATGAAGTAAACATCACATGCAATTTCGATTTCTTGTTAATTAGTTGAGATTCATATTTCATTATAATAAGGATGAAATACTTCCTTAAACACTTGATAAACATAGAATATAATTTCAAATAATATTTCATATTTCTTATCTAATATATGGAAATAATTATAGTGGGTAACCAATACAATAACATTTTATGATATTTTATATTGGGGATGTAAGATAATATGGTTTACAATAACATGAATAGCATTAAGACTGAATGATATTATGTTTTTTCCAATCGATTAATTGATTTCTATTTATGAAAGAATTAATTGCGATGATGTCGAGATGAAATTTCATTGATTCAATAATTAAAAATGATGATTGTGATTTTTTAAGGTTAATAAAAATAGTATAGTAGAAGGAAGAATAAAGCTTTTACTAGATACATAATAGTGTTTTGATTATCATTTGGGATTAATAAGTCGAAAATATCTAGTCTATTAAATATTGATATTATTGTGACTGAAGGCATAGTAAAGAATAAACAACATCTTTCAATTATATTATGCGAAGAAGCTATAGTGTTTCTGTACCACTACTAATCAAGTTAAAATTGATGAAGTTATTGGATTGAAGAATAAGTACTATGAAATATATTAGAAGTCTCATCTAGTATAAGACATTATTAGTGTAATAAACTAGATTAAAAAATAAGGGGAAGACTTCTTCAGATTGTGTATAATGAACAATCATGGAGATGCATGTTTCTATAGGTCATCAATAGTTTAAGGACGAAGAATTATCTCTTCCCCCTCCAAATGTGTTGGCACCCACAATGTATAAATACTATTTTCTAGCCACACAACTATAACATGAGAATTCAATATAGTTGAGAATATATGAATTATTCATCACCATACATCATAATAAATAGTTTCTATTATTTTGGATTGAAAACTTGTAATAACATCATGTGATATCCTTCACTACATTTACATAATTTCATAGGATACAAAACAAATAACACAGAAGAGTCAATATCCTAATAAATCAAACAGAAAAAGGTATAAAAGAAATAATTGGTTAAAAAGTTCCTAACACTGATTAAACCCCCTATTAGTTTTCAATACAACTGAAAGTGGTTTTCTCAGTTTGTATCAAATAATGTGTACACCTATATTAGATCCTTTATATGTTTGATATTTTATTTTGAAGATTTTAGTTTATTTAATGTAATAAAATTGAATTGTGGTTTTAGTGAAGAATTATTTATATCTAATAATAATTTTATTTGTTCAAATACCATGGTGAATAGAATAATAAAATAGAATTTTTTTAAACTATAATTACCTATTAAATAATGACAAGGATGTTTGTTTATATATATAACTTTATGAAAATACAGAAAAAATAAGGATTTGAATGTAAGGAGAATGTGGATCCGGTTACCACCAAGGTAAGTCATAGCCTATCTACCTTAGTGGGATTATGAAATTAAAGGGATCTATAGGTATATGGTAACATTTATAAAAATAGTCATCTAGAAGAAGAAACTTCTATATGTGTTGAAAATGGCCAATCTACAACTTATAATGAAATATCAGTTTATATATTCAGATACATTTTAAATTGATTTCCCATAGAAAAATTCTATATTGATTTTGGTGTATTTTAATGTAGGTAGGAATAAATGACCTAGTCAGAAGAAGAAGTTAATTATTTGGAGAAATCATTACATCAACAAATTCTATGATTCTTTCTTCTCTTATGAAAGGGAATATACTTTGATGAAATAGAGAGGAATCTTGAAATATGATCCTAAAATTGGATCAATAATGTAGAATAGAAAGAAGATTTGGAAGAAAAATAAATGCACATGAATATAAATTTAAAGAAAACATTGATGTAAGGGATTTATAATTGGAAGGAAAATTAAATATGATCAAATAACTCGATTATTTTTTACAATATTTTTTAACATTCAGTAAGTGGAAACTAACAAAATAAAAATAAATTATGATGAGAATATTATGAGGATTAAAGATATGAAATTTGATTCCAATATGAATATTCTGGAATTGATATTTTAGTTAGTAAATCTTGAGTAGACACGTATTGAGATATCACAAAAGAATAAAATAGTTGTTACTACCACTTAGTGGTCACTAGATGAGTCTATTGTTAAAATACCTCCAAAATGTGACTAGAAGATTATGACTACATTTTATTATATATCTCATGAATCAAGGATGAATGAGGTTTCATTTATTCTATAATGTACTCATGTTTCAAAATTTTATTCCTAAAATAGTATATTTTGAAAAAATAAAACCTAAAAAAGTATACATGAATAAAGGTGATGAAACTCATACCATAATGTATAGGGTGGATAGGAAATATTTTCTGGAAAATGGTTCTCTATGAAGATCCCTACAATTGTTAAGGGAATCCAAAACATGTCCTTCTAATGAATTGAGAATATCAAGGCTTGTGAGCCAATCTAGGTGTTTAAACATATTCGATTACTGTCTACCGGATTATTGGTACAATCTAATAAATCCAAAATCATAATGAAGTTCCATGTCATTGTCCATAATCTCGAGGATAAGTTGGAATAAAAAATGTTTAATAAAAATATGAATCTTTAAAACATAATAAGAGTTATAGAAAATATATGTTATGTATAAAATGGTGGTGGTCATATGAATGGTGCATTATCATCTCAACATGTATCTAATGGAGATGAATAAAGAAGTACACATAATTTAGATAATGATAAGAAGAAACCATGGGATAAAATTAGAAACAATTATATGAAATATAATTATCCCATGAAGGTATCAACTAAATATAGTGGAAAGGCCTTAGATTCCAAATCCTAGAACAATAATAATTGTATAACATCCAAAATAACTATTAAGATGGATGTAACTCAAAATAATCAATGTGGAATATCCAAAGTCAATTCCAATTTACCTAATTACATGTTAGTTATATAGCGAAAATATCTACATATAATAATTAAAATGGATGATGCACAATATAAGGCTAGTAAAAAATAAAGATAAAAGACTTCACATGATTAATTCAAAGTATATGTTATGTTGTTAAAAAAAATATTTTGTTATATATGTTTTTTGTGAGAGATGTAGAAAAGATATACATATTCAAAAACATTGTTTGTCCACTCTACTCGGAAAAAATAATCCTTAAGAGGTTTAAGATTGTATCATCAATGAAGGATGTAAATAAGGAAAACTATAAACATAAACTTTCATAGGATGTTAATTTATCAATGCTACCATAAAATGAATCAGAAAAGAAGTATATATATGAAAACATTAATACTAGTGGAAATGAAGAAATTTAGTTGAGAAAAATATTTCATTCTTTATCTAAAAATTTGTGAAGCAAGAATGATCAAAATTATTCAATTAATATTTATTAATTTTTTTTCATTTAATTAATTTAATTTATGGGGAAGTATTTTATTTAGTGGGGAACATGAGAATTAGTGAGTATTTTCAATTATTAGCAGAAAATATAAAGAATTCATCAACCTTGATTGATTCCACAAATTGATTTTTAAATACAAATATGATAGAGGATCATCATTTATGAGGTGTAATTCTATGTTTTCACATCGTAGACAACATGGAAAAAGAAGATATCATCTTGGTTTGATATTATAATTGATATCATAAAAAAAGTGTGAGAGAATTATTCCACATGAGGTTTTGTATGTTTTCAAATTTTTACAGTTACAAGTTAAAGTTCCATATTAGTGTATTCTAAAAATTTCGTTATATTTAAATTAAAAATTAATAATATCTAACACTATTAAGATAATATGTATTGTTTCCGTTTAATGGGAGAAAAATGAAGAAAGATGGGTTTCCTTCTAGAATCATTATTTTATTTGGAATGAAATCTAAATATTTAAGAAGGTTCCCGAAGATCATGTGATCTGAAAAGGTATGAAATTCTTAAAATGATGAAATTAAATATCAATAATGATGAATTTAACAAACAAGGGAGTAATTATATTAATAAAATATATAATAAATGTATAATAATGAAGGTTTATAAGGAAAATTTTATTACTTTTAGCAGTTGAATGTTTTTTATCCTTGAACTGTAATGATTGCGGGAGTTTCAAGTTGATTATTATTATAAATTTTTGAAATATGAATTAAGTATATTCAGCCTAAAATAATAGTGGACACACCTTAATTATAGGTTTATGAGTTATCATTTCATGTGGTGTAAAGATCACTTCACAATGGATTGTTTTTTTGACATAATAAACTACTCATATTTACTACATTGAGTATGGATCACATAGAAATGGAGTGAAATGATAGGTGAAACATCGATTAATTAAGGATTTATATTCATTTACCATGAATTTGGTGTTTCTTGAAAAAAAAGGGATAATGTGAAATGACTGTTTGAAAAATTTAATGGGAGAGATTCACATATGAACACATTCATATGTAATGAACATTGATGGTATTTCTAACAAATACAAAGGGAGAGATTATAGAGACACAATATGTTTGAGTAGGTATTTCATGAAAAAGATAACTTTTGGTTTTAAATAGTGATAAATGAAATATATGTATTTCATTTATGTAAATATTTCAAAGTAATTTCAATAAATTAAGTTACTCTATGTTCTCATTAAGTATCCAAGATATCTATGATTTATGACATAGTGGATGTTAGATATCCATGATTCCTTGGTTGGATTTATGTTCAACGTGAGGAATCAAGTTGTAAGGGAATGATTTTTGGAGCTTATTTTATTATATCTTTTGAGATATAATGTTATTGATAGGTGTCAATAAGTGGGAGGGTTGAGTTCTTTTTTATAGTGGAGGATGAGGGGTATTATTGTAAATGTCTGAAAAAATATTTCCACCCACGTTTTTTCCATGTAGAGTAGATCTAATAATGATCCTAATTAAATAAAAGGGAGATTAGGGTTATAATATTTCTATATAATGTCTCTTGGTAAATGATTTAGGTATTTTTGGGACATATGTTAAAGGTTTATTCAGTTATTAAGCTAATTTCTCCTTAATTATTGAAATAAATTTTAATTACACACACTAATAGTTTTGGTCCAAACAATAAATTGAAATTATTATCAATTATATATTATTTTTAAAAAAAGTATTAAATAAAATTTTCAAAATTCTAATCACTGATTTGGTAGAAATTAATTTAAATTTATACCCATAGACGGGATGACAATGCAGGTTTTTAATGTAAAAATATTTAATAGTTTGAGAAGTATTTATATCATATTTAAAAGTGAAATTGATTAAAATGTACTATATTTTATTAATTTGTGTATATTTTATAAAATTATTCTTTATAAAAAATTATTAATATAATTTATCTCTAAAAATAAATTAGAAGAAAAAGTAGTTTTGAATTAAAATTTTTTATTTTTCAATATTCATAAAAAATGAAATGTGACTAAAAATATACCAAAAATTCACCCTAAAAAATATTTTATTTTTTAATTTGTAAAATTAATTTCATTTTGACATATTTTATTTATAAAAGTTCCCATATTTTTATTTTCAATAGTTTTTCCACTAAATGTGGTAATATTTCTTATATAAAAATATAGGTTTTATGTGTAATTTTGGGTTTCTTCCTATCTAATTCCTATAAAATATTTTCAAGGAATGTTAAAAATATTTTACTGAATATATAAAATATATATTTCATTAATATAATTCACAAAAATTATCTAATTTAATTTATGATGATAAAATTACTGTGTGAGCATTGAAGATGTTTTAAAAAAACCATTTTTATTCAATAAGTTGTTATATTCATTTATAATCAATTTTTATCTGATGAATACGACCAGGTATTTTTATAAGTTATTTAATTATATTAATAAATTCTGAATTATAAGCTAGGTTGTATATTATTATATGAAATAATAATATTTTTAATAGTATATTAATGTTTAGTAAAACTCAATCTTCTCTGTTACACAAGACATCGAAGAAGGTTAGTCTTGAATATAATGTAAGATGACCTCAGTACTCCCTATATATAAAGTTAAACTTTATGTTTTGTTTAGTTCATGTTTTACATGGTTTTATATATAATTCAATCCAAATTAAACGGTTTAATATCAAAAACTATTTTTAATGTTGTGAGAAATGTAAAATATCATAAAATAATAATTAATTCCAAAGAACCATTTCACAAAATATTAGGGTGTTATTGTTCTTTCCATTCATGGTAGGGAGGGATGTAGAAAAGGAGAAAAATATCAATGGTGTGTGTGTAATAAGGTTTTTAATCCCATGAATCATTAAAAAAATTTATACTATTATGTTAATATTTGGAAACCCATACATGAATTTAGGGAACCAAAGTTATATTTTATTCTAATAAAGAAATAATTTTGGTCTCATTCGTTTAATTAATTTTTAAGAATGATTCATTCAATTATTTATTTACCTAAGAGAAACATAAATATCCTTTATTTATAAATTTAATAATAAATATCATAGGAATCAATAACACACATGTTTTTTTATAAATTCATTTCTATTCATAAAAATTGATCTCTTATAAAAACAACATTTTGTTTTGTCAAGAACAATTTTATTGAAATTAAATTTAAATTTATATAGAAGTTATTTCATTGAAAATGATTTTCCATATTTTAACTAGTCATATTCAAATTTTTAAATAAAATTACGATTTAATTTTTTTTCATAAAAATAATAAATGATTGTAAAAAATTGAGTTTTGACAAAAAATATAAATTAGTTAAAAAGTTAAATTACGGGGAAAATGACAAAAATATCTCAAAATGAATCCATTATCTATGTGTATGAGTGGTGTCTTGAACAAAATACCCATTATACATTATATTCCACTATTGGATCCAATATTCATTGAATGTGACTACATTTAATACAATGTAATGCCTATTTTTAAAAAATGTCATCCATTTCACTTATAAAATATTCCCTTCACTATGAAACTTATACTCACATATAAAATGTATTCATTTGAACATCATCTATATAAATACATCATTTAAACACTATGTCTCATCATAGTGGTCTTGGTCTCACTAAAAGACCAATCTAAGAAGACTCAAGGGGTTGTCCTGTGGTGTAAGATGAGAACTCCTAATAAATCATTTTTTATTTCTCTTCTTTTCATGATTCTTGTAACTAAAAAATTATAATATTAAAAAATAATTTCATAAATATAAATATTATAATAAATTTTTTTATATATTTGAAATAATTTTTTTTCTACGTTCCTCCCAACCATTTGAAAAATGGAAACATCACTCCAGCTATGTGTGATCTACCACCTCCATGAATGTTGTATTTCGTCTTCAACAACACCAAACATGGTTGTCTATAAAAATATATTTAACGAATATATATGTTATTAAAGTTTATTATATTTAACTTTTTTATTTTTTAATGGTAAAAAAATTATTATTCATTATAAGGTAATAAGTTGATATTGTTAAATTACCAAAAACAGGTTATCCAAGGATTATATTCATACAAACCATACCTATAATTTCTATCAAATGAAAATGGGTACAAAAAAATAATTTATAAAAATGATTTTAAAATTACCTTTTAATATATTAATTATTACAGTTTTATCAAATATTTCTGTTGACTTCCTCCATTTTGAAACACAAATGAATAATTCAAAATTACAAGCATCAGATGATAAAAATAATAATTTAATACCTAATATATAATTAATTAATGATTAAAATTGAATAATTTTAAAGAAAATATGTATGAATAAGGTTATAAAATATTTTATTATGATTTTTATTTTTATCATATAGTATTTTATGTTACTATTGTGAAATTAGGGATTAAAAGGAAAGGCATATTGTCTCAATTTCCCTTCTTTGAGATGTTTTTCATATTTTTTTTTGCACAATTTCATTTAAAAGGTGTACATAATTCTTATATGAAAATGGATATCGTGAATCTATTTAAAATCATGTTATTTTAAGTTTCATTAAAATTTCATACCTTCATAGGGTTTTGATTCAAATGATACCAATAATGTAATGGTTTATTTTCTAATCCACATTCCTATTGGATAGAAATAATTCCCTTATATAAAAGTTTTATATATTTTTCTAAAATAAATCCTTATAAATACTTTTATTATTCTTTTAGGTAACTTTAAAGTTTCATTTTATTTCTATACAAATGTTTATAAATGAATATTTTAAACTTGTTCTTCTCTGGGAATTATTTTTACATTCTTTACAAAATATGGAAAATAATGTTTTTTCTTATAAATTTATATAAAACAATTTCCCATACATAATGAACATACATATATATTGATATTACATTGAAATTATCCATGGTTTCTAAAAAACAAAATCTTTTTTTTTTGAATTTTTAGTTTTCAAAAGTTAATAAAAGGAAAAGATATTTCTTATTATTGTCAAAAAAATCAAATGAATTTATTTGGTATATTTTAACGAATGTAAACATTTTTTAATGATTATTTTACTTCCATAGGGTTATACTATAATTATACCATCCACTATAATTATTGATATTTCAATTGATAAAGTCATTATATTTATTTAATAAACTAAAATGGAATTCCAAATATGTGATATTTCAGTAGATATGTTTATTCATCACTAATACATGTTGATTATGAGTTATATTATGTACTCCAAACCTAATTTTAGGAATACATTGGATTTAATTTTTGATGGAGGATGGGTAATTATATATCACATTAATGAATTAATGGGTATCATATGAAGCACTAGCATAGGTATTTGGTTTATGCATTACCACTTTTGTATGATGCATTGGAATGATGGAAGGATAATATGACTGATGTATTGGAATGGGTAATTGAAGGTATATAAAATTTATTAGTATAAGGACTTGATGGTAGGTAATATATATTATAAGGAGGCCTTGAAATAATGATTAAGATGTATGATATTATACATTCCACCATAATGAAGTCAGTTATTATTATCGATGTGAGTTTTATATAATTATGTTATTTGTAAATATATTTTTCTCTTATTATTGTGGATATGGTATAAGGCCCCAGTCTTAAACCTTACTTAATCTTGAGTTATTACAAGATTACGCATTTATGATCTTTTCAGGTTTAGAGTTTTAGAAAATTAGATCATAAAACTTGCATTATGTTCCACATTTAAACAAAGTGGTTACATAAAGATAATATTCATTTTTTCCCATCAACGGAAACATATTTAAAATAAAACATGGATTCTTTCTTGACACTTCCCTGACATTATCATCATATCATGTACCATTCCCTTGACCTGTGAAAAAAACATTTCCAAAAACATGGGATGAGCATAAAAAGCTCAGTATAGGTTATAAAAATATGGAACGGAAACATGAGTTCATATATACATAAGAATGAAATCATACTTTACCCATAAAACATAAGCAATTTAACATACCTCATCAAATCATGAATAAATCATAGAAATCATAAGACATAAAGGTAACTTGAGGCATTCATAACATTATTACGTAGGGAGTAACCCTCTTGGTTACGTTTGGAATACCCATCAGAGTATATTCCCTAAATCGCTTCAGAGAAAACTTAAAGTTTCACTCCTTCGCGTTACCCAATGCATTGGAGAGCTATATCGGGCTCACCCACCCTTAGTTTATCACGGAACCACCCGTCTTTATAATAATGTCCAAGAACCACAACATAATCGTATCACATAAAATATGCATAAAAGAAACATAATATTTCTAACTTTCAATCACAAGATATCAATAAAACACATTGATATAATAAAAAAATTATGAAAACCATTTTCAATACCAAAATAATATAAAAGTAAATCATGGCATTTATTTTTCTTTTAAAAATAAGCTATGGCTTGTAGAGGAAGCTGAAACGCAAATAATGGTCATGGCGGCGGAGAAGTCGTTGTCGTCGAACATGTACGACAAAAAAACATTCCCTTTTGTCGTTTAGTAAATGTTTCATATAAAAAAGATCCCTTTTGAATAAATGTAAAAGTGAAAGGGTTTTATACACCGTATAAAATAAGGTTGTGTATAAAACAAAATATGCCTCAATGAAAGGAGATTGAGACGAAGTCCCATACCTCGGGTCCGACTTGACTCGATCGTTCTTTAATCTCCTAAATAATAAACTTGAGTTAATTTCTACTTGCTTAATAACCCTTTTTCAAGTTCATTTTTTCTTTTATATCACTTATTACCATGTCATGAACACTATGTAATTATTTTAGTTAATAACAGTCGTTTTAACGATCATTGGTACTTGAGTCAAAATATGCTCTTTATAATTACAAGTTGTTCATGGATCCATTATATCAAGAGTTATAATAATGATGTATATATCATATATATCATATATATACAGTATATACATGCATTTATAATATTATATAATCATTTAGAGGTAAGAAATGAAATGCACCATTCATGGAGATGGTAAACTGTACGTACGCATTAACACTACTTTCATTTCTATTTAATATTTCATAGAATGGAATCCTAATGATATAAAAGTATATTTTAAGTCTAGTGTAATATCATATATAATATCATAACTCCATCCTTTTTACGTCCCACATATGGTATTAACGAATCAAATCACTTTGAGGGGGCGGTAGTCCGCACTTCCTTAAATGAAGATATCGCGTTTACCCGTATTGGAAACCCTAAAGGTATGCCCAAAATGAAAAATAAAAAAGCTTAAGGAAAACATAAAAATATTATATATCATATAAAAATATAGTTTCATCTTAATGGCAACCTTTGAATGTGTTAAAAGAATGTTTAACAATCATCATTTCGGGAGACAGAAATTCGCCATCCACAGAAACAGTATGTTCATTAACCATTAGATGTAGGTGTGTGTAAGTGTAGCTTGAATACTTCTTATAAAAACATCCTATTATATTTAATATACTGGATTTGTTACAAAATAAATTAATAAAAAGTGTTTAGGGGGTTGGAGAAGCAAAATAAAACAAAAAGGACTCAAGTGAAGACATTACCTTAAAATGGGACAACTCTCTTTGGTTTGAGATCAAAAGATTCCTTGGGAATACTTATGCCCAAAGTGAGCCTTCAAGGAGTAAGGTAGGGATGTTTAGAGACAAAATGGTCAGGGTTTGGCCGAGTCAAAGGCTTTGGAAGTGTGGGTAAGGAGGTAGAGGTGGGGGCCTTTTATAAGAGGAGAGGAGGGGCACTCTTGGAAAGTAAGGAAATGTTACTTTATTTTAAAATGATTTTCGGATTTAAAAGGTCCCACATTGATATAATTCGAGTATAAGGTGATATGGGTTCGAACTAAACCCATCCAATAGGTTTTGGACATGTATAGGTCTTAGATTTTACATTATCTTTCCATTTTATTTAAATCGTCAAATAATGAGGTAATCGCTACATCATCATGGTGTCATAAATAATTTAATTTAGTTAATGTCTAAAAATATTAAAAAATTACTAGGATTAATGAAATATTTTTATATTTCCAATGAATATGTATATTCAAAAATTGGACCTATATAACCCCATGTAAAAATTGTTTTAGTAAAATAACTCATGTTTGTGTCATTTTTAATTTAACATTAAATAAAAGGTTATTTATGTCATTTCCCAACCAAAGTGGCTCCATGGGGTCCCCAAGTTGAACCATGGATTTTTTTGGATGGCCATGACACATCCAATGAGGGTAGGACATGTGTCAAGCTCATCTCATATTATTAAAACATTATTTTTACCTTAATCTACACTAATTACCTCTAATCGCGATTAAAAACATAATAAGTTACTATTCACCAAAAAAATTATTTTAATCCCATTGAACCACATTTAAATTCTTAATTACAACCATGTATATCGGATTTTTTGAAAATCAGAACACAAAGATGGAAAATGTTTATTTAGATGGAAGAATCAGTTTTTATAAGTACCACTTAGTGGTTTCACTATTATTCAAAAATTGATGTTTTTCAGAAAATTAAAAAAAAATTACCCTAAGCTATATTTGAATTTCCGAATTCAAAAAAGATGTCTATTTTAAAAAATTAAAAACATATAAGTTGCATTTATTAATTTAATAATTAATTACCATTGTCAGAGCAAATAGCGTATTTTTATGAAACAATAAGTATCAAACGATTGACACTAGTTTAAGTCCAATTTCAAAGTGAAATTGATTCCAACGACCACTATTCCATTAAATGGTAAAAATATATTCTAATTTCACTTTAAAACCACTTAAAAAGATAATCTAATCATATAAATAAATTAGATAAAAAGCAGTTTTGATGTCAAATGTAGTATTTTTCACTATTCATTAAAAAAAGTGAACATTGTCAGAAAAATACCAAAAATTTACACAAAGTAAATTTTGATATCCCTATCACAAAGAATAATTTTTTTTTTGACATATAGAGCTTATAAAATTTCAAAATATAGATTTAAAATATGGTTCTCCATCAAAAGGCAGTAAAACAGTCTTTTAAAAATATTAGTGTACTCCACGCTTAAGATTGGATTTATTCTCCTTTTAAGCCTCTAAAACACTATCTAATTCATTAATAGACATAGATAAAAATATCTATTATTAATTACTTAGTTGGGATGTTACATCCTTCCCCCCTTTAGAAAATCGTGTCCCCGCAATTTATTTACTTATCGAATAAGTGGGGGTATTTAGCCCTCATTGCATTTTCAGATTCCTATGTTGCCTCTTCAATCATGTGGTTTTTCCACAAAACCTTTACCTGATGAATCACCTTATTCCGAAACACCTGCTCCCTGTGGTCAAGAATCTGAACCGGTTGTTCCTCATAAGATATATTCTCTTCCAACTGAACTACCTCTGGACTCAAAACATGAGTTGGATCTAGAATATACTTTCTCAACATCGAAACATGAAAAATATTGTGTACCTGAGATAAACTAAAACGTAAATCCACTTGGTAAAAAACTGATCCAACTCTCTCTAGAATTTCATATGGTCCAATGAACCTTGGTCTCAGCTTTTCTTTCTTACCAAATCGCATCACACATTTCCAGGGTGATACTTTGAAAAAAACATGATCACCTACCTCAAAAGAGAGATCTTTCCTCCTGTTGTCCGCATAACTCTTATGCCTGGTCTGAGCTGTTCTCAGTTGTTTCTGTATCAGCTGAACTTTTTCGGCCAACTATTCTACCAATTCTAGTCCTATAAAATTCCTTTCACCAACTTCATCCCAAAAAGCTGGAGTTCGACACTGTTTACCATATAACGCCTCTAATTGTGCCATCTGTATACTGGAATGAAAACAGTTATTATATGAAAACTCAACAAAAGAAAGATGTTGGTCCCAACTTCCCTGATAATCCATTGAACAAGCTCGTAGCATATCCTCCAAAGTCTGAATTATTCGTTCTGACTGCCCATATGATTGAGGATGAAATGTTGTACTAAAATGTAATTAAGTACCCAACGACTTCTGAAGGCCCTTCCAAAAGTTAGAAGTAAACCTAGGATCACGATCAGATACAATGGATAGAGGAACTCCATGAAACATGAATATCTCTTTAAGGAAAAATTGATAAAGTTAATCTAGAGAGAAAGTATCTTGAATAGGAAGGAAATGAGCAGATTTAGTCAAGCGATCAACAATAACCCATATTGAATTATTACGATGTCTTCGGTAATCCCACAATAAAGTCCATGGATATATTCTCCCATTTCCACTCTCACACTGGTAAAGGCTGAAGCATCCCTTTCGGTAACTTCCGCTCTTCTTTAACCTACTGACAAGTCAAACACTTCACAGTAAAATCAGCAATATCTCTTTTCATTCCATCCCACTAGTAATACTCCTGCATATCACTGAACATCTTAGTACAGCTCGGATGAACTAAAAATAGAGAACTATGAGCTTCACATAACAACTCTCTCTTCAATTGTGAATCACAAGGCACACACAATCTCTTCCCAAATATCAAAAAAAAATCATTATCAATGTTGAATTCAGGAAACTTACCCTTCTGAACCAGCTCTACCTTTTTCTGCAACTCACTGTCTAGCTTTCTGTGCTTGCTTGATTCTGTCTGATAGAGAAGATTTCACTGATACCTGAAATAAAATAGAAGGACATCCTCCACCAACAACTTCTATGCCAAAGTTCATCAAATCCTTAACCCAAGGATCTCATTCCAAACGTATCATTGTTAATGAAGAATTACTTTTTCAACTCAAAGCATCAACCACTTTATTTGCTTTTCCCGGATGGTAATGAATTGTACAATCATAATCCTTGATTAATTCTAGTCATCTCCTCTGTCTCATGTTCAATTATTTTTGAGTGAATATATACTTTAAAAATTTGTGATCAGTCTATATTTCACACTTTACTCCATACAAATGACGCCTCTAAAATTTTAAAGCGAAAAAATAGCAGCTAATTCCAAATCATGTGTAGGGTAATTTACCTCATGAGTTTTCAACTGACGTAAAGAATAAGCAATTACCTGATCATTCTGAATAAGGACACAACCAAGTCCTTTCAATGAAGCATCATTGTAGATAACAAACACACCATTCCTGGAAAGAAGTTCCAAAACTGTATCATTCACCAATCTTCTTTTCAACTCCTAAAAACAATAATCACATTGTTTTGTCCAGATAAACTTAACACCCTTCCGAGTTAGCTTAGTCATTGGACTAGATAACCGTGAAAAATTTCTAAAAATCCTTCTGTAATAGCCTGCCAAACCAAGGAAGCTACGAATCTCAGTTACATTTGTGGGTCTTGGCCATTCTTCAACATCCTTTGTTTTTGCAGGATCAACAGTTATCCCATCTTTAGAAACAATATGACCAAGGAATGAAATTTTTTGCAACCAAAACTCACGCTTGCTGAATTTCCCATACAATTTATTTTCTTTCAAGGTTTGAAAAACAACCCTTAAATATCTTTCATGATCTTCTTTACTTTTAGAAAACACCAATATATTATCAATGAAAACAACCACAAACTTATCCAAGAACTCATGGAAAATTCTATTCATTAAGTCCATGAATACAGAAGGTGCATTGGTTAGCCCAAAAGGCATTAATAAAAATTCATAATGTCCATATCTTTTTCGAAATGCAGTCTTCAGAACATCTGCTTCCTTTACTTTCAACTGATGGTACCTCGATCTCAGGTCAATCTTTGAAAAAGACTGAGCTCCCTGGAGCTGATCAAACAAATCATCGATATGAGGCAAAGGATATTTGTTCTTAATAGTGATGTTATTCAAGGCTCTATAATCAATGAAAAGTCTCATAGAACCATCTTTCTTTTTAACAAATAAAACAGGAGCACCCCATGGTGATGTGCTAGGTTGAATGAAACCTTTCTCTAATAAATCATTCAATTGCTCCTTCAACTCTAAAAGGTCAATTTGAGCCATTCGATAATGGGGTTTTGAAATTGGCTTAGCATCAGGAACTAAGTCAACAGTAAACTCAACTTCCCGATCTGGTATTATTCCAGGCAACTCATCAAGAAAAAACATCAGGATACTCATTTACCACATGCACATCATTAATATGAACAGTTCCTTTATTTTCAATGATGTGTGCAATGTAACATTAATTTCCATCTTTTAAAAGTTTCTCAGCCTCTTGATATGTTATCAACAGTAAGGGTTCATTCTTCTACATAAACTGAAAGTCATTCTGAAAAGAAACTTCTTTAGTTCTACAGTCAATCTTATCATGGTAAATAGAGAGCCAATCCATACCCCGTATAACATCAAACTCTACTAGAGGTAAAACAATAAGGTTTGCAAGTAGGTTCTTTCCACGGATAAGGATAGAAAGATTCTTATAAATTATTTTTGCCTCAACATTTCTCCCAGGTGTTTTTACCACAAGTTCAGGAGTGATTTCTTGAGATGGTATTCCCATTTTACAAGAAAAGGTTTCAGAGATGAAAGAATGTGTAGACCTCGAATCAAACAACAAACTAGCATAATCTGAAAAAACAAACAATTTACCTGATACAACTTCATTTGACAGCCCGACATCTGATGAAGTAGTTGCAAAGGGTTTCACCACCCCTTTCTTCTTGTAGTCTAACTGCTTCCCATCACTCAAGATCTTTGTCGAACACTCGTTTGCATAGTGACCCATCTCATTGCACTTAAAACATTTCACTAATTGTAAATCAAATTTGGTCTTACCATCACCCTGATCCTTTTTAGTGCAATCAAGAGCCTTATGTCCCATCTTACTGAATAGGTAGCACTTTCTAGAATTCAGAAGACATTCCCTAGCAAGCCTTTTCCAACATTTATCACAAAATGGAACCTTAGTTTTCTTACCATCAGACCTTTTTGAAGAATTCATTCCTTTCTCCTGCCACCTCGGTCTCTTATTCTACTAGTTGTTATAGAACACTTGATCATCGGAAAACTCCATTTCCACCTTCTCAGCACATCGAACAAGCCTTTAATAACTTTCAAACTCACAAGAAGCTAATTCCCTTTGATATTTTGGCTTTAATCCTGAGTAAAAATTATTGAGTTTACTATCAAGGTCTCGGATAAAATTTGGAGCATACCTTGCCAATTGAGTGAACCTTTCTTCATAGGAAGCCACTGAGTCCTCCTCTTGCCTCAATTCCAGGAATTCTATTTCCATCATAAGTCGAACATCCTTAGGAAAATACTTCTCATGAAACATACCTTTGAATTCATCCCAGTCGAGAGCATCAATCTCATCAGCATCCCTGATATTTTTAACCATCGAAAACCACTGATCTGCTACAACCTCCAAATGGTAAATAGAAAGACTAACATTTTGATTGTCTGAACACCCCATGACATCGAAAATATTCTCCAGTTCTTTAATCCACCCTTCAGCTGGAACAGGGTCAGATAATCCTCTAAATGATGGGGGATGTTGCCTCATGAAATGTTCAACCCCTGACATGTTCCTCTGCAGTTGATTAGGCTGATCTCGTGCATGGATACCACCACCATTTATCGCTTGAGTCAACTACTCCATTTCTGCAACAAACTGTTCAGTTCCAATTCTAACCATCTCAGGATGTTGATTTGGAAGGTTATTTCCTTCTGTATGCCTTTCTAGCACTGCTTCCCTGTTTCCTCTGAAAAAAAACCATTCTGAACAAACATGTCTTAGATGAAGCAACATGGTAATATTCAAATGCTATATCATTTCAATTTGACCATAAAAAAATATTTTTGGATAATAATTTAATAGAATTCTAACTCCTAAATTTATCTAAACCGACCTCTGATACCAACTATAAGGACCAAGCCTTAAACCTTATTTAATCTTGAGTTATTACAAGATTACACATTTCAGATCTTTTTAGGGTTAAAGTTTTAGAGAATAAGATCATAAAACTTGCATTACAATCCACATTTAAACAAAGTGGTTACATAAAGATAATATTAATTTTTTCCCATCAACAGAAACATATTTAAAATAAAACATGGATTCTTTATTGACACTTACTTGACACTATCATCATATCATGTACCATTCCCTTGACCTGTGAAAAAAAAAATTTCAGAAAACTTGGATGAGCATAAATAGCTCAGTATGGGTTATAAAAATATGGAAAGGAAACATGAGTTCATATATACATAAAAATGAATTCATAATTTACCCATAAGACATAAGCACTTTAACATACCTCATCAAATCATGAATAAATCATAAGACATAAAGGTAACTTGAGGCATTCATAACATTCTTATGTAGGGAGTAACCCTCTTGGTTATGTTTGGAATACCCATCATAGTATATTCCCTAAATCTCTTCGGAGAATCCTTAATGTTTCAATCCTTCGTGTTACCCAATGCATTGGAGAGCTATATCGGGCTCACCCGCCCTTATTTTATCACGGAACCACCCGCCTTCATAATAATGCACAAGAACCACAACATAATCATATCACATAAAACATGCATAAAGGAAACATAACATTTCCACCTTTCAATAACAAGATATCAATACAACACATTGATATAATAAAAACATTAGGAAAACCATTTTAAATACCAAAATAAAAGAAAAGTAAATCATGGTATTTATTTTTCTTTTAAATAGTAGGTATGGCTTGTAGAGGAAGCCGAAACTCAAATAATGGTCACGACGGCGGAGAAGTCATTGGCGTTGCATACGTATGAAAAAAAATATTCCCTTTTGTCGTTTAGTAATTGCTTCATATAAAGAATAATATTTTTGAATAAACATAAAAGTCAAAGGGGTTTATACACCGTATAAAATAAGGTTGTGTATAAAACAAAATATTCCTCAATGAAAGGAGATTGAGACGATGTCCCATACCACGGGTCCGACTTGACTCGATCGTTCTTTAATCTCGTAAATAATAAACTTGAGTTAATTTATACTTACTTAAGAATCATTTTTCAGGTTCATTATTACTTTTATATCACATATTACCATATCATGGACACTATGTAATTATTTTAGTTAATAACGTTCGTTTTAACGATCATTGGTACTTCAGTCAAAATATGCTCTTTATAATTACAAGTTGTTCATTTATCCATTATATCCAGAGTTATAATCATGATGTATATATCATATATATCATATATATCCAGTATATACATGGATTTATAATATTATATAATCATTTAGAGGTAAGAAATGAAATGCACCGTTCATGGAGACGGTAAGCCGTACGTACGCATGAACACTACTTTCATTTCTACTTTGTATTTTATAGAATGGAATCATAATTCTATAAAGGTATATTATAATTCCAGTGTAATATCATATATAATATCATAACTCCATCCTTTATACATCCCACAAATGGTATTAATGAATCAAATCACTTTGAGGGGGCGGTAGTCCGCACTTCCTTAATGAAGATATCGCGTTTACCCATAATGGAAACCATAAAGGTATGCCCAAAATGAAAAATACAGAAGATTAAGGAAAACATAAACATATTATATATCATATATAAATATAATTTCATCTTAATGGACACCTTTTAAGGTGTTAAATGAATATTGAACAATCATAGTTTCGGGAGGAAGAAATTTTCCATCCACGGAAACAGTATGTTATTTAACCATTAGATGTAGGTGTGTGTAATTGTAGCTCGAATACTTCTTATAAAAACAACCTAGTATATTTAAGATACTGTATTTGTTAGAAAAGAAATGAATAAAAAGAGTTTTGGGGGTTGGAGAAGAAAAATAAACCAAAAGGACTCAAGTGAAGACATTACCTTAAAATCGGGTAACTCCCTTTGGTTTGAGCTCAAAGGCATCCTTGGGAAGGCTTCTACCCAAAGTGAGGCTTCAAGGAGTAAGGGAGGGATATGGAGATACAAAATGGTCATGGGATGGCCGTGCCAAAAGCTTTGTATGTTTGGGTATGGAGGTAAAGGTGAGGGACTTTTATAAGAGTAGAGGTGGGGCACTCTTGGAAATTAAGGAAATGTTACTTTATTTTAAAATGAGTTTCGAATTTGAAAGGACCCACATTGATATAATTCGAGGATAAGGTGATAAGGGTTCGAACTCCAGACATCCAAAAGGTTTTGGACATCATTAGGGCTTATATTTTACATTATCTTTCCATTTTATTTAAATCATCAAATAATGAGGTAATCACTGCATCATCATTGTGTCATAAATAATTTAATTTAGTTAATGTCTAAAAATTATAAAACAACTAATATGATGAATGAAATCATTTTATCTTTCCAATTAATATTTATAGTAAAAAATCTGACCTGTATATCCCCATGTAAAAATTGTTTTAGTAAAATAACTCATGTTTGTGTCATTTTTATTTTAACATTAAATAAAAAGTTATTTATGTCATTTCCCAACAAAAGTGGCTCCATGGGGTCCCCAAGTTGACCCATGGATTTTCATGTCCGGCCATGACACATCCAATTAGGGTAGGACATGTGTCAAGCTCATCTCATATTATTAAAACATTATTTTTACATTAAACTACACTAATTACCTCTAATCACGATTAAAAACATAATAAGTTACTATTCACCAAAAAATTATTTTAATCCCATTGAACCACATTTTACTTCTTAATGACAACCATTTATGTCAGATTTTTTGAAATTCAAAACAAAAATATGGAAAAATTTCATTTAAATGGAAAAATCAGTTTTTATAAGTTCCACTTAGTGATTTCACTATTCATCAAAAATTAATGTTTTTCAGAAAATTACCAAAAATTCACCCTAAGATATATTTGATATTCATAATTCAAAAAATGATGTATATTTTACAAAATTCAAAACATATAAGTTTCCTTAAATAATTTAATAATTAATTTCTGCTGTCAGAGCAATTAGGGTGTTTTTATGAAACAATCATTATTAAAAGATTGACACTAGTTTAAGTCCAATTTCAAAGTGAAATGAATTCCAACGACCACTATTGAATTAAATGATAAAAATATATTCTAATTTAACTTTAAAACCAATTCAAAAGATAATCTAATCATATAAATAAATTAGATTAAAAAGCAGTTTTGATGTAAAATGCAGTATTTTTCACTATTCATTAAAAAATGAACATTGTCAGAAAAATACAAAAAATTTACACAAAGTAAATTTTGATATCCCAATAATAAAGAATAAGTTTTTTTGACATATAGAGCTTATAAAATTGTCAAAATATAGATTTGGAATATGGGTTTCCATCAAATGGCAGTAAAACAATCTGTTAAAAATATTAGTGAACTCAATGCTTAAGATTGGATTTATTCTCCTTTTAAGCCTCTAAAACACTATCTAATTCATTAATAGACATAGATAAAAATATATATTATTCATTACTTACTTGGGATGTTACATATGGAATATTTGATTTATATTTATTTTTAACATACTAATCACATCATTTGTATTTTGGGATTTTTTTTTTCTATTCCACCTATTACTGACCATCTAATATCATAAAATTTGTTTTAATTACCTTTACATAGAAACCAACAAGATAAATCTTAATGATTTTATAGATATATAAGAATTAATTTAAATGACCTTAATGGAATTTTATGTAATTGTTATGTTTTCAAATGAAATATGTGAATCATTTATGAAATAGTATCCTAATAATACTAAACTATTGGAACATATGTGATATAAACCATTGATTTAAATATAAATATATTAGAATAAACATTGTTTCTATGTTACTGGAGTTGGGTTTGTTACAAAAATGATACATCTTCCACTAGAATATTTCTATATAGTTTTTGACTGTGATGAATTCTACTTCTTCTTCTAATGTCACATAGTAGCAAGGCCCACTTTAATTTTCATGAAACCCCTTCATACAAACACTAATTTCATAATCTCCATAATTAATGATATTATTTTGAATATATGATTTTAGAATATTACTGAATATATTCAATGAACATCATGAGAAAATTATTTAATCCTCTTCATGAAATTTTTTATTTAAAATGATTGTTCAAAATATAATTTTAAATATAAAATTAAATTAGTGAAGTCTATGTACTATTTTTGAACATGTTTTTCTTTTTCCAACTTATTATTATTATTTTAAAATTCATATTTGGGATATTGTAGTGTGACTGAATATATTTTAGTGTGACCATATAATTACACTATATCCAATTAATTTCTTATTCACAATAAACTATTTCTCTATTTTGATAACTAGTTTGTTCACTTTATTATATAAAAAATCAAATTATTTAATATTATAAAATTTATTTAACATATTTAGATTTTTTAAAATAGGTAATTATATTTTGAATAAAAAGTTCATAACTCATTCTTTAAAAAGAAGAATTCTTAAAAAATCACTATGTCTAATGTCAAAGTCAGATCATGAGTCATACAAATCTCCTGAAAGTTTTTATGTGGTTCATAAAAATTTATAACCCCATGAAAATTTATTATCTAGAAGTATCACATGACGTAAAATTCATACGACGCACATATGAGGTTCTAATAAGAAAGTCAAATGTTTCCACCAAATCCATTCCCCGATGTCATATAGATCCCCAAGGTTATACAATGAAGTCGTCCACATGCATAAAAGTCTTACATGTTTCCTTAGAAATAAAATAATATGTTTAAATTCATATTTAATAATATAAATTTTAATACACATGCTTCAATGTAATTGGAATCCCGAGGAGTTTTTGAAATTTCCAAAATTCATACAGAATCATCACTCATTTTTCATTTTCATCCTTAACTCCAAAATGATGGGATTATATATATTATTTATATATCAACATAGAAATATATTTAAACCACTCTAAAAAAATATAAACATTCACCACACATAAAAAAATATTATATAATGTGATTTTGAATATGATTTATACATTAAAAAAAATGCAAGTAAATATAACATATCCTCTTCAAAACTCACCGAAACATATTTCTGTATAATTTTTATGTTTATAGGGGAACTTATTCATTCTAAAAATTAATAAAATTCATTTCATGTCTTCCAAAATAACTATCAAGATATTTTTCTTCTCATAATTTTATTAACTGAAATCTTTTCCTAACAATATTCCAATTTTTTCAACCAAGAAATGTAAATCACTAAAAAAACTCATAAAACATATAAATGAATCAACAATCAATAATTATAATCATAAATAATGAAAATCATTATAGAATAGAAAAATAATTAATAATAATTTTGTGCTATTTATAAAATAGTAATTTACACACATAGCTTCTTTAAACCTAATGCACTTGATTTATCTAGATGAAATGATGCCATATGAAAATTGATTTCATGATAGACCACATATTTTTTAATAAATAATTTATTAGAACAATTGTCAAACCCACAACATTTAAATATCTCTCAATTGAATTTATAATAAATAAAATCTTATATGTGAATCAAAAAATTGTGTAATTAGTTTACACATGGTGAATATTGAATTTATATATTACCCACTTTAAAGACTCTCTCTAAAAACATGATCCCATGTAAGAGATCCCTCTCCAAAATGGATGAACACATATTAATGGATTAATCACCATATATTGTTTTCGTCCAATGATGGAATAAATTAATAGTGTAAACATTAAAATTTATTTATGCTAACAAATTTTCTCCCCCAATGACAATAATCATCCAAATAAAAAAAATGAGAGAGGTGAATAAACATACATACCAAAGATATTGAAATATGAAGGATGAGTATTATATATAATCCTCTATAGATTATAATTATAATCCTCCCTTGAATAATTACTAGTTTGATTAATCATCTTTTTTCTTGACTCCAATTTCAGATTATGAGTGAACAAATTGATATTAATTTTAGAAAAATGACAAATTGAATCCATTTCTTCTTTATTCAAATGATTTAATTATTTTTATAAAAATTACAATGTTTTTATGATAATTCAAAATTTGGTGTCTCTAACCCATAATTGTTTTCTTCCAAGGGAATATCACTCAATTTTTATAGGAAAAGTCCTTGTAAATGTTTGTAAATCACTCCCCTTTTATTAGGAATCCAATAACCTCCTCACACAAAATGTGGCACTCATGTTTTACTAACACCAAAACACTAGTTGGAGGTTGGTTATGATTACATTATGAACACTGAGGGGATCACTAAACAAACGTAGTTTTAGCATGAATGAGTGATAAAAAAGAATTATTTGGAGGTATGTGTGAGAAAAACCCATATGTATCTTATAATACTCATCTGTAGATGAGGAAATGTCTCACACACAGATTCTTTTACTTCAAAAACCATAACACATAGAATTTTAGACTTTCTCCAATTTAAAATTGATCTCTATTAATCCATATAAAATCATTCTCAGTCAATTCTAGAAGAAAAAAAATGAAATCCAGATATTAATTATCACTAATATATTCTTCCCACTTTTTAATAGTTGTTTATGAAGCATGAAATCCAATTACAACACATCAAATAGTTAAAACCATCCCATTTCATATGAATATTTTACAAAAAAACTTTTATATCCACATTAATTAATTATTTTTAACATTAATAACATATCTAAAACCATTAAATATACTATTTATTGAAAAAAACACCTTCCTAAAGAGGTTATAACAATATCCCCCATTGGATGACATAACCAAATAAATCTTTTTTCCACATTATTGATAATAAAACCATTGAGAATAAAAGTCATAAATCCACTAAAAGTTTCCTAATGAACATAATCATGAATTAATATTCTCTAATTTTATGTATATACTATCTTGATGTTGAGCACACGAAAGATTAATATAGTCATTAGTGTTATATGAAAACAATAAAATGTTACAGAAAAAATATATCTTTATTTTCAAATAAACTAAAAATATTTTATAGATTAATTCTTTCACAACTCAACAAATATATTAATATAGTTCACAATTAATAAGAAAAACATTTTACCATTTAAATAGAATCCCCTATGTAATTTTAAAATTAAAAATATAGGATTAACCAAAATGATCATCATACCATATTGTAGAGGCTTGAGATTTCTTCATATTTATAACATTTTTCTCTCAAATTACATAATTGAAAGGGGTTTTATATGAATAACAACTAAATAGGATCTGGAAAGAACAAAATCCATTTCTTAGATACCTTATGCTACCTTATCTTTGAGGAAATTATACTTTATATTAATATTTCATGATCTCAAATGTTAAATATGATTTTTAGATAGAATAATTTCACCTAAAGTTCTATATCCTCCAACCAAAGAATAATAAACATCAATATTCAGGTATTTTTCATATATCCTCATCCACATCATCTATATAGTATAATTTGATGAAAACATATACTCATCCTCTGTTCCACTCAATGATATTGATGTTTTTTCATTGAATTATTGAAAAAGAGCATCTTCCAATGATAAACACTCCAGTAGATGTGGATTTTATATCATATATAGCTCCAACACATTACATAACAATATAACCTTTTAGGTTTATCTCTTTATTATTCGTGTATATTATCCCATTTATTAATTTGTTTTGATATGTATCTCATTATTTTTTGGTTCTAGTAGATGTGATTCCTTAAGATTAGTTTGGAATATTAGGTAATTATTAAGAAAACATAAAATATAAAATCATGTTGGTATCAAATATATTTGGACTTCAATTCATCTTTTTAAATACTTAACTTTTAATTTTTTTACTTCTTCAACCTTACTCAATTTCATACTAGCATAAGTATGCATAGACACACCTCTAGATTACTGATGTCAAACTTTTTTAAGAGATTTTAATAATACCTTTTTTTGTGAAATGAAGATGTATTAATCTACTAATTTATAATTTATGCACTAAGATAGTTTCATTTCAAAAATAATTAATATCTCAGTTATTTTTTCCCTATTCTAGGATAACCTCTAACATAATATTTCTTCATTTATTGTATAAAGTTTTTATAAAAAATAAAATCTCAATTAGTGTTATTGTGTTTTTCTTCATTAAATACATGTGTTTCCCACATTCACTTTCTTGAAAAAAATGATATCTAGAAATTCATATACATTACAATACCTAGAAATTGGTTCCTTTTCTAATCCATAAAGTGACTATTTTATTTTATAAAATTTTATACAATTAGAATCAATAATATATCCATTAGGATGTTCATTGTAAACATCCACATCAATCTAAATATTCAAAAAATGATTCTTTAATTTCCATATATTTTTATGATTATCTATACTTTTATGGATTAAAATATTCTCATGGACTCATATTTATAATATGATGAAATGGTTTCTGAAAAATTATCCCCTTTAAGTTGTGATTATATCATTCATAGAATACTGGTTTTATTCTTATCCACTTCACCATTCAAATTTAGTTTATTCCTAAAGTAACATTTTATGCCCATTAAACTAATTTTAGTGTTTTTGGTAACAATATTCAATGTTTAAATCTTTCAAATTTGGTCTTTTATAACATTTATTCTATGAACCAACACGATATGATTGAATTCCTCTTGAAAATATTTTTTTTCAAATTTAGAAAACAGACTAGTATCACTTGGTGGTATGATTTTATTTATAGTTTACCCACCTCAATATGGTTCAAAAATTATACACATAATATATATGTAATACCATGATATTTGTGTGATTTTTTCATATTAATAAAAAAAATTAATATTTTTTTTGTTTCATGTAATATTGAGATTAGATTTCATTATTTATAACACTTATTTGGGGTTACGTCACACACAACACAAAGTTTAATTGAAACATGACTTCTTTCTAAAATATTATTATTATATATTATAGTTATCACCTTAAAGTCAGATTTGTGGGTATGAATAATATTAGATAAATTATGAAAATATAAGGTTTTCACATGTATTTATGATGAATTATTTCATAACCAATAATTAAAAATGAAAATCGAAACTACTTAAAAATAATGAAAATATTTTTTTTGAAATACTATTTTTATGAAACAAAAATAATACCAATATAAATTAAACAAACACAATTATTTAATGATTTAAATGTAATTTATATAGTATAAATTTATTAAACTGATTAATATTCATCTTATGTGTAATATTGATAAGGGATAATAATAAATCCAATTTTACATTTCAAACTGTAATTTTTTAAAAAGCTATTTTTCTGTATTTTTACAATTATTTTAAGGATTATTTTATTAAAAAATTAATAATATTTATTTTGAGAAATTAAACTTAACTTTCTAAATTATATTATGGTATTAATGTTATGATGAATTTTCTATTTTTTATTGAAATGTATAGTTTTTTTGGGAATATTTAAAAATAACTCATTTTAATTGAAAAAATTCATTTTCTTTCAATTATTAATAAAATAAAATAATTTCTTATGTTTATTTAAAATATAAATGTGCTGTATTATATACAAAATAATCTATGTTAGTTTATTGGAATTGATTTCATATTGAAAATTGATATGAAAGCATTGTAAATTTTTGAGCATTTTCCCTTGGAGTCTCACATTCTTATAGAGTATGGGGGGTTGATTTTAAATTATATTTTTACACATATATGAATTGAATTTGAAAAAATTGATTTAATATTTGGAATCATAAAAATATATATTATATAATTATTTCATCTTAATGTTTCACTAAAATGAATAGTGAAAACAATATAAATTATCTATCCTAGTTCAAGAAAAAATGGGTTTACCAGATGTTAAACTAAAATGATAAGGGTTAAAAGACCTATATAAATGTATAAAATAAATTTTATAGCCCTATGTATACCCTATTATGTATTATAATTTATAATAAACTATTAGGGATCTCTTTGGATTGAAAAAATTGTGGATAAAACTTTTTCTTTCAGACAATTACACGAGTGTCCCTTACCTATATTATAAAATTCCACCCTATCTCCTATATTATTCACACCGTAAAAACATTTTTTTCTACCCATGAATTAAAAAAATAACCTCCAAAATAACCTTCTATAATTCTATAATACTTAGTGTGGTATGAAATCCAAACTACTAAGTATTTTCTTGCAAAGCAAAGCGATATACCAAAAGAAGTAATAATATTTTGAAACAAGTATTTTAATTTTATTTCTTTTTCCAAAAACATAAATTTTTACTAAACCATTATAATATAAAATACATAGTATATTAAATATTATAATAATATGTTATATTAATTAAATTAACTAAAAACATATTCACTTCTATCGAATAAGTTATAAAATCATCATTCATGTGTGTGGCAGACTACCTCCTCATGAACCAATGTTATTTTTTTCTATTACCACTTATCATGGTTCACTATGATGATGGATATAAATTATATAAATTATTTTCATAACATAATTAATCTTATTGATTAATTATACCATATATAAATTTTTTTACTTTCCATTCGGTAGGGAATATGATAACGTCGCTCATGTGTACAGTATACTACCGCCTCCCGAAGTGATGTGATTCATTTTCAATATCATATTACATGAAATATATAAAGGATATATTTAATGAATATAGATGATATAAATAATATAATATTGATATTATGACATATGTATTATTATTAAAGGATAATATTTAATTTTCATTCTTAACTTTTTCAGTCACTAGAAGATTATAACGCCATTTGTGTGTGTATGGGTTATTGCCTTCATCAAGCGATGTGCCTCTATATTCATCACCAGACCACATGGATGATATGTATAAGAATATTTTCAGAATTAATATGTTATTTATTATATTATCATAATTCATAAAATATAATATATTACATACCTTCTATCCAAGACTATCATTGAAAAATGGAAGCATTACTTAAATATACATATGGCATGCCATCTCCATGATCAAAACCTAATTAATTTCTCAAAACCATGTTTCATGATTATAATTAAATATAAAATAGTTTTATAAATATGATAATTATGCCATGATTATGATTGTTTTGATTATTCAAACATGCTCAATTTAAAGGTATCGAAAAAAAAATCAATATATATACAAAAAGCACTTTTGTTATTACTCAAAATGTTACATTGACATGGAATTGTTGATAAATAGGTAATAAAACGACATGATTAAATCATATATATATATATATGTATATTTTTTAATATATTTATAATAATATTATACTTAGTATATATAATGTCAAATGAGTATGAAGGAAGTTGAGACTTATTGTATTAGATTTATTGTCTATCATTTAATTCTGAGAGACGTATGCCATATTCATCATTGAAATTTTTTTTGTGTTGTATATACATCCCCTTTGAAATTTTATATCACTAATATAATTATTTTTAGGATATTTAAATTTTTATTTTATTTTATTCTTTAATGCATCTTATGATTCCTAGGATTTCCAAAGCAGTAATGGACTTTTGTCCTAATTTTCCATTCATGAGACAAATGTTATGTTATGATCCTATCTCCTTATATGTTCTGTATATAAAAACCCTTTAGAATTTAATATTTATAATTTATTTACTCTCTTGAAATTTTATAATTCATTTTTTTTATTATTTCAATGGGATTACAGTTCAATGTCACGATTGTGGTAAGAGTTTTATGTTACAATCTCATCATTTATCAAGATTGTTTATCATTATGATTAAAAAGATGAAATATTATGACGTATATCTAAATAAACTAATATATTTTCTTATATTATGGTCATTTCTTAATAATACACATTTTTCATTGATTTTCCATCTCTTCATGTACTCAAGAGTTTAAATTAATGTTTTTATGAAAAAATTCTCTTTCGATTGAAAACAAATTTTCCTCCAAAACCATGTTTTCTAAAAATAGTTTCAACCATGTTTTTAAAAATTGTTTCAAACAAATTATTATCGTTTTCAAAAATATTTAGTAAAGAATTTTTTACTAATTGTTTACTTTTTACAAATTTGTTTTAATGGAATATTAATGGTGTCTTCCAAAAAATGCCCATATGGGTTTCAATAAAATCTAAAATGAATATTTGTTTTAAAATTTATGAAATTAATATAATTCCCACCTCCATTAATACTATTTTATTTGAATCTTATAAAATATATTTTCATGGTTATTTTCAGTGAAAACGTTTTTAAAAAAGTTTTAATTTTTATAAAAAAGTTATTTTAAATTTGAAAATTGTATTTTATTAAAAAATATAATAAGTGATCTTTAGAAATTATTATCTATTTATGATGAAATATATTGATGTTACTTATATTGTACTTGTTATATTATCCAATGATTCCATTTTGTATTTCCTTGTATTGTTTATGGTTATGATTATGAGATGTTTTCTGTAACTTTTTTATTTCCCATGTGTTATGATCAAAGGAAATATTATATGAAAATCATTTATTTTCTTGGGTTCTTATATGATAAATGTGTTATAAAGAAAAGTTATTTTCTTATATTTTAATATGTTGAATTCTTTAGGATCATTTGAAAAAAATATGTATTTTTTTATTACATAATGGTGGTTACGATATATGAAAGTGATTTTTTATATTATAACCATGTCTGGATGGGATCTATATCTCCTTTCAATAAATTGGATAAATATGGTTAATACATGAGTATATATGTTATGCATGAACCAAATTTCCCTTCCACGATGTTATGCCTGAATCTGATTACCTATTCACAATTTTAGAGGTGAATTTTATTACATGTTCACAATGTTACGCACGAACATTAACATAAGTTCACAGTTTTATATGAGGAGTGGAATTTTATGTCAATAATGTGATTTTTAGACCTGGATTCATTTATATATGTCCATTCATTGTCATAATTTCATCTTGAAAACCTAATAATTGAATCTATTCTAATTTACACATGTTCACAATGAAGCTTCCATGCACAGCGGAAGCATGGTTGGGGAGACACACAATTTTGATTTTTACCCTGATGAATGATTATTTCGGGATAAATATGATGATGAATGTTAGCCTACACATAATATAATCAACGATTTTGATAATGAAAAAAGATTCCCCGAAACCTTTAGAGAGGATCTTGCACATAATGTTTTTATTTATTTTAATTCATTTCATAAAAACATTATACATGTTTCTTTGGTATTTTTCTTCGTTGATGGTGTTGATCATCAGGATTGACCATTCTAGATTATCTCGTATTGATTTTATGGATCCAAATTATAATCCCTCTTGCGGTGATCCACACGTGCTCCGATGGCCTCCGATCGACACCGCTCGTTCTTTGGGTGCTAGCATCGCGAAGCGAGTATCTTATGTCTATGTTCTTGATCGCTTGTTCTACGGACTTGAAGACAGTCTATAGTTCATGAGAGGGGAGAGAAGAGGATTCAAGAGAGAAATTTTTTAGCATAACATTTCTCTATTTACTAGGTGTGTGGTGTGGTGTATGGAACAATAGTGGTACTTTCTTATTTGAATACATGGAATATCAATTACAATATTTAATTTCATAGCAACAATTAAATAAATTGACGAACTTATATAAAATTCATTCATTTTATAATAGTACATCATCATTATTTATAGTGTGCCAACATTCTCAAAACAGAATTATAAATAAAATTCTGTATCATAAAATATTTGTAGTGTTATTTTATCTTGTGCCAACTAGTTAAATAATTTTTCACTATCTTGAAAATAATTATTTTACTACCATAACGACTATAGTATGCTCGAACTCCAATTCCATTTAATGAAATCCTAAATAAATAAATAAATAAATTATTAACTTCAATAAATGTTTTATTTAAAAACTAGTAAATAAAATTTTATTAAATATTCAATAAAATAAATAAATATATTTAATTTAATTTATGAGATCATATTAACATGAATAAAATTATTCCACGTTCTTGAGAATAATATTTATTTTACTAATTAAATTAAAATAAAATGTAACCAACACCACCAAAAAAACATAGTGTGTGACCCTCTAGGATTCTATCCCATTGGCATTAGGTGGGCTTAGCTAAAGTTCAAGAGTAATGTATAGCAATGGGTCAAGCCACCCAAGATAAATAACATAAAGTCACAACAACGACTGCTATATACAAATGCTCAATGTGTAATATAATCCCTTTGTCACAATATCTCATCAAGAAGGTTTCATGATTGTGTAATCAACTTTTATACTTGGTACTTCATTCATTGACAACATGAATGTAAATCGTTGTTAAACCATGGTCGTGTAATTTCACGTGATGGTTCTATTTCAATCAAAGGGACGAGATATAATCTTCCATAAATGGAAGGTAAAAATTCCTTCCTCAACTTATCCACTAATAACATGCCACTTGTAACACTACCAATGTACTATACGTCCTGCCGACTATCTATGTGACAGTTTTCATCAGTAAATCAAAGTGCTTATGTCGCGACACGTATAAATGACAATCTTAAATTCTAAGGATCATTACACACACTCGTAGATAGAAATATCCGATTACAACCAAACATGCATAATTCTTACTAGCGGGTCTCTTCTCATGATCTCTTATATTAGAGATTACCAAGTGTGAACATCATGAGAGGAAGTCCCATCTTCTTATGAGTACTCTCACATAACAATCTTCATGCTATGTGTCCCATCATAGCATGCCATCCAACCACAGATCTATACTTGAGAATATTGTCATATCATTTAAAGGTTCTCATTATAGTGGGGAATTTCCATGACTTTATCAATGAAAAAAACACTCTAGGAAATTATTACATTATAGTCATGTAAAATAGTGAAAAATATGTAATAATACATTAAATATCCATGTAATAAAAGTAAAACCACCTAGTTCTAGGACACCAACTCATAAAAACTCCCAATTGGACTAGAGGCAACTGTCTATGACCTTCAGTCCGCTAGACCTCACATGATGATCATGTTTCAGCTGATTCAAAGCTTTAGCAAGGGGTTCCACCACATTGTCTTCTATGGAAATACTAGTCACCTCAACTTCACCTCTTTGAGAATAAACCCTCAATAGATGATACTTCTGAAGTATGTGCTTCGTCCGCTAATGTGACCTCGGCTCTTTTGTGAGAGACACCGTTGTAGTGTTATCATAGTACATTGTGATGGGATATTTGCTGCTAGGTATCACATCTAGCTCCTGGACAAAGCGTAGCATCCAAACTGCTTCTTTAGCTGCCTTAGAAGTTACGATATACTTAGAATCTACTATAGAATATGCAGCCACACTCTGCTTTGAGCACTTCCAGATCACTGCACCTCCATTAAAAGGGACGATGATTCCTATTTGCGACTTCTTTTCATCTTTATCAGTGTGGAAACTAGCATATGCATATCCACTGATGACTAGTTCCTCATCCACTACATAAACCATGAACATATCCTTAGTACACCTTATATACTTGGGGATAGTCTTGACTGCCATCCAATGGCGGTCACATGGGCCAGGTTGATATCTGCATACCACACTCAATGCGTAGGTGACATCAAGCCTAGTACATATCATGGCATACATGGCTGACCCAATCGCTAATGTGTACGGAGTGCTTTCCATTATCATCCATTCATCATGTGTCTGATGAAACATTTTCCTGGAATGATGAATGCCATGTGACTCTGGAAACAATCCCCTCTTGGAGTGTTCCATACTTAATCTCTTTAGTATCTTATCAATGTATGTACTTTGACATAGGACTAGAAATCTCTTAGATCTATCATGATGTATCTTGATACCAAGAATATATGATGCATCGTCCAAGTATTTCATGGAGAAGCATTGATTCAAAACAGAATGCAGGACTGGTATCTCGTTTCCAATGTGTAATATGTCATCAACATATACTATTTGAAAAAATGACTGAACTCCCACTAAACCATTTGTAGACACAAGGATAACATTCATTTTTGATAAAACCAAATTCTTTTATGGCTCCATCAAAAAGAATTTTCCATGACCTGGAAGCTTACTTTAATCCATAAATGTATTTCTACAGAAAAAATACCTTATTAGCATCACATGGAGTCACAAACCCTTCAGCTTGTGTCATATAGCCATCTTCCTGAAGGTTCCCATTAAGGAATGCTTTTTTGACATCCATTTTACAAATCTCATAGTCATGGTAAGCCATAAAAGCAAGTATAATTCAGATGGATTTCAGCATTGCAACTGGTGAGAAGGATTCATCGTAGTCAATTCCTTAACGCTGTTTAAAAACTTTTGTAAACAATCATGCCTTTTATGTTCTGACTTGTCCTTCTATGCCTAGTTTCGTTCTTAATACCCATTTTCAACCAACCGGATTTACATCAATAGGAGAATCTATGAAAATATAGACTTGGTTTTTGTACATGGAATCCATTTAAAAATTCATGGATTCTTGTAACTAGGAAAAGTTCTTGCCACTTACTACTTCCTTATGGGTTAAGGGATCATTATTATCAACTAATAAGGAGTCACCATCCTCAGTAACTAGAAAACCATACTGTTCCGGTTCCTTAACCTCTCTTGTACTCCTATGCAGTACTTGTGCCTCTACAAGAGATTCTTCTTCTATGGGGCTTTGTGGAATCTATTCTTGTACCAACTCTTGTGTACCTTGACCCTCGATTTCATCGATGCCTATCTATCTCCCAGTATCTATTTTGGAGATGTGCTCCCTCTCAAAAAATATGGCATGTCCTGCCACTATAAGCTTTTTGTCTAAGCGGTTGTATATGCATTATCCCTTTGTTTACTTAGGGTATCCTATAATGGTATACTCAGCACCTCAAGGGGAGATTTTATTACCTGAAGAGGCCTTAAAAATGATTCTATACCCCAAACCTATATATTTGATAACATGGATTTTATTCCACTCCAGAACTCTTATGGAATTCCATTTATCGATTTAGTTAGTACATGGGTTAGTATGTGTGCCTCTGTTTGTAACACATATCCCCAAAAGGTTAATGGAAGACTTGCATAACTCATCATTGTTCTCACCATGTCTAATAAGGTGCAGTTCCTCCATTCACATACACCATTACATTAAGGTGTATAAGGAGGAGTGAGTTGGGATATGATCCCAAACTCTTGTGAGTAATCAACGAAGTCCTGATTAAGATATTCCCCACCTCGGTCTGAGCAGGGTTTCTTAATCTTCTTACCAAGGATGTTTTCAACTTCATTCTAGTTTTTTGTTAACTTAACAAAGGAATCCAACTTATAACTAATTATTTATATATATCCATATCTACTAAAATCATCAGTAAAAGTTATAATGTATGAGTACCCAACCCTTGCTTCAACTAGAAATGGTCCACACACATCGGTATGAAACAATTCAAGAAGCTCTTTAGCCCTTTCACCTTTCCCACCAAATGGGGATTTGGTCATTTTTCCTTGTGAACATTTCAGACATACACCAAGTGGTTTTAGTTCAAAAGAATATAAATAACCATATTACAGTAAATTTTTCAATAATTTTATGTTTACATGACCTAAATTATGATTCCAAAGTTGGGTGTGGTATGAGTCATGTGATGTATCTTTGTCATTGATTGCTATTACTTGGTTTGTGTAATCCAAAAAATAAAGACCGTTGTATAAATGTTCCCTACCAAAACAAATTATATCTTTATATAAGAATCAATATTCATTTTCATGCATCAAACAAATAAAAACAACCCTTTAACACCAAGATCATCCTAGTTGGAAATGTGAGGTGCTAGTCCCCAACAACTATAGTAGTGAGTGTTGTTCCATTGGCTGCTTGTAGATCTACCTCCCCTCAATCAATATTCCCGAATCTACTTGGTTTCATGTATTTGTATATATATTTGAGCACCACAAGATATATCTAATACCCAATTTGTAGAAATAAGTATATTTCCTTTGATAAAAAAGTCACAAGAAGATTCCCCTTGATTCTTTGGCCGGGTGCAGTTATTCTTCAAGTGGCCCTTCTTTCCACATGAGAAACAAATAGCCTCTTATTCCTTTTCCTCTCCTTTGATCTTACTTTTCTTGGAAGTCCATGAAAAAACTTTTGGGAATAAATCTCATCAACATCCATTTCATCTTATTCACCTTATGGACAGAAGGCTTTTCACGCTTCAAATCTTCATCCACATGGTGAATGTGGATGAGAATATCAGATAGAGACTTCCCTAGGTTGTTTATATTGAAATTTACAACCATGTTAGAGAATCTCTAAGGGAGTGATGCAAGAATGAGATCAGTGCCCATTTCTTCAGGGATTTTAAAACCTAGAACCTCCAAGCACTTAATGTAGCCAATGATCTTGACTACATGAGGCCTAGCTGGGGAACCTTATCCATGATTAATCTGAAAGAGTGACATAGAGATATCAAAACATTCATGTATGTCTCTCTCATGGTAAAGACCACGGAGGTTCTCGAGCAAGCTATACGCATCCATGTTTTCCTAAGACTTCATGAGCTCACTATACATTGATGATAACATCAATCATTGAACGTTGACTGCATCATTAATATGTTTCTCATAGATCTAGAAATCCTCATAACTAACCTCCATGGCAGAAGGATCTGGTAATGCTAACTCCCGCATGTAAGACTTCCATTCAAGGCGTAGATTAACCCAAAGAGTCTAAACCATTCTTGGATTTTACAGCCGGTGAGGATGTCGTCTTTATCCAAAATTGACCGCAGGGATAGTGTGGTTGATGAGCTTGTAATTTTTATTCTACCATTGAATGAGCATATCATTAGTAATTTATTGATTACATTTTATGAGAAATAATAAATTTCATTATGTCTCCCACTATTTTATCACGCCCTAATAACCCTCACCATTGAACTCAGAATGTCCAGTTTCCATGGAAGTCTAGTGGCAAGGATCCATATTCCCCTTCAAATAACCCCACCAAGGGTTGTTCAAGCTATTAAATGGTATTTAGGTAGGAAGGTCTTTGCCATCTACGGGTTTGCAGCTCCTTGATATGTTGAGTGGACTCCGCAATCCTGAAATCATGTCTTTGGATTTCCTCAACTCTTTCCTCAAATATTACACCATGTCTTGAAAAGGCTACCTCATTTGATGTAATATGGTTATGTCAACCTCAAACCTTTCATAAGGGCTTCCTGTATAAAAGTAATTTTCCCAACAAGGGTTGGTCAAAAACATTTTTTATTGAGTTTGTTCCTTTAATCAAGTAACAAAAGTCTTGTTCTAACTTAATATTTTAATTGTTTTATTTTTTTCTCTTATTAATGAATTTCTTATTATCATTATCACATGCTTGTTAATATTATGTGGAACTTACTTAATTGATTAACCATGTATTGATAATATTTATGCATAAGTCTGATTTATTATAGTTCCATCCAGCATGCTTGTTTAATTCATTAATTATGTGATCATGATAACACATCAATAATGATAAACCATTCATCTGATAGAAATAAAATAATGTAAATGGCATGATCATGATATTTTCTAATGTTTTTTTTATATAGAGGTAGATAAACTAACCCTGATATAGGGGAGAAACAACTTGAACATTACTGGTTCGTGTTTACAGCCTCCACCTATCCACCCCTGTATCTCATGGGATTGGTTTCATTTCGGATCCGGCTTAAACTGCCTCCACTAGCTTGGGAGTTCAATCCATTACATATGTGTTTTTTAACTCACGTGTAGGTGAGGAGTAAAATGGGGTTTTACATAAATGAAACCATGGGCACGTAGGCCCAACATATTAATGAGGAAAAGGATTTCATTAAAGCAAATTTTATTTGAATAATAAACTTTAATGAAACCATCCACATACAAAGGTATTGGACTAGCACATGATCATCCATACATGCAACAATTATTACTCATAAATAAAACTAGCATTGAATTCTTTAATAATTCTAATTTAAGATAAATCAGGATCTAATCAATTAATTATAATCTTTAATTAATTAGTTATTTTATCTTAAATCCTTTTCTGAATTTCCTTGAGATTGTATTCCTTAATAATATTAAACAAATAAATTAATTTGAAATTTTCTTTAAACATAACTTTTACCTTGGAGGAAACCCATTGAATTTCTATTCATAATTACCCAATAAGTAGAAATTAAAATTACACAGATGTTAAATTAAACACATATATATAAAACACCTATCACGTATTGTGCATAAACTTTACACCTACACGATGGTACACATCTTCAGGGTTTGTATAATATAATAATAAATTTTAATAAATCGGCGTAATTTGGCTGATTACACGATGTTTAGTTCTCACTACACGACGTGTAATATTTTTCATAGTCTATCCAATATACACGACCAAGGATACAATGTGTGAGTGTAATAAGAAATATTTAGAGTACATGCCATGTCCAGTAGGCCACATGCCATATAGTTCCTCATTACATGGTATCTAACCGGGTAAGCCGTTTATACAGTACACGGTCTAGACCTAACCCGAAGGGACTACATGCCGTGTCCATTGGACCACACAGGCTGTAATCTAAAAACCATGTGCCACCTATTCCTGGTCAACACACGGAGTCATTTAATACTTAGAGAGACTCCAATAGAAATCTTGGTTTAGAGGACTGGTCCGATGCATTGAATCCTGACTACATGGTGTGTACTACCGAATACATGTCGTGTGTTCTGGTGTTGTACGACCATGATGTTTTGGAACTTATGAATGAGATCCTCAATTTTATTTTAATCAAATTTAAATGAAAATATCATTTTTTTAAGGTGAACGAGAAACGATAGAGGAGGAATAGATGTCCTGATTCAAATTTACAGAATGGATAACTTGAATTGATAGAACGAAATTATTAAATTTGTAAATCATTAATGAAATTTTTAAATAATTATAAACTATGATGTAACCACTCTGATACCACTTGATGGTTCTGAGCACAGTTGAAGTGTGGTTAGGACGAAACCAAATTTTGATTTTTACCATGATCAATGATTATTCCAGGATCAATACAACGATTAACGCCACTCTCCACAGAATATAATCAAAGATTTAGATATAGAAAAAAGAGGCCCCAAAACCTTTAGAGAGAATCTTGCGCATCAGGTTTATAATTAATTTAATAAATTTCATAAATAAAAATATTTCATGTGTCTTTGGTAATTTTCTTCGTTGATGATGTCGATCATCTGGATTGACCCTTCCGGATTATCTCATAGCGGTTGTAAGGATACAGACTTGAATCCCTCTAGTGGTGATCCACTTTTGTTCTGATGGCCTCTGATCAACACCACTATTTCTTTGAGTGCTATTGTGGTGAAGTGAGTGTCTTGTGTTTATTGTTCTTGATCTATTTTTCTTCATCCTTGAAGAACATCTGTCATTCTTGACAGGGGAGAGAAGAGGATTCGAGAGTGAAATTGTTTGGATCAACAATTATCAATTTACTAGGTATGTGGTGTGGTGTATGGAATAATAGGGGTACTTGACTATATATATTCATTGAATTTTAGATACAATACTTAATTTCATATAATAAATTAAATACATTCATGAACTTAGAGAAAACCTATGCATTTAATAATAACACAGTGTCATTATTTATAGTGCTCCAACTTGCACAAAATGAAATTATAAATCAAAATTCCATGTCGCAAAATAATAGCAGTTATATTTTAACTTGTGCCTACTAGTAAAATTATTATTTACCATCTTGAAAAAAATTATTTCACTACCAGACAGACCTTGTACCACTCAAACTCCACATCGATTTATTGAACACATGAATAAGCAAATAAATAATTTATTCTCTTAAATATATATTTTATTTAAAAATTGGTAAATAAGTATTTATTAAATTTTATATAAACTAAATTTATATATTTTATTTAATCTATGCGATAATCTTTATATGAATTAAATTATTCCACGGTCTTGAGAATAATATTGATTTAATTAATTAAATTCAAATAGAATTTAACCGAGACCTCCAAAATCACTTAGTGTCTAACCCTCTAGGATTATTCCTTGTTGGAATTAGGCGTGCTTACCTAAATTCCAAGAGTAAAATCTAGAAATAGGTCAAGGAACCCAAGAGAAAGAATGTAAAGTCGTAGTAACGAAATTCCCATATGAAATGCTCACTATGTAATATAATCCCTTTGTTTCAATATCTCATCCAGAAGATATCGTGATTGTGTCATCAACTTTTATGCTTGATACATCATTATTTGACTACCTGAAATAAACTCGTCGTTACACCATGGCCATGGAATTTCTCTTGAAGACTCTATTTCATTCAAAGGGTAGAGATATCAACTTCCATAAATGAAAGGGACAAATTATTCATTAACATATCCATTAATAACATGCCACTCTTGAGGCACCCAACGTACCCAACTTCCAGCCAACTGTCTGTGTGAAAGTTTTCCTCAGTAAGTCAAAGTGCATAAGTCGTGACATGTATTAATGATAATATTAAAGTCTATGGACCATTATACATGCTCGCATATAGAAATATTCAATGACACAAAAACATGTGGATTTCATACTAGCTGGTCCATTCTCATAATCTCTTATCTTGGAGATTAGAAAGTGCGAACTTCATGAGATAGTCTCATATGCTTATGTGTACTTGCACCTAACAGTCTTCATGCTATGGGTCCCATCATAGCATGTCATCCAACCAGAGAACTATATTTTATAATATTGTTATATCATTTCAAGGTTCTCATCCTAGTGGGGAACTTCCATGACCATATCAATGTAACAAATACTCTAGGAAATTATTACATTATAGTCATGAATAACAATGAAAAATATGTAATAATACATTAAATATCAATGTAATCAATGTAAAACACTTGGTTCTAGGATACAAACTCTTACACACAAAATTATAAGTTAATGTGTATGTCAGCATTCCATGACTTATGCCAATTTTGTTCCCTCATGGCACATATTCTTTTATTTCATTATGATATATTTATTAAGAAATTACTATATTTTTTCCATGACAAAAAATTGTGATCATTTATATGCAGGGTATGATTTTTAAATGTTTTTCTCAAATTCTCATACCCTGATGCTCATGTTTTGCCTATGTATCTACCTTATTTACCCTTACTGAGCATCTTAGATCACATATTCTTATGTTTCCTTTCCCCAGGTAATTAATAGAGGTTTTTATTTAGGTTAAATAAATGGGAAGGTTATTATTGGATATATTTATGAAATGTAATGAAATAAGAAGATTGTTTTCTATATTTCAATAGAAACTGAAATAATATAGTCCATGGGATTGATTTTCAGTAATGTAATGAATATTCATCTTAAAATATAATATTATTTTATGTGATGCTTGTGTCCCTCTTGTGGTTATTAGAAGAATTTTTTAGTTGACATTTAAAAACAAGGATTATAAAATTATAGGGTGATCCCTAAGGATATCTCTACGAATATCTCTACAAATGTATCTAAGGATATTTCTATGGATGCATCAATGTATAGGAAATTTTTTGATAAATATACTAATGGATAGAGAAAGTGATTTGAATAAAATTATATCTCACTCTATATACTAAAAGTGTTTTCGGCATATTTATAAAAGTTTCTATGAGTTATAAAATCGATATGTGTGTACTATGATGCAATCAATCATAAATTATTTTATAAAAATTGGCCTTGTTTCTCACTTGGCTTGACACCCCTGGGGAATATGATTTGGAAATTAAAAAAAATGATATGAAACAAAACTAAGGATTTAAATATATATTTTACATTAAGAGAATTGAATAATCCTATGGTTTCTTATATTGAAAATAAGGTGTCCAGATTTAGACACCATGTAAGTGATTTTTATAATTATGTGGCTCCCCACTATTATTAGTGGTTCTTGTACTTTTTTGGCATTATTAAATGGCTGGAATCTAAGGGAACTGTTCTAATTTAGAAAGAAATGGAAAAAAATGATTTTCCTCCTCATTAACTGATTATATTGGGAGATGAAATAAACAAACTTGTTGCTTTTCTCACACTAGTTTTTCATGCTATAAAGCATGTTGAACATACAAATGAGAAAATGTGGGGGGAAATTTTTGTTTATTCCATCGTGTGGTAATTCCCCACTTATTTTAGTGTTTCCACTGATATGTACGTTTTAGAGAAATGGATCAGTATCATCGAAAAAATATTTCGTAATCACCATATTTCAAAGTATGAAAAAGTCACTTTGGATTTTTACCATCAAGAAAGTGGGGTAGATAAATAATTGAATATTATTATTAATACAAGGAAATGTGAATTAGTTTACTCCATTAAGTGAGATGATTTTTAAAATATAAGTTTTAAATGAGTAATTCCCTAATATTATTTTTAAAGGAAATGGACATGAAAATCATCATGATTAAGAAGAATAATGAAGAATCTGTTGGTGTCTTGGAAGAAAATTTTAAAAAACATATGAGGCACTATTTAGGTATTATATTCCATTCTATAATTAAGGATAATCTCATATTTAGTTTCATAAAAAAAATCTTTGATGGGAGTTATCCATAAGTGACTTTGGATGATATGAATAAATCATTCGAAGTTTATTAAAAGTAGAAATGGAAAATTGAAACCTTATTTTTATTGTGATAAAAAAGGAATATTGGTATCCAAAAAAATTTCAACGATATTTTACATGGAGTGATGAAATAGTTTCAATCTTCTACATACAAAAACTACAGTAATGTAAACTCATGAGAGTTCCTGAATGTAAAAAAGAATGGTTTTCATGTATTTTAAGCCAATACATTGAGAAAAAGAATATAGAAGTAGTGTGAATAAGCCATTCATTGAACAGACTAGAGAGTGATATGAGTAGAATGAACCACCCTCACTCTAGAATTTCAAGGGAAATGAGTTTGTTCATTATGGGAATTAATTCCCCAATCTAAAGGATAATGAAGATGATAAGAAAACCCAACCTATAAAAATAAGGGAAAAGGTAAATACTAACACGATAATTAGGGAACACTATTCCTCCCCTTTTTACATAGGTATTTCTTGTTTGATTTTGTGTGAATTGGCCTTATAAAAATATTATTTTCTATTCTTTAATGAAATTTGAAGGGATTATCTCCCCTACATGTATTCAATATTATAGAAATTATATTTGATATCTATCAGTTTATGGATGAACCCATGATTCCAGTGAAAAACAATTCTATAATATAAGATAACATTTATTGAAGAAAGGGTGAATTATATTTGGGAGTAAAATAATTATGAAGGTATGATTAAATTAAGAGTTAGGGATACCATGACAACATAATGAGATTAAGATTTATCAGAAGTTCACATTAATTAAATCCCCTTTTGAGGTTTTATGTGATGATATTTTATCAACATTAATTATATTTTTATATACAACTATGAAAGTGAAAACATTTAGTTTTTTATATTATGAAAATGTTATTTGAGGAGGGATTATATTAGAATTTGTGGAAATATGATTAAATTTACTAGAAACCATTATGATTTATCTTATCATATATGTTGAGATAATAATATGATGTATTCAATCACCATATAGAGTCAACACACTTAATTTCTATCAGAGAATAATTCTCTCTTGATTTTCTTTTCATAATATATATTAAGTAATTTGTTAGTTTTTATGTAGTAACACATTCATATATATTTTATCATGATCTTATTATCACCTTTATATTTTTGTGAAATCTTCTTACAACACTTGATATAATTTCTAGATTCAAAAAAATGAGAAAACTTTAAACCCTTACAAATAAGATAAGATCTTAATCTATTGATTTGAGTGGTTTTAGGGATCACACCATACTATGATGATATGGAGTAGAAGATTATATCTATTGAGAAACATGTAAACACTGAAAAAATATATTTGAAATGTTCTACTGATAATCATCTATTTCTTCTAGAATTGAAGTTAGTGATAAAGCGTTTCTATGAATTTTTTAATGGAATAAAAAAGGGAAAAATCCCATGGTATATAGGTCCCATTAAAGTAATTGATAATATCAGTTGGGGATCTTATCATTTATCACATCCAATGATCCTATCTCAATTTTATGATGTGATCCTTGAATTACTCCTGAAGAAGTATATACATGATTTACCACATGTACTGAACTCATATGTCTTACCACTAATTCATGGTATTTTATTCAAGAAATAAGTGATATATATTTTGGATCGAATAGGTAATATTATACGAAACAATACCACTCACTTAGTAATTGTTCTATGTTAAATCCACCAGAATTAGGACTATACAATGAAAAAAAGAGTATATAATGAGGCAGATGTTTTCTCATTTGATTGTAAAAATGTAATGAATTTTGAAGGAAAATTTCATTTTATCTGGGTTAGAAAATAACACCTCAACTATTTGAGATGTTTTTTTCTTCCAAATTCATTTTATATTTCTTTTATATTTCATTTAATAGAAAACTGATTTTAGATTGTGTTATAGGTAATACTGTGTTTGGCTAGAATAATATACATCATTGAGTTTAAATGAAATGTGACTTATTATTAAAATACTATTATTTATTATAATTGGAATCACCTAGCCATTAGAATGGTGGGTATGAATGGGATTTAATAAATTTTAAAAATATATATTTTAAATATGTATAAAGAATGATTTTTTACTGAAATATAAATTAAAAAAATCAATACTATTTTAAAATTATGGAAATATTTTTTTAAACATTTATTTATGAAAACAAATACATTTTACCATAATAATTAAAAAATCCATTTTTATGAATGATTATAATGATATATATATATATAAAATATTGAATGAACTAATTAAAATTCTTCTTATGTGTTTTCTAGACAATAAATAAGAGTAAATCAAATTTTATACAGAAAAATCATATTTATATAAAAGATATTTTATAACATTTTTGGGACTTGTTTCTAAACATATGTTTTTAGAAATTTTATAAATTTTATTTGGAAAATAATATTTTTCATTTTTTATATCCAAATTATTTTTGGGGGAATTTTTAAATATTTTATAAAAAGGTTAATTTTTGAGTAATAGTGAAAACACTAAAATCTAATTGAAAAAATAATTTTCGTTTAAATTATTAATAAATTTAAAAAATATATTTAAAATGTTTTAATGTAAAATGGGTTAAATTATATATCTATTAATAAAATTTGGTTCATTATATTCAATTTCATGTTGAAATTGGCTATAAATTCATTTTAATCTTTTGGGAATCTTACTTTTGAAGACCCTCTTTCTCGTCGAGTCCATGGGATTAATATTGAATTAAATTTTGGAAATTTTATGAATTGGATTTGAGAAATAGAATTCATTATTTGTTATAATAATAATTTATATTATATTATATATTAAACACTAATTTTGACCAAAATATATAGTGAATATAACAAAATTTGTTTACCAAAGTTTGGATGACAATGGGTTTAAAGGGGTAGTTAAACTGAAAATATAATGGTTAAAATGACCTAAAAACATGTCTAAAATATGTTTTCTGGCCATATTTAACCTTATAATGTCTATGTATCCATAATACAACACCTTTTATACTTTTTTCATGTGAAAAATGAGGATACACTTTTTTATTTCAAAACATTACCCGTGTGCCACTCACCTACCTTATTAATTTATGTCCACTCTCCAATATTCTTTAAACCATAAGCCCCTTTCTTATTGTCCCATACATACTCATATCACTTTTACAATTTTCTCTTATCATCCTATAATTCATTTATGGGAACAAATCAAACATATAAAGGATTTCTGAGCAAACCTATTGAGTATTTTCAAAAAAGAGGTAACGTTCTTCAATGATCATTTTAACATTATATCTTCATACAAATCCTTCAATTATTACTAATCCAACATGATATCGAAAACATAATATAACTAATATACTAATATTTTTTGTTAATATTGTTTCAAATAAATTTATTCATATCCATCAAACAAGATACGAAATGATAATTTGTGTGTATTATAGAATACCGCCTCACGAATCGATGTCATTCGTTTTTCAATAAACACTACTCATAGTTGGGTATTGTAAAATCCCCCAATCAAGAAATATATAACATGGATCAAAAGGGTTGGTTAGAATTCCTTAATCATGAATCCTTATATACTAGAGGATTAAGACTAGAAGTGGGGGTGTACAAAATATTGTGGGAAGACTATACCTCTAGTATAAAGTGTCATATCAGTAGAAAACAATCCATATAACCAAATGAAAATAAAAATATATAAATAGTGGAGGAAAACAATATGAGGTAACTAAATAATACAAGACATAATACTGAATAATTTAATGACATGATATAATTTAACTAAATTTCATGATAGAAATAGTACATGTAAAAGACTATGATACTTAAATAAATACTCAAAAGTATACGGTCCAGAACCCCACGTTGGTATCATCACCAAGATCCAAACATTCATTAAGTAGAAAATTAATTTCAAGGTCATTTTCCCGTGTCTAAACATGTAACCACATAATATACTTAGGTAACAAAATGCTATAAGAATAGGGTTAGAGTATAACTGAGTAGGACAACACCTCCATGTATAAATAAACTAGTTTGAAATGAATTTGATTAGAAATATTGATAAATTAGTGTATTAATTAATTCAAAAATTACTAAATTAAAATAACCACCTACGTCATCTCCCTACCAAAATATCTCTCAGAAAGTATTTGGACCATGCATCATCATCAATTCATTATTTAAAGACACGAATATAAGAGTACATTGAGAGCGAGTCTTATTCCCATGAAAATAACAACTATATAGCCCAGGTAAAATAAAATTATTCAGCACCATGATAGAATATAATTAAACAAGACTTATTCCCATGTCAACCACCTCTATATAACCTTGGTGTAGTCACAAAAATCTAGGTGAAATCCCTATATGAATTATAAAATCCCATTCAAATCCCAATAGTCATTACTATATGGGATAAAGAATAGCCCTCTCTCTAAAATAATTACATTATAGACGGGGCTCATCCCGCACAATATTATCATTAAAACATATAAGTGACAATGTTCTATGTCCAGGCCTGAAATATTATCATTTCAGCATGGAACTCATGTCCTGTTAATATTAATGGATATCAAATATAAAATTATATATCTCAATAGTTAATTAAAAAATAACATTTATCTTTAAAATACCACTTTCAGTTTAAATAACTATTGAATAAAAATTATATCATTAATGAAAATTACACAACTAAGGTATTTGATACCATGAAATAACCTCAGGCATTACATCATACTAAACACACTTTCAGACATTATAAAATTAAATTATGTTCTGGTTTTTATCAGCTAATGAGTAGTCATAATCAAGGCCAGAAGACTATTGAAACCAAAGGACTCTAAGGAATAATATTATTCATTGTTTACTTTATTTTGTTTCATGATATGTTTGATATATAATGATATTACAAAAAATGGTAATTATCAAACCATGGTGTTTTGATAATAGACCCCATAACATTAACTGGATATCCAATGATGCTTCCAGTAGAAAACACAAATGAGGATGAAGGAGAAAATTATCTCAAAAAGGATCCTTCATAAAAACCAGTCATGATCAAACCAATAATGCAACTGATCAATGGATTTCACCATAATTGTAGGAATATGTGTGGAGAGAAGAAAGAAACCTAATCAAATGATCTTACTGGGTATTTCTCACACAAATGGAATGTTTAGAAGGTAGGTTCACACTCCAAATCTAACTAAATTATCCCATAGGGTTGATTAGAGATGAGCTGGAGTAGATTAGAATAAAAATTATCCACAAAAACTATTTAAATCAATAGGTTGAGGAATTACATGACATGTAATATAGTTCCGTATTGTGTAAATTATTTTAGTTAATAAAACATAAAATCCTGTCGCATTGAATTTATTTTATCAAAAAACAACCAAACATTTCATAACATGTAATCCCTTTTCATAGCATGTAAATGATCTACATATGGGTTTTCATCCCATTTTCCCTTTGAACTACCTGAACCCATTTTAAATCTTATAAAATAGAAAGAACCCATTTTAACAGTAATCCTCTTGATTCCTAGACACCATTAATTAGAAAAAACATAAATCCCATAATTTGGTCATTTTCCCCAACAAAGGACACCCCTTCAATGAATAGGATTAATCTACCTAGTGTCAAATGAAAAACATAGAGACTGTCATACCTAAAAAATATCAAATCTTACAACCTCCCATATTTATAATAGCTCATCTGTAAGCTACTCCGAGCATCACTATGAGGTATCAATGAATAATTATATCCACATTATTCCAATATCAAACTACCTCTCTTTAGTATCCTCCAAAACTCACCCATGATTCCACTAAAATCAATCCAACATTATAGTCCTACATCAAATATCATTCTCACTATAATCCATGGACTGTATCAGATGCTCTTCAAAGGAAACAACAACACTAATCATAACGTTTTACATGTCTATCATATGGGCAGGGTTTGGAGGATATTGTTTTTGGGGATATGCGGAACACATCATGCATGAAATTTTAGCTCTATGGAGGGGTAAAAGGTACACCACTTGACCAGCCCTTTCCAATACCACAAACAACCAGAAAAAACTAGTCAATTACTTTCCTTGTATCGTCATATAGAATTTCACCAATTTAGGTGACAGTTGAAGGAAAATGTGATTACCGAACTCAAATTAAATTAGTCATATTTGACGGTCAACAAATGATTTATTCATACTATGTGTGGTCCTTGACCATTTTCTGATCAGCTAAACATATTTAGATGTCTCATACCCAATACTAGGCCCAACAAAATCTAAATTTCCTACCTCCATCCAACAAATCAGATAATGACATGATCATCCAAACAATGCCCCAAAAGGTTCCATTTGGATCAGTTCTTAGAATTTATGATTTTACAAAAATTATACTAGTGTTATATGTTGCTCACATCTACAACCAAAATCCAAAACAGATGCCTGTAACCAATCCTAAAGAACCTGAATTGTCCACTCAGATTGACCATAAGTCTATGAATAATTATTTGTGCTCAAAATAACCCATGATATCAAGGCCCTTTTAAGGCGCTTCCAAAAACACAATGAGAAATGAGAATACCTGTCTAAAATGTTACTCATCCGAACAGCATGAAGCTGAACGACCTTGATCACATAAAGACTACATAGAACAAAAACTATTCAGGTTTCCTTGATATGAAATATGTTGTATAAATTGGTCATTTTATCAAAATAATCACATAAAACATTATTTTTCTAGGTACCCTTGAGTAATAATGTCATCAAATCCATTGTGAAATCATCTCATTTCCAATCATGATCAAAAAGAGGATAAAAAAAGAAAAGACTTCCTCTGATTTTTATCTTTAACCTACTGACTAGTGAATCATATTTCCACTAATCATTCCACTTTCTTATTCATTATAGAACACCGGTATTGTCAATGGTGATCATGATACAAATTTTTTGGACCAACATTCACCTCCCATCTAGACGAATGAAACTTTATCATCATCTCCTCATGTAATCCCATATGAACCCTTACATTGACATGGAAAATAAGATAATTTACACTACAGATATACCATCCTAATTTTATATCCACCTCATATAATTTTCTCTCAGAACTATGCCTTCCAGAGTAGATAACTTCTTGGTCTTAATCTGGTCTAAAATAACATATAGAGCAAATGTCAATGTAAAATCTATATGACCCTTGGAATTCTAAATAACTAATGAATGTCTAAAAAACTAGATTATTCACCACTCATAACAAGTCTCATAAAATACCTATGTTTTTTTCTTCTAGCTCAAAGTGTTGGAAACAAAGTTTACTTTACCAAGAGTATAAGACGATTAAATTCAAAAAAACTACAGATACTCAACGGATATCCTATAATAAAAGTTCCTGTCATAATAGGAAAATATTCACCTGACGCTCTTATAACCCTTGTATACCACAAATCACTAAACCATGATATTGTGTTTCTAAAATATCAATGCATTTCCCACTACAGATAACCCCAGATCAAGAGTTGGATAACTCATCTCATATGGTCTTAGTTTCCTGGAGCCATAAAAAAAGCCTTCAATCCTCTTATATTCGAACTACTTTGAATCCAACTCTGGATGTGTCGTAGTACACATTATATGTTTTACCTAGAATAAGTAATGTGAGGATTTGTGATGAGGTCAAACTTCCTTTCAACATCTAAAAATCCTTATCACAAGCATCATAAAAGAAACCCATCACCCCTTTTAGTTATCCTATATATTGGTGATTCCAAATGGGAAGAATCCTAGATAGAGAATCGATGATAACATTATAATCCCATAAATATCTAAATCCAAAATATTTTCTTGGTATGTTCCCAAAATACAGTGGTTGTGACTTTCTCAAGTCCCATTGAATCTTCTACCTCTAATATCAAATGGCACAAGAAGTTCACTATATTAAAATTGAAACAATACTTAATTATCTTGGTATAAATACAATTCTCTCTCAAGGTACTCTTGATGATGTCAAGATATTTGGAATGATCATCTAGTAACTCAGAGTAAACTAAGATATCATCAAGAATAACTGCCACAAACTATTCCATAAAATTATTAAATATCCTATTAATTGGGGCCTTGAATACCATTTATGCATTAGTTAACCCAAACAACATCACTATGAATTCAGAAAAGTCATATATGCACCTAAAAGTAGTCTATGTTTTGTTTGATAGTATCACGCCTAACTGGTGGTATCCTAATATCAAACAAATATTATAGAATATATTATCACCTCAAAACAGATTGAAAAGAATGTAAATGAATGGAATAGGATATCAGTTATTGATCATCATCTATTTCAACATCTAATAATCTCACATAATTACAAATCTATGTCAGACTACTTGGAAAATAGAACTGGATCACCCAAAGAAGATATAATAGGACATATGAAGCCTTTTGATTCTAGAACTTCCAACTAAACATCCAACTCATGAATCTCTTTTGGTTTCTTTCTATAAGGAATGATATAAACTATCTCTAATCTCATCACCAACTCCATCATGAACTCGTTCTCTAGCTCATGACGTAAGTCATAGAACTCATCAGGAAAGTCCTCCTGAAAATAATCTACCACTGGAAGAAAATAATCCTACTACATCCCACCACATAATAGGTAAATAACAGCTATTTGTGGAATTAGACAATCCAATGTGTACTGAATTGGTCCCGCATGTCTATCCTGAAAATACCACTCACCCTACTGAGAACACCTACCTCTATTGAGAGATAGAGAGAAAATTATAATTTGGTAACAATCAATATGATCCTTTAATAGATCAAACTAATATATACAAGTAAACAAGTTGAATCTTGTCATTTCCAACAATAATGGTTCCAAAAAAATGGTAACCAAAAATATAATTAGAACATATTTTACAATGTCTGATTTTCTCTTAAATCACTCCACATGGTGTGTCATTGGTTAAAAAAACCATCCAATATTTCCAAATCCAAGCCCAATCCATTTGAAATAAAAGAATACATAAAATAATTTGTTGTCCCAAAATCAAAAAATTATGTGAGGGTAGTTGATACAAGAATCACACCTCAGATGGTAAATGGTCCTACATCCATGATATCCAGAGTAGTCTGCATAATGTGAGACAGAATTATCCCTCTATCATAGGCTCTAGTATGACTACCAAGATCTATTTCTCTTTCCTATCACTATTTCTCATGCACTGGGGCACTGCGCCCCTTCCTTGGTTTGAACAACCGATGGAACTCTAGATACCAACCTGCTAAGGGGTATTCTAGCCCCTTCCTAACTTAAAGTCCTATTCTGATCCCCTACAAAATGTCTCATTTGGAAATTTCAAAAAGAACCAATGGATATTACCCATTCTAATATAGATAAAACACTTGACTATTGGGTAAGTACACTATGGGAGGATTTTGACCAAACATGCCACATTAATAACACTGGAATGGAACATGGTCTTGATATTTTTTTCCACTTACCTTACTTTTCTACCCACTACAACCTAGTAGAAACTATCATATTAGTGATTCCATCCACTCAAGGAATATAAACAATATCACCATGCTAAATTATCAGGGATGATACATGGGGACACTCTTAGATTCCCTTCCAAGATGAGTGCATGTTTTTTCATGTCGTCAAAGATTTATAAATGGAAAAACTTTACCTTTCACCTAATATAATTTCAATTAACATCCTGAAATCATCTCATCCTTGAGATATCATCATCTTTTAATTATTACATAAAGTACTGTAGTTCGATGAAACATCTAGTGTAGTCTAGAACTCACATGCCCTCCTATGTCAGATGCATGAACTCGTGAGATTTTTTATAACTCAACATCTCAAGATAGAAAAGGATAAGGAGCATCATCTAGAAGTCCTGCTAAGATAGCTCATCCTATTTTCCAACATCCCCAATATATTCCACCAAGGTTTGGAAGGTCATTGAATAATACAGGAAGAAATATTTACCCTCTTATTCAAGGATGTCTTTAGATGATTGAAAATCATATGGAAAAACTCAATCTAAAAATTGACTGCATGGGGGCCCTCTTCCCAATTAAGCATTGGCATATGTTACATATGAAACTCCCTTTACAGAACAAACATCAATGTAATGATATGACTATTATCTATTTATATTTTCTCATGACTCTCAAGAAACTATCACAATGCTGAACATCTATATTCTCCTCATGAACTATGGGATGATTCGGTTCATCTATGTTAGGAGAATGCTGATTTAATATATCCTTACACTCATGTCAAAGATGATGATAATGCATTTTTCACCCCTTATAGAAGTGGATAGAAACAAATTCAACTTCAACAGGAGACTAAAATAGAGAACCCATGACTCATGGTCACTATAAACATGGATTACGAGTGTTTTAGCATGAAACATCAACTCATTTAATTTTTTAAGTGAAATATATATCTCATATGATTATTCAATAGGAAAATATATCTCGCATTAAAAAATAGATCTTCCCTTATCATAAACAATGCATTTAAATATATCTATATGTTCCTATTATGATGCATGTATTCCCATCATGTTTCATACTAAGACATGAGTGAAAATCTCTTGAAACAATTACATCATAAAATAATAACCTAAAACGACATGTGAATTACCCAAGGTGAAATAATATAATCTATAACAAGAACACATCATAAACAACAATCCCATCCATGGGTACTCATAATGTCCCCATACATGGGTTAGCTACTCCGATGAACAAGATAATTACAATGTATCGACACATCCTAGTCTCTTTTATAGCCTTCACAAATAGTAAATACAAAGAAAAGAAAACCATATCCTTTGATTCCACTTTCTAACATTCCATGATCTGGAACACTCTCACGTGGATGAAAAGGGGAGGTCATAAATCCTTAAGCAAGCTTCCTTGTATTCCAATGTCTTACACTGAGTAGTGGGGGTTTGAAATTTATAGTGGGAAAACTATAACCCATTTTATGAAGATTCATATAAGTAGATATAAATAAATGTTAACAAATTATAGGCATAGAGGTGGAAAATAATTAGAGTAAACTGAATAATCCAATATAGAATATGGAATAATGTAATGACATTATAGAAGGTAACTAAATGTCATGCTAGAATGAATACATGAGAAAAAACTAGACGACCCAAATAAATACACAAATTTCCATGGCCTCTAACCCTATATTAGACCCATCACCAACCATTAGTAAGAAGACAATCAATTGCAAGGTCATTTTCCCTTTACCAGACGTATAACCACGTAATATTTTCAAGAACATAATTGCAACCTAAATAGTGTGTGAGTATAACTCATATGGATAGAAACACCATGAAAAAAAATATGATAAAAAGTGTCTGCAATAAAGTAATAAATTGGTGTAATAAGCTAATTCAATAATTGAAAAAATACAACAACCACCTACTTCACCACCAACCCAAAATATATTTGAGGATGTATTACAACCATACTAAACATAACTATATAACCAAGGTAAATTACAATGATTTAAGGCCATTATAAAATATCTAGGAGCATGTCTTATGACCGTGACAACCACCGCCATATAACCATTCTATAGTCGCAACCATATGGTTTAAATCCTCATAATAATTACAAAATTCATGTACAGGCCATATAAGAATTACATCATGTGACTTAGCAGATCCCTAAATCTATAATGATTATAGTATGTATTGGGATTATCCCACTCAATATCAGCATTACAACATATTAGGTTTCAAGTGCGAGGACCAAGATCGATATATATTAATTAGAGAATGGAACATAAGTCATGTCAAACATAATATATATAATAATATCACAACAAATATCTTAATGGTTAATTGGGAAAATTACAATTTATCTTTCAAATACCAACTTTAATTTAAATCTCATTTGATTAAAAGTATATCAATAAGAAAAATTCCACAACATATGGATTCTATACACAGAAATAACCTAAGGTCTCATGGAAGTCTAAACACACTTTATGGAATTATACAATTCAATTATTTTCAAGTATTCCTCACCCAATGCGTAGCCTTAATCAAGGAAAAAATCTAATTGAAACCAAATGACTCCAAGGAATAATCTCATTCATTATTTAATTGATTTTATTTCATTCTACATTGGCGCAATCACAATATTTCAAATAACATAGTATTTGTCAAACCATAGGGTTATAATTTATACACCTTTCCTTTAATTGATGATCCATCAACACTTCCAATGGAAAAATACACTGGGGAAGTAGGTTAAGATTATTATAAATATGTTCTTAGATGAAAGAAGATCATGATCAAAAACAGTAATTCAGTTGGTCAAATAACATTACCATAATGGTTATAAGAAGAGAAGAGAGAAGCAAAAAACCAAAATGAATGGACCTACTAGAGATTTCTCACACAAACGGGATGTCCAAACCTGGTTTTGGCACTCCAAATTCACTTTGATGAATCTTTATGGTGAATAGGAGAGGAGAAAAAATAGACTACAATAAAAATCAGATTTATATCATGTTTAAAACACTAGGATGGGAAATTAAATAGTATGTAATGTAGTTACACATCATATAAATCTTTTTAATGTAGTACGGTGAAAACCCCATCACCTTAAATTTATTTATTTAAAAACACATGACCATTAAATGACATGTGAAACAGTTACATGGTTTATAAATGTTTTTCAGATGGGTTTTATTCTCATTTTTCCTTTTAAACAAACTGATTCCCTTTTAAAGATTATTAACATACAAAGAACACATTTTAACACATATCCCATTTATAGCTAGATTCCATTAATTAAAAAACTCATCCATTACAAAAATTTAGTTCATTTTACCCAATAAGGGTTCTTTGTCTTGGAATAAGACTTATCCACCAACGGGTCAAACAAAAAACTCACAAAGATATATAACTAGAAGGTATGGGATCTTACAATATGATGATGGATATATATAGTATATATATATATATTTTCTTTATAATATAGTTATACCTATGATTTCATTATATCCTATATGTAAATTTTTTAACTTCCATTTTGTTTGAGATACGACAAACTCACTTTTTTTAAGGCGAACTACCTCCTCACAAAGTAATGCAATTAGTTTTCACTAACACTTTACGTGGAATATCGTAATGATACATTTAAGGAATATATGTGATATAAACTATGTAAATATTATATTAATGAAACATTTATATTTTTTACATGATAATCTATGATTTTTTTCTTACTTTTTCACTCATTGAATTATTATAACTTCATTCATGTACGTGTGGACTAATACCTTCAAGACGAGATGTGACTACATCTTCATCACTAAACCACATGAATGATATGTATAACTATATTTAAATAATTAATATTGTATTTATTATCATATAATAATTTTGAATTGTTAATTTTTTACTCACCTCATTTCCATAATGTTCATTGAAAAATGGACATGTTACTCATTCATACAGATGGCATACTATCTTTATGATGGAAACATACTTTATTTCCCAAACCTTCATTAATTATTGATATTAACAATATAATTGATGTAAAAATATTATAATTATATCATTATTAATATTTTTGATATGATGGTACCCACATCAATGTTTGAGGACCAAAAATAAAAAATCAAAACTTATATGAAAAATAATGTGGCTGTTACCCAAAACGAGACGTTAACATGGAATTGTTGATAAATGTTTACTAAAAGGACATGAGTAAATCCTATATGGTATGATATATAAATATATTTTTTTATAATAGATATATAATAATTAAATTTTTTTATACAAGGGGTTTAATGAGTATAAAGGAATTCTAGACTATTGGTAAGGGATTTCTCATCTCTCTTTTATTTCTTGTAGACATATGAAATATTCACCACTTGTTGATTTTTATGGTATATATACTTCCATTCAACATGTTCTACCATGAATATACTTATTTTTATCATATTTAAAATATCATTTTATGTTCTTATTTAATGTGGAATATTATTCCCGGGATTTTTAAATTGGTATGATATTTTTTGTCTCCATTATCCTTCCATGTGACATATGTTATGTTTTTCACTGATATCCTTTTATGAGGTGTATATATCCCTCTTTTACATTTAATATATTTATTATTTTTAATTCTCATGAGATTTTAATTTTTGATTTCTATTATTTTTTCATGGGTATTATGATTCTATGTTACCATAGTTGTAAGATTTTCAGGATAAAATCTCATCGTTTATAGATATTTTTTATGATTATCAATAGAATGATGAAATATTATGATATATCTCTCATGTAACTAATTAATTTTCATACACATAGGTTACATAAAAAGAATAATTTTTCACCTCTATTTTCCCTATCATAATATAACCAAGAGTTCAAAAGACTGTTTTTATGAAAAAACATCCATTAAATAAAAAACGCATGTTTGGATTCCAATGTTTACATTTTAAAAAAGAAATTACAATGTTTACATTTTTTGGTTTTTAAAGAAATCATCATGTTGTTTTTTAGGAAAAAACATGTTTGTATTTTATTAAAAATATGAAAAGAAACACTATTTTAATGTTCATGACATGGAGGGAAATCCCAATGTAATGGCCATTATTTTCACAAACAATTCTTCAGTTTGTTTTAAGGGTATATTCAATGAAAATTATTTTCAAATTGTTTTAATTTTTTTATGAAACCTTGTGGAAATGATATTTTCCTTGAAAATGTTCTCAGTGACCTTTCAAAAATAATTTTCCATATAAGATAATGAATTTTGATGTAATTTGTGAATTACTAGGGGTATTACCCAATGATATATTCTTATTAATTCTATGGATGGTCTATATTTATGATGAATAGATGTTTAGGTAACCTATTTGATTACCATAAGTTATGATATGATGAAATATTTTATGAAACCCATTTCATTGATTGGGTTTTCCTATGATGAATATGTTAGGAAGCACATTTATTTCCACATGTTCTAATATGATTATTGTTTTATAATCTTGTGTTGAACATTTGTATATTTATCATTATGTGATGGTGGTAATGTTATAAACAAGTATGTGGAATAAATTATGACCGAATATGGTGGAGACACATATCTACATCCAATTTTTTTGGGTAAATATGGATTACACATGAGTATATATGTTATGTGTAATCCTTTTTACATGATAAAAATGTTATTCTCAAACCTGATTACATGTTAATAGTGTTATATGTGAACCAGATTAAAATTTCACAAAATTATATGTGAGCTCGATTATTTATTCATAATGTTATGTGTCGACCAATAATTCATGCCAATAATTTTAGGCATCAACCTGATTTCATTTTCATAAGTTTATATGGGGTACTAATTTCATTTTCAAAATTTAATGATTGAACCAATTTCTATTTATAAATATTCATAATTTTCTAAGAAAATCTGTATGAAAAGAATTGAATTTCTTATGCCAATATTGTGATCTCATGGCTCTTATTATTTGATTTACTTCGGAATAATGTCATCTGAACTCCCAATACATATTCCATGACTCAAGATTATGATAATTGAAATATAAGTTTTTATTTTCAAATGTAATGATCAGGTTATCATAACCTTATGAACATGTTTTGATTAAGTATCTTCCTTGTTTTCCGTTACTAAATATCTGAGATCACCTGTTATTATGTATATTATACCCATGCTATGTTGTATGGTTTTTAATTAGGTGTAATAAATGGGAATATATTTTTTAGAGACATTGTAGATATTTCATGAATTAAGATGATTATGTTCTATGTTTCTAAATGATATAAACTATCATGGTGCTCTAGTGTGTTTTTTGTGTAATGTAATGAATGTTTATATAAAAATATGTAATATTCATGTTTGAGGAGCATGATTCAAAATATTATATATACTGACATGGCCTTAAACCTACCCCTATAGACATATTATTTTCACTTTTATAACTAATATTAACTTATTTTGACTCATGAGTGTCATTATCATATTAGAGACATTAGAATATTTTACATATATATGAATGAATTTTATTTTAATAGATTCCACTATAGAATCAGATCTTTTAACATCATCCTCAAAATCTATCCAAATAGTTTTTTATTCTTATTCTTTCTTAAGAACTACTACACCATAACAATAAAGAATTTTATTTATATTTATATTTATAGATCCAATAGTAAACATCATTTGGTTAATAACCTAGAAGATATCATTTACAATAGTTCCATTAAACTTTTATATGATTTTATAATTTTTATTAATTAGACGTGGACATCCAAAAACTTTTTAATTATTAATAGGTATCTTCTTTTCATGTAACTTCTCTTAAAGAGACATGAATTTTTTTTATTAATGGAAAATGATTTTGGATGATTCCAATAATTGTAAAAAAATAACCAAAAAAATCATAATTGTTTCTACTATATCAACACTATTACATCCATATAAACCCAAATATAATTATTTCATTAAGACACAATTTTTTCCAGGTGAGTGTATAGTGAACCAAATTCAATCAGGATGCCATGTTTTTCATTGTATTCAATGAATTTGATTTTGGAATACTCATTACAATTTTCTAATCTCAACCACTTTAATGGTAATCTTATATACTTATCTACAATCTCTCTAAAAGTATTAAATGTATATAAATCTTATGATTTTTAACATAAACATTATACCTATATTCCTTGTGAATTCATCTTCGAATTTAATAAATTATATTTATTTAATAGTAAACATTAAGGTAATAAGGCCACAAAAATATGAATGGATCAACTCATGTTGTTCTGATGTCTGAATCTCAGATACTATTTTGGAATTTTTCATAATTTTTTATTTCTTAATAATTCTAAAAATTTATGTTTTATCTTTTTTTATAAGGGGAATAGTTCACATAGATTTTGTAATGATTTTATACATATTTGTTTTTTGCCTACATGGCCTATTATTTTACACTAAATCTGCATTCCAAATTAGATTACAATCAGTACATACCTCTCTAACTTGAGGTAAATTTCATGAATTTCTTAACCACTTTATTATAATACCTCTATATTTCATCCTCATAACAATGAATTCATTATTCCTCCATCGTTCCAAATTTGCAACATAAGAAACATTGAATACCTTAATAATTTATTCATTAATCTATCAAAAAACCATTTTCATAGTTGACTTGATTCCTACCAAATCATATTATTCCAATAACTCCGAATTATAGAGAGTATTAATTTCCAAATATCATATATTCTCTATAATATTTATAAACATTTTCAGATTATTCGAGTAACTTTTCAATGGAGTTGAAGTCTATTTTCACATGATCTTACTGATTTCATTTTTGAAATCCTTAAATAAAACCACACCACATTAGCATGTTGAATTTTATAATCATTATAATTTCCAATATTCCAACCTAAATTAAATTATTCTATAATAAATTTTACATAAATATATTATGGTTTCCCTTTATGGTCAGTTCTTTTACAAACCTCTTGTAAACCTTCAATTCTATTTTTCACTATAATATTTTTATAAACAACTTCATTCTTTTACTGAGTCGTCAATTGTGAAAAATATAAACCCTTCATTTATGATATCATCTCATTATAGGGAGAGGAAAACAATTCCATCAATTATATTCTCTCTGGGAAAATATTTGGAAAACTCTAAAAAAAATTTGGAACTATATTATTTTATAGAAATACAATTACTGGTTGTGTTGTTGGTCATCCTTAATTTTTTTTCTTAAAAAATATTCTCCCATATGCTTCTCTTAATGAAAACATTATTGAACATTTAAATATACTATATTCTAGTTTCTAGAATATTTATCAAACAAATGTGACCATATTTTTCTATTTCATCCAATTTTCGAATTATTCACATTTTTAAACATTTAATTACGTTACGTAGAGTTGTTTCATTATCATTTGGTTATACTCCATTGTTATTTTCTTTAAAATATTAAATATTTTTTGATTAAAATTTCATTTTATTAAATAGGGAAGAATGTAACACCTAGAATTTTTATGGATCATTTAAAAAATAATTTATATTTCATTGATGTATTATGTCCCATTCTAATCCAAGTTATGCTTGCGCTATATACAACAATGAGTTTTTATGAAACTCCATTTTATTAGCGCAATTATTTAGAAAAGGAAACTATGAACTGGATGTTATAATTTACTGACTAAACATGATTAAATTATTTATGAAAATACATTTTAGACATATATATAAAATGAATTATTTTTTTCACCAATTAATTATAAATGGAAAAAACCCCACTTTGAAAAGAAAAAGATATATTTTTCAAAAAACAATTTAAATGTAAAAATGTTTGTATTATACTAACAAAAGAAAAACTATCAATTTTTTGGATTATATTAATTAAATATATATTAAAAATATTAAATATTATTTTTAAAATTTATCATATTAATTTTCTAAACATCATATAAAAATAAATCGAGTTTTTTGCTTAAAACTATATTTTTTTAAAATTGATTTTTATCTCATTATAATGGTTCACATTATTTATAAATAAAATTTGTAACTTTAATAAATTTTATTTTTTAAAAATCATTTTTTATATAATAGTATTAAAATTTATTTTTGTTCAATATTTGATTTTTTGGTAGGTTTCTTTTTTATGAATAGTACAAAGTACTACATTTTAATTAAACAATTACTTTTAATATATGAATTTTATAATGTTAAATTATGTTTTAAATTAGTTTTATAGATAATTTAGAAGAATTATTCATCTATTAGACCAATTTATGTCTTTTTTTTATCATTTTTATATTATATTTTCATATGAAAATATTTCAAAATTTTGATCACTTTCATTTTACCAAATCCACTTTCAAACATATTCTATAAGATTAATTTTATAATATTGCTAAAAATTATGTCTTTATAATTTTTTAAAATGGATTAAATATTTTGAATTATAGTGTCAAAATTTTGTATGTATAATGAAAATATGAATTTTACACATAGTAAATTTATTACCTTGGTTAAGGGTAAATTAGGTAATTAAGGGTAAAAAAATTATATATAATATCATATTTCTCAAAAACATGACATAATATTATTTTTTGAGTTATTTTAGGCTAAAATAATCCATGTGATGTTTTTATGACCACTTGAGAAACATAGGGAAATTCAATCCCGTTATAGATTATAGTTTTAATAAGTATAAAAATTTTCATATGTTGTCGTTAAGAGATATATATGAAAATAAATATTATTTGTAATGATAAATGTTTTATCTTAAACATGGATGTTTTTTAAAAATTTTAGAGAAAACATTATTAAATTAAATGCATTTCAAAACAAGGATTCAACAAATATTAATTTAAGAAAACAATTAAATAAAATATATTAAAATAAATATTTTTTCTATTAATAATGGATATCCAAGAATTTTACAGAATAATTAGACATTATATCGATGTTTTATAAGTTTTTTATAAATTAATAATTTTTTTTGTTATTTATAAATAGGAAATGTAATGAATAATGCGACAATTGACAAAAAAAATATTTTTGAAAAATAATAATTTATTAAATTATTTAAAAATAAATAAATACTAAATATTTATAAAGGGTATAATATATAGTGTATCATATAATAATTTTTCCATTTATGGTCCTCTTTACACCTTATATGTAAAAAATAAACACTTTTATATTGAAAAAGTTGTTACCGTAGTAAAAATTAAAATATATTGACTAAGGGTTTAAAAAATTCAAATGTTTAAAATAATAGAAATAATTTTCTAAAATCTATGTGATGATTATTTTAAAAAAATATCATAACATATCTTTTATTCTATTTCTTTTTTGTGGTAATTGGATGAATATTGAATTTATTATAAAATAAGCTTTGGAGAATATCCAAAAAACGTTGTTCACATCAATTATAAAAAATATCCTCTTCCTGTACTTTCTTTATAAATCAAAACATATTTGGTTACCTACAAAATTGTAAAAATATCCTACCAACACCTCTAAAGTAATTATATAATCCAATATTTTGGATGAAATCCCACCATGGATGTCATTTGGGGAAAACTAAAAAGAGATACCTGAATAAGAGTTAGCTTTCATCAATGAACATTTTTATTTTATTTATTCCATTAAATAAATAAAATATTTTTATATAATAATTATATTAAAAAAATATCTTGAATATAATTTTATGTTTTTATTTTATGTATATGGCCTAAAATTCACACAGTTCCAGCAAATGGGACACATAATCATCGTTCGTGTTTACGACATACTACCACCTCACGAACCGATATCTTAGGTTCTTTCATTACCAAGTATAATGGCTGGGAATAATTATTGAATTATTTTATATATTTTTTATATAAATACTTTAAATTATATTATTATTATTATTATGATTATTTTATATCACACATACCATCATTCTTACAATTTTTTGGAAATATGATAATGTCATTCTGATGTTCGGTGGACCACCACCTCGTGTTGCGATGTGATTCTATCACACTTTACATGGAAAGTATTAATGATTTTTGAAATAAAAATATTATATATATATATGACATAAAAATGATTTTTGAATTATAATATATCATATTATTTCAGTTTTATTAATTCGACAAGAAAAGAAAAACAATGATCATGCGTACGTACAACCTACCATTACCTCGAATGATGTATTTTATTTTCAAAATAAAACTTTTATGAATAAATAATAATAAATATATACAGAATAGAATATATATATATATATATAATTTTATAATTATTTAAATGGTATATTCACGATCTATGTATGTGTAAAATGAATAACAATGAAAAACATGGATAAGAAAATTACGGCTATTACCCGAAACATAACATTAACATGAAATTTTTAGTAAAAGATTAATATAAAGGAACAAGTAAATTATATATGGTATGATATATATGAATATTGTTATATGTTAGATTTATGATATTCATATAATTACTAAACAGGAGGTTTAAATTTATACTAAGGAAGTCAAGACTTAAGGTTAGGGGATTTATAGTCTCACTTTTATTATTATGAGACTAATAGAATATTAAACACTGAATCATTTTTTATATTCTTTGTAATATATATTAATCTTATTTATAATACTCATCATTAATGTTATAGTTATTCACATGTCAATTTTATTATTTCTATTTCATGGATTTTAGGGATCATATGTTAGTAAATTAGTAAGGAAATTTTGTCTCAATTTGCCTTCCATGAGACAGATGTCATGTTATGAACCTATATTATCTTATAATGTGAATGCACACACCCTTGAAATGTTAAACATTGAATATTATTATTTTCATTATATTATATTCTTCATGTAATTTTATTCTCTATTTGGTCTAAATTGTTTTATTTTAAAACCATGTTTTCAAAAAACTAAATAAAATTATATTTTATGTGTGTTCATGGAATAAGATTTAAATGATGTTTAAAATTGTCTATATAGAATATTTTTTTTAAATGTTATTTTAAATTAAAAATGGTTTCCAAATGTCTTATTATTTGAAAATCAATTGTCAAAGTGAAAAGTATACTTCCCCTAATAAATGATTTAAAAATACCATTCAAAATTCATTCCCATCTAATATGACATTGGTTGATGTTACCAAAACCTAAATGAGGATATGATCAAACTATAAAATTCATATTATTTATTTTAAAGGATTACGTTTTTTGATAGCATGATCTTTATGAATTTTATTTCATTTCCCAAATTTATAGTATTGAATAAATGTTTTTTAAACATATTTCTATTTTTATTGGTTGTAATGTGATGAATGATTTATATTATTGTGGAACATATATTTATGATTTTAATTATGTGATGGGTGATACCTATATGTTTCTCCATTGGATTGGGTAACGATAAATGTTCTATGGTCTCAAAGGGTGCATAAATTTTCATGCCATGCTAGTAACAAGATGGTGCATGGGTGATCATGATATGCCTGTAATAGAAGGTCACAATGGTGGTCATCCTAATCCCTAAAAAAGAGGGTACACATGAGGTCATCCTAATACCATAGTAAGAGGGAACATGGGGGGCCATTATAAGCATGAAAATAGAGGTTACACTATATGTCATACCGAGTATGAAAAATCTATACATGTGATTAGACTGAGCCCAATATATTTTGAATGTCTTGGTAGGTATCATTGTCATAAGAGTTTCTAAAATTATGTATACTGCCCAAATTATATGTCATATTAACTTCCAATAATTATTCTACAAATCAAAATTATGATATTTGATATGTAGGGTATTATTTTCAAATGTTATACACTTGTTCTCATACCCCAATGTTCATGTTATGCTTATATATCTTATATTTATACCCTTACTATGAATCACATCCCCCCTTCCTTATTTTTATATTCCCCAGGTTATGAAAAACATTTAAAGGAGGGATTCTAAATGGGATGATCTTTGTGTAAAAAATTTATGATCTTTAACCATGATAGAATATTTTGTTCCATGATTCAAAAGGCACTAAACTAGTAATGTCATCAGTCTTGTGTTTATGTGATGTAATGAATATTCATATAAATGCTTTAATGTCCATTTATGAAATTACTATGTTGTTATAATACACATCTATTCCAATATATATGTGATAAATATCTCAATATTATTTTCATAGTATTTTATATATAATTTAAACTCATTTTTTTCTGATAACACAATAAAAACTCAGTATTTCATGTAACAAAAGCTACAATCAATGTTTTATATAACTCATTCTATTGAAAAAATTATTTTAAAAATAATATATCATAAAATTTTGGGACTTTATATTCCCCTTAAAATTAATTTCACCCATGAAATTCATCTTAGTCATCAAAGGTTGAAAATTTTATTTTTCATTCATAGAATACCATTTAATAAAAATTGTTAATAAAAAACATTATAAAAAAAGAAATGGATGTTTGAATGTAATCTAGAATAATATATACTATGTATCCAATTTGTATAACATCAGTGGGAAGATAACATATTGACATCGATGAAATGAATAAATAATTATACATTGTGATATAGATAATTGATCCTTAAATATATGGTGATCTATAGAAGATTATTATTAAAAGACCATAAACTAATGATTTGTGAAAATTCTCATTGATATCCTCAAAAAAGATTATATATAGATAAATTTTTATTTCAATATTCTTATCCTAATATTCGGGAGTTCCTTTTCCATATAGACCCATAACATATTAAAATCGAATTACCTGATATTATTTTATATTGGATACACAATTCCATTTTTTGTGTGCCTTAATCAAATTCCACTTAATATATTAAGCGAATTGTTTAGTTTTTCTTTTTAAGATTAATAAATAAGATTCATTAAATAATTAAATGTATTTCCTTCTATCTCTAGTTAATAAAATATAATAGTTGTTATCCAATATGAATAATTATTCTTATGGTGAAGCAAAACATTAATCTAAATAACCTCTTCAAATTTTCAATATAATCAATTACAAAAATTATAAACCTTATGAAACTTTAAAAATTCATAATTTATAAATAAGGTAACTAAATATTTCAAAACTCAATATAACATTAATCATAAAAATATCATCAATTAACAATTATTAATATCATGTACAATATGTGAATACTGTAAACATATATTCTTATGAATATTGAGGATTACCACAATTTCTATATAAACATAATGAAAACAGGGCTAATTCCTCATTCCTTGAATAAAACCATAGATTATTGATCATATTTCATAGTTAAAACATTGTTGTAAACTCCATAATTGATTAAATTGACAACATTTTCAACAAATAATTTTACACTACTGATTTTATAAGTACTATAAAATATTTTTTCACCTGTATAAATCATTTGATTATCCAAACTAAAAACCAGTTCGTCTTCCTCATGAAAATATTTTGGTTTATCATTCCAGGATCAAAATATGACATTTCCATTAAATCAATTTTATATTCCATCGGTACTATTTAACATATTATTACAGATCCTTGATGAAAAATATATATTGAATAGTCATTATATATTCCAAGAATCTTATTAAATAATCCATTATTTTCAATACATATGTAAACTGATCATCAAACTTTTATCCTAAACTATTTACTAGGTTTTGTCATTTATTTCTATAGCTCTTATTTCCTTTTATTTTCATTTTTTAGTGTCTTTATCATCTAAAATATAATCATTACTCACATTAAATTGTTTATTCTCTTCATGAAATATTTATTTAGTACATCAAATTTTATAATGCCCATTATTTTTGAATTTAAAAAATTAATCCCTTAATAGTACATTTGGGAGACCAATATTCCCAACCATTATGTTAACTATTATTTTAATTTCCTCGTAGTATTTTCCTACCGTAATTGATTCTTCTCTATGTCAAAAACATCTTCTTGTTCCTTTGAGAAATATTCTTGAAATGTTATTTCATAATTCTCTTCATGTAGGGAATTTATTTTTCTTTCATCCATGGTCTCCACTTCTAAAACTCTCAGTTGAATCTATCATTTTGTTCATTTCTGATTCATATAATTTTTTAATGTGTACATTGTCAATAATGTTCCATGAATTCTAATTTAGAGTAAATAAAATATATTTCCCTCCATTAATCATCCCATTTTTCTTCTCGTCTGTAATTTTTCCATCACATTAAATGTTAACACAACTCCTTATAGTTTCCTCCACTAAATAAAACCAAAACCATAGTTTGGGAAAAAGTAATCACAGTGTAATACCACATAATCATGTATAATAAATTATATTAGATCTAATTTATAACAAATTAGTTTTAATATATGAAACATGAGGCATATCATAGGTCATTCATAGTCCTCACAAATTTAAATCCTTTGATTTTTTCATAATTTTTTGGTAAATTTCCAAATAATTTCCCAAAGGAATATCAATAAATCTATATATCAAGGACTATTATAATGTTCCTTGTGATGATCTAAAATATCTTAATTCTCTATTTTCGACATTATTACACTAAAATAAATTTATGCCACAATAATTACCACTTTTAATATCTAAAAAAATTAATTTCATGGACACCAATTTCTATACCATTACCCATATTATAGGAATAATTAATATATATTAACTTTATCCTATACTTATCCTTAGTGATATAACTATACATATCCTTAATAATATCATAATAAATATCGATAATTTTTTAAAATCCTAGTTTCTAACTGTTAACTAAACCATTACTCTCATTCAAACTATAATGACCCAAGAATTACCTGTATATATATATATTAAATCTCATTAAATTAATATTCAATACATTACGAAAGCACAAGACTGAGGACTATATTTTTTAGTGTATATGGATTGCAAGAACACAGTTTTCTAATTTTCTGAAATATATTGAACAACCCGCATAATAATTATCTTATTTAGTACACATTATAAACATACCCTACTAAAAACTGTACCTCATAACCTTCATAATGGAAACAAAAGAAAAGGTGATCTTAGATGCTCTTCAATTGTAAATAATGGAGATGTGGATGTTTAATAATAACATAAGGGTATTAGAACATGAGAATAAAATTTGAATTCCCTACCCAATATATCAAAGAACATAATATATAGTCATGGAAGAAGTATTGGAAGTTCATTATACATAAATCATAAGGAAATAAATGAATATGATCTATTGGATAAAAACATTGTCAAAATATAAAAATATTGGGTGTAGATATATGAAAAGAAAATCTTATGTCAAGTCTACCTATCAAAACATTCATTACATGTTAGTCATTGTTAACCACTCTTGTACAAACATTAGACAGTGGATGACCTATCATTTACCCTATTTTTAGCATGGGATAACATCATGTGTAACCACATTTGGGATTGTGATAACCTCATGTGTTCTATTTGAACTAATATATAATTACTCATTTCCCACTGCAATGTTATGAGAGATGGGTTATATACATCTAACAATTAAATCCAAATTTAGGAGTGATACAAGACCACAACACATTCATTATATAAAACCCTATTAAGTGAAATGGGATTCAAAAACAAATTATCATAAAACATCATTTGTAAAATTGATAGGTTTCAAAATCATTTCATTATATAGTTATCGAATAAAATAAGGAAAAAGAATTGGGATTTATAAGTATTTTATCAGGGTATAACCCATGGAAGAGAAACATGTTTGATAAAAATTATTCCATCATAGAAATTGTCCATTTAGACAAAGAATTTTTATTTTATCCTTAGATCATATCCCAAAAAATGAAAAGTTAACTTCATAGATATCATCATATTTGGAAAAGTATTTTAAACGATCATATGAAACATTTCTTTAAGGAATTAACCCTTCCTATTTAACAAAATATTTTGAAAACAAAAAACATTTGGAAAATGAATTAAATAAAAATAAAATTGAAAACATATAATAAATTATTTACATTAAATAATGGTTATGAATATGAGATTTTTTGTCTAACTTAATACATGTCCAAAAATTTTCCATTCACATTATAGGTAAAATAAAAATGATAATTTTTTGGAAAATGAGTCTTATAATCGTTTGAAAAAGCGTTTTGGAACTAAAAAGTGGTAAAAATGTCATTTTTGTAAAAATATCATATATGAGTAAAAATAAATTTGAAAACCATTTTATAAAACTTTGGTTTGGAATAAAATTATTTTACAATAAAATAGAGAAATAATTTTGAATTTTCAAATCATTTTTCCAATTATATTCATTAAAAAGTGTAAGAAATTTCAATTACAAAACAATCTAATGAATAAATATAGGAGAATAAAAAATGTGAGAATCATGAGATATGGATCATAAGTGTTTCTCATCAAAAATGAAATCACAAATAATCCTGATAAACCATGATATTGGAACATATTATAATGACCAATTTGATATCATTTAAATGAAAGGCCGAAGAGGTAATATAAATTTAATAAAAAAGAAAGTATCGTGAGGTTGAATAAATTCAGGATATTACCCAAAAAAGTATTATATAAAAAACTGTTAAATACATTAATGTGAATAACATTAAAAAATTTCTCAAGGAAGGAAAATTGAGGTAAAAATACCTTACCACTTTGGTAAATATCAAACAGTTAACCCCATGAAGGAATGATACTAAATTAAATTTTTAAATCCCCCTAATTTTAAGGATAATAATCATAATATAAATTCATGGTAGTTATATATTTCACATAAAATAAGTAGTTGGGGAATTTTTTATGTGTCTTATAAAAGTAAAAAATTGTGATAGAAATCCCTAATTGTTGTAGTGATAAGTTGAATAATACGCCCCAAATAAAATAAAATAAAATTAAGAATTATGTATAATTAATATAAGGATATATATGATATAAATATCAATGGTTAAATATTTACACCACAAAAAACATGTGTTGAATTTTCATGTCTCTCAAAAACAAAAGAGAGACTATAAATCCATTAACTTAATTATCGAATTGATTCTTATATTTTCAAAAACATTTATACAATTATTATATGTTTATAATAAATCTATAAAAAATTGATAATTATAAATTTAATACAATATATTATTTCAGCAGGTTAATTTATCATACAATTATTAACAATTCGTTGTTAACATTATGTGTCTGGTAACAACCACTTTTTTTCATATATGTTTCGATTTTCCCTTTTTATCCAAATTTTTCATGATTTCATAACCAAAAAATCATTAACCATGATATAAATACCCTAAATATTATTTAAATATGTATTTAGATTAATCTAATAAATCTGATGATTGAAAAGGAAATCCATAGATCATAGAAATGGTAGGACATATGTACGAATGAATTTTTTTTTCCATTTTTTTATTGGACTGAATGAAATAAAGGTAAATTATATATTATTAATAAATAATAATTTTTTGGTAATATATATCATAAAATGAATTTAAAAAAAATATTATTACCATCCATGTATATCACGAATGATTCACATAGCTTGTCATGACGGTAGTCCTCCGTACACATGAGCGATGATATCATGTTCCCAAAAAAATAGAGAGCACGAATGTGTGTGGTATATAATAATTCCATAAGTTTAAATTCTTATAAATATCATAATTAAATAATAAATAATTATTTTTATACAACCCTGAATGGTGCTACTAATAAAATGAATGACATCGGTTCGCAAGGTGGTCGTCCTCCATACACAGAAACAATCAAAATTGTTGCTCATTTAGTGGAAGTGTAGAGGATTTTAAATGATTAAATTAAAATAAAAAAATATATTTATATGAAATATAATTATATTATTATATCATCAGGTTATAATAACTATTTAAGGAGGTTGAATAATAAATAAAAAAATGATTTTTGATGAACTTTATATCTTCTTCGTGTATCCTCCTTTTAATTACACCAAAATCAATTCTAGGTTGTATTTATTTCCAAAATAAATCATCTAGGAGGATAAGAGGTAATTATAGAGGTATTTTCTGATATAATATTCATATAATATTTTAGTAAGTGAAGGTTTGTGGTGTGTTATATAAGTGGGGGAAAAGAACGCAAGTGGAAACTTCTTGAAATATCCTAAAAGACACCAAAATAATAATGTAATTATAAAGAAAAATGATTCCAAATGAATCTATATTGGATATTGGGATGGAAAATATGGATATATGTCGGTAAAATAGTATTTATACATGTTTTGGTTCATTTTTAAACCGCACAATTTTAGTTCAATCCTCGAGTAAACACATTTTTAACTTAACTAAGGTAAATAATTGTTTTTTCTGTTTTCACTATTAAATGTGGTAAAAATTTATGTCAACCTTATTATATAATATAAATTATGAATTTCCTAAATATTTATTCCATTTTTAAATATTATATAAAAATATGTTGAAAATTTAAATTTAAAATTAATGTCACATGTGTGACGAGAAAGAGCGTTTTAAAGAAAACAAGTTCAATAGATTACAAAGATTCAATATCATAATTCAATATGAAATTGATTCTATATTAAAATACCTAAAATATCATTAATGGTCACTCAATACCCTTAATATATGAAATAACTCAAGATATCATTCTATATAATCAAATATGGCTCCTTTAAGGTATTTGGAATCTCCTCCAATGTATTCAAGATCATCCTATTATGGTAAGATATGATCTCCTTACCCTCTTTTTTCAAGAATATTCTTTATATAAGGCCTTTTAATTTCAGATTTTTCTTGTTTGGATATGTTATTACACATCTCTACAAATTTTATTATGATTTCTATGAGATTATAGGACTCGTTCACAATCTTTATTCCATTAAATTAATTTTTTTATCCCAAATATACTAAAAAAAATTATCCTATGAGGTTTCCCTTCCAATCATTTGTGCTGTGAATACCCAACCATTTTCAGTCAATTCTGTTCACCTGGATGTACCCATCTAAAATTAATGGGCTAAACCCATGTATTTAAACCCAAAATCTATAATCATGGGATTAAATGTTATGAAATATTAAACTACATTGAATGATACTTTTTCACACTTATGCATGATCTGATATGGAAATGATGGGTATGCCTAAAATTATGCACCCATCCAATTAATTGGGTAATGTTTTAATCTCACTAGATTCCATTTGATGTTTTTGCGAGGATATATTAATAACAATATGATATGTTTCTTAGTAGTTATACTTGACTTATTTTTATGATTACCTGATTTATGTTTTTTACAAATTCCTATGTTTCTTATTATTTTTTCATGTTATATCATTACTATTTCTTTAATATTATTATATTCACCCTTATTTTGATACCATGATATACATAATCTCTCACATGTTTTTATTTTTCATATGAAATTATATTTTATTTACTGTTATGGGATTTATATCTCACATATTCTTGTATATTCATTAATTTTATCAAATGTAGTTTTAAAAAACATTATGGAATTTTAAGTGCATGTTAAGGATGTTTTCAACAAAATCAACATAATATTATTGTAATATATTATTTTTTGTACCCAATTTCCCAAATTCCATAGTATTAACAATATTTTTGGATTTTATTATATGTACCATTGTTTAGTAAATCCGAAATTAAGGTGTAACAAAATGCAGGTTGTCATAAGATGGGTGTGTGTGTTGATTTTAAAACTTTATAATTGAAGGTTATAGATGAATTGACATTTTATAGGAATAATATTGTGTTTAAGGTTTTTTTCATAGTTTTTATTTGAAAAACATTAGTTTAAAGTCCAGGTGTAATCTTTTCATTTTGATTATGGGAAATTATAATTTTACATTAATATAGTGTTTTCCCATTCACATTTATTGTTGTTATTTTTATAGTGATACTCCATTCACCCATGTTATTGTTAGTTATATAGTGATAAAACATGAAATGATTTTCTATTTATTCAAATTATTATGACCCATGAACCTATGGTATTATAGTGGTAGACCATTCCCCATCATTAATATTATGGTGATAACCCATTAAGCCTTAGTCATTATTGTATTAATATTAACAAATTCCACCATAATACCTTTTTAGTGGATGTAACTCTTTACGATTTACTATTTATAATTTATAGTGATAACTCAATAACAATTATTATTATTGATTAGTTTGATAAATCAACCACTTATAATATTGTTTACACAGATTGCTCATTTTGCGTAGTTATAACATTCTCACCCACACACGATATCTACAATGAATTATTATTCACATGTATTATATTATAATATATAATAATATGTTCTCAATTATAAATTTAATTTATACTATTGGTATATTCATCTTAATTTGGAAGTGTCCTAACTAGTCATGTTATTTCTTCAAATTTTATATAAAACATATCTTTGATATAGCATCATTTGTATTTAAAAAAACAATTATCATATAATATTATGCATCCATTTATATATTTTCATATTTATTTATGGACTCAATTTTTATGTGGAAAGTGATTATTTTACTCGTATTCATCACGTGAACGTTCATGGGCATGCGTTCTTTTTTATCTGTAGTGAATGTCAGATGCCAATTTTTATTTTTTACCTCTGAGATGATTTTACATTTGTTCTAGAAGTTCTGGATTTAGTTTCGGGTGTAAATGGTTTATATTTTTAGATTTATTTTTGTTTTCAGTTGGTGCACAGTCAGTGCATGGGTTGTAAAAACCCTATAAACATCTCCAGTAAACTATGAAACTCAAGTGTTGGTGGGGTAGGCATGGTGCACAACTCGAATGAAATATATCCTACCGTATATCCAATCCATGTAGGTGACCCTGTGTTTTTAGTAAAGGGTACCTGTTTAGTGAACAATGTGGAAAACCGTTTTTCCAAAAAGTGCAAACTTCCCATATCTTAAAAATTATGAATTTATTAAGCACCCTTATGAGATTATAAACCCAAATCCACCCACTTATCCCCCCACCATGTTTGTACATCCCTTGGGGATCTCTTATATAGTTATTCCAGACTCTCCTCCTTATCTTAGAGTATATATAATGTGTTTCTTCATGTTTTGGTGATATATATTCTTGGATTCCTTTTAGTAGATCACGAATAATTGAACCTCTGTGATGTGATTTTTGTTGTGTGTTGTTGGACCACAATGAGATGGTGTTATGGTTCCTTTTTCACATTCCTTTTTAGATGAATTATAATTTTTTTCCACCTTCCTTGATTATTAAATTTTGATCTTTAATCATTAAGATAATTTTATGGGGTAGAATGTAGTTATTTATACATTTTTTATTGATAAATGACATTTTTTTTTAAATTTTTCCAACCAAGTGTTTGAAATATTGTATAGTCCACCTTTTTGAGTGATTTCAAATATTAAAAAAATAGCCTTATTAATAATTTTTTTAATTTTAAAATATGTTTTTGGATTCTTAAATGAGTATTATAAATTTCTTGGATTTAAAAACTGTAACGGCATGGACCTTCCGGGTCCAGTACTTTCCAAAAACTCGGTTCCATTAAACGGTTCCACCAAAAAGGTGGCACTAGTCATGATGTCACACCAAAATGGGGGAAATATAACGGTGGTACCATGAGGGTGCACCATGATGGTGTCACCGTGGGGGTGGCACCATGATAGTGGCATCGTGTCCTCACCAAGCGGTATTTAGTATTTTTCCAGTTCCCTACTTTTTCTGCTCCCACAATTGTGTCTTTTGATGTAAAAAATTGATGTAACACCCCCCATTCAAATCCATTTAAAGAAAATAAATAATATCTAAAATCCCCCAAGATTCAGGCGACCCTTAACTTACCAAAATGTGTGGCTATTCCTTGGTGTCACACCCTTTCCCCATACCTTCCGATTCTACCCCTATTATGCGATTTAAAGGAAATCATTTAAACGCATAACTGTTATGGCCACCCCTCTGATGAAAATTGTTAAATGACAATTAATTCCATCATGAATAATCTATCAACCATGTGCTGAAACCACGATCCTTCATTAAATCCATTCAGAATTATGTATCTCGTAACTCTAGGATCTCACCATTTATCGTACAAGAATTCCTTTTTTATTATTCTTCTTGGCTGGTATATTTTACTCTACTTGTTGCGTTGAAATCCCCCCATCCTGAGACAAGTTTTGCGCCAATGCTGGAGTCCCTCCAAATCATTCTTGGAGTCCTTGTATCTCTTTCCCTATAAGTCGTGCATCCCCAGCTCTTGGCGCAGGGAGGAGAAACATCAATCATTGATCATCCAAGTAGGGTTTTCCATCGTCTTTTTTTCCTATGTATCATGCGGGGGGTATGCTACTGTTTCTCCGGGGATAGATGAAACCAAACATTAATGAAGATAATAAACAGACTTTTAAAGAATAATGGTGGTGTGATCAATGTTTCTGATGTACTTTTTATCCTTGATATTGTATTGTGAATTGTATGGGCTTATGTCCATGGAAAATCATTATTATTGGCGGTCTTTCATTGTGCAATAATGAACCCCTACCTTCTGTGGTGATTGAATATCTATAATATTGGAATTTTGTCAATCACGTAAACTCGGAAGATTAAATGGATGTCCAGTGAACAATAACCCCTATGTGATCACCCTGGTGAACCGAATAGAGAGGAAGTATGAAATGAATGATGTTCTTGAATCTAGAAATTCCCTTTCCCTGTCTTGGCGGTATGTGTGATTGTTCTTCTTAATGCTTATGTGGTGACATGGATGGGGATGAGATCCTATGTTCTTGCAGTTGTTGGGGGTCCTGAGGCTATAGGGGGTAGTATCCTGAGGCTTGGTTTGGTTCCTGTATATTGAGGGATCTCACAGATCCTTTTATTGTTGTGACTTTACAAGATAACATATTGTGAATTCTTGAAAGTTCTATTTAGCTATTTTCCATTCCGTAGCTTGTGGTTATTCTTGATCGTTTCCCAGTAGTGGATAATTTACTTAAATGGAATCACTTGAACATGAAAACAAGAATGGGTTCAAAGGGGAATTTTTTTCGGGAATGGGTGGTGACATGGTTGTGGGTTCGGTGCTTCTTGTGAATGAATAGTAATGAGGGTAATTTTTTGGGCTATTTTAGAACCCCTAGGTTGGGATGAGTGCTTGTTCTCTATATATATAATTTTATTTCTTGTGTTTCTTATTCACGCCCCACCGAAGTTGAGGACTTTCTGATGAACACCCCCATTTCCTGGGGGAGGTTGTTTTTTCCAACACTTTTACAAGTGACTGGTTATTAGCTCTTTTTCCGCTCCCTTTCCCGAGTGGCCCAAGACCCTTCGGGCAGGCTGTGATGGCCCGAGGTCCATTGTAGACCATGATTCTTTAGGCAGGGTAGTTTTTGTTGTTGGACCAGGTGTGTGCAAGGAGGTTGTTTCCCAAGTGTCTTCAGGATGAGGCTCATGTGTCATCGGGTGTGACAGTGGTTGTTGTGGGCCAGGTGTTTGCGGGTGGGATGTGTGGTTATAGATGAGGTTTGTGCAGATGGGGGGATGGCAGTTGGACTACGGTGAGAATGGAAGGAGAGGTCCGATGTATAGAATTTCTTCAATAACTAGTGTGGAAGTGGCGTGGGGTACCCAAACATCGATGTGTAGTTACTATTACATTACTTGACTCGCGTTATTTGGGGAGTGTGCCTTGGTGAGGTTTGGGTGGATAGTTTTCCTTATTGGGTGTTTTGGTTATCTCTTTTCACATGGGGCATTATTATGCCTCCCCACTTGTGCACAAGATTCTTTGATTTTCCATAATGAGTATACCTGTATGCTCACCCTACATATATAAAATTGCATTCAGGTTTCCAGGAGGACATAGGGGATTATACAGGATCGTACTAGTTTGGACATTGGGAAAATTGTTGTTGCTCTTTTTCTTTTCATTGGTACTTTCTTTTGGGTTTTTCTTACTTTTGGAACAAGAAAATGTGAATGGTTTGTTTTGGCTTTACTTGTGCTTTCACTTTCAGCATTGTTGGGAATTACTAACTTATCCCTCGATCCTATTAAAAAAAGGGTAATGCCTTAAATCTTGTGTGTGATTCTATACCCTTGGTGATATTCTACACTCTGGTACCTATTGATGGTTGGTATCAGGGGTCATTATCTCTCCTTCAACTTGATGAAGGAAGGGTTTGGAATCCTGTTGTCCCTTCTCTCATCTTGTTGAAGGTGGGTCATGACAGAATGGTATTAGAGGCAGAATGGGGGATATGATAGAGTATGGGGTTAGGCACAGGTAGGATTGCATGGCATGGCAGGACAGCAATGTTGGACAATTTTGGTGGGTGAAATAGGATAGGGAAGACCGACTAGTACATTGGATTTTAGGGCCCCCATGATTCGATGCAAGGACTCGGGGCCTACCGAACGACAAAGTGAGGCTACAATGATTTCAGGGTAGAGACCCTAGGAAAGGTATATGCATCATAATGAATTTTTTTCTTGTGTTTCTTGGGTATTTTGTGGATTTAAAATGAATAAGAAGTCTAAGAAAATTTAAAAGCAATATTCTACACTGTTCGGTCTTGGGAATTCCTTGTTTACCTTGCAGCTATGGCACCTGGACGACGACCATGGGTTGTGCGGGAGATAGAGGCCCAAGAACTTCATTTGGTTGATCGACATAGGGATGAATGAGAGGAGGAGGATGATCAGTGGCAGAGGACCGTTCGTGCCTTTCAGTGGAAGACGCTTGGGAAGTACGAGGGAAGCATATCAATCATGGAGACAGAGATCAATATAGAGGATATGGTGATATCTTTTAGCATGATCTGGGATCTGACGGAGTACTAGGTTCCTCTGGCTGTAATCTAGATGCGTGAAGCAACATGTTAGTGGTGGATGCTTTATCTTGGAGATAATATGGAGCATGAGGTGATGTGGATTGACCTCAAAAGGGAGTTTCGAGAAGAATTATAATCTTACATGATGAAGGTTGAGAAGAGTCAAGTACTACTCTCCCTCTAGAAGGGGTACTTCTCAGTGAGAGAGTTGAGGATCAAGGTCAAGTTTCTCGTTCTCTTTGCTCCAGACATCTTTTTGGAAGAGGAGTCTCAGGAGAGACGTTTAGAGGTGGCACTCTGACATTCCCTTTAGTATTCGGTTACCCCCTTCACCCTACCGACGTACTTGAAGGTCCAGAGGAATGATGAAGTGGTGGAAAGGATGCACACGTTGGGAGGTTTATTGTGAGAGGGAATCTGGTTGGGCTCGTCAAAGGAGAATTGCATCAACAGCTGGCCTCCAGAATCATTGACCTCTAGGTTTCAACCTGTAGGGCGAAGGACTCCGCAGTTCCAGTTCTGATCTCCTAGTCATCTCCCATTCCTTTCGGGCCTAGAACCGAGATGCTCCATCTGTGGAAACTATGGGCACCTTCGAAATCAGTGCCCGGGACGAGTATATTAAAGTGGTTGTGGGCCAGTGCCGCACCCGTCTATGCCGCAACAGTTTCAAGCCAGGCCCTTTCAGCAGCAGCACCAGGGACAACAATTTCTCACTCCTCCAAGGGTAGACATTGTTGGAGGAGGCTGACCTCAAGGCGCACCTCAGGGACCTAAACCAGGGAGTGGTATGGGAGTAGGCCGACAACCAAGTGGCAGAGAAGATGGGCGTGGATAGTTACATTCCATAGAGGGAGAAGTTCCTGCCGGTTCGGGAGTTGTTTGAGGTACAATCACCTTGTTTAGCACTCTTGTCCATGCCTTTTTCGATACAAGAGCCTCTTACTCTTTTGTTTCACCCCGTTTATCATATGCTCTTGGATTGACACTGAGAGACTTCCAGTGCCCCTGGTGTTGAGTACACCAGTCAAAGGTCAGACCGAATAGTCTTATGGTTACCAAGGTTGTAGACTGATGATAGGACCACATCAGTCTAGCAGGGATCTTATAATGTTTCATATACATCCATACAATGTCATCCAGGGCAGGGACTGGTTTTTCTGTATATGTTCTGTTATTGAATGATTCTGAAGAAGGATCGTGTTTTTAGATTTGGACAGCCGACGTGTACCTTTCATCTGAAAGTGGGGTTTCCAAGAGGCCATCATGCGAGTGGAGCCACTCCTTTCCATTTTAGCTGACCTGTTAGTGGATTTGGTAGATACAGAGATGGCAGAAGTCCCTAGGATCATTTGTGAGTTCATGGATTTCTTCCCCTAAGAGGCTGTGGCTCTACCTTCTCAACGCGATGTTGATTTCGGAATAGAATTGTAACCCGATGCTCGTCCGATTTCGATGGCTCCTTAATAGATGATGCCTTCTGAGTTGCGGGAGTTAGAGATTTGGATTGATGATCAGATTATGAAGGTTTTTGTTTGACCAAGTGCATCACCATGGGGTGCTCTAGTCTTGATCGTAAAGAAGGAATATGGTGGTCTCAGGATGTCCATAGACTACCAGAGACTGAACGAGGTAACGGTCAATAACCATTACCCTGTCCCAAGGATAGACGACATTTTCAACTAGTTAAAAGGGGAAGGATGGTTCTCCATGATCGACCTATGATCAAGATATCACCAGTTGGGGGTGAAGGAGGGTGACATATCGAAGACTGCCTTCACGTGAATATAGGGGCACATTGTTTTTATAGTCACGACGTTCGGTGTCAGAAACACACCATCTATGTTTATGGGGCTCATGAAATCCTTCTTCTAGGAATATTTGTACCGGTTCGTAGTCATGTTTATTGATGACATCCTGATATACTAAAGGTTGGAGGAGGATCACGCTGAGCATTTGAGAAGAGTCATAGAGGTCCTCTGATGACACCCACTCTATGGGAAATTGTCATAGTGCATGTTTCGGATGCGAGAAGTGCACTACCTTGGACATGTGGTTTCCGAGAAGGGAATAACAGTAGACTAATCAAAGGTCAAGGAAGTTGTTTCTTGGGAAACTCCCACGAATGTGGGAGAGGTTCATAGTTTCCTAGGTCTTGCTGGTTACTACCAGTGGTTCATTCCCAACTTCTCTAAAATTTAAGCACCTTTGACAGCCTTGACCAAGAAGGCCCAGGCTTTCGTGTGGAATGTGCAGTGTGAGGTAGACTTCAGTTATCTGAAGGGGAAGTTGGTTAGTGCCCCAGTGTTGAGGTTGGAAGAATAAGGGGTGGCGTGTGAGGTATTCTGTGATGCTTCGGGACAAGGCCTTCGGTGTGTGATGATGCGACAAAAAAGGGGTTATCTTTTATTGGTCTAGGAAGTTACGTCCCCATGAGAATAACTATTCCAACCATGATCTAGATCTTGTGGTGGTCGTGTTCGCACTAAAGTTGTGGCGGCATTACATCGTCGGGGAGTGCTTCATAGCCTTCATAGATCAAAATATCTTGAAGTATATCTTCTCCCAGCAGGACCTGAACTTGCGGCAATGAAGGTGGATGGAGTTCCTTCAGGACTACGACTTTGAAATATCCATACCTCGGGAAAGCGGAACATGGTGGCTGATTCCTTAATTAGAATGTCATAGAAGGACGTGGTTTGAGAATCAGAAGATTCTTAGAGGGTGATGGAAGAGTTGGATGCCCTACACATGGATGCAAGGATGGATAGTGGTAGTCGTTTCTTATTTTAGATGACAGTGAAGTCCTTTCTATTACGATATGTAGAGGAGACTTAGTGGGGAGACTCAGATACTGAAGTAATGTGTGATCAAATTAGCTAGGGAAGTGCTCCAGAAGGATGGTCAGAGGATGGTCAGAATCAGATTCCTTTCCAAGGGAGGATGTTTGACCCAGAGCCGATGCTCGAGAGAGTTCTTGGTGAGTTCCACAACTCACCCCTAGCGGTGAACCAAAGAGTTTCCAAGATGTACTAGGGTGTGAAGAGTCAGTTTTTGTGGCCTAGGGTGAAGCGGGCAGTGGCTGAGTTCGTAGAAAAGTTCCTCGTGTGTCAGTTGGTGAAGGATGAACACCACATCCCAGGAGGTCTGTTACAACTTTTAGATGTCCCTGAGTAGAAGTGGGATGACATCTCAATGAATTTCATCATGGGACTACACAGAGTTCAAGAGTGTTGTGATTCTATCTAGGTATTGGTGGACTGACTGATGAAATCGTCTCACTTACTAGAGATCAAGGAGTCAGGTACGGTGGATGCCCTGGCACAGAGGTACGTGGATGAGGTGGTGTGGTTTCATAGGGTTTTGAGGTCCATAGTCTCTGATCAGGATACCCTTTTTACATCAAGGGTCTATAAAGGACTGCATTATCCTATTGGAATCCATATATTCCTCAACACTACTTTCCACCACACAACATATGGGCAGATAGAGCGCACCATCCATACGATGTAGGATATTCTACGAGCATGTGTTTTGGACTTTGGGGGATCATGGGTATGACACTTGCCTCTGGTATAGATTTCATTCAACAATAGTTATCACTCTACAATTCGCATGGATCTATTCGATGATTTGTACAGGAAGCCGTGTCACTCACCTGTGTGCTAGACAGAGATCGGGGAAACAAGTGTTCAAGGCCAGGATGGAGAAGTTTCAACTTATATGAGAGAGGATAAGGGAGGCCAAGGACCAGAAAACATCATATGGTGATAATAAGCGGATTACCTTGGAGTTATAGGTTGGGGACCATGTGTTCTTAAAGGTCTCCCCTCGGCGTGGGCAACGAAGGTTTGGCATGGGGAGTAAGTTTTATCCCAGGTTCGTCGGACTGTTCGAAGTGCCGCGGTGGGTCGATGAAGTGACTTATCATCTGACACTACCACCACCACTACTGAAAATGCATGACGTCTTCTATGTTTCCCAACTCTTACATTATCTACACGATGATTCACACATCCTCAAATGAGGAAATCTAGATATCGAGGCGGATGTGACATCTGAATAAAGACCGGTGAGGATCGAGGATCATGAGAAGAAAGTGCTCCATGGATGAATCATTCCTTTGGTTTGTGTGTTATGGAGTCATGGTGGGCTCTTGGAGATTACCTGGGAGTGGGAGGCATAGATGTGTGCCTAGTACCAAGATCTATTTTTAGTTTTGTTCTATTTTGATTGTTCTTATTGTGATTAAGCGTTTTACCATGTTAACTATGGAATGGATTGATTCCCTTGTTCTTTGGATGTGTGTGTGTGAAGAGTCATGAATGTGGGTAGGGGAGGACCCGATCCCAAATCAAGACACATTAAGGAGGATGTGATTAAACCCATGCGACAAAGTCAGTGCCGCCCAAAGCAGATAATATCTTGACATGGATGAAGGAACGCCCTAATCCCTATGTCTGGATGGCACGACCCTCGAATATTGGTGTGCATATTCTGGGGTATAGGAGCAGTAGTGTATCTTTAGTCGTTCGAAATATGGATGAAGTTTACTCCTGATAGGAATCTTTCAAGGTGGTTGTTCGGACCCCTCTCCTTTCCTCTGGTATGGTTATGATTCTCGAGGGCGAGAATAGTTTTAGAGGTATACGATGTAATGGTCTAGACCCTCCTGGTCCAGTAATTTCCCAAAACATAGTTCCATCAAACGGTTCCACAAAAAATGTGGCACCAGTCATGGTCTCACACCGAAACGGTGGCACTGTGAGGGTGGAATCGTGACGGTGGCACCGTGACAGTGGCACCGTGTCCTCAACAAGCGATCTTCATTAGTTTTCCATTTCCAAATATTTTTAGCTCCCGCAACGTGTCTTTTGATGTACAAAATGATGTAATACCCCCGTTCAAATCCATTTAAAGCCGATAAATAATATCTTAAATCTCCCAAGAGCTAGGCGGCCCATACCCTACCAAAACGTGTGAATTTTCCTCGGTTTCACACCCACTCCCCATAAATTCTAGTTTCTTCCCATATTGTGTGATTTGATGGAAACCGTTTAAATGCACAGCTGTTATGGGAACCGATTCAATGAGAATTGTTAAATGAAAATTAATTCCATTGTGCATAACTGCCCAACCGTGTGGTGAGACCATGATTCATCTTTAAATCTATTCAAAATTACATTTCCCATAACTCCAGGATCTCAGCTTTTATCGCATGGGAATTCCTTTTTTCTTCTTCTTCATGGCTGGTCTCTATTCCTCTCCTTGTTGCTTTGAAATTCTCCCATCCTGGGATTAGTTGTGCTCCAATGACGGATTCCATCCTACTCATTCTGGGAGTCCTTGGATTACTTGCCCTGCAAGTCGCACGTCCCTATCTCTTGGCGTATGGATTAGAAACATCGATCGTTGATCATCCAAGTAGGGTTTTCCTTTCTCTCTTTACTATGTATCATGCAGGGGGTATGATATTTTTTCTGCGAGTATGGATGAAACCAAACATTAATGAAGATAATAAATAGACATTTAAAGAAAAAATGGCGGGTGTGATCGATGTTTCTGGTGAACGTTTTATCCTTGATTTTGTGTTGTGAATTGTATGGGATTATTCCCACGGAAAATCCTGGTCGTTAGTGGTCTTTCTTTGTTCACTAATAAAGCCATGTCTTCTGTGATGATAGAATGGCTGCCACATAAGAATTTAGATAGTAATGTACACTCATATAATTAAATGGATGTCCAGTGAACAACATCATTAGTGTCATCAACCTAGTTAAACAAACAGAAATGGGGACCTAAATGAATGATGTTCATGAACATGGAAACTCCATTTCTCTTTCTTAGAGGTATGTGTGATTGTTATGATTGATACTTATGGGGTGATATGGATGGGGATCGGATCGTCTGGTGTTCCAGTTGTTGGTGGACCTGAGGCCATATGGGGTAGTATCTTGAGGCTTGGTTTGGTTCCATTACATTAAGGGATCTCAAAGATCCCTTTGTCGTTGTGACATTACAAGATAACTAGGTGTAAATGCTTGAAAGTGTTGTTTGGCTATTTTCATTTATTTATCTTCTGGTTATGAAAAATCATTTCCCAGTAGTGCATAATTTACATAAATGGAATCACTTGAACATTAAAACAAGAATGGGTTCAATTGGGAATTTTTTTCTAAGAATTAGTGGTGACATGGATGTGGGTTCGGTGCTTCTTGTGAATGAATAGTAATGTGGGGGCTTCTCTTGGGCTATTTTAGAACCCCTTGGTTGGGATAAGTTCTTGTTCCATATATATATAATTGTTGTTATTTTGTTTCTTATTCGCGCCCCAACCAAGTTGAGAACTTTGTGCTGAACACCCCCATTTCTTGGGAGAGGGTATTTTTTCCAACACTTTTACAAGTGAATGGTTATTAGCTCCTTTTCTGATCCCTTTCCTGAGTGGCCCAAGACCCTTCGGGTAGGCTATAATGGCCTGAGGTCAATTTTAGCCCAAGATAAATTGGGCAGGGTAGTTTTGGTGGTTGTCCCCAGTGTGTGCAGGAAGGTTGTTTCCCAAGTGTCTTTGGGGTGAGGCTCATGTGTCTTCGGGCGTGGCAGTGGTTTTTGTGGCCTAGGTGTTTGCGGGCGGGATGTTTGGTTATAGTCCAGGTGTGTGCGGGTGGGGGGTATGGTAGTTGGACTGCATTGACAATAGCGGGAGAGGTCTGATGTGTAGTATGTATTAAATAACTAGTGGGGAAGTGGAGCGAGGTACCCAAAAATCGATGTGTTATTACTATTACATTACATGACTCACGTTATTTAGAGAGTGTGCCTTGGTGAGGTTTGGGTGGATATTTTCCCTTGTTGGGTTTTTTGCTTATCTCTTTTCTCACAGGTCATTAGTGTGCCTCCCCACTTATACAATAGTGTCTTTCGTTTTCTAAACTGAGTATACTTGTATGCTCACCCTACGTATATAAAATTGCTTTCAGGATTCCAGAAGGACTTCAGGGACCATGCAGGATCATACTAGGTTGGACATTGGGACAATTGTTCTTGTTTTGTTCCTTTTCATTGGTACTTGATTTTGGGGTTTTGTTGTACTTTGGTAGAATTTAGTTTTGGAAGATGCATATGGGAATGTTTTGTTTTGGTTTTACTTATGCTTCCACTTTCAGGGTTTTTGGGAATTAATATATTATCTATCGATCCTATTAAAATAAAAATGGTAATTTTTTTATCTTGTTTGTGATTATATAACCTTGGAGATAGTCACCACTTCAGAACCTACTGAAATCAGGTCTTAAGGGTCAGTATCTCACACTCAACATGAATCAGGAAGGTTCTGTAAATCTTTTGTCCCTTCCCTCATCTTGGTGAATGAAAGTCTTGAAAAAACGGTGGATTTTTCAAGGTTTAGAAAATGGGTTAGCATGTAGTGATGGTGTGTGGCCCATTTGGAATATTTTTAATGCATTTTTTTTTGGAAATGGGGCATGAGTTCCTATGTGTAATTATATAAATGACTATGAAATTAAAAATGTTTTATTTGTACTTTTTCTAGAAAGTTGGTTTTGGGTCGTCGAGAAAGTTATGGTTTCATAAAGAATTCTTGAGGCATGTTTGGTAATTTTATGAAAATGATGAATGTTTTTATTATTAAAACTATAAATGGAAAATATTATGTCCTAGTTTATATTGAATGGATATTATTTTATTTCTTTGGAATCCTAGGGATTTATTCATTTGAATTTTTGGAACATCCTAATTATAGAGTCCTCATGATCCATTTATTTGTGATCTTTGTGTGTATGGATAAATATTGATCATTAGGGTGAATCAGGTGATGTCAATTTTGAAACTGTTATATATGTGTATGTGTTTTGATGATATTTTGGCATCAGTTAGATAAGCATATTTAATACTTTGCATATGGAGACCATTTCATAATAATTAAATTTTTTAATAATGATTGTCTTACTAGTAATATTAGACACTATCTAGTGGACCATATCAGGGAGATATATATATTTATTATTTAATTGGGATTGTTCCTATTGGTCCCTATGATGAGGGGTGTGGCCGATCATGTTGGTAATATTTGATGTCATTGAGGTGGAATACATTCTATAATGATTCAATATGTATTAGTCTGTTTATATTATTTACAAGATCCTAGGATCAACCATATCACTTAGAACTATGGGAAACTTTGTAGAGATGGAAAGAATAAAGTAAATGGATATTAGATTACTTTTGTGGAATACTTAATACATAACAAAAACAGACTCACAAGAACCGTAATAGTTTAGTGTCTTCGGATACTCAGAACAAAAATATTCTAATCCTGGTGAATGATGTTCAACATCTCCCATAATGTTATTCCCCTTTTTTTCTTACCTAAAACCTTTATTTATATCTTGGGGAAAATAAAAAATAAAAATTTTGAGCTCAAATGCTCAGTAAGGGTAAACATGTTGTACATCAAAAAATCCATAAATATTTGAAAATAAAAACATGAACATAAAACATGAGTAATGATATAAATCATGGCTGTACATAAGGCATAGATCAGAAAGGAAAAGTAATCATGATATAATATCATGGGAATAAGACATATAATTATGGAAAACCATTAATCACATGATATGATCTCTTTAATAGCCAAATCATTGCTGCCAAGACTATCATAGTGGCCAAAGTCCATTACTGAACTACGTTTACTTGTCGTTCTAGAACTGTATTACTCAACCAGATTTACTTGTCGTTCTGTCCATGTCTATCTCATGAGATATAAATCTTTACCCAATTCATTGGAGTGAGATATAGGTCCAACCCATATCCTATTGAAATCATTCTTACATGTGGCACAAAACATTCATAAATCATTAATCATAACCCAAATAATAAAATGGGTTTCATAAACATCATCCCTTCATAACATAATCCATATAAAACAAATGGATATAATTTCATCATAATAAAAATCAGTCCATATAAATAGTAAAGACATTATACTTGAAACATAACCATATTAAAGAATGTAATATTATATGGAAAATAGTTTTGAATAAACACTTGAAATGAATTCTTAAGGAAAATATCATTTCTTCTTCAAAATTAGTTTTTTTTCTCCAAATGTAGTGCAATTTTAAAAGAAAATAATTTTTTCAAAAATAATAATAAAATATTTTATAATAATATTTAATTAAATAAGTTGTTATAAAATCATAAAAATAGGTTCATGTCGTATAAGTTAAAAAATGTTCTTCTAGTACTTTTGACAGAAAAGTAAAAAAGTACATCGTATGGTAAAAAAAGAAAGATTATTTACATAATATGTAGTAAAAGTCAAAAATTGGTAAAAAAAAATTTAAACATACATGAAAACATTTTTAGAAAACATAGACATGGATGATAAATATAACCCCAGTAAACACTTACGAATAAACAATCTCTAATAAGAATGAGATTGCAATAATTTCCCCTTACCTTATGTCCAATTTGTTCCACATGTGTCCAAGACTCTAGTATAGTGGGTTTAAACATATTATTAAATTATAAAATAACGACAATAACATTTATTATATCATATTTGATTCACTAATGACTTTATATTTCCCTCTCATTTGTCAATTCCATGTTAAAGCAGCATTTTGTGTAAAATAGTTTCATATATCATACATGTTTTGACTTATAATTATTAATATGATTACTTAGATCATGATTAATTACATACATAATTTAATACATGATTATATATACTTTATATTCAGAATATATATATATATATATATAATAGATCGATAAATGGAATAAAATACACTATTCATCTAGACGGTAGGTCGTACGAACGCATGGACGCTGTTTTCATTTCCTTATTAAATTTAATGGAAGTAAATGACATATATATATATATATACATAAATCTAGTAGCATTATTATGTCATATATTTCATGATTACTTATTATATATACTTTATAATCATTCTTGAATGGTGGACATAGTGAATGAATCTCATCGCATCATGGAGACGGTAATCCGTTCGTACGCACGAGAGATGATATCACTCCCATAACTATTTAATGTAATTGGAGTCGATGATATAATATTGAAGAGTTAGTATAATGTTATAATAATCATATATAGTTATTATTTCCACCATTATAACCATCCATGTAAGGTGGTGGAAAAACATATTACACCACATCGTGGAGACGATATTCCGTACGTATGCACGCGCAATTATTTCATTTTTCGTAGGATGTATAGAAGGTGAAATAGAGTTGTTTCATATTTATAATAACATATAATTATATTATTTATACTTCTTTTATTACATTATAATGAATAAACTAAAGAAGAGGAAGTAGAAAAAGAAATAAATTTGAAAGAATCGGTAAAGGATATTACCTCTTCTTATGCGCGCCTCTTCTAGACCTCCTCATAGAGCACCAAATATGGTCTTTGAAGAAAAAAAGGACATCTCATATGTTTATAGGGATTTTTAGAAGAGAAATGGACAGTTTTTGGGTGATCTTGAAGGCCCAAAATGTTGTAAAGAGGAGAGGGAGGAGGTTCCCTTTTATTAGAGAGGAGAGGGGCACTTTTGGAATCCTCAAAAATATTAATTTACAATAACCTCTATCCCCACCTAAAAACAACCAAAAAGGCTCATTTTCTAAGATGATATGAAATAGGGTTGTAATCTCATAAACCAATATTATTTATACATATTGGGAATTTATTTGAAACCTTATCATTTTTTTTATCTTTATTTAATCTATTTTATTTTATTTGTGGTAATAAGATTCTAAAATCTAATTTGTTATAAATACTTAATTATTTGTTGTGAATAGTTCATAATTGGATCTATTATGATATTGTAAAAAAATTATTTTATAATTTTTAAATATTTTTGTTATTTTTAAACAATTTAATAATATTATATTTTTATGAAATATCAATAGTGTCAATTTTTTCATTATATAATTATTCGAATTTAAATAAAATCCACACATAAGATATATTCGAAAAAATATATTTGATATTTCCTTAACATGTAATATTCGTCTTTAGAATTCATAGATCACATTAAATCTTTCATATAATATTTATTTCAATATTTTTAAAACCATTTATTTGATGTTCAAATAAATAAAATAATTTTTACATCACTATTGTTTCATCATTAATTTTAATTATTTAGTCCCTAAAAATTCTAAACAAATTAAAATTATTTTGATAATTTTATTGGATTTCTGGATATTATTTATATTCGATGTTTTATGATGTTTAACCCCAAATTAAAATTATTCCACTTATAAGATATAAGAGAGTGACATGATGTCACTTTATTTGGTTTTAATAATAATTACATCATTTTCATGGTCAAAAGTGAATGAAATGAATCTATTCCGACCCTTAGGTGGTACAGTTAACTTTTATTCATACAATAGAGTTTTGGCCGGTGTTTGGGTAATTTTTTAATCTTATTTGTACCCCTAATTACACGATTTAACTTTAACATTAATAAATAAAATATACCGTAGTTACTATTCATTATGTCTAAAAATAAAAAGTAGAATATTAACATAATTTGGACCTAATTATTCCAAATATGGAATAAAATTTTCATAATTCAATGCATAGAAGTTGCAGAAGTTAATTTAAAAATTAGTCTTGTTGTTGAGAAAACAAGTTTTTAGAATTTAAAACATCACAAAAGATTGAAATGTTTATACCTATGAATTCAATGTAAATTTAATGATAATGATATAAATTATATTTAATGGTGAAAATATATTCTATTTATACTTTAAACCCATTAAATTTTAGAATTTAACCATAATAATTATCTTGATGAAAAAAGTTGTTTTTATGAAACATTTAGCGTATTTTTACAATTCATCAAAATATGCAAGTTATCAGAAAAGTATAAAAAATTTATCAAATGTAAATTTTTATATCCTGATTCAAAAGATGAAGTTTATTTTGTCAAATTGAACTCATAAACCTTTAATAAATTATATTTAAAATGGTTGTGTCATTAAAAGGTGGAAAAACATTATTTTTTTAAAAAATAATTCTTTTATATGAAAAAATTGATTTTTTTATATCATATGTAAGATGAATTATAATGTTATATAAAATTCAAAATGTGGTTAATAATATTTATAATGGCTATTTTATATAATATTTTAATAAAATGTCATTGTTTAGTGAACCTCAGTATTGCGTACAATGCAAACCATCGAGGAAGGTTGCTCTTGCTTGTAACGCAAGCCAAGCTAGTGTTGCATGTAGTGAAAGCTTCATTTGGTGTTGCATATAACATAAGACATAAAAAAAATTCTCATAAAATCTGGGGGGGTTACATTCAACCCCCTTAAAATCAATTTTAACCTCGAAATTCATCGGGTTTATAAATGGTTTACTACATGATGGTTTCATTCATAGAATCCCACCTCATAGAAAGGAATACCAAAAATTATTTTTAAAAAATATAGAATAATGTGTAACTTTTACCCAAATTAACTCATCACTAGGTTTCCACATTGGATAAAATAGGTGAAAATATGAATATAGAAGAGAAATCTAACCATCTTGTTCTGATAGAGAATAGAAGATAGAATGGCTATGAAAAGGCCAAAAATAACAAATCCATAAATTTGTGATTATCTATGGTACCATCTAATTCATCAGATATGAGGGTACAAGGAAAATATTTTTGGTTTTCAAGAAAATTTCCCTAATGTTGATTAATTTTTTCATAAGGAAAAATACTTACTTGATTCTAGTGTACTATCATTATTTTTTCATTCATGAACAATTTCCAGTTCATATCTTATTTAAAGAAATGATGTAAAATTTGTCCTTAAAATGTTAGGAGATCATGTGATAGAATGATAGGTTATTCCATTTGTCTCAAAAAGTTATCAAATGTTATTAAATATACATAAGTCCATCTATGGTGAGATTAAACTTATATGATTCCAAAAATGGACTAATACTTCAACTATCATACAACTTAATAAAATAAAACTAATTTCTACTAACCAAGAAACATTTTTAGGCCAATTATAGGTGATAAAGGCCTATCGCACTTCAGTTGTGGGTTTGATTCCAACATCCTTGTCTGACGCGATAGGTTTTCACCTATCTTTCATGTTTTCCTTTTTCTATAACAATATTATTATAACATTTCAGAAATAATATCAAAATTTATAGCCTTAAAAAATATTATCTGATATCAAACACAATCCATTCCAATCATTAGGCTGATCCGAAATAATTCTATACAATCTCATAGTATAAGGAAAAAGCTTACTAGAGAGGTCATATACAAAACATGTGATTACTATCATTTATCCCCCATACATCGTAAGATATATCCTGTTTGTCAAATTCCAAACATGTGAATACCTTATTCATGTATTCTAATGAATTACCATAGAACCTTAGTAAAAACAATGATGCGGTAAAAAGTTAATTATTTCCATATACTAAAATCCCAAAATTTCTATATACTCATACTATGATGTCACTTTACCCTAATATCATTCATGGGCTCAATAATACTATCAATTATATTATTTTCTTTGTATCCCTTCATTATACACATATCATATTCTTTCCAAAAATAATTTAATAAGTTTTTATGGTTACTGGGACAATACAATTATTGAAAACCAATACATAGATATTCCAATCTTCCATAATACTATAATTGAGATTTCAAATCACTATTTTAGAATCCTGTTACATATACACATAATTATTCCACCACATCATCTTCATTTTCAAAATCACCAATAGTGATCGCATGTGACTTCCCTTTGTCCTTTACCTTAAGAGGTTGTTGGTGTTGATTATCATTAACCCTTGGATTAAGGCATTGGTAAACATAATGCCCCATTTCCTTGCACTTGTAGCATTAAAGTTTTGGTGGTGCATTCTCTGTAGTCTTTTCTCTATTCAAATCATTACCTAACTTTTTCCTATTACATTGACACTAAACTACTCTATGACCTTCCTTTCCATACTTAAAACATTTTCTAGTTCTTTTAAGACAATCTCCACCATGCTTCTTTCCCCACTTTGAACATAATGAAACATATATCTTCTTTTCACCATTGTTTTGACATTTTTCCTTGAACTCTATCTTTTATTTCTTGTCAACACCATGAGATGTATATGTAATAAGAATGTCTAGTTCTACCTTCATATCACAACACACAATTTCATCATAGCTACTGATGTCTCTTATAGCTAATTCCCTTTGATGATTTGGTATTAAACCACTGAAGAATCGATCAACTTTTCGTTTAGGTTGGATGATAAATCTAGATACATACCTTGCAAGTCTTGTAAAATTATCCTCGTATATACCAACAGATTCATCATACTTTTGATTAAGCTCAAGGAACACCTTTTTTTATCTTTTTTCAAAGAATATGAGGGACTTAATTATTTAAAAACAAGTTCTTGAACTCATCCAATTCCATGGATTCAATTTCATCTGGGGGCCTTGTATTCTTAATTAGAGTCCACCACTGGCCTGCTTCACCATCTAAATGGTAAACATCCAAAATGAAATTTTCATGTTTTCAACAAAAAATTATGGAAAATATCTTTTCAGTGGTACCGATTCATTTTTCAGCAACAAGTGGATCAGAATAACCACTGAAATGAGGGGGACGTTTCCTCATGAGGGACTCAATAGAATATTGTTCCTTTCACAACTCATTTGGAAGTCTATAATGATTCATATCTTGTGTATGTTTAGAAATATGATTTTTCACTCCATTTCCCATAAAATTTGGTTGTTCAGAAGGACAATCATTGAATTGCATAGTGCATTGATCATTAACTTTGTTCCTTTGGGTTCCAACAATTATTTAAAACCCAAAAAGAATAGTGTGAGAGGAAAAAATCATACTAGGAAAAAACATAATCCAGGAGAGTAATTTAAACCTCTAACAACTTAGGTTCAATCCGAGGTTATTCATGATTGTTATTATAATTCTAGGACTGTAACCTATACTTATACTTAACCTTACAGACATCCATAGACATACCTTAGAAATATCTCTAGGGATATCACTAAAGATTTCACATAATAGTTTCCAAAGGTTAATTAAACCTATCCTCAGATACTAACTATAGAGACCCAAATCTTGACATACAAGGACATTGCATTACTTTTGTGGAATAATTATTACATAATAAAAACAAACACCCAATAACCGTAAAGTTTAGTGTCTTTGGAAACATGGAACAAAATATTATAATCATGGTGAATGATCTTCAACATCTCTCATAAAGTTCTTCCCCTTTTTTTCTTAACTAAAAACATTATTTATATCCTAGGGAAATGAAAACATAAAAAAATGGTAAGCTCAATTGCTCAAAAATGGTAAACATGGAGAACATCAATCAATCCATAAACATTTGAACGTAAAAACATGAATATAAAACATGAGTAATGACATAAATTTTGGCATTACATAAGGCATAGATCAGAAAGGAACATTAATAATGATGAAATTGCATGGCTATAAAACATGTAATTGTGGGAAACCATTAATCACATGATATGATTTCCATAGTAGCCAATGCATTACTACCAAGACTATCATAGTTGAAAAAGTTCGTTACTGAATCAGGTTTACATGTCATTCCAGCCCTGTATTACTGAACTACATTTACTTTCCATTCCAGCCATGTCTATATCATGAGATATAAATCTTTACCCAATTAATTAGAGGAAGATATATATCCACCCCATTTAATATTGAAATCATTCATATGTGTTCCCCAAAAAAATAATAAATCATTCATCATAACCCAAAGAATAAAAAAGGGTTTCATAAACATCAACCCTTCATAACATAATCCAAATAAAACAAATTTATATCAGTTCATCATAAGAAAACTCAAACAATGTAAATAATAGAGAAATTATATTTGAAACATAACCATATTAATGAATGAAATCTTATATGGAAAATAGTTTTGAATAAACACTTGAAATGAATTCTTGAGGAAAATATCCTTTCTTCTTCAAAATCAGTTTCCTTTCTCCAAATGCCATGCAATTTTAAAATAAAAGAGTTTTTATGAAAATAATCATGAAATATTTTATAATTAGCTTCATGTCAATAAGGCGTTATGAAATCGTAAAAATCATTTCTTGCCGTAAAAGTTAATAAAACATTCCTCTCGTACTTTTGCCGAAAAAGTCAAAAAGTACCTCATTTGATAAACAAGAGAAATATTTATTACATACCATGTAGTAAAAGTCAAAAATTTGTTAAATGAACATTAAACATACATGAATTTTTTTATAAAACATGGAAATGGATGATAAATATAACCGTAGTAAATACTTATGAATAAACAATCCCGGATAAGAATGAGATTGGAATAATTATCCCTTACCTGATGTCCAATTTCTTCCACATGTGTCTAAGACTTATGTATATTGGGTATAAACAAATTATTTAACTTATAAAAGAACCATAATAATATTTATGATATCATATATGATTCACTTACGACTTTACATTACCCTTTTATTTGTCAATTCCATGTTTAACCAGTTGTTTTGTAAAATAGTTTCATTTAACGTACGCGTTTTGACTGGTAATTATTCATATGATTATATAGATCATGATTACATGCTTCCCAAATGTAAAATATGATTTATATATAATATATATTCAGAATATATATATATATATATATTATAGATCGATAAATGGAATGAAATACACCGTTCATGGAAATGGTAGGTTGTACCTACGCTTGAACACTGTTTTCATTTCCTTATTAAATTGAATTGAAGTTAATGATATATATATATATACATACATAAATCCAGTAGCATTATAATTCCATATATTTCATGATTACTTATTATATATACTTTATAATCATTCATGAATGGTTAACATGGAGAATGTATCTCATCGCATTGTGGAGACGGTAATTCGTACGTATGCTAGAGCGATGATATCATTCCCATAATTATTGAATAGAATTTTAGTGGATGTTATAATATCTCAGAATTAGTATTTTATTATAATAATAATATGTTTTTATTATATCCACCATTATACCCATCCATGTCAGGTGGTGAAAAAATATATTACACCACAGTGTGGAGATGGTATTTCGTACGTACGCACGCGCATGGATTTCGTTATTCATAGGATGGATAAAAGGTGAAATATGGTTGTTTCATATTTATAATAACATATCAGTATATTATTTATACTGATTTTATTACTTTATAATGAAAAAACTAAAGAAGAGGCAGTAGAAGAAGAAGTAAATTTGAAAGAATCCATAAAAAATATTACCTCTTCTTCGACGCGCCTCTTCTAAACATCCTCCTAGGGCACTAAAGATGGTCTTTAATGAACAAAGAGACCTATAAGATGTTTATAGAGAAGTGTAGAAGATAAATTGATAGTTTTTGGCAGATCTTTAAGGGTCAAAATATTTTTAAGAGGAGAGGTAGGAGGTGCCCTTTTATAAGAGTGGAGAGCGGCACTTTTGGAAACCTCCAAAAAATTAATTTACAATAAAATACAAATCCACCTAAAAACCGCCAAAATGAATCAACATAGAAGATGAGATGAGATAGGGTTTCAATATAATCAACCAATAAAATTTAGTACTGATGGGAATTTATTTTAAACCTTATCATTTTGTTTTATTCTTATTTAATCTATTTAATTTTATTTTTGGAAATAAGATTCTAAATTCGAAATTGTTATAAATACTTATGTGTTGTGAATTGTCCATAATTGGATAATTTATGTTATTTTAGACCATATAAATTTAAATTTATAATTTTTTAATATTTTTGTGATTTTTAAACCATTTAATAATATATAATGTTTATAAAATATCAATAGTGTCAATTTGGATAGTATTCAATTATTTGAATTTAAATAAAATCCACACAAAAGACATATTCGAACCAAAATATTTAATATATCCCTAACAAGAAATATTAATCTTTAAAATTGTTGGAGAACATTATATAGTTCATATAATATTTATTTTAATATTTTTAAGACCATTTATTTTATATTTGAATCAATAAAAATAATTTCTACATCACTATTGTATCATCATTAATGATAATTATATAATCCCAAAAAATTATAAATAAATTAACATGATGTAGATAATTTTATTTTATTACTGTAGAATATTTATTTTCGATGTTTTATGAAGTTTATCACCCAATTAAAATTATTACATTTATAAGATATAAGACAGTGGCATGTTGTCACTTTCTTTGGTTTTAATAATAATTACAACATTTTCATTGTCAAAAGTTCATTAAATGAATCACGTTCGACCCTTAGGTGATATGGGTCAACTTTTATTTTTCCAATATAATTTTTTAGGTGTTAGGAGAATTTTATAATCTTATTTTTTCCCTTAATTACCTGATTTACCTTTAACTGTAGTAAATAAACTTTACTGCAGTTTCTATTCAAAATGTCTAAATATAAAAATTAGCCTATTAACATAGTTTTGAAAAACTTATTCCAAATATGGAATCCATTTTTCCAAATTCAATACACAAAACTTGCAAAAAGTAATTTAAAAATTAATCTCATTGTTGAGAAAACGAGTTTTTAGAATTTAAACATCACAAAAGATTAAAATGTTTATACCTGTGAATTCAATGTAAATTTAATGATAATAACAAAAATTATATTAAATGGTAAAAATATATTCTATTTATACTTTGAAACTATTAAATTTTATAATTTAACCATATAAATTACCTTGATGAAAAAAGTCGTTTCTAAGAAAAATATAGCATATTTTTACTATTCATCAAAATATGAAAGTTATCAGAAAAGTATCAAAAATTTATCAAATGTAAATTTTTGTATGCTAATTCAATATAAGATGCTCATTTTGTCAAATTTAACTCATAAACTTTTAAAATATAAGTTTTAAAACGGGTTCACAATTAAAAGGTGGAAATACAACATTTTTAAAAAATGTATTCTTTTATCTGAAAAATTGATTTTTTTCTCATATCATAAGTAAGATAAATTCTAATGTTATATAAAATTTAAAATGTGCTTAATACTATTTATAATGGATTATTTATATAATATTTTAATAAAATTTCATTGTTTAGTGAAACTCGGCATTGCATACAACGCAAGCTATCGAGGAAGGTTGCTCTTGCGTTTAATGCATGCCAAGCTAGTATTGTGTGTAGTGAAAGATTTATTTGGTGTTGTGTATAACATAAGACCTAAAAAAATATTTCTCATAAAATCTCGGGGTGTTACACATGTGGTGGATGATTGAGTTGTGTTGTGGTGAGTCATCCTTGTATGGTTAATCCAATTTCTATAATTTTGTAATCAATATTATATCTTACCTTCATGGTATACTTCTTAGATAAAGGTAGTGTGTTGGAGTTTCAATATTTATGGAAATAGTTTTCCTTCGAAAATGTTTTACACTCTCATGTTCTCATTTTTAAATTAAGGAATCACATTCCCATTGAAAATGATAAAGACTTTTAATTAAATATAGTCTAGATGTTGAATTAAACTAGTTAATTGATTGTGTTTTTATTTAAAATGAATGCATGTGGAAAATATTACTTTGTATATTTTATTTTAAACCTGATGGTGATGTTTCATTTATTTTAAAGGATGTTAAATTGGAATAGGTTGTTTAGGAACACATACTAAGTTTTAATACTCATTCCTATATTTATGTCATGTTTTTACTCTTTGGTGTAGGTTCATTATGGTTCAGATCACCATGGGTGATGGTTGGTTTGGTATGAGAGAGTGACACTCAGGGCCACATTGAGATGTGGTGTTTTTAATGTTTAGTTAGAGTTTTTGGTTTATCTTTTGGTATTTTTTATATTCTTGTATAAAATATTACTAGTGTAATTGTTTATTATTGGCATAAATCATTCCCCCAGTCTACTCTGTTGATTCCTTGAAATAGTTTCCTACCAGTTGGGAACGAGAACATCCTTCAGGCCATGTCACAGATCGGATCAGGTGGTCGATTTAGGGACGATCATGGATGGTTCATTAAAAAATTGTATTAGAGAAGTATTCCATTATATAACCTATATTTTAGAGAGACCTTTGTTATTTTGGGATGTCATGTCTGATGGAGTAAGACTATCGAAACCTCAAGAATATAGGCTTAACAAAGTGTCTGTCCAAAACATTCTAAATCAAGCCTTGGGTTTCCATGGGATGTCATTTTTTGTTGGTTCCTTTTGTTCTTGTTTGTTTTTTGGTGTTTGGGATATGAAAAGGTAGTTGGATCTATGGACTTCGTGAGCTCTCAATGCCTGGTGAGACATGTGGAGTTGGGGACATAGCCCTATAAGGCATTCTATGATGGTGGCATGTTTGGAATATAACCTTTAACCATATGGTCATGTTACAAATAAAAAATACTTCACTATTGTATTTTTCTTAAGGTCATCCTACATTCTGATTTTTTTTGGAAACACTTGTTTTGGAATTCATAAAACTGCCTCATGGTTATAATGGAAGGATTTCAGGAAAAGTCCTATTAGGGAAAATGATAAAGGGTTAATGAAATTAGAATTTTATAAACAGTGCATGGTGTTTATCAAGGTATTTTTTTCAGAAAATGGATGTTTATTTTTGGATTTTGTTTAAAATAAGAGAGAATGGGTTTTTAATAAAATAGTTCTGATGGATTGAAAATTGATGGGTTGTTTAAATATTTTTTGCATGAGATGGTATGGTTTTTTGGATGGAAGTCCTTGGAATTTTATTTTTGAACATAACTAAATAGGTCGAGAGTAATGTTATAAAATAGTTTTTGATGTGGTTTTTATTGGGGTAAATTTTTAAGTGTAAAGTGTATTGATGTACTAAAACGAGGGTAAAATTTATTTTTTTGAAGGTATATTTTTTTAACCATCAAGAATTTCCTTGGGTGCTCACATGTAGATATATTTGTGGGATGTGGTTGGATGATGATGTGTAGGATAAGATATCAGATTGGAATTGTTGGTGAGTGTCCATGGTGGTATAAGAATGTTCATAGGAGTGAGAATCTATAGAATAACATTAGTTTGTGTGAAACCCACAAAGTTTTCTTCATTAAAAAGTGTTTTATGAGGAAAATATTTAGGTTTTGAAAGAGAGTGGTTGTGTGGCCAATTTTCCATATGTTTTTATCAGTGATTCATGTACTATGTTTTGGATTTGATTAATAATTTGGATGAGTTGGTTCTGAATGAGAACTTAGATTTTTTAATTCATAGTGTTGGTCAAAATAAATATCTGATATATATATAAAGTTTAGTTATGGGTAGTCCCCCTTATAATTCATTCACGTTGAATTTCCTAAGGATTTTGTACATGATTTTCGAATGCTAAATTCACATCTCTTTTAGGTTCAAGAAGATATTTTCTATGTAAAAGTTTGGATGCAGAGAATCAAAGGGATCTTCAGCTTCATTGAGTTTCCAAATTCGTTAGAGGTTATATTTTCTTCATTCATGATTTATGGACCAAAATTAATATAGTGTTTGTAGTTATATCAAAAAAACATCAAGATGATCTCACCTGGGAGTTCATTGTAGATTCATTTATCCAATATTAATTCACTAAAGTGTCAATATTAATGAAGTGAATAAATATATTTTCATTATAGTAAGGATATTATTTGATGTTGGAGTTCCACTATCGATTTTTAGATCTAGTTCCATATTATATGAATATATATTGAAGATGAATCCAAGAATGCTTAGAATTTTGATTTTATGGTTAGTTATGATTTATAGTCCATGATTTTAGAGTCCAGTTTTAACTTTTTTATTATGTAGTGAGGAAATATATATGTTTTGAATTTGTGTTAGAAGGAGTTCATGAGGTAATATTCTCTCCATCAGTTCTAGGAAGGGGTGAGGGGAATTCTGGTATGGAAATAGAGAAGTGGACTGAAGTTATTGGTGCTTGTTGTGGAATCAAAAGGGCTTCATATCTTAAAAATTATTCTTCTAGGTGTAAGATCATGCCGTGTTATTAGTGTTGTATACCAGATTATAAGAAATCATCATATACGAGAGCAGAAAATACATTTCATGTTTTTGGATCTTATGACACCTGAAAGAGTTCTATCAAGGTGTTTCCCAGAAGAGACGTCAATCAAATTTGCAAGAGTATTGTATAATTTGTTTTTGGTTTAATGTTCCATTCAGTTTTAGTATTAACTTCTATATTGGTAATTGTTCCTGATGGAGTTATCTTTTACCTAAAATGTAAGGGTGGTGTTTTTGATCACCTGATAAGTTTTTTTTCAATGAATGTTTAATTTTTTTGAAGCCATTAATTCTTCTATTCTATGTGATGCTGTATTTTATGTTTTTTTTTATTTTCAAAAAGATATTTTTTTGGTGTGTTATGATCTTTTAGTTCTTGGGGATGCATTTTGTTCAAATTAGGGATCAATAGTTTCTGGTTTCTTCATAGTTGATGTTTCAAACCTCAACGCTATATCCATAGGACTCGGAGTTAATCTTTTCACATAGTTTGGAAACTGAAAGTGGTGTGGGTAGCATTAGATTTGTTCTTGTTCCATCTACTAGGGGGTTGGAAGTAAAAATGTATGTGTTTTAGTTTCTCATTATCATTATTTGGGTGTAAATTTTCTTACCTTACTCTCTGAAGGGACCCTTGTAGTTTGGTGTTTGGCCACTGTGGGAATGTTCTTCTTTTAACCTATATTGGGACTTTTATTTTTTATCGTTCTATTCAGTCAATATTGTTTTTAATGCCATGGTTACCGACAATTGGTCCTGTTGATTTTTTTCTAAATAAGATCTGTACTTGTTGTTTTTTTATAGTGGGGAGTCAATTTTATCCTGTAGTATTGATAATTTGGGGTATTTTTAATGTTTTCATATTAATTTGGGATGTTAGTTATTGTTTTGTTCTGATAAAGAGGTATATGTTATTTTAGGAAATAGATGTGATTTTATGGTTTTAAGAGGTTGGATTATGCAGATGTGGGAATCTATAGTTTATTATCAATAAACTAGATGATGTTGTGGATTTTTGGGTGTATGGGGAGTTATAGTGGGATAATTGTAACACTATAATTATTATTTTTTACCATCTATCTATTTTATCTTTTTACCTTGGTGTTATGGGTTTAGTTTTAAAAATGACATGTTTAATTTTTGAGTTTCAAGGTGTTTTTCTCTTGGTGCATGGTCAGTGCACAGTTTGGAAAAACTACAAATCCTTCTCATAGAAATTGTGCAGATTAAGTTTTGTTGGAAGAGGCACGGAATATGGTTTGTGCATAATTTTTTGAACTATTCAACAAGTGTGAAAGGAAGTTCTTGTATTGGGATAGTGTTGTTTGGAGTGGTTGGTGCATGCTTTCCAAATCATGTGGCCAAATCACGTAGGTTCTCATGTATATCCATTAACGGGAGCACGATTTGGTAAACCATGTGTAGGAACAATGTGAGATTCCAAAATATTAAAAATTAATAAATTTATAAACTACCCTTATGGGATTTTAACTCCAAATCTGTAAATTTATCTCCCATCTATTTTTTATGTCCCAGCGGGTTCTCCTCCTTAATTTATTGAGACTATCTTCACTCCCCTAGTGTAGAAATAAGATGGTTCTTCATTATTCATGTCTATATATTCAATTTTCCCTCTATGTAGATGTTAGATCTTCGAACCTTCATGGTGTGATTTTAGGTGTGCATTGTTGAAGAACAATGAGATTGATGATGGGTACCATTTTTACTTACCTTTTTAATTTTATGAACCATCTGTTTGATTCATTTCACACATTCCATGAATTTTAAGTAGCGATGTTTGATCATTGAAATAATTTTTTAGTGTTCAATGTGGTGATTTATACCATATTTTTTAATAAAAATAATTTTTCTATTAATTGAATGAAACCAAGTGTTGATAAAAAAATTTGTTTTCCTTTTTGAGTGATTCTTGAAATGAAACGAATGTTTTGGACTTCATAATAATTTTTTTCATTTTAATACATGGTTTCATCTATTTAAAAGAGTTTTCTATATGTTATTCATTTAAAAGCAATGGATGTTTCATGGTTCAGAAATTGGATTGACATGTGGTGATAGTGTGATTCCCATTTGGAATATTTTAAAGAAAATTGTTTTGTTTGAAAATGTAGAATGAGTGCCTATGTAAATTTTTTTAAATGATATTGAAATGATAAATTGTTTATTTTTACCTTTTTTGGATAATGATTGTGGTTCTTTGAAAGAATGATGGATTTTTAAAGGATTTTATAAGTCAGTATATTATTTTTGTGAAAATGGTCAATGTTACTATTATTTAATCTCTTCTTCGATAATCTACTTACCTTGATTATTTTTAGTGAATGAGATTTGCTCTCAATGGAACCCTTGAGATCCATTAATGTGATTGGATGGTATATCCTCATTGTGGATTCCTCATTACCCATATACCTTGTTAACTATTTGTGCATTGAAATATATTGATCCTTAGGTTGAATCAGGTGATTAATGTTCTGTAACAATTATATATTTCTATTTGAATAGATGCTCTGTTGGAATTAGTTAGCTCACCCTCTTATATAATCCTAGCATAGAGATCCTATCACCACTATGTAAAATTATATGAATAATGGTTTCACTAATTAGATTATACACTAGCTAGTGGCCCATAGCAGGGGATATATTTTGTTATTTTTTATATGGGATTGTTCCCCTTGGACTTAATAGGTTCTGTGTAGCTCAACATATTGGGTGTATTAAATTTCATTAAGTGAGGCATGCTTTATGGTATGAGTCAATATGTTTTTGTATGTTCCGGATTATTCAGGAGATACTAGGATCACCCATGTCTATTGGAACTATATGACTTGGTGCAGCTGATTGAGTTGTTTTTTTTCAGTCATTAATGTATGATTATTTCCATTTTCCTTATTAAGTAATCAATACTATATATATTGTCTTTACTGTGTACATCTCATATAAAGGGTGTGTCTTGGATTCATAATGGTTTTTGTAAAATCATTGACATTGGAAAATTATTATACCCTCATGTTCTAGTTTTCAAATGAAAGCATTACTTTCCCCATGAAAATGTTAATGATTGTCTAATAGAAAATAATCTAGATCATTAATGAAAAAGGGCAATGTATTGTGTTTTTCATTAATGCGAATGTGTGTGGAAAATCACACTTTATATGATGTATTTCAAAGATGAAGTTGATATTACTTTTATTTTAATGGATGTGCACTGAAAATAGATTTTTTGGGTACACATAATGAGAGTTAATACCAAACCTTATAGTTAAATATTTTTTTAGACTTCCATACAGTTTCAACATGGTTTTAATCACCATCAATGATAGTTGTTTTGGTATCAAAGAGTGAACCTCAAGGTTGCATAGAGATGTTGTTTTTTCCTCAGGTTAATTTATAGTATTTTATTCAGATTGTTGAATTTTATTTATTCTTCTATAATATATATAATATATAATTATTTATTTCTGCGAAAAAACATTCATTTGGTTTACTATATTGATTTTCGTCACTACTTTTTATCCCATGGGGATCAGGAACACTCTTTGGTCCATGTCGCGGATCAGATCAGGTGACTAGTTCAAGGTCGATCCAGATTGGTTCATGATAGAGAAGGTATGGGAATGGGACTAATAGTAAATGTTTGAGCAATATTTTAACATAAATTTGGATATATTACCATACATATTAATTAGTCAATTTTTTATTTTCTCCATAATTTTTTTATTTTGTTAATCTATTGTATATGATTAACCTATCGGGTGATTATACATATTATGTATGTTCATATAACATTATAAAAGGTTATATTTTATTATGAAAAAAATCATGTTATTTATTTTGGTCTATCATAGATATATTTTACATACTATTATTATTATTATTGAAAATAAATATTGTGGTTTTCCTTAAATTATACAAATATATGATAAAAAGGGTATAATAAACAAATCTCACTAATAAACCCTTGATTATAGTAGGTAAACTCTATTATATAAAGTGGAATTATGAGGGAATATGGATCCACTATTCTAATTAATACATAGATGAATATGGTGAAAAATAAAATTTTATACTAGCAACATGTATTTATTTATACTAATACATGTGTCATTTTAATTCGTGGTATGAGTGGTTGGAAATTTTTATTGATTTATTATTTGGAATAAGTAAAATAAGTATTATTAAATACTTATTTACTAGGGATGAGATTATTATTCATGGTTTTCTAATGTTCTTATTTTTTAATGTTCGATAATATAGTGTGTGTAATATGGTTTTCAGTTTTACTATTAGAAAAGAGTTTGAAGAAAGTGAGAGTTTATTAAGTATATTCAACATATAGGATTCAAATGATATTTTACTTATATTATGGTATTTATCATTTGGATACACTATTATTATTGTTTATTTAGAGCGATAAAATGATATATTGTTTTTCACAAAAAATTGAACTGCATATATAATTAACTAAATTGATATTTAATGGTTTGTTTGATAGTTTCAAATGGAGGTTAATTATATGGATTTTTACTATGATTAATACAAAACACCTAGATTATGTAGGATGTTATATATTTTTATTTAGATGCATAATTTTCCTATTGTGGATGTGGTGTGGATATCATAGTTGGATACGGTATTTTTTATTCCATTTCCAAAAATTTAATATTGAGAATAGTGACTGTGTTATTTTGATTAGTGGTTTTTGAAATTCATTAAAAGAAACTCATGGAGTTTGAATTAATCTTTTTTAAAAATTCTTATAGCTATATATGTGAAATTAGAAGATGGGTTTTGTATGACCCTAGAGTATAGACATATGTGTTCAAAAATTCTGTTCTTATTTGGGATCAAATTTTTCATAAATATAATGAGATGGTGATTTTATCATTGTGTATATGAGTTTTATAATGACCCTAATATGGATTCTCATGTAAAACAACCCAATATTATTTTACATAAACATAACATCAATTTTATGGAATACTTAATATATTACACAAACAAACACCCAATGTCCAAATTAGTTTAGTGCCTTTGGAAATATGGAAACGTAAAAACTCACACATGAATGAGTTTCATTATCTCCCACTAGATTTTTTATGACTATAACCCTTCTTTTACACTTCATATATAATAAATATCTTCATAGCCTGGGGAAATGAAACATAAAAATGGGTGGGCATGTATTCTCAATACGGGTAAACATGGTAGACACGCAATAATAATCATTAACATAAGGGTATGAGAATTTAACAATAAAATTTGAAGGTCAAAATCTATATATCATACAAAATGAAAATGATTCATGGAATAAATATTAGCAGTTTATAAGACCTGAATCATATGGATATCAAGTGCATGTGCCATGAAATCATAATGTAGGAGTAACAAAATTTAATTTTTCCATATGCATAAACATAAAATACAATTCCCTATAGGATAATATGATTTTCTAGAACTTACTAGGGAAAATAATGGAGACTACACCTACTAATAGGTAGACCCCACAATCCCCACTAACAATCATTTCCTTTTAATTGATTTGGTTTCCCCATCTCCCCATTGTAAATTTGGTTTATCCATCATCCTATTATGGATCAGTTTTCCATATCTTCCCATAGTGGATCGGGTTCCCCCATATTCTCATAGTGGATGAAGCTTGCCTTATTGAATCCCATCATTATATCATTAGATATAAATCTTTACCTAGTCCATGGGATAGAGATATAGGTCCTACACATCTCATAGTTAAATCTTAAATACATTTCCAACATGATCATAAACAATCATATCATAACCCATGAAATTAAATTCATATTATAGACATGTAATAAAAAAATAACATGTGGTAAAATGGAGATGTTTCATTATCATTTCATCAAAATAATAACTTCTGAAAAGAGTAGGGTTTCATAAGTGTATAACCCATAAAAAATAAATAGGTTTTGTAAAAATATTACTCATAAAGAAAAAATGGATTTCATAACCATGTTAAAAGTTAAACATTAATGGGTTTCATTAACTTGTATCTCATGAATAAGAAACTTGTTTTATTAACATATACTAATAACATAACATGTGTGAAAGAGATATCTTTCATGATCAGTTAATCAAATGAATAATCTGGGAAAATATTTGGGTTTCATGAATAGATAATCCAGAAATAAGAAATGATTTTCATAAAAATATACCATGTGATTAAGAATTTATTTTCATCAATATGATACCCCTAAAAAATAAATGGGATTTATAAACATGTCAAATGTGAAGAAGAAACATGTTTTATATACATGTAATAATAAAATAACCTATATAATTAATACATGCTTCATAATAACTTCATCAATATCAAATCCCATGAAAATAAATGGGTTTCATAAAAAATACCCATTTCTAAAAAATGATTTTCACAAACATATAAACCAAGAAGAAAAAATTATTTTCATAGACATGTAAATGATGATTTTTTTTTCATAAAAAGGTAACCCGTGATTAATAAATGGGTTTTATATACATGTAACCCTTTAAAGATAAAAGAGTTTGACAACCACTATTCCATAAAATCATAAACCATTAAATAAACTAATGTGAATTCATCATTTGGATCATTTCCCCAAAAAATATTGATTAATACCATCAAACATCATCTTGGATGGAATATAATTTTAAAATATCGTTTAAAAATATTAATTTCTGAAATTTTCATTTATTCATGTAATTTTTAAAAAAAAATTAAATTCATTTTCATTGAATCTAATCATGAAAACATATAAAGAAGTTGTTAAAACGTTTTGAAAACCATTTCTTTAAAAATAGATTGATACCTTATATGGAAATATTGAATATGTTTTTGGAAACAATTTCATTGAAAAAATTAAAAAAATTATAATGTATGCTCAAATATTTTATGAAAACCATTTTTTAGGACAAATTAAAAGATTATAATGGAATCATAAAGACATTTTCAAATCTATTTCAATGAAAACACATTGAAATCTTATAATGAAATATTGAAAATGTTTTTATATAAAATTATTCCTTTGAAATTTGTAACCATATAAATAATTATTTGAAAACCATAAAAAATTAATATAAATTTTCCTTCACTATTATACTAAAATATCTCCTTTAAAACCAATTTTTAAAATCATTTTTGGAAAAATGTTTTTTAAAATTCGTGATATGTGTCTTAACGTAGGGAAATTGATACAAAAATACTTTTTAGATATGGTGTCTTTGGAAATATAAACATTAGAAAAGATATATAATAAAATTTAATTTTAAATACCAATTCATTTAATAATAATAACAATGGTTCATATTCATGGGATATATATGCACCACATAAAATACATTTGTGGTAAATAAGTTAAAAATTTCACAGAAATAAATTTGAGACTAGAAATATCCTATCAACATGAGTAACTTTAGAATATTGATCCATATGAGAGAGTAACATAATGAAATGATTTAAATAACTTCATATATAATACATTAATGATATAACATGTCATAGGGAAGCATATACAACATAAGAAAAAATATTGTGGGGGAATATAGCATGTATTTTATAGAAATAAATATTTAGATGAAATTCCCTTACCTTAAATCCTGAATTTCTTCATGCACAATCAAAAATCATAGATAATAAACATAATTATATTTTATAAATAAAAAATAACCATATAATTATATCTAATACCATAAATTATTTGTTAATGACATTATATTACCCATTAATTAACAAAATCCATGTTAGTGTTACGTTTCATTTAATATATGCTTTATTTTTCGTATTTGTTTTATTTTTTTATTCTTGATCAATTAAAATAGATCATAATTTAAATATTTTTTAAATTTAAATAATGATATAAATATAATATATATTTAGATTAAAAGTATTTAAAATAATATATAAATGAGATATATATGAAATGGAATACACTATTACTGGAGATGGTATGTCAAACATACGAATGAACGTTGTTTCCATTTTTCTATCATATTCAATGAAATGTAAATTAAATATATGTAAATATATATACTAATTAAAGTATAATAATTATATTATATATATCATATACATTTAATAAACCCATTCTTTATACATTCCATATAGAGTTTGAATGAATCACATCGCTTTGAGGTGGCGATAGTCCAAACTTCCACAAACAAAGTTATCGTATTTATACAAAATGGAAAAAATAAAGGATTTTGTTATATAATAATTATATAATAATAAATAAATAATGAATATATAATATAAATATCATATAAATAAGTATTTCTATCAAAATTTCGTTCCATGAGAGGTGGTAATGGAAAAATTAACAACATCATTTCGTGAGGTGTTAGTTCTCCTTACACAAGAATTGGTAGTTCGAAACCCATTAGAGGGATGTGTTTGTAATTATTGAAATAAACCATATTATTAAAAAATATCATAATATTTATTATACATAGGATATTATATAATCATCGAATAATTACATTTTGTGGGATGGAAAATTAAAAAAAAATGGAGCACGAGGAAGGATGTTACATATTCATTGGGTAACGCCTCTTGGTTTGCACAAAACAACTTCGTTGAATTGATTTCTTCCAAAAAGTATGCTTATATGATTATTGGGGTTATTATTAAATATTATTTGGTAGATTTTGGATTATCCATAGTGGCTTAAGAAGTATGGGGAAGTGGAAGACTGAAATCCCTTTTATAATGGCGGGGGGTTGAATTTTTATAAATACAAAACGATACACATTATTCGGATGTCACCCAATCCTAATGTTCTGACAAAATTGAAAAATATTGGTATAATTTTGATTTAGGGTGTATAAAAACCACCACCACACAAAAATAAGTTCATTTTTATAATTTGGTTCCTTAACTTATACGTTTCCCCAATTTTACAATTTTTTTTCATTAAAGTAACTAGTTTTTTGTCCTTTATAATTTAACTATAAAGAATAAATTAAAGATTGATTTATTATAAAATATAGACCCACATAATCCAAAATATTATATTCTATTTAAAAATATAAATCTTATTTTTCATGGAAATTATTTTTTAAATGAGTGGATGTACACAGTAAAACACTTCCTTAACAAGGATTGTGCTACCAATGTTTTTACAATATATTGTTTAATATGATAATTATAAAAGGTCAATTATTCTATTAATGGGCCATATTTTATATTTATTATCACTTGAAATTCACATGTTATAAAGTTTTATTATTAATTTAATAAAATATCATTTATTGTAAAATAATATTAATAACAATTTTGACAATTTTTATTTAATTGTAATTTAGAAAATAGGAAATAAAATTTATAATTAAAATATATTAACATAACATATCTGTAACATGAAATATTCCTCCAAAAAATAATGGATCTTAATAATTTATCACATTTATTTTACATTATATGTTTTTAGAAAAGTTAGTATTATCTAATTATTAACTATATAGTACAAAAGTTTTAATTTGTTAAGAGTTAATGTAAATAATTTATCTCAAAAAATTATAGTTAAATTATCATGATAAAAAAGACAAATTTATCTTTCAAAGTAATATTTATGATAGAAACTATGTATCTTTTTCCATACTCTAATTCCTTATAGATGTTAATGGTAAGAAAGGCAACTTTTTTACCATTTTCCTTACATAACTTATTACATGGGTCACTTTCATTAAAATGGATCCACTAACTCATAAAAATTAATCAAAGTGGGGATATTGTCAAAATATTGGCATCTAATTGATGTTGGAAGTTATTTTAGGTCATTTTGGCCCTTAAGAATAAGGTTTATTCCCTTGTTATGTTCAATTTTACATTAATCATATATATAATTTTAATTAATTTTACAAATTTATTTGTAAAAAACTAATAGAACATTGTTATATTATAAATAATTTTATTATTAAAATAATCTTTTTATGGGAGTCCAAATTGAATTCATAGAAGTGAAAAATTAATTTTAATGTTAATTATAAAAATGTGGGTAGAATGTGCATTTTTAAAATTAAAATTCCAAAATGGTTATTAAGTATTTTTGTATAAACAAATAATAAATATGCTTCCAATGACCTAAATTGTATTAATAGTTATATATTTGATCTATAGTGACATTAAAACAAATTTTATATATAAATTTTCATTAATAATTATTTAAATGAAAAGACAGTTTCAACTAAAAATAGTATGTTCACTTTTCATCAAAAAAGGAAACAAATTAGGCAAACACCAAAAAATGATCCTAGGATAATGTTGACATCCCAAATTCAATAACTGATGTTTTTTCCAAATAAAATATATAAAAAATTTCCAAATTTAATTTTAAAATTATAGATCCATCAAAAGGCAGTAAAACTCGGTATTAGGAGTAACTCAAGCTAACTCATTGTTGTGTGTTGTTTAAGATTTACATGATGTTGTGTATAAAAAAATAGAAAATATTTTGTCCATTTATGAAAACACATTATTGAAGGGTTCATGAAATGAAAAATATTATAAATATTTTTTATTAATTTAATTTTCAGAAAATATTATGGTGGTACATTCTACCCCCTTAAAAAGAACTTATCTTTCAAAATTCATTTAAATTATTATATGTTTTAAAAAAGAAAGTTAATTTCAGAGATCCAATATTTTATAAATTAATACTATAACTTCCATTAAAATTGGAATGTTGAAAACATGATTTTCACCCAAAGTAACTCATAACTAGGTTTCCACATGGAAGAATATTGGTGGAATGTGAAAATGAAAACATATAAAATATATATAACCATCATGTTCTGATGATGTGTGAAGAGAACAAGGTTATGAGAATTTTTACAATCAAAAAGTCATAATTATGTGAGGATCTAAGGAACCATTTGGTTTATCAAAAAATAAATTACTAGGATAAAATTTTGGGTTTTAAGAACCGCTCCCTATAGTAGAATAATTTTCACGGGAAGAAATACATTCGCGATTTAATTCTATTTCATATGTAAAATATCACCATTTGGTTGTCCCATGGTTTAATTACACATAGAATCATACTATATAAAATTAAGGTGGATTTTTCATTCCTAAATTAACAATAGATCACAAGATCCATGAAATGTAATCCCATCTATCTTCAGTTTCCATCAACACAAATTTATTAAAAGAGGTTTTCCAATATACAGAAATCCTCATGTGGTGAGATAATATATTAATCTCACAAAAATCCTTAAAAGCATAACTTAAACATTCAAAAAATGGTTATCCATAAAACCCATCCAAAATATGAAAAAAAAATGATAAATATTTGCATAAAATTATCATTACATTTGTACCTAATATATCACAAAGTAACTCATGGTTGTCAAATTTGAAACATGTGAATACTATCATCATCTATCCCCTTGAAATATTGTAATAACCTGAATTTTTTGATATATTATTTCAATACAAGAGGTTATAAACCTCATCCATAATAACATAGACCACTTTCTAAAAATTAATTTTTTTGTTGTGAGTTTATAAATTCTCTTCAATTTACATTATCCAAAACAATCTTATATTTATCCAGTCATAACAAAATCGTCTCACCATATTGAACACATTAAGGGTTACCATCCCTTATTTAAAAAGTTCACTTTTCCATTAAATCAATTTTCCATGTCTTCATCCCCATTCGACATATCATTTTCAATCCTAAATGAAAAACTTATTCTGTGAATAATTTTATATTTGATTATTTATATAACAGAATATTTAAAATTAAATACATATACAATACAATAATTTATATTTATTCTTAAAATATTTCTCCAGAAACATTATCTTATTCCATAATACTTATTTCCTAGATTATGAAATATGAATCATGGATTATGGTTCCCAAACATTAATAAAGTGACACTTATTATGTTTAATTTAAGTAATACAATGATAACAACAGATAACATTTACATGCCAATTGTTATCTATTTTTCCATAATAGTATAACCAATACACATGGAAATTCATAATTCTATTCATGATATTTCCACTAAGTAAATAAATTTTCATCATTACCACACTTTCCAAATCTAAATCATTCAATGTTAACAGTGTTCCATTTACTTTCCACTAAATGAATGAAACCAGATGGAATTTGGTGAGAAACACGTATCATAGTAGAAAACCACATAATCATAAAAAATTACTAATATGATTTCTATATCATAACACCTATAAAATTTATTTCTGACAAATTAGTTTTATTTTATGTTTTTTAAAATAATATTATTTTTAAATCATCCACGATGGTTTGTAAAGGGCTAGTGAATGTTGAAAGCATAACCCATGGGAGTGTCAAAATAGGTGCACAATAAGGCCCATTATTGTGTACCAGGTAACATTCAAGTAAGTCCTGAAACATCTTATAGATGTTGTTACTCCAAGGTATATATGTTCAATAATGGGATTCACATTTAGTATAAATACAACAAATTGCATATTGGAAACTACTAGCTCTATCATTTACCTGAACTCCGATACATTTTCCTATAATTTTACTTATCATTAGACATATCCTTAGAGACATCCTTAGAAATATCCACTGAAATATCCCTAGTGATATCACTAATATTTTTTCAACATAGTATCAAATGGTTGACTGATTATTTTCTCTGATAGAAACAGCAATGATCTGATATTTTCATATATATACATTAAATAATTTTGAGCAATACTAAATACATTAAACAATTATATTATCATAGAACGTATCACTGCAGTTCAAATGTTAACATGGAAACATAAAAATGAGTAAATGAATCAAATTAATTATCTCACTCTAGGTTCATCATGAATAAAACCCTTATTTTACAAATCAAATATAATATATATCTTTATAAACAGGGGAAAGGAAACAAAATATTGGGTGAGATTAAATGATCGGTAAGGGTAAACAAAGGAGATACATCAGAATAATCATTAACATAAGCGTATGATAACATGAGATCAACATTTTAAAATAATACCCTACATATCAGAGAACATTACATGAATCAGGGTATAAATATTTGTAGATAATAATACATGATTTATATAGAAATAGACAATATAATCCTTGAAAGAAGAACATATGGATAAGACGTTGAATTGTGGAATACACATAAATAGGTAATATCATTCCCTATAAGTCATGACTAATTTCTATAAAACTTTATGGAACTTCATGGGGACTACACCTATAAGGAGGGACACACCACCATCCCTTATCTCAATCAATTCCTTATAAAGGATCGATTGTCCCCACATTCCCACAAAAAAAAGGGTTTCATCATCTTCCCATTGTAGATCAGGTATCCCCATCATCCCATTGTGAATTGAGATTCCCCATATTCTAAGGGTGGATTGGTTTTCCTCATAGTCCCAATGTATTTTAATCTCATCGACTAAAATCCCATCATTATCTCATGAGATATAAATCATTACCCAATGCTTTGGAAGAAGATATAGGTTCCAACCATTTCATAATAAAATCAGGCATATGTGTTCCACATGACTATAAACAATGGTATCATAACACATGAAATGAAACTGGTATTATAAACATGTAATCATAATATATCCTTTAGAAAAAGTTATAGGTTTCATAACCATTTCATCAAAAGGATAACCCATAAAAAGAGAGAGGTATAATAAAAATATGACCTATGAAGAAGATATACGTTTTGTAAACATATATCACGAGAACAAGAAAAAAGATTCATAAACCTATAACCCAGGAAAAATAATTGGGTTTTATAAAAATTTAACATGTGAACAACAAACAATTTTAATAAAAAAAATTAATCATTACATAAGCTATGGAAGAAGATACATGTTCCATATTCATTTCATTTAAAGAAAAAACTACTAAAAGAGGCGTTTCTCATAAACATATAACCACTAAAGAAGAATAAGATTTAATGAAAATATAACCAATGAATTCGAAATAGGTTTACCACACATCTATCCAATTAAAAAGAAACAAGTTTTATATACATGTGACCCGATAATAAGAAATGGGTTTCATAAACAAGTAATCATAACCGACCCTTTTGGAATAAAGACATGTTTCATATTAATTTCATCAAATGCATAACCTATGAAAATGAGTTGGCTTCATAATATTATAACCCATGAAGAATAAATGTTTTTCCTAAACATATAACCCATGAATATGAAATGGGTTTCAATAAAACGAAACCCGTAAACAAATTGGTTACATGAACATGTAACCCATGAGAAAGAAATGTGTTTCATAAGCATTTAGGCCATAAATAAGTAATACATTTAATAAAAATCATGTGTTGAAAAAATAAAAAATATATAGATATAATATTAATTAAACCATTAGATAATTTATCCTTAATGGCATGAGTGACACTGTTGGATTTCATCATTGATGGAAAATAATTTGGAAATATCCTTTCAAAATATTTATTGTTGAATATATTTTTTCCTTGAAAATTTATTTGTAAAACCTTACATATTTAGAAAACCATTTTCATTAAAATTTAACTGTAAAAATTATACATAAATATTTAAAATTATTTTAAAAACAATTGTTTGAAAATAATTTTAAAAAATAAATTGAAATCTTAAAAACATTTTGAAACCATTTCCTGAAAAACACAATGAAAAATCATAAATAAATATTGAACACGTTTTGAAAATAATTTCATTAAAATAGTTTTAAAACATATAATGTTTTTTTATAAAAATTATAGAAACCATTTTATTCAAAACATTATTAAAACATATAAAGAAATATTGAAAAAAATTAAGTATTTTTCATTGAAAACACATTGATAACATATAATGATGTATTGAAAACATTTGGGAAACCATTTCCTTGAAAAAACATTGAAAAAATATAAATGATTCATTAAAAAACCTAAAAAAACTTATAATTCTATTACCTTGAAAAGGATTTTAAAACATCACCAATAAAAACATTTTTTGAAAAAAAATTCAAATTCATTGCATGTAACAACGATAGAAAATTGAGACAAAACTACTTTACCGATTAGGAATATTTTAAAAAATAAAACATATGAAAGAGAAACATAATATATATATGTAAATAAAAATATATTTATGTATAATATTCATTGAATATATTAATGGGTAGTATATACAACACATAAAAGAAATGAGTGGTATATAAGTCATAAATCTGACATAAAGAAAAGTTTGAATAGAAATCCCTTTAATATATGAGTAAAATTAGAATTGTGATCCTCATGAGATAATAACATATTTTAATGACTTTAATATCATTTAATAAATAAAAATAATGACATAACATGTCACAGGGAAGTGTATACACCACAAAAAACTAAGCGAGTGGTGAATATGTCATGTATCTCAGACAAATAAAAAGTGTGATGAAATTCCATTACCATAAATCTTGATTATTCTCGTACAATTTCAAAACTCATGTATAATAATTAAAAGTTTTTTATATATAAAAAAAATAAAAATATTATTATACCTATTTCCATACATTATTTTTTATGACTTTTTATTACACATTTATTAAGATATCTATGTTAATGCTATGTTTTGAGAAATATCTTCTTTGTTTTTCATATATGTTTTAAATTATTATTCTTGATTGCCTGACATATAAAATGATTTAATTATTTAAAAAAATGTAAATAATGATATAAATGTTCTATATATTCAATATATATATATTTATAATAATATATAACGGTCATATATATTGAATGGAATACAAGATTAATTGAGATGGTAGTCCATACATATGAATGAACATTGAATATGTTTTATAGTTATATTGAAAGAAAATTAAATGAAATAAATTTATATAAATATATATACTTATTATAGTATAATTATTATTTAATATATATCATATAAATTTATTATTCCCATCCTTAATACATTTGAGGTAGCGTGTGAAGGAATCACATCGCTTTGGGGATGTAGTAGTCCACACTTCCGCAAACGATGCAATCAAATTTACCAAAAATATATATAATCAATTTATGTTTCATATAACTAATAAATAATAATAAATAAATAATAAATATCATATATGTCAAATGAAAATTGAGTTTTTATCATGATTCTCAACCACGAAATGTGGTAAAGGAAAAAATAAACAACATTGATTGGTGAGGTGTTACTTCACCGTACAGAGGAACCATAAGTTCATGACCCATTCGACAGAAGTTACTATATGTGAAGGTATAAACCTTATAATAAATTTTTTAAGTCTATTATGGATAATATGATTCTTATATATGAATTTAATATGAGTTTTGGAGCGGTGGTTAATGAAAAAACCAAATCCATTAATGTCGGATGTTTCCCCTTCTATGGGTAAATCCTATTAGTTTTTACTATAGATATTCTCTGGATAGATTTATGTGAAAAGGGATGATTATAGGATTACAGGAGGTATTTTTAGAGATCATATGGGTATAGTTTTTATAAGGAAATTTGGATTGATAGGATTGATTAAGGGGACGAGTAAATGCCTTTTTATAGTGGAGGGGGGTTGATGTTCTTGTAGATACGAAAAGGTATACACTATTATGAGGTATTACTTTCCAAAAGTGACATAATAGTGTAAAAAATATATTAATGTGTAGGTATGTACTCGAAAAACATCCACCATAGAAAAATATGTGCATTTTTATAATTTTTTTCCTTAACATTTGAGTTTTCCCAAATTTATTATTTTTGTTTTTATTAAAGTAACTAGTTTTCAAACCAAGGTTATTCAATCATTAAGAATAAATTAAAGTGATATTTATAAGAAGATATATACCCTCAAAAATTTTAATCTGATATAGACTTTAAATAATATAAATCACCAGTAATTTGGAAATTATTTTTACAACAAGTGCATGTAATGCTAAAAAAACTGCCTTAACCGGGATTGGGCTAAAACTATTTTTTGTGTCGATGGGTCAATATGTGAATTATAGAAATTAATTTGTCCCATTAATGGACCATATTTGACATTTATTATCACTTAAAATTTACTTGGGAGAAGGAAATATTTTCATTAATTTTTTAAAATATCATTTGTTATAAATTTACATTAATGTGAATTTTGAAATTATTAATTTAATATTAATTTAAAAAATATAAAAAAATATTTTGAATTAGAATATATTTATTTCACATCTACGTAAGATTATATATTTATGTAAAAAAATTGACACTATTGTTCATCAAATTTATTTTTCTATCACTTTTTTAGCATCATTTATCTTATTAAATTATCATCTAAATAATACATGCGTTATATTTTTTTAAGTGTATAATGTAACGAATTAAACACTAAAAAGTATAGTTAAATTATCATCATAAAAAACTCATTTAACATTTAAAATAATATTAATTACTGAAATATGTATCATATAACATTCTCTAATGCCTTATAATTTTTAAAGGTTAGGGCGCTTCATTTATGTCATTTTAAAAACATAACATATTATATGGGTCATATTCATGTAAATGTCTCACAATTACTGATAAAAATAGAACCAATGAAATAAATTTTGGAAATATTTTTATCCAATGGCTTTTGGAAAAGTGTATATGTAATTTTTTCCATTAAGTATGTGGTTTAGTCCCCTATTAAGCATAGTTTTTCTATTATCGATTTAATTAATTTTAATTGATTTTTATAATTGATTTGGTCAAAATAGAAATTGATACTATTAGAATATAAATAACATAATGATTATAATGATTTTTTTTTCCATTTTTACAAATTTAATTCATAGAAGATGAAAAATCATTTTTATATCTGATCCCACATATGTGGAAACAAAGGAGGTTATTTAAATTTAAAATGATCAAATGTTCATTATATATTTATATATAAATTAAATATAAAAATGATTCCAATAAACTAAATTGGATTAATAGCAATATCATTGATATATTGTGTCTTTTAAACAAATTTTAAATATAATATTACAATAATAATTATTTGAATGGAATTTATGTTTGCAACTAAAATGCAATATTTTTACTCTTCATAAAAAAATGACACATCACAAAAAAATTTACTCAAAGATAATTATGAAATTATGAATTCAAAACTAATTTTTTTAGACATAAAATATATAGAAGTATCAGATTTCAGTTTTAAAATAGACACTCCATCAAAAACATTAAAAGTTATTCATTCATGTAACACAAGTTGACTAAATGTTGTGGGATGCATAAGATTAATATGGTTCTACATGTAATGAAATCCAAACATAGTGTCTCTATATATAATAATCTATATACAGAGTCGTATGAAATGAAAAATATTAAAATGATTAATTAACGCTGGTCAGATTAGTGTACTCAAGTGGGGGGTGTATTGAGAATATATTAAATTATTTATTGAAAATTAAAATTTTATGTTCCCCCTATATATAAAATTAAATTTCACAATTAGTTGGTTCTAGATTTATAAGAGCTTGATTGTTCGATTAACTTCTCAAAGGATTGATTAGTTCTTAGTTGTATCAATTTATTAGCTAATATAGATTCTGAAACTAACATAATAAGACGATATTTTTATAAAAACATACTATGAATAACTATCTGCGTTAAATTTACTTTAATGAAATATAAGAAAAAATAGAGTAATAACAAAAGGTAAAAACATAGTGTAAATAAAATAATAGGTTCAGTCTAAAGTAGAGACATAATCCTATCGACATAGTGATCACCTTCCACTAACAATTTTTAATTAATTAATTGTTTGATCCACACCTTGGATCAGGGTTCAAAATAACACACAGGGCTGTCCAGGTCACCCATGACCTCAACCACAATTTTTCGTTGAAAAAAAAGGTCACACATTACCTCTTCCACAGTTCATTGAGGGATGAAAAAGGATAAAATGAGTGTGAGATTGAGGATATCAAGTATCCTATAGTTATTCACAGGAGTCAGTGTGTGTGTGTAATAGATAAAGACACACACAACTACAAAATTTTACAAAATGAACACAACAGAGTCACGGATATGTAGTTAGGATTAGAAAGATATATAAGTTATGTGGTGCAGCTTTGGCCTATTCATATGTAATGGAGATGATGTCTGAGTCCATGTTTGGAAGACGACATAAAAATAGAGTGTCATATTCTGGCGTCCAGGTATAAGTATGTTAATATTTGTATACTCTTATCATCCGTTGGTATGCTAATGTAGTTTGTGTTTATCATGTTTTAGATCTATTATTGTATTCTATTGTTCTTGAGTTCACAGTGGTTGTATGAGATTTTCCGATGATCTTCAGTATATTTTCTCTCACAGGTATCCACCACAAAACACTTTATTCTGACGTATAAAAATTATATTATTCTTGAGGGCCATCAAATTTCATGTACATTCCACATGAATAGTTTCACCGTACCTCGCATTGTCTGCTAAATGTCCTAAAAAAGATTATAAAATATGTCTGTGTCATTAAATGGAAAAAATATGACCGTTATAAATAGTACTAATAAATGTAGTTTTAAAGAGTCTATCAGTGACTCGTCTTTCATTTTATCCTCTTATCGGGGTCTCCTTCGGTCGATGACTCATCCCATTGGTGACTATTTCCCACTATTGGTGAGACAGTTTAACTAATAGTGACTCATCTCAATGGCGAGTCCATCATTCATTTGGTGAGATATTTGACATGGCAATGAATCATTTCAAATAATGGCGAGTCCTTTTCTTAGTAGAACCATACAATGGTAGGCCACTTAGATTAATGGTATGTCATATGTGTTGGTGATATTTATGCAATGGTGAGTCATCTACTTTGGTGTCATGTGCATCGGTGAGTCATCTGCATCAGTTTGTCATATGCAATGGTGAGATATCTGCATCGGCGTCACGTGGAGCAGCGAGTTATTTCTATTATGTCAACATCACATACATAGAATATATGCCAGTTTGACATAGAGAAAATCATTCATAAGATTGTTTAGTCTTAAACACACATAAATAGTTATATGATTGAAATCATCGTATATATAAGATAATGCATTGACATTTTTTAATATCATACATTAGGTAAGATATATATTAATATATGAATTTATTTTTTATAATTAAACCCATTATAGTTAGAGAGAGTGGAAAAAATGTCTATGGACCAACAATATCTCAATTTTTTATGCTAAAAATTAATGGAATTATGAAGTACCATTAGAGAATAAGTAATTTAAACAATCTGAATATTGGTTACCATTATGGGAACATAATAGAATTAGAGTAAATAATTCTTAAACATATAATAATTTTCCATAAATTCCCCACATTTTGGGAATATAAAAAATTGGAAGGGAAAAGGACAACAAATAATGTAGAAAATTAGAAATAGTGAAATAGTATTCATAAGAATAGTACTCTAAATAATCAAATGTACAAAAAAACTTTCCATATCAAAAAAATATCACACCACAATACATGGAATCTTCATGGGGTTGAATTATCTTATCTTTGTAATGTTTTCCTTGATAACATTTCTCACTGGAGGAAGAGTAATATTAGTGGCCAAGTACATAAAGAAACTTTTCATTTGATGCTTTGTGATTATTTTGTATAACAAAACCACTAATATTTTTGTTTCGTTATTCTGGAGTATGTGAATAACTCTTTGTTTAATACTTCACATGGCTATTCAGCTTGTCTGAAGTGTCCAAAACATTTTCCATACTAGAAATTAATGTTTTCATCTCTTTTATCAAAACTAAACTAATAGTAAAAATATCTGAAAATTGGGAAGGATTAATAGGTAGAGAATAGGTTGAATCAAGAGTAGAGTAAAAAAGTACTTTATCTACTTTTCTAATCATGGAAAATCATGATATTTAAAATGAGAAACAAAATTCTCATGTCCATTCAAGACACTTTCCATAGTATTCATGTACTCGGTTGTTAAATCATTTATAACAGTAGTTAACTTCTTAATCTCATTATCGAGCATGGTGTTCCTTTTAACAAATGTGTTGGCAGTGGTAATCAAATTTGGTGAATTTATTTTATCTCCATATTTGAAACTGAACTATCATCAGCTTTAGATACACTAGTTGATGTATGAGATGATGTAGAAGTTCCAAGTTTCCATACACCATCAGTTATAAATCAGACTGCTTTCAAAATATTAGCCATCTCATATTTCTCTCTTTTATTGTCATAAATTTAATATCAAATATTAGATTATTATTTGTGTATTATAAATGAAGATATAACTTCATTGAATAGTTAAAATAGGATTTAGTGACTTAGTCTCGAGAAGAGGTCTCAAACACTGGTTTCTGTGAAGAAAGTAAATAAAATTCATCATCAGAATATTTATAATCTAATCACAATGCTACATAACTAGGATTACTCATTCATTCAGAAAAAATATCAGAGTCTAGTGGAGTAACAGTATCTATCCTTACTCTTCCAATTTTATTCTCTTCATCATCTTGAGTTAATATTTATTGAGGATCCCCCTCATTGTCATATTTCATGGTATATTTACCCCCTCAATTAATGCTTCCTTCTAAGGATTATTCTCCTTATCTAGATTTTCTTTTTCTAGTTTATACAACTTGAGGAACAAGTTTGGTGGTAGAAACATATCCATCTTGAACATCACCCTCAACAAATATACTAGAATTAGCTTAAAAATCTCTATACTAACATCATCTGGATTTTCATAAAGATTTATATATTCACTATCACTTCCACTTCCACTATTCTCTGCATTGTCACCATCCTCATCCTTTCTATTTGTAATTTCATCATCAATTTTCTCAAATTATTCTTCTCTATTTGATCATAAACCACTTTCACAACTACCAACGTCCTCTTCTTCATCCTCCTCTTAACATGATTCACAGACATATTCTATACTTCATTCATCATCCATTTATTCACTTACAGTAGATTTGAGAACATATTCATGAGAAAAAATGACCAAAGTTGGACATAGAGGTTCAATATTGACTTTTTTTGGTTGTAACAACAGTGTCTAGGTCACTTCTATCATCAACTAGTGATCCCACATCTCTAAAAGGAATCTAATCTTCCTCTTCTTAATCTAATGAATAGTTTACCTGTTCAAATGGACCAAGGCCATAATCCACCAGATCTCTTGGTCTAACTGGATGATCTATTGGATTGAACTTTTTATATAATCTATCTTCATCATGAACCCATTACTTCCTCCATGGGTTCCAGTTATTTTTAATTTTCTTACAGATATCAGATGTTATGCAGAAACCACTACATTTTCTAACAACAGCTTCATCAACTTCACTTATAATGTTTTTCTTTGTTATCATTTCTTAAATCTTTCAGGAGTATAAAAGATAATTTTACATACAACTGGGTTTTATTGTCTCATTAATGTACACCTTTATATATCTAAAATGATTCTATTGAGATTATTTCTAAATAAAATACACCAAATATACATCCTGACACTTGATAGAAGCAATGTCCCCTTTCATGGGACAAATCTAGTGCCGGATAAACTTAAATAAAATTATGCACTCAACATTTAATTTTGATGCAATGGGTTTATTATTTTCCTCATTTCCAGTTATCTCTTTTAGAGTTGTCCCATAGAAAAATAATTTACTTTCTGGTGGATAAGTACCTTAGTAATCATCAAACATTCCCTATTGAGGTACCCTGATACACTCTGACCACTACCTTTAAGAGAAAGATATTCTTTTATCATTAACAATAATCATGACTAATTCTACATCACATAATTCCATAAATATTTCCATATTCCTGTAAAACTCATATACCAGCTTCCAGTAAAAGACTCTTTCATTGTTTATCAACAAATCATTCCATCCTTGATCTTTCAACACCTTCAACAACATAGACATTATCTCTAAGATCCATTCTACCAGTGCTTCTTTAATGCCTCGACCCTAGTTTCCTAGAGTTGGTGCATTATTTTAATACATTGGCATGATTACATGGAATCATGTCATGAAGGACTGATCAGTTTAGCTATCAGGGAAAATATATTACATACATTAAAGTTACATTATTATTTTTTACTTACAACACAACATAAATAATCCTTTGAGAACAATATTGTTCCCATATCCAAACCCTTCATATCAATCATAATACACTTCTTGGGATACTGGGAAAATAAAACATAAGAAAGGGGTGAGATCAGATGCTCAGTAAGGGTAAATAATTTACCGTAATCTATAAACATTTAAGGCAATATGTCTATAAAAAATCATTTTAAACATAAATTTGAATATAATATGGAAAAAATAAGTCAAAATTTACCATATAATCATCCACATGGATATTACACTAGTATAATAATCATATGATATAATTAATTTCTTAATGAGGGAATGCCTAACTCCGAACATCATTAGCACATATTCAAGGCCTTGTTCCAAGAATACGAATAAACTATTTTTCAAGGAATTATTCCAAGACACGATTTTGTTTCATGATACCTACTGATGCATCTAGGAGATATAGCATGCCCCACCCATCACTTACTAAGAACACTTCATTCTTCATACAAAAACTTGGAAAGATAACATAAATATTTTGATTAAAACTAGAATATGAAATGTAAATACTTCAACCATAAACCATGAACTGTATAAAAACTAGAACATATACAATAAAATATATCATACTTAATTCGATATAATATAGAATATTGTACTATAATAAATCAACCTTAATAAATAATAATATCAAGTATATAATGGTGACATAGTTGAAAATTATTAGTGAAAATTTTTAAGAGAAATCTCCCTTTTTGCGAAATCATTCAAAAGCCATACATTTATAATGGAAGCTAGTAAAAATATATTTTTGAATCAATTTTTCCCATAAAAATTGAAATATTTGAAAGGAGTAAGATTTTTAAAACAATCATGTCCATAAAAATAAATCATTAAAACCATTATGAAAATACTGACATTAATGAGAATAATTTAGAAGAATAAATATTTAAAACATTTAAAATTATGTTTTAGTTTAAGAGTACTTTAAAGAAAAAATGTTGGAATTCCTTTTATTAAATGTGGACATGTATAATAAATATGTCCTAAGAAACACTTACACATAAATAATTACATATAATAGTGATACTGATGAATTAACCCTTACCTTGCACATTACTTTGGTTGAAGGTATGTTTAACATCCTATATAAAGACCATAGTATGTTATTAAATTATACCAGAAACATATTAATATTTTTATCTCGAAAATGAATATTTTTTGAATTTATATTACCCCTTTGATAATGATTTCCATTTTAAATTAACATTTCGCGTAATAATCGCTTTCTTTATCATATGTGTTTTAACTAGTTTTTATTAATCATATCATTTAGATCATGATTTAAATATATACAGAATATAAAACCTGATTTATATATAATATATATTTATAATATAAATATTTATAATATATAGATATATTAAATGGAAACACCATTTATGGAGATGGTAGGCCATACGTACGGATAAACGTTGTTTTCATTTTTCAGGTCGTATTGAATAGAAGTTAGTGAATAAGATATATGTAATTATGTGTTTGTATATATATATAATAGAATTATTATATCATACATTACATAATTATTAATAATATATATTTTGATTATCATCATTGAATGGTGAACCTGGAATTGAATGTTATCACGTCGTGTAGATGGTAAGTCATACGTACACACGAGCGACAATATCTTTTCCTTAATGATTAAAAGGTGTGGAATTGGATTGTATATTAATTTTATAGAGAAATTATCATGTTAGTTTTGTTATGTATATAAAAATTACTCATGATTATATTCATCCAAATAACATAGTGTTGAATAAAGAATTACACCACGACGTGGAGATGGTAAGTTGTATTTACTCACACATGGTGACATTATCATTCATAGGATGGATACAATAAATAGTATGGTTGTACCATACTTATAATAAAATAACATTATGTAGAAGGTAATAAAGTAATTATTTTGGTATTTAAATTACAATGAAGTAGAAAGTGGAAGAATAAAATAACTTTGAATGAGGTGATAAAATAATTACCTATTTTTTGGATGTTTTATTTTGATTTGAAGAAAAGGGATCTTTAAAATTTCTTTTTTCTCAAGGGAAGTCCTATAGGTTGAAGTGAAGGATTTTGGGAGGATACATGGGTAGGGGTTTTCTGAGATAAATGTAATTGGAGGTGTGATTATGAGAGAAGGGGAAGTACCCTTTTATAAGAGAGGTGAGGGTCACTTTTGTTAAAGATGGAATATTATTTTATTATAAATTAAATTTAAGTTTCTAATGAATAGAAATTAATTGATTTCAAATCTAAGGTCATTATGGGTCTAAATTATCTCAACCAATATGTGAAGACAAGTTTAGGTCACCATATAAACCCTTCTAGATTTATCTCTTAGTTAAATAGTCTATAATTTACCACGTCCTCTTCTATTATTATAATAAATGGTTAAAAACATACTATAAAAGGCCAAGAGAACCTAAAGTGGTTAATTAATGACATATATGTCATTATATAATTTTTGGGACGAACCTTATATTTTTATGATTATTATATCATTTAATAATATAGTATTTTTTTTAATACTTATTTATGTCAATTTTGAAACAATTTGGTTTTTTGTTTTTGTGCAAGTTATAACAAGTTTATTACTTCAAATAAATAAATTAAATAAACTCTAATATGTAATATTAACCACTAAATTTTTTTTATGTCATCAAAAGTTGCAATATATATTTATGTTTATTTTTTATAAGATCAATTATTTTAATTACTTGTCAATAAGGCAATTACACTATCATCATTGTGTCATAAATAAATTTAATTATTTTATGTCATAAAATTATAAATAAAATAGCATGATGAAGGAAATATTTTTATATTTCAAATGAATATTTATAGTTTAATTTATCTTATGAATAACCCTATATTAAAAACCGTTTAGTTATTAAACATTAAATTTAATACATTTAACTCTTCTTTAAATAAAAAAATAGTAATTGTCCAAATCAAATCCAAGTTGAACAAAAGATTCGTATTTTGTTCATAAGTTTGATTTTGGTCAAAAAACCCATATCCAATAGAATTATAACATATGATAGGGTAATTATAATATCATTTTATGTTTAATTACCCTATTTACATTTAACCGTGGTAAAAAAAGTCAAAAGTTACTATTCACCTAAAATTATTTTCATCTTATTGTATCAAATTTTAATTACTGATGTCAACTACATTTTTCAGATTTTTGTAAATTCATTTCACATATATGGTAAAATTATGTTTTATGCATATTTGCAAATGTGCCTAGAAGGTGGGTAAAAGGCGTTAAAAAGGTAAATAAAATTTTATACATCTAGTATTTTTATAAAATGACATCACAAAATTAAATTGAACATATATAAGTATTATATATATATATTTACTTAAAATAAATTTAAATAAAATAAATAATTATTTAATTAAATAGTCGGTTTTAAATAATAACACAGTGTTTTTCATTATTCATAAAAAATTGAATGTTTTCAGTAAAATAACGAAAATTCATCTTTAGCTAATTTTGATATTCCGAATTCAAAAAAAATCTTTTTTACCAAATAAAAAACATAATGTTTTCATTAATTATTTTAAAATAAACATCCATTGTCAAAACCAAAATGTGGGTTTTTAAAAAGAAACAACTATCAAAAGAGTGACATGTGTTTTTGTCAAATATAAATGTAAAACTACTTATAATGAACTAAATTGTATTAATTTGTAAAAATATAATCAAATTATACTTCTAGACCATTCATATGAATAATTTAACACTATAAATTATTTCAATTAAAAATTTTGTTTTCAATTAAAATTTAGTGTCTTTCATTATTCATCAAAATATGAATGTTATCAGAAAAGTACCAAATTTTTATACAAACTAAATTTTTATTTATATATTATAATAAATAATTTAACTTAATTTAATTAAATATATATAACTGTCAAATATTGGTTTTAAAAAGGGATCCCCATTAAAAGGTGGTAAAATAACTTTAGTTTTTAAAATACTTATTTTGTCTGAACAAATGAATTTGTTCTTATATTATATATACAAAACACATAATATGGATTCTAAAATTATATTGAGTATATAAAAATCAAAATTCAGATAATATTATTCACAACTTCTTTTTTCAACATCTAGTTTGGTAAGTCATGGTGCGCTCGAAATTGGTGTTGCATGTAGCTGTAGTTGTTGGATTATTTTGAAGAGATAACATACTATGAAATCATGGGGTGTTACATTCTCCCCTCCATAAATAAATTGAACCCTCACAATTCTAAATTTTTCATCGAAATAAAAGGTTGAAAATAGAAAAATACCGTTGTGGAAAACCCACATCTGAAATTGGGTTAATAAAATTTAGTCATAATAAGAGGGAACATGATATGAAAAAGTCACCACCGAATTGTGATATCGATTAGGTGAGAAATATTGGCAATTATCCACACATAATTAAAGTAAAAACATAAATATTCATAGGGAGTGATTGAGGTCATCAATCAGAAACAGTTTTAAAATTGAGGTCCTCAAAGCCATCAATCTATGATGATTTAAAATATCATTGGTTCAATAAAAAATAAGGTATTGGGATAAAAAAATTCGGTTTTAGGATACCTTTTATAATGTTTAATAATTAATTTATTCATATAATAAGTGGAAAAATATATACAAGATAAGTATAGTTTCATATTTCAACTAATTTTTACCAAACACTCATCTTTCACTCCAAAAGATAATAGAATTAAAAAATATTCTATTTATCCTAATCATATAGGGTTCCAAAAATAATGAATGTATAATTAATTTGATAGACTATTTAAAAAAACTACATTATACAAACCATGACCACACGTAGTCCTTTGGTAGGTGATGCACCCATGTCACCCTTCAGTTGCGGGTTCAAGTCTTGTGTCCTTTCCAGAAGTGAACGATTATCACATGTCCTCTGAGTTGTCCTTTTTATAACAATACAAATATAATAAGAAGAGAATATTAAACCATAACAATATTATCCAACGTCAATTTTAATCTATTCCGACCATTAGACTTAGCCAAAATACTTCTGTCCAAACTCACAGTCCAAAATTTATAATGAAGGTAAACACAATGAAGATCTTTTTTTCCATGTAATAATATGTGAATACCTTCATCACGTATTATTTTAAAACTCGGTAACACCTTGAATTATTTTAAAACCATATTAATTAAATTCTTGTTCCTTTATTCCTTAAGGAATACTGGATATACTCCATATATCATAAATTTTTGTAAACTCCAACAATAATGGAATAAAAAAACAATTAATTAGTTTCAATATTTTCAAGAATATTGAATATAATTTATCCCAATTAATAATTTCTTATTCCAAAATAACTAAATTATTATTAGAACCATATTAATGTTTATATTTCCTTCAACCATTTATTTTACAAAATGTTTAACTTTCTATTGAGTAACTTTTCTAAGAACCATTTAATCACAAATCCATAACGGAATAGTACTGAAGTACAATACTTATTTATTTACATAATCCATATAACCAGTACATCATTGATAAGACAACCAAATGAAATAATTCCTTAATAACAACATAATAACACTAGACATTCCTCTTCATGTGTGGTAGTGTCATAACATGATTATAATCCAATAGCATCATTTGGGGCATACTCTGATGATTTGGAAATTGATTCATGTAGTGTCCAAAGTAATTTAATACGAAGTATTTTACATTGGAAACCTTTTTATTAAATATTTAATCAAGTAATTGGTGACCTTTTTCTCTACACTTGTAACAATCTCTCATTCCCTTTAGGCATTTACCAAGGTGATTTTCCCCCAATTATCACTTATGGTAAAATCCTTCTTTCCCAATTTCCCTTTATCCATATTTCTATCTATAATCCTTTCCTTCACATTCTTACCTTAAAATACATAGGGCTGATATAATTTATTAATAATATTATTAACACATGATACTATTTTTTCAGATGATGAGAATTCGCAAGAGACTAATTCCCTTCAAAATGTTGGCTTAACACCCTGAAAGATATGATATTTCTTACTCTTTAGATCATTCATATTGATTGAGTTATCATTCCTTCTACAGGGATCAGACTCTAAACAATGTTTTACACTATGTTATATTATATTTTTTATATATTATATCAACAAACAATATAGTATTTGTTTTAAAAACTAATTTATTTATATTTTGACACTATTTAGTATTTGTTTTTTTTTGAAAGTAATCACAACTTGATTACTTCGAACAAAATAAATTGACTCAGTAATAAAATTTCATATTAAGCTAGAAAATTATTTTATGGCCTCATAACTTTCAAATTATATTTATTTTAATATCTACAAAATCATTTATTTGATTCTTTTATTAATAAGGAAAATAATGCATTATTATTGTGTCGTAAATAAATATATTAATTATATGTCTAAAATTATAAATAAAATATCATCATGTAGGAAATTTGTTTATATTTTAAATGAATATTTATAGTCTAAGATATCAATTATATAACCCCATACAAAAATGTTTTATTAAAAGATACCTATTTTTGTTATTTTTGTCTTTACTTTAGATTAATAAATATAAAATGTCATTATCACTCCCAAGTTGCTACATGGGGTCCTGAAATAGACCCAAGGATACCAATGGTCAGACATGTATCATCCAATAGGGTTAGTATACTTTTTAGGGTACTTTAATATTATTTTAATATTATTTCATTACCCATATATACCGGATTTACCCTTTAACCATGGTAAATAAAATATTTACCGAAGTAATTATTCATAATGTATAAAGATAAAAGTTACCTATTTACAAAAATTCTAAATCCTTATTACCAATATGGAATCCATTTTACCAAATTCAAAACACAAAAGTGAAAGAAATTAATTTATAATTAATTCCAGTTGTCAGAAGAAAAATCATGTTTTTAAGAATTAATAACTATCAAAAGATTGACACTTGTTTATTTCCAATTTAAATGTGAAATTACATCTCATGACCTAAAATATATTAAATTATAAAAATATAATGTAATTATAATTAAAATCTATTGAAATTTAAAATTAAACACTATAAATAATTTTGATTAAAAAAGTTGTTTTTAATTAAAATTTAATATTTTTTTCACTATTCATCAAAATATGAAAGTTATCAGAAAAATACCAAAAAATTATCCATACTAAATATGTATTCCAATATTATAAATATCAATTTAATTTCACTAAATTGAATATATAAAATTATAAAATATTTGATTTAAAAAGGGTTCGCCATTAAAAGGTATAAAACTGCATTTTTTGAAAAGTACCTCTTTTATCTTAAAAATAGAATTTTTCTTATATTATGTATAGGAAACACAAATGATGAATGTTAGAATTATATAGAATATATAAAATTTAAAATGTGATTAATACTATTCATAATCTCATTTTTGAATGGCTAGTTTGGTAAGTCATGGTGTGATCGAACTCTGTGTTGAGTGTACGGCAAGTTATTGAAATACTTTGAATAGATAACATACTATGAAGTCTTCGATTGTTAAATTATCCACTCTTAAATAAATTTTTTCCTCACAATTTGAATTTGTTTTTTGAAAATAAAATGTTAAAATAGAAAAATAACTTTGTGGAAAACCAACATCGTAAATTGGGATAATAAAACTGAGTCTTAATAAGAAGGAAAAGGAAATGAAAAAGTCACTACAAAAATTATGATATGGATTAAGGGAACATTGGTGGAAATTAAAGACACATAATGGGTATTAAATCATAAATATTTATAGGGATTTATTGAGTTTTTCAGTCATAAAAAAGTGTAAAATTGAGGGCCTCAAAGACATCAATATATGATTATTTAAAATATCATCAGTTCAACAAAACAAAAGGTATTAGAACAACACATTTTGGTTTTAAGATCTCTTCACTATAGTAAGAGAATTAATTTCTTCATAGAATAATGAAATATATATATATATATATACACACTTGACAAGTATAGTTCCATCCTTCAAATAATTCCTACAATTAACTCATATTTTACTCTGAAAGATAATAGAATTTATAAATATTCTATTGATCCTAATCGTATTAGTTTCCCAAAATAACTAATTTATAATTCATTTGTCAAACTATTTAAAAAAACTACAATATACAAACCAGGACATCATGTAGGCTAGTGATTGGTGATACACCTTTATCACCAATCATTTGTGGGTTCATGTCTCGCGGCCTTGTCGGACACGACGGGTTGTCACCTAACCTCCGGGTTGTTCTTTTTATGACAATAAAACAATAATCTCAAGAAATGATTTAACCTTATCAATAGTATCCAATGTCAAAAAAAGTCAACCCCAACCTTTAAACTTATCAAAAATACTTCTTTCCAAACTCATAGTCCAAAATTTATAAGGAAGGTAAACATATTGAATATCCTTTTTTCCATGTAATAACATGTGAATACCATCACCATGTATTATTTTAAAACACTATAACACTATGAATTACCATAAAACCATATTGATAACATTCGTGCTCCCTTATTCCTTATATAATAGTGGATATACTCCATCTATCCAGAAATAATGTAAACTCAAACAATGATGGAATAAACAAACCATTAGTAAGTTCCAATGATATCAATAATATCCAATATAATTTATCAAAATAAATCATCTTCTAACCCAAAATCAATACCATAGTTTCAAGACCATATTTAAGTTTTATTATTATTTTAACCATGTATTTTCAAAAACTTTTAACTTTCTATTGAGTGACATTTCTGGGTAACCCACAATCTCAAATCCTCAATAAACTAGTATTACAGTACAATCGTTATATACTCAATAATTATTATAACCAATACATCATTGATACAATACTAAAATGTCATAATTATTTAATATCTTCAAAAGGACACTAGTTATTACTCTTCATAACTGGTAATATCATAACATGATTATTATACAACACCATCATTTTTGGTATACTCTGATGATTTAGACATTGATTTGCGTATTTTCCCAACTTCCTAGTGATGAAGCATTGTATATTTGAAACCTTTTTCATACCCTTGCAATCACAAACTTGGTGTCCTTTTTCTCCACACATATAACAAAATCACATTCTATTCAAGAATTTACCAAGGTGGATCTTTCCATAGTTATAACATATGGGAAAATAATTCTTTCTCTTTTTCCCATTATCCATATTTCTCTCTACCATCATTTTCATCTCTGGATTCCCTTCAATGCCAAAGGACTCAGAAAATTCCTTACTTATCTTGTTACAAGATGATATTATTTCTTTAAATGATTATAATATGTGGGAGACTATTTACTTTATAAATGATGGATTAATACCCTGAAAGATATGATCATTCTTACATTTTGGATCTTGGGTATTGTTAGGGTTCTCATTCCATCTACTTGGTGCCATTTCTAAACAATGGCATATAAAATGTTAGTTTGCTAATCACAATGCATAATTCCAAACATGAAAAATATATAATGTAAATTTAATATATTATTCATATAATCTATACTCAAAAAAATGTTTCCTCTGAGGATGTATTTACTCCTAAATCCTTCATAATTTCTTGTAATGAAAATTTGAATTATCCTATGTATATCCCTTAAGAGTGTCGTAACCAAGTGAGTAACAAGGACCGTTGTCATATACCATGATACCCCAGGTCAAGCACACAACTATTTGTTTGAGTTTTCAATCCTAGGAAGATCTGTGCCAAATCCTCCTCTACCAGCTCTTATCTAGATAGGGATGTATTTCATGGAAAATGCACAAAATTTCTACATTACCAAAATTCTTGGAAGTTCTTCTATAATAATAATCAAATTCTATCATAGGGAAATGTTTTCTAATCAGAGGTTTTTTAAATATAGGTTTAAAGGTATTTACTAAACATTCTAGGATACCAATTGTATCTCCCTGACCCCAATTACCCATAGTCAGTGCATTATTTTAATACATTAGCATGATTACAAGGAATCAAGTCCCGAGGTATCGATCAGTTTAGCAGTATTAAAAAATTGATTACATAACTGAATATTACATTACTCTTTTTAGAATATAAGATGTCAATAATAATACTTTAATAACACAATTTTCCCTTTGATTAACCCCTCATATCAATCTTAAAACACTTCTTGGGATTTGGTAAAAATAAAACATAAGAAAATGGTGAGCTCAGATGCTCAAGAAAGGGTAAATAATTTAGCGTAAGCTATAACATTTTAAGGCAAGATATGTAATAAAAACAAAACCCTTTTGACCATATACTTGAACATAATATGGATAAAATGAAGGAAATATTTCCGTATAAACATGAACACAAAAATTTTAATTGTTGAATAATCACATGTAATAATTAATTTCATAATGGGGGAATTCCTAACGTTGGAAATCATTACCACATAGTCAAGTACTTGTTCCAAGACTGGAAATAATTTTTTTTCAAGGCCTTATGCCAAAACACTATTTTGTCTCAGGAGACCTATCTATGCATTGATGGGATATAGTAGGCCCCACCAGCCACTTACTTAGTCCACTACATTCCTCATTCGAAACTGTTGAAACATAACATAAACTTTCATATTAAAACTAGCATAAGAAATATCAATACTTCACCATAATCAATGAAGGGTATAAAAATAGAACATCCATAGTCAAATACATTATAACTCATTTGATACGATATGTAATATTGTGTTAAAATAAATCAAACTTAATCAAGAATAATATCCTGTAAAGAATTTTGACATAGTTGAAAATGACCTGCAAAACCTTTTGTGAGAAATATCCCTTTTTAATCATTTAAATGTCACACATTTGTAAAGGAATTAATCTAAAATAATTTTTTGAATAAACTTTCCCATACCAAATTGAATATTTTTAAAGGAATTACCATTTTATGAAAACCTTTTCTATATAAATAAATCCTTAAAACCAGTTCAAAAACTATGAAATTAATGAGAATGATTTAGAAGAATAAATATTGAAATCATTTAAAATGGTGTTTTAGTTAACAAGTACTATAATAGAATAATTTTTAAATATATTTTATAAAAAATGGACATGGATAATAAATATGTCCCAGAAAATACATAGTCATAAATAATCTCGAATAATAATGAGATTGAGGAATTAACCCTTACCTTGCACATTCCTTTGGTTGAGGGTACGTTTGATCTCCTGTATAATGACCATAATATGTTATTAAATTATACTAGAGAAATATTCATATTAATTATCTCATAAAATAATAATTTATGACTTTATACTGTCCATTTAATAATTATTTCTTTATTAAATTAACATTTTGGATAATAATCGCTTTCTTTATCCTACGTGTTTTAACTTGTTATTCTTGATCGTATCATTTCTATCATGATTTAAATAAAGACAGAATATAAAACATTATTTATATATAATATATATTTATAATATAAATATGTATAATATATAGATATATGAAATGGAAAACACCGTTTATGGAGATGGCAGGCCATAGGTACACATAAACGTTGTTTCTGTTTTCATATCGTATTGAACAAAAGTAAGTGAATAAGATTAATGTAAGTACAAACATACATACATATATATATATATATATATCTATATATATCTTGTATAATTATTATTTCATATATTAAATACTTATTAATAATTTATATTTCTATAATAATCATTAAATTGTGAACCTGGAATTGAATCTCATCACATCATGGAGACGGTAAGCCGTACAAACACACGAGTAAAAATATCGCTTTCATAATTATTAAATTTTATAGAATTGGATTGTATATTAATTATTAATAGAAATTATCATGTTATTTTAATTATTTATAACCATATTACTCATCATTATATCCATCCAAATAAAATTATGTTGAATAAAAAATTACACCATGGTGTAGAGACGGTAAGTCGTACGTATGCACGCATGCTAACATAATCATTCATAGGATGGATAGAATAATGATTATGGTTGTACCATATTTATAATAACATCATATTATGTAGAATGTACTGGGGTTATTATTTTATTATATAAATAACATAGAAATATAAAGTGTAAGAAGAAAAGAACATTGAAAGAGGTGATAAAATAATTAACTATTCTTTGAGTGTTTCCTTTTGATTTGAACAAAAGGGCTCCTTAGGTTGGCTTAATTCTCAAATTAAGGCCTCTTGGTTTAATTGAGGGATGTTGGGAGGATATTTTGACCAGGTTTGTAGGAGCCAAATTGCATTGAAGGTGTGATTTTGAGAGAAAAGAATGTACCTTTTCATAAGAGAGGTGAGGGTCACTTTAGGAAAAGTTTGAAATTTTATTTTATTATAAAATAATATTATATCTCTAATTTATCCAAATTGAAATATTTAAAATATAAGATGGGTATTGGTCGAAATAATCTCAACCAATAGGTTTCAGACATGTTAAGTCACCTTATTAAACCTATCATTTAGATTTACCTCTTAGTTTAATAGTTTAACTTTTATCGTGTCCTCTTGTATTATTTTAATAAATTGTTAATAAACATACTATAAAAACCAAGAGAACCTAAAGTGGCTCGTTAATGACATATATATAAATATATATGTCCTTTTTCTAACACTGTAATTTTATGCCTATTATATTATTTAATAATATATTTTTTTTTAATCTCATTAATGTATATTTTGAAAATATTTTGTATTTGTTATTTTCCAAAATAATAAAAAGTTTATTACATAAAAAAAATACCTTAAATATACCCTAACCAATCATATTCAACTATAAAATTATTTTATGTCATCAAAAGTCTCAATTTACATATATTTTTATATTTATGATATCAATTATTTTAATCATTCATTAATAAGGTAATCATTGCATCATCATTGTGTCATAAATAAATTTAATTATTTAAGGTCATAAAATTATAAATAAACTACCATGATGTAGGAAATAATTTTATCTTTCTAATGAGTATTTATGGATGAATTTATCTTATTTATATCACTATATTAAAAATAGTATTGTTATTAAACATTGAATTTAACACTTTTAACACTTCTTTAAATAAAATAATAATAAATGTCCTAATATATTCCAAGTGGAAAAAAAGGATATTATTTTATTCCTAATATTGATTTTGGCCAAAAAAACATTTTTCCACTAGAATTAGGATATGTGTTAGGTAATTATAATATCATCTTTACCTTTAATCACCCTATTTAATTTTAATCGTGGTAACTAAAAGTCAATTGTTACTATCCACCAAAAATTATTTTCATATTAGTGAACACAATTTTACCTACTGATTTCAACCATGTCACTCAGATTTTTTAAATCCAATTCACACAAGCGGTAGAATTACATTTTATTCAAATTTGCCAATGTGCCTAGAAGGTGGGTAATAGATGTTATAAAGTCCAATAAAATATTATACATCTATTTTTATTATAAAATGAATCCAATGAATTTAATTGAACTTATATATGTATTATATATCTATTTCTTCTTAAAATAAATTTCAATAACATAAATAATTATTTAACTAAAAAGTTGGTTTTAAACAATAACATAGTGTTTTTCACTATTCATCAAAATCGAATATTTTCAGAAAAAATACCAAAAATTCACACTATGATAATTTGGATATTTAAAATTAAAAAATGAATTATATTCTAAAAAATTCAAAATATATAAATTAAATTAATTAATTTAAAATTAATTCTCATTGTCAAAACCAAAAATCTGTTTTTAAGTAAAAACTATCAAAAGATTGACATTTGTTTTTGTCAAATTTAAATGTGAAATTACTTATAATGACTTAAATTATATTAAATGATAAAAATATAATCTCATTATACTTCCAAACCATTCAAGTGCATAATTTTACACTATAAATTAATTCTATTATAAAATTATTTTTTAAAATTATAATGTAGTATTTTTCAATATTCGTAAAAATATGAATGTTATCCGAAAAGTATAAAACATTTATCCAAAATAAATTTATATTTCCCAAATCTAGTTAATAATATAATTTCACTAAAATTAGTATATAAAAGTGTCAAATAATGGTTTCAAAAAGGGTTCTCCATTAAAAGGCGGTAAAAATGTATTTTTTTTTAAAAAATAATTTTTTTATCTGAAAAAATGAATTTGATCTTATATTATGTCTAAAAACACATAATATGGATTTTGAAATTATATAGAGTATAAAAAATAAAAAATTCAGTTATTAATATTTATAGCCACTTTTTGAATAGCTAGTTTGGTAAGTCATGGTGCACTCGAACTCAGTGTCGTTTGTAGAGCATGTTATTGAATTACATTGAAGAGATAATGTACTATGAAATCATAGGGTGTTAAATTTTTATATCCGGTTACTACATGGTTTTGCAGAATAGGATTCACCGGACCTAATGGTTTTCTCGATTCACCTTTTGGTTTATTAGAAGCACAAGACTCACCCTCTTCAAGATATCGCTTCACACACATCATTGTAATATGTTCAGTATAGAAGTCAGAAGGTGAATGTCCAGGTGTGAAGTGAGAGAGAGAGCGGTGGCCAAGGGAGTGTAGAGGCAAAGGAGTATAGTAGATCGATTTAAATTTATATCATTTTGGGATTTTGAAACTACATAATCGTAAAATCGATAATCATGTTCACTAGAAATAATGAAATAATGACGTTTGATATAAACATAAATTATATAAAATCAGTGAGTCATCAGTGGTAGTAAGAAATACATTATAAGACACTAACATTGTTGTCATGATAACGGTGCTGGTGTGACAATGGTGTCAACATGATAATGGTGTCCGCAATACACGTTGTCTTCATAGAAACAGTTATAGGATGACAATGGCGCCTACATGACTACATCATTGAAAATTATCAAAGGGAAGGAAACACAATGTCTCACTGATTGATCATTATTAACTCATGTTTGATGTTATTCATTCTTTCATTGTTCAATGGATTTGTGAATATTTCACCAAGCTGATATAATATGTCAAAAAATTATAAAGTGATATTACCCTTTTGATAGTGATCTCTAAAAAATCCATGTCTTACATCAATAAAGACCCAGAAATTTCAAGGAAATTTTTTTTCATAAATTATTTGGAATATTATGAGTTTGTAGTTTCTGATGGTGCCTGATTTTGAGGCCCTGTGTGACTGGAATCAACTTCTAATGGTTTTTTCGGGTATATTCAGTAAACATATGTGCGGGTTTTTCTATCTTTTGAACCGGTGCTCGGAATAGAAATCTGAGGTCACTGATGAACTCGCAGCGTCGATATTTTCTTAAGGGGACTTTTATCGTAATTTCGTTTTATGTGGGTTGAATGTTATATTTTGGGAATTCATAGAAAAATAAATAAATTTTTTGTATTATACACTCTTATTTAATAGGTGGTTATTTCTTCCAAAGGTGAGTTGAGGTGCGGCCCACACCCCACATAACCTCTCTTTAGAGGATTTAGTGTGGTGGGGCCCAGACAAACCCAAACCCCTTTAGCTCCCCTCAACTCCCTTTAACTCATATTATGTTTTTATACCACACATCATTAATGGTGGAGCCTCTCCACCTCCCTACACTCATGAATGTGCCAACTCTTGAGATTAATTAAGTCCACATAATTAATCTAGTTTTGAATTTATTTGAAATGGATAGCAAGTTTATAATTTTGGAAAAGCCTATTATTTCATTTTCCTTGGAAAGTATTCGATGAGATATGGGGAGAAACTCTTGGTGGAACTTTGTCCATCCTCTCCAGTGAAGAACATGAGGAACACGATCATCTTCCTCCACTTCTTCAATTAGGGTGAGAAAGTAGGCCACACCAGAACGAACGCTACCTACCTTCCTCTTCCTCCGATGTTGACGGAATGACACCGTCATCCGCGTAGCCCATCCTATGTGACACTCGTCTTCCACGGCTCGACTACGTTAAAACTCTTATACGATGTAGGGGTTCTGTATAAATTCTAAATGAATAAATTATATCATTCTTGTTGAATTCTTTGGAATTTCTTCGGCCATCTTCTGTCGCTTATCTTGGAGGGAACGAGCCGAATGAACACGGTCCTATGAACCTATGTTGATCCTTGTTATTATTTGCGATGGAGACGGGGATGGAAGAGGTGACAACGACTGAAGGTGGCAGTGACAATAAATTCCGCGCGCCGACCCGTTAGTGGACCGCGGAACCGGGTGCTGCGTGGGCGGAGGAGACCGCGACCTGCATCCAGGCAGCTCGGCCGAGGTAGAACTGACTGCTCTCTCGACCAGCCAAGCTATAAGAATAGGTCTACTAAAGCCGACCGGCTGGAGAACCACTACACCTCATGGAGCCGAGCTACGAAGAATCATGGCCCGTGCTTCTGCGGGCCGCTTCGGTGGGCGAACCGGCCGACTGGGTTAATGAAGGCCGCGACACCCGAATGTGCCGCATGGAATAAAACCGGCCCGCCCGTGTAGGCCGCCCACGCTAGAGAAGACCGGAAGACTTCGGCTGGCCGGGAAAAGGGGCGGCACCTCCATTTCGGAAAACCATGGGGGGCGTCCCCCGCTTTTCTCAGCCAGCTACCCTAGACGCGGCCATCCGCGGGTCGGGCCGCGCCCCACCAGTCCGGGTCGTACCCCGCCAGGCCCAGCCGCACTTAGCCGAGCCGGGTCGCACCCCACCGAGCCGGGTTTTGCCCCACTTGGTCGGTCCGACCCCTTATCTAGGTCAGACCCACAGAGCCTAGACGAGCCAACCTGCTAGCACACCGGGCTTGACGGTCTGTGCTCGTTGCTCTTAAATACGAATAACTACTTGATCATGTGTCTGATCGACGCTCATTCTGCAGTAATGGGACCCTTAGGATGATGCGGTCATTTGGAGATACTCTAAGTGAGTTTTGAACAAATTTGGAAAACGGCCGGGTTGGATCAAACGTAATTCCAACTGAGCCCCTAGAACGGAAAAGCCAATAACATTCAGACCAGGTGTCTGATTGATGCACCGTCTGTCGCAATGGGTTTTTTTTATGAGACCGAACTTCGGGATACATCAACTCTAGACTTTGTGATAGTTGATGTATCGAACCCCTTTTCTCGAAGAGCAGACCCTCCCGGAATCGAGTGTGTTGTGTGCGGGAACCCTAGAGCTAGCTACGACTACGTCGACTACTGTACTGGAATCCTACGAGGGTTCGACAGCGAAGACTACCATACTGGAATCCTCCGTGGGTTCGATGATGATAACTAATGTTCTTATATCCTGTGTGCGTCTGGCAGTTTGACCTCTATACTTGTATCATGTGTGGGTCTGACAGAGTAGCTGGTCTTGTATCTTGTGTGGGTACGACAGCTTAGCTGAATCAGTGACTACATCTGATCATCACTATCGCTATACGAAAGATGTATACCTATGTGAGCTGAGTCTTTACATTCAATCAATATCATCAATTTCATTGACTTTACTTCATGTGTGGAATGTGTTGTTCTTCGGCTCGAGAGTTGGAGCCGAATTGAGATTGATAACTTAGGTATATGTATGGACATATACCTAAGTAGGGTTGATTGATACCTCATGGCTGTATCTATCTTCTGTGGTTTATCCTTTTTGGATTCTTGGAGATTTAAAGGGGTCTTGGGGTCCCTACTGAGTATCTTTATACTCACCCCTGCACGGGCTATGCCCGCACCTCGTTGTGGTGGAGGCACACGACGGACAACGTTAATGGAAGCAGAGAGTGAGCCCGGACCAGATGGTACCCAGAGGTGGACCACATGGTGGGAAGGTACACAGAGCTGACTGATAGACGTGGAGTGCTGAGGTGGACATATGTACCTACCCTTCAGGTAGGATACTCGGTGGATGTTCCATGAGCTGCCATTTTCAGCTGTTGTACCTTTTTCAGTTGTTCTTGCTTTCCGTTGTACCTGTACATTATTGTTGGGCTTGTATTTTTGACCCCTTTACTTTCAGCACTACTTTTTTATACAGTATTCACTTACTGATTACTTCCTGTTGCGTACTCTGTTGTGTTTGTTTACTTTCATAAAGGAAATTCATTATCAGCTTAGGGATTTACGCCTTCGGTGCTAGTCTCCAGCCCCTAGCCTATTGAAGGCGGGCTTGGGGTAGTCAAAACACGGGCCCTGAGGATGGGTCATGAAAAATTGGTATCAGAGGAGTCGGTTCTACCGCAGAACTAAAGACTCTGATCATTCGTTCTGTGAATCAATAGTGTTAAGAGTATTGAGTGTGGTTTTAAGTCCAGGGATCCCATTGTTAGTGTGGCGGCCGATGTATCCATACGCCAGGACCCTGACCTCTGATTTCTGACTCAGTACATGAAAACACTGATTGCGTGTGTGCTTCCTTTCAAAAGTTTTGTTGGTGATTACTTTGTGTCATCTCACCAGGTATACAATTTGACCATGGGACACATGTTTCATTTCCGAATGACCCCATGAAGGTATCCAATTGGGGTTCTGAGTTAGGTACGAGATGGTAGCCCACTGCGCGACAAGGCCTCAGTGCAGGGCCCCATCACAGCAGAGGTACAAGAAGCACCTCTACCCACTGGACCACCGATACCACTAGCTCCCGTAGAAGAGAGTGCACACCGCCTAAGTACTTTTCACGAGTTTCAATGATAGAGGCCACCCAGGTTCCACAGAGAGATGGACCCACAAGAATATAAGGATTGGCTGGAGGCTTTCGTCGGTGTTTTCAGATTTGGAGGGACACTATCCGAACTTATGGTGATCCTTGTCGTCAGTCTCCTGCACGCAGTAGTAGGTAGATGGTGAATCCTCATGCTACAGGTGCATGATGAGGCATCTTTACTATGGACGGACTTCGAGAGTCTCTTTTGCTCGATGTTTGTTCCAGCCACCCTTCGTGCGGTGCAGATTTAGGAGTTACTACATCTGTGGCAGGGCAACATGACAGTAGCTCGGTACTCAGCGAGGTTTACTAACCTCTCATGATACTCCACAGATATGGTTCAAGAACTGTTCTTCAGGGCTAGGACCTTCGAGAAGGGACTCAGGCACAAGATCAGAGCTTCGACAATTCCCCTCAGTATTCCGACATAGGAGGGGGTGCTGGAGAGAGTCCTTCTAGTGGAGAGTTTTCTCCCTGAGCAGAAACCAGTTGCGAGACACACCATAGGGTGACACGTAGCGGAGTCTTCTATAGCTGGCGGTAGACAGATGTCAAAGAGGTCCAAGGTGACTAGTCCATCAGGTGGTTGATCTCAGGATATAGGTTCAGTTTTGCGGGGCACACGAAACAGAGCCAGTCTTACGAGGAGCAAGCAGTGCTATGCATGCGGCGGGCAGGGCCATATGGCTTGTGACTACCCGACCCGCCATGCAGACGAGCAGAAGACAGTAGAGGGACCTCCTAGGCAAGGGCAGAGGTTTGACCATGGTGGTCCATCAAGAGCAGGCAGATGAGGCAGAGGAGCTGGCCATGCAGTGGGGGTGGATGACATTTCGAGGCACTACTAACACCACCACCAGTAGTTCTACCCCGACCATAGGGAGCTGGTGAACAGTGGCGGGCTCAGCTCCTAGCAGTCGAGGCCTACGACCACGGCTCAGCTGAGATGATTCGAGGTACTATCTGTGTCTACTCCACCCTTGCTGCAGTACTTATAGACACAGGTGCGAGTCATTCCTTTATTTCTTCTTCCCTTGTTCGGAGCATGGAGATTCCGATGGAGCCGTTGACTCGATCTTTATGGCTAGAGACTCCTATGGGAGAAAACTCGACAATCATGAACTGGTGCCGGTAGTGTGAGCCTACTGTTGGAGGAAAAAGCTTCAGCTGAGATCTTCTTGTAGCAGTGTCTAGGCCTTACGATTTCATATTGGGTATGGACTGGTTAACTACAGTCCAGGCTCATATCGACTATATTAGGCGTAAGGTGCGGTGTGTCCGCACGGAAGGGACAAGGTTCAACTTCACTAGCGTGAAGGGAGCCTTTTGCAGCACATGATGGACTTACGCAGAGGAGAGTACATCCAATCACACATCATTTGTCTAGTCTCATCCTCGGAGTGGTTGATGTGCGGAGTTTGAGTTTTCCTGTTGTGGTGGATTAGTTTGTGTATGTTTTTCCTAACGACATCCTAGGACTACCTCCTCATAGATAGGTAGACTTCTACATAGACTTGTACCCTAGGACAACACCGATATCTACTCCAGTATATCGGATGTCTCCCACTGAGCTATGTGAGCTGCGGGTATAGTTGTAGGACTTGTAGGGAAGGGGATTCATCTGACCCAGTGTTTCACCCTGGGTTTCTTTGATTTTTTTCTCCAAGAAAGTGGATGGGAACTTGTGACTGTGTGTCGACTATTGTCACCATAATCAGGTGACCATGAAGAACAAGTACCCACTTTTGAGGATTGATGACCTCTTTGATCAGCTCAAGGGAGGACGATGGTTCTCGAAGATAGAACTCGGGTCAGGCTATCACTATTTCAGAGTTTGAGATGACGATGTGCAGAAGATGGACTTCAGGTGTCAGTATGGGCACTACGAGTTCTTGGTTATGCCCTTTGGGATAACAAATGCACCAGCAGTGTTCATGAGTCTCATAAACATGATATTTTAGCCTTACCTCGATCGATTTTTCGTAGTCTTCATCGACAACATACTGATTTACTGCACTACTAAGGAGGAGTATGCCTACCACTTACGGGTAGTACTGGACACACTCCGAGAGCACCAGCTTTATGGTAAGCTCTCTAAGTGCCAATTTTTGATTCAAGAGGTTAAATTCTTGGGACACGTCATCTTGTAGGATGGGGTAGTAGTGGATCCAAAGAAAATCGAAGCAGTACTTGCTTGGGAGCCACCCATGAGTGTGACAGAGGTGCAGAGTTTCCTATGTCTGGCTGGGTACTATCAGAGATTTGTGATAGAATTCTCTAGAGTTGAAGGGCCGCTTTCAGCATTGACAAAGAAGGGTAAACCCTTCATGTGGTCAGAGAGATTTAAGCAGAGATTTCATAAGCTGAGGTAGATATTGACCAGTGCGCCCATCTTGAGGCTACCGGAAAAGGGCGTAGCGTACGTAGTTTTCTGTGACACATCAGAGACCGGACTTGGGTGTGTCTTAATGAAGGAGTGATCAGTGATCATGTATGGTTCACATCAGTTGAGACAGCATGAGCAGAACTATGCTACCCATGACCGGGAGTTAGCAACAGTGGTATTCGCCTTGAAGATGTGGCGACACTATCTGATGGGCGAGGGTTTTACAGTCTACACTGACTACTAGAGTCTCAGCTACATCTTATCGCAGAAGGACATGAACCTGAGTCAATGATTTTTTCTCGAGTTCCTCCAGGACTATGACTTCGAGATAGTCTATACTCCTGGGATGGGGAACGTTGTAGCAGATGCTCTCAGCAAGAGATCGGGAATTAAACTACTAGGAGAGGCAATAGAGCAGCTGTCCGCATTGTAGATATCCTTTGTTGATAGAGATGGAGCAGATTTTCTTCAATCTCTCATAGTCTCTCCTCCACTTACTCAATGAGTCCGAGAGGCACAGTGTGAGAACGTTGACTAAAGGAGGGGTGCATGTTATCCTCTTCAGGGGACATACTATGGTACCGCCTGCACTATAAGATGGAATACAGAGGGAGTTTCACACTTCCCCTCTAGCGGTACATCCAGGAGTGGTGAAGATGTATCAGGATCTCAGACCATAACACTAGTGACTTGGTATGAAGAAGGCTATTGTAGAGTTTGTTTCACGATTCCTCACTTGTCAAAAAGTGAAGGCAGAGTACCAGGTACCAGCAGGCTTGTTACAACCCTTAGAGGGCCCAGATTAGATGTGGGACAAGATATCTATGGATTTCATTAAGGGGATTCCACGTACATCCATAGGTCATGACTCTATCTGGGTGATCGTAGACCGAACCACCAAGTCGGCCCACTTCTTACCGATCCGAGAGTAGGGATCAGTACAGAGTTTGGGATTCCTCTACATTCAAGAGATCGTACAGCTTCATGGTGTACCATCGACTATCGTCTCCGATCAAGATGCACGTTTCACTTCCCTGGTATGGAAGGGGTTATAGGATGCTTTTGGGATGCAGCTTCGCTTGAGCACCACCTTTCATCCTCAGACGGATGGCCAGACTAAGAGTACCATTCTGTCTCTCAAGGACAAGCTCCATGCATGTGTCCTTGAATTTGGTTGCACTTGGGAGGAACACTTACCATTGGTGGAGTTTTTGTACAACAAGAGTTATCACTCCACTATCGGTATGGAACCATATGAGGCACTGTACGGCCGACCGTACAGATCACCTCTATGCTGGACTGACCCCGGGGAGTCAACACTTGTAGGACCAGAGATGGTGCAGGCTACGATGGAGAAGGTGTAGGTCATCCAGGAGTGGATGAAGACTGCACAGAGCAGACAGAAGTCCTATGCTGATAGGAGACAGAGACCACTGGAGTTCGAGGATGTTGACCACGTCTTCCTATGGGTCTCACCTCGATGAGGTCTACAGAGATTTGGCCGAGGCGGAAAGTTATGTCCGTGCTTTATCAGTCCATTCCAGGTCCAAAGCAGAGTAGGAGATGTGGCTTACGGCCTGTCCCTTCGACCTCAGTTGCACTGGGTGCACGACATCATTTACATATCTCAGCTGAGAAGATACGGGCATGACCCATCCCACATCATCGACCATGGGGAGATGGACATCGATGACGGTGCAACATTCACGGAGGTCCCGGTGGAGATCGTGGATCGATAGGTGCGGGTATTATGTGGATGGTCGATTTCTCTAGTGTGCATTCGCTGGCAGCACGAGAACCTCTAAGAGAGCACATGGGAGTGGGAGGCTCAGATGCATACTTAGTACGCCCATTTGTTTCCCTAGTCTGTGATTTTGCTTTACAGGGGAATAAAGCCCTGAGGTGGGGGTAATTTAAAGACACGGAAATTTCAAGGAATTTTTTTTCATAAATTCTTAGGAAAATTATGAGTCTGTAGTTTCTGACAGTGCCTAATTCTGAGGCCTGGTGTGACCGGAATCAATTTCTGAAGTTTTGTTCGGGTACGTTCAGTAAACGTATGTGCGTGTTTTTTTATCTTTTGAACCAGTGCTCAGAATAGAATTCTGATGGCACTGATGAACTCACAGCACCGATATTCTCTTCAGGGGACCTTTATCGCAATTGCGTTTTATGCGGGTTGAAAGTTATATTTTGGGAATTCGTAGAAAATTAAATAAAATTGTTATATTGTACAATTTTATTTAAGTGGTGGTTATTTCCTCCAAAGGGGGGTTGAGGTGGGGCCCACAGCCCACATAACCTCCCTTGAGAGGATTTAGTTTGGTGGGGCCCACACAAACCCAAACCCTTTCACCTCCCCTCAACTCCCTTTAACTCCTCTTAAGTTTTGACACCTCCCCTCATTAATGGTGGAGCCTCTCTACCTCCCTCCTCTCATGAATGTGCCAACTCTTGAGATTAATTAATGCCACTTAATTAATCTAGTTTTGAATTAATTTGAAATGTATGGCAAGTTTATAATTTTGGAAAAGCTTATTATTTCATTTTGCTTGGAAAATATTCTAAGAGCTTTGGGGAGAAACTCTTGGTGGAACTTTGTTCATCCTCTCCAACGAAGAACACGATTGTCTTCCTCCACTTCTTCAACCAGGGCGAGTAAGGTGGAGACACCACAACGAACGCTACCTACCTTCTTCTTCCTCAAATGTTGACAGAACAACACTGTCATCTGCGACGCCCAACCTCTACGATGCTTGTCTTTTGCAGCTCGACGACGTGAAACCTCTTATAGGAGGTAGGGGTTTTGTATAAATTCTAAGAGAATAAATTATCTCATTCTTGTTGAATCTTTTGGAATGTCCTCGGCCATCTTTTATCGCTTAACTCAGAGGGTGCGTTCCGAACGAACACAGTCCTATGACCCTCCGTTGATCCTTTTTTTTATTAATGATGGACACGATGTTGGAAGAGGAGGTGATGACTAAAGGCGGCAGTGACAACGATGGCCACACGCCGGCCCGTTAGAGGACCGCAGCACCGGGAGCCGCGCGGGAGGAGGAGACCGCAGCCCACAACCGGGCTACTAATACAAGGAATAACTGACTGGTCTCTCGACCGGTTGGCCGGGGAGAACAGGTCGGCTACAACCGACTGGCTGGAGAACCATGGAGCCTCATGGTGCCTCACTGTAGAGAAATGTAGCTCGCGCTTCTGCGGGCCGGTTTGGTGGGCGAACCGACTAGCAGGTGGCTATCTGGTTTGAAGAAGGTCGCGACACCCGAAGGTTCCATGTGGAAGAATAGATGCCCGCTCATCTGGGCCGCCCACGCAACAGAAGACTGTCCGAATTTGGCCGGCCAGGTGGGAGGGGTGGCACCATTCGGTGCCGCCGTTTCGGAAAATCGAGGGAAGGGGGCGCCCCCCGCTTTTCTCGACCAGCTGGCCGAGCCGCATCCATCTGCGGGGCGGGTCGTTCCTCACCGGGCCGGTCCGGGCCATTCTTATCTAGGCCGGGCTGCACCCCACCGGGCCGGGCTGACCCCTTACCTAGTTCGGACACACCGAGCCAGGACGGTCCGCCCCGCCAGCCCACCGGGATTGACGGGCCGGGCCTGTTTCTCTTAAATACAAATAACCTCTTGACAGTGTGTCTGATCGATGCTTCGCCTATGGAACTGGGACCCTTACGAAAAGGAGGTCCATTATTGATACTCTAAGTGAGTTTTGGAAAATTTAGAAAATGGTCAGGTTGGAATGAGCATTATTCCAACTGAACCCCTGGAACGGGTAACCCAATAAATTTTAGACCGGATGTCTTATTGACGCATCATCTGTCACGTTGGGTTTATTTTGATGAGATGGAACTTTGAGATACATTAACTCTGGACGTTTTGACAGTTGATGTACCGACCCCCTTTTCTCGAGGAGTGGAACCTCACAGAATTGAGTGTGCTGTGTACGGGAACCCTAGAGCTGTTTGCGACTGCATCAACTACTGTACTAGAATCCCTTATGGGTTAGACAGTGATGACTACCATACTGTAATCCTCCCTGGGTTCGATGACGATGACTACTGTTCTTGTATCTATTGTTGGTCTCTCGGTTTGACCTCTGTACTTGTATCCTGTGTGGGTCCAACAGAGTAGATGGTCTTGTATCATGTGTGGGTCCGACAGCTTAGCTTGTCTTGTATCCTATGTGGATCCGACAGCTTAGATGAATCAATGACTACATTGATCATCTCTATCACTATACAAATGATGTATACCTGTGTTAGCTGAGTCTTGACTTTCAATCAATATCATCGATGTGATTGACTTTACTTCCTGTGTGGAATGTGTTGTGCTTGGGCTCAAGAGTTGGAGCCGAATTGAGATTGATAACTTAGGTATATGTATGGGAACATACCTAACTAGGGTTGGTTGATACCTCATGGTTTTATATTTCTTCTGTGGTTTATCCTTTTTGGATTCTGGGAGATCTTTGGGGGTCTCGAGGTCCACACTCTGTATCGTTATACTCACCCCTGCACGGGCTATGCCCGCATCTCGTTGTGTTAGATGCAGACGTCGGACAACATTGATGCAGGTAAAGAGTGAGTCAGGACCAGATAGTACCTAGAGGTGGACCACACGACGGGACGGTACACGGAGCAGACTGATAGACGTGGAGTGCTGAGATGGACATCTGTACCCACCCTTCAGGTAAGATGCTCGACGGACATTCTAAGAGCTACCCTTTTTAGTTGTTGTCCCTTTTTTAGTTCTTCTTGCTTTCCATTGTACCTGTACTTTACTATTGGGCTTGTATTTTTGCCCCTTTACTTTCAGAAATACTTTTTGTATAAAGTATTCACTTATAGTTTACATCCTATTGTGTACTTTGTTGTGTTTGTTTACTTTCATAATGGAAATTCCTTCCCAGCAAAGAGATTTACACCTTGGGTGCTAGTCTGCACCCCTGGCCTATGGACGGCGGGCTTGGGGTAGTCACGACACGGGCCCCGAGGACGGGTCATGACAAATGTGTTTATTTGTAGAATGATAAACTTGGTTCTTAGAAATGTTAATAGTGATTGCATTGTCACATTTTATAGTTACAAGTCCCAACAAATATCAAAAGTCTAGAAGAGCATGTCTCACCCCCAAAAGCTCCGCACAATATCTATCAGCATCTATTTATGTAGCTTCAGAAGTAGATAATAAAACAAAATTTTGTTGCTTACTACACCTTGAAACCAAAGACTTTCACAAAAAGTGACATGTCATAGAGGTTCTTTTTTATCAATATTTCATCCTCCAAAATCAGCATCAGAATAAATCACTATATTAAATTAGTTTCCATTGGTCTAAACCAAACGTAAACTAATAGCATGTTTGAGTTATTTGAATTTTTTTTGACATCATTCAAGTGAGAATCATTGGGACTAGTTTGAAAATGAGTACACATACGCACACTAAATATAATATCTATTCTACTAGAAGTTAAGTAAAGAAACAACCAATCATTCCTATGTAAGTGGTTTGATTAATAGATTTACTATCTTAATCAAGATCGAACATAGAAGTACTACTCATTGGAGTTTCACTACATTTAATGTTACCAAATCCATATATTTTAAATGATATATTGTGTATTTTATTTGGTTTAAAATGATACAATCTATGTTTTGAAATATTTTAAATTGATGAAATAATTTCAGTTCACCCAGTAAATGAATTTCAAATTCCCTTTGCATCATTTTTGAAAAATATATACATAAAACATTCATGAAGATCAAAAAATAATATCATATACTTATATTTGAACTACAAAACCATCTTTTGAAATTCATTTTATTAAAATAATAGTATCTGAAATTTATTTTGTAATGACATTAGAAATTAGAAAACTACCTAATAGATCATACCAAGCTCTTGGATCACGTTTTAAACCATGTTAAGCTTTTGATAATTTGAAAACATGCTTTTGACCATGATGTTTTATAAATCTAGGGGTTATTAAACAAAAATATTTTCAACTATACAACCATTTAGGAATTCACTTTTAACATCCTTTTGATAAAGTTTGAAATTAATGTGGGCAACATAAGCAAGTAGGATTCAGATGGATTCAATTATATAAATAATTAAAAACGTTTCTTCATAGTCAATGTCATCTTCTTGACTATAACCATGTGCAACCAATACATCGTTTTTTCTAACAATATTACCATATTTTTCTACTTTATTCCAAAAAATCCAACTTAGTGCCTATGGTCAGGGTGTCTTTCAGTCTATCCATAAATTTCCAACCCTTATTTCTTTCAAATTATTTATGTTCATATTGCATATAAATCACCCAAAATTCATCTATAATTACATCATTATTGTTTTTATTGTCAAGTTGTGATAAGAAGGCTTGATTTTCAACATGCTTTTAAGAGAATATATAGTTTGTGTCCCTTTTTCTAAGTCTCCAACAACAATATCTAAGTGATTTCTCATTAGAGTTACATCTGTTCTAGATAATGATAAGATAGTAACTTTAGGTTCATCTATAGGTTTATGTTCATCATGTTCAGATTCTGAAAAATTTATAGAACTGTTTTATTTCAAAGATTAATTGACAAGAGGATTTGATGATTCATTGTTTATGTCTAGGTCTAACATGTCATCATCAATGTTTTCTAAAGAAGTATTATGTTCATGTGGATTTATTTCAACAAATATGATATGTACAGATTATGCTAAACTCTTTATTCTTTTATTAATGACCCTATCAGATTTACTATAGGTTGAGTATCCTAGGAATATTCCCTCATCACTGGTGGATGAAATTTTTTCATTATTTTCCATAGTATTACGGATATAGAATTTGAAACTGAAAACATTTAAGTAAATAACTTTTGGCTTTCTGTTATTCCACAACTCATAAAAAGTTTTCTTAAGGATATTTCCAATTAGGAATCTATTTATTATATAACAAGTTGTATTAATTTATTCTATTCAAAAATAAATCAGTAGGTCATATCCATTGAGCACAGTTTGTGAAATTTTCGATTGCGTTCAATTTCTTCTTTCTAATAAACCATTTTTTTGAGGTGTCCTTGGGGAAGAGATTTTATGAATATATCCTTTTTTGTGAGAAAAATGATTCAATCTCTTGTTTTTCAAACTCCCAACCATGATCAATTCTTCAATTTCTTTTTCTCAGTCCACTATGATCTTACACTATTTTAGTATACTTGATGAAATAAGTACATGATTTACTTTTGTGAGTTAATAAGTATGTTCATGTATACCTAGAATAGTCATATAAAAGAACATATAAGTACTTCATACCATTTAAACTAGAAACCTGATAGGGTCTAAACAAATCCATTTGAACCAACTATAAAGGTTGAGAAGTTGAAACGTAGTTATTTGAATTGAATGATATCTTGTGATATTTTCCCTTTTAAAAATGATTACAGACTTTGTCATTTGTAAACTCAAGTTTGGGAAGATCATGGAATAGAACTTTTATAGATATATTTCGAAGAGAGTATGTAATATAGTTTCCTAATCTACTATTCCAAATCCATTTCTCATTAAAAAATGCATATAAACAATAAATTTTTTGAGAAAATAAGGAATCTATGAAAAAATATTATACATATTAATTTCTAAATGAATAAAATAAAAATTTATTTTTAGAGTTAAAAAAACTTCAAGAATCATTTTCAAATTTGACATGAAATCCATCATCAAATAATTGTGAAAAATTAAAAAGATAATTTCAATCCATTAACAAAAATTACATTAGAAATTAATACTGAGTTTCAGTTACTGATCTGGAAGAAGCCAATAATTTTTCCTTTATAATTGTCACAAAAGGTGACATATCCACCACAAATCATGATTATGTTCTTGAAGGTTGAATTATCTCCTATCATTTGTCTTCAATATCCACTACCAAATTTCCAATAACTATTGAAGGATCTATTCCAATAGCTTTCCTACTTTATAATCCAACAACAATAAATTTTTGTATATAGATTAGTTTGGGTATAGTGACATTAGTAAACAATGCTTTAGGTACCCACATTTTCCTTATATGCTTCTTATAAACATTATTTAATATAATTGAAAAATAGAGACTATTGAATCTATAAAAACTAGAAGATTTAAATTATTTTTCATAACTGGTACTAGAAAAACAATTTTGATGTTTTGAATGAAATATACATTTTCTAGATTTAGTTACAAAACATGTTTTAGATAAGTATCTCTACCTAGGAAGATATCCAATATCAGAAGTGTACATAAGAGCTATCTATTTACCAATAATTTGAGTAAGAGTATTTTTCCCATTTTTAATAATTTCATGATATTTCTTCAACTACTCAATAATTTTTTTATTTCACTTTTTTCATTGAGAATTTAATCTTTTTTTTTCAGTATTATATTTAGACATAATAGTTATAGAATGAGAATGTTGTTTATTTAAATATTTATATTTATCCTTATTTAATTGTAAGTGTCATCCAACATGTTACAATATTCAAATAGTTCATCACGTGTCATATTTTCAAAATCACTCACATTTTAGGTGTAATAATATTTTTGCGCAAGTGAAGCTGAGGATACCTTTGATGTGTTTGTCATTAAAGAGATATTTTCCTTATCATCTTTCTCAATGTGAGATGATGCGAATTCATTAGATAAATCCTAAAAGGCCCTCTAAGAGAAATTCATAAGATTATTATACTTCTTGTCTTTGTTTTCATACTTAATTTTTTATTTTAATTTTGGATAGTCAGCTTTTGCATGTCTCTCCTATTGCATTCATAGCAGACAATTTTCCCTGATTTTACATTTATTTTATAGTTATTTTTATAAATTCCCTTTTTATTATATCTTCCTTTATAATTGGTAAGCCTGAATAACTTCTTCATCCAATATAATTTCCTAAATTTCCTGGACATATGATCCATCTCTTCATCAGTATCTGATGTAGATTCATCATTACTAGGTATTTTAATAGAGGATAGAACCTTCTATTTTTCCTTATTTTAAGATGTAGAAGTCTTAAACACTATAGATTTTCTTTTAGGTTCATCCTCTTATTCATTGTTGAATTCATCTCTTCCTCATACATGATCAATTTTCATATGAGTTATTTGAAAGGTAATTTTATTATGCCACATGATTCTCTAATTGAGACAGAATTTAATCTCCATCTATCAGGTATGCATATGAGAATCCTCGAAAGTTTTTATTTGGATGTAACATAGCTTCCCCAATGGATCATAGTGTTCACTATTTAATTACGCCTGAGATACATTTCAAAAATAGGATCATCTGGATTCATTTTAATGTATTCATATTTAATTGTATATGTCTTCAGTCTTGATTTCCTTAAAACTAGAAATTTTTTCATTTGGAATTTACAAAGTATACCAAATTTTATTGTCTCGTTTACATGCAAAATTTTTGTTAAATTCTTCATCTTCTACAGAGTAGTATAGAAAATTTATGACATTGAAATTATTGTTATACGAAGACATATTTGGGTCATCCCAGTTAGTCCTAACAGTAGCATAAATCTTATATTCATCTACAATTTAAGACCATATTTCATAGCACTTACATGGTACGTGAATTTTCATATTAATTTTCCATTGTACATAATTGGACCCATTAAATAATAGAGGTATGTGGGTAGCAACACCTTTCGGTATATTAACCACAATATAAAATTTATAAAAAGATTATATATTGATAAAAAAATTATTATTAAAAGAAATTTGTTGATCTTTGAAGTAAAACTAAAATCCATTTTGAAAAGATTTGAAAAATAATGGAAAACTGAAACTTATTAAAACTAGTGATATCAAATGTTAGTCGCATTGGAGTACTCCATGGGGGCGGAGTGTGAAATAAGTATCTATAAATAAATTTGTTGAAAATTAGAATTTAAAGATGACCCAAAATTTAAAATTAAATATTCCAGTTATTCAGTAGTGAATCTATAAGAGCTTTATAGTTTAATTAATTTCTCAAAAGATTGATTAGTTCTCAGTTGAATCATTTTTATAATTAATACATCATTTGAAACTAACCTATTAATTCAATAATGTTAAAAAAATACTATGTCTTCCTATCAGAGTTCAATTTAGTTTTATGAAATATGAGATAAAACATATTGAAACTTATAGGTAAAAGCACATCATAAATAAAGCAAAAGGTTTAGTCTCAATAAGATACATAATATTCTCCACATGGAGATCACTTAATAACAAAAAATTTAAATTAAAAAATAGTTTGATCCACACAGTAGATTAGGGATCACAAAAGAACACATGGTAGTTTATGTCACCCGTGACCTCAAACACAGTTCATCATGGGAAAAAATAAATAGATCACCCACAACCTATTCCAGAGTTCATTGTGGGATATAAATGGAAAAAAAGTGGTTCATATTGAAGATATCATATATCCTCCAGTTATGAAAATGAAGTCTATGTGTTTGAAATATAAATATTAAAACACTACTCAGAAATGTTCCTTAATGGAAACAACAGAATCAAAGATGTGGAGTTAGGTTTAGAATGCTTTTTGTGATATTCATTGATGCTCTAGACTCTTCGGATGTAGATGAGATGAAGTCTATGTTCTCATCAGGAAGATGACACAAATATGGAGTGTCTTAATCTGGATTCAATGTACAAGTATGGTTTTGTAGTTAAGATAATCAAATTCGTTGGTATGATGAAGATGTTTATGTTCATCTTGATTGCGATCGGCTCATGTGTTCTACTATAATTGCATTAACAATGGTTTCATGAGAGTGGGAGATGTTCTATAGTATATTTTCTCTCTCTAGCATTCACCACCATACTCTCTATTCTATATTCACAAAATTATTTTATTCTTGAGGGCCAACAAAGAGCATCTACATTCCATGTGCATAGGTTCATTGTACCTCGTAATATCTTATAAAAGGTCTATAAAATATTATAGAATATGTCAGTGTCATTAAATAGCACCAATATGACATTTAGGAATAATATTAATAATTGCAGTTTTAAACATCCTATAAGTGACTCGTTAGTTAGTGTCTCCTTCTTTTAGTGTCTCCTTCTGTTAATGTATCGACCCATAAGTTGCATTTTCCTACTATCGGTGATATAGTTGAACTAATAGTGACTCATATAAATAGTGACTCATTCATTCTATTGGTGATACAGTTGACGTATCTGTGACTCATTTCAATTAACGATGAGTCCTTGAATCGATAGCACCACGAAATTGTATGTCACATGGACTGACTGTAGGTCATATGTGTTGGTTAGTCATATGAAATGGTGATTCATATGCCTCTTTGTTATGTGCAATGGTGATTCTTCTGTTCCAGTGAGTCATATGCAATGGTGAGTCATCTACATCGGTGTCATGTGAAACTGTGAGTTCTATCAATAGTGTCAGCATCACATACATAGAATATATTCCTTTTTGACCTATCTTCCAGTGAGTCATAGGTCTGTTGGTGTCAGTTACTAATACTAATATAAATTTAGAAGTTCTTTCTATCTCGTAGTTCAACAAATTAGAGAGTTTTAATACTCATAATTATAAATAGATAATTGGTTATTAACTTGTTTATTATTAAACACACATATATATATATATATTTGAAATTATCGGATATACAAGATAATTCATTGACATATTTTAGGATCATACATAAGGTATGATATATGATAATATATTACACTATTTGTGATAATTAAAACCCTTATTGTCAGAGATAGTGGCCAACAATTTAAATTGGACAACAATTTGAAAACATCAATTCATTAAATCTCAGGGTGTTTCATTATTCGAATATGTGATCCATAATGTTTTTTGGAGCCCTAATAAGGTGATATTATAATGAAATAAATGTATATTTAAGTGATTAAAACATTTAATATTGTTTATGAGTATGATTTATAAGGATTATATGGTATTTTATTTGGAATGGTTGTTATGGATATTGAGATGTGACTCATTGTGGTTTCAGTTGGGATTCTTGGCTAGATGGTATAACATTTTATTTTAGACACATGAGATGATTCTAAAATCATTGTGTAATTATAATAGAGGGTGATATAATAGGTAAAAAGGATTTTAGAAATGAAAATTATGTATACATTTCGTGTTCTAATCATGATATGGGGTTACAAGGGAAAAAATATTAGTCTATATGTGTTAAATTTCATTAGTATATATGGAATAAATGTATGGATGTGACTTGGGAGTGATTATTGAGTTTAAAATGAATAATTTGGGGATAACTATCATTTTTGATGTGTAATAGGATCCTATATCAAATGAGGTAAAAATAATTATAAAATGAGTTGAGTTGTCAAAAATATGGTATGATATATTATTCTTATATAGGGATACAATTTAAAAAATATGAAGGTGATCCATAGACATTATGTATTTGGTAATAAACTATAAGAATCAATGTCATTTATACATGTATAATTTTATATTTTCGAATGACTATTAATTATTGATTCTTTTGGGTCTTCAATATTAAATTTAGTTTTAAATATTTTATATTCATGGAATTTCATATGATTGTGATTATTCTTTTTTTATGATGATAGATGATAAAAACACATATAGGGATCATGGTTAGAAGACAATGGGATTTATCTAAGGGCAGGTGAATCTATAGATGTGACATCTCTTGAAAACATATTGAGATTTTTTATAGATTTTTTTACGTATTTTACAAATATATAATAGATTATGGATAAATTTATTTATGATTTTAATGAGTTTAAATTTTTATAATTTCAAAGTGGATTAGGATCATATGATTCTTGTAATTGGATTGAAAATATCTAAATTCCACATAATAGTATGAGTAATTTTATGGGGTTTTATATACTCATATGGTTTTAAATTTTTAAAAATAATTCTTGTGAATAGTGGTTGGCCTTGTATTTGGTGAGAGTTAGTGGGAGAATCTCTTATGTCGACCACAAAATCCACCTCCATGAAAATATATTTCTAATGATATTTTACCAATAGATGTTTTTATAGTTTATTAATCTTAAATTACATAAATATACATTAGAAAAGTATGTTGTTGAAAATAAGGTGTTTCGATTTATGGAAGATTTATTGGGAAATGATCACATAAGGGATCACTCCTTTTAAAGGGATAATTATTAATCATTTCAAGTGTATGTTATATCATTATATATTAATACATAATATAGTCTAGTAATTAGATTGTTGGTATTAAAGTACAATCATTCCATTTATCTATTTTATGACAAATTAATTTGATTATTAGGATGAATAATGGGAATGATGAGATTCGTGAGGTTGAAGAGTATGCAATTTGGCCTATTTTCTTATTAGTGATGGAGGATTGTTATGTTCTCTAGGATTTTTTGTTTATAATTTTTAAACTTTATTAAATTATGTTAACAGATCAATTAATTTATAATCCAAAATATTTTTATATTAACGGATAATTATAATTTCTCACAAGATTATGGATATAATGTGTTATTATATTTATTGTGATTGATATATATTGTCTTTATTTATGGATTTTTCTTTTATGGTTCAAATAATTACTTTATAATTAAATTTATATCATAGGAACTTATTACCATTGTGTCTCATGGTTGAATATATTTTGTAAAAATTTATTCCATACCTAATTCATGTTATTCATTACATGGATTCTTGAATTATGACACCTTATACATCTCATTAAAGATTATGTATTGATGTTGATAGTCATTTGTTCTTATAGTCCATACAAAATAAGGTCATCTAATTGATTAAAATTTTACCTTTTGGAAAATTAATTATTTCCCATGTGGTTGATTCATATTTTTTCTTTTGGTTTCTTATCAAACTTATGGAAAATAAATATTTCATTTGGTCAATAAATCATTGAAATTCTTTTATATCTTACAGTCAGTTTTATTCCCTGTATAGTCGAACAACACTCATATTATTTTTATTCTCATTTTCAAAATATATTTTTATCTTTATTGTATGATAAATATAATACATTACATTTATTATTATATTCATGGATATTCCCAAATAACTCTTTTTTAATATTTTTTTATATTTTCTCTTACTTTAATTTATTAACAATTGTTGCATTTTTTATAGTTTTCAATCACTCATGTATGTTAAATAGAAACTATTTGATGTAATAATTGAATGAATAAATATGTTTTCATTGGTGTTTTTATTTTTTTATTAATTAATTTATAAACTAATAGGTTATACTTTCAATTGTGGGATTCATTTAGTATGACAAATTTTTATATCCTTAAAATTTTTATAATATATTTTAATGTTAATAGATTTATTCAAATATATCTTAGGGTAATACATTGTATATTATTTAAATTTTAATATCTACCACATATTAGTATGTAATGTTTACAAAAATTAAAATTTTATTTTTCTAATATGGGGCATGATTATATTTTTATTGAATTTATTTGACTAATTTTTCATAGAGATATTTAAAAAAACATAAAAGTTAAATCAAATATTGTTTTCTATTTATCATTATTTTTTGATTTTTAAATTATAAATTTCAAATAATAATATCTATCCATCTTTGATATTTTTTTATTTTTATATTAATTACCTAAATATATATTAAATTGTTGTTTTAAAGTTGTATTAAGAGTTAATTGGGACTCACTAGAATGTTAGTAGTTTGGAGATAATAATTCATGGTTGTGATGATTTTAGTTTGATGATAGTATTAATAGATTCCAAGTGTTATAAAATATTGGGAAAATTCAAACATCCAATTGAACATGAAAAAATAATTTTAAATTTATTTGATGATATCCCATGGGGAACCTAATATGGTTTAATAAATCCCACCATGATAGGATCTATAAGTCCTTTACTCCAGAACCAGATCTTATTCAACAATATATATTCATTGACAACTTATACATATTTTTTCTACACTATTTATTAATTTATTCTTTCTTCTCACATTTTATTACACCTCTAAAAAGTTATTTTTAATAAAAAAACCATTCCCTAAATTTGGGCTTCAAATCTCACATTATATCATCGAAACTAATTTGGTTGTGTCTCTTAGTATATACATTAATTTTGAAGCATGTTTTAACTCCCCATAAAACAATTTGGGGTCTTTAGTAATACTTCCAATGAAATATTATGTTGTAACAATATTCCACATAAAAAATCATGTATTTCATTTTGCATCCCTTGAAAACTATAGCAGTGTAAGGGTAGAGAAGTGCCATGTTTCACTGAACTATTAAAAAATTTCATCCATTTTTTGATTCTAACATCATATTTTTTCATTTGTTTCATGATAATTGATACTATTAATTATCTTATAAATTTACATCAACTGGATCATATTTTAATACAATGTTTCAAGCCCTATAAACCATATATCTTCACCATAAAATACAGAACAGTTGGTATAAAAATATTTCCCCTTTGATGTGGACTTTGTTATAGAAAATTCATTTTTTTAACCTAAATATCATAAACCTGAGATTTTATGGAGAAATGTCCTGTAATTATTATTGGGATGAATAAAAATTATAATTATATTCCTTATAAAACAAAATTTTTTGATGGAAATGATTATGGTTACCTAAAATATCCAATAGAGGAAAACCTAATGAAAGTAACTATAGATCACTAGAAAATATGTGTAAAACCATATATGTTACCCTATTATGATAGTTAGTTAATTTAAATGATAAAAAATTGTATGTGATGAATTAAAAAATTAGAATATATGTTATTGAAATATTAATTTAAATTTGTTTATTTTATTCTCTATGAGTAAAAAACACTTGATGTTTGGTACATTTTCCAATTAAATCACTTTAGCTAAAATATAATGATCATAAATCATTTCCTAATGCTTTGTTCTATGTTTTGTTATTCGAATCTTGGTGAATACGTTTTTTTAATAAAATGATCCATAGATTTACTTGATTCATGAATTGAATGAATTCCCTCATTGATATGTTACATAATCTTTTATTTTTTTAAATTTTCCAGAGTGTTGGATCCAAAAAGTCATTATATATTAAAATTTACCATTGATTAAATAGAAAATATTATGGAATAAACAATTGATAATCCCATTGAATTATTACTAAAATACAAGAATGATCTTAACAGCATAAGTAAAGAAGTATCCTTATTAAATAAATATGAATCATTTAAGTAAAACAAAACCATTTCAAAAAACTCTCTAGATTAAAAATAAATAGAATCATGCATTTCAACAGTAGAGTTCACTAAGGGTTATTATAAATGATGAAAAGAACAAAAAAAGGGAAATGATAACTAAGTGATGATCATAAGGCTGATTAGAAGAAGAAATTTAATCCTCATTATAATAATATTTCTAAACTAACCTGTTATGACTATAGAGTTAAAGGGAAAATAAACACTAGGAGTCTGAAACTAATGAATTTTAGAAGATAAAAAAATTCCATGAAATTTTGAGAAAGAGATTTGATGACTTGATGAGGCTAAATAAAAGAAACATATTTAACTGATGAAACTTGAACTGAGAATGAAATGAAAAAAATAAGTTTTATAGATCAATGTAAAAATATGTTCAGTATTTATTATTATTTAATTTTTTTTACATGAAAAACAGTATATCTAAGACTTAGTTGATAAAATAGTAATTTTTTAAAAAATATGGTTTAGATTTTGATGATTTTTATAAAAAAATTAAAATTAAATTTTAGGGATCTTCTTAAGTAAAATAATAAAATTATATAATGAAACTATAATTTTAAAAAATTATTCTTATGGTTGAAATGAAATGGCTTTCAATGATTTATATTTTTTACAATTTTTCTAAATTTTAAATATTAAATTGTATGTTCAAATGAATATAAAACTAATTTAATTCATGAAAAATTGATGGGAAGTAATTTCATGTCTTTTATTAAGCAAAAAAACATAGTTATATTTGAATATAATAAACAGTCAAATATCATATTTATGCTTTAAATTATAAATGAGGCTTTGGCCCCAACATTAAAAAAACATATCATATTTAAGGATTATATTATTAAAAATTATAAATGAATCATAAAAAATGGTATAATATTTAAATGTTTTATTTAGGGGAATTGTGAAATTGAATGCTCAATGTGATTTCCTTAGTAATAAGGCCATATAAAAGTTTTATTTCCAAGAATTTATCTTCTAAATTTCTATTAAATAATTTTTAAAATCATGTCACCATACCTATGAATTATTATACTTACATAATTTGACATTTGATAGCATGGGCCAATTTTTTTTAATTAAATATTATCTTCAAGAAAGAAATCCATAAGAATTTAAAATATAAATTGTACATTGAAAAAGGATTATATAAACATATGACTAGTAATCTATTTTTTTTTCTAATAGTGATTTTTTGATGGAAATTTTTACATTTGGTTACAACACAAATGTGTCGGTTAAGGGATTTGATTAAATAGTTATAAATGAAACTGTTTTAATTTCTAATCTATTATATTTTAAATTTTAAGAAAATAACATATTTGGTATTTCTAAATTATGAAATGGAAGAATGAGTGTCAGCTTTTAGATAATAAATTTTTAAAATTTTAATATCTAATAGAGTTATTTCATATGATTTGGAAAAAAACTTTATTTACTATATTGGTATTTCTATGTCAAATAATGACAATGTTATATTTATTTATGATATTGAAATAGATAATATATTATAAAATCATTGGATTTGAAATTTAGAAACCTTCATGTTATATAAACTGTAACGTCCCAACCCTAGTTACCTAGAGTCGGTGCATTATTACATAACATTGGCATGATCACAAGAAAAATCAAATCTCGAAAGACCGATTGGTTTAGTAGCCTTGGAAACACTAGATATATTCATTAGTCTTACATTACATCATAAAAATGAATACTACAACAAAATATTTTCTTCATATTCCACACTCATATTCTCACATACTATCCCTACAGGTCATTTATAATTTACTTCTTCATACCCTGGGAAAAATAAAACATAGAAAAGGGGTGAGCTCAAATGCCCAGTAAGGATAAAAATATAGCGAAAACATTCATAAATAAGAATAAACAATGTATAACTAAATCAAAATCCGTTTAATCGTGAACTTCACCATAGTATGGAAAAAATAAAATTAAATAATTCCATTTACTTATTCACATGGATATTCTACTAATCGAATAATCACATGCAATATCAATAACCACTTTCATAATGATAGAATGCATAATGCCAGACTATCATAACCACATAGCCAAGGCCTCATGCCAAGACTACAAATAAGATTTTGTCAAGGACTTGTGCCAAGACACTAGTTTTTCTCATGAGACCTACTAATGCATCGAGGAGCTATAGCGGGCTCCCCCCGTCACATATTATGTCCAATGCATTCCCATATCAAAAGGTTTAAACATAACATAAACATTCGTATTAAAACTAGAATACGAAATGTCAATACTTTCACAAAAAACTATGAATGGTATAAAAATCGCACATCCATAGTCAAACATATCACAAAACCTTCAATACAATATAGATGTTTTCTATCATAATAAATCAACTTCAAATAAGAATAAAATCCATCAAAGGATATTGACATAGATGAAATCAAAACTCTTTTTAGAGAAATATCTCTTTCTATTTTGAAATAATTTAAGAGTGGTATATTTTTAAAATAAAACATTTTATTTGAAAATATTCTTATATGCTTTTAAGGGAAGCTTCGACGATTTTATAATGGTGGAAAATAACCGCACCCGCTGTATAAGTTAAAAAAAACATTCTTACCTTAATTCTGTCAAAAAGGTTAAAAAGCACCTTGTTTGGAAACCGACAGAAATATTCCTTTATAAACCTCTTATAAAAAGTCAAACAAGGGTATAAATGACTTTAAACCATATTCTAGTAAATAGGAAAAAAATTTGAAATTCATTTTTAAGAAACATGGATGTGGATGATAAAGAGATCCTAGTAGATTATTACATATAAACAACCTCAGATAATGAAGAGATTGTGAAATAACCCTTACCATGTATTTTTCCTTGGTTGGGGTAGGTTAACCTCATGTATAATAGTGAAATAATTGTTATTAAATTATACAATAATCATATATATTCATATGATATCATATACGATCTTTCAACATTGCTTTGTAAATAATATCTTAGTATTATCGTCGTTTCGGGTGTTAACTTACTCAGTTTCTTACATAACACATTTTGTCATGGATAGGTTGTATATTATTCATATACAAAATTATATCAAGTCCTTAAACATTATTTTTAAATCATCAAATGATAATTATACGTGAATGGATACGATGGAGAATGAATCTCATCGTGTTCGTGGAGACGGTAGTCCGTACGTACGCAAGAGAGACAATATCATTATTTTGATATTAAAATAATTTATAAATGGATGGTATATCATATATACAGAATAATTAACATGTTATATTTATTATTTAAATGAGTTACACATCATTATTATACCCATCCAAATAATATTATATTGAATAACAATTACACCACGACGTGGAGACGGCAAGCCGTACGTACGCACGTATGGTGACATGTTATTCACAGGGTGGATAGAATACTGAATATGGTTGTACCATATTTATAATAACATCACAATATATATATATATATATATGATACTGGAGTTATTATTTTAGAATGGTAATAACAAAGGAAGAAGAAGTGGGCGAAGAAAGGAACTTGAAAATGGGTGGTGAAAACAATACCTCTTCTTTGGGTTCTTCCTTTTGATTTGATCAAAAGGGATCCTTAGGTTGGATTTCTGATCAAACTAAGGCCTCTAGTTTGTAGTAGTGGGGAGTGTATTTGGGCAGAGTTTGCCCGAACCAAATTTTTTTTTAAGGTGTGAAGAAATGAGAAGGAGGAGTGACCTTTTATAAGAGGGGTGAGGGGCACCTTTGAAAAAGCTAGAAATATTAATTTATAATAAATTCATATTCGGTTTCTAATGGATCCAAAGTGGATTATTTAGATGTTAAGGTGGGGATAGGTTGAAAAACCATTAAACCAATAGAATTTATACAGGTTTGGGTTACTATATTAACCTTATCTTTTAGTATTAACTCTAAGTTAATTTGTTTCAATTTTACAATGTCTCTTTGTATTTTTATATTATATCGTTAATAAACTTACCATATACACTCAAGAGACCCCCAAGTGGTCCATTAATGATACACATATCATTATATAAGTCTCTCAACTGATCCTTAGTTTTTTAGGAATTTAATATCAGTTAATAATATAATATTTGTTTTAAAAACTCTTTTATGTCAATTTTGACACTATTCAATAGTTGATTTTTGTGAAACTCATAACAAGATGATTACATCGAAAAAGTTAATTAAATCAATCCTAATATGTCATATGAACCTAAAAAAGTAGTGTAATTCAATAAAAGTCTCAAATTATATTTATTTGGTTATTTATAATATCAATTATTTTAATTTTTCACTATTCTGGTAATTACAGCATCATCATTGTGTCATAAATAAATTAACTTATTTAATGTCAAAAATTTATAAATAAAATATGATTATGTAGGAAATATTTTTATCTTTCTAATTAATATTTATAGTCGAAACTCTAAAATAGATAACCTTATGTAAAAATTATTTTTCTAAAAGATATATGCTCATGTCATTTGTGTACTTATTTTAACTTAATTAAAATAAAGTGTCTCTATCACCTACAAGTGGCTCCATGGGGTCCCAAAATCGACCCAAAGATGCCTATGGTCGAACACGTATCAACCAATAATAGTAGGACACATTTTAGGTAAATTTAGTATTATTATAATATTATTTTTAACCATTATTTACCGTATTTACCCTTAACCATGGTAAATAAAATATTTACCGAAATAATTATTCAAAATGTATAAAAATAAAAGTTACCTATTTACACAATTTGAACATCCTGATTCCAAATATGGAATACATTTTTCCAAATTCAAAACAATTAAGTGGTAGAAATTAATTTAAAATTAATTCCCGTTGTTAAAACAAAAAGCGTGTTTTTAAGAGATAATAACTATCAAAAGATTTACACTTGTTTAAGTCCGGTTTAATTGTAAAATTATGTCCAATGAACAAAATTGAATTAAATGGTAAAACTTTATTCAAAATATAATTTAAAACCACTCAAATTCATAATTTATCACTATTAATTATTTTGATTAAAAAAGTTGTTTTTATTTAAAATTTAGTAATTTTCACTATTCATCAAAATATTAAAGTTATCCGAAAAGTACCAAAATTTCACCTTGGGCTAAATTCGATATTCCGAATCCAAAAATTAATTCAATTTTAAAAAATAAAATATATATAATTTCAAAAATTAGGTATTACTATTCATAACGGCTAGTTTGATTGGTTATGGTGTGTTAGAACTTAGTGTTACGTACAACACACGCAATCACATTATTCAAAGAGAAGCGTACCATGGAAGCTTGGGGTGTTACAATCTCCCCTCCATCAAATAATTTTGTCCTCAAAATTTCTAGAATATTATCGCATGAAAAGACTCGGGTGGTTCTTCATCATAAGTTCCTCGGGTTCCCACGTTGCCTCTTCCATCTTATGGTTTCTCCACAAAAAGTTTACCGGACACGTCGTCTAGTTTCTCAGTACTTGTTCTCTCGTATCAAGAATCCTGACGGGCTCTTCACAATAAGACAGATCGGGTACCAGTTCTAACTCCTCATAGGTGAGTACATGCGTTGGGTCAGGCATGTATTTCTTCAATAGAGATACGTGGAACACATCATGAACTTTGAAGAGACTTGGCGGCATTGCCAATCGGTAAGCTATAACTCCAATTCATTCTAGAATTTCAAAAGGTCTGATGTACCTGGGACTCAATTTTCCTTTCTTACCAAAACGTATGACTCCCTTCCATGGAGATACCTTCAGTAAAACATGATCACCGACTTGAAATTACAAATCCTTCCTTCGATTATCGGCATAGCTCTTCTGCCTACTTTGAGATGCTTTGATGTGATTTTGGATTAACTTAACCTTTTCTATCATTTCCTCCACCAGTTCTAGACCTACAAGTTTTCTTTCACCAACGTCATCCCAACAGGTTGGTGTGCGACATCTTTTTCTGTATAACGCTTCATATGGTTCCATCTGAATACTTGAATGGAAGCAATTGTTATAGGAAAATTCTACCAGAGGTAAATACTGACCCCACATACCCTGAAAGTCAAGTGAGCAGGATCTCAACATGTCTTCTAAGGTTTGAATAGTCCGAACTGATTGTCTTTCTATCTAAGGGTGGTAGGCAGTGCTCAAATGAAGTTCAGTATCCAGGGATTTCTGAAGACTCTTCCAGAATCTTGAAGTAAAACGATGATCATGATCAGAAACAATCGATAGGGGTACTCAATGAAGTCTCACAACTTCATTAATATATAGTCTTGTTGGACGTTCCAGTGGTATATCTTCTCCTATAGTAAGAAAATGTGCTGACATGGTAAGACGATCAACAATAACCCATATTGCATCGTTACTTCTAGGAGTCTTTGGTAGCCCCATGACAAATTCCATCGTAATATTGTCCCATTTCCACTCCGGTGTGGGAAGAGGTTTCATGACTCCTCCAGGGTGTTGCCTTCCAGCTTTCACATGTTGAAAACCCATAAATCTTGACAAAAAATCAGCAATCTCCATCTTCATATTGTCCCACCAAAAATGTTCCATCAAATCTCTATACATTTTGGTGCTCCCATGGTGTATAGAAAAATTGGAACTATGAGCATCATCCTACAATTCCCTTTTTATATCAGGTATATTGGGAACACAAAGCCTCTTCCCGAAATTCAAAATTCCATTTTCATACACAAAATCTCTCAATCTCCCATCATTCACAGCTTTAATCTTCTTTTGAAATTCTCCATCATCGGTCTGAGAACTCTTTATCCTTTCTAGTAAAGATGGTTTGGCAACCATTTGAAAAAACATTAATGTTTCACCTTCCCTGGTTACTCCCATGTCCATCTTCACTAGATCCATGAAAATTGGATCCCTTTCAATTCTCATATTGTTCAAAACTCCATGATATTTTCTACTTAAAGCATCTGCCACCTTGTTTGCCTTCCCCGGGTGGTAGTGTATCATGAAATCATAATCCTTGAGTAATTCAAGCCATATCCTTTGCCTCATGTTGAGTTCTTTTTGAGAGAAAATATACTTCAAACTCTTGTGATTATTATTAATCTCACATTTTTCACCATAGAGGTAGTGCCTCCATATCTTCTAAGTAAATATCACAGCTGCTAACTCGAGATCATGAATAGGATAGTTCTGTTCATGAATTTTCAACTATCATGATGCATAGGCAATAACCCTATAATTCTTCATAATGACACAACCAAGTCCTGTCTTCGATGCATCACTATAAATAATGAACCCATCATTCCCCAATGGTAGAGTCAATATAGGAGCATTGACTAATATTCTCTTCAGTTCTTCGAAACATTCTTCACACTCTTTTGTCCAAACAAATTTAACCCCATAATGTGTGAGGTTCGTTAATGGGTTATCCAATCGGGCAAAATTCCGGAGGAAACGTCGATAATAACTTGCCAAACCAAAAAAACTATGTACCTCAGTTATACTCGTAGGTGATGGCCATTATTGGATTTCCTTGGTCTTCGAAGGATCAAAAGAGATTCCATCTTTAGAGAAAATTTGGCCATGAAAAGAAATCTCATGAATCCAGAATTCACACTTGCTAAACATCCCATATAATTCATGTCTTCTCAGAGTCTTCAGGATAATGTGCAAGTGATTTTCATGATCTTTGTAGCTTTTGGAGTATACCAAGATATCATCAATAAATACCACCATAAATTCATCGAGATACTCCTTGAAAACTCTATTCATCTGATCCATGAATACAGAGGGTGCATTAGTCAATCCAAAAGGCATTACAGTAAACTCGTAATTCCCGTACCTGGTTCGAAATGCTGTCTTCGAAATGTCTTCCTTCTTCACACGCAACTGATGGTATCTAGATTGAAGGTCAATCTTTGAAAAGTATTAAGCTCCATGAAGTTGGTCAAATAAATCATCAATGCGAGGTAGGGGATACTTGTTCTTTATTGTTATAGCATTGATCTCCCTGTGGTCGATAAATAACCTCATGGATCCATATTTCTTTTTAACAAAAAGAACAGGGGCTCCACATTGAGAAACACTAGGGAGAATAAATCCTTTATTACTCAATTCCTCTAATTGTTTCTTTAGTTCGACTAATTCTACAATTGCCATTCTATAAGGGGTCTTCGATATAGGCCTTGATCCAAGAATTAAATAAATGGAAAACTCAACTTCTTGTTCTAGAGGATGTCTAGGTAAATCTTCCGGAAATACATCTATATATTATTTCACAATAGGTACATCCTCTATTTGAACAATCCTTTCCTCACCTATAGTTATTTCATTCTCTTCCTCCCCAATAATTTAATTTATTTGAGCTACTAGGGGTGGATCTAGATAAGAATTAGGTTGTGACAATTCTGCTCTAATGATAAGGTGTTCCTTATCATCATCATCAAGAATCGTAACCTCTTTCTTCTTATAATAAATCTTTGCACCATAGTCCGAAAGCCAATCCATACCAAGGATTATATCAAACTCAATCATAGATAAGATTATGAGATCAGCAGATAAAGAACATTTATGTTCTCTAATGGGGACTGATTGACAAAACATTATTGAAATGATACTTCCATTATGAGTTTTAACTGAAAACTCCCTTGTTAAATCAAATTGGAAATATCTAATTTTCATAGAAAACTGGGAAGATATGAAACAATGCGATCATCCAGAATCAAATAATGCATTTCCTAAACATGTGGAATCCATTAAATTACCTACCACCACGTCTTTTAGAGCTTATACCTCAGCAGTAGCGATAGCATAAGCAAGGCCTTGATCCCTTGGCCTTTTCTACGGAATGTTCTCCTGACGCTTAGGACATTAATTTGCATAATGCCGGTAATTGTATCACTGAACATTGGTAGCTTCCTTCTTCCCCTTTCAATCAGGAGCTTGGTGGCCTTTTTCACCACACTTGTAACAGACTCTTGTTCCCTTCAAGAAAGTACTGAGGTGTTTCTTACCACATTTACCACAGGATGGATATTCAACCTTTCCTTTCTTCCCCTTATTTCCATTCCCAGATTGATCAGCTGATCTCTTCTTCTCTTTCTTTGCTTTAAAGTCATAAGACTTAGAGATTTACTTTTCAGTCTTGATAGCACATGAGACAATGTTTTCATACGATGAGAAGGATTGTGAGACCAATTCTCAACGGAGAAATGGTTTTAACCCATCAAAGAAATGATCAATATTACTTCTTGGTTTACGTATATAATCTCCAGCATACCTTTCTAACGTTGTAAAGTTAGCCTCATACTTTGCAACATTCTCATCCTCCTTCTGTCTCAGACTCAGAAATTGCCTTTCCATATCTTCTCGATGGTCGCGAGGAAAGTATTTTTCTAAAATAAGATCTCTGAACTCCCTCCATTCCATATTTGATACTTTATCTTCTTCCTTCGTGTTTTGAATCAATGACCACCATTGATCAGCATCTCCAGTGAGGCGGTAAACGGCCATGATAACTTTTTCCATTTCACTACTCCCCAAAGCCTTAAATATTTTCTCTAGGTAATTTATCCATTGATCATCTACTAAGGGATTTGTAATTCCATTGAACGTTGGTGGTTTTTTCCCCATGAATCAATCTAACATTGATCCTCTATGCTACGGATTAGGGTGCTCCATACGGGTAAGGTTATTATTCATAACCTCAGTGAGTTGTCCCAGTATGGTGATTAGCTGATCGGCACGAGTTGCATCACCAGCTCCACTATAATTATCTTGAGTAAGGGGGCAATCCCTACATGGAGTGCGTGCATTGATACAGTTTCCATTTCTTCCACTAGGATCCATTTCTAAACAATGGCATAAACTAGATCAGTTTATGAATCAGAATACATAATCCCATACTTATAAAAAACTTAACATAAATTGAATTATTTATGGATATAATCCATAATCATAAGAATGTTTTCTTTGAGGAAGTATATACTCATAAACCCTTCATAATGATTTGTAACGAAAATGAGAGTTATCCAAAACATATCCCCCGGGAGTGTCGTAACCAAGAGTGCAGCAAGGCCTGTTGTCGTGCACCAGTTCCCGTTCGAGTCTAGCTCAATGTGGTTTTTTCGGGTTTTACCCCTAGGTACATCTGTGCCAGAGCCGCCTCTACCTTCTCGTATCCAGACAGGGATGTATTACTCGGAAAACTCACAAAATATCTACAATACCAAAATTCTAGGAAGTTCTTCTATACTAATCCTCAAAGATCATCTTAGGTCTACGTGCTCTAATCAGATTTAATCTAAATCTGGCTTCCAAGGTTTGTACTAAACTTCCTCTGATACCTACTGTAACGCCCCGACCCCAGTTACCTAGAGTCGGTGCATTATTACATAACATTGGCATGATCACAAGAAATATCAAATCTAGAATGACCGATTTGTTTAGTAGCCTTGGAAACACTAGATATATTCATAATTATTACATTACATCATAAAAATGAAAATGACAACAACATATTTTCTTCATATTCCACACTCATATTCCCACATACTATCCCTGCAGGTCATTCATAATTTACTTCTTCATACCCTGAGAAAACTAAAACATAGAAAAGGGGTGAGCTCAAATTCTCAGTAAGGATAACAATATTGCAGAATCTTTCATAAATAAGAATAAGCAATGTATAACTAAAACAAAAGCCTTTTAAACTTGAACTTCAACATAGTATGGCAAAAATAAAATGAAATAATTCCATTTACTTATTCACATGGATATTCTACTAATCGAATAATCACATGCAATATCAATAACCACTTTCATAATGATGGAATGCATAATGCCATACTATCATAACCACATACCAAGGCCTCGTGCAAAGACTACAAATACGATTTCGTCAAGGCCTTGTTCCAAGACACTAGTTTGTCTCATGAGACCTACCGATGCATCGAGGAGCAATAGAGGGCTCCACTCGTCACATATTAAGTCCAATGCATTCCCATATGAAAAGGTTTAAACATAACATAAACATTCGTATTAAAACTAGCATAAGAAATGTCAATACTTTCACCATAAACTATGAATGGTATAAAAATAGCACATCCACAGTCAAACATATCACAAAACCTTCAATACAATATAGAAGTTTTGTATCATAATAAATCAACTTCAAATAAGCGTAAAATCCATCAAAGGATGTTGACATAGATGATATAAAAACTCTTTTTAATGAAATATATCTTTATATTTTGAAATAATTTAAGAGACATATATTTATGAAATAAAACATTTTATTTGAAAATATTCTTATAATATTGTAAGGGAAGCTTCAACGATTTTATAATGGTGGAAAATAACCGCACCCACCGTATAAGTTGAAAAAAAAAACATTCTTACCTTAATTCTGTCGAAAAGGATAAAAAGCACCTTGTTTGGAAAACGACGGAAAGATTACTTTATAAACCCCTTATAAAAATTCAAACAAGGTTATAAATAACTTTAACCCATATTCTAGTAAATAGTAAAAATGTTTTGAAATTCATTTTTAAGAAACATAGATGTGGATGATAAAGAGATCCCAGTAGATTATTGCGTATAAACAATCTCAGATAATGAAGAGATTGTGAAATAACCCTTACCTTGTACATTTCCTTGGTTGGGGTAGGTTAACCTCCTGTATAATAGTGAAATAGTTGTTATTAAATTATACAAGAATCATATACATTCATATGATATCATATATGATCTTTCAACATTGCTTTGTTAATAATATCTTAGTATTATCGTCGTTTCGGGTGTTAACTTACTCGTTTTCTTACATAAGCCATGTTTGTCATGGATAGTTTGTATATTATTCATATAAATAATGATATCAAGTACTTAAACATTATTTTTAAATCATCAAATGATAATTATACTTGAATGGATACGATGTAGAATGAATCCCATCGCGTTCGTGGAGACGGTAGTCCGTACGTACGCACGAGCGACAATATCATTCCTTTGATATTAAAAAATATATTAATGGATGGTATATCATATATAAAGAATCATTAACATGTTATATTTATTATTTACATGAGTTACACATCATTATTATACCCATCCAAATAATAATATATTGAATAACAATTACACCACGACGTGGAGACGGTAAGCCGTACGTACGTACGTATGGTGACATGTTATCCAGAGGGTGGATAGAATACTGAATATGGTTGTAAGATATTTATAATAACATCATAGTATATATATGATACTGGATTTATTATTTTAGAATGGTAATAACAAAGGAAGAAGAAGTGGAAGAAGAAAGGAATTTGGAAAGGGGTGGTGAAAACATTACATCTTCTTCGGGTTCTTCCTTTTGATTTGATCAAAAGGGACATAGGTTGTATTTTTGATCAAAATAAGTTCTCTAGGTTGTATTGAGGGAAGTTTGGAGAGTATTGGGGCAGAGTTTGGCCGAACCAAAAGTCTTTGAAGTTTGAAGAAATGAGTAGGAGGAGTGCCCTTTTATAAGAGGGGTGAGGGGCACCTTTGGAAAAGCTAGAAATATTAATTTATAATAAATACATATTCGGTTTCTAATGGCTCCAATGTAGACTATTTAAATTTTAAGGTGGGTATAGGTCTAAAAACATTCAACTAATAGAATTTATACAGGTTTGGGTTACTATATTAACCTTATCTGTAAGTATTAACTCTAAGTTAATTAGTTTCACTTTTACAATGTCTCTTTGTATTTTTATATTATATGATTAATAAACATACCATATACATCTCAGAGACCCAAAATTATTCCATTAATGATACAAATATCATTATATAAGTCTCTTGTCTGAACCTTAGATTTTTTAGGAATTTAATATCAATTAATAATATAGTATTTGTTTTAAAAACTCTTTTATGTCAATTTTGACACTATTCAATAGTTGATTTTTGTGAAACTCCTAACAGAATGATTACTTCGAAATAAGTTAATTAAATGAATCCTAATATGTCCTATTAACCTATAAAATTAGTTTAATTCAATAAAAGTCTCATATTTTATTTATTTTGGTATTTATAATATCAATTATTTTAATTTTTCACTATTATGGTAATTACTGCATCATCATTGTGTCATAAATAAATTAAATTATTTAAGGTTTAAAATTTATAAATAAAATATAATTATCTAGGAAATATGTTTATCTTTTTAATTAATATTTATAGTAGAAAATACAACATAGATAACCCTATGTAAAAAGTGTTTTTTCTAAAAGATATATGCTTATGTCATTTGTGTACTTATTTTAACTTAATTAAAATAATGTGTCTCTATCACCTACAAGTGGTTCCATGGGGTCCCAAAATCGACCCAAAGATTCCAATGGTCGAACATGTATCAACCAATAAGGCTAGGACACATTTTAGGGTAATTTATTATTATTATAATATTATTTCTTAACCCTTATTTACCGGATTTACCCTTAACCATGGTAAATAAAATATTTACCGAAGTAATTATTCAAAATGTCTAAAAATAAAAGTTACCTATTTACACAATTTCAACATCCTGAATCCAAATATGGAATCCATTTTTCTAAATTCAAAACACATAAGTGGCATAAATTAATTTAAAATTAATTCTCGTTGTTAAAACAAAAAGCCTGTTTTTAAGAGATAATAACTATCAAAAGATTGACAATTGTTTAAGTCCGGTTTAATTGTAAAATTATGTCCAATGACCAACATTATATTAAATGGTAAAAATATATTCTAAATATACTTTAAAAACACTCAAATTCATAATTTATCACTATTAATTATTTTTATTAAAAAAGTTGTTTTTAATTAAAATTTAGTAATTTTCACTATTCATCAAAATATTAAAGTTATCCGTAAAGTACCAAAATTTCACCTTAGGCTAAATTCGATATTCCGAATCCAAAAATGAAGTCCATTTTAAAAAATAAAATATATATAATTTCAAAAAGTAGGTATTACTATTCATAACGTCTAGTTTGATTGGTTATGGTGTGTTAGAACTCGGTGTTGCGTACAACACACGATATCACATTATTCAAAGAAAAGTGTACCGTGGAAGCTGTTGGTGTTACATAAACTCTCTCTGAAATGTCATTTTCCCCAGATACCTACATTGAATATCTGTACAAATAATATTTTTTATTCTTGCTAAAAAGGTAAACAACATAAACGAAGCATTAAATATATTAATATTTTTTAAAAAAACAAGAATAATATAACTTCTTCATTAATATTTATTTGTTACTATACATATTTCTACTCAATAATGTAATAAATTTCTCGTCAAAATTATTTATGATATTTTTTATAACATATTTTAGTTTTTTATGTCTCAAAAATGTGAGAAATTGTCTCAATTTATTAATTATTATAATCTGTTTAAAAATAAAAAAAAGTTATTTAATAATATATATTAGATGTGATAACATAGTTGAATTTATTATTTTCAATTTAGAAATATGTTATGAAGAAAAAAGACAATTGTTTTATTTTTCTACATGGAGAATACATCAAAAAAATTATGTTATAAAATGAAAATATACAACCATTATATAATAGCATAAAACAATGTTAAATGAATATGATGTTGAAAAAAGATTTCTTATCCAAAAAAATCAATATATATTTTTATATTTTAAATATATTTTTAATTATACTTACATTAATTAATCCACCATTTCAATTTTTTAATTTTTAAAATGAAATATTGTCAATTTGAATGTTTTGTTGTGTAATGTTCTTATTTGAAATATAAATGATAACATGGATAAATTTGATTATAAATACGATGAAGAATTATAATTTTATTTTCTTATAATTTTAAAAATTTTAATTAATGTAATTGGGAACTATACCTAATAAAAGAATATTGATTTTTTTCGATTTTAGAATATTCTAAAAGACGAATTGAAAAAAAACTATTTTTGGTGAAAAAAACTCATCATAATAATTTTTTATTTAGGGGATGTATAATTTTACTAATTTTGTTACTAAATCATCAAATATTTATAGATTATTTCTTATTTAAAACATTGTGTTTAATTTTAATTATGTTATTATAACTAGAATGTTTCTTTTAAATTTTTAGGAAATTTTAAATTTTGTTTTGGAATGAATGTCATGTGATGTATTCAATTCATTGAATTTTTATAGTTGGATAAGTTATATTTATGGTGAGATTCATCATATTGATAGAAAATATTTTCTTGAATTTCGATATAACCCATATTGAAAAGAAGTTTGTTTAAACTAAATGGACTGTTTTCAATAAAATTAATGAATTTGGTCTAACATTTTTTAATATATATTGGCTTACTACTCATGGTTATTTTCATGTTTAAGGAATAGATTTTGTTGAGTCCCTTTCACCTATTTATATAACACAATTAATTAAATTTTGTTTACAGTTTTTATTTTATATTAATTTTATATTTTTTTCAATTGTATAGTAATACTAATTTTTAACTAGTATTATATTTGAAGAATATTATGTTACACAAATTCAAAATTTTGAAAAACTTACTTTTTTTAATCAATTAATTAATCAATAAAAGGATTTAAGTGGTGATAAACAAGAACATAAATCATGATATGATTTTAATGTTTGTTTTTAAATGAAAATTAACATTAATAAAAATAAAAAATATACTAAATTCAAAATTTGATGTACTAAAAAAATTAATTGGTCAAATTTATTATGATAATAAATTTTTCACTGAAGATGAATTTTGTTTAATGATTAATCAAATTTTATTTAATTTTAATTTAATATGTTTGTGATGAAAGGATAAAATATATTATTCGGCCTTCATGTTTATAAAAAAAATATGAACTATTTTTAAATTAATGTAAATATTCTAATGATTTTGTTGTATGTTTTTGTTTATATTTTGGAAAAACTATAAAACCCCTATTTTTATTAGTTATAAAATATATTTTGAATGAAATATTAAATTTTTAGCTAACAAATTATTTTATAATAATGATCAGAGGTTTATTATATTTAATTACTTATATATCTATTATTGTGTTTATTGTTGTTTAATGTTCTATATTTCTATATAATCCTGTTGAATCTAACATAAAATCTAATAAGAGTATTATAACATATGATAGTGAAAATATTAATTGTAGTCTATTTTTCATATATATAACTGTTTTTACTTCATTATTTGTTGTGATTATGATTTTTGAGGATACAATCTTTGTTGAAAATGAACATCATGTATCTATCATTTCATTAGTAAAAGTGAAGTCTCATGGATTTAAATAAAATATTATTTTGGGTTCTTCTACTATTTAAATTGAATATATATATCTTATTCATCATGTTTCTCTCAATAATTATGAAAAAAAATATTAATTGAATATGGTTTTGAGTTTTAAAATATTTACTTATATTATGAAAATTCCTTTTTAATATCAATTAGATAGTTCTTTTACAATATTATATTACAATGACTTATTACATGGGACATTAATTTCCTAGATATTATATTTATAGTTGAGATATTTTTTTTGATTATATTACAATATAAAATTGAATTTATATTACGTTTAACAAACTATTTGAAATTTCAATGTTTGTGAATACAGAAAGTGAACATTTGATATTGGAGATTTTATTTTAAATCTCATTTTATTCATTTATATTGTTTTCAAATAATATTAATTTATTATGGTATTTTTTTAATTTTTAATTCATTTTTTATCCACTTAAAAAAATTTAAAAACAGGAATATATTTATGTAAAATAATCATTGTTTTTTTTAAATTCCCAACTGTTGGATTTTTTTAATCAATGTATGTTGTTATGTATTAGAATGTGGTTTATTTATAAATTTTGGTGTTTTGAATTTTATCTATAATGAAATTAATTTCAAATTCCTTGTATGTTTTTTTATGATAGTTTATAATTATTTTTTATAATAGAATCGAATTCTTAATGATTTATGATTTTTTAGGTTTATTATATACTACTTTTTTGTTAAAAGATGTGTTTTTCAATATTTATGTATGTATTTTTTATGTTTCATAGTAACATGAAACATCTATATCTCATGGTACATTGTATTTAATTTCAATTACATGACTTAACACACATTAATTACCCCAATTTATCTCGACATACCACACACTATACTTCTCACGATAGATTATTTCATCAAGCATTAAATATTTTGTTGTTTGAGTCGATCTGAAATTTTATCATAGAGTAAATTAAAAATTTTCCTATCTCATTGATTATTTTTATCCAATATTTCAAGTATTATTTTTTCATATAGTCTAATATTTATCATCTGTTGGATCATTTCATTACTTACTAACTGTCAATTCAATGGTATGATTTTTGTAATTGTTTATCATCACAAATTCTTTTCTTTTGGAAACATGTTAATGATACTCACGTATAATATTTATGATTTGTATATACATACCATTTTTTGTGTTATATGATGTATTTAATTATGTTCATGATATAAAATAGATGATTTCATGTTATTAATTCATTGAATTACAATTAAATATTTAACAAATTGGTGAAGGTATTATGTTACAATCTTTTTTCTTGTGGGATTATTTTTATTCCAATTAATTTTGGATTAAATAATATGATATTATAATATTTAATCAAGTAAACTTTTTTCTCATATGTTTATGATTGTGGTACACATTTTTAATTTACATTCCCCCTTATTTATTTACGAAACATCATGAATTCCATTTGTATTTGATATCGATATAGTATTTTTTTCAATATATGGTATAATTTTATTCATTCTATATGTTTTCTAAAATTTATTCAAAAAGGTATTTATAAAAAATAAATTATTTTCTAAAGATATTTTACATTTTCTTTGAACTTATTTTAAATAGTTTTGAATGGGAATTTCTAAAAGGTTTTTGAATTAGTAAATATTTTATCCATTTTTAGAAATGTTTTGAAAAGGTTATTTATTTATAATAGCTAAAATATGAAAACATTTTCCCTCTATCATGACTAATATTTTCTTTGAATGTTCCATTATATTTTTCCATGATTGTTTCTAATGAAAAAAATTTCAAAATATTTTTTGAATTTTTACTTCTTAAATGAGCTATTTAAAAATTAAAAGGTAATTTTCTCAATAAATTGTTTTAATGATTTTTAATTGTATTTATATTCATCAAAATAAATAGAAAATATAATTACTTATGCTAAAATTGGGTTATTGTTAATCTATACCATCATCATTATTTATATGTATGGAATTTGATTTTTTAGTTTGATTGTTATAGAACACTTTTCTTTCCCATGGGTTAATCAAGATTCTTGAATATTATTATGTAAAAGGATTATTTAAAAAGGGTTAATAATGTTTCCAAAATTATGTTTTGAAAACTATTTAATTACTATAATTAAATAATATTTCAAAGATATTTTAATGGATCCTGTTTATTTCCATTGGGTTCATCATGTTTCAAATTGATTTTTATAGAACCCGCGCCATTCCTATGGGTTAATCTTGATTCACAGATATTTTTATGGAACCCATCTCTTTTCTAAAAGTTAACTATTTTTCAAAAATATTTTTAAACCACTGGTTTCTTTTCTTTAGGTAAATATTGCTTCAAAAATATTATTATTGAACACATTTTTTTTCAATGGGTTAATCATGATTCAATTAGATTTTTATTAATCATACATATTATCCACAAGTAAATAATGTTTCAATGTAATTTTTATGGAAAATATTTTATTTATTTAGTATAACCATTTTCTAAAACAAATAAAATTGATTTCAATGACATTTTTATAAAATGAATTCTCTGTGAAACTTATTTATGATGTGGTTCTGAGAAATGTTTTATAATAACAGGTGGTTCTATTATAAACCATGTAAGGGTAGTTACTTTTTAAAAACATGTATGGGTGGTTTAATTATTTTAAAAATATTGGTGGATCCATTATTAACCAAGGATACGGGGTCCAATATATCCCTCCAATTCATTAGGTACTCCATATATGGAATTCGATGAAATAAGCTATTGTATTTTTAAGAGGAGATGTGATGATGATATTTCCCAGATACCAATACATTTCATATATTCTTACAATCTGTTTATAATTTTTCTAATCACATGGATCAATATTATTGATTCCTGTTATTTTTTCCTTTGTTAAGGCCTTATTCCATGATTACATTTTTGATGGTCTATGTATAGATCATTACAAATATTATTTTATAATACTCATGAAATTTAATTATTTCATTATAACCTTATGAAATTATTATGATCACTGATAAAATAAACTTTTTAATCATTATGGTTAACTTTACTAATCATTCCATCTTACCCAACATATGTTTAATTTTAACCAGGTTATCAGGAATTAGGTTGAAAGATTTATGTCTACAAGGGTTTCTTCTGGACTATGATGATGTCCAAATAATTAATATGAATAGATGAGTATAATGATAAAAATATTTTCATAAAGTTATGTGTAATTTTTATTTAATATTTTCCCAATATCTATATAACTGTAATAATAGAATTTCTTTTTGTATATAAGTGGTGAAACATTTTCCTTTTGATGTGGTTAGTATTATATTGGAAAAATTAGGCCGCTATTATAGTTTTTAAAGGAAAAAATTCAATGTTAGGATTTTTTCACAAGATACAAGAGTGGAGGTTCATGGATATTATATACATATACATCATTTATACTATAAAAAATTCATGAATGAGGTTTAGGAAAAATTAAATACATTACAATCATTGAGGCTGTAGAATGTAAGTACACATAAGGAATGTTTCCATCTCCCAAAGATTATTAATTAATGAATATAATTATTATTTTATAATCAAATAATTTTTTTAATACCATAAATAAAATATTTTTTCATTATATATATATATATATATATTCCATGTGACTTGGTGAGGAAAGAAGAATCATGTCACTTTTTGGAGGTGGCAGTCCACACGTATGCACGAAGGATGTTATTATTTCTCCTTGAAAAAAATGATATATTAAATTATAATAATTATTAATATTTCATGTATATAAAAATTATTTCATTTAAATCAGATAAATTAAATAATATTTTCTAAAAAAAAATCTTTGCATATGGTTTGGAAAAATCAAATCACAACTCTTCGTGAGGTGGTAGTATAATGTTCACAAGATTAACATTATCGTATCAACTATTGATTGGAATGTAAGAAATAATTTGTTTAATAAAAATTCAATATTTCTAATTATGTTAAAAGTTTCATATATATAATTCAAAAAAATCATTGCACCTATCCATGAGATGAGACATTGAAAACTAATAACATCGATCCCTGAGGTGTAATTCAACCATGAAGAAGAAATATGATGTCATTCCCCATTTTATTAAAGAGAATATGGATATATGTTATGAAATTAATATAACAACATTTCTATATATGTTAGACACTATATTTATTATTTAGTAATTTTTTGTGAATATTGGAATGAGGTGGTGGAATAAATAAAACTAAATTCTTGGTCAAGAATGATACATTGTCATTGGAAAACCTTTTATGATTTAAAACAAAATCAATAGTATATTGGATTATTGGTCAAAATAAATGACTTGAAGATGTTGTGTGGTAATTTATGAAGGAATATATTTAGGTCATGGCTGAACAAATGGCTCTGGATGTCTGTTGTAGAGTAGTGTGTTGTGGGTTTTGATAAGTGGCAGAGATGACATAATTTGAATTTATTATAATAAATGGTTATCCATATTATTTAAACATTAAAAAAGGCATAAAAATGGAATATTAAATATCCATATATGATATAAATTTTAAATATTTTCATAAAATATATTTTAGACATTTTTTACATTATTAAACCCTTGTCATTTTAGTTGATCCCCTAGTAAGTCTGTTTTACATTAAATGTGCTAAATGTTTTTTACTATTGTTAATAATCATTATTAAACAATACTAATTTTAAATTATTATATAATTTGAAATAAGTTTATTAAAAAATTTAATAAATTTTTAGAAATTTATTGCATATATGTATTAAAATTTAATTCATAATTAAACCAATATACGCGATGAAAATGTAGTTTTTTAAGAAATTATTTTTTCAAGAATAAGATGATTTTCTGTTTTATATGTTCCTAGTAATAATAATTATATGAATTTAAATTAATATATATATATAATATAAATATTCAATTTAAATAATTAGTTAATAGGTTTTATTTTAAATAATTAAAATATAGATACATTATACACATTAAAACATTTTGATGAAAAAATGACTTTTTAAACGCAAAATTTATCTCATACAAAAAACCAATATAATGATTATTCATATTTAATTAAGTGGATTTAATATAAAAAATACTACTTATGTTTCTTGAAATCATGTAACGCCCCAAGCTTCCACGATACATTTCTATTTGAACAATGGATTATCTTGTGTTGTACGTAACATTGAGTTCCAACACACCACGACCAATCAAACAAGCCATTATGAATAGTGATAACCACAATTTGAAATTTTATAAATTTTATTTTTCAAAATGGACTTTGATTTTTGGATTCATAATATCAAAATTATCTTAGGTTGAATTTTTGGTATTTTTCTGAAAACATTCAATTTTTGATGAACAGTGAAAAGAGTGCGTTATTGTTTAAAACATATTTTTTTTAAAATAATTATTTATTTTATTTAAATATATATTAGATCAAAATAGATACATAATACCTATATATGTTCATTGAAATTCATTGGAGTAATTTTATAATAAAATTAGATTACAAATTTTAGTTGAACATTTGGACGTCTTTTTCGCACCATCTAGGCACATTTGCAAATTTGCATAAAACTTAATTTTACCACTTTTTTAATTTAATATGAAAAATATGAGTGACAGTTGAAATTAGTATGTAAAATTTGGTTCAATTGGATGAAAATAATTTTTTCTGAATAATATGTTTTGAAATTTATTTTCCACGGTTAAAAGTAAATATGATAATTAAAGGTAAAAATGATATTATAAATACCCTAACACATGTACTAATTCTATTGGATAAGTATTTTTCGACCAATAAAAAATTCAGAATAAAATAATATCCTCATTGAATCAGTAGGATTAGATTAGGACATTTGTTATTATTTTATTTAAAAAAGAGTTAAAAGTGATAAATTCACTATTTCTTAACTAAAACATTTTTAATATTGGTTTATACATAATATAAATTAGACTATAAATATTAATTAGAAATACAAAATTATTTCCTACTTAATGGTTATTTATTTATAATTTTGATACATTAAGAAGTTAAATTTATTTATAACATAATGAAGATGCAGTAATTACCTTATTTATTAATAATTAAATTAATTGATCTTATAAATATCCAACAAATTTAAATTGAGTCTTTTTATGAATTAAAATAATTTTATAGGTTAATATAACATGTTAGGATTTATTTAATATGTTTTTTTCTAAGTGATAATGTTGTTATGACTTTCATAAAAATAATATACCAAATAGTGTCAAAATTGACAAAAATGAGTTTTAAAAACAAATAATATATTATTTAATGATATAATGTTATTAAATTCAATGGTTAGTCCAAAGGAAATATATAAGGTTATATATTTCAATAATTTACCAATTGTGGTTCTATTGGATTTTTATTGTATTTTTATTAACCATTTATTATAATAATACAAGAATACATTGTAATAGTTACACTTTTTTAGTAAGAGTTAAATCAAATCGATAATATTAATAAGGTGACCTAAACCTTTCTACAAAATATTGGTTGAGAGTTTTTCTACCCATCCCAAACATTTCCTAAAAAATTTTTTTGGAGCCATTATAAACCAAATAGGATTGTATAATAAATTAATATATCAAGCTTTTCATAAAACGACCCTCACCTCTCTTATAAAAGGTAACTTCCCCTTATCTAAAAATATCACCTCTAAATCAATTTGGCTCAGCCAAAACCTACTCAAAAATCCTCCCAAATAACCTTAATTCTATCTAGTGTCTTTACATTGATTAGAAATCCCACTTATGGAGACATTTTGATCAAATCAAAAGGAAGTATACTATGAATATGTAATAATTTCATCACCTCTTTCAATGTTATTTTCTTCTTCCACTTCTTATTTATTTATTGTTTCCATACAAAAATAATAACTATAGTACCTTATATATACTGTTATGTTAATATAATTTTGGTACAACCGTATTCATTATTCTACCCATCCTATAAATGAAAAATTCAACATAGGTATGTACGTACATCTTACCATCTCCATGTCGTGGTGTAGTTTGTTATTCAAAACATCATTATTTTGATGGGTATAATAATGAGTATAATTGATGTTAATAATAAATATATCATGACAATTATTCTGTATATATGATAGAAAAATCAATTACATACGATTTTACCATCAAGGGAATGATATTGTCGCTCACTTGTACGTATGATTTACCATCACCATGAATGTGATAAGATTCATTTTCGCATCATAACCATTCAAGAATAATTTTCATTCTATTATTAAAAATATTTTTTACAAACTTAATAAAATTATGTATATGAATCAAAAAAATATAATCCATAACAAAAAATACTTACGTATTGAAACATATAAATGAAAACTAATCAGTGAACACTCACTACAACGATACGACTGAAATATTATTAAGAAAACAATATTGGTAGATCATATATAATATCATATTTATGTACCTAGTTCTTTTATAATTTAATAACAATTATGTGACTATTATATAGGAGGTTAAATTACCCTCTACTAAGGAAAGTTTAATGGTAATGTATAATTTTACTATCTCTTTATTATCTGAGGTTTTTTATACGTGAGTATTTAATGGGACATCTTTGTCATCCATATCTGTGTTTCTTAAAAATGTGTTCCAAAATATTTTCAATATTTACTATACTATGGCTTAATGTCATTTATACCTTTTGTTTTAGATTTTTTAATTTTTTTTAATATAATATTTCGGTTGCTTTCCAAGAAAGCTACTTTATGACCTTTTTGACAAATTAAGGAAAGAACCTTTTGTTTTAACTTATATGGTGGGTGTGGCTATTTTCTACTGTTGTAACACTTTGATGCTTCATTTAAAATCTTATAAGAATATTTTCAAAATAATATTTTTCTTTTATATTCATTTGACTTTAAAATTATTTCAAAATAGAAAAAGTTATATCTCTCAAATAGTTTGGATTTCATCTATGTGAACATCCATTAATAGATTTTACACTTTTTTGATGTTGATTTATTATGATACAATCTTTCATATTGTACTGAAGGTTTTGTGATATGTTTGACTGTGGATGTGTTATTTTTTTATACCATTCATGGTTTATATATAAAGTATTAACATTTTATGCTAGTTTTAATAGGAATGTTTATGTTATGTTTCAACCGTTTTATATAAGAAATACATTGGAATTAGTATGTGGTGATTGGAGCCTGAAATAGATCCTCAATGCATTGGTAGGCCTCATGACATAAACTAGTGTCTTGGCATAAGGGCTTGACAAAAAAAAATTTGTAGTCCTTGAATGAGTCTTTGACTATGTGGTTATGATGTCCGATATTATGCATTCCATAATTATGAAATAACTATTGATATGACATGTGATTATTCAAAAATTAGAATATCCATGTGAATATGTAAATAAAATTATTGATTTATTTTTTCCAAATTATGCTGAATTTTAATTATAAAATGATTGTGTTTTCATCTAATGCATTACCTTCAATTTTTATGATTTTTTATGCAAGTTTCTACTATATTATTATCCTTACTGGGAATATGAGCTCACCCATATCTTATGATTTATATTTCCTAGGATGTGAATATGTAAATTAAAATTGACTTACAAGGATAGGCTATGGGAAATGAGTGTTCTAAAATGATACACAATGTTGTTTGTTATTTTATAAATTAATGTAAAACATATGTATGTATCTAGTACTTCCATGGAAACTAAACAAATCAGTCTTTCATAATTTGATCCCTTATGAACATGAAAATGTTATGTAATAATTCACTAACTCTGGGTAACTACGATTGGGGTGTTATAGTTTGTATCATAGGAAGTTTAGTACAAACCTTGAAACAAAGATTTAGAAAAATACTGATTAGAGAGAATTACCCTAAGATATACTTTGAAGAATATTATAGAAAAACATCCTAGAATTTTTATAATGTAGAGATTTTGTGTATTTTCCATGAAATACATCATTGTCTAGATACGAGCAGGTAAAGGTGGCTCCGGCACAGATTTACCTAGGAGTGAAAACACCAAAAATGAGTTTTAGGCTTGACCCGGGGTATCCTGTTACACGACAACATGCCTTGCGGCACACTAACTTACAACACTCCTAGGGGATATTCTTAGGATAATTTATATTTTCCTTAAAAAACTTTATGAAGGATTTATGTGTAAATACTTCCTCAAAGACAATATTTTTTTATGATTATGGAATATATGCATTAACTATTCATTTTATGTTTGGTATTTTTGTAGTTTAGAATAATGTATTTCAATTCATAAACTAATCTAGTGTATTCCATTGTTTAGAAATGGTGCATAATGGAAGGAATGAAAACTATATCAATGCACGTAATCCATGGAGGGATTTCTCTCCTACTAAAGATAATTATAGTGGAGCTGGTGATGAAACTGGGGCTGAATAACTTATAACCATTATTGGAAAACTCACTACGATTATGAATAATAACCTAACCCGTATGGAGAACCCTGATCCACAACACGGAGGATTAATGTTATACCACTTCATGAGGAAGAAACTACTAAAATTTAATGGGTTGAAAAATCCATTTTAATCTAATCAATTTATAAGTTCCTGAGAGAAAATACTTCATTCTTTGGGGAGTAGCGAAAGGAAAGAAGTTGTATTAATAGTTTATCCTCTCACAGGAGATGCAGATCAAAGGTGGTAGTTAATTAAAAACACAAAGAAGGATGAAGTAGTATCAAATACAGAATAGATGGAGTTTAAAGTGATTTTCAGGGGAAAATACTTTCCTCATGACCATCGAGTGGATATGGAAATTCAATTTCTTAGTCCTTGGAAAAAGGACTATGTGAATGTCACAAAGTATGAGGATAACTTTACAAGGATACAAATGCATGGAACAGATTATATATATAACCCAAGGAGTAAGATTGGTCAATTATTTTTTGTTCATGTTGAATTCTACAATTGTAGAGAAATGGGTAATTATGAAAATGAATTTCCTAAGGGAAAAAGAAACATACCTATGAAATGGGAATGTGAGAAAGGCCAGGTTTATGTGATCACTACTGCTGAGCTTGAAGCCTTGAATGACGTGGAGGCGGGTAATTTAATGGTTTCCTCGTAATTATCCAATGCTTCATTTGATTCTGGATCATCACATTCTTTCATATCTACCTAATTTACAAATAAAATTAGATATTTCAATTTGATTTTACATTATATTACTTAGTAAAAACTATTAAGGGAAGTATCATTACACCAATGTTTTGTGAATCAGATCCAATTAGGGTATATAAACGTGCTTTATCTGCTGATCTCATCATCAAAACAATGATTGAATTTGATATAATCTTCATTATGGATTTTATTTCGAACCATGATGTAAAAATTTATTGTAAGAAGAATGAGTTTAAAATTTTCTATGATGATAAAGAGTACCATATCTTTAGAGAATAAATGTAACTGTCGGATTCTTGTCATGTTCCAGCCCTAATAACTCCACTAAATTCAATTATTTGGAATGAAGAGAGTGAAATAACTATGAGTGAATAAAGGATTGTTCAAATTGATGAAATACCTAGTGTTAAAGAATATGATTATGGGTTTCTAGAAGATTTACTTCGAAATCCACCAGAATGTGAAATTGAGTTTCCATTGATTTAATTCTTGTTTCAAGGCCCATATCGAAGACCCCTTATAGAATGGAAATTGTGTAATTTGTGGGTCTAAAGAATCAACTATACGAATGAGTAATAAAGGATTTTGTTTCCCTGGTCATTCAACATGGGGAGCCCCTTTTCTATTTGTTAAGAATAAAGATACATCTATGAGGTTGTACATTGACTACAGGGAGATCAATGCTATAAAAATAAAGAACAAGTATCCCCAACCCCACAATGATGATTTATTCGATTAAATTTATGTAGATAAATATTTTTCATAGATTTACCTTTCATCTGGATATCATCAGTTGTGTATGAAGAATGAATACATTATAAAGATAGCATTTCATACCAGGTATGGGCATTATGAGATTACAGTAATGTCTTTGGGATAACTAATGCACCCTATGTCTTTATGAATTTAATGAATAATGTTTTCAAGGAATATCTCATTGAAAATGTAGTGGAATTTATTAATGATACTTTGGTTTACTCCAAAATCTATTAAGATCATGAAAATCACATGCGCACTATTCTAAAGAATCATTGATGAAATGAATTATATGGATGTTTAAAAAGTGTGAATTATGGCTTCAAAAAATTTCATTTCTTGGCCATATTATCTATATGGATGGAATCTCTGTATGATCCTTCTATGACAAGAGAAACACAATAATTTCTATCACCGAGGATTATAACTGAGATTTGATGTTTTATTGGTTTAGCAGGTTATTATCGGCATTTTGTCCAAAATTTTTCCCAATTGGGTACCCCATTAACCATGTTCATCTTAAATGGGTTAAATTTGTTTGGAAAAAATAGTTTGAATAATGTTTTGATGAATTTATGAAAAGATTAGTTATCTTGACTCTACCTTCAGGGAATGATGGGTTTTAAATTTATAGTTATTCTCCAAAGAATGGACATGGCTGTGTCCTTATGCAGAATGATATAGTTATTTTCTATGCATCACAGTAGCTAAAAATTCTCGAATAAAACTATACTACTCATGATCTTGAATAATATGGTGTAATAATTGTTTTGATGATATTGAGACACTATCTCTTTGGTGAAAATGTGAGATATATACAAATCACAAGAGTTTGATGTATATTTTTCCCTAGAAAGAACTCAACATGAGACAATGAAGATGTATTGAACTACTCAAGGATTATTATTGCATTACACACTACCAAACAGGGAAGGAAAATAAGTTGGGAGATGCTTCAAGCAGAATAGATCATGAATTTTTGAACAAGATGAGAGTTGAAAGGGATCCTATGTATATGGATCTAGTAAAGATGGAAATGGGAATAATCAGGGAAGTTGAAACATCAATACATTTTCAAATGGTTACCAAACCTTCTTTATTATAAAGGATAAACAGTTCTCAGAATGATGATGACGTGTTTCAAAAAAACAATTAATGCGGTGAATGATGGGAGATTGATTTACTTACTATATGAAGACAGAATTTTGAAATTTAGGATGAGACTTTGTCTTTTGGACATACCTGATCTAAATGTAATTGTTGGATGATACTCATAGCTCCAATTTCACTATACACCATGGTAACACTAAGACGTAGAGTGATTTGATGGATAATTTTTTGTGGGACAACATGAATAAGTTTATTTCTGATTATGTGTCATGATGTATAGTTTTTCAATAGGTGAATTAAAGAATAAAACATCATATATGTGTCATGAATCTTAATCCCATACCTATGTAAAAATGGGATGATATTATGATGGACATTTTCATGAGGCAAATAAATAATCCCAGAAGGAATGATGTAATATGGGTCATTGTTGACCATCTTACCATGTAAGCAGATTTTATTTCTATAAGAGAAGATTTATCACTTGAACCATTTGTATGAATATATATCAATCAAGATGTAAGGCTTCATGAAGTACCCCTAACGATTTTTTCTGATCATGATCCCCATTTTACATCAAGATTTTGGAAAATTCTTCAGAAGGCACTGGATACTGAATATCGTTTGACTACTTCCTCCCACCTTCAAAGAGACAGAAAATCATAATGAACGATTCAAACTATAGAAGACTGGTTGAGATCATTCTCACTTGACTTTCAAGGTATATGGGACCATTATTTAACTTAGTTATAACTTTCATATAATAATAGCTTCAATTAAAGTATTCAGATGGCACCATATAAAGTGTTATATGGAATGATATGTCTCACCCCAACTTGTTGGGATGATGTTGGTGAATGAAAAATTGTTGTCCCATAACATGTTAAGGAAACAATGGAAGAGTTGAATATTATTCAAACCCACATCAAAGTAGATCAAAGTGGGGAACACAAATATTTTTATAACTGATGGAATAATTTGGAATTTCAAGTATGAGATCATGTTTTCTTGAAGGTATCTCTGCGGAAGGGTATTATACAATTTGGTAAGAAGGGTAAATTAATTCCCTGGTACATTAGAACTTTCAAAATTATAGAACGAAGTTGAGTTATAGCTAACCATTTAGAAAAGCCTCCATATCTCTCCAAGGTTCATTAGGTTTTCCACGTATCAATATTGTGAAAATACATTTCTTACCAAACGCATGTATTAGACTATGAAAATATAGAACTCGAACCTGATATGTTTTATTGTGAAGATCCTATAAAGATTCATGATACCAGAGAACAAGTTTTGAGAAATTGGATGACTCTTCTGGTAAATGTTCTATGGAGAAACTGTGTAAAGGAAGCAGAAACATGGGAACTAGTGGAAATTATTATGAAGAACCACCAGAATATTTTTACGTAGTAGTGTTCTATAAATTTCAAGGATTAATTTATTTGAAGGAGTTAATAATGTAACAACCCATGTTTTGATGGTACATTTATCTTTGAATAATGCAATAGCTTGGACTGTACACAACTTGGATTTCTAGCACACCACGACCAATCAAACTATCCTTTCTGAATAGTAACACCCACTTTTTTAAATTTTACAATTTTTATTTTTCAAAATGGAAATCAATTTTCCATTAATAATATCAAAATTATCTTACGGTGAATTTTTGGTAATTTTCTGAAAACATTCATTTTTTGATGAATAGTGAAAAACAATGTGTTGTTGTTTCAAACCTAATTTTTATTTAAATAATTCTTTATATTATATTATTTTATTTTATGTAAAAATAGATAAATAATACCTATATAAGTTCAATTAAATTCATTGGAGTCAATTTATAATAAAATTAAATGTATAAACTTTTATTGAACAATTTTATTTCTTTTACCCACCTTCTTGGCACATTTGCAAATTTGTATAAAACGTAATCTAACCGCATCTATGAATCGAATTTCAAAATTATGAGATACACAATTGAAATAAATAAGATAAATTTGGTTTAATTGGATTAATATAAATTTTTGTGAATAGTTACTTTTGAATTTTATTTACCACGGTTAAAAGTAAATAGCATAATTATAGGTAAAAATGATATTATAATTACCCTAACACATGTGATAATTCTATTGGATAAGTGTTTTTCATCCAAAAACCATCATAGAAATCAAATATGATCCTCTTTGACCCACTTGGATTATATTAGGACCTCAATTATTATTTTATTTAAAAAAGAGTTAAAAGTGTTAAATTCAAATTTTCATAACTAAAACAATTTTAATATAAGGATATATATATGATAAATTCGACTATAAATTTTAATCAGAAAGATAAAAATATTTCCTAAATAGTGATATTTTATTTATAATTGATAGATGTTAAATAATTAAATTTATTTATGACATAATGATGATCAATTAATTACATTATTAAGGAAAGATGAAAATAAATGATATTATAAATTTCCAAATAAATTCATATTGACACTTTTTATGCTTTCCACTAATTTTATAGATTAATATGAAATTTAATGATTGATTAAATATTTTTTTAGGTGATAAAGTTTTTTTGACTTCCATAAAAACAAAATACCAAATAGTGTCAAAAATGACATAAATGAGTTTTCAAAAACAAATAATATATTATTAAATGATATATTATTCATAAAAATATATGGTACAGTAAAAGGACATATATAAGGTTAGATATGTAAATAATGTACCACTTGGTATTCTCTTGGCTATTTACAGTAAATTTATTAACCATTTATTATAACAATACAATAATACATGGTAAAAGATAACCTATTTAACTAGGAGTTAAATCTAAAAGATAAGGTTAATATAGTAACCTAAACAAGAAAAAAACCTATTGGTTGTGGGATTTCAAACCCAGCCCCCCAATAGCCTTGACTATTTTTGGTGCCTTTATTAACTGAATATGATTGTATAATAAATTAATATATCAATCTTTTCTCAAAGTGACCCTCACCTCTCTTATAAATGGGTACTTCCCCTTCCTTAAAAATACCACCTCTAAATCCATTTTTCTCGGCCAATGTAACACCCCATGATACCAAGATATGTTTCTCTTTGAATAATGCAATAGATTTCATTGTACGCAACATCGACATCTAGCACCCCACAACCAATCAAACTAGAAGTTATGAATAGTGATACACACTTTTTGAAAATTTTTAATTATTATTTTTCAAAATGGAATTAATTTTTGTATTCGGAATATCTAAATTATATTTGGATAAATTTATGGAATTTTTCTGAAAACATTCAATTTTATTATGAATAGTGAAAAACACTCCATTATTGTTTAAAACTGGCTTTTCATTTAAATAATTATTTATTTTTTTTAAATTTATTTTAAGTCCAAATTGATACATAATACCTATATTATTTCAATTTAATTCATTGGAGTCATTTTATAATAAAATTAGATGTATAAAATTTTGTCCAAGTTTTTTACCTCTTTTACCCACCTTCTAGGCATGTTAGCAAATTTGTATAAAACATAATTTTACCCCATCTGTGAATGGAATTTCAAAAATCTGACAGACATGGTTGACTTCAGTAAGTAATTTATTTTTCAATAGGATGAAAATAATTTTTGGTGAATAGTATCTTTTAAATTTTATTTACCATGGTGAAAAGTAAATAGGGGAATTAAAGATAAAAATGATATTTTAATTACCCTAACACATGTCCTAATTATAATGGATATGTGTATTTCATTAAATATCAACATTAAAAATAAAATATGATCCTTTTGTTCCAAATGGATTAGATTATAACATTTATTATAATTTTATTTAAAAAAAGTTAGAATTTTTAAATTGAAATTTTAATAACTAATACTTTTTTAATATAGCGTTATTCAAAAGATAAATTAGACTATAAATATTCATTAGAAAGATAAAAATATTTGAAATATATTTTAATTTTATTTATACTTTTTAGACATTAAATAATTAAATTTATTTATAACATAATGATGATGCATTAATTACCATATTATTGAAAGAATAAAATAATTGATATTATAACTACTAAAATAATTGTAAATTACAAATTTTTATGTATTAAACAAATTTTATAGGTTAATATAATATGTTAAAGTTTATTAAAAAAACTTGAAAATATAATTTTTCTATGACTTTCACAAAAACCCAAATACTAAATAGTGTCAAACATGACAGAAATGAGTTTTTAAAACAAATGCTATATTATTAATTTATAAAATATTTCTAAAAATTAAAGGACCAACCAGATGACTCATGTAAGGTTAAATATATCAATAATTAACCACTCGGGGTTCGATTGGCTTTTTATTGTCTGATTATTAACAATTTATTATAATAATACAAGAATACATGATAAAAAATAAACTATTTAACAAAGAGTTAAATCTAAAATATAAAAATAATTTGGTGACCTAAACATGTCTAAAACCTATTGGTTTAGAGTTTTGTGACCCTGCCCCACCTTAGACTCGAAATAAGTCCTTTTTGAGCTATTATAATCCGAATATGAATGTATAATAAAATAATATTTCAAACTTTTCCTAAAGTGACCCTCACCTCTCTTTTAAAAGAATACTTCTCATCCTCTCAAAATCATACCTCAAAATACATTTGGATCATCCATCCCCTGCTAAAATATCCTCCCAAATACCATCACTTTATCCTAGATTCCTTTCCTTGATCAAAAAGCCTACATATAGAGCCCTTTTGATCAAATAAAAAAGAAGAACCCAAAGAAGTGTTAATAATTTCATCCGCACTTTCAAAGTTCTGTTTTTCTTCCACTTCTTCTTTCTTTGTTGTTTCTATTCCAAAATAACAACTCCATTACCTCATACATACTGCGATGTTATTATAAATATGGTACAACAATATTAATTATTCTATCCATCCTAATATTGTTAAAGTCGCCAAATGTGTATACGTATGGATTATCGTCTCCACATTGTGGTGTAGTATGTTATTCAACATTTCATTATTTGGATGTGTATAATAATGAGTATAATTAATGTAAATAATAAATATAACATGTTAATGATTCTTTATAGAGGATATACCATCCAATTACATATTATTTCTCTATAAATAGAATGGTATTGTCGCTCGTGCGTATGTACGGATTACCGTCTCCAAGAATGCGATGAGATTCATTCCCCATCATAAATATTCACGAATAATTATAATTTTATGATTAAAAACAATGTTTATAAACATAATATCATTTTTGATATGAATCAAATACATCATATCCATAAAAATCACGACTTTTGTAACAAAACATATAAAGGAAAATGAGCCATTTAACACTAAAAACAATGATACTACTGAAATATTATTAATAACTAATTATTAGAAGATAAAATATGATATCATATTTATGTATGTGGTTCTTATATAATTTAATGAAAATTATTTAACTATTATATAGGAGGTTAATGTACCCTAGACCAAGGAAAAGTACAAGGTAAGGATTATTTCTACAATCTCTCCACTATCTGAGGTGGTTTATACGTGGGTATGTGCTAGGACATCATTATCATCCACATTCATGTTTCTTAAAAATGTACTTCAATACATTTTATCTATTTCCCAGAATATGGGTTAAATTAATTTATACTTTTTTCTGAATTTTTATAAACTTATTATAAAGGAATATTTTCCTCATTTTCCAAACAAATCCCTTTACGAACTTTTCGACAAAATTTATAAAAGAATGATTTTTTAACTTATACGGCGAGTGCGGATATTTTCCACCAATATAACACTTTTGAATATTTACTTAATAGATTATACAATTGTTTTCAATATAAATGTTTTATTTTTTAATTATTTGACTTTTAAATGATTTTTTAATAGAAACATAAATTTTTTTAAAATAGTTTTGATTCCATCTATGTGAATATTATTTTAAGGATTTTAATCATGTTTATGATACAATCTTCCATATTTTATTGGAGGTTTTGTTATATGTTTGATTGTGGATGTGTTATTTTTATACCATTCATGATTTATGGTAAAAATTTTAACATTGTTTATGGTAGTTTTAATATAAAATTTTATGTTATGTTTCAACCTTTTCATATGTAGAATGCATTGGAAATAGTAAGTGATGGGGGAGCCCCCTATATTTCCATGAGGCATTGGTAGGTCTCATGAGACAAACTACTATCTTAGCACAGGGCCTTAACAAAAACATATTTATAGTCTTGGAACGATGCCTTGAATATGTGGTTATGATGTCCGACATTATGCATTTTATAATTATGAAATTGGTTATTGATATTACTTGTGATTATTAGACTATTAGAATATCCATGTGAATAAGTAAAAGGAATTATATTATTTATCATTGCCATATTAGGCTGAAGATTATGTTTAAAAGGCTTTTGTTTTAGTCTAAAATATTTCTATAAATGTTTATGCTTATTTATGATAGTTTCACCTATATTTTTATCCTTAATGATCATCTAAGCTCAACCCTTTCTATGCTTTATTTTTCCTAGGATGCGAGGATGTACATTACGATTAACCTTCATGTATATGCTAAGAGATATGATTATTTTTAAAGGGGACTGTTGATTCTTCTTTCCGTCACAGAGTCTAAAGGTATGAAAAGGAAAAAAACCATAAACCCAAAGTGTTTTTTCCTTTGAAGAAACATCAAAATTGAAAAAGGAATGAACCAAGATTCAAAGTCACTTGGGTCAGGAAAGATATATCATAGGTGTGCAAGTATACTTACGCGCCGCCTAATGGTCATGCAAGTGACTTGTGTGACCTCTTTGAAAACCGCCCGAGGTCTTCTCCAGCCTATAAATACCCCCGGTGGTCCCCCCAACTCGGAGGAGGAATTTTTTCCAGAGTTCACATACAGAGCTCTGAACGCCCAAGTCTCTTCTTCAAGTCTTCCGAACACTTCTATGGTAATTCATTACCTATAATGGATGGTCTTAACAAGAGGAATAAGGTTTAAGTGTTATTATTCACTAACACTTGCGCACCAAAGTATTTTACCCTTAAGGGAAATGGAAACACTTGCGCTCCTCCTTACCTATCCATTAAAACATGCGCGCCACTCTTCTAGAAGTACCTCAAGATGATTCTAAAGGCTTTGGTCAGGAATCGCCTAAGTATTAATCTACTGGTCAAGGATCGCACAAGTACCCATGTGCCGTCCAGGTATACCTACGCGCCCAGGACTTGCGCACCCACGTAGTACCTGCGCGACCCCTCAGGACTTGCATGCCCTTCTACTTTTGGGTGTCCTTCTTGCCCAATTAATTCCTCTTATACCATTCCACCTCTCCTATTCAAGATTCAGTCTTTAAGACACTCTTCAAATCTATTTATGGCATGTTTTATTGATTGACAGCCTTATCTGAAAGGAATTCCGTGGAAAATTTCTTGAAACCTAGTGATTTACACATCTTTATGTCACTAAAGATAGAGAGTTCATTCATTCAACCTCATCTATTAAGATGAGAGAATCCTTAACATGGGCCTCCTTTTCAGGAGTAATCCCCAGTCCAAATTATCATTAACATGGTCATCCTTCTTAGGAGTAAGCCCCATGTCCTCATTAACCTGGTACTTCTTTTCAGGAGTATGCCCCAGTCCAAATTTTCATTAATATGGGCATCCTCCATAGGAGTAAGCCCCAAGTTCCCAAATATGGGCATCCTCCTCAGGATTAAGCCCCAATAATAATTCTCTTAACCTGGGCTTCCATTTTAGGAGTAAGCAACTGTCTCAAATATGGGAATCCTTTTTAGGAGTAATCCCCAAGTCCCTTAATTCTAAAATTCCCTTGACATGGGACTCCTTTTCAGGATTAATCCCCATTCTTAATTTCTCTTGACCAGTCATAAGTCCTTTTGATTTGAGATTCCTTATTACAAGTAAAACCCAATCATAAGTCCCCTCCTAACATGGGCATCTTCCTTAGGAGCAAGCCCCAAGATTAGAGTATCCAAATCTCAATGAAGCACATATACCTTTATAGTCCTTATTCCTGGATTTCTTCCCTGATGTAAATCTTAATCCTCATCTATTTCTGGGCAGTCATACATATATAAGCCCCACATCATTGCGTCATTGCATGGCACAATTGTCTGGCTTCACCAATACCTCTTGTTTCCCACATTGAGCATGACTCATGTGTGCTTAGAGTGTAAAAGTAATCATGAAATTTTTCTTTGAGCCATCAATCATGCCTAAACATCATACTCCCTTAATAGAACTACGTGGGTTCTGAATCCTTTTTCCAAAACAAAGGATACGTAGGTAGCCCATCTGCATGTACGATCCCAACTCTAAAATAATCAATGTCCTTCTGAATGACAATAAACATCAAGTTCCCCACTGAGTGGATTTAAAACCAGTATGGTCATCATAATGACCAACAGACTTTTATTTAATAAAAGATACCATTGAATAAAAATCTCTAACAAATACAGATGATTCTCTATCGATGAAGAACCTCGAATACATATAAAAGATTCTCTAAATTGTATACATATCAATCATTGATTGTCAAATCTAAAGGAAAGATCATTTTATACTTGGTAATGTAATAAGGATTCACGAACATAACTTAAATCTATAAAGAGAGTCCCGGAGTAGACAATACTTCCCCTCAAAAAGGTGTGATGAGTCCGACCTCCCATCCTATCGATCAATGAAAATTCCTAAGCCTCATCAGTCCATAACTAATGAGCACCTACATTTAGAAAGTAGGTTCAAATGGATATGAAATCATTGGATGTTTTCAGTTTTATGAAAAAACCCATTAGAAACCACTTGAAATTTTTGAAACTTAAATCAATGAGATCATCCCCAATTATAGTGGAAACAAAAAATGGTGAACCAGACATGAATCCTTAACCAAGTTAAAATGATGTTTTGCTTATTTGATAGGCCCCTATTTAAAAATAAATGAGAGGGCCAACAAAACAATCAATAACATATTTTATCATCCAAAAGATGTAGTGGCCAGACTTATCTTGATTATGTCTGTTATATCCTACATGCACTCTTTTCCAAGATCTTGTACATTACAAGAATGGATTATATTAAGTTCACACTCGTGAATATGTCTACTGTGAAAACCTCTGCTGTGAATTCCATTACGGCTACTCCTGCTGGATCGTCGTCCGCTCTGAGGACGACATCACCTACTCATCGTCTTCAACACTGGGTATCAAATGCGCTGATTAATGAGTACCATCAAAATGGTACTATTCTGACTCTGGAGGCCGCTCGACAAAGTCTCCAAGTCAATAATTCAACCTGGTCATCTAGACAGTGACGACCAGTGATCAAGAAGTAGGCGGTGCTAACCATAGTCTCTAACCATTTTGGGTCGTTATCCCTGGAACACAATCACCATTCACTCGCATATTCTGAGTAGGTGAATGAGCAGGTCCCTCAGGGCCTTAATTCAAGGAGACAGAAGTCCTTCCAAGTGCTCCCATGAACAATTGTTGCCAGACTCGTGTGGCAGTGCGCCCTCAACATGATGAGGGTATCGAGTCCAGGCGTTTGGCTCATGTTCCTAGAACCCTAGTAGGCAAGACAAATCACCAGAGGAAAAATCCGTTCAACAGTGAGCAGGTTATCATCTCTGCCATCTCTGAAGAAGTCCACCAACCTAACTTGGTGGCAATAAAGGAGCGGGCACACACACCTGTCCGTTTTAGTTCCACTGTCCAGTAGACTCGTCTGGTAGCATCACCCCAATCCCGCCAGGTAATTCCGGCATAGTACTATAGGCAGGAACATACACCTGTTTATACGTCATCAGCTAGTCAGCAGGCTCGTCTGACTACATATAATGGAGCTCGTCAACCATGTTCGATGAAGTACAATCAACAGGCACATACACCGGCTAGTATTGATCAAGCCTACCAACAATATCACTCGATAGCACTCAGAGAAGTCATTCGGAAAGATCCGGCAACAAACAAGAGGCAGACTCAACTCTCGGCCCCTACACTTGAGTATTGTCAAGATTCACTAACAGGAAAAGGAGGATAGGAGTAGAAACAAACACCTACTCCAAGCACGGAATGGATGTATATCTCCATTCCGGTATCTGAAGTCACGAAGAATATTCTATCAATGGTGAACAAGAAGAAACAAATATGTTCTCATATTATGGATTCCTGCCAGGATATTATAACAGCTTCAGCAGCATCTCAGGGAAAGAAACATAAATCTATCCCTACCAGTAGAGTGACACATCAACAGTTCACTCTGGAATAGACACACACATCTGTTCCAGTCGAAGAGGGTTGTGGGACATACTCCCCCATATCATACGGACAACCAAGTCTGGCACATACACCTAGTTTGGGTGGAGATAATCAACATAACCTGATCATTTATCCTGAGCATGCACATACACCAGCCAAATTGAGTAAGAAGGCGTCTAAGAAGAAGACCCTCCCATCAATGTCAAGAAATCAAGGGCCAATCTGTAACAAGTCCTTAATCGGTGCTGGAGTTCTTGAAGCCCTCAGACAACTATCTGTTGGAATCCTAGATTCTACTCCCTCCTTTTCCAATAATGGGAATATTAATTCTGAAGGACTTCAACAGAAACATCCTAATTAAGGCTTTCTTCATGACAGTTCGATCAATCTTGATGTTTCATCTTCAGATGTGAGCCACATGAACCCTCTATGTGGTCAGAAGACCAAGGATTAAGAGATCTCATTTTTTACTGTATCCGACCATGGTGGTCCTCTCCATGATGATGAATTTAGCTGCGAATGTCCTCTCTAAAGTAGTGATGCACATTGCCTGAAAAATTCTCTAGTGGACAATGTAGTGCCGAGAAATGCTTCTTATCTTGAGGCACTTGAAAAAGTGAAACCATTCATGTCTAATGCTACATCGCTAGCAAGTGAAATAATTTCTCAATAAGAAGATAGCTCAGGGTGTGTGTCATTCTCTGAACCACCCCTATTTCATGCATCTTCTAGTTTAATCAGTGATCTCTCTACCAATCTTGTTGAATCTGATGAAGCAACAAGGATGAACCATCTCTGGTAAAATCTGGTAGAAGAACCTTCTTTAAATAATAAAGAGTAAATGCTGAACATGAGAAAACAACTGGAAAAAGGTGAAGTGCCAGTCATGTTTTGGCCTCTGGTTGACCCTCAGTATGACATTCCAGAGATGTTGACAGAATATGGAATTTATGATATTTGTATCAATATATGGAAAACTCTTTGTCAGTTGAAAAAGAAAGTATTATCTTATGATGAATATGAAAATCATGTTAAGATAATAGAAGGGTTACAACGTCAGATTGATTTGGAATCTCTTTCAGTCTCTTGATATATGAACAATGAAAAGCATCCGAGAGTCGTTCAACGTTCATGCCTTAGCACACTAAGAAGATTGAGCCAGTTAATTTCCAATTCCCCATCTGGTATTCTTGTTAGAGGATGGGTTGTTCATGGAGAACTACATTTCATTGTCCTCTCTAGTCAGAAAATCCCTCCAAAATGGTTTCATGAAATGTTATTGCCCATGGCAGGCCACAATCAATGGATTTTGTTTATAATCAAAAGCTTTCCCAAGAACAGGCCTCAACTAGTTCTTCTCAAAATCAATAATACAGAGTAAAAGTTGTTGAATTACTCCAGAATCAAGAAATGAGAATATTGAACATGCCTCTCGTATGGAGCAATCACATCATCAAGTTACAGAAGCGTCAGAAATCATCCAACGGTCTTTTGAACCGGGTGATAAAAGTAGATGTTGATTGATGCATCCAACTAATTTCTAGACTAAGGTCCGCAAGATCGAGAGAGATTTTAAGGAAGTCTCAGGAATAGAATGTCAAGAGCCACCCCAGCTTACCAGAACGGTGAATCTTTTAACCCAACCTCGGAATCAACAAATATGATTCGAGGAGTTGAGAAAAGACAACAGGAACAAGCCCAGTCCACCGGACTCGGGACTTTTTCAAATCATCAATCCCCTCCTCCGAGAATGTCGGTCTTTTCTCGATTGGGGAAGAATCCTCAAGCGGAATGAAGATCCAATTTATTAGGAGATTCTCTCCAAATTATTGTTTACTAAGAAGTTCGTAAGGAATCAAATCAACCAAAGGAAATGTCTTTTCAGGGGCATGGTAGAAGTCAATATCACAGAAATGCAGATAAAAGGGATGCGATGCGTTATGCATCAATTAATGTCATTAATACCGTTATTGTTGATCCTCTAGAACATGATGGTCACTAAAGGCACTCAGATGAAGAGGTTCATGCTCCATAAGTTGTACGCACAGACACAAATGAAGAAGGTTTGCGTACACGAAATCAAAGGATTACCCAGAATCTAGGTACTCCTTTATGTAACCCACTTACCCCTCTCTGAAAGGGAGTTAACAAGGGGAAATGAAAGAATCAAGTTACATAACCTTCCTCTAGAGAAGGTCAATCGCTCTCACTAGAGAAAATATTTGCACAACAAGAGGAAGAAATGAAGGAATTGAGGAGATTGAATGTAGAACTACTTTAAGGTAGTCTTCCTCTTAAGAGTACTGGAGTCATTCAGCCAAGGGAGTTAGTTGTGGCTACTGAGATGGATCAAGAATATCCTCCTCTATCAGCACACCCTCACAGGTCTAATCCTATGGGTCAAGTACATCAAAAATTGGTGGTGCTACTATCTATTGCAGTACTGGCCACCACATCTGTACCAGCTCCAGTTATTACACCTTCCCAAGTCCAAGTTCTACCGGATGTTTGTCAAAAGTTAATAACTACCATTTAGTCATTAACATCTTGGTTATAGACTCTGTAAGGGAAGTTTGCTCAGGTTTAACGAAAAAAGAGTGCTTACCTTGAATTGGTAGATTCAATCCTTCCCCCATCAAGTTTTAGGAACCCAATATTCCCTATTTTCAATGGATCAGGTGATCCTGAACAGCATTTGACGCATTACGTGTCCTGTTGTGATCCTATGATGGGAACTACAGAACAACAAGAAGCAGTGAAACTCAGATGCTTCATGCGAACCATGCAAGGACCAGCTATTGTCTGGTACACAATCTTGCAATCCCAGTCAATTATTGGATGGGAGGATCTTCATCAAAAATTCCTTCTTCGGTTCAACTCAACATTGCCAAAGACATCAATTTTTGATCTTACAAACTGTAATCAAAGGGAGAATGAAAGGGTCTCACATTTCGTTGCTCACTAGAAGAGATTAACATTTTCCCAAAGTTTAGCACTCCCTCAAGAAGAACTATTCCTAATATGTGTGGAAAATATGTGTGACGAATTGCGCACTCCATTGATACCTGTGAAATACACATGAGGGTTTTGATACCTTACTTCAATCACTCAATAGAATAAATATTCTCTTATAAAGACTAAGGATAAGGTTTGTATATTTCCATCAGCTTCAGGAAGGATAATGGGTAAAGCAGAGACTGCTACAGTTATGCTTAAAAAAAGCACCTTTACCGTATTCTTCTTTAAAACCTTCATCTTATCGAAGGGCTCCACCCCTTGAGCAAAAAAAAATCCATTTTTTCAAGATGATCAAAGAAACCAAAGTTGGAAATAATTTGAGGATCTGAAGAGAAAATTTTAGTTTTTCCAAAATGAACACGTTCCTGGTTACTTCATTTCGGCTCTAGAAAATAATTTGGTTCAATTTCCAAGGCCCAAAAGGCCAAACAAGTAAGGACATGAAGATTGTCCCAACTATTTAACCTTTCATCAAATGTTGGGGCATCTCATCCAGGAGTTTTTTGTCTTCAAAGACCTCCTGGAAAAGATGGTAGACTCAGGACAAGTAAAATTAAAAGGCTCTTCAGCCCAGGTATCATGTGTTATTGCTACAGTTCCAGTGAAAGAAGGTGAATAGAAAGAAGTTAAAAGCAAAAATATGTAGAAATATGATGATTAGATGGTCAGAAAAATGATCAACCGAACTCATTTCATTTTGCGAATGCAATTGAAGAAACTGATTGTGCCTTCTGCCATGAATTCCGCAACAAAACCCTCTTCATCAAAGGGAAAATCCTCAAAGAAACAGCATGATTCAAATAAATAAAATGAATCAGAAGAATATGATTATGTGTCAAAGCCTATGTTGTCTTTGAATATGGAAGACTTCAGGCCATCTAATTCAAATTCAAGGGCACCGCCCCAATGAACAGTACAGACTAAACAGGCTAATCAGGTAGAGTCTTCATCGAACGAAGAGTTGATTTTCGGTTCTGTTAATATGATTCAATTAACAAATCCATATTCTAGTCGCAGTTTCAATTTTTATGTGACGAAATTCCTTTTATCAAGCATAGGAATCAGAGGAAGTTACAGAGGCTCAGGATACAGGGGAAGACATGGATATTTCAAAGGACACTATTCTAATTCTACCCCTGCTAGAACTGTGTATTTGGAAGAAACATGTGGTAGAGCCCTTCAACGATCTCAACAAGAAAAAGAAAGTTCTTCCACACAAGTCAGACTGAGCCCTAGCACAATTATTCTAGAATATCGGTTGAAGGTTCCATCTTCTTCCTCTCAGCAAGTAAATAGACCTAATCGGTCTAATCTTCCAAAGCTAGGAGTATTACCAACTTCTATCCCAGTAGAAGATGCATCAAATTCCAAAGCATCAACTTCCAAGGAACCTACTAAACCACATGATCCTATTGGGAAACACAGACCTTTGGATCAAAAGTATGATATATTGAAACACCTGGCCCAAGTACTGGCCAAGTTATCAATTCTGAATTCCTTGAATTTATCAAAGGATCTTCAGGAAGCACTCATTGAGGCTTTGTCAAGTCCTCAAGAGTTTTGAGACTGAAATTGTTGCAGCTGAAGTATACCATGAACAGAATAATCATGCAGAATACCATGCAGTAATATCTTTTACTGATGAAGATAAAGATGATGTCATGCCTGGAAATATTAGACCTTTGTACTTATCTGAAAAGGTCAATGGCGTAGACATCTGAAGAGCTTTCATTGATAATGGTTCAGGAGTCAACCTCATGCACATTCGTACACTTCATCGATTAGGCCTCACAGAATCTGATTAATCTCCTTCAACAATGATGTTACAAGGATATTATAAAAATGAACAAGAACCACTGGGCGAGATTACACTCAGAACTCAGTTTGGAGATCTTGTATCCAATTCATATTTCATGGTTGTTGATCATGATTTAGCCTTCAACATCTTTCTTGGTAGACCCTTTCTACATCGGTATGCAGCCATCCCTTCATCATACCATCAATGTCTCAAATATTGTTTTGATGGTCAAATTAGGACATTATATGGTGATAAATCCTCTTTCAAGACATGTTAATCTCAATACATTGAGGTGGAATTATACCACATGATGGGAATGTAGGAATCAACATCAAAGGAGATTACCAAAGTTATTGCTCAGTATGGTTTGGAAAAGATTCCAGTAAACCCATTAGCACATGTCAGTATAGATTAGGTGTTTCCTATCAGTCAAATTGACAAGATAGACCCAAATCAAAATACGCTTATGGAATGATCCATAAAGTCAATCATGATAATCAAGCCAGATAGTATGGGAGAAATTGGTGATCCACCAAGCAATGATGAAATCTCAAATGGAGATGTCTTCATTTCATCTGTTGAAATCCAACATGTCTATACTTCGCCATTAAATGATAGGGAATTTTATAGCAATGTTATAGGTAATCGATGATGTCGATTCTCAATCCATCATCTCATTTTTGTTACTCAACGAATACAATTCATCATCAATTGGGTCAGAAATGGAAGCTTCTTCTTCATGATGGTAAAATCTTGACATCTTTTCTGATTATGGAAATTCTGCTTCATCATCTACTATGAAAGTAGAAATGGAAGAAATAACACATGCTGAAGAGGAAAAGAAAGATCTCAGAGATTTTCCTCTAGAATTTGAAGAGGGTATCTCTACTACCCTGTGAGAACTCAGAGAAATAAATCTGGGTACAAAAGAAGATACATGCCCTACTTTAATCAGTGTGTCAATGACTCTTGAAGAGCAAGAGATGTATATTTCCTTTTTAAAGCTAAATCAAGACATATTTGATTGGAACAATACAGATATTACAGGGCATGATCCTGATGTTTCCCCTCATCGTTTGGGTTTACCAGATGAACATCGAGGATTCAAACAAGCTGCTAGAAGAACACACCCAACCTATGCTTCCAAAATTAAGGATGAAGTGGATAAGATTGTCAAAGCTAACTTTGTCAGAGAAGTTCAATATACCAAGTGGTTGGCTAATATTGTCCCAGTGAAAAAGAATAATGAGAAAATTAGAGTTTGGATTGATTTCAGAGATCTTAATCGTCATTTTCCTAAGGAGTATTTTCCTGTTCTAATTACAGAACTTTTAATCGACGCAACAGCTGGCTATAAAGCAGTTTCCTTCGGGGATGGATATTTCGGATATAATCAAATCCGAATGCCTCCATAATATGAGGAATCTACAACCTTCAGATCCCCTCAAAGTGTGTTTCGCTATTGGGTAATTCCCTTTGGCCTAAAGAATGCAGGTGCAACATATCAGTGTTCCATGCATCGTATCTTCAAACCATTTTTAGGGAAGTTTGTTGAATGTTATGTGGATGATTTGGTGTTCAAATAAAAAAAACAATATAATCAATTGGCTGAATGTGAAGTCATATTCCGCAAGCTTTGACAATATAATTTGAAGACGAACACCTTAAAATGTGCTTTTGGGGTAACCTTATGAAATTTCTCGGCTTTTTTGTATGCCATCGTGGTATCGAAGTCGATCATGAGAAGACCAATTCAATCCTTGGTATGTCACCTCCTCAAAAATTGAAATAATTTAGAGGACATCAAGGACACTTAGCCTATATTCGGTGTTTCATAGCCAATTTGGTCGGCAAAAGTTTACCCTTCACCAAATTGATGAAGAAGGGAGTCACTTACCAGTGGTTTGAAGAATGTCAAGAAGAATTCGATATTCTCAAGAAATACCCCTTGAGTCCACTGGTACTCATGCCACCTATTGAAGGAAGACCACTTATCCTCTATGTGATAGCTCTAGAGCGATATTTGGGTGCCTTTATTGCTTAGAAGAATGATGTTGGGAATGAAAACAGCCTATACTATCTCATTCGGACTATGTTTGAATCAGAAACCCGATATTCATGTATTGAGAAGTGATGCCTGGCATTAATCATTGTAGTTCAGATGTTGAGACACTACCTGCAACATCACGAGGTCCAATTCGTATCTCACAATAACCCGGTTAAATTCATCCTTAGTCGTCCAATGCTTACAGGACGTCTGGCAAGGTGGGCAGTTATTTTGCAGCAGTTAGACATTCAGTATGTGTCTCAAACTGAAATAAAGGTCCAAGCTCTGGATGATTTCCTGGCTGAACACCCTTCAGTGGAAGATACATCTTCATATATTGAACTCCCTGATGAGGAAGTCTTCTCTATTCAAGAAAGTCCTTAGGAATTGGAAATGTACTTTGATGGTGCTTCCAGAAGTCCAACAGGGAGGAAAATGGAAAATCCTAAATTTAACAATGTTGGCATGGGAATTGTACTTATTTCTCTAGAAAAGGTAGTGTTACCTTATTCCTTTTTATTGTGGGAAGGTGGTACCCATAATGAAGCAGAATACCAAGCTCTCATCGTAGGCATATAGTTGGTGCTTCAAGCACAAGTGAATCACTTAATGGTGAAAGGTGATTCAGACTTGGTAAACAAACAATTCAATGGGGATTATGCCATCAGAAAAGAAGAACTAATCCCTTTGTATGATTACTTCAGAGAGTTAATGGTGGAGTTTCATTTGGAACCGACATTTTCTTATGTCCCAAGATCACAAAATGCCCAAGCTGATGCACTGGATAGTATAACGGCAGCTCTGGAATATCCAAATCGGGACGATACAGCCATTAGTATTGCCCACCGTCGTGCAATTTCAATTTATGTTCGAACTAGAATAGAGGATATCAATGAAATTAGCCCCATCTCTAAACCATATGGTCACACTTTGGGATGGATGACACCTATCTAGGAATACCTTCAAAATGGAACACTTACCCCAGATAGTTCCAGTAAAGAACAAGTCCGGCGATGTGTGGTCAATTTTACTCTTTATGATAGCCCAGATCACCTAGAGAAAATTCTCTACAAGCGTGTTTTTGTTGGAGTTCTCTTCAGATGCATTGATGGTGAAGAGATAATGGTTGTCAGGAAAGAAGTGCATGCAGGAGTCTGTGGTACCCACCAGTCTGGACATAGACTATCTGATTAGATTCGGAGGCTTGGATACTTTTGGCCTTCAATGATAAAAGATTGTGTTGATTTCACAAAGAAGTGTCATTCATGCCAGGTACATTCCAACTTCATTCATCAACCTCCAGAGTTCCTTCATACAGATAAATACTCGTTTCCTTTTTCCACATGGGGAATGGATGTGGTGGGACCATACCCTTCAGCTACGAACAAGTAGTTTATGTATATTCCTACTCCTAAAGACTTCTTTTCCAAATGGGCAGAGGCAATACCTCTCAAATAAGTTAGTTCTAAAAGAATTGTTAGCTTCATCAAGTCTAACATCATTACCAGATTTAGGGACCCTCATTCCATATTGACGGACAATGGCACCAACTTCTATTCATCTGAGGTGAAAAGTTGTATCAAGAATACAACATCAAATCCAATCATTCATCTCGGTATCATGCAGTAGCCAATGACCAGATAGAAGCCTTCAACAAGACTCTATCAAATATACTGCAAAAAATGGTGGATAAAGATAAGAAGTCACGGCCTGATAAACTCTTTCATGATTTATGGGCTTATCGAACTACCACCCACACTACAACACGGTCAACTCCATATTCATTGGTATAAGGAACGGAAGTAGTCTTCCAATTGAGGTTCAACTACCCTCACTCAGGGTAGCCATTTGTGATCAGTCATCCAGTAATGAACAATCTCAAAAGCTATTGAATGAATTGGAATGGTTAGATGAGAAAAGATTGTGCACTCTGCACCACATGGATGTCTATCAGAATCGAATTGCACGAGCTTTCAAAAAAGTTCATCTTCATTAATTCGTTCAGGGAGAATTGGTATTAGTTCTCATAACTCCAATGATACCAGGAAAGAAACCTACCAACCTTGAACCAAAGTGGGAAGGACCTTTTTAAATACATAAGTTCTACTGCAATGATGATTATTCTTTAATCTTAATGGATGGAGAACTCATCAATACTCCAAGCAACGCAAAATTTCTGAAGAAGTATTTTGTATAAACACAAAATGCACCATTCATGGTCCATGTGTATGACCATAAACTATTTACATATCTTTCATCCAACATGACGTTAAACTGTATCCCCAACATCGTCTTATACGATGTTAAACTATACACCCATGGTCCATGCATATGACCGTAAACTATTTGCATGTCCCTTATGTCCAGCACGACGTTAAACTACACCATTCTGAGTCCATGCATATGTCTTTAAACTATTTGCATTTCATTCGTCCTACACAACGTTAAACTGTGACGTCCTAACTACATGACGCTAAACTTTACAGAAGTCGCTTACGTCCAACAAGATGTTAAACTGAATAATCAACGGTCCATGCATATTACCTTAAACTATTTTCACTTTCATCCAACATGATGCTAAACTGTATCGTCCCTTTTTTGTCCAACATGACGTTAAATTGTGAAAAAGACCCTAATAGTCAAACATGACATTTAATTGTGTCTTTGTTTTTTCCTTACTGCATGACATTAAACTGCACATTACCCCTTTTCGTCCAAGCTACATGATGCTAAACTGTACAAAAGTCCTTTAATATGTCTTACATGACATTAAAATGTACTTTTTCCCTGCTACATGACATTGAACTGTGCAGAACCAATAGTCTTAACTGCAAGACTTTAAACTGCATAGTACCTTCATATGTCCTACATGACGTTAAACTGTGCATCGTTAAGGTTGTTGTTGCCTCTTGTTTCTCATACAGAGTATGACTCACATGATCTTAGAGAAAATTTAAATCATAACACCCTCTTTGGGCCGCTAACCACATGTAAGTCCCAACATCATTTTTAGGTCGTTGTCCCCAAGAACATATTGATCTTTAATTCATTCTTTAGTTGAACTACGCGGACATTGATCCATTCCTTCCAGGATAGGTACATAGGCAACATCCCAAGGTTCATGCCCAAAACCAATCTCTTCACATCGGTTCAGCTCCATCTCATACAATGTTGATTTTTGAAACCACCCCCAGAATCAATATCTTTACATCGGTTCACTTTCATCCTTGCTATATGACGTTAAATTGTACAGAACTTTTTGACTTGTACAACAATAAACTACAATATTCTTTGATACCCTCACCTGAGATGGAATCATTATTTATATTGATTTTCAATCATGTTTCATTCCAAAGACTATGTGCATACATGGAAATTCCCGAACCGTTTATCTTGGGTTAAACCATCATTACACTAAAGTCCCCTTTCACCCTTTACATGTACGAACCAAATCTATACAAAGGGTATTTCTAGAACTACATGGGATTGATTCCCATCCTTATGGGATACGTAGGAACATTCGAGTGTCCCTCAAATCTAACCCCAAGTCTTTTGGGCCTAACCCCAAATTCCACTTTCAGTCCCTTGGCTGAAAAGTCCCCATGAAAACAAACACTGTGTATTTCTTGTAAATGGTCCAAGCTCTATGACCCTAAACTAAGATCTCCTATATTTTCGTCCTGCACGACGTTAAACTGTAGTTTAAGAACTACGTATTCCTTGATTCCCATCCTTATGGGATACGTAGTGAAGTCCAACATTTCAATTTAGGATCTAGCCACAACATGATTATAGTTATCATTGATCTGTGTATATCTACATACATTGGACAATACCCATCTTTATGTGTCATAATCCTAGTCATGAATACTTCCAGATCTTCATAACCCTTTTCTTGAATTATGGTCAAAAAATGTCCAATTTTTGAGAATTCTTTTTCTTGACCATGAAGCACGTTCCATTAGGCGGCCTTGCATAAACAGTCTCCATAACGGACCTGTCAGCCAAAAGATGCTATTATTTGACTATGCAGACAATGCCCTTAGGCGTCCCTGCATTATTCAACCCCTAACGGTTTTATCAAATAGTGGTAACTTCATTATTGGGGGGGATAATCTCTTTTGTCCATGGTTTTCATAATGACAATATGTAGGGATCCGTAAAAAATGGCTATCCTTAACATATTTGTACCATACTCTTCTTCATGATCTGAAATTATCCACATCTATGTTTTATATTTTCCTTCCCTATGATTAGGCAAGACCATCATAGGAGTAACATTCATCCAATTCTTAGACAATCCTATTTGGAAATATCTTCTCCATATTCAAATACCTCTCTCCATACAACAAACTCTATGCTTTGGAATATTTGAATCCTCATAAACTTCCACTGGCTTTTTAGCAGTAGAAATGTACATTTCTGAGAGTCCTTTTGCCTAACTATGCAGCATGTTCCCTTAGGCATCCTTGCATAAACAGTCTACATAACAGACCTGACAGCCAAAAGATGCTATTATTTGACTATGCAGCCAATTCCCTTAGGTGGCCCTACATAATTCAACCCCTAATGGGTTTTTAAATAATGGTAACTTCATTCTTGATAACTACTTTTTCTAATGCCTTTTTAGCTCTTTTTCATATAATTCCTCAGATTCAAATTTTCTTAAGTCATATTTTATGTATATTCCCTCATACTTGAGTGTGGTAATATGTTTTCAGATAAATTATCAACGAATTAAGTTAGATTTAATCCATTTCGGTCAAAGGTATTTCGACCATAAACATTATCCTCTTTATGTATGATGTGCATGACTTTAAACGACCCAAAAAAGACAAGGGAACTCTGAATAAAAGTCAAATTCCAGCTCACTAAACATACATCTTTTATGATTTAGGTAATATTGAGAAATTAAAAGATTCAAAGCTTGTAGTGTTATTTATAATAATCCTAGTAAAAATCAAACTATGCTTACTAGGCCCATTGGCTTAGGTAAAAATCTAAAGCAGGTAATAAAGGAAATGAGTGCATAAATGATTGAAGATGAAAATATTTTTCATTGATGCACAAGACTTAGAAGAACATCCACAGACTGGAGTATCTTATCTTCTTCAGGAATTACAAAAGACATTCAAAATAACTCCCCCTTTGATTTACGACATCCCAAGATTCATCAGCAGCCTCCTGGAATTAATTCATTCAACTGGATATCATAAGAGATGCAGTGATACTAGATCTTCTTGGAACAATTGTTAAATAATGTTCTTGAGTGAGGTTTGAGAAAATTTTATGCTGATCAAACAGTGACTCTGTTTCTGTCCAAGAGACTTGGAAGATGGATACATGGATTTGAGAATGAAGCATTGGAAGTAAAGATCCATTTGTAGAGAGTACTCTTTTCAGATATTGTTCTTTTTCCATGTTTTTCTTCTCACCACCAAACAGAAGAGGAAAACATTTCAGCCCATGGGTTTTCCATTTTCATATCTGCAAGGAAATGGCATGGAGGAAAAATTTGAAAGTTCACACCAATGTTGTTGCTATTAATGCAAAACATAACCAAAATAGTGTAGTAGTGGTGAAGCTGCATCATAGGAATATAGTTCTTTGCATCTGGAACATTGACTCCTTTCAGATGAACATGACCATATATAGGTAGGTAGATGCTCTGTGTGAAATTAAGATGATATTTATTCAAGTACTTATCCAAATCTGGTAAAGTTCTGTCGAAGATATCATAGTAATCATGGCCAAAAATGTTCATCATGTCATCAATCCGCTTGTTAACCAGTTCATCAGCCGTTCCGATTCTGTTGGGAGCCATTGAATATGCACAAAAGTTGAATAATTAACTCTTAAGTAAGTTGATTTTTCATAAACTTTGTGAAGAAATTGGAAAAAAAGGATAAGGCATTAAGACGCACAAGTCTAATTTCGGCACGCAAGTGTGGATGTGTTGTGCAAGTTTTTGGCGCGCAAGTATCACTGCGCAAGTCCTATTACCTCTACAGCAGTGCACCATCAAAGAGATAGTGAAAAACAGAGCAACCTGCACAACGAAGGTCGCTTTCACGGTAAGAGCTCAAAAGTTTCAAATCCAGATGCTTTGTACGGAAATAGGGACACATATTTGTAGGCCACAACCATACCATGCGCGCTGATGTCTGTCCAGCTAGAATTTGTGTGCCACTACCTGTGCGCCATACATTGTGTGCCATATATTCCTTAGTTTTCTTCTTTTTCCTTAGAGTGAAATCCTCTTTTTTCTCTCTGGAACCAACTCTGAGTGGGGAATTTTGTTGACACTCCTTTCCATCACAGAGTCTAAAGAAATGAAAAGGAAAAAAAACCATGAACCGAAAGGGATTCTTCCTTTGAAGAAACATCAAAAATTGAAAAAGGAATAAACCAAGATTCAAAGGCACTTTGGTCGTGCAAGTTCCATCATTGTCACACAAGTATACTTGTTCGCAGCCTAATGGTCGTGAAAGTGACATACACGCCCTCTTTGAAAACTGCCCGGGGTCTTCTCTAGCCTATAAATACCCTTGGTGGGCCCCCCAACTCAGAGGAGGAATTTTTCCAGAATTCAGATACAGAGCTCTGAACGCCCAAGTCTCTTCTTCAAGTCTTCCGAACACTTATAAGGTAATTATTTACCTAGAATGGAAGGTATAAATAAAAGGAATAAGGTTTATGTGTTATAATTAAATAACACTTGTGTACCTAAATGTTTTACCCTTAAGGAAAATTGACACACTTGCGTGCCTCCATACCTACCCATTAAAACTTGCATGCGAATCTTCTGGAAGTACCTCAGGATGATTCTAAAGGCTTCGGTCAAGAATATCCCAAGTATTACTCTACTAGTCAAAGATCATGCAAGTACCCATGTGCCGCGCAGGTATACCTGGGCGGCAAGGACTTGCGCGCCCACGCAGTACCTACGCGACCCCTTAGGACTTGTGCGCCCTTCTACATTTGGGTGTCCATCCTGCCCATTTAACCCCTCTTATGCCATTCAACCTCTATTATTCAAGATTCAGTCTTCAAGACACTCTTCATAGCCATTTATGGCATGTTTTCTTGATTGACATCCTTATCTGATAGGAATTCCATGGAAAATCTCTCAAAACCTAGAGATTTACACATCTTTATGTCACTAAAGTTAGAGAGTTCATTCATTCAACCTCATCCTTTAAGATGAGAGAATCCATAACCTAGGCCACCTTTTAAGGAGTGATCCCCAGTCCAAATTATCATTAATATGTACATCCTCATTAGGAGTATGCTCCAAGTCGTCATTAACCTGGGCCTTCTTTTTAGGAGTAATCCCCAGTCCAAAGTTCCATTAATATGGGCATCCTTCTTAGGAGTAAGCCCCAAGTTCCCAAATATGGGCATCATCCTCAGGATTGCGCCCCAATCTTAATTCTCTTAACCTGGGCTTCCTTTTCAGGAGTAAGACCCAGTCTCCAATATGGGCATCCTTTTCAAGAGTATGCCCCAGTCTCAAATATCGGCATCCTTTTCATAAGTAAGCCCTAAGTCCCTTAATTCTAAAATTCCCTTGACCTAGGCCTCCTTTTTAAAAGTAATCCCCAGTCGTAATTTCTCTTGACCAGTCATAATTCCTTTTTATTGGGGATTTCTTCTCCAATGTAAAACCCAATCATAAGTCCCCTCCTAACTTGGGCATCTTCCTTAGGAGTAAGCTCCAAGATTAGAGTATCCAAATCTCCATGAAGCACATATACCTTTATGGACCCTATTCCTGGATTTCTTCCCGGAAGTAAATCTTAATCCTCATCTATTTCTGGGCAGTCATACATATATAAGCCCCACATCATTGCATCATTGCATGGCACAATTGTCTGGTTTCACCAATACATCTTGTTTCTCACATTGAGCATGACTCACATGAGCTTAGAGTGTAAACGTAATCATGACATTTTTCTTTGAGCCATCAATCATGCATAAACATCATACTTCTTTACTCGGACTACGTGGGTTCTGATTCCATTTTCCAAAACAAAAGATACGTAGGTATCCCATCTACGGGAACGATCCCAACTCTGAAATAATCAATGTCCTTCTGAATGAAAATAAAATTCAAGTGCCCCACTGAGTGGCTTTAAAACCAGTATGGTCATCATAATGAACAAGAGACTTTTATGTATTATATGATACCATAGACTAAGAATCTATAACAAATATAGATGATTCTCTATCGATGAAGAAACTTGAATACATATAAAAGATTCTCTAAATTATATACATATCAATCATTGATTATCAAATATAAAGGAAAGATCATTTTATACTTGGTAATGTAATAAGGATTCATGAACATAACTTAAATCTATAAAGAGAGTCCCGAAGTAGGAAATAATTACCCTAAAAAAGGTGTGATGAGTCCAACCTCCCATCCTCTCGACCAATGTAAATTTTAAGACTCATCAGTCCATAACTAATGAGCGCATAACTTTGGAATGTAGGTTCAAATGGATATGTAATCAATGGATGTTTCCGGTTCTAAGAACAAATCCTTTAGAAACCGCTGGGAATGTTTGAATCTTAAATCAATGATTGGTATAAAATCATAAATATTTATAGGGATTTATTGAGGTTGTCAATGATAAACAGGTGTAAAATTGAGGGCGTCAAAGACATCAATCAATGATTATTTAAAATATCATCAGTTCAACAAAAAAAAGGTATTAGGACAACACATTTTGGTTTTAAGATCTCTTCACTATAGTAAGATAATTAATTTCTTCATAGAATAAGATATATATATATATATACTTGACAAGTATAGTTTCATCCTTCAAATAATTCCTATAATTAACTCATCTTTCACTCGGAAAGATAATATAATTCATAAATATTCTATTTATCCTAATCGTATTAGTTTCCCAAAATAACTAATTTATAATTCATTTATCAAACTATTTAAAAAAACTACAATATACAGACCAGGACATCACTTAGGCTAGTGATTGGTGATACACCTTTATCACCAATCATTTGCGGGTTCATGTTTCGCGGCCTTGTCGGACACGACGGGTTGTCACCTGACCTCCGGGTTTTCCTTTTTATGACAATCCAAAAATAATCTCAAGAAATGATTTAACCTTATCAATAGTATCCAATGTCAAACAAAATCAACCCCAACCTTTAAACATATCAAAAATACTTCTGTCCAAACTCATAGTCCAAAATTTATAAGGAAGGTAAGCATAATGAATATCCTTTATTCCATGTAATAACATGTGAATACCATCATCATACATTATTTTAAAACACTATAACACTATGAATTACCATAAAACCATATTGATTACATTCATGCTCCCTTATTCCTTATAAAATAATGGATATACTCCATCTATCCAGAAATTATGTAAACTCAAACAATGATGGAATAAACAAACCATTAATCAGTTCCAAGGTTATCAATAATATCCAATATAATTTATCAAAATAAATCATCTTCTAATCCAAAATCAATACCATAGTTTCACGACCATATTAATGTTTTATCTTTCTTTTAACCATGTATTTTCCAAAACTTTTAACTTTCTATTGAGTCACATTTCTGGGTACCGCACAATCTCAAATCCTCGATAAACTAGTATTACAGTACAATAGTTATATACTCAATTATTATTATAACCAGTACATCATTGATACAATACTAAAATGACATAATTATTTAATATCTTCATAAGAACACTAGTCATTACTCTTTATCACTGGTAATATCATAACATGATTATTATCCAACACCATCATTTGTGGTATACTCTGATGATTTAGACATTGATTCGTGTAGTGTCCCAACTCCCTAGTTATGAAGCATTGTATATTTGAAACCTTTTTCTTACCCATGAAATCAAAAACTCGGTGTCCTTTTTCTCCACACTTATAACAAAATCACATTCCCTTCAAGAATTTACCAAGGTGGATCTTTCCATATTTATAACATATGGGAAAATAATTCTTTCCCCTTTTCCCATTATCCATATTTCTCTCTACCATCATTTTCTTCTTTGGATTCCCTTCGATGCCAAAGGACTCAAAAAATTCATTACTTATCTTGTTACATGATGATATTATTTATTTTTATGATGATAACATGTGGGAGACTATTTACTTTATAAATGATGGATTAATACCCTGAAAGATATGATCTTTCTTACATTTTGGATCTTGGGTATTGTTGGGGTTCTCATTCCATCTACTTGGTGCCATTTTTGAACAATGGCATATAAAATGTTAGTTTACTAATTACAATGCATAATTCCAAACATATAAAATATCTATTGTAAATTTAATATATTATGAATATAATCTATACTCAAAAATATGTTTCCTTTGAGGAAGTATTTACTCCTAAATCCTTCATAATGTCTTGTAATGAAAATTTTAATTATCCAATTCATATCCCCTAAGAGTGTCGTAACCAAGAGAGCAGCAAGGACCGCTGTCTTATACCAGGATACCCCAGGTCAAGCACACAACTATTTCTTTGAGTTTTCAATCATAGGCACATCTGTGGCAAATCCTCCTCTACCTTCTCCTATCTAGATAGGGATGTATTTCATGGAAAATTCACAAAATTTCTACATTACCAAAATTCTAAGAAGTTCTTCTATACTAATAATCAAATTCTATCATAGGGAAATGTTTTCTAATCAGAGGTTTTTAAAATATTGGTTTAAAGGTATTTACTAAACATTCGATGATACCAATTGTATCTCCCTGACCCCAATTACCCATAGTCAGTGCATTATTTTAATACATTAGCATGATTACAAGGAATCAAGTCCCGAGGTATCGATCAGTTTAGCAGTATTAAAAAATTGATTACATAACTTAATGTTAAATCACTCTTTTTAGCATATAATATGACATTAATAATCCTTTAATAACACAATTTTCCCTTTTATTAACCCCTCATATAAATCTTAAAACACTTCTTGGGATCTGGGAAAAAGAAAACAAAAGAAAATGGTGAGCTTAGATGCTCAGAAAGGGTAAATAATTTAGCAGAAGCTATAACAATTTAAGGCAAGATATGTAATAAAAACAAAAGCCTTTTGACCATATAGTTGAACATAATATGGAGAAAATGAAGACAATATTTCCATATAAACATGAACACAAATATTTAACTTGTCGATTAATCACATGTGATAATTAATTTCATAATGGGGGAATGCCTAACTTTGGAAATCATTACCACATAGTCAAGTACTTGTTCCAAGACTGGAATTAATTTTTTTTCATGGCCTTAAGCCAAAACACTATTTTGTCTCAAGAGACCTATCTATGAATTGATGGGCTATAGCGGGCCCCACCATCCACTTACTTATTCCACTACATTCTTCATTCAAAACTGTTGAAACATAACATAAACTCTCATATTAAAACTAGCATAAGAAATATCAATACTTCACTATAATCAATGAAGGGTATAAAAATAGCACAATGACAGGGCTTATAATTTGCACATTTTTTAATGCATTTCTATTGTTTTAAACATCCCAAGATACCATTTTGAGCTTATATTTAACAATTTTGGATTTAAGAAGTATTTTAAGTTTAAATGCAAAAATGACCAAATTCTGCATTTTGGACAGATTTTCACTACAGGGGTATTTTGGTCATTTACAAAACAATATAAATCCAAATTTTATGATTAGAATTTTTTTAGAATCCTAATGTAATTTCCTTCAACTTTGTCTTCTGGACTAGGATCGGATTCGACCATCTTGAGGTCCAAACAATTCAATGAAGTTGAAGATTATTCAGGAACACCAAGAAAGCTTCCTAGAAATTTCATCCAGAAAAAAGAAGGTTCAGTGAAATATTCATAACTTGCTCAAAACGACTTTAATTGAGCTGATATTTTGTGGATAGACGGATAAGAAGCTTTGGAACATGTTTCATTAAGGAGGATACGCCTTAAATGGCCGTGTTCAGGGACATTAATTCATTACAAAACGGTGTTTTTCGGTTTGATTATTCTGACTGGACAGAATAAATTGTCAGAGGACATTGGCCATAACTCTCGGAATACCTGTCCCAATCTGCTGAGCTTTTGAGGGGACACGTAAAAGACAATTTTGCACAACATTCATGAAGGGAGGAACGCGTGATGAGGTCATTAATGGGGTCTAAAACGTTCCATCTTTCGGGGGTCGAATTCTGCCTATAAAAGGAGGAGAGCTCCTCCCCCTTAATCTATCCCATTCTCCACCCCATTCCTTCTGGGGAACCAAGGAGAATAACTTCTATGATATTTCTTTTATTTCTTTCATTTTAAAATGTCTCTCCTCTCCCACATTATCTCGCTTACCCCATCCATGGAGGGGTAGTTTCATTTTACTGATCGGAAAGAGGGGAGACTGGACGTATGTGTTGTGCTTGAGTTTTGTGATTGAAATGAATAAAATTTGTTCTTATTTCTTCTTCTGGTTACAATTCTTAATTCAGTATTAAATTCCGAATGCGGTTGTGTTAAGGTTTTTATTCTGAAATCATAAATTGCTTTGGTCGATGATCACATCTCCCTCCACCCAATTCTAATCTGTATACGGTGGAACATGATTAGGGTTGGGTGGTGATTTCTCGATGGTTGTCAAGAACGTGTGTAGGATTGTATGTTGAAATCTTGGTTTATTAGGGAACAACAATTCCAGGTCTGGGATTGCTCTAATTAATCAATAGACCATATACAAACCTAAACACATTGGAAGAAGGATATTCCAATCTAAGGGTTTAGAAAGGAAAATTCTCATCACATTTATCTGACTAAGGGAGAGAGAGGACTCGGTAGATAAATCTCTCTCTTACTAGTTTAAGGAAGAAGAAGAGATAAAATTTGGAAACCATGATGGCACAACACTAAGTCTAGCCGAACCAAATCCGATCACCGACTTTATAATTTGTTAAAATCAATCAATTTCTTTTGTTTGTTTCTCTTATAGTCATTCATATTAATTAAAACCAATCTTTTTAAGAAAACCAACAAAAAGTGACAACCTTGTTTTGTGTGCACTCCTCTTCGGGAGACTACCTAGGATCAACTGCTATACTATACTTAGGTAAATAAAATATTGTTTTGCCACGCCCCATGACAGGCGTGCGTCAAACTTGGCGCCGTTGCCGGGGAGGAAGTGCCACACCCTATTTGTAAATATTTGACTTTTTCAAATTTAAAAATAATTTTTTTTTAAAAAAAATCTTTTTTCCATGATGTTTTCAAATTCAAATTTTTATGCATGGGAAGATTACTCGTAGGTGCAATATCAAGAACCAGAAATTGATTATCGTGACCTCAATGATCGGGTTGAAAGGATTAGTAATAATTTGGATGATTTGGGTCGCAAAATGGAATGGGTATTGGACTATGTTCGTGCAATGATGGAGAAACCCGACCCTGAGTCAGAGAAAAAACCTGAGATAATGGTGGAAGAAATTTCACCAGTCATCATTGAAGAACTAGAAGAGGTAAATTTTGAGGTACCTGAAGACTCATTCATCATCACTCAACAAATTATACCCGAGATTGATGAAAAAGAAGATGACTTCCCTACTGAGCTACATGTGGGAGATCAACAAGAACATGATGAATTTTGGAATGAATGTGAGGAACTTATTGATCTTCCCAAGCCTTACAAACAAGAAGAGCCAACACCGCGGAAGGAAGACACCACCCAATTGGTGGAATTTGAAGTCAAGATGGAGGAGCCCGAATACCTCCCTCCATCCAGTGATAATCAAATCCAAGAGGCACATTCAAATAAAGAAGTGATTGAACCAGACCCAACTCAGGGAGAAGATCCTTCCATGAACTCTACCTTTTCTGATTTCATTCAATCTGATTTGAGCATCACTCCTTATAATTTTGAATTTTCAGATTTGGTCAATCCTTACATTGCCTTAGGAGAAGATGAAAAAGAATATGCACCTGTTGAGGAACATCTGGAGCTCCCTGAAGATATTGATCATCTACTTGAATAAGTCCATGAAGAGATACAAGTGGATATGCATGAAGAACCAAATCTAAAAGCTGCCTACCTTAAAAGGGAAGATTTTGAAATTAATATTTCAAATTTAAATGTTGAATCTCTCTTTGATTATTCTTTTAACGCAGCACATCTGGAGCAACCACTGGATTTTGAAGAAAAAGTTTCACAAGTAGAAACTGAAGAGGATGAGGATCCATTCTTCATCCTACCCCCGCCATGCAAGCTATACCACAGTACGAAGGGGGTGGATCTGGTGTACTCTATACATGGAGTCCTCCTCAATAAGGACAATGAAGCACAAGCTGGGAAAAGCCACATGTGGTGGTTCAAATCAAAGAAGCTACATCCACCATCAGACTTTGGATAACAGCTGGTACTGCCCACTGGAGGCAGTAAAAATTCAGGGCCCACTTGGGGGATCGTACCAAGACTTATCCCTTTCTTTCTAGGAATTTAGATTTCAATTTCCTTTTTTAGAAGTAGTTTAGCATTCATCCATTTCCTCCTTATCATTTTGAGCTTTAATGACATGATACTTGTTCTTAATTTTGAAATTTTCTTTTGTAGGATCATGATGGTATAAGGAAGCCCCAAAAATTTGTTAAAGGGGACTGAATCTTTATTTCAAAAGGGAGTTCATTTTTAAATTTTAAATTTTAAACTCCTTAAATTTTTTTGTCCAAAACTTTTTTTAAGCTTTAATGATAAGAATTGCATACCCAAACTTGAATTAATGTTTTACTCAACTTATCTAGAAGACATGAGTTTCTTAGGAATCTTTTGATGTCATGTTTTAGATTTCAATGTTAATGAGATTGAATGATTAAAATGGATAATTGGATGATTGAAGTGAAGCAAGGATATTGAAATAAGGACTCATGATTTAAGGGAATTTATTGATTCATGTAAATGAAATTTCCCTTCCATTTTACATTCTTTGAATTTATGAAATTCATGTGAATTAATTTGTTATTATTAATCATGCCATAAGTGATTGTCCAGTATCATATTCTCATTCCTGAGAGGATTTCTAGACCAAATATTTCCTATTTTATCTTGAGCATATTTCTTGAGTGATCTTGGGACGTACCACCTGCTAGAACTTGTATTGAAACATGTCAAAGCTATGACTATACAAAACCACATTTAAAATGATTGAGGCATCTCTTTGGCTAGCCACATTTTATCCTAAGATCCACCTTTACATTTATCCTTCGTAAGCCCTTAGATGCCATGAATTTCCTTATAGGTTTAAGCCACATTACAATCCAATTTTTCCTTACCTACCCGCAATTTTAGTATTTTTGCATGGTTATTTCAAGTTTGAGTGTGGGGGAAGGGCCTTTCGTGTGCGTTCCTTGGGATATGTATCATTTTTTGGTGGTGTAATGTGTGCGTCATCATTTTGGGCAATTTATTATTAGAAAATAGGGCATGAGCCATCATTTCATTATGATTCTTTCATTTCATCCGGTTCTCCAGAAAAAAAAAAGAAAAATAAAGTTGTGCCTTTCTGTAGCTTTACAAAAAAAAAGAAAATAAAGTTGTGCCTTTCTGGAGATTTACAAAAAAAAAAGAAAATAAAGCTGTGCCTTTCTGGAGCTTTACAAAAAAAACAGGGAGAACTTGGATGATATAATTCTTTGTAATCATTTATTGACTCATGACCCATGTCATTAAAAGGGGAGTGGTGCTGTGATTCACATTTCAAGGGGATTTGAGTGAGGTTCATCTTGTGTTTTCACTTGATTAATCATGAATTGTACTTAAGAGTCAAACCTCCTACTTCTGGCCTTAAATTATTTCAATAATTTACCCACCAACCCTAAGCCACAGAGTCATTTGAACCTTTATTGCAAGTCCTCATGATTTTATGTGTGTTTTGTCTTTACAAAGTGGAGAAAGTAGTTACTTTACAAGCCTATGGATAAGAAGCATGTTCTCATGATATCAGCATAACTCTACTATTAACTGTATCATGAGTGATGAGAGAAAAGATTCAAAAGTGAGGTAGGTCATGATTTGGCATGTTTAATAATAATAAATTGAGAAGCTTGAATGAATGAAAGGAGAAGCTTTATTATTTTTCAAAGGGGAAAAGTAAAATGCATGAATTGATTGTTTCTTTGAAAAATGGGAAATTAAATTTTTATTTTTTGTGGAACTGGAAAATTTGATTGGTCATTGATAATAATTTGATTTTATTCCATTTGAAATTTAAATATTGGTTACATTGGTGCCCTTTGAATTCCATGATGAGATTTTATGCTTGAGGACAAGCATGGTTTAAGTGTGGGGGAATTGACAGGGCTTATAATTTGCACATTTTTTAATGCATTTCTATTGTTTTAAACATCCCAAGATACCATTTTGAGCTTATATGTAACAATTTTTGATTTAATAAGTATTTTAAGTTTAAATGCAAAAATGACCAAATTCTGCATTTTGGACAGATTTTCACTACAGGGGTATTTTGGTCATTTACAAAACAATATAAATCCAAATTTTATGATTATAATTTTTTTTTAGAATTATAATTTAATTTCCTTCAACATTGTCTTCTGGACCAGGATCGGATTCGACCATCTTGAGGTCCAAACAATTCAATGAAGTTGAAGATTATTCAGGAACACCAAGGAAGCTTCCTAGAAATTTCATCCAGAAAAAAAAAGGTTCAGTGAAATATCCATAACTCGCTCCAAACGACTTTAATGGAGATGATATTTTGTGGATAGACGGATAAGAAGATTTGGAACAAGTTGCATTAAGGAGGCCATGCCTTAAATGGCCGTGTTCAGGGACATTAATTCAGTACAAAACGGTGTTTTTCGGTTTGATGATTCTGATTGGACAGAATAAATTGTCAGATGAAATTGGCCATAACTCTCGGAAGACTTGTCCAAATCCACTGATATTTTGAGGGGACACGTACAAGACAATTGTGCACAACATTCATGAAGGACCGAACGCGTGATGAGGTCATTAATGGGGGATAAAACGCTCCATCTTTCGGGGGTCGAATTCTGCCTATAAAAGGAGGAGAGCTCCTCCCCCTCAATCCATCCCATTCTACACCCCATTCCTTCTAGGGCACCAAGGAGAAGAACTTCTATGATTTTTATTTTATTTCTTTTATTTTAAAATGTCTCTCCTCCCCCGCATTATCTCTCTTTCCCCATCCATGGAGGGGTAGTTTCATTTTACCGATCGGAAAGAGGGGAGACTGGACGTATGTGTTGTGCTTGAGTTTTGTGATTGAAATGAATAAAATTTGTTCTTCTTTATTCTTCTGGTTCCAATTCTTAATTCAGTATTAAATTCCGAATTCGGTTGTGTTAATGTTTTTATTCTGAAATTATAAATTGCTTTGGTCGATGATCACATCTCCCTCCACCCAATTCTAATCTGTATACGGTGGAACATGATTAGGGTTGGGTGGTGATTTCTCGACGGTTGTCAAGCACGTGTGTAGGATTGTATGTTGAAATCTTGGTTTATTAGGGAACAACAATTCCAGGTCTGGGATTTCTCTAATTAATCAAGAGACCATATACAACCCTAAACACATTGGAAGGAGGATAGACCAATCTAAGGTTTTAGAAAGGAAAATTCTAATCACATTTATCTGACCAAGGGAGAGAGAGGACTCGGTAGATAAATCTCTCTCTTACCAGTTTAAGGAATAAGAAGAGATAAAATTTGGAAACCATGATGGCACAACACTAAGTCTAGCCGAACCAAATCCGATCACCGACTTTATAATTTGTTAAAATCAATCAATTTCTGTTGTTTGTTTCTCTCATAGTCATTCATATTAATTAAAACCAATCTTTTTATGGAAACCAACAAAAAGTGACAACCTTGTTTTGTGTGCACTCCTCTTCGGGAGACTACCTAGGATCAACTGCTATACTATACTTAGATAAATAAAATATTGTTTTTCCATGCCCCACACAACCACAGTCAATTACATCATAACTCATTTGATACAATATGTAATATTATGTTACAATAAATCAAACTTAATCAATAATAATATCCAGTAAAGAATGTTGACATAGTTGAAAATGACCTGTAAAACCTTTTGTGAGAAATATCCCCTTTTTTAAATATTTAAATGTCACACATTTGTAAAGGAATTAATCTAAAATAATTTTTTTCATAAATTTTCCCATACCAAAATGAATATTTTTAAAGGAATTACCATTTTAAGAAAATCATGTCCATATAAATAAATCTTTAAAACCAGTTCAAAAACAAGGAAATTAATGAGAAAGATTTAGAAGAATAAATATTGATATCATTTAAAATGGTGTTTTTATTTAAAAGTACCATAATATAATAATTTTTAAAAATATTTTACGAAAAATTTACATGGATAATAAATATGTCCCAGAAAATACATACACATAAATAATCTCGAATAATAATGAGATTGAGGAATTAACCCTTACCTTGCACTTTCCTTTGGTCGAGGGTACATTTGATCTCCTGTATAATGACCATAATATGTTATTAAATTATACTAAATACATATTCATATTTACTATCTCATAAAATAATAATTTATGACTTTATATTAGCCATTTAATAATTTTTTCCTTATTAAATTAACATTTTGGATAATAATCACTTTCTTTATCATACGTGTTTTAACTTGTTATTCTTGATTTTATCATTTTTATCACGATTTAAATACAGATAGAATATAAAAAATTATTTATATATAAAATATATTTAGAATATAAATATGTATAATATATTGATATATGAAATGGAAAACACCGTTTATGGAGATGGCAGGCCATAGGTACACATAAACGTTGTTTCTGTTTTCAAATCGTATTGAAAAAAAGTAAGTGAATAAGATTAATGTAAGTACAAACATATATATATCTATCTAGAAGAATTATTATTTAATATATTAAATAATTATTAATAATTTATATTTCTATAATAATCATTAAATTGTGAACCTGGAATAGAATCTCATTACGTCATGGAGACGGTAAGCAGTACAAACACACGAGTGAAATTATCAATTTCATAATTATTAAATTTTATGGAATTGGATTGTATATTAATTATTAATAGAAATTATCATGTTATTTTAATTATTTATAACCATATTACTCATCATTATATCCATCCAAATAAAATTATGTTGAATAAAAAATTACACCACGGTGTAGAGACGGTAAGCCGTACGTATGCACGCATTCTAACATAATCATTCATAGGATGGATAGAATAATGAGTATAGTTGTACCATATTTATAATAACATCATAGTATGTAGAATGTACTGGGGTTATTTTAATATAGAAATAACATAGAAATATAAAGTCGAAGAAGAAAAGAACATTGAAAGCGGTGATAAAATAATTAACTATTCTTTGAGTGTTTCCTTTTGATTTGAACTAAAGGGCTCCTTAGGTTGGATTATTTCTCGAAGGAAGGCCTCTTGGTTTAATTGAGGGATGTTTGGAGGATATTTTGACCGGGCTTGGAGGATCCAAATTGCTTGAAGGTGTGATTTTGAGAGAAGAGAATGTACCTTTTTATAAGAGAGGTGAGGGTCACTTTAGGAAAAGTTTGAAATTTTATTTTATTATAAAATAATATTATATTTATAATTGATCCAAATTGAAGTATTTCAAATCTAAGATAGGTATTGGTCTAAATACTCTCAACCAATAGGTTTTAGACATGTTAAGTCACCTTATAAACCCTATCATTTAGATTTAACTTTTAGTTTAATAGTTTAACTTTTACCATGTCCTCTTGTATTATTATAATAAATTGATAATAAACATACTATAAAAAACAAGAGAACCTAAAGTGGCTCGTTAATGACATATATATATATATGTATTTTGGCCAACCCTATAACTTTATCCCTGTTATATTATTTAATAATATAGTATTTTTTTGAATCTCATTTATGTAAATTTTGAAAATATTTTGTATTTGTTATTTTCCAAAATAATAAAAAGTTTATTACATAAAAAAATGCCTTAAATCTACCCTAACCAGTCATATTCAACTATAAAATTAGTTTATGTTATCAAAAGCCTCAATTTACATATATTTTTATATTTATGATATCAATTATTTTAATCATTCATTAATAAGGTAATCACGGCATCATCATTGTGTCATAAATAAATTTAATTATTTAAGGTCTTAAAATTATAAATAAACTACCATGATGTAGAAAATAATTTTATCTTTCTAATGAATATTTATGGATGAATTTATCTTATGTATAACACTATATTAAAAATAGTTTTGTTATTAAACATTGAATTTAACACTTTTAACACTTCTTTAAATAAAATAATAATAAATGTCCTAATATATTCCATGTGGGAAAAAAGGATCTTATTTTATTCCTAATATTGATTTTGGCCAAAAAAAACATTTATCCACTAGAATTAGGATATTTGTTAGGTAATTATAATATCATCTTTACTTTTAATCACCCTATTTAATTTTAATCGTGGCAAATAAAACTCAAATGATACTATTCACCAAAAATTATTTTCATCTTAGTGAACAAAATTTTATCTACTGATTTCAACCATGTCACTTAGATTTTTTAAATTCAATTCACATAAGCAGTAGAATTACATTTTATGCAAATTTGTAAATGTTCCTAGAAGGTGGGTAATAGATGTTATAAAGTCTAATAAAATATTATACATCTATTATTATTATAAAATGAATCCAATGAATTAAATTAAACATATATATCTATTATATATATATTTTTTCTTAAAATAAATTTCAATAACATAAATAATTATTTAACTAATGATTCGGTTTTAAACAATAACATAGTGTTTTTCACTATTCATCAAAATTGAATATTTTCAGAAAAAATACCAAAAATTCACACTATGATAATTTTGATATTTAAAATTAAAAAATGAATTCTATTTTACCAAATTCAAAATATATAAATTAAATTAATTAATTTATAATTAATTCTCACTGTCAAAACCAAAAATCTGTTTTTAAGTAAAAACTATCAAAAGATTGACATTTATTTTTGTCAAATTTAAATGTGAAATTACTTATAATGACTTGAATTATATTAAATGATAAAAATATAATCTCATTATACTTCCAAACCATTCATTTGCATAATTTTACACAATAAATTAATTCTATTATAAAAGTATTTTTTAAAATTATAATGTAGTATTTTTCAATATTCATAAAAATAAGAATGTTATCCAAAAAATATGAAAAATTTATCCAAAATAATTTTATATTTCACAATTCTAGTTAATACTATAATTTCATTAAAATTAATATATAAAAGTGTCAAATATTTTTTTCAAAAAGGGTTCTCCATTAAAAGGTGGTAAATTTTTATTTTTTAAAAAATAATTCTTTTATCTGAAAAAATGAATTTGATCTTATATTATGTCTAAAAAACACATAATATAGATTTTAAAATTATATGGATTATACAAAATTCAAAATTCAGTTAATAATATTCATAGACACTTTTTGAATATCTAGTTTGGTATGTCATGGTGCACTCGAACTTGGTGTCGTCTGTAGAGCTTGTTATTGAATTACATTGAAGAGATAATGTACTATGAAATCATAGGGTGTTAAATTTTTCTATCAGGTTACTACATGGGTTTTCAAAATAGGATTCACCAGACCTAAATGTTTTCTCGATTCACCTTTTGGTTTCTTAGAAGCACAAGACTCACCCTCTTCAAGATATAGCTTCACACACATCACTGTAATAAATTCAGTATAGAAGTCAGAAGGTGAATGTTCAGGTGTGAAGTGAGAGAGAGAGCAGTGTCCAAGGGAGTTTAGAGGTAAATGAGTATAGTAGATCGATTTAAATTTATATCATTTTGGGATTTTGAAATTGCATAATCATAAAATCGGTAATCATGTTCAGTAGAATTAATGAAATAATGATGTTTGATAAAAACATAAATTATATAAAATCAGTGAGTCATCAGTGGCAGTAAGAAATACATTATAAAACACTAATATTGTTATCATGATAACGGTGTCGGCATGATAATGGTGTCAACATGATAATGGTGTCTGCAAGACACGGTGTCATCATAGCAACGGTTTCAGGATGACAATGGTGCCAATATGACTACATCATTGAAAATGATCAAAGGGAAGGAAACACAATGTCTTACTGATTGATCATTATTAACTCATTTTTGATGTTTTTCATTCTTTCATTGTTCAATGGATTTGTGAATATGTCACCAAGCTGATATAATATGTCAAAAAATTATAAAGTGATATTACCCTTTTGATAGTGATCTCTAAAAATGCCTTGTCTTACATCAATAAAGTCCCAGAAATTTCAAGGAAACTTTTTTTCTTAAATTATTTGGAATATTACGAGTTTGTAGTTTTTGACGGTGCCTGATTTCGTGGCCTTGTGTGACCGGAATCAACTTCTAAAGTTTTTTTCGGGTACATTCAGTAAACATATGTTTGGGTTTTTCTATCTTTTGAACCGGTGCTCGGAATAGAAATCTGAGGGCACTGATGAACTCGCAGCGTTGATATTCTCTTAAGGGGATTTTTACCGCAATTGCATTTTATGCGGGTTGAAAGTTATATTTTGAGAATTCATAGAAAATTAAATAAAATTTTTGTATTATACACTCTTATTTAATAGGTGGTTATTTCTTCCAAAGGTGAGTTGGGGTGCGGCCCACACCCCACATAACCTCCCTTGAGATGATTTAGTGTGCTGGGGCCCAGACGAACCCAAACCCTTTCACCTCCCCTCAACTCCCTTTAACTCCTCTTATGTTTTGACACCTCCCCTCATTAATGATGGAGCCTCTCCACCTCCCAACTCTCATGAATGTGCCAACTCTTGAGATCAATTAATGCCACTTAATTAATCGTGTTTTGAATTTATTTGAAATGGATAGTAAGTTTATAATTTTGGAAAAGCGTATTATTTCATTTTCCTTGGAAAGTATTCGAAGAGATTTGGGGAGAAAATCATAGTAGATCTTTGTTCATCCTCTCCAGCGAAGAACATTAGGAACACGATCATCTTCCTCCACTTCTTCAACAGGGGCAAGAAAGGAGGCAACACCCCAACGAACGCTACCTACCTTCCTCTTCCTCCGACGTTGATGGAATGACACTATCATCCGCGATGCCCATCCACCGTGACACTCATCTTCCACGGATCGACTACGTTAAACCTCTTATATGAGGTTGGGGTTTTGTATAAATTCTAAGAGAATAAATTATATTGTTCTTGTTGAATTCTTTGGAATGTCTTAGACCATCTTATATCGCTTAACTCGGAGGGCGCGAGCCGAATGAACACGGTCCGACGAAACTCCATTGATCCTTGTTTTTATTCGCGATGGAGGCAGGGATGGAAGAGGCGACGACGACCGAAGGTGGTGGAGACAATGACGTCTGCGCGCCAACCCGTTAGAGGACCGCGACACCAGGTGCCGCATGGGCGGAGGAGATCACGACCTATATACGGGCCGCTCGGCCGAGGAAGAACTGACTGGTCTCTCGACCGGCTAGGCTAGAAAAACAGGCCTGCTAAAGCCAACCGGCTGGAGAAACATGGCGCCTCATGGCGCCGAGCTAAGAAGAACCATGGCTTGTGCTTCTGTGGGCCGCTTCGGTGGGGGAACCTACCAACAGGCAGCCGACTGGGTTAATGAAGGCTGCGACACCCGAAGATGCCGCGTGGAAGAACAGCGGCCCGCCCATGTAGGCCGCCCGCGCCGGAGAAAACCGGATGACTTCGGCTGGCCGGGCAGGAGGGGCGGCACCGCCATTTTGGAAAACCATGGGGGGCGTCCCCCGCTTTTCTCATCCAGATGGCCGAGACACGGCCATCCGCGGGCCGGGCCGCGCACCCCCGGTCCAGGTCGTGCCCTGTCGGGCCCGCCGCGCTATGTCGGGCCAGGTCGCGCCCCACTGAGCCGGGTTGTTCCCCACCTGGTCTTGCCCACCCCTTATCTAGGTCAGACCCACCGATCTAGGATTGGCCGACATGCCAGCACACCGGGCTTGACGGCCTGGGCCCATTGCTCATAAATACGAATAACTTCTTGATCGTGCATCTGATCGACGTGCCGTCTGCAGTAATGGAAACCTTAGGATGAGGCGGTATTTTTGCGATACTCTAAGTGATTTTTGAACAAATTTGGAAAATGGCCGGGTTGGAACGAACATAATTCCAACCGAGCCCCTGGAATGAAAAATCAAAAAACTTTCAGACTGGGCGTCTGATTGATGCATTGTCTATCACATTGGGTTTCTTTTGATGAGACGAAACTTCAGGATACATCAACTCTGGACTTTGTGACAGTTGATTTATTGACCCCCTTTGCTCGAGGAGCGGACCCTCCAGGAATCGAGCGTGCTATGTGCGGGAACCCTAGAGCTGGCTGCGACTACGTCGAATACTGTACTGGAATCCTCCGAGGGTTCGACAGTGACGACTACCATACTGGAATCCTCTGTGGGTTCGATGATGATAACTACAATTCCTATATCCTGTGTGGGTCCGACAGTTTGACCTTTATACTTGTATCATGTGTGGGTCTGACAGAGTAGCTGGTCTTGTATCCTGTGTGGGTCTGACAGCTTAGCTGAATCAGTGACTACATCTGATCATTACTTTCACTGTACGAAAGATGTATACCTATGTGAGTTGAGACATTACTTTAAATCAATATCATCGATGTCATTGACTTTAATTCATGTGTGGAATGTGTTGTTCTTAGGCTCAAGAGTTGGAGCCAAATTGAGATTGATAACTTAGGTATATGTATGGGCATATACCTAAGTAGGGTTGATTGATACCTCATGGTTGTATCTTTCTTATGTGGTTTATCCTTTGTGCATTCTGGGAGATTTCCAGGGGTCTCGGGGACCCTACTGAGTATCTTTATACTCACCCCTACACGGGCTATGCCTGCACCTCGTTGTGTTTGATGCACACGACAGACAACGTTAACGGAGGCATAGAGTGGGCCAGGACAAAATGGTACCCAGAGGTGGACCACATGGTGGGACGGTACATAGAGCTGACCGATAGACATGGGGTGATGAGGTGGACATATGTACCTACCCTTCAGGTAGGATACTCGGAAGACGTTCCAGGAGCTGCCATTTTCAGATGTTGTCCCTTTTTCAGTTTTTCTTGCTTTCCGTTGTACCTGTACTTTACTATTGGGCTTGTATTTTCGACCCCTTTACTTTCAACACTACTTTTTTATATAATATTCACTTAGTGATTACTTCATGTTGCGTACTCTGTTGTGTTTGTTTACTTTCATAAAGGAAATGCCTTCCCAGCTCAGTGTTTTACGCCTTTGGTGCTAGTCTCCAGCCCCTGGCCTATCGAAGTCGGGCTTGGGGTAGTCACAACACGGGCCCTGAGGATGGGTCGTGACAAATTGGTATCAGAGGAGTCGGTTCTACCGTAGAACTCAGGACTCTGATCATTTTTTCTGTGAAGAAATAGTGTTAAGAGTATTGAGTGTGGTTTTAAGTCCAGGGAGCCCATTGTTAGTGTGGCGGCTGATGTATCCATACACCAGGACCCTGACCTCTGATTTCTAACTCAGTACACGAAAACACTGATTGCGTGTGTTCTTCCTTTCAAAAGTTCTCTTGGTGATTACTTTGTGTCAGCTCACCAGGTATACTCTTTGACTGTGGCACACCATTTTCTTTTCAGGATGACCCCACGAAGGCAGCCAATTGGGGTTCTGAGTTACGTATGAGATGGTAGCCCACCATGTGATGAGGCCTTGGTGCAGGGCCCCATCACAGCATAGGTACCAGCAGCACCTCTACCCACTGGACCACAGATAACATCAGCTCCCGCAGAAGAGAGTGCACACCGCCTTTGTAAGTTTCATGAGTTTCAAGGACAGAGGCCACCCAGGTTCCGTAGAGAGACGGACCCACAAGAATCTAAGGATTGGATGGAGGCTTTCGTCAGTGTTTTCAGATTTGGAGGGACACCAGCCAAACTTATGGTGATCCTTGTTGTGAGTCTCCTGCACGCAGCAGTAGGTAGATGGTGAAGCCTGATACTCCAGGTGCATGATGAGGCATCTTTACTATGGACGGACTTCGAGAGTCTCTTTTGCTAGAAGTTTGTTCCATCCACCTTTCGTGCGGTGCGAATTTAGGAGTTACTACATCTGTGGTAGGGCAACATGAAAGTATCTCAGTACTCAGCGAGTTTTACTAGCCTCTCACGCTACTCCACGGATATGGTTCGGGACCCGTTCATCATGGCCTGGACCTTCGAGAAGGGACTCAGGCACAAATTCAGAGCTTCGACTATTCCCTTCAGTATTCCGACGCAGGAGGGGGAGCTGGAGAGAGACCGTCTAGTGGAGAGTTTTCTTCCTGAGTAGACACCAGTAGCGAGACCCACCACAGGGCGACACGAAGCGGAGTCTTCTGTAGCTGGCGGTAGATAGATGTCACAGAGGTCCAAGGTGACTAGGCCATCAGGAGGGTGATCTGGGGATATAGGTTCAGTTGTGTGGGGAACACGAAACAGAGCCAGTCTTACGAGGAGCAGGTAATGATATGCATGCGGCGGGCAGGGCCATATGGCTCGTGACTGCCTGACCCGCCATGCAAACGATCAGAAGACAGTAGAGGGACCTCCTTGGCAAGGGAAGAGGTTTGACCATGGTGGTCCATCAAGAGCAGGCGGATGAGGCAGAGGAGCTGGCCGAGCAGCGGGTGGTGGACGACATTTCGAGCCACTACTACCACCACCACCAGGAGGTCTACCCCGACCACAGGGAGCTGGTAAACAGTGACGGGGTTAGCTCTAGGCAGTCGAGGCCTACAACCACGGCTCACCTTAGATGATTCGAGGTACTATCTATGTCTACTCCACCCTTTCTGCAGTACTTATAGACATAGGTGCGAGTCATTCCATTATTTCCGCTGCCCTTTTTCAGAGCTCAGAGATTCCGATGGAGCCGTTGACTTGGTTATTATGGCAAGAGACTCCTACGAGAGAAAACCCGACAACCATGCATCGGTGCTGGTAGTGTGAGCCTACTCTTGGAGGTGAGAGATTTAGCTGAGATCTTCTTGTATCAGCGTCTAGGCCTTACGATGTCATATTGGGTATGGACTGGTTAACTACAGTTCATGCTCATATCGACTGCATTAGGCGTAAGGTGCGGTGTGTCCGCACGGAAGGGACAAGGTTCACCTTCACTGGCATGAAGGGAGCCTTTGGCAGCACAGGATGGACTTATACATAGGAGAGTACATCCGATCACACATCATTTGTCAAGTCTTATCCTTGAAGTGGTTGATGTGCAAAGTCTGAGTTTTCCTGTGGTGGTGGATTAGTTTGTGTATGTTTTTCCTAATGACATCCTAGGACTACCTCCTCGTAGATAGGTAGACTTCTACATAGATCGGTACCCTAGGACAACACCAATATCTACTCCATCATATCGGATGGCTCCCACTGAGCTTTGTGAGCTGCGGGTATAGCTGTAGGACCTTTAGGGAAGGGGATTCATCTGACCTAGGGTTTCACCCTGGGCTTCTCTGATTTTATTTTTCCAAGAAAGAGGATGGGAACTTGGGACTGTGTGTTGACTATTGTCACCTGAATCATGTGACTGTGAAGAACAAGTACCCACTTTCGAGGATTGACAACCTCTTTGATCACCTCAAGGGAGCATGATGGTTCTCGAAGATAGACTTCAGGTCAGGCTATCACCATCTCATTGTTTGAGACAAGGATGTGAAGAAGACGACCTTCAGGTGTCGGTATGGCCACTACGAGTTCTTGGTTATGCCCTTTGGCGTATCCAATGCACCAGTAGTGTTCATGAGTCTCATGAACATGATATTCTAGCCTTATCTCGATCGATTTGTCGTAGTCTTCATCGACGACATACTGATTTACTCCACTACTAAAGAGGAGCATGCCTACCACTTGCGGGTAGTACTGGACACACTCCGAGAGCACCAGCTTTATGATAAGCTCTCTAAGTGCCAATTTTGAATTCAAGAGGTTCACTTCTTGGGACATGTCATCTTGGAGGCTGTGGTAGTAGTGGATCTCATGAAAATCTATGCAGTACTTGCTTGGGAGCCACCCATGAGTGTGACAGAGGTGCGGAGTTTCCTAAGTCTGGATGAGTACTATCAGAGATTTGTGACAGACTTCTATAGAGTTGAAGCACCGCTTTCAGCTTTGACAAAGAAGGGCAAACCCTTCATGTGGTCGGAGAGATTTCAGCAGAGCTTTCAGGAGCAAAGGTAGAGATTGACCAGTGCTCCCATCTTGAGGCTACCGGAGGAGGGCGTAGGGTACGTAGTTTACTGTGACGTATTAGGGACCGGACTTGCGTGTGTCTTGATTTAGGAGTGATCATTGATCACGTATGGATCACATCAGTTGAGACAACACGAGCAGAACTATGCTACCTATGACCTGGAGTTAGCAACCGTGGTATTCACCTTGAAGATGTGGTGGCACTATCTAATGGGTGGGGGTCTTACAGTCTACTCTAACTACTAGAGTCTCAGCTACATCTTCTCGCAGAAGGACATGAACTTGAGACACCTATTTTTTCTCGAGTTCCTCCAGTACTATGACTTCGAGATAGTCTATACTCATGGGATGGGGAATGTTGTAGAAGATGCTCTTAGCAAGAGATCGGGAATTCAACTGCTAGGAGAGGCAACAGAGCAGCTAGCCGCGTTATAGATATCCCTTGTGGATAGAGATGGAGCAGCTTTTCTTCAGTCTCTCATAGTCGTTCCTCTACATACTCAATGAGTCTGAGAGGCACAGAGTAGGGATGTTGACTATGAGATGCGACATGCTCCGATATCCATAGGGTAGGAGCCTGATGGATTTTCTGAAGGAGGGGAGCACGTCATCCTCTTCAGGGGACATACTATGGTACCGGTTGCACTACAAGAGGAAGTACAGAGGGAGTTTCACACTTCCCCTCTAATGATACATCTATGAGTGGTGAAGATGTATCAGGATCTCAGACCATAACACTGGTGATCGGGTATGAAGAAGGTTATAGTAGAGTTTGTTTCATGATGCCTCACTTGTCAACAAGTGAAGGCAGACCACCAGGTACTAGCAGACATGTTACAACCCTTAGAGGGCTCATAGTAGAAGTGGGACAAGATATCTATGGATTTAATGAAGGGGATTCCACGTACATCCATAGGTCATGACTCTATCATGGTGATCATAGACCGACCCACCATGTTGGCCCACTTCCTACTGATCAGAGAGTAGGGCTCAGTAGAGAGTTTTGGATTCCTCTACATTGAATAGATCGTACAACTTCATGGTGTACCATCGACTATCGTCTCCGATCAAGATGCGCATTTCACTTCCCAGGTATGGAAGGGGTTATAGGAGGCTTTTGGGATGCAGCTTCGCTTGAGAACTGCCTTTCATCCTCAGACGGATGGCCAGAGTAAGAGGACCATTCTGTCTTTCAAGGACAAGCTCTGTTCATGTGTCCATGAATTTGGTCACAGCTGGGAGGATCACTTACCCTTGGTGGAGTTTGTGTACAACAACAGCTATCACTCCACCATGGGTATGGCACCGTACGAGGCACTGTATGGCCGACCTTATAGATCACCTCTATACTGGACTGACCCCAGGGAGTCAGCACATGTAGGACCAGAGATGGTGCAGGCTACGATGGAGAAGGTGTAGGTCATCCAGTAGTGGATGATGACTGCACATAGCAGACAGAAGTCCTATGCTGATAGGAGACGGAGACCACTGGAGTTCGAGGATGGTGACCACGTCTTCCTACGGGTCTCACCCCGATGAGTTCTACGGTGATTTGGCTGAGGTAGAAAGTTATCTCTGTGCTTTATCGGTCCATTCCAGGTCCTAAGCAGAGTAGGAGATGTGACTTACCGCCTGTCCCTTCCACCTCAGTTGCACTGGGTGCACGACAGCATTTACATATCTCAGCTGAGGAGATACGTTCATGACCCATCCCACATCATTGACCATGGGGAGATGGACATTGATGACGGTGAAACTTTCACGGAGGTCCTGGTGGAGATCGTGGATCGATAGGTGTGGGTCCTACATTGATGGTCGATTTCTCTAGTGTGCATTCGCTGGCAGCACGGGAACCTCCAGGAGAGCACATGGGAGCGGGAGGCTCAGATGCATGCTTAGTACCACCATGTGTTTCCCTAGTGTGTGTTTTCGCTTTATAGGGGAATAAAGCCATGAGGTGGGGATAATTTAAAGACATGGGAATTTCAAGGGATTTTTTTTTCTTAATTTTTTTGGAATATTATGAGTCTGTAGTTTCTGACGGTGGCTGATTCTGAGGCCTGGTGTGACCGGAATCAATTTCTAAATTTCTGTTCGGGTACGTTTAGTAAACGTATGTGCGGGGTTTTTTATCTTTTTCACCGGTGCTCAGAATAGAATTCTGATGGTACTGATGAAATCGCAGTGCCGATATTCTCTTAAGGGGACCTTTATCACAATTGCGTTTTATGCGGGTTGAAAGTTATATTTTGGGAATTCGTAGAAAATTAAATAAAATTGTTATATTGTTAAATTTTATTTATGTGGTGGTTATTTCCACCAAAGGGGAGTTGGGGTGAGGCCCACACCCCACATAACCTCCCTTGAGAGGATTTAGTGTGGTGGGGCCCACAAAAACCCAAACCCTTTCATCTCCCCTCAACTCCATTTAACTCCTCTTATGTTTTGACACCTCCCCTCATTAATGGTGAAGCCTCTCCACCTACCTCCTCTCATGAATGTGCCAACTCTTGAGATTAATTAATGCCACTTAATTAATCTAGTTTTGAATTAATTTGAAATGGATGGCATGTTTATAATTTTGGAAAAGCCTATTATTTAATTTGCCTTGGAAATTATTCTAAGAGCTTTGGGGAGAAACTCTTGGTGGAACTTTGTTCATCCTCTCCAATGATGAACACGAGGAACATGATTGTCTTCCTCAACTTCTTCAAACAGGGTGAGTAAAGAGGTGACACCAAAACGAACGCTACCTACCTTCCTCTTCCTCAGATGTTGACAGAACAACACTGTCATCTGCGACGCCCTACCTCCGCGATCCTTGTCTTTCGCAGCTCGATGACGTGAAACCTCTTATAGGAGGTAGCGGTTTTGTATAAATTCTATGTGAATAAATTATCTCATTCTTGTTGAATCCTTTGGAATGTCTTCGGCCATCTTCTATCGCTTAACTCTGAGGGTGCGTTCCGAACGAACACGGCCTGACGAACCTCCGTTGATCCTTTTTTTTATACATTATGGAGGCGATGATGGAAGAGGCGGTGACGACTGAAGGCGGCAGTGAAAACGATGGCCACGCGCCGACCCGTTAGAGGACCGCAACACCGGGTGCCCCGTGGGCGGAGGAGACCGCAGCCCACAACCGGGCTGCTAAGCCAAGGAAGAACTGACTAGTCTCTCGACCGGATGGCCTGGGTGAACATGTCGTCCACAACCGACCGGCTAGAGAATCGTGGAGCCTCATGGTGTTGCACTGTAGAGAATCGCGTCCTGCGCTTCTGCGGGCCGCTTCAGTGGGTGAACCGACTGGCTGGTGGCTGTCAGGGTTGAAGAAGGATGCGACACCTGAAGGTTCCACATGGAAGAACAGTGGCCTGCTCGTGCGGGCCACCCACGCCAGAGAAGACCGGCCGACTTCGGCCAGCCAGGCGGGAGGGGTGGCACTAGTCGGTGCCGCCATTTTGGAAAACTGAGGGAAGGGGGTGCCCCCCACTTTTCATGGCCAGGTGGCCGAGCCACGTCCATCTGTGGGGCGGGTCGTGCCTCACCAGGCCGGTCCGGGCCACGCTTATCCGAGTCGGGCTGCGCCCCACCGGTCCGGGCTGACCCCATAGCTAGGTCGGACAAACCGAGCCAGGACGGTCCGACCCGCCAGCCCACCGGGATTGACAGGTCGGGCCCGTTTTTGTTAAATACGAATAACTTTATGACCGTGTGTCCAATCGATGCTCCATCTGTGGCACTGGGAACCTTAATCAAATGAGTTCCATTTTGATACTCTAAGTGAGTTTTGGAAAACTATGGAAAATGGCCGGGTTGGTATGAGCGTTATTCCAACCGAGCCCCTGGAACGGGAAAAGCAATAAATTTTCGACCGGGTGTCTGATTGACGCATCATCTCTCGCATTGGGTTTATTTTGATGAGATTTAACTTTGAGATACATTAACTCTGGACTTTTTGACAGTTGATGTATCAACCCCCTTTTCTCGAGGAGTGGACCCTCCCGGAATCGAGCATGCTGTGTGCGGGAACCCTAGAGCTGGTTGCGACTGCATCGACTACTGTATTAGAATCCTTTATGGGTTCGACAGTGATGAATACCATACTGTAATCATCCCTGGGTTCGACGATGATGACTACTGCTCTTGTATCTATTGTGGGTCCGGCAGTTTGACCTCTGTACTTGTATCCTGTGTGGGTCCAACAGAGTTGCTGGTCTTATATCCAGTGTGGGTCTGACAGCTTATCTTGTCTTGTATCCTGTGTGGATCTGACAGCTTAGATGAATTAGTGACTACATTTATCATCTCCATCACTATACAGATGATATATATCTGTGTTATCTGAGTCTTGAATTTCAATCAATATCATCGATGTGATTGACTTTACTTCCTGTGTGGAATGTGTTGTGCTTGGGCTCGAGAGTTAGAGCCAAATTGAGATTGATAACTGAGGTATATGTATGGGCACATACCTAAGCAGGGTTGGTTGATACCTCGTGGTTTTATATTTCTTCTTTGGTTTATCCTTTGGGGATTCTGGGATATCTTCAGGGGCCTCGAGGTCCTTACTGAGTATCGTTATACTCACCCCTGCACGGGCTATACCCGCACCTCGTTGTGTTGGATGCAGATGACGGACAACGTTGACAGAGGTAAAGAGTGAGACATGATTGGACAGTACCTAGAGGTGGACCACACAACGGGACAGTACATGGAGAAGACCGATAAACGTGGAGTGAGGAGATGGACATCTGTACCTACCCTTCATGTAGGATGCTCGTCGGATGTTCCAAGAGCTACCCTTTTTAGATGTTGTCCCTTTTTTAGTTTTTCTTGATTTCCGTTGTACCTGTACTTTACTATTGGGCTTGTATTTCCGACCCCTTTACTTTCAACACTACTTTTTGTATACAGTATTTACTTAGTGTTTACATCATATTGCGTACTTTGTTGTGTTTGTTTAATTTCATAAATGAAATTCCATCCTAGATTAGGGATTTACGCCTTTGGTGCTAGTCTTCCGCCCTTGGCCTATGGATGGTGGGATTGGGGTAGTCACGACACGGGCCCTGAGGACGGGTCATGAAAAATGTGTTTATTTGTAGAATGATAAACTTGGTTCTTCGAAATGTTAATAGTGATTGTATTGTCACATTTTATAGTTACAAGTCTCAACAGATATCAAAAGTCTAGAAGAGAATGTTTCACCCAAAAAAGCTCCGCACAATATCTATCAGAATCTATTTATGTAGCTTTAGAAGTAGATAATAAAACAGAGTTTTGTTTCTTATTACACCTTGAAACCAAATACTTTCACAAAAAGTGACATGTCATAGAGGTTCTTTTTTTATCAATATTTTATCCTCCAAAATCAGCATCAGAATAAATCACTATATTAAATTAGTTTCCATTGGTGTAAACCAAACCTAAATTGATAGCATGTTTGAGGTATTTGAATTTTTTTGACATCATTCAAGTGAGAATCATTAGGAATAGTCTGAAAACGAGTACACATACGCACACTAAACATAATATCTATTCTACTAGAAGTTAATCAAAGACACATCCAATCATTCCTATGTAAGTGGTTTGATTAATAGATTTACTATCTTCATCAAGATCGAACATAGAAGTACTACTCATTAGAGTTTCACTACATTTAATGTTACCAAATCAAAATATTTTAAATGATATATTGTGTATTTAATTTGGTTTAAAATGATACAATATTTGTTTTGAAATATTTTAAATTTATGAAATAATTTCAGTTCACCCAGTAAACTCATTTCAAATTCACTTTGCATCATTTTTGAAAAATCTATACATAAAACATTCATGAAGACCCAAAAATAATATCATATACTTATATTTGAACTACTAGACCATCTTTTGAAATTCATTTTAATAAAATAATATTATCTGAAATTTATTTTGTAATGACATTAGAAATTAGAAAACTACCTAATAGATCATACAAATCTCTTGGATCATGTTCTAAACCATGTTAAGCTTTTTCTAATTTGAAAACAAGCTTTTGACCATGATGTTTTATAAATCTAGGGGTTATTCATCAAAAATATTTTCAACTCTATAATAATTTAGGAATTCTCTTTTAACATCCTTTTGATAAAGTTTGAAATTAAGGTGGGAAACATAAGCAAGTAGGGCTTTGATGGATTCAATTATAGAAATAATTAAAAATGTTTCTTTATAGTCAATGTCATCTTCTTGACTATAACCTTTTGCAACCAATACATATTTGTTTCTAACAATATTACCATATTTGTCTACTTTATTCCAAAAATCCAACTTAGTGCCTATGGTAAGGGTGTCTTTCAGTCTATCCATAAATATCCAAACCTTATTTCTTTCAAATTTGTTATGTTCATCTTGCATATAAATCACCCAAAATTCATCTATAATTACATCAGTTATGTTTTTGTTGTCATGTTGTGATAAGAAGGAATGATTTTCAACATGATTTTAAGAGAATATATAGTTTGTGTCCCTTTGTCTAAGTATCCAACAACAATATCTAAATTATTTCTCATTAGAGTTACATTTGTTCTAGAGAATGGTAATATAGTAACTTCAGGTTAATCTATATGATTACGTTCATCATGTTCAGATTTTGAAAAATTTATAGAACTGTTTGATTTAAAAGATTAATTGATAAGAGGATTTGATGATTCACTGTTTATGTCTAGGTCTAACATGTCATCGTCAAGGTTGTCTAAAGAGGTATTAGGTTCATGTGGATCTATTTCAACAAATATGATATGTACAAATTATTCTAAACACCTTATTATTTTATTAATGACCCTATCCAATTTACTATAGGTTGAGTAACCTAGGAATATTCCCTCATCACTCTTGGATGAAATGTTTTCATTATTTCCATAATATTATAGATATAGAATTTGAAACTGAAAACATTTAAGTAAATAAATTTTGGTTTTTTGTTATTCCACAACTCATAAAGAGTTTTCTTAAGGATATTTCTAATTAGGAATCTATTTATTATATAACAAGTTGTATTAAATGATTCTATTCAAAAATAAATCAGTAGGTCATATCCATTGAGCATAGTTTGTGAAATTTTTTGTTGGGTTCAATTTCTTCTTTCTAATAAACCATTATTTTGAGGTGTCCTAGGGGAAGAGATTTTATGAATATATCCTTTTTTGTTAGAAAAATGATTCAATAACTTGTTTTTCAAACTCCCAACCATGATCAATTCTTAAAAAAAATTTCTCAGTCCACTATGATCTTATACTATTTTAGTATACTTGATGAAATAAGTACATGATTTACTTTTGTGAGTTAATAAGTATGTTCATGTATACCTAGAATAGTCATATAAAAGAACATATAAGTACTTCTTCCCATTTAAACTAGAAATATGATAGGGTCTAAACAAATCCATTTGAACCAACTATAAAGGTTGATAATTTGAAACTTATTTATTTGAATTGAATGATAACTTGTGATATTTAACCTTTTAAAAATGATTACATACTTTGTCATTTGTAAACTCAATTTTGGGTATATCATGGACTAGAACTTTTATAGATATATTTCGAAGAGAGTATGTAATACAGTTTCCTAATCTACTATGCCAAATCCATTTCTCATTAAAAAATGCATATAAACAATAAACATTTTGAGAAAATAAGGATTCTATGAAAAAATAATATCCATTTTCATTTCTAAATGAATAAAATAAAAATTTATTTTTAGAGTTAAAAAAACATCAAGAATCATTTTCAAATTTAACATGAAATCCATCATCAAATAATTGTGAAATATTAAAAATATAATATTTCAATCCATTAAAAAATTACATTAGAAATTAATACTGAGTTTCAGTTACTGATCTGGAAGAAGCCAATAATTTTTTCTTTATAATTGTCACAAAAGGTGACATATCCCCCACAAATCATGATTGTGTTCTTGACGTTTGAATTATCTCCTCTCATGTGTCTTGAACTTCCACTACCAAATTTCTAATAACTCTTGAAGGATCTCTTCAAATAGATTTCCTACTTTATAATCCAACAAAAATAGATTTTTGTATATAGATTTGATTGGGTATAGAGACATTAGTAAACAATGCTTTAGGTAGCCACATTTTCCTTATATGTTTCCGATAACCATTATTTAATATATTTGAAAAATAGAGTCTATTGAATCTATAAAAACTAGAAGATTTAAATTATTTTTCATAACTGGTACTAGATGAAGAATTTTGATGTTTTGAAAGAAATATACATTTTCTAGATTTAGTTACAAAACGTGTTTTAGAAAAGTATCTCTACCTTGGAAGGTATCTAATATCAGAAGTGTACATAAGAGATATCTATTTGCCAATAATTTGAGTAAGATTATTTTTCCCATTTTTAATCATTTCATGATATTTCTTCAACTACTCAATAATTTTTTTATTTCATTTTTTTCATTGAGAATATAATCATTTTTTTTCTTTTCAGTATTATATTTAGACACAATAGTTATAGTATGAACATGTTGTTTATTTAAAGATTTATATCTATCATTATTTAATTGTAAGTGTCATCCAACAAGTTACAATATTCAAATAGTTCATCACGTGTCATATTTTCAAAATCACTCACATTTTAGGTATAATAAAATTTTTGCGCAAGTGAAACTGAGGATACCTCAGATGTGTTTGTCATTAAAGAGATATTTTTCTTATCATCTTTCTCATTGTGAGATGATGCGAATTCACTAGATAAATCCTAAAAGGCCCTCTAAGAGAAATTCATAATATTATTATACTTCTTGTCTTTGTTTTCATACTTCATTTTGTATTTTAATTTTGGATAGTCAGCTTTGGCATGTCCTCTTCTATTGCATTCATAGCAGACAATCTACCCTGATTTTACATTTATTTTATAGTTATTTTTATAACTTCCCTTGTTATTATATATTCCTTTATAATTGGTAAGCCTGAATAACTTCTTCTTCCAATATAATATCTTGAATTTCCTGGCCATACGATCCATCTCTTCATCAGTATCTGATGTTGATTCATCATTACTGGGTATTTTAATATAGGATAGAACCTTCTATTTTTCCTTATTTTTAGATGTAGAAGTCTTAAACACTATAGATTTTCTGTTAGGTTCATCCTCTTCTTCATTGTTGAAATCATCTCTTCCTCATACATGAACAATTTTCATATGAGTTACTTGACAGGTAATTTTCTGATGCCACATGATTCTCTAATTGAGACAGAATTTAATCTCCATCTATCAGGTATGCATATGAGAATCCTGTAAATTTTTTATTTGGATGTAACATAGCTTCCCCAATGGATCATAGTGTTCACTATTTAATTACTCCTGAGATACATTTCAGAAATAGGATCATCTGGATTCATTTTAATGTATTCATATTTAATTGTATATGTCTTCAGTCTTGAATTCCATAACACTAGAACATTTTTCATTTTGAATTTACAAAGTATACCACATTTTATGGGCTCTTTTACATGCAAAATTTTTGTTAAATTCTTCATCTTCTAAAGAGTAGTATAGAGAATTGATGACATTGAAATTATTGTTATACGAAGACTTATTTGGGTCATCTCAATTAGTTCTAACAGTAGCATAAATCTTATATTCATCTACAATTTAAGACCATATTTCATCGCACTTACATTGTACGTGAATTTTCATACTAATTTTCCATTGTGCATAATTGAACCCATTAAATAATAGAGGTATGTAGGTAGCAACACCTTCCGGTATATTAACCACAATATAAAATTTATAACAAGATTTTATATAGATAAAAAATTATTATTAAAAGAAATTTGTTGATATTTTAAGTAAAACTAAAATCCCTTTTGAAAAGATTTGAAAAATAATGGAAAACTGAAACTTTTTAAAACTAGTGATATCAAATGTTGGTCGCAGTGGAGTACTCCATGGGGGGAGGAGTGTGAATTAAGTATCTATAAATAAATGTGATGAAAATTATAATTTAAATTTGACCCAAAATTTAAAATTAAATATTCCAGTTATCCAGTAGTGAATCTATAAGAGCATTATAGTTTAATTAATTTCTCAAAAGTTTGATTAGTTCTCAGTTGTATCAATTTGATAATTAATACATCATTTGAAACTAACCTATTAATTCAATAATGTAATAAAAAAATACTATGTCTTACTATCAGAGTTCAATTTAGTTTTATGAAATATGAGATAAAACATAGTGAAACTTATAGGTAAAAACACATTATAAAATAAAAAAAAGGTTTAGTCCCAATAAGATACATTATCCTCTCCACATGTAGATCACTTAACAACATGAAATTTAAATTAATAAATAGTTTGATCCACATAGTAGATCAGGGATCACAAAAGCACACATGGTAGTCTATGTAACCCATGACCTCTAACACAGTTCATCATGGGAAAAAAATTAACAGATCACCCACAACCTCTTCTAGAGTTCTTTGTGGGATATTAATGGAAAAAAAGTGTGTCATATTGAAGATATCATATATCCTACAATTATGAAAAAGAAGTCTATGTGTTTGAAACAGAAAGATAAAAACACTACTCGAAAATGTTCTTAAATTGAAACAACAGAATCAAAGATGTGGAGTTAGGTTTAGAATGCTTTGTGTGATATTCAGTGATGCTCTAGACTCTTCGGATGTAGATGAGATGAAGTCTGAGTCCTCATCAGGAAGATGACACAAATATGGAGTGTCGTATTCTGGCTTCAATGTACATGTATGGTTTTTTTGTTAAAATAATCAATTTCTTTGGCATGATGAATATGTTTATGTTCATCTTTATTGATATCGCCTCATGTGTTCTACTATAATTGTGTTCATAATGGTTTCATGAGAGTGGAATATGTTCTATAGTATATTTTCTCTCTCTAGAATTCACCACCATACTCTCTATTCTATCTTCAAAAAATTATTTTATTCTTGAGGGCCAACAAAGAGAATCTAAATTCCATGTGAATAGGTTCATTTTACCTCGTAATATCTTATAAAAGATCTATAAAATATTATAGAATATTTCAGTGTCATTAAATAACACCAATATGACATTTAGGAATAATATTAATAAATGCAGTTTTAAACATCCTATAAGTGACTCATTAGTCAGTTTCTCCTTCTTTTAGTGACTCCTTCTGTTAATGTATCGACCCATAAGTGGATTTTTCCTACTATCAGTGATATAGTTGAACTAATAGTGACTCATATAAATAGTGACTCATTAATTCTGTTGGTGATACAGTTGATGTATTTGTGACTCATTTCAATTAACGATGAGTCCTTGCATCGACAGCACCATGAAATGGTATGTCACATGGACTGACTGTAGGTCATATGTGTTGGTTAGTCATATGAAATGGTGATTCATATGCCTCGGTGTAATTTGCAATGGTGATTCTTCTGTTCCGGTGAGTCATATACAATGTTGAGTCGTCTACATCGGTGTCATGTGAAACTGTGACTTCTATCAATAGTGTCAGCATCACATACTTAAAATATATGCCTTTTTGACCTATCTTCCAATGAGTCATAGGTCTGTTGGTGTCAGTTAATAATACTAAGATAAATTTAGAAGATCTTTCTATCTCATAGTTCAACAAATTAGAGAGTGTTAATACTCATAATTATACATAGATAATTAGTTATTAACTTGTTTATTATTAAACACACATACATAAATATATAATTTAAATTATCAGATATACAAGATTATTCATTGACATATTTTAGGATCATACATAAGGTAAGATATATGATAATATATTACACTATTTGTGATAATTAAAACCCTTATTTTTAGAGATAGTGGCCAATAATTTAAATTGGATAAAAATTTGAAAACATCAATTCATTAAATCTCAGGGTGTTTCATTATTGGAATATGTGATCCATAAAGTTTTTTAGAGCCCTAATAAAGTGATATTATAATGAAATGACTCTATATTTAAGTTATTAAACCATTTAATGTTGTTTATGAGTACGATTTATAAGGATTATAGGGTATTTTGATTTGGAATCATTGTTATGGATTTTGAGATGTGACTCATTGTGGTTTCAGTTGCGATTCTTGGCTAAATGGTATAACATTTTATTATAGACAGATGAGATGATTCTAAAATCATTGTGCAATTATAATAGAGGGTGATATAATAGGAAAAAAGGATTTTTGAAATGAAAATTATGTATTGATGTCGTGTTCTAATCATGATATGGGGTTACAAGTGATAAAATATTAGTCTATATGTGTTAAATTTCATTAGTTTATATGGAATAAATGTATGGATGTGACTTGGGAGTTATTATTGAGTTTTAAATGAAGAATTTAGGGATAAATATCATTTTTTATGTGTAATAGGATCATATATCAAATGAGGTAAAAATAATTACAAAATGAGTTGAGTTGTCAAAAATATGGTATGATATATTATTCGTATATAGGGATAAAATTTAAAAAATATGAAGGTGATCCATAGACATTATTTATTTGGTAACAAACTATAAGAATCAATGCATTTATACATATATAATTTTATATTTTCGAATTACTATTAATTATTGATTCTTTTGGGTCTTCAGTATTAAATTTAGTTTTAAATATTTTATATTCATGGAATTTCATATGATAGTGATTATTCTTTTTTATGATGATAGATGATAATAAACATATGGGGATCATGGTTAGAAGACAATGGGATTTATCTAAGGGTTGGTGAATCTATAGATGCGACATCTATTGAAAACATATTGAGATTTTTTATAGATTTCATTACGTATTTTACAAATATATAACAGATTATGGATAAATTTATTTATGATTTTAATGATTTTAAATTTTTATAATTTCTAAGTGGATTAGGATCATATGATTCTTGGAATTGGATTGAAAATATATAAATTTCACATAATAGGATGAGTAATTTTATGGATTTTTATATACTCATATGGTTTTGAATTTTTAAAAATAATTCTTATGAATAGTAGTTGGCCATGTATTTGGTGAGAGTTAGTGGGAGAATCTCTTATGTCGACCACAAAATCTACCTCCATGAAAATATATTTCTAATGATATTTTACCAATAGATGTTTTTATATTTTATAAATCTTAATGTACATAAATATACCTTAGAAAAGTATGTTGTTGACTATAAGGTTTTTCGATTAATGGAAGATTTATTGGGAAATGATCACATAATGGATCACTCCGTTTAAAGGGATAATTATTAATCATTTCAAGTGTATGTTATATCATTATATCTTAATACATAATATAGTCTAGTAATTAGAGTGTTGTTATTAAAGTACAATCATTCCATTTATCTATTTTTTGAAAAATTAATTTGATTATTAGGATGAATAATGGGAATGATGAGATTCTTGAGGTTGAAGAGTATGCAATTTGGCCTATTTTCTTATTAGTGATCGATGATTGTTATGTTCTCTAGGTTTTTTTTATAATTTTTAAATTTTATTAAATTATATTAACAGATCAATTAATTTATAATCCATAATATTTTTATATTAATGGATAATTATAATTTCTCAGAAGATTATGGATATAATGTGTTATTATATTTATTTTGATTGATGTATATTGTCTTTATTTATGGATTTTTCTTTTATGGTTCAAATAATTACATTATAATTAAATGTATATCCTAGGAACTTGTTACCATTGTGTCTCATGGTTGAATATATTTTGTACAAATTTATTCCATACCTAATTCATGTTATTCATTACATGGATTCTTGAATTATGACAGCTTATATATCTCATTGCAGATTATGTATTGATGTTGATAGTCATTTTTTCTTATAGTCCATACAAAATAAGGCCATCTAATTGATTAAATTTTACCTTTTGGAAAATTAATTATTTCCCATGTGGTTGATTCATATTTTTTCTTGTGGTTTCTTATCAGACTTATGGAAAATAAATATTTCATTTGGTCAATAAATCATTGAAATTCTTTTATATCTTACAGTCATTTTTATTCCCTGTATAGTCGAACTACACTCATATTATTTTTATTCTCATTTTCTAAATATATTTTTATCATTATTGTATGATAAATATAATACATTACATTTAGAATTATATTTATGGATATTCCCAGATAACAATTTTTTCATATTTGTTTATATTTTCTCTTACATTATGTTATTAACAAATGTTGCATTTTTTATAGTTTTCAATCACTTGTTTATGTTAAATAGAAACTATTTGTTGTAATATTTGAATGAATAAATATGTTTTCATCGGAGTTTTTATTTTTTTATTAATTAATTAATAAACTAATAGGTTATACTTTCAATTGTGGGATTTATTTAGTATGACAAATTTTTATATCCTTAAAAGTTTTCTAATATATTTTAATTTTAATAGATTTATTCAAAGATGTATTAGGGTAATACATTGTATATTATTTTAATTTTAATTGCTACCACATATTAGTATGTAATGTTTACAAAAATTAAAATTTTATTTTTCTAATATGGGCCATGATTATATTTTTATTGAATTTATTTGACTAGTTTTTCATAGTGAGATTTAAAAAAACATAAAAGTTAAATCCAATCTTGTTTTCTATTTTTTTTTAGTTTTAAATTATAAATTTCAAACAATAATATCTATCCATCTTTGATATTTTTAGATTTTTATATTAATTACCTAAATATATATTAAATTGTTGTTTTAAAGATTTATTTAGAGTTAATTGGGACTCACTAGAATGTTAGTAGTTTTGAGATCATAATTCGTAGTTGTGATTATTTTAGTTTGATGATATGATTAATAGATTCCAAGTGTTGTAAAATATTGGGAAAATTCAAACATCCAACTGAACATGAAAAAATAATTTTAAATTTATTTGATGATATCTCATGGGGAACCTAATATTGTTTAATAAATCCCACCATGATAGGATATATAATTCCTTTACTCTAGAACCATATCTCATTCAACAATATATATTCATTGATAACTTATACATATTTTTTCCACATTATTTATTAATTTATTATTTCTTCTCACATTTTATTACACCTCTAAAAAGTTATTTTTAATAAAAAACCATTCCCTAAATTTGGGCTTCAAATCTCACATTATATCATCGAAACTATTTTGGTTGTGTCTCTTGGTATATACATTAATTTTGTAGCATGGTTTAACTACCCATAGAACATTTTGGGGTCTTTATTAATACTTCCAATGAAATATTATGTTGTAAAAATATTCCACATAAAAAATCATGTATTTCATTTTTCATCCCTTGAAAACAATAGTAGTCTAAGGGTAGAGAAGTTCTATGTTTCACTGAACTACTATAAAATTTCATGCATTTTTTAATTCTAACATCATATTTTTTCATTTTTTTCATGATAATCGATACTAATAATTATCTTATAAATTTATGTCAACTGGATCATATTTTAATACATTGTTTCAATCCCTATAAACCATATATCATCACCATGAAATACCTATCACTTGGTATAAAAAAATTTCCCCTTTGATGTAGACTTTGTTATAGAAAATTTATTTTGTTAACCTAAATATCATAAACCTGAGATTTTATAGAGAAATGTCATGTAATGATTATTGGGATGAATAAAAATGATAATTAGATTCCTTATAAAACAAAACATTTTGATGGAAATGATTATGGTTACCTAAAATATCCAATGGACGAAAACTAAATGAAAGTAACTATAGATCACTAGAAAATATGTGTAAGACCATATATGTTACCCTATTATGATAGTTAATTAATTTAAATGATGAAAAATTGTATGTGATGAATTAAAAAATTGGAATATATGTTATTGAAATATTAATTTAAATTTATTTATTTTCTTCTCTATGAGTAAAAAAACACTTGAAGTTTGGTACATTTTCCAATTAAATCACTTTAGCTAAAATATAATGATTAGAAATCATTTCCTAATGCTTTGTGCTATGTTTTTTTATTCGAATCTGGGTGAATATGGTTTTTTAATAAAATGATCCATATATTTACTTGATTCATGAATTAAATGAATTCCCTCATTGATATGTTACAGAATCTTTTAATTTTTTTGAAATTTTCCAGAGTGCTGGATCCAAAAAGTCATTATATATTAAAATTTACCATTGATTAAATAGAAAATATTAAGGAATAAACATTTGATAATCCAATTTAATTATTACTAAAATACAAGAATGATCTTAACAACATAAGTAAATAAGTAACCTTATTAAATAAATATGATTCATTTAAGTAAAACATAACCATTTCAAAAAACTCTCTAGATTTAAAATAAATTGAATCATGCCTTTCAACAGTATAGTTCACTAAGGGTTATTATAAATGATGAAAAGAACCAAAAAAGGGAAATGATAATTAAATTATGATAATAAGGCTAATAAGAAGAATAAATTTAATCCTTATTATAATAATATTTCTAAGCTAACTTTTTATGACTATAGAGTTAAAGGGAAAATAAATACTAGGAGTCTGAAAATAATAAATTTTAGAAGATAAAAATATCCATGAAATTTTAAGAAAGAGATTTGATGACTTGATGAGGCTGCATAAAATAAACGTATTTAACTGATGAAACTTGAACTGAGAATGAAATGACAAAAATAAGTTTTATAGATCAATGTAAAAATTAGTTCATAATTTATTATTATTATTTAATTTTTTTACATGAAAAACAATATATCTAATACTTAGTTGATAAAACACTAATTTTTTAAAAAATATTGTTTAGATATTGATAATTTTTATAAAAAAAATAAAATTAAATTTTAGGGATCTTCTTAAGTAAAATAATCAAATTACATAATGAAACTATTGTTTTAAAAAATTATTCTTTTGGTTGAAATGAAATGGCTTTCAATGATATATATTTTTTACAATTTTTTTGAATTTTTAATATTAAATTGTATGTTCAAATGGATATAAAACTAATTTAATTCATGAAAAATTGATGGGAAGTAATATCATGTCTTTTATTAAGCAAAAAACATAGTTATATTTGAATATAATAAATAGTCGAATATCATATTTATTTTTTAAATTATTAATGAAGCTTTGGCCCCAACATTAAAAAAACATATCATATTTAAGGATTCTATTATTAAAAATTATAAATGAATCATAAAAAATGGTATAATATTTAAATTTTTTATTTAGGGGAATTGTGAAATTGAATGCTCAATGTGATTTCCTTAGTACTAAGGCCATATAAAATTTTTATTTCCATGAATTTATATTCTAAATTTCTATTTAATATTTTTTAAAATCATGTCACCATACCTATGAATTATTATACTTACATAATTTGACATTGGATAGCACGGGCCAATTTTTTTTTTAATAAAATATTATCTTCAAGAAAAAATTCCATAAGAATTTAAAATATAAATTGTACATTGAAAAAGGATTATATAAACATATGACTAGTAATCTATTTTTTTCTAATATTGATTTTTTATGGACATTGTTACATTTGGTGACAACACAAATGTAGTGGTTAAAGGGTTTGATTAAATAGTTATAAATGAATCTATTTTAATTTCTAATCTATTATATTTAAAATTTTGAGAAAATAACATATTTGGTATTTCTAAATTATGAAATGTCGGAATGAGTGTCATCTTTTAGATAATAAATTTTTAAAATTTTAATATCTAATAGAGTTATATCATATGATTTGGAAAAATATTTATTTACTATATTGGTATTTCTATGTCAAATAATGAGAATGTTATATTTATTTATGATATTGAAATAAATAGTGTATTATAAAATCATTTGATTAGAAATTTAAAAACCTTCATGTTATATAAACTCTCTCTGAAATTTCATCTTCTCTAACTACCTACATTGAAAATTTGTAAGAATAATATTATTTATTCTTGCTAAAAAGGTAAACAACCTAAATGAAACATTAAATATATTAATATTTTTTGAAAAACAAGAATAATATAACTTATTCATTAATATTTATTTGTTACTATACAACTTTCTACTTAATAATTTAATAAATTTAACCTCATAATTTTTGACGATATTTTTTATAATATATTGTAGTTTTTTATGTCTCAAAAATGTGAGAAATTGTCTCAATTTATTAATTATTATAATGTGTTTAAAAATAAAAAAGCTATTTAATAATATATATTAGATTTGATAACATAGTTGAATTTATTAGTTTCAATTTAGAAATATGTTGTGATGAAAACAGAAAATTGTTTAATTTTTCTACATGGAGAATACATCAAAAGAATTATGTTATAAAATGAAAATATACAACCATTATATAATAGCATAAAACAATGTTAAATGAATATGATGTTGAAAAAATATTTCTTATCCAAAAAAATCAATATATATTTTTATATTTTAAATATAATTTTAATTATAATTATATTAATTAATCCACCTTTTCATTTTTGTAATTTTTAAAATGAAATATTGTCAATTTAAATGTTTTGTTGTGTAATGTTCTTATTTGAAATATAAATGATAACATGGATAAATTTCATTATAAATGCAATGAAGAATTATAATTTTTATATTCTAATAATTTTAAATATTTTAATTAATGTAATTGAGAACTATACCTAATAAAAAAATATTGATTTTTTTTTCAATTTTAGAATATTCTAAAAGACGAATTTAAAAAATATATTTTTGGTGAAAAAAACTCATCATTATAATTTTTTTATTTAGGGTATGTATAATTTTACTAATTTTGTTACTAAATCATCAAATATTTATAGATGATTTCTTATTTAAAACATTTTGTTTAATGTTAATGATGTTATTATAACTAGAATGTTTCTTTTAAATTTTTAGGAAATTTGAAATTTTGTTTTTGAATGAATATCATGTGATGTATTCAATTCATTGAATTTTTATAATTGGATAAGTTATATTTATGGCGAGATTCTTCATATTGATAGAAAATATTTTTTAGAATTTAGATATAACCCATATTGAAAATAAGCTTGTTTAAACTAAATGGACTGTTTTTAATAAAATTAATGAATTTGGTCTAACATTTTTTAATATATATTGGCTTATTGCTCATGGTTATTTTCATGTTTAAGGAATAGATTTTGTTGAGTCCCTTTCACCTATTTATATAACATAATTAATTAAATTTGGTTTACAGTTTTTATTTTATATTAATTTTATATTTTTTCAATTGTATAGTAATACTAATTTTTAACTAGTATTATATTTGAAGAATATTCTGTTAAACAATTTCACAATTTTGAAAAACTTACTTTTGTTAATCAATTAATTAATCAATAAAAGGATTTATATGGTGATAAACAAGAACATAATTCTCGATATGATTTTAATGTTTGTTTTTTAATGAAAATTAACATTAATAAAAATAAAGAATATACTAAATTCAAAATTTTATGGACTAAAAAAAATTAATTGTTCAAATTTATTATGATAATATTTTTTTCACTTAAGATGAATTTATTTTTAATGATTAATCAAATTTTATTTAATTTTAATTTAATATGTTTGTGATGAAAAGATAAAATATATTATTAAGCCTTCATTTTTATAAAAAATATATGAACTATTTTTAAATTAATATAAATATTCTAATGATTTTGTTGTATGTTTTTGTTTATATTTTGGAAAAACTATAAAACCCCTATTTTTATTAGTTATAAGATATATTTTGAATGAAATATTAAATTTTTACCTAACAAATTATTTTATAATAATGATCAGAGGTTTATTATATTTATTTACTTCTATATCTAATATTATGTTTATTGTTGGTTAATGTTCTATATTTCTATATAATCCTATTGAATCTGACATAAAATCTATTATGAGTATTATAACATATTTTAGTGAAAATATTAATTGTAGTCTATTTTTCATATATATAACTGTTTTTACTTCATTATTTTTTGTGATTATGATTTTGGAGGATACAATCTCTGTTGAAAATGAACTTCATGTATTATCGTTTCATTAGTAAAAGTGTAGTCTCATGGTTTTAAATAAAATATTATTTTGGGTTTTTCAAATATTTAAATTGAATATATATATCTTATTCTTCATGTTTCTCTCAATAATTATGGAAAACATATTAATTTAATATGGTTTTGAGTTTTAAAATATTTATATATATTATGAAAATTCCTTTTTAATATCAATTAGATAGTTCTTTTACAATATTATATGACAATGACTTATTACATGGGACATTAATTTCCTAGATATTACATTTATAGTTGAGGTATTTTTTTTATTATATTACAATATAAAATTGAATTTCTATTATGTTTAACAAACTATTTAAAATTTCAATGTTTGTGAATATAGAAAGTGAACATTTGATATTGGATATTTTATTTTAAATCTTATTTTATGCATTTATATTGTTTTGAAATAATATTAATTTATTAATGTAGTTTTTGTTTAATTTTTAATTCATTTTTTATCCACTTAAAAAAATTTAAAAAAAGTAATATATTTATGTAAAATAATCGTTGTTTTTTTTAATTCGCAACTGTTGGATTTTTTTAATCAATGTATTTTGTTATGTATTATAATGTGGTTTATTTATAAATTTTGGTGTTTTGAATTTTATCTATAATGAAATTAATTTCCAATTCCTTACATGTTTTTTTAATGATAGTTTATAATTATTTTTTATAATAGAATCGCATTCTTAATGATTTATGATTTTTTTAGGTTTATTACATACTACTTTTTTTGTTAAAAGATGTGTTTTTCAATGTTTATGTATGTATTTTAAATGTTTCATAGTAACATGAAAAATCTATATCTCATGGTACATTTGATTTATTTTCTATTACATGACTTAACAAACATTAATTACCCCAATTTATCTCGATATACCACACACTATACTTCTCACGATAGCTTATTTCATCAATCATTAAATATTTTGTTGTTTCATTTGATCTGAAATTTTCTCATAGAGTAAATTAAAATTTTCCTATCTCATTGATTATTTTTTTCCATTATTTCATGTAATATTTTTTCATATAGTTTAATATTTATCATCTGTTGGATCATTTCATTACTTACTAACTATCAATTCAATGGTATGATTTTTGTAATTGTTTATCATCACAAATTCGTTTCTTTTGGAAACTTGTTTATGATATTCACTTCTAGTATTTATGATTTGTATATACATACCATTTTTGTGTTATATAATGTATTTAATTATGTTCATGATATAAAATAGATGATTTCATGTTATTAACTCATTGGATTATAAATAAATATTTAACAAATTGGTGAAGGTATTATGTTACAATATTTTTTATTGTGGGATTATTTTTATTCCAATTAATTATGGATTAAATAATATGATATTATATTATTTAATCATGTAACCTTTTTTCACATATGTTTGTGATTGTGGTACACATTTTTAATTTACATTCCCCCTTATTTATTTACGAAACATCATGAATTCCGTTTGTATTTGATATCGATATAGTATTTTCTTCTATATATGGAATAATTTTATTCGTTCACTATGTTTTATAAAATGTATTCAAAAAGGTATTTATAAAAATAAATTATTTCCTAAAGATATTTTACATTTTCTTTGAACTTATTTTTAATAGTTTTGAATGTAAATTTCTAAAACGTTTTTGAATTTGTAACTATTTTCTCCGTTTTTAGAAATGTTTTGAAATGGATATTTATTTCTAACAGCTAAAATATGAAAACATTTTCCCTCTATCATGACTAATATTTTCTTTGAATTTTCCATTATATTTTTCTATGCTTTTTTCTAATGAAAAAAATTTCAAAATATTTTTTGAATTTTTAGTTCTTTAATGAGCTATTTTAAAATTAAAAGGTAATTTTCCCAATAAATTTTTTTAATGATTTTTTAATTGTATTTATATTAATCAACATAAATAACCAATATAATTACTTATTCTAAAATTGGGTTATTGTTTATCTATACCATCATCACTATTTATATGGATGGAATTTGATTTTTTTAGTTTGATTGTTATAGAACAGTTTTCTTTCCCATGGGTTAATCAAGATTCATGAATATTGTTTTGTAAAAGGATTATTTAAAAAGTGTTAATAATGTTTCCAAAATTATTTTTCGAAAACTATTTAATTCCTATAATTAAATAATATTTCAAAGATATTGTAATGGATCCTGTTTATTTTCATTGGGATCATCATCTTTCAGATAGATTTTTATAGAACCCGCTCCATTCCTATGGGTTAATATTGATTCACAGAGATTTTTATGGAACCCATCTCCTTTCTAAAAGTTAATTGTTTTTCAAAAATATTTTTAAACCCCTAGTTTCTTTTCTTTAGGTAAATATTGATTCAAAAATATTTTTATTGAACACATTTTTTCAATGGGTTAATCCTGATTCAATTATATATTTATTAATCATACATATTATCCACAAGTAAATAATCTTTCAATGGAATTTTTATGGAAACTATTTTATTTATTTAGTATAACCATTTTCTAAAACAAATAAAATTGATTTCAATGAAATTTTTATAAAATTAATTCTCTGTGAAACTTATTTATGATGTGATTATGAGAAATGTTTTATAATAATAGGTGGTTCTATTATAAACCATGTAAGGGTGGTTACTTTATAAAACATGGATGGGTGGTTAAATTATTTTAAAATTATTGGTGGATCCATTATTAACCAAGGATACGGGGTCCAATATATCCCTCCAATGTATTAGTTACTCCATGTATGGAATTCGATGAAATAAGCTATTGTATTTTTAAGAGGAGATGTGATGATGATATTTTCCAGATACCAATACATTTCATATATTCTTATAATCTGTTTATAAGTTTTCTAATCACATGGATCAATATTATTGATTCCTGTTATTTTTTCCTTTGTTAAGGCCTTATTCCATGATTACATTTTTGATGGTCTATGTATTGATCATTACAAATATTATTTTATAATACTCATGAAATTTCATTATTTCATTATACCCTTATGAAATTATTATGATCACTGATGAAATTAACCTGTTAATCATTATGGTTACCTTTACTAATCATTCAATCTTACCCTTCATATGTGTCATTTTAACCAGGTTATTAGGAATTGTGTTGAAAGATTTATGTCTACAAGGGTTTCTTCTGGACTATGATGATGTCCTAATAATTAATATGAATAGACGAGTATAATGACAAAAATATTTTCATAAAGTTATGTTTAATTTTTATTTAATATTTTCCTAATGTCTATATAACTGTAATAATAGAATGTCTTTTTGTATATAAGTGTTGAAACATTTTCCTTTTGATGTGGTTAGTTTTATATTGGAAAAATTAGGCCGCCATTATAGTTTTCAAAGGAAAAAATTCAATGTTTAGGATTTTTTAACCAGATACAAGAGTTGAGGTTCATGGATATTATATACATATACATCATTTATACTATAAAAGATTCATGAATGAGGTTTTGGAATAATAAAATACATTATAATCATGGAGGCGGTAGAATGTAAGTACACATAAGGAACGTTTCCATCTCTCAATGATTATTAATTAATGAATATAATAATTATTTTATAATCAAATAATTTTACTAATACCATAAATAAAATATTTTTTCACTATATATATATATATTCCATGTGAATTGGTGAGGAAAAAAGAATCATGTCACTTTTTGGAGGTGGTAGTCCACACGTATGCACGGAAGAAGTTATTATTTCTCCATGATAAAAAGAAAATGATATATTAAATTATAAGAATTATTAATATGTCATGTATATTAAACTTATTTAATTTAAATCACATAAATCAAATAATATTTTCTAAAAACAATCATTGCATATAGTTTGGAAAAATCAAATCACATCTCTTCATGAGGTGGTAGTATAATGTTCACATGATCAACATTATCGTATAAAATATGGATTGGAATGTAAGAAATAATATCTTTAATAAAAATTCCATATGTCTAATTATGTTAAAAGTTTCGTATATATACTTCAAAAAAATCATTGCACCTATCCATGAGATGAGACAATGAAAACTAATAACATCGATCCCTGAGGTGTAATTCAACCATGAAGAAGAAATATGATGTCATTCCACATTTTATTAAAGAGAATATGGATATATGTTATGAAATTAATATAATAACATTTCTGTATATGTTAGATACTATATTTATTATTTAGTAATTTTTTGTGAATATTGGAATGAGGTGGTAGAATAAATCAAACAAAATTCTTGGTTAAGAATGATACATTGTCATTAGAAAACCTTTTATGATTTACAAAAAAATCAATAGTATATTGGATTATTGGTCAAAATAAATGATTCGAAGATGTGGTGTGGTAATTTATGAAGGAATATATTTAGGTCATGGATGAACAAATGGCTCTGGATGTCTATTGTAGAGTGGAGTGTTGTGGGTTTTGATAAGTGGCAGAGATGACATAATTCGAATTTGTTATAATAAAAGGTTATCCATGTTATTTAAACATTAAAAAAGGCATAAAATGTAATATTAAATATCCATATATGATATAAATTCTAAATATGTTCATAAAATATATTTTATACATTTTTTACATCATTAAACCCTTGTCATTTTAGTTGATCCCCTGGTAAGTCTGTTTTTACATTAAATGTGCTAAATGTTTTTCTACTATTGTTAATACTCATTATTAAACAATACTAATTTTAAATTAGTATATAATTTAAAATATGTTTATTAAAAAATTTATTAAGTTTTTAGAAATTTATTGCATATACGTAGAAAAATTTAATTCATAATTAAACAAATATACGCGATGAAAATGTAGTTTTTTAAGAAATTATTTTTTCAAGAATAAGATGATTTTATGTTTTATATGTTCCTAGTAATAATAATTATATTAATTTAAATTAATATATTTATATATATATAATATAAATATTCAATTTAAATAATTAGTTAATAGTTTTTATTTTAAATAATTAAAATATAGATATATTATACACATTAAAATATTTAGATGAAAAAATGACTTTTTAAACGCAATATTTATCTCATACAAAAAACCAATATAATGATTATTCATATTTAATTAAGTGGATTTAATATAAAAAATAATACTTATGTTTCTTGAAATGATGTAACGCCCCAAGCTTCCACGATACATTTCTATTTGAACAATGAATTCTCTTGCGTTTTACTTAACATTGAGTTCCAACACACCACGACCAATCAAACAAGCCATTATGAATAGTGATAACCACTATTTGAAATTTTATAAATTTTATTTTTCAAAATGGACTTTGTTTTTTGGATTCATAATATCAAAATTATCTTAGGTGGAATTTTTGGTATTTTTTGAAAACATTCAATTTTTGATGAATAGTGAAAAAGAGTGTGTTATTGTTTAAAACAGAATGTTTTTAAATAATTATTTATTTTATTTAAATATATATTAGAACAAAATAGATACATAATACCCATATATGTTCATTGAAATTCATTGGAGTAATTTTAAAATAAAATTAAATTACAAATTTTTGTTGAACATTTGGACCTCTTTTACCCACCATCTAGGCACATTTGCAAATTTGCATTTTACCACTTTTTTGAATTTAATTTGAAAAATATGAGTGACAGTTGAAATTAGTATATACAATTTGGTTCAAGTGGATGAAAATAATTTTTTCTGAATAATAATGGTTTGAAATTTATTTTCCACGGTTAAAAGTAAATATGATAATTAAATGTAAAAATGATATTATAAATACCGTAACACATGTACTAATTCTATTGGATAATTATTTTTCATCCAATAAAAAATTAAGAATAAAATAAGATCCTAATTGATTCACTAGGATTAGATTAGGACATTTGTTATTATTTTATTTAAAAAAAAGTTAAAAGTGTTAAATTCACTTTTTCTTAACTAAAACATTTTTAATATTGGTTTATACATAATATAAGTTAGACTATAAATATTAATTAGAAATAAAAAATTATATCCTACATAATGGTTATTTATTTATAATTTTTAGACATTAAGAAGTTAAATTTATTTATAACATAATGATGATGCAGTAATTACCTTATTTATTAATGATTAAATTAATTGATATTATAAATATCCAATAAATTTAAATTGAGTCTTTTTATGAATTAAACAAATTTTATAGGTTAATATAACATGTTAGGATTTATTTAATAAGTTTTTTTCTAAGTGATAATGTTTTTATGACATTCACAAAAATAATATACCAAATAGTGTCAAAATTGACAAAAATGAGTTTTAAAAACAAATAATATATTATTTATGATATAATGTTATTAAATTCAATGGTTTGGCCAAAGGACATAGATAAGGTTATAAATTTCAATAATTTACCAATTGTGGTTCTATTGTATTTTTATAGTATTTATATTAACCATTTATTATAATAATACAAGAATACATTGTAATAGTTACACTATTTTAGTAAGAGTTAAATCAAATCGATAATATTAATAAGGTGACCTAAACATGTCTACAAAATATTGGTTGAGAGTTTTTCTACCCATCCCAACGTTTTCCCAAAAAAATGATTGAGCCATTATAAACCAAATAGGATTTTATAATAAATTAATATATCAAGCTTTTCATACAACGACCCTCACCTCTCTTATAAAAGGTTACTTCCCCTTATCGCAAAATCTCACCTCTAAATCCATTTGGCTCAGCCAAAACCTACTCAAACATCCTCAGAAATAACCTTAATTCTATCTATTGTCTTTACATTGATTAAAAATCCAACATATAGAGACATTTTGATCAAATGAAAAGGAAGCATCCTAAGAAGATGTAATAATTTCATCACCTCATTCAATTTTCTTTTCTTCTTTTACTTCTTATTTCTTTATTTTTTCCATACAAAAATAATAACTACATTACCTTCTATATACTGTTATGTTAATATAATTTTGGTACAACCGTATTCATTATTCTACCCATCCTATAAATGAAAAATTCAACATAGGTATGTACGTACATCTTACCATCTCCACGTCGTGGTGTAGTTTTTTATTCAAAACATTATTATTTTGATGGGTATAATAATGTGTATAATTGATGTTAATAATAAATATATCATGATAATTATTCTGTATATATGATATAACATCCAATTACATATGATTTTACCATCAAGGTAATGATATTGTCGCTCACTTGTACGTATGATTTACCATCACAATGAATGTGATAAGATTCATTTTCCCATCACAACCATTCAAGAATAATTTAATTATATAATTAAAAATATTGTTTACATACTTAATAAAATTCTTTATATGAATCAAAAAAATCAAATCCATAACAAAAAATACATACATATTGAAACATATAAATGAAAACGAATCAGTTAACACTTACAATAATGATACGACTGAAATATTATTAACAAAACAATATTGGTAGATCATATATAATATCAGATTTATGTACCTAGTTCTTTTATAATTTAATAACAATTATGTGACTATTATATAGGAGGTTAAATTACACTATACTATGAAAATTTTAAAGATAATGTATAATTTTACTATCTCTTTATTATCTGAGGTTGTTTATACTTGAGTATTTAATGGGACATCTTTATCATCCATATCTGTGTTTCTTAAAAATGTGTTCCAAAATATTTTAAATATTTACTATACTATGGGTTAATTTCATTTATACCTTTTGTTTTACATTTCTTAATTTTTTTAAAATAATATTTCTGTTGCTTTCAATGAAAGCTACTTTACGACCTTTTTGAAAAATTAAGGAAATAACATTTTGTTTTAACTTATATGGCGAGTGCGGCTATTTTCTGCTGTTGTAACACTTCGATGATTCTATTATAATCTTATAAGAATATTTTCAAAATAATATTTTTCTTTTATATTTATGTGACTTTTAAATGATTTCAAAATACAAAAATATATATCTCTCAAATAGTTTGTATTTCATCTATGTGAACATCCATTAATGGATTTTACACTTTTTTGATGTTGATTTATTATGATACAATCTTTCATATTGTACTGAAGGTTTTGTGATATGTTTGACTATGGATGTGTTATGTTTTTATACCATTCATGGTTTATAGATAAAGTATTAAAATTTTTATGCTAGTTTTAATATGAATGTTTATGTTATATTTCAACCGTTTCATATAAGAAATTCATTGGAATTAGTATGTGGTTGTTCGAGCCTGAAATATCTCCTCAATGCATTGGTAGGTCTCATTACACAAACTAGTGTCTTGTCATAAGGGCTTGACAAAAAAAATTTAGTCTTTGAATGAGTCCTTGACTATGTGGTTATGATGTCTGATATTATGCATTCCATAATTATGAAATAACTATTGATATTACATGTGATTATTCGAAAATTAGAATATCCATGTGAATATGTAAATGAAATTATTGATTTATTTTTTCCAAGTTATGCTGAATTTTAATTTTAAAATGATTGTGTTTTTGTCTAATACATTACCTTCAATTTTTATGCTTTTTTATGCAAGTTTCTACTATATTATTATCCTAACTGGGAAAATGAGCTCACCCATTTTTTATGATTTATATTTCCTAGGATGTGAATATGTAAATTATGATTGACTTACAAGGATATGATATGGGAAATAAGTGTTCTAAAATGATAAAAAATGTTGTTTTTTTATTTTATAGTTTAATGTAAAACATATATATATATCTAGTACATCCAAGGAAACTAAACAAATCATTCTTTCGGAATTTGATCCCTTATGACCATGCCAATGTTATGTAATAATGCACTGACTCTAGGTAACTAGGGTTGGGGGGTTATAGTTGGTATCATAGGAAGTTTAGTACAAACTTTGAAAGAAAGATTTAGAAAAAGACTGATTAGAGAGCATTACCCTTAGATAGACTTTGAAGATTATTATAGAAAAACTTCCTATAATTCTTATAATGTAGAGATTTTGTGTATTTTCCATGAAATACATCATTGTCTAGATATGAGCCGGTAATGGTGGCTCTGTAATAGATTTACCTAGGAGTGAAAACACCAAAAAGGAGTTTTAGGCTTGACCCAGGGTATCCTCGTACACGACAACATGCCTTGTGTCACACTAACTTACAACACTCCTTGGGGATATTCTTAGGATAATTCATATTTCCTTTAAAAAAATTATAAAGGATTTATCTGTAAATACTTCCTCAAAGACAATGTTTTTTTTATGATTATGGAATATATGCATAAACTATTCATTTTATGTTAGGTATTTTAGTAGTTTAGAATAATGTATTGCAATTCATAAACTAATCTAGCGCATTCCATTGTTTAGAAATGGTGCATAGTGGACTAATGGAAACTATATCAGTGCACGTAATCCATGTAGGGATTTCTCTCATACTAAAGATAATTATAGTGGAGCTGGTTATGAAACTGGTGTTGAATAACTTATAAACATACTTGGACAACTCACTCTGATTATGAATAATAACCTAACCTGTATGGAGCACCCTGATCCACAACACAGAGGATCAATGTTGGACCACTTCATGAGGAAGAAACTACTAAAATTTAATGGGTTGAAAAATCCATTTTAATCTAATCAATGTATAAGTTCCTGAGAGAAAATATTTCAAGCTTTGGGGAGTAGCTAAAGGAAAGAAGTTTCTTTAAAAGTTTATCCTCTCATAGGAGATGCAGATCAAATGTGGTAGTTAATTAAAAACACAAAGAAGGATGAAGTAGTATCAAATACAGAATGTATGGAGTTTAAAGAGATTTTTAGAGGAAAATACTTTCCTCATGTCCATCGAGTGGATATGGAAATTCAATTTCGTTGTCCTAGGAAAAAGGAGTATGATAATGTCACAAAGTATGAGGATAAATTTACAAGGATACAAATTCATGAAAAACATTATATATATAACCCAAGGAGTAAGATTGGTCAATTCGTTTTTGGGTGAAAACCATTTATCCATTAAGAAAGAGTCTCATAATCCTTCTCATTGTATGAAATTATTGCCTCATGTGAAATCAATATAGAAAAATAATTCTCCATGTCTTACAACTTTAAAGAAAAGTTAGAAAAGAAGAGATCACCAGAACACTCTAGAAATGGAAATAATGGGAATAAGGGAAAATATAAATTTCCATCCTATAGTAAATGTGGGAAGAAACAACCTCCTACTTACATTAATGGAATGGTATTCTATTACATGTGTTGTAAATAAGGTTACCTTGAATATGATTTTCAGGGATAAAAAGTGTTTATTCATGTTGAATTCTATAATTGTAGAGAAATGGGTAATTATGAAAATGAATTTCCTAAGGGAAAAAGAAACATACCTATGAAATGGGAAAGGGAGAAAGGCCATGTTTACGTGATCACTACTGCTGAGGTTGAAGCCTTGAATGACGTGGAGGAAGGTAATTTAATGGTTTTCTCATAATTATCCAATGCTTCATCTGACTCTGGATCATCACATTCCTTCATGTATACATAGTTTACAAAGAAAATTATATATTTCAATTTGATTTTACATTATATTACTTAGTAAAAACTATTAAGGGAAGTATCATTACAACAATTTTTTGTTAATCATATCCAATTAGGGTATATAAACGTGATTTCTCTGCTGATCTCATCATCAAAACAATGATTGAATTTGATATAATCTTCAGTTTGGATTGGATTTCGAACCATGATGTGAACATATATTGTAAGAAGAAGGAGTTTAAAATATTATATGATAATAAAGAGTACCATATCATTAGAGAATAAATGTAACGGTCGGATTCTTGTCATGTTCCACCCCTAATAACTCCACTAAATTCAATTATTTGGAATGAAGATAGTGAAATAACTATGAGTGAAGAAAGGAATGTTCAAATTAATGAAATACCTAGTGTTAAAGAATATGATGATGGGTTTCTAGAAGATTTACTTAGAAATCCACCAGAATGTGAAATTGAGTTTCCATTGATTTAATTCTTGTTTCAAGGCCCATATCGAAGACCCCTTATAGAATGGAAATTGTGTAATTTGTGGGTCTAAAGAATCAATTATAAGAATGAGTAATAAACGATTTATTTTCTCTGGTATTTCAACATGGGGAACCCCTTTTCTATTTGTTAAGAAGTAAGAAGGATCTATGACGTTGCACATTGAATACAGGGAGATCAATGCTATAAAAATAAATAACAAGTATCCCCAACCTCACAATGATGATTTATTCGATTAAATTTATATAGATAAATATTTTTCAAAGATTTACCTTTCATCTGGATATCATCAGCTGTGTATGAAGAAGGAAGACATTATGAAGATAGCATTTCATACCAGGTATGGGCATTATGAGATTACAGTAATGTCTTTGGACTGACTAATGAAGCCTATGTCTTCATGGATTTAATTAATAGAGTTTTCAAGGAATATCTCATTGACAATGTAGTGGTATTTTTTGATGATATCTTGGTTTATGCCAAAATCTATTAAGATCATGAAAATCACATGCACACTATTCTGAAGACTCATTGATGAAATGAATTATATGGAAGTTTAAAAAGTTTGAGTTATGGCATCAGAAAATTTCTTTTCTTGGCCATATTGTCTATATGGATGGAATCTCTGTATGATCCTTCTATGACAATAGAAACACAATAATTTCTCTCACCGAGGATTATAACTGAGATTTGTTGTTTTATTGGTTTAGCAGGTTATTATCGGCGATTCGTCCAAAATTTTTCCCAATTGGGTACCCCATTAACCATGTTCATCTTAAATGGGTTAAATTTGTTTGTAAAAAATAATTTGAAGAATGTTTTGGTGAATTTATGAAAAGATTATTTATCTTGACTCTACCTTCAAAGAATGATGGGTTTTTAATTTATAGTTATTCTTCAAACAAAGGACATGGTTGTGTCCTTATGCAGAATGATATAGTAATTTTCTATGCATCACAGTAGCAAAAAATTCTCGAATAAACCTATACTACTCATGATCTTGAATTATCTGTTGTAATAATTGTTTTGAAGATATGGAGACACTATCTATTTGGTGAAAAATGTGAGATATATACAAATCACAAGAGTTTGATGTATATTTTCCCCTAGAAAGAACTCAACATGATACAATGAATATGGATTGAACTACTCAAGGATTATGATTCCACTACACACCACCACACAGGGAAGGCAAATAAGTTGGGAGATGCTTCGAGCAGAATAGATCATGAAGTTTTGACCAAGATGAGAGTTGAAAGGGATCCTATGTATAAGGATCAAGTAAAGATGGAAATGGGAATAATCATGGAAGGTGAAACATCAATACATTTTCAAATGGTTACCAAACCTTCTTTATTATAAAGGATAAACAGTTCTCAGAATGATTATGAGGTGTTTCAAAAGAAAATTAATGCTATGAATGATGGGAGATTGATTTACTTACTATATGAAGACAGAATTTTGAAATTTGGGATGAGAATTTGTCTTTTGGACATACCTGATCTAAAAGTAATTGTTGGATGATACTCATAGCTCCAATTTCACTATACACCATGGTAACACTAAGACGTAGAGTGATTTGATGGATAATTGTTTGTGGGACAACACGAAGAAGTTTATTTCTGATTATGTGTCATGCTGTATATTTTTTCAATAGGTTAATGAAAGAATAAAACATCATAGATGTGTCATGAAATCTAATACCATACCTATGTAAAAATGGGATGATATTATGATGGAAATTTTCCTGAGGCAAAGAAAGAATCCCAGAAGGAATGATGTAATATGGGTCATTGCTGACCATCTTACCATGTAAGAAGATTTTATTTCTATAAGAGAAGATTTACCACTTGAACCATTTTTATGAATATATATTTATCAAGATGTAATGCTTCATGGAGTACCCCTATCGATTTTTTCTGATCATGATCCCCATTTTACATCAAGATTTTCGAAAAGTCTTCAGAAGGCACTAGATACTGAATATCGTTTGAGTGCTGCCTCCAACCTTCAAAGAGACAGAAAATCATAATGACCTATTCAAACCATAGAAGACTTGTTGAGATCATTCTCACTTGAATTTCAAGGTATATGGGACCATTATTTAACTTAGGTATGACTTTCGTATAATAAAAGCATCAATTCAAGTATTCAGATGGCACCATATAAAGTGTTATATGGAATGAGATGTCACACCCCAACTTGTTGGGATGCTGTTGGGGAATGAAAAATTGTTGGCCGATAACATGTTGAGGAAACAATGGAAGAGGTGAATATTATACAAACCCACATCAAAGTAGATCAAAGTGGGGAACACAAATATTTTTATAACTGATAGAATAATTTGGAATTTCAATTATGAGATCATGTTTTCATGAAGGTATCTCTATGAAAGGGTATTATACAATTTGGTAAGAAGGGTAAATTAAGTCCCTGGTACATTAGAAATTTCGAAATTATGGAATGAATTTTAGTTATACCTAACCGTTTAGAAAAGCCTCTATATCTCTCTAGGGTTCATTAGGTGTTCCATGTATCACTATTGTGAAAATACATTTCTTACCAAACGCATGTACTCGCCTATGAAAATATAGAACTTGAACCTGATATGTCTTATTGTGAAGATCCTATCAAGATTCAAGATACCAGAGAACAAGTGTTGAGAAACCGGACGACTCTTCTGGTAAAAGATCTATGGAGAAACTATGTAAAGGAAGCAGAAACATGGGAACTCATGGAAGTTATTATGAAGAACTACCAGAATATTTTTACGTAGCAGTGTTCTATAAATTTCAAGGATGAATTTATTTTAAGGAGATAATAATGTAACAACCCACGTTTTGACGGTACATTTCTCTTTGAATAATGCAATTTCTTGGACTGTACGCAACATGGAGTTCTAGCACACCACGACCAATCAAACTATCCTTTCTAAATAGTAACACCCACTTTTTTAAATTTTATAATTTTCATTTTTCAAAATGGAAATCATTTTTCGATTAATAATATCAAAATTATCTTAGGCTGAATTTTTGGTAATTTTTTGAACAAATTCAATTTTTGATGAATAGTGAAAAATAATGTGTTGTTGTTTCAAACCTAATTTTTATTTAAAAAATTATTTATTTTGTTTAAATTTATTTTAGGTAAAAATAGATACATAATACCTATATAATTTCAATTAAATTCATTGGAGTAAATTTATAATAAAATTAGATGTATAATATTTTATTGAAAAATTTTATGTCTTTTACCCACCTTCTTGGCACAATTGCAAATTTTTATAAAACGTAATTTTACCACATCTATGAATCGAATTTCAAATTTATAAGATACAAAATTGAAATAAATAAGTTAAATTTGGTTTAATTGGATTTTTATAAATTTTGGTGAATAGTTACTTTTGAATTTTATTTACCACAGTAAAAAGTAAATTGCATAATTAAATGTAAAAATGATATTATTATTACCCTAACACATGTCATAATTCTATTGGATAAGTTTTTTCATCCCAAATCCAACTTAGAAATCAAATATGATCCTCTTTGACCAACTTGGATTATATTAGGACCTCGATTATTATTTTATTTAGAAATGATTTAAAAGTGTTAAATTCAAATTTTCATAACTAAAACAATTTTAATATAAGGTTATATATATGATAAATTCGACGATAAATATTCATCATAAAGATAAAAATATTTCCTAAATAATGATATTGTATTTATAATTTCTAGATGTTAAATAATTAAATTTATTTATGACACAATGATGATTCATTAATTACCTTATTAAGGAAAGATTAAAATAAATGATATTATAAATTTCCAAATAAATTTATATTGAGACTTTTTATTCATTCCCCTAATTTTATAGATTAATATGAAATTTTATGATTGATTAAATACGTTTTTTTAAGTGAAAAAGTTTTTTTGACTTCCACAAAAACAAAATACCAAATAGTGTCAAAAATGACATAAATGAGTTTTCAAAAACAAATAATATATTATTAAATGATGTATTATCCATAACAATATATGGTACAGTAAAAGGACTTATATAAGGTTAGATATGTAAATAATGTACCACTTGGTGTTCTCTTTTCTATTTACAGTAAATTTATTACCCATTTATTATAACAATACAATAATACATGGTAAAAGATAACTTATTTAACTAGGAGTTAAATCTAAAAGATAAGGTTAATATAGTGACCTAAACATGCAAAAACCCTATTGGTTCTAGGATTTCGGACCCAGCCCCTCATATCCTTGACTATTTTTGGTGCCCTTATTAACTGAATATGATTGTATAATAAATTAATATATCAAGCTTTTCTCAAAGTGACCCTCACCTCTCTTATAAATGGGTACTTCCCCTTCTCTCAAAATACCACCTCTAAATCCATTTGTCTCGGCCAATGTAACACCCCATGATACCATGATATGTTTCTCTTTGAATAATGCAATAGATTGCATTGTACGCAACATCGACATCTAGCACCGCACGACCAATCAAACTAGATGTTATGAATAGTGATACACACTTTTTAAAATTTTTTAATTATTATTTTTCAAAATGGAATTAATTTTTGTGTTTGGAATATCTAAATTATCTTTGGATAAATTTATGGAATTCTTCTGAAAACATTCAATTTTTAATGAATAGTGAAAAACACTCCATTATTGTTTAAAACTGACTTTTCTTTAAATAATTATTTATTTTATTTAAATTTATTTTAAGTCCAAATTGATACATTATACCTATATTATTTCGATTTAATTCATTGGAGTCATTTTATAATAAAATTAGATGTATAAAATTTTGTTCAACTTTTTTACCTCTTTTACCCACCTTCTAGGCATGTTAGCAAATTTGCATAAAACATAATATTACCACATCTGTGAATGGAATTTCAAAAATTTGATAGACATGGTAGACTTCAGTAAGTAAATTTTTTTTCAATAGGATGAAAATAATTTTTGGTGAATAGTATCTTTTGAATTTTATTTACCATGGTGAAAAGTAAATTGGGGAATTAAAGGTAAAAATGATATTTTAATTACCCTAACACATGACCTAATTCTAATGGATATGTGAATTTCATTAAATATCAACATTAAGAATAAAATATTATCCTTTTGTTCCAAATGGATTAGATTAGGACATTTATTATTATTTTATTTAAAAAATGGTTAGAAGTGTAAAATTCAAATTTTAATAACTAATAAATTTTTAATATAGGGTTATACAAAAGATAAATTAGTCTATAAATATTCATTAGAAAGATAAAAATATTTGAAATATATTTTAATTTTATTTATACTTTTTAGACATTAAATAATTAAATTTATTTATAACATAATGATGATGCATTAATTACCATATTATTGGAAGAATAAAATAATTGATATTATAACTACTAAAATAATTGTAAATTATGAATTTTTATTTATTAATCAAATTTTATAGGTTAATATAATATGTTAAATTTTATTAAAAAAAATTTGAAAATACATTTTTTCTATGACTTTCACAAAAACCCAAATACTAAATAGTGTCAAACATGACAGGAATGAGTTTTTAAAACAAATGCTATATTATGAATTTATAAAATATTTATAAAAATTAAAGGATCAGCCAAATGACTCATGTAAGGTTAAATATATCAATAATTAACCACTTGGGGTTAGATTGGCTTTTTATTGTATGATTATTAACAATTTATTATAATAATACAAGAATATATGGTAAAAAATAAACTATTTAACAAAGAGTTAAATCTAAAATATAATAATAATTTGGTGACCTAAACATGTCTAAAACCTATTGGTTGAGAGTATTGTGACCTTTCCCCACCTTAGCCTCGAAATAAGTCCTTTTGAGCTATTATAATCCGAATATGAATATATAATAAAATAATATTTCAAACTTTTCCTAAAGTGACCCTCACCTCTCTTATAAAAGATTACATCTCATCCTCTCAAAATCATACCTCTAAAGAAATTTGGATCATCCATCCCCTGCTAAAATATCCTCCCAACTACCATCACTTTATCCTAGATTCCTTTCCTTGATAAAAAATCCTACATATGGAGCCCTTTTGATCACATAAAAAAGGAGAACCCAAAGAAGTGGTAATAATTTCATCACCACTTTCAAAGTTCTATTTTTCTTCCACTTCTTCTTTCTTTGTTGTTTCTATTCCAAAATGACAACTCCATTACCTCATACATACTGTGATGTTATTATAAATATGGTACAACCATATTAATTATTCTATCCATCCTATTATTGTTGAAGTCACCAAATGTGTATATGTATGGATTACCGTCTCCATATTGTGGTGTAGTATTTTATTCAACATTTCATTATTTGGATGGGTATAATAATGAGTATAATGAATGAAAATAACAAATATAACATGTTAATGATTCTTTATAGATGATATACCATCCAATTACATATGATTTCTCTATCAATAGAATGGTATTGTCGCTCGTGCGTATGTACGGATTACCGTCTCCAAGAATGCGATGAGATTCATTCCCCATCATAAATATTCAAGAATAATTATTATTTTATGATTAAAAACAATGTTTATGAACATAATATCATTTTTGATATGAATCAAATAAATCTTATCCATAAAAATCAGGACTTATGTAACAAAAAATATAAAGGAAAATGAATCATTTAACACTAAAAACAATGATACTACTGAAATATTATGAATAACTAAATATTAGAAGATAAAATATGATATGATATTTATGTATGCGGTTCTTATATAATTTAATAAAAATTATTTAACTATTATATAGGATATTAATGTACCCTATACTAAGGAAAAGTACAAGGTAAGGATTAATTCTACAATCTCTCCACTATCTGAGTTGGTTTTTACGTGAGTATCTACTAAGACATCATTATCATCCACATTCATGTTTCTTCGAAATGTACTTCAATACATTTTAACTATTTCCCAGAATATGGGTTAAATTCATTTTTACTTTTTTCTGAATTTATATAAACCTATTATAAAGGAATATTTTCCTCATTTTCCAAACAAATCCCTTTACGAAATTTTAGACAAAATTTATAAAAGAATGTTTTTTAACTTATACGATGAGTGCAGATATTTTCCACAAATATAACACTTTTGAATATTTACTTAATAGATTATACAATTATTTTCAATATCAATGTTTTATTTTTTAATTATTTGAATTTTAAATGATTTCATAATAGAAAGATATATTTTTTTTAAATAGTTTTGATTCCATCTATGTGAATATTATTTTAAGGATTTTAATCATGTTTATGATACAATCTTCCATATTTTATTGGAGGTTTTTTGATATGTTTGACTGTGGATGTGTTATTTTTATACCATTCATGGTTTATGGTTAAATTTTTAGGATTTTTATGGTAGTTTTAATATAAATGTTTCTGTTATGTTTCAACCTTTTCATATGTAGAATGCATTGGAAATAGTAAGTGACGGGTGGGGCCCTCTATAGTTCCATGAGGCATTGGTAGGTCTAATGAGACAAACTAGTGTCTTAGCACAAGGCCTTAACAAAAACATATTTATAGTCTTGGAACGATGCCCTGACTATGTGGCTCTGATGTTCGGCATTATGCATTTTATAATTATGAAATTGGTTATTGATATTACTTGTGATTATTATACTAGTAGAATATCCATGTGAATTAGTAAAAGGAATTATATTATTTATCATTGCCTTATTATGCTGAAGATTATGTTTAAAAGTCTTTTTTTTAGTCTAAAATATTTCTATAAATGTTTATGCTTATTTATGATAGTTTCACCTATATTTTTTTACTTAATGATCAATTAAGCATAACCCTTTCTATGTTTTATTTTTCCCAGGATGCGAAGATGTACATTACGGTTAACCTTCATGTATATGCTAAGAGATATGATTGTTTTTAAAGGGGACTATTGATTCTCCTTTCCATCACAGAGTCTAAAGGAATTAAAAGGAAAAAAAATCATAAACCCAAAGTGATTCTTCCTTTAAAGAAACATCAAAAATTGAAAAAGGAATGAACCAAGATTCAAAGGCACTTAGGTCCCGCAAGTTCCATCATAGTTGTGAAAGTATACTTGCGTGCCACCTAATGGTCACAATAGTGACTTGAATGCCCTCTTTGAAAACCACATGGGGTCTTCTCTAGCCTATAAATACCCCTAGTGGGCCCCCCAACTCGGAGGAGGAATTTTTCCAGAGTTCACATACAGAGCTCTGAACGCCCAAGTCTCTTCTTCAGGTCTTCCGAAAACTTCTATGGTAATTCATTACCTAGAATGGATGGTCTAAAATAGAGGAATAAGGTTTCAGTATTATAATCCACTAACACTTGCGCACCTAAGTGTTTTACCATTAAGGGAAATAGACACACTTGCGCACATCCTTACCTACACATTAAAACTTGTGCGCCACTCTTCTGGAAGTACCTCAGGATGATTCTAAAGGCTTTGGTCAAGAATCTCCCAAGTATTAATCTACTGGTCAAGGATCGCGCAAGTACCCATATGTCGTGCAGGTATAACAACACGCCAAGGACTTGCGCACCCACGCAGTACGTGCGCGACCCCTCAGGACTTGCGCGCCCTTCTACTTTTGGGTGTCCTTCCTACCCAATTAACCCCTACTATGCCATTCCACCTCTCCAATTCAAGATTCAGTCTTCAAGACACTCTTCAAATCCATTTATGGCTTGTATTCTTGATTGACATCCTTATCTGAAAGTAATTTCATGGAACATCTCTTGAAACCTAGTGATTTACACATCTTCATGTCACTAAAGTTAGAGAGTTCATTCACTCAACCTCATCTTTTATGATTAGAGAATCCTTAACATGGGACTCCTTTTCAGGAGAAAGCCCCAATCCAAATTCTCATTAACATGGGCATCCTCCTTAGGAGTACGCCCCAAGTCCTCATTAACCTGGGACTTCTTTTCAAGAGTAAGCCCCAGTCCAAATTTTTATTAATATGGGAATCCTTCTTAAGAGTAAGCCCCAAGTTCCCAAATATGGGCATCCTCCTCAGGATTAAGCCCCAATAATAATTCTCTTAACCTGGGCTTCCATTTTAGTAGTAAGCCCCTGTCTCAAATATGGGCATCCTTTTTAGGAGTAATCCCAATGTCCCTTAATTCTAAAATTCCCTTGACCTGGGACTCCATTTCAAGAGTAATCCACAGTCTTAATTTCCCTTGACCATTCATAATTCCTTTTGATCTGAGCTTCCTTATTCGGAGTAAACCCCAATCATAAGTCCCCTCCTAACATGGGCATCTTCCTTAGGAGAAAGCCCCAAGATTAGAGTATCCAAATCTCCATGAAGCACATATACCTTTATAGAGCCTGTTCTTGGATTTCATCCCTGATGTAAATCTTAATCCTCATCTATTTCTGGGCAGTCATATATATACAAGCCCCACATCATTGCATCATTTCATGGCATAATTGTCTGGATTCACCAATACCTCTTGTTTCTCACATTGAGTATGACTCATGTGAGCTTAGAGTGTAAATGTAATCATGACATTTTTCTTTGAGCCATCAATCATGCCTAAACATCATACTCCCTTAATCGAACTACGTGGGTTTTGTTTCCTTTTTCAAAAACAAAGGATACGTAGGTAGCCCATCTGCATGTACGATCCTAACTCTGAAATAATAAATGTCCTTCTAAATGATAATAAACTTCAAGTGCCCCACTGAGTGGATTTAAAACCAGTATGGTCATCATAATGAGGAACATACTTTTATGTAATAAAGGATACCATTGACTAAGAATCTCTAACAAATACAGATGATTCTCTATCGATGAATAACCTCGAATACATATACAAGATTCTCTAAATTGTATACATATCAATCATTGATTGTAAAATCTAAAGGAAAGATCATTTTATACTTGGTAATGTAATAAGGATTCACGAACATAACTTAAATCTATAAAGAGAGTCCCAGAGTAGACAATAATTCCCCTAAAAAGGTGTGATGAGTCCGACCTCCCATCTTATCGACCAATGAAAATTCCTAAGCCTCATCAGTCCATAACTAATGAGTACCTACATTTGGAAAGTAGGTTCAAATGGATATGGAATCATTGGATGTTTTTAGTTCTACGAACAAACCCATAAGAAACCGCTTCGAATGTTTGAATCTTAAATCAATGAGATCGACCCAAATTCTAGAGGAAGCAAAAAATGGTGAACCCGATGTGAATCCTTAACCATGATAAAATGATGTTTTTCTTATTTGTTAGGCCCCTATTTAAAACTCAATGAGAGGGCCAACAAAACAATCAATAAAATATTTTCTCATCCAAAAGATGTAGTGGCCGGACTTATCTTGTTTATGTCTGATATATCCTACAGGCACTCTTTTCCAAGATCTTGTACATTACAGGAATGGGTTATATTAAGTTCACACACGTGAATATGTCTACTATGAAAAACTCTTCTGCAAATTCCATTGCGGCTACTCCTGCTGGATCGTCGTCCGCTCTGAGGAAGACATCACCTACTCATCATCTTCAACATTGGGTATCAAATGCGCTGATTAAGGAGTACCATAAAAACGGTACTATTCCGACTCTAGAGGCCACTTGACAAGGCCTCCAAGTCAATAATTCAACCTGGTCATCTAGACAGCGGCGACCAGTGATCAAGAAGTAGGCGGTGCTAACCATAGTCTCCAACCATTTCGGGTTGTTATCCCTAGAACACAATCACCATTAACTCCCATATTCTGAGTAGGTGAATGAGCAGGTCCCTCAGGGCCTTAATTTAAGGAGACATGAGTCCTTCCCGAGTGCTCCCATCATCAATCGTTGCCAGAATCCTGCGGCAGTGCACCCTCAACATGATGAGGGTATCGAGTCCAGGTGTTTGGCTCAGGTTCCTAGAACCCAAGTAGGCAAGACGAATCACCAGAGGCGAAATCCGATCAACAGTGAGCAGGTTATCTTCTCTGCCATCTCCGAAGAAGTCCACCAACCTAACTTGGTGGCAAGAAACGAGCGGGCACACACACCTGTCCATTTTAATTCCACTGTCCAGAAGACTCGACTGGTAGCATCACCCCAATCCCGCCAGGTAATTCCAGAAGAGTACTATAGGCAGGAACCTACACTTGTTTATACGTCATCAGCTAGTCAGTAGGCTCGTCTGACTACATATAATGGAGCTCGTAAACCATGTTCGGCGAAGTACAATCAACAGGCACATACACCGGCTAGTATTGATCAATCCTACCAACAATATCACTCGATAGCACTCAGAGAAGTCATTCGGAAAGCTCCAGCGACAAACAAGAGGCAGAATCAACTCTCTGCCCCTACACTTGAGTCCTGTCAAGATTCACTAACAGGAAAAGAAGGATAGGAGGAGAAATACACACCTACTCCAAGAACGGAATAGACGTATATATCCATTCCGGTATCTTATGTCACAAAGAATATTCTATCAATGGTGAAAGAGCAGAACAAAATCCATGCTCATATTATGGATGCCTGCCAGGATATTATAACAGCTTCAGTAGCATCTCAGGGAAAGAAACATAAATATATCCCTACCAGTGGAGTGACACATCAACAGTTCACTCCGGAACAGACACACACATTTGTTCCAGTCCAAAAGGGTTGTGGGACGTACTCCCCCATATCATACGGACAACCAAGTCTGGCACATACACATAGTTTGCGTGGAGATAATCAGCCTAACCTGATCTTTTATACTGATTAGGCACATACACCTACCAAATTGAGTAAGAAGGTGTCTAAGAAGAAGACCCGCCCATCAAAGTCAATAAATAATGGGCCAATCTGTAACAGGTCCTTAATCGATGCTGGAGTTTGTGAAGGCCTCAGAGAACTATCTGTTGGAATCCAAGATTCTACTCCCTCATTTTCCAATAATGGGAACATTAATTCTGATGTTATTCAATAGAAACTTCCTCATGAAGGATTTCTTCATGACAGTTCGATCAATCTTGAAGTTTCATCATCAGATGAGAGCCACAGGAACCCTCTATGTGGTCAGAAGACCAAGGATCAAGAGATATCATTTTTTACTGTAACCCACCATGGTGGTCCTCTCCATGATGATGAATTTCACTGTGAAAGCCCTCTCTGAAGTAGTGATGCACATTGCCTAAAAAATTCTCTAGTGGAAAATGTAGTGCCGAGAAAGGCCTCTTATATTGAGGCACTTGAAAATGTGAAACTAGTCATGTCTGATGCTTCATCTCTAGTAGGTGAAATACTTTCTCAAGAGAAGATAGCTCAGGGTGTATGTAATTCTCTAAACCACCCCTAAGTCATGAATCTTATATTTTAATTAGTTATCTCTCTACCAATCTTGTTGAATAGGATGAAGGAACAAGGATGAACCAACTCTGGTAAAATCAGGTAGAAGAATCTTCTTTGAATGATAAAGAGTAAATACTGAACATGAGAAAACAACTGGAAAAAGGTGAAGTGCCAGTCATGTTTTGGCATATGGTTGACCCTCAGTAAGACATTCCAGAGATGTTGACGGAATATGGAATTCATGATATTTGTCTCAACATATGGAAAACTCTTTTTCTGTTGAAAAAGAAAGTATTATCTTTTGATGATTATGAAAATCATGTTAAGATAATAGAAGGGTTACTACATCAGATTGATTTGGAATCTCTCTCAGTCTCTTGATATCTGAAGGCTGAAAAGAAGCAGAGAGCCCTTCAACGTTCATGCCTTTCCGCACTAAGAAGATTGAGCCAGTTAATTTCCAATGCCCCATCTGGTATTCATGTCAGAGGATGGGGTGTTCATGGAGCACTATATTTCATTGTCCTCTCTAGTCAGCAAATCCCGCCAAAAATGGTTTCATGCAATGTTATTGCCCATGGCCGGCCACAGTCAATGGCTTTTGTTTGTAATCAAAATATTTCCCAAGAACAGGCCTCAACTAGTTCTTCTCTAAATCAAGAATACAGAGTAAAAGATGTTGAATTACTCCAACATCAAGAAACGAGAATATTGAACATGCCTCTTGTATGGATAAATAACATCATCAAGTTACAGAAGTGTCAGAAATAATCCAACGGTCTTTTGAACAGGGTGATAAAAGTGGATGTCGATTGATGCATCCAGCTAATTTTTGGACTAAGGTCCGCAAGATCAGAAGAGCTTTTAAGAAAGACTCAGACATAGCATGTCAAGAGCCACCCCAGCTTTCTAGACTGGTGAATCTTTTAACCCAACCCTCGGAATCAACAAATAGGATTCAAGGAGTTGAGCCAAGATAGAAGGACCAAGCCCAGTCCACCGGACTCGGGACTTTTTCAAATCATCAATCCCCTCCTCAGAGAAAATCGGTCTTTTCTAGATTGGGGAAGAATCCTCAAGAGGGACAAAGATCCAATTTATAAGGAGATTCTCTCCAAATTACTGTTCACTAAGAAGTTCCTGAGGGATCAAATCAAAGAAAGGCAATGTCTTGTCAGGGGCATGACAGAAGTCAATATCCTAGAAATGCTGATAGAAGGGATGCGATGCGTTCTGCATTAATTAATGTCATTAATGTCGTTATTGTTGATCCTCTAGAACATGATGCTCACTCAGGGGACTCAGATGAAGAGGTTAATCCTCCATAAGTTGTACACACAGACACAAATGAAGAAGGTGTGTGTATATGAAATCAAAGTATTACCCATAATCTAGGTAATCCTTCATGTAACCCACTTCCCCCTCTCCGAAAGGGAGTTAACAAGGGGAATGGAAAGAATCATGTTACATATCCTTTCTTTGGAGAAGGCTAATCGCTCTCACTAGGGAAAATATTTGCACAACAAGAGGAAGAAATGAAGGAATTGAGGATATTGAATGCAGAACTACTTCAAGGTAGTCTTCCTCTTAAGCGTACTAGAATCAGTCAGCCAAGGGAGTTAGTTGTGGCTACTGAGATGTATCAAGAATATCCTCCTCTATCAGCACACTCTCACAGGCCTAATCCTATGGGTCAAGTACAACAAAAATTGGCAGTGCTACCATCTGTTGCAGTACCAGCCACCACATCTGTACCAGCTCCAGTTATTACACCTGCCCACGTCCAAGTTCCACTAGATGTTTTTCAAAAGTTAATAACTACCATTTAGTCATTAACATCTCGGTTAGAGACTATGTAAGGTAAGTGTGTGCAGGTTCAACCAGAAAAGAGTGCTTAACTTGAATGGGTAGATTCAATCCTTCCCCCATCACGTTTTGGGAACCCATTATTCCCTATTTTCAATGGATTAGGCGTTCCTGAACATCATTTGATGCATTACGTGTCATGTTGTGATCCTATGATGGGAACTCCATAATAACAAGAAGAAATTAAACTCAGATGCTTCGTGCGAACCTTGCAAGGACCAGCTATTGTATGGTACACAATCTTGCAATCCCAGTCAATTACTAGATGGGAGGATATTCATGAAAAATTCCTTCTTCGGTTCAACTCAAAGTTTCCAAAGACATAAATTTTTTATCTTAAAAACTGTAAGCAAAGGGAGAATGAAAGGGTCTCAGATTTCATTGCTCACTGGAAGAGATTAACATTTTCCCTAAGTTTAGAACTCCCTCAAGAAGAACTGTTGCCAATATGTGTGGAATATATGCGTGACGAATTACGCATTCCATTGATCCCTGTGAAATACACAGGAGGGTTTCGATACCTTACTTCAATCTCTCAACAGATTTAAGATTCTTTTATAAAGACTAAGGATAAGGCTCATATATTTCCATCAGCTTCAGGAAGAAGAATGGGTAAAGCAGAGAATGCTATAGTTATGCTTAAAAAAGCACCTGTACCAGCTTATACTTAAAAACCATCATCTTATCGAAGGGCTCCACCTCTTGAGAGCCAACAAAAAGTCCATTTTGTCATGATGATCAATGAAACCAAAGACGGAAACAATTTGAGGATCTGAAGAGTAATGTTTGCTTTTTCTGAAATGAACAAGTTCCTGGTTACTTCATTTTGGCTCTGGAACATAATTTTGTTCAATTGCCAAGGCCAAAGAGGCTAAACAAGGAAGGAGATGAAGATCGTCCCAACTATTTAACCTTTCATCAAATGTTGGGGAATCCCATCCAGGAGTGTTTTGTCTTCAAAGACCTCCTGAAAAATATGGTAGACTCAGGACAAGTCAAATTAAAAGGCTCTTCAGCCCAGGTAGCATGTGTTACTACTACAGTTCCAGAGGAGGAAGGCGAATGGAAAGAAGTTAAAAGAAAAAATATGTAGAAATATGATGATTGGATGGTTAGAAAAATGATCAACCGAACTCATACCATTTATTGAACGCAATTGAAGAAACCGATTGTGCCTTCTGCCATGAATTCCGCAACAAAACCCTCTTCATCAAAGGGAAAATCCTCAAAGAAACAGCATGATTCAATGAAAGAAAAAGAATTATATGAATATGAGTATGTGTCAAAGCCTATGTTTTCGTTGACTCTGGAAGACTTCAGGCCATCTACTTCAAATTCAAGGGCACCGCCACACTAAACAGCACAGACTAAACAAGCTAATCAGGCAGAGTCTTCATCGGATGAAGAGTTGATTTTTGGTTCTGTTAATATGATTCAATTAACGAATCCATATGCCAGTCGCGGTTTCAATTTTGATGAGCCTGAATTCCATGTATCAAACATAGGAATCAGAGGATGTTACAGAGGCTCAGGATACAGGGGAATACCTAGATCTTTCAAAGGCCACTATTCCAATTCTACCCCTTCTAGAACTGTGTATGCGGCTGAAACTTGTGGTAGAGCCCTTCAACGAGCTTAACAAGAAAAAGAATGTTCATCCACACAAGGCAGACTGAGCCCTAGCACAATTATTCTGGAAGATCGGTTGAAGGTTCCATATTCTTTCTCTCAGCAAGTAAATAGACATAATCGGTCTAATCTTCCAAAGCTAGGAGTATTACCAACTCATATCCCAGTAAAAGATGCATCAAATACCAAAGCATCAACTTCCAAGGCACCTACTAAACCACATGATCCTATTGGGAAACACAGACCTTTGGATCAAAAGTATGATATATTGAAACACCTGGCCCAAGTACTGGCCAAGTTATCAATTCTGGATGCCTTGAATTTATCAAAGGAACTTCGGGAGGCACTCATTGAGGCTTTGTCAAGTCCTCAAGAGTTTTGAGACTGAAATTATTGCAGCTGAAGTCTACCATGAACAGAATAATCTTGTAGAATACCATGTAGTAATATCTTTTACTAATGAAGATAAAGATGATGTCGTGCATGGAAATATTAGACCCTTGTACTTATCTGAAAAGGTCAATGGTGTAGACATCCGAAGAGCTTTCATTGATAATGGTTCAGGAGTCAACCTCTTCCCCATTCGTACACTTCATCGATTAGGCCTCACAGAATCTGATTAATCTCCTTCAACAATGATGTAACAAGGATATGATAAAAAATGAACAAGAACCACTGGGTGAGATTGCACTCAGAACTCAGTATGTAGATCTTGTATCTAATTTAGATTTCATGGTTGTTGATCATGATTCATCCTTCAACATCTTTCTTTGTAGACCCTTGCTACATCGGCATGCGTCCATCCATTTGTCAAACCATCAATGTCTCAAATGTTGTTTCGATGGTCAAATTGGGACATTTTATGGTGATAAATCCTCGTTCAAGACATGTGAATCTCAATACATTGAGGTGGAATTCTACCACATGAAGGGAAAGTAGGAGTCCACATCAAAGTATATTACCAAATTTAATGCTTAGTATGGTTTGGAAAAGATTCCAGTAAATCCATTAGCACATGTCAGTACAGATTATGTGTTGCCTATCAGTCAAATTGACAAGATAGACCCAAATCAAAATAAACTTATGGAATGATCCATAATGTCAATCATGACAATCAAGCCAGATAGCATGGGAGAAATTGGTGATCCACCAAGCAATGATGAAAGCTCAAATGGAGATGTCTTCATTTCATCTTCTGAAATACAACAAGTATATACTTCCCCATTCATGCTAGGGAAAGTTATAGAAATGTTATAGGTAAACGATGATGTAGATTATCAATCCATAATCTCTTTTTTGTTACCCAAAGAAGACCATTCATCATCAATTGGGTCAGAAATGGAAGCTTCTTCTTCAAGATGTGAAAATTTTGACATCTCTACTGATTATGGAAATTCTGCTTCATTATCTACTATGAATGTAGAAATGGAAGAAATAACACATGCCGAAGAGGAAGAGAAAGATCTCAGAGATTCTTCTCTAGTATTTGAAGAGGGTATCTCTACTACCATGGATGAACTCAGAGAAATAAATCCGGGTACAAAAGAAGATACATGACCTACTTTAATCAGTGCGGCCATGACTCTTGAAGAGCAAGAGATGTATATTTCCTTTTTAAATCAAAATCAAGACATATTTTCTTGGAACTATACAAAGATTCCAGGGATTGATCCTGATGTTTCCCCTCATTGTTTGGGTTTACCAGAAGAACATCGAGGATTCAAACAAGCTGCTAGAAGAACACACCAAACCTATGCTTCCAAAATTGAGGATGAAGTGGATAAGATTATAAAATATAACTTGGTCAGAGAAGTTCAATATACCAAGTGGTTGGCTAATATTGTCCCAGTGAAAAAGAAGAATGAGAAAATTAGAGTGTGCATTGATTTCAGAGATCTTAATCGGCATTTTCCTAAGGATTATTTTCCAGTTCTGATTACAGAACTTTTAATCGACGCAACAGCTAGCTATGAAGTAGTTTCCTTCATGGATGGATATTTCAGATATAATCAAATCTGAATGGCTCCAGAAGATGTAGAATCTACAACCTTTAGAGCCCCTCAAGGTGTGTTTTGCTATTGGGTAATTCCCTTTGGCCTAAAGAATGCAGGCGCAACATATCAGCGTGCCATGCATCGTATCTTCAAACCCTTTTTAGGGAAGTTTGTTGAATGTTATATGGACTATTTGGTGGTAAAATCCAAACAACATTATAATCAATTGGCTGAGTTAGAAGTCATATTACGCAAGCTTAGACAATATGATTTGAAGAGGAACACATTAAAATGTGCTTTTGGGGTAACCTTAGGAAATTTCATGGCTTTGTTTTACTCCATCGTGGTATCGAAGTCGTTCATGAGAAGACCAAGTCAATCCTTGGTATTTCACCTCCTCGAAAATTGAAATAATTGAGAGGACATCAAGTAAACATAACCTATATTCGGTGTTTCATCTCCAATTTGGCAGGCAAAAGTTTACCCTTCACCAAATTGATGAAGAAGGGAGTCACTTACCAGTGGACTGAAGAATTTCAAGAAGAATTCGATATTCTCAATAAATACCTCTTGAGCCCACCGGTACTCATGCCACCTATTTAAGGAAGCCCACTTATCCTCTATGTGACATCTCTAGAGTGATATTTGGGTGCCATTCATGCTAAGAGGAATGATGCTGGGAATGAAAACAGCATATACTATCTCAGTCAGACTATGCTTGAAGCAGAAACCCGGTATTCATGTATTGAGAAGTGCTTCCTGGCATTAATCGTTGCAGTTTAGAAGTTGAGACACTACCTGCAACATCACGAGGTCCAATTCATATCTCACAATAACCCAGCCAAATTCATCCTTAGTCGTCCAATGCTTACAGGATGTCTGGCAAGGTGGGAAGTTATTTTGCAGTAGTTCGACATTCAGTATGTGTCTCAAACTGAAATAAAGGGCCAAGCTCTGGCTGATTTCCTGGATGATCACCCTTTAGTGGAAGATACATCTTTAGATACTGAACTCCCTGATGAGGAAGTCTTCTCTATTCAATAAAGTCCTCAGGCATTAGAAATGTACTTTGATGGTTCTTCCAGAAGTCCAACAGGGAGGAAAATGGAAAATCCTAAATTCAACAAAGTTGTCTTAGGATTTTTACTCATTTCTCCAGAAAAGGCAGTGTTACCTTATTCCTTCTTATTTTGGGATGGTGGTACCAATAATGAAGTAGAATACCAAGCTCTCATCATAGGCATAGAGTTTGCGCTTCAAGCACAAGTGAATCACTTAATGGTGAAATGTGATTCAGACCTGGTAATCAATCAAGTCAATGGGGATTATACCATCAGAAAAGAAGAAATAATCCCTTTGTATAATTACGTCAAAGAGTTAATGGTGGAGTTTCATTCGGAACCGGCATTTTCTTATGTCCCAAGATCACAAAATGCCCAAGCTGATGCACTGGATAGTATAACCACAGCTCTGGCATATCCAAATCGGGAAGATACAACCATCAGTATTGCCCACCGTCGTGCAATTTCACCTTATGTTCGAACTAGAATAGAGGATATCAAAGAAATTGGTCCCATCTCTAAATTATATGGTCACACATCAGGATGGATGGCACCTATCAGGGAATACCTTCAAAATGGAACACTTCCACCCGATAGTGCCGGTAAAGAACAAGTCCGACGACGTGTGGTCAATTTTACTCTTTATGATAGCCCAGATCACCTAGAAAAAATTCTCTACAAGCATGGTTTTGATGGAGTTCTCTTCAGATGCATTGATGGTGAAGAGACAATGGATGTCATGAAAAAAGTTCATGCAAGAGTCGGTGGTGCCCACCAGTCTGGACATAGACTATCTGATCAGATTCGAAGGCTTGGGTACTTTTGGCCTTCAATGATACAAGATTGTGTAGATTTCACAGAGAACTGTCATTCATGCCAAGTACATGCAAACTTCATTCATCAACCTCTAGAGTTTCTTCATACAGCTAAATACTCGTTGCTATTTTCCACATGGAGAATGGATGTGGTGGGACCTTACCCTACAGCTACGACCAAGAAGTTTATGTATATTCCTACTGCTACAGACTTCTTTTCCAAATGGGAAGAGGCAATACCTCTCAAATAAGTTAGTTCTAAAATCATTGTCAGCTTCATCAAGTCTAACATCATTACCAGATTTGGTGCCCCTCATACCATATTGACGGACAAAGGCACCAACTTCTGTTCATCCGAGGTGAAAAGTTGTATCAAGAATTAAACATCAAATCCAATCATCATCTCAGTATCATGCAGCATCTAGTGGATAGATATAAGCTTTCAACAAGACTCTGTCAAATATAATGCCAAAAATTGTGGATAAAGATAAGAAGTCATGGCCAGATAAAATCTTTCATGATTTATGGGCTTATCGAACTACCACCCACACTGCAACACGGTCAACTCCATATTCATTGGTATATGGAACGGAAGCAGTCTTACAATTGAGGTTCAACTACCCTCACTCAGGGTAGACATTTGGGATCAGTCATCCACTGATGAACAATCTCAAAAGAGATTGAATGAATTGGAATGGTTAGATGAGAAAATATTGTGCACTCTGCACCACTTGGATGTCTATCAGAATCGAATAGCACGAGCTTTCAACAAAAAGTCCATCTTCATTCATTCGTTCAGGGAGAATTGGTATTAGTTCTCATAACTCCAATGATACCAGGAATGAAACCTACCAAGCTTGAACCAAAGTGGGAAGGACCTTATTAAATATATAAGTTCTACTCCAATGAAGCTTATTCTTTAATCTCAATGGATGGAGAACTCATCAATACTCCAACCAATTCTAGATTTATGAAGAAGTATTTTGTATAAACACAAAATGCACCATTCATGGTCCATGCGTATGACCATAAACTATTTGCATTTCTTTCATCCAACATGACGTTAAACTGTATCCCCTTCATCGTCTTATACGATTTTAAAATAGACACCCATGATCCATGCATATGACCTTAAACTATTTGCATGTCCCATAGGTCCAGCACGACGTTAAACTGAACCATCCAGAGTCCATGCATATGTCTTTAAACTATTTTCATTTCTTTCATCCTACACGACATTAAACTGTGAAGTCCTTACTACATGACGCTAAACTGTATAGAAGTCTCTTAGGACCAACAAGACGTTAAACTGAATAATCAACGGTCCATGCATATTACCTTAAACTATTTGCACTATCATCCAACATGATGCTAAACTGTATCGTCCCTTTTTGGTCAAACATGACGTTAAATTGTGAAAAAGTCCCTAATACGTCCAACATGACATTTAAATGTGTCTTTGTTTTTTCCTTACTGCATGACATTAAACGGCACAGTCCCCCTTTTCATCCAAGCTACATGATGCTAAAGTGTACAAAAGTCCATTAATGTGTCATACATGACATTAAAATGTACATTGTCCCTGCTATATGACATTAAACTGTGCAGCAACAATAATCTTAACTGCAAGGCTTTAAACTGCATAGTCCCTTCATATGTATACATGACATTAAATTGTGCATCGTTAAGGTTGTTGTTACCTCTTGTTTCTCACATAGAGTATGACTCACGTGATCTTAGTGAAAATTTAAATCATAACACCCACTTTGGGCCGCTAACCACATATAAGTCCCAACATCATTTTTTAGGTCATTTTCCCCAAGGACAACTTGATCATTAATTCATTATTTAGTTGAACTACGCGGACTTTGATCCTTTCCTTCTAGGCTGGGTACGTAAGAAACCTCCCAAGGTTCAAGCCCAAAACCAGTCTCTTCACATCGGTTCAGCTCCATCTCATACAATGTTGATTTTTGAAACCACCCCCAGAATCAATATCTTTACATCGGTTCAATTTTGTCCTTTCTATATGACGTTCAATTGTACAACACTTTTTGTCTAGTATGACAATAAACTAAAATATTCTTTGATACCCTCACCTCATAGGGAATCATTATATACATTGATTTTCAATCATGTTTCATTCCAAAGACTATGTGCATACATGGCAATGCCCGAACCTTTTATCTTGGGTTAAACCATCATTACACTAAAGTCCCCTTTTACCCGTTACATGTATCGACCAAATCTATACAGATGGTATTTCTAGAACTACGTGGGCTTGATTCCCATCCTTATGGGATACGTATGAACGTTCGAGTGTCCCTCAAATCTAGCCCCAATTATTTTGGGCCTATCCCCAAATTTCACTTTCAGTCCCTTGGCTAAAAAGTCCCCATGAAAACACACAATGTGTATTTCTTGTAATTGGTCCAAGCTCTATGACCCTAAACTAAGATCTCACATATTTTCGTCCCGCACGACGTTAAAATGTAGTTTAAGAAATACGTATTGCTTGATTCCCATATTATAGGATACGTAGTGAAGTCCAACATTTCAATTTAGGATCCAGCCACAACATGATTATGGTTATCATTGATCTATGTATGTCTACATACATTGGACAATACCCATCTTTATGTGTCATAAGCCTAGTCTTGAATACTTCCAGATCTTCATAACCCTTTTCTTGAATTCTGGTCAAAAAATGTCCAATTTCTGAGAATTATTTTGCTTGACCATGGAGCACGTGCCCTTAGGCGGCCTTGCATAAACAATCTCCATAACGGACCTGTCAGCCAAAAGATGTTATTATTTGACTATACAGCCATTTCCCTTAGGCTTCCCTGCATTATTCAACCCCCAAACGGTTTTATCAAATAGTGGTAACTTCATTCTTGGGGGGAGAATCTATTTTGTCCTTGGTTGTCTTAATGACAATATGAAGGGATCCGTAAAAAAATGGCTATCCTTAACATATTTGTACCATACTCTTCTTCATTATCTGAAATTATCTAAGTCTATGTTTTATATTTTCCTTCACTACATTTGGGCCATACCTTCATAGGAGTAATAGTCATCCAATTATTTGACAATTCTCTTTTGGAAATATCTTTTCAATATTCAAATACCTCTCTCCATTCAACAAACTCTATTCTTTGGAAAATTTGAATCCTCATAAACCTCCACTGGCTTTTTAGCAGTAGAAAAGTAAATTTATGAGAGTTCTTTTGCCTGACTATGCCGCACGTTCCCTTAGGCATCCTTGCATAAACAGTCTACATAACAGACCTGACAGCCAAAAGATGCTATTATTTGACTATGAAGCCAATGCCCTTAGGTGGCCTTACATAATTCAACCCCCTAATGGGTTTTTTATATAATGGTAACTTCATTCTTGAGAACTACTTCTTCTAATTCCTTTTTAGCTCTTTTTCATATCATTCCTCATATTCAAGTTTTCTTATGTCATAGATTATTTATTTTCCCTCATACTTGAGTGTGGTAATATGTTTTCAGATAAATTGTCAACGAATTAAGTTATATTTAAGCCATTTCTGTCAAATCTATTTCGACCTTAAACATTATCTTCTTTATATATGATGTGCATGACATTAAACGGCCCAAAAAATACAAGGGAACTCTGAATAAAAGTCATGTTCCAGCTCACTAAACATACATTTTGTATGATTTAGTTAATATTGAGAAATTAAAAGATTCAAAGTCTGTAGGGTTATTTATAATAATCCTAGTAAAAATCAAACTATGCTTACTAGGCCCATTAGAATAGGTAAAAATCTAAAGAAGGTAATAAAGGAAATGTGTGCATAAATGATTGAAGATGAAAATATTTTTCATTGATGCACAAGACTTAGAAGGACATCCACAGACTGGAGTCTCTTCTCTTTTTCAGGAATTACAAAAGCCTTTCAAAATAACTCCCCCTTTGATTTACGACATCCGAAGATTCATCAGAAGCCTCTTGGAATTCATTCATTCAACTGGATACCATAAGAGATGCAGTGATACTAGCTCTTCTTGAAAAAATTGTAAAATAATGTTCTTGAGTGCGGTTTGATAAAATTTTCTGCTGATCAAATAGTGACTCTGTTTTTGTCCAAGAGACTTGGAATATGGATACATGGATTTGAGAATGAAGCCTTGGAAGTAAAGATCCATTTGTAGAGAGTACTCTTTTCAGATATTGTTCTATTGCCATGTGTGTCTTCTCTCCACCAAACCGTAGCGGAAAACATTTCACCCCATGGGTTTTCCATTTTCATATCTGCAAGGATATGGCATGGAGGAAAATTTTGAACTTTCACACCAATTTTGTCGCTCTTAATGCACAGCATAACCAAAATAGTGGAGTAGTGGTGCAGCTGCATCATAGGCATATAGTTCTTTGCATCTGGAACATTGACTCCTTTCATATGACCATGACCATACAGAGGTAGGTAGATGCTCTTTTTGAAATTAAGATGATATTTATTCAAGTACTTATCCAAATCTGGGAAAGTGATGTCGAAGATATCATAGTAATGATGGCAAAAAATGTTCATCATGTCATCAATCCGCTTGCTAGCCAGTTCATCATCCGTTCTGATTCTTTTGGGAGCCATTGAATCTTCACAAAGGTTGAGTAATTAACTCATAAGTAAGTTGATTTTTCATAAAATTTGTGAAGGAATTCGAAAAAATGGATAAGGAATTAAGATGCGCAAGTCTAATTTTGGCGCGCAAGTGTGGATGTGTTGTGCAAGTTTTTGGCGCGCAAGTATCACTGCGCAAGTCCTCTTACCTCTATAGCAGCGCACCATCAAAGAGACAGTGAAAATAGAGAAACCTGCACAGTGAAGGTCACTTTCACGGAGAGAGCTCAAAAGATTCAAATCCAGATGCTTTGTACGGAAATATGGCCACATATTTATAGGCCACAGTCATACCCTGCACGCTGAAGTCTGTCCAGCTAGAAGTTGCGCGCCACTACCTGTGTGTCATACCTTGTGCGCCGTATATTCCTTGGTTTTCTTCTTTTTCCTTAGAGTCAAATCCTCTTTTTTCTCTCTGGATACAACTCCGAGGGGGGACTTTTATTGACACTCCTTTCTGTCACAGAGTCTAAAGGAATGAAAAGGAAAAAAACCGTGAACCCAAAGGGATTCTTCCTTTGAAGAAACATCAAAAATTGACAAAGGAATGAACCAAGATTCAAAGGCACTTGGGTCTTGCAAGTTCCATCATAGTTGCGCAAGTATACTTGTACGCCGCCTAATGGTCATGAAAGTGATATGCGCGCCCCCTTTGAAAACCGCCCGGGGTCTTCTACAGCCTATAAATACCCTTGGTGGTCCCCCCAACTCAGAGGAGAAATTTTTCCAGAATTCAGATACAGAGCTCTGAACGCCCAAGTCTCTTCTTCAAGTCTTCCGAACAATTATAAGGTAATTATTTACCTAGAATGGAAGGTCAAAATAAGAGGAATAAGGTTTAAGTGTTATGATTCACTAACACATGCGTGCCTAAATGTTTTACCCTTAAGGAAAATTGACACAATTGCATGCCTCCTTACCTATCCATTAAAACTTACACACCACTCTTTTGGAAGTACCTCATGATGATTCTAAAGGCTTTGGTCAACAATATCCCTTGTATTACTCTACTAGTCAAGGATCGTGCAAGTACCAATGTGCCGCGCAGGTATACCTGTGCGAAAAATACTTGTGCGCCCACGTAGTACCTGCGCGACCCCTTAGAACTTGCACGCCCTTCTACTTTTGGGTTTCCTTCCTGCACATTTAACCCCTCTTATGCCATTCCACCTATAATATTCAAGATTTAGTCTTCAAGAAACTCTTCATAGCCATTTATGGAATGGTTTCTTGATTGAAATCCTTATCTGATAGGAATTTCGTGGAAAATATCTCAAAACCTAGTGATTTACACATCTTTATGTCACTAATGTCAGATACTTCATTCATTCAACCTCATCCTTTAAGATGAGAGAATCCATAACCTAGGACACCTTTTAAAGAGTGATCCCTAGTCCAAATTATCATTAATATGGGAATCCTCTTTATAAGTAAGCTCCAAGTCCTCATTAACCTGGGCCTTCTTTTCAGGAGTAATCCCCAGTCCAAAGTTTCATTAATATGGGCATCCTTCTTAGGAGTAAGCCCCAAGTTCCCAAATATGGGCATCCTCCTCAGGATTAAGCCCCAATCATAATTCTCTTAACCTGGGCTTCCTTTTCAGGAGTAATCCCCAGTCTCAAATACAGCCATCCTTTTCAAGAGTAAGCCCCAGTCTCAAATATCGGCATCCCTTTCAGGAGTAATCCCCATGTCCCTTAATTCTAAAATTCCCTTGACCTGGGACCCCTTTTCAAAAGTAATCCCTAGCCATAATTTCTCTTGACTAGTCATAATTCATTTTTATCGGGGCTTTCTTCTCCAAAGTAAAACCCAATCATAAGTCCCCTCCTAACTTGGGCATCTTCCTTAGGATTAAGCCCCAATATTAGAGTATCCAAATCTCCCTGAAGCACATATACCTTTTTGGAACCTGTTTCTGGATTTCTTCCCAGAAGTAAATCTTAATCCTCATCTATTTATAGGAAGTCATATATATATAAGCCCCGCATCATTGCATCATTGGTTGGAATTATTATCTGGTTTCACCAATACATCTTGTTTCTCACATTGAGCATGACTCACGTGAGCTTAAAGTGTAAAAGTAATCATGACATTTTTCTTTGAACCATCAGTAGTGCATAAACACCATACATCCTTACTCGAACTATGTGGGTTCTAATTCCTTTTTCCAAAACAAAGGATACATAGGTAGCCCATCTATGGGTACGATCCCAACTCTGAAATAATCAATGTCCTTTTAAAAGACTATAAACTTCAAGTGACTGACTGAGTGGCTTTAAAACCAGTATGGTCATCATAATGACCAAGATACTTTTATGTATTAAAGGATACCATTGACTAAGAATCTATAACAAATATAGATGATTCTCTATCGATGAAGAACCTTGAATACATATAAAATATTCTCTAAATTTTATACATATCAATAATTGATTATCAAATATAAAGGAAAGATCATTTTATACCTGGTAATGTAATAAAGATTCATGAACATAACTTAAATCTATAAAGAGAGTCCCGAAGTAGACAATAATTACCCTAAAAAAGGTGTGATGAGTCTGACCTCCCATCCTCTCGACCAATGCAAATTTCTAAGCCTCATCAGTCCATAACTAATGAGCGCATAACTTTGAAAAGGAGGTTCAAATGGATATGGAATCATTGGATGTTTCCGGTTCTATGAACAAATCCGTTAGAAACCACTAAGAATGTTTGAATCTTAAATCAATGATTGGTATAAAATCATAAATATTTATAGGGATTTATTGAGGTTGTCAATCATAAACAAGTTTAAAATTGAGGGCCTCAAATACATCAATCTATGATTATTTAAAATATCATCAGTTCAACAAAACAAAAGGTATTAGGACAACACATTTTGGTTTTAAGATCTCTTCACTATAATAATAGAATTAATTTCTTCATAGAATAAGAGATATATATATATATATATATATACTTGACAAGTATAGTTTCGTCCTTCAAATAATTCCTATAATTAACTCATCATTCACTATGAAAGATAATAGAATTCATAAATATTCTATTTATACTAATCGTATTAGTTTCCCTAAATAACTAATTTATAATTCATTTGTCAAACTATTTAAAAAACTACAATATAGGAATCAGGACATCACGTAGGCTAGTGATTAGTGATACACCTTTATCACCAATCATTTGCGAGTTCATGTCTCACGGCCTTGTCAGACACGACGGTTTGTCACCTGACCTCCGTGTTGTCCTTTTTATGACAATCCAAAAATAATCACAAGAAATGATTTAACCTTATCAATAGTATCCAATGTAAAACAAAATCAACCCCAACCTTTAAACATATCAAAAATACTTCTGTCCAAACTCATAGTCGAAAATTTATAATGATGGTAAACATAATGGATATCCTTTTTCCATGTAATAACATGTGAATACCATCATCATGTATTATTTTAAAACACTACAACACTATGAATTACCATAAAACCATATTGATTACATTCATGCTCCCTTATTCCTTATATAATAATGGATATACTCCATCAATCCAGAAATTATTTAAACTCAAACAATGATGGAATAAACAAACCATTAATCTGTTCCAAGGATATCAATAATATCCAATATAATTTATCAAAATAAATCATCTTCTAATCCAAAATCAATACCATAGTTTCAGGACCATATTAATGTTTTATCTTTCTTTTAACCATGTATTTTCCAAAACTTTTAACTTTCTATTAGGTCACATTTTTGGGTACCCCACAATCTCAAATCCTCAATAAACTAGTATTACAGTACAATCATTATATACTCAATAATTATTATAACCAGTACATCATTGATAAAATACTAAAATGACATAATTATTTAATATCTTCATAAGAACACTAGTCATTACTCTTCATCGCTAGTAATATCATAACATGATTATTATCCAACACCATCATTTGTGCTATACTCTGATGATTTAGACATTGATTCGCGTAGTGTCCCAACTCCCTAGTGATGAAGCATTGTATATTTGAAACCTTTTTCTTACCCATGCAATCACAAACTCGGTGTCCTTTTTCTCCACAATTATAACAAAATCACATTCCCTTCAAGAATTTACCAAGGTGTATCTTTCCATACTTATAACATATGGGAAAATAATTCTCTCCCTTTTTCCCATTATCCATATTTCTCTCTACCATCATTTTCTTCTCTGGATTCCCTTCAATGCCAAAGGACTCATAAAATTCATTACTTATCTTGTTACAAGATGATATTATTTCTTTAAATGATGATAATATGTGGGAGACTATTTACTTTATAAATGATGGATTAATACCCTGTAAGATATGATCCTTCTTATATTTTGGCTCTTGGGTATTGTTGGGGTTCTCATTCCATCTACTTGGCGCCATTTCTAAACAATAGCATATATAATGTTAGTTTACTAATCACAATGCATAATTCTAAACATGTAAAATATCTAATGTAAATTTAATATATTATGCATATAATATATACTCAAAAAAAAGTTTCCTTTGAGGAAGTATTTACTCTTCAATCCATCATAATGTCTTGTAATGAAAATTTGAATTATCCTATGCATATCCCCTAAGAGTGTCATAACCAAGAGAAGCAAGGACCGTTGTCGTATACCAGGATACCCCAGGTCAAGCACACAACTATTTTTTTGAGTTTTCAATCCTAGTAACATCTGTGCCAAATCCTCCTCTACCTGCTCTTATCTAGATATGTATGTATTTCATGGAAAATGCACAAAATTTCTACATTACCAAAATACTAGGAAGTTCTTATGTACTACTAATCATATTCTGTTATAGGAAAATGTTTTCTAATCAGAGGTTTTTTAAATATAGGCTTAAAGTTATTTACTAAACATTAGATGATACCAATTATATCTCCCTGACCCCAATTACCCATAGTCAGTGCATTATTTTAATATATTAGCATGATTACAAGGAATCAAGTTTCGAGGTATCGATCAGTTCAGCAGTATTAAAAAATTTATTACATAACTGAATGTTACATTACTCTTTTTAGCATATAAGATGACATTAATAATTATTTAATAAAAAAATTATCCCTTTTATTAACCCATCATATCAATCTTAAAACACTTCTTGGGATGTGGGAAAAATAAAACATAATAAAATGGTGAGCTCAGATGCTCAGAAAGGGTAAATAATTTAGCCAAAGCTATAACATTTTAAGGAAAGATATGTAATAAATACAAAATCCTTTTGACCATATAATTGAACATAATATGGAGAAAAGGAAGACAATATTTCCATTTAAACATGAACACAAATATTTTACTTGTCAAATAATCACATGTAATAATTAATTTCATAATGGGGGAATGCCTAACGTTGGAAATCCTTACCACATAGTCAAGTACTTGTTCCAATACTGGAATTAATTTTTTTTCAAGGACTTATTCCAAAACACTATTTTGTCTCAATAGACCTATCTATGAATTGATGGGCTATAGCGGGCCCCACCAGCCACTTACTTAGTCCACTACATTCCTCATTCGAAACTTTTGAAACATAACATAAACATTCATATTAAAAATAGCATAAGAAATATCAATACTTCACCATAATCAATGAAGGGTATAAAAATAGCACATCCACAGTCAAATACATCATAACTCATTTGATACAATATGTAATATTGTGTTACAATAAATCAAACTTAATCAAGAATAATATCCAGTAAAGAATGTTGACATAGTTGAAAATGACCTATAAAACCTTTTGTGAGAAATATCCCTTTTTTTAATCATTTAAATGTCACACATTTGTAAAGGAATTAATCTAAAATAATTTTTTGATTAAATTTTCCCATAAAAAATTGAATATTTTAAAAGGAATTACAATTTTAAGAAAATCGTGTCCATATAAATAAATCCTTAAAACCAGTCTAAAAATAAGGAAATTAATGAGAATGATTTAGAAGAATAAATATTGAAATCATTTAAAATGGTGTTTTAGTTAACAAGTACCATAATAGAATTATTTTTAAAAATATGTTATGAAAAATGGACATGGATAATAAATATTTCCCAGAAAATACGTACACATAAATAATCTCGAATAATAATGAGATTGAGGAATTAACCCTTACCTTGCACATTCCTTTGGTCGAGGGTACTTTTGATCTCCTGTATAATAACCATAATATGTTATTAAATTATAATAGAGACATATTCATATTTATTATCTCAAAATATAATCATTTATGACTTTATACTATCCATTTAATAATTATTTCCTTATTAAATTAACATTTTGGATAATAATCGCTTTCTTTATCGTACGTGTTTTAACTTGTTATTCTTGATCGTATCATTTTTATCACGATTTAAATACAGAAAGAATATAAAACATGATTTATATATAATATATATTTAGAATATAAATATGTATAATATATAGATATATGAAATGGAAAACACCGTTTATGGAGATGACAGGCCATAGGTACACATAAACGTTGTTTCTGTTTTCATATCGTATTGAACAAAAGTAAGTGAATAAGATTAATGTAAGTACAAACATACAAATATATATATATAGAAGAATTATTATTTCATATATTAAATACTTATTAATAATTTATATTTCTATAATAATCATTAAATTGTGAACCTGGAATTGAATCTCATCACGTCATGGAGACGGTAAGCCGTACAAACACACGAGTGAAAATATCACTTTCATAATTATTAAATGTTATGGAATTGGATTGTATATTAATTATTAATATAAATTATCATCTTATTTTAATTATATATAACCATATTACTCATCATTATATCCATACAAATAAAATTATGTTGAATAAAAAATTACACCACGGTGTAGAGACGGTAAGCCGTACGTATGCACGCATGATAACATAATCATTCATAGGATGGATAGAATAATTAGTATGGTTGTACCATATTTATAATAACATCATAGTATGTAGAATGTACTGGGGTTATTATTTTATTATATAAATAACATATAAATATAAAGTCGAAGAAGAAAAGAACATTGAAAGAGTTGATAAAATAATTAACTATTCTTTGAGTGTTTCCTTTTGATTCGAACAAAAGGGCTCCTTAGGTTGGCTTAATTCTCAAAGGAAGGCCTCTTGGTTTAAGTGAGGGATGTTGGGAGGATATTTTGACCGGTTTTGGAGGAGCAAAATTGCTTCTATGGTGTGATTTTGAGAGAAATGAATGTACCTTTTTATAAGAGAGGTGTGGGTCACTTTAGGAAAAGTTTGAAATATAATTTTATTATAAAATAATATTATATTTATAATTGATCCAAATTGAAATATTTAAAATATAAGATGGGTATTGGTCTAAATACTCTCAACCAATATGTTTTAGACATGTTAAGTCACCTTATTAACCCTATCATTTAGATTTAACTCTTAGTTTAATAGTTTAACTTTTACCATGTCCTCTTGTATTATTATAATAAATTGCTAATAAACATACTATAAAAATCAAGAGAACCTAAAGTGGCTCGTTAATGACATATATATAAATATATATTTTCTTTGGCCAACCCTATAATTTTATGCCTATTATATTATTTAATAATATAGTATTTTTTTTGAATCTCATTTATGTAAATTTTGAAAATATTTTGTATTTTTTATTTTCCAAAATAATAAAAAGTTTATTACATAAAACAAATACCTTAAATCTACCCTAACCAGTCATATTAAACTATAAAATTATCTTATGTCATCAAAAGTATCAATTTACATATATTTTTATATTTATGATATCAATTATTTTAATCATTCATTAATAAGGTAATCACTGCATCATCATTGTGTCATAAATACATTTAATTATTTAAGGTCATAAAATTATAAATAAACTACAATGATGTAGAAAATAATTTTATCTTTCTAATGAATATTTATGGATGAATTTATCTTATGTATCACACTATACAAAAAATAGTTTTGTTATTAAACCTTGAATTTAGCACTTTGAACACTTCTTTAAATTAAATAATAATAAATGTCCTAATATATTCCAAGTGGGAAAAAAGGATCTTATTTAATTCCTAATATTGATTTTGGCCAAAAAAAAATTTATCCACTAGAATTAGGATATGTGTTAGGTAATTATAATATCATCTTTACCTTTAATCACCCTATTTAATTTTAATCATGGTAAATAAAAGTCAAATGATACTATTCACCAAAAATTATTTTCATCTTAGTGAACAAAATTTTACCTACTGATTTCAACCATGACACTCAGATTTTTTAAATTAAATTCACATAAGTGGTAGAATTACATTTTATACAAATTTGCAGATGTTCCTAGAAGATGGGTAATATATGTTATAAAGTCTAATAAAATATTATACATCTATTTTTATTATAAAATGAATCCAATGAATTAAATTTAACTTATATATGTATAATATATTTATTTTTTATTAAAATAAATTTCAATAACATAAATAATTATTTAACTAAAAAGTCAGTTTTAAACAATAACATAGTGTTTTTCACTATTCATCAAAATTGAAAACTTTCAAAAAAAATACAAAAATTCACACTATGAAAATTTTGATATTTAAAATTCAAAAATGAATTCTATTTTACCAAATTCAAAATATATATATTAAATTAATTAATTTATAATTAATTCTCACTGTCAAAACCAAAAATCTATTTTTAAGTAAAAACTATCAAAAGATTGACATTTGTTTTTGTCAAATTTAAATGCGAAATTACTTATAATGACTTAAATTATGTTAAATGATAAAAATATAATCTCATTATACTTGCAAACCATTCAAGTGCATAATTTTACACTATAAATTAATTCTATTATAAAATTATTTTTTAAAATTATAATGTAGTATTTTTCAATATTCTTAAAAATATAAATGTTATCCGAAATGTATGAAAAATTTATCCAAAATAAATTTATATGTCCCAATTATAGTTAATAAAATAATTTCATTAAAATTAATATATAAAAGTTTCAAATATTGGTTTCAAAAAGGGTTCTCCATTAAAAGGCGGTAAAAATGTATTTTTTTAAAAATAAATCTTTTATCTGAAAAAATGAATTTGATCTTATATTATTTCAAAAAAACACATAATATGGATTTTAAAATTATATGGAGTATAAAAAATTCAAAATTCAGTTAATAATATTTATAGCCACTTTTTGAATATCTAGTTTGGTAAGTCATGGTTCACTTGAACTCGGTGTCGTTTGTAGAGCATGTTATTGAATTAAATTGAAGAGATAATGTACTATGAAATCATAGGGTGTTAAATTTTTCTATCAGGTTACTACATGGTTTTGCAGAATAAGATTCACCAGACCTAAAGGTTTTCTCGATTCATCTTTTGGTTTCTTAGAAGCACAAGACTCACTCTCTTCAAGATATCGCTTCACACACATCATTGTAATAAGTTCAGTATAGAATTCAGAAGGTGAATGTTCAGGTTTGAAGTGAGAGAGAGAGCGGTGGCTAAGGCAGTGTATAGGCAAAGGAGTATAGTAGATCGAATTAAATTTATATCATTTTGGAATTTTGAAATTACATAATTGTAAAATCGGTAATCATGTTCACTAGAATTAATGAAATAATGAAGTTTTATAAAAACATAAATTATATAAAATCAGCGAGTCATCGGTGGCAGTAAGAAATACATTATAAAACACTAATAGTGTTGTCATGATAATGGTGTCAGCGTGACAATGGTGTCAACATGATAATGGTGTCCGCAAGACACGGTGTCATCATCGCAACGGTTCCAAGATGACAATGGTGCCGACATGACTACATCATTAAAAATGATCAAAGGGAAGGAAACACAATGTCTTACTGATTGATCATTATTAACTCATGTATGATGTTATTCATTCTTTCATTGTTCAATGGATTTGTGAATATGTCACCAAGCTGATATAAAATGTCAAAAAATTATAAAGTGATATTACTATTTTGATAGTGATCTCTAAAAAATCCTTTTCTTACATCAATAAAGACCCAGAAATTTCAAAGAAATTTTTTTTCATAAATTCTTTGGAATATTACGAGTTTGTAGTTTTTGACGGTGCCTGATTTTGAGGCCCTGTGTGACCGGAATCAACATCTAAAGTTTTTTCGGGTACATTCAGTAAACATATGTGCGGGTTTTTCTATCATTTGAACCGGTGCTCGGAATAGAAATCTGAGGGCACTGATGAACTCTCAACGTCGATATTCACTTTAGGGGACATTTACCGTAATTGCGTTTTATGCGGGTTGAAAGTTATATTTTGGGAATTCATAGAAAATAAAATAAAATTTTTGTATTATACACTCTTATTTAATAGGAGGTTATTTCTTCCAAAGGTGAGATGGGGTGCGGCCCACACCCTACATAACCTCCCTTGAGAGGATTTAGTGTGGTGGGGCCCAGACGAACCCAAACCCTTTCACCTCCCCTCAACTCCCTTTAACTCCTCTTATGTTTTGACACCTCCCCTCATTAATGGTGGAGCCTCTCCACCTCCCTACTCTCATGAATGTGCCAACTCTTGAGATTAATTAATGCCACTTAATTAATCTAGTTTTGAATTTATTTGAAATGGATAGCAAGTTTATAATTTTGGAAAACCCAATTATTTCATTTCCCTTGGAAAGTATTCAAAGTGCTTTGGGGAGAAACTCTTGGTGGAACTTTTTTCATCCTCTCCAGCGAAGAACATGAGGAACACGATCATCTTCCTCAACTTCTTCAACTGGGGCGAGAAAGGAGGCGACACCACAACGAATGCTACCTACCTTCCTCTTCCTCCGACGTTGATGGAATGACACCGTCATCCGCGATGCCCATCCTCCGTGACACTCATCTTCCATGGCTCGACTAAGTTAAACCTCTTATACCAGGTAGGGGTTTTTTATAAATTCAAGTGAATAAATTATATCGTTCTTGTTGAATTCTTTGGAATGTCTTCGCCCATCTTCTATCTCTTAACTCGGAGGGCGCGAGCCGAATGAACATGGTCTGACAAACCTCCGTTGATCCTTGTTTTTTATTCGTGATGGAGGCAGGGATGGAAGAGGCGATGACGACCGATGGTGGAAGCAACAATGACGTCCGCGCGCCGACCCGTTATAGGACCGCGACACTGGGTTCCACGTGGGTGGAGGAGACCGCGACCTGCATCAAGGCCGCTCAGCCAAGGAAGAACTGACTTCTCTCTCGACCGGCCAGGTTGGAAGAAGAGGTATGCTAAAGCCGATCGGCTGGAGAACCACAGAGCCTCATGGAACTGAGCTATGAAGAACTATGGCTCGTGCTTTTGCGGGCCGCTTCAGTGGGCGAACCAGCCAACAGGCAGCCGACTAGGTTAATGAAGGTCGTGATACCCGAAGGTGCCGCGTGGAAGAACAGCGGCCCGCCCGTGCAGGCCGCCCGCGCTAGAGAATACAAGATGACTTTGGCTGGCCGGGAAGGAAGGGCGGCACCGCCATTTCGGAAAACCATGGGGGGCGTCCCCCGCTTTTCTCAACCAGCTGGCCGAGACACGGCCATCCGCGGGCCGGGCCGCGCCCCACCGGTCTGGGTCGTGCCTCGTCGGGCCCGACTACGCTTTGCCGGGCCGGGTCACGCCCCACCGAGCTGGGTTGTGCCCCACCTGGTCGGGCCGCCCCCTTATGTAGGTCAGACCCACCGAGCTAGGATGGGCCGACCTGCCAGCACACCGGGCTTGACGGGCTGGGCTTGTTGCTCTTAAATATGAATAACTTCTTGATCGTGCGTCCGATCGACGCACCGTCTGTAGTAATGGGACCCTTAGGATGAGGTGGTCATTTTTTGATACTCTAAGTGAGTTTTGAACAAATTTGGAAAAAGACTAGGCTGGAACGAATGTAATTCCAACTGAGCCCCTTGAACGGAAAAGCCAATAACTTTCAGACGGTGTGTCTGATTGATGTACCGTCTATCGCATTGGGTTTATTTTTATGAGATAAAACTTTGGGATACATAAAATCTGGACATTGTGATAGTTTATGTATCTACCCCCTTTGATCGAGGAGCGCACCCTCCCGGAATCGAGCATGCTGTGTACGGGAACCCTAGAGCTGGCTGCGACTACGTCGACTACTGTAATCGATTCCTCTGAGGGTTCGACAGTGATGACTACCATACTGGAATCCTCTGTGGTTTTGATGACGATGAATAATGTTCTTATATCCTGTGTGGGTCCGACAGTTTGACCTCTATACTTGTATCATGTGTGGGTCTGACAGAGTAGCTGGTCTTGTATCCTGTGTGGGTCTGTCAGCTTAGCTGAATAAGTGACTACATCTGATCATCACTATCGCTATACAAAATATGTATACCTATGTGATCTTAGTATTTAACTTCAATAAATATCATCGATGTCATTGACTTTACTTCCTGTGTGGAATGTGTTGTTCTTAGGCTCGAGATTTGGAGCCGAATTGAGATTGATAACTTTGGTAAATCTATGGGCCTATACCTAAGTAGGGTTGATTGATACCTCATGGTTGTATCTTTCTTCTGTGGTTTATCCTTTGTGGATTCTGGGAGATTTCCCAGGGTCTCGGGGTCCCTACTGAGTATCTTTATACTCACCCCTACACGGGATATGCCTGCACCTCGTTGTGTTGGATGCACACGATGGACAACGTTAACGGAGGCAGAGAGTGATCCAGGACCAGATGGTACCTAGAGGTGGACCACACGGTGGGACGGTACATAGATCTGACAGATATACATGGAGTGATCATGTGGACATATGTACCTACCCTTCAGGTAGGATACTCGGTGGACATTCCAGGAGCTGGCATTTTCAGGTGTTGTCCCGCTTTCAGTTTTTCTTTCTTTCCGTTGTACCTGTACTTTACTATTGGGCTTTTATTTCCGAACCCTTTACTTTCAGCACTACTTTTTTATACAGTATTCACTTAGTGATTAATTCATGTTGCGTACTCTGTTGTGTTTGTCTACTTTCATAAAGGAAATGCCTTCCTAGCTTAGGTATTTACGCCTTTGGTGCTAGTCTCCAGCCCCTGGCCTATTGATGGCGGGCTTGGGGTAGTCACAACACGGGCCCTGAGGATGGTTTGTGACAAATTAGTATCAGAGGAGTCGGTTCTACCACAGAACTCAGGACTCTTCTCATTTGTTCTGTGAAAAAATAGTGTTATGAGTATTGAGTGTGGTTTTATGTCCAGGGATCCCATTGTTAGTGGGGCGGCCGATGTATCCATACACCAGGACCCTGACATCTAATTTCTGACTCAGTACACGAAAACACTGATTGTGTGTGTGCTTCCTTTCAAAAGTTTTCTTGGTGATTACATTGTGTCAGCTCACCAGGTATACACTTTGACCGTGGCACACATGTTTCTTTTCAGGATGACCCCACGAAGGCAGCTAATTGGGGTTCTAAGACACGTACGAGATGGTATCCCACCGCGCGACGAGGCCTCGGTGCAGGGCCCCATCACAGCAGAGGTACCATCAGCACCTCTACCCACTGGACCACCGATACCACCAGCTCCCGCAGAAGAGAGTGCACACCGCCTAAGTATGTTTCATGATTTTCAACGACAGAGGCCACCCAGGTTCCGCAGAGAGACAGACCCACAAGAATCTGAGGATTGGATGGAGGCATTCGTCATTGTTTTCATATTTGGAGGGACACCAGCTGAACTTATGGTGATCCTTGTCATGAGTCTCCTGCACGCAGAAGCTGATAGATGGTGAAGCCTGATGGTCTAGGTGAATGATGAGGCATCTTTACTATGGACGGACTTCGAGAGTCTCTTTCACTCGAAGTTTGTTCCAGCCACCCTTCGTGCGGTGCAGATTTAGGAGTTACTACATCTGTGGCAGGGCAACATGACAGTAGGTTAGTACTCATCAAGGTTTACTAACCTCTCACGCTATGCCACAGATATGGTTCGGGTCCCGTTCTTCAGGGCCCGGACCTTCAAGAAGGGACTCAGGCACAAGATTAGAGCTTCGACTATTCCCCTCAGTATTCCGACTCAGGAGGGGGTGTTGGAGAGAGACCTTCTAGTGGAGAGTTTTCTCCCTGAGCAGACACCAGTAGCGAGACCCACCACAGGGCGACACATAGCGGAGTCTTCTGTAGCTGGCGGTAGAAAAATGTCACAGAGTTCCATGGTGACTAGGCCATCAGGTGAGTGATCTCAGGATATTGGTTCAGTTGTGTGGGGCACACGAAACGTAGCCAGTCTTACGAGGATTAGGCAGTGCTATGCATGCGGCGGACAGGGCCATATGGCTCGTGACTGCCCGACCCGCCATGCAGATGAGAAGAAGACAGTATAGGGACCTCCTAGTAAAGGACAGTGGTTTGACCATTGTGGTCCATCAAGAGTTGGCGGATGAGGTAGAGGAGCTGGCTGAGCAGCGGGTGGTGGACGACATTTTGAGGCACTACTACCACCAACACCAGGAGGTCTACCCAGACCACAGAGAGCTGGCGAATAGTGGCGGGGTCATCTCTAGGCAGTCGAGGCCTATGACCACGGCTCACCTGAGATGATTTGAGGTACTATCTGTGTCTACTCCACCATTTCTGCAGTACTTATAGACACATGTGCGAGTCATTCCTTTATTTCCGCTACCCTTTTTCGGAGCTCGGATATTCTGATGGAGCTGTTGAATCGATCCTTATGGCTAGAGAATCTTACGGGAGTGAACTCGACAATCATGCATCGGTGCCGGTAGTTTGCGCCTACTCTTGGAGGTGAGAGCTTCAGCTATGATCTTCATGTAGCAACGTCTAGGCCTTACGATGTCATATTGGGTATGGACTGGTTAACTACAGTCCATGCTCATATCGACTGTATTAGGCGTAAGGTGCAGTGTGTCCGCACGGAAGGGACAAGGTTCACCTTCTTTGGCGTGAAGGGAGCCTTTTGCAGCATAGGATGGACGTACATAGAGGAGAGGACATCCGATCACACATCATTTGTCTAGTCTCATCCTCGGAGTGGTTGATGTGCAATGTCTGAGTTTTCCTGCTGTGGTGGATTAGTTTGTGTATGTTTTTTCAAATGACATCCTAGGACTACCTCCTCATAGATAGGTAGACTTCTACATACACCGGTACCCTAGGACAACACCGATATCTACTACAGCTTATCGGATGGCTCCCACTGAGCTTTGTGAGCTGCGGGTATAGCTGTAGGACTTGTAGGGAAAGGGATTCAATCTGACCCAGTGTTTCACCCTGGGATTTTCTGACTTTTTTCGCCAAGAAAGAGGATGGGAACTTGTGACTGTGTGTCGACTATTGTCACCTGATTTAGGTGACTGTGAAGAACAAGTACCCACTTTCAAGGATTGACGACCTCTTTGATCAGCTCAGGGGAGCACGATGGTTCTCGAAGATAGACCTCAGGTCAGGCTATCACCAGCTCAGAGTTTGAGATGATGATGTGCAGAAGACGGCCTTCAGATGTCGGTATGGCCACTAAGAGTTCATGGTTATGCCATTTGGAATTACCAATGCACCGGCAGTGTTCATGAGTCTCATGAACATGATATTCTAGCCTTACCTCGATCGATTTGTTGTAGTCTTTATCGATTACATACTGATTTACTCCACTACTAAGGAGGAGAATGCCTACCACTTGTAGGTAGTACTGGACACACTCCGAGTGCACCAGCTTTATAGTAAGCTCCCTAAGTGCAATTTTTGGATTCATGAGGTTCACTTCATGGGACATGTCATCTTGGAGGCTGGGGTAGTAGTGGATCCAACTAAAATCGAAGTAGTACTTGCTTGGGATCCACCCATGAGTGTGACAGAGGTGTGGAGTTTCCTATGTATGGCTGGGTACTATCAGAGATTTTTGAGAAACTTCTCTAGAGTTTAAGCACCGCTTTCAGATTTGACAAAGAGGGGTAAACCCTTCATTTGGTCAGAGATATTTCAGTAGAGATTTCAGGAGCTAAGGTAGATATTGACCAGTGCGCCCATCTTGAGGCTACCGGAGGAGGGCGTAGGGTACGTAGTTTACTGTGATGCATCAGGGACCAGACTTGGGTCTGTCTTGATGCAGGAGCAATCAGTGATCACGTATGGTTCACATCAGTAGAGACAGCATGAGCAGAACTATGCTACCCATGACCTGGAGTTAGCAATAGTGGTATTCGCCTTGAAGATGTGGCGGCACTGTCTGATGGGCTGGGGTTTACAGTCTACTCTGTCTACTAGAGTCACAGCTACATCTTCTCGCAGAAGGACATGCACCTGAGACAACGATTTTTTCTCGAGTTCCTCCAGGACTATGACTATGAGATAGTCTATACTCCTGGGATGGGGAACATTGTAGCAGATACTCTTAGCAAGAGATCGGGAATTCAACTGGTAGGAGAGGAAATATAGCAGCTGGCCGCATCGTGGATATCATTTGTGGATAGAGATGGAGCAGCCTTTCTTTAGTCTCTCATAGTCTCTCCTCCACTTACTCAATGAGTCCGAGAGGCACAACGTGGGGACATTGACTATGAGACGCGACGTGCTCAGATATCCTTAGGGTAGGAGCCTGATGGATTTTTTGAAGGAGGGGAGCACGTCATCCTCTTCAGGGGACATACTATGGTACCGGTTTCACAACAAGAGGAAGTACAGAGGGAGTTTCAAACTTACCCTCTAGTGGTACATCCAGGAGTAGTGAAGATGTATCAGGATCTCGGACCACATCACTGGTGACCGGGTATGAAGAAGGCTATAATAGAGTTTTTTTCATGATTCCTCACTTGTCAACAATTGAAGGAAGAGCACCAGGTACCAGTAGGCTTGTTACAACCCTTAGAGGGACCAGAGTAGAAGTGGGAAATGATATCTATGGATTTCATGAAGGGGATTCCACGTACATCCATATGTCATGACTCTATCTGGGTGATCCTAGACCGACCCACCAAGTCGGACCACTTACTATCGATCAGAGAGTAGGGCTCTGTAGAGAGTTTGGGATTACTCTACATTCAAGAGATCGTACGGCTTCATGGTGTATCATCAATTATCGTCTCCGATCGAGATGCGTGTTTCACTCCCCAGGTATGGAAGGGGTTATAGGAGGCTTTTGGGATGTAGCTTCGCTTGAGCACCACCTTTCATCCTCATACGGATGACCAGACTAAGAGGACCATTCGGTCTCTCAAGGACAAGCTATGTGCATGTGTCCTTGAATTTGGTCGCAGCTGGGAGGATCACTTACCCTTGGTGGAGTTTGTGTACAACAACAGGTATCACTCCACCATCAGTATGGCACCGTACGAGGCACTGTACGACCGACCTTACAGATCACCTCTATACTGGACTGATCCCGGGGAGTCAGCACTTGTAGGACCAGAGATGGTGCAGGGTATGATGGAGAAGGTGTAGGTCATCTAGGAGTGGATGAAGACTGCACAGAGCAGACAGAAGTCCTATGCTGATAGGATACGGAGACCACTAGAGTTCGAGGATGGTGACCACGTCTTCCTACGGGTCTCACCTCGACGAGGTCTACAGATATTTGGCCGAGGCGGAAAGTTATCTTCGTGCTTTGTCGGTCCATTCCAGGTCCTAAGCAGAGTAGGAGATGTGGCTAACAGCCAGTACCTTCCACCTCAGTTTCACTGGGTGCACGACATCATTTACATATCTCAGCTGAGGAGATACGTGCATGACCTGTCCCACATCATTGACCATGGGGAGCTGGACGTCGATGACGGTGCAACTTTCACAGAGGTCCCGGTGGAGATCGTGGATCGATAGGTGCGGGTCCTACGTGGATGCTTGATTTCTCTAGTGTGCATTCGCTGGCAGCACGGGAACCTCTCGGAGAGCACATGGGAGCGGGAGGCCCAAATGCATGCTTAGTACCCCCATTTTTTTCCCTAGTGCGTGTTTCAGCTTTACTGGGGAATAAATCCCTGAGGTGGAGGTAATTTAAAGACATGGAAATTTCAAGGAATTTTATTTTCATAAATTTTTTTGAATATTACAAGTCTGTAGTTTCTGACGGTGCCTGATTCTAAGGCCTGGTGTGACCAGAATCAATTTCTGAAGTTTTGTTCAGGTACGTTCAGTAAACGTATGTGCGGTGTTTTTTATCTTTTGAACCGGTGCTCAGAATAGAATTCTGATGGCACTGATGAACTCGCAGCGCCGATATTCGCTTTAGGGGACCTTTATCGCAATTGCGTTTTATGCAGGTGGAATGTTATATTTTGGGAATTCGTAGAAAATTAAATAAAATTGTTATATTGTACAATTTTATCTAAGTGGTAGTTATTTCCTCCAAAGGGGAGTTGGGTTGGGGAACACACCCCACATAACCTCCCTTGAGAGGATTTAGTGTGGTGGGGCCCACACTAACCCAAACCCTTTCACCTCCCCTCAACTCCCTTTAACTCCTTTTAAGTTTTGACACCTCCCCTCATTAATGGTGGAGCCTCTCCACCTCCCTCCTCTCATGAATGTGCCAACTCTTGAGATTAATTAATGCCACTTAATTAATCTAGTTTGGAATTAATTTGAAATGGATGGCAAGTTTATAATTTTGGAAAAGCGTAATATTTCATTTGCCTTGGAAAATATTCTAAGAGCTTTGGGGAGAAACTCTTGGTGGAACATTGTTCATCCTCTCCAACGAAGAACACGAGGAACACGATTGTCTTCCTCCACTTCTTCAACTGGGGCGAGTAAGGAGGCAACACCACAACGAACGCTACCTACCTTCCTCTTCCTCAGATGTTGACAGAACAACACTGTCATCTGTTACGCCCAACCTCCACGATGCTTGTCTTTCTCAGCTCGACGACGTGAAACCTCTTATAGGAGGTAGGGGTTTTGTATAAATTCTAAGTGAATAAATTATCTCATTCTTGTTGAATCCTTTGGAATGTCTTCGGCCATCTTCTATCGCTTAACTCGGAGGGCGCGTTACGAACGAACACTGTCTGACGACCCTCCATTGATCCTTTTTTTATTCATGATGGAGGCGATGATGGATGTGGCGGTGACGACTGAAGGTGGTAGTGACAACGATGGCCATGCGTCGGCCCGTTAGAGGACCGCAGCACCGGGTGCCGCGCAGGCGGAGGAGACCGCAGCCCGCAACCGGGCTTCTAAACCAAGGAAGAACTGACTGGTCGCTCGACCGAATGGCCTGGGAGAACAGGTTGGCTACAACTAATGGCCTGGACAACCATGGAGCCTCATGGTGCCGCACTGTAGAGAACCGCGGCCCGCGCTTCTGCGGGCCGCTTCAGTGGGAGAACCGAATGGCAGGTAGCTGTCTGGGTTAAATAAGGCCGTGACACCTGAAGGTTCCACGTGGAAGAACAGCGGCCCGCTCGTGCAGGCCGCCAATGCCAGAGAAGACAGGCCGAATTCGACCGGACAGGCGGGAGGGGTGGCGACAGTCGGTGCCACCGTTTCGGAAAACCGAGGGAAGGGGGTGCCCCCCGCTTTTCTCGTCCAACTGGTCGAGCCGCGTCCATCTGCGGGGCGGATCGTGCCTCACCGGGCCGGTCCGGGCCATGCTTAGCCGAGCCGGGCTGCACTCCACCGGGCCGGGCTGACCCCTTAGCTAGGTCGGACACACCGAGCCAGGACGGTCCGACCTGCCAACCCACCGAGATTGACGGGTCGGGCCCATTTCTCTTAAATACGAATAACTTCTTGACTCTGTGTCCGATCGATGCTCCGTCTGTGGAAATGAGACACTTATGAAAAGGAGGTACTTTTTGATACTCTAAGTGAGTTTTGGAAAACATTGTAAAATGGCCGGGTTGGAAGGAGCATTATTCCAACCGAGCCACTGGAACGGGAAAACCAATAAATTTTAGACCGGGTGTCTGATTGACGCATCGTTAGTCGCGTTGGGTTTCTTTTGATGAGATGGAACTTTGAGATACATTAAATATGGACGTTCTGACAGTTGATGTATCAACCCCCTTTGCTCGAGGAGTGGACCCTCACGGAATCGAGCGTGCTGTGTGCGGGAACCCTAGAGCTGGCTGCAACTGCATCGACTACTGTACTAGAATCCTCTATGGGTTCGACAGTGATGACTACCGTACTGTAATCCTCCCTAGGTTCAACGATGATGACTACTATTCTTGTATCTATTGTGGGTCTGACAGTTTGACCTCTGTACTTGTATCCTATGTGGTTCCAACAGAGTAGCTGGTCTTGTATCCTGTGTGGGTCCGACATCATAGCTTGTCTTGTATCCTGTGTGGATCCGACAGCTTAGATGAATCAGTGACTACATTGATCATCTCTATCACTATAGAAATGATGTATACCTGTGTTAGCTGATTCATGAATTTCAATCAATATCATCAATTTGATTGACTTTACTTCCTGTGTGGAATGTGTTGTGCTTGGGCTCGAGAGTTGGAGCCGAATTGAGATTGATAACTTAGGTATATGTATGGGAACTTACCTAATTAGGGTTGGTTGATACCTTGTGGTTTTATATTTCTTATGTGGTTTATCCTTTGTGGATTCTGGGAGATCTTCGGGGTTCTCGAGGTCCCTACTGAGTATCGTTCTACTCACCACTGCACGGGCTATGCTCGCATCTCATTGTGTTGGATGCAGACGACAGACAACGTTGACGGAGGTAAAGAGTGAGACAGGACCAGACAGTACCTAGAGGTGGACCACATGGCAGGACGGTACATGGAGCGGACTGATAGACATGGAGTGCTGAGATGGACATCTGTACCTATCCTTCAGGTAGGATGCTCGGCAGACGTTCCAGGAGCTACCCTTTTTAGCTGTTGTCCCTTTTTTAGTTGTTCTTGCTTTCCATTGTACCTGTACTTTACTATTGGGCTTGTATTTCCGGCCCCTTTACATTTAGCACTACTTTTTTATACATTATTCACTTAGTGTTTACATCTTATTGCATAATTTGTTGTGTTTGTTTACTTTCATCAATGAAATTCCTTCCCAGCTTAGGGATTTACGTCTTTGGTGCTAGTCTTCAGCCCCTGGCCTATGAAAGGCGGGCTTGGGGTAGTCATGGCAGAGGCCCCGATGATGGGTCATGACAAATGTGTTTATTTGTAGAATGATAAAATTGGTTCTTAGAAATGTTAATAGTGATTGTATTGTCCCATTTTATAGTTACAAGTCTCAACAGATATCAAAAGTCTAGAAGAGCATGTTTCACCCACAAAAGCTCCGCACAATATCTTTCAGCATCTATTTATGCAGCTTTAGAAGTAGATAATAAAACAGAATTTTGTTTCTTACTACACCTTGAAACCAAAGACTTTCACAAAAAGTGACATGTCATAGAGTTTCTTTTTTTATCAATATTTCATCCTCCAAAATCAGCATCAGAATAAATCACTATATTAAATTAGTTTCCATTGGTGTAAACCAAACCTAAATTGATAGCATGTTTGAGGTCTTTGAATTTTTTTGACATCATTCAAGTGAGAATCATTGGGACTAGTTTGCAAATGAGTACACATACGCACACTAAACATAATATCTATTCTACTAGAAGTTAAGTAAAGAAACATCCAATCATTCCTATGTAAGTGGGTTGATTAATAAATTTACTATCTTCATCAAGATCGAACATAGAATTACTACTCATTGGAGTTTCACTACATTTAATGTTACCAAATACAAATATTTTAAATGATATATTGTGTATTTACTTTGGTTTAAAATGATACAATCTTTGTTTTGAAATATTTTAAATTGATGAAATAATTTCAGTTCACCCAGTAAACTCATTTCAAATTCACTTTGCATCATTTTTGAAAAATCTATACATAAAACTTTCATGAAGATCCAAAAATCATATCATATAATTAAATTTGAACTACTAAACCATCTTTTGAAATTCATTTTAATAAAATAATAGTATCTGAAATTTATTTTATAATGACATTAAAAATTAGAAAACTACCTAATAGATCATACCAAGCTCTTGGATCATGTTTTAAAGCATGTTAAGCTTTTTCTAATTTGAAAACATGCTTTTGACCATGTGGTTTTATAAATCCTGGGGTTATTCTACAAAAATATTTTCAAATATATAATCATTTAGGAATTCACTTTTAACATCATTTTGATAAAGTTTGAAATTAAGGTGGGAAACATAAGCAAGTAGGATTATGATGGATTCAATTATAGAAATAATTAAAAACGTTTCTTCATAGTCAATGTCATCTTCTTGACTATAACCTTGTGCATACAATACATCTTTGTTTCTAAAAATATTACCATATTTATCTACTTTATTCCAAAAATCAAACTAAGTGCCTATGGTCAAGGGGTCTTTCAGTCTATCCATAAATTTCCAAACATTATTTCTTTCAAAGTTTTTATGTTCATCTTCCATATAAATCACCCAAACATCATCTATAATTACATCATTAATGTTTTTATTGTCAAGTTGTGATATGAAGTCTTGATGTTCAACATGATTTTAAGAGAATATATAGTTTGTGTCCCTTTGTCTAAGTCTCCAACAACAATATCTAAATGATTTCTCATTAGAGTTACATTTTTTATAGAAAATTATAAGATAGTAACTTCAGGTTCATCTATCAGTTTACGTTCATCATGTTCAGATTCTGAAAAATTTATAGAACTATTTGACTTAAAAGATTAATTGACAAGAGTATTTGATGATTCATTGTTTATGTCTAGGTCTAACATGTCATCGTCAAGGTTGTCTAAAGAGGTATTAGGTTCATTTGGATCTATTTCAACGAATATGATATGTATAGTTTATTCTAAACTCCTGATTCTTTTATTAATGACCCTATCAGATTTTCTATAGGTTGAGTAACCTAGGAATATTCCCTCATCACCCTTGGATGAATTGTTTTTAATATTTTCCATAGTATTATGGATATAGAATTTGAAACTGAAAACATTTAAGTAAATAACTTTTGGTTTTCTATTATTCCACAACTCATAAAGATTTTTCTTAAGGATTTTTCCAATTAGGAATCTATTTATTATATAACAAGTTGTATTAATTGATTCTATTCAAAAATAAATTAGTATGTCATATCCATTGAGCATAGTTTGTGAAATTTTCTATTGGGTTCAATTTCTTCTTTCTAATAAACCAATCTTTTGAGGTGTCCTAGGGGATGAGATTTTATGAATATATCCTTTTTTGTGAGAAAAATGATTCAATCTCTTGTTTTTCAAACTCCCAACCATGATCAATTCTTAAAAAAACATTTCTCAGTCCACTATGATCATACACTATTTTAGTATACTTGATGAAATAAGTACATGATTTACTTTTGTGAGTTAATAAGTATGTTAATGTATACCTAGAATAGTCATATAAAAGAACATATATGTACTTCTTCCCATTTAAACTAGAAACATGATAGGGTCTAAACAAATCCATTTGAACAAACTATAAAGGTTGAGAAGTTCAAACTTAGTTATTTTAATTGAATGATATCTTGTGATATTTACCCTTTTAAAAATGATTACAAACTTTGTCATTTGTAAACTCAAGTTTGGGTAGATCATGGACTAGAACTTTTATAGATATATTTCGAGTAGAGTATGTAATATAGTTTCCTAATCTACTATAACAAATCTATTTCTCATTAAAAAATGCATATAAAGAAGAAAAATTTTGAGAAAATAAAGAATCTATGAAAACATAATATACATTTTCATTTCTAAATGAATAAAATAAAATTTTATTTTTAGAGTTAAAAAAACTTCAAGAATAATTTTCAAATTTAACATGAAATCCAACATCAAATAATTGTGAAATATTGAAAAGATTATATTTCAATCCATTAAAAAAAATTACATTAGAAATTAATACTGAGTTTCAGTTACTGATCTGGAAGAAGCCAATAATTTTTCCTTTATAGTTGTCACAAAAGGTGACATCACCACAAATCATGATTGTGTTCTTCAAGGATGAATTATCTCCTGTCATGTGTCTTGAACATCCACTACCAAATTTCCAATAACTCTTTAAGGATCTCTTCAAATAGCTTTCCTACTTTATAATCCAACAAAAATAGATTTTTGTATATAGATTTGTTTGGGTATAGTGACATTAGTAAACATTGCTTTAGGTACCCACATTTTCTTTATATGTTTCCTATATCCATTATTTAATATATTTGAAAAATAGAGTCTATTGAATCTATAAAAACTAGAGGATTAAAATTATTTTTCATAACTGGTACTAGATGAAGAATTTTGATGTTTTGAAAGAAATATACATTTTCTAGATTTAGTTTCAAAACATGTTTTAGATAAGTATCTCTACCTAGGAATATATCCAATATCATAAGAGTACATAAGAGATATCAATTTACCAATAATTTGAGTAAGAGTATTTTTCCCATTTGTAATCATTTCATGATATTTCTTCAACTACTCAATAATTTTTTTATTTCATTTTTTCATTGAGAATTTAATCATTTTTTTTCTTTTTAGTATTATATTTAGACATAATAGTTATAGTATGAGAATGTTGTTTATTTAAAGATTTATATTTATCCTTATTTAATTGTAAGTGTCATCCAACATGTTACAATATTCTAATAGTTCATCATGTGTCATATTTTCAAAATCCCTTACATTTTATGTATAATAATATTTTTGCGCAAGTGAAGCTGAGGATACCTCATATGTGTTTTTCATTAAAGAGATATTTTCCTTATCATCTTTCTCATTGTGAGATGATGAAAATTCACTAGATAAATACTAAAAGGCCCTCTAAGAGAAATTTATAAGATTATTAGACTTCTTTTCTTTGTTTTCATACTTCTTTTTGTATTTTAATTTTGGATAGTCAGCTTTGGCATGTCCTCTCCTATTGCATTCATAGCAGATAGTCTTCCCTGATTTTACATTTATTTTATAGTTATTTTCATAACATCCCTTGTTATTATATCTTCCTTTATATTTGTTAAGCCTGAATAACTTCTTCTTCCAATATAATTTCTTGAATTTCCAGGCCATACGATCCATCTCTTCATTAGTATCTGATGTTGATTCATCATTACTCGGTATTTTAATAGAGGATATAACCTTGTATTTTTCTTTATTTTTAGATGTAGAAGTCTTAGACACTATAGATTTTCTGTTAGTTTCATCCTCTTCTTCATTATTGAATTCAACTCTTCCTCATTCATGATCAATTTTCATATGGGTTATTTGACAGGTAATTTTCTGATGCCACATGATTCTCCAATTGAGACAGAATTTAATCTCCATCTATCTGATATGCATATGAGAATCCTCCAAATTTTTTATTTGGATGTAACATAGCTTCTGCAATGGATCATAGTGTTCACTATTTAATTACGCCTGAGATACATTTCAGAAATAGGATCATCTGGATTCATTTTAATTTATTCATATTTAATTGTATATGTCTTTAGTCTGGAATTCCTTAACACTAGAACTTTTTTCATTTGGAATCTACAAAGTATACCAAATTTTATGGGCTCTTTTACATGCAAAACTTTTGTTAAATTATTCATCTTCTAAAGAGTAGTATAGAGAATTTATGATGTTGAAATTATTGTTATACGAAGACTTATTTGGGTCATCCCAATTAGTCCTAATAGTAGCATAAATCTTATATTCATCTAAAATTTAAGACCATATTTCATAGCACTTACATTTTACGTGAATTTTCATATTAATTTTCCATTGTGCATAATTGGACCCATTAAAGAATAGAGGTATGTAGGTAGCAACACCTTCCTGTATATTAACCACAATATAATATTTATAACAAGATTTTATATAGATAAAAAATTATTATTAAAAGAAATTTGTTGATCTTTGAAGTAAATCTAAAGCCCCTTTTGAAAAGATTTGACAAATAATGGAAAACTGAAACTTCATAAAACTAGTGATATCAAATGTTGGTCGCAGTGGAGTACTCCATGGGGGGGGGAGTGTGAAATAAGTATCTATAAATAAATTTGTTGAAAATTATAATTTAAAGTTGACCCAAAATTTAAAATTAAATATTCCAGTTATCCAGTAGTGAATCTATAAGAGCTTTATAGTTTAATTAATTTCTCAAAAGATTGATTAGTTCTCAGTTGTATCATTTTTATAATTAATACATCATTTGAAACTAACCTATTAATTCAATAATGTTAAAAAAATTACTATGTCTTACTATCAGAGTTCAATTTAGTTTTATGAAATATGAGATAAAACATAGTGAAACTTATAGGTAAAAACACATCATAAATAAAACAAAAGGTTTAGTCTCAATAAGATACATAATCCTCTCCACATGGAGATCACTTAACAAAAAGAAATTTAAATTATTAAATAGTTTGATCCACACAGTAGATCAGGGATCCCAAAAGCAAACGTTGTAGTCTATGTCACCTGTGACCTCTAACACAGTTCATCATGGGAAAAAATAAACAGATCACCCACAAACTATTCCAGAGTTCTTTGTGGGATATAAATGGAAAAAAAGTGTGTCATATTGAAGATATCATATATCCTCCAGTTATGAAAAATAAGTCTATGTGTTAGAAACAGAAAGATAAAAACACTACTCAGCAATGTTCCTAAATGGAAACAATAGAATCAAAGATGTGGAGTTAGGTTTAGAATGCTTTGTGTGATATTCTGTGATTCTCTAGACTCTTCGGATGTAGATGAGATGAAGTCTGAGTCCTCATCAGGAAGATGACACAAATATGGAGTGTCGTATTCTGGCTTCAATGTACAAGTATGGTTTTGTAGTTAAAATAATCAAATTATTTGGTACCATGAAGTTGTTTTTGTTCATCTTGATTGAGATCGCCTCATGTGTTCTACTATAATTGAATTCACAATGGTTTCATGTGAGTGGAAGATGTTCTATAGTATATTTTCTCTCTCTCGCATTCACCACCATACTCTCTATTCTATCTTCATAAAATTATTTTATTCTTGAGGGCCAACAAAGATCATCTACATTCCATGTGCATAGGTTCATTGTACCTCCTAATATCTTATAAAAGGTCTATAAAATATTATAGAATATTTCAGTGTCATTAAATGACACCAATATGACATTTAGGAATAATATTAATAAATGCAGTTTTAAACATCCTATAAGTGACTCGTTAGTCAGTGTCTCCTTCTTTTAGTGTCTCCTTCTGTTAATGTATCGACCCATAAGTGGATTTTTCCTACTATCGGTGATATAGTGGAACTAATAGTGACTCATATAAATAGTGACTCATTCATTCTGTTGGTGATACAGTTGATATATCTGTGACTCATTTCAATTAACGATGAGTCCGTGCATCGATAGCACCATGAAATGGTATGTCACATGGACTGACTGTAGGTCATATGTGTTGGTTTTTCATATGAAATGGTGATTTATATGCCTCAGTGTTATGTGAAATGGTGATTCTTCTATTCCGGTGAGTCATATGCAATGGTGAGTCGTCTACATCGGTGTCATGTGAAACTGTGAGTTCTATCAATAGTGTCAGCATCACATACTTAGAATATATGCATTTTTGACATATCTTACAGTGATTCATAGGTCTGTTGGTGTTAGTTACTAATACTAAGATAAATTTATATGTTCTTTCTATCTCATATTTCAACAAATTAGAGAGTGTTAATACTCATAATTATACATAGATAATTAGTTATTAACTTGTTTATTATTAAACACACATACATAGATATATAATTGAAATTATCGGATAAACAAGATAATTCATTGACATATTTTAGGATCATACATAAGGTAAGATATATGATAATATATTACACTATTTGTGATAATTAAAACACTTATTGTCAGAGATAGTGGCCAACAATTTAAATTGGACAACAATTTGAAAACATCAATTCATTAAATCTCAGGGTGTTTCATTATTGGAATATGTGATCCATAAAGTTCTTTGGAGCCCTAATAAGGTGATATTATAATTAAATGACTATATATTTAAGTGATTAAAACATTTAATGTTTCTTATGAGTATGATTTATATGCATTAAAGGGTATTAGATTTGGAATGGTTGTTATGGATATTGAGATGTCACTCATTGTGGTTTCAGTAGGGATTCTTGGCTAGATGGTATAACATTTTATTTTAGACACATGAGATGATTCTAAAATCATTTTTTAATTACAATAGAGGGCGATATAATATGAAAAAAGGCTTTTAGAAATGAAAATTATGTATAGATGTCGTGTTCTAATCATGATATGGGGTTACAAGTGATAAAATATTAGTCTATATGTGTTAAATTTCATTAGTATATATGGAATAAATGTATGGATGTGACTTTGGAGTTATTATAGAGTTTAAAATGAAGAATTTGGGGATAACAATCATTTTTGATCTGTAATAGGATCCTATATCAAATGAGGAAAAAATAATTATAAAATGAGTTGAGTTGTCAAAAATATGGTATGATATTTTATTCTTTTACGGGGATAAAATTTCAAAATATGAAGGTGATCCATAGACATTATGTATTTGGTAATAAACTATAAGAATCAATGTCATTTATACATATATAATTTTATATTTTCAAATGACTATTAATTATTGATTCTTTTGGGTCTTCAATATTAAATTTAGTTTTAAATATTTTATATTCATGGAATTTCATATGATAGTGATTATTCTTTTTTATGATGATAGATGATAAAAAATATATGGGGATCATGGTTAGAAGACAATGGGATTTATCTAAGGGCTGGTGAATCTATAGATGTGACATTTATTGAAAACATATGGAGATTTTTTATAGATTTCATTACGCATTTTAAAAATATGTAATAGATTATGGATAAATTTATTTATGATTTTAATGAGTTTAAATTTTTATAATTTCCAAGTGGATTAGTATAATATTATTCTTGGGATTGGATTGAAAATATCTAAATTTCACATAATAGGATGAGTAATTTTATGGAGTTTTATATACTCATATGGTTTTAAATTTTTAAAAATAATTCTTGTGAATAGTGGTTGGCCTTGTATTTGGTGAGAGTTAGTGGGAGAATCTCTTATGTCGGCCACAAAATCCACCTCCATGAAAATATATTTCTAATGATATTTTACCAATAGATGTTTTTATTGTTTATTAATCTTAATGTACATAAATATACATTAGAAAAGTATGTTGTTGAATATAAGGTGTTTCGATTTATGGAAGATTTATTGGGAAATGATCACATAATGGATCACTCCTTTTAAAGGGATAATTATTAATCATTTCAAGTGTATGTTATATCATTATATCTTAATACATAATATAGTCTAGTAATTAGAGTGTTGGTATTAAAGTAAAATCAATCCATTTATCTATTTTTTGAAAAATTAATTTGATTATTAGGATGAATAATGGGAATGATGAGATTCTTGAGGTTGAAGAGTATGCAATTTGGCCTATTTTCATATTAGTGATGGAGGATTTTTATGTTCTCTAGGATTTTTTGTTTATAATTTTTAATTTTTATTAAATTATATTAACAGATCAATTAATTTATAATCCAAAATATTTTTATATTAATGGATAATTATAATTTCTCACAAGATTATGGATATAATGTGTTATTATATTTATTGTGGTTGATGTATATTGTCTTTATTTGTGGATTTTTCTTTTATGGTTCAAATAATTACATTATAATTAAATTTATATCCTAGGAACTTGTTACCATTGTGTCTCATGGTTGAATATATTTTGTACAAATTTATTCCATACCTAATTCATGTAATTCATTACATGGATTCTTGAATTATGACACCTTATACATCTCATTGAAGATTATGTATTGATGTTGATAGTCATTTGTTCTTATATTCCATACAAAATAAGGTCATATAATTGACTAAAATTTTACCTTTTGAAAAATTAATTATTTCCCATGTGGTTGATTCATATTTTATCTTGTGGTTTCTTATCAGACTTATGGAAAATAAATATTTCATATGGTCAATAAATCATTGAAATTATTTTATATCTTACAGTCAGTTTTATTCCCTGTATAGTCGAACTACACTCATATTATTTTTATTATCATTTTCTAAATATATTTTTATCTTTATTGTATGATAAATATAATACATTACATTTAGAATTATATTCATGGATATTCCCAGATAACTCTTTTTTCATATAGTTTTATATTTTCTCTTACTTTATGTTATTAACTAATGTTGCATTTTATATAGTTTTCAATCACTTGTGTATGTTAAATAGAAACTATTTGATGTAATATTTGAATGAATAAATATTTTTTCATTTGTGTTTATATTTTTTTATTAATTAATTTATAAACTAATAGGTTATACTTTCAATTGTTGGATTCATTTAGTATGACAAATTTTTATATCCTTAAATTTTTTATAATATATTTTAATTTTAATATATTTATTCAAAGATGTCTTAGAGTAATACATTGTATATTATTTAAATTTTAATTGCTACCACATATTAGTATGTAATGTTTAAAAAAATTAAAATTTTATTTTTCTAATATGGGGCATGATTATATTTTTATTGAATTTATTTGACTAGTTTTTCATAGAGATATTTAAATAAACATAAAAGTTAATTCCAATCTTGTTTTCTATTTATCATTATTTTTTGAGTTTTAAATTATAAATTTCAAACAATAATATCTATCCATCTTTGATATTTTCTGATTTTTATATTAATTACCTAAATATATATTAAATTGTTTTTTTAAAGTTGTATTTAGAGTTAATTGGGACTCACAAGAATGTTAGTAGTTTTGAGATAATAATTCATGGTTGTGATGATTTTAGTTTGATGATATGATTAATAGATTCCAAGTGTTGTGAAATATTGGGAAAATTCAAACATCCAATTGAACATGAAAAAATAATTTTAAATTCATTTGATGATATCTCACGGGGAACCTAATATTGTTTAATAAATCCCACCATGATAGGATATATAAGTCCTTTACTCTAGAACCAGATCTCATTCAACAATATATATTCATTGACAACTTATACATATTTTTTCTACACTATTTATTAATTTATTCCTTCTTCTCACATTTTATTACACCTCTAAAAAGTTATTTTTAATAAAAAACCATTCCCAAAATTTGGGCTTCAAATCTCACATTATATCATCGAAACTATTTTGGTTGTGTCTCTTGGTATATACATTAATTTTGTAGCAAGTTTTAACTCCCCATAAAACATTTTGGGGTCTTTAGTAATACTTCTAATGAAATATTATGTTGTAAAAATATTCCACATAAAAAATCATGTATTTCATTTTGCATCCCTTGAAAACTATACCAGTCTAAGGGTAGAGAAGTTCAATGTTTCACTGAACTACTATAAAATTTCATGCATTTTTAAATTCTAACATCATATTTTTTAATTTTTTTCATGATAGTCAATACAAATAGTTATCTTATAAATTTACATCAACTGGATCATATTTTAATACAATGTTTCAACCCCTATAAACCATATATCATCACCATAAAATATCTAACAGTTGGTATAAAAACATTTCCCCTTTGATGAAGACTTTGTTATAGAAAATTTATTTTGTTAACCTATATATCATAAACCTGAGATTTTATGGATAAATGTCCTCTAATGATTATTGGGTTGAATAAAAATGATAATTAGATTCCTTATAAAACAAAACATTTTGATGGAAATGATTATGGTTACCTAAAATATCCAATGGAGGAAAACCTAATGAAAGTAACTATAGATCACTAGAAATTATGTGTAAAACCATATATGTTACCCTATTATGATAGTTAATTAATTTAAATGATGAAAAATTTTATGTGATGAATTAAAAAATTGGAATATATGTTATTGAAATATTAATTTAAATTTATTTATTTTCTTCTCTATGAGTAAAAAAACACTTGAAGTTTGGTACATTTTCCAATTAAATCGCTTTAGCTAAAATATAATGATCAGAAATCATTTCCTAATGCTTTGTGCTATGTTTTTTTATTCGAATCTGGGTGAATATGTTTTTTTAATAAAATGATCATTAGATTTACTTGATTCATGAATTTAATGAATTCCCACGTTGATATGTTACAGAATCATTTATTTTTTTTAAATTTTCCAGAGTGATGGATCCAAAAAGTCATTATATATTAAAATTTACCATTGTTTAAATAGAAAATATTAAGGAATAAACATTTGATAATCCCATTGAATTATTACTAAAATACAAGAATGATCTTAACAACATAAGTATAGAAGTAACCTTATTAAATAAATATGATTCATTTAAGTAAAACATAACCATTTCAAAAAACTCTCTAGATTAAAAATATATAGAATCATTCCTTTCAACAGTAGAGTTCACTAAGGGTTATTATAAATGATGAAAAGAACAAAAAAAGGGAACTGATAATTAAATGATGATCATAAGGCTGATTAGAAGAAGAAATGTAATCCTTGTTATAATAATATATCTAAACTAACTTTTTATGACTATAGAGTTAAAGGGAAAATAAATACTAGGAGTCTCAAACTAATGAATTTTAAAAGATAAAAAAATTCCATGAAATTTTAAGTAAGAGATTTGATGACTTGATGAGGCTTCATAAAAGAAACATATTTAACTTATGAAACTTGAACTGAGAATGAAATGACAAAAATATGTTTTATAGATCAATGTAAAAATCAGTTCAGTATTTATTATTATTTAATTTTTTTACATGAAAAACATTATATCTAAGACTTAGTTGATAGAACACTAATTTTTTAGAAAATATGGTTTAGATATTGATGATTTTTATAAAAAAAATTAAAATTAAATTTTAGGGATCTTATTAAGTGAAATAATCAAATTACATAATGAAACTATTGTTTTAAAAAATTATTCTTATGGTTGAAATGAAATGGCTTTCAATGATTTATATTTTTTACAATTTTTTTGAATTTTAAATATTAAATTGTTTATTCAAATTAATATAAAACTAATTTAATTCATGAAAAATTGATGGGAAGTAGTATCATGTCTTTTATTAAGAAAAAAAACATAGTTATATTTGAATATAATAAGCATTCAAATATCATATTTATGCTTTAAATTATAAATGAGGCTTTGGCCCCAACATTAAAAAAACACATCATATTTAAGGATTATATTATTAAAAATTATAAATGAATCATAAAAAATGGTATAATATTTAATTGTTTTATTTAGGGGAATTGTGAAATTGAATGCTCAATGTGATTTCCTTAGTACTAAGGCCATATAAAAGTTTTATTTCCATGAATTTATCTTCTAAATTTCTATTTAATAATTTTTAAAATCATGTCACCATACCTATGAATTATTATACTTACATAATTTGACATTGGATAGCATGGGCCAATTTTTTTAATAAAATATTATCTTCAAGAAAAAATTCCATAAGAATTTAAAATATAAATTGTACATTGAAAAAGGATAATATAATCATATGACTAGTAATCTATTTTTTTTCTAATAGTGATTTATTGATGGAAATTGTTACATTTGGTGACAACACAAATGTGGCGGTTAAAGGATTTGATTAAATAGTTATAAATGAAACTATTTTAATTTCTAATCTATTATATTTAAAATTTTAAGAAAATAATATATTTGGTATTTCTAAATTATGAAATGGAGGAATAAGTGTCAGCTTTTAGATAATAAATTATTAAAATTTAAATATCTAATAGATTTATTTCTTATGATTTGGAAAAAACTTTATTTACTATATTGGTATTTCTATGTCAAATAATGAGAATGTTATATTTATTTATGACATTTAAATAGATAATATATTATAAAATCTTTGGATTAGAAATTTAAAAACCTTAATGTTATATAAAATCTTTCTGAAATGTCATTTTCCCCAGCTACCTACATTGAAAATTTGTAAGAATAATATTATTTATTCTTGCTAAAAAGGTAAACAACAAAAATGAAACATTAAATATATTAATATTTTTTGAAAATCAAGAATAATATAACTTCTTCATTAATATTTATTTGTTACTATACATATTTCTACTTAATAATTTAATAAATTTCTCCTCATTATTTTTGATGATATTTTTTATAATATATTGTAGTTTTTTTATGTCTCAAAAATGTGAGAAATTGTCTAAATTTACTAATTATTATAATCCACTTAAAAATAAAAAAAGTTATTTAATAATATATATTAGATGTGATAACATAGTTGAATTTATTAGTTTCAATTTAGAAATATTGTGTGACGAAAACAGACAATTGTTTAATTTTTCTACATGGAGAATACATCAAACAAATTATGTTATAAAATGAAAATATACAACCATTATATAATAGCATAAAACAATGTTAAATGAATATTATGTTGAAAAAATATTTCTTATCCAAAAAAATCAATATATATTATTATATTTTAAATATATTTTTAATTATACTTATATTAATTAATCCACCTTTTCAATTTTGTAATTTTTAAAATGAAATATTGTCAATTTAAATGTTTTGTTGTGTAATGTTCTTATTTGAAATATAAATGATAACATGGATAAATTTGATTATAAATACGATGAAGAATTATAATTTTATATTCTAATAATTTTAAATATTTTAATTAATGTAATGAGAACTATACCTAATAAAGGAATATTGATTTTTTTCAATTTTAGAATATTCTAAAAGATGAATTTAAAAAAAATATTTTTAGTGAAAAAAAATCATCATAGTAATTTTTTTATTTAGTGGATGTATAATTTTACTAATTTTGTTACTAAATCATCAAATATTTATAGATTATTTCTTATTTAAAACATTTTGTTTAATGTTAATTATGTTATTATAACTAGAATGTTTCTTTTAAATTTTTAGGAAATTTTAAATTTTGTTTTGGAATGAATGTCCTGTGATGTATTCGATTCATTGAATTTTTTTAATTGGATAAGTTATATTTATGGTGAGATTATTCATACTGATAGAAAATATTTTCTAGAATTTAGATATATCCCATATTGAAAAGAAGGTTGTTTAAACTAAATGGACAATTCTCAATAAAATTAATGAATTTGGTTTAACATTTTTTAATGTATATTGTCTTATTCCTCATGGTTATTTTCATGTTTAAGGAATAGATTTTGTTGAGTCCCTTTCACCTATTTATATAACATAATTAATTAAATCTTGTTTACAGTTTTTATTTTATATTAATTTTATATTTTTTCAATTGTATAGTAATACTAATTTTTAACTAGTATTATATTTGAAGAATATTATGTTACACAAATTCAAAATTTTGAAAAACTTACTTTTATTAATTAATTAATTAATAAATAAAAGGATTTAGATGGTGATAAACAATAAAATAATTCTCTATATGATTGTAATGTTTGTTTTTTAATGAAAACTAACATTAATAAAAATAAATAATATACTAAATTCAAAATTTGATGGACTAAAAAAAATAATTGCTCAAATTTATTATGATAATAATTTTTTCACTTAAGATGAATTTATTTTTAATGATTAATCAAATTTTATTTAATTTTAATTTAATATGTTTGTGATGAAAAGATAAAATATATTATTAGGCCTTCGTTTTTATAAAATATATATGAACTATTTTTAAATTAATGTAAATATTCTAATGATTTTGTTGTATGTTTTTGTTTATATTTTAAAAAAACTATAAAACCTTTATTTTTATTAGTTACAAGTTACATTTTGAATGAAATATTAAATTCTTAGCTAAAAAATTATTTTATAATAATGATCATAGGATTATTATATTTAATTACTTATATATCTAATATTATGTTTATTGTTGGCTAATGTTCTATATTTATATATAATCCTATTGAATCTAACATAAATGCTACTAAGAGTATTATAACATATGTCAGTGAAAATTTTAATTGTAGCCTATTTTTCATATATATAACTATTTTTACTTCATTATTTGTTGTGATTATGATTTTGGAGGATACAATCTTTATTGAAAATGAACTTCATGTATCTATCGTTTCATTAGTAAAAGTGTAGTCTCATGGATTTAAATAAAATATTATTTTGGGTTTTTCTACTATTTAAATTGAATATATATATCTTATGAATAATTTTTCTCTCAATAATTATGGAAAAAAATATTCATTGAATATGGTTTTGAGTTGTAAAATATTTATATATATTATGAAAATTCCTTTTTAATATCAATTACATAGTTCTGTTACATTATTATATGACAATGACTTATTACATGGGACATTAATTTCCTAGATATTATATTTATAGTTGAGATATTTTTTTTTATTATGTTACAATATAAAATTGAATTTCTATTACTTTTATCAAACTATTTGAAATTTCAATGTTTGTGAATACAGAAAGTGAACATTTGATATTGGAGATTTTATTTTAAATATTATTTTATGCATTTATATTGTTTTGAAATAGTATTGATTTATTAAGTTAGTTTTTGGTTAATTTTTAATTCATTTTTTATCCACTTAAAAAATTTTAAAAAAAATAATATATTTATGTAAAATAATATTTGTTTTTTTTAAATTTGCAACTGTTGTATTTTTTTAATCAATGTATTTTTTTATGTATTTGAATGTGGTTTATTTATAAATTTTGGTGTTTTGAATTTTATCTATAATGAAATTAATTTCAAATTCCCTGTATGTTTTTTTTGATAGCTTATAATTATTTTTTATAATAGAATCGCATTCTTAATGATTTATGATTTTTTTAGGTTTATTATATACTACTTTTTTGTTAAAAGATGTGTTTTTCAATGTTTATGTATGTATTTTTTATGTTTCATAGTAACATGAAACATATATATCTCATGGTACATTGGATTTATTTTCTATTACATGACTTAACACACATTAATTACCCCAATTTATCTCGACATACCACACACTATACTTCTCACGATAGCTTATTTCATCAAGCATTAAATATTTGGTTGTTTCCGTCGATCTGAAATTTTCTCATAGAGTAAATTAAAATTTTCCTATCTCATTGATTATTTTCAACCATTATTTCATGTAATATTTTTTCATATAGTTTAATATTTATCATCTATTGGATCATTTCATTACTTACTAACTATCAATTCAATGGTATGATTTTTGTAATTGTTTATCATCACAAATTCTTTTCTTTTGGAAACATGTTTATGATACTCACGTATAATATTTATGATTTGTATATACATACCATTTTTTGTGTTATATAATGTATTTAATTACGTTCATGATATAAAACAGATGATTTCATGTTATTAATTCATGGGATTAAAATTAAATATTCAAAAAATTGGTGAAGGTATTATGTTACAATCTTTTTTCTTGTGGGATTATTTTTATTCCAATTAATTTTGGATTAAATAATATTATATTATATTATTTAATCAAGTAACGTTTTTTTCTCATATGTTTATGATTGTAGTACACATTTTTAATTTACATTCCCCCTTATTGATTTATGAAACATCATGAATTCCATTTGTATTTGATATCAATATAGTATTTTCTTCTATATATGGTATGATTTTATCCATTATCTATTTTTTCTAAAATTTATTCAAAAAGGTATTTATAAAAATAAATTATTTCCTAAAGATATTTTACATTTTATTTGACCTTATTTTAAATAGTTTTTCATTGGAATTTCTAAAAAGTTTTTGAATTAGTAACTATTTTCTCCGTTTTTAGAAATGTTTTGAAAAAGATATTTATTTCTAATAGCTAAAATATGAAAATATTTTCCCGCTATCATGACTAATATTTTCTTTGAATGTTCCATTATATTTTCCATTCTTGTTTCTAATGAAAAAAATTTCAAAATATTTTTTGATTTTTTAGTTCTTAAATGAGCTATTTAAAAATTAAAGGGTAATTTTCCCAATAAATTGTTTTAATGATTTTTTAATTTTATTTATATTCATCAACATAAATAACCTATATAATTACTTATGCTAAAATTTGGTTGTTGTTTATCTATACCATCATCATTATTTATATGGATGGAATTTGATTTTTTTAGTATGATTGTTATAGAACACTTTTCTTTCCCATGGGTTAATCAAGATTCCTGAATATTGTTATGTAAAAGGATTATTTAAAAAGGGTTAATAATGTTTCCAAAATTATGTTTTGAAAACTACTTAATTCATATAATTAAATAATATTTCAAAGATATTATAATGGATCCTGTTTATTTCCATTGGGTTCATCATGTTTTAGATAGATTTTTATAGAACCCGTTCCATTCCTATGGGTTAATATTTATTCAAAGAGATTTTTATGGAACCCATGTCCTTTCTAAAAGTTAACTATTTTTCAAAAATATTTTTAAACCACCAGTTTCTTTTCTTTAGGTAAATATTTATTCAACAATATGATTATTGAACACATTTTTTTCAATGGGTTAATCATGATTCAATTATATTTTTATTAATCATACATATTATCCACAAGTAAATAATGTTTCAATGTAATTTTTATGGAAACTATTTTATTTATTTAGTATAACCATTTTCTAAAACAAATAAAATTGATTTAAATGTCATTTTTATAAAATTAATTCTCTGTGAAACTTATTTATGATGTGGTTCTGAGAAATGTTTTATAATAACAGGTGGTTCTATTATATACCATGTAAGGGTGGTTACTTTATAAAACATGAATGGGTGGTTAAATTATTATAAAATTATTTGTGGATCCATTATTATCTAAGGATACGGGGTCCAGTATATCCCTCCAATGCATTAGGTACTCCATGTTTGGAATTCGATGAAATAAGCTTTTGTATTTTTAAGAGGAGATGTGATGATGATATTTCCGAGATACCAATACATTTCATATATTCTTATAATCTATTTATAATTTTTCGCATCACATGGATCAATATTATTGATCCCTTTTATTTTTTCCTTTGTTAAGGCCTTATTCTATGATTACATTTTTGATGGTCAATGTATTGATAATTACAAATATTATTTTATAATACTCATCAAATTTCATTATTTCATTATACCCTTATGAAATTATTATGATCACTGATAAAATTAACATGTTAATCATTATGGATACCTTTACTAATCATTCAATCTTACCCTTCATATGTTTCATTTTAACCAGGTTATCATGAATTATGTTGAAATATTTATGTCTACAAGGGTTTCTTCTGGACTATGATGATGTCTTAACAATTAATATGAATATATGAGTATAATGATAAAAATATTTTCATAAAGTTATGTGAATTTTTTATTTAATATTTTCCCAATATCTATATAACAATAATAAAAGAATGTCTTTTTGTATATAAGTGGTGAAACATTTTCCTTTTTATGTGGTTAGTTTTATATTGGCAAAATTAGGCCGCCATTATAGTTTTCAAGGGAAAAAGTAAATGTTTAGGATTTTTTCACCAGATAAAAGAGTGGAGGTTCATGGATATTATATACATATACATCATTTATACTATAAAAAATTCATGAATGAGGTTTAGGAGAAATAAAATACATTACAATCATGGATGCGGTAGAATGTAAGTACACATAAGGAACGTTTCCATCTCTCAAAGATTATTAATTAATGAGTATAATTATTATTTTATAATAAAATAATTTTACTAATACCATAAATAAAATATTTTTTCATTATATATATATATATATTCCATGTGACATGGTGAGGAAAAAATAATCATGTCACTTTTTGGAGGTGGCAGTCCACATGTATGCACGAAGGATGTTATTATTTCTCCTTGAAATAAAGAAAATGATATATTAAATGATAAGAATTGTTAATATGTCATGTATATAAAAAGTATTTCATTTAAATCACATAAATAAAATAATATTTTCTAAAAACAATCATTGCATATAGTTTGGAAAAATCAAATCACATCTCTTCATGAGGTGGTAGTATAATGTTCACATGATCAACATTATCGTATCAAGTATGGATTGGAATGTAAGAAATAATATGTTTAATAAAAATTCCATATGTCAAATTATGTTAAAAGTTTCGTATATATACTTCAAAAAAATAATTCCACCTATCCATGAGATGAAATAATGAAAACTAATAACATCTATCCTTGAGGTGTAATTCCATAATGATGAAGAAATATGATGTCATTCCCCATTTTATTTAAGAGAATATGGATATATGTTATGAAATTAATATAATAACATTTATGTATATGTTAGATACTATATTTGTTATTTAGTAATTTTTTGTGAATATTGGAATGAGGTGGTAGAATAAATCAAACAAAATTCTTGGTTAAGAATGATACATTGTCATTGGAAAACTTTTTATGATTTACAACAAAATCAGTAGTATATTGCATTACTGGTAAAAATAAATGATTCAAAGATGTGGTGTGGTAATTTATGAAGGAATATATTTAGGTCATGGATGAACAAATGGCTCTGGATGATTATTATAGAGTGCAGTGTTGTGGGTTTTGATAAGTGGCAGAGATGAAATAATTCGAATTTATTATAATAAAAGGTTATCCATTTATTTAAACATTAAAAAATGCATAAAATAGAATATTAAATATCTATATATGATATAAATTCTAAATATGTTCCTAAAATATATTTTAGACATTTTTACATCATTTAAACCCATGTCATTTTAGTTGATCCTCTAGTAAGTCTGTTTTGACATTAAATGCGCTAAATGTTTTTTAATATTGTTAATAATCATTATTAAAAAATACTAATTTTAAATTAGTATATAATTTAAAATAAGTTTATTAAAAAAATTAATAAATTTTTATAAATTTATTGCATATATGTAGATAAAATTTAATTCATAATTAAACCAATATACGCGATGAAAATGCAGTTTTTTAAGAAATTATTTTTTCAAGAATAAGATGATTTTATGTTTTATATGTTCCTAGTAATAATAATTATATGAATTTAAATTAATATATATATATAAAATATAAATATTCAATTTAAATAATTAGTTAATAGTTTTTATTTTAAATAATTAAAATATAGATACATTATGCACATTAAAACATTTAGATGAAAAAAATGACTTTTTAAACGCAAAATTTATCTCATACAAAAAACCAATATAATGATTATTCATATGTAATTAAGTGGATTTAATATAAAAAATACTACTTATGTTTCTCGAAATCATGTAACGCCCCAAGCTTCCACGATACATTTCTATTTGTACAATGAATTATCTTGCGGTGTACGTAACATTGAGTTCCAACACACCACGACCAATCAAACAAGCCATTATGAATAGTGATAACCACTATTTGAAATTTCATAAATTTTATTTTTCAAAATGGACTTTGTTTTTTGGATTCATAATATCAAAATTATCTTAGGATGCATTTTTGGTATTTTTCTGAAAAAATCCAATTTTTGATGAATAGTGAAAAAGAGTGCGTTATTGTTTATAACATAATTTTTTTTAATAATTATTTATTTTCTTTAAATATATATTAGAAAAAAATAGATACATAATACCTACATATGTTCCTTGAAATTCATTGGAGTAATTTTATAATAAAGTTAGATTACAAATTTTTGTTGAACATTTGGACGTCTTTTACCCACCATTTAGGCACATTTGAAAATTTGCATAAAACTTATTTTTACAAATTTTTTGAATTGAATTTGAAATATATGAGTGACAGTTGAAATTAGTATGTACAATTTGGTTCAATTTGATGAAAATATTTTTGTCTGAATAATATTTTTTGAAATTTATTTTCCACGGTTAAAAGTAAATATGATAATTAAAGGTAATAATGATATTATAAGTACACTAACACATGTACTAATTCTATTGGATAAGTATTTTTCGACCAATAAAAAATTAAGAATAAAATAAGATCCTCATTGATTCACTAGGATTAGATTTGGACATTTGTTATTATTTTATTTAAAAAGAGTTAAAAGTGTTAAATTTGCTTTTTCTTAACTAAACCATTTTTAATATTGGTTTGTACATAATATAAATTAGACTATAAATATTAATTAGAAATACAAAATTATTTCCTACATAATAGTTATTTATTTATAATTTTTAGACATTATGAAGTTAATTTTATTTATAACATAATGATGATGCAGTAATTACCTTATTTATTAATGATTAAATTAATTGATATTATAGATATCCAATAAATTTAAATTGAGTCTTTTTATAAATTAAACTAATTTTATAGGTTAATATAACATGTTAGGATTTATTTAAAAAGTTTTTTTCTAAGTGATAATGTTGTTATGACTTTCACAAAAATAATATACCAAATAGTGTCAAAATTGACAAAAATGAGTTTTAAAAACAAATAATATATTATTTAATGATATAATGTTATTACATTCAATGGTTTGTAAAGAGGACATATATAAGGTTATATATTTCTATAATTTACCAATTGTGGTTCTATTATATTTTTATAGTATTTTTATTAACCATTTATTATAATAATACAAGAATACATTGTAATAGTTACACTATTTTAGTAAGAGTTAAATCAAATCGATAATATTAATAAGGTGACCTTAACCTTTCTACAAAATATTGGTTGAGAGTTTTTCTACCCATCCCAACCTTTTCCTAAAAATATTTTTTGGAGCCATTATAAACCAAATAGGATTGTATAATAAATTAATATATCATGCTTTTCATACAACGACCCTCACCTCTCTTATAAAAGGTTACTTCCCCTTATCTCAAAATCTCACCTCTAAATCCATTTGGCTTAGCCAAAACCTACTCAAACATACTCCCAAATAACCATAATTCTATCTAGTGTCTTTACATCGATTAGAAATCCAACTTATGGAGACATTTTGATCAAATCAAAAGGAAGTATCCTAAGAATATGTAATAATTTCATCACCTCTTTCAATGTTATTTTCTTCTTCCACTTCTTATTTCTTTATTGTTTCCATACAAAAATAATAACTACAGTACCTTATATAAAATGTTATGTTAATATAATTTTGGTACAACCATATTCATTATTCTACCCATCCTATAAATGAAAAATTCAACATAGGTATGTACGTACATCTTACCATCTCCACGCCGTGGTGTAGTTTATTATTCAAAACTTCATTATTTTGATGGGTATAATAATGAGTATAATTGATGTTAATAATAAATATATCATGATAATTATTCTGTATATATGACATAACATCCAATTACATACGATTTTACCATCAAGGGAATGATATTGTCGCTCACTTGTACGTATGATTTACCATCACCATGAATGTGATAAGATTCATTTTCCCATCATAACCATTCAAGAATAATTTTCATTATATTATTAATAATATTTCTTACAAACTTAATATAATTCTGTATATGAATCAAAAAAAATCAAATCCATAACAAAAAATACTTATGTATTGAAACATATAAATAAAAACGAATAAGTTAACACTCACAACAATGATAAGACTGAAATATTATTAACCAAACAATATTTTTAGATCATATATAATATTATATTTATGTACCTAGTTATTTTATAATTTAATAACAATTATGTGACTATTATATAGGAGGTTAAATTACCCTATACTAAGGAAATTTTAAAGGTAATGTATAATTTTACTATCTCTTTATTATCTGAGGTTGTTTATACGTGAGTATTTAATGGGACATCTTTATCATCCATATCTGTGTTTCTTAAAAATGTGTTCCAAAATATTTTCAATATTTACTATAATATGTGTTAATGTCATTTATAACTTTTGTTTTACATTTTTTAATTTTTTTTAAAATAATATTTTTGTTGCTTTCCAAGAAAGCTACATTATGACCTTTTTGACAAATTAAGGAAAGATCCTTTTGTTTTAACTTATATGGCGGGTGCGGCTATTTTCCTCTATTGTAACACTTCGACGCTTCTATTAAAATCTTATAAGAATATTTTCAAAATAATATTTTTATTTTATATTTATGGGACTTTTAAATGATTTCAAAATAGAAAAATATATATCTCTCAAATAGTTTGGATTTCAACTATGTGAACATCCATTAATGGATTTTACACTTGTTTGATGTAGATTTATTCTGATACAATCTTTCATATTGTAATGAAATATTTGTGATTTGTTTGACTGTGGATGTGTTGTTTGTTTATAGCATTCATGGTTTATAGATAAAGTATTGACATTTTTATGCTAGTTTTAATATGAATGGTTATGTTATGTTTCAACAGTTTCATATAAGAAATACATTGGAATTAGTATGTGGTGGTTGGAGCCTGAAATAGCTCCTCAATGCATTTGTATGTCTCATAACACAAACTAGTGTCTTGGCATAAGGGCTTGACAAAAAAATTTTGTAGTCTTTGAATGAGTCCTTGACTATGTGGTTATGATGTCCGATATTATTCATTCCATAATTATGAAATAACTATTGATATTACATGTGATTACTCGAAAATTAGAATTTCCATGTGAATATGTAAATAAAATTATTGATTTATTTTTTCCAAATTAAGCTGAATTATAATTTTAAAATGATTGTGTTTTCATCTAAGACATTACCTTCAATTTTTATTCTTTTTATGCAAGTTTTTACTATATTATTATCCTAACTAGGAATATGAGCTCACCCATTTCTTATGATTTATATTTCCTAGGATGTGAATATGTAAATTAGGATTGACTTACAAGGATAAGATATAGGAAATGAGTGTTCTAAAATGATACACAATGTTGTTTTTTTATTTTATAATTTAATGTAAAACATATGTATGTATCTAGTACTTCCAAGGAAACTAAACAAATCAGTTTTTCGGAATTTGATCCCTTATGACCATTCCAATGTTATGTAATAATGCACTGACTCTGGGTAACTAGGGTTGGGGGTTTATAATTGGTATCATAGGAAGTTTTGTACAAACCTTGAATGAAAGATTTAGAAAAGGACTGATTAGAGAGCGTTACCCTAAGATAGACTTTAAAGATTATTATAGAAAAAATTCCTAGAATTTTTATAATGTAGAGATTTTGTGTATTTTCCATGAAATACGTCATTGTCTAGATACGAGCAAGTAAAGGTGGATCTGGAACAGATTTACCTAGGAGTGAAAACAAAAAAAGGAGTTTTAGGCTTGACTCGGGGTATCCTGGTACACGACAACATGCCTTGCGTCACACAAACTTACAACACTACTAGGGGATATTCTTAGGATAGTTCATATTTCCTTTAAAAATCATTATGAAGGATTTGTGTGTAAATACTTCCTCAAAGACAATATTTTTTTTATGATTATGGAATATATGCATAAACTATTCATTTTTTGTTAGGTATTTTAGTAGTTTAGAATAATGTATTTCAATTCATAAACTAATCTAGCGAGTGCCATTTTTTAGAAATGGTGCATAGTGGAAGGAATGGAATCTATATCAATGCACGTAATCCATGTAGGGATTTATCTCCTACTAAAGATAATTATAGTGGAGCTGGTGATGAAACTGGTGCTGAATAACATATAACCATACTTGGACAACTCACTCCGATTATGAATAATAACCTATCCTGTATGGAGCACCCTGATCCACAACACAGAGGATCAATGTTAGACCACTTCATGAGGAAAAAACTACTAAAATTTAATGGGTTGAAAAATCCATTTTAATCTAATCTATGTATAAGTTCCTGAGAGAAAATATTTCATGATTTGGGGAGTAGTGAAAGGAAAGAAGTTGTCTTAATAGTTTATCCTCTCATAGGAGATGCAGATCAAAGGTGGTAGTTAATTCAAAACACAAAGAAGGATGAAGTAGTATCAAATACAGAATGGATGGAGTTTAAAGATATTTTCAGAGGAAAATAATTTCCTCATGACCATCGAGTGGATATGGAAATTAAATTTCTTATTCCTAGGAAAAAATTGTATGAGAATGTCACAAATTATGTGTATAACTTTACAAGGACACAAATTCATGAAACATATTATATATATAACACAAGGAGTAAGATTGCTCAATTCTTTTTTGGGTTAAAACCATTTATCCATCAAGCATGAGTCTCATAATCCTTCTCATTGTATGAAAATATTATCTCATGTGATATCAAGATTGAAAAAGAATTCTCCATGTCTTACAACTTTAAAGAAAATTTAGAATAGAAGAGATCACCAGAACACTCTATAAATGGAAATAATGGGAATAAGGGAAAATATAAATTTCCATCCTATAATAAATGTGGGAAGAAACAACCTCCTACTTTCATTAAAGGAATGGTATTCTATTACATGTGTTGTAAAAAAGGTTACCTTGTATATGATTTACATGGAAAAAAGTGTTTGTTCATGTTGAATTATACAATTGTAGAGAAATAGTTAATTATGAAAATGAATTTCCTAAGGGAAAAAGAAACATTCCTATGAAAGTGGAAAGGGAGAAAGGCCAGGTTTATGTGATCACTACTGCTGAGTTTGAAGCCTTGAATGACGTGGTGCCAGGTAATTTAATGGTTTACTCATAATTATCCAATGCTTCATATGATTTTGGATCATCACATTCTTTCAAATATTCCTAGTTTACAATGAAAATTAGATATTTCAATTTGATTTTACATTATATTACTTAGTAAAAACTATTAAGGGAAGTATCATTACAACAATGTTTTGTGAATCAGATCCAATTAGGGTATATAAATGTGCTTTATCTGCTGATCTCACCATCAAAACAATGATTGAATTTGATATAATCTTTAGTATGGATTGTATTTCGAACCATGATGTGAAAATTAATTGTAAGCAGAAGGAGTTTAAAATTTTCTATGATGATAAAGAGTACCATATCATTAGAGAATAAATGTAACTGTCGGATTCTTGTCATGTTCTACCCCTAATAACTCCACTAAATTCAATTATTTGGAATGAAGAGAGTGAAATAACTATTAGTGAAGAATGGAATGTTCAAATTGATGAAATACCTAGTGTTAAAGAATATGATGATGGGTTTCCAGAAGATTTACTTAGAAATCCACCAGAATGTGAAATTGAGTTTCCATTGATTTAATTCTTGTTTCAAGGCCCATATCGAAGACCCCTTATAGAATGGAAATTGAGTAATTTGGGGGTCTAAATAATCAACTATACGAATGAGTAATAAATGATTTATTTTCCCTGGTATTTCAACAAGGGGAGCCCCTTTTCTATTTGTTAAGAATAAAGATGGATCTATGAGGTTGTACATTGACTACAGGGAGATCAATGCTATAAAAATAAAGAACAAGTATCCCCAACCTCAAAATGATGATTTATTCGATTAAATTTATGTAGATAAATATTTTTCAAAGATTTAACTTTCATCTGGATATCATTAGTTGTGTATGAAGAAGGAAGACATTTTGAAGATAGCATTTCATAACAGGTATGGGCATTATGAGATTACAGTAATGTCTTTGGGCTGACTAATTCACCCTATGTCTTCATGGATTTAATGAATATAGTTTTCAAGGAATATATCATTGACAATCTAGTGGTATTTATTGATGGTATCTTGGTTTACTCCAAAAGCTATTAAGATCATGAAAATCACATGCGCACTATTCTGAAGACTCATTAATGAAATGAATTCTATGGAAGTTTAAAAAGTGTGAATTATGGCTTCAGAAAATTTCATTTCTTGGCCATATTGTCTATATAGATGGAATATCTGTAAGATCCTTCTATAATAATAGAAACACAATAATTTCTATCACCGAGGAGTATAACTGAGATTTGATGTTTTATTGGTTTAGCAGGTTATTATCAGCGTTTAGTATAAAAAATTTCCCAATTGGGTACCACATTAACAATGTTCATCTTAAATGGGATAAATTTGTTTGAAAAATACTAGTTTGAAGATTGTTTTGATGAATTTATGAAAAGATTAGTTATCTTGACTCTACCTTTAGGGAATGATGGGTTTTTAATTTATAGTTATTATTCAAAGAAAGGACATGGTTGTGTCCTTATACAGAATGATATAGTTCTTTTCTATGCATCACAGTATCTAAAAATTCTCGAATAAAACTATACTACTCATGATCTTGAATTAGCTGTTGTAATAATTGTTTTGAAGATATGGAGACACTATCTGTTTGGTGAAAAATGTGAGATATATACAAATCACAAGAGTTTGATGTATATTTTCCCCTAGAAAGAACTCAACATGAGACAATGAAGATGGATTGAACTACTCAAAGATTATGATTGCACTACACACTACCACACATGGTAGGAAAATAAGTTGGGAGATGCTTCGAGCAGAATAGATCATGAAGTTTTGAACAAGATGAGAGTTGAAAAGGGTTCCTATGTATATGGATCTAGTAAAGATGGAAATGGGAATAATCATGGAAGGTGAAACATCAATACATTTTCAAATGGTTACCAAACCTTCTTTATTATAAAGGATAAATAGTTCTCAGAATGATGATGAGGTATTTCAAAAGAAAATTAATGCGGTGAATGATGGGAGATTGATTTACTTACTATATGACGACAGAATTTTGAAATTTGGGATGAGCCTTTGTCTTTTGGACATACTTGATCTAAAAGTAATTGTTGGATGATACTCATAGCTCCAATTTCACTATACACCATGGTAACAATAAGATGTAGAGTGATTTGATGGATAATTTTTTGTGGGACAACATGATGAAGATTATTTCTGATTATGTGTCATGATGTATGGTTTTTCAATATGTGAATGAAAGAATAAAACATTATAGATGTGTCATGAAACCTAATCTCATACCTATGTAAAAATGGGATGATATTATGATGTACATTTTCCTGAGGCAAAGAAAGAATACCATAAGGAATGATGTAATATGGGTCATTATTGACCATCTAACCATGTAAGCAGATTTTATTTCTATAAGAGAAGATTTACCACTTAAACCATTTGTATGAATATATATTAATCAAGATGTAAGGCTTCATGGAGTACCCCTATCGATTTTTTTGATCATGATCCCCATTTTACATCAAGATTTTGGACATGTCTTCAGAAGGAACTGGATGCTGAATATCGTTTGAGTACTGCCTCCCACCTGAAAGAGACAGAAAATCATAATGAACTATTCAAACCATAGAAGTCTTGTTGAGATCATTCTCACATGACTTTCAAGGTATATGGGACCATTATTTAACTTAGGTATAACTTTCATATAATAATAGCTTCAATTCAAGTATTCAGTTGGCACCATATAAAGTGTTATATGGAATGAGATGTTTCACCCGGACCTGTTTGGATGATGTTGGTGAATGAAAAATTGTTGGCCCATAACATGTTGGGGAAACAACGGTAGAGGTGAATATTATACAAACCCACAACAAAGTAGATCAAAGTGGGGAACAAAATTTTTTTTTATAACTGATGGAATAATTTGGAATTTCACGTATGAGATCATGTTTTCTTGAAGGTATCTCTATGGAAGGGTATTATACAATTTGGTAATAAGGGTAAATTAAGTCCCTGGTACATTAGAACTTTTGAAATTATAGAACGAATTTGATTTATAGTTAACTGTTTAGAAAAGCCTCCATATCTCTCCAAGGTTCATTAGGTGTTCCACATATCACTATTGTGAAAATATATGTCCTACCAAATGCATGTAATCGCCAATGAAAATATAAAACTCTAACCTGATATTTATTATTGTAATGATCCTATCAAGATTCATGATACTAGAGAACAAGTGTTGAGAAACCGGACGACTCTTCTGGTAAACGTTCTATGGAAAAACTATGTAAAGGAAGCAGAAACATGGGAACTCGTGGAAGTTATTATGAAGAACCACCATAATATTTTTACGTAGAAGTGTTCTATAAATTTCAAGGATGAATTTATTTGAAGGAGGTAATAATGTAACAACCCACGTTTTGATGGTACATTTCTCTTTGAATAATGCAATAGCTTGGACTGTACGCAACTTGGAGTTCTAGAACACCACGACTAATCAAACTATCCTTTCTAAATAGTAACACCCGCTTTTTAAAATTTTATAATTTTTATTTTTCAAAAAGGAAATCATTTTTTGATTAATAATATCAAAATTATCATATGGTGAATTTTTGGTAAATTTCTGAAAAAAATCAATTTTTGATGAATAGTGAAAAACAATGTGTTGTTGTTTCAAACCTAATTATTATTTAAATAATTATTTATTTTATTTAAATTTATTTTTGGCAAAAATATCTACATAATACCTCTATAAGTTCAATTAAATTCATTGGAGTCAATTTATAATAAAATTAGATGTATAAAATTTTATTGAATAATTTTATGTCTTTTACCCACCTTCTTGGCACATTTGCAAATTTGTATAAAACGTAAGTTTACCGCATCTATGAATCGAATTTCAAAATTATGAGATACAAAATTGAAATAAATAAAATAAATGTTGTTTAATTGGATTAATATAAATTTTTTTGAATAGTTACTTTTGAATTTTATTTACCACGGTTAAAAGTTAATAGCATAATTAAAGGTAAAAATGATATTATAATTACCCTAACACATGTAATAATTCTATTGGATAAGTGTTTTTCATCCCAAATCCATCTTAGCAATCAAATATGATCCTCTTTGACCCACTTGGATTATATTAGGACCTCGATTATTATTTTATTTAAAAAAGAGTTAAAAGTGTTAAATTCAAATTTTCATAACTAAAACAATTTTAATATAAGCTTATATATATGATAAATTCGACTATAAATATTCATCATAAAGACAAAAATATTTCCTAAATAATGATATTTTATTTATAATTTCTAGATTTTAAATAATTAAATTTATTTTTGACATAATGATGATTCATTAATTACCTTATTAAGGAATGATTAAAATAAATGATATTATAAACTTCCAAATAAATTTATATTGAGACTTTTTATGCATTCCACTAATTTTATAGATTAATATTAAATTTTATGATTTATTAAATATGTTTTTTTAAGTGATAAAGTTTTTTTGACTTCCACAAAAACAAAATACCAAATAGTGTCAAAAATGACATAAATGAGTTTTCAAAAACAAATAATATAATATTAAATGATATATTATTCATAAAAATATATGGTACAATAAAAGGAATTATATAAGGTTAGATATGTAAATAATGTACCACTTTGTGTTCTTTTGGCTATTTACAGTAAATGTATTACCCATTTATTATAACAATACAAGAATACATGGTAAAAGATAACCTATTTAACTAGGAGTTAAATATAAAAGATAAGTTTAATATAGTGACCTAAACATGCAGAAAACCTATTGGTTGTGGGATTTCGGACCCAGCCCCCCCCCCCATAGCCTTGAATACTTTTTGTGCCTTTATTAACTGAATATGATTGTATAATAAATTAATATATCAAGCTTTTCTCAAAGTGACCCTCACCTCTCTTATAAATGGGTACTTCCCCTTCTCTCAAAATACCACCTCTAAATCCATTTGTCTCGGCCAATTTAACACCCCATGATACCATGATATGTTTCTCTTTGAATAATGCAATAGATTTCATTGTACGCAACATCGACATCTAGAACCCCACGACCAATCAAACTAGAAGTTATGAATAGTGATACACAATTTTTGAAATTTTTTAATAATTATTAATTAAAATGGAATTAATTTCTGTATTCAGAATATCAATATAATCTTTGGATAAATTTATGGAATTTCTCTAAAAACAATCAATTTTTTATGAATAGTGAAAAACACTCCATTATTGTTTAAAACTGACTTTTAATTTAAATAATTATTTATTTTATTTAAATTTATTTTAAGTCCAAATTGATACATAATAACTATATTATTTCGATTTAATTCATTAGAGTAATTTTATAATAAAATTAGATGTATAAAATTTTGTTCAACTTTTTTACCTCTTTTACCCACCTTCTAGGCATGTTAGAAAATTTGCATAAAACATAATTTTTCCCCATCTGTGAATGGAATTTCAAAATTCTGAGAGACATGGTTGACTTCAGTAAGTAATTTTTTTTTCAATAGGATGAAAATATTTTTTTGTGAATAGTATCTTTTGAATTTTATTTACCATGGTGAAAAGTAAATAGGGTAATTTAAGGTAAAAATGATATTTTAATTACCCTATCACATGTCCTCATTCTAATGGATATGTGTATTTCATTAAATATCAACATTAAGAATAAAATATTATCCTTTTGTTCCAAATGGATTATATTAGGACATTTATTATTATTTTATTTAAAAATTATTTAGAAGTGTTAAATTCAAATTTTAATAACTAATACATTTTTAATATATGGTTATACAAAAGATAAATTAGACTATAAATATTCATTAGAAATATAAAAATATTTGAAATATATTTTAATTTTATTTATACTTTTTAGACATTAAATAATTAAATTTATTTATAACATAATGATGATGCATTAATTTCCATATTATTGAAGGAATAAAATAATTGATATTGTAACTACTAAAATAATTGTAAATTACAAATTTTTATGAATTAAAAAAATTTTCTAGGTTAATATAATATGTAAAAGTTTATTAAAAAAAATTTGAAAATATAATTTTTCTATGACTTTCACAAAAACCCAAATACTAAATTGTGTCAAAAATGACAAAACTGTGTTTTTAAAACAAATGCTATATTATTAATTTATAAATATTTATAAAAATTAAAGGATCATCCAAATGAATCATGTAAAGATAAATATATCAATAATTAACCACTCAAGGTTATATTGTCTTTTTATTGTATGATTGTTAACAATTTATTATAATAATACAAGAATACATGGTAAAAATAAACTATTTAACAAAGAGTTAAATCTAAAATATAATAATAATTTGGTGACCTAAACATGTCTAAAAACTATTGGTTGAGAGGTTTTTGACCCTGCCCCACCTTAGCCACAAAATAAGTCCTTTTTGAGCTATTATAATCCGAATATGAATGAATAATAAAATAATATTTCAAACTTTTCTTAAAGTGACCCTCACCTCTCTTATAAAAGAGTACTTCTCATCCTCTCAAAATCATACCTCCAAACACATTTGAATCGTCCATCCCCTGCAAAAATATCCTCCCAACTACCATCAATTTATCCTAGATTCCTATCCTTGATAAAAAAATCCTACATATAGATCCGTTTTGATCAAATAAAAAAGAAGAACCCAAAGAAGTGGTAATAATTTCATCACCACATTCAAAGTTCTGTTTTTCTTCCACTTCTTCTTTTATTGTTTTTTCTATTCCAAAATAACAACTCGATTACCTCATACCTACTGTGATGTTATTATAAATATGGTACAACCATATTAATTATTCTATCCATCCTATGATTGTTAAAGTCACCAAATGTGTATACATATGGATTACCGTCTCCACATTGTGGTGTAGTATGTTATTCAACATTTCATTATTTGGATGGGTATAATAATGAGTATAATTAATGTAAATAATAAATATAACATGTTAATGATTCTTTATATATGATATACCATCTAATTACATATGATTTCTCTAACAATAGAATGGTATTGTCGTTCGTGCGTATGTACGGTTTACCATCTCCAAGAATGTGATGAGATTCATTCCCCATCATAAATATTCAAGAATAATTATAATTTTATGATTAAAAACAATGTTTATGAACATAATATAATTTTTAATATGAATCAAACACATCTTATCCATAAAAATCATGACTTATGTAACAAAACATATAAAGGAAAATGAATCATTTAACACTAAAAACAATGATACTACTGAAATATTATTAATAACTAAATATTAGAAGATAGAATATGATATCATATTTATGTATGCGGTTCTTATATAATTTAATAAAAATTATTTAACTATTATATAGGAGGTTAATGTACCCTAGACCAAGTAAAAGTACAAGGTAAGGATTAATTCTACAATCTCTCCACTATCTGAGGTTGTTTATATGTGAGTATCTACTAGGACATCATTATCATCCATATTCATGTTTCTTAAAAACATGCTTCAATACATTTTACCTATTTCCCATAATATGGGTTAAATTCATTTATACTTTTTTCTAAATTTTTATAAACTTATTATAAAGGAATATTTTCCTCATTTTCCAAAAAAAATCCCTTTACTAACATTCCAAAAAAACTACAAAAGAATGTTTTTTTAACTTATACGGCTAGTGCAGATATTTTCCACCAATATAACACTTTTGAATATTTACTTAATAGATTATACAATTATTTTCAATATCAATGTATTATTTTTTAATTATTTGACTTTTAAATGATTTCATAATAGAATGATATATTTTTTAAAATAGTTTTCATTCCATCTATGTGAATATTATTTTAAGGATTTTAATCATGTTTATGATACAATCTTCATTATTTTATTGGAGGTTTTGTGATATGTTTGACTGTGGATGTGTTATTTTTATACCATTCATGGTTTATGGTTAAATTTTTAACATTTTTTATTGTAGTTTTAATATAAATGTTTATGTTATGTTTCAACCTTTTCATTTGTAGAATGCATTGGAAATAGTAAGTGACGGGTGGAGCCCTCTATAGCTCCATGAGGCATTGGTAGGTCTCATGAGACAAACTAGTGTCTTAGCACAAGGCCTTAATAGAAACCTATTTATAGTCATGGAACGATGCCTTAACTATGTGGCTTTGATGTCCAGGATTATGAATTTTATAATTATGAAATTGGTAATTCATATTACTTGTGATTATTAGACTAGTAGAATATCCATGTGAATAAGTAAAGGGAATTATATTATTTATCATTGCCATATTATGCTGAAGATTGTGTTTAAAAGGATTTTGTTTTAGTTTAAAATATTTCTATAAATGTTTATGCTTATTTATGATAGTTTCACCTATATTTTTATCCTTAATGATCATCTAATCTCATCCCTTTTTATGTTTTATTTTTCCCAGGATGCGAAGATGTACATTATGATTAACCTTCATGTATATGCTAAGAGATATGATTGTTTTTAAAGGGGACTGTTGATTCTACTTTCTGTCATAGAGTCTAAAGGAATGAAAATGAAAAAAACCATAAACCCAAAGTGATTCTTCCTTTGAAGAAACATCAAAAATTGAAAAAGGAATGAACCAATATTCAAAGGCACTTTGGTCGCACAAGTTCCATCGTAGTTGTGCAAGTATACTTGCGCGCCACCTAATTGTCATGCAAGTGACTTGCGTGCCCTCTATGAAAACCGCCCGGGGTCTTCTCCTACCTATAAATACCCCTGGTGGGCCCCCCAACTCAGAGGAGGAATTTTTCCAGAGTTCACATACAGAGCTGTGAACGCACAAGTCTCTTCTTCAAGTCTTCCGAACACTTATATGGTAATTCATTACCTAGAATGGATGGTATAAACAATAGGAACAAGGTTTAAGTTTTATAATTCACTATCACATGTGCACCTATGTGTTTTACCCATAGGGGAAATGGACACACTTGTGCGCCTCCTTACCTACCCATTAAAACTTGCGCGCCACTCTTCTAGAAGTACCTCAGGATGATTATAAAGGCTTTAGTCAAGAATTGACCAAGTATTAACTTACTGGTCAAGGATCGCGCAAGTACCCATGTGCCGTGTAGGTATACCTATGTGGCTAGGACATGCGCACCCACGCAGTACCTGCGCAACCCCTCAGGATTTGCTCGCCCTTCTACTTTTGGGTGTCCTTCCTGCCCTATTAACCCCTCTTATGCCATTCCACCTCTCCTATTCAAGATTCAGTCTTCAAGACACTCTTCAAAGCCGTTTATGGAATGTTTTATTTATTGAAATCCTTATCTGAAAGGAATTCAGTGGAACATCTCTTGAAACCTAGTGATTTACACATCTTTATGTCACTAAAGTTAGAGAGTTCATTCATTCAACCTCATCTTTTAAGATGAGAGAATCCTTAACATGGGTCTGCTTTTCAGGAGTAAGCCCTAGTCCAAATTATCATTAACATGGGCATCCTCCTTAGGAGTAAGCCCCAAGTCCTCATTAACCTGAGACTTCTTTTCAGGAGTAAGCCCCAGTCCAAATTTTCATTAATATGGGCATCCTCCTTAGGAGTAAGCCCCAAGTTCCCAAATATGGGTATCCTCCCCAGGATTAAGCCCCAATCATAATTCTCTTAACCTGGGCTTCCATTTTAGGAGTAATCCCCTATCTCAAATATGGGCATCCTTTTCAAGAGTATGCCCCAAGTCCCTTAATTGTAAAATTTCCTTGACCTGGGACTCCTTTTCAGGAGTAATCCCCAGTCTTAATTTCTCTTGAACAGTCATAATTCCTTTTGATCTGAGCTTACTTTTTAGGAGTAAAACCCAATCATAAGTCCCCTCCTAACTTGGTCATCTTCCTTAGGATAATTCCCCAAGATTAGAGTATCCAAATCTCCATGAAGCACATATACCTTTATAGACCCTATTCCTGGATTTCTTCCCTGATTTAAATCTTAATCCTCATCTATTTCAGGGCAGTCATACATATATAAACCCCACATCATTGCATCATTGCATGGCACAATTGTCTAGCTTCACCAATACCTCTTTTTCTCACATTGAGCATGACTCATGTGAGCTTAGAGTGTAAAAGTAATCATGACATTTTTCTTTGAGCCATCAATCATGCCTAAACATCATACTCCCTTAATCAAACTAAATGGGTTTTGATTCCTTTTTCCAAAACCAAGGATACGTAGGTAGCCCATCTACATGTACGATCCCAACTCTAAAATAATAAATGTCCTTATGAATGATAATAAACTTCAAGTGCCCCACTTAGTGGATTTAAAACCAGTATGGTCATCATAATGACAAACAGACTTTTATGTAATAAAGGATACCATTGACTAATAATCTCTAACAAATACAGATGATTCTCTATCGATGAAGAACCTCTAATACATATAAAAGATTCTCTAAATTTTATACATATAAATCATTGATTGTCAAATCTAAAGGAAAGATCATTTTATACTTGGTAATGTTATAAGGATTCCCGAAAATAACTTAAATCTATAAAAAGAGTCTCGGAGTAGACAATACATCCCCTCAAAAAGATATGATGAGTCCTACCTCCCATCCTATCGACCAATGCAAATTCCTAAGCCTCATAATTCCATAACTAATGAGCACCTACATATGGAAAGTACGTTCAAATGGATATTGAATCATTGGATGTTTTCAGTTCTACAAACAAACCCATTAGAAAACGCTTGGAATGTTTGAATCTTAAATCAATGAGATAATCCCCAATTCTAGAGGAAACAAAAAATGGTGAACATGATGTGAATCCTTAACCAAGTTAAAATTATGTTTTTCTTATTTGTTAGGCCCCTATTTAAAACTCAATGAGAGGGCCAACAAAACAATCAATAACATATTTTCTCATCCAAAAGATGTAGTGGCCGGACTAATCTTGATTATGTCTGTTATATCCTACATGAACTCTTTTCCAAGATCTTGTACATTACAAGAATGGCTTATATTAAGTTCACACTCGTGTATACGTCTATTGTGAAAAGCTCTGCTGTGAATTCCATTGCGGATACTCCTACTGGATCGTCGTCCGCTCTGAGGACGACATCACCTACTCATCATCTTCAACACTGGGTATCAAATGTGATGATTAAGGAGTACCGTCAAAACGGTACTATTCCGACTATGGAGGCCGCGCGACAAGGCCTCCAAGTCAATAATTCAACCTGGTCATCCAGACAGCGACGACCAGTGATCAAGAAGTAGGTGGTTCTAACCATAGTCTCCAACACTTTTGGGTCGTTATCCCTATAACACAATCACCATTCACTCCCATATTCTAAGTAGGTGAATGAGTAGGTCCCTCAGGGCCTTAATTCAAGGAGGCAGGAGTCCTTCCCGAGCGCTCCCATCGAAAATCGCTGCCAGACTCGTGCTGTAGTGCGCCCTCAACATGATGAGGGTATCGAGTCCAGGCATTTGTCCCAGGTTCCTAGAACCTGAGTAGGCAAGACGAATCACCAGAGGAAAAATCCGGTCAACAGTGAGTAGGTTATCATCTCTGCCATCTCCGAAGAAGTCTACCAACCTAACTTGGTGGCAAGAAACGAGCGGGCACACACACCTGTCCGTTTTAAATCCACTGCCCAGCAGACTTGTCTGGTAGCATCACCCCAATCCCGCTAGGTAATTCCGGTAGAGTACTATAGGAAGGAACTTACACCTCTTTATACATCATCATCTAGTCAGAAGGCTCGCCTGACTACATATAATGGAGCTCGTCAACCATGTTTGAAGAAGTACAATCAACAGGCACATACACTGGCTAGTATTGATCAAGCCTACCAACAATATCACTCAATAGCACTCAGAGAAGTCAGTCAAAAAGCTCTAGCGACAAACAGGAGGTAGACTCAACTCTCTGCCCCTACACTTGAGTACTGTCAAGATTCACTAACAGGAAAAGGAGGACAGGAGCAGAAACACACACCTACTACAAGCACGAAATGGACGTATATCTCCATTCCTGTATTTGAAGTCACGAAGAATATTCTATCAATGGTGAAAGAGCAGAAGCAAATCTGTGCTCATATTATGGATGCCTACCAGGATATTATAACATCTTCAGCAGCATCTCAGGGAAAGAAACATAAATCTATCCCTACCAGTGGAGTGACACATCAAAAGTTCACTCTAGAACAGGCACACACATCTGTTCTAGTCCAAGTGGGTTATTGGACATATTCCCCCATATCATACGGACAACCAAGTCTGGAACATACACATAGTTTGAGAATAGATAATCAGCCTAACCTGATCATTTATCCAGAGCAGGCACATACACTTGCCAAATTGAGTAAGAAGGCATCTAAGAAGAAGACCTGCCCATCAAAGTCAAGAAATCAAGGGCCAATCTGTAACAAGTCCTTAATCGATGCTGGAGTTCTTGAAGCCCTCAGACAACTATCTGTTGGAATCCCAGATTCTACTCCTTCATTTTCCAATAATGGGAACATTAATTCCGAATGTCATCAACAGAAACTTCCTCATGAAGGCTTTCTTCATGACAGTTCGATCAATATTGAAGTTGCATCTTTAGATGAGAGCCACAGGAACCCTCTATGTGGTCATAAGACCAAGGATCAAGAGATCTCATTTTTTACTATTACCCACCTTGGTGGTCCTCTCCATGATGATGAATTTTGCTGCGAAAGTCCTCTCTGAAGTAGTGATGCGAATTGCCTGAAAAATTCTCTAGTGGACAATGTATTGATGAGAAAGGCATGTTATCTTGAGGCAAATGAAAATGTGAAACCAGACATGTCTGATTCTTCATCACTAGTAGGTGAAATACTTTCTCAATAAGAAGATAGCTTAGGGTGTATTTTATTCTCTAAACCACCCCTAAGTCATGCATCTTCTAGTTTAATTAGTGATCTCTCTACCAATCCTATCGAATATGATGAAGCAACAAGGATGAAACAGCTTTGGTAAAATCAGGTAGATCAATCTTCTTTGAATGATGAAGAGTAAATTCTGAACATAATAAAACAACTGGAAAAAGGTGAAGTTCCAGTCATGTTTTGGCTTATACTTGACCCTCAGTATGAAATTCCAGAGATGTTGACGGAATATGGAATTCATGATATTTGTATCAACATATGGAAAACTCTTTGTCAGTTGAAAAAGAAAGTATTATCTTATGATGAATATGAAAATCATGTTAAGATAATATAAGGGTTACAACGTCAGATTGATTTGGAATCTCTATCAGTCTCTCGATATCCGATGGCTGAAAAGCAGCAGAGTGCCCTTCAACGTTCATGCCTTGGCGCACTAGGAAGATTGAGCCAGTTAATTTTCAATGCCCCATCTGCTATTCATGTTAGAGGATGGGGTGTTCATGGAGCACTACATTTCACTGTCCTCTCTAGACAGAAAATCCCGCCAAAATTTTTTTCATGCAATGTTATTGCCCATGGCCGGCCACAGTCAATGGCTTTTGTATGTAATCAAAAGATTTCTCAAGAACGTGCCTCAACTAGTTCTTCTCAAAATAAATAATACAGAGTAAATTTTTTTGAATTAATCAAGAATCAAGAAATGAGAATATTGAACATGCCTCTCGTATGGAGAAATCACATCATCATGTTACAGATGTGTCAGAAATCATCCAACGGTCTTTTCAGCTGGGTGATAAAAGTGGATGTCGATTGATGCATCCAGCTAATTTCTGGACTAAGGTCCGCAAGATCAGGAGAGATTTTAAGAAAGTCTCAGTCATAGCATGTCAAGAGCCACCCCATCTTGCCAGACTGGTGACACTTTTAACCCAACCCTCGGAATCAACAAATAGGATTCGAGGAGTTGAGCAAAGACAGCAGGAACAAGATCAGTCCACCGGACTCGGGACAGTTTCAAATCATCAATCCCATCCTCAGAGAAAGTCAGTCTTTTCTCGATTGGGGAAGAATCCTCAAGAGGAACGAAGATCAAATTTATTAGGAGATTCTCTCCAAATTACTGTTCACTAAGAAGTTCCTAAGGGATCAAATCAACAAAAGGCAATGTCTTGTCAGGGGAACAGCAGAAGTCAATATCACAGAAATTCCGATAGAAGGGATGTGATGCATTATGCATCAATTAATGTCATTAATGCCATTATTGTTGATCCTATAGAACATGATTCTCACTCAGGGGACTCAGATGAAGAGGTTCATGCTCCATAAGTTGTACGCACAGACACAAATGAAGAAGGTGTGCATACATGAAATTAAAGGATTACCCAGAATCTATGTAATCCTTCATGTAACCCACTTCCCCCTCTCCGAAAGGGTGTTAACAAGGGGAAAGGAAAGAATCAAGTAACATAACCTTCCTCTAGATAAGGCCAATCGCTCTCACTAGGGAAAATATTTGCACAACAAGAGAAAGAAATGAAGGAATTGAGGAGATTGAATGTAGAACTACTTCAAGGTAGTCTTCCTGCCAAGCGTACTGGAGTCAGTCTGCCAAGGGAGTTAGTTGTGGCTACTGAGATGGATCAAGAATATCCTCCTCTATCAGTACACCATCACATGTCTAATCCTATGGGTCAAGTACAACAAGAATTGGTGGTGCTACCATCTGTTACAGTACCATCCACCACATCTGTACCAGCTCCAGTTTTTACAACTACCCAAGTCCAAGTTCAACCGGATGTTTGTCAAAAGTTAATAACTACAATTTATTCATTAACATATCGGTTAGAGACTATGTAAGGGAAGTGTGCGCAGGTTCAACCAGAAAATAGTTCTTACCTTGAATGCGTAGATTCAATCCTTCCCCCATTATGTTTTGGGAACCCAATATTCCCTATTTTCAATGGATCAGGCGATCCTGAACAGCATTTGACGCATTACGTGTCATGTTGTGATCCTATGATGGGAACTCAAGAACAAAAAGAATCAGTGAAACTCAGATTCTTCGTACGAACCTTGCAAGGACCAGCTATTGTCTGGTACACAATCTTGCAATCCCAGTCAATTACTGGATGGGAGGATCTTCATCAAAAATCCCTTCTTCTATTCAACTCAACGTTGCAAAATACATCAAATTTTGATCTTACAAACTGTAAGAAAAGGGAGAATGAAAGGGTATCAGATTTCATTGCTCACTAAAGGAGATTAACATTTTCCCTAAGATTAGCACTCCCTCAAGAAGAACTGTTTCCAATATGTGTGGCAAATATGCGTGACGAATTACGCACGCCATTGATCCCTGTGAAATACACAGGAGGGTCTCGATACCATACTTCAATCGCACAACAGATTGACGATTCTCTTATAAATACTAAGGATAAGGCTCGTATATTTCCATCAGCTTCAGGAAGGAGAATGGGTAAAGAAGAGACTGCTACAGTTATACTTAAATACGCACCTATACGGGATTCTAATTCAAAACCGTCATCTTATCGAAGAACTCCACCTCTTGAGTGCCATCAAAAAAGGCCATTTTGTCAAGATGATCAAAGAAACCAATGACGGAAACAATTTGAGGATCTGAAGAGCAAAGTTTACTTTCTACGAAATAAACATGTTCCTGGTTACTTCATTTCGGCTCTAGAAAATAATTTGTTTCAATTGCCAAGGCCCAAGATGCCAAACACGGAAGGAGATGAAGATCATACCAACTATTTAACCTTTCATCAAATGTTGGTGCATCCCATCCAGGAGTGCTTTGTCTTTATAGACCTCCTGCAAAAGATGGTAGACTCAGGACAAGTCAAATTAAAAGTCTCTTCAGGCCAGGTAGCATGTGTTACTACTATAGTTCTATAGTAATAAGGCGAATGGAAAGAAGTTAAAAGAAAAAATGTGTAGAAATATGATGATTGGATGGTTAGAAAAACGATCAACCGAACTCATTCCATTTTGGGAACACAATTGAAGAAACCGATTGTGCCTTCTTCCATGAATGCTGCAAAAAAAACCCTCTTCATCAAAGGGAAAATCTTCAAAGAAACAACATGATTCAAAGAAAGAAAAAGAATAAGAAGAAGTTGAGTATGTGTCAAAGACTAAGTTGTCTTTGAATCTGGAAGACTTCAGGCCATCTACTTCAAATTCAAGGGCAGCGCCCCACTAAACAGCACAGACTAAACAGGCTAATCAGGCAGAGTCTTCATCGGATAAAGATTTGATTTTCGGTTATGTTAATATGATTCAATTAACAAATCCATATGTCAGTCGCAGTTTCAATTTTGATGAGCCTGAATTCCTTGTATCAAACATAGGAATCAGAGGATGTTACAGAGGCTTAGGATAAAGGGGAAGACATGGATCTTTCAAATGTCACTATTCCAATTCTACCCCTTCTAGAACTGTGTATGCAGAAGAAACTTGTGGTAGAGACCTTCAACGAGCTCAACAAGAAAAAGAATGTTCTTCCACACAATGCAGACTAAGCCCTAGCACAATTATTCTGGAAGATCGGTTGAAGGTTCCATCTTCTTCCTCTCATCATGTAAATAGACCTAATCAGTCTAATCTTCCAAATCTATGAGTATTACCAACTCCTATACCAGTATAAGATGCATCAAATTCCAAAGCATCAACTTCCGAGGAACCTACTAAACCACATGATCTTATTGGGAAACACAGACCATTGGATCAAAAGTATGATATATTGAAACACCTGGCCCAAGTACTGGACATGTTATCAATTCTGGATGCCTTGAATTTATTAAAGGATCTTCGGGAGGCACTCATTGAGGCTTTGTCAAGTCATCAAGAGTTTTGAGACTCAAATTGTTGTAGCTGAAGTCTACCATGAACAGAATAATCCTGCAGAATACTATGCATTAATATCTTTTACTGATGAAGATAAAGATGATGTCATGCATGGAAATATTATACCTTTGTACTTATCTGAAACGGTCAATGGCGTAGACATCCAAATATATTTCATTGATAATGGTTCAGGAGTCAACCTCATGCCCATTCGTACACTTCATTGATTAGGACTCACAGAATCTGATTAATCTCCTTCAACAATGATGTTACAAGGATATGATAAAAATGAACAAGAACCACTAGGCGAGATTACACTCAGAACTCAGTTTAGAGATCTTGTATCCAATTCAGATTTCATGGTTGTTGATCATGATTCAGCCTTCAACATCTTTCTGGGTAGACCCTTGCTACATCGGCATGCGGCCATCCCTTCGTCATACCATCAATGTCTCAAATATTGTTTCGATGGTAAAATTGGGACATTGTATGGTGATAAATCCTCGTTGAAGACATGTGAATCTCAATACATTGAGGTGGAATTCTACCACATGAAGGGAAAGTAGGAATCCACATCAAAGGAGACTACCAAAGTTAATTCTCAGTATGGTTTGGAAAAGATTCCAGTAAATCCATTAGCACATGTCAGTACAGATTATCTGTTGCCTATCAGTCAAATTGATAAGATAGACCCAAATAAAAATACACTTACGGATTGATCCATAATGTCAATAATGACAATCAAGCCAGATATCATGGGATAAATTGGTGATCCACCAAGCAATGATGAAAGATCAAATGGAGATGTCTTTATTTCATCTGCTGAAATCCAACAAGTCTATACTTCGTCATTCGTGCCATGGAAAGTTATAGAAATGTTAGAGGTAAAAGATGATGTCGATTCTCAATCCATCATCTCCTTTCTGTTACCCAAATAAGACCATTCATCATCAATTGGGTCAGAAATGGAATCTTCTTCTTCAATATGTGAAAATTTTGACATCTCTTCTGATTATGGAAATTCTTCTTCATCATCTACTATGAAAGTAGAAATGGAAGAAATAACACTTTCTGAAGAGGAAGAGAAATATCTCAGAGATTTTCCTCTAGCTTTTGAAGAGGGTATCTCTACTACCCTGGATGAACTCATAGAAATAAATCCAGGTACAAAAGAAGATACATGCCCTACTTTAATCAGTGCGTCCATTACTCTTGAAGAGAAAGAGATGTATATTTCCTTTTTAAAGAAAAATCAAGAAATATTTTCTTGGAACTATACAAGGATTCCGGGGCTTGATCCTGAGGTTTCCCCTCATCGTTTGGTTTTACCAGAAGAACATCGAGGATTCAAACAAGCTGCTAGAAGAACACAACCAACCTATGCTTCCAAAATTGAGGATGAAGTGGATAAGATTATCAAAGCTAACTTTGTCAGAGTAGTTCAATATACCAAGTGGTTGGCTAATATTGTCCCAGTGAAAAAGAAGAATGGGAAAATTAGAGTTTTCATTGATTTCAGAGATCTTAAATGGCATTTTCCTAAGGATTATTTTCCAGTTCTGATTATAGAACTTTTAATCGACGCAACAGCTAGCTATGAAGTAGTTTCCTTCGTGGATGGATATTTCAGATATAATCTAATCTGAATGGCTCCAGAAGATGAGGAATCTACAACCTTTGAACCCCTCAAGGTGTGTTTTTCTATTGGGTAATGCCCTGCCTAAAGAATGCAGGCGCAACATATCAGCGTGCCATGCATCGTATCATCAAACCCTTTTTAGGGAAGTTTGTTGAATGTTATGTGGACGATTTGGTGGTCAAATCCAAACAACATTATAATCAATTGACAGAATTGGAAGTCATATTCCGCAAGCTTTGACAATATAATTTGAAGATGAACACCTTAAAATGTGCTTTTGGGGTAACCTTAGGAGATTTCATGTCTTTTTTGTACGCCATCGTGGTATTAAAGTCGATCATGAGAAGGCCAAGTCAATCCTTGGTATGTCACCTCCTCGAAAATTGAAAGAATTGAGAGGAATTCAAGGACACTTAGACTATATTCGGTGTTTCATCACCAATTTGGCAGGAAAAAGTTTACCCTTCACCAAATTGATGAAGAAGGGAGTCACTTACCAGTGGACTGAAGAATGTCAAGAAGAATTCGATATTCTCAAGAAATACCTCTTGAGTCCACCGATACACATGCCACATATTGAAGGAAGACCACTTATCCTCTATGTCACAGCTCTAGAGCGATCTTTGGGTGCCTTTCTTGCACATAAGAATGATGATGGGAATGAAAACAACCTATACTATCTCATTCGGACTATGCTTGAAGCAGAAACCAGATATTCATGTATTGAGAAGTGTTGCCTGGCATTAATCTTTGCAGTTCAGAAGTTGAGACACTACCTGCAACATCACGAGGTCCAATTCATATCTCACAATAACCCGTTCAAATTTATCCTTAGTCGTCCAATGCTTACAGGACGTTTGGAAAGGTGGGTAGTTATTTTGCAGCAGTTCGACATTCAGTATGTGTCTCAAACTAAAATAAAGCGCTAAGCTCTGGCTGATTTCCTGGATGAACACCCTTCAGTGGAAGATACATCTTCAGATATTGAACTCCCTAATGAGTAAGTCTTCTCTATTCAAGAAAGTCCTCAGGCATTAGAAATATACTTTGATGGTGCTTCCAGAAGTCGAACAGGGAGGAAAATGGAAAATCCTAAATTCAACAAAGTTAGCTTAGGAATTGTACTCATTTCTCCAAAAAAGGCAGTGTTACCTTATTCCTTCTTATTGTGGGAAGGTGGTACCAATAATGAAGCAGAATACCAAGCTCTCATTGTAGGCATAGAGTTGGCGCTTCAAGAACAATTGAATCACTTAAAGGTGAAAGGTGATTCAGACCTGCTAATCAAACAAGTCAATGGGGATTATTTCATCAGAAAATAAGAAATAATCCCTTTCTATGATTACGTCAGAGATTTAATGGCGGAGTTTCATTTGGAACCGACATTTTCCTATGTCCCAAGATCACAAAATTCCCAAGATGATGCACTGGATAGTATAACCACAACTCTGGCATATCCAAATCGGGACGATACAACCATCATTATTTCCCACTGTCGTGCAATTTCACCGTATGTTCAAACTAGAATAGAGGATGTCAATGAAATTAGTCCCATGTCTAAACCATATGGTCACACTTCGGGATGGATGGCACCTATCAGGGAATACCTTCAAAATGGAACACTTCCACCCGATAGTGCCGGTAAAGATCAAGTCTGGAAACATGTGGTCATTTTTACACTTTATGATAACCCAGATCACCTAGAGAAAATTCTCTACAAGGGTGGTTTTGATGGAGTTCACTTCAGATGCATTGATGGTGAAGAGACAATGGCTGTCATGAAATAAGTGCATGCAGGAGTCTGTGGTGTCCACCAGTCTGGACATATACTATCTGATCAGATTTGAAGGCTTGGATACTTTTGGCCTTCAATGATACAAGATTGTGTTGATTTCACAAAGAAGTGTCATTCATGCCATGTACATGGCAACATCATTCATCAACCTCCAGAATTTCTTCATACAGCTAAATACTCATTGCCATTTTCCACATGGGGAATGGATGTTGTGGGACCTTACCCTTCACCTACAACCATGCAGTTTATGTATATTTCTACTGCTACATACTTCTTTTCCAAATGGGCAGAGGCAATACCTCTCAAATAAGTTAGTTCTAAAAGCATTGATAGATTCATCAATTCTAACATCATTACCAGATTTGTTTCCCCTCATACCATATTGACAGACAATGGCACCAACTTCTGTTCCTCCAAGGTGAAAAGTTGTATCAAGAATACAACATCCAATCCAATCATTCATCTCGGTATCATGCGGAAGCCAATGGCCAGATAGAATCTTTCAACAAGACTCTGTCAAATATACTGCAAAAAATGGTCGATAAAGTTAAGAAGTCATGGACTGATAAACTCTTTCATGATTTATGGGCTTATCGAACTACCACCCACACTGTAACACGGTAAACTCCATATTCATTGGTATATGGAACGGAAGCAGTCTTCCAATTGAGGTTCAACTACACTCACTCATGGTAGCCATTTGTGATCATTCATCCACTGATGAACAATCTCAAAAGTGATTGAATGAATTGGAATGGTTAGATGAGAAAAGATTGTGCACTCTTCACCACTTGGATGTCTATCAGAATCAAATAGCACGAGCTTTCAAAAAAAAGTTGGTCTTCATTCATTCATTCAGGGAGAATTGGTATTAGTTCTCATAACTCTAGTGATACCAGGAAAGAAACCTACCAAGCTTGAACCAAAGTGGGAAGGACCTTATCAAATACATAAGTTCTACTCCAATGAATCTTATTCTTTAATCTCAATAGATGGAGAACTCATCAATACTCTAACCAATGCCAGATTTTTGAAGAAGTATTTTGTATAAACACAAAATGCACCACTCATGGTCCATGCGTATGACCATAAACTATTTGCATTTCTTTCATCCAACATGACGTTAAACTGTATCCCTTTCATCATCTTATATGATGTTAACCTATACACCCACGGTCCATGCATATGACATTAAACTATTTGCATGTCCCTTATGTCTAGCACGATGTTAAACTACACCATTCAGAGTCCATGCATATGTCTTTAAACTATTTTCATTTCTTTCATCTTACACGACGTTAAACTGTGACGTCCTAACTACATGACGCTAAACTGTGCAGAAGTCTCTTACGTCCAACAATACGTTAAACTGAATAATCAACGGTCCATGCATATTACCATAAACTATTTTCACTTTCATACTACATGATGCTAAACTGTATCATCCCTTTTTGGTCCAACATGATGTTAAATTGTGAAAAAGTCCCTAACACGTCCAACATGACATTTAAATGTGTCTTTGTTTTTTCCTTACTGCATGACATTAAACCGCACAATCCCCCTTTTCGTCCAAGATACATCATGCTAAACTGTACAAAAGTCATTTAATATGTCTTACATGACATTAAAATGTACTTTGTCCCTACTACATGACATTAAACTGTGCAGCACCAATAGTCTTAACTGCAAGACTTTAAATTGCATAGTCCCTTAATATGTCCTACATGACATTAAACTGTGCATCGTTAAGGTTGTTTTTACCTCGTGTTTCTCACACAGAGTATGGCTCACATTATCTTAGAGAAAATTTAAATCATAACACCCTCTTTGGGCCGCTAACCACATGTAAGTCCCAACATCATTTTTATGTCATTGTCCCCAAGAACAACTTGATCATTAATTCATTATCTAGTTAAACTACGCGGACTTTGATCCTTTCCTTCCAGGCTGGGTACGTAGGCAACCTCCCAAGGTTCAAGCCCAAACCCAATCTCTTCACATCGGTTCATCTCTATCTCATACAATGTTGATTTTTGAAACCACCCCCAGAATCAATATCTTTACATCGGTTCACTTTCGTCCTTGCTATATGCCGTTAAATTGTACAACACTTTTTATCGTGTACGACAATAAACTAAAATATTCTTTGATACCCTCACCTAACAGGGAATCATTATTTACATTGATTTTCAATCATGTTTCATTCCAAAGACTATGTGCATACGTGTAAATTCCCGAACCTTTTATCTTGGGTTAAACCATCATTACACTAAAGTCCCCTTTCACCCTTTACATGTACGAACCAAATCTATACAGAGGGTATTTCTAGAACTACGTGGGCTTGATTTTCATCCTCATGGGATACGTAGGAACGTTCGAGTGTCCCTCAAATATAGCCCCATGTCTTTTGGGCCTAACCCCAAATTCCACTTTCAGTCCCTTGGCTGAAAAGTCCCCATGAAAACACACACTGTGTATTTCATGTAAATGGTCCAAGCTCTATGACCCTAAACAAAGATCTCCTATATTTTCGTCCCGCACGATGTTAAACTATAGTTTGAGAACTATGTATTGATTTATTCCCATCCTTATGGGATACGTAGTGAAGTCCAACATTTCAATTTAGGATCCAGCCACAACATGATTATGGTTATCATTGATCTGTGTATATCTACATACATTGGACAATACCCATCTTTATGTGTCATAATCCTAGTCTTGAATACTTCATGATCTTCATAACACTTTTCTTGAAGTCTGGTAAAAATATGTCCAATTTCTTAGAATTATTTTGCTTGACCATGCCGCACGTGCCCTTAGGCGGCCTTGCATAAACAGTCTCCATAACGGACCTGTCAGCCAAAAGATGCTATTATTTGACTATGTAGCAAATTCCCTTCGGTGTCCCTAAATTATTCAACCCCCTAACGGTTTTATCAAATAGTGGTAACTTCATTATTGGGGGGATAATCTCTTTTGTCCTTGGTTGTCTTAATGACAATATGTAGGGATCCGTAAAAAAATGTCTATCCTTAACATATTTGTACCATAATCTTCTTCATGATCTGAAATTATCCAAGTCTATGTTTTATATTTTCCTTCCCTACGTTTCGGCCAGACCTTCATAGTAGTAACAGTCATCCAATTCTTAGACAATTTTTGTTTGGAAACATCTTCTCCATACTGAAATACCTCTCTCCATACAACAAACTCTATTCTTTGGAAGATTTGAATCCTCATAAACTTCCACTGGATTTTTAGTAGTAGAAAAATAAATTTCTAAGAGTTCTTTTGCCTGACTATGCAGCACGTTCCCTTAGGCATCCTTGCATAAACAGTCTACATAACAGACATGACAGCCAAAATATGCTATTATTTGACTACGCAGCCAATGCCCATAGGTGGCCCTACATAATTCAACCCCCTAATGGGTTTGTTAAATAATGGTAACTTCATTTTTGAGAAATACTTCTTATAATGGCTTTTTAGCTCTTTTTCATATCATTCCTCAGATTCAAATTTTCTTAAGTCATAGTTAATGTACATTCCCTCATACTTGAGTGTGGTAATATGTTTTCAGATAAATTGTCAATGAATTAAGTTAGATTTAATCCATTTCGGTCAAATCTATTTCGACCATAAACATTAGCCTCTTTATGTATGATGTGCATGAATTTAAATGGCCCAGAAAAGGCAAGGGAACTCTGAATAAAAGTCAAGTTCTAGCTCACTAAACATACATTTTGTATGATTTAGGTAATATTGAGAAATTAAAATATTCAAAGTTTGTAGGGTTATTTATAATAATCCTAGAAAAAATCAAACTATGTTTACTAGGCCCACTGGCTTAGGTAAAAATCTAAAGCAGGTAATAAAGGAAATGCATGCATAAATGATTGAAGATGAAAATATTTTTCATTGATTCACAAGACTTAGAAGGACATCCACAGACTAGAGTCTCTTCTCTTTTTCAAGAATTATATAAGTCTTTCAAAATAACTCCCCATTTGATTTACGACATCCCAAGATTCATCAGCAGCCTCTTGGAATTCATTCATTCAACTGGATACCATAATAGATGCTGTGATACTAACTCTTCTTGGAACAATTGTAAAATAATGTTCTTGAGTGCGGTTTGAGAAAATTTTATGCAGATGAAACAGTGACTCTGTTTCTGTCCAAGAGACTTGGAAGATAGATACATGGATTTGAGAATGGAGCATTGGAAGTAAAGATCCATTTTTAGTGAGTACTCTTTTTAGATATTGTTTTATTGCCATGTTTGTCTTCTCTCCACCAAACTGAAGCGGAAAACATTTCATCCCATGGGTTTTCCATTTTCATATCTGCAAGGAAATGGCATGGAGGAAAAATTTGAAAGTTCACACCAATGTTGTTTCTCTTAATACAAAGCATAACAAAAATAGTGGAGTAGTGGTGCAGCTGCATCACAAGCATATAGTTCTTTGCATATGGAACATTGACTCCTTTCAGATGACCATGACCATACATAGGTAGGTAGATGCTCTGTGTGAAATTAAGATGATATTTATTCAAGTACTTATCCAAATCTGGGAAAGTGCTGTCAAATATATCATAGTAATCATGGCCAAAAATGTTCATCATGTCATCAATCTGCTTGCTAGCCTGTTCATCATTCGTTCTGATTCTGTTGGGAGCCATTGAATCTTCACAAAGGTGGAATAATTAACTCTTAAGTAAGTTGATTTTTCCTAAAATTTGTGAAGGAATTCGAAAAAATGGATAAGGCATTAAGACGCACAAGTCTAATTTTGGCGCGCAAGTGCGGATGTGTTGCGAAAGTTTTTGCCGCGCAAGTATCACTGCGCAAGTCCTATTACCTCTACAAAAGCGCACCATCAAAGAGACAGTGAAAAACAGAGCAACCTGCACAGTGAAGGTCACTTGCACGGCAAGAGCTCAAAAGTTTCAAATCCAGATGCTTTGTATGGAAATAGGGCCACATATTTATAGGCCACAGCCGTACCCTGCGCCCTGAAGTCTGTCCAGCAAGAAGTTGCGTTCCACTACCTGTGCGCCATACCTTGCACGCCGCATATTCCTTGGTTTTATTCTTTTTCCTCAGAGTGAAATCCTCTTTTTTCTCTCTGGATCCAACTCTGAGGGGGGGGGGGATTTTGTTGATGCTCCTTTCCGTCATAGAGTCTAAAGGAATGAAAAGGAAAACAAACCTTGAACCCAAAGGGATTATTCCTTTGAAGAAACATCAAAAATTGACAAAGGAATGAACCAAGATTCAAAGGCACTTGGGTAGTGCAAGTTCCATCATAGTCACGCAGGTATACTTGTGTGCTGCCTAATAGTCGTGCAAGTGAATGAGCGCCCTCTTTGAAAACCGCCTGGGGACTTCTCCAGCCTATAAATACCCCTGGTGGGCCCCCTAACTCAGAGGAGGAATTTTTAAAAAATTCAGATACAGAGCTCTGAACGCCTAAGTCTCTTATTCAAGTCTTCCGAACACTTATAAGGTAACTATTTACCTAGAATGGAAGGTCTAAATAAGAGGAATAAGGTTTAAGTGTTATAATTCACTAAAACTTGTGTGTCTAAATGTTTTAACCTTAAGGAATATTGACACACTTGCGTGCCTCCTTACCTACCCATTAAAACTTGCACGCCAATCTACTGGAAGTACCTCAGGATGATTCTAAAGGATTTGGTCAAGAATATCCCAAGTATTACTCTACTAGTCAAGGATCGTACAAGTACCCATGTGCTGCGCAGGTATACCTGCGCGGCAAGGACTTGCGTGCCCACGTAGTACCTGCGCGACCCCTTAGGACTTTCGAACCCTTCTACTTTTTGGTGTCCTTCCAGCCCATTTAACCCCTATTATGCCATTCCACCACTAGTATTCTAGATTCAGTCTTCAAGACACTCTTCAAATCCATTTATGGCATGTTTTCTTGACTGACATCCTTATCTGATAGGAATTCCATGGAAAATCTCTCAAAACCTAGCGATTTACACATCATTATGTCACTAAAGTTAGAGAGCTCATTCATTCAACCTCATCCTTTAAGATGAGAGAATCCATAACCTAGGCCACCTTTTAAGGTCTGATCCCCAGTCCAAATTATCATTAATATGGGAATCCTCTTTAAGAGTAAGTTCTAAGTCCTCATTAACCTGGGCCTTCTTTTCAGGAGTAATCCCCAGTCCAAAGTTTCATTAATATGGGCATCCATCTTAGGAGTAATCCCCAAGTTCCCAAATATGGGCATCCTCCTCAGGATTAAGCGCCAATATTAATTCTCTTAACCTGGGCTTCCTTTTCAGGAGTAAGCCCAAGTATCAAATATGGGCATCCTTTTCAAGAGTAAGCCCCAGTCTCAAATATTGGCATCCTTTTCAGGAGTAAGCCCCAAGTCCCTTAATTCTAAAATTCCCTTGACCTGGGCCTCCTTTTCAAAAGTAATCCCCGGTCATAATTTCTCTTGGCCAGTCATAATTCCTTTTGATCAGGGCTTTCTCCTCCAAATTTAAACCCAATCATAAGTCCCCTCCTAACATGGGCATCTTCCTTAGGAGTAAGCCCCAAGATTAGAGTATCCAAATCTCTATGAAGCACATATACCTTTATGGACCCTATTCCTAGATTTCTTCCCGGAAGTAAATCTTAATCCTCATATATTTTTGGGCAGTCATATATATATAATCCCCACATCATTGCACCATTGCATGGCACAATTGTCTGGTTTCACCAATACCTCTTGTTTCTCACATTGAGCATGACTCACGTGAGCTTAGAGTGTAAAAGTAATCATGACATTTTTCTTTGATCCATCAATCATGCATAAACATCATACTTACTTACTCGAACTACGTGGGTTCTGATTCCTTTTTCCAAAAAAGGATACGTAGGTAGCCTATCTACGGGTACGATCCCAACTATGAAATAATAAATGTCCTTCTGAATGATAATAAACATCAAGTGCCCCACTGAGTGGCTTTAAAACCAGTATGGTCATCATAATGACCAAGAGACTTTTATGTATTAAAGGATACCATTGACTAAGAATCTATAACAAATATAGATGATTCTCTATCAATGAAGAACCTCGAATACATATACAAGATTCTCTAAATTTTATACATATCAATCACTGATTATCAAATATAAAAGAAAGATCATTTTATACATGGTAATGTAATAAGGATCCATGAACATAACATAAATCTATAAAGAGAGTCCCGAAGTAGAAAATAATTACCCTAAAAAAGGTGTGATGAGTCCGAACTCCCATCCTCTCGACCAATGCAAATTTCTAAGCCTCATCAGTCCATAACTAATGAGCGCATAACTTTGGAAAGTAGGTTCAAATGGATATGGAATCATTGGATGTTTCCAGTTCTATAAAGAAATCCATTATAAACCGCTGGGAATGTTTGAATCTTAAATCAATGAGATCATCCCCAATTCCAAAGGAAATAGGGACACAATGTTATTGTTTTTCAATTTCAATGTTGATATGTAAAATGGATGTATGTATCTAGTACTTCCAAGGCAACAAAACTAATCCGTATTTTGAGACATGATCTCTTATGATCATTCCAGTCTTATGTAATAATGTTATAACTCGGGGTAACTAGGGCTGGGACATTAGAGTTGTTATCACAGTAAGTTTATTACAAACCTTCGAAGCTAGATTTAGAAACATTCTGATTATAGAAAATTACACTAAGATAGACTTTGAGGATTAGTATAGAAAGACATCCAATAATTTTGGTAATATATAGATTTTGTGTATTTTCCATGCAATACATCCCTTTCTAGATATGAGAAGGTAGAGGTGGCATTGGAAAAGGTGTACCTAGGAGTGAAAACTATTACAAGGAGTTTCGATCTTTACATAGGGTATCTAGGAACATGAAAACGAGCATTGTTGCACTCTTGGGTACGAAACTCTAAGAGTATATGCTTAGGATGATTCACATTTTCTTTACAAAACATTATGAAGGATATATGAGTAAATAATACCTCAAAGAAAACATTTTATATGACTATATATTATATGCATAAACAATTCAATTTATGTTTGTTATTTTACTACATTGGAATTATGTATTTCAATTCAAAAACTAATATAGTGCATGACTTTGTTTATAAATGGTGCATCGTGGAAGGAATGGAAATTGTATCAATGCACATAATCCTTTTATGGTTTTTCCTCCTACTGAAGATAATTATAGTGAAGCTGGTGCAAAAACTGGTGTTGAAAACCTTATCACTATACTGGGAAAACTCACCAAGGTTATGATTAATAACCATACCCATATGAAGAGCCTTGATCCACAACACAGAGGATCAATGGTGGACCCCTTCATTAGAAAAAACCACCAAACATCAATGGGACAACAAATCCATTTGCATTTGAGCAATGGATAAGTTCATTAGATAAAATATTTCATGCTTTGGGGAGTGGAAAAAGGGAAAAAATTTCATTATAGTTTATCGCCTAACAAGAGATGAAGATCAATGGTGGTCCTTAATTAAATACCAAAAAAGGATAATTAAGTATCAAATACGGAATGGAGGGTGTTTAAAGTTATTTTCTTAGAAACATACTTTCCTAATGACTATCGAGGGGATATTAAAAGACAATTTCTCAGTCTAAGGAAAAAGGATGATGACATTGTCGTAAATTATGAGACTAACATTACAAGTTTATAAAGGTATGTTGTAGATTATATACATAACCCAAGGAGTAATATTGATCAATTCATTGATGGGTTAAAACCATTTCTACATTGAGTAATAGTCTCATCATCCTTATCATCATACGAAGATGTTGTCTTAGTTGATATCAAGATAGAAAAGGAATTCTCTATGTATTACGACTTTAAAGAAATGCAAGGGAAGAAGAGATCTCTTGAACACTGTTGAAATAGAAATAATGAGAGTAAAGGGAAATCTGAATTTCCATCCTATTGTAAATGGGATGAGAAACACCTCGGTACTTGAGAAAAGGGAATGAGAGTCTATTACAGATGATGTAAAAAAGGCCACCAAGCTCATGATTTCAAGGGAATGAAAGAGGATGTCAATGTTGAATGCTACTATTGTAGATAAATGGGGTTTTATGAACATGAACTTTAAATGAACCAAGGAAACATGCCTCATAAAAGTCCAATGGATCATATCCAACCTTATGTGATCACTACTACTGAGGTTGAAGCTCCGAATGACGTGGTGGCAGGTAATTTACTAGTTTCATCAAATTTAGCCAATTATTTATTTGATTCTAAATCATTATATTGTTTCATATCATCCCTATTTTCTATAAAGATTATAAATTTCCAATTTTATTTAACCAGAAATTTGTTCGTAAAAACTTCTAAGGGAAGTATCAATGCAATAATGTTGTGTGAATCAGTTCTAATTAGTACATTTAAACGTTATTTATCTGCTAATCTCATCATTATAACCATGATTTAATTTTTTATAATCCTCGATAGGGATTTCCTTTCGGACCATGATGTGAAACATTATTATGAGAAGAAGGAGGTTACAATTATTTATTGTTATAAGGAGTACCTTATCTTTGGATTAGAAATGTCACCATCTAATTATTATCTTGATCCACCCTAAGTAGCTCTACTAAATTCATTTATTGGGGAGTATGATAATGAAATAACTATGGGTGAGTAAATTAAAGATCAAATAGAGTATGTAACTAGTGTGTAAGAGTATGTCGATGTGGTTCTAGAGGATTTACCTGGACATTCTCTTGATCGGGAAATTTAGTTTTCTATTGATTTAATTCCTCAGTCAAGGTCCATTTCGAAGATCCCTTATATGATGGCCACTGTGGCATTAGTGGAACAAAATAATTAACTAGTGGAATTTAGTAATAAAGGATTTTTTATCAGTATTGTTTCTCCATGGGGATACCTTGTTCTTTTTGTTATGAATAAATATGGATCTATGTGGTTTTCCATTGACTATAGGGAGATGAATGATATTACAATAAAGAAAATTTATCCCCTACCTCAAATTGATGATTTATTAGATCAACTTTATGAATCTCAATATTTTACAATGATTGACCTTCTATCTATATATCATCATTTATGTTAGATGAAGGAAGAAATTCCCAAAACAAAATTTCGAACCAGGTATAGGCATTACGAGTTTATAGTAATGCCTTTTCGACTGTCTAATGCTCCCTATGTCTTCATGGTTCTAATGAAAAGTTATTTCAAGGAATAACTTGATTAATTTCTAGTGGTATTTATGGATTATATCATGGTATACTCAAAAAAGATATGTGGATCATGAAAATCACTTGCTAACTATTCTAAATACTCTTAGAAGTAATGAATTAAATGGGATGTTTGGCATGTGTGTATTCTAGATTTAAGAGATTTCTTTTCTTGGACATATTGTCTCTAAGGATGGAATCTATATTAATGCTTCTAAGACAAGAGAAATATAATAATGGCCAGCACCGGTGATTATAATTGAGGTATATAGATTTATTTGTTTAGCAGGTTATTATCAGTATTTCGTCCAAAATGTTTCCTGATTGGATAACCAATTAACTAAGCTCACACGTAAAGGGGATAAATTTGTTTGAACAAAATATTTTTAAAAATTTCATCAAGAACTGAATACAAGATTAATCAATGATCCTATATTGAATCCACCATAGGGGAATAATGGGTTTGTTATTTATAGTGACGTTTCAAAGAATGGAATTGGTTGTTCCCTTATACAGAAAGATAGAGTTATTTATTATGGATCAGGATAACTAAGAATTCATGATCAAAACAATCACACTCATGATCTTCAGTTAGAAGCTGTAATATTTTATTTGATGATATGGAGACACTATATCTATGGGGAAAAAATGTGAGATATATACCGATCACAATAGGTTGATGTATATTTTCTCATAGAATGAAATTAACATGAGGAAAAGAATATGGATTGAACTACTCAAGGGTTGTGATTTCACAATACAGTACCACCTGAGGATGGAAAATAAGGTAGAAGATTCATTGAGAAGAAATGATCACGTAGTTTGTAACAAGATGAGAGTTGAAAGGGATCATATGTTCATGGACCTAGTAATGATGGATATGGGAATAATCATAGGAGGTGAAAAATAAATACAGTTTCAAATGGTTTCTAAACCATATTTACTAGGATGTATAAAATGTTATCTAATGATGACGAGGAGTTTAAAAAGAAAATTAATGACAAGAATGATGGGATATTGATTGACTTCTTATATGGAGATAGAATTTTAGAATTTGGGAAGAGACTTTGTGTTACAGATATACCTGATATAAAATGGAATTCTGGGTTAATTCTCATATCTCCAATATCTCTATACACCATGGTAGCACTAAAATGTATATAGATTTGAAGGAATATTTTTGGTGGGACAACATGAAGAGGAATATTGCTGATTATGTGTCAATATGTATGGTTAGTCAATAGGTTAAGCCTGGAAGAAAACATCCTAGAAGATTCATGCAACCTTTTCTCATACCTAAGTAGAAATGGGATGATATTACGATGGACTTTTTCATGGGGCTACCAAATACTCCTACAAAGAATGATGCAATAAGGGTTATTTTTTATCTTCTTACCGAGTCAGCAAATCTTCATGATATAAGAGAAGATTTACCACTTGAATTTCTAGCACGACTATATATTAGTGATGTTATAAGACATAATGGAGTACCCCTATCTATTTGTTTCTGATTATGATCCTTGTTTTACTTCATGATTCTGGAAAATAATTTAGAAGTCCCTAGATACTGAACTTCGTTTGAGCACTGCTTACCACCCTCAAACTGATGGACATTCAGAACAGTCTATTCAAACCATAAAAGACATGTTGATATCTTTCTCACTTTACTTTCATGGTATGTGGGATCAATATTTACATCTAATAGAATTTTCCTATAACAGTAGATTCTATTCAAGTATTCAGATGGCACCATATGAGTTGTTCTATGGAAATAGATGTCACACACCAACTTGTTGGTATGGTTTTGGTGAAAGAAAACTCATAGTCCTAGAACTTGTTGAAGAAACAATGGAAAAGGTTAATATTATCCTAACCCACATAAAATAAGATTAATGTAGGAAAAATAGATATGATGATAACCTAAGAAAGGATTTGGAATTTCAAGTAAGTGAAAATGTTTATTTGAAGTTATCTGTATGGAAGGGTGTTATACAATTCAGTAAGAACGAAAAATTATGTCCCCGATACATTAGACCTTTCTAAATTGTAGAAAGAATTGGAGTTGTAGATTATTGTATGGAAATTCCTCCAAGTGAATTCAATGTTCATGATGTGTTCCAAATATCACTGTTGCAAAAATAGATGCCAAACCCAACACATTTACTCACATATAAAAAAATATAAGTGGAACACAATGTTTCTTATTGTGAATATCCTATCAAAATTCTTGATACCGGAGCACAAGTGCTGACAAAATAGATGAATCGTCTAGTAAATGTTTTATAGAGAAACCATAATATGGTAGAGGCAATGTGGGAACCTTAGAAACATATGATGAAGAACCACTTGGACCTTTTTACACTGTAGAATTCTAGAAATTTCGAGGACGAATGCATTTGAAAGAGGGAATAATTTAACACCCCAAGCATCAATGATACGTTTCTCATTGAATAATGTAATAGCATGTACTATATGAAAATTTGAGTTCTATACCACATGACTAATCAAACTAGTCATTATGAATAATAAATCCCACTTTTTGATATTTTATATTTTTTTCAAAATGGTCTTAATTTTTGGATTCGGAATATCAAAGTTATCTTAGGATGAATTTTTGGTAATTTTCTAAACACTTCCATTTTTGATGAATAGTGAAAAACAATACATTATTATTTAAATACAAAATTTTATTTAAATAATTATATATTTTATATAAATTTATTTTAAGTCAAAATAGATACATAATACCTATATTAGTTCAATATAATTCATTGAAGTCATTTTATAATAAAATTAGATGGATGAATTTTTGTTGAACTTTATAACGTCTTCTACCAACATTCTAAGCACATTACAAAATTTTCATAAAACGTAATTTTACCGCTTCTATGAATTTAATTTAAATAATTTGAGATACATGGTTGACATCAGTTAGTAAAATGTGGTACAATATGATGAAAATAAATTTTGTAAAGAGTAAATTTTGAATTTTATTTACCAAAAATAAAAATTAAACAGGGTAATTAAAGGTAAAAATGATATCATAATTACTCTAACACAAGTAATAATTCATTTGGAAAATTTTATTTCAACCAAAATAAAATATAGAAATAAAATATGATAATTTTTCTCTAGATGGATTAGATTAGGACATTTATTGTTATTTTATTTAATGATGAGTTTAAAGTGTTAAATTCCAATATTAATAACTAAAAATTTTTAATATAGGTGTATACATAAGATATATCTGACTATAAATATTTATTATAAATATAAAAATATTTCCTAAATATTTTTATTTTATATATTATTTTTATACATTAAATAATTAAATTTATTTATTACATAATGATGATCCTGTAATTACATTATTATTGAATGATTAAAATAATTGATATTATAATTATTAAAATAATTGAAAGTAGAGACTTTTTAGGTATTACATATAGTTTATAGGGTAATATGACATGTTAGTGTTGATTAAATAATTTTTTTTAAATGATAATGTTTTTATGACTTTCATAAAAACCAAATACTAAATAGTGTCAAAATTGACATAAATGAGTTTTTTTAAAATACAATATTATTAACTGAAAAAATATATCTAAAAATATAAGGACATAAAAAAGGACTTAAATAAGGTTATATATATCAATAATGAACCAATTTTTCTTCAATTGTCTTTTTATTGTAAGTTTATTAACCATTTATTATAATAATACAAGAATACATGGTAAATGTTAAACTATTTAACTAAGAGTTAAATCTAAAATATAAGGTTAATATGGTGACCTAAACCAATTAAAAACCAATTATTTGAGATTTTTGCCACCCATACCCACTTCAACCTCAAAAGAAATCATTTTGGAGCCATTATAAATGGAATATTATTGTATAATAAAACATTATTTCATGCTTTTCCTAATGTGACCACCACCTGTCTTATAAAAGGGTACTTCCCCTTTTGTCAAAATAAGATCACCAAATCCATTTGGATCGAGAAAAAACTACTCAAATATCCTCCAAACTACCCTCAAATTATCCTAGAGGCCTTACCTTGATCCAAAAGCCAACCTATTAAGCCCTTTTGATCAAATGAAAAGGAAGCACCCGAAGAAGAGATAACAATTTCCTCACCTCATTCAAAGTTATTCTCTTATTCCACTTCCACTTTATTTGTGGTTTCATACAAATAATAATAAATCCACTAACTTATACATAATTTTATGCTATTATAAATATGGTAAAAAAAATCATTATTATATCCATCCTATTAATGACAAAGTCACCATACGTGCGTATGTAGGGCTTACCGTCTCCACGTCGTGGTGTAGTTTGTTATTCAACATTTCATTTTCTAGATGGGTATAATAAAGTTTAAAATTGACTTAAATAACAAATGTAACATGTTAATGATTATTTATATATTTTATACCATCCAATTACATATTATTTCACCTTCAATAGAATGGTATTGTCTTTTGTGCGTATGTACGGATTACCATCGCCACGAATACAATGAGATTTGTCACCCTTCTTAACCATTCAAGAATAATTTTTATTTTATTATTAAAAAATGTTTAAAAACTTATTATAATTCATGATATGAATCAACTACATCCTATCCATAACAGACATGACTTACGTAACAAAACATATAAAGGGAAACTAATCAGTTAACACCTAAAACAATGATACTAAGGAAATATTATTAACAAAGTAATATTAGAAGATCATATATGATATCATATTTATTTATGTGGTTATTTTATAATTCAATAACAATGACTTAACTATTATACAAGAGTTTAACATACCCTTGACTAAGGGAAAGTACAAGGTAATGGTTAATTCTAAAATCACTTCATAGTCTGAGGCAGTTTATACGTGAGTATCTACTAGGTCCACTTTATCATCTACATATGTGTTTATTAAAAATGTATTTCAAAACATTTTTAATATTCCCAAGAATATGGGTTAAATTATTTTATACCTTTTTCCTACTTTTTATAAAATTTTTATAATGGAATATTTTCGTTCATTTCCAATCATGTCTCTTTACGACCTTTTCGAAAAAATTAAGAAAATAATGTTTTTTAACATATAGGGTGAGTGCGGCTATTTTCCGCCATTATATATCTTTTGAAGCATCCCATACAAGCTAATAAAAAAAATTTTGAAATAAAATTTTTCATTTATAATTTTGTGACTTAAATGACTTCTAAATAGAAAGAGATATATACCTAAAATTGTTTTTATTTAGTATGAGTCAACATCATTTGATGGATTGAACAGTTGATTGATGTTGTTTTATAAAGATACAATCATCCATATTGTAATGAAGGTTTTGTGATATGTTTTACTATGGATGTGTTATTTTTATACCATTCACTGTTTATGGGTAAAGTATTAATATTTCGTCTTTAGTTTTAATTTGATTGTATATGTTTTGTTTCAAACATTTCATATGAAGAATGTATAGGACTTAGTAAGTGAATAGTGGAGCTCACTATAGCTCCTCGATGCATCGGTAGGTTTCATGAGTCATACTACTATCTTGGAACATGGACTTGAAAAAATCTTTTTTTAGTCTTGGAATATGGCCTTGAATATTTGGTTATGATGTCCGGATTGATGATTTCCATAAAATTGGCTATTTATATTACATGTGATTCATCGACTAGTAGAATATCCACAGGAAGTAGTAAATGGAATTATTTGAATTATCATTGCCATATTATTCTGATGTTTAAATTTAAATTTCTTATGTTTTAGTATTATACATTTCCTTGAATTTCTTTGATTATTTATGAGAGATTCCGTTATATTGATATCCTTACTGAGAATATGAGCTCTCCCTTATCTATGTTTTATTTTTTCCAAGGATATAAAGAAGTATATTACGTTTAACCTTCAGAAATAGGCTACAGGATATGAGTGTGTTCAAATGGGAAATTTTTTTCCCATTTCATGATGTAATATACAACTTATGTATGTATCTAGTACTTACTAGGCTACAAAACCAATCGGTCATTCACAACTTGATCTCTTTTGATCATGCCAATGTTATGTAATAATGAACTTACTCCGGGTAACTAGGGTTAGGGTTTTATATCCATCCCCTATTCAAATATCCTCCCAACTACCCTCACATCAACCTATAGGGTTTACATTGATCATAAATCCAACCTAAGTAACCCTTTTGATAAAATCCAATGGAAGAACCCGATGAAGAGGTAATAATTTCATCACTTATTTCAATGTTTTTTTCTTTGTCCACATCCTATTTGTTAGTTGTTTCCATACCAAAATACTAAAACCAGTACCTTATACATACTATTATGTTATTATAAATATGGTAAAACCGTATTCATTGTTCTATCCATCCTAGGAATGAAATACTCAACATACATGCGTATGTACGACTTATCATCTCTGTATCGTGGTGTAGTTTGTTATTAAAACATAATTATTTGGATGGGTGTAATAATGAGTATAAATGATGTTAATAAAAAATATAACATTTTAATGATTATTTATATATGATATACCATCCAATTACATACATTTTCACCATCAGAAGAATGATATTGTCGCTCATGCGTACATACAAATTAGCGTCTCCATGAACGCGATAAGATTAATTTCCCCATCGCAAATAGTAAAGAATAATTTTTATTAAAGGACTAAAAATAATTTTTATGAACTTAAAATCATTCTATATGAAAATAAAATACATCATATCTATAAAAAATGTCTTATGTAACAAAATATATAAAGTAAAATGAATCAATTAACACCTGAAACAATGATACTTCAAGAATATTTTTAACAAAACAATATTAGAAGATCATATATAATATCTTATTTAGGTATATGGTTCTTGTATAATTTAATAACAATGATAGAACTTTTATACAAGAGGTTAATATTCCCTAGATAAAGGAAAAGTACAAGGTGAGGGTTATTTTTAAAATCTCTTTATTATTCGAGGTTTTTTATACGTTAGTATCTAATTATACCACATTAACATGCACATATGTGTTTCTTAAAAATGTATTTCAAAACAGTTTCATTATTTAACATATTATGGGTAAAATTCATTTATACCATTGTTTTACTCTTTATAAAATCATTTGAATGGAATCTTTCTGTCGCTTTCCCAATAAGATACTTTATTGCATTTTAGACAAATTACGGAAAAAATGTTTTGTTTTTAATTATACGGTGTGTGCATATATGTTATGCCATTATAACACCATATATTCACATTTGGAATCTTATAAAAATATTTTCAAAAAAATTACTTCATCTATAATTATGTGGCTTTTAAATTATTTCAATATAGAAAGAGATATCTCTATCAAATATTTTTTATTTCATCTTTGTCAACATCCTTTGATGGATTTTACACTTGTTTGAAGTTGATCTATTATGATACCACTATTTATATTGTATTTAATGTTTTTTGATATGTTTGACTGTGGATGTGTTATTTTTTATACAATTCATTGTTCATGGAGAAATTATTAAAATTTTGTATGCTATTTTTAATACAAATGATTATGTTATGTTTCATCCTTTTCAAATGAGGAATGTAGTAGACTTGTTTTGTGATGGGTGGAGCCTACTATATCTACTCGATGCATCTGTAAGTCTCATGAGAAAAACTAGTGTCTTTTCACAAGGCCCTGACAAAATCATTTGTTTAGTCTTGGTTTAAGGCATTGACTATGTGGTTTCGATGTCCAGCTTTATGCATTCCGTTATAATGAAATTAGCTATTGATATTACATGGGATTATTACACTAGTAGAATATTCATGTGAATATGTAAATGGAATTATTGATTTATCATTTCCATATTATGTTGATATTTAATTTTAAAAGGCTTGTGTTTTTGTCTTTTTCATTTCCTTCAATGTTTATGCATATTTATGAATGTTTTTGCTATATTGTTATCCTGACTGACCATCTGAACTCACCTGTTTCTTATGTTTTATTTTTCCCAGGATGTGAAGAAGTAAATTATGATTGACCTATGAGAATAGGCTATGGGATATGAGTATGTTAAATGAACACACAATGGTGTTTTTTTATTTCATAATGTAATGTAAAACATAAATATGTATCTATTACTTCTAATGCTACTAAACTAATCGGTCTTTTGGGATTTGATCACTTGTGATCATGATAATATTATGTCACAATGCACCAAATCTATATAACTTGGGTTGGGGGTTAAAAATCATATTTTGAACTTAATAGGAATTTTATATTACATAACTAAATGAAAAGAAATTAGATTCTCCCATAAATCAGTATTTTTCAATAACTATAGAAAAATAAATATATCACAAAAAATAAAAAAAATTGCCATATGTAATATTTGATAAGTAAAAAGGAATATATTTTCCCAAAAAAAATTTATAAAATTATAATAACTAGCTTTAATAATTTACTACATAAATCACTAAACATTATTTTAGAAAAAAACTATCTTCGATGAATAAAACAACGTTCCTAAAAATGGAGAAATTATTTACTAATAGTTCTTCCAAAATTTCATATCATGTAAGATATTAAGACACATATTTCATTATTTTTTAATCATATTCATAATTAATGTTTAATGGATATGTTATAACGGTTGTTTATTTCACAGTTCTTTTTTGGTTTTTATTGCCCACCTAATATGCTATTGAATATGATGTTATTATTTTAAAAACTATAGGTGTTACATCTTACCCCATAAAATAAATTTATTATTCAAAATTTAAAAATTATAATGGCTATAAAAGGTAAGAAATTTAAAATTTACATTAATAAATTCCCACATAATAAAAACAATTAATAAAAATTTCTCCCTATAAGAGTTAAACGGAAGTATGAAGGTCATCTAGTATTGCACATACTTTGATTCAAAAAAAGAGTAAATTAATGGTAAATGAATATTTGGAAATGGAAAAATACATAATTCCCAAATAATTAATGATAGTGACAACTACAATTCTTAAAATGAAATTAAATAATCATGAGAACAATAACAAACACAAAACCACATAACTAAGCGATGTGGAAGGGAACATCGTTTTATCATAAATGAACACAATACGATGAAATTTTTATTTTAAATATCATTTTCTAATGGTTGAGTAATTCATTACCTCCTCGACTAAGAGAAAAAGGAAATTAATTATGTGATAAATTAAATTTCACCCATTAATCAATTTCCAAAACAATATCATTTTTTCTCCATGTGATGAGTTTTGGGGATGATTTATTCATTGTAATGTAACAAAATAAACATATAATAAATCAAATAAACCAAAAAATGATAAATATATATTTTTCGTTTATTTATTAATATACCAAAACAAAAAATCTTTAAAAAATGTAAGATAATTATTGAAATTTAAAAAATTTTATATAATGAAATACAATATTAATCCATAATTCCTCAACAATGACACAAAATGTTTATCCAGGATCATTTAATAAATTAATATCACTAAAATACCCCAAAATATAACTAACTGCGATTGAGACACACAAAGGAAAAGGCTATGATCAAATGTTAATTTGAGATTGATTTAATATTAGTATCTAAATAAAAGTAATCACTTTAAATTCTTATACCAAAAATTAATATTTATTAATTATACTCTCTCTAAGATATAATAATAACTTCCATAAATATCATGAATTACTAGAATGAAATAGTTGAGACATAATTTAACCTTTATTCCTTAAATAACATCTTATAATGTTTTGTTTACCAATATTATATAAGGTTCCAAAAATCCTGAAGTTATTCCAAAATAATATTAATCAAGAAATCATGAAATGAATATTCTATCCAGTAGTTATCTATATGATGATACTTAAGCTATCAAAATTAAATAAATCATTTTATGTTATTTTGTTAGAGTAAAAAAATAGATGTCCTAATAACAAGGATATCAAAAAGGCAACTGGTTGGCACAACACAATTTTTCTCCTTCAGTTGTGGGTTCAAGAACAAGGGCCTTTCAAAATGTGTCAGTTTATAGTTTTTAAAAAAATAATATAATTCTTATAAAATTATTATAAATGTGTCTAACATCCTCAAAAATAATATTTATAATCAAAAATCATATCCAACCTAAATATTTAAATAAATAAAATTTAACTCTACAGTATGACAAGATCAATTAACCTCAAATAACATTTTATCATGTTAAAAATAGGGTTACTTATGGCATAAAAATCTAAAAAAACTCAATAAATATCTATATAATTACACCAAAATAAAAAAAATCAAAATATTAATCATTAAATAAATGTTATGAACATCATAAAATCAAACACTATGTCATTTGATTTTTAATTGAATTATGTGGACACATTAATCCCAAAAATTCACCAGAAACCATTAACAATGATTTTTATTCATACTCAATAATACTTCCTTGATAAAAAAGTTATCAATCTCATCATATGTTTAAATAATTTCATAACATAAACAAAGATATAATCCATACATTTCATATGTCATTTTTAGTTTCCCAATCTTCAACTGTAATAGAATTAGGGATTTCTAGGTATTTATCGAGATGGTCTTATTGATCCCATTCTTAACCATATACATAGTAAAACAATTTTCATAATTTTAAAACACTTCACTTTAAAAATATTCTATCAATTCCTATGGAATAGGTTTATTCCCCCCATATAATTAACTAAAAGATTCATTTTTTTCATAGAATATTGTTTCTTTATTCTCAATTTTAACACATAAAAAACATAAACTAGATCTCCTAATATACTTATCTTGGGTTTTTTGTAACACCTCTATATTTTATTGGAAATATTCTTTTTAATTTCTCTGATGTCTTGTGTTGTATGCTACACCAATATTGGCTTGTGCTATATGTAATACTGTATTAGCTTGCAGTATACGCAAACACTATTCTAGGCTTCTGTTGCATGTCAGAGCAACAGTCCTCGATAACGTGTGTTGTACGCAATACCGAGTTTCACTAACTGAGATATTATTATAATATTATTATGAACTAACCGTTATGAATAGTAATACCCACTTTTTGAAATTTTATAAATTTTATTTCTCAAAATGGACATTTTTTTGGATTAGGAATATCGAAATTAGCCTGCGGTGAATTTTTGGTATTTTTCTGAAAACTTTCATTTTTCGATGAATAGTGAAACACACTAAGTTATTGGTTAAAACTGAATTTTTTATTTAAATAATAATTTATTTTATTTAAATTTATTTTAGGTAAAAATAGATACATAATAACTATATAAGTTCAATGTAATTCATTGGATTCATTTTATAATAGTTTTAGATATATAAAAATTTTACTAAATTTTTACCATCTTTTACCCACCTCCTAGGAGCTTTTGGAAATTTACATAAATCTTAATTTTACAACTTATATGAGTGGAATTTCGAAAATCCGAGAGACATAGTTAATATCAAGGAGTAAATTTTGTTCAATAAGATAAAAAAAATTTTGTGAATATTAACTGTTTACTTTTATTTACCACGGTTAAAAGTAAAAAGGGTAATTAAAGGTAAAAATGATATTATTTTTACACTAACACATGTTCGAATTCTATTGGATAAGTATAATTTAACCAAAAAAACATAGTAATATAATATTATCATTTAGGTTCACTTGGATTAGATTAGGACATTTATTATTATTTAATTCATAGAAGAGATAAAAGAGTTAAAATCAATGTTTAATAAATAAAACATTTTTAATATAGCTTTATACATAAGATAAATTCGACTATAAATATTAATTAGAAATATAAAACTATTTCCTACATAATGGTATTTTATTTATAATTTTTAGATATTAAATAATCTAATTAATTTTTGACACAATGATGATGCAGTAATTAGCCTATTAATGAAATATTAACATATATGATTAAATAAATACCCAAATAAATGTAATTTGAGAGTTTTTATGAATTACACAATTTTTTTGGGTTAATATGACATGTTAGAATTGATTCAATTAACTTTGTTCAAACTAATCAGGCAGTTATTATTTTCAAATAAATCAATTACCAAATAGTTTCAGATTTGACATAAAATAGTTTTTAAAACAAACGTTATATTATTAATTGATATTATATTCCTAAAGATCTATGGTTCAGAAAAATAACTTAGATAAGTTTATATATAATAATAATTAACCACTTGGTGTTCGTTGGTCTTTTTATAGTATGTTTATTAACCATATAGTGTAAGAAAATAAGAAGACACATTAAAAGTTAAATTATTTAACTTAGAGATAAATCTAAATGATAAGGTTAAAATAAGAACCTAAACCTGTCTAAAACCTATTTGTTGAAAGGAATCGATCCATACCCACTTTACCTTCTAAATAAGTCACTTTGGAGCCATTATAAACTGAATATGACTTTATTATAAAATAAGATTTTATGTTTATCCAAAAGTTCCCATCTCCATCATTATAAAATGAAACCTCCTACCTCTTCTCTCTACACAATTTGGAACCTTCAAGCTCGGGAAAACCCTACCCATGTCCCTTTTCAACTTCCCAAGAAACATTATAGAGTTTCTGGTTTCCTTAAAAGACCAACTCTAGTTCCTTAAGAGGGATCTTTACAGTGGTGTGTCGAAGAAGAAGTAATCTCTTCTACCGATTCTTTCAAAATTCATTCTTCTTCAACTTATTCTTATTTGGTTGTTTTATTATAAATTAATAACATCAGTATCAATAATACTCTGATATGTTATTATAAATATGAAACTAACCTAATAAACCTTCTATCAATCCTACGGAAAATGAAATCACTGTGTGTGCGTACGTATGAAATACCGTCTCCACGCTGTGGTGTAATCTTTTTTTCCACCACCACCTTACATGGATGGGTATATTGGTGTAATGAATACCTATATATATTTATTATAATTTCATACAGAATCTGAGATATTAAATCATCCACTTCAATTCAATTCAATAATTTTGGGAATGATATCATTACTCGTGCGTACGTAAGGATTACCGTTTCCACGACGCGATTAGATTAATTATCTATGTTAACCATTAAAGAATGATTATAAAGTATATATAATGATTAATTATGAAATATATGACATGATATATCTACTTTATTTATGTATATATATATGTGTGACATCTACTTACTTCAATTGAAGTCAATAAGGAAAACAAAACCGCGTTCATGCGTACGTACGACCTACTGTCTCCATGAATGATGTATTTAATTTCATTTATCTATATATTATATATATATATACTGAATATATATGATATTTAAATCATTATTTACATTCTAGAAGTAAGTAAAACATGATATAAGTATTAATAATACCAAGAAAAACAAGTCCAAACATGTACGATAAATAAAACAATTTTACCCAAAACGCTACTTTAATATAGAATTTACAAAAGAATGGGTAATATAAAGTCATAAGTAAAACATATATAATATCATAACATGTCATTGACATTATTTAAATTATTATACATGAGTTTCAGATACGTACGAAGCATATCAGACCTATGTTATGGGATAATTTTTCAATCTCATTTTTATCTGAGATTACTTATACGTAAGTATTTACTCGGGTTATATTTTTCATCCATGTCCATAAAAAGGTTTTTCATAAAGTGTTTAATATTATTCCATGTATTTATAAATTCATGTTTACCCCTTTTTACTTTTACATTTTCTTATGGAAGAAATATTTCTTTTGATTACCATACCTGGTACTTTTTGATTTTTTTGTTAAAAGTACGAGGAGAATGTTTTTTAACTTATTCGGAGGGAATGGATTTATATGGTTTCATAACACTTATTATTCATGAAAATTAATCTACAATATTTCATGATTATTTTCAATAAAATACTTTTCTTTTAAAATTGCGTGGAATTTTGAGAAAAGAAAATGATTTTGAAAAATAAATTATATTTTCTTCAAAAATTCATTTCAAGTGTTTTATCAAAACTATTTTCCATATAAGATGGAATTATTTAGAATGTTTATGTTTCAAGTATAATGATTATATTATTTACATGGTTTTATTTTTCTTATGATGAAATGATATCCATTTGTTTTATATGCATTATGCCACGATGGTATGATGTTTATGAAACCCATTTTATTCATTGGGTTATGATTAATGATTTATAATTGTTTTGTGGCACACATAAGAATGATTTCAATATGATATGGGTGGGACCTATATCTCCCTCCAATTAATTGGTTAAAGATTTATTTTTCCATGAGATAGATATGGCTAGAATGGTAAGTTAATCAGGTTCAGTGATACAGGATTAGAACGAGGAGTGAACTCGATTCATAAAGGGACATTGTACACTAAGATGGTATTGGCAGTAATTCCATGGCTACTATGGAAGTCATATCACGTGATTAATGGTTTGACACGATTAAATGTTTTATTCCCATGCTATTTTATCATGATTGGTGTTCCCTTATGATATATGCCTTATGTACTTCCAAGAATTATGTCTTTGCTCGAGATTATGATGTTTAGATTTTCTATTCATGTTTTTGCATTAAAATGTTCATGGATTGTTTTATGTTCTCTATGATTACCCTTACTGAGAATTTGAGCTCATCCTTTTTATGTTTTCTTTTCCCCATGATATAACGAAAGGTTTTCGGTAAGAAAACAAAAGGGGAATATCTTTATAGGAGATGTTGAATATCTTTCACCATGATTAGAAGATTATTTTTCCGAGTTTCCCAAGAAACAAAACTATTAGGGCCCTTGTGTGTTTGTTTTTTTAAGTATTAAGTATTATACAAAAGTAATGTAATGTCCATGTACGTCATGCTTGGGTCTCTACAGTTGGTATTAGATGAAATGTTTAGTCATCCTTTGGAAACTACGATGTGAAAAGTTTAGTGAGATCCCTAGAGATATTTCTATGTTATGACAAGGTATGTCCCTAAGGATAAGTATACGTATAGGTAATAGTCCTAGAATTATTGTAACGATCATAGAATTAAACATAAGATGTTATATATTAAAGGTAATCCCCATTTATTATGATGTTTTCCCTATCATGATTTTTTCGTCACACTATTCTTTTTGGGTTTTAGAAGATACTAGGAACCCAAAGGAATCGTGTTGATCGATGTGATAGAAAATGAAATGATTGTCCTCCTGAACAAACCAATGTTGTGGGAGATGGAGTGAGAAATCTTTTTTCTATACATACACAAGCTATAAATCATTCTAGACTTCCAAATGAGCAGAGAAACGAACCATATTCTATTGAGTCCTTCATCAGGAAATTCCCACCTTCTTTCAGTGGGTCTTCTAATACACTTGTTGCTGAACAATGGATTAATACCATTGAAAATATATTTTTGAGTCTTCTCTATTTAGAGCATGAAAAAGTCATTTTGGTTTTTTACCGGTTAGAAGGTGAAGTAGACTAGTTGTTGAATCTTGTTAAAAATACAAGGCCCCAAGATGAAATTTAATCCATGGAATGGGATGAGTTCAAGCACTTATTTTTCAATACGTACTTCCCTCATATTCTTCGAACAAAGATGGAAAAGGAGTTCCTTGAGCTGAAGAAAAAGGATGATGAATCTGTTGGTTTATACAAAGAGAATTTTACAAGGCTTGCAAGATATGAATATGGCTTTATCATCCTACCTGAAAGTAAAGTTGATCGATTATTCAGTGGATTAAAAACAAGTCTTCAAAGGGAATTAGCTATATGAGCCTTCAGTAGGTATGAAGAAATTGTGCATTGTGATATCAAGGTAGAAATGGATTTTGGGGTTACATATCCATCTCATGGTTTTGAAAAGAAACAAAATATGGAGTTCAAAGAAAAATCTCCAAACAATGGTGAAAAGAATGTGAATGTTTATTTATGCTCAAAGTGTGGAAAGAAGCATGGTATAGATTGCCTAAAAGGTAATAGAAAATGTTTCAAGTGTGGAAAAGAAGGTTATCAAGGATCTAAGCATCGAAGTAATAGGAAAAAGGTATCTAATGATGAGAATATAGAAAAGACTACAGAGAATGCACCACCAAAACTTAAATGTTTCATGTGCAAGGAAATGGGGCATTATGCTAACCAATGCCCTAATCCAAGGCTTAATGATGATCGAACTCAACACCATATTAAGGTAAAGGAAAAAGGGATGTCACATGTGATCACTATTAGTGATGTTGAGTATGAAAACGATGTAGTGGAATGATTATAATATCATTTATATTATTGTGGAATATTTGAATATCTATGTGTTGGTTTATTATGGTTTTCAATAATTATATGGTGCCAGTGATAATGAAAAGTGATTAAAATATTTTGGAAAGAAGATGATATGAGCATAATTAAGGGATAAAGATAAAATTAAATGTTTGATAGTATTCATGATCTCATGAATGATATAAGAACAAAGTGATATCATGGTTTGAGTTTATATAAGTTTTGGGAATTTGGTATGTGGAAAGAGTAAACTTTTTACAGAACTCATGTTTTCACTAAGGTTCTATGGTAATTCATGTTTCGAAAGAATACATGATTAAGGTATTCACATGTTTGGAATGTGACCAACAATATACATCTTATGATATTTGGGGGATAAATGATTGTATTCATGTGCTTGTTATGTGACATTTCAAAGTAATCATTTTCTTTATACTATGATATTGGACATATGTATTTTGGATAAGCCTAACGATTGGAATGGATTATGTTGGACATCAGATAGTATTGTTTAAGGATAGAATTTGTTTAATAATATTTCTTGAATGGTATAATAGTCTAGTTTTAGAAAAAGGGACAACCTGTAGGATGGGCGACAATCCGTCACGTCAGACAAGGTTGCGGGAATCGAACCCACAACCGATTTGCGACAGGCCTTTATTGCCTACCACTGGACTACATGAAGTCCCTATTTAGTAAAAACAAGTTTAATTTTATTCAGCTGTATTATAGATGATGTAAAATTCCATTGTTGGAATCATATACGATTAATCTCACCATAGATAGACTTCTGTATATTTAATAACTTATGCTAACCTTTTTGTGATAGAAACAGATGGGTTGACTTATCATTCTATCGCATTATCTTGTAGCACTTCATGAATGAGAAATTCAACTTAATTTCATTAAATAGAGATGAAGTGGAAATTGTTCAGGGAATGACTAATGATGATATTACACTGAAACCAAGTAAGTATTTATCCTTATGTAAAAGTTCATCAACATTAGGGAAATAATCTTGAAAACCAAAAATTTCATCCTAGTACTCTAATATCGGATGAATCAGATGGTACCATAGATCATCACAAATTTATGGATTTGTGATTTTTGGATTTCTCAAACCCATGTTCTCTACCACTCTCCATCAGAACAAGACGTTTTGATTTCTCATCCATATCCATATTTTTATTTATGTTCTCCTATGTGGAAACCCAAGGATAATTTTATTTGGGTAACCGTTATGTTTCATAAATTAGTTTTTAAAATTAATTTTTAGTATTCCTTTTTATGATGTGGGTTTTTATGAAGGAAACGTCCAAGTAGTAAACAATTTATAACCCTGATGAATTTCGAGGGCAAAATTTAATTTAAGGGGGGTAGAATGTAACGCCTCGAGATATTATGGGAAATATTATTTTTAATTTCTTTGATGTCTTTTTCTTTACACTACACAAAGATTGTATTGTGTTATACGCGACACTGTATTAGTATGCAGTATATGAAAACACTATTTTGGGCTTGTGTTGCACTCCAGAGCAACATTCCTCGATAACCTGTGTTGTACGCAATAATAAGTTCCACTAAAAGAGATATTATTATAATATTTTTACGAACTAGCCGTTATGAATAGTAATACCCACATTTGAAATTTTATAAATTTTATTTTTCATAATGGACTTCATTTTTGGATTTGGAATATCAAAATTATCCTAGGGTGAATTTTTGGTATTTTTCTAAAAGCATTCAATTTTTGATGAATAGTGAGAAACACTGAGTTATTGGTTAAAAAAGAATTTTTTTTAAATAATAACTTATTTTATTTAAATTCATTTTAGGTCAAAATAGATACATTATAACTATATATGTTCAATTTATTTCATTGGAGTCATTTTATAATAGTTTTAGATATATAAAAATTTTCTTGAATTTTTGCAGTCTTTTACCCACCTCCTATGAGCATTTGAAAATTTACATATATAACAATTTAACTGCTTCTGTTAGTGGAATTTTGAAAATCCGAGAGAAATGGTTAATATCAAGGAGTAAAATGTGGTTCCATAAGATAAAAATAATTTTTGGTGAATAGTACCTTTTTACTTTTATTTAACACACTTAAAAGTAAATAGGGTAATTAAAGGTAAAAATGATATTATTTTTACCATAACACATGTCCTAATTCTATTGGATAAGTATAATTTAACAAAAAAACAACCTTAGGAATATAATATTATCATTTTGGTCCACTTGGATTACATTAGGACATTTACTATTATTTAATTCAAAGAAAAGTTAAAAGAGTTAAAATCAAAGTTTAATAACTGAATTTTTTTAATATAGGGGTATACATAAGATAAATTCGACTATAAATATTCATTATAAATCTAAAACGATTTCATACATAATAGTATTTTATTTATAATTTTTAGACATTCAATAATTTAATTTATTTATGACACAATGATGATGTAGTGATTACCTTATTAATGAAATATTAACATAATTGATGTAATAAATACCCAAATAAATTTAATTTGAGACTTTTAATGAATTGAAATATTTTTTATGTTAATATGACATGTTAGTATTGATTAAATTAGCTTTTTTTGAAGTAATCACGCTTTTATTATTTTCACAAAAATCAATAACCAAATAGTTTCAAAATTGACATAAACTAGTTTTTAAAACAAATATTATATTATTAATTGTTATTCTTTTCCTAAAAATCAAATTATCAGAACCATTACTTATATAATGTTATATATATTAATAAATAACCACTTGGGGTTCTTTTGTCTTGTTATAGTAAGTTAATTAACCATATAGTTTAAGAAAACAAGAAGACGCGGGAAAAGTTAAATTATTTAACTTAGAGTTAAATTTAAATGATAAGGTTAAAATAGAAACATAAACTTGTATAAAACCTATTGGTTGAAAGTATTTCAACCGATCCCCTCTTTAGCTTTGAAATAAGTCACTTTGGAGCCATTATAAACTGAGTATATCTTTATTATAAAAAAATATTTTATGTTTTTCCTAAAGTGACCCTCTCCTCCCTTATAAAAAGGCACCTCATCCCTCTTCCATTTACACAATTTTGAGCATTAAAGATCAGCCCAAACCTGCCCATTTCCCATCTAACCTTCCCTAGATACATTATAGAGGTTCTCGCCTCTTCAGATGACCAACTCTAGTGCCTTAGGAGGAAGCTTAAAAGAGGTGTGTCGAAGAAGAGGTAATCTCTTCTACCGATTCTTTCAAATTTCTTTTTTCTTCAACTTCTTCTTATTTAGTTTTTTAGTTATAAAGTAATAACATAAGTATCACTAATATACTCATATATTATTATAAATATGAAACAACCCCATTTCACAATCTATCCATCCTATGGAAAAGGAAATCACTGCGCGTGCGTATGTACAGAATACCGTCTCCACGTCCTTGTGTAATCTGTTTTTACACCACCACCTTACTTGGATGAATATAATTGTGTAATGAATAACTATATATATTTATTATAACTTCATACTGATTATGAGATATTATATCATCCACTATAATTCAATTCAATAATTATTGTTACGATATCATCGCTCGTGCGTACATACGGATTACCGTCTCCACGACGTGATGAGATTCATTCTCCATGTTAACCGTTCAAGAATGATTATAAAGTATATATAATGAATAATAATGAAATATATGACAAGATAAAGCTACTGTATTTATGTATATATATATATATATGTCATAAACTTACTTCAATTCAAGTCAATAAGGCTAGGAAAACAGCGTTCATGCGTACGTACGGCCTACCGTCTCCATGAACGGTGTATTTCATTTCAATTATCTATCTATTATATATATATAAATATATACTTAATATATATGATATATAATTCTTGATTTACATTCTGGAAGTAAGTAAAATATGATATAAGTAATAATAATATCAAGAACAACAAGTCCAAACATGTATGATAAATAAAACAATTTTACCCAAAACACTGCTTTAACATAGAATTTACAAAAGAGAGGGTAATATAAAGTCATAAGTGAACCATATATGACATCATAAAAAGTCAATGACATTATTTAAGTCATTATACAGGAGGTTTAGATACATAGGATGCATATCAGACAAATGGTATGCGATAATTTTGCAATCTCATTTTTATCCGAGATTGCTTATAAGTAAGTATTTACTAGGGTTATATTATTCATCCATGTCCATAAAAATGTTTTTTGTAAAGTGTTTAATATTCTTACATGTATTTTTAAAGTAATTTTTACCCCTTTTTGACTTTTACTCTGTGTTGTGGAAGGAATATTTATTTTCTTTACCATACGTGGTACTTTTTGACTTTTCTATTAAAAGTACGAGGAGAATGTTTTTTTAACTTATACAGCGTGAATGGTTTTTTACATTTTCATAATTCCTTTTCTTCAGGAAGCATACTCTAAAATATTTCATGATTATTTTCAATAAAATCCTTTTCTTTTAAAATTGCGTGGCATTTTTTTAAAAGAAAATTATTTTGAAAAAGAATGTATATTTTCCTCAAAAATTTGTTTCAATTGTTTTATCAAAACTATTTTCCATCTAAGATGACATTATTTAGCATGTTCATGTTTCAAGTATACTATCTCTATTATTTACATTGTTTTATTTTTATTATTATGAAATGATATCCATTTATTATATGGATTTTGTCACGATGGGATGATGTTTATGTAACCCATTTTATTCATTAGGTTATGATTAATGATTTATGATTGTTTTGTGGAACACGTAAGAATGATTTCAATATTAGATGGGTGGGACCTATATCTACCTCCAATTCATTGGGTAAAGATTTAAATCTCATGAGATAGACATGTTTGGAATGGTATGTTAATCTGGTTCTGTGATACAGGACTGGAATGAGGAGTGAACTCGATTCAGAAAAGGACTTTGTCCACTAAGATGGTCTTTGAAGCAATGCCTTGGCTACTATGGAAAATCTATCATGTGATTAATGGTTTTCAACATTTAAATGTTTTATTCCCATGATATTTTATCATGATTGTTGTTCCTTTATGATATATGATTTACTTACTTCCAAGATTTATGTCTTTGCTCGGGATTCTGATGTTTAGAATTTATGTTCAAGTTTCTGCATTCAAATGTTTATGGATTGTTTTCTGTTCTCTATGTTTTCCCTTACTGAGCATTTGAGCTCACCCTTTTTAGGTTTTCTTTTCCCTATTATATAAATAAGGTTTTTAGGTAAGAAAACATAAGGGTAAGATCTGTATGGGATATGTTGAATATCTTTCACCATGATTATAAGATTATTTTTCCGAGTTTCCAAAGACACTAAACTATTACGATCCTTGTGTGTTTGTTTTTTATGTGTTACGTATTCTGGAAATGTAATGTAATTTCCTTGTACGTCAAGCTTGGGTCTCTACATTTTTATTACCACATTTCTAAAAAAATTAGTTTTCATATATTTTTACCTTTTGGATCATTATCACATAAAAATATATGGACGTCCATATTTATATTGATTGATGCATTATAAAAACCACCTAAATCCATGATTTAGACCATAACATGTTGTAGTTGGTTTAGAATAACTGTAATATGTTTCACTAATTCTCTTATACTATCTGGATTCTTATTTATACAAAAAAAATTACTGCATACCCGTTCTTAATTTTACTCTAGTTTGATTTTTCCATTTACTAAAATAATAAAATTTAGTTTCAATCTATCAAATTAACCATATTAAACCATCTTATTGGCAGGTTAAATAATATGATATTCTTTAAAATTCCATCAAATATTCAACTCTTTTTATTTCAAAAAAATATTTTTTAATTATCCATATCATATTAACCTTAATTGATATAGAATATTTTTAACTTATTCTCCACTAACCTTTAAACATCTAATGTTATCCAAAGATAGTATCTGATAAAAACTATAAATACATGACCTTATACATTACATATTAAACTATACTTACACTGGAATTAATTTTCATTCATTCTAAAAGGTAACTTTGGTTTATATTTTTTGATAGTTACTCCATAAATATTATTTGAAAACCCATATATAAACAGTGTGGTCACTTCTAATCAGTATAAATTTAACAATTTAATATTTTTTAAACAAAAAATGGAATATTTTCCTAATAAATAATCACAATTTTCAAAATTAATTCTTCATTATTGTTACTCATTATTAAAACTTATATATAATATTTCAAAATGCAGACTGAGCATAAAAATCATAGTAAGGGATATAAAAATAAGAATAATGTTATTAATATGAATTGCTTGGAAACCCAAGTAATTATTTCCATTTTCTTAAATGTTAATTGATTTTATATAATAAAACATTTTCACATAAAAAATAAACAATATTTTTTCATATGTAAAACCATTAAAAACCATTGAAAAAACCCTTTGGTCAACTTAGAGATTCATATTCATAAAACCTTTTCAAAAACCATTCATTTGGAATAACCATAAATGTAATTATAATATAATTCTCTAGAAAACATAATAATTAAACAACTAAATAGATATATGTAATTTGGATCTCCTTTGTATAATATATTTTGAGATTAACCATTTTTTGAAATATATTCTTGCTTGAACTTTATTATTAGCTATATTGGACTGATTTAAGAGAAATAATCAGGTGCAACCTATTATATAAGCTAAATTAGTATCAAAAAATTTAAATATAATGATTATGTTACATATAATGAATAAAATTATATTTCTTCACCATTTTATCATAGAATCATTTAGAAACCAGTATCAAACCCATATGAAAAACCATTAGGGTATTTAAATTCCTTTTCTATAAAAAACTCATTTTGAAAACCAAAATACCTTATGATAGTGAAATATGGTTTTGTATTTAAGAAAACAAGAATGGTTTTAATGTAAGATAGAAATAAAAAAATGGTTATGGTGGGATGAAAATTTATTCTCATTGAATATATTATAATTGAATAGTCATTTTGTCTTTTATTCAAAAAAATACTAAAAAATACATAAAAAGATTCCTTTTGAGAAGAATTGAAAAAAATTCAAAAGTGGTATAAAATGTAATTTATAAAACTTATATGTAAATATAAAATTATTCATTAAATAATTTTAAAAACATGGACTTGGAAGACAAAAATATTGATGGAATAATTTAAAAGTGGATTTTTTTAATTGAATGTTGCCTTTGTAAAACATTAAAAAGTTTATTTATTTTTTATAACATTAAATTGGATCTGAATTAATGTAAAAATTAACACTATTATTCATTTAATCAATAATAAATATTTTATTCAAATATTTATTAGAATATTGAGTAAAATTATTTAGAAATTAATTTTTTTAATCATTTTAAAATGAGGATTAATTTTAAAGGGTCCCTTACCATGAGATTGACTCCTTATGTACGTTCATTATCATTATTAATAATAAGCATATGATAATTATTTAATTGTATAAAAACATTTTTATTGTGTATTATTCATTTTATTTTACTTATTACCATTTTTATATAACTAATTAATCAATTATGTTTATGTTATATGTTTTTGAGGATATTTGGTTTATATGTACAAAATGACTTCAGTAGGTTGACTATGGTCAATGAGAACATTATTTCTACATTTTAAGAATAATAATCATGAAATAAATATTCATTTATATGTAACTCATAATATTAAATATAGAAATGAAATAAGTTTTTGAAAAATGAACTGCCATACAATCATAGAGATGGTAGGTCTTATGTACGATTGAGTAACATTTCCATTATTCAATGTTATTTATTAAAAAGGGATTGTACTATTTTATCCTTATATAATGATATTAATACAATACATATACAATATTATTTTTTTATGTAAAATTATATTTTTCAGAAATATGATTTGGTGATGTAAAACAAATCACAACGCTTTGTGGAGGCTTAGTCTACACGTAAGCTTTTTAACGATGTTATAATTTTTCATTGTAAGAAATATAAAGTTATAATGCATTTTTATAATGATACATATGTCATAAATATCATTAATATTTTATGTATTTCAAATATATTCATTTTATTTATCGTTATTACATTCTATGTAATGAAATTAGGAAAAATTAGCCTTGTCGCTTCATGAGGAAGTAATTCATCGTACACATCTGTGAAATTTTTTGATCCCCCACAAAAATGGAATGTATGAATATATAACTTATATAATAATTATATAAGTATAAATATGTTACAAATATCAGATATATAAATTCAATCTATATTTATAAATTTCCATGCGAGGAGATGATGAAAAATGAATTATATCGATCTATGAAAATATTTTTGTACGGAGGTGGAATAAGAAATAAAATAAAAATATAGGGTTAAGAACAACACATCTTATTTATAAAAATCATAAGTTTTAAACTAAATTCATTCTTATATTTGTTTTATGATCAATAAAAGGCATGTATTATGTGGTGAGGAAATTAAGAAAGGTACTTTTTATGTCTTGAATTAACCAAGATGAATTATAGAAGTAACGGGGTGATAATAGGGGTTGGACATTTCTAAATGAGGAAGAATACACACTTGTAAATTTAGAAAAGAAAATGTGATACTCAGGTTCTTCACAAGACAAAGGGATAAAATGGATTTTTCATAAATAATTAGATATTTCAAGCTCAAAATATAACCTTATAATAATTTTTGGATAGGTTTTAGTTAATATTAACCCTTATATTTTTATTTTAAACCAAGGTAAGTCCTTTTTTACCTTAACAACGTCTAGAGTATTTTTACAATTTTACATATTCTTTATGATAAAAATATTTCTAACATACTATATTTACTATAAATTATTTTGATTCAAACTATTGAATCCATTTTTTCAAATTAAATTTACATATGTGACATGATTTAATTTAAAATTTATCTCACAAATTTGATGAAAATTTCTTTTTTCATAAAAAATATTTTATAACCATAAATAGATTTTATATTAGATATATTACTATTAATAATTAGTATATAAATATAAATATAAATTTATAGGAATATAATATAAAAATATCATTTAAAAATACTAATTGGTGATTAATTTAGTTTTTAAAAATGGACAAATATTATAAACATCTAAAAATTTCATATAAAAAACATATTTAAAACCCAAAAAAATAATATACCAAGATCTATTATAAAGATGATCGAAATATAATTAAATATATTAAATAAAAATAAACAATATTTATGTTACATGAAGTAGTAATTGAAGAATAATAAGGTTTTTCAATTTCTTATGTTGTTGAAAATAATTAACATTTTTAAAAAATATATTATGTTTCACTATTTAATGGAAAATCTATATTTTCCAAAAAAATATAAATTTCTCATATTTCAATTTTGTTATAATGATTTTAAATTTTGAATTTATTTTTTTAAAGAATGTTTCTAAAATTTGAAAAAATGAATTATAATATTTTCTCAAAGAAAATGAAATAAATTTCATTAATAATGAAAAAATATTTTCCATAGATAAAATGAAATTACTATAATTTTATTTACTATTTTATTGGAATTTATCATAAAATATTAATTGAGTTGAGATATATATATATATATATATATATATATTTCATAATGTATTTAAAACTATTCATAACACCAATTGAGTGGGTAGCTTATAAAATTTCTATATTTTGAGTGTTGTTGATGACTGGTTGTAATAACTTGGACCTATCTACATAACAGACACCCCACATAAATTTTTCTGCCGAGTTCAATCCCTTTAGGTACCACTAATTTTTCCGCATACATGTTGTCTCCACCCTGGGGCGATCACACATTCCCAAATGGTTCATCCAACAAATTCATTTCCTCACAGGGCATCATAAGATATTTATTGTGTACTTTGTTCTCACTCTCACACACTCTGGGGAAATTCTCAAATGGTCACCAATCTTAATAATTACTCCCTGTCAAACATAGTTATTTATGGAATTATTATCATTAATGCTCTTGAAAATATAGGTGAACCTTGTTGACATGAGTCATATCATGGATTATTTTAACCCTTCATAATTATGGGGGGTTACATTAAACCCCCATAGTGCAGAATTTCCTCGTTGTGTACACTACATCTCAACCTTGGTCATTTTGAAACACGTAAGGCTAAGTATTTTCAATGATAATAATGTAAAAACTTAGCTCTACTGATATCACAGACACACCCTTCCTTAACATGGTCGTAATGTTCTGGCCCTCTAGGTACCAACAGTTTCCCCGTAGACATGTGGGCCCGACCATGGGGCCCACCAACATGCCTAAATGGATCATCTGATTAATTAATATATTGATAATAGAAAACATGTTATTTATAGTGTCTTTTATACTCAGTCACACATACCATGTGAAACATTCTAGGTGGTAACCCATCCTAATCACTACTGGATGTCATGTACACTTAACTGTAGAGCTCTAATGAGGATGGCTCTTGAAAATAAGGGTTCACATTATTAAAATGAGACATATCATTTAGTATTTTTACCCTTTATCATTACATGGTGTAATATCAGTGTTGCAGGTAGAATACTCTAGCAAAAATAATATTTTTTTTAATGTTTGGATGTTAGAATTTTTTAAAAGTTAATAATTAATCTGAAGGATTATTTTAATTGTCCTTACTTTAACAAATCACCCAACTATCTATATTTTCAAATTTTCATATTAATTATTTATGTTGTTTTATTTCTTTATATTAATTTTTTTAAATAATTTTTAATTCTATAAAAATTATTCAATGTTTTTAATTAACAATATTCATTCTTATTTGTACTTAAATTATCATCTATAATCTCTAGGAAATGTTTTTCAATTTTCAAAATTTTGATTTTTCAAAAAAGAAAATGATAATATTTTTGTATATATATTAACCTAATTTTTATGTACATATGTTCAAATCATAAATGGTGAATTAAATAATTATTTAATTATTCATTAGTTTTATAATTTGGAATGATTTTGTTGGAATGATAACATTTGACACTATAATAATATTAAATTTTTAATTGAATTATTTAATTAAATTGTTTTTTAGTTATTGGTGAATTCTTATTTAATGGGATTAAATAATTAATAAAAGGTTTCCAGTTATGAGATACTTTTATATAGAAATATTAATTTCCCTTTGATGAGATAGTTCAAACATTCAATGTGTTCTATAATATGATGAATATTTAAAATTTTGATTATGCTATTATGATCCTAACTATATCAATTGGATGATATCTCAACTAGAACATAATATTCACTAAATACTAATACCTTTATGATATATAACATTCCATTTTATACAACTATATTTTTTGTTTCAATAAATATTTATCAACATATTCATCCTTGTTTTTCTTGGAAACTATTTGATTTCTAGTTATCATCTCACCCATTATTAAATTTAATGTTAACTATTTTCACTCTATTAAGTCATTGACACCAAATTATAATCTAAGGACCATTTGGATTATGAATTCCTTTAATTAGAATCAGGTGGTAATGGATTACGACTTCCCATAAAAAATTCTAGTATCCATGGTTAAATATCCCTTTGAAAAAGTGGGTTATATATAGATATTGATTCCCATCCATAAATCTGGTAGTGTGTAGCACATCTCTCAAATTATAAATTGAGGTCTGAGTAAAGTAGGTCAACATTGGATAGAACTTTTTTAAGAATACATGTGTTTATTTTTCATTTCTTTTGTACATAATTTTATAACATGCTTTTATTAACAATCTATTCTCATAATTTACATTGATAATTAACATTTCTAATTAATATAACTTAATAAAATTTTAATCTATTATATCAACCCCACCTATAGCTTATCGTACATTTCTACATATGAGGAAAAATTTCAAGTTGTATTCGACCTTTATAAATCATCATAGTAATCAAGAACATTGAATATTATATCTCAATGTATTATTTAACCAAAATAGTGTTGTTATGACAGAAATAAATGGAATATGTAATTGTATTATAATAAATTCATTTGAAAAAAAAATATAATTTTATGGATATCTTCCATCAGTAGTTATAGACCACAAAATATTGTTTTATACATTGATTTTTTATCACTATATAGAAAAAATGGATCTAGCCACACCCTTTGGCATTATTTTTTGAGATTAATCTGAGTAGTTTAGGAGAACCTCATAATGGGGATGATAGAATAACCCTTATTTAGGTGTTTCTATAATAACACTACTATTCAATTAGATCAATGTATATGATCTCTTCGTATATTGACTGATTATTTTTATTTTATCATGGGTAATATAATTATTTCATGGTGATCAAAATTGGGAAGTTTGGTTCTAAATAGAAGGGAGAAAATGATATTCATGTGGTGTAGAGTGAGTCATAATTTTTTATGAACCATTTTAAAAAATATATATAATATTTGAAACATATAGAATGACATGTCAGGTGTGCCTATAAATAGTGGGTTTTGGTTTAGTTTGGGAGTGGAAGCATTCCATGGTGGTGCTATTTTGTTATAAAATGATAGTTCTAAATTTGTATCATTTTTCCATTGGATTATTTAGATTTAATGTTATATGGGAGATAACATAAATGAATATTGATTGATATGAGATACTGGGACTAGTGGCAGCCTATTTATTGAAATTTTTTAGGTCATCACGCATGAGAATTAGTGTGGTGGACTTTTCAAAAAAGATGATTTTTTATTGAATATTGTATGTGTTAGTGATTAAAATTACTATGTTCTAGTGATTAAAGGATGCTTAAGTATAGTTCTAGGTGGCCAGATCATTCTATTATAAAAAAATCATTTGGGGGTTATCAGATATTATATTTTCGGTAATTATGGATGCCTCTGTATATGGGACATCATTATTGGGAATAAAAATCACATTATTTTTTTGTGAATATTGTTGCTTGATTTATACGTAACCATAGAGTTTGAAAATTGGTTGTCCATTTTCATGTTTTTTTAGGATTGAAGAAATAATCTTGTAACAATTCGGAGGTGATAATGTTTTTTCTTTTTTGGTATGGGTATTTTATAGTATGATAAAATAAAATATAATTAAATCAATGTACTTTGATGATCCTTTAGATCGAGATGATATCATAGAAAAAAATGATGGCAACCTCTATCTTTCATGATAGGTGATCTATTATTTTGATATTGACACCTATTTTATGTAAGGATGATTTAGAGGAAAGAGAATATGGATCTATAGTTTTTTAGTTATTTCAAGGGGTTTTGAAAGAAATAGTATATTGTGATCCTAATTTTAATTTTTTCAGACATACAATTCATTGAAAATTTTATTTTATTTATATCAGCTATGATGATATCAACCCAAACCTTATCACATGATCAATGTTGATGATATCAATATATTGGATAATGATTCATTCAAGGAGTGAAAAAAATATATAATGGAGAAAAGTTAGTTTATTATTTGAAGAATTATGGTACCCTTGGTGTGTTCCCAGTAACTGTATGGTTGTATCCAACAAGATAAATAAGAGTGGGAAGTAGATATATGTGAAATGAAGTCATAGTTTTTCATCGAAAACACTCAAGGGTTCATATCATGGTTGAGTTGTCAAATTTTGGGTAATTTTTACAACCCACATTTATGAATATATGAATTTTATTTAATTTTAGTAAAATAGAGTATTTTTCTACAAAATTTCCATGTTAAAGTGGATATAAGGTGATTGGGATCAGGTTTTGAATAAACAATTCTTTTGGTGGAAATATTCAAAGGAGGGAACAATCTCTTGATAGCCTAGTTGTATTCCACCATACATCTAGTGCACAAAAAATAACCTTCCTCCTTATCATTTATGATTTTCTAGAGGTTCCCTAGAACCCCAAATATCTATCATTGTCTAGTTAGATTTTTCTAGAGGTATGGTTTGAATTCAAACCCCCAGCCCAATTTTAATGGTTGTTATATTAATAATAATGGGGTCAAAATTTTATTTAAGACCATATCTACCTCAATATATGATTTTGTTAGACTGTACCACATAATCACTATTTTAGTTCCTTCTAATGTGGTTATATCCTTCATTAATCAACAGATTCAATTCTCTTATATTATATTCTTCAATTATTTTAAACATAAATTTTCTCAATTTATCTATATATTGTATCTCATGTTATTTCATAGATCATGAATCCAAATCCCAAAAATATATGGTTTTTTTAATCTCTATAATATAAAACCTTATTTTAATTGATTCAACTATCTGTACGAAAGTGGACATTTACAAGTGTGGTGTAGGAATTTCTATGATTATCAACTCGTTTTATAGGTTTTATATTAACAATAAGAATTGATGGTGTAGGTGAGTGAGTGAATTTGACTATGGATTTAAAATATTTAGGATTGATTTCTTATCAAATTAGGTATATATAATATATATCATCATATACTTTTAATACATAGTAAGATAAAAAATAATTAACATTTATGAACACTATACATTAGAAGAGTTGAGATACATTAAGAAGATGAAATTATAGGGGATCTATTTTATAATGAATAATTTAATGGTGTTTTTTGAAACCAGAAAATATTCAATGATGATAGAAAAATTATTTATATGGAAGTATTTTTGAATAATTACACCTCACAAGGAAATTTCAATAATTAGTTATATATTTTGTATGAACCTTATAAGGTGGGAGTTAGTTCTTATTTTGTTCCTTTACATGTTTAGGATAACCTTGAATTGGGGTTCTTGTGGAATTTATAGTTTTAGAATAGATAGACCAGTTGGTTATCTATTTGGATAAACTTATATCTATGAGATAACTCATTAATTATGATTACATGTTATTTATTCCATTTCATTGACCACAAACTCACCAAATAAAAAAGAGACAGGGGAACATGGGTTGTTTCAAAATTTCACATCCCTTTAGCTTCCTGTCTGTATACTAATATCATGAGTCATGGAAGGATGAAAATCATATCCCGTCACCAACCATGAAACTACACAACCATCACTAAATAATGTAATGACCATGCTACTTGGAAATAGATTAACCTCATAACCACCCAAAAATTAATCATCAACTCTTTGACCATGAGGTTACGCACCCTAAATTTTATGAATCTTCATTCATCAACGTAGTTACTCAAATATTACCTATAGATTTCCACATTTCTATATATGAAATGGGGATAAATATGAATGGAAAGATAACATAGACCCATGGATGAAGGATATAATTCTAAAAAACATTGAATCTTGTGACGTAGTATCGTTCATGTATCCCAATACATGTGATCATGACAATTTTTTAATTGTGCATGTACATTACATGAAACCACCAAATTGATAGGTTTAAAAAATTTACTTCCCTGGTAGGTCTCACTATATAGTGAGATAAAAAATGAATTTTTATTTTATATGATATTAGCATTTTGCTCAGATTTATCAAGAATACATACTACCTGAAAAAGAACTATATATATCCCTTAATTAGATTGACCTAATTATAAATGACCCAAAGATAGATTGTATCCTTCATAAAGTCAAATAATATAATAATAAACACATTTCCAGGACCCCCACCTACCAATCATATGGATCGTCTCCCATAATGTGCCTAATAGGTGTGTTAGAATCCTAAAAACACACCTATTGCACATGAAATATCCATTCTGCTTACTTACAATGTAGTTTAACCTCATTTAATGAAATAACTATCCCAAACATTATAACATATCTCCCTACACCTTCACTACCACTGGTTCATTTATATTGGGTATCTGATAAAACAATGTCCCACTATTAAAAATGAACTCCATAAAAAATGTTGAGACCTATCCGAAATCAACCTAATGATTCTGGTCTGTATATTGGGTATGCCAATGATCCTCTCCATTGATCATAAATTCCCCCAATAAAATGGGATGTTCATTTTCCACCCTCTATAACAAAAATATCACAAAATTGTGATTCATGAATTCCCTTGAAAATGAAGATTGATTTCATAGGGACATCAGTGAGACCATACCTGTCTAATAGAAACATGTTGGTCGACCTCCAACCAAAATATAACCTTCCTTGGTTCATTTTATATGATCAAGTCCATTTATATTTTATTGAAACCAATGATGGAAGAAGTCTTACATATTCCATTCCAATTGTTCTACCGATCGCTTTCCTCTTTCATGTATCTCCTCCTACCAAAATGTAAGAATATGGGATGATTTGGTCCATCCTAGTTATATGTCTATATATATTTTGAGCTCAATTATATAATTATTCAGTGATCAGTGATCTCCTATAGACCCCAATATGTGGCCTCATTGATTAGGTCCAAAATAAATATAATTTTTCACACTCATACAATTAGATAAATATTTTATTATCTCTTATTTCACACCCAAATCATGAATCACATATTCTTAAAGGCCTATTTTGATAATTCCAATAGCACAATTAAAATTACTCAAATATATTCCCCGTAATCATTGTATGACCCAGGTCTCTAAGAAATCACTTATTCCACTTTTTTGGATTTGTAATTTACTTAATCCTTCTATGTATAAAACCAATTAAATTATCATTTTTTATCAATCCAGAAACATACGTCCCAGTTATGAAATATCAAACTACCCAGAACAACATCCTTGTAGTATGGAATTAAATGAAATGGGTAATTTCTATGTATCATGTAAAGAAAATGTGGGGATAAATATTTACCATGTGGTGATTGACATTTTTTTTCTAAAACATTCATTAATCTATATATATCAAACCATATATCCTTTCATTCCCATTTAACTAATCAAATATGACACCCCTCATGGGTAAAACCCAATATCACTAATCTCTTTTACACATCCTCAAGAGGCCATATTATTCATGCTGTGAATTATGTCCATCCCCTTAAACATTTTTTTATATGTCTACATATCAACACTAATTAAGATATATTCCATCTTATACCACATTTTCATCTATTAGATTAATATTGATTATTAGTCAAATTTTAATTGGGCCATATCCTAGTGAAATCATGCCTCCACCTAGAGTGATATATTCTTTTCTGGTTATGAAAACATTATTCTCTTTAGTCCATATACCTATTGTTACAATATATTACATACTATGTCCAATCTATCTTCCTTGGACCATATTCCATAATAAAAACATTATGTATTATTTAGTTTTCTATTAATATATCCATGGGTCTATTTTAACCATGATGTAGTATACCATTATAACCAACCTATTAGAATAGAATGTGTGAATATTATAACCACATTATTAAAAATATTTATAAAGTATTTTTAAAATTTAAATTTATTGATTAATTGTTATTATATAATAATAAATTTCATGTAAATTTATTTTACGCTTTAATAATATGTTCTCTTTAAAAATATTTTTTTTCCAAATTTTTACACAAAATCATTAAAATTATGAAATTATATTTTATGAATATAATATAATTCATTCAATCATCATGCCAATAATATCTTATGGTTATTTTTTATTATTTATATAAAAAAAATTACTTTTCAATTAATCTTGAAAAATATAGATTTTTTTGTATAAATTATTATTTAATTTAGAGAATCTTTCCCTAATGTGATAGAAATTTAATCATATTTTATCCTTGTTATATTTAATTGAAAATATTATAATTAATTACATATAAATCATTCATATAATTGATTTTTGGATATATAAATTTGAAAACATATGAACATAGTATTCCAAAAAAAAATTATGCACACAATTTTATTTCATAATAATAAATTAAATTAGTCTCTACATATTAATGTTTTTAAATAAAATTATAAATTATATATTTAATATATTATTAAAAAAATTCATTTTATGGTATTTACAAGCCGTGTACTTGTTGAAAATTACATTTTATTCTTAAAAATTTAATTTTTGAAGCAAGGTGTTGGACTCCCCAATTTTGATAATCCCAAATCACGTTTCCTTTATATGATAATTGTGTTTCATTGATATTCTTTGTTTCTGTCAAGTGATAACTATATATTGTTTTAATAACCATTCTCTTTCATTTAAATCATACAATGAAACATTTCCCTATGTAAAAGGTCACTAATATAGGTTATCAATATAAGGTTACCAAAAGAGGTTACCACTGGGAAACCTCACTGGTACATTATAAATGCATATTCATCTCAACGAGTCTACCGCTCAATGGATATTGCTTTAACGGTACTGCTGAAGGCTACCACTGAAGGCTACCTATGAAGGATACCATTGAGAATGATATTATAACAAGCCTACTAATACCCACTCTTCTACTCCATAATTTGTAAATTTCATAATATTATTCTAACGGTCGTATTTGGTAACTTTAATGCCTCTTACATTAATTAATGTTGTTTGTAGTCATATCAAGAGACCATATCTGGAGACAGTACAAAATTCGAGTAAGACAACACATGGTTTTTTATTCATATTTATGGAACACATATATAAATTATAAGACCAAGGAAGAAAAAAGGAGGATATGAGAGGGAGATTCATTACATTTTGGATCTGAAGAATAATTGGAATGCACTAGGTTTTACACTCTGAATCCAAGAGCCTCAAGAAGATCATTTTGGGAGAACAAATTCATGAATTGTTTTCATGAATCATCGAATATCTCTCAAACCATGAATCATAACTCTCATTCCCTTGAAGATATAACCTGGATTTGTGATACTATGTTTTGGAGACAACTTCCAGAGAAAGACTCAAACTGTAATTTCTTCACTCCAAGGAGTCCAGAGAAGAACTGCAAACACATAGAGCCTTATAAACTCAATATTTATAACATTAGATCTATTGTTTTTATTATATTACATATCTATTAAGTTGGAGTTTTTTTATTATACACACTATATCATATGCTTGAACTGGAGGATACTAAAAATCCATACATCAAACTTTAATTACACTTTTTTTCCCATGTGTAATGGTGGAAGAGGACATGTGTGGTTTGGATTTTTCGTTTTTTCCAAGATGAACTATGGTAGAGGGTGTGATCCCTCAATAGTTTGTAAAAACATTTTTAAATTATGATATAGGCTGTGTATCAAGTTTACTGTTAATATAAATAGCATGGTGGCAGGTGATCACCAAGTTGGGAGGATTTAGTGTCGGCATGAGACTAAACCTCTTGGTTAATTATTTTGTGTACTATATATTGTAATACACTATTTTCATATTTTTTTCTACTCATAATTTCAAAAATAGAAAAAAAAATTACATTAACTCTGATAGTTAGTTCTGGCTAGTGTGTGTATGATTTTAATTTGGTACACCTATTTCAAATGTTGAATAAGTGTTTTACAATGATTCGACGGAGGACTAATCACCCTTTGAGAAATTTTTTGACCAACTAAACATCTATATATCTAGTACATTAATTAAATGTGTTATTTTCAAATTGGGGGACCTTTATCATAATGTTTCAAACCAAAATTTTAAGTATGAACTCAATTCTATCCCCTCTTGAGTTTCCTCTCCATCCAACATTTGGTATTAGGGGGATTCTATTTCTACCATATAAAAAATTGTCCATGTTTTCAAATACTTTTAAATTGTGATTTTAGTTATATCTTAATGATCTTAAAATTTCCATCATATCTAAATTTTCAATTATTTAAATTCAATTTACCTACGGACAACCTAGTTGAGGATGAGGCTACTAACACACCACCTTTTTTAATGGTAATAACTAAGATTTGTGGATATTATAAATGAATATGTAAATTCAGATCATGTGTCCTATAATATTGGATACTATTTAAGAACAAAATGCATTTCATAATACTTCTAGGGACACATGGTCTCAGTTGACTAAAACTACATATAAAAATAACAGTAATGCAATGAATGCATTGTATTGTTCTCTAGGTGTTGAAGAATTGAATCGAATATCTTCCTTTAAAACTGCATATGAAATTTAGGATACTTTGGTTATTTCTTCTTAAAGAACAATCAATGTTAAATAAATGAGATTAAATACTTATACTGTTAAATATGATAATTTTAAAATGAATTCTGATGAACTTATATATGAAATGTATATCAGGTTGATTGAAATAGTAACTACCATGTGTCTGAATTGGAAACAATTGGACATTAAGGATCAGTTTATGAGGATTCTTATATGCCTAACTGATAGATGGAGAGTAACTTCTATTTATATCTGAGAATCCAGTGACATAAAAAAGCTACCAGGGAATAAACTAATTGTAAAACATATAATGTACGAATAAGTTCTTAAGAGAAAATCAAGATGTAGATGAAGAAATGAGAGAGAAATAATTATCATTCAAGACTAGTAGTTCCAAGAGAAATGGTAAGGAAAAAGATCATGTTCATGTTGAAAGTTCCCCCACTGAAGATTCAAATTCTAACATTGATGATAAGATGAATCATCTTGCTAGGAGATTCAAAAAGTTCTACGAAAAGAAGAAGTTATTTAAATAGTAAAACTATAAAAGAAGGTATGATATTAATGGATAGAGGAAAAGGATATAAAATTTAAAGATAATACAAATGAAATAGTCTTCTATGAGTCTAAATAAAAAGGCCATGTGAAGGATAATTGACCCATGCTCAAATTTAAGATGAAATATGAGGTCAATGGAAAGGGATATAAAAATCCTATAAATGCTACTTAGAGTGCTTGAGAAGACTATTATAGTAGATTTTACACTTCTTATATTGAAAGGAACAATCATGCAAACCTATGTTTCATGACAGAAACATCTGAGGTATTTCATAATTCTTCTATACATAATGGTTATTATTCTTGGAATCAAAGTGAATCAAATTGTGAGGAAAATATGACTAAAGATGAACTATTTTAATACCATGGAATTCCTAATGATAACTTTAATTAACTAAATGATAAATATAAATTATTGAGAAGACAACATGATTTAAATGCCATTTATAAGTCTGATTTGGATATTGAGAAACAAAAATTTTATAAATTGTTAAAAAAAATCTGAACATAAATTATCAAATCATGTATTAAAAAGATATCTATATATGTTTACTACAGGTTGATATACCTTAACTCCATTTCTAGGGAATCAAATTAATCCAAAATACACAACTAGTCTAGGATATCCACTAGGACATAGAATAATTATTAAGAACCAATTTGTTTCAAAATCTGGACAGTTCACTGCTAGATCATGCTATGGACCATCTATGGAAAAACCATTTTCTAAGGGACATAACAATGTGTTCATGTTGTGAAACATATCTGTTGATAATAAGAAACCTATGAGACAAATACGGGTCCCCAATGTTTTACATGCTAACCTTTCTGGACCCAAGAAAATATGGGTACCAAAGTTACCATATACATAATCTGTTTTCCAAGAAATTTGTTTAAATAACTCTTGTAATACCCTATGGTACATTTATAGTGGATTTTCAAGACTTATGACATGATACTATTCATGATTCAAGAGCCTAATTAAGGATGATGTTGGACATGTTACATTTGGTGATAATGTTAAAGGGAATATCAGCGTGTTAGGCTAAAATGGTAACCCTAATAATATAGTAATTTCAAAAGTACATTTTGATGCAGGGTTAAAATATATTCTTCCGAGTATATCTTAGTTTTGTGATGATGGTTTCGTATTTATGTTTGGAAATGATGCATAAAATGTTTTTTATTGTATAAATGATTTAATATTCACTTTTCTTATAAATGAGAATGTATATGCAGTTTATTTACAATCATTATCAAAGAAAAATGTTTATTGTTTAAATGATTTTGTTAAGGAATTCTGGTTATTTCACACAAGATTAGGACATTTCAATTTGCACTCACTTAGGAAACTAACTATGAATGGTTTGGTAAGAGACTTACCTAAGTTGGAATTCCCACATAACAAATTTTCTAATCCTTTTCTAAAAGGAAAACAACACAATGGTTCCTTCAAACCAATGAAATATGTTTTACAATTTAAAACTGATTGAGATGGGATCATGGCATTGAGTTTGACAATATATATTTTTAGTATTTTTTCTCACAAAATGGCTATTATCACAATTTCTTTACTCATGTAACACCTCAAAAAAATGGAGTTGTAGAAAGAAGTACTAGGATGCATCAAGTGATTTCCCAGACTATGCTAAATGAGTATAACCTACCTATCTATTTTCGGGACAAAGCTTTTAATACAGGTTATTACATCATCAATAGAGTCTTAATAATAATTTTTATTCAAAAAACCCTTTATGAGATATGGAATAATTGGATGCCAAAGGGTAATTAATTTATAGTTTTTTTGTTTCAAAGTCTTTATCCTTAAAACTAAGGATAATCATGATAAATTTTCATCCAAGAGTGTTGAAGGAATTTTCATAGGATACTAAATATCTAGTAAAGATTAAGGAGTATTCAATAAGAGAACCAAATGTGTCGAAGAATCAGTTCATGTAAAATTTGATGAGGCTGATCCACGTGAACCTGAAACCTATCTTGAATATTTTAAAGAATATATGTCAATCATGGACCTTAATGATAAAAATTGTGAACACCCAGTAAAAACAACTAGTTCTAGAAATTTAACAAAATCAGAACCTATTGAATCTAAACCAATAGAAAATCATGAGAATTCTAGTACAACCTTTCATAGAGGCATTATAACTCTCAAAAACCATCCTTTAGATACTGTGGAAGGTGTTCAAAATAGAGGGACACAAACTAGAGCTTCTTTGAGAAACCAGGTTGAACATCAAGCTTTTCTTTCACAGTATGAACCAAAAAATATTAATGATGCTATGAATGATGAATTTTGGGTGATATTTATGCAAGAAGAATTAAATCATTTTGAAAGATAAATTTTTTGGAATTATTAGAAATCATAAAGACACTTTTTCCTTATACATTAAATGAGTGTTTTGAAATAATTTTGATGAATATGGAAACATAGTTAGAAACTAGGCAAGACTAGTTTCACAAGGACATAGTCACGAAGAATGAATAAACTATGGGGAATCCTTTTCACCTATATCTTGACCAGAGGACATTAGGATGCTTAGTTCTTATGTAGCTCCTCCAATTTTCAGACATTATCAAATGGATGTAAAAAGGTGAATTTCTAAATAGGTACATAGTTAGGGATGTATGTGTTGAAAAACCCCTAGTTTTACAAATCCTCATTTTCAAATCATAAATTTAAATTTTATAAAGCTTTATATGGTCCAAAACAAGCACATAGAGCTTGGTATGATAGACATAGTTCTTTTCTTATTTCAAAAGGTTATTCTAAAGGAATATCATATCCTAATCTTATTATTAAAAGGTCTTCCAAAGATGTTTCAATGGTACAAATTTATATAGATGAAATTTTTTTTGGATCGTTTAAAAATTATTTATGTACTTATTTTTCAAAAATGATGCAAGATGAATTTGAAATTAGTTTAATGGGGAAACTAAAATGTATCCTTGAATTTAATTTTTTCAAAATAAAAATGTAAATGTTTTAAATCAAATTAAATATACTAAGGATCTTTTGAAACATTTTGGTTTGGATTGTAATAATGGTTGTGATACAACTATGAGTACCACTTGTATGTTGGATGCTGATGAAACAAGTATACTAGTGGAACAAACCAATTACAGAGGGAGGATAAAGAGTTTGTTCTACCATACTTCCATCCGACTAGATATTCTATTCATTGTATTCATGTGTGCTTGTTTTCAGGCCAATCCAAAAGAATATCATTTAACTTCTGTTAAAAGTATTTGTAAATATCTCAAGTATACTACGAACATAGTAATATTTTATCCAAGAGGGAAATCATTTGATTTAATAATTTATTCATATTTTGACGATTCTATTTGTAATTTATATATAAATATAACTTCTCCAACATATCACATTTTGGGAAATTCACTAGTATTATGGTGTAGTAATAAATAGAATTATGATACATTATCCACTACTAAAATAGAATATATAGCTACTGATAGTTGTTTTTCACACATTATGTAGTTGAAATACACTTTTCTAGACTATGGATATCAATTCAAACATTTCTTTAAAAACTATGATAATTAAAGTGAAATTAACATCTCTAAACATCCAGTATCTCAAGATTGGACAACGTATATTTTTGTGAGAAAACACTTCATTAGAGATCCTTATCAAAGGGGTGATATCACAATAGAATTCATTAAAACTGAACATCAATTAGATTATATATTCACAAAGCCATAGAATTTTGAGTGGTTAAATTACTTCAAACATGAGTGAGGTATGATAAACAGAAAAAATAAGACCTCACCTATAGAACTCACCAATAAGAACTCACTATTAGACTTCACTGAAAACAAATCACCATTAGAACTCACTAATAAGACCTCACCACTAGACCTCACTGATAAGACCTCACTGTTAGATCTTGTCGATAATACCACACTGTTAAACATCACCGATAAGACCTCAACGTTAGACATCACCGATAAGTCCTCACCTTTATACCTCACTGATAAGACCCCACTGTAAGGACCTCACCATTGGACATCATCGTTGGACCTCACCATTGGCACCTTACCTATTGCCGACCTTTCTGGGACTTCACATTTATCTATCAAAATATGAAATGTTTTTATTCTTTTTTTCTTAATTTGTTTATTCAATCCCTAAATGATAAAAATAAACTGAATCCCCACATTTTTATCCACTTCAATCTTATCTATAGATTATTTCTCCATATTCATGGAACATAACCTTATGCTGAAATTCTCAAACCGCTCCAGATTACCATGGAAAGACTAAAGACACCGATGGTTGGTGATGAAGGAGATGTGCCAAACCCTAAGACACCATAAGCCAGATCTAGTAGTGGAAGCACAGCTATGGTGAAGCTGATCAATCATCATTTTTCGAAGAGGGAAATAACGGTATAAAATGAATTATGTTTGGAATGTCTATTATCAAGAAAGTCTCTGATGTTGAAGGCACTCGAAGCTCATGATTTTGTAGAATGTTTTGCAAATAATAGTGGACCATACTAACTGAATCTAGTGAATTAATGTTATGAGTCTATTATGTTCAAGCAGTCTGAGGATGATAATAGAATATATTCAAAGGTAAATGGAGTAATTTTGAGATTGTCATACGTTTAGTGGGATGAATTTTTAAGAGTCCCATGTGATCTCATTTTTGATTACTACTCTAGAGTGGTTCCTACCACTAGTGATTATTTCTTCAATGAAGAGGCTCTGGCTGAGCTGACAGGGAATGGAATCCATAGAAAGGTGATTGATGCTAAAATGGAAGGAGAAAACATGTTTCTTCTTAAACTTGTTCAACATGTTTTGAGTCATAGGAGAGGAAACTTTTCCACCATGAGGTATCATGATATATTTCAATTTTATCTATCATATCATGGACAGAGTATAATTCATTGTAGCTTTTTGATGATTAAGTTAGAGGATATGACTATGAAAAGTTCAAAATAAAATTATTTGTTTCATTCCCAGTTGATATTCTTGATTTTGACGGTGTAAGGTGATGCTGGAAATAAGGAAGAAATTTTAGTTGTAAGGGACCAATTTTGTATTACCAAAATTATTTTCATGTTTACAAAGATAAGCTGGAATCCTTGTAAAAGAAAATCAGTGAATGATGAGGCTAAAGTATATGAGGAATTAAATGATGTTACCAATCAAACTATGAAAAAGAATAATATAGATCCATGTTTAATGCTTGATAAAGTGGATCCAGTATACTCAGTTGAAGAAGATGAGTTTGCTGTTATGTATGTAAAAGAGGATTATCTTATAAATGATATGAGTGATCCTGACCTTCCCTCAAGTACTCATACCAATGTTGTATCCTTTGGTGAGCCTATCCCACCAAAGAGATTTCCCAAAAGAGAGGTTGTCCTATGGGAAAAAGATCATGAGGAAACTAGTGAATAAGAAAAGGAAGAAAATGTCTTAGAAGACATTACTTTTGGAAAGACCTTAGAGGAGGAGGATGAATCTGACACTGATCTGGAGGAATTTGATACATCTATTTATGAATGTGCATCAGAATTATTTAGTATCAATCCCTTCATAGGATATACAATAGTGGTAAAGAGTGAAGAGGATGGAAATGTTGAATCTATTGGAGCTGAAATTTCTATGGTTGTGGTTGAATATTCTATAGAAGAAGTATATGTGGACTCTCATGTTGTTGCAGCTGATCAATGAGGTATGGAAGAGGTAAATATAAATGACCAAATTAATCGTCCATGTGAGGTGGAGGAACCTATTTCCACGGGATTAGTTTTTTTCTCCTGGAATAGAGGATTGTTCAGAAGATCTTGGATGTGTGGTTTGATCTTAGACTATGGGGCTCTAAAGATGACAAGACTATCATAATCCCTCCAATTACATATATTTCAGAGACCACTATTCTGCAGCATTTATTTCTTTTACCTCAAGATTTTGTGAAGAAATATGATAAAGAATCATTAAAATCATATTTGAAGAGACACTTTGATAAGAGGTTTTTTGGGATAGATAGAATATTGGCTCTGAATTGAGAAGTTGTGGCATCATCCTTTTAAAGATTAATCTTTACTTTTTCACTCCAACCTACTACATAATGTAAAGGAATTCCAAAATCAAGTCAAAACCTTGGTATTATCTATGGAGTTTCTAAAACAGTCAATTTTGAGTTTAGATTCATATATGACCTCAATATCTAAAGTGGAAAAAAGACCATAAGTTTGTTATGAGTTTCATTCAGTAAATGATCACTATGTTTGAGGAATTTAAGAATTCTATGGAGACACATGTGAGTGGTCAGAATGAATATGTGAAGAGGTTGATTGGTGTTCTGACTAAGTATTTTAAAGAAATGGTATCTTTTACAAGAAAACATCTGGGTGCATCTTCTTCCTTTTCAGCCTCTCATCTTGTTGATCTAGAGGCATTAAGGTCAATTCTTAGAGAAGAAGTGGAGAAGTTCACTGGTGCATGTACCTCAGACCCTCAGTCTATGACTCGGGGCATTTACAGTAACAAATACATTCATTAGATTTTAGGATATTACATAAGGGAGGCTTCTCATGATCATAATACATCAACGAGAATGTTTATTTCTATTATAAAAGGGTGTACACTAAGTATCTGATGGATGGTCATTTCAAGATGCTGTTCGAAAACATGAGGATCCCACCCTCACTCAGGCTTTTAAGGATCATGTTATCAGGCTTATATAATTGAATCCAACCTTGGATAAATTCTTGGAGAATAAGGATGATTTTATCTCATCAATGGAAATAGGAGGAAACAACATTATGGATTTTAGGAATCTACTTTAAACCTTACTCCATGTGGATTGCACTCCTTTTAATGTTCCTCCAAAATTATCTATTTCCTCAGCCTCTTCAGGATCTCCCAGTGTTGTCCCTTTGATGACTCCTACACAGGATATTAGCATCTTGACTCTTATGATTCCTCATAGATCTACTAATTATTAGTCTACTGGTGCCTCAATTAAAGCTCCTCTAACCATGCTCACTACCATCCCTAGGGCTATAACTCCATATTTTGAACCTACCTCCTTAGCTTCCAAAGCCAAAGCTCCATTGGACATTTCAGATGTGCATTGAATGTGGGATGTCTTAGTTGATAGGGATATTTGTAATATTTTTTTATATTGTACTCTTGCTTCATTAATATAGAAAGATTTGTTTGTCTCTTTTTTCCTTTCATTCTTTTTTAAAATCATAAAGGGGGTGGGGGAGATTAAGAGCCTATATTCTTGGATATATATTTTCTACAATAAACCTGGTTTAATTTTATACTATTTCATGTCCTGATACATATTATAGGTATACTCACAACACTGATGAAATTAGAAAATGTTCCGAACTCTGATTCAATAATACATAAATTTAATATTTCATTAACATAATTTGTGATTATCAAAAAGGGGGAGATTGTTGGACTCATCTATTTTAATAATCCCAAATCATGTTTCTTTTATCTGATAATCATGTTTCATTAATATTATTTGTTTTTAACAAGTAATAACTATTTATTTTTTTAATCTTTCTGCTCTCTCGTTTAAATATGGCAGTGCAAAATTTCTCTTTATAAAAGTTCACTGATAGAGGATATAGATAGAAGGTAACCGATGGTGGTTACCATTGAGGAAACTCACCACTGAGCTATCAATGTAATGTCATTCCTACGAGTTTATCGCTCAAAGGCTATTAATGTAATGGTACTGCTGAAGGATAGCACTGAAGGCTATAAATTGAGGCTACTATTGGGAAGGCTACCCTTCCCATCCTACCGATACCCACTATTATACATTATACTTTTTCAATTTCTTAAGATTATTTTAACGATCGTATTTGGTAACTTTAATGCTTCTGACATTAATTAATGCTGATTGCATACATATCAAGAGACTGTATCTGGAGACTGTATGAGGTACGAGGAAGATCACACTTGGTTTTCTTATTCATATTTTTGGACCTCAAATATAAAATAGAAGGCCAAGGAACAAAGAAAGAGGATTCCAGAGAGAGAGTCATTTCAGGATGGATTCAAAGAACCAAGGGAACACACCGGCTTTTACATTGTGAATCCAAGTGATTCAAGATGATCATTTTGGGAGAAAAAAATCTTGACTACTTTTGGTGGATCATGAAATATATCTAAAACTATGATGTTTAACTCTCAGTACCAGGAAGCTAGAACCTGGAGTTGCAGCACTCTGTTTTGGAGAAAACATCTAGAGAAACACTAAAATTGAAATTTCTTCACTACAAGGAGTCAGGAGCTGAACTACTAACACATATATCATTATAAACACAATATTTATAATATTTGATCTATTTTTTTATATTAAATCATTGATAAGTGTGTGTTTATTAATTATACAAATTATCCCCTCTACTTTAACTAGAGGATACTGAGAATCCTCACATCAAAATTTAATTACACATTGTTTCCAACATGTAACTATGGAAGAGGTCGTGCGTGATCTGGAGTGTTTGTTTTTCTCATGATGATATATGGTAGTGGGTGGGAGCCCTAGAAAGTTATTGAAAAATTTTGTAAAGCCTGATATAGTCTCTGTATCATGTTTAGTATTAATATAAACTACTTGATGGCAGGTGATCACCAAGTGGGGATGATTAAGTCTCTTCTTAAGACTGATCCTCTTCGTTAATTCTTCTGTGTACTATATTTTGTAATACTCTATTTTACCTTTTTCTATTGCTCATAATTTCAGAAATATAAATTTATTTTACATTAACCCTGATAGTTAGTTCTAGATAGAGTGTTTATGTGTTTAATTCAGTAAACATGTTTCATAATTTGAATAAGTGTTTTACACTTATTCAACTAAAGACTAATCACCCATTGAGAACCTTGTTGACCAACTAAAAATTTAAATCTAAATTTTTTTAACTAACTGAGTTGTATCCAAATTAGGGTATCTTTATCATAATGTTTCTAACCAAAATTTTAATTTGGAACTAAATTCACACCCTCTTCATTTTCCCCTCCGACCAACAGAAGGTTTTCTTTTAGGTTTATGGCCTTAATTAAAATTTAAGTTTTACAAGTATAGAAATAAGATTTAGTAAAATTAATTTCATATTATAATTGATAACAATAAATATAATTTTATATTCTGAATATAATTTTTGGTCATATTGAATAGTTGAAACATAAAAATTTTGTTACTATAATTAAGGATAACAGGGTCTGACTGGGGGATAAATGATAGAATAAGGGTTGTATTGGAAATGGAAATCTTTAAATTGTTATTTTTCTATTTCAACCTCATTATATCCTTTAAAAAAATTATTATTATTTTCACCAGAGAACACATCCACAAGATGCATCTAGTTCTACGATATATGATCCAAAAGTAGAGCATGTTTTGAAAGCGTTGATTTTACTAGTCGTGGAGCCTGAATATAGTAATGGATTAGATGTTATTGTTGTTCAATGGTTGGATGAAAATATTGTTTAAGGATATCCCTCAGAAACCCCCCTGAGTTATTGATGGAAGGCTTTGTGAGCCCAACAAGCTCCAAGACCACTGCAATGTAGTGATGGAAGGCATTGCAAGTCCAACAATCCCCACACCTTTTCACGAATATCAACATTACTTCGTGGAGTGCTTCCTAGAATTTTGAAACCCCCATGACTCTAAATATCCCCCTCATTCCTTTATTTGGATGGATATTCTTCCAGTTATTACCATGGTTATCTTGCGTAATGGATCCCCCATGCTCCAAAAAATCTCTATTATGTTATCAAGAGCCTCCACCACAAGTAGAGATTCCTATCACGAAGGCCTATACCCTTCACGAAAGAATAATGCCCTCTAAGGAACATGTGAATTAATGAATCATTCATCATTTTGCTAGAACTCCCCATATGAATATGGGAATCCATCATGAGACACTATTCTCCATGAAGCTCTATCCTTCATGAGACCCTAAGCTCCAAAAATATCCATTCATCACGAGACCCTGATCTCTATAAATATCCTTCACAATTCTCAATCCATCATGAAGATCATACATTTTCATCCACCAGTCCATAACAATTGGTGATTTATTCCACACCCCTACAAGCAATGAGTGAAATGATGTTGTCCCTATGCTATTGGATTGTGCCATCACTACCATCACTGACCACACAGAAAATTCATAAGTCACACTGTGAACATTTCAGGATCATTCGACCCCATTTCATATTTCTCCCCCTATAAAATACCTTCTTTAATTCAAGGAAAACCATGTTTTGAGACACTACTCATTACTCGATGAAACACCTGAGTTGAAATACTACTCATTGTCCCTTTCAACTATTTTGAGTTATGGTCCTCATCTTCAATTCCCTAAGTACCATGAGTGTAGAGATTCCATAAGAAACTACTCAATCCTCATCACATATCTCCAAAGCTGGGATGAAATATAAAGGGATTCTCTTTCATATGTCCAATTCAATCATGTCTAGGAATATGTTTCCTAGTAGTCCTCATAGTATGAATATAAAATGCAGTTACCCAATATAAAAAACATATAATTCTTATTGCTCTACACAACAGATGCCTTATGCAGCATGAATAAGATTCCATTATTCCTCACTACATGACATTAAACTATGAAATGCCCTCTTATTAAAGTATAAGATACATTATTCATAAAGCATAATATATCTCATCATGAAGATAATAATAAACAATATTACTGGACTCCTGTTAAGGTGAAAGAAAATTTTTTTAACCTCAACCTTTCATCATATCAAGACTCCCTCATGGACTAACATAAGGAAGAAACCCAATAATCTTCAATGAATAAGCCATATCAAACATTTCTTCACCTTATAGGCGCCCAATAATATTCCCCATGTAAGCCCCATTCACCATTATTGATATATAGTGGCACTTGAGTAGATTCCATGCATATACCCCATACTATCTCTCATTTCCATGCCTCTCACAACATGACTGTTAGGTTTTCTACTTTCTCTTATTTATCACATTGATCACGACTAACATTGATTTAGGAGTTTGTAGGGACCAAGACACATATCCATCCTTCTGGTTTGTTCCTCTATATAATCCCCAAAAACAACCACATGGTCTACATTAATGTATATATCCCCAACATATCTAATGGGGAGCCATCCAGTAATAATCCCCATCATGCCCCTATCACTCGGTAAGCTTCTATGGGTAAGCCCCATTCACTTTTTCCACTCAAAAAGGCATTGTGGCTTCCCTTATGTGTAATTCAAATTGCTTTTCAAACTACATAGGATTTGATCTTTATATTATACATAGGTTATGTAGAATTACTCATTTAGTTTTAATTCAATCCAAATGTAAACATTAGTGACCCCTTCTATGGGTGGGCCCTCCCGGATCCACCTCCATCGTTGTCCAGATCATACATTGTAACATCGAGACCCTATTTTCCAAAAATGGTGCATTAAATTATTATATGGGAATGATTACCAGAAAGTAGAATCCCAACTGTATGATTAGTTTAGTTGTTTTAGAAAAAAAAATATATACATATGTCAAAAATTACATCTGGAAAATATATACAATATAGAATTTTCTTTATAAAATCCATAACTCATATATTATTATAGAAAGGAATTCATAATATTCCTCTTCCCATACTAGGGAAAATAAAACATAAGGAATGTGTGATCTCCCATTCTTAGTATGGGTAATAAATAAAACATCATATATAATAAACATAAACATTAGTAATGATGAAAAACTAAAAACACATTCCTTTAAAATAAACTAGAGAAATACAGGATGATTAAAAACGGATTAAATGATACCATAATAAAAAATTACCTTGGATGTTCTACAAGTCGAATAATCACATTGAATATCCATTACTAATATCATAATGAGGTAACTCATATGACATAAATTTGAATCAAACCATTAAGGCCCTAGACAGAGACATCTAAACATGATTGAGGCCTCTAACAAAACCATATCTAAAAACTAGAAAGGCATTAGCCATGTCCGTATCTATTTTTCTTGTGAGACCTAATGATGCATCGAGGGGATAGGGAAGGAAACACAGATAAAATATTAAGTTTAATTCATTCCTAATATGAATGGGGTTAAACATGAACAGCATATACATTATTAATGAAAATAACATTCCCCAATCTGTAAACATAATCGCTTATAATTCTGAGTAATATGTTTAATGGTGTTAAAATAGAACACCCACAATCAACATCATCATAAACCATTTAATAAAATAAATTGGATTATATAATAAAATATTAATCCCAATTAGATATAACAATCAGCAAGTGTGTTGAAATAGATGAAAATACTCTTATAAAATCATTGATTCATTGTTGATAGAAATACTCTTTTGCATTAAAATGAAGAGTTATTTTAGAAAAATCATTTTATAAAACCATAATTTAACTAAAATATTTTTTTCAAATAAATTTTGTGATTTTATAAAAATAAGTGTGTTTTAAAATAGAATATATATTATACTTGAAACTAGGTAAGAATTAATATGTTCCCTTGAATTGGGATTGTTTATCGAGAAGAATTTTTGAATGATCCTATTAAAACTTGTATATACCCATAAAATAAAGAATGATTTTGATTTTTAATCATATATTAATCATTAAAATATAATTTATGAGGAGAGAATAATTATTATTATTAATTTCATTGGGGTAAGTATAGAATAAGAGTAACTCAAAAGAAAAAGGGAGTTCATGTAGAAACTCATACCTTATATCTGAATCATTTCTTCATTTGACCATAAAATCCAAGAAAATTAAATTAAATCCATTAATTTTTTATTTAAGAAACATTTATACATTTATTTGATTTTATATAATATTATTATGTTAATTTATGGCCTTTTAATGAGTTATAATATACAAATTTATCTCTTGGGAGCATTTGTTTCCATGGTTTTCACATTCGGTATACATGTATATTTGTATATAAGTTCACCTGGAATATATATAATTAACTAGAATTTAATTTATATAATACTAATTGACATAAATATGTGTAAATGATTATAATTTTTAATTTTTTTACTTTTTATAAGGATGAACCATTAGATAAATCATTAATGATTTTCTTTGAGATTATTTTTCTTGTATTTCAATCATCCTGAACAAGTTTTGTTGTATGAATTTATATTATATATATATAAAGGATAAAAAACTAAAAATAATAAATAACTATTTTTTATAATATATTTTGATAATATAATTGGATTCATGGTCATCCTTGATGGTGAAATTGAAGAATGAAGGTTCGTAGTCCACAAAGGTTGTAAATTGGTACCTCCTGGATGATGATTTCATTTTAAATATAAAAGAAAGTGAGATAGTATATTTAAGAAGGATATTAGATAAACATGATATCATTATAGTATACATATTATACTAGATTTAGCATGATAATTCTGATATAAGAGGTCAGTAGAGACTAAGAAAATAAAATAAATTGAAATGAAATTAAATGAAAAAGGAAGGGTATTTACCTATTAAAGTATCATCCTTGAGACACTAGTTAAGGAAAGGTTTTGTGGTATATTTTGAAATAGAAATAGCTCAAGGATGTAGGTGAGACATTGGGAGAGGATATGGGTAGAAATTTAATATTCTTCAAGGCTTTGAGGAGTAAGGAGAAGAGGGGTGTGAGTAGGTATTATAGTGGATGTGAGGGGTCTGGGTTCCTAGTTTGTTTTATTAATAAAAAAACTATTTTCATAAGACGATGAATAGTTTTAGAATTAACATCAAATATAACAAAATAATGAAGAAATGTTTTATACTATGGTGCTTACATCATTCATGACTCCTGGAATAGTTTATTTGTCTTATAATGTATTTATACCATAAATTCTATATTTTATTATTCAACAAAAAATCATGTATTATAGAAAAATACCTAAAATTCATCATAACCATTTTTTACATGTAGAACTTAATAATAGACTCAAGTTTATAAAAAAATTAATTTTTTTCTATATATGTGAAATTTAATTTTGAAATAAAATCATTACTTACTCAAAAAATACCTATTTTAAATTTAAAACTGATTTTATAACTCTTTGAAAAATTAAATAATGTCACATAAAATTATCTTCAAAGAATATGACAAAAAAATATTGATTTATGAATCAATTATATGAAAAGTAATATCCTTTTAAATAATTTTATTAAATATAAAAATGTTATTAAATATATATGACTCAAACAAATACCAACACGTAATTAAATTTTTTTATAATATTCATTTATATACTATATGATATAATTATATCATAAATTAACATATGAGATGCGTAATTTTTAATTATACTTACATGAGTGTGGTTATTATTTATTTGGCTAATATTCTATTCGTAAGAGTTGTATTACTATTTTTAAGGGAAAGTTACTATTTCATAGGTATATGTATCTTGTCCTCAAGAAATACCACTTATTTCATATCTTCTTCATTTATTATTTTTATATTATGTTCTATAAGTGATTTTATGTGATATATACTATATGAAATAAACATTAAAAGGGAAATTTCATTGATATGATTATGGGTCAGTACATTCTCCCTTCATAAAAAAATTCCATACTTTAAATTTCATATTTTCACCCAAAAAAATATTTTTTTGTTATTAATCAAGAGTTCCTCAGGCTCCCATGTCACATCTCTAATTTTATGACTATTTCAATAGAACATTTACCAGCTGAGTTCTCGGATTCCACAACACCTATTCATTATTATCCAGAATCTCGATAATCTCTTTATAATAAGATAAGATATGTTCTAAATATATTCCTTCTTATGTGAGTACATGTGTTGGGTCTAAATATACTTTCCCATAAGGATATGTGGAACACATTATTTTATTTTTAAAATATTGGCGGCATTGCTAAAAGATATTCTATAACTCCAATTGTCTATAGAATTTCCAAAGGTCCAGTGAGACTGTGGATCAGTTTTATTTTCCTTCTAAATCATATAACACTATTCTGTGGAGATAAATTCATGAAAACATGATTTCAATCTTGAAATTAAAAATCCATCATTCTATTATCAGCATAACACATCTTCCCACATTGAGCTACATTGATACGAGTTTAAATATTATTTACCTTCGTTGTTTTTTCCTCCACAAGATTTGGGCCCACAAGCTTCCTTTCACCAACTTCATCCAAAACATTTGGTGTACATCGTCTCCTTTCGTACAATGCTTCATATTGTTCCAATTGAATACTATAATGGAAACTATTGTTCTAATAAAACTCCACCCCAGGTAAATACTAATCCCACATACCATGAATGTAATGAGAATAAGATCTCAACATTTATTCTAATTCTTGTATCATCCTTTATGACTACCCATCAGTTTGAGGTTTATAAGAAGTACTCAAATAAAGGTCAGTATCTAATGTTTTCTTAATAAATTTATAGAATCATTATGTAAACTATGAATGACCATCAAACATAACGCATAACGATTCTCCATGATGTCTTAAAAATTATTTAATATAGATTCATGCTAGGTTATCTTGTGGAAAATACTCCCTTATAGTGTGGAAATGTGAAGAATTGGTAAGTCGATTCACAATTACCAATATTGCATCATTCATTCTGGGAGTTTTTGGTAACACAATTGAAAAACACATAGAGATGTCATCCAATTTACATCTAGGAATAATAAGAGGTTGTATGAATCCTATAAGATGTTTTCTTTCATCCTTCATCTGTTGAATGACTAAACATACTTATACATAATCAAAAATATCCCTATTCATGTTATCCAACCCAAAATGTTTCATGAAATCACTATACATCATTATGATACAATGGTGTATAAAGAACTTCAAACTACGGGAATCATCTAATAACTCCATTTTTTGATTAGGGATAGATGGAACACATAATCCCCTACAAAATTTATAAATTTCATCCTCATACACAATGTTTATCAACTTCCCATCATTCACATCTTTAATTTTATTTTTAATATTTTCATCATTAGGATGATAAAATATAAATCATTCCAATAATGATAGTTTTCCTTACAATTTTAAATGTTACGATGTCTTACCTTTTTTGAAAATTACTATTTCTATATTTACTACATCTATGAACACATTATTTCTTTGAATCCTCATTTTTGAACACCATAATCCATCCTGGTCAGTGCAACAATTACCTTATTTTTCTTTCCTAGGTGTAGAATATGTACCAATTGAAATCCTTGGGAATATAGAGCCATCTCATTTTCCTCATTTTGAGTTCTTTCTGTGAGATGATATATTTCAAGATCATTTGATTCGTATATATCTCACATATTTTACCATAGAGATAGTGTCTCCATATATTTCAAGAAAATATTACATGTTATAACTCTAGATCAGGAGTTGGATAAATCGATAAATTAATTTTTAGCTTACGTGATGAATATAAAAATACTCTACCATTCTAGATAAGGACACAACCAATTCATTTCATTGATGCATCAATATAAATCACAAATAAACCATTTCTGGGTGGAATATTCAGGAATTGATAATTCACTAATATAATCTTCAATTCATCAAAAAATTCTTCAAATTCTTTTGTCCATAGTAACCTAACCCTTTATGAGTATTCTTGGGTAACAGGTTGGATAATACAGTGATGTTATGAATGAAATGATGATAATAAAATGTTAAAATAATAAAACTATATACCACAGTTCTGTTCATTGGGGTAGGAAATTTATGAACCACCTTTTTCTTCACTTGATCAATAGAGATTCCATCCATAGAGACAATATGTCCTCAAAAACAAATTTATTGAAGCCAAAAATAAAACTTTCTAAACATCGCATAAAATTCATTTCTTTTAAGTGTCTTCAAGAATAATCTACAAGTGATTCTCATGGTCTTCAGATATTTTGGATGAAACCAAGATATAATCAATAAATACCAATACAGGCATCAAGATATTCCTTGAAATATCTATTCATAAGTTCCATGAAAATATAGGGTGAATTTTTCTGTCCAATAGGTATTAATATAAACTCATAATTCACGTACCTAGTTTTAAATTTTGTATTTTGAATATCTTCTTTCTTCGCATGAAACTGATGATATCTAGACCGAAGGTCAATCTTATAGTAATATTGTGATCCCTAAAGTTGATAAAATAAATCATTATTGTGTGGAAGATGATATTTGTAACTTATCATAATTGAATTTATCTCCCTATAGTCAATTCACAACCTCATAGATCCATATTTTATCTTAACGAATAGAATTGGGGCTCCCCATGGAGAAACACTATAGAAAACAAATCCTTTATCTCACAATTACTCTAGTTGTTTTCCCAGTTGTACTAATTCCATTTTGGACATTCAATATAGTGTCTATGATAGATAGATTGAATAAGTAATTAAATAAATAGACATCTTAACATTTTTAATAGAGGATTTCTAGGTAAATCCCCTCAAAAATGAGAAATATTTTCATTCGCAATATGTCCATTATCAATTTGATGATTTTATTCCTCCTCCATTGTGTTTTGAATCAATTACCACCACTAATTTGTATATCCTAAAATATGATAAATTTTTATTTTTTTTAATGTTTGGGGTTGAAGCCTCATTTTATTATTTAATGCAAAGACCTCTTTTAGACAGGGTAGAGGGAGACCCATTACATATCCTGAAGGTCCAAGTCCAAGTGGCCTGAATACTAGGCTTGAAAGACAATTTTTTGGCCCAAAGAACCCCTTAGTGAATAGTACTGCTACAGTACTCGGGCTGCTATAGTACCATCACTGCTATAGTTCTAGTTACAGTGCCTCTTCCGCTACAGTGTCGCCACCGCTATAGTTCCGGCACTGATGTAGTACTACTATAGTACCCTGCTACAATACTGTAGTAGTACCCTCAGAAATTAGTCCCTTCATGGATTTTATCCTTGTTCTTTTGGATGCCAAGCAGGAGGGTACAGGCTCGTTGGCATATAATAAATTTTCATTCTCAATTTCGTTACTCCCTATTGTAGATTAGGATACTACATATGGGTAAAGTCATTTTTTATAACCTAATTATGTTTTCCTAGTATAGTTATATGTTTCTTAGAATCATTCATAGCTTTATAACCAACATCATTACCTTTCAAAGGAGAAAAATCCCTACATTGGATAATCACATTTGAGTAGTTTATATTCCTTCTACTAGGTAACATTTTTAAATAATGTCATACACTATATTAGTTTATGAATCATAATGAATAATTTTTACAAATAAAATAATTTTCACAAATTGAAATACCTTTCATAGTTGTTCTCATAATCATAAACATGGGTTCTTTGAGGAAAAAACATTTAAATCCTTCATAATGGTATATATAAAATGTGAATAATCCTAAGAATACCCCAGAAAAGTGTCAGACCAAGGGCATAGTAAGGCTTGCGGTCGTCTACCAAGTTATCCTGTGTTAGGCATGGAAAACCATGTCATAGTTGTTACTCCATCGTAAATCTATTCCAGAACCACATCCACTTGTAATATCCAAGTAGGGATGTATATCTTGGAAGATCCACATAATAACTTGATTACCAAAATTATATCATGTTCTTGAATTCTTATTCTCAATGCCTATATTGGGGTTTGATTCCCTAATTTATTCTTTCGAAATCTTGTTCCCATGTTTTCCACCAATCTTCCCTTGATACCAACTGTAACACCCCAAACCTAGTTACCCAGAGCCGGTGCATTATTTTATTACATTGTCATGAATAAAATAATATTTTATCCAGAAGTTCAAATTAGTTTAGTAGTATTGGGGAAAAAGATATATACATATGATAAATTTTACAACTTGAATATAAATACATTATAGAAATGCTTTTAGAACATTCATAACTCCTATATTATTCTTGAAAGTCATTCATACTATTCAACAATGCATCCATCTAAAAATTAAACATAAGAAAGGAGATAGCTCAAATGGACAGTAAGGGTATGAAATGAATTAGAAGATATCATAAACATAATAATTAGTCATGATGATTTACTAAAAACACATGAATTTAATATAAATATGAGCATAATATAAAAGGAATAAAACTGAATAAATGATGACATAATAAAATAAAACCATGGATATTCTTGTAGTTTAATAATCACATAGAATATGAATTAAAAATATCATAATAAGGATATTAATTTTATAGACATTTTAATCATTCCATCAAGGCCTCCTTTAAGACATCTAAAAATGATTGAGTCCTCTGCCAAAACCATATCTTAAAACGGGAAAGGCCTCAGCCAAGTATGTATCTATTTGTCTCAATTGACCTAAAGATGCATCAAATAGCAATGGTGGGCCCAAAAAATACCTTATTATGTCAAATTCCTTCCTTATATTAATTATGTAAACCATAAACAACATATATATTAGAAATGAAAATAACTTTCCCCAATATGTTAGCATAAACACTAACTAGTCTGAGTAATAAGTTGAATGGTATCAAAATCAAACATCTATTTTCAAACTGATCATAAAGAAATTAATAAAACATGGTTGATGATATAAAAAATTATGTATCCTAATTAAGCATTATAATCAAAAAGAGTGTTGAAATAGATAAAAATACACATACAAAACCATTGTGTAATTCTTGAGAAAAATACTCATTTACTTTGAAAAGAAGAGTTCTTATTGAAAACATTTTCATTTAAACGAGAACATAACTAAGTTATTTTTTTCATAATAAAATTAATGATTTTATAAAAATATTGGTGTCTTATAAAATATTAAATAGTATACCTGAAAACAAGTAATAATTCGGGATGTTCCCTTGAGTCGAGCTTATTTATAGGGAAGAATTATTGAACGATCCTTTTAATGAATGTATCTACCCATACTTGAAAGAAGTATTATTATTTTTAGATATATATAGAACATTAACACAAAATATATGAGGATTAAATAAGAATAATTAATAATTTAATTTGGGTATGTTGATAAAAAGTGTAAACTAATAGAAAAGGAAGGTTCAGGTAAAAAAACATAAATTTTGCCTGAATGTATTCTTTACATGACCTTAATGTCCTAGAAAATCAAATTTAATTTAGAAATTAATTAATAATGAACCTTTTAAAAAAAAATCCATTTATTATTATTTTATTATATTCATTTATGTCTTTTTGGTGAGTTATACGATACAAATTTACCATGTGCGATAGTTTGTTTACATTGTATTCATGATAGGTATACTTGTATATGAGAATGTAAGTGCTTGTAGAATGAATATGAATCTCCAAAATTGAATTTATATATTATTAATTAAAAATAAAAATATTAAATGTTTATATATATCATTTGGTTATATGGTATGAAGATTAATCATTAAATAAGACATTAGTGATTTCTATTTTGATTTTTTTGGTGGTATTTCGATAATCTCAAACGTGTTTTATCATATGAATACATATTATGTATATATAGTGTCTAGATAACATTTCATAAGACATAATACATATTTTATAATATGTATCAATAATTTAAATGGTTTAATAACCATACTTGAAGGAGAAATTTTAGAATGAAGGTTCGTCATCAACAAATGTTGTAAAATAATCACATTTGAGACAATGATTTTGTATTAAAAATAAAAGAGAGTGATATAGTAGTATGAGGACAGATATTAAATTAACATGATATAATGACAATATATATATATGATACTATATTTATCATGATAATTTTTATAGAGGTGGTGATTAGAGACTACGAATGTAAAATAATTTGAATTGAAAATAAATGAAAAAGGAAGGGTATATACCTGTGGAAATATCCTCTTTGAGAACATCCATAATGGAAGGGGTGTAGGTGTTTTAGAAATAAAAAAAGGTCTATGATGTAGGGAGAGACTAGGGGAGGTTATTTGGGCAAGAAATTGGCATGATTAAAGGCTTATAAGAGTGAAGAGAATAGAGGGTGTGGGGGGCTTTTATAGTGGAGGAGAGGGGGGTTTCCTTTCAATTTTTATTAATAAGATTGCTATTTGGAACAAGACTATGAATAGTTAGAGAATTATCATCCAATATATAAATCTATTTAATAAATGTTCGATATTATGGTGATTAAATCATTCACAACTAAAGTAATAGTGTATTTAATTTATAATATATTTTATCGTAAATTATTGTATTTTACAATTCAAATAAAATTCTTCTGTTTTGGAAAAATATCAAAAAATAATTCAGAATTTTTATAGTCATGTATAATTAAAAAATGGACTCTATTTTATCATATTAATGTTATAAATATTTTAAATTTTATTTTATTATAAAATCATTATTTACTTGAAAATACATATTTTAAATTTAAAAATCATTTTACAACACTCTAAAAAAACAACCAAGGTCTCTTAAATTATCCTAATATCATAAGTAATCAAAAAATTTATTTAGTAATCCATTTTATGAAAATTATTCATCTTTTCAATAATTTTATTAATTATAAAAATGTAATTAAATATTTGTGACCCACAAAAAAACCAACACATAATTTATTATTTTTAAAATATTTATTTAATTTTATTATAATATAAGTGTATCTTAATTTCACATGTGATATGACTATATTTTATTTATACATACATGTGTGAGGTAACTATTCATTTTTCTGGTTTTCTATTCATAAGGCTCGTACTATTATTACTAAAGAAATGTTACTATTTCATCAGTATAGTTTATTAACCTATAAGAACACATATTATTTCATTTATTATTAATTTCTTATGTTTGTATTATGTTATATATGTGATTTTATCAGATATATACTATATTAAATAAAAAACATAATGGAATGATCATTGATATAATTCTAGGTCGTTATTGCCTTCATGGTGTGACATCCTCCCTTTATGGGACACATCACCTTATGTCTACTTTGATAGGGAATTATGACATAACCAATGATAAAATATTGTGATCTCTTCAAGGGATTTACCATCATGATGTGACATCATCCCCTTATTGGACACATCCCCTAGAATCCACCTCTAAACAATTTTCTGATCCATCCACCATCACCCATATTCATCCTGATTCTTGTCAGGGTGCCACATCACTATAAATTCTTGAAATATGTCCCCCTCAATTATTTGGGATGTGGTCCTTACCCAAGAACCATTCCCCTTTTCGAAACTACATGGAAATTGACAACTGTCTTCAAAATAGGGTACGTATGAAACCTCTTTGACATTCAAGTCCCAATCCATATATTCTATCTATTTATACTAAATTCACTCATCATCCAAAATATATGACATTAAACTGTATAAATTACCAGAAAATATGGGTTTTGATCCTTATTTTCTAATAAGGATATATAGGATGCCTATTTGAGTTTCAACCCCAATCAATAGTAAACATCAGTGCCCCTCCTATGGGATCACATCTCTTATCCACTCTTCATGGGATTCAGATCAGCTATTAGGCCTCTAACTATGTGTAATCCCTGACATGTCAAAGTGTTGTTATCGAGGCATAATCCCAAACAACATGTACCACTCATATGGCTATCTAACTATCATCAAATCCTAGCTTGTATATGGGTCACTTGCTATGTGAACTCCCCAATTCATGAAATCATTTTCTTAACTATATGGACATTGATCCTTGATTTCTATATAGGATACATATGACACCTCCCTGATGTTCAATCACAAAACCCATTTCCCATTCTGGTCTTTACACTAGGTTCTTATGTCATGGGAGGAAAATCACAAACCCAAGGTTCAATTTCCTTCAAGTCCATATACATGCACCCCTTTCCACATGATCTTTAATCCTAGGTGTCTCATCATCCCTTTTAGATAAAATATAGACATTGATTACCATCCACTAGGATATGTAGGAAGCAACATTAATGTTCCATCCCAACACCATCATCTTCATGTCGGTTCCATCTCACTCATTCCACCCACATCATATAAACATCTATCATCCATTCTAATTTTATCTTGGGTCACCACATCTGAGTGGGTTCATGAAATTTATATGCTTAACTAACCATGAATATTCCTAAACCATCTTCTCTATCACCTCACCCTTATCATGCTGGGGTTACATCATCTATATGCGACACTAACCATGTTTAATACCCATCAATCCCATTGCTACACTTTTCCACACCCTAGAAGTTAACAATGCATAATCCCCAATCATCCCATTACTACTATTTTTACCACTAATGATGCTTACAATGCATTATCCCCACACAATCCAAATTAATCAAACCAAGTGTTCCCCTCTTGTAAAGCACTACAACCCATGTGTATGCAATAAACTACCATTTCGAACTATGTGGGTTTTCGCCCCTATCTTCTACATAGGGCATGTAGGAATCCTCATCAAGGTTCAATCCTAGATAATGGTAACACCTGGTGCCACCTCTTATGGGTAAAACCTCAAAAATCCACCACCATCAGTGTCCAAATTAGCATCCACGGTGTAAAATCCTTTTTTGGGACATTACATCATGTGTCTGTCCTCATTGGATATTCTAATCCATACATTAATTAATCCTTATCGTTTATCCATATGAGATATGTTCCCCTATTATCAACTATTAGAAGTGTTTTGATCAGTCTCTATGAAATGTCAAACTCATGGAATACCCCATGATAATAATTGGAATCTCAGGAAAATCTCAAGGACATGCCTCTGGCATAAGATTCCCTGAAACCAATGTGTGATGCCTTAATATTAATTCCATTGACATGCCATCATATAAAGAAGAATTAATGTCTACAAATTCTCCAGCATCCAGATATTCCCTGACAGGACGGATGTTACCATATACTCTAACCAAAACATGGTTTCTTGAAAATACCCCTTGTAATGTATCGAAATAAGTAGCATAATTATCTGGAGTCCACAGTGATATGGAACTGGAAACGATTGTCATGAAAGACAATGAAAATCTTTGGGTAATTCCATTACCGGGTGAGGAATTATGAGTAGGAATCCGCAGAATGGGGGATTGATATCATATCAACCTAGTTTGATCAGTGAGAAAACACCATTGACAAAGTAATGAATTCCAACAACATTTTGAATTTTTGAACATGACACCACCACCATGCGCATCACCAGGATTCTGCACCCATCAACCATGGAAGGAATCAAAAACAAAATAGTAAACCTGACATGAATTTATTCTCCATTCACTATGTGTAGTTGAAAAATGTATGGAATGAAAAAATAGTGGCATCGCCCATGTGAATCTCATCTCCTTCATGTGTGGGAGTATGAGTAACAATGGGCGCATGATGAAAAAGGGTAATTCTCCCCCAACCCCATCGAAACCGCACTGAAAACGCCTCCCTTAAGGGCCGTCTAGGGAGAATTCTCCGCAAGACTCCATCAACTCCTTGCGGACACCACTTCCCTCATGGGTCGCATAGGGGGAAACCACCCCTCTAACTCCATCGGCTCTTCGCCAACACCACCACCCCCATGGGTTGTACATGGGATAACTATCCTCAACTCCATCAAATCCTCACCAATGTTGCTGCCCACATGGGCTGCATAGGAGGCATTATCCCATGACACCCTTGGCTCCTCACCGACACCGATGCCCTTATGGGATGCTTAGGGAGAATTCTCTCCCCATATCCATCATCTCCTCGCTAACACTCCCTCTCTAATGGGACATGTAGAAGGAATCATCCCCCTAACTCCATCATCTCCTCAAGAAAACTAATTCTCTCATGGGACGTGCTAGAGGCATGTCCCCCCCCCCAACTCCATCAGCTCCTTGCCGACATCTCAACCCTCATTGGCCATGCATGGGACATTTCCCCTGACTCCATCGACTACTATTCGACCCCCCCCCCCCCCCTCAAGGGCTATGTAGGGTGAATCATCTCCTTGAATCCATTGTCTCATCACCCACACTACTACACTAATGGGCCGTGTAGGGGAAATCCTCTCCACAACTCCATAAGATCCTCACAGACACTACCTCCCTAATTGTCCACACATGTGGCATCCAACCCCTGACTCAATAAAATCCATGTCTAAACCACCACCATCATTGGACGTGCTAGGTTAACCCACCCCTAACCCAATGAAACATTGCCAATATCACTATAAGACATTGAGGAGGTCCAACCTACACTACCATTTTCTGGTACAATGGTTCCCCCTATCTCCATCAACAACCATTGTAGAAGTCGTCCTCTTACTTCCCTCATCTGGGACTGAGGTCCTCTCTTTCACCAACAGTATCCATTTTGTAGGTCCTCCCTGTAATAATATAATCCAAAATGGAGGTCCTACCCATCACCACCAATAGACATTGTGGAGGTCCTCCACAAACACCAATCACACATTAGATAGTTCCTCCCAATTTCTACCAGAATCTATTGTAGAGTTCCTCCCCACACTGTCATCATCCGAAACAGTGGTCCTCCCCACACCTTTATCAACTGCTTTGCTGGTCCTCCATGTCCCCACTAGAAGCCGTTGTGGAAGTACCCCACACATTGCATTCACTAGGCACATAGGTCATCCCTGTCACAGTCATCATCCATTTAAGAGGTCCTATATGAACTTCAATAACTAGGCATGGGTTTCCTCCATGTCTCCACCATTATCCATTGTAGAGGTCCTCCCCACATTTCCTTCATCAGGCATGAAGATCCTCATGGTCACCACCAGCATCCATTATAGAGGTACCTCCCGAATAGTTATCACTAGCCACAAGGGTCCGCTATGTTCCACAATAAAAAATTATAGAGGTCCTCCCCACACATCTACCACAATTAATTTCATAATTCCTACCCATGTAAAATACATTCTTTTATATAATTAACAAGAATTTTGTTCCAGTTGGTTGTATCCCTACTCTGGTTTCTCTGCATTATGGGATGTGATTCTAGGATTCCATGCCTTCTAAGATCCATCACATTGTTGTACAGAAACTCTAGGATTCCACGCCATTATGGATCCCTTGAAAAATTGTATAGAATATCCAAAATCGCATGCCTTCCGAGCACTATCTCCCCATCATATCGATGATCTAGGCTTCTAATACACAAGTTCTCCATTTCCCCTCCACATCGACACTCCAAGATTCCATATCGTTCAGGATATATCACCCCATCATACCAACACTATATGATTCCACACCTTCCATGATTTATCGCCACATTATTCGGATTCTCTATGAATCCACACCTTATGGGATCCATCGCCATGTTGTATCGATGCTCCAAGCTTCCATTCCTTCCAAGATCCATCTCCCCAACATATCTATGCTCCAACCTTATACACCATCTAGGTTCCATCACCCTAGAATACCAACACTACATGCCTCCACGCCATCAAGGATTCATCACCCTGATATCTATATGAATTAATGTGATCAAGACCCCAAACACCTTTCTGGCATGAAGAGTTGACCCTCCCTTCTACTTATGCCAGCAATAACCTCTAAGGTCATCAATTTAGCCTCAACACCATGTCATGGAGTCATCACCATGACATAGCTCATCTCACGCTTAGAGAATATCTAGGCATATCCTAGGAGAATTTTAGGGTAATCCCCTTATAAGGATTCTACCTGAACCTTAAGGATCCAAAATTATTGGGATAGATTATATATGATTATTTATAGGCCACCATAATCATTATGGTCACACATCCTTGTTTCATGACGTTAAACAACATAACAATCACCATTCTTACCAAATGATGTTAAACAACATGGAATTCTACGTTATACCACATGACGTTAAACTATATAATAACTATCTTCCTCACTGTCTGATGTTAAACTGCATGGGACCACACATCATAGTTTCATGACATTAAACTGCTTAATAATCGTCATCCTTATCACATGATGTTAAAATAGATGGAATTATACATCCTAGCTGCATGATGTTAAATTATGTGTTCAACATCCAAATCACATAATGTTAAACTAAAAAACAATCACTATCTTTATCCCATGAAATGAAAAAACAAAAAACCACCATCTTTGTCACATGATGTTAAATTGTATGATATATTGATAAAAGCTATGAGTTCTGATACCATGTCAACCATTGTCAATGTTAGGTGACATTAAATGCAAGCCACCCCATGTCTTAATCACAGGACATTAAAAAATATGATGAAAAATCATTACCATATGATGTTAAAATAGGTGTCTTTTATCCTCAAAACATTTCATTAAGTTGTAGCCTTACCATGTGTCGAGATCAAAAGATGTCTCACACGCTAAGAAAGGCATTACTCTATATCACCATACTACAATGTAAACTATTAAATTCCATGAGATAATATATAGTAGTTCACCATCCATTCAACACTAGTCCACTACCATAAAACATTCAAAAACTACCTCAGGACCCTCATCCTTGAGAATGGGTTTGACTCCCTCTTTCTAATACACCATTTTTACATGATCAACTGCATTGTGGTGTAGAGCGTAGAGTGTCGGATTCTAAAATGACAAACACCCAATCCATTTCCACACTTCTCAAAATCCCCTTATTTGGATCCTGATCATCTCAATCCTTGATGGGACCCCCTAATGACCTTATCTCATACCACTTTGTCACACCAAACACCTTCGGCTAATTCCCCAAAAGGCTTTGGATGATGTTTTTATATATTTCAATTCGTGTGAACATTTCCAGCGACCAACCCCCATTTTTCTTTCCACATATCTAGTAAAACAATATAGATTCCATGTCTTGAACAATGTCAATTATTATCCTCCATCATCATGCCACCTTTTTTATGATCAAGATTTTGGGAATCGTGATTCACATATTTCATCCGTATTCTATTTTGGTTCAACTCCATCACTCATGGTGTTACCTATCTATAAATTTATGAGCATTGAGTAAGAGGGATAGTGTGTCTAGGATATTGTCGTCCGGGGGACTCTATGACCCTTATGTGTGCTTCCACATGCTAGGAAAATCCCATAACAACTCTTATTTTCACACAACGAGAATAAATCATAAGGGATTACAATTTTTGGTAGGATTGTTTCTAATATGGTGGATCCACCCAGGCTTCACTATCCCACATGATGTTAAATTGCTCCTCCATCGAAGCTAGATGGACTATAATTTTCCTGTATTATTGTCCAGGAACATAAAGTAAAACTGTACAACATTATGGTCTAAATTCTACGACCTTAAACTAAGAATCATATATGGTCCTTGAAACATGACTTTAAAACATATTTCATACTCCCTCACAATATTATGTTAAACTTGGAATTCAAGTCCAACAATCATGACTTTCAACTACATGCAAGTTATCTCAAGGATGTGTTGTGTAGAATTAGGCCTACTATGCCTCATTCACATCTGTCTTGTCACTCACCCACACTATACATGTCTATTTGTGATACTAACCACTATATTCAAAACTATGTGACCTTAAACTGAGATCTGATGGTCTAGACTCTATGAATTTAAAACTAAGAATCAGATTTCTCACACATGATGATAAGCTGAAAAATATCCTATTTGTATAGTGTATTCTCAACGACATTAAACTAAGATCTATTTCATCAAAGAAACATGACATTAAAAAAAATTTCTCCATCGCTCATGAAATTAATATATCATGTCCTACTTGAAAGATGTTAAACTACACAAAATTTATGGTTCTTTTTTTCATGATAGTAGAAGGAAAGTCCCCACTCATCTAATGAAAAGGAAATTTAATAGGGTACCCAAGTCTAAATATCATGACCTTAAACTATTTATGAGTTCTCCATGGTATTATGTTGTAAGGTATTGGCCATTGTGGTCCACATTCACATTGATATTTAATTACTACATAGTACACATTCCTTTTGGAACATGTCACTGTTTCCTCATCCAAACAACATGACTCTAAACTATGTTACAAAAGTCCATGTTTTATGACATTAAACTATATATATACATTTTCCATGAATCATGTCTTCAATTGAATTGTGTGGTTTCATATGCATTTTCCATACGGTGGAAGGCCTCCTTGACCCTCATGAACGCTAGGTTTTGTGACTTTTCCACCATGAATACCTTAAATTTGAAATAAGTCTCTTCGTAATGGTCATAACATCATAACCATAAAATGAGAGTTATGGGTCCACATTAGGTGCGTAACCTAAAATTTTACATCTTCAGGACCCTCATACTTGATAAGGGGTTCAACTCCCTCTTACTAGAAAGTATCATTGACATACTCAAATGCATTGTGGCATAGAACCCAGAGTGCTGGGACTCCATGTGGACATTCCATCAATATTTTTCAACACCTCGTAGAATCCCTGTATTTTGATCCCATCCTTATGCACATCTAAAGGGACCCCCTAATGGGTAGTTTTATTGACACATTATCTCACCAACCATCTTTGTAAAAATTTTCAAAGGTCCATGATTAACATTCTATGTTAATCCCCATGTTCTTAAATATGGTCAATGGTTAGCCCTTGTTTATTATCTATCGTTTGACATTAAAAAGTGTATGTGATGTGTTTCAAATATAGTGAGAAACTATCCTCCATCATCACACCATTATTATGTTGATCAGGACATTGGTTATTGTGATTCACACCTTCCAACTACATATTTTTAGGTGGAAATACAACAATATTGGTGTTATCCCTTCATGCATCAATGTGTGTTGAGTAGGGAGGTTAGTGTCATTAGGACATTATTTACCTTCTATACCCTTTCCGTGTATGTGGTTTTTCATGTGTCAGGAAACTCCTATCACTACTCCTTGATTCCCACACGGATCATGAATCATAGAGGCTTAGTAGTTTTGGAAGGATGTGTACTGATAAAGTCAATCCACATATACTTCACATCCTACATGAAATTAAACTAGCCTACTACCTATATGTCATTAAACTACGTGAAATTTAGTATCCCACATTATTTCAAACATCAATAACATTTAGATACATACTACATGACATTAAATTGCATAGAAACTACCCCATCCTTTAAGACATTAAAATATTCTTTCTTCCTTACCACATGAAATTAAACTAAATAGTATTCAGAACTACCTATGGGAAGATTTACATCCCAAGGGGTTATATATGAAAGGTTAGAAACATTGTCTTTGGGTATAGACCCATGTTACCAAAAAAATTTACTAGTTTTGTCCTCCTGGATTGAATTTACTGGGAGAAAAGTGTTTGGTAGGAGACGTATGATATCCTTATTAACTTTAGATTTATTTTCCCCAATTATATTCATCCCCCTTTGGGATTCCTCTCACTCCATTGTCCTACCCATATGAAAATAAATAGAATTGCAACATCATACTCACCACATGACATTAATCTACTTGAATCTAAGAACTACCTATTTCTTTATTCCCATACTTATGGGATAAATAGTACTGACTACATATTTTTTCATTCGGTCCAACACTAGGTTCTTCCATCTTTGGTTTTCCAGCATGAGTTCTCTTCGGGTTGAATGTGGTGTCCTATAATACCTCATTGGTCCTCAGTCATGTTTTTTTTATAATTGCAGCACCATGTGCCTCCTTTAGAAATAGTCCTCATCACATTCATCCATAACACATGATGTTAAACTGAAAGACATTCAAGAACTACATGTGGATTGATTCACATCCATATAGGATATGTAGGAATGCCCATAAACCTTGTATTCATGTCTGGCTTGGGTACCTCAACCATTGTACCTTTTGGGATCCCTCATAGTCCAAATTCTACAACCATGATATGTGTCACCTTATGAGTGTGTGGTACAGTATGATACCTTTGTATTCCTCATTCACATTAGTTTTTTTTCTACCTTGACATAGAAATCCCATTTGGGAAACCTCTTTAATCATAATCCTATTAACATGATGATAGAATATGTAATTCCTTCATCCTTACCATATGATGTTAAATTGCACAGAATTCAATAACTATTTGTGTCTTGATTTCAATACTTATGGGATATGTTGTAACACCAACACATATTATTCTCTAATTCTAGACCTAGTTAATTATCCATGTTGTATCCCTTCAACCTCTTCATTTAGAATTTGATCATTACTATTCTATATTCAAGAGCCTAATCAAGGATTACTCCCTTGATAAGAAGTTCATACTCCTCTATTTGATGTGTCATGTCAAAGTGTTTAAATGAACTATGGAATAGGACCAAGAGTGTTATATTTTTCATGGAAACATCTTCATTCCATCTTAATGCTTCATGTTTACCCTATTTGGGGCCCCATAATCTTTCACATCCAAATGACCCCCAAAAAGTATGGATGCTCGCCCTCATGGCTCCCATACTATTTTTGGGACAATTTCATAGAGGATCGTGAACTGTATTTTGGGACATATTCCACAAATTGAATAGGGTCAGCAGCCAACCCTTGTTTGTTTGATCCCATCCCAGGTTATATTATATGGATGTTTTGTATTGAATATTGTCATCAATTATCCTCCATTTTTACACAATCCCAATAGTGTCCCAAATAGTAGAAACTATGATTCTCATTTTTTTCACATTCTTATGTCTATCTAAATGTTTAATACCCTTGGTTTTCCCCTATGAGAACCTTTACACATTGAGCAGTCCAATCAGCGTCATTAGGACACACTTGACTTGACATATCTATTCCCATAATATGTACCACCATGTGTCATAGGGATCCTCTCAACCCCATATTTTTCATATCTATCATGGATCATGTGGTCTTAGGGGTCTGAGTATGATTTTTTCCCACATGGAAGAACAATATTGGCCTTATGGTGTGAACTATATGACCTTAAATTAAGTTTTCACATCTTATTAATACGAATTTAAACATATATCCCAAGTCAAAGACATATGACATTGAACTGTGTGTGGGTTATCCTTAGGTAATCTGTGCTATGGTGTGGATCTCCTTTCTCATCATTCACATTGGGTTACATCGTGGTGCTTCACAACATAATTTACCTTTCAAAGAATCAACATAGGTTCTAAATACTACGACCTTAAACTAAGAACAAACATCCCACATGACATAACATTTAGAATTCAAGTCCAAGAATCAGGATTTTAAATTTTATGTGTGTCCAATCAAAAAATTATGGTATTGGATGGATCTTTATGGCCCTCATTCATTTCCATTTACCTCATGGCGACACATTACATATTACCTAATTTGGATGGTCTGGGATCTATGGACATATACTAAGATCTCGAGCATCCATGTTGTATGACAATAAATTTCATGTTATCCCTCGTCATCATCGAAAAATATTATACTAGATATTTTTCATACATGTTTTATAATGGAAAACTATAGAGTGTTATGATGTCTCCACCAGAAGAGACGTCACTCCTTTGGCATTGGATATCTTCTAGAACTATATGTGGCTTGATTACCATATATACTGGATATATAATAACAACAATACATTTTGTTTATGTTCCATCTGAAAATCCATTCATCTCTCCGGCCTCTTGGCCTAGATTCCTCCTGTGGGTACACGGTGTTGTCGAGACCTTTTCGGTTCTCATTCTTGTTAGGTTTTCAAAATCCACACAATTTACCTCGCTTGGGGGAAATTTTCATTGCATTCATCTTCACCGCATGATGTTAAACAATAGTAATTTCAATAACTACATGTCACTTGATTCCTTCCATTTTAGGATACATAGTGACATCTAGACTTCTCATCCCTGAGCCCAACCACAAAGTCACAAGATCAACCCATTAGACCCTAGGTGTGGGTTTCATTTTTTAGTGTTTTGATCAGTGTTGATATATTTTTTCCTTATTCAAAATGGGATTCCTCAAGGCACCACACTTCACATATCCCCTTCAGTTGGTTAGATTTATATTACCCTAAAACTAATATTTTCAGTGTCAAATTCACATAGAATAAACTTTATAATATATAAGATATTCTCATTTCGAGAGTATCTCCCTCTTCTGGCATCGGATCCATACCATGTCATCATCAAGAACTATATGTGGATTCATTACTATCCTCTTAGGATATTTAGTGATTCCCGTTCATCTTTTCCTTAGGTCCAATAGTAGATCGATAAATATTTTTGTCACCATGGCCTAGTATTCTCCTAGAGCGTGTCGTGTGGTGTGGACTTGTTTAGTCCTCATCCACATCGAGTTTATAATTTTCACACCATGTACCAATATTAAAATAACTTATTGATAGCTTAATCCTTGTGGTATGAAATTAAACTATATGGGTGTATCCCACACACACAACATTAAAATGGGAACCCGTGGTCCACCCTCTATTACAGTAAACATAGTGATTTTAGTCCAAGAAACATAAACCTTAAACTGTTCAAAACATTCCTTAAGACTTATATCCTTGACGATAGGCCTGATCCCACTTCATATTTTCAACAAAGGAATGTTTGAATGTGCCAAGGTATGAGACTGGGAGCATTGGATTTCATTGGGACAATTCCCCCAAATCTACTTCTAAGTCTCATATATAACCATATTTTGTCCTTAATCTTCTTTCACTTCTGAAGGGACCCCAAAAAGGTATATATTCTCTCTTTTATGGATCATATCCCACCTTGGGAATATTCTATAAAGACATCAAATGACATTTTTTGTTAGTTACCATGTTTCAAAAATTGTCAGCGGTCGACATTCATTTGTCTGCTCACATCCCCAATTATATGATATGGATGTTGTGTTTAGAATAACATCTATAATTTTCCTCTATCATTAAACTACCCCCATTGTATCCCAAATATTAGATTACATTATTAAAAATTTTCTTCCCATTGATGTTCTCATCGATCTCCAATTCCATGTTGTCGTCCCTCCGTGCATCTTCATGCGCCGAGTAGGAATATTGGCTTGGTCGTGATTCTTCCACCTAAAATTTATTTTACACTATGGTACACTGTCATATGAAAGGGAAATCTTGAAATCACTAATTTGTTTACAACACTGAGAATGGATCACATGGGATTTGGAGTTCTGGTAGGGTCATACACATATAGAGTTGATGCACAACCTTATGGTCCAAGATCTATCTACAGTCACTTTTCTTCCAAGAAATATGATTTTAAACTGTATTGCCTCTTCCCTTATGACATTAAACTATTTCATCCGTACTATAAGGCATTAAAATGGATTGTATGGTCCTATAATGGGATCATAAACTATGAAATCATCGTCGAGACCACATGAAAAAATGTCACATCATTATGGTGTTATCGCTTAAAAAGGCATGATCTTTTCACATTGGTCATTTTCCACACCACATGTCAAAAAATACACAAAGAATGATTCCCATAGTGACACAAATACATTTAATCTATGTATATTAACTCATAAAATGGAACACACAAACAAACCAACAAACAATAAATATTTAATGCCTCTTCATTTATTCCATGGGTTAGTCCTTCATGGGAATTCAAAACTATGTGTGGATTTATACCTACCCTGGAAGGATATATAGTGATGCTTGAATCATAGATCATGGTTCCAAATTAAACAATATTAATCCTTTTACATACCTCATTACATTAAATTGAATAGAATTTGAGAACTATGTATGGATTTATTTCTTCCCTTGCAGGATACGTAACCATGCCCAGACATATTGTCTCTAATCCCAACAAAAAATTTTTAAACTCTCCTTTTTTAGCCCCTATGAACAGAGTTACCCTTTCAAAACATTGGTTTTTTTCTAGATCTATATTTTCCTCATTCAATCCAAGTTATTTACCGCACCACACACATATCCTTTTGGTTGGAAACATTCTTTTGCATGATAATAAACTGTTTCATAACATTCGTACTTATCACATGATGTTAAACAACATGATCTTCAAGAACTATGTGAAGATTCACTTATGACCTTTCAAAACATGTATTGAGGCATGGATGTTTTTTATGAGACAAGCCAGAGGTTCATTAACCATTTTTTGCCTCTTTAGCCTATGTTCATCTCAGGATTCATATGCAACTGTGACCCTTTTTGGACACATTAACATTAGGTTTTTTCATGTGTGATGTGTATACCATGATACTGAGAAATATATGGTAATCATGGAATCTTGAATTTAAACTATTCACATCATTCTGAGATACATGAAAATAAACTTTTCTCAATGGTATATTCAATATGACATTAACATGTTTGCACACCTAGGACTGAATCTCATTATTTGATATGCTGAGTCCACAGATTGAGTCCTTCTCAGTTTTCATTTTCCATAATCCTTCAAATCATGATGGACCCCTGAATGGTGATGGCCTCATGTCTTTTTGGCTCACCTCCCATCCAAGGCCAATGTCCAAATGAATATTTAGTGGAATGTAGTGATTACTATTTCTAAAACACGGTCATAATTTTATCCCAAATTTTATCTCCCTAATAATTAAAACTATAGTTCTGGTCCCTATGTTTTCAATTTGGTCAACAGTCCACCCTAACTCACTGATCGTCCTTTCATCCATTCACTGAAAGACTCGACTTAACACTTTCCAAGGTTCATCTATCAAGGTGGGATTTCATCCATGGTTTCACCTTTGGTGTGTGCTCCTATATGTCAGGTCAACCCCTATATCATTCCATGTTTCTTATATTGAAAGTGGATCATGTGGGCTTATGGGTTTTGGTAGGGTAGGTGCAGATGCAGTTGATCCACATGGGGTCCTTCGTTTGAACTCTTTAAACCTATACTAAGACCATCATGAGAATATATGGTGTTAATGTGTTTCTACTTGGACTTCATTAATATCAATTATTTCTCCTCACAACATCACATATTCCTCATTTCAATCTATTCATTGGTATTTTTTAGTTGCACAAGCCTCCTTGGTTTATTCAGGTCAGGTTTATCGATTATGTGCCGTGAAAAATTATCGAAATAGACATCATTATCCATGTAACATGACATTAAACTATTGGACAGGGTCCATGTAGTATGCCATTATACTATGTGAAACATCCTAATTGAAAGAATTTAATCTACCAGAAACATCTTAATCACACATTGTTAATATGTGCAATGCATTATCCTCACCATATGACATTAATATAGGTTTTCATCATACTAATTTGAATGGTGAAAAACTACAAATCATCACCAGCCCTCACTAGAGAGGTCATCTCTTATAGTACTATTCATCTACAACATTGCTTACATATTCATCTATCACTTGACATCTGAGGTGATGCTCAACATCTATGGTGATTCTTGGTTCGATCATTATCCAGACCAATGCACCTAAACCAATGTAATTTATTCCATGGTGGAATAATTCCAAGAGTATTTCAATCCTTTTAATCATTCATCACCCCAATCCCACACTTCGTATGCCCTATTATTTGGATCCTCATCATCTTTTATATCTAAAGGGACCCCCCAAATGGTCTGGTCCAATTCCATTTCATCTCACCTTCCATTCATGGCCAATTCCATGGAATAATTTGGATTACATTTCATAATTTGCACCATGTTGAAAATATGATCAGTAATTGATCATTATTTTTTTTATCAACATTTTCAGCTAGGAGATATGGATACTATTTTGGGAAAATGGTTAGTAGTTACCCTGTTCTATGTTAACTCTACCATCATGTTTCTAATTTTGTGTATTGTGATTCACATATTTCATTCTCATTTGTTTGGATGGATTTTAATGCCTCTAGTGTCATCCCATTCATGAATGGGTGCATATAAGGATAGGAAAGTAGGTTATTCTGAGAGCCTAGTCCTCTATTCACAACCCCTCTTATTAAGGACACTCCACAAGGTTATAGATGTCCCATTATGATCCCAACACATCTTCTACTGTTCATTACTCTCATATAATTCAATGATCTTTTATTGTCTCTTGTTTCCCACACCAAGCACAAATCATGTGGGATAATATATTTATTTATTGTTTCCTCAATTTAATTGGGATATAGTGGTCCCCCCATGAAGGCTTTTTCCATAGTAGTTTCATTATAATGTGGTCCTCCTCTCCGTCCTCATCTGTGTTGGACCCCATTTTTAGGGTGGGGTAATTTTTTGGAATGGTAGAATGCATTCCATAGTACTATCTAGTGCCCATGTACTTTATCTATGAGTGTAAACTATTTCACAACATCTAATTTGACTATTCGTGGATCACTAACAATGTCACAAATCAGAAGTAGTGGTCATTCAAGGTTAGATATGAAAAATGGTCTTCATAACACATTTTAGGGCTCATTCATGAAGCTCCCTCCTCGACCAACATGAGTTAGTGATGAATGGATTTGAAGGTTTGACAAGATTTGTGACCATCATGAGGTAGTAATGGATGGATATATGATCCCAACTATCCCTATGCATTTTCTTGGATATCACCTTTTCTTCATGGTGTGATTCATAGCATCACGAAACCCCATTGTCTATAAATCACGCCCTCATGCATTCATTCAAAAGAAGACACCACTGAGTTTTACCCTTGCTCTATCGAGTCTCAGATCTCATGTAATACATGAAGACCCTCTTTCTTGAATTCCCCATGCAATGTGAAACCTATTTTATTATTTTCTCACCAACCTCCACTCAAAGCATAGATTCCCTTGATGAAGTCCAATGTACATCAATAAGTAAGACGTCCTTATAAGTAACATGAGGCTTCAAAAAGCATTAAAACTTCCTAAAGAACTCACCCTATGAATTATGGAATCCTTATTGAGATCCTATACTCTGTGAAGCTCTATCTACCATAGGACCTTAATCTCCACAATTATCAATCATTTATGGGACCCTAATTTATGTGACAATCTTTTGTGAGTCACTATATTCCATGATTATCCTCCCTTAATTCCTTTTGGTCTATAAAATTGGGTATCCACCCTGAAACACTCCCCATGATCAGTTCCAGGATGTGATCCCAACCCTTCGTATTGATCTCATCACTATACTCACTTACCCCCACAAAAATTCATGACTTTCAACAAGAACGTTTTGAGCACAGTTGACCCCATTTTCTAATTCACCCCTACGAGGTCCCATATTCCATTCTTGGAAAATCAAATTATGAGATACTCATATAAAAGTCATGAAACCCATTGAGTGAACCTACTCATCTTGGTCCCTTTACCATGTTTTTAGTTGTGGTCCTTGTTGGACTCCTCATGTTTTAATAATGTTTTAATAATCACAAAAACTATAAATCCTCGAAATCTTGTTAACACTATTTAAATCTGTCTCAAATCATGTGTAAAGATGATGAGTTTCATAATAATTTAAATAAACATAACCAAGATCATAATTTATATAAATCATGTTTGATTATTGTAAACTATATTAAACCTTTGTCTATAATGATTTCTTTTGTGCAGGATTAAATATACTTCATTTGGTGAATATTACTGCTTATGTCTATATACAGATATTTGGATACGTCTAAGAAACTGTGAGTCTACCAATGATTTTGGTTTTTTGGAAAAGGACCTAGGAACTATGAACAAACACTGTGACCGGACACCATATCCCAGACACCGTGACCCAAACACGGTGACCCAGACACCGTGACCATACATCGTGACCAGACACCCTGTCCCAAAAATGTGATCTAGACACCATGACCAGACACCGTAATCCTAACACCACATCTGTGCTACTGGTTATTGATATCCATAAGACTATTCCATCAAAAATCTCTATCCACTCAAAGGAAAATACCGTTTGGTTGTGAAACCAATTCCAAACAGACTATAACACTATTCTTTAATCTGTTTTTTCATTTTTCAATTTAATTTTTAATAGTCTTATTTAAGTATTTTTAATGAACTGACATAATTAATATTTTAGTGTAGAAATTTCACATGATAGTATGAGGTACGAGGTGCCAAATACATGCATCATTTCTGCTCCAACACATGCACTCCAATAATAAAATGAAATGCTTAGTCCTGAAACGATGTAGTGTTAGGGAAGCCGAATGATGAGAATTATTGAAAAAATAGTCGACACATGCAACAAGATACATCTTAAGAACACATGAAGCATTCATGAATTCAAAAACTAGGATACCATATTCCATAGTCCATAACATCGTTGCAATACAAACTCCAAGAAGAACATGAGCCAGATCTGACTGGAAACTAGATCACCAGACTCATGATACCCCGTTTCTCAAAAGAGGACTCGATACTTGCATCTTCTTCGTCCTAGCCATCCATATCTGCATAAAATAACACTCATAACACTTTTAATCATATCTCATAATCTTTTCTTTGTTATGTATTTTTTTTAGCTTTCGAGTAGTGTGTGTTTGTGTCTGTATTAAAACACATTGTCTCATACACTAAACTAGATGATTAAATATATCCTTCCTCTCATATCATATAACACTAATTTACTCCGATGAATAAGTGTGGAAGAGGTCCATGTGTGACCTTTTAGTTTATACCAACATAGAAATGTGGAAGAGGTCGTGTGACCTGGACAGTCATGTGCACTATTTTTCCCCAATCACAGGTGTGGATCACGTTTATTAATATAAACTGCATGGTGGCAGGTGATCACCAAGTGTAATGGATTTGGTATCGGCTTGACAATAAACCACATGTTTTATATTTTTTGTGTTGTTTAATTTAGTTTTTTCTATTTAACATTAAAATTATGAAATGAATAGATTTACTTTGATATTTAATCTTGGACAAAAGATATAGTTGTTTTTCTTTTTTAGAATAGCTTTAAAAGTAATATCAATAATTGATATTGAGATTTCTGAAAATTAATCTATTTTATGAGAAGTTATTTGAATAGTAAAACATTCATAAATGTATTTCAATAATTAAATGGGATATATTTATTATTATTTTGTATCTTTTTTAGAGAAAGTCTCAAACAAAAAGTTTTATAGATACTTAATTAACCGTCTCATGAGTACTCTACTCCCACTAACATTTGGTATTAGAAGAGTTTTCTATTCCTATTAATAATTGATTTTTGAAACAATTAAACTATTATATTAGTTTTACATTAATGATATGTAAATTTATGATAATTATAAACTTCTCCCTTTCATAGTATTTCATTTTTATGGATAATAGACCGGTTGTTGCTACAAAAAACATACCACCATTCTTTAATGGAACTAATTTTTCCCAATGCAAAAATAAATTGAAAATACAATTAGAAAGTATGGGTTTTGAAATTTGGTTTTCAATTATAGATGATCATATGATTCATACTAATGATAGAATCACATTGGATGATACATCCATGATTGCTTACAATAACAATTGGAAATCCAAGAATGCATTATATTTCTCTTTAAGTGATGTGGAATTTAATCGAATTTCTGCATGTAAAACTGCCCATGAAATTTGGGACACTTTGTCTGCTTCACATAAAGGAACTTGTAGTTTGAATGAAATAAGTCTTAATACTTATACTTTTAAATATGATAACTTTGTAATGAAACATGATATTCAAATTTTTGATATATATCGCAGGTTCAATTAAATTTTCATCACAATGATTTATCTTAGAAGATTTTTTACTAACAAAGTACATATCATAAATATTATCAGATGCCTACCTAATGGATGGAGAGTAACCTTTGTCTCTATTAGATAGCCATGTGACATTAGAGAATTACCCGTCATAGAACTCATTGGGAAACTAATGACGTATGAACAGGAGTTGAAAGTCAACAAGGAAGTGGAGTATGAACCCAGAAGAAAATATTTTTCATTTAAGACCACCACCTCTAAACAGAAAAAAATGGAAATTGGAAGTCTCTATAGAAGTTTCCATCAGTGAACAATCATATCCTGAAAGTGATTAGAATATGTCTCAATTATCCATAAGGTTTAAGAGATTTTACAAGAAGAATAAATTTTTAAGAATGCATAACTACAAAAGAAGATATGATTAAAAGGGAATCAAGAAGAATGATCAGAAAATAAGTAACAAGTCTGATGAGATAGTACGATATGAATGTAAGATAAAGAGATTTTTAAAGGATTATTGACCCAAGATCAAGTAAAAAAATGAAATATGAGGACAAAAATTGATTGTATAAAATGGTAATGAACTCACGGTGGAGTGCTTCAGAGGATAATTCAAGTGACTCAAAATCCTCACATGATGAACATGTTATCAAAGATAATATGTGTTTTATGACAAACACATCTGAGGTAACACATGAACATCATGTACACAATTCATATTATTATAGAGATGTGGGTGATTACAAAAATATGTCTAAATAATAAATGTTTGAGTACTGTTATATGCTTTAAGAGACATGTAATGAACTAAAATATTAATACAAGTATTTAAAGAAACATTAAGCTCATACCTCAACTGTTAAATCTGAACATACTGTAAAAAGGGAGAAAGATGTTCAATTACTCCTAGAAAATAATGAACAAAAGCTATATAATGAGAAATTGAAAAAAGTTCCTTGAAAGGATTACTGATGGTATTGATACCTTGAAACAAATTCTTGGTAAACAAATTGCTCCTAAATATACTGCTGGTATTCTCAATCAACCTGGTAAATGAAATTTTGGAAAAAAAATTTGTTTCTATGTATAGTACATACTACTTTACTCCTAGTTCTATAAAACATTCAGCTTGTTGAAATTATGATACACTCTCTACAATTTCAATATTTTTTGGACCAAATAGATTTTATTTTTCAAGAACATTACTTAATTATTAGAGGAATCCGATGAGGTAGATGTGGGTCCCTAAAGGAATAGTCACTAATATTATTAGTCCCAAACAAATATGGGTAGAAAAATATCTTTTTATTTGAGTGTTTTATAAGAAAATTACATGAAGAGTGCATAGATAATCTTATTGTATTTGTACACTATTTTTTCAAGACAAATGAAAAGAGAGTATTCATGCTTCAATAACTTAACAAATATTTATGATGGACATGTCACCTTTGGTGACAATGCCAAAGGAAAAATCATTGGCCTTGGCCAAATCAGTTACTGTAACTCATTTTTAATTTCCAAATTACTTTTGTCGAGAGATTTAAATATAACCTACTTAGTATTTCACGACAATGTGGTGATGGATTTAATGTTAAATTTGAAAATTTTTCTTGTAATGTTTTTAATTATAAAAATGAATTAGTGTTTTCTACATTGAGAAATGAAAATGTATTCTCTATTAACATAGATTCTTTATTTTCTCAAAAATGCTTCATGATTACGTGTATTCCACAAAATGAATTGGATTTGGAATAGGAGACTACTCCACTATAATATTCACTCCATTAGAAATATAACTATAAAATACTTATTCAATGATCTACCCAAAATTGAGTTTCGAAATGATAATGTGTGTAATCCTTGTCAAAAGGGAAAGCAACAGAAAATTTCCTTTTAACCAAAGAAAGAAGTATCAACTTCTCAACCTCATGAACTGGTTCACATGGATTTGTTTGTAACATCTAGAGTTTCAGGATTATATGATAAGAATTGTGTTAATGTTCTTGTAGATGACTTTTCAACATATAAATGGACCTTTTCTGGATCACAAAAGTAAATCCTACTCTCAGTTCACCAAATATACTAAAACTGCAGAATACCATAGTGGACTTAGAGTTAAATCATTATGATGTGATCATGGTTGTGAGTTTGAAAATCAATATTTTGAATCATTTTTCAAAAAAAAAATTGTAGTCATAATTTATCTTCTCTTACAACTCATCAACAAAATAGAGTTGTAGAAAGAATAAATAGAACCTTTAAAGATATTTTTGGAACCGTTCTCAGTGAATATGACTTACCTATTTATTTTTGGGCTGAATAAATAAATAAAACATGTTATATTACTAGTAGAGTGTTTATTAGAACTATTTTTAAAACAACTCCAAATGAGTTATAGAAAAATATAAATGCCAAAGTAAGATACTTCAATGTTTTTGGTTGAAAAGTCTATATACATAATACTAAACATAATCTTGACAAATTTTCATGCAGTAGTGATGAATGAATGTTTTTTTGGATATTAGTCTCTTGTAAATCCTATTGAGTGTTTAACAAAATATCTAAATGTGTGGAAGAGTCTTTCCATATGAAATTTGATGAGACTAGTTCACATGAGCCTTAGATAACACTGAGAACCCGGAAGATGATGTTTCAAATCTTGACATCAATTTGAAATCCTCTAACCATCATATGAAGTAATCTATGAAAACATCCAGTTCTATAAATCCTTCATATTCAATTGATAATGAACTAGAATCTGTTGAAGAACCTAAAATAACTAGTCCTTTTTTTTCTAGAGCTGTTAGAACTCTTACAAACTATCCTTTAGATGATGTTTTAGGATATTTAGATAAAGTAACTTAAACTAGAGATTCTCATAGAAATCAAGCTGAATATAAAGTCTTCTTGTCATAACATGAACCTAAATACATTAATGATACTATCAATGAATATTTGTGGTTGATGGATATACAAGAAAACATAATAAGTTTGAAATGAACAATGTTGGGAAAGATGTTGATAGACCCAAAGACACATTTACCATAGAGACTAAGTGCGGTGTTTAGAAATAAGGTAGATGAATCTAGTAACATAGTTAGAAAAAAGGCTAAATTTTTTGCATAAAGATATAGTCCAGAAGAGGTAATTGAATATAAAGATACCTTTGTAGTAGTAGCTAGAGTTGAATCCATCATAATCATGCTTTCTTATGTTGCACATCTGAATTTCAAACTATATCAAATTGATGTTAAGAGTGCATTCTTAAATGGTTATATAGTTGAGGATGTTATTTTTGAGAAACACCATGGTTTTACAAAACCTCATTTTTTAAATCATTTTTTAAAATTTATAAAATAGTTATATGTGTTAAAACAAGCTACAAGATCTTGGTATGATAGATTAAGTACTTTTGTTATTTTGAGAGGTTTTATAAAGGTATGACTGATCCTACCCTTTTTATGAAACAAATTTACAATGACATTTTTGTAGTTCAAATTTATGTAGATGATATTATCTTTGAATCAACAAATAATTCTTTGTGTATTGACTTTTCTAAAATGATGAAAAAATAATTTGAATTGAGTTAAATGGGTAAAATAAAATTGTTTTTTGGACGTCAATTATTTCAAAATAATGGTGGTATTATTTCAAATCAAATAAAATATACTAGATATTTTCTAAATTTTTTGGCATGGAAAGTACTAAATGTAGTGACACACCAATTAGTACTACTTGTAAGTTGGATCTTGATGAAGATGGAAAATCGGTTGAACAAACCACTCATAGTGGAATGATTGGAATCTTACACTACATAATTGATAGCCAACCTGAAATTATTTTTAGTGTATGTATGTGTGCTCATTTTCAAGGAAAATCTATGTAATCTCATTTTAATTCTGTTAAAACGATTTTAAAATACCTCAAACATACACCAATTAAAGGATAGTTTTATCCCATAGGTCAATAATTTGAGTTATTTATCTATTCTGATTCTAATATTAGTGGTTATAAGTTAGAGGGAAAGAGACCCTCTAGAACATGTAACTTTTTATGAAATTCACTAGTATCATGGTGTAGTAAGAAACAAAAATCTATTGTATTATCTACTGCCGAAGCTAAATACATAGCTACTGGTAGTGTGGTGCATAAATATTGAGGATGAAACACACATTACTAGATTATGGAAATAAATTCAAGCATGTGACTATAAATTATGACAATGCAAGTTATATTAAAATCTCAAAAAATCATGTTTCACACTCTAGGATAAAACATATTGATGTATGACATCACTTTTTGAGAGACCATTATCTTAAGGGTGATATCACATTGTAATTCATTGGAACTAAATATCCGCTCGCTAAAATATTTCCAAATCATTAAATTATGAAATAATATATTACATCATACATGAATTGGGAATGATAAATATTATGTAGTAAGTGTACTCTTTCACAACATATTGTATCATGGTTTACTATTTCGTTCGTCGCTGTCTTATTATTAATGACTATCTCTTAAATTTCTATAGTTTACTGTCTAAAAAGTTTTTGTTACATGCTTACGGTGTCATAGTTACTATCTCTCAGTTACTATCTGGCACATACTATTTCAAACAATATAACTGGAGAGTTTTAAAGTCAAATAGTAAAAATGACGCCGTGAAAACATGTTATGGTGTCACTCTGGAAACCTGTTACGGTATCACCATGAACACCAATTACGGTCTCATAGTGAAAACTTGCTATAGGCTCACTGTGAGAAACTGTTACGGTCTCACCGTGAACGTCAGTTCAGATCTCGCCGTAAATACACATTTTCATTTTATTTACATATTATAACTTGTATCATTGTAATTATTTATTTTATTCTTTTTATTTCACGCAATTTTAAATTTGTAATTCTTGATATCCCTAAATTCTAAAAATAGAAAAACGTTTCATTCTTTTATTCACCAAAGCTCTCTTCTCTCAAATCGTAATCCCTCATTCTACCCTCCAGATCTCTATCTCTCTCTTGAACCTTTGTTGAATGTCCAAAATGAAGATCCCATATTTTTCGACTCCTTATAAGAGAATATATCAGAAGAAAATGAAAAGAGAAACTAAGATATCCCCTGAAGGTCCTCTGAGTCTGATCCTTGTTGATAGAATAGTGGTACCTGAAAAAATAAATATTCCCTAAGTGGTTTATTTCAGGTGTGTCTTTAGTGTTGAATATATTAAATGATCATGGATGGCTATTATAGTTCATAAAGGAAGAAAGAATTATTTATCCAACACTTGTTTCTCAGTTTTATCAGTTCATTCAATTATCATTTGATACAGAATATGTTTTTATTGTCTGAAGCTATATTAATGGCCAAAGATGTGACCTTTCGTTGAGGTTATGTTCTTCTATACTAAGGATACTTCATGAGGTAATTTTTGAGGACTACTTGAGAGGTCATCCTCCTCCAAGTGAGATCTTTGTTTTAGAAGAATCCTTGGGAAGCATGAATAGAAATAAAGAAAAGATAAGAGATATTTCTGTTGATCTATATAGTGAAACTAGATTATTGTTTTCGTTTGTTCGAAATAAGATTAGTCCAATAAAATAATATTTTTCTACACCAAAGTATCAAGATGTATTTTTGATTCATCTTATGAAAAATGAACCTATGATTAACCTATGTATGTATGTTATACTTCATATATTTGAGTTGATAAAGACAAAATCATATTCATCCTCCTTGTTCTACTGAAGGTTAATCTCTTCTATTCTTCATGGTAAAGGGTTGGTTGTTCCAGATGAAGTAGTAATTAAGGACTATAAATTTGGTATCCCAAAGGATATAGTCAAAAGGATTAAAATCACTTAGAATCCATGGAGAAAAGCATGGGTGGAGGATAATAATAGGGTTAATGAAAATTTAAACCTGGTTGATCATTCTTCACGACCTAAGAACATTTTTTATCCTGGTTCGAAACCAGATTAAATTTTTGACTATCTTGTTGAGGAGGAAGAAGTGGTTTTTTCACCCATAGGGGAAACTATTCTAGATAAGGAAGATACTGAAAATTTTCCCAACACACAACTGAGAAGGAAATAACTTTTCCCAAAAGAATTTTTGTTTTAGAAGGGGAACATGGTGATAAAAAAATTTCTTTTATTAATGTAAATGAAAAGGCTATTTTGGAAGATAATCTATAAGAAGATCATTCTCTTGGGAAATATGTTTCCCTTGAGGAACTCTTAAGGGAAAAAACTATTGTTGAGGTTATCCCATCTTCTGAGAAAAGAATTCAGCAATCATTCATATTGGATAGAAAATACATGGGTGAATCAATTAGGGATGAAATTTTGGAAATAGACAAAAGAACTAAATCCCATAGTCCTGTGAGTGATGCACTTGTTGAGGGGGAGAATCACCCTAATCTGAAATGTGTTGAAATTCCTAATATCATTGATTAAATTATTATAAATACATGATATATATTCCATAGATATTTTGATGTGAATGATACCCAGTAATCCTCAGTTAAAGGTATCGATTCCCTATTGTATTTCAATTGAAACTAGTCTCTTCTCTTGAAGATGTCTCTGCAAATGAACATGGTCCTATCTTAGCTCCTGTTCCTAAACCTTCACAATAACCTTCTACATTCATGACTAAAATTGATTTGAATGACTTTAGAGTTAGTTTATTGGATAGAGTTAAAAATCTCATGAACAAAAAACCTGCTCCCATAACAAACTTGTGTGAAAGGGATGCTACCCTATTATTTGAAAAGATCATACGATAGATTCTGCCAAAAATGATTCATGAAATTCATGAGGTCAGAATTGAGCACAAACATCAGAGCGATGTAGTGAAGACTCTCAATGATATGGATGAAAATATACAGAGAGAGTTGAAATCAAGACAATATCATGTTTCTCAACTGGATTAGGATGGTAGTGGTTATATTCCATAGGATTTTGTCTCTCTAATTCAACTAAACCAAACATCCTTAGTTGAAAAAGTAGAGGAGAGACAAGAATATATTTCAACAAATGCGTGATATTTTAATTTGTCTCCAAAAATTTGACTAATGAGTATAATTAATTTCTATAGAATGTTTTGAATCAACTAAATCATTTACATCATCTGTTATAGCTTCTTGTACCTATTGACACTCATCTCAAACCTCCTTTGATAGTGATCTTCTCAAAATGATTGTTATGGAAGAACTTCAATCAGTGCTAAGTGGCTTTGGAAAAGAGTATCTATCTGTTGGTTGTTAAGAATAGTGACACAGCTCTTGATTTGGTAAGAATCCATTCCAAGAATTAAAATGATGCTCAAGAATAAATTACTATGAAGTTGGACTTATAATTCCATAGTATTCTCTCTAAGTAAGATATGACAAACCATTTCAAGTACCATGTAATGAATCTGAAAATCTCTACATTCAATCATATTTTCAAAACTCACGTTCAAAAGTGGTAATATTTCCCACCTTTTTTGGAAAAGATCATGGAGAAAAAAATATGACTTTGTGAAAGCAATGATGTATGGGGGTAAGATTATTTCTGGCTTCATCATGTTATTGAGGCATTATCAATATGTGCAAAACACTGCTATTGTGGATCCTAGTACTACACCCTTATGGCATGGTTTTCCTCCTTCCTTAACCACTACCTTTGTCTCTACATCTATATATGTCTCTCAGGCTCTGGGTAAGATCAGACTTATTATCCTTGACCATCAATTGCCTCGGTCATCAACTAAACCTGCCTTGGCACCCTCTATTTTGGATGGACAACCTCTTCCTTCTATGTCAGTTGGTTCACTCACTTCTCTGACTTCTACCTCTTCCCTTGTGGCATCTCCTAGAACAACTTCCAGGTGAAAAGGGGAGACATCCAGTAGTGATGAAAAGTGAACACTATATTTTGAGAGGAATATTTTTTACATTTGTTTCCAAATTGTTGTAATGACACATATTTATCTATCTTATACAATGTGAACTATTCTTTTCTATTCTCTTATTTATGTTTTTACTCTTTTTGATAATCCTAGAAGGTGGAGAGACACGTAATCAAAGGGGGAGAAGAAAATTAATGATTTTTTATCATCAAAAGTGGGATATTTTTGGACTCCTCATGTTTTATTCATATTTTAATGATAAAAAATCTTATATATCCTTTAAATATTTTTAATCCTATATAAATTAGACTCAAATCATGTATACAGATGGTTGGATTCTTTATGATTTTTTAAAACGTACCCAAGATCATAATTGTTATAAATATTTTTTTTATTGTAAACTATATTTAACGTTGTTATTTAACGATTTATTTTATGCATGATTATGTCTACTTTATTTGGTGAATATTACTGCTTATGTCTATATTCAAATATTTGGATATTTCTGAGAAACCATGAATCTGCCACCGGTTTTAGTTTTCTAGAAAAGGACCCAGACACCATAACCAGACACCATGACAAGACACCGTGACCAAGACACAATGACCCAGACACCCTGACCCAAACACAGTGACCAAACACCATGACAAGACACAGTGACGAGACATCATGACCCGAACACCATAACCAGTCATCGTGATCCTAACACCACATCTATGATACCAGTTACTGATCTCTATACAACCATGCCATCAAAAATGTCTCACCACTCAAAGGCAACGAATAGGACTGTTTCGTGGTGACACCCTTGCCACGTGAAACTGTTTCCAGACAAACTATGACGTTGTTCTTAAATATATATTTTCATGTTCAATTTAATATCTGATGGTCATATTTGTTCCTTTTAAATGAACTGACATACATAATATTTTTTAGACATGTTACCTAATAGTATGAGGTACGAAGATCAGAATACATGAATCCATTCAGCTGCAAGACATGAAATCCATGAATAAAAAGAAAAGTGTGTCCCTAAATCAATGTGGTGGTAGGGCAGAAGAAGCATGATAATTTAGGAAAAAATAACTGACACGTGAAACAAAATACAGATGAGGAACTCATGAAGAATTCACAAATCCAAAATCTATGATATAATATATTATAGTCAATAACATCTTAACAATACAATCTATATGAAGAAAATGAGCCAGATCTAACTGGAAACCAGTGCACCGGACTTGTGATACTATGTTTCTAGCAAGAGGAATCAATACATGCATCTTCATCATACTAGAAATCCAGAATTACATAGAATAACACTCAGAGCACCTCTATCCTTTCTCAAAATTTATTCTCTATTGTGTATTGTTTTTAGCATTTGAGCAGTGTGTGTGAGTCTGTATGAAAACACACAATGTCTCACGTACTAAATAGAAAGATACAAGATAAATGTCCTCTAATATATTTTTAACCTTATTTACTCCAACAGATAATTGTGGAATAGGTCCATATGTGAACTAGTAGTTTATACCCACAATGAACATTGGAAGAGGTCATGTGACCTGGATAGTATTTTGCACTATTTCTTGACCCGATCTAGGGTTTGGATCATGTTTATTAATATAACTTATTAGTGGACGGTGATCACCATGTGGGGTGGATTAGGTATTGGGTTGAGACTCGAAAAACAATTTGTATCCTCTATGTTGTTTAATTTAGTCTTCTCTATTTTACTGTATAATTCAGATATCACTGGATTTACATTGATAGTTAATATTGGATAGAAGTTATAATTGTTTTGGATTATTATTATTATAGCATCAAAAGTAATATCAATAACTCATATTGAGACAACTGAGAATTAATAAATCTAATGAAATGTTTTTTGAATAGTCAGTCGTTCATTACTGTATTACATTGATTAATGGGGCTATATTTATTTTTAGTGTGGAACCTTTTATGAAAACATTTCAAACAAATTTTTTATAGATACCCAATTAACCCACCCCACCACCTTATTGAGTACTCTACTCTAATCAACAATCCTCATCATGGATTCAATGAGTACCATGATTCGAGGAATTCCTCAATAAACTCCTCAAACCTCGGTACCTAGATCCAATGTTGGGTTGAACCAGAAAGGGCCTCTCTTTCAGTATTCCCACACCAACCATCCTAGGCATATTTTTCTTATTTTTCTTGGGGTATGACTATAAAATGTAGTATACCCTATATTAAAAACATAGGATTATTTTTACTCTAAAAAAGTGATGACTTATGCACCAATAATATGATGCCAATAGTCCTAACTACATGACATTAAACTGTAGAATAACCTATCATTCAAGAATAATATTCCTTATAAATCAAGCATAAGATGCATCATCATGAGTCGAATAGAAAAACATATTATGGGCCTCCTCTTCATATGAGAACCTGAAACCATTTTACCTCAACTGATCTTCATATCGAGATGGCCTCATGAGTAAACATGAATAAGACACTCGAGAAGATTCTATGAATAAGCCTTATCCACCATTTATACTATTTCATTACACACGAGTATCTGAAACATGTAATCCCCATTCAGCGTTGTTTCTCCATAGAGGAACCCGAGAATCTTCCATGCCTACACCCCATTTCCTCTCTCTTTGTCTCACCTCTCATGATAGGACTTCAAGGACCCCTACATCATATTATTTTTCAAACTGAGCAAGACTAATGTGGGTTTACCATTATTAGCAACCAAGACACATTTCCATCCTCTTGGACCATTCCTATATGTAATCCCCATCCAAAACCACATGGTCATATTTAATGAGTAAGCCCCAACATGTCCAATAGGATGCCATCCTGGAATAATACCCATAATTCCCCCTCTAACCTAAGATGCTTCCACACGTAAGACCCATTCACCATTGTTGCTACATAGCATCACCTTGGATTATACTATGTGTAAGCCTATGTCCTTTATAAACTATATTTAATTTAATCCATATCTTCTACATAGGGTACGTTGTAATCCTCCTTGGGGTTCAATACCAACCAACGGTAAAAATTGGTTCCACTCTTTGGGGTGAACCCTCCCTGATGCACCACCATCATTGTCCAGATTTTCCATTATGGTGTGACATATTCCTAATATGTGACACACCAACCTTTGTCCTCTCACATAGGAAATTTTTACCTAAATAGAATAAAAATATAGTGCTCCATCTAGGGGATGTACCGTCATCATGTGACATCACCCCTTTATGGGACACATCCCCAAGATCCACCTCCATCTGGTGCCCTAATCCATCCTCCATCACCTATATTCAACATGATTCTTCCAAAAATTCTACATACTGGTAGAATCTTAAAATTAACCAAATTCCATTATTTGGGCCTCTAACGATGCATAATCACCATGCCCCTTTTCTGAAATTTTCTGAATTTGATCCCCATCATCTAAACAAGTTACATAAGAACCCTTCCTAAGGTTCATGTCCCAATAAATAATTTCTATCTGTTTTGAGTCGGTTGACTCTGCATCCTCAATGTGTGATTTTATACTGAATAAATTAAAAAACTACTTAGGTTTTGAACCAATATGTCTTGAAGTGTAACTAGTCATCATCTATGAGGTTTAATACCAATCAATGAAAAACATTAGTGTCCCCCTCCTAGGGATGCACCTTTTTTATCCACTCATACTTGATTTGAGATTAGCATCTAGGTTGCTAATCATGTGCATTCCCAGACATGTCAAAGGATTACAAATAATGCCTAAAACCCAACCATACTCCCCTCTCATTTAGTAATCAATCCATGCAACCCCCCCTACAACCCTCGTCTATGGCTCATTGGAAGTGTGACCACTTCATTTCTATTCAACATTTATAAAACTATAAGGACTATGAATCATGTTTAATATATATATTGCATAGGAAGACTCCCTAGGGTTCAATATAATAACCCATTTCCAATCATGATCTTAACCCAAGGTCCTTATATCACTAGAGGTCGATGACCCAACCCATGGTTCAATTTCCTTTGGGTCCTTATCCATGTGCTCCATTCTTCATGATCTTCCTTCCCAGGTGTCTCACCAACCCTCTTCTAGTACTATGTGTACTTTTATTCCCAAACCCTATGATACATAGGAATCCTCCTTTACATTCATTCCCATCACTATCATATTCACGTCGATTCCATATCACTAATTCAACCAACATTGTATAACGCTACATCATATATTCTTATTCTTACCAGGGTTGGCACATCCCAGTGGGACTACACTATTCAAACAGATAGGTAACCATTAATACGCCCCAAAAATCTACTCTATCACATAACCATTATCAAGGCAGGTTCACATCATCTGTATTGGCCGCTAGCCATGCGTAAGCCCCATCCATCTCACTATTTCTCTTTGCAGCACCCGGGCATCTAGCCATGTAGAAGCCCAATTCATCCCATTGATGATATTTTCATTTCCTAGGAATCTAACCATGCATAATATCTAAACAATACATATTCATCCAACAATGAGTTACCATTTTGCGAAGGGAAGCTACCCAAGTAAAATCCCCAAACAACCCATTGGATCTACATAGGTTTTGATAATTGACTTCTACACATGGTACGTATGAAGCCACCCCAAGCTTTAATCCTACCTAACGTTAAATATTTTCCCCCCTCACAGGGATGGACCCTCTATAATCCTCTTCCATGGGTGTCCAAATCATCCTCCACGGTGTGAACAATCCATCTTAGGTTAGTCCTCATTTGGTGATCTGATCCATCTATCTGGTAAGCCTTTACAGATTATCCCTCATAGGGACAATCCCATCTAATCCACTCTGACATGTTCTCTTATCCATCTCAAAAAGTTTTTATGCTAATGAATTACCATATTTTTAGATATGGTAATCCAAATAAAACCTTAGATACATTCCACATTCATAGGATAACCAGAAACAGATGTGATATGCCTCAAACATTACATGTTTAAGATGCCCTCATATGAGGAATAATTCTTGTGTGTCAATGATCCAACATCTAGAGATGCCATGACATGCCTGATATTACTGTCTACTTGGACTGAAGGTTGTTTTCTTCTAAATACCACATGGAATGTCCATACATAAGAATCATAATTAACTAACATCCATAAAGCGATGGAATCAGAAATGATATTCACGAAGAATGTCTCTACAATATTAGAGATACAAGAAAAGGAGATGATTTATAAGGATGGATCAATTAATGGAGGTATCAAAATACCATCAACTTGTTCTGGTCAAGGAGAAAATATCTCTGATGGATTGATGAATGCCATCCTCCATTGGAAATCCATAACAAGAGGTCACAAGCACGTGCGTCACCCAGAAAACGCACCCATCCACAAATGAATGTTCCTGAAATAAATCTCTATTTGGAGCCACCTCCAAATGAAATATAGAATAATGTATTAAAATATTTGATATTCATCCATGTTTTTGCATCGCCTCAGTTACAAAACAACACCTATTTTTTTTTTATCAACACCATTTAATACTACTATATTATAAATTCCCTAATTTAAAATCTTCATGTAATACTTCTTGTCATCCTTGATCTTTTTTTCTTCTCCCAAAAATAATCCTTCAAGGATTAATGACTATGAAAACTATGTTATATCCATTAATAATTTTAGATCATAACCAAGATATACGCATTTTATTTCTTATTTTAACACAACTAATATTGTTATGTCCCATAAAATATAATTTCTATTATGTAATAAATACAATGTAATGTCATTGTAGTGATGGTACTACCATTTATCACCTCTTCCAAATCAATTATTAGAGAAAATATCCCCCATTCGTATATGTGGAATACCATCTCCTTGAAGCGATACAATATATTTTCCACCTAAATCATTAAAGGTAACTTATTATTATAGATTTAATATTTTTATATTATCTTAATGTTATAATAATAATTCATGAAACCTGAATTAATATTTACCTTTATTTAATTCCATCCATCAAAAAATGGAACGTCACTCATGCATATCTATGGAATATAATCTGAACACAGTACTATAATTTATTTATTACCAACTCTTTATATGAATAATAATAAATAGTTATATAATGAATATATTTTATATTCATAGTATTATTTTAGTTTTTTATAAGAATAAACTACTATATATTTTTGTGGAATATAACCTCCAAATAAAAAATATTTCAAAAAACAAGCAGTTTACACCCAAAATAACAATGATAATGAAATATTGTTAATAAAAAGACTATAATATGTTATAACAAACTCATTAATGTTATTCTATTTAGGAATATGATTATATTATATAATTATAATAAATTTTAAACATTTATACATTAGGATATATGTTATTCTGATGCAAGGTGAACTTGAGTTAAGGGTTTTATGTTATAATATTTTTGTCCAAGATTGTTAATGCTTACATATACGATGATGAAAACATATGATCTATCATTATCATGTTATTTTTATTTTATTATTATTAGATAATTTCATTAGGTTAAATTTATTCCATTATTTTTCATCCACTTTTTCTCAAAATATAATTGAAGAATATTTCAAAGAAATACTGAACATTTTTTCTCTTCGACAATGAATCTTTAATTCTATTTCCATATTTTAAATAAAATGTTTTGAAAATTGTTTTAATTATTTTAAAAGTTTTATGTAAATTAATGTTTGGCTATATTTTACATTCTATTCAATGGTTTAGAATTATCTATATTATAACTTCCTATAAGTGAGATCAAATACATGTAAGGGTGCTCAATATAGGGTCATTCTCCAAAAAATCACCACTATAAAATTCCTCATTCTCAACATTTGATCAAAAATATTATAGATTTTGTATAATATAATAACTATTTAAGGATTAATTATAGTTATCTCTGGATATATAATTCAATTTTAATCACATATTCAGGACCAAACGATGTGTTATAATACATTTCTATTTCATTCAAAGAAATTTTAATTACATAGCCATGGAATGATCAAACCCTTAATGTATTAATCAACCATTCAAAATATCAATTTTCATAAATCAAAAAACACACGTTCATAATCATTCTTCACCTTAGAAATTTTTTGTGTATCAGTAAAGAGTGTATTTTACCCCAAGGTAATTCTATGTTTTACTATGCATATACTTCACAAATATGTCCACATATATACCCTACAATAATTAATCACAACTATTTGAATCATCCTCATATGGAGGTGGATCCTCTAATATTTTTAAACATCCACATAATCATGGGATATGATATCATTTAAATAAGGTCAATTGTTATCAATTATATACCTTTTCATATCATTTTTTTAATCATAGAACCTTTAGTTGTAATTAACAACATTATCAATCATTATTTATAATTTTTTGGGGAAATATTTGTATCTAGGATCCATATGGCTTTCCTATTTTAGAAATTATTCTATTCCCATTGACCTTAAAATTTGTGCACACCCACTTCGAGAAAGTACATATTATTATTGGGCCCTCATTGAGGCCAAATATTTTATTGCCATTGTGGTGTAGACTACATCATATTTTGGTGTAAACATCATAGCCTAAAAATCCAACATAACACCTGCATGTTATCTATTCTAGTATTGGGATTTTATAATTCTTTTCAGGCTTCAATATCATACGAAAGTAAAATTATATTCTCTGTTATTTCTAATAATTAGAAATATAAACCATGTAAACCAAAGTCAAGGCTGTATAACAACAAACACATTCCCCAGTTGGTCCAAACAAAATTACTATAATGTATAGTTGAAATAGGTATAAAACATTATAGTCTAATAACCTATAATGGGAATCCTAGGAAGTAGTCATGTATTTTATTGACAAGACTAACACATTCATGTCTCAAAGAAAACAATTAGAGATAACATAGTGAAATGTAACAAAGCATGTAGGCATAATGATATGTATATTAAAAAAACCAATCCATGCTCATTGAAACTTCTGGTTTAGGAAAAATAATGTGTGGTGACATATTTTTCAACTTTTTCCTAATTGTGTCCCCATACATCATGGAATAACATTTTGGGTTCGAGTACCCTACTTGAAAATTACTTCCTTCCATAAACCATGTTTATTTAATATATTTTTAAATATTGTTAGATTTTCATTGACATAGTAATCAACTATATTCAAATCGATAGGAATATTTTTATATTCAATTCATGCACTCTCATATTATGGATATTCATATATACCAATGATATTTCCAATAAACCAAAAAAATTTACATATTAAGGGGAATATCCATGAATATATGTATTCTTATTCATTATTGATTTTGAACCTTTTATTCAAATGTGATTAGTATTCATCCATTAATATTTTGTCACATCTCAATATCCAATATTTAAATTTATTGAGTTATGATTTTCTAAAATAATAATCCAAAAATTCATGTTGATTCACTACTCTTGATGTCACAAACAAGTTCATCGTTCTCACCTTAAGTGTAGAGATTTGAAATCCCATCCTAAATCCAATGAATTGTCTTCATTGAATCACTACACAACACATTAAATGATGGTTTGAGATTTATGACCATGAAATAAACACTCTATTTTTTAGAGGAAGTGACAGAACTAGACCACCATCAATATAAAAATTTATGGAATTGAATTTTTGATTCCTTCTACATAAAAAATCACCATCTAAAATTTTCTTCTACTAAACACAAAATAATGATATAGAACACTCTGATAGAATTAGTGTACATAGTCTCTATATCAAGATAATATAATAATTCTCTAAAACACACTTGAAGAATGATTTTCCCTGATCTATCTTTTCAGATCACACAATCCAGCTCTGGAACACTCTTATATTATAAAAATAAAACACCACTAATGGGGATGACCACTCTAATTTGGTTCGTAGAGATTACCATAAGTGATTTTTGTGGTAAATTATACTCTAATTCGGTTGACCAGGATGACCCATTCCATGATATTTTCAATACAAAAAATACTATTCTTTTCCATTTTGTCTTGGGTCTATCTCAAAAATATTACTAGATGGGAAATTGCAAAGAGTCTGGTTAATGATTATTGATATAATATATAGTATATATTATCCCATGGAATAAATTTTAAACTATATACACATATCAAGATCTATGTTTTAATTAGTCCCTCAATTATGATAGGTATTCCTTTCATGTGTTTCTACAAAAATTGACCCACCACATCGTTTGAAAAATCTATAAAACCATAAAATTATGAAACTTATGTTCCGATATTTATGAACCAAAACAACATGCATTTTCCTTCACATCATTTTCCATTCATTTTTTTAGGATTTTCAAATTTTTGGATCGTCTACTCAGACCAGATTTAATTGAAACCCCCTAAATTTTCTTTATCATTTTTTTGGCATTAAACTATATGTAAAATTCTCATCCTCACATGTGATAAAACATTCAAAGAAAATAATCATAGAACTATATAGTTTTAAAACAAATTTATAGAAATATATGAAAAAAATCATGTCTCTACAGGTTAAACATGGACCATTTGTGATTTATTGAAAATGGATTATAAGAATGAAAATATATACACGAAAAAATATAGGAAAGAAATGCATAATTTGTGGGCTTTGAAAAAAAATAATGTTTTCACCCACCAATATATCCATATATGATTCATAGTTTGATGTTATGGTGAGATTCTACAACACCCAATGATTTTTGGGTCCATCTTATGGCCCCATAAAAAGTCAAGATTTTGTTACATTGTTCAATGGACTTGAAAACATTCGAAAGATTTTTTCCATGACCCATTATATATCAGTTTATAAAACCCATGAAAAAAGTGTAAAGGAAAAAATTCACAGTACTCAGAACCATATAAAGATCATTATCCTCATTCCAAATTCAACCATCATGATCCATATTATTTTAAGTAAATCATTCATTCGAATTGACTAAATCTTGTGTTACAGTTGTCGTATTTTTTATATAGAAGTTCATGAACCACACCTTGAAAGAGATTATAAATCTAAATGGTCCCACAATAGAGTCATGATGATTTTAGTTATTCATGTACATATCCATGATCCATACCCTGAAGGAAATTATTAAACAAATTAAACTAAATATAGAGTTGTAGTTATGATAGTTATTATTATACATCTTCATGAACCAAACCCATGATGAAATAAATCAGTTTAATTGAAACAATTTAGTAATATAGTGATCCTAGGGTGTATTATAAATTAAATGATCTATTCTAAGTTAATGTGTAGCATAATTAATTTATATGAAATCTATTTATTTGTATAGTAGTCCCTCTCAATTAATAATGACATGTTGGATGATGGCATGGTTTTTCTTATAATTCTAACTACCTACTTCCAACCGATGGAAGAGAGGGTGAACTATATATTCCTCATCACTAATAACATATCATTGAACAATCATAATAAAGGTGTAATATTGATTCCAGAACCATATCCTAACTACCCGATATTTAGAAGACTATTTTGGATTTAAGACCTCGACATTCACTGAAACAGAGATATATATAAAAATATGATCTATTATAGATAAAATTCACTTAGTTTGTTGAGGAGTCAGAGTTAGATCATTAAAAACCACTCCTAATTTGTTTCTATGGACTGATTTTGTTGGAATTTATTTCTACTAATGTATAATTTGTTATTAGAACATGAAAAACAATGTTTTCAAAATAACATGTGGTTTTATTTACTGGAACTGATCCCACCCCAACATCAATATCAATGAAATATAAGGATTATAACCCCTCATGATGCTTTGGGAACATTTACATGAGACTCTATGAATTGATATTCAACCTCATTGTAGAGTCTATAAGAAAAATAGGAAGAGACAATAGTTTTCCCATCCATCAGATAGGTTATCTAGGAGCCCCTTATCTGTTACTCCCTACCAACTTATTTTCACAATCCCATGATATACTTTTTAGGGGATCACATGTAGTTGGTATTAATATATATACATTTTTATGCTACAAAAAAATAATTTGAATGATCTGTAGAATGATATTAGGATATAAGTCACTATTTAACCAAATGAATTGTACCATGTACACTCTCAAAAAAATATTAACTGGAACATGAAACAATATAGAAATTATGATCCACATATTAGTAGCCAATCCTCTTAGTCTACTAAGTACCCATCTCAGAGATACATGATAATAGAGATATCTTCCTAGGATCATATATCATGATTAATATATATACCAATGGTTGTACTACCATAAATAGTTGAAAAAACTATAGTTATCACCTCATCATTTTTCCGACTTCAGTGTGACTCAAGGTCTTAATCTCAACATTCCTTTTATTAAGTTGTTTTAGATGAGATTCTGAATGCATAATTTATAGAGCATTGTGAATATCAAAGATTTATTACTCTTCCATTGACTATCCATTCAAGAACAAAAATGGGTGACAAATCTAGTTTATTGAATTTATTCTTGTATATGGACCAACATGTGATGAATCAATTTAAGTATTGGTACCATCATATTAATTTGATGCTATGGAAATAGATTAGCTTCCATCATTTTGGAAATAATCCTAAAAATTGAATCAGAATCCAATGTATGAAATAACATCCAACTTATATACATATTAAATAACTTTACTAGTCTAAGGTTGATGGATACATTCGGTTGAATAGTATACCCCCATGATCGTTACAGTCATACCCCAAATGTAACCCAATACATTACCTCAAAATTCATATCTTTTCATCTTGGGAAACACATAGAGAATTTGATGCCCAGATTTGTTCAATTGTGATGAAGGATTGCTTACACACATTCCATGAATGTGATGGTCAAAAAAATAGAAAGATCATTTCTTATTATTCTCTTTTCTATGGTATGTATATATATAACTAGGACATGGGTATGACACACATCCCCATAGACATTAGTTGTATAAAGGATTCCATCATATATTTCCTTAAGTAATATGGTTCCCCTATATTTATATGTTAAATGCATTAATCCATGCATGACTATATTTTATTTTGATGGATTTTGTAACAAAAAACTAGTGACTAATTATTAATTGAAAAATTTTACTTCACTAGTACACCACTAGTGGGGAAACACATATTTCCTCATATAATTCAACTACTTATCATTGTTTTTAAAACTATAATCATTTATAATGTACAAAATATAAAATTATTATTCATCAAAGAATCTAAAATGAGGATATAATTTCTCATTTACTATCCAACATCCATTGTTATCTTCTTGTGAGAAATCTACAATAACTGAATAGTATAAAGAATGAGGCTATTGATGATGATTATGATTTTAATGTGTAACTAGAGATTTATTTAGGATATGTAGAATTTCTCTATGATACATTGGGATAAGTACAACTTGGGTAGATATTTTCACCTAAATATGGTCCAGGGATGATGTAATCCTTATTTATGGTATTTTTTATCAGGTAAATGAGTAATTCCCTAGCTAGTATGCCACTAAATCAGTGCCCTGAGCCGATTCATCAAATAACTCCAAACATTTTATATGTATTCCAAAATTATATGACTATTATTTAGGGTCAGATGGAACATGTGGGGTGCCAATACCCGTCTTACATCTGTAAAGCAATAACAGAAATCCAGACAAACAATAAAATGGAAAAATAAAAAACCATATAATAAATACCACATTCCCAAACTAGTGATGTATAAATAATTAAAGCCATTAAAATTTCCATTTCATTATGCTCTAATGTTACAATGGAATACTAAAAAAATGATAATATCCAGATATAGGTCCCAAAATCACATTCGGTCCCCTTATCCAAGTTGTATCTCAAGTAAAAAACCTATCAGATGGCCATTCCCTTATCCAAACAATATTCCATGATGTTTTATTTGGTACCATCAGTGGCTAGTTCAATGTTTTAGTTCATCATTGTTGGCCACAACTAGTAGTTACTAAATAAATATCCAGTAAAAACATATATTCATGGAAAAGTGAGATATCATAATAATGATATGAACAGAAATGAAACATGTTTTAATATTACAAATTACCAATAAAAATTTAGTCCTCACGATATGAGAGACTATGGAATAGACTCTAGGGGTCAACAAACAGTATAAGAAAAAAGGGTTTATTCATTTATCATTCAACAATATATAGAAATTGGTTCACATTCAAGTTCCCACAACATGTAAAACCATTTATGTAACACCCCTAGATTTTATGAAAAATATTCTTTTTAATTTCATTAATGTCTTGTGTTGTATGCTACACCAAAAGGAGCTTTCACAACACGCATCCTTGACTTGCCTTGCATTACATGCAATCACGACCTTCCTTGATAGCGTGTGTAGTACGCAATACCGAGTTTCACTAAACAACGATATGCTATTATTAAAACTAGCCGTTATGAATAGTAATAACCACTTTTTGAAATTTTGTAAATTTTATTTTTCAAAATGGACTTCATTTTTGGATTCGGAATATCGAAATTAACTTAGGGTGAAATTTTGGTACTTTTTGAATAACTTTCATATTCTGATGAATAGTGAAAATTACTAAATTTTAATTAAAAACAACTTTTTTAATTGAAATAATTAATAGTGATAAATTATTGATTTGAGTGGTTTTAAAGTATATTTAGAATATATTTTTACAATTTAATACAATGTTGGTCATTGGATTCAATTTCACATTTAAACCAGTTATAAACAAGTGTCAATCTTTTGATAGTTATTATCTCTTAAAAACACGCTATTTGTTTTGACGACGGGAATTAATTTTTAAATTAGTTAATGTAACTGATATGTTTTTAATTTGGTAAAATAGACATCATTTTTGAGTTCATAATATCAAATATAACTTAGGCCTAATTTTTCGTATTTTTCTGGAAAGTTTCATTTTTTTGATGAATAGTGAAACCACTAAGTGGTAGTAAAAAAAATGAATTTTTCATAAAACATAATTTTACCACTTCTGTGAGTGAAATTTAAAAAATTCGAGAGACATGGTTGATGTCAGTAAGTAAAATTTGGTTCAATTAGATGAAAATAATTTTTTGTGAATAGTAACTTTTTACTTTTTTTACCACGGTTAAAAGTAAATAGGGTAATTAAGGGTAAAAATGATATTATTATTATCCTAACACATGTTATAATTCTATTGGATAAGTCTAATTCGCCGAAAAACAACCATAGGAATAAAATATGACCATTTAAGTCCTCTTGGATTAGATTAAGACATTTATTATTATTTAATTCAAAGAAGAGTTAAAAGAGTTAAAATCAAAGTTAATTTACTAAATCATTTTTAATATAAGGTTATACATAAGATAAATTCGATTGTAAATATTCATTAAAAATAAAATAAGATTTCCTACATAATTATATTTTATTTATAATTTTTAGACATTAAATAAATTAATTTATTTATGACACAATGATGATGCAGTAATTACCATAATAGTGAAAAATTATAATAATTGATATTATAAATACCCAAATAAATATAATATGAGACCTTTTATGAATTCGAATAATTTTCTATGTTAATATGAAATTTTAGTATTGATTTAATAAACTTTTTTTGAACTAATCATTCTGTTATGATTTTCACAAAAATCAATTACTAAATAGTGTCAAAATTGACATAAAATAGTTTTTAAAACACATATTATTTTATTAATTATTATTTTATTCCTAAAAATCTAAAGTTCGGCCAAATTACTTAGATAAGGTTATATATATTAATAATAAACAACTTGGGGATCTTTTGGCTTGTTATAGTAAGTCTATTAACCTTATTGTGTAAGAACACAAGAAGACACGGTAAAAGTAAAATTATTTAACTTAATATTAAATCAAAATGATAAGGTTAAAATAGGAACCTAAACTTGTCTAAATTCTATTTGATGAAAGGATTTCTACCCATAACCACCTTAGCTTCAAAATAAATCAATTTGGAGCTATTTAAAACCGAATTTGGCTTTATAATAAAATAATATTTTTAGTTATTCCAAAGGTGCCCCTCTCTTCCCTTATAAAAGGGAACCCCCTCCCTCTCTTCCTCACAACACTTTGAGCCTTCAAGCTCAGCCAACCCCTTCCAATTTCTTTTATCCACTTACCTGGACACATCCTAGAGGTTCTGGTCTTCTTCAAAGACCTATTTTAGTGCCCTAAAAGGTGGTCTCAAAGAAGCACTTCAAAGAAGAGGTAATGTCCATTACCGATTATTTCATCTCTATTTCTTCTTCCACTTCTTCTTATAAGGTTGTTTCATTATGAAGTAATAACATAAGTATCACTCATATACTAATATGTTATTATAAGTATGAAACAACCCTATTTCACCATCTATCCATCCTACGGAAAAAGAAATCACCGCGCGTGCGTACGTATGGAATACCGTCTCCACGCCGTGGTGTAATCTATTTTCCACCACCACCTTACATGGATGGGTATAATGGTGTTAATAATGACTATATATGACTATTATAAATTGATATTGATTCTGAAATAGTATACATACACTCCAATACAATTCCACGATCATAGGAACAATATCATCACTCGTGCGTACGTACGGAATACCGTCTCCACAATGTGATGCGACTCGTTCTACATGATCTTCATTTCATAATGATTATATAAATGAATTGAATGAATGAATATGATATATATTACACTAATACCATTATGGAAATGAGTTATATATAACCTAAATAGAAGAATAAGAATTTATTCGACAAAACCCTCATAAGAACAAAAAGTAATAAACACTCGAATAAGAATTAGTAATGAAATATTACTAATAATAAGCTAAGAATATGACCATATATAATATCATAAAAATAAAAGTGATTATTTAATTATTCAATAACATTATTTAAATCATTATACAGGAGGTTCGGACATGTACAAAGCATATCGGACCATAGGTAAGGGAAATATCACAATCTCATTTTTATCTGAGATTGTTTATACTTTGGTATTTACTGGGGTGTATTTTATCATCCACATCCATGTTTCCTCAATATATAATATTATTTCCATCCACCTACAATTGATTAAATCCAAATTTACCCATCGGTAAGTTTTTAGTAAATGATATGAAAGGAATCTTTTGTCGTTTTTCGTACGAGGTACTTTTTTTTGACTTTTCCGACAAAAGTACGAGAAGAATGTTTTTTTTAACTTATACGACATGAATGGATTTTTAAAACAAAATTTCCAAGAATCTCCCTTTACAAGTTTTCAAGTTTATTTTTAATCAACTTCTTTTAGTTATAATTTTATGAAATGTTAAGAAATGAAAAGTGTTTTTGAAGTAGAAAGGATATTTACCTCAAGAATGGAGTTCAAGTGTCTTATCAAAATTATTTTCCATCTAAGATAATAAATGGTTCTGTTTTCATCCATATTATTACATTTATTTGATTATTTTGTGATGGAATTATTTTTATGAATTCCTTTATCTTCTATGAATTTTTTTATGATGTCATGGATTATGCTATGATGTATGGTTTATGATTTTGTGGCACACATAAGAAGGGTATCATTATGAGATGGGTGGGACCTATATCTCCCTCCAATGCATTGGGTAAAGATTTTATATCTCCTGAGATAGACATGGCTGGAATGGTAGGTTATACCGGTTCAGTGAAACACGACTTAAATCAGGAGTGAACTCGGTTCAGAAAGGGACTTTGTCCACTAAGATAGTCTTGGAAATGAGTCTTGACTAATAAGAAATGATTCTCTCTGATTATGTGTGTATACCACAAAGTTTCATGTTTTAAGTTGTGATTATTGGGATTACATTTCATTACTATGATTTATCCCATGTTATGATATTATGATCCCTTTTGCAGGTTAAGAATTCCAAAATGTTATGTTCTTATGAATATGCTGTGATTGATATTTCTTTTGTTTACCCTAACTGAGCATTTGAGCTCACACTTTTATGTTTTCTTTTCCCTAGGATATAAAGAAAGGTTTTAGGTATAAAAAAAGGGAAGATATTTATGGGAGATGTTGAAGATCTTTCACCATGATTAGAAGATTATATTCCGAGTTTCCAAAGACACTAAACTATTACAGTCCTTGTGTGTGTGTTTTTGTTATGTACTATGTATTCTGCAAAAGTAATGTAATGTCCATGTACGTCAGGCTTTGGGTCTCTATAGTTGGTATCAGAGGAAAGGTTAGTCAACCTTTGGAAACTAGGATGTGAAAACGTTAGTGAGATCCCTAGAGATATTTCTATGGTATGTCTAGGGATGTCTTTAAGGTTAAGTATACGTATATATTATAGTCCTAGAATTGAGCTAATGATATTAGAATTTATCCTAAGATGTTAGATATTGAGGGTACTCCCCCTTTACTATGTTGTTTTCTCTAGCATGATTTTTGCCTCTCACAAGATTCTTTTTGTGTTTTAGTTAATGGAGGGAACCAGAAGGAATTCGGTTAACATTGAATACAATGGACAAATTGGTGACTATGAGCAACAAAATTGTGTAATTCCTAGAGAGAAAGATATTGTGATTATGCTGAATCAATCATCGCGATATGTGATTAACAATGTGAAATTTAGTGGTATGCCTAATTCATCAAATAAGAGGAAGATAGACTATTATGCATTTTCGCATGTTGAGGAGCATAAAGAAAGGAAGATTGTGATTTCTAAAGAAGGGAAGAAGAACCTTGAGGAATACCTCAAATGGAGGGACCGATGTTATCTGTGTGGAGAAAAGGGTCATAGAGTGACCGACTGTTATGGAGTTCAATGTCTTATTTGTGGAGAACATGGGCATTACCCAACTCAATGCCCGGACCTAAAAAGTTACTTCTAAATCAAGGAAGGACTTATTCCAGGACAATCATTGAAGTGGATGGACTGAAGTGTTTATGTATTGGTATTCAAGAATAATGTTGTTGAGGTACTTTTATGATGTATTAAAATATTTATGTATTGGTCTATTGTGGTTTTCAATAATTGTAAGGTACCGGTAACCATGAAAAGTTATTCAAATATTTTAGAAAGTAGATAATATGCACATAATGCAGGGATAAGGAGAAAATCAATTGTTTGATAGTATTCATGAGCTCATGATTGATATAAGGACTAAGTGATATCATGGTTAGAGTATATAGAATTGTGAGGATTTTGGTATGTGGAAAGAGTTAACTTTTAACAGCATTCATGTTTTCACTAAGGTTTAATGGGTATTCAAGAGAATACATGAATAAGGCCTTTGAATGTTTGGAATGTGACCAACAAGACATATATTATGATATTTGGGGATCAACGATGGTATTAAATCTCTGGTAATCGTTTTCACTATATTATGAGACTGGACTGCAGTATTATGGATAAGCCTAAAGATTGGAATGGATTATGTTGGACATAAGTTAGTATTGTTTAAGGATAGAAGTTTTTTAGATATTAGTGATGGTATGATATAATAATATAGTTTTAGAAAAAAGGACAACCTGTAGGACGGGCGACAACCCATCGCATCGAACAAGGCCGTGGGAATCGAACCCACAACCGAAGTGCGACTGGCCTTAATCGCCTACCACTGGCCTAGAGGAAGTCCATGTTTAGTAGAAACTAGTTTTATTGTATTAAGCAGTATGATATGTGAAGTATAAGTCCATTTTAGGAACCATATATGACTAATCTCACTATAGATGGACTTATGTATTTTTTGATAACCTTTTTAACCTTTTGTTTGAGACAGATGGAATGACCCATCATTCTATCACATGATCTGCTAACACATCGCGAATGATAAATTCAACTTCATTTCTTTAAGAGATGAAGTGGAAATTTTCCAACGAATGACTAACGGTGAGACTATACCAAAATCACGAAAGTATTTATTCTAATTCCAATTTCATCAACTTTAGGGAAATGATCTTGAAAACAAAAATGTTGTCCTAGTGGTCTTATATATGATGAATCAGATAGTACCTTAGATCTTCAAAAATTTATGGCTTTGTGATTGCTGGCTTTTCCATAGACATGTTCTCTACCACTCTCCATCAGAACATGATGGTAAGATTTCTCTTCCATATCCATATTTTCACCTATGTGGAAACCCAGTGATTAGTTTATTTGGGTAACGGTTACATTTCATACTTTTGTTTTTAATTATTGGTTTTGGTATTCCTTTTTACGATGTGGGTTTCTATCAAAGAAACTTTCGAATAGTAAACCATTTATAACCCCGACGAATTTCGAGGGAGAAATTCATTTTAAGGGGGGTAGAATGTAACACCTCTAGATTTTATGAAAAATATTCTTTTTAATTTTATTAATGTCTTGTGTTGTACGCTACACCAAAAGGAGCTTGCACAACACGCATCCTTGACTTTCCTTGCATTACACGCAATCACGACCTTCCTCGATAGCGTGTGTAGTAAGCAATACCGAGTTTCACTAAAAAACGATATGCTATTATTAAAACTAGCCGTTATGAATAGTAATAACCACTTTTTGAAATTTTGTAAATTTTATTTTTCAAAATGGACTTCATTTTTGGATTCGGAATATCGAAATTATCTTAGGGTGAAATTTTGGTACTTTTCGAATAACTTTCATATTCTGATGAATAGTAAAGATTACTAAATTTTAATTAAAAACAACTTTTTTAATTTAAATAATTAATAGTGATAAGTTATTAATTTGATTAGTTTTAAAGTATATTTAGAATATATTTTTACAATTTAATACAATGTTGGTCATTGGATGTAATTTCACATTTAAACCAGTTATAAACAAGTGTCAATCTTTTGATAGTTATTATCTTTTAAAAACACGCTATTTGTTTTGACGACGAGAATTAATGTTTAAATTAGTTAATGTAACTAATATGTTTTGAATTTGGTAAAATAGACATCATTTTTGAGTTCATAATATCAAATATAGCTTAGGCCTAATTTTTCGTATTTTTCTGGAAAGTTTCATTTTTTTATGAATAGTGAAACCACTAAGTGGTAGTAAAAAAAAGAATTTTTCATAAAACATAATTTTACCACTTCTGTGAGTGGAATTTCAAAAATCCGAGAGACACGGTTGATGTCAGTAAGTAAAATTTGGTTTAATGAGATGAAAATATTTTTTTTGTGAATAGTAACTTTTTACTTGTTTTTACCACGGTTAAATGTAAATAGGGTAATTAAGGGTAAAAATGATATTATTATTACCATAACACATATCATAATTCTATTGGATAACTGTAATTCAACGAAAAACAACCTTACGAATAAAATATTACCATTTAGGCCCACTTGTATTAGATTAGGACATTTATTATTATTTAATTCAAAGAAGAGTTAAAAGAGTTAAAATCAAATTTTATTTACTAAAACATTTTTACTATAGGGTTATACATAAGATAAATTCGATTATAAATATTAATTAAAAAGTTAATAAGATTTAATACATAATTATATTTTATTTATAATTTTTAGACCTTAAATAAATTAATTTATTTATGACACAATGATGATGAAGTAATTATCATAATAGTGAAAAATTATAATAATTGATATTATAAATACCCAAATAAATATAATTTGAGACTTTTTATGAATTACACTAATTTTATAGGTTAATATGTCATGTTATTATTGATTTAATTAACTTTTGTAGAACTAATCATTCTGTTATGATTTTCACAAAAATCAATTACTAAATAGTGTCAAAATTGACATAAAATAGTTTTTAAAGCACATATTATATTATTAATTGTTATTTTATTCCTAAAAATATACGGTTCAGAAAAATGACTTAGATAAGGATATATATATTAATAATAAACAAGTTGGGGTTCGTTTGTCTTGTTATAGTAAGTCTATTAACCTTATTGTGTAAGAACACAAGAAGACACGGTAAAAGTAAAATTATTTAACTTAATGTTAAATATAAATGATAAGGTTAAAATAGGAACCTAAACTTGTCTAAATTATATTGGATGAAATTATTTCGACCCATACCCACCTTATATTCTAAATAAATCAATTTGGAGCTATTTATAACCGAATTTGGCTTTATAATAAAATAATATTTTTAGTTATTTCAAAGGTGCCCCTCTCCTCCCTTATAAAAGGGCACCCCTCCCTCTCTTCATCACAACACTTTGAGCCTTCAAGCAAGGCCAACCCCTGCCAATTTCTTCTCTCCACTTCCCTAGAAACATCCTAGAGGTTCTTTTCTTCTTCAAAGACCAATTTTAGTGCCCTAAAAAGTGGTCTCAAATAAGCACTTCAAAGAAGAGGTAATATCCATTACTGATTCTTTCATCTCTATTTCTTCTTCCACTTCTTCTTATAAGGTTGTTTCATTATGAAGTAATAACATCAGTATCACTCATATACTGATATGTTATTATAAGTATTAAACAAACCTATTTCACCATCTATCCATCCTACAGAAAAAGAAATCACCGTTCGTGCGTACGTACGGAATACCGTCTCCACGCCGTGGTGTAATCTATTTTCCACCACCACCTTACTTGGATGGGTATAATGGTGTAAATAATGACTATATATGACTATTATAAAGTGATATTGATTCTGACATAGTGTACATACACTCCAATACAATTCCACGATCATAAGAACGATATCATCACTCGTGCGTACGTACGGAATACCGTCTCCACGAAGTGATGCGACTCGTTCTACATGATCTTCATTTCATAATGATTATATAAATGAATTGAATGAATGAATATGATATATATTTAACTAATAAAATTCAGTAAATGAGGTATCTATAACCTAAACATAAGAATAAGAATTTATTCAACAAAACACGCATAAGAACAAAATGTAATAAACACCCGAATAACAAGTAGTAATGAAATATTACTAATAATAAGCTAAGAATATGACCATATATGATATAATAAAAAATAAGTATGATTCTGTAATAAGTCAATAACATTATTTAAATCATTATACAGGAGTTTCGGACACGTACAAAGCATATTGAACCAAAGGTAAGGGAAATATCACAATCTCATTTTTATCCGAGATTGTTTATACTTTGGTATTGACTGGAGTGTATTTTATCATCCACATCCATGTTTCCTAAATATGTAATATTATTTCCATCCACCTACAATTGTTTACATCCAATTTTACCCTTCGGTAAATTTTTAGTAAATGATATGAAAGGAATCTTTTGTCGTTTTTCGTACGAGGTACTTTTTTTGACTTTTCCGAAAAAAGTACGAGAAGAATGTTTTTTAACTTATACAGCCTGAATGGATTTTTAAAACAAAATTTCCAAGAATCATCCTTTTAAAGTTTTCAAGTATATTTTTAATCAACTTCTTTTAGTTATAATTTTATGACATGTTAAGAAATGAAAAGTGTTTTTGAAGTAGAAAGGATATTTCCCTCAAGAATGGAGTTCAAGTGTTTTATCAAAATTATTTTCCATCTAAGATAATAAAGGGTTCTATTTTCATCCCTATTATTACATTTATTTGATTATGTTGTGATGGAATTATTTTTATGAATTCCTATATCTTATATGAATTGTTTTATGATGTCATGGGTTATGCTATGATGTATGGTTTATGATTTTGTGGCACACATAATAATGGTATCATTATGAGATGGGTGGGACCTATATCTCCCTCCAATGCATTGGGTAAAGATTTTATATCTCATGAGATAGACATGGCTGGAATGGTAGGTTATACCGGTTTATTGAAACATGACTGAAATGAGGAGTGAACTCGGTTCAGAAAGGGACTTTATCCACTAAGATAGTCTTCGCAATGAGTCTTGGCTAATAAGAAATGATTCATTATGATTATGTATTTATGCCACAAAGTTTCATGTTTTATGTTATGATTATTGGGATTACATTTCATTACTATGATTTATCCCATGTTATGATATTAGTATCCCTTTTGCAGGTTAAGAATTCCAAAATGTTATGTTCTTATGAATATGATGTGATTGATATTTCTTTTGATTACCCTTACTAAGCATTTGAGCTCACCCTTTTATGTTTTCTTTTCCCCAGGATATAAAGAAAGGTTTTAGGTATAAAAAAAGGGAATATCTTTATGGGAGATGTTGAAGATCTTGCACCATGATTAGAAGATTATATTCCGAGTTTCCAAAGACACTAAACTATTACGGTCCTTGTGTGTGTGTTTTTGTTATGTACTATGTATTCCTAAAAATTAATGTAATATCCATGTACATTAGGCTTCGGGTCTCTACAATGTATTCTCAAATAATCATATCGACACCCAAATCAAGGGTATAAGATTCCATGCTTATCACCAAAAAACAAGATGCAAAATTTCTTTTCCAACCATCCCAAACCAAGGAGAAGGAACATGATATCTAATATCCTTACCCATGGGTGGGGAATTTAATTTCCCATGATACAATATTAGTCAACAATCATTTCCATGGAAAAACATGTTTCACCAATAACAAATAATGGTAATAAGAATGTATATTATTCTTAATAAATCATTATTCACATTGTAATGAATGCCTTACCTCATTTACCCAAAATAGAATATATGAATATTTCATTCACATCACATAAAATTATTTTATTCATTTAAATATTTTACCAAATATATAGAAAATATCATTTTTTCCATTTGAATCAATTTTTATTTTCACATTACATTTCATCTCTAAATTCATGTCATGATGAAAAATATCCAAGGATCTATTAGCATACCACATAAGAAAAAGGATTATTTTTAATCCCATAATCTCTCTATTTTATCTTTCATATTCCACATTCACCATTTTCATGGAATTGGCTCACCCTTTGGTTTCTTATTAAGATAGGTCTTATAATATCCAATGAACCCAATAAGATTCATAGATATTCTCACTACCCATTTTAAATCCAAATATATTTATTTAAAATCATGAACAATTATGAATAATGTTGGTGGATTTTCACACATTACAAAAACATATAAAACATCATGACTAGGAGAGATTGTGTATATAAAAACTAAACTAGGCTTGTAAATAAATAATCACCTATTAAGGGACCATGGTTTGTTATAAAACCACCACTTACACCAATGATTTGTATATCATGGAAAAAGTAGGGTTCATGAGATTTGGAATAATTGAATAACTAGAAAAATAATTATCCTAGAAAATAGAGTACATAAGAATCATATACACAACTCAATTTTTTATTAGCACAAAATGACAATTAAAACTCTTATTAAATATAGAAGAATCACCCTTAACGATGTAGAGAGATCCTTATTTTCAACCCTGTATAGAAGATAAGAAATTAGGTGAAAAGTTTGTGGAAGATACATTTATGTTTCGGGAAAAAATGGTTATTTTTCACTTTTAAAGGAGAACATGTTTGGGAAACATGTTTTTTTGTACCATGGCGCAACCATGTGGCCTACTATGTCAAAGAGAAGAATATGTCACATGGGTTTCTAGGGTACCCACATAGTTTTCCAAATCATGTTGTTGCTGTGTGGATGGACTTATTTATGGCAACAATGTTTTCTAGGATCTAAATGCATGTTCTAAAAAAAATAAAACCCATCCACTATGGTGAATGACTATTGGGAATATTTGTTTATAATGTTTTGTAAACCATGAACCATGCACTAAAAATAACTCCTTTTCACTATTAATTCCCTAAAACCATGGGAAAAATTAAAGACCACCAAAATCATTTTAAACATTCCAAAAACCATTTAAATAGAGTTTAAATAATATTTAAATGTAACTGTACCTCGTTAATTTTTTTAGATATTACAACCTACCATCAATATAACATCTCATCCTTGATATGCACATCCTAATCTCACTACACATGAAGGGTTAAAGGGAAAGGCCACTATGCCATACATATTATCTTCCCAATCCTAATAATTCTCTTAAAAATACCGTGTTAAACAACACTCAAACTATTGGAATTGACTTACCCCAATGAATTTTATCACTTCCATCGACAACATGAATCAAATATTGGTGAATGTACATATCAACCTTGAAGTCAATATCATAAACATAAACCACATGAGATGGTTCATGATTATACTTTTTATGTTTTTAAACCAGGAAAACATCATCCATGTAACTATACCACTGCATAATATCCAATAGATATTCTACCGGTTTAATCCATTTGACAACCTAAAATGGACTAACATGCTTAGACACTGGCTTTCAATTTTTCTAAATCTGATAGTGACCCAATATTTTTGACACTCAAATAAACACATGATCACCCACTACAAACTCAATTGTAGAAAACATTGATTAAAATATGATTTCTATCCACTTTGAGTCATTCATATTTGATTTCATATCAATATAAAATTCCCAAACATCTCTTATATGAGAATAGATTCCAAAAACTATAATTATCATGATTATATGAAACATAATGGTCATAATAATGACCTACCATAAGGAACCTCATATGGTTCCCTCTGAATAGTCACTTGATTACTATTTTTATATGTTATCTATATGAGTGATATGTTATTCTTCTATGTTCCACTATAATTTATGATTCATCCCCTTCACATATCCTCTAACACCTAGACAATATGTTCTTATTTCTAATCCATCTGGGGTGGAAATATTTTCACAAGAACAAATCTGTAACAAGATCCATCAAAATTACTTCCTAGATGAATGATATAATATGAGGACCTCTATATAATAATATTCCCCAATGAACCCCAGGAGAATTAACAATCTCCCAAACATACATGTCTCCCAACTAGCCAACTATAAAAGTATCTCCTATAAGAATTAAATGGTTTACCTTTTCATCCAATACATAACCATGCATATCATGATACCCATTCGAGTATTAATTGGAAATCCCATTGTGAAATTTTTTTCCCAACATCCCACATTAATTCCAAAATGTTTAATGTCTATATCAAACCAACATTTGGTTGATTCCCAACCTTCACTTGCTGACTTGTTTAATATATGGTCAAGAATCATGAGATATCATTTATTATTAATGGACACCAATACTTCAAACAATGGAAACAATAAATTTTTGTTATCTTATGGTGTACATATAAATTTTAGGCTTGAAACTGAGTAATGTCTCATATAATATAGATGTAGGATTAGTAACACGGACAAGAACATATATGATATCATCATCATCAATTTTTTAATAATGAGGTATCTTTTAACTTTATAATATGTACCTCAATGCCAGAAACACAATATCATAAAATATTCTCATAATTATATGAATCAAAAGAGATGGATATGACATAAGGATTATCTTCTCCCATTACTTCTAGACACATATTTTTATATCAGTTAACAAATACAACATTTTCAACTCAAAAATAGATTCATGAAATTTCATGAGTCTATGACATAAGGCTCAAAGAATCCAAAAACCTATCAGTATTTATTCATGTATTATACATATAAGCAAACAATGTAATTCATATACTCAACCCATATTCGATGTTTAATATGTAAGTAAAATTGGGAAATTTTTTATTTGACGCTCCAATGATCTATAAAAATTATAAACTTCTCACCCAGAATATTATGCCTCAAACACATTGATTAATATAACATAGTTTCCAAATAGAGATCATGTGTATGTGTGAAGCATTCATTAGGCCTCAACTATTGTTTTCCCTACACCACGACTGAGTCCAGTTGCATCATCATGTCCATATATATGAAATTATATGCATCACAAAAGGGTATATCATTCAACTAGATCATGAATGATTTGAAAGGAAGCAATTGGTGTAGGGTTCATTATCTACAAGAAGGACTTATCTCATGCTTCAGTCTAGTAAAATTATGTACCCTTCCCTGTCAATCTTGAAATAAGCACTACCATGAATGAAATTTCAACGATGATCCCTTGATAATAACCCACCAAACCCCAAAAAATCGATATCAAAAACATTCATGGGATACACCTGGGAAAAAAACACTCGATCTGTATTAGGATCTATCACCAAACCTTCTTCCCTGATGATGTAACATAAGATGTGTACATGTAAATTGGAAATTGACACAAAGATAATTTTTCATATAGCCTGTTCTCTTTTAGTGTACTCGAAACTTTTTAAAGATGTTTGGAATAATCATCATGGGAATGGGAATACATTAACATATCATCAACGAATATGACTCAAAATTGATCAAGGTATAGGAAAAATTCATCATTCATCAAAGCCATGAAAATATATGGGAAATATTTTAGCCCAAACTATACCCCTAAAAATTCATTCAAACTAGACCTATTTAGAATTGCATATTATGGTATATGATAATATAATATCCTTATCTGATGACCCCATAATCGCAAATAAGTATTTTGAAAAAAATATTCAACCTTAATCTAATAAAAAAGTGAATAAAAAATTGTATATTATACCTTTTATTAATCATCATGTAATTCAATTTTGAGTAATAAACAGAAAAATCATGGATTTTTCAACTTTCCCAATAAATAAAACTCAACATCCCCAAGGTGATATTGAGCATTTATAGTGCTATTATAGAATAAGGAATATACGATGGTCTTTGTCTAAGAAACAATTAAATCATAAATTCAATATATCTCATGTGTGGAAACCCTGAAAACTCCTTCAGAGAAAATTCCTACAACCAATCCACAATAGAAGGGAAGAAATATTTCCCCAATCCCACATCATGAATAATAAAACTCATAACCAGAGATCTATGTTAAAAAATACCTCAAAAAATAATCCTGGAATGGTATTCCATGTTATCCCACTATCCATGATGAACTTACATGTCACACTAAAGATATGTGAATGTTACCCTTTAATATTAATAATTAATATATACTTTATTAGATAATTACCATTCCATTCTTGTATCCAGTAAAAAAATAACATCTCATGTATTAACAAGTCCCAAAGGAGAAGGTAACCACAAAAATAGAGGGCACACCCCATGTATTGTTGAATAACCTCTAATCATACACCAATAAGTATTTTGGTCAATATAAACCCAATAATAAAATCCAACTTCATACCCAAACTATTAAAACTATGGGAAGAATGAAAGACTCTAAATCTCATGTATCAGGTAAGAAAACTGGATGTGTAGATGTAATTCCTTGATAATCTAAATTAATTACATATATTATATAGCTTGTACGACATTAAACACCAATCAGGTAAGGGAATATAATATTTTCAGATGTTACAACATATTTAATATTTCAAATAAATTCACTCCATGATACATCTTTCATTGCAAGTGATTCTATATTTCAATGTGTTATATGCAATGATGAGTTTTATCAATGTTTTAAGTTACATGCAAGACCGAGTTTTATTGTCCAAGAATATATTATTAAAATATTAGTATTTAATATAATAAGATATTGCATAGTTGTTTAATTGGAAGATATGAATATGATTATATAATATATAAGAATATATATTTAATATCCAATTATTGTTTTGACATCATCAAAAATATATTATAGTCATAAGTATGTGAAAACAAAATATTACAAATTCAAAATTTATATTTTTATAAAGGATGTTTTACCACGTTTGAATGGAGAATTTTTTAAATCATAATTTACGAAAATTAATGAACATTATTTTTCAAATTAGATGTAATTTTAGAAATTGTAAAATAGAAATAATTTTAAGGTCAATTTTTTTTTATTTTTCTGTAAAGTTACATTTTATGATGAATAGTAAAAAATACAAAATTATAATTAAAATCGGTGTGTTTGCCCAATTTATTAATATAGATAACTTATATTTAAAAAAATAACAATGTATATTCTAAAATAAGTTTAATCTAGTAATTCATTTAAATCAATTTCCCTTTGAAATTTGATATAAAAACAAAATAATCTTTTGAACATTGTCTCTTTGAAGACCAACACTATTGTCACATATGTAGGATTAATTTTAACATAATTTATGTAACTTATGTGATTGGAATTTCGAATAATATATTCAATATTTTTATTCAGCTTAATTTGTAATTTTATAATAATATCAACTAATTTTTGTAATAAATATTAGTTAATGTAAAATAAATTATTTATAATAATTAAGATAAAAATTAACTTAATTAAAGACCAAACATAAACAAAAGTGAAAAAATTACCTATACACTTATCCAAAATTCTATTTAAAATTTATTTATAATTAAATAGAAGTAGTGTTCTTGCGTGCGCAAGACCTATCATCTCCATAAATGTTGCTTTAATTTCCGATAACAAAATACCCTGGATTATTATAAAAATATATATAATGGTTATATATGAAATTTAAATTATGTATTAAATTCAAGATATGATTAAATCATGAATTTCTTAAAAGGAACAACATGTAACAATTAAAAACATACTCAGAAAAACAAGTTAATTAACGCTGAACATAGTAAAAATAATGAAAGATTGTTAATAAATGTTTCATTTGATATTATATGAAGTTAGTATACGATAAAATAAATATTATTGTTTTTATTTTGATAAGTTATCTATTTTTTTAAACCCATTATACTATAAGTTAGTGAACTTTTACCCAAAAGTAAATACAAGGTACGAGGTTCTTATCTCACTTTTACATCGACAAGGCATACAACATTTTCATCACTTATTTATTTTATGTTCCTTATCTACTATCCATTTATATATATATTATATCAATGATTGTTTTATCATCATGTTTTTTTCTTTTTAAATATGAATTATTTCCTTCAATTATATTTGAATTTAAAGTTACTAAGTGGTAAAGAATATCACAAGCCAATTCATTTTCATTGGGTTATATAACATTCCCATTGTTGTTAATATTATATGATTATATGTGTAATAAATATTTAAAATTTATTTTTTTATTTAATTTTATTATATGTGGATTTATGTTTGAGATAAAAAATATATTCATTGATTAATTCCCACCTCAGTTTTACGGTCTTTTCATGGGTTTACTTAAAAATTTCATTTTGTGTGTGATTGCTTACACATGAATTTCCATTAAATAAAATTATAGAATCCTTGCCTATTAAATCATATAATTTTATAATCCCCTATTTATTCATTAAATTTTACAAGTAATCAAACCATTTTTACACTCTTTGAAACAAATATGTTTTTTTGAATTTTTTTATGAAAACCCAACATCATTTCCCCCTTTTGTTGGAAAACATAGTTTATCCTAAAAACAATTTTTTCTATAATGGTTTTAAAAAATTTATTTGACATTTTTAATTTATTTCTTAATGAACTTTTTACCATTTATGTATTTTATAAATGTTTTAAATTGAATATTCATGTTTCTTTCCGAACAAGGAACATTTCAAACCTTTTTACCATGTAAAAGGAATGTTCTTTTTTACGTTGTATGACATGTATGAATTTAACCTCTATCATTTCATTTAATCATTATTTTTGAGTTTAAAATATCCATTTCAAAATAAAACATTTCAAAAAAGTTAGTTTTAATTAAATTTATATTTAAAATATCATAATGAAAACCATATTTTCCTCATGAATGTATTTATAATTACTTTGTTGTAGTATTTCCATTAATTAATGATAAAAACCCGTTATTTTACTCCACTTGGGATATATTGCCTTGATACTATCCTTATTCATCCTCTAAATGGTTTATTATTTATTTTTACAATGATAGTATTGAAATTAACTTACCTAATTAAATATTTTATTCCCCTTGATATATTCAATTATATATAATTGTTAGACATTAAATTTCCATTTATTATCAATATCAATAATTATGGAAATTTTTATTACCAAAAAAATATACCAATTATTTACATGTGGTATTTACGATGACAATTATTTGATCATATAGTAAAATATTGAAAAATTTGTATTCTATATTCAACACATATATTTTACGAGGCATATTTTTTATTAATTAATTCCATTATTTGATATATGAGGAATGATTTTGACGTGAACAATACATGTTTTAGACTAGTTAATGAATTCCCATAGATGCATCAGTATTATCATGAGATGAATTTTTTTATAGACTAAGCTAATGGGTTTTCACCCATTATGCTTTGTATTATCTTGAGGATAGATGTTGATGGTAAAGGTATCATATGATTAGGAAACATGACATCCAATAGTTAATAGTAATCATTATTTAGAGTTCATTTATTTTTATTATCCCTCATATTAATACTTTAAAAATATTTATGGATGTAATTTCATTATCTAATTTTTGATTGAAAGGAACTAGTGCTAAATTATTACCATTCTATATTGATTAATCTCATTGATTCATTATTGATTCCTCTTAATTTTAACCATACTGCGAATTTGTGCTCACACATACTTTTTTTGTTCCCCAAGATTCCTTAATGTGTACTGAGAATAATATGGAAGTTTATTCTAGATATAATAATGTTATTATCCTCAGAATAAAAAATTTATTTTCTAATTAGTCTATTTATTTGATATTCATCACTTGTTTATGTATCTTGTTTACCAATACTACCAAACAGCTCTACCCTTTAGGACATGATTCCCTTGTATCTTATTTGAATTTAACATATGTAAGAAGCAACTCTTAGAATTTCTGGGGTGGGTCACTACAGTTGGTATTAGATATGGTTATTAGAAACCATGGTAACTAGATTTAGGATAACATAGATTATAGAAAATAACCCTATAATAGAATATCAGGATAAGTATAGAAGAACATCAAAATGTTTCAGTAAAATAAAGATCATTTGATTATTCAAAAATACATCCCTATATTGAAACTATATGAGGTTGTGCTTCTAGAGCTGATGTACTTAGGGGTAAAAACTCGTAAATTGTGTGTCAGGACCAACTTTAGTATAACCTGGTATAAGATAACATGCCTTACTGTGCACCTGGTTTGACACTCTTAGGGGATATTCTTAATAGAATTCACATTTCCATTGCAAATCATTCTAATGTATTTTAAAAGATATAAAAATAAAATATTAGGATAAATCTACAATGATTTATATTGAAAATAATGTATAATGATTTAGAAATACCATAAATGAATATATTGTTTTTCACTATTATTATTTTTACGAACACTACGATATTTTGTTTTAATCGATGGATGGAACCTGAAGGAGTCATGTTAACATTGAACCTAATGAAAAAGGTGAAAAAATGAGAAAATTTTAGGTTTTGATAGGACTGAAATATATCATGCTTATCCCAACACATTTTTCTTGAAACATGATTAACAACATAAAACTTAACCAACTCTTAAAATAACCAAACAAAATAAGGATGGAGGTTTCTAAGTTCTCTAGTTGAGAAGACCATGGAAAAAAGAAGGTTCGATATTCATCATAAATCAAATGTATAAGGAGACACATATTTTTGTGTCTCAAAGGAATACATAAATGATTTCTATATGGTAAATATGGACATAAAGAAATTTATTTCCATGTAAAAATGATGTTAATTATGTGTGGGAAACAAATATAGTCATAATGATCAATTTATAGTGCATTCCCTTTGATTTGGGGATCCTATGAATTTCCCAAATAAATTCCCTCCTCTATAGGATAAACTATAGACCATTTAAGGACCTATAAAGAAATAAATAGATCAAGTATTTATGTGTTTTATTTTTTTTAATACCATAGTTAAGAGGGATATTTAAGGATTAATTTTCATGGAAATACCTATCCTGGAATAATGGTTGAATTATAATATGACATAAGAACATCCCAAAGATGAAATTGTTCATATGAAATTGAAACATATCAATAAAATATTTTTTTTATATTATTGGTTAATAAAATAATTTCTCAACATCTGTTAAAGAATGATAATACAAAACAATTGTATTGATTCATTAATTTATGTTGAATCAATGGTATTTTAATAATAATATATTTATATATTTGAGGACCTCAACTGTCCATTTATCATTGAATTTTATGTGATCAATGTCCTAAATTACTTCTTATAAATATTAATTTTTTTACTCCAAGTCCATATCTTCAATTTTCACTAATGTTCTCCCTCTTTAATAACTACTTATATAATAGTCCATAAGACCTTTTCACTTCCCACTATCACTTATTAAGAGGATATTTTACTAACAATTTTCAGGATGTGGGATTTAAATAAAGTAATTTTACAATATTAAACAATATATTCCCAATATTTGAATTAAATTAGGAGGACACAGTTAACTAATGATGGGGAGAATTCTACACCCTGAATTCTAAAGAAAGAAAGTAATATTTGAAAGCACGTGTGACACACCACACAAAGCGTGTAAGTGAATACCATATCCCATGAATTTATAACATATTTACTATTTAAAATTACTTCTATATGTTATATAGAATTAAATTAATGTGCTATTGGGTTACCATAAGTCGCATGCAACAACATGTTTCTTCAATGTGTTGCATTACACACATTACCATGTTTCGCCGAACAACAATTTCTTATTAAAATATTATTATCTAATATAATAAGATATAACCATGTACTTAAAGTGATATTTATGAATTGTATTAACTGAAATATGAGAATTAATATATTATATTTCAAATAAAATGTTTTGAAATTCATCCAACATATTTTATCGTAATAAAATTACAAAAAAAAACCCAATATTATGCATATAAAATATATATTTTATAAAGTAAATTTTACGACCATTTAATAGATAATATAATTTAAATTAATTTTTTGGTAATTTTATAAATTTCATATGCTAAATTATATATCACTTATGTTATTTTAACATAAAATTAGGATAGTGTAAATTATTATTTTTTTTGCGAAGTTTCATTTCATGAAGAGTACTGAAAAATACAGAATGATAATTATAAACAACATTTTGCAAATAATTTCATTATAAGGATTAATTATATTTAAATTTTTTAATATTTAAATTATACCGATTATAATATAATTAATCCAGTTTAGGTAATTATAGTCAATTTTAATTTGAAATTGGATATAAAAACATAGAAAATATTTGTAAATATTTACTTTAAAAACCAGTATTTTCATCCCTTCTATAGGATTAATTTTAAATTAATTTCTCCCACTTATATGATAGTAATTTTGAAAATTTTATTTCATATTTGGAATCAAAAAATTTATAATTTTTAATAAGATCAAAATTAATATGACCAAAAATACTAATGAATGTTTTAAAATTAATTTCATTGATTAAGAAAAAAATATGATTAATACGTGATTAAACATTAATCATATGGGTTAAAATGACAAACAAACTTTTGAAAAATGAATTTTTTGTTCTTATATCTACAATGTAATATATATTTTTTAATTTGGACATTATTATACAAACATTTCAATGGAAAAATGTGGTTTTAATTCACATTTAAAAAATATAAATGAACGCCACTCCACCCCCATAATCAAAAAAAGAACTCAACCCTTCCACATATTCAAACCTATAAAGAAATTTGGATCATAAAATCTGTACAAAAAAAATATCTCAACATCTCTAGGATAATTATAATTCTTACTTTTGTATGAAATCCACCAATGGATATTTTTTTGAAAAAAGTCAAAAACAGATACCTGAATAAGACGTAACATTCTTTAATGATCTTGTTTGTTTAATTTAATTATAAACCCATTAAATTTTTTATATAATGATATTATATTAAAAACAGTATCTTAAATGCACTAAAATATTGTTATGATAATATTTGGCACTACACTTTCAGACCCATTCATCAAATTGGATACTAAATCATCATTTCTCTGTAAGGAAGATTACCAAATTTTGAACCAATGTAAATCGTTCTTTTATTTACCCCCATTAAAGGTTTAAAAATGATATATTTACTGTCTGTATATGATATATATTATATTGGAAATTTATTTATACTTATATATTTATAATAAAACTCTTAACTTCATTCTGTCTATTTTATGGTAAAACAATAAAATCGTTTTTGAACATATGGAGTATTGCCTCCTCAAAGTATTGTGTTTCATTCAAGATATATAGTAAATATATAATGTATGATTTTAATAAACATATGTGACATATAGGAAATTAATATAATACATGAATTAAAATAAACACATAATTAACATTTACTTTTAATTCATTAAAATACAACAATGAAATTGAAGTAGCGTTCATGCGTATGTATGTTCTGCCATCTCCATAAATAGTGAATTTCATTTCCTATCTCAAAATATAATGTCATGATATAAATAAATATATAATTGATGTATATGATATTTATATCATGGGTTAAATATCATATATGAGGAGGTCATGATCAAATTAATAGTAACAACAAGTATTAGTGAAAAACATTCAAAAAAACTAAGAAATATTTCACCCAAAATAGTGAAAATAATGTAATATTAATAATAAACAGGTGATGATATATTATAAGAAGGTATCATAAGAAATTATAAATATAATTATGGTTATATAATAAGTTATTTTCATGTATAAAACAATTATTCATGAATTTATAGGATGTTCATCCAAAAATAAATGCATGATAAGAAATTTTGGTCTGAATTCTTTTTTAGTGTGGCATACATGATATTCAACAATTATTCTTTTCTGAGTATTTCTACATCCCAATTTATATATTATATAATGAATTATTTTATCTTAAGGTTATTTTTATGTTTCAATCTTAATTATTTCATTTAATTTCATTTGAATTAAATTTTACGAAGAGGTAAATAATTTTCTAACTCGTTTCATTCTTAGGGGGTTATATTAGTTCCCCATTATTTTTTATATTATTAGAATATGATTTCATAATTTTTAATATTTATTTTTTAATGTCTTCTTTTTTAGGTTGATTTACATTTACACACATAATATATTCATTTATTTATACTCAAATCAACATTATGGTCTTTGGAATAGGTTCGTTAAAATATAATTTTGTTTGGGATTTTTTACACTTGAATTTACATTAAAGGAAATTATAGGGTAATTTATTCATAAATAAATCCATTTTACTCTTTTCAAGTAAATCATGAAATTTTCCATGGAATATTATTGTTTTCCCTTTATTTGGTACTCAAACTATTTTAAATAAAACCTAGTTTCTTTTCTCTCTTTTGTCAAAGTATATATTTTTGTCAAAAAATGATGTTTTCTATGAATTATTTTTAATATGTTTTTCTACATTACTAAATGATTTAGTATTGAATTTTTCTCTTTTTTTATTGTAATTTATTTAATATAATTCACATTTCCTTTTCCAAATAAGAAAACTTTATAAACTATTTACATTGAAAAAGGAATGTTTTTTTTTTGTACAACATGTCTTGATTTACCTGTGAAAATTTATTTAATGCTTAATTTTCATTTGTTAAAGGGTAATTTAAAAATAAAGTATTTTTGAAAGTGATTTTAAAATAAAAGGATTTTCAAAAAAAATCATAATGAAAAGGATATTTTCCTCAAGAATATTTTTAAAAGATATTTTTATTGTACTTCCATTCTTAAATGGAAATAACTATTTGTTTTAATCCACATGAAATATGTATTACTGATGCAATCCTTATTCTTCATACCAATGGTTTACCATTTATTTGTCCAAGGATATTGTTGACATTCACATCCTTGATTTATTTATTTTTTGTCCCTTTGAAATATTCAATATCTTGTGATTTTAATAAATTATATTTTTCTTTATTATCTATATCATCTATCATGTATAGGGTAATTACCTAAACCATATACGATATAACTTACTAACGGTGATTAATTTTAAAATTATTTTACCATTTGGGGAAGTATTGATAGATTTTTATTCTATATTCAATGTTGATAAATGAAAATGATTATTTTTTATTAAATAAATTAGTTATTTGATTTATATGGAATTGTTTGGATATGAACAATATGGGGTGGGTTCTATACAAGCCCATCGATGCATCACTAGTCTTTAGAGATAAATCAGTTATCTAGACTAAGGTAATGTGTTTTTACAAAATATTTTTTAAATTTTATTGAGGATATATATTAAGAATAAAATAATCGTATTCACTGGAAATATGATGTACAATAATCAATAATTACATTTCTTGAGAATAAAATTATTATTATTATTAACCATGAGTATTTTACTTTGAAATTATCTATTAATGCAATTTCATCATGGGTTTATTTATTACCTGGAATGAGTTTTCTATTTTTACCATTCCATAAGGTTTTTCCATTGGTTCGTTACTTATTCTTCTATTATTTACCCTTTTTGGAAATTTTAGATAACCCATATTTTGTTTTATTTCTAAATATTCCTTGAAATGTTCTAAGGATGAAATGGAAATATTTTCTAGATGGAATAAATTTATTATCCTCCAATGAAAAAAATATGCTTTAATTAGGGGATTCATTTGTAATACAATACTATGGTATGTATCTAGTTTTCCAACACTATTAATTAATAGTTCCTTTAGGATGTGATTCAATTGTATCTTATACCAATGTAATGGTAGTAGTCATCAGATCCAGCCTTTTTGGGATACAGTCACTGTAGTATAATTTTCAAATATCATCACTCATATAGTCAATAATTCGGACTCAAAACCAATGGGTGTAGGTTGAGTGGAATGTTCATTTCTATTCCTTTTTACCCTTGGATATAAATTGATCCCCAAAAAAATTATCTCTCTATAGATATGAATGATCATGAATGAAATTAGCACACCTCTCGGACCAGAAGAACTTGTGGAACTCTATCTGATTGGATGGTACGACATAACATGTCCCATGTTGATTTTGTATATCGGGCTGGGTCCTCCATCACCTCATATATATCTGGGGTTCCTATAGAACCACTATATCATTTAATTAGTACTCCCATGGTGTTAAAGTACAATGGACTCTCTTGTAAAAATTCTCACAACACTAATAACATACCATATAAACACTTCTCTGAGAGGATATTATATTCCATTGGGTTAAATGTCTTCAAATTCCTTGATGGTAGTTCTCATAATGTTGTTTCCTATCATCAGAAAATTTTATACTACATAACATATCTAAAACAATATATAGGCCACATGTAGACTACATTATGTTCCCATTAGATATGGGATCTATATTCAAGACCTCTACAGAAGTTTTGAACCAAAATATATTCATTTGTGACTTATTCTCAAATCTAATTCCATCTTGGAAACCATTCACCATTTTCGCCTCATATATTTCTAGCATAGAAAATGATTCAAGTAAGTGAATGAGAAATAATAATAGTTCTCTAACATATTTTCTTAGGTAGAATGCATGAACTATGTTTCCTTTCCCTACCTCTATATCTCTAGGTATAATTTATGTAATAAATTATTCAGGATTTTCTTCATAGAAATACCCTTTGTATACTCATCTTGGACCTAAATATCTCATTCTTTCTTTTTATATTCCTTCTAACAAATATCATACTATATGGTATATTTTTTAGGGTTCCCTAGTTTTTCTAGTATTTTCGAAATTAAAATAATATATAAATATACTTCCTTAGTCTTAACCTCTCTAAAATACATCAAAGGATACTAAATCTAAAATTATATAGATAGATCAAACTTAACCAGTGTGCTCCACCACATGTGGATTACAATTTTTTTTGAAAATTAGATGAAATATTATTGAAAGAAGATAATTAACAAGTCCAAAGTATGAGATAATTTTACAATATTTATCATGAAGGGGAAGAGATAATCAGGGAGGTCTTCCTAGTAGGTGATGTCTTGTGTAATCTTCATGTTGGCGAATCCATCAGAAACTGTGTTTGCTTCTCAAAAAAAAAAGAGTAATGATGTAGTTAAGATCGATTAGCGAATGGGTGCACTCCATCCAACATGTATTAATTGGCCAATAAATATGGGTTATACTGATATATATCTCTTTAACTATGGTCTTCGAGTCACTTTTAATCTAGATGTTGTTCCAACTGAAGTTCATGGTGACGACAATAGCCTAAATCAGGCTCAGTATTTCATCTTCATGGGAGGTGGAAATGCCACATTTACCCATTAATCCACCAACAATATGACCAAGGTGATTCCTAAATACATCACTACAACATGAAGGGCCCTAAACACCCTTGGAGGAGCCGTCAATATTTATTTTGATCCATCCAGGTAGAGGGGCTGTCCAGAATACCTGCAAAGTGTGATGCTTCTGACAGTAATTACTGTTGATCCACAGACACTTCAGGATTTCAAAGTAATGTATAGTGTTGTAGTAGTGCCCCTTTTACAATAAATTAGCGTCATTTATGGTTATAATGATCTAAACCCGACCTGTATAAATCATGAGTGAGTTAGTGTAATTAATTATAGCATTCCAATCATACCATATCACAAGATGGAGTTCAAAAACAATAGCAAGGAATAGGTTAGTAATTTGTATGGAGCCTTCCATTTCTACACATTTCATTTGTTTGGACTTTACAGAGTCAGGATTCATCAATCTGTAATCAAAAATCAATAAAATGTAGTTCCAATGAGTAGAAGAAGTGGAACAACAAAGGAAGAGATTAGAATATTCACTGTGTTGATTAAGGATTTTATAGTTAGAGCATAGATGAATTCCCAAAGATTGGAAAAAAGTTTCCGTGGAAACCCTATTGTGTACAAGTCTCCAGATCATGTTGAATCTCAAAGGTTTTATCCATGTTTTGTTAAAATGGTTTGTTCTGCTATAATAATTATCAATGTTTCGATGAAAATGATTGTAGTAATTTTTAGACTCGATAATTCCATTATGAGTAGGTTCCCAAACCAAAATTACATGGGACATTCAGATGTGTATTTATCAAATACCTGTAAAATAGGTTCCAGGAGATGTTCAAGATGAGATTTTAAAAGATACTTTATAGAGTTGTTGATGTTTTTAGGGGTTTGGTCATGTGAAATCATAGAAATAAAGGGGGTTCTAGTCTAATTATCCAGCCATAATTTCATGTAAGAGTCTCTTGATACCATCGATATATAATTTAAAAAAAATTTGGTGATGGAGTGTTTTAGGGAAGGCCAGACAGAGGAGTTAATAAAATTCAAATTCCTTGTTTTATCTTGTCGATAAATTTATTTTTTGAGAAAATTGGTCACTTTAGAATTGGAGTGAAAAAGGCTCAATGTGAGACTAGCTAGAATGGATTCATTAAAATATTTTAGATTTATTATACCAATGAAACTGTGTTCAATGGTCTTGCAACAAGTGTACCATAATGCCTTCACATGTTTTCATTCTAGTATACTGCCGGTCTAGATGAAATTCTTAATAGAAATGTTCATCTTTTATGAGACCAAAAGTTCATTTGTAAACCATCAAGGATTAATTCATCTTAGAGACAATAGTGAGTTTTAAAATACATGTCTGGAACTCCATAGAGAGAGATTTACCTTTTTAATAATATAGTTGTTTTAGGACCTTGTCAATTGTATACATAAAATGACCAGATTTGGGTGTGCCTCAAAAGATAGGAAAATCATAGTAAGTGAAAGGGAGATAGCCTTATTTCATCCCGAAATCATTGATGATGTTACATTTTCTATTAGAAGGAAAATTATTTCCAAAGAAGATGTAGGATCTATTCAAACTATTATTTTTTCTGAGACCTCTTCATGGTGTGAGAGAGCAGATTTGAGGTTAAGAATATTCCTTTTATCACCTTGTAAAAATAAAATGATGTCATCATAATATAAGAGAAGAGTATGAGCAATCACATTCCTAGAGACATGGATGGGATTGAGTTTATTTTGAATAAAATGTATGTTGATGAAATGGCTGAGATAGACGTCTGTTATCGAGAATGGAATAGCAGAAAGGGGATCACCTTGTCTAACCACTTTGGTACATTTAAAATAACTCTTGGGAGAGCCATTGATCAAAATGGATATAGAGGATGAGTATACGAGTTTTTTGATTCAATGATAAAAGAAACACTAAAACCAAAACATTGAAGGACATAGATGATAAATCTCCATTCCATGGTGTCAAACACATTTTTGATACAATTATTTATACATATGTTGCCTCCTCTTTTAGTTTTTTTCAAGTTATTGACACACTCAAAGGCAAGGCAGATACAGTCTTGAATGGATCTTATTTTTATAAAACCAAATTGTTTCCAGGAGTCAATTTTTTTCATGATAGGTGAATGTCTGTTGGCAGTGAGTTTGGTGATTATCTTATACAACGTAGTGATATGTGCAACAGTTCTAAAAAGGTGAACATCGATGAAATTTTCCACATTTGGGATCAAGGTGAGAAATTGTGTATTAAGATCATGGGGAATCACTCCATTGGAAAATATGATTTAACATGTTTACAAACATTGTCCTAAATCACATCCCAATAGTGTTTGAAGAAACCATTATTAAAGACATCAGGACCCAAGTCACTATCTAGATTCAGACGAAAGACAATGTCTTTGATTTCATGATCAAACAGTGTGCTACGTGAGATAATGTTATCCTAATCAGTGATCACTGATGGGAATACCTCATAGAGGAGGTTTTTAATGTTATTACAGCCATTTATGGTGGATTCATAGACTATATGATGAGTGATGACATCTTCCTAATCAAGAATCTTGTCCCCATAATTGAGGAGGGTATGCACCATGCAGTCCTTCCTAAATAATTGAAGTGAATTGTAGAATTTGGTGTTTATATTTTCATCGGTTAAACATTTGATTTAAACGTATGATTTATCATATTTCCATTAAATGTAAGTAAGGTTTTTAGATTGATGGAAATTTTTGTTTCTTGAGTTTGGTTTGTGTTGAGGTTAGTGGAGGTGTTTTTTAAGGTCACTGACCTCTTTCTCAAGAAGTATGAAATCATTGTAAACATGTTTTTCTTTAGAGATGCACCATGATTTTAGAGTCTGTTTGAGGTGTTTTTGTTTTAGGATGTAGGAAAAGGCATCATTTTCATGGGGATAAGTGTTCTAGATGTTTTGTATGATATGGATGGATTCGACATCAAAGAAACAAGAATTGTTAAAAAGGAAAGGTAACTGGGGTTTTATTTCTATGGAGGAGACACTGACTAGGATGGTATGGTGATTAGAATTTATCCCGTGAAGTGTGGTGCTAGAGATTGTGTCCCAATGATCTAAGGCAGAGAAATTCATGAAATATCTCTCTAACTTGGAGGTAGGCACTCTGTTGTAGTGTCTTCTATACCAGTTGTATTTCGCACTAGTAGGGTTAATTTCAATGTGTTTGTTGTCTTCGATAATAACATTAAATTCTCTCCTGGATATGGAACAGTGAGAAGATATGATCTTTTCACATGAGTTGAGAATGTCATTAAAATCACCCATAAAAAATAGGGGTCATTAATTTTATTGTATAGAAAAGGGAGTTCATTCCAAAGAGTTCTCTAATCATGGTAATTGTTTTTTACATAAACAAAGGAGCATAAGATTGGTGCACAATTAATAATAAAATTGCATGTGAACATTTTGTTAGAGTTACTGAAGACCATAATAAAATGTAACGTTGTGTGCTAAAAAAATCCAAAAAGATTCAAAATTAAGAATATTTTTCAGAGCACCAATATAAACATAGTTGTGTTGAAAGAAGTTAAAATATTTAGTAGAAAAGGTAATTTTAGGTTCAATAATGTCAAATATAGTGGGATGATGTGTGTTGAGCTTTATTTTTAAACACAATGAACATATTATTGTTACTGATACCCTGACAATTCCAAAAGAAGATATTCATTTAAATCAAATTTTGGAGTTGGAACTCCCTTTTTTGTTTTCGCATAACCTTTATTTCTGTTATATCATCTATCCACTTGAGTTATGTTAATATTCTTGTCCATTTTAATGTTTTTTTGGTCAATGTTCTTATTTTTATATTCAATATTAGTAGAACTAAATTTTTATTCATAATAATTCATTGAATAATTCAACAAATAAATATAATCATGACTAGAAATAAAAATTTGAGAAAACAAAGAGAAGTTAACACTATATAAAGGGGATAGTGAAAGAGAAACTAGATCCTTTGAGGTTGGTGCATCCTGCACTGTGGTAGAAACCATGATAGATGGATTGGTCTGCATATGTTCTAGGGAGGGTTTAATAACCTGCATATTCGATTGATCCAAAAGAAAAGGAGCACTACCATGCTTAACATATAAAAGGGTAGCATTTACTTTATGTTTAAGAGTCATAGATTGTGTCATGGTTTGTAAAGATCTATTAATAGGACAAATAGGAGTAGGGGAAGAAAAAATAGCATTCGTATCATTTATTCCATTCATCATATCAGAAGTAGTGACAAAATTAGAGTTATAATGGGTTCTGATTATATCATTAACATAGGGTGGAGGAGGTTTATGTGATGAATTAAGGTTTGGTTCGATATAGTATATATTACAATGAGACAGAGTGGCAGAACCATTAACATATTCAGGAAATTGAGAGTTACTGGAAGAGGATGTTGTATCTAGATCATGTTTCATCTCCGCCATAAGATCCACCATGTGTTCCTATAAATGAAGATGTTCCGGAACCAAAGCGGTTAGACCCTTGACATGAATTATAGATTCCACATCCCATTAAGTAGGTGTAGGTGCCTTATAATTTTTATAGTTTTCATATTTGTTCATGTGTTCTGTGGCATCCAGAGGTGAAGTGCATTTGACAGAATTATGGGGAATATGAATTAAATTTCTTGATTCAATCTTATTATGTAAGGTAGGGTCATTAGGAAGTCTAGTATATAATATTTGGGTGTTCTCCTTCACATAATGTACAATATTTTGTTCAGGATAGACACATTTTAGTTTTGATTTAGTGCATTTGTTTCCAGCATCATACATCAATTGAACAGTTCAAATATCCCTCTTAACAAGTTTGTTTTATGTATTATTTCTAAAGAGGGCTCTTAATGTCTGATAATATTGATAGTTAAAGTTTCTCTATCTCAGTGGATAAATTAATAGTGTCTAAGAAAATTTTTTCAATTTATTCTAAGAGTCCATTATCATTAATAAATTTATTTTCTTCCTCGGAAACATCTTCCCTGTTCAAACTTGTGTTAACCCTTATGTGGGATACATTAATTGATTTTTTAACCAGGATTATGATTTATTATTAGGGGCTCACGTAAGTCCATTATGGGGGTCTTATATTTTATATTTTTCCTAAATTCCTTCCAATCATTCTTAATTGAATCAATTAATTCTTTTCTAATCACCCTACAGTTCTAGAGATTATGACCAATGATTTTTAAATGATCATAGAAAGGTTGTTTCCTCTCATATAAAATCTTATTCTTAGTTTTTTTGTCTTTTTCAATGATGTTGATTGGGTTAGGAAGCATTGAGTGAAGTTTAATTTCAAACATTACTCTAGAATAGAGTCCAAGGTTTTCATTTAAGGTTCTCTGGACATTTTTAAGAGTGGTATCAATACAAGATACAATGAAATTCAATATTTTTGGGATCTAAAATAACTATTTAAGGTTATTAAGCTTGACTCAATCATGTTCCATTATGATCCTTTGTGTGCAAGGATTTAAATTTGTATCCCTGTCTGAAATTATATGAAAATACGGTTTATGATATTGATTTCTAGTTTGAGATACATTTTTTAGATCATCTTGAGATTTAAACAAAATATGAATGTAACCTCTAACGGTCGGAATTAGTTTCCATTTTTAGAACTACTAGAAATGAGATATACACATATAAAATTTAGATAAGGACAAAGGTCAATCACCTTTGAGGTAAGATATGCGACCGAAGATAGAGTATTTACACAACATTGTGTGTTGTTGAAGAGCCTTTAGACCCCCATCCACAAAGAAACCACCATCCTCAAGCCAATTGATCATGGGGGCTTCATCATGATATCTTTGAATACATCAGTGTTTTTCAAAGTATCTATAAATGAAATCCCCTAGGAATGACTGGAGTAAGGATGTGTGTGAGAGAGATCTATAGTGACATCCTCCTTATATAAGGCTACTACCATGCTTTGCTAAGAGGGCTTCTGATTAATCCATGGAGATGCAAAGTGATGAGTGTCAAAACTCCCAGGAATGAGGAATTCTTCCATGAGAGTTGAGAGAAAGTTATTCTAGCAACAGAACCCTAGTTGCGTAGAGGTTTTAGAGATAAATTTTCTCCCATCTCTCAAAAATCCAATCTCTACAAACTCCACAGGTGGCTTAACATAAAATAAATTAAATTGGTTATTTCCTTATGTAAATTCACTTATTTCGTATCAACTAAAACAAATAGGGGTTATTTTTTCAATAGTACACTTCCATTATCAATAATGTCCCCATATTTTCCCCCATTAAATATTGTCATGGTGGAATGTATCAGCAATATAAAACACATGATTTATGGTACAAAACATATCATCATATATTAACTTAAAAGGTATTAGTACTATTCATAATGTACTAATTTTTATAATCTAAACCAACATCAATAATCGTGGTTCTATCTATACTGTAAACAAACTATGTTCAGGGCTATGTATAACTATGTGTATACCAACTTCCATATTTTACTATCCTCAAAAACACTAATTTATCATCTTTATATTATTAAACCATTATAAATTTCTTATTAGGAACCATTTTAACCACATCAATTTAAATCATTCAGTTTTAAATAGTTACAATCCATTTATTTTGATCTACTTCTTTAAACCGCGCAAGTAAATCACAAGAAATTTATTTCATATAACAAAAATGGTTTCCAATGGGTTCCAAAAATTATTCATATAACATAAATACCTAAGTGTCTAAAATTATGTTTCAATTAAAATTTATGAATACCATGTCATCTCATAAATAAAATATCATAGAACATTAACATCACAAAACATGTGTATAACCCATGGTGAGATATCATTCAGCGGTAATAATGAGCATCATGAACATTAATATCACCAGTGAAATATTGGTTTTCCCTACACACGTGTTAAATAATCCAATCCATGGGCTCATTCCCATGTCTAAATAACTCCTAATATTATTTATACCATTCCAAAATAACAATTAAATATAGAAGAATAATTACCTAAGAAAATATTGTAATGTAAAAACATGGGTACCACTAAACCATACCAAAATCCCACTCATTACAAGACCTCACGAACATCTTCCCATTCACAATAGGTAACCAAGATGCATCAAGGCTATGCTGAAACATGTTGGATACTATACCCTAATTACTATTTTAAACAGACTACGTAAATCAAGATAAAAAATTACATGTAATAACAATCCATTAAAATACTTCACATCCCAAATTTCTAAATAGGGGAGTACCAATAAACCATGTAAATTAATTGCATTTTTAATATTGTCCACATAGAAAATTTTAAATTAAAATAAAAACAAAGAGATAACATTCTATGTAATGTCCCATAATCAAATTGATTCCCCTCATCCAAGTACTATATAAATTAAAACATATAATATAGGCCCATTTTCATTTATCCATACATTCAACCATGATGTATAATCTTGTAATGTGACATCCCAAGTAAGTAATGAATAATAGATATTTTTATCTATGTCTATTAATAAATTAGATAGTGTTTTAGAGGCTTAAAATGAAAATAAATCCAATCTTAAGCATGGAATACACTAATATTCTTAAAAACAAATTTACCGCCATTTGATGCCAAACCCTTTTTAAATCAAAAATTTGACAATTTTATAATCTATCTTTGTCAAAACAAGAATATTCATTATGATTGGGACATTGAAATTTACATTGGATAATTTTTTGGTATTTCTCTGACAATGTTCATTTTTTAATGAATAGTGAAAAATACTGCATTTTACATCAAAAATGATTTTTAATCTAATTTATTTACATGATTAGATTATCTTTTAAATTGGTTTTAAAGTTAAATCAGAATATAATTTTATCATTTAATCCAATGGTGGTCATTAGTATTAATTTCACTTTTTAATTGGGCATAAACTATTGCCAAACCTTTCATAGATATTGTTTCAAAAAAACCCGCTATTTGTTTTGACAACGGGAATTATTTTTAAATCAATTATAGAAATTTCTTTGGTTGAAATTTTGTAAAATGTATTACATATTTGGAATCAGAAGGTCCAAATTATGTAATCAGGCCTCTTTTGTTTTTGGACATTATGAATAGTAACGACGGTAATTATCTTTAATTATCATGATTAATGAGTAATCTGGTAGTTAAGGATAATAAAATAATATCATAATAATAAACAAATGACACCAACATGTGTCCTAATTCTACTGGTTGTCTCATTGCCGAACATGGGATGTCTTATGCCAAACTTGGGGACCCCATGGATCACTTTTGTGGAAAGTGACTTGTTATCTTTTTATTTTTTTAAAAGAAAGTAAATATGACAAGAATGTATCACCTGATTAAAACATTTTTACTTTTGTCTACATAGATGATATTTTAGATTTTAAATATTAATTGTAAGGATAAAAATATTTCCTACATCATAGTATTTTTTTCATAATTTTTAGACTTTAAATAAATTAAATTATTTATGACATCATGATGATGCAGCGATTACCTCATTAATAAAGGATTTAAATAAAATGAAATGATAATGTAAAATCTATGACCCACACATATACAAAACCTATTGAATGGGTGTATTTCGAACCCTTATCAGCTTAACCTCAAATTATATCAATTTGGGACCTTTTGAATCCGAAAATCATTTTCAGATAAAGTAACATTTCTTTACTTTCCAAGAGTGCCCCTCCTCTCCTCTTATAAAAGGCCCCCACCTCTACCTCTTTAACCACCCTTCCAAAGCCTTTGGCTCGGCCAACCCCTACCCATTTTGTCTCTACACTTCCCTCTCTTGCTCCTTGAAGCCGCACTTTGGGCAGAAGTCTTCCCAAGGAAGCCTTTGATCTCAAACCAAAGGGAGTTACCCGATTTTAAGGTAATGTATTCACTTGAGTCCTTTTGTTTTATTTTTCTTCTCCAACCCCATAAACTCTTTTTATTAATTTCTTTTGTAACAAATACAGTATCTTCAATATACTAGGATGTTTTTATAAGAAGGATTCGAGCTACACTTACACACACCTACCTCTAATGGTTAAAGAACATACTGTTTCCGTGGATGGTGAATTTATGCCTCCCGAAACGATGATTGTTCAACATTCTTTTAACACATTAAAAGGTGGCCATTAAGATGAAACTATATTTATATATGATATATAATATGTTTATGTTTTCCTTAAGCTTCTTTATTTTTCATTTTGGGCATACCTTTATGGTTCCCATTATGGGTAAACGCGATATCTTAATTTAAGGAAGTGCGGACTACCGGTCCCTCAGAGTGATTTGATTCATTAATACCATATATGAGACGTATAAAGGATGGAGTTATGATATTATATATGATATTACACTGGAATTATAATATACCTTTATATAATTATGATTCCATTCTATAAAATACGAAATAGAAATGAAAGTAGCGTTCATGCGTACGTACGGCTTACTATATCCATGAACGGTGCATTTCATTTCTTACCTATAAATGATTATGTAATATTATAAATGCATGCATGTACTGGATATATATGACATATATGATATCTACATCAAGAATACCATTCTGGATATAATGGATACATGAACAACTTGTAATTATAAAGGGATTATTTTTTACTCAATTACCAATGATCGTTAAAACGACCCTTATTAACTTAAATATTTACCTAGTGTTCATGACATGGAAATAAGTGATATAAATGGAATAATGAACTTGAAAAAGGTTCTCAAACAAGTAGAAATTAACTCAAGTTTATTATTCATGAGATTAAAGAACGACCGAGTCAAGTCAGACCCTAGGTATGGGACTTCGTCTCAATCTCCATTCATTAAGGCATATGTTGATTTATACACAACCTTCTTTTATATGGCGTATAAAACCCTTTGACTTTTACATTTATCCCAGAGGAATCTTTTTTGTACGAAGTGTTTTACTAAACGACAAAGGGAATGTTTTGTCGTACATATGCGGCGACAACAACTTCCCCGCCGTCGTGACCATTATTTGAGTTTCGACTTCCTCTACAAGCCATACCATCCCTTTAAAAGAAAAATAAATACCATGTTTTACTTTTCTTTTATTTTGGTATTGAAAATGGTTTTCATAATTGTTTTATATCAATGTTTTGTATTGATATCTTGTGATTGAAAGGTGGAAATGTTATGTTTCCTTTATGCATGTTTTATGTGATACGATTCTGTTGAGGTTCTTGGGCATTATTATGAAGACGGTTGGTTCCGTGATAAAATAAGGGCGGGTGAGCCCGATATAGCTCTCCAATGCATTGGGTAACATGAAGTAGTGAAACGTTAAGGATTCTCCGAAGAGATTTAGGGAATATACTGTGATGGGTATTCCAAACGTAACCAAGAGGGTTACTCCCTATGTAAGAATGTTATGAATGCCTCAAGTTACCTTTATGTATTATGATTTCTATTATTTATTCATGATTTGATGAGGTATGTTAATGTGATTATGTTTTATGGGTAAAGTATGATTTCATTCTTATGTATATATGAACTCATGTTTCCTTTCCATATTTTTTTTATATAACCCATACTGAGCTTTTTATGATCATCCCAAGACTTTTTTTGCAATGTTTTTCACATGTCAAGGGAAAGGTACATGATATGATGATAGTGTCAAGGAAGTGTTAAGAAATAATCCATGTTTTACTTTAAATATGTTCCATTTATGGAAAAAAATTAATACAATCATTATGTAGCCACTTTGTTAAAATGTGGAATGTAATGCAAGTTTTATGATCTAATTCTCTAAAACTCTAAACCTGAAAAGATCGTCAATGTGTAATCTTGTAATAACTCAAGATTAAGTAAGGTTTATGGCTGGGGCCTTATATTTTGTATCAGAGGTCGGTTTAGATAAATTTAAGAGTTAAAATTCTATTAAATTTTTATCCAAAAATATTCTTTTTTGAAATGATATAGAATTTGAAGATTACCATGTTGCTTCATCTGAGACATCTTTGTTCAGAATGGTTTTCCACAGAGGAAACAGGGAAGCAGTGCTAGGAAGGCATACAAAAGGAAATAACCTTCCAAATCAGCATCCGGAGATGGTCGGAATTGGAATTGAACAGTTTTTTGTAGTAATGGCGCAGTTGAATCAAGCGATAAATGGTGGTGGTATCCATGCACGAGATCATCCAGACCAACCGCAGAGGAACATGTCAGTGGTGGAACATTTCATGAGGCAACATCCCCCATCAGTCAGAGGATCATCTGACCCTGTGTTAGCTTAAGGGTGTATTAAATCACTGGAGAATATTTTCGATGTCATGGGGTGTTCAGACAATCAAAAGGTTAGTCTTTCTATTTACCATTTGGAGGGTGAGGCAGATCAGTGGTGGTCTATGGTTAAAAATATCAGGGACGCCGATGAGATTGATGCTCTTGACTGGGATGAATTCAAAGGTATGTTTCTTGAGAAGTATTTTCCTAAGGCTGTTTGACTTAGGATGGAAAAGAAATTCTTGGAATTGAGGCAAGAGGAAGACTCAGTAGCTGCCTATGAAGAAAGGTTCACTCGATTGGCAAGTTATGCTCCAAATTTTATCTGAGACCTTGATAGTAAAATCAATCGTTTTTACTCAGGATTAAATCCAAAATATCGAAGGGCATTAGCTTCTCGTGAGTTTAAAAGTTATGAAAAGCTTGTTTGATGTGCTGAGAAGGTGGAAATGGAGTTTGCTGATGATCAAGTGTTCTATAACAACCAACAGAAGAAGAGACCGAGGTGGCAGGAGAAAGGTAAGAATTATTAAAAAAATTCTGATGGTAAGAAAACTAAGTTTCCAGTTTGTGATAAATGTGGCAAAAGGCATGCTGGGGAATGTCTTCTGAATTCTGTAAAGTGCTACCGATGTGGTAAGATTGGACATAAGGCTCGTGATTTCACTGAAGAAGATCAAGGTGAAGGTAAGACCAAATTTGATTTACATTTAGTGAAATGTTTTATGTGCAATGAGATGGGTCACTATGAAAACGACTGTCCGACAAAGAGCTTGAGTGATGGGAAGCAGCTGGAATATAATGAGAAAGGGGTGGTGAAATCCTTTGCAACTACTTCAGCAGATGTCAGTCCATCAAATGAAGTTGTATCAGTTACTTTGTTTGTTTTTTCAGATTATGCCAATGTGTTGTTTGATTCGGGGTCTACACATTCATTCATCTCTGAAACCTTTTCTAGTAAAATGGGAATACCATCTCACGAAATGACTCCTGAACTTGTGGTAAAAACACCTGGGGAAAATGTTGAGGCAAAAAGAATTTATAAGAATCTTCCTATCCTTATCTGTGGAAAGAACCTACTTGCAACCCTTATTGTTCTACCTCTAGTAGAGTTTGATGTTATCTTGGGTATGGATTGGCTCTCTATTTACCATGCTAAGATTGAATGTAGAGATAAAGAAGTTTCTTTTCAGAAAGACTTTCAGTTTGTGTACAAGAATGAACCCTTACTGTTGATAACATATCAAGAGGCCGAGAAACATGTAAAAGTTGGAAATGAATGTTACCTTGCACACATCGTTTAAAATAAAGGAACTGTTCAGATTAATGATGTTCCAGTGGTAAATGAGTATCCTGATGTTTTTCCTGATGAGTTGCCTGGAATAATACCAGATCTGGAAGTTGAATTTACTGTTGACTTAGTTCCTAATGCTAAGCCAATTTCAAAACCCCCTTATCGAATGGCTCAAGTTGAACTTTTAGATTTAAAGAAACAATTTCAGGAGTTATTAGATAAAGGTTTCATTCAACCTAGCACATCACCATGGGGTGCTCATGTCTTGTTTGTTAAAAACAATTATGGCTCAATGAGACTTTGCATTGATTATAGGGCCTTGAATAATATCACTGTTAAGAACAAATATACTTTGCCTCATATCGATGATTTATTTGATCAGCTCCGGGGAGCTCAGTATTTTTCAAAGATTGACTTGAGATCGGGGTACCATCAGCTGAAGGTAAAGGAATCAGATGTTCCGAAGACCGCATTCCATACAAGATATGGACATTATGAATTTGTAGTAATGCCTTTTGGGCTAACCAATGAACCTTCTGTATTCATGGACTTAATGAATAGAATTTTCCATGAGTTCTTGGATAAGTATTTGGTGGTTTTCATTGATGATATTTTGGTGTTTTCTAAAAGTAAATAGGAGCATGAAAGACTTTTAAGGGTTATCTTGAAAACCTTAAAAGAAAAGAAACTGTATGGAAAATTCAGCAAGTGCGAGTTTTGGTTGCAACAAAATTCTTTCCTTGGTCACATTGTTTCTAAAGATGGGTTAACCGTTGATCCTGCAAAAACAAAGGTTGTTGAATAATGGCCAAGACCCACAAATGTAATAGAGATTCGTAGTTTCCTTGGTTTGGCAGGATATTACCGAAGGTTTGTTAGAAATTTTTCACGGTTATCTAGTCCAATGACTAAGATAACTCGGAAGGGTGTTATGTTTTTATGGAAAAAACAATGTGATGATTGTTTTCAGGAATTGAAAAGATGATTGGTGAATGCTCCAGTTTTGGCACTACCTTCCAGGAATGGTGAGTTTGTTATATAAAGTGATTCTTCATTGAAAGGACTTGGTTGTGTCCTAATGCAGAATGATCAGGTAATTGCTTATGCTTCACGTCAGTTGAAAACTCATGAGGTAAATTTCCGTACACATGATTTTGGAATTAGCTTCTGTTGTTTTTGCTTTAAAAATATGGAGGCATCATTTGTATGGAGTAAAGTGTGAAATATATACTGATCACAAAAGTTTAAAGTATATATTCACTCAAAAAGAATTGAACATGAGACAAAGGAGATGGCTAGAATTAATCAAGGATTATGATTGTACAATTCATTAACATCCAAGAAAAGCAAATAAAGTGGCTGATGCTTTGAGTCGAAAAAGTAATGCTTTATTAACAATGTTGCGTTTGGAACATGATCCTTTGGTTAAGGATTTGATGAAATTTGGTATAGAAGTTGTTGGTGCAAGATGTTTGTCTGTTTTGTTTCAGGTATCAATGAGATCATCTCTATCAGACAGAATCAAGCAAGCACAGAAGCAAGACAGTGAGTTGCAGAAAAAGGTAGAGCTGGTTCAGAAGGGTAATTTTCCTGAATTCAACATTGATAATGATTGTGTTTTGAGATTTGGGAATATATTGTGTGTGCCTTGTGATTCAAAGTTGAAGAGAGAGTTGTTATGTGAAGCTCATAGTTCTCCGTTTTCAGTTCATCCGGGCAGTACTAAGATGTATAGAGATCTTCGGAAGTATTACTGGTGGGATGGAATGAAAAGAGATATTGCTGATTTTACTGTGAAGTGTTTGACTTGTCAGTAGGTTAAAGCAGAGCGGTAGTTACCAAAAGGGATGCTTCAGCCTTTACCAGTGCCAGAGTGGAAATGAGAGAATATATCCATGGAATTTGTTGTGGGATTACCGAAGACATCTCGAGGTAATAATGAAATTTGGGTTATTGTTGACCGCTTGACCAAATCTGCTCATTTCCTTGCTATACGAGATACTTTTCCCCGGATCAACTTTCCCGTTTGTATCTTAAAGAGATAGTCAGGTTACATGGAGTTCCTCTCTCCATTGTATCTGACCGTGATCCCAGGTTCACTTCTAACTTTTGGAAAGGCCGTCAAAAGTCGTTGGGTACTGAATTAAATTTTAGTACAGCTTTTCATCCTCAATAAGATGGGCAGTAGGAACGAACAATTCAGACCTTGGAGGATATGCTATGAGCTTGTTTGATGGATTATCAGGGAAGTTGGGACCAACATATTTCTTTGGTTGAATTTTCATATAATAACAGTTTTCATTCTAGTATAAAGATGGAACCATTTCAGGAATTATATGGGAAGCAGTGTCGAACTCCAGCTTTCTGGGATGATGTGGGTGAAAGGAAGTTGATGGGACCTGAATTGGTAGAAGAGATGGCAGAAAAAGTTCAGCTGATTCAGAAACACATGAGAACAGCTCAGAGTAGGCAGAAGAGTTATGCGGACAACAGGAGGAAGGATCTATATTTTGAGGTAGGTGATCATGTTTTTCTCAAAGTATCACCATGGAAAAGTGTGATGGGATTTGGTAAGAAAGGAAAGCTGAGTCCAAGGTTCATTGGACCATATGAAATTCTGGAGAGAGTTGGATCAGTTGCTTACCGAGTGGCTTTACCTCCCAGTTTATCTCAGGTACACAATGTTTTTCATGTTTCGATGTTGAGAAAGTATATGACAGATCCATCTCATGTTTTGAGTCCAGAGGTAGTTCAGCTAGAAGAGAACATATCTTATGAGGAACAACTAGTCCAGATTCTTGACCACAGGGAGAAATTGTTACGAAATAAGGTGATTAATCATGTAAAGGTTTTGTGGAAAAACCACATGATGGAAGAGGCAACATAGGAATCTGAAAATGCAATGAGGGATAAGTACCCCCATTTATTCTATAAGTAAATAAATTGCAGGGACACAATTTTCTAAAGGGGGGAAGGATGTAACATCCCAAGTAAGTAATGGATAATATATATTTTTATCTATGTCTATTAATGAATTAGACAGTGTTTTAGAGGCTTAAAATGAAAATAAATCCAATCTTAAGCATGGAATACACTAATATTCTTAAAAGATTGTTTTACTGCCTTTTGACGGCAAAACCTTTTTAAATTAAACTTTTGACAGTTGTATAATCTATCTTTGTCAAAAAAAAAACATTTTCATTATGATTGGGACATTGAAATTTTCATTGGATAAAGTTTTGGTATTTTTCTGACAATGCTCATTTTTTAATGAATTGTGAAAAATACTGCATTTTACATCAAAACTGGGTTTTAATCTAATTTATTTATATGATTAGATTATATTTTGAATTATTTTTAAAGTTAAATCAGAATAAAGTTTTACCATTTAATCCCATGGTGGTCATTAGGATTAATTTCACTTTGGAATTTGTCATAAACTAATGCCAAACTTTTCATAGATATTGTTTCAAAAAAACCCGCTATTTGTTTTGACAACGGAAATTATTTTTAAATCAATTATTGCAATTTCTGTGTTTGTAATTTGGTAAAATGGATTAAATATTTGGAATCAGAAGGTCCAAATTATGTAATCAAGACTCTTTTGTTTTTTGACATTATGAATAGTAAGGACGGTAATTATCTTTAATTATCTTGATTAATGAGTAATCGGGTAGTTAAGGATAATAAAATAATAACATAATAATAAAAAAATGACACCAACATGTGTCTTAATTTTACTGGTTGTCTCATGGCCGACCATGGGATTTCTTATGCCAAACTTGGGGACCCCATGGAATCACTTTTGTGGAAAGTTACTTGTTATCTTTTTATTGTTTTTTAAAGAAAGTACATATAACAAGAATGTATCACCTGATTAAAAAATATTAATTTTGTCTACATAGATGATATTTTAGGCTATAAATATTCATTGGAAATATAAAAATATTTCATACATCATATTATTTGTTTCAAAATTTTTAGACATTAAATAAATTAAATTATTTATGACATCATGATGATGCAGCGATTACCTCATTAATAAAGGATTTAAATAAAATGAAATGATAATGTAAAATCTATGACCCACACGTGTCCAAAACCTATTGGATGGGTGGATTTCTAACCCTTATCACCTTACCCTCTAATTATATCAATGTGGGACCTTCTGAATCCGAAAATAATTTTCAAATAAAGTAACATTTCTTTACTTTCCAAGGCTGCCCCTCCTCTCCTCTTATAAAAGGCCCCCACCTCTACCTCCTTACCCACACTTCCAAAGCCTTTAGTTCGGACAACCCCTACACATTTTGTCTCTCCACTTCCCTCTATTGCTACTTGAAGCCTCAATTTGGGCAGAAGTCTTCTCAAGGAAGCCTTTGAGCTCAAACCAAAGGGAGTTACCCGATTTTAAGGTAATGTATTCACTTGAGTCCTTTTGTTTTATTTTGCATCTCCAACCCCCTAAACTCTTTTTATTCATTTCTTTTGTAAAAAATCCAGTATCTTCAATATACTAGGATGTTTTTATAAGAAGTATTCAAGATACACTTACACACACCTACATCTAATGGTTAATGAACATACTATTTCTGTGCATGGCGAATTTATGCCTCCTGAAATGATGATTGTTCAAAATTCTTTTAACACATTCAAAGGTGGCCATTAGGATGAAACTATATTTATATATGATATATAATATGTTTATGTTTTCCTTAAGCTTCTATATTTTTCATTTTGGGCATACCTTTATGGTTCCCATTATGGTTAAACGCGATATCTTCATTTAAGGAAGTGCGGACTACCGCCCCCTCAAAGTGATTTGATTCGTTAAATACCATATGTGGGACATATAAAGGATGGAGTTATGATATTATATATGATATTACACTGGAATTATAATATACCTTTATATCATTATGATTCCATTCTATAAAATACGAAATAGAAATGAAAGTAGCATTCATGCGTACGTACGGCTTACCGTCTCCATGAACGGTGCATTTCATTTCTTACCTATAAATAATTATGTAATATTATAAATTCATGCATGTACTAGATATATATTAAATATATGATATCTACATCATGAATACCATTCTGGATATAATGGATATATGAACCACTTGTAATTATAAAGGGCTTATTCTTTACTCAAGTACCAATGATCGTTAAAATGACCATTATTAACTTAAATAATCACATAGTGTTCATGACATGGAAATAAGTGATATAAAAGGAATAATGAACTTGAAAAAGGTTCTTAAACAAGTATAAATTAACTCAAGTTTATTATTCAGGAGATTAAAGAACGACCAAGTCAAGTCGGACCCGAGGTATGGGACTTCGTCTCAATCTCCTTTCATTGAGGCATATTTTGTTTTATACACAACCTTATTTTATATGGTGTATAAACCCCTTTGACTTTTTCATTTATCCAAAAGGAATATTTTCTATATGAAGTGTTTTAATAAATGACAAAAGGGAATGTTTTGTCGTACGTATGCGGCGACAACGACTGCTCCGCCGCCGTGACCATTATTTGAATTTCGTCTTCCTCTACAATCCATACCTTCTTTTTAAAAGAAAAATAAATACCATGTTTTACTTTTCTTTTATTTTGGTATTGAAAATGGTTTTCATAATGTTTTTATATTAATGTGTTGTATTGATATCTTGTGATTGAAAGGTGGAAATGTTATGTTTCCTTCACACATGTTTTATGTGATACGATTATGTTGAGGCTCTTGGGCATTATTATGAAGAAGGGTGGTTCCGTGATAAACTATGGGCGGGTGATCCCGATGTAGATCTCCAATGAATTGGGTAATGTGAAAGAGTGAAACATTAAGGTTTATCTGAAGAGATTTAGGGAATATACTGTGATGGGTATTCCAAATGTAACCAAGAGGGTTACTCCCTACATAAGAATGTTATGAATGCCTCAAGTTACCTGTATGTCTTATGATTTCTATGATTTATTCATGATTTGATGAGGTATGTTAAAGTGCTTATGTATTATGGGTAAAGTATGATTTCATTCTTATGTATATATGAACTCATGTTTCCTTTCCATATTTTTTTTATATAACCCATACTGAGCTTTTTATGCTCATCCCAAGTCTTTTTTTGAAATGTTTTTCACAGGTCAAGGTAAAGGTACATGATATGATGATAGTGTCAAGGAAGTGTCAAGAATGAATCCATGTTTTACTTTAAATATGTTCCATTGATGGGAAAAAATGAATAATATCTTTATATAACCACTTTGTTTAAATGTAGAATATAATGCAAGTTTTATGATCTAATTATATGAAACTCTAAACCTGAAAAGATCCTCAATATGTAATCTTGTAATAACTGAAGATTAAGTAAGGTTTAAGGTTGTGGCCTTATATTTACTATATATTTCCCAATAATTGTATGATTATACCTCAATAGGCCACCACTAATGGCGACAAAAGTAATATTCCATCAAAACATATGGTTATCAAAAATTGTGATAGAATAATAATGATAATAAATTAAATTAAACATGTTTTAATTTGGCTACTTACCATTTTTCCTATGAGTCCTTGATCTTCTGAATTCAAGGATATAAATTCTGTTGGTCAACAAATTAAATAAAAATGTGGTTGTTCTTGTATCATTATATTCATGATACAAATAGTTTCCAAATTATGTGACCACATAATAAAGAAATATTTCTTTCTAAAAAATTATTTTTTCCCCTAGATGAATAGTACGATATTCCATAGTCGTCACCCTAAACCATTGATGTATAATTCCATGTTCAGACATCCAAAATGAGGCGATGAAACACAATGTCCAACATCCTTACCCATGGCTCAAGAGCATCATCTATCAAATAAAAAAATTAATAAAAATCATTTCCGACGTTTGGGATGTTTCATATTTAGTACAATATATAAAAGAGTATTTCTATTATTCTCAGTTGTTTATTAGTCCCATGGCCACACATAAATAAAAATATTTACTGAAACTATCCTATTAAATAATTTTATTAACATTTCTCACCATTGATTTTTTAATTAAAAACATTTAAACAATTGTGAATAAGACCCATTTTAATAAACTTCCATAATTTTTTTCATTTCCGTCACATTTTATCATCTAATTAAATCAATTTAAAACAATACCATCCACCTCCATTATCAAACCATGAAACATAAGAATTCATTTAATTACACAAAAACTATTTTTACACTTTAATATTTCACATTCACCATTTTCATGGAATTTTGACACCCCTTTCTTGGACATTAAGCTCAAAATTAAAATCCATAATGGATACAATGTGTTCTTTAAATTGTCCCACAATCTATTTTAATTACCAATTTTTTATCATAAACCCAAAAATATTGTGCATCTCATTAGGGAATTTACAGACATCACATACCCAAAAACAAAATCACGAATATGAAAAATAGAAAATATACCAAAAACATCAGGAACATAGATATGAACTCACCCATATATGAATCTGGGTTAATGAAAAAACAATATGTAACACAAATTACAATAATTCCATTGAAAATTTATGTTTTATGATCTTCGGAAGTATAAGAACAACCATAGAAGGGTTCATAGAGAAAATAAAATCAAGGATACATGTAAACTACCTTGGGGTTTCTATTCGTACTAAAATACACCTTCAAAAACTGATTAAATGATGGAGATTGATCCATGGTGAGTTCAAGACATATAGGTATACAAAAGATTCTATTGGGGTATGAAATGGGGTAAATTATTAGTTCAAAAAAAATTATGTTTCGTATGTGGAAATACTCATTTTTTCAAATTTAATTGGGTTTGTGGTTTGGCCACATGGTTTTCCAAACAGTGTTCCCCCTCTGTCTAAGAGAGGAACCAGTTGCATAGTTTTTGAGGGAGCCTTCATAGTTTGAAAAACAATACCAAGGCCATTGAGATGGCTCAGTCCATGTTAAAAAAGTTCCCAAGTGACACATTCACAATTTAAAAATAAATCACCCCCACCCCTCTTTTAGGAAGATAGTTTTAGCACAAATTTAATACTAATTGTGTTCCTATCATGCGTCTTTCATTGGATACTCCTCATTTATATCTTTTCATGAATTGAATCCCAAGGATACTATTTATACCTTCCCAACTACCATCAAATATTCCGGAAACCATTTGGAGAAATTTTATCCAAAATTTAAATGGATATGTACACTATTAATGTTTCAGGATGATCCAATAGTTTTTTTGGATATCTCTATCAAGAACAAATTCATATATATATATATATATATATATATCCAGTATGGTAATGTTTAATACCAATGTTATAGGGAATGAAGACTATGGAAGGTTTCATTTGTAATAATGATATAAAATCAATGATCCTCTTCGATGATCCAATAAATTAAAATTCCATTTTTTTGTAGTCATATTATATTTTGATGAATAAAAATATATTCAATTCTGAAAATGGAAATGTTAAAAATTCCACATATTAACCACATAGATACCATGTAGTTATATCATTGAAACAAAATGACCACCTAATCCCCATGATACATATACAATATAGCTAGGAAGACTTCCGAAAATCACATAATCAAATGAAACATGGGTTAGCCAAATAGATATATCAATTTATCTAAGTAACCACATAGATGGAATTGTAACCAGATAAATGTACAAATATTCAAATAAAGACCATAGAAAATATCTGTTATCAAGGATTGTTGATTGATTTATGATAAACAAAATTCCATTCAATAAAGAGGAATTCAAATCACCAATTAAATAATGTGAAAATATTATAGGGGTGTCTACCTATTTATAAGATATATGGTACCATTTGACTACATAGTGGAATTTAACATGTGGGTAACACACTCCCTCCATTTGAGTCAAACATCCAACCATGTGGATGACCAGATTCCAAAGATACAACATGTAAATTCAAAAAGTCTTAAATATAATTACATTGAATAAACCTCTCTTTATTTTTATTACAATTCATTCTATGTGTGGGGTTAAGCCCACAGACTTTCTAATTATAATTAAGAGATGATTCCTCATGGAGCGGAAGACCTATAAATTCCCTCATCCATGCCACCATTATAGAATTACATAAAATATTCCCATAAAATTGTATATCATCCATTGATTATGTGCCTATGTAATAGTCACTTGACTCCAAAATGTATCCACCTCACAACAACCAATAAAAAATAGATCACACATTGACTAGATAGTAACAAAGTACAAACCATTCAATTATCCATTCCAAAAAAAAGTTACCCATGGATTGGATATAAATTCACTAGATTCTACTTATGAAAGGAGAAGAAAAAGGGAAAAAATAGGAGAGATCTTCAAAGTATAATGATATAAAAACAAATCAAAAGTTAATTATCAGAACACAAGAAGCATGAATGGTTATCACCTCTATGAATCCATATCCATGAGGGATTTACCACTATCCAAGTTCATAGGCTCTTTTTCTCCCACAAACAGTGATGATACTTTTCTATAATGCCCTGACCCTAGTTACCTAGAGTCGGTGCATTATTACATAATATTAGCATGATCACAAAAGATCGCGTTTTGAAAGACCGTTTAGTTTAGTAGTCTTGGAAACACTAGATATATTCATAAGTCTTACATTACATCATAAAGTCAAAAAAACTACAACAAAATATTCTCTTCATATCCCCTCATACTATCCCTATAGGTCATTTATAAATTACTTCTTCACATCCTGGAAAAAATATAACATTGAAAGGGGTGATCTCAGATTCTCAGTAAAGATAACAATATAGCAGAAACTTTCATAAATAAGAATAAACATTTAAGGCAATGTATAACTAAAACAAAAGCCTTTTAAAATTGAACTTCAACATAATATGGAAAAGATAAAATGAAATAATTACATTTACTTATTCACATGGATATTCTACTAGTCTAATAACCAAATACAATATCACTAACCACTTTCATAATAATGGAATGCATAATGCTGAAATTTAACTTCTGTGTCAAGGACTCGTGCCAAGACCTAAGGGATAACGGTAATAGGAACCCAACCCAGAGAGCCTCTGTAACTAGACTCCATCCCGAAGTGCCTCGAATAACCGGACACTAACCCGGAGTGCCTCTAATAACCGGACAATAACCCGGAGTGCCTCTAATAACCGAACACCAACATGGAGTGCCTCTAATAACTGGAAGCCAACCCGGAGTGCCTCTAATAACCGGACACCAACCCGTAGGGTCTGCTGAAACCAGACCCCAACCCAGAACTTACTAGTCTAACACATTCATCTTAAGAAGAGGATGAAATATAACATAAATGTTTTTATTAAAACTAGCATACGGAATGCCCAAACATTAATCATAAACTATTTATGGAATAAAAAAACTCATCCATAGTCAAAAATATCACAAAACCTTAAATAAAATATGAATGATTTGTATCATAATAAATCAACATCAAGCAATTGTAAAATTTATCAAAGGATGTTGACATAGATGAAAATGTTTTGTAAAACTCTATGAGATAAATATACCTTTTTCATGAAAACATTTAATAGTTACACAATTTACAAAGGAAGATATTTAAAGACATTTTTAAATCAAAGTTTCCCATACCACTTTGAAACTTTGTAAAAGAATTAACATTTTTAAAATATTCATGTCCATATAAATAAATCCTTAAAAACCATTTTGAAAACATGGACATTAATGAGAATGATTTAGAAGAATAAATATTTAAAACATTTAAAATGATGTATTAGTAAAAACTATCTTAAAAATGATCCCTTTGAAAACACTTTTATGAAACATGGACATGGATAATAAATATGTCCCATTATATACTTATGTAAAAACAACCTCGGATAATAAAGAGATTGTGAAATTAACCATTACCAATTTTGTAACATACAAAACATACACCCCATGAAAGAGGTATCATACAATGAATATGTAAATACACATAAATTAAATTTTATTACACAAGGAATACAATTATGTGAAGTACATACACCACACAAAAGGTAATATTTGTAATATGGCATGAATCTCACGGGAATAAGGAGTGAGATGAAAACCCCTTACCTTGCACTTTTCTTTAGTTGAGGATACGTTTAACCTCCTATGTGAAGAATATAGTATGTTATTAAATTATACCAGAACCATATTGATATTTATAATATCATACATTATTCATTTATGACTTTATACTACCCATTTAATAATAATTTCCATGTTATATTAATATTTCGGTTAATAATCGCTTTCTTTATCGTACGTGTTTTAACTTGTTACTCTTGATTATATCACTTAGATCATGATTTAAATAATTCCATAATAAAAACGATGATATATATATATCATATTTATTTAGAATATAAATATTTATAATAGATATATATATGAAATGGAAAACACCATTTATGGAGATGGTTGTCCGTACGTACGCATAAACGTTGTTTCTATTTTCATACAGTATTTAACGGAAGTAAGTGAATAAGATATATATAAGTTAATAAATACTTATATATATATATATAGTAGAATTATTATGTCATATATTACATAATTATTAGTAATATATATTTTTATAATCATCGATGAATTGGGAACTTGGAAATGAATCTCACCGCATCGTGGAGACGGTAATCCGTACGTTCGCACGAGCAAAAATATCATTATTTTGATATAAAAATAATATATAATTGGATGTTATATCATATATAAAGAATCATTATCATGTTATATTTATTATTTAAATCAAATTGACATCATTATTATACCCATCCAAATAATAATGTTTTAAATAACAATTACACCACGACGTGGAGACGGTAAGTCGTACGTATGCACGTATGGTGACATGTCATTCAAAGGGTCGATAAAATAATGAATTTGGTTGTACCATAATTATAATAAATCAAAGTATATATAATATTCTGGAGTTATTATTTTATAATGGAAACAACAAATAAAAAGGAAGTGGAAGAAGAAATTAACTTGAAAGAGGGTGGTGAAATCATTACCTCTTCTTTGGGTTCTTCCTTTTGATTTTATCAAAAGGGATCGTTAGGTTGGATTTATGACTAATGGAAGTATTATAGGATTAAGGGAGGATATTTGAGAGGGTATTTGGGCATATTTTGGCCGATCCAAAAGGCTTTGAATCTGTGAATAAGTGAGAAGGGGGAGTGCACTTTTATAAGAGGGGTGAGTGGTACCTTAGGAAAAGCTAGAAATATTATTTTATAATAAATTAATATTCATTTTCTAATGGCTCATAAGTAAATTATTTAAATTTTAAGGTGGGGATGGGTAGAAATCCTTTCAACCAATATGTTTTAGATAGGTTTGGGTCAGTATATTAACCTTATCTTTTAGTTTCGACTCTTAGTTAATTAGTTTCACATTTACCATGTCACTTTGTATTTTTATATTATATAGTTAATAAACATACTATATACATCCAAGAGACACCCAAGTGGTCCATTAATGATACAAATATCATTAAATAAGTCTCTTGGCAGAACATTATATTTTTATGAATTTAATATGAATTAATAATATGAAATTTGTTTTAAAAACTCTTTTATGTCAATATTGACACTATTGAGTATTTTTGTTTTTGATAAATTCATAACAACATTATTTCTTCTAAAAAAATTTATATAAACAATACTAATATGTAATATTAACCTATAAAATTATTTTAATTAATAAAAAGTCTCAAATTACATTTATTTGGGTATTTATAATATCAATTATTCTAATTTTCCATTATTTTGGTAATTACTGCATCACCATTGTGTCATAAATAAATTAAATAATTTAATGTCTAAAAATTATAAATAAAATAATATTATGTATGAAATATTTTTATATTTCTAATGAATATTTAAAATCGAATTTATCTTATGTATAACCTTATATTAAAAATGATATAGTAATTAAACCTTGATTTAAACTCTTTTAACTCTTCTTTGAATTAAATAATAATAAATGTCCTAATCTAAACCAAGTGGACCTAAATGATAATATAATATTCCTAAGGTTATTTGTGGTCGAGATACACCTGTCCAATAGAATTAGGACATGAGTTAGGGTAATATTAATATCATTTTTACCTTTAATTTCCATATTTACTTTTAACCGTAGTAAATAAAAGTAAAACGTTACTATTCACCAAAAACTATTTTCATCTCATTGAACCAAATTTTACTCCTTGATATTAACTTTGTATCTCGGATTTTTGAAATTCCACTCACAGAAGTGGTAAAATTACGTTTTATGTGAATTTGCAAATTCTCATAGGAGATGGGTAAAAGACGGTGAAAAGTTCAATAAAATTTTTATATATCCAAAATTATTCTAAACTAACTACAATGAATTAAATTGAACTTATATAGGTATTATGTATATATTTTGACCTTAATTATATATAAATAAAATAGATAATTATTTGAATAAAAATTCAGTTTTAAACTATAACTCAGTGTTTTTCACTATTCATCCAAAATTAAAAATTTTCAGAAAGATACCAATGTTTTACCCTAAGATAATTTCAATATTCCGAGTCCAAAAATGAAGTCTATTTTACCAAATTCAAAACATAAAATTTCCATTTATTATTTTAAAATCAATTCCCACTATTAAAACCAAAAGGCGCATTTCTAATAAATAATAACTACCAAAAGTGTGACACTTGATTATGTCCAATTTCAAAGTGAAATTACATACAATGACCTTAATTGGATTAAATGGTAAATAAATAATCTATTTATACTTAAAAACCATTAAAATTTATTATTTAACAATATAAATTATTTTTATGAAAAAAGTTGTTTTCAGTTAAAATATTGTATTTTTCACTATTCACCCAAATATGAAAGTTATCAGAAAAACACCCAAATTTTATTGAAACTAAATTATTATGTCCCAATTATAAATAATATGTTTATTTTGTCAAATTGAATAAATAAAAGTTTCAAATATTGGTTTTAAAAAGGCTTCTCCATTAAAAGGTAGAAAAATTGCATTTTTTGAAAAATAATTATTTTATCTGAAAAAATAAATTTGTTCTTAAATTATGTCTTAGAAACTCATAATATGGATTCCAAAATTATAAGGATAATATAAAATTTAAAATTCAGTTAATACTATTCATAACTGCTTTTGAACGGCTAGTTTGGTAAGTCGTGGTGCGCTTGAACTCAGTGTTGCGTACAACACACGCTATTGTATTATTGAAAGTGAAGTTTACCGTGGAAGCTTGGGGTACTACATTCTCCCCTCCTTCAATAAATTGTGTCCTCTCAATTTGAAATTTTTATTTGAAAATAAAAGGATGAAAATAGAAAATACCTTTTTGGATAACCCACATCAGAAATAGGGTTAGTAAAATTTTGTCTTAATAAGAGGAAAAGGGAAATGAAAGGGTCACCACCAAATTATGATCTCAATTAAGAAAAAATTGTTGGAAATTAGAGAAATATAATTGTGGAAAAAACGTAAATATTTATAGGTAGTGATTGAGGTCATCAATCACAAACAAGTGTAAAATTGAGGGCCGTAAATTCATCAATCTATGATGATTTAAAATACCATCGGTTCAACAAAACATATGGTATTATGATAACACATTTTTTGTTTTAATATCCCTTCAATAATGTATAAGAATTAATTTCTTCATTGAATAAGAGAAGAAGAAAAATATATATTTGAAAAGTATAGTCTCATCACTTAACTAAGTTCTACCACAAACTCATCTTTCACTCTAAAAGATAATAGAACTTAAAAACAATATTCTATTTATCCTATTCATATAGGGTTCAAAAAAATGAATTTCTAATTCATCTAGAAGAATCATAAAAAATACATTATTCAATCCAGGACATCACGTGTGTCAGTGGTAGGTGATTCACCCTTGTCGCCCTTCGGTTGTGGGTTCAAGTCTCGCGGCCTTGCCGGACGCGACGGGTTGCCGCCCGACCTCCGGGTTGTCCTTTTATGGAAATCCAAAAATATTTTCAAACTATAATTATCGAAAATACTTCTGTCAAAACTCATAGTCCAAAATTTATAAGGATGTTAAACACAATAAGGATCCCTTTTGCAAGCTAACAATACTTGAACACCTTCATCATGTATTCTTTTACAACACCGCAAAATCTTGAATTACCAAAATCAACCATCTCTTAATCCAAAAACAATACCTCATTATCGGGACCATATTAAGGATTACCTTTCCATTAACCATGTATTTTCAAAAAATGTAGTTTACTATTAAGTCACATTTATTAGAACCATATAATCTCAAATCCTAAATAAAATAGTACTGCAATATAATCCTTATTTATCTCCATAATTCATGTAACCAGTATTTTGTTGATACAACACTCAAATGAAATAACAACATATGAACACTAGTCATTCCTCTTCTTCTGAGGTGGTATCATTACTTGATTATAATCTAATAACGTCATTTGAGAATTCCATTAATACCATATCTTAACCCGACCTATCAAGCACTATACACTTCTTGTAATCCTGGGGAAAATAAAACAAAAAAAGGGGTGAGCATAGATACTCATTGAGGATAACAATATAGCAGAAACATTTATAAATAAACATAAACATTTAAGGGATTGTATAAGACTAAAACAAAATCCTTTTAAACATAAATTTTAGAATAATATAGCAAAGATAAATCAAATAACTCCATTTACTTATTCACATGGATATTATACGAGTCAAATAATCACATGTAATATCAATATACAATTTTATAATGTTGGAATTCATAATTCCAGACTTCATAACCACATAGTCAAGGCCTTTTTCCAAGACTACAAAAAATATTTTTTCAATTCCTTATGATAAGACACAAGTTTTCCACATGAGACCTACCGATGCATCGAGGAGTGATAGTGGTATCCACCTATCACTTACTAAGTCCAACTCATTCATCATATAAAAAGGTTTAAACATAACATAAACATTCGTATTAAAACTAGCATACGAAATGTCAATACTTTATCTAAAAACCATGAATGGTATAAAAATAACACATCCACTGTCAAACATATCACAACACCATCAATACAATATGAAAGATTTGTATCATAATAAATCAACTTCAAATAAGTTTAAAATCCATCCATGTATGTTGTCAGAGATGAAAATGATTTGAATAACTTGTTGAGAGAAATATACATTTTTCATAAAAACATTTAAAAGTAACACACATTAAAAAACGAAATTTTGAATATAGTTTTGAATAAAAGTATCACATACCACTTTGAAATGTTTGAAAATATTTATCATTTTAAAAACATTTATGCCCATATAAATAAATGCTTAAAACCATTTAGAAAACATGGACCTTAATGAGAATGATATAGAAGAATAAATATTTAAACCATTTAAAATGGTGATATAGTTATAGAGTCCATTCCATAAAACCATAAAATATACCTTTTGAAAATATTTTGATAAAACACAGATGTGGTTGATTAAGAGGTCCCAATAGATTCTCATGTAAAAACAACCTCGGATAATGAAGAGATTTTAGAATTAATCCTTACCTTGTACTTTCCATTTGTCAAGGTTAAGTTTAAATTCTTGAATAATGATCATTGTATGTTCTTAAATTATACCAGAACAATATTCATAATTATTATATCATACATGATTCATTTATGACATTATACTACACATTTAAAAATGATTTTCATGTTAAATTAACAATTCCTGTAATAATCGCTTTCTTTATCGTATGTGTTTTAACTTGTTATTATTGATTGTATCATTTAGATCATGATTTAAATACATCCAGATTATAAACTTTGATTTATATATAATATATATTTAGAATATAAATATTTATTATAGATAGATATATGAAATGAGAGGCACCGTTTATGGAGACGGTAGGTTGTACGTACGCATAAACATTGTTTCTATTTTCTTATCGTATTGAACGAAAGTAAAAGAATAAGATATTTGTAAGTATATATATATATATATATCTAGTAAAATTATTATTTCATATATGACATATTTATTAATATTATATATTTTTATACTCAGTTTTTTAATGGTTAACTTGAAAATTAATCTCATCACGTCATCGAGATAATAATCTGTACGTACGCACGTGCAACAATATCATTATATTGATTGTTAAATTGTATGTAATTTTATGGTATATCATATATATAGAATAATTAACATGTTATATTTATTATTTACATTAGTTATAATCATTATTATACCCATACAAATAATGAAGTGTTTGAATAACAAACTACACCACGACGTGGAGATGGTAAGCCGTACACACACACACACACGTATAGTGACTTTGTCATTATAGGATGGATAGAAAAACTAATATGGCTGTACCATATTTATAATAAAATAATGTATATAGAAGGTAATGGAGTTATTATTTATGTATATATATAATAAATAATGAGGAAGTGGAAGAAGAAAAGACCTTGGAAGAGGGGGGTGAAATTATTACCTCTTCTACGGGTGTTTCCTTTTGAGTTTATTCAAAAGGATCCATAGGTTGGCTTTCAGATAACGTTAATGCCCCTAGGATTAAGGGAGGATAGTTGTGAAAATATTTTTATAGGGTTTGGCCGAGTGATATGGCTTTGGAGGTGTGAAATTAAGAGAAGTGGAAGTGCCCTTTTATAAGGGGGTGAAGGTGACTTTAGGAAAATATTAAAATATTAATTTATTATAAATTCATATTCGGTATATAATGGATCAAAATGAATTTATTTCAAGCCTTAGGTGTTCATGGTTCTAAATAAGCTCAACCAATAGGGTTTAGACATGTTTAGGTTACCATTTTACACTTATCATATAGATTTAACTCCAAGTTAAATAGTTTATCTTTTAACGCATCTTTATGTATTCTTACAATCTATGGTTAATAAACAAACAATAAACTTATAATAGAAAAAAATAAGTTAATTAATGTCATATATAATATTTTTTAGCCCTTTGGAAGAACCATAGATATATTGATATATTATATAAAAAATTAATATAGTATTTGTTTTAAAAACTAATTTCTGTCAATCTTGGAAGTAATTAGTTTTTGGTTTTCGTGAAAGTAATCACAACTTTATTAATTCGAACACAATACATTTAATCAATAATAACATGTCATGTTCACCAATAAAATTTTTTTATGGAATCAAAACATTAAAATTACATTTATTTTAATATTTACAATATCATTTATTTGATTCTTTTAATAATAAGGAAAATACTGGTACATTATTGTGTCATAAATAATTATATTTATTTTATGTATAAAAATTATAAATTAAATATAATCATGTATGAAATATTTTTATATTTATTATTTATATTTATATTCAACCAGAACAATTATATAACCCCATATAAAAATGTTTTAGTAAAAGATACATGCTTTTGTTATTTTTGTCTTTACTTTAGATTAATTAATATAAATACCATTATCACCACCATGTGGCTCCATGGAATCCTAAAATAGACCAAAGGATTACCATGGTCGTAAATTTATCATCCAACAGGGTTAGAAAACATGTTATGGTAATTTAATAATAATTTAATATTATTTCTTTACCTATATTTAACAGATTTACCCTTTAACCATGGTAAATAAAATATTTACCGAACAAATTATTCATAATGTCTAAAAATGAAAGTTACATATTTAAACAATTTGGTCCTCATGATTAAAAATATGGATTCTATTTTCCAAAATTCAAATCATGGAAGTGGAAGAAATTAATTTAAAATTAATTCTCGTTGTCATTACAAAAAAGCGTGTTTTTAATAAATAATAACTATCAAAATATTGACACTTTTTTATGTCCAATTTAAGTGTGAAATTAAATAAAATGAACTAAATTATATTAAATGATACAAATATAATTTAATGATACTATAAAATCAATCAAATTTATAATCTAGCACTGTAAATTATTTTGATTAAAAAAGTTTTTTTCACTAAAATTTCCATTTTTTTAACTTTTCATCAAAATATGAAAGTTATTATAAAAGTACCAAAAATTTATCCAAATTAAATTTTTGTGTTCCTAATATAAATATTAATTTAATTTCACTAAATTTAATATTAAATAGTGTAAAATATTGGATTTGAAAAGGGTTCTCCATTAAAAGGCATAAAACTGCATTTTTCAAAAAATACCTATTTTATATTAAAAATATAACTTCTCTAATATTATGTCTAAGAAACCCAAAAGATTAATGTTAAAATTATATAGGACATATAAAATTTAAAATGTGGTTAATACTATTCATTATCCATTTTTTGAATGGCAAGTTTGGTAAGTCGTGGTGCGCTCGAACTCGGTGTTGTGTATAGCTCAAGTTATTGAAATAATTTGAAGTGATTACATGCTATGAAATATTGGGGTGCTACATTATCCACTCCTTCAATAAATTGCGTCCTTCCAATGTGAAATTTATTTTTTAAAATAAAAGGTAAAAATATAAAAATACCTTTGTGGAAAACCCACATCAAAAATTGGGTTAATAAAATTTGGTCTTAATAAGAGGGAAAAGGAAATAAAGAAGTCACCACCAAATTATGATCTTGATTAGGAAAACATTGGTGGAAATTAGAGACACATAATTAAAGGAAAACATAAATAATTATAGGGAGTGATTGAGGTCATCAATTACCAACAAGTGTAAAGTTGATAGCCTCAAACCCATCCATCTATGATGATTTAAAATATCATCAATTCAACCAAACAAAAGGTATTAGGATAACACATTTTTAGTTTTACGATCACTTCCCTAATGTTTCTGAAATAATTTATTCATTGAATTAGAGAGATATATATATATATATATTCTATGTATAGTTTCATCCTTCAACTAATTCCTACCAGAAACTGATCTTTCAATCCAAAAGATAATAGAATTCAAAAATATTCTATTTATCCTAATAGTATTGGGTTAAAAAAATAATTAATTTGTAATTTATTTTTTAGACTATTGAAAATTAACTACATTATACAAACCATTACATCATGTAGGCTAGATATAGGTGATGCACCCTTATTTCTCTCCAGTTGCGGGTTTAAGTCTCGCGGCCTTGCTGGACGTGACGGATTGTCGCCCAACCTACGGGTTGTTATTTTTATTGTAATCCAAATATAATATCCTGAAATTATTTAACCATAACAATAATATCCAATGTCAAACATAATAGATCCCAACCTTTAAACTTATCCAAAATACTTCTGTCCAAACTCATCGTCCAAATGTTATAAGGAAGGTAAACACAATGAAGATCCTTTTTTCCATATAATAACATGTGAATACCTTCATCATGTATTCTTTTAAAACACTATAACACTGTGAATTAAAATAAAACCTTATTGATTACATTCATGCTCCATTATTCCTTATTGAATACTGGATATAATCTTTCTATCCAAAAAAGTTGTAAACTCCAAAAATGATGGAATAAAAAACCATTAATCAGTTCCAATGATGTCAATAATATCTGATATAATTTACCAAATCATTCATCACTTATTCCAAAATCAATACCATAGTATCAGGACCATATTAATGTTTTCTATTTCCTTCAACCATGTATTTTAGAAAAATTTTAACTTTCTATTGAGTCACTTTTTTTTGTAGCACACAATCTCAAATCCTCAATGAAATAGTACAACAGTGCAATTGTTATATAATCCATAATTATTATAACCTGTACATCATTGATACAATACTAAAATGTCATAATTTTTTAATATCTACATAAGAACACTAGTCATTACTCATCATCTGTGGTAATATCATAACTTTATTATTATCCAACTGCATCTTTGGTGGTATACTGTGATGATTTAAACATTGATTCTCATATCGTCTCAACTCCTTGTAGATGAAGCATTGTACATTTGAAACCTTTTTCTCACCCATGCAATCACAAACTTAGTGTCCTTTTTCTCCACACTTATAACAAACTCACATTCCCTTCAAGAATTTACCAAGTTCATTCTTTCAATAGTTATCACATATGATAAAATCCTTCATTCCCTTAATCAGTTAATCCATCATTATCTCTACCATACTTTTCTTCTCTGGATTCCCTTCAAAGGAAGAGAAATCAAAAAATTCATTGCATATATTATTAAAACATGATACTATTTCGTCATTTTATGATAATATGTTGTAGCCTATTTCCTTTATAAATTTTGTCTTAATTCCATGAAAGAAATGATCCTTCTTACATTTTGGATCATGTGTATTTTTGGGGTTCTCATTCCATTTGTTAGGAACCATTCCTAAAAAATGTCCTATAATAGGTTAGTTTATGAATCACAATGCATAATTCTAAACATTTAAAATGCCTAACATAAATTGAAAAGATTATGCATATAATCTAAAATCATAAAATTTTTTATTTTAGAAATTATTTACTCTTAAATCTTTCATAATGTCTTGTAATTTAAATTTTAATTATCTTAAGATTATCCCCTGGGAGTGCCATAACAAAGAGTGCAGCAAGGCCCATTGTTATGTACTAGGATACTCCGGGTTAAGGCAGAAACTCCATGTTGGAGGTTTAACTCCTAGTTACATCTGTGCCAGAGCCGCCTATACCTACTCTTATCCAGACAGGGATGTATTTCTTGGAAAATAGACAAAATCTCTACATTACCAAAATTCTAGGAAGTTATTCTATACTAATCCTAAAATTCAATCTTAGGGTAATGTTATCTAATCATAGTTTTTCTAAATCTATTTCAAGGGTTGTTGCTAAACTTCCTCTGATTCCATATGTAACAGCCCGACCCCAGATGCCCAGACTCAGTGCATTATTTTAATACATTAGCATGATTTCAAGGAATCAAGTCCTGAATGACTGATCAGTTTATCAGTCCTGTAAAATAGATTACATACATGAAAACTGCATTATACATTAGAAAAAAAACACAACATAAATGATCCTTGGAGAATGCCATTAATCCAATTGCCTAACCCTTCTTATCAATCCTAATACACTTCATGGAATCTTGGAAAAAAAATATAACATATATAGGGCTGACCATAGATGCTTAGTAAGGAAAACAATATAGCAGAAACATTCATAAATAAACATAAACCTTTATGGAAATGTATACGAATAATAAAATAGCCTTTTAAACATAAAATTCAGCATAATATGGCAAATATTATTCAAATAATTCCATTTACATATTCACATGGATCTTCTAATAGTGAAATAATCACATGAAATATCAATATCTGGTTTCATAATGTTGTAATGCATAATGTCAGACTACATAACCACATAGTCAAGGCCATGTTCCAAGACTAAAAATAATATTTTGTCAAGGCCTTGTGCCAAGACACTAGTTTATCACATAAGACATACCGATTCATCTAGGATCTATATCAGGATCCAACCATCACTTACTAAGTCTAATGCATTCCTAATATGAAAAGGTTTAAACATAATATAAACATTCGTATTAAAAGTAGCATACTAAATGTTAATACTTTATCCATAAACCATTAATGGTATAAAAATAACACATACATATTCAAAAATATCACAAAAACATCAATACAATGTGAAATATTTATATCCTAGTAAATCTACTTTAAAAAAGTTTAAAATACATCAATGGATGTTGACATTGATGAAAATGATTTGTAAAACTCTGTGAGAGAAATATCCTTTTTTCATTAAAACATGTAAAAGTCACACAATTTAGAAAGGAAGAAATTTAAAGACATTTTTTAATAAAAGTATCTGATACCACTTTGAATCTTTTGAAATGAATTAACATTTTAAAAACATTCATGTATATATTAATAAATCCTTAAAAACCATTTTGAAAACATGGACATTGATGAGAATGATTAAGAAGAATAAATATTTAAATGATTTAAAAAGATGATCTAATTATAGATTACCTTCCATAAAACCACAAAATTTTCCTTTCAAAAATATTATTTAAAACATTTATGTGGATGAAAAAGATATCCCAGTATATACTCACGTAAAAACAACCTCGAATAATGATGAGATTGTAGAATTAACCCTTACCTACACCTTCCTGTGGTCGATGGTATGTTTAACCTCCAGTATAATGACCATAGTATGTTTTTAAATTATACCGTGGCCATATTTATATTTATCATATCATAAATTATTCATTTATGACTTTATACAACCCATTTAATAATGATTTCCATTTTTAATTATCATTTTGGGTAATAATCGCTTTCTTTATCGTACATGTTTTAGCATGTTATTCTTGATAATATCATATATATAATTATTTAAATACTTATAGAATATAAAAATTTATTTATATATCATATATATTTATAATATAATTATCTATAATTGATAGATATATTAAATGGGAGGAACCATTTATGGAGATGGTAGGTCGTACGTATGCAAAAACGTTGTTTCCGTTTTCATATCTTATTGAATGGAAGTATGTGAATATGATATATGTAAGTATATACATATATATATATATATCTTTATAGTAGACTTATTATTTCATATATTAAATACTTATTAATAATATATATTTTTATAGTCATCGTTGAATGGTAAACGTGGAAATGAATCTCATCGCGTCGTGGAGACGGTAATCCATATATAGACATCAGTGACAATATCATTATATTGATGGTGAAATCATATGTCATTCGATGGTATATCTTATATAAATATTCATTAACACATTATATTTATTATTTACATCAGTTTTACTCATTATTATACCCATTGAAATAATGAAGTGTTTGAATAACAAACAACACCACGACGTGGAGACTGTAAGTCGTACGCACGAACGTATGGTGAAATTGTCATTATAGGATGGATAGAATAATGAATATGGTTGTAAAATATTTATAATAATGTCACAATATATATTATTTACTGGATTTATTATTATATAAGGGAAAAAACAATAAAAGAGGAAGTGGAAGAAGAAACGAACATGAAAGAGGGTGGTGCAATTATTACCTCTTCTTCGGGTGTTTCCTTTGGAGTTGATCAAAAGGGATCTATAAAATGACATTATGATAAAATTAAAGCCTCTAGGATGCATTTATTATAGTTTTAAAGGTATTTGGGAAGGTTTTATCCAATAAAAATTTCTTTGTAGGTGTGGAATTAAGAGAAGGGGAAGTGCACTTTTAAAACTGAGGTGAGGGTCACTTTAGGAAAAGATTAAAATATTAATTTATTATACAATCATATTCGGTATATAATGGATCTAAATGAATTTTAATCTATAGTTATGTGGTTATCAGATGAACGTGTCTAAACTAATAGTTGTTTGACATGTTTAGGTTACAATTTTAAAATTATCCTTTAGAGGTAACTCTTAGTTAAATAGTTTAACTTTTACCATTTCTTCTTGTATTCTTACAATATATGATTAATAAACATACTCTATATATTCAACACAACAAAAAGTGGTTCAATAATGACATATATAATATTAGTTAAGACCTTTGACTGAACCTTATATTTTTTAAAATATTATATCGACCAATAATATAGTATTTGTTTTAAAAACTAATTTATGGCAATTTTGACGCTATTTATTAGGTGGTTTTTGTGAAGGTAATCACAAATTTATTACTTAGAACCAAATACCTTGAATGAATATTAACATGACATGTTCACCTATAAAATTATTTAATTACATCAAAACTTTCAAATTATATTTTTTTAATATTTACAAAATCATTTTTTGGTTCTTTTATCAATATAGAAAAATACTGCATCATTATTGTGTCATAAATAAATAAATTTATGTTGTGTCTAAAAATTATAAAAAAACATCATCATGTAGTAAATTGTTCTGGATTTCAGATTAATATTTATAGTCGAATAGATACATTATATAACCCCATATAAAAGTTATTTACTAATAGATAAAAGCTTTTGTTATTTATGTCTTTACTTAAGATTAATTAATATAAAATTTCATCATCACTCCCAAGTGGATCTATGGGCTCCTAAAATCGACCCAAGGAATACCATGGTCGGACATGTATCAGCCAATGGGTTTAGGAACTCATTTAGGGTAATTTAATATTATTTTAATATTACATCATTACCCATATTTACCGGATTTACTTTTTAACCATGTTAAAAAAATATTTACCAAACTAATTATTCATAATTTCAAAAACTGAAAGTTACATATTTACACAATTTGTAACTCATGATTACAAATATAGAATACATTTTCCCAAATAAAAAATAGATAAGTGGCATAAATTAATTTAAAAACAATTCCCATTTTCAAAACAAAAAACGTGTTTTTAAGAAATAATAACTATAAAAATATTAACACTTGTTTATGTCCAATTTAAATTTTAAATTACATAAAATGACCTAAATAATATTAAATGATAATAATTTAATCTAATGATACTTAAAAATAATTCAAATTTATTATTTTACACTATAAATTATTTCGATTACAAAAGTTTTTTTAATTAAAATTTAGTATTTTTCACAATTCATCAAAATATGAATGTTATCAGAAAAGAACAAAAAAGTTTCCAAAAATAAATTTTTATATCCATATTATAAATATGAATTTAATTTAACTAAATTGAATATATAAAAGTGTCAAATAGTTTATTTAAAAAAGGTTCTCTATTAAAATGCATAAAACTGCATTTTTTGAAAAATACCTCTTTTATCTTAAAATTTTAAATTTTCTTATATTATATCCAAGAGACACAAAATATGAATTTTAATATTATATATGATATATAAAATATAAAATGTGTTTAATATTATTCATAAAATATTTTTTTAATGGTTAGTTTGGTAAGTCGTGGTGCGCTCAAACTCGGTGTTGCATATAACGCAAATTATTGAAATACTTTGAGAAGATAAGATACTATGAAATCTTGGGGTTAAACAAGTATAACGCTATTAAGACTTCATAGATCATCCTAAAATTCAACATAAACATTTCATAATTATGGATAGTATGTATCTTTAGAATAATCGATTGATTCCTTCCTAGTTTGATTTAAAATGTTAAATGAATTCATCATCCCAATCTAGATTTAAATTTCAACATAATACTCAAACCATCCAATATTATGTTTAATTCTAAATACCCATACTATAAAATATAAAACTATAGCATAACCTACCTTCCTTCTTCAAAAATAAATATATTCCCAATTCATTGTGCGTATGATGATTTGATTTCATGTAGTGTCATCCAAAATGAATTAGTGTCAGTTAACCCCTTTCATCTAATGTATCTAGTGTTATTAACAAGAAGGATTTAATGACCATGACATAAATATATAAAAGTAATTAAAAATATATAATATACTTCATTATAAGATATTTTTAAATTCTATCCTCTAATTCTATCACATACATCCCAACACACTATAATCTATGCCCCACTAAGGATGAGTAATTATAGATGAGGATCAAAATCTAAGAAAAATAATGATGAACATAAAATGAAATTACTTAAATGAAAATGAGACTTAATAGAAATACATATTTACTTATAATACTGTAATGTTAGTTTTCTTTTTGTGATGACCCATATAATGTAATCGTGTATCTATTTAGTGGAGGATGAGACATTCCATCTACCAACAAGCCTGAGGTTCATAATTTATTTCCAATGAAAAATTAAATTTGGATATTCAAAATACTTATGACATTAATTCAACTATAATCACCTTGTATTTTGGGAACCAATAATGATTATACCAAAAATAACATATAGGTTTCCAAATGATTAATTCACTAGTTCATAAGTATGTTTTGGTGGGTGTATTTTTAATATGATATATGGTGTCAGAGGATTTACAATAAATGAGGAAGAAAAGATATAACCATAATGACATAGTCGTAGGGGCTAGATAACCCCATAATTATGTATAGCCTCTTTGAAAACCATTATCCCAAGATAGAAAAACGTATCCTTCTATACCTGGAAGAGGAATATTAGGATATTACATATGTATAAAAGTTTTAATTGGAGTCACCTTGGAGGGATATTCCCAATCATGGTTTTTACACCGCTACATGGCCTATATTAACCCAAATATTTTTTAGGACACTCATTAAATTACCATTCATTGAGGAAAATATTACCCCAATATATTGAGGAATTCTATAGGACGTTCACTTAAATTCACTACAAGTTTTTTATACCCCTATAGTATGTGACATGGGGAGATTTTAATATGATATTGAGTAAGAGGACCCAATATTCCTGTTTTTTTATATGATTTTCTAAACATCTATATTTCCCGTTTTTGATACATAGACTAAAATATAGGTCCTCCATTTGTTTAAATGACATCATTCACTATGTAGGTTCTCCCCTCGGTGGCACAAATAGATATATATTCCATCCTAAACCCCATCAAAATGTATATTTTCATGGTTCTAACGATTCATATTTTCACTATATGTCCCTATAAAGATTATGAATTTGAATTGAATTCAATTGCATCAAACATTAATGTTGTAATATAACATTAGTTATTGAAAAAATACCACCAACTGATATATTATTTTGAATCTAGATCTATTCCTTTCAATAATTTAATTTATAATCAATGATATACACACATATTAAATATATGTGTTGAGATAGTGATCATCATAGGTCCATCCATTAGAACAATTCATATTTATAGAATGATAATATGCATGAAATGATCCATCCTCATAGGAAAATGTATACATAAAGTAACCATATGGCCAGGAAAAATTATTATGACACTCATTTGATATTAAGCATACATCGAAGATCTGTGGGAGAGACATGCAACAAAATAAATCCAAATTATATATTTTCCTCTCACCACCCATTATTTTTAAAGACATAAATAAATAAATGATGAATACATGTTATAAATACATCATAACATGTGTTAAATGTTTAATATCATTAGTATTTGGAAAATTTAAAACACCAGAAATGTAAAACATACCAAGATATTGTGAAAAAATGTATGTATTTTGAATATGATTCTCCTCTCATGGAATGGAAACAAATGTCTTATAGAAAATAATTCCCCTAAATTTTTTTCATATATATAATTAAGTAAATCCAATTAATTATTGATGAAACACAGACTCAAAACTAAATAAAAGATAGGTGGTATGTTATACTATTTTTTTATCAACAATATTTTCATTAAAGAGGCCTTAGGTACACTAATGTTGTTTCTAATTTGAAATGATTTCCTAAAGAGGTATATAATTCCATCACTCTTGGTGAAAACTATGATTTTTGGTATATAATAACGAATCTATTTGTTTTACTAAACTTCCCTATTTCCATGTTAAAAAGATGTATGCCTTGTCAAATTAATAAATTTAGCAACTCATTCATTTTAATAGATGTAGAAATTGTGTAATAAAATTCAGTAACTTAATATTTGGTTAATTCGAGTCCCCCCCACCACCCATAGTGATTACCCTCAATGTATTATGACCATGGAAAGGGAACCCGTAATAAATGATACTTTGTAATTAGTATTTTTTTGAATATAAATATGATATGACTCAAGAGACCAAAATATTGGTAGAACATCTTAGGGATATCCCCAACCCACACAGTTGTGTTAATATTTATCCCAATAATCATATATTATTGGGTTACCAAATTAAAATCACTTTTTATTGAATATTGTCTATTGAAAATAGTCTTTATTTGGATTGGAGTACAATTATAGTCAGCTATTCTGCCAAATATTCCCTTAGTTATATATTAAATGAATTTGCTACGAAATTACCTTAGTATAAATAACGATGGTAAATCACAAATAGCATCTCATTAAATGCATCTATATTGGAAATAAAGACATCATATGTCCATAACATCATAATTCACAGTTATAGATTAAACAAAAGAGTTGGTCAAGAAAATGAACACAATGATTACTATAATGATGATAAATACTTATACGTCCTAGTTATAGGTAATTATGTGGTTCATTATGGATTAAAATTATCTAATATCAAAAAAAATATCTCATAGATTCATAAAAATAATAAATTTTTTATGTATGAGATAATGATGTCCTAACATTATAAAATTTACCTCATAATGAAACAGATGAGGATAGCATTTATAGTTATGGAAAATGTGAGATCAACCATTTATACCTCCACATAACATGTCATTTCTAGAATTATTTTATATCATTAAAAAGGAAAATGGAATTTCTATATATTTTTCCCACTAGTCATTTGAGAATATTGATCAAATTTATACTGTTTAGAACAATAATATATTGAAATAAAAAAACATCCAAAAATCAATATTAATATAGTATTAAAGATTAATATGAATAATGATTAGATTTGTTTTTAAGTCCCATGAAAATTTGTTGGTCTACATCAATATACAACAAGCATGTGTTTATAATGTAAACTTTAATTAACCGAGATGATATCATCTTATTTGGATAACTGCTCCCCCAATGGGATTCTAGGAATTTCTTCTTATACATCAACACGAGACTATAATTTATGTGAACTATATATTTTATTCTAAAAAGTGAAATGTTTTTTCATTGGGAATGATACCCAATACAATTACAAATATACTAAAATACATAAGAACCATAACTTGCATTGATATAATATGAAATAAAGTAATTTCTCATATATTCACATTAATACATCATATTTTAAAACTCATTAATTATATCATCTCATTATTTATTGAAGATGGTCTCATAATGTAGTATCTTTGAAATGTTTTCTCATAGTATAGTCTCATGATAGGGAGACCTCAAAATTAATAGGTAAAGAAATTAATTGTTTTTTCAAAATGTTTAGTGGACCTATATTTATATTAAATAATAATTTATATTCTTGGTATATAACTAACAGGGAAAATATTCAGTAGATATTATTATACCATATATGTTAAATTATAAGGAAAATGAGAATCCATGAACTCTCTACAAAAAAATATTCAATAAATGAGAAACCATAATTATATTTCCCAGTGGAAGGGTTTGACATATTTTATAGATATATATATTCCACATGAGAATCTATTTGGTATTTTTTTTATTTTTTGTTATTAATTATAATTTATTTTAATAAAATGGAAATACCTTGTTATACTCCAAGATTTTATAATAATGTTGCATCATTTAGAGGAATCCATTTATCAACTCATAATTATATATCGATGGTCTCTACCAGTAATGATAATGTGGCCCTATATAGTGGATGAAACTATCACCAACTTCTTTCCAACAGTTATATTGGACAGAAATACTAATCTAATTAGTTTCAATGTAACATATTTTTATATTCCTCAATATGTATGAGTTGAAAAACATAGTCTACAACCCTATTGTATATTTATGACATATTTTTAAAAACATTACTGCTAATAATATTAGTTAACCATGTCATGAATAGGATCAATTGATACAAAACATAAATATTTGTATATATAAGTATGTTTTTTTTCCAAACACGACCTTTTTTGGTTGCTAATGCTCTATATTGAATCCATACAACTAGTATTTCATAAATCATTCACCCATTAAGAAGACGTTGGGTATGAAGGAGTTGGGATTACAGCCATTATAAGTGCTACATACATATCCTAAAAATGGGAATCAAAACCCATAATGTTTTTTGACTTTTAATGAGTAACATGTTATCTTTTATGGTAATCTGATAAGGAAAATTGGTGAAACATTTAATACCATGCATCTATGATCAATGAAGTTCCTTTTAAAGTCACAAATATTGGATCATTTTTTCTTATAATTAAATATCATTTGACTAAGAGAATATTGTAGCATGTCAGAGTCAAAAAAAATAGACTACTTGGAAAAAGAGACCACAAAATGGTTGATGTTGTACATATGTGATGGTCACCCTTTATAGCTTGACTAAACCGATTGATCAGGTAAAGGTAGGTTAGGTATTACACTATATTTTCAGCCTATTTATTCATATGGATCATTGACTAGATAATTTATATTGACTGATGTGTTGAACAATATTTTAGTCGGTATTTTTATGATTCATAATTTCCAAATTTGGTAAGATAAGTTTTTTGGTCTAAAGAAGCATCCTATAATCCTCAAGAAGTGTGTTTCCTTGTTATCAAGGAAATATCTTTTATGTTTTATCTAATATATATTATCTGTTAGTGTGGGAAAGTAGATTATAATTCTTAACGAATATATTGTTACAGATACCAAAGGAATACATGATTATAGGGGAAATCGTGAATAGTCTAGACATGTAATATCAGAGGCTATGAATGTGGAAAAATTGAATGAGGAACTCTGAAGGTATCACCTTATAAATTTTTTATTGGAATTATCTTTTGATAAACTAATTTAATTACTTTGAATGGGATCAGGGATTGGGGAATCCAATTATACATCATGCAGTATGCGTTTGTCATTCTAAGAGAGGAAAATAGGGTGATCATGAATAAAGAATCTTTTAGGCCAAGAATGATCTGAAGTAGTGTATTTTGGATGAGTTATGCCCGGTTTGTGAAAATAGTGGGTTAGAATCCAATTTGGTGTGATTGTTGTATGTGAACCTAGCTAGATGAACTGAGCAAGGATAAAATTTTGTTTATTTTTGGAAATATGTTTATAATACATCAAAGCATGAGATTAAACATTGATAACATACATGTTATAATGGGTACCATGTTACAAGATCCAAGGGCTTAGTGTGGATACATTTATAAAAAGATTGAGAACTATGAGGCCATCTAAGGTTTTCTTAGAACACCACTTTTGCGGACTGAATTTATATTTGGTCATAGTGATAACATATTATAAGTAGTTTATTAGATAATCATGAAAATAAAATGATATAAATACCATCCCATCCCTTTATTTTACCACATATTTTAATATAAAAATAACATTTGAGATGTTTTTATGGACTAACCAAGATAAAATTATCTTTGTAAACTCAAATATGATTAGGATTATCCTCTTTCAATTTTGTTCAATAGTGGTGGTCAAGTGGTCTTTTTTTATGTTACTATTTTTGTATTCCTAGATTATCTTTTCTGATCCCAATATATTATCAATCCCTCTGAATTGAGAGTGTAGTATGAGTGCGAGGAGAATAAGGAATGAAACACTAGTTTGGTGATAAAATAGTGCATGACATGACTACTTATGAGAAGGACCACGAAATGACATCTGGGACATGGTTTATCATAAGGGAACTTACTTATGTCTCATACTTCAGACAATCACTCAAACCCTTAATAAAATTTTAAAATTTTTCATGAAATTAAATTTGAGTACCAATATGTCTCACTTTAATGATAACTTGACCTGAGAGGAATGAAGTGGATAATATTTTGAGAAAAGTATGTATTTGGTGTGAATTTGTATTGGTGTATGATCCTAGGATGAAGATGAGGTTTCATTCCCAGGTTAAAAAAAGGGGTTGACACTTATTAAGACATGTACTCACACCATGTTCAAGATTGGTTCATTGATATGGCATGTAAGACGCATGTGGTCATTAACTTTATGATGGGTTCATCCCTTTTTCTCAATGCACTTTTGACCGCATATAATATTTTAGACATGTCTCTCTTCTCACCTTAGTCTAACACTACATAATCATATATTATAGAACATCATCAATTAGAATTGGGAAAGTTTAGTCATTTTTGAGATATAGTGTAGAGGACAACTAGATTTAGGCATATAACCATGATCAAATTATATAGGTATAACTGAGTTCAAGCACCTCAATGAGCCCAAATATGGGCTAGATGATATGGGAGAAAATATACAATTTTTTAAAATTTTACATCTTAGGTTTTTATCAAAATTCACGACCTTACTCCAAGATTACTTTTTTTATTCATTGATTAGTGAAAATTTTAAATAATTATTTTTTCAAATCTTAGTTATTTGGATTATCAGTAGACTCCAAAATATTGTGTATAAGATAGATTTTCTCTCATGGATTGATCATGTAATTAATGTTATTTATAATGGAAATGGTGGATAGTGAATATCACAATTATTAACTCATTTATATATTCTTCCCACACATTTTTTTAAGTATCCAATTTTTTACATCCCATCACTTTATAACCATGAAATTCTAACTGATGTGGAAATTTCCCCAATCTGATGTCATTTTTTTATATTCGGCATTCACTCAAAATATGAACATTGAAGAAACCAACATATCAACCTGACGTGATTATATCAATGATTTCTCTTCACAATTTTCAATCCTTATAAATGAATAAAAGGGAACTGTAGTCAATTTTTATTATGATCTAGAGAATTAGATACACTATTGTACATCTATATACAACTAGGTACCTATTAACTAAATCCAGGTATGGATTAATTTATGATATTTCCACCTTGGAGGTAGGAACATTACTTAGTAAATTTATTCTTATTTTTTATAATTAACATGAGTAAAATTCTAATTTTGAGATAAAGTGGATGTAATTTATTCAGATATGTGGGATTTTAAGATGTACATCTAAAAAAATTACCATTTAATCATGGAGTTGCAAGTCCTCTAGATTCTAAGAAAAAACGATATAATTAATCCATTTAGAGGTAGGTATTAGTTAGTAGGGTGTCTAAATGATCATTAGAGATCCAAATCATTGTGAGGTGAATGACGTGTTACTTCCCCCCGAATAATGCCTTGAGAAGCTCCACAAAAAATCTTCATTGTTAAATGCAGTATAATGGGAATCAATTTTTTATAAAGGGATCCCCACCAAAGGAAATATATTAGATTTTAATCCCTTATAAATATATTTATAATAAATTAATATGGTGGTCCAACCTCTCATTTTCTGATGGTATAACTGACAATAAATAATGGTAGAAACCCTGGTAGTTCATTACCTGAGCTAGATCGAGGCACATAAGAGAAATTTTGATATTGAGTTAACCTAAGCAGAGATCCCATAAATCACCATTCTATATTCCGTGGGATGTGGACCAATGGGTACATATTTTTAGTGCATTAATTTCAAAAATGAGTGGGAAAAACATATTTTTAATGGCATCTATATTGTTAAAAGGAAACCTTGTTTTCATTGTAGTATCAATGCTGGTTATAATTCATCATTTCATACGTCACATACATAGTGAAAAAAAAATTGTTCTATTATTCATGGGTGGTCTATTTGTTTAGGAGGTGGATAATATTTCACATTAATTCGTGTGAAATATATACCGCTATTGGGATTTTAAGTGTTAGTTTGAGGATATTAATCTCGGATGTATGGATGGTCATTTCCAACTCAATGTAGAATTATTAGATTTTTATGACTTTATTTAAAGTTGTGGTCGACGATTATTTATTATTGAAGAAAGGAAATAATTTTTATCTGGGTATAGGGTACCCATTACATGTCCCATAGAATCAGTGTGCATTAAACCCCTTTAAAGGACCGAAAGACCTATATTTTTTGCCCATATTCCCTTCGATGAATTGTATTAATGCAATTCCAGGTGTAGTATTGAAACCTCTATAGTGGTTGTGATGTGTGAAATAATTGGTAAGATATATTTTTTATAATATAGAGATTCTTGATCATGTGAGTGGATAGTAAAATCATCTACAAAGCCTATGCTTCCTACTGGTTCGCACGTCAATTTTTTTGTAAACGGTGGAAATTTTCAGCACTGACCACATATATATTTATAGAAAACATCACATGGTTTTTGAAAACGGATTCTATTGATGACAGAAGATGATACCATGGATGATATTATATTTAACTCATAAAATATAGAAATTTGAAAAGTACCAGGGTATTGAAATGATTTTATTTCTTTATATCATCATGATATTCTAGCTGGAAATTTCTTTTGAGTGAGTGAATAACTACCTAGAGATAAGGGGAATCATGTCAATATTATGTCCAAAAAAGGGAAATGTAGATGAATAATAAATTATCAAGAAATAATGAACATGTAGGCTTATTTATATAATGTAATCAACAATCCATCATGGATTGATCCCATAGTGAGGAGATCAAACTGAAAACCGTGATATGATTCCCCAATAAATAACAAAAAAATTGTAACCAATTGAATATAATCGTTCCTGAAACCTCTTAAAATGTAGAAATAATTCCTCTAATAATCAATCAAAATAAAATATAAATATACTTTTTCAACATTTTTAGATGTCTCCAAATTTTTGATAGATTATAAGGCCTTTATTGTGTTCTTGAATGTAGTTTATAGATCCCACAAATAATGATTTTGAAAGAACCTTACAATATTTAACATAAGAATAACTCACCAGTGGTCGGTCTATACATTGCAGAAATATATATCCTAATGCATGATGATTATAATGAATTCCCCCATCTAATGTTCCATATAGATGATTCTAGAAAATAAAAGCATAAAAGGGATGATAAATTAATTAGATGGAAATGTGTGGAAGGATCAACTCATCCATTAAGTGGTATGGAAATGGTACTTTATGGATAAATTTTTCAATTTTGAACGACATATAATATTCTAAAATATATTATTTGTATAAATGGTTGATGTGAAAAAAGAAACAACAAAATATCTTTAGTAAAACAAGTGAAAATATTTTATAGTTAGTGCATCTGGGATACTAGAATAGTAATTTTATTTGAATATAGTTCCTTATATTGATGGTGGAGAAGAAAATGAAGGATTGGGGTTTCGAGATGAAATATCTCTATACAGTGTAGAGATTTGGGATCTAAATATAATTATTTATTTATATAAATCATTATCTAAACATTATATTCACAATGGAGAGGAATCAATTTATTAATTAGATATTCATTTCATTGAGAAATATCTTATGGTAGTGGATTTTATTCTTTATATTTATTGGAATCAAGGTATAAGGGAAATATAACAAGAGTGATTCCACCTAATAACCCCATTTATCAAGATATAGACAATTTTTCTATGTCCATAGGTACATCTAAAATAATTTTTTGATGATTATAATAATATTCTGACAATATTCCCTATGATAATTAGAATGATTATAGATATAGAAGATGGAATGTGGGAGATCATGGGAATGGCCCTACAAGATAATTTAAAACCACTTTATGTATTTAGTAACATCCAAAAACATTTTCTAGGATGTAATTCACGTCATCGACATTTCATTTATAATTTCTTCATATTAAATATTTAATAAGGTTCAATGTTTAAGATAATTTTCAATAAAAAATTATTATATGGTAGTCCTCGAGTGGTTGGTTTTAGTTATTATATCTTCACTAGATGATTTCTATCTCCCTTATATCATATGAATTTAGGTAAACCTTATATTATTATTAGTGTAATTGGATGATTATTTTGAATGATATATTCACAGACATGATACTTTTATCAATATTGGCATTGATCTTTGGGTAGTGAAGGTGATTCACTTCCATGCTCAAAAAAATCATGGAAAATTTTATAGAGGGTATTCAAGAAAAACTATCCAGTGATGTGGTATCAATGTGACAATTTTTTTACTTTATGAGAATAGTTAAACACTAACACTTATTATCATTAAAACACATACTTATTTAATTATACATGTATTTTTTGTGATATGATAAGGTAATTACAGCATGATATGTTTAGAATATAATGAAAAATGTTACTATTACAACATCCCACATATTAGAGGCTTTGAAAAATGATATCGTAAATTAATTTCTCAGTGTGATTGAATTGATGATAAATTATGTCTTATTCCCCTTGATGGAAAAATTCTAATTCAGATTCTCTTTCACATCAATGTAACATGATACAAATTGAATTTTGAGATATATAGTGGTTGATTCCATAAAAATGTATTTATAATTTACACCACATTCTTCCCAAGATATATTACATGTTTGCAACATGGGGGTTTTAAATATTAAACTACAACATAATTCATGAAAACATGAAGTACATGACATTTATAGAAGTAGAATAATCTTTTTATAGGCCTTGTAAGAATTGATTTCATATCTCACCCAATATGGGTTTGGGTGACAATGCTTCATGAACACTCCTAATAAGGTTTGATGAAATATGAGCACCAATATTTAGCTGATGACGTGATAAAAAAAGTATTATACCTCTTTTAACAATTTTTTTATTTTGAGAAGACATTAATAGATCATCATAGAATGTATATGGAGGACACTATTGAAGGATAGGAAGCTACTAGCATAGCTGAAATGAATCTTTCATGGGAAGAGGGAAATACAGAAAGTTTAGTAGAACTCTATCAAGTTATTAATGACTATGAGTGATCAATGATAAATCATTTGGAGTAAATAGAATATTAGTTATATAAAACTATTAAATATGATTTCATATTAGTTTTTTTAACTGGGAAGACACTCTATTATTTATGAAGCTACATCCCTTTTTCCTAATTCACCCATATGGGATGCATTATTTTTGTATTTTAAATACAAAATTATGGTTAATTGGTCACCAAAAATATACCAATGTCCAATAAGGACACAATTTATACTAAAATCAAAAACAATAAAATAAAAATAAAATATCAAGTATCTTTTACTAGACATTTACAGTTTTATTGAATAAAATAAAAACCACATCTTTAGTTCACAAGCAGCTTCTATTAGTATTGTGTATGAACCCTCAACTATTCATAAGGACATGTCATATGATAATATTTACTAACTCACAAAGATGATGATATTTTCTACCTTGTCATTAGAATAATATAATGAAACCAAAATTATTGGAAACAAACATGTGAATATGAAAAATCTATTATTGATATCATAATCTCACTATCAACTAGGTGTGAAATAATGAACCAAAAAAAAATATCCTCAAGAAAAAATCTCAAAATTATCATATAATTCCCCAACCAATTTCACATTCTTCAGTTCCAATGCGGATAAATAATGAATAAATAACCATAAATGGGAAAATTTCAGTAGTGGAGAAACACAATTTCATTTAACATCACTCATCATAATCATCAAGAAGTGTCACTTCCAAAGTATAATACTTATTCCAAATTAATAATAAACAAATAAAGGGATTATAAAATTATATTAATCAAACCTATATATCATTAAATTATTTATAGTGTTGAAATTCCCTTTAATAATCTGTTATCATTATAATTTCATTTATATAATGCTAGAAAAGTATAAAATAAAATAATATTGAAATTATAATTAAAAAAAATATTAATAAGAGGCCATATCCTCAAAATACTTCAAATTGCAACCTAATCCAAGAATAGACTCAAGAAATGAATAATATCTAACAATGTAGATATAATAAGACAATATCACATCCAACCGTAATACCACTAGAACAACTATAATAAGTCAACTCTTAAACTTACAAATCATCTAAATAGTAACTTAGTCGATGAACTAAATATTGGATGGATATTAATTATATGCTAAAACCATATTATTAAATAACTATAGAAGGTAATTATGTAGAATAGTATTGTAATTAATGAATATTTTTTTGGAGCTACAAAGACTCATGCAAAAGTGGGCATAAAAAATGGTGGATCTAAAAAAGGAAAAAAAACAAAAGGGTTACTTCAACACATAGTGTGAGGGAAAGTGAACTACTATGAGAGGGTTACATTAGGTATTTTATGAAAGATATTGTCTAAATAATAAAAGTATATAAAATAAAATATAAATTAACCTTGATAAGAAATTTCAAACAATATAATGGATATAGAATAACAACCACAAGTCTAAATGGGAATATATTTTCAAATTATAGACTAAACACCAAGAGGGAGTCCAAAGAAGAATAGAAATGAGGGTATTAATTCTAAATGATGTAAAACATGAGCTCCCCCACATCAAATATTAAAACTAGGTAATCCTTCCAACACAGAGAGGGTCCAAGGCCCCAATTTTCCAACAAAAAATGCAATTTCTCTTATATAAAATCATTTCTTACTTCTTCAGATTCTTTTTTCTATCAATATATAATACTCCTAATTTACAAAACAAAAAGGTAATAATTTCATAATATTTAAATACAGCTAAAAATTATATGGAGATATTTATGGTAATACTTAATCTCGAAAAACTAGATTCAAATGATGAAAAAATTAAACCAATGAATCATTATTACGGTTTCATTCATAGAAATATATAGTAGGGGTAGATATAAATGATATATATGGGAATTAGTTAAATTAATGGTGGGAGTTTCTACACCTCTTAAACTTATACACTTAAATGAATATTTTTTTTGGATAGATTTGTAGAATAATAATGTAACCATAATCCATGGTTAGCTTATTAGTATATAATTAATTTAGGGAATCATTATAATTTTAATAATTAAGGGGGATTATGAGGATGAATGAACTCTTAAGAGTGTTCAAATAAACATAAAATAAATCTTCATACATTTATTATAGCTCATCAGAATAATTATTGAGGTGATAAATAGAAGTATTTTCATAATTATTCATTGATCTATAGACCTTAGAATCATGGATTTATTAATTAAATGGTAGGATGGGGGTCCTATAAGATTATTTTCACATTATATATTTCAATGAACTTTAAAAAATAATGAGTTATAAGGCCTGATAGAAATAAAATAGTCTTCTCTTAGGACACCCTTTTGGGATTATTATTAGAATTTTTTTTGGCTATTTGCCTTTCATATGATTTAAATTTTACCTTATTAATATAGAGTATCAGAATATAGAGTGGTGACTGCACATCTTCCATGGAATCCCTATGTATGTTTTTAAACTCATGAGTTCAATTCCACCTTCTATTTGTAGTGTAATGTATTTCAAGTAAAATAAAAAACATTAATTCTTAATATTGGGAATATTTGACCAATAAAAGGAAACTGATTGAGGTTATAAATTTTAAAAAAATATTCCGGGAGAGGAAAAACCAATGTTAATGGAGGGACCAATGTTAGTATAAATGGTAATGAGAAGATTTTCATGATATTTAATTTCATAGTTCCAATAAAAATGGGAATGTGTGATAGGAATATTAGTATGTATGAGAGTCGAAAAAATTTAAACACTATTTTAACTAGAGACTGGATAGATGAAAATATAAAAAAATGTTATTCAAATCTAGAATTGTTGAATCTAAAATTGATATACCAATGTTAATATTGGTGATATTTTAAATGAAAAAACCAATTATAAACCATTAAACAATCATGCTATGGAATATCACTTAGTAAATTCAAATGATGGGTTCTACTAAATTTATATTGATGGCATATTAGGTTTGATGATATTCTCAATTGGAGAGAAAAAAGTTCTTTTTGGTTGGTTATATGTAAGTCTAATTAGTAGATTATACACCAACACCAAATAGGGGTATTATTTTATATTCAATATACTCATTCATAGTATCAATTGACGATGTGTTGTGATTTAGATAACTGTGGTAAAATATATGGTATATGGGAAAGAAATATTCATAAAAATATTATAACAGTCGAGTTTGGGACTATCCAATATTAGTTTCTTTAATATGACTTAAATTAATTAATGATTTCTGGTTGGACCTAGGATAAATGGTTTAATTTAAACTATGTATACTAAAATAAAAATAATCAACTCATTAGTATATATGGTTAAGATAATATTCTATACCATAAATTATCAAATATATAAATAACATACCTGAATTGATATACCATATAGTGGGAGGGGTTTTATTGTAGTAGAATTTGATGATTGGTCTATATTTTTTTGACCAGGACATTATTACATATTCTGAAATAATATAAATTAATCCACATGTAGTTATATGAAAATTTATGGAAATTATTTTCCTAGTTTGGGAATGATAGATGAATATATAATGAGAATAAGTTAACCAAAGTGTCGGGATAGTGCCAGAGAGTGTAATGTATAATGAAGTTGTGGCTAGATTCAATGAATGTGACTTGGTTACCATTATCTTTAATATAATTATATTAATTAACATATTTTTTTTAAAAAAGTACTTTTTTCTAATGATTAGGATCATGTTAAGCAGAAAATAAAATGCTTCCATTATAATGTCACTCCATGAATAAGATGAAAAAAATGAACAAATCATAAAGGTCAACATGTGATAAAATATTGGAGTGAATATATCCAACAATTGGTCTTAGGATAATGCATCTGATCATAACTAAGTATCCCATGATAATATGAATCACACCCCATGTATTTTTAGGAAGAATTCTTAGTAATTCTCTATCTCATACATGGGGGAAAATGTAATGGAATGTATGAGTATTCTGGTGATAGGAAGAATGAAACCAATAATAAAAAAGGTCCCAACACTAGGATAATTTATGTGAAAGTGAGACATTTTACTGTGACATAGATGGTCGATCCAAACAACACCATTTATCCAAAAAAATAAACGAATCAAACCACATATATATATTTGACGAAGGGAATTTTTTCATATTGTAGCTATATAAATGGGGGGCCATACTCTATGAAGTATAACATGGATCAACGTTCAATGTAATAAAGCTTTGTTAAGAAAAAAAACTAATCTGTGTGATATAATATTCATGTGATGTGGAACTAGTAACATACATATTAACCTGATTCAATAATGATATTATGCCATGTAGTTTGATTTTAAAACCACATAATTTCATATTTCTCTTCAAATAAATTAAATTTCAGTGATATCTTGTTGTACAAAATACAAAAAATATTAAAGGAACTACATAAACTTATTGATATCTTATTATGAGAAATTTTTATCATTTTTTTATTTTTCAAGTCATTATTATTTTATGTAGATTTTTTTTCTGGATTATTTCAATATGATTTATTTTTTAGTGAATAGAAAAAATACAATTTTTTATTTAACCCTCTTTTAATTTTGTCAAATCATGAAATATAAAAATTCTATTCCAGTTTTGATTTCCTAATAATGTGATATAAGTTCAAATTGATTTTAAATGACTTACATGAATTCACTAGGATAATAATTTTACATAATTTAGATATAATCCAATTTTTATGCATCAAACAAACTATTATGGAATTCATATTTTTTCAAATTTTGAGGGCATATTTTTAAATAAATTTAAAAACATGATATGAATGATTTTGATAGAATAAATTCCATATTTTTAATAACAACAATTATATTTGGTAAATAGTTCTCTTTTCAGACATTGTGAATAGTAAAAGTGTTAATATTTATATACTTTGTAATGGGTAAATGAGTAATTAGCTTTAAAAAATATTGTGGTATGGATTCAAAATTCTTCACTCAGTTTCTTTTATTTTATTTGATGAATCTAGTTCATCCACAATCATCAAAACTATAAAATAATTAACAAAATTTAATTTTATATACACTTTAAAATATGAAAAATATAGAATTCAAATATAACTAAAAAATGTCACTTTATTTCTTTTAATATCTATACCATTTTAAATATGTATACAAATAAAAGTTTCTCATTTATAAATTTTTATTTTGAAAATCAGAGATTTTTTAATCATGAAAATATATTTTTCATTTATATAGAAGAAATAATAACCTTCAATTTTAACATAACTCCAATAGATTGCTAGTGCATGTTGTAGAAAAATCATTCAAAATATTTAAAGAACCCTACATGTAATATTATTTATGTGGAATATAGTTCCAAAGAATTTTATACCCATATATTACATTTTGGGGATGTGTGAATGATTTATATTCTAACTGGTCATTTCTCATGATTTATTCAATGTAAAATTAAATGAATTGTGTCAAATGAATTATTATTTAAAAAACATATATTTTATTAAATTTATTAAGAATTATAAAAAATTAAATATGTCAATATAGGATAAGATATGGAAAAAAAATTATCCCTTTTCTTTTTATGAGCTAATTTTCTTTGTATAAGTAACATTATAACCCAATAATATTGAAATATTTGTGACAATGGTTATGGTAAAAGAAATAATAAAGGTTTTAATCAAATATATAGAGTTTAAAATGTTATATTAGAATATATAAATTGTATTGGATGATTATATTAGAACCTTATCCTCTATTAATTAAAATCCATTTCATTTAGGTACAATTTTCATTGAATGGCACTTTGTTGTTATTTTATATTTCTAATATTCATACGATTTATCATCCTTTCTGTAACAAATGGACACCTCTTATCACTATTAATTACAAATAATTTAGGAATATGGCGAAAAAATTAGGAATAATTATTTTCTACACATCTGTATCCATAATAAAAATATTTTATTTCTTTCTAAAAAATAATTCCATGAATCTATAAAAAGAAATATAAAGGATGTCAACTTAGGAAAATGTAATCATATTTATTGACTCTTTCTTGTGAATATATTATTCAAAATCATTAAAATTTATTATAACCACCCTAAAATCATAAATATAGTATCATTAATGTACAAATATGTTATTATTATTATTAAATAACAGTTTTCCATCTCTTTTCCATCTTGTTGTATGTGAAAACATCTCTCTTGCTTGCATATGGTTAATTGTCTCCACATAAATGTGTAATTCATTATTCATCACAATTTTACATTAAAGGTTATTATGATAGAACTATTGAATATATAATATCTTTATGACATTATTTAAATTCTCAAATTAATATATCATATATACCTTCTTACCTTCTAATCAATTAGAAAACTATAGTCGCTCATGCATACTCATGGCCCACTATCTCTATGAAAAGAATTGTTTAATTTTTCATTTCCAAATTACATTGAATATAAAAATAACATATTTAATGAAAAAATTTGATATATATGATATAGTAATTATTTTATGATGTTTAATTATTATTTACTGTAGGGTTTTTAAAACATCGCAAAGGGAAGGAAAATACTCCCAAAAAATAAATAAAGGAATGTGACATAGGTTCGATTCTAAATGAAGGAAGAATATGGAAAAAACTGAATTTTACAAAGGAAAAAACTAGATCATGAACTGATTACTGAGAATGATATGTAGATGGTAGTTCCTACGAACCCAAGGTATGCGGATAGCCATAGAAACTCTAGCCTGTGAATCGCAACCAAACAAATCATGACCCCACAACCCATGTTTTTTTGTGAAAACACGGAGAGGTACGCCCCCACACATCATCCCCATAACCTTATTTTTTGGAAAAGGTAAGACTAGTGGTGTCTACTAAACTGAAATATTCATGAGATTGAGGCGGTGATTTTTGACATCACAAATTGCAGCCTGAAAAATATCTATTGACCGAGTCATCCACAGGTCTGGTGATTTCTTCATGGCCTCCCAAAAAAGGATCCATGTGACCCATAGATAAAACCTCCTCGACACTATATAAAAGGAACCTTATGGGAGCCAAAGAGGATATAGTGTTTTTGTGGATCTTGGCGTTTACAAAAACAACACTTCGTAGACCAATGGTCAAGGAAGTATGAAACCAAAAATGGTTTCCATCAGGTATAAACTTGTCTTGAACAATAAAAAGGTTAAAGAATAATAATATTGCCGAACGAGAAACCTAATTGGTGAAATTTGAAACTTGTTCCCTTCGTAGATGAAATTCCTATGAATCACATGACCAATTCTCATTCTTCAATCTAGAATACCACATAACACATCGCTATGCGGACAAATCCCTGCACTGTGTTTCGTTTTTATAAATGGATGGAATCCACCGCTGCATAGCACCACTCTATACGAACAAAACATATGGCCTCATACCACTATGGTACATGGACCACATTCTGGTCTACATTCCATGCATGTACATGGACGACCCCTCTATCTGCATAGCTGAATGCATTACAGTGGGTACCCTAGCCTACATGAACTAATGGTATGCAAGGTATGGTACCTTTGGGCTTTTAAAATTTCTTTACTAATCATGCCTTTCAATTTCCATCGTATCCTCCGAAACGCCTCCTATAACTAGTCAATGGGAATCAGGGAGAAGACTCTTCCAAAGCCACTAGACCCATATGATAAAACCATTGGGTGCATCTGTGCATCCTTCTAAGTATGCATATGAATGGTAAGAGGAGTCACGTAGAAAATACCTAAAATAGTGCAGCCCCCTAAATGTCTATAAGTGTTTATTCCATTGGTATCTTGGGGTCCATACTTGGGATACTTACATGAACATGCCTATTCATTCAATCAATGACTATCAATAGATTTTTCTTTCAATAAGTGATAGTGAAAAGTCAAGGGATCATGCATGCTTTTCCATTTGATAAGGAGAAATGATTATCCCCTTTCTAGAACTCATTTTACAACACCTATATTATGTTATATCCATAAACATTTCATGGGAGATTGATCTGTTTCTCCACTAAAGCTCTGCCCAATACATGTTAAAATAAATCATCAGATGCGCCTATCCTAGATATAAACATGAGTTGGAGTAGGTTGGTTAAAATCCCCACTCTCTCTCTCCCATTATTCTCTATTACCATCTATCAATAGATGAATTTGGCCTTCTGATCTTCAAATCCATTGCCTCCTCTAGTTTCTTGAACTGAGCATGACTGACATGGGATTAGAGGTTGGTGGTGATCACGACATCCACTTAACCTCAAGATGAGCCTCCTTGTATGTATAATCCCCAAATTTAATGCACTACGAGAACTCTAACAAAATATACAAATAGGATATGTAGGGTTCCTATCTGAGGCACGAGTTTAAGGTTATTTATATTTAAATATCAGTCCAAATAATGATTTCCTCCAACATACATGGGTATCCTCTTCAAGAATAACTCCTATGGGACTCTTTCAAGAAAGGACTCCTCTACGATTTAAGCCCCAAAATTTTTTCCTTAAATGGTTAGTTTCGAATTATATATCAAAAATTATATAAGATGATGAGTAATTTGATTCCCCATTGACTGAATTTTTTAGAAAGCATCCATGAGTTGCAAATATGACACCCAAAATCAACCCTAATGTTTCCAACTCATATCCCCAATAAGCTTATATCCTCCCTATAGACCATTCCCATTCTGAGGATCCTGGTATTCCAAGGCATTAGACCCACATCAAATATTTACTAGGCTCCATTCTCCTCAGTTTCCTTACTAAATGAAGTTATAATACATTGACGGGTCCTCGTCACACGACCTTAAAAGTTGATGTGCCTAGTTAAAAGTCATTGAACTATGTGGGTTCTAATTTCATTCACATTGATATGTAGGAAGACCCTCTTATGGGTTTCATCCCAATATAGACAAATCATCCTTCTCCCCAGGATGATGATAAACTCTAGAGGGCCAAGTCACATGGCTTAAAGTAGCATTGTCTCAGTAATTCTAAACCCATGCATACATATGGTTAATATAGAAACCCAGGGTATCCTGCTAACACATGCTTGGGAAAGAACCATGTATTCATGAACATATGAACAGTGCTTAAATATATAATAGAATACCAAAGTAGGTAATAATGCCCCCAAAAGGGTCTGATGAGCCCAACCTCCCATCCTCTTGACCAATGAAGTCCTCATGTTTCGTTGGAGAAATCATCATTATATTAGTGCCTCCCACTGGAAAGCAGGTCAATGAACGATGGATTCAAGCGTTTTTTGGGTATTTCTAGCTCCATGAATAAACCTATTAAAAACAATCTATGGACATAATATTCGATATGAAATCATTAACAATAATGGATAATTGTTTTCTATCCTTCGCCCATATTTATCTTACCAACGAATGATGTGAATTGAGACAAAAAAGGGTGATCCTAATGTGAATCCTTAACCAAGGTGGCAGTTTTACCATAATGTTAACAAATAAGAAGACATTTCACATCTTGTCATTTTTTTATCCCATATATAGAAACAATGTGAATCAGGTAGAAACAAAGATGGGGAAATCGGCGTCAATCCTTGACCAAGGTGGTGGGTAACCCCCCCCCCCTATAGTCCCCTTTCATTCAAAAAGGAAGAGGGACAACAAATATTTTAAATAACACTTGTGATCATGAGATGCAACATTGGTGATGTATTGTTTCATGTATAGGACATATTTATATTATAGGGATTTCTTAGAGCTCTCTTCAATCCAAATGGAATCATGACATATTTTTCAGGCGTGTGTGTCAGCATCCGCATAGGTAACCAGTTCCTTGAAAAACAAGGACTCTTTCACCTGCCAAGTTTCTTCAACACTAGGTTTCAAACATGTTGATCCAAGAGTACCACCAAAACTATACACTCACCATAATAGAGGCTACATGTAATTATTTTCAATCGGTGAAAGCTTTTATCCACCCTTTCAGGTGAAACTGGCAATGGAATATTGGATAACCACACAGGCCATCTCAAACAGCATCCATAGCTTGTCCACAAAGCATGAAAATGAGGACCTCCCTTATCTTAGGGAGGTAGATGAAGTCGATATGGATGAATTCATCCCATCTACATAAGAACCCTACTTGAGGACTCCTATCATGGTACACCGCTTCTAGAAATGTATAACATAATATCCTTGCTATGAAAAGTATATCATGTTGAGAACATTGATGATGTCCAACAAATAAGGGCCCATGGGGATTCCCAAAAAGTGTGGAAAATGTGAAATTAGGATCAGCTTATCACCCTGGTTACTTAGGAGGAGATCTGCCGCACCAATGCAGTGGAATTCAATGGGGGGACACACAACGCTTCCCCTTTTAGTAAGACCATCACAAAAATATGGGGTAAACCATTGAGAGAACATATATTTTGGCTCAATATTATAAACCCTTCCGTAGATACACGGAGTTACTTCAAGATATGGTGAAAATTTATACCAATGCTCATCGATTGATCTGTGAAAAAAGAGTGAAAAATTATAGGTAGATGCCAGTATCTACCAATGTTGAAGAAACATATCATCCAAATAATATGGCACCATAATAAATGAATAAAAAATTCCCTATAAATTCACACCATGAATGATATCAATATAGGAGGAAAAACAATGGGTATTCATATAACACTGTCGATGAATATGAAACCCACCAGTCATATATGATGGAAATCAATAGGAAGATGAAAATTTATACTCAGTGAAATAATTCCCACTAATCAAATATGGTTTCAAGAAAATATAGAAAGGGTAAATTTCTTGAGGATTCTTAAAAATGCCACCAGAAAAATATGCTGGAAACTGGAGAAGACAACTAGTGGTAGACTCATACATCTTTCCCAGCAAAAGAGAACCACTTGTACCCACTAGAAACACATTAAAGATAAGAGAAGGAACAATATTATGCACCAAAATCTGAAAGGTAATTCATACCCATTCCATCCAAAGATGTATCTTAAGACATCTTGTACATGATGGGGGACCAGATGTCAATACCATACTATATCTTCCAATCATGTCCAGATGTCAATATGTCCGAAGCAAAAATGAGTAGTTAGGACCATGAACAAGTCTCCTCAAGCGGGGATATTCTTTTAAAAAATTATATAGTCACCCTAGAGTAGACTCACATATATTATCTAGTCTATGAGGTTTCAAAAAACATATTCATCCATAATTGAACTAATGGATCTATAAAAATCAACCATTCCAATTGGGGGACAATAGTCCAACATGTTGGCTATTCCAAGGCGAGCATATACCCCTACCAGAATTCAAGATGGCAGTCGGTGTTTCCTAGTGGCATCACAGGAACCATCCAAAAAAGGACACGTATATGAAGGTTGTTACCAACTATAAGAAACACTTTTCTCCTTCCAGAGTGTGAATACAAATGAAATTCACCAAATGAAACTATAAAATTAAGAGCATACTCATGACATTGATATTCGAGAGGTGGGAGTTCATGATGCCATCAAAAATATATCAATTGAGGCTCAAGATCTCATCAGTACATTAACAGATTATGGAACTAGAAGTATTAGTTGAGAAGGACCTCATTGTAATGTTTCTAAAAACAACTCTGAAGTTCCTCCATAGAGAACCCATGGGGGCTTACACCATTTTAATGAAAAAATCAATCACAAGAGTGTTTCCCCATATGTGTGTGATGGTATCCCTCTCATAGACTAGAATATCAAACAATAAGAAGGCAATCCCCTTGATAATAGCTTCCCTTGATTTTACACCCTAGGGTATATGCTACAGATATTCTTTTCCTTATAGTTGGATGTCAAGCTGTGATTGTAGTCTTCTCCTCAACATTAGTCACTATAAATGCCCTCCTTGTAATGACAACAAGATATGAGTAGTCCCTCCCCTCATTGTAGTATATCCAAAAGGCCCTTCCCAGAATGTGAAATATAGATTATATCAATATAGCTATAGATATGATGGTAGTCTTTTCCAATATAGCGGTCATTTTGAAGGCCCTACTATTAATGATGTCGTGCAGCAAGAAGGTCCCCCCTTGCTAAAATTTTTCCTAAAGGTCCTCCCTAAGGTATACAACAAAGAAACTTTCTACATGGTTGGCCACTAATATATGATGGAAATCCTCTTTGTCATGGAACTTACTTATAAGGTTCTCCCCAAAGTCAAAATTCATACTGGTGAGAAGGTCCTCCCATTGTGAGTCCAAATGAAATAATTCCCTCATATTCCAAGGTGCTTGAAAAAATATATTGCAACATGATGGGTACTCTCTCCATGAAATTTGATATCCTTTCACAACTATAGGACTCCCTAGGGCACCGGTCGTCTCTTAATCCACCCCCTTACCTTTCGCATGCTTAGAAGACCACAACAACCCTTCTTCTTGAATGGAATCATTGAGGATCAGTTAAACTATGTGGATCAAGAAAAAGAGACCCAAGAGGAACAAAAAAAGATATATATTTTTTGTGAGAATATAACTATATTTTGAATGAATACCAGTGATGTATTTTCCCATACCTATATCTCAGTCAATCATACCAATGGAGTTCTTATATGAATGTATGCATAAAATTCGAATCAATATCTAGGAAACTCATCGTGAGTTTAAATAAAATTTCTTCCCCCTACGATGGGTATGAAGACCATGTTAATGTCTACGAGTGATTCACTATCAAATCAATTGATAATCCCTTTCATGTTCATGACATCCAAAATAAAAAGGGCAAAAGAAATAACTTGAGATGACCTGACTTCAAGTGTTATAAAAGTAACACTTCCTTATCAGCAACACCCCACCTTGTGTTCATATCCGAGATGGGGAGAACATGGATATCTAGAATTAACAAAACATCCCTTATATTAGAACACAGTGGACGTTACATCCTTATGTTTCATCATCCCCAGATAATAGTTAAATGAATTCACTACTCATGAAAGGGGGAACGCTCGATAACAACCGGCCTTGAGTAAGTCTCAGAAGAATTGGGTATGATGCTAGAAATCCATCAAGAAGCTCTTATACTATGACATTGAAAAAATCCAACATTTCTCACATTTAACGGAATACAATAATTCAGAACTAATCATGTCCACATAATAAAGTAATTCACATGTAGACATGACACCATATCTAGGTCAAACCCAAATGGGACTGAATGAGAACAAGGATGAAATAATAGTAATAGCAAAAGCAAGAAAATGGGACCAGAATATGCCTCTAGAGATGGGGGAATAATAACAAGAATATTCACCCGTAAGACTAGAAAATTACGAATGAGGAACATCAATAGAAGATCATGGTCAACCCCATCTTGTAGGTCCGGGGGCAGTTTTACCTCCAATTCTTATCCATCTGTCATCTGTCTTTCCGAGTATGGGGAGAACAATAGATATAGGGGTAATCAATTCTACCTCATCGTACTACTCACATCCTCTAGAATGGAGGTGTATGGTGATTTCAATTTAGTGCTCCCTTCATGTTACTCTTCTCCAAATAACCCGAAATGTATCACTAAATTTCCAATTAAGATCAAACAAGGGACATAAGAAGCTACAATACAATTAAATATCTGGTAATCCAGCCCTAATGCATCATACATCAGTGAACATTTAGGATGTAATACCCACACACCTCTCAGAAAGTGATACAAATAATGATAAAATATAATCATAGGTCTCCCTCTCGGATATGGTCCACACTAAGACTAGAGGTGTGCACACTCAAAACTAAAGATTTGTCCTAAATGAGGGTGCCCCGTTATTCAATCTATGGTTACCTCCCACAAACTTCTGAATCATGGATAAGAATAAGTGTGTGGTCTACAATGCACCCCTTATCCCTATGAAGATGATTCACCCATGGTTGAGGATAGATATGATCTAATGGAGGAATAAATCAAAGATATAAATAATAAGAATGTCGAGATTCTACGAGAACGACATCCTACTGGGTATGTTCTTCATATAGAGTTTCAATACACACTTTCTTCAAATGTACCTCTACCTCATGGGCTCATCCTGGTAGATGAATAATGGTTGTGAAGCTCATTCAGAGCAGTGCGGGGACCATCGCCCACTCTGAAATCAATCCTGCATGATACCAAGATTTCCCCCATTTGGGAAGAAACCTGAATAGATACATAAAAATATACAATGTATTCCCTAGTATGGGTGTAATCCTTATGTTTTAGAAAATATGATATATCAAATCTTTCCCCCTACTGCCCATTTCCATACTTTGGTTCAAGAGGACATGCATTAGGGGATCCTAAATACCATCAAGATAATAAATAATTTAATTGAATAAATATATGGGAGGCACACACCAATATAACCACAATAGAATCCCTACCTCCACTGGTTGAGAAATTTCCCTCCACCACAAAATTTTAGGAACCCCATGTTCCCAGTGCGCAATGGTTCAGGTGACCTTGAACAATATCTGATCCTCTAAACATCTTGTTGTGAACACATGATGGGTGCCCCAGAATAACAAGAAGCAGTGAAACATAGATGCTTCGCATGGACACTGAAAGGATTAGCCTTTGTGTGGCATACTAGTCTACCATCTAATTTAAACATAGGATGGGAAGAACTATAGGGGAAGTTTCTCTTCGAATTAAGTTATAAATTTCCAAATACAACAATAAGTGCTCTCATGAACTAAAAATATTGGTTTAATGAGAGAGTTTCAGACTTCATTTCAACATGGAACAATCTTACTTAATCTTTTAATTGGCCACTACCACATGATGATATGCTTTCCATTTGCATCAATAATCATTGAGATGTGATGTGAATGCCACTCATTAATATGAAATATAAAACCATCTTGTAATATTAATCCGCTATTTCTCGTAGGATAGAATATTCCTTGCAATAAACTAATCATATGTCCTGAGCATCCACATTTTCCATAGGAAAAAGTGTAGATATATTTTATGTTTATTATGTTACGTTTAATCCAACCACCATCTCAAGCTCGAAAACCACCACCAATCTACATAGGGCCCCTCAGACTCCATCAGCCACCCCCACCTAAAATGATGATCGGAACATATGAAAAAATAATTAAATACCTGGAATGAAGAAATAAAATGTAGTCATTCTGAGATGATCAGGTCTGTGGTTACTTTGTAACTGCCTAGAACTGTAACATTATTTGACTAGAAGATCCAAAGAGGGATGATGATGTTGTTCTTGTTGTATAGCTATATTATTTTCCCTATCATTGGATACTAGGATACACCATCATGGAGTGTTTTTTCTTCAATGATCTCCTGCAAAGAATGATAGATTCTAGACATGTTTATATGGGACCACTGCCAGCACAAGTGGTGTATGATTCCAACACTGAATTGGATGAAGGGGGAGAGTTATAAAATGTTGTTAGAAAGAAGGTGAAAAAATTTGTTAGTAAGAAAAATATAAATACAACCAACCAAGACAATGGAATACCCCAAGCATAAATGATGAAACCGACTGTGCCTCCAACAACACCTGATACAATGCTTCCAACATCCTCAGCCCCAAAATCCTCTATGTGCCAAAAATTCCAAGAAAAATTGAAAGAATAAAAGACTTCAACAAGCCGAAATACAGCTTTGATGATCTCATATTTCATTCCAATGAATTTAATGTAATGAGAACCACCCCAAAAAATGTTACCATCAGAAGAAGTCAACCAGGTAGAGTTGTTATCAGATTAGGAGATGATTTTAGGCTCTTTCAATGTAATCCATACGGTGGATCCCATCTATGATGACAGATATGGTTATAAAAACATCTTTTTTCACCCATTTTGGTAACCATATGAAGATGACGCAGAAGCTGAGGTCACACAAGATGAATCAGTTGTAGCAGAAACAAAATCCATAGCCGAACTCATTCTCAAATTGTCAATGTTGTAAAGACACATGGATGAGACATTTAGTGGAACCAAAATGAACTTGAAATATTCTCTACCACCTTTCGAAGATGTTCTAGCTTGTTCATCGTACCATACCCCTCAGAAAATGAACATATATCTAACCTCTCATGAAATGTAGACCTACAAGCTCAGTTAATTACAAAAATGTGATTAAGATCCACCGGCTCTTGTTTTAGGGGCATTATCATTTACATCCAAGGATCGAGTACCTAAATCTTATGTGACAAATAATCCGCAAGACGGGGAGTGCCAGACATTATATATAAATATGAAATTATAAAATACTTATTTTTGGTACCATCTAAGATCTCAATCATTTATATAATGAATTTATCAGGGGATCTCAGGGAGGCACTCATAAGAACATTGCAATGTCCCTAAAAATTTGAAGCCGATGTATCCACTGATGATGTATTTTGAAAAGAGAATGGTCCCACATAATTCTAGGAAGTAATTTCATTCACATATGAATATGAATATAACATTATGCAAGTTAACATAAAACCCTTATTTGGTTTTGGAATTATAAATGGTGTTGACATTCTATGAATCTTCATCCACAATGGCTCCGAAGTTATTCTAACCTCTCTATGGACACATCACCAGTTGGTCTGTGATGATGAAAAGTATAAAATCCTACACCAAAACCTTGTTGGGTATTTTAAACGTGTGAAAAAAATATTGGGCCTTATCAATATCAATATCTAACTCGGAGACCTCGAGGCCAACACATAATTTGTGGTGTTCATAACAAATATGTCCTTCAATGTATTACTAGGAAGGCTTCGGCTACATCAACATGTGACCATTCCCTAGTCATATCATCATTGTATCCAATATAGCATCATTGAAAAAATTGGATGTTTTACTCTGATGTATACCCATTCAAATATTCTGAATCACACAAAATAGATTAAAGATTCTATGAAAAAGAAGGACGTAGTCTCCAATAGATGGCATCGATTGGGTCACTATGCCAAATAGATTGGGAACAGCCACTACAAACCCGCTCAAAAATATTGGATAAGAATAAATACTCCATATAAATTAGGTTGAATGAATGATTTCAAAAATGGACACATATTCATCCATCTTCATGATATCAGTCATGGCTAATGAGCCTGATAGTGTTGAAAAGTGAACTAGCCCTCGGGACGATGGAAAATGACCAAAACAATCCCAAAACCCATCATCTGGGCTCCAAAAAATTCATTTCAATACCTCTAAGGAAAACAAGATGTATTATCACTAAACTAAAGTGAGAACTCTCCTCTACGCCACACTCTATCCCCTCTATAATGTTTCTCGCAGTCATCCAGAGTAAAAGATGTTGTTTTAAGTTCAAAATACTAGAATTCTGATTCTGTTCCTAATTCGGAATATCCCATCTCAAGAATTGTCTCCCTATAAGAATAGGAATAGTAGTAATATGAGGATGTAGTGGATGAAGAAAAATATCCTATTGATATACCACCATCTTTACAGGATGGTGCATATACTACCATTGATGAACATGGGGAAGTAAACCTGGATACTGATGTTGTCCCGTAGCCCAATCGGATTTGTTTGGCCATAGATTCAATAGAGATAAATATAAAAACCTCTTTGCAAAGAATAATAGAAAATTTTTATTCTAGAACTATGTTGAAATTTAATGTCGTGTTCTCGAGGTGTCAACTCACTACCTGGGCTTTCCAGAGGACCATCATTGTCACAAGAAAATCACCAGAAGGACTCACCTGACGCGTGCTGCCAAGATAGAGGATGACGATGAAAATATCATAATATATATCTTCATTGGGTAGGCCCAATATCCCATATTGAATTAGAATATTTTCTTTATTAAAAAATAATGTAATGATCAGGGTATGCATCGATTTCAAGGACATGAACCATCACTGCCCAAAAGATGACCTCCTAGTCCTAATCAGAGAATTGATGATCGATTCAAAAGGTAGATATAGGGATTCTTAATTTGTGTATGGATATTCAGGATGTAATAACATCTAAATGGAATGAAATTATTAATAATACACCACATTCTAGGACCCCTAGAGATTATTTTTCTATAGAGTAATGCTCTTTTGTTTGAAAAATGTCAGCGCTATATACTGGTGTGCCATGCATCACATCTTCAAACCCTTCCTGGGAAAATCTGTTGAATTCTATGTAGATGATTTTCTATTTAATTTGAGATTGATCTTGGAAAAACAATCATTTATTGAAACCATTTTCAACACAATAGGAAATCATAGTTTGAAAATGAAACTCTTAATGTTTTCTTTCTTTCTTACCTTAGGAAAATTCATTAGCTTCATTGTACACCTATGTAGTATCAAAAACGACCCTAAATTGAAAAGGTTAACCCTTGTCTTGTCACCACCTCAAAATCTCACTAAATTTAAAGGACTCCAAGTATATATGTCCTAGAATCTTTGTTTCATAGCCAACCGTTCAGGCACATGTTTTTCCTTCACTGGGTTAGTGAAGAAAGGGGTTATATAACAGTGGACTGATGATTTTCTGGAATAATTCATCATCCTTAAGAGATATCTCATAATACCACTAGGGATAACATCTCCTATAAATGGAAGACCACTAATTATGCATGTGATTGTATTGGATTGATCCTTATGAACATTCCTTTCATAGAAGAATGATTTCAGCCGTGAGAATAGCCTCTATTATATTATATGTACCATTATTGATGATGATAATTGTTAAACAAATATTGATAAGAGCTATCTCAATATGATATTTGTGTTTAAGATAATTCATTATCTACAGCACCACCAGGTCAATATGGTCTCACGTAGAAACCCACTCCATTATATTCTCAGTTATCCAATGAAGACTGGATGCCTATCACAGTGGGAATTCATCCTGATGTAGTTTGATTTAAATTACAAACCCCATAAGGGTGTCAAAGGTTTTGTGTTAGTAGAATTATAGGGAGAACACACCTAAATAGAAGTGACTATTTGGGATGTTGAATTACATGATAAATATGTTTTCTATTTTCAAGAGTATCCCCAGATATGGGATAGGTGTTTTGATGGATCAACCAAAAGTCGGACAGTAAAACGGATGGAAGACCCCAGAATCGACAAGGTGGGATTGGGATTCATACTCATATTTTTAGATAATGACATCCTACTTTATTACATTCAACTATCATAATGATGCATAAAAAATTAAGTATAATACTAGACCCTCATTACATGTTTGGATTTAGCACTCCATTTTCTGGATGAACACATGAATGTAGAAGGAGTCTTATAACAGTCCATGAAACATGTCAATGGTGAAAATATAATGATGAAAGATGAGTTGATCCATTTTATGAACCATGTCAATGAATTGATAGCAGTATAATTGTTAAAGTTTACACTAGATTATATCCCTCGATTTCAGAATGTGCAGGCTGATGCATTAGAAAATTTAGTCACAGCTCTTGATGATCCAAATTAGAATGAAATGGTCATTATAATTTCCCATTGATGGATGGTTTTACAAAATGTACATTCCATGATTGATGAAATCAATGAAATCATTCTCATATCCAAGACATATGATCATACCACCTACTGGATGGCCTCTATTGTAGACTATATTTAAAAGAGAGAAATCCCACTAGATAGGTCTGGAACGGAACAAATTTGATGATGAGCAGTCAATTTCATGTTGTATAAAACATCATATAAATGAAAGGTTATTTATAATAAAGGCCTTAATGGAATCCTTCTCAGGTGAATTGATGGATAAGAGACTCATTTCTTCATGAATGTAGTGCAAGACAAAACATGTGGGTCACAGTAATTATAATCCAAAATCTCTCATAAAATTCTATGGCTTGGGTACTATTGGCCCTCCATGATGTAGGATTACGATAATTTCAAAAAAAAGTACCATTCCTATCAATTCCATGCTAATTTAATCCATTAACCCTTAGATAATCATTACATAGATAAGTATTTCTGACCATTCTCTATATGTGGAATGGACAATGTGGGACCATATCCTCCTTTAACAAACACAAAGGTCATGTTTATTCTCATAGAAATTTATTTATTCAAAATGGTAAAAAGTTGTACCCCTTAATGATATTTGAAAAAAAATCATTTTCATCTTTAGGAAAGAAAATATCATCACCAATCTTGGTGTACCTCATACAATATATTCTGAAAATGGCACCACTATATTCTTTGTTGAATTATGCAAACTCTACTAGAAGTATGAAATAAAAGACAACCATTCATCTGGCTACAATATTGTGTAAAAATAAAAAATAGATGATTTCAACAAGACTACATCCAACATACTCAAAAACATGGTAGAAAATGACGAGGAATCATTTTTCGATAAGCTCTACCATGCACTTTGGGATTACCGGACCACATCCCACACTGCCACCCAAGAAAACCTATACTCATTAGTATATGGGATGGAGGGGGTTATGCCTATCAATATTCAACTGCCATTACTTTGTGTCACTGTCTGTGACCAACTATTTATATATGAGCAATCCCATAAGAGGTTTGACATGCTGGATTGGTTTGATGAGAAAATATAGCACACTTTGAACCATTTTTATGTCTTCCAAAATGGGATTTCACAATACTTCAACAAAAAGGTTCACCTCCAGTATATCTATGATGTAGAAATGGTGTTGGTTGTTAGAACATCGATGATACTCAAGAAGAGACCTCCAAAGTTAGAGCCAAAATGGGGAGGAACGTATGTCATACACAATGTTTACTCCGATAGAGCATATACGCTGATTTAAATGGATAGGAAACTCACCACGTCTCCCCCAATGCAAGCATCTTGAAGAAATATTTCATGTAGCCAAAAGAACATAAGTCATCCTGATTTCATGAAATTAAAACTTCAAGATGAATTCATCCATGTTGTAAAATGTTAAACTAATTAGAATCGTTGTCCATGCTACATGATGATAAAATGCATAACATCCTCATATTTGCTACATGATGTTTAACTTCTTGTCATCAAAATCCATGAAAAATGATGTTAAACTTCTTAGCATCATCATTCAGGTTGAAAGATGTTAAAATTCTTTGCAATATCATATATTCTACAGAATGTTAAGGTTTTTATTATCATTTTCCATGCTAAACAATATTAAACTTATTATAATCTTCATCCTTACTACATGATGTTAAACTACATGGCTCCTACAATGTCATCACTAGAGGGGATTTTTTCCCTATCATTGATTACCTACCATGGAATGCTACAAAAAAATGTAAATATTGATTCACATCCATTAATGGGATATGTTTGGACACCTAGATCTTTTATCTTGGTCCAGCCACCATAAGGAATGACCCCTTCCCTGTGCATGGGTCAAAATTTTACAAGGAACATATTGTCATAAAACTATGTATGGATTGATTCATATATACTGATGGGATACATAGTGATTCATCAATCCTAGATCTTCTTTTATCCACCACATAGGAAATAAAATGCCTCCATTTTACACTCAATGACATTTGTATCATACGAATATACCCTTGATATTTTTTATTTCACACACTGAGCATAGCTCACGTGTGCTCAGAAATGATGGAAAATGTTTCCCCCAGACGAACAAAGGATACACGTACACTATAGTCCTATTAAAAAATGGTTAAAAATTATCCATCCATGTGTATAAGGAAAAGATCTACAGGGAGGCAGCTGTATAACTACATTTTTCATTATTATTTCCCCTATTGGATACAAATTAATGCCCACATCTTTCATTCCAGTCCATCCACCATCAAACAAAGAAAAATGTAAAATTCCTCCTCTGGGCACAGATCCGACCAGAATATAGAATTTCTAAAACTATGTTGTGCTTGATTCTTTCTCTCGCAATATACATAGTGTCACCTATATTCATCATCATGTTATAACCACTAACCAAAAAAAATTACACCTTTCTATTATCATGGATCATGCATATGCATGGAGTTTCTTCATAGATTTTCATATGGGTTTATTCCTTTTCCAGTATGATACATAAGCCCCACCTAGATCATCAAATGGAGGCCTGGATGTAGATATGCATTGAAATAAATTCTATATTCACTCATCATGATCCTATTTTGTGGAAAATAAATCCCTTTATATCCCTTGTTTCTCAATCCAAATACTGCTCACATCAGCCTATGAGTCTCTTTAGTGGATACCACACAGGAATACTAACTCACTACCGGCCTATATCCTTACCACAATACATAAAAATTTAGGGATGAAGTCCTTACAACAAGACAAAAAACTCAATGGTACCTCAAGAAATACATGTGGGATAGGATTTTTAGGGATTCCTGAATCTTACATCCTATTCCAACATCCATAGAAAAATAAAAATGCCATATTCCTGACATATGGATCACACCTAAGTAGGTGATTTATTTATAAGGACCACTGATGGCTTGATTCTTCTTCTCTCATGATATCGAGTAATTCCCAAGTTCTATATACCTAGATCAGACCATGCAAAAATAAAATTAAAATTCTCAAAATTCCTGCTCGATAATGAAAATATGAATAAGTGATTCTAAACCATCTTTCCAACAATAAGTGTTTGGAAATGGATCATGATATCCCTCAAAAATGGATCAAATATGTGTGGGGTATTTGATTCTTCTTGGCTAATCAGTACACACACATTCCCCATGTACCCAGACATATATTTTTATTTTATCAAACTCAATAACTCGAGATGTTTAAGATCCCCATAATCATCCATGACCCTTGTAAATATATGATCAGTTCCCTACAAACACCTATATTTGACTATTCACACAATTCCCCAGTGGATCTAAATCTGTTTCCCACCAAAATTTATTCTCAACCATGGGAATATTTTTCCTTATTAGAGGATTTTTGTACATCAGTATGCATAAAAACATCTAAGCCCTGAATCATTCATCACGATTCATGGTTCCCTAGTATCATGTTTTAAACCTCTTGGCCGCCCACCGTCATGTCCCTAGCATGATAGAATATCTCGACATGATTATACCATACTTATACCTTATTCTTATGATACCTTTCCCCCACAACATGATTCTAAACCGTACCGCCCACATCCATACCACAAGGCATAAAACTACATGTCCCAATATTGTTCTCACCCAAAAATACATTGCCTCTGGTATCAGTCACCTACTATGTCATGCTTGGAGACTATGAAAAATGTGATTCCTACCATCAGACAATTCATGGAGATGCTCTAACATTTATATTGGAATAAACACCCAAAATTCAAGAAAATAATATGTTCCCCCCCCTATGAATGGGTTATAATTTTATAGGGGAATTCTATAAAGTGTCATAGGTTGTTAGAATCCTACCATTGAGGATATGTAGTGACACCCAAATCTGATGACCTGGTCTCCACCATGGTACCCTATAAGTTAATGTTCCTCTATATGAGAGCTAATTCTAGGCCATGGACTCCAATAAAAGTCATATATGTAGGACCATCATGTCCTTACCACACTAAAAAACTAGAGAGAATTATCTCAAATCACATGATGTTGAACTCTATTATGGAGAATCATGACTACACAATGAAAAACTATATAATAAGGCTTTTTCATTATATAAAAACAAACTGAAAACCATCACTCCTGAGTATAAAATGTTCCCTTTAATTATTTATTCCATATTTAAGTAGTAATGTGGAATCCTTTTCATCCAGTTTTTCTCACACCAAGCATAGATAATGTGGGATTCAAGACCTCGTTAGTGAATTAATTGTGACAATATGGTATGCAGATACATGATTTTGATTCTTGTAGTATGACCATAAAAGGCATGTGGTTTCTCTTTTCCTAAAAAATGGGAAACCTAAGGTCCTAATCATGCAATGTTAAACTACAAGGTACCCAAAATGTAAGTGAAATTTCCCTCCCCTACCTATGCATCTGACCCAATCATGGTGCCTAATATTTGGGTGCCAGGATCTCCAAACATGGGCCCATCCAATCCAAGGGAATCAAAATGCTTCACCCTAGGTATGAGTCATATCTAAGTGCGAGAGTTCCCAACAATATGTTTATATAATGACCCAAATGATTCTAATGTATCCAAGAACACTTCTTCCATATATCAAACTATATTCTCATAGTGATCTTTGTTCATTATGATCATCCACAACCATTATAAATGGATATTCAATGTCCTATGAAAACCATTGTTTTACTATGCAACCAATTCTCTTGTAGCTCATCATACATTTCCCCCAAAAATGGCCTTCCAAAAAAAGGAAAATTCTTCCTTAGGAGAGTAGTCTTCTAATTTGTATGCCTGAATGTTTATAAGACACATGTAATTCCTAGTGATCCAAGAGCCCTCACAACCATGGTTTCCACTTTCATTCATAACCATGTCTTAGATTTTTTAGAATATCATAGCCCGAGTATCATTTAGTTACATGAGGTTTATAAATCAATTTCCTAATCACATGAAATTAAATATACCTGATTCCTTCACATGTCAATGTCCATTCATAGGCCTCAATATTCCAGAGAATTTCATCCACCCATGATCCTATGTGAAAAATGAATATGCATGAGGAGGTCCACCGCAAGTACCATATCATTGGAAATATCATCTCCAAAAAATGTCTTATCTATATGAATGAATCATATTCCCATAGTAATAGTCCTTAAACAAACTACATGTATATTTATTCTTTTCCTTGTAAGATATGCAGTGAGATTCACATCTCATATTTCAGGTCCATCTATGAAATAGAATTGTCCCTTCCCTACCTATTCAAGGGTTATAACTGTGCATGGACTAAACCCCAATGGATTGGACAAGAATTCCTCCACATATTCTCATATTCTCATATTCCCCCTTTCATTTTTAGGAACCCCCTATTCACAAACAGTACTCTGTGTCATAATGTTATGAATCCCCATAATCCTCCATGTCCATAAAAAATGTATGGACAATGTCATGTGTACTCCTTTATTGAATATACACATAGGTCCCTTGATGATATGAATATTTTTCCCACAAAAACAGATTTTAAACCAATAGTAAATTCATACTCATGAGTATCTTTCCCTACCTAGGTACTCCCTTATGTCTTTTATGCCCCACCTCAATCCCTAAATTCGAAAACCCCATGGATAATAGTTTACATATTTCATATTTTCAATTCCTAAATATAATGGAAATTTCTAGTCATGATGTGGTGTAATTGGTTATTATACCTCCCCTGTCAGAGTAAAAAATATTTCACAAAACAATACTCAAATTTCCCGGTTGTACGTTGTTAAACTACACCATACAATAATCCTCTTTTACAAAAGTCAAATATGTGTGGGTGTGTTTTATAATCCAAATGAAATAAAAATATCCATATTACTTTCATACATCATTCCCTTTATAGGACAAATATTTGGCCCTAAAATGAATAAAAAATAAAAAACTCTATTAAAATTTCCTATCCATTGGAAATGACAGCCTATATCTTTTGGATACATTTGTTTAACAATAGTCACAATGAATCAACAGATCTGAATATGTTTCTAAAAAGAATGGCTTGTCATCCAAAGATAAATTTGTCCTTAGGAAAGAATTTTTTATCATCTATACACCACCTAGCTTCCATGGCCCATATCATGTCCCATATTCCGAAATAACAAAATCAGGGACAATATAAATCATTACCCATGATTGAAAGTTATTAGGAAATTATCTGTTCATGAATACGAAATTGGGTCCCTATACTCAAAATTCATAGTCATAGTTTTTTGACCATAAACACTAGTAAAAATAGTACAACATTTAAAACTATAATATGACAATACAAAAGTGTCACATGACTCACCTATATGAAAACACACAAAGGGAATATCTGACCAAAAGTTTAGTACCCACCCTCTAAACATATACAACATATTTTTTAGGAAGTATATTGAGCATTCATAAACCAAGAGAGACACAATTCTTGTTTCTTAAAAACCTCGTAAAGGGTGGCCTAATAAAAATTCATGGTATACCAGCTAAAAGAAAACAAATAGTGCTTAGGAAAAAATTAGTGACATTACAGAAGAGACACAAATTTTGTATGCTTTTCCATGTAGCCCATGAATAATAACCTTACCCTTATGGATCACCCTGGTCCACAACGTGGAGGATCAATGTTAGAAAACATAAGGGGGTAACAACCACTAACATTCAATGAGACAAAAAATACATTTTTATAATAGAAATAGATATTTTCAGTAGAGATAATATTTCATGCATTGGGGAGTAGCAAAATAAAAAAAGTTATCATAGTTAATTATCGCGTCACGCGAGATGTGGATCAATAGTGTTCATTAATTAAAATCACAAAGGAGGAAGAGGAAATGTAAAATTTGGAATGAAGGGAGTTTAAAGATATTTTTGAAGAAAAATACTTTCCTCATGACAATCGAGCAGATTTTGAAAGAAATTTTATATGTCTCATGCAAAAGAATAATGAGAATGTTGCAACATATGAGGCTATCATTACAAGGTTATCATGGCGTGTTATAGATTATATATGTAACCGAAGGATTATGATTGGTCACTTATTTTATGGGTTAAAACCATTTCTCCATCGCAAATTAGTCTCAAAATCCTTCTCATCGTATGAAGATATTGTCTCATGTGATATCAATACATAAAAGGAATTCTCTATGTCTTACGACTATAAAGAAAATCAAGAGAATAAGAGATCATTTAAACACTCTATAAATGGAAATAAGGGGAATAAGGGAAAAGATGAATTTTCATCCCACGGTAAATGTTAGAAGAAGCACCCTGGTACTTGCCTGAAGGGAATGGGTGTCTGTTTCAAGTGTGGTGAAAAAGGACACCAAGCTCATGATTGCAAGGTAAAGAAAGAGGTTGTCAATGTTGAATGATAGAGTTGTAGAGAAATGGTCACTATGAAAATGAATATCCTAAGAGCCAAAGAAACATACCTTATAAAAGGCCAGGGAGAAAGGACAAGCTTATGAGATCACTACTGCGGAGGTTGAAGCTCCAAATGACATGGTGGAAGGTAATTTAATGGTTTCTTAAAGATTATACAATGCTTTATTTTATTTTGTATCATTACGTTATTTCATATATTCCCAGTTTTCTAAGAAAATAAGTAATTTTTAATTTGATTTAACAAGGGAGTTTTAAGTCAAAAATCTTAAGGGAAGTATCACTACAAGAAAGTTTTGTGAATTTGTTCCCATTCGGGCATATAAATTTTCTTTATCTACTGATCTCATCATCATAACCGTTATTGAATTTGTTATAATCCATGGAATGGATTTTCTATCAGACCAAGATACCAATATTTTTTATAAGAAGTATGAGGTTACAATTTTTTTTATGTTAATAAATAGTACCATATTATTAGAGTAGAAACATCACCATCTAATTCTTATGTAGATCCACTCCCAGTAGCTCTAGTAAATTCAATTATTTTGGAAGAATAGAAAGAAAATATGGGTGAGGAAAGGAATATTCAAATAGAGGATTTACCTATTGTGCAAGAATATGTTGATGTGTTTCTAGATGTTTTACCTGGTCAAACTCTATAACAAGAATATTTTTTTCTATTCATTTAATTCTTGTTTCAATGGCCATATCAATAATCCCTTATAGAATAGCCATCGTGGAAATTGTGTAACAAATTAAAAAGAAAGATAAATTCAGTAATAAAGTATTTATTCAACCTACTTTTTCCTCATGGGGAGCCCCTATTCTTTTGGTTGATAAGAAATATGGAACTATGAGGTTGCGCATTAACTATACGAAAATGAATTCTATAAAAATAAAGAATATGTATCCCCTACCTCACATTGTTGATTTATTCAATCAACTTAATGGAGCTCAATTTTTTCAAAGATTGACCTTAGATCTTGATATCATTAGTTATGTGTGAAGGAATACATTACAAATACATCATATCATACTATGTATAGTCATTAAGACTTTACAATAATGCCTTTTGGACTAAATAATGAACCCTTTGTCTTCATGGATCTAATGAATTTAGTTTTCAAGAAATATCTTGATGAATTTGTAGTTTTATTTAATAATTATATCTTGGTATACTCAAAAATAAATTAAGAAAATTAAATTCACTTGTGCACTATTCTGAAAACCCTTAGACGAAATGAATTATATGGGAAGTTTAACAATTGTGAATTCAGGCATTAGGCGATTTCATTTCGTAGCCATATTTTCTATAAGGATTGAATATCTATTGATACTTATTATACAAGAGCAATAAAATAATGTCTAGCACTAACAAGTATAACTGTGGTACACAGTTTTATTTGTTTAGCATGTAATTATCGGCGTTTCTTCTAAAATGTTTCCTGATTTGCTAACCAATTAACCAAGATCACATGTAAATGGGTTAAATTTGTTTGTACAAAAGAGTGTGAAGATTGGTTTTAAGAACTAAAGATAATATTAGTGAATACTCCTATCATGACTCTACAAATGGGGAATGATTGGTTTGTTATTTATAGTGATGCTTTAAAGAAATGACTTGGTTGTGCCCGTATGCAGAATGATAGAGATTTTTCTTATGCATCGCAATAACTAAAAATTCAAGAAAAAAACTATCACACTCATTATCTTGATTTATCCAATGTAATTGTTTCTTTAAAGATATGGAGACACTATCTCTATAGTAAAAATTGTGATATATATACCAATCACAAGAGTTTTGAGTACAGTTTCTCACATAAAGAACTCAACATGGGGTATATACGATGGCCTGAACCACTAAAGGATTATGACTGCACTATACACTACTACCCATGGAAGGAAAATAAGGTGGAAAATTTTTTGATCAGAAATGATCATGGAGTTTTGAATAATATTATAGTAGAATGGATCCAATGTTCATGGATATAGTAAATACGGACATGAGAATAATCATGGAAGGTGAAACATCAGTACATTTTCAAATGGTTTCAAAACAATATTTACATGAATTGATAAAATGTTCTTAGACTGATGATGGAGATTTTCAAAATAAAATTAAAGCTGTGAATGATGGGAGATTGATTGACTTCATAGATGAAGAAGGAATTTCGAAATTTGTGAAGATAAATTGGTTCCTGAAATACCTAATATAAAAAGGGAATTGTTGGATAATTCTCATGGCTCCAATATCATTATACACCCTAGCATTACTAAAATGTATAGATATTTGAAGGAACATTTTTTTGGGACAACATAAACAAAAATATTACAGATTATGTGTCATGATGTATGTTTTTTCAACTAGTGAAGGTTAGAAGACAACATCCTAGAGGATCTATGCATCCTCTTCCCATGCTTGAGTGGAAATGGGATGATATTACGATGGACATTGTCATGGGGATACCAAAGACTCATTGAAGGAATGATGCAATATGGTCCATTGTTTATCACCTTATCAAGTAAGCACATTTTTATTGTATAAGAGATAATTTACCACTTGAAATTCTACAAAGACTATATATTAATGAAGATGTAAAACTTCATGGAGTACCCCTATTGATTGTTTCTGATCATGATACCAATTTTAAATAAATATTCTAGAAAATTATTTAGAAAGCCTTATATGTTGAAAATTGTTTGAGCACTGCCAACCACCCCCAAACAAATGGAAAATTAGAATGGACTATACAAACCTTAGAAGAGATGTTGAGATCTTTCTCACTTGACTGTCATGGTATGTGGGATAAATATTTACCTCTGGTAGAATTTTCTTATAACAATAGCTTCCATTAATGTATTAGTATGGCACCATATGAAACTTCATATGGAAAGAGATGTAACACACTAACTTGTTGGGATGATTTTGGTGAAAGAAAACTCATAAGCCCCGAACTAGTGGAGGAAACAATAGAAGAGGGGGATATTATCCAAACCCACATCAAATCATCTCAAAGTAGGAAAAAGAGAAATGTTGTTAACCAAAGGAAGGATTTGGAATTTCACTTAGGAGATCATGTTTTCTTGAAGGTATCATAATGGATGGGTGTTATACATTTCGGTATGAAGTGTAAATTATTCCCCAGGTACATCGGACGTTTTGAAATTCTAGAATGAATTGGAGTTGTAGCTTACTTCTAAGAAATGCCTCTAAGTCTCTCCAATGTTCATGATGTGTTCCACATATCACTGTTCAGAAAATACAAGCTTGACCCAATGCATGTACTCACCTATGGAGAAGTAGAACAGGAACCCTATCCCTCTTATTGTGAAGACCCTATCCAGATTCTTGATACTAGAGAACACATGTTAAGAAACTAGATGACTCTTCTGGTAAGTTATATAGAGAAACCATAAGATGGAAGAGGCAATGTGGGAACCTGAGGAACTTATAATGAAGAACCACTTGATTATTTTTATGTAGTATTATTCTAAAAATTTATAGGATCAAATTATTTGAAGGAGGGAAGAATGTAACAACTAAAGCTTCCATGGTACGTTATACAAAACTTTGAGTTCAATCACCCCACAGACAATAAATCTAGCCATTTTGAATAGTAATACACACTTTTTGAAATTATATAAATTTTATTTTTCAAAATGGACTACATATTTTGATTCAGAATACCAAAAATATCTTATGGTGAATTTTTGGTATTTTTTTTGAAAACATTCAATTTTTTATGAAGAGTGAAAAACACTCCATTATTGTATAAAACCAAATTTTTTTATTTAAATAATTATTTATTTTATTTAAATTTATTTTAAGTCAAAATAGATACATAATACCTATATTAGTTCAATATAATTCATTGAAGTCATTTTATAACAAGATTATATGTATAACATTTTATTTAACTTTTTAACGTCTTTTACCAAACTTCTAGGTAAATTTTTAAATTTTCATAAAATGAAATTTTACCGCTTCTATGAATTTAATTTTAAAAATATGAGAGACATGGTTGACATCAGTATGTAAAATGTGTTTGAATAGGATGATAATAATTTTTAGGGAATAGTAACATTTTAATTTTATTTACCATGGTTAAAAAAATTGGGTAATTAAAGATAAAAATGATATTATAAATACCCTAACACATTCCCAAATTAAATTTGGTAACTGTATTTAGAAAAAAATAGATTTTAGGAATAATATATTTTCCTTTTGGTTTACATGGATTAGATTGGGACATTTATTATTATTTTATTTAAAGAACAGTTAAAAGTGTTAAATTCAAATTTTAATAACTAAATCAATTTTAATATAGGTTTATAAATATAATAAATTATAATATCAATATTAATTAGAAACAAAAAACTATTTATTACATACTGATATTATTTGTATAATTTTTAGACATTAAATAATTAAATTTCTTTATGACACAATGGTGATGGAGTAATTACATTATTATTGAATGATTAAAATAATTGATATTTTAGATATTAATATAATTGTAAATTGAGACTTAATATTTATTAAATTAATTTTCTAAGTGAATATGACATGTTAGGGTTGATTAAGTAAATTTTTTCAAATGATAAAGTTGTTATGACTTTCACAAAAACCAAATACAAAATAGTGTCAAAATTGACAAAAATGAGTTTTTTTTAAAAATAATATATTATTAACTGAAAAAATATTCTTAAAAAATATTGTTTAATCAATGGACCTATATAATGTTATATATATCAATAATGAACCACTTGGGGTTCTATTGTCTTTTTATCGGATGTTTACTAACCATTTATTTTAATAATACAAGAATACTTAGTAAAAGTCAAACTATTTAACTAAGAGTTAAATCTAATACATAATATAAATATGGCTAACTAAACCTGTCTAAAACCTATTAATTGAGATTTTTTTCAACCCATACCCACCTTATCCTTGAAATAAATTTTTTTGGATCCATTATAAACGGAATATGATTGTATAATAAAATAACATTTCATGATTTTACTAAAGTGACCATCACATTTCTAGTAAAGGGGCACTTCTCATTTTCTCAGAATCAGACCTCCAAGTCCATTTGGATCAGCCAAACCCAGCTCAAAATCCTCCGAACTAGCTTCACATCACACTAGAGGCCTCACCATGATCATAATGAAAAACTAAGGACCCCTTTGGATCAAATCAAAAGTAATCACCCGGATAAAAGGAGGTTAATGTACCCTCGACCAAGGAAAATTAAAAGGTAAGGGTTAATTATACAATATCTTCATTATATGAGGTTTTTTATAAATTAGTATATACTGGGAACACATTATCATTCACATCTATGTTTCTTAAAATTTTATTTAAAAACTTTTTTACTATTTCCTAGAATATGGGTTAAGGTCATTTATACCCTTTTCTATCTTTTTATAAAATATTTATAAAGGAATCATTTCATCATTTTCCAAAAAAGTCCAATATAAACTATTCAAAAAAAATAAGGAAATGATATTTTCATAGATTACATGAAGATTGCGGCTATTTTTCTTCATTATAACACAATTGTAGAATCCCTTACAAGCTTATAAAAATATTATCAAAATTAATGTTTTATTTTATAATTATGTGAATTTAAAATGATTTCAAAATAGAAAAATATATTTCTGTCAAATGGTTTTGATTTCATCTATGTCGATATCCTTTTATTGATTTTATAGTTTTTTTAAAGTTGATTTATTATGGTACAATCTTCCATATTTAATTGAATGTTTTGTGATATGTTTGAGTGTTGTTGTGTTATTTTTATACCATTCATGGTTTATGGTTAAAGTATTAACATTTATTTTTCTAGTTTTAATATGAATGATTATGTTATGTTTCAAACATTTCATATGAAGAATGAATTGGTCTTAGTATGTGATAGGTGGTGACCACTACAGCTCCTCGATGCATCAGTGGGTCTCATGAGACAAACTAGTGTCTTCACATAAGGCCTTGAAACAATCTTATTTGTAGTCTTGGAATGGGGACTTTACTACATAGTTATGATGTCCAGCATTATGTATTCTATAATTATGAAATTGAATATTGATATTACATGGTATTATTCAACTATTAGAATATCCATATGAATAAGTAAATGGCCTTATTTGATTTATCTTTTCCATATTATACCTAAGTTTATGTATAAAAAACTTGTGTTTTAGTTTTATACATTGCCTTTAATATTTAGGCATATTCATAGTAGTTTCGGCTATATTGAAATAATTACTGAGCATATGAGCTCATCCCTTTATATGTTTTATTTTTCCCATATGCGAAGAAGTATAACATTATTAACTTGCAGAAATAGGCTAAGGGATACGAGTGTGTTAAAAGGGAACACATTGTTGTTGTTTTTCTATTTCATGATGTAAGTCATATCTTATGTATGTATCTATTACTTATATGGAAACTAAACTAATATGTCTTTCTAGAGTTAGTCTCTTGTGATCATTCCAATGTTCAGTAATAATGCACCGTCTCTGTGTAACTAGGGTTAGGGCGTTACACAATCAAACCAAAGTACTCCTTGTAAATTGCAATAGTTAACACCAGAATCAATGGTAAGAAATATTGTATTAAAATTGGTGATAAAATGTTATAAATGGAATATATTTGATATTATAGATAGGAATAAATTTATTTTATGTATGTACAATAAATATAAATGTATTCCATTAGAGGTTAAAATCATAAATGTTGAATGTCTAACTTGATGTATGGGATTTCATCTCAATATCTTTTCCATTGAGACAATTTTTTGTATTATTGAATGAATCATATATCTAAGGTTTATCTATTTCACCATTTATGTATTTAACATGAATCTATTTTTATTGACGATGACTAATGTTTTAGTTCACATTTACTTTATCACAATGATGCAGTTTATTTGTTAAAAAAGAGGTAATTATTTATTTTACAATATTATTTTTCATATTTCCTTTATTTTATTTTGATATAATTATCTAATCTATCATTAATAAACATATTTCTAAATAATATAAATATTTAAAGAGTTTCAATATTTTAATCAATATTTTCCATTCTTTGAAACATGAATAAAAATAATTACAACTAAATTTTATATTATATCTTATATTTATATGATATAGTTCTCAGCCACATATATAATTTTGTAAATTAATTTAGAAAAGACATTTCTATTTAGTCAAATAATTTTATAAGGAAATTTTATTTTCTATTTTAATATTTATATTTTTTAAAATTAATATTTTTCATATTTTAATTGTTTCGCCTATCAAATTTGTTTATATAATCTAAAAATATAATTTTATTTTAATATGTTTAACAACATATTATTTTTCCACCACCACAAATATTTTGAATAATTAACATATTCTAGATGATTTCAATGGTTTTACAGTTAAAACACTTAAATTAAATATTATTATAAATTTACACTACATTTTTCATTTATTTATCTAATAAAAATAATTGTATTGAAAAACCATTATTTATGTTGAATTGATGGTCATATTTTCTATCTTATTAATTTTTTGTCCATTAATATTATTTTTATTCATTAATTTTTTTATAATAAATAAACAATAAATTTCTCATAATAAACCATACTATTTGAACCATGTATAGAATAATTTCCAAAACCATATATAATTTCTACATTTATTTTTTTATATTGAATGTTATTTGATTGGATAGGAAAATATTGGTATTATTTATTCATTACTCTATACAAATTGATTTTGATATTCTATTTTATTAATGAATTAAATTGACCATTCATTATATAAGGAATACATTGGTAATTGATTGATGAGTGGGGACTATTTATAGACATCCACATGATTAATTGTTATATTCTCTGATATAGAATAGTTGGGTAGCTATGTTAAATGGTATTTGTGGGTGTACCTACCTATTATTTAAATTTTCATGGCGCAATTATTTTATAGTATATATATTTTCATGTCTAAGATAAAGATGAAATATATAATGAATTTACATCATTGATAAAATTTTTTATCCATGATATTACTATATTAAATTTATCCCTGGATTCATTTCAAGGTAAAAATATTTTCTAAATAGAATTTGTTTTTAGTTACATATCTTTCCATATTTATTATTCCACATTTATTAAATATATATTTTTTTGTACATAACCTTAATGAGAATATGAGATCACCATTTATTTGATTTCCATTACACATGATATGAAGATGGATATTATGAATAACACCAAGGTTGTGAGAATGATTCATAATATATGTGCCTAATAATGAAGATTTAATATGGAAATCGTGTATTTATATGGGTTTTTAGGACTTCCATAGTGAGTCATCCTTTGTAGTGAGACTGTATGCATTGTGTATCAATGTAATAAATAATACAATGGATCTGGGTTATAAGTGTTGGGGAATATATACATAGAATGATATAATATTTAATAAAAATCAAGGGAACTGTATTTTCATTTAAAATAGTTAACATAAGAATTGATAATTCCTTAATCTAATTTATAAATTTTACAAATTTATAATTTTTTTGGATTAATATTCATGATGATTATAAGGTAACTATGTGTGTTCAAATATTTACCTACATAACATAAATGAAGAAAGGAATTGAATAGTAATATACAATGATGGTATTTAGCGACTGAGAAATTCAATAAAACTCATGTTGAAAAAGAGAATACCCCAGAAATATTAGGGAAGGTTAATTAAGGTATAATGAATAAAATTTATAATATAGAGTAATCTATTATTCCTTTTCATGATTTTCCTACATTTGATAGAATCATTCAAAAAAATCCTAAATATATTATTGGAATTACTCATCCACATGTAAAAGAATATTGGATTACAACTCTCAAAATAATATTCCAAGCATTGGGATATAATTGAAGGAATAATATTATTCTATCTTTTTATAATTTGAGATTAGATTTTCAATCAATGGTGGTTAATGATTAAGAGAACTGAGGATGTTAATGAAATAAAATACATTTAATATATACCTTTAAAAGTTTTATTCTTTTAGATCTACTTTTCATAAGAACATCGATATGTCACAGAGAGTATGATTCACCCATTAAATATGATATAAAAACAAATAGTGGAAGATTATAAGGATAAAATCACTAGATTACCTAAGAATGATTTGGTATACAAATTTAATTATAAAAGAAATATTTACTATTTCTTTGATTTTATTATGATGATTCTCAATTATGTTCTCATTTCTATAACATTTTCATAATATTATGATATTATGTCAAATTCCGTTAATATAGGGAATGAATTTTATTGATCTTGTATGTTGAAGTTATATCAAGGGAACAAGAGGATAAATGAGAACTATCATATTAAGACTCATCAATTATTAAAAACGAAGTGGAGAAATTTCCATCTTGTAAAAATTTTAGAAAGATATATCCTTTAAAATTTATAAAAAGAATGTTATTTGATAAAAATTGTAAAGATAAGAGTTATATAGATAATCAATTTTTGGAAAATAAAAAAACCAGAATTTTCAAGTGATATAACTTTAAAGATATAGGGTATTATTCAAAACATGTTCCCAAATTTCAAGGTAACATAACATTTAATATGATAAGAGGAGATTTACAAACATATTGAATTACTATAATAAATATGAAAATCCTTTGAGATATGCTGAAAGGTAAAATTATCATCCTATTTATAAGTGAAAATGTCTTATTTCATTTAGGTTGTACTCACTATTTTTTATCTAATGAATTTAGTAATGGTAATATATATCCATCTAAATTATTATATGTTGTGTATTAATTTAAAACACATAATTGTAGAGTGACCACAACTCAATTGTTTAACTCTTCTATAATATAATTCTATGTAAAATTCCTTCCTAAAAATATTATTTTACATCCAATATTGGAATTTGATTTAATTATGGTAACTAACTTTATCATTTAGTATATAACCCATGTCAATTTTTTGTGAATGGAAGTTACAATAGATATTCCAAATCAACCAATGATATTCTTTTAATTTCAGGATGATCATGACATCCTATTGGAAATTACCTCACTCAAATCGGTTATTATACCAATTCTTGGAGGATGTTTTCCTTTTATGGCTCTAGATAAACTCAATTTAAATGATATTACTATTTCACAAGTGTTTGTATTTTTTTTGAATAAGTGATGAGTATTATTACTTCAAATCCTTATGTTTGGTTTTCAATATAAATCACTACTAGTGATACACTTATTTAAATGAATTCATATTGAATGGTCCTGATTGTATGGAATAGATTGAAGAAAAAACTATAGATGAATCGAGATAAGATATTTATTTATCCCAATTCTTCCACATGGGGTTATCCAATTCTTTTAGTTATTAATAAAGAGGATTCAATTAATTGATTCAAAGATTTTTAGAAACATTGAAAAAGTCGTTGTTTAGAGAAAATATCATTCACACCTTATCCGTGATATGTTAGATAAAGAATGAGTATATGAATATTTTCCATTGATATCTCTATGATATATATATTATCCTATAAAGGAAAAGAAATAGTATATACCCAAGATATCCTCTTGTATGAGTATTTTTCTGTAATGAACGTCTCAATATCATTGTCTTGAGAGCACAATGAGTCATTACTTGGCCTTAAGTAACATCCCCAAGATTTCAGAGGATATAAATAAATTCCAAAGGCTCTCAAATATAAGTGGGGGACAATTTAGCCTTTAGGAAAAAAACCATACACTGAAAATCCATAACCAAACCATTTACTAAATGATTCATGAACAAAATAAAGACAACTCAACAACTTTATATATCTCAAAACCATATCAATGTGTGCAGTAGTGAAAGACCAATCTAGTATCAAAGTAAACAGAGGGTAAATAATTTAAGACTCCCAATAGGCCACAATACTCTATTATCTACAATCTCCAAGATCAACAATCACCAAACAACAAAAATATCATGTGGTAGTATAAAAAAAGTGGGAAACATTACCTTTTCCCATGTCCTAGTAGATAGAATCTATAAAGCACAAAAGTTCCAATGAAGGTGTGAGTATGAAACTTAGAAGGTTTTCACCATGTACATACCAACTCATTCCACAAGTATAGAAGAGTTATAAAAATTTAAATATAACATTTTAAATAAAACCTTTTCTCAAAATAATATATAACAAAATATTAACAAGTTTCCAAAACTATTTGTAACCAAAAGCATACAAGTGAAAATGAAACCAATTTTTACAAAAATTTATTTTTCTAGAAAAATAACTAAACAAAACCTTAAAACTATTAATCAATGTTCTTTTGGAATACCCAATCCATCTCACACATCCACACAATCAATAATGCATGCTATGTTATGACAGTTCCATACTCATGAGTGGTTTCTCATCGATTTACCATGTTGTCACTAGATTATTATTTCCAGGTTCCATTAACCCTTTTGAACCTAGAACAAGGTAATATTTCAAACATGAACCATATATGAAAAATAAACACACACCACATATGCCTAATAATCATTCCAAAAACACCCTTTCAATAAAAACACCTTTTTATTGAAATCCATTTCCATCAAAACCATTTCAATAACAAACCTTTTCAATAGAACATAATTTTTATTTAAAAAATTTTATATTGAAATACAATTTTTCATCAGGAATTTATCAATTCCAGAAAATCCATAATTTAAAATTATCATTTTAAATTTTAGAAACTAAACCCCATTTACAACAATTCTCCAAGATCATGAAAAATCAAAATTACTATAAATCATCACTAAAAAAGTTTTATTTCAAGATTTTCAAAATAAATTTCCTTCAAATAGACTAATTGGAATATAATAAAATCAATTATATTAAGATGAATTGATTGAGAATATACCTACCTCGATGGTTTTGATGAAAACCCCAATGAATGAAGGACACAAAACAAAACCTGGTTGATTCTCCGAGAATATACATTAGATATATTCTCCTAGAAATATTAACACTAAATCTCATCATACATGGAAACTAAAAAACTTGATAGACCTATAATGTCTGTAGATCTTATAATTCCAGAGAAGAGAAGAAGTATATCAAAGTAGATCTATGAAACCGATCAAGAATAATGAAGAATGATCACATACATCAAGAATCCTGCTTCGACTCACCATGGAAATCCTTCAAATATCATCATGATCGATGGGAGAACCATATTTGTCTTTAAGAAATAAATATCTTGAGTTATGGAATCTTTTAAATAAAAAAGAGCCACATTGATTCTAAAAAATGTGAGAACTGCTTTTTTAGGATCTCACTTAAACCAGCTGCATAGTTAGTTCACACTATGAAACAAACCATGTGTTAACCATGAATTTGCTACTGCATAGGTAGACCCTTGCATGGATTCCTCACATGGTATTCCTAACCATGGTATTACCTTTCTGGAACCACTGCCTCAATAGGACCAATTATTCATGGTTTGGCCACACGGTTAGACAAACCATGCGCCGACCATGCGACATCAAGTTTCCCTCCAAAAACATCTTTCAGTGTTCTCCCAACTCTCCCATACATCACCCTTAAACATTATAACCATGAAAATAATCAAGTATGGTGTACATACCTGAATTTTTGGGTAATACATTTTCCCCACCATTGGTGTTTCCATCCACATAAAGTAGAAAACATCCACTACCCTGAAAGAGTTCTAGCCAATGCTCTTTTATTTCCTTCTCACGTTCCCAAGTCTCTTCCTAAATCTAAATATGATTACATAATACCTGCACTAGAATGATTATTTTTCAATGAAATACTTTCTATTTCCTATCAAAAATCTGTACCGGTATATTTATCAATGAAGCATCCGACTCTAGGTCAACATGATCCCATCTGATTTCATGGTCATGATCAGGCTGATAATTTTTCGAGTAAGATACATGGAAGTCATTATACACTGACTTGAACCTTGGTGGTATTTACAACTGATATACCACCTCCCCAACCTATTCCAATATCCCGAAAGAACCATTGTATCTTAGATATAACCCACCCTACTTCCTGAAACATCGATGTCCAAGCCTGTGATATATCCTCAAGAAGACATGATCACCCATAGCGAATGACAACAGTCTTCGACAGTGATCTGCATATGATATCTGATGACTCTAATCTATCTCCATACACTTTATAATCAATTATATCTTCTATTTTGTTTCTCTAAAAAGGATCTTCCCAACTAGATATTTTTCACCTATTTCCACCCATCATAGTGGAGAAAGACATGGATTCCCATACAGTGCTTAGACTTGAGCCATGGGTATTGATTCTTGATATATGTTATTGTGTGAGAACTCTAGAAATGGAATATATTCTTCCCATGAGCCACAAAAATCCATTACACAAGACCATAATATTTAATCCAATGTCTACATTTTCCTATCAGTCTGACCATTTGTCTGAGGATGATATGCCATGCACATAGTCCAATGAGTCCCAAGGGATATTTGTAATTATCTCCAAAAACAAGATGTGAACTTTGGATCTCAGTCTAAGACGATTGACACTGGTATTCCAGGACACTTTACCACTTCATTGATATAGATTATAGATAGACACTCCACCGTATGAGTTTTATAAATTGAAATGAAATAGTCCAACATGGTAAGTCGGTCCACTATCACACATATGGCATCGTGTTTCAAACCATTCTAGGAATACCTTTAACAAAATCCATTTCTATCTATTCCCATTTCTACACTAGGATAGGATAAAACTGTAACATTTTTGTTGGTCTTTGATGCTCATATTTAAGCAGGTGACAAGTAAAGCATCGTGAGAAGAACATGACCGCCATAATTTTCATGTCGTTCCACCAAAATAGCACCTTCAATTCCCTATACATCTTCTATCTACCTGGACGAACAACCCATCTTGAAAGGTGTTAAGAATGAAGGAGTTATTACTGAAAATCCATAGGTAAAATCATCTGATATCTAAATTAACAAACTAAACTCCCATCAAGTTTCCATCCTTGAATGGTCTCCCCAATATGGATTGTTAATCTCCCTACCCGAAATTGGGAATCATATTTTTGTTGCTTCTTTGTATATACATAACAAATTAGGAACAAGTGTAGTTGAGAGGAAAACTATAAGATCACCTCAGTTTTCACATTCCACATGCATGTCGGCTAGGATCGACCTCAATTTCCATTAATCTAGATGGTTCATTATCTAACTTAGAATATGAATTTCTACTCAATGCATCCTCCATCGAATTCCCATTTCAGGGTATATAAATCTTTTCAATGTCAAACATCGAGAGATACTCCATCCATATCCTTTTCCAAATATTGAAATCTCTCCATGGGAAAATGTGTTTCATGTTTTTATGGTCTGTGAAAATAATAATTTTCTCACCAAATAGATAATGTATACATGTTTTTATAGAATAGAAGACTGTAACTAAATCCAAATCATGTGTTGGGTAATTATTATCATGTAGTCTTAACTGACATGACCATAATCAAACACATGGTCTTCTTGCATGAGAACGCAACCCAACCTTGATCCCAAATAATCAAAATACACGACATACCCTAGTCCTGATTCTAGAAAAATCAATATAGGTGCTGAGGTAAGCATAATAATAATCTTATGGAAAGACATCTGGAATTCCTTTGACCATTGTAATGGATAATTCTTATTTTTCAGAGCTGTCATAGGAGAATATATTTGTGATAAGTCACAATCCAAGTGTCAATAGATATCAAATAGACCATGAAAACATCATATCTTGAAGAAATTCATTAACAACTTATATCTTTTCATGATAAACATATATTCCTTTTTCTTAATTGACATGGCCATGAAAACCTACTTCCTATATCCAAAAATCACTCTGTGATAATTTAGAATAAAAATGGTGATCTCATAGGATTTGTATCACTATTTCGAGGTTTTTTTCATTGTCAACCCTTATAATTGAATACACTAAGATGTCTTCCACAAACACCACAAAAAAAGAATCCAGATAATGATGAAATATAAGATTCATCAAATCCATGAAGTCCCCTTGTACATTCGTTAGACTGAAATGTATGACAACATATTCTTTGGGTCCATATCTGCTTTTGAAATATTTCTCAGGAATATCCTCCATCAAAACTCGTAATTGATGATATCTTGATCAAAATTTAATCTTGGAGAACTACTGATCTCCCCATAATTGATCAAATAGATCATCAACGCATGGAATTCGATATCTATTCTTTATCGTTACTTGGTTAAGCTTATGATAATCAACACACAGCAAATAAGTTACATATGCATTCTTCATGAACAAAACTGGTGCTTCACATGGGGATATACATGGCCAAGTAATACCCTTTCTTTCTATTTACTAAAAATGCACTTTCAATTACTGTAACTCTATTGGTTCCATCCTATATGATGTCACAGAAATAGGACGGGTCCTTAGAAAGAGATCATTCATAAACTCCACTTCCCTTATAGGTGTTAACCTTGGCAAGTTATAGGTGATAATCCTGTAAATTGTTTGGAAATCTTCTATAAATTGATCCACAACTGTGGGAAAACTATTTTCCTTGACCTCTTCCATTGATTCCAAATTCAATTATGGAAACTCATAAGAGATTGTTCCCACCGTTGGTTCCAACTATCTCTTTTCCCCTTTCTCTACCATCCCATATCCTTTGAATATATTCTCAATGCCATCCTCAGTGGTGTATCTGACTATACTCATATAGAATTAGATGTGATCCTTAATCAATTTCAACAAATCCATACCCAGGACTACATCATAGGCATCCATTTCCAACATCAAGAAGTTCCATTTTAGCTAAAATTCATCAATAGTTATAACTCAAGCTCTACACACTATGGCTTGACTTTCCCTTTCACAGAGAGGATTTCGGAGTTTTAAAGTATAATACACAATTTCAAACATTAAAAATATAAAATCAACATAATGAGAAGAAATGAAATAATGAAATTCACCAGTATAAAAGAGCGCATGCACAAGGGTAGGATTCAATAGAATCATACCTATCACCATAGATGCTCCATATTCATCATAGATAATCATCTGCTCAGATCCGTTCAATTGCTTCATCGCTACACCATTATCTTTATTGCTTTGCTGAGATGGCCCTCATTGAGGAGTCATGGTATTTTAGGATTCTCCATGCCTAGAAATTCTCTAGTGATGAGCCAGGTTTTTTTGTCCTCACCCGTTCGAAGCATATGATGCTTGCGATGTATGAGAAGTGTGTCGAGAACCTGACCTTGGAGAATTACGACAATAATGTTGAAGATGACCCATATTGTTTCAATTATGGAATGATCTAGGTTGTTTAATTCACACACACTCTATCTTTATATGGTAATGTGAACCACATTGAAAGCAACCTACATTGCTCTAGGGTCGTGGAGGAAGGTTCACTAATCCAACCATCTGATTCAGATTTCCACTTCCACCTTGGAAATAGGTGTCTGATTTCCACTTGCTTCCATCATTTTAGTTCCCACCATTCTCTGCATGTATCATCATACCTCGTCCTATCGACCCCAATATATCACATTCATTTATAGTTTCTCTGTTCACTATCCATGTATAGTCTATAATACATATTACTACAATCTGTGATCGAATCACCTTCTGTAGCCCGGATTTAGAATATGTGTTCTTTTAATGATGCACTTTCTGAAACATCATGTGTAAAGTGTACTAAATTTTTTAATTTAGCTTCATACTATGTGGTAGAGTGACTCTAATTCTTCAGGATGAATAAATACATCATTTTCAATATCATGAATATGTGAGGATAGAATTGTTTGTTAAACATGACTTCAAAATCCTCCCATGTAAGACCTTCATCCAATTTAGCCTCCACTGATATATCCCCCCACTAGAATGCAAGATTCTCGAGCATATACATTTCTAACTTAACCATTAGCTCTACTGGTGTGTTGATGAAATAGATGATACTATTTTTCCTTCTTAACCACACTTCCACCATCTCGGGTTCAAAAACACCCCGAATTTTAATTTGATTCTGGTTCAGGAACTGGATGGTATGATCCATATGCCATGGCTCATTCTTCTAGATCCCCGTATCCACATCTTGAAATTCCTAGACAATACTATGAACCATCTCTTGGTTCACTCATGGTTTTGGTGAAACCACATTCTCCGTATCTTTTTTGGGTTGGTTTTGATGATGCCTACTAGGTGGCATTTTTAAACAAACAAAAAACTCCGTTAATTTTACTCTCTTGCAATTGATGGCTTAGGATTTTAAATTCTACCACATTAACTATCACAACATTTATTTTCAAAACAACCTTTTTCCATGTTAAACCATTTTTTGAAAACATTCATTCGAGATTTTTGAAAATTAATAAATTTTCAAAATACCATACACATCCTCTTTTTCAAAATATTTCATTTGGAATAAAATTTTATTCTTTTTCAAAAATCATCACTTTTTTTAAGACATTTATCATTCCATGAAATGATTTATGCACTCCAAGTTGGAATTCATTCTGCTACAATGCATTTCTTGATTTTCTCATTATATATACCCATGACAATGAGATTTCAAAATCATGGAAGTGTCCCCAAATAGTTATCTACTGAAATTCCTAGAAACATGAAGTTCAACATAAAAGGATTAGCTGTGTCCTTTTATGCTATACATTTCAAGTTCCTATAATCTTAATCATGTCTAATTTTTCAACTAAAGGAATAGAGAAATGGAATTTCAACTCAAAGACCATGAACATTGATGACCACTTGTTAGGCAAGGGCCAAACAAGTTGATAATAATTTTACCACTGAAGAAGGACCATACTAATATCTTTTATAATGACCCTCTCCATCTCATTGGCTTGAGAGCACAACGAGTCATTACATGGCCTTAAAGAAATCCCCAAGACACCAAAGGATTGAAATAAATTCCTTAGGTTTTCAAATACATGTGGGATATGACATAACCTTTAGGAAATAAACTTACTAACCAACAATCCATAACCAAACCATTTACTAAATGAAGCATGAAAAAAAGATTGAAAAATTAATAACTTCATGTTTCTTAAAACCATGTCAATGTTTGCAAAAACGAAAGAGACAACCAGTTTCAATGTAAATAGTGGATAAACAAATCAAGACTCTCAAGAGACCACAAGACTCCATGCTCTAGAAGTTAAAAAATCAACAATAATTGAACAACCCAAATATCACGAGGTAGTTCTTAAAAAGTGGGAAACATTACCTTTTTCCATATCTCGGATGATAGCATCAATAAAAGATACAATATTCCAAACAAGGGGGGAGTATAAAACATTGTAGGTTTTCCCCAAGACTTCTCTACTCATGCCCCTAGGATATAAGTGTTAGCAACATTTACATACAAAATTTATATAAAACATTTCCAAAAAACAGTTTATAATAAAATATAATCAAGTTTCCAAAACTATTAATAACCAAAAGCATACAAGTGTAATTGAAAAAAAAATTCCAACAAGTTATTTTTCCAGAAAAATAACCCAGAAAAACCTTAAAACCATTTCTCAATGTTCCTTTGTCTTACCCAATACATTCCACACATCCACACAATGAATCATGCATGCTACTTTATGACAGTTCCATACTCATGAGCAGTTTCTTGCCAATCTTCAATGTCATCACATGGTTATATTTCCCATGTGCCATTAACTCATTGGAACTGAGCATAAGGTCATATTTCAACCAAGACCTCTATAAGAAACCTGAACACATACCACATATTCCCATCTATCATTCCCAAACAACCCTTTCAATTAAAACCATTCTTTAAAAACCATTTCCCTCAAATCCATTTCAATGCCAAACCATTTCAATGTCAATCAATTTCAATAAAACACCATTTTTATTAAAACAATTATATTGAAAACCCTTTTTCATAAACCAGTTAGAAATTCTAGAAAATCCATAGTTTAAAATTATAATTTTAAAATCAATAAACTAAACCCCTTTGCACAAAAATTTACAAAGATCACACAATTTCACAAAAACTATAAATAATCAGTAAGAAATATTTATTTCATTATATTCACAATAAACTTCATTTAAATATACTAATTTGAATATAATGCAATAAATTATAGTAATTGGAGTTGAGAGGGAAGCCACCTAACTCGAAGGTTTTAAAGAAAAACTCAATGAATGAAGAATGCAAAAGAAAACATGATCGATTCTCCAAGAATCCTCCTTAGATATCTTCTCCAATAAGAATAAAAAAACACATCATACATGGACTCCAAAAAACTAGATATACCCATAACTGGCATAGATCTAAGAAACTGAGGGAAGAGAATAAGTAGATATAGGTTGATCCATGAAATCGATCATGAACTATATAGAACAATCACATACCTTAAGAACCTGGATTCTCTTCACCAAGGAAAACCTCTAGATCACCTTGAGATCAATTTTAGTACCTTATTTGGCCTTAATAGAAGAAAAATCACAAGTTATGGTCACTTAGGAGAAAAAACGAGCTACATAGAGAACAACATTTATGAGATCCACTTCTTTAGGTCTCATTTAATCCATCCATACAGTTAGTTGAAATGGTTATAAAAATAGTTCACTAAATGTGCATTAGCTACTACCTAGGTAGACCCTCTCATGGATTCCTCGCATCGTCTCCCTTACTGTGTTCAAACCATGTTGGATGCACTACCTCAAGAGGGCCGATTACACATGGGTTTTCCACATGGATAGACAAACCATGTGCCGCCCGTGTGATTTCCATTTTTCTCCAAAAACTACATTCAATTTTCTCCCAACTCTCTCATAGATCACCTTTAAACTGTATAAACATGAAAATCATCAAGTAATGGTAACATACCAAAAATTGGGGGTACTACATGTTCATTATTAATTTATATTAATTTCATTAGAACATTCCATTGCTTCTACTATATTCATGGATATAATGAATGAATAATTTATTGATTACCTTGATCAATTAATGGTAGTATTTATGGATAGTATTTTTAAATATCCAATTGAATAGGAATAAAATAATGAATGTTTGGGAATTATACTAAATACCTTGATGGAAGAAAAAATTTTCTTCTAAATTTACAATGTGTGAATTTTTTCATTTGAAATTTTCAATCTATGATCATATAATCTCATGTGATGGTATATAAATGAATCATTGAAAGACATATGTTATTTTTAAATGGAATAGGCCAATCATGTAAACAAATATTTATAGTTTTATTTATTATGTTGGATACTATATATGAATTTTTATATATTAATCAAGACTCTCTAATCCAATTACCATGTATACTTGGATGGTTGTTAAGATCATGGGTAGATGAATATAATGATTATATTAGAGAACTAAAGATAATATTGGTCAGCATTTATATTCATACATTATATGGTAGTGTATATGGGGTTATATATAAATTGAGGAATCATTGAAGGGACTTGGATGCAACCTTATAAATAATGATATGATGATAGATTATACCTCCTTTCAACTGATAATTCATAAGCAGAATGAACCAACTCATTATTTGGATCTACCAAAAGCAGTTTTATAATTGCATATATGGATGAATTATTTTTATGGTGACCTATGTGATATATCTAATGACTATAATAGTTTTAAGTATATTTAAAATGAAAAAACTTGAATATCGTTTAGATATGTTGGATTCATTTGGTTAAAGATTATGGATTTACAAAACATTACCACCTGGAGAAGGTGAATAAGGTGGTTTAAGAACTATGTCAGAAAGAGTATTAAAGGGTTTCTAAGATGATTATTTCATGAGATCTATTATATATGAATTGTGCATAATATAAATTGAATTCTTAATAAAAGGATAAAAATCTTATCTTTCTTATTAGAATGTTTAACCATACATTCAAGAGAAGATTAAGAATAAATAAATGTAGAATCTAGATTTATATAACATGTTGAGGAATGTTCTTGACTTAAATCATGATCATGTTAGAAAGGTAATGTTCTTGAATAGAGTAAGTGTCCTATGAATACTATGGTTGATGAATGATTTTTTGGATGATTATCATAGTTCACCACTCATTATTTTTCCTTGATCTATTATTATTTTGGGATATATAGAAGAATTTGTTTTTTGGGATAACTTGAAAATTGATATAACCAATTATGTATCACGATGGTTAGTGAATTATCACGTTACGGGTGAGAGATAGATGTCAATAGGGATGTTAAAAATCTCACCCCAACCAAAATTGAAATGGGAACTCCACCATGGATTTATTCATCAAAATCCTCAAAAAAATATAATAGACTTAATTCAATTTTAGATGAAGTGAGTCACTAAATGAAATCATAAAATTTTATAAATATTAGGTACTATTTATATATTAACTATCTTACTCAGTTATACAAGAAGGATGTGGTGATATTTCATGGAGTACCACCCATAATCATATCTGATTGGGATTTGAGTTGTACATCAATGATCTAGAGAATCCATAATTAGGATCTTGATATTGATCTGGATTTTACTACTATAAAACATTATATAAAATATGGTTAGTCTAATAGGTAAATTTAGTCATCAACTAAAATGTTTGAAGCATTCTCTATGGATTTAAATGTTGGATGGGATCAACATATTCCTTTGGTAGAATTTTTATTAATATAGCAGATTTCAATTGAGAATTCAGATGGACCCTTCTAAATACCTCAATGGAAGGATTTATAGAACTCCAATGTGTAGGAATTCAGTTATAGAAATAAATATTTTGAGAATTGATTTATCTTTGTAGTGAATATATAAATATAGATATATTAAAAAACCCATATGGGAAACATAGAGACAAAAAAACTTTTATACAAAAAATATCATTGAGATCGTGATATTGATGTTTATTACAAGGTATTGCATTCAATATAATATTTGAATACGTGTATGTGATTTTTATAGAAGGGGGTGGTAAACCCTATATATATATATATGTCCCATTAAAATTATTGATTATATAGAGATGATAATTTACCTCTTGGAACTTCTAAAAAATATCTCTCAAGATCCTGATGTGTTACATGTATATCCTCTATGAAAGTACATGCTTGATACTTCATATGTACTAATCACAAATATCATATTTATTGAGATAGAACTATCATATGAGGAAAAATCAATGGAGACCCAAGATCTTTGTAAGAAAGCGATAGAAATAAGATAACTCATCTAGTCAATGTTTTACACTAAATTCATAAAAATATAGAAAACATGTTGGAACCTAAAGATATGATGATAAAAAAGTATCCCCATTTTTATTTACTAGAGATAAATAATTTGGTGGTAAAAATTTATTAAATATTGGTGAAATTTAATAACCTTGCATTTTATATTTCCCTTAAAAAAATTAATTTCTTTGATAGCATGCAATACACACAACACTGAGTTCAAAAGAACCTTAGTAACCTATTGAGATATTATTATGATATAATTTTATCTTTAATTAAATAAATATATTCATATGATCGAAATAGTATCTTTTATTTTTTCTTAAATATATAGATTTTTTATGAATTGTGAAAATAACAATGTTTTGTAAAATCATCATTCCTTTTCATCAAATTCAATAATTTAAAAGATTCATTTTTATTGGATTTTTTACTACTTTGAAATAAGATCAATTATTTTACATTTCTTTACTTTACACTCTTTTAATTATCACTTTACAAAATTTTTATATAATTAGTGTCCTTCATAAAAAAAATATTCTTAATATACTATTTTTCATATTGTTTTGTGCAAATATTAAAAAAATTAACACATTCAACCTATTGGGAATAAATTTGATTAAATTTATTCTATATTTAAAATAATAAGGTTCAAATTTGGTAAATAGGTTTTTTTACTTATAGAAATTATTAGTAATTGTGATATACTATTAAACTAAATAAGTTAATTACAGTTTATAACTAATGTGATAAGATTTAAAATTCATTAAAAGACCTTCCCTTATTTGTTTCTATGATTATATTTCATTTATAATAATACAAGATTTAAAATAATGTTTTTTTATTACCATTTATCTTGGTTATTTACATTTATAATATTTTAGTAAAAGAAAAAGAAAAAAAATGTCAATTTCATAATTTTAAAAATTATTCTATTTTCTTGGTATCCATATAAATAATACAGGTTCGGTTATAAATTTCTTATTAAAGTAATGAATGAATTTTTTTATCATGATAATTTATTTTTAACTCTTAGGGGTGAAAAATTACCAACAATGATTACACCACATCTATATATTGTTTATTTGAGTAGTATAAAAATCATGTAAATGATTTTAAAAACTCAAAAAGTAAAAATCATTAGGTGTGTTATATTTTCCCAAGAATTTATATATTAATATAACTGAATATAAATGTTTTTAATATGTATATTTTAATTCCATATTTTTTGATGTATTTAAAGACGAAATAAATGAATAGTGTCCAAAATTAAAATATTGATATTTTATTAACATGATATTTTATTAAATTGTTTAAAAACCAAAAAAAACTAAGATCTAGGAAAAGGGATATAATAGATGGTCTAAATTTTCTCCCATTTTCCATGTATGAGTTAATTTTTACATTATAAGTAAAATTATAATGCTTTTATATTGAAATACATTTTACCACAATTAAGTAAAAAATGGTTAATGAAGGTGTAAATAAAAAATGATAAGGGCATCAATGAAATATAATCCTGTATAAATTTAATTGGATTATTATATTATTACTATATCCTCCATATATATTTTCCATGTAATTTTTGAATCACATATCCATTAATGCAACGTTATTATACATTGATATCTGAAAATATTACAGGAATGTCCCTCCCTGCAATTATAAAAGGAAACCCCTTCCCTCTTTTTATTACAGCACATTGATCCATCTTGTTCAACAAAACCATATAAAATTCAATTTCATGCTTCCCTATAGTCAAATTATATGTTATTTTATTCTTAAAATTCAACTATAATTGACCTTAAAAGGGAATCTAATGCAATTATACCTAATAATAACTAGTTGTCTTTATTAAATCAATAATTGTTTTTCATTTTTTAAAGATTATAAATAAATTTTCAAAATTATAAAATAATATCCCAAAAAAAATAAATATATTATGATGTTATTATGATTATGATATACCCATTTTCCACCTATTTTACATACAATATAAGGAAAAAAAATACCTCATGCCAACATACGACTACCATCTCCACATAAAAGTGTAATTTATTTTTCATCGCCATTTTACGAGGATAGTTATAACAATAGAACTACTGAATATGTTTAATATTATTTAAAAAATTACAATTATTGAATAAGAATATCACATATATGTTTTTTTAACATTCAACTCGTTTGAAAATGATAATGTCACTCGTTTCTACTTTTGGTGTACCACCTCCACAAAGCGATGTGATCAGTTTATTATTTCAAAAATACATGGTTGAAAATAAGGATAAATTTATATTAATATATATATGATATTATATAATAATTATTTTTTAATGTTGGAATATTATTTTCCTTTTTCCATTATATCAATTAAAAATTGAAACGATATTTCAATTGTACCTATAACATATCCTCTTTATGAATGGAGCAATTCAATTCATTATCTCTACAATTTACTGATGAATATTTATATATATAATTAATAAATGTAATTTTTATATCATTATTTATAGTAATTATATATTATTTTACCATAAATAAATTACAAAGATTGTGATTACAAAAAAATATTCTCCAAAAAATAAAGTTGATAACACACTAAACAATGACAAAAATAAAAGATTGATAAAAAATGGGTCATAATATATTATAAATGAATTTTATATGATATAATAGTGATTTAAATTATTTATATATGTAATTATAATAAATCTATATTTATTATACCATTTTTTCAAAGAACTTATTAGGCAAATCAAACTAAAGGTAATGGATTTAATTTCAATCTCAACTCAATTAAAGCATATTTGGTAATGTGTGGATATTTATTTTTTTTAGGATTAAATAATCAAATTAGTATTCCTTTAACAAATATATATATTTTCTCATTATTATTAATGTATAAATTCTTGTTTAATCATTATAATTTTTACTATTTAAATGTTACCAAATATGTAAAAGTTTTTTTTATAATTTTGTTTTCAGATTGCATTTGATTTCATTACAAAACTATTATAATATAAACTTAATAAATCCCTTAAATTTTAATATCGTATAGTTATTTATGAATTTTTTTTATATTAAATCATCTTTTTCTCTCTTTTTATGTAAAATATTACAATAAAACATTTGAAAGTTAAGATGGCATTATTTCTTTTTTTTATCAGGTTTATTTACCTTCCATGAAAACAAATTCAAAAATGTTTTCGAGATTTCCATTTCCATTTATAAAATGATTTATTAAAAACATTTTATGTTATAATTTACATTTTAGATGGAAAAAATATATTTCTAAATGTTTTCTATAGGGTAATTTTCAATAGTCATTATCAAAATTCAAATTTAATTTTTTTATTTTATACGACACTATCATATTTTCCTACCATAATAAATATTTGTGGATATCTATATTCACCTAAAACTATTCAATAGTTTAAAATGAAACCCCTTAAATTAAATATTATTTTAAGGTTTTACTTTTAATTTATTTATTTCACTAAATAAATTCCTTTTATTATGAAACCAATATTTCAAATGAATTGATGATTATCTCCTTTCTATAATAAGTTTTTTGGTTATGAAATTTATCTTTAAAAATTCTATTTCTTTTGAAAAATTAGACATAAATTCATTTTAAATATTTAATTATTATCTATCAAGGATATTTTTATTTCAAAAATAGTATAACCTTTATACGTATAGTGTTTTTCAGAAAATGTTATTTGATTAAAAATTAATATAGTTATATTATGTATTCATTAATCAATATAGACATTTTTTGATGAAGAATATATTTTATGAATCTAATTGATAATTTAAAATATATTGAATGAGTTGAACATACAATGATAGGTGAGGCCTAGTTATAGATATTTCTTTGATGCATGATAATTTTTAATGAGACAAATTACTTATCATTTCATACTAAATGGGTTTTGGGTTTTATACATACCCACAAATTAAATTTTTTTGGAAAAATGATTTCATTATAATGAGAGCATGATCACTAATATCATGATGTAAAATATTATGTATTTCCTTCATTAAGAATATAGTTATTATTATACATGAGATTGTTTTATTTATTTTATGAGTGGATTCTTCTTGCGCTATTGTTAATTATTAAATAGAATATGTTTTCAAATATGTACTTTTCCATATTTATTAAGCATCATTTTTTCATAATATCCTCCCAACAATGTAACCATTAATAAGCATCTGATATAAAAAATTATATTTATTCATTTATAATTCATATGAATAAGGATATTATGAATAATACCAAAAGATTATGTAATGATTTTATGCTATGTATTTTATATTTCTTATGAAAAATAGAAGTTATGTAGGTATTTGGTTATTTATGACTACTAAACTGATCTATCAGGCATTGTAACATCCATTATATCTTAAACCATCCAAATAAATAAGACAGCATATCTTGGTTACATTATTTGTGGTTGTTACATTAACATATTATAGCGAGGATATAGGTTCTGTGAAAATTTTTGTAATGTGATGGGAACCAGTTATGTGAATTTTAATGTAATTTAGAAGAGTATTCTCATTACAAATGTGATACTACCAAATCTAACTATACAGAACCTAATTTTGATTATAGGTGTGATACACTATCCATCCATCATGATTAATAAATAATCTCCAATCAATTATACCTTTTTAATTATGTAAGATACTTCCCATTTAAGTTCCACTATAAAGGGATTAATTTTAATAATATTTTGAATTTATAAGTCTAATTTTAATTATCCTTTAATGAATGAGAATAGCCCAAAGTGATTTTAAAATGATGATGCGACACAATTCTCATAGGGTTCAAGTTTATATACACATTTTAACCATTTATCCTAAGGTTTCTCCAACACATAAAACCAAATGTGATATTATTTTTTCAAATATTTGAACACAAATTATAATCCAATTTAAGTGAATCTCATCTTGGATGGGTGATACTACATTAACACTATGTACTATTGAGTACAAGGTTGTATGTGTGGAAGTAGATGTCAGGGTTTGAGGACCCACAATAAATGAATTTGATTTATGGAAAACAATTCTATAGTTTTACATTATCTCATGATGGATATTGGATATATAATTATTGAATTAATCAATCTATCCCACTATTGATGCATGACGGAGAGAAAAATATTTAGCCTAAATATATTAGAACTGAAATTATTTGTTCATTTTCAAGGTACACAATATGGTTCTATTGTAAATTAGATTCACTTAACGGGATTCAAATCAAGAAATGATTTTTCCCATGATGAATCCGATAATATATGTTCTCTTGATCACTTTCATGTATACCACTTCAACCCATTTAGAAATAAATTCAGTAGTATTAAGGATTAACTACAACTACATTTCCATGGATAAATCGTATAAAACCATTAAATCTGTCCCAATCAGGGTAAATAGTTCTAATTATTTGGTAATATAAAATAATTCTAGGGGTAAATGAGTGATTTTCAAATGATGTTAACATAAATATAACTTATTGGTGAATTAAAATAAATTCAGTATTATTGATGGCTATACATATCTATGTATTTTGATTTTTCAGAAGAGATTATCCCCTGACAAATGACTATCATAAGCACTATCATGAATATTCTATATAACTATTCGGTTATCCATTCCATAAATGAACATGATGAGGATCCCAATGAACCCTTCCTTGTATTGGAAATTATAGAAATTCATGGAATCAATAATGGTGAAATTTTAATTCTATTGTTGATATTTTTTCTTTCTATATCAATCTTAAAGTACTATCCTATTATACAGGAACACAACAATATAATAATTATATATTATTTTTCTATTAGTAATTGAGGGTAAATTGTCATAATTGTTTTGGTACTATTAACATCATTTATCTCTTTTATATCATATATGACAGATTAAATTAAAATCCTATAGTGTGAAATGTGAATCATTGTTTCACCTTGAAATATATTAAATTGAGAGCTATATTTATTTTCTAACCAATCTTCTTGGTCTTTCTGATACCATGGAATATGAGATAGTTATATCCATAATACAAATTGTGATATCTCGTCATTCATATAATAGATAAAGGGAATATATTATTCTTTGTTGATTTCATAATCCATATTATATTACCTAATCATAAACATTGAAACATCAATGATATTAAATAAAGAAATAAATATCTACATATATTGTTCTAGTCCAACACTAAGGGATTATGTTCTACACCATTTTTTGTATAAACTTATAGTAGGATTAATTATCGAGGAAGAAAAAACTATTTTTATAAAATGAACCCAATTACTAATATAGCCTTGTTGAGGTTTGGATCTTGCATTTTTTGTTATCTAGTAATTGAGAATCACCATCTCTATGCATGTCCTCTTCATGGAATGTCTAATCGATAAAGAAAATTCCATAATTATGGATTTTTATATCCTATGGTTCTTCTTATAATTTTTTATATGTTGTAAGGAAATATAAAATCACATAATCCATGATTTCCTTCATCGATACATGGTGGATGTTATACTATTGTAGGATGACAAACTATTTCAATAATAAACTTATCAATTTTCTAGGACCCAAAATTTATTATAGAAAATTCAAAATATATATCAGAATTATATCATGATTCTTCATTAAATGTTGAAGTTTCATAATTGAAAAAATTAGTTATGTTATGATATCAATACTAACATACCATGTCTCAAAATTAAGCATAGTTCTATTAATGTAATGGAAATTATTCTTCTTACCTACATCATTATTCTTGGAAATAATGGATCCAGTCATCCACTCAAAGGATTCAATAAAGAGGATGTGAAATTTCACTTATGAAAGTTGAATAAATACATAAGTATTTGGAATATTTTTATTATGTTATTAATGGCCTTATATAACTATTCATCTTAATGATAACTAACCCATTTCATCCTCAACTTCATAAAGGATAAAAAATTTAAATTTAGGTTCAAAATTATGCTCCAAATATTTTAATGTAATCCCATAATTCCTCTTAACTCGTAATGGTTTTAATGATTTAATATCTCAATTAATTCCTTATATTTTGTTCCAAAAATATCCATCAAGGTGACTTTGTAGTATTTTTGGCATGATTGTGATTTTTGAAAAGGCTGACAAGGTCGGTTGTGGTGTTCTATTGTAATTGGTTTCTTATCCATATTGATAGATCTTGAATACATAGTAATGAAACCTCGTTATGTTTTTTAAAAAGAATCATTTATATGGTGAAGATGGTTCCTAGTGTTTTTCAAATTTTTTAGGGTCCAAAATTTGTAGAAGGTGATTTTTTTCATAATATGTATTTTTGAAACTATCTCATGAATGTATTTCAAAAACAAATGTAACTTGTGATTTTTTTTTTTTTTTTTCTAAATTATTGTGATTTTTTTAATAATACATCCTGAGAAGATTAATGTTTCGTAAATATGAAATGTACTAAAAATTTAAAATATAACGACTGTTAGGTGAAGGAAGGGAGTTCCAAAAAAATAATGATGAAATTTTTTAAATGGTGGTAGGGATATACTAAGATTCATGATGAGGAGTAAAATACTATAAATAAGTTGATACCATCCACATTTATGTAGATAAATGATTGAAAAAAATTGAATTTCCTTATATTATTGAAATATTTTCACTATGAATTTCACGCGTGATTATTTTATTATAAAATTAGTTCATGGGAGAAACAAATATAACATAACATAGGTAGTTTAAGTAATGTTTAGAAATAATCACGAAAGTGTGAGGGTTTTGTGAATGTGAATATTTTCATAATGGTTTTGAATGTTTAGTGACTATTGAGGAATGTTTTTGGGGTATTGAATATTACAATAAAAAAATTTACACTGAAATTATATTACAAAATAGATTTCATCATGTGGATTAAAATTGATATTCATGATTAACTAAATGAGGTCTAAAATATATTTCTTTAGTTGATTAATCGGTGAATCATCAGAAGGAATATTGATCACACTTTTTTTCAGATAATAATGATCATTTAAATAATAATTGGTATTGAATGATGAGGGAAAATATGTATTCTCTAAAATTTTAAATAATAATGTTATTTAGTGGATTTGGTACGCTGGAAAATTCCCTATGTATGCTCCATGGATTTACATCAATGGAGTTGAAACTAGTAAATATTATATCTTTAAAAAAATTAATTTATTCACATGCACTAGTATTGTAATGGGAGGGAAGAGTGTTTTTTTAATGTAAAAACAATATTTCATGTAGTAGTTTATTAAATATTAAAATCATTATCCACCCCTCCTCATAGCTCATGGATTTTAATGTGGTTGGGATTGAAATCAGTATTAGAGTAAATGGATAAAATTGATTATTCTCTATTAGTGGTTTCAATAGAACTTCATAGTAAAGGAGGATTTTTATCATTAATGTAGACAATATTCCATTGTGGAAGAATCTGATGCACCAAAACTGAATCTTATTAGGTATCGATTTCGTTACATCAAAGATTCATACTATTTATTCTATTAATTATAGTGGATAAATATTAAAAATAGAATGAAATAATCCTTTTCATGAAATGGGTTAAACTTACTAAATATCAATGAGTGTGATTTAAAATTTTAAGAACATAAATTAAAGGTTATTAGGATCAATTATGAGGACATCATAATGAAAAATAATGAGATAGCTGATAATCATTGTTATTGGTTAAATTTTTTCCTAGAAAATTTTTATAATTCAAGAATAAATACTCAATTTAGTAAGTATTTTCATGTTTATAGAATGAATACTACCACATCATTTTAACATTAAGGACACTATTATAAAAGGAAAATATATAAAGGATATAATTTTATAATGTTTAAACACTAATAATATTGTGTGTGAGATGTTAAATAATGATAATGTGGGTATAGAGAAAGATAAATCAAATGTAGTGGAATTCATGGCCATAGATAATATTATTATAGAGGATAGTAGGGAAAAAGAATACGTGGTTAATTTCATGTAATTCATTTCCTAAAATATAAAAAGAGTAAAAGTAATTTTCAAAGGGGATCTTCTACTCTAATGCTTTATATATTCAATTGCTGGACATGTTGCATCATGGTTACCTAAGATGTTTTAAGACAATAATGAGGATAAAGGCAATATTTACAAGAATATAAGTTCTGCCTATATGAAACGAAGGAAATTTTTTTATATAAACATATTGAAGAAGAATAAAATTTATTGAAAAGTTGTGTGACGTTCTTAAGAGAATTATGAATAATAAATTGAATATTGAAATGAATGTATGAAAAAGGAAATGGTGGTAGTTGTGGGAAATTACCAGATAGTTGAAGATACAGATAATGATGAAGGGGATATGTAATTATAGGATGGTATCCAAGTCGAATTAGAATCATCCATTTCGGATATATATGTTTTAAGATAAAAAAGGGTTGAGTGGTTTATGATTTCATCATCTCTATAAAAAAAGTAGTAAGAATAAAAATCTAATATAAAGGAATACATTGGTAAGAATATGTCTTAAATGGTAATGAACATAGAAATGATTATTTATTATAAGCTCAAATATGAATAAAAGACTTGATTTATCAATGGTTTGAAAACAATAATGGAATATCAAATCAAAAATATAGATAAAAAGAAGTTTAATTTTTAATCATTAAAAGAATTGTCAAAAATCAAGAGAAAATACAAACTCAAACTGTGAAATAGGAGAAATATAGATCACCGCTGTGATATAAATGGTGGATGTAGAAGAAAAATTTATAAAAAAATTAATTATAAATCATATCATAAGAATAATTCTACCATGGGGATTCATTGTAATGAAAAATTACTGATGATTGATATTATATCATGTAACACCCCAAAATTCAAATGTAAGAACCTTATATTCAAAAGTGTTCATGATACGTGACACCAAGCGTATAAGGGGATATAATAACCAGATAATTTAAAAAATATTTACTATTTTATATGGATTTTATCAATTATATATATTTAAATTCACACAACACCATGTTAGCTTGTCTTATGCATCAGAGATAATTTCTATAAAAGCTTACATTACACACAAGACCATGTTTTATCTGAATAATAATATATTATTATAATATTATTATTTAACATAATAAGACATATCTTATACATTAAATTAGTATTTTTAATAGAAATAACTATATTATGGAAGTATATGGTTTAAAAAATTAGAATGAATTTGTAGGTTAAAATTAATTATGAATTGAATATAATAACACATTGAATATAATGGAAAGTATTATTATGCTCACAAAGTTGTTTTACCAAAATAAATTAAAATAATTACAATTATTTAGTGATATTAATGTTATATGTATTATATTTCTAAATAAATATTTTTTATATCCATCCAATATATTTGATAGGATTAAAATAACAATAACCCCTATTTTATGCATATAATACTATATTTTTAAGGCATTTTTACCACATTCTAATGGAGAATATTTTTTAAATACAAATATTAGAAATTTTATAAACATAAAATGTTCATATAAAATTATTATTTGGAATAGAAACATAAATATTATCATAGAGTGAATTTTTAGTAGTTTTCTTTAAAGAGTTATTTTTTTAATGAATAGTAAAAAATACTTAAATTTAATTCAAAAACTATTTTTTCATCTAAATTATTTATAAGGTTAAATTATAATGTAATTTTTTTTAATTTTTAACTAGAAATTATTTTTATTTATTGATGAAATATAGGACATTGGAATCAATTTTTTTAAAAATGTCTATAATGACAAAGCTAGCTTTTGGATGTTTTTACCTTAATAACCCGCATAGTCGTCCCATGCAGGATTAAATTTAAATTAATTCTGGCCACATATATGATTGGAATTTTTAAAACTTGATTCAATATTTTGAATCATCATAATTTATAATTTCTAAAAACATGATCTATGATTTTAACAAAAAATATAACTGAAATTAATTTAAATTAATGACAACAGTTGAGGTTAAATTAAGGGACTAAACCATAATCGTAAGTCCCAAAATAACCTATAAACATGTCCAAAATCAATTTGTGTCCATATTTCAACCCTATATTACCTTTTATAGACTTGTAACCACTATTTATTAACTTTCCATCAAAAACGTGAGGTCAGGTTATTTTGTTTAAATACTATAAGATTATAACTTCATCTAATTTATAAATGGAATCATTTCCTCCCACTTCCCCACACCACTAAAGCCACATTTGTTTGGGAAAAATCATCCCCATTAGCTCCCACAATATCTTCCATAATCCTTGAAGGCTCCCTTCTAGAATAATGAAATATAAATAATTGTTTTGGTGCAAACCAAATGGAGTTACCCAATTAAGATGTAATGTATTTCGTAAATATCTTTAATTTTATTTCAATTATCCACTACATCAATTCAAATTATTCAAAAATAATGTAAAAAAATGAAACCTTGATATAATAGTATGTTTTAATGTTAATATTTCTGCCTTCACTTAAACTCACAACCATCTAACGGGAAAGAAACTAATGATTTTGTTTATGGAGAAATATTATCTTACGAAACGAAGATTATTTATTTTTACTTTACCTCCAATCATTGTTAAATATATGATGGTAAATCTATTTATATAATATATATATATATATATAGAATTTTTATTATCTATTTAATCTTCTGTAAATATTTTAATACTCATATCCTTATACATTCATTTCTTTGTAAAAACAATATCATTATTTGTAGATGTACGCACTACATCCCCCTCAAAGCGATGTGATTCACAAATGCTATATATGGAACATATTATGGATAATTTTAATAGACCTATATAAAATACAAGAAATATATATATTATTTCCTAATTATAATATATATACTTATCAATTACTATTGTTCCTTTAAATAATAAAAAGAATTGAATGTATCTTTGATGCCTACAGATGGACTACCATCTCCATGAACGGTGAATTTCATTTCATGTATCCAATAATTAATGATTATTCTAAAAACATATGTACATAATATATATGATTATTATTTTATGGAAAAAATTATATAGATGATTAATTCATAATCTATGTGCATAGGGAGGCCAACTTCGCTGCGGATTCCCTTTCTCGAGGGAGAATTCTGAAGGATCTGTTGATTGTGTTTTATAGTTTGGGATCATTACCTTTGGAATGTAATAATTTTTTTCAGAGGGATGATCTTGGGTTGCATTAATTTAGACCACTGTGAGTACTCTCTTGTCTAATGGGCAGTGATCTATATTATATAACAAAAAAACAATTTTCAATAGATTAAAAAATTGGTAATAATATATTATAAGAAGAATATAAATCATATTATAAACCTAATTTTGATTCTTGTATAATTTAGTAACATATTTTAAACTAATATAAATTATAATGTATACTACACAGTAAAACTATGGTTATGGTAGGGTAATTTCGTATCAATTTACATTCTGATGCGACTTACATGTTATTATGAACCATTTCACTTTTATTTGGTGTATATAATTCCTTTTTCCTGAAATATCATGAATACCCTTATTATCATGATATTATATGTTTAATTTAATTTCATACCTTCTTAGGTATTATGATTTAAATGTTTCAATATAGTGTGGTACACTTTGGTATGTTTAATGATTATTCTCTTCAAGAATGTTCATAATGGTTATCCTTGTAATTTTAATTCATTTTTTGATTTTTAAATTTTTATTAAAACAATAACATTATTATAATGAATTTTTGTTATAAATTTACATGAATATCTATATTTTCAGACAATAAATATTAGTATTTCCAAAACCATATACCTTTCAACATGCGAGGTATACTTTGAAAGTTAATTGATTATTTGGGGAAATATAGATAATTTTGTATAATTTATTCAATAACGTTATTTGATATGGAATATTATTTATTTATATTATTAAATATGATGAATTATTTGGACAGGAAATGAAGGGTGTATCCCATAATTTATACCGCTCCTTGATGCATCAACATGTTTTCAAGAGATGGATAATTTGACCAAATTAAATGGGTTTATATCTATAGTATTAATCATCATGTGAAAGGTATTGACAGTGTAGGTTTTCATATTCCATAGACATGATTCCCATTAATAAATTATTTCACTCATTTAGTTTCAGTTATTATTTGTACATGATATTTGTTTTGACCTATATATGGATATATTTCATTATCAGTTTATAGGTTTATGGAATGAATTTTAATTTTTTTATACTTCTTTATTAATTATTATATATCTAGTTATGTAAATGGAAATTTATCTTAGTTATTTACCTTCCCATATATATTTATGAATTATTTATTCCATTTTATTTTATCTTTACTGATAATTTGATCTCACTGATACTATATTTGTAACACCCCAAGATTTTATGAAAAATATTCTTTTAATTTCATTAATGTCTTGTGTTGTATGCTACACCAAGATTACCTTGCGCTATACGCAACACCGTATTAGCTTGTAGTATACGCAACACTATTTTTGGATCGTGTTACACACAATTTTGATAATAGTTATTCTACACAACATTGAGTATATATATATATATATTCAATGTATGAATGAAATATGGTTGGATTATGTTATATGAAACAACGAAGGATTCTTGCACAGCACGCAACCCTGACTTGGCTTGCATTACACGCAATCGCGACCTTTCTCGATAGCGTGTGTTGTACGCAATACCAGGTTTTACTAAACAACGATATATTATTATAATATTATTATGAACTAGCCGTTATGAATAGTATTAACTAAATTTTTAATCTTATAACATTATTATTCGTCTTGCACATTTTATAAAACATGGTATAAGAACAAAATAAATTTTTCGGGTAAAATAAGTATTTTTCAAAAAATTATGTTTTGACGCCTTTTGATAGCGCAACGTCTTTAAATCTAGTTTTTGACATGTTTATAAGTTCAATTTGACAAAATAAAATTATTATTTTCAATCATGAAATAAAAATTTACTTTGGATAAATTTTCATATCATTCTGGTAACTTTCATATTTTGACGAATAGTAAAAACACGCTATATTTTAATTAAAAACAAATTTTTTTCATCGCAATAATTTATATGGTTAAAATATAATATTGAATGGTTTTAAAGTATAAATAGAATATATTTTTACCATTTAATATAATGTATTTCATTATCATTGATTCTACCTAGAATTCGTAGGATAAATCAATTCAATCTTTTGCAATGTTTTAAAGAAAAACCCGTTTTCTTTCGACAACGGGATTAATTTTAATTTAATTTATGCAACTTTTGTGTATTGAATTTGGAAAAATGGATTCCATATTTGGAATCAATGGATCCAAATTATGTTAATAAGCTACTTTTTATTTTTGGGAATTATAAATAGTAACTACGGTAAATTTTATTTACCATAGTTAAAGGTAAATCGGGTAATTAAGGGTAAATATAATATACTAAAATTACCCTAACACATGTCAAAATCCTATTGGATGACTAAAAGTCGACCCATATCACCTAAGGGTTGGATTAGATTCATTTAATGGACGTTGTTCCATGAAAATAATTTAATTATTATTAAAACCAAAGAATGTGACAACATGTCACTTTCATAAATCTTATAAGTATAATAATTTTAATTTAGTGATTCACTTCATGAAACTTCGAGAATGAATAGTCTCCCCAAATATAATAAAATTATATACATCATAGGAATTTATTTAATATTTTTAGGGATTAAATAAATACCATTTCTTATAACACAAATATGATGCAGTAATTGTCTTATTAATGAAATATTGACATAATTGATGTTATAAATACACAAATAAATGTAATTGAAGCCTTTTTATGAACTAAATTAATTTTATAGATTAATATGACATGTTATTATTTCTTTAATTAACTTTTTTCTAACTAATAATTCTGTTATGATTTTTATAAAAATAAATTACTAAATAGAGTCAAAATTGAAATAAAATAGTTTTTAAAACAAATATTATATTATTAATTGTTATTTTATTCCTAAAAATCTAAGGTTCCGCCAAATGTCTTATATAAGGTTATATATATTAATAATAAATAACTTGGGGTTCGTTTGGCTTCTTATAGTTTGTTTATTAACCTTATAGTATAAGATCACAAGAAGACACGGTAAAAGTAAAATTATTTAACTTAATGATAAATCTAAATGATAAGGTTAAAATAGGAACCTAAACTTGTCTAAATTCTATTGGAATAGAGATTTTAGACCCATCCCCACCTTAGATTCAAAATAAATCAATTTGGAGTTATTTAAAACCGAATTTGACTTTATAATAAAATAATAGTTTTAGTTATTCCAAAGGTACCCCTCTCCTCCCTTATAAAAGGGCACCTCCTCCTCCCTCTTCCTCGCACCACGTTGAGCCTTCAAGTTCGGCCAAACCCTGAAACTTTCTCCTCTACACTTCCCTAGAAACATCCTAGAGGTTCTGGTCTTCTTCAAAGACCTATTTTAGTACCCTAAAAAGAGGTCTTAAAGAAGCACTTCAAAGAAGAGGTAATGTCCGTTACCGATTCTTTCATCTTTATTTCTTCTTCCAATTCTACTTCTTAAGTTGATTCATTATGAAGTAATGAAATTATTATCACTCATATACTAATATGTTATTATAAGTATGAAAAAACCCTATTTCACCATCTATCAATTCTACGGAAAAAGAAATAACCGCGCGTGCGTACGTACGGAATACCGTCTCCACGTCGTGGTGTAATCTATTTTCCACCACCACCTTACATGGATGGGTATAATGGTGTAAATAATGACTATATATGACTATTAAAAAATTTTATTGATTCTTAAATAGTATACATACACTCCAATACAAATCCACGATCATGGGAATGATATCATCACTCGTGCGTACATACGGAATACCGTCTCCAGGATGTGATGTGATTCGTTCTACATGATCTTCAGTGCATAATGATTATATAAATGAATTGAATGAATGAATATGATATATATTATAATAATACCATTATTTAAATGAGGTATATATAACCTAAAGATAAGAATAAAAATTTATTCGACAAACACGCATAAGAACAAAAAAGTAATAAACTCCCGAATAACAAGTAGTAATGAAATATTACTAATAATAAGCTAAGAATATGACCATATATGATATCATAACAATAAGTATGATTCTGAAATAAGCCAATAACATTATTTAATTCATTATTCATGAGGTTTGGACACTTACTAAGAAAATCAGACCTAAGGTAACGGAAATATCACAATCTCATTTTTATCTGAGATTGTTTATACTTTGGTATTTACTGGGATGTATTTTATCATCCACATCCAATATTTCCTTAATATGTAATATTTATATCCTTATACAATAGTTTATATCCAATTTTACCCTTTGTTGTGTTTTTAGTAAAAGATATGAAAGTAATCTTTTTTCGTTTTTCATACGAGTTACTTTTTTACTTTTCCGACAAAAGTACGAGAAAAATGATTTTTTATCTTATACGGAATGAATGGATTTTTTAAACAATATTTCCAAAAATCTTCCTTTACAAGTTTTCAAGTTTATTTTTAATCAACTTCTTTTAGTTTAAAATTGTATGACATGTAAAGAAAGGAAAAATATTTTTGAAGTAGAAAGGATATTTTCCTCGAGAATGGAGTTTAACTATTTTATCAAAATTATTTTAAATATAAGATAATATAGGGTTCTGTTTATATCCCTATAATTACATTGATATGATTATGTTGTGATGGATATATTTTTATGAATTCCTTTATCTTATATGAATTTTTTTATGATGTCATGATGTTTAAGATTCCCATTTTTATTACATGGGTTATGAAATGATGTATGATTTATGATTTTGTGGAACACATAAGAATGGTATCATTATGAGATGGGTGGGACCTATATCTCCCTCCAATTCATTGGGTAAAGATTTTATATCTCATGAGATAGACATGGCTGGAACAGTAGGTTATACCGGTTCAGTGAAACAGGACTGAAACGAGGAGTGAACTCGGTTCAGAAAGGGACTTTGTCCACTAAGATAGTCTTGGCAATGAGTCTTGACTAATAAGAAATGATTCTATATGATTATGTGTGTATGCCACAAAGTTTCATGTTTTATGTTATGATTATTGGGATTACATTTCACTACTATGTTTTATCCCATTTTATGAAATTATGATCTCTTTTGCAGGTTAATATTTCCAAAAGATATGTTCTTATGAATATGACGTGATTGATATTTCTTTTTTTCACCCTTACTGAGAATTTGAGCTCACCCTTTTATGTTTTCTTTTCCCTAGGACATAAAGAAAGGATTTAGGTTTAAAAAAAAGTTCTTTATGGGAGATGTTGAAGATCTTTCACAACGATTAGAAGAATATATTCCCAATTTCCAAAGACACTAAACTATTACGGTCCGTGTGTGTGTGTTTTTTGTTATGTACTAAGTATTCCGAAAAAGTAATGTAATTTATATGTATGCTAAGCTTCGGGTCTCTACAGTTGGTATTAGAGGAAAGGTTTAGACAACCTTTGGAAACTAGGATGCGAAAACGTTAGTGAGATCCCTAGAGATATTTATAAGGTATGTCTAGGGATGTCCCTAAGGATAAGTATACGTATAGGATACAATCCTAGAACTACAGTAACGATCACTGAATTTAACCTAAGATGTTAGATATTGAGGATACTCCCCCTTTATTATGTTGTTTTCCCTAGCATGATTTTTTCCTCTCACACTATTCTTTTTGGGTTTTAGACGATGGCTGGAACCCGAAGGAACCGTGTTGATCAATGTAATGGACAATGCAATGATTGTCCTCCTGAACAAACAAATGTTATGGGAGATGGAGATAAAAATCTTATTGCTATACTTACACAAGCTATGAATCATTATTGACTTCCAAATGAGCAGAGAAGGGAACAACATTCTATTGAGTCCTTCATGAGGCAACGTCCACCTTCTTTTAGTGGGACTTATGATCCACTTGTTGCTGAACAATGGATCAGTACCACTGAAAAGATATTTTCAATTCTTCAATGTTCTAAACGTGATAAATTCATCTTAGCAGTATATCCTTTGGAAGGTGAAGATGATCAATGGTGGAATCTTATCAAGAATACGAGGAAAAGAGATGAAATTGAGTCCATGGAATGGGACGAATTCGAGAACTTATTTTTCAATAAGTACTTCCCTCGTATTCTTCGAACAAAGATGGAGAAGGAGTTTCTTGAACTAAAGCAAAAGGATGATGAATCTGTTGGTATATACAAAGCAAATTTTACAACGCTTGCAAGGTATGCATCTGGATTTATCATCCAACCTGAAAGTAAAGTGGATTAATTCTTCAGTGGCTTAAAACCAAATCTTTGAAGGGCATTAGCTATAAGAGACTTCAGTAGCTATGAAGAAATTGTGTGTTGTGCTATCAAGGTAGAAATGGAAGTTGGTGTTACTTATCCATCTCATAGTTTTGACAAGAAATGAAAGATGGAGATCAAGGAGAAATCTCAGAATAATGGTGAAAAGAAGATGAATGTTTCCTTATGCTCAAAGTGTGGAAAGAAGCATGGTGGAGATTGTCTTAAAGGGACAAGTAAATGTTTCAAATGTGGAAAGGAAGGTCATCGGGCATTTTAATGCTGCGATTATGGGAAGAAGATGTCTAATGATGCAAACAATGGAAGGGATACACAGAATGAACCTACTACACTTCAATGTTTCAAGTGCAAGGAAATGGGGCATTATTCTAATAAATTACCTAATCCAAGGGTTAGTAATGATCGACATGAGCAACCACTTAAGGCAAAAGACAAAGGGAAGTCACATGCGATCACCATTGGCGATGTTGAATATGACAACGATGTGGTGGAATGATTAAGTGTTTATGTAATGGGATTCCAGAATAATGTTGTATATAGTATCGTGGAATATTGGAATATTTATGTTTTGGTCTATTGTGGTTTTCAATAATTTTATGGCATCAGTAACCATGAAAAGTGATTGAAATATTTTTGGAAAGCAGATGATATGCACATAATGAAGGGATAAAGAGAATCTAATATGTTTGATAGTATTCATGAGATCATGATTGATATAAGGACTAAGTGATATCATGGTTTGAGGAAATTGAATTTTGAGGATTTTGGTATGTATAAAGTGTTAACTTTTAACCGCATTCATGTTTTCACTAAGGTTCAATGGATATTCATTCTTCAAGAGAATACACGATTAAGGTATTCACATGTTTGTAATTTGACCAACATGATATATCTTATGATATATGGGGGATAAATGATGGCATTCACGTGATCATTTTCTTTATACTATGAGCTTTGACCGAAGTATTTTAGATAAGCCTAAAGATTGGAATGGATTATGTTGTACATGAGTTAGTATTGTTTAAGGATAAAACTTTTTTGATATTGTGGATGGGATGTTATAGTAATATAGATTTAGAAAAAGGACAACCTGCAGGACGGGCGACAGCCCATCGCGTCGGACAAGGCTGTGGGAATCGAACCCACAACCGAAGTGTGACTGGCCTTTATCACCTACCACTGGCCTAAAGGAAGTCCCTGTTTAGTAGAAACTAGTTTTATTATATTAAGAAGTATGATATATGAAGTATAAGTTCATTTTAAGAACCATATATGATTAATCTCACTATACATGGACTTATGTATTTTTTGATAACTTTTCTAACCTTTTGTTTGAGACAGATGGAATGACCCATCATTCTATCACATGATCTGCTAACACATAACGAATGACAAATTCAACTTCATTTCTTTAAGAGATGAAGTGGAAATTGTCCAAAGAACGAAAAACGGTGAGACTATACCAAAATCACGAAAGTATTTCTTAAAATACCAATTTCATCAACTTTAGGGAAATGATCATGAAAACCAAAAATGTTGTCCTACTTCCCTTATATCTGATGAATCAGATGGTACCTTAGATCATCACAAATCAATAGCTTTGTGATTGTTAGATTTTTCATAGCCATTTTCTCTACCACTCTCCATCAGAACTTGATGGTTATATTTTTCTTCAATATCCATATTTTCACCTATGTTCTTCTACGTGGAAACCCAGTGATGAGTTAATTTGGGTAACCGTTACATTTCATAATTTAGTTTTCAAAGCCATTTTTTGGTATTTCTTTTTACAATGTGGATTTCTATTAAACAAACTTTTGAGTAGTAAACCATTTATAACCCCGACGAATTTTGAGGGCGAAATTCATTTTAAGGGGGGTAGAATGTAACACAGCGAGATTTTATGAAAAAATATTATTTTAATTTCATTAATTTCTTGTGTTGTATGCTACACCAAGATTACCTAGCGCTATACTCAACACCGTATTAGCTTGCAGTATACGCAACACTATTCTTGGATCGTATTACACACAATTTTGATAATAGTTATTCTACACAACATTGAGTATATATATATATATATATTCAATGTATAAATGAAATATGGTTGGATTATGTTATATGAAACAACGAAGGATTCTTGTACAGAACGCAACCCTGACTTGGCTTGCATTACACGCAATCGCGACCTTTCTCGATAGCGTGTTTTGTACGCAATACCGAGTTTATTAAACAACGATATATTATTATAATATTATTATGAACTATCCGTTATGAATATTATTAACTAGATTTTGAATCTTATAAAATTATTATTTTTCTTTCACATTTTCTAAAACATGGTATAAGAACAAAATAATTGTTTTGGGTAAAATAAGAATTTTTCAAAAAAATGCAGTTTTGCCACCTTTGGATCGCGCACCCACTTTAAATATAGTTTTTGACATGTTTATAAGTTCAATTTGACAAAATAAAATTCTTCTTTGGAATCAGGAAATAAAAATTTACTTTGGATAAATTTTCATATCATTCTGGTAACTTTCATATTTTGATGAATAGTAAAAACACGCTATATTTTAATTAAAAACAACTTTTTTTCATCGCAATAATTTATATGGTTAAATTATAATATTGAATGGTTTTAAAGTATAAATAGAATATATTTTTACCATTTAATATAATTTATGTCATTAGCATTGATTCTACTTGAATTCGTTGGATAAATCAACTCAATCTTTTGCAATGTTTTAAAGAAAAACTCGTTTTCTTTCGACAACGGGATTAATTTTAATTTAATTTCTGAAACTTTTGTGTATTGAATTTGGAAAAATGGATTCCATATTTAGAATCCGTGGATCCAAATTATGTTAATAATCTTCTTTTTATTTTTGGGAATTATAAATAGTAACTACGGTAAATTTTATTTACCTTAGTTAAAGGTAAGTCGGGTAATTAAGGGTAAATATAATATAATAAAATTACCCTAACACATGTAAAAATCCTATTGGATGACTAGAAGTCGACCAATATCACCTAAGGGTCATATTATATTCATTTAATAGACTTTTTTCCATGAAAATAATTAAATTATTATTAAAACCAAAGAATGTGACAACATGTCACTTTCTTAAATCTTATAAGTATAATAATTTTCATTTAGTGATAAACTTCATGGAACTTTAAACCTGAATAGTCTCCATAAATATAATAAAATTATCTAAATCATAGGAATTTATTTAGAATTTTTAGGGATTAAATAATTATCATTTATTATGACACAAAGATGATGCAGTAATTATCTTATTAATGAAATATTCACATAATTGATGTTATAAATACCCAAATAAATGTAATTTAAGACTTTTTATGAATTAAACTAATTTAATAGGTTATGAAATGTTAGTATTTATTTAATTAATTTTTTTCGAACTAATAATTCTGTTATGGTCTTTACAAAAATCATTTACTAAATAGTGTCAAAATTGACATAAAATAGTTTTTAAAACAAATATTATATTATTAATTGTTATTTTATTCCTAAAATTATATGGTTCTCCCAAATGACTTAGATAAGGTTATATATATTAATAATAAACAACTTGGGGTTCGTTTGTCTTCTTATAGTGAGTTTATTAACCTTATAGTATAAGAACTCAAGAAGACACGGTAAAAGTAAAATTATTTAACTTAATGTTAAATCTAAATGATAAGGTACAAATAGGAACCTAAACTTGTCTAAATTCTATTGGATGATATAATTTCGACCCATACCCACCATATCTTCAAATTAAATCAATTTGGAGCTATTTAAAACCGAATTTTACTTTATAATAAAATAATAGTTTTAGTTATTCCAAAGGTACCCCTCTCCTCCCTTATAAAAGGGCACCTCCTCCTCCCTCTTCCTCACCCCACTTTGAGACATAAATCTCGGCCAACCACTGCCTATTTCTCCTCTCCACTTCCCTAGAAACATTCTAGTGGTTCTGGTCTTCTTCAAAGACTTATTTTAGTACCCTAAAATGAGGTCTCAAAGAAGCACTTCAAAGAAGAGGTAATGTCCGTTACCGATTCTTTCATCTTTATTTCTTCTTTCACTTCTTATTCTTTAGTTGTTTCATTATGAAGTAAAAAAATTAGTATCACTCATATACTGATATGTTATTATAAGTATGAAATAACCCTATTTCACCATCTATCCATCCTACGGAAAAAGAAATCACCGCACGTGCGTACATACAGAATACCGTCTCCACGCCGTGGTGTAATCTATTTTCCACCACCACCTTACTTGGATTGGTATAATGGTGTAAATAATGACTATATATGACTATTAATAAGTTTTATTGATTCTGAAATAGTATACATACACTCTAATACAATTCCACACTCATGGGAATGATATCATCGCTCGTGCGTATGTACGGAATACCGTCTCCACGATGTGATGCGATTCGTTCTACATGATCTTCATTGCATAATGATTATATAAATTAATTGAATGAATTAATATGATATATATTACAGTAATACCATTCTGTAAATGAGGTATCTATAACCTAAAGAGAATAATAAGAATTTATTCGACAAACACGCATAAGAACAAAAAAGTAATAAACACCCGAATAACAGTAGTAATGAAATATTACTAATAATAAGCAAAGAATATGACCATATATGATATCTTAACAATAATTATTATTCTGGAATAATTCAATAGCATTATTTAAATCATTATACAGGAGGTTTGGACACTTACGAAGTAAATAGTGTTGTACCCCACACTCTTTGATTTTCATGATCACAATCACTTTCATATATGTTTAACATTGTGTTTTAAGTGTTTGTGTTGATAGGCATTTGATTGCCAAGAAGTTGACCAAGGAAGAGGCAGAAATGGACTGAAATTCAGTCCACCGGCCGACCGGTGGCTTCACCACCGGCCAGCCGGTGGCATCCAGACCAAACAGTGGAAGCTACTGCCTTCCCACCGGTCGACCGGTGGCTCTGCCACCGGTCGACCTGTGGCATCCAGCCCAAATAGTGCAATCTACTGTCTTTCCACCGGCCAGCCGGTGGCTCCTCACCGGTCGACCGGTGGAGCCTGGATCAAGACTCTTCTTCTCTACCAAGGCACCGGCCACCCGGTGGAGATGTACCGGTCGACCGGTGGCCCCTGGACCAGACTTCTCCTCCACTGCCAAGGCACCGGCCAGCCGGTGGAGCTGTACCGGCCAGCCGGTAGCACTGGTCAAACTAGCCGTTGGCTTTGACCAGTCAACTCCAAAAGCCTCCCAACGGCTCCGAGGCCTTTTCCAACGGCTCCAAAGCCCTCCAACGGATACTTGAAGGTTCCTAGCCTATAAATAAAGGCCTAGGAAGCCCCGGAACAACATACAAGCCACCGGACACATTTTTACATCTTTGGCGAAGCTCCGACGGATTGTTCCAAGGGAACCCAAAGTGCTCCAACAACTTCCACATCCAAGAGCACCTCCATAGAAGCTTGGAAGCGGCCCTCAAACATCATCAATCAATCAAAGGCGCCCAAGGCTTCTCCATTACGGGTTTTATTGTTTATCTCTTTTTGAGCTTTAAAATTGGGTTTGTGCCTACAAACCCCAACTCTTTTCTCATCTCCCCTTCTTTGGGTTCTCACACCACCACTAAGGTGTGAAGAGGTTTTCTCAAGCTTTTCCTTTAAAAGGCTTGTGTCTCGGTGAGCTAGTCTTCACCCGTAAAAAGACTAGTGGGTTCTTGCTAAACCATTAAAAGCAAGTGGGTTCTTGCTAAACCAATAAAAGCAAGCTGTAATAGGTCCTAGTGCTACCTTAAAGCCTAGTGGGTTTCTTGCTAAAACCATTGAAAAGCAAGCGGTAGGAATCTCTCAACGGTTGAGTTGGGAGCGGAGACGTAGGCCGGGTTTTGGCCGAACTCCGTTATCAAGTTTTGTGTTTTGCCTTCTTTATTTCCGCTGCATTTTTTACTTTGATTTTAATTTGTTTATCAATTTTTTTTTAAAAGGCAATTCACCCCCCCTCTTGCCATCTTTCCCTCCTTGGGGTGTTCTTCCGACCCAACAATTGGTATCAGAGGGAAATTTGAGTAATACCCTAACCCGGTTTCAAATTTAAGATCCATTAAGATGGCATCAACCTCTTTCGCCCCCGAGGGCCTCTCATTGGGTCGGGCTCCATTTTTTGATGGGACCGACTATAATTATTGGAAAACCCGCATGACTACCTTTCTTAGAAGTATAGGGTATCCCATATATAAAATTGTCATGCAAGGTTACACCCTCTCCTCCCCCGACGAATCCAAATGGACCCCCGCCGACATTAGAAATTTCGAGCTTGATGGCAAAGCCATGAATGCTCTTCATTGCGGGTTAGATAGAAATGAATTTAATCGTGTATCCACTTGCACCTCCGCACATGAAATTTGGAAGCTTTTAGAAGTGACCCATGAAGGCACTAATAAAGTCAAGGATACTAGATTAGATATGTATAGACAGGATTTTGAATCTTTTTCCATGCATCCAAATGAGTCAATTTCTGAAATGTTTACTCGCTTTACTGACGTATGCAATGGAAGGAAATCTCTTGGTGATAATGTTTCAGCCGAGACGATGGTCAAGAAGATCTTATGGGTCCTTCCGAGCTCATGGGCACCAAAGGTGACGGCGATCCAAGAAGCTAAGGACGTCAAAAATATGCCGGTAGAGGAGCTCATCGGATCTCTCATGACTTATGAGATCACGATGAGAAGGCAAGCTCAAAAGGAGGGCACACCTATCAAGACACCAAAGAACATTGCCCTCAAGGTACAAAAAGAAGTAAGCTCCTCCTCCTCATCCTCTTCCTCCTCATCTTCATCATCTTCGAGCGGCGATTCGGAAATGGAGAATCTCGCCCGCCAAATGCATAAGTTCATGAAGAAGCACAAGAAGAAGAAGAAATCCCGCAAGCACCGAAAGCAAGAACCCACCGAAAAATCCGAGCCCAAGGTGAAATGCTACGGGTGCGGCGAAAAGGGCCATTACAAGCCCGATTGCCCACTCAACAAGAAACGGGCCAAGGAAAAAGGAAAGAAGAAGGTCCTCAAGGCCACATGGAGTGACACCTCATCCTCCTCCTCCTCCTCGAGCGACAACGGTAACAAATGCCTAATGGCATTCCATGAGGTAACTTCTTCCGATTCCTCCTCCTCTTGTTCTTCAAATTCAAATTCTTTAAATCATTTATCTTATGAAGAACTCTCACATGCTAGAGATCAACTAGAAAAAGGTTTTCATGAACTATCTTCAAAATTTGTTGCTTTGAAAAAGTCTTTCAAAAAACTTTCCTCCGAAAAAGACCAACTTCTCAAAGAGAACGAGGAACTCACCCTTAAAATCCAAAATTTTCCAAATGTTGATTCCATGGAATCAACCATCAAAGACCTTAGAGAGACCTTAGCCAAGTTCACCCAAGGGGAACAAAACTTGAACAATATACTTGGTTCCCAAAGGGTTTCTAGAACCACCAATGGACTTGGCTACACCAACCGAGCCTCCTCCTCCCATGCTCAAACCGTTTTTGTAAGGGGGAGCTCCGATTACAAATTTTGTAATTATTGCAAGAAAACCGGGCATCTCATTTATGAGTGTAATTGTAAAAACGCCCGGTACGGTCAACCCAAATCTATTTTCTATTCCGATGAGTTCTATAGGAGAAGACCCGCCATGAGACAAGTATGGATTGAAAAATCCCTTCTTGCGAGTCTCTCCGGGCCTAAAATTGTCTCTTTTCAAAATCCCTCTCCCCAATGACTTTTTGTTTTTATTTAGGGGGAGTTAGGATCTTTTAAGCCTTTTTGTGTATTCAAAATTTTTCCTTTCAATTTCAACACTTGGTTTCAAAACTCTCAATTTCAAAAATTTTCATTTGGTTTCAAATTTCAAAATTCAATTGGTTTTTGATTCAAAACTTTCAATTCAAACTGTTATTCAATTTTTCATTTCAATTTCAAAAATCTCAATTGATTTTCAAATCTCAAATATTGTGTTTAAAATCTTGATTTTCAATTTATTCCCTCAATCAAGTTATATGCCCCACTCTATTTTGATAATCACAAAGGGGGAGAAATCTCTTGATTGATTGGGGGAGAATCTTTTCTCTCATGCTTAGTATTTATTTTCAATTTATCATTTAAGCATGCCTTTCATTTAAGTTTTTACATTGCTTAGATAAGTGATTGTGATCATCAAAATAGGGGGATATTGTTGTACCCCACACTCTTTGATTTTCATGATCACAATCACTTTCATATATGTTTAACATTGTGTTTTAAGTGTTTGTGTTGATAGGCATTTGATTGCCAAGAAGTTGACCAAGGAAGAGGCAGAAATGGACTGAAATTCAGTCCACCGGCCGACCGGTGGCTTCACCACCGGCCAGCCGGTGGCATCCAGACCAAACAGTGGAAGCTACTGCCTTCCCACCGGTCGACCTGTGGCATCCAGCCCAAATAGTGCAATCTACTGTCTTTCCACCGGCCAGCCGGTGGCTCCTCACCGGTCGACCGGTGGAGCCTGGATCAAGACTCTTCTTCTCTACCAAGGCACCGGCCACCCGGTGGAGATGTACCGGTCGACCGGTGGCCCCTGGACCAGACTTCTCCTCCACTGCCAAGGCACCGGCCAGCCGGTGGAGCTGTACCGGCCAGCCGGTAGCACTGGTCAAACTAGCCGTTGGCTTTGACCAGTCAACTCCAAAAGCCTCCCAACGGCTCCGAGGCCTTTTCCAACGGCTCCAAAGCCCTCCAACGGATACTTGAAGGTTCCTAGCCTATAAATAAAGGCCTAGGAAGCCCCGGAACAACATACAAGCCACCGGACACATTTTTACATCTTTGGCGAAGCTCCGACGGATTGTTCCAAGGGAACCCAAAGTGCTCCAACAACTTCCACATCCAAGAGCACCTCCATAGAAGCTTGGAAGCGGCCCTCAAACATCATCAATCAATCAAAGGCGCCCAAGGCTTCTCCATTACGGGTTTTATTGTTTATCTCTTTTTGAGCTTTAAAATTGGGTTTGTGCCTACAAACCCCAACTCTTTTCTCATCTCCCCTTCTTTGGGTTCTCACACCACCACTAAGGTGTGAAGAGGTTTTCTCAAGCTTTTCCTTTAAAAGGCTTGTGTCTCGGTGAGCTAGTCTTCACCCGTAAAAAGACTAGTGGGTTCTTGCTAAACCATTAAAAGCAAGTGGGTTCTTGCTAAACCAATAAAAGCAAGCTGTAATAGGTCCTAGTGCTACCTTAAAGCCTAGTGGGTTTCTTGCTAAAACCATTGAAAAGCAAGCGGTAGGAATCTCTCAACGGTTGAGTTGGGAGCGGAGACGTAGGCCGGGTTTTGGCCGAACTCCGTTATCAAGTTTTGTGTTTTGCCTTCTTTATTTCCGCTGCATTTTTTACTTTGATTTTAATTTGTTTATCAATTTTTTTTTAAAAGGCAATTCACCCCCCCTCTTGCCATCTTTCCCTCCTTGGGGTGTTCTTCCGACCCAACAAATAGGACCTAAGGTAAGGGAAATATCACAATCTCATTTTTATCCGAGATTGTTTATACTTTGGTATTTACTAGGGTGTATTTTATCATCCACATCCATGTTTCCTCAATATGTAATATTTATATCCTTATACAATAGTTTATATCCAATTTTACCCTTCTTTGATTTTTTAGTAAAAGGTATGAAAGGAATCTTTTGTCGTTTTTCATACGAGGTACTTTTTTACTTTTCCGACAAAAGTACGAGAAGAATGTTTTTTTAACTTATACAGCATGAATGGATTTTAAAAAAACAATTTCCAAGAATATTCCTTTACAAGTTTTCATGTTTATTTTTAATAAACTTCTTTTAGTTTAAATTTGTATGACATGTAAAGAAAGGAAAAATGTTTTTGAAGTAGAAAGGATATTTTCTTCAAGAATGGAGTTCAAGTGTTTTATCAAAACTATTTTTAATCTAAGATAATATAGGGTTCTATTTATATCCATATAATTACATTTATATGATTATGTTGTGATGGATATATTTTTATGAATTCCTTTATCTTATATGAATTGTTTTATGTTGTCATGATGTTTAAGATTCCCATGTTTATTACATGGGTTATGAAAAGATGTATGATATATGATTTTGTGGCACACATAAGAATGGTATCATTATGAGATGGGTGGGACCTATATATCCCTCCAATGAATTGGGTAAATATTTTATATCTCATGAGATAGACATGGTTGGAATGGTAGGTTATACTGGTTCTGTGAAACAGGACTGAAACGAGGAGTGAACTCGGTTCAGAAAGGGAATTTGTCCACTAAGATAATCTTGGAAATGAGTCTTGACTAATAAGAAATGTTTCTCTATGATTGTGTGTGTATGCCACAAAGTTTCATGTTTTATGTTATGATTATTGGGATTACATTTCACTACTATGATTTATCCCATGTTATGATATTATTATCTCTTTTGCAGGTTATGATTTCCAAAAGATATGTTCTTATGAATATGACGTGATTGATATTTCTTTTGTTTACCCTTACTAAGAATTTGAGCTCACCATTTTATGTTTTCTTTTCCCCAGTACATAAAGAATGGATTTAGGTTTAAAAAAAAGAAGATATTTATGTGAGATGTTGAAGACCTTTCACCACGATTAGAAGAATATATTCTGAGTTTCCAAAGACACTAAACTATTATGGTCCTTGTGTGTGTGTTTTTGTTATGTACTAAGTATTTCGAAAAAGTAATGTAATGTCTATGTACGTTAAGCTTTGGGTCTCTAAAATATTCCCTTCCCTAGGTTATGAAGAAGATAAATTTGAATAAAATTTCAAGGATACATTTTATTTTAATTCTTTTTGTAACATGTTTTCTTTTATTTAACTAATGTTTTATGGGTATCATGTATAAAAAATTTATTTTCAAGTCTACTAAACTAATTGTTTATTTTGGATTTGATTCCTTATAATAATTACAATGTAATAAAATAATTCTCCATATTTGGGCTACTAGGGCCAGGGTGTTATAGTTTTTATCATAGTATGTTTAGCAGTAACCTTGGAAACATGATCTAGAAAACATTTATTAGGGGGGAAAACCCTAAGATAAAATTTAAGGGTATGTATTGAATAACATCAAGAATTTTGTTAAAGTATATATTTTGTGATTTTTCCAAGAAATAAACCACTGTCTAAATACTACAAGTGAATTTTGTTCTCGAATAGATGTATCTTAGAGTAATAACTCTGACATGGTTTTCCAAGCCCGACCTGAGTAACTAGGTTCATGAATGTGGGTTTATTTTACACATGGTTTGAAAATACAAGTGTATATGCATAGGATAATTCACATTTTATTTACTTTCCATTAAGTAGGATTTAAAAGTAAATATTTCTCTAAAGTAACCAATGTTTATTATATAGTATTTGATGATGCATATATTTATCATATGTAAAATACAATGTTCAGAGTTATAGAAAGTTGATAATTTTATAAAATATTCTAGTATATAAAATTTTCTATAAATGGATCATGGAAGGAAGAAATGTTTTATCAATCATATAAAATGTAGAGATTTTCCAATTGAATAAGTCAATGTAGCTGGTATATTAACTAGGGAGGTTAGGGATATATTTGGAAATCTTTTTCTGGTTATGAAAAATAACCTTACCCGAATGGAGAAACCTATTCTGTAGAGAGATTCTTCTATGTTGGATCACATTATGGTGGAATAATCCCTCATCGTTTAGTGAGACTACTAATGCAATTATATATGATCAACGGATAAATTCTATCGAGAAAAATTTTACAGCTTTGGAATGCAGGAAAAAGGAAAAGGTTACACTTTCATAATATTTTCCTATAGAGAGGAATAAGAAATAGAACTCATGGAATAGAGAGAATTTAAGGATACATTAATTGATTAATAATTCCATGATGATCATTAAATAGAGATGAAGATATATTTTTCTATCTTGATAAAAAAGTTTTAAATGATTGTTTCAGATTATGTAAAAATCATTACAAGGTTACCTTGGTATTCTATGTATTATTTACACAACAAGGAGTGCATGATTGAATGTTTATTTGAGGGTCTTAGGCCAAATATTTTAAGGGTGTTGGTTTTTTAAAATTTTACATCATACCAAGAGGTAGTTTTATGTTCCATCAAAACAAAGAAGGAATTATTCATGTCCTATGTATTCAAGGGAGGAAATGTGAAGAAGAGGTCTTATGAAATCCATATAAAAGTGAATACGTTTTGGAAGATAAAGGTAATTTTTTTTTTAACATGTGATAATTTTTTAAAGAATAATTCTTCTAAATTCTTCAATGTATTGTGAGTTTTTTACATGTGAAAAGAAAAGGGTCACCAAGAAAAATAATGAAATAAAGAGAACGAAAAACACTATATATAATGTCACAACTACAAGGATATAGGGAACTATGAAAACAAATTCACCAAGTATCAATGGAATATATCTCTATAGAAGGTAAGTGATCAATGTCAAGAATATTTCATTGGCACAATAGATGTAATGAAATTTTTTATTTGGATTTGTGAAATATTTTAAAAAATATTTTGTTTATGATATTCTAATAATATTATTTTTTAAAAATGTAAGGACTTTTCAATATTACTTTTTATTAATTACTTGAGATTATATTCTCAATGGTACCAAGAAAGCCTACATATTCGAAAGTTAAAATTTTCAGAGAAAAACATGATTGAGTGAAACACAACACATAATTTGTTCCTTATATTGAGTTAATGATGAATAAATTATTGGTTTAGAAAAGTTCTGGCCACATTGGAATGAATTAATGAATTCTAAAAAAAATTGACTATAATTTTTTAATTGAGTATAAAACGTACATTGATTAATAAAATATAGCTCATAACATAAGTCTTACATAAGTAATAAGTAATAATTCATGTTTCCAATGTGGTTTTTTTGTAAACAGATTTACTTCCAAATTTTTAAGAGGATATATAATTATGTTATTCACATGTTTTGAATGTGAATTTCTAAAGATCTTTTATTTTGAGAAAAGGATAATGATATGTCCATTTTGGAAATTTAATGACATTCTTTCTAATGTATTGTATGATAATCATTTGGAAAAGTATACCATTTATGAAATTGTTTAAGTTGATATAGGGACATGGTTTTAGAGATTGTAGTATTACTTCACCATAAATGATGAATAGTTGAAATAGTTCAAGGAACTAATAAATAATGTGATTATGTTTATAGAAATTTACCATGTAATAATATTGACAAATATTCTTAGAGAGTTAAAGAATTCCTCCACTCGAGGAAAAATGATCTTGATAAGAAAAATATTGTCTTAGTACCTTATTCTTTAATGAATCAAATGGATTATTAGATCATAATATATTTATGATAATATAATTTCTAAAATTATACTCTTCATGTTCTGTATAACTAAAAATTAGAACATGATTGTTGGGATTTTTTTCTTATATATGTTTCAATTTCCCACCTTTTTTTCTCGAACAAGGGATCCTACTTACATTACCATTGTGCTTTAATTTAACTCATATTAAAAATATGTGATATAAACCCATTTTTATGATGTAGTTACTCACAAAATAGTTTATTATATATCCTTCTATCACTGAGATCAATTTTAAATTATAAGTATGATTTTATTTTATGGAGGAGTAAATGTGAAACCATAAAATTCTAAAGTAAAAAACCTTATATTTGATAACATGCATGACACGTGACAACAAGCATGTATGGTGATATAATAACATGATAATTTAATATATGAATATTTTATATATTATATATTTCTAAATTCATTTAACACAATGTTATCATGTGTTACACATAAGGGAGACTTTCTTTGAAAGATTACATTACAGCCAAGACCAAGTTTTAACTGAAAAATAATATATTATAAAAATATTATTATTTTATATAATAATACTTATCCTAGTCATTAAATTGGTTTCTATGAATATAATTAAAAATATTATAGAAAAATAAGTTTTAAACAAATATATATTGAATTTATAGGTTACAAACTATTTATAAATGAACATAAGTACTTATTAAATATAAAGAAAAATGTTATTATGCTCACAAAGATGTTTTACCATAATAAATTAAATTAATTTATATTATTAATTGATATTAATATGTTATATATTATATACCTAATTAAATATTTTGTATATTCACTGATTATATATAATTATGGTAAAAAAACCCAATTTTGTGCCTAAAATGTTATATTTTTATTAAGTCATTTTTACAACCTTTTAATAGAGAAACAATCTTAGATAAAAAAATTAAAATTTTATTAATATAATATCTTAATAAAAAAACTTCTTATTTGGAATCTAAACATAAAAATTATCTTAGGGTTATTTTTTGGTATTTTTCTGTGAAGATTCATTTTTTAATAAATAGTGAAAAATATTGAAATATAATTCAAAACTGTTTTTTCATAAAATTTAGATATAAAGGTAAATTATATTTTAAATTGGTTTTCAAGTTTAATTAGATGATATTTTTTCAATTTAAATAATTTAGGTCATTGGAATCAATTAATCTTTCACAGTTACTATAAACACCTAGCAAACTTTTGAAGGTTATTTCTTCAAAAACACGCATTTTCATCCCATCTATGGGATAAATGAAAATTAATTTATTACAAATATTTGATTGGATATTAGAAAAATGGATTCCATATCTGTATATATAATAATTTATAATTTCAAATCAAAACAATTTACTTTTTGACCAAATGTATTAGTGAGGGTAATAAAAATTTATTACAACGGTTAAGTTTATATTAAGCTTTAAAAGGGACTAAACCATATCCTTATAGCCCAAAACTACGTATATGCATTTCCAAACACCATTTTAATGGTCTATTTAGACCCTATTATCAATGTTTTATACATTAGACCGTTATCCACATTTATTAAAAAAAATTGGGGGGGCTTTCTTTTAAAATATTACAAGATTGTCACTCCTCCTTTATTAAAAAAGGTATCTTTTCCTCCAGCTTCCCGACACCTATCAGGACACATAAGCTCATAAAAACTCTTAAAAAATATATCCCAAAAATCCCTAAATTACTCCTTTAATATTAAATTTTGGTTTAAATAAATCATAGGAATCTTTTTTGTGTAAACCAAAAGGAGTTACCCTATTAAGTGGTAACACCATTTCTAAAGCTCTTTAATTTTAGTTCTATTATCCACTATATAAAATATTATTATTACATTATAATGTAAGAAAAATAGTATCGTAAATTTAATAGGTTTTTTTTATATTAATTGTGTGACCTTCACTTACACACACATCCATATTATGGGTAACAAACCTTTTGATTATGTGTGTAGAAGACTACCACCTCACGAAATGATAATATTCATTTTTCCTTTTCCTACTATCATGGTAGTAATTATGATAGAAAATTTATTTATATTTGTTATATAAAATAATTATTATATAATTATTATTATGTAATTATATTACAACACGTATCATTATGAATTCTATTTTGTGTAAAAATGATAACAACATTTGTGGAAGTGTAGACTACCAGCCCCATAAAGTGATGTGATTCGTTAACGCTTCATAGAGAACATATTAAGGAACATTTTAATGAAACTCTATAAAACATATGATATTATTATTATTATTATGGAATTATAATATACATATTTATAATTAACACTTCTTATTTTTTTATAAGACAATGAAATGAATGTAGTGTTTATGCATTCATACATACTACCATCACCATGAATAGTGAATTTCATTTCTTATTTCTAAACATTATAGATTATTATAAATACATATTCACTAAATATATATATTTTTATCAAACCATGGATTTATTTATTTATATTTTGAAATCATTGTATATGTAATAAGAACAAAAAATATAATGTGAAAACATACTTGAGAAAACTAGAAAATGTACACAAGAGATAATGAAAACAATGAAAGATTGTTAGCAAATGGGTAATAATATTTTATAAGAATATGATATATGTAGTTATTAACATGAGTTTGATTATGGAATAAGTTTTTAACATATTTTAATCCATTATAAATGATTAAATAGACCACACAATAAAAAAAATTACAGGTAAGGGAATTTCGTCTATATTTACATTCTGTCGAGACTTAGTTGTTATTATGATCTAATAATCATTTATTTGGTGTATATACAGATGTTTTCATGTTATATAATGAAACCCCTTATTCTAATGATATTATATGTTTAATTTAATGGAATACCTTTCTGGGGATTATGATTTAGATTTTTCAATGTGGTATAGGACACATTGGAATGTTTAAATATTATTCTACTCAATAACGTTAATATTTATTACCTTTACAACCTCAATTCCTTTTGAGATTGTCAATATTATCATGAATAAATCACTTTAATATAAGTATTTTTCATTGGAAATTTAATTTAATATCAATATTATCATACCCTAGATATTTTTATTTCATAAACTAAAAAACGTTTTACATATGATGGCTACTTTGGAAGTTATTCAACTATTTGGTAAAATATTGATAAATCTATATTATTTATTCAATACCAGAATTTTATATTGAATATTATTTGTTTCAATTATTCAATATGAAAAATTATATGGACTCGAGATGATGGGTGGATCCCTAAATTTATATAGATCATCGATGCATCAGTAAGTTCTCATGATAAAAATAAGTTAGATAAATTAAATGAGTTTCTATCTGTAGTATTAACTGTCTTATGAATGATCTAGATAGTATAGGTTTTCTTGTTCTATAGACATGACATCCATAAAGAAATAATATCCCTCATTTATTTTCAGTTAATTTATTTACATTAATTTTTTTACAACATATCTATATATGTAATTAAATATTTTTTTATAGATTTATGGAATGTGATTCATTTTTTTACCTTAAAATATTAACTATGCCTTATCTAGTTATATGAATTGAATGTGTCCATGGTTATCTACCTATCCATATTGATTTATTCATTATTTATTCCATTGTATTTAACCTTACTATGCCTTTAAATTCACCTTTATTATGTTTCATTCTGCATGTTATGAATTAGAGAACATTTAATAATCTTTCAAGGATGTAGTTTATTTAAATTTATTATGTTGCATGTTTTAATTTTTTTACCAATGTATTATGGGTATCATTTATGTAATATGTATTTCTAATATAACTAAATGGATTGGTACTTTGGGATTTTATTCCTTATAATCATGAAAATATAATAAAATAATACACCAACACTGGGATTCTGGGGTTGAGGCATTACATACCATATGAACACACTCATTGTATGGAAATTATTTTTAGTACCTATTAGAATTAGAATATTAATAGAACCAAAAAATGTATTCTTATAAAAATTGAACATAGGAATGTAACACATATTATGTTTCATTACTTTGGTATGATATGGAATTCTAAAATTTTATTTTAAATTGGAAAAATAAACCAAAGGGATTAAGAATGAAAATGTAACCCGCACAATGTTAAATATTCCAAAAAATGATTTTGATAGACCCAATTTCTAGGGTGGATAATTTCGAAAAATGATATGATATTTTTCATAATCATTGGATATGAATGTGTCGAAGAATCCATAAGGTGGTAATTAGAAAAATCATAATGAATCAATTAATGACATGAAAATGTAATTTCAATTTTTTTTTATTAACGAAAATGGTGTATTTTTTAACTCTTAGGATGATTGAGAACACCACTCAAATTATTTTTTTGAAGACAAAGATGTGGATCAAAAAGATAATAGTTGAGAAAGTAATAGTTATAATTATTTCCTTAAAATCATCAAATTGTACTAAAATTCAGATCATTTATAGTAGATACATCTCCAATATGTGGGAATATTGATTTGGTGATAGGAATAATATATAAGAAGGAATGAGTTTGTAGCACCCCAACCCTAGAATCATGTGTCCAATGAATTATTTTATTACATTGGAAATATTTCATTGGAAAAATCTCGAAGGACCATTCAATTTAGCATTCTTGAACTACATGATTATATAAAAGATACCCACAATACATTGGGAAAAGAAAATAAAACATGGTACACAACAAAATTAAATAAACTACATCCTTGAAAGTATAACTAATGTTTTCTTCTTTCTAACCTCTTGAAAGAAACATTATAGGTAGAGATCAAATTCTCATAAAGGTTAAATACAAAAGAATAAACAATAAATCAATATATACATATATATATGGAAATGTTAATAACTAAGAACAATTTCAATATACATACCTAGATAAGAAGTAGATAATATGGAAATTAGGAAACAGAAACAAATTCCTTAAATAAATAAACTGATAATGAACTTTATCTATAGACATGTCGATGAAAAATATTCTGTATAAATAATAACTGAAATTAATATTAAAGTACTAATTTCTTGTTGTATTTCATGTATTAGGAACATAAGGACGTATACTGTCATAAGCTATCCTCCAGATATTTTAGAAAAACAAATCTATCTTCCATTTAATTTCCCCAAATTATTCATCTCAATGGAACTGATTGATGTATCAAGGAGTTATATAAATTATGTTATCCAGCCACTATTTCATGTACAACTAATTCCACATATTTAATAATTAAAATAAATAAACTGTATTATCAAAAAATCTTAGTAATCAAGAAATACATATTTATCAATTATTCCAAAATTAGTAACATCCAGAGTTAAGTAATAACAGAGGGTTGTTTTCATTGATCAAATAAATGAATAACTTTTAAAAATATTCTATAATAAAATATAATATTAATATGAAAAACCACTCGAAAATATTTTTCAATGAATATCCCTTTTTAAAAAATTTCTTTAAAAATAAACTTTTTAAATATAAAAAGGATGCCTCAATGAAATGATGATGGATAATTATGTACATGTGGTATAAGTAAAAATTAATATTTATTTTGTACGATAAAAAGTATGGAAAAATTCCTAGTTTGAAAAAATATATAAATATTACTTTGAAAAGATGGGTAAAAGACAAAAGAGTGAAATTTTATTTACTAAGTCATTTTTAAATTGGTAAAACATTTTTGAATATATTTATATAAAACATGGTTTCTAGAATAAAATAGGTTATCCAACTAAAGAGATAAATGATGTCAGGTTTTCTTAAAAACATTTTATAGAACACATTGAGTAACAATGATTTGATAAATGGTACTAATAAATCAAAATGTTAATTAATGACCAGAGAAGAATCAAATTATTTATTAATAAATGCTTATGGAAATAACATTGTATGATTATTAGTACTATTTTGGATGAAATAATCATTAAACATTTCTAAGTGTCCCATAAAACTTTGAAACTTTTGAAATCCCAAAATTATGACGAAATAAAATTAAATGAATTTTTTAATTTCATTAGAGTTAGAATTTTCATGATATATCTTATTGAATGGTATTATATAAACAATATAAAATAAACTTGGTATATAACAATACAATATGCATCAATGAAATGAAATTGAGACAAAATCCCTTAACTTAAACATGATTTGTTATGTTGTCTTTATCCTAAAATATAGTTGTTTAAAATATTTTAATAAACAATAATAGAACCAAAAAAATGTATATAATACCATATATTAACTTCTTATAACTTCTCCTTAATCATTTGTTAATAAACAGTCATTAATTTACATAAATCATGTGTTAGTTTCATAGTTCATCGAGTATGATTTAACCAGTCATTTTTTGTTTTTATCATGGTTCCATCATCACCAGAATTTAATAAATGATTTTAATATAACATACATACATTTTATATGTATCAAAAATAATATATAATGATTTTTTAGATAAGAAATGAAATTCCCCATTCATGGAGATGGTAGTCCGTACGTACGAATTAACGGTCCTTTCATTTCATTATCATATTAAGAGGTTGATGAGTACATTATATGTATGTATTTTCTAATTTTTAACATATATGTATATTATATATATTACCTAGTTTTATTAAAATTATCCTTAATATTTTCCTTCTATATCATAAACTAAACATGTCATTTTGAGGGGGCGGTAGTCCGCAATTCCACAAATGATGTTATCATTTTTACAAAAAAAAATGGAATGTATTGTGGTATTTCTTATAAAAGAATTAAAGAAGTATAATTATTTTATAATTATCATATATTTCATATATACGAATTCTTTCCAACATAATGGCCAAAAAAGGGTTAGTAATGGAATAATGAAAAATCATCGTTTAGCGAGGTTGTATTCTGCAAAAACATAAACCTTATGTTTGTTTCCATTTATATAGAGGTGTATGTAAGTGTTGGTATAGATATTATCATAAAAAATCATATTATATTAAGTATAATATATTTGTTATATATATCTAGAATATGAAAATTTTAGTGGGGGTGAAGGAAATAAAATAGAGGAGTTTATGTGAGGGTGATACCTCTTAATCAGGTAACTTCTTTTGGTTTGTAACAAAAGAGATTCCTTGGAGGTATTTTAGACTAAGGGATGCATAAATTTGAAAGTTGAGGATTTTGGGGAATTAATTGTGCTGAGTTTGGATGAAACTAATGGGATTGAAAATTGTGATAAAGTGGATGTGAAAGAGGCATTTTATAATGGATGAGGGGTGGAATCAATTCTTATATTTAAAAAGAATGGAACCCCACCCATGTATTGTTTATTGATATAAGATAAATTGTGGAAGAAGTTATATTAAAATAATGATAGGATCTAAATATTTCCAATAAATATCGTTTAGACAAGTGTATATGTCGATTTGGGCTTTAAAGATATGGTTTAGTCACTGTTTAAGCATAATTTAACCCTAATCCGTGTAATTAATTTTAATTAAATTCAATAATAATTTTTTTCAATAAATAATTTGAACATATTATAAATTAGAAATTAAATTATTTAAAATATGGACTCAATTTTTGAAAATTCCAATTAATGATGTAGTTGAAATTAATATAAATTTAATATTGTGGATGGGATGACAATGTAGGGTTTTAAAGTAAAAATATCCTAAAGTTTACACTGTTTTTATAGTAAATTTAAAATTGAAATGAATTACAATGAAATTAATTGGATTAATTTATAAATATATTATCTAATTAAACTATAAAACCAATATTAAATTTAATTCAGTCTTATAATTAAATTAGATAAAAAGGAGTTTCAAACTAAAAATTTTGTATTATTAATTATTCACTAAAAAATACAACATTACAAAAAACCCCGAAAAAGACACCAAAACCAAATAATTATTTTTATTATTCAAATATTAATCTTATTTTGGTATATTACAGCTATTAATGTGTAAAAAGTTATATTTAAAATGGGTTCAAAATTAAAATGGGGTAAAAATGCCTTAATAAAAATAGAGGTTTTTATGTTTGTTGTTGACTTTATTATTATCTTATGTCTATCGAATCTAATATATGATTATCAAAAATATTTTATTAAATATATAAGATATGTATTTCTTAAATATCATTCAGTACTTATAATATATTTAAATTATTAATATAAAAAATCATTGTGAGCATAAAAATAATAATATTGTTTTATATTTGATTGGGTTATATTTTCATTTCAAATTAATTGGTAACATATTAATTGATTTTATATTCAATTAAACAATATATTTTCATAATTAGTTAATAATATTTCTAACCACTAATTTATCAACTAGGTTATGTATTATTATATTAAGTAATATATTGTTGATTAGTTAAAACTCGGTCTTGCGTATAACGCAAGCCAATGAAGAAACCCGTTTTTGAGTGTGATGCATGATAACTCGGTATCTCTTGAATTTAAAGATGAAAATTATATTGAATTTATTTAATATATTAAATATATTATTAATACCTTGTAATTTATATAACCTTACACAAAAAGATATTACATTCAAATTTCATGGTGTTACATTCTACCCCCATAAATAAATTGCATCCTCATAATTTAATCTTAATCCCTGAAATATATGGATTGAAAAGAAACTATTTTTGAAATACCCACATCATAAAAAGTTTGTATATCATTAATTCATAATATGTGTGAAAGGAAATTACAATAGTTATTTTTTTGGGTTTCCTAGTAGTAGAACATAGGTGGAAAATTAAAACATGGATTCCGAAGAAAAATCTAACTGTCATATTTTGATGGAGAGTGCTATAGAGCATAGTTAAGAAAAATTTAATAATAAAAAGTCCATAAATCCATGCTCATCTAAGATTCCATTCAATTTATTTATAATGAGGGCACATAGACAACATTATTGGTTTTCAAGATCACTTTTCATTGATTTGATGAATTATTTCACTCTTTAAGAATATAAGTAAATATATGTTTCTATAAAAATATTAATTTCCATTGATTATACCATGAAATATTACTACATAATTTCATAAAACATGATCTATCATATGGTTATTAAACCCATTAAACTCTAAAATTTCATCCAATGATAAAAAAAACCATTTTTAAAATTGCTATATTCTTCAAAAGACTATAATATAACACATTAGAAATAAGGTTTTTTAATTTCCAAGATGAAATTATAATTAACCTCTAATAAATATGATGCATCTAGGAATTTTTATATTCCAAAAACGTTAATACCATTATCATGTAACCTCTTGAAATATGGTAATAACTCAATTACCATAATACCTTATTGAGAAAATTAATTCTTCCTTATTCATTATGTAAGACAAATGTTTTTGGATATATTCTTTAATTCCAAAATTGTTATAAATTCCATCTATAATAGCATAGAAAACTTATTGAAAATTCACTACTCACTTATAAGGTAGTCATTACATATCCAAATCAATCACTTATTCATAATTATATCAACATCAAGAGAATATTAAGGGGTTTCTTTCCCTTAATAATTTTTTTTCAAAAAGTACTTTCTAATAATAATAATTTCTTGGTAACATTATACTTACAGTCTCAAATCCTTTATTGAAAAGTAAAATAGAAAATCCTCATATATTTAAAAATTAATATAACCAGTATATTGCTGATAAAATATTCAAATGAAATAATTCTTTAAGATACATATTAATCATTCATCTTAATCTTCATCAGTATCATAACTTGATAATTTTCCAATAGCGTAATTCGAGTTATATATTCCTTTTATAGTTAAGATATTTATTTTCATAGTGTACCATATCATATTAATTTAATAATTATACATTTGAAACCTTTTTATTATACTTTCAATAACAAACTTGGTGTCTTTTTTCTCCACACATATAATAAATGACCATTCCCTTCAATCCATTACCATGGTGACTGTTTCCCTATTTATCACAGGTGGGAAAACTATTCGTTCATTTCTTTCCTTAATCCATATTTTTCTCTTCCATTCTCTTATTATCATGGTCCACATAATAGAAATTTGACTCTAAAAATTGATTACTTATATCATTAACACATTATATTGTTAACTCATATAATGGGTGTACTTGGGAGACTATATCCCTTTAAAATAAGAGATTATGACCTTAAAAGATAACATTTTTCTTACTCATTACATCTCTTTAATTGGTTGATTTGTCATTCTTTATCAAAGGCGCCATTTCTAAAAATTCAATACACATGGTAAGATCAAAAAACTACGGACTTCCTATAATTATAATCAAGGTATAACACCAAAAATATATTTATGCATCATAAATCCTAGAACTATATACTTTGGATACTATGGGGGAATAAATCCATCAAAATTATGGGAAAATAAAATGTAAATTATCCTAATAATATCCCATGTTTGTGTTCAACCAAGTGCATAGTAATGTCCATTTTTGTGCACCAAGTAACCCCAAGTCAGGCCCATAAAACCTTATCGAAGTTATTACTCCTAGGTATATCTGTTCTATAACCATTTCAACTTGTAGTATCCAGAGGGGGGTCTATTAATAAGATTAACGACATAATCTATTCCTTAACAAAATTATTGGATGTACTTTTATACTTATCATCAATTTAATTATTAGGGTTATGTGTTTAATATATGTTTTTTAAATCAAGTTTCCAACGTTGATGTAAAACACCCTTTGATACCAACTATAGTTCCCTGACCCAATAATCCTAGTTTCGGGGCATTATGTTATTACATTGGAATTATTACAAAGTAAAAATCCCAAAGGAAAGATAACTTAAGTACTATTGGAAAGTCATATTACATACATGATTCCAAGAATACATTGGGACAAAATAAAACAAGCTACACAATAGACTAAAATAAAATGAATCTTTGAAAGATTATTCATGGTTCTCTTCATCGTTACCTAGGGAAAGAAACTTAATAGGGATAACTAAAATGCTATGTATGGGTAAATACTATAGAAAAAATAACACATAAATCTATATGGAAATTTAAATAACTACAAACACTTTAGATTTACATAAATAGATAAGGAATATATTATATGGCGAGTAAGAAATGAAACACATTCCATAAGTCAGTAAACGGATAATGAACATCATCCAAAGCTATGTTGATGAAAAAACTCATGGATAAATTATAACTACAACTAATATGAAGGAAATTACTTCTTAATGAATGACACGTCTTGGTAACATGAGGACCACTACTTTCAATACATATCCTTCAGATAATTTAAAATATATATCTATCCTCTATTTATTTTGGACAACTTATTCTTATAATGAGAATATGCGATGCATCGAGGAGCTATAAAACGTTCAAGATCCACCAGTAATTTCATATCTAAATAATCGCACATATTGAATAATAAAAATCAATAGTATTATTTATAAAATAACCCTATTCAGTGATAAATATATAATAATCAATGATTCCCCAATTAATCAACTCCCATATGTTGTAAAAATAGAGGGTTGTTTTCTATGATTAAAATATTAATATCTTTAAAAAAATATTACTGAGAAAAATATAATTTTCTTTTGAAAAACCTTTTGAAAATATTTTTCATTGAAAATCACATTAAAAACATTTTCATTAAAAATAATAATTTTAAACATAAAAAGGATACTTCAAATAAACTAAGGTGAATATATTCATACATATCGTACAAGGTAATGTAAATATTTCTTTTTTTCGGTTAAGTGGTTTTAAAAATGCCTTATAGTGAAAGAAACAAGAAAATTCATTTGAAATCATGGGAATAATAAAAAATGGGAAATAATTATTTTTACAATATTTTTAAATTGTTAAAACATTTTGGAAAACATTTTAACGAAACATGGTTTTTGTTGGGAAAAAATCTCTCAAGGAATCATTGAAGCATTTATGAGGTGATTGTGTTTGTTGATAAAGTGGATATCTATGTTGTGATTGTTGAAAAAGAAAACCATGACATAAAAATTTGTTAAAAAAGGGGATTTCTTTGTGGCATTTCATGTTCAAGGGTTGTGGTTAACGATCCATGTTTGATTCAAGAACGTCGAAAAAGGAATGAATGATCTGGATGCGGTACAAAAAAAGAAGTTACAAGGTGGCGCTGTTTTGCAGTGTTGGCCAAATTTTTGGGCCTGAAAATCGACAAATGAAGAAAAGTGGTTTTTGTAAAAGGGACTTGCGTGTCATGTACTTGAAGGAGAGTAAACTTGCGCACCTAATGTTTTTCAAGATCAGAACATCAAAATATGGAAAAGGGATAAGGGGTGTCCATGTTTTATGGTTTGTCGCGCAAGTGACTTGTGCGGTAGAGACTTGCGCGTCGAAACATGCGTGATGAGGGGAGACTTGTACGTCATTGTGCAGGATATCCAAAAGCCTATAAATATAGGTTGAGCCCTCCTCATTTGGCACAAGTTCAACAATTAGAGATAATTAGAGCTCATGTCACGTAGTTGAGGTGGTCACACAAGTGGTGGTGGGTCGCATAAGTAGAAGCTGCGTGACAGGAGATAGTTGTGCGCCCAAGGTGGTTTGGGAGAGAAAGGAAGGAAGTTGCCCAAGTTTTGATTTGATGAATAAGGCATTGTGAAAGTGGTTTAGTGACACATGTGTGCCAGATTTTGAAGAAGCGCGATAGCTGATGGTTTCATGCCAATATTGGTTTGGGTGTAAATGGGTGTGAGTCGTGCAGGTTTGGAGTTGCAGAAGCTTGTGTCACACAAGTGGTTGAGGTAGAATTGCGCTCCAGTTGTGACATGTGCGCCGAGACTTGCACACGGACTTGGAGAATAAAACTAGGTAATGTTGAAGTACGGCAGTGATTCAGGGTTACATGAAAGCTAGAAGATTGCCTGATACCTTCTGTGCAAAGTGAGATTCATCTACGGGTGTAAGTTGGACTTCAACAGAGCATCTACATACAATAGAGGAAGCATTCATTTGTAATAATGAAGAGACCTAAAGTTTTATAAACTATGAGTGGGTCCTTTCTACATCAGTGAGAAAAGGAAGTGGAAGAAGGTGATCCTCTCCACCGGCAGTGAGCTAGAGAGAGAGAAATAGGGAGTGACCCTTAGGAAAGCAGTGAGATGACCCTAAACATTGTAAATCCAATGAGACTGGGAATAGAAGTGATCTATCCCAAACCTTCTAAATATCAGTGCACTTTTAGTGGATTTTCTACATTGGCACATTATCGGTGTATGCGCATTGGACGTAGCCCAGTGGGGGTGAACCAAGTAAAAATTGTTTATGCCCTGTGCATGCCTTACTTTCTCTTTATATTGTGCACCAGGAAAGAAAGAGAAGTGTGGTTTTCCTAATAGTGAGACAAGATTAGAAAGAGATTTAATCTTAATTTAGTCATACCCTGAATCACCCCCTCTCAGGGTATTTAGCCATATAATCCTAATAGTTTTTATAAGAAAATATGTTCTCAGACTAAAGAGAAAAAAGAAATCATTTTTTGATAAAAACATTTTATAAAACACATTTAGTACCCAAGGGTGTAAATATTGTACTAATACATGAAAATATTCATGTATTAATAGATAAGAATAAATTTATTTACTAAAAAATCGTTATGGAAATACCAATGTATGATTATTATTATTATTTCAAAGAAATAATATTTAAACATTCAAATATTTATTATAACACCTTGAAACATTTTTAATAATAAACTAAAGTAGGAATAAAATGATATTAAAGTTAAAATATCTTTACTATAAATATAATCATGATATATTATATAAAATTTCATTATATACAAGATATAAAATAAACTAGGTGCATAAAAATACAATAGGCCTTAATGAAATGAAATTGAGACGAAATACCTTACCTTATCATCATTTATTATGTAGTATTTATCCTCTTTTATAGTGGTTTAAAATATGTTACTAACTAATAAAATAACCATAATCATGTTTATAAGTGAATAGATTAACTTCTCATAATTTCTCATTACTCGTTTGTTAATAAATATTTTTTAATTTAACTATATCGGGTATCAATTTCCTAGTTTTTCGAGTATGTTTTAACTTTTCATTTATTGTTATTATCATAGATTCATCTTCTCCAGGATATAAAAAATTATTTTTATATATCATATATCCATTATATATATATGAATAATAATATAAAATGTTTTTCAGATATGAAATTAAATTCACCATTCATGGAGACGGTAGTCCATATGTACACATGAACACTTCTTTTGTTTTTTTATAATATTAATAGGATAAAAAATAAATTATAGATATATATTTTATAATTTAATAAAAAAATATTCAATAATTAATAAATTGTTTTATTAGAATTATCCAAAATATTCTCCATGTATTCCAAGAATACATCACATCGCTTTGATGGACGATACCCTACACTTCCACCAACGATGTTAAATTTTTTATGAAATATAGAATGTATAGAGGTATTTGTTATAAAGGAATAAAAATGAATATAATTATTATATATATATTATATATTATATTTAATATATATTATATATTAAAATAGTTTACATTATAATGGCCACTATGATATGTGGTAATGGAATAATTAATAATCATCATTTAGCGAGTCGGTAGTCTGCCTACACATAAACATTATGTTCATTACCAATTATAGGTAGGTTTTTGTAATTGAAGGAAACTATTATAGAATAACAAAATACTATTATATTTAGGACACTATATTTTTTTACAAATATTATATAATAATATTTTAGGGTGTGGATAATGGAAATAAAAGAGGATTTGGAGGGAGGGTGTTACCTCTTAATCAGGTAACTTCTTTTCATTCTGTCAAAAAGATCTTCCTTGGTGGGATTTCTACCAAAGAGATTCTTAAAACAAAATTTAGAGATTTTTGGGATTTAATTGGTAATACTTTGGACTATCCTATGGGGATTGAGAGGTGTGAGGATGTGGAAGTGTGTAAGGCCATTTATAATGGAGGAGGGGTAGAATATATTATAATAATTTAAAAGAAAGAATGACCACCCATGTATTATTTATAACAAGTGGATCAATAATAGTCAAAATAATATAAAATGGAGTATATTGTCAAAATATATCCAACCAATAACTTTTTGACATGTTTATTGGTCGATTTGGGCCTTAATGAAACGGATTGGTCCCTTATTAAGATTACATTAACCTTAATTATTGTTATAAATTTTAATTACATTCCCTATAATATCAAAAAAAAAATATGTTTACCTCATTCAAAAGTTGAAATTTTTACTATTAAAAATATCAAATCTGTTTTCTCCAATTCTAGTCACATAATTTTAAAAAACTAAATTGAATTTAATCTCGTAGATGGTACGATAAAATAGGTTTTCAAAGTAAAAATGTCTCAAAAGATTGATTTGTTTTTATTTTAAAATTCAATGTGAAATTGACACCAATTAAATAAATTGGAGTTACTGATAAATATATTATCTAATTAAACTATAAAATCTATTTAATAAAAATTATAACATTATATTTTCATTAGATGAAAGATCAGTTTCAAACAAAAATTTAGTATTTTAAATTATTCATTAAAAAATGAAATTTAAAAAAAAACCTAAAAAATACCCCAAACCTAATTATAATGATCTAATTTAATATAATATGTTTATTTTAACATATTAAATAAATTAATGTGTAAAAATTCAGATATGAAATATGTTCTCTAATAAAGGTTTGTAAAAATACATTTTAAAATTATTGTTTTTTATATATGTTATTGAATTTATTCTTATCTCATATCTATAGAATCTATTGGATGATGATGAAAAAAATATTACTAAATATAAAAAATATATATTTCATTAATATCATTCAATAATTTTAACTTTTTTATTTTATTATTACAAAACACATTTTTGGAAATAAAGATAATATTATTTTCTTTCTATTCGATTGGGTTATACTTTAATTTTTAATTAATTGGCATGCTATTAATTCTTTTTACATATAATTAAACCATATATTTTTATATGTTCATTAATACTAATCATAGCCTCTAATTAAATTTCTAGATTAAATATAAATATATTAAATAATATATTATTGTTCAGTTGAAACTCGGTCTTGCATATAATTCAATCCATTGAAGAAACCCATTGTTTCTTCTCATGCACGTTAACTCACTATCACTTGTATTACAAACTAAAAATTATTTTGAATTTATTTAAAATATAAAATATATTAGTTATACATGGCCATTTATATTACTTTACATGCATGGTTCCTAATTTTTAATTTCTAGGTGTTAAAGTGTTTAAAATTTATTAAATTATGAATGCATGAATATTAATAGCTATATAAAATCAATCATTGTGGTAATAGATATGAGTTGTGCCTATGTCTTCTTCATTGAAGGTCACAGTCACAACATGATAAGTATTAGTCACTATGTAAATTGTGAAATGATATATGCATTCAATATAAGTTGTGTATCATCAAGAGAAATGAAAATGTAGTTCATTATCATGGGAAGATAATTAAGGAGAATAAATACCATAAATAGTTAATACTATTGGTTATTTTTATCCATGGGGAATGAAAAAAGTTATATAATAATAATAATAATTGAAATTTTTGTCGATCATCACTTGATTATCTGGTGAAATATGACATCACATTATGATCTCCTAAATAAATCATTTGGTTATACTAGATCATGTTATTCATTATAATATGAGTGGACCATTCAAATTACATATAATGAAATAGATCAAAATTCAATGAGTAATTAAAAAGGTTCATAGAGATGTGTGTGAATATAAATATAAGAAATATCCATTTATATGAAAAAATATTATGTGATTTCCATAGATTATTGTTGTAGGAATGAATGGATATTTTTCATTTCTGACAGCTCTTTGGTGTTCACATTAATTACACAATATTATAGGAAATATAGAAGGGTTATTAGATAGAACATTTTGATTTTACAAACCGATAATGGTACTAAATTAAAAAATAATTTTTATAGAATTATGATATCAAAATTAAGATAATGAACCATGTTTCCCCCGTGAGAAATACTAAAAACATTGTGTTGGATGAGAGAATAAATAATATCATAATCAATATATCTAGAATATTTATTATTTATCAGGGGATTACAAGATAAATTTTATGAGGAATCAGTTTTTACATATTCCTAGATATCTGAATAAGATTTTTTGTTCAAAAGATTGAAATACATCATACTCCCTCTAGTATGGATAGAAACAAGTATTGAAATAGTTTCAAATATTTGGATGTAAGATTCTTATTCTCTATAAGGTGAATCACATGGTGATTGAATACCATAATGATTAAGGAATATTCCATGTGTAATCTGAGAAAAAAAAAGCATAAAAATAAATCAATAAGAGGACAGAAAATTGGTTGAATAAAATGATGTAATTGTAGTAAAAAATGAATTGATTCATCAATCACATAATAAATAGTTTTCTAATGATATTGTTAAGGGTATCGATATGTTATTGTTTAAACATGTATAATGATGTTTCTAAAATGAATTAACATAATACAACAAGAAGAACCTAAATTTTTTCACCATGAAATAGGATAGGAGAGATAGGTTTAGTATATGAATGAAAATCTTGACAAAATTTAGAAGAATCAGGCATGATAGATTGTATTGAGGTTGTAAAAAGTCATTTAGTTTTTACAATGTGGGTATTCTTGAAGAAAATTAATGGTTATGGAATGGTAATTATAAAAGCATTAATAATTTCAAATGAAATTACTAGATCAAAGCAATAAATTAGGATGAGAAATTTTCACCAATTTAAATATTGGAGACCATTTTTTTAATCTTATCCATAGTAGGGAAATTAAGGGTCAATGTTTTACATATGGATTCCAAGTATAGAATTTTTAAATGGTATTGTAGAAGATAAATATTAGATAATTCTCTTAGATGGTATCCTAATTATTGAATTTGATAACATAGTTTTTCAAATAATGAATTCACTATATAGGTTTATCCAAGAACAAAGATCATGGTATTGAATACATGATAACATTTTAAGGAATATCGTATTTCATCTTGTTAGAGTTGATAATAATATATATGAAAACAATGAGAGTGATATAAGGAGGTTGGTTTTGGTGAGTATCAACAACAATATATTTATAGGATCAGATTAGTCATAATGTAAAACATATCATATTACTGATGAAAAGTGAGTTCAAAATATCAAATATTGTTGAACTGTCATTTTCTACTAGATTAGAGGGGATTACAAGAATGAATTGAACATTAATTTCTAAACCAAAATATTAAAAGGAATCTCTAATCTTATTTTAAATATATAATTCCAGTGACATAATATCTTTTTTTTACCCTGATGAAAAAAAATAATTAGAAGATGAGGGATAATCTATTCATGTCATACTAGACAAGAATATCATTGGCAGTATATTATCCTTAACAAAATCATTAACCTATATTATTAATCCCACATTCAATGTTTTGTAGTATCAATTAAATCATAATTAAACCCTTTTAATTATAATGAAATGTATACTGACTTATATTAAAAGAAATATGTTTTCTTTTTATAATGTGATAATCAAAAATAGTAAGAGGGTTAGATTGATTATTATTAAGGCCATTTAATTAAATGATATAAATTTAATGTTATATTGTGAATTCTACCTTGTCATATTGTGTATTTATTGTCTAAGAAATAAACATGACTAAATATCATTATGTATTGAAGAATTTTAACATAATCTGTCAAGTAAAACCTACACATATATATTTTTTATGAAGAAGAAACTTCAATAAATTGGAGATGAAATAAATTCTATTATTAGAATCTGTTGTGACAATTTAGGTTCTATAAATCATTTAAAAATAAATTACATCACTCATAGAAAAATAAAATTGAAATAAAGTGTCATTTTATCGAGGATAAGGTGAATAATTGGATTTTGAAATTTGAATTATATGCTTATGGAACTATAGGTTGAAGATATTTTAAAATCTTCCTCACCTAAATAGGCATTTTATTATCATAAACTAGATGTATGATTTATGAGGACTAAACACATGAGAATATTCTTTGATGTGGAACCCCCGCTATTTTTGGTGTAATGTGTTTTCCCAGTTTTACGGATATGTGTTTGATACCTTCATTAAGAATAAAAACAAGTGACCTTTGGGTTAAATTAAATAAGGAAATTTGTTTTTTATAAATAATGGAGAAGATTAGAGGGGTTATAGAAATCGATGGAGGGTTTCAAATATTACAATGATGAAGGAGTTCATTCAATGTTAATTGATCACAAATATTTTCTTATGAGGTTCATGTTAAACTTTATTTAATAGTGGGGATGAATAGTTGGTCTTCTCGAGTTTCCTAATCATATATTTGGAGATAATGAAATTTTTTAGATAAAAATATAGATATATAAAAAAGGGGATTTCATGAATGATGTAATTCATTAATGAATTTTTCATAATATTTTTTATTATCATCCCAATCATGGATCATGTTGGATTAAAGTATGTGTTGAAAAATCATTTACTATTATCTTGAATACTATGAATAGAATAATGGTAGAATATCAAATATTGAAACATGTTATCAAGAAATCTATATTTATTAATTAAATTTTTATTATAGGGTGAGGGTTTTCAATAAACCCAGAGATGGGTATTGTTGAGAAAAAATCACTAATGTGACATTCTAGTGTTTTTTAGTTGATTTTATTTACTGAAAAAGAAATATGATAAGGAAAACTCTAAATTTTCAAGATGATTTTTTCTATGTATGTTTACTATACATAATGAAAAAGGTATAGATGTTCAAAAAGTGGTTTATATAGTTTTACATATAAGGTGATAGTGTTTCCTAACATATAAAATGTATTTAGTGGCCCCAAATTTGATAAAAGTGAATTTTTTATGAAAAAAATAGACTTCCATTATTGTCTCATTGTAATATTGTGTATGATAGGAATTAATAAAAAATCTATTGTTTTAAGAAATTATATGAAAATTAATTATTTATTATATGATTATAGGATTTAAGAATATAAATTTTTATTGAAAATAATATTTTAAAAGAATTTCTTAAAAACAGAATTTCATAAAGAAGAATAATGAGTTATAAAAACATTTATAGGGAATGTGAATTTATTTTATGGGTATGAAACATCTATTAATAGGTGTATATCATCCAAGTTTGAGAAGAAAAATACTTAATGGTTATTGAATGGTTCGGAATTCAAGAAATATTTTTTCAAATTATTTGTTGATGCGAAGGACTCATAAGAACATTTGTTCAATGAAGAAATTCCATCATTAAATTTCAGTATGAAAATTTAAGATATTATAGATATATTTGAGAACCTATACAGGTTTCATTAATGTTTTAATGTTTTTAAATGAGTTTCAATGTATCATGAAATTTTAGAATTTTTTTCCATTAATGTGAAACATATTTATCCAACTAGAAATTAGCCAGAAATTATATGGAAGAGTACTATGCATGGAATGTATGAAATTTTATCTTCATGAAACACCAAATTGTGTCTAAAAATATTAATTCATTAGAATACAATACTAATCTTCTAAAGGAGTAGTGAGAGAACATCTGTTGAAAGAGTACTGAGCATTCAAATTGTGATTGGTAGTGATCTTTCTAGGATAGTGATTCTACTCCATAAATGTTATAGTAGTAGACAGTAATGGATTTGTAAAATATTCACGATTACTATATTTTCATCATGGTAATATCCCAATGAACATGAAACATGTAAAAATATAGTGTCTCATATATATTTTCATTTACTTTTATATAATTCTACTAGAATGGGATAGAAGAGTTTTTTTATAACAAAAAAGAAATTCTCAAATAGGAAGTTCTTTTAATACTTATCACCATAACCCCCCCCCTAAATGTATCTTACTAGGTTGAGAAAATACAATTATTTGGTTTTACATTGATATCTCGATGATATATCATATAAGTAAAGAATTAACATTATATCCCCTCGAATACACACTTTAGTGGCTTCGTTTTTGATAATTGTTATATCGATATTTTAATTATTTTTCAAAAATTTGGTTACATTTTAAGTAAATCATATCCTAATATTAATTCATTTAATATCATATTAAAAACTGGAATTATAAATAAGTCAATAATAATTTAATGTTATGTATATGATTATGAATTTGATAAAGGATATATATATATATATATATCTGTATATGTGTATTTATATTTTCAAATTTCAATTTTATATTTATAGAGTATACAGTGGATCATATCTCATCCAGGTGACCTCTCACCACACTACAAAAACATATAATTCTATTTCTACCACCATCAATGAATAATCTCTCCACTAATAACCACTATAAAGCATTGAACGTCAATGTAACACTGCTAGATTAATCTAAAATAGAAGGGATAATTTCATAGAAGCTCATGAGAGTGACAATTAATCTTTTTCGGAAGAATAAATGATCTATATAATGAATAATACAATTATATAATTCAAATGGAGGTTCAAATGATGTGGAATGATTTCACGGTCAAACGAAGGAGTTCATCGTTGAGAAAATGACTAAAATTAATTTTTGAGTGTTGTCTTGGACCTTTAAAATTTATTCTATGCATAAAAGAATGAAAGATACTAAAAAAGTCATGAAATGAAAAAAAACGAAGAAACAATGTTGTGGTCTTACTAAATGGTTATGATATATTTTATTATAGTGAGGATACATGTCAATAATCAAAAGGGTGACATGGTTGACCCACTACATAGATTCATGATGGGTAAAACATAGAGTGAAATGTTAGGGTGGATGAAATAATATTTTACTGGGAATTAAACATCTCAAAAGTACTATGAAAACTATTTATAAAGGATCACAGATTCATGAAAAATGAAAATTGAGATAATGAAAAAGATATATACAATGAAATGGAAAATGAAACACTTGAGTTAATGGGCCTACTCCATAGTCAAGGTAATCTAGAAAATCCAAACAAAATTATCATCATTGAAATAATGGATAATTATTGTGGGGATGTTAAAATTACTATCAAAATGTGGTAAATATATAAAACTGATATGACTACTTATGATACATCATCTCATGCATGTGAATAATTTTTATTGGGGGGTGATGTTTCCATAGTGTTTAATATCATGTACCAATGATTCAGAGGATACTGATGATTTGAAGTGGTCAGATATAATGATATATATGGACAAGAGATATTCAGAAACGATTAGATGTTAAATGGGAGTTATAAGGTGATTCATTGATGAATAAGTTTCTATAAATAAAGAGAGGATATTCTAGTAAATGTGTTTTAATTTATATGGTATTAGTTTGTTACAATCCGAAGGATGGTGTTGATGTATCGCTCATATGGGTAATATTTTATTTTTCATTTATTTTACTACCTCTCTACATAACATGTAATGGTAGTTATTTGGGTCAGGTTTTTATAATATATTGTATATTTTTATTATTTAGTTTTGTTTGTTTTTATTATTTTAGGTTGGGTTATTTCATTCATAGTTTATTTTATAACATTTCATTTGCTTTCTTATAATGCATGTCAAATGTGTTATTTTGGATTATTATGTGTGTCTAGATTTCCTTAATTGAATTCATTATGACGCTTTTCATTGAGTTTTAATGTAATTTTACTTTGAGTTTGTAAAAGTGATACTTCGACCATTTCCATTTGTGTTCATATATATTTTATTCCTAAATTGTTTTTTGGGTTACCCAAGTATTTGTTTTCTAAAGTACCATTACCATGGAAAAAATGTGAAAATTTATGGTAGAGAATATCTACATGGAATATGGAATTAAGTATTAATAAATTACAATATATTTATGTTTATCATAAATTTACTCCCCAAATTTTCATTACATGATTTTAGATTTAAAAATTTCAGTACTCTCAATACATCTATTTTTTTTATTACATAGTCTATAGTAGTTTTTATTCCATGTAGTTGTTATTTCTTCACTAATGAATTTTGAAGTGTCCAAGTCCATGTGGATTCACCCACAATATTCATTAGCTAAAATACACATGTAGTTAGTATGTTGGTTGTTTTTGAAAATTAAATTCGATTTTAGTTCAGAAAAATTATGTAAGGAATTGTTATATCTCGATAAAGGTTCTGGTGTCAATTATGTGGGTTCTGTATTAATATTGCTTCATTTTTTTAGAACATTCATTTTCCAAATAACCATTTTTTTCAGATAGGATTTTTATTATATTCTACTTGAGGTTGTGTTTAATTTTAATTTTAAGAAAAAAAATTAAATCCCATAAAAATGGATATTCATCTTTAACATATCCCATAACTCTTTGATATATATTCATGGAAGATTAATATGTGATGATATGATAGAAACATTCAATCTGGGTATCCGTAACAACATCCATCCTTGAACGACATAATAAAAATCATAGGATGGGTGTTCAATGGGAGAATTATAAAATTGTAGAGGATGGGAAATTAGTTTAAAAAATCAATAAAAGATCCAATGGAGGAATAAAAATATTACAAAAAAATTAAGGAGTAATATATGAGTAATGTTGATATTGAGGTTGAATCTGAGGAGTGTTCATTGGAGGATTTTGAATCAAATTTATCTAAAGGCGTAACCCACACAAAACATAGTGAGGTAGAAGATGATGATGAACAGGATATATAAGAAGAATATATAGAGTATGATAAATGTACATATGATTTAATATGTATTTTACTTTAATATATACTATAGTATCATGATGAAATTAAAAGGATGAAAAATTCAATAAGGTGATTTCCAAAAATTCAATAAACCAAGTCTTACTTATAACATCCATAAAACTATCATGATTTTGGTTTCCTTATAAAAGATCCATATAACAAGAAAAATAGTCAAAAACAATGAGGAGAATAATATTGAATCATTGTAAACTATTGTTTTTGAATATCATGAAAAATTATATCCACAAGAAGGGGTAAAATAAAAATGGTAAGAAGTTTTAATACATAAGGAACATAATTCTCAATATACATGGTTTTTCATAACATGGTTTATTGATTATCATTTTATTAAAATGTTTTTAAAAAAGAAAATATCTGAACCAGATTCTACTCAAATCCAGTAGTGGGTCAATATTAAATGGTTACCTATGCATTTTATCTATGTTTTTGATATAATATGGTAATGTTAAGGATAATAATGATAAAAATGTAATTGTGATATTAATCCCAATTTTATATTTGATTCATAATAGTACATTCTAGTAAATTTGATCAGAATTTAATTTATATTATAGTTTCATTCCAACATTATCTCCTTAAGGTTAAGGTAATAGAGGTTTAACATTCCCATAGATACTTAGTGTTGAAGGATCATGAGTAATGACACAAGAAAAATGTAGATAGATAAAATAAAATTAAATATTTATGTTAAAAGTTGAGTAAGTTATAGTTTTACTATTTGTTTTGACTCCCTTATATTCTAGTCAATCATATTTTCTGACTTTTAATGGAAAATGTACATTACCCACACTTTGATACATGATAAACTTTTTATATATTATTTTAAAATTATTTAGGTACCCCATGATGTGATGTTTTAAATTTAAATTTTAATAAACTTTAGTGAGTAATATGGGAAATAAATGATTAGAGATAAACATTTGTGTATTGTGTTTACAAATCATGATTTAAAGAGACTAGTTTATCAACGTTGATGCAATTTACATTAAATTTAAAATTAATTGAAATTATGATGTTCATGCTGATAAATTTATTTATTTATATTTAATTTTATGAGTTATTATCATCTATATCATTATTTTTCATTTGAGATGTGATATTAATAAAATTTTTTTGTATTCATTCTTTTATACATTTCTTTAGAGATGGTTCAATACAGTATACCTTCTAGAACTCACATTGGAATGATTTCAAATATTAGTTCCTAAATATTAAATCATTATATGATTGAGGTATTTATATTATTAATACTATTATATTCGATACCGACCATACAATAGTATCGTATTTTATACACTAGAAAGACATGAATAACCATGATAGAGAAAAGACACATTAAAGCCAAATTTATCCATTTATTCCCTTAATCATTTTTTCCATCATTATTAGTGGGAAAAGTGTAGGGGGTAGATGAATTTAGTAGAAAATATTTTTTTTAATTTGTGGAAAATAAGATTGGTTATTTCATCAGGTTTTGGTAAAGGGTGATCATTGTCATCCATTATTCTTCATTATATTTTCCTCTTGATAAAAATTATAATAGTAGTGAAAAATGGGCCATATATATGGAGGTTAATAAATAAAAAAAATTTGAAAAAATATTATTGTTTGATTGTTGTTGGAAATTTGATTTCATATGTAAAATGATCCAGATTTAGAGTTTGAAAATAATATTTGATTGCATGTATGACACAAAACACCAAGAGAATAACCGAATATAATATCCAAAAACATTAAAATATATTTTATATTTTAAATAATATCAAACTATTATTTATCCTACGATGTACATCATTGTTAGTTAGTGTGATACACATGAAAGAATTAGTTTCTCAAATTTCTTTCATTATACATAAGATTGAGTTTTACCGAACAAAAATATATTAATAAAATAGGATTATATAATATAATAAGTCTTATCATGGTATTTAATTATATTTTTTGAATTTTATTAAAAAAACTATATAAATATATTGTTTAAAAAAATATAAAATGAATTCATTTTTTACAATTCAATTACAATTGAATATACGAACCAATCAAATAAAAAGGGAATATTTCTATCTCTATGATCAAAAGGATTTTTTATACTAATAAATTAAATTAATTACATTAAATGAGTGATTTTATTTTAATATATATATTATATACTTGATAATATGTTTTTTATAATCATCCAATGGTTTTGATAGACATAATATAATAACAAACCCAATATTACCCAAAAAAATATTTATTAGGGAACTTTTCAGACCTTTTAATGGAGAACCTATATTGAATCTAATTTGTTGAACATTTAGAAATATTATATTCCAAAATAAAAAAAATTGAATTAGAAAAATAATATATGGGTTAGAGTGAATTTATGGTATTTCTCTATGATGCTTAATTTCTAAATGAATAGTGAAAAATATTAAATTTTAATTCAAACTACTTCTCATCTAATATATTTGTAAGTATATATTATATTTTAAAAAGGTTATAAAGTTTAATTAAATAAATTTTTTATTAATTAATCTAATTTATTTCATCAAAATAAATTTCCTAATAAATTTGGATATAAAATCATAGAAATGTTTTGAACATTTTTCTTTAAAAACCCGCATTTTTTCCCAGCAATGGGATTAGATTAATATTAATTTCAGCCACTCATGAAATTGAAATTTTGAAAATATTATTCCATACATAGGTAAATCATCATTTATATGGTCTAATATGTTAAAAATAATGTTTTAATAACAATATTAGTGAATGTGAATAAATTAATTACAACTATTAAGGTGAAATTATGCATAAGAGGAGACTAAATATTAATCTTAATGCCCAAAATGACCTATACACTTATCCAAATTCCATTATCTGGGTATATTTCAAACCTATACTCCATTTTATCTATTGGTTCCATTATTTTACCAACATTAAATGGTAAAAACATGGGTTTAATAACCTTATCAAATTTTTACAAGAGTGTCACTCCTCTACTATTGAAAGGAACTCAATCCTTCCACTTCATAAAACCACTCAAACAACTTTGGATCAACCAAACTATACAACAAAAATAACTCTCTAAAACTACAAATCATCCTATAAGCCTTGGTGTGGTAATAAATACTTTAAAGGAATCCTTTTTTTGAAAACCCAATGGATTTCCCCAATTAAGATATAACATCCTTCCTTAAGATCTTCAGTTTTATTTCTTTCACCACTATTTAAATTATTATTATTCCATTATTAAGTAACCAAATTATTATACTCAAAATAATGGGATTTTATTATGTTAAGGGTCTGACATAATTATAAATAAAATTCCATATAATGTTAAACAAACATATAGTTAACATGTACGGTGAACTCCAACCTCACGAAATAATGATTTTTTGTTTTTCCTTTACCACATCTCATGGATGGGGGTTATGATGGAAAATACATTTATATATTTTATATGTGATTTTTATAATTTTTTCTATTTCTTTAATTCTATTATTACATATAACTTTATGTACTCTATTTTTTGGGAATATGATAACATCATTTGTGGAATTGTGGACTAGCGCCCCCTCAATGTGATTTGATTCGTTCACAGTATATATAGGTTATATAAAATATTTTTTACTAAAAATACATAAAATATATGACATAGATATTATAAATTAATTATAATATTTATATATATGATTTCATTTTCATTCCATTAATATGAGACCTAAATGAAAGTAGCATTCATGTGTACCTGCGTCCAACTGTCTCTCAGAATGGCGCATTTCATTTTTTGTATCCAAATATTATTTATTATTATAAATAAATATATAATGAATATATATTATATTTAAATATACTTTTACCTTATATATATGATGAAACCATGATAGGAACAACAAATAACACGTTAAAATAGACACGCCAAACTAGTCAATTAACACCAAAATAGTAAAAATGATGAAATATTGTTATCAAACGGATAATAAGATTTTATAAGAAGATAATATATGATATTATAAAAAATAATATGGTCTTTTAATAAGTTATAAATACTGTTAAAACATTTATACATAGTTTATAGTACTTTCTCCTGAAAAGAAAACACAATATAAGAGATTTCATCTCAATTTAAATTCCATTGTATGTTATTTGTTGTTATGTACCTAGTTTATATTATATGTTTTCGATGGTGTATACGATTCCTATTTAATTTTTATATATTGAATCTATTTATTCTATTGATATTATATGTTTCATTTAATATAATTCATTCTTGGATATTATGATTCAAATGTTTCAAAGTGGTATGTGACACATTGGAATATTTAAATATTATTCTCCTCAAGAATGTTTATAATGATTATATTTGAAATGTCACTTTTTTTGTGATTTATAAAATTTCCTTGAAATAACCACATTATTGTTGTGTAACTAATTTATTTTATATGGTCTACATTCTAAAACATTGTCTTATAATATTCGGATTTATTTATTCCTCATAATATTTTGTGTTGCAATTTGAATTATTTCTTATATGGGGATTTGAGTCAAAAGATACCAAGAGGAAAAGAATTTCATAATCAAATTTATTTTCATTTGGATTAATTAATTCATAATTTTCATTAATATTTTAATATATTTTATACATTCAAATTGAATATATATTTACATATTTTTACTTATATATATGGATTTAACGTTGAAACACATAATATACTCATTTATTGATTCTCACTCAAAGAGTATACTATTTTCAATGGTTTACATTACAATATAATTTTTTAAATATTGATTACAAGTTAATTTTTTTCAAATTATATTATTTTATCATTATCTAGAAAACCCATTGATTTTATTCTCCTCTAGTTTTACATGAACTTGTTTAAGTATTACTACCAATATTACACTATTTGGTACTCAAAATATTTTTGAAAATGTTTTTAAGAAAACCTGACTTCATTTCCCTCTTTAGACAGATAACCTATCTTTTTCTAAATATATTATTTTATTAAAATATTTTCATAACATTTTTTAAACTTTTAAAAATTCTATAGTAAATACATTTTTTTATTTTATACTTATTTTTAAATAACTCTCATTTTTAATTTCCAAACAAGGAAATGTTCAAACCATTTCCCTTTTAAGATGAATGTTATTTTTAACATATACTATTTGTCTAGATTTACCCAAAATCATTTCATTGAAGCTGTATTTTCATGATTAAATGTTTATTTTTTTAATAATAATGTTTTCAAAAGTGATTTACCAAGAAAATGTTTTTCATAAAAATTTCAGAACACAAGTATATTTTCATCAGGAATGTTTTTTAAAGACCCTTTTATAATATTTATATTAATTAGTTAAAACCCTTTATTTTTACTTTACATGTGAAATTATGTATTGATACAACAATTATTATTTCTATATATGGTTTATGATTTATTTTTCCAGGTAGAGTACTAGAATTTACTTCCTTGATTAATTTTAGTACCCTTGAAATATTCAGTTTCCTATTATCATTTGATATTTAATTTCCCTTAAATATCCATATAATTTTTTATGGATATATTAATTTCCTGAACCATATAATATTTCTCATACAATTCTTATATTGAAATTTATTTTTTTATTTTTAAAAATATTGATAAATACATATCCTTTTTGAAATACATATATTTGATATGGAATATTGATTTTTCAAAATGGGAAATACATGGGACATGAAATACAATGGTTGGGGACCATTTAAGCAAAGCCCTAAAATTTGAGGAATAATAAATTAAATCCAAACGATGCATCAGTAGTCTCATGATTTTAATTATTTACAAAACATTGATGGGTTTCTACCCAATATTCTAAACCATCTCGTAAAAGGTATTGATGATAATGGTTTTGTATACCTAGGAAACATGGAATACAATAATTAAGTATTTTCCTCATTTAGTTACAGATATTATTTATCCATGAAATTTTTTATTGACATACATATATATACATTTCATTTTCAGTTCATTCATTAAATAGAATGTGTTCCAATTTCATACCACCCCATATTGACTTTGTCTTATCTTGTTATTTGAATGGAATGTGGTTCCTATTATTAAAATGCCATATCTATTATGAACTCCATTCTTATTTTTTTTAATACACGGTATATGTGTTTAGTGATATACAATACCATAATTATTATTCTCACTAATAACTTATTACCTCTACTATATGTTAACCTTACAGAGAATTTGATCTCACATTTATTATGTTTTGTTCCCCTTAGATTCAAAGAAGTGTATTATAAAATATATATACAAATATGATATATAAAATAATTTTAACCTTGAAAGAAAAAAAAATGTTTTAATTATTTTATTAATTTGAAATACAAGACTTAAATATGTATCTGCTTGACCATGACTAAAAAAATATTTAGTCCTTCTTGATTTGATTCTATTTATTCATATCAATGTAATTTTAGTAAACCTCATATCTAGTCCCTCTAGGGTTGTGTTTCTACATTTGGTATTATTGGAAGTTTAGTAGAATCCTTGGGAAATAGATTTATTAAAAAATATATTAGAGAACATAGGATGAGGTATAATTTGAGGATTTGTGTATAAAATCATCATAATGTTTCAGTTTTATATAGGTATTGTGGTTTTCTATTAAATATATCCTTATATAGATACTAAAACTATACATTTTTTTATATTATCTTACCTAGGAGTAAGAACCGTGACACGGTGTGTCTGGCAAGAATTGGTGTAACTGAGAATAAGGCAACAAGCCTTACTATGCACCTGGTTTGACTCAGCCATGGGGTGTGCTTAGGATAATTCACATTTTCATTAAAAACCATAATGATGGATTTGAATAGATAATGAAAATAAATAACCTAGATTAAACCATATTTTTTTAGATTGAATATAATATGTCAGTAATTATAAATCCTATAGCTGATATTATTGATAAACCCTAGACCATGGACCTATGTGGGAAAAAATGGATTTCGTATTTATGCATTAGGGATGTATTGAAAACTATAAGATATTATGTGGTTAAATTACAAGTATATACATAATATATATTTAATAAATTATATTAATTTCATTTTAGAAAAAGGATAGCTTGTATGTTGGGTGACAAATAATCATGTCTGGAATGTTTGTAGGTCGTTAACACATGACCAAACGAGAATGAGGGTTTCACAACACCCACTAACCTATGCACTGTCTTTGTTAATATGTCCTTGTTTTTTGTTAAAAAATTTGATGAATAAATAATAATGATAAACTATTAATGTTTAATTATAAGATTAGAGATTAGTTTCTAAACCAAATTGACTTTTGAGAAAATTTATAGACAAATAGATAAAATTTTCACTACATTATAGGTCTTATGATCTGTAGAATTATTATTTTAGTACTTCTGAAATCAAAGATAATTTTTTATATCAATTTCCTAATGTAATGGATAAATTCGAATTTTTTGAAGAAAACACAGAGGATGAAAGTTTGTTTATAGAAATATTTTAAGTTATTATATTTCATTATATTCGTATATAGTAATAGAGTGAATTAACATTAGTAAAATTATTGATAAAAATGTTTTATTATAATACCATTATTTTTATTGAACCGATAGTATTCTAAATAATCACATATTTATGGATTTGAGGAAATAAATATTCCATTGATCATTAAATTGTGTATGATTGATGACCTTAATCACTTTATATAAATATTTACTCTTTTTCTCCAAGTACATATCAGGACATGCAACTGATGTTACCTTACATAGAGACCTAGTTATATGTTATTCCAAGAGACCATTGTACATCCCATTCTATTTTTTCTAGAGGATTTCATAAAAATCATTATAATGATGTGGAATTTAAAAAATAGGATATATAATAAAATTACCATGATCAAGTTGAAATTGAGAGGATGAAATTTAATTATGATGGGGAGAATGAAACACCCAAAAAATATAAAGTTTGAACACTGAATTCGATGGTGTGTATGACACGCAACACCAAACTTATATGGGATTATAATATCAAGAGAATAATAAATATATTTACTATAAAAAATAAAGTAAATCATAAATATTTTCTACGTTACAGTATATAATGAGTTATAATGTGACAAACACAACAACAAGTTTCTCCTATGGATTGTGTTACTCACAAGACCAAGTTTTACCAAACAACAACATATTATTAAAATATTATTATTTAATATCATAAGAGATAAAATAACCACTAAATTATATGTAATAAATATTTTTAAATAATTTATTAAAATATTTTCTTTAAAAAAATATAAAATGAATTCAATGGTTGCAAATTTATTGTAAGTGAATATAAAAACCAATTTAATATAATAAAAATATTTCTATTATTAGGCCCACAAAACTATTTTATCATAACAAATTAAATTTATTAAAATTAGTTTGTAATATTAATATATTATATATAATATGTATCCAATAAAATATTTTTGATAATCATCAAATAGATTCAATAGATAATGGATTTTATCCAACCCAATATTTCATATTAAAACATATATTTTTATTATTGGACTTTTACCACCATTTAAGGGAGAACCTATTTTAATCAAATTTTGGGAACTTTTATAAATCTTATAATTTAAAATATACTTAATATTTTAAATATAAAAATTTAAATTATGTTAGTGTAACATTTTTGGTATTTTTTGATGATGTTTTATTTTTTAATGAATAGTGAAAATAGGAAATTTGTACTCAAAATGTCATTTTAATCTAATTTATTTATAAGTTTATATTATATTTAAAAATACATTTAAAATTAAATTAGATCCATTAGTTCTTAATTAATATAATTCAGGACATTTGAGTAAATTTTTCTATGAAAGTGTACACAAAAACGTAGCCATCTTTTGAACATTTTTACATTAAAACCCTGCATTGATGTCTAGTATGTGGGATTAAATTTAAATAACATTATTCCAATAATGTTATTGGTATTTGGGGAAATGGGTTCCATAACAACAATAATAATAATTTATAATTACTAATAAAATTAAAATTCTTTATTGGAAAAAAATATTAGTGAATGTGATCAAAACTAATTACTATAATTAAGTTGAAATTAATCATAATATGGGACGAAACCAAAAATTTAGGGGGAAAATGAACAAAAAACATGTCCAAAATCCGTTTTATATAAATATTTCGATCCTAACATCACTTTTATCATCGTTTTACATTATTTTACCCACATTAAATGGGAAAAATGTTGGAGGAATTACATTTTCTTAAATTTAGAAGATTGACACTCCTCTACTATAGACTGGCAATCAATCCTCCCATATCTGAACACCTCTCCTGACAATTTGAATCAAACAATACCTACTTTTATAGCTGATAAACATAACAACACTTAATCTAAAAGCCTGACCATTTTCAGAAAACCCATCCAAGGATTCCATATGGTGAGAACAAATAATATTTACCTGATTATGAGGTAACATCCTTTTTCAAGATATTTATATTTATTTCTTCCTCAACTCTTGAAATTAGTATTATCCCATGATTATATAAAGAAAATGTATCATAAAAATACATAGAAGATTTTATGTTAAGGTTTTAACCTACACATAGAAAAACATCCATATGTTGGGTAACATACATATAGTTTTTTTGTACAATGAACTTTGATCTCCATAAACAATGATTGTTAATTTTTTCTTTTTCCAGCTCCCATGGTTGGAAATTATGATTTAAAATATATTTTTTATGAAATATATGACATTTATAATATATTTATATTTTTGAAATAATTTTATAACACATATTTTTATTCTCTCTATTTTATGGGATTACGATAACTTCGTTTGTGGATATGTGGATATCTGCCCCTTAATGTGATGTGATTCATTCAAACAATACATGGAATGTATAAAAGAAGGGTTTCATAAAAATATTTAACCTATATAACTAAGATGTGATAATGTAAATATAATATAAATATATACCATTTTCTATTCCCTTAATACTGAAAATAAATGAATGTCATGTTTATGCGTAAGTATAACCCACCGTCTCCACGAATAGTGCATTCCATTTCTTATCTCCAAATATTATTGATTACTCTAAAAGTATTTATATTTAATATATATATATATAATATTTATATCATGTTTAGATTCCTTAAATGCTGAAACCATGACTGGAATAACAAATTTCAAGTTAAAACATACTCAACAAACGTAGCAATTAGCACTTGAAATAGTGAAAATAATGAATTATTTTTATCAAATGGGTAATAAGAGATTATAAAAATATAATATATAATATAATAAACACAAATATAGTTATTTAATAAGTTATTATTTCTCTAAAGAAACTATACTCCATTTTCAAGACCGTTTAGCAAAAAAGGAAACATAAGGTAAGAGATTTTATCTCAATTTACATTCTATTGAGGCTTATTTGTTGTTTCAAACATAGTTTATGTTCTATGGTTTATGTACTAAATTTTTATATGTTATTTAATTAATCTATTTATTATCATGACATTAAATGTTTCATTTTATGATTTTCACTCATGAATATTATTATTCTAATGTTTCAAAGTGTCACGTGATACTTTGGAATGTGTAAATATTATTCTAAAGAAGAATTTATTTAATGATTGTCTTTGTAATATCACAATAGTTTTGTGAATATTAACATTATACATAAATAATCCATTTATTTGTTTCACCTAATTTTATATAGATGATTTACGTACTGCTGCACTAATTTATAATATCATGATTTATTCCTTCTTCATGATATTTTGATTTTCAGTTTCAATTATTTCATATAAGAGGATTGGCTAAAAAGAGACCAAGTTGAAAAAAATTTCACAACCAAATTTTATTTCATTGGGTTACATTAGTATCTCATTGTTTCAAATATTCTATGATTTTTTGTATAATTAATTTGACTATCTATTGATGTATTTCCACTTATAATTTTGGATTTACAGTTAATATATAATATATAATCCTTAATTGATTATCACTCTAACATAATAATATTTTAAAGGGTTCACATTATAATTTAATATTTTTTGCGATTATTTACATATGATTTTATATAATAGTAATTTATCAAAAAAAATTCAAATAAAACCTTTCATTTTTTTCCAATGATTATTCATGACTTTTTTAAAGTATTATTACTATTTTCCCACTCTTTAGTACTCCAATTAATTCAAAAAATTTATTTAATAAAACAAAACATCATTTATAACTTTATTCCAAGAACCAATTTCTTTTTAAAAATAATTTTTTTAAAAAATTTTCAAAAAAAATTTATCCATTTCAAATTTTTTTATTAAAGTCATTTTTACACTTTTTTTTATTTACCCATGAACTGATAAAAATTTTATTATCAAATCTCGAACAATTCATTTTCTAAATTTCTACCATGAAAAAATGATTTTTCTATTTACCTCATATGACATATATGGATGTAACTGCCATCATTTATTTAATGTTATCATTACATGTTTTATTAGTTACATTTAAAAAATATGTTTTCACATGTTATTTTCAGTGAAAATATTTTTCAAATTTTTTTTAAAAAACAATTGGAAATTTTCTTCAAGAATGTTTTTGGAATATTTTTTTTTCATATTTTATTCATCTATAGAATCAACCCTATAATTTTACTCCACATGGGATCCATTTTTTTCATTTTATCATAATTATTTCTCTAAATGGTTTATGATTGATTTTTCCATGTATAGTATTGTAACTCATATATTTGATTCCTTTTAGTCCACTTAAAATATTCAAATTACTTTTTTAATTTGAATTTGAATTTTCCCTAGATATCCCTATCAATTTTTATGGATATGATTATTTTATGAAGTGTATTGCATTTTACATATAGTGTTTATAGTGAATGTTATTTGTTTGTTTTGGAAAATATTCATAAATATGTAAAAAAAATTCAATATGAATATTTGATAATGAATATTTATTATTTGATATGAGGAATACCTAGGATATTAAAAAAACATTTTCAGACCATTTATGGAAAGCCCTATGGGTTAGGTACTAGTTAATGATTCCCCCCTGATGCGTCGGTAGTCTCGTAAGAAAAATTAACTTTACAAATTATATGGATTTATACACAATATACTAAACCGTCTAGTGAAAGGTCTTTATAATAATGGTTCCATGTACCATGAAAACTTGGTGTCCAATATATAATAATTTCCTTCATTTATATTAATGTATTATTCATCTATTAGAATTTGCATCAAAAAACTTATGTATACCTTTATTTTTAGATCATTGATTATATGTATTTTGTTTGAGTTTCATACAATTCTTTATCTTGTTTTTATTATCTAGTTATTTAAATGGAATATGTTTCCATTTGTTATATTTCCATATTTTTTTATTCACATCATTATCAGTTTATTGTTTACATGGGTTACGTGTCCAGTTATTTACCGTACCATCATTATTTTCCTCGTTTACTTGTTATAAATTCCACTATACATTACCATTACTAATAATTTGAGCTCACCCATATTATGTTTAGTTTTATACAAAATCTATAAAGCATACTATAAAATATGTGCATGGATAGACTAGATGGAATAAAGATATCCTAGAGAGAAAAAATTATTATGTAATTAGTGTACTCATTTTTTATACAAGACTCGTGTATGTTAGTAGTTTACCAAGACTACAAAACACTTTGGTTCTTTAGTATTTTCTTCCTTTTAATATTGACAATGTAATATTATTATACAATGGCTCTAGGAAATCTAGGGCTGGGTCGCTACATCAAAAATGCCTCAAGTTCAATTTCAAAAAAAAATATTGAAAAATTATTTTCTAAAATGATGAAATTAAATAATTTGAGGAAAAAAATATATTCTATTCATTTAGTATGTCTTATTTTATTAATAAACTTATATTCAAGTGTGTAATTATGAGATATACCATATTAAAGATGGTAGTTTTCAAAATAATATTTTGATTATCATCCGTAATACATTTCCATCAATCCACATTTTGAGAATACATTTTATAACATCAATAATTACATATTAATTAACCGTAGAGTCATTTGATCCTTTGATAAGCCCACCTGATTAGTGTTCACCATTTTCATTAAAAAATCATTTGAGATCGAGCGATATCATATAGACATTTACAACTATTAAGGGTTATGGGAAAATATTTATTTTATTTTTCACAAATAGTGATGAGAAGAAAGTAATATATATATATATATATCACAATTGGTATGAATTATAATAAAAAATTTATATATTAAAATTATAGTTTAGAGAAGCACTGTAATTTTATAATGGGAATGGTAAAATACATGATTAACTGAGATTCATTGAAAAGTATATATATATATATATATTATTTGGTAAATCATGGAAATTTATTCTCCACAATGATAATTATTTGGTTTTTTAATTGAGATGTTTAAATATTGATAACCTAGTTTCCATTATAATTTTATTTGACATTATATACTTCAGAAAAATAAAGTGTTAAGTGTGTGGTAACATTTTGTCTATGTTTTCATGTATAATTTTCTGATTATAAATATAAAATATTATTAATTACCTTGTAATTTATACAAAATTTAAAATTCATTTACTATTTTATTAGTTGTCCTCATTTTAAAAGGAATTTTAGGGAAAATGTGTTAAATGTTTTGAGTATGAATTTTATAATATAAATATATAAGTATTTATTTTATTGAGAAATGTATAATAATTTAAAGGGTAAAAAAATCTAATATCTAATCCAAGTGACCTTGTTCAACCATAAAACACTCAAAAATTTCATCTTCTTTGCCACCCAAACATGATCTCATGTCTAAAAACCATTGCGATTCTCAAAAACACCATTGTACAATACTAGATCCTGAAGAGACCCACTTGAGGTTTACTAAATTCCATGAATTCTTAGTATAGAAACAATAAATCCATGTGGATGAATAAATGATCATTATACTAAGGAATCCAACTACATGTATGAAAATTGACTGTCTATTGATGTAGATTGAATATATGGTCAAACATAAGAGTTCAAGGGTGAAAGAGTGATTGAACTAAAACATTTAGAATATATATGGATATGGTATTCCACATTTTTTAATAAAGTAATAAATAATAATAAAAGCTATCAGAAATTTTCAAAAAATGATTTAATGACTTTTATAACCTATGAAAAGGTAGAGATAACTAATAATATCAAGGTTATAAGTGGATATACACAATGGTTAAATGGTTGAGACATTTCATGAAATAATGATTGAAAAAAGGAGTGAATTCAAACATAGGTTGAAACATTAGATTATTCAACAATATACACCTCAGAAAACGTTTGAAAATGGCATGGAAATGATCATTAATTCACCCAAAATATCAATTAATGAGAATAATTAATGTGTATATTTGAAATAACCATTGAAAATTATAAGGTATAGGTCCTATTCCATGGCCACAATAAATCGATAGATGAAATTCAACATCATTTTATTTTGAAAGAAATAATGTAAAAATAATTTGTGGAGTTTTAACCAAGGTTCTCAACACGAAAAATGATATAAAAAAATTTGAATGTTATAACTTCCTCATATCATGAATATGATGAAGATATATTGGAGGGGTCAAAAAATATTTTCATGAATCATGATATAATATATGTATAATGAGGATGATATAGAAGATGTACACATGGGGAATATAAATATACATATGGTGAAGTCGTAGATTGAATATATAAGAAAAATAACTATACATATAAGTATATGTATTGATAGATAACTTTTTATATATATGTAAGAGGTACTGATGAAATGGTATTGAATTCATAGTCGTCTTCATTAGCTACATTCTGATAGAGGATACTATTGAAGACCCTTGGGGGTGATCTTTTCATGTACATTAACATGTATTCCTATTATGGATAACATGACATAGTTGTATTGTTTTTCTAGGTTATAAAATGTATACAATATTCTTGAAATTCAATTACCTTTGTTTTTATTATTTTTTTATGGATTATCACCTTCATACATTATTATTTCTCAATTATTTTACTTTTTTATAATTCATTAAAAGTGTGTTAGTGTGGGTTCATAAGTGGATCCAAATATCATTTAGTTGATTAAGAGTTTTCATTATTCATTAATGCTTAAAACTATATTACTAGGATTTATAGAGTGTGAGAATTAATCAATTACTATTCTTCTTGTTTTACATTATATATTTATATATGATTCATGGTTACTCACCATTGAGTGATTGAAAGTACCATGACCATTGATAAAAGGATATATTGATGTGTGGAGGGTGTCTACCCAAACCAAGGGATTCAATAAGACCCAATTCCTAAAACATCATGTTTATATATCATGAATTCTCTTATAAATTAATTCATAAACCAAAAAATGAAGAATCAACCATTCTCATTCATCAAGTTTATTATAATCTTTAATATTATTAAGTTTCCATTTAATGTATTTGTTTGGTCATATTATTGAGTTCAAGATTCTACTAGTCTTTATGGGTTTGATCAAGGAATTCGTTCTTTCTAATACACATGTAGGTAGTTAATATGTTTCATAAGAAATAATTATTTATAAATTAGTTCAGATGTGGGAAGTAAAAACACCATGTTTCCCAAAAAAATATTCTGATATAAATTATATTAAAACAAATTTATTTTTACATGCTTATCACTAAACTAGCTGGATTTCGGTACCAGGTAATTAACATAGCATTCCACTTCCATCTAAAAAATTTGATTTGAAGTTATGGTTTCTATCACATTGGTAGTTTTTGATAACACTATTTAATATAATGTGTATTAAAATATATCAATATAACACTATGTTTTCAATGAATTCCTTGGATTCATTATATTATAAGGATATTATTATTTTTCATTTCTATAATACACATCTATCAATGAGATGGCCAAAAAACAATCCATTGTATCGATTAGTATCATTGTGCTCATGATAATGAAATAGTCCTTTATTAATTTTTGATTAACACCTCCAATATTAATATAACCCATGGTTTTCTCATTATAATTTATAATGTGCTCAATTCTTGGAAATCAATTTTATATATTGATATTATTAAATGAAATCTTATATGATCATATAATAGTCTATGGATGAAACTTTGGCGGTATAAGCTAGAATCATTCTCCTCGATAACTACATATAAGATTGGAATTTTTCTTGAATACCAAAGAGGTTGATAGTTACCTAGGTATCTAATAACGGTATCCAAGTGTAACAAGATGAGAAAATATCTCAATGTCATTGAAATAAAGATATGTGATATTATTCTTCTTATAAGGTTTTTTCCATACTAATTAGTGTTGGATGTATGTTTTATTTTATAACTAAATCCACCTATTAATGTTTATTGAAACTTGATGGGATGAAATACTTTAATGATGTGAGAGAATAAGTGATAACTTCTTACTCAAAATTATTTGATGGTGTTGGAATTGTTCAATGAGATTTAGTATATTTCATTAAGCATAATTGTTTTCATTGGGATCATACCAAACTAAGGAGTGTGAGGGATATTCAAGCATAAGTGGAAACATATGAGTAGAGTATAAAGTTATCAGACTCAATATTTTTATCTATTGATTCATATTTATTCATTAATATGGTCTAGGTTGGGCCAAAAATGTATCAGTTTTAATAGCCTTGTATAGAGACTACAAACTCATGTCTAATATAGAGTGTTTTGTGACCTATCATGCCCATCTATATAGACCAGATAATGCTGACTAGATATTTGATGTCCATAATAATACCAGGGGAGACTATACCTTCTTATAATAGTAAAAAAATAGTGTAAATATATAAAATAAATCCTTAATCAATAATCAAATTTTTTTAAAATAATAACATATCCATGATATAAAAATCAATGATAAATCACATAATCATATGTCCCAACTGATCGCCGACCTGGATAATCACATATACAATGTCAATAATTAAATAAAAACACAATTAGTTTATACTACTATCAATGATCCTCATCTAGAAAATCAATATGTATATCTACCTCGATCATCCAATACCGGGTGTATACCCTAACTAAATCATCAATCATAAGGTCTTCTCGGGTACAAAAATTTTTAGTTTACCTGAGAAGGGTGTGAGTAAAAGCCAATAAGATACCACCAAATGGGTCCCTAAATAACTTGTAATGTATTTTATTCACATGTGAAGTAATCCTAATAATAAATAAATTTGGTTGTTTTTTATAATAATAAACATCAATCCTCATGTTTTATAATGACACCTGAGTTTGATCACAAATATATAGGCTAGTGCTATACATATATGAACATAATACAAATTATTAAGCAATGAATGATTCCCCACACATGAAGAAATTTTCACAAAATATACATATTTGTTTATAAAGAACCCCATCCATATTATCATAAGGTTAAATAAAAACCCTCATATAACTCCAATATATACCATATTGGTTGGAATTTCACCACAACCATATATCTTATAAGATATTTTAATTGGAATGGATTAGCAGCCATAACACCTATGAATAGTATATTAGTGGCAAGGAAAACCACCCACATATCTCATATATGAAATTTATAGGAATATGGACCCACATATAATGAAAAAATATCATATTAGGGGATGTAACACACCAACCCCAGTTACCCAGAGTCGTTGCATTATTATATAACATTGGCATGATCACAAGAAAGATAAAATCTCGAAAGACCAATTAGTTTAGTAGCCTTGGAAACACTAGATATATTCATAAAGTTTTACATTACATCATAAAAATGAAAACTACAACAACATAGTCTCCATAGTCCACACTCTTATCCCCTCATACTATCCCTGTAGGTCATTCATAATTTACATCTTCACATCCTAGGAAAAATAAAACATAGAAAAGGGGTGATCTCAAATGCCCAGTAAGAATAACAATATAGAAAAAACTTTCATAAATAATAATAAACATTTAAGGAAATGTATAACTAAAACAAAAGCCTTTTAAGCTTGAACTTCAAAATAGTATGGAAAACAAATAATGCCATTTACTTATTCACAAGGATATTCTACTAATCGAATATTCACATGCAATATCAATAACCACTTTCATAATGATGGAATGCATAATGCCATACTATCATAACCACATAGCCAAGGCCTCGTGCCAAGACTAGCAATAAGATTTTGTCAAGGCCTTGTGTCAAGACACTAGTTTTTCTCATGAGACCTATCGATGAATTGAGTAGCTATAGTAGGCTCCACCCGTCAAATATTAAGTCCAATGCTTTCCTCATGTTAACAGGTTTAAACATAACATAAACATTCGTATTAAAAATAGCATATGAAATGTCAATACTTTCTCCAAAAACCATGAATGGTATAAAAATAACACTTCCACAGTCAAACAAATCACAAAATCTTCAATACAATATGGAAGTTTGTATCATAATAAATCATCTTTAAATAAGCTTCAAATCCATCAAAGGATGTTGACATAGATGAAATCAAAACTATTTGATAGAAATATCCCTTTTTTGAAATCATTTAAAAGTAAAATATTTATAAAATAGAACATTTACATTGAAAATTTTCTTATAATATTGTAAGAGAAGCTTCGAAGATTTTAAAACGGCGAAAAATAGATGCACCCGCCGTATAAGTTAAAAAAACATTCTTACCTTAATTCTGTTGAAAAGGTTAAAAAACACCTAGTTTGGAAAACGAAGGAAATATTCCTTTATAAACCTCTTATAAAAAGTCAAAAAGGGTATAAATTACTTTAACCCATATTCTTGTAAATATTAAAAATGTTTTGAAATACATTTTTAAGAAACATGGATGTGGATGATAAAGAAATCCCAGTATATTATTACGTATAAACAACCTCGGATAATGAAGAGATTGCGAAATAAACCCTTACCTTGTACCTTTCTGTGGTTGAGGGTAGGTTAACCTCCTGTATACTGGTGAATTAATTGTTATTAAATTATAAAATAATCATATATATTAATATGATATCATATATGATCTTTTAACATTTATTTGTTAATAATATCTTAGTATTATCGTTGTTTCGGGTGTTAACTTACTCATTTTCTTTTATATGTTTTGTTACGTAAGCCATGTTTTTCATGGATAGGTTGTATATTATTCAAATACAGGATGATATCAAGTCCTTAAACATTATTTTTACATCACAAAATGATAATTATACTTGAATGGATACGATGGAGAATGAATCTCCTCGCGTTCGTGGAGACGGTAGACCGTACGTACGCATGAGCGACAATATCATTCTTTTGATATTAAAAAAATATTTAAATTAATGGTATATAATATATAAAGAATCATTATCATGTTTTATTTATTATTTACATGAATTATAAATCATTATTATAACCATCCAAATAATAATATATTGAATAACAATTACACCCCGACATGGAGACGGTAAGCCGTACTTACGCACGTATGGTGACATGTCATTCAAAGGATGGATAGAATACTAAATATGGTTGTACCATATTTATAATAATATTACAGTATACAGGAGATACTATATTCATTATTTTAGAATGGGAATAACAAATAAAGAAGAAGTTTAAGAAGAAATGAATTTGAAAAAGGGTGGTGAAAACATTACCTCTTCTCCAGGTTCTTCCTTTTGATTTGATCAAAAGGGCTCTATAGGTTGGCTTTCCGATCTAACTAAGGCCTCTAGGTTGTAGTGAGGGAATTTTAGAGATTATTTGGGCAGGTTTTGGCCGAAACAAAAGGCTTTTAAGGTGTTAATTAATGAGAAGGGGGAGTTCTCTTTTATAAGAGGGGTGAGGGGCACCGTTGGAAAAGCTAGATATATTATTTTATAATAAATTCATATTCAGTTTATAATGGATCCAAAGTGTATTATTTAAATTTTAAGGTGGGGATGGGTCTAAAACCACTTAACCAATAGACTTTAGACAGGTTTTGGTCATTATATTAACCTTATATTTTAGTTTAAACTCTTAGTTAATTAATTTGACACTTACCATGTCACTTTGTATTTTTATATTATATAGTTAATAAACATACTATATATCTCCTAGAGAACCCCAAGTGGTAAATTAATGATACACCTATCATTATATAAGTCTTTTTGCCGATCCTTATATTTTTAGGAATTGAATATCAATTAATAATATAATATTTGTTTTAAAAACTCTTTTATGTCAATTTTGACACTATTTAGAAAATTGATTTTTGTGAAAATCATAACAGAATGATTACTTCGAAAAAAGATAATTAAATAAATCCTAACATGTCGTATTAACTGAGAAAATTATTTTAATTCATAAAAAGTCTAAAATTATATTTATTTGGGTATTTATAATATCAATTATTTTAATTTTTCACTATTATGGTAATTACTCCATCATTATTGTGTCATAAATAAATTAAATTATATGATGTCAAAAAATTATAAATAAAATATCATTATGTAGGAAATATTTTTGAGATTTCTAATGAATATTTACAATGGAATTTATCTTATATATAACCCTATATTAAAAATTTTTAGTAAATAAATTTTTATTTCAACTCTTTTAACTCTTCTTTGAATTAAATAATAATAAATGTCCTAATCTAATCCAAGTGGACCTAAATGATAATATTTTATTCCTAAGGTCATTTTTGGTCGAGATACACATGTCCAATATAATTATGACATGTGTTAGGGTAATATTAATATCATTTTACCCATAATTACCCTATTTACTTTTAACCGTGGTAAATAAAAGTAAAAAGTTACTATTCACCAAAACTTATTTTCATCTCATTGAACCACATTTTACTCCTTGATATTAACCATGTCTCTTGGATTTTCGAAATTCCACTCACAGAAGCGGTAAAATTATGTTTTATGAAAAAATCAGTTTTTTAACTACCACTTAGTGGTTTCACTATTCATCAAAAAATGAAGTTTTTCATAAAAATACCAAAAATTCACCCTAGGCTAATTTTGATATTCTGAATCCAAAAATGAAGTCCATTTTGAGAAATAAAATTTATAAATTTCAAAAAGTGGGTATTACTATTCATAACGGCTAGTTTATTTGGGTGTGGTGTGTTAAAACTCGATGTTCCATACAACACATGCTATTGAATTATTCAAAGAGTAGTGTACCATAGAAGCTTGGGGTGTTACATTCTCCCCTCCTTAAAATAATTTCGTCCTCAAAATTTCTAGAATACTACCGCATGATAAGACTCGAGTGGTTCTTCATCATAAGTTCCTCGGGTTCCCATGTTGCATCTTCCATCTTATGGTTTCTCCACAAGACTTTTACCAGACAAGTCGTTCGGTTTCTCACTACTTGTTCTCTTGTATCAAGAATCTTGACGGGCTCTTCGCAATAAGAATGATCAGGTTCCAGTTCTAATTCCACATAGGTGAGTACATGCGTTGTGTCAGGCATGTATTTCCTCAACAGAGATATGTGGAACACATCGTGAACTTTGAATAGACTTGGAAGCATTGCCAATCTGTAAGCTACAACCCCAATTCGTTATAGAATTTCGAAAGGTCCGATGTACCTGGGACATAATTTACCTTTCTTACCAAAACGTATAACTCACTTCCATGGAGATACCTTCAGGAAATAATGATCACCGACTTGAAATTCCAAATCCTTCCTTCGATTGTCAGCATAGCTCTTCTGCCTACTTTGAGCTGCTTTGATATGGTTTCAGATTACCTTCACTTTTTCTATCGTTTCCTCCACCAGTTCTGGGCCTACAAGTTTTCTTTCACCAATGTCATCCCAACAGGTTGGTGTGCAATATCTCTATTTCTATATAACTCTTCATATGGTGCCATATGAATACTCGAATGGAAGATATTGTTATAGGAAAATTCTACCAGAGGTAAATATTGATCCCACATACCCTGAAAGTTAAGTGAAAGGATCTCAACATGTCTTCTAAGGTTTGAATAGTTCGTTCTGATTGTCCATCTATTTGAGGGTGGTAGGCAGTGCTCAAATGAAGTTCTTTATCCAAGGATTTCTGAAGACTTTTCCTAAATCTTAAAGTAAAATAGGGATCATGATCAGAAACAATCAATAGGGGTACTACATGAAGTCTCACAACTTCATTAATATATATTCTTTCTAGACGTTCCAGTGGTAGATCTTCTCTTATAGCAAGAAAATGTGCTGACTTGGTAAGATGATCAACAATAACCCATATTGCATCGTTTTTTCTAGGAGTCTTTGGTAGCCCCATGAAAAATTCCATCGTAATATTGTCCCATTTCTACTCCGGTATGGGAAGAGGTTGCATGAATCCTACATGTTGTTGCCTTCTAGCTTTCACTTGTTGAAAAACCATACATCTTGACACAAAATCAGCAATCTCCCTCTTCATGTTGTCCCACCAAAAATTTTCCTTCAAATCTCTATACATTTTGGTGCTTCCAACGTGTATAGAGAAATTGGAACTATGAGCATCATCCAGGAATTCCCTTTTTAGATCAGGTATGTCGGGGACACAAAGTCTCTTCCCAAATTTCAAAATTCCATCTTCATACACAAAGTCTCTCAACCTCCCATCATTCACAGCTTTAATCTTCTTTTGAAATTCTTCATCATTGGTCTGAGAACTCTTAATCCTTTCTAGTAAAGATGGTTTGGAAACCATTTGAAAAAGCCTTGATGTTTCACCTTCCTTGGTTATTCCCATGTCCATCATCACTAGATCCAGGAAAATTGGATCTCTTTCAATTCTAATATTGTTCAAAACTCCATGATCTTTTCTAATGAAATCATCTGCCACCTTTTTTTCTTTCCCTGGGTGGTAGTGTATCATACAATCATAATCCTTGAGTAATTCAAGCCATCTCTTTTGCCTCATATTGAGTTCTTTTTGTGATAAAATATACTTCAAACTCTTGTGATCATTATAAATATTACATTTTTCACCATAGAGGTAGTTCCTCCATATCTTCAAATTAAAGATCACAGCTTCTAACTCGAGATCATGAGTAGGATATTTTTTCTCATTAATTTTCAACAGTCGTTATGCATAGGCAATAACCCTATCATTCTGCATAAGGACACAACCATGTCCTTTCTTCGATGTATCACTATAAATAACGAACCCATCATTCCCCGATGGTAGAGTCAATATAGGAGAATTGACTAATATTATCTTCAGTTCTTCGAAACATTCTTCACACTCTTTTTTCCAAACAAATTTAACCCCTATACGTGTGAGCTTTGTTAATGGGTTATCCAACCGGGCAAATTTCTGGACGAAACGTCGATAATAACCTGCCAAACCAATAAAACTGTGTACCTCATTTATACTCGTAGGTGCTGGCCATTCTTGGATTGCTTTGGTCTTAGAAGGATCGATAGAGATTCCATCTTTAGAGACAATATGGCCAAGAAAAGAAATCTCCTGAATCCAGAATTCACACTTGTTAAACTTCCCATATAATTCATATATTCTCAAAGTCTTCAGGATAATGCGCATGTGATTCTTATGATCTTCGTAGATTTTTGAGTATAACAAGATATCATCAATAAATACCACCACAAATTCATCAAGATATTCCTTGAAAACTCTATTCATTAGATCCATAAAAATAGAGGGTGCATTAGTCAATCCAAAAGGCATTACTATAAACTCGTAATGCCCGTACCGGGTTCGAAATGCTGTCTTCGGAATGTCTTCCTTCTTCACACACAACTGATGGTATCCAGATCAAAGTTCAATCTTTGAAAAGTATTGATCTCCATGCAGTTGGTCAAATAAATCATCAATGCGAGGTAGGGGTTACTTGTTCTTTATTGTTATAGCATTGATCTCCCTGTAGTCGATACATAACCTCATAGATCCATCTTTCTTTTTAACAAAAAGAATAGGGGATCCCCTTGGAGAAACACTAAGGCAAATAAATCCCTTATTACTCAATTACTCTAGTTTTTTCTTCAGTTCAACTAATTCTATAGTGGCCATTCTATACGGGCTCTTCGATATAGGCCTTGATCCAAGAATTAAATAAATGGAAAACTCAACTTCTCATTCTGGTGGATGTCCAGGTAAATCTTATGAAAACACATCTACATATTCTTTCACAACAGGTACATCCTCTATTTGAACATTCCATTCCTCACCCACTGTAATTTCAACCTCTTCCTCCCTAATAATTGAATTTAGTTGAGCTACTAGGGGAGTATGTAGATAAGAATTAGGTGGTGACGATTATTCTCTAAAGATAAGGTGTACCTTATCATTATCATAAAAAATCGTAACCTCCATCTTCTTACAATAAATCTTTGCATCATGTTCCGAAATCCAATCCATACCGAGGATTATATCAAACTCAATCATAGGTATGAGGATGAGATCAACGGATAAAGAACATTTATGTGCTCTAATGGGGACTAATTCACAAAACTTTGTTGCAATGATACTTCCCTTTAGAGTTAACTGACAACTCCCTTGTTAAATCAAATAGAAAATATCTAATTTTCTTAGAAAACTGGGAAGATATGAAACAATGCGATGATCCAGAATCAAATAATGCATTTGATAAACTAGAGGAAATAAATAAATTACCTGCCACCACGTCTTTCGGAGCTTCTACCTCAGCAGTAGTGATAGAAAAAGCTTGTCCTTGATCCCTTGGCCTTTTCTGAGATAAGTTCCCCTCAAACTTAGGACATTCATTTGCATAATGTCCCATCTCCCTGCAATTGTAGCATTGGACATCTGTAGCTTCCTTCTTCCCCTTGCAATCATGAGCTTGGTGGCCTTTTTCACCACACTTGTAACAGACTCATGTTCCTTTTAAGCAAGTACCGGGGTGTTTATTCCCACATTTAGCACAGGATGGATATTAAACCATTCCCTTCTACCCCTTATTTCCATTCCCAAATTTATCAGCAGATCTCTTCTTCTCTTTCTTTTCTTTAAAGTCATAAGACTTAGAGAATTCCTTTTCTGTCGTGATAGCACATGAGACAATGTCTTCGTACGACGAGAAGGATTGTGAGACTAATGCTCGATGAAGAAATGGTTTTAACCCATCAAAGAAATGATCAATCTTACTTCTTGGGTTACGTATATAATCTTCATCATACCTTGCTAACCTTGTAAAGTTAGCCTCATACTTTGTGACATTCTCATCCTCCTTTTGTCTCAGACTCAGTAATTTCCTTTCCATATCTACTCGATGTTCGCGAGGAAAATATTTTTCTAAAAACAGATCTTTGAACTCCCTCCATTCCATATTTGATACATCATTATCTTCCTTTGTGTTTTGAATCAATGATGACCATTGATCAGCATCTCCAGTGAGGCGGTAAACTGCCATGATAAATTTTTCCCTTTCACTACTTCCCAAATCCTGAAATATTTTCTCTAGGGAACTTATGCATTGCTCAGCTACTAAGGGATTTGTACTCCCATTGAATTTTTGTGGTTTCTACCTCATGAAGCGATCTAACATTGATCCTCCACAATGTGGATCAGGGTGCTCCATACAGGTAAGGTTATTATTAATAACCTGAGTGATTTGTCTCAGTATGGTGATTAGTTGATCAGCACCAGTTACATCACCAGCTCCACTATAATTATCTTGAGTAGGAGGTAAATCCCTACATGGAGTGCATGCATTGATACAGTTTCCATTTCTTCCACTATGTGCCATTTCTAAACAATGCCATAAACTAGATCAGTTTATGAATCAAAATATATAATTACATACTTATAAAACACTTAACATAAATTGAACTATTTATGGATATAATCCATAATCATAAAAATGTTTTCTTTCCATAAGTATATACTCATAATACCTTCATAATGATTTGTAAAGAAAATGAGCGTTATTCTATGAATATCCCCCAGGAGTGTCGTAACCAAGAGTGCAGCAAGGCCCGTTGTCGTGCACCAGTTCTCGTTCGAGTCCAGATCAAAGTGGTGTTTTCGGGTTTTACCCCTAGGTACATTTGTACCAGAGCCGCCTCTACCTGCTCATATCCAGACAGGTATGTATTTCTTGGAAAACTCACAAAATCTCAACAATACCAAAATTCTAGGATGTTATTCTATATTAATCCTCAAAGTACATCTTAGGTCTATGTGCTCTAATCAGAGTTTATATAAATATAGCTTCCAAGGTTTGTACAAAACTTCCTCTGATACCAACTGTAACTCCCCGACCCCAGTTACCCAGAGTTGGTGCATCATTACATAACATTGGCAAAATCACAAGAAAGATCAAATCTCGAAAGACCGGTTAGTTTAGTATCCTTGGAAATACTAGATATATTCATAAAGTTTTACATTACATCATAAAAATGAAAACTAAAACAACATAGTTTCCATAGTCCACACTCTTATCCCCTCACACTATCCCTGCAGGTCATTCATAATTTACTTTTCACATCCTGGGAAAAATAAAACATAGAAAAGGGGTGAGCTAAAATTCACAGTAAGGATAAAAATATAGAGGAAACTTTCATAAATAAGAATAAACATTTAATGCAATGTATAACTGTAACAAAAGCCTTTTAAACTTGAACATCAACATATATGGAAAAAATAAAATGAAATAATTCCACTTACATATTCACATGGATATTCTACTAATCAAATATTCACATGCAATATCAATGACCACTTTCATAATGATGGAATACATAATGCAAGACTATCATAACCACATAGCCAAGACCTCATGCCAAGACTACAAATAAGATTTTGTCAAGGCCTTGTGCCAAGACACTAGTTTGTCTCATGAGACCTACCGATGCATCGAGGATCTATAAGGGTCTCCACCCGTCACATATTAAGTCCAATGCATTCCTCATATGAACAGGTTTAAACATAACATAAACATTCATATTAAAACTAGCATATGAAATGTCAATAATTTCTCCATAAACCATGAATGGTATAAAAATAACACATCCACAGTCAAAAAAATCACAAAATCGTCAATACAATATGGAAGTTTGTATCATAATAAATCAACTTCAAATAAGCTTAAAATCCATCAAAGGATGTTGACATAGATGAAATCAAAACTATTTGAGAGAAATATCTCTTTTTTTGAAATAATTTAAAAGTCACATAATTATAAAATAGAAAATTTACTTTGAAAATTTTCTTATAATCTTGTAAGGGAAGATTTGAAGATTTTATAATGGTGGAAAATATCTGCACCATCCGTATAAGTTAAAAAACAATCTTACCTTAATTCTGTCAAAAAGGTTTAAAACACCTTGTTTGGAAACCGACGGAACTTTTCCTTTATAAATCTCTTATAAAAAGTCAAACAAGGGTATAAATGACTTTAACCCTTATTCTTGGAAATAGTAAAAATGTTCTGAAATACATTTTTAAGAAAAATGGATGTGGATGATAAAGAAATCCCAGTAGATTATTAAGTATAAACAACCTCAGATAATGACGAGATTGCGAAATAAACCCTTACCTTGTACCTTTACTTGGTTGAGGGTAGTTTAACCACCTGTATAATGGTGAAATAATTGTTATTAAATTATACAATAATCATATATATTAATATGATATCGTATATGATCTTTTAACATTGATTTGTTAATAATATCTTAGTATTATCGTTGTTTCGGGTGCAAACTTACTCATTTTATTTTATATGTTTTGTTATGTAAGTCATGGTTTTCATGGATAGGTTGTATCTTTTTCATATCCAGGATGATATCAATTCCTTAAACATTATTTTTAAATCATAAAATGATAATTATACTTGAATGGATACCATGGAGAATGAATCTCATCGCGTTCGTGGAGACGGTAGTTCGTACGTACACACGAGCGACAATATCATTCATATGATGTTAAAATAATATATAATTGTATGGTATATCATATATACAGAATCATTATAATGTTATATTTATTACTTACATGAATTACAAATCATTATTATAACCATCCAAATAATAATATATTGAATAAAAATTACACCACGACGTGGAGACGGTAAGTCGTACGTACGCACGTATGGTGACATGTCATTCAAAGGATGGATAGAATACTGAATATGGTTGTACCATATTTATAATAATATTAAAGTATATAAGACATACTGTATTAATTATTTTAGAATTGGAATAACAAAGAAAGAAGAAGTTGAAGAAGAAATGAATTTGAAAAAGGGTGGTGAAAACATTACCTCTTCTTCAGGTTCTTCCTTTTGATTTGATCAAAAAGGCTCTTTAGGTTGGCTTTCTGATCAAACTAAGCCCTCTAGGTTGTATTGAGGGAAGTGGAGAGAGTATTTGGGTAGGGTTCAGCCGAACCAAAAGGCTTTGAAGGTGTCAATTAATGAGAAGTTGGAGTGCCCTTTTATAAGAGGGGTGAGGGGCACCTTTGGAAAAGATAGAAATATTATTTTATAATAAATTCATATTAGGTTTCTAATGGCTCCAAAGTGGATTATTTAAAGGTTAAGGTGGGTATGGGTCCAAAACCACTTAACTAATAGAATTTAGACAGGTTTTGGTCATTATATTAACCTTATCGTTTAGTTTTAACTCTTAGTTAATTAGTTTGACACTTACCATGTCACTTTGTATTTTTATATTATATAGTTAATAAAATTACTATACCCCCAATAGACCCCAAAGTGGTCAATTAATGATACAAATATCATGATATAAGTCTCTTTGCAGAAACATATATTTTTAGGAATTGAATATAAATTAATAATATAATATTTGTTTTAAAAATTCTTTTATGTCAATTTTGACACTATTTGGAAAATTTATTTGTTTGAAAATCATAACAGAATTATTACTTCGAAAAAAGTTAATTAAATCAATCCTAACATGTTATATTAACCAATAAAATTATTTTAATTCATAAGAAGTCTCAATTTATATTTATTTGGGTATTTATAATATCATTTATTTTAATGTTTCACTATTATGGTAATTACTGCATCATCATTGTGTCCTGAATAAATTAAATTATTTAATGTCTAAAAATTATAAATAAATTATAATTATGTAGGAAATCATTTTATCTTTATAATGAATATTTACAATCTAATTTATCTTATGTATAACCCTATATGAAAAAAAGTTTAGTAAATAAACATTGATTTTAAATCTTTTAACTCTTCTTTGAATTAAATAATAATAAATGTCCTAATCTAATCCAAGTGGACCTAAATGATAATATTTTATTCCTAAGGTTGTTTTCGGTCGAGATAAACGTGTCCAATAGAATTATTACATGTGTTAGGGTAATATTAATATCATTTTTACCCTTAATTACAATATTTACTTTTAACCGTGGTAAATAAAAGTAAAAAGTTACTATTCACCAAAAATTATTTTCATCTCATTGAAACACATTTTACTCATTGATATTAACTGTGTCTCTCGGATTTTTGAAATTCCACTAATAGAAGTAGTAAAATTAAGTTTTATGAAAAATTCAGTTTTTTTAACTACCACTTAGTGGTTTCACTATTCATCAAAAAATGACGTTTTTCAAAAAAAATACCAAAAATTCACCCTTGGCTAATTTCGATATTCCGAATCCAAAAATGAAGTCCATTTTGAAAAATAAAATTTATAAATTTCAAAAAGTGGGTATTACTATTCACAACGGCTAGTTTGATTGGTTGTGGTGTGTTAGAACTCGATGTTCCGTACAACACATGGTATTGCATTATTCAAAGAGAAGCGTACCATAGAAGCTTGGGTGTTATAGGGGAAATGAAATCCCACATGTATATCTCATATATCATATTGGGGAGAATGAATCCCCATAGATAATACCATCAGATTCCAAATCGGTATGAAAAGTTCTCATATTTTATATCTGATATATCATATCCAATGGAATAAAACACTATACATATTTAAATAATATATCATATTAGGGGTGGGGGTAGTTTCTCACCCATGTATCCCATATATAATATATGTATGAATTGTTCCACAACCAAATTTGATGTTATCCTGAGGTCCCAAAACAACATCCACGCCATGAGACACATCCAAAAACATATCACAGTGCCCTTACATCCCTTAGAATCATGATTATAATTATATTTATCATAATAAACACTAATTATGGAACAAAAATTTAAATACCTTGCAGATATCATAACCTATGACTACGTGGGATGTTACCAACTACCCACCAAAATAATCTCATCTCTAAGAAGCCTCGATGTTCCTTATCCGTGAATCCCAAAAAATCTATGTCATATGTTGTGGATCATCGCATTGTGCCTTATCCTTTAATATAGAAATATCCCCACTAATAAACACAATAAACAACGGCTTATTATTCACCAACACCCATGCTACACACTATTCACTATCACAAGTATTAACATAACACTAAACAGTACCCAAGTATCCTAAGGCACTAAATAATTATTCATCTATTCATACCCATGATCCTGGGTATCCCCCCCTATAAATATATTTTTATAAATCAAGATTCATGATCATGGGGATTCCTATAATATGAATCATATCCTATAAAATTAATTTTAGTGTTTTATCAATACACTCTGTAATTTATCCACCACACAACAGTAAATGTCCCAAAATGTTTTTTTCGCTATCCTCTACTAGCCAAACCATGAAAAATGTTCCTCATATACCCACCGAGAGTTATCAGAACATATCCAATTCACAATTCCATAATTCCAAGATGCTTATCAAAATCATATGATTCCCACATATAAGGCTAAACAGAAAACTCATTGTTATTCAATGGTGTGGTCCTCAACCACCAATACTATATATTATGTTATTACAATGATCATCGGAAGATCTATAATATTTCACTCTCTTAGTTGAAACCAAGTCTGTCTAGTGGATAATTAATGTTCATGTAATTTATCTGATATGAAATTTTAGTAACAAATGTAGAAATGAACATGAAAAAAAATCAAAAAATCTGTCATAGAAGTATCCATATGTCATCATGAAAACCCCTAAATTTGTATCATAGCATCCACAACCCATTCTATAAGAGTGTTAAAAATATCATATGGAATAAATTCCCCTCCCATTATATATTTCCATTAATCACTCTACTAAATAAAATTCTTGTTCTGAAGAGGATATGATCCCCAAATTGTGAACCATATTTACTTTACTTGGATGTCCCACACATTATTGAATACCATGTAAAAAGAAAAAAAAATTATACATGAAATTACATCTTCAAATAAATAAATTATTTTTGATGAAATGATGTTATAGAAAAACCATGCCAACGTTGGTTATTTTGGACTGCTATACATTATATACTGTTTGTTCTAATAATTCATAAAAATCATAACCACTGATAATATATCAATTTTGTTATAACTAGTTAAAATAATATAAATTTAAGGTTATTATAATGTCAAAATGTTGTATATAGAAGAATAAATGGCCTCAACTAGTAGTATAATACCCTATGAATCCAATTTATCTGACAATCAAATAGAGAAGGCCTCACTAGGATTTACCCTTGAGAAATCCCCTTCTATGATTCATTAACTAAATCATTATTGAAAACATTTAAGGGAGTCGTTCATGTTGATAAAGATCTTAGCCCAATCTACATTCACTAAAAAACCCCATGAATGCCTCACCATTTCCCACCATACCCTTAGGGAATACACTATTGTAATAAGAGGATACATATTCAATCCCTTACTAGATGAATTTAGATATTTTTATTTTTAACGAAATAATTATCATATATTCCTTATTTATGATTAATTTAATATATATTAAATAATAAGTTTAATAAAAAATAGAATTTGATATGTTGAATCAGATATATAATTTTTTGGGAAATATTTACATTCTCTTAGGATAATATTTTTGATGAATTCATGAATTTTAAAAGGAAATTTTAATTAATAATTTATTATTATTAAATAATAATTTTAATATTTTAAATTATAAATTAATTATAGTACTTCAAATGTAATTTTAATAATGGTTAGAGACTATTATCACAATTAAAGAAAATATTTTCTATAAATGTTTAATTTTTATTAAAAAAATTAAATTGTAATATTATGGGAATTATTTAGATAAAAAAAATTTATAAAATTATAACATAGATGTTACCCATTAAAAAAATCATTTTTTTCTATTATAAAATGTTTATGTAAAAATTAATTATAGTAAAAATATTCAAAAAGTAATTTGATGCTATAAAAGTCAAAACATTATTTATTATTTAATATGTAGACGCCGAGAAGTGCTCAAGGGCTGAAGAAAGTTTTGAAATGACAAAGAGAAGTTATATTCATACTCGGAGACCCCGTCCGAGGGGGCCAGAGGGGCCACACGAAATAAATTCAGAGGCGCGCGAAAAAGATACATCCCGCATGAAATGTTCAGGGATTCGTGAAAATCATTTGGCTTTGGCAAGAAATATTTCACTCCCCGACCTGCATGGTTTACATTTCACGCCGTTGTCCTCCGTTGCACAATTATTTCACACCGACATGGTTTCCCCCCCCCCCCCCACATGGGTGTCTATAAATAGAAAGTGACCCCCTTCCACTTCGGTACTGAAGAATCTGAACCGGCTCTCGTGTGTGAAATTCATCTTCCACACGCGCAAAAATGGCCTTTTGGTATGGTTCATTTCGTTCCAAGTCACCCCGGGGTCCACCTTCGCATGAGATCCCCAGGGTTTAGACCGAATTCCTATCCCTTTGGGGTCCTCCCCTTGCACACAATCCCTTCCAATTGTGTGCAGGACGACTAATTGCACGCAACCCATTCGATTACAAGCACCCCCTGCCAATTGCGTGCAGTCCCATGAATTATTCATAGCACGGTCATTGCCCACAGTCTCTCCAACTTGATCTATATTTCGCACCATGCGCGTAATCCTTCTAGTCGTGTGCAAAACCACGACTCCAATTACGCACAAGCATCATTTATTTCACACCATCTCGGAGTTCTTCACGCAGGAATATTATTTAACACGCAAACCCCAAAGGTTGCGTGCAATTCCCCCGAGACCCCTCACCTCGGTGCTCCCCGGGCACCTCATTGCATGGGAACCCAATTTTCTTCTTATGTATTCAATTCGTAGGCGTCTCTCACACCCCGGGTATCCACATCATGCGTTGTCTTCCCGTGAAACTTTCTAGGCTCGTGTGAAGAAACTTCAAGGTCCCTTGGATGATACCACCTACTGCATTGCATTTCCTTATTATTTTTCGCAAAGGGACACTAACAGCTATTGCTTCTTCGCATATCCATGCTAATATGGACCCCTCGGTGGTTCTCCCTAACACACCACCTTGCTGCGGTGTTTCTGTTGCCTTCCCTCCCACAAGGAGCAGAGGGTACCGGTTATGTAAGTCCTAGGGGTGTGGATCGAACCCTCCACATCCGAGCTACATGACGTTAAACTACCAAGCACCATCGTCCTCAGAAAATGATGTTAAACTATGACCTGGCCCTGTGCCTCGCACATAGGGTCCCTCCACCTTGGACTTTTTCCATGCCCACTCATCTCCATGAGGATGGGATCACCCCTCACTGGGGATGATATCCTCTTTATCAGAGCGGTGTTTGTCTATGGGGAATGGAGTCCACCATGTTTTAATCCCCTCACGTTTCTTGCAGGAGGTATGATCCCCTCTTCTCCTCACTTCCTCAGTGCCAAGGATGGAGAGGGGAGATGTGGATTGGGGGTTTTTGTCACCCTTTCTCTCTTCTTCTAGGCTTTGTCACCATCGGGCCTCTATCCTGGAGTAAGAACCAACTTCTCTGGTGGATAACCATGTGTAAGCCCCTATTTTCTCTTTGGTCCGCTCCGCACGTAAGCCCCACTCCATCTCCCTTGGACGCACCATTCACGACGTGATCGTCAGGTCTCTGTGACCTCTTGTTTCTCACACCGAGAATGACTCACATGAACATAGATCAAGCATCGACCATGTCAACACCTTGGTCCGCCTCAGAGTGTAAGCCCCAATCCATCCTGAACTATGGGGACTTTGATCCATGTCAAGGCATGGTATGTAGGAAGCCTTCATAAGGTTCAATCCCTCCATCCAGTCATTCCGACCATGTCAGTTCACCAACACCTCGGGACACCTCAGAGTGTTAGCCCCATTCAATATCGAACTACGTGGACTTTGATCAATGTCAAGGCACAGTACTTAGGAAGCCTCCACGAGGCTCAAGCCCACTATATGGTCGTTCTGACCATGTCAGTTTGCCAACACCTTAGGCCGCCTCAGAGGGTAAGTTCAAATACATCCCGAACTACAGGGATTTTGATCCATGTAAAGGCACGGTACATAGGAATCCTCCATGAGGTTCAATCCCCAAACACCTTGGGCCGACTCAAAGCGTAAGCCCCAAATGACCATGTTCTACATGGTGTTAAACTATATTTTATATCCTGAACTACGTGTGTAACACCCGAGACTTTTATGTGAAATATTTTATTTTTATGTTATATAAATCATCAAATGAATCTTTCACTACACACAACACTATCTTGGCTTGCTTTACACGCAACCGCGGCCTTCCTTGATAGCTTGCATCGTACGCAATACCGAGTTTCACTAAACAATGATATGCTATTAAAATATTATTAAAACTAGCCGTTATGAATAGTAATAACCACTTTTTGAAATTTTATCAATTATATTTTTCAAAATGGTCTTCATTTTTGGATTCGGAATATCAAAATTAGCCTACGGTGAAATTTTGGTATTTTTCTGAAAACTTTCAATTTTTGATGAATAGTGAAACCACTAAGTGGTAGTTAAAAAACTGAATTTTTCATAAAACTTAATTTTACCGCTTCTGTGAGTGGAATTTCGAAAATCCGAGAGACATGGTTGATGTCAGTAAGTAAAATGTGGTTCAATGAGATGAAATTAATTTTTTGGTGAATAGTAACTTTTTACTTTTTTTTACCACGGTTAAAAGTAAATAGGGTAATTAAAGGTAAAAACGATATTATTATTATCCTAACACATGTCCTAATTCTATTGGACAAGTGTAATTTGACCAAAAACAACCTTAGGAAGAAAATATGACCATTTATGCCCACTTGGATTAGATTAGGACATTTATTATTAATTTATTTAAAGAAGTGTTAAAATAGTTAAAATCAAAGTTTAATAAGTAAATCATTTTTAATATGGGGTTATACATACGATAAATTATACTATAAACATTCATTATAAAGATAAAACTATTTCATACATAATGGTATTCTATTTGTAATTTTTAGACATTAAATAATTTAATTTATTTATGAGACAACAATGATGCATTAATTATCTTATTAATGAAATATTGACATAATTGATGTTATAAATACCAAAATAAATGTAATTTGAGACTTTTTATGAATTGCACTAATTTTATAGGTTAATATGACATGTTAGTTTTGATTTAATTAACTTTTTTCGAACTAATCATTCTGTTATGATTTTCACAAAAATAAATTACTAAATAGTGTCAAAATTGACATAATTTAGTTTTTAAAACAAATATTATTTTATTAATTGTTATTTTATTCCTAAAAATCTAAGGTTCATCCAAATGACTTAGATACGGTTATATATATTAATAATAAACAACTTGGGGTTCGTTTGGCTTGAAATATTAAGTTTATTAGCCTTATAGTGTAAGAAAACAAGAAGACACGGTGAAAGTTAAATTATCTAACTTAATGTTAAATCTAAATGATAAGGTTAAAATTGATACCTAAACATGTCTAAATTCTATTGGATGAGAGTATTTCGTCCCATCCCCACCTTAGCTTCTAAAGTTATCATTTTGGAGCTATTTAAAAACGAACATGACTTTATAATAAAATAATATTTTTAGTTTTCCCAAAGGAGCTCCTCTCCTCCCTTATAAAAGGGCACCTCCTCCCCCTCTTCCTCACACCACATTGAGCCTTCATGCTCGGCAAACCCCTGCCAATTTCTCATCTCCACTTCCCTAGAAACATCCTAGAGGTTCTGGTCTTCTTCAAAGACTTATTTTAGTGCCCTAAATGGAGGTCTCAAAGAAGCACCTCAAAGAAGAGGTAATGTCCGTTACCGATTCTTTCATCTTTATTTCTTCTTCCACTTCTTATTCTTTAGTTGTTTCATTATGAAGTAATAACATAAGTATCAATCATATACTGATATGTTATTATAAGTATGAAACAACCCTATTTCAACAACTATCCATCCTACGGAAAAAGAAATCACCGAGCGTGCGTACGTACGGAATACCGTCTCCACGCTGTGGTGTAATCTATTTTCCACCACCACCTTACTTGGAAGGGTATAATGGTGTAAATAATGAATATATATGACTATTACAAAGTGATATTGATTCTGAAATAGTATACATACACTCCAATACAATTCCACGATCATAGGAACGATATCATCACTCGTGCATACGTTCGGAATACCGTCTCCACGATGTGATGCGACTCGTTCTACATGATCTTAATTTCATAATGATTATATAAATGAATTGAATGAATGAATATTATATATATTACACTGATACCATTCTGGAAATGAATTATCTATAACCTAAAGTGAAAAATAAGAATTTATTCGACAAAACACACATAAGAACAAAAAGTAATAAACACCCGAATAACAAGTAGTAATGAAATATTACTAATAAGAAGCTAAGAATATGACCATATATGATATCATAACAATAATTATGATTCTATAATAAGTCAATATCATTGTTTAAATAATTATACAGGAGGTTCGGACACTTACGAAGAAAATCGGACCTACGGTAAGGGAAATATCACAATCTCATTTTTATCTGAGATTGTTTATAGTTTAGTATATACTGGGGTGTATTTTATCATCCAAATCCATGTTTCCTCAATATGTAATATTATTTCCATCCACCAAAAAATTTTTAAATCCAATTTTACTCTTCGGTGAGTTTTTAGTAAAGGATATGAAAGGAATCTTTTGTCGTTTTTCGTACGAGGTACTTTTTGACTTTTCCGACAAAAGTACAAAGAATGTTTTTTTAACTTATACGGCATGAATGGATTTTTAAAACATTATTTCCAAGAATCTTACTTTACAAGATTTAAAGTGTATTTTTAATCAACTTCTTTAGTTTATAATTGTATGACATGTTAAAAAAGGGAAATGTTTTTTTTTGAATTTGAAAGGATATTTTCCTCAAGAATAGAGTTCAAGTGTTTTATCAAAATTATTTTTCATCTAAGATAATATAAGGTTCTGTTTATATCCCTATTATTACATTGATTTGATTATGTTGTGATGGAATTATTTTTATGAATTACTTTATCTTATATGAATTGTTTGATGATGTCACGATGTTTAAGATTCCCATTACATGGGTTATGCAATGATGTATGATTTATGATTTTGTGGCACACATAAGAATGGTATCATTATGAGATGGGTGGGACCTATATCTCCCTCCAATGCATTGGGTAAAGATTTTATATCTCATGATATAGACATGACTGGATCGGTAGGATATACCGGTTCAGTGAAACAGGACTGAAACGGGGAGTGAACTCGGTTCAGAAATGGACTTTGTCCACTAAGATAGTCTTGGAAATGAGTCTTGACTAATAAGAAATGATTCTCTATGATTATGTGTGTATTCCACAAAGTTTAATCTTTTAAGTTATGATTATTGGGATTACATTTCACTACTATGATTTATCCCATATTATGAAATTATTCTCTCTTTTGCAGGTTACGGTTTCCAAAAGTTATGTTCTTATGAATATGATGTGATTGGTATTTCTTTTGTTTACCCTTACTGAGCATTTGAGCTCACCCTTTTGTATGTTTTCTTTCCCCAGGTCAGGAAGAAGGTTATTATGTAAGATATTCCAAAAGGGACTATAGATATGATGAAATAAATGGGAGACAGTGTAGACGCTTTATGAACGAGTAGTTTATGTTTCCCAGTTTTCTAAATACACTATAATTATACGGTCCCTTCGTGGTTTTGTTATATGTTGTAATAAGTATGCATCAATTTTGAATTATTAACAATGTATGTAAAGTATGGGTCATTATAGTTGGTATCAGAGGCAGGTTATAGTCAACCTTTGGAAACTAGGATGTGAAAGCCTTAGTAAGAACCCTAAGGATAAGTCTAAGCATAGAACACAATCTTAGTGTTTTAGAAATGGCCATGAATAACCTAGGATAAGACCTTAAGTGTGAAATTTAATTCTTGATTATGTGGTTTTCCTATTATAATTAGTGTTGCTCACACTATTCTTCTTGGTTTTAGTCAATGGCTGGAACACGAAGGAACCATGTTAATGAGGAATGCGATGGGCAGTGCAATGATTGTCCCCCTGAGCAACAAAATGTTATGGGAGCTGGAATGAAAAATCTTGTAGCCATGCTCACACAACTTTCTCAAGCTATGAATCATGCAGGACTTCCAAACGAGCAAAGGAAGGAGCAACATTCTGTTGAATTCTTTCATGAGATAGTGTCCACCTTCATTCATCGGGTCTACTGATCCATTAGTTGTTGAACAATGGATTAGTACTACTAAAAAGATATTTTCAGTTCTTCAATGTTCTGAGCGTGATAAAGTCATCATAGTAGTGTACCGTTTGGAAGGTGATGCTGATCAATGGTGGAATCCTATTAAGAATACGAGGCAAAGGGATGAAATTGAGTCCATGGAATGGGACGAGTTCAAGAACTTATTTTTCAATAAGTACTTCCCTCGTATTCTCCGAAAAAAGATGGAGAAAGAGTTTCTTGAACTAAGGAAAAAGGATGATGAATCTGTTGGTACCTATGAAGCAAATTTTATAATACTTGCAAGGTATGCTTCTGGTATTATTATCCAACCTGAGAGTAAGATAGATCAATTCTTTAGTGGCTTAAAACCAAGTCTTTGAAGGGCCTTATCCATATGGGACTTCAATAGCTACGAGGAAATCCTTCGATGTGCTCTCAAAGTTGATATGGAGATTGGAGTAACCCATCAGTCATATGGGTTTGATAAGAAGAGGAAAATGGAATTCAAAGGAAAATATAAAGAGAACACTAAAAAGAAGATGAGCTTTCCCTTATGCTCAAAGTGTGGAAAGAAACATGGATGGAGTTTTCTTAAATGTAAATGTTTCAAATGTGGAAAGGAAGGTCATCGGGAATTTGAATGTCGCGATGATGGGAAGAAGATGTCTAATGATGAAAAAAAAGGAAGGGATACACAGAATGAACCTACTACACTTCAATGTTTCAAGTGCAAGGATATGGGGCATTATGCCAATAAATGCCCTAATCCAATGGTTAATGATGATGGTCGATGTCAACAAACTCTTAATGTTAAAGACAAAGGAAAGTCACATGAAATTTCTATCACCGATGTGGAGTACGATAACATTTTTGTAAAAGTTACCCTTACCATCCACTCTAAAGTAGAAAATGTTTTATTTGATTCTGGATCCACCCACTCTATTATTTCTGAAGAATTTTCTAACAGTATCACCGTATTACCTCAACAATTAGATGTTGAGTTAGCTGTGACAACACCTAATGGCATAACAGTCACATCGAAAGTTTATAATTCTTCTCCGATCGAAGTTTGTGGGAAAGTGATTCCTGCAAATCTTGTGATCCTTCCTATAGTGGAATTTGATGTGATTCTTGGCATGGATTGTCTTTCTTTATATGGAGCTCATATCAATTTCCAAATAAGGGAAGTCACATTTCATATTCCAGATCAATCTATGATCGTCTATCAATGCAAGGATGATCATAACCTTCCAGTAGAAATTCCTTCTACCTTATGGGTCTTGATTCCACTAAATGAAGGATATTTATCTCAAATGGTCGGTGAGAAACTCACGATTAAGAATATTCCCATTGTACGAGAGTTTGATGATATATTTTCAGAGGAATTACTGGGTCTTCCACCAAACCGTGAAGTTGAGTTTTCAATAGAACTTGTACCGGGTGCTTTGCCTATTTCAAAGACACCTTAAATAATTTCCCCAATTGAGTTGCAGGGATTGAAGAAGAAACTCCAAGAGAATCTTGATAAGGGATTCATACGCCCTAGTGCATCACCTTGGGGAGCACCTGTTCTATTTGTTAAGAAGAAAGATGGATCAATGAGACTCTGCATTGATTATCGAGAACATAAAAAGATCACTATCAAGAACAAATATCCTCTCCCACATATTGATGACTTATTTGACCAACTACGCAGAGCTCAATAATTTTCCAAGATTGATCTTCGTTCAGGGTATCATCAATTAAGGGTCAAAAGGGAGGATATACCAAAGATGGCTTTCCGTACAAGGTATGGACACTATGAATTTATAGTGATTCCATTTGGTCTTACTAATTCCCCTGCTATCTTCATGGATCTGATGAATAGATACTTTAGAGACTATCTTGATCAGTTTGTGGTAGTCTTTATAGACGATATTCTTGTCTATTCAAAGAGCAAGGAAGAACATGAAGATCACTTGAGAATTATATTGAAGACCCTGAGAAAGGAGAATCTTTATTCCAAATTTACCAAGTGAGAATTTTGGCTTCAAAAAGCTTTATTTTTGGGTCACATAATCTCAAAAGAGGGGATATCTGTGGATCCAGAAAAAACAGTGGTTATCGAAAGATGGTCGAGACCAACAACAGTGACTGAGATCCGAAGTTTTCTTGGTTTGGCTGGATATTATCGATGTTTTGTGAAAGATTTTTCACGATTATCTAATCCACTCACCAAGTTGACTCTGAAAGGAGTTAATTTTGTTTGGATGGAAGAATGTGAAGAGAATTTCAAGGAGTTGTAAAGAAGGTTATCCAGTGCACCTATGCTCACACTGCCTTGTAGTGGACAAAGGTTTGTGATCTACAGTGATGCATCCAAGAAGGGATTGGGGTGTTTTCTTAGGCAAAATGATATGGTGATAGCTTATGCCTCACGACAGTTGAAAATCCATGAGAAAAATTACCCAACTCATGATTTGGAGTTAGCTGCGGTAATCTTTGCATTAAAGATTTGGAGGCATTACCTTTATGGAGAAATGTGTGATATTTATACTGATCAGAAAAGTTTAAAGTATATTTCACACAAAAGGAGCTGAATATGCGCCAAATAAGATGGTTGGAGCTGATTAAGGATCATGACTTCTCAATCCATTACCACACTAGGAAAGGAAACAAGGTGTCAGATGCATTAAGTCGACAAGACCATGCCAGTTTATCCATGATTAGGATCACAAAAGATCCAATATTTATGGATTTACAAAGAATGGATCTTGGAATTATAATGGAAGGGGAAAAACCTTATCTTTCTCAAATGAATGTTCAACCATCTATACATGTGAAGATTAAAGTGGCAAAGAAATAAGATTTCGAGTTACAAAAGAAGGTGAGAAATGTTCTTGAATTCAACCTTGATTGTGATGGGATAATAAAGTTCAGGAATCGGGTTTGTGTTCCTCCCATCCCGGAATTAAAGAAGGAGCTGCTAGTTGAGGCTCATAGTTCTTCATTCTCTATTCATCTTGGAATCACGAAGATGTATAGGGACCTGAAAGAGTACTTCTAGTGGGATGGAATGAAAAGAGATGTTGCTGAATATTTCTCTCGATGCTTGGTTTGCCAGCAAGTTAAAGCTATGAGACAGAAGTCTAAGGTGATGTTACAACCATTACCCATACCCGAATGGAAATGGGAAAACATCACTATGGACTTTGTCAAAGGACTTCCTAAAAAATTCAAAGGCAATAATGCTATTTGGGTCATAGTTGATCGTCTTACCAAGTCTGCACACTTCATTGCTATTAGAGAGGATTTCTCTCTCGATCAGCTTGCCAGGATATATGTAAAGTAAGTGGTAAGATTTCATGGAGTACCACTTTCTATTATATCTAATCGGGATCCGAGATTTACCTCGAAGTTCTAGAGAATTCTTCAATATACTCTGGATATAGAGTTGAGTTTCCGCACTACTTATCATCCTCAGACAGATGGTCAGTCTGAGAGAACAATTCAAACTCTAGAAGATATGTTGAGAGCTTTCTCTAGGGATTTCAAAGGTGGTTAGGATCAACTCCTACCTTTGGTGGAATTTTCTTATAATAATATCTTTCACTCTAGTATTCAGATGGCTCCTTATGAAGCTCTCTATGGAAAGAAATGCAGGACTCCAACTTGCTGGGATGAAGTTGGGGAAAGAAAGCTATTAGGACCCGATCTCATTGATGAAATGGCAGAAAAGGTCAGATCTATTCAACAACACATAAGAGCATCTCAGAGTCGACAGAAAAGTTATGCTGACAACCGAAGAAAAGACCTAGTGTTTGAAGTGGGTGATAAAGTGTTCTTACGAATATCTCTATGGAAGAGAGTCATGAGATTTGGAAAGAAGGGGAAGTTGAGCCCTAGATATATCAGTCCTTTCGAAATACTGGATCGTGTTGGGAAGGTAGCTTACTGATTGGAACTTCCAAAGAATCTCTCTCAAGATCACGATGTGTTCCATGTATCTCTCCTGAGAAAGTATATACCTAATCCTTCACATGTACTTAGCTCAGAAGTTGTACCGCTGGAGCAAGATCTTTCTTATGAAGAATAGCCGATAGAGAATCTGGATCGTAGAGAAAAAGTCCTACGAAGCAGGACCACTCGATTGGTGAAAGTTTTATGGAGGAACCACCAATTAGAAGAAGCTACATGGGAGCTTGAGGATATGATGAGGGAGAGGTATCCTCATCTGTTTGTTACAAATTGACGAATTTCGAGGGTGAAATTCATTTTAAGGGGGGTAGAATGTAACACCCGATACTTTTATGTGAAATATTTTGTTTTTATGTTATATAAATCATCAAATGAATCTTTCACTACACACAACACTAGCTTGGCTTGATTTACACGCAACTTCGGCCTTCCTTGATAGCTTGTGTCGTACGCAATACCGAGTTTCACTAAACAATGATATGCTATTAAAATATTATTAAAACTAGCCGTTATGAATAGTAATAACCACTTTTTGAAATTTTATAAATTTTATATTTCAAAATGGACTTCATTTTTGGATTCGGAATATCGAAATTAGCCTAGGGTGAAATTTTGGTATTTTTTTGAAAATGTTCAATTTTTGATGAATAGTGAAACCACTAAGTGGTAGTTAAAAAACTGAATTTTTCATAAAACTTAATTTTACCGCTTCTGTGAGTTGAATTTCGAAAATCCGAGAGACATGGTTGATGTCAGTAAGTAAAATATGGTTCAATGAGATGAAAATAGTTTTTTGGTGAATAGTAACTTTTTACTTTTTTTACCACGGATAAAAGTTAATAGGGTAATTAAGGATAAAAATGATATTATTATTACCCTAACACATGTCCTATTTCTATTGGACAAGTTTAATTCGACCAAAAACAACCTTAGGAATAAAATATGACCATTTAGGCCCACATGGATTAGATTAGGACATTTATTATTAATTTATTTAAAGAAGGGTTAAAATAGTTAAAATCAAAGTTTAATAGGTAAATCATTTTTAATATGGGGTTATACATAAGATAAATTCGACTATAAATATTCATTAGAAACCTAAAACGATTTCCTACATAATGGTATTTTATTTTTAAATTTTAGACATTAAATAATTTAATTTATTAAAGACACAATGATGATGCAGTAATTATCTTATTAATGAAATATTGACATAATTGATGTTATAAATTCCCAAATAAATGTAATTTGAGACTTTTTATGAATTACACTAATTTTATAGGTTAATATGACATGTTAGTATTGATTTAATTAACTTGGTTTGAACTAATCATTCTGTTATGATTTTCACAAAAGTCAATTACTAAATAGTGTCAAAATTGACATAAATTAGTTTTTCAAAACAAATATTATATTATTAACTGTTATTTTATTCCTAAAAATCAACGGTTCGGCCAAATGACTTAGAAAAGGTTATATATATTAATAATATACAACTTGGGGTTAGTTTGTCTTGATATAGTAACTTTATTAACCTTATAGTGTAGGAAAACAAGAAGACACAGTGAAAGTTAAATTATCTAACTTAAAGTTAAATCTAAATGATAAGGTTAAAATTGATACCTAAACTTGTCTAAATTTTATTGGATGAGAGTATTTCGACCCATACCCACCTTACCTTAGAAATATATCAATTTGGAGCTATTTAAAACCGAACTTGACTTTATAATAAAATAATATTTTTAGTTTTCCCAAAGGAGCCCCTCTCCTCCCTTATAAAAGGGCACCTCCTCCCCCTCTTCCTCAGACCACTTTGAGCCTTCATGCTCGGCCAAACCCTACCAATTTCTCCTCTCCACTTCCATAGAAACATCCTAGAGGTTATGGTCTTCTTCAAAGACCTATTTTAGTGCCCTAAAAGGAGGTCTCAAAGAATAGGTAATGTCCGTTACCGATTCTTTCATCTTTATTTCTTCTTCCACTTCTTCTTCTTTAGTTGTTTCATTATGAATTAATAACATCAGTATAACTCGTATAATGATATGTTATTATAAGTATGAAACAACTTTATTTCACCATCTATCCATCCTACGGAAAAAGAAATCATCGCGCGTGCATACGTACGGAATACCGTCTCCACGCCGTGGTGTAATCTATTTTCTACCACCACCTTACTTGGATGGGTATAATGGTGAAAATAATTACTATATATGACTATTATAAAGTGATATTGATTCTGAAATAGTATACATACACTCCAATACAATTCCACGATCATAGGAATGATATCATCACTCGTGCGTACGTACGGAATACCGTCTCCACGATTGATGTGACTCGTTCTACATGATCTTCATTGAATAATGATTATATAAATGAATTGAATGAATGAATATGATATATATTACACTAATACCATTCTGTAAATGAGGTATCTATAACCTAAAGAGAAGAATAAGAATTTATTCGACAAAACACGCATAAGAACAAAAAGTAATAAACACCCAAATAACAAGTAGTAATGAAATATTACTAATAAGAAGCTAAGAATATGACCGTATATGATATCATAACAATAACAATGATTCGGTAATATGTCAATAACATTATTTAAATCATTATACAGGAGGTTCGGACACTTACGAAGCAAATCGGACCTAAGGTAAGGGAAATATCACAATCTCATTTTTATCCGAGATTGTTTATACTTTAGTATTTACTGGGGAGTATTTTATCATCCAAATCCATGTTTCCTCAATATGTAATATTATTTACATCCACTTACAATTTTTTAAATCCAATTTTACCCTTCGGTGAGTTTTTAGTAAAGGATATGAAAGGAATCTTTTGTCATTTTTCGTATGAGGTACTATTTGACTTTTCCGACAAAAGTACGAAGAATATTTTTTTTAGCTTATACGGCATGAATGGATGTTTAAAACATTTTTTCCAAGAAGCTTCCTTTACATGTTTTCAAGTTTATTTTTAATCAACTTCTTTAGTTTAAAACTGTATGACATGTTAAAAAAGGGAAATGTTTTTTTTGGAATTTGAATGGATATTTTCCTCAAGAATGGAGTTCAAGTGTTTTATCAAAATTATTTTCCATCTAAGATAATATAGGGTTCTGTTTATATCCCTATTATTAAATTGATTTGATTATGTTGCGATGGAATTATTTTTATGAATTCCTTTATCTTATATGAATTGTTTGATGATGTCACGATGTTTAAGATTCCCATTACATGGGTTATGCAATGATATATGATTTATGATTTTGTGGCACACATAAGAATGGTATAATTATGAGATGGGTGGTACCTATATCTCCCTCCAATGCATTGGGTAAAGATTTTATATCTCATGAGATAGTCATGGCTGGAACGGTAGGTTATACCGGTTCAGTGAAACAGGACTGAAACGGGGAGTGAACTCGGTTCAGAGATGGACTTTGTCCACTATGATAGTCTTGGAAATGAGTCTTGACTAATAAGAAATGATTCTCTATGATTATGTGTGTATTACACAAAGTTTCATGTTTTAAGTTATGATTATTGGGATTACATTTCACTACTATGATTTATCCCAAGTTATGAAATTATGCTCTCTTTTGCAGGTTATGATTTCCAAAAGTTATGTTATTATGAATATGATGTGATTGATATTTATTTTGTTTACCCTTACTAAGAATTTGAGCTCGCCCTTTTGTATGTTTTCTTTCCCTAGGTCAGGAAGAAGGTTATTAAATAAGATATTCCAAAAGGGACTATAGATATGATTAAATAAATGGGATATAGTGTAGACACTTTATGAACCAGTTGTTTATGTTTCCCAGTTTTCTAAAGACACTATACCTATACGGTCCTTTTGTGGTTTTGTTATATGTTGTAATAAGTAGGCTTCAATTTTGAAGTATTAACAATGTCTGTAATGTATGGGTTGTTATAACGTGGACTTTGATTCCCTACCACAGGAATACGTAGGAAGCCTCCATGAGGTTCAAGCCCATCACTCATGACTCATCAAGATCTCTCCCTCGAGCCTGTGTGTCTCAGGAATTTCATGCTCTAACCCAGAGGTTCCACTTCCTCTAGGACCCATCCATGCATCCATTCTCACGGGTCGCCTCCTCAGGTGTCCCATCATTTCACCGAACTACGTGGACTCTGATTCCCCATCATGGGGATACATATTAAGTCTCTTCAAGGCTCGAGACCTAATCCATCATCCATCCTGATTCTTAATCAGGCCGCCACATGCTGGTGGGATCATGCCACCCCATTCCCCCATTCTGTTTGATAGCATTCAAGAAGCCACTCACGTGTAGGCCCTAGTATCGTTATTCCCTCTAGGGGGTTCCACCATCTTCTCCACTCTAATTAGTGTTCGGATCAGTATCATCCATCTCTACTGGATTTTTAACATGCGGCATACCATGTGTTAAACATGGGAAGCTAAGGAAAACTTTAGATACATGCCAATGTCATATGATTCCCCACATTTGATGTGGTATCCATCGGTCTTCTGTGCCATCGAGAAGCCCTATAATAAGGGACAGAAGATAGACATGCCAATCCCCCAGCGTTAAGACACGCCATTGGTGCCCAATGTGACTACTCTCCTAACCGAAGTTTTCGGCCCTGACCGAACCCCTTGGAGCATCCTGACAGAAGCAGCGTAATTAATTGGTGTCCATGAAGATATGGTGCCTGAAGAGTGTCACAAGCAACATCTTAAATCTATGAGGTAGACCCGGACTAGGTGAAAGTCTCCAAGGTGGAATCCATGGATGGAAGAACCGACATCCCATCATCCCAGTTCGATCAAGGATAATATGGCCCTGAATAAGGAGCGGATGCCTCCTGCCATTGGAAAGTGAGAATGTGGGGCAAAAGGCACGCGTCCTATGCATGAAGGATGCGTACGCCCCGGAAAAAGTGTCAGAAACAGAAAGGGTGAACCCGACATGAAAATAATCCACTCAGTATGGAGACTAGTAGCATTTGAGGCACCAATGGATTAGCTTGTCATCAGACCCAGTCATCCGGAACTAGGTCCCCCAAGCAAATTGCGGGCCTAGAATGAAACTCGCTAGATGTTGGGACAGTCAATACGTTGATCATTTTATTCTATGACGTTGTCAGCGTGGATCCCTCTTACCTACCATAGAAGATGGAATGACGTTGGGGCACTGATTGTCGATTTACTTTCCTAGCAGTATTAATGAGTTCATCTCATTGCTTTTATGAACCAAGTTGTTGCATCTGAAGCTTGATCACCTGCCCACCGGCGTAGGTGAAGGGGAAATATCGACGCGGGTACCTCATGTGGTTCTGCCTTTTCCTTGATGGCTTCGACCGCCATGACTGCTGGGTGCCCACACCCCCTCTCCCCATCAGAAATTATCCAGCAAAGGGTAATTAATGACCTTGTACGCAAGTACGAGGAGGAGGGGATCATCCCCACTAGGGATATGGCCCGCTTGGATCTTGGGGCAACTACACCTCACTATTAATGCTTCCCTCGAGGGCCTCTTAGGGAGACACAGCTTCCCACCCCATCATTCCATCATTTCGGGAGCTTTCCCCTTAACTCCTTGACAACTCCCTCCCCAACGCTAACAAGGTAGGGGATGTTCGGGTTGGCCCAATCAGAGTCCCACTTCAAGGGAAACCGGTGAGGGATCCCACTAGGATGTGTCAATGATGTCATCTGGTTCTCCAAGCCAAGGAGCAGGCAAGCTATGTGTCTGCACCACCATCTCCTGTTCATCTGACCCGATGCCAACTTCGGGTGAAAATGGAAGAGTATGCACATCATGGGGCATCAACATCAGCGACTATGGTGGCCCAACCACCGATGACTCATATCCCCAACTTCCGGCATATGTTGAGTAGGGGCAGTTATACGCTCAAACTGGATCGAGCCCCAACCACCCCACGTGCAGGCTGGGTCGACTCTCCTAGTTGTCGGCACAGGCGATGGCCGCTGTAGACCCATCCACAGCAATGCCACCCAATGTGGATCCCTACCCCATACCACCACTATAGAAGGTGTGGGTCCTCCCTATTTCCACCCTTGTCTTGGAGGTGTACCCCGTGCCACCTTCAACCCAAGCGAGGGTCCTCCCCGTGAAAACAACACTCTGTATGGGGGTCTATCACGCACTAACTACATTGGGTACGGGGTCACTCCCTCTGCCGCAGACCGAAGGTATGGAGAAATTGCATGTATTCACACTCGCAAACATGGAGGTCCTCCACATGTCCTCGTACCAGCCGACGAAGGTCCTCCACGCTGAGTGATCCCAGAAGTGGAAGGCAATCTCAATTCATTAATGTCGATCAGGAGGTCCTACCCATGCTCAGCTTTACCAGTATGATGACCTTCCTCGCATTGATGTTTTCAGGGGAAGTAAGCATTGAGGTCCAACACATGCTCTCACTTCCCCTACCTATGTTTTTGTTAGCCCCAGCTGAGATCCTGCCCGCTCCAGCACTTCCCATAGAGGTCCTCCCTGTGTCCCTTTCAACATCAGCCTCGGTTCTCCTCGCACCGTGACCTACCCAGGCGGGAGCACTTTCCACCCTAACACCAATCAAGACAAAGTACCTCCTCATGATGAAAGTGGGACTTGCCCCAAAGATCCACCATGGGGTAGGAGAGCAGGTGGTCGCTGCCACAAGAGGAATACTGGGGAAGGCCGAACAGGAATCAAACCACTCCACTTCTCAGACACCGAAGCGGAGTACGACTCCATGCTGGAACCCTCCCCTCAGTCCTCCGAGTCAAGGGCTGGGACAGGAACGAGGCACATCAGCCTCATACTCCCAGAATTCATGGTTTGTAGGGTCCATGTCTCTGTCTAAAGGTATATCCAGGAGGACGAGAACCTAGAGTGTCCCCAGGGACCGGCCACATAGTCACCACCATCATCTCTGGAAGCACCCTCTGCCTCGGCCAGAGAATATAGAGACCTATTTTGGGGGTCAATGGAATAAGAGTCGCAGAATAGACCACCCTTGGTAGACGATGATGTTCTGTTAGGAGACCTGGTCACTGGTCTATCGTATCATGATATAGTGGCTGGGTCACTATAAACCTCTGAGGATAGCCCAAGATTCGACAGCCAATTAGCGTGCTCGCCGTATTCACTGCCGGCCAGCCCACCGTCCCAGCGGTCTTCCTCAGTGCCACCACAAGTCCCTCAGACACCCCTAGGTGAAAAGTGGGTAAATCAAAGGCTAGACCCTAAATATGATCTGAGGATCCTCTGGATGATCCTTGAAGCATGCCACTTCCCTGAGAAGTTTTTTCTAGTCGTAGGACCGAGTTTTTGTACGTTGGAATCGCTCAACCCGGAGGAGTTTGAATGTTTCCTCAAGACCCCTTGGGTGAATCACTTCCTTCTTCGCCACCGGTGAGTGAATTATCCTGGGAGCCAAGTGAACCTTGAAGACATCGGTGGACAATGCCATCTGGTTGACCTGGCCACACTCCCCATGGTCCAGCACCCCGAATCACCTGGTCACCACAGGGCCCTCCAACAACAATGCGTTTTGATTTTCGAAGTACTCCACAAAGTTATTAAGGAGGATAACCCCGATGCAAAAGTTCTTGGATGGGGGTAGTACGATTCCCTCCTCTTTAGTGCAATTTTCTGGCATCCCGACTCGCTAGGCGACATTGAGGACATTCCCCCGAGAAGAGTTGCGATCAACATGACTGATCTGTCGGGAGAGGAAAACAAGGCTGAACTTCATGATGGTAACGTCCTCTCTAGGGAAATTCCACCACTACAGGACCCATCGGGGAGGATTACGCATCAGTAGATGAACCTCCTAGGTCTCCCTTCACCCACTGAGGCATTGGTACTAAGTCAGAATTCAAGTAAGGGAAAGATCACGTCAGATCTGTCAAGGACTCTGAACCATCTGCTTCAGTGAAAAAGATGGAGGAGGACCCTGAGAAGGCCTTATTGCACCACCAGCTCCCTGGGCAGAGGAATTTGGTCGAGAACTTCTGGATGAATGCATTATAGAGCGACGACCCGACTACGGTAATCCTAGGTCGGGGCAGTAGGGGCAGGAATAACAACTCCTTAGCGAGCTAGCCCAGGTAATCCTGATCATGCCACATTCGCTGACTGGGAAGAATCCATAGCCCACAGAAAGAGGGAATATTATGTCTCATCTAACCCTCCTGAATGGCGTGACAATATGAGAAACACCGCTCGGGCTCCTCCAGCAGCCCCACGGTTCTCTCCACCAGCCGCTCCACGAGTCGCTGAGCTTGTCTACCACATTGAAGAACCAAGAAATGCACTCGTTTTTAGGGATTTCCGTCAAGACATGGACCCGTTTCTATATGATCCAATGGGGACACTCATTTCCCACCTGGAGGCATTGGAAACACTAAAGTTGGCCATCCCACCCGATGTCAATCCATACCAGGCATGGGTGGATGATATGCCAGCACCCTCGGGATTTGGAAACCCCACCTTCTCTCCCTTTTAATGGGATGAGGGACCCGCCACAGCACCTTCCCCATTTCAACTCAAGGTGTGGGCCTATGTTCGGGACCCCAGCATAGCAGGAGGCTGCCAAGCTCCATAGTTTTGTTCAGACACAGAAGGGGCCAACATTCATCTGGTACAACCATCTCCTATTCGGATCCGTGACTATCTGGGAAGAATGTAGTAGGAAATTTCTCTACCAGTTTAACTCTACCACCCAGAAAATGAACATCACAGACCTATTCAAGTGCATGAAAAGGACTGATGATAGATTCTTGGACTTTTTCGCCCGGTGGAAGGGGCTCACATACTACCTTGACATGAAACTGACTCAGGAGAAATTATTAACGATGTGCATAGGGAATTTCAAGATGGAACTAGTTCTATCCCTGATCACTCATAACTATCCCAGAGGGTTCCGAGACTTCTTAGATAAGGCCCATCACCTCAAAGAAGCCCTGCAACATGCCATCCAGGCACACCCACTGCCCCATGTAATCCCAACAAATAGGGATTCTAGAGCCGAGCCCACCGAGGTGGCCCAGTTAGAGGCCCCCCGACAGCTAGAATTACTACCAGTGGAGCGAGCTCCATAGCCCCACAGAGGTCCACCACCACGGGCATAACTTCCAGCCTAGCAGTAACAACCTCATAATCAGCAGGCGCCTCTGCATAATGCACCGCTCCCACCTAGGTGATATAATAAAGTTCCGCCTCTTCGGCAGGCTCCTCCAATTCCCCATCAAGGTCAGGCTCCTATATCCCCCTTTCTAGATAAAAGAAATCGTACCTACTCATTCAACGAGGCTCAGGTCCCCGGTTACTTCCACAGTGCCCTAGAGCAGAGAATTGTACGACTACCTGAGTGTAGAAAGCCAATGGAGGCGCATCTCACTGATCACCCCAACTACTGCCCTTATCATCGGATCCTGGGGCACACCCTCAGGTAATGCTATGTGTTCTAGGACTGGCTCCAAGCCTAGATTGACAACAACTTAGTCAGGTTGGGCCCAGACCCAGCACAAGTGGCGGGTGTCTTTGTGAGGTTGTATGGCAGTAGCGACGACAGAGGCGATTGGCACAGGGTCTCTGACCACGGTTCCCAGAAGTATAACAACTGGATGGATCGCAAGATGGTCTCTCACGGCCATGGAATTATCCAAGAACATATGAATCAGCTGGAGCCTTCAGAAGATGTGACCACCACTTCTGTGTCATCATCATAGCCAGCCTCTTCTCAAAAGATCAATCATCGGTGGAGCAAGAAAAAGCAACGCTCCACACCAATGCCATCATCGTCCCACACTCTCGGAAACATTATACCCCTGAAGATGGGGATCCCTACCAGAATCCACCTAGTGGTGGATGAATCTTCATGTGACCGTCAAGGGTATGATTCAGTTATCACCGTCAAGTTGGTAAACCCCTATATGACTCCTGATGAGGAGGAGCGCTAGGAAAACCTCCCTAATGTCCCCAGCTGATGCCAACGCCGGTAGAGCCACAGTCATATGGGACATCAGGGCATATTAGTTGGAACCTCTTGTATGGCCATGCATACCACTGAGACCAGACAGTAGGCCCAATGCAGAACCCAGCACGCACAGCCTCCTCATGCTGTGTTGACAGGCCCACCTCCACCACTGTTTGTGTTACTGGATCAGGGAGAACCACTTTGTCCATGTCGTGACCAGCTTCACCCCACTACAGGCTGATCTCATCCATCTAGTCCTCATCCGACAACTCCTCTCTGGGCTCTGACTAGTGAGCAGTGGGATATTCCTAGTACCAGTCAACCGCACGTCGGGCCGGTAGGGCCCGCCATGCCTTCTATCACAGAGCGGCTTCTCGCTAGTAGAAGTTCGTGCCTGGCACAGAAGTAAGATGTTCTCAAACACCTCTCCATCATTCCTACAAGTCTTTCCATCCTTGAATCCCTTATCCTATCAATAGATATGCGCAAAGCCCTTGTTGAGGGTTTAAGAAACCCCCTCCAGTTTGAGACAGATGTAGCGGCTGCAGAAACCTTCCATGGTGAAATAGTTGAGGATGCCAAATGTCAGGACATCATTTATTCTTTGGAGAGGATGATGTCTCCCCCATATAGGGGCACGTCCACCAGTTGTATGTCATGGGCCAGTTTAATGGTGTGGAGATTCTTCGCTGTTTCATCGACATTGGCTCTGGGATAAACCTTATCCCGATGTGGACACTGCAGAAGCCAAGACTATCCATGGATGACCTGAATCCCTTCAATATAAGGATACAGGGATATGACTGGATAGAGCAGACCCCTTTTGGAAAGATCCTTCTGAATATCTAGTTCGGTGGCCTAGTGGCATATACCGAGTTTATGGTTGCCACCCAAGACACCGTGTACAATGCATTGATGGGAAGGCCATGGCTCCACCTGCACGTGGTGGTCCCTTCATCATATCAACAATGCCTAATGCACTCCCTAAATGGACGAGTAGGTATAATCCAAGGTGATGGATCTCCTTTAACCTCTTTTGAAGCCCGCTATTTGGATGCGGACTATTACCAGAGCAAGGATAAGCAAGTCCAGGCAAGTGGAGTTGAGCCTTTCACTGCTACGACTAACCCTTAGGCAGGCCTGAATGATTCCTATGACCTCCCAATCAATCGGTTGGAGGCCACAACCCCCGATATGGGGCAATGTTTTTTCATTTCCGGGACAAAGGGGAACCATGCTCCCAAATATAGGTGGCGTCATAAGATCACATCATATTCTTATATGAACCAGGCTTCAGTGATCCCAAAGCCTCCCACCAACCATTAGGTATCAGGACGTCCGGCTCATGACAATGGCAGTGCGTCATACTTGTCTGTTTTGCTGGGCTGGAATGAGTTGTCTCTAGCCGACACACCACTACTGATTTGATATTGTCATGTGTGGCCCCTTGGGCTAGAGACAATATGGGATCAGTTCGACAGATTTTGTCACAATGCTATCGGCAGTGCCTGAGTTCCCCGAAGCAATAACCACTACCGCTCAAGTAGGAACCAGCCTTCCATCAGGGTCTGGTAGCTCAGAAGCAACTTCCAATGTCGAAGATCCCTCCATAATTAGAGGTGGGGATATAGAGGACTCCCCCTACCTTTGAAGAAGGCTTCTCTTCCACGATCAATGATCATGTACAGGTGAACCATGGTAGCGAGGTAGATCTGAGACCCACATTGATCAGTGCCACCATGTCCCTCATGGAGCAACAACGATACGTGGATTTCTTGAAGTAGCACTATGATGTTTTTTCCTAGAGTTATTATGAGATGCCAGAAGTAGATCTTTAGATAGTTTTCCACTGCCTCGGTCTTCCGAAAAATCATCGCGGATTCAAGAAACCCCCAAGAAAGATGCACCCTTCTCACCATGTCATGTTCGAGGACAAAGTTAACAAGATCATCAGATCCAACATCGTCAAGGAGGTCCAAAACCCCAAATTTATGACCAACATTGTTCCATTTAGGAAGAAGAAAGGGTAGATTAGAGTCTGCATCGAATTGTGAGATATCAACAGTCATTGTCTGAAGGATGATTTCCCCATCCAGTGACAGAATTGTTTATTGATGCTAAGGCTGGGTTCCAAGCCCTCTCCTTTATGGATGGTTACTCTGGATATAATCAGATTCAGATATCCCCTAAGGACATGGAGTCCACAGCTTTCAGGGCGCCCCAAGGTACTTTCTGTTACAAGGTTATGCCGTTCGGCCTGAAGAATGCGGGTGCCACCTATCAGCGGTCCATGCATCGCATATTCAATCCAATCCTATAGATATTGGTGGAATGCTATGTAAATGATTTGGTGGTAAAATCTCACTAGCGCCAATACCATCTCATGGATCTTGAGAAAGTGTTCGGCTTCCTTTGTTCCCACCACCTGAAGATGATCCCATTGAAGTGTGCTATTGGAGCCACCTTCGGGATGTTTCATGGATTTGTTGTCAGGTAGCGGGGCATCAAGATCAACCTAGGAAAGATCAAGGGCATCAGTCAGATTCCTCCCCTAAGCAATATTCAAGAGCATCGAGGTCTCCAAGGCCACTTGGCCTATATAAGCCAATTTATTGTGAATCTAGACGGAATGTGTAAGCCCTTCTCACGGATCATGAAGAAGGGAAATGATTATGAATGGGATGTATAGTTCGAGAACGCCTTTGAGGAAATAACAAAATATCTTCTTCGGCCTCCGGTCTTGATGCCACCCATCTCCGGGAAGTCGTTGGTCCTCTATGTCACTACCCTGGAATGGTCCCTTGGTGCCCTTCTCGCCCAGAATAACAATGAGGGGACAGAGAATAGTCTACTACCTCGGCTGTATGCTCCTCGATACAGAGACCAGATACTCCCCCATCGAGAAGACCTTCCTTGTGCTGGTATGCTCAGCACAAAAATTGCTATAGTACATGTAGCACCATGATGTACGGTCGGTGTCTCGAGTGGACCCAATGAATTAAATCCTAAGTTGTCCCATGTTGACTGGCCGACTAGCGTGGTGGGTGGTAATACTATATTAGTTTGACATCAGGTTCGTGCCTCAGAAGCATATTAAAGGGCAGGCATTGGCCAATTTCCTTGCTTCCCATCCAACCTACCTGGACTTGGATTTTCTCAACAAGTCAATCCTCTCAGTCGATCAAGTCATTCCGTGTTGGAAAATTCACTTCGATGGAGCCTCCTAGAGCCCCACTGGTAGGAGGCTCAATGATCATCGACTCAACAGAGTAATCCTAGGTATCGTTTTTATCACCTCGGATAAGTTGTTCTTCCATACTCATTCATATTGTCGAAAGGATGCACTAAAAATGCAGCAGAGTATCAGGCCCTCATTAATGGCCTCAAGATGGCCCTAAAGATAGGCGTTCCACATTTTCATGTGAAAGGGGACTCTGATCTAGTCATTAATAAGGTCAACGATGACTATGTCATTAGGAAGCTAGATCTGATACCATTGTTGGGACGTGCTCTACAGCTAATGGCCTAGATCCCTTCTCGGCCAGAGGTTATCCATGTCCCTCGGTCACAGAACGGTCAAGCATATTCTTTGAACAATTTAGCTGCATCACTTGAAAAGCCCGAACATGAGGATCTAATTATCCATGTGGCGCATTGGAGAGTCATATCTCCTGTTACCCCAGATGGCGATGACAGAAAACAGGTAAGACATCTTACCGTTGGTGCCTCTGCTTCAAGCCCCCAGAATCATCCAGATGTAGTGATCGAAATGGTTTCATATTGGAGGACAACCTTGGTTGAATACCTCCAACACAGTAATCTCCAGTCAGATCGGGCAGAGCGCGAGCAAATCTGACTTCGCGTGCTATAATTTTCTCTCTAGAGTTGTCCCAGCCTTGATCCAATCCTCTACAAGCGCGGGTTTGATGGTGTTATCCTTTGTTGCATTAAGGGGGTTGAGATTCCAAAAGTCGTGCTAGAGGTTCATGCCAGTTCCTGCGGTGCCCATCAGGATTGGCCAAAACTGTCTCACCTGATCCATAAATTAGGGTATTTTTGGCCCTCCATTATCCAAGACTGCATTGAGTTCTCCAAGAGGTTCCATGCATGCCAATTTCATGATATCTTTGTGCATCGGCCACCAGAGCCTCTCCACACTACCAAGTACTCTTGGACCTTTGTAGTCTAGGGACTGGATTTCATAGGACCATAACAACTAGCAACGACTCGCCAATACCGATTCATCCTGACCGCTACGGGTTTTTTTTTCAAATGGGCAGAGGTAATTCCGCTTAAGGAAGTCAAGGCCCAATCTATCATTGACTTCATGAGCTCCAACATCATATACCGATTTAGAGTCCCTCACGCCGTCCTCACTGATAACGACACCAAATTCTGAGAAACCGAGTTGAAAAAGTGGTACACCAAGTACAACATCCACTCTAACCATACCTCTTGCAATCACGCGTAGGAAAACTGGGCAGATCTAAAAATTTAATAAGACCCTCTCTAACATCCTATAAAAATGGTTGGTCAGAAAAAGAAGAGTTGGCCGAATAAGCTCCCATACGCCCTCTGGGCTTATCGGATGACGACTCGTAATTCCACCCAAGTGACCCCATATTCCCTAGTGTATGGAACTGAGGCAGTCTTGCCCATCAAGATTCAGTTACCCTCATTGCGCACAGAGTTTTATGACCAGAAAGTGCCAGATAGAGTGGTTGAAATTCCTCTAGTTGAATTGGAATCACTAGACGAGAATAGGATTCGTGTCCTGTACAACCTAGAAAGGCATCAGATCAGGATGGCTCAAGCATTCAACAAGAAGGTTCGCCTCCGCTCTTTCCTGCAACACGGCTTGGTATTGGCCCTCAGGACACTAATGATCCCCTGTAGGAAACCACCTAAGTTAGAGCCTAAATGGGAAGGAAATTTCATTATTCATAAGGTTTATCCAAATGGCACATACTCACTGGTGACTATGGATGGTGAGCGTATAACTCCTCCCACCAATGCCATGTTCATTAAAAAATACATTTCCTGAGTCTTCAGGTCCCGCACGACCTTAAAATTTCAGGTCCTATATGACCTTAAATAGGATTACGGTCCTGCACGACCATAAACTGTCAGTCCTTCATGACCCTAAACAACAAGCTCGTTCTACATGACGTTAAACTGTTTGTCATCCCGTATGACGTTAAACTGTATGTCATCCCGCATGAAGTTAAAATGTATGTCGTCCCGCATTATGTTAAAATATATGTCATCCCTGATGAAGCTAATATTTTCACATATTTTATACTTTAATTTAATGTTTATAAACCCACAATAGTGTTATTTAATGGGCAATTGTTACATATTTAGGTTTTGGTGTTATTTTGAGCTTAAATGCAAAAATGGCCTAATTCTGGATTTTTAACATATTTTTATCACAGGGGTATTTTGGACATTTCATATAAAATATATTTCCAAATTTTTTGATTTGAATTTTGTTGGAACCCTTATTTTATTTCCTTCAACTTTGTCTTCAGGACCAGGGATTGAATCGATATTAATGGTGCCCAAAAAAATCAATGAAGTTGACAATTTTTTCCGGGCGGACTGCATTGACTCCACCATATTAATGGAAGACAATTTCGGCCTAAACTGCTCTAAATGATGCGATTCTACCTGGTTATGACAGAGGACTCCAAGGCGCGTCTCCTCAATAAATTCCAAGCCGTTTGGAATCCTTTATGATGGCCTTTTAGTGATAGATTTGTGAAGGAAGCTTCCAGGAAGCTTCATCCAGAGAAATCTATTTTCAATAGAAAAACCATAAATCCTTCAATTCGCATCCAATTAATCTGAATTTTGAGGGTGGACGGCCAAGACATTGATGAACAATATTTATTAAGAGGTCAACGCGTGAATCGGCCATTTAATTGGTCTCAAACGCGACAACTTTGTGAAGATAAAATCTGCCTATAAAAGGAGGGGAGCTCCTACCTCTCAAAATATTCCATTCTTCACCACACCATCCGTCACAAAGGGGTTTGGCTTGAGAGAGCAAGAGTATAGGAGTATTACATGATTTAATCAAGACATGAAGGGCTAAATACAAGTGGTGGTTGGCAACGGAGATCCGAAGACATTTTCCTTTTTGAGTTTGTGCTTTCATTGTAAAATATTTTCTTTTAAATTATCCTGGAACTTTTTTACATGAATGAATGAGGTCTTGTTCTCTCGTGTTTTCAATTTCATATAAATTATTCTAGATTGCTTATATTCTAATGAATTTAATGTGGTTTTACTCATGGTTTAAATTTCTTTGGCGAGGTCTCGCTTTTGAGCACGATGAGTTCATCCTGTTTTGGTTACTCGGAGGTCTTCGGGTAATCAGAACACTTTCATTAGAAGATCGGCACCCATGTATGAGGTTTCAATATGGTATCTAGATTATTTAGGTGTATACCTTGAGGTATTAAGGTATTAATTGGATAATTTAATAAAAATATATTCGTAAACAATGATAAAGGGAGTGTCCAACGATCAACGTTTGTCCACCGCTGCTACCTTTAACTTGTTCTTTCCAACTCGATTTTATTTGGTATTTTAATTGATAATATAGATTTAATATTTCATTTTGATTTAATTTTCATAATAAAAATCCCCCATATATAATATATATGTTAGTTTTATATTAGTTAAATTAAAAAGTGACAATTGAAAATATAGTGCGTATAAGCGGCCTCCTTGTGATCGACCCTAGGTTGTGCCACTATGGTACACTCTTAGGAAAATAAGAATTTAATTGAGTAGGGTAAAGCGACTGAAATCCCCAAACATCAATCCCTCATTACTTTAACTGTATTTCATACTGCAAGACGTTAAACTGTATGTTGTCCCGCATGACGTTAAATTTTATGTCGTCCCGCATTACGTTAAACTGTATGTCATCCAGCATGACATTAAACTGTATCTTCAATAACTATGTGTGGCTTGATTCCCATATTTATGGGATATGTAGGATCACCTGAACATTTAAATTTTGGGTCCATCCCCTCTCAATTTTCACCTCCCCTCGACCCTTTACAGTGGTTCACCATTGTGTTCAAGAGTACTCTGGTCTAGGACCTGGAATGTCAGATTCAAATTGGGAAAGTTTCCATCAACTTGTTAAGCTTCATGTTCACCTTAATTTGGGCGATCAATATCTTTTACACCTGAAGGGACCCCCAAAACGTCATGGATACTAGACCTAAGGGATCTCCTACCGTTACGGGCCAATGCCCATGAGGGTTTTAGACAAAAAATTCATAGAATTACTGCATTGCGAATATGGTCAGTGGTTGATGCTCATTTGTTTGTCTCCATTTCAGGCTAATGCGACAAGATGTTGTGTTGCGAACATGGTCAGCAGTAATCCTCCATCGTCATTCCAGACCCAGCAGGCCTTGAATTTTGGTTAAATGATTCATATTATGTTCCACCCAATCATGTTCAGGTGGAATCTTGACACTTTTGGAACTATCCCTCATTGAACCTCCGCACGTCAAGTGGGAAAATCTATAATAATGCATCCTTTGGTGCTCCCGTTGTCTGAGCCCTAAGACCATAAACTAAGATCTTCTCTTAGCACTATGTGTATCTCAGTTTCCATCCTCATGGGATACATAGGACCACCAAGACATTGAATTTTTGGGCCCATCTTAGTTAGGATCTAGCTTCTCTTGCCCCTTACCCTCTGACCCTCACTGGCCACTTGGCCTGAGACTCGTTTCCCAGAGTTTCACACAGTGATTATGTGGACCTCATCCTCATTCACGTCGGGTATGAATTATCGCATCGTATTCACTCCATCAGGTCCAATCCATATGAACTTAAACTGTGCTGTCGGGTCCAATCACATGACCCAAAACTATGATGATATCGTCTTGGTCACACGTTGAAAAACAGAACATCATTTTGATGACCTCATCATAGGAGATATTACGTTGGGTATCGGTTATTCACCATACCATTTTTCAATGCCTTTATACGGCTTGATTATTGTGGCGATGCCGGGAATTTCTAACCTAGGCCTGTCGCTTCACAAAAAAAACATTCACCTTAATGTACCAATGGGATACATAAAATATCACTTATTTTTGTGTAAGGGCCAGACCCGCAAACCCCTTTTTATCCTTTGCACTGGTACCTTACCATGCCACCCCTTATAACTACATGTGGATTGATTCCCATCCTTATGGGATATATAGGAATTCCCCGACATTTCATCTCGGGCCCAGCCACGGGAATCACAAATCCCATCCTTTCTCACTATCAACCCCTTGTTCTGACACCTCAGATAGGTCCTACTCACATAAGGAATGATCCATGATCAGATTAATGCGCCCGCCTAATGTGCTTCCACCACGGTGGCATAATTTCAAGATTGTTGGATTCTGTTTGAACAAACCACCACTTCATCTTCAATGCTTTGTGTTCCCCCTTTATGCAGATCTTTATCCTATTTCACGTCTGAAGGGACCCCATAACAGTATGGATGCTCAACCTAAGGTCCTCCTGCTGTCTTGGGCCAACGTTCTGAATGCCTTATGGGTGATATTAAAGTTAGGTCCTGTTTTGCGAATATGGTCAGTGGTCGACCCTCATTTTTTGTACCCATTTCAGGCTAACGCCATATAGATGTTGTGTTTCAAACAAGGTCAACAGTTGCCCTTTATTTCCACCCCCATAATTTACGAATTTGGGTAACGTGATTCAAATTTCTCATTCCCCTATGTTCAGACTGATTCCAATGCCCCAGGCATTTCCCCGCTCGTGCGCTAGAGCACATTGAGAAGATGATACATCGATCGGTCTGAGGTCATGTTCCTTTGATCGGGCCTCCCTCTTCTCCTCAGAAAGTCAGATTCAAATTTCAAATTCCTTAATCATGGTTGATGCTCCCACAATCAAACTAATTGATAGTACAAGCATCCCTTGTTTCTCGCATCGGGTATGACCCACGTGATCTTAGGAATGGGTTGCTATTTATTTCCAGAATATGGTTGAGCATGTTAAACCAAAGAGACAAGTAAATAAATTTGTCCATTAATACAGTTCAAAAACAATAATCTGTAATGAGATATATGTTTATGGGTACATCCAAAATAGGGTCCCTTAGTGGTCGACTTCTTGGATGGATCTTTCCAATGTCGCTACCTTCTGGTTGGTGGCCTCCGTAACTACTTCCCGCACCCTAAGGACTCTATCTTATCAGAAGTCGTGGAGTGCAGTTCATTGACCCTAGCTCATGCCCGCGCCTGTTCAGTTTGGATCTTAGTTATCTGATGGCTCGATTCCACAAGTTTTTCTTGGGTGTCGGCCAGCTGGGCCCTCAACTGATCCACGAGCTTAAAACAGTTTTCGATGAATATCTTTTATTATTTCACTTGTTCCTCAAGGCATCAGACCTTCTGCTCTGCCTTCAGAAATGCCCGGTACTCCCTGAATCCTCCCAACACTGGGTGATGTTAGAGCGTCAGCTACTCTCACACACCTTCTCGGCCATGTAGTCATGGACTGCCATGTGAAGGCATTGAGCATTTTCCCCTCTAGCGCACAGGAAATGTAGCTAGGTGTGGAGTGACCCCATCCTCTTCAGCCATTCCATCTAAGGTTGACTAAGAAAATCACGGATTCACTTCCACCCCTTGTGTCATGTCATCTAGCTCTCCTCGGCCGCATTCGAGTCTGAATCATCAATTTCCTCAAGATCATCAAGTCGATAGATAGAAAATATATCCAACATGCTACCAGCATGGTTCTCCTTAGATATTACTCCCAGGGGGTTGGGCTCTTCATCGTTTGAGAAACCTTCTTCTCTCACCTCATCCCTGGTGGCACTTTGGTCAACTATCATCCCTGCGCTGAAAATAGTGCCACCAGTGTCCACCGCTCTCTAATCACCAATTATTGGGGAAGACTCAGTTTGGGAGGCATGTTCTGGATGGGGCGGTACGTTTGTCATCGGCTCACTTGCAGACGGTTCAGGTTCAACAGCCTGACGAGCCTCCAATGCTGTGATCACAATACAGACAAGGATCACCCTAATTAGTTGAGTCCTCCAATTGTAAGTACCAGTATCGAAGCAAAGAACCTACAGGAATCCAAGGATCCAGCCTCCAGTTTTCTGGCCCCTACAGGAGCTTTCATGGAAGTGGATCCCTCAGCGCTCGTCAGCTCAAAAATGGGCATCGGTGCCCCACATTGTCCCATTGGCACATCTCCCCCTCCCTAGACTGGAGACGCTTTATCAACACCAATATGATCCGTCGTAAGATAAGCATGGTGGATTATGGATTGCAAAGGAAAGCAATGGAAAGGCAGAGGGTAGATAAGGGTTGAAGCATACCTCGAGCAGTTCAGTCACATCCATATCAGAGCCAACGATCTTTCTGCTCTCTCAGAGAACCCCTTGGTAGTACACCCCTTGATACCCTTCAACGTTCGGCTCCTCTTCCCCTTTACCTTCTCCTTCTGCCTCCTCCTATTCTGTCTCGCTGCCCATCGACTCATCATTGCTGTCATCATCCCCCGACGACAGCGTTTCCGGTTCATGCTCCTGGTTGAGCATCACTTTCACCAAGAAAGGTGTCTCCACACGCCGACCCCATTGGTGTGCTTACATGTACATAGATGTAAAATACACATGCTGATGATGAAAGTTCACTCTGTCGACAACGCAAACAAGCCAGACTTCTGGCAGCTGGATTCTGTCTCACACCATCTTCTACAAGAGGGTTTTGGTGCTCACCGACTACCGTAGGGTTATCCAAGCCAACCATAGCGAGGGGAAAATGGAATCTTGAGTAGGTTGAAGCATATATATTATTTGATTTCTAGAAATTTCTCTGTCCACCCTATGGTACCTGCCTCTAGGCGACGAGGGCGCGGCCACGCCATGTGATGTCCCCGATGCTGATTTCCCGACACCTGCAGGCCCCATTTTCCAACACACTTCTGATCTTTCCCCTCTAGCAGCACTCTTCCTGCTCTCTTGCCAACCGAGTTCCACACTAGTTACTTTGAGATTCTGAACTCTCTTCCTCAAAATCCCCTCAGGGTATGCTATGGACCAATGTTCGGCATACTCGATTGAGAGACCAGCGTCGACTCTATTGGGAGGAAAGGTGGTGACGTCTCCAGATCCATAGATCGTGCACATTATCCATAGTTGATGGAGAACACATAGATGACTTTCTTCATAGACATCGGTGTATACTTTTTTCGGTATTCGCTGAAGGCACCCAAACTACATGGTGAACCGGGATGGCGCATAAGGCTCGCATAAGATCTTCCAATCGATCCAGGACACATGCACCCCGCCTCTGATTCTCTAGAAGTACTCCTTCTCCTATAGAAAGCCTTTCCCATTTTATTTCATCTGGATAGTTTGGTGGGGAATGGGATAAAGGAGAAGTTGGTATTATTACCAATTTTGATCCTTACTCCCTCCTCATTGAGCGTCAGCGGCATGACACCGGAAATGTTCAGCAAAGAGGGTCACAGGCCATTTTCTGAAGGATGGATGGCCTTTGGGAAGGTGTATCTGCCGCAATGAGCCGCAACCCAGCCATTGAAAATATGGAAGGGGCCACAGACTCTCTTAGGTGATCCCCCTCTCGAGATGCATCCCAAGATGGCATACAGCCGAGCCAACATGAGGACCCCCAGATTGAACCTCTTGATGGCGGCCATTATGAAAGCCATCACCAAGGTCACTGGACGGATGCCCATCCTTGTGTCCCTCACTGGAAAGAGCAACCCGCACAAAAATGTAGTGAGAAATCCGGAATACCGAAAATTCGGATCCCTACTCTCGTTTATGCTCTAGCCCTATGACTGGTAGTGCACCACCTCCAGGATCCTTCGGTACAATCCACTCTTGCTCTTCTATGCCACAGTTGGACACCGTCTCCCCCGCCCAGGCATCTTGACTTCTAGATCCCTCTCTAGGAACATGATAAACAAGTCTTTGTAGCCGATGTCCTTCATGAAATCCTTGACCCCCAGCTTCTCCTTGGCCAGATCCAGCAGGTGCCACGTCAGTATGGGGGTTCGTGATATGTCTCCCCATGTGTTCATCAGAGGATGAAATTCATCGTATTGCTGGCCCTCTAAAGTGATGCCCTCGATGCAGTTGATGTCCCAGAGATTGATGTCGACTTCCCCATGATACATATGGAATGTGTTGGTATCTGGGGACCACTGGGTGAACAGATCTATCCCGAGCTTGTGTTGGCGGTAGAGGTGGAATTGCGATGTCCATACTGCCTCAAATAAACCAATATGTCACAGCTCGTCCCCAAATTGGTCACATGTATGGAGAACCCAGTATGCTCTAGCCCATTTTCTTGTAAAGTTTCCTCTGGATCACATGTCGCAGTCCTGAAGCCAGCCCTTAGTCTTGTCAGTGACGCTCTGATGAAAGTTTCTTGTGTAGAGGGTCGGGGAACTCTCCACAACAGAGTCACCCCCAGCAATAGTCCTAATCCTAAGATTTAGGACATATACGTCCATGTTCCTGGTTTCTCTATCAGGATGACCGTTGTTGGTTATGTTGTACCGAGTAAGATCATCCTCATGGGTCACCCATAACCGCGGTGTAACCACCTCAAAGTCTGGCACAAGGATTTCCTCCATAATGCCTAAGTCCCATAGCAGCATATTTTTGGACAAAGCATAATATTTTTTGGCGGGGGATAGCATGTTGAAGAGGGTGTGGTTGTTGGAGGAAATCCTTTTGGCGCCATACACCTCTGTTTTTGCAACTATTTCAGCCCTTCGAGCAGCATCTTTCCCCTCACCATCCCGGTTTGAGGCCATCTTCTTCAAACTAGTGTTTTGATGGTTGGTGCAAAATAGGAGGGAATGATGCATAAAATCAGTGGGAATTGCGAAATTTTATACTGCAGTGCCTAAAACCCCAGGTTTGTGCGTAAAACGACCCCAGATCTCAGTGGAATTACGGGCAGCTGGTGTAGTTTTCCCATAGTGCCGAAGAAAATTTCGCGCATGAGATCTCGAAGCTTGTCGCATGGGAAAATCCGTATGGAGCATGGGACCCGAGGTGGATTTTATAGGCCAATCCTGGGTTCTGCGCCCACGTGAAAATTGCCTTTCGGCGCCTTGCTGAGTTTTGCGCGGCACTCCTGAGATTTGTGTGCATGGACCCTATAGAGCCCTATATTTCAGTGTTTCCCTTAGAATCCAACTATTTAGACCTCTCACTGATCCCGTTTTTAGGGGGGGGGGGTATTTGTAGATGCCGAAGAGTGTTCGAGGGATGAAGAATATTTCGAAACGACAATGCGAAGTCATATTCGGACATGGGGACCCTGTCCAGGGGGCCTAGAGGGGCCGCAAAAAATAAATTCAAAGGCGCGCAAAAAAATACATCTCACGTAGAATGTTCGAGGATTCACGAAAATCCTTCGGCTTTGGCGCAAAATCATTCACACCCCAACCTGCGTGGTTGTCATTTCACACTGTTGTCCTCCGTCACGTAATTATTTCACACCGACTTGTTTTCTGCACCCCCAGGAGCCTATAAATAGAAGGAGAACCCTTCAACTTCAGGGCTGAAGTATTTGAAAGGTATCTCGTGGGAGAAATTTGTCTTCCGCGCGTGCAAAAATGGCCTTCAGTTACGGTTATTTTCACGCCAAGTCTCCCCAGGGTCCACCTTCGTGCGAGATCCCCATGGTTTAGACAGAATTCCAAACCCTTCAGGGTCCTCCCCTTATACGCAATCCCTTCCAATTGCACGCAGGCCAGCCAAATTTACAAAACCCTTTCCATTACGTGCACCCCATGCCAATTTCATGCAGTCCCCTGAATTCTGTGCTGCCAGGTAATTGCGCGTAGTCTCTCCAACTTGCGCACATATTTTGCACCTTGCGTGCAATCCTTCTAGTTGCGCGCAAAACCTCGGCTCCAATTATGTGCAAGAATCACTGATTCCATGACAGCCCGGATTTTTTTGCACAAGACTATTATTTCGCGTGCAAACCTTAATGTTTTCACGCAATACCCCCGGGACCCCTCACCTCTGTGCTCCCCGGGCGCCTCCTTGCATGGGTTCCTAATGTTCTTCTTATGGATGCCATTCGTGGGCATCTCTCATGCCCCGAGAAACCACATCATGCGTCATCTTCTCGTGTGACCTTCTAGGATTGTATAATGCAACTTCAAGGTCCCTTGGACGATATCTCCCATTGCGTTGCTTTGCCTTATGCTTCTTCACATAGGCACACTAACGAATCTTGTTTAAACTCATAGCCACGCTAATGTGGACCCCTTGATGGTTCACCCAAACACACCCCCTTTCTACATCATTGTCGATGCCTTCCCTCTCACAAGGAGCAGATGGTACCGATTATGTTTGTCCTAGGGGTGTGGATCAAACCCACCTCGTCCGAGATGGAGGAAGTTAAACTACCAAGCACCATCATCCTCAGCACATGACGTTAAACTGTGACCTGGCCTCGTGCCTTGCACACAGGGTCCTGCCGCCTTGGACATTATCCATGTCCAGTCGTCTCCACGGTGATTGGATCACCCCTCATAGGGGATTATATCCTCCTTATTGGAGTGGATTTTATCCACAGGGAAGGGAACCCACCTTGGTGTAAGCCCCTCACCATTCTTGCAGGAGGTAGCATCCTCGCTCCTCCTCACTTCCTCGGTGCTAAGGACCAAGAGGGGAGATGGGGATATGGGGTTTTGTCACCCTTTACCTCTCCCGTAGGGCTTTGTCACCATCGAGCCTCCATCCTGGAGTAAGCCCCTGACTTCTCAGTCTCCTAACCACACGTAAGCCCTTGATTTCTCTTAGGTCCACTCCGCGCATAAGCCCCACTCCATCTCCCATGGACGCACCATTTTCAACGTGATTGTCTGGTCTCTGCCACATCTTTATTCTCACATTGAGCATGAATCATGCAAGCTTAGAGCAAGCACCGACCATGACATCACCTTGGGCCACCTCAGAGTTTAGCCCAAATCCATCCCAAACTATGGGGACTTTGATCCATGTCAAGGTATGGTACGCAGGAAACCTCCACGAGGTTCAAGCCCACCATCCGGTCATTCAGACCATGTCAGTTCACCCACACCTTGGGCCACCTTAGAGTGTAAGCCCCAATACATCCCAAACTATGGGGACTATGATCCATGTCAAGGCATGGTATGTATGAAGTCTCAGTGAGGCTAGAGCCCACCATCTAGTCTTTCTAACCATGTCGGTTCACTAACACCTTCAGCCGCCTCAGATTTTAAGCCCCAATCGATCCCAAACTATAGGTACATTGATCCATGTAAAGGCATGGTACCTAGGAAGCCTCCACAATGTTAAATCCCAAAAAACCTCAGTCTGACTCAGAGTGTAAGACCCAATCCATCTAGAACTATGTGGACTTTGATCCATGTCAGGGCAGGGTACATAAGAAGCCTCCATGAGGTTCAAGCCCCAAACACCTTGGGCCAACTTAGAGCGTAAGCCCCAAATGCTCTCATCCCACATGATGCTAAACTATATATGCTATCATGAACTACATGGACTTTTATTCCCTTCCATGTAGATACATAATAATCCTCTATGAGTTCAAGCCCTTCACTCATGACTCATCCTGCTCTCTCCCTCGAGCCCATGTGTCTTGGGACGTTCATGCCCTAACCCAGAGGTTCCACTTCATATGGGTCTCATCCATGCATCCATTCTCACGGGTCACCTCCTCAGGTGTCCCATCGTTTCACCAAACTATGCGGACTTTGATTCCCCATAACTGGGATACATAGTAAGTCTCTTCGAGGCTCAATCCCAAATCCATTTTCTATCTTGATTCTTACCTGGGCCGTCACATCCCGGTGGGATCATTCCACCCCATTCCCCATTCCATTTGACAGCATTCGGGAAGCCACCCACGTGTTGGCCCTATAATCGGTGTTCCCTCTCGGGGGTTCCTCCATCGGATCCACTCTAATTAGTGATCAGATCAGTCTGATCCATCTCCGCTGAACGTTAAACTTGCGGCATACCCTATGTTAAGCATGGGAAGATGAGGAAAACCTAAGATACATGCCAATGGCATATGATTCCCTGCGTTCAATGTGGGATGCCTCTGGCTTCCGCGCCCTCAAGAATCCCTATAATAATGGACAGAAGACAGGCATGCCAAACCCCCAGCGTCAAGATGCGCAAGTGGTGCCCAACGTGACTACTCTCATAACTGAAGGATGCTACCCTGACCGGACCCCTTGGATCATCCTGACATAAGAAGTGTAATTAACTGGTGTGCATGAAGATATGGTGATGGGAAGAGTTTCACAAACAATGTCTTAAATATATGAGGGAGACCTGGACTAGGTGATGAGCTCTATGAAGGAATTCACAGAAGGAAGAACCAACATCCCATCATCCCAGTTCGATTAAGAAGCAGACGTCACTGAATAAGGAGCGGATGTTCCCCACCATTGGAAAGAAAGAATGTGGGGCAACAACCATGCGTCCTTTGTGTGACGGATGCGCATTCCCTAAATAATGAGTCAGAAACATAATATAAATAGTATTGTTGAAAAAAATTATGTATTACCTTATAAATAATTTTTTTGATTTTTTGTTATCAATTTTATAAACAATTAATGAATCCACCAAAATCAATAATATATTTTGTTTTTTAAAAAATAAATCATTATTAAGATAATATAACATACACATCCAAAAGATTAGTTTTTTTCATATGATCATTAATTATTCTATTAAAATATTTAAACCAACTTCTATTGTATAGAAACTACATGAAAATCATTAAGGGTTTTTTAATTTTTATTAGTTTACTATATAGTGGCTAAAACATATGTTTAGAAATTAATAATGAATTATCATCTTCTTTTCTATAAAAACCCACCAAATTCCACAATAACCATAACCCAAAACCATTATATAATTAATATACTCTACCTTTTCCCTTATAGAGCCCTCCCATGGTTCCCCAATACACAAGAAAGATCCTACCAGGATTTTAGAAGAACATTCTAATGGTATGACATCTCTCTCTTACATTAAATTGAATTGAAATCATTAAATATATTATTTTAACTCAATTAATCATGATTTCATTCCATTATAAATATCCCCTTAATCATTAATAAATATTATAGTAATGAGAGATCATGTATCCCATAACGTTATAATTTTTTATTTAACCATTACTATTTTGATGTAAATGATCCTATATTATTCATTATTATGTGGTGTCCTTTATTTATGCTAACACTATTTATTTCAAAAAAAATTAGTTATATTTTTTTTTAAAATCCATTTTACCTTTATAATGATGCCCATGTAATGATAAAACATATTTTATTGTGATTAATCTCATCCATGAACCTTTATATACACCTATTATGCTGTCGTATTATCATATGACTTCCAATCTCTATCTTATATGTTGTGAATACCCATCACCATTTAGACTCCTTTGTATTCACCTAGATGAACCTATAATAATAATATTGGGAAATTTCATGTATGTTACCCTCATTAATTAATCATGGGATTAAATGTGATTAAATAGGTTCTTATGTAGTATGTTGGATGTGGCCCAAAAATTCATGTGCAAGATTTGAACATGATAGGGACCCAGAATTATATAACCCTTCAATGCCTTGGTATATGTTTTTATCTCATGATATATGATATATAGTTGATAATATTTTATCCTAAACAGACTGTGTAATGATGTGTTAGTGGTTATCATTGACATCTATTTGTGATGATAGGTTTTATGTTATTTTAACATTCCCATATTTCCATTATGTTATAATCTTATATCATTTTTAAATTTTCATGTTTCTAATTCTCAACACTCTTATGTTTCGTTGTTATTCATCTTTACTCACATGTACTTCATTACCTTATTGCATGTATTGACTATTCTCTTACTAATATTTTTAGCTCAAACATTTCTTATGTACATTCCCATGTTATCCAGTGGAGTTTTAGATGAGCGATGGATGTTTTAGAAAATTTTACAAAATTTAAAATATTATATTTCATTCCATATTTTATATTATTATGTTATATACATAATTTCCTTAATACATATGGTCGCTATATCATTTATTATTTTATTATGTGTACCATTCTATAATAAATCATAAATTAATGTGTATAGAAATATGGATTTTCATATTTATTATAAAAGACATGTATCATTATATTTGATCTTGACTCAATCTAATAATGGTTTATTTTTAATATACCTTCCTATACAACCTACTTTGCACTCATGAGGGGCATTATTTGGAAAATTTAGAAGCAAAATACAAAGCATTTTAATGGAAAAAATTTCCTAAATGATACTAAGAGTGAAAATACATCATGGATAACATAGATATAATCCTATAAATTCATAATCCATGAAATATATTTCATTAATGTGTTATCACGTTAATTTTCATAGTTTCCATAATATTTTAGAAATAGTATGAAAATTATCATGAATCTGGATATTTTTAACGAATTAAATGACTAGATCTAGTATCAAATTGTGAAAGGTAAGATTACCATCAATAAATTAACATCAATATTTCTATGTGACTATGGTTCTATGAAATTTTTAATAAAATCACATTTTGTTTGAACTATTAAAACTACACACAAAAAAAAGGATTTCGTGTTATTATTGAAGACAAAAAATGGGTGAATTGTTTCATCACAAGAATATAACTCATTCTATAACAAAATATAAGTGTTCAATTTAGTAGATGAAATTTTGATAAACCCTTTAGAAGAATTCAATTCTATTATATGCATGCATTTCCATTGCACTTATAGTGGAAAAATTAATTTCTAAGAGAAGTAAGTAGCCGTTTGTATCACAGATAACACTCTGATTATATACAAGTTCATGGAGGACAGTGAATCTCTTATTGTATCATCATCTTAGGCCTAGATACTATTACCTTGTAAAAAACATATCATTCTCGAATAGTTGACACTATGGAAATTATCACACATGATTATATTTCAGTTGTAAAAGAATTAGTCGATGTGTTTCCTAAATAATTTTATAGTATTCCTCCGCTCTGAGTTGTTGACTTCTCAATAGACCATATATTAATATTTTTTCTATTATAAAACACTCTATATATAATTTCCATGGTTTACTATCAAGTTAGGAGGAATCATCTACATTAAAAACTAGATAAAATGATTATACACACAATTACATCACCATAGGGTGAAAAAATCATTTTAATTATAACGAATAATGGGTAAATGAACCTTTTCATTGATTATCACGAACACAAAAATATCACAATAAATAATAATTATCCTCTTCCATTGAATGGTGAAATGTTTTCTCGTCTATTTGGAGAATAATACTTCTGCAAAGGGGATTTTCATTTGAGATATTATCATGTAATTGTGAAGGATGATATCCACATGGAAAAACTATGTATAAGGTATGGAAATTATATGTTTAGAGTGGTGAAATTTTGATTGACTAGTGGTAATGATATCATAATGGTCAAAATAAAGAGATTCTATATGGTTTACCTATAAATATTTATGGGGTAATTATGGATGATATTATTATAAAATCAAAAATCAAGGACCAATATGAGATAAATTTAAATGATATATTGAAACATTTTATAATGAAAAACTATATGATTAATATAGTAATTATGATTTTTTATGAATCAAGTAACATTCATGAGGCATATTATTACAATAAATGGGAATATATATATCATTTCGAAATAAAGGACGTTGAAGAATTTTTAAACCATTTCCATCCTTGGAAGGGGTACAAAATGGCAGATACTCTATATAGAAAGGATCCCACAACCCTGTCATTATTTAGGATAACAAGGGATCAAATCCTTTTGGACATGAAAATAATAGAAACTAGAATAATGAAAGTTTCATAATATTAGTAGGTCAAATAACTACAAAAATATCATTTTTGATTGGATCAAGGATGTCTAAAATGCATATGAGGTTATATAGAATATGGTAGTAAATATTATGGTGTTCATATTTTCTAGGGATGGTGTTATAAAGTTTGGAACATAGATATGGCTACCATAAAATTCTTGGATGAAAAAGGAACTTATGGATGATATACATAGGTCATCCATCTTTATTCATCCAGAAATACCTATTATGTATAGAGATCTAATGAAAACATCAACGGGGATAAAATGTACTAAAAAATGGTAGATTTTGTGTCTTGATTCTTGGAATGTGAGCCATACAATAATAAATTACATAAGTCTAGTCATATAATGCATCCATTTCCTACACTATAATGGAAATGGTAAAACATAACTATGGATTTTCTCATATGAATCACAAAGACAATTAATGTAAATAATTCCATATGTGTGGTAGTAAATATCCTTACTAAGATAATACATTTCATTACAATCATGTTAGATTTATCACTTTACCAACTAGTTATGATATACCTAAGGGATGTGGTAAGATTGTATGGTGTGCCACTATTTAATGTTTCTAATCAAGATCTCAGGTCATACATTATGTTCTAGAGAATAGTTCAGTAAAAATTGGATACAATATTAGGTTTTAATACTTTATATGACAATTAAACGTATTTTCATTCTAAAAGTACCATTCACACTCTAGGGGATAATTGAAGATTGGGTTTGATGGATTTTCAAGGATGTTAGGATCAACACCTTCATATTGTGAAGAAATCATATTAAAATAAATTCCACTCTAGTATTCAACATTCCACATTTGAGTTTCTAAATGGGATGTGATGTCAGATTCGAAAAAACTAGAATAAATATTATGGGCCGTATATTATGAGAATTTTTCTTCTCCAAGAGATGAAATAGAAGCTTAAAAACATTCGACATCTTATAAAACCCAAAAAATATGAAAATAATTATATGAAAATAATTTTCAACCACATATTGACATAAAGGATGAAGAAAATGTGATCTGTATTCAGTCAATGTGGAAGAATGTCATAAGGTATCAGAAGAAGTGAATGCTTAGTATAATATAAATTGTACCCTTTTAAATCCTTTATCACATCAAATATTTTTCCTATAAATAATTACTACCACATAACCTTTCTCAATAACATTAAGGGATCCATTTATTTATCATGATTATGTACATTCTAGACCCCTCACATATATTGAATCCCTTGGTGTTACCGTTGAAGACATAAATTTCATATTGGAAGTAGTCGGTGAATATTATAGATCACAAAGACAAATTTCTATGAAAAAAGATAACTAAATAGATCAGTGTTTTTAATATTAACCATATGTTTGTGTATTTTACTTGGGAACTAGGAAAGATTATGAAATAAAAGTACCTTCATCTATTTTAATTTTTGATATAAAATTTCCCCAATGAAATTTAGGAAGGGAAAAATAATGTAATGACTAAATATTTAATGAATGAAATTACATTATCAAATGAATAAAATACTTATTGTGTAATAATGTTAAATAATATAGAATCATTACATTGGTTATTTTAGACCACTACATGTTATATCATGATGATTATAAAATACTATTATCAATCATAACCATTGATAATATATTCATTTGACACTCACAATTAATATTAGTAAATATTAAAGGTTATGATAATTTCTAATTGAAACAAATATATAGGGAGATGGACTTTATTATTAGGATCATACAATAAATATATAATTTATTGGAACATCCATGGGGTTTTTGTCATTGGGAATCTCCCTTGATCATGCATCTACAGAGATTCCATATCCAAAGAAATATAAAAAAAATTATAAATGAATTTCAAGATTATCATGATCATGGACCAAACAATGTTCATCGACCCCCCTAATAATGATACACCATATCCCACCTTACCATTAGGGAATTAAATTTTATAATAAGGGGATATATATTTAGTAATAAATAGTTTTAATATTTATATTTGTATTTTTTTCAAAATAATGATTAAGTTTATCATTTTTTCTAAATAAATCTATAGGGTGGAATAGAATTGTGATCTGGGAGAAAATGCATCTGGCCGATCACTCATGAAACCATAATGAATATGCTTGATCCATTATATTTGTTTTCCCCAACTAGGTTGTCTATTTGAAGTAACCTCTAGGTGATCCAAACGTTGATACATCCATTGAACCGAATATAATTCAAAATTTATATCACTTGGAAAAATGATTCTTTCTAGATGAGGTACTCATCCACTAATTAGATAAATGATCCATTCATATTGTAGAAGTTTTAAAACATATGAACACTATTAACTACTTATGAAAGACACTTGAAGCTATTGGGTTGGTTGGTTTTTACATTGGCTTGTTGAACTCCTGATATGTTGTTTTTCATTTTTCTTATGAAGATTAATACTATAATTTCTCAGTGATGAATTTATAGGTGTTTTAGGTATTCTCTAAGAATGCTATTTATTGGGGAATGTACATTGCTACTAAATTTTAACCACTCTTTATTCCATTATGGTTAGGATTTTATGGACTTATGCTTCATTAGTTCAAATGAGCAGTCCTTTTCCAGTTTCTAGCATAATTGGTCGACCACATAAAATGGACTATGATACCAAAATTCATTCAACACCCACAATTGTGATAGTTTTCACTGAAATGTACTTCCCTCAACCACATCAATTCTATGTTTGTATTCAAAATATTGATTCAGGATTTTATCAAAAGAATAATTATGAAAATATAAGATCATATTGTATCATCTATCACATGATTGGTCACTCCTATAAAGTATGCATTCATGAACCAACAATCCTATATCCTCTCAACTATAAAAAGACAATATGTGTGGAAAATTGAAATAAAAAATTAGTTCTCTAAGAATTTATGGTTCATGATGGGTAAAACTAAGGGAAACCTATGGCCCTTGCACGATATATTGATAACAAACCTCCCCAAAAGACTATGTTGATGGATAGTTCCAAGAAAAACACTAATGTGATGGATAAAGAGGTTACAATTAGTATCACACACAATAGGTATGTGAATGATAATTCTAAACACACTTAATGTTTGAATGATATATTTGATTCCTTTTATGGATTTTTGGATATAGTAAATAATGCTCGATCCACTATTATTACCTTAGAATCTTCAAATTATATTCATAAAGAAATTATGACATACAATATGACTCTAGTAAATCCATCCACGACGCACCTGATAAATTATTACAAATATAGGATGACTATCTACCCTCGAGTGTTAAAAGAAGGTTAGAAGTCGACTAATGACCCGGAAGGATTTATTACTCCTCCTTCAAAGAAGATTGAAGAATGTATTGATTTCTATAAGTTGGAGAGAACTATTTTCATCATTTCTTTTAGGATTCAATTAGATCTTTGATCCCTCATCATTCAATATTTGGGGTTGACCCACCCTCCTCATCGATTTAAGAGGATTTCTTCTCATCTTCATAAAAATCAGAGCCATAGGATTCCATTATGATAAGGAATTTCATATATTTTACTCTGGAGGGTTATAAGGAGGAATTTTACCACTAGGTCAAGGAAAAATAGTGGCTTAACTTTGGATGTGATCTTAACATGGAGATAAAAATATTTGAGTATCTAAGTATCATAGAGTGGATGTTGGGTATGGTGGAATTTGAACTTGATAGAAACCCTGATATTGATTTTTTATTTCCATTTTCTAGGGGAATAGTTGTACATGAAAGTGTATTTACATGGAATTGGATCCAAATATGTGGTGATTATTTGAAATATTAATATGTTATTTTTTTTCTATTTAAGGATTCTGATTTCCTTTTATGTAATTTTTTTGTTGACTAAATATTGGGAGCTTATCTTATTGTTGATGGATTATAATTAAGAAAAAAATGTGTTTCAATGGGATGGGATTGTTTATTGTGTTCTCGTGATAGTATTGTAGGATCACCTTTACCTCTTTTGGGTTTTTAATCTTGTAGTTATGGAATATATCATGTGCCTAAGGCAAGAGATTAATAGGATGACCTAACAATTGTGTTCCATCTCACACTTTGATTATATTGATTCTTTTCTTATTATTTTGCTCATTATAGATCTCTATTATATTTTAACTAGCATATACTTGTGGATATTATTGATGTTTGGAAGAATATTTAGGTTGGAGATAATTTTTGTAGATGTAGAGCACAGAAAAATGATTGTATGGAGCTCTTATTGGTGCTATGAATTAGTGTGTTGAAGTTTGAAATTGATGGTGTTGAAGGTTGCAGACCTGATGATATAGAGTTTTATGGGTTCATGTGTATTGTCTTTATTAATATAAGGGATATTTTAATATGACATTTTTTTCATTCAGTATTTGTTTATTATGTTAATAGAGACGTCATCTATTGTTTGAAATGCAAGACATTCCATGACATATATTATGAAGGTTGTGTTATAAGTCAAATAGAAAGTGTTGATTAGGCATACAATGTATCCATTAAGAGTGACATTGATTTCAATCATAAATCCAGGTTATCTCAATGTAGAAGAATAAAATGATCGATGTGTATAGATAAGGGAAGCTCATGGATGTTGTGAATTGTTTTCTCCTGAGCATATATTTCCATTGTATGAAATAAATTGTATAATATCCATGGGAAATGATATCTATCTCATTTTATTTCCTTATCATCCAATTTAAATCTTTAGGTATTGTACAACAAAAACGTAGTGAATTTTTTTCCATTGGGTTATTATTAATAGATGCGAAATGTAGCCACAATGGAAGAGAGGCACAAGATATGATCCCATTGTGTTTCCACTACAATGATGACTCTTGGATATCGGTAGCATCTATCATACTCTTGGATGATAAAATGGATTTTATTTTTTAAATCATTTTGAAATCACCATATTCCAAGTTGGTGAAAATTCATCTCACCTTGTGTCATCACTGTGTAGCTACTATTCCATTTAACAAATTTAAAGTGTATGGATTTGGTAACCATCTCAAACTAAGATCTATTTATATGAATGCATTTTAAATGAATATAGCCCATGTTTGATAAAAATTATATTTTTACACAATGAAACAATAATTGTTTGAGAAATATATAGTTTTAATCAATACATTACTTTAGATAGATTCATGAATTTTTTAAATAAATATTATGTCACTTATATATATTTATCGAATATTATTATTAAAATATATATGATAATAGAATTTGATAAATTAAAATTTAGTATTTATAAGTTTTAGAAACTATTATCACTGTAAAAGCTGATATTTTTCAATATATATAGATTTTTTCATACTTTCTGGATAGAGACTCTTTTTTGTGTAAAAATTTATTAAATTATAAATATAAAAAATGTATTATAACTACATAAAATTGAAAAGGTGATTTAATAAATAAATTAATGAGTTTCTAAAACCAAAAATTACTTCAATATTTTTATATAATGCATTTTTTAATTTATCTAATTAATTTTATAAACACATAATGAATCACATAAAACCTATTTTATATTTTACAATTTTAAAATTAATTTTTTACTCACATGAGTCACATCCAAATCAATAGGTGTATTATTATAATGATTTTGACTCGTAGACTTATAAAATAAATAAATCCAAACCTTTTTTGAATAAAATGTTGTAAAATACCAATTGGAAGGTTCGTGGGTATATTATTATATAATATAGAGTCCAACACTTATTATTATTAATTAATTAAGAATTCCATTATAGTTCACTATAAAAACAAATATATTATCAAATTACTCATTAATAAAAACAATAGTATCATGAAATTACTATACATTTACCACTCAAGATACCTCTCATGTTTCTACCATAATCTAAGGATGATTCTCACATGAGTTTAGAAGTTCCCTAGAATTGTACGGGAACTATCCATTCCTTCCTTTATTTTCAAGTAACTTCCTTGTATTTATCCTTTTTAATATCAATTGAGTATTTTTTTCAATTCATATATAAGTATATATTTGTTATAAAATTATTTTATTAATAATTATATATTATTTATCTCATCCCTTTATAACATTTTCCTAATTCGTTATTATTTTTATGTAAGTGATCCCCACCTCTTCTTTTTCATTTCGTGTCTTTTCATTTTACGAAAACATTTATTTTCTTATTTTTCATGTTGTAATGGGATTTTAACCATCCATTTCACATATTAAATTATTAACTTATAATTATAAAATACCATTCACTTTCATTAATCCCATAAATGTGCATTTATATAAGCCTCTTATGATAACAAAATTATCCCATAATTTTCCATGGACTTCTTTTGTATTTTTAATACACATCCTCATTTCCACTCAATGGTATTTACGTAGTTTTAAATATAATTAATTGATTGGGGATAACCATGGATGAATCCCACAATCCTTTATCATAGTATTAATGGAAATTAAATTATTTTATATGGTGTTTGATCGATGTGTCACAAAAATGAATATACAAGATATGAATGTGACGGATGAACAGAAAATTATGTATCCATACATTGAATAGGGTAGTGTTTTTATCACATGATATAACATGTATGGTTCACATTATTTTTTTCTAAATAACACTATGTTATGTTGTATTGGTGATTAGCCTTGACTAATATTTATGATTTCATGTTTTTTGTAGTATTTAAAATCTTGTATCACTTTTATGTTATCATGTAATATCATTCTTTGATGTTCATGATTATTATTCTCCTAAATCTTATGTTACTTTCATATGCCTCTTTAATCACATGAATTAATTTACTTTTTGAAAATATTTGATTACTCCTTTACTGGTATTTATATCTCATACCTTTCTTAAACACATACCTTGATTATCTCATGTAGTTTTAGAAGTGAACTGAAATTTTACCATTATGTTATGAATTTTGAAATGATGTAGTTATATCTATTTTTTATTTTATGGTTCTCTGTACATAATTTCATAAAAAAATAGGCCTATCATCCTTATGGGAATTTATTTTCTATTGATTTTTATAATAAATCTTGAATAAATATATAATAAATTGTGGGTTTTTAACACTAATAAGATGCAATGTTCACCACCGATTCCCACAAATATAAGAATATTATTCACAAAATCCATCAAATCAAAATAAAAAAAAATATTTTTACTCTCTATAATGTATTATTATGTGGTCAATACATTATATATTCCCTTATACAACTCTTTATGTGAAATAATCAGTAGGTTACAACATCACAGACTTGTCACTCCTACAAAGCCCTAATTATCCCATCCCTAATATCTATATTACGTGATCCAATTCAAATCCACCATGCTACTACACATTTATTGATATATAAATTTTCCCCTATATATAGGGAAACCTTCTATTGACATCAAAACCTCATGCCACAAATACATTAAGCACTTATCTAATTACGATCGCCCTCGGTTCCCAACTGAATAAAAGTTCACACTTAATCTTTGGTAACACCACACAGAAAATTATGTCCCAAAAAAAACAGTTAACACCATTTAATAATTATGGAATAATGGGTGTTCCCTAATATAATTATACAATTCCTATTCCCCTATTACCCATATAATTTGTGATATAATCATACACAACCCTATCAATAATCCTCAAATCATTAAGAACCACGAGTTACCATTATACACATTCCCTCACACATTGATGTATTTCGATGAAAATTTATTCCCATATTAATTGACATTGTAATGGTAAAGTGATCTTCCCAAATTATTGCCCATATATTCTTCATTGTATCAAACTAATTTCATTTAAATAATGTTGGTACAACCACTAATATCACCTAGTTGTATAAATAATTTCTTTTCCAATGAGTTACATATCATCATACATGTCATCATATTCCTAAAATAAGAAAAATTTCAATTTTAATGATATCATCTAACAAAAATTTTCCTTCAGGACTATTTCAGAAAAATGAGGCATCACACTTATGATAGTAAAAATCACATTATCACCCACCAACTAAGAATTATTAAAAAACTAATGTGTCTTCTTATGATATATGAATCACCTTTTTTACTTTCTAGGATACCTTTTTTATCCTTAAATGGGTTGAGTTGTATTAGTTTATAATAATAGTTTTATTGATGATAAATGAATATGAAGTTGAATATAATTTTTATGGATTTTATTTGAACATTTTTTATTGGTGTTGAAGGAATTTCAACCAGAGGAATGAAGTGTGGATGTCATATGGAAAAACATTTGGAATGTTAATAAGATACTTTTTGATACTCTATGTCGAAGGTGTATCATGTATGTGATTCTGGAAGTATTTTTTATAAATAGGGATTTATTATTAATTTTGGTTTTATTTAAAAAGGATACTGAAAATGTATAAAGATATTGTACAAATAATATATACAAATTAATTGACCGATAGTGTTGGATAAATATCAGGTACATAAGTTTAGAAGATTGAAATTTTAGTATAATCTAAAAATAGTTAACAATTTATTCATCGTCATATGATATGTAATAATTTTATAATTTTTCCATATTTTTCATACAAAATATATAATCATTAAATATGAGTTCAAATTATAGATGGATAGAACCTTCTTGGTGAATTAATCCTTCATTGTGACTTGGACTACAAAATTTTGATAGCGTAATAGTGTTTCATAATGTTTTTTTTTGAAAAATGGTAAAATATAGAAAGGACCATACAATTTGGTCTAATGTGTTCTGTGTTGAAAATTGAAGGTGTAAATATCATTGATTATCATGTTATGAAAATAGATATGGGAAAGACCAATATGTCGGGGAATTAAAAGTTCTATTGTACAAATTCATATAAACGAATTGGGATCCCAAACTTTTTTATTTTCTATATGAATGGTTTAATCATCAAAAGTCACCTATGGTTGGTATTGTTACACTTTGGTGACTTTCTGTTATGAATTTCACTAGGCCTACTCCAGGGAGACATTTTTTTCTATATAAATAGGCATTTTTCTATAAAGTTTCACATGTGAAAAATATTGAAAATAAAATAAGGTTTATTTTTCCCATTAGGATGATGTATTCTTTAGAAGATGAATGTTATGTTTAATATTTCTATATTGAAAGGTAAAAAATATATTTGGTTAAATATATAGGGATTTTATTATTAAATTTTCCAAGATATTGAACTGGACACACCATAGTGTCTTAAACGAAGCTGTTTTGGTGGGAATTTTAGTATAAGTCTTTTAAAATCATGATATACCTTATTAAGGGATACATGATTTTAATTAATGATTAAATAATAATGTTCCTTAATATTATCCCATGATTCATGCTTAAATGGAAGGGAAATTGAAGGGATTCATTGGTGTATTTTATGCAATGTAATACCCACTACAAATAGAAAGAAATGGAAACAAAAAGAAGTTATATATTTTCAAATGAAGTTATTGAAATTTTAGAAAATTTTATTTTTGGATTTGATTAACCTTTATGTTGTGACATGTAATTATTTGTTTCACAACAGCTATCCTTGTTTTAAATATATATATATATCAACAAATGTAAACATAAGAACATTTATAATATCCCTAAAATAAATATATGTTAAGAGATATAAGCCATATGACAAAAAAATATTTCAGAATAAAATAAGGGGAAATCATGAAGGAGAAGATTAAAATTTCTTAAATAATAGGAGGGATATTATTTTTAAATGGCACAACTAAAATGGGATCTAGTTTATACACTAAGATGATTGATTTTTTTTTTCTCTTAAGGATTAGAACATTCTTCTGGAATTGAGTATTTAAAAATATACTATGAAATAGAATATCATGGACACCAACAAATAATATTGAAACATTGAATGATTCATTCAACACAAGTTAGGTTTTTATAACACCCACATGTCCATAAAAATTATGAAAGTGATCCTTTAAAATGATCTATGTGAAGGTTTTGGTGTTTAAGGGATTGACCCTTTGTAAGAATTGATATATACCTAAATATATAATAGGAGTAACTATATTTAGAAGTGACTAATCCTATACCCCAACAAAAAACAATGAGATTTTAATTATTTGGTTTCAAGAACATTGGAAATCGAATTATCCTTAGACTCGCCTATAGTTATAAACAATGTAAAAACCAACTATATGAAATTTTAATTCTATATGTGAACAAATACTTTGTAAAAGAAAAATGAAAAATATCTTAATGGTTAGTCAACAATATATATAATCTGAATAATTTCCATAAGAAGAAGAAGTGAGTGACTTTATATATAAGTGGTCATTATGAATTAATAATATGAGAGGTCTAAGATTAATGATATAAATTTTGAAATAAAGTTCAATACATGAATTCACCCACCCTCGTAGAATTTATATCACTATTCCACTATTGAGACTACAATTGGAATGGATGTATTTTTTTATTTCCTATTGGATATGTTATTTTTCCAACTTGATCAGTTGTTTCTGAAGAAAAATTGAATTCATATTAAAAGATCACTTGTTTGATATAAATAATATATAAATATGAAAAAATTATTTCAAGGGTATCATAGATGATTTACTTTGAGTTCCTGAGAGGTTATTATATATGGTGGTTTTCTGTTAATATATTAAGTGATTTTGTTTTAGGTAAATCGATAAAATATTAACATTGATGATTTAGTGTTAAATTAATTAAATGATTCTATCGAAGAAGACATGCTTGGGAAAATTTATTTTATACATTTTCAAAAGGATCTGTTGGTATTTATAGAATATCAATTTTCTATGAATCCCATTCCAAAATTAAAAAAATTATGTTACAAAGAAAAAAAATAAGTAAAGAACTAGTATAATACTATATGACAAATCTATTTATATACGAGTTGACATCCTATTAAAATAATATAGTATACCGTATAAGTTAAGAATAAACAATTATTCATGTTAATATACTAATATTTTTACTTAAATTGGGGGAATAATATTATATATTTTTTGGATAAGTGAATATGGGACCACCAAGGATGAGGATATCCTAGTAAGAACTATTGTTTAGGATTTCCACTAATTAGAGGGGTTGGATTGGTGGCATAGAGAACATAATATATAGTTAGAGAAAAATAAAAAGTATCATTATATTATGATTAAATAGAATGGAATAGATGTGGAAATTTTTTAATGAATAAATAAATGTCTATTGTAAGTTCAAACTAATTTTAAATAAGATAATTATAAAATGGTTGAAGAGTTTAATTTCATTTCATCAAATGATGTCAATAATATTAACTCAACAAAAATTCAGAATTTGAAATCAAATAATGATTATAGTTTCTAAAATATATATCTTTCATGAAGATAAAAAATCAACAAGAATTTCATGTTTAATATACATTATAACCCAATGAACAAGAAAATTAAGGACAAAAGGTGCTTGATGAACAAAAATTCCAATGAATTAAAATAATTATATTTCTAGATTGATAACTCTAATGAAAGAGAAGAATCATTAATATATGAAAATACATAAATGAGAGGTGGAATTAGTTACATAAATTAACCCAATTTAGAAATCCAATACATGGGTAAGAATAAGATCAAGTATGATTTTTATTTCTTGTTCAGTTATCATTTGACATGTGATAGTGAACAAAAGGAGAATTATATCATCTATAGGGAGAATAATGATAATATTATCATGTCAGAATGTCCTTATAATATTATAAACCTTGTATTTACTATCATAGACCCTCCTCTATGAATTATAGGGGGGGAACATGGAGAATCCCAAGGTAAGTAAATGTCATATAGGTACTGGAAACAATACTGAATGATTTAATAAAATTGATAATTCACCTAAATAAATACTTAAATATGGTTTTTTTGAATTTAGTATTTTTGTGGGATGAATGGATAGAGATCCAATTTATGTGTGGTGGAATGAGGGGCCATTAAATACTATCAAAATTTTGAAATGTTTTGATTATATAGGTTCAAAAAATAATATAAAATTTATTGTTTTCAGACAAATAATTTTTATCATAATATTTATTATAAAAGTAGAAATTTCAAAGGGAATGCATCACGTATTAGAGGAATAATTTTGTATTTTTACGATGATAAATCATTCCTTATTATTAATAGATTTAAATGGTACTATGAATAATATATATATGAAATTAGAAATGTACAAAGAAGAATTAACTCTATAGAAGAATAAAAATTATCTTAAAAAGAAAAGAAAATAACTTTGATCTGTGTGAAGAGTACACATATTTTAAAAACTAGAAGGTCTCATGAGAAATAAATTCCCATGATATGATATGTGAAGAAATTAATAATACTTCATTGAAGGATATGTTTACTTGTAATAGGTTTTGAAAAACTAACATTCAAATTATTATGGATAAGGAAATCCTTGTTTTAGAAGTAATACCAAGGAAAATAGTTTTTGTTTTGGGATATGATTATGTGAAAAGACCCAAGGTAGTGGAGAAAATATTTTAATCTATAACTTTGATTAAGATCTAAAAATAGACTCCAAAATAACATATAAAAGGGTATTGGTTGTCCATTGTGAATTACCAACATCCTCATGTAGTGGTAAATTAAATGTACCTTACCGACTTTTTAATTAAATTATATTAAACTATATTATGTGTTTCAAAAAATTGAGGGAAATTAAATCAATGGTGTAAGAGTGCTAAAAAACACATGAAATCATAGATTATTGAAAATATATTAAATCTATAAATTTCATTCTACTCATCATGTTAGTTTTGTTTCAAATTTTATTTGGTGAAATCATTTATGTTGAATGTAGGAGGAGACTTTTATTCACAATGAAAATTACATGGAAAATGGCATGATTTGTTGAATAAAATATGTTAACGCAACATCTTAAATCACCATTATTATAATATTAAATTAAATTATATGAATTTTTATCATTGTACAAAATCAACTATATTATTTTAATATGATGAAAATAACATGTGTGAAGAAACAAAATTGGTAAATTTGATGATCATTTATTTGCATTCAAATATTTTCAATCAATTTTTCATGATTTTATAATCTGAATGGCTAATAAAATGAATATAACTTTGATAATAAATTAATTTCCATAGTTTATAATCTTATTAATGTATATAGTTATTAATTTAAGGGTAATTTATGACCAATTCTCAAATCATTCATTTTTTTATTTGGAAAATGAATAAAAATATGAATAATTTGATAATAATGAGTTTAAATTGTTATGAATGCATATTTTATAGTTGGTTTCATTTCTAATATATGGTATGACCCTCAATAAATTTTTTTGACATTTTATGTTCTACTTTTTTGTTTCAATGTGATGATGATCATTATTTTTATTGAGAAAAAAACATCTATCAAAGTTGATATGGGTTTGTTTTTTTTTCATGAGTGATGTATATAGATTTATAGAGGTAAGCATAGAAAATTATTTTATACAGTAATCATATGATTTGCATACCAAATAGATTTTTGATATCACAAAGGCTATGCAATAAATTACCTAAATTAATATCTTCAAAAAATATTGGTTACATGTATATTTTCATGGAATTTTGAGAAAATTATATTCTTGAATTGGTAAGTCTAATGAAAAAATGAAAAGAAAATTTTACATGTATCATAATGGTCCACCACATATTGTTAGATCTAAAGGATGTTGTGGATTTTGAAAGGGATATTGAAAATAATAGGAGAATATGCTTTTATCCCTAATTGGTTCATTTAATTTAAGGAGTGAACCACTCTAATATTCTAAATATAATGGGGTATATGTATTTATATATAGTTTATTATCAAATATAAAGGAGTAAGATATATAAATAAATTATACAATGGAGTTAAAACAATTAAAATTGGAATAATGATCTTATAATGAAATGTTGAAAGATGTTTCTAACAATATTAGAAAAAGTTGTCCAATGTATGTGATGTTTGGAGGAATTTAGATAAATAGAGAATTTTATTGTTTCTCTTATTAAATGTTTTGGCATTAAAAAGTGATGATGTGCATGAATGTCTTGGAAACAAGATATACACCTAAAAACACCTCTAGAGGAGGAAAAATATCAAGGAATTGAATTTACAATATTGAAATTATAGTGGAATATGAAATGTGTACACCAATGATGTTCTTGTTTAAATTTTGGATAAATTTTCCATTGGTTACCATATTTTACATGTGAAGTATTAGTGCATTGAATATGAATTCAATGTAGAGATGGGTAGATGATTATTAGTAAACTAAAAAATACCCATGTATTGAAAAATTCAATGGGGATTGTTTTAAATGTATTTGTTGATGACATTCCCAAAAAATGAGAAAATTGGAATGGTCCAAGATGTGGTTATGAACATGATTAGTGATAATGGTTGAATGAATGATTCTTATTAATGATCAAGTGATGTATAAAAGGCTTCATAAAGGACCTACACTCATTGGGGATCACAATAGTATCTTTTTTATCTACCTAAGAGAAATGGATGACAAATACTATAATTTCTTGAATGAATGGTGGAATCATCTGATGGTGATGATGAATATGAGAATTATGTTGTGCTGGAAAGAATTTAGTCATTTTAATAGGCCTTCATGATGGTGATAAATTATTTCATGTTTTGTTGGGTGTCTTAATGTGATATTAATTTCATTGAGATTTTGTGAGAATTAAACAAGGTATGTTTCTTCTTATGGTGATCAATTTTTATTTTAATGATGAATATGAGGTTTCATATTTCTACAAAAAGGAAAAATCCACAACATTTTATATATCTTGGAAGTTTTAATTTCATTTTCTATTGACATTTTACAGAAAATTTAATGTTTTATCTAAGAAATCGATTTTGTTGGGATATTTTGGTTGGTGATAAGAAAAATATAAAGATCCTAACAATGATGATGCAGGATATTATCATTAATGATTCAATAATAAAGGACCTCAATTTTTTTGCATGATTCGAGAATAAATCAATGAGAGTGTATAGTGATTCAATTGTTGAATAAATGGAATTTAATTCCACACTAAAAGAGAGATAAAATGATCCTTGAAGAAGTTTTATATCTGTCAATGGAATTTATAGAAATCGTAGAGAGTTTAATAAGATTCATTGAAGACACATAATAGTGATATTGGTGGATACTTATTTTGAAGATGAAATATTTCTTCTGAAATGGGAGATAAAAATCTATAAGAATGTGAACATTTCTTCATATCCCTAATACAATATGAAGCGAATAATTTTATTACATATGATAACATTATTAGGGGAAGAGAATAAAATTTATTGAAGATACAAATATGAATTTCTTGAATATGTTAAAGGATTTTATTTTACAAAATAATGATGAATAGAAGTTTCACATACTATAATGGAAGTTGGGGTACCAATTTAATTATATAAGATGAAAGTACAGCTTAAAATGAGGTGTTTATAATATATTTTAAAAAATAAGCTCATGGAAAACAATAGATAATTTTTATAATTTAATGGTTTCATTCTACATAACAGATTTTATTATAGGTAACCACATGTGTATAAAGTCTGTTAATGTGATCTTTTCTACTTTAGTGAGTAAGAGGATGTGTAAGGTATTGACCATATAGAATTAGTTACTTACCCTTAAATATATACCAAGAGTGTCACTATGAGTGAGTGTCTAGGAGAAAGAAAAATCAAATATAAGTTATATTTTAACAAGAAATTAGAAATCAGGTTATCCATGCATAATCTTATAGGGGTGACCCATTTATAAATGAATTATTTCTTCTTTAACTTCTGAATACATGAACGTTTTTTAATATATAGCTTATCTAATATAGAGTAAAATACATTAAAGGTAATTTTTAATCATATCATCATCCATAATTAGAGAAAGAGAGAGGCCCTCTAATATAAGAGGTTATGTTCCATTTACGTTGTGAGATATATAGGGTCAAAATATTTAACATCCAAATAATTTTATACACCATGATTGACCCCAATGGTGTATTTCACTTGGACTATATTTGGAATACCAATCTTGATCCACCATGTCATCTAGACCTGTGATGAAAATTAATATGGATAATCACCAAATGGATCATGACCTTAAAAACCCAATCACATAACAAATGATCAATGAATGCTTTAAATCCTGAAATCATAGATCTTCTCATATGCCTATATCATGGGATTAATATAACCTCTCATCCATCAAAATAAACCACAATAAATATACCTATAATTTCAATTCATAAGTACACACTTAAGACAAGGAAGAACCCCTAATTAGGCTACCCATAAATTAAAACTAACCATATAAATAATAGGAAATAATCATGTCATTCAATTATAATAATGAATCTACAATAACCTGATTCATGTTCCAAAATTTATTTTCTCCCCTACATATCTCACCCACTACATCCCATATAGGTTATAGATCATGGTGTATCATATGTTCTCCCATTCCAAATTTGAAAATGAACCTTACATGAAAACACATCAACTATAGGGTTTATGTGAAACATCTCATTGTCAACATTAATATGCACATATATGTGTGAATCCTCCCTATGAATGTATACAAGAATACCCATATGAGGACCAAGGTCACATATATTTATATATAACAACATCACCATATGATGAATCACATTGAAAAAATCATACTCATTTGGTTCGGTTAAGTACATTCCCACCAAGATACTATTTGGGGGAACACCACACATGTTGATATTAACACATTAAAAACAATACATATTTACTTAGTCTAGAACTCGTACCAAGGCATCCAATTCATAATCCTTCAAATCAGTTATTTTCATACATCCCTCAAAAAAGGGACTGTATAGTCATCAAAATATAAAAACACTTTATGAGATCCGTATGAATTTTAATTAGAATAAAATACCATGGTAAAGATATGTATAATTATTCAAAAAATATATTTTAGAACAAATAAATAATATTTTTTTGGTACATTCAATAACTGAACCACTATAGTTAGTGAAATCAATAGAATATGAGTATAAGTATCTAATGTGTATCCAATTTTAAAAATATTTTGCAAATATGGAGACCTCATACAATAACCTTCCATGATCCAAAACATAAATAAAAATATAAAAAAAGAACATCATATTTGAATAAAAATCACTTCTATAATTGAATAATCCATGAATAATAATCTCTACACCCTAGAAATAGGGATTTTATACTAAACTTTTATTCATTAATATCCAATACATGGTCCATCAAAATCACCAAAAAAATATTATTCTCAATATACCATATCTGAAATTGTAAAATAAAACAAAATATGTTTTGAAAACACTTTATAATGTTTTCATCCTAAGACCAATCACTATTGTATCGGTTGGAGTGTTATGAGATTTCAGGTGAACCTCACTATATGCTTAAGGATAATGAGTAAAAACTAGGGTCTATGTTTTTATCATTGGGTGACTATACCCTCATATCAAAGTAAAATTTAGAATTGAAATATACCAATAGTATATATAAAAAATAATCAAATTATTTAGAATAAATTGCTTATAAATAATGTAATAATGAATGTAGAAGAATACATTAATTTATTACAATTAAACCCCTATCATGTTTGATCACAAATAATAATAAAATAAATAATAAATAATTATCAAAAGAGGTTCTAATATCATCTATCATTATCATCTCTTCACTACAACCATTCATCAGACCCGATCATCAATTAATGGGCCCCTTCCCGCCCTATAATTTTGATCATGATTTGTAATTAGGTACCAATATGTTTGTGGCACCCAAACTAGACATGAGTAATAAATTGTAAGGTACCAGCATTGATTTCACTAACATTATAAAAAATTAATTTTATGAACATGTAAAATGATAAAAAAGATAAAAAAATGTTAAATTACCATAAAATCATCATCTTTGATTATAGGGTTCTATGGTGACATACTAGGTTGAGAATAAATACTATATCTAGTGGAAAATGAGACTAATAATAAATAATACACAACATAGGGGGATCCAAACAATAATGGAATCAATAATAAAAATATTTACATATTATGGATAAATATTCCCCTCAGTTAGTAAAAAAAGGGTGGATAGGACCCCACCCATAATAACATCATATACTATATTAGGCTGGTTGTATCCCCTTTCTTATATCTCATATATCAAATCGTGTGTGGGTGATACCCAACAATACCACCATTATATACCATATCAGGGCACATAGTTTCCCACATATATATCACACATGTTCTGTTTTGGTAATGGTGCCTCGGGAACATGAGCCTTAGCCTAGTTGGTAAGGACTCTGTAAGTGCATCCAAGAAACCAGGGATCAAATCCAGGCGGAGGAAGAATTTCTGGGTTACTGTAGTAGTACTATAGCAGGTACTATAGCGGGAACTGTGCAGTACTGTAGCAGGCACTGTTTGGCAGTGTAACAGTTGGGAATATTCCCTTGTTTGGGCCTTCGGTCCACTGATTTGGTCCCTCAGTCTTGTAAGGCCTTCGGGCCACCTGGGCCTTCGGTACAGTAAGGCCTTTGGGCCACCTCATGGCCTTCGGGCCACCTTAGTGAAAATGAAAACTAGACAACCTGCAAGGAACAAGATCTACAATTTGGATGAGCAATGAGCTTTCAAAACAGTAGAAGCTAAAAGTATTGTAAGAATTAGAGGGTATAACAACTGCCATCGGGACAAGCCTGTGCATGCACATGAATGCCTAGTCGAATAGCCATGTGAAGGTGGAGAGCTGATTTCCTGATGAAGATGCTGGGGAGGATCAGTTCCAAGTAGTTAGTCTGGGTTGTATGTAATGTTTGAAGCCTATGGGAAATGAATTCTTCTAAGGCCTATATGCCATGTAATACTTACTCCTACTGTCCTTATAAGGCTTCCACATCACCCGTTGAACAGTGGATTATCAAAATCAATAAAAAATAAAGGCCTTAAGGCCATTAGAGGAGGTAATGGTGCCCCATTTAAACAATTATCATGTATTATACCAAAAAAATGTTCCCCATACAATATATATCATTTATCTACTCAAGGGAATATAACACTAAATTTCATGTGGCCCTATAGTATATCGGGTGGGGGGGATAATACCCAACTCTTATATCTCATATATCATAGCAGTTTAATAGGTCTCGGCCTGCAATTCCAACATATATTGTAGGGATTGGAATGGTTCCACACCAATGAATCGCATATATCTTATTGGGGTAATGGTGAACCACCGGTAATACTATTACATACCTTAGTGGGTGGGGGAGTTGTCACACATCCTTATATCTAGTATATCATGTTAAGGGTAAAAAAACCTTATCCATAACAACATCATTTATCATAATGTGGTGAATGAATCCACACTAAAATATTTCATATATCATCAATTTCATATTGGAAATATGTTTTTACCAAATAATTACCATTATTTTTCATTCTATAATATATTTACTAATAAAATTAACTTGTCACACATTTCCTAGGTTGACCTCTTATGAAAAATTACCCTTCCTCTTCAATATATCCACAATAGGGTATAACCATACTAACCTCTCTAAAATAACCCACTATTCGGTCAATATAAGACCATAAAACCAATATCCCCCATTATTAAAATATCATCACAGAAACCTATATAGGATCCTCTATAACTTTATAAAATCATAAATCCAGTCCATCACTAAGAAAAAAATACCTTCCCACGATATCTCCATCACTACTTCCTGGACACATTGTCTTGACAGGAAATAAAATAATTGAATCATCTATAAGATAGGAAATAAATCTTATGTCCACTCTAATTCAACTGACATGTCCCATAACATCAAATATTTATATATTTCTACATAGAGTATACCCACTCAGGTACTGACATACCCAAGAGGGATGAACACACTCTTTACTCTATAGTAAACTATTCCAAATTATGAAATGTATCTCAATGTCTCGAATGTTATATCTCTAGGATAGTCATTAAAAGGCCATTACACGTCATTAATCATAGAATGCTATGGTAATCTATCTCAAGGTATTATTTGTTTATTCTTCATAGTTATAATTTTTTGGGATTGCATGCCTATAAAATTATGCTAAGGATAAAGACATGTATTATTGGAGATTATTTAATAAATCCAGTCACTAGGGTTCCATTATATACCTTAAATATATCGTTCTATAAATAGGTGTTACTAAGAAAAATATTTTATTAACCTCTATCACAAAAACATGGTGTGAAAACATAAAATAATAAAATAATAAGAATAAGAAAATAATTAAAGAGATTTTCAATGAAAACCTACCTTATTATGCGTTATTCCATATAAGAAATATTACAATTCACCACATATGATTTCAGAATCCTCATCTTAAATTTTATCTTCACTCAAGAAATAATATCTATAAATCAAAACCAAAATATTTTATTACATCCATTTATAAATAATTACTCCTTTAGTTAAAATATTAATAATTATAAAAAAATTATAGATAAATATTCCCATATTGAGTCAATTATAATCTTCATTGTAACATATTATTGAATTCCAAATGTTTGTATTTGATACAAATCCCTAGCACATAACCCATAGTCAGTCAGAATTTTTTTAAATACATTTGAATATCATTGATTCTTTTTTTAGGGTGGTGTACATACATCCAAATAGTGATGAATAATTTTCTATCATCCTCACAAGGAACTCCCTATTCATGTAACATGAATTACACATCATTTAATTTAATTACGACCTAATCTAGTGCAATCATTACTCAAAAACCTATGAAAGATACACCGTGATTTGTGGTTATTGAGGAAAGGGATGTAGAAATGGGAATCAAGCAAACCATACATTTATATCAATGTTATATTTCCACCATAAATTTTCACATTAATGGGAAACCACAATATAGATGAATGAGAGTGGAGCCATCATTAAATGGCACACCCCACACCGTACATTCTTCCAAAAACCGATGGTGGTTCACCATAAAAAAATGTTGACTATTTCATAATGAATGAAGTAGCAATGTGTCCATGTTTTAGAGTTCCCATTATATTCATGGAATGACTATCCCTACGTAGATGTCCCAATACTACTGTCTAACTCCATTTCAGTGAAACTCTTATGGTTTGCGACGTGAATACAATAATTTGAGGGATCAACCCTTTCCCAAACATTATTGTAGTGTCAACACATTGAGTTATAAAACATCACATTCATTATATATAATTCCCATTTCCTAAGGTCGTGTCCTCCCTTGATCATAATGTTTTTACTTTTTGCTCTAAAATTTGACCCACCTCACTAAAACCATCATTGCATGATTTCATTCCTCTGTGGAAAATCATAAAGGGAAAATGTTATTTTTTCCAAACCCCATACAACATTTATATTTCTTGTAATGATAACTCATTATATGGAATCACATCCTAATTTTTGTTTTCTATAGATAGAATAAATCATGAAAACCCACCACAATATAACACCCGGTCTTCATGGTGAAACATCTCCATTTTTTACCCTCGTCACTTTAATACATGCTTCTATCACAAAATAATGATACATGTAATTCTATAATTTTAAAAAATTTATTCAATCATATCGAGATATTAAAATCACCCAATAAACAGTAATGACTCTTCTTCCTTGGAAAAAATCTAGAAATATCCCTTTTATTTATTTAATCCCTCGATACCCTATTTTGAATTCTAAATAAAAAACATCTCATCCACCATGACAAAAAAAACTAAAATTCCCGTTGAATTTTACCACTCATAGTAATGATTTTTGTAACATTATTTAAGACCATTTCAATTTATATACACTCATAGGATTGATATATTCACATAGAGTATATAATATTATATTCCATTATTATTTAGTATCACTCAATGTAAGTTTTTTCCTGACTATCCAAGGATGTGATGGTGATTTGACGGTCCATATCACTATCCGATATGATACAGTGACTCCCTAGAACTAAATATATTTCCTTGATTTGGTTTAAAAAAATGAAACATTTATTGATTACAATCTATCAAATGATTAATGAATAATTAAGGATATTAGGGGATGTGATTTTTATATAATCATCCATCAATATTTATTTCTTCTCCTGATTTTTGTTTTTTCATCATTGTTTCCCGATTCACGGTATTCAAAAGGAGATAAATTACCATATACTTTCCTGATATTCTTAAAAATAGAGTATTTAAAAAATTCATGATATAACAATAGAAGATGTATATTTATATGTGGGATCAATGTTCCTTGAAAAGTATTGAAATTAGTCTATTGCTGGACCACCATGAATTCTATGTCAAAAATTAGATATCTAAATTAGTTCTTCAACTTGATCCTAAAAAGGGGTCTTTTATCACACTTTTAATATTCTTCTACCACTATATTCATCAGGGACATGTAAATTTCATCATTAACTAAATTTAAAAGGGTTCAGAATTTTTTATAGTTTAGTCTACGACATTTTAAAACTATGAATAAGTGAATGCCAATATCATTACCCTTTCCATATATATGAAAGTGTCTAATGTTCCATTGTATAGATGTTTCATAATCTTGTATAATTAATAAAATACTGTATGAAATTCAATACGAAACATTAATGAATTAAAAATATCAACTATTTTGAAATAAATATCATACATCTGAGGGATTTAATGGGACTTCATAAGATAATTCCAGTTTTCTATGAATAGATAAGGGTTTCTAGGATTGAAATATTGGAATGAAAATCACAATGGTTCTTGTACACATTATACTTTGTATCCAAGGCTCTTTTCATCCAACCACATGTATTTTATTAATATTTGGGTTAGGTATGTAGGATATTAAATTGATGACTCCATTCCGTAGTCATAAATATTGGTGTTATTTTTCCTGGATGGATAATATGAGTTAGCCTTTAGAGTCTGGGTGTTGACTAGATAATTGTTTTATTTATAGATGATTCACCAATATGATGACATTAATATAATCCTTGTAAGACATAGGATATTATTCAATTTATTTTTCTCATTGTAGAACCTTTATTCAAGTCTCAAATGCATCTATACTGTCTATATTAATGACTCAAGGGAAATAGTTTCCATCATGGACACATCTTCCTCAAACTATATGTCCTTTTCCATGATTAGTAATTAGAAATATTTATTTATAATATTTATCTTCATCAATAAAGGAAACCATCATTTGGGTAACATTGACATAATCATATTGTGTGTTGTAATAATTTTATAAATACATTTTGTGGGTTATTTCTCATCTTCTCAATTATGGGGGAAGGATGTCTAGTAGAACTTGGAACATCTTGGGTGCCTACTTGGGATGATTTTTCTACACCTTGTTTCGTTGATGTTAGTTAAAACAACTTTTAGAGGTTTATAGATATTAATATACAACCTTATGTGTTTCAATGGATGGAAGGTTTTTCAAAGGTTGATTAAGTCATTCCATAATGATGAAAAATAATTGATTAATCAATATTATGTGTTCTAATCATAAAATTACTTCCAATATTTTCATTGTACTTCATTAAAATATTATTATTCTTAATATTTTATAGATTACACAAAAGTAGACTATGTTGTGGGATGTTCCCATATCACAGGCCAAGTTTCTATCGTTATCTATATAATTCCACATCCTTAAACATTACATAATATTGAATTAAGTCAAGAATTCACATTGAGTATCTTTTCAGGTTTAGAGTTTTAGATAATTAGGCCATAATTATAACATTACAACTAAAATATTTAAAATTAAACACTTCAACTCTATCCAATTTTTTTCACAAAAATAAATATCCTTAAATAAAAACAAGCTTTATTTCCCTGATAAAAATATTCTTGAATTCTTCCTTTCACTTAACCTTCCTTATACCTTGGGATAAAAAGTTCAAAAACATGGGATTAGTATACAAAGCTCAATAATGGATATCAAATAAGGGAAGAAAACATTAGTAAATGAATACACACAAATCAAGAGAACATGATTCTCAATAATTAAGTATAGATATTTAACATACCTTATGAAATCATATTAATTATGAATAACACATAGAAATAATAAATCATAAAGGTAACTAGTGGCATCTATAACAAAATTACATTGTAGCATTTACAACTATATAGTGAGTTATGTTTGGAATAACCATCACAATATGTACTATAAATCTCCTAGGAGAAAACTTTAGGATAACATATTTCACGTTACCCAATGTGTTGGAGAGATATCTCAGTCTCACCCTCCCTTGGTTTATCATGGAAGAACCCGTATACATAATCAACTACCAAGAACCATAACACATTAATAACACATAAAACATGAATAGAGGAATGTTAACATTTCAATATTAAAATAAAAATATATAATTTCAAGTTATTGATATAATAAAATCTTTATAAAACCATTTTCAATAAAAAAAATTGTAAAAATTGTATATGGAATTTATTTTCCTTTTCAAAACAATACTGATTGTTGAGGAAGCCAAATATCACACAATTCTCACGGTGGTAGAAAGGTCATTTTCACTACATACATTAAAAAGATACATACTTTTTTTCATTTAGTAAAATGATTTGTAGTGAATTATTACTTTTTAAAACCATTTAGTTAAATGAAAAATGGTATAATTACACACAGTATAAAAGAAGGTCCTGTATAATCCAAAATATGCCTCAGTGAATTGATACGTAGACGAAGACCCATACAAAGATAATTTTATTAATAAAATAGATTGCTTATGAATATTCACCATAAATACACATAAATTAAGTATAAATAAAAGATATTATATCCAAATTTATTTCTCATGTAATCATTTCATAGCATAATCAAGATGTATATGATTAACCCAAAAAAATGGGAATTCGGTTAAGAATTTCCCTTGCGAAAATTCATCAGCCAAACGACGTCACATAAAAATTTAAAAAATGAGTTGATGAGAGGTAAAATGGTCTATCATCACCTTTTAATAAAATAAAAAAATATGTATATATAATAACATATCCCAACATACTAACATGGTAATTAAAATACGTATCATAAAAGAAGTCTTTGACTAAAAGGGGAGGGTGAAAGGTTCCCTTACCTTGAGTCCAACATGTATGTTTGTTTTTTCTCTCCATAAATAATATATTTAAGTTAATTTATACTTAGATAAGAACCTTTTTCATGTTTATTATTCTTTTTTATATCAGTTATTACCTTGTTATAAAATTGATATAATTTTTCATGTTTCTATCTGTCATTTTTTCAATGTTTGGTACTTGAGTCAAAGACGAACTTATTATAATTACAAATTCTCCATGTGGTCAAAATTCTATTATATAAAATATATTATTCATGATTTTAATATCATATATTTAATATATATCCATTATATATATTTTTTAATATCCAATATCATTTCAATATAATAAATGGAAAGCACCGTTCATTGAGACGGTATGTCGTACGTACGCATGAACACTATTTCATTTAATTTTCATATTTAAAAAATTAAAAAATAAATGATACATATGTATATTATAATTACATTATAATATCATATTTTATATATGTTAAATATGTTTATTAACACCATTATTTATACATTCCTTGTATAGCATGCCTGAGTCATGTCACTTTGAGGGGGATGTAGTCTGCACTTCCTCAAAAGAAATTATTTTTATTAACATATCATGAAATAAAAATGTATGTTATAAATAAAAATTATAAAATCATAGAGACAATATAAATATATGATATATCATATATAAATACAGTTCTATCATAATGGTCACCATGAGAGGTGGTATGAAAAAATTAAACAATCATCATTTTCAGAGGCAATAATTCAACGTACACAGAAACAATATGTTTGTATCCATTAGATGAAGTTGTGAGTAAGTGTAGTTTTAATAATTATCATAAATAAATAACAATATATTTAGGATACTTTTGTTGTTATTTAATCAAATAATAAGAATATAATAGGTAGTGGAGAAGGAAAATAAATGAAAAGAACAAGAGAGAAGACGATACTTCTAAATAAAGTAACTTCTTTTGATTTGATCCTATAGGCTTTCTTGAATATCCTTATGCCAAAGGTAAGGATTATAAGAGGCATTTTGGGATTTTTGAATATTATTTGGTCAGAATATGGATGTTCCAAGGGGATTGAGTGTCTGTTATGTGGGTAGAGGTGGTGGCCTTTTATAAGAGGGATAACGGGCACTTTAAGAAAGTCTAAAAATATTAATTTATTATAAATTCGATTTCTATTAAGAAAGGGCCAAAAATATTTTAATTAAAATATAAGATTATTTGGAATCGAAAATAATTCAACCAATGGGTTTTAGGAAAGTTTAGGTCACACAATTAACTGTGTCTATTATCATTAAACCTTAGTTAAAAACATTATGTCTTACCATGTATTATTGAATTTTCATAATATATGTTAAAATTGTTTACAATAAAATTACAAAAGAATAATTAGTGGTTCATTAATGATATTTATAAAATTATATAAGTCATTTGGCCAAATATTGGATTTTTAGGACTATTATATCATTTAATAAAGTAGTGTTTGTTTTAAAAACACATTTTTGACAATTTTGACACTATATAGCAATGGATTTTTTATAAAGTCATAACAACATGATTCCCAAGAAAAAAACGAATTAAAAATAGATAATATGTCAATATCTTCTATAAAAATTGTTTTTAGTATCAAAATAATAAAATTACATTAATTTTAATATTTATAATATCTTTTATTTGAATTTTTTATTAATGAAGAAATCATTGCATCATCCTGATGTCATAATTAAATTTATCAACATAATTTATAAAAATTATAAATAAAAAATCATGATGTAGGGAATATTATTATATTTATAATTAATATTTATACTAAAATATATCATTAATATAACCCATATAATTTTTTTAATAAAATATACATGTTTTTGTTATATTCTGTTTTACATTAAATTAATTATTATAAAATATAATTTTCACATACATGTGGCTCCATGGGGTCCCAAAATATACCCAATAATTCCCAATAAATAGATATATAACATATTATTTGATTATGATATGTTTTAGTGTAGTTTAATATTATTATAATATTATTTGTGTACCCTTATTTACTAGATTTAACCTTTACCCATAGTAAAAAAAATGTTTACGAAAGTTAATATTCATAATGTCCAAAAATAAAAGGTACCTATTTAAAAAATTTGGACCTTCTGATTACAAATATAAAATATTTTTTAATTAAAAATAAAAATATTTTATTAATTAATTTAGATTTAATTCTTGTTTTGGAAAAATATGTGTTTTTATGATGTAATAACTATCAAAAGATTGACATTTGTTTATGTCCAATTTGAAATTGAAATTACTTAAAAAGAACCAAACTTTTATTAAATGATTAAAATATAATCAAATTAAACTTTAAAACCAATTAAATGTTCAATATAACTATATAAATAAATTATAATAAAACGGTGTTTTGACATAAAATGCGATATTTATCACTATTCATTAAAAACTAAACTCTATCAGAAAATTACCAAAAATAAATCCAATGTAAATTATGTTGATAATATTTTTAATATTAAGTTTATTTTTTCAAATAGAATATATAAATGTGTCAAAAAACTAGATTTAAAAGGGGCTCTCCATCAAAAGACGGTAAAACAACCTTTAAAAAAATATTAGAGTATTTCATGCTTAAAATCAGATTCAATCTTATTTTATGCCTTTGAAATTTATGGATAAATATAAAGATATGTAACAAAAATGTATAATAATATTTTAGTTATTTCTTTTCTTTATTTCTAAGTCAATGGCTAGGCGTTAACTACTATTTTAAATAAGAATATTATATTATTTTTTGGTATAACTCAAAGTTGTGTGCAACGTAAGATTTCAAAGAAAACTATTGTTTCCTGTTGAGTATGTTATTAGAAAAAGAATACACTTTAATGTAAAAATTATATCTTATTCAGAAATATTCATTGAAATGAATAAAGTAACATTGTATAAATATATGGTTTGTCACATCCTTCCCCCCCATTTTTGAAATTGTGTCCTTTCAATTTTTAAATTGGGAACCAAAACATCATTGAATGTATAACATTGTAAAAAGGGTTAATAAAACAATCACTTTAAAATGAATATGTAGATTTACAAATTTCACCCTAGATAACATATACTATAATTCCATGTAGGATAGCATTGATATGGAAGAGAAACATAGAGTCATGTTTTGATGGAGAGTGATAAAACATGATCTGGAGAAAGTTTACAACATGAAAACCATAAATTTTTGAATGGTTAAATGGTCACTAATTCCCCAGAAGGAATAGTGAATAGGCAATGTTTTAGTTTTATGATATTTTTAATAAATTTTATGAATTTCTTACGTTGTTGATTATTAACTTAAGGAAATATATTTATTTTTCAAGTAGAGTTTAATCCTTAAACAAATTTGTATAACAAACTCATGTTTTCTAAAATTGAAGAGAAATCAATATTACTTAGCCACACCTGAAGTGATATAATAAAATTTTATAGAATAACATAATCTAAAAAATATACACCATATATTTCCCTTATATTTAGACATTTACAAAAATGAAAATGGTGAGTACAAGATTATGTGATCTCATGAAAAGAATAATCCATTAATCTCCAAAATTCAAGAAACAATACACAAAGTTCAAAATTGACCATTAAATAAACAATTTTCCATAGAATAATTTAAAATAATACAAACTAATATGGAAACAAAAATTTCATAAGTATTTGATCACATAGTCTTCCACGATAAATCTTATCATTTATCTTCAAAAAACATAGACTGCTCTTAAAGTCTCATACTGAAAAGTAATGAACCTAATCACATATTTTCTATGATAGGTTAATAATTTCAATAAATAACCTAAATCTCCATATGTTCACAATAAAAATATAGATTCTTCCAAAATAAAATTCAACCACTTCTCCTCAAATGAAATATAATAGTATTCTATTTTACTTAGGCATAGGGTGTTCTCAAAAGATCAAACAACATCCAAAATAATTGTTATCACTTAATCAGCAAATCATTTTTCTATAATAATGATATCCATTTGATAAAATATAATCTCCCAATTAAACTTATTATTGATCCATAAAATAATCTAATTGAAAATAATCAGTCATAACAACCAGGGACTTCATGTAGGACAGTGGTAGGTGATAAATCCTTGTCACACATTGGTTGTGGGTTCGATTCCAGATGCTTTGTCCAAAATGACAGGTATTCACATGGTCAGCGTGTTTTAATTTTTCTAAAACTATATAATTTTATACCATTTCCAAAAATGATTTAAATTCCTAAAAAACAACCATAACACATTTTAACATCAAATTGTATCTCATATCTCACATTTGTATCCAAAAAAAGTAATAACCTAAAATTGTCTCAGATTCAAGGATCATATAAACCCAAATGGTTTTTTATAACTATATCCATAGAATAAAAGATAATTCTTCCTAAAATATAATATTCACCAAACAAACACCAGGGTTACACATATAAGTTAAAAGTCATCAAAATAATCTCATCTATAAGACAACATTAATAACTTTTTACATTCCATCTTTTAGATATCTAACATAACAGTAAAATTTTTAAAATACACACATTTTAATCATCCATCATTCTCCATGATCCCTTGGCCTATTTTTTTGGCATTTTCTATAATAATTATTTCCTATAAAAATCGTGAATCATATATGAAGATTCAATAATTTCAAAACATTAGATAAGAAACAATCCATACTTTTCATAGGTCATTTTCAGTTTCCTTATCCTTAATTGGAATGGAATTAGCTATTGGTAAACATATATCTATATGATCCTTCTGATCCCATTCCCAAACATTCTTCGTATGATATATATTTTTATAATGACCATGCACACCACATTTAAAATATTCAATTGATCCCTCCTAAAGAACTTCATTCTATTTCCTAGAGTCAACAGAACACTTCCTTTTTTCATGAAATTTTATTGATTTATGACTTTCATTATCACAACAATAACATCTTCATGTCCCTTTGAAGAATTTTCCTCGCTGTTTCTTTCCATATCCTTGACACATATGTTTTTTAAAATACTTACATTTGGTTGAGAATAACCAATAAACTTCTCATTGAAGCTCCCATTTCATTTGTTTTCTTATTCATATAACCACCATAGTTTCCTTCATATCCATTGATACATTGATTCCATCTAGATCTAGCCATTTACTAAAACCAAAAACGTCAGTGTGAGTATATCTGAAAAATAATCATATAATATCTTTTAAGGAGGGTAAACAATATGATATACTTATTAATTTTATCTTAAACTAATTCAGTTTATCTAAAATAACTAATAGGATTTCTAATATTCTAAACATTGTGGTTACGTAACATACGCTTAAATAACAACCTAACCTCTAATGATATATAAACTGACCTCTGATACCAAATATAAGGCCCCATCCATAAACATTACATAATCTTGAGTTAATTCAAGAAATCAAATTGATGATTGTTTTATGTTAAGAGTTTTAGATAATTAGTCTATAACTATTACATTACATCTCAAATATAGCAAAGTAGACACATCTACTCAATCCAATTTTTTCACAATAATAGCACTCCTTAAATAAAAATAAGAATTATTTTATTCATAAAAATCTTCTTGAATTCTTATTTTCTTTTAACCTTCCTAATACCCTTTGAAAAATATTTCAAAATCCTGGTATGGGCATAAAAAACCAGCAAGGGTTATAAAATAAGGGATGAAAACACTAGTCTATGAATACATACAAATAAAGAAAATATACATTTCAATCATAATGAATTGGTCTTGGAGATACCTCATGAAATAATAAGACTCATGATTAACTCATAGAAATCATAAATCATAATGTTCTATTTTTCAATCTATAACATACATAAATTTTAGCTTTCACAGCTATATAGGGAGTTACGTTTGGAATACCCATCACAGTATATTCCCAAAATCTATTCGGAGAAATATTAATGTTTACCTCCATCACGTTACCAAATGAAATGGAAAGATATCTCATGATCACATCTATTTCATTATCATGGAACCACCTATATACGTAAACAATACATAAGAACCATAACATATTCATAACACTAACAATAAGTATAATGGAAAGATAGCAATTCCACATTGCAATAATAATATATAATTTTAAGATATTAAAATAATAAATGATATTTCAAAACCATTTTCAATGCCAAAAATAAGTTAAAAGGGTACATTATATTTATTTTCCTTCTAAAAACAGTACGCCATGTTAAGGAATCCAAATATCACATAATGCTCGCAGCGATGGAAAGTTCATTGTCACCACATACGTTAAAAAGAATCATTCCCTTTTCAGTTTTAGTAAAATAATTTTTAAAGAAAGATTATTTTTGAAAACCATTGAATTAAAATTAATAATGGTATAACTATACACTGTATAAAAGAAAGTTTTTGTATATATTAAAATATGCCTCGATGAAAGGAGATTGAGACGAAGTCCCTTTCAAATATCATTTTATAGTAAAATAGATCGATTATGTGTATTCACCATAAAAACAGATAAATCATGTACAAATAAAAGATAGTATATCGAAATTTATTTTTCACATAATCATAGAAAAACATAATAAAGATATTGAAGATTAACCTAAGGGTTATAAATTGGGTTAAGAGGATCTCTTATGAAAATTCAGCAGTCGAATGGCATCAACAAAAAATTTAGAAAATGAGTTTCTGAGAGAGAAAAGGGTCTCTCATCACATGGACATAAAATATATTTAAATAAGGATATATAATAAAATCTCCTAACATAATAAATTGTATATTAAAATATATAATATAAAAGAAGTCTTTTACTAAAAGGGGAGGGTGAAAGGTTCCCTTACCATGAGTTTAACTTGTCATTTTCATTCTTTATGACCCTGAATAATAAACATATGTTAATTTCTACATTATTAATAACCACATTAATTTTTACTATTCCTTTTATATCACTTATTACCTTGTTATAACAATAATATTATTATTCAATTTCATATATTTCGTTTTGTTGATGTTCGATACTTGAGTGAATGATGAAGTTGTTATAATTACCAATTGCCCTTGTGGTCAAAATTACATTATCACTAGAATATTATTCATGATTTTAATATCATATATATCATATATATGAAGTATTTATTTATTTATAATAGTCCATAACATTTTGATATAATCAATGAAATGCACCGTTCTTGGAGACGGTAAGTCGTACGTATGCATGAACGCTACATTCATTTAGTTTTTATATTTAATTGAAGGAAAACAAAATGATATATAGTTATATTAAATGTCCATTATAATATCATATTTTATATATGTAACATAGGTTCATTAAAACCATCCATTATACATTCTATATATGGAATGAACGAGTCATATAACTTTGAGGTGGCAGAAGTCCGCAGTTCCTCAAATTAAATTATCGTATTTACACATTATGAAAAAACATAAATTTATGTTGTAAATAAAAAATAAAGAAGAATATATACAGTAAAAATATAATATATATCATATGTAAATAAATTTCCATCATTATACACACCAGGAGAGGTGGTATGAGAAATTTGAACAATCAACGTTTCGTGAGGCAGTAGTTCACCATAGAGAGAAACAGTATGTTCGTATCCATTAGATAGAGGTGTGTGTAATTTTAGATTGATTCCATCCCATAACAACATCCTAATATATTTTGGATAATTGTTTTGTTATGTAATTAATTAATAGGAATATCAATTTTACTAGAGAAGGAAAATAAAAGAACATAACTAGAGAGAAAATGTTAACTCCAAATCGCTTAACTTCTTTTGATTTAAGAGAAACTGCCTTCGGGGCTAGCCTTTATCCCAAGGTAAGGATTCTAATATGAATGGAGGGATATTGGGATATTATTTGGGTATAAATTTGATGAGATATGGGTATTTAGAGGTGTGTGTTACGGGGTCAGAGGTGGTTTCCTTTAATAAGTGGGAGGAGGGGAACATTAGGATTTTCTAGAAATATTAATTTATTATAAGCTAACTTTCAATTAAAAAGGTCCAAAAATAATTTAGATCAATTATTTTATGATTTTAGGTCAAAAATATCTAAACCAATAAGATTTAGAAAAGATATTTCACACAATTAACCTTTTATTTTATCTTTAACCCTTAGTTAAAAAATTTAACTCTTACCATGTCTTCTAGAATTTTCATAATTAATGGTAAGTATTTTTAGTATAAAAAAGAAAAAGGAACCATAAGTGGATAATTAATTTCAATTGTAACATTATATAATTCATTGAAAGAAATTTATATTTTTAGACTATTATATCATTTAATAAAATATTATTTGTTTTAAAACTCATTTATGTCAATGATGAAACTATAATGTAATTGATTTTTGTTAAAGTGATAAAAACATTATTACTTCAATCCAAAGTAATTTACTCTAATATAATATGTAAATATCATCTAGAAAATTTTTGTATGGAATAAAAATAATTAAATTACATTTTTATTAATATTTATAATGTCATTTATTGGAATCCATTATTAATGAATCAATTACTGCATCATTATTGGGTATCAATTAAATTTATTTATATAATGTCTAATATTTATAAATAAAATATCATGATGTTTAAGAGGAAAAAAATAAATGACAAGTAGAGTTTCATCCTTCATCTAATTCCTACCACAAACTCCTCTTTCACTACAAAAGATAATAAAATTCAAAAAATTTCTATTAATCCTAATCGTATATGGTTCCTGAAATAATGAAGTTATATTTCATTTGTCAAAATATTTTAAAAAATAAATTATACAAACCATGAAATCACATATTCTAGTGGTAGGTGATCCACCTTTATCGGCCTTTAGTTGCGGGTTCAAGTCACGTTGCCTTGCTGGACGCGACAGGTTGTCACCCGTCCTCCGAGATGTCCTTTTTATGATAATCCAAAATTAATCTCAAGAAATCATTTAACCATAATAATAGCATTCAATGTAAAACATAATTCATTCCAAACTTTAATCTTATCCAAAATACTTATGTCTAATCACAAAGTCCAAAATTTATAAGGAAGGTAAAAGCAATGAAGATCCTTTTTTCCATGTAATAACATGTGAATACCTTCATCATGTATTCTTTTAAAACACTATAACACCCTGAATTACCATGAACCATTATTGACTACATTCATGCTCCCTTATACATTATATAATACTTGATATACTCCTTCTATCCAATTTTGTTTTAAACTCCCACAATAATGCAATATACATATCATTAATCATTTGCAATGTAGTCAAGAATATCCAATATAATTTATCCAAATCAATATTATATTATTCCAAAATCCCTTCATCAACATCAAAACCATAGTATGGTTTATCTTTCTCTCAAAAATATATCTTCCCAAAACATTAATCTATTATTGAGTCTCTTTTCTTAGTTTCGCACAATCTGATGTCCGTAATGAAATAGTACTATAGTACAATCCTTATTTATTTCAAAAATTCATATAACTATTACATCGATGATACATCAATCAGATAAAATAATTCATTAATAACAACATAACAACACTAGTCATTCATATACATCTATGGCAGTATCATAACTATATTATTATCCAATAGCATCATTTAGGGTATACTCTAATGATTTGAAAATTGATTCGCGTAGTGTCCCAATTCCTTACAGATGAATCATTTTACATGTGAAACCTTTTTCATACCCTTTCAATCACATACTTGGTGTCCTTTTTTCTCTACACTTATAACAAACTCCCATTTCCATCAAGAATTTACCAAGGTGATTCTTTTAGCAGTTATCACATATGGGAAAACCCATCATTCCCCTCTTCCCTTTATACATATTTCTCTCTACCATCCTTTTCTTCTCTTTATTCCCTTAAAATCCATAGGACTCAGAGAATTATTTACTTATTTTATTAACACATGATACGATTTATTCATATGATGAGAATACATGGGAGACTATTTCACTTTTAAATTTTGTCTTCATACTATGAAATATATGATCCTTCTTAATCTTTTGATCAGGCATATTGTTGTAATTCTAGTCCATTATTCTTGGTTCCATTTCGAAACAATGGCATACACTTGGTTAGTTTATGACTCACAATGCATAATTCCAAACATGTAAAATACATAACATAAATTGAAATGATTATGCATATAATCTATAATCATAAAATGTTTTATTTGAGGAAGTATTTACTCCTAAATCCATCATAATGGCTTGTAATGAAAATGTAATTTATACTAAGCATAACCCTGGGGAGTGTCGTAACCAAGAGTGCAGCAAGGCCCATTGCTGTGTACCCAGATACTCCGAGTCAAGACCGAAACTCATTGTCAGAGTTTTCAATCCTATGTACATATGTGCCAGATCTACCTCTACCTGCTCGTATGCAGACAGAGATGTATTTCTTAGAAAATTCAAAAAATCTCTAAATTTCCAATATTCTTGTATGTTCTTCTATTCAAATCTTCAAATTCTATCTTAGGGTAATATTCTATAACCAAAGTTTCTATAAATCTAGTATTCAAGGTTATTGTTAAACTTTCTCTAATGATAACTGTAATTCCCCAACCCCCAGTTACCCAGAGTCAGTGAATTGTTTTAATACATTGGAATGATTACATGAAATCAAATCCTAAATGACCGATCAGTTTAGCAGTCTTAGAAAATAGATTACATACATGAACGTTAGATTATATTATAAAAAGAAAAAAAACAAAAACATTTTCTCCATTTAATGCAATCATATACCATATATTATCCCCTCAATTCAGACATAATATAATTGTTCGCATCCTGGAAAAAATAAAACATATAAAGGGTTGATATCAGATTCTCAGTAAGTATAACAATATAGCGTAATCTTTCAAAAATAAGCATAATCATTTAAGGAAGTGTATAAGACTAAAAAATAATATTTTTAAATGAAAAAATCTGCATAATATAGCCAATATGAATCAAAAAATTCTATTTAAATATCCACATGGATATTCTACTAGTTGAATAATCACGTGCAATATCAAATAGGCAATTTCAAGATGATGGAACACATAATGCCAGACTTCATAACCATATAGTCAAGGCCTTGTGCCAAGAATACAAATAAAAGTTTTTCAAGGCCTTATCCCAAGTCACTAGTTTGTATCATGAGACCAACCGATGCATCGAGGATCTATAACAGGCTCCACCCATCACTTACTATGTCCAATGCATTCCTCATATGAAAAGGTTGAAACATAACATAAACATTCGTATTAAAACTCTCATATGAAATGTCAATACATTATTCATAATCCATGAATGGTATAAAAATAACACATACACAGTCAAACACATCACAAAACATTCATTACAATATGGAATATTTCTATCATAATAAATCAAATTCAAACAAGATTAAAATCCATTAATGGATGTTGACATAGATGAAAATGATTTGTAAACCTATTTGAGAAAAATATCACTTTTTCATAAAAACATTTAAAATTCACACAATTAAGAAAGGAAGACATTTAAATAAATTTTTGAATCCAATTTTTCCATACCACATTGAAAATTTTAAAAGTCATTAACATTTTAAAAACATTCATGTCCATATAGATAAATCCTTAACACCCATTTTGAAAACCTAGATATCAATGAGAATGATTTAGAAGAATAAATATTTAAACCATTTAAAATGATTATATAGTTAAAGAGACTCTTTGATTAAACCATAAAATATTCCCTTTGAAAATATTTTTATGAAACATGGATGTGGATGATAAAGTGTTCTTAGTAGATATTATCATAAAAAAACCTCGGATAATGAAGAGATTGTAGAATTAACCCTTACCGTGCAATTTCCTTTGGTCGAGGGTACGTTTAAAAACTTGTACAATGACCATAGTATGTTATTAAATCATATAAGAACCATATTCATATTTATTATATCATGCATGATTCATTTATGACTTTATACTATCCATTTAATAATGATTTCCATGTTAAATTAACATTTCAGGTAATAATCAATTTCTTTATCGTACATGTTTTAAGTTGTTATTCTTGATCATATCACTTAGATCGTGATTTAAATACTTCCAAAATATAAATAATGATTTATATATCACACATATGTATATTTATAATATAAATATGTATAATATATATATATATATGAAATGGAAAACACTATTTATGGAGATTGTAGGCCGTACGTACGCATAAACGTTGTTTCCGTTTTCATATATTATTGAATGGAAGAAAGTGAATAAGATATATGTAAGTACACACACAGACTCACATAGACACACACACACATATATCTAGTAAAATTATTATTTCATATATTATATTCTTATTAATAATATATATTTTTATAATCATCATTGAATGGTGAACGTGGAAATGAATCTCATTGCGTCGTGGAGACGGTAATCCGTACGTACGAGCGAAAATATCATTATATTGACGGTGAAATAATATGTAATTAGATGTTATATAAAATATATAGAATAATTAACATGATATATTCATTATTTACATCAGTTATACTCATTATTAAACCCATCCAAATAATTTAGTGTTTGAATAACAAACTACACAACGATGTGGAGACGGTAAGCCGTACGTACGCACACATGGTGAATTTATCATTTAAAGGATAGAAAGAATAATAGATATGGTTATAACATATTTATAATAACATCATAGTATGTATAAGGTACTGGATTTATTATTTTGGTATGGAAAACAAATAAAGTGAAAGTGGAATAATAAAAGAACATGAAAGAGAGTAGTGAAACAATTACCTCTTCTTCGGGTGTTTCTTTTTGAGTTGATCGTAAGGGGTTATTAGGTAGGATTTATGATCAAATTAATTCCTCTAGGTTTATGTGAGGGAAGTTAGGAGGATATATGGTCATGGGTTGGCCGAGACAAATGACATTGGAGGTGGGATTTTGAGAGAAGGGGAAGTACACTTTTATAAGAGAAGTGGGGGTCACTTTAGGAAAATCTTGAAATATTATTTTATAATAAAATTATTTTCTATTTATAATATCTCAAAAATGATTAATATAGTGACTACGGTGGGTATGGGTCGACAACCTCTCATACAATAGATTTTAGATAGGTTTAGGTCAGCATATTAACCTTATATTTTAGATTTTACTCTTAGTTAAATAGTTTTACATTTACCTTGTATCTTTTTATTTTTATATTATATGGTTAATAAAATATTATAGAAACCAAAGAGAACAAAAATTGGCTAATTATTAATATATTTAACCTTATCTAAGTCCTTTTTCTAAACCTTATATTTTAAAGAATGTTATATCCATTAATAATATAGTATTTGTTTTAAAAACTCAATTATGTCTATTTTGACACTATTTTGTATTTTGTTTTTGTGAAAGATGAAAAACCTTATAACTTAGAAAAAAATTTATAAAATCATCTTTAACAAGTAATATTAACATATAAAATTAGTTTAATTCATCATAAGTCTCAATTTACATTTACGTGGATATTTATAAGTTCAATTATTTTAATATTTCATTAATATAGTAATTACTACATCATCATTGTGTCATAAATAAATATAATTATATTAGGTATAAAAATTATAAATAAAATATCATTATGTAGGAAATAATTTTATAATTCTGAGGAATATTTATAGTAGAAATTATATTGTGTATAAACCTATATTAAAAATGGTTTTCTTATTAAACCTTTAATTTAAAACTTTTAACCCTTCTTTAAAAATAATAATAATAAATGTCTTAATCTAATCCATGTTGACCAAAAAGGATTATATTTTATTCCTATGGTTGTTTTTGGTCGAATTACACTTATAAAATAAAATTAGTACATGTTTTAGTGTAATTATAATATCATTTTTACCCATAATTACCCTACTTTATTTTACCCGTGGTAAATAAAAGTCAAAAGTCTCTATCCACCAAAAATAATTTTTATCTTATTGAACAAAATTTTACATAATTATATCAAACGTGTCTCTTTTATTTTTTAAATTCAACTCAAAGATGCGGTAAAATTATGTTTTATACAAATTTGCAAAAGCTCTTAGAAGGTGGGTAAAACCCTTTAAAAAGTTTAATAAATATTTATACATCTAATTTTATAATAAAATGACTTCAATGGGTTAAATTGAACATATATAAGTATTATATATCTATTTTGACTTAAAATTGATTTAAATAAAATTAATAATTATTTAAATAAAAAATCAATCTCAAATAAAAACGCTGTGTTTTTCAATATTCTTTTAAAATTGGATGTTTTCAGAAAAATACCAAAACTTCACCCTTATATAATTTTGATATTAAGAATTCAAAAAATAACTCTATTTTACCAAATTAATAACATAGAAGATGAATTTATTAATTTTAAATTAATCCCCGTTGTCAAATCTAAGAGCGAGGTTTTTAAAAGTAAAAACTATCAAAAGATTGAGATGTGTTTATGTCAATATTAAATGTGAACTTCTTTATAATGACCTATATTATAATAAATGAAAAAAATATAATATAATTATTCTTCCAAAACATTCAAATGTAAAATTTGACACTATGAAGTTTTTGGATTAATAATATGTTTTCAATTAAAATTTAGTATTTTTCACTATTCACCAAAATATGAATGTTATCAGAAAAACACCAAAAAATTATCAAAAATAAATTTTTATTTCTCGATTATAAAGAAGAAGTTTATTTTGTTATATTGAATATATAAAAGTGTAAAATATTTTATTTAAAAAGTTTTTTGCATTAAAATGCGGTAAAATTGCATTTTCTGAAAAATACTTTATAGGAAAAATTAAATTTGTTCTTATATTATGTCTAAGAAACACATAATATGGATGATAAAATTATATGGAGAATATAGAATTAAAAATAAAGTTAATACTATTCATAACCATTTTTAAACGGCTAGTTTGGTAAGTCATGGTGCGCTCTAACTCGGTGTTGCGTGTATCGCATGTAACACCCTGAAATTTTATGAAAAATATTCTTTTTAATTTCACTAATGTCTTGTGTTGTACGCTACACCAAAAGGAGCTTCCAAAACACGCATCCTTGACTTGTCATGTATTACACGCAATCACGACCTTCCACGATAGCGTGTGTAGTACGCAATACCGAGTTTCACTAAACAACGATATGCTATTATAATATTATTATAACTAGCCATTATAAATAGTAATAGCCACCTTTTAAAATTTTAGAAATTTTAGCTCTCAAAATGGAATTCATTTTTGGATTCGGAGCATCAAATTTTGCATAAGGTGAAATTTTGGTACTTTTCGGATAACTTTCATATTCTGATGAATAGTGAAAATTACTAAATTATAATTAAAAACAACTTTTTTAATCAAAATAATTAATAGTGATAAATTATTAATTTGAGTGGTTTTAAAGTATATTTAGAATATATTTTTACAATTTAATACAATGTTGGTCATTGGATGTAATTTCACATTTAAACTAGACAAAAACAACCGTCAATCTTTTGATAGATATTGTTTCTTAAAAACACGCTATTTGTTTTAACAGCGGGATTTAATTATAAAATTAATTAATGCAAATTCTATGTTATTAATTTGGTAAAATAGACTTCATTTTTGAATTTGGAATATGAAGTATAGCTTAGGATGAAATTTTGGCATTGTTCTGAAAAACATCAATTTTTGATGAATAGTGAAACTACTAAGTGGTAGTTAAAAAAACTGAACATTTCATAAAACATAATTTTACCGCTTCTGTGAATGAAATTTCAAAAATCCAAGAGACACGGTTGATGTCAGTAAGTAAAATGTGGTTCAATGAGATGAAAATAATTTTTGGTGAATAGTAACTTTTTACTTTTATTTACCACGGTTAAAAGTAAATAGGGTAATTAAGGGTAAGAATGATATTAATATTACCCTAACACATGTCCTAAATCTATTGGACAAGTGTATCTCGACCAAAAACAACCTTAAGTATAAAATATTATCATTTAGGCCCACTTGGATTAGATTAGGACATTTATTATTAATTTATTTAAAGAAGGGTTAAAATAGTTAAAATCAAAGTTTAATAAGTAAATCATTTTTAATATGGGGTTATACATAAGATAAATTCTACTATAAATATTCATTAGAAAGCTAATATGATTTCCTACATAATGGTATTTTATTTATAATTTTTAGACATTAAATAATTTAATTATGACACAATGATGATGCGGTAATTATCTTATTAATGAAATATTGACATAATTGATGTTATAAACACCAAAATAAATGTAATTTGAGACTTTTAATGAATCCCACTAATTTTATAGGTTACTATGATATATTATTGTTGCTTTAATGAACTTGGTTCGAACATATAATTCTGTTATGACTTTCAAAAAAATCATATATCAAATAGTGTCAAAATTGACACAAAATAGTTTTTAAATCAAATATTATATTATTAATTGTTATTTTATTCCTAAAAATCTAAGGTTAGGCCAAATGACTTAGATAAGGATATATATATTAATAATAAACAATTTGGGGTTCGTTTGGCATGTTATAGTAAGTTTATTAACCATATAGTGAAAGAAAACAAAAAGACACGGTAAAAGATAAATTATTTAACTTAGAGTTAAATCTAATTGATAAGATTAAAATAATAACCTAAACTTGTCTAAATCCTATTGGTTGATAGGATTTAGACCCATACCCACTTTAGCTTCGAAATAATACCCTTTGGAACCATTATAAACCGATTGTCACTTTAATATAAAATAATATTTTGAGATATTCCTAAGGTGCCCCTCTCCTCCCTTATAAAAGGGAACCTCCTTCCCCTCCTCCTCACACAAATTTGAGCACTCAAGCTCGCCCACCCCTGACAAAATCCCTTCTCCACTTCCCTAGAATAATCCTAGAGGTACTGGTCTTCTTCAAAGACCAATCTTAGTTTCCTAAGTGGAGGATTCAAAGAGGCGTTCCAAAGAAGAGGTAATATCCATTACCGATCTTTTCAACTTCTTTCTTCTTCAACTTCTTATTCTTTAGTTGTTTCATGATAAAGTAATAACATAAGTATTTATTATATACTGATATGTTATTATAAATATGAAACAACTCTAATTAACCTTCTATCCATCCTACGGAAAAAGGAAATCACCGTGCGTGCGTACGTACGGAATACCGTCTCCACGCCGTGGTGTAATCTATTTTCCGGCACCACCTTAATTGGATGGGTATAGTGGTTTAATGAGTAACTATATATGATTATTATAAATTGATATTGATACTGAAATAGTATACATACACTTCAACACAATTCCATGACCATGGGAACGATATCATCGCTCGTGCGTTCGTACGGACTACCCTCTCCACGACGCGATGAGATTCATTCTCAATGATTAACCATTCATGAATGATTATAAAGTATATATAATAATTACTAATGAAATATCTGAAATAATAATTATACTGGAATTATTTATATTTATATGTATGTCATCTACTTAATTCCATTAAATTCAATAAGGAAACGAAAACAGCGTTCATGCGTACGTACGGACTACCGTCTCCATGAACGGTGTATTTCTTTCCATTTACTGATTTATTATATATGTATATTCTGAATATATATATATATATATATCATGTTTTATATTCTGGAATTAAGTAATCATGATCTAAGTAATCATATGAATAATTACAAGTTAAAAACACGAATGACAAATGAGACGATTTTACCCAAAACGCTACTTTAACATGAATTTACAAAATAACGGGTAATATAAAGTCATAAGTGGACCATATATGATATAATAACAATGAATATGATTCTGGAATAAGTCAATAACATGATTTAAATCATTATACAGGAGGTTGGGACACTTACAAACAAGTCATACCTAAGGTAAGGGAAATATCACAATCTCATTTTTATCCGAGATTGTTTATTCGTAAGTATTTACTGGGGTGTATTTTATCATCCACATCCTTGTTCCATCAATATGTAATATTTTTTCCATCCACTTACAATAGTTTAAATCCAATTTTACCCTTCGGTGAGTTTTTAGTAAAGAATATGAAAGGAATCTTTTTTCGTTTTTTTTCGTATGAGGTACTTTTTGACTTTTCCGACAAAGGTACGAAGAATGTTTTTTTAAATTATATGGCATGAATGGATTTTTAAAAACATTATTTCCAAGAATCTTCCTTTAAAATTTTTCAAGTTTATTTTTAATCAACTTCTTTTAGTTTATAATTGTATGACATGTTAAGAAAAGAAAAGTGTTTTTGAAGAAGAAAGGATAATTTCCTCAAGAATGGTGTTCAAGTGTTTTATCAAAATTATTTTCCATCTAAGATAATATAGGGTTCTGTTTTTATACCTATTATTACATTGATTTGATTATGTTTTGAGGGAATTATTTTTATGATGTCATTTACCCTATATGATTTGTTTTATGATGTCATGATGTTTCAAGAATCCCATTTTTGTTACATGTGTTATGCGATGATGTATGATTTATGATTATGTGGAACACATAAGAAATGATTCATTATAAGATGGGTGGGACCTATATCTCCCTCCAATGCATTGGGTAAATATTTTATATCTCATGAGATAGACATGGATGGAATGGTAGGTTATACCGGTTCAGTGAAACAGGACTGAAACGAGGGTGACTCGGTTCAGAAAGGGACTTTGTCCACTAAGATAGTCTTGGCAATGAGTCTTGACTAACAAGAAATGATTATCTATGATTATGTGTGAATGCCACAAAGTTTAATGTTTTAAGTTATGATTATTGGGATTTCATTTCACTACTATGATTTATCCCATTATATTAAATTATGCTCTCTTTTGCAGGTTAAGTTTTCTAAAAGTTATGTTCTTATGAATATGATGTGATTGATTTTTCTTTTATTTACCCTTACTGAGCATTCGAGCTCACCCTTTTATGTTTTGTTTTCCCCAGAATATAAAGAAAGGTTTTAGGTAAAAAAAAGGGAAGATCTTTATGTTAGATATTGAAGATCTTTCACCACGATTAGAAGATTACGTCCCGAGTTTCCAAAGACACTAAACTATTATGATCCTTGTGTGTGTGTTTTTCTTATGTACTAAGTATTCCGCAAAAGTAATGTAATGTTCATGTAATCCAAGCTTCAGGTCTCTACAGTTGGTATCAGAGGAAAGGTTTAGTCAACCTTTGGAAACTAGGATGCAAGAACTTTAGTGAGATCCCTAGAGATATTTCTAAGGTATGTCTAGGGATGTCCCTAAGGTTAAGTATACGTATAGGTTATAGTACTAGAATTACGCTAACGATCATAGAATTAAACCTAAGATGTTAGATATTGAAGGTACTCCCCCTTTATTTATGTTGTTTTCCCTAGCATAATTTTTGCCTCTCACACTATTCTTTTTGGGTTTTAGACGATGGCTGGAACCCGAAGGAACCGTGTTGATCAATGCAATGGACAATGCAATGATTGTCCTCCTGAACAAACAAATGTTATGGGAGATGGAGTGCAAAATCTTATTGCTATACTTACACAAGCTATGAATCATTCTGGACTTCCAAATGAGCAGAGAAGGGAACCATATTCTATTGAGTCCTTCATGAGGCAACGTCCACCTTCTTTCAGTGGGTCTTCTGATCCACTTGTTGCTGAACAATGGATCAGTACCACTGAAAAGATATTTTCAGTTCTTCAATGTTCTGAACATGATAAAGTCATCTTAGCAGTATATCATTTGGAAGGTGAAGCTGATCAATGGTGGAATCTTATCAAGAATACGAGGCCAAGAGACGAAATTGAGTCCATGGAATGGGACGAGTTCAAGAACTTATTTTTCAGTAAGTACTTCCCTCGTATTCTTCGAACAAAGATGGAAAAGGAGTTTCTTGAGATGAAGCAGAAGGATGATGAATCGGTTGGTATATACGAAGCAAATTTTACAAGACTTGCAAGGTATGCATCTGGCATTATCATCCAACCTGAAAGTAAAGTTGATCGATATTTCAGTGGCTTAAAACCAAGTCTTCTAAGGGCATTAGCTATAAGAGACTTCAGTAGCTATGAAGAAATTGTGCGTTGTGCTATCAAGGTAGAAATGGAAGTTGGTGTTCCATATCCATCTCATGGTTTTGACAAGAAACAAAAGATGGAGTTCAAGGAGAAATCTCAGAATAATGTTGAAAAGAAGATGAATGTTTCCTTATGCACAAAGTGTGGAAAGAATCATGGTGGAGATTGTCTTAAAGGGACTAGAAAATGTTTTAAGTGTGGAAAAGAAGGTCATCAAGCAGCTGAGTGTCGAAGTAATGGAAAAAGGGTTTCTAATTATGTGAATAAAGCAAACACTGCAGAGAACGCACCACCAACACTTCAATGCTTCAAGTGCAAGGAAATGGGGCATTATGCTAATAAATGCCCTAATCCAAGGGTTAGTGATGATCAACATGAGCAACCACTGAAGGCAAAGGACAAAGGGAAGTCACATGTGATCACTATTGGCGATGTTGAATATGAAAACGATGTGGTGGAATGATTAAGTGTTTATGTAATGGGATTCCAAAATAATATTGTATCATGGAGTATTGGAATATTTATGTATTGGTCTAATGTGGTATTCAAAGTAATTGAGATATTTTTGGAAATAAGATGATATGCGCATAATGCAGGGAAAACGAGAAAACAAAATGTTTAACAGTATTCATGATCTCATGATTGATATAAGGACTAAGTGATATCATGGTTTGAGTATATCGAATTTTGAGGATTTTGGTATGTGGAAAGTGTTAACTTTTAACTGCATTCATGTTTTCACTATGGTATTCAAGAGAATACACGATTAAGGACTTTTAATGTTTGGAATGTGACCAACAAAACATACCTTATGATATATGGGGATCGACGATGGTGTTAAATCTCTGGTAATCGTTTTCACTATGTTATGAGAGTGGACTGCAGTATTATGGATAAGCCTAAAGATTGGAAAGGATTACGTTGGACATAAGTTAGTATTGTTTAAGGATAAAAGTTTTTTCGATATTATTGATGGGACGTTATAGTAATATAGTTTTAGAAAAAGGACAACCTGTAGGACGGGCGACAGCCCATGGCGTCAGACAAGGCCGTGGGAATCGAACCCACAACCGAAGTGCGACTGGCCTTTATCACCTACCACTGGCCTACAGGAAGTCCCTGTTTAGTAGAAACTAGTTTTATTATATTAAGCAGTATGATATATGAAGTATAAGTCCATTTTAGGAACCATATATGATTAATCTCACTATAGAATGACTTATGTATATTTAATAATTTTTGTTAACCTTTTGTTTGAGACAGATGGAATGACCCGTCATTCTATCACATGATCTGCTAAAACTTCACGAATAACAAATTAAACTTCATTTATTTAAGAGATGATGTGGAAATTGTTCAAGGCACAAAAAACAGTGAGATTGTACCAAAATAAAGTAAGTATTTATTCTAATTCAAATTTTCAACTTTAGGGAAATGATCTTGAAAACCAACAATGTTGTCCTAGTGATCTTATACCTGATGAATCAGATGGTACCTTATATCATCACAAATCAATGGATTTTTGATTACTGGATTTCCATATCCATGTTCTCTACCACTCTCAATCAGAACATGATGGTTAGATTTCTCTTCCATATCCATATTTTCACCTATGTGGAAACCCAGTGATTAGGTTATTTGGGTAACCGTTACGTTTCATACCTTTGTTTTTAAAGATTGGTTTTGGAATTCCTTTTTACGATGTGGGTTTCTATTAAATAAACTTTCGAATAGTAAACCATTTATAACCCCGACGAATTTCGAGGGCGAAATTCATTTTAAGGGGGGAAGAATGTAACACCCCGAAATTTTATGAAAAATATTCTTTTTAATTTAAGTAATGTCTTGTGTTGTACGCTACACCAAAAGGAGTTTCCACAACACGCATCCTTGACATGCCTTGTATTACACGCAATCGCGACCTTTCTCGATAGCGTGTGTAGTACGCAATACCGAGTTTCACTAAACAACGATATGCTATTATAATATTATTATAACTAGCCGTTATAAATAGTAATAATCACCTTTTAAAATTTTATACATTTTATCTCTCAAAATGGACTTCATTTTTGGATTCGGAGTATCGAATTTAGCCTAAAGTGAAATTTTGGTACTTTTCGGATAACTTTCATATTCTGATGAATAGTGAAAATTACTAAATTATAATTAAAAACAACTTTTTTAATCAAAATAATTAATAGTGATAAATTATTAATTTGAGTGGTTTTAAAGTATATTTAGAATATATTTTTACAATTTAATACAATGTTGGTCATTGGATGTAATTTCACATTTAAACCAGACATAAACAAGTGTCAATCTTTTGATAGATATTGTTTCTTAAAAACACGCTATTTTTTTTAACAGCGGGATTTAATTATAAAATTAATTAATGTAACTTCTATGTTATGAATTTGGTAAAATAGACTTCATTTTTGAATTTGGAATATGAAATATAGCTTAGGATGAAATTTTGGCATTGTTCTGAAAAACATCAATTTTTGATGAATAGTGAAACTACTAAGTGGTAGTTAAAAAAACTGAATTTTTCATAAAACTTAATTTTACCGCTTCTGTGAATGGAATTTTAAAAATCCGAGAGACACGGTTGATTTCAGTATGTAAAATGTGGTTCAATGAGATGAAAATAATTTTTGGTGAATAGTATCTTTTTACTTTTATTTACCACGGTTAAAAGTAAATAGGGTAATTAAGGGTAAGAATGATATTAATATTACCCTAACACATGTCCTAATTCTATTGGACAAGTGTATCTCAACCAAAAACAACCTTAAGTGTAAAATATTATCATTTAGGCCCACTTGGATTAGATTAGGACATTTATTAATAATTTATTTAAAGAAGGGTTAAAATAGTTAAAATCAAAGTTTAATAAGTAAATAATTTTTAATATGGGGTTATACATAAAATAAATTCGACTATAAATATTCATTAGAAAGATAAAATTATTTCCTACATAATGGTATGTTATTTATAATTTTTAGACATTAATAATTTAATTATGACACAATGATGATGCAGTAATTATCTTATTAATGAAATATTGACATAATTGATGTTATAAACACCAAAATAAATGTAATTTGACACTGTTTATGAATCCCACTAATTTTCTAGGTCACTATGATATATTAGTGTTGATTTAATCAACTTGGTTCGAACATATAATTCTGTTATGACTTTCACAAAAATCATATATCAAATAGGGTCAAAATTGACACAAAATAGTTTTTAAATCATATATTATATTATTAATTGTTATTTTATTCCTAAAAATCTAAGGTTCAGCCAAATGACTTAGATAAGAATATATATATTAATAATAAACAATTTGGGGTTCGTTTGGCATGTTATAGTAAGTTTATTAACCATATAGTGGAAGAAAACAAAAAGACACGGTAAAAGTTAAATTATTTAACTTAGAGTTAAATCTAATTGATAAGGTTAAAATAATAACCTAAACTTGACTAAATCCTATTTTTTGATAGGCTTTCGACTAATCCCCACTTTAGATTTGAAATAATACCCTTTGGAACCATTATAAACCGATTTTGACTTTAATATAAAATAATATTTTGAGATATTCCTAAGGTGCCCCTCTCCTCCCTTATAAAAGGGCACCTCCTTCCCCTCCTCCTCACACAAATTTGAGCACTCAAGCTCTTCCAAACCCTGAAAAAATCCCTTCTCCACTTCCCTAGAATAATCCTAGAGGTCCTGGTCTTCTTCAAAGACCAATCTTAGTTTCCTATGTGGAGGATTCAAAGAGGCGTTCCAAAGAAGAGGTAATATCCATTACCGATCTTTTCAACTTCTATCTTCTTCAACTTCTTCTTCTTTAGTTGTTTCATGATAAAGTAATAACATCATTATTTCTTATATACTGATTTGTTATTATAAATATGAAACAACTCTAATTAACCTTCTATCCATCCTACGGAAAAAGGAAATCACCGCGCGTGCGTACGTACGGAATACCGTCTCCACGCCGTGGTGTAATCTATTTTCCGCCAACACCTTAATTGGATGGGTATAATGGTTTAATGAGTAACTATATATGATTATTATAAAGTGATATTGATACTGAAATAGTATACATACACTTCAACACAATTCCATGACCATGGGAACGATATCATCGCTCGTGCGTACGTACGGACTACCGTCTCCACGACGCGATGAGATTCATTCTCAATGATTAACCATTCGTGAATGATTATAAAGTATATATAATAAGTACTAATGAAATATATGACATAATAATTATACTGGAATTATTTATATTTATATGTATGTCATCTACTTAATTCCATTCAATTCAATAAGGAAACGAAAACAGCGTTCATGCGTACGTACGGACTACCGTCTCCATGAACGGTGTATTTCTTTCCATTTACTGATTTATTATATATGTATATTCTGAATATATATATATATAAATCATGTTTTATATTCTGGAGTTAAGTAATAATGCTCTAAGTAATCGTATGAATAATTACAAGTTAAAAACACGAACGACAAATGAGACAATTTTACCCAAAACGCTACTTTAACATGAATTTACAAAAGAACGGGTAATATAAAGTCATAAGTGGACCATATATGATATAATAACAATGAATATGATTCTGGAATAAGTCAATAACATGAATTAAATCATTATACAGGAGGTTGGGACACTTACAAAGCAAGTCAGACCTAAGGTAAGGGAAATATCACAATCTCATTTTTATCTGAGGTTGTTTATTCGTAAGTATTTACAGGGGTGTATTTTATCATCCACATCCATGTTCCCTCAATATTTAATATTGTTTCCATCCACTTAGAAATATTTTAAATCCAATTTTACCCTTCGGTGAGTTTTTAGTAAAGAATATGAAAGGAATCTTTTGTCGTTTTTTTTCGTACGAGGTACTTTTTGACTTTTCCGACAAACGTACGAAGAATGTTTTTTTTAACTTATATGGCATGAATGGATTTTTAAAAACATTATTTCCAAGAAGCTTCCTTTACAAGTTTTCACGTTTATTTTTAATCAACTTCTTTTAGTTTATAATTGTATGACATGTTAAGAAAAGAAAAGTGTTTTTGAAGAAGAAAGGATAATTTCCTCAAGAATGGTGTTCAAGTGTTTTATCAAAATTATTTTCCATCTAAGATAATATAGGGTTCTGTTTTTATCCCTATTATTACATTTATTTGATTATGTTTTTAGGGAATTATTTTTATGAAGTCATTTACCCTATATGATTTGTTTTATGATGTCATGATGTTTCAAGAATCCCATTTTTGTTACATGTGTTATGCGATGATGTATGATTTATGATTATGTGGCACACATAAGAAAGGATTCATTATAAGATGGGTGGGACCTATATCTCCCTCCAATTCATTGGGTAATGATTTTATATATCATGAGATAGACATGGCTGGACTGGTAGGTTATACCGGTTCAGTGAAACAGGACTGAAACGAGGGTGACTCGGTTCAGAAAGGGACTTGTCCACTAAGATAGTCTTGGCAATGAGTCTTGACTAACAAGAAATTATTCTCTATGATTATGTGTGAATGCCAAAAAGTTTCATGTTTTAAGTTATGATTATTGGGATTTCATTTCACTACTATGATTTATCCCATGTTATGAAATTATGCTCTCTTTTGCAGGTTAAGATTTCTAAAACTTATGTTCTTATGAATATGATGTGATTGATTTTTCTTTTGTTTACCCTTACGGAGCATTCGAGCTCACCCTTTTATGTTTCCTTTTCCCCAGGATATAAGTAAAGGTTTTAGGTAAAAAAAGGGAAGATATTTATGGGATATATTGAAGATCTTTCACCACGATTAGAAGATTACGTTCCGAGTTTCCAAAGACACTAAACTATTACGATCCTTGTGTGTGTGTTTTTTTTATGTACTAAGTATTCCGCAAAAGTAATATAATGTTCATGTAATCCAAGATTCAGGTCTCTACATCGCAAGTTATCTAATTACTTGGAAGATATAATGTACTATGAAATCTTGGGGTGTTACATACTTGATAAGAGAAATTCATAGTGAACATCCTTTTCAAGGATCATGATTTTTTCACTAGTTTCGGATGAACTGTCATCAGTTTAGGTTCGATAAAATCACTTATTTTATTCTTGTATGGATGAGACACATCCTCAGATCCAATTATGACTTGAATGAAATTATCCATTAAGAATGTTTATAAGGTTTTGGGTCGAATGATAATTCTAACATCTTTGGAAAGAAGGGTTTCAGGGTCAGAGTCTAAGAGTAAGAGTGTGAGGGTAAAAAAATATTAGAATGAGCATTTTTATCATTTATGGATTTGAAAACAAAAAATTTGAACTTCAAGATAAAATAAATTTAAACAAATAAAATAGCACCGTTTAAAATTCTGTTTGGAGAAATAAATTTGTATGTATTGGTGAGACAGATCAGTGAGACTTTTCCATGAGTCGTCATCGATAGGTCCTATCCGTGAGTCATCATTGGTATGTTCTATCAGTGAGTAATTATATATAGCTCGTCAATAATTTATCATCACTAACACATGTATGACACAACTCATCCCCTCAAAACATAAAGACTTAGAAATAAATAGCATAAATCTCATGTCATGTGCTAATAAATTCAAGAGTTATATCGCCTTTTTGATAATGATATATCAAAAATTGATGTCTCACATCAATATGTTTTATTCTTTAATGATAATCTAGATACATAGAAATGTTAATAGCACTTGTATTTCCATAGTTTATACGGACATTCCTAAACTGATATCAATAATTAGGTAATGTGTGTTTCATCCACAAAATTTGAGTACAAAAACCACCAGCACCATAGTATTCACATTATTCAGTAGAGAATGCAACAAAATTATTCTGTTTTACTAACCCATTATACTAGAGTATTTTCCAAAAAAGTGACATGTTCTAGAAGTTCATTTTCAATCTAACTTGCAGCCACCAAAGTTAGAATAAGATTAAAAAACTAAGTCAAATGTTTATCCACTAAGATAGAACAAACTTATGATGATAGTATACTTCAGATATTTGAAAATTATTTTAATAGTAATAAGGTGTGACTCTTTAGGATTTCTTTGAAAATGGGCACACATACATACACAAACCATAATAGCAGGTTAGCTACAAGCTGTGTAAATAAAACATACACACAATCCTCAATGTTTGGTTTGATCAACTCATTTTATCTTTTCATCAAGATCCAATTTACAGGTGGTGCACATAGAAGTATCACTAATTTTTCTACTATTCAAATTAAATATTATTAAAATATATTTATTTTATTTATGTTTATTTAAAATAATTAATTCTTTATTTTTAATGGTTTTAAATACAATAAAGAAATTTATTTCAACCATTAAAAACATTTCAAACTCATTTTTCATCATTTTTGAATGTTCAGTATATAAGGAATTTGCTGAAGATCCAAAAATATGTCATCAAAATACATCAGAACAACAATAAAATTTAGAAATTACTTTTATAAAAATATTTGTATCAGATTTACCTTTTGTAAAACCTTTAGAAATAAGCAAAGTGGTAATCCTATCATACTATGATCTTTAATCCTATTATAAACCATAAAATGCTTTTGTTAACATAAAAAATGTTTAGGAAAATGAGTATATTTATAAATGGGGTTGTTTGATATAAAAATCCTCAACTATATACCCATTTAGTAATGTTCTTTAAACATCATTATAATTGAGTTTGAAATTCATATGTTCTGCATAATCTAGTAGTATTCTAATGGATTCATGTCAAGAAACATTGGAAAATGTTTCTTCATATTATATTACATATTATTTACTATAACCTATTTTTACTATAGTTACTTTATTTCATACTATGGTTCCATCTTTATCGACGTTATTTATAAATACCCACTGAGTGCTTATCTTCATGGTGTCCATGGTTCTATCAACATGTTTCTATAATTTGTTTCTATAAAAATGATTCAATTATTCATGCATATAAATAACCCAAAATTCATCATTGATAGCACCATTGATATTTTTAGGTTCAGTATGTGACAAAAAGTCTTGATATTCAACCTTCTTCTTTAGAGAAACATTAGTCTGTGTCCCTTTACCTAAGTCTCCAACTACAACTTCTATGTGATGTATCATAAGGGATATAAAAGGTCTAGAAAAGCATGGGATATTAATTTTATATTCTTCTATAGGTTTATGTTCAGTATGATTAGAATCTATAAATTTTTCAAAACAGGAATATCTTGTTGCTTGCATAATATCAGAGTCATAAGGATTTAAATTCCATTCTTGATTTAACAAATCATTGTCAATAGTTTATAGGGAGCTCTTTGGTTAACGTGGACCGGTTTCATCAAATTTGACATGTACTGATTCTTCCACAGACTTGGTTTTCATTTTATAGACCCTATAGTATTTAATATAGGTAGAATATCCTTTGAAAATTCCTTCATAATTTTTGGATAAATACTTGTAAAAAATTTCATTTGTATTGAGGATATAGACTTTGTTACCAAAAACTTTAATATAATTAACCTTAGGCTTCCTATTACCCTATAACTCATATAGTAGTTTTCTAAGAATAGGTCCAATTAAAACTCTTTTTATTATTTAATAATATTTATTCATAGCATCTGCCTAATTTAAAGTGTTAAATAATATTCAATAAGAATAGTTCTAGACATTTCTAGTATAGTTCTATTTATTCGTTATACAACTCCAATCTTATAGGTTGTCCAAAGAGTAGATAAGTTATCAATACAACCATTTTGTGAGAAAAATATTCAAATTTAGGATTATCAAACTCACAAAAATGATCACTTCATATGGTTTTTATCCTAAGTCCACTTATGTGTTCTGATCAAATGTGATACATGGTGAAATAAGAACTTGCTTCACTTTTTTGAGCTAAAAAAAGTCCATGTATACCTAGAAAAGTAATCAACTAGAAAATAGACATAGTTCTTCCCATTAAAATTTGATCCTCTTTATGGTCCAAAAAAATATTTGAAATAACTAAAGATTATGTGAAATTTAAACATAAATATTTGGATTTAAATATATTTTATGATGCTTTGCCTTTTGAAAAGGATTACATACTTTACCAATTAGAAACTCATGTTTAGGTAGATCCTTGACTAGCCCTTTCATAGTTATCTTTCTATGGGAGTTAATCTTACAGCAGCATAATATCCTATTATAGTTCCCGGACTCTTTGTGAAAGGCACTAAAGGACGAAACATTTTGAGAAACTAATGAATCTAAATTCAAAACATAAACATTTTCATTTCTAAAATTAGTGAATACTAAATCATTATTAGAATTGAAAATATTATTGGCCACATTTTCAAATATTACAGGAAATAAATCATCACATAACAATGATATGCTTAGAATATTATGCTTAAGATCATCGAGAAAGATAACTTTAGAAATTAAAATTTAATGAGTGTTACTGATTTGGCTAATATAAAATAATTTTCATTTTTCATTATCACTAAATGTCACTTGCTCACCATCAACCTTGATAAGGTTCTTGAATAATTAATAGTCCCCTGTCATATGTATTAAACTCCTACTATCCTTGTACAATAATCTTTTATAGGAACTATTTAAATAACATTCCTAGAAACATATATCAAACAAGAAATGATTTTGGTACACATTTTTTCTTAGGTATTGTAAAATTAGAAATTAAAAATTTGGGAACCCACATTTGTTTCACTTGTTTCCTATATTTTTTTTAAGGTCATAGGAATATTAACTCTACTGGGACAAGGAAAACATGAAGCAATAAATGTATTTCATGTTCTGGAACTTGTAACAGCTTTGTCAATTTAAGGAAAAATCCAAATTTTCTATATTTTGATACAAAATTATTTTTAATAAAATTTCTTTATATAGGTTGATAACAAATAATAGTGGTAAATTTTAGATAATATTTTTATACAAAAATTTTAACTAATGTATCATTACAATTTTAAAATTTCTCCAAACCCTTCTTTAATGAATCACTAAACATTTGGATTTTATTATTCTCATATAGAAGTTGTGAATTATTCTCCTTTTTAATAGTATGGTAAAATTTTATAGAAATATTAAAATTAGTTGTTTCATGAGATATTTCTACTTATCCTTTAATTAATTACATGTATCCACAATAATTTTATAATATTAAAAAATTTAATCATTTTGCATATTTTTAGAATCAAATTCTTCTTTATAATAATAATAATTTTGTGCAAGAGATTGGAGCGATACCTTGGGTGTGTTTGTCATGAAATAGTTAATGTATTTTTCAGACTTATCATCATGTGAAGATTCAAATTCAATAGATTTATCCTCATTGGCACTCTATGTGTCCTCTATTTTATTGTTTTACTTTTTATCATTGACCTCATATTTATTTTTGAACATAAACCTAGAACAATAAACATTTATAAGTCCTCTATTTTTGAAATCATAGCTGACTATTTCAGTAGTATTATCATTTCTCTTCTAGTTTCCTTTATTTTCAAAATTCCCATTATAACATGGATTTATAAATAAATTTTCTTTCTACAGAACTTTTTGAATCATATAACAAGCTAATATATTTCCTCATCCCTGTCACTTTATGATTCTTCATTTTAAGAACATTCAGAATGAAATATTACTTTATCCTTTACCCCGAGTTTAATAGTAGTGGTTTGGAGTCTACTTACATTCTTTTTGGTTCTTCATCTTCCTCCTTATTGACCTTTAGTTTTTCTTCATACATCATTAATTTACCTATCATCTCCTTTACTGGTAGAGTTTTGGTTTCACAATATTCCATTACTTACACTAAGGATCCTCTTCATTTTTCAGGTAAAAATCTATGAATTTTTATTACTTGTTCCTTGGACGTGACTCTCTTTCCATGAGAGAGCATAGTATTTTCAATTTCACTGAACATGAGGTACATTACAGATATAGGTCTATCAAGCATCATTTCAAACTTTTCATATATAATGTTTTATGTATAATTCTTCACTACTTTGACATTACTGGTTCCTTTATGTGAAACCGGTAGTGTATCCAAAATTTCAAATTCTATTTTTCATGTATAAATCCAATTCAATTCTTCATCCCTTGAAGAGATTTATAAAGAATTAATTTATTTATAGTTTTTATTGTAGGCTACCTTAATGGCATTGTCCCATGTATTCTTAGCAGTATTATGAATATTATATTCATTTATAATTGAAACCCCTATTTCTAAACACATAATTCCAAAAAGATTTTTTATTTCAAATTTCTATAAGGCATAAATTGTGGAAATAAAGTTGGGATGTATATTGGGATCATCAACTTCATGTATATTTTCCATTTAAAATGTATTTTAAATATTATAAAGAAAAATAAAATTTTAACCAACATAAATTTAGAGTTATTTATAATACAACTAAAATCACAGATGATAATTGTTAAAAACATTGAAAACATTGAGAGTAAGAAAACCTATGACAGTAAATGTTGGTCAGAGTAGGACACTCACGATGGGTGTGAATTGAGTTCCTTTAAAAATTTCAATAAAAATTTATTATTTAACCCCCCCCCCCAATTTCAAATAAAATTCCACTAGTTAAAAATTGTAGTAGATTTATATAATATTTGATTATTTGAATGATTTCTCAATGATTGATTATTTCTCTGTTATGATAATGTGAATTACTATTTTAACTTTTGAAAACAGTCTACTGAAATGCATTCTTATATAAATACTATATAATATTAACTATTAGAGTGAAGTGATGTTTGTTTGGTATGAATAATCAAAAATAGATATGAAAAACTAAACTTGAAAAATAATAGTGTATTAAAACAAGAGTTTTAGTATCAAGAAGAGACTTAGTCCTATCCACTTGTTGGTCCCTAACCACCATGAAATTTATATAAATAAACTTGATCCACACCCTGGATCGGGGTAAACAACATCATACAAACTGCCCAGGTCAATATAACTATTCCAAAGTATTCATGGGAGTAAAAAACAAAAAGATAGTCCATGCAGAGACCTATTCTACTTTTAAACATGAGAGTGTAAGGTGTAAAAAGTAATATTGGTGACGATATATATATCCTCTAGTTTAGCACATTAGATAGTGTGTGTTTATAAAACAAAGAGACATAATACTCAAAATGTAAATAATGTACAACGTCAGAGAAATATATTAAGAGTAGTTTTTAGAAATCTCTATTTGATTTGTTATTCAAATTATGGACTCCTTAAATATGGAAGAAGTGAATTTGTAGTTCACTTCATGAAGTAGAAAGCAAAATAGAGTGTTATTTTTGGTTCTGTCCTCCATTTCCTGGAAGGTGGATGCTTCCTCGAAGTGTTATTCTCTTCTAAGACTGTTTCTATAAATGTCCATGAAATTTTGGTTCTCAGTAATGTCTTAGTTTATTCCCTATATTCATATATTGTGTTTTTATATGATGTGAAAAATATTTATCCTTAATTTTTCATATAGATAAGTGTACAAATTTTTGATCAGGTATGGGATTTAAACATTTCAACTTACAAGGATCTTATTCTCGATCATGTTTTGGTATCTATTACGTTTTATTGTGCTCTAAAAATGCCCTTAATGATGTATATAATAAATCATTAATAAAATTAGTAACATTAAATTACACAAATATGACTAGTAGTAATAATTTTTAATTTAAGAGATATATCATCGGTTACTAAGCCTATCAGCATCTAAGACTACAGTTTTCTCAGACTATCAATGTCTCAGACTGTTGGAGACTCATGTTTTCTATGTCTTGAGAATTCAGTAATTCAAACTATTTTTAGATAATTCTATTGGTAGATCAAACATTCATCAGTAACTTGTGATCGGTTGATCAAACAGCCAGAAGGTAACAAGTCGGTAACTCAACTATTTGTATCTTATACTTGGAAAAATTCTCAGTGTTCATCAGCCAATCTATCAGTACATCAGAAATTGGTAGGTCAAGTGTTTTTAGGTCAGGCATTAGTAGGTCAAACATTTGTAACTCATCTATCAATATCTTAATCTTAGAAAAAATATGAGTCATTATATCGGTCAGTCCCTCTATCGATAGGTCATGTTGTAAGAAGCTTTGACTTATATTGGTAACTTATGACATAGTTATTCTGGTATCAATGACTCAAATATCTATAGGAAAATTATTAGTGACTTTTATTTATCCAAAATCTATTAAAATTTCTTATGATATATGTTCTAAGACAATATTTTTAGGATTATAAGTAAACATGATTAAACATAATGTAACTTACCAAATCATTATTGGACATGATTTGTGAGTATTAAAATTGGTGGAGGCTAACATATCTCATTACCCTAATTAATGAAGGGATATAACATATCCAAACCTAAAATAGACATCATCAATTCATTAATAAGCCCCAAATTTATGAAATCATTTATCAGTGTGTCAAATCATAACTTGTGGGAATGAAAACATTTTTAATCATGATTGTATCATCATAATAAATAATCAACTATGTAATAATAAGGATGTTATAATTGGATAATCACCTAATAAATAATATTTATCATCAATGTATGTATCATATATGAAAATGGAATTATATGGAAACAACAACATTTTGAGATGAAATCCTTATTTTCATTTTGGAATCACAATTTTAAAATTAAATGATATTCCGTAATATTTGTAAAACATTTTCATTGAGAAAAAACATACATAATTATAAATGATAATTCAATTAACAGTGTATTCCTAATGGTAGGAAGATTAATTTATAATGTATATATTAAAACAAAAATTTCATTCACACATATGGAAGAAAGTAAATCATTCAAAAACTGACCAGAATATTCATTTTGAACCCTTCTAGAGAAATTCAAATATCAACAAAAACTAATTCAATTAATAATTGGAGAAAAAGAAATATAAATCTCGATTTTTTTTAAAAAAAATATTGAGTTTGATGAAAATTTTCATCAAAAATATTGGAAATAAATTTGACTTAAATTTATTTTTCAAATACTTATTTATACCAACAAGATGAGAATTAATGGGAAACATGAAAACCAAAAAAATAAATAGATAAAAAGAAAATATCTGGGAATTAAAGGGTAAGGATCAATTAATTACGTTCCATATAAATTTCACATTAAAAAATATTGAAAATAAATGAGTTTCTAACACAACACCCTTACCAAAAGTCTTATCTTGCTTCATATGTGTTCAAATCCTCTATTGTTTGAGGAAAATCCTTTGAATATAATCTTATGTAATCTTGGATTGAACCGTTAAAAAAACCGTAACATATATGATATGTATAGATAAGCTGAGATGATTATTTTGTAGGGTTTGGTCAAGATAAAGGGATCATGTTGTGTGATGACGTGGGATAGGAGGTGTCATCTTATATGTGAGGGAGTGAAACAAATGTAATTTTAAAAATATTAAGATAAAATAATTTTACACTCAATATAATGTGGATTAAAATTGAATCAATATCAATAAAGATATAAAATAATATTTATGTACATTTAACCAATAACTTTTTTTATAGTTTTTCATGAAATTTTAACCCTTTACTATTTTGTTTAACTGCTTTTATCTATCACAATAATAATGAATTTTTAACATGGTTACTATTGTTAATGACCATAAATTATGTTTAAATTATGATATTAATTATGATAATTTAAAAATATGATTTCCATTTCAAAATATTCAATTTTCATAAAATGAGATTTTTTTTAAATTATGTGGGAAGAATTCAACGAAAATAATTTTAGGATAAATTCATTTTTAAGAATAAAAATTGATTTATTATTAATCCATGTATTGGAAAAATTATTATACAAATGTTAAAATCATATGTGAACTATATTATCTACAAATTTATTAAAATAATTATTTAATGGATAGTAATTTTATTCATTATGGTAATATGTATCAAAATAGTTTTTTAGAAAACATAACTTTTTTTACTATCCAAGTCTTTTATTTATTTTTCTAAAATATTGAAAACAAAAGAATTCGTTTTGAATATATATAAAGTATACTTGTAATTTTTCAATCAATAATATTGATAAATTTAAATTCAATATCTTGGTGATGACTACCACCTTAAATAATAATATTCAAATTGAATATCATTGGTTCAAACTCAGTGTTTTGTATAAAGCATGCTATAAAAGAAACTAAATTTATTGAATGATAAATTAATCACAATATAATATTGTGTTAAAAACTAATATGAGGAAGAAATTTTATGGTATGAACTAGGAAAATGTTCTTCAAAAATTTATTTTGAATAAAAAATATAACAAATGTCAACAACAAATAGGGTATGTATTTCTAGGTTATGAAAACAAAGAGATCATGATGGATAAACATTAGATATTTTGTGAAACCCATAGTAAGTAATATAGGTAGAGATGTTCTATGTGTGGTAAAAATGTATAGTATGAGACTAGTTGTGTTATACAGTTGTTTGGATCCTAGTATGATAATCTGGGCACAACTATAATTGTAAATATCATGGTTCCATGTTGAGAAGACAAGATGTCTAATTTTAATCCTTAATGGTATAATTTAGAAAATACTTTCCCTGTTATAAAATATAAAGGATGTGTGTTGGTCTATTAATGGATATATTGTATGGTATGAGGTTATGTAAAAATTTTATAGAGAAACCCATTAGGGTACGACACATTTTCCAATTTTTAGGGATAACTAAGGAAAGGTTGTATCTTAAATAACCATACGAATAAAAAGGAAAATTTAACATTTAATATATTTATTTTACATATTATTTAAATCAAAATACCACCTATGGGATGTATAAAAGTCATGAAAATTCTAGAATGATTTATTGTATACTAAAATAAGTTCTGTATCTCTCAACATTCATATCATATTTAAATGATTGGCTGGGATCATAAAATGAGAAAGTGGATTTAGGTACCCCGATAACCATTTGAATATTCTTTAGAACCATAGTTCCTTTCCTAAATTTTTATAATACGGTAATGGGGAGACCAAGATTTGATACATGAGTATGATGCTAAATGGTCCCTTTTTTGGGTGTAGATGATGACAATGTGCAACATGGTTCTCAGAAATCGAAGTAATGAATGGGTACTTAGTAATTATTCTTCCTTTTGATATTATATCAAGTATTTCATTTATTAATAAAATTTTAATTCTAATAATATTGATATTAATAATTTTATTCATTTTATTCTTTACTTATTTACCTCAAAGAATTATAGACAATGGTTATGATGCAAAAGGTAACCTCATGTATTATATAACATTAACTTCTTCAACCATTCGTGAATATGAATTAAACTTGATAGAAGTGATAAGAGTTAAAACATGTAATTAATAATATTATATGAAAATATCATGATTACATTTTAAAAACTAAATTTGTATATAATTACTAATTAACTACTCTAACAATTATTACCTTTACATCAACCATAGTAGAGTATTTTACTCAACAACCCCGGCCCCAAAACCTAGCACAATAGATGACAACATGAAAATTACAATGAAAATCACCTATTATAGGTTACAGAAATATTCTGACCCATTATAGACATGAATACCAAAATATTACATAATCAATAAACTCTCATTAAAAAAACACTCCTCTAACCAAAAATGACAATTTTCCCTAATCAATGTCATCTAAATTATAAAATTCTGTGCTGATCGAGTGTTTTTTATAATAAATAATATCCAAAAAACACATATCTAAATGCGTTAGGTATATGTAAATATACTTATTCAAGTACCAAAATTAATGGACACATCCCTTAACACATTACAAACACAAAAAAATATGAAAAAGGGAAATTGAAGGAGCCCAACTAGAGTGAAATTATGATAATTGAACCTCTATTTCACATCTTGGTTCAATTTTGATCATTTGAACAAATTTTTAATAGGTAGTTAGCTAGTAAATCAAATTGGTCAACATATCTGAAATCAATTAACCATTATGTAGAAGGGAGACAATCACCTTAAATTTTAGGAGCATAATCTCTATTAAAACCTCACCCTTATATGATAAATCACTGAGAATAGAACTATGGGAGGATGTGTTATACCTATATCCCTATCTCCAGGGGTTTATAATATCAATATCACCAACCAATATTTCTAATGTTATTATTTATCTAAAATGCCATGTTTTTGTTTTGTAAAATGCTATAAAATTTCATAGAAAATTATATATTATTAGAAACATTAGTAAAGGTTTGGGCATTCCTCTTTCATTCCTTCATTTAATTTTAATTATTTATAGGATACATAAATTTGGATTAAGAGGAAGTGGAGGTCAAAACTATTAATAGTGTTTCTATACAACATCATCGACTAGTTGGTGTAGTGCACTGACTACCCAATGAAATTCTAGTATCATTACAGACTTGCTTCAGGACCACTAGGTCTAGTGTATGAGCACCCATTTGTTGGTGGCTAATACAATGGTGTTTGGTGATAGTGGAATTCCGTCAACCAACTTTAAGAGTGTATCATTTCACTAACAGAGGATCCCAATCAAACCCTTAGATATAAGTATCCCACTAGCTACCCATTGGAGTCATACAAGTATATGGTGGAATCAAAAATATTTAACAAGGTACATTTATTACTGTAAAAAATTAATATATGGATTTTTTTACCTTATTAATTATAGATGGGTAATTCAAGATACTTCCCATGTCATTAGATCCTATAAAACGATGTTTTTTACCCCTTTCAATATGTAACATTTTCTCAAATAGAATCCTTGATATGAATTAATAATGAATTAAAAATCTATCTAAGATACCCAATAGCCCACATCAATGTTTAAAATATACCAAAGGATATCTAAAATCAATTAAAATCTCTTATGCTCCATTTTCCTTCCATTCTATTGATATTTTTATGCTATATTGTAGTAGGATTTCCTAAAATAACCCCCTCTATCCTGAATGTCCTTTCACTAATGGTGCACACTATATAAAATATTGGGGTGGGTTATATGGTTATTGATGCAACTCATGTGGGTGATCATAATCCCCAATTATAATAGATGAATTTTTTGGTTCAACATTGAGACCAAATGATTTATTCCATTGACCTATTTAGTTGATAAATAGAGAAAAAGGGATGACTTCATAATTTATTCAAACTCTGTATCAATTTTCAATGGATCATTATTAATTTATACATTACATTATCTAACACCGAAACATATAATTTCAAAATTTATATTGATTATTTCCAGGATTTAATTTCTTTGATCTTATATTCATTCACTATAATGATATCTAATCACAATTGTATTTTTGTTTTCATAATTTTTTATTTTAATAAAATAATATTTTAAAAATAATATTATATTTTTTATTTATTTTTATAAAGGAGTATTCACCCCCTCACATTCCATATTCTATAACTAACAATTATTATTAAAGTATTACATATGTTTTTATAATTTTTTATTAAATTCATGTTATATTTTTAAAATTATTTTTTCCAACAAAACAAACAATTTTCATCGAAGGGGTTATTTACATTTTTATGAAAAATCATTTAATTTAAAAATATTATTTATATATCAATATTATTTTTAAAATAATTAATTCATTTAAAAGTTATATTTTTTTATGGAATAAAATTTGAAACCACATGTTCATTTTTTATTAACCTAATTTCCCCTATTAGAAGAATCAGATACTGAAATTTCATTGTATTATTTCTTATCTTGTACAAAAAATGGAAATAAGGTCAAATTCCCCCCCCCAATGATTATGAATAAATATAGACTCCAAAATATATTTTAATTTTATGTTAAATATTAATGATTTGAATCACATACATTGTGGTCTTGATATTAATTTCATTGATCATGTTTCTATATGAAAACGTACATTTGGGATTAAGAAATTATTAGAAGTAAAACATGAAGGCATAACCCATGTCAAGGATACAAGATTAAATATGTTTTCTCATGATTTTGATTTTTTTTTACTATGGATTCTAATCGATCTATTATAGTATTTTTTATGATAATTAATAATATATCTAATGGTATAATGTCCCTTTGTGATTAATTATTTACAAAAATTCCAAAAATAAAAATATTCTGGATTTTAACTAAATTTTAAATGCCTAAAACAATGGATATTCAAGAAGACAAATTTGTTATGATATAGTGGTGCATGGACTCATCATTTATTTTATAAAATACATAAATCTGGTTAAATGATAATTATAAAAGGATGTTAATGATGCTAAAAATTAAGAAAAATCATTAACATTAAATATACCAATGAAAATCAATATATATTAGTTTCTATAGAGTTATTATCTTATAAAGAACATGTCCAATCCCTTCCAAAATATGATGTCAAAAATAAATCTCTAAATTAACATTAAAAGTAATTATCAAAGGTTATGTATGTTATCTATAACAAAGAAAAGTCATATAATTTTAGAGTTCTTTGTTTTCATGGAATACAAAAATGAAAAGACAAATGGTAAGAAGACAATTAAATTTTCCACATGGAGTATTATTAATGATTATATGGACCAAACTTCGTCATCAAAATCAGGTTCCATATGTGTAAATCTCATTTTGGAATGTGTTGATGAAGGCGCTAAGATTTTTGTTCCCCTTTTGAGTTCAAAATCCTATTCTTCTTCTCTTTAATCATTTTTCTCCTATTATTTTTCATTCATATCTAGTCACTTACTTATGGTTAATTAAAATATTACAAAATTCAACATTAATAAAAATAACATAAACTTCCCTACTAATATTTATATGTTGAAAACTAGTATAATAATTTTTCTCTAGAAATTTCAAATCACCAAAAAGAGGAGGATCTTATAATTATTTCAAAAAAATATCCCAACAAAAAAATATGAAATAAATTTATTTTCAATAATTATTATTCCACCATTAAAGACCAAAATAAATTAATTTCTAATATTCCCACACTAAGGAAGCATTATGTATTATTTTATGAGACCAAAGACCTAGAAAAAGCTACACATATTTGGTTACACCAATAATTAGATAACCATTGTGTACAAATCAAAAACAACTTTTTAAAATAAATTTCATAAGAAAATATATTAATTTTGGAAAAAATAACATTAATTTAATCAATTAATTTAATTTAAAAAATAAATTATATGAAGGAACAAATTAAATTTATCATTCTTACAATTACTCTATATGAAATCTTGATAACTAATGTATATTGAAGAATATTTATTTAATAATGTAAGGAGACCCATGATTGTGTTTGTAAAAAACATTTAATCTTATATTTTTTTAGGAAAAGTGTATCAAAATAAAAATCAAAGACACTATGTGATACCAAGATTCTTATTTCTTAAGACAAAAGTGTGTAGACCTCTCTAAATTAAAATAAATTATTATACTAAAGGAGGTCACATCACCATTCTGGATAATTATAACCATATGGTAATTAAGAAAATATATCATCAATTTTTCTAACTAAAACATAATTCAAAATGGTCTCATTTTAAAAAGCTTCCTGCATAATATGCTATGTATTTATCAATTGAGTGAAAGTGGTTTTAAAATACCATTAAAAAAATTTAGTTTTTTTAAGTAAAACATATATTTATTTATTCATTATTCCAATTTTTTTATACAATTATTGTAAATTATATTACTAGCTAAAATATTAGATTATTTAGTTCACAAATGAATGATAATGGCTTCGGAATAGACTCCTTGGGTATCTGACACCCTGTCTTATGTAAAACATAACTATTATCAACCATTACGAGTTCTTCCAAAATTTCATTTCAACGATGAATTTGTTTATAAAAAATGACAACATGGTAATTGACACAAAATCACTTTTATATCATAAAATTTAATTTTTACATCAAAAGGACCTAAAAAGATTCATCTCTTCCATTTCATAAATAATCAAATTAAAAGATTATGGGAAAACCTAAACTATTATAATTTTTTTTAATTTAAAAGATTCTCATGGTAAAATTTCAAATTTCATAAAACTGAAACCTATAAAACCATCATAAATATTTCTTAAAATAATTTAAATCAAAAGGTTTTAAAATTATCTTAACTCATAGTGATCAAAGTTTGAAAATTAACTAAAAATTAATTTAGTGGTTTACATTTTCTAAAGGCAATAGTCTTTTTGTTTATACTCCTTGACCCCCCTCCCCAAAAAAATGGGTTAGATATGAGAAATCAAAAAATCCAAGAAATTGTTCCATCTTGTTTTAATGAATAATCTCTTCCAAAAATTTTGGTTCAAGGACATGAATAATACATGTTATATCATTAATAACATTATCAGTATTACATTTTCAAATTCCCCCTTCTGATCTTTGGAATAATGAAAAATCATAGGTAATATTTTTATAGTTTGGGTACAATTTTTATATTCTTAAAAAATCAAAATCATGGTAAATATGATTCCAGATCTGATGAATGTATCCTCCATGTGTACTCCAAATATGGGAATGAATAACAAGTCTTTATCAAAAGGACTAAAATGGTGGAATAATTATCGAATTTGTTTTTGTAATAAAATGTTGTAAAATATCTTCTGTAATTGTCTTTAAAATTGGTGTTTTAAATATTTATTTTGAGAATAATGATGTTGAAAAAGGAAAAAATATCATTTACATTCAAAACCTAATTATTTCAAAAAATATAACAACCTTATCCAAGAAAATTTCATTTATTACTTATAATAAGGAACATGTGATAATGAATTTAGTACTCTAATGAATTTTAATTTTATGATTATATTTGTTGAATCCTTTAAAATAAATCAACAAATATATTTATTAAAGTATGATTAGTAGTATAATTATCTCTAATGTGACCTGGTAAAATATGATGTTTTGTATTTATATTCCTCCTAATTTTTAATAAAAAAATCTCATATAATATACGTAAAAATAATTTTTCATTTCTTAAAAACATCCATAATTATTGGGTTATTCTATAAAATAGGATCCTTTTAGAAATTAACATTTTTTATAATTCACATTTCTAGGCATTGAAAATAGATATTTAATATTATATTAGAATTTTTTATCTTCTTGAAATAACAATCATATTATGGAGTAGTAAGAATAGTATTTTGATGAACCTTCTATAGTCAAAAAATAATATATATTCATAGGTAGTTTTTGTGCCCAAATTATAAGGATGAAACAAAATATCATGGAATTTTGGATAACACTAAAACATATATATTTCAAGAGTTATAAACAATAGATATAAATATCGTTACAGATTCATATACAATACTCTGACATAAAAAATTGACTTTACTCACCATTTCCCTTGTGATCACTTCCCACAAAATTTTATATTATTGGTTTTTCCCAATTGAGAATCATTGTGATGATTTTTTCAAAGTAATATCAATGCATGATCGTTTTTTATTCATTAAATTTAAATTAGGAATGGTTGTTAGGTAAAATTCTTCATTTGATATATGACTCGGTTGAGATTTTAAAAAAATTATTTTATCATACCATTTTGGAACATGTTTTTGTTTTTAAATAATGAATTAATTTCATTAAATATTTATATATACTGGATATTATTAATTATCTCAAATAAATTTTATTTACTGTTAAATTTATATACTCATGATATTTTCATTATAATATTTTTTTAATAAACAAATTATTAAATTTTTTTACAAAATTGTTTTCCTAATGTTAATATTTTCAAAATCATATTTCAAATATAACAATTTATTTAATAAAATTATCCTTATTTTTTGAATGATATTTTGATACCTTTGATACCATTGATTTATTTTCATGTTTATTTTTAACACAAATATATTTATTTCTTCTTTTTAATGGAATTTATTTTTATAATATCATAATAAAGATTAATGATGAGTAAAAATAGGTTATATATACTAGTATAAAATATTACATTCGTTTTCTCTTTGAATAAATGAAATATGTGGGGAATATATTAAAATTTTTGTATTACCAAAAAAATCACATTAATAACACCTCTTAAAGAATAATTAAATAAATGGTGGTGAATTCAACCATTAATGAAAAATTTACTATCAAAAAGGTATGTACCTTTTTTATTTTCACTCTTATAATCTTTACCTCTTTTCTCTTATCCCCTATATTTATTCATTATTACCATATTCTTTTTATTTATCCCTTATCCTTTTCTTCATTTTTTCCTTTTGTAACTATCTTAATTATTCTTTTAACATTCCCCTTTAACTGTAACATAATGCCTTTATTTTGGGGTTTTGAGGTTAGGCAATGTTTTCAAATTTTAATCTTTCAGTTTTTCATTTATTTTGAAATCTCATTCACCTTCCCCCAGCTTATATATTAATAATATTATTTATAGTGTTATGTAAAATAATAATTCTTTTCTAAATAATTTTCCCTCTTAAATAATCTTTATAAAAATTCATCCTTTTGTTCTTCTTCGAATTCATTCTTAGGGTTCTTCCCCTCCACCTCAATTTTTTATCATAGTATTTTTCTTAAATTATTAAATATAAAAATGGCAAGATAATTATTTAGAGTGTTTTTTTAAAAAAGGGATAAAAATATTTTATATTTCCAAACTATTTCATAAATCATGATTTATTAAAATATATAAATATTATTGTTTATTTTTGGTAAAATAATTATAGATTTTTTATTTGTGAGCTCATAGAATATCCAATTATTCACTTTAATTTCAACTATATATCTATCAATCTTAATCTATGATTAATTTTTCAATTTATATTATTTGTTTCTGATCATCAAAATTGGTGGTATTGTCAAAAATATATCTCATGGTGTTTTCTTGATCATAACCACTCACATAAAATTATAATTTATTAATTAAATAGAATTTATTTGGTTTTATTTAATAAAATTTAATAGTATTTCAAGGAATATTTAATATCTATTAAAGTATTAATGAAGGATTGATAATGAATATTTCAGATCATTATTTCCCTTTAAGAATCTTAGAATATCCTAGGATGGGATAAGAAGGTAGTAGAGGTGGAAACTCGTGATGGTATAGCTATACAATGCGCCTAGGTACTCTGGTGTAGTGTGTCAACTACTATGTACTACTGCGGTAACATTCTATACTTGTACTACAACAATAAGCCACCTGGTGGATTAGAACCTTATAAATTCTATATTATACAATAGATTGTGGTTGTTTTTTAGAAACACTAGCTAGATTTTGGATACATACTTCAATATATTGGTGGATCTCTAGAAATACAGTGACTATAGGCATCCCACTAGGTACCTAGTGGTGGAAATTGGGTACCTAGTGGAAACCATTATTGTTTTATGAGATAATATATATTAAATTAAATAATAAATTTACAATGTTCCATTCTATATTCAATTATCCCAGCTAGTTTTTTATGTTTTAAAAGTATTTCGTATCCTATAAAATGATTTGTTTCGACGATAATTTTCCTTGAACAATGTTCATTATCTAAATCAATTTTGAACGTTTAGATCTATAAATGATTCTAAAGGTTAATCAGGAATGTTATATATCCTCATAAATAAATTTACCAAAATCTAAAATATCTCATTTTCTATTATAATTCATTACTTAGGGTATTTGGAGTCTAATTTTTACTATTTTACATAATTTAAACCATTCTTTCCCCAACAACCTTTCAGCAGTGGTCCACACATATTTTTTTGGGATGGATATATTTCATACCGGCGAATCTTATGACGGTTCTCACACTACAAAATTGTTCATTATGTTATTATTTCTCCTTATCAAGAGAATGTGATTTATAAAATTGAACACTCAAGTCAACTGTTTGATTCCTAGGGCATACATCGATGTTTAGCTAAACTCATTATCAATTCCATGCACCACCTATTATATTTTTTCCTTTACATCATTTAACATCAACTAACATACTAGAATTAATTTTATATGATCATTTTTATTCTATAATTATAATTTTTTTTTTATTATCTAAAATTTACTCTATAAAATATTTCATTTTTGATTTCTCACATTATTATTTCATAATTATTTAATTTAAAAAATCATTTTTTATTTCCATATTTATTATTGGGAAATTCACCCTTCCATTATTTCATTACCTCAAACCCCTAGAATACCTCCACCCTTGGTTAAATAATATTAATATTTAAACACCTACCTATATTTATTGTGTGCGTTTCAATAATTAATGATATCAACTTTCCATATATCACAATGAATCCATCATTGAATCCTTGATAAATACTTACAAGATAGAGGTATAAGTTTCAACTATCAAGGAATACAGTGTATATATATAGTTTAATTAATTCTATATATTTATTTCATTTGTGTAATGAGATCAAGGATAATTTACATAAGACTATATCAAATCCATTTTTGGGTTGAATAAATCAATTTTCTGTACATATTTTATTTTATACAAGATAATGGATCTAATATCGACCTTATTCTACCTTGAGAACATCATCATGATTGGTACAATAAAAAAATTGATTTATGCATCAAATGCGAAAATATAGGGTAATGACCAGTGTGACATAATTCCCCTGGGAAACATTAGTATAAATGAATATTTTAGAGATCTATTATTAGATATCAGGATCTTATTTGTTAGTTTATATGTCCCAATTAACACTATGATTGTAAGGACTGATATTTATCTTCATGAGATTGTTTACTAATCTTATATGATATTTAAAAATTATTCCACTGATAAGAATTTTGGAGTATTTCATGTTTATATAACCCATTTTTACTCATGTGAATAAAATACATTGACATTGGGTACTAAAAAAGGTTGTATAAGTGACATTATATATAGACTAGAACATGGGTTGTAGTTTAAAATGGAATAAAAGAATCCCCAACTAATAAATGGATCAATTTAGTGGATATGTTTCTACTCCATAACCATTTTATTATGATAATAAATATATATTGATTAATTTATCTTTTCCTCTTATCAATGGGGGGAAACCCCATGAATATATTACATTTATATGAACAAAAATTTGATGTGTATTTTGAACTACCCATTTTTATGGGAGAGAGAAAGTCACATTTCATATAACCAATATGCATTAACCCCGGAATGGTAAACATGTGTTACAATTTTGTATTTTAAAATGATGATTCGACCCCACTATAAATATTTAGCAACATCATGATGTATTGCCGACAAAAGAAATTTCGAGTGAAAAACATTGAAAAAATATAGATGATTTTAATAGATGCCAAAGGCCAACCACATGTTACATGAAACTATTCCCCTAAATCAGAGGGAAAAAATCATATGTGATTATATTGGGATTAAGATGATGAATCTATAACACTGCATGATTTTTATGAAATATTTCACTTGAAATTATTTTATATATTGGATAACATGTGTTTCATGAAAAATAAGTTTAAACAATCTTTAATATAATATCAAAATATTATTATTTCAATTAGAAGTTATCACCTTACTATTGGATTAGATATTATGAATATGAGAAAATAAATTTGTAAACATTTATGGTTATATATGAATAATATTATTTCATTTGTTATCATTTGATTTAAAATGAAAATAAATGATATTTAGAAGAAAAAGAAAAATATTTCTAAAACAATTAATGAGAATAATGTATTTTTACCATATTAAATTATATTAACCAATATTAATAAATAATTTTAATTAAATTCAAATACTATTTTAATGATTAAAATTTTTAAATAATAATAAATTATTTTTCTAGGAATAAGATAATAATAATACCATTTATGTTCTTCAAAATGTATTATTTTTCTTAAAATATTTTTTTGTCACATTTGGAACATATACTATAAAATTAATTTCTCTAATTTATAGTTATTGAATTAGGTAAAATTAATTACACATCTCGCATCACTTGGCTCAAATTCTTAAATAGACCCCTTTTATTTTTTTACAAAATTAGTACTATCTATGGAAAAATTTATCAACTTATTAAAGGGAACATCAAGATAATATAGATTAAAAATAATCGATAAGGCCATAATTATTCATCCAAATTATTATTACGTAAATATAATTTATAAAATAACACCTTATGTTATAAATATAGTTATTAAATTTACACTTTTCCTTTAAAATAACATATATATTCATCTAATAAAATAATGATAAAAAAATATACTCTCTTTATTATTAATATCCTTTATGTGTCCACATTAGAAAAAAAATTAATATATATATATGAATATAAGTGTTAATTTTTAGATTTATTAAATTAATTTCATGGTGTAAATTTATTTTTAATTTTTTGTAATTGTATAATTATCTTAATGTTTGGTTCTACACTAATGTATTTTCACTCCCTCAATATCAGTTATCTAGGATTCCATTCTACTACTATATAATTTAATGTTTCAAGCCTCCGCCAACATTTCTTCAGGTTAGTTTTTGAAAAAACGATATTTTTAATCTAATTGTTACCAACTCAGAGTTAAAAAGATGTATTTTTACTCCCTTAAAATATGGGAGCATTGATACGGGGGAATTCTATCAGATATTCGATCCTCAATCTCAATGTGACAGATGTGTAGTCATCATGTGGTGCAAAACAAATTAACACAAAATAGAACTTCTTGAACTGGAGAATCACAAATCACACAATCACATCAAATGTCAATATCAAAAGTCTAGGCATCAGTATTCCTTATTACTTCCACTACTACAAGAGTAAATATAATGAGATCGCACAACCCATATTCTTCTTAAGGTGAATGGGCCCGTGAAGTGTGGATCTTCTTCGGTGATTTTAAAATGTACCTCTCTCATAACCCCCATGATGCACCTTTCCTAGAGAATTGGTTTGAGGTGACTGAAAATGCAGGACCAAAAAAATGGTGAGAATGATAATCATCAATACAGGGTTCATGGTTTAATGAAATATAAGGAACTAGGTGAGGCACAAGGGGCTTCCTTCGATAGGGAGATCGTCCTTCACGTGAACAAAGAGAATATTGGTTGATTGGGTGACCTTTATCAGAAATTGGAGAGATGCTCCCTCCCTTTGGCCAGTGTATGATTCCTCTATAGTGACCCACCTATTCTCCACTACACAAGGTCATTGGGTGTGATGGATTCCACCAACGAATCAGTTAAATCTAAATACAGATGGATCTTTCATCTCAGGTGTCATACGATGAGGAGGAGTTCTGAGGGACCACATAGGAAGTGTTGTTCTGGCATTCAAGGAACACTATGTTAGTGGAAACTCTCTATAGGAATAAGTCCATGAGGTTTTTATTGGGATCACTCTTTTCATGCAATATAATGTCTTACTCTCCCAGTTGGAAAAATACTCTATAGTCATTCATGGCTCTGTGTATTGGAAAGGACCCACACCATGGTCGATTTTTCTACACCAGAAGGAAGTGCAGAGCTCTCATAAACAAAAATATTGAGGTCAATCATACATTGAGAGAGGGTAAAAATTGAGCGGATCACCTATCTTCCTAGGCTGACCAATTTCTCAATGTCACATGTCTCACGAATATCTCGTTCCTTATATCTGAGGGGTTCACTTTTATTCGAGGGGATTCCCTTTGTCTGAATTATTACTGGCCTCTTTAGGTCCTAATGGCCTTGCATGGTATGTACTATTTTTTGAGAACAATGATAATAATGATGTAGTAATTTTAATGATAATATCATTTCTTCTTTCTTACCGTAAAATCTTATGAGAAACTATAGCGTCCCACATGCGTTCGTGTGGATTACCTTCACCATCAATTTATGTGACCCTTTTTCATATATATTTTACTTGGATGGTAAATAGGATATATTTTATGAGTATAATATATATATATATATATGATATAATAATGATCATATAATAGTGAAATAATATTTACCGTTTTCTCATTCCATCTGTTGAAAATTGAAAACATCGTTCTTCAATAAGTACAACATACCAACTCCAGGAATAGTGTAATTCATTTTTATATCAATAACATTTTTAAAAAAATACTAAATAAATATATAATAAATATATATGATATATAAATCATGATTAATATTATTGATTGTATGTTACCAGAAAAAATTTTCATGTATTGTAACTAGTAAAAAGATATACTCCAAATAAATTAAATAGTTAACACTGAGAAGTAAAAAATTTAATAACAAATAATTAACAAAAGTGGGTGTAAATTATTTTAAATGTATTATATATGATATTTTAATTAGGAAAATTAATCTTTTATAGAATTATAAAAAATATAAATATATTATATATTAGGTTAGAGTGCATTCTAAAAATGGCACACTCGAGGTAAGGGATTATTTTAAAATCTCATCAATATTCTAGATTATTTATGTTTATGTCTCTACTAGGGAATATTTATATCACATATCAATGGTTTATTAATGTTTATTCACATATTTTCTATTCTCATATGGTTTTTTAATTTAATTTTACCCATATTTTAATTTTTTTAAGAATTGGTGTAAGGGAATATATATGTATTTTTTCAATAGAGGAACTTTTCAACTATTTCAACTAAAACCAAGAATTTGTTTTTTAAAATTATACATAATGAACATATTTTCCAAATATAATTAACATATTTTTATTTAAATAATAATTTCTTATTTTACAAAGATATTTGAAAGAAATTATTTCCTTTAAAATATTTTAACTCTTTAAAAGAGATATGATTTTGATATGGAAATGTTATTTCCCACAAGGAATTATTCCATGTGATCATTAATAGCCTAGGGGGAATTATTAATTCCCAACATGTTACTAAAATATGAAATTTAAAACATCAAATAAAAAAATAAAAAAACTATAGGTTAGTATATGAATTTCTTGTTTGAGGTCGAAACTATGAAGATAGGGTTGGAGATAATATTAATAAAATAAAATAAACCTACAATAATTACGATTTGATGAAATTAATTATAAGCTATCGATCATTTTATTGGTCAAGATATTTGGAGATGAAGATATAAAATGATCTTCGGGTTGCAATGAATATAGTTATAGGGATGACAAGGTATGAAACAATCAATTAACAATTATGTAGTCTTTGTAATCATTTTGTAACAAATACAATGGTCTTGTTAAATGAACTCCATCCTAGAATCTCTATTTCTCATTGTCAATCAGTACATGTTATAAGTGATGGGTAAGTCAAAACCTAGTTTTAATATAGGGTACAGATGAACCCATTAGTCATGGGGGATGTCTAACACATGGATTTCATATTAAATAATATCATTAAATTAACATAGGCAATGGCCATGCTCAAAGAATGAAAGAAATTAATCCCTATACCTATCCCTGATCACAATGTTAGTGAAATAAGAAATTATAGGAGGCAATGAATTGAATAATATATGTAAAATCCCAACATGATTATCAATTTAATTTAAAATATAAAATATATTCAATCCTTATTAATCATGCACTCCCTGACATAAAGAAATTACCCAATCATGCTAACCATGAGTTGGTGTAGAAAAAAGAATAAAGACAACCCTATAGAAATAGGTGAATAAGTAGGTTGGCACATCTCTACAGGTGTCCCTTTTCAAGGATCCATTCTAAATGCCCTTGGATGGTTGGCCGATGGTTATATTTATATGAAAAATCCCGTCAAACTCTCACCACATCGTAATTATTTTGTTAACACCGATTCTCACACAATGTGTAATATAGTCTCAGGTCATGTAATCTAATCTTTGAATCCATTGAATATTAACAAATCTAATTGGAATAAAAATATATATTTTAATTTTTAACTTCTTTCATGATCTTTAATCGAGATTCATGACGTTTTATTGCATTTCACATCATGTAACAATTTCATCACATTTCACAGTGTTCATAATTCTCTTGATGAAGTCACGATGTATAATGAGATTAGGTGACATGTAATCATATTGTTCAGATTTAAATCTCCTCTTTATCTTAAAAAATTATGTGTCACACCTCTTCCCTAGGATTGGGGCGCAACGATCCTTTTTGAAAATATTTTCTTCCCTTTTCTTTCCATTTTTAGAAATTATTTGTTTCCATCCAAAAATAATAAGCCAATAAAATCATTCCAAAATTGGAAATTTTAATCAATTTAATACCAAATAAAACATTAAAATACCATAAAATATATTCATGGAATACAATTATGAAATATCCATACACTTTATTTTGAAATTATCTTAAATGATAGAAGCTCAACATATTTAAAATGAATTTTACACTAACATGGATGGAATTCAATTTCAATATTATCTGTTGCTCAAATGGAAAATTAAATGTTCAAGAATAAAATTTAGAAAATATATAGACTCATCAATTTCTATGGGATAATATGACCAAGTATTTAACTTTCCACATTGAAATAACCATGCCTTTTTATTCAAGCATTTTCATTTTTTAATTAATTATCAGTATGAATTCCACTTGAAATATACATAAAATGTAATTTTAGAATCATCATCATGGTAAAAATGTAAATATAAATTTTTACCTTCCTCAAATAGATGTAAGTTACTATAGGCTTTAAAGGAATTTAAAATCTCTACTGTGTAAAGTCAAAAATATCAATTCATCATGAGGGATTTACTATTAAGGATCAAATGACTCTAAATGTTAGGGTGATAGGTAAATGATATAAATAATTTATGTCTCAATAATTTGGTTTATCTTTGATGAAAATTTCATTATATTAAAGAACAACTCAATATAGATCTTCCTTCACATAGGCCATCTCCCTCCCCTTAAAAAGCGTAACGATGGATTTTGATAAATGTATGTGGAATGAATGAATCAAAATATCGTTCCAAATATATATATATATATATATATATATTCAAATTATATGTTTTCGAAAAATATCATATCCATCACCTAACAACATATGATCAAAATATCATCGGTCTTGAAAATAGTGAGTTTTGATCCACCTGAGACACATCCCATTTTTTTAATTTTTAATTATTATTTTTTATTTTTTTATCCTGATAGGTGAAAAATAAAATATTATTAATATTTTCATGGCCATTCCCATATCATAATGAAAAACCTCCCATCAAAACATCCACAATAATGTGTATCTTAGTACACCGTAACAGTTCCTCCCCTATGTTTATTATTTTAAATTTCATGCAAAACACTGTAATGAAGGAATGATGGGATATTCTAGTATTATAACTCTTCACATATCCTAAAATGAGAATTCAAGGCTTATACTAGATTTAAAATTATTAATGCATGGTGGGTCTTAGGAATAGGTGTAACAAAAATAATTCCTCAATCATTTTGAAAGTATCTCCATTTATTCATACTTTGATAAGAAGAAAATAATGTTCTAAATGAAAACATGCCCGATTTTCTCAAGAAATGTACTAATAAAAGAATTTTAAATATTGATTCATTGGAAGTCTCAGGGAAATGAGATGAATGGATGGGGAAACAACTCATTAAAATGAATAAAATTTATTAAATAAATGAATTAAAATATCATAAATTAAAAGCATGATCAAATCTAAAAATATTCTTCTATAGTGGTCAACATGCTCTAAAAAATCATAATTTCACAAATCATGATCCAAATATTTTTCAATACTAATTGTATTTTCAATTTTTTATCATTCAAAAGTATTGAAAATGAAATTTAATATTTATTGCATGGTAATTATCTTAATTATTTAATGTCTCCTATTTATGATGATTTAATAATGAATCAAATGAGTACATGAAATTAGAAATTAATGATATAAAACATTTTCATCATAAGGAGTGGAACTAAATAATAGTGAATTATAATGTTTACTACCCTTTCAAATTTATTCTTCAAAGTATGTAGTATACATTATTCATTCTTCCTTTCAAGTTGTGTAAGCTCCCATCACAGTGTGTAATTTTTTTATGCTTCTTTTTCATTTATCCTAAAACGACTTTCCACATACTAGAATTTACATTCATGGGCCTAAACATAAATAGATAAAAGTTAATGTAAATTCCCTTATAATATTATAAAAATTATTTTATTGAAAATAAATCATAATATAAAATTTAACTATACGATATCAATAAATCTAAATTCCAATAAAGATATAAAAATGGTTTTCATCCAAGATGCTTCTACTTTGTAACAATAATTTAGCTCAGCCATACATAAGATAACATATTAGATATTGGAATAATGAAAACCATCTCATGTTTACCCAATCCTGGATTTTAAATCCTTACAACACATCTTGAATTATGACCAATAGAATTATCATAGTCCCTAGAGGTGATGACCAGAGTCTGACTAACCTAAGTATAACCAATATAATTTCAGCATATGTCCAGGATCGATAAAATTATTATTCTCCACCAGATGGTTTCTTGTTATTAGTTTCATCATTTATAGCTTCTTATTCAATGATCAAATCTTTTACTTCATCATTTTTTCTACTTCATTGTGTTCATTTTTGTAGACACTGCTATATAATGCATGTTCATCCTCCTCTTCTTCTTTCAGTTATAGTCCATGTTTTTGAAGAAAGAATTGAAGAATATCCTTATAAAAGGATCCTTATTTTTCATTTTTCTACTACTTTACCACTATCTGATTCTTTCATTTGTTTTCTGAAATTTTCATCTGACCATTCACGTTCAGCTGCATGGTTATAGTCTTCACCATTTTATGAACCAGAAGATTTAAGGGCATCATGATCAGCATACAAGTAATCATTAGAAGTTGTACTTATTTATTCTTCATTTTCCCACGCATTACCTGTGATGTTCCTCATAGGATTATGGCTCCATTTTCTATAGTGATGTGAAATTATTGAATTGGTATATATTAGAGAACTTATATGGTTGACTATTCATTGATTTAACATTGACAAGTATTTGTTCCATGTCATCAAGTAAAAAGGTGAACCTATCCTTGGTAGTCAATTTTCTCTACAGCCCTCCATAAAAATTAAAAATAATTATTGTGGAAAAAATGATATAATAAAGTAAATATAAAACCAATGCTATAATTATAAAATATAAATGATGATAAAAGGGTTTGTGTAAATTATTCAATCAATAAATTATCCAATATTATCGACTTAAACTGAACAAAATTTTTGATAGCCTATGGGGTGTTATTAATTCTTACCAGGATGCCGAATTTTAAAATTTAAAACATGAAATAAATAAATCACTTAATTAGAGTGTAGTATATGAATTTAATGTCCAAGGATGAACCCACAAAAGTTGGGTTGGTCAAGATTTTAATGAAATAAAATAAACGTCAATTAATTATGATTTTATGAAATTAAATCTAAGGTATTGAGCTTTTTATTGTTGAAGAGATTGGGATAGGAAAATTAGAAACGGGTTCTTGGAAGTAAGGAATCCCGATTCATTAAATGAAAAAGGCATGGAATAATTAATTAATAATCATATAGTTTTCGTAATTAGAATATAGCAAATATAATGGTCATGATAAATGATCTCCATCACAGAATCTCCTTTTTTTATTGTCAGTTACTTCATATTACAAAGGATTGGTAAACTGAAACCTCGTATAAACATAGAGAAAGGATGAGCCAATTAGTCCTAGATGAAGTATAAAACTTATAATCCAAATTAAATAATTTCATTCAATCGACCCAGTTAATGGTCATGATCATATAATGAATGAAATTAAACCCTATCCCTTACCCATCACAAAATGGTCATGCAAGAAGATATTATGTGAAGTAAATAATTGATTAACATATGTGAAATCCCAACTTGAATTGAAATTAAATATAAAATACATTATACATTCAATCCCTATGCATCACATAGTCCCACGCACAAAAAAATTACTAGCCCATGCAAAACATGAGTGGTTTTTAAGAAAAAGAATGAAAATACTATAGAATGTGGGGAATATAATTGATGGGTGCATCTCTATATGCCTCCATTATCGAGGGTTCTTTATGAATTATATGGAATGGTGTCCGATGGTCCAATTTATTGGAAAAATCCTATCAACCTCTTTCTGAATCATATTTATTTTTTCCATTCCTAGAAGCTTATACAACATGTAACATAGTTTCATGATATGTAATCTGATCTCTACATCCATTGAATCTGTGAAACAATTGCGTGAATATCATGTATATATATATTTTAAACTTATAATCATTTCATGATGTATAATGGGGACTACCGATGTGTAATTTCTTGTCACAGCATTTGACAACTTCACAACATGTCCTGGCGGCACTGCTTCTCTAGATGAATTCACGACTTGTAATCGTGTGGTTTAGTTTTCCAGTTTTGCTTCATCTTCAGAAATCCAAAATCGCACCATGTCTCTTCGCTTATGATGGGAAGTTACTTTAATATAAAATTTTCTATACTTTTCATTACATTTTTGAAATCAATTGTTTCCTTCCAAAAATCATAAAACATGTCAAATTATTCCATAATTATGAAGATTAATCAATTTAATACTAAATCAACACATTAAACTACCATAAACTATATGAATGAAATACACTTATCAATCTTTGAAAATCATTTTCCATTAAATATGACATTATTTGATGTTACTTATGGTTTACTAGGGATACTATGAAATAATATTAAATTTATTCATTCCCCAGATAGTTTTTTTATGATAAATTGGTGTAATGTTTCTGAAATCCACTTCGTTTACCTTTTTTGGGTAATGAAATGTTTATAAAACCCATTTACATTCATGTATTATGATTTCATGAGTTATTTTTGATCATATTTAATGAATATTTACGATTTTCACTATATGATGGGTGGGACCTGCAATGCCATCCAATATATTGGGAAATGATTGTTAACTCATAAGATTAATTGAACTTCATTATGGAGTGAACCCAATTTCATTAGCTACACTATCAAATTTGATAGTCTTATGAGTGAACATTGACTACTATGATAGATTATGGTGTGAATCCATGCCACTATGAAAAACATGTTAATAATCATTTAGAACTAAGGTAATGATTATATATTTTTATTTGAATTCTAAAATTCCATGTATTATGCCTATATTATGATCTCATGGTTTGTGTTAATTAATTTCATTATGATTCATATATAATAATGTGATACAAATTATTTTATGACATAATATTATATTCATTTAGTGCAGGTTATAGTTTTCAGTCATTAAGATCATTTTTTTATTCATTCATTCACATGTTTGGATTATGTGGTCATTGATATCTCACTTGTTTACCTTTAGATAACATTTGACATCACCATTGCCTTATGTTTCATTACCACTTATTATAAAAAATAATATTATGTATGATATAATAAGGGAACTACTTATGATTTTGAATGTTAGGTATGATGTAGATATTTTATGAACCATTTTTTTATGTTTCTAAGCTTACAATGATACACGAACTAATGTATTTTGGCGTTGGTCAGAATTAATGTAAAAAATACATAACTATTAATATTTAATATCTATATATGAAATGTGTGGGACACTATAGTTGGTATATGGTCATGTTTTAGTTAACCATTGTACTAATGGATGAGAAGAAATTATTAGGAACACTACAGATAAGTATATGTATATGTCAAAATCATAATGATTTACTAATGATCATGAATGACCTTTATTAAACCCAAGGGGTCATATAAATATGTTTCATGAATTAGAAATCCTATGAATGATTTTATTTGATTACATGGTTTATCACCATGATTATTATTACTAACACTATGATTTTTGATTTTATTCAATGGTTGGGACTTAAAGAAATCAAGTTTATAAAAAGTGTGATATAAAATGAAATTGTTTTCCACATAATAAACAAAATAATGGAGGAACTTGAATAATAAATATTTTTTCTATTATAACACAAAATTTTCAAGATATGAATCATGATGAGATTATAAATAAGAATATAAGGGTTTAATGTCATATAAACTCTTTAATGAGGAAATTAACACCATCATTTATGTGTATTACTGATCCACTAGTAGATGGGTATTGGATTAGTACCATTGAAAATATATTTTCAGTTCTTCAATTTTAATGACATGAATCAAATTATTTTGTCAATTTATCATTTTTATGGTGAAAAAAATCAATAGTGTAATGTTATCAATAACACAACGGAACAATATGGAATTGAATATATGAAGTTGATTGAATTTAAATCCTTATTTTAAATGTATATATGCATAAATTCCATAATATGAAAATAGAGAATGATTTTCTTGAGTTAAATCAGATGGATGTTGAATTTGGTGGTACTTTTGATGAAACTTTTCATAGGACATGCATGGTACGATTGTGGAATTATCTTCCAACCTAAATATAAGGTGATTTGAAAATTTAGTGTCTTAAAACCAAGTATCTATAAGGATTTATCCATAAGGGAATTCTATAGAGGTGATTAAATTGATCAATGCTCTATCAAGGTGGAGATGAAAATTATAGTTACCCAAAATCTCAAAGTTGAAGATATTCTTATTTTGTTGGAGTTTATTGATGTCTTTCTATAAGAGTTTTCTATTCTTCCACTAAATCATGAAGTTCAGTTTTTGATATAATTGATAAATTTTGTAACAAATATTTTAAAAACAATATATACAATGTCAATGATTGAGTTTCATGAATTAAATAAGAAACATCAGGAGAGTCTTGAAAAGGTATTCATTTATCCAATTGTGTCACCTTGGGGTACACATGATCTATATGTTAAAAAATATGATTGATCAATGAGAATAGTTATTGATTATTTGTAACTAAACAAGATCACTATCTAGAACAAGTATCTTATACACAGTATTTATGACTTGATTGGTCAAATGTGTGTAAAGAAATAATTTTCCATGATTGATCATCATTTTGGATATCATAATATGAGAATCAATAATAATGATATACCCAATACAATATTTCGTACAAGGCATGAACATTATGAATTTATTGTGATTCCATTTATTCTTACTAATTCCCATGCCATATTCAATGATTTAGTGAATACAATATTTAGATATTTAATTGTTCAGTAAGCAGTAGACTTTATAGACAATATTATTATTAATTAGAATTGTATGTAATATAATGAATATCATTTATGTATTTTGAGATTACCCTATGAAAGGATAATCTTTATAAAAATTTCTAGTGAATATCTCTTTTTTATTATATAACATTTCATTTCATTTTACAAATATATTATTATTTAATGTTTTATATCTTATAAATAAGGTTAAAAAATTATGAAAACAAAAAACACACTTATAACCCACATGTAATGATTTGGAATATGTTAATACTGAGTAAATTTACTAAATCTCATTACCTGGGGGCATATATCAATGTAATTGTAGGCATAAGTCATGGAAAGGGAAAGTAAGGAAAAAAATATAAATATTATCTTGATGAATACCAATTAGAACATGATAAATACATTAGGCCATGAGAAAGAGAAAATAAGAAATAAATTATAAAAATAAAATTAATAATAATTTGGAAATGTTTATACAACATTTAATTTATTCATTAACAATAATATCATAGATATTAATATCCAAGGTGTCATAAAAAGTTACCATAGTTGTTCCACAAGGTATCATATAACATGTCATCTTAAGAGAATAAATCATTTAACAAATGCATTAGAACGGTATCAAGGAAAACCATTCATATGAATTATTTACTGTTTTCTTAATAGATCATAATCTAGAATTTCATAAATAAAATGTGGAGAATAACATAAATGGCTTTCATATTAAAATCGTGTTGTTTAGAAAAAACCTAAAGACGCGTTTATTGCATAATGTTTAACCCATATAAAGGGAAATTTGGTTTCATGTATGTCAATTACCCAAAAAATATATATAACTTTTACATATATGTGCATAACCCAAAAAAAATAAATTGGATTGGATTTAAAAAAAAGGAAATTTCATGAGGAGGAGATAAACTTTTTGAGAAGTTAAATCAGCAACATAACAATAATAAAATATGTTTTTAGAAAATGTAAAAAATATAGGGGGTAGTGGTCTTTCATTGATTAAACATAATTTGAAATTTTGGTAATGAATATAATGTAGATAAGAGAGAGTTACTATAAAATTCATAAGACATATTCAAAAGGAGGTTCTTGAAATGAAGAGAAAGTAAGTATATTTCCCTTACATTGATGTCTGGTTCCTAAAACATCAGGATAGGGAACATGGGGGATTGATGACACCATGGTAGGACTAATTTTGATATAAAACATCAAGAGCTTCATGTAGGGTGGAAGGTGAGTGAAATGTTATGGAGAAATAGGTGTTCATTTATTGAAAAAGTGCAGGATTATCATATTAATTTCCAAATATATGCTTTGATACCAGGGTTGGGGAAAATTAAAAACCATGGTCTTCAACCTGATATTTTCCCCTAATTTTGAAAAATTGAGTCATATTTTATGTTATTTTAATATAAAATATATGATAAAAATTTAAAATTATCTCTATTTTTGTGGAAAAGTAATATTTTGACAATAATAAATTTTTCAGGTTATTATGACCATTTTAGAAAGTGGAAAAATAAATTATACGTTCAAAATGATTAAAATCTATTAAAATAATCGATATAAATAAGATAACATATATTAGGTTGTTTTTTTGTGATTAATTAGTTATTAAATCATTTTGAAATAATTTTTATGTCATTAAACATACTGAAAAACTAAAACTGTATATTTACTATTGATGAAAAAATAAAGTGTTTTTTAAAATTCTATTAAATTCACCCTAACCTTATTTTCACATGGTGATTTATGAAATTTTATTTATTTTGTAATAATAATTCTTTAAATATTGTAATTTTATCTTTTAAATTTAAAAATCCTTTTTATTAAAAAAATAGATGAAAGAGTGAAACTAGTAAAAATTTGAACACTTGAAAAAAATAAAATTATTTTATCATTTATATTTAAATAATAGTATTTTTCTTTTCAAAATATTTCACTAAAATATATATTTATCATAATATAAATTTTTATTATAAATATATATATCTTTTCTAGAATTCACACATTATATACAAAAAATCAAATTATCAAATTCCAACTCAATTTGACTATTAAAAACTATTCCTAAAACAAAAATGACCGAATGGAAATATTATTTACAAATTTTAATTACACTTTGTGTAAATAGGGACTTAAAACATAGCTCATTATAACTCCTTCATATGACTTATTTATAATTTTTGTGATGGTGTTAGTTTAATGGGATTCCTTGGATAAAATTGTTCTATTTGTAATCTATACTATCATAAATGTCTTTTATATGTGCCTTTGTGGAAATAGAAAATGTTGATGGTCTACTTGGGATTGGTTAAGGATAACCTAGGGGATGGAACCTCCATAACAATATCTAAAAAATGGGATTTATCGAAGATGACTCTACTATTACAATCCACCATTTATGTTTTCTATATTAGTTATTATTTTCTCATTTCAACAAATAAAAAATTATAATAACATTAAAATTATTATCAAGAATATAGTTTCGAATGGAAAAATTTACCAACAATCATAATTTACAAATTATCATTTAATTATTGAATCAAAATGGCCATATTTTCATTTATATTTACATCATTATTAAAAAATATGATTTTGTTTTGTATAAATTAACATGGGTTAAATTTTCAAAAAAATTATCATTTAAAAACCATGGGTCATTAAATTCTTCTCCCATAAAAACTTTAATCCTTGAAATTTGAAATTTTTCTCTCAGTTGAGAATACGTGTGTGTATTGCTTCTTCATTTTCCCCTCTAATTCCCACACCAGTTCTTCATATTTATGATTCCTACAAAACACAATGATGAGGTTGTTAGTTTTGTTGTGTATAACCATCTCTATGGTCCACAATCTCTGCTGGATGGTCCTCATAAGGGAGGTCATAATCCAGTTGTACCACCTCTAGATTAAGTACATGTGATGCATCAGATGTTTACTTATCTAAGAGATATATGTTTAATTCATCATTGACATTATTTAGATTTTGTGGATATTCAATCTATTAGGACAATGTAGCTTTGAGATCAAGGATTTCATAAGGGCCAATGTACTTGAGGAAGATCTTCCCTTTCTTTCTAAACTGCATGACTCTCTTCCATGGTAATATTCAAAGGAAAAATTTATCATCAACATCAATCTTTGTGTCCCTTAAATGATTATCATCATAGATCTTTTACAATCATTGAGAAGTCCTTATGTGTTTTTTGGATGGTGTGAACCTTTTTTCATCGTCTCTCTCATAATATTAACCATAAGAAGCCTTCTCTTGCCAATTTCATCACATAATGTAGAATCTCTATGTTTCTTCACATATAGAGCATCACATAGTTCCATCTGAATACTTGAATAGATGTTTTTGTTGAATGATAACTCAACTAATGGGATGGGTTGATATCTTCTACCATAAAATTACATTAATCATGTGTTCAACATGTCCTTGAGTATCAAAATATCATTTTCATATTTTCCATCATTTTGGAGTTGATCGACCATATTGAAATTTAACTCATTATTCATAGAATGTTGAATAATTCTCATGAAATTAGATGTGAACATTTGACCATGATCAGAATGATAGAAAGTTTCACACCATTCAACCTCGCCACATATTTCAAATAATATTTGGCATGTTTTTCAATAGATATATATTCCCAAATAGAGGTGAAATGGGATGCCTTGGTGAGATGATACACTAAAATGGAAATAACATTGTTTACATGGGATGTTCTTGGGAGACTAGTGAAAATTTCCATATTGAAATTATCCCATATTAATGTTGGTATGGTTAATGGTTAAAATACCCCTTTAAGAATTTATCTCTCTTAATTCACTTGATGACACACCAATAACCTTTTATTATTGTTAGAAATAACCATTTTCATGTTGTCCAACCTATAATGATCTTAAATGTCAAAATAAGTTTTATTGACTCAAATATGTATTGACAAACTAGATCTATGAGATTTATCCACCATCCCCTTATTTATTTTTTGAAATGATAGAACACATAACCTTGTACGAAATATGACCACACCTTATTGAACAACATTCAACTCATGACACTTCCAATTCATCATATCCTAAAACTTATTTTAAACTAATTATCTAATCATTGAGATTTTTTGATATTCTCTTCTAATGATAGTTGAGAAATCATTTGGGATAAGGTTGATGATGACCCTTACCTTACGATTCCTATGTTCATGTTTAGTAGGTATTTGAACAAATGTTCTCCTAGACTCCTAATAATTTTGAAAAAATATATTATTTCCTATTTAATTCATTAGTGACTTTGTTTTGGCTTCTAGGATATTAATTAATTAACCAATAATAGTCTTTAAGAAGTGACAACCATGTACTTATTCACATTTTCAATTCCCATTGAATTAAAATATACTTTAAACATTGGTTTTCTGTGTATATATCACTTTTCTCCCTATAAAGATAGATCTTCTATATCTTCATAAAATAGTTAATCTTTATAGCTCCAGGTCATGCATATGATAATAATAATCACGAGTCCTTGACTGTACAGATGCATAAGCAATCACCTTTTCATTTTTAATGAGGACACACCTAAAACAATTCATTGATGTGTGACTAAAAACAAAAAATGCTTCCCTGATAGAGGGTAAAATCAACATTGGTTCAGTAAGTAATTTCTTATTTATATCAAGGAAACATTTTTTAAACTTTGTTGTCTAGATGATGTTATACAATGATTTAGTTAACATGGTTAGTGGATTAGAATGTCCTAAATATTTTTCGCAACCCTTCTATAATATACTGCTAAAACAAGGAAACTAAGAATCCTAATAACTATTATAGGATTATGCCACTCCTCCATAACCTTTATTTTTTCATGATCGCTTGATAATCCTTCATTTTTTACAATTTTCCAAAAGAGAGAAACTTTTGGTATGAAAAATAATTATTTTTTTGATTTTTCCACATAACCTCTATTTCCTCATAGTTATCAATATAAATAAAATATCATCGTCCTTCTCCACAATGTTTTTATAATTTATTAGAATATAATTTATAAAAACTACCAAAATGTTATCAAGGTAACCTTAAAGTCTTTACTCATCATATCTATAAATATAGAAGGTTTATTAGTCATGTAAAAGGGCATAAAACTCATAATTCCCAAATCATTATTGGATGGTATTCTTTGAAATATCTTATTTATTCACCCTCAATTGATCATAAATATTTCAAAGATCAATCTTGGGAAATAGTTGAGCTCCATGTAGCTGGTTGAATAAATCATTAATCCATGAGAGATAGTAAATTTCTTCACTTTGAACCCATTAAGTACTTTATAATGAATGAATAGATGAATTGATCCATCCTTCTACTTCAAGAAGTTAATAGGAGCTCTTTAAGGAGACACACTTGGTTGGAAGAACCTTTTCTACCAAATATCTCATAGTTGTTTTCTTAAGTCCTCTATACGTACAATTTTTATTCTATAGTGGGTCTTTGATGTCGGTTTGGATCTAGGTATGAGTTCAATAGATCACTTAAAATATGTTTCTAAGGGTTTTTCATATAACTCATCAGGAAATATGTTAATGTATTCTAGAATTAGGGGGACATTTTTATGCTTATATATTCATTTACTTCTTCCTCTTCACAAGTTATCTCTATAGAAAAATCTATGGGGGGTTCCTCTATGAAATTTTTAGGTCGGGATATCAATATTTTTAAAATAACTATCGGTTTCCCATTTATCACTATTGTGATTTAATTTCTTCTATAGTTGATTTTATCATTATACATTGGGATCCAGCATATCTGTAGTATAATTGTGAATTTTGACATGGGAATGAATACAAGAATTGAAATGTCACTATTCTCTCTAAAGTGAATATTATATTTACTATACACTTTTGATTCTTGGATAATACCTCAAGGAGTGTTGACTGATAACACTACTTCTTGAAATTCAGGGATTGATTGTAAATTTTTTTCAAAATTAGAGGAAATAAATTAATGTGTATAAAATAAATCAAACAATGTACCTGTTATGTTTGAGAAAATAATTATTTTTTTGGCTATCTAGATTCTTACATAGATGGGGTTTTAGTCACCTTAAAAATATATCAACCTTTCAATTGTGATATTTGACAAAGCTAGAGTTATAACAAGAAATTATTTTAATGTTCATCTCATATCTTCCCATAGTTTTTATGACTTCTTTAGCTCTAGTAACTGCTTCTCAATTTTCATTTGCATGGAATTGAGAAGTATTTATTGAAAAAATATCCTTTGAACCCTTCCCACTCCCTAGAATCAATATCAATTTTTGAATTCATATTTTTAATCAGATTCCAACACTAATCAAAATCTACCTATAAGTGGTATATTTCTAGGGTATAATTCTCACGTTCTAGAAAATGGTTTACAGAAAATATATATTTTAATGAGATTATCCATGTTTTTCAATCAATGGGTACGAAGATCCACTAGAAGAAGAGCGTTATTACAACATAAAGGAATAAATGGAAATTTGTTCCCTTTTAGGTGAGAAAGGTCTCTTGGATTTATTCATGTAATTTTTTACAACATGAGTTATTTGAAAAATCATTCTAATGGTGTTTTCCATTCTAGCTTCCATCGTAGGGTCATTAATGCATGTTCTGTTCCACTCACCATTTATGTAGTTTCTTTTATTAAACACTGTTTTCTTTAGGAAGACAACCTTAGTGTGAATTTTTTTCCCATGTAATAATCTTATCATCCGTAAGGAATTATTATATCATAAAATATCATTCATAAATATGTTATTGTTTAATAATAATTACATTTTTTGTAAATCTGTCATAATGGTTCATAAAAATAATGTGATTAACCAAGAATATCAATTGAGAGTGTCAAATGATGAGTGAAATAAATCCCATTTTCATGCACCAGTTTCCATTTGAGTATAGCTATAAGTGGTTCTCTCAAATATTACCCCTTGATACATATTTTACATAGCCACATCCTCTTTTTTTGTATCGAGACATGGATTACATTTCTCAGAAATAAATTACTAAATATATTACCCAAATACAAATAAGGTTTCCTATATTTTATCTTATCCTAAGGATTTTTACTAAATTGTTCAAATAAAAATTTATATAATTGAAAAATCCTTTATTTTATAACATCTATGGAATCATTCCTTTTTATTACATATCTATTTATTACATTGTACAAATAGACGATATTTTATTGTTGAGTTTCATGGAAATAATTTACATAATAAAAGAATAAATAATAAACACCAATAATACTCTTTAAGGGATTCATAATTGGATCATCATATATACACTTAATAAATCTCATATTCTGGGGATATATGTAAAATGATTGGTGGAGCCTAAGCCTCATGAATGGAAAGAAAGGGAAACAATATTTAAGTAGTCTTGAGGAATATCAATAAGAAGAGGAGGAATATAATTATACAATATGGAAAAGTAAATGAGGCATACTATAATAATAATAACTTGAATCATAACATGAAAATTTTGATAAAATATTTAATTTATACATTCATAAGAATATCTCTAAGTTTAATCACTATTATGTCTTAAAGAATACTACGGTTAATCAATAATGTATCGTATAACGTGTCATCTCTAGAGATTATTTTTTCCCAATGTAATACATCAATATTTGGGTGAAACATTCAAATTTATTATTTAATTTGATTATCATATATCATTATACATAATTTCATATATAACCCATGTACAATAAATGATATGGGTTTTGTATCAAAATATTTGAATTTTAAAAATAGTGTATAATGACAAGTTTATTATGAAATTTTTGACTCATGGAAAGAGAATGAGGGTTTCATGTAAGTTAAATCCCATCATAAAATAAATAATTTTTATATCTAGGTGAATTAACCACGAAAATAAATATGAGTGGAAGTTAAAAAAATAGAATTTCATTAGGAGAAGAGAGGAACATTGAGAAATAAAATCAGCATCATAATAGGTAGAGAACATATTGATTGAAAAGAGTAAAAAGTGAGTGGGCATGGATATCCCATTGATAAATAAAATTGGCAAGGTAATTAATAAAATGGAAATAATAGATTGTTACAATAACACTCACAATACATATTAAAAAATAGATTCTTCAAATGAAGATAATAGAATGATATTTCTTTTACTGTGAAGTGTGATATCCAACACATGAGGAATGGGACCTTAGGAGATTGAAGACACATTGGGGTGTCTTATTGGGAGGAAAAAACAATAGAGAATCATGTAGGTTGTAATTTTATTTATGTGAAATGGAGAAATTTCTATTTATTTATTGAAAAAGTGAAGGATTTATTTACTAATTTCTAAATATAGGTCTTAGAAATGAAGATTGTGGAAGATGAAATACCGTGGTATGGACGACGGTATTTCCCAACGGTTTTGGAAACTTGGGAATATTTTTAGTCAATTTTGTCTATAAAAGTACATAATAATTTCATATTATTTCTTTTGGTAAGGAAATGTAATGATTCCAAAAAATAGTGTTTTTAATTTTAATGTTTCTATTGTAAACATTGGAATATAAACCAAACTTTTGAAAATTGAATGAAATTATTTAAAATAATTTATATTAATAAAATTACATTTTTAGGTTATTTATTGTATTTAGTTAATTATTAATTATTTATTAGATAATAATGAAATCATTAAACATATCAAAAATCTAAACATGTTTTTTTACTATTCATAAAAAAATAATGAATGTTGGACAATTCTCATAAATTTACCCTAACCTCATTTTGATATTATTATATAATAAATTCTATTTATTTTGTAAGAATAATTATTAAAATATTAGAATTATAAATTTAACATATAAAAATATATATTTGTTAAATATAATAGGGGATTGAAATTTCAGAGTAAAATATCTCACACATGAAAAAAATAATAAAATTATTTTAACATTTATATATAAATAAGAGTGTTTTTATCATACTATTTCCTTAAAATAATTACTATTCATAATTTATTAGTTTGTTATTATTATTTAGATCTTTTTTATAAAGTAAAAATTCTTTTTGAAAAACCGATTTATTAAATTCCATCTCAAATTGATTAATAAAAACAACTCATAAAATGGAATTAATGGAATAAAAATTTTATTTATTCAATTGAATTATACTTTAAGTAACTGAGGTCTGAAAACATAACTGATAATAGCACCCCCATATGAACAGTGGGTAAGGTGTGTGATTATAGTTGTATAGTGGGGTGCCTCAGTTAACTTTGACCAAGTGGTAATATCTACTAATTTAAATTTATCCCGTATGAAAATTATTTCAAGATTATATTTTGGAAGATCAGCTTGGGCTTGGTCAAAGGAGAACCCAATTAATGATACCTACCTCCCAAGATCTAACAAATGGGATTCATATGACATGGCTATATTAGTGGAGGTTTTTATTTCACCTTACTACACAAATTATTTGTTGTGATTTATATTTATAATCACTAATTATAATGTTAAAATTTTTATCCGGAGTATAGTTTCCAAAGACCATATTGACCAATGTTAATATCATGATAGAATAATGATGGTCAATTTTTTCTCTATATTTACTTAATTATCAAAAAGATATGTTTTTGTGTATAAAATAATATAGAACACATTTTAATGAAACAATTATCTTTTAAAAAGTCTAGTACATTACAATTTCACCAATTGTGGATTGTGTATTTTGAAAGATTCATTCATGGGTAATATAAACTCAAGTGAGGGTATATCTGTCTACCCTTAATTGAAATTCGGAAGTAAACATTGAAAATGAAAAATTAATGTGACTATGATCTATAGTTTTCGTGGTTTCTCTAGATATTATCAGTTATTTGTGGATATTCATTCTAGACAATCGAATTGAGTTGCAATGTATAATCATTATGTAGGCATGTTCTTTTGGATGGGCGTATTTGAGAAATGTATATGGAACTCATTATAAGTATATGATAATAATATCTTTTTACACTTCACTTAAAAAGTGATTAATTTGTAATCTATATTAATGCAACAATAAAGGTAAATGGATATGTCCTCATGTAGGATGATTTATTATAGCTTGTGCATCTTGATAATTGATGGTCCATGATAAAACTTGTCCAATTTTCTTATGAATTTGGTGTAGTAATTATTTTCATTAATTATATGGAGGAATTATCTATATGGATAAAAGTGTGACCTATATATCGATCACACAAGATTAATTTATATTTTCACTCAAAAATATATGAACATATGAAAAATAATATTGGTGGAGTTTTGTTAATTAAAATGGATTCTAAAAAACCATAAAACAAAGTTAGAGGGAATATTTTGGAAGATGCTTTATATTTAAAAGAGCATGATAATTTTTCTATTGTGATGATCTCAGAAGATCTTATATTTCTGGGTTTGTAAATTATTGGTCATGATATCCTAATGAGAAGGGAGAAATATTACCTTTCTCAAATAACTATTCATCCTTTTATCCATGAAAATATAAAAGTATATATTGAGGATAAAAATATAGAGTTAAATTAAAATGAGTACAACCATGATTTCTATTGTATAATAATGTGTAGGACCCATGTATGCGTATCTTTGGTACCAAAGTTGATGATGGTTCTGATGAATGAAGCTAAAAGTTCTGAATTCTCTATTTTTCATGGATGTATGAATATATATAGTGATTTATAAGAGAATTTTGTATGGGATGGAACTGACATATACATTATAAAGTATATTTCTTAGTCTTATGTATATTATTATGTTTTAGTTGAGATAAAAATATATAATGGGTTGTTACAAAAATTGATAATACTGTAATGGAAATTGGGAAACATCACCCAAGATTTTGTCATTGGACTACCCAATACCTATTTAGTGGGTCAATATATTTGTGTTGTAGTTGATCACATTATGAATTCATCACACATCCTTATCGTTTAAGAATAAATTTCTATGGATAAACTTACTTTGTTATACATTATGTGTGGTGTAATATTTCGTGGTGTAAAAATATCAATTTTCTCTGATTTTGACCCGAGGTTCACCTCAATATTTTAGAGACTTATTATGTATAATTAGGATATAGATATAGCTTTTAGCACAACCTATCACCCTTATAAATATATCAGTTCATAATGGACAACTAAAAATTCTTAAGACATATTGATAGATTGATCTATAGAATTGAAGGGTGGTTTAGATCGACACCTTTCTTTGGTGGAATATTCATAAAACAATAGCTCTCACTTCCCTATTCAGATAGACCCTTATGATTACCTTTATAGTAAGATGTTAATAACTCCAATATTCTATAATTAAGATGGGAAAATAAATCTATATAGACATCTTCTTGATGATGAGAAAATATATAATGTAGGATCCATTTAGAAAAATATAAGATTATATCAAAGTCATAAAAAAGTTATACTGACAATCATTGTAATAATATAGAGTTCGAAGTTGTTGATAGTGTATTCCTTCTAGTATCTTCCCCAAAGTGGGTGATGAGATTTAGATATAATGGGAAACTAATACCTAGGTATAGTGTAAAATTTTAAATTACTTATCTTATCTATATGGTAGTTTATCTATTGTCGATTAAAAAATATATCCCTCATGTTCAAACTTTCTTCAATGTATCTATCTTGTGGAAGTAAATTTTTAATATATCACTTTTATTGAAATAAAAAGTTATACTACATGAGAATGATCGTTTTTATAAATAACAACTACAAAAATTTGGATCATTGAGATTAGGTTTAATGAAACAATATTAATCACCTATTCAAATCTTTTTGGGAAACCACCAATTTGAGGAACCTATGTGGGGACATAGGGATGTAAGGAGGTAATATTATCATCATATGTATGTATTAGAGTACTGAATTTCATTGGATAAAATAATTTTAAGGGTGTTATAATATGGTACACACAATGTTTTAGAAACATTTCCCTTAAAATAATTTTATTTATTTGATAGCTTGTTATTAATACGACACAGAGCATCAACGATCCCTAATACACTCATAAAATATTTTTATTTAAAACAATAGTTATCCACATCCAATTGGATCTGTATATATGTATAATAAAAACTAAATTATGAAAAATATATGTTTATATATGTATAAAATTTATTCATTATTTATCAATTTATTCTAAAGGAATTTAAATACAATTTAAAACAAAAAATAAATATTTTTTAAAAAATAGTTTTTTTGTGAAAATTTATTTATATCTTAATAAATTAAATTAATATATATTTGTGAATTATATTTATAAAATTCATATATTATTTAATTGATTAAATTTTTAAAAATTCAAATTTATTTTCTATGCATATGATACGAATAAATATAGTTTTATGCTTACTTTTTTTCCCTGAAAAGTATTTTTACTCAAATTTTTTTCACATTATTAAAATTAATTTATTTTATATATAGGTATTTAATTATATAACATTAAGTACATATTTTTATCCAGAGGGTCTAATTTATTAAAATATCACTTTTTTTCTTCAATATGAATAGTAACTGGGGAAAATATATCTTCTTGGTAAATGATAAATTTGGATAAGGAAGATTAAAAATATGTGATATATCTGTAATTAGTCTTTAAAATTATTGTTAAACGAAATTATTACTACACATAACACATTACCCAAGATATTTATTTTTTTAATGGACACTTTTCCATGAAAATGACATGTATATTTTTTATGTAAAAGAATCTTAAAAAATTTCACACTTTTTTGAATATAATTTATGCTTCCAAATAGGGAAAATCTATTAATGAATGTATTTAATTTAATTTTATCATAATCAGATTATTTTCATGATAAAAATATATTTTCAATTTCTAGTAATTATATAATGCTCTTAATTTCTTGTGAAACATGAACCCAATATGTTATCATTTGAAAAAAAACTATAATATATGATTTTAAACATATTATAAGTTTTATAATGTGACATAAATAATATTAAACACAAATTCTGAAGCTCTATAATAAATATTTGGGATGTTTTAATTAAATATATCATAACTTCACCTTCTTCTAATGAATTTAATGTTAAATTAAATAAAAATTTCTAAACATTAAAATAATGAGATTTTACCAAAATAATATATTATCAAATAATATAGTGATATTAAATATATTTTAATAAGAATGTGTTGTTATGATATGATCAAAAATTTTAAAAAATTTAAAATTTTGCATCCAATTTTCACCTTAAATGTAAATTTTAAAACCCTTTGATATTAAAAACGGTGTTACTGTAGTTAAAAACAATATTTGGTTAACTAAGGGTCTATCAAATTGATATGGTTTAAAATTATACAAAAAAATATATTAATTATATTTTATAATGTTATTAAAATCCTATGAAACATTATCATTTTTTCCATGACCATTTTTATTCATTTGGATTGATAATAAATTTATTATAATTTAATCTTTTGACAAACTCAAAATGTTCCCCTCACCTCAATTATAAAACGGTGCCTCCTTCTACATTTTTTCATATCATTTTTTCCATATAGACTGAAAATAATATATGAATTTTTCTAATAGACAATTTTTATTAACATTATAGTGGATCTGTTCTTTATATAAACCATCCATATAACCCTTTAGAAGAGATCTTATGGAGTCATTTCAATGAAAAGGTAATTTCTTTACCTGATCACTTTTTTTATAATCAACAATACCTTCCATAAATCTATGGTATTTATCATATAAAATATATTAAGTATCAAAAATTTGATGAAGTCTTACTATGATTATGATAACACCATCATATATCCTCTTTCCTATTAAATAAGAATTTAATGTATCTCCCGTGCGTAGGTACAACTTACCGTATCCTCGTAATGAAATACATTGTTTCCCATCACCTTATTTTTTATTGGTATTATGATTGGTTTTATGTTTATATATTATATTAATGATAAAATTATACTTTAGGAATAATTATACATTCCATCCTTTCTACCATACATTCCTTTGAAAAATGATAATAGTGTTCGTTCGTACATGTATACTGGAACCTCCATTAAGTGATGTTATTATTTTTTCATTTTTATATCAAATAAATGGTATAAGGATTATAACAATGAAAATTTATTATATAAATTTTATACTAATGATATTTTAATTTTTTAGTAATATTTACCTTTCTTTTATTCCAACTAAAGAAAAATGAAAACATCATTAATGCGTACGTATATCCTACCATCTCCATCAATAGTGTGCTGATTTTTTCTCTATATAAAATTTATAGAAGAATAAATTTTTTTATAATGAATATATATGATATTTATATCATAATAAATAGTATTTATATGATTCAATGATAATAAATGTATAAGTATTGGAACTATATTACTACTATACTCGTGTTAAACAAAATAATCAACACCAAGAAATAACATTATTAATAAGAATTGTTTTAAAAAAGTGGTGTTTAAATGGTATAATGGTATAAAAAATTATATTATAGGTATTATCATGAATTTGATATATATTTATAATAAATATATTTTTATTATATAAAATTTTATAGTAGTTTTTAAAATTTATTGAACTTGAGGTGAGGGGTTATTTCACAATCTCAACAATATTTGTGATTTTTTATATTTTAGACTCCAATAGATAATATGTATCTTTAATATACGTGTATCCCAAAAAAATGAACATTCACCTATGATTGTTTAAATTCATTTTACCTTTGATCAACTATTTACATAATGGTTTTAAAGGAATCTTTTTTTTTCATTTTCAAAATGATTTATGTTATGACTTTTTCTACACACATATGGAAGATATGTTTTTTTAACATATTCCACCTGAAAATATTTTCCATATATCGTGAATTAATTTTCCATAAAATATTCCTTTACAATTTTATAATTTCATTTCTAAAAAATCCATTATAATATTGCATATTTTGTAAAATAAATGTTTTCTATATGGAAATCCTTTTTTTATAATTATTTAATCCAATAGATATTGCTAAATAAGTTTCCGTTTAAAGTGATATTCATTAATGTTATACATATTTACTGGGGATATGATCCAAGGATACCATCATTATTCATTATTTTTATTTTTTATGTTTACTATGAAATTCTAAAATACTTATCAAATCCCATTTTCTTCTATTGGTGTTGATAGCATTAAATGTCCAAGAATCCCATATTTTTATGTGGGTTATGATATGGTAATTTATTTTTGAACTTTTGTAACACATATGTATTATTTTAATTATGTGATGTGGGGACCCTGTATACATTTCCAATTCATTGGGTAAAATTGATATCTCATGAGGTTAATAAGAGTGGAATAGGGAGTAAAACTAGTTTAGTATGTCACTCTTCCCACTATGAAAATCATGTTAGTGAACCATTACTGCTATGATGGTTTTGTGAACATGTCCATTCCACTATAATATCCTTATAAATGATTCTTGACTACTATAGAAATTATTTTTCATGCTTATCTATAAACCGCAATTCTATGTTTTATGTATATATTATGATCTCATGGTTTATGTATATTGATTACTTTTGGATTCATATATTATGAACATCCAAGAATTATTCCATGATATAGTATCACGATATTTTGAATGTAGGGTATAGTTTTCAAACATCATTATCATGGTTCTATACCCTTATTCCCATGTGATTCTCATTTTGTCCTTGATATCATCATTTTTTAACATTATTAAGCATCTTAGATCACAATTTTCTATTGTTTACTTTTCCTAGGATATGAAGTATGGTATTATGTTTGATTTTTCTATTATGGTTACTATTTATTACTATATTAGTTGGATAAAAGTTATATATTTTGTGAACCAATAGTTTATTTTTCTAAATTGAAAAGTTAATGTACATAAAAAAATTCTAGAGTGGATTAAAATGTTATGTAATGAATATTAATCGATTAAAATTTAATATCTTTGTATAATAATTATGGGACACTATGTAATCATCCATCCATCTCTCGTTCCCCTAATGAAGAGGAACATGATGATTCTCTGTTTAATTTTTAATAATTAATATCTAATACCATGGATTATGTCAGAAAAGTAAATTTAATAAAAAAAATATCAATATATTACCAAAAACAATATTCCATTTCTATATTTTTAATATGAGGATTATATTTTATTATTATTATAAAAGTTAGACATATATTTTGGAATAATAAATCATTACAATTTTATTCACTCGTGTGATTTTCCATCATTTTCAAATAATAAAAAATATTCATTGTTATAAAAAGTTTTGTAAGATGACATACATATCAAATTACACCACGATTAGTGTAAAACTAGTTTGGCTAATAAAAAAATTTACATTATGATTCTTCAATACCATAATTTTTTACTAAAAAACTGGTTTGTATTAATATTCTAAAATGAAAGTATTATCACATAAATCCCATATTTTGTTACACCCAAATGTATGTTTGGTGTGTTATTTATATAATTTATTATTTTCAGGGATTTTCTTAGGATTACATATTGTATTTTTAAAAGATATATTTTTTAATGTCAGTTGGATTGAACACCTTTAGAAGTATCCATGAAACCCAAGAAAGAATTTTATAAATACCTCAATTAGTAGTTGACAGATAACTCATCCACTGTTTGGGTAATCATGTAGACTAACCATACAAGAGTATATGGGGTGTATAGTGTCTTGTACAAGTTAAATGCATTTTTGGTTAAATTTACATCACAATCAACTATATTATTGTATAGTGGTTTATAGAAAGTTGAAAGAAGGGTTCATAGTGTGGAAACTCGTGTGGAATAACATTATAAGTAACAAATGTTTTTTTATTTTTTCCCATATTAATCAAGTAACTATTTATCTTCCCTCTCATTATAATAACTAAACCAAGAGATTGATTGTAACATCCCATGTAAATATAGAATATTAAATTTTCATATTTTTTAATATTTTTTAATAAAATATTAATTTTACTTTAAAGGGGATGCTATGTTCGATGGCTTACCAGACATGCAACAATGGGTTTTTCCAAAGCCTAATGTTGCACACAATGTTGATTCATACTGAAAAATAATAATATAATATTATTTTAAATGGTATTTAACACCTAGCCATTGTATTTGTGGGAATAAACATAATTAACTAAAATATGATTATACGTGTTTGTTAAATGTTTTTTCATTTATCCAATAAATTTTAGAAGCATTAAATAAGAAAGAATCCTATTTTAAGCATAAATACTCTAATATTCATTAAAAGGTTGATTTACCATCTTTTAATGGAAAAACCAAATTAAATATAGTTTGGTTACTTTTATATATTATATTTGACAAAAAAAATTCTATGGAATTGGGAGATCAAAATTCACTTTTTGTATATTTTTTGTTTTTTCTGTTAAAATACATTTTTAATGAATAGTGAAAAATTATGTATTTTAATTCAAAACTGCCTTTTAATCTATTTTACTTATAAGGTTAGATTATCTTTTTAATTATTTTTAATGTATAATTAAATTATTTTTTTACATTTTAATCTAATGTTTTTCATTGGATATAATTTCACTTTGAAATTAGAAAAAAAATAAGTGTCAAACTTTTGACTGTTATTATCTCTTAGAAACACACTTTTTGTTTTGACAATGGGAAATAATTTTAAATTAATTTCTTCCACTTCTATGTTTTGAATTTGGAAAAATTGATTCCATATTTGGAATTTGGAGTTCCAAATTGTTTAAATAGGTATCTTTTATTTTTATACATTATGAATATTTATTTCTGTAAAAAATATATTTACCATGGTTAAAAGGTAAATATGGTAAATAAGGGTAAAACAGTATTATTATAATAATATTAAATTAACCCCAAAAAGTGTCATAGTCATATTTATTGATAAATGTTTGACAATGGTAATCCTTGGTTCTATTTTGGGACATCATAGAGCCACGTGGGAGTGAAAATGACACATTATATTAATTAATTTCAAGTAATGTAAAAAATGACATAATCATATATCTTTTGGTAAATCTATTTTTATAGGGGGTTATATAAGTTATACCTTCGGTGATAAATATTAATTTGAAATATAAAACTCTTTCCCACATCATGATATTTTTTTATAATTTTTAGACATCAAATAAATAAAATTTCTTATAACATAATAATTATGCAGTGTTTACCTCATTAATGAATGATTTAAAAAAATAAGATTATAAAGATTAAAAAAAATATCAAAGACCCATACAATTATTTTTGGATGATTTTATTTATAACTTCAGTCATTTTATATTAAACTTTAATAATTTTTGGTCATTTATAAACTAAAAATCATTATATAATAATATAATCTTTTTAATCTTTTTTAATGAGCCCCTCCTCCCCCTTATAAAAATCCCTCACTTCTAACCCATTCATCACACTTCTCAAGCCCCTTGTCTCATAAAACCTCAACCCAATTAAGCTCCCTATATCTCTCTCCTAATCCTAGAAGCCTTCCCCTAGGAATAAGGCAATTCAACTAAACATTTTGGTTCAAACCAAAGGAAGATATCTGATTTAAAGGTAACGTCTTCTCTTAAGTTTTTTTGTTTCATTTTACTTATCCAACCCCCTGGACTCTTTTTATTCCTTTATTTTACAACAAAACCTGTATAATAAATATACTAAGTTGTTTTTATGAGAATTATTAGTACTACACTTACTCACACCTTCTTCTAATGGGTAAAGAAGATACTGTTTTTGTGGACAGCATACCACTGCCTCACGAAATAGTGATTGTTCAATCATATCTTACCACCTATAATAGTGGCCATTAAGATAGAACTATATTTATATGTGATATATATTATATTTATAATGTTTCTAGGCTTCTTTATTTATCATTTATTGAATACATTTATGTTTTCTCATAGTGGGTAAATACGATAATTTCATTTGAGGAATTGCAGACTACCACCAACTCAAAGTTATATGATTTGTTCATGCCATACATGTAATGTATAAAGGATAGATTTAATTAAATTATATATGATATTATACTTTAATTATAATATACCTATGTATCCTTATGTTTATATGTCACAAACCAGGCCGGGTCGCCATCCGACCCGGTGCCCGACCCGGTCTACGACAAGGCCAGAAGGGCGTTCCCGATCCCCACGGGCTGGCACAAGTGCCCGGGTATCAAAAATAAAACATGGGAGCGATTTTACCCGAAATAAAAGACAGAAAAACAACTAACCAGATAAATAAACTGAAGTTATAAATAGACAACCAAACGTGCCTTATGAACACGTTTAAAGTCTACAATTCGAACCAATAACTAAAAAGAAAAGACGATAGTGAAAACTAAAACCCATACTCAAAAATCCTGACAAAAGAGAGGCCACATCGACACCACTCCGCATGAAAAGACCAACTGAAACCCCAACCACCATCACTGAGCACGAAGCCAGAACCTGGAAAGTAGAAGAAACAAAATCTACATACCCCCAAGGGTGTATATAGGGTGTAAGATAAAAGCCCAGTAGGGTGCCACTACGAAAAGGTTCCACGTATAATTATTAAGAAAAAAAATACATTTTCAATTTAGAAGAGTAAAAATAAATAAGTTCTTAAAGAATTTTAATGAAAACTGTTTTTATGGGGAAACTTCTCTAAGAGGAAAACAACTTAAATTAACGTACACACACGCACGCACACTCACACATGCACACACACACACATACACACACACACACATACACACACACACACACACACACTTTTCTTGGAAACCCCAATGTCACACCATGTTCCGATGGTGAGCAGGAAGTAAAGGAAGAGCACAATACATGGGAGAGAACCTAAAGATACTAGCGAGAAATGGGACCCTAGAACCTCACGTCTTGGTGAACCGTATCGTACATTCCCGTGCGCGAGCCACGGGTAGGGAAACACATCCTACCATAGTGGTTTCCATTCATCATCCAAGGTTTAGTTAGTGTTGTAAGCGTCAATCCCGCTAAGTGAAACTGGGCCGAGGCCACTCTCGTATCACTAGAACGCTAGTCTAGTCCTCCCATCTAGTACCCAAGCATCCTGTTTGTGCTCCAGTAATTCAATGTTCATGCCACATGTCATCATCAGACACTCAAAACCAATAAGATACTACACACACCAAAACAACCATTTTCACACACAAAAACCATTTGAAATAATACACTCGCAAAAAAAATTTCGAAACAAGCTTCACACTATGTAAATAATCTAATAAACCACTTAAAAAGTTTATAAAACAATAGAAAAGGAGTGTCACATGGTTTTACACACACAAAGGTAACCACTTAGAAATCCAAAACACATCCCAACATCGCATGCACTCAAATACAATAAAAAGTGTGACCTACACTACCAAAAAGTTTTATGGAAAACCCTTACACCATATGAAAAACACCATTGTCTAAACCACATAGTTTAACATACCAAAAATGAAATCTTATAAAACAATTTAGATTAAATCGCTTAACGTTAACCACTAAGCTCACGCAAAAACTTCTTTTACGACCAAAGGCACCCGACGCCATGTAAAAAAACAGTTCTCTCCACTTACACAACTTAATAAGATAACTGCACAATTCAAAAGACACTAATAGAGATCTCAGCAGAAAACACCCAATAATATGAACAATATACTAACCAATTTCAATGAAAATCAAACCTCAAATAAAACATAATTCGCAGAATGAAAATTAATTAACAAATATGAAAAACAAAATAAACATTGCAAATTAATTCATCGGATAATAATTAGAGGGGAACCACATACCTTTGAGGCTGAAATTCCCACAAACGAGTGTGAAACTTCAATGGCACCACGGACGCACCGCAAAAAGATCAATTGAACCCTAAAACAAGAATTCAGACAAAAATAAATTAAAAAAAACCCCTAAATTGGACCATAAACATGCTGGAAAAAAAATATAACATCAAAAAAAAGAAAAGGAAAAAGAATGAGGAAGGGGGCTTAACCAATGGAGGTTCCAGCCATGGAGGGAAGACTGGAAGGGGGCCATCGGGTTCGCCAGACCAGGCGAGGGGGACGGTGGCTGAGGGAGAGGAGAAGACAAGGGGGCCGGAGGCTGGGGTTTTTCGGACATGATGAAGGAAGACAGTGTAGCGGGGTTCGGTGCGAGGAAAACTAGGAAACGCGCTGGAGTTAGCTGGTGTGAGGCATCACCGTAGAGGGAGACGGAGTGGCGTTCAGGGGCACGAGCAGGCCGGAGCGGCCTGGAGGAGCAGAAGGTCGGCCGGAAAAAATGGCACGTGTTGGTCCATACGGCATCTTGAACCGAAGAGGGGTCGAGGGGGTGGCGTGAGGTGGTGTGAGGAGGGTCGGGACGAAGGCTCAGACTCGCCGGAGGGGTGTGCAGCGCCGGAGGGGAGTGGCGCCGGAGGAGGTGTCGTCTAGGGAGGGGGCGGCATGGGCAGAACCCTGGAAGGGGGTGGCTTCGATGAAAAAAATGAAACGGGTATGGGGGGGCTAGGTCTCCACGCTGTAAAGAAGAAAAAAAACAAACAAACAAACAAAAAAATAAATAAATAAATAAAAAAGAAAACCAAAAAAAATAATAATACTAATACTAATGATAATAATTAACATAATAATAATAACAATAATTGGAATAATAATAATAATAATTTATATTTTCATTTTAATTATAATTATTCTTTAAACTTCGTTTGATTATTTTTATTTTTAAAGCGTCGGGCAACTGCGCAGTTACCTTGCACTGCCCTTAAATTTTTTTAATAGAATGATGCTGATGATAATAATAAACTTAATAAAATTATCATCCTTAACACATTTTAATTTCAATCTTACATTGATCATTTCACTTAATTAATTTATTAATTAATTTAATTAATCGCGCATCGGGAAGGTCGTGCGGTTAACTGAGAGAGGTCGCGCGATGACCCAGGCGAGGCCGCGCGGGTTCGACCGTGGTGCACTAGATGCAACCAAGGGAAAACATCCATTTTTAAATAACAACTCAAGAAAAATTAATTTGGGTCTCAACCCGAGCCACCTGATTCCCAATAAAAACAATAAAATAATCAATATAAAAAGGACGAAAGTGAAAATTATCCCCACCATAAAGCTTTCCGTCCTCGAAAAGCCACAACTAGAACCAACCCCAAAGCATAAAACCAAACTCCCATAAGGTTAAAAGGGGATCCCCACAAACATCAAGGAAAGAGAGGAAAAAGTATCATGCTCTGAGAAAGTGACACAGAGACAACTTCGAGAAACTCATATAAAGACTTTCTCATATGTGTCGTCCGTCCCGAAGATCTAGAACGCCTCCAGTTGACTGATCAAGGAAGGGAGCTCTCGCACCCATGAAATCTAACTTCACAAGCCGAAATACCTCAAGCTCTATTAAAAGAAACCACACCATTTGTCTAGAATGAACAAATAAGTTCAAACCACATCCACAGAACACTCTTATAACTTACCACCAATCCATATTTAAAAACAGAAGAAAAAGATCAACATGGGGAGGCCCAAGGGGCTCCCCACCATTAGGAAATCACTGACGCTCGAGATGAGACTGGACGACCGAAACAGGGAGGTCGAGCAGACTTACCGCCATTAAAGAAAAGTCCAGCACTGACTAGAGACATTCGTGCGAGACTCAATGTGGGTCTCCCCACCATTAAGGACCTACCAACGCCCAAGGAGAGACTAGAAAACCAACATGGGGAGGTCCGGGCGGACTCCCCACCATTTAGAAAAGTCAAATGCCAATTTATTCCTGAGACCTTTGTACTATACCCATCGTGGGTCTCGCCACCATTAGAACTAACAGAGGATTACAAAACTCAGAAAATTTTCCGATGGTGACCAAACACCTGACAATAAGGGGCAGGGATAGAGGGGCCTGACCACTAGGCGTCAAAACCATGGACACAAACCAACATCTCAAAATTTCCTGGATTAACACCATTCAAATTTGAGACTGAGATACCCAATAGACTCTCATAAGGACCACTCAAGTGATTGCATCCAGTGGGATGCAACCCCCAAGACATTATGGCATGAGATGAACACGCCTCCACATGGTCATGAAAACCTTACACAACCAGACGGCTCATTCGGAGCAGAATAACCATAGAAAACAATTTAAACTGCCGCTACTTTTAACACTGATGACAGAAATATGGTCGGGGTCTCATACACTATCGGGGTTCCTGACCACGCGCCAACTTCAATCTGGGGCCTATGGCTGGAGCCCTGATGTTTGAAGCATCTTTTTCCTCGCAGTCAGACATTGAAGACTACTGAACGGAGCTTCTCCTTTTGGTGTCACATGAAACCACACTGCAACCGAGGAAACACCAGCAAACACAACACGTTACGAAATCCAACTGATCATACACAGAATAGTCACCAATACAAGAGCTGAAATGTTGCATGCGTATCACCCTTTGTCACACTGAATGAGAACACGACACCACCAATCGACACCTAACACATGAACGTTGCTGTTGAGATGAACTTTACGCTGAGAAAGACTTTAAACTGCGTCCTGAACAACACGTGATTCCTGCGAATGACTATAGCAGACTCATACGACTGGGTCTGCCAAACTAGTAGCCTAACACAAACCTTTTCTTATACGAAACAAACCAAAGACTAGGGGTCATTTAGAACAATAGACCGCACCAACAACTTAGGGTTGCTTCCACCTTTTCCCCACTGGAGTCTCCTTTACCGCTTCCAAAAAACCGTTGACTATCAAAGGGACCTCATGCTACAAGACTTCACCGAACATGACCCTTGCGGCTGATAAAAATACTACAAAGACCTTCAAGACACTGGCCAACACTGATAATTCTGAACCACCTTCATCTTTTCCCACTGGAATTTATTCCACCACTTATAGGGGAACCTTTAGACACAACAATTTTAACTTCATACTCGATGAGTCAGAAAACTCAAAAAGACCAAAACTCCGTTCAACTCCCCTCACATCTGTCATTCTGCTATGAGAGGATCTTCTTAACTGAAGGGAAAAAAAGGAATGGATTTAGCATTGTCACTAAAAAGGAAGAGTCCTTACTTTAGTCAACTGGAGGGTCGGCCAATGGTGAACCATCTGTGGTCTCATGTCATTCGCACATTAACTCTTTATTTGGGGCGTAAACTAGCCATGAAAGAAAACCATTGACCCAATTGAACTGGTCCAATGGTCAGGACATACCACAAGCGATCACCAAACGTGTAGGGGAAACCACTGCAAGGGCTCCCCGATGTACTTTTCAAAATAATTAACTAGCCACACGCTTTCATACCAACATACAAATAAGAATTCAAACTCAGGACACAAAATCGCCAGAAGGGATCCTCGGCTCAAAACACCTCACATCCAACCTTTCAAAATATACAAGGACACACCACATAAACAATGTTTACTAAAACACCATTTTTTTCCTTTAAAAAAACATTTTGAAAATAATCAAACCCAGTGGATTGCACAAACACCAATGGCATCCCATGAGCCTTGCACATGCATGTTCTCCTACCACACTGGCACGCACCTCATGTCCATCAAGGCACTCATCCACTCATGCCATTAACCATTTCCCTTTTCGCATACACTCATGCATTTGGTTTCCCATGAGAGCACCAAGGATCAAAACCAAACCTTTCCATATTTTTTCAAAACCAAAACATCCAACCCACACTTTTCAAACCACACACACCATTTCATTTCTAAAGTGCTTCATTAGAAAACATTTTCCAAGACCAAAATTTTTTTACTTAAAAACCAAATTTCCAAAAATCCAAAACAAAGAGATGAGAAATGACGCAAGAGAAAACTTGTGTTAGCAGGTGACTGGAACGTATGGTTGGAGACCATACGCCAGTCATGCCACTGCAACAGAGGGTATTTTAGGATAGTGTCCCCAGCTCCACATGGCTTTCCAGGCCCTGCGAGCTCACTAGGACCACTGACCTTACCCCTTTTTATTTCCCTTAGGCAAGATTATCCACAAGGACCAAAAACTCAGACAAACCTCAACATTCTTTGGTAACTTGAGTCCCGCCATGAGGTGTGCTAGCCATGCACCTTACTCGTAGCCAGGACGTTGAGTCCCGACAACCTTAAGTCAATTCTACCGTGAATCTACCCGAAATAAAATGACCCAAGAGAGAAAACCTCCTTTGATACCATTTTGTCACGAACTAGGCCGGGTCGCCATCCGACCCAGCACTTGACCTGGTCCGCGACAAGGCCCGAAGGGCGTTCCCAATCCCCACGGGCTGGTACAAGTGCCTGGGTATCAAAACTAACATATGGGAATGATTTTACCCAAAATAAAAGACAGAAGAAAAACTAACCAGATAAATAAACTAAAATTAGAAATAGACAACCAAACGTGCCTTATGAGCAGGTTTAAAGTCTACAATTCGAACCAATAACTAAAAAGAAAAGACAACAGCGGAAACTAAAACCCATACTCAAACCTCCCGGAAAAATAGAGGCCACATCAACACCACTCCGCATGAAAATACCAATTGCAACCCGAACCACCATCACTGAGCACGAAGTCACAACCTAGAAAGCAGAAGAAACAGAATCTACATACACCCAAGGGTGTTTGTAGGGTGTGAGCTAAAAGCCCAGTAGGGTTCCACTGAGAAAATGTTCCACCCATAATTATTAAAATACAAATACATTTGCTGTAACACCCCAAGATTTCATAGTATGTACTTCTTCAAAACAATTCGATAACTTGCACTACATGTAACACCGAGTTCAAGCGCACCATGACTTACCAAACACGCCGTTCAAAAGAGTTTATGAATAATATTGACTAAATTTCGAACCTTATATAATCCTTATAATTTTAGAATCCATATTATGATTTTCTTAGATATAATGTAAGAACAAATTCCTTTTTTTAGATAAAAGAAGTATTTTTTAAAAATTCACTTTTACCAACTTTAATAGTGAACCCTTTTTAAATCCAATATTTTAAACTTTTATATATTCAATTTGACTAAATAAATTTATTCATTCGAATGGGGACATAAAACAATTTACAATGTAACACCCCAAACTTCCACGGTACGCTTCTCTTTGAATAATACAGTAGCGTGTGTTGTACGCAACTTCGAGTTCTAACACACACTACAACCAATCAAACTAGCCGTAATGAATAGTAATACATAATTTTTAAAATTTTATAAATTTTATCTCTCAAAATGGACTTCATTTTGGGATTCGGAATACTGAATTTAGACTAGGGTGAAATTTTGGTACTTTTCGGATAACTTTTATATTTTGATTAATAGTGAAAATTACTAAATTTTAATTAAAAACAACTTTTTGAATCAAAATAATTGGTAGTGATAAATTATGAAATTGAGTGGATTTAAAGTATATTTAGAATATATTTCTACCATTTAATACAATTTTGTTCCTTGGAAAAAATTTCACAATTAAACCGAACATAAATAAGTGTCAATCTCTTGATAGTTATTATCTCTTAAAAACACGCTTTGTGTTTTAACAACGGGAATTAATTTTAAATTAATTTCTTCCACTACTGTGTTTTGAATTTGAAAAAATAGATTCCATATTTGGAATCAGGATGTTCAAATTGTTTAAAAAGGTAACTTTTATTTTTAGTCATTTTGAATTATTACTTCAGTAAATATTTTATTTACCATGGTTAAAGGGTAAATCTGGTAAACAAGGGTTAAAAAATAATATTATAATAATACAAAATTACCCTAAAACGTGTCCAAACCTTATTGGTTGATACATGTCCGACCATGGGCATCTTTGGGTCGATTTTGGGACCCCATGGAGCCACTTGTAAGTGATAGGGACACTTTATTTTAATTAAGTTAAAATGAATACAAAAATTACACAAGAATATATCTTTTAGTAAAACAATTTTTACATGGGGATATATATGTTGTATTTTCAACTATAAATATTCATTATAAAGCTAAAACAATTTAATACATAATCGTATTTTATTTATAATTTTTAGACATTAAATAATTTATTTTATTTATGACACAATGGTGATGTAGTAATTACCATAATATTGAAAAATTAGAATAAGTGATATTATAAATACCCAAATAAATTTAATTTGAGACTTTTTATAAATACCAATAATTTTTTAGGTTACTATGGAATGTTGGGATTGATTTAATAAACCTTTTTGGAAGTAATAATTCTGTTATGAGTTTTAAAAAATCAATTATTGAATAGTGTCAAAATTGACATAAAAGAGTTTTTAAAACAAATATTATATTATCAATTGATATTAAATTCCTAAAAATATAAGGTTCATCCAAGAGACTTATATAATGATATTTTTATCATTAATGGACCACTTTGGGGTCGCTTGGATGTATATAGTATGTTCATTAACCATATAATATGAAAATATAAAGAGACATTGTAAAAGTGAAACTAATTAACTAAGAGTTAATACTTAAAGATAAGGTTAATATAGTGACCCAAACCTATCTAAATTCCATTTTTTTAGTGGTTTTCGACCCATACCCACCTTAAACTTTAAATAATACACTTTTTATCCATTAGAAACCGAATATGAATTTATTATAAAATAATATTTCTAGCTTTTCCAAAGGTTCCCCTCACCCCTCTAATAAAAGATAACTCCCACTTCTCACTAATTCACACATTAAATGCCTTTTGGTTTTGCCAAACCCTGACCAAATACTCTCTCAACTTCCATAGATTCATCCTAGAGGCCTTCCTTTAGTCATAAATCCAACCAAATGAGCCCTTTTGATCAAATAAAAAGGAAGAACCCGAAGAAGAGGTATTGATTTCACCACCCTTTTTCAAGTTCCTTTCTTCTTCCACTTCTTATTTCTTTGATATTACCATTATAAAATAATAACTCCAGTATATTATATATAAATTGATGTCATTATAAACATGGTACAACCATATTTCAGTATTCTATCCATCCTTTGAATGACATGTCACCATACGTGCGTACGTATGACTTACCGTCTTCACGTCGTGGTGTAATTGTTATAAAAAAATTAATATTTGGATGGGTATAATAATGAACTGTAATTCATGTAAATAATAAATATAACATGATAATTATTCTGTATATATTATATAACATCAAATTATATATTATTTTATTATCAAGAGAATGATATTGTCGCTCGTGCGTACGTACGGACTACCGTCTCCTCGAACGCGATGAGATTCATTCTCCATCATATCAATTCAAGTATAATTATCATTTTCTGATTTAAAAATAATGTTTAAGGACTTGATATCATTTTGGATATGAATAAGATACAACCTATCCATGACAACCACGGCTTACGTAACAAAACATATAAAAGAAAACGAGTAAGTTAACACCCAAAACGACAATAATACTAAGATATTATTAACAAAGAAATTCTAAAAGATCATAAATGATATCATATTATTGCATATGATTCTTGTATAATTTAATAACAATTATTTCAACATTATAAAGGAGGTTAACCTACCCCCAACCATGAAAAATTACAAGGTAAGGGTTTATTTCGCAATCTCTTTATTATTCGAGGTTGTTTATATGTAATTATGTACTGGGATCTCTTTATCATCCACATCCATGTTCGTTAAAAATGTATTTAAAAACATTTTTACTATTTACTAGACAATGGGTAAAATTCATTTTTACCCTTATGTGTTTTGAAAGGAATCTTTCCATCATTTTCCAAACAAGGTACTTTTTATCCTTTTCGAAATATTTAAGGTAAGAATGTCTTTTTAAACTTATATGGCGGGTGCGGTTATTTTCCACCGTTATAAAATCACTGAAGCTTCCCTTACAAGCTTATAATAATATTTTAAAATTAAATGTTTTATTTTATAATTATGTGACTTTTAAATGATTTCAAAATGAATATTTTAAGAATTTGTGAAAGGTACTCTTTATCAAGATCATAATTTTAAATGTTTTAAAGATTTATTTTCTAGATCCTTTTAATTAATGTCCATGTTTTCAAAATGATTTTAAGGATTTATTTATATGGACATGAATGTTTTGAAGTGATATTTCTTTTAAAAAGTTTCAAAGTGGTATGGGAAACTTTGATTCAAAAATCTCTTCTAAATTACTTCCTTTATAAATGTGTGACTTTTCAATGATTTTGAGAAAAGAGATATTTCTCTCAAATAGTTTTGATTTCATCTTTGTCAACATCCTTTGATGGATTTTAAGCTTATTTGAAGTTTATTTATTATGATACAAAACTTTTGTATTGTATTGAAGTTTTTGTGATATGTTTTACTGTGGATGTCTTATTTTTTATACCATTCATGGTTTATGGAGAAAGTATTGACATTTCATATGCTAGTTTTAATAAGAATGTTTATGTTATGTTTAAACCTTTTCATATGGGAATGCATTGGACTTCGTAAGGGACGGGAAGATCTCGCTATAGCTCCTTGATGCATCGGTAGGTCTCATGAGACAAACTAGTGTCTTGGAAGAAGGCCTTGACAAAATCTTATTTGTAGTCTTGGCATGAGGCCTTGGCTATGTGCTTATGATAGTCTGGCATTATGGATTCCATCATTATGAAAGTGGTTATTGATATTTCTAGTGATTATTAGATTAGTATAATATCCATGTGAATAAGTAAATGGAATTATTTCATTTTATTTTTGCCATACTATGTTGAAGTTTTAGTTTAAAAGGCTTTTTTTTAATTATACATTGCCTTAAATGTTTATGATTATTTATGAAAGTTTCTGTTGTATTGCTTACCCTTACGGAGTGTTTGAGCTCACCCCTATCTATGTTTTATTTTTTTTCCAGGATTCCAAGAAGTATATTGTGAATGATATGCAGGGTTAAGGCAAGGGAATAATGAAATTCATAAAGGATTATTTATTTCATTTTGTATGTTATGAAGTGTAATGTAATATTCATGTATGTAATCTATTTTTCAAGACTACTAAACTAATCAGTCCTTTGGGACTTGATTACTTGTAATCATGCCAATATATTAAAATTATGCCCCGACTTTGGGTAACTGGGGTCGGGGTGTTACATTTTCAATTTAGCAGAGTAAAAATAAATAAGTGCTTAAAGAATTTTAATGAAAACAGTTTTTAAGGGGAAACTTCTCTAAAAGAAAAACAACTTAAATTAACATACACACACATAAACACACTCACACACGCACAGACACACACACACACAGAGATGCACGCACGCACGTACACATGCACACTCACTTTTCTTAGTAATCCCAACGTCACACCGTGTGCCGACGGGGAGCAGTAAGTAAAGGAAGAGCACAATAAATGGGAGAGACCCTAAAGATACTAGCGAGAAATGGGACCCTAGAACCTCACGTCTTGGTGAACCTTATCATACATTCCCGTGCATGAGCCACTGGTAGGGAAACACCTACAACCATAGTTGTCTCCAGTCATCATCCAAGGTTTAGTTTGTGTTGTAAGCGTCAATCCCGCTAAGTGAAACTGGGTCGAGGCCACTCCCGTATCCTTAGCACGCTAGTCTAGTCTGCCCATCTAGTACCCAGAATTCCCGTTTGTGCTCCAGTAATTCAAAGTTCATGCCACATGTCATCATCATACACTTAAACCCAATAAGATACTACACACGCCAAAACAACCATTTGCACACACAAAAACCATTTTAAATAATACACTCGCTAAAAGCATTTTCAAAACATGCTTCACACTATTGATATAATCTAATAAACCACTTAAAAAGTTTATAAAACAACGAAAAATGAGTGTCACATGGTTTTACACACACAAAGGTAACCACTTAAAAATCCAAAACACATCCCAACATCGCACGCACTCAAATACAATAAAAAGTGTGACCTACACTACTAAAAGGTTTGATGGAAAACCCTTACACCATATGAAAAACCCCATATCTAAACTACATAGTTTAACATGCAAAAATGAAAGCTTATAAATCAATTTAGATGAAATCGCTTAACGTTAACCACTAAGCTCACACAAAAACTTCTTTTACAACCAAATGCACCTGATGCCATGTAAAAAAAAGAGTTCGCATCACTTACACGACTTAATAGGATAACCGCACAATTCAAAATTCACTAATAGAGCTCTCAGTAGAAAACACCCAATAATATGAAAAATATACTAAACAATTTCAATGAAAATCAAACCTCAAATAAATCATAATTCGAACAACAAAAATTAATTAAAAAATATGACAAACAAAATAAACATTGCAAATTAATTCATCGGATAATAATTAGATGGGGATTCACTTACCTTTGACGCTGAAATTCCCACAAATGAGTGCGAAACTTCAATCACACCACGAACGCACCGCACAAAGATCAATTGAACCCTAAAACAAGAATTCAGACCAAAATAAATAAAAAATAACCCCTAAATTGGACCATAAACCTGCTGAACAAAACAATATGACCTCAAAAAAAGAAAAGGAAAAAGAATGAGGAAGCGGGCTTAACCCATGGAGGTTTCAGCCATGGAGGACAGACCGGCAGGGGGGGCATCGGGTTCGCCGGACCAGGTGAGGGAGACGGAGGCTGAGGGAGAGGATAAGTCAAGGGGGCTAGCTGCTGGGGTTTGTCGAGCAGGATGAAGGAGGGTAGCGTAGTGGGGTTCGGTGCGAGGAAAAATGGGCAACATGCTGGAGTTAGCCGGTGCGAGGTGTCTCTGGAGAGGGATATAAAGCGGCGGTCAGGGGCATCAGCAGGACGGAGCGGCCTGGAGGAGCAGGAGGTCGGCTGGAAAAAAGGGCACATGTTGGTCCGTGCAGTAGCTTGAGCTGAAGAGGGGTCGAGGGGGTGGCATGAGGTGGTGTGAGGAGGGCCGGGACGACGGCTCAGGCTCGCCGGAAGGGTGTACAGTGCTAGAGGGGAGTGGCGCCAGAGGAGGTGTCATCCAGGGAGGGGGCAGTGCGAGAAGAACCTTAGAAGGGGGTGGCTTCGACGGAAAAAAAAGAAACAGGTATGGGGGGGGCTAGGTCTCCACGCTACAAAGAAGAAAAAAACAAATAAATAAAGAAAAGAAAAATAAATAAATAAATAAATAAAAGAAAACCAAAACAAATAGTAATAATAATTATAATACTATTGATAATAATTAACATAATAATAATAACAATAATTGGAATAATAATAATAATAATAATTTATATTTTCATTATAATTAAAACTATTCTTTAAACTTCGTTTGATTATTTTTATTTTTAAAGAATCAGGAAACTACGCGGTTACCCAGCCCGGCCCTTAAAAATTTTTCATAGAATGATACTGATGATAATAATAAACTTAATAAAATTATCATCTTTAAAACCTTTTAATTTCAATCTTACATTGATCATTTCACTTAATTAATTTATTAATTAATTTAATTAATCACGCATCGGGCAGGTCGTGCGGTTAACTGGGCGAGGTCGCTAGATGACCCCGGAGAGGCCGTGCGGCTTCGACCATGGTGCGCTAGACGCAACCAAGGGAAAAACATCCGTTTTTAAATAACAAGTCAAAAAAAAATTAATTCGAGCCACAACCCGAGACACCTGATTCCCAATAAAAACAATAAAATAAACAATATAAAAAGGAAGAATGTGACATTATAATCCATTAAATATGAAATATAAATAAAATTAGTGTTCATGGGTACGTGCGGCTTACTGTCTCCATGAAAGATGCATTTTATTTCTTATCTCCAAAAGTTATGTACTATTATAAATACATATATATACTTGATATATTAGTTATATATGATATCTAAATAAATAATATCATTCTGGTGATAATGAAATTTCCACCACCTAGATAATTTTAAATTATAACAAGGTCATTTTTAACTCAAGTTTCGTACGTCAAGAAAATGTCTGATATGAACTCAAATAATTTACTAATTGTTATAGAAAGGTAATAATTGATATAAAAGGAATAATAAAAATGAATAGGGTTCTTTTGAAAGTAAAAAAATTAACTTTAATTTATTGTTGAGGAGATTAAGGAACGATCGAGTCAATTTAGACACGAGGTAAGGGACATCATCTCAATCTCCTTTCATTGAGACATGTTTTGTTTTATACATGATAATATTTTATATGCTCTATAAACACAATTGACTTTTAATTTCATTTAAAGGGTAGATTTTTTCTATGAGGCGTTTTACTAAATGAAAAAAGTAATGTTTCTTTTTAACATAAGCAGTGATAATAACCTTTTCCACCCCTGCAAGTATTATTTGATCTCTGGCTTCTTTAACAAGCTGAAATGTTTTATAAATTAAAATAAATACCATATAATCTTTTACCAGTTTTGGTATTAAAAATGGTTTTAATAATTTATTTTTTGTTTCAATATATTTAAATGATATATTGTGATTGATATGTGTAAATGTTGTCTTTCCTTTAAATGTTTTTACTTTTATGAATATTTTATGGTTATTGGGAAGTGTTTATGTATACAGGTGGTCCCATAATAAACCTATGGCGGGTGAGCCTAAAATAGATCTCTAATGAATTGAGTAATGTGATGGAGATAAAATTGAATGTTTCTCCAAATATATTTAGGGAATATACTATTATGGTTATTCAAAATGTAACTACCTACGTAGCTATGACAGACACAACATAAATATGTTATGTGTTCCACAAGTTACTTTTATGATTTAGGATTTCTATGTATGTTTCCTAAATCATATGATTTCATAAGGTATGATAAAGAGATTATGTTATGTATATATTGATGATCTAATGCTTTCATTCTTTTTTTATAACCATAACTGAGATTTTTATTCTCATCCCAACTTTTGAAATTTTTTTGACAGGACATAAAGATGAATAGGGTCAAGGATATGATCAAGGGAATGCCATATTGTCTAAAACATGGAACTAGAAATGACTCATTTTATCAAGAGATTTATTATATAAAAAACTAGAAACTAAGTATAATTGTCTACTTTGTAGTTTTTGAGATGTAATGAAATAGTTATGGCCTAATTCTCTAAAACACTGAACTTTAAAAGATCCTCAATGTGAATTATTCATTTAATTTAAGATTATTTATTTTTTTAAGGCCAGGTAATTATAGTTGTTATCAGAGGTCAGTTTAGACAAATTTAGGAGTTAGAATATTATTAAATTAATATCCATAAATTAATTTATGGTAATATTAAAATGATAATGCATTTAAATATTTCCATGCTACTTCACCTAATATATTTCTGTGTTTAGAATGGTTTTCCACAGAGGAAAAAGGGAATCTATGATGGGACGACATTAGGAGGAAGGCAACCTTTCAAATCAGCAACCTGAGATGGTTGGAATTGGAACATAATAGTTTGTAGTAGTGGTGGAACAATTGACTCAGGATATAAATGGTTGTGGTATCCATACACAACATCATCCAAATCTACAATAGATAAACATGTCAGTAATAGATCATTTCAGGAGGCACCATCCCTAAAAATGCAGAGGATTATCTGACCCTGTGCTAGCTAAAGTGTTGATTAAAGCATTAGAAAAGACTTTTTATGCCTTGGGGTGTTTAGAACATCAAAAGGATAGATTCACTGTTTACCGTTTTGAAGGTGAAGCTATTCAGTGGTGGTTAATGGTGAAAAATACCAGGGATAATGAGGAAATTGATGCACTTGATTGGGATGAATTCAAAGGTATGTTTTTGAGAAATATTTTTCTATGGTGTTACGTCTTAGGATGGAAAATTAATTCCTGGGATTGAGGTAGGAGTTTGACACAGTGGCTACTAATGATGTAAAATTTAATCGACTAGCAAGGTATGCTCCAACTTTCATACGAGATCTTGATAGTAAAATAAACGGTTTTTACTTAGGATTAAAGCAAATGTATCAAATATATTTAGCTTTTTGTGAGTTCAAAAGTTATGTAAAATTTGTTCAATGTGCGGATAAGGAGGAAATATATTTTTCTAATGATCAGGTATTATTTGAAAAATTATAGAATAAGAGGTCAATGTGGCATACGAAAGGGAAAAACTCTTCAAAAAAAATCTGATTGTAAAAAATATAAGTTTACAGTTTCTGAAAATTGTGGTAAAAAACATGCTGGAGAATTTCATTTGAATTCTACTAGGTGCTACTTATGTGAAAAAATGGGACATAAGGCTCATAATTGCACTGAACAAGATCATGGTAATGGTAAGAAAAAATATGATTTAATGTTAGAAAAATGTTTTAAGTGCAATGAAATGGTTTATTATGAAAATGAGTGTTCAACAAAGAACTCAACTGGGGGAAAGCATCCATACTACAACATAAAGGGGTGGTGAAATCCTTTTTAACTACTTCAGTAGATGTTGGGCCATCAATTGAAGTAGTATTAGGTACACTATTTTTTAGTTAAGATTATGACAATGTGTTTTTTGGATTCTTGGTCTACACTGTCTTCCATTTCTGAGAAGTTTCCTAGTTAATTGAGAATTCCATATCAAGATATGAATCCTGAAATTTTGATAGAAACACTTGGAGGGAATGTTGAGAAAAAAAGAAATTATAAGAACATTCTTGACCTTGTGTGTGGAAAGAATCTACCTACAAACTTAATTGTTTTGCCTTTAGTAAGGTTGTATGTTTTTTTGGGTATGGATTGGATTTCTGTTTACCAATCTAATATTCACTATAGAGATAAAAAGTCTTTTTTTTCTGAAAGATTTTCAGTTTGTGTAAAAAAATGAACTCTTACTTTTGATAACATATTAGGAAGCTAATAAACTAGTAAAAGATAGAAATGAATAATACCTTGTTCATATTGTTGATAACAAAGTAATAGTTCAGATTAATGATGTACTAGTTGTAAATGAGGACCTTGCTATTTTTTTATGAGTATCCTGGTATAATACATGATCGGGAAGTTGAATTTACTTTTTACATAGTTCTTGATGCTAAGCCAATTTCAAAACACCCATATCAAATGACTCAAATTTAACTATTAGAGTTAATGAAGCAATTATAGGAGTTATTAGATAAAGGTTTCATTTGACCTAGCACATCACCATGGGGTGATCCTATCTTTGTTTTTATAAAGAAATATGGTTCAATTAGACATCTCATTGATTATATATAATTGAATTACAACACTATTAAGAAAAATTACCTTTTTCCTCATATTGATGATTTGTTTGATCTGCTCCAGGGACCTTAGTATTTTTTAAAGATTGACATGAGTTTTTGGTACCATCAGTTGAAAGTAAAGTAATAAGACATTCTGAAGACCGCATTTCATTCTAGATATGTCCATTATAAATTTTAATTATGCCTTTTGGGTTAACCAATGAACCTATTGTATTTATGGATCTTATGAATAGAATTTTCTGTGATATTTTGGATAAGTTTGTGGTTTTATCATTGATGATATTTTGGTTTATTCTATAAGTAAGAGGAGAATGAAATACATTTAAGCGTTGTCTTGAAAACCATAAATGAAAAGGAACTATATGAGAAATTTATAAAGTGTGAGTTTTGGTTACAAAAAAAAATCTTTTCTGGGTCACATTAGTTAAACAAATTGCATAACAATTTATCCTACTAAAACAAAAAAATTTGAAGAATGGCCAAGACACACAAATATAACTGAGATTCATATTTTTATTATATTAGTGCATCATTACCATAGGTTTGTTGAATTTTTTTCATGGTTATATATCCCAATAACTAGGTTAACTCGAAAAGGTGTTAAGTTCATCTACACAAAAGAATGTGATGATTTTTTTCAACAATTGAAAAGAATCTTGGTGAATGCTCTAGTTTTGGAACTACCATCCAGAAATGGTGAGTTTTTTATATACAGTTATGGTTCATTGAAAATACATTGTCGTATCCATATTCAGAATGATAAGGTTACTTATTATTCTTCACTTCAGTTGAAACATCATGAGTTAAATTATCCTACACATGATTTTGAATTATCTACAGTTTTTTTTTCTTTAAAAATTTGGGCACAGCATTTGTATGGAGTAATATTTGAAATATATACTGATCAAAATAGTTTTAATTATATATTCACTCAAAATGAATTGAACATGAGACAGTGGATATGACTAAAATTAACCACGACTTATTATTGCACAAATCATTACCATGCAGTATGAAAATCTATACTAAAATTTTATTCAGTGCCTAAAAACATCTGATGGATTTTCCAAAATTTTTATGTAAACCTGAGATCACGATCAGATACAATAGAGAGGGGAACACCATGCCACCTGGCTATCACTTTAACATACAATAGAGAAAGTTGATCAAGAGAAAAATTATCCTGAATCGGAAGGAAAGGAGAATATTTAGTCAATCGATCAACAATAACCCATATTTCATTATTACCTTGAGATGTCTTTGGTAATCCCAAAATGAAGTCCATGGATATATTTTTCCATTTCCACACTGGAACTGGTAATGACTGAAGCATCCCTTTTGGTAACCGTCACTCTACTTTAACCTATTGAAAAGTCAAACACTTCAATGTAATATCTACAATATCTCTTTTCATTCCATCTCACTGGTAATTCTCATGAAGATCTTGGGAATATATTATGATGGGTATTAAAAATGTAACTCCCTACTTAGTTGTTAAATCTACAACAAATGTATGTTATGTATGCAACAAGTTACATTATTAATTTATGATTTCAATGTATATTTCAAAAATATTATGATTTCATGAGGTATGTTAAAGAGATTATGTTATGTATTTATTGGTGATCTAATGTTTGTTTTTAATTGTTTTATGACCCTTAATTTTTCTTTTTATACTCATCCCATGTTTTCGAAATTATTTTTACATGACTTAAAGATGAATAGTGTCATGGATGGGACTATGGAAAATTCATGCTGTCTAAAGCATAAAACTAGATATGAATCTTTTTTTCAAGAGTCTTATTTTATGAAAATAATTGAAACTGAGTAGAATTTTCTACTTTTTAATTTTTTAGATGTGATGTAATAGTTATGGACTAATACTCTAAAACTCTAAATATGAAAAGATATTCAATGTTAATTATACATTTAATTGAAGATTATGTAATGTTTTAATTCAAGGTCCTTATAGTGTTCCATTTTAAGTGCATATATATATATATATCTCTTTTATCCTTTGTTAGTATCTTCCCTCACATGAATCCAATTTTATTTTTATTGGTTATCACCAAATTTTTGCTCTCCCATCCTATATATCCGCTTTTTTCCCCTTTAAATTTTTTCTTATCACACAATGTGGTCAAAGTGGACAAAACCTATGTGATTATTTACTTTTCCACATTAATTTTATGATGTTTGGTTATGAGTCATATTCTATTGGTCCTCTTCATTTTATAAAAATTTCCATTTTATCCTGAGAAGTCATAAGTATGTGTTTCTATGAAATATTTTCTTTTTGGAAAATCATTTGATTAATGATATTTTTGACCACTTTTCCATTAAATATTTTATTTATATTCGTACTATATTATGTTTTTAAAAGGAAAAACCCCTTATTTGGGTTCCAATTTTGACATAAAATGGTAACTCAGTTGTATTTAAAAAATTATACACATAAAATATTTCAGTCATGCACTCAATGAGTTTGAAAAAAAATTAAGAGTGATTTTATTTAAAATTGATAACTATGTTGGTGTTTCGAATTCAAAATGGGGTATAAGTTATTCTGATTCTTAATAACACATGAACTTGTATAACTCTTTATATTTGATAGTATTTTTTGAATAGATTAAATGGATATTAAAATTTAGTGCTCATTATTTATGTTCTTGTGATATTTATGTGTTTTATTAGTTTATCTAAATATAAATGATATTTTATTCATTATGTTTTCTTATATAAACTGTATTGTATATACTAAATTAATTCCTAACTTTTATTTTCATTTTAAGGATATTTATAATTTTTTAGATCATTTTTAGGGAAGGATTCTATGTCTTAAATTATACAATGTAACAGAATATTACAATAGAAAAAAATGTATTATCTTTATTTACATATGAAATGTCTATAGTATTGATATATGTTCAATGTACTCTTGGTGATCTTATGAATGGAATTTCATAGTATATAAGTAATATGAAACCATGATAACATAGGTGGGAATAGGTACTTATACCCACCCTAGTTTAAAGGGACTTTCCTTTCTATGGAATTCAACAATCTGTTTCAGACCCGGGCACCCCCATGTAACTTTAATACATAAAAATATTTAGGTTCTTATTATTTTGACATTTATAGGTGTTCCTGAGTTTTTTGGTTTATTAATAGATGTTCCCTAGAGATTAAATATAAGTATGTATCATGAAAGATTATAGACTTAGGGGACCATGTCACAGAATGTAGCCATTCCATTCCAAATGTTTTAAAAAAAATTATGGACGCTCCATAGAGAAGATGATTCACAGAAGTGGTTGTTCCATAGATGTGTCTATAAGTTTCATTGAGGATAATAATATATTGGGAATGGTAATACACCATATTATTAATTTGGGGTGGTTCAATTGCATCATGGATTTGAGAAACTATTTTATTGGATCCTATGGATCTAGGCCATTCATTATACACCATATAATTTGATGATACACTATGTTGTATATTTTTTTGTTAAAAATAGAAGGACCCCTAATATTTTAAGGTGGGATTTTTTTTAGCATAAATATTGGGGGCCTTATTAGTTGTTGTATTTATAATGGAGATGGGGTGAGACCTTTTTTGGGGTGTTGAGAATATCGAGATTGTTTTTCTAATGGATCCATGTTGTGGGTTGGGGCTCCTCCATGGTGGTAACCTAATGAGGGGATTTATACATCATGTTGGGATTGTTTTAATATATTGGATATATAGTGGTGGGTTCTACATCATTAGTGATTGGGTTAAACTCTATTTTTTTACTTACCAAAATTAAATTTTTAGAATTTATAATTTCCCCAAATTAGGTTTTTTAGAGTTTACCACTTTCCTCAACATCTTTCTCACAAGTCGGACATAGGGAGGTCATTGGAGTTCTTCCCTCTTTCTCTTACTCAACTATTTTACTCTTTGATACTTTATATCAACTTCACTTTATCTACTAAGGTTAGTTTCTCCCTTATCATTCACCACTCTTAACCTTCTATGCCCCCTCATTCTTCGGTTTCTCCCACGAACCAGAATTGTTCTAAGGTATGGCATTAGTTTTTTGGTGGTTTTTCATCAGATTTATTTTGGTACTTGGGGTTTGAGGAAGGTGTATTATAACTTTTTTTAGATTCTTCATTAATGGTGACATGTTTCATTTTGTTTATTTTTATATAAACATAATTTGTTTATGTAATTACATTATATTACATTACAAAATTGAGTGTTTTTAAATTCATTACATTCAAAATGATAACTATATACATAACTGATGAGGTTCTTGATGAATTTTTTTAATGATTTCTATAAATGGAATAAATACTTATCAAATTCCTACTATTTCATAAAATTTATGTGTTTATATTTCAATATTATTTACATGTTTCCAAATGGTGTTAAAATTTGGTTGATTATTAAAGAGTATTTTTGTTTTAAATTGTTGATATATTTTAAATAGTTGTGTTGGGGAATATTTAATATTGTTAATCCATTTTAATATTTTAGTGTTTAAAAAAAATGAAATGACAAATATGATATTTCAAATGGAATGTCATTACTAGTTGAAATCAATAAATTTAAAAATGGGTTTTATTAAATAGGGATATAATGTTTAAAAATTATAATCATTTTTTAAATGTATTGTCTAATACATTATTTAAAAAATATTTTGAATTATGATTACCTTCATTGTTGATACACATAGTTTATATATATTTTTATGTGTATTTTCAAACTGATGTGAAAAAATAATAATATTTTTTATTTTTTCATCAAAATGGATGCATAATGTGAATTTTCATATGAGGGTTTATTTTTTACTAAGTTCCAAAAAAGGGTTTTGAATGAGATGATCTAGTTTCACTTAAGGGCCCATAAATATATTTATCCAAAAATAATTGCCTTTATCATTCACGTTTATGAATATTGTAAGATCTTGTGTTTTGAACCGGGTTAAAATTAAGAATGTTTCTTAAATTCATTTCTGGTTTATCAATGGGTCGTTATTTTTAAAAACGAGCTCTTTAATTTTATTCCGAGTGTTGGAACACCTAAAGATGTCGTTTTTTTAACTTTGATAGAATTGTTGAGGTAAAGGGGAAGTCACATGGGCGTCGCATGGTTTGTCTAACCGTGTGTAGTTGATGTTTTGAAGCAGTAGCTTCTACATAGTTGTCGCACGGTTAGGAGAGACCGTGCGATGAGTCCGTGTGAGAGGAATGGTTGTGGCAGAAGCTAACGCACAGTTAGCGCATGGTTTTTGTAACCGTTCGAGAAAACCGTGTGGGCACTTAAATGAGATCCTTAAATTGTGGATCTCACTCATTTTTTCATTTAGATGGATCTTTTAATCTCTTAAGCATCCATAAATTGGGATTACTCTCCCTTGAAGGTTGTAAAACCTCTCCCAAGTAGTTTAGAGGTAATTTGAAGGCTTCTCTTGGAGAATAAAAGCAGAATTATTGAGGTAGGTAGATGTTCTTCTTCATTCTTGTTCAGTTTCATAGATCTATGTAGATCTACATCTCCTCTTCACATAGTTTCTTAGATCTACGCCTGTTATGGGTAAATATAAGTGTGTGGACGAAAAGTATGATGAGATTTGGTCTTGGTCTTGCTGGGAGAAGTGATCTAATGCGGGTTCTTGAAGAATCAACCTGTTTCACTTGAGGGTTCTTCATTCATTGTGGTTTTCAAAAAAAACCCGAGGTAGGGTCCCAAATCATTAACAATTTATTTAATAATTATATATTCTTTAAATATATTAATAATGTGAGTTTCCTTGATTATAATATGTTGATGCATGACAGTTTTTATGTTATTAAGTAATGTCACGCACATGAGATAAATTAGGACTTGAACATGTGTTGATATTAATCATGGATTGTTATTGTAGTTAATGTGATATTATTAAACAATTGAATGATTTGAATGGTAAGAATGATTAATATGATAATTAATTGTAGAACTATTTATCAAGTCATTAGTTGGAATGAGATTGTGGCTTTTACTGATTATTTGGAATATTGAATATTTGGCATGTTCAGAATATAATTTGGAAGCTGGAAATAAATAATGGATTGATTAATTATTACATATTAAATGGTAAATAGTTAAAAAATTGATGATTGGTTAAAAAAATGGTCTAATTAAATAATTTTTGAATTAATTAATTTTTATGCATTAAATTAACATTGTGAATTGATTGTTTGTTACGATTGTTATCCAAGAGTACTTGATGTGTATTAGTCTTCCATGCCTCAAGTTGTCTTGTATGGAGTTGTTTGAAAATATGATATGTTGTGTGAGATGGTTTCTAAATATCTTGGCTTTATTCAGCACGTTTTATGATGATTTTGGGGTGGTAGTGTATTTTTAATGTCCTAGAAGAATCACTATTTGAGTGGACAAGTTTAGGCTTGTTAGAGAATTTGGTTAATTAAGTGTTGACTTATCTGAAGAGCGTTTGTTGTTGTTAAATAGTTGTTTAATTAATTTATAGATTGGTTTCGTCGTGTTAGACATGGCGTTCTACAACAATGATAGATGTATATGTACGATTGATAGATGGGTTATGAGATAGGGACTGATGATCCAAATACTCACGGGGTGCTAGACATTGCATTCTATACCCAGCTTGCAAGAAAATATTCTTTTATTGGATAGGGACTGATGCTCCAAATACCCATGGCTTATGAGACGTGTACTGATGCTCTGAATACCCATGAGGGTGATAGACATTATGTTCTATATCCATTAATTAACATTGGATTTTGGGTCCAATTTTTTGTGCATGAAATATTTAATGGCTAATGAAGGATGTTGTGACATGATGATTTGTGAATTGATTATGAGAAAGGGTTTAGAATTGTTAATGAATTGTATGAACCAATATTAGTGGATGGATCGAGGAGCGAATCACTATTTTAGTGGACTGTCTTAGATATAATATATGATATATTAGATTGAATAACTTATGACACATTATCCAAGCCAAAGAACAAGCTTGGATTCAATCATTACATTGATTACTTAGATGGTCTTTAGAGAAATCTGTGGTGAGTGACTTATATAGGGGATGTCGGGCATAGGCTGAATCTCAAGACTTTCATAATAATTTATGAGTAATTGATTAATGAAAAATCATTATGTAATGTTTATTGATTATGCATGATAGATGAATAGTACAAGTTCAAACACCAGCTGAGGGATGAAGCAGGTAATTGAGTATATAGTTACTTTGTACTACTTACTTATTTTTATGCATGCCTTCACGTGTATTAAATTATTTATTAAATATCTCGATTTGGGGTAGAAACTGGTGGTCCCGGCCTACTGATATTTATATCTCTCACCCTACTCGGGCCGCCATTGTACTGGGTATCCGAGTAGATTATATTTGGTTATAGGACTATGATGTTTGCATTTACTTAGAAGATATGAGTAGAGGACCGAGAAGTTTCTCGGAATGATCGAGGAGATCTCCCTTGAGGATTTGAGTAATTATTTATTTATTTCTGTATTGGAATATAAAGCATGTTGTTTTGTTCACTTTTTTCTAATTCTATATCATTATCATGTCATGCATGCATCTACTGTATAAATTGGTATTGGACACTCTTATAAAATGAGTATTATTTGTCTTCTGCTGTTTGTCATTTATGATTTACTACTTCCGCTATTGTTTGTTATCTACACTAATATATCGATGTGAAACTCTGATAAGAGGGTATAGTCTCCCCACCGACTATCCTTATACTCTTGTTGCTATTCGGCAGCCTCTAGCGTATGGGGAGACGTGCTTGAGGTCTTGTGGCGACCAGCCCGGCCACCGGTATAGTGGCGAGTTAGGTCAGGATGTTAGAAAGTGGTATCAAAGTTTTTGGTCTCTTTCTTTTCCATTTTCTTACTGTTTTGGGGTTGGTAGACAGGAGACTAAGAATGTTTTGTTGCTTGGGTTAATAGCCATGCTTGGGACTGATCACTTCATGTATGTGAAATAACCTTATGGCCGGGGATGGGAATTGATGTTAGTACTATTAGAGGTTATAGTTGATATGATTTCACATTGAGTGACTACTGTATTTTTCACTTTTTATTGATTTTGAGAATTCTAAAAAGAATAATTTTATTAGCCTGATATGGAAAGGAAGTTTCATACATGCATCATCTTAGTTTCTTAGAGATTCACATGTCATTAATATAACATGCCATGTAGTTGCATTAGTATAATGCCTGCTAATTTTTATTGTGTTCCTTCGGTGAAATGCCGCGTTTGACCTGTTTTAGAATCCTCTATAGATAGCATGTTATAGTGATAGATTTAACATCCTTGGGCTGTTATATTTCATACTACCTTAGTTATTATCATGTTTTGTTGTAGTGACATTCTTCTGTATTTTATCATGTTGTTGTGTTGCTACTTATGCTAACATGTTAGAGATGTTTTGATATGTGAAAGGGGTGCTAAAGTAAGAATGTTAAATAAATATTTATTGTGTGAAATGGGAGCTAAAATACAGCGATAAAGTGCATGGGATCCTTATCGATTGGTTGGTGGCCAACCATATAATTTGGACCATTATGTTGATTATGTTAATTTCTAAATTGACATTGGTACCGATTAATGAGCACCAATTTTCAATCCATGGAGTTTATGGGCGGTTCATGAGTAGGGAAATGACGACTCATATTAAATGTGATGACTTTATGACTTGTGAAATGCTTATAAATGTTAAAGTTGTTTAATGTTGATCTAAAATCAATTAGTTAGCTTCTAAAATGCAACTGGAACCAAGTAGGTCAGTTGGGTAATGTTTTTATGAGATAACATGTTTGAGTGTTTAGAATTTTAATACCCGTGTGTTTGCTTTTGTGATACTTCATAGAGAACCCAGGATGGTTAAAATGAGATCCTCGTAGGTCACCTTATCATCTTAAATGGAATTTATTTTGATAAGTTTCCTGAAAATGACGAGATGTCAACTAATGTAAATGTTTTCAAAAGGGAGTTTTATGAAACATTCCTATTTTTCCATGGGGTGTTTTGAATATGGTACTTTGATGTTTTGATTAAATTGTTTGATGATTAAAGATTAAAAGTGATTAAATATAAGAATCATGAAAATTGAACCTATTGTGGTGTCCACTGTTTAACACCCTCATGTAAAGGGTAGTTCGAACTTCTCTTGAGTATCCTTGGAATGGAAGCATGAGTACTTTCCGTAGGAGTTATTTTTTCCTTAGCAATGGACTTATGTTTGGCTTTTGAGCCTAGTGACTTGTTTGTAGTGACCTGGTTTAGGGTTGACACTTTTTCTTCGTAAGGGGATAACTTGTGGTCGGTAGAGCCCTCAGAACATAAATTCCTTTCTAGTGTTAGGGCTTTTCGCACTCTTTTGGAGTTTTTGGGTACCATTTTCCCGTGTAGGACTTCCAGTTTCCAATGACAGCCTTGTTCAAATAGGTGGTGATGTGTTTTTGGAAATTTTTGGGGTCTTGATCATCAAGTAATGCTCTTTGTCAGCTGGTTAGATGTTCCTTGGGCATGGTCGGTTGTTTTGTTTTTCGTTTGACACTTCCTTCTTAGTAATGGATGACTGGTTAAAGTGTCGTCCAGGAAAATGGTCATATGAGGAAAAATGACTCTGTAATAAGTAATTTTCAAACTTTTGGGTATGTTCCCTGGTCAAATCCATGTAGATTGAGTTGATCATTAATGAATCATTTTCATTTCGATACATGAAATAGTTTTCAAAAGACCCGGGTGTTTTGACACGCCTATCTTGTTGTTAATCTAGCGCACTAGTGAGCAGCTGATTTTTTCATGAGACTTCATGGAAAATATTAAGGTGGGTATTGCCTCTTTATTCATGATGAATGTGTAGGTAGGTGATGTCAACCTTTTATAGCATAGTTGTCCGGTAATGTTTTGATTGATCTTTTTCATGTCCTCGGTTTTCTATTAGTGTCCTCTTCATGACACGACGAGCATGTCCCCTATCTTGACCCCATCATGTTGACACTAAGATAGAATCTGTCATGTGAAATGATTCAGTTTAAATGTTGTTGGGATTATGGAGTAGTTTTTATTTTGGTAGTACGTGGGATGCGTTATTTCTTTGGGTTACTTGCTTATTTATTTTTAAGCACGGTTGTTTTTAAAATAGCCTTGAGATGTCTTGACTTGGAAAATTTAATAGATATTGGGTAAGAACTTCATTGTACTAGAGGATGGTTTTAGAATAGTTTTAAAGGAAAGTAGTCAGTTAAGGGGAAAAAGTGGATTTTGGGTCCATGGCATCTTTGAGAGAAGCATGAGAAACCTATTCCATTGTTTGATTGAGGTTAAACCTTTTTCGTTGACAAGGTCCTTCTTATAACCTAATATATAAGATCAGTTTCGATGTTTAAATATTAGAGTAATCTTTGGATCTAGATAAAAAGGCTTATCCATTAGTTTTGAGAAGGGTTAAAGGTGTGATTTGTGTTGGGAATGCAACACATCACTTCTAACGAGATTAAATGATCTTTCTAGGTTGGTTGTTTTATTATTGGTTTCTGATGGCTTCTCAGGGGCGAGTTGTTTTTAATGTGGGTATAATGTAAGATCCCGTGTTATTAACTGGGTTAAAATTATGAATGTTTCTGATTTTTTTTTGATTTATCAACGGTTCTTTCTTTTTAAAACAGAGCTCTGTAATTTTATTCTGAGTGTTGGAACACCTAAATATGTCGTTTTTTTGAACTTTGATAGAATTTTTGAGGTAAAGTGGATGTCGCACGGGCGGCTCACAATTTGTCTAACCGTGCACCCAAACCATGCATAGTTTAAGTTTTGAGGCAGTAGCTTCCGCATGGTTGGTGCATAGTTAGGAGAGACCGTACGATGAGGTCGTGCGAGAGAAGTTGCCGAGGAAGTAGCTAACGCATAGTTAGCGCACGGTTTGTCCAGCCGTGTGAGCAAACCATGCGGGCACTTAAATGGGATCCTTAAATTGTGGATCTCAATCGTTTTTTTCTTTAGATGGCTCATTTAAGATCCTAAGCGGGCATAACTCCGAATTACTCTCCCTTGAAGGTTGGAAAACCTTTACCAAGTGTATTGGAGGCAATATAAAGGCTTCTCTTGGCGAATCAAAGATGAATTCTTGAGGTAGGTAGATGATCTTCATCGTTCTTGTTTAGTTTATTTAGATCTACAAAGATCTATATCTCCTATTCTCATGGTTTCATATATCTACACCTGTTATGGGTAAATCTATGTGTTTAGATGACAATTATGATGAGTTTTGGTCTTGGTCTTGGTAAGAGAAGTGATCTAAGGAGGGTTCTTGAAGAATTAACCCGTTTCTCTTAATGGGTCTTCGTTCGTTGTGGTTTTCATCAAAACCCCAAGTTAGGGTCCCAAATCATTAGAAATTTATTTAATAATTATAGATTCTTTAAATATATTGAGAATGTGTGTTTCCTTGATTATGATATGTTGATGCATGGCACTTTTAATGTTATTAACTAATCCCACTCACATGAGATAAATGAGGACTAGAACATGTGTTGATTTTAAGCATTGATTTTTATTGTAGTTAAAGTGATATGATTAAAAAATTGAATGATTTGAATAAAAAGAATGATTAATAGGATAAATAATTGTATAATAATTTATCAAGTCACGAGTTGGAATGGGATTGTGGCTTTTACTTATTATTTGGAATATTGAATGTTTGACATGTTCGGAATATAATTTGGAAACTAGTAATAATTAATGGATGGATTAATTATTACATGTTAAATGGAAAATGGTTAACTAATTGATCATTTGGTTAAAAATATAAGGTCTAATTAATTAATTATTGAATTAATTAAGTTGTATTCATTAAATTGATATTGTGAATTTATTATTTGTTACGAATGTTATCCATGAATACATGATGCGTATTAGTCTTCTGTGCCTTATGTTGCCGTGGATGGAGTTGTTTGAAAATATGATATGTTATGTGAGATGGTTTCTAAATATATTGACTTTATTCAGCATGTTTTGTGATTATTATGGGGTGCTATTAGATTGTTAATGTCCAAAAAGAATCACTATTTGAGTGGACGGGTTCAGGCTTGTTAAGGAATTTGGTTAATTAAGTGTTGACTTATCTGAAGAGCATTTTGTGTTGTTAATTAGTTTTTGAATTAATTAAATGATTGGTTAGCGGTGTTAGACATGGAGTTCTACACCAATGACAGATTTATATGTATGATTTATAGATGGGTTGTGGTACGAGGACTGATTCTCCAAATACTCATGAGGTGCTAGACATGGCATTCCACACCTAGCTTGCAAGAAAATTTTCTTTTTTGGGACAGGGACTGATTCTCAAAATACCCATGTGTTGTGTGAGATGGATTGATGCTCTAAATACCCATGAGGGTGATAGACATGATGTTCTACATACATTAATTAACATTGGATTTTTGGTCCAATTGTTCATGCATGAAATGAGTTTATGGTCAATGAAGGCTGTTGTGACATGATGATTTGTGAATTGATTATGAGAAAGTGTTTAGAATTGTTAAGGAATTGAATGAACCACTATTAGTGGAAAAACCCAAGAGAGAATCACTATTTTAGTGGACGGTCTTAGACATAATATATGAATGATTAAATTGAATAAATTATGAGGCGTTATCTAAGGAAAAGCACAATCCTGGATTATGTCATTATGTTGATTACTTAGAAGGTCTGTAGAGAAATCTGTGGTGAGTGACTTATATTGGTGATGTTGGGTGTAGGATGAATCTCAAGACTTTCATAATAATATATGAGTAATTGATAAATGAAAAATGATTATGTATTGATTGTTGAGTATGCATGGAAAATGAATAGTTCAGTTTCAGACACCAACTGAGGGTTGAAGCATGTACTTGAGTATATATTTACTTTGTACTACTTGATTTATTTTATGCATGCCTTCAAGGGTTTTAAATTATTTATTAAATATATGGATTTCATGTAGACACCGGTGGTCCCGGCCTACTGAGATTTGTATCTCACACCCTACTCGGGTCGCCACTGCACTGGGTAACCGAGTAGATTCTATTTGGCTATAGGACTATTCTATTTGCATTTACTTGGGAGATAAGAGTAGAGGACTAAGAGGACGCTCGGTATGCTCAAGGAGATCGCCATTGGGGCTTTGAGTCATTATTTATTTATTTCTTTATTAGAATCTAAATCATGTTGTTTTGTTCATTGTTTTCTACATTTATATCATTAGCATGTCATGCATGCATCTGCTATATAATTTGGCGTTGGTCACTTTTATAAAATTATTATTATTTGTCTTCCACTGTTTGTAATTTATGAGTTACTACTTCTACTATTGTTTGTTATCTACATTAATATACTGATGTGAAACTCTGATAAGAGGGTATAGTCTCCCCACGGACTATCCATAGACTCTCATTGCTATTCGATAGCATCTGGCGTACGGGGAGACGTTCTTTAGGTCATGTGGTGACCAGCCCGACCACCAGTTTAGTGGTGAGTCGGGTCAGGATGTTACAAATATGAAGTTTCCCGTGAAATGAGACCCATTTTTGGATAATTTAGGGCATCCTGAAATATTACCTGATTTTATCCGCTAACTTTCAATTATATGACATCATAATAAAGATTATCTTTTATAATCAATTGATTTATTCATTAATGTTCTGCATATATTATTTTTCAGTTATGGTTTCATGTATACATTGAAACAAAATTTTCAACTGGTTTGAAATCTTCTAGTTTTTAGAGGAAAAATGATGTTTCTTTATATAGAGGCAATTGTTAAAAGATCAAGAAATGTTTGAAGAAATTATTTATTTAAATTAAAATTTTATAACATAATTTTCTAGGTTTTGAATGTTATTCCGAATTATAACTAATATTTATGGTATGATTAAAACTTTGTGGCTTTAGAATATTTGGTTATTGATTTCTTCTTACAATTACATAATATGGATTTTGATGGAATACGATACAAAATGATATTTGATTTCATTATGAATATTTTTATGAAAAAAATATTTTATAAAGAATGCTAATATATGAAGTTATTTATAATATTATGAAAATAAGTTCACAAAGTCATTGTTTAAATCCTATTAGGAATGGATTTTTCATAACTGGCATATACACATATGTTTGTGTGTGTGTTGATCTTATGTTGTCATTCAGTTTCCCAGTTTCTAATATAATTTATTGGGTGATTGATTAGTCTGGCGATAAAAATGTAAATATATGATGGCTGACCATGGCTTACATAGAGGTTTTCATTGGAACTATTCATTTTGAATCGAATTTTAGGGTGTTGTTTAGAAAATTTTATCCTGGTAAATATTTTATTTTTCACCCTCTGTGGGATACTATTGTTATACATTTATTTAATAATCCATTTACATATTGGAAAAATATATATTATATTTTTTATTCACGGTTAGGTTATTTATTTATTTCTAATAATTCATTATATTGATATATAAGTGTGAAATGACTCCCAGAGGTTTATTTTCATATCCTAGACACATAGTGCCAACTTATAAGAATATGGAAATCCCTTCTAGCCTTATGGATAGTCGGGTAAGGTAATAGTCTGACAAAATATTGGGAGGGTTCATTATTAAAATGTATTAGAACATATATTTCCTAATTTTTTCCTACGATTATGAAACTGACTCTTGTTATTAGGGGTTACAAAGTAGATTAAAACATATGAATTTATTCAATCGCAAGAGGTTTCTCCTGAGTGGGTTCTTGATTACCACCTTTTAGGATGATGCTTAAGTTTCCATGGGTAATAATGATTTAACATTATATATTGGTAATTCATTTTTTTATTTTTGATGATTTTTTGTCCATACCTATAATTTTGGTATCTCATAAAGGATGCATCTAGTTTCTAGATGATAATATAATTAAAATAATTGGCACAATGTCAACTCACACAGAAGATAACTGTGTAAGGTTTCATAGAATGATTAAGAAAACTAGTTTGAAGACATTACAAGATTTTTTTATGGTCCATAAATCAATGTGTCTAAGTCATGCATGGTCTGACATCTCTTTTTTCCTTGATGAGACTACCCAATATTGATGGCACATGATAAGGGTGTATTCAAAGAAATTTTTTTAGAGTGTTAATGAGGTAGACAAGAATTATGTTCAGATTTGAGGTGATCTTAGCTAATAAAGATATTATTAAAATGTTTTTTCTATAGAAAATTAAAATTTCATTAAAAAAAATCTTTTGAAATGAATCCACCTGGATTATTTATAAATGAAATTGGTATTCCTGAACTATTTTTGAAATTGAATGGATTTATAATGAAATATATAATGAATTTATAGCTATTAAATCCTACTGAATCAGATATTTGGAAAATATTTGAATCTAATAGAGTGTTTTCAAGATGGAACAGTTTTGAAATATAGTAAAATGTGATTTTTTTTATATGAATAGTGTAATTTTTAAAAAATTTAAATAAAAATGTCTTTTTAAACATATGGGGAGATTCTTTTCATTAAAATAATTTATTTTTTTATGTAATGTTAAATGTTTTTGAAATTCCCTTAGTGAATTGGGATATTCAAATAATATGTAACTGTTTTTATTGGTTTGGTTTCCTTCAAGGTACATGTAGTTGGGAAATTTGGTTTTTATTCCTAAAACTATGGGGTTTTTTTAAAATGAAATGTTTTTTTTTCATGTTTATTCCTTAAATATATTTTATTTAATTTTTAATCTCTCAATATGGGTTGGGAATTTTTTATTTTTTGTTATGAAATAGTAATGTGTTGGCGTTATATTTAATGTTCATTACAGTATTCATCCTAGAATGGTTTCTATGAGTGGATGTAAGAATGTATTTTTGGATAACCCCTGATGGTGAAACCTCCATTTGCATGACTGGTGTATTTTTAGCTATCATAACCTCCCAATATATGGATTGAGTAGTAGCTACCATGGTTCCATATTATTGGGTATTAATATATCTTCAATTCTTCAATAATTTCATTAGTTCCATTATCAACACACTATTTTGGTGGAGAATCCACTCCCAGTTTGAGATTTCATTTTGTGTGAACTAGTGGGGATTGTTTTTTATTTCTTTATGGCTATGTAGAGGATGTTCGAACAAAAACATCGGATTTGATGGGATTTCAATTATAGAAGCCTTAAGAATTAAATTCATGATTGTTGTGATCTCTTGATAATAGTTATGGGTGATCACTTGAGTAAATGTTAGTAGTTTCCTGTGGGGAAACAGTGGGATAGAATCATTGATTAGGACTACATTTCATTAGTGTTTAGTTTTGGCGATTTTTACTTAATGATATTATAGTTGTTTTATATTTTATCTGAACATAATTTTTTGTATCTTTTAGGTTCCATTGTGGACTACTCTTTTACGAGTGTTAGGTTTTTCTATGTATTCAAGACTCATTTCTTATTAACACTCATTTTTGTTTTCATATAACATTGTCCATGATATGTGGTTTGTTCATAGACAATGGAGAAATTTTATGGGTTCATGCAATGTTAGTGAGGATGTTTTGTAGGTTTCCAATTATACAATGAAAACTACCATATTGGTTTTTTCTCTCATGATCTATGTGTTTAGGTGTTACATGATTTTGGGTTAATGTTACCCAAAATGTATATTCAAGGTCCAACGTTAAAAAAATTCTATTCTATATTGATTAATTTTCATGATTTGTGTTTTTATCTTAAATTTTTATAATGTGTTGTTTTGGTGATCTGGTCTGGTGACCTTTTGAATGATTTTAGGGGTTGTTCTATATTATGGTATATTAAACTGGAATTCCTTTCAGTTTTCTATTATTGTTGTAATTATATTTCCTTTGTTAATTATTTAAAATATTATTATATATGGGATATTATTTTCACATGGATATTTTTATCCTTCTTTTAACAAATTTACATGAATTCAAAACACTAGGGAGACCTATCATAGATATTCATTTTCTAGGGATTCATACTTGATAGTTTTTGTTTTTGTTCATCCATGAAGTTGTAGTTTAATGTTTGAGTATTCATTAAATTTATTTTGAAGAGATATCAATTGATTGTTGTTTCATCTTCTTTGGAAAAAACAATAATTTTACGCCACCCTCCAATCAATATTACGGGTGTTGGAGTTCATGAATTGTATTTATTCTATCTATTTCAATAAATTTTATTAAGAAGAATGTGACACATTTGTGATAATTTTGATATCCCCATGTAATTGTGGTAATACCTAATATTTAATTTTGTTTTATTTTGATGATTTCTGGTTTTTATGACGTTTATTACATTTTTTGGATGTTTTCGGGAGATGATTGATAATTTAATAGCATCTCACAACTTATCCCTTAGAGAAAATTTTGTATCATTTACCCTTTTCTTTATTGAATTTATTGAATTGAAATATGGTTTCACTATGGATGAGGGGTATTTTTATGGTCTATTCTTTATATGTGTGTGTTCATATGTTTCATTTTGGAAAATCCTTCCAAGGGATGGGGATTGCATCATATAGGTTAGTTGGTATAGTTCATTTCCATCATGATATATAGAGATTATTCAATAATGAAATATACCTAAGTCCCCTAGGTTTTCCAATATAGCATATAAGGACATATATTTTCCATGGGTTTTTCATAAGGAAAACAGCTTCGTACACAAGGTGGAGATATAAATTTAGGTTTTAATGATGATTGGTGGGTTTGGTTATGCACATGTATAAAATATGGAGGTGGTGGGATCCATAAATTTGTGTAAGGAAAATCATGGGTCCTTGATGGAGGGGGATAAAAACTGTAGGATGAGGTTACGTTGTGTGAATCATTTTTGTGAGTGATGTTACACTACAGACCAAGATAGATACTTTAATGTGGGTACTAAGGGTAGGGATCATGGATTTCAAGGTAGGGGTTTTATTGAAAAATTTTCCTACCATATTTAAAATTATTTGAATATCCATTTTCCCTCATTAGATTTTTTTTGTTCACCACTTTCATCTACCTCCCTCTCACACACTTTTATGTTACAAAAAACCTGGATCATTATCTACCATGAAAAAGAATGAGTTATACAATAATTTTTGTAGTTCATAATTAAAAATAATAAATGGTTGGTATAATAACATAGAATTTTAAATCCCATGAAATTCCTTAGTAATATAGTCCAATGTATTCTTTGGAAATTTTTTCACAACATAAAATGAAATATGTGTTGAATGTAACATAAGTCTTAAATAATTTAAATTGATGTGTAAAACCCAACTTATAGATTAGGTATGAATTCCATCAAAACTATTGAATGAAAAGGTATCAATTTTATATTTAAATACAATGATTGAAATTTATTTGATTATATAAAATCTAAAATAGTTATTATATACACCAAATAAATGAAATATGAGTCATAATCTTAAAAATGTCTCAATGAGATGAATTTTAGATAGAAAACAATCACCTCTTGTTTTGAATTACTACAACATATGTTACCCACATATATGACAAACATAAAAAAATTAACCATTTACATCAGAACGTTAATTTTATAAATTCGAATTTCTTATATTTATATATATAAATTCTCTATATGAATTATAGTTAGTTTTATATCATATTTTAAAGCAATAATAGTTCATGGTTTTGGTCATTACTTGAAGTTTCATAATAATGGTGTCCATATTAATTCTTTATAAAACATTAATCACTACTATGCCACTAAATTTTATGTAGATAGATTATATTATTAATTTTGTTTAAATCATTTAATTAGTGTTTTAGTCTTTATCCTTATAGATATAATCGATTACAATCTTGGTATAGTGATTTTTAATGATTGAATGATTTTTTGTTAATTTCGATTGTAATTATTGATGTTCTGTCTCCATAATCAAAAACAATTTATCATTTAGAAATTAATTTCATATTTTAATATTAATTATGTTCCCATATTCATTCATGATATATTTTTATAATATTTATCAAATATGTTTTGTGTGTTACCTAAATATGAATATACCTAAATTTAAATAATGATTAATGGGTGATTTATTTATAACATATTTATAAAAAATTAATAGTGGTCCTACATAGTTTTTGTTATTGTGATATCATATTATATTAAGTATAAATAATAATAATTAATTGACACAGAAATATCATTAAATATAAACTAAAGTTTTTTGTCATTGTATTCTTATTTATTTTGATAAATTTTATAATGAATGTTCATTGTTTTTATCATAAATAATTTATTATATTAATCATACCATAACATTAATAAATATATAAAAATAATATTTATCCTTGAAAACAATTTCTTATTCCATCAATGAATGGTGTTGATTAATTAAAAATGGGGCACATAGATCCATGGAGGCAGTATTCCAAACATACACATAGATAATTAATTCATTTTATTTATAATATAATAATGGTGTATCATTGATTATTATAAAATAAAAATATAACTTTTTTATATATGATAGTAAATTTCTAAATTCCCATTTTTGGTGGGAATTTATAAAAATTTGAGGAAACAAAATTTCTTCCTAGAGGATGATGTATTCACATATGCACAAATACCATTTTCTTTTTTTCTTAAGGAAAATTGGAAATACTGTTAATGATTATTAAATTATGATAATAGCATTTAGTATAGATAAGAAATTATTACAATATATGTATAAGGAGTATATAATTTTATAGGTAAGATTAAAAATTATTTTATGTAAAAAAGGGATACTCACGTTGAGATATTTGAGACACACATGGAGTCCTCCTTGGAAGTGGTGTGATTAGTATAAAATATTGTGTCCTAATTAAAATGAAAGAATGACTGGATTTGAGGGGATTTAAAGAAGGTAAGGGTTTTAGGAGAAAAATTAATTTTAGTATTATTTAATCGAATTACACACCCCAAAATTATTTAATGAAATATAACATAATTTCTGTATAATTACCTGTAATTTACATACATTATTATTACATCCGAATTTAAGCATAATTAGTACAAAATATAACAAAACCATGATAGGATCATATAAGTATAGTGTCTTTTGAAACTGAGAAACATAAAAAACTGGTTCATAAATCATCTACATTGTCTCCCATTTATTTCATCATATCTAGAGTCCCTTTTGGCATATCCTACTTAATACCCTTCTTCTTGACATGGGGAAAATAAAACATACAAAAGGGTGAGCTGAAATGATCAGTAAGGGTAAACAAATGAAATATCAATCATATCATATTCATAAGAACATAACATTTTGAAAATCTTACCCTGTAAAAGAGATATTAATATCATGACATGAGATAAATCATTGAAGTGAAATATAATCCCAATAATAATAACATAAAACATGAAACTTTTTTTCATACACACATTATCATATAAAATAATTTTATATTATTCAAGACTCATTTCTAAGACCAACATAGCAGCCAAATTCCATTACTAAACTGAGTTCACTCCTCATTCTAGTCCTGTGTCACTGAACCGGATTAACTCTCCATTCCTGACATGTCTATCTCATGAGATATAAATCTTTAACCAATGAATTTGATGGAAATATAGGTCCCACCCATCTCATAATGAAACCATTCTTATGTCGGCCAAAAAATCATAAATCATACATCATAGCATAACCCATGTAATAAAAATGGGATTCTTAAACATCATGTAAACATATCATAATCCATATAAGATAAAAGGATATTATAAAAATAATTTCATCATGAAAAAACCAAATAAATGTAATAATAGGGATGGAAAAAAACCCTATATTATCTTAAATGGAAAATAATTTTGATAAAACACTTGAACTCCATTCCTGAGGAAAATATCCTCTCTTCTTCAATTTTTTTTCCATTCTCAACATGTCATAAAATTTTAAACTAAAAGAAGTTATTTTAAATATATACTTGATAAATTGTAAATTAATATTCATGGAAATAATGTTCTATGAAATCATAAAAATAAATTCATTCCGTATAAGTTAAAAATAAACATTTTTCTCTTACTTTTGTCAAAAAAATCAATAACTATCTCATACTAAAAATGACAAAAGATTAATTTCATATCTTTTACTAAAAAATCACCAATAAGTAAAATTTGATTTAAAAAAATTTATTAGGATATAAATAATATTACCTATTGAGAAAACATGGATGTGGATGATAAATATTCCCCAGTAAATTCTGAAGTATAAACAATCTCAAATAAAAATGAGATTGTGTTATTTTCCCTTACATTACGTCTAATATGCTTTTTACATATCCGAAACTACTGTATAATTATTTAAATAATGTCATTGACTTATTCTAGAATCATAATAATTCTGATGATATCATATATGGTTATATTCTTATCTTCTTATTAGTAATATTTCATTGCTACTTGTTATTCGTGTGTTCATTGCTTTATGTTATTATGTGTGTTTTGGTGAATAAATCCTTAGTCTTATTTTTAGGGTATAGAAAAATAATTTAAATAATGGTATTTGTATAATATATATCAGATTTATTCATTCAATTCATTTATATAATCATGGTTTAATGAAGATCATGTACAATGAATCACATTGCACTGTGGAGACGGTAAGCCGTACATACGCACGAGCGACTATATCATTCCGATAATTGTTGAGTGGTATTTGAGTAGATGATATAATATATAATAATTAGTATCATGTTATAATAATAATATCTAGTTATTATTTACACCACTATACCAATCCAAGTATGGTGGTGGTGGAAAACAGATTACACCACGGCGTGGAGACGGTATTCTGTACGTACACACGCGTAGTGATTTCATTTTCCACAGGATGGATATAAGGTGAAATAGGTTTATTTCATATTTATAATGACATATAATTATATGAGTGATACTGATGTTATTACTTTATAATGAAACAATTAAATAAGAGGAAGTATAAGAAGAAATAAATTTGAAAGAATCAGTAAAGCATATTACCTTTTCTTTGACACGCCTCTTCTAAACCTCCTCTTGGGGCACTAAAGTTGGTCTTTGAAGAAGACCAGGTGTAACATCCCAAGGTTTTCTAAAAATAAATTGAAAATGCTTGAAATTTTGTTTAAGGTATATATTTATAAGTATCCTTTAAACATAATTTTATTTCTTCTATGTTTTGAATTTCAAGAAACTATCATCTACAATTGTGTTCAGTATGTTATTTCGAGTCTAATGGAACAAACTTGTTTTTTTTGGTGAATAGTAACATGCCCTTATGAATAGTAATATGAATAGTAATATGAATAGTAATATGACCTCATGAATAGTAAATAATATTATTATTTTATTTTCCCATGGCAATAGGATAATGGAATCTTAATTAATTTTCCAATGTCACATAAAACTAATTGCACTTCAATTTTGTTATTTTTCGAATTAACTGTGACCTTATTTTAAAATTAAATTAATAATATTTAGAAAATTATTTTTGAAAAATGGAGTTCATTTTTGAATTCTACACGTCGAAAAATGGTTGGGGTAAATTTTTGGTATTTTTCTGAAACTCTTGAATTTTCGGTGAATAGTGAAATACGGTAAAATACCGTATAATCAATTTATCAGTAAAAATGCACTATTTATGACATCATAAGTGATGCAAGGCCACTTGCCTCGAAATCACATGATATTTTCACTAATTAAGGCCACTTGATTTGAGATTATTCATAGTCTTGATAAAAATATTATAATAATAATTAAAATAATCTAAAATACCTCCCCTCCTCCACTATAAATACCACCCTCACTCCCCTCTTCCTCCCACACCTCTCAAGCCTTGAGCATTGTCTAATTTCTGCCAAATTCCCTCCTCAATCTTCTTCCCCACGTCCTAGAGCTGCTGGTCTCACCAAAAGACCAAAATCAAAGCCCTTAAGAAGGATCTCAAGGAGAAGAGATCAAGAGGTAAACATCCTCTTTCATTTTCATTCTTTCCATCCATTTTATGTTATTCTCTTCCTTTCCCTTTGTCTTTTGTTGGGATATTTCATTAAATATTTTCCCTTACAGTCCAAATTTTGTATGATTGATGAGATATTCCATTCCTCTCATCAATCTTGTTTTTATGAAATTTTTAGAGGCGCCGTTAGGCTGCCGAATTTTTTGTAAGAAATTTCTCATGTTTTCTTTATTTCATGATTCCTTCCACTTCTTTCTTCACCCCCTCTTATCCAAGAGGCATGAAATCTCCAGAATCATGTATATTCTGGATGTTTTCATGTTTATGGAAAATTACAAATCATTATTCCTCTCCTCTTTCACTTATTTAAAGAATCAAAAAACATTGTCCATTTGTGTCGAATTACCGATATCGTGGACGATGTATTTTCAATTTCCATTAATTATTTCAAGTCTGGTCATGAAACCATTTATATGGTTGAACCAGGTTATAATATATGTTTTATGAATCATATAAGGTTCTGTAATTCTTTTGTACTCATGATTCAAACTTATAAGACTAAATGAAATTGTAATTATCAAAGAACCACTTAAATTATCTAAACGAACATAATTAATGTTTTAACTCATAAATCATCATCATATAAGGCACCAAAGTGATGAATGGTATAATTTATGGTACTGGAATTATAATCCATTCCAATTCTGGAGTTTCACTTCCAATCAATAAGAACGAATCATCATGAACCGATCGTGAAAATCACAAAAGAACTCACCTAAAATAATGCAAGGAACAAAATACTAACAAATAAGGGGTGAAATGAGGTTATGAAATGACCATATAAGATGTTATAAACATGAACACGTTTCTTTAAAATACTAATAACACTCTTTTAACCATTATACAGGAGGTTCAAACAATTTTGAAGTAAGACAAGCCCAAGGTAAGGGAATTCTTAACCCGATTTCCATTCTTTGGGTTAACCTTCTACTTTATAATTTATGTGCTATTTAAATTGTTTGTGTGATGGGTTCTGTTTATATTATGTTTAATTATGTGTATTTACAGAGTATATACATATTCCATCCACTCAATTAAGTATCACTTCAAGTATATGATGTTTATAAGGGACTTTTCTTCTAAAATCCTCTTTTAAAATTCTGTTTTATAAGATTCAAAGGCAATGTTTTTATGCTATTATTTATGTTGAATGATTATGTTTTGGCTATTGGGCATTGTTTATGATGAAGGGTGGGACCTATATTTCCCTCCAATGCATTGGGTATGAGTAAGTTGGAGGTCGGCCGTATGGTTACTCCAAGTGTAACTGTGATGGTTACACAAAGTAAGGTAGCCGTGAGGGTTACAAATTTTAAGGTAGCCAAGATGGTTACAAGATTATGTAAGTAATGCCCCAATATACCTTTATGATTATAATTATGTTTGTATGGATCTTGTGTAAATCTCATGTTACGCTAAGTAAGATTTTATGGGTGTAAATCATGTTTTTTGAAAATGTTTCCATATGTCTTGTGTATTCATGGACTAATGAGATTTTTTCCTTCTTTTTCATACCTTACTGAGCTTTTGTGCTCATCCCAAGTTTTTAAATGATTTTTCACAGGTTAATGGATGAATAATACAAGGAAGGAAGACATGTTAAATGTTGAAGAATTGTCAAGGAGTCTTGTTTTATGTTTTAATGTTTTATATTCTGAGGAAAATGGAAACTGATTTTATGGTATCCACTATGTAACAATGTGTAATGTTATGAATATTTTGTCTTAATTCTCTAAAGCTCTAAACTTGAAAAGATCTTCAATGTAAAATGAAGTGTTTTCTTGAATAAATTCAAGATTATGTATGAAATAAGTGCGGGTCCTTACAGTTGGTATCAAAGGATGGTTTAGATAACTTTAGGGGTTAAGGTGATGCTAATAGAATACCATAAATAATTCTCACCCAATGTTTAATTTGTTATAGCATTTAAAGATTACCATGTTGCTTCATCTAAGAAATTTTTGTTTAGAATGGTTGTCCGCAGAAGGAACATGGATGCTGAAGAGGATAGGCACCGACAGAATGACATCCTTCCTGATCAACAGCCTGGAATGGTAGGGATTGGAACCGAGCAGTTTGTGACAGTAATGGCTCAGCTAACACAGGCAATAAATGGTGGTGGAATCCATGCAAGAGGACAAATAGATGTACTCCAACGGAACATGACAGTGGTGGAGCATTTTATGAGACAACATCCTCCTGCATTCAGTGGATCTTCTGACCCAGTGGCAGCAGAAGGATGGATTAAGGCCCTTGAAAAGATATTTGATGTTATGGGATGTTCAGACAATCAAAAGGTAAGTCTTGCCATTTATCGTTTTGAAGGGGAAGCTGATCAGTGGTGGTCAATGGTAAGGAATATCAGGGGTAGAGAGGATTTTGATGCCTTAGTATGGGATGAATTTAAAAGTCTTTTTCTTGAAAAATATTTTCCTAAGGTGGTGCGACTTAGAATGGAGAAACAATTCCTTGAACTAAAACAAAAGGAGGAAGATTCAGTGGCTATGTATGAGGCGAACTTCACCCGACTGGCGAGGTATGCTCCGAATCTTATTCTGGATCTCGATAGCAAAATCAACCGCTTTTACTCAGGATTGAAGCCAAGGTATCGAAGGGCGTTGGCCTCCCGTGAATTCAAAAGTTATGAGAAACTTGTCCGATGTGCTGAGAGGGTAGAGATGGAGTTTGCTGACGATCACATGCAATTTGGAAACAAAGAGAAGAAGAGGTCAAATTGGAAAGCAATGGGTAAGAATCAACCGATGAAATCTGATGGTAAGAAAATACAGTTTCCAGTATGTGAAAAGTGTGGCAAGAAGCACCCTGGGGAATGTCTTATCAAAACTGGGAAGTGTTTTAAATGTGGTAAGTTTGGACATATGGCCCGAGATTGCAATGAAAATGATCCAAAGACTAATCCTGATAAGCAAACTATAAAGTGTTTTAAATGTGGTGAGATGGGTCACTATGCAAATGCCTGTCCAAAGAGGGATCCAAATGATGCAAAGAAGCCAGACTACAAGCAGAAAGGTGTAGTGAGATCCTTTGCGACTACGTCAGCAGATGTTGGGCCATCCAATGAAGTTGTATCAGGTACTTTGTTTGTTCACTCAGATTTTGCTAAAGTTTTGTTTGATACGGGGTCTACACATTCCTTCATCTCTGAGAAATTTTCGAGTAAATTGGAAATATCACCTCAACAAATGATACCCGAACTTGTTGTTAAAACACCAGGGGGAAATGTTATAGCAAAGAGGAATTATAAGAATATTTCTATTGTGGTATGTGGAAAGACTTTACCTGCAAACCTTGTTGTTTTACCCTTAGTCGAGTTTGAAGTTATTCTGGGGATGGACTGGCTTTCTGGTTATCATGCTAAGATTGACTGTAGAGCTAAAGAAGTTGTTTTTCAGAAAGAGTTTCAGTTTGTATACAAGAATGAACCCATACAATTGATAACATATCAAGAAGCTGAGAAACTACTGAAAGATGGAAATGAAAGTTATCTGGCTCATATTGTTGAAAACAAGGGAACTATTCAAATCAATGATGTGCCAGTGGTAAATGAATACCTTGATGTTTTTCCTGAGGAGTTACCCAGTGTCATACCTAAACGAGAAGTTGAATTCACAATTGACTTAGTTCCTGATGCTAAGCCAATTTCAAAACCCCCATATCGTATGGCTCCAATAGAACTTCTTGAATTGAAAAATCAGTTGCAGGATTTGCTTGTCAAAGGCTTCATTCGTCCCAGTACTTCACCATGGGGAGCCCCTGTTTTGTTTGTTAAAAAGAAAGATGGTTCCATGAGACTTTGCATTGATTATAGAGCTTTGAATAACATCACTGTTAAAAACAAGTATCCTTTGCCTCATATTGATGACTTGTTTGATCAGCTCCAGGGAGCTCAGTACTTTTCCAAGATTGACTTGAGATCCGGATACCATCAGCTGAAGGTGAAGGAGGATGACATCCCGAAAACAGCCTTTCGTACTAGATATGGGCATTATGAATTTGTTGTTATGCCATTTGGGTTAACTAATGCACCTGCTGTATTCATGAATCTTATGAATAGAGTATTTCATGAGTTCTTGGATAAGTTTGTGGTGGTATTTATTGATGACATTCTGGTTTTTTCAAAAAATAAAGAGGAGCATGAAAAACATCTAAGGGTTGTTTTACAAACTTTAAAAGAAAAGAAACTATATGGAAAATTCAGCAAGTGTGATTTTTGGTTGCAACAGATTTCTTTTCTTGGGCACATTGTAAATAAGGATGGAATAACAGTTGATCCTGCCAAAACAAAAGTAGTTGATGAATGGCCAAGACCCACAAATGTTACAGAGATTCGTAGTTTTCTGGGCTTAGCAAGTTATTACCGACGTTTTGTTGAGAACTTTGCACGGTTATCTAGCCCAATAACTAAGTTAACACGGAAAGGGGTTAATTTTGTTTGGACAGAGGAATGTGATGTTTGTTTTCAGGAACTAAAGAAGAGATTGGTGAATGCTCCAGTTTTGGCCTTACCTTCCCGGAATGGTGAGTTTGTCATCTATAGTGATGCTTCTTTGAAGGGACTTGGTTGTGTTTTGATGCAGAATGGTCAGGTAATTGCCTATGCTTCGAGACAACTTAAACCTCATGAGATGAATTATCCCACACATGATTTGGAATTGGCAGCTGTGGTTTTTGCTTTGAAAATATGGAGGCATCATCTATACGGAACCAAATGCCAAATATATACTGACCATAAAAGTCTTAAGTATATATTCACTCAGAAGGAATTAAACATGAGGCAGAGAAGATGGATAGAACTGATAAAGGATTATGACTGCACGATTAATTACCATCCTGGAAAAGCAAACAAAGTAGCGGATGCCTTAAGTCGGAAAAATCATGCATCATTAACCATGCTACGTTTGGAACGTGATCCCTTGATTAATGATTTGATAAATTTTGGCTTGGAAGTTGTTGGTGCAGGGAATATATCTGTTTTGTTTCAGGTTTCAGTGCAGTCTTCGTTGTCAGACAGAATTATGAAAGCGCAGAGGGAAGACCGTGAGCTACAGAAAAAGGTAGAATTGGTTAAAATGGGTAAGTTTCCAGAATTTAATCTTGATAAAGATTGTGTTTTAAGGTTTGGAAAAGGTTGTGTGTGCCTTGTGATTCCCAGTTGAAGAAAGAATTGTTGTGTGAAGCTCATAGTTCTCCATTTTCTGTTCATCCTGGAAGTACTAAGATGTACAGAGACCTTCGAGAGTATTACTGGTGGAATGGGATGAAAAGAGATATTGCTGATTTTACAATGAAATGTTTGACATGTCAGCAGGTTAAAGCAGAGCGACAGTTACCGAAGGGGATGCTTCAGCCTTTGCCGGTGCCAGAATGGAAATGGGAGAATATATCCATGGATTTTGTGGTGGGACTACCAAAGACTTCTCGAGGTAACAATGCGATATGGGTTATTGTTGATCGGCTAACAAAGTCTGCTCATTTTCTTTCTATTCGAGATACAATGACATTAGATCAGCTTTCTCGATTGTACCTCAAAGAGATTGTCAGGTTACATGGAGTTCCTCTTTCCATTGTGTCTGACCGAGATCCCAGGTTCACTTCTAAATTTTGGAAGGGACTTCAGAAGTCTTTGGGCACAGAGTTGAATTTCAGTACAGCTTTTCATCCTCAATCAGATGGGCAGTCAGAGCGAACGATTCAAACTTTGGAGGATATGCTTCGAGCTTGTTCAATGGACTATCAGGGAAGTTGGGATCAGCATCTTTCATTAGTTGAGTTTTCTTATAATAACAGTTTCCATTCCAGTATTCAGATGGCACCTTTTGAGGCCTTGTATGGAAAGCGGTGTCGGACTCCTGCATTTTGGGATGAAGTCGGTGAAAGAAAGTTGATGGGGCCAGAATTAGTAGAAGAAGTGGCTGAGAAAGTGAGGATGATCCAGCAACACATGAGGATAGCTCAAAGCAGGCAGAAAAGTTATGCAGATAACAGAAGGAAAGACTTCTCTTTCAAGGTAGGTGACCATGTTTTCCTTAAAATATCTCCTTGGAAAAGTGTGATGCGTTTCGGTAAGAAAGGGAAACTAAGTCCACGGTTCATCGGTCCTTTTGAAATCTTGGATAAAGTTGGAACAGTTGCGTACCGCGTAGCTTTGCCTCCGAGCTTGTTTCAGGTACACAATGTTTTTCATGTTTCGATGTTGAGAAAGTATGTTCCAGATTCATCACATGTCTTGAGGCCGGAAGAAGTTCAGCTAGCAGAGAACCTTTCTTATGAAGAAAAACCGGTTCAGATTCTTGATCGAAGAGAACAGGTATTGCGGAATAAGGTAATCCACCAGGTAAAGGTTTTGTGGAGAAACCACATGGTTGAAGAAGCAACATGGGAGTCTGAAAATGCTATGAGGGAAAAATACCCTCAGTTGTTTAATAAGTAAATAAAATTGCGAGGACGCAATTTCAAGAAGGTGGGGATAATGTAACATCCCAAGGTTTTCTAAAAATAAATTGAAAATGCTTGAAATTTTGTTTAAGGTATATATTTATAAGTATCCTTTAAACATAATTTTATTTCTTCTATGTTTTGAATTTCAAGAAACTATCATCTACAATTGTGTTCAGTATGTTATTTCGAGTCTAATGGAACAAACTTGTTTTTTTTGGTGAATAGTAACATGCCCTTATGAATAGTAATATGAATAGTAATATGAATAGTAATATGACCTCATGAATAGTAAATAATATTATTATTTTATTTTCCCATGGCAATAGGATAATGGAATCTTAATTAATTTTCCAATGTCACATAAAACTAATTGCACTTCAATTTTGTTATTTTTCGAATTAACTGTGACCTTATTTTAAAATTAAATTAATAATATTTAGAAAATTATTTTTGAAAAATGGAGTTCATTTTTGAATTCTACACGTCGAAAAATGGTTGGGGTAAATTTTTGGTATTTTTCTGAAACTCTTGAATTTTCGGTGAATAGTGAAATACGGTAAAATACCGTATAATCAATTTATCAGTAAAAATGCACTATTTATGACATCATAAGTGATGCAAGGCCACTTGCCTCGAAATCACATGATATTTTCACTAATTAAGGCCACTTGATTTGAGATTATTCATAGTCTTGATAAAAATATTATAATAATAATTAAAATAATCTAAAATACCTCCCCTCCTCCACTATAAATACCACCCTCACTCCCCTCTTCCTCCCACACCTCTCAAGCCTTGAGCATTGTCTAATTTCTGCCAAATTCCCTCCTCAATCTTCTTCCCCACGTCCTAGAGCTGCTGGTCTCACCAAAAGACCAAAATCAAAGCCCTTAAGAAGGATCTCAAGGAGAAGAGATCAAGAGGTAAACATCCTCTTTCATTTTCATTCTTTCCATCCATTTTATGTTATTCTCTTCCTTTCCCTTTGTCTTTTGTTGGGATATTTCATTAAATATTTTCCCTTACAGTCCAAATTTTGTATGATTGATGAGATATTCCATTCCTCTCATCAATCTTGTTTTTATGAAATTTTTAGAGGCGCCGTTAGGCTGCCGAATTTTTTGTAAGAAATTTCTCATGTTTTCTTTATTTCATGATTCCTTCCACTTCTTTCTTCACCCCCTCTTATCCAAGAGGCATGAAATCTCCAGAATCATGTATATTCTGGATGTTTTCATGTTTATGGAAAATTACAAATCATTATTCCTCTCCTCTTTCACTTATTTAAAGAATCAAAAAACATTGTCCATTTGTGTCGAATTACCGATATCGTGGACGATGTATTTTCAATTTCCATTAATTATTTCAAGTCTGGTCATGAAACCATTTATATGGTTGAACCAGGTTATAATATATGTTTTATGAATCATATAAGGTTCTGTAATTCTTTTGTACTCATGATTCAAACTTATAAGACTAAATGAAATTGTAATTATCAAAGAACCACTTAAATTATCTAAACGAACATAATTAATGTTTTAACTCATAAATCATCATCATATAAGGCACCAAAGTGATGAATGGTATAATTTATGGTACTGGAATTATAATCCATTCCAATTCTGGAGTTTCACTTCCAATCAATAAGAACGAATCATCATGAACCGATCGTGAAAATCACAAAAGAACTCACCTAAAATAATGCAAGGAACAAAATACTAACAAATAAGGGGTGAAATGAGGTTATGAAATGACCATATAAGATGTTATAAACATGAACACGTTTCTTTAAAATACTAATAACACTCTTTTAACCATTATACAGGAGGTTCAAACAATTTTGAAGTAAGACAAGCCCAAGGTAAGGGAATTCTTAACCCGATTTCCATTCTTTGGGTTAACCTTCTACTTTATAATTTATGTGCTATTTAAATTGTTTGTGTGATGGGTTCTGTTTATATTATGTTTAATTATGTGTATTTACAGAGTATATACATATTCCATCCACTCAATTAAGTATCACTTCAAGTATATGATGTTTATAAGGGACTTTTCTTCTAAAATCCTCTTTTAAAATTCTGTTTTATAAGATTCAAAGGCAATGTTTTTATGCTATTATTTATGTTGAATGATTATGTTTTGGCTATTGGGCATTGTTTATGATGAAGGGTGGGACCTATATTTCCCTCCAATGCATTGGGTATGAGTATGTTGGAGGTCGGCCGTATGGTTACTCCAAGTGTAACTGTGATGGTTACACAAAGTAAGGTAGCCGTGAGGGTTACAAATTTTAAGGTAGCCAAGATGGTTACAAGATTATGTAAGTAATGCCCCAATATACCTTTATGATTATAATTATGTTTGTATGGATCTTGTGTAAATCTCATGTTACGCTAAGTAAGATTTTATGGGTGTAAATCATGTTTTTTGAAAATGTTTCCATATGTCTTGTGTATTCATGGACTATTTTTTCCTTCTTTTTCATACCTTACTGAGCTTTTGTGCTCATCCCAAGTTTTTAAATGATTTTTCACAGGTTAATGGATGAATAATACAAGGAAGGAAGACATGTTAAATGTTGAAGAATTGTCAAGGAGTCTTGTTTTATGTTTTAATGTTTTATATTCTGAGGAAAATGGAAACTGATTTTATGGTATCCACTATGTAACAATGTGTAATGTTATGAATATTTTGTCTTAATTCTCTAAAGCTCTAAACTTGAAAAGATCTTCAATGTAAAATGAAGTGTTTTCTTGAATAAATTCAAGATTATGTATGAAATAAGTGCGGGTCCTTACACCAGGACCTCTAGTATTTTTCTAGGGAAGTGGATAAGAGAAATTTATTTGGTTTGGGTGAGCTTTATGGCTCAAAATGTTGTGAATAGGAGAGCGATAAGGTTCCCTTTTAAACGGGAGGAGAGGGGCACCTTTGGAAACCTCAAAAATATTAATTTACAAAAAAACTCAAACTCCACATAAATACTTCCAAATTGAATCAAAATATAATATTGGATAATATAGGGTTGTATTCTCATCAACCAATAAAATGTATACATGTTGCAAATTTATTTTAAACTTTATCAACTCGATTTATCATTATTTAATCTATTTAATTTTATTTGTGGTAATAATATTCTAAATTGTAAATTGTTCTAAATAATTACTTATGTGTTATTAATTGTCTATAATTAAATTATTAATTAAATTTTAGATGATATCAATTTAAATTTATAATATTTAAAATATTTTTGTGATTTTGAAACAATTTTATAATAAGTTATTTTTATAAAATAATAATAGTGTAAATTTTGACACTATTCATATGTTTGCATTTAAATAAAATCCAAAAAGAGAATATAATCTAACAAAAAAATTAATAGATTCCTAACATGTAATATTCCTCTAGATGATTTGTAGAGAACATTAATTAGTTCATATAATATTTATTTTAATATTTTTATTACCATTTATTTGATATTTCAATCAATAAAATAATTTCTACATCACTATTGTGTCATCATTTATGATAATTATTTAATCCCTAAAAATTATAACTAAATTATCATGATTTATATAATTTTATTATGTTTCTAAATAAAATTTATATTCGATGTTTTATGAATCTTATCACTAATTTAAAATTATTGCACTTATAAGATATAAGAGAGTGACATGTTGTCACTTTCATTGGTTTCAATAATAATAATTTCATTTTTATGGTCAAAAGTCCATGAAATGAATCTATTATGACCCTTAGGTGATATTGGTCGACTTTTATTTATCCAATATAATTTTGGCTAGTGTTAGGGAATTTTATAATCCTATTTTACCCTTAATTACCAGATTTACCTTTAACTACAATAAATAAAAAAATTACCGTAGTTAATATTCGTAATATAAAAAAAATAAAATTAACCTATTAAAAGAATTTGGACCCACTAAATCCAAATATGGAATCCATTTTTCAAAATTCAAAACACAGAAGTTGCAGTAATTAATTTAAAATTAATCCTGTTGTTAAGAAAACAGGTTTTAAAAGTTAAAATACTTTCAAAGATTGAAATGTTTTTTTCCTATGAATTTGATGTAAAATTAATGGTAATGAAATAAATTATATTAAAAGTTAAAAATATATTTTATTTATACTTTATAGCCATTAAATTTTATCATTTAAACATATAAATTATCTTGATGAAAAAATTTGTTTTTAAGAAAGCATTATCATATTTTTAATATTTATCAAAATAGGAAAGTTATCAGAAAAGTATTAAAAATTTATCAATTCCAAATTTTTATATCCTGATTCAATGGATGAAATTTATTTTCTAAAATTGAACTTATAAACATGTCAAAAATTAGATTTAAAATGGGTGTGCCATCAAAAGGCGGTAAAACTGCATTTTTTGAAAAATACTTCTTTTATCTGAAAAATTGATTTTGTTTTCATACCTCATTCTAGAAAATATGTAAGATGAATTATAATGTTTTAAAATTCAAAATTCAGTTAATAATATTCATAAAGTCTAGTTCATTATATTATTATAAAATATCATTGTTTTGTGAAACTCGGTATTGCGTACAACGCAGGCTATCGATGAAAGTTTCTCTTACATGTAACGCAAGCCAAGTCAGTGTTGTGTGTAGTGAAATATTCATTTGGTGTTGCATAAGATATAAAAAATAAAAATATTTCTCATTAAATCTCAGGGTGTTATATTATACCCCCCTTAAAATGAATTTCGCCCTCGAAATTCATCACTTCGTAACAAACAGATGAGGATACCTCTCCCTCATTATATCCTCAAGTTCCCATGTAGCTTCTTCTAGTTGGTGGTTCCTCCATAAAACATTTACCAAGTGAGTGGTCTTGTTTTGTATAACATTTTCACTATGAACCAGAATCACTATAATTTATTCTTCATAAGAAATATCTTTCTCCCATGGTACAACTTCTAAGCTTAGTACATGAGAAGGATCGGGTATGTACTTTCTCAGGATATATACATGGAACACGTCATGAACATGAGAGAGATTTGGTGGAAGTTCCAATCGGTATGCTACCTTCCCATCATGATCCAGTATTTTTGAAAGGACCGATATACCTAGGGATCATCTTGCCCTTCTTTCCAAATGTCATTACTCTCTTCCAAGGAGATATTCGTAAGAACACTTTATCACCCACTTCATACTCTCGGTCTTTTCTTCGGTTGTCGGCATAACTTTTTTGTTGACTCTGAGTAGATATTATGTGTTGTTGAATAGATCTGACCTTCTCTACCATATCATCAACAAGATCGGGTCCTAATAGCTTTCTTTCCCCAATTTCATCCCAGAAAGTTTGAGCTCTTCATTTGTTTCCATAGGGAGCTTCAAAAGGAGCCATCTAAATTCTAGAGAGAAAGCTCTTATTATAAGATAATTCCACCAAAGGTAGGTTTTGATGTCAACTACCTTTGAAATCCATAGATCAAGCTCTCAACATGTCTTCTAGTGTTTGAATTTTCCTCTCAGACTGACCATCTATCTGAGGATGATAATTAGTGCTGAAACTCAATTATTTATCTAGACTATGCTGAAGACTTCACCAAAAATTCGAGGTAATCCTCGGATCCCGATCAGATATAATGGAAAGTGGTACACTATGCAATCTTACCACTTCCTTTACATATATAATGGCAAGTTGATCAAGAGAGAAATCTTCTCTAATAAAAATGAAATGTGTCGACATCGTAAGATGATCAACTATAACCTAGATATCATTATGGCCTTTGGATGTTTTAGGAAGCCCAGTGACAATGTCCATAGTGATGTTTTCCCATTTCCATTTTGGTATGGGTAGTGGTTATAACATCCCTTTAGACTTATCTCTCTTGGAATAAACTTTCTAATAAACCAAGCATCGAGAGACATATTTAACAACATATTTTTTCATGTCATCCCACCAGAAGTACTCTTTCAGGTCCCTATACATCTTCGTGCTTCCAAGGTGAGCAGAGAATGAAGAACTATGAGCCTAATTCAATATTTCCTTCATTAATTTTGGGATTGGAGAAACACAATCCTGATCCTTGAACCTTATTATTTCATCATAATCAAGGTGGAATTCAGAAACATTTCTCACCTTCTTTTGTTACTCTACATCTTCTTTTAGTGCCTCTTTAATCTTTAAATGTATAGATTGTTGAACATTCATTTGAGAAAGATAATTTTTTCCCCTTCCATTTTAATTCCAAGATCCATACTTTGTAAATCCATAAGTATTGGATATTTTCTGATCCTCATCATTGATAAGCTAGCATGGTCTTGAAGAATTAATGCGTCTTCCACATTGTTTGCTTTCCCAGAGTGGTAATGAATTAAGCAGTCGTAATCCTTAATTAGCTCCAACCATCTTATTTGGAGCATATTCAGCTCATTTTGTATCAAAATGTACTTTAAAATTTTATGATCGGTATAAATATCACACCTTTCACTATAAAGATAATTCCTCCAAATATTTAATGTAAGGATTACCACAGATAACTCCAAATCAAGAGTTGGGTAATGTTTCTCATGGATTTTCAACTGTCATGAGGTGTAAGCTATCACCATATCATTTTTCACAAGAACACACCCCAATCCCTTCATTGATGCATCACTATAGATCACATACCATTCTCCACTACAAGGTAGTGTGAGCACAGGTTCAGTAGATAACCTTCTTTTTAACTCCTTGAAATTCTCTTCACAGTCTTCTGTCCAAATGAACTTTACTCCTTTTCGAGTTAACCTGGTGAGTGGATTAGATAATCGTAAAGGATCATTCACAAAATTTCTATAATATCCAACCAAACCAAGAAAAAATCATATCTTAGTTAATGTTTTTGGTCTCAACCATCTTTAGATAACATCTATTTTTGTGGGATCCACATATATCCCCTCTCTTGAGATTATGTTACCCTGAAATGAAACATTTTGAATCGAAAATTCACAATTGTTAAATTTTTCATAAATCCTTTCATTTCTCAGGGTCATCAATACAATTTTTAAGTTGTCTTCATGTTCTTACATTGTCTTGGAATAGAAAAGAATATTTTCTATAAATACTAACACAAACTGATGAAGATAGTTTATAAAGACTCTATTCATTAGATCCATGAAGATAACAGGGGAATTAGTTAGACCACATTGCATCACTATAAATTCATAGTGTCCATACCTTGTACGGAAAGTCTTATTTGGTATATCCTCCTTTTTGACTCTTAATTAATGATACCCTGAATGAATATCAATCTTGGAAAAGTATTGAGCTTCGTGTAGTTGGTCAAATAAGTCATCAATGATTGGGAGAGGATATTTGTTCTTTATAGTGATCTTGTTAAGTTCTCGATAATCAATGAAAAGTGTCATTGATCCATATTTATTCTTAACAAATAGAACATGTTCTCCACAAGGTGATGCACTAGGGTGTATAAATCATTTATCAAGATTATATTAGATTTTCTTCTTAATTCCCGAAACTCAATTGGGGTCATTCTATATGGTGTCTTTGAAATAGGCACAACACCTGGTATGAGTTCTATTGAAAACTGAACTTCAAGATTTGGTGGACGACCAGGAAATCCCTCTATAAATACATCATCAAACTCCCGTACAATGGGAATATTCTTAATCATTAGTTTCTCTCCAACAATGTGAGATAAATAACCTTCATCTATTGGAATAAAGACCCATAAGATGAAAGAAATTTCTATTGGAAGGTTATATTCATCCCTTCATCAATAGATGATTGTAGATTGATCTGGAATATGAAATGTGACTTCCCATATTTAGAAATTGATATGAGATCCATATAAATAAATAAAATCTATGCCAAGAATCACATCAAATTAAACTATAGAAAGGATCACAAGATTTGCAGGAAGCACTTTCCCACAAACTTCAATCACAGAAGAATTATAAACTTTTGATGCAACTGTTGTGCCATTAGGGGTTGTCACAGCTAACTCAATATCTAATTGTTGAGGAAATATGGAGATACACTTCAAAAATTCTTAAAAAATGAATGAGTGGGTTGATCCAGAATCAAATAAAAGAGTGGGTGGATCCAGAATCTAATAAAACATTTTATACTTTAGAGTGGATGGTAAGTGTACCTTTCATCAACTCGTTATCGTACTCCACATCGCCGATATAAATTGTATGTGAGTTTTCCTTATCTTTGTCCTTAATAGTTTTTTGACGTCGATCATCATCAAAAACCCTTGGATTAGGGCATTGATTTTCATAATTCCCCATTTCCTTACACATGTAACATTGAAGTGTAGGAGGTGAATTCTGTGTAGCCTTTTCTTTGTTCGCATCACTAGACATATTTTTCCCATCAATGCGGCATTCAATTGCCCGATGAACTTATTTTCCACACATAAAACATCTACTTGTCCCTTTAAGACAATTACCTCCATGTTTCTTTCCACACATTGAGCATAAGGGAAAACTCATCTTCTTTTCTTTGTGGTCTTTAGATTTTCCATTAAATTCCATTTTCCTCTTCTTATAAAACCCATATAACTGATGGGTTACTCCAATATCCATCTCAACCTTGAGAGCACATCCAAAAAATTTCCATGTATCTATTGATGTCCCTTATGGATAATGCCCTTCGGAGACTTGGTTTTATGCGAAAAAAGAATCGATCGATCTTACTCTCAGGTTGTATAACAATCCCAGAAGCGTACCTTGAAAGCCTTGTAAAATTTTCTTTGTAGGTACCAATAGATTCATCATCCTTATGATTCAGTTCAAGAAACTCCTTCTCCATATTTATTTGAAGAATATGAGGAAAGTACTTATTAAAAAATAAGTTTTGAACTCGTCCCATTCCATGGACTCAATTTCATCCCTTTACCTTGTATTCTTAATAAGATTCCACTATTGATCAGCTTCACCTTCAAAACGATATACTGCTAAGATGACTTTATCATGTTCAGAACATTTCAGGATTGAAAATATCTTTTTAGTGGTACTGATCCATTGTTCAACAACTAATAGATCAGAAGACACGCGGAATGAAGGTGGACGCTGCCTCATGAAAGATTCAACAGAATGTTTCTCCTTCCTTTGCTTGTTTGGAAGGCCTACATGATTAATAGCTTCACAATGTTGTGTGATAATGGATAAAAGATTTTTCATTCGAGCTCCCATAACGTTTGGTTTCTCAGGGGGACAATCATTGCATTGCCCGTCGCATTCAACATTAACACGATTCCTTCGGGTTCCAACCATTGACTAACATCAAGATGCATAGTGTGAGAAATATTAATTACAACAAGAAAACCACATAATCAGAAAAAATTGCACACTTTAGGACTTATAAAGGTTATTCATGACCATTTATAAAACACTAAAATTGTGATATATGCTTATACATATCCTTAGGGTTCTTACTAAGGCTCTCACATCCTAATTTCCAAAGCTTGACTATACCTTTCATCTGATAAGAAACTATAAAGATCCGTACTTTACACACATTTTTATTACTTCATAATTGAAGAATATTTATTACAAAATATAACAAAACAATGATAGGAATATATAGGTATAGTGTCTTAAGAAACTAAAAAACATAAACAACTGGTTCATAAATCATCTATATTTTCTCCCATTTATCTCATCATATTTAGAGTACCTTTTGGTATATACTACATAATACCCTTCTTCTAGACCTGGGGAAAAGAAAACATACAAAAGGGTGAGATTAAATTTTCAGTAAGGATAAACAAAAGAAATATCAATCATTAAATATTCATAAGAACATAACATTTTTAAAATCTTAACCTAAAAAAAGAGATCATAATATCATGACATGGGATAAATCATAGTAGTGAAATGTAATTCCAATAATAATAACATAAAACATGAAACTTTTTTGAATACACACATAATCATAGAAAATTATATCATATTAGTCAATACTCATTTCCAAGACCAACATAGCATACAAAGTCCAGTAATGAACGGAGTTCACTCCTCATTCCAGTCCTATGTCACTGAATCAGATTTACTTTTCATTCCAGCCATCTCTATCTCATTAGATATAAAACATTTCCCAATGAATTAGAGGGAGGTATAGGTCCCACCCATCTCATAATGAAACCATTATTATGTGTGCCACAAAATCATAAATCATACATCATAGCATAACCCATGTAATAAAAAGGGGATTCTTAAACATCATGCCATCATAACATAATCCATATACGATAAAAGGACTTTATAAAAATAATTACATTAAAAGATAATCAAATCACTATTATAATAGGGATATAAATAGAACCCTATATTATCTTATATGGAATTAAATTTTCATAAAACACTTGAACTTTATTCCTGAGGAAAATATCCTTTCTTCTTCAAAAACATTTTCTCTTTCTCAACATGTCATAAAATATTAAACTAAAAGACGTGAATTGAAAAAAAAAACTTGAAAACTTATAAAGTAATCTTCATGAAAATAATGTTCTATGAAATCATAAAAATCCATTCATGCAGTATAAGTTAAAAATAAACATTCTTCTCATACTTTTTCCAGAAAAGTCAATAAGTATCTCGTACAGAAAACGACAAAGGATTCTTTTCATATCTTTCGCTAAAAATTCACCAACATATAAATTTTTATTTTAAAAAAAATGTAGGATGATATAAATAATATTACATATCGAGGAATAATGGATGTTGATGATAAATATTCCCCAGTAAATTCTGAAGTATAAATAATCTCGGATAAAAATGGGATTGCGAGATTTTCCCTTACCTTAGGTCTGATATGCTTTTAAGTATCTAAAACTCATATATAATGATTTAAATAATGTAATTGGATTATTAAATAATAATATTAATTGTTTTTATATCATATATGGTCATATTGTTATCTTCTTATTAGTAATATTTCATTGCTACTTGTTATTCGGGTGTTCATTGCTTTATGTTCTTATGTGTATTTTGTCGAATAAATTCTTATTCCAATTTTTAGGTTATAGATAAATAATTTACATAATGGTATTAGTATAATATATATAATATTTATTCATTAAATTATTTTATATAATCATGGTTTAATGAATATCATTTAGAACGAATCGTATCGCACCATGGAGACGGTAAGACGTACGTACACACGAGCGACGATATCATTCCCATATTTATTTAGTGGTATTGGAGTGGATGGTATAATATATAATAATTTTTATAATGTTATAATAATAATATCTAGTTATTATTTACACCATTATACCTTTCCATGTAATGTGGTGGTGGAAAACAGATTACACCACGGTGTGGAGAGGGTATTCTGTATGTATGCATGCGCGGTGATTTAGTTTTCTATAGGATATATAGAAGGTGAAATAGGTTTGTTTAATATTTATAATAACATATAATTATATGAGTGATACTTATGTTATTACTTTGTAATGAAACAATTAAATAAGATTAATGATAAAATGAAATAAATTTGAAATAATCGGTAAAGGATATTACCTCTTCTTCGACGCGCCTCTTTTAAACCTCCTCTTAGGGCACTAAAGTTGGCCTTTGAAGAAGACCATGACCTCTAGTATGTTGTTAGGGAAGTGGAGAACATAAATGGATAGTTTTTTACTGAGAGTTAAGGCTAAAAATGTTGTGAAGAGGAGAGGGAGGTGGTTCCCTTTTATAAGGGAGGAGAGGGACACCTTTGGAAACCTCAAAAATATTAATTTATAAAAAACACAAACCCCACATAAATACTTCCAAAATGACTCAAAATAAAAATATAGATGATATAATGTTGTAATATAATCAATAAATAAAATTTATACATGTGGTAAATTTATTTTAAACCTTATCAAATCTATTTATCCTTATTTAATAAATTTAATTTTACTTGTGGTAATAATATTCTAAATTTTAGATTGTTATAAATAATTACTTATGTTTTGTGAATTGTCCATAATTGGATACTTTATAAAATTTTGACCATTTAAATTTCATTTTAAATTTTTTTAATTATTTTTGGGATTTTTAAACAATTTTATAATATTTTATTTTTATAAAATAACATTACTGTCAATTTTGACACTTTTCATTTATTTGCATTTAAATAAAATCCCCACAGAAAATATAATAGAAAAATAATATTTAATAGATTCATAACATGTCATATTCATCTAGAAAATTTGTGGAGAACATTAATTAGTTCATATAATATTTATTTTAGTATTTGTAAACCCATTTATTTGATATTTTAATCAATAAAATAATTTCTTCATCACTATTGTGTCATCATTAATGATAATTATTAAATCCCTAAATGTTATAAATAAATTTTCATGATGTATATAATTTTATCTTATTTCTAGAGACAATTTATATTCTATGTTTTATTAATCTTATCACTAAATTAAAATTATTACACTTATAAGATATAAGAGATTGACATGTTGTAACTTTCTTTGGTTTTAATAATAATTATATCATTTTTATGGTCAAAAGTCCATGAAATGAATATATTCCGACCCTTATGTGATATGGGTCAACTTTTATTCATCAAATAGAATTTTCTCTGGTGTTAGGGTAATTTTATAATCTTATGTTTACCCTTAATTAACCGATTTACCATTAACTGTAGTAAATTTAAAAAATTACTGTAGCTACTATTTATAATATCAAAACAAACGTAACCTCTTAACATAATTTAGACCCAATGAATCCAAAAATAGAATCCATTTTTCAAAATTCAAAACACAGAAGTTGATGTAATTAATTTAAAATTAATCTCGTTGTTAAGAAAATGGGTTTTAAAAGTTAAAACATTTTTAAAGATTGAAATATTTTACCTATGACTTCAATTTAAAATTAATGGCAATGACATAAATTATAATAAATTTTAAAAATATATTCTATTTATACATTAAAACCATTAAATTTTATCTTTTATCCATATAAATTATCTTGATGAAAAAAATATGTTTTTAAGAAAACTTTAGCATATTTTTACTATTCATCAAAATATGAATGTTATCAGAAAATTATCAAAAAATTATGAAAAATAAGTTTATATATCCTGATACAATTTAAGAAGTTTATTTTGTAAAATTTAACTTATAAACTTGTCAAAAAATAGATTTAAAATGGGTGCGCCAATAAAAGGCGGTAAAACTGCATTTTTTTAAAATACTTCTTTTATCTAAAAAATTTATTTTATTTTCATACCTCATTATAGAAAATGTGTAAGATTTATTATAATGTTATAAAATTCAAAATTACATTAATACTATTCATAATGTCTAGTTCATAATATTATAATAATATATCATTGTTTAGTGAATCTCAGTATTTCGTACAACACAAGCTATCGAAGAAGGTTTCTCTTGCGTGTAACGCAAACCAAGCCAGTGTTGTGTGTAGTGAAAGATTCCATTGGTGTTGCATAAGAAAAAAATATATTTCTCATAAAATCTCACGGAGTTACATTCTGAGCAAACATGCTAATGATCTAGAGGTCTAGTGTCCTTGGATTATTATATATAAAAAATAAACATAAAATTCAATCCAAAATACATATTAAAAACTAAAAATTGTTATATGAAAATTCATAGATCTTGTAAAACATCATAGGATACCTTGGGTAAAATACATAAATAAATGAGTGAGATTGATATCCAAATAAAGAAATAAAAAAATAAAAATCATATAACAAATGAATATGGATTCATTATATGATATAGTAAATTAAATTATAATAATAATTAAATCACAGAATAAGTAAATAAATTTATATTTAATTAATTCTTTTCCAATTAGAAACAATATATGACAGGTCATCATAATCATAATCAAGGGCCACTACCATGACTATCATCATAAATTGTAAAAAGTACAAAAGTTGATTGGGTTGATTATCCACTAACATAAAACCATGTAAAAGTAACATGGTTGAATTGGTTCCCTCACATATCCCTTACATAATATCATATGATATATACAGATTCACCAAATTCATTGGATGTCTATATTATTTGGGAGCACATGTTACATAACATAGTGGGCTTACTAAAACAACATGTTCACCACACATGGTATCTCCATAGATTAAAACATTACTATGTACATTGGGTAGATATATAATTTTGGTCTTACATCCCATAAAATTAAATATATATATATTATTTCCACATAAATAATACATACATCATAATCACTATAAAACCCATGTTAATAAAGTGTTTAAAAATTATTATTTCAAGGAATAATTGAAGGTAAACAAACATTATTCCAAAGTAAAGAATGAATTAAATCATTACAATATTTTCTAATTAATATTTGGACATAGGTCACGAAAACATTTTTCCAAAGTGTAAAATTCATTATAATAGACTAGTTAAGAAAAAATTACAATGAACATAATTACAGAAACAATATAAAATAAGTAAAGGATCATCTTAAAAATGAAAGAGAATATCATTTTCATTAACTATACAATTAAACCCATAGGTTTCCCTATAAAATAATTATAGGTTATATGACACATTAATTAATTGGAAATAATTTATGGTGGAGATTATTTTTATGAGATCCTAAATAATAATGTTCACATATATTGTTTTTACAAAAATGTAAGAACATCTAAGGGAAAAAACACAAGTAAAACCTCAATAATGTATGGGATATTTCACATTGTATATATTTTTTAGGACATATATCAAAAATATAAGAGGAATATGAATATATTATTTCCTAAAAGTGATAAAAATAAATTGAATGAGTAACCCACAAGGCATGGAGGAGGTATATAAGATCACTTACAATCGAGTCAATAACATCGTCAAAGGATATTTTAGTAGAATAAATTGATATGTCTTGTATATCATAAATATTTAACAAAAATAAATTATAAAAAATTAATGGAATTATATTTAAAATTTACACAAGATAAAATGTATTATGTGGCATAAAATTTATCATGTCTCGAAGGGATGAATTTGAGATGAATACCCATACCTCTTTAGGATTCAAATGTCAAAACCCCATTAGAAAATTAAAAATGAATAAAAACTGAATTTAATTAAATATAATATAATCATGATTATAAAACATTAAGGAACATAATATACATCATTATAATTAATCATGATATATAATAAGAAATATTCCATAATGTCTGATAGATGACACATGAAAACCACACAACATAAGAAAAATACAAACACCAACCCCATTAAAGAGAGATAGAGATAGAAAAATAAGTTTAAATTCCATTAATGGGGAAAATAAATTATATTTTGAATCCAATAGTATGTATGGACAAAATTTAAAATAAAATAGGTAAATAAAATAAGATGTTCCATAAAGAATGAATTTTTTGTATGAAACCCTTTCGAAATTTCTAAATTTTTAATAAAAACTAATTAAAAGTTTGAAATTTATATAGTTTTTAAATAATTTTTTTATATCGTATTTTAGACCTAAAAACTAATTTTATTTATATTAACCTTGTAAATTATAAATGTTTTCAAAAAAAATTGATAACCTTTCTCAATGAAGTGCAATAAAGATGAAAACACTTACCTTGGGTCTGAAGTGTTTTGATCTTGCACAATATTTAATTTTTTTCAATATATATATATATAATAAAAACACTAATATATATTTCATATTAAATTTTCTATCAACAATAATATGTTATTTAATTATAATATAAATATCTTGCCTATGTTTGTTACATGAGTTTATTTAAAACATTTTTTAAATCCATAGCTATATTGAAAATGGTAAAATACATTGTAAATTTTTATTATATTATATTTAATAATAATATATTTATGGGAGTATTTTTTTTATTTAAAATTTTTTTATGTAAATCCATTATGGGTGGTGTTGAGAAATTAATCTTGTTGATCATTTAGGCGGTAGTCCACAAGTAGACGTGATTAATGATTCCATATCTCTTTGAATTAGAGGAAAATAAGGTAAATTATAATTTGACTTTTTTTAATAATATTTATAATATATGTATCTTTTTTTCATTCATTAAATTATTTTAATCATCACATAATATAAATTATAAAAATTATATGACGTCTCTTTGTGGAGGTGGTAGTCTGTGAAAAGAACTAAATATGCTATTGTTTTTCATATTGATTGTAGAAGAACAAATAATTTTTATTTCATTAATATAATAACAAATTAGTAAAATAATAAAACTTAGGTTATTTTATTTTGATGTATATATGATATTTTTAATATGAGGTTTAAGATGACAATCCTAAGAAGGAAAAAATAATTTCCTTGCACACTCGATTATGCCTTTGAAAACACCTTGGAATTTAAGGTATTAGGAAAAAAATTATAGCATGGGATTCATAAATATTTTGAGACATGTTGTGTTTGATAGTTTATTAGATATTTATGGGTGTTTTAAACTTTTAGTGCATTGGTGGAAGGGTTTATTTGACCTCCTTTTACACGTGAGAAAAAAAGTCACTTTTGGATAGACCCTTTATATTTTAACAACTCTATGAGACTATTCGAAGTTCAAAGGATCCAAAGTATATGTATAATGGATTATTAGCTGTTTTTTTTATAATAGAACAAAAATATATTTTAATATAGTTTTAAAAATGTTCTACATTTTTATGGTTATATTTTTTAAATATTACACTTTTACAGTAGAACTAGGTTACTAGATTTTAACTAACTACATTTATATTTAATTTAAAATATTACATAACCACATAAGAAAATTTATTTGGTATGAAACTAAATTTTTCCTCGATTTATTCCAATTTTTTTATAAATATTATAAAAATAATTGTTATCTTAAAACAAATAATATATAAGAAAAATTATTTAGTTGAAAAATGTTATTTTGAGAAATATAAATTATTAATATTATAGATTATTGATTAACAATTGAATTATTGTTAATATAATTATATATATGATTAAAATTAAAGTTATATTCACAATTTAAATTATTTAAATTTGAATGATTACTTAAAAATTACACAGTATCAATAAAATAACTCTTTGAAAACAAATTTATTTACTATTATAACCGTAATTTAAAATAATATTTCTTATATTATCATTATGTAGAAAATTGAAACTGAAATTTTTTATAATTTATATATTTTTACTCAAAAATGTAATAAATTATTTATATTAAATTTTTAAAATTTATAATGTCAAATTTTTATTATATGGGCATTATATTATTTTTTAGTGTGAAATATTTCATGATTTTCATTTATTCTAAACACAAGATTGATAAATTAAAAATATTATTATTAAATTCTTTATTATAATTATTAATTTTATATTTTTATATGAATGGGTTTTTTATTATTTTATGAAATTTCTTTAGTGTAATAGTTATTGTTTGTTAGTTGTACCAGTAGTTGTAATATCTTACTAAAAATCAGTTATTTCTGAAAAAACTCACAAATTCATCATAAGATAATATTTTTTTCTTAATGAAAAATTTTAATTAGTTTTTTTTATATTTAAATTAGAAAATTTGATAATATAACATTTAAATAAAATTATTAAATATAATTGAAAATTCATTGATAGAGAAATATATATTCAAATTATTTACCAATACTATTACTAGTTTCTAAACAGTATAAATAAAATTATAGCTAATATATTATTCATATATAAATATATAATAATCATATAAAAAATAACATATCCATATTATATTTAATATCTTAAAATAATTCAAACAATGTTTTATTTAGAAAAATAAATCAATTTTAACCATATGGTGATCATTTTGGTTATTTTACTAGAGTAAAAATTATAATCATAATTTCTACATATATTTGGAAAAATGGTTTTGGATGTTTATTATTTTCATCATAATGACTATATTATAATCATTAAATAATGTTCTATGATCATTATTTTTTCAATGGTGTGTGTATTATTAGTCAATGGACATATTTCAATTAATTGTAGGAAAAAATGTATTAAAATCATAGGTAATTACATTCTACCACTAAAATACCTTGTATCATCATAACATTAAAACTCATATGATGGGATTAATTTCTATTTTGACATCCTTATTTATAATAAACTATTAGTTAATCATTATTCAATAAAGAATATTAAGTGATATTTCCAGATAATAAATTTGATATGAGCCCTTGGTAATAGGAGGTAATCCATTCCAAATAAAACACTAATAAGTGAACTAGACAGAAACCAAAAACGAATCACATTCCTAAAACCATACATATAATTTGTGTACATTTGATATAATAATTTTACAACCGAAAATATTTTATTTGTATATTAATGAATAATATGTGTAATATTACATGCCATAATACATCTATAATTATAGAATGATAAATCACTATCTACCTCAAAAAAATATATTACATAGCCTATTCCTAATTCTCATAACCTAATAAGTGGTCAATGATGATCACACTATTTAACCTTGAGATAAGAAAAATGGGTTTCAATATTAAAAAATTTCTTATAACTATAATATAAAATTTTTAGTGGATCCTTATGAAGAACAATATATTCCTTCATTGTATCCATATTTTTTCCTCATTAAATTTTTTCTCGATACCTTTATTTACTACAAGTAATGAATCTTTGAGTCCGCTTGACAAAATTTCCCATATGATTCTTCTAAAATATTTCACATATAGGTGGTTTAATTTCATCACTTTTATTATCATTTTTGACTAAATTTCCATGATTCCCCAGTATTCTATTCATTTTTTTACTCTTTATTCCAATTATTATTACATTTAGTCACATTTCATATTAGTATATTTTGGAATAAGCACTAGAAAACTCAGTCGATATCCCATTCTAAGGGGAAATTTGTTGATGTAATCATGATTATTTCCTTCAAAAAAATGATTATCTCAATTCTATGTACTTCAATAAATAACAAAAATAGAGATGGGTAATGATTTGTGAGGAATAATTATTATTACAATATATGTATCCTAGATAGAAAAGTTTAATTTAACTTCAGGATTTCCCTCATTATAATACTATCATTTTATTAAATAATTAATTTAGTCCAATTTATATTAGTGTTTGTTTAATATATATCATTTATAAATTAAATAATATCATTCGTAGATAAATATTTAGTATACTTGGTTAAACCTGTATCATTTCACATTAATACGAACATATTGTAAGTTGGGACCTCTTATACTTCTTATTTGTGTCCCTTAAATTAATTAATTCATCAATAACTCTAATAGGGTTTAAAAATTATATGATTAATAAAATAATAAACCCTTGAACTATCAAACTAAGAGTACAGTTATGCCTCTTTGTCATGCATTAGGTAACAAATGACTTATTTCCTAAAATTCCCTTTTAATTGTAGTTACCATATGTAAATCTATTCAAGAGCTTGTATCCACTTGAAATTTCAATGTAAATATGTATTGAAACTAAACCACACAGTCTATACTTTACCATAATTAAATGAAATAATCTTATATATATATACATATAACTCTGACATTAACCAAGGGGTTTCACTATGGTTATATCATCCTAATAACCAAAAATAACCACACCATCATATGATACCATATATAGTGACCTAGGACATTAATAAACTTTATTTCATGATTTATAACATATCTTCCCAAAAAACAACCTATGGATTATAATGTATGATGCCATTTTATTTTGACAATCAATCCCTAATAATGTTCTTTTATGATAATAGGTAAGATATGTTTCATTGTATTATAAATGAATTGGAAAGTGCCCATAGAAGTTAATGATGTCATAGCTGAAAATTAGAATCTTGAATGTTGGATTCTAAATTTTTTATTTTTTTTGCATATATGTGGAAGTGAATGGTTCTATATGGTTCTCACTTCCCCAAATTTTTTTATTCAATATAATAAAAAATTATGGATGAATAATGATAGTGAAATACTATGGTGAATCTTTATAGAATACTTTAATGAGTTTTGAAATAATTGATCAAAATTGTTTTTTCTATAAAACCAGAATACTACTCAGTGAGTATTCCTTAAAAGAATAAATGTTTTTATAATCCTTCATGTTTTCAAAAAACCTAATTGGGTTATTCATGATATGATATATAAAATAGTAATTTACCTTAATTAACGTTTAATTAAATGTTAAAAATTTGATGGCAACTAAAAAAATAATAATTCTAGATGAGGATGTTATATATAGATAGGATTATATATATAGGATAAAAAATGCAATATTTATACGAGAATAATGGAAATAAAATACAATTTTGTTAAACTAAAAGTCATGATGGACGTATAGAAGATCCCATAATACTGAACTAGCACATGATTTGATGTTCTTTCGAGGAAAAAGACCAATATTTTTTATATAATTTATAATTAATTAATAATATATTAATTAAAAAACATTATTTATATAGTATATGATATTTAAACATCACAAAATTCATCTAGGTGAATAAAATTGAACTGGTCTCAATGGGAGTAATTTGAGATTAAAACCCTTACCACTGTTGATTTTTTTCAAAACCCCATTAGAGAATAAAATTTTCATAAAATATTTTTCATGATGAAATATAATATAATAATGTTTTTAAAAAATAAATTTTATTTAAACAAACCATTAAACTAATGTAATGGTATATAATAAAAAAATATCTAAATGTGTCAATGTTGAGACAAGAAACCTTTAAAATGTAGGAAAAATATAAATAAAAATACCATTAAAGAGACAGTTTCTATGGGAATAATTTAAATAAAATGAAAAAATATAACCACCAATTTAAGAATCTAATTGTATGTATACTCAACATTAAAAAATAAATTATTTTAATAAAAAAATTTGTGTCTCAAAGAAGTATATTTGTAGCCAAAACTATTACGGATTTAGAATTGTTTGAATAACATGTTTTTAGAAGTCTAAAAATCATAAAGATCAAAAACTAAATTGAATAAAATAATTTATTACTCTAAAATAAATTCATCAGATTTATTAACCCCATATTCATATGAAATTGGATCATAATATTAAAACATGTCTCAATGAAATAGAATTGAGATGGAAAACATTACATATTATTTGGAAATACACTAAACCTACAATTAACATCCTACATAATTAAATTTTGTTGAATAAATATATACCCAAGAGCCATATTAATATATATTTCATATGAAAATTTCCATTAAATATAGTATGGTATTTATTTATTTCATATTTGTTTTATCTATTGTAGTTAACTAAGGATATTCAATCAATTTTTCGATACATTTTAATGTCCAATGACCATGGTAAAATTAATTATAAAATAGATTAATTATATATAGAATATTAATTATATTGTAGAAATAATTCATATATATTTAATATTTTTTAATAAAAAAATGGTATGTTGTTCTGTAAAATGAAACACATTGCTTTTGGAGTCGATAGTTCACTGGTAAGAACAATTAATGTTATCATTTCTCAATGGGTGATAGAGAAATATGATATGGAAAAATTTAAAATTTAATAATCAATTTTTTATATTATATATATATACTAATTCATATATTACATATTTTTTATAATCTATAAATAATGAATATGATAAAAGGAATACGACGCTTTTTGGAGGTCGTAGACCACATAATGCACCAACGATGCTTTTGATTTTCTTATAGTATGCATGATAATAAATAATGGTTATTAAAATATATATATATATATATATATATATATATAATGATAGTATTTAATTATATTTCTTGAATATATGATATTTGGTTGTGGAAGTTTAATGAGAAAAAGCATAAGAATGATATAATACTTACATTAGGGACTTGTTATTTCTATAGAAAACACAATTGAATTAAAATTTATAAGATTATTTATTGTGACAAAGGGAATAAAATTGTTTTTGGGATTTCTCAAAGAGGATAAATAGAGAAAAATTCATGTAAATTTAGAATGGGAGGTTCAAGATTATATTTTTTTTATCTTATCCACTTTTATATGAGATAAAATTGGATAATTTGGAATTAACCAATATATTTTAATAATTACCCGATACTATTCCAAGGATAATGAATCCAATGATTTTAGAAAATATGTTTTTTGTTTTTTTTGGTTAATAATAACTCCACTGATGATTTTTCAATATATTATCTTTATTTTACTATTATTTTTTATATTTTTCTCTATTACTTTTGAACATGGTAACTAGTTTTTAATTAAGATATTTTATGACTTATTAAAAATATTACCTAAGAAATATATAGAATATGGATGAAATGGAACCAAATTTAACCTTTGTTCAATACAATTCAATTTTTGAACATTATAAAATTATTTTTTAAATTAAAACAGATAATGTATAAATTGGATTATATACAATAAACATAATTTTTTATCATTCCCAATTCTTAATATCATTATAAATTGATTACCAATTGATGATACCTTTTAAAATTCTAGGTATGTTTAAACATCATATTAGTTTCAACAATTAAATTGTATCACTATAAATGATTATAAAAAATTAGACAATGTGAATTAAAAAAATACTTTAAAAAATATTTTACTATTATTGTAGTAATTAGCCCTACTTATACTAACATTATATTTATGTATCAAATGGAATTAAACGTTTTATTAAATAATTAAATATTTAATTCCATGAATAAATATATTTTTTATACATAATTTATAAAATTTACAAACATTAATTTTTTTAATAATCATATAAAAATGTTTTTAGTGTGAAATATTACGTATGTTTCAAAACTTTTACTAAAATAATTCATAAATTAAACATAGTTATTTTTAATGGTTTATATTTTTTTTAAATAATTTTTTAATCAAAGGTATTTTTTATAAATTGAAATTCTTCTTATTATAAAACTGTATTTTTTTAGAAAAAATAGTTTTTTTTTATTAACATAAAAAATTCCAAAAGAAATAATAAATTTATCATAAGTGAATATTAAAATTCAAAATTCAAAAAAGAAGTTAATTTTTTGGAATTGAAAATATAATATATTATAATTTAGCATTAAAATAAAAATATATAATATAATGACAACAAAACTTATAGAAAATAACTTCTCAATGTTTTGAAAATTACTATTCTTATTTTCTATTAATTACTAAAACAAAAAACGATATTCTATTATTCATATAAAAATAATCCTTTTATATAATAAAGTTAAATTCATAAAATAAATTTTATAAATGGTTAACTATAGAAACAAATCATTTTTATGAAAATGGTTATCTTATAAGTCATATAAAAACACTGATAATAATAATATTTGTTTTGACATATTCTTCATAGTATGGTTTCCAATATTTATACCCTATAAATTTACAACTACATTATTATGTATATATAATGTTTCTTAGTTTTTCATGGTTATGTGTTGCATGTTGAACACGCTGTCTATTATATTTGAATAAATTAAAAGAAAAAATATGGTTGTTACAAGGACTGGTATTGAAGGGATGATGGGAGACCCGTTTTATAAGTGAAATTATATTATATTATTTTTAATTACCCATTAATTTCAAATAATTGGATGCCACCATCAATGAATGTGTCTATAAAATTGAGAAATAATGGGGTGGGTAAAATATATAGTTGAAAAACCATACACCATTAAATTGAAAAAACTGTTTTAGACAATATTTAAACACTTCCACATTTGATTTTCAACATTTACCATTTTATCTTTTTTTAGAAAGCTATTTTTTATATTAGTAATTTATCATCTATTAATAAATATGAAACAATTAATTTTACATAATTTGTACTAAATTATTCCAAATTTGAAATCAATATAATAAGATTAAAATATTTAAATCGAAAAAAATATAGTTTTAAAATATTAAAAATAAACTGGATTAGAACATTTTTCGTTAAAATTGTGACCTATGTTTTGAAACAAAAAATATATGTTTATAAATTAAACATAGTATTTTAATAAATATTTATATGTTGATCCTTATAAAACATATGTTTTTTAAGGATAATATTTTTTTGTGTTTTATTTTATACTTTAATCCTAATGGTTTCATAAAAACCACACTTTTAACAAAACTGGTATTTTCACAATTCACATAAAAATAAATATTTTTGGAAAAATATTAATATTTCATATTAAGATAGTATCATCATAGATATTTTATAAAATAATATTATATTGTTAAAATAAAACTCTAATATTCAATAAGTAATGTTATAAATATAGTAATTTGTAAAGGATCCTTGGAATGTCCCTTGTGTAAAAATTTAGGATATGGTGTTTACCTTCTATAGTGGGGTCTCAGGTATTTTGTCCCCATTTAAATAATTATATCCTTGAAATTGGTGAGTTTATAATCTTGTGAAAATTTGTGGATATTCCATCATCATACCTTTATCAGTCTCTTGGGTTTCCTCTATTTGTTTGTGACATATTTAATGGGATTTCATCGGTTTATTTTTCTAATTGTTGGAAACTTTATTTCTACTATAATGAATAAATATTGGTTTTTAATTATAAGGAATGTTTTCCCCACAACTTCTCCTTAAAATTTGATAATATTTAATCTATCTGGCATGTATTTTCTCTATAATGAATCAGGGATATCTTTGTGTTCCTTAAAAAGCATAGACAACATAACCATTCATTAGAATGCAACTCACATTCGTTCTAGTATTTCAAAAGGACCCATATACATAGGGATTATGTTTCCCTTTTTCCAAATCTTATAACTACCAGTCATAGGGATCCAATAAAGAATTTATAATTCCCTAATTGAAATTCCACATCCTTCATTCAATTAATATCAAAACTCTTCTATGTTATTTATGACAATTTAATATGACCCTTAATAGTCTATTCATTAACAACCATAATCTCCACATGTTATGTTCTAAATATATTTCATTCTCCAAATTCCTCACAAAAGTATGACTTATGACACATATTCCCATAAAATTATTCATATATCATCATCAAAAATGTCAAATGGAATCTAGTAATGTTTAAAAATTCCACCAAAGGTAGACACTAATTCATCATACACAGGAAGTCAAGATTATATTATCATAGAATGTACTAAAATTTAAGGATGTTACTTTCATACTATTAGTTAGTTTGGGGTTAATAAATTGTGAAAAAAATGTATCTCAGTGTTAATATCCCTTAGATAAATCTTCTATAATTTTTGTTTGAGCTTTGGAGGTGCCCCGTGAATCCTTATAATTATATGTATATTGATCCATTCATGTTACTCATGGGATAAATATTATCTTATCATTATAAAATGATAATATATAGTAACATGATTGGAAATGATCTATAAAGATTTGTTTTTCCTTAGAGTCACCATATTTCTAATGAAAAATTCCATTTTATTATTGTCTCACTTTTATATAGGTGTAGGTAAAGGTTTCATGATTCCCTTAAGATATTGAATTTTATTTTTTATACATTGGAATAAAATGTATTTGGACACATATCCCACCATTTTTTACTTCGTTCCATCTGACTATAAATGTTCTATTAAATCTATATACTTATTTTCCCTATGAGGTAGTATATTGAACTTTGATCTTTATAATACATCTAGTTGTTTCTCCTTCAACTCTGGTATGGATGGAACACATAACCTCCTTAAAAAATTATTTACATTGTCTTTATATATGAAGTATTTTAATGTCCCAATATTAACTTCTTTAATTTTTCTTTTTTTATTGTTCATCTTCCTAAAGGGGGATTTATAATCATTTCTTGTAAGTATTTTTCATAAATTTATTATTTAATTAAAAAATTCCATTGTATAAATATCTCTATATCTATCATTACTAGTTATTTAAATATAAGATCCTTATTAATCCTCGTAAACTTGAGAATTTTATCTTCCTTCCTAATTAATTCATAAGACATATTTTTTTCATCTTAGGGTGGTACTTTAACATGCAATAATTGTCCCTGATTTTTTATGACCATGTTATTTTCTTCATTTTTAGGTCCTTTTGAGATAAGTTATACATCAAAATCATGTTTTTAATATATATATATATATCACATCATTAATAATATTACTAATCTCTTAATATTTTCTATAAAAATGCTATATTTTTCAGCACAAGTTCATGAGTTGCATTGTTTTGTTTAATGATTTTCAATTTCCTTGATAGAAAGATAACCACTATGACATTTTACTTAAGGATACAACACTATATATTCTTTTATGTGTCACTATATATTTTAAATCCATGTTTACCTAGTCATTATATTAATACAAGTTCATTAATGAGTCTCATATTCATTTCATTAAATCATTAGTTACATTTCCTTGATCATCTGAATTTAAATCCTTCACGTTCCAACATAGCTATCATGTAGCTTAATCTTGAAAATATTTTAAAAAGACAAATATAATAAATTTTTCAACCAAAGAATCTATCTATATTAGTTATATTCTTAATTGTAATCCATTTTCTGATAACCATTATTATCTATATATCAACAAACATACTATCGTTTTAGAAAATAGAGACAAGAAAATAAACTCCATAGAGCTAAAACTCACAATTGTTGATTTTAACGCATAATTCAATTTCTATTAGGGTAATTATAAAAATTCATAGATGGATAACATTTTCTTCATAGACCTCAAATTATATAAAGATATCATAAATGTAATACACCTTCTATATATCAAGATAATCCAAAAATACACAATTCTTTTCAGTCAAAATTACATATGGATCATTAGTCATTTTAGGGGTTAGTATTTTAAACTAATAGTATTTATACCTTTTTGAAATTCATTCTTCAGTATATAATACTTATTCACCCATAGCATATAATAACCATGGGGAATATCTACATATAATAATAATTTTGATCAATTATGTTAATAAAATAATTATTATCATCATGTTGAAGGAAGTATATTTATTTTAATAATAGAATTAATATACCTATCATGGGTTTTCTATATCACACAAACATCATTATTTTTCACAAATAAAATAGTGACACCCAATGAAGAAAATGTAGTGAATAATATTAACTTACTCATAAGTAATAAAGCTATTTCATCAACACAACCAACTACACATGTTCCATTATATATAGAGTTTTAGATATATTACATAAATAAATAATGATTTCAATGGAGAACCCAACATCATGCTTTGTGGGATTACTAGGTAATTCTTCTTGGAAGACAACAATAAATATTTACATCTTGTATTTATCCCTTATTCTTAGGATATCTCGCTTATCCATTAATCACACTTCATCTTACTATTTACCCATAATTTTATTAATGAAAGCTACAATTGGAGGATTCAGATATAATTTACATAGTTAATTCACCCCTATAATGACATTGTATTACATATATCCTAAATTAAACTAAGTCATATTCTATTGGAATTTTAATTCTTTATACATTTAAAGAAAATTCATGCTACGGATTATTTCAGTGTAAACCATATGTATAGTAACTATTATTATAAAATTGGGAGCCTCTATGAATCATAATTGAATGTGGTTGATATAACATTGTTGAAATATGAATTCCAATTAGTTTTTAATCTTGTAACTCAATAAGATTCGTTCTAAAAAATATTAAATGTTTCTATAAAACATAGAAAATATAAAAGAGCAGTAATATACTAAACTAAACAAAAACAGTACCTAACATTAAGGTTATTATCATAGTTCATGGAACCACATCATTATGAACATATACTTTAGATATGGTAGTAACAAAAGCATGGAATTTCATCCCTTCAAAAATTTTATTTAAATTTCATTTATTATTGGAAAATTTATTCAATAATGTCCATTATATTTATTCCTGAATAGATTTAAAATCAATATATTCATCCATAACATTGAATTCATGAGCTTTATTTAATCATTTCCTCAATTTTTTAATTGAATTCACATTCCCTTCGTTCGAGCATTGGGTCTTTCTTCACACATTTATCAAAAGTGGGAAATCTAATTATTCATTTCTTTCTATTTTATGAACTATTCTCCACATGAATCATATTTAGAATTTAATTTATGTGATTTCCCATGTATACATATTTTCTAGAGAACACTATTTGTTTTTAATAGATATTGATGTTATATCTTCAAATATGAAATGCACTGGGAATCCTAAATGCTTGATAGTACCAGCTCTAACCCATCCAAGAACCAATAAATAGTATTTTTTGTTACACTAAAAAAGTGGGAAGTAGTTATATCAAACCTTATAAAGTTAACCACATAATCAACAACATATTCATCCTCTATTTTTCTATTATTCGAGAAATACCTTTCCATTTCACCTCTTTTATTAAGATGTACATATTTTTAAAATAATAAATCATTAAATTTTGTTGATTCCATGAACTTTATCTCATCTTCATATTCGTTTTTGGAAGAATCAACTCCTATTGGTCCATATCTCCATTTATATGATAAATGATCAGGATGAATTTTTGTTTTTCACATCTTCCAAAATTGAGAAATATAAGAACTGGGAATTAAACCATTTTTCAACAAGGATTGGATTAGTGGTTCCACAGAGTGATGGAGTTTATTATCACATGAATTTTATTAACATAGTTACATCAAGTTTGGATAAGTATTTCAATCTATTTACTTGAAATTAATTTCCATGACTTGTGTCAACATCACTAATATAGTTATAATTTTAAATAAATTTATGTCATTATAATTAACTTGATTAGGATAATACCCATATATTAATTATGGGTGATCATATTATTGTCATTCATTCAGTTTTTCACTATATTTCTACAATCGGATACATATAATTATGTCAAAATATTTAATTGTAAAATAAAATTCCTATTATTTTTTCGAAAGTATTCCCTATATATTATGTTTCTTTTTCATTAATCATGTTCTAACTAACTTGGTTCCCCTCAATCTATTCCCTCAGTTCCCACTAAAATAACACTGATAACATCTATAATATCCCATAAAACAGAATCATAGATTTACTAATTATATGTTTTTATTAGAACATAATACACGATCTACTAAAACAATAAAATAATTTATTTTTCTTAAAGACAAGATAAAAAAATAAATTGCATTTTAAAAATATATCCTGATCACATTGTGAGAAACATATCATCCATTTAATCTGATCACTAAAAGTTGAATAAAAGTCTCTTATAGGTTTTCAAGGGAATGGAAAACAAATAATTGTTTGCTCAGTTTCTTGGTATGAAGTTTCATACAGGTGATGTTATCATAACATAAACATGGAACAAATTACATAGATGGAATATATAAGAAATATAATACCATAATCAAATAAAATTTATGTCATACCATATCCTCCAAAAACATGTATAAAAATAATAATTTATCTCTTATAGACATATTTCATAATTTTAGATCACAAAACATGTTGATAACACCTTGTTCGGAGATACAAAACTACTATAGGAAGAGGTATAATCCAAAACCCGTGATTTTTTTCTCATGAGACAAATCAATGATCCAAAATTCTATATAATTCTTCCAATTATATATTTATGTAGAATGAATTTATAATAAGTGTCATCAATATAGTTCATAATGTTACCTAAGTAACCTCAAGTTGAATTAAAACATGTAACATTGTATACTGATAAATATGAAAAAAATAAATCCCCATTCATTAGAATAGTGTGAATGTATATAAGAATATTTATTAGTCAACTTAGTTGTTATGTGGTATAATGATTGTAATAGTAAGTAACCATATAAAAAACAAATATAGTGGATATGAAACATTTCTTATGATGGGTTATCCATGGATTAATATAATTGGGTAAAATAGTTTCAATTTGTACGACACCATGTAAATGTAAGAAAAAATACTTCATTATAGTTTATAAATATCATATAAATATTCCAAATAATTTCCCATATGAGTGTCTAGATATCTGTGCAGCCTTACGCCCACATATCATGAATCAAAGTGATAACTGCATAGATGATCTACCACCTCATTTTATGGAAATAACCCAATGAGAATCTATGGAAAAGGTGTATATACTTTCTAGTATCTATAGGGGGATGAATTTTCTAGGATACTAAAACCCCTTTATTTAACTAAAAGGTTTGATGAAATTTACTCAATGGAAAATATTTATTTAAAAAAAATGGTATCCCTAGAATCAAAATAATATCTGGGTGGGATTAATATTAAAAATTTTAATTACAACAAAATTCCTGAGGAATATGTTAAAAATTATTCCATGGAAATTTATGCACTAAATAAAAGGATATAAGTGGTGAATATAACATTAGTCCTAAATAATTAAAATTTAGATGAAATACATACATATATAGTGATTATAAATTAAATTAAAACATATTGAATGATAGATGTTACAAAATTTCTCCAAATACAATGAGGTACATTAATTTCATTATATAATTTCTCTATCAATTATTTTATACACCACATAAAGGTTATAAGGGGTATAAAATAAAACATGTCTCTAAGAGTGGAATATAAGATTGAAAACTCATACCAATTTTAATGAATAGAAAAATTCATTTAAAACTCATAAATCAAAAACATAGCTATGCTAATAAATTAATTATAAACAATACATATATATATATATATTCATTTATTCTATCCATATATAGTTATTCTCTAAATGAAATCAATTGTTTTATATATTTTACCACATTGGATGTTCCTTGTTTTCAACATATGTACTAGATTCCTAATAGTATTTTATGTATTCATTACTTTTACTATGTTCATAATTATCCGGTCATTATAGATTTTTTTTATGTATATCATATTATTCAACTAAAAATGTATTTTTCATAAGAAAAACTAAAAAATTAATGCTATGTCAATTTTGTTATGAATAATTAAAAAATTAAATAAAAATTATAAGTTTAATATTATAAAATTTAACTTTTAAAATAATTATCGAATAAATCCTATTTAGATTGATAGTTGGGGATATAGTGTTTACCAACTACAATTTGGTCTCAAGTATTATAGGTGGATGTCCACCAGCTAACTAAAGGAATACTAGAAGAATTGAATTCCAATATGAATTCAACACATTACCAAATATTTGGGCATTCCTCCTAGTACTACTTGTTAACGCGCGACATCTAGGGACTCTGCGATGATGCTTATCTAGATGAGGACCTATGAGTTAGTACCATGCATTTAATTTTTAATATTATAGTTTTAATTCCAAAATATTCTCAATCAACCTCCATTAGACTCTTATGAATATTTAGTCTCTATAGATGTTTCTTTAGTCCGTCAAACATTTAATAATAAAACATCAAAGTGTATATTTATTTACTGATTCTCATTCAAAAGAACTATCCTTGAGTCGATTTGTAATGACTCGAAATATTATAAATAAAATACCACTTCTAATTTAATTGAATTTCTTTTTATAAAATATTGTTATTGAAAATGTATGAACTTATGTGATTTTATTAAGTATTTTTTAAAAGATAGAGTATCCCTATTATCCTTGGGGATATATCCATTAAATAGGGATCACAAGATTACTGTAAATATTGGTTTTTAATAAATCCAACTGATATATAAAAATGATGTGATGGCCTCAACTAGTAATATAATAACCTATGAATCCCAATTATCAGAGATTACGAGGAATATAGAATCTATAGGATTTGACAATGACCATGCCTAATCTATGAACTAATGAATTTAGCATGAGTGTTATCGTTTATGATATAAGTTCATGATCACCATGATCAAGACCCAAACCTTGTTCACCGAACTTCCCCACAAATTTTCCACCATTTTGCATCTTACCCTTAGGGAGTTTTCTATTGTATTAAAGGTATATGAATCATGATAATAGTAATATTATTATTTTCTAATTTTTTATATAATAAAAATTATATTTTCATCCTATTATTCTTACATTGTTAATTATTTTCATTTTATAATAAAACAAAATTTTTTTTTGTTAACATTTAAATTAAATTAATTAAAAATTTTCCTTGAATTAATGGATTTATTAAAAAAAACATTTTTTAAAAATATTATTATTAAATAATTTTTATCAAATATAAATGATCATATAATTTTTAATAAATAAAATTTAATTTTTTTATAATAGTTGAAAATCTTTTATTGTCAAAAAACCCATCATTCCATAATGAAAGTCAATTTTTTTTTGTAAAAATAATAATAATTTTAAAATTATTTAGTTAAAATAAATATTTTTTAGGGATCATATTTTCATAATTATCCAATAGTTTAGTTTTTCATAATTTTCAGAGACAATTAAAATTTCGGGAAAAAAATAAATACCATATAAATATACATTTTGTATTATACCATCATAATGAAAAAAAGAGTGATGTAATAAATAATATAAAGGGAAAAAAAGACTAAATATATCATTACACTTTAAAAATGTGTGACATTTAGTCTATTTTAATTATTTTTTAAAGTCATTATAAATTTTCCAAAACCATTTTTATATTTTATGATTATAATATCATTTCATTAATAGTGTTACTCACCTCTGTATATGAAAGGGAATTATATTTTTAAATTAGGACCTAGTGATTATTAAATAATGATATCTACTTTTATTTGGGAAAATAAATGGAAAAAACATGGGATGGTATAACGATTTTGTTATTTTATTATGTAGAGTTAATAACCTAAATAATAAAGAAACCCCATCTTTTCCTATATAAACGCAGCCAAGCTCCAATTTCTCTTCTCTAAAACTCTATATGGAACTTACATACTCTTACCTCCACATTCTAGAGTCATCCCAAGGTTCCCCAAGCTCTTATTAATCACCTCCCAAGGATTTGGAGTCACACAATCTTGTAGAGGATTCCTCTCATCTCCTTTCAATTCCATCAAATCCTTTCAAAAAAAATAATGGATATTTATTGTATTTTGATTAATTTATATATTTTACCTTGTAATAAAATATTTATTATTTTAATTATATATCATGTTTCCTCTATCATTTTCACCATTTCCCTAGTCGTTACTGTGCCAAAATTCATTATGGGATATTCCACTCGCCTCTTTTCTCAAGCACTCCTATTACATCAGGTGTTTTAATTTATTTATTTGTATAATTGGATATATTATTCTATATCCACCTTCTATCCTATATTAATTCTATGTTATTATAGACCATGTTAACTCTCATCTACCCATTTTATGAATTTCTAGTTAATGATGTTATATTTCCCAAATTACACAATGATCTTCCATGTGAAAACAATTGTGTAGTGAATACAATTCCCATTTCCAGTCAACGTTGGTCATCATTATACACATATAATTGATTAATTGGGTACTGAAATATATCTATTTCACATTACATGGTCATGGAATAAATTATGATGATAAATGAATCAATGTTGTATGATATATGGGCACAATAAGCATGAGAATTAAATGAATGTGATGAGTGCGCCAAGAATTATATAGTGACCCAATGAATTTGGTATTGTTTAGTATAATGATACATTATGTTGGGATAGGGAGTGAATCTAATTCTTTATGTCACTTTTTTCACCATGATTTCATGGAAGTTTTTCCAAGACATATGTTTATGATACAATGTTTTATGTTATTTTCAAATTTCCTATTTTTTTATTAGAATTCTATAAGTATCATTAATCATGTTTAGGATTACTATTATTTTTAAAACCCATTGATATTCCTATTGTAAAAAATGTATGATCTTATTCCATTTTTTTACATCACTGGGATTAATAACTCCCTCCATTATAATATGTTTCACTAGGATATCCCATTCCATTTAAAAAATACATGGAATTTTTGAATCATGTTTTACATATTTTCAATAATGTTGTTTCATACCATATTAATTTTGTTATAATATATATCTAATTCCAAAATATTGTAAACATATTCATCACTATGGATGTATTAAGTTTAATTTTATTTATTATGTCATTTATTAATGTGAAATAACGATAAGGGTTGTTAGAGTTTGTACTATAAAAAATTATACTTATTTTTGGGATTAGGAGTTGAACACTCTTGTGAAATAATTAGGGATAATATTAAATATAAGAAATCATACCTATGTTTTGGTAAGTATAGAGTATTTGTTTTATCTAGAATATAATTCTCTATTTGGATACTACAAGTGGATGTGGTTTTGGTATAGATTTACATACGGGTAATAACATTGACAAGGTGTCCCATGAATGACTCTGTATAAACTGATACAAAACAACATGCCTTACTATGTAGTTTTTTTACACTATTGGGTGATTTTGTTTGGTAAATTCATAATCTGATTATGAACCACTATTTAGGGACCAAAATATTTTCATAATAATATATGTTCGGGAATAAACCGTGTATAACATAGATTGCAGCCGAAAATTCATAAATTAAGGAAAAATATATAATTTATATGTTATCCCTTTAATATCATTGCATTACCCATTATAAATTAAATAGATTTTAAAAAATATTTAACATAATTTTCCTTTTATTCTATGAAATGGTTGAAAATTGGAGGAATAAGGTAAAAAATCAATCCCATGTGAAGTGTGATGAATACCACTATGAGATTCCAAACCCAATGGGAGTGGGAATCATAATCTTAATGATTATTCTCTCTCAGATAACTCATGTTATGAATATATAATTGGATTATGAATAATGTCCCAATCCACCTATGTTATAACAACCTACGATTGAGATATTTATATGATAAAGGACTTGAACATTCAAAGGATCATTTTATCCCTTAATTTAGGGACAATGGATCATATCCATTGAGAATATCCATTCCATACATCTATTTTATGAGAAATAAAATGTTATTATAAATGTTTTTTGTATAGGGGGATAAACATATCAGTAGTAGAAATTGATTTAGAAAATATAAAGCTTGAGGAGGAGATCGAAAAAATGGAGTGGAGGGAATTATGGAAAATGATTTTTGATTAATATTTTTCTTGCACTCTCTGAAAAAAATGGAAAGGGACATACATTTATTCAAATAGAAAGATGATGAATCTATTAGGGAGTACCAGAAAAAATTCACAAGAAATTAATGATACTCATTAGGCTTTTTATTTACCCAAGAATTCATGGTTACCCGCTTCTTTTGTTGGATAAAAACCAGTCAATAAAAATCCTTAGAAATATGATACATTTATTAGTATGAAAAAAATTGTCCAATGTTCCCTAAAATTTTAAATTAAGATTATTGAATCTAAATAGTTTTTAAGGTATAAGTATAAAAATGTAATGTTTTATTCTAGTAGTTTGATTAATAAATTTATTTGTGGAAGAAATTTCATCATCACACTATTCAAATGTGCGGGAATGAGATACCCAGAAATTTCCTAAGGAGAACGAAGAAATATTTTAGGTTTTGGAAGAAAGGGCACCTAGATTGAAATTTCACACAAGATAAACCCAAAAATTATAGGGAGGAAAGGAATTCCCCATTCAACCATTATAACATTTTTGATTGCTTCAACTGCATGGAACCATGTAACTATTCAAACAAAGTCACAAAGCTATGGGTTTTTCAGAGAAAACCAACAAATTACATTGCAACAGTGGTGATATTTTTATATCAATAATATCGAAGTTGATCTTGATAAAAAAAAGTGGTTACCTATATTCTATTTATTCATTAAAAAATATATATAATACATTTTTGATTCTAGAGCTACGCATTTCTTCTTATCATTAATTTTTAGTAGAACTATCCTTCCACCACCAAAAATCATGGAATTAAATCGGTTAGTGAAAATGGAAGATATGACAATTATTTCATACCAAGCATATAACTCACCCACTTCAATGTTTATATGATGAACTCCCAGTGAAACCTTTTATTCCCCCTTTGGTGTAATGTGATGCAATTCTGTGCACAAATTATCTCTCTATATATAGATCCAACATAAATTTCCATGTTAAGTAAATCACGCTTCATATTATGAATTGATCCCCAATTTAGTACAATTGAAATGAGGTGGATAAATCTTCTTTATAACCATTATCACAATAATTCATATTACGGCCCTAAGGAAAACTTTATCTATCTAAAATTAATGATTTATAGGAAAGAATCATATTTGAATAAATGTGAATTGTGAGGGTATACACTGATGTGTTTCTTGAAAAATATTATCGTATTTTTCATAACCAAGAAGATAAATCTTTAATTGATCATATACCTGGTGAATTATAATTATCCTCGACTATGTAAAGAATGTTTGTTGTGGAACTTGGGGATAAGATGAAAAAAATGAAATAATATCTAGATAAATGGTTCATATGAGAAAGTTATCTATATGGGGTGCACTGGTTCACTTCACCAAGAAGAAGTATGGGTTAATGCTCAATTTCAATTATTGTCATGATCCCAACAAGTTCAGGATAAAGAACATATATATTCTACCAAATATTGATGACATCTTTGATTAGATACATGGCGTACCATAATTCTATAAGGTGGATCTTCTGTCAGGATGTTATTAAGTAAGGGTTAAGAAGGATGATATCCTCAATACTGTTTATCATAAAAGGTATGGGCATAATTTGTTCAATTTTATTATATTTAGACTCACTAATTCTCTAACAATATTCATGGACTTGATGAATAGAGTTTTTAGAGATTAACTCAAGTAATTTTTCTTATTTTTATAGATGATATCCTAATATAATCTAAAAGAATGAAGGATCCGGAGGAGAATATGATCATAGTGATAAAGATCCTATGAATGGTGAATATGTATTCCAAGTAACAAAAATATGAGTTATAGTTAGAGGAAGTAACATTCATGAGTTGTATAATCACATTAAATACAATATCGGTGGACCCATGACAGATTTGTGAAATTTAAGTATGAATGAGGCCAAAATATATGATATAAATCCATGGTTAGCTAGGTATTATCATCAATTTGAGAGAAACTTCTAATGATTGTCAAACCCTCTAACTGATATAACATAGAATGGATTCACATTTCCATTGAAAAAATTATGTGAATAGGGATACATGGAGTTCAAAATGAGTTGAATAACTACAATTATACTCACAATACTGGCAAGTAGGGAAAATTTCATATCATTCATCGATGCCTCAAAAAAGGTATTAGGTTATCTGTTAATAATGAATGAAAATTTCATATCCTATGCTTTATGGAAGTTGAACATTCATGAATAGAAATATCCAACACATGATATGAAGTTTCCTATAGTGAGTTTTATTTGAAAATATGGAATCATTATCTCTCTAGGGTGAGGTGTGAAATAAATGGAGATCAAAAAAGCCTCAAGTTTATATTAAAACCAAAAGGATATGAATATGAACCAATGAAGATGGTTTTTTATCAAGTACTATGATTACAAAATTAATTACCATGTAAATAATGTAGATAAAGTGGTAGATAATGTTTCTAGAAAGGATGAAACAATATTATCATTGATTATAATTGAGAAGGATTCAATATTCTTATACATTAAGTGTATGGACATCTGAATCATAAAGAAAGAACAACATCAATCATTTCACAAATGATTTCTCAGTCGTTTCTTTTGAAAAATATATTAATGGGAAATGGGATGGTGTATGAATTTATAATAATTCAAAAGCTATAAAAAAGATAAATCCTTGTAGATAAATGTTAATGAAGAATGAATTATGAGATCTCTATCCAGACTATGTGTTCCGTCAAATCCTGAGTTAAAGAAGGAACTATTGGATTATTCACAGAGTACAACATCCTCCATTCACCTAGGAAGCTGAAAAATGTATCTATATCGACCCAACATTTTCATACATTACTATTCTATCATTTTAATGATAAATTACATAATATTATTACACATAGAGGATCCAACAGTTTAGTGTCTTGGGAAAACTAGTACCATACATAATAATTACAACATCGAGTATAAAAGTTTTTGTTCATTTCTTCTTCTATAGATTCTTATTGGCACTTGACATCACCTTATTACATGTAGTCACCTAAGTATATACATCAAAAGGGGTGATCTAGAATCCCAGTAAGAGGATATATAAGAACAATATAGCATGGGGTGAGCATATTCATAACATAGGCAAAGAGTCATGAACATGATATGAAGCATTAATAAGAGACTTGAAATGTGTCAATGCATAAAAATGAAACAACATGTCTTAGTGGTTGACTAACACACATGCTTATGAACAAAGCTATAAACTTTTTTCACAACTCATTTCACATTTATTCCTGAGATCTATCACTTTACCCAATGCATTGAAGCACTGTATAATTCCCTGTGAACCCGTCACATTTAGACATTCATATTGTGCTTTATAATTCTGAATGCACATGTCATATCATAACATTATCATTAATCATGAATGACAAAATGACCATATAACATAAATTAACATAACAAAACCATGAAAAGTAATGGGTTTCATCTCATACGAACACATTCATAAACATTGGGTTCCCAAAAGAATGAGGGAATAACATCAATGTTACAAGAACCATCAATCATGAATGAGAAGTAAAATGTGTGTTCTTGAAAAAAGAGTTATTTTGGGAAGTAGTTAATTTTTTTCATAAATACCAATGAAAAAAATGTAATTCCCAGAAAAGGAAATACAATGATGATCAAATTATTTTGAAGGAGTAACCATATCAAAATGGAGAAACCGAATGATGAAAGTTGGGTTCGAGAATTTCCCCTTACCTTGTATTTGAACGAGTCCTTATCTTTAATGTCCTATATAATGACATTATATTCCTTAATTAGATATTACATAACCTTATATACCTTAATAGGGGTCATTTAGGTTTCATTATGTCATTTTATGGGCCTTTGGATGAGTTATAGATTTTAAAAACATTGTTCGGGGGTGTTTGTTTTTATGGTTTTCTTGAGAGTTTCACATGTATTCATGAATTGATGTTTGTGTAGAAAATGGGTAAACATAAAGAAAATTTATTAAATGTTATTGATGATATTCTATAAGTTAAAATTATCTTAATATGAATTACATTTTATACAATGTGAATGAATCATTACAATGTAATTTAATGATGATTGTTTGGGTTAATTTGGGTGGTTTTTCAACCACAACAAACTTGTTTTGTATAATCATCTAGTAATATGTACATAAGTTAGTTCAAGAACAAAAATAAGAAATAATACCTATATAATATTCTGGTTCAACCATAAAAATGGTTTTATGACCACATCTGAAGGTGGAAATGAAAAAATAAAACATGTCATTCTTGAAGGTGATAGATTAACACCTTACGAAAAACTTTTTATTTTATAAAATAAAAGGAAGAGGATAAGGGGGTTTGATGGTATAATAATAATTAGTATCATAAAATCCAGTTTATTTATGATACTAGAGTTACCATACCATTTGAAAAAATATAGTTTGTGAGAGAATAAGAAATGTACCTGAAATTGAAGGGGAATTAAAGGAAAGAGGAAGAGAAATTACCTCTTGAATCCACCTCTTGAGATCCTCATTAAAGGGCCTACGCTTGGCCTTTTGATGAGACCAGAAGCACTTGGATATGGGGGAGGGGATGGAGAAGATGATTGGGTAGAGATTACATAATTTTTGAAGCTTGAGAGGTGTGTTTGGCAAGGGGTGCGGAGGGGTTATTTATACATGAGGAGGGAGGTGTTTTTAGAATAAAATATTAAATAAAATAATATATCAAAAGTTAGACTTGTAATAGAAGTTTTTTGGCATCCTAAATAATATATTAATATAATATAATTCATTTTAGGCTTTAATTATTCTTTAGAATATGAATTAATTAATTTATGAAATGGAAAGTGAAAGAAATAGAAAAAGACACTTTTTGAAATCGTATTTTGACTTTAGGCTTTGGAAAGTTCTTTTTAGGATTGAAAATTGAGTATATTGTATTTTAAAAAACCAATTATTAAATTTAATAAATTTTTTCTGAACCTAATATTCTATAATTTTTATGAAATCATTACATCCTTAATAATGCAATTTAGGATACAACGATTCTCTGAAAAACCTTATTTTTTCTATTCACACAAAAATTGAAGTATTTCAGAAAAATCCCCAAATTTCACCCTAAACATTTTTAGATGTGTAGAATAAAAAATGAAGTCCATTTTCCCAAAATAAGTTTCTAAATATGATTAATTTAATAATTAATTTAAATCATAATTTACATGAAAAATACAATTTTTTTAAAATTAAAACTTATTTTATATTGTATTCAAAAATTATGTGGGGTATTATTAAATTATATAAAAACTAAAAGACATAGATTTTATTATTTATGAACACATTTTAAGATGATAAATTTTCCTTTAAATTAATTAATTAATTATAATTTATCATTTAAAACTTACAAAAATACCAAAACTTTTACTATAGTTAAATTGTCACTTTCTAAGATGCCTAAATTTTATTTAATTAGTCATGGGTAAGGTTAATCTTATATGTTCAATGTAATATTCATAATTGTTGTAATAATATTTATAAGGGTAGGTTACTATTCACCAAAAATTAAGTTTTTCTTATTGGACCACAAAAATCATCTTGAACACAACCGTGTATATCGAATTTTCAAAATTCCAAATACAGAAGTGACAAACTTATGTTTAAAGGTAACTTGGCACTTAGTAGTTTATTATGTTGCCTTTTCATGTGATTTTATGAAATATTTTTTAAATTTTATTTCCATTTAAATACTTTGGGTCGTTACATTCTTCCCCCCTTAAGAAATTTCACCCTCGAAATATCACATTACACAAACAGGTGAGGGAACTTCTCCTTCATCACTTCCTCTGGTTCCCAAGTAGCTTCTTCAAACTTATGGTTCCTCCACAACACTTATAAAAGGTTGGTTTTCATGTTCGAAGAACTATATCTATTATGTCTATAATCTCTACTGGTAGCTTCTCATAACATATATCATCTTCCAACTATACCACCTCTGAGTTTAGTACATGTGAGGGATCAGGTATTTACTTCCTTAGGAGTGATACGTGAAAAACATCCTGAACTTTAGCCATATTTAGTGGAAGTGCAAGCCGATAGGCCACAGATACTATATGGTCAAGGATTTAAAATGGGCCAATGTACCTTAGGCTTAACTTTCCTTTCATTCCAAATTGCATGACTCTCTTCGAAGATGATATTCGAAGGAAGACTTTATCTCCAACGTTGAACTCCAAATCCCATTGACAGTTGGAAGCATAACTATTTTGCCAATATTGAGCAGCTTTGATGTGTTTCTAGATGACATAAACCTTCTCTGCCATATCTTCCACAAGATCAGGTTTAAGTATCTTTCTTTCTCCAACTTCATCCCAACAGGTTGGAGTTATACATCGCTTTCCATACAGAGCTTCATATGGAGCCATCTGAATACTCGAGTTGAAGCTATTGTTGTATGAGAACTCAACCAATAGGAGATGCTTATCCCACCAACATTTGAATTCAAGTGAGTAGGCTCTTAGAATATTTTCAAGTGACTGAATAGACCTTTTAGATTGGCCATCAGTTTGGGGTGATAGGTCATGCTGAAATTTAATTTAGTACTCAATGCATGTTGAATGCTCCTCCAGAATTTAGAGGTGATCCTTGGATCACGGTCAGAGAAAATTGAGAGTGGAACACCATGCAGTCTCACCAATTCCTTAACATATATCTTTGAAAGTTGTTCAAGTGATAGATCTTCCCAAATAGCGATAAAATGGGCAGTCTTGGTGAGTCTGTCAACAATAACCCATATCACATTATTTTCCTTTGACGTCTTCAGGAGACCCATGAGAAAGTCCATAGTAACATTTTCCCATTTCCACATGGGTATAGGCAATTGATTCATAATCCATTTGGACTTCTGTCACCCTGATTTAACTTTCTTACACACCAACCACCTAGATATATATTCTGCAATATCCTTTTTCATGTTATCCCACCAGAAATGTCCTCAGAGATCACGGTACATCCCGGTGCTACCAAGATGTATAGATAATGTTGAGCTATGTGCATTGTCTAATGGATCCTTCTTTATCCTGGGTGATGAAGGCACATAAAGCCGCATTCCAAACCAAATCACACCATCATTGTCGATATGGAACTCTTGAATCTTCCCTTACATTACTAAATTCACCATATTTTGTATCTCTACATCATCCATTTGTGCTTTTTTAATATTCCCTTGAATAGATGGTTCCATAATAACTTGGGAAAGTTAGGATGTGTCACCTACCCTTATTATTTCTAAAAATATGCTTTTCATATATATAAGGATGGGTTCTTTCTCAATCTATAACATGGATAGAGTAGTAGGTTCTTTTATTCTTAGAGCATCAGCTACTTTGTTTGCCTTTCCAGGATGGTAGTGAATAAAGCAATCTTACTCCTTAATTATCTCTAACCATCTCATTTGACGCATGTTTATCTCCTTTTGTGTGAATATATACTTCAGGATCTTGTGGTCGGTTTATATGTCACACTTCTCAGCATAAAGGTAGTGCCACCAAATTTTCAACGCAAAAATTAAGGCTTCCAACTCTAGAACATTCATCGGGTAGTTCTTCTCATGGATCTTCAACTTTTGTGAGGCATAGGCTATAACATTATCATTTTGCCTAAGTAAGCAACCCAAGAAATTCTTTGAATCATCACTATATATCACAAAACATTCTACACTTTTCAATAGTGTGAGTATAGGTGTTGTGATCAGCCTTCTCTTTATCTCCATAAAGCTTCCCTCACATTCTTCCACCCATACATACTTTTCTCCTTTCATTGTTAACTTAGTTAGCAGGCTTGACAATCGTGAGAAGTTTATCACAAAACCTCATTAGTACCCAGCTAATCCAAGAAAACTGTGGATCTCGGTGATAATAGAGGGCCTTATCCATTCCTCAATAGCCTTTGTTCTTGAAGGATCCACAGAAATTCCCTCACTTATGATCACCCCAAAAACGTGACTTGATTTAACCAAAAGTCACACTTTCCGAACTTGGTGTACAACTTCTCATTTCTCAATGTCGCCAACACAAGTATTAGATGTTCTTTATGTTCATCCTTTCTTTTTAAGTAGATGAGAATATCATCAATAAACACTACCACAATGTTTTCTAAGTAATGTCTAAAGACTCTATTAATCAAATCCATGAAGATTATGGTGGCATTAGTATGTCTGAAGGGCATCACTAGAAACTCATAGTTCCCATACCTTGTATAGAAGTCAATCTTCTAAATATCCTCTTTCATTACCTTTAGCTGATGATATCCATAATGAATATCCATGTTTGAGATGTATTTAGCTCCTCTTAACTGATTGAACAAGTGTTCAATCCTCAGAAGTGTATACTTATTCTTTAGGGTGATCTTGTTGAGTTCCCGATAGTCGATACAGAGCCACATTGTTCCATCATTCTTCACAAAGAGCACTGGTGCACCCCAAGGTGATGCACAAGGGCATATGAACCCTTTTTCCAGATGCTCTTAAAGCTGATTCTTTAACTCATCCAGTTCAATAGGATCCATCATACATGGACACCTTGATTTAAGAGTAGCTCCGGGTATGAGTTCTTTTGAGAACTCTACCTCATGATTCGGGGGAATTCTGGGTAACTCTTCTGAAAATACATCTCTGTATTCCCTCATGATGGGAATTTTGGCAAGTTTGACACCTTCCATTGACTCTACCATTTGGTCAAGATATGCTTCATCATAGGGAATCAACACCCACAACATGGAATGATTTTTCAATGGATATTAATGATCATCCTTGAATTTGTAGAGAATCATGGGATGGTTTGGAATATTAAAGGATATTTATTTTTCCCGAAAGTTGATATGTGCTCTATATAATGAGGGCCAATCAATTCCCATTATAGCATCGATTTCTACCAAGGGATGTATTACAAGGTTCACTAGAAAAATCTTCCCATATACGCCAATAAGAGAAGAGTCAAACACTTGGGTTGCAACAATTTCACCACTTGGTGTTGTTACAGATATATATACATCAAGGTTTAGGGGCATCGATTCTATGATTCTAGCAAACTTGCATGATATAAAAGAATGCATATAACCAGAATCAAATATTAATTTTTACATTATTGAGTGAATAGTAAGTGTACCTTGTACGACTTCATTATCTTTCTCCACTTCCACAGTAGTGATGGCATAAGCCTTCCCTTGTTCTTTAGGATTTGGTGGCTTTTGATGCTGATTACCCTCAAGAACATGAGGTTTAGTGTAGTAGCTTGCATAGTTCCCCAGCTCCCTACAGTTGTAGCATTGAACCATGAATGGTTCTCTCCTTTATTCTACCACATTTTCTATTCTTTTTTATGTCTTTCTGACACTCTTGAGCAAGGTGTCCTTCTTTCCCACACTTGAATAATTTCCCCATCCCTTTGAGGTAGTTCCCATGGTGAAACTTCCCACATTTTTGTCATGTGGGTTGTTGATTTTTCTTCCCAGCTTTTTCATTAGATCCACCAGCTTGAAACTCCATATTTTGTTTCTTATCACTATAGCCAAGGGACCATTCTCAAAAATCCATATTTTTATTGAGAGTACACTGTACAACTTCTTCATAACTCCAAAAGTCTCAAATTTTAAGAGCCTTTGGAAGATGTGGTTTTAATCCACTAAAGAATCTATCAATTTTTCTGTCATTGTTGATAACAAAATCCAATGGGTACCTTGAAATCCTTGTGAAATTTTCGTTGTAGGTTCTAATAGATTCTCTATATTTTTTCTTGAGCTCTATGAATTCTCCCTTCATCTTCATATAATGATTTTGTGGGATGTACTTATTAAGAAACATGATCTTAAAGTCTTACCATTCCATCTCTTCAATTTCCTCTCTTGTCTTGATGTTTTTAATCAAAGCCCACCATTTATCGGCCTCTCTATCTAGACAATAAACGGATAGTTTCACCTTCTCATTATTAGAACAGTGAATAACAGAAAAGATCTTCTCCATATAGTTCACCCACTATTCCACACCTAGTGGATCAGAAGATCCACAAAACATCGATGGTCGTTTCTGCATAAAACATTTGATAGACATTCGCTCTCTCTTTTGTGATGGAGAGTGTTCCCCATTATTATGGTTTTTTTCATAACCTGAGATAATTGGGTAAGCATTTCCATGATGCTTTGAACTCCACCTCCCAAATCATTGGGGATGTTGCTCAGGAAATCATTGCATTGGCCCTCACACAAGTTATTGGCCTGGTTTCTCCTAGTTCCCACAATTTTCAAAAATAAAAAACGTTTGAACAAAACATAATTCAACAAGTCATGAATAACATATTCATTTAAACAAATCATAACATATTTTATTCCTATGTAATGATTCTTGTGTGCATATTTTACTTAAAATCATGATAGATGTTTTTTCTAGGGTTCACTAATTCTAATTTCAAAATTAACTAAACCTTTTCTCTGATACAAACTCTAGTGACCCAATACTTTCTTACATTACTATTACATCATTTTAATGATAAAAAACATAATATTATTAAACATATAGGATCCAACGGTTTAGTGTCTTGGAAAAACTAAGACCATAAATAACAATTAAAATATTGAGCAGAAATATTTTTGGTCATTTATTCTTCTCTCGCTTCTTATTGGCAATTGATATTTACTTAGTACATAAAGACACATGAGGATTTACATCAAAACAGGTGATCTAGAAGCCTAGTAAGAGGATATATAAGAACAATATAGCATGGGGTGATCATATCTATAACATAGGCATAGAATCATGAACATGAGAGGAAGCATTAATAAGAGACTTCAAATGTGGAAATGAATAAAAATGAAACATAATGTCTTAGTGGTTAACTACCACACATGATTGTGAAAAAGCTTGCATCTTGTTCACACATCATTTTAGATTTAATCATGACATTCATCACTTTACCCAATGCATTGGAGTGTAGTATATTTCTGGGCGCACCCGTCACGTCATAATATTATCATTTATCATGCATGCCACAATGAACATATAACATAAATGAACATAATGAACCCATGAAAAGGAATGTGTTTCATCTCATAAGAACACATTCATAAACATTTTGTTCCCAAAAGAATGAGGTAATAACATACAAGTTACAAGAACCGTCAATCTTGAATGAGAAGTAAAAGGTGTGTTCTTGAAAGAAGAGTTCTTTTGGAAAACATTTAGTTTTTTTCATCAAGACTATTGAAAAACATGTATATCCCAAAATATTAAATACAATGATGAATTTTTTTTAAGGAGTAACAATATCAAAAAGGAGTGAAAGAGGGAGAACCTGAAGGATGAATGTTGGGTTTGAAAATTTCCCCTTACCTTGTATCTGAACACTTCCTTCTCATTAATTTTTTCTATTGTCACGACATGTCCTTGGGGCCCGTGTCATGACTACAAAAAGCATGCCTTCCATAGGCCAGGGGCTGGTGAGTAGCAACAAAGGCGTAAATCCCAGTAATAAGGGAAGGTGTTGCCTTTACAAAGTAAACAAACACCACAGAGTAAGAAAGCTGATGTAAGCACTTAGTAAACTGGGTACAACTGTAAGTGCTGGAAAGTAAATGGGCTGGAATACAAACCCAACTAAAAGTAAAGTACAACTAAAAAGAAAGTACAGCAACTGAAAATTAAAGTAGCAATGTTGAGCCATACAAAGGAAATCCCACCTGAAGGGTGGGTACAGATAGTCTCCTCAGCTCCTCGGGTCCAACTGTCCGCTCCGTGTACATCCCACCCAGTGGTCCACCTCCAGGTACCGACTTTCTCCACAAGCCTCAACCACAATCAGCGTTGTTTGTCGCCTGCATCCAACACAACGTAGTGCGGGCATAGCCTGTTCAAGGGTGACTATACACTACTCAGTAGGGACCCTGAGACCCCCGAAGGTCTCCCAGAATCCACGAAGGTAAACCACAAAGGAAAGATACAATCATGAAGTAACAACCAACTCTACTTAGGTATATGCACATACATATACCTACGTCATCAATTCCAGTTCAGCACAAAAATCTGATCCCATGTTCGATCTAGTCCAAACAGGATAGCACAATTTAATCCACTTAGGATAACACAACCCAATCCACACAAGATAGAAAAACAATCATATCGAAGATAATGATTTAAAGTCAAGACTCATCTCACACAGATATACACTTCATAAGGTGATTGAGATGATCAAATGTAGCCACTGATTCATCTATGATGTCAGACCAACATAAGATACAAGACCAGCTAAGCTGTCGGACCCACAAAGGATACTAGACCAGCCAGTCTGCCGGACCCACGTAGGATACAAGTACAGAGTCAAATACTGCCGGTCCCACGTAGGATACAAGAACAGTAGTCATGTACTACCAGACCCACATAGGATACAAGAACAATATTCATCATCATCTAACCCACGGAGGATTTCAGTACGGTCGTCATCGCTGCCGAACCCGCAGAGGATCCAAGTACAGTCGTCATCATCGTCGTAGTCGCAGCCAGCTCTAGGGTTCCCGCACACAGCATGCTCGATTATGAGAGGGTCCGCTCCACGAGCCAAGGGGGGTCGATACATCAAATGACACAAATTCCGGAGCTTATGTATCCCAAATTTCTGTCTCGTCAATAGGAACTCAACGCGACTGACGGCGCGTCAATCGGACGCCTGGTCTGAGAGTTGTTGGCGTTTTCGTCCCATGGGCCCAGTTGGTTTTTAAGTCAAAACCAACCCAACCATACTACAACTGTGTCCCAACCTCGATCGGAGTAAGCCAAAAGAACCGTCTCACAAAGAGGAATCCAAAAAAGTCGACGACACATCAATCGGACGTCCGAAGCTCAAGTTATAAGTGTTTCCGCTTCGAAGGCCCGGTTGGTTTTGTGTTCAAACCAACCCGGCCATATAAAAAGTTCTCCGAAACCTTGGGTTTAATATACCTAAATGACCACCTCGATCCAAGGATCGCATAACAATTGACGGTGTGTCGATCGGAGTTCCTTAGCCCAAGTTACGAGCATTTGAATGAATCTGTCCGATTTTAGGGGGGTTTGGGCCGGAACCAACCCGGCCCAAAACCCCCTGGGTCGGCCCGAACCAGGTCGACCCAACCCTAGTCCGGGTTCTTCCCATTAGGGCGTGGCCCAGCAGGAATGGCACGGCCCCACGCGGGGGTCTGGGCCGGCGCGGGCAGCGCGGCCGGTCCGGCTCGGTGCGGCCGGTTGGCATGGCGCTGGCGCGACCCGCAGCTCGACCATTTCAGCCGAGTGGAAAATGGGGGGCACTACCCCCCTTATATCGAAACGGAAGCCCCCCACGTGGAGGGGGCCCGCCTGTCTGCCACCGGGGGTTACAACCCCCGGCCTCCTCCGAGCGGCCGGCCCGGTTGGCCGGCCAGTGCCACCGTCGCGGGACCCCGCGGTCCCGCCCTTCTAAGGTGCCTGCAGCCGGTGATTCCGGCCACCCTCCCCTGAACAGCCGTGGCTTAAGCAGTGGCCCTTGTCTATCCGGCGCCGTGCCCCTCCGCCGCGGCCCGAACTTGGCCGCGGGTTCTTCGGATTCAGTGCAGCGTGACGGCGTCGCGCTTCTTCGTCGCGGAACGCTCTTGTCATTGTTCCCTTGTTCCCGCGTGGTGCGACGACACCGCGCCACCTCTATTCCAAACCATAGCGAAAAATTAACAACCATGGGGAGGAGTTTCGGCCGTGTTCGTGCGGTCCGACCTCCTCCCGTTATCTTGATAATAGGCGACTTAATAAACGTCAACGAAGTTTGTAAATTAGTCTTGAATGTAAAAAAATTCCCTACCTCAACAACGATGTCAATGACGGTTCCGGGGTTGATAACGCCAGCATACGTCCAAGGGGGATGGCGTCTCACACCGGCTGCGGAGAGGAGAAGAACGCCACGTCGATCACTCCTTGGTGCTCCGGCGTTCTTCGCGTTCTTCAACGAGGAAGAAGAAGATCTTCGAGACTTTGGTTATTTTCTCCCCAGACTCCACACAATGAAAAAACAAAAAATAAAATAATTCTTTGTCTTATTTTATCCACACATGCCAACATTAAAATTTCAAAATATCTAATTCAATTAATTAATGAGTTAAATTAATTGAATATGTTGTGTTGGAATTCATTAATAGAGAAGAGAGAAATTCATAAACTTATGGGGGGTTGCCAACATAAAAGAGGGGGTTTAGGGAAATTAAAGGGGTGGGGTTCATGTGGGCCCCACCTCACCATTAACCTCACATGGGTGGTTAATTACACCCAACTTCTATCCTTAGGACTAAACCAATTAAAAGAAATAAAATAAAAATGTCTCACAATTTTATTTTACTCTTCAATTAGTTTTCCTTTTTTTTGCAACTCCTCTTGAGAAAAGGCAACACCAAAAAAGGTCTTCTTAAGCAATAACTGGAACTGTGGTTTCATCAGTGCCCTCAGAATTCGATTCCGAGCACGGATTCAAAAGTTAGAAAAACCCACTCTTTCGTTCACTGATCATACCCGAGCTAAACTTCGGAAATTGATTCTGGGAACACAGGGCCTCGAAATCAGGTGCCGCCAGAACCTGTGTACTCGTAAAATCCCAAAGAAACTTAAGAAAAAAAACATTTCCCTTGAAATTTATGGGTATTTACATTACTCCCACATCAGGGCTTTACATCCTGGAAAAGATACATCATAAACTAGGGAAACAAATGTGGGTACTGAGCATGCATCTGAGCCTCCCACTCCCATGTGCTCTCCTGGAGGTTCTCGTGCTTCCACCAGATGTGCACTAGAGGAATCAACCGCCCATGTAGGACCCACTCCTGTTGATCCTCGATCTCCACTAGGACCTCCGCAAAAGTCACCCCATCGTCAATGTCAAACTCCCCATGGTCGATGATATGCGTCGGGTCATGCACTTATCTCCTCAGCTAAGATACGTGAAAGACGTCGTGCACCCTGTGCAACTGTGGTGGTAGATCCAGGCAATAAGCCACCTCTCCTATCCTGCTGAGAATCTGAAAAGTTCTGATGAAGCGCAGAGATAACTTTCCACCCCAGCCAAAACTCCATAATCCACGTCAAGGTGAGACACGCAAGAAAACATGGTCACCATCCTCGAACTCTAGTGGTCTCCGCCTCCTGTCAGTATAAGACTTATGTCGGCTCTGAGCTGTCCTCATCCGAAACTGAATGACCTAGAACTTCTCTGTCGTGGCCTTGACCATCTCTGCTCCCACAAGTGCTAACTCCCCTTGGTCTTTCCAACACAGAGGTTACCTACAAGGTCGGCCGTACAATGCCTCATATGGTGCCATCCTGATGGTGGAGTGGTAGCTGTTGTTGTACGCAAACTCCACCAAGGGTAGGTGATCCTCCCAGCTGTGACCAAAGTCGAGGAAACATGCACGGAGCATGCCCTCGAGATTCTGAATGTCCCACTCTGTGTGTCCATCCGTCTGAGGGTGAAAGGCGGTGCTCAGACGTAGTTGTGTCTCGAATGCCTCCTGCAACCCCTTCCAATGATTGGAAGTAAAGAGAGCATCTCGGTCAGAGACGATAGATGATGGCACACCATGAAGTCGTATAATCTCTTGAATGTTGTGTTGGGACCACATTGTGTATGAAGATTGTATTTTTTGTCAACAGTTGTCAATTCTGGTCAAAATATATAAGGGCGTAAAGAAGGACTCCAAAGTTAATATAGATTTGATGAAATGAGGATGCCTGGAAAATTGTTATGATATCATAGCATTGAATTTCATAAATGGGAAATTCTCTATGAAGCAAATTCCGGCGATTGTTGAGTTGATCCTAAGTACAAAGATCTTGTGTCAATAGTGACAGATTGTTTACAACAAAGAAGAATGTAGAAGTATCATCCATTTGAGGATGAGTGGATCATAATGGAGATATATCATCCATTTGAGGATGATTGAAGAAGAATGAGGATTTGAAGAAGATCATGAAATTATTCATGATAGAAATCCATGCAAGTTATTACATGAAGAATAAAATCATATGATTTGCATGAAGTGTAGAATGATGGATGAAGAAGAAGAGAGAATGTGGAAGGGCTTGGCATTCTGAGGTATCCACGCATTTCGCATTATATCAAATCAGACGATGCATTGCTGCTATGTATTTCACACATATCATGAGTTAGGAGAACTTTTTATGGAAGCCTTATGAAGGAAAGGGGGAGAATTGATGATGCCAGTCATATAAAGTTTTGATTGGAAGGAATGATGCTGCTGGGAGATAGGGAAGTTTCAGTTCCCATTGCAACTCTGACGATGCAAAAGCTGATCTATCAAAGTATAAATATCACGATAGTGGGATTCGTGATAAGGGAAGAAGAATGGTTATGGGAAGCAGTGAAGAGAGAAAATGACAAAACAATGGACAATCTAGGGATGACAGAAAAGCATAGTTAAAGGTGGCGTCGTTTTAAAGTGTTTGCCAAATTTTAGGGCCTGAAAATCGGGAGATGAAGAAATGTGTTTGGGAATGGATGGAGCATGCAAGATTGAAGATGGTTTAGATTTTTTCATGCAAGGAATGATGCAAGGTCAGAACATTGAAAAATGACAAAGGCATGGAGTGTGCGGATATTTAGGCATGTTGCGCGCAAAAAATAAAGTGGTGCGCGCAATATAGTCGGGTTGCGCAAAATAGTAGTGGGTTGCGCGAAATAGTAGCAGGTTGCGTGAAAAATTGGATCATTACGCGAAATATCTGCGGGATGCGCGAAATAGAGGAATGATTTTTTTCACGCAAAAGGTGTTTCGAGATCAGAAGCTCAAAAATTTGAAAAGGCATGAGCTACGTGAAAAATTGGATCATTGCGCGAAATATGATATCGCGTGAAAGGATGGGTTTGCACGCAATATCAAATACAGTGTGGAATTTTGTGCGCAATTGGTGTATTTTTATTGGATTGTCGAAAAATTGGAAAAGTCCTGAGGTGCGCGAAAAATCTAAGAAGGTGCGCGTAATCTCAAGAATTGAGAGACAATTTTACGGGCAGAAAGGGGTTTTACGCGCAGGGTACAAACTGCCTATAAATATGAGGTGACCTCCTATCATTAGAAGTGACTCGACACATAGAAAAATCCCGAGCTCTGACGCGCGAAAAAAATTGTAGTATAGAGTATTGCGCAAAAAGAAGAAGTGTTGCGTGAAAAAAGAGCTGTTGCGCGAAATAGGAAGTTCTGCGTGAAAAAGAAGAGTTGTGCGAAAACGGTTTTTCGCGCCAAAAGGTGTTTTTACGCGCAAGGCTTGAATTTTAAGTGCAAGTCGCCTAGAAGGTTGTGCAAAAAAGTTGGGGGTCTCGCGAGCATTTGATAGGTGCATAGCACTCTCGAAGCAGCTTTGCGATGAAGAAATAACTGTGAACCATTCGGTTTCACAAAGAGAAGTCGTACCGCTCTCACACGACCGGTGTTCATCACTCTCATTGTGCTTTGCGAAGTGAAGAAGAAATAGATGTGCAATTGAACTCATATCTGCACAAAGGAAGAATTTAGTATACCAATACACTCCTGTGTTGGTATTGAAAATTGAAGAAAGAGATTAAAACACTGTAATTATATTGTGTCAAAGAGAAAGAATAGAAGAAGAAGAACAAAGTATGCCCAACTGAAGGCTGACAATTATTCAGGGCAATTTAATTCTGATGATTCTAAGATGATCTGGTCTTCATTGTTCTGATAATCACAAAGGGAGTTTGTGATTCCAGGAGATAGAAGCAGAAGAGATCTCAGTGTAGCTGGTATTGCACTGAAGAAGAAGTGGAAAAAGATTATGCAGCTTTCAGGTTTACTGCATAGAAAGAAGTGGTTGTTTACCTGCATGCTGCTAGGCAGGTAATAATTGAATAGAGAAAGAAAAAAGTAGCACAGTGACATCCAACAGGTCTCAACAGGTGAGAGATTCTTTTGGTGCTGAAAACTCTTTTTACAGAGATAAGACTGTCTTTAGAAGCAGTATAAAGAACCAGCTAGAGGCTGCAAGAGACTATATCCATAGGCAGTATAATGAAATAGCTAGAGGCTGCAAGTTGGACTAGGCTTTCACCAGTTCAGGGAAGAGGATTGTTTCTCACCCCTCTCCAAAGTGTAGGGACTCACACTGGCTAGAGGATTGTTTTCCTAGCCACTCCATTGTAACAGCATTTTACATTATACTGGAGAATCCATGCACTGGTCATCCCCATGCATGGAAAGGACGTAGCTACTCTTATTGAGTGGTGAACCTTGTAAAAATATTGTGTACATATCTTTACCGCTTTCTATTATTGCATGCGACAGGGAAAATATAATAAGAGAATCAAGATCCTAACAGGTCTAGAGGTACATGGATAAAAGTTGTAATTTGTTTAAAAATTCCCCAACACTAATTCACCCCCCCTCTCAGTTTTAGGTATATCCCAAACTGGTCCTTTCAATTGGTATCAGAGGGAGGTTCACCTCTGTTGGATTCTCTACAGTGAAGTTATTCTCTTTTGGTGATTTGAGTTCCTTTCCTGAGTCAATAATGAGGAGCAGTTTTTGTAAAGATACAGCTATCTCTGAGCAGAAATATATATCTACAAAGACCATGATGAACAGGAAAAATAAAGAGAAGATAAAGTTGAAAAATAATTCCCTCTTATCTAAAGAGGAGGAAGCATCTGGTTCTCCATATTTGGATGATGTTGACAACACACCAGACTTGGAAAGTAATGAGAAGGTGGCTCAAGTCCCCACCAAGAAGATGTACAACCTTCCTACCTCAACTGATCAAGAGGTATGTGTTAGTACATTTAGAAATTATCCTCATGATGAAAATTCAAGCACAAGTAGTGATGATCAATCTACAACATCTCAGGAAATATCAGTTGATAGATTAAGAATGATTCTGCATGATGTTCCTGAAAAGAGTACATCCCTGGTTTGTGGAGTATTTCAATGCATGCAGGAAAATATCACTCAACTGGAAGAAAAAACTGATGTTTTGGAAAAAGGATTACAAGCAAAAATTGTTGAATGTCTAAAGATCTCCAGATAGGTTGGAGCCTTTGAATAAACAAAGAGGGAATTTGAAGTAAGTTCTTCAGAGTGGCTCAAAGATGTTGAAGAGAAAGAGGGAGTGAACAAGACTCTAGAAGAGAAGATCCATGCACTTAAAGAAGAGCTGAAAAAATAAATGATGTTAAGGAATTATATTTGGAAGAACCATCCAGGAAGATCAAAGAACTTGACTCTTTGTTACAAAACAAAGTAAAGATGCATGAAGATGAAGTAGAAAGATTAAAGAAGACTTGTGAAGAGAAGATGACCATGATTGAAGACCAGGAAATCATCCTCAATATGAGATGTCTAGAATTTGAAGCTCAGTTGACCAATCTTGAGAATACACATATTGAGTTTTCACAAAAGAAGGTAACAATTACTGCTAGTACACAATGTTCACTAGATGATTCTATTGTCAAAAGACCTACAACATGTGATAAGAATATCATGGCTTCACTCATTGATCTGCCACAAGAAACTATGAAAGTAAAGGTACCATCCATACCAACTTGTACTCATGGTTCTAAAAATGTTTCTACAAAAAGTGCAGGTTGGAAGAAAAATCCTAAACAAGTACGGATGAGGAAAAGTGAGGAGATAACTATCACCGTGGATATGGTGAATAGAAATAAGAGTGTGGAAGATAGCTCCCCACAAAAAGCACAACAATTCAAGAAGAAGATTCAGCAACCTTATAAGGAATATGGGAAGAATTCAAGGTTTGTTGGTCAATGCTGGTGCTGTAATAGATTTGGGAATTATGCACTGGATTGTTGGTACAATCCCTTAAATGTAAAAGTACAGAGAAAGCCCATCTCAAGGGGGAGAAATCTAGAGAAGGACGAGAAACATCTACAGATCTAGAAACATATGTATATTGCCAACAGATTTGGAATGTTAGATAACATCTGTGATGTATGAAATAAGAGTGGTCATATGAATGGTGCATGTTCATATAAGAAAAGAAGACCACAGAAGCTGGGAAAGAATGAAGATGCATCCTTGGGAAGAAATCAGACGGACAATGTAAAAACAAGTTCTCCCAAGATGATTTCAAGAATGAAAATTGGGAAGACCTTGGATTCTAAATCCAAGAAGTTGAAGAGTGGTGCATCCAAAAGAACTACTAAGAAGGATTCCACTCAGAAGAAACCATGTAGTAGATCCAATCATGATGCCTCAGTACCTAATGATATACTTGTGGTTTGGACAAAAGATTTGGAAAGAATGAGAAAGATGGAAAATGAACAGGCTAAGGCTAGTGCTAAGTACAAAAATAAGATTCTACATGAAGACAATGAAGTTCTGTGTGTGAGGTGCAATAAGGCTGGTCATACTGTTAGAAAGTGATTTGAAATTATTCTATCCCAACAAGAATTCTTGAAAAGGATGAAAGTTACACTGGGATATTCTAGTTCATGGAAAGTTCTTGAATAAAGAAGATTCACACACAAAGATATTGAAGAAGTATTGAGATCCACACATCCACATTCAAAATTAAAGATCAAATGTGAATGTGTGAGGAGTGGAGGAAATAGAGCATCTTGGTTGAAAAAATCATCTCAGCCTTCCTGCTCACATTGAAGAAGCATGGAGGATCCACATTATTCCCTTAAATCATTGTGTATTGTATTTGTTCTGATTATACAGGGAATTGAAGGTGAAGCAGGATCTCATGGGTAGAACCTGAGATTCAGAGACGAGAAGTGTTCCCTTGAGGGGGAGACACGTGAATAAGTTTATAGAGTCATTATCTAAATAAGTATCAACTTCAGTTGGTACTAAATTCTACTACTCTGCAGATTGTCTGAAGATCACATCATTGGAAATGGTATGTTATTTCTAAATATCTCATCCTTGGTTACTCAAAATAAAGATAATTCTACAAAGGGGGATTAATGAAAATAATCAATGAAATAAGAAGAGTGAAAGTTCCCCAAGGCCACTTATCCTGCCAATTGCACATGAATGTTTTTGATCTCTTTGTTGTAGTGAGTGCAGGAACATCAGGTTGATTATTTCTTATAACATTCAATATATTCTGCCTGGAATGAATGTGGAGAACCCTTGAAGAAAAGTTTATAAGTTCTCATTTCATGAGGTGTCATATTCAGTCGGTAATGGACAACTTTGTTGTCTAAATCAAATCCTCTTGTTTTCTACACCGAGCATTGCTCAAGTAGACTTAGAGTGAAATGATTGATGGCACTTTGCTTAAGTATGGAATGATAACCTCTCTACCATGAACTTTGTATTTCTTGTCAATAAGGGGGAGATAAATGAAATGAATGTCTAGGGGAGAGACAGATGTAAAGGGGAGAGATAAGATTTTCATTTTGACATTGACAAATTCATTTGAGGAGACTTTAAGGTATTGAAAAAAATACAAAGGGGGAGATTGTGGGGAACACTTTGTGTATGAAGATTGTATTTTTTTTCAACAGTTTTCAATTCTGGTCAAAATATATAAGGAGATAAAGAAGGACTCCAAAGTTAATAGAGATTTGATGAAATGAGGATGCCTGGAGAATTGTTATGATATCATAGCATTGAATTTCATACATGGGAAATTCTCTATGAAGAAAATTCCGGCGATTGTTGAGCTGATCCTAAGTACAAAGAACTTTTGTCAATAGTGACACATTGTTTACAACAACGAAGAATGTAGAAGTATTATCCATTTGAGGATGATTGGATCATAATGGAGATATATCATCCATTTGAGGATGATTGAAGAAGAATGAGGATTTGAAGAAGATCATGAAATTATTCATGATAGAAATACATGCAAGCGATTACATGAAGAATAAAATCATATGATTTGCATGAAGTGTAGAATGATGTATGAAGAAGAAGAGAGAATGTGGAAGGGCTTGGCATTCTGAGGTATCCACGCATTTCGCATTATATCAAATCAGACGATGCATTGCTGCTATGTATTTCACACATATCATGAGTTAGGAGAACTTTTGATGGAAGCCTTATGAAGGAAAGGGGGAGAAATGATGATGCCAGTCATATAAAGTTTTGATTGGAAGGAATGATGCTGCTAGGAGATAGGGAAGTTTCAGTTCCCATTGCAACTCTGACGATGCTAAAGCTGATCTATCAAAGTATAAATATCACGATAGTGGGATTCATGATAAGATCAGAAGAATGGTTATGGGAAGCAGTGAAGAGAGAAAATGACAAAACAATGGACAATCTAGGGATGACAGAAAAGCATAGTTAAAGGTGGCGTCGTTTTACAGTGTTTGCCAAATTTTAGGGCCTGAAAATCGGGAGATGAAGAAATGTGTTTGGGAATGGATGGAGCATGAAAGATTGAAGATGGTTTAGATTTTTTCATGCAAGGCATGATTCAAGGTCAGAACATTGAGAAATGACAAAGGCATGGAGTGTGCGGATATTTAGGCCTGTTGCGCGCAAAAATAAAGTGGTGCGCACAATATATGCGGGTTGTGTGAAATAGTAGGGGGTTGCGCGAAATAGTAGCGGGTTGCACGAAAAATTGGATCATTACGCAAAATATCTGCGGGATGTGCAAAATAGAGGAATGATTTTTTTCGCGCAAAAGGTGTTTCGAGATCAGAAGCTCAAAAATTTGCAAAGGCATGAGCTGCGTGAAAAATTGGATCATTGCGCGAAATATGATGTCGCGTGAAAGGATGGGTTTGCACGCAATATCGAATAAAGTGTGTAATTTTGCACGCAATTGGTGTATTTTGATTGGATAGTCCAGAAATTGAAAAGTCCTGAGGTGCGCGAAAAATCCAAGAAGGTGCGCGTAATCTCAAGAATTGAGAGACAGTTTTACGCGTAGAAAGGGGTTTTACGTGTAGGGTCCAAACTGCCTATAAATATGAGGTGACCCCCTCTCATTAGAAGTGACTTGACACATAGACAAATCCCAAGCTCTGACGCGCGAAAAAAATTGAAGTATAGAGTATTGCGGAAAAAGAAGAAGTGCTGCGCGAAAAAGGAACTGTTGCGTGAAATAAGAAGTTCTGCGCGAAAAAGAACAGTTGCGCGAAAAAGGTTTTTCGCTCCAAAAGGTGTTTTTACGCGCAAGGCTTGAATTTTACGCACATGTCTCCTATAAGGGTGCACGAAACATTTAGGGGTCCCGCGAGCATTCGATAGGTGCATAGCACTCTCAAAGCATCTTGGCGATGAAGAAAGAAATGTGAACCATTCGGTTTCACAAAGAGAAGTCGTACCGCTCTCACACGACTGGTGTTTATCATTATCATTGTGCTTTGTGAAGTGAAGAAGAAATAGATGTGCAATTGAACTCATATCTACACAAAAGAAGATTTTAGTATACCAATACACTCTTATGTTGGTATTGAGAATTGAAGAAAGAGATTAAGACACTGTAATTATACTGTGTCAAAGAGAAAGAAGAGAAGAAGAAGAACATAGTATGCCCAACTGAAGGCTGATAATTATTCAGGGCAATTTAATTCTGATGATTCTAAGATGAGCTGGTCTTCATTGTTCTGATAGTCACAAAGGGAGTTTGTGATTCCAGAAGATAGAAGCAGAAGCGATCTCAGTGTAGCTGGTATTGCACTGAAGAAGAAGGGGAAGAAGATTGTGCAGCTTTCAGGTTTGCTGCATAGAAAAAAGTGGTTGTTTACCTGCATGCTGCTAGGCAGGTAATAATTGAATAGAGGAAGAAAAAAGTAGCACTGTGACATTAAATATGTCTCAACAGGTGAAAGATTATTTTGGTGTTGCAAACTCTTTTTACAGAGAGAAGATTGTCTTCAGAAGTAGTATAAAGAACCAGCTAGAGGCTGCAAGAGACTATCTCCATAGGCAGTATAAAGAACTAGCTAGAGGCTGCAAGTTAGACTAGGCTTTCACCAGTCCAGGGAAGAAGATTGTTTCTCACCCCTCCAAAGTGTAGGGACTCACACTGGCTAGAGGATTGTTTTTCTAGCCACTCAATTGTAACAACATTTTACATTATAGTGGAGAATCCATGCACTGGTCATCCCCATGCATGACAAGGACGTAGCTACTCTTATTGAGTGGTGAACCTTGTAAAAATATTGTGTGCATATCTTTACCGCTTTCTATTATTGCATGCAATAGGGAAAAGAGAATAAGAGAATCAAGATCCTAACAGGTCTAGAGGTACAGGGATAAAAGTTGGAATTGGTTTAAAAGGTCCCCAACATTGATTCACCCCCCCCCCACCTCTCAGTGTTAGGTATATCCCAAAATGGTCCTTTAAATTGGTATCAGAGGGAGGTTCACCTCTATTGGATTCTCTACAGTGAAGTTATTCTCTTTTGGTGATTTGAGTTCCTTTCCTGAGTCAATAATGAGGAGAAGTGTTTGTAAAGATACAGCTATCTCTGAGCAGAAAGATATATCTACAAAGACCATGATGAACATGAAAAAGAAAGAGAAGATAAAGTTGAAGCAGAATTCCCTCTTATCTAAAGAGGAGGAAGCATCTGGTTCTCCATAATTGGATGATGTTGACAACACACCAGACTTGGAAATTAATGAGAAGGTGGCTCAAGTCCCCACCAAGAAGATGGAAAACCTTCATAACTCAACTGATCAAGAGTTATGTGTTAGTACATTTAGAAATTATCCTCATGATGAAAATGCTAGCACAAGTGGTGATGATGAATCTACAACATCTCATGAAATATCAGTTGATAGATTAAGAATGATTCTGCATGATGTTCCTGAAAAGAGTACATCCCTGGTTTGTGGAGTATATCAATGCATATAGGAAAATATCACTCAACTGGAAGAATAAACTGATGTTTTGGAGAAAGGATTACAAGAAAAAATTGTTGAATGTCTAAAGATCTCCAGACAGGTTGGAGCCTTTGAAGCAACAAAGAGGGAATTTGAAGTAAGTTATTTAGAGTGGCTCAATGATGTTGAAGAGAAAGAGGGAGTGAACAATACTCTAGAAGATAAGATCCATGCACTTGAAGTAGAGCTGAAAAAAAGCAATGATGTCAAGGAATTATATTTGGAAGAACCATCCAGGAAGATCAATGAACTTGACTCTTTGTTACAAAACAACGTAAAGATGCATGAAGATGAAGTAGAAAGATTAAAGAAGACTTGGAAGAGAAGATGACCATGATTGAAGACCAAGAAATCATTCTCAATATGAGATGTCTAGAATTTGAAGCTCAGTTGACCAATCTTGAGAATACACATATTGAGTCTTCACAAAAGAAGGTAACAGTTGCTGCTAGTACACAATGTTCACTGGATGATTCTATTTTCAAAAGACCTCCAACATGTGATAAGAAGATCATGGCTTCACTCATTGATCTATCACAAGCACCTACGAAAGTAAAGGTACCATCCATACCAACTTGTACTCATGGTTCTAAAAAATTTTCTACAAAAAGTGCAGGTTGGAAGAAAAATGCTAAACAAGAATGGATGAGGAAAATTGAGGAGATAACTATCACCATGGATATGGTGAATAGAAATAAGAGTGTGGAAGATAGCTCCCCACAAACATCACAACAATTCAAGAAGAAGATTCAGCAACCTTATAAGGAATATGGGAAGAATTCAAGGTTTTTTTGTCAATGCTGGTGCTGTAATAGATTTGGGAATTGTGCACTGGATTGTTGGTACAATCCCTTAAATGTAAAAGTACAGAGAAAGCCCATCTCTAGGGGAGAAATCTAGAGAAGGAGAAGCAACATCCACAGATCCAGAAACATCTGTATATTGAAAATAGATTTGTAATGTTAGATAACTTCTGTGATGTATGCAATAAGAGTGGTCATATGAATGGTGCATGATCATATAAGAAAAGAATACCACAGAAGCTGGGAAAGAATGAAGATGCATCCTTGGGAAGAAATCAGACGGACAATGTGAAAACAAGTTCTCCCAAGAAGATTTCAAGAAAGAAAATTGGGAAGACCTTGGATTATAAATCCAATAAGTTGAAGAGTGGTGCATCCAAAAGAACTACTAAGAATGATTACACTCAGAAGAAACCATGTAGTAGATCCAATCATGATGCCTCAGTCCCTAATGATATTCTGGTGGTTTGTCCAGAAGATTTGGAAAGAATGAGAAAGATGGAAAATGAACAGGCTAAGGCTAGTGCTAAGTAAAAAAAGAAGATTATACATGAAGACAATGAAGTTTTTTGTGTGAGGTACAACAAGGCTAGTCATACTGTTAGAAAGTGCATTGAATTTATTCCAGCCCAACAAGAATTCTTGAAAAGGATGAAAGTTACACTGGGATATTCTAGTTCATGGAAATCTCTTGAATAAAGAAGATTCACACACAAAGAGATTGAAGAAGTATTGAGATCCACACAGCCACATTGAAAATTAAAGATCAAATTTGAAAGAGTGAGTAGTGGAGGAAATAGAGCATCTTGGTTGAAAAAATCATCTCAGCCTTCCTTCTCACATTGAAGAAGCATGGATGATCAACCTTATTCCCTTAAATCATTGTGTATTGTATTTATTCTGATTATACAGGGAATTGAAGGTGAAGCAAGATCTCATGGGTATAACCTGAAAATTCAGTGACGAGAAGTGTTCCCTTGAGGGGGAGACACATGAATAGGTTTCTAGAGTCATTATCTCAATAAGTATCAACTTCATTTGGTACTAAATTCTACTACTCTGAAGATTATCTGAAGATCACGTCATTGAAAATGGTATGTTATTTCTAAATTTCTCATCCTTGTTTACTCAAAATAAAGATAATTCTACAAAGGGGGAGTAATGAAAATAATCAATGACATAAGAAGAGTGAAAGTGTCCCAAGGCCACTTATCCTGCCAATTGCACTTGAATGTTTTTGATCTGTTTGTTGTAGTGAGTGCAGGAACATCGGGTTGATTATTTCTTATAACATTCAATATATTCTGCCTGGAATGAATGTGGAGAACCCTTGAATACAAGTGTATAAGTTCTCATTTCATGAGGTGTCATATTCAGTGGGTAATGGACAACTTTGTTGTCTAAATCAAATCCTCTTGTTTTCTACACCGATCATTGCTCAAGTAGACATAGAGTGAAATGATTGATGGCACTATTCTTAAGTATGGATTGATACCCTCTCTACCATGAACTTTGTATTTCTTGTCAATAAGGGGGAGAGAAATGAAATGAATGTCTTGGGGAGAGACAGAAGTAAAGGGGAGAGATAATATTATCATTTTGACATTGACAAATTCATTTGAGGAGACTTTAAGGTATTGACAACAAAATACAAAGGGGGATATTGTTGGGACCACTTTGTGTATGAAGATTGTATTTGTTGTAAATAGTTGTCAATGCTGGTCAAAATATAGAAGGAGATAAAGAAGGACTCCAAAGTTAATAGAAATTTGATGAAATGAGGATTCCTGGAGAATTGTTATGTTATCATAACATTGAATGTCATACTTGGGAAATTCTCTATGAAGCAAATTCAGACGATTGATGACCTGATCCTAAGTTCAAAGAACTTGTGTCAATAGTGACACATTGTTTACAACAATGAAGAATGTAGAAGTATCATCCATTTGAGGATGATTGGATCATAATGGAGATATATCATCCATTTGAGGATGATTGAAGAAGAATGAGGATTTGAAGAAGATCATGAAATTACTCATGATAGAAATCCATGCAAGCGATTACTTGAAGAATAAAATCATATGATTTGCATGAAGTGTAGAATTATGGCTGAAGAAGAAGAGAGAATGTGGAAGGGCTTGCCATTCTGAGGTATCCATGCATTTCACATTATATCAAATCAGACGATTCATTTATAGTATGTATTTCACAAATATCATGAGTTAAGAGAACTTGTGATGCAAGCCTTATTAAGGAAAGGGGGAGAAATGATGATGCCAGCCATATAATGTTTTGATTGGAAGGAATGATGCTACTGGGGGATAGGGAAGTTTCAGTTCCCATTGCAACTCTGACGATGCTAAATATGATCTATCAAAGTATAAATATCACGATAGTGGGATTCGTGATAAGAGCAGAAGAATGGTTATGGGAACCAGTGAAGAGGGAAAATGACAAAACAATGGAAAATATGGGGACAGTAGAAAAGCATAGTTAAAGGTGGCGCCGTTTTACAGTGTTTGCCAAATTTTAGGGCCTGAAAATCGAGAGATGAAGAAATGTGTTTGGGAATGGATGGAGCATGTAAGATTGAAGATGGTTTAGATTTTTGCATGCAAGGCATGATTCAAGGTCATAACACTGAAAAATGAAAAAGGCATGGAGTGTGCGGATATTTAGGCATGTTGCGTGCAAAAATAAAGTGGTGTGCGCATTATATGCGGGTTGCGCGAAATTGTAGTGGGTTGTGCGAAATTGTATTGGGTTGCGAGAAAAATTAGTTCATTATGCGAAATATCTGCAGGATGTGCGAAATAAAGGTATGATTTTTTTTGCGCAAAAGGTGTTTCGAGATTAGAAACTCAAAAATTTGCAAAGGCATGAGCTGCGGAAAAAATTGGATCTTTGCATGAAATATGATGATGCGTGAAAGGATGGGTTTGCACGCAATATCGAATATAGTGTGGAATTTTGCGTGCAATTGGTGTATTTTGATTGGATAGTCGAAAATTTGAAAATTCCTGAGGTCCGCGAAAAATCCAAGAAGGTGCGCGTAATCTCAAGAATTGAGAGACAGTTTTACGCGCAGAAAGGGGTTTTACGCGCAGGGTCCAAACTGCCTATAAATATGAGGTGACCCCCTCTCATTAGAAGTGACTCAACACATAGACAAATCCCGAGCTCTGACGCGCGAAAAAAATTGAAGTATAGAGTATTGCAGAAAAAGAAGAAGTGCTGCGCAAAAGAGGAACTGTTGCGCGAAATAGGAAGTTCTGCGCGAAAAAGAAGAGTTGCTCAAAAAAGGTTTTTCGTGCCAAAAGGTGTTTTTACGCGTAAGGCTTGAATTTTACGCGCAAGTATCCTAGAAGGGTGTGCGAAAATTTGGGGGACCCACGAGCATTCGATAGGTGCATAGAACTCTCAAAGAAGCTTTGCGATGAAGAAAGAACTGTGAACCATTCAGTTTCACAAAGAGAAGTTGTACTGCTCTCACACGACTAGTGTTCATCACTCTCATTGTGCTTTGCGAAGTGAAGAAGAAATATATGTGAAATTGAACTCATATCTGCACAATGGAATAATTTAGTATACCAATACACTCTTGTGTTGGTATTGAGAATTGAAGAAAGAGATTAAGACACTGTAATTATACTGTGTCAAAGAGAAAGAAGAGAAGAATAAGAACAGAGTATGCCCAACTGAAGGTTGATAATTATTCAGGGTAATTTAATTCTGATGATTCTAAGATGAGATGGTCTTTATTGTTACGATAATCACAAAGGGAGTTTGTGATTCCAGGAGATAGAAGCAGAAGCGATCTCAGTGTAGCTGGTATTGCTCTAAAGAAGAAGGGGGAGAAGATTGTGCAGCTTTCAGGTTTGCTACATAGAAAGAAGTGGTTGTTTACCTGCATGCTGCTAGGCAGGTAATAATTGAATAGAGGAAGAACAAAGTAGAACTGTGACATCCAACAGGTATCAACAGGTTAAAGATTCTTTTGGTGTTGCAAACTCTTTTTACAGAGAGAAGACTGTCTTCAGAAGCAGTATAAAGAACCAGCTAGGGGCTGCAAGACACTATCTCCTTATCCAGTATAATGAACCAGTTAGAGGCTGCAAGTTGGACTAGGCTTTCACCAGTCTAGGGAAGAGGATTTTTTCCCACCCCCCTCCAATGTGTAGGGACTCACACGGGCTAAAGGATTTTTTTCCTAGCCACTCCATTGTAAATGCATTTTACATTATAGTGGAGAATCCATGCACTGATCATCCCCATGCATGGCAAGGACGTAGCTACTCTTATTGAGTGGTGAAGCTTGTAAAAATATTGTGTGCATATCTTTACCACTTTCTATTATTTCATGTGACAGGGAAAAGAGAATAAGAGAATCAAGATCCTAATAGGTCTAGAGGTACAGGGATAAAAGTTGGAATTGGTTTAAAAAGTCCCCAACACTGATTCACCCCCCTCTTAGTGTTAGGTATATCCCAAACTGGTCCTTTCAATTGGTATCAGAGGGAGGTTCACCTCTGTAGAATTCTCTACAGTGAAGTTATTCTCTTTTGGTGATTTGAGTTCCTTTCCTGAGTCAATAATGAGGAGCATTGTTTGTAAAGATACAGCTATCTCTGAGCAGAAAGATATATCTACAAAGACCATGATGAACAAGAAAAATAAAGAGAAGATAAAGTTGAAGAATAATTCCCTCTTATCTAAAGAGGATGAAGCATATGGTTCTCCATATTTGGCTGATGTTGACAACACACCAGACTTGGAAAGTAATGAGAAGGTGGCTCAAGTCCCCACCAAGAAGATGGACAACCTTCCTACCTCAACTAATCAAGAGGTATGTGTTAGTACATTTAGAAATTATCCTCATGATGAAAATGCTAGCACAAGTGGTGATGATCAATCTACAACATCTCATGAAATATCAGTTGATAGATTAAGAATGATTCTGCATGATGTTCTTGAAATGAGTACATCCCTGGTTTGTGGAGTATTTCAATGCATGCAGGAAAATATCACTCAACTAGAAGAAGAAACTGATGTTTTGGAGAAAGGATTATAAGAAAAAATTGTTGAATGTCTAAAGATCTCCAGATAGGTTGGAGCCTTTGAAGAAACAAAGATGGAATTTGAAGTAAGTTCTTCAGAGTGGCTCAAAGATGTTGAAGAGAAAGAGGGAGTGAACAGGACTCTAGAAGAGAAGATCCATTCACATGAATCAGAGCTGAAAAAAACAATGATGTCAAGGAATTATATTTGGAAGAACCATCCAGGAAGATCAAAGAACTTGACTCTTTGTTACAAAACAAAGTAAATATGCATTAAGATGAAGTATAAAGATTAAAGAAGACCTGTGAAGAGAAGATGACCAAGATTGAAGACCAGGAAAACATCCTCAATATGAGATGTCTAGAATTTGAAGCTCAGTTGACCAATCTTGAGAATACACATATTGAGTCTTCACAAAAGAAGGTAACAGTTGCTGCTAGTACACAATGTTCACTGGATGATTCTATTGTCAAAAGACCTCCAACATGTGATAAGAAGATCATGGATTCACTCATTGATCTATCACAAGCAGCTATGAAAGTAAAGGTACCATCCCTACCAACTTGTACTCATGGTTCTAAAATTTTTTCTACAAAAAGTGCAGGTTGGAAGAAAAATCCTAAACAAGTATGGATGAGGAAAAGTGAGGAGATAACTATCACCATGGATATGGTGAATAGAAAGAAGTGTGTGGAAGATAGCTCCCCAAAAAAATCACAACAATTCAAGAAGAAGATTCAATAACCTTATAAGGAAGATGGGAAGAATTCAAGGTTTGTTGGTCAATGCTGATGCTGTAATAGATTTTGGAATTGTGCAATGGACTGTTGGTACAATCCATTAAATGTAAAAGTACATAGAAAGCCCATCTCAAGGGGGAGAAATCTAGAGAAGGAGAAGCAACATCCATAGATCCAGAAACATCTATATATTGCAAACAGATTTGGAATGTTAGATAACATCTGTGATGTATGCAATAAGAGTGGTCATATGAATGGTGCATGTTCATATAAGAAAATAAGACCACAGAAGCTGTTTAAGAATGAAGATGCATCCTTGGGATGAAATAAGATGGACAATGTGAAAACAAGTTCTCCCAAGAATATTTCAAGAGAGAAAATTATGAATACCTTGGATTCTAAATCCAAGAAGTTGAAGAGTGGTGCATCCAAAAGAACCACTAAGAAGGATTCCACTCAGAAGAAACCATGTAGTAGATCCAATCCTGATGCCTCAGTCCCTAATGATATACAGGTGGTTTGGCTAGAAGATTTGGAAAGAATGAGAAAGATGGAAAATGAACAGGCTAAGGCTAGTGCTAAGTATAAAAAGAAGATTCTACATGAAGAGAATGAAGTTCTGTGTGTGAGGTGCAACAAGGCTGGTCATACTGTTAGAAAGTGCTTTGAATTTATTCCAGCCCAACAAGAATTCTTGAAAAGGATGAAAGTTACACTGGGATATTCTAGTTCATGAAAAGCTCTTGAATAAAGAAGATTCGCACAGAGAGAGATTGAAGAAGTATTGAGATCCAAACAGCCACATTCAAAATTAAAGATCAAATGTGAAAGTGTGAGGAGTGGAGGAAATAGAGCATCTTGGTTGAAAAAATCATCTCAGCCTTCCTTCTCACATTGAAGAAACATAGAGGATCCACCTTATTCCCTTAAATCATTGTGTATTGTATTTGTTCTGATTATTCAGGGAATTGAAGGTGAAGCAAGATCTCATGGGAAGAACCTGAGATTCAGTGACGATAAGTGGTCCCTTGAGGGGGAGACACATGAATAAGTTTCCAGAGTCATTATCTCAATAAGTATCAACTTCAGTTGGTACTAAATTCTACTACTCTAAAAATTGTATGAAGATCACGTCATTGGAAGTGGTATATTATTTCTAAATCTCTCATCCTTGGTTACTCAAAATAAAGATAATTCTACAAAGGGGTAGTAATGAAAATAATCAATGACATAAGAAGAGTGAAAGTGCCCCAAGGCCACTTATCCTGCCAATTTCACTTGAATGTTTTTGATCTGTTTGTTGTAGTGAGTACAGGAACATCAGGTTGATTATTTCTTTTAACATTCAATATATTCTGCCTGGAATGAAAGTGGAGAACCCTTGAAGACAAGTTTATAAGTTCTCATTTCATGAGGTGTCATATTCAGTGGGTAACGGACAACTTTTTTGTCTAAATCAAATCCTCTTGTTTTCTACACCGAGCATTACTCAAGTAGACTTAGAGTGAAATGATTGATGGCACTTTGCTTAAGTATGGAATGATACCCTCTCTACCATGAACTTTGTATTTCTTGTCAATAAGGGGGAGAGAAATGAAATAAATGTCTAGGGGAGAGACATAAGTAAAGGGGATATATAAGATTCTCATTTTGACATTGACAAATTCATTTTAGGAGACTTTAAGGTATTGACAACAAAATACAAAGGGGGAGATTGTTGGGACCACTTTGTGTTGAAGATTGTATTTGTTGTCAACAGTTTTCAATGCTGGTCAAAATATAGAAGGAGATAAAGAAGGACTCTAAAGTTAATAGAGATTTGATGAAATGAGGATGCCTGGAGAATTGTTATGATATCATAGCATTGAATTTCATACTTGGGAAATTCTATATGAAGCAAATTCAGATGATTGTTGAGCTGATCCTAAGTACAAAGAACTTGTGTCAATAGTGACACATTGTTTACAACAACGAAGAATGTAGAAGTATCATCCATTTGAGGATGATTGGATCGTAATGGAGATATATCATCCATTTGAGGATGATTGATGAAGAATGAGGATTTGAAGAAGATCATGAAATTATTCGTGATAGAATTCCATGCAAGCGATTACTTGAAGAATAAAATCATATGATTTGCATGAAGTGTAGAATGATGGCTGAAGAAGAAGAGAGAATATGGAAGGTCTTGGCATTCTGAGGTATCCATGCATTTCGCATTATATCATATCATACGATGCATTGCTGGTATGTATTTCACACATATCATGAGTTAGGAGAACTTGTGATGCAATCCTTATGAAGGAAAGGGGGAGAAATGATGATGCCAGTCATATAAAGTTTTGATTGGAAAGAATGATGCTATTGGGAGATAGGGAAGTTTCAGTTCCCATTGCTACTCTGACGATGCTAAAGCTAATCTATCAAAGTATAAATATCACGATAGTGGGATTCGTGATAAGAGGAGAAGAATGGTTATGGGAAGCTGTGAAAAGAGTAAATGACAAATCAATGGACAATCTGGGGATGGAAGAAAAGCATAGTTAAAGGTGGCGTCGTTTTCCAGTGTTTGCCAAATTTTAGGGCCTCAAAATCAGGAGATGAAGAAATTTGTTTGGGAATGGATAGAGCATGCAAGATTGAAGATGGTTTAGATTTTTTCATGAAAGGCATGATTCAAGGTCAGAACATTGAAAAATGACAAATGCATGGAGTGTGCGGAAATTTAGGCATGTTGCATGCAAAAATAAATTGGTGCGCGCAATATATGCGGGTTGTGTGAAATAGTAGCGGGTTGCGCGCAATAGTAGTGGGTTGCACGAAAAATTGGATCATTACGCGAAATATCTTCTGGATGCACGAAATAGAGGAATGATGTTTTTCGCGCAAAACGTGTTTCGAGATCAGAAGCTCAAAAATTTGCAAAGGAATGAGCTGCATGAAAAATTGGATCATTGCGCGAAATATGAAGTCGCGTGAAAGGATGGGTTTGCACGCAATATCGAATACAGTGTGGAATTTTGCGTGCAATTGGTGTATTTTGATTGGATAGTCAAAAATTGAAAAGTCCTGAGGTGCGTGAAAAATCCAAGAAGGTGCGCGTAATCTCAAGAATTGAGAGATAGTTTTACATGCAGAAAGGGGTTTTACGCGTAGGGTCCAAACTGCCTATAAATATGAGGTGACCCTCTCTCATTAGAACTGACTCGACACATAGACAAATCATGAGCTCTGACGCGCGAAAAAAATTGTAGTATAGAGTATTGCACAAAAAGAAGAAGTGTTGTGCGAAAAAGGAACTGTTGCGCGAAATAGGAAGTTCTGCGTGAAAAAGAAGAGTTGCGTGAAAAATATTTTTCGCTCTAAAAGGTGTTTTTACGCGCAAGGATTAAATTTTACGCGCAAGTCGCCTAGAAGTGTGCGCGAAAAATTTGGGGGTCCCGCGAGCATTCGATAGGTGCATAGCACTCTCGAAGCAGCATTGCGATGAAGAAAGAACTGTGAACCATTCGGTTTCGCAAAGAGAAGTCCTTCCGCTCTCACACGACTGGTGTTCATCACTCTCATTGTGCTTTACGAAGTGAAGAAGAAATATATGTGAAATTGAACTCATATCTGCACAATGGAAGAATTTAGTATACCAATACACTCTTGAGTTGGTATTGAGAATTGAAGAAAGAGATTAAGACACTGTAATTATAATTTGTCAAATAGAAAGAAGAGAATAATAAGAACAGAGTATGCCCAACTGAAGGCTGAAAATTATTCAGGGCAATTTAATTATGATGATGCTAAGATGAGCTGGTCTTCATTGTTCTGATAATCACAAAGGGAGTTTGTGATTCCAGGAGATAGAAGTAGAAGCGATCTCAGTGTAACTGGTATTGCACTGAAGAAGAAGGGGAAGAAGATTGTGAAGCTTTTAGGTTTGCTGCATAGAAAGAAGTGGTTTTTTACTTGCATGCTTATAGGCAGGTTATAACGACCCATACTTTACATACATTTTTAATACTTCAAAATTGAAGCACACTTATTACAACATATGACAAAACCACAAAGGACCGTATAGGTATAGTGTCTTTAGAAACTGGGAAACATAAACAACTGGTTCATAAATCTTCTACAGTGTCTCCCATTTATTTCATCATATCTAGGGTCCCTTTTAGCATATTCTACTTAATATCCATCTTCCTGACCTGGGGAAAAGAAAACATAAAAGGGTGAGGTCAAATGCTCAGCAAGGGCAAATAAAGGAAATAAAAATCATATCATATCTTTTTGAAAATCAAAACCTGCAAAAGAGATCATAATATCTTAACATGGAATAAATCATAGAAGTGAAAATGAGATCCCCATAATCATAACATAAAACTTGAAACTTTGTGGCATGCACACATAATCATGGAAAATCATTTCTTGTTAGTCATGACTCATTGCCAAGACTATCTTAGTGGACAAAGTCCCTTTCTGAACCGAGTTCACTCCTCGTTTCAGTCCTGTATCACTGAACCGAAATAACCTTCCGTTCCAGCCATGTCTATCTCATGAGATATAAAATCATTACCCAATGCATTGGAGGGAGATATAGGTCCCACCCATCTTATAATGAATCCTTTCTTATGTGTGCCACATAATCATAAAACATACATCATCGCATAACACATATAACAAAAATGGGATTCTTGAAACATCATGACATCATAAATCAATTCATATATGATAAAGGAATTCATAAACATAATTCCATCACAACATAGTCAAACCAATGTAAAAATATGGATAGAAACAGAACCCTTTATTATCTTAGATGGAAAATAATTTTGATAAAACACTTGAATTTAATTCTTGAGGAAAATATCCTTTCTTCTTCAAAAACATTTTTCCTTTCATAACATGTCATACAACTTTAAAATAAAAGAATTTGATTAAAAATAAACTTGAAAACTTGTAAAGGAAGCTTCTTTGAAGTAATGTTTTAAAAATCCATTCATGCCGTATAAGTTAAAAAAACATTCTTCGTACTTTTGTCGGAAAAGTCAAAAAGTACCTCGTACGGAAAAAACGACAAAAGATTCCTTTCATATTCTTTACTAAAAACTCACCTAAGGGTAAAATTGGATTTAAACTATTTCAAGTGTATGGAAACAATATTACATATTGAGGGAACATGGATTTGGATGATAAAATACACCCCAGTAAATACTTACGAATAAACAATCTCGGATAAAAATGAGATTGTGATATTTCCCTTACCTTAGGTCCGATTAGCTTTGTACGTGTCCGAAGCTCCTGTATAATGGTTTAAATAATGTTATTGACTTATTCCAGAATCATACATATTTATATGATATCATATATGGTCATATTATTAGCTTCTTGTTAGTAATATTTCATTGTTACTTGTTACTCGGGTCTTTATAACTTTTTGTTCTTATGCATGTTTTGTCGAATAAATTCTTATTCTTATCTTTAGGTTATAGATAATTCATTTACAGAATGGTATTAGTGTATTATATACCATATTCATTCATTCAATTCATTTATATAATCATTACGAAATGAAGATCATGTAGAACGAGTCGCATCACATCGTGGAGACGGTATTCCGTACGTACGCACGAGTGATGATATCATTCCTATGATCGTGGAATTGTATTGGAGTATATATATATTATTTCAGTATCAATATTACTTCATAATAATCATATTTAGTTACTCATTACACCATTATACCCATCCTTGTAAGGTGATGGTGGAAAATAGATTACACCACGGCGTGGAGACGGTATTCCGTACGTACGCACGCGCGATGATTTCATTTTTCCGTAGGATGGATAGAAGGTGAATTAGGGTTGTTTCATATTTATAATAACATATCAGTATGTAAGTAATACTGATGTTATTACTTTATCATGAAACAACTAAAGAATAAGAAGTTGAAGAAGAAAGAAATTGAAAAGATCGGTAATGGATATTACCTCTTCTTTGGAACGCTTCTTTGAATACTCCACTTAAGGAACTAAGATTGGTCTTTGGAGAAGACCAGGACCTCTAGGATTATTCTAGGGAAGTGTAGAGGAGAAAATGGCAGGGGTTGGCCGAGCTTGAGTGCTCAATTTGGTGTGAGGAGGAGGGGGAGGAGGTTCCCTTTTATAAGGGAGGAGAGGGGCACCTTAGTAATATCTCAAAATATTATTTTATATTAAAGTCAAAATCGGTTTATAATGGTTCCAAAGGGTCTTATTTCGAAGATAAAGTGGGGAAGGGTCGAAATCCTATCAACCAATAGGATTTAGACAAGTTTAGGGTATTATTTTAACCTTATCAATTAGATTTAACTCTAAGTTAAATAATTTAACTTTTACCGTGTCTTTTTGTTTTCTTTCACTATATGGTTAATACACTTACTATAACATGCCAAACGAACCCCAAATTTTTTATTATTAATATATATATCCTTATCTAAGTCATTTGGCCGAACCTTAGATTTTTAGGAATAAAATAACAATTAATAATATAATATTTGATTTAAAAACTATTTTGTGTCAATTTTGACACTATTTGATATATGATTTTTGTGAAAGTCATAACAGAATTATATGTTCGAACCAAGTTGATTAAATCAACAATAATATATCATAGTAACCTAGAAAATTAGTGGAATTCATAAAAAGTCTTAAATTACATTTATTTTGGTATTTATATTATCAATTTTGTCAATATTTCATTAATAAGATAATTACTGCATCATCTTTGTGTCATAAATAAATTAAATTATTTGATGTCTAAAAATTACAAATAAAATACCATCATGTAGGAAATCCTTTTAGCTTTCTAATGAATATTTACAATCTAATTTATCTTATGTATAACCCCATATTAAAAATGATTTACTTATTAAACTTTGATTTTAACTATTTTAACCCTTCTTTAAATAAATTAATAATAATTGTCCTAATCTAATCCAAGTGGGCCTAAATGGTCATATTTTATTCCTAAGTTTGTTTTTGGTCGAATTACACTTGTCCAATAGAATTAGGACATGTGTTAGGGTAATATTAATATCATATTTACCCTTAGTTACCCTATTTACTATTAACCGCGGTAAAAATAGTAAAAAGTTACTATTCACCAAAAAATTATTTTCATCTCATTGAACCACATTTTAGTCCTTGATATTAACCGTGTCTCTCGGATTTTTGAAATTCCATTCACAGAAGCGGTAAAATTATGTTTTATGGAAAATTCAGTTTTTAACCTACCACTTAGTGGTTTCACTATTCATCAAAAATTGAAAGTTTTCAGAAAAATACCAAAATTTCACCCTAGGCTAATTTCGATATTCTGAGTCCAAAAATGAAGTCCATTTTGAAAAATAAAATTTATAAAATTTCAAAAAGTGGTTATTACTATTCATAACGGCTAGTTTTAATAGCATAATGTTGTTTAGTGAAACTCGGTATTGCGTACAACGCAAGCTATCGAGGAAGGTCGCGATTGCGTGTAAAGCAAGCCAAGCAAGTGTTGTGTAAAAAAAAATTCCTTTGATGATTTATATAACATAAAAGTCTCGGGTGTTACATTCTACCCCCCTTAAAAAGAATTTCGCCCTCGAAATTCGTCACTTTGCAACAAACAAATGAGGATACTTCTCCCTCATCATATCTTCAAGCTCCCATGTAGCTTCTTCAAGTTGGTGGTTTCTCCATAAAACTTTCACCAAGCGAGTGGTCTTGTTTCGTAGGACTTTTTCGCTACGATCCAGAATCTCTATCGGCTGTTCTTCATAAGAAAGATCTTGCTCCAGTGGTACAACTTCTGAGCTGAGTACATGTGAAGGATCTGGTATGTACTTTCTCAGGAGAGATACATGGAACACATCGTGAACTTGAGAGAGATTCGGTGGAAGCGCCAATCGGTAAGCTACCTTCCCAACACGATCCAATATTTCGAAAGGACCGATATATCTAGGGCTCAACTTCCCCTTCTTTCCAAATCTCATAACCCTCTTCCAGGGAGATATTTGTAAGAACACTTTATCACCCACTTCAAACTCTAGGTCTTTTCTTCGGTTGTCGGCATAGCTTTTCTGTCGACTCTGAGCTGCTCTTATGTGTTGTTGAATAGATCTGACCTTTTCTGCCATTTCATCAACGAGATCAGGTCCTAATAGCTTTCTTTCCCCAACTTCATCCCAGCAAGTTGGAGTCCTGCATTTCTTTCCATAGAGAGCTTCATAAGGAGCCATTTGAATACTGGAGTGAAAGCTATTATTATAAGAAAATTCCACCAAAGGTAGGTGTTGATCCCAACCTCCTTTGAAATCCATAGAGCAAGCTCTCAACATATCTTCTAGGGTTTGAATTGTTCTCTGAGACTGACCGTCTGTCTGGGGATGATAAGCAGTGCTGAAACTCAACTCTGTATCCAGAGTATGCTGAAGACTTCGCCAGAACTTCGAGGTAAATCTCGGATCTCGATCAGATATAATAGAAAGTGGTACTCCATGCAATCTTACCACTTCCTTTACATATATCCTGGCAAGCTGATCTAGAGAGAAATCCTCTCTAATAGGAATGAAGTGTGCAGACTTTGTAAGACGATCAACTATGACCCAAATAGCATTATTGCCTTTGGATGTTTTAGGAAGTCCTGTGACAAAGTCCATAGTGATGTTTTCCCATTTCCATTCGGGTATGGGTAATGGTTGTAACATCCCCTTAGACTTATGTCTCTCAGCTTTAACTTGTTGACAAACCAAGCATCGAGAGACAAATTCAGCAACATCTCTTTTCATGCCATCCCACCAGAAGTACTCTTTCAGGTCCCTATACATCTTCGTGCTTCCAGGATGAATAGAGAATGAAGAACTATGAGCCTCATCCAGCAGCTCCTTCTTTAATTCAGGGATGGGAGGAACACAAACCCGATTCCTGAACTTTATTATCCCATCACAATCAAGGTTGAATTCAGGAACATTTCTCACCTTCTTTTGTAACTCGACATCTTCTTTCTGTGCCTCTTTAATCTTCACATGTATAGATGGTTGAACATTCATTTGAGAAAGATAAGATTTTTCCCCTTCCATTATAATTCCAAGATCCATCCTTTGTAAATCCATAAATATTGGATCTTTTGTGATCCTCATCATGGATAAACTAGCATGGTCTTGTCGACTTAATGCATCTGCCACCTTGTTTGCTTTCCCAGGGTGGTAATGGATTGAGCAGTCATAATCCTTAATCAGCTCCAACCATCTTCTTTGGCGCATATTCAGCTCCTTTTGTGTGAAAATATACTTTAAACTTTTATGATCAGTATAAATATCACACCTTTCACCATAAAGGTAATGCCTCCAAATCTTTAATGCAAAGATTACCGCAGCCAACTCCAAATCATGTGTTGGGTAATTTTGCTCATGGATTTTCAACTGTCGTGAGGCATAAGCTATCACCATATCATTTTGCATAAGAACACACCCCAATCCCTTCTTGGATGCATCACTGTAGATCACAAACCTTTCTCCACTACAAGGCAGTGTGAGCACAGGTGCACTGGATAACCTTCTTTTCAACTCCTTGAAATTCTCTTCACATTCCTCTGTCCAGACAAACTTAACTCCTTTCCGAGTCAACTTGGTGAGTGGATTAGATAATCGTGAAAAATCTTTTACAAAACGTCGATAATATCCAGCCAAACCAAGAAAACTTCGGATCTCAGTTACTGTTGTTGGTCTTGACCATCTTTCGATAACCTCTGTTTTTGCTGGATCCACAGATATCCCCTCTTTTGAGATTATATGACCCAAAAATGCAACTTTTTTAAGCCAAAATTCACACTTGGTAAATTTGGCATAAAGCTTCTCCTTTCTCAGGGTCTTCAATATAATTCTCAAGTGATCTTCATGCTCTTCCTTGCTCTTTGAATAGACAAGAATATCTTCTATAAAGACTACCACAAATTGATCAAGATAGTCTCTAAAGACTCTATTCATTAGATCCATGAAGATAGCAGGGGCATTAGTAAGACCAAATGGCATCACTATAAATTCATAGTGTCCATACCTTGTACGGAAAGCCGTCTTTGGTATATCCTCCCTTTTGACCCTTAATTGATGATACCCTGAACGAAGATCAATCTTGGAAAAGTATTGAGCTCCGCGTAGTTGGTCAAATAAGTCATCAATGCGTGGGAGAGGATATTTGTTCTTGATAGTGATCTTGTTAAGTTCTCGATAATCAATACAGAGTCTCATTGATCCATCTTTCTTCTTAACAAATAGAACAGGTGCTCCCCAAGGTGACGCACTAGGGCGTATGAATCCCTTATCAAGATTCTCTTGGAGTTGCTTCTTCAATTCCTGCAACTCAATTGGGGCCATTCTATAAGGTGTCTTTGAAATAGGCAAAGCACCCGGTACGAGTTCTATTGAAAACTCAACTTCACGATTTGGTGGAAGACCCGGCAATTCCTCCGGAAAGACATCATCAAACTCCCGTACAATGGGCATATTCTTAATCGTGAGTTTCTCACCAACCATTTGAGATAAATAACCTTCATTTAGTGGAATCAATACCCATAATATGGAAGAAATTTCCACTGGAAGGTTATGTTCATCCTTGCATTGGTATACGATCGTAGATTGATCTGGAATATGAAATGTGACTTCCCTTCTTTGACAATTGATATGAGCTCCATGTAGAGAAAGCCAATCCATGCCAAGAATCACATCAAATTCCACTAAAGGAAGGATCACAAGATTTGCAGGAAGCACTTTCCCACAAACTTCGATTGGAGAAGAATTATAAACTTTTGATGCGATTGATGTGCCATTAGGTGTTGTCACGGCTAACTCAACATCTAATTGTTGAGGTAATACGGTGATACCCTTAGAAAAGTCTTCAGAAATAAAAGAGTGGGTGGATCCAGAATCAAATAAAACATTTGCTACTTTAGAGTGGATGGTAAGTGTACCTTTCACCACATCGTTATCGTACTCCACATCGCTGATAGAAATTGCATGTGACTTTCCTTTGTCTTTAGCCTTAAGATTTTGTTGACGTCGACCATCATCATCAACCCTTGGCTTTGGGCATTGATTGGCATAATGCCCCATCTCCTTGCACTTGAAACATTGAAGTGTAGTAGGTTCATTCTGTGTATCCCTTCCTTTGTTTGCATCATTAGACATCTTCTTCCCATTATCACGGCATTCAAATGCCCAGTGACCTTCCTTTCCACATTTAAAACATTTACTTGTCCCTTTAAGACAACTCCCTCCATGTTTCTTTCCACACTTTGAGCATAATGGAAAGTTCATCTTCTTTTCAGTGTGCTCTTTAGAGTTTCCTTTGAATTCCATCTTCCTCTTCTTATCAAATCCATGTGACTGATGGGTTACTCCAATCTCCATCTCGACTTTGAGAGCACATCGAACGATTTCCTCGTAGCTATTGAAGTCCCTTATGGCTAACGCCCTTCGAAGACTTGGTTTTAAGCCACTAAAGAATCGATCGATCTTACTCTCAGGTTGGATAATAATACCAGAAGCGTACCTTGCAAGTCTTGTAAAATTTGCTTCATAGGTACCAACAGATTCATCATCCCTTTGCTTCAGTTCAAGAAACTCTTTCTCCATCTTTGTTCGGAGAATACGAGGTAAGTACTTATTGAAAAATAAGTTCTTGAACTCATCCCATTCCATAGACTCAATTCCATCCCTTTGCCTCGTATTCTTAACAAGATTCCACCATTGATCCGCATCTCCTTCCAAACGGTACACTGCTAGGATGACTTTATCATGTTCAGAACATTGAAGAACTGAAAATATCTTTTCAGTAGTACTAATCCATTGTTCAGCAACTAATGGATCAGTAGACCTGCTGAAAGAAGGTGGACGCTGCCTCATGAAGGATTCAACAGAATGTTGCTCCCTCCTTTGCTCGTTTGGAAATCCTGCATGATTCATAGCTTGAGAAAGTTGTGTGAGCATGGCTACAAGATTTTTCATTCCAGCTCCCATATCGTTTGGTTGCTCAGGGGTACAATCATTGCATTACCCATCGCATTCCGCATTAACACGGTTCCTTCGGGTTCCAGCCATTGACTAAAACCAAGAAGAATAGTGTGAGCAACACTAATTATAATAGGAAACCACATAATTCAAGAATAAAATTTTCATGCTTATGGTCTTATCCTAGGTTATTCATGGCCATTTCTAAAACACTAAGATTGTGTTCTATGCTTAGACTTATCCTTAGGGTTCTTACTAAGGCTTTCACATCCTAGTTTCCAAAGGTTGACTATAACCTCCCTCTGATACCAACTATAACGACCCATACTTTACATACATTTTTAATACTTCAAAATTGAAGCACACTTATTACAACATATGACAAAACCACAAAGGACCGTATAGGTATAGTGTCTTTAGAAACTGGGAAACATAAACAACTGGTTCATAAATCTTCTACAGTGTCTCCCATTTATTTCATCATATCTAGGGTCCCTTTTAGCATATTCTACTTAATATCCATCTTCCTGACCTGGGGAAAAGAAAACATAAAAGGGTGAGCTCAAATGCTCAGCAAGGGCAAATAAAGGAAATAAAAATCATATCATATCTTTTTGAAAATCAAAACCTGCAAAAGAGATCATAATATCTTAACATGGAATAAATCATAGAAGTGAAAATGAGATCCCCATAATCATAACATAAAACTTGAAACTTTGTGGCATGCACACATAATCATGTAAAATCATTTCTTGTTAGTCATGACTCATTGCCAAGACTATCTTAGTGGACAAAGTCCCTTTCTGAACCGAGTTCACTCCTCGTTTCAGTCCTGTATCACTGAACCGAAATAACCTTCCGTTCCAGCCATGTCTATCTCATGAGATATAAAATCATTACCCAATGCATTGGAGGAAGATATAGGTCCCACCCATCTTATAATGAATCCTTTCTTATGTGTGCCACATAATCATAAAACATACATCATCGCATAACACATATAACAAAAATGGGATTCTTGAAACATCATGACATCATAAATCAATTCATATATGATAAAGGAATTCATAAACATAATTCCATCACAACATAGTCAAACCAATGTAAAAATATGGATAGAAACAGAACCCTTTATTATCTTAGATGGAAAATAATTTTGATAAAACACTTGAATTTAATTCTTGAGGAAAATATCCTTTCTTCTTCAAAAACATTTTTCCTTTCATAACATGTCATACAACTTTAAAATAAAAGAATTTGATTAAAAATAAACTTGAAAACTTGTAAAGGAAGCTTCTTTGAAGTAATGTTTTAAAAATCCATTCATGTCGTATAAGTTAAAAAAACATTCTTCGTACTTTTGTCGGAAAAGTCAAAAAGTACCTCGTACGGAAAAAACGACAAAAGATTCCTTTCATATTCTTTACTAAAAACTCACCTAAGGGTAAAATTGGATTTAAACTATTTCAAGTATATGGAAACAATATTACATATTGAGGGAACATGGATGTGGATGATAAAATACACCCCAGTAAATACTTACGAATAAACAATCTCGGATAAAAATGAGATTGTGATATTTCCCTTACCTTAGGTCCGATTAGCTTTGTACGTGTCCGAAGCTCCTTTATAATGGTTTAAATAATGTTATTGACTTATTCCAGAATCATACATATTTATATGATATCATATATGGTCATATTATTAGCTTCTTGTTAGTAATATTTCATTGTTACTTGTTACTCGGGTCTTTATAACTTTTTGTTCTTATGCGTGTTTTGTCGAATAAATTCTTATTCTTATCTTTAGGTTATAGATAATTCATTTCCAGAATGGTATTAGTGTATTATATACCATATTCATTCATTCAATTCATTTATATAATCATTACGAAATGAAGATCATGTAGAACGAGTCGCATCACATCTTGGAGACGGTATTCCGTACGTACGCACGAGTGATGATATCATTCCTATGATCGTGGAATTGTATTGGAGTATATATATATTATTTAAGTATCAATATTAATTCATAATAATCATATTTAGTTACTCATTACATCATTATACCCATCCTTGTAAGGTGATGGTGGAAAATAGATTACACCACGGCGTGGAGACGGTATTCCGTACGTACGCACGCGCGATGATTTCATTTTTCCGTAGGATGGATAGAAGGTGAATTAGGGTTGTTTCATATTTATAATAACATATCAGTATGTAAGTAATACTGATGTTATTACTTTATCATGAAACAACTAAAGAATAAGAAGTTGAAGAAGAAAGAAATTGAAAAGATCGGTAATGGATATTACCTCTTCTTTGGAACGCTTCTTTGAATCCTCCACTTAAGGAACTAAGATTGGTCTTTGGAGAAGACCAGGACCTCTAGGATTATTCTAGGGAAGTGTAGAGGAGAAAATGGCAGGGGTTGGCCGAGCTTGAGTGCTCAATTTGGTGTGAGGAGGAGGGGGAGGAGGTGCCCTTTTATAAGGGAGGAGAGGGGCACCTTAGTAATATCTCAAAATATTATTTTATATTAAAGTCAAAATCGGTTTATAATGGTTCCAAAGGGTCTTATTTCGAAGATAAAGTGGGTAAGGGTCGAAATCCTATCAACCAATAGGATTTAGACAAGTTTAGGTTATTATTTTAACCTTATCAATTAGATTTAACGCTAAGTTAAATAATTTAACTTTTACCGTGTCTTTTTGTTTTCTTTCACTATATGGTTAATACACTTACTATAACATGCCAAACGAACCCCAAATTGTTTATTATTAATATATATATCCTTATCTAAGTCATTTGGCCGAACCTTAGATTTTTAGGAATAAAATAACAATTAATAATATAATATTTGATTTAAAAACTATTTTGTGTCAATTTTGACACTATTTGATATATGATTTTTGTGAAAGTCATAACAGAATTATATGTTCGAACCAAGTTGATTACATCAACAATAATATATCATAGTAACCTAGAAAATTAGTGGAATTCATAAAAAGTCTTAAATTACATTTATTTTGGTATTTATATTATCAATTTTGTCAATATTTCATTAATAAGATAATTACTGCATCATCTTTGTGTCATAAATAAATTAAATTATTTGATGTCTACAAATTACAAATAAAATACCATCATGTAGGAAATCCTTTTAGCTTTCTAATGAATATTTACAATATAATTTATCTTATGTATAACCCCATATTAAAAATGATTTACTTATTAAACTTTGATTTTAACTATTTTAACCCTTCTTTAAATAAATTAATAATAATTGTCCTAATCTAATCCAAGTGGGCCTAAATGGTCATATTTTATTCCTAAGTTTGTTTTTGGTCGAATTACACTTGTCCAATAGAATTAGGACATGTGTTAGGGTAATATTAATATCATATTTATCCTTAGTTACCCTATTTACTATTAACCGCGGTAAAAATAGTAAAAAGTTACTATTCACCAAAAAATTATTTTCATCTCATTGAACCACATTTTAGTCCTTGATATTAACCGTGTCTCTCGGATTTTTGAAATTCCATTCACAGAAGCGGTAAAATTAAGTTTTATGCAAAATTCAGTTTTTAACCTACCACTTAGTGGTTTCACTATTCATCAAAAATTGAAAGTTTTCAGAAAAATACCAAAATTTCACCCTAGGCTAATTTCGATATTCTGAGTCCAAAAATGAAGTCCATTTTGAAAAATAAAATTTATAAAATTTCAAAAAGTGGTTATTACTATTCATAACGGCTAGTTTTAATAGCATAATGTTGTTTAGTGAAACTCGGTATTGCGTACAACGCAAGCTATCGAGGAAGGTCGCGATTGCGTGTAAAGCAAGCCAAGCAAGTGTTGTGTAAAAAAAAATTCCTTTGATGATTTATATAACATAAAAGTCTCGGGTGTTACACAGGTAATAATTGAATAGAGGAAGAACAAAGTAGCACTGTGACATCCTATAGGTCTCAACAGGTGAAATATTCTTTTGGTGTTTCAAACTCTTTTTACAGAGAGAAGACTATCTTCAGAAGCAGTATAAAGAACCAGCTAGAGGCTGTAAGAGACTATCTCCATAGGCAGTATAAAGAACCAGCTAGAGGCTTCAAGTTGGACTAGTCTTTCACCAGTCCAGGGAAGAGGATTGTTTCCCACCCCCCTCCAAAGTGTAGGGACTCACACTGTCTAGAGTATTGTTTTCCTAGCCACTCCATTGTAACAGCATTTTAAATTATAGTGGAGAATCCATGCACTGTTCATCCCCATGAATGGCAAGGACGTAGCTACTCTTATTGATTGGTGAACCTTGTAAAAATATTGTGTGCATATATTTACCGCTTTCTATTATTGCATGCGACAGGGAAAAGAGAATAAGAGAATCAAGATCCTAACAGGTCTAGAGGTACAGGGATAAAATTTGGAATTGGTTGAAAAAGTCCCCAACACTGATTCACCCCCCCCCCCCTCTCAGTGTTAGGTATATCCCAAACTGGTCCTTTCATGTATAGGTTTCCCAAGCTCTCCACAGAGCCCATCTCTCTGATGGGTAAAAAGTGGGCCGACTTGGTGAGTGAGTTGAAAATCACCCAAATGGAGTCGTGACCTCTGGAAGTACGTGGAAGTCCAGTCGCGAAACCCATAGATATCTCATCCCACTTCCACTCTGGGACCTCCAAGGGCTGTACCAAGCCTGCTGGTACCTGGTGCTCTGCCTTTACCTGCTGGAAGGTGAGGCATCGAGAAACGAACTCTGCTACAACCTTCTTCATACCCGGCCACCAGTGTTACCCTCTGAGATCCTGGTACATCTTCGCCACTCCTGGATGTACCACTAAAGGGGAAGTATAAAACTCTCCCAGCACCTCCTCTTGTAAAGCAGCTGGTACCATGGTACGCCCTCTAAAAAGGATGACATGCTCTCCACCTACAGAAAATCCATCTGGTGCATGACCGATGGAAATCTGTACACACTGAGTCTCATAGTCAACATCCCCTTGTTGTGCCTCTCTGACCCACTGAAGTAGTGGAGGAGTGAATGTGAGTGACTGCAGAAAGGATGCTCCGTCTCTATCCACGAAGGATATCTTCAAAGAGGCTAACTGCTTTGTCGCCTCTCCAAGTTGTTGAATGCCCGTCCTCCTGCTGAGAGCATCGACTACTACGTTCCACTTTCCAAGAGTATAGACTATCTCAAAGTCATAGTCCTGTAGGAAATCGAGCCATTTCCATAGTCTCAGGTTCAGGTAATTCTGCGAGACGATGTACCTGAGACTCTGGTGGTCAGAGTAGACTGTAAAGAACTCACCCATCAGATAGTGTCACCACATCTTCAGAGCAAAGACCACTGCTGCTAACTACAGGTCATGGGTAGCATAGTTCTGCTCATGTTGCCTCAACTGTCATGATCCATAGGCGATCACTTCCCGCTCCTGCAACAGGACACATCCGATTCTGGTCCCTGATGCATCGCAGTAGACTACGTACCCTACTCCCTCCTCTGGTATCCTCAAGATGGGTGCTCTAGTCAATCTATGTCTCCGCTCCTGGAAGATCTGCTTACATCTATCTGACCACATGAAGGGTTTCCCCTTCTTCGTCAAAGCTGAAAGTGGTGCCGCAACTCTGGATAAGTCTTGCCCAAACCTCTCGTAGTATCCAGCTAGTCCTAGGAAACTCCGCACCTCCGTCACGCTCTTGGGTGGATCCTAAGCTAACACTGCCTCTATCTTTGCTGAATCTATCGCAACACCCACCTTAGAGATGATGTGCCCCAAGAAGTGGACCTCACATATCCAAAACTGACACTTCGAGAGCTTTCCATAAATCGGGTGCTCTCGAAGTGTGTCTAGTACAACCCGCAAGTGGTAGGCGTGCTCCTCCTCAGTGATCGAGTATCTCAATATGTCGTTGATAAATACTACGACAAATCAATCGAGGTATGGCTGAAAGATCCTATTCATGAGACCCATGAACACTGCTGGAACATTGGTTACACCGAAAGGCATAACCAAGAACTCATAGTGGCCATACCGACATCTGAAGGCCGTCTTCTACATGTCCTCATCCCAAACATTGAGCTGATGATAGCCTGACCTTAGGTCTATCTTCGAGAACAATCGTGCTCCATTGAGCTGATCGAAAAGGTCATCAATCTTCAGAAGTGGATACTTGTTCTTCATAGTCACCTGGTTTAGGCAATGTTAATTGACACACATTCGCAAGATCTCGTCCGCCTTCTTGGTGAACAATATCGGGGAAGCCTAGTATGAAACACTCGGTTGAATGAATCCCTTGCCCTGCAAGTCCTCTAGCTATACTCGTAGATCTCGAAGCTCAGCGGGAGCCATCCGATATGCTGGATTAGATATCGGGGCTGTTCCGGGGTACAAGTCAATATTAAAGTCTACCTCTCTAGGAGGAGGTAGTCTTGGAATGTCATCAGGGATAACATCCGCAAACTGATCCACCACTACAGGAAAACTAGGACTCCGTACGTCAACTGCTCCTTGGATGAGGCTAGCCAACTAATGAATAATCAGATATCCTCTCCTCTACGTGAGTCCATCCTACACTACAAAGGCTCCCTTCTCACCGGTGAAGGTGAACCTACTCCCATCGTTGCGAACACACCGCACCTTGCGCCTAATACAGTCGATCTGAGCATGAACTGTAGATAACCAATCCATACCCAAGATGACGTCATAAGGCCTCGACGCCACTACAAGAAGATCCCAGCCGAAGATCTTGCCTCCTAGAGTTAGCTCACACTGCCGACACTAGTGCGTAATCGTCGATTCTTCTCCCGTAGGAGTCTCTAGCCATAAGGATCGAGCCAACGGCTCTATCGGAATCTCCGAGCTCCGAACAAGGGCAGTGACAATGAAAGAATTACTCACTCCTGTGTCTATAAGAACAACAGAAAGGGTGGAGTAGACATAGATAGTACCTCAAATAATCTATGGTGCGCTATGGTCATAGGCCTCCGCTGCCTGAATCTGAGCATGCCTCTGTCCGCCAGCTCCCTGTGTTCGGGGTGGACCTCCTGGTGGTGGTGGTGGTAGAGCCTCAAAGCGTCTCCCACCACCTACCGCTCGACCAGATCCTATGCCTCGTCCACCTGCTCCCTGCGGACCACCACAGTCAAACTTCTACCTCTGCCTGGTTGGTCCCTCAACTGTCTGCTGCTCCTCTGCATGGTGGGTTAGGTAGTCACGAGCCATGTGGCCCTGCCCGCCGCATGCATAGCACTTTCTGCTCCTCATAAGACTGGCTCTACGCTGTGTGCCCCGCACCTCTGAGCCAGTGTCCTGAGGTCCTCCTCCTGATGGTCTGGTCCGCTTGGATCCCTGTGAAATCCGTCGACATCCAGGTGTAAGAATACTCAGCTACATGTCGCCATGCGGTAGGTCTCTCTGCTGGTGTAGGCTCAGTAAGAAATCTCTCTACAAGAAGGGCTCGCTCCAGTACTCCTTCCTGCGTCGGAATGCTGAGGGAGATCATCGATGCCCTGATCTCATGCCTTAATCCTTTCTCAAAGGTCTGGGCCCAAAAGAATGGGTCTCGTACCATGTGCATGAAAAAGTGCGAGAGATCGGTAAATCTTGGGAAGTACTGGGCTACCATCATGCATCCCTGCCGCAACTGTAGTAGCTCCTTAATTCGCACTGCATAGAGGGTGGCTGAGACGAACTCCACGTGAAAGAGGCTCTCAAAGTCCAACCAAATGAGAGATGCCTCGTCGTAAACGTGGAGCATCAGGCTCCACCATTTTCCTGCTTCCGCGTGTAAGAGGATCGCTGTAAGGATCACCATGAGGTTAGCTGGTGTCCCCACTAACCTGAAAACTCGAACTACAGCCTCCAGCCAATCATCGGCTGCCTGAGGGTCCATCTCCCCACTGATCATGGGCGATCTCTGATGCTAAAACTTGTGCAGTCCACTAAGGTGACGTGCACTCTCAGTGGCTGGGGCTAGTGGCATCAGTGTCTTGGTGGGTAGAGGTATCGCCGGTGACCCCGCTGTAATTGGACCCTGCACCAAGGCCTCATCGCTCGATGGGCTGTCATCTCGCACAAATCTCGGAACCCTAGCTGGCTTCCGTCGTGGGGCCATCCTGAAAAGGGACAAGTCTTCCATGGTCAATACAGTATACCTGGTGAGCTGACACAAGTAATCACTATGAAAACGTTGAAACAAAAACACAATCACTGTTTTCATGCATTGAGTCAGAAATCCGAAGTCAGGGTCCGGGTGTATGGATACGTAGGCCATTGCACCAACACTGGACTCCCTAAACTGATAACCATACTCAAATACCCTTAACACTATTGCTTCACATAGAGAATGATCAAAGTCCTGAGTTCTGCGGTAGAACCAAACTCCTCTAATACCAATTTGTCATGACCCGTCCTCGGGGCCCGTACCATGACTACCCCAAGCCCGCCTTCCATAGGCAAGGGGCCCGGGACTAGCACCAATGGCGTAAATACCTATAAGAAGGGAAGGAATTGCCTTTAGAAAGTAAACAAATACCACAGAGTAAGCAAGCTGAAGTAAACACTAAGTAAACTGGGTACAACAATAAGTGCTGGAATGTAAATGGGCCAGAATACAAACCCAACTGAATGTAAAGTACAACTGAAAATAAAGTACAACAAATGAAAAGTAATGAAGCAACGTCGAGCTGTCCACAAGAAATCCCATCTGAAGGGTGGGTACAGATAGTCTCCTCAGCTCCTTGGGTCCAGCCGTCCGCTCCGTGTACGTCCCGCCCAGTGGTCTACCTCCAGGTACCGACTTGCTCCACAAGCCTCAACCACAATCAGCGATGTCCGTCATTTGCATCCAACACAATTTAGTGCGGGCACAGCCCGTGCAGGGGTGAGTATACGCTACTCAGTAGGGACCCTGAGACCCCTGAAGGTCTTCGAGAATCCACAAAGGATAAACCACAAAGGAAAGATACAATCATGAAGTAACAACCAACTCTACTTAGGTATATGCCCATACATATACCTAAGTCATCAATTCCAGTTCGGCTCCAACATCCGAGCCCATGTTCGATCTAGTCCACACAGGATAGCACAATCCAATCCACTCAGGATAACACAACCCAATCCACATAGGATAGCAAAATAATCATATCGAAGATAATGATTGAAAGTTAAGACTCATCTCACATAGGTATACTCTTCGTAAGGTGATTGAGATGATCATATGTAGCCACTGATTCATCTAAGCTGTCAGACCCACATAGGATACAAGACCATCTACGCTATCGGACCCACAAAGGATTCAAGACCAACCACTCTGCCGAACCCACGTAGGATACATGTACATAGTCAAATACTATCGGACCCACGTAGGATACAAGAACAGTAGTCACGTACTACCGGAACCACATAGGATACAAGAACAGTAGTCATTTCCATAGAACCCACTTAGGATTTCATTACAGTTTTCATCTCTTTCAAACCCACGTAGGATCCCAGTATAGTCGTCATCGTCGTTGCAGTCGCAATCAGCTCTAGGGTTCTCGCACACATCATACTCATTTCCGGGAGGGTCCGCTCCACGAGCCAAGGGGGTTCGATACATCAAATGACATGAAGTCCAGAGTTGATGTATCCCAAAGTTCCATATCGTCAATAGGAACTCAACGCGACTGACGGCGCGTCAATCGGACGCCCGGTATGAGAGTTAATGGTTTTTTCGTCCGAGGGGCCCGGTTGGTTTTTAAGTCAAAACCAACAGGACCGTACTCCAACTGCATCCAAACCTCGAGCGAATTAATCCAAAAGAACCATCTCACTAATAGGAATTCCACAAAGTCTACGACACGTTAATCGGACGTCCGGAGCTCATGTTATAGGTGTTTCCTCTCCGAAGGCCCTGTTGGTTTTGTGTTCGAACCAACTCGACCGCACCCAAAGTTCTCCGAAATCATGATTGTAATATACCGAGACAACCGTCTCGATCCAAGGATCACATCGTCACTAAAGGTGTGTCGATCGGAGGTTCGTATCCCAAGTTAGGGGCGTTTTAAAGAATCTATATGATTTTAGGGGGGTTTGGGCCCGGACCGACCCGGCCCAAAACCCCCTGGGTCGGCCCAAACCGGGTCGACCCAACCCGGGTCCGAGTCTTGCCCATTAGGGTGCCACCCAGCCTAGCCTAGCCCAGAGTGGGGGTCCGGCCCATCGCGGGCGGTATGGCCCGGCGCAGCCAGTTGGCCTGGCACGGGCGCGGCCCGCGTGGCCCGCAGCTCAGCCGTTTTGGCTGAGCGGAAAACAGGGGGTGCTGCCCCCCTTGTCTCGAAATGGCATCCCACACGTAAAGGGGGGATTTTTCCCCCCTTCTCTCGAAACTGCAGCCCTTTTCCATCCAGTGCAGCGAGACGGTGGCGCACCCCTCTTCCGCGGCCTGACCTTGGCCGCGGGTTCTTCAGCATCGGCGTGGAGCGACGGCGCTGTGCTTCTTCGCCGTGGCCCGCTCCGGCCGCGATTCCCTCATTCTCGCGCCGTGAGACTACACCGCGCCGCATCTGTTCCAAAACATAGCAAAAAATGAATTACCATGGGGAGTAGGTTCGGCCGTGTTTGTGCGGTCCGACCTCCTCCCATTATCTTGATAACATGCGGCTTAATAAACGTCAACGAAGATCATAAATTAATCTTGAATGTAAAAAAATTCCCTACCTCAACAACAATGTCAAAGACGGTGTTGGGGTTGACGACGTCGCCGTACGTCCAAGGTGGATGGCATCTCACACCGGCTGCGGAGAGGAGAAGAACGTCACGTTGATCCCTCCTTTGTGCTACGGCGTTCTTTGCGTTATTCAACGAGGAAGAAGAAGATCTTCGAGACTTTGGTTATTTTCTCCCTAGACCCCACAAAACGAAAAAACCAAAAATAAAATAAGACATTGTCATGCCAACATTTAAAATTTAAAATATCTAATTCAATTAATTAATGAGTCCAATTAATTGAATAGGTTGTGTTGGCATTCGTTAATAGAGAAGAGAGAAAGTCATAAACATATGGGGGGTTGCCAACATAAAAGAGGGGGTTTAGGGAAATTCAAGGGGTGGGGTTTGTGTGGGTCCCACCACACCTTTAACCTCACATGGGTGGTTAGTTCCACCCAACTTCTATCCTTAGGATTAAACCACTTAAACCAAATAAAATAAAATTGTCTCACAATTTTATTTTACTCTTCAATTATTTTCCCTTTTTTTAGCAACTCCTCTCGAGCAAACGCAACACCAGAAAGGGTCTTCTTGAGCAATAACCGGCGCTGTAGTTTCATCGGTGCCCTCAGAATTCGATTCCGAGCACTGGTTCAAAAGTTAGAAAAACCCGCTCATTTGTTCATTGAACGTACCCGAGATAAACTTATATAATTGATTCCGGGCACACCGGGCCTCAGAATCAGGTGCCGCCAGAAACTGTGTACTCATAAATTTCCAAAGAAAATTAAGAAAAAAAAATTCCTTGAAATTTACAGGTATTTACATGTATAGTGACATTATATTCATTAATTAGAAATTAAAGAACCTTTTATACCTTAATATGGGTAATTTTGGTTTCATTATGTTATTTTATGGGCCTTTTGATGAGTTATAGAGTTCTAAAACATTGTTCAGGAATGTTCGTTTTTATGGTTTTCTTGAGAGTTTCACATGTATTCATGAATTTATGTTTGTGTAGAACATGGGTAAAAATATAGAAAATATATTACATGTTATTAATGATATTCCAGAATTTAAAATTATCTTAATATTAATTACATTTTATACCATGTGGAAGAATCATTTAATAGGAATTTAATGATGATCGATTAGGTTAATTTGGGCGGTTTTTTCAGCCACAACGAACATTTTTTGTTTACTCATCTAGTAATATGAACATAAGTTACTACCAGAACATAAAATAGGACATAATACATATATAATATTCTCGTTCAACCATAATAATGTCTTTATGATCATATTTAAAGGTGATAATGAGAAAACTAAAACATGTCGTTCTAGAAGGTGATAAATTAACACCTTACGAACAAAATTTTCTTTTATAAACAAAAAGGAAAAATAGAAGGGGGTTGGATGGTATAATATCTCATTAGTATCATAAAATTAAATTATATGTATGATAATGGAGTTACCATAACATTTGTACAATGATAGGATGGGAGAGAATAAGAAAGGGATGTGAAATTGAAAGGGAATTAAAGGAAAGAGGAGGAGAAATTGCCTCTTAAATCCTCATCTTTAGGTCCTCCTTAAGAGGCCTAAGTATGGTCTTTTGATGAGACCACAAGATCTTGGATGTGGGTTATGGGATAGGGAACATGTTTGGGCAGATTTTAGAAAATTATTGAAGCTTGAAAGGTGTGGTTTGGAAAGGGGAGGGGAGGGGTTATTTATATATGAGGAGGGAGTTGTTTTTAGAATAAAATATTAAATAAAATAATATATCAAATGATAGACTTGTAATAGAAGTTTTTTGACATCATAAATCATATATTAATATAATATAATTTTTTTATGCTGTAATTAATATTTATAATTTGAATTCAATGATTTATTAAAACGAAAGTGAAAGAAAGAAAAAAATACACTTTAAGAAATCACCATTTGACTTTAGGCTTTTGAAAGTTCATTTTTGGTTTGAAAATTGAGTTTGTTTTATTTTAAGGATAAATTTATAAAATTTAATATAATGAAGACGAAACTATTGTTCTATAATATTTATGTTATCATTAAATCATTAATGATTCAAGTTAGGATACACCGATTATGTGAAAAAATGTATTTTTACTATTCACCCAAAACATGAAGTATTTCAGAAAAATTCCAACATTTAACCCTAATACTTTTTTGACGTGTAGAATCCAAAAATGAAGTCCATTTTTCTAAAATAATTTTCTAAATACGATTAATTTAAAATTTAATTAAAATCATAATTTACTTGAAAAATAAAGTTTTTTTAAAATTAAAACTGATTTTATAATGCTTTCAAAAATTATGTAGGGCCTTATAAAATTACATAAAAACAAGGAGACATAGATTTTCTTATTTATGAACACATTTTAAGAAGATACATTTTCTTTTAAATTAATTAATTAATTATAATTAATCATTTATGACTTACAAAAATACCACAACTTTTATTATAGTTAAATTGTCACTTTCTCATATGCCTAAATTTTATTTAATTATACATGGGTAGGGTTACTCATATTTCGATGATTTACTATTCATAAGGTTCATACTAATATTCATAAGGGTAGGTTACTAATCACCAAATGTTTTTTATTGGACCGCAAAAATCATCTTGAACGCAACCGTGTATGTCAGATTTTCAAAATTCCAAACACAAAAGTGACAAACATATGTTTAATTGTAACTTAGAACATAGTAGATCATTATGTTTTGTTTTCATGTGATTTTATGACATATTTTTAAGAAGTTAATTTCCATTTAAATACTTTGGGTTGTTATAGTATCGATATCTCTAAGAGAACTATTTCTCGGACAACATGATCAAGGATATCAATCACTATACTTAAAATTTTCTAGTATGTTAGTAAGTGTTGGATTAAAGATAGAAGTATAAAGAGATGATTCAACCATTACCCATACAGAAATGGAAATGTTAAAACATAAACATAGACTTTGTTACGAGACTACTGAAGAAATCAAAATGAATCAAATTTATATAGGTTATTGTGGATCAACTAACAAAGACAGAAGAATTCATTTTGATTCACATGGACTTCAGAATGGGTCAACATTTAGGCATATACATCAAATATTTGATAAGAATACATGGAATTATACTATCAAGTATATCTGATCGTGATCCAAGATTCACCTCTGTGATCTAGAAATTACTATAATGTGGTCTATGAACTAATATAAATATCATTATGTCCTATAATCATCAAAATGATATCTAATATTTTGGAATAATCCAGATTCTTGAGGATAAGTTGAGAAAATTATCAATTGAACTTAAAGAAGGATAGGATCAACAAATTCCTTTTGTTGAGTTTTCATACAAAAACATTTTCCCCTTAAGTGTCCAAATGGCTTTCTATAAATCTATTTATAGGAGGAGGTGTTGAACAACTTTGTAGTATGATGAAACTGGGGAAAAAATTTAAGACCTGAAATGGTCAAGGAAATGGTGGGAATTATTAAGTCCATTTAGTATCACTTTAAGGCTGTATAATGTTGAAATAAGAGATATGATGAAAAAATATGATGAGAACTAGAGTATGATGTTAGAGAAAAGGTATTCCACCACATATCTTAAATGATAATGGTGATAATATTTGGGATGTAGGGAAAGCTAAGTACAAGATATATCATCCCCTTGGAGTTCATTAATCCCATTAGAGTAATGGACTATCTACTAAAACTCAAACCAAACATATTAAAGTACATGGTGTATTCCACACATCCCTATTGGGGAAGTAAATACCAGAACCCTTAAATGTACTCAATCTGGAGGTGGTACCATTGGAGAAGTAACATTCCTACAATGAGTATCTGGTGAAGATCATAGACTATAGAGGAAAATATATACAAAATAATAAAATGCCTATTTTCATAGGGGTGTAGAGAAAACAAAAGATTTTAGAAGTAATGTGGGAACTATGGAAGGTGAAGAAGAAGAGTTACCCTCATCTATTTTCTATTTTAGAAAAGAAAATTTCAATGGAAAAATTTCTTGAGGGGGGTTTATTGTATTGACATGAACTGTTATAAATAAAATTTCCATTCATATTTAATTAAATGATTTATTATGAATAATTTTTTTTATAAATCACATGATATTATTCGGTTTTATTATATATGTTTTAAAAGTCTATTATGCATCATTAATTTTGGTAATATAGCTATTGAACACTGATCACATGATTATTATAAAAATAGGGTTTGGAAAATCTAATTAAAATATACAAAGAAGTGATGGAATCAACTTGATCGTTCATAACCTATGAAGACCATTTATTAGAGATTATAAGGGAGATGACATATTTGGGATTTGCACTCTACAAATCCTATGTAAATATCTAGAAACGTAAGCATGCATGAAATCATTTATGAGATATGTTCTAGCTCATTGAGATCATGCCCAAACCTTGTTCGCCGAACCAACCTAGAAAAGTCCCACCATAGTGAACCATACCCTTTGTGGGTTTTATTAATTATTAAAGAGATATGTATAAAAAACCTAAAAATTTAAGCATTTACATTATTTTTTATAGAAAAATTAGTATATTTTCATCCTAAAATTTTGACATTGTAAATGATTTTTATTTAACAATAATATACAAATAGTTTTTTTGGATAATATTAAAATTAAATTAGTGAATTTATTTTTTAAAATAAATAATTTTGTAAATAAATAATAATTTAATAAAATATTAGTTTAAATACATTTTTATCAAATATAAACTATCATAGAATTTATATGATGTCAAATGTAATATTTTATAGGGGTTTGGAAACTATTATGTTAAAAAACCATTATTTCTTAATAAATGTCAAATTTATTATGAAAATGAAAATTAAAATATTAAAAAAATTAGATAAAAAGAATATTATTTTTTAAATAATAAAATTGATATTATCCAATGGTGAATTTTTTATAATTTTCCGAGACAGTTGAATTTCCATGTAAAAATTTTATGTTGTGTAAAAATACATTTTGTATTATAAAATAATAATGACCCAAATGGGATGAAATAAATACAATAAGGGTTATCTATAACCAAATAAATGTTTTCCATTTAAAATAATGTTATTTAATGTTTATTTTATTTATTTTAAAATTCTATCATGAATCCTCCAAAACCATTAATATATTTTAAGGATTTAAAATGTTTTCTTTATGAGTGTGACTCACCTCCACATAATAAAAAGAATTATTTTATTAATCTCATCCATTTTCATTATAAATTAACAAGAAAAACTCCCATTTTTATGAAACCATGGGGTAAAATCCAAATGATGGTTTGTGGTTTTACTTATTTTATTATATAGAGTGAAAAACCTATATAATAAATGAATCCCCCTCAATACCTATATAAAACCACATGATCTCCCATTTATCATCACTCAAACAAATTTTATCATGTAAATAATCTTCCCTCCACTCTCTAGAGTGCCACCTAAGGCCCACAAGATCTCAAGAAGCCCCACCCAAGTATTTAGAGTCAGAAACTCAATTATAGATTCAACTCTTATCCATTCAACTCAAGAATCTACATTAAAATTAGTCCTTTTAATATAAATTGATTATAATACCATTCAATTATATATATTCTTTACTATCATATGGTTATAGTTGAAAACTCGAGTATTTTATTCATCATCTATCGTTTCAATTCATAAAACACCTTTAATATTAATCATTTTAGTTTCAATTGATTATACTACCATTCAATTATATATATTCCTTTACTATAAAATTTTTATTATTTGAAATATAGGTTATTTATCATCTCTGATTTAGACATTTTCTGTTGCCATTACTATACAAAACATCTATAAGGGATATAACTCTCTCCTATTTTATCAATCAATCATTATATATCATGTCTTTTAATTTAAATTTTCTTATGATGGGATATGTTATTGCATATCCATAATACAACTCATATTACTTATATAAGATTGGATACCCATTTCCATCTGATCACCCTATTTTTATGAATTTTTATATGATTTAGTTATGATGTTAAAATTAATCCCTGAACTTCCATGCCAGAATAATTTTATAGTGAATACCATACCCATTTACTATCATGGGTTTTCACATTCATGAATATAAACTTATATAATTGGGGACATACATGTATGTATTCTATATTCCTTAATTTTGGAACATATTATGATGATGAATGAATATGTGTTATATGATCTATGTGGCACCCAAAATAATGTAATGAAATGAATATGACGGATGAAAAATGGAATTATATAGCAATCTAATGCATTGGGTAATGTTTAGTAACATGATAAATCATGTTGGGATATAGAGTGAACCTGATTCCTTTATAGGGATTTTTACAGCATGATGTCTTTGTGATTTATCCTTGACCTATGTTTGTGATGTAGTGTTTTAGATTTTTTCCATTTTTCTAATGTTATGATTATCATGGTATATTATCTTTTATTGTTCATTTTTATGATTCCTATTATTTTCATGCCCCATTGATATGATAATTACCTAACATGTATAACCTTATTCCATTTTATTTCCATAATGTACTTTATAGATCATCCCATTATTATTTTTTTCACTAGGTTATCTTATAAAGTTTTATATATCCATAGAATATTATAATCGTGTTAGGGATTTTTTCAATAAGGTTTTTTTATTCCATGATCAAGATGTTAGGCTATGTACCTAATTATGAAAAAACTATATTTCTTGATATTTTTTGTTGTATTAAATGTAATTTTTTATAACAAATCTTCTATTAATGGGAATTAAATAGAATGGTTGTTATATGATTTTTAGTTACTCAGTTCTCATTTCTCACCACAACCACAAAACTGGGAAAGTCATTCTCCTGCCTTTATCAGCGCTAACGAAAATACGCTGATAAAGGGGTAGGCCTTTATCAGCGGTAAAAAAAGTGCTGATAAAGGGCACATTTATCAGAGCATTAAATATCCCTTTATCAGCACTTCTCTTAGTGCTAATAAATGTTACATTTATCCGCGCTTTGCTTAGCACTGATAATATTTATTATATAAATTAAATAAAAAACACATGATATAACTAAATATATATATATAATTAAATAATTATAATATTAATAATAAATATATTTATTAGATTTATTAATTCATTATATTTAATATATATTTATTATCTTTCTTTATATTTAGTGTATTTCTTTTATTTATAAATATATAATACATTTTAATATATATGTATAATTAAAATTATTGAATATATATGTGTTTTAAAGTGAATTGGGGTTAATGAATATAGCATACATGTGTATATATATGTGTTTTCCAATGAATTGGAGTCAATGAATATATCATACAAGCGTATATATATCTGCATATTGAATAATGTTCATTTATACATTATAATTCATTATGTTACCCATATAATATATATGTTATAAAAAATGTACACTTATAATTAAAATTAAATTATATTTAAAAAATAAATATATATTTTATTATATTTTCAATGATATATATATAAATATACCTTTCAAATAATTTTATAAGTATAAATAGATATATATATATTTAGAGTTAAATAAATATATAATAATATAAAGAAATTCTTAAATTTATACATTTATCAGCGCTTTATTATCATTGATAAACTACGTATTTATTAGTGCTACAAAAGCACTGATAAAGTCCACATTTTATCAGTGCTAAAAAAGAACTGATAAAGGTGGTATTTTTCAGCACTTTTCATTTTAGCGTTGATAAATACCCCCTTTATGAGCGCTTTTTACTAGCGCTGATAAAGGTCCACGTGAGATTTATAAAATCCACTTGGTCCTCCTCCTCCTCCCTGCACCCTGTCATTATTTCGCGGAAGCCCTCCTCTATGTCGCTGCCTCCTCTCCGCCGCTACCACCGTCCCCTTCTCCTTCTCCTCCATGCACCCTCTCAAGCTTTCACGGAATCCCTCCTCTGCGCCGCTGCCTCCACTCCACCGCTGCCTCCTCTCCGCCGCTGCCTCCAATATGCCACTGTCGCCGCCTCCTTCTCCTCCTCCTCCACCGCAACCGCCTCCTCCTCCTCCACCTCTGATGCCTGCTTCTCCTCTTCCTCCTCCTCCATCGCGGCTCCTCCTCTTCCTCCTCCAGCGCCGCAACCTCCTCTCCACCGCTGCTCCTCCTCCACCTCCACCACAGTGGCCTCCTCCTCCTCCTCCTCCACCAGTGCCTCCTCCTCCTCCTCCTCCTCTGCCTACTTTGCTGCCTCCTCTCCACTGTGGCTCCTCCTGCTCCTCCTCCTATACCGCGACCTCCTCCTCCTCCTCCTCCTCCTCCTCCACTGCCTATGCTGCCTCCGAGCTACCTTCACTGCCTCTGCTGCCTCCGTGATTCCTCTGCGCTGCCTCTATGCTGACTCCACGCTGTCTTTGCACTGCCTCTGCGCTGCCTCCACTGCCTCTGCTGCATCCGGTGCCTCCGCTGTCGACACCTCCTTCTCCTCCGCCACCGGGTCCTCCTTTTTAAGGTGAGTAAAATTGAATTTTCATGAATTAATAATGTTTGCATTTATTGTCAATATTGAGATTAATTATGATTTGGTGTGATTCTTGTGTGGGATTCTTGTGTGTGTGACACATGTATATGTGGTTGGTTACATGTTTGATCTTGATTAGCTCCCCCCACTTACAGTTGGTTTACTTGTGAATTGATATTTTTGAGTGGATTTTGGTGCCTTTTATGATTTGGTTAATTATGTGAACCCATGTGGTTAATTATAATTTTCATTATATTTATTTAATTAGAATTTTTTATATTATTTTGGTCTCCATAATTGAACTATTAGATGTAGGCATATTCATATGTGAACAGGGTGAAAATATGGATTGGTACACAAATGATAATGGATTTATCAAATGATGCTCACTTTAAACCCTGGATTTCGAAAAATTTCCTTCCTTTCCTCCTTATTTTCATTATCCCTCAACCTTTAAAACGTTTCTTATAAAACCCCAATGTTTCAAAAATGGATCCTTGGTTCCCAAATTTCAAATTTAGTTTCAAATGTGTTCCCTAAATATAGATATTTTTGGCTTCTTGAGGGGTGGGTTGGTTTCTAAATGGCATAAAGGCTCGTTTGGAATCTTCATAGCTTACATGGTGTTTTCCCCTTGGTTTTGAAAATGAAATTTGATCCTTAAATTTTAAAGATCTATTGTTAGTTTGTGGTGTTTTGGAAATTGGTTTTGAAACTCATGTGATGTATAGGCCCGGTTGGCAATTATGTGTGACTTGATATGTAATGGGAACCTCTATGGTTGTCCCTCTATGGAGCGGTTTTCCACATAGTTGGTGTTGGAGCTTGAGAAAGACATGCATAGAGTCATTTGTGTGTTATTGGTTTATACCTGCATGTGATGTCCTCTTTATTCTCTGGTTACTACTATAATGGAGCATCAATGTTGGTTATTTACTCTAGAGGTACACCAGATGTCGACAGGTGATTTTGAACCTAGTAAGTCTAGGGATGTTTTCTAGGTATGTTTATGTAATTATAATGATTACCTATCTATATGTTCTTTTTTAATTTTCTGCACTTTGGTTATCTACTTTCCCAGTATTTTTCTACTTTTATTGTTTCAATTAATTTTATCATGGCTCTGTGATCACCATGTTTAGATTCTTATGTTTAATTTTGAATTCATTTTTTAAACTACATATCTATTTTAAAAAGTTAAGTCGTGATTTGTTTTGAAAATGGATTTTCTAAAAAATATGTGTTGGTTCTTTAAATGATAAAGACCTATTTTATAAATGTATTTCAAACTAGTTTTTTTGTATTATTTCAGGAAAGGTAATGCATGGATTCTTTGGTGCTTACCTACTAAGTTGTTTTATTCTCACACCCTACTTGTGACACTCAGCATCAGTAGATCCAATTTGTTTTTAGGTTTGGGTTTCTTGTTTAGTTTTCCATTAAAGTAGGATGGTCTTATAGTTAGTGGTAACCCAAAGGTCACGAGTATATCTGGTTGGGTTCTGATTTATTCTATCTTTGTTTTTAGTTTCTAATTTGATCAGTTGACGCTGTATATGGATCATGTTTATGTATTCTTTATGTTCTATGCTTATGGATCCTCATGGTTTGGTTGTGTTCTCTATTTGGTTTATATATATCCCCATTTCTATATATCACATCATATTATCACACCATGACCCTTATATTTCCTTAAGAGGGTGTTCCTCATCATACGTGAGATATAAAACTATATGATCCATCTTCTTTAGGCCAAAGACTCTAATACCTACTCAAATAGCCTTAGAAAACCTAACTAGGCTATAAAAATCTCATACCAAACCCGATCCTCTCATAAACACAACTACTCCATGGAGACATAATCTCTAGATGATCACAAAATCACAAAAATTCAATATAACCCTCACTCTATCTCTTGGTGGATCAAAAACACCCTATTTATTTACCTTGGTTTCTCTTGATTTCTATCCCTTTCACTAGAACACATATACTCATGAATGAATGCACAATCCTGAATAAATTGGAACATTGTTTTGTATTATAGGATCCACCTACCTCAAAAAATGGATTAACCCCCTCACCAAGATCAACTCATCCTCAACCAAGACTACACACGCCTTATCTAATCTTTTACCAATGTGTGAGACCAAATCTCAAAGAACAATTCCCAAATAATTAATTATATAAAATTATAATTAATTATTAACCTTAATATAATTAGGAATACTCTTTTAAAAATTCACTGGGAAACACAACACCACCTAAACAAAACAAAAATGGGGTGTTCATCTTACGAGGATAACCTGTAGCCAATATAACTAAAATCTACATCATCTGAATTGATTTGAAGATGATATAGTGAAATCATCACACAAATCCTAGTTAAAATCATCCCAAATCATAGGAAAATAAAGGATAACAGTAATGGATGAAGTATGAGGGAAGAAGTTACTAAATCACTACAAAAAAACTCCCAAGAACCACCCCTCATTAGGGGGGGTTGAAGAGAAGAATAGATTGGATGAATCCCAAGAACCAACCAAGATTTTCTATTAATGAGAACGCCCCCAAAATTTTTGAAGTATCAAGTTTTTTATCTAAATTATACTCATATTCTTTCTCCCCTAACCTATATACCCATCCTATGGATTTCAAATTGGATGAATATAAATAAATAATGGATGAATGCCAATTGATTGACAAAAGAATATGAAGAAGGCGTGAAAGAGTTTATCATGTTTGAAAAATATCATGCATGTGACCCTTCTCAAATCCTTTTTCCATGTTTACGCTATTGTTATTCAAAAAAAATTAGTCTAGAAGGGTTGGAAGAACACTTGATCTGTCACGGAATAGATCAGAGTTATACATGTTGGAATAAACATGGGAAAACAACGAATGTAGTTAGTGGGCGGGATGACACTCCATTTTATGGATCATCTGATATGATTACAAACATGAATAATGAAGATGATTGTATGGAGGATGTGATTAAAAATGTGAATGATTATGAAGATCTTACTAAGGAAATGACAAGGACCGTTGAAGACGAACTTCGTGATTCCAAAAAATTGATTGAGAAGTTAAAAAGTTGTGCAAAGACCCCATTGTATGTTGGTTGCACTAAATATACTGCATTGTCAACCGTACTAAAGCTATATAATTTGAAAGCAGACAACGGGTGGAGTGACGCCAGTTTTAAGAAACTAATTTTTCTCATGAATAACATGCTCCAAGAAGACAATGATCTCTTGAGCCAAACATACAATTTCAAACGAATGCTACACTTGATGGGTACGATCTCTGAAAAGAATAAACGCCTACCCGAATGAATGTATACTGTTTCAAAAGGACCACAAATCACTTAAAGAATGCCCAAAGAATTGTTCTTCTCGATAAAAGAAAGATGAATCCATTCCTACTAAAGTTGTAAGGTACGTTCAAATCATTACAAGGTTTAGGCACCAATTGGAAGTGAGGAGATTGCAGAACAATTAACATGGCATGAAGATACAAGAATTAAAGATGGGATACTACATCACCTGGCAAACACTCCTCACTTGAAGAGAATTGATCATGGATATCCTGAATTTGGAAACGAGTCTAGAAACCTTCGTATTGCGTAATCTACAGATGGATTGAATCCTTTTGGTTTTCAAAGAAACAGTCATAGTACATGGTTGGTTTTGTTGATAAATTATAACTTAGAATCGTGGTTATGCATAAAACGAAAAAACGTCATGTTATCTATGCTTATATCCAGACCAAATTAACCGGGTAATGATATTTATGTTTATTTAGCTCCATTGATCGATGATTTGAAATTATTGTGGGATTCAGGTGTTATATTGTATGATGCTTACAGAAAGGAAGATTTCACTTTGAGAGCCATGTTGTACGGGATGATAAAAGACTTCCCTTCTTATGTAAATTTGTCAGGATATAGCATTAAAGGAACTCAAGGGTGTCCTTTTTACGAACAAGGTACACAATCAATTAGGTTGAAACATTCATCGAAAACTGTGTTTCCAAGACATCACAGATTTCTACCATGACGACATAAGTACCATTTTTGGATGGCATTATTCGATGGAAGTTTAGAAGAATGTACAACACTATCTCCACTAACAGGCGATCAATTGTTTGAGAAAGTTAAAAGTGTGGACCCTACTTTTGGTAAACCGGCTTCTAAAAACCATACAAAAATCGGTTGGAAAAAGAGATCAATTTTTTTTGAATTACAATATTGGAATTGTCTGTATGTCAGAAATTTTATTGATGTTATGCATGTAGAAAAAAATGTATTTGATAGTGTCATCGGAACGTTTCTAAATACATCTGGCAAAACAAAAAATGGAATTAAGGCTAGGTTGGACATGGTTGATATGGGAATATGAGAAGAGTTGGCACCAATGAAGGGTGAAAAGTGAACATTTCTTCCTCCTGCTACTTACACTCTTTCCAGGAAAGAGAGATATCAGTTTTTCAACTTCTTGAATGACGTAATGGTTCCAGAGTGGTATTCGTCAAATATCAGTAACCTCGTGTCAATGAGGAAATTGATTTAAAAAGGTCTGAAATCACATGACTTTCATGTTTTGATGCAATATATCATTCCAATTTCTTTATGTTACATTTTGCCCAAGAATGTTCTCCATACATTAAGGAAACTATGTTTCTTCTTCAAAGCTATATGCAGCAAAGTTATAGACCCAGTAAAATTGCAAACTATGGAAAGAAAAATTTCAATCATATTATGTGAATTAGAAATGTTCTTCCAACCTTTATTTTTTAATATGATGGTTCATTTTATGGTCTACTTGGAGAGAGATTTGACTATATGGTCATGTACATTACAGATGAATGTACCCCATTGAATGGTATATGATGATTTTGAATGGGTATGTCAAAAATCGAAGTCATCTAGAGGATTGTATTGTAGAGCGATATATTTTTGAGGAAGCCATTGAATTCTGTACCGAATACTTGTCTGGGGTGGAAAGAATTGTCCTACCGAAATCTCGTCACACTGGGCAGCTTAAGGTTGAAGGAATTTCTGGAAGATAGGTTTTCACAATCAATTTTAGAGATCGGGAGCAGGACCACCTTTATGTTTTTCATTACAGTTTCGACGTTGACGTAGATGTTAAAATCCAAAAATAAATTATTAGGCATTTGAATCCATCTAGGGCTGAAAAATGGATATCAGATAAACATAATCGACAGTTTATAAGATGGTTTTGAGATCATGTTTTTAAGAAGTCAGATGAAAATCCAGAGTCAATTATAGAATGACTTTGATGGCTAGCTGGAGGACCAAGTGTGTATGCATTATCTTACAATGCTTACGTTGTTAATGGTTATACATTTTATACTAATGAACATGATGAAGACAGTACCATGCAGAATAGTGGGATTACACTTGTGGTTGAAGCGATGCATGTTTCCTGTGCTAAGGACAAAAATCTAATTTATGTGAATATGTCATACTTTGGAATCATCAAACAAAATGGGAGTTGGATTCTACGGAATTTCAAGTTTCGATATTTCAATGAAAGTGGCTTGATAACAGGAGTTCTGTTAGAATAGATGATTTGGGATTCGTGAAAGTTGATTTCATTAAGGAAGGGGAGAAAGATTCACCGTTTATAATGGAATCATAGGGAATGCAAGTATGTTATGTTTCAGATCCCGCAAACTGAAACTGGTCAATCGTTATTTTATCGACCAAAACAGCTGAAGGGTCAGATGAAAATTCAACAGAAGATGACCCTTTCATTGGGACTTGGCAATCATTTTGCATTGGTCCCAATGTAGATGACGTTTTGTATGTCAGAAGAGACCACAATGAAGGAATATGGATAGTTGATAGTGGGGTCAAATCCCTTCAGCCTTTTCAAAAAAGAGTTCAATAATCAGGTTGTTTTTTTATTGTAATATAGATTTTGTTACATTATGTTATTATCTATTCGTTTCTACTTTTATGTGATCTAAATTAAATGTTAAACCAGTTCTGCAGATAATGACTTATGCACCTGCTGATGCACCTAATCCCGAGACACAATAGGTCTCTCAACCTGTTGTAGCTGGTCCAACTGCTGAGGTACAATAGGTTTCTCAACCTGCTGTAGATGGTCCCATTGCTGAGGTAAAATAGGGTTCTCAACCAGTTACTGCTAGTACCAGTGCCGATGCTAGTGCTTCGAAGAAACATAATGATAATGTAGAAACCGAGGAAATGGTAGGTGATGAAACCCCAGCGACAAAAAAAATAGGTGCGCTGTTGTTTGATATTTTTAGCCAAAATTCATAAGGCAAAAGAAAAAGGCATCAAATATGAGGTGGGATGGAATAAATGAGGCCAGCATGTAAACCCCAACAAAGCCATGTTTAGTAGCTACTTTGGAATCTTCACTCAGCAATGCGTGTCGATTGATGTAGAGTTGTGGAACCATGTTCTCAGCGGGATGAAAACATTAATGTGGGAAGAGATTACGGTAACATTATGATATAATTTATTTAATTTATTAAAATAAAATAAAATAAAATATTGACATATTGACTGACACTTCATCATCTCTTGCAGAGTGCATTTATAGTAGATGTTTCACAAAAAGAATATGTATTATGACTGGAAGGAAGGGTTTATAGAGGCTTTCACACCATTTTAACGAAACATCATCTGAAAGATGCTAAAGGTAAAATCAAGCCACACCCACCTCCTCTTTATGCACACTTGATATCCCAAGGATCATGGGATGTGTTTTGAAACCGTCGTGCGGAGTGGAATGTTCAAGTACATTGTGTTTGGTTACACATTTTTTAACGTTTCATGTATTCATCACGTTGATTGACAGTTTTTTATTTATGAAATAGCAACTAAGTGCTGAAAATAAAGAACGAGCAGCAAAACGAGAGTAACCCTATAGTAAAGCAAGGCTGGGGTACGCTTCAATTGAAAAGAAATTGGTATGTATTTTAAAAGTACTGTAATAATTTTATGTGACATAAAAAAACACTATAACCATGTTTCTCAGTTTATATGTAGATTGATGAATGAAAATCCCAAGCCACTTTTGTTACACACCATGTGCTTTGGAAGGAGGCTCGTGTTAATAAAGAGGGGAAACTCGTAGATGAAAACACACAAAAAGTGTGGGAAACATGTGTAAGTATGACATAATATAAATTTTTTTTCATTAAATCACTATTACACAATGATGATTACTTATTTTTCCATATTTTATATTTGACATAGTCACAGGAATCAACAACACCCACACCGGATGCAGACATACTTTCAGCGGCCTTGAAATCGCCAGAACAGTATGGCCGCGTCAGAGGTGTGGGTTTTGGGGTGACACCCTGGGTAGATTTTAAGAAAAAAAGAAAGAGGATGAACAAACTAATGAATTGAAAGTAATGAGAGATAGAGTACCTACCCTTGAAGAAAATTCCAAAGTCAGGGAGAGATGCTAGGAACTTTTATGGAGGAGAGGTGAAGAGAACAAACAACTCAAGAACAACCCATGCGAGAAGATCCCACCACACCCCCACCAGCTTTGAGGCGAGCCATTCCCCTCAAAGACCTGACTTAACCGAGGTAATCAGTGTTCTAATATTCGTTTCTATGAAATGTGAATCACATAGACACTAATACATTTCTTGTAATGATATTCTACAGGGTGAAAATGATTGTGATTTATATCTGTTAACTCCCACCCATCTCCTTGTAGCGAGGGCTGTGGTGTTCAATATGCAGAATGACACACTATACTCCAGTCCACTTCCCACTGGTCATTTCAAAGTGTCGATTAACATAGCTCATGAGCCACGCACCGAGCTAGCCATTCCAAATGACGATGACGACATTCATACGGTGGAAACAGCTTTTAGAACATTCGTTTCATGGCCATCGAATCTTGCAAAAAAACATGTCGACCAGGAGGTATTCATTTCCAAATCATTTTTCAAGAATAACCTTTAACATTAAATTATAAATTGGTGAACCGATGAATTTTATTATGAAATAAAAAAATGGAGGAACTAAAATGAAAGAGCGGCTCAAAAGGAACAACCAACCGAGAAAAAACGATCTACTGAGAGCGTGTTCACCCCGCCCGTTCTATAACCACATTTAATATCATTGAAAGCTCATGTGGATACGAAAATGATGGGCGGAAATATTCACACAATTGTTTGTGAAAAATATATGTATGGTGAGGAAACATTAGATTTCGTTAGTGCTGAAGCTGTTGTTGAAATCATCACATATGACTGGCTAGGCGCCTCAGTTATAAATGTATACATGAGGTATGTTTTCATGATTTGATTTTACAGAAGCTGATATACTATGATAATTTTGGCTAAATACATTTCATATTTTTCACAGGCATATATATGTAAAACAATTGAAGGGATTTTCCCATTAATACAAATTTAGACTCGTTAGTCCTCACACCATTTCTACAAAATGAGAAGAAATAGATTCTGATTTTAGGCTGAATTAATGTCAAATCTCCTCAGAACGTTTCAAAGCAGTATTACGACTGACAAACTCTTTTTAATTACAACATTATAGGGTTAAAAATATATATTATAATCATATCAATTATATTTTCATTTCTATCAGTACTTATTCCTTTTTTTGTTTTTAGGGAACATTGGATGCACATTGCAGTCAATTTGGATTCTCTAAAGATTTATTTTCTGGATTCACTGCATGGATATCCAACAAACCGACCACACATGATGGCGATTTTCAATTCGTAATACACTAGATCCAAAATTTTAGAACTAAATATCTTGTTATATAATTTATATTATCTTTTAATGAGTATTCTGTTATGATAGGGCAGTGTATGATTATCTTCTAAAGGCCGGAATGAATCCAGGGCCTAAGGACGACAATGCGCACATGATCTACACATAGAGAATTATATTCTTATTATAATTATATTTCACTATCCAAATACATATAAAAACAATTACTTATTTTTTTGATGTTTCTGCAGTGTCTGAAACAAAAAAAACGACAAGGAATGTGGTTATTATGTTTGTAAATTTATGGAAGAGATCATATTTAATGAACAAACTAGCATCCCTGAAGAGGTATTTTTGAAAATAATTACTACTTCATTTAAAGTAATTATTAATCCATTTTGTATTTATAATTTTTCAAGACTACTATGTCTGTCTCAAAAACTCTTATTCAGAAGATGATATAAATGTGTTTAGAAACGAATGGGTAGCATACCTGATGGAAGAATGTAAACAAATAGGAAAATGAAGGTTGAATTCTTAATACTTATGTTATCTTTATATGGTTATTGATATCTCCCTTGTTTACACTTATTGAGCATCTATTATCACCCTTTCTTATGTTTCATATCCTTAGATTAGTGAATTCATACTACTCAGTTTGAAATTGACATTAACTTTAGAAAACAACAGAAGTGACCTATGGAAAACCGAGAAAACGCATTCGGATTGTTTTGATACTTTAGGAAAATGATCCATTAGTCAATTGGGATGTGTAAGAATCTACCGAACCGCAATCGGACGCACGGTGTGACCGGAATGGATAAAAGTGTCTGATATCAGTTTGAAATTGACATTAACTTTAGAAAAAAACACAAATGACATACGAAATACCAAGGAAATGCGTTTGGATTATTTTGATACTTTAAAATAATGATCCATGAGACATTTTTGACATCTACGAATCGACACACCTCAATTCGACACACGTTGTGATCGGTATCGCTAAAAGTGTCTGATATCAGTTTCAAATTGACACTAACATTAGAAAACAACACAAGTGACATATGGAATACCGAGAAACTGTGTTTGGATAGGTTTGATACATTAGGACAACGATCCATGAGTTTTGTGTGACATGTACGAATTGATTTCACCTCAATCCGATGCACATTGTGACCGTCATGGCTAAAAGTGTCTGATATGAGTTTGAAATTGACCTTAACTTTAGAATATAACACAAGTGACAAACGGAATACCGAGAAAATGAATTCAGATTGTTTTGATACTTTAGGACAATGATCCATGAGTCATTGTTGATGTGTATGATTCTACCACACCTCAATCTAACACATGGTGTGGCCGGTATGGCTAAAAGTGTCTGATATCAGTTTGAAATTAACATAAAAATTAGAAAAAAACACTACTGACATACAGAATACTGAGAAAATGATTTTAGATTGTTTTTATACATTAGTACAACGGTCCATGAGTCATTTGTGACATGTATGAATCGACCACACCTCAATCTGAAGCACAGTGTGACCGGGTATGGCTAAAAGTGTCTGATATCAGTTTCAAATTAACATAAACATTAGAAACCAACACAAGTGACATATGGAAAACTAAGAAAACGCATTCGGATTGTTTTGATAATTTAGGAAAATGTTCCATGAGCCATTTATGATGTGTACAAATTGACTTCACCTTAATCCGATGCACGGTGTGACCAGTTTGGCTAAAAGCGTCTGGTATCAGTTTCAATTTGACCTAAACTTTAAAAAACAACAAAAGTGACATACGGAAAGCTGAGAAAATGAATTCGGATTGTTTTGATACTTTAGTACAATGATCCATTTTTCATTTTTTACATTTACGTATCGATCTCACCTCAATCCGACGCACGGTGTGACCGGTATGGCTAAAAGTGTCTAATATCAGTTTGAAGTTGACATTAACTTAGAAGACAACACAAATGACATACGGAATACCAAGAAAATGCATTATGATTGTTTTAATACTTTAGGAAAATGATCCATGATTAATTTGTGACGTGTACGAATCGACTGCACCTCAATCCGAAGCACGATGTGACCAGTATGGATAAAAGTGTCTGATATCAGTTTTGAAATTGGTATAAACTTTAGAAAATAACACTACTGACATACAAAAAACTAAGAAAACGAGTTAGGATTGTTTTAATACCTTAGGAAAACAATCCATGAGTCATTTGTGACGTGTACGAATCGACTGCACATCAATCCGACACACGGTGTGACAGGTATGGCTAAAAGTGTCTGATATCAATTTGAAATTGACATAAACTTTAGAAAACAACACAAGTGACATACGAAAAACAGAGAAAATTCATTCAGATTGTTTTGATACTTTAGGACAACGATCTATGAGTCATTTTTGACGTGTAAGAATTGACCTCACCTCAATCCAACGCACAGTGTGACTGGTATGGCTAAAAGTGTCTGATATCAGTTTCAAATTGACATAAACTTTAGAAAACAACACAAGTGACATACAGAAAACAAAGAAAACGTGTTTGGATTATTTTAATACTTTAGGAAAACAATCCTTGAGTCATTTGTGACTTTTACAAATCTACCTCACCTCAATCTGACATACAGTGTGACTGGAATGGCTAAAATTGTCTAATATCAGTTTGAAATTGACATTAACTTTAGAAAACAACACAAATGACATACAGAATACCGAGAAAACACATTCATATTGATTTGATACTTTAGGACAATGATCCACGAGTCATTATTGACCTGTACGAATCTCTCGTACCTCAATCTTATGTATGGTGTGACCGATATGGCTAAAAGTTTCTGATATCCGTTTAAAATTGACTTAAACTTTAGAAAACAACAGTATTGACATACAAAATACTGATCAAACACATTCATATTGTTTTGATTCTTTAGGAAAATGATCCATGAGTCATTTTTGACATGTAAAAATCGATGAAACCCCAATCCGACGCACAATGTGACCGGTATGGCTAAAAGTGTCTGATATAACTTTCAAATTGACATAAACTTTAGAAAACAACACAAGTGACATATGAAAAACTGAGAAAACACATTTGGATTGTTTTGATACTTTAGGAAAACGATTTATGAGTAATTTTTGACATGTACGAATCGACCTCACCTCAGTCTGACGCACGGTGTGATAGGTATGGTTGAAAGTGTCTGATATCAGTTTCAAATTGACATAAACTTTAGAAAACAACACAAGTGACATACGGTAAACCGAGAAAACACATTCGAATTGTTTTGATACACTAGGACAATGATCCATTAGTAATTTGTGACATGTACGAATCGACCTCACCTTAATTCGATGCAAGGTGTGACCGGTAAAGAATTTCATTAGATAAAGAATCAGTATTTTTTAAATGAGATAAATCATTAAAAACAGATTGATTTCACATTATTCTCTTCCATTGTTATCAGAATTAAAACATTTGAGTTTAAAATTATATATTTTATTTTCACATTTCCATATTAATTTATTATTTAATATTTATGTTTTAATTTATTTCATTATTGTATTACTAACATAATATTTGTTTTCTTATATAGGTGAATTTTTTTCCTTGAGTTCGGATGCTTTGTTTGGTAACATATACCATGGAAGACAATTTTTGAGAGCGGATGACAGATATCAAAGGACGAAACATGAATGTTTTTAACTATTGTTGAATAATTGTAATTTTAAACATGTAAAACAATGTTTGAAATGTATATAGAAGTGTGTTTTTTTGTATTCATGATGTTAAGTAAATGTATATACCATTGTCTATCAAAATTTTGTGTGCAGGTGCTATTTTTTGCAGGTGTGCATGTGCTATTTTGTGCAAGTATTCTGGGGTGTGTAGGTGTGTAGGTGTGCATGTTCTATTTTGCAGGTGCAGGGGAAGGTGCCTTTATCAGCGCTTTTTTGAGTGATGATAAAGGATACATTTAACAGCGCTAAAAGAGTGCTGATAAAGGACCCCCTTAATCAGCGCTCCTAAATTCACTGATATAGGCTACCTTTATCAGCGCTAAAAAAATCACTGATAAAGGGGTCCTTTATCAGCGCTTTTTGGAGTGCTGATAAAGGGGACCCCCTATCTACGTCGACATTAACAACGCTTTTCTAGCGCTGTTAATGTTGGTTTTTAGTGTTGATAAAAGGCCAAGTTGTAGTAGTGCATGTTGTTCAATGGTTGTGGATCCTTATATTTTTTTAAAGATCTTGATCCTGAATTTTGTTGACTCTTTCCCCTTGTTTATCTTAGTCCCCTTTTCCCTCCATTTCAATTTTCCTTATTAGGTGAATGATGAAAAGAATGTAGAGGTAGGTGAATTTATAATAATGTCCCGTTGAGTGGTAACAAATATTTATTTTTTTAATTTGAATGGGTTTTTATTTTCATTCAAATGAATTAATTGAAATTCATTATAATTATATTAAAAATTTGTGGTGTCTGTGATGACACCTATTTAAAATGGTATTTTGAAATAAATAGATTATTTCTAGATTTGTTTTTGTAATTGAACTGAATGATTTGATGAATTAATAGATTATGTTTCTCAAGAAATGAATGAATGAAATTTTTTATGAGTATTAATTGAATTTCTATTCTTTAAAATCCATTAGTTTTGGTGAGAAACTGTGTAACTCCTTTTTTAATTCAAAAGGCATGTTGAAAATGTGATTTGGTGATGCTATAACAATGATTAATGTAACTAATTTTAGATGAATTAATTTTCCATCATGACCAAATTCATGAAAAAATGGGAGCTATGGTTGTTATGTTAGTTGTTTAGAAAAATAATTATATATAGATTACAATACATTTAATACATTTCATACATATATAGTACATCTTAATTGATGATTATATAATATATTTTATAAATACATGCCCAGTGACAATAATGGTTTGGATTATTTATATGTCAGATAAGAAATATTCCTATTTTATTAATGCTATTATATATTACCCTTAAATATAAACCATATATTAATATTATTATATATTACCTAATTAAACCCATTCATCATAACCTAGGAAATAGAAACTTAATAAAGGGAGATCTTATGTTCTTAATAAGGGTATACAAGGGAGATACCAATGATCATATAAGAATAAAATAAGAATAAGTTTATGATAACATAAAATAACATTTGAAAATACATTAGCAACATATAATATATCATAATCATGAAACATAGATTAAATCTTGGTATTTCATAAAGCATGAAATACAAATGAATCAACGAACATGGGCCATGAGATCATTACACGAGCATAATGCATAAGTTTCTGACATACATATAATCATATAAATAAATTTCATTAATCAATGATCATTTTCATGACTACCATAGTGTATTGGGTTGACTCTACATTATATCATAATAATAATCAAGGATCACACTTAATACTATCATAATAGAAAGATTAAAATATTGAATATGGTTCAACACCCATTTCAATCCATGTTATATCATGATATATCCATCATTTACTAATAAATTATAGGTATATATAATTATATTAACACCCATTAGATTATAATAATCCATTAATATGTGACCCATAAGATGGAAAAAATATCATTCACATATCATAACTCATCGATAAGAAACAAGATTCACAAACATCTCATAATTATTTTCAATAACCACCCCTTTAAATAAAAATTTTCATATCCTATTGTCATTTTGATTTTAAATAATACCTATCATTGAATTATTTCATCAAAAAAAAATTTAATTAAAATAATATACGGAATATTTTTTAAGGATAACACCATTTTCAATTTGTATTCACATATTTAAAATTTTTAAAAACATTATTTAAAAAATTATATTTGATAAAAAATGAAATCATGTTATGTAATATTTAAATCATTCAGTGATCAAGACGTTGTTAAAATATATTCATTTCTTGTACATTTAATTAATTATTCCTGTCATATTTGTGGAGAAATGTCTATGATACCTCATTGGTAAAATGAAATTAATTTTCATCCTAATTTTCTTTTGTAAAAATTCAATCATGGGTAAAAATGAAGTGATTTAATCATTGAATAATATTAAAAATTTGGTTTAAAATATTATATATAAAACATGGAAATTTATCAAATCAATTCCCACCCAATGTTGATATAAATTATGTTTCTCATATAAAAACTCAGTAATTTTTAGAAAAAAATACTAGAAAATGTAATTGTTACTTAATAATTCTATGAATAACAAGAAAAATAATAAAATTCATTATATTTAGGATAGTTAGATCATGAATTCATAATTGGAAATTGAATCATAAAAATTCTTATCAAAAAATGATATTTTTTTCCAAAAACAATCACCAAAAGTTATAATTGACTCAAAAGTAATATGTTCTGTCAAAAAAATTTAAAATTATTATAATTCAAATATAGAATCATTTAAATTCCTATAATATCATATATTACCACTTATTAAATTTTGAAACCCATTTATTAACATTTAATTTTTTAAATTTTCATTTTTTCAGTGTTAAATGTTTCATTTTTCATGATAGTTTTTGGTTGGTAGATACGGTCAATGAAATTTGAATAGTACTACATAATATTAATATTTGTAATCATAAAATATTTGTAATATATATTAAATATATATATCACTCTATTTGTAATTATCCATAAAAGGTAGATATTGAAAATTATTTAAACCATTCATGGATATGGTTGATCATATGTACTCATGAATAATGTTTTAAATTTATAATGGAAAAAAGAAAAAAGTGATAGAAATTATTTTATCCTTAAATAACTATAATTATGTCATAAGAAACACAAATATATATTAAACTATTCCTTAATTCCATTCATGTAAAGTGAAAATGAAAAATTAATCACATTGCTTAATAGAGATGGAAGTGCATATGTATACATGAGCGATATTATCATTTTAAAACATATGGTATGGTAATAAGGTATATATGATATTGTAATTATATAAGAACAATTATGTTATAAATAATATATGTATATATACATTAAACAAATTAAAATAACCTTCCATGAATGAAGGTGATGTAGATTTATTTGTATAGCTATGTGGAGTCGGTAGTCCACATGTATGCACGAGTGCCAATTTCACTTAAAATTTAATGGGATATTGGGTAAATAATGGGAGTCTATTAATCATATTAAATGTTTAGTAAATTATTTTTTTAAGATATTATTTTATAATTAATAACATATATTTAGTGGTGGTAGATAAAGAAATAATTTCAAAGAGGTTAGTAAGATGACTACATCTATTTTGGTAGGACTCCTACATAACCCTTCTTAGGGGTCCATGTAATTATATTTTAGTAATAAAAAATTTAATTCATCTATATTTATGTTTATAATATAATTTCTTTTTATTTATTTTGATATATACAGCTCAATGAGGTGGGAAGAATATAAAGGAGTGGTGTCCTTTTATAAGTGTGGGAGAGGACATAAATTGAATTTCCTAAAAGATTAAAATATAATAATGTCATACTCATGGAATATTATTCCAAATTTCCATATATTCATAGGGGTAGTATGAGATTGAAATATTGTCATAAATAGGGTTTTTACCTATTTAATTGGAAATGAAACCATTTAATCTTGGTTCAACCCTGTATAAACCAATTTTAATCTCAACCACGATAATGAATTTTTAATGATTATATTATTAATTATGAACAATAATTATGTTTATAAAATTAAATAATATTAATTATTTGGACTAAAAAGTATGTAATACTTTTTATGAAATTCAATTATGTGGAATAATTTAATGTAAATTTAGTCCTACAAAACCCAATGAAAATGTTCTTTCTAAAGAAATTGGTTTCTTAATAATGAAAGGTTTTTATACCAGAATACAACTTAAAAATGGATTCAATAAAACAAATTTTATTATTCGTAATATAAATGGACTAAGATCACTGATAAATTATATTACAACAAAATAAAATAGTATTATTTCTTGGAACGAAAACACTGTTTTCAATAGAAGTAAATATTTTTCATTAATCCTTGAAAAATTGAACATTTTAGAAAATTCTAAAAGTTAATCTAGAAGATAATTTAGACCTGATAATTTTAGACAATAATCTTGGTTTTAGAAATAATATTTCTAAACTAGGATAAAATTATTTATATTTTTTTCTCAAAAATAAAATAAATAAAATTTTTGGAGAAAATGTACTTTTGAAGAATATAAAAATGTTATTGAATTCTTAGAACATATTAATCAAAAATATTTATCAGAATCCATTAAAATAATTTTAACAATGTGTTTATTCATATTCTTAAAACCAATTTAATGTCTTAGTTATGATGATATTCTATATTATGGTTCATTTAGAATCATGTTTGTGGGTATTATAAGGTATCGAAGAAATTAATTATATTTGAATAGAAATATATCATAAAATTTTATTGTGATAGATTAAAACCCATTTAAAGTGAAATTTTACATCAAAATGTCATCATTATAATAGGAAAACATGAGGATACAAGTTTTTTATCACATTAATTGGTTCCCAATTAGCTTCAAGTAGTATCTAATTACTCTAAAGAACATTAACTAGGTGAGTAGTCTTGTTCCATATAATAATATCTTCATGATCCAATATTTCTAAATATTTTTATTCAAAATGAAAATTATGATCCAGTAATATATCCTATTAACTCAGAATAGGTGAAGAATTCTATTTTTACTTCCTCGTGAGAGATTCATGGAACACATCAAGAACATGAGAGTGGTGTGCTCGAAGCACCTAGTTAGATGATATCATCCCCAATTGTTCAGGAATATGAAATGGGAGAATATAATATGGGTTTAGATTAACATTATATATGAATCTAATATCCATTTTCTATCTATATCTTCATATGAATACCTTATCACCATCATCAAATTCCATATTTCACTAATGATTGTCAACATAACAATGATGTCAAAAATAAGCTTCCCTGATTATCAATTGAATCTATATAACCTTTTCAATAGTTTCCTCCTCTAACTCATGTAACAATAACATCATTTCTCCAACGAAATATAATATTATTTTATTTCTACAATTATTTTCATCAAGGGATTATAAGTATCCTTTTGAATTCTTGAGTTGATGAAATTTTACGAAGAAAAATTGACTAGGGGAAGGTGTTGATACTAAAAACCATTAAAATCTATATAAAATACCTCAATATATGAACCAATGGTTGAATTTTTATCTAAGACAAGGTATCATTAAATGATAATAAGTATTACTAAAACATGATTTTTAATTTTTTGATTAAATAATACTTTACCATAACTTCTAGGAAACCCTCAAATCATTATTTGATACAATATAATGTGTTACTCTATGATCGATGACCACTATATAATTTGTAAATATTATAAGGAGAGGAATATTCTCTCATATAAACAATGTGTAATGAATTAATAAGTGGTCAAATACAACCCAAATAGAATTATCTTCATTTTTATGTATTGGGGAGTTTAATGAAAAAATATATGGTAATATATTACTACTTTATTTTTTTATTACATCTATAAAATTCCATTATAATGGTGAATCTCATCCTTAACATGATTACATATCAAACCTTTATATGAATACTCTACAACATTTACATTAATTTCATCACACCCAATAATGTCTCTCCAATCAATATATAACTTTACAATTCAACAAATAATAACGAATGATAAACTATGTGTTTCATCCAATAATGCATTATTTAAATTTTCAATGGATGGGAAACGTAAATGGGTAAAAATACATATTATTCCATCAAAATATATGGTTGACACTGGAAAATTTCTTACATTTAATGAAAACTCTACATATTCATTATGTTCATAATTGGTTATTTACAGAGATAGATGGATGAAACTACTTTGGGAAGATATGATTTCTATTAGTCCTTAAATATTTATAGAATGATTGTTAGAAAATACATACATATTGAAAATGTGTTGATCCTCATAATATAATATCTAGCATGATCTTCTCAACATAAATAATTATTCTCCTTGCTTACTTTCCTAGGGTATTAATTTATTGGGAAGTCAAAATATATAATCAACTCCAACCAAATTTTCTTGTTCATATTAATAACTTTGTCATCAATATATTATTTAATATTTTATAATGGGTATATATGTCACACATTTTTTCTATAAAGAAACTTATTTTCTATTTTAACACAAAACCTATTCCTGTTAACTCAAAATAATGTATTGGTTAATTTTTAATGATCCTTCAATTATTGTGGGGAATAATATATTACCATATCATGTTCTAAGAGGATGAATCACATCCCCCTATTTTTTGAATCATTATTGACCATGATCACTCACCATTATATGGCAGTGTAAGCATTGGTGCACTGGCTTACCTTTTATTCAGTTTCCTAAACTGTTACTCTCATTCATCTATCCAAATGTACATGGATTCATTATATATTATATCGGTGTGTGGATTATATATACATGATAAATTCACTATAAATCATCTATAAAATCCATACAAAATAAGAAAACTATAAATCTCAATTATAGTGGTTGGTCAGGGATAAAGGAAAATAAAACACATCTTTAATGGATAGAATAATATACCGCTGCCTCATATTACATTAAAAAATAAACATATATATCCAGGATTCATAAATTTTAAATTATTCAAACATCTTCTTCATATTTATATTTATTATTATAAACCTCATGTAAACTTCATGATCTTCATTACTCATATAATACAGATGGATATAATCTATAAATAACACTACAACCTGATAAATGTGGTTTATAATAATCTATTCATTAAAACCGTGAAGATATAATGTACATTAGAAATATCAAACAGAATCACTATAAATGTTTTATGTTCATACATCAATGAAAAGTATATCTTAATTATTTATTCCCTTTTGACACCAAATTGATAATATCCAGATTCATTAAAAAATTTTGAAAATTTTTGATAACTTAATAATTGATCGAACAAATTATCAATATGACGAATAAAAAATTTATTCTTGATTTTCATCTTGTATAGATCATAGTAATAACTAAATATTTTTGTTGATCCATCTTTCCCTATAAATAATAGGTTCACCCAATAGTGATGAACCTGGCCTATGAATAAATAACTAAAATCCTCTTATAGATTCTAATTTAATTTATACAATTTAGTCAGGTCCATTCAGTTGGATTCATTAAAATTGGTGTAACACCAAGTATGATTTATATGGAAAACTAATAATTGTGGTTATATAGAATATTCAAAAATTTGTTGAGATATTCTTCGAAACAAAATATTGTAAAATAGGCATATTATTGATGCTAATTTTCTCTCCTCAACTATATGAGATAAAAAACCATTTATTAAGTTCATAATGTCACATACAATGGATGTAATTACTATTAAATTGTGTAATATATCATCACATGAATATGAGATCATAAGCTAGTTTATATTATAAATTGTGACTTCTCATCCTTATTAATTGATGTGGGTTTCATATAAATAAATAGGATCAAATCCCAAAATAATATAAAATTTCACTATATTGAGAATAACTCGATTTAAAAGAAGTATATTCCAACAAAAATCAATCATAGAATAATAATTGATTTGAGCTTTGATAATATCTCCATTATGAGTTCTCAATTCCAATTCATCATAATATAATTCAATATATGAATCAATATTCCTTGCAACAATTTCACTTTTTTAATAATTTATATTACTATAATAAAATAGGAAAATTCAGCAATTTAATATGCCTAGTACCACATAAACTTCATCATTGTATCACAAATCCCCTACTAAAAAATGGTTTCTGTGAGAATCATATATTATTATAAAGTGTAATTAATCATATAATCAGTAAATTTATTCATAGTATTTTTTAATTATAACACCTTCGTTACAATTTATGATGACTTATGTTTAACAAATCCCATTCATGGTCATCATATATGAAAATAATTTATAATGATTTTTATATAAAATCGGGAATATCCATATAATATACCTCAGTAGTGTTAAACATAGTGAATAATTATATAACACTCAATGTACAACATAGTGATTATTTAGATATACTCTATCAACTATTTATGAGGTTATTAATACTATATCCATCCATACCAAACCATGTACACATTTTGTATCGAGACAGTAATGTATTGTTATAAAAACAACATAATATCTACCTCATCAAAACATTATAATATTAACCTATACTTAGACTTTAATCAATTATTGAACAAATGATTTATAATCCTCATATATAATGATTTAGATAACAAACCTATTATACCCTCTACTTCGACACATAATTCTCATATGTAGATATTAAATACTCATTGATTATTATTAAATAAATAATAAAAACATTCTCAATGACCATAATGGTTTAGCTTCTTTGGTAATAAATATACAATCCTATTATTTCTTGAATGATCTTAAATATCTATCACATATTTCTTCACCCATAGTAGAATTCTTATACATACCCAACATGAATCATTTCATAATTACCTGTGGAAATGAAAGAAATTAAAGGGTTAGTTGAGACACTCTTTAAAGGTAAAATATGTAGATATAAATGGTTTTTATAGGATTATATGATTATAGGGGTATGATAATATGATATTAAAATTATAAAACCCATACCAAGTATATCATATATCACAATCCTCAATCATGGCATAAATCATGGACGTTCATAATTAATGAGTCAAAAAATCTATGATTATGATCAATAAGAGAGTAACATTGGTATAAGACATATGTTTTTATCATACACAATTCCATATAAAATCAATTCCTTACTCAACTCACTCTTCCAATGTAACGACCCAAACTATCATTAATGGAAATGCCTATTGATCTAATTAAATTTCTATGTATGTCAAATGTTTCCATAAAATGTCATCTTCTTTGGTTTTATGTAAATAATTGTGACCATTGCTAATATATATATTGAATAGTGATCACATGATTTGTATAAATGTAGGGCTTTATTAAATCCAATTTACTCAGACAAAGGAAGCGATGACCTCATCCAGTAGATGTGCCCCATATGAAGCCCATTTGTCAGAGATTGGAAAGGAGGTGGCGTCATTGGGATTTTCTCTTGACCAAGATAAAGCTGAGCTTGAACACGTTAAGCTTGAGCAAAACCGCCTACGAGAGAAGTGGATGTTGATAGAGATTACCACCCGAGCAATGTTATCTAAGCCACCCTAGGAGTCTGTCACAATCACACACCTTACACATCGGTCTTATGCGTGTGTTTTAAAGGGTTATTTAACAAGACCCAAGTAATATGTTAATGTACATTATTTTTGTATATAATAATGAATATACTTTCATTTTATTATTTTTACCTTGTAAATAGTTTTTAAAGCACAAATAGTATTTTTTGATAATGTTCAACTATGAAATCTATTTTGATGAATTAATAGATTTTTTAACTAAATAATATTTTAATAATTTTTTAATAATTTTTTTTTATTATTATTAAAATATTTTTTATTAAATAAAAATGATCTTATAATTTTATAAATGTAAATGTAATTTTTATTATGGTTTGAAAGCCATTTTTTTCAAAAACCATGAATTTTTTATAAATGTTGGTTTTTGTTTTAAAAGTGAAAATTAACTTATTAAGAAAATTATTTAGATAAAATTAATATTATTTCTAGAATTAGGACATTGAAAGTATCCAACAGTGAATTTTTCATAATTTTCTAAGACAGAAAAATTTTAAGGTAAAAATTAAAAAACGTTTAAATTTATATTGTGTTTTATGACATCATAATGACCCAATAGTAATGTAGTAAGATACTATAAACTTTTTGTTCTGACAATATATGTTATACCATTAAAATAATATGATTTTGGGTTTGTTTGATTTATTTTACAGTGCTTTAGTTAACCCTTCAAAGCTTATTAAACATTTTGTCTTTTTAAATTGTTTTCCTTGGGAGTGTGACTCACCTCTACGTATGAAACCCCATTATTTAAATAATTTAGAACTCTAGACATATAAAATATTATTTTCCACTTCCCTTTACCAAAAAAATGGTCTGTTTTGTGGTTTGGATTAGTTTAATGTGAGGTTTCCCAAACCTAAATAATAAAAAATCCTTCACCTTTCATATATAATCCCACCCAAGATCCAACTTTTTAATCACTCAATGACATTGGAGTTCTTCCAAACTCTCCCCTCATATCTCTATAATCCTAAAAAGGTTCACCAAGCTCCCAAGAATCCTCTCTCAATCCATTGGAAGCACTGTTCTAATTAATGGTTTTTCTTCCTTTCTCATTTTTTGTCCAATATTCTTTAAATTGTTATTCCATTTTAATATCAATTTTAAATGTTGGGGTATTATTTATCACCTCCCCCATACTTCCCTCATTTTGTTTGAATGATGGGAGACCCCTTTCTCTCTCAATAAATTTCTCCCATGTACACCTGTTACTATGCCGAAATTTCAAAAGAAATTTCTATCTCCTCACTTACATTCAAGAAATTCTTTTGTATCATGAATATAAATTCATTTAAATTTGTTGGGACATGTATCTATATGAACCCCTTACTATCCATGTTAGGAAAATATGATGAGACAACCCTTTCTCTCTCATCAACCATTATTATGAGTTCATATGTCACGTCGTTATGCTGCCGAAATTGTACCTCGCTTTTCCAAGACAAAGTCATTGTGTATGGAATACATTTCCCACTTATCTATCAATGGTATTCACCTTTATGCGCATTTAATTATAGTTTAAAGTGTTTTATGTATGTATTCCACATTATTTTATCGTGGAATAAAAGATTATTTTGAATGATTCAATGTTTTATGATCCATGTGGAACACTTATGCATGAAATGAAATGTTTAAGAAGGGTGCACCTTGATAGTGCTCCAATGCACTGGGTAAAGTATAGTCCCATGATACAACATGTGAAATGGGTTTTTACTCATGATTATACAATTGAAATAGGGGTTTACTCATGCTTCATGTGCAATGAGGGTTTACTCATGCCCCATGAGCAATGATCATTTTCTCAAGATAATTTCATGTTAAGTGTTGTTTCTACATTTCCATGTTATGATTATCATGCTTTATCACGCCATTATGTTTATGCTTCTCTTGAGCTCAATCGATATGCATATTGTCTAAAATTTATTTTATTCCTCATTTTATTCCATGATTATTCCCTTTCTAGGATTTATAGCTCACCCTTTTCTTATGAATGTCCTCAGGTTATCCCATGCAATGCTAAATAAAAGGGAATGTAATGGTCACGTAAAATAATTCTTCAATAAAGATATTGTATTTCATGTTTAAGTTGTTATGTAATTCTCTTAATCTCTAAAAACACTATACCCCTCGATCTTCTATGTTGTATCAAGTGATTTTTATATAATAAATTATGTTTAATTGTGTAATAAAAAGTAGGGTTGTCATAGTTGGTATCAGAGGATAGGTTGAGTAATTTTTGGGATTAGGATTAGAAAGCCCTAGTAAATCCTCAGAGACAAGACTGAGTATAATAATAACATCCCTAAGTTTCTTTGAGTATTGAATAAGTGGTTTATCAAACAAATACATCCCTATTTGGATACGATCATGTAGAGGTGGCTCCGACACATATGTATCCTAGGGTTAAAACCCAAAAACACCACTTTGAGCTAGACTCGAACAGGAACTGGTGCATGACAACAGGCCTTGCTGCACTCTTGGTTACGACACTCTCGGGTGATATTTTTTGTTAAATTCACAAGCTTAGTATGAACCATTATTAAGGGACAAAAAATCCCTAAGAATATATGTTAGAATGTAGATCATGGATAACATAAACTGAATCCAATAGATTCGTATTTTAAGAAAATATAAGTTATTTATAAGTCATCAGTTTTGTCCTTGGATTACCCGTTATGTGTTACCCCTAATATACCTTTTATTCCAGCCAATGGCTGGTAATAGGAGGACTCGGGCTAACAACCGATGTGAAGATCAATGTGATGATTGTACTAATGAGATGACCAATCCAATGGGAGAAGAAATTACTAAATTTTCCATGATTCTCTCTCAGCTAATTAAATAATTGTATAGAAAAATGGGTCAAGAGGAAGGTTCAACCCCCCCCCCCCCCCCGAAGAAAGAACAGGTCACTATCGAGAGCTTAATGAGACAATGGCCTCCTACTTTTAATGGATCATCTGAGCCCTAAATTTCTTAACAGTGGATAAAATATATTGAAAAGATCTTATCCATACTTCAATGTTCTTTACAAGAGAAGGTTCTCTTGGATGCTTATCATATAGAGGGTGAAACTGATCAACGGTGGATGTTGATCAAAAATAAAAATCCTGAGAAGGGGATCAAGGCGTTGGAATGGAAGGATTCCCAGAAGATTTTTTTCAATAAATATTTTCCATGCACCCTCTGACTTAAGATGGAAAGGGACTTACATTCCCCCAAGTAAAAATACCACGAATTTGTCAAAGTGTATGAGGAAAACTTCACAAGGCTTGCACGATATGCCTCTGGCTTTGTCGTTACCCCATAATTCAAGGTTAACCACTCCTTTGGTGGGATGAAACCTAGCCTGCGGAAAGGGCTGGTGATCTGTGACTTTGATAGCTATGGGGAAATTTTCTGATGTTCCCTCAATGTCGAAATAGAGATCGAAGAATCTCAGGGATATCATGGGGATAAGAATCATAAGGTGGAATTCAATGAAGGAAGTACGATGGATAAATCCAATGGTGCTAAAAAGACCCAACACCCCACTCGCCAAAGGTATGGAAAGAAGCACCCAAGAAATTCCCTGAAGAGGATGATGAAATGATTTAGGTGTAGAAAATAAAGGGACCTGACTATTAACTATAGGAAAGAAAGACCCACCGCTATGACATAAGTGAGGAACGCTCCATTTGATCCTTAACCCATGGTTAATTACTACAACTTCAATGAACTTGGGAATCTTGAAAATTAGTGCCCTAATACAAGGGTTTTCGGAGGCAACCAACAACCTCTAAGGCGGTAAGGGTGAGCGTTTTCCATCACTACTACTGAATTGAACCCCGAAAAGGAAGTGGTAATAGGTAAGCTTGTTATTCATTCAAGAATAGTGAACATACTTTTTGATTCTGGTTCTATGAAATCTTTTATATCTTGAAAGTTTAGTAGAACAATCCTTGAACCACCCCAAATCATGGAATTGAATATGTCAGTGAGTATGGAAAATGGGGAAATCATTGGATCCCATGAATATAACTCATCCCCTATCATAATCTAGGGATTAAACATTCTGGAGAACCTCTTCATACTCAATATGGTGTAAATTAATGTATTTCTTGGCATGGAGTGGATTTCCTTATATAGAGCCAACATAAACTGTCATGAGAGGGAAATCACTCTCCATGTGGAGAATCAACCCCTGATTCATTACAAGTGTAAGGAGGAATATGAACCTTATTTATATCCATAATCTCAACCGTGGATAAAACTAACCTATGAGCATGAATATCTAGCTCATAAGATTGATTCGAATGAGGAAACCATCCTAGAAGACATGCATATTATGAGGGAATTCACTGAAGTGTTTCCCAAAAACTTTTCTGGTCTTCCTCCTAGAAGAGATGTTGAATTCTCAATTGATCTTATACCTGGGGCATTTCCAATATCCCAGACTCCATATAGACTGTTTTTTGGATCTTGAGGAGATAAAGAAGCTACTACAAGAGAATTTGGATAAATGTTTTATACAACCAAGTTCTTTACCATGGGGTGCATCATTCCTCTTCATCAAGAAGAAGGATGGGTCAATGCACCTTTGCATCGATTATCGTGAGCTCAATAAAATCACTATAAAGAACAAGAATCCTCTCCCATGAATTGATGACTTGTTCGATCAGCTAAGTAAAACACAATACTTCTCCAAGGTGGATTTGTAGTTGGGATACTATCAATTAAGGGTGAAGAAGTATTATATCCCCAAGACTTCTTTTCATATAAGATATAGGCACCATGAATTCATAGTAATGTCATTAGGACTCACTAATTCTCCCACAATATTCATGGAAATGATGAACAAGGTCTTTATAGATTACCTCAACAAATTTTTGGTAGAATTTATATATGATATTATGATAAAATCCAAAACCAAGGAGGATCATGAGGAGCATCTGGCAACTGTACTAGAGACCTTGCAGAGGGAGAAGCTTTATTCAAGGTACAGAAAATGTGAGTTCTAGTTGAAGGAGGTCTCATTCTTGGGCCATATCATCACAAGTAATGAAATATCTGTGGATACCTCCAAAATAGATGCAATTGAGGGATGGAAGAGGCCAACATCGATAACAGATATTCGTAGCTTCTTGGGGTTAGCTGGATATTAACGACGATTTGTGAGAAATTTCTCATGGTTGTCCAACCCTCATACCAAGATAACTCGAAAGGGAGTAAAGTTTTCTTGAAGTGATGAATGAAATGAAATATTCATGGAGTTAAAAAGGAGGCATATAACTGTACCCATTCTCACTTTACCCACATGTGGAGAAGATTTTGTGGTATTCAGTGATGCTTTGAAGAAGGTTCTGGGATGTGTGTTGATGAAAAATGGAAAATTAATTTTCTATGCTTCAAGGAAATTGAATGTTCATGAATAGAACTATCCAACACATGAACTCGAGTTGGATGCAGTGATCTTCACATTGAAAATTTGTCGGAATTATCTTTTTGGGGAGAAGTGTGAAATATATACGAACCACAAAAGCCTCAAGTATATATTAACACAGAAAGAATTGAACATGCACCAACAAAGATGGTTAGAGATGATCAAAGACTATGACTGCTCAATCCATTTCCAACCTGGGAATGTGAACAAGGTGGCAGATGCCCTATGTATAAAGGAACCAGTGATTCTGTTATTGATGTGAATTGAAAAGGATCCAATATTCTTAGATTTAATAAGGATGGTCATAAGACTCATAAAGAAGGTAACCTTGAAATGTCCCAGTTCCGGAAGCCACCTAAATCCACCCCTACCCAGTTGGTCACATGGCCTCAAGTGCATTTCCCCAAATGCCAGAGGCTTCAGACTAGAACTAAGGGCCTTGGGTGTGATAGTGGGGAAACTATGCCCACATTGGCAGAGTACATAGTAGAAATAGATAAACATGAAATAGCGGAAGCAGTAAATAACCAACAATTTTAAACAGCAGAAGACTAAATCAACAAATTGGATCAGATATGTATATATATAGAATGATGCAAGATACATATCTAGGAAATCGGTCAAAAAAGTCACAATGCTAAAAAAACACCACAATACTAAAACAATTAAAAAGGAAAAGTAAATAGCTCCTCTGCATCGCAAGACAAAGCTTGGTCCCTTGCTCTCCTACTCCAAGAAATCATGTACCAGAAGTCGAAGGGCGCATACCCTTGTCTATACCTGCAACAAATTAGTCTGTTTGGGCCCAAAATAATGACCCAAATAGGGTGTGAGACTAAATCCCAGTAGGAATTAACCCAAAGATCTGTCCCTAACAATCCATGAGTATATGGTAGGTAAGAGTAGAATAAGCAGTAAACAACAAAAGAAAAGCAGAAGGCAGTGAATAGTAACCAGTAAAGCAGGATGATACACAATAGTAATCAATCCACAACCAACAACAGAAGTGAAGAAAACAGCTAACAAGCAGGAAACCCTCTGGGAAGTACGCGTAGCCATCCCCTAGGGTCTTATCCAAGATGTACCACAACCCTCTGGGCAGTGCACTCAGCCCAACCCCTCTGGTTTGGTCATTCAAATTTATGAGACTCTCTGGGGAATCTCACTCGGTCAATTCCCCTTATAGTCTAGGGTATTCAGGGACTCTCTGAGGAAGATCACGCAGTATAAACCTCTTAGCCGCAAGGTCTAGAGACTCTCTGAGCAAGCTATATTAGCCAATTCCTCCTATAGCCTTAGGTATAGCACAGAATCTCTGAGTAATCTCACTTGGTCAATTCCTCCTCTACCCTGGGAAGGTTCTTAAAAAGAAATCAAACAAGGTAAGACTCTCTGAGGAAGATCACTAACTCTACCCTCCTATAGTCTATAAAATCTAAAGGCACTCTAGGAAGCTCGCTCAGTCTATCCCCTATGGCCTATAATTCCTAATACTCACTGAGGAAGCTCACTTGTACTACCCTCCTGTAGTCTATAATGTCAAAGACTCTCTGGGAAGCTCACTCGGTCTATCCCATATAGTCTATAGCACTATGTTCTCTCAGCCCCATTCCATTCAGTGCATAATAATGCTATAAGGCCAAAGTACACCTATAGAGCTACTTGGCTAACCAAAGTACGCCTATAGAGCTACTTGGATAAACATTCTACAAGGCAACAAGCATGAAATGAAAAACACTCCATCCTATAGACACAGGGCATGGCGACAGTCATAACAGCCAAAGGCTAACAAGACCCAAAGGTTGTAAATAGAGAAAAGCATGGGAAAAACATCCAAGAACAACATAATATCATCTAAAAAGATTAATTTACCTCTACACAAGCATACAAGAAAGGCAGGAAAACAACGAGGGAAAAAGGTAAACACACAATACCCTGTTCATGGGTATTGGTGGAATTTGAACATAAAACTCAAGGACTTCGAACGGTAAGGCACAAACCACCTACCTCGATCCTAGGAGATCAATATACTTGAACCATGACGACTGATTCTCCCTTGAACATCGTAGATCTGAGAAAACATCCAAACTACTCAAACTATGATAACTTGAGAAAGAGAAAGAATTGGAAAACACGGCTCAAGAAGAAGGGATAACTCATCGCCGGAATTCCAACGCAATCGACAATGGTCGAATCGGCCAACAGATGGAGGATTGGGAATCCAGAGAAGTTTCACAGCTGTACGACATATCTTGGTCGAACCAGGCCTAGAAGAAGACGTTTTTGGCGATCAGGCGCGACCCCGGTCCTTTTAGTGAAAAAAATAAAAGTACACGATGTGTACTTTTAGAGTACGCGGCATGTACTAGGTCATTCAGTACTCCACAAAAATCGGCCCCCACATCACCCCTACACACCGTGTGTGTGGCCCGGACACGGCCAGTACACGGCATAGAGTGGGAAAACAGTACATGGTGTGTACTCAGAAAGTACAAGGTGTGTACTTCAAAAATTTCAAGAAACTCCATTTTTCTCAAAAACTCCAGAAAAAGGAAATACATACCTTAAAAGAAGATCCGGGTTCTTAAAAAATTCCCCCCTTAAGAAAATTCATCACCGAATTTCCCTAGAAAGGCGTAGAAGAAGAAACCTCGAACAGCTCTGGCCACTGCGATTATACATCAGCCTCCCTCTCCCAGGTCTCGTCCTGTACTCGCCCATGCTTCCAAAGCACCCATACTAAAAGAACTGACCACCCACTGAGAACCTTCGTACTGCGATTGACAATCTGGATGGGATGCTCCTCAAACGATGCATCCTCTTCGATCTCAACCTCCTTAGGCTGAAAGGCATGTGACGGGTCTGAAAAGTAACCTCAGAGTTGAGAGATGTGGAAGACATCGTGCATAGACCAGTACCTGTTAGGTAACTGCAACCGATAGGAAACCAGCCTAACTCTTTCCAAAAACTCAAATGGCCTGACGTACCATGGTTAAAGTTTACCCTATATCCAAATCCTCTTGTGTCCCAACCAATGTGTGACATGCAGTAAAAACTAATCCCTGACCTCAAACTGTAAAGGTCGTCTCCGCTGATCAGCATAATACTTCTTTCAAGACTGTGCTGTAGCCATCCGCTTCCTAATCAACTCTATCTACTCTGAGGCCTCCTGAGTAAGACAATGTCCCAGTAAAGCTGCCTCTCCTGCCTCCAACCAGCATAAGGGTGATCGGCATGGCCTACCATACAAAGACTCGTAAGGTACCATATGAATAGTCTCCTGAAAACTGTTGTTATATGAGAACTCCACCAGAGGCATATGCCTCTCCCAAGAACATCCAAGGTCTAGAATGCAATCTTGGAGAATATCCTCAATCACCTGGATCGTGCACTCAGACTGGACATCTTTCTTGGGATTGTATGTTGTACTCAGGAGTACTTGTGTACCCAAAGCCTTTTGAAGTCCCTGCCAGAACCGAGAAGTAAAGCGCACATCCCTGTCTGAAACAATGGAGTGTGGAACTCCATATAGATGTACAATCTCTCGAATGTACAACCATCATAGATCATCAAAACTGAAGGTCTCCTTTATCGACAAGAAGTGTGCAACCTTCGTAAGCCTATCGATGACAACCCAAACTTAATCATTCCCCCGAGGCGACCTCGGTAACCCGGTCAAGAAGTCCATCGTGACATCGTTCCACTTCCACTCAAGAATGGGTAACTGCTGTAAAAGCCCTGCTGGTCATTGATTCTCTGCTTTCACTTGCTGACAAGTTGAACATCTCACGACAAAACCAGTGACATCTTTCTTCATACCTGGACACTAAAACTGGTGGTGTACATCACGATACATCTTGGTGATGCCAGGATGAACTACCCAAACTGAGGAATTAAAATCCAACATCAGCTCCCCGCGTATGTCTACTGGCACCCATACTCGTCCCTGGAAATGCAAGATCTCATCCTCGAGCACTGTCCATCCAGGAAGAGGGTCCTCTCCCGACACACTCTCCCGCAGGACTGAGCCTTTAGAGTCTGATAGCTGCCTCATCCGTACTCGATGAAGATGTGTAGAGGTAACAACTACAGATGATAGGAATGTCTGTCCCAGTCTGTCGTGCACCTCCAGATATATCTCAGAGAACAGATCCATTAGCTTCCACTCACTACTGGCCTCTTGATCTGCCTGAATCTGAGGTCTCTTACTCAACGCATCTCCCACTTCGTTGCCCTTTCCCGGCGTATAGGAAAGCTTGAAATCAAAATACCGAAGATAATAAACCCACCTAAGCTGTCTCATATTCAGATCATGCTAAGTGAAGATATACTTGTGACTCTGGTGGTCGGTGAAAACCACAAAGTGCTCTCCCTGAAGGTAGTGTCTCCAACAACGTAAGGTATGAACAACTACTGCCAACTCCAGATCGTGCGTCGGGTAGATTCTATCATGTGGCCTCAACTACCGAGACCCGTAAGCAACGAACCCATCTCCCTACATAAGCACATCTCCCTGATCGATAACTGAAGCATCATAATAAATAGTGTATCCCTTGCCCGGATCGAGAAAGACTAGTATCGGTGATGACGTCAACCTCCCCTTTAGCTCCTGAAAGGCTGACTCACAAGGATCTGAACATAAAAACTTCACCTCTTTCTTTTTCAAACATTTCAACGGAGTATCTAGGTGAGATAATTCTTGTATGAAGCATCTGTAGTACCATCCAGCCCTAGGAAACTCCGTACCTCAAAGACGTTCTTCGGCTGATCCCAGAAAACTACAACTATCACTTTCTCTGGGTCCAAAGATACTCCAGCCTCTGAGATGATGTGACCCATGAAGTGAATCTGATCCACCCAAAAGTGGCACTTCAAGAGTTTAGAATACAACCGATGCTCTCTCAGTGTACTCAGAACGATCTCATGATGTGTGTCATGGTCGTGTCGAGTGTGAGAGTACACCAAGATATCGTCCATGAATACCACAATGAAGGAGTCCAAATAATGATAGAACACTTGGTTCATTAGTGCCATGAACACTTCTGGTGCATTTGTGAGACCTAACGACATGACTGTATACTCGTATAGACCATACCTGCTCCTGAAGGCTGTTAGAGGTATGTATGATTGTCTAACGCGCAACTGATGATAACCAGACCTCAAATCAATCTTCAAGAATACCCATGATCCTCGAAGATGATCAAAGAGGTCATCTATCCTGGCAAGGGATATCGGTTCTTGACCGTCAACTGGTTCAGCTTCCAATAATCCACAGAAAGCCGAAGGGTACCGTCTGCCTTCTTCGCAAACAAGATGGGAGAACACCATGGAGAAGTATTGGGTTGGATGAATCCCTTTGCCTAAAACTCCTCCAGATGCTTCTTGAGCTCCTACAACTCAGGTGTAGCCATATAATAAGGAAAAATGGACACTAGTGCCACTCCTAGCATGAGCTCAATCGAGAGGACTACCTCACACTCTAGAGGAAAACCTGAAAAGTCCTCTAGAAAGAAATACCTGAAAAGATCCACCACTAGGGGGAATTCTAACTGTGAAGTCCCCAGGTCATCAAGATAAAGACTGGAAATTGGGGCTATTAATTCCTCTAGCCCATGATGCTCGGGTCCATATATAACTTCCTAGACATCCCACTCGCCTCTATGAAGGAAAGATCCTCCCACTAGTGATATGAAACTAACCCCGCGGTGATAGCAGTCGACGACTTCCTAGAAGGGAACCAACCAGTCTATCCCGAGAATGACGTCATAGCCCGACATCTCTAGGACATAGAGGTACCATAAGAAGTAACACCCCGAAACCTCAAGAGTGCACTCTCTGCACTGACGTACGTTGGATGTCCTTGTACCCAGTGGCGTGTCTAGTGTCAATGAGTCTACAGAAGAAAATTTACGAAGCCCAAGGCTCTCCACAACCGCAACATAGATAAAGCTAAGGGAATCACTAGTATAGAAAAGATATAAAGATAAAACTGACGCTACAAAGATCATAACTTGAACTGTAGAAGGGTCGGGTTCCTGCTTCTGATAGGTCTACTCCACAATGAAATACTGGCCTGCACTGTGGCCCTGCACCCCTGTATGAACACTCTAAGCTGATCCACTCTGCTGTCACTGATGACCTAGTGAATGACCACCACGGCCGCAACCTCCACCTCGGCCCGAACGGTTGGAAGAACTCCAGTTCCATGACTGGTGGAAAACTGGCAAAGAATTTCCATAACGTGGGGTCATAGAGGAACCCCTACCACCAGCTGAAGGTGAGAAGATGTGACAAAAGCGCTGAAGATGTCTCATATTGCCGCAATATCAGCACTCCATCAGATCTCTCTGGCACTGAGGCCTGGTATGCCCACTCCTACTGTACTGGTAACATATAACTTGGCTGCCAGGAGACGCATCCCTAGATCTCCGATCTGCTTGAGAAGACTCTCTGCGATGCTTCCTACTATCCGTAGGAGGAACACCAGCTCTGGATGATGAACCGATGTGGCTCATTGCTTGAGAGTCTCTCAGATTGTGCTCAGTGATCAACGCCTGGTTGATGATGGAGGATATGAAAGTCAACTGGAAGATATTCACTTGGGAACAGATCTCCTTCCTAAGACCATCCTCAAACTTCCTAGCAAGAAACAACTCATCACCTGCTGGGATCAGTGTGAAACACTACAGCTCAGTAAAATGGGACGAGTAATCCATAACAGAAAGAGTACCCTGCTGCAGACTCATAAACTCCCGGGCTCGATCATCCCTCAGGGTATCCAGATAGAATTAGTCATAGAAGGTGCGCCGAAACTCATCCCAAGATATACCATGCTGATACCCGGACTCTGAGATCACCTCCCACCACCTCTTGGCGGTGACTCGGACCATATAGGTGGCCAGATTTACCCTATTTTCAGGGGGTATTTATAGATGCTTGAAGATAGTTAGGGTGGACTCAAAACATGACTCTGCTACCTGGGGTCCTCCATCCCCTAAGAAAGTAGGAGGATGCTGCTGCTAAAATACCCGTGTCAACTCAGCCATCGATGGGGCAGGAGGCGGCACTCCCTGAAAAGTCGGCATCATCCTTAGGAAATCCCCCCTGAACTACGCATCGGTGCCTACGATGGGTATAACTTATGGTGCCAAGGCTGGCACAGCAGGAGGATCAACAGGAGGTCCTTGATCGGCCATATCTAGTGTCTGGTCACCATCTGGAAACTGACGCACGACCAGACGACGTCTAAGAGGCATATCTCTGAAAGATCAAAAGCACACATTAGATCAGGATTAACAAAGACTGAAAACACAGGAGTACAAAACGGGAATAGGGGAAAGAAACTATCATGATTTACAGAACGAGACTACACGGTGTGTATAAAAACTATATGGCGTGTCTTCTTTAGCCATTAACATGGGCGTGTACTTCTGCCACTATTGGTCGTGTAACACCCCAAACTACACGGCGTGTTGTTCCCACACACAGCGTGTACTTGAACTCTAAACCCCTGCCCGAGTCTCCTTACACGGATAACCCACACGGTCCAAACTAACCCTAGACTACATGGCCTGTTATCTAAAGACACGGCGTGTACTAGACAAGGTCTTGTTGGCCTGTGTTTTTAGTTACATGGCTGCCTACACGGCTGACCCTTACACGGCGTGTTCCAAACAAACACGGCATGTATAAGAGAAGATAACAACGACCTGTGTTGTTCGTGACATGGTCGGGGACTTGGGAAAAAACTACATGACGTGTTCTTTACCCACACGACGTGTTCTACTCGAGCTTCCCCGGCCCGTGTTGTTAGTGACACAGTCGGGTACATGGCTCTAAACTACACGGTGTGTTCTTCACCGTACATGGCGTATTCCTGAAGTTATTTTCATGACACTGTGTTTCTCCTCACACGGTCAGTGACACGACTAGAAAACTACAGGGCACGTATCTAGAAAGTACACGCCGTGTATTCTGAGTTTTTCTGGGCAGTAGCTCAGAAACTGCACATAATCCCAAAAACACTAAAAACAAGGCAAAGAGGTTCCAAATTCCAATCCATGAGGGCCCATATTCCCCACGAATCAAAGCTTGGTATCTCCAACAGTCATGTATAAGAGAAAACATGATCATGATCCACAAATTTCTTATTCAATAGGGCCCATAACACCTCAAGAATAAATATTTGGAGTTCATTTAAGCAAAGTACAATACAAACAATCCTCTAACAAAGAAGCATAGATTCTATCAAGCATATATCAAAATAGGATTCATAATCTACACAAATTCTATCACAACTGCATGCAATCACTAATACACCCTAGATGGCATGGAAAGAATGAATGGAATGTGATAAATACATGTTCTTATATGATGAATGATATGGAATACCCTCATCTCATCAGGTTGCAATAGAAATAGAACCGAAATAGTCAAAATAATAATAACAACGCAATTCATGTGAATCACTCTAGGTGAAATCATATCAACTATAAAATATCAAAACCAGAAAACTACAATAAACGAGGTATTATGGATTTTATCTTTACACAGGTTAGCTACTCCTAGGCACAACATATTACCAAGTACTGAATCCATCCTATCCTTGGCTAAAGTCTCCAAACAGTAAATCAAGAGAAAACCTCCCTCTGATACCACTTTGTAACGTTCCAATTCCGGAATCCGCCCAAAGGCGCCCCGCACCCGGTTGGTCACATGGCCTCAAGCGCATTTCCCCAAATTCCAGAGGCTGCCAACTAGTAGTGAGCGCCTTGGGTGTGATTATGGGAAAACTATGCCTTCATTGGCAGAGTACACAGTGGAAATAGATAAACATGCAATAGAGGAATCAGTAAATAACCAACAATAATAAACAGCGAAAGACTAAATAAAAAAACAGGAGCACATATGTATATATATGGAATGATGAAAGATATATATCTAGGAAAGTAGCCAAACAAGTCACAATGATGCGAAATACAACAATACCAAAACAAGTACAAAAGAAAAGTAAAAAGCTCCTCAGCATCGCAAGCCAAAGCTTGGTCCCTTGCTCTCATGCTCCAAGAAATCTAGTATTGGAAGTCAAAGGGCGCTTTCCCTTGTCTATACATGCAACAAAATAGTCTGTTTGAGCCCAAAATCATTACCCAAACAGGGTGTGAGACTAAATCCCAGTAGGCATTCACCTGAAGATCTATGCCTAACAGTCAGTGAGTATATGGTAGGTAAAATTACAATAAGAAGTAAACAACAACAACAACAAAGCAGTAGGAAGTAAATAGTAAACAGTAAAGCAGGATGATACACAACAGTAATCAATCCACAACCAACAATATCAGTGAAGCAAATAGCTAACAAGAAGTAAACCCTTTGGGAAGTACTCACAGATATCATCTATGTTCCTATCCAAGAAGTACCACAACCCTCTGGGTAGTGAACTCAGCCTAACCCCTCTGTTTTGGTCATAAAAACTTATGATACTCTCTGGGGAAGCTCACTTAGTCAATTATCCTAATAGTATAGGGTAGTCAGGGACTCTCTGAGGAAGATCACACAGTCAAAACCACTTAGCCCCAAGGTCTAGAGACTCTATGGGGAAGCTATCTTGGTCAATTCCTCCTATAGCCACAGGTATACCACACACTCTCTGAGGAAGATCACTCAGTCAATTCCTCCTCTATCCTGGGAAGGATCTTAAAAAGAAATCAAACAAGGTAAGACTCTCTGAGGAAGCTCATTCAGTCTACCCTCCTGTAGTCTATAAAATCTGAAGTCACTCTGGGAAGCTCGCTCAGTCTATCCATTGTGTCCTATAATGTCTAAGACTCACTGAGGAAGCTCACTCGGTCTACCCTCCTATAGTCTATAATGTCAAAGACTCTCTGGGAAGCTCAATCAGTCTATCCCTTATAGTCTATTGCACCAGGTTCTCTCATCCCTGTGCCAGTCAGGGCATAATAATGTTATAAGGGAAAATTACACCTATAGAGCTACATGGATAACCAAATTACACATATAGAGCTACTTGGATAAATAGTCTAAAAGGAAAAAAGTATGTAATGCAAAACACTCCATCCTATAGACACAAGGCATGGAAATAGTCATAAAGGCCAAATGCCTACAAGAACCAAAGTTTGTAAACCGAGAAAAGCATGGGAAAAACATCCAAGCACAACAAAATATCCTCTAACAAGATTAATTTACCTCTACACAAGAATACAAGAAAGGCTGGAAAACAAAAATGGCAAAAAGCTAAACACGCAATACCCCGTTCACGGGTATTGGTGGAATTTGCACATAAAACTCAAGGACTTTAAACAGTAAGGTACAAACCACCTACCTCGATACTAGGAGATCGATATACTTAAACCACGATGACTGATTCTCCCTTGAACATCGTAGATCTGAGAAAACGTCCAAAACGTTCAAACCATGATAACTTGAGAAAGAGGAATAATTTGAAAACAAGGCTCAAGTAGAAGGGATAACTCAGCACTGTGATTCCAACGCAATCGACGACGGTCAAATTAGCCAAAAGATGGAGGCTCGGAAATCCGGATAAGTTTTGCGGCCGTACAACATCTCTCGGTCGAACCAGGCCTAGAAGAAGACATTTTTGGTGATCAGGTGCGACCTCAGTCCATTTAGTGAAAAAAAATAAAAGTACATGGCATGTACTTTTAGAGTACACGGCGTGTACTACGTCATTCCATACTTCTCCAAAATCAGCCTCCACATCACCCCTACACACCGTGTGTGTAGCCCGGACATGGAAAGTACATGACTTCGAGCGGGAAAAGAGTACACGGTGTGTACTTGAAAAATTTCTAGAAACACCATTTTTCTCAAAAACTCTAGAAAAAGGAAAGACATACCTGATACAAAGATCCAGGTTCTTACAAACATCATCGATCATTTCCCTTTATGATTGCTCAACCATCACATTAATAAATGTTAAAGGATTATCAGTGGGATGATGTGGGAATTCAGGAAAAAATGGAAGCTATCAGAAAAAAGAAGTCCTTGGAGTTTAATTTTAATGAAGAAGCAATAGTGAGATTTTGGAAAAGACTATTTGTTTTATCATGTCCGGAGCTGAAGAAGAAACTTTTTAATGGTTCACATTGTTCAAATTTCTCTTTTCACCTAGGAAACATAAAGATGTATCAAGATATCTAAGAGCATTATTGGTGGGATAATATGAAGAAAGAGATTTCTAAATATTCATCAAAATTCCTGGTGTGTCAGCATGTGAAGGCAGAGAGGCAGACGTCCAAGGGGATGATGCAACCATTGCCCATACTAGAATGGAAATGGGAGAAAATCACCATTGACTTTGTCACCAGACATTCAAAGACATCCAATGCAATATGGTTTTTTGTGTATCTTCTTACAAAGGCTACACACGTCATTTCTATTCATGAGGATTTATCATTAGTTCAACTAGTACAGATATATATCAGGGAAGTGATAAAGATTTATGAAGTAATGCTATCGATTATGTCTGATCGAGATCCAAGATTCACCTTTATATTTTGGAAGAGTCTTCAAAATGATCTGAATGCTGAACTGAACATCAGTATGACCTATCATTATCAATGTAATGTCCAATCCAATAGTACTACCAAAACACATGAGTACATGTTGAGAGTGTGATCAATATAATATAATGGAGGTTGGGATAAATATACTCCTTTTGTTGAGTTCTCTTATAACAACAGTTTCCACTTGAGCATCCTAATGGCACCATTGAATCCCTTTATGGGAAAAGGTGCAGAACACCATCGTGTTTGGTTGAGGTCAGTGAGAATAAGCTTCTTGGACCATAAATGGTCGATGAAATGGTAGAGAAGGTGAAAACCATTCAACATTATATCAAGGCATCCTAGAGTCGATAGAAGAGTTGTGTAGATAACCGTCGATTAGTCCTTGAGTTTAAAGTTGGATACATGGAATTTCTACACTTATCTCCATAGAAGAAGGTCATGAAGTTTGGAAGGAAAGTGAATTTAAGTCCAAGGTACATTGGCCCATTCAATAATCTTGATTGTGTCGGGATTTTGGCCTATCGACTATAAATTCCACATACCATGGCCAAATTACATGTTGTCTTTCATGTATCCCTCTCAAGGAAGTACAAACTGGACACTTAAAATGTACTCTTTTCAAAGATGGTACAATTAGAAGATGATCTTTCTATTGTGGAGAAACCAGTGAATATCTTAGATCTTATAGGTTCAACAAAATAAGAAAATTCCACTTGTCAAGGTGTTGTTGTGAAACAACAATATTGAAGAATAAATGTATGAATCAGAGGAAATGATAAAGTAGAGTTACCAACATTTATTTTACTGTGGGTAAAGGAAACTTTGAGGGTGAAATTTCTTAAGGGGGGGGAGATTGTAACGACCCAAAAATTCATTAATGTAGATCCATCTTGATCTAAGTAAATGTCTCTTTATGTAAAATGTTTATATAAAATGTCAACTTCTTTGGTTTTTTGTTAAGAATTGGGATCGTTGCTAATATAGTCGTTGAACAGTGATCACATCATTAGTATAAATATAGAGCTTTATCAAATCCAATTTACTCAGACAAAGGATGTGATGGCCTCATCCAATAGACATACCTCATATGAAGCCAATTTGTCAGAGCTCAGAACGGAGGTGGCATAATTGGGCTTTGCTCTCGAAAAAACTCAATCCGAGGTTGAACACGTTATGCTTGAGGAGAACCACCTATGAGGTAAATGGAAGTTGATAGAGATTACCACCCGAGAAACGTTATACGAGCCACCCTAAGAGTTTGTCCCCATCACAAACCTTACTCTTCTATCATATGTAGGTGTTTTGAGGGGTTATTTGACAAGACCCGAGTACTATGGTTATGTACATTATTTTTGTATATAATACTTAATATACTTTCATTTTTTTATTATTACCTTGTAAATATTTTATATATTATAAATAGTATTTTTAGTTAATGTTCAACTAAGAAATATATTTTGATGAATTAAAGGATTTTTGAATAAAATACTATTTTAATAAAATGTTATTATTATTATTAATTTATTTTTTATTAAATATAAATGATGGAATAATTTTATGAAAGCAATTTTATGTTTTATTAATGTTTGAATGCCATTTTTTGTCAAAACCCATAAATTCTTGATAAATGTCAGTTTTTATTTTAAAAGTTAAAATTTACATATTTAAAAAATTATTTACATAGGATGAAAATTATTTCTGGAATTAGGACATCGAAATTATCCAATGGTGGATTTTTCATAATTTTATGAGACAATCAAAATTTTTGGTAGAAATTAAATACCATTTAAATATATATTGTATTTTATGACGTCATAATGAACCATTAGTGATGTAATAAAATACTATAAACTTTATGTTCAGACAATATATGTTTTACCATTAAAATTATGTGATTTAGGGTTTTTTGATTTATTTTATAAAGCTTTAGTGGACCCTTCAGGACTTATTAATCATTTTCTCTTTTTAAATTGTATTCCTTGGGAGTGTAACTCACCTCCACATAAGAAACCCCGTTATTTTATGAATTTATGACTTTGGCCTTATAAATTATTGTTTTCCACTTCCCTTTTTCAAAAACTGTGGGCAAACACCATGGGCTGGTTTGTTGTTTGGTTTAGTTTAATGTGAGGTATCCCAAACCTAAATAATAAAGAATTCCCTCAACTTTTCTATATAAAACCACACAAGATACCACTTCCTCGACACTCAAAGCCTTTTGAGTTTGACCATCCTCTTCCATTATCTATCTAAAATCCTCCCAAGGTGCCTTAATATCCCAAGAATCCTCTCTCAAGCCTCTCTCAAGCCTTTGGATGAAAACTTCCAAGTAAGGGTTTTTCTTCTTTTCTCATTTTTGTCCAATATTGTTTAAATTGTTATTCCCTTTTAATTTCAATTATAAATGTTGGGGTATAGTTTCTCACCTCCCCCATACTACCCAATTTATTTTTTGAATAATGGGAGACCCCTTTCTCTCTCATAAAATGCCACCCATGTACACCCGTTACTAAATCAAAATTCTGAATAGAATTTATCTCTCATTATTTACATTCAACAATTATTTTTTATAATGAATCTAAATTCCATTACATTAAAATATGATGAGACACACCTTTCACTATCATCAACCATTTTTATGTGTTCGTATGTCAAGTCGTTATGCTGCCGAAATTGCACTGCACTTTTCCAAGACAAAGTCATTGTGTAGTGAATACCATGCCCATTTATCTATCAAGGGTATTCAACTTTATGAACATTTACTTATTGTTTATAGAGTTTCATGTATGTATTACACATTATATTATCCAGTATTGAAGTATTATGTTGAATGATTCAATGTTTTATGATCCATGTGGCACACTTATGCATGAAATGAAATTTTTAAGAAGGGTGAGCCCTGATAGCACTCCAATGCATTGGGTAATGTATATCATCATGATACATCATATTCAATGGGTGTTTAATCAATATTATTCAAGTGCAATGAGGTTTTAATCCTTCTTCATGTACAATTATTGTTTACTCATGCTTCATGTGCAAAGAGCCTTGGCTCGTGCTATTTCCTTGTTAAATATTGTTGCCACATTTCCATGTTATGATTATCATGATTTATTATGTATTTATGTTTATACTACTCTTGTGATATATTGATATGCCTATTTTATGACATGTATTATATTCCTCAGTTTATTCCATGATTATTCCCTTACTGGGATTTATAGGACACCTTTTTCTTATGCATGTCCTCATGTTATCCAATGAAATGATAAGTATGAGGGAATGTAATCGTCTTGTGAAGGAAGTTTTCAACAAAGATCATGTATTTCATATTTTATGTTGTTATGTAATGATCCTAAGCCCAAAATACACTAGAAATATCGATATTAGATGTTTTATCAAGTGATGTTTATGTAATAAATTATGTTTAATTGTGTAATAAAAACAAGGGTTGTCATATCCAATACTATTATAATGAATTAAATTCACTCCCAATTCCATCATATCATTACTGAAGTTTGACTCTCAATACTATCACAGTAGTGTGAGTCCCTTACATAACTATATTCACTCCCCATTCCAGTAATTATTATCTCATTAAATATTCATAATTACCTCACGCACAAGTGGTTTATAAAAATTTTGACACACCCAAAACATAATCATTATTCATTCATAAGTATTCAATAATATGATAAAACATTAATTATATATTGTAACTCATTAAAATGATATGTGATTCATAAAATTCTTATCCTCAAAATCATAAAACATCTAGGGAGATAATAATAATGGTATACTTTGATTATATGCTCAGTGAAGAATATTTATGATCAATGTCTATAATCATTAATAAATATCACATTAAAATATTTCATGGAATATTTCATGAAGAAAATACCATTTTTAATGTTGGAATAATTTTTATAAAATAAAATATTTAGCTAAAATATTATGGAAAAAGTTTCATTACTAAATATCCATAGAAAAATATAAAGGATGTTTCTAAACATTGATATTCCCTGAGGGAATTAATTTTTTTTTTCATTTTTAATGTTAAAACAAGGATCCCTTTCACATTTTTGGTAAAATGTAGACATTCCAAATAAGGAAAATGATAGTAATTTTAAATTTAAAAAATTTATATAGTGTAAATAATTGTTAAAATTTTAATTAAACAATCATGGAATAATATTAAAAAAATTAATAATATATTCTAAAGAAAGTAGGGATATATATGAAATTGAATCTCGACCAAAGAAGAAATAAAGTCTGATTTTCTTAATAACATTTTGACAACAATATTGAATAATAAATAGATGAAAATTTTATTATTATATGAAAGTTACAGAAATATATATAGGTGATGAAACAATAATGAGGTTCTATAGAGTTATATTAGTAAATTTTATCATCAATCACTTATTCATAAATAATTTCATTACACAATAGAAATGTATCATAAAATTCTTACCTTATGTTTGATTATCATCAATATTTATCTATATTACAGTATAATAAATATAATTTTTTTAAAATTATAAAAAAGAATAATTTAATTATAATAATATCATATCATACCCACTAATGACATTTATACACCCTTTGATTAACAGTTCCTTCCTAGAATAACTATTTTTGGGTGTTAATAATTTTTTCCCAAAATAGTTTTAATTTGTCAATTTAAATACATGAACATTGATGATGCTTTAGCATTCTAAAGAATTTTAATAAGGAAAAAAATAAAAAATTAATATATATATATATATATATTCCACCATAAATGTAAAAAATAATAAATTGGTCTACACTATTCAAGGAGAGGGTAGGTTATAAGTACTCTTGAATACTATTTTCATATTTTAATGGAAATAAGGAATAAATTTTGGATATAATAGTACTAATAAATAATAATCCTCATATCATTAAGAATATATATATATATATATTAAAAATATCTTTATTATACTTCAAATAAATTAGAAACGAATAAACTAACCACATCACATCGTCAAAGAGGTAATCTAGACATAAGTAGGAGTGATGAATTTATATTTTAATAGACTATATGTAAAGAAGCGAGATAAAATTTTAAAATTATTGAAAAATAATTATTTCATAAAATTAATATATGAACATTAAAACAATTATAATAAATATACATATGAAATATGGTGATGCTCAATGGATTTTATCGCTACTTGGAGGTGGTAGTCCACACATACCCATGATAGATACAGTCACCTCCAATTAATGGAAAATATACTGAATAATGATCAAAACATAATTATAATAAAATTTATGTATATTGAGAAAACTGCAGGGGTTATTTTATTATTAATACCATGTATTTAGAAGTGGTATAAGAAGAAACAATTTGAAAGATTTTGGAAAAGAACATTACCTCTTCTTTGATAGGCCTTCTTTATATCCCATCTCAAGGCTCAATGGACTGGTATTTTGATATGGTTATGACATATTATAGTTTCTCAGTATTTTTATATTATAATTTTGTAGAGTTTAGCCACTATATATTTTTTATGGTTGTGTAATTATATGAATGGAGGGATTTTAATTTTGAAGCCGTAGAGAGGACACAATTGGGATTTCCAAAACCATTAACATATAATAATATCATAATCAAGAAAAAATATTCAAAATGAACACAAGTTAAATTCTGTGATATGATTAATTGTTATTATTTCAATAAAATAGTCTTCTTTCATGTTTAACTAGAAAATACACCAATATATAATAATTTACCCACATTAAACCCGTTTTAACCTTAATGGCGACAATAATTTTTTATTATTTTTAGAATTTTTTATGATAAATTTTTTGAAATTGTTATAGAATATTTTTTATTATTATTAAATAAATGGAATAAATTTTATCAAATTCAGTTCACATAAGTGTAATAATTAAATTTAACATTAAACCTGTAAACCGTTATGTAATTATGTTTTCCATATAAAATGTTTACCTATGTATAAAAATTTTCTATTCAAAAATACATCCTACAATTGACTGTAATGACATTAATTAGATTATTTATCATATTAATGAACTAATTTTACTTTCAAATCATTTAATATAATGATAATTTTTATTCTATTGAATCATAATTTTTTTTCAATAAAAATTAGTATTTTCACTATTTATTAAAAAGAAATATTTTCCAAAAAAAAATTAAAAAAATTATTTGATACCATTCACATGATCAATAAAAAATGAAAATTATATTTTAAAATAAATCATAAAATTTTAGATACAAATTATAAGATTTTCTCTAAAAACAAAAAAAAATTATAGAAATGAAAAATCATGTCTTTGAATCATATATAGACATTAGAAAAATTTTAGTAAATAATTATCAATACATTATATTTATTTAAAACCATTAGAAATTATTTTCAGAATAGGGATATTCTTATTCAAGTAAAAAATTTAATACCTTGGTTATAATGGTATACTATAATATGGTTTATTTAGATATGGGTTTTCATGTATCATAATCTATTAATGAAATTAAATTTATATGAAGAAAAAAATATCATAAAATCTTAGGGTTTTATATGATAGGATTTTATTAACTCTAACATGAAACATATTTATATTGAAGATGAAACCAAAACATATATGATGATATGTATGTTATTCTTTGGGGTTGAAAAACTATCCCCATAGTACTAATATCTATGAAAGTGTTCCTAATGAGATATTCATATAACATATATTTGGTAGCTTCTTTGAACCAAAATCTATCTTACCTGATGGCATATAATCATGGTTCAAGGATTGAAAATTATCTATACATCCATGTTTTCATAAATCAAATTACTGAGGTTTTTTATCAATATTTTTATTCATGTCTATTTTATGTAAATGTTTATTCAGACCAATTTATATATTCCATTGAAATTATTTGTAAATAATTTTTTATTATAAATTGTTAAATTATTTAAGTGAAACATTGTGTAATGACTTGAATCAATCTAGGAATTTTTTTGAAACTATTTATGAGAAGGAATGAAGCATTCTTACCCATATTCCACAGGCTACCAACTAGAAGTGAGGGATTATTGTGTGTCATTGGGGAGACTATCCTCTCATACTAAAGTAGTAAAATAAAAAATAGAACAAAACATCATCTATAGTATAAAATAATAAGAGTTTGGAAGTAATGTATAAAAAATTATTCAAATAAAAATAAAAACATTAAAGGACCAAAAATTAGAATCATACAAAAATTATTGAACTCCAACTAGGTTGATCCCATATGCAGCTGAATATCAATTAGGTAAATACATAAGTATCATATATTAATATTATCAGAACCACATAACAGGTCACCAAGGACCATTCTATGCCACCACATATGAATCACAATAATCTAAATAATTAGATCTTAATAATAATGTAACATGTGGCCTCTCTATATCCATCATACATCTGTGATCTGCCTGAATTTTGACATATGATCAATATACACTTTGAGTTTCATGTATAGGGGGTGAGAAAAAATCATAGTAGGCCACCACCAGCAGTGAACCTATAACATACTATCATTTTTGAATTATTATGAAGTATACCTATTTTGTCGATGAAGAATAATAATAAATAATATATATCATCAATGATACTTGGGTGTGATCCTAATCAACCACACCTTCATTTCACAATGTCAAATATTTCTCTAAGAAATATACATCACCATAAGGGTATACTAGTCCTTGATCTTGGATCACCCATACTCACAACCAATATAAAAAAAATTATTCCATTTCGTGTCATGAATAGATAATGATAATGAATAGAGCTGGATTATAGGAATACCACTGAAGTCCAGTGTAACCAGTGGAACCCAAACATCATAACAACATTCCCTAATCCATTCTAATGTAGGGTTATTTTATATATGTCCAATGGAAACCAATACACATTAATTTTTAATAATATTTATTAGGTATGAGCCATAGGAGATATATAAGGAATATTAAATTCACACGTGGTAATAACATGAAATCATTAAATAACATGCTCAACAACTAATTTCAAGACAGTTCTGGGAATTGAGTTAATGGTGAAGCCACCTGATCCTAGGGTGTATCCCTTAAATCAAAGTACGAGATAATAATTAATACTTAAGGATTTCATAGACATTAATTAGTCATCATAAATTTTGGACACCTATAAACCAAATGAATCCCCTCGATCCTAGTGAGCTATGAATCCACTGAATGTAATCAACTAGAACAGTTTACCAGAAACACTCAACATCTTCCTTAGTAACCCTTCTACAGGGAGGGTCCCTAGTTAGACTAGGAATCATAGTAATGGTAGACTCTAATATAATTAGGACCAAAAGCTAGATCCTAGGAAGTACCTCTTGGAATCACAACCATACCATAGCATTATAGAAGAACCACCATCAAGGTTCCAAGAATCACATATAAAATAAATATTGCATCAATAGTTATTGAGTGAAGGAATGGATAACAGAATAATGTTGGATTAATGTCAAAAATCAACAATATTAATATATCCCCTCAGGATCACATGTACCATGACAGCTTTATGACCACACAAACAACTATCTCCACCTATACTCATAACTCACTAGATCATGTTTGGTTAGCCACTAGGGAAAGAATTTTGTTCTCTAAAGTCAATATGGAAGATATGTATCCCCTAAGTATCCTCAAGGTCTAATCATAAGAGGATATAACATTCTGTGGATTCTATATATCAATACGTAAGTGGTGGAATCCTTTAAAAATACTTGGAAATATTACATTGGTAGAGGAATACACTTTGTAACCTTTAAAAATAAAATAAAGAAGAGTCAGAACATAATCGATCCTCTATGATATATTATAAGTAGGGGGATCACTCTTGGGATCTGCACCCAAAAGATACAAACTTTGGGTTACACACTTTCTATTAGTTTCCTCACACAAATGGACTTATTGCCTCATGTTAAACGCCATATAAACATTGAAATGTGGAGAATTACCATGGACTATGTCATATCCATGTTTCATAATTGTTTGGCTCGAAGGCCCAACTTATCTTTCAGCTCATGTTATAAACTATTCCTTCTAAACTGAGACTATCTCATGGTACACCGGTCATGGACCTTAGCGATCCCATTCCATATCATTCAACCATCATTGCAAATCATAGTTGTGCATTATTCTATTATTAAATACAAATACCTATATATCCATTTACTGATGTTATAACCTCTCCATCATAGATCAGATTACCCAAAATTCATTTTCAGATTCCTCAATTCACCGAAATGGGTTTACTATCATTTCCATTGAAAAAAATACTCACAATGGAATCATGTGTTGTCTAATTCAAACATTAGGGTGTAAAATCCCAACCCCCCCCCATCAAATAGGTAGAACAGTCTTAGTATAGAGCATTTACTCTTGGTAAATGAATATACTCCAAAATATACACCTTTTCAATGTACTTCTGCACGACCTGGGTTTAACTAGGTTCTAGCCATATACTATTAGATGGCCTGGGAATACATAGGGCATTTTCATGTACTACTATATAGCTTGTACACACATGGGTCAGGCCATTTCCTAAAACAATACTATAAACCCTTTACATGAGGTATTATCCCACATACACTTCCATAAGGTCAAGTATGAAAACATGTCATGTACTCTAGGTACACAACATGTAGTCCCAAAATCTCTATCATCACATGTATTCTGATACAAAGACAATTACCATAACATGGTGTGAAAACAATTTACATAATATGTACTTTTAAAAAATCATATTCCATGAACATGAATAATGGATGACATTTTTTTGCTAATGTAAATGTTATTTGATCAGTATTTCTTGAACGAAAACCCATATAATTGACCTAAAACCCCCATTTAACCTACAATAGTTATAGATAAACCCTCATGGGTTATTATTTTTCATGATGGGGGATTATAATAGGAAATATATAAATATAATCATATTTATGAAAAAATAAGAACATAAAATATCTATATGGAATCTTACAAACCATCATTCGAATCTATGTTCTGTAGCTGCAACACCATGATTCGACACCTACCATACACCGCGGTGGCATATCCCTTCTTCCTTCCCATTATCTCCCGCACTCAATCTCTATATTTCTACAAATCCCTTGAATCTCCATTTCTTGGAAATGATAAGTCTATATGAGGCATACATGAGAATCCTGGGATGGAATGAAGCAAAAGATGAAAATAAAAGAAAGAAAATGTAAAGAAAAAACAAAATGTGTTGGGTACGACTACATCAACTGATGTGAGTATATGACTTGTCAATGAGAACCACATTAGTCTAGTCTCAAAAAAAGATATGGAATCTCAATATGACAATCTGAAACACCCCAAGCTTCCATTTTATGATTCTCTTTGAATAATAAAGTAGCGTATGTGGTACGCAACTTCGAGATTCTAACACACCGCGACCAATCAAAGTGGCCGTTATGAATAATAATACCCACTTTTTGAAATTTTATAAATTTTATCTCCAAAAATGGACTTCATTTTTGGATTCATAATATCAAAATTAGCCTAGGGTGAAATTTTGGAACTTTTCAGAAAACTTTTTTATTTTGATGAATAGTGAAAATTACTAAATTTTAATTAAAAACAAGTTTTTTAATCGAAATAATTAATAGTGATATATTATGAATATAAGTGGTTTAAAAGTATATTTAGAATATCGTTTTACCATTTAATACAATTTTTTTCATTGGACATAATTTCACAATTAAACCGGACATAAAAAAGTGTCAATATTTTGATTGTTATTATTTCTTAAAAACACGCCTTTTGTTTTGACAGCGGAAATTAATTTTATATTAATTTCTTCCACTTCGGTGTTTTGAATTTAGAAAAAAGGATTTATTATCTGTAATTATGTGGTCCAAATTGTGTAAATAGATAAATTTTATTTTTATACATCTTGAATAATTACTTTGGTAAATTTTTTATTTATCGTGGTTAAAACGTAAATCCGGTAAATAAGGGAACAAAATAACATTATAATAATAAACAAATTACCCTAAAACATGTACTAAAACTATTTTTTGATACATTTACTTCAATGGGAATCTTTGGGTGGATTTTGGGACCCCATGAATCCACTTGTAAGTGATAATGACACTTTATATTAAGTAAGTTAAAGTAAAAACAAAAATGACATAAGCATATATCTTTTAGAAAAACAATTTTTACATAAGGTTATATATGTTATATTTTCGACTATAAATATTAATTATAAATATAATACAATTTACTACATAATGGTATTTTATTTATAATTTTTAGACATTGAATAATTAAATTTATTTTTGACACAATAATGATGCAGTATTTTCCTTATTAATGAATGAATCAAATAATTGGTAATATAAATATTAAAATAAATATAATTTTAACGTTTTGATGCCATACACGAATTTATTGATTAATATGACATTTTATTATTTATTAAATTAATTTGGTTCGAATTAATAAAGTTTTTAAGACTTTAACAAAAATCAATTATTAAATAGTGTCAAAATTGACATAAATGACTTTTTTAAAAAAATATTATATTATGAATTCATATTCTATTCCTAAAAATATAAGGATCGCCCAAAGGACTTATATCATGATAGTTTTATCATTAATGGACCACTTGGGGGTCTCTTGAATGTATATAATATTTTTATTAACTATATAATATAAAAATACAATGTGACATGGTAAATGTAAAACTAATTAACTAAGAGTTAAAACTAAAGGATAAGGTTAATATAATAACCCAAACCAGTATAAAATATATTGGTTGAAATTATTTAGACCTATACCCACTGTAGACTTTGAATAATCCACTTTGGTTCCATTATAAACCGAATATGAATTTATTATAAATTAATACTTTTAGTTTTTTCTAAAGAGACCCTCCTCCCCCTTATAAAAGGACACCACTTCTAACAAATTTTTCACACCTTAAAAGCCTTTTGGTTCGGCCAAAACCTTCCCAATTATTCTCTAAACTTCCCTCAATTAAACCTATATGCCTTATTTTGATCAGAAAGCTAACCTATGTAGCCCTTTTGATCAAATCAAAATGAAGAACCTGAAGAAGAGGTAATGTTTTCCCCAACATCTTTCAAGTTCCTTTCTTCTTCAACTTCTTCTTTCTTTATTGTTTCCATTATAAAATAATAACTCCAATATATTCTATATAATTTTATGTTATTATAAATATGGTACAATCATATTCAGTATTCTATATATCCTTTGAATGACATGTCACCATACGTTCGTACGTACGACCTACCATCTCCACGTCGTGGTGTAATTGTTATTCAATACATTATGATTTGGTGTAATTGTTATTCATTTAAATAATACATATAACATTATAATGATTATGTATATGTGATATACCATCCAATTATATATTATTTTAATATCAAAAGAATTATATTATCACTCGTTCGTACGTACGGACTACCGTGTCCACGAACGCGATGAGATTAATTCTCCATCGTATCCATTCAAGTCTAATTATCATTTGATGATTAAAAATATTGTTTAAGGACTTGATATCATTATGTATATGAATAAGATACAACCTATCCATAACAAACACGACTTATTTAACAAAACATATAAAAAATGAGTAAGTTAACACCTGAAACGATGATAATACTAAGATATTATTAACAAAGAAATATTAAAAGATCATATATGATATCATATTAATGTATATGATTATTTTATATTTTAATAACAATTATTTCAACATTATACAGGTGGTTAACCTACCCCTAACCCAATAAAAGTACAAGGTAAGGGTTTATTTCACAATCTCTTCATTGTTTGAGGTTGTTTTTACGTGATTATCTACTGGGACCTGTTTACCATCCAAAGCCATGTTTCTTAAAAATGTATTTAAAAACATTATTACTATTTTATAGAATATGGTTTAAACTCATTTATACCCTTGTTTTACATTTTATTAGAAGTCTATAAAGGAATATTTACGTCATTTTCCAAACAAGGTCCTTTTTAACCTTTTCGACAAAATAAAGGTAAGCATTCCTTTTTTTAAAATATAGGGTGGGTGCGGATATTTTACGCCATTTTAAAATCTTCGAAGCTTCCATTACCAACTTATAAGAATATTTTAAAAGTAAATGTTTTATTTTATAATTATGTGACTTTTAAATGATTTTAAAAAAAGATATATTTCTCTCAAATAGTTTTGATTTCATCTATGTCAACATCCTTTGATAGATTTTAAGCATATTTGAAGTTAATTTATTATGAAAAAAAACATCCATATTGTATTGAAGGTTCTGTGATATGTTGGACTATGGATGTGTTATTTTTACAACATTCATGGTTTATGGACAAAGTATTTACATTTTGTATTCTATTTTTAATACAATGTTTAGGTTATGTTTAAACCTGTTCATATGAGTAATGCATTGGACTTAGTAAGTGAAGGGTGGAGCCCACTATCGCTCCTCAATGCATCAGGAGGTCTCATGAGACCTACTAGTGTCTTGTCATGAGGCATTGACAAAATCTTATTTTTAGTCTTGGCACGAGGGCTTGGTTACGTGGTTATGATAGTCTGTAATTATGCATTCCATCATTATGAAAGTGTTTTTTGATATTGCATGTAATTATTAGACTAGTTGAATATCCATGGGTATATGTAAATGGAATTATTTAATTTTATTTTTTCCATATTATGATGAAGTTCAAGTTTAAAATGATTTTTTTTAGTTATACATTGCCTTAAATGTTTATGCTTATTTATGAAAGCTTCCACTATATTGTTATCCTTACTAAGCATCTGAGCTCACCTCTTTCTATGTTTTCTTTTTCCCAGGATGTGAAGAAGTATTTTATGACTGACCTTCAAGGATAGTCTGAGGGATATATGTGTGTGGACTATGGATACTATGTTATTGTAGTTTTTCACTTTATGATGTAATGTAAGACTTATGAATGTATCAAGCTATTCCAAGGCTACTAAACTAATCGGTATTTTGAGACATGATATTTTTTTATCATTCCAATGTTATGTAATAATGCACCGACTCTGGGTAATTTTGGTCAGGGCATTACCATTGGTATCAGAGGAAGTTTAGTAAAAACCATGGAAGCTAGATTTAGATAAACTCTTATTAGAGAACATATACCTAAGATAGATTTTGAGGATTAGTATAGAAGAACTTCCTAGAATTTTTATATTGTAGAGATTTTGTGAGTTTTTGGAGAAATACATCCATGTCTAGATACGAGCAGGTATAGGAGGCTCTGGCACAGATGTACCTAGCGGTAAAACCTGAAAACACTGCTTTGAGATAGACTCGAACAGAAACTGGTGCACGACAATGGGCCTTGTTTCTCTCTTGGTTACGACACTCCCTAGGGATATGCTTAGGATAATTCGCATTCTTTTTACAAACCATTATTAAGGGCTTATGAGTATATAATAACTCAATGAAAACATTTTTATGATTATGGATTATATCCATAAACGTTTCATTTTACGTTAGGTATTTTACAAGTTTTGAATTATGTATTTCGATTCAAAAACTAATCTAGTTTATGCCATTGTTTAGAAATGGAACCTAGTGGACGGAATGGAAATAATATCAACCCATGTACTCCATATAGGGATTTCCCTATTAATCAAGAAAATTATAGTGGAGCTGGTGATACAACTGGTGTTGATCAGATTATCAGCATACTAGGACAACTCACTCAGGTTATGAATAATAACTTTACCCGTATGGAGAACCCTGATCCACGACGCGAAGTATAAATGTTAGATCGCTTCATGAGGAAAAAACCACCAACATTCGATGGGAATACAAATCCATTGGTAGCTGAGTAATGGATAAGTTCCCTAGAGATAATATTTCAGGCTTTGGGAGAGTAGTGAAAGGGAAAAGGTTTTCATGGAATTTTATCACCTCACTGGAGATGCTGATCAATGGTGGTCATTGATTCAAAACACAAAGGTGGATGAAGAAGTATCAAGTATGGGATGGAGGGAGTTTAAAGAAATTTTATTAGAAAAATACTTTCCACATGACCATCGAAAAGATATGGAAAGACAATTTCTCAGTCTAAGGAAAAAGGAGGATGATAATGTTGCAAAGTATGAGGCTAACTTTACAAGGTTAGTAAGGAATGCTGTATATTATATACGTAACACAAGAATTATGTTTGATTGTTTATTTCATGGGTTAAAACCATTTCTCAGTCACGCTTTAGTATCTCAATCCTTCTCATAATACAAAGATATTGTCTCATGTGCTATCAAGACAGAAAAAGGAATTCTCTAAATCTTATAACAATAAAGTAAAACAAGATAAGAAGAGAATGGTGGAGCAAGAGATAGGTAATGGGGAAAAAAGGGAAAGAAGGAATTTCCATTATGTGATAATTGTGGGAAGAAACACTGTGGTACTTGCTGAAAAGGAATGGGAGTCTATTACAATTGTGGTGAAAAAGGACACCAAGCTCATGATTACAAGGAAAAGAAAGTTGTTGTCAACATTGAATGATATAATTATAGAGAAATGGTTCATTATGAAAATGAATTTCCAAAGATCCAAGGAAACTTACCTCAGAAAACGCCAAGGGAGAAAGGTCAAGCACTTTCTGTTACTACAGTTGAAGTTGAATAATTATTGTATTTGTGTTTTTGGACTCAAGAACTATATTCTTGTTATAATAATAATGTGATATATATAAGTATTGTACTGAAGTACTTGTTGTTTTAATTATGGTTTTAATATGATTATGGTAATCATATTTTCAATATGTGACAATAAGAGAAAATTTACTTTGTTTGGGGAATCTAATGTTACAATTGATTTTTGAATTTAGATACCTTTTATAGAGAGTCTCGACAGAGGTATTTTGGATAACTATAATGTTTGAAATGAATTAAGTTGAACTTTGGATGGTGTTGTTTAAGGGTAAAACATTTCATATTATATTATAATAATATAGTCTTGGAAAAGGAAAACCTGTGGGTTGGGAGATAACCTGTCACGTCAGAAAAAGCTGCAGGAATCAAACCCACAATCATAGTGCGACATGCCTTTATTACCTACCACTAGACTACAGGAAGTCCCTAGTTGTTAAAAAATATTTTTCATCATTTAAATGGAATATTATTATATTTGGAACCCTATATGATTAGGATAAATATAGTACTTTTCAGTTGTTTTATGTTTTGGAGTGAAAGATGAGTTTGTGGTAGAAATTTATTAATGGATAAAACTCTAATTATAATGTAAGTATATCTCCTTATGATCTTATCCAATCTCATAAATAAATTTTTCAACATTAATTAAAGTATCTTAGAACAAAAACTTTGTTCTAGATGGTACTTTAAATCATCACAAATTTATGGATTTGTGATTGTTGGATTTTTCATATCCATGTTCTCTGCCACTCTCCCTCAGATATTGAGGGTTAGAGTTTTCTTATATAACCATATTTTCCTACAAGGAACTCTAGTATGTGTTATTTTTGGTAACCTTCATACTTACCACTATTTATTTTAAATAGAGGCCTCATTAATCCATTTTTTGATGTGGGATTTCAACTAAGATATTTTAAAATGTCAACCCAATGTTTCCAATACCAAGCATAAATTGCGAGAACACAATTTATTGAAGGAGGGGAGAATGTAACACTCCAATCTTACATGGTATGATACTCATTGAATAATACGGTAGCGTGTGTTGTACGCAACTTCGAGATTCTAACACACCGTGACCAATCAAAGTAGCAGTTATGAATAGTAATACCCACTTTTTGAAATTTTATAAATTTTACCTCTCAAAAATGACTTCATTTTTGGATTCGGATTATAGAAATTATCCAAGGGTAAAATTTTGGTACTATTTGGATAGCTTTTATATTTTGATGAATACTGAAAATTAATAAATATTAATTAAAAACAACTTTTTTAATCAAAATAATTAATAGTCAAAAATTATGAATTTCAGTGGTTTTAAAGTATATTTAGAATATATTTTTACCATTTAATACAATTTTGTTCATTATACATAATTTCACAATTAAACCGGGCATAAACTAGTGTCAATCTTTTGATAGTTATTATTTCTTAAAAACACGCCTTTTGTTTTGACAGCGGGAATTAATTTTAAATTAATTTATGCCACTTATGTGTTTTGAATTTAGAAAAATGGATTCCATATTTATAATCTGGAGGTCAAAATTGTGTAAATATGTAAATTTTATTTTTATACATTTTGAATAACTACTTCGGTAAATATTTTATTTACCGTTGTTAAAGGGTAAATCCGGTAAATAAGGTTAAAATAAATAATATTATAATAATAATAAATTACCCTAAAACGTGTCCTAACCCTATTGGTTGATACATGTCAGAATATGGGCATCTTTGGGTCTATTTTGGGACCTAATGGATCCACTTGTAACTGATAATGACACTTTATATTAATTAAGTTAAAGTAAAAACAAAAATGACGTAAGAATATATCTTTTAGAAAAACAATTTTTATATAGGGTAAGATATGACTTCATTTAGACTATAAATATTCATTATAAAGAGAAAATTATTTAATACAGAATGGTATTTTATTTATAATTTTTAGACATTGTATAATTAAATTTATTTATGACACAATAATGATGTAGTATTTTCTTTATTAATGAAAGAATCAAATAATTGGTATTATAAATATTAAAATAAATATAATTTGAAAGTTTTGATGCCATAAAATAATTTTATTGATTAATATGATATGTTATTATTTCTTAAATTAATTTGTTTTGAATTAATAAATTTGTTAAGAATTTAACAAAAATAAAATATTAAATAGTGTCAAAATTGACATAAATGAGTTTTTAAAACAAATATTATATTATTAATTCATATTCTATTCTTAAAAATATAACGTTCAGCCAAAGAAATTATATAATTATATTTGTATCATTAATGGACCACTTTGGGATCACTTGGATGTATATAGTATGTTTATTAACTATATAATATAAAAATACAAAGTGACATGGTAAATGTCAAACTTATTAACTAAGAGTTAAAACAAAAAGATAAGGTTAATATAATAACACATAGTTGTCTAAGATCTATTGGTTGAAAGGATTTAGACCCATACACACCTTATAATTCTAATATTCTACTTTTGAGCCATTAGAAATCTAATATGAATTTATTATAAATTATGTCTTTACGTTTTTCTTGAAGAGCCCCTCCTCCCCCTTATAAAAGGACACCACTTCTAACCAATTCTTCACACCTTAAAAGCCTTTTGGTTCAGCCGAACCATAACCAATTATTCTCTAAACATCTCTCACATCAACCTAGATGCCTTAGTTTGATCATAAAGCCACCCTACAGAGCCCTTTTGATCAAATCAAAAGGAAGAACCCAAAGAAGAGGTGATGTTTTCACCACCCTCTTTCAAGTTCCTTTCTTCTTCAACTTGATCTTTCTTTGTTATTTGCATTAAAAAATAATAAATCCAGTATCTTATATATACTATGATGTTATATATAAATATCATACAACCATATTCAGTATTATATCAATCCTTTATAACACATGTCACCATACGTGTGTACGTACGGCCTACCGTCTCCACGTCGTGGTGTAATTATTATTCAATAAATTATTATTTGGATGGATATAATAATGATGTGTAATTCATGAAAATAAAAAATATAACATTATAATGATTCTTTATATATTATATACCATCCAATTATATATTATTTTAATATCAAAAGAATGATATTATCGCTCGTGCGTACGTACAGACTACCGTCTCCACGAACGCGATGAGATTCATTCTCCATCGTATCCATTCAAGTATAATTCTCATTTGAGGATTAAAAAAATGTTTAAGGACTTGATATCATTCTGGATATGAATAATATAAAACCTATCCATAACAAACACGGCTTATGTAACAAAACATATAAAATAAAACTAGTAAGTTAACACCCGAAATGACGATAATACGAAGATATTATTAACAAAACAATATTAAAAGATCATATATGATATCATATTAATTAATATGATTATTGTATAATTTAATAAAAATTATTTCACCATTATACAGGAGGTTATCTACTGGGACCTCTTTATCATCCATATCCATGTTTCTTAAAAATGTATTTCAAAACATTCTTACTATTTTAAAGAATACAGGTTAAAGTCATTTATACCCTTGTTTGATTTTTTGTAAGAAGATTATAAAGCAATCTTTACGTCATTTTCCAGACAAGATCCTTTTTATCCTTTTCGACAAAATTAAGGTAAGAATGTCTTTTTAACTTATTCGGCGGTTGCAGCTATTTTCCACCATTGTAAAATCTTCTAAGCTTACCTTACAAGATTATAAGAATATTTTAAATGTAAATGTTTTATTTTATAATTATGTGACTTTTAAATGATTTCAAAAAAAGAGATATTTCTCTCAAATAGTTTTGATTTCATCTATGTCAACATACTTTGATGGATTTTAAGCTTATTTAAAGTTTATTTATTATGATACTAAACTTCCATATTTTATTGAAGGTTTTGTGATAAGTTTTACTGTGGATGTGTTATTTTTACACAATTCATGGTTTATGGAGAAATTATTTACATTTCGTATGCTAGTTTTAATACGAATGTTTACGTTATGTTTAAACCTGTTCATATGAGGAATGCATTGGACATAGTAAGTGACAGGTGGAGCCCGCTATAGCTCCTCAATACATCGGTAGGTCTCATGAGACAAACTAGTGTCTTGGAACGAGGACTTGACAAAATCTTATTTTTAGTATTGGAACGAGGCCTTGGCTACATGGTTATGATAGTCTGGCATTATGCATTACATCATTATGAAAGTGGTTATTGATATTGCATGTGATTATTTGACTAGTAGAATATCCATGTGAATAAGTAAATGGAATTATTTCAATTTTTTTCCATATTATGCTGATGTTCAAGTTTAAAAGGATTTTGTTTTTATATAAATTGCCTTAAATGATTATTCTTATTTATGAAATCTTCCGCTATATTGTTATCCTTACTGAGAATCTGAGCTCACTCCTTACTATGTTTTATTTTTTCCAAGATGTGAAGAAGTATTTTATGACTGACCTGCAGAGATAGTATGAAGGGGATATGTGTGTGGAATATGGACACTATGTTATTGTAGTTTTTCACTTTATGATGTAATGTAAGACTTATTAATGTATCTAGTTATTCCAAGGCTACTAAACTAATCGGTCTTTCGAGACTTGATCTTTTGTGACCATGTCAATGTTATATAATAATGCACCGACTCTGGGTAACTGGGATCAGGGTGTTACACCATCAGTTCAATATATAACACTATGAAATGAATTAATATATAATAAATATTTAATTAATTTATTAATAATTATAAATTCTTTTGTGAAAATTAAAATGAATCATAATTCTAGGAAACTCGTGTCCATGGGTAAAAACTCGTATTTCGAGAAAAAAATGTGTGCTTAAAAAACTTAACCAATTTCTTATATCAGGGTAAAAAATCATTTTAACTCCCATGAGTATTCTTAAGTAAAAGAAATAAAATTTATACTCAATTTCATGATTTGCAAAAACAATAGTCATTTCAACCTCTGTTGACGCTCCTTTCGTCACAGAATCTAAAGATCGGAAAAGGGAATATCTGAGCTCAAAGTGATTCATCCTTTGAAGAAAAACATAAAAAAATCAACAAAGGAAGGAAGAAAGGATCAACAGAAACCTCACCGCGCAAGTTATCTAACTATCGCGCAAGTGTACTTGCGCGGCGACCTTGGTCGCGCAAGTGACTTGCGCGACCTAAGTGGTAACCGCCCGGTAACCACCCTGGGTCTTCTCCTGCCTATAAATAGACCCTGTGGGCCCCTCATTCGAGAGGATCTTTTTCCAGAAACTCGGATTGAAGCTCTCGACGCCCAAGTCTCTTCTCAAATCTTCTGGAACACTTCTAAGGTAATTTCTTACCTAGAATGGAAGATCTAAAGAGAAGAAAGAAGGCCTAAGTGTTGAAACTTATCAACACTTGCGCGCCGACTTATTTCCTTCAATATAACTTGCGCGTACCTTTTCTGGAATAACCTCAAGAGGATTCTAAAGGGTTTAAAAAAGAGTCGCTCAAATATTTCAATGCTGGTTGAAAATCGCGCAAGTACACCATGTGTCGCGCAGGTATACCTGCGCGACCAAAACTTGCGCGCCCACGGAAGACTTGCGCGCCTTTCAAGACTTGCGTGCCCCTACCTTTTTGGGTGCCCATCTTGCCCATTTTACCCCTCTTAAGCCATTACACCTTTCCTTTTCAAGATTCAGTCTTCAAGACACTCTTCAGATCCATTTATGGCATGATTTCTTGATTTGACTTCCTTATCTGAAAGGAATTCTGTGGAATATCTCTCAAAACCTAGTGATTTAAATATCCTTATGTCACTAAATATAGAGATTTCATTCATTCATCCTCATCCTTTAAGATGAGAGAATCCTTAACTTGGGCATCCTCCTCAGGAGTAAGCCCCAATCATAATCCTTTAACTTGGGCATCCTCCTCAGGAGTAAGCCCCAATTTCAAATCTGGGCCTCCTTTTTTAGGAGTAAGCCCCAAATTCTTAAAGTTCCCAAACTTGGGCATCCTCCTCAGGAGTAAGCCCCAAACCTTAATTCCTTTAACTTGGGCATCCTCCTCAGGAGTAAGCCCCAACCTAAAATATGGGCATCCTCCTCAGGAGTAAGCCCCAAACATTAATCCCTAACCTGGGTCTCCTTTTTAGGAATAAGACTCAGTCATAACCTGGGCCTCCTTTTCTAGGAGTAAGTCCCAGTCATAATCTTGGGCATCCTTCTTAGGAGTAAGCCCCAAGTCCCCTAACCTGGGTCTCCCTTTTAGGAATAAGACTCAGTCATAACCTGGCCCTCCTTTTTTAGGAGTAAGTCCCAGTCATAATCTTGGGTTTCCTTTTTCAGGAGTAAACCCCAAGCCCCCTTAAATTTCTCTTAACCAGTCCTAATTTACCCTTGATTTGGGTTTCCTTTTCAGGAGTAAAACCCAATCATAAGTCCCCTCCTAACGTGGGCATCCTCCTTAGGAGTAAGCCCCAAGATTAGAGTATTCAAATCTCCATAAAGCACATATACCTTTATAGACCCTGTTCCTGGATTTTCTCCCTAAAAGTGAATCCTAAACCTTCATCTATCTGGGCAGTCATACATACCTAAGCCCCAAACAATTTCTTATGATTGCATCTTTCATGGTACAATTGTCTAATTTTTACCAATACCTCTTGTTTCTCACACCGAGCATGACTCACGTGAGCTTAGAGTGTAAAAGTAATTATGACATTCTTCTTTGAGCCATCAATCATAAACATCATACTCCATCACTCGAACTACGTGGGTTCTGATTCCTTTTCCAAAACAAAGGATACGTAGGTAGCCCATTTATGGGTTCGATCCCAACTTTGAAATAATCCCTGTCCTTCTGAATGACAATAAACTTCAAGTGCCCCACTGAGTGGCTTTAAAACCAGCCTGGTCATCATAATGACCAAGAGACTTTTATATAAATGTTTTGAAGGATACCATTGACCAAGAATCTCTAAACAGATATAGATGATTCTATATTGATGAAGAACCTCGAATACATATAAAAGATTCTCTAAATTTCTTGCATATTTAATCATTGATTGTTAAAACTAAAGGAAAGCACATTTTATACTTGGTAATGTAATAAGGATTCACGAACATAACTTAAATCTATAAAGAGAGTCCCGGAGTAGTCAATAATTCCCCTCAAAAAGGTGTGATGAGTCCGACCTCCCATCCTCTCGACCAATGCAAATTCCTAAGCCTCATCAGTCCACAAGCTAATGAGCGCCTACCTTTGGAAAGTGGGTCCAAACGGATGTGGAATCATTGGATGTTTCCGGTTCTACGAACAAACCCTCTAGAAACCGATCGGAACGTTTGAATCTCCCGTCCAGGAGGTCATCCCCTAAATCCATCGAGGAAACAAAAATGGTGAACCCGACGTGAATCCTTAACCAAGTTAAAGTGATGTTCTTCTTTTTTGTTAGGCCCCTTGGGCCAACAAAGCAATCATTGACATGTGCTCATCCAAAAGATGCAGTGGCCGGATTCATCTTGATTATGTCTGTTATATGGAACAGGCACTCTTTTCTCAAGATCTTCTGCAAAATGGCTTTCCTTAAATTCACCCCTGTGAATACTGCTCCTGTAAACACCTCTACTGTGAGGTCTGCTGCTATGAAAACCAATGCTGTTACTCCTGCTGGAACGTCGTCCGCTCGGAGGATGACATCACCAACTCAGCGTCTTCAACGCTGGGTTTCTAATGCACTGGTTAAGGAGTACCGTCACAATGGTACTATCCCAACTCTGGAGGCCGCTCGTCAAGCCCTCCAAGTTAACAACTCTACCTGGTCGTCTGGACAACGGCGGCCAGCGATCAAGAAGCAGGCGGTGCTGACTACCGTTTCCAACCGTTTCGGGTCGTTATCCCCAGAATGCAATTTCCATTCACTCCCTTACTCTGAGGAAGTGAATGAGCAGGTCCCGCAGGACCTTAATTCAAAAAGACAGGAGTCCTTCTCAAGGGCTCCCATCAACAATCGCTGCCAGACTCGTGCGGTAGTGCGCCCTCAACATGATGAGGGTACCGACTCCAGGCATTCAGCTCAGGTTCCTCGAACCCGAGCAGGCAAGATGAACCGCCAGAGACGGAATCCGGTTAAAAATAGGCAGGTTGTCATCCATGCCATCTCCAGAGAAGTCCACCAACCTAACTTGGTGGAAAACAACGAGCAGGCACACACACCTGCCCGTTTTAATTCCGCTGTCCAGCAGACTCGTCTGGCAGCATCAAGCAAATCCTGCCAGGCAATTCCGGCGGAGTACTGTAGGCAGGCACATACACCTGCTTATACATCACCAGTTAGTCAGCAGTCTCGTCTGACTACATATGATGGATCTCGTCAACCACGCTTGGCAAAGTGTAATCAGCAGGCACATACACCTGCTAATACTAATCAAGACTACCAACAGTATCGCTTGGTAGCGCACGGAGAAGTCAGTCGGAAAGTCCCAACGACAAACAGGAGGCAGACTCAACTCTCTGCCTCCACACTTGAGTACTGTCAGGATTCACTGATAGGAAAAGGAGGACAGGAGCAGGCACATACACCTACTCCAAGCCCGGAATGGATGTATATCCCCATTCCGGCGGCTGAAGTCACCAAACATATTTTGTCAATGGTGAAAGAGCAGAAGCAAATTCCTGCTCATATTCTGGATGCTTGCCAGGATATCATAACAGCTTCAGCATCATCACAGGGACAGACACATAAATCTATCCCTAGCAGTGGAGTGACACATCAACGATTGACTCAGGAACAGACACACACATCTGTTCCAGTCCAAGAGGTTTATGGGGCATACTCCCCCATATCAAACGGACAATCAAGTCAGGCACAAACACATGATTTGAGTGGAGATCGTCAGCCTAACCTGACCATCTTTCCTGATCAGGAACATACACCTTCTCAGAGTAACCACTTTCTTCAAAAAGTGGTTTCTAAAGTGAGTAAGAAGGCATCTAAGAAAAATATCCACCCAGCATAGTCAGGAGATCAAAGGCCAATCTGCAACAAGGCCTTGCTCGATGCTGGAGTTCTTGAGGCCCTCAGACATTTATCTGTCGGAATTCAAGATTCTACTCCCTCAGTTCTCAATAACGAGAACATTAATTTTGAAGGTCTTCAACAGACACTTCCTCATGAAGGCTTGCTTCATGAAAGTTCGGCCAATCTTGAAGTTTCTTCTTCAGATGAGAGCCACAGGAACCCTCTGTGTGGTCATAAGACCAAGGATCAAGAGATTTCATCTTTTGCTGTAACCCATCATGACGGTCCTCCTCATGGTGATGAACTTCGCTGCGAAAGTCCTCTCCACAGTAGTGATTCACGTTGTCTCGAAAATTCTTCAGAAGGCAATGTAGTGACGAGAAAGCCCTCCTATCTCGAGGCACTTGCAAATGTAAAACCAGTCATGTCTGATGCTTTACTATCGGCAGGTGAAACTCTTTCTCCGTCAGAAGATTGCCTGGGGTTCAGGTTATTCTCCGAACCATCCCTGGGTCATTCATCTTCCAGCATGAATAGTGATATCTCTACCAATCTTGTTGAATCCGATGAAGCAACAAGGAAACACCAACTCTAGTCCAAACAGGTAGAAGAATCTTCATTTAATGATAAAGAGGAAATGCTGAACATGAGGAAAAAACAGGCAAAAGGTGAAGTACCAGTCATGTTTTGGCCTTTGGCTAACTCCCAGTACGACATTCCAAAGATGTTGACGGATGATGGAATCCATGATATTCGTCTCAACATATGGAAAACTCTTTGTCAATTAAAGAAGAAGGTATTATCTTAAGATGAATATGAAAATCATCTTAAGATAATAGAAGGGCTACAACGTCAGATTGATTTGGCATCTCTATCAGTCTCTCGGTATCCGAAGGCTGAAAAGCAACAGAGAACCCTTCAACGTTCATGCCTTGGCGCACTAAGAAAATTGCGTCAGTTAATTGTCAATGCTCCATCTGATGTTCATATCAGAGGATGGGGTGTTCACGGAGAACTACATTTCACAGTGCTTTCCAATCAGCAAAGCCCGCCGAAAATGGTCTCATGCAATGTTATTGCCCATGGCCGGCCACAGTCAATGGACTTTGTTCATAATCAAAAGCTTGCTCAAGAACAGGCTTCAACTAGTTCCTCTCAAAATAAAGTATATAGAGAACAAGTTGTTGAATTGCTCCTACATCAAGCAGGCGAGAATATTGCACAAGCCTCTCATCTGGAGAAAACACGTCATCAAATGACAGAAGTTTCGGAAATCATCCAATGATCTGTTGAACTAGGTGATAAAAGTGGATACAGGTTAATGCATCCAGCTAATTTCCGAACTAATATTCGCAAGATCAAGATAGATTTTAAGAAGATCTCAGACATAGCATGTCAAGAGACACCCCAGCTTGCCAGACTGGGGACTTCTCTAACCCAACCCTCAGAGTCAACAAATGGGATTCGAGGAGTTGAGTGGAAGTAGCAGGAACATCCCCAGTCCACCGGACTGGGGACTTTTTCAAATCCTCAATCCCTCCCTCAGAGAAAGTCATTATTCTCTCGATTAGGGAATAAGCCTCAAGAGGAACGAAGAGCCAAGCTATCAGGAGATTCTCTCCAAGTGATGGTTCTCCAAGAAGTTCCTGAGGGATCAAGTCAACGGAATTCCATGTCTCATCATGTACATAGAAGAATACAATATCACAGAAATGCTGATAGAAAGGATTCCAAGCAATATGCATCCATTAATGTCATCAATGTCGTTGCTGCTGATTCACCAGATGAGGCTCAATCATAGGGATCAGACGAAGAGGTTCCTTCTCAAGAAGTTGCGCACACAGACTTAAATGAAGAAGGTGTGCGCACGCGTAATCAAAGGCTTACCCAAAATCTGGGTATTCCTTCAAGTAACCCACTTCCCCCTCTCCGAAAAGGATCCAATAAGGGGAAAGGAAAGAATCAGGTTACTTCTCACCCTTCCTCTGAAGGAGGTCAATCGCTCTCATTAGAGCAAAGGTTTGCACAACAGGAGGAAGAAATGAAAGAATTAAGAAGGTTGAATGCAGAACTACTTCAAAGTAGTCTTCTTCTTAAGAATGCTGAAGTCCGACAGCCGAAGGAATTTGTTGTAACTACTGAGATGGATCAGGAATATCCTCTTTTATCAGTACACCCTCAGAGGTCTAATCCTACGGGTCAAACGCAACAACGGTTGGCAGCACTACCATCAGTTGCAGCACCAACCACCACGTCTGTCCAAGCTCCATTTATTGCACCTACTCAAAACCAAGTTCAACCTGATGTTTCTCAAAAGTTAATAACTACTATTGAGCCATTAACAGCTCGGTTAGAAACTATGGAAGGAAAACAGGTGCAAGTTCAACATGAAAAGAAAGTTTACCATGAATGGGTAGATTCAATTTCTCCTCTATCTAGTTTTGGAAACCCTGTTTTCCCTACTTTCAATGGATCAGGCGACCCTGAACAACATTTGACGCATTACGTGTCTTGTTGTGATCCTATGATGGGAACTCCAGAGCAGCAAGAAGCAGTGAAACTCAGATGCTTCGTGCGAACCTTTCAAGGACCAGCTTTTGTCTGGTATACAAGCTTGCAATCCCGGTCAGTCATCGGATGGGAGGATCTTCGTTAAAAATTCCTTCTTCAGTTTAGCTCAACTTTTCCAAAAATGACAGTTTTCGATCTTACAAACTGCAAGCAAAGGGAAAATGAAAGAGTCTCTGATTTCATTGCTCATTGGAAGGGATTAACGTATTCCTTGAGTTTAGCACTCCCTCAGGAGGAATTTTTGCCAATCTGTGTGGCAAATTTGCATGACGAATTACGCACGCCATTGATCCCTGTGAAATACACAAGAGGGTTTCGAGACCTTACTTCAATCTCTCAGCATATTGAAGATTCCCTTATACAGGCTAAGGTTAAATCTCATATAATTCCATCATCTCCAGGAAGAAGAATGGGTAAAGCAGAAACTGCTACAGTTATGCTTAAACAAGCACCTGTACCTATATCTACTTCAAAACATTCATCTTCTCGAAGGAATCCACCTCCAGAACGCCAACAACAAAGGCCGTTTCGTCCAAATGATCAAAGAGATCAACGACGAAAACAATTTGAGGATATGAAGAGTAAAACATACTCTTTCCGAAGTGAGCAAGTTCCTGGTTACTTCATTTCATCTCTGGAAAATAATTTGGTTCAATTACCAGTGCCGAAGAGGCCAAACAAGGAAGGAGATGAAGACCGTCCCAATTATTGTCCCTTTCATCAAATGTTGGGGCATCCCATCCAGGAGTGTTTTGTCTTTAAAGACCTCCTGCAAAAGATGGTCGACTTGGGACAAGTCAAATTGAAGGGTTCTTCAGCTCATGTAGCGTGTATTACCGCTACAGATCCAGAGGAAGGAGGCGAGTGGCAGGAAGTCAAAAGCAAAACTGTGAAAAAAATATGATGATTGGATGGTCAGAAAGACAATCAATCAGACCCATTACATTTTGCGAACACAATTGAAGAATCCAATTGTGTCTCCTACAAAAGCTGCAGTAAAGCCTCCATCAAGAGACAAATCCTCAAAAGGGCAGCGCAATTCAAAGAAGAAAGAGGAATCAGGAGAAGATGAGTATGTAGAAAAGCCTAAATTGTCTTTGACTCTGTAAGATTTCATGCCATATACTTCAAAGCCAGGGGCACCGCCCCATCAAATGGCACAGCCTAAACATGCTAACCAGGCAGAGTCTTTATCAGACAAAGAGTTAATCTTTGGTTCTGTTAATATGATTCAATTAACAGATTCATATTCCAGTCTTGATGAGCCTGAATTCCCTGTATCAAATAATGGAATCCAAAGAGGTTCTAAAGGTTCAGGATATAGGGGAAGACGTGGCTCTTTCCAAAGCCACTACTCTAATTTTACCCCTACTAGCACTGTATATGCAGCAGAAACTCGTGGTAGAGCCCTTCAGCGAGCTCAAAAAGAACAAGCAAGTTCTTCTGCCAATGGCCAACTCAGTTTTGGCACAGTTCTTTTGGGAGACCAATTAAAGGTTCCATCTTCTTTATCTCAGCAAGTAAATGGATCTAATCAGTCTAATCTTCCAAAACCAAGGATGTTGCCAACTTCAATACAAGATGCATCAGCTTCCAAAGAATCTGCTTCCAAGGTACCTGCTAAACCGCATATTCCTATTGGGAAACGCAAACCTCTAGATCAAAAGTATGATATATTGAAACACTTGGCCCAAGTACCATCCAAGTTATCAATTTTGGATGCTTTGAATCTGTCAAAAGATCTTCGGGAAGCACTCATCAAAGCTTTGTCAAGTCCTCAGGAGTTTGAAGCTGAAATTGCAACAACTGAAATCTATCACATAGAGAATAATCATGCAGAATGCCATCCAGTGATATCTTTTACTGATAAAGATGAAGATGATGTTGTGCATGGGCACATAAAACCTTTGTACTTATCTGGAAAATTCAATGGTATAGATGTTCGAAGAACTTTCATTGACAATGGTTCAGGAGTCAACCTCATGCCCATTCCTACACTTCGTCGATTGGGCCTCACGGAATCTGATTTATCTCCTTCTACCAGGATGTTGCAAGGATATGATAAAAATGAACAAGAACCACTGGGAGAAGTTACACTCAGAACTCAGTTTGGAGATCTTGTTTCCAATTTGGATTTCATGATTGTTGATCAAGACTCAGCTTTCAATATCTTGCTTGGAAGACCCTGCCTACATCAGCATGCAGCTATTCTCTCATCATACCATCAATGTCTCAAATACTGTTTCGATGGTCAAGTTGGAACATTTTATGGTGACAAGGCCCCGTTCAAGACATGTGAGTCTCAATACATTGAGGCGGAATTTTATCACATGAAGGGAAGAGAAAAATCTACAATGAAGGAAATTACCAAAGTTAATGCTCCATATAGTTTGGAGAAAATTCCAATAAATCCATTTTCACATGTGAGTACAGATTATGTGTTACCTATCAGTCAAATTGAAAAAATAGGCCCAAATAAAAATACTCTTATGGAAAGATCCATAATGTCAATTACGGCAATCGAGCCAGACAACATGGGAGAAATTGGTAACTTACCAAGCAGTGATGAAAGCATAAGTGGTGACGTTTTCATTTCGTCTGCTGAAATCCAACAAGTCTATACATCGCTAATCAGGCCATAAGAAGTTATAGCAACACCAGAGGTGAATAATGATGTCGATTCTCAATCCATCATCCCCTCTTTATTTCCCAAAGAAGACCCTTTATCATCAATAGGGTCAGAAATGGAAGCTTCTTCTTTAAAATGTGAAAATTTTGACATCTCTTATGATCATGAGAATTTCGTTTTTTCATCTACTTTGCAAGTAGAAACGGAAGAAATAACACATGATGAATAGGAAGAGGAAGATCTTAGAGATGCTCCTCCAGCATTTGAAGAGGGTATCTCTACCACTGTGGATGAACTCAGAGAAGTAAATCTGGGTACAGAGAAAGATCCACGCCCCACTTTAATTAGTGCGGCCATGACCCTTGAAGGGAAAGAGATGTATATTTCTTTTCTGAAGAAAAATAAAGATATTTTTGCTTGGAATTATACAGAGATGGCTGGCCTTGATCCTGATGTTGCCACCCATCATTTGGGTTTTCCAAAAGAACTTCGTGGATTCAAGCAAGCCTTGAGAAGAACACACCCAACCTATGCTTCCAAAATTGAGGATGAAGTGGATAAGCTTATCAAATCTAACTTCATCAGAGAAGTTCAATATCCCAAGTGGTTGGCTAATATTGTCCCTGTAAAGAAGAAGAATGGACAAATTAGGGTTTGCATCGATTTCAGAGATCTTAATCGGTATTGTCCTAAAGATGATTTCTCAGTTCCGATTACAGAACTCTTAATTGATGCGATGGCTGGCTATGAAGTACTTTCTTTCATGGATGGATATTCTGGATATAATTAGATCTGAATGGCCCCAGAAGATGAGGAATATACAGCCTTCAGAGCTCCTCAAGGTGTGTTTTGTTACCGGGTGATGCCCTTTGGTTTAAAGAATGCAGGTGCAACATATCAACGCGACATGCATCGTATCTTCAAATATCATTTATGGAAGTTTGTTGAATGATATGTAGATGATTTGGTGGTTAAATCCAAACAACGTTCTAATCACTTGGCTGATTTGGAAGTCATATTCCACAAGCTTCGACAACATAATTTGAAGATGAACCCCTTAAAATGTTCTTTTGGGGTAACCTCAGGAAAATTCCTCGGCTTTGTTGTACGCCATCGTGGTATTGAAGTCGATCTTGAGAAGACCAAATCAATCCTTGGTATGTCACCTCCTCAGAATTTGAAAGAATTAAGAGGACTTCAAGGACACTTAGCCTATATTCGGCGTTTCATCGCCAATTTGGCAGGGAAAAGTTTACCCTTTTCCAAATTATTGAAGAAAGGAGTCACTTACCAGTGGAATGAAGAATGTCAAGAAGCATTTGATGTCCTCAAGAAATACCTCTTGAGTCCACCAGTAATCATGCCACCTGTTGAGGGTAGACCTCTTATCCTCTATGTGACAGCTTTAGAGCGATCATTGGGTGCCTTTCTCGCTCAAAAGAATGATGCTGGGAATGAAAATAGTCTCTACTATCTCAGTAGAACTATGCTTGAAGCAGAAACCCGGTATTCAAGTATTGAAAAGTGCTGCCTAGCATTAATCTTTGCAGTTCAGAAACTGAGACACTACCTGCAACATCATGAGGTCCAATTGGTATCGCGTAATAATCCGCTCAAATTCATCCTTAGTCGTCCAATGCTTACAGGACGTCTGGCAAGGTGGGCAGTTATTCTACAGCAGTTCTACATTCATTATGTGTATCAAAAGGCAATTATAGGCCAAGCTTTGGCTGATTTCCTGGCTGAACATCCTTCAGTGGAAGACACGTATTCAGATATCGAACTCCCTGATGAGGAATTTTTCTCTATTCAAGAGAGTCCTCAAACATGGGAAATGTATTTTGATGGTGCTTCTAGAAGTCCAACAGGGAAGAAAATGGAAAATCCTAAATTCAACAAAGTTGGTTTAGGAATTGTGCTCATTTCTCCAGATAAGGCAGTGTTACCTTATTCCTTTTTTTTGTGGGAAGGTGGTACCAATAATGAAGCTAAATACCAAGCTCTCATTACAGACTTGGAGTTAGCGCTTCAAGCACAAGTGCATCACTTAAAGGTGAAAGGTGATTCAGACCAGGTGATCAAACAAGTCAATGGGGATTATGCCATCAGAAAAGAAGAATTAATCCCTTTGTATGATTACGTCAGAGAGTTAATGTCGGAATTCCCTTCAGAACCGACATTTTCTTATGTCCCAAGATCACAAAATGCTCAAGCTGATGCACTGGCTAATATAGCCACAGCTTTAGCAGATCCAAATCGGGACGAGACAACCATCTGTATTGCCCACCGTCGTGCAATTTGACCTTATGTTCAAGTCAGAACAGAGGAAATTAATGAAATTAGTCCCATTCCAGAACCATATGGTCATACTACAGGATGGATGTCACCTATCAGGGAATACCTTCAAAATGGAACACTTCCACCTGATAGAGCCGAGAAAAAACAAATTCGGCGACGTGTGGTCAATTTTAATCTTTATGATAGCCCAAACCACCTCGAGAAAATTCTCTACAAACGTGGTTTTGATGGAGTTCTCTTCAGATTTATTGATGGTGAAGAGACAATGGCTATCATAAAAGAAGTGCATGCAGGAGTCTGTGGTGCCCACCAGTCTGGACATAGACTGTCTGATCAAATTCGAAGGCTTGGATACTTTTGGCCTTCAGTGATACAAGATTGTGTTAATTTCACAAAGAAGTGTCATTCTTGCCAAGTATATGCCAACTTCATTCATAAACCTCCAGAGTTGCTTCATACAGCTAAATACTCATGGCCATTTTCCACATGGGGAATGGATGTGGTGGGACCTTACCCTTCAGCTACGGCCAAGCAGTTTAAGTACATTCTTACTGCTACTGATTTCTTTTCCAAATGGGAAGAGGCAGTACCTCTCAAAGAAGTCAGTTCTAAATGCATTATTAGCTTCATCAAGTCTAACATCATTACTAGATTGGGTGTCCCTCATACCATATTGACGGACAACGGCACCAACTTCTGTTCTTCTGAGGTAAAGAAGTTGTATCAAGAATACAACATTAAGTCCTACCATTCATCTCGATATCATGCAGCGGCTAATGGCCAGATAGAGGCCTTCAACAAGACTATTTCAAATATACTGCAAAAGATGGTGGACAAAGATAAGAAGTCATGTCCTGATAAACTCTTTCATGCTTTATGGGCTTATCGGACTACCACTCGCAATGCAACGCGGTCAACTCCATATTCATTGGTATATGGAACAGAAGAAGTCTTTCCAATTGAAGTTCAATTTCCCTCACTCAGAATAGCCATTTGTGATCAGTTATCTACAGATTAGCAATCCCAAAAGCGGTTGAATGAATTGGAACAGTTAGATGAGAAAAGATTGTGCACTTTGAACCACATGGAAATCTATCAGAATCGAATAGCACGAGCTTTTAACAAAAAAGTTCGTCTTCATTAATTCATTCAGGGAGAATTGGTATTGGTTCTCAGAGCACAAATGATACCAGGAAAGATGCCTCCCAAGCTTGAACCAAAATGGGAAGGACCTTATTCAATACATAAGGTCTACTCCAATGGAGCATATTCTCTAATCTCAATGGATGGAGAACACATCACGACTCCAACTAATGCCAGATTTCTGAATAAGTATTTTGTATAAACACAAAATATTGTTCCCAGATCCAAAAACAATCACATTGGTTCATATTTTGTCCTACATGACACTAAACTATATTATGTCCTATCTACATGACGTTAAACTGTACAGAAGTTCCTATATTTTGTCCGAGATGACATTAAACTATATTTTGTCCGAGATGACATTAAACTATATTGTGTCCTAGCAACATGACATTAAACTGTGTGGCACTTCCAACATCCAGCATGACGATAAACTGTAAAAAGTCCCTAGAACTGATATCCTCGTATTGGTTCACCTTAGTCCTAGCTACATGACTTTAAACTGTACAACACCAGTTCGTCCTTGCTATATGACATTAAAACTATACAGCAATGGTCCAGTATGACTTTAAACTGAAACTTCGTCCCACATGACATTAAACTGTGAAAAAGTTCCATGAACCGTCCAGCATGAACTTAAACTGCATCATCCCTGGTCCATGTATATGACCATAAACTATTTGCAAATCCCTTATGTCCAGCAAGACGTTAAACTGTGACGTCCTAACTACATGACGCTAAACTGTATAAAAGTCCCTCACGTCCGGAAAGACGTTAAACTATATAATCTCAAAAGTCCAGTATGACATTAAACTGCACCATTCACGGTCCATGCATATGACCTTAAACTATTCGCACATTCGTTCGACATGACGTTAAAATGGTACACTTTTTGTCCTTACTGCATGACATTAAACTGCACAGTCCCCCTTTCGTCTAATATGACATTAAACTATTTTGTCTCCATCGTCCTAACTACATGACGCTAAACTGTATAGAAATTCCTTGATATGTCCTACATGACATTAAATTGTTATTTTGTCCCTGCTACATGACACTAAATTGTGCAGCACCAATAGTCCTAACTGCAAGACTTTAAACTGCATAGTCCCTTTTTTATGTCCTACATGACATTAAACTGTGCATCGTTAAGGCTGTTATTACCTCTTGTTTCTCACACCGAGTATGACTCACGTGAGCTTAGAGCGAACAGCAACCATAACACTCCCTTTGGGCCACTAACCATGTATAAGTCCCAACTATTTTTTTTATTTAGATCATTGTCCAAAAGAACAACTTGATCATTAATTCATTCTTTAATTGAACTACACGGACTTTGATCCTTGCCCTCTAGGCTGGGTATGTAGGCAACCTCCCAGGGTTCAAGCCCAAAAACAATCTCTTCACATCGGTTCACCACCTTCTCATATGATGTTGATTTTTGAAACCGCCCCTAGAATCAATATCTTTACATTGATTCACTTTCGTCCTTGTTATATGACGTTAAACTATACAACACTTTTGTCTGGTACGACAATAAACTACAATATTCTTTGATTTCCTCATTTGAGAAGGAACCATTATTGACATTGATTTTTTCAATCATGTTTCATTTCAAAAGACTACATGCATACATGGTAATGCCTAAACTTTTTATCTTAGGTTAAACCATCATTGCACTAAAGTCCCCTTTCACCCTTCACATGTACGAACCAAATTTGTACAAAGGGTAGTCCTAGAACTACGTGGACTTGATTCCCATCCTTATGGGATACGTAGGAACATTCGAGTATCCCTCGAATCCAGTCCCAAGTCTTTTAGGCCTAACCTCAAATTTCACTTTCACTCCCTTGGCTGAAAAGTCCTCATGAAAACACACACTGTGTATTCATTATTATGGTCCGAATTCTATGACCCTAAACTAAGATCACTCATTCTTTCGTCCTGCACAACGTTAAACTGAATTTCAAGAACTACGTATGGCTTGATTCTCATTCTTATGAGATACGTAGTGAAGTCCAAAATTTCAATTCAGGACCCAGCCACAACATGATTATGGTTATCATTGACCTACGTATCTCTATATACATTAGACAATACCCATCTTTATGTGTTATAATCCTAACCTTAAATATTTTCAGATCTTCATAACCCTTTTCATGACTTCTAGTCACAAAAATGTCAAACTTCTGAGAATTATTTTGCCTGACTATGAAGCACGTGCCCATAGGTGGCCTTGCATAAACAGTCCACATAAAAGACATGTCAGCCGAAAGATACTATTTATTTAACCATGCAGCCAATGCCCATAGGTGGCCCTGCATATTTCAACCCCCTAACGGGTTTTGTTAAATAATGGTAACATCATTCTTGGGCAGAATGCCTCTTTTGTCCTTATTTCTCTTAAATGACAGTTTGTAGGGATCCGCAAAAAAATAGCAATCCTTAACATATTTGTCCCATATCCTTTTTCATGATCTGAAAGTATTCAAGTCTATGGTTTATTCTTCTTCCCTACGTTTGGGTCAGACCTTCGTAGGAGTGATATTCATCCAGTTCTTCGATATTCTTGTTCGGAAATATCTTCTCCATATTCAAGTAGCTCTTTCCATACAACAAACTCTATACTTTAGAAAATTTGAATCTCCATAAACTTTCACTGGCTTTTAGCACTAGGAAAGTAAATTTCTGGGAGTTCTTTTGCCTGACTATGCAGCACGTGCCCATAGGTGGCCTTGCATAAACAGTCCACATAACAGACTTGTCAGCCGAAAGATACTATTATTTGACCATGCAGCCAATGCCCATAGGTGGCCCTGCATATTTCAACCCCCAAACGGGTTTTGTTAAATAATAGTAACTTCATTCTTGGAAACTACTTCTTCCAATGCCTTTTATCTCTTTTTCATATCATTCCTCAGATTCAAATATTCTTAAGCCATAGTTTACATTTTTTTTCTCTCATACTTGAGTTTCGTAATTTGTTTTCAGATAAATTGTCAAGGAATTGAATCAATTTTAATCCATTTCGGTCAAAGATATTTTGACCTTAAACATTAGCCCCTTTATGTCCAGCATGCATGACTTTAAACTGCCCACAAAAGACAAAGGAACTCTGAATAAAAGTCATGTTCCAGCTCACTAAATATACATTTATGTGTAATTTAGGTAATATTGAGCAATTAAAAAGTTCAAAGTTTGTAGGATTATTTGTAATAATCCTAGTAAAAATCAAACTATGCTTACTAGGCCCATTGGCTTAAGTAAATTTGAAGCAGGTAATGAAAGAATGTAGGTACAAATGATTGAAGACGAAAGTGTTTTTCAGTGATACACAGGAGATAGAAATACATCCACAGACTGGAGTCTCTTCTCTTTTTCAAGAATTACAGAAGATTGTCAACATAAGTCTTCATTTGATGTATAGCATCCTGAGACTTATCAGCAGTTACTTGAAGCTCGTGCACTTGACCAGCTTCACTTTTTTCAGCTTGCTGAAGTGCCTTCTTAGTATCTGTGATGGCTTTCATACCATTCATATGAGTTTCATCCAATGATTTATTAAGCTGATCAAGTTCCCCAGTAACAGCATCTAACTGTTGCTGGAGTTTCACCTGCTGGACGACCTTTTCTTTGATTTTTTGCTTCAGATCCTTCATCTTGGCAGCATAATCAGCTTCATCTTGGGATATCGCAGCCTCAAATTCGCCTATGTTGACTGAAAATTTCACTCTGGTCAAATCTTCGTAACTTTTCTGCACTTGATCCCTCCTGAAAATGATCTGTTTCACCGCAGCATGGATCTTTTCATACCCAAAACCACCAAGTCCCAGTATAACAAATTGGGATGACAATCGAGAAATTTTTGATGGTATCTCTTCTAAAGGAACCCCAGATATGATGTTCCATATGTTGTTCCATGCCTTACGTCGTGAAAATCTGAATGCTTTAAGCATCTCTGGATCTGATTCAATATCATCGTCATAAGGGGGTATGTAATCTGGAATTAGCGTGCTTAGGGAAGTGCCTTGTCCTGCTCTTTCCCCCTGACTTGTGCTTCTTCACTTTCAATTCCCGTTGGGGCAGAGGATGAGGCCTCATCTCCGGATCTAGTCATTGCAGTTGATGGTCCTGCATGATTAATTGAAAGGTTTAGTCAGCTTCAAAGGATAACAAAAGAATAGATTGTCTTGAGAATAAATTACAATCCCAAATATTTGTTATCCCATACCCAAGGGTGGTTCAGCAACCTGAGAAGACTTCTCCCCATCTTTCCCGGTTTCAACAGGATTTTCAAGATGGGTCTCAGTAGAGTTTATTGGATTTAGCTCTACTTGAGCTAATGTTTCTGCAATGATAGGGTTGACATCAGTGTCAACACCCTCTTCGGGCATTGGTAGTTCAGAGGCTTCTACGGAAGAAACTGCATATTATTTTCCATCACGGTTAGACGTATATTTTTTTAAAAAAAAAATTGGGCGAAGGGTAGCACTCACACCCAAGGTCTTCTAAATCATATGAAAACTTAGCATGATCATAAAATTCTTCAAAAGTCATTCCTTGATTCATCATTTCATCCAATGATACTTCAGAATCTTGATTAGTCTCACCAGTGGGAGCATTTGCTACATCTTCTTGCCGACTTATATCCTGCAATCCCTGACCCTGGACAACATCTTTAGTAGTAGGAGGGATACTGGGAATGGATGGTAGCTCTTCTCCAGGAGCAACCAATTCAGCCTGGGTCTGTGATTGTTCTACAGCACCCTCCACGACCATTGAAGGAGGTTCAGTCCCTTCCCTCAAGGGGGAAATTGAAGAAGCCCCTGCAATCCTCAGAAATATGAGTAACCATATGATTATGGGTATAAACTCATGATTGTTCGAAGGACTTACCACTGTTAATGAAACGTTTAGCTATGGATTTCCTCCTTCGTTGCCTTGGCTTCTTTTGTTTTTTCGGAGTATCAGTAGTCTCCCTTATTGGCACTTGGATTGGCGAATGGAAGACTATGTCCAGTGCCTCATTCATGGCCTGCTGGCCTGGAGATATCTCGCCTGGTTCGCGAGGAGAATCAGCAGCAGCCCCGATAGCAGTACCACCAGGGCTATATTGCGGCGAAGGAACCCTGGTCCCTTTCTTTGCAAGCTGCAAGATGAAGAAAATAACTTCCTTAAGTAACAAAGCTTCAACTGAAATCAAGTTTCAAAGAAAATAAGGAAAGAAAACTTACATCTTCAAGAGCCACGTAATCTTGCCATTCCTCATCTCCAGAACCATCAGCCCCCTCAGTGGCGCCACGATCAATCATTTCCTTCACCCGCCTGGTGATAGGAACCGAATCATCAGTGGTATATATGAGCATTTCCATCTCTCTGATGTAAGATCGCACTTCATTGGGGTTATCTTCGTATTGAAGGTTTTTAGAAGCTACAAGATTTCCTATTCCAGGAAGTTGTAGGCCCTCACACAAATCCAGCCAGGCGGTCTCAGTATCACAGTATAAGCTTTGCCATAGCTGAACAGCCTCTGATCTTAGATATAAAGGCTGTGAGGAAGGTCCTACAATTTTTGATTTTAATCTCTTCCCAGCTCCTGCAACTACAAATAGAGAATAAGAATGTAAGACTTATTACATTATAAAGTAGCAGTGATTGAAATTTCTACAATTAAATAACTCACCAGGAGTTGATGGAGTGGGTCTTTTAATTCTGGTCGGAGGATTATATCGGGCACGAAACCGCTTTGCTGTCGGTTGTGCCTCATCATCCCCATCGTGATAATCCGATGAATCAGTTCTAGAAGAGGAGTCTGTTGAACCTATTTCAGGTGGAGAAGCGTCACCTTCATGAGGAAGAGTTTCTTTCTCTACAGTCCTCTTCCTCTTTCCCACTTGATATACTGGGTGATTTAATATCCCTTTGGGGTATGATGCTATCCAGTGTTCGGCATAAAATGTAGTCAGATTATGTGCCGCTTTTTCAACTGGTAGATCAAATACTGACCCAGTCTTCTCTCTTGATGTCAGCAACCATAGTTGTCGAGCAACCACCAGATGTTTCTCTAACCTGACATGTACCGGAGGGGATACAACAATCTGTTGCAAACATTTGAATTGGCGTGCAAATCTATATGGAGCATAGGCCTCACATATGATTTCTCCATCAATCCTGGCTACTAACACGCCATCCCTGCAAGCTAGCATGTATGCCCTCAAATCCAAATGGGTTGTCCCATCATCAACAAACCGCCCAGATGCCGGACTTCCATAGGGAAAGAAGTTGAATTCCTTAAACATGATCAGTCTTACTTTCATGTCATAACCATTAACATCTAATGGAGCAATTCCAGAGAATGCTTGCACTGACGGTCTGAAAGAGCTTCCAGGAATTTGTAATCCACTCTGTACATTGTAAGTCCTGAAGTGAGTGGCGATCCATCCCCACAAAACCTGGAATGGTCCCACTATTCTTAAAGGAGATTTACCCTGTAAGACGTGAAGTAAACTCCTGTGAATCTTTGCTAAAATGGGGGTAGCTAACCCAACCATTTTTCCCTCAGCCAACTTTGCCGCTATGACGAAGGTCCCTGGCCTAACGCCTCCCTTCGAATCCCTGACCGGCAAGAGATAAACACTGAGCCACATTGCCAAGAAACCCGCCAGACGAGTTTTCTTTGGAATTCGTTGATTCACTTCATATCCCCACTTTTCAAACTCTCCTGCTTCTAGAGTTGGCCAGAATGTGCCAGGAGCTCCTCTCTTCTCAGGTTTTGGACAAGTGGTAGGACGTCTGGGCCTGGTATCCTTGGATTTCTTTTTCTTGGATCCTTTTTCTTTTGGCTCCATCCTTTTCTTCTCAGTAATAAACACATTCATCCATTCTTCTGGATGAATATCTTTTCTAAAATGAGTTAATGAGGTATCTGAACTCTTGAGCCTGTGGAAGATTTTAAATAATTCTCGAGCTAAAGCAGGAGTCTTCTCTGAATCATTCCAAGTCACCTTGGGAGGAATGAATTCATCATACATATCACCCAAGATTGGAGCTCCTGAAATCTTGTGGACATCCCACAAACTGATACCTACTTCTCCATGAGTCAAATGGAAAGAATTAGTTGCTGGGCTCCAGTGGCTGAGTATCTCTGGCACGAAGTTATCATTTCTGTAAACATATGTTTGCCCAACCCAAACAGCCTCATATATTGCAGCTCTCTTCAGGTCCTTGATAAATTTTGCGCAAGTCTGTCGCACCCAGTATACCCACATCCAAGTTGGCTTCACACCTCCCACATGATGGAAATCCCAACATTTCTTCCAGCCTTTGGATTAATCCATCTGAGCATTTTGGAAGATTGAAGGATGACAATGTGGTTGAAGCTCAGGTGTATGATCTTTCAGATCTGGTGTGCAAGGGCTATGATGCATCACATAATCCTTCTCCACTGTTCCAGCAGTTAGAAATGATCCTCCACCTGAGATATTTGCTGAAGCAAAATTGGTATAATTCTGAAACCACGAAAATGGAAGATATTTCTTTACTTCTGGAATAATGACTTCTTGTAGAAGACCATAGCCATAAAAAGGTAGATAAGTGCAGTGAGGAAAGTTGTGATGATATTTCTTCAGATACTTAGCCAAATCTGGAAGAGTACTATATTTGATAGTATAGTAATCAGGGCCAATGATGTCCATCATATCATCTATCCGCTTGCTAGCCAGTTCATCAATTAATCCAGGTCTATGAGCAATTGAATCTGCACAGGAGTTGAATAAATGGGTTTTTTTTTCATAAAATTTGTGAAAGAATTTGGAAAAAATGGCTAAGGCATTAAGGCGCGCAAGTATGGAGATGTCGCGCAAGTGATACATTTTCCGCGCAAGTTTTTGTCGCGCAAGTATTACCGCGCAAGCCCTATTACCTTGAGAGTAGCGCGGTAGCGAGGAAACAGTGAAAAAAGAGACTTGCGCGGCGAGGAAGACTTGCGCGGAGAGAGCTCGAGAACTTCGGGATCAGGTGTTATCCACGACCGAAAATGGTGTATTTATAGGCCAGGAGGCCTATCTGCGCGCCGAACTCAGAGCGCTTAAGGCCTACGTGACGAAAACTTGCACGCCGCCCTCTGTGCACTGAAGACTTGCGCGCCTCCCTTTTCCTTTGGAAGAATTCGATTTCCTCAGAGTCCGATCCTCTTTTCTCTCCGGATCCAACTCTGAGGGGGGACTTTTGTTGACTCTCCTTTCGTCACAGAATCTAAAGATCGGAAAAGGGAATATCCGAGCTCAAAGTGATTCATCCTTTGAAGAAAAACATAAAAAATCAACAAAGGAAGGAAGAAAGGATCAACATAAACCTCACCGCGCAAGTTATCTAACTATCGCACAAGTGTACTTGCGCGGCGACCTTGGTCGCGCAAGTGACTTGCGCGACCTAAGTGGTAACCGCCCTGGGTATTCTCCTGCCTATAAATAGACCCTGTGCGCCCCCCATTCGAGAGGATCTTTTTCCAGAAACTCGGATTGAAGCTCTCGACGCCCAAGTCTCTTCTCAAAGCTTCCAGAACACTTCTAAGGTAATTTCTTACCTAGAATGGAAGATCTAAAGAGAAGAAAGAAGGCCTAAGTGTTGAAACTTATCAACACTTGCGCGCCGACTTATTTCCTTCAATATAACTTGCGCGTCCCTTTTCTGGAAAAACCTCAAGAGGATTCTAAAGGGTTTAAAAAAGAGTCACTCAAATATTTCAATGCTGGTTGAAAATCGCGCAAGTACACCATGTGTCACGCAGGTATACCTGCGCGACCAAAACGTGTGCACCCACGGAAGACTTGCGCGCCTTTCAAGACTTGCGCACCCCTACCTTTTTGGGTGCCCATCATTCCCATTTTACCCCTCTTAAGCCATTACACCTTTCCTTTTCAAGATTCATTCTTCAAGACACTCTTCAAAGCCATTTATGGCATGATTTTTTGATTTGACTTCCTTATCTGAAAGGAATTCTGTGGAATATCTCTCAAAACCTAGTGATTTAAATATCCTTATGTCACTAAATATAGAGAGTTCATTCATTCAACCTCATCCTTTAAGATGAGAGAATCCTTAACTTGGGCATCCTCCTCAGGAGTAAGCCCCAATCATAATCCTTTAACTTGGGCATCCTCCTCAGGAGTAAGCCCCAATTTCAAATTTGGGCATCCTTCTTTAGGAGTAAGCCCCAAATTCTTAAAGTTCCAAAACTTGGGCATCCTCCTCAGGAGTAAGCCCCAAACCTTAATTCCTTTAACTTGGGCATCCTCCTCAGGAGTAAGCCCCAACCTAAAATATGGGCATCCTCCTCAGGAGTAATCCCCAAACCTTAATCCCTAACCTGGGTCTCCTTTTTAGGAATAAGACTCAGTCATAACCTGGGCCTCCTTTTTTAGGAGTAAGTCCCAGTCATAATCTTGGGCATCCTTCTTAGGAGTAATCCCCAGGTCCCCTAACCTGGGTCTCCCTTTTAGGAATAAGACTCAGTCATAACCTGAGCCTCCTTTTTTAGGAGTAAGTCCCAGTCATAATCTTGGGTTTCCTTTTTCAGGAGTAAACCCCAAGCCCCCTTAAATTTCTCTTAACCAGTCCTAATTTACCCTTGATTTGGGTTTCCTTTTCAGGATTAAAACCCAATCATAAGTCCCCTCCTAACTTGGGCATCCTCCTTAAGAGTAAGCCCCAAGATTAGAGTATTCAAATCTCCATAAAGCACATATACCTTTATGGACCATGTTCCTGGATTTTCTCCCTAAAAGTGAATCCTAAAACTTCATCTATCTGTGCAGTCATACATACCTAAGCCCCAAACAATTTCTTATGATTGCATCTTTCATGGAACAATTGTCTAATTTTTACCAATACCTCTTGTTTCTCACACCGAGCATGACTCACGTGAGCTTATAGTGTAAAAGTAATTATGACATTCTTCTTTGAGCCATCAATCATAAACATCATACTGCATCACTCGAACTACGTGGGTTCTGATTCCTTTTCCAAAACAAAGGATACGTAGGTATCCCATTTATGGGTTCGATCCCAACTTTGAAATAATCCATGTACTTCTGAATGACGATAAACTTCAAGTGCCCCACTGAGTGGCTTTAAAACCAGCCTGGTCATCATAATGACCAAGAGACTTTTATATAAATGTTTTGAATGATACCATTGACCAAGAATCTCTAAACAGATATAGATGATTCTCTATTGATGAAGAACCTCGAATACATATAAAATATTCTCTAAATTTCTTGCATATTTAATCATTGATTGTTAAAACTAAAGGAAAGCACATTTTATACTTGGTAATGTAATAAGGATTCACGAACATAACTTAAATCTATAAAGAGAGTCCCGGAGTAGACAATAATTCCCCTTAAAAAGGTGTGATGATTCCGACCTCCCATCCTCTCGACCAATGCAAATTCCTAAGCCTCATAAGTCCACAAGCTAATGAGCGCCTACCTTTGGAAAGTGGGTCCAAACGGATGTGGAATCATTGGATGTTTCCAGTTCTACGAACAAACCCGCTAGAAACCGATCGGAACGTTTGAATCTCCCGTCCAGGAGGTCATCCCCGAAATCCGTCGAGGAAACAACCTCTCAAATATAACATTTCAAAAACAGAATAAGAATTTATGGAAAACCACAATCCATGCTCTCATAAAAATTTTATTCACAACTACACTATATAGGCAGTCTATCAAACAGTCTTAAAACATATACTAATATACCAACAAGGGACACATTCAATAGAAACGATATAACACTCCCCACCATAAGAGTATCCTTATCATCACTCTAAAACAAAACACTGAGATCCATAGATAATACTCCATCAAACTGGGAATAAAATGGCATGTAGAACCATAACCATCACCTTAATGTGTGCCAAACTATAACATCAAATCATTACACATTTCGACTTTCTGAGAATTGTTCCCATGGAAAAGAATAATTTCAACTCATAATGAGCATCACCACACAAAAATTTCAAATTTTGTAATACCAATGATTTTTATTACCTTATACTTATTCAATATTTTAACCTCTACAAGTTTCATAATTGTGTGTGTGTTTCTCCTTTCATTCCATGCTCTATGTATTGTCATTTCTTTTCTTGTATTGGACTAGAAAAGTTAATCAACATCCCTCGATCAAATTTTGATGTCACCTATACCATAAAGGGACATTAATAATTTCATGAACACACTAGGGAAACCATTAATTCATAAATTATTTTAAACCACTGATCCTAGGCTCCTACACCACAAATAACAGATTAACAATTTAAACAAAACTTTTCACAACTGGAACATATCTGTAATATAAATTCTAGAAAAGTGGGTTTAAAATCAGATACTATCCCATTAAATACATGAAACATGATCCCATGAGTATTAAATTACTAAAAAAACCGAAAATCCTACAGGGTATGTATGTATCCTTATCCTAGAATCTCTCTTAGAACACCTGTTTAAGATCTTGAAATAAGGTCATACCATGATTTATTCCTTGAGTGACTTTCAGAATTCATCATATGAGACACAAAGTGATTCTTCTCAGTATAAAGTATTTCAACCTTATAAAAACTTTTATCCCTAAACTTCTATAGTTCTAGTCATAATAATTTACTAACTCTCTACCAAAATTACTAAAATCATAATTGTTGGCTAAAACGGTCAGACACCCAAACTATTCTTCCTATAACAGTTAGACTTCATTGCCAGGAACCCTAGAAGCATCCTCATAACCCAAAAGAATCAATATTATTATATATAAAAACACGATAAACTAACACAAATTGGTCTCAACACGTGAAAAGAGCTACACTATCTTCCCTTATATGCAACTATAATTCTAGGCCAATCCCTCCTGTAGTATTTCATCGATCAAAGTAAATTATGAATCACAAGGGGACGAGTAACAACTTATTTTTAACTATGTTATTTTTTTCAATGTATCGATATGTTTATGTCAATAAATTCTCTTAATAATTTTCCTTCAGGTTGTTAGTTGATATGATTTCCATAATGAAGTTGGCTAATGATGTTATTTATAGAAGATGCATGATCATTATAACATTTCTAATTAATGAATATATTGAGGTTCAATTAAATATTAGATATTGGAAAACTATTAAATTTTTTTCATTCCATGAGTATTTTTTAATGATCCTAGAAAACATCAAACACGCCTACAAACTTTGAGAAAAATCCAATATGAATTATAAAAGAATAATTTTGAGTTTATCTGATGGAATTTGTTACAAGAAGATTTAGCTAGGACATCAAACACACAAATGAGTAAATAAATTAAACTGTACAATAATTAGTGATTTTTTATAATGTATGATAATGTTTAGTTTATGAAAATTAGATAGAACTTTAATAAAATTATTCATAATTTAAATGAATTGAAAATTTAAGAAAGGAATTACTAATGAAAACATAATAAAATTTGTACGAATAATTTCTTTCTGAATATGTTAATATTTGAACAAAGGGGGTGTTTGTACCACCTGAAAAAGTTCTTCTAGAAAATAATTTTAAAAAAATAATTTTTTCATGTTTACACAAAAAGAAATTTATAGAGGACATTTTCACAATGTAATTAAACAAATAAAATGTATTAGAAAAAACTAATCAGAAAAAGAATTAATAACTTTTTATTGTTTTGTAAATTTATTAGAAAGAAGAAGAAATAGATTTCTATATTAATTCATAGTCAAAATAAAATTATATTATAAAGTAAATACAAAGGGGGGAATTCAAAAAATATAAAAGTGTATAAGTATGTAATGGTGATGGTTAAGGATGATTGTTGGTTGATAATATCAGTCGGATAGAAGACATGTAGTGCATAAAGTTGCAATATATGTAGAAGTTTTATGAATCCTACCAAACCGAGGTTGGAATGTCAATACTATTGGATAAAGTCCCATTAAAAAAGAAAAACAAATATCTAACAAACTTTGATTTTTTAAATCACATAATGGATTGTAATATATATGTAACATCCCAAGTAAGTAAGTAATAATATATATTTTTATCTATGTCTATTAATGATTAAGATAGTGTTTTAGAGGCTTAAAATGAAAATAAATACAATCTTATGCATGGAATACACTAATATTCTTAAAAGATTGTTTTACTGCCTTTTGATGGAAAACCCTTTTTAAATATATCTTTTGACAATTTTATAATCTATGTTTGTCAAAATAAACTTATTATTTATGATTGGGAAATCAAAATATACTTTGTGTGAATTGTTTGGTATTTTTCCGATAAAGTTCATTTTTTAATGAATAGTGAAAAATGTTTTATTTTAATTCAAAACCTCTTTTTAATATAATTTATTTCTATGATTAGAATATCTTTTGAATTAGTTTTGAAGTGAAATTAGAATATATTTTTACCATTTTATCCAATGGTGGTCATTGGAATAAATTTCACTTTGAAATTGGACTTAAACTACTGTCAATCTTTTGATACTTATTGTTTCATAAAAACACGCTATTTGTCATGACAGTGGGAATTAGTTATTAAATTAATTAATGCAACTTACATGTTTTGAATTTTTTAAAATAGACATCATTTTTGAATTCGGAATATCAAATATATCTTAGGGTGAAGTTTTGGTATCTTTCTGAAACACTTCAATTTTTGATGAATACTGAAACCACTAAGTGGTAGTTAAAGAAACTGATTTTTCGTTTAAATGAAACTTTTCCACTTCTGTGATTTGATTTTCAAAAATCCGACATACATGGTTGTCTTTAAGAAGTAAAATGTGGTTCAATAAGATTAAAATATTTTTTTGGTGAATAGTAACTTTTAAGTTCTTAATCGCGATTAGTGGTAATTAGTGTAGTTTAAGGTAAAAATAATGATTTAATAATATGAGATGAGCTTGACACATGTCCACCCTCATTGGATGTGTCATGGCCGACCAAGACAATCCATGGGTCAACTTGGGGACCCCATGGAGCCGCTTTGGTTGGGAAATGACATAAATAATTTTTTATTTAATGTTAAAGTAAAAATGAAACAAACATGAGATGTTTTATTAAAACAATTTTTACATGGGGTTATAAAAGTTAGATTTTTTATTATAAATAGTCATCGGAAATATAAAAATATTTCCTACATCATAGTATTTTTTTTATAATTTTTAGACTTTAAATAAATTATATTATTTATGACATCATGATGATGCAGTGATTACCTCATTAATAAAGGATTTAAATAAAATGAAATGATAATGTAAAATCTATGAACTACACATGTCCAAAACCTATTTGATGGGTGGATTTGGAACCCTTGTCACCTTAACCTCTAATTATATCAATGTGGGACCTTTTGAATCTGAAACTCATTTTCAAATAAAGTAACATTTCTTTACTTTCCAAGAGTGCCCCTCCTCTCCTCTTATAAAAGGCCCCCACCTCTACCTCCTTACCCACACTTTCAAAGCCTTTGGCTCGGCCAAACCCTGCCCATTTGTCTCTCCACATCTCTCTCTTACTCCTTGAAGCCTCACTTTGGGTAGAAGTCTTCCCAAAGAAGCCTCTGAGCTCAAACCAAGGGGAGTTACCCGATTTTAAGGTAAGGTCTTCACTTGAGTCCTTTTGTTTTATTTTGCTTCTCCAACCCCCTAAACTCTTTTTATTAATTTCTTTTGTAACAACTCCAGTATCTTAAATATACTAGGATGTTGTTATAATAAGTATTCGTGCTACACTTACACACACCTACATCTAATGGTTAAAGGACATACTGTTTCCGTGGATGGTGAATTTATGCCTCCAGAAACGATGATTGTTCAACATTCTTTTAACACCTTAAAAGGTGGCCATTAAGATGTCAATATATTTATATAGGATATATAATATGTTTATTCTTTCCTTAAGCTTCTGTATTTTTCATTTTGGTCATACCTTTATGGTTTCCATTATGGGTAAACGCGATATCTTCATTTAAGGAAGTGCGGACTACCACCCCCTCAAAGTGATTTGATTCGTTAAATACCATATGTGGGATGTATAAAGTATGTAACAATGATATTATATATGATATTATACTAGATTTATAATATTCCTTTATATCATTATGATTCTATTCTATAAAATACGAAATAGAAATGAAAGTAGTGTTCATGCGTACGTACGGCTTACCGTCTCCATGAATGGTGCATTTCATTTCTTACCTCTAAATGATTATGTAATATTATAAATGAATGTATATACTGGATATATATGATATATAAATCATGATTATAATTCTGGATATAATGGATACATGAACAACTTGTAATTATAAAGGGTTTATTTTTTACTCAAGTACCAATGATCGTTAAAACGACCGTTATTAACTTAAATAATTACATAGTGTTCATGACATGGAAATAAGTGATATAAAAGGAATAATGAACTTGAAAAAGGTTCTTAAGCAAGTATAAATTAACTCAATTTTATTATTCAGGAGACTAAAGAACGACCGAGTTAAGTCGGACCCGAGGTATGGGACTTCGTCTCAATATCCTTTCATTGAGGCATATTTTGTTTTATACACAACCTTCATTTATATAGTGTATAAACCCCTTTTACTTTTACATTTATTCAAAAGGAATATTTTTTATACAAAGCGATTACTAAACGACAAAAGGGAATGTTTTTTTCGTACGTATGCGGTGACAACGACTTCTCTCCCACCGTGACCATTATTTGAGTTTCGGCTTCCTCTACAAGCCATACCTTTTTTTAAAGAAAAATAAATACCATGTTTTACTTTTATTTTATTTTGGTATTGAAAATTGTTTTCATAATGTTTTTATATCAATGTGTTGTATTGATATCTTGTGATTTAAAGGTGGAAATGTTATGTTTCCTTTATGCATGTTTTATGTGATACGATTGTGTTGAGGTTCTTGGGCATTATTATGAAGACGGGTGGTTTCGTGATAAACTAAGGGCGGGTGAGCCCGATATATCTCTCCAATGCATTGGGTAACGCGAAGGAGTGAAACGTTAAGGTTTCTCCGAAGAGATTTAGGGAATATACTATGATGGGTATTCCAAACGTAACCAAAAGGGTTACTCCCTACGTAAGAATGTTATGAATGCCTCAAGTTACCTTTATGTATTATGATTTCTATGATTTATTCATGATTTGATGAGGTATGTTAAAGTGCTTATGATTGATGGGTAAAGTATGATTTCATTCTTATGTATATATGTACCCATGTTTCCTTTCCATATTTTTATATCCCTTACTGAGCTTTTTATGCTCATCCCAAGTTTTTTTTGAAATGTTTTTCACAGGTCAAGGGAAAGGTATATGATATGATGATAGTGTCAAGGAAGTGTCAAGAAAGAATCCATGTTTTATTTTAAATATGTTTCCATTGATGGGAAAGAAGAATACTATCTTTATGTAACCACTTTTTTTATATGTGTAATGTAATGCATGTTTTATGATCTAATTCTCTAAAACTCTAAACCCGAAAAGATCCTCAATGTGTAATCTTGTAATAACTCAAGATTAAGTAAGGTTTAAGGCTGGGGCCTTATAGTTGGTATCAGAGGTCGGTTTAGATAACTTTAGGAGTTAGAATTCTATTAAATGATTATCCAAAAATATATATATATATATTTTATGGTCAAATTCAAGTGATATAGTATTTGAAGATTACCATGTTTCTTCATCTAAGACATGTTTGTTCAGAATGGTTCTCCGCAGAGGAAACAGGGAAGCAGTGCAAGGAAGGCATACAGAAGGAAATAACCTTCCGAATCAGCGTCCTTAGATGGTCGGAATTGGAACTGAATAGTTTGTTGCAGTAATGGCGTAGTTTAATCAAGCGATAAATGGTGGTGGTATCCATGCACGAGATCAGCTAGATCAACCGCAGAGGAACATGTCAGTGGTGGAACATTTCATGAGGCAACATCCCCCATCATTTAGAGGATCATCTGACCTTGTGTTTAGCTAAAGGGTGGATTAAAGCACTGGAAAAAAATTTCGATGTCATGGGGTGTTCAGACAATCAAAAGGTTATTCTTGCTATTTACCTTTTGGAGGGTGAGGCAGATCAGTGGTGGTCTATGGTTAAAAATATTAGGGACGCCGATGAGATTGATGCTCTTGACTAGTATGAATTCAAAGGTATGTTTCTTGAGAAGTATTTTCCTAAGGCTATTGGACATAGGATGGAAAATCAATTCTTGGAATTGAGGCAAGAGGAAGACTCAATGGATACCTATGAAGAAAGGTTCACTCAATTGGAAAGGTATGCTCCAAATTTTATCCGAGACCTTGATAGTAAAATCAATCGTTTTTACTCAGGATTAAAGCCAAAATATTGAAGGGCATTAGCTTCTCGTGAGGTTAAAAGTTATGAAAAGCTTGTTCAATGTGATGAGAAGGTGGAAATGGAGTTTGCCGATGATCAAGTGTTATATAACAACCAACAGAAGAAGAGACCAAGGTGGCAGGAGAAAGGTAAGAATTATTCAAAAAAGTCTGATGGTAAGAAAACTAAGTTTCTAGTTTGTGATAAATGTGGAAAAAGGCATGCTGGGGAATGTCTTCTGAATTCTTGAAAGTTCTACCGATGTGGTAAGATGGGACATAAGGCTCATGATTGCACTGAAAAGGATCAAGGTGAAGGTAAGACCAAATTTGATTTACAGTTAGTGAAATGTTATAAGTGCAATGAGATGGGTCACTATGCAAACGAGTGTCCGACAAAGAGCTTGAGTGATGGGAAGCAGTTAGACTACAAGCAGAAAGGGGTTTTGAAATCCTTTGCAACTACTTCAGCAGATGTCGGGCCATCAAATGAAGTTGTATCAGGTAATTTGTTTGTTTTTTCAGATTATGCCAGTGTGTTGTTTGATTTGGGGTCTACACATTCTTTCATCTCTGAAAACTTTTCTAGTAAAATGGGAATACCATCTCAAGTACACAATGTTTTTCACATTTCGATGTTGAGAAAGTATATGCCAGATCCATTTCATGTTTTGAGTCCAGAGGTAGTTCAGCTGGAAGAGAACCTATCTTATGAGGAACAACCGGTCCAGATTCTTGACCATAGGGAGCAAGTGTTACAGAATAAGGTGATTAATCAGGTAAAGGTTTTGTGGGAAAACCACATGATAGAAGAGGCAACATGGGAATCTGAAAATGCAATGAGAGATAAGTACCCCCATTTACTCGATAAGTAAATAAATTGCGGGGATGGAATTTTCTAAAGGGGGGAAGGATGTAACATCCCAAGTAATTAATGAATAATAGATATTTTTATCTATGTCTATTAATGATTAATATAGTGTTTTAGAGGCTTAAAATGAAAATAAATACAATCTTATGCATGGAATATACTAATATTCTTAAAAGATTGTTTTACTGCCTTTTGATAGAAAACCCTTTTTAAATCTATCTTTTGAAAATTTTATAAGCTATGTTGGTCAAAATAAACTTATTATTTATGATTGGGACATCAAAATATACTTTGTGTGAATTTTTGGTATTTTTCCGATAAAGTTCATTTTTAATGAATAGTGAAAAATGTTGTATTTTAATTCAAAACTTCTTTTTAATCTAATTTATTTATATGATTAGAATATCTTTTGAATTGGTTTTGAAGTGAAATTAGAATATATTTTTACCATTTTATCCAATGGTGGTCATTTAAATCAATTTCACTTTGAAATTGGACTTAAACTAGTGGCAATCTTTTGATACTTATTGTTTCATAAAAACACGCTATTTTTCATGACAGCGGGAATTAGTTATTAAATTAATTAATGCAACTTACATGTTTTGAATTTTGTAAAATAGACATCATTTTTGAATTCGGAATATCAAATATATCTTAGTGTGATGTTTTGGTATCTTTCTGAAAAACTTCAATTTTTGATGAATAGTGAAACCACTAAGTGGTAGTTAAAGAAACTGATTTTTCGTTTAAATGAAACTTTGCCACTTCTGTGATTTGATTTTCAAAAATCCGACATACATGGTTCTCATTAAGAAGTAAAATTCGGTTCAATGAGATTAAAATAATTTTTTCGTGAATAGTAACTTTTAAGTTCTTAATCGCGATTAGTGATAATTATTGTAGTTTAAGGTAAAAATAATGTTTTAATAATATGAAATGAGCTTGAAACATGCCCTAACCTCATTGGATGTGTCATGGCCGACCAAGACAATCCATGGGTCAACTTGGGGACCCCATGGAGCCACTTTGGTTGGGAAATGACATAAATAATTTTTTATTTAATGTTAAAGTAAAAATGACACAAACATGAGATGTTTTACTAAAACAATTTTTACATGGGGTTATACAAGTTATAGCTCTGATTATAAATATTCATTGGAAATCTAAAAATATTTCCTACATCATAGTATTTTTTTTATAATTTCTAGACTTTAAAAAAATTAAATTATTTATGACATCATGATGATGCAGCGATTACCTCATTAATAAAGGATTTAAATAAAATGAAATGATAATGTAAAATCTATGAACTACACATGTCCAAAACCTATTTTATGGGTGGATTTCGAACCCTTATCACCTTACCCAAGAATTATATCAATGTGGGACCTTTTGAATCCGAAACTCATTTTCAAATAAAGTAACATTTCTTTACTTTCCAAGAGTTCCCCTCCTCTCCTCTTATAAAAGGCCCCCACATATACCTCCTTACCCACACTTCCAAAGCCTTTGGCTCGGCCAAACCCTGCCCATTTGGCTCTACACATCTCTCTCTTACTCCTTGAAGCCTCACTTTGGGCAGAAGTCTTCCCAAAGAAGCCTTTGAGCTCAAACCAAAGGGAGTTACCCGATTTTAAGGTAACGTCTTCACTTGAGTCCTTTTGTTTTATTTTGCTTCTCCAACCCCCTAATCTCTTTTTATTCATTTATTTTGTAACAACTCCAGTATCTTCAATACACTAGGATGTTGTTATAAGAAGTATTATAGCTACACTTACACACACCTACATCTAATGGTTAAAGGACATACTGTTTCCATGGATGGTGAATTTATGCCTCCCGAAACGATGATTGTTCAACATTATTTTAACACCTTCAAAGGTGGCCATTAAGATGTCACGATATTTATATATGATATATAATATTTTTATGCTTTCCTTAAGCTTCTGTATTTTTCATTTTGGGCATAACTTTATGGTTTCCATTATGGGTAAACGCGATATCTTCATTTAAGGAAGTGCGGACTACCGCCCCCTCGTAGTGATTTGATTCGTTAAATACCATATGTGGGACGTATAAATAATGGAACTATGATATTATATATGATATTATAATGGAATTATATTATACCTTTATATCATTATGATTCCATTCTATAAAATACAAAATAGAAATGAAAGTAGCGTTCATGCGTACGTACGGCTTACCGTCTCCATGAACGGTGCATTTCATTTCTTAACTCTAAATGATTATGTAATATTATAAATGCATGTATATACTGGATATATATGATATATACATCATGATTATAATTCTAGATATAATGGATACATGAACAACTTGTAATTATAAAGGGTTTATTTTTGACTCAAGTACCAATGATCGTTAAAACGAACGTTATTAACTTAAATAATTACATAGTGTTCATGACATGGAAATAAGTGATATAAAAGGAATAATGAACTTGAAAAAGGTTCCTAAGAAAGTATAAATTAACTCAAGTTTATTATTCAGGATATTAAAGAACGACCGAGTCAAGTCGGACCCGAGGTATGGGATTTCGTCTCAATCTCCTTTCATTGAGGCATATTTTGTTTTGTACACAACCATCTTTTATAAGGTGTATAAACCCCTTTGACTTTTATGTTTATTCAAAAGGAATCTTTTTTATACGAATCATTTACTAAATGACAAAAGGGAATGTTTTTGTCGTACGTATGCGGCGACAACGACTTCTCCGCCTCTGTGACCATTATTTGAGTTTCAGCTTCCTCTATAAGACATACCTTTTTTTAAAGAAAAATAAATACCATGTTTTACTTTTCTTTTATTTTGGTATTGAAAATGGTTTTAATAATTTATTTATATCAATGTGTTGTATTGATATCTTGTGATTGAAAGGTGGAAATGTTATGTTTCCTTTATGCATGTTTTATGTGATACGATTTTGTTGAGGTTCTTGGGAATTATTATGAAGACGGGTGGTTCCATGATAAACTAATGGCGAGTGAGCCCGATATAGCTCTCTAATGAATTGGGTAACGTGAAGGAGTGAAACGTTTTGGTTTCTCCGAAGAGATTTAGGTAATATACTGTGATGGGTATTCCAAACGTAACCAAGAGGGTTACTCCCTACATAAGAATGTTATGAATGCCTCAAGTTACCTTTATGTCTTATGATTTCTTTGATTTATTCATGATTTTATGAGCTTTGTTAAAGTGCTTATGTTTTATGGGTAAAGTATGATTTCATTCTTATGTATATATGTACCCATGTTTCATTTCCATATTTTTATATCCCTTACTGATCTTTTTATGCTCATCCCAAGTTTTTTTTTAAATTATTTTCACAGGTCAAGGGAAAGGTACATGATATGATGATAGTGTCAAGGAAGTGTCAAGAAAGAATCCATGATTTATTTTAAATATGTTTCCATTGATGGGAAAAAAGAATACTATCTTTATGTAACCACTTTGTTTATATGTGGAATGTAATGCAAGTTTTATGATCTAATTCTCTAAAACTCTAAACCCAAAAAGATCATCAATGTGTATTCTTGTAATAACTCAAGATTAAGAAAGGTTTAAGGCTTGGGCCTTATAATATATATAGAAAATGTCCTCAGAAATTTCAGATAGTGGAGGAGTTTTACTATATGGATATTTTTTATCATCAGGAAGAGTATATTATGAAGATCTACTGGATGCATATTAGAGATATAATTAGAGATATAACTAAGTACATTATTTTGAGGATTTATAAAAATTTAAAACCATTAATAGGTGGAATAGTTGATGAGAATTGATGAATTATTTGGAAGAAGAATGTTGAAGGTGTACCATTGAATAGTGAAGTCTGATAGAAGAAAAATAGAAAAACATAATCCAAACAGATAAATTATAAATATCTTTACAAAAACATTTCAAATTAATTTTCCTTGTTGATCCTGAATCTAGAGGATCATTTTTTATCATAATTCATTTAATTATGTTTTTTTATGTTTATTAATATTGTGTTTTAGGAAATTCAAAGAAGATCATGGATACTGAATAATTAAAATAATTTTACTGAATATTATAGAAGTATATAGAATCATCCATAAAATTAAAAATATTGGAGTGATCTAAAATTTGATCTTCAGATGGCTGGGGAAATTATTTTGGTTTCTCTACCTTCCTACTATGGGATAACCTATATAATTGGGTGCATGTGTCTGGGTCAGGATACCATTAGTCAACAATATTCTGATATTTTTATTTTTAGGTCACTTGGTTTATGTGACTGGGCAGGATACTATTTATTAACAAATTAATTTAATTGATACCCTTGATCTCAAGGTGGTAAAATGTAAATGTTAATGGGGGTGCATTTAGGTGCTCTGGGATCCTTGGGTTGTGGGTGAGTCTTCCGTACTCATCAGGGTATTGTCAGTGATTTTTTATCACTTCATTGGGAAAAAATATTTATATGAAGTTGAATTTTGGGAAATGATAATAGATGTAAGGTATGATTTCCATCATTGTTTTGGAATAGTATGGATGGAATCTAACTCTAGCGATGTTGTGAAAATTCCGAAATCACCATCCATGAATGTCCCATGGAGAATGATGTCATCATCGATTTATTTCCATCTCTTTGAGGATAATATCTTTCTTAATGTTTCCAATATATATAGTGAGTCTAATTTGATTGTTAATTCTATTTCTATGATATAAATTATGGATGCCAGCTCAAGTTGGTACTTTATGATCCTGAATTTTTTTTTTGTTTTAGTTTTAGTGTATCCACATGATGTTTTTCAATCCCATATTTATAAATCCTCTTTATCTTACTTGTTTAATTATTTTTATGTCAAATTTTTTAAGAATAAATATAGAATACATCATACACCATTATATTAAAATAAAAAATACTATTTAATTTGGGATCATCGTTATTCCCTCTATAATATCCTTATATATCAATCTATATACATGTCCTTAAATAATGGGGATGGGAAACAAAATAAAGGGGTTAACTAAGATTCCAAATAAGAGAATGCATATTCTAGAAGCTAAATAGGGAATGAATAATTGGGATAAAATTAATTACGATCATAAAATAGAATATAAATAATCAAATTAGTTTGAAACTAAGCCCTTGATTTAAAAACTTTTCATGAAAACTAATGGAGAAAAACTAGATTCACAATTATTAAAGGAATAATGTTTGACATATGAACATACCATCATGGATTTGTTCCAACACATCTAAAAGTAACATCATGTTTTCATGCAATGAAATCTATATAAATGCGTAAGTCATTGGAAAAAACCCAATCTAGTTTATCTCATGAGACCTACAGATTTATTGGGGGGATATATAATTCCAAGCCCCACCTGTCAATTAATAATTTTATTACATTCATAAATATAACATAATCATCATGCCTTAAAAAACTAATTGTCAATATTGGGCTGGACATCTTTGCAAAGACGTCCACCACTCATCTCCAACGGGTTCTCTATGACCACAATCCGCTTCTGATTGATATCAGGAGGGAGGAGGTCTCAGGATATTCCTTTTACTACTCGTCTTCATGGCATGGGGACAGTTCCTTTTTAAATTTCATCAGATCTTCATGGACCAAAGTTGACACTGTTAGTTCGTGGGGCGGCCTTGTGAACCGTCTTCGACGCCTCAAACTGGACATGAAAATCTAGGTGGTATCAAGGTCTGATGTCACACATGGTGTCAACAGCCTCAGGATGGATGTTGACAGGCTGGAGGATTCTCTTCAGAATGCTTGGGATGAAAACTCTTTTGTTGCTTTGTGTGATAAGAAGAGCATGCTGGCCGAAAGGCTTATGGCTCTGGAAAGCGATTACAAGAAGAGGTCGAGGGTCAGATAGTTAAAGGAAGGAGATATAAATAGTTCTTTCATTAACGCTTGCTTTAGAGAGATTAGAAGTTCAATGATTAATCTAAGGTCAGAAAACGGGGAGTATACATCGGACATGAATACCGCGGGGAAGATTTCTCTGGATTATTTTGAAAATATCCTTGATGGGGAGAACAATTCCTCCTACGTGAGGCGGAACCAGACAACTGAGGATTTCTTGAGTCGCCTTCCTTCAATGGTCAATAAAATAGACAATGAATTCCTTTCAGATATTCCCATGGCTGAGGAGATTTAAACTGCAGTCAGAGGTATGTCCTAGGATAGCGCACATGGGCCAGATGGCTTTCCAGACAGTTTTTACACCTTTGCTTGGGAGATTGTTGGCCAGAATGTGGTATAGGAAATTCAAGACTTCTTCAATGGAGGTTCTCTCATCAGGGGAATTACGGCCTCTAGACTGGTGCTCATTCCAAAAACCAAAAATCCCACTCTTATTAGCCAGTATAGGCCAATTTGCCTCTGTAATGTTTCATATAAAATCTTGGCTTAGGTTCTTGTCAGGAGGCTCGACAAGATCATTCCTCGGTTGGTTTCCTTGGAGCAACATGGATTCATCATGGGTAGAAGTATCCAAGGGGCGTGCAAGACATCAATAGGAAAGCTATAGGATCCAATGTAATCTTCCAAATCAACATGGTTAAATCTTATGACATTATGGAATAGAGATTCATTATTCAGGTTATGAGAAACATTGGGTTCAGTGAAAAGTTTTGTGATATCTGCTTCAGGTGCTACTCCTCTCCATGGCTCTCCATTGCCTTAATGGGCAAAGGTTTTGGTTTCTTCAAAACTGTTCGGGGAGTTCTTCAAGGGGACCCCCTATCACATTGCCTTTTTGTTCTTTCTCAAGATTCCCTCTCAAGGAACTTGAAGCATGGAATTGATACAGGTCACATCCTTCCTTTCCGTGCAAGAAGGGGTAGTGTTAATATTTCTCACCTCATGTTTGCAGATGAAATCCTGGTCTTTCTCAATGGCAGGAAAAGATCATTGAAGGCTCTCATGAAATCCTTATCTGCTTACGGAAGACTGAGCGGACAGAGTATTAATACGTCTAAAAGCTATTTATTCATTTCTAATAAATGTTCGGACCAAAGGAGTAAGGAGATCCGAAGGATTATGGGTTTCTATAAGAGATTTTTCCCATCATTTATCTTGGAGTGATGATATCTAGCGGTCACATTAAGAAGCTGCACTTCACTGAGATTCTTGATCGCATCCTCGGTAGAATCTACAACTAGAAGAACAAGTTGCTTTCCTTTGGAGGACGGATAATGTTAATCAATAGTGTCCTCACTGCCATAACCATGCACACTTTCTCGGTTATCCATCCTCCAAAGGGAACTATGGAAAGAATGGAAACCATTCTCAACTCTTTCTTATGGGACGTCAATGAGGAGGGAAGATGTCACTAGGCCTCCTGGAAATACCTGTCCAGACTAGTGGAGGCATGAGGCTTTGGTCTTCCCGATATTCAAGATACCATTCATTGCCTATAGGGCCATCTCTCCTGGGAAGTTATTGTAGAGGAATCGTTGTCGGCGAAATTCTTCAAAGCGCGATACCCTAGGAATGAAGCAAGGGGTCTCTACAGTTCCATGAGGTTGACTAGGCGCATGTTTCCTCTTATTGAAACATTGTCAGGCCATTCAAGATGGATCATCGGGGATGGGAAGATCATCTTTTGGGACACTAACTGGTCTGGCGAAATCCTTGGGCACCCTGACTGTGCTTTCCCAGACATCACTTCAGTAATGCATGTGATGAGTTTGACTTGATTAACCCTGCCTTGAACGTTAACCAGATGACTGTGTTCAAGAACATCTTCATGAGTGAGGAACCGGATAGGTGTTGCTTCACGGCCACCAGTTCGGGCAGGTTTAGTTCAAACGGCTATAGGAGTATCTCTCAGACCGAAGACGCAACAAATGCTTGGGCCCTGACCTCCTGGTGCAATGAGATCCCTATTAGAATGAATTTCTTACTCTGGAGAATCAAGAACAGGGTGTTACCTACGGAAGATAATATCCAGCATTGGGGCATTGCTTTTGCCTCTAGATGCGTTTTTTGTAATAATCACTCTTCAGAGTCAGCGAAGCACCTGTTATTTCAAATCCACTGGGCCCTTCATATTTGGTCCCTGTTTACGCAAAATCCATGCAGAAATGACGGTGAGCTCTCACTCCAAGAATACTTGGAGAACTGGTTTTCTGTCTCAGGAACATCATGCCAGGAGAGAACGGTTAGAACAATTTTACTGTGGCTATTTTTTGGGTGCTTTGGGAGGCTCGTAATCAGGTTCAAAGGGGATCCAGTCGATCATTCTTTTTTCTCCAAGCTACCCTCAAAACTCTCATTTTTTAACTTACCTCTCTCGTCAAAGGAGGATCGACGTCAGCTACGATTTGAAACCTACTCAATCGCCCATGCATCCTTGGAAAGGGGTCTGGTCAGTGGGTGAAATGGTGCCCACCGGTTACGGGTTTCAAGCTTAATATTGATGGTTCCTTCCTGGAGGGTATCATGAGGGGGGGAGGAGTGCAGCGTGATTATTCTGGTTCGGTTCTCACTGCCTTTAGTGCTTTTTATGGCATGGGGAACTCCTTGAGCACGGAGATACATGCACTCGCATCCGGTCTTACGGTTTGTAGGCGGGGTAAGATGGGGGTGTCCGAGATCGAGTCTAACTCAAAACTCCTTGTGAAGGCCATGAAAGGGAGCAATGGGTTTCCTTGGGGGCTCTCTTATCTCATCAGGAGATGTAGGAACAAAACCTCACAAGGAAGACTTATTCATCACAGTTGGAGGGAGAAAAACTTTGCGGCCGATTCCCTCGCTCGCTTAGGTAGGCAGGACGAGACTCTAATTATTTATGACTCCCTTTATTTTCTTCCCCCGGAATGTGCTTCTGTAGTCCAAGGGGATGCTCTTGTCCTTCACCATTTTCAACCCCCTTGAGGGGATGTTTCCTTTTCCTTGACCTTTCTACATTGAATAAAAAATATATTACTACTATTCAGTGAAATATGGTGGGTGGAGAATGGAGTAAAAAATTAGTAATCATTATGATTCAACAAATTATATTCACATATATCAGAAAACAGTGAAATGAGTAATGGAAATTTTTTTATGGAAAATTCCATTTTTGACTTTAAAAAATTATTATTAGAAACTAAACTTTTATAAGATAATAAAGGAAAATTTAGTTCTAATGAACTCTATAAACATTCAAATGATGCTTCTAAAAAATTACCAGTCATTATGATTGGAAATTATTTTCATGTGAAATAAAGTCAAAACATTTCTTTTAAAAGTTTTTAAAAAGGATAAAAAGTGTGTCATTTGGAAAATTAAAAGGAAATTAATTTTATGAAATTTTTTAAATGAATCAATAATGGAGAAAAATTATGTTATAAAAACTATAATGAAATTTAGAAACTATATTTTATATATGTTAATAAAAATATGGACAAGGAAGATAATGGTTCCCAATAGAGGACAACGAAAAAGATGGTTTTCCTAAAAACATTATTTTAGTATCATGAGTACATAATGAGAGGAAAATGAAAGTAAAATAATGTAATATAGAAAAATAAAGATTTTAAATAATATACATTGTGTTTATTAGGTAATGATCCAATAATTCACTTATAAAATACAGAAACATAAATAATCCTAAATAATTATGACATTTGGAAATAAACCTTTACCTCATGTTTGACTCCCTTCATATCTATCCGCGAAAACTATATAATATATATAGATTTATTAAAAATATAATATAAAACTATACTCATATATATCATACCATATATGACTTACATATAATATTTTTTCATGCTATTATTATTAATTGTTTTTTAAAATCACTATATCTGCATATAACAACTTCTTTTTGTGTATGTTTTGATTTGGTATTTTTGGTCCATTTAAATTTATTTTAGAACCATAATATCAATATTAATAAATATGATATGAATATCATATATATTCATTAATTATTTATAATTTCATCCATAAGATATACAGATAGAAAAATTATTTACCCTCTTCATGTAAATGATCGGTCAAATGTAAGCATGAACAGTGTTTTCACATTTCGATGGATGGAATGAACGAAAATTTTATAACAATATACCATAGAAATAATTAATTATTATATCATATTGATCATTTATATTAATTACATATGTTCTATTTATCATCCACATAAATCATAAATGAAAATAGAATCACATTTCTTCATGGAGTAGTAGTCCACAGATACACCTAAGTGAGGTTATTGTTTTCCAACAGACTTTTATTTAACAATTTGTATGCTATATTAAACATTAATAAGTATAATTATTCAACAATTATCATAAATAAAAATTCAAAATATAATAATAACCTTCCAAAAATTATGGTTGTGGAATTTATATTTGTTGCTATGTAGAAATGGTAAGTCAAACATATGCATGGGAAATACATTCACATTTCTTTTTATGGGAAAGTGTTGTATAATGGTTATTTCATAATAATAATAAAATTTAAGTATAATTATAAAAATTAATTTGTTATTATCTTGATCAATTTCATATATTTATAATATATAATAAACAATTAAAAAATGAATGTGATCAGTTATGGAGATTACCTCTTCCTTAAAATAACCCCTTTAGATATCCTCTTGAGGACCCTTGTGATGATATTTTGGGAAGAAAAGAACCAATATATGTTTATTAAGATTTTAAAAGAGAAATTTAATTGTATTTTTAAAGATAGATTCCTCATTATGCTGTAAATTTGAGAAGGAAGGGCGGTTCCATTATAAATGATTGAATTAACACCGCTAGAATTACAAACAAGATTAAAATATAACAAAGCCATTATCGAGGAATAATTCTACCAAATGGAAACAAATTTGAATCCAAGGTATAATTTGGTGGATATCTCACTAAAAAAATAAATTTTTTATTTTTGTATGTGGTATTTCTAATCATATATTTAGGTTTAACCCCTTAGTTAAGCTATTTTATCCTTGACTATGATAACAAGTTTTTCACAATTAAGGGGTTATAATTTTTCTTATAAGGAGAAAATTGAATCAAAAATGAATCGGGGTTGAAAATTTAGATCATATATTACCCCTTTTCATTTATAAACATTTTAATATTACATAAATTATTTTACAATATATTATTTTCATAAAAGAATATCATATTCATTTTTGACACTATTCAATTAATTTGACATCAAATACATAAATAATATTATTTCAAATATTTACATTTCCAATATACCAAATGTACAATATTTGTATATAAACTTTAGGAATGAAAATTTCTCACAAAAGTTTTCTTACTTTTAGTATTTTTAAAATTATTTATTTTATTTTCCCATTATTGGATTAAATACTTTGGTTGTGTTGCGTTAGAATAAAATGTACATATATAATAAAAAACATTAACTTTACCATCATATTAAGAATTTTATTATTCCAGAAAATATTTATTAATTATTAACATTATTGTTTCCATATGTTAACACATAATATATATTTAAATTTATGTCAGTTTTTTTTTATTTTCCTCGGCTTTAGGTAGTTTATAGGAAATTTACATGTAATATAGACACATAATCAATAAACCATTGAACCTATGGTGATTAGGGTATAATTTTGTTCATCAAATATGTATTATAATGGTGAATGGTGACAATAATAGTTAGTTTTAAACTAGATAAACCTTATTTAACACTTACAATATTGAGAAATTATTTCATGGTTATTACTCATGATTCTTGAAAATAAGGGTGACCTACTTACAATATTGGATACTCAAAATGGAACATATAAAATACATTTTACAAATTAAATAACTATATTTTCCATTAATTATTTTTTTAATATGTGTAAAAAACATGATAAAAACGCATCCATGGAAAATTGTTTTAACCATAAAACAAGATTTAATAATATCTCAGGAATAGTAAAAAAATTAGTTGAATGTTAAAATATTTTATTCAATATATTATATATAAATTTTATTAAAATAAATCAATTGAAGTGACTAGTTTAATTTATAATGTTAAGAATATATTTCAGGCATAATGAAAAATTTTAAAATCATATATTCTACATTCAAATGATATTGTTTGATTTTTCATAATCAATTGATAACCATAGAATTTATTTCACAAATTTTTAAACAATTAATTTTCTCTAAATTAGATAACCCTATTAATACATTCAATTTAATGGATAGGTTATAATTGTATACTATAATTTCATTTATTTAGACTTGCATTTAAATGTATCACATGCTATCAAAACTAAATCATTAATGGGAAATAATTTATTAAATTAAAAGTTTAAAAATTATGAAAATTGAGATGATATTCATCCATATAAAGGGAATATAAAATTATAATGAGAAATGGGGCATCCTGAAATATTTAATTATGATGGAATACAAATAATTTGATGTTGGAGCTCTGATTTAAGTTCAGAAATTCATGAATCATAGAGAATATATAATTATAGATTCATTAGAGTAAGAAAAAATTAGTGTTTTCCATATAAGGATTTATTTTAAGAATAAAATAAAATCCTCATGTTTTCAGGAGTAGTGTTAATGAAAAAAAATCAAACCTAGAGTTTCTATTAATCATATCCAATATCAGTATATTTTAAGGATGTTTATGTTTTTTTAAGATCTGAGATTGATATATGGGAATTCTTATAATAAATTATAAATGATAATACATCTAAATTTCATAAATATAGATAAATAATATATGTTAATCCTAATTTATTATTTTTAATTTTCACATAATAGTACTAGTTCAAATGTTTATTTTTTAATAACCTTTTAAAAATAGGTTTTCATGCCTAGGGGTGATATTTAGTAAATATATTTTTCTACATGTTTCAAAATAAGAATCATTTAATTAGTGGAAATTTTTTAATTCTTCCTATAATGAAAAAGGAATGAATATTTAGTCGTGGAATCCTGAAATAAAAATCTTATAATAGTTATTTTTAAGATTCATTTTTGTATTTTCAACAAAACAATTATGGTATTAGAAAAAATAGGAAACCATTTAATGTTTCCACATAAAACCATGAAGATATGTTATGGTTTAGGAGAATAAAAGATAATATTATGGATTTTTAGGTTGTTTTTTGGGTTCATGTTCACTCTTTGTGTATCCGAGATAAATAATTCCCTCGATGAATAGAGTGTGGAATATAAAAAATTTTCTTCGAAGAAAAATATGGAGATGATTACAATCATTTTAAGACTATTTTGAGAGAGACTATGTAGTGACATGAAGAAAATTCTATGAAATATTTGGTTTTGGATGCTTTATGTAGAAATTATAGGTATAAATAATATAGGCTCTTAGTGTGGAAGATGGGTAAATTATTAGATTCAGTAAATGTTATGTAAAGATGAGATATGAATAGTGATTGAAATTTATATTATTTATAAATTGTTTCTATCATCAAAATAAGTGTTTAGTGATAAAATTAGATAATATTCACTAAATTAATATATTGTTAGGTTGTTAGTGAAGTTAAATTGAAATCTAAAAATTCATGTCCCATGATACATGGGTATGTGGGTGGTGAGACTCTAGCATAGAGAATATAAGTTTGACTCTGATATAATTATGGTCTGTACAAATCCTTCTATATTTAATTGTGTGATATTGATTATAGTGGAGAATCCTATCTTTTGGTGAAAAAACTAGTCTTTTCAAGGAGTATTACATCATACCCAACCTATTAATAATCCATTTGATCTTATGCCTCTATTATCATCCCTATTCATAAGTGTATGTTGGAAAAATTATAGAGTGATTCAAGATTGAATAATTCAATGAGGTTGAATTTAATAATAATTAAATTCTTAAACATTTTACATGTCCAGATACTCACCCTCCAATTTCATTGGTTCGTTAGTCCCATGGGAATCTCAATCGGTATTCCAGTCGGTTATATAAAAATTATCTAAACTGTTTTTCATACATGTCATGTAAGATATTGATGTACCATCGAATGCACTAAAAAATAGGGTAAATTATGAGGTAAGGAATCCAAGAAAATAATCCAATAAGGAATTTAAAATACCATTAGTTAATGTTTATTAGAATTCAATGTTTTTATCAATAAAATATATTTATTTTTATTACAATGTTTATTAAATACGAATCATCAGATTATGTTAGGAAAATTTGAGAAATTCAGATAGTATTTGACTTTCTTCCACGTATATAAAAGTATTTAAAAAAGTATTCTTCTCAATTCGTTTCGTATTTTTAAGGGCCTATCTAATTATAAATAAAATCTAACTAAAGTTGATTGTGTAGTGTAAGATTCATTAGAAAAATATATTAGAAAATGAATCAATCATTGAAAAATTAAATATTCTATGTAAGAATCTTCCATACATTTCAATTATATAGTTTGTTAAATTAAATAATAATTTAAAAGTGTTCTTTGTGATTGTGACAGTCTTAATAGATAATTGGAAGAAAATTTGACATCCTTAGAGGAAGAAAAGTACATTCTCATCATGATTTTCCAGGAGATTTATGTCAAGGTTAAATATGTAGATGTTGAAAAACTAGACTATGCAAACCCACTAATAAAATATATATGCATCAACACATACATTATAATTGAAACTTACAAAAATAAATGTTAACAATGTTTCATCAAACATCTATACATCATAGGGAAATTTTCCATATCAATCTCATGGAATAAGGTAACACAAAGTGAAGATATAGGGGATTTCACTAAATGTATAATTTAATTAGTAATCTCTACAAATATAAATTCATTAAAATAGATTGAAAAATATTTTAGGATATCCCCCTGTATTTCAAGTCTATAATTTGGCATGTTCCAAAAAATGGATTTCATAATAAGATCCTAAAAACCTGGGTTTCAAACCATAAAATTTAAAAAATCCCTATTTTTAAAAAAACACACATGGATTCAAAACAAAAATAGTTTTTGGAAGGTGTTGGCGATACTGTAGCTTTGGATATATAGACATTTATTTCAACAGGTTGGTATTCACTTATTTTAGAAAGCATGTAAATACGGTTTCTAATGTTAAGGAAATAAAGAAACGTTCTAGAAAGAATTATACCTCAATAAAATTCCGTAACATATATATTAATTATATATGTGACATCATGAATAATTAATATAAGATATGAAAAATTATTTAAAATCTATGATAAATGATAGTACTATATTTCTAGGTACTAGATATTTATTAAAGACAAAAAATAATAACCACATGCTAAGAATAAGTTTAATAACGAAGTTGTTTCTACCTTGGGAATGAATAAAAATCAAAAGAAGTCTAAAACAATAATCAAAATGTTCAATCAAGTAGGTGAAACGAAAATTAGGATACATTTAGAACACACAATAAGATGTAAATGAAGGATGTCACACTAGAGATCTAAAGATTCATATATTGTTTGAAAAAATACAGCATCATAAGAGTTTCCAATAAATCAATAAACATTCTAGTACATGTCAGTAATATGGAAAAAAATAATCTAGTCAATGACATATACAGCAATATATTCATAGTAATTCAAAATCGCTATGAAGAAGTGAAAAATATAATTGTGAATGGAATGATAAAATTATTGTAAATGTTTGAATAATGTGCATAAGGTTTCCCCACGATACTATTATATAGAGGATAAAGGAAACTCAAATAAAGTAATTAGAGAACAAAGTGAAATAATATATGAGATTAAGATCAAATAAAAAAATGTAAGAGAAGAATTCAACACTGATGAATATGGTAAAATAATGTTTTTCTAAAGGTGAACATACATGAAAACCTAATTATGTATGAATGAAAAAGGACTAAAGCTTATTTCTATAGGTTTTAATTGTTATCTTAACCCTAAAACTCAAGAAGAGAAGATTTTGGAAGATCCACCTTTATCATAATTCAATCATAAAGTTATTTAATGTTGGAGAATTCATGTTGAATATGTATGGGAATAATCCCATAAGGGGAGCTACTAAAAAAAGTTAATATTCTAGAGATATATAGAAATCTAATAAATATTTAATTCTATATAAATAACCATAAAATTAATTTTCTAGATTTAAAATTGACACATAAAACCTTCCCATCATTTATTTTGGTTTTTTTATAAATCGTGAGATTACGTAATCAAATTGGGGTGACCAAGGACTTCAAATCATTCTATATATTTTATCTAGTGAGAACAGGCTCAAGATGATTCATGAAAAATCATTATATACATCCATAAAAAAGTAATAATTTTAAAACCAATAAAACATATGAATATGTTGATATCCTTATTTTATGAACATGTAACATTTATTTTCTATAAATTATTGTCTCATATAGAAGTAGAGATTATTTATTTTATATAATTAATAAAAGAAATGTGACACCAAGTCTAATTCAGGCAATGTTAACATATTTCTATTTTTCTACAATCACTTGAAATTGTTTTTTGATTGATGAAAAAATACATTTTCAAATGGATGTAAATTAGATTTAACATAAGGGAAGATAAATCATATTGATAGGATATGTGTTGATAGAATACATCTAGTTTTAAACATTAAAGGGGAAAGATATAGGTAAATATCCTTCCCTTAATGTACCAGGGGTTTCATTATTCAACTAGTATCATATCTCTAATGATATTAGACATTGTTAAAGTCACAAATTTTGATGTTAAGGAAGTAATCCCACATACCCACTATTATTATTTTGAGAAGAATAAAGTATCCCATATAATTAATATGGAAATAATTTACACCCCTCGTTATTCATTTTCAATTAGAGGGAGATGATTGCTATATTCTATTAGAGTAAATGTCGAATTGAAAATAATAAATGGATGATATAAAAGATACCTTTCTTGATGGTTGTATTTATTGGAATAATTATATCATTACTTTATATTTCATTATAGAAAGGTTACAAGACGTGTGATGGTTTGGAGTATACACCATTTAAGGAATAAGTGAAGATAAATATTGTTTTGGGTAGAAGTGTTTTTATACGATCCAAATATAGGTACATAAGAATGTTGATTGATAAGTTGTTACCCATAAATTATGTAATGTTAAAATTTGATATTGTATTTATTCAATACCTTGTCATACATATTCATGTGGGAATCCCATTCCAACATTAGTGGAATGAATGCAATGACCCTTATGTTTATCATAAGTACTATGGTTTATTATTTTATACAACATTTCAAGTGATGTGAACTAAGTGGTAAAATCATGTATGGATATGGAGACATTTCTTAAGTTAGGATATATGTGTTTAAGAGAGATATATCAAAGTTGAGAACCCATCTGTGGATATAATTCATATTTTATACTACATTAAGTGTCATAAAACTCTCTTATAAAAGATTTGGTGATCATAGATGGCTCTATTTTTTTTAAAATAGATGTCCTCCACCCACAGTGGATATATTATTGTAAATATCGTAACTTGAGTAGTTTATCTACTATAGAACAACATAAATAAATTAGAAGGAGTATGAATTTTTTTTAATAATTTGAAGAAAATAATTTCAAGATATTTCAAAATGATTTGAAATGATTTGAGAATCCAAAGAGATAGGAAACATTTGTTTTTTGATACATACTTAATTCCTCATTACAGAATTTATGAAAATTATTTTTTGAATTTATGAGAATAAGGTTTTTCCTATTATAAGGGACATATTTTGTGTTTTGAGCATAATTATTTGAGACTATCATATGATATAGCGTGAATGTGAGACTAATGTAAAATAAAAAAATTGAAAAAAGGAATATTTAAGATGTATTCTACAAAGAAGGAATCTAGATCATAATACTCAGTGAATGTACAGATATGAAGTCCCCTATATATGATTTCAGTAATGATGAAAATTTTAATGTACTACTTGATGAAAAAAATGGAGAATCTATATTATAACCTAGATGAAAATAATTTAAGTTTGGATGATAAAAGTTTCTATTAATCGAGGATTTAAAAATAAAAAAAATTGATATGAGTTCCATCAAAAAAAAGAGAATAAATATGAGACTATCTTCATCCATAGAATGAGAATATAAATGTATAATGAAAAATGTTATTTTATGAATTTTTACGTTTTATGAAAATAAACATTAATTAATGTCGAATCATTGTTTAATGTTTATAGACTTACGATTATTATGGAAGTGATTATTTTTTATCTTATGAATAACCATTAATTAGAGGGTTCTTCAACATTTATTTTGGGATTGTGAAACTGAAATAACTTCATTTTTATGAAAAATGTTGATTAAGATCCTTCTAATCTCAAGAGTTTATTTTAACAAGCATACATCAGATTGATATGAGGCTATTATAGAGTTCATGATTATCAAATAGATATTTCAATGAAATTTAACAATACTTTATAAATTATAATACTTACTACTTTCCTCAATTTAAAAAACATAATGTCAACATATACACTATTATATATTAATTCTAGATATGTGTACAACTATTTTTGTTAAAAGTTTATTTTTAAGATTATATTGTGAATATAAATTCTTACCTATCTTGTATATTTTGTGAAAATATTTTAGGACATTTTTTAAAGGAGTAGGTATTTAGTGAGGTGTATTTCTGAAATACTCCCGGATAATAAAAAGTTTTGTTCCAGAAACCATGGAAACATATAATGGCTATTCTATATTGGTTCTTTTTCATGGGGGTTCATTTTTTCATCTCAATATAAAATTAATGGAATTTAAATAATATGGAATTCATTTAATCTAGTCACCTATGCACTTGAGGGGTTGTGGAGATCATGGAAAAGTAAATAGAAATCCATAGTTTTGTTGTGCTAAATACTGCGTGCATATGTAACCTATTAGAATCTAAGAGAATTAAATATTTTAAATAATAAAAAGAAAAATTTGAAGCATTTTGTTGTGAATTGAAATATGGAAAATACATTCATCATTTAGATATCATTTTCAATGAGATGAAGTAGTTAGTATAATAATACACTACAACATATTTGGTTTTATTATTTTATATGAATCTTTTGGGACTGTAGATCATTGGATCTCAATAGAGGATATATGTATATTAGTTTATTATTTATGTTATTTTATGTTTAATTTTATGAAAATATCTAGTTTTATTGAGTTCTTAAAAACATGATGGAATTTGAATAAAATTCTTGTGAGAAAATAGAGATCTACTTTCTAGATGCAGAGTGATCATTTTTCTGATTAGAGTTCAAATTAAAAAGAGGATAAGTATAACCACCCAGTATTAATATTTATAGATATTAAATCACTTATTTGGAATACATAAAACATTATGAAAATAGACACCAAATGACCAAATTATACTAGTTCCTTTGGAAACTTGGATGAAAAAATCATTTATCATATTGAAATATATTTAATGTTTCCACAAATGATATTTCACTTTAGTAATCCTGTTTAGTATCTCTTATTATTAACATGGGAAGGGTAACATAATAAATGGGTGGGATAAAATGCAAATTACAGGTAAATAGATGAAATTTGAAAGCATATCATAAACCTAAGGGTATGAGAACATGATCATGATCAATATCAGTTCAAACCCTTCATATCAAATACCATCAACATGAATTAATGGGTAATTATATTTAGTGCATAAGACATGAATCATAAGTAAATCACTTTTGTAATCTATGAATGAATATCACGGTAATAAGACATGGAATTATTGTATACACATAAGAATACAAAAACCATATGTCATGGATTCTTACCAAGAGAACCATATCATGTAAGGAATTTACTAATCACCCATGCACCTGATTCAATATTGGGATGCCCTCCCATCTACCTCTTGGTTTTGGCTTGGGATTCCCTCCTGGGTACCCTCTTATTTCGGTCTTCGTTCACCCTCTGATTTAGCCACCTATTTCAGGCATGGGATTTCCTCCCATATAACCTATTATTTTATTCTATGAATGATCTCTCATGTACCCTCTGATCTCACAACACATTTATTATTAAATAATTAATTGGAGGAGGATATATTTCCTATAACTCACATGATAAATCCAAACTTACATGTACCACAGGATAATAAATCATGCATCATACCAGGACCCATAAAAAGTTATGGGTTATATTAACATAATACCATAACGAATGAAATTAAATGAGTATAATACACATCTAACTGTATCATAACATATGGAAAATATATAGGATTCATAATAATTTGACCTTATATTAACATGTGAAATTGATTAGGTTTTAGAAGAATTTATCATGGTATAACCCATTTAAGACAAGAGAGTTTCATAAGAATATTAACAATGGAAGAGTAATGAGTTCTATAAACATATATACCATGATAAAGAAACGTGCTTTCATAAACACCATGCTATTAAAAGAGAAACCATTCTATGAAATAATATAAATTTAACTTTTTATCATTTTACAGAAGTGCATGAGTAACATCAATGGACGTCATCTTTGATGGATTTTTTTTGAAATAGCCTTTATTTTTTTGAGGAAAATTACATTTCTTCCATAAAAACGAGTCTTTAAAAAATAAGACCTTTTGAAAACCATTTTCATATAATATACTTTGAAAACATAGAAAAACGTTCTGAAATAATCTTTAAAAACATTTTCCTTGAAAGAATATAAAAGAAGCATGAATACCTCTTTGAAAACCATTTTCATTGAAAATACATTGATAACTTACAATGGAACCATTAAAATTTTATAAAAATAATTTTATAGAAATTTTCATTAAAAACATATAATGATATCTTGATATAATTTTATTTGGAAATAACCTTTTGAAATCATATAAATGATAATGGTAAAATCATTTAAAATAAATTCTAAACATAAAACATGTTTCAAAACTATTTTTTAATGAATTTTTTTTAAATTAAATAAATTTTTATAATATTAAGAAAACATTACCTATAGATTAGAAATTGAAAAGAATATTCCATTTTGGAAACATTTTTTAAAATGTCAAACATGGGTAAAAAATTCCTCTAAACATCATAGTACAATAATAAAACATTACTGGGAAATATTTCTAAAAATAATGTTTTCAGAGAACCCAGCTATCTGACCGAAATGAAGGATAAATACAAACTCTCATAAAATCATTTCCTTAATTATATTAAGTGTCAATGAGTAGAAAAATAGTACCATCACAATTATATAACATGGATATATAGATAATACTGAAATTCATTATATTTATGATATATGGATCATTGGATTTCATCAATGGAACCAAAGTCATAAAAAATCTCAATAAATGTTGAGATTGAATATATATACCATTACCAAATTTTTAACATTAAATCAGGATGGAAAGAATTAAATTTCATAAAGCAAAAAAAATAATTAAAATAACTATATTCATGATATTACATATTAAAATTAAGTACATACATAACACATAAAAATGGATGTCCATAACATGGCTTGTGTCTCATAGATAAAAAATTGAAACACTTTTACTATATTGTTTGGGTAACTTTTAAAAAATGACCCAATGAAATAAAAAATATCATATTGGTATGTAAATACCCAGAAAATAAATTATAATAATCATATAATATATTCATGAGAATTATAGAAACCACACAAATGAACTGATTGGTGATTAAGTTTTGTATCTCATGTAAATAAAATGTGAGATGAAATCCCCTTACCATATGTATTGACTTTAATAATACTTGTACAAAAATACGATAAAATTAATATAAGTATATTATACATATTTTATAGAAAAAAATTGCTATATCTAATAACATTTGTGATAACAATTATTAATTTATATTATATGCTTTATAAAAATTGTTTGTTAAGGTTTCACTTTTGGTAATATCTGCTTCGTTAATCATACATGATTTGACTTATTTTCTTTATCCTCTTATATAGATCAAGATTTACATAAGTAAAGAATTTAAAAAAATATAAAAATATCATATATATATATTCAGTATATATGAGCTCAAAAAAATCTATTTATTATTTAAATAAGAAATAGAATACACCGTTAATGGTGGTGGAAGGTCGTACGTACACATGAACATTATTTCTCTTTTGTAGTCATATTAGAAGGATAAAATTAAATGATATATATTTATATATTTCAATAATATCATTAATATAGAATTATAATTTTTTATATATTTCATGTTTTTTCACTAGAGACATCCTTAACACATTCCATGTAATGTGTGAATGAATCACATCGCTCTGAGGAGGTAGTAGTCCACACATCCACAAACGATGTTATCATATTTAAAAAAGAAGGATAGTAAAAATATATGTGTTATAAAATAGTAAATTAATATTAATTAAATAATAAATATATTAGATATCATATATAAAAAACTCTTCCATCCCAATTCCAAAACATGGAAGTTGGAAAAAGAAAAAAGGGAAATTATCATTCTCTGAGGGGGAAGTTCATCATATACATAAATAGTATGTTTTTGACCCATTAGATAGGCGTGTGTGTGTAATAGTAGATCTAACTATTCATATAAAAATATATCTGTATATTGGGGATACTATTTTTTTTATAACCATGGATTATAGAGTTTTGAGTTCGTTGATATTGAAAATAAAACTAAATAGGTTAAGGAAAGATGGTACCTAGTCTATACGTAACTCCTTTTGGTTTGCACCAAAGGGCTTCTTTAATTGTAATTTATCCAAAATGGTGGATTCAATGAAGAATGGGGGGATTTTGGAAAGGTTATTTGGAGTATCCTTTACAATCTTATGTGGTTTTAGAGTTTTGAAGAATGGAGAGAGGTGGTGGCCTTTTATAGAGGAGGGAGGAGACACTCTTGTCATTTTTGGAAAACAAGTTAGATGTAACAACGTTTTTATCTAAAAAATGTCATAAAAAACCTTCCAAAATAATTAATGGAAGTTTAATGTTCGATATAATTAAACTAAATGGGATCTGGATATGTTTCTAGGTCATTTGGGCATTTATGATTATTTTTTATTCCCTTTTTAAACAGACTTTCACTTTAATTATCGTAATTAATTTTAAATACCTTCACTAATATTTATGGTAAAAAACTAATGTCACCTTATTAGACATTGTTAATTTTTTTATTACAAAATATATATTCCATATTAAAAAATTCACATTAAAAATTAGTAAAAATTAACTTAAATTTAATCTTACGGAAATGACAATAATGCGAGTTTTTAAGGTGAAAATTTTCAAAAGATTGCCATGTTATCATATTCAATTTCAATGTAAACTTTCATCAAAAGGAATATATTGGGATAATTAACAAATAATATATATAATGTGACTTTAAAACAAAATTTAAATATAATTTATCAATACAAATTAATTTTAAAAAAACATTGTTTTGAATTATTTTTCTGTGTTATTCAGTATTCATTAAAAATGGATCTTCAGAGAAAAATACCAAAAAATCACCCTCAAGAAATTTTTATGTCTTCTATTAAAATATGAATATTTTTCTGAAATATAATATTTATAAATTTACTAAATACTTTTATTTAGAATATTTTTTCCATTTAGAGGCAGTAAAATTATTTTTATAAAAAGTTTGATTTATATGTGAAATATTAGGCACGTTCTAATATTATTCTTATCAAATCTATTAGATTAATATCCTAAAAAAAATTTAAAAAAATTAACATCTAAATATTATTTATATAATTCTATAATTTTAATTATTTTAATTTATTAGGGTAAAAATGTTTTTTGATTATATAAATAGTATCCTATAAAAATATTTTCCTTGTATTCAATGTATTATTATTTCCGAATAAAATTAATTTGTAACGAATGATTTAATTTTATATTTTGTGTGAAAAAATATTTTAATATTTTAATTAAGAATATTCTGAAATAATAACTTAATTTCTAGTTTATATCTTATTATAATAAATAATAATATTTAAATATTATACTATTGTTCAGTAGAACTTAGTAATGTATTTAACGCAAGTCATTGAAAAGACAATTGTTTCACGTTAGGAACTCTAACTCGGTATGATGTGAATTTAAAAATATATAATTTATATTCAATCTATTTAAAATAGAAAATATAATTTAAATTCTTAGGATATTTTATCCCCTGATGCCCTTAGTGTGGAATGTAGCACAAGATTACCTTGGTGTTGCGTATAACATAATCTAAACATAGTGATTTCATATAACAAAATCAATATTGTTCATTGAAATTAAAAATATAAAAAACATTTTAAATTTATTTTAAAAATATATATTTCATAAAATCTATGGGTATCACATTATACACCCTTAAAATTAATTTTACCCTTGAAATTTGTTTGGGTCATTAATAGTTTAACACCTGCAAGTTCTTTTCATTGAAACCCACATGATAAAAATGTATACTAAAAAATAACCTAAAAATAAATGATAGAACCATAAAAGTTACCCAAATTAAATAATAACTAACATACCACATAAGAGAACATATGTAGGAAGTGTAAATATAAAAAATTTAAGAGAAATATAATTATAAAGTTCTGATAGAGATTTATAGATAACAATGATAAGTAAAAGTTGGTGATCTCAAAACAATAAATCTACAATGATCTAAGGGACAATGTGATTCGTCAATAATATAGATTCTATGTTATATGTTTTTCTATATCCTTTCCCTGGATTTGAGGTATTCTTTAATATATCTAGGAATATAATGAAATATACCTACATTATATCATTCCTTTTCATATTTATAATATCATACTCGGTATTGCCTTGGTCAATTTCCACATCACCTCTATCTCTAGGTATTGAGGGTTAATTTTTCATTATAAAAGAAATAAGATATCCATAAATGAAATGATAAGTCATTTCATCAGCCTTTACTTATCATCACATCAAAATAGTTGGTATAGTTTATCCAAAATTCAAAAATTCTCATATGATTATATATAACATTAATCATATTCCCTTCCATAAATGGGTAATCTTGTAACACTACCATAAGATAAAGATCCAAAACATTATAAAGCTAATCAATCAGCTCAAAATTCTCCCCCAATATATTAAACTATAGCTCTTGGTTTACACATTCTAAACATATGAATACCCTCATCATAAATTCCCTTGAAATATAGTAACAACAATAATTACAATAAAACCTTTTGGAAGACATGCATGTTTCTGTATTTCAAATATTAGTGGATATATCCCATTAATCAAATAGTTTGAAAAATTGAACCAAGATATCATGAAATAATTTCTAAATGAATCCTTAATCATTTCATATTTCATAAATATGATCCAATTTACTTTATCAAAATCAATCATGTCATTATCCATTCTAAACATAATATTGCAAATATATTTATCACATTAAGTATTACAATACCTCAAACAAAATATCACTTTTATATGTCCTCATCACAATTAAACAAACACTCTTAAATCTATAATGATAACTTATAATAAAAATAATTTTATATTTCATGATTCGTGTAACAAAATATTTCAGTTATTTATCATAATTACTTCATTCATCCAGCTCTATTCTAAAACAATTACTTTGTTTACATAAACTTATTCTTTATTACATCATTCCAAGAATATAAAATCTGAATAATGTCTTAATGTTCCTTAAACAAAATCAAAAAATTATTTTTAGGTTTAATATAAAAAATACTAGAAGAACATAACATACATTTCACATGAATTTTGATGTCTCTTTATCTCCAGAAGTATGAACAATAATCATACCACCTTCCAAATTCTTTTTATGAGACTTACAATTGGGAATTTGATTTTAATAATTCAAATATTATCCAAATATTTATAATTCAATGTAAAAATGTTCTTTCTAGTTCTATTATTTTACAAAAATAGTAAATCATTGTATAATTAACACATATCATAGAATAAAACCACATAACCATAAATAATTAATTATAGTATGTATAAATCATGTACTATAATTTTTAATCGATGACACCATAAGTTTATATTATTTTATTCATAGTCATCCTCTATTCAAATCCTTTATTATGATTCTTTAGGAGTTTGGTAATATCCATGTCATATCTTCCAGGACTATCAAACTAGGTGTGTATTAATTATCTTGGTCATGTAACACCTGAACCCCAGTTACCTAGAGTCAGTGAATTATTTTAATACATTTTCATGATTACAATGAATCAAGTGCCGAAGGACCAACCAGTTTAACAGTCTTGGAGAATATATTAGATACCTGAACCTCACATTACATTAAAAAATGAAAAACAAAAAAACATTTTCTCCATTGACCACATTTATTTCCCTTAGACTATTCTTGCAGGTCAGTTATGATATACTTCTTCACATCCTGGGAAAAATAAAAAATAGAAAGTGGTGAGATCAGATTCTCACTAAGTATAACAATATGGAAGAAACATTCATAAATAGTCATAAACATTTAAGGAAAGGTATAAAACTAAAAAAAACCCTTTTTAACTTAAACATCAGCATAATATTTAAAAGGTAAATAAAATAATTCAATTTACTTATTCACATGGATATTGTACGAGTTGAATAACGACATGTGATATCAATATAAAATTTCATAATTACGGAATGAATAATTCTAGACATCATAACAACATAGTCATGGCCTTGTGCCAGGATTACTAATAAGATTTTATCAAGGCCTTGTTCCAAGACACTAGTTTGTCTCATGAGACTTACTGATGCATCGAGGAACTATATCGAGCTCCACCCATCACTTTCTAAGTCCAATTCATTCCTCAAATGAAAAGGATTAAACATAATATAAACATTTGTATTAAAACTAAGATAAAAAATGTCAATATTTTATCCATAAACCATGAATGGTATAAAAATAACACATCCACAATAAAAAATATCACAAAACATTCATTACAATATTGAAGATTTGAATCATAATAAATCAACCTCGATCAAGAATAATATTTCGGAAAGGATGTGGACATAGTTAAAAATGACCATTAATACTCGTTTAGAGAAATATCCATTTTTCATGAAATCGTTTAAAAGTTATATAAAGGAAGTAATTTAAAAGATAATTCTGAATCAAAGTATCTCATACCAATTTGAATATTTTGAATGGAATTAACATTTTATAACATTCATTTCTATATGAATACATCCTTAAAACCATTTTCAAAACATGAACATTAATGAGAAAGGATTAGAAAAATAAATCTTTAAAACATTTAAAATGATGTTTTAGGAAAAGAGTCCCTTAAAAATAATAACATTGAAAACTATTTTAGGAAATATTGACATGGATAATAAATATGTCCCAGTAGATACTCACGTAAAAATAACCTTGGATAATAAAGAGATTGTGAAATAAACCCTTACCTTTCACTTTCCTTTGGCCAAGGGTATATTTATCATCATGTATAATGACCATAGTATGTAATTAAATTATAAGAGAACCATATTAACTTTTTTTATATCATAAATGATTCATTTATGACTCTATACTACCCATTTAATAATTATTTCCATGTTAAATTAACATTTTGGGTAATAATCGCTTTCTTTATCTTACGTGTTTTAAATTGTTATTTATAATTGTATCATTTAGATCATGATTTAAATATTTCTAGAATATAAACCTTGATTTATATATCATATATATTTAGAATATAAATATTTATAAGATATATATATATGAAATGGAAGGAACCATTTATTTAGACATTATGTCATACGTACGCATAAACGTTGTTTCTGTTTTCATATCGTATTGAACAGACGTATGTGTATAAGATATATGTAAGTACACACACACACATAAATACATACATACATACATACATATATATATATATATATATATCTCCCGTAGCATTATTATTTCATACACTACATACTTATAAATAATATATATTTTTACAATCATCGTTGAATGGTGAAAATGAGAATGAATCTTATCACATCGGGGAGACGATAATCCGTACATACGCATGAGTGACAATGTCATTGTATTGATAGTTAAATCATATGTAATTGGATGTTATATCATATATACAGAATAATTAACATGTTATATTTATTATTCACATTAGTTATACTCATTATTATACCCATCCAAATAATGAAGTATTTGAATAACAATCTACACCATGACGTGGAGATGGTAAGCCGTACATATGCACGTATGGTGAATTTTTCATTTATAAGATGGATATAATAACAAATATTATTGTACCATATTTATAATAACATAATAGTATTTAATAGGTACTGGAGGTATTATTTTTGAATGGAAACAACAAAGAAAGAGGAAGTGGAAGAAGAAAAGAACTTGAAAGAGGGTGGTGAAATTATTACCACTTCTTCATGTGTTTACTTTGGAGTTGATCAAAAGGGCTCCTCAGGTTGGATTTCTGATGAAAGTAATGTCTCTAGGATAATGTGGGGGAAGTTGGTAGGATATTTGGGTAGGGTTTTTCTGATCCAAATGGCTATAGAGGTGTGATTTTGATAGAAACTAAAGTTCCCTTTTTTAAGAGGGTTGTGGGTCACTTTAGGAAAATATTAAAATATTAATTTAATATTCAATCATATCAGTTTTATAATGGTTCAAAATTAATTTATTTCAAGACTTATGTGGTTATGGGTCTAAATCCTCTCAACCAGTAGGTTTTAGACAAGTTTAGTTTATCATTTTAACATTATCTTTTATATTTGACTCTTAGTTATATAGTTTAACTTTTACTCGGTCTTCTTGTATTATTACACTATATGGTTAATAAACATGCTAAAAACATCTAAGAGAACTTAAAGTGGTTCATTAATGACATATATAATATTATTTAAGCCCTTTGGCCGAACCATAGTTATTTGGGAATATTATATCAACCAATAATATAGTATTTTTTTTTAAATAATTTATGACAAATTTAACACTATTTGGTATTTTGTTTTGGTGAAAGTCATTAAAACCTTATAAATTATAAAATAAATTATCTAATCAACTCTAACATGTAATATTAAATTTTAATTCATCAGATTTTTCAATTTACATTTATTTGGATATTTATAATATCAATTATTTAAATATTTTTGTAATAATTTAATTATTGCATCATTATTGTGTCATATTTAAATTAAATTATTTAATGTCAAAAAATTAAAAATAAAACACGATTATGTAGGAAATCATTTTATCTTCTTAATTAATATTTATAGTCGAATTTTTATTCTGTGTGTAACTCATTATAAAAAAATGATTTAGTTATTAATCATTGAATTTAGCACTTTTAACTCTTCTTTAAAAAATAATAATAAATGTACTAATCTAAACCAAGTGGAACAAAGGGTATAATATTTTATTAATATAGTATTTTTTGTCGAATTGACCTTATAAAATAGAATTAGGACATGTGTTAGGGTGATTATAATATCATTTTACCCTTAATTAACATATTTACTTTTAACCGTAGCAATAAATAGTCAAAAGTTACTATTTCCCAAAAAATATTTTCATCTTTTTTAACTAAATTATACATACTTATGTCAACTTTGTCTCTCGTATTTTTGAAATTAAACTCACAGAAGTGATAAAATAATGTTTTATGCAAATTTGCAAATGCTCCTAGAAGGTGGGTAAAAAACGTTAAAAAGTTCAATAATATTTTATATGTAAAATTTGATTATAAAATGATGCCAATGAATTACATTGAACTTATATAGGTATTATATATATATATTTTGACATAAATAAATTTAAATAAAAAATTAGTTTTAAATAATAACATAGTGGTTTCACTAATCATCAAAAATTGAATGTTTTCAGAAAAATATCAAAAATTTACCCTAAGATTATTTTGATATTACGAATTCAAAAATGAATTCCATTTTACCAAATTGAAAACATATAAGTTTCATTTATGAATTTAAAATTAATTCACGTTGTTAAAACAAAAACGTTGGTTTTTAAAAAAGTAAAAGCTTCCAAAATATTGACATGTGTTTATGTCATATTTAAATTTTAAATTACTTATAATGGCCGAAATTTTATTAAAAGATAAAAATATAATCTAATTATACTTTAAAACATTTAAAATTCAAAATTTAACACTATAAAATATTTTAATTGAAAAAGTGGTTTTCTATTAAAACATTGTATTTTCAATATTTTTCAAAATATGAATGTTATCAGAAAAGTACCAAAAATTTGTCCAAACTAAATTTCTATGTCCTGCTTCTATATAAGAAGTTTATTTTTTCAAATTTAATATAATATTTTCAGATATTTCAATAAAAATATTCACCATTAGTAGGTGGTAAAATTGCACTTTTGAAAAATACATCCATTATCTAAAAAATTGAATTTGTTCTTATATTATATTTGGGAAACAAATAATATGGGTGTTAAAATTATACATAGTATATAAGATTCAAAATTAAATTAATATTATTCTTAACCACTTTTTGAATGGCTAGTTTGGTATGTTGTGGTTTGTTCGAACTCGGTGTTGCGTGTAGTGAAAAATGTTGAATTAATTTAATAAGATAATGTACTATAAAATCATGGGGGGTTACATTATCCCCTCCTTCAAAAAATTGAGACCTCGCAATTTTAAATTGTTTTTCAAAAATAAATCATTAATAATAGAAAAATACCTTCGTGTAAAACCCACATTGGATATTGGGTTAATAAAATTTATTCTTAATTAGAGGGAAATGAAAATGAAAAAGTCACTGTCAAATTATGATCTCAATAAGGAGAACATAGGAGGAAATTATAGACACATAATTGGAGGAAATACGTAAATATTTATATTAAGGGATTGAGTTCATCAATCACAAACATGTGTAAAATTGAGGGCCTCCAAGCCATTAATATAAGATGATGTAAAATATCATCGTTTCAACAAAACATATGGTATTAGGTCAACAAATTTTTGGTTTTAAGATCCCATTCATAAGGTTTAGTAATTAATGAATTCATAGAATAAGATATATATATATATATATATATATATATATATATATACATGAAAAGTATATTTTCATCATTCAAATAATTCTACCACAAACTCATCTTTCACTCCAAAAGATAATAGAATTCAAAAATACTTTATTTATCCTTATCATATAGGGTTCTAAAAAATGAATTTATAATTTACCTATCAAACCATTAAAAAAATTACACAAACCAGGACATAACGTAGGCCAGTGGTAGGTGATTCACCTTTTCCGCTCTTCGATTGCGGGTTCAAGTCTCACGGCCTTGCCGGATGCTACGGGTTGTCGCCTGACCTCCAGGTTGTCCTTTTTATGACAATCCAAAAATGTTCTCAAGAAATGATTTAACATTAACAATAGTATCCAATTTCAAACATAATCGATTCCATCTATTAGACTTATCTAAAATACATCTGTCGATACTCATAGTGTCAAAATTATAAGAAATTTAAACACAATGATGATCCTTTTTTCCACGTAATGACATATGAATACCTTCATCATGTATTCTTTTAAAAAATTGTAACACCCTGAATTACCATAAAACCTTATTTATTATATTCATTCTCCATTATTACTTGTAGAATACTAGATATACTCCTTCTATCCAAAAATTTTGTAAACTCTAATAATGATGAAATATACTAATCATTAATCAGTTTCAAGGTAATCAAGAATATCCAATATAATTTATCCAAATAAATCATATATGATTCCAAAATCACTAAATCAGTATCAGAACTATATTATTGTTTATCATTCACTCAACCATATATTTAGCAAAACAATTAACCTGCTATTGAGTCACTTTTATTGGTTCCAAACAATCTCATGTCCTTAATAAAATAATACTTCAGTACAATAATTATATACTCTATAATTCATATAACATGTACATCATTAATACAATACACAAATAACACAATACTTTAATAATAACATAACAACTCTAATCATTATTCTTCATCTTCAATAGTATCCTAACTTGATTATTATCCAATAGCAGCATTTGCGGTATACTCTGATAATTTGGACATTGATTCGCATAGTGTCCCAACTCCTTGCAGATGAAGCATTGTATATTTGAAACCTTTTTCATACACTTTCAATCATGTACATGGTGTCCTTTTTCTCCACACTTATTACAAACTCTCATTCCTTTAAAGTATTTTCCATGGTGATTCTTTCCACAGTTATCATATATGGGAAAATCCTTATTTCCCCTCTTACCTTTATCCATTATTCTCTCTTCCATCCTTTTCTTCTCTTGTTTCTCTTCAAAGACATAGGACTAAAATAATTCTTTACTGATCTTATTTAAACATGATACTATTTATTCAATTGATGAGAATACATGGGAGAATATTTACCTTTTAAATGTTGGCTTAATAACATGAAATAAATTATCCTTCTTAACATTTTGATCATGCGTATTGCTGGAATTCTCATTCCTTCTACTATGCTTCATTTCTAAACAATGGCATACATTATATTATTTTATGAATCACAATTCATAATTCTAAACATTTAAAATACCTAACATAAATTGAAAAGATTATTTATATAATCTATAATCATAAAATATTTTCTATGAAGAAGAATTTACTCATAAATCCTTCATAATGAATTGTAATGAAAATATGAATTATCCTAAGCATTTCCATCAGGTTTTTTATAACCAAGAGTGCAGAAACGCATGTTGTTGTGTTCCAGGATACCCCGAGTCAAGCCTGAAACTCTTTTTCAGAGTTTTTAGTCCTAGGTACATCTATTCCAGAGCCGCATATACCTACTCGTATCCAGACAGGGATGTATTTCTTGAAAAATACACAAAATCCCTACATTACCAAAATTCTAGGATGTCCTTCTATACTAATCCACAAAGACTATCTTAGGGTAATGTTCTCTAATCAAAGTTTATCTTAGTCTATTTTCAAAGATTATGCTAAACTTACTCTGATACCAACTATAACACAATGACCCTAGTTACCCAGAGTTGGTGCATGTTTTTAATACATTGTCATGATTACAAGGAATGAAGTCCTGAATGACCGATCAGTTTAGCAGTCTTGGAAAATAAATTACATACATGAACATTACATTAAAATATAAAATGAAAAACAAAAACAACAATGTCTCCATTTAACACATTCATATCCCTTATATTATCCCTATAGGTTAGTCATAATATTATTCCTCACTTCCTATAAAAAATAAAACATATAAAGGGGTGTTCTCAGATGCTCACTAAGGATAACAATATAGCAGAAACTTTCAGAAATAAGCATAAACATTTAGGAAAATGTATGAAACTAAAACGAAAGCCTTTTAAAATTAATCTTCAGCATAATATGTAAAATATAAATAAAATAATTCAATTTAATTATTCACATGGATATTCTACTAGTTGAATAATCAAATGTGATGTCAATATCTAATTTCATAATGTTGGAATGCATAATTCCAGACTTCACAACCACAAATTCAAGGCCTTGTTCCAAGAATAAAATTAAGACTTTGCTAATTCCTTTTGCAAGAAAATAGTTTGTCTCATGAGACCTACCGATGCATTGATGAGCTATAGCGGGCTATACCCATCACCTACTAAGTCCAATGCATTCCTTATATGAAAAGGATTAAACATAACATAAACATTCGTATTAAAACTAGAATATGAAATTTTAATACATTATCCATAAATAATGAATGGTATAAAAATAACATATACACAGTCAAATATATCAAGAAAACTTTAATACAACATTGATGATTTGTATCATAAAAAATCATCATCGATAAAGAATAATATCTCGTAAAGGATGATGATATAGTTGAAAATGATCAGTAAAAATCGTTGAGAGAAATATCTGTTTTTCATAAAATCATTTAAATGTCATATGAAGGAAGTAATTTAAAAGATATTTTTGAATAAAATTATCCCATATCACATTTAATCTTTTTAATGGAATTAACATTTTAAGACATTCATGTCCATATAAATAAATCCTTAAAACAATTTTGAAAACATGGACATTAATGAGAAATGTTTAGAAGAATAAATCTTTAAGACATTTAAAATGATTTTTTGGTAAAAGAATACCTTAAAAATAATACCTTGGAAAACACTTTTTTAAACATGTTCATGGATAATCAATATGTCACAGTAGATAGTCACGTAAAAACAACCTCGGATAATAATAAGATAGTGAAATTAACCCTTACCTTGCACTTTAATTTCGTAAAGGGTAAATTTGAACTCTTATATAATGACCATAGAATGTTATTAAATTATACCAGAACCATATTAATATTTATTATATCAGACATGAATCATTTACTACTTTATAATACCAATTAAGTAATGATTTTCATGTAAATTTAACATTTTGGGTAATAATCGCTTTCTTTATCGTACGTGTTTTAACTTGTTATTCTTGATTGTATAATTTAGATATTGATTTAAATACTTCCCAAATATAAAAAATGATTTATATATAATATATATTTTGAATACAAATATTTATAATATATATATATATATATGAAATGGATGTCATTGTTTATAGAGACGGTAGGTCGTACATACGCATAAACGTTGTTTATGTTTTCATATCGTATTGAACTTAAGTAAATGAATAAGAAATATGTAAGTACACATATATATATATATATATATCCATAGTATTATTATTTCATATGTTACATACTTATTAATAATATATATTTTTATTATCATCATTGAATGGTGAACATGGGAATAAATCTCATCACGTCGTGGAGATGGTAATCTGTACATACACACGAGCAACAATATAATTATATTAATAATGAAGTCATATTTATTTGGATGGTATATCATATATACATAATAATTAACATGTTATGTTTTTTATATACAACTGTTATACTAATTATTATACACATCCAAATAATAAAGTGTTTAATTAACAAACTACACCACGACGTGGAGACTCTATGTTGTACGTACGCACATATGGTGACTATTTAATTTATAGTATGGATAGAATAAATAATATGGTTATACCATATTTATAATAACATAAAATTATTTAGGATGTAATGGAGTTATTATTTTGGTATGGAAATAACAAAGGAATCGGAAGTGGAATAATAAAAGATCATGAAAGAGGGTGGTGAAATTATTACCTCTTCTTCGGTTGTTTCCTTTTGAGTTGATCAAATGGGCTCCTAATTTTGGATTTATGATCAAATTAGGGACACTAAAGTGATGTGAGAGAAGTTGGGAGGATATTTGGGTAGGGTTTGGCAGAGACAAATGGCTATGGAGATGTAATTTTGAGAGAAGGGAATGTTCCCTTTTATAAGAGGGGTGAGGTTCACTTTTGTAAAAAATTAAAAAATTAATTTATTATACAATAATATTCATTTTATAATGGTTCCAAATGAATTAATTCGAGACATAGGTGGTTATGGGTCGAAATCCTCTCAACTAGTAGGTTTTAGAAAATTTTAGGTTACCATTTTAACCTTATCTTTTAGATTTAACACTTAGTTAAATAGTTTAACTTTTACCGTGTCTTCTTGTATTTCTACACTATATGGTTAATAAACATAATATAAACTTAAAAGAGAATCTAAAGTGGTTCATTAATGACATATATGATAATATTTAATCCATTTGTCTGAACCACAGTTTTTTTTGGAATATTATACAAACCAATAATATAGTATTTGTTTTAAAAACTAATTTATGTTAATTTTGACACTATTTGGTATTTTGTTTTTGTAAAAGTCATAACAACCTTATCACTAAAAAAATAATTTATCTAATAAACCCTAACATTTCATATTAACATATGAATTTATTTTAATTAATTATAATTCTCAATTTACATTTATTTAGATATTTATAATATCAATTATTTTAATATTTCATTAATAAGGTAATTACTACATCATGATTGTGTCAGAAATAAATTAAATTTTGTAATGTCTAAAAATTATAAATAAAATAATATTATATGAGAAATATTTTTATATTTCCAATCAATATTTATAGTTGAATTTATATTGTGTGTAACCCTATATAAAAAATGGTTTAGTTATTAAACATTGAATTTAACACTTTTAACTCTTCTTTAAATAAAATAATAATAAATGTCTTAATCTAATCCTAGTGGACCTAAGAGGATAATATTTATTAATAAGGTTGTATTTTTCCAAATTAAAATTATCCAATAGAATTAAGACATGTGTTAGGATAAATATAATATCATTTTTACCCTTAATTACCTTATTCACTTTTAACCACGGTAAATAAAAGTCAATATTTACTATTCACCACAAATTATTTTCATCTTATTGAACAAAATATTACATATTTATCTCAAATGTGTCTCTCATATTTTTTAAATTCCTCTTACAAAAGTGGTAAAATTATGTTTTATGCAAATTTGTAATGCTCATAGAAGGTGGGTAAAAAATGTTAAAAAGTTCAATTAAATATTACACATCTAATTTTACTATAAAATGTCTCCAATTAATTACATTGAACTTATATAGGTATTATATATCTATACTTACATAAAATATATTTAAATAAAATAAATAATTATTTAAATAAAATGTCGGTTTTAAATAATAACGCAGTGTTTTTCACTATTCATCCAAAATTGAATGTTTTCAGAAAAATAAAAAAAATACCATAAGTTAATTTTGATATTAAGAATTCAAAAATGAATTCCATTTTTCCAAAATAAAAACATAAAAGTTTCATTTATTAAATTTTAATTAATTCCCATTGTCAAAACCAAAAACAGGTTTTTAAAAAAGTAAAAACTGTCAAAAGATTGACAGGTGTTTATGTCAAATTTAAATGTGAAATTACTTATAATGAAATAAATTGTATTAAATGATAAAAATATCATCTAATTATACTTCAAAACCATTAAAATTCATAACTTAACACTATTAATTATTTCAATTAAGAACGTTGTTTTCAATTAAAACATTGTATTTTTCACTATTCATCAAAATATGAACGTTTTCAGAAAATTTTAAAAAAAAATACAAAATAAATTATTATGTACTCCTTATAAATAAGAAGTTTAGTTTTTCAAATTTAATATAAAATTGTCAGATATTACATTAAAAAAATTCACCGTTAGTCGGAGGTAAAATTGCATTATTCAAAAATTCTGCCTTTATCTGAAAAATTGAATTTTTTTATTATATTATGTCTAAGAAACACATAATATGGGTGTTAAATTTATTTATATTATATAATATATTCAGAAACACTTTTTTAATGTCTAGTTTCGTAAGTTGTGGTGCATTCAAACTCGGTGTTTCATGTAGCACTAGCTATTTAATTATTTTAATGAGATAACGTACTATGCAATATTGGGGTGTTGCAGGTCATGTACCATGTTATGAAAAGTTAGTCTCGAAGAAAATTGTTATAGTTTTTACCCCTTGGTACATATGTGAGAGATACACATCAAATTGTATTATCTAGATGAGGACTTAATTCCAGTAAACCATTCACTCTATCCTTTAACAAAATTTGTGGACATTTTCATAATTATTAACTCATACTTATACTTATCCACTGATACATCCCTCGAAACATCCATAGAAATATACCTTATGAACTCACTAATTTTTTTTCATAAAATTATCTCATGTTTTATAAAAAAATATATATGATACCAACTTTAACAACCCAGTCTTAAGAAACATAGAGATTAAATCACCTTTTTAGAATACTAATAACATAATAAAAATAGACACCCAAAAAACTATATTATTTTTGTACATTGGAAACAAGAAACAAAAAAATATTATAACTTAGTTGAATATATTCAACGTCTCTCCCAAATATGTCCACCCTTAGTAATTCTACATAAAATTTATTCTTTATATCCTAGGTAAGGGAAAATAAGAATGTTGAGAGATCAAATTCTCAGTAATGTTAAATAAATTAAATAAAAAAAATATCATGATCACAAAGGTTTGAGAATGTGGCCATGATCACTAGAAGATCACAAATTACATATCAAAGATAATAAATAAGAATCTTAGCATAATGAATTGAAATTTATAAGACATTAATTATAAGGGAATCAATAGCATACTCCATGAAATCATTACATAGTAATAAAAAATAGAGTTATGGTATACACATAATCATATAAAACCTCTATCTCAAGGATTACTACCAAGACCTTCGTACCATGTAAGGATTGGGATAATCAATAGTGTACCTTCTTCGGGCATGGGATACCCTCTTGTGTAACAATTTTTTTTAGATTAGGAAGCCATATTGTGTACACAATTTTTATAGTCACGGGATTCCATATCATGCACCCTCTTGTTTCAATCTTATGATGACCTCCCATTTAACCTCTTTTTTTGAAATTTTTATGCCCTGCTGTGTACCCTCTATGTTCATAAAAAATTTATCATTACCCATTTCATTGGAGGGATATATAGTTCCCACCCATCACATGATATAATCATACAGACATATACCACAAGATAATAAAACATTCTTTATAACGTGACCCATAAAAAGAGATTGGTTTCATAAATATCGTGTCATAACCCATGAAATTTTATGGCTATAATGAACATTTAATCATATCATAACCCATATAAAACATATAGGTTTCATAATAATTTGATCATAGTTTAACATGTTAGGGTAAGTTTGATTCATAATCATTTATCATATCATGAATCATTCAAGTGAAGCATGTTTCATATGTATATATCCCATACAACGGAAAAGTGTTTCATAAATATATAAACTGCGAAAGAGTAAGATGTTTTCATAATCATCACAACTTCAAAAAATAAACCGTTCAGAGAGAGAATATTAATGGATCATTTGGAGAATTTCTTATAAGGGCATGAGTGGCATCAATAGATGTCATCTTAGATGGAAATTAATTTTGAAATAACATTTAATAAATTAACCATAAGGTAATATCCTTTATTATTTGAAGAATTCTTTATAAAACATAAAACGTTTTTAAAACAATTATAATTTAAAATAAAATGAAAACATGGAATGAAGAATTGCTTTCAGTTTTAAAAACATATTATATATAGTAAAATAAATGAATTTATAAAACATTTTGAAAACCAATTTATTTAAAAAAAATAAATAATTATAAGGGATGTATGAAAACATTTTCAAACTCATTTTATGGAAAATATTATTGAAACTCCGTAATGAAATTTTGAAATAATTGAAATAGATTTCTTTTAAACTAATTTTTTTAATACATGTAATGGATTCTTAGTAAATCATTAAAAATACTTTTTAAACATAAATCATTTTTATAAAACACTTTTCATTAAAGGTGTCTTTAAATCAAATAAATTCTAGAAAATTAAAAAAACTTTTATAAAAATGAACATTTAATCTAAAAATTGAAGCTTCTAGAAAATGATGGTCATGACGGCTGGTATGTCGATCTATTCTGAACATTCCTTTTGTAACATAAAATGAAAAGCAACCTACCTTGATCAGCAAACGAAAAGATGATAAATTTTTAAAATAGTTTTTAAAAAATGTAAGAAAATGTGTAAATGTTTACTTCATATGTCCTAGGATAATATTTAAACGTTTGGGTAAAACTGTTTTTCCTGTAATCATAATTTTTAAAAACATGGTTTTTCGAGTGAATATAAAGATTGAGCCAAATTTTTATGAAAACATTTTCATAATTATATTATGTATAAATGAATTTAATAATGGTACCATTACATTGATATAACATGAATACCTAGATGGTAAAAAAATTAATCAAAGTTCTTCAGATATGAAGCATAATATTTCATCAATTGATGCATAAAAATTAATAATATCGATAGATGATGTGATTAAAGTTATAAACCATTAACAATTTTGTAACATTAAATCATGATGGAAAGAATACAATTTCATAAATAATAAAAACAATTAAAATAAATATATTCATGATATAAAAAATTAAAAATAAGTAAATACACCTCATAGATAAATATAGGTGCATAACATGACATCTATCTCAAATAAAGATATTTGTGACAAAATTATTTTATCTATATGTTAACATTTCAAACAAACCCCAAGGAAAAAAATATATTTTCAAATGGATATGTAAATGACAAAAAATTTATGAGTAATAATAACAGAATATTTCCATTGGAATTTTTCTAACAACACAAACAAAATGAGTGATGAATAAGTCATGTATCTCATAGAAATAAAAAGTGAGATAAAATTCTCGTTCCTTATGTATTGAGAATTTTCATACTTTTAAAAAACACAAGTATAAAAAATATAAGTTTATTATAAATATTTCACATAACCATATACTTATATCTATTAAGATAATTATTTTATTAAGAATTTATATAACCCTCTAATTAACAAATCTATGTTAAGGTATCACATCAGGTAATATCTTCTCTATTTGTTCAGAAATGTTTTCGCTTATTATTCTTAATTTTATTACATAGATCATGATTTAGTTAATTCTAGAATGAAAAAATTATAAAAATATGTTATATATTTAGTAAATGTGTATTTATAATTACCTATTTAATATAGAAATATGAAATGAAATATAATTTAGATTGAGACAGTAGGACATTCGTAAACATGAATGTTGTTTATGTTATGTTTTCATATAGAAAGAATGTATGTAAATAAAATATATGTATATAATATCATTATTTTATCATTATAATGTTATATATATCATATATATTTATTTAAAATTCCTTAACAAATTCCATGTATAGTGTGAAAAGATCACATCACTTTGAGGGGGTGGTAGTCCACAATTCCTCAAACGATGTTATCATGTTCACAAAAGATGGAAATTATATGTTATAGAATAATTATAAAAGAGTAAATACATAATAAAAATAATATATAACATATATAAACAGTGTGTCCATCATAATTCCTAAATTATATTAGTGATAAAATATTATATATATAACATAATAATGATATGATAAATGTTGTTATCATATTTACACAATAGGGAAAGTATAAGGTTACAAGTTATAATTTAATTAAAACATATTTAATACATAATAAATATAATATATATCACATATGAATGTTTTTTCCAACATAATTCCCAACCATGAATGGTGGTAATGGAAAAAAAGGAAATAATCGTTTCATGTGGCAGTAGATCTTCATACACATTAATAATATATTTATTTCCCATTAAATGGATGTTTTTGTAAGTTTATGTAATTCCTTGACCCTAGTTACCTAGATTCAATGAATTATTACATAACATTGGCATGATCGCAAGGGATCAAGTCCCAAGAGACTGATCATTTTAGTAGCCTTGGAAGTACTGGATATATACATATGTTTTAAATCACATCATAAAATGTTAAAAAAAATCCCCATTGAACACACTCATATACCTTAGAATATTCCTTCATGTTAATCGTAATATACTTCTTCTCATCCTTGGAAAAATAAAACATAGAAAAGGGTGAGCTCAGATTCTAGGTAATGATAAAAATGTAGCAGAAATTACCATAAATAAGCATAAAATTTATGGAAATGTATATTACTAAAACAAAAGTCTTTTAAACATAAACTTAGACATAATATGAAAAATTTAAATCAAATAATTCCATTTACTTATTCACAGGGATAATCTATTATTCAAATAATCACATGTAATAATAATAACCAATTTAATAATTATGGAATTCGTAATTCCAGACATCATAACCACATAGTCAAGGCCTCGTGCCTAGACTACAAATAACATTTTGTCAGGGCCTTGTGCCAAGACACTGGTTTTTCCTATGAGATCTACCGATTCATCTAGGAGATATAGCGAGCTCAACCCATCACTTATTATGTCTAATGCATTCCTCATATGAATAGGTTGAAACATAACATAAAAATTCGTTTTAAAACTATAAAAAGAAATGTTAATAATTTAACCTTAAATCATGAATGGTATAAAAAATAACACATCTATAATATAACATATCAAAAAACATTCAATACAATATGGAATATTTTATCATAATAACTCATCTTAAAAAAGGTGTAAAATCCATCATAGGATTTTGATATATAGATGAAATCAAAGCTATTTGAAAGAAAAATCACTTTCTATTTTGAAATCATTTAAAAGTCACATAATTAAAAAATCAAACATTTATTTGGAAAATATTCTTACAATATTGTATGGGAAGCTTTAAAAGTGTTATAACGGTGGAAAATATATACACTCGCCATTTATATTTAAAAAACTTATTTCCTTAATTTTGTCGAAAAGGTCGTAAAAGGAATTGTTTGGAAAATGGCGGAAATATTCCTTTATAAACATTTTATAAAAAGTTAAAAAATGGTATAAATGAATTTAACCCGTATTTTAGGTAATAGTAAAAATGTTTGGAAATACATTTTTAAGATACACAAATGAGGATGATAAAGAGGTCCCGGTAGATACTCACATATAAACAACCTTGGATAATGAAGAGATTATAGAATTTACCCTTACCATGTACTTTTCCTTGGTTTAGGGTACATTAACTTATTATATAATAGTTAAATATTTGTTATAAAATTATACAAGAAACAAATACATAAATATGATATCATATACGATCTTCTAATATTGCATTGTTAATAATATTTCAGTAGTATCATTGTTTCATGTGTTAACTGATTCGTTTTCCTTTATATGATTTGATACTTAAGTCAGGATTCATATGGATTGAATGTATTATATTCATATCCATAGTGATATTATGTTCTTAAACATTATTTTTAATCCTAAAATTAAAATTATTCTTGAAGGGTTACGTTGGGGAAGGAACCACATCACCTTTGTGGAGATGGTAATTCATACGTATTCACGAGCGACAATATCATTCAATAGATAGTGAAACAGTTTTTAATTGGATGGTATATTGTATATAAATAATAATTAACATGTTATATTTATTATTGACATCATTTATACTCATTTCTATACTAATCCAAATAATGTTGTGTTGAATAACAATTACACCACGACATGGAGACGACAGGCCGTACGTACGCATGTATCGTGACTTTGTCATTCATAGAATGGATAGAATAATGAATATGGTTGAAAAATGTTAATAATAACATCACGGTTAGTATAAGGTACTTGATTTATTATTTTGGTATGGAAACAACAAATAATGCGGATGTGGAAGAAGAAAAGAACTTAGAAAGAGGTGATGAAATTATTACCTCTTCTTCGGGTGCTTCCTTTTGATTTGATCAAAAGGGTTCCTAAAATTTGATTGAGATCAAAGTACGAACTCTAGGATTAAGTGAGGGTAGTTGGGAGGATATTTTAGTAGGGGTTGTCCAAGAAAAATTGATTTGGATGTGTGATTTTGAGAGAAGGGTAAATACCCTTTTATAAGAGAGGTGAGGGTCACATTAGGAAAAGTTTGAAATATTATTTTATAATAAAATAATATTCAGTATATAATGACTCCAAAATGATTTTTTAGAGTCTATGGTAGGGATGGGTCGAACACCTCTCAACTAATAGGTTTTAGATAGGTTTAGGTCCCAATATTAACCTTATCAGTTAGATTTAACTCTTAGTTAAATAGTTTAACTTTTACCTTGTATTCTTGTATTATTATAATAAATTATTGATAATCTTACTATAAAAATACAATCAAACCCCAAGTGGTTCATTATTGTTTTATCTAATATTATCTATGTTTTTTGGATGAACCATAGATTTTTTGGTATATTATATTAATTAAAAATATAGTATTTGTTTTCATAACTCATTTATGTCAATTTTGACACTATTTAATATTTAGATATTGTGAAGGTCATGAAAACCCAATCACATCGAAAAAAATTATATAATAAATCAAAAAATGTCATAGTAACCTAAATAATTCATGGAATACATCAAAATTCTCAATTTATAATTACATTAATATTAATAATATCAATTATTTTAATCATTCAATAATAAGGTAATTACTATATCATCATTGTGTCGTAAATCAAATTAATTATTTAATGTCTAAAATTTATAAATAAAATAAAATTATGTAAGAAATATTTTTATATTTATAATGAATATTAATAGTCTAATTTATCATATGTATAACCTTATATTTAATTTTTTTAGTTATTAAACATTGAATTTAAGAATTTTAACTCTTCTTTAAATAAAATAAAAATAAATTTCCTAATCTTATCCAAGTGGTCCAAAAGGATCCTATTTTATTTTTAAGGTTGATTTTGGTTGAAATAAACTAATCCAGTAAAATTATGACATGTGTTATGGAAATTATAATATTGTTTTAACCTTTATTTACACTATTTACTTTTAACCGTGGTAAATAAAATTCAAAAGTTACTATTAACCAAAAATTATATTCAACCAATTTAACCACATTTTACTTATAGTTTTCAACCGTGTCTTTCGTATTTTTCACATTAAATTCCAATAAGAGGTAAATTTATGTTTTATGAAAATTTCCAATTGTGCATAGACGGTGGGTAAAAGGCATTAAAATATTCAATTTAATTTTATACATCTAATTTTTTATAAAAATACTCGAATAAATTACATTGGACTTATATTAGTATTATGTATCCATTTTTACATAAAATTAATTTAAATTAAATAAATAATTATTTAAATAAAAATTAGGTCTTAAATAATAAAGCTGTGTTTTTCACTATTCATCAAAAATTGAATGTTTTTCAGAATAATGAAAAAAATTCAACCTAAGAAAATTTTGACATTCTGAATCCAAAAATGAAGTCCAGTTTGAAAAATAAAATATATAAAATTTAAAAAAGTGTGTATTACTATTTATAATGGCTTGTTTGACTGGTCGTGGTGTGCTATAACTCGAAGTTGCGTACAGCACGAGATATTGTATTATTCAAAGAGAAATGTATCATGGAAGCTTGGGGTGTTACATTCTTCCCTCCTTCAAATAATTTCATCCTTGAAATTTTTAGAATACTACTGTGTAAAACGATTTGGGTGGTTCTTTGTCATAAGTTCCTCAGGTTCCCTTGTTGCCTGTTCCATCTAATTGTTTCTCAATAGAACTTTTACTTGATGAGTCATCCGGTTTCTTCACACCTATCCTCTAGAATCAAAAAACTTTAGTGGCACCCCATAATAAGACTGATCGGGTTACAATTCTTTTTCTTCATAAGTGAGTACATGTGTTGGGTCCAACATGTAATTTCTCAACAGTGATACGTAGAACTCAGCATGTACTTTGGAGAGACATGGAATAATTTCTAAACGGTAAGCTACAACTCCAATTCATTCTAGAATTTCGAAAGTTCTGATGTACCTAGGACATAATTTACCCTTCTTACCGAATCATATAACACCATTACATGTAGATACCATCAAGAAAACATTATCTCTTACTTGAAATTCGTAATCCTTCCTTCAGTTACTGTCGTAGATATTTTTCCTACTTTGAGCTGCTTTGATGTGGGTTTGGGTAATTTTCACATTTTCCATTGTTTCCTTACCATGTTCTGGGGCTAAAAGTTTTATTTCACCAACATAATCTAAACATGTTGGTGTGCAATGCCTCATATGGTATCATCTAAATACATGAATGGAAGATATTTTTATAGTAAAATTCTACCATAGAGAAATATTTATCCAACATACCTTGAAAGTCAAGTGATAAAGATATCAACATGTCTTATAAGGTGTGAATAGTCTGTTCTGATTTTCCGTCAGTTTGAAGGTGGTAGGTAGTGTTGACATGAAGTAAATTATCTTGGTCTTTTTTAATACATTTTCAGAATCTTGACATAAAATGGGGATCATGATCAGAAAAAATTGATATGGATAAACCAAGATGTCTTACAACTTCTTTAATATATAGTCTTGCTAGACGTTCAAGAAGAAAATCTAGTCTTGTTGAAAGAGATTGTATTGAATTTGTAAGACAATCAATAATGACCCATATTGCATCATTCATTCTAGGAGTCTTTGGTATCCTCATGAAAAAATCCTTTGTAATATCATCTCATTTCCACTCAGGTATAGGAAGAAGTTGCATGACTCCTCTAGGATGTTGTCTTCCAGCCATCACTTGTTGAAAAACCATACATCATGACACATAATCTAAATTTTACCTCTTCATGTTGTCCCACAAAAAATTTTCCTTCAAATATTTATACATCTTAGTGTTATACGAGTGTACAGAGAAACTGGAGCTATGAGCATCATCCAAGAATTTCCTTTTAAGATCAGGTAATTTTGGAACACAATACCTCTTCCCAAATTTCAAAATCTCATCTTCATATACGAAATTGATCAATCTCCCATTGTTTAGAGCTTTATTTTTCTTTTTAAACTCCTCATCCTCAGTCTGAGATCTTTTTACACTTTCAACTAAAGATAGTATGGAAATAATTTGGAAAAGTATTGATGTTTCACGTTCCATGATTATTCCCATATTTTTATTTTCTAGATCCATGAACATAGTATCCCTTTCAACTCTGATCATGTTCAAACCTCCATGATCATTTCTTCTCAAAGAATCTTCCACCTTATTTTCATTCCCTGTATGGTACAGTATAGTGTAATCATAATCATTGAGTAGTCTAAGAAAACTTATTTGCCTTATGTTATGTTCTTTCTGTGAGAAAATATACTTAAAACTCTTGAGATCGGTATATATCTCACATTTTTCACCCTATTGATAGTGTCTCAATATATATAAAGAAAATATTATAACTTCTATTTCAAAATCATGGGTGTGATAGTTTGGTTCATGAATTTTTAGCTATCGTGATGCAAATGAACTAACTCTATCATTCTATATAAGGAAACAACCAAGTCATTTTCTTGATGCATCACTATAGATAAAAAACCCATAATTCCCCAATTTTAGATTCAAGATAAGAGCATTGACTAATATTCTCTTCAGTTATTCAAAACATTCTTCACACTCATTTGTCCAAACAAATTTAACCCCTTTATGTGTGAGCTTGGTCAATAGGTTAGCTAATCGGGAAATATTCTAGACGAAAAACCGATAATAACCTGGTAAACCAATAAAATTGTGTACCTCATTTATACTTTTCGATGCTAGCCATTCATGTGTTTCTCTTTTCTTAGAAGGATCAACAATGATTCCATCTTTACAGAGAATATGGCCAAGAAAAAAAATCTCATGAAAGTAGAATTCACACTTGCTAGACTTCCCATATAATTCATTTCTTTTAATGGTTTTTAGAATAGTGCGCAAGTGATTTACATAATCTTATTATATTTTTTATTATATCAAGATATCATCAATAAATAAAACTACAATGTCATCAAGATATTCCTTTAAATCTCTATTCATTGGATCTATAAAGACAAAGGGTGGATTAGTTAGTCCAAAATGCATTATTGTAAACTCGTAATGCCCATACTTGGTATAAAATGCTATCTTCAGAATGTATTCCTTCTTCACACACAACTTATCATATCCAGATAGAAGGACAATCTTTGAAAACATTGAGCTCCATGATGTTGATCAAATAAGTCATCAATGTGAGGTAAGGGATACTTGTTCTTTATTTTAATATCATTGATCTCCCTTTATTCAATTCACAACCTCAAAGATCCATATTTCTTATTAACAAAAAGAACAGGTGTAGAGACCCGAAGCTTGACGTACATGGAAATTACATTACTTTTTCGGAATACATAATACAGAACAAAAACAGACACTTAAGGACCGTAATAGTTTAGTGTCTTTGTAAACTTGGAACATAATATTCTAATCATGGTGAAAGATCTGCATCATCTCCCATAAATATCTTCCCCTTTTTTTACTTACCTAAAACCTTTATTTATATCCTGTGGAGAAGAAAACATAAAAGGGGTGAGCTCAAATGCTCAGTAAGGGCAAGCATGGATAAAATAAAACATACCATATACATTTGTACTTAAAAACATGAACATAATGTTTAAACATAAAAATCATGAGTAATGACATAAAACATGGAAGCACGTAAGGCATAGATCATAAAGAAACATTAAGAATGATAAAATAACATGGGAATAAAACATTAAATTGTGGAAATTATTAAGCACATGATATGATTTCCATAGTAGCCAAGGCATTGCTGCCAAGACCATCTTAGTGGACAAAGTCCCTTTCTGAATCGAGTTCACTCCTCGTTCCAGTCCTGTATTGCTGAACCGGTTTAACTTGAGTTTTCAGCCATGTCTATCTCATGAGATATAAATCTTTACCCAGTGCATTGGAGGTAGATATAGGTCCCACCCATCTCATAGTGAAATAATTCTTACTTGTTCCACAAAATAAACTTAAAACATTCATCATAACCCAAAGAATAAAATGGGTTTCATAAACATAATATCATCATCACATAATCCATATAAAACAAATGGATATTTCACCATATTAAAAGTGAAAGCATGTAAATCATAGAGACATTATACTTGAAACATACACATATGAAATAATTTCATCTTAGATGGAAAATGGTTTTGATAAAACACTTGAAATAAATTCTTGAGAAAAATATCCTTTCTTCTTCAAAATCATTTTCTTTTAACAAAATTCCATTAAATTTTAAAAGGAAAGGATTTTTTTGAAAATAATCATAAAATCTTTTAGAGGAAGCTTCATGAAAATGAGGCGTTATGAAACTGTAAAAATCCGTTCACGCCGTATGAGTTAAAAATAAGATTCTCCTCGTACTTTTGTCGGAAAAGTCAAAAAAGTACCTCGTAACGTAAACAAAAGAAAGATTCGTTACATACCATGTAGTAAAAGTCAAAAATGGGTAAAAAGGACTTTAAACATACATGAAAAAACTTTTATAAAACATGGACATGGATGATATAAATAACCCCAGTAAATACTTACGAATAAGCAATCTCGGATAAAAATGAGATTTGCAAAATTATCCCTTACCTTAGGTCCGATATGCTTCGTACGTATCCAAAACTCCTATATAATGATTTAAATAATGTCATTGACTTATTAAATAATCATATTAATTGTTATTATATCATATATGGTTCACTTATGACTTTATATTACCCATTCTTTTGTAAATTCTTGTTAAAGTAGCATTTTGGGTAAAATCGTCTCATTTGTCATTCGTGTTTTAACTTGTAATTATTCATATGATTACTTAGATCATGATGACTTACATCCGTAATTTAAAACATGATTTATATATAATATATATTAAGAATATACATATATATAATAGATCGATAAATGGAAAGAAATACACCGTTCATGGAGACGGTAGGTCGTACGTACGCATGAACGTTGTTTTCGTTTCCTTATTGAATTGATTGGAATTAAGTAGATGAAATATATATATACATAAATCCAGTATCATTATTATGTCATATATTTCATTATTACTTATTATATATACTTTATAATCATTCATGAATGGTTAATCATTGAGAATGAATCTCATCGCGTCGTGGAGATGGTAGTCCGTACGTACGCACGAGGGATGATATCATTCCCATGATTGTGGAATTGTATTGAAGTATATTTATAATATTTAAGAATCAATATCACTTTACAATAATAATATATAGTCATTATTTACACCATTATACCCATCCAAGTAAGGTGGTGGTGGAAAATATATTACACCACAGCGTGGAGATGATATTCCGTACGTACGCACGCGTGGTGATTTCGTTTTCCGTAGGATGGATAAATGGTGAAATAGGGTTTTTTCATACTTATAATAACATGTCATTATATGAGTTATACTGATGTTATTACTTCATAATGAAACAACTAAATAAGAAGAAGTGCAAGAAGAAATAAAGTTGAAAGAATCGGTAACGAACATTACCTCTTCATTGAAGCGCCTCTTTGAGACCTCCTCTTAGGGCACTAAAATTGGTCTTTGAAGAAGACCAGGACCTCTAGTATGTTTCTAGAGAAGTGGAGAAGAGAATTTTTTAGGGTTTTTCCGAGCTTGAAGGCCCAAATTGGAGTGAGGAAGGGAGGGAGGAGGTGACCTTTTATAAGGGAGGGGAGGGGCACCTTTGGAAAAACTAAACATATTATTTTATTATAAAGTAATATTCGGTTTTTAATAGCTCAAAATTGATTTATTTCGTAGCTAAGGTGGGGATGGGTCTAAATCCTCTCATAAAATTTAATTTAGACATTTTTAGGTCATTATATTAACCTTATCTTTTAGTTTTAGCTCTTAGTTAATTAGATTGACATTTACCATGTCACTTTGTATTTTAATATTATATAGTTAATAAAATTACCATATACATCCTTGTGACCCCAAAGTGGTCCATTAATGATACACCTATCATGATATAAGTATCTTGGCCGAAACGTAAATTTTTAGGAATATAATAACAATTAATAGTATAATATTTGTTTTAAAAACTATTTTATGTCAATGTTGAGACTATTTGGTAATTGATTTTTGTGAAAATCATAACAGAGTGATTAGTTCTCAAAAAGTTAATTAAATCAATACTAACATGTCATATTAACATATAAAATTATTGTAATTCATAAAAATTCTCAAATTACATTTATTTGGGTATTTATAACATCAATTATGTCAATTTTCATTAATAAGATAATTACTGCATCATCATTGTGTCATAAATAAATTAAATTATTTATTTTCTAAAAATTACAAATAAACTACCATTATGTAGGAAATCTTTTTATATTTCTAATTAATATTTATATTCGAAAATATAATTTATGTAACTACTTATAAGAATTAATTACTAAACGATTTTTGTTAATTTCAATTTTGTCTTTACATTAAATTAATTAATCCAAATTGTTATTGTCACTACCATGTGGCTCAATGGGGACCCCAAATCGACCCCAAGGATTCCCATGGTCGGCCACTACTCATCCAATAAGGTTAGGAAAAGTTTCAAGGTAATTTTGAATTATTATAGTATTCTTTTTACATTGAATTACCCTATTTACCTTTACCCGTAGTAAATAAAAATTACCGTAGTTACTATTCATAATATCAAAAAAATAAAAGTAACCTATTAACATAATCTGGACACACTGATTCAAAATATGGAATCCATTTTTATAAATTCAAAACACATAAGTTTCAGTAATTAATTTAAAATTAATTCCGTTGTAAAGCAAACGGGTTTTAAAAGTTAAAACATTGCCAAAGATTAAAATGTTTTTACCTATGAATTCAATGTAAAATTAATGCTAATGACATAAATTATATTAAATGGTAAAAATATATTCTATTTATACTTTAAAAACATTCAATATTATAATTTAACCATATAAAGTATTGCGTTGAAAAAAGTTTTTTTAAATTAAAATATAGCGTGTTTTTCTATTCATTAAAATATGAAAGTTATCAGAATAATATGAAAAATTTATCCAAAGTAAATTTTTATATCCTGATTCTAATGAAGAATTTTATTTTTTAAAATTGAACTTATAGACATGTCAAAAACAATATTTAAAGTGGGTGCGCCATCAAAAGGCAGCAAAACTACATTTTTTTAAAATTACTTATTTTACTTGAAAAATTGATTTTGTTCTCATACCATGTTCTAGAAAATGTGTAAGATGAATGATAATGTTATAAAATTCAAAATTTAGTTGATACTATTCATAATGGCTAGTCCATAATAATATTATAACAATATATCGTTGTTTAGTGAAACCTGGTATTGCGTACAACACAGGCTATCGAGGAAGGTTGCGATTGCGTGTAATGAAAGCCAAGTTAGGGTTTCGTGTTGTCAAAGACTCATTTTTTGTTTCATATAACAGAATCCAGCTATATTTAATTTTTACATTGAATATATATATATATATATATATATACTCAATGATGCGTAGAATGACAATTATCAAACGAACTTGAAATTGTGTGTAACACAATCTAAGAATAGTGTTGCATATACTGCAAGCTAATACGGTGTTGCGTATAGAAGAAGATAATATTGTTGTAGCATAAAACACATGACATCGAATAAATTAAAAATAATACTTATCATAAAATATCAGGTTGTTACATTCTACCCCCCTTAAAATGAATTTCTCCCTTGATATTCGTCGGGGTTATAAATGGTTTTCTACTTGAAAGTTTCTTTAATTGAAACCCACATAGTAAAAAGGAATACCAAAACTTATCTTTATAAACTAAAGTATGAAACGTAATAGTTACCCAAATAAACTAATCACTGGGTTTCCACATAGGATAACATAGGTGAAAATATGGATATAGAAGAGAAATCAAACCGTCATGTTCTGATGGAGAGTGGTAGAGAACATGGCTATGAAATAGCCAACAATCACAAAGAAATAGATTTTAAATTATTTAAGGTACCATCTGATTCATCGGATATAAGGTCACTAAGACAACATTTTTGGTTTTCAATATCATTTCCCTAAAGTTGATGAATTAAAAGAAATACTTACATGATTTTGGTACAATCTCACTGTTGTTCGTGAATTGAACAATTTCCACTTCATCCCTTAATGAAATGAAGTTGAATTTGTTATTTGTGATGTGTTAACAGATCATGTGATGGAATGATGGGTCATTCCATCTGTTTCAAACAAAAGGTTAGAAAAAGTTATAAGTCTATCATATGGTTAGATTAATCGTATATGGTTCCAAAAATGAACTTATACTTCATATATCATACATCTTAATAAAATAAAACTAGTTTCTACTGACTAGGGACTTACTGTAGTCTAGTGACAGGCGATAAAGGCCAGTCACACTTCGTTTGTGGGTTCGATTCCCACAGCCTTGTTCGACGCGATGGGCTGTCGCCAGTCCTGCAGGTTGTCCTTTTTCTAAAACTACATTACTATAACATCCCATCAATAATATCGAAAAAAGTTCTATCCTTAAACAATACTAACTTATGTCCAACATAATCCTTTCTAATCTTTAGGCTTATCTAAAATACATCGGTCCAAGATCATAGTATAAAGAAAATGATTACTTGAAATGTCACATAACAATCACGTGAATGCCATCACTTATCCCCCATATATCATAAGATATATATTTTTGGTCAAATTACAAACATGTGAATACCTTAATCATGTATTCTCTTGAAGAATTAATACCCTTAGTGGAAATATGAATGCAGTTAAAAGTTAACACTTTCCACATACCAAAATCCTAAAAATTCTATATACTCAAACCATGATATCACATAGCCCTTATATCAATCATGAGCTCATGAATACAATCAAACATCTCATTATCTTATTATCCCTTCATTATGCGCATATCATCTGCTTTCCAAAATATTTGAATCACTTTTCATGGTTACCGGTACCATTCAACATATACTTCCAAATACCTTAGGAAAAACAATAGTGTAACAATCCTTAGAATATTCTTTATTCCATAGTACCATACATTATTCTTTATAAACAAATAATCATTCCACTAACTTCTTAAACCACTGACTGAGCTTCACCATTTCTTTTATCTCATATTTCATTTCTAGTCTCTTCATCATCATCCACATAAATCCTACTCATATGACCATGATGATTCTATTCGTGAGATTTTCCCTTAGGGCATTGGTTTGCATAATGCCCATTCATTCCACATTTAAAACATCTAATCATTCTCGATGTCGTAGCAATACCATTATCCTTATCCATGGTGTTAACTGAACCTTTTCCTTTGCACTTACTGGATTTGTGTCCTTATTTTCCACACCCAAAGCATCTTCTAGTTCCTTTGAAACAATCTCCCTGATGCCTCTTCCCACATGATTTACATGAGGGAAATTGAACTTTCTTTTCTCTATGATCATCTTGAAACTCCATCTTTCTCTTATTATTAGAGTCGGGAAGCTTACCAAAGTTGAGATTATTGATCATATTATGAGATTTCTGATTAGGAATAATAACTATGTTTGGATTTCCAAATCCCGTTTCATTTGGTTTCTCATAAATAATATCATTCCATTGTCCGCCATATCCTCCATTATCGTGAATCTTCCAATTTCCAGCCATTTTCTAAAACCCAAAAAGAATAGTGTGAGAGGAAAAAATCATGCTAGGAAAAACAACATAGTAAAGGGAGAGTACCCTCAATATCTAACATCTTAGTTTAAATTATAAAATCGTTACCGTAGTTATAGTACTATAACCTATACTTATACTTAATCTTAGGGACATCCCTAGACATACAATAAAAATATCTCTAGGGATCTCACTAAAGTTCTCGCATCCTAGATTCCAAAGGTTGACTAAACCTTTCCTCTAATACCAACTGTAGAGACCCGAAGCTTAACGTACATGGACATTACATTACTTTTTTGGAATACTTAATACATAACAAAACCAAACACACAAGGACCGTAATAGTTTAGTGTCTTTGGAAATGTAGAACGTAATCTTCTAATCATGGTGAAAGATCTTCAACATCTCCCATAAAGATCTTCCCCTTTTTTTCTTACCTAAAACCATTATTTATATCCTGCGGAAAAGAAAAAATAAAAAGGGTGAGCTCAAATGCTCAGTAAGGGTAAGCATGGATAAAATAAAACATACCATATACACTTGAACTTAAAAAAATGAACATAATGTTTAATCATCAAAAGCTTGAGCAATGACATAAAAAATGGAAGCACGTAAGGCATAGATCATAAAGAAACATTAATAATGATAAAATAGCATGGGAATAAAACATGTAATTGTGGCAACCATTAAGCACATGATATGATTTCCATAGTAGCCAAGGAATTGCTGCCAAGACCATCTTAGTGGACAAAGTCCCTTTCTGAATCGAGTTTACTCCTCGTTCCAGTCCTGTATTACTGAACCGGTTTAACTTGCCTTTCCAGCCATGTCTATCTCATGAGATATAAATCTTTACCCAATGCATTGGAGGGAGATATAAGTCCCACCCATCTCATAGTGAAATCATTCTTACTTTTTCCACAAAATAAACTTAAAACATTCATCATAACCTAAAGAATAAAATGGGTTTAATAAACATCATATCATCATCACATAATCCTTATAAAACAAAGGGATATTTCACCATAATAAAAGTGAAAGCATGTAAATCATAGAGACATTATACTAGAAACCTAAACATATGAAATAATTTCATCTTAGATGGAAAATGGTTTTGATAAAACACTTGAAATGAATTCTTGAGGAAAATATCCTTTCTTCTTCAAAATCATTTTCTTTTCAAAAAATTCAATTCAATTTTAAAAGGAAATGATTTTGTTGAAAATAATCATAAAATCTTTTAAAGGAAGATTCATGAAAATGAGGTGTTATGAAACCGTAAAAATCTGTTCACGCCGTATAAGTTAAAAATAACATTCTCCTCGTACTTTTGTCGGAAAAGTCAAAAAAGTACCTTGTAACGTAAAAAAAGATTCCTTACATACCATGTAGTAAAAGTAAAAAATGGGTAAAAAGGACTTTAAACATACATGAAAACACTTTTATAAAACATGGAAATGGAAGATATAAATAACCCCAGTAAATACTTACAAATAAGCAATCTCGGATAAAAATGAGATTTGCAAAATTATCCCTTAGCTTAGGTCTGATATGCTTCGTATGTATCCAAACCTCCTATATAATGATTTAAATAATGTCAATGACTTATTAAAGAATCTTATTAAATGTTATTATATCATATATGGTTCACTTATGACTTTATATTACCCATTCTTTTGTAAATTCATGTTAAAGTAGCGTTTTGGGTAAAATCGTCTCATTTGTCGTTCTTGTTTTAACTTGTAATTACTCATATGATTACTTAGATCATGATTACTTAAATCCATAATGTAAAAAATGATTTATGTATAATATATATTCAGAATATACATATATATAATAGATCGATAAATGGAAAGAAATACACCGTTCATGGAGACGGTAGGCCGTACGTATGCATGATCGCTGTTTTCATTTCCTTATTGAATTGAATGGAATTAAGTAGATGAAATATACATATACATAAATCCAGTATCATTATTATGTCATATATTTCATGATTAATTATTATATATACTTTATAATAATTCATGAATGATTAATCATTGACAATGAATCTCATCGCGTCGTGAAGATGGTAGTCCGTACGTACGCATGAGCGATGATATCATTCCATGATCGTGGAATTGTATTGAAGTGTATGTATAATATTTAATAATCAATATAACTTTAAAATAATCATATATAGTCATTATTTACACCATTATACCCATCCAATTATGGTGGTGGTGGAAAATAGATTACACCACGGCGTGGAGATGGTATTCCGTACGTACGCACACGCGGTGATTTCATTTTCCGTAGGATGGATAAATGGTGAAATAGTGATGTTTCATACTTATAAGAACATATCAGTATATGAGTGATACTTATGTTATTACTTCATAATGAAACAACTAAATAAGAAGAAGTATAAAAGAAATAAAGTTGAAAGAATCAGTAACGAACATTACCTCTTCTTTGAAGCGCCTCTTTGAGACCTCCTCTTAAGGCACTAAAATTGGTCTTTAAAGAAGCCCAGGACGTCTAGGATGTTTATAGGGAAGTGGAGAAGAGAATTATTCAGGGTTTGGTCGAGCTGGAAGGCTCAAATTGGAGTGAGGAAGGGAGAGAGGAGGTGCCCTTTTATAAGGGAGGGGAGGGGCAACTTTGGAAAAATAAAATATATTATTTTATTATAAAGTCATATTCAGTTTTGAATAGATCCAAATTGATTTATTTCGAAGATAAGGTGTGTATTAGTCGAAATAATTTCATCCAATATAATTTAGACAAGTTTAGGTCATTATATTAACCTTATCCTTTAGTTTTAACTCTTAGTTAATTAGATTGACATTTACCATGTCACTTTGTATTTTTGTATTATATAGTTAATAAACTTACCATATACATCAATGCGACCCCCAACTGGTCTATTAATGATAAAACTATAATTTGATAAGTATCTTGGCCAAACCTTACATTTTTAGGAATATAATAACAATTAATAATATAATATTTGTTTTAAAAACTATTTTATGTCAATTTTGACACTATTTGGTAATTGATTTTTGTGAAAATAATAACAGAATGATTAGTGCGAAAAAAGTTAATTAAATCAATCCTAACATGTCATAATAACATATTAAATTATTGGAATTCATAAAAATTCTCAAATTAAATTTATTTGGGTATTTATAACATCAATTATATCAATATTTCATTAATAAGATAATTACTACATCATCATTGTGTCATTTATAAATTAAATTATTTATTGTCTAAAAATTACAAATAAAATACCATTATGTAGGAAATCGTTTTATATTTATAATGAATATTTATAGTTGAAAATATAATTTATTTAACTCCTTATAAGAATTAATTACTAAAAGATTTTTGTTAATGTCAATTTTGTCTTTACATTAAATTAATTAATCCAAATTGTCATTATCACTACCAAGTGGCTCAATGGGGTCCCAAAATCGACCCAAGGATGCCCATGGTCGGCCACTACTCATCCAATAAGGTTAGGACAAGTGTCAAGGTAATTTGTAATTATTATAATATTCTTTTAACATTGAATTACCCTATTTACCTTTAACCGTAGTAAATAAAAATTACCGTAGTTACTATTCATAATATTAAAAAAATAAAAGTAACCTATTAACATAATTTGGACCCACGGAATCCAAATATGTAATCCATTTTTCAAAATTCAAAACACAGAAGTGGCAGTAATTAATTTAAAATTAATCCCGTTGTTAAGCAAATAGGTTTTAAAAGTTAAAACATTGCCAAAGATTGAAATGTTTTTACCTATGAATTCAATGTAAAATTAATTCTAATGACATAAATTATATTAAATGGTAAAAATATATTCTCTTTATACTTTAAAAACATTCAATATTATAATTTAACCATATAATGTATTGCGATGAAAAAAGTTGTTTTTAATTAAAATATAGCGTGTTTTTACTATTCATTAAAATGTGAAAGTTATCAGAATTATATGAAACATTTATCCAAAGTAAATTTTTATATCCTGATTCTAAATAATAATTTTATTTTGTCAAATTGAACTTATATACATGTCAAAAAAAATATTTAAAGTGGGTTCACCATCAAAAGGCTGCAAAACTATATTTTTTGAAAATTACTTATTTTACTTGAAATTTGATTTTGTTCTCATACCATGTTCTAGAAAATGTGTAAGATGAATAATAATGTTATAAAATTCAAAATTTAGTTGATACTATTCATAACCGATAGTCCATAATAATATTATAACAATATATCGTTGTTTAGTGAAACCTGGTATTGCGTACAACACACGCTATCGAAGAAGGTTGCGATTGCGTGTAATGAAAGCCAAGTTAGGGTTTCGTGTTGTGAAAGACTCCTTTTTTGTTCCATATAATAGAATCCAACCATATTTCATTTATACATTGAATATATATATATATATATACAGTCAATGTTGCGTAGAATGACTATTATCAAACGAACTTGAAATTGTGTGTAACACAATCTAATAACAGTGTTGCGTATACTGAAAGCTAATATGGTGTTGTGTATAGCACAAGATAATCTTTTTGTAGCATGAAACACATGACATAAAATAAACTAAAAAGAATACTTATCATAAAATATCGGGTTGTTACCTTCTACCCCCCTTAAAATTAATTTTGCCCTCAAAATTTGTCGGGGTTATAAATGGTTTTCTACTTGAAAGTTTCTTTAATTGAAACCCACATCGTAATAAGGAATACCAAAACTTATCTTTATAAACAAAAGTGTGAAACGTAACAGTTACCCAAATAAACTAATCATTGGGTTTCCACGTAGGATAACATAGGTGAAAATATGGATGTGGAAGAGAAATCTAACCGTGATGTTCTGATGGAGAGTGGTAGAGAACATGGCTATGAAATAGCCAACAATCACAAAGAAATAGATTTGCAATGATCTAAGGTACAATCTGATTCATCAGATATAAGGTCACTAAGACAACATTATTGGTTTTCAAAATCATTTCCCTAAAGTTGATGAATTAAAATAAATACTTACATGATTTTGGTACAATCTCACTGTTGTTTCCACTACTGGAAATTCGAGCTATATCCATGATTCTAAACCGTGGATATAGGTAATATCCATGGTTCCTAGAACCATGGCTAAGTTTGGCGTGGCTATAGGCCTAGACCTATATCCACTATTCCAAACTGTGGCTTTAAATCTATAGCCACGGTTGAAACCGTGGCATTAGGTATACAGCCACGGTTCAAAACGTGGCTATACTAAAGGCCGGACAGAATATATTTCCAGGGTTTAAAACCGTGGAATTATGTCTATACCCACGGTTAAAAACCGTGGCAATAAATCAATAGCCACAGTTTAGAACCATGGCTATAGGGTGTCCAAATCCATAAAAAATACCCCCTGGACACCCCCCTGGACACCCCCCTGGACACCCCCTGGACACGCCCCTGGACACCCCCCTGGACACCCCCTGGACACCCCCTGGACACACCCGGGACACCCCCTGGACACACCCTGGACAGACCCTGGACACCCCCTGGACACCTCCTGGACACCCCCCAGACACCCCCCTAGACACCTCCTGCAGACCCCCCCCCCCCCCCCGTCCCTCCTCCCAATGGCCTTGCAGACCCCCCCCCCCCCCCCCCCCCCCCCCGCAGTAGCCCCCCTGCCCCAGCACACCCCCTACCCCCCCCCCCCCCCACCTGCACACCCCCTCCCTGCCCCCCACAAAATTTAATTCAGTTAGCATGCTTGCAATACAAATGAAACATACTAAATTAACCGTAAAAGTAGTTTAATTCATAAATTTTTCTTATGCTCAATTCATTATTACAATAAATCTTTATTTTTATAGTAATCCAACTAAAATATATAGATTGTTTTTAACTTCTAAATATTCAGTTCATGAGGAAATATGAACTCATAATTACACTACATGATATAGAACTAAAATTTAATAATGATATGTAAGTAAGTTAGTCTAAACCCAGGGACACCCCCCCACCTGCACACACCCCTTGGATACCCCCTAAACCCCGGGACACCCCCTGGACACCCCCCCCCCTGGAACCCACCCCAGGACAGACCCCCCCCCCCCAGACCCTGGACACCCCTACCAGTCTGCCCCCCCCCCCCAGACCCTTCCCTCCCCAGAACCTGCCCCCCCCCCCCCCCCAGAACCTGGACACCTCCCCAGACCATGGACACCCCCCCCAAAACCTTCCCCCCCCCCCCAAAAAGACCCCCCAGAACCTGCCCCCCCCCCCCACCTGCACACCCCCTCACTGGACAGACCCCTTATAGCTCCTCTCTTCCCCCTTGGACAGACCCCCACTAGCACATCCCCCACCCCTTTACACACCACCACTCTCCCCTCTGGATAGAACCCCCCCACCCCCTTGACACCCCTGGACACCCCCCTTGAAACCCCCTACACCCCCAGTACCACCTGCACCCAGCCCCACCCCCCCATCCCCCCTGCACCCAGCCCTATATCCAGCCCCCACCCCCTACACCCAGCCCCCTCACTACCCCTTGCACCTAGGTCCCCCTCCCCCCCACTGCACCCCCACTATCCACCCCCACCCGCACCCCCACTTCCCCCCTGCACCCAGCCCCCCCCCCCCCCCCATCCCCCTGCACCCAGCCCTATATCCAGCCCCCACCCCCTACACCCCCACTGCCCCCCTGCACCCATGCCCCCCCATCCCCCCTGCACCCAGCCCTATATCCATCCCCCACCCCCTACACCCAGACCCCTCACTACCCCTTACACCCAGGACCCCTCCCCCCCCCCCACTGCATAATCTGTTGAAGTCCAAAAAAGAATACCAGCAATAGACACCACTGTTGGACACCCCTCCCCCTGGACCAGCACCCCTGGACACCCCTGGACCACCCCCCTGGACACCCCTCCCCCATGCTGGACACCCCTCCCCCCTTCCTGGACAGCCCCTCCCCCTACTGGACACCCCTCCCCCTGCTGGACACCCTTGCCCCCTTCCCCCCTGCCCCCAGACCCTAGACACCCCAGGACAGACCCCACCCCAGGACAGACCCCTTCCAATCCTGCCCCCCCCCAGACCCTGGACACCCCAGGACAGACCCCCCCCAGAACCTGGACAGCCCCCTAGACCATGGACACCCCCCAGAACCTACCCCCCCCCCCCCAACCCAGAACCCCCAGGACAGACCCCCCCCCCCCAGACCCTGGACACCCCAGGACAGACCCCCCCCCCCCCACTGGACCCCCTAGACAATGGATGGATTTCATGGGATATTGCTAAAAGACCGAATCCGGATGCTGAAATCAGCAGTAAGTAAGAAGAAGTAAATGAATAAAAATGAATAAAATTTTCCCAATATACTTGGGGAATTTTATTCATCAGCAGGAAGAAGAACAGAAGAACGGTAGCTGAGAGTTCCTTCCCCAGTGGGGGAGAATGATTTTTTTACACAGGATCTGTCTAATATTTAATGGAAGAAAGAGGGAGAGGAAATTAAGTACCTCATTACAAGTGGTAGCATCCAACAAATTCTCTTCCAATGGAATAAAATATTACAAAAAAAATCTATAAACCTTCTCTCTCCTCTTGTGGCTTCCAGGTGTCCAGGTGGTTAATAATTTGGTTGAGGTGAGGCTGTAGACTCATGGGGGCAAGCATGAAGGAAACTAAGTTGGACAATATTTTAAGTAGGCTGATCTTGTTATTCTGAAGTGGCAGGGCTGATTGGGTCTAAAATAAGTGAGTTGGAACAGGAATTTAGATGAGGGCTTCAAATGTTAAGGGGTCTGGTTTAATTGGTTAGAATTGCGTGAGGTTTGGAAAGGTTTTAAAGTGGGATGCCTGGTGGAAAATGTGGGGTTGGTGGCTTAGAAGTTGAGAGGTGGGTAGGCCTGATTGGTGGTCAGTTGTGGATGGGTTTCCTAGGTGGATTGAAAAATGGTGGGGGGCTAGGAAGGAGTTCATAGTGGCTAAACTGAAGTGGGAGCTTGGAATTGTAGTGGGGCTTGAGTTTGGATTTTTTATTGAGAGTGGAAATGGCCCTGGAATATCTGGTTTGATTTTGGTGGGTTGGCCATGGGATTTTTATAGTGCATCGAAAAATAGTCACTAGAAGGGCTTGGTTTGGTGTGAAATTCAGTAAAACGGTTGTGGGAACCATCATGGAAGCAACTACCAAATACAGACCAGAGCTAGTCTCCTCTACAGTGAAGACCCTTCATGGAAACTCTTCAAGCAAACCAGGTCTCCAGTTGCATCTTTTTCCATAAAAAACAAGCCCTGTTTTCATAGGCCCAAACAGACCTCCCTTTGCCAGCTTTTGGGGGAAATGTGGGAACTCCAGCATGAAATAGGCCCTTAGAATAGAACAGCTTCTTTGGAATTTCATCAAACAGATTGTGTGCAGCCTTTAAAACTCAACTTGGTAGTGATCATACTCCTCCAATGAGTGCTACATGAGATGAGGGAATTATGGAAGGAATTTCATCTAAAACAGCCAAAAGCAGACACTGAATTTCCATCACAACAGGCTGATCCGGTTCAGACGACATGTGCAGAGGATGAGGATGATCGGGTTCGGACAACATGTGAAGAGGATGAGGAAAAAAGAAGAATTACCGAACAAATATTATGTGATACATGTACAATACAATATTCCAGACAATTCCAAACCAATGTTTTCAGTTGAATTGGGCCTTTGTACCACCTTCTATGCACGTTTTGTGGAAAGATGGATGAGAGGAAATGCTGAGAGGAGATATAGTTTAGGAATGAGGAAATATGAAAAATTATAGAGCAAACCATTCAATGTTTCTCTAAGGAGGAGTAACTGCCGCAGGGTGTCATCCTGGAGCAGGGCCAAATCACGGCGTGACAGCGACGTGACCGCGGCGTGACCGCGGCTTGATCGCAGTGTGACCGCAGCGTGACCGTGGCGTGACCACCGCAGGGTTTCATCCTGGAGGAGTAACCGCCACAGGCTGTCGTCTTGGAGTAGGGCCAAATCACGGCATGACCGCGGCGTGACCGCGACATGACTGCGGTGTGACCGCGGCGTGACCGTTGCAGGGTGTCGTCCTGGAGGAGTAACCGCCGCAGGGTGTCGTCCTGGAGCAGGGCCAAATCATGGAGTGACCACAGCATGACCGCGGCGTGACCGCGGCGTGACCTCGGCATGACCGCGGCGTAACCGCGGCGTGACCGCGGCGTGACCACGGCGTGACCGCGGCGTGACCACAGCGTGACCGCGGCGTGACCGTAGCGTGACCACAACGTGTTGGCCCGGTCCAGCGACATCTGAGGGGCAACATCTTCCACTTAGTTTCAAATAGGATGATATGGATGGCATGAGAGGATGTTTTCTCAGAAGATTTAAAGAAATGAATGGTAATCTGTGATGACTAGGGGATTGGATGACCCCTGATATACCTAATTCGGTGAGGTTTGGAGATCTATAAATGTGTAGGAATACCTAGAGGAATACCCCATGGGATCAGAAAAATCACAGGTTACATAACATGTAATCAGACATTACTGGTATTGTGGGACCCCTAGGCTGTGGAACTGGGCTTTTGGTTTGATTTAAATATCACATGCCATGTGACATGGTCACAAAACATGGGACCCATCTTAAAAGTCTAATGGCACTTAAATATTGTATTGGTTCAAAAAATTGTTTTAATAAAAAGAGGGAAACCCCCTACAGGGATATAAAAAGGGTCAAGTACGATGTGTGCTTTATGACTAACAATGACATCAAGTATAAGGAAAAAATCAATGCAATAATGTTAAGCAAGGTATACCACTTTGAGTTTTCGCAGACAGCGCACCTCCGTTGGAGGGGTTTTATTACAAAACCAGGACTTATTTATCAAATGAAACAATTATCTGAACTAACACTTATTCAAGAATTTCAATTTAATATAAACATGAAAAATTAAGAAGGCAACTAAATGCAATTTAAAACATTCTCAAATTAAATGGGCTAGGCGAGGGACCCTACCTCAACCTCAAGGCACGTTTTCTTTTGATGACGACAACTCGAATCTTCATTTTTTCCGCTTGCACGCATATGAAACTTAACATATATTTAAGGACACCTAACCCCTATGTACATATTTTCATGGCCAAATATGCACAAGGGGGGCCTTAGATATATGTTATACTTGAATGTACCCCTTTATACTTACACGCGTATGCATTTTTCATGTCTATATATAAGCACACCTATCCCCAATATATATATTAATACTACCATGAGTGAATATATATAAAGGGGGAACTTATATATGAATATGACTACCTATTCATACACATGTAACCCTTTTTCAACAGTGACTCGAATCCACCTCAATGAAATCCAAAACACACAACAAAAATATAAAGAACCCAAGCCCTGGACACCCATGCCAGTCCCCCCCCCCAGACCCTGGACACCCCTGCCAGTCCCCCCCCCAGACCCTGGACACCCCTGCCAGTCCCCCCCCCCCAAACCCTGGACACCCCTCCCCCCTGGCTGGACAGTCCCTCCCCCTGTTGGACACCCCTACCCCTACTGGACACCCTTGCCCCCTGCCCCCTGCCCCTTTCCCCTTGCCCCTGCCCCCTGCCCCCTGCCCCCTGCCCCCTGCCCCTACCCCCTGCCCCCTGTACCCCACTGGACATCCCCCATGCCCCAACTGCACAGCTCCACTGGACACCCCCTGCACCCCCTGGACACCCCTCCCCTTGCTGGACACCCCCCCTGCCGGACACCCCTCCCCCTGCTGGACACCCCCCCATGCCACTGATAAGTGCAGAATTGTACAGAAATTCTGCAATCCATCCTCTATTAATACTTTGTTGAAAGATGATCTGAAAGGGAAAAATATTAATACCAAACACTATGTTAGAAAAAAAATCAAAGAAGGTTAAAAAGAGGTCACCTGGGGTACCAACAACCAACATACATGAATCAAGAAATAGAAAATAGATTGTTCCCAACATTTTTTACACAACCAGAACATGTCTAGGACCATCATTACAAACCTCACCCTATAGGTTACACGTGACATATAATAATAGGGCTGCCACATTTTACTCTACCTGCTGTTACACCTATTCATGCTCCTTCTCAGCTAGACATTCCTCAAGGAAATCCCCTCCCCCCTGTTGGATAGCCCCTCCCCCTTCCTGGACACCCCTCCCCCCTGCTGGACACCCCTCCCCCTGCTGGAAATCCCTACCCCCTGCTGGACACCCCTCCCCCCCTGCGGGAGAGCCCCTTCCCCCCTGCTGGACAGCCCCGCCCCCTGCCTGGACAGCCCCTCCCCCTGCCTGGACAGCCCCTCCCCCTGCTGGACAGCCCCTCCCCCTTCCTGGACAGCCCCTCCCCCTGCCTGGACAGCCCTCCCCCTGCTAGACAGCCCTCCCCCCCCCTGCTGGACACCCCTCCCCCCTGCTGGACACCCCTCCCCCTGCTGGACACCCCTCCCCTGCTGGACAGCCCTACCCCCTTGCTGGACAGCCCTCCCCCCTACTGGACAGCCCTCCCCCTTCTGGATATCCCTCCCCCTTCCGGACAGCCCCTCCCCCTGCTGGACACCCCCTCCCCCCTGCCGGACACCCCTCCCCCCTGCCGGACACCCCTCCCCTGCCGGATAGCCCGCCCCCCTACCTGACAGCCCGCCCCCTGTCGGACAGCCCGCCCCCTGCTGGACAGCCCCGCCCCCTGCCTGGACACCCCTCCCACTTGCTGGACACCCCTCCCCCCTGCTGGACAGCCCTCCCCCCTGCTGTACATCCCTCCCCCATGCTGGACAACCCTCCCCCCTACTGGACAGCCCTCCCCACCCTGCTGGACAGCCCCGCCCCTACTGGACAGCCCCCCCTACCGGACACCCCTCCCCCTTCCAGACACCCCTCCCCCCTGCTGGACACCCCTCCCCCTGCTGGACAGACCTCCCCCCCTGCGGGACAGCCCCTCCCCCTGCCTGGACACCCCTCCCCCCTGCTGGACAGCCCCTCCCCCTGCCTGGACACCCCTCCCCTAGCAGGACACCCCTCCCCCTGCTGGACACCCCTCATCCTGCTGGACACCCCTCCCCCTACCTAGACAGCCCATCCCCCCTGCCGGACACCCCTCCCCCCTGCCAGACACCCCTCCCCCCTACTGGACATCCCTCCCCTCTGTTGGACAGCCCTCCCCACCTGCTGGACAACCCCTCCCCCTACCTGGACACCCCTCCCCCCTGCTGGACATCCCTCCCCCTGCTGGACACCCCTCCCCCTCCCTGGACAGCCCATCCCCCCTGCCGGACACCCCTCCCCCCTGCCGGCACCCCTCCCCCTGCCGGACACCCCTCCCCTACCTGGATAGCTCTATTGGTACTCACACAATTTTTGGGAAATTTTCTCAGTCGTGGGGAACTCAATTTGGTTGGATATACATACCGATAAACCAAGGTTTGGACACTATGTGATAACCCATGTGAATGTGGACATGTATATTATGATTCTAGAAGAAGTAGTATTAACTAACTAGATGAATGTATATACTTTCTGATCCAATACGAATGGAAACCACAGTTCTACATGAATTATATGTTTTTTCCATCATTCTCCAGAATGTAATAGGGACAAGGAGTGTTCTTTTTACAATATGAAGGGGAATGATGTCTGTAACTATGAAAGTAAGAACGATAAGATGAATATTCCAATCTATGACTTGGAGAGAAAATACACTATTGTCCCTTATAACGTGGATAAGATAGGGGTTATATCAGTGTAGAAGGATACTGGGAAAACTACAGACTTAATCACTTCAACATCACCTTAGGATGGTCCTTCTAATGAAAAAAACATGGATTATTCTCATTGTGTTGTATTTACTCTAGAGGGCCCACCCCCGGGAAAATCCTTGAATGAGGACAATGTACCCCTTCCTGATAGAGAGATAAACATTGGATAGAACATCCAGTTCGAGGGGCATGTATTTTGGGGGCACCTTTCCCTGATGTTTTGTACAGATCCAAGGGACTGTAGGTATTTGAAACTTTGTAGGAAAGCCTAATCTAAATACTCATGAATGGGAAAAATAGGCAGAAAGTCAATGTGGACCTCTATACAAATGTAGCTGGTCTTGAAGAGAGTACTTCAAATGAGGCAACATTTGATGGCATGCCTACATAGAGGTGTTGCTTTTAGGATGCTTTACCTAACCTGATTGCATCTCATGGTTCTCAAGTGGTGAATTATGGGAAAAAATTCTTGTAGGTTCCTACCTATCATTAATTGATGATGACACATTCCGAGGGACCCCTCATGCATGTTTCATACATAGCTATCTAGGAACAATCCAAGAAGGAAACCTCACCAGGTTCTCTGAATATGAGTACACCCAAGGATCATCAAAATAAGTTGCAGCATAATCCCTTACCTACTAAAAATAATGATCAGTATGGGGTTTCATGAAAGTACCTGCTGTAATGATTACTAAGAATAAGGCCTCCATAGAGTCACAATATTATCCTAGATAGTATATGGATAAATTTACACACTTAAGTCGTGTATTATGGTATGATGATGATGAGGAAATTTCAATCAGTTAGAAGGTTATCATCACCTCCAATATGGTAAATGAAGATGAATATCCAAAAGCTAAATACATGTATGATAAAGGCATAGGTAGTGACCCAAAATTAAAGAACAAGAAAAATAATTGGAGTAATGATATGGAGAAACTGCCCCCTGCCCCTGCCCCCCTCCCCCCTGCCCCCTGCCCCCCTCCATCCTGCACCCTACCCCCTGCCCCCTGCCCCGCTCCACCCAGCCCCTTAGCCTGCACAACACCCCCTGCACCCCCCCTGCACCCTCCCTGCCCCCTACCCCCCTCCACCCTCCCCCCTTCCCCTGCCCCCTGCCCCCTGCCCCCCTGCCCCTACCCCCCTCCACCCTGCCCCCCCCCCTGCACCCCTCCACCCTGCCCCCTTCCCCCCTCCACCCATCCCCCTATCATACTTCAATACATCCCAAAGATATTATCAAAAACACTTCAAGACATAAAATGACTATTTTCAACAAATATAACAAAAGACCAAAATATATGATGCAAGAACCACAAATCAAAGACCCCTCTCAACATACATGATGTAGTATGGTAAAAAGAAATAAATGAACTTACCAAAATGTTACCATCATACAAAATGGTGCCTTAAGAGTACTTTGGGTGCATATTTATTTTTCACCCTAAGCCTATATTTTACCTACAAGAAATAAAGACAAAAAGATCAAAATAAATCAGAAGTAATTATGTAGAGAATAAATAATTGATATGAAATATATTTGTGTTTATGTGCCTGAATAAAAACATGTATCCTACAAAAATAGTAGATGCAAGAACCACAAATCAAATCTTACTTGAGAGGAAAATGTTTTGTTTTGAAAAGTTCAACTATTAGAAATTATAGCTTCAAAAATTTCATCACCAATTGCACCCTATCTTCATCAAACTGTAAAAGGTTTATGGAAGAAAAAAGGTGATACAATCATATCGATCACAACAATTGAGTACCGTAGAATTCAGCTCATAAAAAAGATTTTAGAATTGGAACCATAAAACTATGATTAAATTTTTATTTTATGTTTGTAAAACTACATGGGAACAAAATAAAATATTAATATCACTCTAATCAAAACCAATAACTGAGAAGTGAAGTTCACATAGATTCCCATTACCAAGAATGGATGTTCCCCCTTTCTTGTCGGTTGCATACCAACGTTCCCGCATTTTAACCAACCCCAACCACCTCGTCCTATGGTAGAAATGATTAATTAGATATATGCATCAATTTGTAACAATAAATAATTTTTTTATCTAATTAAAAACAAAGAATATTACTAATATATTAAAAACAAAAGAAATGAAGAACATCGAGTTCAAAAAATCACACAAAATGCAAGAATGATACCCACTAGTTACTATATTAACAACTTCAACACATATTCATGGATTTTAATGTAGATGCATGTTAACATTTGAAGTTCAAAAATTATTTTTAGTAAAACATTAAAATAAGAATACACACCAGAATTTCAATAAAAAAAGGTAGTAAAAAAGGAAGCAACAACCAACAGATTTAACAATATGATTTCAGCATACAAAATTTATTAAAAGGAAACTTCCAACCATTTATTTCAACTAAAAAAGGAGTGAATTTTCAAGTTTAAGTAGAAAAATCACAGAATTTAAACTATTACTCACACGGTGTAGATTCTCTATTCATTTGAGATCATTGGAAAAAATTTCCCTTCTTTTCTTGTGGAATAAATACCTTTGGTTTCCAAAATTTCATCTCCTATAAGTGTAAACATATACATTAATTTATAAAATTTAAAGTTCAAAACAGAACAAAACTAGAGTAAAAACTAAGGTAGATTGGTTTAAAGTTACTATGAAATATAACTTCTCTAGATCTATAAAAATTGTTGAATCTATACTTCAATAGGATGTGAAATTATACTCACCAAAGTACTAAAAAATAGAAATTATAACGTACATTCACTTATTCTATGTGAATAACATAATTTTTTTTAATACAAATCAATAAAAAGGAATGTTTAAACAATGATTTAGAATTATAAAAATTAGGATTAGAAAAAAATTGTGTACCCTTACCTCACACATAATTTGAAGTATATAATAAGAATTTAAAATCTTCAAAATTTAAGGGTGGAAGGAAACAACCTGATAATTTTCTTAGAGTGAAAGAAGTTACTCAAAATGGGCTGCCATGTGAAGTGACCCACCTAACTTCCTACAAAAAAAGACCTCAATCAAAAAAAACTTTATTAAAGAAGGTCAAATAAAAAAACTAAAAAAAGTAAAAAGATAATCTTGGTTTTATCCCCCAGGGGGTTCTATATTTAGATTGATCACAGTTGAAAAATCATTGATTCAACCCCAATTAGATGGAGGATGTGTCTTCTTACTTAAGAACTAGCATAAAATCTTCTTTCTAGCTATAGTAATCAACTCAAATATTTTTTTAACACCCCATTTTCATATACTTTTAATTTCACCACATTGAAATTATAACTTCCTAGGAGTAGTGAAAAGGGGGGGAAAGGTGGTATATTCCCTCTTCTTCAACTTTAGGAGTGATGTGCATAAATAGTAAACATTCAATTCTTGGATGTGATTTTTCATCCGATTCAATATCCTATATAAATTCATTATTAAAAACCACATATGTATCAATATCCACTTTTTCATTAGTGCACAACTTCAAAATATCCTCTTGCTCTTTGACCACTCCCAAACTTTGAATTACAATTAGATTTTTTGAGTTTCAAAAGTTTCTCATCAGGTGTATTAATAAACTTCTCATGTACCTCTAGTAAATCATGAAGTTCACTTGAATTTACACAACATACATAGGGAGAAGAGAAACCAAAATCATACACAAAAAATCACAATAATATAAAAGAAAAGCTTGTTCAATTAAATAAAAAACATCATTAATTTGGTTATATTGCTCTTTTTAAAGAAAAAACGGTGATCCTATGAGTGTTTCGAAGTTATAAGTGATTTATTCAACCTCCTCCAACCTCTTATCAAAACAAAAATCCTCAATTTTATAATTTTTCAAAGTAAAGGAAAGGGTATCTTTAATTGGTTCATCATCTTGTTATTTCACAAGAATTTTGAAAGGATTATCAGGAATATCCCACTGCCAAAAGACCACCTTGGATAGGTGGGTTACATTCCTTCTATTTGTCCTTTGACATATTCATAGACCTAGTCCCCATTGGTAGAGAAAAATATGAGTAATCCCTTTTAACTTTCTAGTTGACCATCCCTATCTTACTCTTCTCATACATGGATACATTTAATCCTGAACCTTGTCCTCTAAATCACCTAAAAAGTGGAAAGAACATTCATCACATGACCAATTTTCAGGGACCTGCTCCTCTCCAACGGTTCTGACCAGGTATTGTTCAAAATTCTGGACTAGTTCATCATATGAAAAAAGATCAAAATGGTTATCCATCACAATACCTCCCACTTCTGTAGAACTCTTCATGAATGTGGCCTCACTCCCTTAAACCTCTTCTGATACATTGCTGCTTATTGAAAATGAGAAAATGGAGGGATTCTTGGGACCACCCTCATCCATATTCTTCAGTTCCATAACCGAGTAATGCCCACTGACACCATGGAGAGGAGGGTGCGGCGCGGAGGGTGAGGCGAGGAGGGCGCGGCGAGGAGGGCGCGGCGCGGAGGAGGCGTCGGTGAGGAGGCATCGAGGAGGAGGGCGCGACGAGGAGGTGTTGGGGAGGAGGGCGCGGCGAGGAGGAGGGCACGGCGAGGAGGGCGCGGCGAGGAGGGTACGGCGAGGAGGGCGTGACGCAGAGGAGGCGTCGGCGTGGAGGTGTCGGGGAGGGGGAGGGCACGGTGAGGAGGAGGAATCGCAGGGGGGGAGGAGAAGGAGCCCGATGGGTTTGGGAGAAAAACGGGGCTGCTGGACACATCCACGAATGAAATAATTAACAGTGGCAGTATAAAAGATATAGCCACGAACCTATAAAACTGTTGATATAGGTCCGTGGCTATAGCTCAGATTTGTAGTAGTGTTGGGAATTGAACAATTTCCACTTCATCCCTTAATTAAATGAAGTTAAATTTGTTATTCGTGATCTGTTAACAGATCATGTGATAAAATTATGGGTCATTCCATCTGTTTCAAACAAAAGGTTAGCAAAAGATATAAGTCCATCATATGGTTAGATTAATCGTATATGGTTCCAAAAATGAACTTATACTTGATATATCATACCGATTAATAAAATAAAACTAGTTTCTACTAACCAGGGACTTACTGTAGGCTAGTGATAGGCGATAAAGGCCAGTCACACTTCGGTTGTGGGTTCGATTCCCATAGCCTTGTCCGACGTGATGGTCTGTCGCCAGTCCTGCAGGTTGTCCTTTTTCTAAAACTACATTACTATAACATCCCAACAATAATATCGAAAAAAGTTATATCCTCCAACAATACTAACTTATGTCCAACATAATCCATTCTAATCTTTAGGCTTATCTAAAATAATTCGGTTCAAGCTCATAGTATAAATAAAATGATTACTTGAAATGTCATATAACAATCACATGAATGCCATCATTTATCCCCCATATATCATAAGATATATCTTGTTGGTCAAATTACAAACATGTGAATACATTAATCATGTATTCTCTTGAAGAATGAATACCCTTAGTGAAAACATGAATGCAGTTAAAAGTTAACACTTTCCACATACCAAAATCCTCAAAATTCTAAATACTCAAACCATGATATCACTTAGTCCTTATATCAATCATGATCTCATGAATACAATCAAACATATCATTATATTCTTATCCCTTCATTATGCACATATCATCTGCTTTCCAAAATATTTGAATCACTTTTCATGGTTACCGGTAGCATTCAACATATACTTTAAAATACCTTAAGAAAAACAATAGTGTAACAATCCTTAGATGATTCTTTATTCCATAGTACCATACATTATTCTTTATAAACATACAATCATTCCACTAACTTCTTAAACCACCGACTGAGCTTCATCATTTCTTTCATCCCATATTTCATTTGTAGTCTCTTCATCATCATCCACATAAATAGTACTCATATGACCATGCTGATTCTGTTCATGAGATTTTCCCTTAGGGAATTGGTTTTCATAATTCTCATACATTCCACATTTAAAACATCTAATCATTGTTGAGGTCGTAGCAATACCATTATCCTTATCCATGGTGTTAACTGAACCTTTTCCGTTGCACTTACTGGCTTTGTGTCCTTCTTTTCTACACCCAAAGCATCTTCCAGTTCCTTTGAAACAATCTCCCTGATGCCTCTTCCCACATGATTTACAAGAGGGAAAGTGAACTTTCTTTCCTCTATGATCATCGTGAAACTCCATCTTTCTCTTATTATCTAAGTCGGGAAACTTACCAAAGTTGAGATTATTGATCATATTATGAGATTGCTAATTAAGCATAATAACGATGTTTGGACTTCCAAATCCCGTTTCATTTGGTTTCTCATGAAGAATATCATTCCATTGTCCTCCATAACCTCCATTATCGTGAATCTTCCAGTTTCCAACCATTTTCTAAAACCCAAAAAGAATAGTGTGAGAGGCAAAAATCGTGATAGGGAATGCAACATAGTAAAGGGGGAGTACCCCCAATATCTTACATCTTAGGTTAAATTCTAAAATCATTACTGTAGTTCTAGGACTATAACCTATACTTATACTTAAGCTTAGGGACATCCCTAGAGATACCTTAAAAATATCTCTAGGGATCTCACTAAAGTTCTCGCATCCTAGTTTCCAAAGGTTGACTAAACCTTTCCTCTAATACCAACTGTAGAGACCCGAAGATTGATGCACATGGACATTACATTACTTTTTTGGAATACTTAATACATAACAAAACCAGACACACAAGGACCGTAATAGTTTAGTGTCTTTGGAAACTTGGAACGTAATCTTCTAATCATGGTGAAAGATCTTCAAAATATCCCATAAAGATCTTCCCCTTTTTTTCTTACCTAAAACCTTTATTTATATCCTGGGGAAAAGATAACATAAAAAGGGTGAGCTCAAATTCTCAGTAAGGGTAAGAATGGATAAAATAAAACATACCATATACATTTGAACTTAAAAACATGAAGATAATGTTTAAACATCAAAAGCTTGAGCGATGACATAAAACATGTAAGCACGTAAGGAATAGATCATAAAGAAACATAAAGAATGATAAAATATAATGGGAATAAGACATGTAATTTTGGAAACCATTAAGCACATGATATGATTTCCATAGTATCCAAGGCATTGCTACCAAGACTATCTTAGTGGAAAAAGTCCCTTTCTGAATCGAGTTCACTCCTCGTTCCAGTCCTATATTACTGAACCGGTTTAACTTGGATTTCAAGCCATGTCTATCTAATGAGATATAAATCTTTACCCAATTCATTAGAGGGAGATATAGGTCTCACCCATCTCATAGTGAAATCATTCTTACTTGTGACACAAAATAAACTTAAAACATTCATCATAACCCAAAGAATAAAATGGGTTTCATAAACATCATATCATCATCACATAATCCATATAAAACAAATGGATATTTCACCATAAGAAAAGTGAAAGCATGTAAATCATAGAGACATTATACTTGAAACATACACATATGAAATAATTTCATCTTAGATGGAAAATTGTTTCGATAAAACACTTGAAATGAATTCTTGAGGAAAACATCATTTCTTCTTCAAAATCATTTTCTTTTCACAAAATGCCATTCAATTTTAAAAGGAAAGGATTTTATTGAAAATAATCATAAAATCTTTTAGAGGAAGCTTCATGAAAATGAGGCGTTATGAAACTGTAAAAATCCATTCACGCCGTATAAGTTAAAAATAACATTCTCCTCGTACTTTTGTCGGAAAAGTCAAAAAAAGTACCTCATAACGTAAAAAAAAAGAAAGATTCATTACATACCATGTAGTAAAAGTCAAAAATGGGTAAAAAGGACTTTAAACCTACTTGAAAAAACTTTTATAAAACATGTACATGGATGATATAAATAAACCCAGTAAATACTTACGAATAAGCAATCTCGGATAAAAATGAGATTTGCAAAATTATCCCTTACCTTAGGTCCGATATGCTTCATACGTATCCAAAACGCCTGTATAATGATTTAAATAATGTCATTGACTTATTACAGAATAATATTTAATGTTATTATATCATATATGGTTCACTTATGACTTTATATTACCCGTTCTTTTGTAAATTCATGTTAAAGTAGCGTTTTGGGTAAAATCGTCTCATTTGTCGTTCATGTTTTAACTTGTAATTATTCATATGATTACTTATATCATGATTACTTACATCCAGAATTTAAAACATGATTTATATATAATATATATTCGTAATATACATATATATAATAGATCAATAAATGGAATGAAATACAATGTTCATGGAGACGGTAGGTCGTACGTACGCATGAACGCTATTTTCATTTCCTTATTGAATTGAATGGAATTAAGTAGATGAAATTTATATATACATAAATCCAGTATAATTATTATGTCATATATTTCATGATTACTTATTATATATACTTTATAATCATTAATGAATGGTTAATCATTGAGAATGAATCTCATCGCGTCGTGGAGACGGTAGTCTGTACGTACGCACGAGCGATGATATCATTCCCATGATAGTGGAATTGTATTGAAGTGTATGTATAATATATAAGAATCAATATCACTTTACAATAATCATATATAGTCATTATTTACACCATTATACCCATCCAAGTAAGGTGGTGGTGGAAAATAGATTACACCACGGCATGGAGACGGTATTCCGTACGTACGTACGCGCGGTGATTTCGTTTTCCGTAGGATGGATAAATAGTGAAATATGGTTTCTTCATACTTATAGTAACATATAAGTATATGAGTGATACTTATGTTATTACTTCATAATGAAACAACTAAATAATAATAAGTGGAAGAAGAAATAAAGTTGAAAGAATCGGTAACGAACATTACCTCTTCTTTGAAGCACCTCTTTGAGACCTCCTCTTAGGGCACTAATATTGGTCTTTGAAGAAGAAAAAGACTTCTAGGATGTTTATAGGGAAGTGGAGAAGATAATTTTTCAGGGTTTGGCCGAGTTTGAAGGCTCAAATTGGAGTGAGGAAGGGAGGGAGGAGGTTCCCTTTTATAAGGGAGGGGAGGGGCGCCTTTGGAAAAACAAAGAATATTATTTTATTATAAAGTCATATTCAGTTTTGAATAGCTCAAAATTGATTTATTTAGAAGATAAGGTGGGTAGGGGTCTAAATCCTCTCATCCAATATAATTTAGACAAGTTTAGGTCATTATATTAACCTTTTCTTTTAGTTTTAACTCTTAGTTAATTAGATTGACATTTACCATGTCACTTTGTATTTTTATATTATATAGTTAATAAACTTACCATATACATCCATGAGACCCCCAAGTGGTCCATTAATGATACAACTATCATGATATAAGTATCTTGGATGAACCTTACATTTTTAGGAATATAATAACAATTAATAATATATTATTTGTTTTAAAACTATTCTATATCAATTTTGACACTATTTGGCAATTGATTTTTCTGAAAATCACAACAGATTGATTAGTTCGAAAAACTTTAATTAACTTAATACTAATATGTCATATTAACATATAAAATTATTGTAATTCATAAAAATTCTCAAATTACATTTATTTGGGTATTTATAACATCAATTATGTCAATATTTCATTAATAAGATAATTACTTCATCATCATTGTGTCATAAATAAATTAAATTATTTATTGTCTAAAAATTACAAATAAAATACCATTATGTAGGAAATCTTTTTATATTTCTATTGAATATTTATAGTAGAAAATATAATTTATGTAACTCCTTATAATAATTAATTACTAAACAGTTTTTGTTAATGTCAATTTTGTATTTACATTAATTTAATTAATCCAAATTGTCATTGTCACTACCAAGTGGCTCAATGGGGTCCCAAAATCTACCCAAGGATGTACATGGTCGGCCAATACTCATCCAATAAGGTTATGACAAGTGTCAAGGTAAGTTTGAATTATTATAATATCTCTTTATCATTGAATTACCCTATTTACCTTTAACCGTAGTAAATAAAAATTATCGTAGTTACTATTCATAATATCAAAAAATTAAAAGTAACCTATTAACATAATTTGTACCCACTGATTCCAAATATGGAATCCATTTTTCAAAATTCAAAACATAGAAGTTGCATTCATTAATTTAAAATTAATCCCGTTGTTAAGCAAACGGGTTTTAAAAGTGAAAACATTACCAAAGATTGAAATGTTTTTACCTATGAATTCAATGTAAAATTAATGCTAATGGCATACATTATATTAAATGGTAAAAATATATTCTATTTATACTTTAAAAACCTTCAATATTATAATTTAACCATATAAAGTATTGTGATGAAAAAAAGTTGTTTTTAATTAAAATATAGCGTGTTTTTACTATTCATTAAAATATGAAAGTTATCAGAATAATATGAAAAATTTGTCCAAAGTAAATTTTTATATCCTGATTCTAAAGAAGAATTTTATTTTTCCAAATTGAAATTATAGACATGTCAAAAACAAGAGTTAATATGGGTGCGCCATCAAAAGGCGGCAAAACTACATTTTTTGAAAATTACTTATTTTACTTGAAAAATTGATTTTGTTTTCATACCATGTTCTAGAAAATGTGTAAGATGAAAAATAATGTTACAAAATTCAAAATGTAGTTGATACTATTCATAATGGCTCATCCATAATAATATTATAACAATATATCGTTGTTTAGTGAAACTTGGTATTGCGTACAACACACGCTATCGAGGAAGGTTGCGATTGCGTTTAATGAAAGCCAAGTTAGGGTTTTGTGTTGTGAAAGACTCATTTTTTGTTTCATATAACATAATCCAACCATATTTCATTTACACATTGAATATATATATATATATATATATACTCAATGTTACGTAGAATGACTATAATCAAACGAACTTGAAATTGTGTGTAACACAATCTAAGAATAGTGTTGCGTATACTGAAAGCTAATACGGTGTTTCGTATAGAAAAAGATAATCTTGTTGTAGCATAAAACACATGACATCAAATAAATTAAAAAAAATACTTATCATAAAATATCAGGTTGTTACATTCTACCCCCCTTAAAATGAATTTCGCCCTCGAAATTCATCAGGGTTATAAATGGTTTTCTACTTGAAAGTTTCTCTAATTGAAACCCACCTCATAAAAAGGAATACCAAAACCTATCTATATAAACTAAAGTATGAAACGTAATAGTTACCCAAATAAACTAATCACTGGGTTTCCACATAGGATAACATAGGTGAAAATATGGATATGGAAGAGAAATCCAACCGTCATGTTCTGATGGAGAGTGGTAGAGAACATGGCTATGAAATAGCCAACAATCACAAAGAAATAGATTTTCAATGATCTAAGGTACCATCTGATTCATCAGATATAAGGTCACTAAGACAACATTTTTGGTTTTCAAGATCATTTCCCTAAAGTTGATGAATTAAAAGAAATACTTACATGATTTTGGTACAATCTCATTGTTGTTCATGAATTGAAAAATTTCCACTTCATCCCTTAATGAAATGAAGTTGAATTTGTTATTCGTGATGTGTTAAAATATCATGTGATAGAATGATGGGTCATTCCATATGTTTCAAACAAAAGGTTAGAAAAAGTTATAAGTCCATCATATGGTTAGATTAATCGTATATGGTTCCAAAAATGAACTTATACTTCATATATCATACCGCTTAATAAAATAAAACTAGTTTCTACTAACCAGGGACTTCCTGTAGTCTAGTGATAGGCGATAAAGGCCAGTCCCACTTCGGTTGTGGGTTCGATTCCCATAGCCTTGTCCGACGCGATGGGCTGTCGCCAGTCCTTCAGGTTGTCCTTTTTATAAAACTACATTACTATAACATCCCATCAATAATATCTAAAAAACTTATATCCTTAAACAATACTAACTTATGTCCAACATAATCCATTCCAATCTTTAGGCTTATCTAAAATAATTTGGTCCAAGCTCATAGTGTAAAGAAAATGATTACTTGAAATGTCATATAACAATCATGTGAATGCCATCATTAATCACCCATATATTATAAGATATATCTTGTTGGTCAAATTACAAACATGTGAATACCTTAAGCATGTATTCTCTTGAAGAATGAATACCCATAGTGAAAACATGAATGCAATTAAAAGTTAACACTTTCCACATACCAAAATCCTCAAAATTATAAATACTCAAACCATGATATCACTTAGTCATTATATCAATCAGGAGCTCATGAATACAATCAAACATCTCATTATATTCTTATCCCTTCATTATGCGCATATCATATGCTTTCCAAAATATTTGAATCATTTTTCATGGTTACCGGTACCATTCAACATATACTTTCAAATACCTTAGGAAAAATAATAGTGTAACAATCCTTAGATGATTCTTTATTCCATAGTACCATACATTATTCTTTATAAACATACAATCATTCCACTAACTTCTTAAACCACCGACTGAGCTTCATCATTTCTTTCATCTCATATTTCATTTGTAGTCTCTTCATCATCATCCACATAAATACTACTCATATGACCATGCTCATTCTGTTCATGAGATTTTCCCTTAGGGAACTGGTTTGCATAATTCCCATACATTCCACATTTAAAACATCTAATCATTGTTGAGGTCGTAGCAATACCATTATCCTTATCCTTGGTGTTAACTGAACCTTTTCTGTTCCACTTACTGGCTTTGTGTCCTTCTTTTCCACACCCAAAGCATCTTCCAGTTCCTTTGAAACAATCTCCCTGATGCCTCTTCCCACATGATTTACATGAGGGAAAGTGAACATTCTTTCCTCTATGATCATCATGAAACACCATCTTTCTCTTATTATCTGAGTTGGGAAACTTACCAAAGTTGAGATTATTGATCATATTATGATATTGCTGATTAGGCATAATAACGATGTTTGGACTTCCAAATCCCATTTCATTTGGTTACTCATGAAGAATATCATTCCATTGTCCACCATATCCTCCATTATCGTGAATATTCCAGTTTCCAGCCATTTTCTAAAACCCAAATAGAATAGTGTGAGAGAAAAAATCATGTTATGGAAAACAACATAGTAAAGGGGGAGTACCCTCAATATCTAACATCTTAGGTTAAATTCTAAAATCGTTACCGTAGTTCTAGGACTATAACCTATAATTATACTTAAGCTTATGCACATCCCTAGACATACCTTAAAAATAACTCTAGGGATCTCACTATAGTTCTCTCATCCTAATTTCCAAAGGTTGACTAAACCTTTCCTATGATACCAACAGTAGAGAACCGAAGCTTGACGTACATGGACATTACATTACTTTTGCGGAATACTTAATACATAACAAAAACAGACACACAAGGACCGTAATAGTTTATTGTCTTTGGAAACTTGGAACACAATCTTCTAATAATGGTGAAGGATCTTCAACATCTCCCATAAAGATCTTCCCCTTTTTTTCCTACCTAAAACCTTTCTTTATATCCTGGGGAAAAGAAAACATAAAAATGGTGAGCTCAAATTCTCAGTAAGGGTATGCATGGATAAAATAAAACATACCATATACATTTGAACTTAAAAACATGAACATAATGTTTAAACATCAAAAGCTTGAGCAATGACATAAAACATGGAAGCACGTCAGGCATAGATCATAAAGAAAAATTAATAATGATACAATATCATGGGAATAAAACATGTAATTGTGGAAACCATTAAGCACATGATATGATTTCCATAGTAGCCAAGGCATTTCTGCCAAGACCATTTTAGTGGACAAAGTCCCTTTCTGAATCGAGTTCACTCCTCGTTCCAGTCCTATATTACTGAACCGATTTAACATGTCTTTCCAGCCATGTCTATCTCATGAGATATAAATCTTTACCCAATGCATTGGAGGGAGATATAGGTCCCACCCATCTCATAGTGAAATCATTCTTACTTGTTCCACAAAATAAACTTAAAACATTCATCATAACCCAAAGAATAAAATGGGTTTCATAAACATCATATCATCATCACATAATCCATATAAAACAAATGGATATTTCACCATAAGCAAAGTGAATGCATGTAAATCATAGAGACATTATATTTGAAACATGCACATATGAAATAATTTCAACTTATATGGAAAATGTTTTTGATAAAACACTTGAAATGGATTCTTGTGGAAACTATCCTTTCTTCATCAAAATCATTTTCTTTTCACAAAATGCCATTCAATTTTAAAAGGAAAGGATTTTGTTGAAAAAAATCATAAAATCATTTAGATTAATCTTCATTAAAATGATGTGTTATGAAACCGTAAAAATCCATTCACGCCGTATAAGTTAAAAATAACATTGTCCTCGTACTTTTGTTGGAAAAGTCAAAAAAGTACATCGTAATGTAAAAAAAAAGATTCCTTACCTACCATGTAGTAAAAGTAAAAAATGGGTAAAAAGGACTTTAAACATACATGAAAAAACTTTTATAAAACATGGACATGGATGATATAAATAACCCCAGTAAATACTTACGAATAAGCAATCTCGGATAAAAATGAGATTTTCAAAATTATCCCTTACCTTAGGTCCGATATGCTTCGTACGTATCCAAACCTCCTATATAATGATTTAAATATTGTCATTGAATTATTACATAATCATATTCAATGTTATTATATCATATATGTTTCACTTATGACTTTATATTACCCGTTCTTTTGTAAATTCATGTTAAAGTAGTGTTTTGGGTAAAATCGGCTCATTTGTCGTTCATGTTTTAACTTGTAATTATTCATATGATTACTTAGATCATTATTACTTAAATCCAGAATGTAAAACATGATTTATATATAATATATATTCAGAATATACATATATATAATAGATCGATAAATGGAAATAAATACACTGTTCATGGAGACGGTAGGTCGTACGTACGCATGAACGCTGTTTTCGTTTCCTTATTGAATTGAATGGAATTAAGTAGATGAAATATATATATATATATACATAAATACAGTATAATTATTATGTCATATATTTCATGATTACTTATTATATATACTTTATAATCATTCATGAATGGTTAATCATTGAGAATGAATCTCATCTCGTCGTGGAGACGGTAGTCCGTACGTACGCACGAGCGATGATATCATTCCCATGATCGTGGAATTGTATTGAAGTGTATGTATAATATTTAAGAATCAATATCACTTTACAATAATCATATATATTCATTATTTACACCATTATACCCATCCAAGTAAGGTGGTGGTGGAAAATAGATTACACCACGGCGTGGAGACGGTATTTCGTACGTACGCACATGCGGTGATTTCATTTTACGTAGGATGGATAAATAGTGAAATAGGATTGTTCATACTTATAATAACATATCCATATATGAGTGATAATGATGTTATTACTTAATAATGAAACAACTAAATAAGAAGAAGTTTAAGAAGAAATAAAGTTGAAAGAATCGGTAACGAACATTACCTCTTATTTGAAGCGCCTCTTTGAGACCTCCTCTTAGGGCACTAAAATTGGTCTTTGAAGAAGACCAGGACCTCTAGGATGTTTCTACGGAAGTGGAGAAGAGAATTTGGAAGGGGTTTTCAGAGCTTGAAGGCTAAAATTGAAATGAGTAAGGGAGGGAAGAGGTTCCCTTTTAAAGGGGAGGGGAGGGGCACCTTTGGAAAAACTAAAAATATGATTTTATTATAATGTCATATTCGGTTTTGAATAGATCCAAATTGATTTATTTCAAAGCTAAGGTTGGGATAGGTCTAAATAATCTAATCTAATAGAATTTAGACAAGTTTAGTTCATTATATTAACATTGTCTTTTAGTTTTAACTCTTAGTTAATTAGATTGACATTTACCATGTCACTTTGTAATTTTATATTATATAGTTAATAAACTTACCATATACATCCATGCGACCCCCAAGTGGTCCATTAATGATAAAACTATCATGATATAATTATCTTGGCCGAACATTACATTTTTAGGAATATAATAACAATTAATAATATAATATTTGTTTTAAAAACTATTTTATGTCAATTTTGACACTATTTGGTAATTGATTTTTGTGAAAATTATAACAGAATTATTAGTTCGAAAAAAGTTACTTAAATCAATACTGACATGTCATATTAACATAGAAAATTATTTTAATTCATAAAAATTCTCAAATTACATTTATTTGGGTATTTATAACATCAATTATGTCAATATTTCATTAATAAGATAATTACTGCATCATCATTGTGTCACAAATAAAGTAAATTATTTATTATCTAAAAATTAAAAATAAAATAACATTATGTAGGAACTCTTTTTATCTTTCTAATGAATATTTATAGTCGAACATATAATTTATGTAAATCCTTATAATAATTAATTACTAAAAGATTTTTGTTAATGTCAATTTTGTCTTTACATTAAATTACTTAATCCAAATTGTCATTGTCACTACCAAGTGGCTCAATGGGGTCCCCAAATCGACCCAAGGATGCCCACGGTCGGCCACTACTCATCCAATATGGTTATAACAAGTTTCAAGGTAATTTGGAATTATTATAATATTCTTTTATCATTGAATTACCCTATTTACCTTTAACCGTAGTAAATAAAAATTACCGTAGTTACTATTCATAATATCAAAAAAATAAAAGTAACATATTAACATAATTTGGACCCACTGATTAAAAATATGAAATCCATTTTTCAAAATTCAAAACACAGAATTTTTAGTAATTAATTTAAAATTAATCCCGTTGTTAAGCAAACGGGTTTTAAAAGTTAAAACATTGCCAAAGATTGAAATGTTTTTACCTATGAATTCAATGTAAAATTAATGCTAATGACATACATTATATTAAATGGTAAAAATATATTCTATTTATACTTTAAAAAAATTCAATATTATAATTTAACCATATAAAGTATTACGATGAAAAAAATTTGTTTTTAACTAAAATATAGCGTGTTTTTACTATTCATTAAAATATGAAAGTTATCAGAATAATATGAAACGTTTATCCAAAGTAAATTTTTATATCCTGATTCTAAAGAAGAATTTTATTTTGTCAAATTGAACTTATAGACATGTGAAAAACAAGATTTAAGGTGGGTGCGCCATCAAAAGGCGACAAAACTACATTTTTTGAAAATTACTTATTTTACTTGAAAATTTGATTTTGTTCTCATACCATGTTCTAGAAAATGTGTAAGATGAATAATAATATTATAAAATTCAAAAAGTCGTTGATACTATTCATAACGGCTAGTCCATAATAATATTATAAAAATATATCGTTGTTTAGTGAAACCTGGTATTGCGTACAACACACGCTATCAAGGAAGGTTGCGATCGCGTGTAATGAAAGCCAAGTTAGGGTTCCATGTTGTGAAAGAATCCTTTTTTGTTTCATATAACAGAATCCAACCATATTTCATTTATACATTGAATATATATATATATATATATACACTCAATGTTTTGTATAATGACTATTATCAAACGAACTTGAAATTGTGTGTAACACAATCTAAGAATAGTGTTGCGTATACTGCAAGCTAATACGGTGTTGCGTATAGCACAAGATAATCTTGTTGTAGCATAAAACACATGACATCAAATGAATTAAAAATAATACTTATCATAAAATATCGGGATGTTACAACAGGGGATCCCCATGGAAAAATAGTAGGGAGACTAAATCTGTTATTACTCAATTCCTCTAGTTGTTTCTTTAGTTCCCCTAATTCCAGAGTGGCCATTCACTAAGGGGTCTTTGATATGGGCCATGAACTATGAATTAAATCAATGGAAAACTCAATTTATTATTATAGAGGATGTCTAGGTAAATCTTATGGAAGCACATCAACATATTCCGCCAAAATAGACACATAATATATTTGAATATTCTTTTTACCATGCATAATTATTTCTCTTGATTGCTACCCAATAATTTAATTTTGTAGAGCTACAGGGGGTGGATCAAGATAAAAAAGAAATTTTTACATTTCTTATCTAAATAAAAGGTATTATTTGTCATAATAAAAAATTCCAACCTCGTATTCTTACAATAAATTTTTTGCATCATAGACCAAAATCCAATACATACCAAGGATTATATGAAATTAAATCTTGGGAATGACAATGAGATCAGCAGATACAAGATGTTTAAATTCCATACTGGGAACCGATTCATAAAACTTTGTTGCAATGATACTTCCCTTAGAAGTTCTGACTAACAACTCCCTTATTAAATAAAATGGAAAATATCTAATTTTCGTATAAAATTTGTAATATATGATACAATGTGATGATACAAAATAAAATAATGAATTGGCTAAACCTGAGCAAACCATTAAATTACCTACCACCTCTTCATTCAAAGCTTCAACCTCAGCAGTAGTGATCACATAAACTTTTCCTTACTCCCCTGTCCTTTTTTGAGATGTATTTCTGTGTCTCTAAGGAAAATCATTTTCACAATGCCCCATTTCACTACAATTGCAGTATTCAACATTGACATCATCTTTCTTTCCCTTATAATCATGAGTTTGATGGAATTTTTCACCACACTTATAATAGACTCCCATTTTCTTCAGGCAAGTACCATGGTGTTTCTTCCCACATTTACTGCAGGATAGAAATTCAATTTTTTCCTTCTTCCCATCATTTCCATTTCCAAAGATTTCATCGAGTCACTTCTTCTCTTGCTTCGCTTTAAAGATGCAAGACATAGAGAATTCAATTTTTTTCTTAATAGCACATAAGACAATATATTTGTATGATGAGAAGTATTGTGAGACTAATTCTTAACTGAGAAATGGTTTTTACCCATCAATGAAGCGATCAATCTTTCTCCTTAGGTTATGTATATAATCTGCAACATGCCTTGATATTCTTGTAAAGTTACCCTCATAATTTTCAACATTATCATCCTCCATTTTCCAACTGAATCCAATGTTTCTTTTCCATATCCTCTCGATGTTCATGAGGAAATTATTTTCTCATAAAATCACTTTAAACTCCCTCCATTACAGATTTTATACTTCTTCATCATCCATTGGGTTTTTAATTAATGACAACCCTTGATCTGCATCAATTGTGATGTGATAAACTTCTATGAAAAAAATTTCCCCTTCGCTACTCCCCAAAGCATGAAATATTTTCTCTATGGAACATATCCATTACTCATCTAGAAATGGATTTGTCGACCCATTGAATACTGGTATTTTTTGCCTCATTGAGCAGTATATCATTGATCCTATGCATTGTGGATATGGGTGCTTTATATGGGTAAGTTTATTATTCATAACATGAGTGAGTTATTCCAGTATGCTAATAAGTTGTTCAACACCTATTGTATTAGAAACTCAACTATAATTATCTTGAGTATGAGGGAAATCCCTACTTAGATTATGTGAATTGATACAGTTTCCATTCCATCCACTATGTGCCATTTCTAAACAATATAATACATTATATTAGTTTATGAATCTCAATATCTAATTCCAGACTAGTAAAATACCTAACATAAATTGAAAAGTTTATTTATATAATCCATAATCATAAAAATATTTTCATTGAGGAAGTACTTAATCATAAATCCTTCATAATGTTTTGTAATGAAAATGTGAATTATCCTAAGAATATCCCCCAGGAGTTTCATAACCTAGAGTGCAGTAAGGACCATTATAGTGTACCAGGATACCCCGGGTCAAGCTTGATACTCCTTATCAGATTTTTCACTCCTAGGTACATCTGTGCCCGAGCCGCCTCTACCTGCTCATATCCAGACATGTATGTATTTTCTGGAAAATACACAAAATATAAACATTACAAAAATTATAGGATGTTTTTCTATATTAATCCTCAATGTCTATCTTAATGTATTGTTCTGTAATCAGAGTTTCTAAAAATCTATCATCCTATGTTTGTATTAAACTTCATTTGATACAAACTATAACTCCCCGACCCTAGTTACCCAGAGTCGATGCATTTTTAAATAACATTTCATGATCATAATGGATCAAGTCCGAAAAGGCTGTTCATTTTAGTAGTCTTTGAAGTACTAAATACAAACATATGTTTTAAATTACATCATGAAATGAAAAAATGTGAACTCATATGCTCAGTAGGATAAAAATATAGCTGAATCTAACATAAATAACCATAAACATTTAAGGAAATGTGTAAGTATAAAACACAATAATTTTAAACTAAAACTTTGAAATAATATGGAAATGATAAATCAAATAATTCCATTTACTTATTCACATGTATATTTTACTTGTTGAATAATCACATTAAATATCAATACCCAATTTCATAATTATGGAATGCATAATGAAGGACATCATAACCACATATTCAAGGCCTCGTGTCAAGACTACAAATAATATTTTTTCAATTCCTTGTGCCAAGACACATGTTTGACTCATGAGACCTACCAATGCATCGAGGAGCTATAGAGGGCTCCAACTGTCACTTACAATGTCCAATGCAATCCTCATATGAAAAGGTTGAAACATGACATAAACATTTATATTAAAACTAGCATACGAAATGTTAAAACATTAAACAAAAACCATGAATCATATAAAAATAACACATCCAGAGTTAAACATATCAAAAAACCTTAAATACAATGTGGAAGATTATATCATAATAAATCAACTTCAATCAAGTGTGAAATCCATAAAAGGAGGTTGACATGGAGAAATCAAAACTATTTGAGTGAAATATCTCTACCTATTTTGAAATTATTTAAAAGTGATATAATTATAAAAGAAAAAATTTATTATGAAAATATTCTTTAGTCATGTTAGGGAAGCATCAAAAGTGTTATAATGCTGGAAAATAGTCGTACTCTCCATATAATTTAAAACAACATTCTACCATTAATTTTGTCGAAATGGTCGTAAAGGGCCTTGCTTGGAAAATGACAGAATGATTTCTTTATAAAAATTTTATAAAAATTTAGACAAGTGTATAAATAAATTTATCCCATATTATAGGAAATTGTAAATAAAATTTGAAATACATTTTTAGAAAACATTTATGTTGATGATAAAGAGGTATCGGTAGACAATCATGTATAAACAACCTCAGATAATGAAGAGATTGTAGAATTAACCCTTACCGCATTCTTTTCCATGGTCAAGGGTACATTAAAATATTTTATAATAGTAAAATAATTGTTATTAAATTATAAAAGAACATAATATATAAATATGATATCATATATGATCTTCTAATATTGTTTTGTTAATAATATTTCAGTAGTGTCATTGATTCGGGTGTTAACTGATTCATTTTATTTTATATGTTTTGTTATATAATTCAAGTTTGATATGGAAATGATATATTTGATTCATATCTAGAATGATATTATGTTCATAAATATTTTTTTTAATCCAAAAATAAAATTTATTCACGAATGGTTACGATGGGGAATGAATCTCATCGCGATCGTGGAGACATTAATCAGTACGTACGCACTAGTGATAATATCATTATAATGATGGTGAAATGTTATGTAATTGGAAATTATATCATATATACAGAATCATTAACATATTATATTTATTATTTACTTCAATTATACTCAATTTTATTCATATCCAAATAATGACATTTTGAAAAACCACTACACCACGACGTTGAGACGGTAAGCCATACGTACGCTCATATGGTGACATTTTCATTCCTATGATAGATAGAATAATGAATATGGTTGTACCATATTTATAATAACATCACAGTAAGTATACGATACTTTATTTATTATTTTGGAATGGAAACAACAATGAAAGGGTAAGTGACAGAAGAAAGAAACTATGAAAGAGATGATGAAATTATTATCTATTCTTCAGGTGCTTCCTTTTGAATTGATCAAAAGGGCTCCTTATGTTGGATTAAGATCAAATTAAGGAATATAGGTTAAATTGAGGCTTGTTGGGAGGGTATTTGAGTAGGGGTAGGCCGAGCCAAATGGATTTTCAGGTGTGATTTTGTGAGAAGGGGATGTACTCTTTCATAAGAGAGGTGATGGTCACTTTAACAGAATCATAAAAATATTATTTTATTATACAATCGTATTTGGATTATAATGCATAAAAAAGGATTTATTTCAAGTTTAATTTGATTCTGGGATAGAAACCATTCAACCAATAGGTTTTAGACAGGTTTAGGTCACAATATTAAATTTATCTTTTATATTTAACTACTAGTAAAATAGTTTAACTTTTACCATTATTCTTGTATTATTATAATAAATAGTTAATAAACATACTATAAAAATCCAAGTGAACCCGAAGTAGTTAATTATTGTTATATATAATATTATTTATGTACTTTGGAAGAACCTTATATTTTTAGGAATTCTATATCAATTAATAATATATTATTTGTTTTAATAACTCATTTATGTCAATTTTGACAGTATTTAGTATTTGGTTTTTATAAAATTTAAAAAAACATTATCACTTAGAAAAAAATTTATTTAATCAACCATAACATGATATATTAACCTAGAAAATTCAATAAATGCATAAAAAGTCTCAATTTACAATTATATTAATATTTATAATATCAATTATTTTAATCGTTCAATTGTAATGTAATTATTGAAGCATCATTGTGTCATAAATTAATTTTATTATATGATGTCTAAAAATTATAAATAAAATACCATTATGTTGGGAATGTCTTTATATTTTTAATTTATATTTATATTTGAATTTAAATTTTGTATAAACCTATATTAAAAAGGGGTTTTTTATTAAACAATGAATATAACACTTTTAACTCTTCTTTAAATAAAATAATAATAAATTCCCTAATCAAATCCAAGTAAACTGAAATGATCATATTTTATTCCTAAGTCTTATTTCTGTCATAATACACATATCCAATAGAATTAAAACATATGTTATGGTAATTATAATATCAATTTTACCTTTAATAACAATATTTACTTGTAACCGTGGTAAATAAAATTCAACAGTTACTTTTCAAAAAAACAATTTTCTTCCTATTGAACCAAATTTTCGAGACTAATGTCAACTGTGTATTTTATATTTTTTAAATTCAATTCATTGAAGTGGTAAAACTACATTTTAAGCAAATTTTCAAATTTTCCAAGAAGGTGGGTAAAAGATGTTAAAATGTTCCAAAAAAATTTACATGTCTAGTTTTATTATAATATTTCTCCAATGAATTAAATTGAGCATATATAGGTGTTATGTATCTATTTTGACATAAGATAAATTTAAATAAAATAAATATTTTTTTAAATAAATGGTCGGTTTTAAACAATAATGCAGTGTTTTTCAGTATTCATCAAAAATTGAATGTTTTCCAAAAAGTACCAAAAATACAGCCTAAGATAATTTTGAAATTAAGAATCCAAAAATGAAGTCATTTTTGAAAAATAAATTATTTATAATTTTAAAAATTTGGTATTACTATTCATACCAGTTAGTTTGATTGGTCGTGGTTTGCTACAACTCGAAGTTTTTTACTACGCATGCTATTTTATTATTCAAAGAAAAACGTATCGTGGAATATTTGGGTGTTAAAATGTCGGTTTAACACTTATCATAAAATAATATAATTATATTACAGATAATATTTTTAATCTAAAATCTTGTAACAGGGAGAGTTGAGGTGGTGGATAAAGATTTAAAACTAAAGAGGTCGAGGAATTATGTTAAATCTTCTTGGGGTAATATCTTTTTCTTTGAACCAAAGGGATTCTTTTCATGGATTTCCTACAGACTAGAATATTCAAGGAGTAATAAAGGGATGTTGGGATGTGTTTAGGAATAAATGTTATGAAACTATGTATTTTTAGAGGAGTTAAAACATTGGAGAGGTGGTAGAATATTTTATGGGAGGGACGGGACACACATGGCATTTTTGAAAAAATGATAGGTGTACACTTGTTTTTAGAAAAAGAATAAAAAACTCATGAATGGGATGTTTATGGCCGAAATATTTCAATCAAATGGGTGCAGGACAACTATTATGTTATTTAGGCCCTTAAGACCAATATGTATTCCGTTGTTATACATAATTTCACTTTAATCATTGTAATTATTTTTATTACTTTCACAAATAATTTTGATTAAAAAATAATTTTACCTTAATTGCAATTATAAATTATGAATATTCAAAATATGGAATAAAATTTTCCAATTTCCAATCATAGAAGTGATAGAAAATATTTTAAATTTAACTTCACAGACTGTATGGCAATACAAGGTTTTAAATTGAAAATGTTGGAATGTTTTCTATGTTTTAATATTAAAATTTAATGTAAAATTGATTCTAAATACAAAAATGTATTAAATGATAAATATTATATTTAATTTTACATTGAAACATTATTAACATTTAATTTATCAAAATAAATTAATTATATGAAAAAGTATCTTTGAATTAAATTTCATTATTTTCAATATTCGTTAATAAAATGAATCCACATAGGAAAATACCGAAAAATAACCCTGTAATCTATTTTCTATTTTTTTATTTTTTTGATTATGATAATTTTAAGATAAAATATTTAAAAAAGTTCAAAAAATTGTATTTATACTAGGTTCTCCATTAAAATGTTGTAAAATAACTTTTATAAAAATATTAATTTTTATTCGATAGATTGGGAATGTTATTATCTTATTCTTGTCAAATCTAATTGGTGAATATCAATAATATTTTATTGCCAATATAAATTATATATTTCATAAATATAATTATCTAATTATATTTTATTTAATTTTCTATAATAAAATAGTTTTTTCAGTATAAAAATAGTAGCCAATAAAAATATTTTATTTATATTAAATTAGTTATTATAACCATTTCTAATTAATTTTTACCAGATTAATCTTTTTTATATATTTGTGTAAACCACATATTTTCATACGATAGTTAATATTATCCATAACCAAAAATTTAATGTATAGGTTACATATTATTATATTAACTAACAATAATTTAATAATATATTGGTGTTTGGTAAAACTCAGTAATGTGTGTAATGCAAGTCAATGAAGAATCTCATCATTTCGTTGGATTCATGATAAATTGGTATGTCGTACACTGAATAATATATATTATATATATAATCTATATAAAATATTTAATATATTGTAATGTATTAGGATATTATATCCTCTTACAAGTTGGTCTCTACATGTAGCATAATTTTAACATGGTGTTGCATGTAACGCGATCCAAACTAAGTGATTTCGTATAAAAATTTATAAATTGTTGTGTGAAATAAAAAATATTTAAAAATGAATAAATTAAATTGAAAAATATATTTAAAAAATTAAATTGTTATTAAAATTAGGAAATATAATCTTTTTTATTCATGATTTGATACTATAGAACCAGTGTGACACAATGTATGAAAAAAATACTATCATGTTACATAGTGACTAGTGTGTGGAATTTCAACAAAGAAAAATTGGAACATGACATGTAAAGACAATTTAATGACAAGAATGTGGCTAGTGGGAATCTATCTGGGTGAATATCTATTACTCTAATCTCGTAATAGTGTTCTAATAAGCCATAAATTATAATTGAATTATATTTTTGAATGTAGAGAATCCATTGTTGTCTTGAATAACAAATCAAGGATTTGAGTGGGGGAATTGCATATAACCTTGTAAAAATACCCATGTTATTGTTCCCCTAACTTCAAAATTGTTGAATTGAGGTTTTATAGAAAAAATTATTTTTTTTATTTAGACTATATTAGTCTTGGAGGCTGAATTGAAATGAAAAATCATTTCATGAATGTTTTAAGTGACCAAAAACTCACACAACCCCCTTCAGTGGTGTAAAAATAGCTTTAGAATATCACTCTCCATTGGTTGGAAAAAATAAATGTATTTAACATTCATCAATTTGATGGTATTATTTTCTACACATGAATAATTTCCCCATTACATTACATTAATTATCCCATACATCATTCCATGTTTTTGGAACTTAAGAAACTGAATATTCCTTAATCCATGTGTTTTATTATATGATTTACTAAAAAAACAGTTTCCCACCTATTTTACATAATCCCAATAGAATAATGTGAGAATATAATTTCAATTCCACACATTCAATCAACTAATTATTTTTTAATAACTACCAATTTCTATTGTAAATAATTATTCCATATAATAAATTTTAAGACACTAAAACCGATCTTTTCTTTGGGTAAATGATAAAACCAAAAAGATCGCTATTTTAGACTTGTGATTTTTAATTTTTAGGTACTAATATAATTTTTATCCTTTTTGTTCAGTTTAATGAATACTCTCTTTATTTTAATATAAATTGTTCCTGGAAATTTTTTATAAAATTAATAACTAAAATCTTCCAATTAAATGATATATATTTTATCATTTTTCTTGTATTCTAAATGTGAGTCTAGCATTAATTTTCATCAAATTTATACTGATAAATATCAAAAAATTCATTCTTCATGAATTAATTAATGGGAAATATATTTTATAAACTATTGATTCATTTCTCATTCTTTAAAAGATCAAACAACCCACTTTTGGAGGGTGTCCATTTCAATATGATAAACTCCATATATAGTTTTTCCTTTCTCTAGGTGTCTTGGAGTTGATTGTGGATGATTAAATGTTTATAGAATAAAGACTTTCTATTTGAATCACCATGAGTTTATTCATTTTAACACCTATTATATATATTTTATCATTAGAACAACTATTGTATTGTCTATGACACTCATTTTTAACTTGGTTCCTCCTACTTCCATCCATTGAATAAAATAAAAGTAGTTAAAATGAGAATTTAACAATAATAACTAATGTAAGAAATATTATTATAGGTAAAATAAATCCTATGATGTATAAAATTATGAAAAATTCATTTCATGCTGTTAAATTAATGGTTTAACCTATATCATTATCAATACAACCAATAATAATAACACAATCCTCCACTGAGGTAGCTATAATGTTCAACCACATGTTCCTCAATATCTATTCCTAAAAATTGACTAAACCTCACCTTAAATTCATCTATGTAATCCCAACATTTTCATATATACATGATACAAAATATTTCATAAATATCTATTACATTTAAAAGTAAATCACACCCCAGAACCTATATGTTTTTTATATATTGAGATTAGATATATAAAATTCTTATTTTACAACATTGTGAATATATATCGATATTATTATAACATTAAACCTATATATGAACATATAATATGTTATAATATTCTTCATCACCTAAGGAGTGGAAACATAAGAAATGTTGGGGTCATATTCTCCAAAAGGGGTAACCATAAGAGATAAAAATCAAAGATCATAAGTGTGAATAGGTTGAACATTTGTTTTTGAGAAGAAAAATCAATGAAAATTAACACAAAATGAGGAAACCAAACAATCTAATTCATGGAGCATAAATTATGAATCATGGAAAAAGAATTTTGGTTTAGCATATGTAATGAGGTGTAAAATATGAATCTTTTCAAGAGATATCTCATGCTCGTTTACAATAACTCATTTTTCTTCTGTTGAGTACTTTTTGATTACTGTAACTCCTTTTCCTTTTGTAGAGTACTCTTCATTCGGGTTTCACATTGGTTGTTTTTTGGTGAAATTGTTTTTTAGTAAATAAGTATGAGGGATGTGTATGATTTTCCGAAACCATGTGCCTTGGACCAGCAAACTATGTGAAACCAAACAGAAGCAATTTTTATGAATGGAAATCAGTTTTTCAAACCATGCACCCAATTAGGATAAACTGTGAACAACCTATAAGATACACATGGGAAAGGCCCACAGTTAGGGGAAACTCTATGCCTAGAGTATAAAACCATTCGTATGGGATTTAAATCCTCCAAAAAATAGATTTAATATTTCCAAACCCCCCATAATTCACGCAAATCGACCCTAACATGGACCAATGACTTTTCTCTCCTTTACATTGCACTAGGGATGGATTTAAAGCATTTTATAGCAACATTATTAGAAAATCAATGGGATGATTGATGTTTTACACCTCCATGGTATGGGTTTTCGTCTACTTTTGACTTATCTCTCTCTAACACGCATCATCCTTCATAAAAAAAGGTTATTATTCTCTATTGGATATTTATTTATGTCTATTATTGTTATATTTTGATTCATTTACATCCTGCATGAAGGAATTATATCATGATCTCATTCTACATCATCATTCCACTAAAATTGGGGATTTCCATTGGGTGATCATTCCTCAATGAATTGAGGAATGTGGTATATAATTCAAATCCCAAATACTGGTCCAGAATTATATGTAAGTAATTTTATAATTTCTATAAGAATTTTGGAAATTGATTTATTGATTTATTGAATTAATTTGGTGAATTAATTGAAGAAAATGTAAAATTTGGGTTATTTTGATTATAAATATTGATTAATTAATATTCAATTTAATACAATGTAATATTGATTATTGATCTAGATAATTAATTCTTGAATTCATTATAAGATATTACTATTTTAAATTTGGCTATAATCAATTCTTGAGAAAATTATTGGAATATTGATATTGTTGATTTGAATAATGATTTATTAAGTTAATAATGAGATATTGGGATTGTTTATTTGGACAATTAATTATTGAGATAATTATGTGATATTTATATTGTGACATTAATAATTAATTTTCTAGTTAATGACGATATATTGAGATTTTTTATTTGGATAATTAATTGTTGAGTTTGTTATGATATATTCAGATTGATGATTTAAGTAATTAATTTTTGAGTGAATAATGAGATATTGAGATGATTTATTTGAGATAATTAATTATTTAATTATTTATTGAATAATTGGAATAATAATTGAATAATAATTTGTTGATTTAATTAAAGGATATTGTGTTTGTGAATATGGATTAATTAATTGAAAAATTATTTAATGAGATTGATGTGCTTAATTAATTAGGTAACTAATTAATGGGACAAATTTGATATAATAATTTTTGAATAAGTAATAAGATTATGATGGTAATATAATTTCTAAATTATTAATGAGACTGAGATGATTATTTAATTGTTTACTTAATTATTGGAATGAACTTGAATTGTTTAATGGTAATAGTGGAATTTACAAGTGATATTGAAATAATGAATGGTAATAATTTAATACATAACTAAATTATAATTTTGAATGGTAATAATGAAATTCATATATAAATTATGACAATTAATGGTAACAATGAAAATTATGTGTTAATTAGAACATTGAATTTTAATAATCTCATTCTTGTGTTAATTGAGACAATGAATGGTAACAATTATATTCATGTGTTTATTGATATAAATAATGGTAAAAATGGAATTATGATATATGATATCCCATGGGGATAGTTCGGTCTCCATCACAGGTCAATGATGTTTTCGAGAATTTTGTTGTGTACACAAACCCAATAGATTATGTCATTAAATACATAATAATTGATAATGTGATCACTTTTTTATATATGCATTTTAATTATTTATATATAAAACCACATACACTATTTTTACAGAAAAATGTTTTAGACGTTGTTGATGGTGGAATACTAAGTTGTACTCACATGCTACTCATGGTGCATGATTGAAACACGAATTGATTTTTTGGGTGTAAGATAGGTTAAGGGAAAGGGACCTTTGTAAAATGAAAGATTTGGGATGGATCATGAATGAGGGAACCATATGTGGTTCATGACCTTCTTTGGATCCGTTCGCGTCTCTACATTTGAGTTTCCTTTTGAATCTTCTCACAAAATCCTGGATGGCATATCTACTTTTTATGTTTAATATTGTATTATAGGTTTTTGGTCCTCTTTCGATACTGGTGTTATATTTCTTATGGTTACACTATTATTTTATTATATATTATTTTTTTGTTGGTGTATTATTATGATAAAGTGGGTATCATCTCCCTATGATTGATATTAGACCATAACTTCTAGTTAGTAGACTATGATATACAGGGAGGTGCGCTTGAGGCTAGGTGACAAACTAGTTCAGGGTACTAGTGTTTGGAACCCTACCTAGGTTGATGCAAAGCCATATTGGAGCCTGTTTTTCTTTTATTTTTTTGTATTAATATTTTTGAACATTTGAAAAAAGGATATGAAGATTCAGGCCTTGGTTATGAGATCATGCATGATAATATCTAACCCGTGTACATCGAAGAACCGAAGTACCCAAGGTGGGATTGTTGTTATTGATGACTACTATTATAGTTGAATATTATTTTACCATGGATGATGCATTTGTGTGGTGTTTTAATTATTTATTCATGTATTTTTTGATATTTTACTCATTTCCTGGTATAGAATGAGAGTTGAGTTTTCATAAATCATTCTAGTAACTCATGATTATTGTGAAATTCATAGTATTAGGAACACAAAGAAAAATAGGTTATTGTATAGATGTTAAACATTAAATATTTTTATTTCCTTTCTTGTGAAATTGATTTGAAAATGGTCAATAACCTGAAATTAAGAAATATTATAAAATTATGCATGATTATAAAAATGGTTGTCTAATGGAAAACATGATTATGATAATGATTTTACCCTTGGTTAACCATCACCTACATGTAGGCTGGTTAAGGGTAGTGTTATAGAATCATTTTTGACAATGTGGCAGTGTTTAAAGAAAAATACTTATCCTTCCTTATGGAGTTTTCCTTATACGTAATGGTGAAAAATTGGTGTTATGTGTCTCAAGACATATGATTTATTTTTTATAGATATTATTCCATGATAATGCTTGTTGAGAGGACGAATGGATGATATGGCTGGATATGATCAACTAGTAGTGGAACTTAAGGCAGCAATATTGTTCGGTGAGGAAGCATGGTTGGAATTTAGAGAGAACATTGTTCAATTCATGTAGTTCATGGAATAAATCCTTGAGCAGGTTATCAGAAGTATAACCGACCTCCCATATCAGTTTTAGTTACAAAAACCATTGAATTTTTCTGTATAGGGTAGACCTGAGAGAGATGAATTATGGATTGAGTCCATCAAGACTATACATAACCATTTATATAATCATTCTAATAAATGGTTTAAATTTCCTATTTATATTCTATGAGTATCTATGAAGTTCTGGTGGGTTGTTCTGGCTTTGACTATACAATATGATAGTATGTTATGGAAGGACACCATGGAAAATCTCTTAGTGAAATTTTATCTTGATATTCTAAGAAATGAGAGAGCAACTAAGATCATGTTGTTGGGAGTATTTTTGTCAAATACCATTCTATATTCTTTACATATTTTCAAAGAACATCTATAGTGTTTGATGGGAATGAGAAACATCAATAGAGGAGTTTCTATAAATTATTTAAATGTGAGATTATGTCCCAAGTTAACCTATTTCTATTAATTAGGTTTTATGAGGTGGTCGATCATTCTTTCATAGATGAGGGGAACTGGGAGGATGCTTCTAATGTTGTACATGTGGTTATTGTGGGATGATTATGAGGTAAATCTCCTTAGACAATGAAATATCACTATGAGGTTCTTAGCTAGGGGGATAGAAGGAAAAGTATATAGGGTTGGAGTAGTCACACATGAACATTTCATATTTTTATGCCACCTAAGAGGTAGGAAGGGCTACTTTCATATACATTATCTCCAACCATTTATTGAATTTCAATCTTGCGGTTAGATGAGACATATGCATATTTTCTATAGGAACCCATGATACGAAGGTATTGATAGAGGATTTGTACAAAAACATTGTGTGGGAAAGAAATCTTATGCACAACATTATTTTTGAAGATGTATTTCTATAGGCTAATCTAGTAGCAGATGTGGATTAGGTTCTTCTAAGGAAACCCATATTGGATGGGTGGTGCAACTCAGGGGTGTCTGACTGCATCACATGGAATATGTGAAATATTTTTTCATACATATCATCCTATAAATATGGATGGATAGGTTGTACTATTGATAGTTAGTGGTACTATTCTTGTATATTATATGCTAGCTAGTTATTTATTTGATATCAGTGCCAATAATTCTTTTATTTATGAACAAGATTTGAATGGTTTGATCCTAGCATTTAGGTTTCTGATAAATGTATTGACAATATTCACACCACAAAGAATATAGGTGAGATACATTTTCTTGTGTCAGAGATGTTCTCTCAAGGTCGTGGAGTACAATTTCTTTTGGATCTTTATATCCATCAAATTTCAGTCTTCAACTTTATTTCAGTTATGGACTCGTTACTGTCATATTGAGCCCACATGTATTATTATCTGTAGAGAGTGATTTTACATCTCCAAAGTGTGAAAACTATAATCACTCTTGAGAGTGGGATGTCCAGGTAAGAATGGAAGGGATAATTACATAGAAACCGGGTGAGATCATAGCCTAGGTTTCTAGTTTCTTACATGATAATAAAGGTGTAAAGGTGAATGTCTTTACACCTATAGTGGAATATTGTCAAGATGTTTTCCTTGAATAGTTGTCAATAATTACACTAGTGAGAGTCATGGAATTTACTATGGATCTCATCCTAGGGGCTGGTATATTTTCAATTCCACCGTATATAATGCCACCAATAGAGATTCAACTACTCAAGAACCATCTAGAAGAGTTGGGGGATAATGGGTTTATCAGTAAAATTATTACACCATGTGGTCCTCCAGTTTTTTTTTTTAAAATATGGCTGCTGGAACATTTTTCTTGTGTGTTGATTACCAGAAGTTTATCCAGATGACTATGAGGAACTGGTATCCTCTTCAAAGTATCAATAATACTCTTTTCTAGTTTAGAGGAGATTGTGATTTCCCAATTATTAAATGAGATTATGGTATTATATTTTGATATAGTATAGAATGATTTTAGAAGTATGTATGGACTATATAAGTTTTTGTAATGATTTTTGGGTTGAGAAATTCACTGGTAGTTTTTATGTCCATGTTGATCATAATATTCCATTCGTACCTTGATCAGTTTTGGGTAGTTTCGTTGATGAAATATTGGTGTGCTCCAACAGTCTAAACCATCATTCCCAATTTCATGAAATCATCATGACTATGATGAGAGAGAATCTGCTATATGAAAAGGTATATAGGTGTCAGTTTTAGTCTGATGAAGTACACTTCATGGGTCACATCATCTTAGAGGAAGTTATTTCATTATATTCATTCAAAGAACATATAGTTGTACATTTGGAGCATCCCAATAATGTATTTGATATCTGTCTATTTTTGGGGTTATCATGAAATTATTGAAGGTTTAATTATAAACTATTACCATTTAGAAACAAAACTACCGAGCATGATCAAGAAGGGAATAGAGATTTCATGGTCAGAAGCATGTGTGAATGCCTTTTAAGAGCCAAAGAAGTGTCTGATATTGGCACCAATCATTATCCTACCTGAGCCATGTGAGAACTATACTGTGTATTGTGAAACTTATGGTATTAGAGTTTGATATGTGATAATGTGGGGAGATTGACTTTTGGTGTATGGGTCCCTAAAGTTGTGGCCACATGAACCTAACTACCCAACGCAAGACCTCACATTAATTTTAGTGGTATATAATTTTATATATGTGATGCATTATATATTTTTTTGAGAAATGTTTACATGTACATAGATCAATGATTTTGAAGGACATGTTTTTGTTAATAGATTTCAAAATATATGGTAGCAGAGATGGATTGAATATATGCAGTTATTTGATTTTGAGATATAATATATGCATAGTAAGTGAAATATTATGGCAGATTATTTGATGAGGAAAAATCACACCCAGGCTATTTAGAATGCTATTTATGAGTGGAAAATGAAGGCCTTGCTGGTAGAGATTCATATGTTGTTTCATGATTCTCAAGGGAAGAATAATCTAGTATCTATTTCAGTAGAGTATAAAAAATATATTTGGATTAAAGACATGTAGTGTAAGGATCGGGAGAGCTTCAACATGAGGTAAATCCATGAATGTAGGGAGGAAACATTCTATTGGGGAATACATGAGGATGATATCATCTATGTTTGAAATCATGTAATTTTCCCTACTAGTAAACATGGAGATATGATGTGTTAGTTTTATTCCTTAATTTGGGTTGTACATCCATGTGTAAAAAAAATCTACCATGACCTACATCAACAATTTTGGTGGTCGTGCAAGAAAAAGGAGATAGAAGGGTTCGTGAAAAGATGCTACTCTAGTTAGCAGGTGAATATCGAACATCTATGACATATAGGTTTATTATAGCCATTGCCTATTTAGATACAGAACTGGGATGATGTTACGATGTATTTTGTGGTGGGTCTCCTAGGAAAACCATAAAAATTTATTCGATTTGGATTGTTGTGTAAAGACAGATGAATGATTCACAATGCATGACTATACATAAACTTTCTCAATGGAACATATGGGAGACTTGTATGTTCAGTAGAAATTATAAATTCATGGGTTTCCATGGACTATTGTTGTAGAAAATTATTTTTGTGTTACTTTGTACTTCTAAAATGGATTAAATTAGTACCATTGTATGCAAAACATTTTACGTATACCTTCCCACCTACAATTTCATTCCCAGTCAGAGTGTGCTATATAGATCCTTGAGGATATGCATCGATCTAGTTTCCAATAATTTGGTAGTACTTGGGAAAAGAACCAGGATTTATTAGAGATTTCATATAATAATAGTTATCATTAAAATATATAGATGCACCATATGATTCTATGTATTGTAGGCCATGCAGATCACCTCTATGGTGGAGAGAGTAATGTGAGTTTATGTTGTTGAGACTGAGTCTTCTATAGGAGATATCAGAGAAGGTACAACTAATTCAATATTATATGGATATGGATCATAATATAAAAAAAATTGTGCTAATATACATCAATTACCCCTAGAGTATATATAGGGTAATCATGAATTCCTTCAGTTGTATCCAGGATGATGTCATTGTAGGATATAGAGACATGGAAAGTTGGTGCCTAGGTTTTTTGGGATGTTTGTGGTGGTGGAAGGAATTGGACCAGTGGCATACTGATTGCCTAAAACATTAAGATACAATTCTATAAATGAGGTTTCTTTGTGTTCCAACAACAATAGTATCACACCAACCCTTCTCATGCGATCTATGTTGATGATGATGAGAATGAGATAGATGTTCCCTTTGAGGATCATCTGAAATCTATATTGAATTATATAGAAAAGGTGTTTTAGGGAAACACCATGTTGATAGTTTGTGTATTGTGGAGACATGGGCATGTACAAAATGAATCTTGGGGGAGAAAGATAGATTTGAGGGCTCATAAGCCCAATCATTTGTTCTCAGAATCATCAATATTCTTGGGGGTAATGTTCGAGAATGACATGTTATAATTTTGAGATATTTTAAAACACCGACCTTTTCTTGAGATTTCTCATTCTATATTACAAGTATTATATCATCCATATGCTTATTACATTTCATTTTGGTTTTAAATTGTGGTTTCTTTGGGTGAAAATTCAAGAAAAATGGAAGTGAGAGGGAGGTACCCGGTTGTTTCTCTAGTCTAAGAAACTACTCCCCCTAGGCCAACTAACCATGAACAACCAAACAGAGGGTATTCTCATAGTTGGGTCACAGTCCATCAAATAGTGAAACCTATTTGGAGAAAATGTGCACACCCTATAATAGGAACAAAATTAAATATCATGGTTAATGGAAACAATACTCCCCACCCACCAAACGGTGTGTACAAGAATTTAATCCCCCATAAAGGTTGTTAAAAAATTTCCAAAACCCAAAAAAATCAACAAAATTGACCCAAACTCAATGATAAAAAATATCCCTCATTTCAAGAACCCCCCGATGGGTTATGGGCCTTCTCACCTTTGTTTATGGAGAATGAAAGGGTATACTGAAGATCTATACCTCCAATGCATGTGTTTTATTCCTATTTAGATATGTCTCTCTATCTTTCTCTCCCTTCCTCACCTCTTTCCCGATAAAGGAGTAATGTTAATTCAGTGATGGATCCATATCATGACAATGGATTGTTAGATATTGGTTTGTTTAGGTCATTGATCAAGGAATTTAATCAATATTTCACTCTATGTCATTGTTCCACTGAAATTGGGGATTTCCATTAGGTGATCATTCATCAATGAATTGAGGTTGGTGGTCTATAATTCAATTCCCAATTTATTGAATGAATTTTTTTTATGTAATTATATAACTCATCTTATGTGTTTATCAAATTAGTTATTGATTCAATTAATTAACTTGGTGAATTAATTAATTGGGGGAAATGTTTTATTGTGGGTGTCAGAATCATAGATATTGAGTAATTAATTAGAATTTAATTATGAGAGAATTTGGGTTGTTCAAATGGATAATTAATTGTTCAATTAATTAAGATAAATTGAGATTGTTTATTTGCAGATAATAAATTTTTGAGTGTCTTATCAGAATATTTAGATCGTTGATTTGGATAATTACATATTCAGTTATTTATAATATATTTAGATTTTTTATTTGGATAATTAATTGTTGAGTTAATTATGAGATATTGAGAATATTTATTTTTATAAATTATTATTGATCAAATCTGGTGATATTGAGATTGTTGATTGGGATATTTAATTATTCCGTTGACTTTGAGATATTGAGACTATTGATTTGGATAATTAATTGTTCAATTAACGATGAGATATTGAGATTATTGATTTGAGATAAAAAAATTGTGAATAAATTATGGTATAATGTGATTACGAATTCAACAATTACTTATTGAATTAATTATAGGATACTTGGTTTCTTGATATGGATTAGTTAAATGGAAAATTAATTAATGGGATTAATCTGTATAATTAATTGGGGAATTAATTAAGGTTATGGTGATAATAAACTAATTTTTTAATTAGTACAGATTTTGGGATGATAAACTAATTTATACATTTGTAATGTGATTCTGATGATTAATTAATTGTTGAGTTAGTTAATAAAATGAATTTTAATTTGTGAAATGTAACAATTTAATTCATATGTGAATTTAATATAATGAATGGAAATAAGTTAATTCATGATTTAATTAGATCTATTAATGGTAACAATGTCATACATGTCTTAATTATAACTATGAATGGTAGAATTGGAAATCATATATTAATAATAACAATGATTGGGAACCAAAAAAATCAGGTGTTAATTATGATCATGAATGATTATAATGGAAATTATGTGTTGATTGAGATAAATAATGGTAATAAAGAAATTATGATAGAAGACATCACTTATGGATAGTTCAGTCTCTAGAATAGGATGAAGTGGGTATTGAAATTTTAGGTCTGTACACAAACCTAAGCGATTATGTTGATAAATAAATAATAATTGATAATGAGATAAATATTTACTTATCCATTATAATTATTTCATTATAAAATTTCATACACTTTTTTACAAGATATTGTTTTAGAGGTGATTATTTTTGGCCTACAAAACTCTCATCATACCCTAATCGGGATTACCGATTAGTATCAAATAGATTTCATGGTTACATGAATGGTTAAGGGAAATTTACATATGTTAGATGTATGATTCGGGATGGAGAGTGGATGTGGGAACCTGAAATAGTTCAGGACACACTTTGGGGCTATTAGTGTCTTTAGTATTGATTTTCATTTTTTACATGTGTAACATACTATGGAATGGAATATCTACTATTTTGTTTTGATATTTTATTCCCAGTTTTTGTAATCTTTTGATAATGGTGTTATACTTCTTATTGTTATGTTTTTCTATTATTAATTCCTATTTTTTACTGGTGTATTTTCTGATGATAAATATATAGTCTCCCCATGAATGATATTATAACCTTGATACTATTTAGTATCCTCTGGCATTCATGGATACATTCTAGAGGTCAGGTAACTGACTGACTATGGCACCTGTGTGTGGCACCCGAGTTGGGACATCACTTGAGGCATCTAAATGTGGAAACATGAGATAATAATCATGAACTCTGATCATCAGGTAAGAATTTTTCATAAAATGTAAATATTATAAATATATATGTATATAAATATCATTCCATACAATAACTCACTCAATAAATATCATCATCACATTGTGAAAAATATTCCCATGGTGGACTGGTTTCACTCCAAATTCCAAAAAATATTCTAGATTGAGTCCACTCAATATATACTAAAATTTATACTCATGTTATATAATTATATAAACAGGGAATTTTACCTATATATAATTTGTTTCCCACTCATAATAAAATAAATACCAATAAATTTTTGAGCCATATAAAATCACTCATAATTTTATGATAGATAAATTAACCCAGAGAATGAAATGGTTTTCATAACAAACATCGTAAGGTATAAAATTGAATTTAAAAAATAATGAATGTGAATGATTCTATCGAAACATAATGGAAGTGATACATAAGAAACCCAAATATATATTGACATAGATTATAAATAGTTTACAAGGGAATTATAATATTTCATTGAATATAAGAAAAAACCATCCTTTATATTTTGATAAAAACATAAAATATAAATAAATAATAAACCAAATTTATAAAAAAATATTATAATTATGAAAAAAAATTACTTTTACTAATGATGAAAATTTAGAATGTAATCATCTTAATAATAACTCACGAAAATTGTGGGACAAACAGAGCATGTGGGAAGTATCAAAAATGAATTACATTAACACATTTTTAATCAAAGAAATATCCAATAAAAATGGATGTAAAAAATTAAAGAGGTGAACATATGGAAATATATTTATGAAAAATATGGACATTAAAGAAAACAATCCATACTGGAAATAATATCTAAGTTATATTCCAATTTTAGGCATAATTTTGAGTGGTTTATATAAAAAAGGAATGGGAAATGGTAATTACTCAAGAAAACTAAATAATAACTACATGAAAATAATATTATGGGGTTTCATAGTGAATATAAATAATATTAGTGGTGTAGAAGGGTCATCATGGGTCGTTTTTAGTGATTTATTAGACATTACCCAATCAAAATAAGTCAGGATAGATCGGGTTAGAGGTGTATTTTTTTGATAAACCTGACCAAAACCAACCCATCATGGACCGAGCTAGGTTGTTTGAGGATGAACAGGTTAGGAAAAAATTATACACATCACATATGACCACTTCCACCCCTCGACACTTCTCCTTCTCTTCACCCTGGTGATTTCTTCACACCTCACCACCACCAGCAATGGCATTACATGAAGCGCCACTATGATCATAATTTTAGCCATGAGTGGCATAGTAGGAAAATAGTATATCTGTTCAATCTTATTAGATAACCATGAAACCAAACACCATTGGTTCTTAGTGATGTTGCATCTTCCTCTTATTATTCAAGGGTTTATAGTAGTTTCTTCTAGTGGGGATGGTGCTCCATCAAATGGTGTGGCCTTAATATCTGTTCTATTCCTTGATACAATCTTACATAGTGGCGATTCCTATATTTCCTTATGACCCTACCAAATATGCATGATAATAATTCAGTTTAACACGATGGAGTTCATAAGTCAATGTTTGGTGGAGTTGAAGTGTGGTGCGACTGAGGATAACACTTTGGCAATATCATGGTTTCATGATCATTCTAGTTGTCTGTGTTTCATTCTTGGTAATTGTTTTTGGTTTTGTTAGTTAATGTTTTTATTTATGGTTCTGATTTCTTCTGACTTGATTCATGGCAGTGTTGGATTTTTTTTGACTTCATCTTTGATTGTTTGTTACCTGGATATTGGTTGAAGTTTATTAGTGATGGTCCTAGAATGGTGGTATCTGGTTTTTTGATAGTCTTATATTTCTGGTTAATAAGCAGTGGAGGATCTTATGCATGATTATAATTAATGTGACGGTTTCAAATGTCTATCTGTCGAGATATCAGTGTTGGAGGCAGTGATGGAGGTATACAAGACTCGTGATATGGCCCATATTTTTTCTTTTAGGCATGTGTTTTATGTTTTTTGGGGGTTTTGGGTTTGAATTTTATATTTTATTTATTCCAATTATGATCAACCTAAACTATTCATTTGAAAAAAAGGGAAATGGAATTGGAGGTGACCGGTATAGTAGGAAAAGGTGACTTGTAGCAGTGATGAAAATACAACAAGATTGTTATGACATGGAGGATGAATGGTATAGAGTAAGGGGTGAGTTACTCAAGAATTCAAGTTGGATAGCTATTTATTTCCAATCATGTAACCTGACCTACCTAGAAAATGGGTCAACAAGAAGTATCCAGATCTGAGGTATAATTTTTTAATACGACCCTAATCGACCCCACTAGGTTGGGTCGGGTTGGGTTTATAAGGTCTTGGCCTTAAAACATTTCATAATCAGGAATTAAATGTATAATTCACTTTTATGATCTATTCAGGTTTAGAGTTTTTGATAATTAAGACATAACTATTACATTAAATCTCAAAAATAACAATTTATACAATTCTACTCTGTTTCAATTTTTTCCATAAAATTAAAACTCTAGAAAAAAAGAGTCATGTCTAGTTCCATGTTTTAGAAAGAATGACTTTTCCATTATCTAATCCATGACCCTATTCATCATCAAGTCCTGTGAAAAACATTTCAAAACATGGGATCAGCCTAAAAATATTAATAAGTATTATAAGATAATGAAAGATAACATTAGTCTGTAAATACGTACCAAGCATTAGATCATACAACATAAAATCATAATATTTATGAATTACACATAGAAATCATAAATTATATAAGTATCTTGTGGAATCCATAACATATGTACGTTGTAGATTTCATAAATATGTAGGGAGTTACATTTGGAATAACCATAATAGTATATTCCCTAAATATCTTAGGATAAACATTCATGTTTACCTCTGTCACATTACCAAATGCATTGGAGAGCTATATCAGGAAAACCCACCCGAGGTTTATCATGGAACTTCCTATATGCGTAAACAATTCTCATGAACCATGAAATATTCATAACACATAAAAAACATAATGGAAAGATAAAATTTCAACATTTCAGTCACAATATATCATTGAAATATATTGACATAACAAATCCATTATCAAAACAATTTTTAATACCAATATATGTAAAAGAGTATATGGTATTTATTTTTATTTTAAAAACATGATGTCTTGTTAAGGATGCCAAAGATCATATAATAATCGCGGAGGAGAAAATGGTCATTGTCACCACTTATGTTAAAAAGAAACACTATTTATTTTTCATTTAGTGAAATAACTCGTAGAAAAAGATTTCTTTTGAAATTAAATGAGAATTAAAATGTATATATATATCATATAAATGAAATTCATGTATAAAACAAAATATGCCTCAATGAATGGAGATTGAGACGAAGTCCTTTACCTCATGTGTGACTTGACACGATCATTCTTTAATCTCCTAAATAATAAAAAAATAATTTTACTTTCTTAAGAACCTTTTCAAGTTTACTATTACTTTTATATCAATTATTACCTTTCTATAACAATTAGTTAATTATTTGAGTTCATATCAGACATTTTTTCGATGTCCGGAACTTGAGTTAAATATGAACTTGTTATAATTATAAATTTTCCATGTGGATGAAATTACATTATCTATGGAATGATATTAATGATTTAGATATCATATATATCATATATATCTTTATATATATATACTTATAATAGTACATCACATTTGAAGATAATAAATGAAATGCACCATTCATGTAGACGGTAAGTCGTACGTACGCATGAACACTACTTTCATTTCTATTTCATATTTAATGGAATAAAAACATATTGGTACATAGGTATATTATAATTATCGTATAATATCATATATAATTTCATTAACTCGGTCTTTTATATGTTCCACGTATGGCATGAACGAGTCATATCACTTTGAGGGGACGGTAGTCTGGACTTCCCCAAATGAAATTATCATATTTACCCACTATGGAAAGCATAAAGTTATTATATAAATAAAAAATACAGATATATAGAAACAATATAAATATAATATATATAACATATATATACAGTTTCATATTAAAGGCCACCATAATACCTGGTAGGAAATTATTGAACAATCATCGTTTCGTGAGGTGTAATTATGTCATCCACAGAAACAGTATGTCCTTTACCCATTAGATGGAGGTGTGAGTAAGTGTAGTTCTAATAAATCTCATAAAAACATAATATATTGAGGATAATGGTGTTATAATAAAATTAAGTAATAAAAATATTTTATGGGGTTGGAGAAGTAAAATAAAATAAAGAACTTAAGTGAAGACATTACCTTTAAATTGGGTTTCTCCCTTTGGTTTGAACTGAATGGTTTAATTGAATTGCCTTATTCCTAGAGGAATGATTCTAGAAGTACTAAAGTTATGTAGGTTACTTATTTGGGAAGAGGTATGATGAGACAAGGTTCTTGATAAGTGTGAGGAATGGGTTATAAGTGAGTGCTTTTTATAAGGGGGAGGAGTTGCTCTTTAGGGTAGATTAAAAATATTATTTTATTATATAATGATTTTAGGTTTCTAAAGGTCTGAAATTTATTAAAGTTGATTTAATGATGACTCGTGTTCAAAATAAAATCATACAATATGATTTGGATATGTTTTGGATATATTTTAAATCGTTATAATCGTATTTATTCAAATCATTCATTAATTAGGTCAACACTACTTCATTATTGTGGAAAAAATAATTTTATTTATTTGATGTCTAAAAATTATAATAAAAATATCATGATGTAGGAAATAGTTTTAGATTTAAAATTAATAGTTATAGTTGAATATATATAACTCATATAACCCCATGTTAAAACTGATTTACTTAAAGATATATTATTATGTCATTTTTGTCTTTACTTTAAAATAATTAATATAAAGTGTCACTATCACTCTCAAGTGGCTCAATGGGGTCCCAAAATCAACCAAGTACGACCATGGTTGGAAATTTATCAACCAATAGGATTAGGACATATTTTATGGTAATTTTATATTATTATAATAATATTTTGTTACCCTTCTTTACCAGATTTACCCTTTAATCAAGGTAAACAAATTTTATACCGAAATAAATATCCATCATGTCTAAAAATAAAAGTTACCTATGTAAACACTTTGGAAAAACTTATTATATATATGGAATCTGTTTTTACATATACAAAACATATAAGTGGTATAAATTAATTTAAAATTAATTCTCGTTGTCCAAAGAAAATGGGTGTTTTTAAGAAATAATAACTATCAAAAGATTGACAATTATTTATGTCCAATTTCAAAGTTAAATTACATCCAATGACAAAAATTGGATTAAATGGTGAAAATAAAATTTAATTATACTTTAAAACCAATAAAAAAGATAATCTATCCTTATACACTAAATAGATTAAAATGTTGTTTTGAAATAAAATACAGTATTTTTCACTATTCACTAAAAAAATAATTTTATCAGAAAAATACAAATAATTTACCCAAAGGGAATTTTGATGTCCCAATTCTAGAGAATAATTTTATTTTTCAAATAAAACATATATAAGTGACCAAAACTATATTTAATGAGGGTTCTCTATCAAAAGTCTGTAAATATTCTTATTAATGAATATTACATTATTTATGCTTACAATCAGATTATTTAATATTTTAAGACTCATATATTTATTGGATAAATGTAAAAACAATTAAAAAACATGTATATTCATATTGTTGTTAGTTCTATCCATTCCCTCCAATACAACCGCTAGAAATTATCTTCCATTTAAAATAATATTATATTATTATTTTTCAGAATGACCCAGCATTGTGTGCAACATTAGTCTTTGGAGAAACCCATTGTTGAGTGTCGGGTATGCCATCAAACATAGCATCCCCTTTAAAGTAAAATTAATATTTAATTAAAAATATTAATAAATATAAAAATGTTGTATTTTTTACCTAGAATGTTACATCCTTTCCCCCTTTTTGGAATTGTGTCCCCTCAATTCTATTCACTAATCAAATAAGTGGGGATATTTATCACTCATATAATTTTCAGATTCCCACATTGCATCTTCAACCATATGGGTTTTCCACAAAACCATTACCTAATTAATTACCTTATTCTACAACACTTTCTCTCTTTAGTCAAGAATCTGGACTAGTTGTTCCTCATAAGATATATTCCCTTCCAACTGAACTACCTCTAGGCTCAAAACATGATATGGATCTGGAATATGCTTTCTCAGCATTGAAATGAGAAAAACATTGTGTACATCGGATAAACTCAGAGGTAAAGACACTTTTTATGAAAATGATCCATCTTTCTCCAGGATTTCATAAGGTCCAACGAACCTCAGACACAATGTTCCCTTCTTACAAAAACACATCATAATTTTCCATGTAAAAAACTTTTAGAAAGACATGATCACCTACCTCAAAAGAAAAATCCTTCCTCCGGTTATCTGCATAAATTTTCTTCCTGCTCTGAGCTATTCTCATGTGATTCTAAATCAAATGAACTTTTTTTTCATCTCTTCTACAAATTTTGGTCCCATCAGTTTCCTTTCACCTACTTCATCCCAAAAAATTTGGAGTTCTAAACCACTTCCCATATAATGCCTCAAAAGGATCCACCTGTATACTGGAATGAAAACTGTTATTATAAGAGTATTCTTTCAAAGAAAGATGTTGGTCCCAAATTCCATGGTAATCCATCGAGAAAGCTCATAACATATCCTCAATGGTCTGAATTGTTCACTCGGACATCCCATCTGATTGAGGATAAAAAGATGTACTAAATTTTAATTTAGTACCCAAAGAATTTTGAAGGTCCTTAAAAAAGGTAGAAGTTAACCTGGGATCATGATCTAATGCAATAGAGAGGGGAACACAATGCAACATGACTATCTATTTAACATAAAACTGTGAAAGTTGATCTATAGAAAAAGTATCTAGAATAGGAATGAAATGAGCATATTTACTCAATCAATTGACAATAACCTAGATTTCATTATTACATTGAGATGTCTTTTGTAATCTCACAATGAATTCCATGGATATATTTTTCAATTTCTACTCTTGCACTGGTAAAGATAGAATCATCCATTTCACTAACTTCAACTCTTCTTTAACCTATTGACAAGTCAAACACTTCACCATAAAATCAACAATATATCTTTTTATTCCATCCCACCAGTAATACTCTTGATGATCTTTGTACATCTTAGTACTTCTAGGATGAACTGAAAACAGAGAACTATGAGCTTCACATAACAACTAATTCATCAATTGTGAATAACAAGGCACACATATTCTCTTCCAAAACCTCAAAACACAATAATAATCCATGTTAAAATCAATAACTTACCCTTTTGAACCAACTCTACCTTTTTCTGCAACTCACTATCTTCCTTCTGTAAATTCTTAATTCTGTCAGATAGAGACGATTTCACTAACACCGAAAACAAAACACTGGAATTTCCAGTACTAACAACTTCTATGAAAAATTTCATCAAATCAAAAAACCAAAGGATATCATTCCAAATGTTACAAGATTAATGTAGCCTTACTTTTTCAATAAAAAACATCAACCTCTTTATTTTCCTTTCTTGGATGGTAATGAATTGTGCAATCATAATCATTTATTAATTCTATCCATCTCCTATTTCTCATGTTCAATTAATTATGAGTGATTATATACATCAAACTATTGTGGTCAGTATATATTTCAAATTTTACTCCATATAAATGATGCCTCCAAATTTTTAATGAAAACAAAATAGAAGCTAATTCCATATCATGTGTAGGGTAATTTAACTCATGAGGTTTCAACTGACGTGAAGAATAGGTAATTACCTAATCATTGTGAATTAGGAATAAACCATGTCCTTTCAACTAAGAATCGTTGAAGATAACAAAATCACCATTTCTGGAACACAGTGCAAAAGCTGGATCATTCACCAATCATCTTTTCAATTACTAAAAACACTAATCACATTCATTTTTTCAAATGAACTTAACACTTTTTAGAGATAACATAGTCAGTGGGCCAGATAACCATGAAAAAATTTCAACTAACCTTCATTAATAACCCTCTAATCCAAGAAAAATATGTATCATTGTTATATTTGTTGGTCTTGGCCATTCTTGAAAAAAATTTGTTTTAGAAGGATCAATAGTTATGAAATTTTTTGAAACAATGTGACTAAGGAAAGAAATTTGTTGTAAAAAAAACTAACACATGATGATTTTCCCATACAGTCTATTTTCCTTTAAGGTTTTAAAGACAACAGTTAAATGACTATCATTCTCCTATTTACATTTAGAATAAACAAAAATATCATCAACGAAAAAAACCACAAACTTATCCAAAAACTCATGGAAAATTCTATTCATAAGATCCATGAATACAACAGGTTCATTGTTTAACTAAAAAAGAAATACTAAAAATTCATAATGGCCATATCTAGTATGAAATGAGGTCTTCAGAATGTCTTCTTCCTTTACATTAAACTGATGGTATCCTGACATGAAATTAATCATTGAAAAATACTGAGCTCCCTGGAGCTGATCCAACAAATCATTGATATGAGTAAAATGATACTTGTTCTTAATAGTGATGTTCTTAAATGCTCAATAATCAATGTGAAGTCTCATTGAAACATCTTTTTTTTAACAAACAAGATATAAGCACCCAATGCTGATGTGCTAGGTCGAATGAAACCATTATCTAATAACTCATGTAATTCCTTCTTTTACACTAAAACTTCAATTTGAGCCATTCTATATGAGGGTTATAAAATTGGCATAACACCAGGAACTAAGTCAATAGTAAATTCAACTTCCCAATTGAGTATAATACCAGGGAACTCATCTGAAAAAATATCAAGGTACTCATTTACCACTTGAACATCATTAATCTGAACAGCTCGTTTTCATTGAACAATATGTGCAAGGTAATATTCATTTTCATCTATTACAATATTCTTAGGTTCCTAATATGTTATCAAAATTAAGGGTTTATTCATGTAAACAAACTGAAAATCATTCTAAAATGAAACCTCTTTATGTATGCAGTCAATCTTAGCATGATAAACGGAAATCCAATCCATAACCAAAATAACAACAAACTATACTTGAGGCAAAACAATAAGGTTTGTAGGTAGATTCTTTCCACACACAAGGAAAAGTAGGTTATTATAATTTTTTTGTGTCAACATTTCCTTCAGGTGATTTTACCATAAGTTCAAAATTCATATCTTAGATGGAATTCCTAATTTACTAAAAAAACATTTCAGAAATGATAGAGTGTGTAGAACCCGAATCAAACAACAAATTTGCATAATATGAAAAAAAAAATAGTGTAACTGATACTACTTCATTTAATGGCCCAACATCTGCTGAATTAGTATCAGAGGAATTCACCACCCCTTTCTACATGTATTCTAGCTATTTTCCCTCAGCTGAGTTCTTCGTTGGACACTCATTTTCATAATGATCCATTGCATTGCAATTAAAACATTTTACTGACTATAAATAAAATTTTGTATTACCATTACCCTGATATTTTTTAGTGCAATTATGAACCTTATGTCAAATTATACCACATCGTCAGCACATACCAAAATTCTAAAGAAATTCCCCAGCATGTTTTTTACAACAATTTTCAAGAACTGTAATCTTATGTTTCATACCATCAGATGTTTCGAAAGAGTTCTTCCATTCCGTCGGCCACCTTGAACTATTATTCTATTGTTTGTCAAAAAATAGCTAATAATCACAATAGTCCATTTCCACCTTCTCCGCACATCAAACATGTATTTTAACAAATTTTGAATTCACAAGAATATAAATCCCTTCGATACATAGGTGTTAATCCTGAGTAAAAATTGTTGCTTTTACTATCCAGATCTCGTATGAAATTTGGAGCATATCTTTCCAGTCGAGTGAATTTTTCTTCATAAGCACCCACAAAATCATCCACCTACCTCAATTCTTGGAATTTTCATTCAATCCTATGATGAACCACCTTATGAAAATATTTCTCAAGAAACAAACTTTTGAATTCATCCCAATCCAGAAAATCGGTTTCCTCACTATCCCTGATATATTTCACCATAGACCACCACTGATCAGATTCACCTTCAAAACGGTAAACAGTGAGAGTAACCTTTTTATCTTCTGAACACCCCATGGCATCAAAAATCTTCTATATTTCTTTAATCCACCCTTCAGATAGCATAGGGTTAGATGATACTCTAAATTATTGGGGATGCAACCTCATGGAATGATCCACTATAGACATTGTAACATTCCGCTTTCGGAAGCCGCCTAGAGACACCCCATACTCGGTTGATCACATCACCTCAATCTCATTTCCCTTAATTCTAGAGGCTAACTACTAGCAGTGAGGGCATTGGGTGTGATAGTGGGGAAACTATGACCTCATTGGTAGAGTAACACAGTAGAAGAGAAACAGATAACAATAGCGGAAGAAGTAATATTACCATACTAAAAGAAACAGCAGATGACTGAAAGTAAGAACTAACTTGAGAACACATATAAATGATGCATGATACATGTGTCTAGTAAATCAGTAAAACATGTCACAATGCAAAAATACAATACTAAAACAAATTACAAAGGAAATAAATACACAGCTCCGCATCATCACAAGCCTAAGATTGGTCTCAAGCTCTCCATCTCCAAAGCAGTCAAGGACCTGAAGTTGTAGGGCACTTTCCATTATCAATTCCTACAAAATTATAATCTATTTAGCCCCAAAATCATGTCCCAAATAAGGTGTGAGACTAAATCCTAGTAGGAAACCACAAAGAGATCTGTTCCTAATAGTTAGTGAATATATGGCAGTTAATAAGCAAAGAAAACAGTAAACAAGGAAGTACTCAGCAGTAACAATTCCACAGTTTCAAAGCATTCAGTTACACATATAATGTAAGTAGCTAATCAAAGCTGGTAACCCACTGGGAGTACTCACAGCATAACCCCTCTGGTCCACCCAAATAACAGAGGAAAGCAGCTAAACACAATAGTAACCATCTAGAAATTACTCACAGCCTAACCCCTCTAGTTCAACCAAACAAGTACAAGAAATCCTCTGTGAAGAACACACAGTCTATCCCATATGGTTCCTCTTAAGCATAGAATTTGTGAGGAAGCACTCACTGTCAATTCCTCATATAGTCTCGTATCGGTAACTAAAGGCACTTTGGGGAATCACTTACATCACATTCCCCCTGTGGCCCGTGTTAAGGACCTAAAACACTCTAAGGAAGTAGTTACATGAATTCCCCCTTATGTTCTCGCATCGTAACAGTGAAACATAAACTCAGGAGAAGCCCTTACGTAAATTCTCCATATGGTCTACTACCCCAGGTTCTCACGGCCCTGTGTAATTCAAAACGTACTGCTAAGCATATCGGCAATTGTAAACCTCAAGAACTACTTGGGTAACCGTCTACATCAAAATAGCATGTCAGATAAAATAATCAAACCATCCTACAAAACTAGGCATGGGAAAAACAACAGCAGCCTATTAGGAAGACTAGGACAAACGGCCAAAATAAGCAAACATGCATGGGAAAACACTTCCAAAGCATAAAAATTAACCCAATTAACATTAATTAACCTATTCTCAAGCATACATGTAAAAACCCAGTATTTTTTAATGGAAATTAATTTTTTAAAAATATGTCATAATCGCATTAACAATTAAGTGCTATGGGACCCTTCAAACATAATTTTGTCACTTCTGTGATGTGAATTTCAAAAATCCGACATACATAGTCGCGATCAGTAGGTTATTTAGAGTCCAATAAGAAAAAATTAATTTTTTGTGAATAGTAACCTACCCTTATGAATAGTAACATACCCTTATGAATAGTGATATACCCTAATGAATAGTAACCTTACCTATGATAACATATAAATAAGATTCACGTTGAAAGTATGATATACTTATATTTTAGAATAAGTTAATGAATGATTTAAAACTGGTTTTTGATAATAAATTATGATTTTAATTAAATATTAAATTAATAATATTTTGAAAATTATTTTTTAAAAATGGACTTAATTTTTGGATTCTATAATTTGAAAAATGGTTAGGGTGAATTTTTGGGATATTTCTGAAATACATGATTTTTTGATGAATAGTAAAATACAGTAATTTACCGTATATATACCTTATAAGCTAAATAGACTATTCCTAGAATCATGACTGATGTCACCACCATTAATCCTAATTCACATGATAAAATTACTATTATTGTTCATGGAATACTTAATATTACTTTTCTTTTGAAGAAATAATAAATTAATGAGTTTTATATTATGAAATCTCCTCTCTCATCCACTATAAAAACCCCCTCTCACCCCCTCATCCAATCACTCCTCTCAAGCCTTGTGCCTTCTCCAAAATTCTGGAAAAATACACTCCCAACCTCCTCTCCCACGTCCAGAAAGCTTTGGTCTCATTAAAGGACCAAAACCTCTCCCTTAAGGAGGTTCTCAAGGAAGTTTTGTTCAAGAGGTAAATTCCTCTTTTCAATTCTTTGTCTTTCCTTTCAAGTTCATTTGTTCTCTTTTTCTATTACCTCTTTATCAAAATTTTGTGATGAATCCATTACCTTATATATACTAGAATTTTTTAATGATATTGGAATAAGTTATCATCATATCCCCCTTTTACCTTCTTTTATACTAGTTGCAAGAACACTATCCGAGATGTGTCAATTTTACACATTCAAGGACGATGGACTTTTGATTTATTTTATCATTATAAGTTCTGGTCATGAGACCATTATTTTTATGGTTGAACAATATTATTTTATATAATATAACCTATTTATTATTCTGTAATCCATTTTTTGAAATGGTGTTAGTTTATAAAGAAAAATGAGTTCGTTGTAATCAAAACCCACAAATTAACCGAAATAATTTTCATTGAAGTTCTATATGATAATTCATCCTCGTTCCATGTAACCAAGTGATATAATTGAAAAATAACAAATATTTATGTTCATAAATAATATATAATTTCAATTCTAGATATTTACATCAATTTCACTACATTACTTAAAAACAAGTGAACCGAATATGAAAATAAGAGAAACGAACACTCCAGAACGACGAAATCCAATACAATAACTTGTCAATAAAGACATAAATGAACTAACCAGAATTATGGTAAACTGAATAAATATTTAATAGGTTCTTAAATAAGTTATTAACAAGTATAATTTCATATTATAGGATCTTATGTACAAGAGTGGAACACGTTTGGATTTAAGGTAAGGGTTTTTCCACCCGAACTCCCATTTTCATTTGGGATACTTTCATTGTCTAATTACCACAATGAAATTATTCTGTATTGTTATGTACTCATCATATATTCTGTGTGAGTATTATATATATGTGTACAAACCAGAACCCTTCCTTATTTTATGGACAGTTACACATTTTTAAAGGAACTTTCAAACTTGTTTCCAAAATAGAAGCCCGACCCATGGGAATTTCTCAAATTCTTTACTATTTTCAAGGGTACTATATGATATATTTTTAGAAACCTTTATCTTTATAAAACCAATAATTTTATAATAAAAATACCAACTTACCTCACTTATGTTTTTATACAATGATTTTTCCAAAATACCTCTTCTTTTCAAAACAAAAGAGTATTTATCTCAAGAATTGCTTAATGATTTTATAAGAGTGTTTTCATCTAATTCAACACTCTTGTTGATTCCATGGTATTATTGGGTTTAATAATTTATTAAGTCATCTACCATATTTTTTTTGACGGTTTATGACTAACTCTATTGTGGATGATGTGTCCTAAAACTATTCACCATATTATTCCGAATGGTTAGTGTTTATATTCAACAATTGGGGAAAGTTTGTTACATTTCATATGATAGTTTCAATATGAATGTTTATGTTATTTATGTTTATCCCCACTCATATGAGGAATGAATTGGACTTATTATGTGATGGGTGGGGCCTGCTATAGCCCCTCAATGCATCGGTAGGTCTCATGATAAAAATAGATGTGGAATTGGTCGAGGCCTTTCCCAATGTGATATGGATTTTGGTCGAGGCCTTAATAATTAGACGTCTTGGACGAGGCCTTGGGAAAATGTTTCAGAATGTCTGGAATTCTGCATTCCATCATTATGAGTTTAGCTATTGATATTTCATTTAGTTATTCGACTAGTAGAATACCCATGATTATGTTTTATTAGGGCATTATTTACTCAGCTCATATTCCTACCATAATGTGTCCATGCTTATTATTAAAGGCATGTTTTTTAATTATTCACCATGACTAATGTTTTTATTATCTTCCACTATATTTATTACTCTTACTGAGTATTTGAGCTCACCCATTTCTTATGTTTCATTTTCTCAGGACATGAAGAAGAATTTTATGAATGACTTGCAAACATAATCTAGGATATGTGATGAATTTAGTGGAATAAATTAGTGTTGGTTTCCTTTACTTATATAAGTTGAACTTTTGTATGTATCTTGTTTCCAATAATACTAAACTACATTTTCCTTCAGGATTCATATTTCTTGTATGTATTCCAATGTAATCAAATATGGAACCAACTCCGAGAAACTGGGGTTGGGTCCTTACAGTTGGTATCAGAGGAAGTTTAGTAGAATACTTGGAAGCTAGATTTAGAAAACGTAGAATTTGGGAAGATCCCCTAAGTTAGTGTTTGAGGAAATACATACAATAACATCCTGGTATTTTGGTAAGGAATAGATTATGTGGATCTTTCAAGCAATACATCCCTTTCTGGATTCAAGCAGGTAGAGTCAGCTCTGGCACAGATGTATCTAGGGATAAAACCTGAAAACACCACTTTGAGCTAGACTCGAACGGGAACTGGTGCATGAAAATGGGCCTTGATGCACTCTTTGTTACGACACTCCCAAGGGATATGCTTAGGATAATTCAAATTTTCTTTACAATCCATTATAATGGATTGAAATGGAAAATATTTCTTAAATAAACCATATTTGTGAATATGAGAATATCCATGCGTAGGATCTCAAATTTTTTCTAAGTATTTTGTTAAGTTAAGATTATTCATAATGGTTCATAACCTAAACTAGTTTATTCAATTATCTAGAGATGGCACCAAGTGGATGGAATGGAAATCGCACAAATGCACGTGTCCCCGGAAGGGATTTTCCTCCGATACAAGATAATGATGTTAGCTCTGCTATTGTGACTGGTGCTGAGCAACTCATAACTATACTGAGAAAACTTACTCAGTTTATGAATAATATACTTACCTGTATGGAGCATCCATATCCACCACGTGGAGGATCCATGATAGATCACTTTATGTGAGAACAACCTCCATCATTCAACGAGACTACAAACCCATTTGTAGCAGAGTAGTGGATATGTTACCTTGAGAAGATATTTCTCACTTTGGGATGTAATGAAAGAGAGAAGGTTTTCATGGTAGTATATCATCTATCAGGATATGCAGATCAGTGGTGGTCATTAATCCAAAACACAAAGGAGGAGGAAGAAATAGAAGATGTGGAATTGAGGGATTTTAAGGAAGTATTCTTAGAAAAATATTTCCCTCGAGAATAAAGAGCAGATATGGAGAGGAAATTCTTGAATCTGAGGAAAAAGGAGGATGAAAATGTTGGAAAGTATGAATCCAACTTTACAAGGCTGTCAATACATGTTGTGGACTACATACAAAATCCAAGGATCAAAATCGATCGATTCTTTGATGGCCAAAAGCCATTACTCCGGCGGGCACTGGTCTCCCAAATTTTTTTATCATGTGAGGACATGTTTTCATGTGCTAACAAGACTGAAAAAGAATTTTCTAAGTCTTATGACTTTAAGGGAAAGCAATAAAAGAAGAGGGTTGCTGAAAACCATGGGAACAGAAATAAGGAAACATGGAATAAGGGAAGAGTGAAATTTCCACCCTGTGACAAATGTGGAAGGAAAAAACCCAGTGCGTGCTTAAAAGGAAAAGGGGTATGCTAAAAATGTTGTCAGAAAGGCCATCTTGCTGGTGATTACAAAGGAAAGATGAATCCAATGATGTTCGATGCTATAATTGTCAAGAGATGTGGCACTATGCTAATAATTGTCCAAAACTTCAAGGAAATATGCAACAGATGAGGCTAAGGGAGCAAGGACAAGCATATGCGATCACAACTATAGAGGTTAAAGTTTCGCGTGACATGGTGGAATGTACTTTGATCGTTTCCTCAAGCTTATCCAATGCTTTATTTGATTTTGGATCATCACATTATTTCACATCTTCCCAGTTTTCTAAGAAAATTAGATATTTCCAATTTGATTTAACAAGGGAGTTGTCAGTCAAAACTCATAAGGGAAGTATCATTGCTACAAGGTTCTGTCAATCTATTCCCATTAGGTCATACACATGTTATTTATTTGCTAATCTCATCATCATACCCATGATGAAATTAGATATAATCCTCATTATGGATTGTCTTTCAGATCATGATGAAAAAATTTATTATAAGAAGAATTAGGTTACGATTTTTGATGAAGATGATAAAGAACACCTTATCTTTAGAGCAAAAATTTCACCACCTGATTCTTATCTAGATCCACCCCCAGTAGCTCAACTACATTATATTATTGGTGAGGAAGAGAATTAAATAACTGTGGGTGAGGAAAGGAATGTTCAAATATAGGATGTATCTATTGTGAGATAATATGTTGATGTGTTTCCAGAAGATTTACTTGGACATCCTTCAGAACGAGAAATTGAATTTTCCATTGATTTAATTCATGGTTCAAGGCCCATATTGAATACCCCTTATAGAATGACCACTGTGGAATTAGTGTAACTAAAGAAACAAATATAGGAATTGAGTAATAAGGGATTTATCCACCCTAGTGTTTCTCTATAGGGAGCCCCTATCATTTTTGTTAAGAAGAAAGATGGATATATGAGGTTATGTATCGACTACAGAGAGATCAATGAAATAACAATAAATAACAAGTATCCCCTACCAGGAATTGATAATTTATTTGACCAACTACATGGAGCTCAATACTTTTCAAAGATTGACCTTCGATTTGGATATCAACAGTTGAGTGTGAATAAGGAAGACATTCTGAAAACAGCATTTCAAACCAGGTACAGGCATTACGAGTTTACAGTAATGCCTTTTGGATTGAATAATGCACCCTCTATCTTCATCGATCTAATGAACGGAGTTTTAAAGGAATATCTCCATGATTTTGTAGTGGTATTTATTGATGATATCTTAGTATACTCGAAAATCTATGAAGATCATGAAAATCACTTGCGCATTATCCTAAAGACTCTTATAAGACATGAATTATATGGTAAGTTTAGCAAGTGTGAATTCTGGATTCAAGAGATTTCATTTCTTGGCCATATCGTAACTAAGGATGGAATCCTAGTCGATCCTGCAAAGACAGAGGCAATCCAAGATTATACCACGCCAAAAAACATAACTAAGGTACGCAGTTTTATTGGCTTAGCTAGTTATTATTGGCGTATCGTACAGAATTTTTCCCAACTGGCTAACCCACTAACGAAGATCACACGTAAAGGGTTTAAATTTCATTGGAAAAAATATTGTGAAGAATGTTTTGATGAACTAAAGAGAATATTGGTCAATGCTCCTATATTGACTCTAACATCAGATAATAACGCGTTTGTTATTTATAGTGATTCTTCAAAGAAAGGACTTGGTTGTGTCCTTATGAAAAATGATAGGGTTATTGCTTATGCATCACGACAGCTAAAAATTCATGAGAATAACTATCCTACTCATGATCTTGAGTTATCCGCGGTAATATTTTCTTTGAAGATATGGATAAATTATCTCTATGGTGAAAAATATGAGATTTATACTGATCACAAGAGTTTGAAGTATATTTTCTCACAGAAAGAACTCAACATTTGGCAAAGGAGATGGCTTGAACTACTCAAGGATTATGATTTCACAATACACTACCACCCGGGGAAGCCAAATAAGGTGGCAAATGCCTTGAGCAGAAATGATCATGGAGTTTTGAACAATATGAGAGTTGAAAGCGATCCTATTTTCATGGATATAGTAAAGATGGATATGGGAATAACCTTGGATGGTGAAACATCAATGATTTTTCAAAAGGTTTCCAAGACATCTATACTATAAATGATAAAAAAATTCTCAAGCTAATGATGGGGAGTTTGAAAAGAAGATTAAAGCTATGAATGATGGTATATTGGGTGACTTCATATATGAAGATGGAATTTTGAAATTTGGGAAGAGACTGTGTGTTCCTGATATACCTGATCTAAAAAGGCAATTGTTGGATGATGCTCATAGTTTAAATTTCTTTATACACCGTAGTAGCACTAAGATGTATAGAGATTTGAAGGAACATTTTTGGTGGGACAACATGAAGAGAGAGATTTCTGATTTTGTGTCAAGATGTATGGTTTTTCAACAAGTGAGAGCTAGAAGGAAACAGCCGTGAGAAGTATTGCAACCTCTTCCCATACCTGAGTGGAAATGGGATAATATCACGGTGGACTTTGTCATGGGAATACCAAAGACTCCTAGAAGGAACGATGGAATATGGGTTATTGTTGACTGTCTTACAAATTCAGCACATTTTCATACTATAATAGAAGATCTACCACCTGAACGTCTAGCAAAACTGTATATTAATGAAGTTGTGAGACTTCATGGAGTACCCCTATCGATTGTTTTTTATTGTGATCCACATTTTAAATCAAGATTCTGGAAACTTCTTCAGAAGGCCCTAGATATTGATCTTCGTTTGAGCACTTCTAACCACCCACAAACTGATGGACAATCAGAACGGACTATTCAAACATTAGAAGACATGTTGAGGTCTTGTTCACTTGATTTTCAAGGCATGTGGGATCAATATTTACCTCTTGTAGAATTTTCCTACAATAATAGCTTCTATTCAAGTATACAGATGGTACCCTATGAAGCATTATATGGGAGACGATGTCGTACACCAACTTGTTGGGATGATGTTGGTGAAAGAAAGCTTTTGGGACAAGAACTTGTTGAAGAAACAATGGAAAAGGTGAAGATTATCCAGAACCATATCAAAATATCTCAAAGTAGGCAAAAGAGCTATGCAGATAACCAAAGGAAGGATTTGGATTTTCAAGAAGGTGATCACGTTTTCATAAAGGTATCTCCATGGAGGGTATTATATGATTCGGTAAGAAGGGAAAGTTATGTCCTAGGTACATCGAACCTTTTGAAATTCTGGACCTAATTGGAGAAGTAACGTACCATTTGCCAATGCCGTCAAGTCTCTCCAAGGTTCACAATGTGTTCCACGTGTCAATGTTAAGAAAGTACATGCCAGAACCAACACATGTACTCACTTCTAAAGAAGTGGAACTTGAGCCCGATATATCTTACTGTGAATAGCCTATCAAGATTCTTGATGCTGGAGAACAAGTATTGAGAAATCAGATGGCTCGTCTGGTAAAGGTTCTATAGAGGAACCATAAGATGGAGGTAGCAACATGGGAGCCTGAGGAGCTTATGTTAAAGACATATCCAAATATTTTAAGGTAATATTTTGTGAATTTTGAGGATGAAATTTTTGTAGGGAGGGAAGAATGTAACGACCCACTATTATTTAAAGGAAATTAATTTCTTATAAATATGTCCTAATCACATTAACTACTAAGTGTTATGGGACCCTTAAAACATAAGTTTGTCACTTCTGTGATATCAATTTCAAAAATCTGACATACATAGTCACGATCAGTAATTTATGTAGAGTCCAATAAGAAAAACATAATTTTTGGTGAATAGTAACCTACCCTTATGAATAGTAACATAACCTTATGAATAGTGATATACCCGAATTAATAGTAACTTTACCTATGATAATATATAAATAATATTCAGGTTGAAAGTACGATATACCTATATTTTAGAATAAGTTGATGAATGTTTTAAAACTAGTTTTTGATAATAAATTATGATTTTAATTAAATATTAAATTAATAATATTTGGAAAATTATCTTTGAAAAATGGAGTTCATTTTTTGATTCTACACATCAAAAAATGGTTACGGTGAGTTTTTGGGATTTTTCTAAAATACTTGATTTTTTTATGAATAGTAAAATACAGTAATTTACAGTATATATACATTATAAGCTAAAAAGACTATTCCTAGCATCATGGCTGATGTCAACACCCTTAATCTGGATTCACATGATACAATTACTATTATTGGACATAGAATACTTACTATTACTTGTCATGTGAAGAAATCATAAATTAATGAGTTTTATATTAAGAAATCCTCTCTATCCTCCCCTATAAAAACCCCCTCCCACCCCCTCTTCCAATAACTCCTCTCAAGCCTTGTGCCTTCTCTGAATTCTGGAAAAATACCCTCCCAACTTCCTCTCCTACTTCCAGAAAATTTTGGTCTCATTAAAATACTAAAACCTCTTCCTTAAGGAGGTTCTCAAGGAAGTTTGTTTCAAGATGTAAATTCTTCTTTTCAATTCTTTGTCTTTCCTTTCAATTTCATTTTTTTTCTTTTTATATTACCTCTCTTTATCCAAATTTTTTGATGACTCCAGTACCTTATATGTACTGGAATTTTTTCATGATAATGGAATAATTTATCATCATCTCCCCCTTTTTACATTCTTTTATACTAGTAGCAAGAAAACCATCAGAGATGTGTAAATTTTACACATTCAAGGATGATGGACTTTGGATTTCTTTTATCTTTCTAAATTATTCTAATGAAACCATTATTTTTATGGTTGAACCATATTATTATATATAATATAACCTATTAAATATTCTGTAATCCCTTTGTTCAAATGGTTTTAGGTTATAAAGAAAAATGAGTTCGTTGTAATCAAAACCGACAAATTAACCGAAATAATTATCAATAATGTTCTATATGATAATTCATCCTCATTCCATGAAACGAGATTATATAAATGAAAAATAAAACTTATTTCTCTTCATAAATAATATATAATTTCAATTATGGATATTTACATCCATTCCAATTCATTACTCTAAAACAAGTGAACCGAATTTGAAAATACGAGAAACAAACACTCCAGAACGAAGAAATTCAATACAATAACTTGTCAATAAAGGAATAAATGAGATAACCAGAATTATGGTAAAATAAATAAATTTCTAATAGGTTCTTAAATAAGTTATTAACAAGTATAATTTCACATTACCGAAGCTTATGTTCAAGAGCGGAACACGTATGGAGTTAAGGTAAGGGTTTTTCCACCCGAACTTCCGTTTTCAATCGGGATACTTTCATTGTATAATTACCTCAATGAAATTATTATGTATTGTTATGTACTCATAATATATTCTGTGTGAGTATCATATATATGTGTAAAAACCAGAACCCTTACTTATTTTATGGTAGTTACATATTTTTAAAGTAACTTTCAAATTTGTTTCCAAAATACAAGCCCGACCCTAGGGAATTTCTCAATTTCTTTCCTATTTTCAAGGGCACTCTATGATCTGTTTTTCAAAACATTTATCTTTATAAAATCAATAATTTTATTATACAAATACTATCTTACCTCACTTCTAGTTTTATACAATTTTTTTTCAAAAGACCTCTTCTTTTCAAAATAAAAGTGTATTTATCTCAGGAATTGCTTAATGATTTTATAAGAGTGTTTTCGTCTAATTGAACACTCTTGTTGATTCTATTGTATTATTGGGTTTAATAATTTATGAAGTCATCTACCCTATTTTATTTAACGGTTTATGACTATCTCTACTGTGGATGATCTGTCCTAAAACCATTCACCATATTATTCTGAATGGTTAGTGTTTATGTTCAATAATTGGGGAAAGTTTGTTACATTTCATATGATAGTTTCAGTATGAATGTATATGTTGTTTATGTTTATACTTGCTCATATGAGGAATGAATTGGACTTACTAAGTTATGTGTGGGGCCCTCTATAGTCCCTCGATGCATCAGTAGGTCTCATGAGACAAATAGACATGGAATTCGCTGAGGCCTTTCCCAATGTGATATGGATTTTGGTCGAGGCCTTAATCATTAGTCCTCTTGGCCGAGGCCTTGAAAAAATGTTTTAGAATGTTTGGCATTATGAATTCCATCATTATGAGTTCAGATATTGATATTTCATGTAGTTATTCCACTAGTAGAATACCATGATTATGTTTTATTATGGAATTATTTACTCAGCTCATATTCCTGCCATAATGTGTTCATGTTTATTATTAAAGGAATGTGTTTTAAATTATTCACCATGACTAATGTTTATATTATTTTCTGCTATATTGCCTAATCTTACTGATCATATGAGCTCAACCCTTTCTTATGTTTCATTTTCTCAAGACATGAAGATGTATATTATGAATGACTTGTAAGAATAATCTAGGAGACGTGATGAATCTAGTTGAATAAATTAGTGATGTTTTTCCTTTCATTATGTAAAGTTTAAAATATGTATGTATCATGTTTCCAATAATACTAAACTACTTGGTCCTTCAAGATTCTTATTCCTCTTATATATGCCAACATAATGAAATCAGGCACCATCTCTGGGAAACTTGGGTCGGGTCCTTACAATACAAGCATAACAGATAATTAGGAGGGATAAAACAATAAACACGCAATACCCTGTTCAAGGGTATTTGTCAAATGAAACATATAACTCAATTAATTTTAACGGAAAGGCACAAACCACCAACCTCAGTGTTGGTAGATCGATATACGTGAACTTCAAGCCTTGATTCACCCAAGAACATCATATATCTACAAAAAAAATCTAAAACATTTAATGGAAGATAAATCTAGAAAGAGGGAGCACTGGTAAATGAAGATATAGAAGAATGAAGAGCATACCGAGGCGATACCAATGCAATCGATGGCAGTGGAATCGAAGAATGGACACTCTACTGGGGGATCAGAGGAAGATCACAGCCATATGGATTATCTCAGACGAACTTGGTAACATATTAGAGGGTTTTTTCTATCAGACATGACCCCGATACGTTTAATTAAAATAAAGAAATTACACGGAATGTACTTTATATGTACATGGTGTGTAATTCCCTTTACCGGCCCCCACATTATGCATTCTCCAGGTCACCACACATGGCCATGTGCACGACCGTTACATCTACAGCACCCAGATACCCGCGGTAATCGAGTAAATGGTGTGTACTCATAATGTACATGGATTGTACTTAAGAAATTTACATAAATTCCTAATTCTTTTAAAAATTCTAGGTAAAATTAAAACATACATGAAAAAGAAGATCTGAGATCTTACAAACTTTCCCCCTTAAATAAATTCATCCCTGAATTACCATATCAAGGTGCCATAGAAGAAGAAACTCCAAACAGCTCAGGCCACAGTGATTGTACAAGGACCTCCCTCTCCCAAGTCTCATCTTGTACTCGCCCATGATGCCATAACACTCGTACCATTGTAACAGACCATCCATAGAGAACCTTAATACTGTGATCAACAATCCAGATAGGATACTCTTCAAATGAATCATCCACCTCTAACTCACCCTCTTCGGGTTGAAACACATGAGATGGGTCTAAGAAGTAACGTTGAAGGTGAGAAACATGAAAGGTGTCATGCATATCCTAGTACTTCTGAGGTAATTGTAAGAGATAGGCAACTGGGCCGACTCTCTCAAAAACCTCAAACGGCTTGGCGTACCTCAGTGAAAGCTTACACTATCTTTTAATCCTCTTGTTCCCCAACCTCAGTGTAACATGCAGGAAATCCTAATCCCTGACCTAGAACTCCATAGGTCATCTCCACTGATCAGCATAGGACTTCAATCAATACAGTGTTGTAGCCATCCTCTTTCGAATCAACTCTATCTCCTCTATAGTCTCCTGGACAAGACGAGGTCCCAACATAGATGCCTCTCCAGCCTCCAGCTAGCATTAGGGTGATCGGCATGGCCTACCATACAATGCCTCATAAGGTTCCATCTAAATAGTTTCTTGAAAACTATTATTATAAAAAAAACTCCACAAGATGTATGTGCTTCTCCCAAGAACCTCTAAAATCTAGGATGAATTCTCGATGCATATCCTCAAGCACCTAAATCATATGATCAGACTGGTCATTTGTCTGGGGATGGTAATTTGTACTCAAAAGTACCTATGTACCCAATACTTTCTGAAGCCCTAGCCAGACCTGAGAAGTAAAATGTGCATCTATGTCTAAAACAATGTAGTGTGGAACCCCATGTAGAAGTACCATCTCTCAGAGGTACAGCCTTCCCAACTTATCAAAACTGAAGGTATACATAATTGGAAAGAAGTGAGCATCCTTCGTGAGTCTGTCAATGAAAACCCAAATTGCATCATTCCCTCATGGAGATCTTGGTAAACCTGTCACAAAATCCATCGCGAAATCATTCCACTTCCACTCAGGAATGGGAAACTGTTGAAAAAGCCCTGCTGGTCACTGATGCTCCGCCTTCACCTACTGACAAGTGGAACACCTAATGACAAACCCAGAAACATCCCTCTTTATTCCTGGCAACAAATAATGATGGTGTAGATCATGATAAATTTTTGTGACACCAGGATGGACTGCCCAAACTGAAGAAATGAAAATATTGTATCATCTCCTCGCATAAGTCTGTTGAACCTACACGCGCCTATGAAAACAAAAGATCTGATCCTCGCCAATGGTCCACCCAGGAATAGGGTCCCCTCTTGACATTCTTTACCATAGTACTACACCTTCATAATCGGATAGCTGCCTCATTTTCATGCAATTATGAAATGTTGAGGTAAAAACTACATACGATAGAAATCCCTTTCCCTGTCTATCATGCACCTCCAAATTCATCTCAGAGGACAGATCCATAAGCTTCTACTCAATGTTGGCCTCCAAAAAATATTGTATATGAGTCCTCATGATCAACACATCAGCAACTGCGTTGCCATTTCATAGCGTATAGGCAAGTTCGAAGTCAAAGGACTGAAGGTACTCAACCCACCTTTGTTGTCTCAAATTTAGGTCACACTGAGTGATGATGTTCTTGAGACTTTTGTGGTCAGTGAAATACCAAAAATTCTCTCCTAAAAGTTAATGTATCCAACATCGTAATGCATGAACAATTGCATCCTACTCGAGATCGTGTGTTGGGTAATTCCTCTCATGTGGCCTCAACTACCGTGAACAGTATGCAACAACCCCTTCTCCCTACATAATAACTGCTCCCAGACCGATACATGAAGCATTATAGTACACAATATAGCTCTTACCCAGCTTAGGAAGAACTAGTATTGGTGCTTAATTCAACCTCCCTTTCATCTACTGAAAGGCTGACTCACAAGGATCTGACCACAAGAACTTTGTACCCTTCTTAGTCAAGATTGAAAGTGGCGCTGCCAAGCGTGAAAAGTCCTGTATGAAATGCCTGTAGTATTGATCCCTCCGAAGAAAACACCATACCTCAAATACATTATTCACCTTCTCCCTGGAAAATACTGCTCTCACTTTCTCTGGTTCTATTGATACTCTTGTCTCTAAGATAACATGACCTAAAAAGTGAATTGGGTCCATCCAAAAGTGGCATTTTGAAATCAAAGCATATAAATGATGCATTCTCAGTGTAATAAAAATGATCTCAAGATGTGTTGCATTGTCATGTCGAGTGTGATAGTACACCAAGATATCATCCATGAAGGCTACCATGAAGGAATCCAATAATGGATGGAACATTCGGTTCATTAGTGCCATGAAAACTCTAAGTGCGTTCATGAGACCGAAAGGAATAACCGCATTCTTTTGTAGACCATACCTGCTCCAGAAGGTTGTAAGAGGTATATCTAATGGTCTAACAAGTAACTGATGGTAAAAAAACCTCATATCAATCATAGAGAAAACCCGGGCTCCTCAAAGATGATCAAAGAGGTCGTTAATCCTCAGAAGGGGATATCAGTTCTTGGCTGTCAACTGGTTCAACATCCGTTAATCCACACAAAGTCTAATGATATTATCCACCTTCTTTGAAAACAGGATAGGAGAACCCCAAGGAGAAGTATTGGGTTGAACGAAGCCCTTATCCTTTAACTCCTCCAACTTCCTCTTGAGCTCCTTCAACTCTGGTGTAGCCATCTTATAAGGATGAATGGACATCGGTACCGCTCCTGGAAAAGGATCAATAGAAAATTCCACCTCTTTCTTTAGAGGTAAACTAGAAAAGTACTCTAGAAAGACATATATGAAATGATCCACCACTGGAGGACGGTCTATTCGGAACGTCCCCTGGTCATCTAGATATAGACTAGAAATTATGGTCTATAACCCTTCTCGACCCATGATTCCCGGGTCCCGCTATGCTTGCCTGTACATCCCATTCTCCCTTATGAATAAACAATATGCATTCTGGTGATGTTAAAATCACCCTATGGTGATATCAATCAACAACTGTCTTTATGGGAACTAACCAGTCCATTCTGATAATGACGTCACAGCCTGTCATCTTTAGTATATAGAGGTCCCATATGAAGTTACACCCACCAACCTCAAGAGGGTACTCCTTTCACTGACGTACACTATATGTTCTAGTCCCCAACGAAGTTTCTAGCATCAGGATATCAGTAGAAGAAATGATATAGAGCCCAAGGCTCTCCACAATAGCAACAAAGATAAAGCAATGGGAATCTCATGTGTCGAAAAGAGAAGAAGATAAAACTAAGGCAATAAGAATGGTACTTCGAACTGTAGAGGGTCTAGGATCCTAATCCTATTGGGTCTGCTCCACTAAAAAATTCTGACCTGTACCACAGCCCTATGACCATTCCTGACCACTATGAGCTGATCCACCATGTTTTCACTGATATAATAGAGACTGAATACCATGACCATGGCCTCCACCTCGGCATGAACGGCCGGAAGAACTCCAGTTCCCTAAATGAGGAGTAACTGGTGGTGCTGCTCCTCAACACAGAGTCATAGAAGAACCCATATCACCAGCTTCTGGTGAGAAGATCTGATAGAAGCACTAAATATTCCTTACCTTTCCACAAGATCATCACTCAAATGGGTCTCTTGGGCAACGTGGCCTCGTGTGATCGCTCTTTCCGTATTGGTATCACGCCACCTGGATACCTGAAGATGTCTCTCGCTACCTCAGATTCCCATGAAAAGACTCCATGTGGCTCTTCCTACCATCAGTAGGAGGAATACCAACTCCAGATGTCAGGCCACCCAGGATCAAAACTCTATAATCACTCAAATTGTGCTTCGTGATCAGTTCTTGGTTGACGATATGAGTGATGGAAGTCAAATTGGAGATGTTCACCTGAGATCGGATGTCATGACTTAGACCATCCTCAAACTTCCTTTCCATTAATTACTCATCACCTTCCAGAATAGGAATTAAGTACTACAACTCAGTGAATCTAGAATAATGCTCCATAGCGGAAAGAGTACCCAGCTCCAGACTCATAAACTCTCATGCTCGATTGGACCTCAAAGTCGTCGGATAGAAGTAATCATATAAGGAACACTGGAACTCATCCCAAGCCATGTCCTGCTGGTGTCCCGCCTATGAGATCACATCACACCATCTCTTGGTGGAGTCCCGAAGCATGTACGTAGCAAAATTCACCCTCCTCTCTGGAGGTGTCTCTAGATGATCAATGGTAGAAATCATGGCTTCTATCCATGACTCTTCAGCCTGAGGTCCTCCTTCCCATGTAAAGGTTGGAGGATATTTCTGCTGGAAAACCTGCTTCAGCACTACCATAGATGGGGCAGGATGCAGTACTCCACAGAAGGTCTACATGAACCTCATGAATCCCTCTCGGAACTGTGTGTCAGCACCTGTGTCTAGAATGATAGCTGGTTCCAAGACTGGCATAACTGGAGGATCTATAGGTAGTCCCTGATCAGCCATGTCTAGGGTCTGATCACTGCTCGGTAACTAGCAGACAACCGGAGGATGTCTCAGTGGCATGACTCTGCAAGGTCAAGTGCACACATTAGATCAAGATTGTCATGGACTAAAAACTAGAAGTGTAATAAGGGAATAGGAGGAGAAATCATTAAATTTTTTTAAAACATGGATACATGGATTGTATAATGCCTAAAAGGTGTTCTCCCTTAAGAATTCACATGGGTGTGTACTTCTGCCAACCCAGGTCGTGTAACACCCCATACACACGATGTGTTGTCTTATAACACGGCGTGTACTTGAATCCTCTTTCCCTGCCCAGGTTCTACTAGACGACGAACCCACATGGCTCTACTAGAACAAGGCTACACGGTGTGTTCGTTCCAGACACGACGTGTACTAGGAAAGTTTCACCGACCCGTGTTGTTAGTGACACGCCTAGATACATAGCTCACACTACAAGATGGGTTCTTGATGGACACTGCGTGTATTATAAAAGACTCAGCTGACCTGTGTTGTTAGTGACATGGCCAGTTACACTGTTCTACAACACGACATGTACATCTGGTACATGACGTGTTCTACCAATGATTTACCAACCCCATGTTTCTTCCCACATAGTCAGTAACACGGTTAGAGACCACACAACGTGTACATACAATACACGGCGTGTACTTAAGAAAAATAGTTTCCTCCCAAATAGAAGAACACTTGGTGTGTATTCATCATTACATGCCGTGTATTCTGGATTTTTCCGAATATTTAGCCTCAGAAACTACTCCATAACTTTGAAAAACACTAAAAAAATCCTTTATGTACCAAATACTGGTCTGTGAGGGCCCATACTCCCCATAAATAAAATCTTGGAATCTTATACGTGTCATACACAAGTAAAACAAGGCAATGATCCACCAAATTCTGGTCCATGAGGGGCCACAACAGCTCCAGAATCAAAGTTTGGCATTCATTTAAAAAACCATAAACAAACAATACCCTATCAAACAACAGGTATTTTATCAAGGAATCCATCACAACATCATGCATATCTAGCACCACATCTATCACAACAACATGAAATTTCAAATTCACCCTAAATGGCATTGAAATAATGCATGACATGTGATTTCTAGCAAGTTCCTATATGATGCATGGGATGGAATACCTTCATCTCATTGGGTTGCATATAAATATAACCTCAATAACATCAATGATAATAGTACACAACATGTGAATCACCCAACAGTGAAATCAAATCAACAGTAAAATTGAAAAACCAGAAAAATTGTAATAAACAAGGTTGATTGGATTTTCCTTGTACACGAGTTAGCTACTCCCGGGAAGAGATTATTAAAAAGCACCTATTACTTCCTATCCCAAAATATATGCTTCATACAGTAAGTCAAGAAGAAAATAAATGCTATGATACCACTTTTTAACATCTCGATTCCAAAATCCACCCAGAGACACCCCGTACTCGGTTGGTCACATGGCCTTGAGCACATTCCACCTAACGCCAGAGGATGCCAACTAGCAGCGAGGGCCTTGGGTGTGATAGTGGGGAAACAATATCACCATTGACAGAGTAACACAGTAGAAGAGAAACACATAACAATAGAGGAAGCAGTAATATTAGCATACAAAAATAAACAATGAAAGATTGAATGTAAGAAACAATAGGAGCACACATATATATGATGCATGATACTTGTGTCTTGGAAAGAAATAGAACACGTCACAATGCTGAAATACATTACTAAACAAAAGTAAAAAAGGAAATCAATGATCATCTTTGTAGGATAGCAAGCCTAAGATTCGTCCCATGCTCTCCAAGTCCAAAGTTGCCAAGTACCTGAAGTAGAAGGGTGCTTTCCCTTATCTATACCGAAAACATTATATTTTTTTGGGCCTAAAAGCATGACCCAAACAGGTTGTGGGACTAAATCTCAGTAGGAAACCACCACGTGATCTGTTCCTAACAATCAATGAATATATGGTAGGTAATAAGCAAAGAAATAAATAAAAAATGAAGTAATCAAAAGTAACATTTCCATAGTTTCAAAGAATTCAATTCCACATATCAAGTAATATGATAATCAAAGTAGGTAACCCTATGGGAGTACTCATAGCCTAGACCCTCTTGTTTAACCAAACAAAACAAGGAAGCAGCTAAACACAATTGTAACCCTATGAGTTGTACTCACATCCAAACCCCTCTAGTTCAACCAAACAAGTAAAAGCAACCCTTTTGGAAGTACACACAGTCTTACCCCTGTAGTTTTTCTTAAGAATATAATATCTGAGGAAGGACTCATCGTCAATTCCTCCTATAGTCTCATATTAGTAACTAAAGTCACTCTGTGGAAGCACATACATCACATTCCCCCTGTGGCCAGCGTCGAGGTACTACAAACACTCTGAGGAAGCACTTACATCAATTCCCCCTCTGGTCTCGCATCGTAATAGTAAAACTGACACATTGGAGAATCCCTTATGTCCATTATCCCGATGGTATACTACACTAGGTTCTCACGTTCTTGTGTATGCCAAAAAGTACATCAAAGCATATTGGCCAAAGTAAACCTCAAGAACTACTTAGAAAATAGTCTACATCATAAAATCATGTCAGATAAAATAATCACACCATCCTACTATACTAGGAATGGGAAAAAAACAGCATCCTATCAGGAAGACTAGGCCAAATGGACAAAACAAGAAAAAATGCATGCACAAACACTTCCATGAATAGAAATTAACCCTATTCAAATTCAGTTAACTTCTACTCAAGCATACAAGCATAGCAGAAAATTAACATGGCTAAAACAGTAAACACGCAATACCCCATTCATGGTTATTGGTCAAATTGAACATATAACTCAAATATTATCAATGGAAAGGCACAAACCACCTACCTTGATGTTGGGAGATTGATATACGTGAACCTTAAGCCCTGAATTTCCCAAAAGCACTGTATATATGCAAAAACATCTAAAACATTCAACAGAAGATAACTCTCAAAAGATGAATAATCAGGAAACAATCCTCTAGAAGAAAGAAGAGCTTACCAAGGCAATCCCAACGCAATCAACGGTGGACTAATGGGAGAACGGACTCTCAATAAAGGGCTTGGAGTATGATTGTGGTTGTATGGGTTCTCTCGGATGAACTAGGTTGAGTAGTAGGCGGTTCTATCCATAAAACATGACCCCGGTACGTTTAATGAAAAACAAAGTACACAATGTGTACTTAAAAAGTACACGACATGTACATTCCTTTACTAGCCCCTGTAATTTGTGGTCTCCATGTCACATCACATGGTCGTGTGCACGGCCATTACATAGACTGCACCTGGCTACCTGCGATAACTGAGTACATGACATGTACTTATAATGTACACAGTGTGTACTTCAGAAATTTCCAGAAATTGCACTTTTTCATAAAAACACTAGGAATAAGGAAACAATACCTAAAAAGAAGATCTGAATTCTTACAGACATGTTCTTCTATGGTAGATATTGTGCATGGATACCAACACCATTTATAGCCTGTACCAACTATGCCATGACTTCTACAAACTATTCTGTTCTATTTTTGACCATCTTAGTTTGCTTATTTGGAAGGTTGTCTTCCTCCTGATGTCGTCCCATCATAGCTTCCCTGTTTCCTCTACAGAAAACCATTTTGAACACAGAATTATCATAGTCGAAGCAACATAGTAATCTTTAAATTCAATATCATTTCAATTATAACCTAAATTAATTTATTAATATTAATTTATTAATATTAATTTTACATTACCCTAACTCCTAAAGTTGTCTAAACTAACCTTTTATACCATATATAAATACCTATCCTTTAAACATTTCATAATCTTGAATTGAATGTATAATTCACATTTAGGATCTTTTAGGTTTAAAGTTTCAGATAATTAATCCATATCTATTACATTATATCTAAAAACTGACAATGTAGAAAATTTTACTTTGTTTCCAATTTATTCAAAAAATATAAACTCACGAAAAAAGCATCATGTCTAGTTCCATTTTTTTTGGAAGCATGACTTTTCCATGATCACATCCTTGACCCTATTCATCTTTATATCCTATGAAAAATATTTCAAGACATGGTATTACAATAAAAATATCTGTAAGGGTTAATTTATAAAGAATGATAAAATTAGTCAATAACTAACTACCATGCATAAGTTCATTCCTCGGGAAAACATAAGATTTAGGAATAACATGTTGAAATCATAAATCATAAAGGATACAGGTGGAATCCATAACATACTTTGGTGTAGCATTCATAGCTATGTTGGGAGTTACATTTGGAACACCCATCAAAGTATATTCCCTAAATCTCTTAGGAAATACATTCATGTTTATCATTGTCACGTTACCCAATGCATTAGACAGATATCTCAGGCTCACTCGCCCTAGGCTTATCTCGGAACCAACCATATGCATAAATAATGGCCAAGAACTGTAACACATTAATAACACATAAAACAAACATAAAATAGAGATAACATTTCCACATTTCAATCACAATATATCATTTAAATATATTGACATGAAAAATCAATTATCAAAACCATTTTCAATAAAAAAATACCTAAATGAGTATATGGAATTTACTTTCCTTTTAAAGAAATTATGTCTTGTTAAGGAAGCCAAATATCATATAATACTCACAGCGGTGGAAAAAGTCGTTGTCACAACATGCATTAAAAAGAAACATCATTTTTTTGTCATTCAGTAAATTTCCTCATAGAAAAAATTCTTTTTGAAATGAAATGAGGACTCAAATGTTTTTATACATTTTATAAAATAAAGTCATGTATAAAATAAAATATGCCTCAATGAAAAGAGATTGAGATGAAAGCCCTTACCTCATGTCCGACTTATCTCAGTCATTATGTAATCTCTTGATTATAAACTAATGCTAATTTCTACTTGATTAAGAATCATTTCCATGTTTAGTATTTCTTTTATATCAACTATTACCATGTTGTAACAATTAGTTAATTATTTGAGTTCATATCGGATATTTTTTCAATGGTCGAAACTATAGGTAAAACTGAACATGTTATAATTATAAATTGTCCATGTGGTAAAAATTACATTATCTCCATAATGATATTCATGATTTAGATATAATATATATAATATATATATAGTATATATATATATATTTATTTATAATAGTTTATAACTTTTGGAGATAAGAAATGAAATGCATAGTTCAGGGAGAAGGTAAGTCGTACGTAAGCATGAACACTACATTCATTTCTATTTAAATTTTAATGGAATAAAAAAATAATTATACATAGGTATATAATAATTCATGTATAATATCATATATAATTTCCTTAACTCCATCATTTATAGGATTCACATATGGAAAGAACGAGTCATACCACTTTGAGGGGGCGATATTCCACACTTCCTCAAATGAAATTATCATATTAACCCACAATGGAAACCATAATAGTATTCTGTAAATAAAAATACAGAAGTGTAGAAACAATATAAATATAATATATATCACATATAAATAAAGTTCCATCTTAATGGTCACTATAATAGGTGGTAGGAGAATATTGAACAATCATCTTTTCATGAGGTGTTAGTTTTCCATCCACAGAAACAACAAGTTCTATACACATTAGATGGAGGTGTGTATAAGTGTAGGTAGAATCCTTCTCATAACAAAAACCTAGTATATTTAGGATAATATTTTTGTTATAAAATAAGGGAATCAAATGATTATATGGGGTTATATAAGTAACATAAATCAAAATAAATTAAGAGAAGATGTTACCTTTAAGTCAGGTATCTCGCTTTGGTTTGAACTAAAAGGTTTAATTAATTTTCTTTTTACCTAGGAGAAGTCTTATAGGTGGAGGGGAGGTATGTAGTGAGCTTAATTGGGTAGAGGTTGGCCAATGGGCTTTATAAGTGTGATTAATTGGTTATAAGTTAGGGTTTTTTAAAAGGGGGGAGGGGCTCTTTAAAAAATGTTTAAAAATTTTATTTTATTACATAATGATTTTCGGTTTCTAAAGGTCCAAAAATTAATAAATTCAATGATACGATGAATAATGTTGAAATAAAATCATCCAATAATAATTGTAAAGGTTTTGGATATTGATTTAATCTTTATGATCATATTTATTTAAATTATTCATTAATGAGATAAACATTGCATCATTATAGTGTCATAAATAATTTTATTTTTTTGTTGTCTAAAAATTAAAACAAATATCATGATGTAGAAAATATTTTTATCTTTCAAATTAATATTTATAGTATAAGAGAAAACTTATATAACCCCATGTAAAAATTGATTTACTAAAAGATATATGTTTATGTCATTTTGGTCTTTAATTTAAATTAATTAATATAAAGTGTCATTACCACTCCTAAATGGATACATGGGGTCCCAAAATCAACCCAAGGAGGACCATTGTTGGAAATGTATCAACAAATAGGATAAGGACACATGTTAGCGTAATTTTATAATAATAATATTTTGGTACCCTTATTTACTAGATTTACCCTTTATCATTGTTAAATAAAATATTAACCGAAGTAAATATTCATCATGTCTAAAAATAACAGTTATCTATTTACAAAATTTCAACCTCCAAATTCAAAATATGGAATATATTTTTCAAAATACAAAACACAAAAGTGGAATAAATTAATTTAAAATTAATTACCGCTGTCAAAATAAAAAGTGTGTTTTTAAGAAATAATAACTATTAAAAGATTTACACTTATTTATAACCATTTTTAATGTTAAATTACTTATATTGACCAAAATTTAATTAAATGGTAAATATATAATCTAATTATACATTAAAAACAATAAAAAAGATAATCTATCCTTATAAATAAATCATATTAAAAGGTAGTTTTGAATTTAAGTGCAGTGTTTTAAACTATCATGAATATTTTAGAAAAATACCAAAAATTTACCCAAAGTAAATTTTGATGTCCCGATTATAAATAAGAATTTTATGTTGTAAAATAGAACATATAAAAGTTACCAAATCTATATTTAATGAGGGTTCACCATAAAAAGGATGTAAATCATCTTTTTAATGAATATTAGAGTATTTATGCTTAAAATATGATTGTTTCTTATTTTAAAACTCTAAATTTTATTGGATAAATGTTAAAACATTTAACAAACATGTATATTTATAATGTAGTCAGTTCTTCCCATTCCAACCAATACAATAGCAAGGTGTTAACTACCATTTAAAATAATAATAATATATTATTTTCCAGTATGAATCTGCATTATGTGAAACAATAGACTTTGGTGAAACCAAATGTTGCGTGTTGAGTACGCCATCAAACATAGTATCCCCTCTAAAGTAAAATTAATATTTAATTAAAAAATATTAATAAATATCAAAATTTTATCTTCTTTTTTTACATGGAAAGTTACCAGGTTGGTCCATTTTTGAAAGTTTTGGACACCCCTACATAAAATATCCCCTCATATATATTTATTCATAAAAATTGATATTTCATTGTGAGGATGTAAAATAAACTATTACCTTTACTTCCCCACCAAAATCCATGAAAGTGCTATAATATTATGTATAATAAATATAACCATTTGAATAACTTTTTTTAGAAAATTATTCATAACTAATAACAATTTCATCATTAAATGATAATATTGGATAATAGAATTATAGAATTACATTTATTTTATAATCCCATGACCATTTTATGGATAACATTGTTATGGGACAATATAATGGAATTTATAATGATTATATGGTGTGTAATGTAACTAATAAAAATGAGTTAATTTATAATGATCATTCTTTTTTTGTTTCAAAATAAAAATTAATAATAATGAAATAAAATAAACTTTAATATTATTTACCACCTTTATTAAAGTCTTAAATCCAATTCAGGATTAAATTGATGGTGTCTATATAGAATGGTTTATGTAGGTATTTGAACTAACCCAAACAAAAATATGTTATACTAACGAAGGAGTTAGTGTTTAGAGTTATATAAAAGTAATATAAAAGTAATATAAATTTCATATAAGTTTAATTATATCAAAATAATATCATTACATTTGATAATGACACATATAAAGAGTTTATATGAGAATGAAGTTGATAGTGTTATAGAATAACTACACATATAAGTAATCCCTCTTTCTCATAATGGGTTCCTTAGGAATGATGGGATTAAGACTCTTACATGGGACCAGGACCAGCCAAATGTCTATGTATACAATAAAATAGGAAAAATTGGAAAGGATTAAAGATTAAACCAACGATACTATTGATTTTGAAGGGTTGGTGGGTGTCTCACATTATAGGTATATATATGGGTCATGTCTTTGAATACTAGATTTAAGTGTCGGGTAAAGATGGAATCACATGGGGGTCATGTGAGTTAGGTATGTAAATAATTTTTAAAAATTTACTATTGACACATACACCTAAAAATAACTTGATAATGTCAAAATGTCAAATTCATTAAAAAAAAGAAAGGAATGCCAATTTATCCCTTTTAACATAATTTAATTTTTTTCTATTATAGTTGTTTTTTACTAAAAATATTTGTCATCCCATATAAAATAATTTTAACATGAGGATTTAAAATTTTGCCACCAAATAATCAATTTAAATTTTCTTATATTAGAAATTAATCATATTAATGAATATGTAAATATATAGGGAAACTAGGTTTTGTATAAAAAAAATGTTTTTAATCATTATGTGTTCATAATAACATTTCAAATTAATTACTTGTTAAATAAGTGAAACGTTATTTTTTGATACATGTGAACATTAAATCATTTATATTCAGGCTTTTAAAGTGAAATTTTTATTTATTGAGATAAAAATACATATCACTTAAAAATTTATTCTTTAAGACCTATCACTTTGAATAATAAATGATTTTCATCACAACCTTTTAAAATTATTGACATATATACTAGCTATTATGTGTTATAAATCCATCTGTATAAAAATATTTCATGGAATTTTATTAAAATATAAAATCATTATGAAAAAAATATTAATTTTGATAATAATAAAATATATAAAATAAAAATAATTATTTTAATAATAAACTTAATTATGTAATTATTATATTCTTATTTATTTAAATTATTATTTATTATTAGTGATTTTTTTAATTTCTATAAATATTAAACATGTTCAATGTAACTATTGTATACATGTTTATCGAATGAATATATATCTAATGACCATAAATACAATGGTTATATGTCCAATAACCATATATATAATACTAAAATTCAAATACTCTATATATACTTCATTAATTTTATAAAATAATTAATCATATTCAATGTGATGTTTATAATATTTCTAACCAATAATAATATTTATATAGTTATAATCAGTGATATATTCTTCATGTAGGATCATAATGATGAGAATCTCAACATTTTGTTACTTTTATTCAGTAACAATTTCATTCATATATTATTTTTCATTTTATATTTAATTTAGTTATAATATAATATATATAATTTTTAGTGTAAAATTATTCCACAATTAAATGATTCATTATTAATTTTGGTTTTGTGTTGTATGTATCACTTGATTTATTTGAAGGTAAATACCTGCTAAAATCATGGGTTGTAACATTACTTCTCAATAGAAGTCATGTACGTAATCCCAACCTAAGGTCATGTTAGTTCATGGTAAGTCAAGGATAGTGAATTTAAACTAGTTATGAGAAAAAATAGACTACGATAGGAATCTTCCTGATGCATCTTATGAAAACATATTTATGCCTTATGTGGATCCCTTTGTTTCAAAAACCATAATTCCATATACTTCACCCAATTACTATTTTATATAATTGATATCAAAAGTGAATGTTTATGAAGTTCTATTATCTTTACCCAACTTAAGTCAAATATAACTAGATATGATTGGTCTGTTTTAGGGTTAGGTAATTCCCATTGTAAGTATCAGTTGACTATTATTTTAATATGGTTGAAATTCATATGGATCAATGTTTTAGTACATCATATCCATAGTTATAACAATTATTTTCTAATTAATATATTTTTCTTGGCCCTTCTATATCACCGATGATTTTACTTTTATTTTATCTATCTTTATTTATATATTCTTATTTTATACTTCATCTTATAGGGAGTTTTTTTAAAATGTTTTTTTATTGAGTTTATATTTTACTACTCATATACCTACATGAAATATTTTTTTTAATTTCTTCTTTCATGGGATTAAACCAAATTAAGAGATATTTTTAGAAATAATAATTGGAATAAAATGAGTTTAGACTCAACTATAGAAAAATTATAAAATATATACATCTTCCTTTCTATTAGTAGAAATGATTTTAGAATAGGTTTATCATTTCCATTTGGTTATAAAATAAATTTTTTTTGATTTTTTAATATATGTGATGCAATATTTTTGTGATTTATGTTACAAGCATAAAAAATTCCATCATAAAGTATATTTTAAATTAGCATTTATGGTGTAAAATCAAACCCCTCGTCATTTTTATGAGAAGTTGAAAAATGTTATAAAACAAAAGTGGCATCCCCATGACACAAATCTCTAATAAAAAATGCCAAGGGATTGAGAGAATATTGGGGTATAATTTTCCATAAGAACTGATACAATCAAAAAATAAATATAAAACATCCAAGGGAAACTAAATATTTCTTGAATGGTCAATCACTTAAATAAAATAAGTACTCATACAAAATAATATTATAGTACAATAGAAAATAAATAATGTCACAAGTCTATGACTCCAAATAGATATGAATTGTCACTAGTGTGGCAGTGTCTTAGAAAAAAATATAGACACTTATTATCTCCAATATCAAAAACCAGTCTATAATCACAAGGACCCCCACATGAAAAGTAATAAACATAACCCTTCCCTATATCTTGAGAGAAAACATCATTAAAAACACAAAAGTACCCAATAAGTGGTTGAGTATATCACTCAGTATAATTTCCATAATCCATTCCCATCAAACACCACTAGGACAGAAAATGGTAAGTAAAATTTATAAAATAGAAGATAAATAGATTAAAAATTTAATTAAAAATAAAAAAATATTTTTATATAAAAAATAAATCAAAAAAATTAAATCCAATTATTTGTATTTGGAATAATTAAACCAATTACACACCCACTCAGACACACGATACATGAAACCATGGACCAACCAATACTAACAAGTGATGAGTCATCATTTCAACTTGATGTAACATGGTGACCCCATTTAGTGATGGTACATTAACACACAATCAATCAAAATTTTCATATAATGGTGGTATATACACATGTTATCCATTCTACATGATATGGAACACACCCCAACAGATTTATGAAAAAATTGCAATAATAATCTTTTTTAAATATAAATTACATCTTTAAAAACCCAGAATTTCAAAATCTTATCAAACAAGTGTTTTCTGATTAAACTTCATTAAATATTAATAATGAGAAAATATCAAAATTTATAAATTTTCAAGGAAACCTGTTTTTGAATGGTAGAGTGAGAAAGTATCCAAAAACATTGATTAACGATTAAGAGAGGATCTTAAATGATTCTACAGATCATCCCTTTGCTTCCATTACACTGTCAAAACTCAAGAATAACTTATCAACACTATTCAAAATATATATATTTAGTCGTACACACTAATATATGGCTCCATGGAAAATAACTCAAGGATATCCCATTCGAGGAAGAATGATGCTACCTTAACCATGGATTTCACAAATAAATTCTCAAATATTTTTTTACTATAGTGTTCTGACATCATGAATCAATATAAATCTCCAAGGAAATCTTGATAAATCCAAATGAGTGTTAAGAAAAATAAGAGATAAAAAAATAACTACACTCTTTATAAATATTTCCTAGGTATAATGATTTCAGGTCATTAAATGGTTTCATGTCGTGAATTTTTGAAGGTCCCAAATATGCGAATTTTTTTATCCTTTATTTCTTTTCTAGGAGAAGAAATTTGAGGAATTGAATGGTTTTAATATCCTAAATGGACCCAATGAAATAATTTATACATTGATATGTTTCATGGAATCTTCATCAAAACAATTCACAATATGAAACCCTTTCATGAGGTGAATGATTACATTTGAAATTTTTAGGGGACTGAATCCATATATTCTCCTCTTACACTTTAAATAAATAATACCATGATAATAATATTAAAATATCATGCACTAAATGATAATGTACCTCAATACGAGGGTGCTACATTCTCCCCACCATTAGGTTTTCTATCCCCAAGAAGATTAATATCAATGAATCCATTGAAAAAATATAGTCTACTTGTACTATATATTATTCTTTTGTTCTCATATTTCATTATTTAACTAAACATGGTTATATATTAATCACATTATGGAAATAAATATACCACAAAAGTTAATTTTTAGTTGGTCTAGGACACATATTGTTTCCCATATTAAAGTCACAAATGGATCATGTAGTGACACGAACCAAACTGATCACATGTTGTGGATCATTATGACACATCATTAATTAAGAAACATAGATTATGTTATGAACAACAATGAATTTGAGTGGTTATGAAAACCGATATGAAATAGTTCAAATCCATTAAATGACATTTAATGGTCCAACAAACTGTGGAGATTTAGTTCTATATTTCTAAATCACTGATGGTAATGTTTATATAAAACATTCATGAAAATAAGGTAACAAATATCAATAGATAATGGACAGTGATGATTATCAACAAATTAAATAAAAAAATATGTTTTATCCATCCACTTTAAGGATATTTGAATTTTCATTATGTTCTCATGGACAAGACTCATTCCGATAAAATATGTCTCTACATGCTTCCATTAAATATAAAGGAGAACAATAAGGATGGACATAAATAGACATAAATGATAGACTCTTTATTTCTTTTCTAAAATTTGTCTGAAAGAATAATTCATCAATAAGAAAATCCTCTAATGAACCATCAATTTCCAGGAAACAAAATCTAAACATATCTTCCAAAATATAAATATTGAATTTTGACTAAAAACTTTCCTGTTGATGTTAAGATATTCTCATAGTCATTCTCCATCCAAGATCCTATGGCTAAAAATTACAAAAAAATATAATTTAAATAGAGTTCACTATCCGAATCAATCAAATTTATAAATCCATATAATTATAATGCATCCCATATATTCAATTTTTACATTTCCTCTACTATGTTAGATTCTATAATTTGGATTATTGGCCCATAGGATACTGTTGGACACCCTCTCTAGTATTAATGGTTTCAATAATCAAAAATCATATCAAATAATATTAATCATGGATAATAATTTCAATCATGATTATTTAAATTTAAAAAAAATTAATTATAATTATCTATAATCAAAAATATGTTTAACACATTATGATAATATTTATGATGTAAGATAGTAGAAGAATAAATAGTTTTAACATATGATATATTGACACTAACAGAAGAGATGAGACATCGACAATTCAATTAATTCACCGACAGGGGAAAATGACTCCCTTATAGATGACTCAATGATAGTACAATTGACACACCGAAAGACCGATTATCTCACTAATAGTTCAAACGAGTGAGAAACAGTGCAATTGTCTTACTAACAAAAGGACATTTCGACACAACAACATAATGACGTATGGACATACTAACGAAAGGACTTACCTTCACAAGGAAAACCCAATGAAAGGGATTTTTGTGGCATAGAATTATCGAGGTGATGATTTACTAATGAAAGGACCTACTGACGCATGGTGATAAAAATTCTTGGTTCCACCGAGGAAATGAGTCAACAATCCACGAACTCACCAAAATGGGAATAACCAATAGACTTTTCAAATCTCTTTTTCTTTAATATTATTACTAATGGTAATATTTTGAGTGATTTAATTTGGATAATTAATTTAATTACTTTGTAGGAATATTTAATTAGGATGTCAGAAGTACATGGTACAATATCTTCCACAAAACATGCTCATTTTCTGGATACTAGAATATAAAAGAAAATTAATTGAGATAAAATACAAACAATACAACAGTATATTCAAAAATAGAGTAGTTCATGAAAGAGATACAAAATATATATGAGTATGCATAGTAGAAAAACCATACGGGAAACAAAATATAGGAAGAACACAAAAAAAACTCTTCATTCCTACCTGTTATGAATTAGAGAACTACAGTTATCCAACGTTCCAACATCTCTAAAACATTCAAATGAACATAAGGAGAAGAACATATAATCATCTTGGAAGACAAAGCACAGTGCTCCATGACACTCTGTTTTAGTGTTTGTTTCTTGAAGAGGGACCTAGCATAAACTATGATACATCAAAGAGTCCATAAATGAACTACATAACACACACAGAACCTTCAAAACCCTATATAATCATTATTTCTCTATTGTATGCACTTTTATTACTTTTTTGAACAGTCTGTGCTTCTGTATGTAAAACACACATTTTCTCCTGCAATGAACCATAGGGTACTATATAACGTAACACAATAATCATTTTACACAAGTTTATCCCATGTAAAAAATTTGGTACATGTCCTATGCGACTATGCTATATTTTGTTCCCTAGTAGAACTGTGGTATAGGTCAAGTGACCTAGGTAATTGTAAACTATTGTACAAACCCTAATCTAGGGTGTGGATCAAAACCCTTTATCTATATATATTTATTGGTGGCAGCTGATTTCCAAGTAGAGGGTATTGAGTCTAATCTTGAGATTTAACCTCTTGTTTTATATCTATCATGTCATCAAATATTGTTTTCTCTTTTATTTCCTATATTTTAAATAACTATATTTTATATTGATAGTTAGTATTTTCTAGTGTTTAAACTATTTTTAGTTTTTATATTAATTTCAAACATTGTATCATATGTCATTTTGTTACAACTGAGAAATAATCAATCTTTGGAGAAATTATTTGAACATTCAAACAAATATAAATTCACTACTTTGATTAACTGTAATGTTTTGATTTAAATGGGAGGAATGGTATAATAAACATTTTAATAGAAATTTTTCTAGGAACTAAATACCCCCCCCCCCCCTTTGAGTTCCCTAATCCGACCAACATTTGGTATCATAAATTTTGTAAAATAATTTTCAAATATTTTCAAATTTAATTTTTTCTGATTTAAATATCTATAAATTTCAGTTAGTTCTAAATTTTCATATCTTTGTAAATCATTTATTTAGTATCGATAATAGATTGGAGGTTCTTCTAGAAATATACCTATCATTGTTAATGGAAGAAACTATGTCCAGTGGAATATTAAGATGAAAATGCATTTAGAAAGTATGGTCTTTTATATTTGGACAGTTATAGAGGATAAATACTAAATACCAAAGACTACTAAGAATACCTAGAGTGATGCCACAAGGAAAGATTATAATTACTATTTCAATGCTAGAAATGCTCTAGTTTGTGCACTAGAAAATGAAGAATTTAAGTGAATATTTTTTTTTAAATCTTCCTATGTAATTTGGGACACCTTATCTATTTCACAAGAATAGACTTATCATGTTAAATAAATGATGCATAACACTTTTACTATTAAGTATTAGAATTTTAAGATGGATACTGATGAGCCTATATCTAATATCATTCTCAGGTTTAATGAAATTCTGAACATAATGACCTCTCTGGGAAGAACTATTACAGCCAAGGAAACAATCATGACAATAATCATATGCTTACCACATAGATATATAAGAAATTCTATGCCAATAAGAGAATATTGTGACCTAACACTTTTCCAGTAAAGAAGCTGATAAGAAATTCTATGATGTATGAGGTATAACTAAAAGTAAAAAAATAAAAGGATGATGAACCAAAATGAGAATCAATTTCCTATAAATATACTATATCCAAACAGAAGTAAAATGCGCAAGATAAACCTAAATTTTCATGTTATTAACAATATCCAATAGACAGTGATGAGGAGATGCCTCAAATAGCAATAAGGTTTACGAAATTTTATATAAATAAGAAATTATTCAGAACTCCCAACTAGAAAAGAAAGTATGATAAAAAGGTAATTTTGTAAATGGATTGGAAATTAAGTGAAATATCTAATGAAATCATCAGTAATGAGTTAAAAATAAAGTTACATGTAAATAGAAACAGTACCAAGCTATATTACAAGAAGAAGTATGATGATAATGACATAAAGAATAAAAAGGACATGAATGAATCAAGGACTGCATATAAGGATAACTCAAGTGACATGGAATCCTCTCATGTTGAAAAGTATAACATGTTAAATATGTTTTATATGAAAAACACATCTAAGGTGACACTAAATTCTCCTGAACATAATTCTTTCTATTAAGGAGATGAAAGTTATTTTCAAAACATGTCAAATAAGGAAATCTTTGAATATATAAAAATTCAAAGGAAAATTATAATGAATTAAAAGTTAAATAAAAATCATTGAAGAAAATATTTATTTCACTACTATAGTTAAATATTCTCTTGCTATATAAAAATAGAAAAATTCTCAAATGCCTAGGGAAAACATTGAGCCTAAATTGTCAGATGAGAAATTGAAAATGGATTTAGAAATGTTTTAAAATGGTAAGGATATATAAGTTAAAATTCATGTAAACAATTAGCACCTAAATACAGTAATGTTATTGGATTCCAACCTGGTAAAAGAAATTTTTTCAAAATAAATTGTGTATTTATATCTAAAAAATCTAGTTTTATGCCTACTTTTGGATGATTTTTTGCAATTTTTACACATGAAGCATCTTCTATTATTTCATATTTTTATGGAAAAATAAAGCCTATTTTTCAAATACATTACATGTTTCTTATATTAAACCCATCAATAAATGTGGGTTTCCATAGATCTTATTAATAACGTTAATGGACCCAAAAAAAATATTTATACTAGAATCTTTTATTATATAATCAGTATATAATAAAGATGTTTGATGATCTCCTGTAAAAGATATTGGTACTTGGAGAGTGGATATTAAAGACACATAAAATTTGATTACTCATTCTTTAATAAGATAAATAATATTGGGGGTGGTATTTTCACCTTTGGTGATAATGAAAAAGGAAAAAACATTTTCCATGGCCAGATTGGTAGCTCTGACTCAGATACTTTCTAAAGTTATTTTTATTGAAATATTAAGATACACTATACTTTGTATATTTCATTTATGTGATCATGGTTTTAATGGTAAATATTAAAATTATTCACCTAGAGTTTTCAATACTAAAACAGAGTTAGTATTTTTATGATTTTCAAAATGAAAATTTTTATGCTTTTGATATAGATTAATTGATTTATTAAAATATTTCTTGTTTTAGTTTATTTCACAATGAATCATAGCTTTTGAATATGAAATTATGGTAGTTCAATATACAGTAACATGAAATGATTAATTGAAAAGGATTATTAAAGAATATATATAAACATGAAATTCTAAATGGCAATGTATGTAATCCTTGTCAAAAGGGTAAACATCCTAAAATCTATTTCAATCCAAATAAAAAAAATTAACTTCTCAAACTCTCGAGTTGGTTCACATTGAATTGTTTGGACCATATAGTGTTTCATGTCAATGTGGCAAGAACTATGTCTATGTTCTTGTATATAACTGCTCTATATATACTTGGGCCTTCTTCTGGGATCACAAAACTAATTTTTTATCTTATTTCACCATGTATACTAGGACTATAGAAAATCATAGTGGTCTTAGAATTAAAACCCTAAGAAGTGATGATGACCATGAGTTTGGGAACCAAGATTTTGAATCTTTATTCTCAAAAAATGTATATAGTCAAAACTTATCTTTTCCAAGATCACCCCGGAAAAATAAAGTTGTAGAAAGAGGAAATATAAACCTGGTGTAAATTTATAAACCATGATTAGTGAGTATAACCTACAAATATACATTTGGGAAGAATCTATAAATACATCTTGCTATAAAATCAATTGAGTCTTGATTAGACCTATCTTTATGAGAACTCTTTATGAGTTGCGGAACAGAAGAAAACCCATGGTTAACTACTTCAATGTATTTTTTACAAAGTATATATTCTTAAAAATGAGTATAATTTTTGAAATTTTTCCTCCAAGAGTGATGAAGTAATATTCCTTGGTTATATAATTTTTATTAAATCGTATTGAGACTTCAATAAGAGGACCAAATGTGTAGATGAATTGGTACATGTGATGTTTGATGAGATATATCCACAAGAACCAATAACCTCTATAGAAAATCATGAAGATGATATGTCAAATCTGTACATAAATACTAATTCATCTAACCCTCATGTTAAGGAATCTATTAAAACATCATATTCTAAAAATGCCCGAGACTCTAGTCATGATGAACCCAAACATGTAGAAGAATCTAAAATCTCTAGATCTACTTTTTCTAGACCTGTTAGAACACTCAAAAACCATCATATAGATTCTATAATTGGGGATTTACATAAAGGAACCCAGGCTAGAGATTCTATTGTAAATCAGGTTGAAAATTAATCTTTCTTGTCAAATCTTGAACCTAATAACATCAATGATTCTATCAATGATTAATTTTGGCTGATGAATATACATGAAGTGGAGTGATTGACCTCTGAGTTGCGTCTCTTTCTCTCCTGTGGCGGCTAGGGTTTCTTCCCTGTATGCACGATCTTCCCCTCTTTGGCCATCTCGCCCTGGTTATTATTTGTTTAAATCATCTTCTCCCTGCGGTTTGGTTGGCTCGGCACGATTTTCTCGTTGTGTGTAGGGATCAGATGGTTTGGAGGTGATTTCATTTCATTGAGGTTGACGACGGATCTGGAGTGGCCTAGGGAGGGGGGGTTTTCAGTTTTTTTTTCTTCTTTTGCTTGCTTGTTTTTTGTGTTGATGATTTATTCTTAGGGGCATCTGCTCGAAGTTGTCAGTGCTAAGTTTATCTCTCCGTCATCTCATCCCTGTAGTGGAACTTCTTTGGATTCCTCGGGTGTTCTCAGCGGTGATTTTAGGATTCTTCCTCCTTGTTCTGGAAGAATGCTTCAGGCTTTGACTCTGCTGTTCTGATTCGCGGGATGTAAGACCAGTTTGTTCAATGGCATACTCTATGGATAATTCAAGGGTTTTCTCTCAGTTCTGAGTTGTTTCCCTATGGCGGTCTCTCAGCATGTGAAGGTCGTCACCTGATTTGCGGAAGCGGAGTTCTCTGAGGGTCTGCGAGGGTTTTTCTTTGGTGGTTGGGGTGGCTGAAGTGGGGTTTTCTTGGTTTATTTTCAATAATATGTTTGATTCCTACTATGGAAATGGTGATTTTTGTGCTGGTGGTTATTGGTGGTGGAAACAGAGAGGAACTCCAGTGAATGTGGGGTGCGGTCGACGGTTTGACGCTGATGGTAGAGACAGGGAAGCAGTTCGAGGAAGACTGTTTGGGCTCCGATGTTCCGATTAGGTTTGTGATGACAGTGGCTGGTCCAGAGTATCACCGGCGGCAAGATGTTGAATTTCGCATCGAAGGGTGGCACATGGTGATGTTTCTCGAATTGAGGTGTGGACTGTTGGTTGGTGCGCAGTCAGATGAGTGGACAAGTGATGGTGCGCAGCTTGAGGCCCTACTTTGAGCTTTTGAAATTTAAAATTTGAATGTTTGGATACTTTTGTGGTGTTTTGGATGCAGCTGTATCGGGTACTGGAAAACCTTAAACTAGCCATTAAAAATCCAAAAAAAATTGATTAGAGTGAATATACATGAAGTGTTAAATCAGTTTGAAAGAAATAATTTCTAGAAAATCGATGATAAACTAAAATAAACCTTGAATATAGGAACAAAATGGGTGTTTAGGAATAATGTAGATGAATCATATACTGTAATTTGAGACAATTCTAGATTGGTTATATAAGGTTATTTTCATGATGATTGTATTGTTTATGAGGAAACCTTCTTACCAGTAGCTAGACATTAGTCCATTATAATCCTTATTGCCTTTGTAGAAAATCTTGATTTCAAACGTAATCAAATGGATGTCAAGAGTTCATTCTTAGATGGTTATATAATTGATGATTTTTTTTTAAAACACCCATAGTTTTAGAAATCCACATATTCCAAATTATGGTTATAAATCAACTAAATCTTATTATAGTTTAAAACTATCTCCAAGATCTTTTTAGTATAGGCTCATCACTTTTCTTATTTATAAAAGTTTTACAAATGGTATTGTGGATCCTACCCTTTTTATAAAATGAATTTCCAAATATGTTTTAGTTGTTCAAATTTTTGTAGATGATATTATTTGTGGATATTCTAAAAGATCATTATGTTTTTATTTTTCAATGATGATCCAAAGAAAGTCATAGGTAATTTTGATGATCCCAGGAATGTCTTAGTTTTTCAAAGTTATTTATTGGATATAAAATATTTCAAAATAAAGAAGTTATTTTTTGTATCAAAGTAAATATACAAAGGATCTTTTAAAAAGATATATATTTGAATGATCTAAGAATAATGACACTCTAATGAGTATGAATTGTATTTTGGACCATGATGATGATGGTAAATCTATTGATCAAACCACTTACAATGAAATTATTGGGAGATTAGTCTACTTAACTTCTAGTAGTCTAGATATTAGGATTAGTGTGTGCATGAATAAATGTTTTCAAAAAAACACAATAGAATAAAATTTTAATGATATCAAAATTATTTTTAAATACCTCAAATATAGATCCAATTTTAGTACTGTTCCACCCAAGAGGAATTTTTTTGAATTAGTGATTTATTCAGATGAAATAATTGGTGGTTTTAAGTTAGATAGAAAGAGAACCTATTGAATAAGTCACATTTTGGGAAAGTCTCTAATTTCTTGGTTTAGTGAGAAATAAAATTCAGTGTCATTATCTACTTCCAAATATGGACACAGAGCTTCTGGTAGTTTTTGTGCACTAATTTTGGGTATTAAACACACATTACTAGATTATGGATATAAATTAAGACATGTCCCAATAAATTGGGATAACATAAGTTCAATAAATATTTCTATGAATCTTTTTTTCACATTCAAGGAAAAAACACATTGATATAAGACATCACTTGTGTATAGACCATTGTAAAAAATAGATACTACTTTATAGTTCATTATCACAGATCATCAACATGCTAACATTTTCACTAAGATATTTAACACTAATAGAATGAACTACATCAAAATTTATTTAGGAATGATCAATCAATAGGACCATATTTGTTATTACTTTAATAATTTTAAGTTAAATTTTCATACCAACACTGAAAGTATGAAGCTGACTATGTCATGCTGACAAAGTTATAAAGCATACACCAATGAATTTTTCATGCTGACACAGTTGTGATGTAAAGACTAACGAATTTTTCATGCTGAAACAGATTAGTGTTATAAAAAATCTATCTTTACAACACTGGTTACTTTTTGTTCTATATTTTTTTTGTTTTTTTTACCAAAATGATGTTTTTTTATTTATTTTGTTAAACCTGGTTCACATTTTTTCAATTTCATATTTGCTAAATGATATAAATTTCAGTCAATTCACTCTATGCTTACACCCTCACCCTAACTAGACCATTTATCTCTCTCTACCCCTGACATTTCACCATCTTACCATCAAGAAAAACTATAGAAAGGGCATGTGCGAAGTGATCTCTTGAAGGTGGTTTAGGAAATGAGTCTCATGTAGCTGTGAAATAGAAAGTGGAATCATGAAAATCTAATGGACATGTGAATAATAATCTGGAAAACTATTTAGTGACTCCAGAAAAGTAGGTTCATATAGAATGGTTATTGGAAAGAAATTCCTTATCGTTTAGTGTGTTATAAGATTTGGGATGGATTGAGAGGTTATCAGATAATGAATGACCTTTCTACCTGAGTCTAGTTAACTAAATTTATATGAATGTTGATTTTATTATAGATGCTAGTAATTTTTTCTAGATTAAGTCCATGGTGAAGGGAAAACATATATCCTTTTCATCTAGACTATGGGACGAATGTCTTATGATACACCATGAGGGTGTGTTTGGATGATTAGCATGGTAGTTCTCCACCTGAGATTGAATTTGTATTCATTGAGACAGCTCTAAACGAGCTTACTAATAATGAAATGCACAGGTGTCCCATTGCTATAGATATAGTTTGGGAGTATATAATTATATTCATGTTTATATACCATCATATCTATCCAAGGAAAGGGGAATTTGCATCATTAAAGTATAAGGATGTCTATTTGATTTGTCTACTGATAAATGGGGTTAAGTTAAATCTATGTAGATAAATTTCTTTACACATAAATGAAATGATCAATCATTCTTGAAAAAACAATTCCCTATTTAATCTAATATTAGCCTCAACCATGTTGAATGAAAATGGGTCTGTTAGTGAAGGAGATGAAGTTGTTTCGGATTGTAGTGGGATCTGACTAACAAAGATATCTATAAATTCATGAAGATCAATTAGAAACCATGGAAGAAAAAATTGGATGGGAATTAAGATAATATTTTTGATTGGTTTAATCTTGTGGACCATCCATATTGGCCAATGAATATATATGATCAGGTTCTTGGACTAGATGAGGAAGTTGTTTAATCTTCAGATGAGGAAGAATAACCTGCCAAACTAGTCAAAAATCAAGGTTCACCTATCGATGATAGGAGTGATCCTGACACCAATAATACTCACACATGTATTTATTTTCAACCTCCATGTCCACTACTTTATTTACCCTCAGATGAAACCACTCTTGGACCTAATGGACATGAGGAAATAGAATTCTTAGGCATTGTAGAGTATGTTAACAAGTTTGGAAGCTCTAATAATGAATCATAAGTAGAAGAAGATGATGATAGAGAAGGAGAAGAATCTATAAGTGGTAGTGGTAGAGGTTATAGTAGTGAAGAGGATGAATGTGAATAAGATGTTTATATAAATAGAAGTAATGAGTATGTATCTTGACATGATGATGAAGATGATGATGGACATGGTGAATGTAGTGAATGTTATGGTGACCATAATGGGGATGATAGTGGTGGAGATATAGATATGGATGATGTTTTGGTTCAGATAATTGTTGTAGAACCTTATATATTTTTTGTAAAAGAAAGTGGAAATGATGAAGTTCATGATGATGGGGAAGTTCATGTGATCCTTACACATCAGTTAGTGTTTGAGAGAAGTAGACCTTGTGTTGAAGGTGAGAAACTAGCAATGAGAGCACTGAATGAGGGGGAACCTCACAAAAGGGGAGATCAAGCTGAGGGGGAGCATCCAGATGGGAGAGTGAGACAGGAAACTCTCACCCCTTTGGATAATGATGATATGTATAAACAGACAAGGAATACTAGGTGTGTTTAATATGGCTTTGACTATGAAGACTCAAATGATGAGGTGTTTGTACTTATTTCCAATGAATTAGTATCTAATACTCTTCACAATGACTATATCACTGATTCATAATTTTAAAGGTTTAAGGATGAAAGATATTCATCTACGAGTGTATCAGTTCAATCTCAAATGGAACACGAGATTCAATAATATAGAATGGAAAACACTCATTAAAGTAATTAATTACACATTTTCAAATCTTCAATTGAATAGATGAAACAACCTGTTCAAGTTACTCATGCTCCAGTTTAGGTAGTTGGTGTTACTGACCCTGATTCAGTCAAAATTTGAGAAGAGTTCATAATATAAATTCACCCAAAACTAATCACAACAGTGAAAACAATTGTTGCAAACACCACCAATATGAGAAAATAAAGGACTAGGAATGTCTCTTTAATAAATAATATGACCTTTGAGTATAAAGGTTTTCTGGAGACAATTATTAATGCTTTGATGACTATTACCTTAGATACTAATATTCATTAAACCTCTAGTTAGTCATCTAAGACCTTTGGCATTGATACAGTTACGAATGTTGTTAAGAGATTAAAGCCATGTTTCATTCCTCTATTTTCAAAATTATTTCTAAAAATTTATCATATCACTGATCTTGTGCATGATAAGGTCATATTATATACCAAATAAGAATCTTCCACTTAGGAAGATCTTACAAAGAGGATTAATTCATATTTACCCCAATCATTAGTTGACAAGTAACATTAAGTATTGGGCTGAGAATTTTAAACTAACCCTAGTTACAAGAGACATCAATGAAAAAGATAAGAAATTAAATGACATCACATCTCTTTATGAAATATTCAAGGATAATAATTATCACATTGATAAATCAATGAAGTATGGTGGTGAAATCATTGAGGATTTCATAAATCTATTGAATCAATAACATCATGTGCAATATGAAGTAGTTTTGGTGTTTTCTGTTGTGCTTATTGGCCTTACTGGATCAATTTCTTCACCTTAGACAATATTTTCTGAGGATTCAACACAGATTTGGATCGTGATCTAAGATCATATCTAACCTCTGGTTTTGTAAAATGAAAAACACTGTCTGAAACCTAATCTTCCTAAAGGAGTGATCATACTTCCTCTTAATATTTATTCAGACCCTCCTATTTCTCAACCACCACCCACTGGACCTTCTATTGACCCCTATGATAAAGGGATGGAACCTCTTGATCCTAAAAAGTATCATGGATACCCATATGATAGGGATTATTGTTTGTCTTTTGTTTTCCTCATCTAGAAATTTGTAATAAATTGTACATCATTGATTAATGGTATTGAAGGCTCTTTTCTTTCATCAATTTCTATTCTATCTGTTATTCTCCTATAAATATTATTTCATTGATACCTATTTCTTTCATGATTATTCATCTGATTCAATTTCTTTATTTATTTTATCCTTTGAAAACCCATTATCTATTTGATAATCCCAAAATGGGGACAACATTTTGGAATTATCCAAATTTATTTTACCTTTGATACCTCTATTATGTATTTTTTTCCTTACCTCTGATTATATATTATAATAAATGAATTAGTCATTGATACAATTATTTTTGTATCCTTTGATATCATCACTATTTATTTTACCCATGAACCTTATCTATATATTGAGAAAATTATTCAACAATGGGAGATGATATGTATAATGATTATATACCACATGAAATTATTGTACTTTATAATTTTGAGATTTGAAATCAACCAAAAGGGGGAGATGTTGGCCCAGATGAGACTTTTATACACTCTCTCTAGTATTAATGGTTTCAATAATCACCAATCATGTCAAATACTATTAGTCATGTATAATCATTTCAATCATGTATATTCATGTTTCACTATTTTTAATTATAATTATATATGATCACATATAAATTTAACACATTTTTATAAAAATTTTGTTCTAAGGCAATCAATGAAGAAATATTTTCTATCTGTGACATATTAAAACTAACATAAGTGATGAGACACTGATAGTTCAACTGAGTCACCGATAGAAGAAAATGAATTACAGATAGTTGACTCACCGACAATACAATTGATAGACCGACATATCAACTCTCTAACTAATTGTTCAAACAATACACCAGCAATGAAATTGTCTTATCGACACATGGAATTTCTGACACATGGACTTCCCAACAGAAGGAGTTACTAACATAGGGACTTATAGTATCAAGTACTTACTGATGCAAGTAATTACCAACACAAGTACCTACTGATTCATGGTGCAACCAACGCATGGTCTTACCAATTCAATGAGTCACCAATGCAAAGATTCGCCAAAAAAGGACTCACCAATAGACTATTTAAATTACCTTTTAATTAATAATACTACTAATATTTATATTTTGAGTGAATTAATTGGACTGTTAAATTTAATGAATTTTGATGAAATATTTAATGACGATGTTATAAGTACAAGGTATAAAATATATATCAAAACATTTACATTTTAAGTCTACAAGAATATAAAAGAAAAGGACTCGAGATTCTTGAAAAATAATACAAATGAATATAAAAAAATAGAGTAGCACATGATAGATATAAAAATTGATATGAATAGACATAGTAGGAGACCCATACGATCAATATATAGAAAAGAAGAACACATGAGAAACTCATCATTCCCGCATGTTGTGAATCATAGAACTATTTTCACCAATGTTTCGACATCACTGCATCATTCAAATGAACCCGATGAGATCAACATCTAATTTTCTATATGATAGAACACAATGCTCTCTAACACTCTATTTTAGTGTCTATTTCTAGAAGAGTACACTGGATTCAACTTTTATTCTTCATAGATTCCATAGATGAACAACATAAAACACAGATAACCTTCGAAAGCCTATATAATCATTATTTCTCTATTGTGTTTTATTTTATTACTTTTTTGAGAAATTTTTGCACATTTCGTTGAAACACAAATTATCTCTGGCACTGAACTAGAAGATACTATATATCCTCACACATCTTTATTTTTTACAATTCTTTAACCCATGTAGAACTTTGGTAGAGGTCATGTGTGACCTGGCAATATTTTTTCCCACATAGAACTATAGCAGAGGTCATGTGGCTTGGACAGTTGTAAACTATTCTATAATCCCTGATCTACGGTGTGGATCAAAACAATTTATCTATATATATTTCTCGGTTTTATGTGATTACTATATTGAAAGAAAAATTTATCTACATGAGAATAATTCTCTTGGTTTATATCCACAGTGTTTTCAAATTTAGTTTTATCTATTTTTACTTCTATTTCAAAAATCTGAATTTTACATTAACAATTATTCTTGGCTACTGTTTATTAATGTTTGGAATTATTATATTAATTTAAAAAGTTGAATCATTATCTCATATTGATACGACTTAGAAATAATCAGTTTTATGAGAAATTACATGAACAATCATACTATGAAAAATTCACTACATTGATTAACTGGCCAATTTTGTTTTCAATTGGGGGAATATTTGAAATAAAAGTTTTAACAACATTTTTTATAGGGACTCAATTCACACACCCCATGAGTGTCCCACTTTAACAAAAGTTAAAAAGTGTACTGAAATGGTAATTCATCCCACTATTACCCATTTAATATCATGTATCTATAACATTATTGGCAGGTCTATGAAAAAATCTATCTCAACATCCATAGAGGTATATGAGTAGATTGTATCCTACCAACATGAATTTGATACTCTGATTTTACATTTTTCAAATTTAGGAATTTTGTCACAAAATATTCAATAGATTATTTTAAACTTCCCCATAAGAAGGTTTATTTAATTTCCTTCTATATTTGAGAAAAAACTAGATGAATATCTTATTTTAAAAGGGTGGTAAAACAAAAGGATAAAGTCTTGAAGAGACTAGGGAACAACATTTCGATTTTGAAATCATTACAATGAGTTTACATTTTCTTCCTAGTCAATAGAAATATCCCTAAAATTTATGTTTGACATAATGGTGATAAAATAATAATTTTTTATCTAAGATTATTTTACCAGCATTATTATGTCCTAAAAAATCATACTAGTATCAAAAAATGCATTTACACATTATGAAGTACAATCTAAATGAATATCAACAATAATGATCATCAACATCCATAGGTCAAGAGATTCTCAGACCACTTTGTTGTATGATTGATGAATGAAACATCTTATATAAAATTCCATTTATTGGGTGAGTTTTCCATGTCAAAATAAAACATTTACAGGTTATCCATGCATCTCAATTTCACAAAGATCATGTATTAGTGAGAAAATATGCACATAAAACTCTTTGATTCATATATAACTATGAACATTTAACCAAATAGGTAATTTTTTACTATTATTAAGGCATGAAAACACATATCTAATTCCATTTCATGCATAGGATAATTTTTCTCGTGCATTAAAAAGAACATTGAAACATAGGCCAAAATATATTATCACCTCATGAGAAAATAACCAATAGTAGATCAAGATGCCTCATAATATTCCATGTAACTATTAATTAGTTCTAGAAATATTATGAAGGGTTTTGAGGTGAGAATATTTTCATATCCCCCATATACTTTTTGACATTCATCATTTCATATGAATGAAAGACCTTTCATTTTCTATTTATTCATTAGGGATTAAATTCATGAGAAATATATAATAATGTGGTGTTAATAGACATTTAATACTATGAAACTATAAAACTACAAAAAAATTGTTCATTTCTAAGAGACTGCTGCATATATCTCTCGATGGTCAAAAAATATTTCTTCTTTTTAAATGACATGACTGTGGAAATAGAATTATAAGATATATAAATTAATCATGGAAAACCAAGTATACAACTATTGTTCCCACAACATACTCGGTAAAATTTCGAAGATATCATCATGGTCATTTCCCATTCAATCAAAACCCAGAATACCATAAAAAAGTACACAATAAAAAAATCATGTTAACTATGTAATATATGGTTTATTAAATAAATAAAAAATAATTTGGCACTAAAATGGACCAAAAGGAATGATGACTATTTCTGCTGGAATTGGGGATGACCTCGTTAATTTAAGGTTCAAACATTCCAATCAGTATCTAACGGGTTTGTTCGTAGAACTGGAAACATCCAATAATTCGATATCCATTTTGACCTACTTTCCAAAGGCAGGTGCTCATTAGTTATGGACCGGTGAGACTTAAGAATTTTCATTGGTCGAGAGGATGGGAGGTTAGACTCATCACACCTTTTTAAAGGGAATTATTGTATACTTCGGGACTATATTTATATATTTAAGTTATGTTCATGAATCCTTATTACACTACCAAGTATGAAAATAAGCTCTCCTTTAGATCTGACAATCAATGATTGATATGTAAGAAATTTAGAGAATATTTTATATTTATTCAAGGTTCTTCATTCATAGAGATTAATCTGTATTTGTTATAGATTCTTAGTAAATGGTATCCTTCAATACATTATATAAAATTCTCTTGGTCATTATGATGACCATACCGGTTTTAAAGTAACTCATTGGGGCACTTGAAGTTTATTTTCATTCATAAGGACATGGATTATTTCAGAGTTGTGATCGTACCCGCAGATGGGCTACCTATGTATCCTTTGTTTAGAAAAGGAATCAGAACCCACATAAATAGAATAAGGGAGTATGATGTTTATGCATGATTGATGGCTCAAATAAAGATGTCATAATTAATTTGACACCTTAATCTCACGTGAGTCATGCTCGGTGTGAGAAACAAGAGGTATTGGTAAAACCAAACAATTGTGCCATGAAAGACGCAATTATGTGGGGATTATGTATGTATGACTGCCCAATTTTTGATGAAGATTAGGATTTACTTTAGGGAAGAAACCCATGAACAAGGTCCATAAAGTTATATGTAATTTATGGAGATTTTGGATACTCTAACATGGGGCTTAATTCTGAGGAAGATGCTCAAGTTAGGAGGGGACTTATGGTTTGGTTTTATTCCTGAAAAGGAAATCCAAATCAAAAGTAAAATTAAGACTGGTTGAGAGAAATTATGACTGGGGATTATTCCTAAGAAGGAGGCCCAGGTTAAAGGATTTGAGAACTGGGGCTTACTCCTAAAGAGGAGGTCCAGGTTAAGAGAACTATGGTTGGGGCTTACTCCTGAGGAGGATGCCCAGATTTTGGGAACTTTGAGACTGGGGCTTACTTCTGAAAAGGAATCCTAGATCTGGAAAATTATGAATGGGGATTACTCCTAAGGAGGATGCCCAGGTTAGGGGACTTGGGGCTTATTCCTAAGGATGATTCCCATATTAAAGATTCTCTCATCTTAAAGGATGAGGTTGAATAAATGAAATCTCTGAACTTTATGATATAAGGATATGTAAATCACTAGGTTTTGAGTGATGTTCCACAGAATTTCTTTCGGATAAGGAAGCCAACAAGTAAATCATTCCATTAAATGGATTTTAAGAGAGTTATAAAGGCTTAATCTTGAAGAGGATAGGTGGATAAGCATAAGAGAGATGAAATAGGCAAGAGGGGCACCCAAAAAAAGGTGGCGCGCAAGTCATTGTTGGGAACGCAAGTCCTATGTGGGTGAGCAAGTCCTGGTCGCGCAAGTATACTTTCATGACACATGGGTACTTGCGCGATGGTTAACCCTTAGGGTAAAACTTGGGCGAGACTTGACTCAATCCCTTAGTACTATCTCTAGAGGTTTCCAGAAGAGGGACGCGCAATTTCTGTTGAAGGGGAAAGGCAGCGCGCAAGTGTGGACATTTCCCTTAAGGGATGGCCACTTAGGCGCACAAGTGTTGATGAGTTTCAACACTTAGGCCTCCCCCCACTTTAGATCTTTCGTTATAGGTAAGAAATTATCTTAGATGTGTTTGGAAGTTTTGAGAAGAGACTAGGGCGCCGGGAGGTCAAATCTGTGTTTATGGAATTTTTTGTCCCTAAAATTGGGGGGCCACAAGGGTTGTTGATGAGTTTCAACACTTAGGCCTCCCCCCCCCTCTTTAGATCTTCCGTTCTAGGTAAGAAATTATCTTAGATGTGTTCGGAAGCTTTGAGAAGAGACTAGGGCGCCGGGAGCTCAAATCTGAGTTTCTAGAATTTTCTGTCCCCGAAATTGGGGGCCCATAAGGGGTATTTATAGCTGGGATGAACCTGGGTGAAAATTCAATGAGGGCACGCAAGTCACCTGCACGACCATTGGGTGGCACGCAAGTGTACTTGCACGACAATGGTGGAACTTGCGCAACCCAAGTGAATTTGAATATTCATCGTGCATTTGTCAATTTTCTAATGTTTCTTCAAAGGATGAATCACTTTGGACTTAGGTATTTCCCTTTTTCAGTCCTTTAAGCTCTATGACAGAAAGGAGCGTCAACAATGACATATTCTTATTGGTTATAGTCACTCATAAATTTCATTGGTGTATCCCCTATTTTGACCCTATAATGATGATATCTTGAACATAGAAAAACTTAAGAGAATCACGTTTTCCCCATTAATTTATCAAATTGATAATCTATAAAAGGAATATGATACAATGTTTTAATCATTTATTCAATTATATTATGATTATCAACATAAAACCAGAGAGTACTATCTAACTGCTTTGTGAATTGAGGCAGTTCATACAATGGAATGTAATAGGTCTGATAAACCATTTTTCATTTTAATCATTTAACTAAGCCTTTAATACTCATGACTTAGTTGGAATAATTCTATAATATTGTACTAAAATATGTAAATTTCTTGTGAGTAGGATTCCATTGAATTTTATTTTCTTTTTGGGTGGTAACCTTGAGAAATCATTTGGAAACACATTTGGGTATCACTGCAATATTTTTGGAAGAATACTATCACCTACATTATATGTAAAGCTCACAGACATTTCTACATATAGAATAGATATTGTTCCACTAACCACAAATAAAGATCCATATATACATTAATTTATATCATAATCCCCAATAAAATGTGGAAGGAAAACATTGAGGAAGGTAAACATTTCATTCTTTTCAATAAAATTGAAATGGGACTGAATTAGCACATTACAGTAAAAAAAATCATTATAAAAGACCATAAAATCTCATAAAATATTCACTACATCAATAGAAATAGGAATAATTGTCTATTCAAACCCCCTACACTCTGATTATCGAAGAGGTTTCTTGCTACTCATGATAGAAGACATAACATACATGTGTAGTCCAAATTATTTATCCAAAATATAAGAAAAGAAATGATAAGATGTGGTAGAATAAAATAAGATTTCAAAAAGAGTGGAATTTAGAATAATGGTACCTAAACCTTATAAGGACCTAGTTTCCCAGTAAAAATATAAGGTTCTTATCAATAAATATTTTTTTTATCTTCCATCGGAATGTTTATGATTCTATGATGATGTATCTATTAAAAAAATGAGTTCTCTAGATATTTTCTTATTCACCTACTTCTAAACATGAACTCGTCAAATGGTACAGGTCCATAAAATTATATAATAGTTGAGGTTTAATCCAACAAGTTCTTCCTATTGATCATATAATTTTATGATAGTACATCATGATATTTCTTTTCATATAGTAGTTAATGTAATTCTTAGTTAGTGTAGTGATTGTTTTCTTTCTATTACAAAAAATTCCCTATTAGATAAAGCATACATTTATTTTGGATATTCCAGTTATTTTAACTTATTTTCATGTTTGATTGTTAGGTGTTCCACCTCTATGAAAATATATCTCTCTCCTCCTCTTATTTCCAACTCTAATATTCCCACCTTATCCTATAATTATAAACAAGCTACCTTCCAAATGATTCCTAGAAATATATCCTTATACTACTATAGACCTCTTTACCATCTTTAGGAAATCCATAATACAGAGGGACACCATCTCAGATAGACTCTCTAGTAATAATATCAACTAAAATATACAAGTATACAAGGAATATTAATGAGAATCATATAGATTGAAAAATGGCATGTTGATAAACATGTCTTAATATTCTATGAAATCTATTTTTGCATTCTTTATGCATAAAAAGTCTATTGTTCTATCTAATTTGATTGTATAGGGATAAAAATATTTATTAAAAAACTACTAAAAATCCTCCCACATATTAAATTGCTTGTATTTATACTAGATATATAAATACCAATGTTGGATTCTGAGAGCTTAAAACATATATGTTTCTAACATAATCATCAACTCATATAGTGTGATACGAAAATCCATGATTCTAGTCATTTGTTTGGTCCACTCTTCCACTTTTTTAGTTTCATAATATCTTCAAAACACACTAAGATTATATTTCTGAAACTATACCAAATGATCTATTTTTGGTGGTTCATCATATCAATTTACAGTATAAACATATTGAAACACCTTCAAAATACTATGTACAAGTAGTTGTTTAACCTGTAGGTCAGGTGAAAAACATTTTTATCACCATCGTCATGCTAATTTCTCTGGAATCTTCATATATCCATTTTCAATAAAAATTCCTATAAAACATTTATATCATTTATATCTAATATATTAATGCATGAATAAATAATTTAATATTATAATCAATTATAACTAACCTGATAAAAAACAAGTGAATCTATCATTTCATGAATACCCATTTAAACCATTTTAAAAAATCATTCAAAAATAAAATGAAAAATGGAGTCCAAGTGATAAGTATCACTGCTAATGAACAATATGAAATACTCATCAGTTATACCCACAATAGTGATATGAGAACTATAGAAGTACCTTAGAACCCTTATAAACTAGAAACACTAGTAACTCAAAGTTCAGTATAAATAGGTTAGCTACATTATTTATGATATAAATTTCCATTTCTAAGAGTCATACCTATATGCTACCAACCCAACTCATGGATTGAAAAAAATAGATACCATTTGTATCATCCCACCCATACTAATTAACTTGAGAGGATGCAACATACTACCAAATGTAAGTGACATAACTAAAAAAGTAATGTCTATTAAAAATTAATAAGTTATTAAGAAAACAATGTGGGTGGTTTTACCTAAGAACCCATAAAACCTGAAAATAGAAATGATATATCAAAGAAAAACTAAATTTTTCACAAATGATCAACCACAAAACTCAAAAAAATAACAATACATAATAATATAAAATTATAGTGGAAAATAAATCAAGATGGAAGGCTAAGAGTTCATATAAAAAAGCATTGGCACTAAAGAATAAACATCACATACCATGATGTAGATACTAACTTACTTCAACTATAACAACAATGCCATGATGTAAAGGAATGCCACATGAGAGGAAGGAAATATTACATTTACTTATATATCTATAGAAAATATCCACAGATGCACAAAATATCCAAATAATTTGGTTAGTTTATCACATTATAGGATTTTCCCAAATACATCCTATAAAGTTCTATTAGGAAAAAATGTTTTGGAACATTTTATAAAATATGAGATAAATAGATAATGTGTTTCTATCCTAGCGATAGTAGTTCTATAGAAAAAATTAATTAAAATCATTTAATCCATTTATTTTAGCCTATATTAAATATCACACCACGAACACAAATGATTCATGAATCCATGAAAATAAAATACTCGATAGTGATGAGTAATACATAAACCAAATCAACTATAATTTAACTCATTTGATGGTAGTACATCTTTACATAATTGATTCATACAATCACTTAACAATGGTACTTTTTATTATTTGTTCCACATGATCAAGAAGTCACACAAAAACATTTCTTTTAAATTTACAATAAAATATTTACTTAAAATGAAATACCATCATGAAAAAAAAATCTTTTGGAATCACATCAAACATGGGGTTTCCAACTCAATTTGATATGCAAATTCAAACTAATTGGGAGAATAATTTATCAAAGATCAATTCAACTAGTTTTAAAATCATAATTTGAGATATTTCAAAATAAATTGATTATATATTAAAAAATATCTTACTACAATGGTCCATCCTCTATTTATTGTTCATATATCAAAATTCATGAAGATCAAATCACCAAAAAGATAAATCTATGGGTTTGAACATCCACACTGATCTACAATCCATGTGAAAAAACAAAGGGATATCTAAGATGAGGAAAAAAGTTGATACCCTAACATTTTATTTAAAAAATAAACACCCAATTATTTCTCAATAGTAATGATAATGCATCAAATATCATATAATATCAACTAGTTATGCAATGGATGTCGAGAGGAAAGAGAAGGAAACCAAATGAAGAAAATAAAATTACACACAAATAAAAATTATATAGGCTCGACACATTCACATCATGATATGGTTTCACCTCATAACTTACTCTATATCCCACTAGTTCTAGTCACATTAGTTTATATTAAATTATAAGCACATTTAATAATTTTAATGGTTTTCATATCCTGGTCATTCCATGTTAAAAAATTAATTATTTCAAATGTTTATTATTTTTTATCCCAAACATTAATGACATGAAACCCTTTCATGATACGAATGTTTCCTATATAAAGTTATAGCATCTAGACTTTAGATCATACCCAATTATACATCCATTTAATTATATCATTATTCAATGAATAAAATAATGTTCATAAAATGATGGCATACCTTATACAGACGATTCTAAATGTAGAAACGATTTTATAAGGATTTCCATTAAATATTCTCTAGGTTGAAACATACTACAATTTTTATGGAACCCTAGAAATTTACCGTGGTATGTGTGAAGTAATTGATATTTTTATATGGGTTCATATGGAAATAATTCATTCCATTATGTTTCCCCCTTATTTTACCATGGACTGAGTGTTGGTTTGATATTCTTAAGGTGATCATATGTTATGAAGGGATTGTGGGTTATGATTTTTAAAATACATTAGTTATAACATGTTTCTATTTTATTGTTCATTATATTATTTTATCATAATGTTATTGTTGTGTCTTTTCATGGTATGTTTTATTTTAATGTTTTTATTTTTATATTTAAAATTGGATTGAGGTTTTTTATTTGGGTTTTTTATGTTTTTTTGGTTTTATTAAAACTATTAACAAGATATTTTGTGGATGAAAATTTATATGAAAACTATTATGGATTATTAGTAAGTTTAATATGTTTAGTAAATGATATTATGTCATTGTAATCAATACCACTTGGTTATATTTGATTCCATGGTACTTGTTTCTATCATGGAGTGATCACAAAATCACCTAGAGTGTTGTAACAGAATAAATTAGGTGATATGTAAGGTTTTCCTTGGATGTTTTTTAATAAAATGGAATATAATGCATCTTATTATTTAATACATTATAGTAGAGATATGATAGGATAATTATACCATAGGACGAAGGACATGGGTATGTGAATGATCAACACCTTTCATTACTGTACTTGAATTTCCATGGGTGTTCACTATGTGAGTCTTGAATTTGATATTTTTTATTAATTATAATACATTTTGATATAAATTTAGTGATATATGTGTATTGTTTTATGTTTTTTATTTTATTTAGTGGAAATAAGAGAAGAACTATGGGTTCTTTGTGGGTGCACAATCTTAAAAATCATGTGCAGACAATGCATATGGTTCTAGAAAACATTCCCTAATTATCTAATGATTGGTGCAAGGCATTCCAAGATATTCATACAAACCATGAATGGTAATGGAAAAGTCTTTTTTCTAATTTGAAAACATATAATTTATAAATTGTGTATAATTTGTTTCACATATAACTGAGATGAATCAAAGGGGGATTCATGATGTTTTTATGAAATTTGGTGTGAATATGTTTGATTATTAGTGTAATGATTCTAAGTAGTGTACCCTAATGAGTGTTATATGAAATAATTCACATTAAATTATGGTATTTTATAAAAACGTCATTTAAATGAGATAAGATTATTTGTTTATGATTGATCTAAAAAAAATTGAATCCCTTGAATTTTTAAATTATATGATCTTTTATTCAGAAATAAATTGTCAATGGGAATATTTTGTGTTTTCATAAAAATCATACAGTGTTTTTAAGATTTGTTTGATTGTCTTGTGAATTTGAGCTTATAATTCATAAATAACCACCTATATAGAACATTAATGTTTTAATTTTAGTGTGTGTATTTAAAAATATTATTTATTTTTAAAATCAATTCAATAAATTTATTAATTATTATTAGGTGATTCTAAATTATTTCTCTTTTTATAAAATGAACGTTTTGGTTATTGTAAAATGTTTAATTCCAAAAGGGGATGTTTTACGGTGTAAATTAAAATTTTCAATTTGGGTTAATCTTTGGGTCATATTTCAATTTATGGAATTTGAAATATTTATATATTTCAACTAGGTTTCAAATATTAAGTTATTCTAAATATCAATCATATAAAAGTGTTAGTAAATAATATAAATTTAATCTCTTGGTATGTTTCTCAGAGTAGTATCCATCAATGTTCATATTTGACCTCTATAAGAGACAAATCTATCTAAAATCCAAATCAATTGATGGATCCCAGTACTTCACTACTCTTTAACTACAAATTTTTTATTCAGTTATTTTTTTATTTCTCCAAGATTCATACATGGATGTATTGAATAAGGACACGCAAGATGAAATAAATTAGACATAGTCTAATTTCAACGATTTTTCTAATGTTCCATTTAAAATGTGTAAGATTGTTCTATTTTAAAACGGTAGAGTAATATCATCGTGAGTAGGAATATATTATTTATTTTATTTATCCATATAACACTTTTACCACCACTTGTATAAAGAAGAAATCACTAATGTGTTATTACTATATCAAATAGAATAACTCAAAAAATATCATTTTAGGGGATTAAATGATGTTTTGTTGGTGTTATAGGTATTTTAATTTTCCAAAAATCAATAAAATATAATTATCAATGGGAGAACTCGTCTCATAAGTTTAATCTTGGTAGAATTATATAATGGGTCATATGATTCATAATCTAGATGTGTTCTAGATCGTATTCAAGGAACAACCATATTCATATATCATTTTTTTTGTTATGTAGATGCTTGTATGTCTCATATCGTGAAAATGTGGTTTGTTTAGATTGTTTTACCCAATATCATTTTCATTTGAGATTTCAATCCTTTTTTTGCTTTTTTCATAGTGGTAGATCAATACTCAACATAGATCAAAATATAATACAAAAATTATATCATTACGTTTGTGCTAATTAATCATGGGAATACATTTTTGTTCAGGTGAGTTATTTTATTGAATGTGTAATGTCTTCTATTCTACCATATTAAGGTTAAATCATGAAAAATAAGGATACATTTGATTTTCTAGAACTACAGTGTTTATAAAATTAGCATACATAGGAATACAATTTATTAAACCATTATCATAGATGCATCCAATATGTGATTTGATATGAATAATTCATATAAATGGTCTAAAAATGAAATATATTATCACTTTTCTCATTCCAATATTTATTAGTAGTTTTAATTTGAAATATTTTATGTCTTTCCATTATATTAGACCTCCCTGTTTCTAAAAGTGGATAAATAGATCACTATTGAATGGGTCCATTTGAAGGAGACCCCCTCTAGGTTACTTTCATATCTGATCATTAGTTAGGCTATAGAGTGAAATTATAATATAATATTGGATTATAAATTCCACCAATTATCATGGATTTATCAATGAATAATTATAATCTAATTTTAATTTCATATTGGACTTCCTCTATTTTGATTAAGAAATTGATGAGTTATTATAAGAATGAGTACTATAATGGATAATTTCATTGGATTTTATTCTTTGGTTTCCTTTATTTTGATAGTATCATAGAGTGTTGACGCTCCTTTCCATCACAGAGTCCAATGAATGTAAAAGGGAGATACCTAAGCACAATTAGGGTCACCCTTTTAACAACATCAAAGATTGACAATGGCATGGATGAGGAACCTATTTGGGGGGAGTTGCACAAGTTTCTTGCATGCCGCGCAAGTCACTTGGGTGCCACCTATGGGTCGCTCAAGTCACATGTGCACCCTATTCTTTTTTTCACCCAAGGTTCTCAGTGGCCTATAAATACCCCCTATTGGCCCCCCATTTCGAGGATGAATTTTCCAAAACTCATATTCAAGCTTTGGTCGGCCAAGTCTTCGTCTGACATCTTCCAAACACTTCTAAGGTAATTATTTACCTATAATAAAAGCTCTAAATAGAAAAAATAAGTCCTATGTGTTAGAACCCATCAACACTTACGTGCCTAAGTGTTCACCCCTTAAAGGAAATGAAGACACTTGCACGCCGCCTTTCCCTCTCAAGGGAACTTGCACACCACCCTTCTAGAAGCCTCTATGGATGATATTAAGGGATTGAGTTCAATGTCTCCCAAGTATTACCCTATATATTTATTGTCACCCAAGGTGACTCATGCCGTTCTTGTCTACTTGCACGTTTAGGACTTGCACGCCAGATGGATACTTGTGCACCTTCTTCCTAGTCACCTTTTTTCCTCAAATCCACATCTCCTATTCAAGATATAGTTTTCAATACCCTCTACAAATCCATTTATGGCATGGTTCTTTTGTTGGATTCCTTATCTAAAAGGAATTCTGTGAGAACCTCTCCCAAAACCTTGTGACTTACAAGCATTATGTCACCATGGTTAGGGTATTTTTTATATAACTTCATCCTTTGAGATGTGAAGATATTTTGATTTGGGCCTCCTTCTCAGGAGTAATCCCCAGTCATAAGTTCCTTGTATCCTGGGCCTCCTTCTCAGGAGAAAGCCCCAAGTGACAAGTCCTATTAACTTTGTTCTCCTTCTCAGAGGTAAGACCCAATCATAGGTTCCTTTTAACATTGGCCTCCTTCTCAGGAGTAATCCCCAAGTTACAAGTCCTCTTAACTAGGGCCTCTTTCTCAAGAGTAAGCCCCCATCATATGTTCTTTTCTACCTGGTCCTCCTTCTCAGAAGTATTCCCCAAGTTACAAGTCCCCATAAAAAGTTCCTCCTTCTCAGGAGTAATCCTCAGTCAAAATTCCTTTTAACCTGGGCCTCCATTACAAGAGTAAGCCCCAAGTTACAAGTCTCTTTAACATGGGCCTCCTTCTAAGAAGTAGTTGTAGTCATAAATTTCTTTTGATTTCGGCCTCCTTCTCAGGAAAAATCCCTAATCATAAGTCCCTCTTACTTTGGTATTCCTTTTTCAAGAGAATGCCCCGGGTTAAAACTGAAAATCTATATAATGTACAAATTCCTTTATGTACCTTCCTACTAGGGCTTATTTCCTATGTCTTGATATTCATCTACTTGGTCTGTCATACATACATAATCCCCACATCATTTTTTGTTACTGCATCTTTCGTGGAACAATCATCTGGTTTACTAATACCTTTTGTTTCTCACAATGACCATGACTCACGTGATAATAAAGTGAAAAGGTAATCATGACATCTCTTTTGGGTCATTAACCATGCATAAGTATCATATCTCCTTTCCCGAACTACATGGACTTTGATCTCTGCCTTAAAAGTAGAGTACGTAGGAAGCCTTTATAAGGATCAAGCCCATCTTTCATTGAATATGTTTCATCCCATATGACGTTAAACTATATCTTTATTATTGAACTATATGGGTTCTAATTACTTTTTTCAATGAGGATGCATAGGTAGCCCATCTGCGGGTAGGATCCCAACTCTAAAATAATCATTTTCTTTCTAAAGGACAATAAACTTCAAGTGCCCCACTTAGTGGATTTAAAACTAGTATGGTCATCCCAATGAACATGAGATTTATATATAATGTATTGAAGGATACCATTTACTAAGAATCTCTAATACACATGTATGACTCTCTATCGACGAAGAACCTCAAATACATATAAAAGATTCTCTAAATTCCATACATATCAATCATTGATTGCTAAATGAAAAGAAAAACTCATTTTCATGCTTAGTGAATTAATATGTATTCATGAACATAACATAAATCTATAAGAGAGTCTCGGAGTGGGCAATAATTCCCCCCAAAAAGATGTGATGAGCCTGACCTCCCATCCTCTCGACCAACGCAAATTCTTAATCCTCATCGGTCCACAACTAATGAGCACCTACCTTTGGAAAGTAGGTCCAAATGTACATAGAATCATTCGGTGTTTTAGGTTCAACAAATAAACCCGTTAGAAACTGATTGGAAATTTTTAACCTTAAACAAAAAAGGTCATCCCCATTTCCAGAAGAAACAAAAAAATGGTGAACCCGATGTGAATCCTTAACCAAGTTTAAATGATGTTTTACATATTTGTTATGCCCTTATTAAATTCAATATGAGGGCCAAAAAAGAAATCAATAACATATGCGATCATCCAAAAGATGTAGTCTGGCCAGACTTAACTTGATTATGTCTGCTATATCAAACATGCACTCTTTTCCAAGATCTGTCTGCAACAGAGAATGGCTTCTTTAATGTTCACACATGTGAATGCCTCATCTGCTAATCCTACTGGATCCTCATCCGCACTGAGGAAGACATCACCTACTCAGCATATTCAATGTTGGGTCTCAAATAAATTAGTGAGAGAATATTGTTAACACGGTACCATCCCGACTCTCGAGTCCACTCAACAAGCCCTCCAAGTTAACAACTCACCCTGGTTGTCCGAACAACAATGACCAGTGGTCAAGAAGCAGGTGGTTCCAACCACTGTCTCCAACCATTTTAGGTCATTATCCCCAAAATGCAACAACCACTCCCTCCCATATTATAGGGAGGTGAATTAAGATGTCACTCAAGGCCTCAGTTCAAGAAGATATGAGTCCTTCCTGAGGACTCCCACCAAAAACCACCGCCATAATCATGCAGTAGTGCACCCTCAACATGATGATGGTATAGCCTCTAGGCTTTCGGATCATGTTCCTTAGACCCGAACATGCTATACGAACCTCCAGAGGTGAAATTAAACCAACAGAGAGAAGGATCTTACCTTTTCCCCCTCCGAAGAAGTCCATCAACCTAACTTGATGGAAATCAATGAGTGGGCATACACACCCGTCTATTCTCATACCACTGTCCAGCTAACTCTTCTGGAAGCAACCCACCAATCCCACAAAGAAATTCTGACGGTGTACTATAGGAAGGCACATACAACTGTTTTAAATTATTTAGTCAGTTAGTAGTCTCGTCTGACAGCACCCAAAGAAGCTCGCCGAGCAAATGTGGTGACCACCTGTATGTAGAAACATACACCTGTTTACAATAACCACTTCTATCAGCAGTCTCTTCTACCAGTATTGAAGGAAATCCATCAACCATACATAAGGGGGTATATCCATATGGCACGTACACCTGACAATGTTCATCAAGTATACCAACAATCTCATTTGGTAGCTTTCGGATATGTCAGTCAGAAAGATCCAATGACAAATTTAGAGTATACTCAACTCTCTGCCCCTATTCAAAAGTACTATCAATATCTGTTGACAAGAAAATGAGGACAGGAGTAGGCACATACACCTACTCCAAACACAGAATGGACTTATATTCCAGCTCCAGCAGCTAAAGTCACCCAGAACATTCTGACGATGGTGAAAGAGCAGAAGCAAATCCCTGCCCATATTCTGGATACCTGTCAGAATATTATAACAACTTCAGATACATCACAGGGAAAGAAAGAAAAATCTATCCCTATTAGTGGAGTGACTCATCAACATGTCAACTCAAAGCAGATACACACCTCTGTTCCAGTCCAATATGGTCATGGGGAAGACTTCTCCATGTCTTATGAACAATCAATTCGGGCACATACACCCGATTTAAACGGATATAATCTGCCTAACCTGACCATTTCTCTTGAGCAGGCACATACACTAGCCTATAATAACCACTTTCATCAACAACTGGTTTCCTAAGTGAGTATGAAGGAGTCCAGGAAAAAGTCCCATCTATCCTAGTTAAAAAATCAAGAACCAATCTGCTATAAGGCCTTGCTCAATGCTGGAGTTCATGAAGCCCTCAGACAATTATCTTTTACAGCTCAAGATTCTACTCTATCATTTACAAATTTCGGAAGTAACAACAATAATTTTGAGTGTCCTCATCAGACACTTCCTAATGAAGTATTTATTCAGGACAATTAGGTCAATCTTGAAGTATCATCTTCAGATGAGATCCACGATAACCCTCTACATGTCCAGAAGACCAAGGAGCAAACAGTTTCATCTTTTATTGTAACCAACCATGGTGGTCCTCCCCATGATGGTGAATTTACCTATGAAAGTACTCTCCACAGTAGTGATTTGCATTTCCTGGAAAATTCTTCAATGGATAGTTCAGTAATGATATTTCCCTTCTTATCATGAGGCACTTCCAAATGCAAAGCCAGTCATGTTTGATGCCTTACCGCTATCAGGTGAAATACTTCCTCAATCAGAAGATATCTTGAGGTGTAGGTCATTCTCTGAACCACCCCTGGGTTATTAATCTTCTAATTTGAAAAATTAATTCACTATTAATCTTGTCGAATCTGATGAAGCAACAAAGAAGTACCAGCTTTGGTCCAATCAGGTAGAAGAATCTTCATAAAATGACAAAGAGGAAGTGCTGAATATGAGATAACAACTGGCGAATGGTAAAATACCAGTTATGTTTTGGCCTTTGGCTGAATCTCAGTATGATATTCCAGAAACATTGATAGAAGATTTTATTCACGATATTTGTCTCAACATGTGGAAAAGTTTTGTTAGATAAAAGAGAAAATATTACCTCATGATGAATATCAAAATCGCGTTAAGGTAATAGAAGGGTTGCAATGACAAATTGACTTGGAATCTCTCTCAGTTTCCTAACATCCAAAGGTTGAAAAGTAGTAGATAACCCTTTAGCATGCATGCCTTGGCCCATTAAAAAGGTTGCACCAGATAATTACTAATGCCCCATTAGGTATTTATATTTGAGGATGGGGTGTTCGTGGATCATTGCATTTCACTATGCTCTCCTTTCAACAATTCCCACCAAAAGTGGTCTCATGCAATGTTATTTCCCATGGCTAGCCACATATAACAGTTTTTTTGTGTAATCAAAGTCATGCTCCAAAAAAAGGCCTCAACTAGTTCTTCCCAAAGTCAGGAATATAATGAAAAAGTCGACGAATTACTCTTACATCAAGAAAATGAGAATATCAAACAGGCTTCTCATTTAGAGCATGTGCATCATCTAGTAATAGAGGTGTCAGAAAAAATCCAATGTTCATCAGAGCTAGGTGCTTTGAGTGGATCTTAGATGATGCATCCAGCCAATTTCTGTACTAAAATCCGCAAAATCAGGATATTTTTTAAGAAATTTTAAGATGTAGATGCTCAAGATCCACCTCAGCTTACTAGGGCAGGGACTATTTTAATCCAACCCTCAAGATCAACAGACAGGATTTGAGTAGTTGACTAGGAAAAACAAGAACACCACTATTCCACCAGACTGGGGACTTTTTCAAATTCTCAATATCTTCCTTAGCAAAAGTCAGTCTTCTCTCTATTAGGTAAGAATTCACAAGAGGAATGGAGATCCTAATTTTCAGGAAATTTCCTTCAAATTAAGGTTCATCAAGAAGTCCCTGATGGATCAACCAAACAAAAGGCAATGTCTCATAAATTAAATGGAATAAGAATGTATCATAGAAATGATGATAGAAGGGATGCAATTAGTTATGCATCGATAAATGTCATCAATTCCATTGTCACTGATCCCCCAGAAAATGAGGCTCACTCAGAGTAATCAGATGAATAAGTTCATGGTCAAGAGGTTGTATACCCAGAGGAAAATGAAGAAGGTGTGCATACCCAAAATCAAAGGATTACCCAGAATCTATGTATTCCTTCAAATAACCAACTCCCCCATCCCCGAAAGACATCCAACAGGGGTAAAGGAAATATGTCAGGATACATTCAAACCCACCTTTGGAGAAGGCCAATCAATCTCATTAGAGGAAAGGTTCGCATATTAAGAAGAAGAAATGATGGAGTTTAGGATGTTAAATGAAGAACTACTTCATGGTAGTATTCCTCCTAAGCATGCTAGAGTTAATCACTCAAGGGAATTTGTTTCAGCTACTAGGATGGATCAAGAATAACCCCCTTTACATGTACCCCCTCACTGGTCTAATCCTATGGGTCATATACGACAGGAACCAAAAATACGACCATTAGTGATTGTACTGGTCGCTACACCTGTCCAAACTCCAACTCTTGCACTTTCTCAGGTTCAATCTCAACCATATGTTTCTCAAAAATTAATGACTACCATTGAGTCATTAACAGCTCGGTTGGAATCTATGAAAGGAAAGCGTGCACCATTTCAACCAGAGAATAGAGCTTACCCTGAATGGGTGGATGCAATTCCTCCCCCATCAAATATTGCGAGTACCTTATTCCCAATTTTTAATGGTTCGGGAGATCCAGAATAACACTAAATACATGTTATTTCTCATTGTGATCCTATGATGTGAACTCCTCAACAATAAGAAGAAGGTAAGATCAGGTGTTTTGTGCATTCATTACAGGGACATGCATTTGTCTGGTATACAAGTTTTCAATCTTAGTCAATTACTGGGTGGGAAGATCTCCATCAAAAATTCTTTCTTCAATTTAGCTCAACATTACCAAAGATGACAAGTTTTTATCTTACCAATTGTAAGAAAAGGGGAAATGAATGAGTTTTGTATTTCATTGCTTGCTGGTAGGGATTAAAATATTCCTTAAGTTTAGCACTCCCTCTAGAAGAGTTGTTTCTAATCTCTATGGAAAATCTGCGTGATGAATTACGCAAACCATTGATCCCTGTGAAATACACATGGGGGTTTCGAGACCTTAAATCAATCAATCAGTAGATAGAATATTCTCTTACAAAGAATAATTCTAAAACTCGTGTAATTCCATCAGCACTAGGAAGGAGAATAGGGAAAGCAGAGACTTCTACAATTACACTTAAACAAGAACTTGTACATGCTTCCACTTCAAAACCTTCATAAAATCGAAGGGCTCCACCTCTTGATCATAAAAAACAATGGATGCCTCGTCAAGAAGATCAAAATGATCAAAGGCAGAAACATTTTGAATATTTTTAGAACAATGTTTATTCTTTCTAGAATGAACATGTTCCTGGATGCTCTATCTCGGCTTTGGAAAACAATCTGGTTCAGTTTCTAAGGCCCAAAAGGCCGAACAAGGAAGTAGATGAAGACCATCTCAACTATTTAACATTTCATCAGATGTTAGGGAATCCCATTCAGGAGTATTTTTCCTTCAAAGACATCCTACAAAATTTGGTGGACTTTGGAAAAGTAAAATAGAAAGGTTCTTCATCCTAGGTATCATGTGTTACTGCTACTGATCTAGAGGAAGAAGGTGAATGTCATGCAGTCAAAAGTAAAAATGCACAGAAATATAATGATTGGATGGTCAGGAAAATGATCATCCTAAATCTTTCCATTTTACGAACAAAATTGAATCAACCAATTGTGTCTTCTGTTATGTATTCCACCACAAACCCCCTTTATCATAAAGAAAATCCTCAAAGAAGCAATGTAATTTGAAGAAAAAAGAGTATCCAGAAGAAAATGAGGTCGTGTCAAAACCTAAGTTGTCTTTGACTCTGGAAGATTTTATGCCATTTGCATGAAAAGCATGGGAACCACCCCACCAAACGGCACATCCTGAACTAGTTAATCAGAAAAAATCTTCATCAGATTAAAAATAGATCTTTGGTTATGTTAACATGATTCCTTTAACATATCCTTATGCTAATAAAAGTTTCAATTATGATGAGCCTAAGTTCTCAATATCTAATAGAGGAATTAGAGGAAGAGACAGAGATCTAGGATACAGGGGAAGACGTGGATATTACAGAAGATACTATTTCAATCCTACCCCTGATAGAACTTATATGCTGCATAAACTCATTGCAAAGCCCTTCAGTGGGATCAACACGAACAAGAAAGTTCTTCCACACATGGAAGATTTGGTCCTGACCTAGTTATTTTTGGAATACTGGTTAGAGGTCACACCTTCATCCTCATAGCAAATAGATAGACCTAGTCAGTCTAATCTACCGATGCTAGGTGTGTTTCCAATCCTTTCCCCAATAAGGGATGCATCTAATGCCAATGCATCAGCATCCAAGGCACCTGAAAAACCACATTTTCATGATGGGAAACTTAGACCGTTGGACCAAAAGTATGATTTCTTGAAACATTTAGTCCATGTACCGGCTAAGTTATCAATCATGGATGCCTTGAATCTATCAAAAGATCTTCGAGAGGCACTTATTGAGGCTTTTTCAAGTCCTCAAGAATTCAAAACTAAAACTGATGTGGCTGAGGTCTACCATATATAGAATTATCCTACAAAATTCCATGCAGTAATATATTTTACAGATAAATATGAAGTTGATATTTTACACGGACATATCAGACCTTTGTATCAATCTAGAAAAGTCAATGATATAGACATCCAATGAGAATTCATTGATATTGGCTCAGGATTCAATCTCATTCCTATTCGTACACTTTGTCAAATGGGACTCATTGAATCTGATTTATCTCATTCTACATTGATGTTGCAAGGATATGATATTAATGAACAAGAACTTCTAGGCGAGATTACACTCAGAATTCAGTTTGGATGCCTTTTATCTAATTCATATTTCATGGTTGTTCGTTAGGACACAGCCTTCAACATTATGCTTGGATGACCTTGGCTACATCAACATGTGGTTGTACCTTCGTTGTACCATCAATGTCTCAAATATTATTTCAATGGTCAAATTGGAACATCTTATGGTGGCAAGGCCCCATTCAATACATGGGAATCTCAATACATTGTGGAAGAATTTTATCACATGGAGGGAAATGAAAAATCCACGGCAAAGAAGGTCACCAAAATTAATGCTCCAAATGGTTTAGAAATGATTCCAGTAAACTCATTCATACATGTTAGTACAGATTATTTGTTGCATATCAGTAAAATTGATAGGATAGACCTAAATCCAAACACTCTTATGGAAACTTCCATAATGTCAATTACAGCAATCATGCCAGATAGCATGGGAGAAATTGTTGATTCACCAAGAAATGATGAAATCTTAGATGGAGATGTCTTAATTTCATCTGCTGAAATCCAGCAATTCTATACTTCACCAACCAGGTCAAAAGAAGTTATAACAATACCAAAGGAAAACAATGATGTCGATTCTTAATCCATCATCTCCTCTTAATCACACCAGAAAGACCCTTCATCACCAATAGGGTCAGAAATGGAAACTTCTTCTCCAAGATGTTCCAATTTTAACTTCTCCCCTGTCCATTGAAATTCTGCTTCGTCATCTACTATGCAAGTAAAAACAGAAGAAGTAACACATATTGAAGAAGAAGAGGAAGAACTCAGGGATGCTCCTCCAGCATTTGAAGATGGTATATTTACCACTGGGGATGAATTCAGAGAAATAAATCAGGGTACAAAAGAAGATCCACACCCCACTTTAATTAGTGTGGTCATGACTCTTGAAGAGAAATAAATGTATACTTCATTTATAAAGCAATATCATGATTTATTTTCTTGGTATTATATGTAAATTCTAGGTCATGATACCGATGTTTCCACTCATCATTTGGGTTTTCCATAAGAACATCGAGGATTCAAGAAAGCAGTAAGAAGAACATGACTGCATTGTTATGACACGTCAAATTGATCATGTTTTTAAGGTTGATTTATAGTCTAGGGTAGACCCTAGGTCGTCTCTCAAAGAGTGTTGGTAGGTTTAGAGTGTGTATTTTTAATAAAAATAACTAACATAGGGGGTGGTTTTGAAAAGAGTTTCAAAAAATGACTTAGTTGAAATAGCTTAAAAGTTGAGTGACCTAGTGGATTTTGAAAAATATGAGATAAATGGGTCGATATGATTTCTCTACACACATATCAAGTTAATTGTTCAAATATATTCATATTAGGTTTAGATTAATTCTTTGGTTGGAGTTAATTGGGATCCTGATTAATTCCTAAGCTTTTATTTCAATGCATTAAGGACCAAACCTTGACGTAACAATCGTATTGTCGAGGTCCAATACTTATGAACAGAATAAGAGCTCCAAAATTAGATTAAAATCTCAAAAAGGTGTGTATGAAAAAGATTCTTGTGGTGTCCAATCGGAACAACACAAGTCACGCACTCAAAACCTCACACCGATCGGTTAAAAATTAAGAGCATAACAATCACATGCATCAAATCAAGCATTAAAATCTGAAATAAAATAAGATACATGGAATGAAATGTTTAGACAGACAAATTACTCCAAACCAGTAGCTATTTTATGCATCGAAACTCCCTTTACATGTGTGTAGCTCCCTCAAAACGAACACCCAACTTTTAGCTCGACATCAGGAGGAGGATGAAGCTCGGGTGGAACTCCTTCTTCATCCTTGATTCCCCTATGAGGATAGGGGAATCCAGAACCTCCAAGGTGATTATGAGACTCCTCTAGGACTACAAATTGGCAGCACTTGACTCCTTGGCCGAAATTGCAAATGGGGATCCCAAGGTTCCATTTTATAGGAAAATTGGAAGGTGGTTTTAGGCACACAGATTTCATCAATCCAATTGTACCACGCGTTTCGGTATTCTGAAAGCATTATCTCTCTTTGGAGAAAATAGAAAAGTTTTAGAACTACCTATTTAATGTCTCCTCCAATAGTTTGGAACCATTTGGACAAATACAGCTCATGATATTGATAAAATACAGAACACTACATTTGACTTCATCCAAATTCGGTGGCTTGGACAGATCAGTTCGAATGGGCCCCATAGAAGCCGAATCATGATTGGGTTCCTTAATACGAAATGTATAATATTAAATTTTTGTACATCCCAATGGAATTTCATCCCATTTGGATGCACGGATTTCGTGTACTATGCAAAAAAGTGGACATATGTCCATGGATCCATGCAATTTTGGCCAATTTTTCTTCCACTTCATCAAGGGCCCTCCAAATCACCTCCACCTACATTGAAATAATAAAAACAAGAAACATTTCCCATTATAATTCTGATTAAAATTAATTAAATGATTCAAACATAAATTTAAATTTATTATTATAATTGAAATATTCATTACAAAACTAGTTTAATACAGCGGTGTAAGGGTGGAATAAAACAGTGAATCATGGTACGATCACACCCCCACACCTAAACATTTGCACTCCTGGGAAAAGTCACATATCCAAATACAATGATTCATATACATATATATACATATATATATATATATATCCAACATTCTGAATATTTAGAATTTGAAGAAATTTTATTTAAAGTAAAATGATCAATGCACGAACCACACCAAGGAGTTCTTCCTAGTGAAAATAGAAAAAGATGTCTCATAAATCATATCATAGAGAAATTCAAAAAGATTCATGATACCCAATTGAGAAATAAATTCATAAGTAAACCATGACACTAACTCTCCATGTGTGTGTGTGAAAACCATTCCATGCTATTCTTTCCACTTATTATCCAATAAATATATGTTATTTTAACATTTTTCAACTCAAATTATTTTTTCACTGAACCTGTCCTACATCCTTTGCAATCATATTTCAAGACCCACTCATTTAAGCATTCCCAAAAGTCAAACCATAAGCTCCCGACCTAGATATCCCCATATGTTGCACATTTTATCACTCCCCTCATTTATTATATTTTTTTTGAAGTTTCATTTGGAAAAAATCTCACTCTCATCTCTCAACCCTTTCTTAATCTCCTCAAGAAACTAATTGAAATAGTTATAACAAGATCAAATGTTTAGGAGGAGTGGTTTTTGACCTGCCCAAGACACAACCATTTTTTAGGGCGTACAATAGTCAGACATTTGGTACACACATAGGTCAATCTGGTACAGTAATGAAACAGATCGGATAAGGAACAAATGTATGGAAATATCATTTGAAGCTAAAAAATATTAACCCAACATATATTTACCTTATATTAAGTAAGAAATATTAACACACTGTGGTTTTGTGAAAATCATTGTGGAGATATTAGTGACACAATTTTCCCAAAACTACTCACATAAGGGGAATCAATCATCTCAAATATTTCACAGTGATACAACCATTTATATCATTGACATAAAACCAATTCACTAAAAAAAATCACTCCTTGATGGTAAATTCATACACATATTCTTTTTATCCTTCGTTATGGTATTTTTACTTTCCCCACTTTATGGACGCCAAATCATGGAACTTCGAAATTGTTGATGGGGAAAATGAAAATACCATAAAGAAGTCCAAAAAGAGAAAACAAAAGGAGAAAATGATAAAAATTCCTAACTAACCCAGGAATGTATCCACCCCCACAAATCTAGAGTATGCAGTGTCCTCATTGTAGTAAAAGAGAATGTGGGAAGGAAGGATAAAACCTGGTGGATGTCATTCATAGTGTGCTTCTTGAACTTGGAGTTCCTCCATCGGGGACTCAAGAACGGGTTCATAAAAGTGCTTCAGCCGCTGCCCATTGACAGTAAAGTTTTGCTTGGTTTCTTCATTTTGAACCTGAACAACAACAAATAAAGAGACATGAGTAACAATGTATGGTCCAAACCAGTGGGAACAAAGCTTACCGGGATGCAATTTCAGCCTTGCATTGTAGAGGAGGACTTTCTGCCCAATATGGAACTGATGATGAAGGATAAGATGGTCATGGGCAGCCTTGGTTCTCTCCTTTTAAATCCTGGAGTTTTCATATGCATCTCTTCTCATTTCCTCTAGCTCCTGAATCTATAACTTCCTTTTAGCACTTGCACCAGAATGATTAGAATTTCATTGTTTGATGGCCCAGTAGGCCTGGTGCTCAATCTCAATAGAGAGGTGAAAACTCTTTCCAAAAACAAGCCTATAATGTGACATTCCAATGGGAGTTTTAAAAGCAGTATGGTAAGCCCATAATGAATCATCGAGTCTAAGACTCCAATCTTTCCTGTTGGGTTGGACCGTTTTTTCTAGAATTTGTTTTACCTCTCTATTTGACACCTCGGCTTGACCATTAGTCTGTGGGTGATACGCAGTAAATACTCAAATACTGACCCCATACCGACGCAAAAGTGATTGCATTGTTCCATTGGAGAAATGAGAACCTTGGTCACTAATGACGAACATAGGTAATCCAAACCTACAAAAGATCTGAGTTCTCAAAAATTCTACAACTGTTTTGGAATCATCTGTCCTTGTGGCTCGTGCCTCTACCCATTTTGATATGTAATCAACGACCCAAAGAATGTACAAGTTTCCAAAAGAATTGGGAAATGACCCCATAAAGTCAATGCCCCAAACATCAAAAATGTCATGAAAGAGAAAGGGTTGTTGTGGCATTTCATTCCTTTTAGAGACATTCCCCATTCTTCGACAACGAAAACCAGATTTAAAAAATTCATGGGCATCCTGAAAAAGTGTTGGCCAAAAGAGACCAGAATCAAGAACTTTGCAAGAAGTCTATTGGGAACCAAAGTGGCCCCCACAAGCAAGAGTGTGGCAGAATCTAAGGACAGATTGAAACTCTCTATCGGGAACACAACACCTAAGGACCTGATCATTACATGTGCGCCAAAGGTAGGGGTCATCCCAAATGTACCAATGAGACTCATGTTTTAGACGATTGACTTGGTTTTCGTTGAAATTAGTAGGAATGCAAGATGCTACCAAATAATTTACAATTTCAGCATACCAGGGAATAGAATCTTGCACTTTTTACAATTGATCATCAGGAAACATGTCATTAATGGGAATACAGGGGGATGAGACAATGTCCGAGGATGGGGGGATCCTACTGATATGGTCTGCCACCACATTCTCTGCTCCTTTTTTATCTCTAATTTATAGATTGAATTCCTGAAGGAGGAGCATCCAACGAATGAGACGTGGTTTGGCTTCTGTTTTCTTTAGGAGATACCGGAGGGATGCATGGTCTGAGAACACAATGACTTTGGACACTAAAAGGTATGAGCTGAATTTATCCATTAAAAACATAATGGAAAGAAATTCCTGGTTAGTGCTGGTGTAGTTTTCGTCGGCAGGGTCCATAGTACATGAGGCATAGGCTATGACATGTGGAGCTCGGTCAACCATTTGTGACAAGACTTCCCCAACTGCATAGTTAAAGGAATCACACATGAGTTCAAATGGTAAATCCCACTGAGGTGGTTGGATTACTAGGGGTGATGTGAGACTTCATTTTAATTTATTAAAAGCTTCTTCAAATTCTTTATCAAAAACAAAATCATTTTCTTTTTGGAGTAAGAGAGAGAGGAGAAGTTCAATCTTACTAAAATCACTAATGAAATGATGGTAAAATCCATCATGACCTAGGAAAGACCGCACATCTCATACATTTTTAGGGAATGGTAGGGAAGAAATGACATCCACTTTCGATTTTTCTACTTGGATTCCATCCCCAGAAATGACATGCCCCAAAACTATACCTTGTCGCACCATGAAATCGCATTTATCATAATTTAATAAAAGATTATTTTCAATACAACGACGTTGTACGGAACCAAGACTGCATAAACATTCATCAAAAGAGGATCCATAAACAGTAAAATCATCCATGAAAACATCCATGAAATTCTCCAGGTAATCTGAAAAAATACTAACCATACATCGCTGGAAAGTACCCGGAGCGTTGCATAGACCAAATGGCATCCTTCTATAGGCAAATGTGCCAAAGGGTCAAGTGAAGGTTGTATTTTCCTGATCCTCGGGGGAAATATGGATCTGAAAGTATCCAGAATACCCATCAAGAAAATAGTAGTGGGACTTCCCTGCTAGCCTCTCTAGCATTTGGTCAATGAATGGAAATGGGAAATGGTCCCTCCTAGTGTGTGGGTTTCGTGGGCGATAATCTATACAGACACGCCAACTATTCTACACGTGATTTGGAACCAATTCATTGTTTTCATTTTTAATTACCGTTAGGCCAGTTTTTTTAGGAACTATTTGAATGGGACTAACCCATTGGCTGTCAGAGATGGGGTAAATGTTTCCAGCAGCCAATAATTTCGTTACTTCCTTTTTAACTACTTCTAATAGGTTTGGGTTCAGTCGACATTGTGCCTGCCTCACTGGTTTAGCCTCATCAGTTAATAAAATATGATGTGAACAAATTGATGGGATAATACCAGGAATGTCTACAAGTGTCCATATCAATGCTTGTTTATACTCCCTCAAAAGTTCAAGCAGTCATAATTCAAGCTCAGGAGGGAGTGAACTAGCAATGATAACGGGCAACTTGTTTCCATTCTCAAGATATGAATATTTTAAATCTTGAGGCAGTTGCTTTAGTTCCAATTCAGGTGGGTTTTGGATTGATGGGAGTGTGTGTGAAAGTGAGAGGTCACTAATCTCATCTAACTACTCAATGGTATCATCCTCAGATGAGGAATTAGCTTTTACAAGCGTAGCAGTATCATCGATGGTCATGTGATCCTCCGTGTTCAAGAAATTATCAATTAATAAACATGCATGACACTTTTCTAGAACACTACAGCAATCAACACATGATTCATTTCCAATAATTTCAATCAAAGAAGAAAATTCAGAAAGGGGATCAGGGGAAACAAATGAAGTGATTTTTGGGGAAGGGGGTACATCAACTGAATTTACCGAGAGAGAGGAATGTTCTTCTGAGGGGTGCTTCATGGCATCAAGGATGCTGAAATGGACTATGTCCCCACCAAATTCCATAGATAATGTACCATTATGGACATTAATTATGGATTTGGCAGTTTTCAAGAAAGGTCTCCCAAATATAATTGCTATGTGTCCATTTATCCTATCATCTTCCATTTTTAGCACATAAAAATCAATAGGAAATATTAAATTTTGAACCCTCACAAGAACATCCTCTAACACAGTAGAAGGGTGTTCCGTACTCTGATTTTCTAGTTGAACAACTATTCCCATGGGCTTTAGTTCACTGACCTGCAAATAATAGTATATGGAGTGAGTAATCACATTAATAGAAGCACCCAAATCAAGCATAGCATTGGAGAAAGAATACTCCCCTACGGTGCACGGAATCGAGAATGTTCCAGGATCGTTGCACTTGGTGGGAAGTGATGGTTTTATCAATGCTGAGACATTCCTCCCCAGGCTCCCCTTCTCATCACCTCTATGTCACCTTTGGTGGGTACACATCTCCTTCAGAAACTTTTCATATCTCGGAATTTTCTTGACGGCATCAATCAATGGAATGTTAACCTTCACTTTTTTGAAAGTATCCAAGATTTCATTATCAAGTTCAGTTTCCTTTTGTTTCCTTGGTTGGGTGGATCTTTGGGGAAATGGAAGAGGAATGCTTGGGCTTGGTAAATCATCAATAGACACACTATTTCCTTTGGTAGGACTTCTCTCAAGACAAGGTTCCATCTCATTTGAACCTTTTTCAGTGGTTGGGATGGTGGTTCCCTTAGGAGAGGATGACTCTAATGGAGGGTTCATTTGGATTTTAATCTGAGTTCCACTCCTAAGGGTGATGGAACTAACATTTCCCTTATCCCTAGGGTTGACAAGTGGTTGAGAGGGTAGTTTACTAGACCCATGGCTTTGGATTTCACCCACCGAGTTAGATAGTTGGCCTAATTTGGTTTTGAGGTCTTGTATGGCTACCTGGGTGGTTTGTTGGAACTGGATATTATTGGCATCCATTTTTTTCATCATATCTTTTAGGCTAGGATCGGGTTTTGGAGGGGGTTGTTGGAAAGTCCTTTGGGTGAAAATTTCGGGGTGGTGGTGGTTGATGACTACTTTTACCTGGTTGGTTCCATGTTTGATGAGGCTGGTTTGAATACCCCCCTTGCCTATAGGATTGGTTTTCTTTCCACCCAGGGTTGGATGGATAGTAAGGTTCTTTCCTAATGGGTTGGTTATAGGGGCGTCCTGGGAATATTTCCTCACAACTCTAAGAAGTTTCTCTCAGTTGGGGGCATTGGTCCGAATTGTGGGTATCAGAAGAGAATATACCACAATGTATGGGAGGAGGATTTTGGAATTTCCCTTGGGAAAGATCAATTTGTTATAGAATGGTACTCACCTCTTCAAACTTTGTGTCCACCTTCTTCTCGAATTTAGTACTTTGCACCTCATGGACACCTCAAATGGGTACACAGGACCTTGAACTGAATTGTTGAGTGTTCTGTGCCATGGTCTCAATTAGGGTCCTTGTAGCAATTGGGGTTTTATCCAATAGTGCACCACCTACAGCAGCATCAATCATGTTATGATCTATTGGAATTAAACCTTCATAAAAATATTGTATTAAAACTTGATCGCTTATTTGGTTGTGTGGACAACTTGAACATAATCTTTTAAAGCGTTCCCAATATTCATGAAGGGTTTCTTCTTGAGATTGTCTTATCCCACATATTTATTTCCTTATTGTTGTAGTTCGAGAGTCTGGGAAGTATTTTTCAAGAAAAAGTTGTTTCATGTCCGCCCAACCTCTAATAGGTGAATTAACATAATACAACCAATATTTAGCCGTGTATTCTAATGAAAATGGAAATTCCCTAAGTTTTACTTGTTCTTCATCCACATTAGTAGGTTTTAATGTTGAACACATAGTATGAAATTCTTTTAAATGCTTATGTGGATATTCTTCAGGCAGTCCATGAAATCTTGGTAATAAATGAATTAAACCAGGTTTTAGTTCAAAATTGGGTGAATCGCCTTGTAATTGAATGTAAGTGGGTCGGATATCAACATCAGGTGAGGATAGATCTTTTAGTGTTATATTATTTTAAGCCATGTTATACAGGTTATGTTCAGTTTTAACTTTGGTTTCAGAAGAAGAAGAAGGATCAAGAAGAATTTTAAGATGTGATGTCTCCTCCTTCAAAGTATGGTCTTGTATGTATCAGTTTCGTTGATGTAGGATCCTCTTCAGTTCGGGTTCAAAAGTTTGTAAGTCTCCCGAATTGGAACGCGTCATACACAGAACCTACACAATAAATAAATTAGAGCACAAAAATAAATGCAAAGGTAGAAGATAAAACAAACAAATATTCACAAAAATTACAAAAAAAATTCAAAAACACACACAAAAAACCAAAGCACTCCCCAGCAACGACTCCAAAATTTGATCGCGTTGTCGAGCGCGTCAAAGTAGTTGTTTAATTTTGAGTATAATTTCTGCAGTATAGCAGTAACCCTAGGTCATCTCTCGATGGAGACTTAGATCATTAATTAAAAAAGTGGGTTTTGATTATGAAAGTAGAAGGTGAATGAGGTATTGTAAAACTTGGGTTTTTATGATTAATGATTAAAATAGAAAATGAAAGTGATAAAAAAAGTAGAAGTGAACAAGATTGATTAAACGTGATCAACCCAGCGAAGTCTCGTGATGCTCATCCTTCATCGCTTCAAGGGATAGTGTTATAATCTTTTTATCCCTGGTTCGTAACACCTAGAACCATAATGTTACTGAGTTTATACTAGGATACCTCCTATGGTTCATTCAAATACACATAACGACTCACCGATCACCATCGATGATTGGGTGATTTGTGTTCGACGTCATAACCGAAACTCACCAAGGAAACACATGAAGAATTCGATGTGTTGTCCAGGTTTGTATGTTATTTCATTGTGATACCATGACATAAATGTGAATGATCGTGACAGTGCGTATGTGAGTTCAATTAACCAATATAAACCACACAAATACCACAATTGAATGAGGGAAGAAAAGGGGATGAACAGTTTGTGAAACATCACATGAAAGGGTACCCCCAAACATGATTATTTGAGTTGAGTATAACATACCAGTGTATAACTCAATTAAATAAAAATAGAGGATGAAGAAAAACAACATACAACCTGGAATTAAAAAGATCATTCAAAATAATACAACTTTTAAGCTCGGGATTACATCACCTTCCTCCCTTGGTGATCACAAGGGGTTTAGAAACCCATGGGAGAGGAAGAAGAAGAAGATGTTGAAGTATCACTTCCCTGGAAACGGTGCCAAAATTTGACCACGTTGTCATGACACGTCAAATTTATTATGTTTTTAAGGTTGATTTATAGTCTAGGGTAGACCCTAGGTTTTCTCTCAAGGAGCTTTGGTAGGTTTAGAGAGTGTATTTTTAATAAAAATAACCAAGAGGGGGTGGTTTTGAAAAGAGTTTAAAAAATGACTTAGTTGAAATAGCTTAAAAGTTGAGTGACCTAGTGGATTTTGAAAAATATGAGATAAAAGGGTTGATGGTATTTCACTACACACATATCAAGTTCATTTTTCTAAGAGATTCATCTTCGGTTTAGAGTAATTCTTTGGTTGTAGTTAATTGGAATCCTGATTATTTCCTAAGCTTTTATTTCAATGTTTTAAGGACCAAACCTTGACGTAACGATCGTATTGTCAAAGTCCAGTAATTATGCACGGAATAAGAGCTTCCAAATCATATTGAAATCTCAATAAGGTGGGTATGAAAAGGATTCTTGTGATGTCCAATCATAACAACACAAGTCACGCACTCAAAACCTCACACCGATCGGTTAGAAATTAAGAGCATAACACTCACATGCAACAAATCAAGCATTCAAATATGAAAGAAAATAAGATACATGGAATGAAATGTTTAAACACCCAAATTACTCCAAAACAGTAGTAATTGTATGCATCAGAACTCCCTTGACATGTGTATATCTCCCTCACAACGAACACCCAACTTTTAGTTCGACATCAGGAGGAGGAGGAAGCTCGGGTGGAACTCCTTCTTCATCCTTGATTCCCCTATGAGGATAGGGGCCTCCAGAAAATCCAAGGTGATTATGAGACTCTTCTATGACTCCAAATTGGCAGCACTTCACTCTTTGTCCGAACATGAAAATGGGGAGCCCAAGGTGCCATTTTATAGTAAAATTGGAAGGTGGTTTTAGGCACACAGTTTTCATAAATCCAATTATACCACGTGTTTCGGCCTTCAGACAACCTTATCTCACTTTGGAGAAAATAGAAAATCTGTAGCCCTACTTCTTTAATGTCTGCACCAAAAGTATGGAACCGTTTGGACAACTAAATCTCAAGATATTGATAAAATACAGAACACCTCATTTGACTTGGTCCAAATTCGGTGGTTGGGACAGATTAGTTCGAATGGGCCCCATAGAAGCCGAATCAGGATTGGGTTCCTTAATATGAAATGTAGCCTATTAAATGTTTGGACAGGACCACAAAATTTCAGCACATTCAGATGCACTTATTTCGAATACTATGAAAAACAGTGGACATATTTCCAGGGATCCATGCAATTTTGGCCCATTTTTCTTCCACTTCATCAAGGGCCCTCCAAATCACCTCCACCTACATTGAAATAATAAAAAACAAGTAACATTTCCCATTATAATGTTGATTAACATTAATTAAATTATTCAAAGGTAAAGTGAAATTTATTATTATATTTGAAATATTCATTACAAAACTAGTTTAAAACAACGGTGTAAGGGTGGAATAAAACAGTGAATCGTGGTACGATCAGAACACACCCAACTTTTTCCTACAAAATTGAAGAAAAAGTTGAAAATATTATCAAGGATAACATAATTGGAGAAGTTAAATATCCTAAATATCTGGATAATATTTGTCCCTATGAAAAATAATAATGTAAAAATTATATTTTGCATTGACTTCAGAGATCTTAATTGGAATTATCCCAAGGATGACTTTCCAGTTCCGATCACAAAACTCTTAATTGATGCAACAGATAGCTAGGAATATATTTCCATCAAGGATGGTTATTTTGGGTACAATAAAATATTAATGTCCCTAGAATATGAAGAGTCTGAAGCCTTCAGAGCTCCTCATGGTGTGTTTTGCTATCGGTTAATTCCCATTGGCCTGAAGAATGCAGGTGCAACGTATCAATGTGCCGTGCACCTTATCTTCAAACCATTTTTATGTAAATTTGTAGAATGTTATGTGTATGATTTGGTGGTTAAATCCAGGCAAAGTTATGATGACTTGGCCGATTTGGAAATCATATTCAACAAACTTCGATAACACAATTTGAAGATGAACCCCTTGAAATGTACTTTCGGGGTAACCTCGGGAAAATTTCTCAGCATTGTTGTACGCCATCGTGGAATCGAATTTGATTATGAGAAGAAAAAATCAATCCTTAGCCTGTCACCTCCTAAAAATTTGAATGAATTAAGAGGACTTCAAGGACACTTGGCCTATATTTGACGTTTCATTCCCAATTTGGCAGGCAAGTGTTTACCCTTCACCAGATTAATGAAGAAGGGAGTCACCTACCAGTGGAATGAAGAATGTCAAGAAGCATTCAATATCCTCAAGAAATATCCTTTGAGTCCACTATTATTAATTCCACCTATTGAAGGAAGACCACATATTCTCTATGTGACAACTTAAGAGTGATCCTTGGGTGCCTTCCTTTCTCAAAAGAATGATGTTGGGAACAAAAACCACCTTTACTATCTCAGTCGGACTATGCTTGAGGCAGAAATTTGATATTCAAGTAGTGAAAAGTGCTACCTAGAATTAATATTTGCAGTTTAGAAATTGAGACACTACCTGCAACATCATGAGGTCCAATTGGAATCTCGTAATAACTCGCTCAAATTTATCCATAGTCATCCAATGCTTACAGGACATCTGGCAAGGTGGGCAGTTATTTTGTAGCAGTTTGATATCTAGTACATGTCTCAAAAGGGAATAAAAGGCCCAGCTTTGGCCGATTTTCTTACTGAACACCCATTTGTCTAATATACATCATTAAATAGTAAAATTTCTAATGAGGAATTCTTCTCTATTCAAGATAATCCTCAATCATTGGAAATATAATTTTATGATTCTTCTATATGTCCAACATGGAAGAAAATGGAAGATCCTAGATTCAAAAAATTTGGGTTAGGAATCGTTCTTATTTCCTTATAAAAGTCAGTGCTACCCTATTCCTTCTTATCGTTGGAAGGAGGTACAAACAATGAAGTATAATATCAAGCTCTAATCGTAGTCTTGGAATTGGCGCTTCAAGAATAGGTGAATCACTTGAAGGTAAAAGGTGATTCAGATTTTGTAATCAAAAAAATCAATGGGGATTATGCCATCAGAAAGGAAGTGTTAATACCTTTGTGTGATTATGTTATAGAGTTAATGGTGGAATTTCCTTCGAAACTGACATTTTCTTATGTCCCACGATCACAAAATGCCCAAGCTGATGCACTGGCTAATGTAGCCACAACCCTGATAGATCCAAACCGGGATGAAACAATCATCAGTGTTGCCCACCATCGTGTAGTTTCACCTTTTGTTCAAATTAGAATAGTGGAAATCAATGAAATCAGTCTCATTTCTGAACCATATGGTCATACTACATGATGGATGACACCTATTAGGGAATACCTTCAAAAGGGAACACTCCCACCTGATAGAGCAGGGAAAGAACAAGGTCGGTGACATGTGGTCAATTTTACTCTTTATGATAGCCTAGATCACCAAAATATTATCTACAAGTGAGGTTTTTATGGAATTATCTTTAGATGTATTGATGGTGAAGAGACAATGACTATCATGAGTGAAGTTTATGTAGGATTTTGTGGTGCCCACCTATATGGACATATACTTTTAGGTAAAATTAGAAGGCTTGGATACTTCTGGCCTTCAATGATGTAAGATTGTGCTGATTTCACTAAGAAGTGTCATTCATGACATGTATGTGCCAACATCATTCATCAACCCCCATAGTTTCTTTATACAAATAAATAATAATGGCCATTTTTCACATGGGGAATGGATGTAGTAGGACCTTATCCTCTGGCTACATCCAAGCAATTAAAGTATATTCTTACTACTATTGACTTATTTCCCAAATGGGAATAGTAAATACCTCTCAAAGAAGTTAGTTCTAAAGGAATTTTTAGCTTCTACAAGTCTAACATCATTACCAGATTTCATGTCCCTCATACCATATTGACGGACAATGTCACCAACTTCTGTTCATCCAAGGTCAGAAAGTTTTATCAAGAGTAAAATATAAAATTGAACCATTCATCTCAGTATCATGTAGCGGTCAATGGCCAAATAGAGGCCTTTAATAAGACTCTTTCCAACATACTACAAAAGATGGTGGATAATGATAAGAAATCAAGGACTGATAAAAATTTTCATGCTTTAAGGGCTTATCAGACTACCACCTGTACTGCTACATGATCAACTCTATATTCATTGGTATATGGAAAGAAATTAGTCTTGCCCATTGATGTTCAATTATCTTCGCTCAAAGTAGCCATTTGTGATCAGTCATCCATAGATGAATAATCTCAGAAGCAATTTGATGAATTGGAATGATTAGATGAAAAACGATTATTCACCCTACACCACTTGGAATTCTATCAGAATCGAATAGCACAAGCTTTCAATAAAAGATTTCATCTTCATTCATTAATTTGAGGAGAATTAGTATTGGTCCTCATAACTCTAATGATACTGGGAAATAAGCCTCCAAAGTTTGAGCCAAAGTGGGAGGGACCTTATTTGATACACAATTTCTACTCTAATGGAGCTTATTCTTTAATCTCAATGGATGGAGAAATCATTACAACTCCAACCAAGGAAATATTTTTGAAGAAGTATTTTTTGTAACACAAATACCCCCAGTTTCTTTACTTTAGGACATTAAAATGCATAGCATTGGTCCATGAATATGACCTTAAACTATTTTTTGTCCTTGCTACAGGACATTTAACTGCCTATCCACCTTTATTGTCCAATATGACGTTAAACTATGTCCCCTTTATCGTCCAATATATTGTTAAATTGTGCGTCATCCAACATGATGTTAAACTGTAAACAATCCCTTATACGTCCTACATGACGTTAAACTGCACATGTTCATCCTAAATTATGTTTAAACTGTGAAAAAGTCCTGGAATACGTCCTACATGACGTTAAACTATGCACATGTCCTGCAAGACATTAAACTGCACAACAATACGTCCTACCTATACGACACTAAACTGTACAGCAACCTTTTTCCTACAAGACGTTAAACTATTCATCATTAGGGTTGTTGCTACCTCTTGTTTCTCACACCGAGAATAACTCAGGTGAGCCGAGAGTAAGCTTCAACCATAACACCCTCTCTGGGCCATTAACCACACATAATTCCCAACAGAATCTTTGGGTCGTTGTCCTCATGTATAACTCGATCACCAATTTATTCTCAATTGAACCACGTGGACTTTGATCCTTGCCTTCTAGGCTGGTTAAATAGGAAACCTCCCATGGTTCATGCCCAAAACCAAAATCATCACGTCAGTTCTCCTTCATCTCATACGATGTTGATCCGTGAAGCCCCCCCCCCCCAGACCAATATAGTCACATTGGTTCACCATCTTCCTTTCTATATGACATTAAACTATAGAGTCCCCCATTTTCCTTGCTACAAGACATTAAAATGCATAGCACTGGTCCATGCATATGACCTTAAACTATTTTGCACATTTTTTCCTATATGGATATAAACTACAACAATCCCTAATATCCTCACTCGAGAGGAATAATTATTGACATGGTGTCCAACCATGTCCTGTTTCAAGAACTACGTGTGGCTTGATTATCATCCTTATGAGATACTTAGTGACGTCCAAGTCTTTAATCTTGGGTCTGACCATAATTGTAGTAGAGTCCTATTTTCCCCTCATATGTACGAACCAAATTTGTATAGAGGATATTCCAAGAACTATGTATGTATAGATTTACATCCCTATGGGATATGTAAGAACGTTTGAGCATCCCTTGAATCCAGCCCAAACTCTTTGGGCCTAACGCCAAACTCCACTTTGATTCCCTTGGTTGAAAAGTCCCCCTGTGAGCACATGAATGTGGTATGAAAACCCAGGTCTTTATTCACATTAACTTTTTAACAAACACACAATGTGTCTCCCTCATTATGGTCCCACCTCTATGACCTTAAACTATGATCTCCTACACTCTCGTCCCACATGGCGTTAAACTATATTTCAAGAACTACGTATGGCTTCATTCTCATCCTAATGAGATATGTAGTGAATTCCATCAACTCAATTCATGACCTAGCCACAACATGATTATGGTTATCATTGGTCTATGTATCTCTTTCATGCATTGGAAAATGCCAATTTTCATATGTCATACTCCTAACCATAAATACTTCCAAATCTCCATAACCCTTTTCATGACATCTAGTCATAAAATGTCTGATACCCGAGAATTCTTTTTCCTGACCATGTAGCATGTGCCCTTAAGAATCCTTGCATAAATAGTCTACATAAGGGACCTATCAGCCCAAAGATTCTATTATTTGACTATGCATCCAATGCCCTTCGGTGGCCCTGCATAATTCAACTCCCATAACGGGTTTGTCAAATATTTGTAACTTCATTTTTGGGGGGAAAACCTATTTTTTTCTTATTGTTATTAACAATGATATGTAGGGATCCGAAAAAACAGCCATCCTTAAAATATTTGCCTCATACTCTTTTTCATGATCTGAATGTATTCATGTCTATGGTTTATATTTCCCTTCCTACATCTCGGTCAGACCTTCGCAGGAGTGAAGTTCGTCCATTTTTTTTGAAAATATTGATTTGGAATACCCTCTCCATATTCAAGTACCTCTCTCTATATAACAGACTCAATGCTTTGGGAAATTTGAATCTCCATAAACTTTTACTATATTTTAGAAATAGAAAAGTAAAAATTTTGAGAGTTCTTTTTCCTAACTATGAAAAACATGCCCTTAGGTGGCCTTACATAAGTAGTCTACATAACATACCTGTCATCCAAAAGATGCTATTATTTGACTATGCATCCAATCCCCTTAAGTGGCCCTGCATAATTCAACCCCCTAATGGGTTTGTCAAATAGTGGTAACTTCACTCTTAGGAAATACATCCTATAATTCCTTTTAGCCCTTTTTCATATCATCCCTCAGAATCAAAATTTATTAAGTCATAGTTTACATGTTTTACCCCATACATGAATGTGGTAAAATGTTTTCAAACAAATTATCAAGGAATTGAGTCAATTTTAATTCATTTGGTCAAATCCATTCAGCCTTAAACATTATCCTTTTTATGTCTGACATTCATGACTTTAAACTACTAACAAAAGATAGGGTACTCATTAAATTGGGAACCTATAAAAGGTAATCTGAATAAAAGTCAAGTCCCAGCTTGCTAAATATACATTTTTTAATATTTAGACAATATTGAGCAACAAAAAGAAGAAAATTTTGTGGGGTTGTTTGTATAATCCTAGAAAAAAATCAAACTATTCTTACTAGGCCCATTGGTTTAGGTAAAAAAATTAAGTAGTTAGCAAGAGAATACATGAACAAATGATTGAAGATGAAATGTCTTTTTTACTTGATGTACAATATTAGAAAAACATCCACATATTGGAGTGTCTTTTTTTCAAGAATTACAAGATGCTTTCAACATAAAATTGAATTTGATTTAAGGCATCCCGACATTCATCAGCATCCACTTGAAGTTCATTCACTCGACCATCTTCACTCTTTTCCTCTTGATGGAGTGCTTTCTTGGAATCTGTGATGGCTTTCATACCATCCATTTGGACTCCTTCCAATGAATTTTTAAGCTGGCCATGTTTCCCAGTAACGACATGTAGCTGTTGCTGAAGGTGCAGCTGCTGGACAAATTTCTCTATGATCTTCTGCTTCAGTTCCTTTAGCTTTATAGCATGATCAGCCTCAGCTCAGGACGCTGCAACCTCGAATTCTCCAATATTGGTCAACAACCTCACTCTGATCACATCTTTACGACACTTTTTCTTCTTCTCCTTCCTTAAGATGACTTGTTTCACCACGGTATGGATCTCTTGATATCCAAAACCACCAAGTCCTAGCATGAAAAACAAGGATGACAGTCATGGGATATTCAAATATTTCTCTTCAAGAGGCACTTCAGATATGATATTCCATATATTCTGCCATGCCTTGTGATGTGATAATTGGATCTCCTTTTACACATGTAGGTCTGATTCAGCATCGCTATCACATGGGGGAATATATTCCGGGATTAATGCACTTAAGGAAGTGCATTGTTCTGCTCCTTCCCCCATGACCCTTGGTACTTCCCTTTCTACTCCTATTGGGGCTAAGGCTGAGGCTTCACCTCTGGATCTAGCCACTGAAGTTGACAGTCCTACATAGTCTATTGAAATATTTGGTTAGTTTCAAATGATAACAAAAGTTGATTAACTATCTTGAAAATTATGTACAACCACAAATATTATCATCTTTTACCCAACGGTAGATCAACAGCATGAGAAGGATCATCCCCATCATTCCTAGCTTCAACATGATTTTCAGGATGGGTTTCGGGAAGATCTTCTAGGTTAAGCTTCACTTAAGCTATCGTCTCTACCATGATATGGTTATCTCTTCCCCCTTCAGGCATCATAAAATCAACGGATTTCTCATATGGAATTGTACATTTCAACGACTCATGGTCAGAGATGTAATAAAAAAATTAACAGGACGAAGTATAACACTCATGTACAAGATCTTCTAAATCAAATGGAAATTTATAATGAACTAAAATTTATTCAAAAGTCACACCATGTTTCATAATCTCATCCAGTCATATCCCAGATTCCTAGTTATTCTCACCGTTGGGATCAGTTTAAATGTCTTCTTGGCGACCCTCCTTCTGCGACCTCTAACCCCGGATAACTTCCTCAGAGAAAATTGTGGATTCAGTTGCAGTGGTCACCAAATTTTCTGGTGCAGGTGTTGAACCTAAAGCATCACAAAATGGAATTCAGTTGATGTTTTCATTAAACTTTCTATGAAGTATTGTTAATTTACCAGAGGTAGTATTTTCTCTCCTTGAAGCACCAACATGAGCAGTACTGGGAGCAGACGTTGGCTCTTCTTCACTCATCGTTTCTTCAGGAGCAGCCGGGTTAGCATGAATTTTTGACTGTTCACATGTACCCTACATCTTCCTCAGAGGAGGGTCTGTCCTCTCCCTCAATGGAATAATCAAAGAATCCCCTAGAATTGCCGGAAGTATGAGAAACCTTTTCATGAATTAGGATTCATGACTATCGGAAGGACTTACCAATACTGATAAAGCATTTAGCTATGGACTTCTTCCTTCGATGCCTTTTCTTCATTAATTTTTGGGTGTTTTGACATAGTCACCTCCGAAAACAGGTATTAGAGACATTAATGCCCTTTCTAACTCCTTGTCCATGGCTTGCTGGCCCGGATATAATTCACCCGTCTCCCGAGGAGATTCATTGGATCTAAGAGAGGAGCCACTAGGGCTATACCATGGTGAAGGGACCTCAATAGTTCCTTCCTTAACAAGATTCAGGATGAAGAATGTAATTTCCTTGAGTAAAAATGCTTTGACCGAAATCAAGTTGCAAAGAAAATAAGGAATAAAATTTACATCTTCCGGATCCACGTAATCATGCCACTCCTCGTCTACTGAAGCACCAATCCCCTCAGTGGTTCCTCGATCCATTATTTCCATCACCCTCTTGATGATATGAATGGAATCATCAGTGGAATATATGAGCATTTCCATCCCTCTGTTGCATTCCCACACTTCATTGAGGTTATCCTCGAAGTAGATATCTGCAGAATCCCTGAGATCCCCAACTCCGGGGATATGTAGCCCATCGCATAAGTCCATCTAGGCAGTTTCATCATCACAATATAATCTCTTCCATGTCTGGATAGCCTCTGGTTGTAAATATTGAGAATGTGCACCAGAAGTCCGCGATGAGAGTATTACAATCTGGGACTTCAACTTCTTCCCAGCTCCTTAAATCACAAATAAAGGATAAGAAAATGAAACTTGTTGCTCAATAAAATAATGGCGACTAAATTTCCTCAATGATATAACTCACCATGAGTTGATGGATTAGGTATCTTGACTCTAGGAGGAGGATTATATCTGGCACGAGGTCGTTTTGATGGATGTCGTGCCTCATCATCCCCATCCTGGGAATCCAGTGAATCAGCCTCGGGTGAAGAACCTGGTGAATCAGCTTTGGATGAGGAAGAGTCACCTTCCAGATGAAAGGTTTCTTTCCTGACACTTCTCTTTTTACTCTCCTCCTAGGAGATAGGAATATTCAATACCCCTATCGGGTACGATGCTACCCAGTTCACGACATACCATGTAGTCAATTGACTCGCTGCTCCAGTAACTGCTAGATCAAACACTGCCCCGGTCTTCTCCATAGCTATCAGCAACCATACTTGTTGGAAAACCATTAGATGCTGATCTAACATGATGTGCATGAGAGGGGATACAAAAATATACTACAGACACTTGAATTTGCATGCAAATCTATATAGACCATAGGCCTCGCATATAATCTCTCAGTCAATTCTGATGGCCAATACACCATCTCTGCAAGCTAGCATCTATGACCTTAAATCTAGGATAGTTGTTCCATCATCAACAAACTGCCCGGTTGGAGGGTTTCCATAAGGAAAGAAATGAAATTCCTTGAACATGCTCATCCTCACCTTCAGATCAGAGGAACTGAGGGACAATTGAAAAATTCTGTAAAATTCCTGCACCGATGGCCAAAAAGAACTTCCAGGAACCTCTACTCCACTCTATGTAGTGTATGTCCTGATTTGGGTGGCGATCCATCCCCACAAAACATGGAATGGTCCCACTATTATCAAATAAGACTTTCCCATATAGACATGGAGTAATATCCTATGAATCTTCACCAAAACCGTGGTGGCCAACCCAACCATTTTACTCTCAACCAACTTGGCTGCAACAACGAAGGTCCCTCAGATGACGCCACCCTTCAAATCCCTAACTAGCAGAAGATAAATGCTGATCCACAAGGATATGAATCCCTCCTGACAGGTTTTCTCTGGGATTCTTTGATCCACTTCATACCCCCACTTTTCAAACTCTCCCGCTTCCAGAGTTGGCCAGAATGTGCCCAGAGAACCCCTCTGCTCGGCTTTGGGGCATCTGATAGGACGAGTAGAGGGGGGAACCTTCTCCTTCTTCTATATGAGATACATTTCCATACACTCCTCTGGATGGATATCTTATCTAGATTGGGTTTTCATGGTTTTGTTATTCTTATGATTTTGGAAAATTTTCAATAACTCTCGAGCCAAAGTCGGAGTCTTCTCCGAATTATTCCAGGTCACTTTGGGAGGGCTGAACTCATCATACATGTGTCCCATAATTGGATCCCCCGAGATCTTGTAGAGATACCACAAGCTGATGCCAACATCAAATGAGTCAGATGGAAAGAATTTTTTTATGGGCTCCAACGGCTGACTAACTCCGATATGAAATTGTCATTTCTGTAGACACATGTCTTCCCAGCCCAGATGACTTCATATATTGCAAATCCCATCAGATCCTTGAAAAACTCTGAACAGTTTTGTTGCACCCAATATGCCCACATCCAAGTCGGATTCACACCTCCTCCAAGAAGGAAATCCCAACTCTTTTGCCATCCCTTGGATTGGTCCATCTGAGAATTTTGGAAAATAAAGGGAGATAAATGCGGCTGCAGCTCAGGCTTGTGAGGCTTCAGATCAAGAGAACATGGGCTATGATCCATTATAAATGCCTTCTCTACTTTTTCCAGCATTGAAAAATAATCTTGCAATTGAGACATTTGTCGAAGAGAAATTGGTGTAACTTTGAAACCAGGAATGAGGAATATATTTATTTGCCTTTGGAACGTTGAATCCTTGTAGATGACCATGTCCATATAAAGGAAAGTAAATGCTCAGTGGGAAATTGGCATGATATTTCTTCATGTACTTATCCAAATCAGGGAGAGTGCTGTCACAGATAACATAATAATCATGGCCGAAAACGTTCATCATGTCATCTATTCTCTTGCTGGCCAGGTCAAAAGCCGATCCAATCTTCCTTGGAGACATTGAATCTCCACAAAGATCAAATAGTTATCTTTTATGTAAGTCTATTTTTTATGAAATATTTGTGGAGAAAACAAAAAAAATGGCTAAGGCATTAAGGTGTGAAAGTGTTTCCGTGCATGTAATGTCCTGTTAATGATGACATGCAAGTCAATATTCTTACTAGAGAAGCGCGACACAAAGAAGAGTGATCTACTGAGAAAGAGAAACACTTACACAATGAGAGATCAGAATATTTGGAGTTTGGATGGTTTGTGCGAAGTGACACCCATATATATATGCGATCCTGCAACCCTGCTTGCCGGAACATGTGCACCGAAACCTGTGCGCCTAAAACCTGCGTGCCGATGAACCCTGGTTTCTCATTTTTCTTAGAGTCAAATCCTCTTTCCATTTGGGGATCCTACTTTGTGAGGGGACTTTTTTTTATTCTCCTTTCCATAATAGAGTCCAACAAATGTAAAATGGGAATACCTTAAGCACAATGAGGGGAACCCTTTTAAGAACATAAAATATTGACAAAGTCATGAACTAGGAACCTATTTGGGGGGAGTTGTGCAAGTTTCCTACGTGCCGCAGAAGTCACTTGCACGCCCTATTATTTTTTTTCATGCCCAAGGTGCCCAGTGGCCTATAAATAGCCCCTGTGGGCCCCCCATTTTGAGGAATAATTTTCCAAAACATAGATTCAAGCTTTGGTCTCACAATTCTTTGTTTCATGTCTTCTGAACAATTCATAGGTAATTTCTTAAATAGAATAGAAGCTCTAAAGAGGAAAAATAAGGCTTAAGTGTTAGAAATCATCAACACTTATGTGCCTATGTGTCTAGCCCTTATGGGAAATGAAGACAGTTGTGCGCCGCCTTTCCCTCTCAAGGGAACTTGTGTGCCACCCGTCTGGAACTCTCTAGGGATGATACTAAGAGATTGAGTTCAAATTCACCCAAGTATTACCCTATAGATTCGTCGTCACCCAAGGAGACTCATGTTGCGTAAGTCTACCTGCGTGACAAGGACTTGCGCGCCAGAATGATACTTGCACGCCTCCTTCCTATTCACCTTATTTCCTCAAATCCACCACTCCTCTTCAAGATATAGCCTTCAAAATCCTCTTCAAATACATTTCTGGCATGATTCCTTTGTTATATTTTTTTATCTTAAAGGAATTATGTGAGAACCTCTCTCAAAACCTCGTGACATACAAGATTTATGTCAACACGGTTAGGGGTTTTCCTATATAACCTCATCCTTTGAGATGGGAAGATATTTTGATTTGGGATGCCTTCTGAGGAGTAAGCCCCAGTCATAAGTTCCTTTTAACCTGGGCCTCCTTCTCATGAGAAAGCCCCAAGTTACAAGTCCCCTTAACATGGACCTTCTCCTCAGGAGTAATCCCTAGTCAGAAGTTCCTTTTAACCTTGGGCTCCTTCTTAGGAGTAAGCCCCAAGTTACAAGTCCCCTTAACTTGGGCCTCCTTCTCAGGAGTAAGCCCCAGTAATAAGTTCCTTTTAACCTGGGCCTCCTTCTCAGGAGTAAGTCCCAAGTTACAAGTCCCCTTAACTTAGGCCTCCTTCTCAGAATTAATCCCCAATCATATGTTCCTTTTAACCTGGGCCTCCTTCCCAGGAGAAAGCCCCATGTTACAAGTCCCCTTAACATGGGCCTCCTTCTCAAGAGTAATCCCCATTCATAAATTTCTTTTGATTTGGTCCTCTTTCTCATGAATAATCCCCAATCATAAGTCCCTCTTAATTTGGGATTCCTTTTTCAGGAGTATGCCCCTAGTTAAAACTCAAAATCTCTATAAAGTACAAATACCTTTATAAACCCTGCTCTTAGGGATTCTTTCCTAAATCAGGATCATTATCTACTTGGGCCATCATACATACGTATGCCCCACATCATTTCTTGTGATTTCATCTTTCATGGAACAATTATTGGGTTTACTGATTCCTCTTCTTTCTCACACCGAGCATGACTCACGTGAGCTTAGAGTGTAATGGTGATCACGACATCTCTTTTGGGCCGTTAATCATGCATAAGTTCTATATTTACTTGCTCGAACTATGTGTACATTGATCACTTACTTGAAAGTAGAGTACGTAGGAATCCTTTATAAGGTTCAACCCCATCAATCATTAATTATTTTCCATCCCATATGATGTTAAACTATATCACTGTTATTGAACTATGTGGGTTCTGATTCCTTTTTTTCAACTAGGATATGTAGGTTGCCCATTTGTGGGTACGATACGAACTCTGAAATAATCCTTATCTTTTTGAAGGACAATAAACATCAAGTGCCCCACTCAGTGGATTTAAAACCAGTATGGCCATCATAATGACCAGGAGATTTCTATATAATGTATTGAAGGTTACCATTGACTACGAATCTCTAATACACATGGAAGATTCTCTATCAATGAAGATCCTCAAATACATATAAAATATTTTCTAAATTCCATACATATCAATCATTGATTTATAAATCTAAAGGAAAACTCATTTTCATTCTTGGTGAATTAATAAGGATTCATGAACATAACTTAAATCTATCAGAGAGTCCCTAAGTAGGCAATAATTCCCCCCAAAAGGTGTGAGGAACCTGACCTCCCATCTTCTCAACCAATGAAAATTATTAAGCCTTATCGTTCCACAACTAATGAGCACATACCTTTGGAAAGTTTTTCCAAATATATATAGAATCATTGGGTGTTTCTGGTTCTACAAATAAACCCGTTAGAAGACAATTGGAAGGTTTGAACCTTAAAAAAATAAGGTCATCCCCATTTCCAGAAGAAACATAGAGTCATATAGATTTTTTAGGATTAGTTTCTAAATAATAGAATCCTTAATTAATTCATGTTGATATTATTATTTTCAAATTTATAATAAGATTTAATACACAAATATATATTTAATTAAATATGTTCTTTTTTGGATGAATCATTCATACACTAACAATTATAATAAATTATTTTCATGTAAATCAAATCAATATTTGTTTCTTTACTAAAAAAACTGGATTAATTTTGAGGGATAGAAAGTAGAAAGGGGATTATATTTATGACACCAAAGGATTAATTTTGTTAATTAATTTATCAAACTATTAATTTTATTATATTTTTTGTAGTTAAATAGTGGATAAATCATTATAAAAAATATATTTCTGGGAAGAACCGTGATTATTTATTGGTTATGAGTAACTGTGTAGTTTAAACACACATAGTGTATATTATTTAAAATGTGTATATTTCATATATCATGGATGGTTTGGGTATAGAGACCCTTAATTTTAATGGGTTAAGATAAAATAACTTTTTCAGAATATGTAATATGTTACACAAACAAATACCCAAAGACTGATTTATTCTAGTGCTTTTGGAAACATAGAATCATTAACACTGTCACATAATTTAGCTACATTCTCTACCACTATGTTTTACTTGACTTGAACCATTCATAGACACATGAAATGTAACAAATATATTTATAACCTGGGTGAAACAAAAACAATAAAAAGGGGTGGTCTCAAATGGTCTGTAATAGAAAACAATTGAGATATATAGACATATTCATGAGAATAATGGCATGATAACATGATCATGAATATGGAATATCACACCTAACATAGAAAATATCATAAATTAGATTTATGGAATAAAAGGGTAAGTTCATAAGACATGAATTATAAGGAAATAGATAACATTATCCATGACAACATAAAAATGAATAAAACATTGAACTGTGGAAGACACATAATCCTATAGAAATAATTTACATATTATTCAAGGAATCACTAAAAAGGACACATTGGTAGTATGGTTTCACAAACCATACCATCTTCAAAGTTATGGTTCACCCTTATTAACATCTTAATGGAAAAATTCATTTTTTCTCTCTTAATAGATATAATTCTTTACCCAATGAATTTGAGAGAGATATATGTCCCTCCCATCTAATAATGAAAGAATACATACATGTTCCAAAATATCATAAAAATTAATATCCTACCCCATTAAATTTTATGGTTATCATAAAAATGTAATCATGTCACAACCTGTAGAAAATAGAGAGGTTTCATAATCATTTCACCAGAGAACAACCTGTTAAATGAAGTGAGTTTCGTAAGAAAATAACCCACTAATGAGAAATGGATTTCATAAAAATCATGATATAAAACATAAAACATTTATAGAAAGAATGTGAATGGATCCAGTTGAATATTTCATAGAATTTAATGCGTAACTGAAATGTATTTCATCATATATTTTAAATAATTTGACAAAATATTTTAAACACATTTCTTGAGGAAAATATCCTTTCTTCTTTAAAACCGTTTTCTTTTCCAAATAGTATGAAAAAATTTAACTAAAAAAAATATTTGAAAATAACATTTTAATCATGTAAGGTATGATAAATATTATATAGTCATCATGAAATCCTAAAAATATGTTTATGTCATATATGATTAAAAAAAATTCTCCCAAAATGCTTTCTAAAAAAAACAAAAAATACCTCGATAGAAAAACTAAAAAATAGTCATTTAAATACATTTAATAAAAAACTCATACATGGGTAAATATTACATTAAATAATTTTATAATAACTATAAGAATTTTTTTAAATTCATTTTTATGATACATGGGCATGGATGATAAATATTTCCCAGTTGATACTTATATATAGAAAATCCTGAATAAAAATGAGATTGTGAAATTAACCCTTACCAATCACAATATTTCCTTCATATTTAAATGATACTCTTATATAGTAGATAAAATATTTTCTTATATTATTTTGGAACAATATTCATATGATATCCTATATGATCATGTTATTACACTTTGGTTAATAATATATCATTATTAATTATCTTTCATGTGTTAATTACTTCCTTTTATTATGCATGATTTGTTGTATAAGTCTTAGTTTATGTGGATAGGATGTAAATATGATGTTAAAATAATAATATTAAGGTAATGCATAAAATATTTATTCATTATATATATTTATATAATCATTGTTTATTGGTGACCATGGAGAATTAATTGAATCATGTCGTGGAGATGGTTAGTGGTACATACGCACGAGTGAATAAATTATTCCCTTAAATGTGGACTGTTATGCAGTGGATGATATATATTTCTTTAAATATTTAATATAGTGTTATAATTATATTAAATATTCATTATTTCAGTCATTATACCCATCCTAGTAATGATGTGATGAAAAACAGATTACACCACGGTGTGGAGACGGTAGGTCGTACGTACCAATGCATGTTGATTTTTTTGTAGAATAGATAAAAGGTGTATTATTGTTGACCCATAAAATTAATAGTCTCATAAAATAGTGATATATGATTTATTTCTTTATAATGGAAACAACACATGAACAGGTAGTAGAAAAATAAGTACTCTTGAGATAGTCGGCAAAGAGGATTACCTCTTCTTCAATAATCTCCCTCTTGATATTCTCTTAAGGATACTAAAGTTGTTCTTTGTAGAATACAATAACCTCTAAAAATATGATATTGTTTTTAGGAGGATAAATTGGTAGTGTTCGTTGAGATATAAGGTGCATGGTTGTGTGAGGAAGTGAGGGAGGATGTTTTTTTTATAAGAAAGGGGAGGGGCACTCATAGAAACTCTCTAAATATTAAATCAATATAAATTTATTTTTGATCTTGAATATCTTAAATGTGAGTTATTTAGAATATAATATGTTTATGGTTGAAAAAACTCTCAAAAAATAACTTTTATACTTATTTAGGTCACTATATTAACCATATGTTTTTTATTTGTCCATTAGTTAATTCCTTTATCTTTTACCATGACATTTTGGTTGCTTACTATTTAGGTTTAATATGGTTACTATTAAATTACAAAATAACCCCAAATCCATCATTTAATATATTTTTATCCTTATTATATTTATTTTTCCAAATTATATATTTTTATAAATTTAATATCATTTAATATGGTATTTTTTATTATATTGTATCATTTATGTCAATTTTAATACAATTCCTTAATTCTCATTAAAGAATTATCATATTAACAATATAACTTCGAAAAAATTAGAATATATCACTAATATTTCAATGTAATATATAATATTCTAATATGTAATTAATTATGTAAAATTATTGGAATTTAAATTTTTTAACATCATTTATTTGGTATTTCCATTAATTAAACACTCACTGCTCATTATTGTGGAAGCCATAAATTAAATAATTTATTTTCTAAAAATATATAATAAATTATACATATGGGGATAAATTCATTATGATTATAATTACTATTTATAGAATAATTTATCTTCATTAAAACACTATATTAAATATGAACTAGCTAATAAAAATATTAGTATGCCATTTTTTTACTTATCTTTAAATAAAATATAATAAATGTCAAAATATTACCCACTGGATAAAACAGTTTATAATTTCATTCAAATCTTGATTTTGTTTACAACACAATCATATAATGAAATTAGTACAAGTGTTAGGTTAATTTTACAGTATTATAAAATTATTTTGACCTTTTTTTATCTAATTTCCCCTTAAAAGAGGTAAATAAATATTTACTAATGATACTATTCAAAATATCCAAAAAATGTTTATCATATTACAATTTTATATCATACTAATTATAACCTTATATTTCCTTTATTTATATTTTTTATTTAGAAGATAAAAATTAAGTTTAATTCAAACCTTGTAGTCATGGAGAAAAGTTGTCTAAAAAGAAACATTCAATGTTTAATAAGTTTTTTAATATTTAATTTCAATATAAAAATGTTTCCAATGATCAGAATTGGATGAATAAATCAATAATTGATATACTGTGAAATAAAATAATAATTTATAGTATTATTATTATTTAAACAAAAAATGGTGTTTTTAACTATAATTCAACATTTTTCAATATTTTTCAAAAAATGAAAAATCTCAAAAAAATACTAAAAATTAACCTTACTCTAATTTCAATATTTTAATTAAAAATAATTTTTTTAATCTAATTCAGTTTCTATAGTGGTCTAAAATTTATTTCATTATTATTCCTAGAATTACCTGAGTACCTATTCATTTGAGAAAACAATATTCTTAACCATATAAATACTTTAACAAAAAATTATTTTTTTCAACAACACTATGTTTTATTTATATAAACAAAATTATGAATAATATTTCAAATTTAGTTATTAATATTATTATTACAATTTTAATTTCTATGTCATAAATATATTATGTAAAAAAAATTTGTTTTATGGAAACTCAATGTTGCGTGTAATGTGTTTTAATTCGGTGTTGCATGTACCACAATCCAATTAGATATCGTGTGAAAGGAATGTATGATTTAGTTCATTTATAGAAATCAATGTTAATTTATTTATTCAAAAAAAATATTTCACAAAAACTGTGTTGGTTACATTTTACCCCCTTTAAAATGGATTTCCCCCTCAAGATAATTCATTAACATACAAAAAATGAGTTTACTTCTACAAATCATATCCTCAAGTTCCCACATATCATCCTCAAACTAGTTATTTCTCAAAAAAACATTTACTAGTGGATTGGTCTTGTTTTTGAGAAAATTATTTGTATGATCTAGAATCTCAACTCACTCTTGTTCATAAGAGAGATCCTTTTCCAATGGTATGGCCTTTGAGTTCAGTACATGTGAAGGGTTAGGTTTGTACATCCATAAGAGTGATATATAGAATATATCGTGGACATGGGAGAGATTTGGATGATGTTCCATGTGATAGGATATTATCTTGATACAATCATGAAATTCAAAGTGACAAATATATCTAGGTATTAGTTTACAATTCTACGTAAATCCCATAATCATATTCCTTGGAGAAATTCATTGAAACAGTTTTCAAAAACTTCAAAATCTAGATCATGATGTCAGTTATAAACATAAATTTTCTAGAATGTTGTAGTTCTACATATCTTCCCATAATCATCTCTTGAGAAATATTGAGTCCTTATATATTTAATTCTCCAATATCTTCCAAGAATGTTGTAGTTCTATATATCTTCCCATATAGGGCTTCATACATAGCCCTATGAATTCTAGAGTGAATGATATTTTTTGTACAAAATCTACACTAGAGTAAGGTGTTGTTCCCAACCACCATTTAAATATAGAGACAAAGATATCCATACATACTCTATGGGTTGAATTGTTATATTAGACTGACCATCCATTTTAGGATGATAAGAAGTGTTTAATATCTCTTTGTTATCAACTACTAGCTGGTGACTATGACATAATTTTTATGTAATCCTTTGGTCCAGATCAGGTACAATACAATTTGGTACTCCATGAAGCCTTACAACTTATTTAATGTATATCATGGAACATTCATCCAGAGATACGTCTTCTCTAATAGAAATGAAGTGTAATTGATTCCACAAAAATATCATTAAATCCATTAGAGTTTTTGGGGAGTCACACTAAAATTTACAAGGTGATGTTCTCCCATTTCCAATCTGGTATGGGTAATGAATACAACATCCCCTTGTACTTTTTCCTTTCTCCATAACATTATATAATTCCAAGAAACATGGTAAAAATAGTGTAATATCTATCTTCATACTATACAAATATAAGTATTCATTCAAGTCTATATAAATATTCATAAATTCATGATGAATATAAAATAAAGAGATATGATTTGCTTCAAAATCCTCCTCGTTAATAACTAATATGAAAGGTATTCAAGAATTGTTCCTCAACCATATATTTCTATACTAATAATGGTTCAATTTAGGAACATTTTTTACCTTATTTTACAACTCAACATATTCCTTATGTACTTCTTTAATCATCATAAATATTGAGGGTTGAAAAATCAATTTATAAAGGTATGTTTTTCCCCATACTTCATGATTTATTTGGCCATCCTTTTGAAATCAAAAAATATTTTATCTTTTTTTATCATCGTCTATGAAAATATTTCACAAACCATTCAAGTCTAAGCATTATCCACATTGTTTTCTTTAACAGGGAGGTAATGTGTTGAGTAGTCGTAATCATTTATCACCTCTAACCATGTTCTCTAGAACATGTTCATCTCCTTCTATATGAATATGTATTTCTGAATTTTATGATCGTTATTTATATAACACTTTTCACCATAAGAATATTGCCTCTATATCTATTTTGAAATAATTACCACAGCAAACTCCAAATAATGATTTTGGTAAGTATTCTCATGAATATTAAACTATCACAAGAAATAAAAGATTAGCATTTTGTTTTTAATAAAAACATATCACAATACTTTCATGGATGCATCACAACAAATTACCAACCCTTCACCACTATAACGTAATGTATGCATAGGTTCACTTGCTAAATTTATCTTTAGTTACTGGATATTTTCCTCACATTCATCTATATAGAGGAACATGGAAACCTTATGAGTAAACACGGTGAGAGGACTAGATAATTGTGAGAAAGATGCCAGAAACCATTGTTAATATCAAGATATAAAATTTAATCTATGGATCTCAATCACCATGGTTGGACTTGGCCAGTATTCAATAGCCTCCATAATTTCGATATATATTTGTATACCTTCTCTCGAGATTAAATGAACAAAAAATGAAACCTTTTGAATAAAAAATTCACACATATAAATTTCTCATATAGATTCTCATTTATTTGGGTCTTTAGTACAATTCACAAGTGGTCTCCATTACCTTTCTTTATATTTGAATATATAATAATATTATTTATAAAGAATACCAGAAACATATTGAGTTAATATATAAAGATCTGTTCATTATACTGGTAATGATATTAAGGTAATTATTATGATTGGAATGAAGCATAATATCCTAATAGTTTCCATACATTACTCAGAATTTTGTTTTGTGTATATCACCCAAATTTATATTAATGGATGATATCATGAATAAAGGTTAATCATTGAGAGTTATTGATCTATAAACAGTTGATATATCAAGTTATCAATAGTAGGAATGAAATACCTTTTTTTAACTTTGATCTTGGTCAACTCCTCATAATCAATACAGAGTCCCAATGATCCATCTTTATTCTTCACAAAAAGAAGAGGTGCTTTCCACGGAGAAACACATTTCTCAATATATCCAATATCATTGTTTTCTTATAATTTCTTCTTCAATTCATGCAATTCAATTTTTCCCATTATATAGGGATTCTATTAAATTGGTGTATAACTTTGTACTATATCTATAGGGAAATAAACTTCATGTTTTGGTTGAAGGCTAAACCAAGATTCTGGAATGAACCCACAAATTCATGAATAATTGAAATATGATAAATGAAAATTTTATCCCCAATAATTTCAGATAAACAACCCTTATAGATGGGAATTAATACCCCTACAATAGATGTAATCTCTAAAATAATTTCACACATATTTTCACATTGATAGATGATCCTAGAGTGGTTTGAAACATCAAACATAACATCACTTACATAAAAATTTATGTGGTCTTTATATAGAGAATTCCAATCCATGCCTAAGATGAAATTTTATTTAACAAGAGAAAGAATGAAAATATTTTCAAGAAAAAAATTTCCCTAAATTTCAATCGGAGTGGAATCACAAACATGTGATTTAATCATCACACAATTAGGGGATTCTTGTGATAATTCCACTTCTAATCATTTGGGTTGAATCTTAACACAATTATAAAAATATTTATACATGAAATAGTGGGTAGATCCAAAATCAAATAAGATAGTATAAGTTATATTGTGGATGGTATGTGTACCATTCAATATGTCTTTATGACAGCCCTCATCAGAAATAGTGATCTCATGAGATTTTCCCTTGTACCTAATCTTAAGAGGTCGCTAGCATCAATCATCATGACCAACCTCTGGGTTTAGGAATTGATTAATATTACACCCACCCACCATACAATTTTAGAACTCTAGCATGGGAGGTGCATTCAGTTCCACTTTCTCTCCATTAAATCTATTATATGACATTTTAGCACCACATTAGCTATAAAAATCTTGATGACCTTCCTTTATACACTTCAAAAATGGTTATAAACCTTATGAAAACTTTCTCCATTCTTCTTCCCACAAATAGAGAATAATGGAAAGCTCCTATTTTTTCTCTTCACGGTTTTTAGATTTTCAATGAAAATCCATCTTCCTCTTCTTACCAAAATCATGAGATTGGTTTGTGGCCCCAGCCTCTATTTCAACCATGATTTCCAAAAACAAAATCTATTTGTAACTACTAATGTTTCATATGGACAAAGCTCTTCTGATACTTGTATTTATGAAGTTGGATATCATATCAACATTAACATCAAGTCAGATAATAATTCATAACGCATACCTCGAATGTGTAATGAAATTACCCTCATGGGTGTCAATAGATTCATCACCCCTTTTCATAAACTGAAGGAAAACTTTATCCATTATTGTAAAGAAATTTAGATAATATTACTTACGAAAAAATTATGTTCTTTAACTCATCCTAATAAATGTATTCAATTTCTTCTTGTTTCCTTGTATTCATAATTAGTGTCAAAAAATGGTATACTTCACCTTATAACAGATAAACAATAAAAATAACCTTCTCATGCTCTGAAAGATAGAGAATAGAGAATACCATTTTAATAGTACTTATCAACCTATTCAACAACAAATGGATAAAAACCCACTAAAATAAGGTGCAAGTTGCCTCATGAAATAATCCACATAAATTTTCCCTTCTTTTCTAATTTGGATGTCCACCATGAATTATATATTGAGATAAATTTGTAATTATAGAGATAATATTTTTCATTCCCACTGACATAGAATTTGGTTTCCCTGGAGGAAAATAGTCTCATTGTCTTTCAAAATAAACATTAATTTACATCCTTTGGGTTTCATCCATTAAATAAAACCAAAATCATAGAGTAATAAATATTTATCACAATAAAGAACCACAAAATAATGAAAAATCACATATTGGATATCTAAATTATGAAACCCTCATTAATCAATGATAAATTAGGTTTATCCAAGTTTATTCAAAGATAATTTCTATTTAAATCCTTGATTATGGGTTCTGAAGTGTTTTTGAACTCCCATAGCATATTCCATAGGAGTGAAAAACTATGTGTACATGAACAGTCATTTTCAAGTACCAAGTTATCCAGATTCATTCCCAACACACCTTATCGAATTTGGTACCCCTCAGTACATATGTTCCAGTGCCACATCCACTTGTAGTATCCATCCATGGATGTATTTTTAGAAAACCAAATGCTCTATCCTTTACCAAAATTCAAAAATATTTTCCTATTATATTCCCCTTGATTTTACATTTATTTATACATTCTATTAGGGTTATTTCTAATATTTTCTCATCCTAGTTTCTATAATTTAACTAAAACATTTCTCTAATACCAACTACATTAGCCATAACTTTTCATATAATGAAATTAAATTACGTTTTCAGAATCGAAAATACATTACACAGAAACACCCCAAATGACTATATTATTCTAGTTCCTTTGGAAACATGAAAACATAAACACTGCTATACAATTAAGAGAGATTATATCTCACTGGACTCTCCTATACTAGAACCCTTCTAGGAAACATCAAACATAATACATATAAATATTACTTCGGTGAAAGAAAACATAAAAATAGGTGATCTCATATGCTTATTAAGGGTAAAAAGGAAATATTTAAATATATTCACGAGCATAAGGGTTTGAGAAAATGATCATGAAACTATAAGATCATACCCTGCTAATGAAATATCATCAATTGGATTCATGGAATAAATATTGGTATTTCATTATACTTAAGTCATAATGAAATAAATAACATGATCCATAAAAGCATAAAATATGATTAAATCATGGAAATGTGGAGGACACATATGTATATAATAATAATTTCATTCAACAAAGGGAACAAATTCTTTTAAACAATTCTCCATCCATTTACTTCCAAATAAATATTTTCTCGATCAAGATGTTATCATAAAGAATAGGGAATTTACACAGTTAATGCCCCTTTCCCCTATATTTATGGAAAATTTCTATAAATGGATTCTTGGGATCATTTTTTCTTACATAGTACTCTTCCTTTTTTCTTGGAAATTCATTACTTTATGTCCTTCTTTCCCACACATAAAGAATTTATTTTTTTTTCCATTGAGACACATTCCTAGGTGTCTCCTTCCACATTTCCTGTATGATGGAAATTGAGCTTTCTTTTCCCCATGGTCTCCACTACTGGAGATCTTATCATTCACCGCCTTTCTCTTCTTTATTGAGTTTGGGAGTTGTTTAATATATATATTGTTGATCATATTTTTGGAAAAATGATTCTACATGAACACAATATCTTTTACACCTATCAACATTCTATTTCTTTGCTCAGTTCCACCATCATTACCACCTTTTACATTATGTTCATTGTTACTATGACTTCCTTGGCATCTAATGATTGACTATCACAAGAAAGCATAGTGTGAGTAATAAAATAATTTAGAGAATATCATAACACCCTATTTTCAATATAAAACACCTAAGGATTAACCAAGGTTATTTATCATCATCTTATATTAAAATCATTCAAATCGGTTTTTACTAAAAATGTGAATTATCTTAAGCATATCCCCCAAGAGTTTCATAAACAAGAGTGCAGCAAGTCCCGTTGTCATGTACAGGATACCCTAGGTCAATCCTGAAACTCCTTGTCAGTTTTTTCACTCTTATGTACATCTGTGCCAGAGCTGCCTCTACCTGCTCGTATCCAGATATGGATGTATTTCATGTAAAACCCACATAATATTTATATTACTAATATTTTTTGTTGTTATTCTATACTAATCCTCATTTTATATCTTAGGGTAGTGGTTACTAATGAGATTTATTTTCTAAATCATGGTTCCAAGGTTATCGCTAAACTTCCTCTGATACCAACTGTCATGCCCCAACCAATGTTACCCAGAGTCGGTGCATTATTACATAACATTGGAATGATACAAGGAATGATGTCCCGAAATACCAAATAGTTTATTAGCCATGTAAGTAATAGATACATTCATAAGTTTTATATTAGATCATGAAATAAAAACATCAATAACATGGATGTTTAACTCAATGAATGTAGATTGAGTTAAAATTACTCTTATCATGTTTATATCGAGGACTTGAGAATTTATTAATGGAGTGATTATGTGTATCAAAAGTTTATCCACACAAAGGGGAGTGGAAATTACTATATAAGTAAATTATTAGTGATTTCATGCATAATCTTGGAGTAATGTAATCAATGAAGTTTGTGTAGAACCGAATGAATGGAAAATAAAATTTAATATTCCCTTTCCATTTTAGTAACATACAAAACATACACCCCATGAAAGAAGGATTATCCAATGATGATGGGAATACCCATAAATTAAAGTATATTACACAAACAATAAAATCATAAGAAGTACATACACCATAAAAATGTAATAGTGGAAAATATAGCTTGAATCTCAGAGGAATAAATGTTAGATGAAAACCCCTTACCACATTGTAATCATATGAAAAGGTTTAATGCACTATCACTTACTAAGTCCAATGTATTCATCATATAAAAATGTTTAAACATAACATACACATTCATATTAAAGTTAGCATACTAAATGTCAATAATTTATCCATAAACCAAGATTGGTATAAGAATTACACATCCATAGAAAAAAATATCACAAAACCATCAATAAAATATGGAATATTTGTATATAATAAATCAACATCAATCAAACATAAAATCCATCAAAAGGATGTTGACATAGATGAAATAAAAAAAATTAGAGAAATATCTCTTTATATTTTGAAATCATTTAGAAGTCATATAATTATAAAAGAAAACATTTATTTTTGAATATATTCTTATATGTTTGTAAGGGAAGATTCTACGATGTTATAATAGCTGAAAATAGACGCACTCGCTGTATAAAGTACTTTTTTAGATAAGCTCATAAATTACCTTGTTTATAAAATGACAAAAATATTCCTTTAAAAACATAAAGGTCAAAAAGGTCATAAAGTACCATGTTTGTAAAATGATGGAAAGATTCCTTTAAAAACATATAAGGTCAAATAAGGGTATAAATGACCTTAACCCATTGTCTAGTAAATAGTAAAAATGTTTATAAATACATTTTTATGAAAACAAGGATGTGGATGATAAAGAGGTCCCATTAGATACTTACTTAAAAATAACCTAGGATAATAATGATATTATGAAATTAACCCTTACCTTGTACTTTTCCTTGGTCAAGGGTACATTAACCTCATATATAATAGTTAAATCATTGTTATTAAATTATAAAAGAACTATATACATAAATATGATATCATATATGATCCTCTAATATTTCATTGTTAATAATATTTCAGTAGTATCATCGTTTTGGGTGTTAAATGATTCGTTTTCACTTATATTATTGGTTATATAAGCCATGTTTGTTATGGATAGGATGTATTTGATTCATATATATAATGATATTACTGTCTCCATGAACACGATGAGATTCATTCCCCATAATAATCATTCAAGAATAATTTTCATTTTATGATTAAAAATAATGTTTATGAACATAATATCATTCTGTAAATGAATCAAATATATCATATCCTTAAAGAAAATTCCATACGTAACCAAGCATATAAATGAAAACAAATTAGTTAACACTGGAAATGATGATACTACTAGAATATTATTAATAAAGAAATATTAGAAGATCGTATATGATATTATATTTATGTATTTGGTTCTCGTATAATTTAATAACTATTATTTCACCATTATACAAGAGTTTAACCTACCCTATAGTAATGAAATGTGCAAGGTGTGGGGTTTCTTATCTCACTTTTAATTCTGTGTGATTTTTATTGTTGGCCACTTATTTATTGCATGTGGTTTATCGTGTACTTCCATTTGATATATATTATCATTATTATCTTCATATTCATGGTATTTTATGATTCATTTGGTGGTTATTAACTTTTTTTCATACGAATCGATTGATTACAACGTGGTAAGGAGTTATCATCACACTTTTATTCCTGTGAGATTCATGCTATATTTTCCAGTATTACCTTTTGTGTGGTGTATGTACTACCCATGATTGTATTTTTTTAGTAATATACTTCAATTTATGGGTATTTACATCATCATAGGATGATATTTCATTCATGGGGTGTATGTTTCATAAGTTACCAAATCGGTAAGGGAGTTTTGAAATTTCAATTTCCACTCATTCAGTTCTACACAAACTTCATAAATTACATTACTACAAGATTATGTTTGAAATCACTTATTATTTACTTATATAGTAATTTCAACTCCCCATTTTGTGGATATAATTTTTATACACAACATCAATCCATTGATAAATTCTCAATTCATCGATATAAACATGATAAGAATAATTGTAACTCAATTTACATTACTTGAGTTAAGCATCCAAATCATTGGTGTTGTTTTTACAAGAATATGTGTGAATGTCCCTTGATTGATTTAAACTGTATATCCAATCATATTTAGTGTATTTATATTTCTTACACATAATTATGTCATTGATTTATCCTTAACCTAAGGATACATTTTTATAAAGGAATTCATCTCAAATTACATTCCATTGAGACTTCGTTGTTGTTATGTGCCAATTCACTTTTATGTTGTTTATATATTAAACATAGACATAATATATCTTGAATACCTTTATTCTCATGATATTATTTTTTTATTACATCAATTTTTTGTATTCAAGGATATCTCATTTGGTGAGGAACTATAACTAAAATATCATTATAAATGTTTTAAAAAAAATTTCTTCTAAATCTTTCTCATTAAGGTACATATTTTAAAAATGGTTTTAAGGATTTATTTATATAAACATTAATGTTATAAAATTAAAATTTCTTTTAAAATATTAAAATTGGAATGGGACACTTTTCTTAAAAAATATATTTTAAACAGCTTTTAGATAAATAGTGATACTTTTAAATGATTTCTAGAAAAAAGGGGACATTTCTCTAAAATATTTTTGATAATTATTTTTATCTATGTCAACATCCTTCATTATTCTTGATTGATGTTAATTTATTATAATAAAATATTCTATATTGTATTTAATGAGTTATGTTTGACTGGGGATGTGCTATTTTTATACCATTAATGGTTTATGGTTAAAGTATTGACATTTCGTATGCTATTTTTAATACGAATGTTTAGATTATGTTTCACCCTTTCATATGAGGAATTAAATGGAATTAGTATATGACGGGTGGAGCCCACTATAGCTCCGAGATGCATAGGTAGATCTCATGAGAAAAAATATTTTCTTGGCACAAGGACTTGAAAAAATCTTATTTTTAGTCTTCGCACAAGGCCTTGACTATGTGGTTATGAAGTCTGGCATTATGCATTCAATAATTATTGTCACGAACTGAATCTTGTTGCCGCCAAAACCGGCACCCGACCCAACCTGTGGCAAGTCCCAAAGGGCGTTCCCGATCCCCACGGGCTGGCACAAGTTCCCGGGTATTAAAAACTGAAAATTGGGAATGATTTACCCAAATTTTTATACTTAAAACAGCAAATGAATCCAAGAAATGAAATCTGGATTTTTCAAACCAAAACATCTTTTATAAAATTAATAACTGAATTACACAATTTTAAACAATGTTTGAACACCATTACAAAGGTACAAACCCAAGAAAAGACATCCCATGAACCTCCGCATGGAAAGAGGCACCGCCCACAAGCCATCTCTACGACAATGCATCACGATGGACCGCTAAAAACCCGAACAAAAGGCATAAAACATGTACCCACACCTGTGACATAAAATAAGCAAGTCTACTTACAGCCAAAGGTGTAAGTAGGGTGTGAGAAAAATCCCAGTAGGATACCACCACTAAGATATTCCATGTGATAAACATTTCATGACAAAAATCATTGCAAGTTTTGTAAATAATAAATGCTTGTTACAATTTTCTAAAGGATGCAATAATAAATGAAAACAGTTTTCATCTGGTCTAATTTTAAAGGACCAACAATTTTAAAATAAATAACAAAGATACTGAATTTTCCAGCCAACAATACCATATACCGACGGTAAGTACCAGGGATCTAATGAGCACAAGTAATAGGAAATAACCCCTAGGAACTAGCTAGTTGTGGGTCCCAGGTACCTCGTATCTCGGTGAGAGTAACCACAAAAAAATATTCGTTCTCGTGCACGACCCACTAGTAGGGATCATACCCATAACCTAGTGGTCCCCAATCATCATCATCATAATTTAGTTAGATTTGTAAGCGTCAATCTTGCTAAGTGAAACTGAGGCCAAACCCCATGGATTCACTAGCATACTTATACACATCCACCCACCTAGATACCTGGGTTTTCCCTTTGTGCTCAAACAAGTTCAACAATCCCAGAAATATAGTCTTCACATGAAAATATCACTTCCACATCACACATTAACTAAAGATCCTGCTGTACATCACACAAGTCACAAATCCCGCTTTTCATTCAAATTCATTTTGAAATCAAACTTACACCAAAATTGCCTACAATAATTTTCACATTTCATTAACACTTCCACAAATACTTTAAATTTTTTTATAAAACCATTATAAGATATTCAACTCAAATAACAGCCCACACACATGTCACATAATACCCTTCTCACCTTCACAATTCATTTTATCAATAAACTCACACGAAACATCCCACACCCGTGTTTCGCACACAAAACACAATTTAGTAAAACATTTCGGAAATTTATAAAACATTCTAAAAATGTTTGACATCTAAAATCACCACTTTACCATTAAAAAACCCACATTAGGTGAATACAATCATCCAAGCAGTACATATACACCCTTTCCCAACTTTTTTTAACCAAATAAAACATTTTCAATTTTTATAAAACAAACCTAAGAGGTATAACCGTTGTTTTCACACTAAACCCATTTCAAAACCCTCATTAAAAACCAAAATCATACCAATACCAATAAAAAACAGAAGTTTCAGACCTAAAACAATTATTAAACCACCCCTAAGTGTTATAAAAATACATCAAATAATACCACAAAGATACACATAAAAAACACACGTTTTCATAAATCACCTTCAAGAAGTACAACACGGTTTTACACCTTAAACTCATTAAAAAACCTCTTTTAAAGGCCAACATGAAAATAATGAATTAACAAACTAGAATTTTTAGCCCCTTTCAAAACAAATAAATCAGTTTCATATGTTATAAACTAAACCCAAACATTACCCCAATAGTCACACATTAAAAGTACCCTATTTCAAGTTAAAATACAACTAAAAATTAAATGTTTAACCAAATCCATCAAAACCAGTTTTTAAACCACAAATAAACAGATTATAAACATACTAAATTAATAAAGCAAGAAATCTAACTCATCACAAAATGGTTACACATGGAATCACCTACCTTTTGAGTCAAAACCCTCAAAACTTGGTGTGAAACCTTAAGCGCACCACTGCCGCACCACAAGGAATATAAATAAAGACCTAGACCACAAAAATAGTGACCCAAAAGATACCAAATCAGACCTTAGGATCGAACCCCAAATTCTGAACATGAGGACCTTCAAGAAAGAAGAAATAAAACTAAAAGAGGATGGAAGGAACCAAGAAGGAATTCCCTTACTTGAAATATCTTGAAGAAATCTGCCCCAATCCAGAAATATATGAATCTACAAGTACCCAAAAATGGTATGGAGGTTAGAAGGAGTAATATTAGGTCATGTGGGAACTGAAATGGGGTAAAAATAATGAAAATTGAAGGAGTTATGAAAGATTCATTTTACCTCGTCAATTCTGGTTGATTTCAGAAAGAGTATGAAAGATTACCCTACTTCGCGGGTCACCTGAGCTCCAAAATTGTGAAACCAATAATGGGGGTTATCCTCTGTCTATTGGATTTTAGAGGGAGGTAGAATAAGGGGAAAAAGTAAAAAATGAATGAGATATGAAAAATTTTAAAAAATATATTTAAAGCAGGAAATGGGCCTACGGGCAGGCCCATTACCTAAATCAGAAACCCAAATCCATCATGATTTTGGATTTATATGTGGTCCAAAGGGATATGGTGATTTTAATATATCACGTTATGCCAATTGGGAAGTGTAATGGATTTAAAATAGTAAAAATTAAAGGATTTATAGAAGAAACAAAATTAGTTTTTAAATCTGGAATTGGGCTCGCGGTTTGACCCAAATTTTCAAAACCCACCATTTTCACCAAAATGAGTGGTAAACCCCCCCAAAAAAACAGGAATGGAAATTAAATGAAATATTAATATATAAAAAAGTCATGTGTGTGACAATTATCCCCACCATAAAACATTTCGAACTTGGAAAGCCACATCAAGGACAAAGAAAAAAAACCAAACCCAACTGAAAGGTAGAAATGGATTCCTTTGCTAAGCTTTGCCCCCAAAGGCCAAAACACCTCTAGTGATCAATTAAGGAAGGAATAATACACAACCAAAACATACACCTCTTGACAGAAATGATCAAGAACATTCGGATTTATCCTAAAAGAAAACCCTTCAAGCACTATCTGAATAAGGATCAAGAAATTTACCTAAACAAACAAGAACATCGAATAAGGTTACACTTACCTTGATATAACTAAACCATTGGGAACTCTCCAATCCCTATGTTTACCCAAGGAAGATGTGGGTGTTTATATAGCTCCGAACGAGTCCACCTACTTCCAAGACAATACCAAGCAAAAAAGTGAGTTACTGGTACAAGGATACACAAATGGGCTCCCCACCATAAGAACCAACCATCTTAACTGACCAATATGGGCCGACACAAAAAGACCCCAAAACTTAAAGAGTTGGGACAACCGCACGGTTATCCCACGTAGTTTGGGAAATTGTTCTCTAACCATGTGGATCTTTATACATTCATGGTTTTCTAGTGAATGGTTACTACTAAATGTTCACTCAAAATGTCTAGACAAATCCAAAACCTTTCCCCCAAACCCAAAGGAAACCAAAGGGGAAAATAATCCCATTGGGAGATAACATGGAGATGAGGCCCTCCACCTCTTTCCGCCGAACAGGAACAAAATAAGAAAGATGAAAACACCAAATGTTTAAACGATTCCCATCTCTCATACTAAGAATAGTTCTTTGTACAAGGTTAAAAACTACACTGGGATTTCTTTTGACTACGTGCCAGCTTCTCTCCAGGACCTATGGCTGGATCTGGAATGATTGAAGCATCTTCGGCCTCACAGTTAGGATTTGGAAGCCCCCAAATATAATTTATTCTTCCGATGCTACAAACAACTACATGCAATCCCAAATGGGTTCACCAAGACATAACACACTCCAGAACTCACTTTACCCTAACTTGGAAATTTACTTAAATAAGGGTTTAGAGGATGCACTCACATCACACCTTATTTCTTCAGGTGATAAACAACAGAAATAAAGGACACATCTAAACACCTTCCTCTAAAATAGAGGATGTCGAGATATCCCAAAAGGAGAAACACTTCTGAAAAAAATAGACTCAAAAAATATTGTACAACTTCACCATTACAATCAAATGATTACGCGACATCACATCGCATCACTGAACATGACCAAAGCGAATGATAGAAATACTATAAGGAGGGGGCCTTACACAACACCCCCAAACATCACAACATTCTAGAAAGTGTCTATAAGAGCCTCTCGTGGCCAGATTTACCACACTGGTGGTTTAACATAATCCCCTTCTCCGAAGAGAGTACGAACGACTTAGAGGCCCTCTTAAACACTATCCATACTGACAACCCTAGACAACTTTCACCTTCAATGAATCAGGTAGCTTAAGAAACTAAGGTCTCTTTTAACCATCCACGAGCCCTCTTCTGCAACAAGAGGATCCATAAAAAACAAAGAAAGTAAATGGTGTAGACTCATTCTACAAAGCTCAAGAAAAGATTCCTTACATTGATCAACTGGAGGATTTTCCAATGGCAAAACAAATCCGGGTTACACTTCAGTTGTGCACTAAACCTTAATGGGGATGTACCTTATCCAATGAGAGAACCCAAGGACCCAACCAAGATGGTCCATTGGTAAAAACATGCCAAAAAACAGATCCAAACTCATTAACGGAACCACCTTAAAGGTGTCCCGAAACATATATCATAGGAGACTACTAACAGGGCCTTCTACCCATCTTACCGACCAAACAAAAACCCAAAAAACAGTTCGAATAGGAGGGGTTCTTGGACTCAAAACATCCCACAACATCAAAATTTTCCAAGAAAACATAATATACACCATCCAAAACAATTCATCAAGACATCATGTTTTTCTTTAAAAGCATTTCTTTAAAAACCAATGGTTCAGCAGTTAGCGTATACACCAATGGTACCCCATGGGCCTCACACATGCATGTTTATGTGCCACACTAGGCACCCTCCTCATATTCATCCCAAAACTCATCTAGTAATTCCATCAACCATCCATCATCCCATATAACCCAATGCATGTGGTCTCTCATGTAAATTCCAATGGTTAAAATGAAAATTCTTTCCACTTTTCAAAAACAAAACGATCAACCAACCCATCCTTTTTCTCAAAACTGCTAAAAATGAGATCAAAATCTCAATTCACAACTTACAAAACTATTCATAAGGACACAACTATTTATAAAAGAACTCACTTTCAAGTTATTCATATCAATTTGAAAACATATCATCCCATTAAAACCCCCTTTAATTGTTTAGAAAACTATATTGGAAACACTTATGAAAACCAACTTCAATATAGTTCCTGATTTCAAAAGAGGTGTAAGCACACTATTTTCCATTTCAAAATAATTCAGAAAATTCAGTTCCACCATTTCATAAATCAAACCATTCCCTCTTTATTTGAAAATCATTTCACAAAAACTTTACGCTTCGTAAAACCAAGTCACTTTAAAACCAAAGTTCCATGATTTCATAACTAAAGCACAAAACAATGTGAGAGAAAACTAGTTTCAGTGGGTGACTTGGACATATGGTTGGAAGCCATATTCCATTCACTTAACCGTCACATAGAGTGTTCTAGGGAATATCCCTGGCTCCACATGGCTTTCCAGACCCTGCGAGCTCACTGAGACCATTAACCCAACTCTCTTTTCATTTTCCTTAATCATCATCAGACCAAGAAAACCAAAAGACATAGATAAATCCCAACTTCCCCTGACGACTTGAATCCCGACATGATTTGTGGTGATCAAAACACTACCCATAATCGGAATTTCATGTCCTAATAATCTTAACTCCAGACTATCCTGACTATTTCCCAAAAAACCTAACTCAAATAGAGCGAACCTCCTTTGATACCATTTTGTCACGAACCGAATCTGGTCGCCACCAAAACCGGCACCCGACCCGACCCATGGCAATTCCCGAAGGGAATTCCTGATCCCCAGGGGCTAGCACAAGTTCCCGGGTATCAAAAACTGAAAATTGGGAACGACTTACCTAAATATTTATACTTAAGACAACAAATGAATCCAAGAAATGAAATCTGGATTTTTCAAACCAAAACATCTTTTACTAAAATTCAGAACTTAATTACACAATTTTAAATAATGTTTGAACACCATTACAAAGGTAAAAATCCAAGAAAAGACATCCCAAGAACCTCCACATGGAAAGAGGAACCTCCCCCAAGCCATCTCCATGACACTGCATCACGATGGACCGCTAAAAACCCGAACCAAAGGCATAAAACCTGTACCCAAATCTGTGACATAAAATAAGCAAGTCTACTTACACCCAAAGGTGTAAGTAGGGTGTGAGAAAAAGCCCAGTAGGATACCACCACTAAGAGATTCCATGTGATAATCATTTCATGACAAAAAGAATTGAAAGTTTTGTAAATAAGAAATTCTTGTTACAATTTTCTAAAGGATGAAATAATAAATGAAAATAGTTTTCATGTGGTCTAATTTTAAAGGACCAAAAATTTAAAAATAAATAACAAAGATACTGAATTTTCCCTCTAACAATATCGTATACCGATGGTAAGTACAAAGGATCTAATGAGCACAAGTAATAGGAAATAATCCCTAGGAACTAGCTAGTTCTGGGTCCTAGGTACCTCATATCTTGGTGAGAGTAACCACAAAAAAAATATCCGTTCTCATGCACGATCCACTAGTAGGGATCATACCCATAACCTTGTGGTCCCCAATCATCATCATCATAATTTAGTTAGAGTTTTAAGCGTCAATCTTGTTATGTGAAACTGAGGCCAAACCCCATGGATTCACTATCATACCAGTACACGTCCTCCCACCAAGATACCCAGGTTTTCCCTTTGTTCTCAAACAAGTTCAACAATCCAAGAAATATAGTTTTCACATGAAAATATCACTTCCACATCACACATTAACTAAACAGCCCCATGTACATCACACAAGTCACAAATCCCACTTTTTATTCAAATTCATTTTGAAATCAAACTTACACCAAAATTGCCTACAATAATTTTCACATTTCTTTAACACTTCCACAAATACTTTAAACAATTTTATAAAACCATTATAAGATATTCAACTAACATAACCGCCCAGACACATGTCACATAATACCCTTCTCACCTTCACAATTCATTTTATCAATAAACTCACACGAAACATCCCACACTCGTGTTTCGCACACAAAACACAATTTAGTAAAACATTTCAGCAATTTATAAAACATTATAAAAATGTTTGACATCTAAAATAAACACTTTACCATTCAAAAACCCACATTAGGTGAACACAATCACTGAAACAGTACATATACACCCTTTCCCAACTTTGTTTAACCAAATAAAACATTTACAATTTTTATAAAACAAACCTAAGAGGTATAACCGTTGTTTTCACACTAAACCAATTTCAAAACCCTCATTAAAAACCAAAATCATACCAACACCAATCAAAAACAGAAGTTTAAGACCTAAAAAAATTATTAAACCACCCCCAAGTGTTATACAAACACATCAAATAATACCACGAAGATACACATTAAAAACACACATTTTCATAAATCACCTTCAAGAAGTACAACACGGTTTTACACCTTAAACTCATTCAAAAACCTATTTTCAAGGACAAAATGAAAATAATGAATTAAAAAACTATAATTGGAAGCCCCTTTCAAAACTAATAAATCACTTTCATATGTTATAAACTAAACCCAAACATTACCCCAATAGTCACACATGAAAAGTTCCCAATTTCAATCTAAAATACAACTAAAAATTAAATGTTTAACCAAATCCATCAAAAACAGTTTTCAAACCACAAAAAACAGATTATAAACATACTAAATTAATAAACCAATCAATCTAACTCATCAAAAAATTGTTACACATGGAATCACCTACCTTTTGAGTCAAACCCCTCAAAACATGGTGTGAAACCTTAAGCGTACCACCGCCGCACCGCAAGTTATATAAATACAGACCTAGACCACCAAAAATTCACCCAAAAGATACCAAATAAGACCTTAGGATCTAACCCAAACTTCTGGACATGAGGAACTTCAAGAAATAAGAAATAAAACTAAAAGAGGATGGAAGGAACCAAGAAGGAATTCCCTTACTTGAAATATCTTGAAGAAACCGGCCCCAATCCACCGAAATATGAATCTCCATGTACTAAAAATCGGTATGGAGGTTCGAAGAAGTCATATTAGGTAATGTGGGAACTGAAATGGGGGACAAATGATGAAAATTGAAGGAGTTATGAAAGATTCATTTTACCTCATCAAATCTGGTCTATTTGAGAAAGAGTATAAAAGATTTCCCTACATCGCGGCTCACCTGAGCTCCAAAATTTCTAAACCGATAATGGGGGTCATCCCCGGGCTATTGGCTTTGATAGGGATGTAGAATCATGGGATAACAGTAAACAATGAATTAGATATGAAAAATTTAAAACAAATATTTAAAGCAGGAAATGGTCCTACGGGCAGGCCCATTACCTAAATCAGAAACCCAAATCCATCATGCTTTTGGATTTATATGTGGTCCAAAGTGATATGGTGATTTTCATATATCAGGTTATGCCAATTGGGAAGTGGAATGGGTTTAAAATAGTAAAAATCGAAGGATTTATAGAAGAAACAAAATTAGTTTTTAAATATGGAATTGGGCTCGCGGTTTGACCCAAATTTTCAAAAACCACCATTTTCACCAAAATGAGTGGTAACCCCCCCCCTAAAAAAATTCAGGAATGGAAATTAAATGAAATATTAATATATAAAAAAGTCACGTGTGTGACAATTATCAAAGTGGCTATTGATATTTCATTTGATTATTTGACGAGTAGAATATCCATATGAATAATTAAATGGAACTATTTGATTTTATATTTTCCATATTATGATGATGTTTAACATTAAAATGGTTTTGTTTTAGTCTAATACATTTCTTTAAATGTTTACGCTTATTTATTAGTGTTTCTATATTGTTATCCTTACTGAGCATCTGAGCTCACCCCTTTCTATTTATTATTTTTCCTAGGATGTTAAGAATCATTTTATGGTTGACCTGTAGGGATAGGCTAAGGATATAAGTGAGTTCAAAAGGGGAAAAAATGTTGTTGATGTTTTTATTTAATGATGTAATGTAAAACATATTAATGTATCTAGTACATCCAAGGATACTAAACTGATCGATATTTTAGGACATGATTCCTGGATTCATGCCAATGTTATGTAATAATGCAACGACTCTGGGTAATTGGGTTGTGGTTTTAATATGGGTAATGTAATTTGTACCCTAATTTTATCTAGAATCAGTGCATTATTACATAACATTGGCATGATCACAAGGGATCAAAATCCCGAAAGATCAGTCGGTTTAGTAGCTTTGAAAGTACTAGACATATTCATATGTTTAACATTACATTATAAAATGAAAAACAACAAAAACATTATCTCCAATGACCACATTCATCCCTTAGACTATTCCTGTAGGTCAGTCATAATATACTTCTTCGTATCCTGGGAAAAATAAAACATAGAAATGGGTGAACTCAAATGATCAGTAAGGATAATAATATAGAATAAAATATCATTAATATGAATAAAAATTTAAGGAAATGTATTATACTAAAACAAAAGACTTTTAAACATAAACTCAATCATAATATGGCAATGATAAAATCAAATAATTCAATTTACTTATTCACATGGATATTCTACTAGTCGAATAATCACATGTAATATCAATAGCCACTTTCATAATGATGGAATGCATAATGCCAGACTTCAGAACCACATAATCAACGCCTTATACCAGGACTACAAAAAAATATTTTGTTAATTCCTTGTTCCAAGACACTAGTTTGTTTCATGAGACTTACTGATGCATCGAGGAACTATAGATATCTCCACCCGTCACTTACTATGTCCAATGCATTCCTCATATGAAAATGTTTAAACATAACATAAACATTCATATTAAAACTAGAATTCTAAATCTCAATACGTTATCCATAAACCATGAATGGTATAAAAATAACACATCCATATTAAAATATATCACAAAACCTTCAATACAATATGGAAGATTTTTATCCTAATAAATCAAATTCAAAAAAGTTGTAAAAATATCAAAGGGTTTTTGCATAGATGAAATCAAAAAAATTTGAGAGAAATATATCTTTCTATATTGAAATCATTTAAAAGTAATATAATTATAAAATAAAACATTTATTTTGAAAATATACTTATATTCTTGTATGGGAAGCTTCGATGATATTATAATGGTGGAAAATAGCCTCACCTTCCGTATAAGTTAAAAAAAGTCATTCTTACATTAATTTTGTCGAAAAGGTCATTAAGTACCTTGTTTGGAAAACAACAGAAAGATACCATTGAAAAAATATAAGTTCAAATAAGGGTATAAATTACTTTAAACCACTGTCTAGTAAGTATAAAAATGTTTTGAAATACATTGTTTAAGAAAACACTGATGAGGATGATAAATATGCCCTAGTAGATACTTACATAAAAGAAACTCGGATAATAAAGAGATTGTGAAATTATCCATTAAAATGTGCTTTTCCTTGGTTGAGGGTAGGTTAAAATCATATATAATAGTTAAATACTTGTTATTAAATTATAAAAGAACTATATACATAAATATGATATCATATATGATCCTCTAATATTTCTTTGTTAATAATATGTTTATAGTATCATCGTTTCGGGTGTTTACTGATCCATTTTCCTTTATATGCTTGGTTACATAAGCCATGTTTGTTATGGATAAGATGTATTTTATTCATATCCATAATGATATTAAGTTCTTAGAGATTATTTTTAATCATAAAATGAAAATTATTATTGAATTATTATGATGGAGAATGAATCTAATCGCATTCGTGGAGAGGGTAATCCGTACGTATGCACGAGCAAAAATATCATTATATTGATGGTGAAATAATATGTAATTGGATGGTATATAATATGTACAGAATCATTAAAATATTATATTTATTATCGACACAATCGATACTCATTATTATACCCATCCAAATAATGAAGTGTTTGAATAACAAACTACACCACTACGTGGAGATGGTAAGCCGTACATACGCACATATGGTGACTATGTCATTCATACGATGGATAGAATAATGAATACGGTTTTATAATTTTTATAATAACATAAATGTATCATGAAAATAATGTATTTATTCTTTTAGAATGGAAACAACAAAGAAATATGAAATGAAATAAGAAAACAACATGAAAGACGTGATTAAATATTTACCTCTTCTTCGGGTTCTTACTTTTGATTTGATCAAAAAGGATGTTTAGGTTGGCTTTCTGATCAACGTAATGCCTATAGGTTGAAGGGATGATAGTTGAGAGGATATTTGAGCAGAATTTGGCCAAGATAAAAGGATTTGGAGGTATGAAATTAAGAGAAGGGAAAATACCCTTTTACAAGAGACGTGAGGGTCACTTTAGGAAAAGCTTGAAATAATATTTTATAATAAAATCATTTTTGGTTTCTAATGGATCCAAAATGATTTAGTTAGAGTCTAAGGTGGGTATGGATCGAAAAAATATCATAAAATTTATATTAAATAGGTTTAGGTCACCTTATTAACCTTATCTTTTAGATTTAACTCTTTGTTAAATAGTTTGACATTTACCATGTCTCTTTGTAATTTTATATTATATTGTTAATAAACATACTCTAAAAACCCAAGAGAACCCCAAGTGGTTAATTATTTATATATATAACCTTTTATAAGTCCTTTGGTTGAAACTTATAATTTTATGAATATTATATCAATTAATAATATAGTATTTCTTTTAAAAACTAAATTAAGTCAATTTTGACACTATTTAGTATTTGGCTTTTGTGAAAATTATAACAGCATGGTTACTTAGAAAAAAACGTTTAACCAATCCTAACATGTCATATTAACGTATAAAATTAGTGGAATTCATCAAAGGTCACAAATTACATGTATTTGGATGTTTATAATGTCAATTATTTTAATATTTTATTAATAAGGTAATTACTACATCATCATTGTATCATAAATAAATTAAATTATTTAATGTCTAAAAATAATTAATAAAATACCATTATGTATTAAGTATTTTTAACATTATAATGAATATTTATAGTATAATTTATATTGTGTGTAACCCCATACTAAAAATGGATTAGTTCTTAAACATTGAATTTAACTCTTTTAACTCTTCTTTAAATAAAATAATAAAAAATGTCGTAATCTAATCCAAGTGGATCAAAGAGGATCATATTTTATCACTAATTTTTTTTTGGTAGAATTATAATTATCCAATAGAATTAGTACTTGTGTTAAGGTAATTATGATGTTATTTGTACCCTTAATTACCCTATTTACTTTTAACCGTGGTAAATGAAAGTCAAAAGTTACTATTCACCGAAAATTATTTTCCACTTATTGAACCAAATATTACTTACTGATATTAACCGTGTTTCACGAATTTCTGAAATTCAACTCAAAAAATCATTAAAATTATGTTTTATGCAAATTTTCCAATGCTCCTAGGAGGTAGGTAAAAGACGGTATAAAGTTCAATAATCTTTTCATATAGACAAACTTATTATAAAACGACTCCAACAATTACATTCAAATTATATCAGTATTATGTATCTATTTTTAACTAAAATAAATTTAAATAAAATAAATAATTATATAAATTAAATGTCAGTTTTTAGCAATAACGTACTATTTTTCACTATTCATCAAAAATTGAAGGTTTTCAGAAAAATATAAAAAATGCACCCCAAGATAATTTCGATATTACAAATTCAAAAATGAAGTCCATTTTGGAAAATAAAATTTATAAATTTCAAAACATGAGTATTATTATTCATAACGGCTAGTTTGATTGGTCACGGTGTGTTAGAATCTCTAAGTTGCATACAATGCAAGCTATTTCATTATTTCAAAGGAAACATATCGCGAAAGCATAGGGTGTTATATTATTCCCTCCTTTAAATAATTTAGTCTTCGAAATTTCAATAATACGACTGCATAAAAAGATTTAGGTGGTTCTTCATCATAAGTTCCTATAGTTCCCACGTTGCCTCTTCCACCTTATGGTTTCTCCATAGGACTTTTACCCGACGAGTCGTTCGGTTTCTCACCAATTGTAATCTTGTATCAAGAAGTTTGACAGGATCTTCACAATAAAACAGATCAGGTTCTAGTTCAATTTCCTCATCAGTGAGTACATTCATTGGGTCAGGCATGTATTTTCTGAACAATGATACATGGAACACTTCATAAACATTAGAGAGACTAGGAGGCATAACCAAACAATAAGCTACAACTCTAATTAGTTCTAGAATTTGGAAATGTCTGATGTACCTGGGACTCAATTTACCCTTCTACCGAAAATGTATAACACTCTTCAGTGCAGATACCTTTATAAAAAAACATGATCTCCTACCTGAAATTACAAATCCTTCCTTCGGTAATCGACATAGATCTTTTTCCTACTTTGAGCTCCTTTGATCTGGGTCTATATAACCATCACATTTTCTATTATTTCCTCAACAAGTTCCAGGACTACGAGTTTTCTTTCACCAACATCATCCCAACAAGTTGGTGTGTAACATCTCCTTCCATATAACTCTTTATATGGTTCCATTTGAATACTTCAATTGAAGCAATTGTTATAATAAAATTTTACCAGAGGTATATATTGATCCTAAATGCCTTGAATGTCAAGTGAGAAATATATCAACATGTCTTATATGGTTTAAGTAGTCCGTTCTGATTTTCCATCAGTTTGAGGGTGGAAGGAAGTGCTCAAACGAAGTTCAGTATCCAGGGACTTCTGAAGACTTTTTATAAAATCTTGATGTAAAACGGGGTCATGATTAGAAACAATCGATAGGGGTACACCATGGAGTCTTACAACTTCATTAATATATAGTCTCTCTAGACGTTCAAGTGGTAAATCTTCTCTTATAACAAGAAAATGTGATGACTTGGTAATAAAATTAACAATGAACCATATTGCGTCATTTTCATCTAGGATTCTTTGGTATCCCAATGACAAAGTCCATCGTAATATTATCCAATTTTCACTCAGGTATGGGAAGAGGTTTCATGACTCCTCTTAGCCGTTGCCTTCCAGATTTCACTTATTGAAAAACCATACAACTTGACACAAAATCAGAAATCTCCCTCTTCATGTTGTCCCACCAAAAAAAATTATAAATAATTATTCTCATTTTGGGAATTTTATAAAATATAGTTTTTGAAAAAGGACAACACGCAGATAGTGTGACAACTAGTCGCATCAGAATCAAACTCAAAACAAAAGTGTGATTGGGTTTTATCACCTACCACTGGGCTACGTGAAGTCCCTAGTATGTGTAACTAATTATTTTTAGTTAAATTATTTTATTGATCAATAATAAGTTAATTTTGGATCTTATGTCTTATCAAATCGATATCCATATTATAGGAAGATTATTTGGTGATTATGTGATAAATGTTACTTTGGAAAACATTTTCTCTGTTGGGAACACTACATGCCTAAGGAAAATAGAATACTGTGAGATTTCATTTAATGAGTAATGCTGGATTTTTGTCTATGTTTTTATTGTGGATTTATAGCGATTTTGGTAAATTATGGAAATGATTAACCTATCATAGAGAAAATGTGAATATGTTAATTACTTTAAGTATGTGATTTTAAGAGTATTATATGTTATTTGGAGATACAATTTAACGTGGAAGAATACATAATCAAAATATTCTATGTTTTTTATTTCAATATTATTTTGGATTATATTGAAGGATTTTATGGATAATATTTTATTGAATGGTATTTATTAAACTTTTGTTTTTTGTTGTTTAATTTTTTAAATTAATTTTAGTATTTCTTTCTCTAAAGGATTATCCTTTTTGGGGATTAACAGATCTTGTACTAACCATTTTGCTTTTGGTTAATCATTAAAGACAAAGTAAATATACATTTTATCCTTCGTGGATCATGTGATTCTTTAGTTGTTGATTCTATTGCTTCATGTGTGACCATGTCATCTTGAATACTCGTCGTTTGGAAAAAAGTTAAGTTAGTGTTAGAAATTTATTAAAGGATGAAACTCTATATAAAAATAAGTATATCCCTTCATTTTCTTAATGAATATCATAAATAAATTCATCAACTTTATGAAATGGATATTAAAACAAATAAAATGTTGTCCGCCTACATTTCTAACTGGGAAACTAATGACCATTTATCCCATCACAAGTTTGTGGTTTTCTTGTCGTTAAATTTGTCTTGATCATCATATCTATCACTCTCCTTCATAACTTGATACTTAATTTACCTTCCATAACTATGTTTTCTTACATGGAATCCTTGTATGGGTTATCTCAGGTGACCTTTGTACTTCTCTTTATTTATTTTAAAGTTATAGTTTTATTGAATCTTTTTCCGATGTGGGACTTTCAATGAAGTTTCCAAACCCAATTTTACAATTGTGAGGACTCCATTTCCCAAAGGGGTAATAATTTAACCCCTCAAGATTTCAAAGTAAGCTATTTTCTTTAATGTAATTCGATATCTTGCGCTAAATGCAACATCGAGTTCGAGCGCACCGCAACTTACGAAACTAGTTGTTAAAAAGAGGTTATTAATATTATTAACTAAAATTTGAATTTTATATACTCTATATAATTTTAAAATCCATATTATGAGTTTCCTAGATACAATATAAGAAAAAATTCAATTTTTCATATAAAAGAAGTATTTTTCAAAACATGAAATTTTACCACATTCTAAAGGAAAAAATTTTTTAAAACCAATATTTGAAAGTTTTATATATTTAATTTAAGAAAATTATATTCTTCTTTATAATTGGGACATAAAATTTATTTTGAATAATTTTTTGGTACTTTTCTGGTAACATTCATATTTTGATGAATACTGAAAAATAATAAATTTTAATTGAAATCATATTTTTTAATAAAAATAATTTATATGGTTAGATTATTCATTTGAATGGGTTTAAAGTATAATTAAAGTATATATTTATCATTTAATATAATTTAGGTCATTTTAAGTAATTTCAAATTTAAATTTGACATAAATATTTTTCAATCTTTTGATAGTATTTACTTTTTTAAAACCCACTTTTTGGTTTTGACAACAAGAATTAATTTTAAATTAATTAATTCATCTTCTATGTTTTTAATTGGGTAAAATATAATTCATTTTTGAATTTGGTATATCTTATTATCTTAGGGTGATTTTTTGGTATTTTTCTAAAAACATTCAATTTTTGACGAATAGTAAAAAACACTACGTTATACATTAAAACAGACATTTTATTTAAATAATTATTTAGTTTATTTGAATTTATTTTAAGTCAAAATAGATATATAACACCTATATAAGTTAAATGTAATTCATTGTAGTCATTTTATAATAAATTAGATGTATAAAATTTTATTGATATTTTTACCGTTTTTACCCATCTTCTAGGAGTATTTGAAAATTTGCATAAATATTAATTCTACCGCTTCAGTGAGTTGAATTTAGAAAATACGAGAGACATGGTTTACATAAGCAAGTAAAATTTGGCTCAATAAGTTGAAAATATTTTTTGGTGAATTGTAACTTTTGACTTTTATTTACCACAGTTAAAAGTAGGGTAATGAAGGGTAAAAATGATATCAAAATTACCATAAACAGGTCCAAATTCTATTGAAAAATATATGTTCTACAAAATAAAACCTTAGGAATAAACTATTATCCTATTTGGTCAACATGTATTCGATTAAGAAATTTATTTTTATTTTATTTAAAAAAGAGTTAAAAAAGTTAAATTCAATGTTTAATAACTAAACCATTTTTAATATAGGTCTACACAAAATATAAATTCAACTATAAATATTAATAAAAAAGATAAAAATATTTCCTACATAATGGTATTTTATTTATAATTTTTATACATTAAATAATTTAATTTATTCATGACATAATGATGATGTCGTAATTACCTTATTAATGAAATATTATAATAATTGATATTATTAATATCCAAATAAAGGTAAATTGAGACTTATGATGAATTAAACTAATTTTATAGGTTAATATGACATTTTATTATTGTTTAAATAAATTTTATTTTAGGTTTTAAAGTTTTTATGGATTTCAAAAAAAAATCAAATTCTATATACTGTCAAAATTGACATAATTGAGTTTTTAAAACAAATACTTTATTATTAATTGATATAATAATCTTAAAAATCTGATTTTCTGAAAAAGTACTTATATAAGGTTATATATATTACTATTGAACCACATGGGGTTCGTTTGACATGTTATAGTAACTTTATTAACCATATAATATGAAAATACAAAGAGACATGGTAATTGTCAAACTATTCAACTAAGAGTTAAATCTACAATATAAGGCTAATTTGATGATGTAAAAATATCTAAAACGTTTTGGTTGAGATGTTTTCAAACCATACCCACCATAGCCTCAAAATAATTCATTTTCGATCCTTTTGAAACTGAAAATGATTTAATTATAAAATAATATTTCAAGCTTTTCCTAAAGTGACCCTCACCTCTCTTATAAACGGTCACTTCCCCTTCTGTTAATTTCACACCTCCAAATCCTTTTCCCATGGCTAAACCTGGCCCCAATATCCACTCAAATATCCTCCCTTCAACCTTCATGCCTTAATTTGATCCGAAATCTATCCTATGGAGACATTTTGATCAAATCAAAAGGAAAAACCCGAAGTAGAGGTAAATATTTCATCACCTCTATCAAGTTCTTTTCTTCTTCCACTTAATCATTATTTTTTGTTTCCATTATAAATTAATAACTGTAGTATATTATATATACTATTAATTATTAAAATTATATAACCTTATTAATTATTCTATCCATTATATGAATGACGTAGTCACCAACGTGTGTATGTATGGATTACCGTCTCCACGTCGTGTTGTAGTTTGTTATTCGAGCACATCACTATTTGGATATGTATAATAATGATTATAACTAATTTAAATAATAAATATAACATGTTAATGATTATATATATATGATATACCATCCAATTACATATTATTTCACCATAAATATAATGATATTGTCGCTCGTGCCTAGGTACGGATTACCGTCTACATGAACGCAATGAGATTCATTCTCCACCGTAATCATTCCAGAATAATTTTAATTTTATGATTAAAAATAACGTCTAAGAACATAATATCATTATAAATATTAATAAAATAGAACCCCTCTTAAATAAACATGGCTTACGTAACTGATCATATAAAATAAAACAATTTAGTTAACACCTGAAATGATGATACTACTAAAATATTATTAACAAAGAAATATTAGAGGATCATATATGATATCATATTTATGTATATAGATATTCTATATTTTAATAAAAATTATTTAACTATTATACTATAGTTTAATGTTCCCTCGACCTTGGAAAATTATATGGTAAGGCTGAATTTCGCAATCTCTTTATTATCTGAGGTTGTTTTTACGTAAGTATCACCTGGCACCTCTTTATCATCCACATATGTGTTTTCATAAAACATTATTTAAAAACAATGATGCTATTTACTAAACAATGGTTTAAAGTCATTTATACCCTTATTTGACATTATATTTTTTTAAAGGAATCTTTTTGTCATTTTCCAAACAAGGTATTTTATGACATTTTCGACAAAATTAAGGTAAGAATGTATTTTTTAACTTATACAGTCGATGCAGTTATTTTTCTCCATTATAACATCATCAAAGCTTCCCAAACAATATTATAAGAATATTTTTAAAATAAATGTTTTATTTTATAATTATATGACTTTTAAATGATTTCAAAATAGAAATAGATATTTCTCTCAAAAAGTTTTGATTTCATCTATGTCAACGTCCTTTTGATGAATTTTAAACTTGGTTGAAGTTTATTTATTATGATACAAATATTATATACTTTATTTAAGGTTTTGTGATATATTTTACTATGGATGTGTTATTTTTATAACATTCATGGTTTATGGATAAAGTACTGACATTTCGTATGCTAGTTTTAATATGATCATTTATGTTATTTTTAAGAATTTTCATATGAGGAATGCATTAGACATAGTAAGTAATGGGTGAAGCCTTCTATATCTTATAGATACATCGGTAGGTCTCATGAAACAAACTAGTGTCTTTTCACAAGGCCATGCCAAAATTTTATTTTTAGTCTTGGAACAAGGCCTTGACTATATGGTTATAAAAATTGGCATTATGCATTCCATCATTATGAATGTGGCTATTGATATTGCATGTGATTATTTGACTAGTATAATTTCTATGTGAATAAGTTAATGGAATTATTTGATTTTATATTTTCCATATTATGATTAAGTTTATGTTTAAAAGACTTTTTTTTTAGTCTTATGCATTACCTTAAATATTTATGCTAATTTATGAAAGTTCCCGCTATATTGCTATCCTTACTGAACATCTGAGCTCACCCCTTTCTATGATTTATTTTCCCAGGATGAAAAGAACTATATTATGATTAACCTACAAGGATATTACAAGGGATGAATGTGGTCAATGGATATAATGTTATTTTTTCTTTTCATTTTATAATGTAATGTAAAACTTATTAATGTATCTAGTACTTCCAAGGCTACTAAACTGATCGGTCTTTCGGGATTTTGATCCCTTAGGATTTTTGACTCCTTGGACATTATTTGATTTATCTTTGCCAAATTTTGATAAAGTTTACATAAAAAAGTCTTATGTTATAGTCTTATACATTTCCTTAAATTTTAAACAATACCCATTTTCATAATGATGGAATGCATAACGCCAGACTTCATAACCACATAGTCAAGGCATTGTGCCAAGAATAAAATAAGAATTTGTCAAGGCCTTGTGCCAAGACACTAGTTTTTCTCTTGAGAAATACCGATACATCGAGGAGATATAGAGGGATCCACCCATCACTTACTAAGTCTAATGTATTCCTCATATAAAAGGGTGAAACATATTCTAAACATTCATATTAAAACTAGAATACAAAATGTCAATATTTCAACCACAAACAATGAATGACATAAAAATAACACATCCATAGTAAAAAAATAACTCATTAAATACAATATGGATGATTTTATTATGATAAATATACCTCAATCAAGAATAAAATACACTGAAGCATGTTGACATAGATGAAAATCGTCATTAAAACTATTTTAGAGAAATATCCCCTTTTCCTTGAAAACATATAAAAATCTCACTATTTAGCAAGAAACTATTTAAAATAGATTTTTGAATCAAAGTGTCCCATACCACTTTGAAAATTTTAAAAGTAATTTTAATTTTAAAACATTCATTTCCATATAAATAAATCTTTAATACCATTTTTAAAACATGGACATTAATGATAAAGACGTAGAAAAATAATTCTTTAAAACAGTTAAATGATATTTTAGTAAGTGTTCCTAACCAAAAGAGAGAATCCTGAATTAAAAAAATTGGGGTAATCTAAAACTTTATATTATCATAATAATAAAGGTATTCATGATATGTTATGTCAAAGTACAGTATATACACCAAATAAAAGTGAATTGGAAAATAACAACAAATAAGTCTCAATGGAATGTATGTTGAGATGAATTCCTTTATAAAGACTGTATCCTTAGGTTAAGGATAAATCAATGAAATAATTATGTGTGAAAAATATAAATATACTCAATATTATTGGATATTCAGTGTAAATAAATCATAGTACATTCACAAACATTCTTGTAAAACTAGAATTAATGACTTGGATGTTTAACACAATGAATAGAAATTGAGTTGAAATTACTCTTATCATGTTTATATCGATGACTTTACAATTAATCAATGGAGTGATTAGGTGTGTCAAAATTATATCCACAGAAAGGGGAGTGGAAATTTCTACATATGTAAATAAATAGTGATTTCATCCATTATCATGGAGTAATGTAATCAATGATGTTTGCAAAAAACTGAATGGGTGGAAATTGAATTTTAAAATTCCCTTACTGATTTGGTAACATAAGAAAAATACACCCCATGAAAGATGGACCAAAAATTTATTATGTAAATACCCATAAATTAATTTATATTACACAAAAAATTCAATCATGGGCAGTACATACACCACACGAAAGGTAATAGTGTCAAATATAGCATAAATCTCATGGGAATAAAAGTGAGATGAAAACCCCTTACCACATTGTAATCAATCGAGTCATATAAACAAAAGTTAATAACCCCCAAATAAATCATAGAATACTATGAATATAAATTTAATCAAGGTAATATATATCAAATGGTAGTACATAATACACCACAAGCAATAACTAAGTGGTGAACAACGGAAATCTGACGAAATAAATGTGAGATAAGAAACCCCTTACCATGTACTTTTTCTTAGTATAGTGTAGGTTAAACTCATGTATAATGGTGAAATAATTTTTATTAAATTATAAAATATCCGAATATATAAATATTATATTGTATATGATCTTCTAATATTTCTCTGTTAATGATATTTCAGTAGTATCATTGTTTTGGTTGTAAACTGATTCATTTTCCTTTATATGTTTTGTTATGTAAGTCATGTTTGTTATGTATAGGTTGTATTTGATTCATATCAAGAATTATATGAAGATCTTAAACATAATTTTTAATCATAAAATAAAATTATACTTGAATGATAACGATGGGAAATGAATCTCATCACGGTCGTGGAGATGGTAAGTTGTACATACGCATGAGCGACAACATCATTATATTGATGGGGAACTCGTATGTAGTTGGATGTTATATAATATATAAAGAATCATTAACATGATATATTTATTATTTATATCAGTTATACTCATTATTATACCAATCCAAATAATTAAATGTTTGAATAACAAATTAGACCACGACGTGGAGATGGTAAGCCTTACATACACTCGTATGGTGACTTTGTCATTTATAGGGTGGATAGAATAACGAATATAGTTGTACCAAATTTATAATAACATCAAAGTATATAGAAGGTACTAGATTTATTATTTATGTATGGAAACGAAAAAGAAAGAATAATTGGAAGAAGAAAAGAACCTGAAAGAGTTTGGTGAAATTATTACCTCTTCTTTGGGTGTTTCCTTTTGAGTTGATCAAAAGGGCTCCATTGTATGGCTTTCTGATCAAATTAAGGAATCTAGGTTGATATGATGTAAGTTGGAATGATATTTGGTCTGGGTTTGGCTGATCCAAATGGCTTTGGAGGTGTGATTTTGAGAGAAGGGGAAGTGACCTTTTATAAGAGGGGTGAGGGGCACTTTAGGAAAATCTTGAATTATTATTTTATAATAAAATCATTTTCAGTTTATAATGGCTCCAAAATGATTTATTTATATTCTAAAGTTGGTATGGGTCCAAAAAATCTCAACAAGTAGGTTTTATACAGGTTTAGGTCACCATATTTCTTAGAGTCGGTGCATTATTACATAACATTGGCATGATCATAAGGGATAAAAATCCCAAAAGACCAATCATTTTAGTATCCTTGGAAGTACTAGATACATTCATAAGTTTTATATTGCATTATAAAATGAAAAAAATGACAACATTGTCTCAATTGTTCACATTCATCCCTTATACTATCCCTGTAGGTTTGTTATAATATACTTCTTCGCATCCTAGGAAAAATAAAACATAGAAAGGGGTGAGGTCAGATGCTCAGTAAGGATAACAATATAGTGGATACTTTCATAAATAATCATAAAAATTTAAGAAAATGTATAAGACTAAAACAAAAACATTTTAAACTTAAACTTTATCATAATATGTCAAAGATAAAATCAAATAATTCTATTTACTTATTCATAGGGATATTCTACTAATATAATAATCATATGCAATATCAATAGCCACTTTCATAATCATAGAGTGCATAATGCCAGACTTCATAACCACATAGTCAAGGCCTTGTTCCAACACTACAAATAAGTTTTTTTCAAGGCCTTGTCCCAAGACACTAGTTTGTCTAAAGTGAAATACTTATTCCTCGAGGAGCTATAGCGGGCTCCACCCATCACTTAATAAGTCTAATGAATTCTCTATATGAAAAGGTATAAACATGACATAAACATTCGTATTAAAACTAGCATATGAAATGTCAATAATTTATCCAGAAACAATGAATGATATAAGAATAACACATCCACAGTCAATAATATCACAAAACCTTCAGTACAATATGGAAGATTTTTATAATAATAAATCAACTTCATATAATCTTAAAATCTATCAAATGAATGTTGATATAGATGAAATCAATTTTTTTGAGAAATGTATCTTTCTATTTTAAAATTATTTAACAGTAATATAATTATAAAATAAAACATTTATTCGGAAAATATTATTATAAGATTGTAAGGGAAGATTCGACGATGTTATAATGGAAGAAAATAGTTGCACTCTCTGTATAAGTTAAAAAAACATTCTAACCTTAATTTTGTCGAAAACGTCATAAAGTACCTTGTTTAGAAAACGATGGAAAGATTCCTTTCAAAACATATAATGTCAAATAATGGTATAAATAACTTTAAACTATTTTCTAGTTAATAGTAAAAAAATTTTGAAAAACATCTTTAAGAAAACACGAATGTGGATGATAAAGAGATCCCTATAGATACTTACGTAAAAACAACCTCAGATAATAAAGAGATTATGGAATTACTCATTACCTGGTACTTTTACATGGTCGAGGTTACATTGAACTCTTGTATATTAGTTAAATCTTTGTTATTAAGTTATAAAAAAAACTATATTCATAAATATGATATCATATATGATTCTCTAATATTGATTTGTTAATAATATTTTAGTAATATCCTCGTTTCGGGTGTTAACTGATCTGTTTTCCTTTATATGTTTGGTTACGTAATTGATGTTTGTTATGTATACTATGTTTTTTATTCACATCCAGAATTATATTAAGTAATTAAACATTATTTTTAATCATAAAATGAAAATTATTCTTGAATGATTACGATGGGGAATGAATCTCATCGCGTTTGTGCAGACGATAATCCATACATAGGCATGAGCAAAAATATCATTATATTGATGGTGAAATAGTAAGTAATTTAATGTTATTTTATATATACAGAATCATAAAAAAATTATTTATTATTTACATCAGTTATACTTATTATTATACCCAACCAAATAATGAAGTGTTTGAATAACAAACTACACCACGACGTGGATACGGTAATCCGTACGTATACACGTATAGTGAATTTTCCATTCATACGATGGATATAATAATGAAAATGGTTGTACCATTTTAATAACATCATAGTATATATAATATACTCGAGTTATTATTTTATAATGGAAACAACAAAGAAAGAGGAAGTGGAAGAAGAAAAAAACTTGATAGAGGTGATGACATATTTACCCCTTCTTCGGGTTCTTTCTTTTGATTTGATCAAAAGGGATCCATAGGTTGGATTTCTGATAAATTTAAGGATTCTAGGTATAAGGGAGGATATTTTAGAGGATATTTGGGAGGTTTTATGACGAGCCAAAAGTCTTTGGAAGTGTGAAATAATTGAAGGGGAAGTGTCTTTTTATAAGAGAGGTGAGGGTCACTTTAAGAAAATCTTGAAATATTATTTTATAATAAAATAATTTTCATCTTCTAATATCTCAAAAATGAATTATTTCTAGGATAATGTGGGTATGAGAAAACAACTCTCAACCAATAGGTTTTATATAGGTTTAGGTCATCATATTAACCTTATCATTTAGATTTAACTCTTAGTTAAATAGTTTCATATTTACTATGTCTCTTTAAATTTTTAAATTATATGGTTAATAAGCATACTATGACAAGCAAATTGAGCCCCATGTGGTTCATTATTAATATATAAAACTTTATCTAAGTCATTTTTATGATCTTTAGATTTTTAGGAATATTATATCAATTAATAATATAGTATTTGTTTTAAAAACTGAATAATGTAAATTTTAACACTATTTAGCATTTTTTTTAAAAGCCATAAAAACTTTATCACTTCGAAAAAAAATTATTTAACCAATCCTAACATGTCATATTAACCTATTAAATTACTGTAATTCATCATAAGTCTCAATTTACATTTATTTGGATATTTATGATATAATTTATTATAATATTTAATTAATAAGGTAATTATCGCACCATCATTGTGTCGTAGATAAATTAAATTATATAATGTCTAAAAACTATAAATAAAATACAATTATGTAGTAAGTCATTGTAGATTTCTATGTAATATTTATAGTTGAATTTATATTGTGTGTTACCCTATTTTAAAAATGGTTTAGTTATTAATCATTGAGTTTAACTCTTATAAATTTCTTGAAATAAAATAATAATAAATGTCCTAATCAAATTTAAGTTGACCAAAAAGGATTATATTTCATTCCTATAGTTTTTTTTGGTCGAATTATACTTATCTAATAGAATTAGTACATGTTTTAGGGTAATTATGATATCATTTTTACCCATAATTACCCTATTTACTTTTAACCGTGGTAAATAAAAAACAAAAGTTACTATTCACAAAAAAATATTTTCATCTTATAGAACCACGTTTTAATTACTGATATTAATATTGTCTCTCTAATTTTTGAAATTAAACTCATAGAAGTGGTAAAATTATGTTTTATGCAAATTTGCAAATACTCCAAGGAGGTGGGTAAAAGACAATAAAAAGTTTAATAATATTTTTATATATCTAAACTTATTATAAAATGACTCCAATGAATTACATTGAACTTATATGGTTATTATGTATCTATTTTTACATAAAATTTCTTTAAATAAAATAAATAATTATTTAGATACAATGTTGGTTTTAACTAATAACGATGTGTTTTTCACTATTCATCAAAAATTGAATATTTTCAAAAAAAATACAAAAAATTCACCCTATGCTAATTTTGATATTCCAAATTCAAAAATGAAGTCCATTTTGAAAAATAAAATTTATAAAATTTTAAAAAGTGGGTATTACTATTTATAACAGCTAGTTTTATTGGTCGCGATGTGTTATAATCTCAAATTTGCGTACAATGCAAGCTATTGCATTATTCAAATGGAAATATACCGTGAAAGCTTGAGGACTTACATTATTCCCCACATCAAATAATTTCATCCTTGAAATTTCTATAATACTACCACAAAAATAGATTAGGGTGGTTCTTCATCATAAGTTCCTCTCATTTCCCCTTTTCTTCTTTTATCTTTTGGTTTCTCTGTAGAACTTTTACCAGAAGAGTTTTCCAGTTTCTCATCACTTGTTCTCTTGTATGAAGAATTTTGAAAGGCTCTTCCCAATAAGACAGATCAAGTTCTTGTTCAATTTCCTCATAGGTGAGTACAAGCGTGGTATTAGGAATGTATTTTATCAACAATGATTCGCAAAACACATCATTAATTTTGGAGAGACCGGGAGGCATTGAAAAACAATAATCTATAAATCCAATTCATTCTAGAATTTATAAAGTTCTGATGAACATGGGACTCAATTTACCCTTCTTACCGAATCATATAACACCCTTCCATGCAGATACCTTCAATAAAACATGATCTTCTACCGGAAATTCCAAATCCTTCCTTTGGTTATCGACATATATCTTTTGAAAACATTGAGCTATATTTATGTGGGTTTGGATAACAATCACATTTTCCATCGTTTTCTCAACAATTCTTGGGCCTACTAGTTTTATTTCTCCAACATCATACCAAAAAGTTGGTGTGAGACATCTCTTTCCATATAACTCTTCATTTGGTGCCATCTGAATAGTTGAATTGAAGCTATTGTTATAGAAAAATTCTACCATAGGTAAATATTGATCCCACATTCCATGAAAGTCTAGTGCGAATGATCTTAACATGTCTTCTATGGTTTGAATAGTCCGTTCTGATTGTCCATCAGTTTGTGGGTGGTAGTTAGTGCTCAAAAGAAGTTCATTATCGACTGCCTTCTTAATAATTTTCCAGAATCTTTAGGTAAAACATGAATCATGATAAAAAAAATTGATAGGGTCACACCATAGAGTCTTACAACATCATTAATATATAGTTTTTCCAGATGTTCTAGTGGTAAATATTCTCTTATATCAATAAAATTCACTAACGTGGAAATACAATCAACAATAAAAAAAAGGTGTTATGATATTCTCTAAATGATTTTATGACTCACAATATGATTTCTTTTAATATTCAATGGATGGATTCAAAGGAATTCACAGTAACATTGAACATTATGTACAAGTAGGGCACGGTGGTGGAACTCAATAACGAAATGGAATATTGATAGGTGTAAAAGATACCATGTTCAGGCCGAATCAGTTTTCCCAAAATATGATCAACAACATATATATTAACCAACTCCTAGACTCAACAAATAAGTAAAATGTGGTGAATGATAAGAGCTCTAGCAGTAGAGACCATGGAGAAATGAAATTCCAATATTTATCATGTAGGAAATGCAGAAGAAAAAACCTATGAAAGTGTCTTAGTGGAACAAAGAAATGATTTATATTTGGGAAAGAAGGACATAAAATAAAGAATTGACTGGTAAAAATGAAGAGTACTACGTAAGAAAATAAAAATGATCCTGTGAATCCATTTAGAATTATTTGATGTAAATATAGGGGACCAGGGAATTACCCGAGTGAATTCCTTGTTCTTTTGGATAACCTCTTAGTCAAAGAATAACCTTTGTGGAAATAAATGGATGGAAAAATGTTAAAAAGTATTAGTGCTCTTTATTGATGGGATTACCTTGGAAGACATTTCTCTTGTATTTGTAACCATGCATTTTTTTATGTAAAAATGATATTTTTGGAAGAATTATCTTTTCTATTATAGTTATAAATAACCATTTGAGTTTATATGATCCTTGAATTTGAGAAAATTAGAAGTTATTAAATTTTGGGATGAAAATGAGAGGTATGAGATAACATTTGTGGTGGAAATATGTTATGGTTATTCTGAATTTTTTTTCTCATTTTGGGAATGTTATAAAATATAGTTTTTGAAAAAGGAAATCATGAAGACCTCATGATAACTCTTCACATTGGACAAAGCTGCAAGAATCGAACCCACAACCAGAGTGCAATTGGGATTTATCACCTACCACTATACTATGTGATTTCCCTGGTTAGTGGGACTAATTATTTTTAGTTAAATGATTTTATTGATCAATAATAAGTTGATTTTAGATCTTATGTATTATCAAATAGATATCCTTAGTATTGGAAAAAGATTTTGCGATTAAGTGAAAATGGTATTTTGGAAGACGTTCACTCTGTTGGGAACCCTATATGCCTAAGGAAAATAGAATACTATGAGAATTCATTTCAAGAGTAATGGTGGATTTTTATCTATATTTTTATTGTGGATTTATAACTATTTGGGTTATTTATGGAAATGATTAACCAATAAAAGAGAATATGTGAGTTGGTTAATTACTTTAATAATGTGAAATTAAGAGTAGTCATTGTTATTTGGAGATAAAATTTAACATGGAAGAATACATAATCAAATTATTCTATGTTCTGGGTTTTAATATTATTTTGGATTATGGTTTATGATTTTAAGGACAGTTGTTTATTGAATGGTATTTATTGAACATTGGTTATTGTTGGTTTAATTAAAGAAATTATGATTAGTATTTCTTTCTCTAATGGATTATCCCTTTTTGGGTATCATCTAATCTCGAACTAACCATTTTGTTTTTGGATAATCTCAAAAGATAATGTAAATATATAGTTTATCCTTTATGGATCATGTGATTCTCAAGAAGCTGATTCTAGTGCTTCAAGTGTGACCAAGTTATTTTTAATACTCATCGTTTGAAAAAAAGATGAGTTAGTGGTAGAAATTAATTAATGGATGAAACTATACTTAAAAAGTATGTGTATATCTTTATGTTCTTAGTCAATATCATAAGTAAATTCCTCAACATTATGAAATAGAACTTAAAACAAAAAAATATTGTCAGATTACTTTTCCTACTGGGAAACAAATGGCCAATTTTCCCATCACATGTTTTTGTTTTACTTGTTGTTAACTTTCTATTGATCATGTTTTCTATCACTCTCGATCAGAACATGCCACTTATTTTATCTTTTATATCAATGTTTTCCTTTATGGAATCCTATTATGGGTTATCTTGGGTGACCTTTGTACTTCTCTTTCATTCTTTTAAAGTGATAGTTTTATTGAGTCTTTTTTTATGTGGGAATTTAAATGATGTTCCCAAGCCTAATTTAAAAATTGCGAGGACACAATTTCCAAAAGGAAGGAATAATGTAGCACTCATAATTAGTGGTTTTCTTTAATGTAATTCAATAGCTTGCGCTACACACAACACCAAGTTTGAGCGCACCACGACTCACCAAACTAGTCATTCAAAAGCTGCAATGAATGGTATTAATTGAAATTTGAATTTTATATTCTCTTTATAATTTTACAATCCATATTATGTGTTTATTAGACATTATATAAGAACAAATTCATTTTTTCAAATAAAATAAGTTTTTTTAAAAAAATTCAATTTTACCAACTTCTAATGGAAAACCCTTTTTAAAACCAATATTTGAAACTTTTATATATTAAATTTAATGAAATTAAATTATTCTTCAGAATCAGGTCATAAAAAAAATTTTGAATAAATTTTTGGTACTTTTCTGATAACTTTCATATTTTTACGGATAGTGAAAAATACTAAATTTTAATTGAAATAAACATTTTTAATAGAAATAATGTATTGAGGTATATTATGAATTTTAATGCTTTTGAAGTATAATTAGATTATATTTTTATCATTTAATATAATTTAGGCCTTTATATGTAATTTTACATTTATATTTTACATAATCAAACGTCATTCTTTTGATAGTTTTTACTTTTTTAAAACCCGCATTTCGGTTTCGACAATTGGAAATAATTTTAAAATAATTAATGGAACTTATATTTTTTGAATTTGGTAAAATATAATTCAATAATGAATTTGGGATATTAAAATTATCTTATGGTGACTTTTTGGTATTTTTTTGAAAACCTTCAATTCTTGATGAATAGTGAAAAACATTGCGTTATAGTTTAAAACTGACATTTTATTTAAATAGTTATTAAATTTATTTAAATTTATATTAAGTAAAACTAGATATATAATAATTATATAAGTTCAATTTAATTCATTGGAGCCTTTTTATAATAAAATTAGATGTATAAAATTATATTCAACTTTATACTGTCTTTTACCCCCCTTCTAGGAGCATTGGAAAATTTGCAAAAAACATAATTTTACAGCTTCTGTGACTTGAATTTCAAAAATATAAGAGGCATGGTTGACATCAGTAAGTAAAATTTGGTCCAATAAGATGAAAATATTTTTTGGTGAATAGTAACTTTTGACTTTTATTTACCACGGTTAAAAGTAAATAGGGAAATTAAGGGTAAATATGATATCATAATTACCCTAACACATGTCCTAATTCTATGGATAATTATAATTCGGCCAAAAACAACCTTAGGAATAAAATATTATCCTATTTGGTCCACTTGTATTAGATTAGTACATTTATTATTATTTTATTTAAAGAAGAGTTAAAAAAGTTAAATTCAATGTTTAATAACTATACAATTTTTAATATAGGGTTACACACAATATAAATTCAACTATAAATAATAATTAGAAAGCTAAAAAATTTCCTACATAATGGTATTTTATTTATAATTTTTATACATTAAATATTTTTATTTATTAATGACACGATGATGCTGTAATTACATTATTAATGAAATATTAAAATAACTGATATTATAAATATGAAAATAAATTTAAATTGAAAATTTTGTTGAATTCCAATAATTTTTTAGGCTAATATGGAATGTTAGGATTGGTTAAATAAATTTAATTCTATGTGATAATGTTTTTATGGATTTCAAAAAAATCAAATACTAAATAGTGTAAAAAAATGACATAATTTGGTTTTAAAAACAAATACTATATTATAAATTGATATAATATTAATAAAAATCTGAGGATCAGAAAAATGACATATAAAATGTTATATATATTAATAATTAACCACATGGGGTTTTTTTGGCTTGTTATATTATGTTTATGAACCATATAATATAAAAATAAAAAGAGACAGGGTAAATGTCAAACTATTAACTAAGAGCTAAATCTAAAAGATATCGTTAATATGATGACAAAAACATGTATAAAACCTATTTTCTGAGATTTTTTCTACCCATTCCCACCTTATCCTGTAAATAATACATTTTTGAGCCATTATAATCTGAAAATGATTTTATTATAAAATAATATTTCAATTTTTTTCTAAAGATACCCTCATCGCTCTTAAAATAGGTAATTCCCCTTCTCTTACTTTTAAACCTCCAATGACATTTGGATCACTCAAACCCTACCAAAATATCCTCCAAACATCCCTCACATAAATCTAGAGTCATTATATTGATCAGAAATCCAACCTATGGATCCCTTTTGATCAACTCAAGAGAAAACACCTGAGGAAGATGTAATAATTTCCCCACCCTCTTTCATGTTCTTTAGTTCTTCCACTTCCTCTTTTTTTTTATTTAACTACCCAAATAATAACTCTAGTAACTTCTATAGACTATGATGTTTTTATAAATATGGTACAACCATATTATTCATTCTATCTATTCTATAAATGACAAAGTCACCATACGTGTGTATGTACGACTTACCATCTCCACATCGTGGTGTAGTTTGTTATTCAAACACTTCATTATTTGGATGGGTATAATATTGAGTATAACTGATGAAAATACTAAAATTACATGATAATTATTATTTATATATGATATAAAATCCAATTACATACGATTTCACCATCAATATAATGATATTGTCGCTCGTTCATACCTATAGATTACTGTCTCCACGAACGTGATGAGATTCATTCACCATCGTAATCATTAAAGAATTATTTTCATTTTATGATTAACAATAATGTTCATGAACATAATATAAATATTTATGTGAATCAAATACATCATATCCATAATAAACATGGCTTACGTAAACAAGGATATAAAGGAAAACAAATCTGTTAACACTCGAAACGATGATACTATTGAAATATTATTAAGAATGTAATATTAGAATATCGTATATGACATCATATTTATGTATTTGGTTATTTTATAATTTAATTAAAATTATTTCAACATTATAAAAGAGGTTAAATTACCCTATACTATGGAAAAGTACAAGGTAAGGGGTTTCTAATCTCACTTTTTATTCCCTGAGATTTCCATTGTTCGCCACTTATTTATTGCATGTGGTGTATCATGTACTTCTATTTGATATATATTATCAAGATTATATTTAAATTCATTGTATAATATGATTAATTTGGTGGTTATTAACTTTTATTCATACCACTGAATTGATTACAATGTCTTAAGGGGTTTTAAAATCACTTTTGTTCTCGTGAGATTCATGCTATATTTCCCATTGTTACCTTTTGTGTGGTGTTTGTACTTCCCATGATCGTATTGTTTGAATAATATAATTTAATTTATGGGTATTTACATCTTCATTGGATGATACTTATTTCATGGGTTGTATGTTTCATAAGTTACCAAATCGGTAAGGGAATTTTAAATTGCAATTTCCACTCAGTCAGTTCTACGCAAACCTCATAGATTACTTTACTCCAAGATTATGTGTGAAATCACTAATTATTTACTTATGTAATATTTTCCACTCCCCTTTGTGTGGATATACTTTTTATACACATAATCAATCCATTTATAAATTATCAATTCATCGATATAAACTTGATTAGAGTAATTTTAACTCAATTTACATTCATTGAGTTAAACATCCAAGTCATTGGTGTTGTTTTTACAAGAATTTGTGTGAATGTCCCCTGATTTATTTACACTGAATATCCTATCATATTTGGTGCAATTTTATTTGACACATATAATTATTTCATTGATTTATACTTAACCTAAATATATGGTCTTCATAAAGGAATTCATCTCAAATTACATTCCATTGAGACTTCATTGTTGTTATGCACCAATTCTCTTTTACCACGTCTCTTTGTGTTTTTATATTATATTGTAAAAAAACATACTATAATAACTCAAAAGAACCCCATGTGATTTATTATTAATATATATAACTTTATCTAATTCCTTTGGCCGAACCATATATTTTTATGAATATTATATCAATTAATAATAGAGTATTTGTTTTAAAAACTCAATTAGGTCAATTTTGACACTATTTAGCATTTGATTTTTTTAAAGCCATAAAAACTTTATTACTTAAAATTAAATTAATTTAACCAATCCTAACATGTCATATTAACCTATAAAATTTTTGGAATTCATCATAAGTCTTATTTTACATTTATTTGGATATTTGTAATATCAATTATTTTAATATTTCATTAATAGGGTAATTAATGCATTATCATTGTGTCATAAATAAATTAAATTATTTAATGGATAAAAATTATAAATAAAATACAATTATGTAGGAAATTGTTTTATATTTCTATGGAATATTTATAGTTTAATTTATATTTTCTGTATCTCTATATTAAAAATGTTTTAGTTATGAAACATTAAATTTTACTCTTTTAACTCTTCTTTAAATAATATAATAATAAATATCCTAATCTAATAAAAGTGGACCAAAGAGGATCCTATTTTATTAGTAAAGATGTTTTTGGTTGAATTAAACTTATCCAATAGAATTAGGACAGGTGTTAGGGTAATTATGAAATTATTTTTACCCTTAATTACACTATTTACTTTTAACCATGGTAAATAAATGTCCAAGGTTACTATTCACCAAAAATTATTTTCATCTTATTTAACCACATTTTTCTTACTAATATTAACTGTGACTCTTTTATTTTTCAAATTCAACTCACAGAAATGGAAAATTTTTGTTTTATGCAAATTTCTAAAAACTCCTAGGAGGTGGGTAAAAGACAATAAAAAGTTCTATAAAATTTATATATATCTAGACTTATTATTAAATGACTCCAATGAATTAAATTGAAATTATATAACTATTATGTATCAATTTTTACTTAAAATAAATTTAAATAAAATAAATATTTACTTAAATAAAAATTTGGTTTTAACCAATAACGCAGTGTTCTTCACTATTCATCAAAAATTGAAAGCTTTCTGAAAAATACCAAAAATTCACCCAAAAAAAATTTCAATATTAGGAATTCAAAAATGAAGTCCATTTTGAATGATAAAATTTATAAGATTTAAAAAATTTGGTATTACTATTAATAACGGCTAGTTTTATTAATCACCGTGTGTTAGAATCTCGATGTTGCGTACAATGTAAGATAATGCATTATTCAAAGGGAAACATATCGTGGAATCTTTGGGTGTTACACTCATCCCTCATTCGAATATTTTCTTCCTCAAAATTTCTATAATACTACCACACAAAAAGATTCAGGTGGATTTTCCTCACAAGTTCTTCTGGTTTCCACGTTGCCTCTTCCATCTTATGGTTCCTCCATATAACTATTACCCGATGAGTCGTCTTGTTTCTCCGCACTTATTATATTGTATCAATAATTTTGACATGATTTTCACTATATGACATATTAGTTTCCAATTCAATTTTCTCATAGGTGATTATATGCGTTGGGTCAGGCATGTATTTTCTCAACAGTGATACATGGAACTTAGCATAAACTTTGGAGAGACTTTGAGGCATTGCAAAATGATATGTTACAACTCCAATTTATTCTAGAATTTATAAATGTCCGATGTACCTTGGACTCAGTTTACCCTTCATACCGAAACATATAACACCCTTCCATAGAGATACCATCAAAAAAATGATCTCCTGCCTGAAATTACAAATCCTTCCTTCGGTTATCGGCATAGCTCTTTTTCCTACTTTGAGATACTTTAAGGAGGGTTTGAATATATTTCACCTTTCCATTGTTTCCTCAACAAGTTCTGGGCCTACATGTTTTCTTTCACCAACATCGTCCCAAAAAGTTGGTGTGTGACATCTCTTTCCATATAACCCTTCATATGGATTCATTTGAATACTTTAATGGAAGCTATTATTATAGGAAAATTCTACTAGAGGTAAATATGTTTCCCACATACCTTGAAAGTCATGCGAGCAAGATCTCAAAATGTATTCTATGATTTGAATAGTCTATTCTAATTGTCCATCAGTTTGAGGGTGGTTGCCAGTGCTTAAACGAAGTTCAGTATCCTGGGCCTTCTAAAGACATTTCCAGAATCATGATGTAAAACAGGGATCACGATCAGAGAAAATCTATATGGGAACACCATGGAGTCTTACTACATTATTAACATATAGTATTTCCATAATTTCAAGTGGTAAATCTTCTCTTATAGAATGAAAATGAGTTGACTTGGTAAGACGATCAATAATGACCCATATTTCATTATTCCTTCTAGGAGTCTTTGGTATCCCCATGAAAAATTACATAGTAATATTATCCCATTTCCACTCAGGTATGGAAATAGGTTGCATGAATCCTCTAGGATGTTGACTTTCAGCTTTCACTTGTTGACAGACCATACATCTTGACACAAAATTAGAAATCTACCCCTTCATGTTGTCCCACCAAAAATATTCCCTCAAATCACGATACACCATGGTGATCACAGGGTGTATAGTGAAATTGGAGCTATGAGCATCATCCAAAAATTCCCTTTTTAGAAAAATTATGTTAGTAACACAAAGCCACTTCCGAAATTTCAAAATTCCATCTTCATATATGAAGTCACTCAATCTCTAATCGTTTACAACTTTAATTTTCTTTTGAAATTCCTCATCATCAGTTTGAGAAAAAAAATTCTTTTCTAGTAATGATTGTTTTACTACCATTTGAAAAATAATTGATGTTTCACATTCCATGGTTATTACCATATCCATATTTTCTAGATCCTTGAAAATAGGATCTCTTTCAACTCTCATCTTTTTCAAAACTCCATGATCCTTTCTTCTTAAATCATATTTCACCTTATTTTCCTTCCAGGGGTGGTAGTGTATTGTGAAATCATAATCCTAGAGTAGTTCAAGCCATCTCATTTGCCTTATGTTTAGTCATTTTTTTGGGAAACAATACTTTAAACTCTTGTGATCAGTATAAATATCTCATTTTTCACCATAGAGACAGTGTCACCTTATTTTCAGATCAAATATTACATTTACTAACTCAAGATCATGAGCGGGATTATTTTTGTCATTAAATTTTAGCTACTGAGATAGTTAGAAAATAACACTATAATTCTTCATAAGGACACAACCAAATCCTCTTTTTGAAGCATCACTATAAATAATAAACCCATAAATCCCTGATGGTTGAGTTAAGACATGAACATTAACTAATAATCTCCTAAGTTGATCGAAATACTCTTCACACTCTTTTTTACAAACAAATTTAACCCTTTACATGTGAGCTTGGTTAATGGGCTAGACAATCGAGCAAAATTCTAGACAAAACCCAGATAATAACCTAATAAACCAATAAAACGGTGTACAATATTTATACTCATCGGTGTTGGCCATTCATGGATTTCCTTGGTCATTGAATGATAAATAGAGATTACATCCTTAGAGAAAATATGGCCATGAAACTAAATCTCATAAATCTAGAATTCACACATTCTAAACATCACATATAATTCATTTCTTCTAAGAGTCTTTAGAATAATGCAGATGTTATTTTCATGATCATCGTAGATTTTAGAGTATACCATGATATCATCAATAAATACCACTAACAAGACATAAATAAATTCATTGAAAACTCTATTCATTAGATCCATGAATATAGAGGGTGAATTAGTAAGTCCAAAAGGCATTACTGTAAACTCATAATGCCCGTACCTGGTATGAAATGCTGTTTTTGTAATTTCTTCCACCTCCACATGCAACTGATGATATCCAGATCGAAGGTCAATCATTGAAAAATATTTAACTCCATGAAGTTGATCAAATAAATCATCAATGCAAGGTAGTGGATAAAAGTTTCTTATTGATATAGCATTGATCTCCTAGTAGTTAATGCACAACCTCATAGATCTTTCTTTCTTCTTAAAAAAAAGGACAAGGGATCCACATGGAGAAACACTAGGGAAAATAAATCCATTATTACTCAATTACTCTAGTGGTTTCTTTAGTTAACATAATTTCATAGTGTACATTCTATAAGGGGTATTCTATATAGTCCTTGAACTAGGAATTAAATCAATGGAAGACTCAATTTCCCATTTTGAATGATGTCTTGGTAAATCCTCTGGAAACACATCAACATATTATTGTACAATAGGTACATCCTCTATTCAAACATTCTTCCCCTCACCCATAATTATTGAATTCTCATCCTCCCTAACAATTTAATTTAGAAGAGATACTAGGTTTGGATCTAGAGTAGCATTATATGGTGACATTTCTACTCTAAAGATAAGGTACTCATTATCATCATCGAGAATTGTAACCTCCTTCATCATACAATAAATTTTTGCATCATGGTGTGAAATCCAATCTTTACCAAGGATTATATCAAAATAAATCATGGGTATGACAATGAGATCAGTAGATAATGAACATTTATATGCCCTAATGTGAACTGATTCAAAAAACGTTATTGTAATGATTCTTATAATATGAGTTTTGACAAAAAACTCCCTTATTAAATCAAATTGTAAATATCTAATTTCATTAAAAAACTGTGAAGATATAAAACAATGTGATGATCCATAATCAAATAATGCATTGACTAAATTTGAGTAAACCATTAAATTACCTGCCACAATGTCTTTCGAAGATTCAAACTCAGCAGTAGTGATTGCATAAGCTTGGCCTTGCTCCCTTGGATTTTTCTGAGGTAATATCCCTTCGAGATTATGACATTATTTTTCATAATTCCACTTTTCACTACAATTGTAGCATTCAACCTTCACTGCCTCTTTCTTTCCCTTACATTCATGAGCTTGGTGGCCTCTTTCACCACACTTTTAATAGATTCCCATTCCCTTCAGGGAAGAACCAAGGTGTGTCTTTCCACATTTACCGCAATATGGATATTCAACTTTTCTATTTTTCCCCATATTTCCAAGACACTAGTTTGTCTCATGAGACTTACTGATGCATCTAGGAGCTATAGCGGGGTCCACCCTTCACTTACTAAGTCCATTGAATTTCCTCATATGAAAATATTTAACCATAACATCAACATTTGTATTCAAACTATTATACAAAATGTCAATACATTATCAAAAAAACATGAATGGTATAAGAATTACACATCCACAATCAAAAAGATCACTAAAAATTCAATACAATTGAGAATATTTTTATAATAATAAATCAACGTCAAACAAGCTTAAAATCCATCAAAATGTTGTTGACATAGATGAAATCAAAACATTTTTTTGAAAAATATATTTTTCCATTTTGAAATATTTAAAAGTCATATAATTATAAAAGAAAAAATTTATTTTAAAAATATTCTTATAAAATTTTAAATGATTCTTTGACGATGTTATAATGGTAGAAAATAGCTTCACTCACCATATATGTTAAAAAAGCGTTATTACCTTAATTTTTTCGAAAAGGTTATAAAGTACCTTGTTTGGAAAATGATGGAAAGATTCCTCTCAAAACATATAAGGTAAAATAATGGTATAAATTAATTTAAAATATTTTCTAGTAAATAGTAAATTTTTTTGAAATATATTTAAAAAAAACATGGATGTGGATTATAAACAGGTTCCAGTAGATACTTACATAAAAACAACTTTGGATAATAAAGAGATTGCTAAATTAACCCTTACCTTTAAATTTTCCTTGGTCGAGGGTAAGTTATCCTAGTATATAAAAGATAAATCAATGTTATTAAATTATTCAAGAACTATATACATAAATATGATATCATGTATGATCCTCTAATATAGCTTTGTTAATAATATTTTAGTAGTATCATCATTTCGGGTGTTAACTGATCTATTTCGCTTTATATGCTCGGTTACGTAGGCCATGTTTGTTATGTATAGGATTTATTTTATTTATATCCAGAATTATATTAAGTTATTAGACATTATTTGTTTCATAGAATAAAAATTATTTTTGAATGATTATGATGGGTGTTGAATCTAATCATGTTCGTGGAGACAGTAATCTGTACGTACACACGAGCGAAAATATCAGTATATTGATGGTGAAATAGTATATAATTGGATGTTATATCATATATAAAGAATAATTAAAATGTTATATTCATTATTTAAATCAGTTATACACATTATTATACCCATAAAAATATTGAAGTGTTTGAATAACAAACTACACCACGAAGTGGAGACGGTAAGCCGTACATATGCACATATGTTAACATTTACCTTCATATGATGGATAGAAAAATGAATATGGTTGGACCATTTTAATAACAAAATAGTACATATAAGATACATGATTTATTATTTTATAATGTAAACAACAAAGAATGTGGAAGTGGAAGAAGAAAAGAACTTGAAAGATGGAATGAAATATTTTCCTCTTCTTCAAGTTCTTCCTTTAAATTCGATAAAAATGGCTCCTTAGGATGGATTTATGAACCAAGTAAGGACTATATTTTTAAAGGATAATAGTTTAGAACATGTTTTGGCTAGGTTTTTCTGATCCAAAAGGCATTGGATGTGTGAAATTAACATAAGGGGAAGTGGCATTTTATAAGAGAGGGGAGAGTCACTTTAGGAAAAGTATGAAATATTATTTATAATAAAATCATTTTTGGTTTCTAATCCCACAAAAATGAATTATTTATAGGATAAGGTGGGGATGTGTCTAAAACCATTCATAAAATAGGTTTTAGATAGGTTTAGGTCATCGTAAAAACCTTATCTTATAGATTTAACTCTTAGTTAAATAGTTTGACATTTACCACGTCTTTTGGTATTTTTATATTATATAGTTAATAAACATACTATAACAAGCCAAGAGAACCCCATGAGGTTCATTATTAATATATATAACCATATATATGTCCTTTTTCCAAACCGTAGATTTTTAAGAATATTATATCCATTAATAATATAGTATTTGTTTTAAAAACTCAATAATGTCAATTTTGACACTATTTAGCATTTTCTTTTTTTACAAGGCATAAAAACATTATCACTTCGAATAAAATTTATTTAACCAATCCTAAAATTTCATATAAACCTAGAAAATTAGTGTAATTCATCAAAAGTCTCAATATAAATTAATTTGGATGTTTATAATTTCAATTATTTTAATATTTCATTAATAAAGTAATTATTGCATCATCATTGTGTCACAAATAAATTAAATTATTTAAGGTATAAAAATTATAAATAAAATTATATTATGTATGATATATTTTTATATTTCTAAGGAATATTTATAGTTGAATTTATATTGTGTTTATCACTATATTAAAAATGGTTTAGTTATTAAACTTTGAATTTAACTCTTTTAACACTTCTTTTAATTAAATAATAATAAATGTCCTAATCAAATTAAAGTGGACCGAAAAGGATCATATTTTATTCCTAAGTTTTTTTAGTCGAATTATACTTATCCAATAGAATTAGGACATGTTTCATGGTAATTATGATGTCATTTTTACGATTAATATCCCTATTAACTTTTAAACGTGGTAAATAAAAGTCAAAAGTTACTATTCGCAAAAAAATATTTTCATCTTATTGAAGCACGTTTTATGTAATAATATTAATTTTGCCTCTTGTATTTTTGAAATTCAACTCACATAAGTGGTAGAAATATGATTTATGAAAATTTGCAAATGCTCTTAGGAGGTGGGTAAAAGACGATAAAAAGTTCAATAAAATGACTCCAATGAATTACATTGAACTTATATATATATTCTGTATCTATTTTGAACTAAAATATATTTAAATAAAATAAATAATTATTTAAATAAAAATTTGGTTTAAACCAATAACACATTGTTTTTCACTATTCATAAAAAATTGAATGTTTTTAGAAAAATAAAAAAAATCACCCTAAAATAATTTCGATATTCGAAATTAAAATATGAAGTCCATTTTGAAAAATAAAATTTCAAAAAGTTGGTATTACTATTCATAACGGATTGTTTGATTGGTCACAGTGTGTTTGAATCTTGATGTTGCATATAATGCAAGATATAGAATTATTCAAAGGGAAATGTATTGTGGAAGCTTCGGGTGTTAAATTCTTCCACCCTTCAAATTATTTCTTCCTCAAAACATCTATAATACTAATGAATAAAAATATTCTAGTGGTTCTTTATAATATGATCTTCTGGTTCCCACGTTGCCTCTTCTATCTTTTGGTTTCTCCAAAAAACTTTTACCAGACGATTCGTCCGGTTTCTCAACACTTGTTCTCTTGTATCATGAATTTTGACTGGCTCTTCACAATAATATAGATCAGGTTCTGATTCAATTTCCTCATTGGTGAGTAAATTTTTTGGGTCAGGCATGTATTTTCTCAACAGGGATACGTGGAACACATCATGAACTTTGGAGAGACTTGGAGGCATTGCCAAACGTCAAGCTACCACTCCAATTCATTCTAGAATTTCAAAAGTTCTTATGTACCTAGGACTCAATTTAACCTTTTTACCGAAACATATAACACCCTTACATGTATATAGTTTCATGAAAAAATGATCTCCTACAATAAATTCCAAATCATTCCTTCGGTTATCAGAATATCTCTCTTACCTACTTTGAGCTGGTTTGATGTGGGTTTGGATAACCTTCACATTTTCTATAATTTCCTCAACTTGCGACATCTCTTTATGAAATAGTACTACAGTACCAACTGTAATGCCCTGACCATAGTTACCTAGAGTTTGTTCATGATTACATAACATTGGTATGATATAAGGAATTATGTCTTGAAAGACCGATCAGTTTAGTATCCTTATAAGTACTAGATACATTCATAAGTTTTACATTACATCATGAAATAGAAACATCAACAACATTTTTTTCTCTTTTGAACACACTTATATCATTATCCTATCCCTATAGGTCAACCATAAAATACTTCTTCTCATCCTGGTAAAAATAATACATTTAAAGGGGTGAGCTCAGATTCTCGGTAAGGATAACAATATAGCGGAAACTTTCATAAATAAGAATGAACATTTAAGGAAATGTATTGGACTAAAACAAAAGCCTTTTTATCTTAAACATCAGCTTAATATGGAAAATATAAAACCAAATAATTCCATTTAATTATTCATATAGATATTCTAATAGTCGAATAATCACATGCAATATCAATAGCCACTTTCATAATAATGGAATGCATAATTCTAGACTTCATAACCACATAGTCAAGGCCTTGTGCCAAGACTACAAAAAATATTTTTTCAAGGCTTTGTGGCAAGACATTAGTTTGTCTCATGAGGCCGACCGATAAATCAAGAAGATATAGCGGTGGGCTCCACTTATCACTAACTAAGTCCAATGCATTCCTCATATGAAAGGGCGAAACATAATCTAAACATTCGTATTAAAACTAGCATAAAATTGTCATTACATTAACCATAAACAATGAATGGTATAAAAATAGAACATCCACATTCAAACACAACTCAATAAATACAATATGGAAGATTTTATTATAATAAATTAATCACAATCTAGAATAATGATTGATATTTACATAGATGAAAATAATCCTCAAAACTATCTCAGAAAAATATCCCCCTTTTTCATCAAAACATTTAAAAGTATCACTATTTATCAAGAATCTATTTAAAATAGATTTTTGAATAAAAGTGTCCCATACCACTTTGAAACATTTAAAATGAATTTTAATTTTAATAATTTAAATTCCATTTAAATAAATCCTTAAAAAATTTAAAACATTGAAAATAATAAGAATCATTTAGGAGAATAATTTTTTAAAACATTTAAAATGATATTTTAGTTAGAGTTCCTAATAAAATGAGAGACACTTGAATAAAAATAATTGAGGTAATAAAAACTTAAAAATATCATGAACATAATTTGATTCATGATATCTTATGTCAAAGTACAGTATATACACCAAATAAAAAATCAATTGGAACATAGAAACAAAAAAGTATCAATATAATGTAATTTGTGATAAATTCCTTTATAAAGACCATATCATTAGTTTAATGATGAATTAATGACATAATTTTGTGTGAAAAATATAAATATACTCAATAATATTGGATATTCAGTGTAAATAAATCATGGGACATTCACACATATTCTTGTAAAAACAACACTAATGACTTTGATGTTTAACTTAATGAATGTAAATTGAGTTAAAATTACTCTTATCAAGGTTATATAGATGACTTGAGAATTTTCAATGGAGTGATTATGTTTATCAAAATTATATTCACAAAAAGGGGAGTGGAAATAAATACATAAGTAAATAATTATATATTTTACACATAATCTTGGAGTAAGGTAATCGATGAATTTTTCGTAGAACTGAATGAGTGGAAATTGAAATTTGTAATTCCCTTACCGATTTGGTAACATAAAAAACATACACACCATGAAATAAGGATCATCCAATGATGATGAAAATACCCAAAAAATAAATTATATTACGCAAACAATACAATCATGGGTAGTACATACACCCTACAAAAGGTAATAGTGGAAAATATAGCATGAATCTCATGAGAATAAAAGTGAGATGAAAATATCTTACCACGTTGTAATCAATAAAGTCGTATGACCAAAAGTTAATAACCACCAAATGAATCATATAATACCATGAATATAAATAGAATCATGATAATATATATCAAATGGAAGTACACGATACACCACATGCAACAAATAAGTGGCGAACAATGGAAATCTCACGGAATTAAAAGTGAGATAAGAAACCCCTTACCTTGTACTTTTCATTATTATAGGGTAGTTTAAACCCATGTATAATGGAAAAATAGTTGTTATTAAATTAAAAAATAACCAAATACATAAATATTATATAACATAAGATCTTCTAATATTTCTTTGTTAATAATATTTCAATGGTATCATCGTTTTAGGTGTTATCTGATTCGTTTTCATTTATAAGATTGGTTACGTAAGACATGTTTTTTATGGATATGATGTATTTTATTCATATTCATAATGATATTATGTTATAAAACATTATTTTATTTATAAAATAAGTATTATTCTTGAATGATTACAACGGGTAATGAATCTCATCGCATTCTTGGAGACGGTAATCCGTACTTATGCACGAGAGACAAAATCATTATATTGATTGTGAAATCATACGTATTTGGATGGTATATCGTATAAAAAGAATCATAATTATTTTATATTTATTATTTATATCATTTATACTCATTATTTACGTCAGTTATACTGATTATTATACCATTGGTCTTGTAATGTGCATGGTATGCCTCTGGGCCTCTAGGTTGTTTATCGCTGGTCTCTTGGGCCATGTGCCTTGGGCCTACGGGTTAGGTACGAGTTCCCTTTAAACTCTTAATAGATTTATTATCCATAATAATATAAAAAACAAGACCTTCGAGCCTTTCGGGAAACTATACATGACGTGGAGACGGTAAGTCGTACGTATGCACCTATGGTGACATTGTCATTTATAGGATGGTGAGAATAAAAACTATTGTTGTACGGTATTTATAATAACATCACACTTTGTATAAGGTACTGGGGTTATTATTTGGTTAGAGAAACAAAAAGTAAAGAGGATGTGGAAGAAGAAAAGAACGTGAAAGACGGTGGTGAAAATATTACATCTTCCTCGGGTGTTTCCATTTGAGTTGATCAAAAGGGATCCTTAAGTTGGATTTTTTGTCAGTGTAAGGACACTAGGATGATGTGAGGGAATTTGGGAGGATATTTGGGCAGGGTTTTTTTGAGGAAAATGGATTTGGAGGTGTGAAATTAAGACAAGGGGAAGTTCCCTTTTATAAGAGAGCTGAGGGTTACTTTAGGAAAATCATGGAATATTATTTTATAATAAAATCAATTTCGTTTTATAATGGATCCAAAATAAATTATTTAGAGGCTAAAGTGGGGATGGGTCGAAAACCTCTCAACATATAGGTTTTAAATAGGTTAGAGTCATCATATTAACCTTATCTTTTATATTTATCTCTTAGTTAAACAGGTTGACATTACCATGTCTCTTTTTATTTTTATATTATATGGTTAATAAACATTTTATAACAAGAAAAGAGTTCCTCATGAGGTTCATTATTAATATATATAACCTTATCAATATCCTTTGGAAATAAATTGGATGTTTAGGAATACTATTTCAATTAATAATATATATTTTTTAAAAAAAATCAATTATATAAATTTTCATACTATTTAGTATTTTGTTTTTTTTTAATCCATAAAAAATTTATCACTTAGAATAAAATTTATTTAACCAATACTAACATGTCATATTAACCTTTAAAATTATTTGAATTCATTAGAAGTCTCAATTTACATTATTGGTATATTTATAATATCAATTATTTTAATATTTCATTAATAAGGTAATTACTAAATCATCATTGTGACATAAATAATTTAACTTACTTAAGGTATAAAAATTATAAATAAAAAACAATTATGTAGGAAATTGTTTTAGATTTGTAATTAATATTTATATTTGTATTTATATTATGTGTAACCTTATATTAAAAATGGTTCTATTATTAAACATTGTATTAAACTATTTTAAATCTTATTTAAATAAAATAATAATAAATGACCTAATCTAATCCAACTGGACCAAATATGATCATATTTTATTTGTAAGTTTGTTTTTGGTCGAATTATACTTATCCAAAAGAATTAGGAGATGTGTTTGGGTAATTATGATATTCTTTTTACCCATAATTTCCATATTTACTTTTAAGTGTGGAAAATAAAAGTCACAAGTTCCTATTCACCAAAATTTATTTTCATCTTATTAAACCATATTTTACTTACTGATTTCAACCATGTCTCTCGGATTTTTTAAATTCAACTCACAAAAGTGGTAAAAGTTTGTTTTATGAAAATTTGCAAATTCTTTTAGAAGGTGGTTAAAAGACAGTAAAAAGTTTAATACAATTTTATACATATCATTTTATTATAAAATGACTCGAATGTAATTGAATACTAGAAATATAAATAGAATCATGATAATATATATCAAATTGAATTAGACGATACACTGTATGCAATGAATAAGTGGGGAATGATGGAAATATCACAGAATTAAAAGTGAGATAAGAAACCCCATACCATGTTGTAATCAATCGATTCGTATGATAAAAAAGTTAATAACAACCAGATGAATCATATAATTCCATGAATATAAATAGAATCATGATAATATATATCTAATGGTAGTACAAGATACACCACATGCAAAAAATAAGTAGCGAACAATGGAAATCTCACGGAATTAAAAGTTAGATAAGAAACCCCTTACCTTGTACTTTTCCTTAGTATATGGTAGGATTACCTCCTGTATAATTGTGAAATAATTTTTATTAAATTATAAAAGAACAAAATACAAAAATATGATACATTATATTATCTTCTAATATTTCTTTTTTAATAATATTTCAGTAGTATCATCGTTTAAGGTGTTAAATGACTTGTATTCCTTTATATGCTTGGTTATGTAAGCCATGTTTTTTATGGATATTATGTATTTTTTAATATTCAGAATGATATTATGTTCATAAACATTATTTTTAATCAAATGATGAAAATTATTCTTGAATTATTATGATGGGGAATGAATCTCATCGCTTTCGTGGAGATGGTAATCCATAAGTACACACGAGCGACAATATCATTATATTAATGGTGAAATAACATGAAATTGGATGATATATAATATATACAGAATCATTACCATGTTATAATTATTATTTAAATCAGTTTTACTCATTATTATACCCATCCAAATAATGAAGTGTATGAATAACAAACTACACCACGACGTGGAGACGGTAAGCCGTACGTGTGCACGTTTGGTGACTTTGTCATTTATAGGATGGGTAGAATAAAGAATATGGTTGAAAAATATTTATAATAAGATAAAATTATGTATAAGGTACTTTAATTTTTATTTTTTTAGTTAGAGAAAAATTAAAGATAATGTGGAATATGGAAAGAACTAGAATGGGGGTCGTGAAATTATTACCTATTCCTCGGGTGTTTCCTTTTGAGTTGATCAAAAAGGCTCCGTAGGTTGGCTTTCTGATCAAAGTAATGACTCTAGGATGATGTTATGTAATTTGGGAGGATATTTTGGTAGGTTTGGGTTGTATAAATGTCTTGGGAGGTGTATAATTAAAAGAAGAGGATGCGCCTTTTTATAAGAGAGGTGAGGGTCACTTTATGAAAAGTTTGAAATATTATTTTATTATAAAATAGTTTTATGTTTAATATGTCTCCAAATTGAATTATTTAAGGGATATTTTGTTTATGGGTCTAAAACCATTCAACCAATAGGTTATACATAGGTTTAGGCCATCATAATAACCTTATCTTTTATATTTAACTCTTAGTTAAATAGTTTTACATTTAACACGTCTCTTTGTATTTTTTTATTATGTGTTTAAAAACCTACTGTAACAAGCCAAGTGAAACCCATGTCATTCATTACTAACATAAATTACCTTATCTATGTTCTTCGGCTGAACATTATATTTTTAAAAATATTATATCAATTAATAATATAGTATTTACTTTAAAATCTCAATTATGTCAATTTTGACACTATTTAGTATTTGAATTTTTTGAAAGCCATAAAAACATTAAAACTCAAATAAAATTTATTTAACCAATATTAACATGTCATATTAACCTATGAAATTAGTGGAATTCATATGAAGTATCAGTTTTCATTTTTTTGGTTATTTATGATGTCAATTATATTAATATTTCATTAATAAGGTAATTACTACATCATCATTGTTTCAAAAATAAATTAAATTATTTAATGTGTAAAAATAATAAATAAAATACAATTCTGTAGGAAATAATTTTATCCTTATAATTAATATTTATAGTTTAATTTATATTGTGTGTAACCCTATATTTAAAATAGTTTAGTAATTAAACTTTTAATTTAACTCTTTTAACTATTATTTAAATAAAATAATAATAAATGCCATATTCTAATCCATGTGGACCAAAGGGGGTCATATTTTAATCCTAAGGTTGTTTTTGGTAAATTATATTTATCCAATAGAATTAGGACATGTGTTAGGGTAATTATGATATCATTTTTACACTTAATTACACTATTTACTTTTAACCGTGGTACATAAAACTCAAAAGTTACTATCCAACAAAAATTAGTTTCATCTTATTGAACAATATTTTACATACTGATATCAACCATGTCTCTCAATGTTTTGAAATTCAACCCACAGAGCAGTAAAATTATGTTTATGCAAATTTTCAATTGCTTCTAGAAGGTGGGTAAAAGACGGTAAAAAGTTCAATAAAATTTTATACATCTAAATTTATTATAAATTGACTCCAATTAATTAAATTGAACTTAAATAGTTATTATATATCTATTTTAACATAAAATAAATTTAAATAAAATAAATAATTATTTTAAAAATACGTCGGTTTTAAACTATGACGCAGTGTTTTCCAATTTCATAAAAAATTCAATGTTTTCAGAAAAGTACCAAAAATTCACCATAAGATAATTTTTATTTTCCGAATTCTAAAATGAATTATATTTTACCAAATTCAAAGCATAGAATTTTCACTAATAAATTTAAAATTAATTCATGTTGTTGAAATCGAAAAGTGGTTTTTTAAAAAGAAAAAACTATCATTAGATTTTCATGTGTTTATGTCAAATTTAAATGTGAAATTACTTATAATAACTGAAATTGTATTAAATGATAAAAATATAATCTAATTATACTTCCAAACCATTAAAATTCATGATCTAACTATATAAATTATTTCTATTAAAAAAGTTTTTCTCAGTGAATATTTAGTATTTTTCAGTATTCATCAAAATATGAAAGCTATCAGAAAAGTACCAAAACTTTATTCCAAATAAATTATTATGTCCCAATTATATGGATGAATTTAATTTCATTAAATTTAATATATATAACTATCAAATATTGCTTTTAAAAATGGTTTTCCATTAGAAGGTGGAAAATTTTCATTTTTTGAATAATACATCATTTATTTAAGAAAATGAATTTGCTCTTATATTATGTCTATGAAACACATAATATGGATTCTAAAATTATTTAGTGTATAAAATTGAAAATTTAGTTAATACTATTCACAACCACTTTTGAATGACTAGTTTGGTATGTCGTGGTATGATCAAACTCGGTGTTGCGTGTAGCACAAGCTATTGAATTAATTAAAAGAAAATAACTTACTTTGAAATCTTGGGGTGTTACAAAATTGGAAACTCATATGTGTAAAAAAATATATCAAATGTATGTAAATTATGAATTTTTGAATGTTGATCTCAAGGAAGAAGGGTTTATTGAATAATAAAATGTATTAATTCTTGAAAATTCTAGAAAAATGCTCTGTAGTTTAATGAAAAATTTTTATGGTTTAAAAATAGAATCCAAAGACATGGTATTCTAATATTCATTACTGTTGGAGGAAAAGTGGGCTTGTTAAAGGAATTTGGTATAGAAAATTATATTTCAAGAAGTATTACTTAGAAAAATATATGTTTATTATATATGTGAATGACATAATGTATTAAATTAATAATATTTTCTTATATGTGGAATTTAAAAAAATGGAAAATAAATTTGAGATGTCTATGTTGGGAGAATTAAATAACATTTTGGTATTACGGATTTAGCATAATTTTGAGTATATATTTATTTCACAAGTGAAGTATGTAGATGAAAATTGGAAAAATATTGGAATAGAATAACCTAAAAACATTTCTAATATTATAGCCACAGTTTTAAATAAAAAATTTATTTATCTTATTTCTATTTCTATTTATTCCATTTTATTAATTATAATAAATCCAATTTGTGAATAAATATTTAATTATTATAATTTTAATTAAACACTATTTTTCTAAAAATGTCATTACATTCAAATATGAAGTTATTATAATTAAATATAAATAAATGATATATATAAAAATAATAAAAACATGGTTTAATAAAATCATTTTTAAAATCATTTTTAAATTATGTATATAAATTCTCAGATAAATATTATAACATGAAATTTTATTCAATTAATAATATTTTAAAAAGAAAATTTTAGTTTTGAGAAATAATTTTTTTAATTTTAAGATATGTAAAATCATTAATGTAATTATAATTTTATTTGAGGATTATGAAATACAATATTTAGTATATTATAATAGTAAATGATAAATTTTGATAGAGTTAACAATTTTCTATTTTATTTTACAAAATTATTATTATTATAAATATTTTCAAGTGAATATATATATATATATATATATTTGAAATTGTATAACTATAATTTTTTAAAAAATGAATTATAATATATATATATATATCTTATAATAATTGTTTTTTAAAACATAATATTATTTGTTTAAAATGAATGAATTTCAAAATATAAAAGTGAATATAACTTTATTGAAGGAATTAAATTAAATATTGTTAAAATGATTAAAAAGGAAAATCGAGTTTGGGGTGAGAATGGTTTTTAGAAGAGTCTAATCGAATCAAGTGAGTTGAGGGTCCGATAGTTATGGAGACGGATGAGTCATAGGTCGATGGCTTTGATCAGAAAGGGATGAGTTGAGATCGACCAATGCAGAGCACTGCAGCCTTCGATCACATGATGGATTCTGAGAGAAGGAGATGATTTGAGCATTGTTGGGTGCTTCGACTACTGAATCTGGACCGAAGCTTAGTTGAGGTTTTTATTTCTAAATACATGAGTGAAATATTGGATGAAGAGGGTCGAATAATTCATTCTAGGGTTCGACTACATCATATTTGAATAGCGAGGGAGATGAAAAACTATTTTTCAATGTTAATGTCTTCTTCCTGGTTCAGGATTAACTTATATGCAAGTAGGAAGGTGTGTTTTTAATGTCCAAAAAATGTCTTTATGATCTAGTTCTATTCACATTTATCTTGATTTTTAAATGCTAGTCTGAAATATCTGAAACGTTTTTGTCAAAAAAAATTGATTGGACTTGTCTGGTTAGTTTTTTATCGTTGTTTAATGTGACACATAACCATACCCATTTTATTTCAACATGTTTATTAAATTTTAGGATTAAATTGAAATGGTTTTCTTTGTCCCATGTTTCATTCATTATAACCATTTTCATTTTGGATTTCTACTAATGTGAAATCCTTATTTTAATTTATTATAATATGATTTGTTTTCCATTCATATCCTCGATTGTTGTCTTGTCATTTACTTCTTCTTAGTCGAGTGGTCGAGTAGCACCTACTAGAATCCTTTCACAGTGGATCAATATATGTTTGCAACACTTTTTTATTTCATTCTGCTGAGGGTATAAATAAGTGTTTATAGTGAGTGCATGAGGGTAGAAGGCGGGGCAGAGGTTCATGGACCAATCCTCTTTGATTTTCTTTCAACATATTAAAATTTTCAGGATTGTAAGACGGAAATTAGTATTTAATAATCGGAAAAAAAATTCCTACATAATGTTTTTTTAATGAAGTTTTATTAATTATCTTTGTGGTTTAAATTCATATCTTGATGATTTTAATTTTATATTCAAAAGGGATAGTTTCTTATTTCAATTTTATGAATTTAATTTTATAGTAATTTGTGTAAGGTATTTCTTAAATTTACTTTTCAAGGTAATCTTATTCCAAATTATATTTTTTAAAGGAATTTTGTTTTACTTTAAGTGATTTATATTGAAAATTATAATTTTTTGGAATTAGTATTTTTATTTTAGTATTTATTAAAATTTATTTTAGATAATTATTTATTTTTCAAAACATATATAAGATATTCTATTCTGTAAAAAAATTAAATAGATATCAAATTTTTTTCTTGTTAGAAATATCTTTATTTTTCTACGTTATGAAATTATTATTTTCAATGAAAAATAATGACCCAATTTATTAGTATTTTTATCAATGAAAAATTTATAAATTTATGATATCCTTTTATGTTTATTATTTAAAATAATTAATCTGATTATTTTATATGTGAAAATTAATTATACATATATGGGTGTCAAAAAAGAAAATGGAAATTATCTATAATTAAATGACATTTCATACATGTACCATTTTATTTCATTTATGAGACTTTGATGTATAAAACAAACATTATTTAAGTTAAAAACAATACAGGATTGATAATTAAATTTTTATTCCATGTATTTATAGTAATGTTTGAATGTAAATAAAGATTGGTTCACTATTGTGTATGAGATTTTTTAGAAAGACAATAAATGATTTTTGTTATGTTATAATTTTTTTTTAAAAAAGAACTTTTGAAAATATATTAATAAGTAAAGAAATCATAAACTACTTTTTAAAAAATATTTTCTTGAACATTGAAAATATGGTAGGGAATTGGGGGGGGGGGTGGTCTCATCCCTCAGTAAGTGCATAAGCCCCATATAGCATTCAATATTTTATGTTTCCACAATGTTTTTTTCTAAAATCTATCATAACGTTTTTTAAAAATTAATGGAATATATCTAAACACATTTTAATGTAGGTAATTTTTAAAGTAATATAGTATTTTAATGCGTAAATAAATTCATTTATGTTTCAAAAAGTTTTATCAAAATGTATTTTTATGTAATTATCTAAATAATTTTTGAAATCATTTCTCAAAGTCATTTTTAATCAAATATTTTCTAAAAATTATTTAAAGGATTTCAAAACCTCTAATTTGGAAATTGAATGATCAACCATTTTTTTAAAATAATTTTTCACAAGTATTTTAGATGTTATATTTTTGAAATCTTTGCTTTTTCAGTTAGCACGTACAGAAGAATTGTATTTATATGATTTATTTTTATTTCAAATCTAATAAATGATTGTTGTTGTCCAATCCTCAGGAACTAAGACTGGTAAAAGGTCCTATAATGAATAATGATCTTTTAATTTATCAGTTTCATTTATAAAAATAATATACGACATGTTTTACGCCCTGAATCTGAAAGTGCGTGCTCATGTCATTATTATTCGTATCATAGGAATAGTATATACAATAATAGAGATTAGATGTTCTCTTTTGAGAGATAAAATATATGAATTAGAATTTTCGTTAGTTAGTTAAGTCCCCTAAAAAATTAATTAATTCTAAAAATGAAAATTAATTATTTTCTCGAGTATAACAACTGAACCGGTCCGCACGCCGGCTCCCTACAACAGCACGTGGCCGGTCCCGCAGACCGCCCTCCTGCAATTCTACGAACCAGCATCTTCCGCGAAGTAGAGGCGGAGCGCCTCCGCGGGTGAGAATCAGGAAGACCGCCGGGTTTCAGGCCGGTCCGCCACCGCGAGCCACCCCCTCTGCGGACTGATGTCGTTCACAGGATAGATGCGGAGTGGTATCCAGCCGCGGAGCAATTACGCGGATCTCGGATCCATAAATCCTCAGTTGACCGAGTCATCCGCGGGTGTGGGGGATCCTTCATGGGCTTTCGCAAAATGTGTCATGAGCTCGTCAATATTTCCTCCTCACGACACTATAAATATTCACCAAGGGGCACCAAAAAAAAGAGAAAGGGTGAAAACCCGTGGAGAGACGCTGAAGAAATCGCTCTGCAGCCATCTGCGGACCGTATATCGTCCGCGGATGAACTCTTCCGTGTAGAGGAGAAACCAGTCTGAGAACCACATGCATAAAATGCCTCCGCAGCCAGCCCTTAGTGGCCATCTCCTTCGCGGATGGCCATATCCTTTGCGGATGACCATCTCTTCCGCGGACCAGTGTCGTTCACGAAATGGAGGAGGAACACCTACGCGGGTGCGAAGTAGGACGGGCGCCAGCCCCTTTGCAGACACCCTTTGCAGACGGCCATATCATCCATGGACAAACTCCTTCACGGATAACCTCTTCCGCAGGAATCATGCTTCACGGACAGCTTCCTTCGCGGCTTAGTCCTTCACGGCCTGCTCCCTCGCGTCCAGTCCTCCGCAGCAAGTCCTTCGCAGACAGCTAAGCCGCAGCCAGTCCCTTGCGGCCGACACCTTCGTGGGAAGCCCCATGTGGAAAACCCCATGCACTCACTGGTCCATACTGTGGGGGCTGCGCCCCCTCACCCCTGCTTGCGATCACTACCGGCTATGTTTCTGGCCCTCCGGGCTGGTCCCTTCGCTACCGTCACTTACCCCCATGAAAAATGGAGAGTCGCATCATGAACTTTTCGGGCCTGGTCACCAATATTTCCTATTGCACCCTTATGCCACACCAACATCCGTCCTATAAATTCCATGAGTCGAGCTACTCGTCATGAGACTCTAAAAACCACATTTCCTATCTCCCTTTTCTAGGTTCATCTAGAAAATTCAACCCTTACGTAAGTCCCACACCAACCATTACCAAGTATCTCCTACCTAGTCATCCTGACCACATGACGTTAAACTGTATGGCTGTCGTCCTATCCATATGATGTTATACTATATGGAAACAGTCATCTCTACATGAATATAAAGAGTATCATTCCCCATAATTCAATAATTGGATGCCTCTTGCTCCGTGCAAGAGATGCCTTATGCTATGATTACAATGGCATAATTTCAAGAGTGTTGGAATCTATTCAATCATTCCATCACTCGACCCCACGCTTTGTGTGTCCTTCATTCAGATCCTCATACTCTTCTATGTCTGAAGGGACCCCCTAATGGCCTGGTCCCATGACACCTCGGTTCACCTACTATCCTAGGCCAACACCCCAGAAGACTTTGGAAAAGACTTCGAGATAGGTCGTGTGTTTCGAATATGGTCAGAAGTCGACCCTCATTTGTTCGTCCCCATTTCAGGCTAACGTGATATGAATGCTGTGTTTCGAACATGTTCAATAGTTATCCTCCATCACCATGCCACCCTCATTGTGTTCCGAATGTCGGGCATGTAATTCACACTTTTCATATCCCTTTTTTTGAACTGACTCCAACGCCCTTGGCGTTATCCTGCTTGTGAACTTGCGCATAGGCGTTAGCCCCCATTATATTCCCCAACACACCAACGGGTTGGAATGACCTCTTGACCAGACATGAGGAAGACATTATGGGCATCCATCTCAGAGTAAGCCCCGACCTTCTGGGCCTCCTCAGAGTGTAATCCCCAATTCATCACCCCGGGCCGCCCTCATGCGTAAGCCCCACTCCGCTTCTCACGGACGCACCTTTCGCGATGTGATCCTCTGGTTCCTGCTGCCTCTTGTTTCTCACACTAAGCATGAATCACGTGGGATTAGAGTAAGCATCAGCCACGGCATCCTCCTATGGGCCTCCTCATAGTGTAATCCCCAACCCATCATTTCGGGCTTCCCCAGAGCGTAAGCCCCAAGCCAAAGCGAACTATGGGGACTTTGATCCATATCAACGCATGGTACGTAAGAAGCCTCCACGAGGCTCAAGCCCACCACTCGGTCGTTTCTTCACATCGAGTTCTACCCTCATCCAACATGACATTAAACTGTATACCCCCATCCAGCATGATGTTAAACTGTTTATACGAACTACGTGGACTTTGACCCCTACCTCCTAGACAGGGTACATAGGAAGCCTGCATGAGGTTCAAGCCCACCACCCATCGGACCACCTGGTCTCTTTTCACATCGGTTCCTTGACACATGTCCTAACTATGTGGCCTTTGATCCCTGCTTCCTATGCAGGGTACGTAGGAAGCCACTCTGAGGTTCAAGCCCAACAGCCAGTCGATCTGACCATCTCCACGTCAGTTCACTGCACCACTCCTAGTGCCGCCCCAAGTGAGTTCCAGCCCTTCGGATTCATTAATCCAATGAGGGATGGTATACCACGAGTATAAATGATTCTGAACCCCTACGTCCAGTTGACCATTCCCCACCAAGGTTAAATCTGTGGATACTATTTTTGGGTATAATCCAAAGATTCGCGAACATATGGATACGTCTTAAATCTATAAGAGAGTCCCGGAACAGGCAATTATTCCCCCCAAAAAGGGTGTGATGAGCCCAACTTCCCATTTTCTTAACCAATTTGAGTTCTTCAGAGTTGCTGGTCAGACCATCCGGCGAATGCCTGCCTTTGGAAAGTAGGTCCATCAATCATTGGATACGGAGTCGTTGGGCGTTTCATGGTCGAAAACCAAGAACAAAACATATATACATGGACTTCATAATATAAAATGGGCATTATCTATCATATCATGACATTTCAAGCATGTACCTATTTATTTAATTACTGAGTATTCCATGTATTTAAAAATCAATTTCAGTTAAAAAGAATACTTGAAGTATAATTAAATTTTTATTCCATGTATTCATAGTGATGATTGAAAGTAATTAAGAATCGTTTAAATACTATGCAAGAATGTTTTATAAAATTATGTAAATGCTTATTGCTCTGTTAGAATGTTATTTTAAAGAAAATCTCTACAGAAAATTTATAAATAATTAATGAAAGCTTAAATATTTTATAAGGTAAAATGGCTCTTGAAATTTGAAAATATGGTTGGGAATTGGTGAGTGAACCCATCCCTTGGTATGTGGGTAGGCCCAAAAATCCTTCTGTATTTCAGGAGGCCATAGTGTTTTGTTTTCAATTTTTTTATATTTTATAAAAATCAAATGATTATATTCAAATCTATTTTTTAATGAAAGTAATTTATAAACTTATATAGTATTTTAAAGTGTAAATAATTACAATTATGTTTTCAAAATGGTATTTTGAAATGTATTTTTATGTTATTATCTAATGAATTTTTGAAATCATTTCAAAAAGTAATTTTCAAAGAATAATTTTTTAAAATTCATTTTAATGATTTAAAAACACCTTATAGGGAGGTTGAATACTCACCCCATTTTTTAAAATGAATTTTAAAAATATCGTAGAAATTCTATTTTGGTCGGCTTTGCTTTTGGAGATAGCACACACAGAATCATAGTAGGCATTTGTTTTCTTTTTTATTTCATCTTTGATAAATGTAATTTTTTGTCTAATCCTCTAGAAAATCGATTAGTAAAAGTTCCTCTATTGTATAAAGAGCTATGTATTTTTTGGTTACATTTAATAAAAAATACATAGCATGTTTTAATCACCAAATCTAGAAGTGTGGGCTCAGGTTGTAATATATAAACCTATATCATTTGGAAAAATGTTGAGAAAAGGTTAACAAGGTTGTACATTTAATAATAATAAATTTATAAGTATAAGTAGTTGTATTTTTTGACTCACAACAACCATACCAGATATTTACTATGTGGTGGATATGTGTGCAATGTATTAAAGTGAAATTAATGAGTCACACATTCATAGGGTAAAAAATAAATATAAGGTATATAAAAGTAAAAGTGAAATATATATTACTCTACAAATTTAGTTTGGATCTAGAATTTCTTAGTTACATTGATTCATATTTTTTTTAATTATAAAAACTATTGATCCAAATTGGGTGGAGCGTTATTAATTATTTATATTTGTGTTAGTTTGTATAGTAAGAAGTTGAGTTTGAGGACCCTTATTACATAGAATTTGATTTTTGGGACGATACACATGAAGTTACTACATATTTAGGAATCCATGTGTCTCCAATATATTCATCAGATGATATTCAAAGGCCATTTATTATTCATTGTGATAATAAAATTTCAATTTATATATAACAAAACCTGTTCAATACTCATAGACAAAAAATATTAACATTCATTACAATTTCATAAAGAGAAGGTGGCTTCAGCTGAAATAAATAAAAAAATAGCACCAAATAAAATATCGACGTCATCTTTACAAAATTTTTGAAAAATGATTGGTATTTTGTTATTGAATCCAAAATTGAATTTCCAACCTTCCCCGCACACTATATACTATGATTCTTTAATAAATACCCAATTTAATTTGGATTAGGATTCTAAAGGTAAATAAAATTATGTGATGAAGGGGGGGTGACTATAAGTTACAAAAAGATTTAAAAACTCAATGAGGCTATAAATATTCACCGTGATGTCAAATCATGGAATAAACACATTATAAAAAAACCGTATAGATTTTAAAACATGGTATTATAATTATTATCTTATATTTTCGGTAAATTTAGTTACGCACTGGAGTTTGGGTAGTTCCCTTCAAAAATTCTCTCTCCTAGAATATTATAAAATGGTTTTGTTTCTTCAATAACCAAGTTTTTATTTTGGGTTTGGATATTCCAGGGGTTTCAATTTATCGTCAAAAAATACAAAGGGAGGGAACAACTAAACCCATATATATTTGTGTATTGGTTTAGTAAATATTGACGATCTCATTGTACTTGGGGAGTATGTGCTGGTTTATTTTTTGAAATACTTTATAACAACCCCCAACTATAGTCAAATAGATCCATTTTATTAATTTATTACATTTCCATGAATACAATGGGTCAAATCATGAAGGACCAATCATTTTAGTAGTTTTGGAGAACCATCTAAATACATGATACCCATTTAATATTGAAAATAAAATTTATAAATAGTAATGGGTATCATTCAACATCCTTGAACTCATTAAATGAATTATTCATCATATCATAGGGAATGTAAACAAAGGAAGGGTGATCAGAAATACTCAATGAGGGTTATGTAGACCAAAAACTATCATAAAAAATAATTCATTATCCTTATGGAAAGGTAAATAAATAGAAAAACAATTAATTTGAGTAATAAATTTACAATCATGGTTAGTTGTGGAAAAATATATATTCAATGTTAAATAACTGAAAAACATAACATTTAATAAATATCATGAAACAAATACATCCATGGAATATATAAATGTATTAATATCATCATTAAAAAGAACCAAAATCATAATGAATGTAATTTTTAATATTTTTTATCATAATATTATACATCCTGAAATTTATATCATTAAGACTGTGCTCCAATATAGTTTAATAATATTGGTAAAAATTACATTTTACTTTCAAACCGATCTATCTCATTAGACATATAGATGAATCTAGAGGATATATAAAAATGGGACCCCGCCATATCTAAATTTTCCAAGAATTTCCTATGTATCCAATTATTGATATAATTAAGGAAAAATAATCACAATCAACAAATATTTTTATTGATTAATCAATATTTATTTATAAATATTTCCATAGTTAATCAAATAACTATAAAAGTATAAACCATATGTACAAATACAATATTGTTTAAGAAATAATCAAGACAATGATATGACAATTATGAATAATTCTGATAAATTTATATTAAAATGTTAAATGATCACAAGAAAATTACATTTTAAAGTGAATGTTAACAGTTAAAAAAATAGTCAAGAAATGAGGGGTAACCATCATTTCATTTGGAATATAGATTTCTTCAATACAATAATTTCCTCTCTGAGAATCAAGTTAATTTATGTGATATTTTAATATAATCTATAAAAAATAATTTTCTTTTTAAAATCATTTAAAATAAGTTTAATAATCCACCTTACAAAAAATAGTTATGGTGGTAGGGATATCAAATATCTTTGTATACATTAAAAAACATTCCTTTTTTACTTTTTGTAAACAATATCATGTTCAAAAAATGATATAATGATACCTTAAAAGAAAATAACGTTGAGGGATAACATAAAATTTCCATAATATATCATTTGAGTAAGAAAATTGACTATTTTAAAACAATTTTTAAAACAATCGAAATGGTTGAAAAAAAATTAAATAATTTGGAAATAATTTTTATTATTCTTTTAGACATTTATTTTTTTTGATTCAAAAACCAAAGAGTGGATGTGTTTGAAAAAAATATTTAAAATAGGTATGTATCTTATGGATAAGAAAATTGATTGAGATTATGAAGGATAAATGATCAGATTCCTTAAACATGATTAAAATAAATCCTAAAATAATGTGATATTGTGAAATTGATTCTTACCTATTTGGAAAATATAAAACTGTAACTTATTAAAACAAAAAAAAATTAAGATAATGAATATAATTATTTAATCGGTAATCATATTGAATACATAAGTGGCATAGTATATACACCACATAAAATGGAATATGTTTACATTTAAAATTATGTCACAAATGAATGGAAATTGAGATGAAATCCCTTCTGTTACGCTTCCATTAATTGAAAATTTTTGTAATGTAATTGTAATGGTTTTAAATTTGTTATTAATTTATAATGCAATGAAATATGTATCTCTAATTTCATATATGATCCTATTATAAAATTTTACCACCCATTCAATAACAATATTTTTTTTATTAATGGTTCCAGTGTTAATTTTTTGGAATTATCACGCATTGTTTATCATGAATGTTCTAGTTATTTTGAATAGGAAATAGATACATCATCTATAGAAAGATATTTATTTTATAAATATCATATTTACTCATTATTATCCTTTTATAAACATTCTATAATGTTGTACAAGAAAAATGATACACACCCCATCGTAGATATAGTATTTTGTACATATGTGTGAGCGACGATATCATTCCTATAATAGGTCAATGAGTATGGAAGTTATTAATATATTAATATTATTTAATTAATATAATTTCATACTTATAATATATTTCTATTATTTCCATTATTATTATCCATGTTACTTATAGATCAAAAAATTACAGCACATCATATGGTGGAAGTTTTCCGTACACACGAGCGATGGATTAATTTCCCATTTAATGGAGAAAAAGATATATAAATATTATTCAAACAATATAATAAATTTTAAGTATATGTGACATATATTTTTTATTATATTTTTATGGTACAATTGAAGGTGATAAAAAAATAATTAAAAATGTAACAGCTCGATGAAGAGGCTTATCTTCTCTTTGTAGAATCCTCTTTTGGATATCTTCTTAAGAACCCTATGATTTTAATTTTGGGAAAAATTCAACATAAAGAATATGTAAAAGGAAAATGAATATAGATTATGGATTTTTTTTAAATAAAAATGTCTTGTTATTTGGGAATATGGGAGGAGAAGGTGTTCCATTTTATTATTGAGGTGGGGAATTTTTCTCAATACCCAAAACTATTTAATAATAGGAAATAATGCTCTACCAATGTCACTCAAAAATTGATAAATAATTAAATTTATGTAAAATGAGGTCGATTCGTACCTCAAATAGATAAAAATAAAAATATTTTAGACATGTTATTTATATAACCTCTAAGTTTACTTTCTTTTACCATTTCTATTTTCTCTATGGTAAAATGTTTTTTAACATAGGTAATTAATTTTTTCAGCCTAAAATGAAAAGGTTTTTATTATATTATTTATTCCCAATGATTCTAAATACTTAAAAAAATTATTAATATAAAATTACTTATATTTGAAAAAAAAAAGTTTAACATAAGAGCATATAATGCGCCAAACCTCGTTTTTACCTTAGTTGTGGTAATTATTTTTGAATATTTTTATTATTCATTTTGATAAAACAAATATGTTGAAAATATTATGTAATATTAATTATGGTTATTCCAAATATGGAATCCATTTTATCTCATAAAAATAATTAAATTTTATGACTCTATTATAAAAAATCATGAAATCATGTCGAAAAATGATTATTTAGTTAATGAATTTTTCAATCATAAAATGATTGGTGTTGACTAATTGAGTAGTAATAAGAATTTTATGGATTTAAATTCAAATAATAATATTTATAATATTTATATATCATTTAAATAACTCATATATAAATATTATTTCAATTAATTATTTTGGATATACATTATTCCTCTATAAACCAAATTACTTTCCACAGTAAATAGTATTTTAAAGAAGAAAATAACACATTAACATCAGAATTATGTTATCATTATTTATATCAAATTAGTAGTCAATATATTTTTAATTATACACTTTATTTCTCGTTATTTTAAAAAATATTAATTGCTAAATATTATGTTATCAATTTTTGGATAAAGATTATTTCTCAAGGTAAATATTAAAACATCATTCTGGGATTAAATTTTATAAAACTAGGATATTTTTTACATAAAATATTAAAATTGAATTGTTTATTGTTTTTTTAAAATTTAACATCCATCTACTATAATTCTAGAAATGTTGTTACATTCTTCCCCCCTCCAAACTTTTCGTCTTTATATTTTTCAAGAAAATTACATTGCAAACTAATTATTGATGTTGTAATTCATTAACTCACATGGTTTCTATGTTTCTTTTTCCATTTTATGATTTATCTTAAGTACATTTACTAGTCAATTTTCCTAATTCATCCACACTATCTCTTTAGTATCATTTTTTTTAGATGTTATCATTGCAGTAAAGTGCATCAGGTTGCAATTATATTTCATAAAAGGTAAGAACAAGCATTGGGTATTCCATGTAATTATATAAAACATATATATGGAACACATATTTTATAATAGAGAGGCTTGGTGGAATTTCAAATTTATAAAATAAAAAACCAATACTTTCCAAAATGTAAGATGATATGACGTACATGAGAGAAATGTTTCCCTTTTTTCTAATCCTTATGACACCCTTTCAAGTAAATGCTTTCAATAAAACATAATCTCTATCTTGAAACTCCAAAAGATTCCTCTGATTATTTTTATAACATATTTTCTTACTTTTATATACATTAACATGAGCCAGAATAGTTATTACCATTTTCATTATCTCTTGAAAAAGTTTCAGGACTATATATTTTCTTTCACATACTTTATCATATCATGATTGAGTGCATTATATCTTAAAATATAGTTCTTTATATTCCACCATTTGAATACTTCAATAGTAAATATTAATACAGTAAAACTCAACTAAAGGTTAATATTGATCCCACAGAACATGAAAGTCAATTAAGAACAAACTCAACCTGGATTTAAATGTTTGAGTAGTCCTTTTGGATTTTCCATCAATTTGAGGATGGGGGGCCTTACTCAAATAAAGCTCACTATTCTATGAATTTTGGAAACTCTTCAAGAATTTTGATTTAATGTAAGGATCATGATATAAATCAATTCAAAGACATTAACCATGAAGTATTATAACATAATTAGTATAGAACCTTTTGAGGTTTTCAATAGTGAAATATTCTCTAATAGAGTACAAATTTCATGATTTCATTAGGAAATTAGAAATAACCCAGATTACATCATTATTTATAGGAATATTGGTTTTCTTATGAAAAATTAAAGAGTAATGTTACATTATTTTCATATATTAATAGTAATAGGTTTCATGTATCCTCTTAGATGGAATATCTCTTCAATAAACTATTTTAAAATCTATGTATCACATTACCTAATTGTCATTTTCCCTCTTCATGTCATCCCACAAAAAATATTCCCTCAAATACCTATAAATCTTGGATAAACAATGATTTATATATAAATATCATCTTTTAACATCACTAAATAATTCCTTTTTAATATGTGGTATATATGGAATATCAATCCAAATTTTAGGAGTTCATTTTCACAAAAAAATATTATCCAACGTCCCTTAATGCATTACATTATTTTTCTTATTAATATTATAATCATAATAATTATAAAATTATATATTTTCCAATAGTTTTGGTTTCATAACAACATGAAAATGGTGGGATGTATTCCCTTCTTTTATAATTCCAATAAAATCGTTTACTAGATCTGTTTACATTGGATCCCAATCAGTCCTCATTTAGGTCCAAAACCTATGATAATTCATTCTCGATGTATCTAAAACATTAATTTCCTTCCCTAGGCAATAGTGTATTGAAAAATTATAATACTTGAATAGATCAAACCATGTTATCTTCTTTATATTTTTATCTTTTTGTAAAAATATATATTTTAGGATCTTACTATTACTCTCTATCTATTATATTTCATAATATAAATAATGACTCCCTATCACAAAAGGTAATATTTTATCTGTTCTCTCAATATCAAGGGTTGGATAGTTCTCTTCATGATTTGTTATCTACCTTTACCCATAAGTAATATGTTTATACTTTTTGAAAATGATTCATCCAAGTCCATTATTTTATGTATCACTATATATCACAAACCCATTATTTCTTAATGTAAGAGTAAAAACTAGAGCATTGAATAATTTCCCCTCAAATTCATCATATATTTCTTTGCATTTCACTGTTAGAATGATCATAAACCATGTGCGTGTAATATTGTTTACTAGGTTATCCAATTGAGAAAATATATAAATGAATCGTTGATTTTAACCTAAACCCCTGATAAACAACATACTTCAATTATGGTCATTGTTGTACGAAATTATTTATCTTGGTTTATTTTGATAATATCAAATGAGTCTCTATTCATGGATACATTATGACAAAGAACACAAAATCCTAAATCCAAAAATCATACATAGTATATTTTTCAAATAACACATTTCCTCTATGATTATATATAATTATCCTCAAGTGATTCCCAAGATCATCATAGATTTCTTAATACACCCTAGTATCATTAATGAATATCATAAATGTAGTTGGGGTTTTGATTAGTGGTAATCACCCCATAATCATACATCAAAAATGGGGGGTCAAACCCAATTGGGCATAGTGTACTATAGAAAAACTGTAGCGTCCTGTAACAGCGGCAGAACTGTAGAAACGGCGGGCACTGTAGCGGCAACAGGTCACAGTAGCGGCGGCATGGTACTATAGAAGCAGCATGGTACTGTACAATACTGTAGAAGACAGAGTACTATAGCAGTTCTATTCACAGAATAGGCCTTGGCCCAAAAAGTTTGGTCATTGGGCCATGTAACAAGATATATGACCACTGGGCCTTCGGGCTATGTTATGGGTCTACCTCCACCCAGTTAAAGGAGGTCATTTCTTTACGTTAAATAATAAATGAGGCTTTATCCCAAACAATTAAAAAATAAATGAATATCATAAATAGTAATCAAAAAATTCCATGAACACTATTTTCAATGGATCTATAAAAAATTATTATTCATTAGCCAATCCCAATGGATTTATTTGCAACTCAAAATATGCATACCTCATTTTAAATTTTCTCCTTGAAATATCACTCTTCATTAGTCACAACATATTATACCTAAGAGTAATTTAAAAATATGAAAAATATTTATCTCCATAATGTTTACTAAATAAGTAATCAATTTTAGGAATAATATATATTTTAATTATTATAAATCCAATGTTTGCCTTATAAAAAATGCATAGCCTCATGGATCCATATTTTGTCTTAAGGAAGTGAACAGGGGATCCCCACGGTGAAACAATAGGCTGAATAAATCCTTAATCAAAAAACTCATCTAATTTTTTATTAAACTAATCTAATTCCAATGTATATATTCTATAGGGAGTCATTTATATTATTATTTCATCAGATATTCAATCAATAGAAAACTCAACATAACATTCTCGTGGATGTCTAAGAAATTTATCGAGAAATAAAATTTTTATCCATGTAAAATAGTCACATCCTCAATTAGATGATTAATTTATCCACACACCAAGTGTGTTTTCACTCCATCCACATGAATCTCATTTAAACTTGCTACTAGGGGTGGATCTAGACCTGACTTAGATAATTAATACTATTCTATAAAGATAAGGAATTATAAATCATCATCACAAATTTTAATTTCTTTCTATATGAAATAAATTTTTGAATCATATTTTATAATCTAGAACATACCGAGGATTTTATCTATTTCAACCATAGGTATGATAAAAATGTTGTTTCTGAAACTTTCGTTGGGGCGCGCACGTTCGTCTCTTTTTGGGGGGACATCGATGTAGTTTATTTCCCCGCATTCCCACATTACAAAGGAGGGAAACATCTGTCACTTATTCAGGGATGTTTCCTCCTAGATTGAAATGGGATGATGGTATGTTGGTTCTTCCTTCCATGGATTCCTCCTCGGTACTTTTCCCCTAGTCCGGGTCTCCCTTATAGATTTAATACATTGTTCGTGAAACTATTCCTAGTGCCATATCTTCATGGACACCAGTTAATTACACTGCTTCTGTCGGGATATTCCTCGGGGTCCAGCCAGGGCAGCAACCTTCAGTCAGGGGAATAGTCACGTTGGGCATCACTGGCATGTCTGGGCACTGGGACAATGGTGTTTTTGTCTTTTGTCCCTTATTATTGGGATTCTTTAGGGCGTGGAATCCCGAGGCTTCGCACATAAAATGCGAGGAATTATATTCCATGAGAATTTATTTGAGGTTTTCCTCAGCTTTCCATGTTTAACACAGGGTATGCCGCAAGTTTAACATCTAATGGATACAGATCGGACAGATCAGAACACTATCTAGATTGGATTAGATGGGTGCAACCCCCAGAGGGAACAATGATGTTGGGGCCAACATGTGGTTGGATTCCCGGTTACTATTGAGGGGAATGGGGTATGAGGTGGTATGATCCCACTGGGATGTGGCAGCTCAGGTAGGAATAAGGATGGATGATGCAGCGGTTGAATGAAGTAGATAGCGAATGGGATGGAACCGCCATAAGGATGATGATGGTTTTGGGAATGAGCCTTGAATAGGATTCCTATGTATCCTGGTGGGAGGGAATCAAATTCCACATAGTTCATCTGATGGCACCTTAACACCAATTGGGGATTTCAACGGCATTCCACTGGGTGGGGTTGTAGTGGATTACAGCTGGATAACAATTTTAACGGCTTACCACTGAATAAGATCACAGCGGCTCACCGATGAATATGATCATAGTGAATTTTTGCTTAATGGAGTGACAATGGCTTGCTGCTGAATAGGGAATCAAAAGTAGAATACAGTTTAATGTCATGCAGGATGGGGGTGGACCGACATGAAATGTCCGGGACCATTGGTTGTTGTGCTTTAACATCAGGGAGGCTTCTTACATAACCTGCCTTGGAAAGGATCAATGTTCATGTAGTTCGGTATAAAGAAAGAGTCGGAAAACCGATGTGAATAATGACATGAGGTCCAGGTGGATGGTGGGATTGAACCTCATGGAGTCGTCCTACATTCCTTTCCTTGGAAAATCTCAAAGACCATGTAGTTTAGGGTAGGATTTGTGTGCCATGGCATACCGCTGACTGGGGAAACAACGGCTTAACACTGATTGGGGATCAGAGTTTAACGTCATGCGAGATGGGGGAGAACTGACGTGAAGATGGTTGGAGAGACCAGATGCTAGGATTGAACATCAGGGAAGCTTCCTACGTACCTTTCCTTGGAAAGGATCAAATACCTCGTAGTTTAGAGAATCATTTTGGGCTTATGCTCTAAGGCAGCCCAAGTTGTTCGTGAACCAACGTTAATGGGCTCAGAGCGACCAATGGGTGGTGGGCTTGAACCTAGTGGAGGGTTCCTACGTACCTTGCCTTAGAACGGATCAAAGACCTTGTAGTTTGGATGGTGTACATATTATATTCTAGTAATCCCAAGGTGAATTTCATGGTCAGTGCATCCTCTACGCCCATATGAATCATGCTCAGTGTGAGAAACAAGAGGCAGTAGAGACCTAACGATCACGTCGCACAAGGTGCGTCTGTGGTAAGTGGAGTGGGGAATACATGTAGTTAGCAGCCCAAAGAGGAAATAGGGGCTTACACATGGTCTTCATCCCATAGAGGAAATAGGGGCTTACGCATGGTCAGCGGCCTGGAGGGGAAACAGGGGGCTTACGCATGGTTAGCGGCCCAGATATGGAGATTGAGACTTACTCTAGGATGGAGGCCCGATGGCAACAAAGCCCAGCGGGAGAGGGTTTTGGCACCGAAGAAAGAAGGGGTTCAGTTTCCATTCAACCCTGGTCCTTGGGACCGAAGAAGAAAAGAGGATCATGGATGATGCCTCATATACAAAAGTAAGGGGATTACACAGGGTGGTTTCCCTTTCCCCACGGGCAGACGCCACTCCGATAAAGAGTATATCATTCCATGTGATGAACGATCTGACTGATGTGGAGACCAGTGGGCGTGCAGAATGTCCAAGGTGGGGAAAACCTTTGTGCGAGGCCTGGGGAGAGCCACAGTTTAACGTCATGTTCTCAGGATGATGGTGCTTGGCAGTTTAATGTCCTGCAGCTCGGACGTGGCGGGTTTGCTCTGCACCCCTAGGACTTAAATAACCGGAACCCTATACACCTTGGTGAAGAGAGGGGGCATGAAATTCCGTGTATAGGGGGTATTATAGATCAAACCATTGGGTGTGGGGGGGTCCATGTTATCATGGATTTATGAAGAATAAATAGCTGTTAGTGTGCCTATGCGAAGAAACATGAGGCGAAGCAATAAAACGAGCAGTATCATCTAGGGGACTCGAAACACCCCAAGATTTTATGAGAAATATTATTAATTTCTTTGATGTCTTTTTTTGTAGGCTACACCAAGATTATCTTGCGCTATAAGCGACACCGAATTAGATTTTAGTATATGAAACACTATTCTTGACTTGTGTTACCTGCAAGAGCAACCTTCCTCGATAGCGTGCGTTGTACGCAATACTGAGTTTCACTAAACAACGATATGTTATTAAAATATTATATAAACTAGCTATTATAAATAGTAATTCCCACTTTTTGAACTTTTATTAATTTTATCTTTCAAAATGGACTTTATTTTTGGATTATTAATATCGAAATTATCCTAGGGTGAATTTTTGGTATTTTTCTGAAAACATTCAATTTTTGATGAATAGTGAAAACACTGAGTTATTGGTTAAAACCGAATTTTTATTTAAATAATATTTTAACTTATTTAAAATTATTTTAGGTCAAAATAGATACATAATACCTATATAATTTAAATTTAATTCATTTGAGACATTTTATAATAAATTTAGATATATAAAAATTTTATTGAACTTTTTACCGTCTTTTACCCACCTCCTAGGAGCATTTGAAAATTTACATAAAACATAATTTTACCTCTTCTTTGAGTTTAATTTAAAAAATTAGAGAGACAATTTTGATGTCAGTATATAAAATGTTGTTCAATGAGATGAAAATAATTTTGGGTGAATAGTTACTTTTAACTTTTATTTACCACGGTTAAAAGTAAACACTCTAATTAAGGGTAAAAATGATATTATTATTACCTAACACATGTCTTAATTCTATTGGATAAGTATATATCTACCAATAACAACCTTAGGGATAAAATATTACCCTTTAAGTCCACTTGGATTAGATTAGGACAATTATTATTATTTTATTTAAAGAAGAGTTAAAATAGTTAAAATCAAAGTTTAATAAATAAAACATTTTTAATATAGAGTTATAACAGAGATAAATTCGACTATAAATATTCATTATAAAGATAAATATATTTCCTACATAATTTTATTTTATTTATATTTTTTAGAAATTAAATAATTTCTTTTATTTACGACACAATGATGATGCAATAATTACCTTATTAATGAAATATTAACATAATATATATTATAAATACCCAAATATATGAAATTTGAGACTTTTTATGAATTAAACAAATTTTATAGGTTAATATATCATGTTATTGTTTGTTATATGATTTTTTTTCGATGTAATAATTCTTTTATGAATTTATAAAAAACAAAATACCAAATACTGTCCAAATTGACATAAAAGATATTTTAAAAAAATATTATATTTTTAATAGATATAATGGTCCTAAAAATCTGCGGTTTGGCCAAAAGACTTATATACTAATTTATAGGTCATTAAAGAACCAATTTTTGTTCTATTTGTATTTTATAGTATGTTTATTAAGCATATAGTGTAAGAATACAAGAATCCACGGAAAAAGATAAATTATTTAACTTATAGTTAAAATTAAATGATAAGGTTAAATGGTAACCTAAATTTATCTAAAACCTATTTGTTGAGTATATTACGACCCATACCCACCCTATCCTAGAAATAAGTCACTTTGGAGCCATTATAAACCGAATATGAATTTATTATAAAATTATATTTTAAGTTTCCCTAAGGTGCCCCTCACCCCTCTTATAAAAGGGTACTCCCCCTTCTCTCTAATTAACACCTCCATATCTATTTTTCTTGGCCATAACCTGCCCAAATACCCTATCAACTGTCTTATATTTATCTTATAGACCTTACTTTAGTCAGAAAACCAACATAAGGAGCCCTTTTGATCAAATCAAAAAGAAGAACCCGAAGAAGAGGTAAATATCTCACCCCCTATTTCAAGTCCCTTTCTTCTTCCACTTCCACATTCTTTGTTGTTTCAATTATAAAATAATAACTCTAGTGTATTCTATATACTATTATGTTATTATAAAAATTTTAACACCGTATTAGTTATTTTATCCATCCTATGAATGAAAAGGTCACCACATTGGCATACGTACTGTTTACCATCTCCAAGTTGTGGTGTAGTTTGTTATTCAAACATTTCATCATTTGGATGGGTATAATAATGATTATAAATGATATAAATAATACATATAACATTATGATGATTTTTTATATATGAAATACCATCCAATTATATATGATTTTAATATAAAAAGAATGATATTGTCGCTCGTGCGTACGTACGGACTACAATCTCCACGAACGGGATGAGATTCATTCTCCATGTTAACCATTCAAGAGTGATTATAAATTATATATAATAAATAATAATGAAAGGTATGACATAATAATGATACTGGATTTATGTACATATATGTTTTATTTAATTAATTCCATTCAATTCAATAAGGAAATGAAAATAGTGTTCATGCGTACGTACGGCCAACCGTCTCCATGAATGGTGTATTTCATTTACATTTATCAATATATCATATATATTTATATGATAAATATAAATTATATCTAAATTATGTTTTAAATTATATAATTAAGTAAATCAGTATATAAGTAATAATATCAAGAACAAAAAGTCGAAACACGTATGATAAATGAAAATATTTTACCCAAAATGCTTATTTAACATGGAATTTATAAAAGAATGGTTAATATAATGTCCTAAGTGAATCATATATGATATCATAAATATTATTATGGTTCTTTTACAAGTTAATAATATGTTTAAACCCACTATACAAGAGTTTTGGACACATATGGAAGAAATTGGACCTAAGGTAAGGGATAATTATTCCAATCTCGTTCTTATCTGAGATTGATTATTCGTAGGAATTTACTGTGGTATATTTTTCATCCATGTCCAAATTTTTATTTCCTTAAAGTTTTTAATATTATAGCATGTATTTTTAAAGTTATTTTTACCCTCTTTTACTTTTACATCATTTTATGAAAGGAATATTATTTTTGTTTACCATACGAGTAACTTTTTGAATTTTCCGGCAGAAGTATGAGGTGAATGTTTTTTTAACTTATACGGCATGAACAGATTTTTACAGTTTATAACACCTAATTATCATGAATATTCCTCTACAAGATTTCATTATTATTTTCAACAAAATCATTTTTTTTAAATTGAATGGAAGTTTGTGAAAAGAAAATGAATTTGATGAATAAAGGATATTTTCATCACGAATTCATTTCAAGTGTTTTGTCAAAACTATTTTCCTTTTAAGATGAAATTATTTAGTATGATTATGTTTCAAGTATAATTTCTCTATTATTTACATGGTTTGATTCTTATTATCATGAAATTATATCCATTTGTTTTATTTGGATTATGTTATGATGGGATGATGTTTATGAAACCCGTTTTATTCATTGGGTTATGATGAATGTTTTATGTTAATTTTGTGGCACAAGTAAGAATGATTTCATTATGAGATGGGTGGGACCTATATCTCCCTCCAATGCATTGGGTAAATATTTATATCTCATGAGATAGACAAGGCTATAATGGAATGTTAATCTGGTTCAGTGATACATGACTGGAATGAGGAGTGAACTCGTTTAGTAAGGGACTTTTTCCACTATGATGGTCTTGGCAACAATGCCTTGGCTTCTATGGAAATAATATCATGTGCTTAATGGTTTTCCACAACTACATGTTTTATTCCAATTATATTTTATCATGATTGATGTTCCATTATGATCTATGCCTTACATACTTCCATTTTTTATGTCATTGCTCAAGATATTGATGTTTAAACATTATGTTCATGTTTTTAAATTCGAATGTATATGGTTTGTTTTATTTTCTACATACTTACCCTTACTGCGCATTTGAGCTCACCCTTTATATGTCTTCATTTCCCCAGGATTTAAAGAAAGGTTTTAGGTAAGAAAACAAACAGGGAAGACCTTTCTGGGAGATGTTGATGATATTTCACCATGACTAGAAGATGATTTTTTGAGTTTACAAATACACTAAAGTATTACGGTCCTTGGGTTTATTTTCTTTTTATGTATTATGTATTTTGAAAAAGATATGTAATGTCTATGTACGTCAAGATTGGGTCTCTACAGTTGGTATCAGAGGAAAGGTTTAGTTAACCTTTGAAAACTAGGATGTGAAAACTGTAGTGAAATCCCTAGAGATATTTCTAATGTATGTCGAGGGATGTCTCTAAGGATATGTATAAGTATATTTTATAAACCTAGAATTATGGTAATGATCTTATAATTAAACCTAAGATGTCATAGATTGAATGTACTCCACTTGATTATGTTGTTTTCCTGGTATGATTTTTTTCCTCTCACACTATTCTTTTTGGGTTTAAATGATGGATGGAAACTGAAAGAACCGTGTTGATAAATGTAATTGACGATGCAATGATTTTCCTCTTGAAAAAAACAAATGTTATGGGAGATGGAGTGAAAAATATTATTTCTATACTTACAAAATCTATGAATCATTCTAGACTTCCAAATGAGCAGAGAAGGGATCAATATTCTATTGAGTCCTTCATCAGGAAATGTCTCACTTCTTTTAGTGGGTCTTCTGATCCACTTGTTGCTGTACAATGGAACGATACCATTGAAAAGATATTTTCCATACTTTGCTATTTAGATCTTGAAAAACTCATTTTAGATGTTTACCTCTTAGAAGGTGAATCAGACCAGTGGTGGACTCTAATTAAGAATAAAAGGCCCCAAGATGAAATTGAATCCATGGAATGGGATGAGTTCAAGAAATTGTTTTTCAATAATTACTTCCCTCGTATTCTTCAAAAAAATATGGAAAATGAGTGCCTTGAGCATAATCAAATGTATGATGAATCTGTTGGTATATAGGGGGCGAATTTTACAAGTCTTGCATGTTATGAATCTGGCTTTATCAACTAACCTGAAAGTAAAGTTGGTCGATTATTCAGTGGCTTAAAACTATGTCTTCGAAGGGAATTAGCTATAAGAGACTTCAGTAGCTATGAATAAATTGTGCGTTGTGCTATTAAGGTAGAACTGGAAGTTGGTGTAACATATCCATCTCATGGTTTTGAGAAGAAATTAAAGATGGAGTTCAAGGAAAAATCTCAAAACTGTGGTGAAAAGATGGAAAATGTTTCGTTATGCTCAATGTGTGGACAGAAGCATGGTGGAGATTGTCTTAAAGGGACTAGAAAATATTTTATGTGTAGAAAATAAGGTCATTGAGCTGTTGGGTTTCAAAGTAATGGAAAAAGGTAGCTAATGATATGAATAGAGAAAAGACTACAGAGAATGCACCACCAACACTTCAATGCATGAAGTTCAAGGAAATGGGTCATTATGTTAATCAATACCATAATCCAAGGGTTAATGATTATCGACATCAACAACCTTTCAAGGAAAAGGAAAAAGGGAAGTCATATGCGATCACTATTGGTGATGTTGAATATGACAATGAAGTGGTGGAATGATTAAGTGTTTATGTAATGGGATTCCAAAATAGTGTTGTGGAATTTCATTTTTAGTATCGTGGAATATTGGAATATCTATGTATTGGTCCATTATGGTTTTCCATAAGAATATGGTACCTGTACCCATGAAAAGTGAATGAAATGTTTTTGTAAAGAAGATGATATGTGCATAATTATGGGATAAGGAGAAAATAATATGTTTGATAGTATTAATTAGCTCATGACTGATATAAGGACAATCTAATATCATGGTTTGAGTATATAGAATTTTTGGAATTTTGGTATGTGGAAAGAGTTAACTTTTGACAGAATTCATGTTTTCACTAAAGCTCAATGTGTATTCATTTTTTCAATATAATTCATGATTAAGGTATTCTCTTGTTTGGAATGTGACCAACAAAAAGATATATCTTTTGATATATGGGGGACAAATGAAGGAATTCACATGCTTGGTGGATGATATTTCTAGTAATCGTACAGAACTAATTTCGATAAGCCTAAAGGTTGGAATGGATTAATTTAGACATCATATAGTATTGATTAATGCTATAACTTTTTTATTGTATTTCTAAAATGTTATAATAATATATTTTTCGAAAAATGACAACACGTAGGACGGGCGACAACCCGTAGGACGGGCGACAACCCGTCGCGTCGGACAAGGATGCGGGAATTGAACCCACAACCCAAGTGTGACGGGCCTTTATCTCATACTAATGGCCTACAGGAAGACCCTGGTTAGTAGAAATTAGATTTATTTTATTAAGCGGTATGATAGATGAAGTATAAGTCCATTTTTGAAACCATATACGATTAATCTCATTATAGATGGACTTATGTATATTTAATAAATTTTTCTAACCTTTTGTTAGAGAAAGATGGAATGACCTATCATTCTATCACATGATCTGATAACACTTCATGAATGAAAAATTCAACTTCATTTCTTTAAGAGATGATGTGAAAATTATTCAAGGAATAACCAATGGTGAGATTGTACCAAAGTAAATTAAGTATTTCTTCTAATTCCTTTTTTTTCAACTTTAGGGAAATGATCTTGAAAACCAAAAATGTTGTCCTAGATGGTACCTTAGATCATCACAAATTTATGTCTTTGTGATTGTTGGATTTTTAATTTCCATGTTCTCTTCTACTCTCCATCAGAACGTGATGGTTAGATTTCTCTTCTATGTCCAGATATTCACCTATGTTCTTCTATGTGGAAACCCAGTGATGAGTTAATTTGGGTAACTGTTACATTTCATACATTAGTATTTCAAATTAAGTTTTAGTATTACTTTATATGATGTGTGTTTCTATGAATGAAACTTTCAAGTAGTAAACCATTTATAACCCTGATTAATTTTGAGGGCGAAATTCATTTTAAGGGGGTAGAATGTAACACCCTGAGATTTTATGAGAAATATTATTAATTTCTTTCATGTATTTTATTGTACGCTATACCAAGATTATCTTGTGCTATATGCAACATCGTATTAGCTTTTAGTATACGCAATAATATTCTTGGATTGCATTGCACGAAAGAGAAACCTTCCTCGATAGCTTGTGTTGTACGAAATACCAAGTTTCACTAAATAACAATATGTTTTTAAAATATTATATAAACTAGCCGTTATGAATAGTAATTCCCACTTTTTCAAATTTTATAAATTTTATCTTTCAAAATGTACTAAATTTTTGGATTCGGAATATCGAAATTAGCTTAGGGTGAATTTTTGGTTGTTTTCTGAAAACATTCAATTTTTGATGAATAGTGAAAACATTGAGTTATTGGTTAAAATCGACTTTTTATATAAATAATCATTTATTTTATTTAAATTTATTTTAGTTAAAAATAGAATCATAATACCTATATATGTCCAATGTAATTCAAAGGAGTAATTTTATAATAATTTTAGATATATAAAATTTTTATTGAACTTTTTACTTTCTTTTACCCACCTCCTAGGAGCATTTTCAAATTTACATAAATTTTAATTTTACCTCTTATGTGAGTTGAATTTCAAAAATCTGAGAGACATGGTTTATATCAGTAAGTAAACTGTGGTTCAATGGAATAAAAATAATTTTTTGGAATAGTAACTTTTAACTTTTATTTACCACAGTTAAAAGTAAACAGGGTAATTAAGGGTAAAAATGATATTATTATTACCCTAACACATGTCCAAATTATATTAGATAAGTATAATACGACCAAAAACATCCTTATGAATATCATATTACACTTTAGGTCCACTTGGATTAGATTAGGACATTTATTATTATTTTATTTAAAGAAGAGTTAAAAAAGTTAAAATCAAAGTTTAATACATAAAAACATTTTTAATATAGAGTTATACATGATATAAATTCAATTATAAATATTAATTAGAAATATTAAAGGATTTCCTACATAACTGTATTTTATTTATATTTTTTAGACATTAAATAATTTAATGTATTTATGACACAATGATGATGCAGTAAATACCTTATTAATGAAATGATAACATAATTGATAATATAAATGCCCAAATAAATTTAATTTGAGAATTTTAATGAAATAAACTATTTTAGAGGTTAATATATCCTATTATGGTTGGTTTGATGAATTGTTTTCTAAATACTAATGCTCCTCTGAATTTAGAAAAAACAAAATAACAACAATGTCAAAATTGACATAAAAGAGTTTTTTAAAACAAATATTATATTATTAATTAATATAATGGTCCTAAAAATCTATTATTCAGCAAAAAGAAATATATAATAATATATATGACATTAATGAACCCATTGGGGTTCTATTGGCTGTTTATTGTATGTTTATTAATCATATAGTGAAAGAATACAAGAAGACACGGAAAAAGATAAATTATTTAACTAAGAGTTAAATCTAAATGATAAGATTAAAATGGTAACCTAAACGTGTATAAAACCTATTGGTTGAGAGGATTTCGACCCATCCCCACCCTAGACTACAAATAAGTCACTTTGGAGCGATTATAAACTGAATATGAATTTATTATAAAATAATATTTTATGTTTTTTCAAAGGTGGCCCTCACCCCTCTTATAAAAAGGCACTCCCCCTTATCTCAAATTCACACCTCAAAATCCATTTTTCTCGGCCAAACCCTACCCAAATACCCTATAAACTCTCCTCCCTTCATCCTAGAGGACTTACTTTAGCCATAAATCCAACATATGAAACCCTTTTGATCAAATCAAAAAGAAAGAACCCGAAGAAGAGGTTAATATCTCACCACCTATTTCAAGTTCTTTTCTTCTTCCACATCCTCCTTCTTTATTGTTTCCATTCTAAAATAATAACTCTAGTATCTTATATATACTTTGATATTATTATAAAAATGTTACAACCATATTTTTTAGTTTATCCATCCAATGAATGAAAAATTCACCACATGTGAGTACGTAAGGCTTATCGTCTCCACGTCGTGGGGTAGTTTGTTATTCAAAAATTTCATCATTTGGATTGGTATAATAATGATTATAAATGATATAAATATAAAATATAAAATTATTATGACTGAAAATTCATTTTTTTATTTTTTAAAACACTTTTTGGTTAATTGAGAACCGAACAAGATAAACAAGGTGAGGAAGTGTGTCCAAGGGGATCCACCATTAAAGACACTAGCCAGACTTACCATGTCCAAGACCAGACTCGTCTACAAAATACCATGAAAAAACGTACGATCACGAAAACCAAAATATAAAATTATTATGATTGTGTATATATGAAACACCATACAATTATATATAATTTACTATCAAAAGAATGATATTGTCGCTCGTGCGTACGTACGGACTACTGTCTCCACAAACGCGATGAGATTCATTTTCCATGTTAACCATTCAATAGTGATTATAAATTATATATAATAAAAAATCATGAAATATATTACATAATAATGATACTAGATTTATGTACATATATGTTTCATTTAATTAATTCCATTCAATTCAATAGGGAAACGAAAACATCATTCATGCATACGTACGGCCTACCGTCTCCACAAACGGTGTACTTCATTTAAATTTATCGATCTATCATATATATTTATATTCTGAATATATATTATATCTAAATGATTTTTTACATTCGGTAATTCTGTAAATCAGGATATAAGTAATAATATCAAGAACAAAAAGTCGAAACACGTACGATAAATGAAACAATTTTACCCAAAACGCTTCTTTAATATGGAATTTACAAAAGACCAGGTAATATAAATTCCTATGTGAATAATATATGATGTCATAAATATTATTATGGTTTTTTTACAAGTTAATAATATGTTTAAACAAACTATATAAGAGTTTCGAACATGTACAAAAGAAATTGGACCTAAGATAAGGGATAATTATTCCAATCACGTTCTTATCTGAGATTGTTTATTCGTAGGTATTTACTAGGGTATATTTTTCATCCATGTCCATAAAATGTTTTTCATAAAGTGTTTAATATTCTTCCATGTATGTTTAAAGTCATGTTTACCCCACTTTGACTTTTACATTGTGTTATAGAAGGAATATTTTTTTTATTACCATATGAGGAACTTTTTGACTTTTCCAACAAAAGTACAAGGAGAATATTTTCTTAATTTATAAGGAATAAACGGATTCTTGTAGTTTCATAACACATAATTTTCTTAAAGATTCCTCTTCAATATTTTATGATTATTTTCAGAAAATCCTTTTTTTAAATTTAATTGTAGTTTCTGAAAAGAAAAAGATTTTAAAGAAGAAAGGATATTTTCCTCAAGAATTCATTTCAGGTGTTTTGTCAAATCTATTTTCCATCTATTATGACATTATTTTGTATGATTATATTTCAAGTATAATGTCTCTATTATTTACATGGTTTGATTATTATTATGATAAAATGATATCCATTTGTTTTATATGGATTACGTTATGATGGTATGATGTTTATGAAACTAATTTTATTCTTTGGGTTATGATGAATGATTTATGTTTATTTTGTGGCACAAGTAAGAATGATTTCATAATGAGTTGGGTGGGACCTATATCTCCCTCCAATGCATTGGGTAAAGATTTATATCTCATGAGATAGACAGGGCTATAACGAAAATTTAATCTGGTTCAGTGATACAGGATTGGAATGAGGAGTGAACTCGATTCAGTAAGGGACTTTGTCCACTATGATGGTCTTGGAAGAAATGCATTTTCTATTATGGAAATCATATCATGTTACTAATGGTTTTCCATAATTACATGTTTTATTCCAATGCTATTTTATCATTATTGATATTCCATTATGATCTATGCCTTACGTACTTCCATGTTTTATGTCATTACTCATGATTTTGATGTTTAAACATTATGTTCATGTTTTTAAATTCAAATATATAGGGTTTGTCTTATTTTCTCCATACTTACCCTTACTGAGCATTTGAGCACACCCTTTAAATGTTTTCTTTTCCCCAATATTTAAATAAAGGTTTTAGGTAAGAAAACAAATAGGGAAGACCTTTATGGTAGATGTTGAAGATCTTTCACCATGAATAGAAGATGATGGTCTGAGTTTCCAAAGACACTAAACTATTACGGTCCTTGGGTGTTTGTTTTTGTTATTTATTAAGTAATCCGAAAAAGAGATGTAATGTCTATGTACATCAAGATTGGGTCTCTACATGACTTTAAAGTTACTTCATGCGAACCTAGGAGGTTGCAAGAAAAAGAAGTATATGTCGAAGGTGCTTTGTGCATGGGAGGTACCCGAAAATGATGTCTGGAAGCAAGACATCCTGGGTGCATAATGCGGAAGGTTTGCGCGAAAAAGGGACTGTTCTAAGCAGTAGGTGCGCAAATAGCAGAGCCGACGCGCAATTGAGGTGCACCCATGAAAAAGGTCGGGCCGGCGCGTAGAAGGAATTGCACACGCAAAACGGTGGTAGGGGGTGCCAAAGGAATTCTGCGTCGAAGAACTAATCACGTGAAATTGGAATGAATTGGGAATGGGAGAAGGGGAATTATGGGATTCAGACAAGGATCAAGCACTAGTGGCCACGCGCAAAGGCGCCCCCCGGGAGACCTGGCACGAAACATTCCGTACCTGAGAGCCATCTTCATGAGCGCACGGGAGAGTAATTTTGTGTAGGGGAGATGGTTGGGATTCTTCGACCGCAAAGTCGAAGGGGGTGGCCTTCTATTTTTAGGCACTCACGGTCGCGGATCCATGCAAAAAAACAAGGTAGCACGAAATTTTCCACGCACCTGCGTCGGCAGCATGAAATTTCCACTGCGCGGGGCAATTGCGCGTAATTTTTCCAGCCCGTGCCCAAAAACTCTCGCGAAAGTCGGAGTTTTTTGTGCGGGAAATTTTTTCACACACCGATGTATTTTTTCGGGTGGTCCCTTTGGGCCCCATGGAATGGGTCACCCGTTCCAAATATGGATTCTCTTTGTCACGCCCCAACCATCTTCATCTCTTGAGAATTTGTCGTCGTCTTCGAATGTCCCCCCTTATAATTAGATCGGCAAAGGGCCGTAAAGGTCGGATTCCAAGAGAAAAAGTGAAACGGGACTCCCTGGGGCCAGCGCGCCCTCAAAACTGAAGCAGCGCGCAAAACCAATACGGTTCACAGAAACTTCTTTTCACACGTGCACATAAAACCCTCTCTTCACCAATAAAAACCCTGCGGGTCCTCCATTCCGTATGAATTTTCTCATGTGACAAGAAATTATCTCTCGCGTGAGAAAACAATTCCTCTGCCTATGCGAAAACAGTTTGGTTGCACGAAATTCACCAAGGTCATCCATCCTTTTTCGCGCAAACCCTAGATGTTTTGGGATAACTTCTGATTCTTTATGATAGCTTCTGATTTTCCATGCCAACCGCAATTTTCTGCAACAGATGCTACTTTTTCGCGCTGACTTGTCAAAACCCTGTCGGCAGAAGATGGCCACCAATGGGGCTGATGTTGAGAGGGAAGCTGCATCCGCTACTTAAAGGGCTCAGATGGTCACCAACCCTGAGGTTTATGGTGCCCGAAGGATCGTATCCAGTAGACACACTATTTTCAGCATGTTAACCCCAGTGTAGAAGGAGTATGCACTATCTTCCAACCTACCGATATGGGACTTTGGTATCTTGGAGGAGGTACCTACTTTAACATTGGTGGTCAAAACATCGCATTCATGGGTGACCCCCTAGGATGATCTATCCCGGTATAATATCACCTACAAGGGAGATACTACTAGAGAAACCAGACACATGGACGTTTATGTCCTGAATCCCAGTACCAGGACCATCTCGGTGAGTGACCATGTCGCGGATAATTCTTTGTCTCGTTAAGTAAGCACCTATTGTCAGAGTGTTACTGACGAGACTAATGGTTGGCTATAGGATTGGGACCTATAGTATAGAGGAAATTTCATGAGTGAATGTGCCTAGGCGTATTGGGTTCACCAGACATTTGACTAGTTTGGGGTCGAACAGTGGCACATCGGTTTGCTCGAGATGTTGTGGACATTGCAGTTTCATTTCTATTAGCTGCACGATCTCAGGCTAGAGCTATTTACTCTATGGTCCCTCGATACAAATACCTTTCATCATCATCATGGGGAAGTTGAGATCATCCTTTGGGACATTCATTGCATCGGGAGTATCCCATTGGATGGGCACCAGGATGATGAATTCATCCCACCAAAGAACATATGGGGAGATGGATCAAGAACCCCTATGCTAACATGGCACCTGTTGGAGCTGGCTAAGGAGAGGCTGGGGGTCAAAGATATTTTGAAGGAAATCTCTTATAAGAAATGGTTTAGGTTGTTCCTACAAAAACATCCATATGTCAAGATTCTAGGGTGAGGGAGACGGTGTCCGACCGTGGCACAGAGGAGAAAAAGCGGATCGAACAAGAGGATCATGGAGGTGGGGGACTATCACTCGTGGGGATTTAGAATAAATGAGTGTCAGGACATGAATGTGTGGTACTCCGGGTTTCTTACCACATTCCCGAGTGGGTGGATCTTACCAGTGAGGGAAGCAAGGATGGGTGTTCATCCAGTGACCCTGGTGATAGCCGGCATCATGGCCTCCAATCAAAGATTCAATCTGGGAGTCCCACTGGTGGCTCGTCTGTATGCCATTTTGGGACTCATATTGAGAGGATGGTCACTGAGGATGATCTGTAGCCCCTTCCAAATCTTTTATGGTTGGGTCGCGGCCCATTGTGGCAGGTATACCTTCCAGAACGTCATTCATCCACCAGGAAATGGCCTGCGACCTTCCTTGACGAACATTGTCAGGGTCATTTTTTGACTCTAAATGAGGAGGGAGTAAGGATCTAAATGGGCAAGCATGCCAACTTCACTTTCATCTCATTCACCACCCTGACAGGACAGAGGATAGATAACACGAAATCGTCACTAGAGAAAATGGAATACTTACACAGCACCGGATTTGGGCTTCTTGTGGCCCAGATTGATGGGAAGATCTTTTGCGAGCCCTACATACCATCCAAGTTCTCCAGGTAGTTTGGATGCCTTCAACAGATGTTTGGGAGGAATGGCACCCATGTGTTCTTCGCCAAATGGGGTTTATGTTCTCCTCCCAAGGTTCTAGTGATGTGATCACCTTTCCTCCAACCGAAGTTGATGCTGGCCTCTCAACTGAATATTCTGAACATTGGGCCATAGCATACCCTAAGGGGATTTTTTAGAAGCGAGTTCGGAAACTCAAAGTATCTAGTGTAGAACCTGAGCAGTGATAGAGTATACAAGGTCTTGTTGGGGGGGAAAGGTCAGAAGCATGTCGGGCAATTAGACCCGCACAGGACGAGACATCAGTAGTGGGGATGTCGTGCGGCGTGGCCGGGCCCTCATCACCTAGGGGGAGAAGGGCTCATGTAGCAGCCAGGGAACTCCCAGGGAAGCGGATAAGGTATCTCCTTCAACATTCAAATGATGCAATCTTCCCACCTCTGTGGTCAGCCTGGGTGACCTTGCGACAATATATGGGTGCTGAAGCTCTTTGTCAAAAGATAGTACGAGATGGAATCCATATGCTGGAGGTCGGACTCATTCAGGTTGTCAATAGGGTGAACATTCATCATCATCATGCATATCTGACAACCATGGACATGTATGCATGCCAACGAGGTCGGTTTGAGGATCCATCTTTCTTTGTAAAAGTAATTCTTAGCCAGGAGCATGATCCAAGAACGATGCCATCAGAGGATGACAATAGTGAGGATGAGCCGGAGGGTGCTGAGATAGAAGAGGAAGAAGGAGAATGTGAAGAAGAAGGTGAAAAAGAATAAGAGCCTAAAGGTGGAGGGTATCAGAGGGCGTCCCACCAAGGGAGTCTCTGTGAGAGAGGCGAGATTGTCGGATTAGTTGTAGATATAACTGATCTTCTTGAGGTACATCTAAGTCCATGTCAATATTTTCCCCTCAACATTTTTTAGCCCCCAATCAGATCTCATTATCCTGATCAGGAGCATATGGGCACCGACCAAGGGTCTGCATTCAAAGGGGTGGAGTCACCAGTAGAACAAGGTGGGGAGCTGACACCCATTATTTAGCTGACGAGCGCTAAGGGATCCCCCATAATGGAAGCTCCAGTAGCAGCTAGAACACTGGAGGCTAATGATTTGAGCTCCTATAAATTCATTATTTCAATGCAATTATTCACCGTTGGAGAGTTCAGTTTATTAGAGTGTCTATTTTTTGTGTAGTATTCACAGCCTTGGAGGCTCGTCGGGCTGCCAAACCCAGGTCATCCACAATTTTTTCAACTACAAATGTCTCATCCCACACTTTTGAAAACGAGATGGCCCCGACACTCGGTTAGAAAAGGGTTGTGGATATTAGTGGTACCAATTTTAGGGTGGGGCCAGAGGTCGACGAAAAAACTATTGAGACTGAGGCTAGAGAGGAAGTTATCTCCAGCATTGAAGAGCCTAACCCCTTGGAAGGAACACTCAAAGAGGACCCTTCTGCTAGCCTATTGGCTTTTTTTCCCAGACTATCGGCCCACAGACCCCGAGGAGATTGATTATTAAGACTTAAAGGTGGTCGAGGAGAGCCGGAAGACGTGACACAAAGGGTGTAAGTGCATCATGCACTTTCTTGGTCATCCTCAGACAGAATGGCTAAAGTGGATGGGGTCACTTCACACCTAGCTGCGCTTTCTTTGTGCTAGAGGGGTGGATGATCAATGCCTTAATTCAACGGTCTGCGACAACATGGTCGAGAATTTGTGCGAGATAATCTGACGCTCCGATGTTTCCTAGAATCAGGAGGGTTCAGGGAGTACCCAAGCATTCATAAAGGTAGAACAAGAGGCTCGATACCTTGAAGAATAGGTGAAGGAAAATTTTATATTCATTTCAAAATTTTCTGAACATTTGGAGAATTTGAGGGCCCAGCTGGAAGACGCCCAAGAGAAACTTGTGGAAGCGGGTCACCAAATATATGCACTTCAAACTAAACTAGCGCAAGCCTAGGCTAGGGTCAGTGGGTTGCGCTCTGTGGCCGCTGATGGAGAGAGAGTCCTCCGGGGGTGGGAAGCAATCCTAGAGTCCACTAGCCAAAAGGTAGCAGCATTAGAATGATCCATCCAAGAGTCTGACCCTTAAGGTCCCTATTTTGGCCTAACTCATAAACTTATTTCTCCTTACTGCTTCTTATTCTAAACTGTGTGTATTGATAAATTTATTTACCTTTTAATTCCTTCGGCCACAATCTTGAAATAAATATCAATCCATTCCAAAGCTCATGCGGGTCTCACCCAATGTGAAAAACAAGGGATGTTCGTACTATTACATCATCTGATCGTGGTAGTGTCAACAAAGGTCCGGGATTTTGAGATTCGAACAGCCAATCCGTATTCCCAAGAAGAGAAGAGGGAAGTCTAAATGAGGAAGAGGGCCTAAAAACAATCGACATATCGTCTTCCCAGTGTACTCTAGTGCATGAGTGGGGTAACTCCAGGGGCATTAGAATCAATCCGAACATAGGGGAATAGAAAATGTAATCATGATACCCCAGATTCGGAACACAAGGGTTATCATGAAAATAAAGGATAACTGCTGACCATGTTCGAAACACAATATCCATATTGTATTAGCCTGAAATGGGGATGAAAAACGAGGGCTGACCGCTGACCATGTTCGAAACATGGGGCTTGACTCATAATTTCATTCATTAGTCTTCCAAAACGTTTTCCTAGGACAGTAGGAATTCCATAGGCCGAGTATCCATACATTTAGGGGGTTCCTTTAGACATTAAAAAGGATGGGGTCCGAATAAGGGGCACGCAAAGTGTGGAATGTGGAGCGATGGTTTTTTCAAACAGAATCAAACACTCTTGATATTACGCCACCGTGGTGGAATCACATTAGATGGTAGCATCAGTATGATCATGGATCATTCCTTATTTTAGATAGAACCTCTCTAGCAAGGGAGATGTCACTTCCCTATGTCATCATAGGGAATCCCAAACTTTTTCAGGGCAAAGCTGTAGTTACATGGTTCCCCACAATGGGTCAGGCCAGGGGGCCGGAAATGAGGAGGAACAGGATTGATGGTACCTGGGGCTAGACCTGAGGCCAAATTCTTTTGTGTCTCTATTTATCCAATAATTATGGTAATAAATCCATATGTAGTTCTTAAGTTGTGTCATACAGTTTAACGTCTTGCGGCAAGGACACAAAGTGGTCTTTATTTATGGTCATCGAGCTCAGACCATGGATAATAGGAAACATGGAAGAAATCTGGTGGGGTAATTATAAAACCTGACATGAATGGGATCCTAGGGTCTCAACCACCACATGTTCCTCAGGACGTTTTTAGGTCGAGGAACCAGAAAACGAGAGTTAAGCTGGGCCCATGGGGGAAGTGCTCGGATGTTCATACATATCTCAGGAGAATGATAATCAAGACATACGTAGTTATAAGGGGTATCATGGTAAGGAACTAGTTCTAGGGATAAAAGGGACGTGTGGGTGTGGCCCTAGCACCAAAAGAAGTGGTATTTGATGTATCATGATTGTCCTTTAAGGTGATTGGGATCTTTTTTTGTGAAGCGACAGGCCTAGTATAGCATGTCCCAGCATCGCCAAAATAATCAAGCCTTATGAAGGCATTGAAAAATGGTACGCCATGTAACCGACACAAAACATGGTGTCACCTAGAGTGAGGTTATCATGATGAAGTGCCATTTTTCATCGTGCGTCTAGGATGATAATGCCACTATTTAGGGCCATCTGATGGGAACATGCGTGCTTTTTAACGTCACGTGCCACAGACATAGAAGAGATGAGGCTAAAGGGGGAATGTTCATGGTGCAATAAAACATACCCGACATAAATGAGTACATAATACCATATCCCACTATACGTGATTCTGTGAAAGAAACCTCAAGCCAAGGGTCAAAATAGAGATAAGAGGGTTAGGGGAAGGATAAACTAGCTCTCAATTGAGCTAGACGAGAAAACGATATGTCTGGTTGTTCCTACGTATCCCACAAGGATGGGAATCAAACCACACATAGTTATAAAAAATATCTTAGTTTATGGTCTTAGTGATCAGACCATGGAGAAGGGATGTCGGCGTGGATCCCCAAATGACTCCTTTACCGAGACTTTGTCCTCTTAACGTGCAAATGTGCACTAAGTGATAGTGTCAAGAGTGTCCAAATTACCCTTGGACATGATGGGTTGGACATTTATGTGAATCATGCAAAAAACATTCAATACATAAAAAGGCGAGCATGACAAGGGAGGATGATTGTTGACCATGTTCGAAACACATCACCCATATCACGTTAGCCTGTAATGAGGACAAACAAAAGAGCGCTGGCCACTGAACATATTCGCAATACAGAAATTGTATCGATTTGTTGTCTGAAACCCTCGAGGACGTTGGCCCAGGATGGTAGGAGAGCCCATAGGCCTGTAATCCATGCAATTTGGGGGTCCTCTTGGGTGCGGAAGATTATGGAAGCCTAAATCAAGGGGAACACGAAGCCTGAAAAATGGGCAAAAGCATGTTCACATAAAATATGACACTCCAAATGCTGAACCAGTGTACTCTTAGATGGGTTGGTGAATCAACAAAGAGGGTCAAGGAGGGAGATCAACTTGGGAGTGACCAATTTGAAGGCATGAGTATAGAATAAGGGGATAGAGAACTCTCAAGAAGGAGAGGTACGTGAAATAGTCGTTACAACCCGATGTGAATGAGGACATATGTCCACTCCACACCATATACTCCCATCCCTGGGAAAGGGTAAGCTAAAATGCCATTGTGAAAGGGGGATTTCGGAGATATGGGGATGGACCTGAAATCTAGACGTTCGGGCAGTCCTACATATCCCATGAGGGTGGGAATCAAGTCGTGCATAGTTCTTGAAAGAAGTAATGTTCAATTTATCGTCATACAGTAATGGAACAAATGGGTATGATACCCCACATATAGGAGGTGTACGGTACGGTAAATAACCCTATGTGAATGAGGACATAATTCTGTACCACACCGTACAATTTCGGGTAATAACATGGGTCGGGGCCCGAGAAGGCCAAGGGGCCGGAAAAGACCGGGGCCTGAGGCTGGGCCTCGGTCGGAAAGTTCCAACCAGTTTTTAGTTTAACAACTTGCAGGGAGGACGATTATGGATAAGTTATCTCATCCGGGGATGTGTACGGCATGATGAGTAACCTGGTGTGAATGAGGACATAATCCCATACCACACCATACAATCCCGTAAGAGAGAACATGGGCCAGGGGCCCGAAACTGGGCACGCAAAGCACGACTGGGCATGTGTTCACGGTATGAATGATAAATGAAGGGAAGTATGACTTAAGGGGATATGTGTGGAATGGGGAAATATCCCTACATGAATGAGGACATAAGTCTCCTCCACACCACACAACCCTAAATGAAAACTTGGGCCAGTGGCCAGAAAGGGCCAAGGGTCCGGAAAAGGCCAAGGGTCTGGAGGTCGGGCATCTCGACCAATGGTATCCAAAAAACCTCATGTGTGATTACTGCCTCAAAACAGCTCCTAATCCCATGTGATTAGTTCTCAGTGTGGGAAACAAGGAGCCATATTCGTCTCTCCCTACCATATAGGGGTCTAGTAGCTGGCATCGCCTGAGGGGAGTTCGTTGCTTGGATATACAATGGGGCAGAATGAATCACTGCACACGATGTTTGGAACATCTTGGGGGGGGGGGCCTAAAGACAAAGGATGCATGTTGACCATGTTCAAAACACAGCGCCTTTTTAGTGACCTGGAATGGGAACAAAAAATGAGCATCGACCGCTTACCATATTTGCAATGCGGGACTTGTATCAGTTTGTTTTTCAGCATCCTTGAGGGTGTTGGTCCGAAGTGGTAGGAGAGCCCTTGGGCCTAGAATCCCTACCGTTCGGGATCCCTTCAGGATGGGAAGGATGATGGAGTCCCAATCAAAGGAGTGGGTGAAGCATAGATGTACCCATACATTTTAAATTCAAGCAGGGTGGTGAAAGAGGCGGACACCTATGGGGAGTGGGAAATATGGTGGAATCGAGATGATCTCGATATGTATTGAGAATAAAACCTACACCACACCATATGTCTTGACCTAAGGGGAAATTCTGTAATTTGGGCTAGGCTAATAGACAAAATGTTCGGGTGTTCCTACGTATTCTCTAAGGATGGGAATCAATCTGTACATAGTTCATGAAAGCAATGCAGATTAACGTCGTGCGGTCAGAACGTGGGAGGACAAAAGAACGAGGAGAGGTCACATGGTGTGACCGTTATAATCCTAGCATGAGTAGATCTATGGAATCCTACACCATATCATGAAAGGATCCTCTGTGAGAACTGTACCCATGGGATAGTCAAAGAGAATAGTTTGGGGCTGGGCTCAAGAAGAAATGCTTGATCGTTCCTATGTATCCCATGCATATGGGAAACAAGGCACACATTCTTATATGGGATTAGTTTAACTTATTGTGGGATGATGCAAAGTTCAAATTAATGTAGGACTGAACAGTTTATGTTCATGCTGGACCAGCTGGCTCAGGTAAAGTATTACTTGAGAAACTTCGCATTGGTGGGAGGAGTTATACACTCACCATCCATGGTCACCAGGTAGAATGCTACATTGGGGAAAACCCTATGAATTATGTAAGGTCCTTCCCATTTGGGCTACAACTTGGGTGGTTTCCTATCAAGGATCATTGGTGTTCAGAGGGACAATACCAAGTTTTTTTTTAGGAAAGAGTGGAGGAAAACCTTCATGTTGAAGGGTATAGTTATCCTACTTTAATGCCTTTACTGATTGTGCAGGGCACAAAGCCTATTTCGTCAAGTGCTTCCAATTCAGCCAGATGAATTTCAGCTACCTTATCTGGCATCTACTGGTCATAGACTATTGTGTGTAATGAAGGCAGCTGGATCTCGATGGGCAGGATGGCCTCATCTCTGTACACCAAGGAATATGGGGTCACCCGGGTGGAATTACGAGTTGTCATCCGATAAACCCAGAGGGTGTTGGGGAGATTGTCTGACCAACTCTGCTTATTCCGACCAACCATTTTCTACAAAATGTTAGAGATGTTTTTGTTAAACGCCTTGATCTTACCATTTTCCAGTGTGTGATAGCGGTAGATATGGTTCGAACAGATGTTGTAGTTGGCATAAAATTTCTTCAGCTCAGCTTCTCGGAAGATGGTGCCATTACAGCATGAGGGACTCCAAACTAGTAGATGATATTGGAGCTCACGAAGTCAATGATAGAATGGGCCATGAAATCATTGAGCTTAACTACTTCTTCCTACTTAGAAAAGAAATCTATGGCAGTCAGGATGAACCTACATTGGAGAGATGTCGCCGGTGGATATGGTCCCATAACGTCGAGTCCCCACACTACAAATGGCCCAGATTACATGGTGTATTGGAGAGGTTCTGGAGGTCGATACATGAATTTTGCAGGAATTTGGCACACATGACATCTCTTTGCGATCTCGGTGTAATCGTGGATCATGGAGGGCCAGAAGTACCTCAGTCTTCGAATATGATGGGACAGCTTCGACCCAGTCTGGTGAGCCCCATAGGAACCGGCGTGAACCTCTTGCATCACTTGAGAAAGAATGACTCCTTGGATGAAACAGAGGAGAACACCATCAAACCCATGCTTGTAGAGTATATTCTCAAGAGTGGGACCACTCTGGAGGGTAAACTGAATCGCACGATGTCGTACTCACTCACGCTCGGCCCGATCAGCTGGGAGGTAACCATTTTGGAGATACTCGACAAAGGGGGATCTCCAGTCGTGGGTCACTTCAACTGCTGCATCTAAGGAACCTAGGGGTCTCGATGTGGAGGCTCAGGTGGTACAATGTCTTACTCATAGGTTTTCATCATCATCTAGGGTGATAGGAAAAATGAATCTATGATGTTCCATGTGTATAATCAGATCATCCTGCTTGAGTTCTGCAAGTGATACAGCCAGGACGACGAGGGAATTGGCTCGACCATTCGGAGATCAAGGAGATGAGTAACTTCCAGCCGAGATGGAAACTGGGCCATTAACTGGAGGGTGCGCTCCAACAACGGTACAAGATCTGGTTTCCTAACAATATAGTCACCATTTATATGCCTGATTACTAGTTCGGAATCCCATTTCACATGCAAATGGGGCACATCGATCTCGAGGTCCAGCTCAAGGCCAGTAATGAGGGCCTAATACTCTGCTTCATTATTGGTGTAGCCTTCCAACAACATGAATGAGTACGGAAGAATGGCTTCTGCCTGGGTAATAAAGAAAATACAGGGGCCTACTCTATTGAGTCTAGGGTCATTGAGTCTCCTGCTAGTGGGGCTCCGAGAGGCACCATTAAAGTGCATCTTCCAACATGGGATGGCATGATCTATTGAGAAAATTGCCTCATCGTAAAAATCCAGGTCCATGGACTGGTCTGCGGGGGTTGGATGGGCAGCAAGGAAGTCTACCAATGCATGTTCCCTTATAGATTTCTGAGGGAAAAACCTGATGTCGAATTGCTGTAGGATTACTTCCCACCGTGCTAGATGACCGGTCAACATGGGGCGGTTCAGAATGTACTTCAATGGGTCTACCCGAGGCACCGACTGTACCTCGTGGTGCTGCAGGTAATTTCGCAACTTCTGTACTGCGAATACTAGTGCGAGGTGGGTCTTTTCGATGAGGTAGTATCTGGTCTCCATATCGATGAGTATTAGAATGAGATAATAAAGGTTGTTTTATATCCCCTCATTGTTCTTCTTGGAGATTAGAGCACCAAGAGACCGTTCGAGGGATGTCACAAATAGGATCATCAGTTTTACAGAGATGGGTGGAATCACAATCGGAGGCTGGAGAAGATACTACTAGATTTCCTCGAACACGGTCTGGTACTCTTTGCCCCATTCGTAGTCGGAGCCTTTATTCATGAGCTGGGAAAAGGGCATACACATGCCGGCCAGATTCACAATGAATCGTCATATGTAGGCTAAGTGGCCTTGGAAACCTCGATGCTCCCATATATTGCTCAATGGAGGCTTCTGATTGATGGCCTTGATCTTATCTAGGTCGATATCAATGCCCCGGTACCTGGCCACAAACCCAAGAAACTTCCTAGAGGTGACCCTGAATACACACTTCAACAGGTTCATCTTCAGGTGGCGAAAACAGAGGAATCCTAACACATTCTTAAGGTCCTTGAGATGATCCTGGTGCTATCGTTATTTGAACACCAGATCGTCTACATATCTTTCCACCAATATTCTATGGATTGGCTTGAATATATAGTGCATGGCCCACTGATAGGTGGAACCTGAATTCTTCAGGCCGAAGGGCTAAACCTGGTAATAGAAAGTACATTGGGGTGCCCTGAAAGCTGTGGACTCTTCATCCTCGGGGGCCATCTAGATCTGATTATATCTAGAGTACTCATCCATGAATAGAGGGCCTGAAACCTAGCCGTAGCATCGATCATAAATTCAGTCACAGGAAGGGGGAAATCATCTTTCAACCAGTGACAGTTGTGGTCTTGGAACTCAATACAGACTCTGATATGTCTTTTCTTCTTATTGAATGGCACAATGTTGGCTAGCCACTAGAGGTACTAGACCTCCTTGATGAATTTGGCTTTGATGAGCTTGTCAAATTCGGCCTCAACCATGGCACCATGTGAAGGGTTCATGTTTTTGGGGGGCTGCGTGAACCCGTGATGATTTTCATGGAGACCGAGGCAGTGGACGGCTACCTGAGGTTCTAGTCCTGGAATTTGGTCGTAGCTCCAGGCGAATACATCACAGTGTTGTTTAAGGAAGTCTATGTACCGCTGCTTCTCCTCGAGGGACCTGGTAGCACTAATCAATGTGTGTCTCAGATCTACCTTGATACCAAGTTTCACCTGTACCAGTTCATCGACCGTGGTAGAAACACCTTATTTGAATGTGGGGGAGTGTCCTCAAAATCCACTTCTTCACTTGAGGAGGAGGTATCCCTATTAGGGGAAGCTTTATCTAGGTCGGTAGATCCCGACGGAAGGCTGGTACCAGCCTGGGCAGTAGTGGACAACATATCGGGAGATTCACGTGTTGCTAAAACCATAGTAATGAAGGAAGTTGATCTGATCCCATCTAGTCTTCAACCCAAGGGGCCACGCATGATGATATCAAAGCAATAGTAGCGCACCGGTTTGTGCTGGTTAATCCCAGCCCGGCGAAACAGACATGTATGATGTAGTGTCATTCTAATGGGGTGGACATCCTGATACTGTATAGGGGTAGGAGGTTACAGGATCACCTGAGCCTTATGTTGTGGCCTCCAACCGATGGACTAGGAAGACGTAAGTGTCCTCCAAACATGACCAGGGGTCAGTTGCAACCGTGGGGTGCTTAACCTCAATTGCATGAATATGTTTGTCCATGCTCTTGTAATACTCGGCATACAGGTAGCGGGCTTCACAAGAGGCGAAAGGAGATGTATTACCTTGGAGTATGCCCAATTGACCATTAAGGGAGTACTTGAGGAACTGCTAATACGATGAGGGTACCGCTGCATACAGCTGGTGCCATGGCCTTCCCATCAATTCATTGTACTTTTTTCATGGGAGACAACCATAAACTCAGTGCTAGAAACTATGCCACCGAACTGGGTCTTCAAGTAGATCTTACTGACTGGGGTCTGCTCTATCCTGTCATATCCCTATATCCTTATGTCATAGGGAGTCAGGTTATCTTTTAATAACCCCAAATTCCTCAGTTTCTGTGTCAGGATAAGGTTAATCATGGGGTTGGTGTCAACAAGATAGCAGCGAACCTCCAAAATCTGTCGTTATGTTTTATAAAAATCAATGGAATATATTTAAGCACTTTTTTAATGTAGGTATTTTTTAAAGTTATATAGTATTTTAATTCATATATAAATTCATTTAGGTTTTAAAAAGTTTTATCAAAATGTATTTTTATATAATTATCTAAAGAATTTTAGAAATCATTTCTCAAAAAAAAATTCAAGGAAATATTTTCTAAAACGTAAGTCATGGATTTCAAAACCTCTTATTTGAAATTTGAATGATCACCCCTTGTTTTAAAATAAGGTTTCACGGGTATGTTAGATTTTATATTTCTAATATCTTCTCTTTTGGAGTTAGCATGTACAAAAGCGTTGTATACATTTGCTTTATTTTTATTTAAAATATAATAAATGATTTTTGTTGTCTAATCCTCTAGAACTAAGACTGGTAAAAGGTCCTATAATGCATAATAAACGTTGAATTTTTCAGTTATCTTTTATAAGAGGAATATACAACAGGTTTTATGCCCCGAATAGGAAAGCGTGAGCTCAGGTAGTTATTATTGGTATCATAGGACCAGTCTAGACCATAATAGAGATTAGATTTCCTCTTTTGATAAACATAAAATCTTTGAATTAGAATTTTCATTAGATAGTTAATTCCCCCAAAAAATTCATTAATTCTAAAAATTAAAATTAATTATTTTCTCGAGTATAACAAATGAATTGCGATGGAACAATTAATTTAATGTGGGAGAATGTAACACCCAATGATTTAAATAAAAGATTTATTTATTTTATAAGTATTTATATTAATTCAATGTTAGTAATTAAAATAAATCATATTTGTATATAAATATTTAATTATACACATTTTTAATAAATACTACTTTTATAAATGTCGTATTATTTTTAAATATGATGTTACTATAATTAAATATAAATACATGATATAATTAAAAATAATAAAAATATGATTCAATAAAATCATTTTTGAAATTATTTTTTAACACTATATATAAATTAATATATAAATATTATAACATGAAATTTTATTGAATAAATAATATTTTATAATGATAATTTTTGTTTTGTGAAATAATTTTTTCAATTTTAGATAATTAAAAAAATTAATGTAATTGTAATTTATCATGGCGTATTATGAAATACAATATTTATTATATAATATTAGTAAATGGAAAAAAATTATATAGTTAAAAATTTAGATTTCTATTTTGAAAATTTATTTTTATTATTATTATTATTATTATTTTCAACATAATATATATATATTTTAAATTGTAAGATTATTATTACTAAAAAATATTAGAATTAAAATAAATTTATATTATCATAAATGTTTACAAAATAATAAAATATTTGTATTATACCAATGAGCATGTACCCAACTGGTAAAGGTTCTTGCTTTGAATCTAAAAGACCAAAGATCAAATCTAGGTAGGGATGAATTTTCGGTATAGTATCAGTACTATAGCAGGGCATTGTAGTAACAGAAGAACTATAGTAGGAACTATAGCAGCAGTGGTACTATAGGTGCCTGGGTACTATAGCTGTATTATTCACTAAAGGGCCCTTTGGGACAAAAAAATGGGTTTTCTAGCCTTGTATTTAGGTCACATGACCTTGGGGCTTTTGGATATGTAATGGGCCTCCCTCTACCTAGACAAAAAAGAGGTCCTTACATTAATAATAAATGAGGATTCAACCCCAAACTTTAATACAAAATACATTAATTATCTAAAATGAATTAATACATAAAAAATGTGAATATAACATTTATGAAAGAAAAAAATTAAATATGTTTAAAATTATTGAAAAAATATATTAATCAGGTTTCAGGTGAGATGAGATTTCTTGTAGTCTTTTCGAATCGAGAAAGATGAGGGTCAGTTGGTGACTCGGGGAGAGGGATGAGTCTCATACCGATGGGTCAAGTAAGATTGGATGAATCGAGATCAAGAAAGGAAAAGTGTGTGGTGTTTTCAACCGCTAGAGGTATTCTAAATGAATGATATGAGTTTAGAATATTTGGATGGTTCGACCACCATATTTGGATCCAAGCTCAACCAAGGGATTCTTTTTGGAATATATGGGTGAGAAAGAGGACGAAGAGGGTCAAACGAGTCCATTTAAATTTTGACAATACCAGATCTGAACCTCAAAGAAGAAAACATGACATTCTTCAATGGTGATTCCTTCTGCTTGGTTCATGTTTAATAGATCTGTATGTAGGTAAGTGCATTTTTAATGTCCAAAATAGGGTTGATGATATGGTCTTCTTTCTATATTTAGAGATTCTTAAATGATAATTTAAAATATCTGAACTCTTTTGGTCAATAATATTTTTGTAGTTAGATTGTTTTTTGATTCTTAATTTTTTTATATGGAGAATAACCATCTCCTTTATATTTTTTCAAATTTATTAAATGTTAGTATTAAATTGAAATGGTTTTCGTTGGCATGTTTATTATTCATTATACCAATTTTCTGTTAGGTTTTGGGCTGAATCATGAACTTGATATTAATGTATTGTTATAAGATTTGTTTTGAATTCATATAAAATAATTTTTAATTCTTATTTACATACAGTTTGTTGAGCTATTGTGTAGAACCAACTAAAATCCATTTGTGGTTTCTCAATATCTGTCTTCAACACATATCTATTTAATTATGTCTAGTGTATAAATAAGTGTGTATAGAGAGTGTGTGAGGCTAGAAGGTGAGGTAGAGGGTGATGGTTGAGTCCTCTTTCCATTATGTATTCCACTTCTTAAAAGTTTCTAGATATTATAAGGGAAACACGTCTTTTATAATATGAATAATGTCATCTAAATAATGTTTCAGTAAGGGAATTTTATTAATTAACTTTTGGATTTAAGAGAATATCTTGAAAATATTAATTTTATACAGGTAATAGATAGTTTTTTATTTTAAAATTATGATTATAATATTATGGTATTGTTTTTAATGTATTTATTACATTCAATTTTAAATTTAATCTTCTTCCCAAATTTTATTTTTGTAAGGGAATTTAGTTTTATTTTTTCTGATTTACTTTGAATATTATAAATCATAAGACTTATGATTTTCATGCAAGTATTTATTCAATTTTTTTATGTAATTATTTATTTACAAAAACATATATAAGATCTTATATTCTCAAAAAATATAATAGGGATATCACGTTTATTTACATGTTAAAACTATCATTATTTTTTGAGGTTATGAAATAATTATTTTCGAAAAAATGATGACCCTCATTTTTATTATTTACATCATGTTTAGATTTATAAATTTATGATATCTTTTTATTTTTATTATTTTAAATAATTAAGACTATAATTTTATGTGTCAAAATTACTAATATAAACATGTATTTTATAATAGTAAATGGTCATTATCTATAATAGAATGACATTTCAGGAATGTACCTATTTATTTCATTACTAGGTATTCCATGTATTTAAAAAACTATTTCAGTTAAAAATAATGCTTTAAGGATAATTAAATTTTTATTCCATGTATTTATAGTGATGTTTGAAAGTAATTAAGCATGGTTGAAATACTATGCAGGACTATTTTATAAAAGGATGTAAATGTTTATTGCTCTGTTATAATGTACTTTTAATGAAAATTTCTAGTGAAAATTTATAAATAATTAATGAAATCTTAAATATTTTATAAGAAAAATGGGCTCTTGAAATTTGAAAATATGGTTGGGAATTGGGGCATAAACTTATCCCTTTGTAAGTGGGTAGGCCCAAAAATCCTTCTATATTTCAAGTTTCCACAGTGTTTTGTTTTCAAAATATTTTTTATATTTTCTAAAAATCACATGAATATATTGAAATCACTTTTTTAAAGTAATTAATTTAAAAATATATGTAGTATTTTAAAGTGTAAATAATTTCAATTATGATTTTAAAATGGTATTATAAATTATATTTTTATCTTATTATCTAATGAATTTTCAAATCATTTCAAAAAGTAATTTTCAAAGAATAATTTTGTAAAGTATATTTAAATGATTTCAAAACTCCTTATTGGGAAGTTGAAAACTCACCCAAATTTTAAAAAAGAATTTCCAAAATATCTTAGAAATTCTATTTTGGTCAGATTTTCTTTTGGAGATAGCACACGCAGAAGCATTTTAGGCATTTGTTTTTTTATTTCATCTCTGATAAATGTAATTTTTTGTCTAATCCTCTAGAACATTGATTGGTAGAAGGTCCTCAATTGTATAAATAGCTATGTATTTTTTGGTTATATTTAATAAAAAATACACAGAATGTTTTAATCACCAAATTTAGATGTGTGGGATTAGGTAGTAATATATAAACCTATATCATTTGGCGAAATGTTTAGAAAAGTTGAACATGGTAGTACATTCAATAATAATAAATTTATAAGTATGATTGGTTATATTTTTTTTCTTACAACATTCATACCAGATATTTACTATGTGGTGGATCTGTGTGCAATGTATTACAGTGAAATTAATGAGTCTCGCATTCTTAGGGAAAAAAGAAATATATGTTATATAAAAGTAAAAGTGAAATATGGAATACTCTACATATTTAGTATAGATCTAGAATTTCTTATTTACATTCATATTTGTCTTATGGTTATAAAAACTATCGATCCTAATTGGGTGGATTGTAATTAATTAGTTATAGTTGTGTTAGTTGGTATAGTAAAAAAGCCGAGTTTAATGACCCTTATTACATAGAATTTGATTTTGGGGCCAGTACACATGAAGTAGCTACGGATTGGGTAATCCATGTGTCTCTAATAGATTCATTGGATGATATTCCAAGGCTATTAATTATTCATTGTGATAATAAAATTTCAAATTATATATATCAAAACAAGTTCAATACTCATAGACAAAAAATATTAACATTCATTATAATTTTTTAAAGAGAATGTGGCTTCAGTTGAAATAAAACATATATTAGCACCAAATAAAATCTTGACATCATCATTACAAAATTTTTGAAAAATGATTGGTATTTTTTTATTGAATCTAAAATTAAATTTCAAGCCATCCCCACACACTATAAAATATGAATCTTTAAGAAACACCCAATGTAATATGGATTAGGATTATAAAGAGAAATATAATTATGTGATGAAGGGGGAGTGATTGTCAGTTACAAAGAGATTTAAAATCCCAATGAAGCTATAAATTTTCACAGTGATTTAAAATCATGGAAAGAACACATCATAAAAAAACCCTACAAATTTTAAGACATTGTATTCTAATACTTCTCCTATATTGGCGGTAATGTTAGTAACACATGTGAGTTTGGGTAGTTCCCTTAAAAATTCACTCTATTTGAATATTCTGAAATTGTTTTGTTTCTTCAATAACCATGTTTTTATTTTGGGTTTGGATATTCAAGGGGTTTCAATTTATGGTCAAAAAATACAATGGCAGGGAACAAATAACCCCATATATTTGTGTTTTGGTTTAGTAAATATTGATGATCTCATTGTACTTGGGGTGTATGTGTTGTTTTATTTTTTAAAATCCTTTAAAACAACCCCAAATATAGTCACATAGATCCGTTTGATTAATTTATTAAATTTCCATGAATACAAGGGGTCAAATCATGAAGGAACAATCATTTTAGTAGTTTTGGATAACCATATTAATAAATAATACTCATTTTACATTGAAAATAAAATAAAAAATAGTAATGGATATCATTCAGCATCCTTGAACTCATTAAATGAATTATTCATCATATCTTAGGGAATATAAAAAAGGAAGGGTGATCACAAATACTCAATGAGGGTTACGTAGAGTAGAAACTATCATAAATAAATAATTCATAATCAGTATGGAAAGGTAAATAACTAGAAACACATATAATTTGACCAATAAATTTAAAATCATGGTTAGTTGTGGAATAATCTATATTTAATGTTAAATAAATGATCAAACATACCATTTAATAAATATCATGAAAAAAATTCATCCACGGAAAATAAAAATGTTATAATATCATCGATAAAAAGAACCTAAATCTTAATGAAGGAAATGCTTAATATTTTACGTCATGATATTTTACATCTTGAAATATATATCATTATGATTGTGCTACAATATAGTTTAATAATATTGGTAAAAATCCCATTTGACTTTCAAACTGATCTCTCTCATTAGACATACATATAAATCCATGGGATACATAATTATGGGACCCCCCCATATCTACATTTTCCAAGAATTCCCGATGTATCCAATTATTGATATAATTAATGAAAAACAATCACAATCAATAAATATTTGTATTGATTAATGAATATTTACTTATAAATATATCCATAGTTAATCAAATAACTATAAGATTATAAACAAAATGTAAAAATACAATCTAGTTTAAGAAATAATCAAGCCAATGATACAAAAAATATGAATATTTATTATAAATTTAAATTATAATATTAAATGATCACAAGAAAGTGACTTTCTAATGTGAATGTTAACAATTTAAAAATTATTCAAGAAATTAGGGGTGACCATCATTTCATTTGGAATATTGATTTTTTCAATAAAATAATTTTCTTTGTGATAATCAAGTTAATTTACGTGATATTTTAAATTAATCTATAAAAAATAATTTTCATTTTAAAATCATTGAAAATGAGTTGAATAATCTAACTTACATAAAACAGTTATGGTGGAAAGGATGTCAATTATCTTTGTATATGTTAAAAATCATTCCTTTTTTTAACTTTTTGCAAAATATATCCCATTCAAAAAAAGATAGAATGATACCTTCAAAAAAATTAATGTTGAGGGATAACATAAAATTAACATAATAAATCATTTGAGTAAACAAATGTACTTTTTTAAAATAATTTTGAAAACCATGGACATGGATGAAAAAAATGGAAACTAATTTGATTATTCTTTTAGACATTTATTTTTGTGATTCACAAACCAAAGAGAGGAAGTGTTTGAAGAAAATATTGAAAATAGTTATGTATCCTGTGGATAAGAAATGTTTTTGATATTATGAAGGATAAACGATTAGATTCTTTAAATATGATTAAATGAAATCCTAAAAGAATGTGACATTGTAAAATTGATTCTTACCCATTTAGAAAATATCAAATTGTAACTTATTAAAATAATAAATATTAATTAAGATAATGAATATAATTAATTAATCACTAATCATATTAAATATATAAGAGGCATAGTATATACACCACATAAAAGTAAATAGGTTTATATTTAAAAATATGTCACAAATGAATGGAAATTAAGCTAAAATAGCTTATGTCACGCTTCCCTTGATTGAAAATTTTGTAATGTCAAGTATAATTGTTTTAAATTTGTTATTAATTTATAATGGATTTAAATATGTATCTCTAATTTCATATATGATCCTATTATAAAATTTTACCACCCACTCAATAACAATGTTTTTTTATTATTACTATTTCCAGTGTTACTTTTTTGGAATTACCATGCATTTTTTATCAGGAATGTTCTAGATATATTGAATAAGTCAAAGATCCATAATCTATAGAAAGATATTAATTTTATAAATATCATATTTAATCATTATTATCCTTTTATATACATTCTGTAATTTTGTAAATGAAAAATGATACACATCCCTTCGTAGATATAGTATTTTGTACATATGTGCAAGTGATGATATCATTATTTTAATAGGTCAATGAGTATGGAAGAAATAAATATATTAATATTATAAAATTAATATAATTTCATACATATAATATATTTCTATCATTTCCATTATTATTATCCATGTTTGTTGGAGATGAAAAAATTACAGTACATCCCAAGGTGGATGTTTTCCGCACACAAGAGCGATGTATTTATTTTTCATTTAATAGAGAAAAGGATATATAAATATTATTCAATCAATATAATAACATTTAATTATATGTGAGATATATTTTTTAATATATTTTTTATGGTATGATTAAAGGTGATAAAAATAGAAATACAAATGTAACAGCTCGGTGAAGAGGCTTATCTTCACTTTTTATAATCCTCTTTTAGATATCTTTTTAAGAACCCTTTGATTTAAATTTTTGGGAAAAATTTAGCATCAATAATATGTAAAAGGAATATGGATATAGATTATGGATGTTTATTCAATAAAAATTTCTTGTTATTTGGGAATATGGGAGGATAAGGTGTTCCATTTTATAATAGAGGAGGGGAATTTTTCACAATACCCAAAACTATTAAATATTAGGTAGTACTGATATAGTAATGTGACTCAAAATTTGAAAAAATAATTAAATTTATGAAAAATATGTTCAATATGTACATCAAATAGATAAAAATAAAAAAAATTATACATGTTATTTCCTTGACCTCAATGTTTACTTTCTTTTACAATTTCTGTTTTCTGTATGGTAAAATGTTTTTTAACATAGGTAATTAATCTTTTCTACATAAACTGATATGATTTTTATTATATTATTTATTCCCAATGATTATAAAATTTAAATAAAATTTATTAATTTAAAATCACTTATATGTGACAAAATAGTTTTAACACAAGAGCATATAATGCGCCAAACCTCATTTTTACCTTAGTTGGGGTAATTATTTTTTTAATATTTTTATTATTCATTTTGATAAAAAAATATGTTGGAAGTATTATTTTAAATTAATTATTATTATTCTAATTATGGAATCTATTTTATCTAATTAAAATAATAACATTTGATGAATATATTATAAAAAAGCATGTAATCATGTCAAAAAATGATTATTCACTTAATGCATTTTTCTATCATCAAATGATTTTTATTCAATAATTGAGTATTAATAAGAATTATATAGATTTAAATTCAAATAATAATATATATAATACTTATATATCATTTAAATAACTCTTATATAAAGATTATTTCAATTAATTATTATGGATATACATTATTCCTTTCTAAACCAAATTACTTTTCACAGTAAATAGTTTTCCAAGAGGAAAATAATACTTTTACATCAGAAGGATGTTATAATTATTTATATCAAATTGGTAGTTAATAAATCTTTAATTATACACTTTAATTATCATTATATTAAAAAATATTAATTTCTAAATATTATGTTTTCAATTTTTGGAAAAAGATTATTTCTAAAGGTAAATATCAGAACATCATTCTTGTATTAAATTTACCATGTATGATAAATATTGACATTTATCTTATAAAACTAGGATATTTTTTACATAAAATATTAAATTTAATTTTTTTATTGTTTTTTTATAATTTAACGTCCATATACTATAATTCAGGCACATGTGTTATGTTCTTCCCCCGTCCAAACATTCCATGTTTAAATTTTTCATGAAAATTACATTGAAAACTAATGATTTATTTTCTAATTCATTAACTACCATGGTTCCCTTGTTTATTCCTCCATTTTATGATTTATCCTAAGTACATTTCCCAGTCAATTTGTCAAATTCATCCACATTATCTCTTCAATATCATGTTTTTAGATGGTCTCTTTGCAGTAATGTTTATCAGGTTCAAATTATATTTCATTGAAGGTAAGAACAAGAATTGGGTATTCCATGTAATTCTATAAAACATATATATGGAACACTTATTTTATATTAGAGAGTCTTGGTGGAATTTCAAATTTATAAAACCAAAAACCAATACTTTCCAAAATTTAAGATGATATAAAGTACATAAGGGAAATGATTATCATTTTTCTGATCCTTATGACACCCTTTCAAGTTAATTCTTTCAATAAAAGATAATATCTATCTTGAAACTCCAAAACATTCCTATGATTATTTTTATAACATGGTTTCTTACTTTTATATACATTTACATGAGCCTGAAGAGTTATTACCATTTTCATTATCTCTTGAAAAAATTTCGGGACAATAAGTTTTCTTTAACATACTTTATCCCATCAAGATAGAGTATGACATATCTGACAATATAATTCCTTACATGACACCATTTTAATACTTCATTAGTAAATATTAATAAAGTAAAACTCAACTAAAGGTTTATATTGATCCCACATAACATGAAAGTTATGTGAGAACAAAATCAACGGATTTAAATGTTTGAGTTGTCCTTTTGGAATTTCCAATCATTTGAGGATGGTGGTCGTTACTCAAATGAATCTCACTATTCAATTGATTTTGGAAACTCATCATGAATTTTTATGTAAAGTAAGGATCATGATATAAATCAATTCAATGATATGAACCATGAATTATTATAACATAATTAGTATAGAACCTTTTGAGGTTATCAATAGTGAAATATTCTATAATAGAGTAGAAATTTGCAGATTTAATTAGGAAATCAGAAATAACCCAGATTGCATCATTATTTATAGGAATCATTGGTTTTCTTATGAATAATTAAAGAGTAATGTTATATTATTTTCACATATTAATTTTAATATGACTCATGTACCCTCTCATATAGATTATCTCTTCATTAAACTGTTTTAAAATATATGTATCACATTACATAATTATCATTTTACTTCTTCATGTCAACCCACAAAAAATATTCCCTCAAATACCTATAAATCTTGTATAAACAATGTTTTATATAGAAATATCATATTTGAACATCTCTAAATAATTCCATTTTAATATGAGGTTTATATGGAACACATAATATCAATCCAAATATTAGGAGTCCATTTTCACAAACAATATTATCCAACTTCCCCTAATACACGACATTATTTTTCTTCTTAATATTATCATAATAATAATTATAACATTTTATATTATCCAATAGTGTTGGATTCATAATAACATGAAAATGGTTTGATGTATTCCCTTCCTTAATAATTCCCATAACCTCATTTACTAGATTCGTTTACATCTGATACCAATCAGTACTCATTTAGGTAAAAAACATATGATAATTCATTATCAATGTATCAACAACATTACTTTCCTTCCCTAGGATTTAGTGTATTGAAAAATTATAATCCTTTCATTAATCAAACCATTTATATTCCTTATATTTGGAACTTTTTGTGAAAATATATATTTTGGGATCTTACTATTACTGTATATCTCTTATATTTCACAATAGAAATAAAGACTCCCTATCATAAAAGATAATATTATATTTGTTCTCTCAAGATCATGGGTTAGATAGTTCTCTTCATGATTTGTTATATACTTTGATGCATAAGTAATAAGTTTATACGTTTTGATAATGATTCTGTGAATTCCCTTATTTTATGTATCACTATATATCACAAACCCATTATTTCTTAATGGAAAAGTAAAAACTAGAGCATTGAACAATTTCCTATCAAATTCATCATAAAAGTCATTGAATTCCACTATCAAAATGAATGTAAACCATGTGCATGTAATCTTGTTTACTTGGTTATCCAATTGTGGAAATATATAAATAAATCATTGATTGTAACCTAAAGCCCCATGAAACAACATACCTCATTTATGGTAATGGGTGTAGGAAATTCTTTAGCTTCTTTATTTTGATAATATAAAATGAGATTCCAATCATGGATACATTATGACAAACAAAGCAGAAATCCTAAATCCCTAAATCACACATAGAAAATTTTTCAAATAACACATTTCGTCTATGATTATATAGAATGATCCTCATAGATTTTTAATACACCCTGGTATCATTAATGAATATCATAAATGTAGTTTGGGATTTTCTTAGTGGTAAGAACCCCATAATCATACATGAAAAATTGGGGTTCAAAATCCATTGGGCACAGGGTATTGTAGAAGAACTATAGAGTAATGTATTAGTGGAGTAGTTGTAGCAACGACGAACACTGTAGTGGCGGCAGGTCACAGTATCGGCGGCACGGTACTGTAGAAGGCAGAGTACTGTAGCAGCACTATTCACATAATGGGCCTTGGGCAAAAAATTTGGGTTTACGGGCCATGTAATGGGCTATATGCCCACTGGGCCTTCAGGCTATGTTATGGGTCTCCCTCTACCCAGATAAAAGAGGTCTTTTCTTTTCATTAAATAATAAATGAGGCTTCAACCCCAACCTTTAAAAAAAATTAATGAATATCATAAATAGTCATAAAGAAATTCCATGAACACTATTTTCAATGGATATATACAAAATTATTCTTCATTAGCCAATCCCAATGGAATTATTGGCAACTCAAAATATTCGTACCTCATTTTATATTTTTTCGTCGAAATATCACCCTTCATTAGTCACATCATATTATACCTAGATGTAATTTAAAAATCTTAAAAATATTGATCTCAATAATGTTTACTTAATAAGTCATCAATGTGAGGAATAATATATTTTTTAGTTATTGTAAATCCAATTTTTTCCCTATAAAAATGCATAGCATCATCGATCCATATTCTATCATGAGGTAGTGAACAAGGGATCCCCATGGGGAAACAATAGGGTGAATACATCCCTATTTACAAAACTCATCTAATTGTTTATTAAACTCATCTAATTCCAATGTATCTATTCAATAGGGGGTCATTTATATTAGTCTTTCATCAGATATCAAATTAATGGAAAACTTAACATAACACTCTCGTGGATGTCTAAGATATTTATTGAGAAATTAAAAATGTATTCATGTACAATAGTTACATCCTCAATTGGATGATTAATTTATCCACCCATCAAGTGTGTTTTCACACCTTCTCCATGAATCTCATTTATACGTGCTACTAAGGGTGGATCTAGACCTGACATAGATAATTAAGACTCCTCTATAAAGATAAGGAATTATAAATCATCATCATAAATTTTAATTTCCTTCTAAATGAAATAAAATTTTGAAACATATTTTATTATCTATTATGTACCCATGATTATATCTATTTCAAAAATAGTTATGATAATAATGTTGTTTCCGACGCTTTCGTTGGGGTGCGTGCATCCGTCCCTTTTTGGGGGGATGACGACGCTGTTGGTTACCCCGCATTCCCTCTTTCCAAAGGCGGGAGGAATCCGTCGCATATTTAGGGATGTTTGCTCCTTGATCGAAATGGGATGACGGGATTTTGGTTATTCCTTCCATGGATTCTTCCTTGGAACTCTTCACCTAGTCCGGGTCTCCCTTATAGATTTAATATTTTGTTCGTGAAACTCTTCCTAGTTCCAAATCTTCATGGACACCGGTTAATTACACTACTTCTATCATGACATTCCATGGGGCTCGGTTAGGACAACAACCTTTAGTAAGAGGAGTAATCACGTTGGGAATCACTGGCGTGTCTGGGAACTTGGACACTGGAGCGTTTCTCTTTGGTCCCTTATTATAGGTCTTCTAGAGGGCGCGGATTCCCATGGAATCCCACATAGAATGTTGGGAATTATATTCCATGGGCATGTATCTAAGATTTTACTCGTCTTACCATGTTTAACACAGGGTATGATGCAAGTTAAACGTCCAATGGATATGGATCGGACCGATCAGAACACTACTTATAGTGGATTAGATGGGTGCAACCCCCGGAGGGAACAATGATGTTCGGGCCAACACATGGTTGACATCCCGATTACTTTTGAGGGGAATATGGTTTGAGGTGGCATGATCCCCCCAGGATGTGGTGGCCTGGGAAAGAATTAGGATTAATGGTGGAGCGGTTGAATGAAGTGGATGGAAAATGGGATGGAACCGCCATGAGGATGATGATGGTTTCAAGCTTGAGCCTTGAAGAGGCTTCCTACGTTTCCTCTTGGTAGGGAATGAAAGTCCACATAGTTCAACTAAGGGAGGCTTACCACCGATTGGGGCTTTCAATATCTTGTCTCTGGGTGGGGTCACAATGGCTTACCGCTGGATAAAAATGTCAATGGCTTACTGCTGAATAGGATCACAACGGCTTACCATTGAATAAGTTCACAACGACTTACTACTGAATAGAGTGACAACGGCATGTCGCTGAATAGGGAATCAAAAGTGGAATATAGTTAAACATCATGCAGGACAGGGGTGGACCGACGTGAAATCGTTGGGACCGTTGTTTTTTTGGCTTGAACCTCGGGGAGGCTTCCTACGTACCCTACCTTGGTAAGGATCAATGTTCACATAATTCGGGTATGGGGCAAGAGTCGGAGAACCAATGTGAAAAAGGACCTAGGGTCAAGGTGTATGGTGGGATTGAACCTCAGCGAGGCTTCCTACATACCCTGTCATGGTAAATATCTAAGACCACAAATTTTAGGGTAGGATTTGGGTGCAACGGTTTACCAATGACTGGGGAAACAATGTCTTACCACTGATTGGGGATCACAGTTTAATGTCATGTGGTACGGGGGAGAACGGACATGAAGATGGTCATAGAGACCATATTCTGGGCTTGAACCTCAGGGAGGCTTCCTATGTTCCTTTCCTTGGAAAGGATCAAAGAACTCGTAGTTCAGGGGGCATTTGGGGCTTACGCTCTGAGGCAGACCAAGGTGTTGGTGAACCGATGTGAATGGGGTTGGAGCGACCAATGGGTGGTGGGCATGAACCTTATGGAGGCTTTCTACGTACCTTGCCTTAGCATAGATCAAATACCTCGTCGATCGGATGGTGTGGGTCTTATACTCTCGGCTGTCCAAGGTGGTTGTCATGGTCGGTGCTTGCTCTAAGCCCTTGTGATTCATGCTTGGTGTGAGAAACAAGAGGAAGCAGAGAACTGACGATCACGTCGCGCAAGGCATGTCCGTGGTAAGTGGAGTGGGGCTTACACATAGTTAGCAGCCCAAATAGGAAACAGGGGCTTACACGTAGTCTGCATCCTAGGGAGAATATAGGGGCTTATGTAAGGTTAGTGGCCCAGAGAGGAAACAGGGGGCTTACACATTGTTAGCAGCCTGAAGATGGAGATTGGGAATTACTCTAGGATGGAGGCTCGATGGCGACAAAGCCTAGTGGGAGAGGGTTTTGGAAATGAAGAAAGGAGGGGTCTGGTGTCCATTCCCCCTGGTCCTTTGGACTGAAGAAGAAAGGAGGAGTTGGGATGTTTCCTCCTACAAGAAAGCTATGGGATTACACTAGGGTGGTTTCTCTTTCGCCATAGACAGACGTCACTCTAATAAAGAGAAACTCAATCCATGTGAATAATGATCTCACTACCGTGGAGACTAGTGGGTATGCAGAATAACCAAGGTGGGGTCACCCCACGTGTGAGGCACGGGGCGAGGCCACAGTTTAACCTCATGTGCTGAGGACGATGGTTCCTGGAATTTTAACGTCCTATAGCTCAGATGAGGTGGGTTTACTCCGCACCCCTGGGACATACATAACAGGTACCCTCTAACCTTGGTGAAGAGAGGGGATAAGAAATGTCCCTTATAGGGGGTGTTATAGAGTGTACCATTGGAGGCGGGGTCCACATTAGCGTGGCTATGCGAAGAAGCAATAGCCGTTAGCGTGCCTATGTGAAGAAGCATGAGGCAAAACAACGCAACAGGTGGTATCATCCAGGGGAATTTGAAGATAATTAGTGTGAAACTATGATGTTGTAGAGGAAATGAGTATATGGAGAATGTTCTTTGGGGGTGCGAGGAACCCATATGAGGGACATCATAGGAACACAAGGTGGGAGGCTTGTGTGAAAAAGGGACTATTGCACAAAATGGGGTGGGCCGACATGCAAAAGTGAAGCGGGCATAAAAAGGTATAGGCCGGTGCGCAATTGAGTAGCGGGCGCACAAACAGCGGAGTCGGCGTGCAATTAAAGTGCACGCACGAAACAGGCTGGGCCGACGTGCAGAAGGAATTATGCGCACGAAATGGCGGGGAGGGGGGTAAAGGGAATAGTTCACCAAATAACTTATCGCACGCAATTGGAATGAATTGCGTGCAGGGAAAGGGGCTTGATGGGATTCACACAAGGATCAATCCCGAGTGGTCGCGTGCAAAGGCAGACCCCCGGGCGACCTGGCGTGAAAAATTCAGCACCTGAAAGACAACTTCATGAGTGCATCAGAAAATAATTTCGCACAGGGGAGATGGTTCAGATTCTTCGTCCAAAAAGTCAAAGGGGGTGCCCTTCTATTTATAGGTTCTTGGGGTCGCGGATCCGTGCGAAAAAAAAATCTGGCTTGATGTTTTCCACGTGCCAACGTCAGCAGCCCAAAATATTCCCCGCACGGGGAGGTCATGCATACTTTTTTTCCCCCATGCGCAATAAATCTCGCAAATATCGGAGTTTTTCGCACAGGACATTTTTTCACGCCCCTTTACATTTTTTTTGTGTGGCCCCTCCGGGCCCCACAGAATGAGTCGCCGGTTCCAAATATGGCTTTTCTTTTTCACGCCCCTACCATATTCAGATCATGAGAATTTTTTGAAGTCTAAAAATTCCCCCTACCCATAGAAATTATATTGGTGAGGGGCCGCAAAGGTCTGATTCCGAGGGAAACAATGAAACAAGACTACCCGAGGCCGACACGCTCTCAAAACTAGAGCGGCACGCAAAACCGATACAGAGCATGCAATATGATTTTCACATGCTCGTGAAAACCCCTCTTTGCGACTATAAAAACCTCGCGGGTCCCCCATTCCGTATGAATTTTCTCGCGCGACAAGCAAGGAGCTCTCGTGCATGAAAAAAAATTCCTCCGCCTACGCGAAAAACCCATCGGTTACATGTAATTTGTGGAGGTCAGCCATATTTTTTCATGCGAACCCAAGATTTTTCTCCCCAACTTCTGCTTTTTCACGACAGCCTCTAATTTTCTTTGCCATTCGCTACTTGTCTGTGCCAACTACTACTTTTTTGTGCCGACTTCTCAAAACCATGTCAGCAGGAGATGACCTCCAATTGGGATGACGTTGATAGGGAAGTTTCGTCCGCTACTCGAAGGGCTGAGATGGTCACCAACCCTGAGGTTTATGGTGCCCGGAGGATCGTATCCAGCAACCCCACTATATTCAACATGTTAACCCTAGTGTAGAATGAGTATTCATTGTCTTCCAACCTACCGATATGGGACTTCAGAATCTTGGAGGAGGTACCTGTTCCAAGTTTTGAGGTTGACACACCACGGTCATGGGTGACCTGCAAGGATGACTGACCCCGGTATAATATCACCTACAACGATCATCCTACTAGGGAAACTAGAGACATGGACATTTACATCCTGAATCCCAGGACCAGTATCATCTAGGGGAGTAACCCTGTCGCGGAGAATTTTCCATCCCTTTACACAAGCACCTTCTGTCACAGTGTTACTAACGAGACTAGAAACTGGCTGCAGGATTAGGACATACGGTCTGGAGTCAATTTCATGTGTGAATGGGACAGGGTGCATTGGGTTCACCAGACATGCGACCAGTTTAGGGCCAAACTATGGCACATCGGTTTGTTCGAGGTGGTGTGGACATCGCAGTTTCATTTATATTGCCGGCATGAGCTCAGGCCAGAGCTATTTACACAAAGGTCCCCCGATACTAGTACCTTTTATCTTCATCATGGGGAAGTTGGCATCAGCCTTTGGGAAATTCATTACATTTGGGGTATCCCTTTGGATGGGCACCAGTAAAATGAATTCCTCCCTCCAAAGAACATCTGTGGAGATGGATCATGAACACCTATGCTAACATGCCACCTTTTGGTGCTAGATAAGGAGGGGATGTGAGTAAAGGATTTTTTGAAGTACCTCAGTTACAAGAAATATTTCATCCTTTTCTTGCAATGTGATCTAGAAGTCAAGATGTCGGAGTGAGGGAGACGGTGTCCGACCACGGCATAGAGGGGAAAAACATATCATACTGGAGGATCCTGGAGGCGCAGGACTATCAGTCATGGGGCTTCAGCATAAATGAGATTCGGGACCCAACATGTGGTACACCAGTTTTCTTTCCGCATTCTTGAGTGGGTGGATCTTACAAGTGAGGGATTCAATGATAGGAGTTCGTCTAGAAACCCTGGTGATAGCTGACATCATGTCCTCCAATCAAAGATTCAATCTGGGAGTCCCTGTGTTGGCTCTTCTGTATGCCATTTTGGGACGCATTTCAAGAGGAGGGTCACTGAGGAGGATCTGTGGACCCTTTTAGATATTTTACGGCTGGATCGTAGCCTATTGTGGTACGTATACCTTCCCGAATGCCATCCGTCCTCCAGTTAATGGCCTACGACCTTCCCTGTTGAACATCACTGGGTTCATGTTATTGACGCTCAATGAGGAGGGAGTAAGGATCAAGTTCAGCAATCATGCCAACTTCACTTTCAGCTCATTCCCTACCCCGACTTTCCAGATGATAGATAATGGGAAAGGCTCACTGGAGAAAAGGGAATAGTTCTAGATAATTAGAGGTGGGGTGCTCATGGCCAGGATTTATAGGAAGATTTTTGAGATCCCTACGTACCATCCAGGTTCTCCAGGAATTTCAGATGCCAAAGAAGGTGTAGAAGAAGGTTCACATAGATGTTCAGGAGGAATGGCACCCCAACATTCTTCACCAAATTTGGATGATGTTCACATCCCATGTTTCTAGCGACTTGATCACCTTTCCTCCCACAGGAGTTGATGTTGGCCTCTCAACTGATTATGCATAACATTGGTCCATAGCATACCCTGAGGGGATTTTTCAAAAGTGAGTTCGGAAACTCAAAGTAGCCAGTGTAGAACCTGGCCAGCAAGAGAGAAGACATGGTACTGTTGGGGGGGTCGAATTCATGTGAGGAAACTGGGCCCGCACAAGCTGGGACTTCAGTAGCGGGGACGTCATGCGGCGCGATCGGGCCCTCATCGCCTAGGGGGAGAGGGCCTCATGTATCGGCCAGGGAACTCCCGGGGAAGTAGATAAGGTATCTGCTTCAACCTTCCAATGATACAATCTTCCATCTCTATGGTTAGCTTAGATGACCCTGCCACAGTTGATGGGTACTGAAGATCTTTTCAAAAAGATAGTAAGAGATGGAATCCAGCTACTGGAGGTCGGAATCATTCGGGTTGTCAACAGGGTGAAATTTCATCATCTTCATGTGTATCTGACAGCCATGGATGTGTATGCATGCCAACGAGATCGGCATGAGGAGCCATATTTATTAGTGAAAGTAATGCTAGGCTAGGAGCATGATCCAGAAAAGATGCCGTCAGAGGATGACGATAGTGAAAATGAGCTGGAGGGCATGGAGATGGAAGAGGAGGAAGAAGGAGGAGGTGGAGAAGAAGTGGAGCCAGAAGGTGGAGGGTCTCAGGAGGCGTCCCACTAAGGGAGTCTCCAGGAGAGTGGCTAGATCATCAGCTCTGATGTAGATATATCTGATCTTCTTGAGGTAAATCTCAACCCTTGTATATATTTTCCCCTCATAATTTTTTGTATCCCTCAATCAGATCTCCTTATCCTATTCAGGAGAATACGGGTGCCGAACAAGGGTCTCCATTCGAAGGGTAGGAGGCGCTGGTAGAACAAGGTGGGGAGCCGACACCCATTATTGAGGTGGAGAGTGATGAGGTATCCCCCATAATGGCAGCTCCTGTAGTGACTAGAAAACCGAAGGCTGATTATTTGGGATCCTATATGTTCATTACTTCAATGTCGGTATTCACTGTTGGAGGGATCAGTTGATCAAAGTGTTTATTGTTTTTGTAGTAACCACTTCCTTGGATACTCATTGGGCTGCCAAACCTGGGTCATCCGCACTTGATTCAACTGCAAATTTTTCATCCCACACTTCTCAAAACGAGTCGGCCCTGACTCTTGGTGAGCAAAGGGTTGTGGATATAAATGTTACCAATGTTAGGGCGGGGCCAGAAGTTGATGAAGAAACTACCGGGACCAAGGATTGAGAAGAATGTCGCCCTGGCATTGAAGAGCCTAACCCCTTGGGAGGAACACTCTAAGAGGACCCTACTACTATCTTTTTGGTTGCTTTTCCAGACTATCGGGCCACATACCCCATGGATATTGATGATTTAGACTTGGAGGCGGATGAGGAGAGTCGGATGACACAACGCAAAGGGTGGAAGTGCATCAAGAGATTTCTCAATCCGCCTCAGATGAAATGGCTAAAGTGAATGAGGTCACTTCACACCTGGCTGCGCTTTCTCTCTACTGGAGGGGTGGATGCTCAACGCCTTCATTCGACGGTCTGTGACTACATGGCCGAGAAGTTTTGTGAGAGAATATGATGCTACGACATTGCCCAGTATTGGGAGGGATCAGGGAGTACCCAAGAATTCATAAAAGAAGAACAAGAGGCTCGATGCCTTGAAGAACAAGTGAAGGAAAATGAGATATTCATTGCAAACTATTCTGAACATGTGCAGCAGTTGAGGGCCCAGCTGGAAGATGCCCAAGAGAAATTACTAGAAGCGGGTCACCAAATATCCTCACTTCAAATTGAATAGGCGCCAACATGGGCTAGGGTTAGTGGATTGTGCTCTACTGCCACTGATGAAGAGAGAGTCCTCAGGGGGCGGGAAGCAATCCTAGAGGCCACCAACCAAAAGGTACCAGCGCTTGAACAATCTATCCAATAAGATGACTCTTAAGGGCCTTGTTTTGGCCAAATTCATAAACTCTTATCTCCTTACTTCTTCTTATTCTGAATTTCATGTATGGATATATTTATTTACTTGTTCGTTTTTTATAACGCATTTGACCACAATCTTGAGATAAATAGCAATCCATTCCTAAGCTCACGCGGGTCGCACCCAATGTGAGAAACAAGTGATTTTCATACTATTACATTTCTTGATAGTTGGAGAGTCAATCAAGATCCGGGATTTTGAAATCCGAACATCCAATCTTGATTCACGAGAAGTTAATAGGGAGGTAGGAATAAGGAAGAGGGACTCAAAAAATCGACATATCATCTTCCTAGTGTGCTCTAGTGCACGAGCGGGGTAATTCCAGGGGAATTAGAATCAATATGATCATAGGGGAATATAAGATTTAAATCAGGATACCCTAGTTTCGTAAAATTGTAGGGGTAGCATTACAATAAAGGATAAATGTTGATCATGTTCCAAACACAGTATCCATATTGTTTTAGCCTGAAATGGGGATGAAAAACGAGGGCCGACCACTGACCGTGTTTGAAACATGGGGTCTGACTCAAAATGTCATCCATTAGTCTTCCAGAACATTGGCTCAGGATAGTAGGCAAGACATAAGTAGAGTATCCATACTGTTTGGGGGTTCCTTTAGACGAGAAAGAGGACCAGGTCTGAATAAGGGGCACGCAATGTGTGAAATGTGGAGCGATGGTTTGTTCGAATAGAATCCAACACTCTTGATATTATGCCACTGTGTTTGAAGCACATTAGATGGGTACATCAGTCTGATCATGGTTCATTCCTTCTTTTAGACAAGACCTCTCTTGTGAGGGAGCTGTCACTTACCAATGTCATCATGAGGAATCCCAAGCATGTTCAAGGCAAAGCTGCAGTTACATGGTTCCCCACAAGGGGTCAGGCCAGGGGGCTAGAAATGAGGAGGAACATGATTGATGATCCCTGGGGATGGACCCGAGGCAAAATGCCTGGGCATATCTACGTATCCTATATGGATTGGAATCAAGTCATATATAGTTCTTAGTATGTGTTGTGCAGTTTAACGTCTTATAGAAATGATGCAGAGTGGTCTTAGTTTATTTTCATAGAGTTCGGACCATGGATGGTAGGAAACGCAGGAGACATCTGGTGGGGTAATTATAAAACCCGACTTGAATGGGAACCTGGGGTCCCGACCACCACATGATCCCCAGGAAGGTTTTAGGTCGAGGGACCAGAAATGAGAGTTATGTTAGGACCATGGGGGAAGTTCTTGGGCGTTCCTACATATCTCATGAGAATGAGAATCATGCCGTACATAGTTCCAATGGGTGTCATTGTAAGGAACCAGTAACAGGGATAAAAGGGGTGTGCAGGTGTGGCCCTCAAACCAAAAGAAGTGGTATTTGATGTATCTTGTATGTCCTTTAATGTTAATGAGCTCTTATTTTAGTGACAGGCCTTGGATAGCAAGTCCCAGCATCGCCAAAAGAATCACGCCATATGCAGGCTATGAAAAATGGTATGGCGTGTAACTGATACCAAACAGGGTGTCCCCTTCAGTGAGGACATCACGATGCAGTGCCGTTTTTCATCATGCGTCCAGGACAATAATGTCACAGTTTAGGGTCATGTGATGGGTCCAGGCATGAATTTTAATGTCATGAGGCACAAAGGTATCATAAACGAGGCTAAAGGGGTAATGTGCATGGTGCAATAAAAAATACCCGATGTGAATGGGGACATAATCCCATATCACACTGTATGTGATTCCGTGAAATAATCCTCAGGCCAAGGGGCCAAAATAGAGGTAAGAGGGTAGGGGAAGAAGAAACTAGCACCCAATTGAGATGGACCAGAAAATGAGATATCTGGGTGTTCCTATGTATCCCACAATGATGGAAATCAAGCCACATGTAGTTCTAAAAGTGATCTTAGTTTATGTTCATAGAGCTCGGACAATGGAGAAGGGAAGTCAGCTCGGAGCCCCAAATGATGCCTTTACCGCAGAGTTTTTCTCCTAACATGCAAATGCTCACTAAGGGATAGTGCCAGGAGTGTCAAAATTCCACTTGGACATGATGGTGTGGACATTGATGTGAATCATGTATGAAAAATTTATGAATTAAAGGGGATGGTATGACGATTGAGGATGACTATTGACAGTTTTTGAAACACAGCAGCCATATCGCGTTAGCCTGTAATGAGGAAAAACAAATGAGCGTCGACCGCTGACTATCTTTGCAACGTGGGACTTGTATCGATTTTATGTTTCAAACCCTCGAGGATGTTGGCCCGTGATGGTAGGAGATCCCTTAGTCCTAGAATCCATGCCATTTTGGGGTCCCCTCGAGTGTGGAAGATTGTGGAAGGCCAAATGAAGGGGAACAGAAAGCCTGAAAAATGCGTGAAAGCATGTCCACGTAAAATCCAACACTTCTAACGCTGAACCAGAGTACTCTTAAATGGGTTGGTGAATAACCAAAGAGGGTCTAGGAGGGTTCTCAACTTGAGAGTGACCAATGTGAAGGGATGAGTAAATAATAAGGGGATAGAGAACTCTCGGGAGGGAGAGGTGCGTGGAGTGGTCATTACAACCCGAAGTGAATAAAGAAATAAGTCCACTCTACACCATATACACTTATCCATAGGAAAGGGTTGGCTTAGGGTCCATGTGAAATGGAGATTTCTGAGGGATGGGGCTGGACTTGAAGTCTAGATGTTCGAGAGGTCCTATGTATTCCATGAGGATGGGAAGCAAGCCGCACGTAGTTCTTGAAAGGAGTAATATGCAGTTTATCATCATATAGTAAGGGCACATATGAGTAATATTACCCACATACAGGAGGCGTACATCGCGACAAATAACTCGACATGAATGATGATATAATCCCATACCACACCGTACAATTCCGGGTAATAACTCGGGTCGGTGCCCGAGAAGGCCAAGGTGCCGGAAAAGACCCGGGGCCTGAGGCTGGGCCTTGGTCGAAAAGGCCCGACCAGTTAGCAGTTTAACATCTTTTTGTGAGGATGAGTATGGATAAGGTATCTCACTCGGGGATGTTTATGGAACAGAGCATTACCTGACATGAATGAGCACATAATCCCATACCACACCATACAATCCCATAAGAGAGAACCTAGTCCGGGGGCCCGAAACTGGGCACGCGAAGCACAACCGGGCATGTGATCGTGGTATGGATGATAAATTAAGGGAAGGATTTCTTAAGGGGATATGTGTGGCATGGAAAAATATCTCGACATGAATGAGGACATAAGTCCGCTCCACACTACACAGCCCTAAATGAGAACTTGGGCCAGAGGCCAGAAAGGGCCAAGGGGCTGGAAAAGGCCAAGGGTCCTGAGGCCAAGCGTCTCGACCAATGGTATCCATATGACCTCTTATGCGATTATCGCCTCATAATAGCTCCTAATACCATGTGAGCAGTGCTCATTGTGGGAAACAAGGAGCCAGATTCGTCTCTCCCTACCATACATGGGTCTGTTATCTAGAATCAAACTAGGGTAGTTTGTCACTTGGATATACAATATGGAAGAATGAACCACTACAATAGATGTTTGGGACATATTGGGGTGGCCCTGATGACAAAGGATAGCTGTTGACCATGTTCAAAACACAACTTCCTTATAGTGACTGGTAATGGGAACAACAAATGAGCATCAACCACTGACCATATTCGCAACGTGGGACTTGTATCAATTTTTTTCTCAGCATCCTCGAGGGCGTTGGCCCAAAGTTGTAGGAGAGCCATTGGGCCTAGCATCCCTGCCATTTGGGGGCCCTTCTGGATGTGAAGGATGATGGAGTCCCAATTAAAGGAGTGGGTGAAGTATAGTTGTACCCATACATTTTAAAGTCAACCAGGGCGGTGAAAGAGGTAGACACCTCAGTGGAGTGGGACGTATGGTGGAATCGAGATGAACTCAATGTGTATTAAGGAAAAACCTTCACCACACCATATGTTTTTACCCGAGGAGGGATTCTGGACTTTGGGCTGGGCCAACAGACAAAATAACCATCCATTCCTACGTATCACATAAGGATGGGAATCATGTTGTACGTAGTGTTTGAAGTCCATGCATTTTAACATCATGCGGTGAGAACGTGGGAGGATAGAAGAATGGGGAGTGTTCCCATGGTGCGACCGTTATATTACTAGCATGAGTGGGGATAAGGAATCCTACACCATATCATGCAAGGATCCTCTAAGAGAACTATACCTAGGGGATAGTCAAAGAGAATAGTTTGGGGCTGGGTTCAATTAGAAACACTTGAGCATTCCTACGTATCCCATGTGGATGGGAATCAATCCACATGTAGTTCTAAAGATGGATTTTAATGTCTTGTGGGAAAATGCACAATTTAATGTCATGTAGGACTGAACAGTTTATGGTCATGCTGGACCAGCTGGCTCAGGCAATGTATTTCTTGAGAAACATGGAATTTGTGGGATGAGCTATATGATCACCATCCATGGTCACCAGGGAGTATGCTCCATTGGGGAAAAACATGTGAATTATGTATGGTCCTTGACATTTGGGCTCCATCATGGGTGGTTTCCTGCTAGGTATCATTGGTATCCACAGGTAAATACCAAGTTTCCTTGAAGGAAATAGCAGAGGCGAACCTTCTTATTGATGTCTCTAGCTATGTTATTCTGATTCATTTCGAGATTGTGTAGGGCACGAAGCCTACACTTTTCAAGTTCTTCCAATTCAGGTTGATGAATTTTGACTACCTTATCGGGCTCCGGCTGGTCATAGACCGTTGTACGTAACAAAGGAAGCTGGATCTCGATGGGAAAGACTTCCTCAGCTCCGTACACCAGGAAATATGGGGTCAACTGGGTGGAATTACGAGTCGTCGTCCGATAATCCCATAGGGAGTTGGAGATCTTGTCCGTCCAAATCCTCTTATTATGACAAACCATTTTCTGCAAAATGTTATAGAGGGTTTTTTTGAACGCCTCGATCTTCCCATTTTCCTATGCATGAAAGCAGGAGGTATGGTTCGAATGGATGTTGTACATGGCGTAAAATTTCTTCAACTCGTCTACTCGGAAGTTGGTTCTATTATCGGTGAGGATGAGGTGAGGGACTCCAAAATGATAATGATATTGGAACTCTTGAAGTCAATGATAGAACGAGCCATGACCTCTTGGAGAAAAACTTCTTTTTCCCACTTAGAAAAGAAATCTATGGCAGTCAGGATGAACCTACCCTGGCGAGCTGTCACCGGTGGATATGGTCCCATGATGTCAAGTCCCCACATTGAAAACGACCAAGAGTACTTGGTGGAGTGAAGAGGTTCTGGCTGACGATGCATGAAGTTATCATGAATTTGGCACGCATGACATCTCTTGGTGTACTTAGTGCAATCATGGATCATGGAGGGCCAGAAGTACCCCAGTATCCAAATCTGATCGTATAGATTTGGACCAGTTTGGTGAGCCCCAAAAGAACCAGCATGAACCTCTTACATGACCTGAGAAATCTCAACTCATTTGATGCAACGGATGAGAACACCATCGAACCCGGACTTGTAGAGGATCTGCTCAAGACTAGGACCACTCTGGTGGTAAACTACAGCACGTGGCATCAGATTCACTCATGCTTGGCCCGATCAGCTAGGAGGTAACCATTTTGGAGATACTCGACCAAGGGGGATCTCTAGTCAGGGGTCACTTCAACCGGTGCATATGAGGAACATAGGGGTCTCAACGAGGAGGCTCTTATGGTAAGATGGATTACTCATAGGCCTTCATCATCATCTGAGGCTATGGGAGTAATGACTCTCTGATGTTCCACATGTATAATCAGATCATTCTACTTGGGTTCTGCAAGTGATGCAGCCAGGCTGGTCAGGGCATCTGCTCGACTGTTCTGAGATCGAGGGACAAGAGTAACTTCTGGTTGAGATGGAAACTGGTCTATTGAAGGGTTCTCTCCAACAATGGTACGGGTACTGGTTTACTGATGACATAGTCACTATTAATCTTCTTGATTAATAGTTTGGAATCCCCTTTCACATGAAAATGGGACAAATCGATCTCGAGGAACAGTTTGAGGCCAGTAATGAGGGCCTAATACTCTAATTCATTATTGGTATAGACTTCTGACAACAGGAGTGTGTACGACAGAATGTCTTGCGCCGGTGTAATAAAGACACTACCCAGGCCTACTCTATTGAGTCTGGGATCATTGAGTCTCCTACCGGTGGGGCTCCTGGAGGCACCATCAAAGTGCATCTTCCAACATGGGATGGCATTATCTACCGTGAGGATTGCCTTTTCGGGAAAATCCAGGTCCTGAGACTGGTCTGCGAGGTTTGGATGGAAAAAATGGAAGTCTTCCAATGCTTGTTCCTTAAAATATTTCTGAGGGAAAAACCTGATGTCAAACTACTAGAGGATTACCTCCAACCGTTCTAGACGACTGGTCAAAATGGGGTGGTTCAAAATGTACTTTAGCGGGTCTACCCAAGACACCAGCTGTACCCTGTGGTGCTATAGGTAATATCACAACTTTTGTACTGTGAATACCAGTGTGAGGAAGCTCTTTTCAATGTGGGAGTATCTGGTCTCCATATCGATGAGCATACGACTGAGATTATAAGGGCTATTTTCTGTCCCATCATCGTTCTTCTAGGAAAGAAGAGCACGAAGATACCATTCTAGGGAAGTCACATATAGGATCCATGGTATTTCAGAGATGGGTGGCCTCAAGACCGGAGGCTAGTGAAGACACTGCTTGATTTCCACGAATGTGGTCTGGCACTCTTCATCCCATTTGTAGGCAGAGCCTTTCTTCATGTGCTAGGAAAAGGGCTTACACATTCCGGACAAATTCACAATGAATCAGTGTATATAATATATGTGGCCTTGGAAACCTCGATGCTCCCGAATATTGCTCGAGGGAGGCATCTGACTGATGGACTTGATCTTCTCTAGGTCGATCAGGATGCCCCTCTACCTAACAACAAATCTATGAAACTTCACAGAGTTGACCCCGAAGTCACACTTCAAAGGATTCATCTTCAGGTGGTGGGAATAGAGGAAGCCTAAATATTTCTCAGGGTCCTTCAGATGGTCCTAGCGCAGGTGAGATTTTACCACCATATTTTCCACATATAATTCCACCAATGTCCCAAGGATTGGCTTGAATATGCGGTGCATGGGCCGCTGATAGGTGGCACCTACATTCTTCAGACTGAATGGAATAACCTAGTAACAGAAAGTACCATAGGGTGCCCTAAAAGCTGTGTAATATTCATCCTTGGGGACATATAGATCTGATTATATCCAAAGTAGTCATCCATGAAGGATTGGGCCTAAAACCGAGTCGTAGCATAAATCATCAATTCCATCATAGGAAGAGGAAAATCATCCTTTGGACAGTGATGATTGAGATCTAAGAAGTCGATGCAGACTCGGATCTGTCTGTTCTTCTTCCTGACTGGCATAATGTTGGCTAGAAACTTGGGGTACTAGACCTCCTTGACAAATTTGTCTCTAATGAGCTTGTCAACTTCGGCCTCGACCAAGTCACTGTGAGAAGGGTGAATCTTTATTGGGGGCTTCTTGAACCCACGATGATTTTTATGGAGACCGAGGTGGTGGACGGCTATAGGAGGATCATGTCCTAGCATCTGGTCATAGATCCAGGTGAATACATCATGGTGATATTTAATGAATTCCGCGTACCACTGCTGCTCTTCAAGGGACAAGGCAGCATTGATCAATGTGGGACTTAGATCCGCCTTGCTTCCAAGGTTCACATGTACAAGTTCATTGATCGTGGTGGAAGTGCCTTCTTTGAAGGTGAGGGGAGCATCCTCCAAATCATCTTATTCACTTTTGGAGAAGGTATCCCTAGTAGGGGAATCTTCCTCTGGGTCGGCAGATCCTGATGGGAACCTGGTACCATCCTGGGCTGTAACGGACAACATATCGGGAGATTCACATGATGTTGAAACCATAGCAATGAAGGAAGTTGATCTGATCCCATCTGGTCTTTGGACCAAGGGGCCACACATGATGATATAAAAGAAATAGTGGTGTGTCGGTTTGAGCCAGTTAATCCCAGCCCGGAGAAACAGACACATATGACATACTATCGTTTCCATGGGGTGGACTTCCCGATACCGTACGGGGGTAGGAGGTTCTGGGATCACCTGATCCTGATTTGTGTAAGAGTACGAGGTGATTTCCCGCTGTCTATTGGACCTAGGAATATTATTAAGTCTTGTACCAGAGACAAAAAAACATTTCCCCAAGTCGAGGGTTATGGTCTCCAAATGATGGATCGGGAAGATGTAGGCATCATCCAGACCTGCCCAGGGGTCAGTTGCAATCGTGTCGGGCTCAACCTCACTTCCCTGAATTTGTTTGTCCTTTCTCTTGTAATAGTCGGCATCCAGGTAGAGGTCTTCACAAGAGGTGAAAGGAGATGAATCAACTTGGAGTAGGCCTACTCGACCATTAAGGGATTACTTTAGGCACATGTGATATGATGAGGGGACCACCGCATGTAGGTGGATTCATGGTCTGCCCATTAATGCATTGTACACAATGTCCTGAAAGACAAGCATAAAGTCGGTGCAAGAAACTAGGCCACTGAAATGGGTCTTGAAGAAGATCTTACAAACTGGGGTCTGTTCTGTCCTGTCATATCCCTAGATCGTTAAGTTATAGGGAGTCAGGTTATCTTCAGATAACCCCAGCTTCCGCAGTGTCTGTGTTGGGAAAAGGTTAATCCCAGAGCCACTGTCAACAAGATAGTGGCGAACCTCCACGCCGTAAAATTGGTCGGTAGTGTACAGTGGGTGATTGTTCCCTGGTATAGGAGAGACTTCATCTTCCCTATATAATGAAATGATGGCCTGATAATCAGCGTTCTCGACCGCTTCAGCTTTAAAGGCTTCTACAGCTGCTACCTCCATCTCAAACTGGGGGGGGATTCTTAAAGAATCAGCGAGGGCCTTTCTCATATATAATGATAGTCGAAGGGCCTCGAGGATGGAAAATGTCACTGGGATTCCAACAAGGTTCTTGAAGACATCATATTTCTGCGCTAGGCGTGATCTTCTTCTTGTAGGAGGCCGCTCTGTGATAGGAGGCATAGCGGGCCCTGCCTGCATGATCGGCGGCTGACTGGTGCTGGGTATATCCCACGACTTTCTAGTCGAAGCACAAATAGTGGCTTCCAGATGAGGATCGGACAAATGAGATCATCTTTTCGTAGGGTGAGGCTGGTCATGGAATGGTCTAGGTAGCTCTGCCTGATCCAGTAGCACAAACGGTTGTGGAGGCGGGTCTGACGACACCAGATGAAAAGTTTGCACGTGCTGAGCTCTGTGTTGGGCCTGTTGTCTGGTCTCAGTGGCATGCACGACCTTGCTGGAGGTGCCAACAAATGTTCCATGAAGACCCATATGGTTGCAGCTCTGCCAACATTGGCGTCGGCTGGGGATGTTGGGGAGGTTCACCTGGCACTCCCCATCGTCGGGAGTCATATAGGGGTTTACCAACTCCACGGTATTAACTGAATCGTACCCTTGACTATCACTTGAAGATTAATCAATCACTAGATGGATTATGGGGGGAATCCCCATATCAGGGGTCATGAAGTCACCGAGATTGCGGGAAAAATATGGAATTGGTGGGGGCGCGTTGCTTTCCCTTGCACCGCTAATGCTTGCTCTTCTGGGAAGAGTTCAGCAGAGATGATGCTATAGAATTGGTGGCCACAGCTTCTGATGGATTCGTCTGATTAAGTCATGCAAGAATGATACCATGGGAATGAGAAACCATTTTTTGATCCATCCAGTCATCATAATTTTGGGACCTGCGGTTAGAAACATTCTTCCACTCACCATACTACTGTCTGGCCTTACAAAGACACCTGCTACTTGTACCGATCCTGGGCCTTGCCTAACTATGTTGTTATCCATATGGACTTGAATTCATTCTCTGAACACATAGAACTGATTTTGGATGTGCCCCAAGATCCAAGGATAGGGACAGTAGTTGGGGTGATCAGTGAGGTTCACCACTTATGGCCTTCTACACCCAGTGAGCTGCTCAATCCCTTGTTCTAAGGAACTTCTGAAATTTCCGTGGACCTAATTCTCATTGAACAAGTTGGTTTGGTTTATTCTATCCAGAAAGGGCGCCCTTGGATCCTAGTCGTGACAAGGATCTAGAGGGGCATGTCGAGGAGGTGGACCCTAATTGTCCATACTCAGCGGTGGCGGCACATTACGTGGGGGCACCGACCGATTCTGAGGTGGATGATGCTGAGCTGGAGGCTGCATCTGAGGTTAAGGGTCTCTGTGAGGCTTCAGGGCTGGTGCCACTAAAATCAATTCTAGTTTCCTGGGGGATTCTATTTGGACCATCGCAGCAGGCTCAGCTCTTGCAGCCCTCCCTGCTGGAATTACATGGGGCAACGGACGTGCTTGGCTGGCCTGTTGTAGGGATTCCTTCAGGCATTGGGCCTTATCGGAGAAGTATCAGAATCCTACAGGGTAATTCTAGGTGATACGAGAAGGAACCAGTTCCTTCTTGATGTTCCCTACGCACATCTTCAGTAATTTATCCTGAGTCAGTGTCATGTCAAGGGAGAATGTGAGCCCCTTCCACTGGGCAATAAAGTCTGCGACCTACTCATTAGGCCTTTTTTCACATGAAGAGTTCTGTGATGCTCGTTTTCCTAGTGGTAGATCTGAACTGAAAGAGGAATTGCCTGTTAAGGTCCTCCCAGCTGGTTACGGATCTGACAGGGAGTTGGATGTACCAGACGAGTGGCTGCCCATCCATTTTCTGAACAAAACTGCAGAGCATGGCAGCCTCCTGCTGCGTTGGAGTCCCTACCATGGGCCCACACCTTGAGTTGAAGTGGGACAGGTTCTATTGTGGGTCCCCTTTCCCGTTAAAGGGGGATAAGGTGGGATTCCCGAAACTCGGAGGTGCCAAAATATCATCCACCCACGCCGGATATGGCTTACCATCAGGTGGGATTTCCACCTATTGTTTTTCCAATGCCTCAAGGCGGGCTATGAGTGCTTCCATAGGATCATATCGGTGGGGGTCCCCGTCTTGACGAGTATCCCAAAATACGAGCGTGTTGGTAGGTTCTTCAATATTATAAACAGGCTCAGCAGCTCATGGAGAGGTTGGTGGAGCGACTTTCGGGGTACCTGGGGGAACCCAGGATGGATTCCTTGGGTTTTCATGCTGTTTAGGAGGGTTTGGTGTGACATACCGTTCCCTCTTAACGTGATATCTAGCTTCAGCCCTATCCATGGGAGTAGCATGATCAAGGTTTCCTTGGGGAATCTCAGTGAGGGGAAGTTGTTACTTGCCCTCATGTATTGGCCTTGGATTGCCTTAGTCGGGTTGTTGCTCTGCAACGCATTCAGCCAAGAGTTCTTTGACCAACTGATTTTGTTCAGCAAGTTGTTGGTGCAATGTGGCCTTCTCAGGGTCCTCCTCCATCTTATGCACTGAGGTAGATGGGTCGTAGTGTTTGGCAGCTCCGACGTGCTCTTTACCCATACCAGAATTCCAGCTAAGTACTAGTGCCTCAGTGTGCATAGGGAGACCATGTATGTTCCTCTTCTGATGAGTAATCCTTCCTGATGGGTCCAATAGTGGTGGCACACCCTCCAGAGGTAAGTCTCCATCAAGAAGCTCTAGCTTGTCCTCCTCGCTCACTATGTCAGTCATGTTGACCGTGACCCTTCCTGGGGGCATGTCCTCAATATCACCATGTGAGTCAGGTTACCACTGGATAGAACTGATGAGGAGGGAATAATACTGCCCCTAGCCATAGAATTACATGTGGGGGGTATCCTCCTTGATATTTTTTCAGAGAACCTTGAAACTCTGAATGCATTATTGTTTTATGGCCTTAGGGCGGCCTGGTGACTCAGGGCGCTGGGCCATACGGAGCGCAGCCAGATCAACCAGATGGAATTGTTCACCAATTTTTTAAGGTGCGCATGGATTATGGGATAAAACACTCATCTATGATGAAGACGAAAATGTGTTTCCCATAGGTTTTGGCAGAAACATTCAACTTCCTCCAGGATGAGGGTTTTCGGTATGCAGAAATTTGGTGTTGCCGCTGCCTAGAACCTCTCGAGGAAGTGGTCCACTGCAAGAATGTTCCAGAAGCTCCCCATCTCAGATTCAGGGTCTTGACCTTTATTTCCCCACTCATCAATTGGGGGTGGTTGAGGAACTCATAGTGGTGCTGAGGCAGACCGCTGGAATGGCAGGCTGGCTGGTGGAGAGTACGGCGAGTGGGCTGACTAGCCGTCGAATCTCAGGCTATCCTCTAAATAGTGTAGCGATCTGGCCACTACGTCATGATAATACGTGCTGATAGCATCCCTTACTGGATCAGGTTCCAGGGCCACTGGCGATAGTTCGTGATGTTTCTCTCCCATCATCGGTCCCCAGAATAGTTCCCTATGATCTCTTGTCGAGGTAGAGAGCACCTCTGGTGACGGTGGTGGTTATTTGAATGACTGTAACCTGCATGGTCTCCATATTTTTGTCCTCCTGGATATAACTATAGAGGGAGGTGGGAATATTATGGAAATCACATTCTGGGAGCACCAGGATGATGCGCCTCATCCCTGCCCCTGCCCTTGACTCGGATGGGTGAGAGGAGGGTTCTCACGCTGAGTCGTATTCCGCCTCGGAGTTTGAGAAGATGATTGTTCTGATTTCTGTCCAGACATTCCCAGAATTGTTTTTATGGTGGTGATGACCCACCTTCTTGACCCTTGGTAGCTCCTTGGGATAGGGCAGATTTCCGACACGGGGTCCTTCAGCCGTAATGGTTGCTAGGGCGGAGTGGGTTTCTACCCAAGGAAGCCGGGGTGCAAGGAGCACCAGGACAAATGTTAAAGGGTACATGGGGAGGACCTCCATTGGTATAAATGGAGTAAGAAATAAATCCTATGTAACTGAAAGAAGCATGGGGATGACCTACACACTTGTTTTCCCTCACGACCTCAGTATGAGGAGGGTCCTTATACCGGTCTAGCTAAACACGGTAGGACCTCTTTGCTGAGCGTGGGTGGAGCGAGGCTGGAATTCACCCATCTAGTTGATGAGGTGAGTAGTACCTTCACCAACTGCTGAGATGACATGGGGAGGATCCCCACGTTGAAGAGATACTGGATGGGAAATGTCTCTAAACCAGTGGTTGGGGCCGGAGAAATGACTCCATGCCCAGTGTAATGGTCACGAGGGAGGCTTCTGTGCTGAGTATCACTACCGCGGGGAATACCTTTATTCGGATTGAGGGTGGAATGGGATCGAACTCCATGATGATCCTTGAATAGGTGAAGGAACACGCTCTTTGTGGTAGTCGTACGGGGAGGACCTCTGTACTGGGTGACATCACTACGGGTTAGCTCGCGGCGACCACTACTCATGCCGACGACCAAGAGTGTCGACCCAGCCTGCATGTGGGGCGGTTGGGGCCTCAATCCTGGCCGAGAATATAAGTGACCTTGATTTGTGTATGCAGGGAACTGAGGATATGTGTCAGCAGTGGATTGGGAAAAAGTAGTTGCTGACGTAGACGCCCGTTAGCGGGCATCCTCCTCACCTTGCACCCAACTCTGGCGTCGGGTCAAATGAATCGGGGCCGGTGGTGAAGGTAAGTAGATTACATACCCCTATTCCATCAAGACCGTGCGGCGAAGCTAACACAGTTAGGTGGGATTCCTCACTGGGATTCCCTAGAATGAGACTCTGACCGGGCTCGGCCGGATGTCACCTACCTCATCTGCGTACGGTAGAGAATCGTCGAAGCACTCCGGGAACAGGCTCCTGAAACAGTTGTATGTTGGGGTGGGGAGAAATGGATCCCTATGCAGCCCTCGGGGAATCCATTTACGATGAGGTGCAGACACCACTAGATCCATGCGGGCCATATCCTGGGCCGGGATTCTGCCCTCTTCCTCATAATGGCACACGAGGTCATTGATCACTATTCTTTGGATGACCTCGGATGGGGAGAGGGGCATGGGTTCCCCATTGGCGTAGATGTATATAAAATCATGAAAGAGGTAAAGCCACATGGAACGACTGTGTGGGAACTTCCCCTACCCTTGCATTGATGGGTAGGTGGTGATCGCATCCCTGGAGAAGCAACTTGATTCGCTGACAACGTCACAGAACAGGATGTCTAACATTCTACTACCCCACCTTCTGGTGAGTTTCACTCCAGGCACACTATTTGCATAGCGGGAACCAGTGATGGATAAATGGATTGGGGGACATGTCAATCCATTGATGCCTCAAACGCTACTAGTCTCCATTATTAGGAGAAGAACTTCACGTTGGCTTCACCATTTCTTGTTTCTGACGCTTTTGTTAGGGTGCATGTGCCTGTCTCTTTTTTGGGGGGATGGTGACACTATCTGTTTCCCCGCATTCCCTCTTTCCAAAGATGGGCGGAATCCATCACTTATTCAGCGATGTTTTCTCCTTTATCAAAACAGGATGATGGGATGTAGGTTCTTCCTTCCGTGGATTCCTCCTCGGAACTCTTCACCTAGTCTGGGTCTCCCCTATAGATTTAATATGTTGTTCCTGAAACTCTTCCTAGCGCCATATCTTTATTGATACCAGTTAATTTCAATGCTTCTGTCGGGACATTCCAAGGGGTCCGGGCAGGGCAGCAACCCTCAGTCAGGGGAGTTGTCACGTTGGGCATCACTGGCGTGTCTGGGCGCTGGGACACTGGTGTGTCTGTCTTATGTCCCTTATTATAGGGATTCTCGAGGGTGCATAAGCCCGGGGAATCCCACATCGAATGCAGTGAATTATATTCCATGGGCATGTATCTGAGGTTTTCCTCATCTTCCCATGTTTAACACAGGGTATGCCGGAAGTTTAAAATCCAGCAGAGACAGATCAGACCAATCAGAACACTAACTAGAGTGGATCATATGGGTGCAACCCCCGGAGGGAACAATGATGATGGGGCCAATGCGTGGTTGACATCCTGGTTACTGTTGAGGGGAATGGGGTATGAGGTGGCATGATCCCACCGAGGATGTGGTGGCCTAGGTAAGAATCTGGATGGATTATGGAGAGATTGAATGAAGTGGATGGTGAATGGGATGGAACCTCCATGAGGATAACGATGGTTTTGGTCTTAAGCCTTGAATAGGCTTCATACGTATCCCCATGGTAGGGAATAAAAGTCGATGTAGTTCATCTGATGGTGGCTTACCACTAATTGGGTATTTTAAAGGCTTACCACTGGGTGGGGTATCAATGGCTTACTGATGAATAGGATCACAACGGCTTACCTCTGAATAGGATCACAACAACTTACCACTGAATAGAGTGACAACAGCATGCTGCTGAACAGGGAATCAAAAGTGGAATACAGTTTAACGTCATACAGGATGGGGTTGGATCGATGTGAAATGACCAGGTACATTGGTTGTTGGGCTTGAACCTCAGGGAGGCTTTCCTACGTACCCTTCCTTGGTAAGGATTAATGTTCACATAGTTCGGGTATGGGGTAAGAGTCGGAGAACCGATATGAATAAGGACATGGGGTCTTGGTGGATGGTGGGATTCAACCTCATGGAGGCTTCCAATATACCCTTCCTTAGAAAATATCAATGACCACGTAATTCAGGGTATGATTTGGGTGCAAAAACTTACCACTGACTGGGGAAATAATGTCTTACTGTTGATTGGGGCTCATAGTTTAACGTCATACGGGACGGGGGCGAATCGACGTGAAGATGGTCAGAGCAACCAGAAGCTAGGCTTGAACCTCAAGGAGGCTTCCTATATACCTTTTCATGGCAAGGATCATAGACCTTGTAGTTCAGGGGGAAATTTGGGGCTTACACTTTGAGGCGACCCATGATGTTGGTGAACCGATGTGAATGGGGTCAGAGCAACCAATGGGTTGTGTGCTTGAACCTCATGGAGGCATCCTATGTACCTTTCCTTAGGAAGTATCAAAGTACTCGTAGTTTGGATGGTGTGGGTCTTATACTCTAGACTTTCCAAGGTGGATGTCAAGGTCGGTGCTTTCTCTATGCCCACGTGATTTATGCTCGGTGTGAGAAACATGAGGTAGCAGAGACCTGAAAATAACATCATGCAAGGTGAATCTGTGGGAAGTGGAGTGGGGGTTACATGTAGTTATCAGCCTAAAGAGGAAACAAGGTATTATGCATGGTCCGCAACCTAGAGAGGAAATAGGGGATTATGCATGGTTAGCAGCCCTGAGAGTAAACTGGGGGCTTACACATGGTTAGCGGCCCATAGATGGAGATTGGGACTTACTCCAGGATGGAGGCCCAAGGTCTACAAAGCCCAGTGGCAGAGGTTTTTGGCACCGAAGAAAGGATGGGTCTGGTGTCCCTTCCCACCTGGTCATTGGGACCAGAGAAGAAAGGATGAGCAGGGATGCTACCTTCAACAAGAAAGATAGAAGCTTACACTAGGGCTGGTTTCCCTTTCCCCACATACAGACGATGCTTCGATAAAGAGGATCTCATTCCATGTGAGGAATGATCTCACTCCCGTTGTAGACACCGAAAAGTGCTTAAGTGTTGATGAATTTTTTGAAACGATGAAGAAGTGTCATATTCGGACCCTGAGACCCGGTCCGAAGGGCTCGGAGGAGTTTTGTGGAAAAAAAGCGGAAGCATGCAAAAAAAATGCATCCCACATGGAAAATTCCGGTATTCGCGAAAATTCCTCAGTGCCGACATGAAAAAATTTCATGCCCACACCCTACGCAGTTGACATTTCGTACCGCCGCCTCTGTCACACAATTATTGCATGCTAACTGCTATTGTGCACACTTGGGCACCTACAAATAGAAGGTGACCCCCTTCCATTTCAGTAGAGTAATTCAAACCAGCTCTCGTGCACGAAATCAACTTTTAGCATGTGTGAAGATGGCCTTTAGGTACAGTTATTTTCGTTACATGTTGCCTTGGGGTCCACCTTCACGTGAGATCCCCATGGCTTAGACTGAATTCCAATCCCTTCGGGGTCTGCCCCTTGTGCGCAATCCCTTCCATTGCACACAAGCTGGCCAATTGCACGTAATTCCATTCATTACGCACACACCTTTCCAAATGTGCGCAATCCATCCGAATTGTGTGCACCCCTATCCTTGTGTGCAGCCTCTCCCACTTGCGCTCAATTCATACTTATTGCACGCAATCCACCTAGTCGCGTGCAAAACCTCATCCCTAATTATGATCAAGCACCACCGATTTCACGCCAGCATGATGTTTTTCACCTAGGCCTATTATTTCGCAAGCAAGACTTAAAGGTTTCACCCAATTCCCTAGGACCCTTCACCTCGGTGCTCCCTGGGAACCTCTTTCGAGGGTGCCCGATGCTCTTCTTATGGATTCCATTCGCAGGTGACCTTCATTCCCTAGTCTTCCATACCATTCACTATTTTCCCGTATGACCTTCTAGGCTTGTACGAAGTAACATCAAAGTCCCTTAGACAACACCGCCAATTGTGTTGCTTTGCCTCATTCTTCTTCTCATAGGCACACAAACAGCTATTTCTTCTTCTCATAGCCACGCTAACGTGGACCCTTCAATGGTTCACCCTAACACACCCCCTTGCTATGGAATTGATGATGCCTTCCCTCCCATAGGGGGAAGAGTGTATCGGTTATGTATGTCCTAGGGGTGCGGAGCAAACCCACCTTGTCCGAGATGCAGGACATTAAACTTCCAAGCACCATCGTCCTTAGCACATGATGTTAAACTGTGATCTGACCTTGTTCCTTCCACACAGGGTCCCCCGCCTTGGATGTTCTCCATACCCACCCGTCTCCATGGGGATGAGATTACCCCTCACAGGGGATGATATCCTCCTTATTGGAGTGGAGTTTGTCCATGGGAGAGGGAATCCACCTTGGTGTAAGCCCCTATCCTTTGTTGCAAGAGTTATCATCCCTGATCCTCCTCACTTCCTCAGTGCCATAGACCAAGAAGGGAGATGGGAACATGGGTTCTGGTCACCCTTTCTCCCTCCTGCTGGGCTTTGTCACCATCGATCCTCCATCCTAGAGTAATCGCTGACTTCTCGGGCTGCTAACCACGCGTAAGACCCTATTTTTTCTTTGGACCGCTCCAAGTGTAAGCCCCACTCCACATCCCACTGACGCACCTTTCACGACGTCATCGTCAAGTCTCTTCTAGATATTGTTTCTCATACCGATCAATACAACCATGACCTTAGATTGAGCACCAACAATGAAAAACCATGGGTTGCCTCAGAGCGTAAGCCCCAAATGCCCTCATCCCGCATGACGTTAAACTGTATATCACCCCGCATGACGCTAAACTGTATAGCTGAACTACGGGGACATTGATCGATGTGAGGGCATGGTATGTAGGAAGCCTCCCCGAGGATCAATCCCAAAACACCTTGGTCCATCTCAGTGTTTAAGCCCCAATCCATCCCGAACTATGGGGACTTTGATCAATGTCAAGGCATGGTATGTAGGAAGCCTTTACAAGGTTCACCCGGTCGTTCCGACCATGTCGGTTCACTAACACCTTGGCCTACCTCAGAGTGTAAACCCCAATCTATATCGATCTATGGGGACATTGATCCATATCAGGGCATGGTACGTAGGAAGCCTCCATGAGGTTCAATACCATCACTCATGACCCATCCTGATCTCTCCCTCGAGCCCATGTGTCTCGGGAAGTTCATGCCCCAAACCATAGGTTCCACTTTCTCTGGGTCCCATCCATGTGCCCATTCTCACGAGTCATCTCCTTAGCTATCTCATAATTTCACCGAACTATGCGTACTTTGATTCCCTGCCACAGGGATACGTAGGAAGTCTCTTTGAGACTCATGTCCAAAGCCATTTTCCATCCTGATTCTTACCCATGCCGCCACATCCCATTGAGATCATGCCAAGTCATTCCCCTCCACAGCATTCGGGAAGTTTCCCACTTTTTGGCCCCAATATAGATGTTCCCTCCAGAGAGTTCCTCAATATGATCCACTCTAATTAGTGTTTTGATCAGTTTGATCTGTCTCTTCTAGACGTTAAACTTGAGGCATACCCTGTGTTAAACATGGGAAGATGAGGAAAATCTTAGACACATGCCAATGGAATATGATTCCCCGCGTTTGATGTGGGATGAATTGGGCTTCCGCACCCTCGAGAATCCATATAGTAATGGAAAGAAGAAAGGCATACCAATCCCCCAGCGTCAAGACACGCCAGTGGTGCCCAACGTGACTACTCTCCTAACCAAAGGTTTCTTCTCTGACCGGACCCCTTAGAGCATCCTGATAGAAGCAGCATAATTAATTGGGGTCCATGAAGATATGGAATTGGGAATATTTTCATGAATACATATTAAATCTATGAGGGAGAATCGGAATAGGTAACGAGCTCCGAGGAGGAATCCACAGAAGTAAGAACTAACATCCCATCATCTCGTTTCGATCAAGGAGCTGGCATCCATGAATAAAAAGTGGATGCCTTCTGCCTTTGGAAAGTGGGAATGAGGGGCAACATCCACGCATCCTCTGCATGACGGATGCACACGCCCTGAATAAAGCATCAGAAACAGAAATGGTAAACCTGACATGATATTATTCTCCTCAACATGGAGACTAGTAATGTTTGAGGCCCCAATGGATTAGATTGTCATCAGACCCCGTCATCTAGTACCAGGTCCCATCAAGTGGTACTGACGTGAAAATCACCAGAAGTTGGGACAATCAGGATGTTGAGCATTCCGTTCTGCAATATTGTCAGTGCGGATCCATCTTACCGGCCACAAAAGACGGAACGACACTGGGGCACTGGTTGTCGATTTATTTTCCTACCATTAGTAATGATTTATTCTCCCTGCTTTCAGGAACCAAGATGTTGAATCTGGAGCCCGATCACCTACCCACCGGCACAGGGGAAGGGGCAATATCGATGCAGCTACCCCGCGCGGTTCTGACTCTTCCATGGATGCTTAGACCTCCATGACTACTTTCACCCACGCCCCCTCTCACCATCAGAAATTATCCTGCGAAGCATAATTAATGACATTGTATGTAGGTACGAGGAGGAAGGGGTCATCCCCACCAGGTATATGGCCCGCATGGATCTCGAGGTATTAGTGCCTCGCCGTCAAAGTCTCTCCTGAGGGCCGTGAAGGGAGCTGCTACTTCCCACCCCAACATTCAATCATTTCAGAATCTTTTCCCTAGAATGCCTTGAAAACTCCCTCCCCTAAGCCGACGAGGTAGGGGATGTCCGGGTTGTCCCAATCAGGGTCCCACTCCAAGGGCTACCGGCTGGGGCTCCAACCAGGTCCTGTCAGCACTGTCGTCTGGGTCACCGAGCCAAGGAGCAGGAAAGCCATGCACCTATGCCACCGGCTCCAGTTCATCTGACACAGAACCAGCGTTGGGCACAAATTGAAGAGGAAACCCACCATGGGGCATCAATGACAGCGATTGTTGTGGGCAAAGCCACCACTAACTCATATCACAAACTCCCTACATACGTTGAGCAGTGGGATTTATATGCCCAACCCGGATTGAGGCCCCAATCTCCCCACGGGCAGGCTTGGTCAGCTCTCCCGGTCGCTGGCACATGCAATAACCACTATGGACCAATCCCTAGCAATAACACCTAATGTGGAGGCCTACTCAGTACCGACACTACAAAAGGTGTGGGTCCTCCCTATTTCCACCCTCGGCTAGGAGTTCTGCCCCGTGCAACCTTCTTCCTAAGTGAGGAACTTCCCCGTGACAACAACACTCCATATGGGGGTCTCTCCCATGCTCACAACATTGGGTACGAGGTCACGCCCTCTACCGCAGACTGCAGTTATGGAAGCATTGAATGTCTGGTCACTCTCCAACATGAAGGTCCTCCCCATGTCCTCATATCAGTTGGTGAAGGTCCTCCTTTCCCCAGCGATCGAAGAAGTGGAATCCAATCTCACTTCACTAATGCCCATCAGGGAGGTCCTACCCTTGCTCGGCTTTACCGCCCCAGTGGAGGTCCTCCCTGTGTCCCTTTCAACATTTGTCCTGGTGCTCCTCGCACCCTAGCTTTCTGGAGTGGAAACGCTCTCTTCCCCAGCACCAGTGCGGCCAGGGGACCCCATGTCGGAAATCAGCCCTATCCCATGGAACCACCCAGTGGTAGGAAGGTGGGTCATCACTACTGCAAGAAGAATCCTGTGGAAGACCGGATAGGAATTAAAGCAGTCTGCTTCTCGAACTCTGAGGCGGAGTACGACTTAGCACTAGGGCCCTCTCCTCAGCATTCTGAGTCAAGGGCTGGGGTCAGAATGAGACGTATCCGCCTCACACTCCCAGAATATTAGGACTGTAGGATCCCTATCTCCCTCCAAAGGTATATCTAGGAGGATGAGAACATGGCATGTACCCATGGACCGACCACACAGTCGCCACTGTCATCTCCGAAAGCACCTTGTACCTCGGCCAAATTCTACAAAGAGATATTTTGGGGGTAGATGGTGGATGAGCCATGGAATATCCCACCCTCAGTAGATGCTGATGTTGCACCAGAAGACTTTGTTGCCGGTCCATCCTATTGTGATATAGCGGCCAGGTCACTGCAACCCTCCGAGGACCGCCCAAGACTAGGCGGCCAATCAGCCCGCTCGCTGTATTCTCTGCCGGCCGGCCCACCGTCCGAGCAATCTGCCTTAGGGCCGCCACTAGTTCTTCAGCCAACCTCCATTGACGAGTGAGGAAATCAATGGCCATACCCTAGATCTGAGCTGAGGAACTTCTGGACTATCCTTGCAGTAGGCCACTTCCTTGAAAAGTTTTGGCCAGTCGCATGACCAAATTTTTGTACGCCAGAATCGCTAACCCCGAAGGAGTTTGAATGTTTCTGCCAGACCCTCTTGGATACTCACTTCTCTATCTACCACCGGTGAATGACTTATCCTGGGATCCAAGTTCACATTGAAGACATCAGCGAATAATGTCATCTGGTTGACCTGGCCACGCTCCCCGCAGTCCAGCATCCGAGTCGTCGGGTCACCACATGGCCCTCCAACGACAATGCGTCCAGAGTTTCCAAGTACTCTGAACAGTTATTAAGGAGGCTACCCCCATGCGTAAGTCTGTGGCTGGGGGTATTACACTTCCCTCCTCTTCAATACAATTCACCACCAGCCCAACTCGCTAGGCGACATTGAGGACATGCCCCCGAGAAGAGTTACGGTCAACATGACTGATCTGTCATGGGGGGGGGGACGAGCTGGAACTTCTTGATGGGAACCTCCTCCCTGAGTATGTACCCCCACTGCTAGACCCATTGGGGAGAGTTACTCGCCAGCAGAGGAACCTCCTGGGTCTCCCTCCGCCCACCGAGGCATTGGTACTCTGCCAGAATCTCAGTAAGGGCAAAGAGCATATTGTATCTATCAAGTACTCCGACCCATCAGCTTTAGTGAAAAAGATAGAGGATGATTATGAGAAGGCCACATTTTTCCAGCATCTTGTTGATCAGAATAATTTGTTCGATGAATTTATGACTGAATGCATTGCAGAGCGATGGCCCAACTACGGTGATCCTAAACCGGGGAAGCTGGGGCAAGAACAACTACTCCTTGGCGATCTGCCCCCAGGAAACCCTGATCATGCCATATTCGCTAACAGGGTGGAAGCCGAAGCTCACTTGAAGAGGGCACAGTATGTCTTACCAAACCCTCATGAATGGCGTGACAATCCATTAAAACCAGCTTGATCTCTTCCGGTTTCCCCAAGGACCACTCCACCAGCCGCTCCAAGAGCCGCTGAGTTTGCCTACCGCATTGAAGAACCAGGAAACATGCTCATGGTTAGGGATCCCCATAAAGACATGGAACCACGTCCAGATGATCCAATGGCGGTGCTCATCACTCGCCTGGAGGCATTGGAAACATGACAGGTGGCTATCCCACCTGATGGTAATCCATACCCGGCGTGGGTGGATGATATTCCAGCACCCCCGGGATTTGGAAACCTCACCTTCTCCCCCTTTAATGGGACGGGGGACCTACCGCAGCACCTGGCCCATTTTAAATCAATGTGTGGGAATATGCTAGGGACCCCAATGTAGTAGGAGGCCACCATGCTCCGATGTTTTGTTCAGACACTGGAGGGGCCAACATTTGTCTGGTATAGCTAGCTCCCTGTTAGATCCATATCTAGCTGGTAAGACCTTCATAGGCAATTCCTCTACCAGTTTAGATCTACCACTCAGAAAAAGAACATCAAAGACCTCTTCAAGTGCAAGAAGAGGCCTGATGAGAGAGTCACGGACATTGTCGCACGGTGGAAGGGGCTCACATACTCTCTTGACATGCTGCAGACTCAAAAGAAATTACTGACGATGTGTGTAGGGAATGTCAAGACAGAACTGGTTCCCTCCCTGATCACTCAGAACTATCCGAGAGGGTTCATAGACTTCTCAGATAAGGGCCAGTGCCTCAAAGAAGCTCTGAAACAGGCTAGTCAAGAACGTCCGCTTCCCCACGTAATACCAGCAACGAGGGCTACCAGAGCTGAGCCTACCATGGTGGCCCAGATAGAGGCCCTCGACCGCTAGAATTACTACCAAAGGAGCCAGATCCGTAGCCCTGCAAATGTCCACTGCCACGGGCATAGCTTCCAGCCCAGTAACGACCACCTCAGAATTGGCAGGCGCCTCCGTGTAACGCGCCGCCTCCACCTAGACGAGATAATAAAGTTCCGCCTCATCGGAAAGTTCGTCCAGCCCCCCGTAATGGTCAGGCTCCTAGAGCCCCCTTTCTAGATAGAAGAAATCAGATCTACTTGTTCAATGAGGATCAGGTCCCTGGTTACTTCTTCAGTGCCATAGAGCAGAGAATTGTACGACTACCTAAGTGTAGAAAGACAGAGGAGGTGCATCTCACTAATCAACCCAACCACTTCCCTTATCACCGTATCTTGGGGAACACCCTCAGGAAATGATATGTGTTCAAGGACGGGCTCTAAGACCAGATTTACAACAATATAGTCAGGTTGGGCCCAGCCCCGGCACACATGGAAGGTGTCTTTGTGAGATCAGATAGCAGTAGTGATAATGAAGGTGAGTGGCATCGGGTTTCTGACCACGGGTCCCAGAAGTATAATGATTGGATGGCTCAAAAGATGGTTTCCCGTGGCCATGGCATCATTTGGGAATGTATGAATCAACCAGATCATCCAGAATTTGTGGCCACCACTTCTGCATCATCATCTCAGCTGACCTTGTCCCAGAAGAGAAAGCATCAGCTGCATAAGAAGAAGCAACGCGCTCCGCCAATGTCATCGCTGTCCCTCACTCTTGGTGACTTCATTCCCCTAGATATGGGGATCCCTCCTAGAATCCACCCAGTGGTGGATGAATCTTCAAGTGATAATCAAGGGTATGCTTCAGTTAACATCATCAAGTAGGTATACCCCTAAATGACTCCCGACGAGGAGTGCCAGGCGAACCTCCCTAATGTCCCCAGCTGATGCCAACGTCGGAAGATCCATGAACATGTGGGTCATCGAGGCACATCAGTTGGCACCTCCAGTGAGGCCGTGCATGCCACTATGACTAGACAGCAGGCCCAGTGCAGAATCCAGCATGCACAGCCTCTTCACCTGGTGTTGACAGGCCTGCCTCCACCACTTTTTGTGCTACTGGATCAGGTAGAACCACTCCGGTCGTGCTGCGACCAGCTTCTCCCCACTACAGGACAATATTAGTCGTCCGGTACTTATCTGACTGTTACTCTCTGGGCTTCGACTAGTGAGCAGCGATATATGCCCAGCACAATCTAGCCGTCCGTCCGGCCGGCAGGGTTCGCCATGCCTTCTATCACAGAGTGACTCCCTACAAACATAATTTCATGCCTGGAATAGAAGTATTAAATTCTCAAGCACCTTGCTAGCATTACAGCAAGGCTTTCCATCCTTTAAGCCCTTCTCCTATCACCAGATTTTCACAAAGCACTCACCGAGGATTTTAGAAGCCCCCCTACATTTTGAGAGAGATGTAATAGCTGTAGAAGATCTCCATGCAGAAACAGTTGAGCACACCAAAATCCAAGCCATCATTTCATTCAATGGAGAGGATAAAGGCTACCCCGTACATGGTCACATCTGCCCATTATATATCACCAGCCAATTCAAAGGTGTGGAGGTTCACCACTGTCTAGTTGACACCAGCTCCAGGATCAACCTTATGCTGACGAGGACACTGCAGAAGTTAAGGTTATATAAAGATTACCAAAATCCCTCTGATTTATGAATCTAGGGATATGATAGTAAAAAGCAGACCCCAGTCAGCAAGATCTGTGTGAAGACCCAGTTCGGTGGCCTAGTTGCCAGCACTGAGTTCATGGTTGTCTATTAGGAAACTGTGTATAATGCATTGATGGGCAGGCCATGGATCCACCTGTATGCAGTGGTCCCCTCATTGTATCATCAATGCCTCAAGTACTCCCTTAATGGTCGAGTGGGAATACTCTAAGGTGATGCATATCCTTTTGCCTCTTGCGAAGCCCACGACTTGGATGCTGACTATTACAAGAGAAAGGATAAAAAAGTCCGGTCAATTAAAGTTGAGCCTGTCACTGCTATGACCGACCCTTGGGTAGGCCTGAATGATGCCTACGTCATCCCGATAAATCATTTGGAGGCCACAACCCCCGATATGGGGAAATGTTTTGCCAGTTTCGGTATGAGAGGTATCCATGATCCCAAATCTATATAGCGTCGGAATATCACTTCGTATTCTTATATGAATTAGGCCCCAGTGACCCCGAAGCCTCCCACTCCCATCAGATATCAGGATGTCTGGCTCATGGAAACAGAAATACGTCATTATTATTTTTTTCACTGGGCTGGAATAAGTCATCCCTGGCCGATGCGCCTCTATTGCTTTGATATAGTCAAGCGTGGCCCCTTGGGACGGAGACCAGATGGGATAGGGTCGACAGCTTTCATAGTCATGGTCTCGCCAGTGCCGGAGTGCCCCAATATTATAACCACTACTGCTCAAGATGGTACCATCCTCCCATCAGGGTCTGGTAGTTTAGAATCAACTTCCCCCGCACAAGATCCCTCCATAAGTGAAGAAGAGGATATAGAGGATGACACCTTCCATTGAAGAAGGCCTCTTCCATGATCAACGAGTTGGTAGATGTGAACCTCAGAAGTGAACCAGATCTGAGACCCACGTTTATCAGTGTCGCCATGTCCCTCGAGGAGTAACAGTGGTATGTGGACTTCCTTAAATATCATAGTGATGTATTTTCCAGGAGTTACGATGAGATTCCAGGACTAGATCCCCAGATAGCCTTCCACCACCTCGGCCTTCAGGAAAATCATCGCAAATTCAAGTAGCCTCCCAGAAAGATGAACCCTTCTCACAGTTCCATGGTCGAGGCCGAATTTTACAAGATCATTAGGGCCAACTTCATTAAGGAGGTCTTTTACCCCATGTGGCTAGCCAACATCATTCCAGTCAGGAAGAAGAACAGAAATATTAGAGTCTGTATCGACTTATGCGATCTCAACCAACATTGTTTGAAGGACGATTTTCCCCTTCCTGTGATGGAGCTCTTGTTCGACACCACGACCAGGTTCCAAGCCCTCTCATTCATGGATGGTTACTCGGGATATAACCAAATGTGGATGTACCCCGAGTAAGAGATTTCAACCACTTTCAGGGCTCCCCAAGGTACTTTCTGTTACTAGGTTATTCCATTTGGCCCAAAGAATGTAGGTGCCACCTATCAGCGGGCCATGCACCGCATATTCAAGCCAATCCTCGGTACATTTGTGGAATGCTATATGGACAATCTGATGGTTATGTCTCACCAGCTCCAGGACCATCTCAAGGACCGTGAGAAATTGTTTGGATTTCTCCACTACAGCAACTTGAAGATGAACCCATTGAAGTGTGCCTTTGGGGTCACCTTCAGGATGTTCATCGGCATTATTTTCAGGTACTGAGGCACTGAGATCGACCCAGAAAAGATCAAGGAAATAATCCAGATGCCTCCATGGAGTAATATTCGGGAGATTCGAGGTCTTCAACACCACTTATCCTACCTAGTACGATTCATTGTGAATCTGGATGGAAAGTGTAATACCTTTTCTCAGATCATGAAGAAAGGCTCTTCCTATGAATGGGATGAGGAGTGCCAGACCACCTTTGAGGAAATCAACTAGTATCTACTCCAGCCTCTGATCTTGATGCCACCCGTCTCTGGAAAGATGTTGGTCCTCTATGTCACCACCCTGGAATGGTCGCTTGGCACCCTCCTCGCCCAGAAAAATAATGAGGGGATAGAGAACAACCTCTAAAATATCAGCTGCATGCTCCTCGATACTGAAACCAGGTACTCCGCTATAGAGAAGAGCTGCCTCACGCTCATATTTTCTATGTAGAAATTTCGGCATTACCTGCAGCACCATGAGGTATATCTATTGTCTCGAGTTGACCCAATGAATTATATTCTGAATCTCCCCATGTTGATTGGCCGACTAGTGAGGTGGGTGGTAATCCTCCAGCAGTTTAACATCAGGTCCGTGCCTCAGAAGGCTATCAAAGGACAGGCTTTGGTAGACTTTTTAGTGCCCATCCAACCTCCGTGGATCCATCCTTGGACCTGTATTTTCCTGATGAGCCAATCCTCTTAGTCAACCAAGACATCCCATGTTGGGGAATTCATTTTTATGGTGCCTCCCAGAGCCCCACCGGTAGGAGGATTAATAATCCTAGGCTCAATAGAGTAGGCATGGGTGACATCTTTATCACCCCGACACAAGCCATTCTTCCATACTCCTTTCTATTGTTAGAAGCCTACACTAACAAATGAGGTAGAGTATCAGGCTATTATCACTGGCCTCAAGTTGGCCCTCGAGATCGATATACCCCATTTTCATGTGAAAGGGGATTCCAAACTAGTAATTAAGCAGGTCAATGACGGTTATGTCTTCAAGAAGCTTGACCTCATACCATTATTGGAATGCACCCTCTAACTAATGGCCCAGTTCCCTTCTCGACTGAAGGTTACCCATATCCCTTGGTCGAAGAATGGTCGAGCAGATGCTTTGGCCAGCCTGGCTACATCACTTGCAGAGCCAGAACAGGATGATCTGATTATACACATGGAACACTGGAGATTCATTGCCCCCATCACCTCATAGGATGACAACGTCCTGAAAATAAGCCATCTTACCGCCGGGAACTCTTGGCCAGGACCCCCAGGTCCCTCAGATACAGTGTTTGAAGTGACTCCAGACTGGAGAGCTCCTTTTGTTGAGTATCTCCAAAATGGTTGCCTCCCGGCTAATCGATCCAAGTGCGACTGAATCGGACACAGCATGCTATACTTTTCTCTCTAGATTGGTCCCAGTCTTGAGAGGATCCTCTATAATCATGGTATTGATGGTGTTTTCCTCCATTTCATTCAGGGAGTTGATATTCCGCAAGTCATGCAAGAGTTTCATGCTGGTTCCTGCGGTGCTCATCAGGCCAGGCCAAAACATTCTCACCAGATTCAGAGACTAGAGTATTTTTGTCCCTCCATGATCCACGAATAAATCGAGTTCTCCAAGAGGTACCATGTGTGCCATGTTCATGATAACTTTGTGCATTGGCCACCGGAGCCTCTCCACACTACCAAGTACTCTTATCCCTTTGCATTATGGGGATTGGATTTCATATGGCCATACCCACTGACAACAGCTCGCCAATGCCGATTCATCCTGACCGCTACAGATTTATTTTCGAAGTGGGCAGAGGAAATTATGCTTAAGGAAGTCAAGGCCCATTCTATCATTCACTTCATGAGTTCCAATATCATCCATAGATTTAGGGTTCCTCACGCTATCCTCACCGATAACGGGACCAACTTCCGAGTAGCCGAGGTGAAGAAATTGTACGCTAAGTACAACATTCTCTCTAACCATACCTCCTGCTATAACGCACAGGCAAATGGACAGATCAATGCGTTTAATAAAAGCCTCTCTAACATTCTGCAAAAAATGGTTGGTTAGAAAAAGAAGAGTTGGCCGGGTAAGCTCCCGAACACCCTCTGGGCTTATTAGACGACGACTCTTAATTACACCCAGGTGACCCCATATTCCCTGGTATATGGAACCAAGGCTATCCTGCCTATCGAGATTCAATTTCCCTCATTGTTCACAACGGTATATGACCATAAAGCGTCAGATAGATATGTTGAGATCCATTTAGATGAATTGGAAGCACTAGATGAGAATAGACTTCATGCCTTGCACAACCTAGAAAGGAATCAGAGCAGGAAGACTCGAGCTTTCAACAAGAAGGTTTTCCTTTGCTCTTTCCTGCATGACGATTTTGTATTATCCCTTAGGGAACCCATGATCCCCCGTAGGAAACCACCCATGTTGGAGGACAAATGGAAATGACCTTTCATTGTTCATAAGGTTTATGCTAATGGTTTATACTCCTTGGTAACCATGGATGGTGAGCGCCTAACTCCTCCCACCAAAGCCAAGTTCCTCAAGCAATATTTTTCCTGACACTTTTAAGGGTCCTCCACGACCTTAAACTGGATTATGGCCCCGCATGACGTTAAACTACACGCTCGTCCCACATGACATTAAAAATTATGTCATATTGGATGAAGTTAAACAGTATGTCTCTCCACATGACGTTAAACTGCATGTCATCCAGCATGACGTTAAACTGTATATTCAAGAACTATGTGTGGATTGATTCACATCCTTATGGGATACGTAGGACCACCTGAACTTTTAAATTTTGAGTCTATCCCCTCCCAGGTCGAGCCCCTCTATCCTTTATAGTGGTTTGCTATGTGTTCAAGAGAACTTTGGTCTAGGACCTAGAGTGTCGGATTCAACTTGGGAAAGTTTCCATCCACTTGTCAAGCATCACGTTCCCCTTCATTTGGGCCCCCGTTATTTTTCACAACCAAAGGGACCCCCAAAACGGCATGGATACCACGCCTAAGAGCTCTCCTAATGTTACGGTCTTATGTCCCCAAAGGGTTTCAGACAAAAAACTGACATAAATATCACGTTTCGAACATGTTCAGTGGTCGATGCTCATTTTTTTGTCCCCATTTCAGGCTAATGCGACATGATGCTCTGTTGCAAAAATGGTAAGCTGTAATCCACTGTCTTCACACCAGCCCCTTCAGGCCTTGAATGTTGGTTGCATGATTCACATTATCTTCCACCCCATCATGTCTAGGTGGAATCTCGACACTCTTGGAACTATCCCCCAGTGCACCTTCGCGCGTCAGGGGGACAAAGCTACAATATGACATCCTTCGGGGCTCCCACAGTCCGAAATCTAAGACCATAAACTAAGATCTTAATTAAGGGATATGTGCGGCTTGATCCTCACCCCATGCGATACATGGGATCACCCAGACATTGTGCTTCTAGGTCCAGCTCAGCTGGGATCTAGTTTCTCCTGCAACATATTCTCTAACCCTCACTGGCCTTCTGGCCCAAGGCTCCTCTCTCAGAATTGCGCATAGTGGTTGTGTGGACTTTTTCCTCATTAATGTCGGTTATGGTTTATCTCATCATGCGCATTCTCTTAGGTCCAATCCATATTACCTTAAACTGTGCTGGTGGGGTCCAATAACATGACCCTAAACTGTGATAATATCATCCCGACCGCACGATGAAAAATGACACTACATTGTGATGACTTCATCATAGGTGAAATCATGTTGGGTATTGGTCATCCACCATACCATTTTTCAATGCCTGTATATGGCTTTCTTCTCATAGAGATGCTAGGAATTTCTACCCTAGGCCCATCGCTTCAAAAAAAACGATTCACATTAATGGACAAATAAGATACATCAAATGCCGCTTATTTTGGTACGAGGGCCAGACCCGCATGCCCCTTTTCATCCTTTGCACTGTTACCTTACCGTGCTACTTCCCAGAACTACGTATGGCTTGATTCACATCGCTATGGGATACATAGGAATGCCCAGAAACATCCCCACAGGCCTAGCCTACCCTTCGTGTTCGGTCCCTCGACCTGAATACTTCCCCAAGGAACACATGGTAATCTGGACTGATGTCCTCATTCACGTTGAGTTTTATAAACACCTTGCCATGTGCCCCCTACATTCCTTACCGATCCCCGGTCTGAGTTCTATGACCTTAAACTACGTCCCTTTCCAGAACTACGTATGGATTGATTCCCATCATTATGGTATATGTAGGAACTCCCAGACATTTCATCTTGGGTCCAGCCCTGGGAATCACAAATCCCATCTTTTTTTCCACCGTCATCCCCTTGGGCTGACCCCCCCGGGGGAGTTGTGTAACAGCAGCATTTTCCCTGAACAAGTTCAGGATACCCCATGATGACATTGGGAAGCGACGGTTTCCTCACCAGAGAGGTCTTGTCTAAAAATAGGAATGATCCATGATCAGATTAAGGCTCCCGCCTAATGTGCTTCCACAACGGTGGCATAATTTTGGGAGTGTGGGATTCTGTGCGAACAAACCACCACTTCACTTTCCATGCTTTGTGTTCCCCTTTATTCAGACCCTCATCCTCTTTCACAATTGAAGGGACCCCCTAACAATATGGATGCTTGACCTATGGTCTGCCTGCTGTCATTGGCCAATGTTCTGAAAGACTGATCATATTTTAAGGGACCCACTAAAAATATGGATGTTGGACCTATGGTCCGCCTGTAGTCATGGGCCAGTGTTCCGGAAGACATATGGATGATTTTTGAGTTAGATACCATGTTGAGAACATGGTCATAGGTCGACCCTCATTTATTGTCCCCATTTCAGGCTAACTCAATATGGATGATGTGTTTCGAACACAATCAATAGTTGTCCTTTATTCCCACACCCCTCCCATAGTGTTACGAATATAGGTAACGTGATTCACATTTTTCATTACCCTATGTTCGGACTAATTCCAATGCCTCTGGCATTGCCTCACTTGTGTACTAGAGCACATTGAGAACACGATCCATCGATTGGTCTGAGGTCCTCCCCCTTTGATTGGGCCTCCCTTTTCTCCTCAGAAATCTGGGTTCAAATTTTGAATGCCTGAAGCTTGAATAATGCCCCCAGGATCATCCAAAGTGATAGTACGAGCCTTCTTTGCTTCTCACGGCCCACGTGAGCTAAGGGATGGATTTCTACTTATTACAGTATTATGGCTGAGCATGTTAAAACAAAATAAAAAGTATGTTAAGAAGGTAAAGTAAGTAAATTTGTTCATACATGCAGTTCAAAAAAAAGGATACAAGAAGGAGTAAGGTGAGGTAAGTCTATTGGTTCGGCCAAAACGGGGCCCTTAAGGGTTGGCATCTTGGATAGATCTCTCTAATGTAGCCACCATTTGGCTGGTGGCCTCATGGACAACCTATCGTCCCCTGAGGACCCTTTCTTCATCAGTGGACATGGAGCACAGTTCTCTAAACCTGGCCTGCGCTCGCAGCTGTTCAGTCTGGAGCTCAATTATCTGGCGAGTTGCTTCCATGAGTTGTTCTTGGGAATCTGCCAGCTAGGCCCTCAGCTGCCCTACAAGCTTAGAGATTTTTTCAATGTGTATATCTTATTCTTTATCCTATTCCGTGAGGCGTTGGACCTCCGGCTCTGCCCTTAAAAATGCCCGGGTACTCCCCGACTCCTCCTAAAACTAGGTATCATTGGAGCGTCGGATACTCTCACGCATCTTCTCAGCCATGTAATCATGAACTGTCAGGTGAAGGTGTTGAGCGTCTGCCCCTCTAGCACACAGGAAACATAGCCAGGTGTGGAGTGACCCCATCTGCTTCAGACCTTCCACCTGAGGTTGACTGAGAAAACTCTGGATTCACTTTCGTCCCTTGTGTCGCGTCATTCGGCTCTCCTCAGTTGCTTCTGAATCAGAATCATCGATTTTTTCAGGATCAGCGGGCCGATATACAGGGAAGACAACCAACATACCAGTAGTAGAGTCTTCCTTAGAGATTCCTCCTTGGGGAATAGGCTCCTCCGCATCTGGGTGACCTTCCTCTCTCCCCTCGATCCTGGTGGCACCCTCATCGACTTCTGGCACTACCGCGACAGCAGCTCCACTGGTGTTCGCTGCTCCCTGCCCACCAATTGTTGGGGCCGACTGAGTTCGGGAGGCATTTTCCTGATGGGGCAGTATTTTTTCCATCATCACACTCGCGGATGGTCCGGGCTCGACAGCCTGACAATCCTCCAATGCCATGATCACTATATAGGAAAGGATCACCCTTATAAGCTAATTCCTCCGATAGTAAGTTCTTGTATCGAAGCAAGGAACTTATAGGAACTTAAGGATCCAGCCTCCAGCATTCTGGACACTATGGTAGTTGTCATAGTAGGGGATCCCTCGGTGCTCGTCAACTCGATAATGGGATTCATTGCCCCAACTTGTCCTATTGGAGCTTCTCCCCCTCCTTCGATTGGAGACGCTTGATCAGCACCAGTGTGCTCCTATTAGGACAAGAAGGGTGGATTAAGGATTTCAAGGGAAAGTGGATAATAATGGAGGATATATGAGGGTCGAAGCATACCTTGACCATTTCAGTCACATCCATTTCGGAGCTGACGATCTCGCTGCTCTCCCGGAGACTCCCTTGGTGGGATGCCCCTTGAGACCCTTCACCTTTGGGATCCTCTTCCCCTTCATCTTCTCCTTCTACCTCATCTCCTATCTCACTTCTCTCTGAAACATCACTATCATCATCCCCTGGTGTCATTGTTTCTGGATCATGCTCCTGGATGAGCATCACCTTCACCAAGAGAGCTGGCTCCACACACCGACCCCGTTGGCATGCGTACGTGTCCATGTCCATTAGATATGCATGATGTCGGTGGAAGTTCACTCTGTTGGAGACTTGGAAAAGCCTGACTTCTAAAATCTGGATCCCGTCTCGCACTATCTTCTTCTAGAGGGATTCAGTACTCATTGACTACCACAGATTTAGCCAGGCTGACCATAGAACAGGGAAGATCGCATCCTGGGAATTTTTGAGCAGGTAGCTTATATTCTTCCCAGGAAGTTTTCTAGTCGCTCTGTGGGACCCCCATCCTCTAGGCAATGAGGGAGCAGCCACGCCATGCGACACCCCCGTTTCTTAGGTCCCGGCCTATGTAGGCCCCGTTGCGTGAGGCGATTCTGATCCTCCACCTCTAGAGGCACCCTGCCAGCTCTCTCACTGCTGAGGTTCCGTACTGGCTACTTTGAGCTATCGAACTCGCATCCTCTGAAGCCCCTCAGGGTATGATATGGTCCAATGTTCAACATACTCAGTTGAGAGGCCAATGTCGACTCCAGTGGGAGGAAATGTGATGATGTCACCCGAGCCGTAGGTTGTGAACATTAGCCACAGCTGATGAAGAAAACAGGGATTCCTCTCCTCCTGGATGTCTATGTATACTTTTTTCATCATTCGTTGGATGCACCCAAACTTCCTTGAGAACCGGAATGGAATGTATGGCTCACAGAAGATCTTCCCATCGATCTGGGCCACAAGAACCCTGCCTATGATGCTCTAGAAGTACTCCTGCTTCAATGAGTCTTGGTCATCATCTATCAGCTGACTAGTTGGGCTGGGGAATAGGCTGAAGTTAAAGTTTTCAGGGTTAACAATCTGGATTTGTACTCCCTCCTCATTGAGCGTCATCATCATGACCCCGACAATATTCAGCAGAGAGGGTCTCAGGCCATTTCCTGGAGGATAGATGGAATTTGGGAAGGTTTATCAACCAAAATGAGTTGCAACCTAGCCATGGAAAATCTAGAAGGGGCCACATACTCTCCTAGGTGATCCCCCTATCGATATGTGTCCCAAGATGGCGTAAAAACATGCTAGCATGAGGAAACCCTAGTTGAACCTCTTATTGGAAGCCATGATGCCCGCCATCACTAGGGTCACTGGACAGATGCCCATCCTTGAATCCCTCGCCAAAAAATCCACCCGCTCAAGAATGTGGCGAGGAATCCGGCATACCGAAAATTTGGGTCTCGTGCCTCATTTATTCTATAGCCCCATGACTGGTAGTGCCCCGCCTCTAGGACCCTCTAGTATGATCCACTCTTGCTCCTATAAGCCGCAGTTGGACAACATTACCCCAACCTAGAATCTTGACTTTCAGATCCCTCTCTAGGAATAGTCTGAACCATTTCTTGTAGGCAGTGTCCTTTAAGAATTCCTTAACCCTCAGCTTCTCCTTGGCTAGCTCCAGCAGGTGCCACGTTAGTATGGGGGTTTTAGATCTGTCACACCATATGTTCATCAGCGGGAGGAATTCATCACATTAATGGCCCTCCAATGGGATGCCCCCGATGTAGTGGATGTCCCAGAGACTGATTCCAACTTCCCCATGGTGAAGATGGAATGTGTTATTATCAAGGGACCACTGGGCGAACAGCTCTGGCCCAAGATTAGGCTGGTGATATATGTGGAACCGGGATGTCCATACCGCCTTGAACAGACCAATATGCCGCAGTTCATCCCCGAATTGGATGTATGTATGGAGAACCCAGTATGCCCTGGCCCACTCACTAGAGATTTTGCCTCTAGATCACAGGTCCCAGTCTTGCATCCAGCCTTTGGCCTCGTCAGTGACGCTCTGACGAGAGGTGCTCAGGTAGACGGATGGGGAGCTCTCCGCAACAAGGTCACCCCCAGAAATGGTCCTAGTCATGGTATTCAGGACATATACCTCCATGTCCCAGGTTTTTCTGGCAGGGTGACTGTTGTTGATGATGTTGTATCGAGGAAGGTCGTCTTCACGGGTCACCCATGACCGCAGTGTATCATCCTCGAAACCCAGCCGAGGAACCACCTCCATAATGCCGAAGTCCCACAGTGGAATATTTTTAGACAGTTCATACTCCTTTTGGGTGGGGTTAGTATGTTGAAGAGGGTATGGTTATTGGAGACAACCCTTTTGCGCCTTAAACATCTGGTTTCACAACCATTTCAGCTCTCAGAGCAGCGGATTCCCCCTCATCAGCCCGGTTTGTGGCCATCTTCTTCTGACCAAGTGTTTCAGTAGTTGGCGCGAAATCTGGAAGGATGGCACAAAATCTAGGAGCCTGGTGCATAAAATCAGTGGGCGTTGCGAAATATCAGGCAATGGTGCAAAAAACCATGGATGTGCGCGTAAAATGGCACCAAATCTCGATGGAATTACGCACAACTGAAGCGGTTTTTCGCGTTGGACCAGAGAGAATTTTGCTCATTAGAGATCAAATAATATCACGTGAGAAAAGTGGTATTGAGCAAGGGACCCTCGGCTGCTTTTATAGACTAAGCCTGGGTTCTGCGCCTGTGCAAAAAGCGGATTCCGCGCCTGGCTGAGTTTTGTGCGCCACTTCAGATTTTGTGCGCAGGGGACCCAGGGAGCCTTGCATTTCAGTGTTTCCCTCGGAATCCGACCATTGCGACTCCTCTCTAATCCAATTCCGAGGGGGGAATTTATAGACGCTGAAAAGCGATTAAGTGTTGAAGAATGTTTTGAAATGAAAAAGCAAAGTCATATTCGGACCAGGAGACTCGGTCTGGGGGGCCCGGAGGCATTGGGTGGAAAAAATGTAGAAGAACGTGAAAAATGTGTCTAGTGCGGAAAAGTACAGTATTCGTGAAAAGTACTTGGCACCGGCGCGAAATAATTTCACACCTTCACCACGCGCGGTTTAAATTTCACATCACCGCCTCTGTCGCGCAATAGAACCGCCTCTAACCACTATTGCACACCCTTAGGCACCAATAAATAGAAGGCGACCCCCTTCCATTTCGGATAGGAATTAGAACCGGATCTTGTGTGAGAAATTGACTTTCCATGTGCGTGAATATTTCCTTTAGGTATGGTTCTTTTCACGCCAAGTCACCTCGGGCCCACCTTCACGTGAGATCCTCATGGCTTATAATAAATTCCTATCCCTTAGGCATCCGCCCCATGCGCACAATCCATTCCATTGCAAGTAGGATGGCTAATTGCGCGCACACCCTGCCAATTGCGCAAAATCCCTCCGAATTGTGCGCACCCCTATCCTTGCATGCAACCTCTCCCACTTGCACTCAATTAATACTTCTTGCAAGTAATCCACCTAGTCACATGCAAAAACACGGCTCCAATTACGTGAAATCATCATCGATTTCGCGCCGACCTGGTGTTTTTCACGCAGGCCTATTATTTCGTACATAATCCTCAAAGGTTTCCTGCAATTCCATGGGACCCTTAACCATGGTGCTCCCCAGGCGCCTCCTTTCAACGGCGCCCGATTCTCTTCTTGTGGATGCCATTCACAAGTGCCTTTCATGCCCGAGACATCCATATCATGAACAATTTTCCTATACGACCTTCCAAGCTCATACGAAGTAACTTCAAATTCCCTTGGATGACATCGCTCATTGCTTTGCTTTGCCTCATGCTTCATTGAATAGGCACACTAATGGCTATTGCTTCTTCGCATAGCCACTCTAACGTGGACCCTTAGATGGTAATCCCTAACACACCCCCTTGCTATGGCCTTGTCGATTCATTCCCTCCCACAATGGGTAGAGGTTACCGCTTATGTAATCCCTAGGGGTGCGGAGCGAACCCACCTCGTCTGGGCTATAGGATGATAAACTGCCAAGCACAATCATCCTCAGCACATGACGTTAAACTGGGATTTGACCCTGTGCCTCGCACGCAGGGTCCCCCGCCATGGACATTCTCTACTCCCACTCATCTCCATGGGGATGGGATCACCCCTAACAGGGGATGATATCCTCATTATTAGAGTGGAGTTTGTCCACGAGAGAGGGCAACCACCTTGGTGTAATCCCCTAGCCTTTCTTGTAAGAGATAACATCCCTGATCCACCTCACTTCCTCAGTGCCAAAGACCAAGAGGGGAGATAGGGACATGGGTTTTTATCAGCCTTTCCCTCTCCCGCTGGGCTTTTTCACCATCGGGCCTCCATCCTGGAGTAAGCCCCGACTTATTGAGCTCCTAACCACGCGTAAGCCCCTATTTCCTCTTTGGGTCGCTCTACGTGTAAGCCCTACTCCACATCCCATGGATGCACCTTTCACGACATGATCCTCAGGTCTCTTCTAGATCTTATTTCTCACACCAAGAAGGACTCCCGTGATCTTAGAGTGAGCACCGACCATGAAAAACCATGGGCCGCCTTAGAGCGTAAGCCCCAAATGCCCTAATCCTGCAAGATGTTAAACAGTATGTCGTCCCAAAAGATGTTAAACTGTATACCCAAACTACAGGGACCTTGATCCACGTCAAGTCATGGTACGTAGGAATCTTCCATGAGGTTCAAGCCCCAAAAACCTTGGGCCACCTTAGAGTGTAAGCCCCAATCCATCTTGAACTACGGGGACTTTTATCCATGTCAAGGCATGGTATATAAGAAGCCTCCACGAGGTTCAAGCCCACCACCCGGTCATTATAGCCACGTCGGATCACCAACACCTTGGGACACCTTAGAGTGTAAGCCCTAATCCATCTCTAACTATAGGGAATTGATCTATGTCATGGAATGGTATGTAGGAAGACTCCATGTGGTTCAATCCCATCACTCATGACCCATTCTGATCTCTCCCTCGAGCCCATGTGTCTTGGGAAGTTCATGCCCTAACCTGGAGGTTCCACTTCCACTTGGTCCCATCCATGCACTGATTCTCATGAGTTGCCTCATTAGGTGTATCATCATTTCACTGAACTACGCGGACATTGATTCCCCACCACGGGGATACATAGGAAGTCTCTTCAAGACTCAAGCCCAAAGCCATCGTCCATCCTGATTCTTACCCGGGCCACCACATCCCGGTGAGATCATGCCACCCCATTCCCCTCCACAGCATTTCGGAAGCCACCCAAATGTTGGACCCAATATCAATGTTCCCTTCATAGGGTTCCTCAATCTGATCCACTCTAATCTGTGTTCTGATCAGTCTGATCTGTCTCCGTTGGACCATAAACTTGTGGAATACCCTGTGTTAAACATGGGAAGGTGAGGAAAACATCAAACACATTCCAATAGAATATTATTCCCCACATTTGATGTGGGATGACTCAATATTTTGTGCCCTTGAGAAGCCCTATAATAAGTAATAGAAGATAGACATGCCAACCCCCCAGTGTCTTGACACGCTAGTGGTGCCCAACATGACTACTCTCTTAACCGAAGGTTGATGCTCTGACCGGACCCCTTAAAGCATCCTGACAGAAGCAACGTAATTTACTGGTGTCCATGAAGATATGGCACTGGGAAGAGTTTCATGAGAACATCTTAAACCTATGAGGGAGACCCATAATAGGTGAAGAGATCCTAGGAGGAATCCACAGAAGGAAGAGCCGACATCCCATCATCCCATTTTGATCAAGGAGCAGACGCCCCTAAATAAGGATCAGATGCCACCCGCCTTTAGAAAGCAAGAATGCGGGGTAACAGACACGTGTCCTCTGCATGAAGGATGTGCGCGCTCCATCAAACACATCACAAATGCCGGTGGAGACTGGTGGGCGTGCAGAATGTTCAAGGTGGGGTCACCCCACATGCGAGGCATAGGGCGAGGCCACAGTTTAACATCATGTGGTGAGGATGATGGTGCTTGGCAGTTTAACGTCCTGTAGATCGGACGAGGTGGGGTTGTTTCGCACCCCTAGGACTTACATAACTGGTACCCTCTATACCATGGTGAAGAGGGGGGTTAGTAAATGCCATGTATAGGGGGTTAAATAGAACGAACCAATTGGGAGTCCATGTTAGCGTGGCTATGCAAAAAAGCAATAGCAGTTAGTGCGCCTATGAGATGAAGCATGAGGCGAAGCAACACGACGGGCATTATCGTCTAGGGGACTTTGAAGTTACTTCATGAGAACCTAGGAGGTTTCATAGGAAATGTGTATATGGATAAGGTGATTTGGGTGTGGGAGGCGCCGAAAAATGATGCCCTGAAATGGGACATCACATGCGTACAAGGTGGGAGGCTTGCGCGCAAGAGGGAATGTTGCACTAAAAGGGGAAGGCCGATGCACAAATGAGCAGCAGATGCAAAAAGCGTCGGGCTAGAGCGCAATTGAGCAGCAGGCATGCAAACGGCGGATCCAGCGCGCAATTGATGAGCACGCACGAAAAAGGTCGGGCCGACGGACAGACGGAATTTCACGCACAAAATAGAGGGGGGGAAGGAATTTCACTCTGAAGAACTGATCACGTGCCATTGTAAATAATTGTGTACGGGTGAAGGGGCTCGATGGGGTTCTGAAAAGGATCAAGCCCGAGTGGTTGCGCACAAAGGCAGACCCCCGGGTGACCTGGGTGAAAAATTCAGTACCTGAGAACCATCTCCTTGTGCGCACGGAATAGGAATTTCTCTTAGGGGAGATGGTTCAGATTCTTTGGTCGGTATGTCGAAGGGGGTGGCCTTTTATTTATAGGTTCTTGGGGTCACAGATCTGCACAAAAAACAAGCCGGTGCGAAATTTTCAACGCGCTGGCGTCGCCATTACAAAATTTCCAAACTGCGGGGTGGCCGCGCGTAATTTTTCACGCCCATGCGCAAAAAATCTCTCGAAACCTGGCGTTTTTTGCGAAGGATATTTTTTCGCGTGCCACTGTATTTTTTTCGTGCAACCACTTCAGGCCCCACAGAATTGGTCGCTGGTTTCAAATATGGCTTTTCTTGGTCGTGCCCCCACCTTCTTCAGCTCTAGATCATTTTTCGGCATCTAAAAATGTATAAAAATATATCTCATTTATAACTTATAATGTGTTCTACCTGAAAAATTCTTGTTGTAGTGAGACTTTCATGAATAGTTTTTTATAGAAAAATCCAATCATTATGTGATAATGCTATATCTAATTTTCTTATAAAACATGGAAGACATAAAATATTGTTAGGAAATAGAATATAATAAACCATTTGATAGCTTTTAGGTTATGATTAAGGTAACTATAAATACATCACTGGGTACTTCTACCTCTGTTTTAGAGATCACAAAAGGGACTTATACACTTAGACTCTTCAATGGAAAATTCTATTGATTCTTGAGAAATTGTTGTGAATAATTCCCCATTACCTTATAATTGAATTAGTTAATATAAATGGTCACTTTATTTCCCTTATTTTAATAAGACAAATTACCCTTTTCACATTACTAGTATCAAACTACATTCCTTTAATGAATATTCATGATATTTAATTTCACAATTCTCACACAATGGAATGTTTTTCTTCTCAATATTAATTGATTTAGTCCCTTTATCTTGGTTTATAGATGAACTATTCTTCTCATCATCCCCTGAATATATAATACATAAAAAATCCTTCTCTATTTTCAGGTAGAATAAAAATATCTCATATTTTGATAAAAATGTTGAAAAACCCTCAAACATCAGATATTTGACTTATTCCCTTCATAGAAATGGTCAAACTTGCATTCTATATTCTGTATATAATCCATAGAAATAATGGTCAATGTTGTAATTGTTTCTTCATATAGTACAATAGATTATTCATCTTTTTTCTTTAAGGTATGGAACAATCACTTCATATCAGTTTGTTTCTCAGGAGGGAATTAGTTTCCAATGAGTCTTTCAATAAAATCATCCCATCACATATGTTATGTTTCTTCTTCCATTCTTGTATTCTATAATATTAAAAAAAATTATTCAGAATCACCTTTGAGATAGTACATGGAAAGTTTAACCATTTCCATTTCATCTAATCCCAATGTAGTAAATATTTTTTAATGTGACATAATCCATTTTTCAAATACCATAAGATTATTAATCCCAATTAATGAATATGAATTCTATATCGAGAAGTGATATAAGATAGGAGAATCATGTTGTTTAACAACATGTTTCTTTATTTGGGAAAGGTAATTTTTCATTACGTAAGTAAGCTCTTATATTATTTCGATCATATACTCAATCCAATAAAAGCTATATTAAGTTCCTTAACAGGTAAATTACTATAATGGATTCCTGTTTTGATATCATTGTTTCTTCTATGTGAAATTTCTAAACGACATTATTTACTAAATTAGTTCATGACATTATGAATTTTAAATTGTATTGTATAATTGTAAATATATTGTATCATTGATTAAATGTTGAAAATTTATTCATTATTAATATCATAATCATAACTTTACTTATTTGGGGATATATTTTATATCAATGATTTTTTCATGGTTTGGAATGTAAATGTGAATTATCTTAGGAATATCCCCCCAAAGTGTATCAACTGTAGGGAATTGTGAGGCCCATTTTTTGTATCAGGTAGTGATTCATTAACATCCAATGTTCCCTTTTTAGGGTAATTTATGATGGGTACAAATTTTCTATATTCACTTCCTCTAGTAGTATCTTTAAAGGGGTGTATATCTATGAAAAACTATATTATTTCATACTTAGAAAACATTAGGGTGATATTTCATACATATCCTCAATGTATAATATTGGGTTATTTTATCTAATGTATGATTTAATTAATCTATTTTTGATGGTTTCTACTAAAATTTTACTGATACCATCTTTTACAACATTGAAAGTAGTTGCACAGAGATGGTAGCCTTGTTTATTACATTGGTATATATATTGATGGTCAAATCATGAACGGCTGATTAGTTAAGAACTCTTGTATAAACATATATATAAATGATAATAATTTTTTAATTTGAATAGGATTAAAAGTAATTATAATATAAACTATTTGGTATCCTTGAACTCATTTAATGTATTTTTCTTAATATCTTAGGGAAGGGAAACAAAATATAGTTGAGATAAAATACTTATTAAGGGTTATGAACAAAAAAATATATCATGAATCTGTAGGGAATAATCAATATTTAATTTTTAATAATATAACACACATTCAATTTACTAGAAAATATGACTATCATGAGTAGATAATTTGTAATCAATATATAAGGGAAAATAAATTAATACACATTCCATTTAAGGAATAACTTGAGTATAAAAATCATGAATGGTTAATATCAATGTAATAATTTCTAGGATAATAATATTTGAATTCTCATTGAATGAAATACTTAATATTAGACTCCATAATCTCAAAGATCATGATATAAAACCTTTAATACCAAGCAACATGATAGTTTTAAACAATGGTTAATTAAAAATTTAGTTTGGACAAATTATTTGGATCATAAGATTTATTAATTCATAGAGGGTTGATATAATTAAAGTCCCCACAAATCACTAAATTCCCAAAGAACTCCTCTTATATTGAATGATTCATTAAATTTATAAACAATACTCCTTATCAATAATTATATATATTGAGTAAAGAATACATATTTATCAATATTTTCACAGGGTATCAAATAACATTAAAGTAAACACAATATGTAAAAAATGTATATGGATTAGGATATAATCGTATCCATGATACAAAGAATATGGATATTGTTGATAAATTAATTTTTAGTAAAAAATAGTGAGAAAAAATGTAATTATATCAAGATAATTTTAATAATAAAAAAATTAATCCAGAAATTATGGGTGACCATCTTTACATAAAAAATATAAGATTTTAATATAAAATCATCTCTTTTTAATGAATAAAGTTAATGGAAATTAAATATTAAGAGAAAATTCTGTAATTTATTTTTCTTTTTAAAACCATTAAAAACATGTAGATTAAGATAAATTTTAAAAAATAGATATGTTGGTGAGGAAGTCTGTTATTAAAATATACGATAAAAAACTTATTTTTAAATTATTTGTAGAAAACGATTCTTTAAAAAAAATAGAGAAAATATTAATTTTAAACTAGTTAAAAATGTCATGTATAACATAAAATATCCCAAATAAATAATATTTGCAAATAAAAAAAATTGAAAAAATTTTAGAAAAACATTGACATGGAAGAGTAATATTTCTCAATATCATTAAAATAAAATAAGGTCTTATTTTAAGGATTTATTTTCTAGATTTAAGTAACATTTAAGGTGATTGATTGGTGAAAATATTAGAACCCCTTAAATATTATGTTGATAAGAAACATATTTTAGCATGTAATGGAATAATGATAATATTTATTCAACAAGAGTATATTTAGTTCAAAAATAAAGTTAGAATTTAAAATATAATATTACATATTTGAAAAAATTCAAATTATAACCCCTTTTAAGAATAAATTTGAATAGAAACATTAAAAATCTGAAAACTTTTTTATTCATTTTAAATACATCAAAGAGGATATATATACCCTATACAAAACTGAGAAGGTTTACATTTACAGTTTAGTCCCCAAAGAATTGGAATTGAGTTGAAATTACGTACCTCAAACTTTCTTTTTGTTTTACATGAATTTTACTCTTTTATAGGGGTTCTAAAAATGATATCAATTTATTCCAAAAACATATTCATATTTATAATATCATATATTCTTCTCTTACAATGTGTTAACACTCATTTTTTAACAATCTATTGTTATTAATTTTGTTTTGGGGGTTAACTCTCTTGTTATACCCATAATTTTATGTCATGAATGCTCCAATTATTGTCCATATGATATGTATCTATCAAATATAAAATGATATTAATATTATATATATATATATATATCATATTTATTTATTTATTTATACCTTTTTATAACCAATCAAGAATTTTTTAGATGGAAAATGTTTTGCATTTCTCCTTGGAAATGGTAGGTTGTACATATGAACAAGTGACAATATGATTCCATTAATTAGATAAATGATAAACAATTTGACAAAATATTAATTTCAAATAATTAATATAATCATTTATTATTATTTTATATTTACTATTTTCATCATTATTATTGTCCATGTGATTTTTTGGTGGAAAACAAAATACACTGATTCTTGAGGCCGTGGTCTGTTGTACAAATGAGTGATGGATTTATCCCATTTGATGGAGAAGGATATGTATAAATATTTTTCCATAAAAAAATTAAACCTAAATATAATGTAGAAATTGGTGTTATTATATTAGAATCTATAATACATATTATAATTTGACAAATGAGTAAGTTAAAAAAGTGCATAGTTAAGACGATTACCTTCATATAGAGGAAATCACCATTATACTCCATTATAATAACCATAGGATTGGAAACATGGGAAAAAATCATGAACATAATGTATAAAATATTTTTGGGATATATTTGTTTGGGTTTTTTCTAGATAAATCTATTTAGAGGCGAGAAAAATTGAGGTGAGGGAGATCCCTTTTATAATTGTAGAGGAGTGGTGATTTTGAAAATACCTAAAACTATTCAATAAAGGGAAGTCACTCTCATCCCATGTGTATCAGAAATTGAAAAATAATGTGGTGGAGTGAAGGTATGGTTGATCAAAACCTTTAACACAAAACAATTACCAGGTTTTAAACATGTTTTTCCTTTATCCTTTAACTTTACTTACATTTTTCATTTTTGATGTAACCACGGTAACTAGTTTCTTACCCTAGGTAATATATTATTTAATCCAACAATAAAAATATAATTTTTAGTTAATTTGTTCCAACTAATTTAACATTTTAAATATAATAATAAAAATAAAAATTCTATGTTTATAAAAAATTAATGCTCACATAAGCGCTAGTAATGCGCAAAACCTCATTTTAACCATTACTGGGGTAATTAATTTGAATTGTTTTTATTATTAATAATGACAAAAAATTACTTATTAATGAAATGTCTTTATGATTATTATAAATATTCAACACATTTTATCAAATTCCAATAAAAAAATAAAGAAAAAATAGTTTACAAATGCATCGACAAATCGTGTTGAAATATGCTTTTTCATCAAATGATTTTTCAACAATAATATGATCTTATAGTAAATATTTGACTAAAAATAATAATTTTAAGAATTTAAATTGTTATATATAGATAATTAATATATAAATTTATGTTATGTAATTTATCATTAAATATTATTTTAATTACTTAAAATAGATAGATATTATGCATTTTAAAAAAAATAATAATATAAAAAAATTATGAAGAAAATAAAATCATTTTCACATCCCAAAAATATTATATTTATATAATATAATTTATCATTAATACTTATTAAATTATATATATTATTAAAAATTATTATAAAAAATGGAAAAATAATTAATTATTAAATTTTCAACTAATTATAAAAACTTATTTTGAATGGAAATTTTCAAAAATTCATTATTGGATTATTTTGAAAATTAATATACAAAATAATATTCATTTTATCAAATAAATTTTCCATGAATTATTATAATTTTAATTCTTTTATTTTCTTAATAAAATATAATGTTCAACTGATCTAATTGTGTCTATTGTGTTATAACCTCATCTAAGGATATCATATGTCTTATGGTTAGTGAAATGGATTATACGATGTTACATATAATGGAAGGAATATTTATCATGCATGACAATGTTTTTGAGATAGGTTAAATGTTGTCTGATGTTATTCTGTTTGATCTTGAGTTCTTTCTAGATCAATACATTCATTGGTTTATGAGAAGAATAAAATATCTATTTATGTTTTATAGCCAAATTTATTAATATAAATTCATATATGTTATTAACATATTCGTCGCTACTATGTAGAAAATCATGTAGGTAATTCAGTCAAATAACTGAATACATCAAATAGCTTAGTGATTGGTGAACCGAATTTCAGAATTCGTATAGCCATTTTCAGCGAAGAAGTTGAATAGGTTATGTAGAAATATTTCAAGGAGAATGGCATATCTGATTTGCAACATATCTGATTATGATTTCAATTAGGTGAATATTATACATAGTGTATTTATACTAAGAATCAGATATCCTATTTCTACATATATGATTGGTATTTAAGTAGAAAATTAATATTTCCCTCTACATATGGACCAGGTTTTCGATAATAATCCAAAATTGAAATATTTTGAAGAGATCTATTTATAAAGATTATTTAATGGTATTAAATTATTTCATAAATATAGGATTCAATTTTTAAACTATAATTATAATATGGATTGAGGAGTTTTCACCATCTCATAAAGAGTTTTAAATTTTTATTTTAATATGATATAAATTTTTTTTAGGGATGATGAATATAAATTTTATGATTTCTTTTATGAGAATTGTAGTGTTATAAAATGTATGTTGATTATGGACCATGATCTATGCCCTGATACACAAGAGATAGAATTAAGATTAGGGGGTGTGTCCCCAACAAAGTACCCAATAAGGAAAAACTTTTTTACATTTAGTGGAGATTTGATAGTAATAAAAAAAAAACAGTCGATTCAAAACTATGGTTGGTTATTTAGGGATCAATTTTTTATGAAACACATTTCTTTAGAAGATTGAATTTGAGTATGAAATTTTTTTTTGTAGTCATTTCCTGAAATCACATTGGGAAATACATTTTTTCATATATTAGTTTCCCCTAAAAGTGGATCATCATTATTTTTTATCAATGTAACTATGTTTCTATTATGCTATTATTTATTTTTTAATAAAATTCTATACATTAGTATGAAACAATTTTAATGTGTGTGGCTCCTAAAATATTAAGTGTGATAAAGCATGAATTCTTGTAATATAATATCTTCTTGGGATATAATGAAAATAATATGTGGTTAGGGGGATAACCAATCATGGAAAAGAGTAGAATTATCATTGTATTCAAACCTTGAAAAAATAAATGCTTTCATTTCTCATTCATTTTATCTATGATTGAGTGAGGAGGAGTTATTTCTATATGAATTGGATCAAACACTAAAAATTCAAAAAAAAATCTATATAATAAATTGTAAAAAATTTCCATCACTGATTCAACCCCAATTTTTAATGGAGGAATCTGATCCTAAAAAGAACATCATTATGATTATGAGAATATTGGCTGTTTATTTTTCAACCATTCACCTTTATCCACCTATCATGTAATCCCTTTTATTAACATGGGGAAGTGTAATTACTTTTTTGTATTTCCTATTAATGTAGGTTCATTATGTATTTAAAATAAGTATCTTTCATTATATGGATGGCCATGTTTTATTCAGTGAGAGGTTCTGTAGAGAAAGATATGAATGTTCTTATCGACACTTATAGTGAATGAAATAGACATAATCATGTAATGGGTGTGGCCTAGAGTTAAATATCCCATCCATGCATTGACATGTCTCATGAGGAATACCTTATAAGGAAATGGTTTTTTTCACTTTCCATAATAGGATAGTGTCTTGGAACATGACATTGATCGAAGGTCATTGTTGTCATGAAATATGAATTACCTAAATATGTGATCATTATTATTTATATACATGTTTCATTAATTTTTATGTATATATAATGATCCTAGTTTCATGTTGATTATGGATTCATGTTGTGTTTATTTTCCTACCATAATTTTTATTTTAGGTTTACGCTGTGCTTTAATTAGTTATATGTTTTCATTAAATAGTTTTTGAGCACATCCCCTTATTATTTTTCATCCCAGAGGTCATGAATGATAATCTATATGTTATTGGTTTTGAAGGTAAGAACATGTGGGTGAATTTATGGGAGTTGTTGAATACGTTTTATGAATTGAATAGTTTTTTATTTAAATTTACAAAATTGCAATTAGTAGGAAAATACATGTGGTTTTTTAGTTTATTATGTGTCACTATTATTTGAACCTCTAAATAGTAAATGATCAATTATATTTTAGAGTTTCAAAAATCATTATTGTTTTTTAATGATGGATTGCATATCAAGGAGTTTACACCTCGAATTGATGACATTTTTCAATTATTGTGTCTATATGCATCAGATCTTGGTGTGGGGTCCTAGAAATTAAAATTTCTTCCTTAACAGTATCTTTATATTAGTCTCAACAAATATATTATTTATGCATCTTTATTTATTATTCACTGGTATAAGGATGTTCTCTTTTCCATAGTTCATTCTACTTTTTGCAAAATTGGTTACATACTCTAAGAAACTATTATATTTCAAATTTACGTCCATAATTTTTAATAATTTTTAAGTTAGTTTCATCTAAAAAAATTATATTATTTACCAACATAATATTATTTCTTTTTTCACAATAAACTACAAATTCCAAAAAACATATTAATCTAATCGTTTACATATATGTAAAAACAATGTTATTATTTAATTTTTGGTGAACCCACATAATAAAATACATATAATTGAATTGAATTAATAATATTATAATTTATTCTATTCTGAGACACACAAAATATATTACATATTCTATTCCCTATTCAATTATATAGAAAATAAAAAACACATAATTTATACATAACCTCTTAATCATATTTTTAGAAGTGACCTAAACAATAAAAATAAAATAAAAATAAATATTGATACATGGAAATTTCCAAAATATTTACAAAACAAATTATATATATCTTAAAATACATTTGTATTATATAATAATTCTTATTTAATTCCCTAAAATATATTCACTTCCTAAATAATCTAATATTTGAACATGGAATTCTTAATCCAATCAATCAAGTAATATTTTCACTAATAATAGTATCCTTAATACTCTACAATACATAGATGGATTCTCACTCTTCCATCCAAATATAACTATCAATGTATTAAGTTTAATCATCATTAATCATATAAATATCTGTTTAGCTTCTTAAAATTATATTACATAATATTTTCATCATAAAAAACAATAATCATTGTTCCTTTGGAATCTATATTAATTATAATAAGATGTCAAGGATAGTTCCTTAAAGTTGATTACAATTGCAACCACAAGTAAAAATATCACTTTTCCATTATTAGTGGAAGAATATTCTTCACAATCATTGTGTACTTGGATTTCACACCAACTTATAATATATTGAATTCAATTCTCATGTACTATTGGATAAAAAATAAAACACTCGTATTCAAAATCCATTTGGGTTCTTCAATCTCCACCCTTGGATTTTTTTAAATTCCCATTATAATTATATATTAAATACAATTATTTCTCTTGTTGATAACAAATGAAATGTTTTAGAATTATGTATTTTCTAAATTTCTTAAGAGGTGTGAATCCTTTATTTTATTATTATTATTTTTTATTATAAATTTTCCTAAGACTCATAGGATGCATTATTGTAGGACCTCGGGACACCCTGAGAGGGGAGGGGTGAATTAGGGTGGCAACTTTTTCTTCTTTTAGTTGTGGATCTTGTTCCCACGTTGGTAGGAACAACTTAAACCTGTATGATGGATATGATCAGTAATTAAACATTCACATGCAGAGAGATGACACAGCTATTTTTTACTTGGTTCACCACTAAGGGCTGCGTCCAAGGAGCATACGCCGACAGGTTGTCGGTCGTACCTAAATCCACTATGCTTCACTAGCTATAGATTACAATGGTTCGGGTATAGTGACTTTGTCCCAGGCTCACTGCCTTTAAAATTGTTCAGGGATAGCTCACTGCGTCCCTCGGGTCACTCTCGTTGACTCCCCCTGGCTCACTGCCATTGGTGAAGTCCCACTCAGTTTATAGACGTGAAGGTCTCTTCAATAAATGTGCATTGATGTTCTTTGTCTCCTGTTCAGCATGAGACTTTTCTTGCATCGGGGTTCAGAGTTGATGCTCTTTATAGTTCAACCTTTCTTCTTTAGTGCAATGACTGAATGCACTAGATCCCCTTGTCTTTGTTTGCCTGAATCACAATCACTTATGTTATTGCTCAATAAATGATGTTCAGCTTACTCGGCATTCGTCAGAATCAATTCACCATGTATGCATGAGATCATGAATGTATCATTTAGATTTCTTCTTCAATCTCGCTTTGCACTGAAAGTATCAGGCAATCTTTATCTCTTGTGCAGCTTCAGAAAGGCGGGCGTGCTTCAACAATATTTGTCTCTCCTTTTCAATCCCATCGCGCAAGTCTCCATCTGGCGCGCAAGTCTTAGGTGCGCAAGTATAACCTGGCGCGCAAGTGTCTCCAAAGCACCTGCGCGACTCTGCCCTCTTGAACTTCAAACCTGCGTGACTCACTTACTTCCTTGCCCAAATCACCTGGGGCACTCAACCATCAGTCGGCGCGCAACCTCTACTTGCGCGACCCAACTACCACTTGTGCGGTTCAACCACCTGTGTGACGAGAGCTCGAACAATCTCAAAGTCTTGAGCTCTGTCAGAAATGAGGAGGGGTGGTCCAGTATTTATAGGCAAACTGGACCCCCTGCGCGGCGGCGTGCAAGTCATCCATCGGCGTGCAAGTCTCGGCCCCTGCTAGGAACTTGCGCGATCAACATCCAAACTTGCGCGAACATATTGCCTTTGCCAAATTTGGATCTTCTGATCTCGAAAAACCATAGGCGCGCAAGTTATAATGCATTTTAGGCGTCAGCAAGCAACTCTCTTCCTGGCACATAATTCACCTGCGCGACCTCACCAAAACTTGCGCGACCCTTATCCCTTTGTCATATTTTGATGCTCTAATCTTCAATAACATATGGCGCGCAAGTTTCCTATCCTCCAAGAGTATGGAACGCAAGTCCCTTTGCCAAAATCACTCTTATTCATTTGTTGATTTTGAGGCCCTGAAATTTGTCAAACAATAGAAAACGGTGCCACCTTGTATCTACTCTTTTTGTACCGCCTCCAGATCATCCATTCCTCTATCGAAGTTCTTGAATCAAACATAGATCGTTGACCACAACTCTTGAACTCGACATGTCACCATTGAATTTCCTTTGTCAACAAATTTGTATGTCGTTTGTTTGCTTTTTCGAAAAGCACGATCACCTCAACATCACTTCTTCTTGGTGATCAGTATCCTTTAGCAACTCTTTTGCTTTTATCACAAACTCCACTATTGTGATATGTATTCTTTGAAGGAACAACTTTAGTACCATCATCTTCTATGACAATGTGATGTGCATGACCATTTAATAAGTCAACTCATTGGCACATTGCCTCCTTCATCAACCGTCATGATCAACTTCATGAAAACCATGTGATTCAATCCGTCAAGAAGTCTCTAACATGGTTCTCACGCAATCATGAGTAATTGCATGGTCTTCATCAAAACCCATTGTTCTCATGCAATAATGAGGAATTGAATGGTCTTCATCAAATCCCATGGTTCTTATGCAATAAGGAGGAATTGCATGGTCTTCATCCAAAAACACCATCCTGCTTTAATCATCCTTGGATGGATTACTCCTCACATTCTTCATTGTTGTAAACAATGTATCATCTTTGACACATGTTCTTTGAACTTACGATCAGCACAACAATCGTCTGAATCACTACTCCTCTACTTCATCAGAGTACTTCATGATCTCTTTCATTTTGATATTCCATTGACAACTATTGACAACAAATACAAACCTATACACAAAGTGGTTCCAGCAATCTTTCCCTTTGTATTTTGTTTTCAATACCTTATACATCTTCTGAAATGAATCTGTCAATGTCAAAATGAGAATCTTCTCAGCAAATCAACATTTCTTTTCATTTCACTTTCTCTCCCCCTTATTGACAAGAAATACAAAGCATATGGTAGGGAGGGTATCAATCCTCACTTAGGCAATGTTTCATTAATCATTTCACTCTAAGTCTACTTGAGCAAAGATCGATGTAGAAAACAAGAGGATTTGATTAAGTCAACAAGGTTGTCCGTAATCCACAAATCATGATACCAACATGAGATGATAACTCATGTATCTTGTCTTCAAGGATTTACCACTTTAATTCCAGGTAGAAGAAGATAAACTATGATAGAGAAAAACCAACCTGAAACTCATGCACTCACATCATCAAATAGATCAAAAACATTCAAGTGCAATCGGCAGGATAAGTGACCTTGGGGCACTTCCATTCTCTTTATGTCACTGATCAATTCAGTTACTCCCCCTTTGTAAAATAATATTTGATCTGAGTAACCAAGGGAGAGTGATTGAGAAATGACATACCTTCTCCATTGGCGTGTTCTTCAAGAAATTCACAGAGTAACTGCTTTTGAGTCCAGCTGGATTTGATATTGATTGAAACAGTGATTATGGAAGCTTTTTCATTCTTCTCCCCTTGTGAGCATGCTTCACCTTCAATTCCCTGCGTTATTAGCACAAATACAATACACAAATGATTACGGGAATAAGGTGGTTCCTTCTTGCTTCATCAAGAAGACTTGCTTGGTTGAGGTTCTTTTCTCAACCAAGTTCGTCTGTTCACTCTAGTCTTCATGCCTGCACATTTGAACATATGTTCTGACATCTGTTGGTGTGGCATGGCTCTGTTCACATTCTCTTCTACTTTGTGTGGAGAATTATTCTGCTTAGCAGCCATCATGAATGATACATTCTTACTCCTCTTAAGGACTGCTTCTTGCTCTGGTATTAAGGTTAGGCAACCTTTTGCAATGTGACCAGACTTCTTGCATCTCTCACATAGAACATCTTTGACACGTGTGTTTCTCTTTTTTTGCAATCTCTCCTGCACTGTGTCTTCATCATGTGAAAGTTTTCCTTTTCCTTTTTCACCAGCCTTGGCCTTCTCATCTTCAAGTTTCCTTATTCTTTTCAAATCATCTGGCCAGATGACCAATATGTCATTTGGAACTTTTGCAGCTGGTTTAGGTCTTCCACATGGGTTCATCTGAGATTCATCCCACTTAGTGTTTCTTTTGGATGAATGACCCTTCAATTTCATGGATCTAAAATCCTTGGTCTTCTCAGCTTCCCTACTTGAGATCTTCTTGGGGAAGTGTGTGTTCACAACATTCTTCTGATTTCTCCCCAAGATAGCTGATTCATTCTTTGACGGCATCAGAGGTCTTCTTTTCTTTTTGACAGTGAAAGCATGTTGATGTGGACATGTGCCTGCATTGTGACCGTTGTCGTTGCATACATCACAGATGTTATCAAGAATTCCAAATCTGTTTGTAGTAAACAGATGCATCTGGACCTGCTGATGTTGCTTCTTTTTCTCTGGCTTCCTTCTCTTTGATATAGGCATTCTCTGTGCTTTTCCATGTAAGGGATTATAAAGACAATCCAGTGCACAGTGCCCAAATCTGTTGCAGAACCAACATTGACCCACAAATCTTTTCTTCTTTGTGTCTTCTGTATTAAGTTGTTGGGCCATCTGCTAAATCTTTTGTGCTCTATTTGAGGAAACCATTTCCTCCTTTTTCTTCCCATCCACCCTAGCCATGGTGTTAGGTTTCTTCTTCTCACCTTTCCTCATCCATACTTGTTTAGAACTTTTCTTCCCACCTGCACTGATTGTAGGAGTGTATTTAGAAATATGAGTACAAGATGGTTTGGATGGTACCTTCACTTTCTCAGTTGCTTGTGATAGATCAAAGAGTGAAGTCATGATCTTCTTATCACATGTTGGAGGTATTTTGACAATAGAATCCTCCAGTGAGCATTGAGTACTAGCAGAAACTGATTCTTGATGTGGATAATCAAGAGTTGTCATAATCTTCTTATCACATGTTGGAGGAATTTCAGGTTTAGACTCCTCCAACAAATACTGAGTGCAAGCATCACTCATTTCATTCTTTTGTGAAGTCTCAATATGTGTGTTCTCAATCTTGGTCAACTGGGCTTCCAATTTTTGACCCTCAATATTGAGGACGATCTTCTGATCTTCAATTGCGATCATCTTCTCTTCACAAGTCTTCTTTAATCTTTCAACCTCATCTTCATGCATCTCAACTTTGTTTTGTAACAAAGAGTCAAGTTCCCTGAATTTAATGGAAGTTTCTTCCAAACAAAAACTTTTGACTTCATTTCTCTTCTTCAGCTCAGCTTCAAGTGCATGGATCTTTTCTTTTAAAGTCTTATTGACTTCCTCTTCTTCTTCAAAGACTTTCACCCGTTTGATGAGCTTCATAGTTTCCATAACTTTTCTTTCCAACCCCTTTTCCATATTGTCAGCTTGCCTTTCTAATCGATTGATCTCATCCTGCATATATTGGAATAGGCTACAAATAATAGCAACCCTTTATTCTGGAATATCATGCAGATATATTCTGAGTTTTTCCTGAAATCTTGAATTAGGGGTATCATCCTTTCCTCTGGATGAGTTCTGAGCCACCTGCTTGATACTTTCCAAGCCTAATGTTTCTTCATTATTGGAATGGCATGGAGAAAAAGACACTGCATCTTCTTTGGATGTGGGGGACTTCTTCATCATCTTCTTATCTTTCTTTTTCCTATTTGTCAAAGTCTTGGTGGATATAGATTTCTGCTCAGAAATGACTGCGTCATTATCAATACTACTCTTCATTGTTGACTCTAGGAAAGAAACTCAAATCCTCTTCTCAATAGAATTACTGGAGAATATCCAACATACGTTAACCTCCCTCTGATACCACTTGTAGGACCCCGGGACACCCTGAGAGGGGAGGGGTGAATCAGGGTGGCAACTTTTTCTTCTTTTAGTTGTGGATCTTGTTCCCACGTTGGTAGGAACAACTTAAACCTTTATGATGGATATGATCAACAATTAAACATTCACATGCATAGAGATGACACAGCTATTTTTTACTTGGTTCACCACTAAGGGCTACGTCCAAGGAGCATACGCCGACAGGTTGTCAGTCATACCAAAATCCACTATGCTTCACTAGCTTTAGATTACAATGGTTCGAGTACAGTCACTCTGTCCCAGGCTCACTGCCTTTACAATTGTTCAGGGATAGCTCACTACGTCCCTCGGGTCACTCCCGTTGACTCCCCCTGGCTCACTGCCATTGGTGAAGTCCCACTCAGTTTATAGACATGAAGGTATCTTCAATAAATGTGCATTGATGTTATTTGTCTCCTGTTCATCATGATACTTTGCTTGCATTAGGGTTCAGAGTTGATGTTCTTTATAGTTCAACCTTTCTTCTTTAGTGCAATGACTGAATGCACTAGATCCCCTTGTCTTCGTTTGCCTGAATCACAATCACTTATGTGATTGCTCAATAAATGATGTTCAGCTTACTCGACATTCGTCAGAATCAATTCACCATGTATGCATGAGATCATGAATGTATCATTTAGATTTCTTCTTCAATCTCGCTTTGCATTGAAAGTATCAGGCAATCTTTAGCTCTTGTGCAGCTCCAGAAAGGCGGGCGTGCTTCAACAATATTTGGCTCTCCTTTTCAATACCATCTCGCAAGTCTCCATATGGAACGCAAGTCTTAGGCGCGCAAGTATAACCTGGCGCGCAAGTGTCTCCAAAGAACCTGCGCGACTCTGCCTTCTTGAACTTCAAACCTGTGTGACTCACTTACTTCCTTGCCCAAATCACCTGGGGCGCTCAACCATCAGTCGGCACACAACCTCTACTTGCGCGACCCACCTACCACTTGCGCGGTTCAACCACCTGCGCGACGAGAGCTCAAACAATCTCAAAGTCTTGAGCTCCGTCAGAAATGAGGAGGGGTGGTCTAGTATTTATAGGCAAATTGGACCCCCTGCGCGGCGGCGTGCAAGTTATCCATCGGCGCGCAAGTCTCAGCCCCTGCTAGGAACTTTCACGATCAACATTCAAACTTGTGCGAACATCTTTCCTTTTCCAAATTTGGATCTTTTGATCTCGAAAAACCATAGGCGCGCAAGTTATAATGCATTCTAGGCGTCGGCGTGCAACTCTCTTCCCGTCACATAATTCACCTGCGCGACCTCACCAAAACTTGCGCGACCCTTATCCCTTTGTCATATTTTGATGCTCTGATCTTCAATAACATATGGCACGCAAGTTTCCTATCCTCCAAGAGTATGGCGCGCAAGTCCCTTTGCCAAAATCACTCTTATTCATTTGTTGATTTTGAGGCCCTGAAATTTGGCAAACACTAGAAAACGGCGCCACCTTGTATCTGCTCTTTTTGTACCACCTCCAGATCATCCATTCCTCTATCGAAGTTCTTGAATCAAACATAGATCGTTGACCACAACTCTTGAACTCGACATGTCACCATTGAATATCCTTTGTCAACAAATTTGTATGTTGTTTGTTTTCTTTGTCGACAAGCACGATCACCTCAACATCACTTCTTCTTGGTGATCTGTATCCTTTAGAAACTCTTTTGCTTTTATCACAAACTCCACTATTGTGATATGTATTCTTTGAAGGAACAGATTTAGTACCATCATCTTCTATGACAATGTGATGTGCATGACCATTTCATAAGTCAAATCATTGGCACATTGCCTCCTTCATCAACCGTCATGATCAACTTCATGCAAACCATGTGATTCAATCCGTCAAGAAGTCTCTAGCATGGTTCTCACGCAATCATGAGTAATTGCATGGTCTTCATCAAAACCCATTGTTCTCATGAAATAATGAGGAATTGCATGGTCTTCATCAAAGCCCATGGTTATTATGCAATAAGGAGGAATTGCATGGTCTTCATCCAAAAACACCATCCTGCTTTAATCATCCTTGGATGGATTACTCCTCACATTCTTCATTGTTGTAAACAATGTATCATCTTTGACACATGTTCTTTGAACTTACGATCAGCACAACAATCGTCTGAATCACTACTCCTCTACTTCATAGAAGTACTTCATGATCTATTTCATTTTGATATTCCATTGACAACTATTGACAACAAATACAAACCTATACACAAAGTGGTTACAAAAATTATTGAGTGTTTGGGTATTTTTCAGAGCTCAAAGATCTAGTTTTTTAGAGAAAAAGTTGAAGGCATAATGTTGGAACATTAACAGTTAAAATTTTTTATCTCAACTATGTTCCCCAGAGAAGAAGGGAAGAATAGTTTATAAATCTATTGAAAAAACCATTTTACACCCTTAAAACCACCATGTTGGGAAACATTGATAGTTAAAGCATGCGAAGTGGATTGAATGATTATTTATGTGGGTGAAGATAAGTTTCCATTTCTATTGGCACATATATGAATAGTTGGTTAAATCACGCGCTTAGAAGTGAGAAATGGTTACACATTAGATAGTCATGGTTAGTGGTTGGAACATGGTTTGTTCAACCACATATTCAAACCATATGTCGTTTAAAAATATTCAAAATTATGATTTCCTCTCATCCTTTTTAATTCATTGTCACCCAATTTTCCTCTGATTACAGTGGACCAAAAATTTGAGATCTACCATTTTATTCATCTGGGACATTGATCTCCCTCATTCATTTGATATTATAATCACTCAACATTAACCATATTGGATAGCTAGTAGTTATCCATTTATTCATCTTTTTTTTATTTCTTATTTTAATATCTCATATCAAATTCAAAATCCATGTAAGCTAATATGACATATTTATATGGTATTTTTATAATTCATTGATTTAACAATTTATTTCATATATTATAGGCCAAGACTATAATAAGATTCATCGAACAGTCTATGGTAGGTGGTTTTAAAATTTTACGTAAGAATTTATATGGTCATATTTTTTCATCAGTGTTCCTCACACTAGACTTTACACAAGTTTCACTGAAAATTTATGTAAATTCATATTAATTGTTTAAACCTATATATGAACATTCTATGATATCATTATACTAGGTTTTGGTGGATGAACTCTACTTGAACCACCCTAATGATAGGTAGAATTGTATTTTATATGGAATTATGCTTCCATAGTGACCAAAACACCTCTATGTTGTGGTTTGGATGGTTTTTCCTATTACTTGTTATTAAATATGTACATGAAATGACATAGTGTCATGAATTATAAATCATGGCCCCATTGTTTATATTAGTGATATTAATTTAATGCTAAAATGAATCGAATAATGGAAAATAGATAATAAATAGTATTAAATTTAATTTAACATGGATTTTATAACATCATGATTCACTTTTATGAGGGGAGTGATATACTACACTATTTACATAAAATTTTGAGACATTATTTTTTTATTGTTTTCTTGGTATTTATTGAAATGATGTTCATTATTATAAATTTGGAATAGTTAATTTGGATCTAAATATTATTTATTTGAAATAAAAGGACATGATGTTCCTTCATGTGTATATATCATTAGTGAACATGAAGTTCCATTGGTAACTTATAAATTAGAGTCCTTTATAACATGTAAATGGTAACTCATATAACTAGACAATGATATTATGTGAATAATAATTTTTTAAATATTAATATATAAATGAAATGGTATACATTAAATGGGGATTAAAATTAATACATAAGGATTGTTTTAATAAATAACATCTAATTGAAAATTTATAAATAGGAACCTCAAATTTGAAATAGATAAATTTTCCCTTACCAGACCATAGTATTGGGATGTAGGGAGTGCCTCTTATAAAACTAAATGATCTCCTATATCATATACACTTTCATTTATAATTAGGTAATAGGGGTTAAAAATTATATTGAAAGGATTATACCTATCTTATTTCTATATATGTGATACATTCTGTTATTGAATATCAATTTATGGTGTGTTTTTTGAATTTATAAAATTACCCCATCATGACTACATTAGTTAAAATACTAGTAGTGTGGAAGTGACCATTCTTTATAGGTTTTGGTCATGGATCCAATAGTTTTACCTGCAACATTTCCATATATATCACCTCCAAATATTCTAATTTAGGGAATTGAATCCCAATTTTACTAGTGATTCCTTTGACTACTGTCTCCAATGTATGTCACTCTATGACCTAACCTGTCAATGGAAGAGAATTATAGGGATTTCCAATAGTAGAACCCACGTTCCTTTTTTAGGGAAGGAGGTCCCCAAGATATAGATTCACCCTATAGTCTTTATTATATGTCATCATGATACATAAGACACCTCCTGGGGGTTGTGTGAAGCTCACAAAAAAATATGATTTATGGATCTGCCAAGAGGTTGTAGGATGTTTTCACACTCGCATACCAACATCGAGATATGGTCTGGATGGATTCCTAGATAATCTTTTAGGATTACTTTTATTTCATGAAACCATGATAGATGATCAGCTATGGTTCATATTCACTAATAGTTGGGAATTTTGACTTTTATGGACCCTCCAACATTCATTATTAAAGCCTAATGTTCCACACTAATTCTTATTTTTGAAAATATATCTCGGGCTATGAAATTTGAGGAATGAATCATGTATGACATCTGATCATTGGTGTACGGATTCTGGTTGATTATCATGTCTGGAATAGTCAATCATTCCCTCATAACTAAATATAATCAAATAGAGGCAGATGGTGTGGGCCATGGAGGTTTAACAACCATAGCATATAGTGCATAAACTAGCTGTAGGAAGCATCACCTAGAGATTTCACATCATGGTGTTGGTTATTAGAGTATCTGCATTGGTAGCTAGGTGTTGTTCCATTAATGTGGAAATCTAAATAAAATAAATACTATGTGCGATTAAGACCCCTTTTAGTACCGATCATGCATCTAGATGAGGTATCATTATCATTTTTGAAGGAATATTTAGTAATTTTCTAGTGTGTAAGAAACCCTGATAGATCATTCTTCATTAGAAAAATCAGTAGTTCCTTTCCAATTAAGAAGATGGAAAACTACTTGTCATGCAGACCAAGTAGGTGGATGGGGACAAATGAGTTATTCTTCTAATATACATCACTAGTATTGTGGGCCTTCTTAGGGTGGTCTGGTTATAGTTGGGGGTCAAGGATCTAGAAAAATTTATACAGAACATTAAGACTATGAAGAGAAGAGTTTCAGGACTGATACATTTTGTGGGTTGATTTTAGTGTGCTATATATTAGTGTCTACCTTATTTAATTCAAGTTCGTGACATTAATTAATATATATGGATATAATGAAAATCTTTTTCCATGTGATCAAATATTTTTTTTGTTAAATAATCCCAATACAATGTAGGGAGTGTGGTAGGATAGTGTAATCCAATTCAGAGTTTCCCCCTACAGAATGGTTGATATTGTTTCTTGTGGAACCTCTTCATCCATGAGATAAAATGATTGGATTTCATTATTGGAATAGACAGTTCAGTTCCCTATTTCATCTATATAGAGCCTTATCATTAGATGGTATCATTTTCATCACCATTGGGACCTATCTAAATTTATAATGTTGAATGCAATGTCATTTCTAGTCGATATGGACTACAATATCACAGCCTATGTGTAGTGACATCAAAAGTTGATATCATTTTTCTATGAGATAAGGCAACACATCCAACAGACTTCCCTCATATAGTGGGTAAATTTATGGATATATTCTTTAATAATTGTAATGGGATATTTCCTTTGAGATATATAGCAATTACAATTATGCTCATTCTAGGGTTATCACCTGTTTATATTCATACTTATAGAATGTATCCTACAAAGATTTAGAAAATCATGTTAAAACCTAAGGATGTAGAATATTTGGGTTTTTTCTAGCCCATTACTTAGCCATGAGGTTCACTCATACTATTAACTATGATATTGGATGCCCAATCATGTTTTTTGTGGATTATGTTTGGTCAAAAAAACTTACAATTAATAACCATTTTTAAATACCACATATAGATGAACTAGTCAACCATATATGTGGATTTAAGCTATTCATGAATTTTGATTTGAGATCAGGCTATGATATGGTCTTAGTGACAGATTCAAGAATACCCGTATAATTAATTCAAAATTATAAATGGCCCATATGAGTATTTCTTTATGCTTTTTATTCTCACAAATATACTAAATATTTTCATAGCTATAATGAATTGGGTTCTCTCCAAATATATGAATTATTTTATGGTCATATTCATGGAAAAAATCTTAGTGTATTCCCATACTCGATGTGATAATTCCATACACTTTGACATTGTATTGAGAATAAGAGAGACCATATGTTTCATGAAAATATCCCAAAATAAAACTTCTATATTGATAAATTCCACATCATGGTTGAAATTAACAAATATATTAGAGTTTTTGTTGATCCAAATAATGTAATATATGTGGTATCATGGGATCATCCCAAGAACATCATATAAATACATTTTTTTAGGATCTTATGATATTATATTAATTTTATTTACAACTTTTAATTCATTTAATCACCTCTTATGGGATTTAAAAATAGTATTAATTTTTTGTATTCTAATGCGTATTAAAATAATATTCATTAAGATGAAAGAATGGGTGAGTTCAATACAGATTTTGATTCTTCATCATTCAAAAATAATATATATAGAATTTGTGATACATCATTTATCAATCTAGGGGAACTTATATTGAATTTTGTGTGAGTCATGGATATAATATCTCATCAGTTGAGGACTCGTGATAATATCTACCCAATTCATGATCTCAATCTTGTCGTTATGGTATATACCTTATGTTATTTGTGGAATTATTTGTCAAGGGAGTGGTTTTTTGTCTACATAGATAGTAATAGTCTCAAATACAAATTTATAATGTGTAAAATATACCTTAGAAAATAAATGTTACTTTAATTCAAAATTTCCATTAATTTTCAGCTTGCTTATACACCCAGAAAAGGAAATGCAATGGAATATTATTGGATTAGGAGGATAGAAACACATGTGGTCTAAAAGTTCAGTTTTCAATAGAAACCGAAGAATCAGTTTTATGAGATGTGCTTGGAGGTGCAGAACCATAATTGGTAGCCAATATTTTAGTCATTTTCAATAACCTCATCATGTATTGATAGTGTGAAGTAAATGAATATATTTATCCCAAGGGATTAGTCCTTTAGGATAGTATATCCTACAAGGACACAGTAACTATTTGGGTCCATGATGGGGATGAGATCTTGTGATATCATGGATGTGTTAGGGTTCCTAAAGATGTGCTAGAGGAGTTAATGTGGTGATCTCATTCCGTTTAATAATTAATACACCCTTGACCTAAAAAAGATGCACCATTTCTTGTGTTACCAGTATTGGTGGCCATTAATGAAATGGGAGATCATATGTTTTGTTACATGGTTTTCCATCTATCTATAGGTGAATGAGGAACACTATTAAACAATATGAATTCTATAGACTCTACAATGTTCTATGTGTAAACTGCATGAATTCAATATGTATCTTTTGATGGGTTTTCCAAATTCAAAACAAGGTAGTGACAAAGTATGTGTGACCATTGACATGAGGATAAAGGTCAACCACTTTCAAACTAACAAAAAGTACTTTTTAGTGGGATATTTTGGAATTATTTTTTTCAATATGGTTATATACCTTCATGTTGTTACACATAATATCATATCTTGTAGATAATTCTTTTTTAAATTTCCTTTCTAGTAGGGGTTTGAAAAATCCATTATGTTTTCATGTGTTTCTGGGTACAACATATCACCTTCCATCCTACGGGTAATCTGAGCATACTATACAGATATTGGAGGACATGATCTAAGCATGTGTAATTGATTTTGGAGATTCATTGTAAAAAAAACATATATTACTGACTTATCATATAAAAATGTATCTTTTATATTACTATATAGATGGATATTTATAAGGCCCCAAATGGTAGGTTGTTCTATTCACACATATGCTGGTAAGAGTTAGGTGAGGAAGCTATACTTGTATTTCTTCTCATTCATAAGACACCATAGTATTTAAATCTTATAAGGAAGTGTATTTATATAGCTTAGTATAGGAATATGTCTTATACGTATCATCCCCACCAACCTCTAGAGATTGAGGTGGGACATTTTATATTCTTATGATAGTGCTCTAGGTTGGTTCCTATACTTTAGTGAAGGTTGGGAAATCTATATTCCCAATTCCTCATATATCTAGAGATCTTAGATATGGTCATACTAGTGACACATCAGTTAGTTATTCCTTAGGTATACAGGGGAATGAAATATATGACCCATGTATCCCATCTTTACAGTTATCATTATAACTTATCTCATTACTATTAATGTAATTATATTTTATTATTATTTGTTTCTTATTTTGAGGGGAACATGGTTAATATCCTTTATTATAAAATGAATAATGATTGTGGTAAGTCATTTACTATAGATTAGGTTCTATTTATTGACATATATGTATATGATGAGACATGGGAGAGAAAGTTGGACACACAAGCTTAGTGACTATAATTGTTGTTATATGATTCTCAACCACCATCTTAGGTCAACTCGGTGAAGGGTTTTTATGAATAAGAGGTTGTCACATATCATCTTATTGTTAAGGTTGAAATACCTAATTGTTTAATAAAAATGTTTTTTATCCTTATAAATGTTTATAATATTATATGGATGGGTTTGAGAGTGTATCAGGGTTGTTCAGATCCTTAAGAACATGTTTTTTGTGAAATATATTGAGGTCCATCGGTAGAGCATAATTAGTTATAACAATGTGGCATAACTATGAAACCCATTATATATGGGAATCAATATTTTCTAAACCATGAAATATACCCCTATAAAACATTATATCCCCCAGTATTGGCTACATAGTTAGCTAAACCATGCTATGGGTGTCACATGACCATGCGAGTTAATGAACATATCATGCAAAGGTGGTCCAAATGGTATATGAATATTTTCCTAAACAATGCATAAAGTTTTACAAGGGGTTACACTATTCATTATGGAGGAACATAGTTAAAAAAATATTATAAATCCTTGTATCCATACTTTTAACCCTTTAAAAAGTGGGAAAATTTTAGTCCTGCCCAAAACCTTTTTTAATTCACCCTTTTCCTCTTCTCCACCCATTTTATCATTGAAAACCACAAACCAGATATCTACCATTTTAATTATCCAATTCTATAATCTCCCTCTTTAGATTAAGCTTAGAATATGTCATTGATGAACATGTTGGATATCCAATAGTAAGAGCTTTATTTCAATTTCTTCTTTTCTTCATTTACCACCTCGTATCGAATTCTAAAAGTATGACACCCAATATGCCCTATTTTTAGTATATTGGTCTCTTTCTGCATTATATCCCATTTAAACCATATTATAGGCCAACAATAAATTAATATTTTTTAAAAATATAAGGTATGTGGACTCTCACTTTTCCCTAAATGATTGGATTTTTATATTAGGTCCATACTGTGCCGCATTATGGACATTGCGGGTTTTTCACTGAAAATTGATTAAAATTCACATTAATTATTTAAAAATATATATTTTCATTCTATGATACCCTTGTACTAGTTAAAGGTGTGTGAACTCAACCCAAACCCCCACATTTTTATGCTTGATTATATATAATTATCACATATGTGTCCCTATGTACCAATACACCACTAAGGTGTGTTTTCATGGCATTGTCTAGTGAGTTGATATTTAATGAGTTATTAAAATATTATAGTGTAAATGATTGTGAACCATAGACCCTTAATTTTACATATTATTTAAATCGATTAATTAATGAAATAAATATAATAATTAAAAGAGAGATATTCTTTAACATTGACGGTAATTTAACATTGACGTGTTTACATAATGTTTTTCTTTTGTGAGGGACATGACATTAACCATTTTACAATGATAATTTTGAGACATGATTCCCATATTTTTTAAATAGTATTAATTACATAATATTCCTTATTTTTAATTATTAATATTATACAAAATATTCGAAATTATATATTTTAAATCAATTTAAATTATGTTCCTTTATGTGTATATTTCATTAGGGAACCTGATATTCCATATTTTTCAATCCATGGTAATATAAATGAAATAATTTTTTTTAATTATAATTAATGGCCACGATATCCCTTATTAACAGTGCATATTAATATTAATGGATATGAAACCCATAATTGTTTGAAAATAATAAAAGTTCAGAGAAAATCATTATTACATAGAAAAAGTTTGTATTGAACAGGTGTCCATATGGAGCCCAAAACGATAATGTTTTCATTTAGTTCATTTACTATATTTTAATTTATTACAATAATACTGACTCATATATATATATATATATATATATATTCATATACTAGATATTAATAGTCACCAGTGGTAGTCACCTACTTAGTTTTAATCATGCCATGTTTGGTTTGTCGCTTGGTACCTGGATAAACGTCATGGATGTATTTAGAGAATAATGGGAACCTCATGCATTGGATGTTTAGTTATATATACTTGTATGGATTGTGGGATCAGAGGTCTGATCATGTTCTCATAGTGAAAATAGAGAAATACTTTTCCTTTGTTGTTCATTTTTATAGAATTTATTATATATACCGGATACTCTATTTCATATCATTTAACATTTTTATAGAATTATTTCATGAAGAATTGGTCTATTTGTTATTTGATATGGTTATTCTTAGGATTTATGTCCTTCTATTTCTTACTTATAGATTATTTACCACACATCATTCATCATATGTTACGTTTATACTCTTTATTCCCATATTATTCCACAAAGATGTTACTTTGATAAAATATGGTAAACTCATAACACCATACCATTACAGAAACCTGTATATAGTTGGTAGCCCTTGGAACATGGGGAGGCATGCATGAGTCATTTTGACCGACTTGGTTTGGTTACATATATTTGATCCGATTTTGGGATGTTACAAATTAATTGAAATAATTCATCATATTTAAATTATAATGATTTGAAGTATCAAAATATTCATTTATCAAATATTTATTGATAGATACTACCTATTTTATTTTAAAGAATGATTGATTTAAATTTAACATAATAATGAGTCATAACTTAACAAATAATAATTCCAAATGAGTAATGCTCGGTGGAGAATATAAGAATGATTAACTATAAAATGAATGTTGTTCATTGAATATTACATCAAAATAAACCAATGTAGTTTACTCTTTCTAGGTGTTATTCATTATATTTCATAAAAAACATAATCTTATATATATAATTTCATTAAAAGAAATCTGGTAAATGAGTGTCTCTCCCCTTTTATAGATCGAAACATTCTACCTTCTAAAATCAATTATGATTCAATAATTACAAGAGTGATATTGTATGATTATCATGAAATGAATTTAGATATGCCCATAAATTCCATATTCATATAAAATGAGCTATTATAAATTATTGTTCGTCAAATATCTCCCTCATGGGATGCACACCATAAATTTTATCCTAGTTGGCCTTCGACAAAATGAACTCTGGGCATAATCTTCTCATAACATTTGGAATTTTGTAGTTAGTCATCAAGAACACCATGAATGGAACTTCACTATGATATTAAAGTATTAAAATATTCATTTTACTTATTTAATTCATCACATTCAATTATATTCATATAAACACATCCAAAAAAATATAATTAAATTATGTGTGTCTTTAATTTTTTTAGTGGTAGAAACAATGTTGAGAATTTATTATCAAAAAAGATAATCATTTATTTTCATATAATATATTTATATAACTATTTATTATCATTCCTCCTCTTTAATTCTAGAATTTTACCTCCCTGTGCAGCATGGATTTTTTATTGAATTCACATTTCACCTTCTTTGGAACCTTTATTTTTTTAATGTCTAGTAAATCCCGGGAAAACATTTCTATATATTCATTATTTCTAAATGAATTTAATGACTCATTTACTTTATTTCTATAAATGTCACAATTTTTATTAAGAATCATGCATTTTATTGGCTTGTATAAAACATATTTGAAAAATCCACAAAACATCTCAAAATCTCCTAGTTTATCAAATTTTTACATCTTTTGATTTTATTTTATTTATTCTTATGGAATTGTTTATTTTCATTAGAACATATATTTTCTTAGGTTTTTTCTATTAATCTAGCCATTTTCGAATGACATGGATTAAATTTAATGATTAATTTGGTAGCATTAAATACATTTTTGAAATTTCCACATAATTTCTTATCATCCTTTGAGTACAACGTTTTTTTGGAAACATCCCATATTCTTCATCTTGGATGTATCCAAACCAATAATATTATTTTATTATTTTATTTACTTTCAATTTGATTATATCCTGATGGATTTATAACTGATATTCATGACTTACATTCAATGGACTATGATTTCTCCTATAATAGAAAAATCTCTTCTTTGGCGTAGCATCCTTCTCACTATTCTACGTGGGAGTATTTTTAACACACTTCTTCACATACTTATTCTCTAAGGTAGGATAAAATTTCCATATAACCTATTTATTTATATTTTATGGTCTTATCTTTTTGACAACATATGAATTAGTTTTGGTATATCTAAACCAAAAATCGGTGTTATGGTGGTGACTCTCGCTGAATGTTTTATAAATTTTTATATCATTTTTAATTTTTCTGTAGTGAATTTATTTATCATTTTATGAAATTTTTTTATCTTATATACCTTTACACTAATTGATATAGGAATTATATAATATCCATGGGTTGAAATTCTATGAAAATAATCAATTTTATTTTTCCAAAACCTCAAACATCACCAACAATGGGAAATAAATCATAATTTAGTGTCTTTAATTAAAATATAACTAACATTTGTACTTCATTGTTTTTAGTTTAAATAATTTTTGGGGAAAATTCTTTGATATCTAGTCTTTTTTAACATGATTAGATCAACCCTTTAAATTTTTATGTATTTATTAGCATTGTTTACCCTTACTTTTCCAATTTTTTAATAATAAAATGTACTAATATGTAAAACAACAATAGTATATAACAAATTTCATGTTGAATGGATTTCATTTTTCCATTACCAAGTGGATTGATCATTGGATAATATTAAACCATTTTTCAACAAATATAATTTTTTTCGAAGTAATAAACTTATCCAAGACATTTATTTGATTATATTTCTACCAAATAAGAAGGGAATATTTACCATATCATGACTCTAAATTTCTTAGTTTCAAATCTATCTCATAGAAAAAATTATTGACAGAAATATACTCATCATAAAATGAATTAAATATATATTTTAATTATCTTTTTATAGTTTGAATATCTTATTCATGAGACATTCAACATTATGGAAATGAATTTTCAAGATCGTTATTTATTTCATCTTTATTCTCTAACTGTGAATCCTTGACACTGACAAGAGATTTATAAGTTTCGTAAAATTCTTGGATCTCCTATTCTTAAAATATAGTAATATTATATTTCTCATTAATGATAAATTTCATGTAATATTTATATATGGAGAATTTTTATTTACTCATAATCAATGATTTTTCTTTGGATTTAACTTCCTTGATGTCAAATATTTAATTTTACAACTATGATACTAATTTGTTTCATAGATTTTATATCGACAAATATCCATGTAATAAATAATGTATATCATGGAATAAATCAAATATATGAGTGAAAATATCATAGGTAACTTTATTCAATAAATCATTAACCACATTGTATTGTTTTTCAATATATTCAACATATCCATCCTCTTTATTAATTGACGAGGATTCTTTATGAGAATAAATCACAATAGGACTAACAAAGGAATAAAAATTTCACTACATTAAATTAGTGGTGTAATTAATTTCTTCACATAGCTCTTAAAAATTGACATTTACACATACCAGTGCCTATATCTAAATGTTTTCGTTGAGAAATATATGTTGAAACTATGAGATATGGGAATATTATTTTACATATGAGGTAATTGAGAAACTTATTAAAATATTAACATCATAAATTTCTAGTAATAATTATTAAGAATGAAACTATTGATAATTATAGGATTCCAGGATTAGTTATAATACCACTTGTTATACCCCAGAATTATTTTTCAGTAATATGAGATAGGTGAATCATTTTCACCAACTTACTGAATTTCATATCCCTTTTAATTCTCCTCAAAATATTTGAACATTGAAAATAGTTATTAAGAATATATATATATATATATATATATATATATATATATATATATATATATATATATATATATATGATTTCCCTTAACTCTCATCCCGAAATTAAATGTGTTAAATAAAAAGTAGATAGTAGTATAGGGGTTTTGATAAGGATCAATGCAAATGTGGAAATATACTCCTTATAATTTTCATGTTTATTTTGATGATATTATTTTCACTATATTATGAAATTTAATACAAAAGTTTATCTCTCAAATTTCATTTGTTATCATTCAATAGATTATTTTTATGTTCCCCTAACATTACAGATTATTTTATTCGATACATTATACATGCTCTAAACACTATGCAATGGGTTATCCAAATTGTTAATAAAAAATATAAATAATTTTATCTAAATGTCACTACATCAAATGATAAGATTATATTACTCATTGAGATTCATTGGTGGCTATGATATAATCCAAAATAAAAACATGTATTTCAGTCTCCAATTCATTTATTGATAAATCTTTTAAATATATGGCCATCATTAATTTCATTAAATTATTTGTTATTACTTCCAATTTATTGTAGGAAAATTATTTATGTTGGATTTGAAGTATTTTTATTACTGAATTATGGGGAAATGTGATATTTTTTTCTAAAAAATATTATCTGTAATGTTCACATAGTATATTGGTTTTTATAACAATCTATATATTGTGTCTAGAGAAGGAATATTGTAAAATTACCATTCATTGGGAGGCATGCCATTGAGTTTTATCTATTAATGATTCTTTCATTATGTATTATTTAGTGTTAGGTATAGAATTTTAAAATTCATAGTTGGATGATATATAAGATATATCTATAAGGGTCGAAAAAAATTATTCCTAGACTTGGATAAAGGATAGCTACTTAAGGTAACAGTAATAGGATCTAGGAATGTTATGGGGAATTGTGTTATAAAAGAGAAAAAATAAACAGAACTCTAGATTTTTCAGGAGGAGGGAAGAGGTCCTAGAGATGGGTGGAACCAAGATTATTTTATAACTATCCATGAAAAAACTAAATATTATAAACTGTAAACTAGGTGAATGGGAAACTTTTGGGTTAATATTAACATAAACAAAATTTAATAAAATAACGCATTCATGTTCAGATGAAATGATTTAATTTGGAATCATATTCATTAATCTAGGGATACATGTAGAAAAAGAATCTCATAAATTCTTATAAAAAATACATTCTTGTTTTGGTTCAAGAGTAAATTTAATTACAATATGGGATTTTATGGCTTCAAATAGATAGTTATACAGCTATGGAGAATAATGAATCATATCACAGGTAAATTTTAAATCACAATGGTGGTCTATAAGACATGGAAATTATGGTAGAATATGAATGATGAAACTATATAAAATGATGGGAAATAATCAGATAATAATCTTTAAAGGTTGCGTTTCGGAAGAATTGGATATTCTTTATCTATGATATTACTTGGTATTGAGAAGCTACTATGTGGTCACGAGAGAGAGTGAACATTGAACATCAATTTAGGATACTATTTCTCCATGGAGGAATTAATATTTTTAGATGTAATTAATGTGTTATTATATATAAATAGGAAAATTATCTTAGTTTTTTTGGTGGTTTTCTATCATCGTGTCATCCTACGGTAAGAATGATGATTAATGAGACTAATTACAGGTGGTCTGTTGTATTTTTACAACACCTTAATAAGATAATTGGTTTATAATTGAAGTGTGGTATCCTTCATTACATACTGGAGTAGAGTGGATTGGTTTTGGCAAGATATGTTGGTTCTAAGGGCTCCCTGTCATGGAACTATCTCTAAATCATAGCCTAGTTTGATGAAGAGTATGGTGATTTCAAATAAAAGCTAATATTTGTATATGGAAGGGATTTTCTCTTGAGATACAACATGATATGTTTTTTTGGGTTTTTTCATATATGTGTTTCGCTATATTTTTATATCCTAAGATGGATTATCCTATTGCGATTTCACCTAGAGAAACAGAATATAAAAATGATATTTTTAAAAACAAATAAAGGGTTTTTTTGGTGGTTTGGGTAATTCCATGATAATTCTATATTGAGATATTTAGTAAATGTGAATTCTTATCATTTAAATATATCATTAGTTTATTGATGATGAAATTTTTATTTTTATTTTAATTAATCATTACCATATTTTCCCATCCATAATCAAAAAAATAAAATCGTGATGAATCATAAATAGTATACATTGGACTCTATAAGGATCAATACATAAGTGAATGATAACATTAGATAAATAACATAATTTATCACTTGTGTAACACCGTAATATTTTATGGTATAATGATTTTAAATTTGACATCTTTAATAGATTTGGATTCATGCAACAACCATCCTAAAAGTACTATGTTATACTAATAAATTTTAACCTGATCATTTGAATTGTAATGTGACCATTGGGAATAGTAATCTCGTTATTAGAATAATAACATCACCCATAAATTATAAATTAAATGTAGATATGAAAATATGATATATTTATATCATGGAATTCATAAATAAATGTTTTAAAAAATTCATTAATTAACTATTTGTATTTTTCTAAAATGTAAATTTTTAGTTACAGATTTATAATTAACATAATGATTTAAAAGAAAATTTATATTCAAAAAATAGATTCACAAATTATTGTATTTCTATAATATAATTATAAGATTATTTTATAAGTCAGTAATTATTTTTCCTGTGCTTCCTAAAATTAGTTATAGTATTAAAATAAGTTTATTAATAAATGAACATTTTAATAAAATAATTAAATTTATCAAAATGATAAAATTATCTAAGGGTTATTTGTTAGTAATATATTGAAATACTTTAATTTTCTTATAAATAGTAAAAAATAAAACTTTCACATTACCAATGTATCACAAATAACATAATCCATGTTTTAATAAAGTTATAATCATTTATATAATGTTATCATTTACAATGGTATATTTATATTCATAAATGGATCATTAATAATTAATAAATTATATTTCCAATCATAAAAAGAAATTTCCAAAAAACTAAAGTCAAAAGTGGTTCCAAAAAATAACAATATTTTATTTTTCCACATTCCTTTTAATAACATAATAATGTATTAAACTCATTATATTATATTAATATTTTATTTGTGTTGTAAAAAATAACTATAAAATGTTTTTTCATTGATATATTATTTTTTTCAATATCTTATTTTCAAAATATTCATCCCTTCATGCATAAATAACCCCTCTCCCTTCCATTGGAAAACCACTCCACCCATCGATTAAAAAGAACAATATATTCCAAAATATTCTCCCATAATAATATTAGAACCCATGGGGATTTTATAGTGAAATAAAACTCTAATCACTATGTAGTTATAGTGTTATATGAGGGGAGTTATACTGAGGATTATGTTTGTTCTGATCCACATCTCTGTATTTTTAATTATTATTCTTCTTCTATATATTTTTACACCTAACCATTCACATCAAATCATTAAAGGGAATAATTAGAAATTAATTTGATATTATATTAATTTATATAACCTATTTAATGTATTAAACTACTATATATTTATTATTTCAAGGCTTATTTTTCCCAGTCTTTAAACAATTTCTCGGCTGAGGTCGGTTAACTACTTATGGAGACATTTCCATGTAACCACTTATAACCCTGATAAAGTGTGTATATTATAAACTAAGTAAATATTTAATTATATTATTTATATTATTCTGTTATAAATTATACTAATTTATATATTATATCAAATAAAATAAAGAAATTGTTTCATTAATGGAATTTTTTAAGTAAAACATGATTTCAAAATACATAAAATTCATCAACAGAAACTAAGAAATATAATCCACTGATTATAATTTATAAATAATTATATAATTTAATAAAATTAACTTTGGGGTAAATTTTTTATAGAATATATATTTATTATTCTGGATTCTCAAACATGGAAAAAATTAAGTGGTTATTATGGTTAGTGTTTTTCATCCAACATTCAAATATATGAGATATTACATATTCAACACTTATTGATTATGTGTGGTTTATATATAAATATATATTATGTAAAATATCATTACTCACTTTATTTTCATGGTATTAATTTTTCTATTTGATAAACATTATTTTTATGGGGCATTCGGTATGACTGTTTGCAAAGTACAATGTGGATTATCGAACCCAACTATCTTTTATTGGGTTATAACTATTCGACATTAAATGTCATTGTATATGTTCTTTTAATATTCCTAAAACATAATTTAATTTTTATTAAATTTTATTTTTGTGGATATACATGTTTCAAATATGATTTAATGACTAATACAATGAATTATACAAAAAAATTATTCTTTCCAATGTAAAAAATCGTATTTAACTGAAAAAATATTCTATGATTTTATGATAGTATCCTCATTTATGTCAACTCCATGTATTTAATATTATTCTATATTATGATACCATATACCATATTTTATTGAAATTATTATTAACATTTTAACTAGGTATGTATTATCTAGATACCATTATCCATATTACACTAGATAGTTCATGACTATGGTTACTGATTGGGTAAATTAATTTCATTTCATATGCCTATTTCAATATGACTATATATGATCATTATGATTGAACCCTTTCATATGAGTAATGTAATGGGCATAGTAAATATTAGGTGTGTACCACTATAGACCTTCAATATATCGGTAGGCCTCATGGTAAAAACTAGACAGAGTTTTGGTCGAGGCCTTACCCATTTAGGTAAATTTGTGGGCTACATATTTGATGGTTTTTTTGTGATGTCCCAGATTATGAATTCCACATTCTAATAATTTTTATTGATAATCCATTTGATTATTCCACTTGTTTAATATCCATGGTTATATTCCATTCTCACACTATTATTTATATTAAAATATTTGACTAGCCTTTATTCCTGTCATATTATGCTCCAGATAATGTTTTACTAGATTGTGATGTTACTTATTTTACTAATTCATTTTTTATGTCTATTTATGTCATCTATTGTTGTATTCATACCCTTAACAAGAATCTAGGCTCACCCCCTTTATAATTTTTTATTTTTCTCCAGGATTCCTTAATGATTGAAATGTATAGAAAGTCTTTGAGAATATGGATGTTTCTAATATTGTTTCTTTGTTTAATTTCATTTCAGTTTTTAATTTAGAACATATGTAATTATATATTTTTACAAATATATTATACTATTCATTACTTTGGTATGTGATCACATGAACTTAGTACCAATGTAATAAGTTACGGCACAGTCATTGGGCTACTGGGGTTGGGGTCTTTATAGTTTGTATTAGAGAGACTTTTGTAGAAAACATAGGAAATAGATTTAGAAAATAATTTATCAGAGAATATAAACCTAAGATAGGATTTGTGGATAAATATATATGAACATCCTAAATACACCATGTTTACAATATTATCTATGAATATGTGTTTCAATTTTTGTTAAGTATTTCACTCATTTTTTGATTTTACATTATTTTTTATAATGATATTCTCTAATGTAGTGTATGTAATTATTTAGAAATAGAACCTCGTATAAGGTATGTGAACATCACTAATCAACGTGATCTAAAGAGTAAAAATGATTATATATTTTTTGGTGTTATGAAAATATTTAGAAGGAAAAAATTCTTCAAAAAACTATCATTATATGAGGATATAACATAATGTGATAAAAATACAAATAAAGAAATCTCTATGTATTATAGCATTTGAGGGAATCACCAAAACAATAGTATATTAAGAAAAATTTTAGTTAAAGTAAAAAAAGAGAAATAATCATTTTCTCACATGTGATAATTATGGAATGAAACACCCTAGTACTTTCTTAAAATGAATGAGAGTTTTCTAAAAGTGTGTATAGAAAGTCCACCATTATTGTGAAATCATGGGTAAGAAAAACATTGGAAATGTATAATATTTCATCTACAAGGAGATGTGACACTACAAAAATAAATGTCTTAATCATCAATGAAATATACATCTAAAAATGATAATTGATCATGATCAAGATTATGATACTACAACATATGAATAAAAATGATTAACATGCATGTGTTTGGTTTGATGAAATATTTTATTTGGGTATTTTTTCAATAACACTTTGGTTATAAGAAGCATGAGATATATAAGTATTGTAATAATGTTCATCTTTTTTATGTAATTGGAACCATGAATTTATTTCATTATGGGTTTAGGGTGATCATAGTATTCATTTATTTGGTATGTGAAAATAAAAGTTACATTATGCTGCTTGGGGAAAAATAATTTTTATGTTGATTTTGGGTACATAGTGATCTTACTATTAAATTTTTGGATATTTAATTTGGAAAATTTTATTTTGAATAATTATTAATGTATCTATTTATGGAATGGAATAATTTTTTCTTTTGATAAAAAATAATTTATCATAGACGATAATATATTTTAAACATTTTTATTTTTATAAACACCTAAAGGAAAAAATTAATGACATATAGATCATTTGATAAACATTCTTCAGGCATAAAAACACATTTTAATATCAATCGTTTTGTTTATGAAATAAATGTATATGGATAAAATAACAATATAATAATCATATTACACATATGAAATGGAATGAAATAAATTAAGTTTATTTTCGTACATGCCTATAAATATATTAAAAGATTCTCTCCACTCTTAAAAAAATTGTTTAAATAAAAACATTAACCATTTAAATTTTTTAATTATCAATTAATGGCCTTTTAGAATATCACAAATTTACAGTTTTGTAATAGTTAAATTTATAAAGACAATGTTCACTATCACTCTCTATTAGAGCATGCTAGTTATATTTTTCTTTCATGGCCATACCTTTACATTATTCTAATTTTATCTTATTAAAATTCTTGATTTTATGTTGGTCTATTCATTTACATTCCCTTATTATTAATAGAATTATTTATTAACCCTATTTATGATGTGGGTTTCCCCCAAATGAATTTCAAAGTACCAAACATTGATTTGTGAAGTACAATTTAAAATTGTGATCACGTAATTTAATAATAGAGTGGATAATGTAGATCCCCATTATTTTATATTAAATCTCATTTAAATTGAACATCTTTAATAGATTGTGTTTCATGCAACTGTAAGATTAAATAACTTGTTTTTTACTATTAAATATTAACATGGATGTTAGATAGTAAAGTGACCATTTGGATTTTTTATCTATACACTATAATAATAACCTCCCCTATGAAAATATAAATTTTATTTACATATGAAAATATGATTTATTTATACCCTAGAATAAGTAAATAAATGTTTTAGAAAATTGATAAATCAATTATTGGTAATTTTTTGGAAACGCAAATGTTTATTTATAAATTTATAGTTAAAAAACTATCTAGAATAAAATTTATATTCATAAAATAGATTCATAAATTTTTATTTTTCTGTATTATAGTTAAAAAATAATTTTTTGAGACTATAATTTATTTTTCAATCTATCATTATATTGGTTATAATATTAAAATTGGTATTTTTCGAATAAATGCTGATTTTAATTTAAAAAATTTAAATTTATCATTTTTGAAACTTATTTCCATAAAATCTTATTAATTTTTTAAATAATCATGTTTAAATTATCCAAGGGATAATTTTTGGTAATTTCTTGAAATACTTCAATTTTATGGTGAATATTAAAAATATAGTTTTTCACATAACAGGTGTAACTCAAATTATATAATTCATGATTTAACAATGACATAATCCATTATAGCACATCTATTTAGACCATAAATATATTTAATTTCATAAATGGGTTATTAAAATATACTATACTCAATTTTCAACCCTAAATGATCATTCAAAAAGCTAAAGTAAAAAAGTAATTCCTTAAAATAACATTATTTCTTTTCCTCCACTCTCTTTTTTAATGAACAAATGATTTAGAATTGTATAGTGGTTTTAAAGTATTAAAATCCTTATATTATATTATTATATTATTTATATTGTCAAAAAATAAATTATTACATATTTTACCTATTCAATATTATTCTATTCAATATTTAATTCAAAAAATACACCCCATCAATTGTAAATAATCCAGCCCCCATACCTCGAAAAATGATGCCACCCAACCATTTGAAATCTAAATATCTTCCACAATAATACCAATTATTCATCTTAGTGCCCATATGATCGTTATTCAAAAATAAAACGCCAATAACCATGGAGTTATAATGTTGTATTAGAGAACCTACACTGAGGATTAAGTATGTTCTGATCCAACTCTCCCTCTTTTTAATTATTAATCATCTTCCCTTTATTTTTCCACCATGAATTTCATAACAAAAAAATAAAGGGATAAATAATTCATTAATTTAACTCTATATTAATGATTTTAACCTACTATATGTATCATATTACTACTATATATATATATAATTTTAACACTACTTCTTCCTGATCTTCTGACAATGTCCCAACAAATGTCGGTTACCAACTAACGGAGACATTTCCATGTCAACACATATAACCATTATAATTGTTTTATATTAAAATCTATTTAAAAATGTAATTATGTGAACTATATTCTTATGTAATTATTTATACTAATGTATACATTACATTTAATAAAAAATAGAAATCATTGAAAAATGGGAAATATTTATATGAAACTAGATATCAAAATGCTTCAATTTCATCTACCAAAATTAAGAAATGTAATTGAATGATTATGATTTTTAAATATTTATATTAAGGAATATAAATAAATTTTGGATCATTTTTTATAAATATATGTTTATTATTTAGGATTCAGAACACAAACAAATTTAGCAGGAATTAAGGTAAGAGTTTTCTCATCACACTTTAATTTTTGTGATATATTCATTTTTCACCACTTATTCTATGTGTGTGGTATATGTATAATTCTATTTTTGGTATCATATTATGAATCCTCTTATTATCATGGTATTCAATGTTTCATTTGATAATTATTACTTTTATGTGGCATACGGTTCAACATTTTTCAAAGTGGTAAGTGGATTCATGAACCCAACTCTCATTCATTTTGTTATACCTATTTCAAGCCATATTTCAGGGTGGATGTTCATATAATATTCTTAAATCATAATTTAATATTTCATTTGATTTCAGTTATGTGATATATATGTTTCCAAAATGATTATATGAAAAATACAATCAATTTTATAGAATAAATCTTCTTTCAAATGAAGAAAATGGCATTACTCACTAGAAGTGGTTAATGACATTTTAAGAGTATAATAATTTATTTAAACACCCTATGTTTAATATTTTACTCTCTTATAATACCATCTACCACATTTTATTAATGGTTGAAATCTTTTTTAATCGGTATGTACTATATTGACACCATTCATTATATTACTCTTCATAGTATATGATTTTATTTATTGATAAGAGAAATTATTTACATTTCATATACTAGTGTCGATATGAATTTATAGATTATTATTATTTAAAAAATTAATATGAGTAATGAATTGGAATTATTAAGTGTCGGGTGGTCCCTGTTAGAGCCCCTTGATGCATCAGTAGGTCTTATGAGACAATCTAGACCTGGTTTTTGTCGAGGTCGTAGCAGCTTATGTATACTTATAGGATGAGGCTTTGATGATATGTTTATGATATCCACCATTATGAATTCCCTCATTGTAATATTATTTATTTATAATATATATTATTATTATACTAGTAGAATATTCATTTTCATGTTTCATTATAATATGATTATTTATATGGAATTATTTGACTAGCTTTTATTCCTTCCATATTATACTCAAGATTAGTTATAAATTTCTTATATTGTTATTTATATAACCATTACTTATAGTTATGTTTATTTAGGATAGATTATATTGTATTATTACCGTCAATGATAATCTATCTTACCCCTTTCATATGTTTTATTTTTCCCCAAGAAGCAAAGATGTATATTATTACTCACATGAATGGATAATCTTAGAGAATATGTATATTTCTAATGGAGTTTCTCTATTGAAATTCCCTTCAAGTTGTTATGTAAAACTTATGTTTTTTTCTATTTTTACTAATATATTAAACTGTTCAATCCTTTGGGATTCCATTTTTATACTTAGAACCAATGTAATAAAGTATGGCATCTGCTACGGGCCACTAGGTTTTAGTCTTTACAAAATGGAGCTTCTTAGATATGATTTTTTGATCTCATTTGTTTTTTATTGTATAATAGGGGAATTTATATATTGGTTGGTTCATTAAATCATAATATAATATCTACTTTTTAACATTATATTTTTCTTTATTACAAGTAGAATTACCCCTATCATGGTGAATGGTTCAGCAATGACTAATGAACAGCAAAATATATGCAGCTAGACATGCAGAGGATGCCAATTTTAATGAAAGATGATACATAAGTTATGCTTTAAATTTATCCTCACTAGTGACTTTTTCTTATTAATCTTTACTACAGTGTAATTATATAATACTAAATCCTTTAGTTTTTTATAGAAGGTGAGGGTGATTATATTGGATGAATCCCTATGTTGTAAAGGGGAGTGTGAGAGACATAACTAACCTTAACCTTTAAATTCACATACAAGATAGAACATAATACATATAATTCTAATTATATTACTTAGACCATGATAGATGAATGAACATTTGTATAATTAGTCATTTCTAGACCACATGGACTGATTAACTTAAGAAAACATATGTTGGTTTATTTGGTTAATAACATGAGTAGGGATTAACATTTTTTAATATAAAAAATAATTAATGGGAATTGATTCATATATCAAATTTAACCTCATTAGAATTTATTTTATTAAACCTCCAGAATATTTTAGTCTAGTTTTGTTTATTTTAGTATCATATTCTGTAATATATTATGATAATTTGAAATTTGGTTTGGAAGTTATAATTGGGATTCGTAGATACATGTTAGATTGAAACCACGCTTTATATATACTTTTCATTTAGGTTTTTTATTGGTTAAATAAAAATATAATTTCTAAATTTTATTCATCATGTGGAATTAAAATTTCCTCACTTCAAATATAGTTTAAATCATTGTCGTTGATTACTAATGAATACATGTAATAATAAATAAGATGATTGAATAAATCAAGTATTCCCTCATGTCATTTCCATTTATAAATTTTAGAATATATAATTTTTATTTCTTTTTATAGGAATATGAATTTTTTTCATATTTTAAATATACATTCCCAAAAATAGATAAAAAAAGTAATAACTACATAGTCAAAAAAATATTATACTAAAAATAAAAACTGCACATCAATGTTAGGGTCCACATTCTTATTATAGTAGAACTTGTTTTCTACATCCTAAGAATCAAAGAATAATTAATCATATGAATGGAAAAACTATTAAATTAAGGATATCAAAATTTTGTAATATGGAAAACGGTGTCAGTTCAATCAAAATAGTATCATAAAGATGGAGGATTCCATTTTTCATTAATTAACACATTGTTCTTTACTATTTATATTGGTTTGTTTATTTTTTGGTTAGGAAATTAATTTTTTTTTGTTTTTGAATAAGTTTTGTTGATTTGGGTAATTATTATAAAATTTCAAAAATTTGGCCAAAAACTAGAATTTCAAATTTTCACATGGTTTATAGGATTTTTATATAATTTTTCGTATTGTATCTAGTGTAGGAATATTGTAAAATTCCAATACAGTGGTATTCACATATAGTATTTTTCACTTCATGGGGTTGATACATAATATATTATTTGGAGTTAGGGATGGAATTTAGTAATACCTTTGGTGGAATATACATATGATATAATTTAGAAGGTATTAAAAAATTTAATTCATCACTAACATAACATGGCATGGAAAAAAAATTTCCTTCACTTCATTTTATAAGTAGAGAATCTGGGTATATCCATAGGAAAAAATTGATGGAGGAGTAGATGCATGTAACTAAGATAATGTCAGTTGTCCAAGTGATGGAATTTTGAGTGAAATGACACTCAAAAATAATGAATTTAATGGAAAGTGAAAGTAACACAAGAGGAATTATAAAAGGGAAGGAAGATGTAGAAAAATTTATTGGGGTTTTGATTTCAACGAGGGTAAATTATAAAAAATATTCATGGCTTTAGTAAATTATTTTTGAAATTACATTATCATAAAATTCTATTTTACAAAAAAATTATTTTTCCAATAATGAGTGGATTCATTATTATGGACATAACCTCCTAGTCATGTGATTAATCTTTTAAAAAATGTATTTTCAATAGAACCCAATGAAAGTGGAAGAATAATATCCTAATGGTCAGGTTATTGCATAATTTAATTTATTCTGCCTTCCCCCATTATTCCATTCATGGTCTAAAAACACAGATTTTATAATATATGAATTAAAATCATTAATGGAATTATAAAATAGAAATTTGAAAAATAGTAATCATTCAATAATTTTGCATACAACACACCGAAAATCAAATTACAACTTGAATGAAAAAACATTTACCCAATCATCACCTAGGTAAAGTCATAAGGATCAAGTGGAAACTCTTTCCTTACAATGGATATAAGAGGAAAACTAGGGGAAATGAGTGAAAATGAAGAAAATGAAAGAATACATGAAAGTTGAAAAATTATTTTATTTGATGGGATGAAGATGGTATAGTGGGAGAACCTCCACTATAGAATCGTCACATATTTTAGAGTAATGTGTCTATATTAATAGAAAAATAAATTAGAATTTATGTAATAAGGTTAACTCATCATTCCCTTGTTTTCTCCATTCACAGCGGAATACGTTTTTCTCCAATTGAATTATTGTGTAGTAGAAATTGGTAGGTGATGGTATATGGTGTGTAGAATATATTTACATGGAAATATATTGAAAATTATCTTCTAATAGTATCTAAATTGGGCATATATAGCCTTATTGATCATATAAATAGATGTGAATTCTAATATATAACATGGGTGTGTACTATAGATCATCAGGTTTTTTATTTTTAGAATGTACATGATGTGTGCATTTTTATTACACACAATACATTTAATATCATTACTATAAATCATCCCTGAAGTGTGCATTCAACTATGAAGTCCTAGAAATTTTCTATAAACAACAAAATAAATAATTTAAAACATTTATGAATATACATATTGAAACATAAAAAATTTTATTCAATAAAACTCAAAAAAATTGTTTTCAAGATTTTGGCACATAGAACTCTCACACACATAAAAAGTTTCTAGCACTTATGAAAAATATGAACTTCATAGTTAAATATTATATACACTATTAGGAGAATAATTCCATTAATTATTATTATAAACATATAATCATAATAAAATTTAATAATAAAAAACCTTATTCTATTTCAATGTATTCTAATTCTTTATCATATATAATTCTATTTAATAAATTTTCTCTATTTTATTCACATTTTACATATTTTAATAAATACGCATTCTATTTATCATATACCTCACCTATAAAAGAAATCAATCTTCACTCAAGATCATTTTATTAGAGTCATTCTAAAAATCATGTTTATGAACACTATATATGATATTTATTCTAATCTAAATCACCAAATAGAAATTGAACCACCCACATAATGAGGACATTCATTTTTGTTTTGATAAATATGAGGATAATTATGGGTAGGTAATGATATAAAAAATAAACACCATAGGTCTAAGAAATAATTCAAAATTATTTATTTATAATTATTTACATTCAATATAATTCTCTATAGAAATCACCTTTGCTTATGATTCCTCATGAAGATAAAATATCCACTTTTTCATTTTTTTTAGACAGATCCGTTAACCATTATTGATTGCTACGAAAGAATTTGTTCCTCCATTCACATGAATAATTTTTTTATAATTATATAACAATTATGACCCATATTTTTCATAATTAATGATGGTATTTGAATCATATCGCAAATTATAAAGTGGTTCATTCCCATCACTCACTTAAAAGAAATATTGCATTATAGTACCACGAATCCCAAAACACCCTTATTAATGATAAAATTAAAAAACAATCAATAATATCAATTAATTATGGTAATAAGGGTAGGTATACATGTAATGTGTATTCCTATCAAGTAAATTATTTTTTTTAATTGGATTTAATAAATATTAAATGTAGGGTCTGTCTCAAGATCAAATTGTCTTAAAAATAGATTAATTGAAAGCCTCTAACAATTTAATGATATTCAAAATCATCATGTATTAAAAAAATAACATGAATATTATATATGTTTTTAATATATTAATAATCTCTCATGAATTGTAATATAATATCTAATATTTCAAAAGGATTACATTACCTTATGGGAATGCGAATAAAAATAAACAAGTTATCCATGTCATGTATTTAATAAACATAATAAGTTTACTCCATGAAATTTTCCATTAATTAAAATAAAAAAATGAATTTATAAATAAATTTAAATTATTATAAAATAAAAATATTTATATAACTCTAAAATTTTCACCTTTGTAGTCATTATTTATACTAATAATTAAATAAAAAATACCACATTCTAAAATTTTGTTTATAATTATTGTTGTATGCCTTATCATGCAAAAGGGTAAATGACCTATAATGTGAGATTATAAGTAATTTTAGAATTAAATCAATATTATCATTTATAATTATCTATTTTTGGAATTAAATTTCATCACAGGTTTATAAATGTATTTATATTATGTTTCATTTTAAAAAGGGTATAGTTTTATTTTGCTTAGTTGTTTATTCATCAATTACATGAATTGTTTAGAAAGTAAATTTAATGATATAAAAAATTATTATTTTAGAAAAGTTTCATTATTTTTTGAATAAAAATATTTAATATTTATTAAGGTGGATATTTGGAGTTTTTTTTTTTTGAAATGATTGATTTTGGAATCAATAGTGAGTATTGTCAAAAATTTTCCAAACTGTAATTTTTCTTTAAATCAAGAGATTTAAAAGTACAAATATATTATATATTTTACATTAAATAAAAATAATATAAATTTTATTAAAAATAATCTAAATAATTATATTAGAATAAATATTATATATTAATTTGGTAAAAATTCATTTTTATGGTTTGAAGGATATTTTCTAAAAACATTATTCATTGTGTTTTGTAGACATATATAAAATTTAATGTATAACCATTCTACAAATAAAATATTGAAAAATGGATTTCATATTTGAGAATATGTGGCCTTAATTTATTAATGATATTGATTTCATTTTTGGGAATTATAAATAGTTACCATGTGTGAAATGTGTAATAATAGTAAAGGAAAAATTTGATCAATTAATGTAAACACAATATGATATAGAAAAAATTATTAATATTTATTATTAGATGATATGAATTTTTCTCAAATAAAATTTTATTCAATATTGGATAGTTTTTTATCCACTTTCCCATGATTTAGACATTGTAATATTTAAATTATTAAGAAAATTACAATTTTGGAACTCCCCTTACATATAAAATGACACCTCATCTCTTCTTTAGTCAAACATTTTGAACACTCTAGTTCATCCAATTTCATCCCAAATATATCAACAACATCCCTCCCCAATTCATTGTGGTTTTTTTTAAATACTAGTCCAATAATGAGCATGGTGTAATACAAAAAATGATATCTAAGGATAATGTTCAAGTCCAAAACCTGAATATTTTATGTTTATTAATTCTTCTTCTACCTTCAAATATTATTCAATTATGTTGAAATAATAAAATATATATCTTCAATATACTCAAATATTATAAATATAATGGAATAACATTTTTTATCTCTTATTACATGCTATAGGAAATGAAAACATCACTCGATCTTATATTTGGACTACCGCCTCTATGAATTTATGTGTATCCCTTTCAATACTAGATCATATTGATAAAAAAATGATGTAAAAAATGAATATATATATATATATCATTTATTCAACTTTATTTCTTATCATTATTTATAAAACAATAATTTCACTTTTTCATATACAGGGACTCCCACCACTATTAAGCAGTGTGATATTGTTTTCACAATCACTTTACATAGATAGTTATAAGGATATAAATAATGAATAATTATGAAATTAAAAAAATATTATTTTTTAAAATTGAAATATTAACTAATTTATTCCATTTCCACTTGGTAGAAAAATAAATATATTATTCAACTATACGTACAGATTATCATCTTCCCAGAATGACGGGCTTCGTTTTTCCCTGACCTCTTTACATAGTGTGGTTCAAAATTTCATATAATTTATAAATATAATAAATAAATAATATTTATTATTCATGATGAAATTTGACCACAAAACAATTTAATAATGTTGATTTGTGTTTATTAACTTAATGACCCCAAAACATACAATGTAATCTTAAATATTTTAGTAAATAAATATTTCCAGGTAGAAAATTAAAAAAAATTATAATAAAAATTAAATGGATATGAAAAATATTAACAAAAAAGTATAATAATAATATAATTTTATTGTTTTTTAGGTAGAGAAAATATGACTCTAGAAAGAACATATGGTAAGGGACTTTATTTTAAAAATAATTAGGACTTCCTTCCAAATCATTATCTCCCATATTGAGGGTATTTTAAATATTTAATGAATGTAAATTATTACATTTAAAATATTTATAATGCGATTTTAAATTATTTTTCAGTGTTTTTAAAATGTATTAGAATGAAATCTATTCAATAATTTCTATATGGGTTATTTTTTACATTTTACAAAAGAGAAAAAAGTATGTTTTTCATTACAAATTTTCTAAATGCATTTTCTTTCAGTAATGGATTTGATTTATTATAAAAATTACTCTAAATGATACAATGGTTATTTTCAAAGAAACTATTTCCCTCAATATTTGTGTAATTTCCTAATTTTTAAAAATTTCTATTGAAATGAAATCATAGTCTCGCCATTATGAGAAAATATAAAGTGTTATTATATATGTGATTGAATGTCATTTAAACATGGTTTTATTATTAAATTTCAACATATATTTGTTACTTTATTATTATTTTTTCATTTAAACTTTATATCAATTATGGTTAAGGATGAAATAGCTCTGATTATGGGTGAGCTTGATATAGCTCCCCAATGAATTATGCAAACAAATTGAGTTTACCCAAGGTAGGTAATTCCTATGTGAAATGGGAATTTTCCGATTATGTGATTCCATTTTAAAAGCTTATATTGTGACGAATGTAATGATAATTCCCCATCATTTCATCATTATATGATTACAATGGTTTAAATAGTAAATAATTTAATTTTATGTGGTATCTACAAGAGATTATCTTTATAATTAATATGTTTCATTTTTCAAATAAAAAGAGAAATTATTATTGTTAATGGAATGTTAATCATGAGTTTTAATATATCATAACAAACACTTATGATTTTGATTTTTCAATTATGATTGAATATGAAATTTTAAATGAAATCAATTAAGAAATTATGTTGTTTCATGAAATAGTAAATAGCTATTTCAGTTCAAGTGTTTAGTGTGAAAACGTAATAATTTTTTATTCATTTTTTAGGGTATAAATGGATTAATGGTTTTAATTCATTTAATGTCCCTTACTAAGATTATTTTCTTACCCCACATTTTCAAATTATTTTCATCTTAGGTATTAGAGAGGTGTGAAAATAATTAACATATTTAAACATATATATATTATAGTTACATTCAATGATGCAAGTGTGCCTTCCTATAGAGCCTGTTTTGTGGTAAAAAAAAGAAAAAATGTGTATGTTAAGAGTTTCTTATTCAATATTTTACAAAATTCTCTAATACTATAGAACAAAAAGATAATAGAAATGTTGTAAACATAAACCCTTGTCATAAATCAGGTATTTATGTTTTGAATATGGTATGGGTTGTTATCTTTGGTATCACATGAATGATTTAGAAAACATAAATGGTTTGGATGATGTTAAATGATACACTAAAAAGATTTTATTTAATAGTTTTATGATCATGAGATAGATTTTGAGGATTTATGTATTTATTCATCTAATATATTTCTACTTGAAATTATTTCACATATAGATTCATGGCTGATGAAATAAGATAACCTCATAAGAATAATATCATTCTTAACCATTAACCATGAGTTGTTAGAAAATGTTATTTTGTGGAAATGTAAAATCTATTGATCTAGACTATTAATAGTTGAACCTATAGAAAAGATAAACCAAATTATCTGTCAGAAAACATTATTATAAAAGGGAATTTCAAGAAACAGAACCCTCCATATTTTTATGGATCCCCATACAAAGTGAAATAAAAAAAATATTTATTAATGATTTAGAGAATTTATTTTAAGCTTTGTGATGTTTGTAAAAACATAATATAAATCTTTATATTTATCAATTTTAAGGATCTGTTTATAAATAATGGTCTTTTTTAATAATACTATTGAATTTGAAGGAATTTATGAAAAAATAGAAGATATTTAAATATACCTTCCTATAAATGAATTTTTAGAATATTATATTAAATTGAATGGGATGAAATTAAAAGATCAATAAGAAAAGATAGAGGACTTAATTTCCCTATATAATAATAATTTATCTAGATAGGATAAGTATTAATCATATATCATAGTGGACCATGATAGTAAAATTTATCAATTTTGGTTAGTTTTGAAGTAATGTTTTTTAAGGGATTTTTTTACTCATGAGTTCAAATGTTATAAGGAAATTATTCAGTGTGTTGTTAAACTCCAAATGAATTTTTTACATTTATATCTAGATTTATTATACTCTATCTATGTGGAAGGAAAAGGGGAATCATTCATTGAATAAACCTATTGGCTATAAAATTAAATTATCTTTATAAAATAAGTTTGTAAAGAATCAATATTAAGAATTTGTTATGAGATTCTCAGGGTGTTACAAATGACAAATCTTGGAATCATAGCTCGTGACTTCAAAATAAAATAAAAATAGAATTACCAAAAAATTTAATAAAAAGTATATTATGATTTATTATAATTGAGATGAGTTTGGACATTATTATAATTAATATCCAATGTTCGTTACTCAGGTTGGTAATCATTATGATCAAAAAAAGAAACGATCAGAAATGTATTTTCCTGGTAAAATATATAATGTTGGACCCTAAAATGAATTGGTGGTAGGCATAATACATGCTTTTTCAGATTATGAAAATAATATTCTTCCCCATATTTATGCATTCTTTTATATCATAAAATTTTTAATGTAAAATAGAAATAAAATACAATGATATTAATTCAAAACTCCTAGTAAAACACTTCATTAAAAATATAAAGGAAACTAAAATTTATATAACTCCACCTATTTAAAATTTGGGAATTTATTTTCAAGGAAACATTGTATTCATTCCCATTATAGAATGATATTTTATTTTGTATATAAAATGGATTTTATTTTATCAAATTTACCTAAATTTTAGAGAAAGAGAATTTATTTTTAAAAATGAGTTTCTTTTTTTATATAATAATGAATTAATTATGTAGATAACATGTAGAAACTTAGAATATATAGATGTGAAATTTATCTTGTAGGTATACATATAAATAAATAAAACTTCAAATTGGTGATGTTGATGTATTAAATATATCTTAGTGTTTATTTCTTGAGGATGTTTCTGGTGTTATAATAGATTAGGAAGTTGATTTTAATATTGAATTAGTTTCTAATGCTATGTTTATTTCAAAAAACTCATGATCAAATGCATTTAGTTGTGTTATTAAAATTGAATATGTTGTTACATGAATTTCTTCATACAGTTCTCATTCACCCTATAACTTCAACTTATGGTTGTCATATTCAATTTCATAAAAATAAATTTGGTTTTATGAGACTTTTCATTTATTATAGAGCACTTAATTACCTCAATATTGAGAAAATATATTTATTAGTTCATATCGATGACTTTTTTGATCATCTAAAATGTGACAAATATTTTTAAAATATTGATTTGATTCCTGAGTATCACTATATTATGGTTAAATAGGTAGAAATTTTGAGTATTTAATTCCAAAATAGGTATTTTAGTACAACATTTTTTGGTTATTCCATTCACATTAAAAAACGCATGTACAATATTTATTGACCAAATGAATAGAGTGTTCCATAATTATTTAGAAAAATATTTTTTTGGGTTGATTGATGATATTCTAGCATGCTAAAAAAGACTATTCCTTTCATGAGAAAAATTAAAGTAATATTTTGAAAATATTAATTGAAAATAAATTTAATGGAAAATTTAGATAATTTGGATTTTGGTTATGGAAAATTTCATTCCCTGGATATATTTTTTCTAAATATGGAAGAACTATTGAACCCGTTAAAACATATATGGGGAAAGATTTTACATGGACTAAAACAATAGCTTACATTCAATGTATTATTGGATTATTACGTATATATGGATGTTTTGTTAATAAATTTTATCTATTATCTATCTCAGAAACAAATTTAACATTAAATGGAGTAAAATTAATATGGAAAAATAAATGAGAAAATTTTTTCCACGATTCAAAATATGCTTAGTTAAGGCACTGGAGTAATATGCTTGAATTAGAAATGATTATTTATTATTTATAGTGATTCTTTTATGAACGGATATGGTTCTGTCTTGATATATAATTATCTAGCTTTTAGGTATGTAATTCATCACTTGTAACCTAAATACCAAAATTATATTACACATGACTCTGTGTTATGTGTAGTAATTTATCCATTAACAACCATGGTGAAAGATCTACATGGGGAGAAATTGAAAATACATTGACCATAAAATTTTGAAGTATATATTCACTCAAAAATAGTTGAACATGAGGTAGAGAATATGTATAGAACTGAATGAGGATTATTATAGAAAAACTCACCATCGACCATTTAAATAAAACATGGTATCTAATCCCTTGAGTCAAAATATTATGTGACATTAACTACTTTTTATCTATAACATGATACATTAATTAATTACTAAATAAATATTTTTATAGAAATATTTATATATAATGTCATTCCCACTTAAATAAATTAATTGGGTAATTTTCTATGTCAAAAATAATTAAGAAATATCCCATGGAATATCATATTTTTAATGAAATAGATGAATTAGTGAGAAAGGTATGTTTTTTATGTTTTCTATTGGATAATTTTTTATTGGATTTTAAATGATGATATGTTTTATTATTTCTTCTTAATTAAAGAATAAATTTAATATAAATTTCATAGTTCTTTATTTTTTAGACATTTGTAGAGAACTATGATTTATATACCTTAAGGGAAATTTTTATGGCATGATGTAAAAAAATATAATATTCATTTTACCATTAAATGTTTAAATTTTAAATAGGATGAAGTTAGTTGTAAACTATAGTATGGAGTAATTCATAATTTTCTAGTACTATAATGTAAGTATCTGAATATATCCATAGATTTTTTGGTGGCATTACAAATGAAATCTAAAGGTAATAATTGAATTTTTTTTATTGTTGATCATTTGGAAAAATTAATCCATTTTATTCCTATTCGAGGAACCATGTATCTAGATAAACATTCTATACATAATATTAATGATATAGTGATATTAAATGTAGTTACCATCTCTATTTTATCTAATAATTATCCCATGTTTAAAGAAAAAAATCAGAATAACTTCCATAGTTGATGGGTAGTGAATAAAATTTTTTTACAGCCTATTATCCTCAATCTAAGGGGAAATAAGATTGTATAATTAAATATATTGATTAAAATATTTGATAATTCTCATTATATTATCTGGTAATTTCGGGTCACCTTCAATCCTTAAATGAATTTTCTTATTATAATAGTTTTCATTCCAATATTTAGATAGAACATCTAGAGTCATTATATGAAAAAATGATGTCAGATTGTAGGTAATTGGGATGACGTAAGTGTAAGGGAATTATTAGGACCAAATTTGGAAGAAGATATGGTTTATAAATTAAATATGACCCATCACCACACAAGGGAATCATTGAGTAAGAAAAATAGTAATGCAGATAATCAAAGAAAACACCTTTGGTCTAATGTAGCTGACCTTGTGTTTCTTAATGTATCTCTTTTGAAAAGTGTTACATATTTTGGTAAAAATGGAAATTTTATTCCATAGTTTAAATAATAATATAAAATTATATATAAGGTTGGATTATTTTTTTCGGGTAACCATGCATCCATATTTTTACAAGGTGCATAATTTCTTCATGTTTCTTTTCTATAGATGTGAGTACTTAATGCATCGAATTTTTTAAACCTTGATATTTTAAATATGGATTAGAATATATAATATGAGGAAAATAAATATTATATTTTTTATCATGGATGTAACACCCCAAAAATTAACAGTGCACTTCTCTTTAAATAATACAATAGCTTGTGTTGTATGCAACTTCAATTTCTAGCTCACCGCGACCAATAAAACTAGTTGTTATGAATTGTAATACCCACTTACTGAAATTTTATTTTTCATAATTGACTTCATTTTTTGGATTTAGAATATCAAAATTATATTTTGGCGAATGTTTGGAATTTTTTTGAAAACAGTCAATTTTTTATGAATTGTAAAAAACAGTGCATTATTGTTTAAAAATAACTTTTTATTTAAATAATTATTTTTTGTAATTTAATGTTATTTTAAGTCAAACTAGATACAAAAAACCTATATTATTTAAATGTAATTACTTGATGTCATTTTATAATAATATTAGATGTATATAATTTTTTTGAACTTTTTAACATCTTTTACCCACGATCTAGGCTCGTTAGCATATTTTTATAAAATGTAATTTTACTAGTTTTGTGAATTTAATTTCAAAAAGTTTAAAGACATGGTTGACATCAGTAAGTAAAATGTGGTTTAATGGGATGAAAATTAATTTTAGTGAATAGTAATTTTTGAATTTTATTTACAATGATTAAATGTAAAAAGGGTAATTAACGGTAAAAAATATATTATACTTACCCTAACACATGTACTAATTCTATTGGATATATATATTTCGACTAAAATAAACATTAGGAATAAAATATGATCCTCTTTGGTCCACATGGATTAAATTAGGACATTTATTATTATTTTATTTAAAGAAGAGTTAAAAGTGATAAATTCAAATATTAATAACTAAAACATTTTTAATATAGGGTTATGCATAAGAAAATTTCAAATATAAATATTCATTATAAATATAAAAATATTTCCTATATAATGGTATTTTATTTATAATTTTTAGATATTAAATAATTAAATTTATTTATGACACAATGATGATGTAGTAATTACCTTATTAATGAAATATAAAAATAGTTAGAAATATAAATATCCAAATAAATGTTAATTGAGACTTTTGATGCATTACACTAATTTTCTAGGTTAATATGAAATGTTATGGTTGATTAATTATTTTTTTAGAAGTGATAAATATGTTATGACTTTCAAAAAAACAAAATACCAAATAGCTTCAAAATTGACAAAAATGAGTTTTTAAAACAAATACAATCTTATTAGATGATTTAATATTCAAAAAAATCAAATTCTTAGAAAAAGGACATAAATAAGGATAAATATTTCAATAAGTAACAACTTGGGGCTCTCTTTGATTTTTATAGTATATTTATTAACATTTTTTTTATAATAATACAAGAACACATTGTAAAAGTATAACTATTTAACTAAGAGTTAAATCTAAAATACATGGTTACTATTGCGACCTAAACCTATATAAAATATATTTTTTGAGAGGTTTTTGACCCATACCCACCTTATCCTCGAAATAATCTCTTTTGGATCCATTATAAACTGAATAAGATTGTATAATAAATTAATATTTCAAGCTTTTCCTAAAGTAACCCTCACCTCTCTTATAAAAAGGGTAAATCCCCTTCTATCAAATTCACATCTCCAAAGACTTTTTTCTCAGACAAACCATAATCAATTATCTTCCCAACAACCATCACATAATCCTAGAGGCCTTACTTTGATCATTAATCCAACCTAAGGATCCCTTTTGATCAAATCAATAAGAAGCACCTAAAGAAGAGGTAATAATTTCATCTCATCTTTCAAAGTTCTTTTCTCCTTCCACTTCCTCTTTCCTTGTGGTTTCCATACCAAAATAATAACCATATTACCTTATAAAAACTTTTATTTTACTATAAATATGGTACAACCATATTCATTATTCTGTCCAACCTATGAATGAAAAATTCACCATACATGTGTATGTACGGCTTACCGTCTCCATGTCATGGTGTTGTTTGTTATTCAACATTTCATCATTTGGATGGGTATAATAATCCATATAATTGATTTAAATAATAAATATAACAATCTAATTATTCTTTATATATGATATCTCATCTAATTAGATATTATTTCACCATCAATATAATGGTATTTTTTCTCGTGCGTACATACGGATTACCTTCTCCATGAACGCGATTAGATTCATTCTCCATCATAACCATTCAACAATAATTTTCATTTTATGATTAAAAATAATGTTTAGTAACATAATATCATTATATATAGGAATCAAATAAAACATATTCATATCAAACATGACTTATGTAACAAAACATATAAAGTAAAATGAATTAGTTAACACCTGAAACACTAATACTCCGAAAATATTATTAACAAAGAAATATTAGAAGATCATGTATGATATCATATTTGTGAATATTGTTATTTTATAATTTAATAACAATTATTTAACTATTATACAGATGTTTAACGTACCCTCAACCAAGGAAAAGTACAAGGTAAGGGTCAATTATACAACCACTTTATTATCCATGGTTGTTTATACGTGATAATCTATTGAGACCACTTTATCATCCACACCTGTATTTCATAAAAATGTATTTCAAAACCCTTTTAGTATTTACTATACATTGGGTTAAATTAATTTATACCTTGTTTAACTTTTTATAAAATGGTTTTAATGAAATTTTTTCATCACTTTCCAAATAAGGTACTTTATGACCTTTTTGACAAATTAAGGTAATTTTTTAACATACATGATAGGTGGAGCTATTTTCAGCCGTTATAACAACATTGAACCTTCCCATAAAATCTTATAAGAATATTTTGAAAATAAATTTTTTATTTTATAATTATGTGACTTTTATACTATTTCAAAATTTAAAGATAAATTTCTCTCAAATAGTTTGGATTTCATCAATGTCAAAATCCATTGATGGATTTTAGACTTGTTTGAAGTTGATTTATTATGATAAAATATTTCATATTTTATTGAAGTTTTTTTTATATGGTTGACTATGGATATGTTATTTATTAACATTCATGGTTTATGGTTAAAGTATTAACATTTCATATTCTAGTTTTAATATGAATGTTTATATTATGTTTCAACCCTTTCATATGAGGAATGCATTGGACTTAGTATGTGACAGGTGGAGCCCACTCTAGCTCCCGGATGCATCGGTTGGTCTCATGAGACATACTAGTGTCTTGGCACATGGGCTTGAAAAACTATTATTTTTTTTAGGAATGAGTCCTTGAATATGTGGTTTTGATGTCCGATATTATCCATTCCATCATTATGAAATTGTATATTGATATTACATGTGATTTTCAACTTGTAGAATATACATGTGAATACAAAAATAGAATTATTTGATTTATCTTTGGCATATTTTGCTGACATTTATGTTTAAAATTCTTGTTTTTTAGTTTTGTACATTTCCTTAAATTTTTATACTTATTTATAAAAGTTTTAGTTATATTTTTATTTTTACTAAGCACCTAAGCTCACCCCTTTAGATTTTTTATTTTTCCCAGGATGCGAAGAAAAATATTATGACGGACATGTAGTGGTATTCTAAGGGATATGAATATGTTAAAAGGAGACAAAATGTTTTTTTCATTTCATTGTGTAATGTAAAACTTATGTTTGTATCTAGTACATACAACGATACAAAATTTTTCGGTCTTTCGAGATTTGATCCCATGTGATCATGCCGATGATATTTAATATTGCACCGACTCTAGGTAACTAGGGTTGGGGTGTTCCATTTGGTATCATAGGAAGTTTAGTATAGACCATGGATGCTAGATTAAAAAACATTTTGATTAGTGGAAAATACCCCAATATAGACATTGGGGATTAGTTTAGAAAAACTTCCTAGACTTTTCATAATGTAGCGATTTTGTCTATTTTTCATTCAATACATCCATGTCTGGATACGAGCAGGTAGAGCTGGCTCTTGAACATATATACCTAGGAGTGAAAAATCTTACAAGGAGTATCAGGCTTCACCCAGGGTAACCTGGTATAAGACAACATGACTTGCTACACTCTTGGTTACAACACTCCAAGGGGATATTATTAGGATAATTAATATTTTCTTCACAAACCATTATGAAGTATTTATGAGTTAATAATTCCTCAATGACATTTTTTATGATTATGGATTATAGGTACAAACTGTTAAATTTATATTCGGTGTTTTACTAGTTTGGAATTATGTATTGTGATTCATAAACTAATATAGTGTATTCCATTGTTTAGAAATGTCTCCTACTGGTGGGAATTGAAACTGTATTAACACACATAATCCATGTAGGGATTTTCCTCATACTCAAGATAATTATATTGGAGTAGGTGATGAAACGGGTGCAGAACAACTTATTGCCATACTGGACAAACTCACTCGGGTTCTGAATAATAACCTTACCTATATAGAGAACCCTGATCCACAATGCAGAGGATCAATGTTAGAACTTATCATGGGGCAACAACCACAAACATTCAATGGGATTAAAAATACATTTGTAACTAAGCAATATATATGTTCCTTATATAAATTATTTCATGCCTTGTGGAGTAGAAAAAGATAAGATGTTGTCATGGCATTTTATCACCTCACTAGAGATATAGATCAATGGTTTTCATTAATTAAAAACAAAAAGGAGGATTAAGTAGTATCAAATATGGTATAAAGGGAGTTTAAAGATAATTTCTTAGAAAATTACTTTCTTCATGACCATCAAGTAGATCTGGAAAGACAATTTCTAAGTCCAAGGAAATGTAGGATGAGAATATCCAATGTATGAGGCTCAATTTACAAGAATATCAAGGCTTGCAACAAATTATATGTGTTACCCAAGGAGTAAGATTAATCTATTCTTTGATGGGTTAAAACTATTTCTCTGTCGAGCATTAGTATCACAATCCTTCACATCATACGAAGATATTATCTCATGCGCTATCAAGATAGAAAAGGAATTCTCTAAGTCTTATGACTTTAATGAAAATCAACAGATGGAGAGATTTTCTGAACACTATATAAATGGAAATAAGGTGAAGAAAGGAAAAGTTAAATTTCTATCATGCAGTAAATTTGGGAAGATAAATCTCGATACATGACTGAAAGGAGTGGGAGTCTCTTACATGTGTGGAAACAATTTCAACCATTATCATGATTGTAAGGGAAATAAAAAAGGCTATCAATGTTAAATGATACAAATGTAGAGAAATGGGGAATTATGAAAATGAATGTCCTAAGCTCCAAAGAAACTTACCTCAAAAAATTACAAGGGAGAAAGGCCAAGCTTATGCGATCACTAGTTCAGAGGTTGAAGCTCCGAATGACATGGTGGTAGGTATTTTAATGGTTTTCTCACATTTATCCAATGATTTATTTTATTTTGGATCATCACATTGTTACATATCTTCGTAGTTTTTTAAGAAAATTAGATATTTATAATTTGATTTAACAACAGAGTTTTCAGTAATAACTCATATGGAATGTATCATTTCAAAAATGTTTTGTGAATAAGTTCCCATTAGGGAATACAAATTTTCTTTATTTTATGATCTCATCATCACACCCATGATTGAATTTGATATAATCTTCAGTATGGATTGTATTTTGGAACATGATGCGAAAATTTATTGTATGAAAAAGGAGGTTAAAATTTTCGATGATGATAAGGAGTATATTATCTTTTTAGCAGAAAAATCACCATCTAATTCTCATCTAGATCCACCCCCAATAGCTCTACTAAATTAAATTATTAGGGAGGAAGAGAGTGAAATAACTATGTCTTGGAAAAAGGATTCCTCAAATAGAGGACATACCTATTGTGCAAGAATATGTTGATGTGTTTCCAGACCTGCACATCCTCCAAAATGAGGAATTGATTTTTCCATTTATTTAATTTCTAGTTCATGGCCCATATAGAAGACCCCTTATAGAATGGACAATGTGTAATTAGTGGAACTAAAGAAACAACTAGAATAATTGAGTAATAAAGGATTTATTCACCCTATAGTTTCTCTATGGGGAGCCCCTGTTTTTTATAGAGAATGATAGATCTACGAGGTTGTGTATTGTCTAAAGGGAGATCAATTCTATACCAATAATGACCAATTACCCCTAACTTTTAATGATGATTTATTCTATCAACTTCATGAGGATAAATATTTTTCAAATCTTTACCATCAATCTGGATATCATCAGTTGTGTGAGAAGAAGGGAGACATTCCGAAAACAACATTTCGTACATGGTATGTGCATTATGAGTGTACAGTAATTCCTTTTGGACATAATAATGCGCCATCCGTTTTCATGGATCTAATGAGTAGAGTTCCCAAGGAATATCATGAAGTATTTTTATTGGAATTTCTTAATGATATCTTAGTATACTAAAAAAGCTACGAAGATCGTGAAAATCACATGCACACTAATATAAAAACCATCAAAATAAATGAATTATATAGGAAGTTTAGCAAGTGTGAATTCTGGCATTAGGAAATTTCTTTTCTTGGCCATATTATCTCTAATGATGGAATCAATGTCAATCCTTCAATGACCAAGGAAATAAAATAATGGCCAATACCAACAAGTATAAATGAGTTACACAGTTTTATTTGTTTAGCAGGTTCTTATTGGAATTTTGATTAAAATTTGGCCCAATTGGCTATCCCATTAACAATGATCACATGTAAAGGGGTTAATTTTTTTTGGACAAAAGTGTGTGAAAAATGTTTTGACGAAATGGAGATAAGACTAGTCAATTAGCCTATCTTCGATCTACCATCGAGGTATGATGGGTTTGATATTTTTAGTGATGCTTCAAAGAAAGGACTCAGTTGTGTCCTTATACAAAATGATAGAGTTATATATTATTAATCCCGAAAGCTAATAATTCTTGAAAAAAAATATCCCATAGATGATCTTGAGTTATCAGTAATAATTTCTTCTTTGATGATATGGAGACACTATCTATATGGTGAAAAATGGGAGATATTACCGATCAAAGAAGTTTGAAGTATATTTTCTCGCAGAATGATCTCAACATGAGGCAAAGACGATGGCTTGAACTACCCAAGGAATATTATTGCACTATACACTACCACCCGTAGAAGTCAAATATGTTGGTCTATTCTTTGAGAAGAAAGGATCATGGAGTATTGTAGATAATGAGAGTTGAAAGGGATCTTATGTTCATGGATCTAGTAAAGGTTGATACGGGAATAATCTTGGAAAGTGAAACATCAATAATTTTTTAAATGGTTGCCAAATCAACTTTACTAGAAAGGATTAAAATTTCTCTAACTGATGATGAGGAGTTTCAAAAGAAAATTAAATGGTATATTGATTGACTATGTATATGAAGATGGAATGTTGAAATTTGGTAAGTGGCATTATGTTTCTGACATACCCAATATAAAAATGGAATTTTATAATGATGCTTGTAAATACAATTTCTCTATACACCATGGTAGCACTAAGATATATAGAGATTTGAAAGAACATTTTTGGTGGGACAACATGAAGTGGGAGATTACTTATTATGTATCAAGATGTATTGTTTTTTAATAGGTGAATTAAGGAAGACAACATCCTAGATGAGTCATGCAACCTCTTCCCATACCTGAGTATAAATGGGATGATATTACGATGGAATTTATCACGGGGCTAATGAAGACTCCTAGAAGGAATGATGCAATAAGGGTAATTGTTAATCATCTTACCACGTCAGTACATTTTATTTCAATAAGAGAATATTTACCACTTGAACATTTAGTAAGACTATAAATTAATGAAGTTGTAATACATCATGGTGTACCCCTATTGATTGTTTCTCATCGTGATCCTCATTTTACATCAAGATTCTGGAAAAGTAATGAGAAATCCCTAGATATTGAACTTCATTTCAGCACTTCCTACCACCCTCAAACTGATGGAAATTAAAAACTAACTATTCAAATCTTAGAAGATATATTGAGATCTTAATCAAATGACTTTCAAGGTATGTGGGGTTAATATTTACCTCTGGTACAATTTTCTTATATCGATAGCTTCCATTCAAGTATTCAAATGACACCATATGAAGTGTAATATGGAAAGAGATGTTGCACACTAACTTGTTGGGATGATGTTAGTGAAAGAATACTCGTAGGCCCATAAATTTTTAAGGAAACATTGTAAAAGGTGAAGATTATCCAAACCCACATCAAAGAATCTCAAAGTAGGAAAAAGAGCTATGCCGATAACTGAAGGAAGGATTTGAAATTTCATATAGGAGGTCATGTTTTCATGAAGGTACCTCTATGAAAGGGTGTTATATGATTGGTTAAGAAGGGAAAATTATGTCCCTGCTACATTGGACCTTTAGAAATTTTAGAACGAATTGGAGTTGTAGTTTATCATTTGGCAATGCTGCCAAGTCTCTCTAGTGTTCATGATGTGTTCCACATATCCCTATTGAGAAAATATAGGCCTGAACCATCGCATATACTCATCTATGATGAAATTGAACTAGAACCCAATGTATCTTATTGTGAAGAGCTTATCAAGATTCTTGATCCCATAGAACATGTGTTGAGAAAACAGAAAACTCCTCTAGTAAAAGTTCTATGGTGAAACCATAAGATGAAAGATGCAACGTGGGAACCTGAAGAAATTATGATGGAGAACAACCCCTATCTTTTTATATGGTAGTATTCTAGAAATCTTGAGGATTAATTTTTTTGAAGGAGGGGAGAATGTAACTCCCCATGTTTCCACGGTATGCTTCTATTTGAATAATACAATAGCTTGCATTGTAGGAAACTTCGAGTTCTAGCACACCACAACCAATCAAACTAGCCATTATGAATAGTAATACACACTTTTTGAAAATTTATAAATTCTCTTTTTTTAAATGGAATTCATTTTTGGATTCAAAATATCCAATTTAGCTTAGGATAAAGTTTTTGTATTTTTCTGAAAACATTCAATTTTTGATGAATTAGGAAAAACACGATGTTATTGTTTTAAACCGACCTTTTATTTAAAAAATTATTTATATTATTTATATTTATTTTATGTCAAAATTTATATATAATACCTATATCAGTCCAATTTAATTCATTGGAGTAACTTTATAATAAATATAGATGTATAAAATTTTATTGATCTTTTTAACGTCTTTTACCAACCTTCTAGGCACGTTAGCAAATTTGCATAAAACATAATTTTACCGCATCAATGAATTTAATTTAAAAAATACTAGAGAACCCGATGACATCAGTATGTAAAATGTGGTTCAATGGGAAAAAATAATTTTTGGCGAATAATAACTTTTGAATTTTATTTTCCACAGTTAAAAGTAATATAGGGTAGTTAAAGGAAAAATGATATTATAATTACCATAACACATGTCTTAATTCGATTGTATAAGTGTATTTTGACAAAAATCAACCTTATTAATAAAATATGACCCTCCTTGATAAACTTGGATTAGATTAGGACATTTATTATTATTTTATTTAAAGAAGAGTTAAAAGTGTTAAATTCAAATTTTAATAACTAAAATATTTTTAATATAGGGATATACATAAGATAAATTCGACTATAAATATTCATTAGAAAGATAATAATATTTCCTAAATAATGGTATTTTATTTATAATTTTAGACAATAAATAATTTATTTTATTTATGACACGATGATAATTGAATAATTACCTTATTAATGAATGATTAAAATAATTAATATTATAAATATCCAAATTAATGTAAATTTAGAATTTTGATGCATTAAAAAATTAAACTTTAATATTACATGTTATAGTTGATTAAATAATTTTTTATAAGTGATAAAATTGTTATGAGTTTCACAAAAACAAAATACAAAATAGTGTCAAAATTGGAATAAATAAGTTTTTAAAACAAATAATATATTATTAAATAAAATAATATTCCTAAAAATCAATGGTTTAGAAAAACAAAATAGATAAGGTTAGATATGTCAATAATTAACCACTTGGGTTTCTCTTGGTCTTTTATATTAATTTTATTACCGTTTTATTTTATTAATTCAAGAATATATTGTAAAAGTTAAAATATTTTACTAAGACTTAAAGCTAAAAGATAAGTTTGATATGTTGAACTAAACCTGCCAGAAACCTACTGGTTGAGAGGTTTTAGACCCATCCCCACCTTATACTCTAAATAAATACTTTTGTGTCCATTATAAACCAAATTTGATTGTATTATAAATAATATTTCAAGATTTTCCTAAAGTGACCCGCACCTCTCTTATAAAAGGGTACATCCCCTTCTATCAGAATCACAACTCCATATCCCTTTGGTTTAGTGAACCCCTGAACATATATCTTCCCAAATACCCTAATATCAACCTAGATTACTTAATTTAATCATATATCCAATCTAAGGGTCCCTTTTGATCAAATCAAAAGAAATAACCTGAAAAAGAGTTAATAATTTCATCACCACTTTCAAAGTTCTTTTCTTCTTCAACTTCCTCTTTATTTGTTGTTTACATAACAAAACAATAACCCCAGTACCATATACATACATTTATTTTATTATAAATATGGTAAACCCATAATCATTATTCTATTCATCCTATGAATGGCAATGTCACCATACGTGCGTATGTATAGCTTACCGTCTCCATGTCATGTTGTTGTTTGTTATTCAACACTTCATCCATTGGATTGGTATAATAATGAGTATAATTGATTTAAATAATTTATATTACATGTTAATTATTCTAAATATATTATATACCATCCAACTACTTACAATTTCACCATCAATAGAATTTCATTGTCGCTCGTGCCTACGTACGAATAACCTTATCCACGAACGCCATGAGATTCATTCCCCATTGTAACCATTCAATAATAATTTTAATTTTATGATGAAAAATAATGTTTAATGACATAATATCATTCTGGATATTATTCAAATACATCCCATCCATATGAAACATGACTTAGGTAACAAAACATATAATGGAAATTGAATTAGTTAACACCTGAAACAATGATACTACTAAAATATTATTAACAAAGATATATTAGAAGATCATATATGGTATCATAATTATTTATGTCATTAATTTATTATTTAATAACAATTATTTAACTATTATATAGGTGGTTAATGTACCCTCAACCATGGAAACATACAAGGTAAGTGTTATTTTTACAATATCTTTATTTTTTAAGGATGAATATATATGAGTATCTAATGGGACGTCTTTAACATCCACATTTGTGTTTCTTAAAAATGTATTTAAAAAAAAATTCTATTTACTAGAGTGTGGGTTAAATTCATTTATACCTTGGTTTACTTTTTATAAAATGATTTTAAATGAATCTTTCCATATCTTTCCAAATAAGTTACTATATGACCTTTTCATAAAATTAAAGTAGGAATGTTTTTATAACTAACATGGCAGATACAGCTATTTTTCACCTATATAAAACCTTGAAATCATCACTTACAATTTTATAAGAATATTTCCAAAATAAATGTTTTCTTTTCAAATTAGGTGACTTTTAAACGATTTCAAAATAGAAGGATATATTTCCCCCAAATAGTTTTGATTTCATCTATGTCAACATCATTTGATGGATTTTATAGTTGTTTGAAGTTGATTTATTATGATACAATCTTACATATTGTATTTTAGGTTTTCTAATATGTTTGACTTTGGATTTTTTTATTTTATACAATTCACAGTTTATGGTTAATGTATTAAAATTTCATATGCTAGTTTAAATATGAATATTTATGTAACCCTTCAACCTTCTCATATGTGGAATGCATTGGACTTAGTAAATGAGGGGTGGAGCCCACTATAGCTCCCCGATACATTGGTAGGTTTCAATAGAAAAACTATAGTCTTTGCACAAGGGCACGAAATAAATATTATTTGTTGTCTTGGCATGAGTCCTTGACTATGTGGTTATGATGTCTGGAATTATGCTTTCCATCATTATGAAATTGGTTATTTATATTACATGTGGTTTTTCAACTAGTAAAATATCCATGTGAATAAGTAAATGGAACTATTTTATTTATCTTTTCCATATTATACTTAATTTTACGTTTAAAATTTTTTTGTTTTAGTCCTATACATTGCCTTAAATTTTTATTATTATTTATTTATGTTTCTGTTATATTGTTATACTTACTGAGCTCCTGAGCTCACCCCTTTCTATGTTTTATTTTTACCAGGATGTGAAGAAGCCTATTGTAACGGACTGGCAGGGATATTCTAAGGGAGATTAATGTGTTCAAAGGAGAAACAATGTTGTTCTTTTTCATTTAATAATGTAATGTAAAATTTATATTTGTATCTAGTACATCCAATGCTACTAAATAGATCGATCTTTCAGGATTTGATTTGTTTTTATCATCCCAATGTTATGTAAGAATTCACTGACTCTAGGTAACTAGGTTCGGGGGGTTATAATAGATATTTGGTAATATGATATAATGATAATTTCCATGTATTTTTTCTAGGTAATATTTTCATGATTGGGGAGGGAACATAGGAATAATAAATTAATACAATGGAAATATATTCTCACTTGAGTAAGTAAAATATAAAATTCCACAGATGTAATTTCTCAAAAGGGTAATAACTATTAATACATGGTAATTCAATAAATAAATAAATATTATTATTTATAAGTGTTTATATAATGAAATCATACTCATCAATGTTTTGTAAATGGTTATATATATATATTTTTCTAAAAAGTGAATAGTTTTATATAAAACATTGTGTCTACATTAATGTGAAATCATGAACCTGGTTCCGTCAAAGGTTCCTCATAGAGATGGGCAATATGGCATAAAGAGAACCTCCCCAAATTCTTAAGGCATCAGAATAGCAGTGAGGGCCTAGTTTGTGTTTGTTGGGAGAATATTCTATCATGCTTGAGTGGTTCAAATCATATAATAATAAACAATAGAAAAATGGAAGAATGATGTCAATGAATAAGTTATATGAAGTATATATAAAAAAATTAAAAATTAGATAATAATAATTAAGAATAACTTGAATCATATACCAAATAATAATAATTTATTTCATGTCTCATGAATATAAGAAAATAAGTATACATGGTAGTGGGAAATATAGGTTATAAAAATGAATAATAAATAATAATAAAACAATCAAACAATTCATGAACTGTACTTGTAATATGCTGTTAAGTTTCATCCTAAGAATGAATTTATGATCAAATGTCCAAAGTAGGACACTTCCCCATATCAATAACTACATATATACAATCTTCTCAGGTTTAAATTGGTGGACCAAATAGGGTGTCAGATAAATCTCATTAAGACACAACTTATGGAATCAGTACCATCAAGTAGTTAAATAAAAACCAAATGTGTTTAGGTATATATAAATTTAAGTAAATTATATAATGTTAACCGGTACCTATATCAACCTCATATAGAAATTTATCTAAAAATTTATTCATTTCATTAATTCATTTGAGTCCAATTTCGATAAATAAGTCACATTAGGTATAAAAAACACTGAAAATTATGAATAATAATATTATGAATAAATAATTATAGGTATCACAAGGCATATTTTAATGATATTAACAATTAAAGAATATCCAAGGTAATAACTAAGGAATAAATGACCATAGAGTTTGAGGCAACTCAAAAATTACATATATTTGGGAAAATTGGTCTAAGTGTAATATAAGGGGAAATGGATGTGGCATTCCACTTTTATTGATTATAATTGAGTCCAAGGATCTCATATATGCTAAGATAAACTAAATAATAATTTTTCCAATGGCTTGGATCATCATTGACACATGTCTAAAAGAATCATGATGGATCCATGGAGTGTATCAAAGGTGTCCTAATATCTAAAATATAGTGAAGGAGTTTTTACATCATCATGTTTTTCTTCCTCTAGTGGAAAAGGACCATGTTCAATGATAGGTATATCACATGGCAGCTAGATACTAGAATCTAAATTTCATCCTCTAAGATCTTAATGAATATCCTTAGGAATCCAAAGATTTCTCATGTACATCCAATACTATAAATATAAAAGGAGAATATCCAAAAATTAACCTCATATATAACTCGTTATATAATTTAGTTCATGTAGTACTCATTAAATTAGATAATTTGGAAGGATCATTCAATTTCACTTCATACTAAGTGACAAGGATAGATATGACATGAAACAATTCATTACCTTCATTCAACATTAAATTATTAGGTTCATTCCTTTACATTTCATAATTAAGAAAATTTAGTCTAAATACATGCAACAATATATAATTTAATATTAATTAACTTGGCTATGTGATATATATAATTATAAATTATATTTACATTTTAAGGATAATTTATTAGTTATAAAAAATTCATTAGAAGGATCAAGTGATAAACATAGATTTTCTATCCATTTAGATGTTTATAATGTATTTTTTTTAGAGGGTTTCTATAATAAGGGGAAATAAACTCACATGAACAGTTTCATTGATAAAACCAAAAGGGATACCAAGGCATAGTTGAAGAATATCCAAACATGTGGTGGAAGACATCGATGTCTCAAACTCCTATGATAAATAATCATATATAGAAAGGGATATAGAATACAATCACAATGATTAAAATCTTTTAAATTGAATTTAATAAGCATTTTCTACTGAAACCGATGTTCTCACAATGAAGAAAGTTTATAAAATAATGACCCTTTGAGGGATGATTCATACACCACCTACCCCATGCATATTGAACTATCCTTATTCAGTATCATCCAATAGATTGTCTTGGATTAAAATAAAATAAAACAATGGATCAACATCTTCTAAATATGGAATATGAACATGAAACAAAATATCATCATTGAGTGGTTGTCGAATGATGAAAAAAGTTTAATGACTGAAGAGATTACTCGGAGGAATCCAATGAGACCAAAGTAAGATCTATTAGACTTCTGATGGAAGATATATCAAGAAAACTAAGAATAAAGAACATAAGAGCCTTCTATAGGTGGGAGGAAGGATATTCTTTCTTCTATAATATAGATTAAAAGAAACATAATTTATAATATTATTTAATGTAAAAAAACTATCATTTAACTAAAAAATTATGGTCTACAAGGTTTTTCCTCAATGTTGGAAAAACCATGAGCCAATATTTTTCATCCCATTACCTAAATAGGGACCCCACATGGTTTGGTTACACTGTATAAAAATCATCTTCCAATCATGATATATGGATCAACTAAAAAATACAGAGCAACTGCGCTAGCTCCATAGTTTACTCAAAATATTTGGAATCCTTCTACCCTCAATCCATATCCACATTTTTAGATGTAAACATGTTGATTTTCCTATTTGGTATTTATTAACTCTCTGAATAGACATAATTTTCCAAAAATTGGGGGTATGGGCTCCGAACAGGCATTGTACACCGTCAAAATGCCCATTACCTCATTAAGAATCCATCATAGGTATAAAAAAATAGTCTAAAATTTAATGTATATATATCACATTGAAAATATGGGATCTTAAATTCATTCCCACTTAGAGGATCTCTTTTTGGATTTCACAATCCAAGGGAGGTAAAATTCATTTTAGATCAACTCCATCAATTGGAAACATAGTTAGCCACTCACTCCCAAGTATCATCTTGTACATGGTTTTGCATCTGTAGAACATGAACTAAATAGATTGAATAAATTCATATATCCTTGGTTCTCTATTAAAATATGCATATATGATACTCCTCAAATGACGAATCAATATCTAACTAATCCTCCTCAGGATGAAAAGTATGAGACATGTCATCATGATAACAGAGAAATTGTGAAATAAGAAATACCTCAAGAATTTCATTGTACCCATAAGGTAGTGGAAATTAATGGGATACCATCCCTACTATATCTATAATCAATAAACATCTCAAAAAATAATAAATTGATTCACTTTCATATGAATTATTCTATGCTAAATTCTATATGATACACATAAGAAAACATGAGACTCGACCTCAAAAACTACATGTAGTGGACAATGATCAACATAATATTTCTACATAGACTGAGAAAAATAAATCTGATTTCTAATCATTTATACCCTCTTTGATGTGTCTAACCTGATTTGAGGACTACGTAATTCTACCTCTATTGACTCTATCCAGCATAGTGGTGAATAACATAGGCTACCATACTAGGTATCATATAGAGCCAATTTAATAATTGCATGAAAACTATGATTATGAGTGAACTAGATTAGAGGGATATAATTATACCAAGAACTAATGAAATCGATTAATCATGATCATGGAATGTATTACAGCACTAGTATCATCTATTCTGACTGGGAATCAGTCGAAGGTAGAAAGGATGTGTTCAGAACCACCAGTGTACTAATTTTCTTCAGTAACCACTTCCAGAACCTTGATGTGAAATGTGTAACCACATCTGAACTAATAATACAAGGGACCCCATGTATCTATATGATATCAAGGGAAATTCTTCCTCACTGATCATCATGTAAGAAGGTCTCTAATATATGGAGGAAATAGGGAATATAATTCGTCTATACTTGACAACCCAAAATGTGTATCTAACTCAAGGAACCCTTTGAAACCAAAAAAACTATAGAAAAATAATCCCATTTTTATTATAGTAGTGAAAAAATAATACAATAGTCTATTAGGTCATTGGTTGTTCACTTTAACATACTAATAGATGGAACACCTAATGGTAAAACCTACCATGTGACATTCATATCAGGCCACCAATATTGGCATCACATATCTCAATATATCATATAGATTTTAGTACAACTATGCGCTAATATGTGTGGGACATTATCATAAGTTCCACTCTCATATCTGTAGGAACCAAGACATTAAAATGAATATGTAGGATTCAATTTCCATCAGCATAACAATCCAAAAATGGGTCCACTCCAGAAATAAATTACCATAGGACTAATCCCTCAGGATCTAAAGAGTTCCATCTCTTCACCCTATCAAGGAGAGAAGGTGTGATTTCCAGTGATATAAGAGAATAATAATAATAATTACTCTCATGAAACACAATATTTACTTCAAACAATTGGTCTATCAATTTCTATTCCTCGATGGATTCTTGTACTATTTGTCCTTGAGTTTTCCAACTCAACACATCTGTTACTGCATTACCCCTTCCAAGAATGTAGGCAATATAAAAATTGAAGGAATGAAGATATCAACCTGATATTCTATGTCTGATATTCATGTAACACTACATAAATATATATTTTATGTTATAGCAGTATGTGTTAGATAATGTCTCCATTAGTGAAGGGAAAGAAAAACTATTAATAAATCGAGGTTTTGTGATCGGTAGTTATTCTCATGAGGTCGAAAAAAACAAGACTCGTATATAATGGCTTTATACTACTTCATTATCACTTAATAATGTAAAATTACTGATGTATCTTAGAACACAATATAGCCTCATCCATGATATGGATGAATCAGAATTAGGTTTGAGGTATGCCCCCCCTTAGTATCATGAAACGATTTCTGTCATGCTTCCTACCATAAGAACATAACACCTTTATAATAACCATCCATACATAATAAATTTTCATATATAAAAAAGTTCATTGGATGATCCGAGTACACTACATCACTATTATTCTATTGGTTAAATGATACAATTGATCCCGATATAATATGTCCCATGAGGTAATCTTTATAGATCTTGAAGTCTCACTTATCAATCCTAATAGAAATATAATACACTCTCATTGTATTGAAAATGATCTCAAGGTGATTACAATGGTTGCTACGAGTATTAGAATACACCAACATTTCATCCATGAAGACCAAAACAATATAATATAGATGTTGATAGAAAACATTATTCATAAAATCCAAGAAAATGGAAGGAATGTTTATAATAAAAAATGGATTAATAATATAGTCATATAAACCATACCCACATTATAAATTCATACATGGGGGTATTTGAAGGCCTAACTCAATCTTAATTATTGATCGATCATAGGTCGATATTCAAAAATACAATATCCCCTTTGATATATCAAAAGAGATCATCTATTTGAGTAAGTGGAGACAATTTCTTTATAATATTATTTTTCCACCATCAGTAATCCACACCACAACTGAGTTTCATATCCACTTTTTAGGATAAAAATGTGGGTGAACCTCAAGAAGAAGTATTGTGTCAAATAAAACCAATAAACTCCAAGCCTACCAACTATATCTAAATAATATAGAGATTACTAGGTGTCATCTTATATAGAGGAATGTACACTGGATATTTTCCTAGAACTGGAAGAATAATAAACTCTAACACTCCATCAAGAGGTAATAAATAAAAAACAACAGGAAAGGAATCCATGAAATGATCTACTACTGGATGAAAATTAATATGATGTATTTCTAGCACCTACATAATGATAATAGAAATATATTAGGTCAATCAATCGTATCCCATGATGATAATGTTTAGTTATATTACCCTAGACATTCCACTAACCCATATGAATAAAAATGAAACCCTCTGGTGATGTAAACAACATTCTGTAGTGATAACAATCTACACAGGCATGCTATGAAACCAATCAGTCCATCCCCACAATGATATCAAATCCCATCATCTCAATAAAAATATGTATCGTAAGAAGAGATAACTGGATAACATAATAGATTATTCCATTCCTTTGTGCATTCCAGATAAACACACACCAAATGATGCATACATGGTCATAAAACTACAGTAATACTGAATTTTTATCCTTAAAAATTCCATGATCGATAAAATGATAATGGAATGAAATGATCAAATATTTAATATAGAATGTAAAATAGTATATGATACATGTGTAGTACCTTATACTATAGAAATTATTTCACATTGATCCTTGTGTAATGGATGTAAGAAATGTAACTGGCATGATCTACAACTATATGCCGTAACAGAATTTCCCTGAGCATGTATGCTCTACTGGTGCTAATAATCAAATTCCTAGATACTTTGGCCATGATCTCACCCATCAAAACCTACATCCAGTTCTACTATAACTCACTTCCTCGCAAGGAACAACTAATCATACCCATGAAGATGGAGATAGTGCCTCTTCCACTAAAATAATATGGAAATTTTAAATTGACTAATTTAATATAGACCATATATCTTCTTGTAGGACACTTAATATGGTCTCTGTCACAATGAGTATTTTTATACCCTATTATCCACACTAAGGGCATATAAAAAATATTATAGTGTGAACAATCTAGTCACCAGTTCCCTAGTGGGAAACCTCAAGGGTATATTTCATACTACTGGATGAAGTACTACCCTACCTCAGTACAAAACCTATACACCTGGATCAATCTCATTATATCATGTTGTGATTATTGATTAGAGAATGATTAATGATCTCAGAAATGGTAGGTAGCTGAAATATGTTCACCTTAGTATGTATGGAATACCTACTTCCATCCTAAAATCGTATAGAAAATGATTTTTAGTTGTCATATAGAATTGGTGCAGGGAGCTTTTACTCAGTAAAACATGTCGAATAGTCCATAATTAACATATCACCCAATATCAGGTGCATATTTACTCATTCTCAGACATCTCTTAGAAGCTGATGAAATTGTTAATAATATAAGGTAGTCAATAAGTCAGCCTATATCATTCCCTAATAACAACCATCCTGAGTAATCACATCCTGCATTCTCTTGGGAAAATCATCTAGAATATTTGTTTAAATATTAACCCTATTCACTATAGGTATCTCTATAATATCAATGATAGATTGGGATGCCTTCATCAAACTCATAACATCTTGTGGATTGTAATTCCATGAATATATGGGAGTATACTACTGTTATAAATCGTGAGTTATATCATCCATAGTAGGTAGACTATCTGGAGCACCCTTCATGGACTATATTATATGTTGAAACACATCATGATACTGAGTTCATGTTCCTAGTTTGGGTATAGAAACAGGATCCTCAATTTGAACTACTAGAAGATCATTTATAGATCAGCTATGACCTCCTTAAATACATGGTCAACACCACCCACATAGAGAAAGACTCTTGGGAATCATGGGGTAATAACTCTAAATATTCTTTCACATGCCATGGAATAGATTTAAATAGACCAGAAAAGTAGAAGAATAAGAGAATAAGTATGAAGGTTCATTAACCAAGGTACTTCTAAACTACTCACTTTGAAGGCTAGGGTATTGGTAGGTTTCAAAATTTGATTTATAGGGGTTCTAGTATGTGATGGATGAATTGAACATTTACTATTTATTTCCATCAAACCTATTAATTTTTAAGTCATGTATAACATTAAATTTTCTATTTTATTACATAAATATATCAAGGTTCATTAAAAATGGATCTTAAATTCCAGATGAGAATTATTCATAACAATTAAACTAGAATCAAAACCTATTAAATTTCAATGTAAATGTTTCTATATTCATTCTCAAAATGTAATAGGTTATATATGAAGGCTCGATATGGTGAATTACCACTTCCAAACCATGAGGTTATGACGTGTAGTTGTGGTACACAATGTGTACTAGTGTTGTTTTGATATTTCTAGATTCATTCTACCTCAAAATACCGCTGTCATGCTGCTTCTAAGGGAACTTTTCATCATATTTACACCCCTTTTCATTCCTTTTCCACAGATTCATATTTTCCTACCACAAAACATAAAACAACTCAATTCATTCCAAAATTGGAATAATTATTCAACAAAGTAGAAGAATTCATTTATCAATCACCTTAAAATACATGCATGATATAGACTTATCTCATATCATGTAAAATAACAAACAACAGAAGTTTATCAACTATAATAGAAAAATGTAGAATGAAAATAAATATTTTAGGTATCTCTACATTTACCCCAAACATGGGATATCTACTCCTGTGAATATATTATAACCATGTTCTAAAGTGTTCCTAATACCATATCTATTATTTAAAAACAGTATTGAATGAAAATAAAGTTATTATACCAATTTTGGATTTCCTAATCTAGTTTCAACTTCATGGTTCCCAATACTGGTAGGCCACATGGCCTCAAGAGTGCCTTCCCATTCACTAGAGGTTTCCAACTAACAGCAAAAACATACGATGTGTCTGTGGGGATATTTTTCCCTCATTTAAAAGTTAAATATACTAGATATTAATAAATATATAAATTGTGGAAGCATGATATCATTGAATAACATATCGGAATGAGACATAAACAAAAAATATTAAAATAATAATAATCATGGTGAATGTGAATCATATACAAAATGACTATTATGTGTCTCCTATATCTAAAAAGTAGGATACATGTATAAATGGATATAGGAAATACATGCTACATAGAATATTCAAATATGTAATAACTATCTAGTATCCAATGAAATACCTTTGTCACCATTTACCAAGATAAAAACTAATCAAGAAATCAAGATCATGTGTCCTATGTGGGAATATTCCCTATTTCTACACATGCATACATATAATCAACATTGGTACCATCTGTGGCTAGGATAGGGTTTGAGATAAATCTTAGTCGGCCGCTACTAGAGGAATTATACCATACATTATTTGTATATAAAATGATTGTTTGTAGGTATATATGAAAGAAACTAAATTATATAAAGATAATTCAGACATTCTCTAGCCTTACCTAGAAATTTGAATGAACTTGAAATCATTAATTTAGATCATTTGATTTTAGTTTTTATAAATAAGTCTGGTGGGGTATGAAAAACACTAAAAATATACCATGATAATGATAATAATAACAATGATAATAATAATAATAATATAGGATAAAAAGTACAATAAAAATACTATAATAATGATAATAATTAGAGACGATCCAAGGTAATGACCAAGAAATCATTGACCTCTGGGGTTGATCCAACATAGTAATACAATGCATTCCAGATATGTCATTTAAGTGTAATCTAAGGGTAAACCCCTAAGGAATTCAACTATAATATATTCTAAATGATTTTAGAAATCTAATCTAATGTAAAATGGTCTATGAATGACATAGACCAATGGGGTGAATCAAGGGATACACATGTATGAATAAAAGAATTTGGATACAAGGGGTTCATACAAGGAATCCAAAAATCCTAAAGTTGGTTAAGGTATCCTAAGGCGTCATGTTAGGAATCCTATAGTATATAAGGATCATGTTCCAAGGTGGATATCTATATTGAAAACGGGCTCCCTAAATCAATAGGGAATTCTCTAAACCCTTAAGGCAATCCCTAAATAATCCAAGGGTGGATCAACTCTGCCCACTTCAATAAATAAAAATGTTCCATAAAAAATATAATCATTATACATAAGTCATTATTTAATTTTGGTGATGAAATACCCATTAAATTTTATAATTCACAAATATGGTTCCATTTCCTTTCATACTAGGTGACAATACCAGATTGGACATGAAACAATTCATTACCTTCATTCCATATTCAATTATTTGTCTCATTCCTTTACCTACAATAATCATGATAATATGGGTAAGGACATGAAACCATATGAAATTTAACTACAATTAACTCAACCTTGTGATATTTATAATTAAACATTTTAGTTACCATTATATTTAATTAATAAATGGATCTCTTTTCTTAGAATGTTCATGTGAAAACCATATAGGTTATACCCATTTAAAAATTTTTAATTCATTTAGTTTAAGATGTCATACCATATTAAGGGTCAATCCACAAAACTAAATAATGTCATTGATAAGAACACATTGGTTACCAAGTCAAAATTGATAAGTCTCTTGAATTTGGGTGGAAGGCATTGAGGTCTAAACGTCCAACAATGCAATGGTCACATATAGAGAGGGATATAGAATACAGGAATGATGATTCTAAAAAAGGCATATTAATTTACTAAGAATCACTCAGTGAGACCAACATGAACATAATGAAAATAGTACATAAAACTGATAGTAATTGAGGGATGATTCATAAACAGCATACCTAAAGATTATATCACTCTCCTTATCCAGGATCCTCCCTTAGTTTGGTCTAGATCATAATAAAATAGAAAAAATAACACCCAGAAAATTTTCCATAATAGACTACATCAAAATAGAATCATTGTGGGAAAGAAGAATGATGAACACCTCCTAAGTATTAATGATATCACATTTAGGAATGAAAGGAGACCAATGTACGATCAATCAGATTTTTGATGGAAGAGAAATTAATAATACTAGGAGGATGGTGATTGTGTGTCTTAAATGGGATGTGGGAGAGGAAGTATTCCAACTTCATGTAAGAGGAATATAAATAAATGATATAAGATTATGTAATGTAAAAACAATCATCTAACCATGCATTTATGTGTCACACCATTTTTCTACACAGTTGGCCAAACTGTGTTCCAAAAATTCTCCTACAACTGCCAAAGGAGGGACCCCGCATTGGTAGGTTGCATGGTTTGAAAAGAAGTACAAAAACTATAATATTTGAATCTAATAAAAAAATTGCAGACTAACCACACAAGATTTATCATATGGTGGTATGATTTCCTCAAATCATATAGAATTTTTATCCCCTCTTTCTAGACTTGTACGTTTATAATTATATGTATGGAAGGGCACTCACACTTTCGAACAACTGTGTGGTCTAGAATTTTTTTTTTCAAAAACAAAGTAGGCCTTTAAGCTCCAACAAATCCATTGGTACACTCAAAATGCATAGGAACTCACTATGAATCCATTATAGGTCCAAAAGAAGGAATTACACTAATATTTAAAGGATACCTACCTCATAGAAAAATTTAGTTTCTTAAAATTAATTACATGTTAATATTTAGAAGATAAATATATTTATTTTATAAATATAATTTAATAAAATGGAATTCATTTATTGGATGAATATTTTGAATATAGTTTATTTTTATGTTTTGGATTTTTATGAAGAGATTGAATATTGAATGAATAGTAAAAAATGTTGACTTTTTCTAAACATTTTATTCATCTTTAAATAATATAATTTAAAAGTACAACAATTTTTTAATTTGTTTTGAAATTAACATAGGATCTGTTTTTCTAAATAAAATCTAAATAAATATAAACTAATAAATGTTACATTTAAATTTGGAATAAATTCATTGTTTTTAATACAACATAATTTTATATAAAAACTATTTTCATTATTGTATTAACACTTATTATAAGAATAAATTATAACACTTAAAAAAGAAATTGTGAAAATTTAAAATTTTGAATCAAAAGGTTCATATTTATTAATGAATTAATTTTTTTATCCTATTGTATAGTAATTATGGTAAAAATTTGTCACTATAGTATATGATTAATGGAGTTAATTAAGATAAACACTTTCTCATAAGGCCATAATTTTTTGTCAATTATTATTGAATGATGTAATTTCAAACATAAGAAGATTAAAATTTAAAATTGTTCATTTTGGATACACATTAACATGATTATTTGTTTATAATAATTAAAATATTTGGAAAATTTTAAGTGTTCCATGACCCTCAATTTTATAAGTGTGCCCTAAACTAACCTTACATAACACCATTTGAGCACTCACAATTAGAAAATAACTGACCAATTATCTCTCCAACATCAATACCGTTTTATTATAATTATTTATGTACTAAAAAGAAAAATAATATAAGGATTATATTGTATTATAAAGAGAGATTGTTGAGGGGAATGTATAAGTCCTAACTGAAACATTTCAAGTTTATTTATTCTTCTCACTCAATAAAATATTCTGTAACAATGATTAAATAAAAAAACACTATCTTAAATATTATAAAATTTTATTATGATAATTGTATAACCAATTTTGATCTCACTTTCCAACTAATGGGAAATAAAAACCTCAATTGTGCATATGTGTGGACTACCACATCCAAAAAGTAATATATTTTTTATTCTTAATGAGATGATATGGATGGTTTAAGTGATGAAATAAATGAATATATATGATATTTATAAAATAATTATGATTAATTTAGGTAAATATATTTCATACCATCTTACCCAATCATTTGTTAGAAAACGATAACATTTCTTGTGCATACGTGTGGACTACAACCTCCATGAAGCCATGTGAATCATTTTTCATATCCACCATACAAGCATGGTTAGAAGGCTGTTATTATTGATTAAATATAACATTTATAGCATATTTTTGTTTTTGGAAAAGTAAATACTATCATCTATTTTGATTTTCCACCTGTTATAAAAATGAAACATTTGTTCATGTTTATGTATATATAAACATATTTGAGAAACAATGTGGTTAATTTTTCATGGTACTATTACATTTATAGTTTTAAAAGTGTATAATATCATTATATATGATAGATAGAAGTTTTTTAAAATTATCTAGGTAATGGAATCATAATTGTTTTTGACCATGGTCAACGAAAATATTCTGTTTTGAGGTTATAAATCGAACAATCCCAAAACATCCAACATATTGTTTCAAATATTAGAAACAAAACTAGAAATCAGAATAATTAAATACAAGGAATAATAATAATTTAATAAATAGTAAAAATTATTTATAAACTATAAATATTACATAATTTTATTATTTAGTAGTAAAATACGTATGAAGCAATACATGACTTGTGGTAAGTGACAATAATTAAAAATATACAAGTCTTTCATCCATTACTTTTTCATCCTTATAAAATTCAGTATAAATGTTTCTATAATTTTTATAATTTTCATTCAATGGTTGGTAAATTAAATTTTCAATTACATTTTTTATGTCAGTTATTTTATACATTTAAAAAATTTAAAAAAAATTATATTTTAGTTTATATGTCTTGACCGATTTTTCCAATATTCATTAAAATTATTCATTATAGTGGTTCAATTAAAATTTTTTACATTGTGATTTTCAAAACAAATAATTTCTCTCAACATTCTAGGAGAATTAAATTTAACGTAATTTCATTATAATAACACAAGAAAATTTTCTATTAATTATTATAGGGACACATGTGTTATCACAAATAGAATTAAATTGAAATCGAAATAAGATTTATGATTAAATATCACAAAATTTATTTTTATTCATGATTTGGTTCATGGGAATTATATATGAATTTTGGGTGATCCCACAATATCTTTAATGAGGAGTGAGACAAATATTATTATTTAATGCATTGGATAAATTGGATGATTTTACCGATGATAGGTTACATCGATGAGAAATAAGAATTATCTGGTTAGATGATTCTATTATAAGGGTTATTATAATAGTTAAGGTAATGGTAATTCAAAAAGGTGCCTATATGATATTATTACACTAGATTAAAAGGGGAATATTTTTATTTAAAAAGGTATAAAATGATCTTATGTTATTAGGGAATGTGTATGAATTTTTTACATAAAGGTGAAATGCCAGTTTTTGAGGGAATGGTATACATGATTTTTTCTATTTTCCAAGATATCATTCTGTTTATTATTTTGAATTCATGAGTTAATATTAAAGGTTTCAAAAAATTTATTAATAAATTATTATTTTTTCTAGTAAATTTAAACATATATTTGGGAAATATATTGATTAGTAAATGTTAAAAAACTTATGGATATTTCTAGTTTATAATTAAACCAATATGTTTCTACTCTTTTATGTCCCTTTCTAAGATTTTTTCTAATCATCCCATGTTATCAAATGAATTTTTTTCAAAGGACTTATTATTAAGTATAAACCTTAATAAATCAAAATTTCTTAATATTTTTTTACATTGATTGATGAAATTATGTCTTTATAAAGAACATTTTTCTATGAAAAATAGACACTGTGCTAAAATTTCTAATTTTATATGCAATGTTTCACCTAATTCTCTAAAATTATAAATAAAAAATAATTATTTAAAATTATGAAAGGTAAATATTTGTTATGAATCATAAATTTACTGGTTGAATAAGGTATGAGTGGTTATAATTATGGTGTTTGGAGACCGTCCCCTACATTTTATATTTCACATGTCCCCCCATGTGTAACATCATGTAAGATAAAGGTGAAGCAACAAGACATTGGATATAAACAAATAGTGTTCTAATGAAATAATTGTGTATTTTAATGATGAAATGGAATGGAATATTAAAAATTAACGATCCCATTTATAGGAATTGACTCAAAATGTGAACTATGTTGAGTGCTATGAAACCTATAAAATATATGAAAACTCTTGTATACTAAAATGATTTTCGAAATATGTGAGTTTCATTGAAAAGGGAAATGATGTGTGTTGGAAAAGATATCTTCACATTGAAACAATAAAAAATATATACATAATAAACTGTGGGTGTCACATACAGTCTATGTGTAGTTTACTGAGAGGAAGAGTTTAGAATTTAGGGGTCCTAAAATGAATGGTTATCAATAGGAGGTGAGTGAGAAATGAGAATCGTAGTTGTAGGATTGGAATTTGGATATTTATTTTGGTTTGAAGTGATTATAATGTTCATGATCTATAGCCTAACCAAAATTATTCAATAGGATAACAAAATCCTAATCTATGGGGGAGGAAGGGGTGTCTTTGTGTGAATGAAGTTGTTAATCTAGGTATGTTGTTGATGAAGATGTAATCAAAAGTGAAATATACATAAGTAGAAGGTCCAAATACGATATACATGTATATTTCATGGTTGGATTCAAGGGATGATGTATTTCTAATATTGGTGGCTATGATGTCGGTGGGTTTTCCCTACAGTTGATCATTCAGTGTCTCAAGGTAGAAATTTCATGGGATGGATGAATCCTTTATGATTAAAGAGTCTATACCAAATGATTGGTCCCTATTATCCATAATCCTCTAAAGCCATAAAAATACAAAAAATTAAAAGGAAATGAAAATGGTAGAAAATTATTTTTGAAAATTTATATAGTCGGTTCATCAGAGTAAACCATGTGTTGTGCATTCATATAACCAACCATGGGATGTGATGAAAACCCGTTTAACCACATGTATAGGTATTATGAATGTATGTGGAATGTTACAAACCCACATATTGTTATTTGGAAGTTGGGTACCAAATCAAAGTGGAGTGAAATACATAACCTCTCTCTAGACAAGAATGGTAAAATAAACATGATGTGTTTTTTGACACACATGTCCTGTGATTTTTAATTTGGTTCCTATCCAGGTTCTATATTAACACACCATGTATTCTATTTATTTGATCCCATGTACTACCATGTTTCAGACAAAAATCCATTAAATTCTAAATAAACCTAATAATAGGATGAAAACAATGAAATATGGGTCTTAGAACCACATAATATGATCTAGAAACGTATTAAATGTGATGTAATGTTGGAAAACACCATAAATTAAGAAATTAGAGGCTATTTAGTGATGGCTTTCTTGAGATGAAATGAGAATATTGGGTATTGGATGTGGGTACTATCCAATTGATGATAATTTTGCTTCTAAATCCTGGGTACACATCATGTAAACATGGCCACACACTATGAAAATTTTTCCATAGATTCTATTTATTTAGTTATTTAAAAATATTTATTTATTATTTTTATTTTTATTATATAGTTGTTATATATATATATATAATATAGATATATATATATATCTATACACATAGTGTCTATAGAGATGCATCATGTTTGTACTTCAAATTGGAAAGGATAAGGAAAATCATCACCCACGTGCTCATGGTGTGGTTCGAGATGGGGACTCATTCAATTTCATTAATTTCCATCAACCATTAGATCAATGTTTTTATGTGTTCTTTATTATTTTAATTTTTTTATATTTAAAATCATATAATAATTTCTAGTATTAAATAAATTATACAAGAAGTACTGTTTTAAATTTAAAAGGATATATAATGGTATAGGGATTGGAAGGTACCCATCCTAGTTCTTTTGGACCCTAAGTAGAGCCCATTCCCATCATAATAACACTACAATCAGGTGAAAACATATTATTTTATTTTTTTATATTTTATTAAAATTAAAACATATTGAGAAATTATATATATAATATTACACAAATATACTATTTATTATAAATAAAATTAATGGAATTGATTCAGTTGGAAGGAATTGAACTCAGGAATTTTTGACCACTATTTATGATCCTTCCAGCTAAGACATCCCTATAATGTGACATATTTTTGTTTAAATATGATCTTAAATTTTTAATAAAAATATTTTATGTTTAAAATAAATGAAATATACTAAAATACAAAATGTGTGGTATTTTTAACCAAAACATGTGATGTTGTGATCCGTTAGAAGGATTTAAACCTGAGTCTTTCAGAACCTCGGTTACGAACATTCCAACTAAACCATCCTAATATTGAGTTTTATTTTTCTTCCATTTTATTTTAAAATATATGCACATATCACTAATTTTTTATTAAAAATAACCAGACAAAATTAATGACCCATATTCCAATGGAGGGTATGGATGGATTTAAATACAGGACATATTGGATTCCCTTGATCAAATTGTCCATAAGTATAGTATTCATTCCTATTTATTTACTTAATAATTATTTACTTATATTAACTTTAATAATCTAATATACATATAAAACAAAAAAAACATGAATTATGAACACAAAATTTTCATTATTATTTTATACATTTTCATATAGATCTCTGATGAAAAGCGTGGGATGTGGAGGTAATTAAGATACATGAACTATATAGTAGAAGTGCACATTTTATATTCTTTTAAAATTAAAATGAAATAAATAATATAGAGTGTGAGTGATATAGAGAGGGATTGTGGTTCCTTTATAGAAGTGTTTTTGTTTACGGTATTTTTCTTGACCTTGTCTTTAGTAAACGTAACTAATAATAGTTTGGGTGTCTCATTCATTTTGTGAACAACTACATTAACCTAGTGCATTCCTAGTATTTGTAGATAGAGTGATGTTTTGGAGGGTGAGGGTTTGGAAACATTTATCCAAGATCTATGCTATCAAAATTACTATTAGTACATTTTCTTTTAATCTCTCACGCCATCCACTTCCTTTAGAATATATGGAGAGCACCAGTCTTGGTTTTGGTGAGGTGGGTAAATGATGTTTTGGCCCTCCTCTATTAGATCTGTATCCATAATGTTGGCCTAAAAATATTTAAACAATTATTATCATATATGAATAGTATCAACTACCGTTTAATAATTTAATAGTTATTGAATCCATGTGTAATCATTGTGTAATTCATGTCCGTATTCATTTTCAATATATGAGAAATAATTTTGAGAGAAATATGATTCGAAATATTAAGGTGTTTCATCCTATATTGTTTCCCCTTCCAAGATATGGTTAAGGGGTTTAATTCCACTTAATGAATCATCAAGTTTTATACTATCTAATACGGTGTTTCCATCTACGTCCTCTCAACCTTTTAATATAGTCAAAACTATGTTTGTGGATATCTTCCATCATCGATATTAATTTACAATTAAAAATATAATATTATATAGAAGAATATGATTCTGAAGAAGGATGGTTGAATAATGTACCATGGTATTCCTTATAAAAAAATCATCCATGTATGAGTTCTATTCCTCTGAATATGTGTATGGAATCTCCAACTCAAAAAAATAAAAATTCTCTCCAGAAGCAGCATTCAATACTTTAGTGGAATATGTATGTATTTGGATGATATATTAGTGAACCCAATTAGATGAACATGAAAGTAAAATGAAAAAAATAAATTAGTTATTTTTGTTTCAAAACTCATATTGGTTCTCTTTCAGTGGAAACAATGCCATGATTTTGACTTCTTCCATTACGAGGTGTTTTAAAAAACAAATCCCTCGCTCAACTATATACGGGGAGAATTGAGATTATTATATAGGGAACAAACGAAGTGGATGCAGTCAAGAGCGAGTAAATTTTATTTGGTTATCCCGATAATTAAATGATGAGGAAAAATAGAATGTAAAATTAAAAAAATGACGACCCAATGAAATTAGAAAATGATTAAATGAAAAAGGAAAATAAAAAAAATAATAATCTGTCTGTGGTAGAGAATTCTAATGGGGTTAATTATAAATATTATTGATGAAATTACATTACCAAAAAGATTCAATTTTATAATTTTTTTCGTATAAAATTGATATGATTCATTAATTATGTCATAATCCCCAAATATGATGATTAAATTCATTGAGAACATATTTTTAACCCAAAAAGAAGAAAAAATATTACAACATACTCCACCAATTCTCGTCGGATATCCCATTTTGGTTATCCATGTTGTGTAATATTTGGTCAAACAGAACACAATTAGTAAATCTAGTAAATATAATAATGAAATGAAAAATTAAATAGAAATTAAAAAAATTAAAAATACACTATAATTTTATTTACAAAAAATCTATAATCTTATATAATCATCAATACCGTGGATATATTGTCTCATGTCCACGATAATGTATCATGATTTCTGAGTAATCATAATCATTAACATAGATACCAGAGGAAAATAAATGAAAAAAGAGAAAATGGAGAAAAATAAATCCGGATTTTAATAAAACAAATGTACTACTAATGAGGGTAGAACAAGTCATGAGAGTGGAAGCACCATCGCCTTAGAATACCAGAACTACAATTCATAGTGGTAAATTTTTATAAATAGAAAAATAAATTAGACTATGTATACATAAAATAAAATGTGTGTGCACTTGTCAAATATGCTACTACTCACATTCCTCATTAATATGTGAGTAAATAGAAAAATATTTTAATTAATCTATAGAAGATGTTAGTATATTCAGGTATAAAGTGTTTGGTTCCAATGGACATGGTCAATAGTAATGAATTCCACTTTTAATTTTTTTTATTTGTTATAAAAAACATTCATGATGGTATATATACACGTGAACTATGGTCTTTAACATGGGAATTTACTCTTTATAGTTAATCCATACCTCTTCCAAATGTACTAGATATATTATTATTAATTAAATAGTATGTAGTGACAAATATTACTCCAAAACATCTCTGAAGTGAGCATTGAAATGAGAAATATTAAAAATAATCCATAAATTCCATAATAAATCATTTAAATTTTTTGAGAATATAAATTTAGTAAAATAGAATTTTAATCTCCAAAACACACAGAAATAGTATACATAATTAAGGAACATATTTAATTTGTTCATGAAACAACCAGAGTAAGGCCAGGTACATATGATAGAAACAATAGGCTTTATGAATGAAGATGGATTGGGAGACATAGAGAAGAAATGGTTAGCATATTTCATCAATAGGATACAAGAGATCATTAGTTCAACTATATGGTGTTATCAAGAGAATTTTATGTCCATTGAAGGAACACTCATTATTATAAATTGGATTCCACTTGAAGGGGAAACCAATGTATGAAATGATTACAAAAATTTGGGTTTAATAAAATAAATTTTTAATGAATGGGTAAAATTAGAAAATTTGGAATCATATTCTCCCAGATGATGTTTTTGATGGAAAAAATACATTACACTTATGATAAAATACATTCAAGGAATAGTCTTATATGAACCTTAAATATAATATGTGATTTATTATATGTAAATGATGAGTGCTAGACCCATGGAGTATAATGGTGTTCTTCAGCGTTAAATTAAAAACACTACACTCAGATGTCTACGTTATGGAAACTATGGTATAAGACGAATGGAGAATATAAAGAAAAGAATAAGGGAAACACCTATAGTAATGTCTAAATTTCACAGTTTGGATGTAATAAGTATGCTCGATGCAATCTATGTAGTGATGATGAGGTGGACTTGGCATGGTTATAAGAGTGGTTTTTTAAAGAAGTGGTGTTGGGGATTATTTTCCTCCATAGTAGAAGTCATATTTTATTATATAAATATATAATTATGATATCTTAGGAGGATGTATTCCTTGAATCTTATTTTGCATGTTCATATCACCTATTCCTAATGAAATAATTACGATGATCAAGTATTATAGTTTTTAGGTCATCATCTGTTGTGGGAATAATAATATGAGAAATATATTATGGTTGTATTATATTTATCTTTAAAACATTTTTTATATTAATGAATTGATTTTTGGATATATATTTTGTTTTTAGTGATCCATTTTTTAGAACAATCTCTAGGTCATATCTTGTTTTGTCAGGGAGGAAATTGATGTCAAACTATAGTTGTTCTTTGTAGGGGAAACGTATTTAGGCATGATATAAAAAAGTATAATCTTTTTGGTTTTTAATATATAAAATTTTATATGTTGTCATAAAAAATATGAAATATTTTATCTTGATCATATGATAGGAAGGTGCAGGATGAGAATGATTTTTTAAAAATGAAATGGGTTGTTTCATTTTGGTTTTGGAAACAAAATGATAAATCCAAGTAAAAAAAATATGGAATGCAATTTCCAATAACATAGTGACATCATGGGTGTCTTCCATTAAAATTTTTAACTCTATAAATGAGTTCTAATTGTGTAATACCCATAGTTTATTAACATTGATTACAAATAAATTAAATTTCATTGATTTTTTCTATTAAACGCAGCACCCTCAAAATCCTTTTTTTTAATTTTATGAAAGACACTTTATGGTAGTGGAAACCAGACATTCAATCAACATCCCACATCCAGATGATTGCAAAATTCAAAACTCAAAATTCAAACAAAACCATCCAAAATTTGGCGCCCTCGAGCCCAGTACCTCCATGTGCCTGCTGTGAGGCGAGACCACCTCGGGACATGGATCCACAAGCAGCCTCCTCAAGCCGCGTACCCGACGCCATCATCACCGTTGTACCCCTTGGAAACTGTTGCCGTCGCCGCCCATCTCTATAGCCGATGACAGGAAAAAACTGAGGAAGAACATTCAACATCAGTAAACTTTATCTATCACCGAGTTGAAACCACCCCACAGAACAGTCAACAAGTTAAACAACCTCTTGTCACCACCTGGGCCACCCTGCAACACGTCGAGTCAGTTCTTCCATCGCCGTAGATCATTCCAATCATCAGCGTCAACACCATTTCCGACGTCCACTCGAAACCACGTTCATAACATCACCGAGAATCCATGCTTGTTGACACCACCGAACATCCGAGACATCGCCGTCGTCCTAGGGGTACTGAACCAGCAGACATCACAAAATCACAAAACAAAATAAAAACCACAAAATATGGAACGGAAACCATCATCAGTGAAGAATAACTCAAGACAAAACGATGAATTAGTTGGAACTAGAAAAAGCTTCGCCATCCGAACCCTAAAGGAAGGATCGAAGCCTACTCTAGTCGCGTCTCATGGAACACCATCAAGAGCTGAACCATCATATCCCAAAACCTCATAGTAAACTACCACACCACACTGACTAGGTGGGGTAGTATAACATGAGGCAAGAGAAAAGATTGAAATAAGAAATGGTCTCAACAGCGATCCAAAGCCTTCGCCAGGCAATAAAGCCTTCCTTTGAAACGAACACCAAGAGAGTCTGGAACCACCGAGCGCTAGTCGGGCCATCGCGTTGAGCCTCCTCACCATTCCAATCTAGCAAAAGAACCCTCGCACTGGACCATAGATGGAGTCTAGTGAGAAGGGAAGGGCAAAAAGAGCAGAACATTTGCGCTAAGGCAGCGGCTATGAAGATCATTTTCCCAAAAACTAGATAGGAAGACAAAAACCAGAACGGGAGAAAACGGGAAACAACGGAGATGAGCGCCGGTAGCGGCAGGATGTAAAAAGAATATTAGAGTGGGATATGATTCTGGAGGGCCGCACAATGGCCTCCCCCACTCCGAACCACCGCCGAGGAGAAACCCTAGCATGATAGAGAAACAGACAAGAAGCTGCTCAGAGGCTGGATAAACGCAACACCAGCGTAGCTTGTGTTGTCTGAAACACAAAGTTTCTAGGAAACAAAATTTTATTATTTAATTTTTTTAAACAATAGAATTATATCTTTTTTTAAAATTTATGAAATAAATAGGATTAACTAAATTATTATAGTATGGTTTACACATGTAAATAACTTTTGAAATTAAATGGAACTCATTATTGGAATAATTATTTAAATGTGCATATGTGTTTTTTATACTCATAAATAAATAAATCACACTTTTATGATTATATTAAATAAATAAATATTCAATATAATTTATAACATTAATCTTTTGTGTTTTTTAGACTTGATATAATAAAAAAATGAATTTAATGCTTAAAATATGTATTTGTCTAAAAAGGCAGGTTTTTCACCTTTTGACGACAGATCTATTTTAAATATAGTTTTCGACACATTTATAAATTCTATATGAAAAAAAACAACTTACATGAAAGGGGAATGTAAAAAATTTCATTGGATTCTTTTTTGTTATTCTTATGATACATTTCATGTTTTTATGAATAATGGAAAATAATGAATTTTAATAGAATACACTTTTTTCATCTAAATAATTTGTAGTGAAACATTTTAATTTTTAATGGTTTTAAAGTATAAATACATTTATTTTTATCATTTATTCCAATAATGGTCATTGGAGTGAGTTTATCATTTAATTTGGATGTGAATCATTTCAATCTGTTAAACGTTTTCACTTTAAAAACCGGTTTTCTCACCCCCTCCACAGGATTAATTTTATTTTACATTTTTCAATTTATTTTTTTTGAATTTATATTAATAGATTCCATATTTGGAATAATAAAGTCCAAATTTACTAAATTGGTCCCTTTTCTTCCTAGACAATATAAATAGTAACTTTAGTAAATTTAATTATCACAGTTAATGGTAAATTGGGTAATTAAGGGTAAAAATAAAATAATAAATGTTAGAAAAATACACTAAAAGTTTCATAAATGTTATTAGAAAAATTTAATTCGTCAAAGAATAAATATGGTTACCAATTTAATAATTTAATTGAGAATTTAAAATTAAAATTACTTGGATACAACTAAAATTAAATAAAGTGACAAAATGTCACACTATAACTTTTAATAAGAATATAATTTTTAATATTGATTTAAAAAGAATATTTTCAGGACCCGTCCCCCAGGGGCTCGTGCCGTGACTACCCCAAGCCCACCTTCCACAGGCCATGGGCTGATGACTAGCACTGAAAGGCGTATTCCTTGAAACCAGGAAGACATTGCCTTTATAACCTGTAAACACACGTAACCAAGCACACATCAAAATAAGAACACAGGTAACCTGTATAGTAAAAAAGAGGGCATACAGTAAGAATAAGGGGCCAGAAAACATGCCCAACTATAGAGTACAAGATAACTGAAAATTTCAAGTAAAACTGAGAGGTACAAGTAAACTGAACAGCTCATGTGGATACCTGCCAAGGATCCTACCTAAAGGGTAGGTACATCTCTTGAATGATCATCTATGCGGTACGCCTCGTCTAATTCCACCACTGAGCTACCTCCAATCATGGTACTCTCATCCTCAGTCAGCAATGTCTGTCATCTGCAGCAAACACAACAAGGTGCAGGCATAGCCCGTGCAGGGGTGAGTATAACGATACTCAGTAGGAACCTGGAGAACATCAAGGTCTCAGAAAATCTACAAAGGATAAACCACAAGGCACGTAAACTAGTAACAAACCAACATAGGTATATGTCCATATATATACCTAAGTTTTCATGTATACCCATATCAATCATGAGGAAACACACGGTCCAAATCAATATCTCAAAGCTCAACTGTTCCACAAAGTAAAGAATACCACAAAGGTAATTACCACACCGGTACACCACACAGAAGAATACAACCAAGGTATCAACACGAAGGTATGAGATCATTTAATACCAGGTATAACATACGTACAAAAGTATAGATGATTAGATGTGACTTCTAAATCATCTTACTCTCTTAAGAGAAAGAACCATGTCGGATCCTTGTACATCATCAGACCCACATAGGATCCTAGTACAATAGACCCACACATGATCCTAGTACATCATCATACCCACACATGATCCTAGAACAAAAGACGAACACAAGATCCTAGTACATCATCAGAACCACACATGATCCTAGTACAACAGACCAACGCAGGATCCTAGAGTAGTCCCACATGTATTCCTAGACCAGATCTACATGGGATCCTAAAATACATACTCATGAAGGATCCCTTTCTCATGTTACAGCCAACTACTGGGTTCCCGCACTAAGCTCACTTGATTCCATGAGGTTCTGCTCCTGAAGCCAGAGGTCAATACTCTAACTACCAAAAAGTACCAAGAAGTATCCCAAAGGATTTCCACATAATAGGGGTCCCGATGCAATAAACGACGCGTTAATCGGATGCTCGGTCTGTATATTATTAGCCTTTTAATCCCGAGGGCTCTGTTGGATTCGTTCTCGATCCAAACTGACCATACCCCAACATTATCCAAATCTCAAGTTGGGTATACCAAAAGGACCGTCTTGCTCCAAGGTTTCTGGTACCATAGATGGTTTGTCAAATAGATTCCTTGTGCCAAAGTGATGAACAAAAGCGCAGAAATGGGTCCAAGATGGTCCGGGTCACGTCCGACCCAGCCCATCCTGGCCTGGGCCTACCCGGCCCGGTTCGGGTCAACCCAGCCCTGCCTGGCCGGCGCTGGGTGTCCCTCCCCACACAGGGTGGACCAAACCGCACTGGGCGGCCTGACCTGGATGCATACGGGGGGGGGGGGGGGGGGGGATTCCCCCTGCCTCTACTCACCAAATGGTCGATGCCATTCAGTCACTAGCAACACACAGGACCCACGCTTCCCACTCGGTTCAACTCATCTGGCCATAATGGATGGCCCCTTTGCCTCCTGGAGGCGCATCATGTGCCACCCCTCCACGTCCAACTAAACACTGAACGTCCTCCCTTCACTATCTCAGAACAAGCCACGACCCTTGCTCGTCGGGCGGCTGGCCCCTGATGGCCGCCACCCTTTCTCCACTACGACCGACGACCTACGATCCGTCTCCATTAGCGCGATTGTGTCGTCGCCGTCTTTGTGGCCATCCTTGGTGTTGGCCACCGCTCCCGAGCCCCACCGGCCAAGGTTTCTGTCCTCCTCCATCGCGAAGAACACAAAAAGAACCACAAAATTTGTGGACGGGTAGGGCCATGTTTGTTTGGCCCATATCCTCCGTGTTAGAGTGGTAGCAAGCTTCTCAAGGGAGGTGATTCAATGTGACATGAAAATTAATGATGATCAATCTTAAACACACCCCTTCCCCAGAGATTTGATAACATCGATGAGGAGGAAAGGACATACATCAATTCATCATCATGAAAGACATCCCACATTGGAGTTGGAGCATTCTTTGTTAGAGAAGATGTCACATTCTTCATTGGAGAAGACAGTGTGTTCTTCATCAAGAGAGAATAATCCTCTAAATTTCTCCCTTTCACCAATGATTTCCCCTAACAAAAACAAGTGAAGATCCAACCCAATTATTAGGTTTATCAATTTAATTTTTTGGCACAAATGGAGATGGAATAATTAATTGGCTCAATTATTTTGGCTCAATTAAATGGGAGGAATCAATTAATGGGGTGTTGAGAGCCCCCCCCCCCCCCCATTAATAGGGATTCAGGTGGTCCCCACCACCATAGATTTAAATAGGGGGTTTTCTAGCTCGGGTGGTCTGCACCACCGAGCATTCAAAAATGATATTATAAAAAAAAGTTTGTTTTATTTTTATTTCCACAAAAAACACAAAAACTAACTTTCACCCTCGACCTACTACGATCGAGGTGAAGGAATCCATAAGTGAATACCGGTGATGCGAGTTCAGTGGTGCCCTCAGATTTTAATTCCGAGCACCGGTTCAAAAGTTACAAAAACCCTCTTGTACATTTACTGAACATACCTAAAAAAAGTTCAGAAATTAATTCCGAGTACACCGGGCCTCAGAATCACGCACCGTCAATTTTTGTGAACTCTTAAAATTTTCATATAATTTAAAAAGAATTTAAATGTAATTTCTAGGTCTTTACATTCTCCCCACCTCATATATTTGCATCCCCAAAATCCTAATCACAAAAACTAGTAAAACAAGTGGGGGTACTGAGCACGAATTTGAGCCTCTCACTCCCATGTTCTTTCTAAGAGGTTCCCATGCTGCCAGCGAACATGCACCAGAGGTATCTACCACCCACAAAGGACCCACTCCTGTCGATCCTCAATCTCTACTAGAACCTCCTTAAACATCGCCCCATTGTCGATGTCCGGCTTTCCATGGTCGATGACATGAGATGGGTCATGCACGTATCTCCTCAACTGGGATATGTGGAAAAAGTTGTGCACCAGGTGAAACTGAGGTGGAAGATCTAAGCAGTAATCCACCTCACCAACTTTGTTGAGGACCTGGAAGAGTCCGATGAACCTTAAAGATAACTTTCCACCCCAGCCAAATATCCAAAAACCTCATCGAGGTGAGACCCGTATAAAGACATGATCACCATCTTTGAACTCTGAAGGTCTTTGTCTCCTATCTGCATAGGACTTCTTCCGGATCTTTGTAGTGTTTATCCGCTCCTGGATGACCAGAACCTTCTCCATGGTAGCTCGTACCATATCTAGACCCATGAGTGCTTACTCCCCTGAGTCAGTCTAGCACAAAGGTGATCTGCAAGGTCATCCATACAATGCATCTAAAGGTGCCATCCCGTTGGTGGAGTGATAGCTTTTCTTGTATGAAAACTCCCCAAAGGCAAGTGATCTTCCTAGCTGCGACTGAAGTCGAGGAAACAAGCACATAAAATTTCCTCAAGGGTCTGAATGGTCCACTCAGTTAGGCCATCCATCTGAGGATGGAAGGTGGTTCTCAAACGAAGATGTGTCCCGAAAGCCGCCTATATCTCGTTTAGTTGTCGATAAGTGAAACATGAATCACGATCGAAGACAATTTTTTAGGGTACTTCATGTAGCTGCACAATCTCCTGCACATAGAGGCGTCCCAAGTTCTCTAATGAACCCAGAACTCTAATCGATAGGAAGTGGGCCAACTTGGTGAGTCGGTAGACGATCACCTAGATAGAATCATGACCTCTTGATGTACTTGGAAGTACTATCATGAAGTCCATAGATATCCCATCCCACATCCACTATAGGATCTCTAAATGCTGAACTAAGCCTGCTGGTACCTGATGTTCCACCTTCACTTGCTGACAAGTGAGGCACTGGGAAACATACTCTGCTACAACTTTCTTCATTCCCGGCCACCAGTGCTATTGTCGGAGATTATGGTACTTCTTCGCCACTCCTAGATGTATCTCTAGAGGGGATGTATCGAAATCCCTCAACAATTCCTCCTGAAGCAGCACTGGTACCATGTTACGTTCTCTAAAAAGGATGGTGTGCTCCCCACCTTCATAAAATCCATCAGGTTCCTGTCTTGTGGATAACTGAGCACGTCGATCCTCGCAGTCAGTGTCCCCACGCTTTGACTCCCTGAATCGGGAATGAAGTGGGGGAGTGACTGTAAGAGACTGAAGAAAAGATTCTCCATCTCAATCCATAAAGGATATCTACAAAGTGGCCAGCTTCACCATCGCCTCACCTAGAAGTTATATACCAGATATTCTACTGAGTGCATCTTATACTACGTTCCCCTTCCCAAGAGTATAAACCATCTCAAATTCATAGTCCTGGAGGAACTCAAGACAACTTCATTGTCTCAGGTTCATGTCGTTTTGAGAGAAGATATACCTGAGACTCTTGTGATCTGAGTAGACTGTAAAACGCTCACCCATCAAGTAATGTCTCCTCATTTTCAAGGAGAAGGGCACTACTGCTTACTCTAGGTCATGGGTAGAATAGTTCTACTTATCCTATCTCATTTGTCAAGAAAGATATGTGATCAATGCACATTCCTATATCAGTACACATCCAATCCCAGTCCCTGATGCGTCACAGTAGACTACGTACACTACTCTGTCCTCTGGTAGCCTCAAGATGGGGGCACTAGTCTGTCTCTGCCTTAGTTCTTGAAAACTCCACTAGATTATCTTCGACTAAATGAAGGGTTTCCCTTTGTTATTAAAACCTAATAAAGGTGCTTCCACTCTCGATAAATATGGCACAAACCACCAGCAGTATCCAACAAAACACAAGAAACTTTGTACCTTCTTCACACTCCTGGGTGGCTCCAAAGGAAGTACCGCCTCTATCGTCACTAGATCGACCGCAACTCTAGCCTCTGAGATGACATGTCTCATAAAGTGAACCTCTCGGATCCATAGCTGGTACTTCAAGAGCTTACTATAAAGCCGGTTCTCGTGGAGTGTTTCTAGAACTATCTGCAAATGATAGGCATGCTCCTCCTTAGTAGCCGAGTAGATTAGAATGTCGTCGATGAATACTACTAAAAAGAGATCTAGGTATGGCTGAAAGATCATTTTCATGAGTCCCATTAACACTGTTGGAGAATTGTTCATGCCAAAAGGCATGACCAAAAACTCATAATGGCTGTACTGACATCTGAATGTCGTCTTCTGCATATCCTCATATCATACTTTGAGTTGGTGATAGCTTGATCTGAGTTCTATCTTCAAGAACTATTATGCTCCCTTCATCTTATCAAAGAGGTCATTATTCCTCGGGAGTGGGTACTTGTTCATCACTGTTACCTAGTTCAAGAACCGATAGTCAACAAAATGTCTCACTCTACCATCCGCTATCTTTGCAAACAAAATTGGGGCTACCCAAGGAGAAACAATGTGCCGAATGAACCCCTTCCCCTTGTAAGTCTTCCAGCTGTACCCATAGCTCACGAAGCTCCGTGGTAGCCATACAATACGCTGGTGTAGATATTAGTGTCGTCCTGAGGCACAAGTCATTGTAAAAGTCCACATATATGTGAGGAGGTATACCTGAAACATCATCAGAGAAGACATCTGTGTACTGGTACACCACTATAGGATAGCTTGTACTCTCCACATAAACCACTTAGAGGGTAAGGCTAGCCAACTGATGAGTGATCGGCTACACTATCCTCCAGGTAAGTCCATCTTGTGCTATAATGGCTCCCTTCTCACTGATGAAGGTAAACCCGGTCCCATCCATTCAAACACACCACACTTTGAACCTAATACAGTCAACCTGAACATGGATTATAAATAACCAGACCATACCCAAGATGATGTCGTAAGGCCTCGACACCATTACTAGGAGAACCCAGCTGAAGCTCTCACCTCCTAGAGTATGCTCAAACTAGCAGCACCAGTGTGTAATCATTGAATCCTCTCACGTAGGAGTCACTAGCCATATAGATCGAGCCAACAATGCTGTCGGAATCTCTGAGATCTGAACGAGGGTACTGGAAATAAAATAATGACTAGAACCTGTGTCTATCAGTACTGCAAATAAGGTGGTGTAGACACAGATTGTAACTCATATCATCTCCAGAGTGCCACAGTCCTAGGCCTCAGTTTCCTAGAGATGTGATCACCCCTATACACATGTTCCCTGTGGTCGGGGTGGACCACCTGGTGGTGGTGGCGTTAACATCTCGAATCATCTCCCACTGCTAGCTATATAGCTACCTCCTCCGCCACGTTTGCCTGCTCCCTGCGGACCTCCTCGGTCGAACCTCTGTCTCTGCCTGGGCAGTCATTTGACCCTCTTCTGATCATTTGTATAGTGGGTTGGGAAGTCACGAACCATGTGACCCTTCTCGCCAAATGTGTAATACTACATGTTCCTCACATGACTGGACCTATCTCCGGTTCCCCTCAGAACTAAACCTGAATCCTACGGTCGTCCTCCTATAGGTAAGGTCTTCTAGGACCTCTATGACATCTATCAGTTGTCAGCTGTAGAAGAATATTCTACGTGACAATTTTTGGAGGATCTCGCTAATGTTGACTGCTCAGTAAGAAATATCTCCACAAGAGGGCTTCCTCTAACACCCCCTCTTATATCGGGATGCTGAGTGAGATCATCAAATCCCTAATCTCCCTCCCGAGTCCCTACTCGAAGGTCCGGGGCCTGAAGAAAAGGTCCAGTACCATATAAATGGAGTAGCGTGAGAGGTCAATGAACCTCCCAGAGTACTGATCCACAATCATACTGCCCTGTTACAGATGAAGGATCTCATAAATGTGCACTGTACGAAGGATCTCTGGGACAAACTTTTCCTGAAACAGCCTCTCGAAGTCTACCCAAAGAAGTGTCACCTTGTTGTGAACATGGAGCATCAAGATCCACCATCTTCCTGCTGCTGCATATAGAATAATGGCATTAAGGATCACCATGAGATAGGCTAATGTCCCTACCTGCCGGAAGACTCTCACTATAGCCTACAACCAATCCTTATCCGCTTATGGGTCCACCTCACCCCTGATCCTAGGTGTCCTATGGCGCTGAAACTCGTGCAACACGATCAAGCGGCGTGCACTCTCTGCTGCTGGGGCTTGTGGAATCAGTGCCCCAATGGGTAATGGTAACGCTGGTGATTCCGCTTGTGCCTCTACTGGATGTGGGCCCTGCACCGGGGCCTGGTCGCTCGGTGGGCTATCCTCACGTACTCTACCCGGAACCCTAGCTGGTTGTCTATGTGTGGGCATCATGAAAAAAAAACAGGTGTTCCACGGTTAATAATTTATACCTGGTGAGCTGACTCAAAGAGATCAAAAACAAAAAACTCACCAAAACACACATGCAATTGGTGTTTTTGTGCACTCAGTCCGAAATTAGAAGTCAAGGTTCTGGTGTATGGATGCATCGGCCTCCGCACCAACACTGAATTCCCTAAACTGATAACCACACTCACTACACATAAAACTATTGTCGTTAAAAGATCAAAGTTCAATGTTCTATGGTAGAACAGACTCCTCTAATACCAATTTGACACGACCCGTCCCCTAGGGCACGTGCCGTGACTACCCCAAGCCTGCCTTCTATAGGCCAGGGGATAGCGACTAGCACTGAAAGGCATATTCCATGAGACCAGGAAGGCATTGCCTTTATAACCTATAAATACACGCAACCAAGCACAAAAAAAGTTACAAAAACAGGTAACTTATAGAGTAAAAAATAGTGTGTATAGTAAGATGAAGGGGCTAGAATACAAGTCCAACTGTAAAGTACAAGAAAAATGAAAAGTACAAGTAAAAATGGAAGGTACAAGTAAACTAAACAGCTCTTGTAAACACCCACCAAGGATCCTACCTAAAGGGTAGGTACATCTCTTGAACGATTTCCTTTGTTGTATTCCTTATCTAAGTCCACCACTGAGCTACCTCCAGTCCTGGTAGTCTAATCCTCAGTCAGCACTGTCTGTCGTCTGCACCAAACAAAACAAGTTATGGGCATAGCCCATTGAGCGGTGAGTATAACGATAATCAGTAGGGACCCCAAGATCCTTAAGGTCTCACAAAATCTACAAAGGATAAACCAAAAATCATGTAAACTAGTGAAAAATCTACTTAGGTATATGCCCATACATATACCTACGTTATCAAGTATAACCATCTCAATCATGAGGAAACACAGGGTCCAACTCAAAAGCCCAAAGCTCAAATGTTCCACAACGAAAGGAATACCATGAATGTAAGTACCACACAGGTACACCACATTGAATAATACCACCAAGGTATCACCACAATGGAATGTATCACATAGGTACGCCACACAGAAGATTACCACAAAGGTATCACCACGAAGGTAAGGAATCAGATCATACCTGGTATAACTTAAGTAAAGAGGTATAGATGATTAGATGTAACTAGTGAATCATCTTACTCTGTTAATAGGCAGACCCATGTAGGATCCTAGTACATCATCAGACCCACACAAGATTCTAGTACATCAGATCCATACATGATCCTAATACAACATTATACCCACATAAGATCCTAGTACAACAGACCCACACAGGATCCTAGTACATCATCAGACCCACACAGGATCCTAGTACAACACACCCACCAAAGATCTTGGATTATCCCCACATGGATTCCTACAGCAAATCCATGTGGTATCCTAAAATACAGACCCACAAAGGGTCCCTTCTTTATGTTACAACCATCAACTAGGTTCCCGCACTATGCTTTATTGATTTTGGGAGGTTCCGCTCCTAAAGCCACATGATGATACTTCAACATCCACGAAGTCCCAGAATAAGTAATCCAAAGTACCATCGCATAATAGGGGTCTCAACACATGAGACAGTGCATCAATCAGACACTCGGTCTGTAAGTTATTAGCCTTTTAGTCTCGAGGACACTATTGGATTCGTCCTCGATCCAAACCAACCGTACCCCAACCTTATCTAAATCTCGGCTGGGGTATACCAAAAGGACCGTCACAATCCATGGTTTCTGGAACCGTAGATGGTTCGTCAAACGGATGCTCGATGCCAATGTTATGGCCAAAAGAGCAGAAATGGGTCGAAGACGGTCCGAGTTCGGTCCGACACGGTCGGACCGACCCGGCCCGGCCCGCGCTGCGCTACCCTGCATGGCCACATGAGAGGGGGAGTACCCCCCCTTCCCTACCTCCATTCACCAAACGAACAAATCCATTCATTCGCCAGCAGCATGCGAGACCCGCAGGCCCCGCTCGGTTCAACTCGGCTAGCTATAATGGTCGTCCCCTTTGCCTCTCGGCGGCATGTCGTGTGCCACCCCTCCGTAGTCGGCCAAACACTGACCGTCCTCCCTTCGCCACCGCAATACAAGCCGCGGCCCTTGCTCACCAGGTGGTGCGGATAAGGGTCGCTGCCCCATCGTGCGGCCAACCCTTATTGGCTGCCACCCTTACTCTGTCGCGGTCGACATACTGCCACCCTTCTCCGGCGGTGTGGTTGCACTACCGCCGTCTTCGCGGCTGGCCGTGGTAATGGCCACCATTTCCAAGCTCCAGCTGTGATGGTTTCCATCCTCATCAATCATAAAGAACACAAAAAGAACCAGAAGATTTGAAGACGGGTCGAGCCATGTTTCTTTGGCCAGTACCCTCTGCGTTAGAGCGGATGCAAGCAGATTAGTCGAGGTGATTCAACGTGAGAGAAAAATTAACGATGTTCAATCGAAAACACACCCCTACCTCAGAGATTTTTTGACGTCGATGAGGATGAAAGGACAGCCGTTCGTTCGTCACCATTGAATATGTCCCATGTTAGAGGTGGTGTGTTCTTCGTTAGATAAGATGGAACGTTCTTCGTTGGAGAAGATGGCATGCTCATTTTTTGGGAGAGAATGATCCTCCAATGTTATCCCTTTTGCCAATGATTTCCCCCAACAAAAACTAGTGAGGTGCCAAACCAAATATTATGTATATCAATTTAATTTGTTGGCAAAAATGGATTTGGCATAATTAATTGGCTCAATTAATTTGGCTCAATTAAATTGGAGGAATCAATTAATGGGAAGTTGAGAGGTCCCCCCCCTCTCATTAAGAGGGGTTCGGGTGGTCCCCACCACCATAGATTTGAATTCCAAGCACCGGTCAGAAATTTACAAAAACCTACTTGTACGTTTACTGAATGTACCTAAAAAATGTTCAAAAATTCATTTTGGGCACACCGGGCCTCAGAATCATCTGCCGTCAATTATCGCGGACTCGAAAATTCCCATATAATTAAAACAAATTAGAAGGAATTTCTAGGTCATTACAAATATCGTCTCGACTATATATATTTAAATGAAAGGTAAAATTATTATCTATATTATTGTAATTTATTTTTAAATTTTAGTGATGAAATAATTATTATCAATAATTATACTATAATGATGTAATAATTATTCAATTAATGAAACAATCAATGAAATTATATTAGTAATAATAAAAGAAACATAATTTTACCTGGTTAATGTGATCCAAATTTTTTATAATTTACTATGAAATGTTAGGTGTTTATTAAATGAATTTTTTTAATGTTATATTTTTGTCTACTGTTTCTTAATGTTAATGTAATGAATAGTGTCAAAATGTGACCCTAATTATATTTTATGAAAATAACATTTTACTAAATTAGTTAAATATCATAAAAAACGTAAATAAGGACCAATGGTATTAATTTTGGTTTAAAAGTTCATAAATGGGCCATTTTTCATTCAATTTACACCTTATAAGTAAAAATATTCTTTTTTGATATTGAAAATGTTGCTACCGTAGTAAAAATTAAAATAGTTCAGTTAAGGATTAATCTAAAATATAATATTTAAAATTATACAAAAACAAGTATTAAATATATCAATTGATCATTGTAAAATCATATAATATCATAGATTCAAATAAATTATTTTTTAGGTATTTGGATGGAAATTTAATTCATTGTAAATTAATATTTTGTGTAATTTCTTTAGTGCCCCTCCCCTCTCTTATAAAAGGGATCCAGTTATTCTCTAATAGTAACAAACCTATTTTTATTGACCAACACCATTCGAAATATCCTATATAATTATATAATTTCATCCTAGAAACACTCATGTTGGTTGAAAACAAACCAATTATGTCCCTCTGTTCTCATCAAAATTAGATACTTGAATAAGAGATAATGTTAATCAATAAACACTTTTACATTATTTATTCCTTGAACCCCTAATATTATTTTTACTTAATGTTTATATAATAACCTATGTATAATAAATATACTAATTTGTTTTTATATTATGGTTATGTCTGAAAAATTTACAAACATACTTCAAATGGGATACATAGTCATCGTTCATGTGTACAAAGGACTACCACCTCGTGAACTGATATAATTCATTCTTCCATTAAAACATTTCATGTTTTGTAATAATGATATATATATATATATATATATTATATACATGATTTGGGTAATATTTATGAATTTATTATGATACTGGAATTTTTATATCACGCATACCTTCATGGCTTCCATTTTAGAGAATATGATAATATCTTTCGTGTGTACGGTGGACTACCACCTCGTGATGAAATGTGATTCATTGAAATTTTAAATGGAATATATTAATTATTATTTTAATAATTATATGTCAAATATATGAAAAAATGATTCTCGAATGATAATATATCATATAATTTATTTTAATATGACAATATAAGGAAAACAATGTTCATGCATACATACGACTTACTATCCACATGAAAAGGTATATTTTATTATCAAAATCTAAATTTTAAGAATCACCATAAATACAAATATTTAGAAAATAAATGATATTTATGTTATTGTTATAATTATGGATATGATAAAATAATGATCTATGTATTGGACTAAGAATAACAAGTCAAAACATGTACGAATAAGAAAGTGGTTGTCACCCGAAACATAACTTTAACATGGAATTGTTAATAACCATGTAATATAAAGTCCTATTTAAATAATATATAATAATATATATATAAATATAGTTCAATTTTATATTTGTAATTAAATTATATTTATAATACAGGAGGATTGAAAGTATATGACGGAAGTCGAGAATTAAGGTAAATTATTTTTTCCTCACTTTTATTTTTGTGAGAAACATGCCTTATACACTACATGTTTCTTATGATTGGTTTATATATTAAAGTAAAATTATTTTATGATTATTATCCTAAATATTTTAATATTATCATATACATATAATTTTATTTCATTCATGGATTTTATGATTCATCTAAATATATTGTGGTAAGGTTTTATTTCACAATACCATAAATATTTGAGATTGTTTCATTTTGAGTCTCAATTGTGGAATATTTATATTCTATGTACATTTTTTCTAAATATGTTTTCTTAATGTTTTATAATAATCTACTATAAAAATTTAATATTATTTCTTTCCATTTTTTACTTTTTAAAAAATTGTTTCAAATTTAATTTTTTTTCGTTTTCTAAGATATGATCACTGTAACTTTTCCCACAAAATATATGGAATGAATCTATTTTAAATTATATGTAATTATAGAAATTTTATGTTTTTATGACACCTTTGTTCTTTTAATCTTCTTTTACAATCTTATAGTCATCTTTTCGATGAAACATTTTTCCTTTATAATTTCCTGGATCTTCAAAACAAATTATTTCAAAATGGGAAGAATATTTTCCTCATATTTTATTTCAATTGATCCTTCATAAACTTTCTTTATGTATGTTGAAATTATTTGATGTTACATATGATTTTTTTTGGATATGATTCAAGGATACAATTACTATTCTTTATCATTATTGTTTATGTTTATGGTGACAAGATATTTATGAAATCGATTTCATTTACATGAGTTATGTTATGATTAAGTGTTTATGAAACATATTTCTTCACATGGGTTCTAATATGGGGACTAATTTATGGTTCAGTGGCACACATATGTGTAGTTTTCCTTGAATGATAGGTTTTAGTTATATCTCCCTCTAATTATTTGGTTAATGATAATTTTTCTATGGTCTCAAAGTGTACACGAGAGGTCATACTAAGCACGTAACAAGAGGGTACATGTGAGGTCATATTAAGAACACAATAAGAGGTTTCAAGGGAGGACATCCAAATCTCGATAATAAAAGATGCATGGGAGGTCATCCCAATAATGAATTAGGAAAATTGGTTATTAGTCCAAGCCAAACATACTATGAATATCTTGGTTGGTATCTATTGATGCCCTCCAAACAGGAATAAAAAAAGTCACAAAGGAAGAAATACTTGAATATTAGTATTGTTATTCTCTATGAAAGCAATGAAAAATGGGAAGATTAGAGACTCGTAGATCCCATAAAGGACTTGAGATCATGTGACAACATCTAGGTCACACAAAATATTTTTCCATGGTGCATATCCCATGACAATACTCGCAGAGTCCCCCTCAAATATACTTGATGCTCATTTGGGGGATCTCCAAACAAATCACACTAAATCCCTAAAAAATAAGGAGGGATGATATCCAAATCATCATTGTGATGAATAAAATCCCTAGATAATGTCAAATCCATCTTTCAAGACCTCATAGATTTCATCGCATAAAATGAAAAAGATAATGAAAATGTGGAAAGATGGGTTTTCAGTAGCTGAAGGACATGTGACATACACCCATGATAACACATGACACACCAAGAGTCCCAGGAGACATGTCTAGTGCATCTCAAGAAACCCCTAAATCTTTTCATCATTGTCATATGAAAGTAATTTGGAGTGACGAGAAAAATACATGATTCTCTAAAGACAGAGTGATTGAATTTTCTACTATATGATTCTATGCTCTCCATTTGACCCATATTGGTTAGGCGATACACCATCAAAAACTAGGGTTAAAATATATTCCATAACGCATTCCAACCTTCATGACCTCTGAGCCTTCACTTAATTAAACTAATAAGATAAAGGAGAGGAGGTGATAGAGGTTCACGATTGCTAAAATACCTACGATGTGCATGCATGAAGACCCACATGGAACCATGAGTCCTCAAAGACACATCTGTCTTGCCTCGCTAGATCCCTTTTGATTATTATATTCACTATGAGAAGCTCCCTAGAAAACACTTCGATGATTATAGAAAAATGGACATATTCATCCATGTAATGGTCGTGCACCCCCATGTGACCCATATTGGTCACAAGACACATGTCCAAAAATAGAAGAAATAATTTCAACAACACACATGAAATATTTCATGGCTCCCAACCATTGTTACATTGAATAAATGGGATTAAAAAGGATGAGGTGAGAGGTAATCACAATCTCTTAAATTCCTGAAATACACCCATCACACAAAATGTTTTCCCTTGAGACCCTAGGAAATGTGACTCATGGTCTTAGAAGTGTTTTCAAATTTACATTTTAATCCTGAGAAGGCCCTCAGACATGTCAGATAGTAGGTCCTTTGACAAAACCACATGATCAAAAACATATATTAAATAATTAGAAATAATATGATAATGGACACATTAATGAAGGAGACTTGTAATCTCTAAAAATCAGGTTATGTGCTTGAAGAAATTTATGGCATAGGCATCTGAAACTACATTGCGCCATGTCCATTCACCAACTCTAGAATGGACATGCACTATATACACCACAATAAAAATAAAGTATGTGGGGTGGTGATGCCTATAAATTCCTTAATCTAGTATAATGAAAGGGTTGGAATCTGGCTACTACTACACACGTCAGATGCTCAGACTCTTCTACTCACTTATCCAAAAAAATAACCACATGAAAGGCTAGATTTTTGTTAGTTAATACACCATTATATTTTAGGAATAGTCATGAGTTAAGCCTAAGGATGGAACGTGACCACTCACAGATCATGCGAAGGGCATTTGGAGGGTTTTGTGAATCATATTTTTAATCCCACTGGATCACATCAATCCTAACACAACCGACAAAAAAAATTCATAGTTAATCATAATATAAATGTGAGAAATGTGATTAATGGAGGAAGGATTACATGAAGTATATGTTGATGAACCCTCATATGCGCTTTTCCTATGTTATACAAAGACACGCGGTAGCACTGGGATGCATCACCCATTCCATGGGACCTACCTTTGTTAAATCACCTAGAACTAGAAGAACAATCCAAACGTGCCTGAATGAGTCACACGACTCTCCCACATACACACTAATAGTATGGAAGATCCTCTATTTCCAACACATAGGACCCACATTTTCCCTAAGAAACTCTTTCAGACTCATATAATGATTCTCGCATGTGTTATCCAAAGACATGAGACAACACCTGTACAAAACGCCTGACTCATATGAAATCATCAACGCATGTTGCCCAGAGAATTTTGACACCCTCCAAACATGATGGACTGGTCCCGTGTTGTCTCCCAAAGGTGTCATCCAAGAGACATGCCCACTATTGCAACACCCTATATTTTTGTTAGCGAGGACACATGGGACCTCCTAGAAGATACCACATGGATCATGTAATGGCTTTGAGGTCATGCTAACCAGATCTCACAACACCTTCCATACAAGAAGGACATATCAAAAGGTCATCTCGGGATATGATGACATTTTCCATCCTCACTATGTATGCTCTAAATGCAAGAGAAACATCATTATGTAATCCCATACATCAAGGGTACTAGGACAGATCTGTTTCCAACCATACTCATGATATGTATCCCATATCTCCTTGAGGTCCAAGTCCCACATTAATCGTCTCGGTAAATCCCAATTTCCAGTGCCCTTATTCAATGAAATGTTATTTATAGCTTGTTTTCCCTTGTTTCTCACAATGAGAATAGCTCACTTGGGATTTGGGAATCAAAATGATCATGAAATATGTATTATAAACCTCCATAATCTTATAAGTTAAACATCATTGTGTAATCCCTAACATAAAAATAACTATGATGACTGTGATTTTCTCCATTTTTGGGATACATAGGCCTCCTATCTATGTGGTTTGAGTCCCATATCAATCATCTAGGGATGTCAAAACATCCAAATTCCTTATTTATGGAAATGAAATTGATTATTTCTTTTCCCTTGATTCTCACTACTAGAATGGATCACATTGGATTAGGGAGAAGAAATGATCATATCATATGTTCTGTAAACATCTACAATAGTGTAGGTAAGCCTCAATGTGTAAGTCCAAGCGTAAACCAAACTATGAAGAATCTGATTCCTACAATAGCCAGGATACGTAGGATGCCTTCTCAATGCCCAAGATCTTTACTAAGGACTCCAAGGAATATTCAAATATCCATACTCCATAGGGATATTCATATATTTTCCCTTGTTTATCACCCCGATCATGGATTACGTGGGCTTTGAGGGATTAAAGGAACACCTAATCAGACATCTTGTATTCCATCCACTGGCCCAAACCCATTTTTATTCAATGGGAGTGGAATATTATGAACATACTTTACATATAAGGGTATATATATTGTGACCAGTTCCAAGGATACAAAAGAACTATGTGGGTATTAATTCATGTAATGACTAGGATATATAGGACACCTGATAATGGATAAATATCATTCTCATAATGTTAATAGCCTCCATTCATGGGAGTATATTCCAAAACACTTGTTCATGTGGCTCCATCATATAAGGAGTCACCCATCGACAAAGGATAATGAAGAACCACATATACATGCTTATGGGATCACCTAATAACTCATTACATTTTGTATACAATAGAAGATTAATCTATAATAATTTTTTGGGGTAACCCGTCCTGTATCGAGATTAGGAATAGATTAAAAATCATATATAAATTCTATTAGAGTGCCCTATAATATTAAAACCCCCCCTTAAGGGTGTAATGAGCATGACTTGTGCTCTTGATAAATGTAGGTACCTAAGAGTTATTAGTCTTGAAAGCCTAGATTCCCACCTACCATTGGAGAGATAGTTTGTACCCATCTATGAATAAGAAATAATTGGGAGTTTCTAAAAAAGATGAAACAAATTAATGACTGAATATGTGATATTGGGTGGGGCCATAAAGTACAGCTCAATCATATCATCAAGTGGAATCCCATTCCATGTTCTCATCCAAAACCAAATGAAACAAAAATGGTGAACCCTACATGAATCTATATAATAAAAAATGTTGGGGTTATAATATATCAAGACATTTTTTATGACCCCCTATATGAAAACTATTCTGATAGGCTCAACATGGATCTATCAAGACACTTTGTTTGGAGAATTTTATATACAAACAAAGCATTAAGAATATCATAAACTGGGGTTCCTATATGTTTATACTTGTGCTGACAAGTCAACATGAGTAGAATGGATGGAATATGAATACAATAAAATTGTGCTAACCAAGAATATCTGATTGATCATTTTAATGCCTATGATATGGCACTGATCTGAAACCTTGTTCCTTATTGTCCATGTGATTACAGACTTCTGACACAAGAAAATATATCCATCTCCCAACACTCATTCCATTACCACATCCACTACCATGACCACTTCATGTAATAAAACGATTTCACATTCCAGAAGACTCATTTAGTTTTTATAAAAAACTATTATTTGGAAGAATGAATAGTATGGTAAAATGCCGACTATGGAAGCTTCCCGAGAGATTCTTTACGAATGAAAACTGATTACCCACTTAATTTGTCCAATATTAAATGCTAATTTATATAATATTCATGTTATTTATTTTTAATAAACACCATTTTTGTTCATTTTACACTTTTAAATTCATTTCATATTATGATTGTAATTCTTTCTTAAAATGCACTATTACATAGTACATTCTTTAACATCATTTAATAAACCAAATGATCTTGATTTTATTTTCATTTATAATTTTCATTTTTTTCATTACATTACAAAAAATTCCTAATTTTTCAGTATTAGAAGATTAATATTGTACGACCACCAAAATGGGCTTTCATGGAAACACATTCTGGGAAAACTAAACTAGACAACATCCCAATAACAAGAATGTAGAGGCCAGGATCCAACTCCAATTATTTTACAATTTTATCTTAGGATATAGGATATCATGGGGAAAATTTCATTAAAAAGTTTCCTAAGATAATTCATATTTTTTAATGGAGTTATTGATGTCCTAATTTGGAGATAAAATTTTGGGCCAGATTCTACGGTCTAGAAACATTACCCACAATTTACACACATATCCTTAAAGATAAACACGTTTGGGATGAAACATTACAGAAAGTTAGAGGAAACCCATAGATTAATTTTATTCCTCTATGGATGACTCTAATACAACCATCTATGTTCTCATTTAGGTTCTTTTGTTCGGTGGATGCAAGATGGCTGCATCCTCAGGTCAAGAGTGGAAAGATCTAAGTTCTACAAGATTTCCACCAACCTATGCCTACCATACTATAGTGGGATGAATTTTAATATTATAGGATCTACCCAAGGATCCCAAAATGATTATTATTGTAGTGGTTATGAAGGACTTATTCATCATTGGTTCTTTGTTTAATTTTAATGTTATGCTATATTTTTGTTCCCTTGAGTCTATCTTTCTCATGTAAGTTGTTCAATTCACCATTGTTTCTTAGTATTTTTTTTCATATACACTTATTTTTTTCATATTCATATTACTATGATATATTTGGTTCAAGGTATGAATTTATTCACACAAAACCTTGTGACATTATCACAAAATGGTGGATTTATCGTTATTTCATTGTTTTTTCTTCTCTAATTCCTCTTTCATGACTCTACTTTCTGCTTCCATTGAAACCCTAGAATTAATGGAGGGATAACCAACTTATGGGTTGATCCAAGGAAGTATCAAGGGGATAGATTGGATATTATTTCTCAATATATTAATTTCTAATCACTTCTTTTAATTGTAATTTTTTTTGAAGATCATTAAACTCTTTCTTCCTTCTGGAATTTAAGGCCACACACATCAAGTAATTATACAAACCTTTATCTTGAAGTGCTCAAAAAATTGATCCATAAAGTGTATAGGTAAATAATATTAAAGTGTATAAGTATTAAACAAGTATGTGATGATTTTTTTTGATCTTATTAAATGAACCCATCTCAAATATAATAATTTGAAATAGTAGAAATTGTAATGCATCTAATTTACCCCTTGTGATAATCTAGGATCGACTCATTCTTTTAAATTTAATTCACTTATGTATATTAGAGTTCAATTAAACCCAACTAATATCAACCCATGTTGGCCAATTCAGAACCAAAATCAATCCACATAATGTAAGTGTCTGTAGGTTACTTATTAGGTCTATGAGGATTCGAAAACCCAAGATAAACTACAAGAGACCGCTTAACCCTACAATCTTGGGTAAATTTGGGTGAGGCCATGTTTTGGAACCGTTGGTGGGGATAATATAATGGGTGTTGATTATCCAATTAATGAGGATAATATTAATTGTTAATATATCTAATATTCATGTTCTTTATTATTCATAAACATCATTTTAGTGCATTTTACACTTTGAACTTCATTTCACCTTATGATTTTAATTTTTTCTTAAAATGCACTATTACGTGGTACATTTTTTTACATCATTTAGAGTACCCCATGATATTGATTTTATTTTCATATTTAATTTACATGTTTCAAATTACATTTGGAACAATGCATACTTTTTTAGTACTGGATGATTCACATTGGAAGACCACCCAAATGGGCTTCTATAGAAACACATTCGGGGATAAGTAAACTTGAAAACATCCCAATAAAAAGACTAAAATGTCCAAGATCCACACACAATGATTCAAAAAACATAGATGAATATATAGGACATCATTAGGAACATTTTATTAATTATTGGAAAAAGCTAATTTGGATATCTGAATGGAGTTACAGGTGGCCCCAATTGGAGATAAAATTCAGGGAAAGATTCTGCGGACCAAAAAAATTGCCCACCCTCTTACAAATATCTTGTAAACCATATCCTTTTTTGGGAGGAAAAATAACAAACCGTAGGTTAAATATTGAGATTTATTTTATTCCTCTATGTACTACTCTAATTTGTATATATAAAAACTCATTTAGGTGATTTTGTTTGGTGGATGCAAGCCACTGCCACCTCGGGTCAAGAGTGGAAAAGTCTAAGTTTCACAAGATTTCCACCACACTAAGGATACCATAGTCAAGTGGGATTAATTTTACTATTGGAGGCTCTACCCAAGGCTCCTAAAATGCATATATAAGGTATTGTTTTTGGAAGATTTATTTTTATTTTGTGCTTTGTTTAATTGTAATGTTATGCTGTGATTTGATTGCCTTGAGTTTGTCTTTCTCATGTATGTTGTTCAATTCAATGTTGTTTCTTAATAAAATTTCTTCTTATACTCTTATTTTACTCTTCTTCATATTAAATTCATACTTTTGGTTCATAGTGTGAATTTATTCACACCAAACCATGTGAAATTATCAAAAAACAGTGGAGTGATCATTATTTCATTTTTTTACTTCTCCAATTCCTCCCTCAAGAATATACATTCCACTTACATTGAAACCATAGAATCAATGGAGGGATAATGAAATTATTGGTTGATATAGTGGAGTAACAAGGGGCTGTATTAGATTTTATTTCTCACTCCATTAATTTTTAATCACTTCTTTTAATTGATAATTTTGTTTGAATACCATTAAACTACTTCATCTGTGTTGAATTTAAGGCCACACACTTTAAGTGATAATACGAAGAATTACCTTGAAGTGCTCAAAACATTGATCCTTAATGTGTATAAGGTGATTAGTATTAATTTGTGTACGTTTTAAAATAGTAAATTATTATGTTGTTTGATCTTCTTAAATGAACCCATCTCAAATATAAGAATTTAAAATAGTTGGAAAAGGAATGCATCTAATCCACCCTAAATGATAACCTAGGATAAAATCATTCTTTTAATTTGAATTAACTTAATTATCATATAATTAACTTAATCCCATAGAATATCAACCCATGTTGGCAACTTTATAGCCAAAACAATCCATAGAATGTACATTTCTATGGGTTACTTGTTAGGTCTCTGAGGATTCAGCAACCCAAGATAAACTACAGGCGACCGCTTAACCCTAAAATCTTGGGTAAATTTCAGTAAGACCAGCATCCAGCGAGTCTGCATTTCCCAAAAAAGGCCAATTCCAATCCCATACTCACTATTTATATGACCAACCAATTTGGGAGAATATCCCCAGAGCACGAAAACCACCACCTTCCATACATAATGAATGTTGATTAGGAAGCCAAAGCAGGATCCATTCCACTTCAATTATCACCATAGAAGTCACATACTAACCATTGGTGCCAGAATTATCTTTCTGGTACCCATCAGTTGCATGATAAGAGTACCAAGCCACACACGTCCTCTGTGAATTCCCATGCATGGGTTTCAAGGAAGACACATCAGAGGGGGAAGCTGTGAGAAATTTAAGAGAGGACATATATTACTGCACCTTCTGAAGAGGCATGATGGAATACTCTAGTATGAAATAGTAATTAGGCCCATATCCCTATACACAATATAACAGTCTTTTGAAATATCCCCACTCACACTAAGAGAGTAATCATATATACACTCCTACCCAATAATCCTTCCAGCATATTCTGGTGTTGTCCAGAAGAAAGGCTCACATCCCAAATCACTCAGAACAATTCTAATCGTATATTCCCTTAGAAAGTGTGGGGAGGATCATACTTCTACCACTAGGCATGAAGACCATTAGCATATACTTATGGAACATGGATGATAGAAGTAGGAACATATCCCCACTTTATTTTAATATTTTTTTCCACAAATTATGGACAAAGAACATGTGCAGGCTAATATCCCAATGCACACATTCCTAAAATACAAATATATTTTAGCAATAGATGAAGAAATCTACCAGAATATTTTGGCCTTGTTGCATATGAAGGGACATGTCCATACTCCTAAACCTATAATGAGGATGAATCAACATTATGTTTATCATAATAAAGTGGTTGTACTGGAGCAAGAGCACATTCTTTCTCATGCCTGGGAAGATTATCGGCATATTCTAGTGAAGGGAGATGCATTAGACAAGGATCATACTCCCATTCTAACCTGGGCCCAACCAGTGATAGTAGAACATTCCTCGGTATAGGGGAACATTCATATCAAAAATTTCTATCAACATATCTCAAAGGCCCAGGATTGAGCATATATCCCCATTTTGGATGAAGGTAACCTTGTGAGAGTGGAACATGCTTTGGGATTGGTGTACATTACTATCAGTGAACCTGCCTACCATAATCCAACATTTCATGGAATCTAGGGGAATATACCTACCTCCCTTGACGATAAACTAGACCAGCATCATACCAGGTGAGTACAAGGGAAGGCTCAAATTCATTCTCCCATTTCAAAGATCCATCAACATACTATAGTGGGGAATGCATATTAAATCATGGATCAAATTTCTATTCCAATTGAGGCTCTCCAATTGGGAGTGTCACATGAATCAAGAAAAAACTCATATACATTTTGACAATGAGACAACTTATTGGAATATTTCGAAAACTCTTTATCAGTGGCCTTATACTCTCACAAAATATCATTGTTATGTACATATTCAAGCAATCACCACATAGTAGGATCATATAACAACAAAAACATTAATGTAATATTGGAATACCAAACCACAATGTAGATAAAGACTCATATCTTTAGTCTACTCAATGTTAGTTTCCTTGAGGTTGCTTCAGATACACTCTCTACAACATAAGGATCCATTTATATTTCTATCGAAGAAGAAGTATGAGACGATCAATACAATGATAATCCTCTTCATGATAGTGTGGAGATGGTTTGTAGGAACTCTATTTCTGATATCCTCGATGTTCAACCTTTCCATGACGATATCTCTCATTGGATCGTAAACTCTCCCTTTTTCCAAAAACCTCCATATATAGAGGTGAACCAAACCTTAACTCCACCATATAGAGAGGTGATCGAAACATTAGGGTCAAAATTATATGGTTCCCCATTAAAATCCAAAAAAAATCCATTCCCATCAGAAGGTGACCATTAGATCCATATTCTATGGTCTAACTAGTTGGAGGAATGTATGTCTAATGAGTTTGATGAGGACATAGATATATGGAGGGAGTTAGTAGTAAACAAGATTACCATCATTCTCTAGCCCCTTATAACTTCCAACAATTAAATCCCATACAATTTAGAAAAGGAGTGAATTCTATATCTACTCCATAATGTTTTTTATACTAATTAGAAACTAAAGGACCGACATTTCCTTTATCTAGGATATAAGTGTCTCCTTCAAAAAATCAAGATTCTATGTTTCTTGCTTGACGAAGATACTATCTTTGTGGTTTGGGATCCAAAACCAGAAAATAAAACCACAAATCTGAAACATTATTGCCACCATTTAGTTAAGACACCTAACTAGATAATCTACACATATATTTCAAGAATTCATATTCAAGGATGGGGATAGAATAGAGGATTACACTTTTTCACTACCCAAGAAAAACATATCCTTTTAGATATGACATCCTAAAATGATATTGAATTTGGAGAGATCATGGGACTGGTTAATTCTTGTGCTACGTGGTCACTATTATAGAATTCCCCCTCTAAAAGTGCCCATAAAACATGAACAGAGATGGAGGATAGACAACATGAATTCATACTGGAACCCAAGGATAGTATGAGGACGTTATGAACATAGAGATCATGGATGAAATCACCCAGACAACATCCTATAAAGAAAAACCCTCATCATGTGATTCCTTCATACCCTTATCTTATACAATAACATCTGTGTCACATTACGGAAACTTTAGGGGTGTCCATTATAGTAGTCATCTAGGAGCAGACTCAGTCCCCTGTGCCAGGGTATTATCTACCACTTCCTCCACCCCTCAGGTTTCCAATTATCAATATGTTTCTGGATATACATTTGGAAACCATGTGTGAATACAATCCCATAGGGAAGGGGACATTTATATCTCGTTCACCATCTCTAAATCCATAATCACGTAAAAGGTCCATGGAGAAATCAACAGTGATTAACTGTTATCCACATCCCAAATGGTTGGAGGATTTATATCTTTGTATACAATGACATTACTAAATGAACCCCACCCCATTGGGTTAGGGGTATTTTCATCATCATTAGTGAAATAAAGGGAATTTGAATTCTCTAGGATGGGAGGAAGACATTGATGGTTGGCATCCCACCAGTTTTTCATGCCACAAGTTAATCCAATTTTGGTTGAGAATTGCTCAGAGATCACAACCAGAAACTCCCTCAGGGTCATTTTACATTATCCAATAGGAGAGAAATGTATGAAAATGAAAAAGTAAACACCACAAAGGTTGCAAGCCAAAACGCTCCAACAAGGAAAAGGGTTCAAAAAATTACCCTAATGGATGAAATGCATAATCAAACTATTGAATGGAAAGAAATGGTAAAACCAAGATTTCTCGAAATGAATTATTGAATATTTTCACTATTATTATAGAAGATGATGATCATGACAAAAACGTAGAGGTTCATGACATGAAATACATACCCCAGGATGAGAGAGATTCAGACTCACTAGATAAGGTTGCGCACACCTTGAATCATAGAAGGCTTCAAAATATGGAATCACCAAATAACTATTTTCCACCTCCTAGGTGGAATGCTATAAAATATAATGGTAAATATTCAGCATCATCTTGTAGGATGTATGTAGAAGAGAATATTTCACAATATGAGATTGAGAAGAAAACTCTCTGTTAACTCAACAAAGAGCTACTTAGAGGAAATATTCCCAATAGGTATCATCTCCAATTTGAGGTGATTATTCTTCCACCCATGGAAAATATGACAGCAAGAGAAGTATATGAATATTAGATGGGTTTTGGATCTAGACAGCTGATCCACATAAATAAGGAGTCCAAAAAATGATCATCACTTCCCTCTATTGCGGTATAAGATCCTCATTGTTGAAGGTAACCATTAATACATGGGACAAATTGAGGATTAATGGGAAATGAAAGTTGGACCTCCTAATCATCCCCCACCTTCTCCCAATGGATGAGAGGATTATTGGTAAATGCTACCCCTTGAGTGACTTATTTCCATACAATATCTGGTAAATTGAATTGAATGATTGGTACGGTGATATGCACCCGTGCAACCTAAGTTGAATCAATATCCCAAATGTGTATATGATACTCCACCTCCACCAAACATCATAAGTACCACCTCTTCCACCATAGATGGTGTATGAAACCCGGGAAAACATCACAATACGTACTATTCTTGATGTGGAATGATGACGGTCTCCTGAGACCAGTCAGAGGCCACAAATATGAGGTGCTTTGTTCTGAATTTGAGAGGACTAGACTTTTTGGGTAAAATAGTCTACTAGTGGGATCTGTTGTAGGATTAGAATAATTTCATTGTCACTTCCTTTATATGTTCAATTAAATAGTAAGGAAGACCATGATCATCAACCTAATGAGAATCATGAAGTGTGAGAATAAGAAGGTGTTTGACTTCATAGCATAATGGAAGGGTTTGACCTACTCTCTTAGAATCCCTTTATCATCGGAGAAACTTATAGGAGTATGAACTGATAATCTCATGTATTAATTGGAGGTGTCCCAAGTCCCCATGAAATATCAACACGTGTTCTGAGAGTATGGTGAAAAATAACAATGCCTTGAAGAATCTATTGAAAAAACATCATCTAAGTCTCAACTCATGAAACTCTACCAGAGGAAGAAACCAAGTTGATCGGAATCCATAACTATTGTTCTCGAGTCCGCTATAGTGTCCATCCAAGCACTCGAGTATGATCTGAATATCCCAACACCTTCTTTCGAGTGGCATCAACTGTAGAATCTCCCTTGTCCAGAAGCCCAGAGAAACCAAGGTCACATAAGATTTGATGAATTCATGAAAATTTTTTACCCCTTCCAAAATGTGCAGGTCTCTGGATATTTCCAATCATCCATGTATGACATCTGGATCATGCTCCCACAACCTAAGAAACATGTGGAAGTCACCCCCATAGACCATCTTGATTACTTCTATTTCTATAGATGGTTGGGTCATAAGATCCATAACCGTTTCATCTTTAAATACTTCCTTCAAGGAATGGTAGACTCTATATAGGTGATGTTAGAAAAATCATTAGAATAGTTTGTTGTGTAACCATCGTCAGATCATAAGAAGAGGAAGGTAGGATGAATATCATGTCTAGGTGATCACAATAGTTTCAAAACTAGAAGAATTAGAAAACAACTAATCTTGATCATGGCACCTTGAATGTATAGTTGGAAAATATCACAACATATCCACCACCGAAAAGGTATATGTATGATTATCCTCCCATGGTTGGGATTAATCATCATATGTAGGAAAAAACATAGAAGGAAGAATCATAATCTTCTCTAAATTAATCCCTGACCCTTCTGGACTTCTTCTCTCCAACATACACAAAATGGGTACGACCCCACCAAATAGAATCCTCATCAAAATATTTTCTTATAGTCAGTTATGTCAGCATAATACACATGGGGAATCCCATTTCTTATGACAAGTATTCCCCTGAATATAATTTTCCTTCATATTACAAGGTAACAGGGGACCACATGTGCATGAGCTAAGGGTACAGTGGACAACGGGAATGTAGTGGAGCTCAATAATCATTCCACATCCCTACAATGTAATTTTATGCATCTTATACTCTTGGGAAATAACTCTAAAAAGTTTATAAGTGATAGTGAGGCACCTTAGATCCCACCAGCATTCTTCCACAACAGATTGTCTTGCATGACCATTTAGTGAGGGATAAATCTGACTGACCTAGTAAAAGGGGAAGGACGACGTGACCTATACCACTGGAAGTAGATACTCCCTCAACCTCCACCCACACTCTAGATCTATCTCCCGCATCTCATCTAGCTCATGAACCACATGCTCCATCCACTTATCCATGTGCCCAAGAGAAGACCTATATTGTGAAGTAGTGACCTATGATGAAAACTATGATGTTATGCAACATCTATAAGTGATCCCACCCAATCTCTTAATCTTTTACACGCTTATTCTTTTGAAATAACTTAGGGAGGAACTTATTGAATCCTAATGGAGCCCACAAGAGTTTAAAATGCAATTCAATGTAGTCAAGGCCAATTGAGTAGAGACTATGTAAATAGGATTCAATTTCACCATCACATTCACTAATCAAGTCCAAGAAGAGGTCATACACAGTCACATAAAACCCTATTAAGTCTTTGTTACACTCAATAATGTCAATATCCCAGGGGTACTACTTGATAATGGGTCTGTGATAAATCTCATCCCAGCCCAAATTTTCTGGAATTTTGGGTATAGTGTAGGGGACTTATCCCCAACAAATATAACCATCCAGAGGTATGATAAGCATGAGAAAATTCCCATTAGGTTGATCAAGATTGAGGCCCAATTTTGGGATCTCAAATATGACACTATGTTCATGGTTATCTAGAAAGACACAATGTATAATGTTTTTATAAGGAGGACTTGGAATAATAGCCTCTTGGAGGTACCATAAACATATCATATATGTTTTAATTACCCCATCGTAGGGTCCTGAAAAAGCTGAAAATCGAGATACTAATCCCCTCATTTGAGAGACAATTTCTTTTTTACCCAAATTGGGAAAAGGAAGGAGGACCAATACTAAAAATCGAGAAAGGACTGACCGATCTGCGAACCGGCCCAAGTGTTACGCGGTCGGTTCAGCGAGCCGCTCCCCTCTACGAAGCGCCCCTCCTCCACGGACCAACCTTGTTTGTGAGATGGAGGAGTAGGTCCTTCGTGGATGAACCGACCCGAGTGTTACGCGGCCGGTTCAGAGAACCACTCTCCTCTGCGAAGCACCCCTCCTTTGAGACGCGTCGTCGTTCGCGAGATGGAGGCAGAGATCCTCGGCGGCCGCGAACTGGTCCACCATCCCGGACCACCCCAACCATGAGCCATGTTAGCCGGACCAAGGTGCCTTTGCCGTCATTCTCGGAATGGAGGCGGAGCCCTCCGCGGCCATGAAACATTCCCCAAGTTTGGTTCACGGAGGAGACGCGATCGATGCCCACTGCGAGGCATGAATTGACCAAGTCAGTTGGGAATCGGGTTTTTGGTCATGGGCCTCCGCAAAAGTGGCACGTGACCTCAGATAAATATCTTCCTCCACTCTATAAAAGGATACCATGGGGTAAGAGGAGAAGAGAATTGGAGATTCGAAAGATTGGAGATTGGGAGAGATCGGTCGAAGGAAGGCTTAGGATTTCGCAAACAGAAAAATTACCATTTGCAAACCACAGCAGGTATGAACCTATGAACGAATTGATAAGTAATTGGAAAATGCATAATAAACTTTGTGAACCGTGAAACTAAAATAAAAAAGAAGGAAAATTGCGAACCATTCCCCCTCCGCGAATGAATACCCCGCAGACTAGGATTCCTCTTTTCCAATATGTCGCACCGTGTAGCACCCTTCTATGCGGGAGAAGCCTCAACCGAAGAATCCCCTATCGGCACTACCCTTGGCTTCCGATGCTCATGTGGATCCCTCTGCGAACCATCCGGGTTCGCGGACCGAACCTGTGGCTACAAAAATCCCTGGTTTGCAGAATGCATGCCGCTCCATGAACCACCCTGGTTCGTGAGATGCCAATAATTCTATGGACCATCCTGGTTCGCGGACAGCTTCTCCAACCGCGTGGCACTTCCCTATGGGAAGGGCGTCACCACCCATAACCTGGTGTGTTCCTCCAAATACTTCAGAGTTCCTATTCCCTAAGCCATGTGAAATCTCCATCCAGCCCAATTCCCCACGAATCCCTCACCGGTCTACTCATCGGGCCCGAGCCGAGGCCTCCACTAGAGTCGCCGGACCCGTGTGTTGAAACCTTTAGGAACATCAGTGCACCGATTTGAGTTCACATACCCACGGTAAGCAGGGGTGAAGGGGTTTCCCCGACCCTTGGACAGATTTCCTAATAATGCATGGGTTCACATTCCCACGGTAATGCAGGGTCTGAGCCCAAGCGTCCCCTTTCTACCCCTCTACTTGCTGAGGGCCCATCAGAGGTAGTAAAATACCCATCACAAGGGAGCCCTCATGCATGACAAAAGAGGTGAAGGGCACAGGAGCACCCCCTTTCCCTCTCCCGCTGAACTTTGTCACCCATGGGCGTCCATCTCGGAGTAAGCCCCGATATTTTGGGCCTTTCCATGCGTAAGCCCCACTCCACTTCTCATGGACGCACCATTCACAACGTGATCTTCTGGTCCCTACTGCCTCTTGTTTCTCACACCGACCGTGACTCACGTGGGCTTAGAGTAAGCAACGACCGTGACTCCCTTCTGGGCCTCCTCAGAGTGTAAGACCCAATCCAACCCGATCTATATGGACTTTGATCCCTATTTCATAGGCATGGTACGTAGAAAGCCTCCCAGAAGGTTCAAGCCCATCATCCACACCTTTTGGGCCTCCTCAGAGTGTAAGCCCCAATCAATCCGAAATACGTGGACTTTGATCCCTGTCTCCTAGGCAGGGTATGTAAGAAGCCTCCCCGAGGTTCAAGCCCAGAAATCGGTTATTCTGACCCCCTTTCATGTCGGTTTACCCACATCTTGGGCCTCCTCAGATTGTAAGACCCAATCCAATCCGAACTACTTGGACTTTGATCCATGTTTCATAGGCAGGGTACGTAGGAAGCCTCTCTGAGGTTCAAGCCCAACAACTGGCCGATCCGACTATCTTCACATTGGTTCACCACACCGATCCTAGTGCCGCCTCAATGAGTTCTAACTCCTTGGGGTCATTAATCCAACGAGGGATGGTAATCCTTGGGTATAAATGATTCTGAACCCCTACGTTCACCTAACCTTTTCCAACCAGGGGAAATACGTGGATACTATGCTTGGGTATAAACCAAAGATTCGCGAACATATGAATACGTCGTAAATCTATAAGAGAGTCCTGGAACAGGAAATAATTCCCCCAAAAAGGGTAAGATGAGCCCAACTTCCCATCCCCTCTACCAATGTGAGTTCTTAAGGGTCACTGGTCAAACCACCCAGCAAACTCCTGCCTTTGGAAAGCAGGTTCGTGCATCATCGGATACAGAGCCGTTGGGAATTTTGAAACCGACACGAAACAAAAATGGTGAACCCAACATGAATCTTTAACCAAGAATGACATATTTAACCTAACCACACCCTATGCCCCCTTATGCTCATAAGGAGGGCCAAGAAAGGTCAATAATTACGCCTGGGATCATGAGATGCTGCTTTGACGGGTTTGTTGTTTGTATTATTTAAAATGTTTTCGCAAGTACTACACAAAACTCCATTCAATCCAATGGCATCGCCAAGGAAATCACAAGCACGTTCTTTGAACAATGACATGACCGGACATCCTCACCTACGGAGGACCCCATCACCCACCCAACATCTTCAACGCTGGGTCTCAGATGTGCTGATCTGATAGTACCATGTGAATGGTACTCTCCCAATGGTGGAGGCGGCCATGCACGACCTCCAATATGCCATAATTCTTCAGTCACCTACCCCGCAGCGGCCGCAATGGCAGATCCAGACAGCCCCTGTGGCTGTCTCCAACCATTTCAGGAGTCTATCCCCAGAATGGGACAATGCGTACCTCCCTTATCTAAGGGAGGCAAATGGGTTCGACATCGAGGACTTCATCCCCACCAAACGGGGGTTCCGTTCCAAGGCCCCCGCCGGAAGGCATCATCGCGGTCATGCCACGACTCAATGTCCACACACTGGGGAGGATGTCTCCCCGAGGATTCAAGCCCACGCTCCCCGAGCTCCGGACCCTCGAACCGCCCGACGAGGGCGGAAGAAGTACAATTAGGGACCGGTCATCACCCTAGTCCCTAGGGAGGAGCTCTGCTGCCCAGTCACAGAGACATACCACGGACAGGCACCTACACCTATCCTCTCCTCCCGAGCCCACCATCTAGACCTGGCGACCTCATACCAGCTGGCGCACATTCCAGCTGAGCCCAGCCAAGACCGTCACTCATATAGGACGACACTTACCTGGAAGGAAACTCTCCCTGCCCAGGGTTGTGAAGCCCACTAGCTTGACGTGGTGGCGACCCGGCGCCTGCAGGACCAGCTCTTAGGAGATTCTTCTCACGCCCACTATCCTGATATGGCGGAGATCAACAATTCCCACCACCCAGATGTGACGGGAAATCATAGTTGGGCACGTCTCCCCGCCAACAAAGGCCACCAACTCGATATGGTGGGAAACCAATATATGCAGGGCCAGTTCCCTATGGATGCAAGTAATGTCTGCCACCCTGATGTGGTGGCAAACGGAGAGACAAACTGGCGTATCCCGGTACAGGGGCATATTCGTTCACCTGCCCCAACACAGGAGAATTTTCAGTACCCACTGACCAGTGGAGGACCGGAGTAGGATATTCCTACTTCGATACAAGAATTGGCCTTCATACTCGTTCCAGCCAAAGATGTCTCTCTACCTATCCTGGAAATGATTGAGGAGCATGTATCGATCCCAGATCATATCTTGCAGACTTTCTAGAATGTAATTGCATCAGCGGCAACAACAAGGACTCGGGCCTGTGAGCCCGTCTCCCCAATTGAGGCGACTCATCTAAGAGATGAGATAGCTACCTCAGAGTAGATCTGCATCCCTGATTCTGCCCAGGAGGGTCACCAGCCATATTCCACGACGCAAGGGCAACCAGATCGAGAAACTTCACTCGTTCCAACTAGGGGACACACTTCCATCGCGATGGATGCTCCATATCAGGAATATATACCTGCTAAAAGATAAGATGTTTGTTGGCATATCTCGGCAGCATCATGGGACCCAATTAGGTAGGGACCCAAAGGTGAAGGCTGTTGTCAACAGCAGACGGTCCCCGCTGCCCACAAAAGAGTGCCTCGAATGCACCAAAGGTAGCCAGAAAATAAAGAGGGAGTTCATGAATCCGCTCTTCTGGAAGATGGGTTCCCAAAGCCACTAAGAATGAATCAAAGGTTCAGAACCCTGCCCAACCATTACCATATTATGGGAGATGCAGTAGCAGTTGCGAAGGTCCTCCCCGTAATGTTTCTACCAGCAGCTCTGAAGGTCCTCCTCAGAGCACCTGTGGGGGCCTCCCCCATGGGCATATAACGATCGATCACGAGAGCTCCTCTTTTGATGCGAGTCACGGAAACCCTCCACGTGGCTAGAAGATCGAGCAGCAAGAAGGTCCTCCACTTGCTGCGGTCCACCCTAAAGGTCCTCCCCGGGGTATACGCTGCAAACACTCTCCATGCAGTGGGACCACAGATTATGATAGTATTCCCGCTATCATAGTCACAACTGCAGAGGCCCTCCCCGCAGTGGCATCTCATCATGAAAAGAAGGTCCTCCCCTTGTCTTAGCCTACCCTGAAGGTCCTCTCCAGGGGTTACGCTGCAATAGAACCCCATGAATCCAGGCATCAGATCATGGTGGTAGTCCTCTCCACCCTGATAACTGAGGTCCTCCCCGTAGAGACGTCAAGCAACGAGAAGGCCCTACCCTCATTGCGGTACATTCTAGAGGCCCTCCCCATGATGTATCCCGCAGATATTCTCCCTGTGGAAGCATTAATGGTATTCCTCGCCATTGCCGCAGCTGTGATGGCAGTCCTCACCACCACAGCCGCCCTTGAGAAGGTCCTCCCCGCATTGGACCCAAGAAACAAGAAGGTACTCCCCTTGTCACAGTGTGTCCTGAAGGTCCTCCCCAGGATGCACATCGAACCTCAAGCCATGATGGTCATCCTCACCATGATGGTAGTTTTTGCGAAGGTCTTCCCCGTAACGATGCTACACATCCAGAAGGTTCTCCCCTTACTGTGACACGCCTTGGAGGTCCTCCCCAAGGTGTGCACTGAAAAATTACTCTATGCAGTGAAGTATCAAGCAGTAATGGTAGTCCTCACCATTACGACCGCCATTAAAGAGGTCCTCCCCATGATGACATATCATATCGACAGGAAGGCCCTCCTCCTTGAAAATCAAGCACAGAAAATCCCTCATATGCCGAGGCGCTCAGAAGTACGGGATCAAGTATGTCAGATCCTCAGCTGGTTGCCAACGACATCCTTAGACAATTAGGAGATGGTCCAGGGCTGCATTCATCTTATGAACCACCTCAGAATCTCCCACATCATGATTCAATACATACTAATTCCACTACCTCTGACTACAGTGACCACCTCAGTTGGGATGACCAGGTAGAGGAGTCGCTAGCGGAGTAATATGCCGATATATTTCACCTGAGGAAACGACTGGACATGGATGATATACCAGTTATGTTTTGGCCTACGACCACCTCTCAGTTTGACATACCCAGAGAGTTTTCTGAAGAATACATGCACAACATCCTCCATAATATATGGATAACCCTCTTCCAACTGAAATCAAGTTTTCTGCACTATGACGAATATGTAGACCATGTCAAGACGATAGAAGAGATCCTGCATCACATGGACCTCGATGCTCTTCCTTCGGCATGGAAATAGCGACCTGAGAGGCGTAAAGGAAATGTGGAGATAACATGCCTCCGTGTGTTGCACCAGCTGCGCCGCCTCATCGGTGACGCTCCAATGGGAGTCCACATCAGGGGATGGGGAGAACATGGAGCTTTGAATTTCACTCCCCTCCTCACCCATAAGAACCTATTCGGCATGGTGTCTTGAAACTTCATCACATCAAGACGTCAATCGAGTGGTCTCCCTGTTCAGGAAAGGAAACACACCCAACAGATTCAGGCCTTGAGTAAGTCCCAGAAGCGTCAGGCCCGGCGGGAATGAGCCATTAAATAACTCCTTAATCAGGCCACCGAGGGCATACAATAGGCCTCTCACCTAAGAGAGGCCAATCCGTGATCTTTTCCTGCCTCCCCATAATGGATTTATTCACAGAAGATTTTGGCACCAAAACCAGTTCACCCCCAAATGGAGGCACGCAAGATCAGGTAGGTAGCGATAGCCGCAGCCACTGCCGCAATCCAGGGTCAACCCCAAACTGCAGGGATGGGGGAATTTTTAACAACTAATTCCCCCGTAAGACCAATAAAACCAGTAAGAGACTCGATTTCCAAGTAACAGAGCCAACCCCATCCCCCCAGGGCTGGGGGCATTATTACCCCTTCAACAATAACCTCCCCCACAGGAATCAGTATTCTCTCATCTGGGGAGGAAAATCAGAAGAGGAGGTTCATGTCCTATCTATTCATTTGAATCATCATCCCCTCCGAGAAGAAGGAGCACCGTAAGGTCGCCCCAAAGAACTCTCTGCGTCATGCTTCATCAAGAAGTCAGAAGAAAATCCCAGGTCACGAAAGGGAAGGACAACAGAAGACACATGAGATCATTTTCCCATTCGGAAGATGAAATCTTCTCCGCCCCGTGATATGCATCTGTCAACGTCATAGAGGTTAACCCCATGGGTGACCCCAGAGATGATGCAAATCAGGATGGATTGGGAGACGATGGTTCCGGTCAGAATGTGACTCACAACTAACCACCAGGTGTGCACACCCAGAACCATAGGGCCTCCCTAAATATGGTCGACCCTTCAGCTAACCTTCCTCCGCTTACCCTGAGAGCTTCTAAAAAGGATAAGAACAAATGACCGGTTACCCTTAATCTGTCCCTTACTCTCGACAAAGATGATCCACTCATGCTCGAAGAGAGGTTCGCTCGACAGGAAGAGGAAGTGAAAGAATTGAGGAGGCTTAATGCTGAGCTACTCCAGAGAAACTGTCTTATTGAAAGTGTGTCCCAGGAGTAGACACCTCATGAACTCCCATTAAGTGAACCTCAAAGACTAAGGTTTTCCCCGGAAAACGAAATAAAGTCAGGGCTCCCTTCCAATGAGGCGCATGGCCCGTCCAACTACCAAAACGTGGATTCAGATGAATACCAAGACTTCCCTATACTCGGGAAGCAACTGGAGAGAGTACGCCTAAACCTTCTGATGGTGACAAAAACGGCACACACACCCTTGTTGACGGCCAATACGGATCCTCAGGAAATGCCTAGGGATACTCCTTCCTAGGACCAGGCCCAGCAGGATGTAAATCAGGGTCTCACCAACACCATCGAGGCACTAAAATCTCGATTGGATGTGATGGAAGGTCGACATGCTGCGATACAACTAGAGCAGAAACCCTACCCAGATTGGGTGACCAACATGCCACCTCCGCCCAAATTTGAGATCCTTGTATTCCCTATCTTCAATGGATCGTGCGATCCAGAACATCATCTGATGCACTATGCATCCTATTGCGACCCTGTGATGGGAACTCCGGAACAACAGGAAGTAGTGAAACTCAGATGCTTCGTATGGACCCTACAAGGATCTGCCTTCGTCTGGTATACGAGTCTGCCAGCCCAGTCAATCAAAAGCTGGGAGGACCTTCAGCAGCAGTTCCTATTAAACTTCAGCAGAACGTTACCTAAAACAACGGTCAGCAGCCTCATGAACTGCAAGCAGAGGGAGAACCACAGGGTATGAGATTTCATCGCCAGATGGAAAGGACTGACTTATTTCATGAATAGTCCAATGCCTTAGGATGAGATGCTGGCCATATGCATCGACAATATTCGAGATTAGCTGCGAACACCGCTCATACCAGTGGAGTGCACCACTGTCTTCCGCCATCTCTTAGCCATTGCCTAAATAATTGAGGACTCCCTGCAGCGGACTAATTCAAAGTCCCGAATAGACTCATAGGATCCAGCGAAAAGATCCCCTAGAGCTGAAGTGTCCGCTGTCACAGTCAAGTCAGCCCCTGTGCCCGCTCCACCGTTCAGGCCTCCACCAAATTGTCAGGGGACCCCTGCATATTAGCGGCCACCTCCCCCTAAACAGGATGATCAGCGAGGACTAAAACAGAACCAGTTTGAGGAACGAAGACAAAAAGTATACTCATTCCGAGATGATCAAGTCTGCGGCTACTTCATTGCCGCCATGAACTGCAACCTTCTCCCACTCCCAGATCCGAGAAGACCTGAAGAGTTCGGCCACGATGATAGGCCAAATTAATGCCCCTACCATCGGATGTTGGGGCACAATATTTGGGAATGAATCATCTTCAAAGACCTCCTGCTGAAGATGGTAAAGTCCGGACAGGTCGAGCTGGGACCACCCCCAGCACATGTGGAATGTATCTCTACCACCGACTCCAACAAAGAGGAGGGGTGGCAGAAAGTTACCAGCAAGCAGGAGTAGAAGTTTGACACCTGGATGACTCAGAAGACTATCAACCGAGCCCAGGGAAAACTCCGAGCTCAGCTGTGACAGCCAGTGTTGCCACCAACAGCCCCTGAAGATGCAGAGACGACAGTATCGGCCTCACAACCCTCCACGAGCCTGTCATCCCGACAGAATCAAAGGAGGAGACAAGCGCAAGAGGAGCAATCCACGACGGGGCCAAAGTTAGTCCCGAACCTGGGAGACTATATGCCCCCATATTTGACGCCACAGGCACCGACCCACCAAACGACATAATCAGGAACAAACGACTAGGTTGACCTATCAAAGGATGAAGAACCAATCTTTGGATCCATTAATGTCATCCATCTCATGGAATCATCCCCTGACGAATGGTACAGTTATGAATCCAAGCTCCCTACATGAGGTGTCGGGAGGAGGAATCATAGAGGTAGGGGATACCAGGGGAGGCGCAACCGAGGCCAAAACCAACCCTATGGTTGGACCCCGACCCAAACCGTCAATATCACAGAAACCCATGGTAGAGCCCTTCAACAGACTCAACAGGAGAAGGAATACACCTCCACCTCCACAAGTAGCCACTCTCGCCCTGTTGTTCTGCGATACCCACCAGAGGAGGAATAAGTGTCTGGTGGCCTAGTGTGCACAAACAGACCAGCCGGGACTAGTCATCAAAACGTGGGAACATCATCGGCATCCAACACCATGGCGGGACCCTCTTCATCACATCCTCCATCACCCAAAGCACCTTCTAAGACTCTCCCACCAATGGAGAAGCATCGACCGCTGGAGTAGAAGTAGGATATCCTTAAGAAGATGGCATCGGTACCATCCAAGCTATCAATTCTGGATGCCCTGAGTCTACCAGCCGACCTCAGGGAGGCGCTCATTGAAGCCTTGCTTAGACCCCAGGTGTTTCAAGCCGAGGTAGCTGTCGTCGAGATTTACCGAACAGAGACTGACCCAGATGAATGCAATGCGGTGATTTCCTTCATCGATCAGGATGACGATTCCATCATGAAAGGACACATCATACCACTATATGTGTCTGGAACACTAAATGGTGTTGAGATCCGTAAAGACTTTATAGAAAATGGCTCTGGGTTAACCTCCTTCCCATACAGACACTCCGATAGTTGGGATACAGTGAGGAATATCTGATTCCCACGGACAAAACTTTTCTAGGTTATGACAAAAGTGAGCGAAATCTAATGGGACAAATTAAGTTGAAGACCCATTTCGGTGAACTGGTGGAATATTCAGAATTCTTGGTGGTTCGGCAAAATACAGCATTCAATTCCCTACTTGGGAAGTCGTCGCTCCATAAGCACATGGATGTTACTTTGTCCTACCACCAGTGTATCAATTACTGCGTCAATGGACAAGGTGGAACATTGCATGCCGACAAGGCCCCTTTCGAGCTCTCTGAGTCACATTACATTGACGCTGGGTTCTACGAGAAAAAGAAAAAGAGGCCTTTGGTCAATGGTGTCGACTGGATCCCCACTCCAAATGTCCTGGAAGTGGTTCCTGATGATCCCCTCAGGAATCTTCGCAAAGACTACGTACTACCCATCAATCATATTGAAAGCAGGGGTTCATGTCTGGTCACGCACTTGGATGTCTTCATGACTTCATCCATAATGGGTGAGCGTGATGATGTGGGAACATCCACTGACCCTCAATATGAGGGTGAATACATGATCAAGGAAACCCACAATGCCTCACCTCCGGACTCCTAAGAGCCCGAGTCAAGAACTCTCTCCCCATCAGATCCAGAAGACGAGGAGTTGGGAGAAGAGGAGGAGGAATATCTCTGAGATGCACCTACCACATTTGAGGAAGGTATCTCCACCCCTATGGATGAGCTCAGGGGGATAAACCTGGGTACCGAGGAAGACCCAAGGCACACTCTCATTAATGCAGCCATGTCCCCTGAAGAGCACGTGGTTTACACCACCTTCTTGAAGCAACACCGGGATTTTTTTTGCTTGGAATTATACAAAAATACCAGGACTCAATCCCGAAGTGGAAACACACCACCTAGGTCTGCCAGAAGATCACCGAGGCTATAAACAGGATGCCAGAAGGACGCACCCCTCACATGCTGCCAAGATAGAGGCTAAAGTTGATAAGATCATTAAAGCAGGCTTCATTCGGGAGGTATAATACCCCATATGGGTGGCCAATATTGTCCTTGTCAAGAAAAAGAACGGACAAATCTGTGTCTGCATTGATTTCAGAGATCTCAATTGACATTTCCAAAAAACGATTTACCGGTCCCAGTCACCGAGTTATTAATTGATGCAATAGCCAAGTATGAAGCTCTATCCTTCATGGATGACTATTCCGGGTATAATAAAATCAGGATGGCCTGAGAAGATGAAGAAATCACTGCCTTCAGGGCCCCTCAAGGAATATTTTTCTACAGGGTTATGCCCTTTGGTCTCAAGAATGCTGGTTCCACATATCAACGCGCCATGCATCGTATCTTTAAGACGTTCCTGGGGAAGTTTGTCGAATGTTACGTAGATTAATTGGTGGTTAAATCAGAGCAGTGCTCAGATCACCTTTCAGATATTGAGACAGTCTTCAACAAACTCCGACAGCATAACTTGAAGATGAACCCCTTGAAATCTGCCTTCGGGGTTACCTCAGGGAAATTCCTTGGCTTCGTCGTATGCCATCGTGGCATCGAAGTCGACCCTAAAAAGACAAAGGCCATCTTGAACCTACCACCTCCCCGAAATTTCACAGAGTTAAGAGCATTCCAGGGGCACCTGGCCTACATTAGGAAATTCATAGACAATCTGGCGGGAAACTATTTTCCCTTCACCAGTTTAATGAAGAAGGGGGTCACATACCAATGGACTGATGACTGCCAAGAGGAATTCAACAACTTGAAGAAATACCTCTTAAGCCCACCGTTGCTCATGCCCTCGGTTGAAGGAAGACCTCTCATCCTCTATGTGACGACCCTAGAATGATCACTAGGTTCCTTCCTCACATAGAAGAACGACGCCGGTAGTGACAAAAGTCTATATTATCTCATTCGAACCATGATTGATGCTGAGACTCGATACTCAGACATCGAGAAAAGCTGTTTAGCCTTGGTCTTCGCAGTCCAAAAGCTATGACATTATTTGCAGCATCATGAAGTCCATTTGGTCTCATGGAGTAACCCACTCAAGTACATCCTCAGCCACCCAATGCTGACTGGGCGCCTATCCCGATGGGTAGTCATCCTGCAACAGTTTGACATCCGGTTTGTGCCTCAGAAGGCCGTCAAAGGCTAGGAATTGGTAGATTTTTGGGAAGCACACCCTTCAACAGGGACCACTACATCGGACATCGAGCTACCTGATGAGGACGTCTTTGCGATTCGGGAGGAGCTCCCAACGTGGGAAATGTACTTCTCCAGCACCTCCCGAAGCCCAACTGGGAAGAGTATGGAAGACCCCAAATTTAACAAGGTGGGTTTGGGGATAATTATCATGTACCCAAAAAAAGTAGTGTTGCCATATTCCTTCCTCCTATCCGAAGGATGTACTAACAATGAAGCAGAGTATCAAGTCCTCATTGCAGGCCTGGAACTTGCACTCCAGGCCCAATTTTAGCACCTTAAGGTAAAAGGGGACTCGGAACTAGTCATCAAGTAAGTCAATAGTGACTATTCTATTAAAAATGAGGAGTTGATCCCCCTGTTTGACCATGCCCGAGGGTTAATGGGGGAATTCTCCACAGAACCAACATTAACCTATATTCCCTAGTCTCAGAACGCTCAGGCTGATGCATTAGCCAATGCGGTGATGGCCCTAGCCGACCTAGACCGGGATGAAACGGTTATCAGTATTGCTCACCATCGAATGGTATTTCCATTTTTTCTGACCAAGATGGAAGAAATCCATGAAGTCAGTCTTGTCCCTGAGCCATATGCTCCTGCCACTGGCTAGATGACCCCCATTGGAAACTTCCTTCGATGGGGAAAACTTCCATCAGACAGGGCTGAATGATAGAAAATATGGAGAAGGGCAATCAACTTTGTCCTATATGGTGGTACAGGTCAGCAAGAGGTCCTCTATAAACGATGCCTCGATGGAGTACTCCTCAGATGCAATGATGGATAAGAAACTGCCGCTGTAATGGATGATGTGCATGCTAGAGCGTGCAGAGTGCATTAACTGGGGACCAAGCTATCCCATCAGGTTCAAATTCTTGGGTAATATTGGCCCACAGTGGCGCGAGACTACGAGCGTTTTATCGCAAGATGCCACTCGTGCCAAATCCCTGCCAACTTCATACCCCAACCCCTGGAGTTACTCCATCAGGACAAGTACTCCTGGCCATTCGCTGTCTGGGGAATTGACGTTGTGGGACCATATCCTCCCGCCACAGCTAGACAACTGAAGTACATCCTCACGGAAACCGACTTCTTTTCCAAATGGGAAGAATTCATACCCCTTAAGGAAGTCGGGGAAAGAAATATTGTCAGCTTTGTGAAGGCCAATATCATCACTAGATTTGGTGTCCCTCATACCATACTGACGGACAATGACACCAATTTCTGCTCTGCTGAATTGGAGAAACTATACCACGAGTATGGTATCAAGGCTAACCACTCATCCCACAACCATGCAGTGCCCAACGGGCAGATAGAGGCTTTCAACAAGACCATGTCCGACATTCTCCATAAAATGTTAGACAAAGATAATAAGTCATGTCTACATAAACTCCTCCATGCATTGTGGGCTTATTGAACCACAATCTGCACCGCTACTCGGGCTACTCCGTACTCACTGGCGTACGACACAGAGGCGGTCCTACCCATTGAATTCCAACTCCCCTCACTCTATGTGTATAAAGACCCATACTTTACATACATTGTTATTAATTCAGAATTGAAGCACACTTATTACAACATATAACAAAGCCAGGAATTGACCGTATAGGTATAGTGTCTTTAGAAACTGTGAAACATAAACAACTGGTTCATAAAGAATCTACACTGTCTCCCATTTATTTCATCATATCTATAGTCCCTTTTGGAATATATTACTTAATAACCTTCTTCCTGACCTGGGGAAAGAAAACATACAAAAGGGTGAGCTCAAATGCTCAGTAAGGGTAAACAAAATAAAAATCAATCACATCATATTCATAAGAACATAACATTTTGGAAATCTTAACCTGCAAAAGAGATCATAATATCATAACATGGGATAAATCATAGTAGTGAAATGTAATCCCAATAATCATAACATAAAACATGAAACTTTGTGCCATACACACATAATCATAGAGAATCATTTCTTCTTTGTCAAGACTCATTTCCAAGACTATTTTAGTGGACAAAGTCCATTTCTGAACCGAGTTCACTCCTCGTTTCAGTCCTGTTTCACTGAACCGGTTTAACCTGCCATTCCAGCCATGTCTATCTCATGAGATATAAAATCTTTACCCAATTCATTGGATGTAGATATATGTACCACCCATCTCATAATGATACCATTCTTATGTGTGCCACAAAATCATAAACCATACATCATAGCATAACCCATGTAATAAAAATGGGAATCTTAAACATCGTGAAATCATAAAAAAATTCATATAAGATAAAGGAATTCATAAATATATTTCCATCACAACATAATCAAATAAATATAATAATAGGGATAGAAACATAACTTTATATTATCTTAGATGGAAAATAATTTTGATAAAACACTTGAACTCCATTCTTGAGGAAAATATCCTTTCTACTTCAAAAACACTTTTCCTTTCTTAAAATGTCATAAAATTATAAACTAAAAGAAGTTGATTAAAAATAAACTTTAAAACAAGTAAATGAAGCTTCTTTGAAATAATTTTTTAAAAATCCATTCATTTCGTATAAGTTAAAAAAACATTCTTCTCGTACTTTTGTCAGAAAAGTCAAAAAGTACCTCGTACGAAAAACGACAAAAGATTCCATTCATATACTTTACTAAAAACTCGCTGAAGGGTAAAATTGGATTTAAAAAATTGTAGGTGGATGGAAATAATATTACATATTGATGAAACATGGATGTGGATGATAAAATACAACCCAGTAAATACCAAAGAATAAACAATCTCGGATAAAAATGAGATTGTGATATTTTCCCTTACCTTAGCTCTGATTTGCTTCGTAAGTGTCCAAACCTCCTGTATAATGATTTAAATAATGTTATTGACTTATTACAGAATCATACTTATTTTTATGATATCACATATGGTCATATTATTATCTTCTTATTAGTAATATTTCATTACTACTTGTTTATTCGGGTGTTTATTACTTTTTGTTCTTATGCGTGTTTTTTCGAATAAATTCTTATCCTTCTTTTTATGATATAGATACATCATTTCCAGAATTGTATTAGTGTAATATATATCATATTCATTAATTTAATTCATTTATATAATCATTATGCAATGAAGATCATGTAGAACGAGTCGCATCACATTGTGGAGACGGTATTCCGTACGTACGCACGAGTGATGATATCGTTCCTAGGATCGTGGAACTGTATTGGAGTGTATGTATACTATTTCAGAATCAATATCACTTCACAATAATCATATATATTCATTATTTACACCATTATACCCATCCAAGTAAGGTGGTGGTGGAAAATAGATTACACCACGATGTGGAGACGGTATTCCGTACGTACGCACGCACGATGATTTCATTTTCCGTAGGATGGATAGATGGTGAAATATGGTTGTTTAATAATTATAATAACATATCAGTATATTAGTGATACTGATGTTATTACTTAATAATGAAACAACTAAAGAAGAATAAGTGGAAGAAGAAATAAATTTGAAAGAATTGGTAACGAACATTACCTCTTCTTTGAAACGCCACTTTGAGATCTCCTTTTAGGGCACTAAAATTGGTCTTTGAAGAAGACCAGGACCTCTAGGATGTATCTAGGGAAGTGGATAGGAGAACATGGCAGGGGTTGGACGAGCTTGAAGGCTCAAAGTGGTGTGAGGAAGAGGGGGAGGAGGTTCCCTTTTATAAAGGAGGAGAGGGGCACCTTTGGAATAACTAAAACTATTATTTTATTATAAAGTCAAATTTGGTTTTAAATAGATCCAAATTGATTTATTTTGAATCTAAGGTGGGTATGGGTTGAAATCCTATCATCCAATATAATTTAGACAAGTTTAGGTTCCTATTTTAACCATATCATTTAGATTTAACATTAAGTTAAATAATTTTACTTTTACTGTGTCTTCTTGTGTTCTTATACTACAAGGTTAATAAACTTACTATAAGCAGACAAAAGAACCCCAAGTTGTTTATTATTAATATATATAACCCTATCTAAGTCATTTGTCCTAACCTTAGATTTTTGGGAATAAAATAACAATTACTAATAAGATATTTGTTTTAAAAACCATTTTATGTCAATTTTGACACTATTTAGTAATTGATTTTTGTGAAAATCATAACAGAATGATTACTTAGAAAATAGTTAATTAAATCAATACTAACATGTCATATTAACCTATAAAATTATTGGAATTCAAAAAAAGTCTCAAATTATATTTATTTGGGTATTTATAACATCAATCATGTCAATATTTCATTAATAAGATAATTACTACATCATATTTTTGTCATACATAAATTAAATTTTATAATGTCTAAAAATTACAAATAAAATATCATTATGTAGGAAATATTGTTATCTTTCTAATTAATATTTATAGTCGAATTTATCTTATGTATAACCCTATATTAAAAATGATATACTTATAAAACTTTGATTTTAACTATTTTAACCCTTCTTTAAATAAATTAATAATAAATGTCATAATCTAATCCAAGTGGTCCAAAATGGTCATATTTTATTCCTAAGGTGTTTTTTGGTCTAATTACACTTATCCAATAGAATTAGGACATGTTTTAGGGTAATAATAATATCATTTTTACCATTAATTACCCTATTTACTTTTAACTGTGGTAAATAAAAGTAAAAAGTTACTATTCACCAAAAATTATTTTCATCTCAATGAACCACATTTTACTTAATGACATCAACCGTGTCTCTCGGATTTTTGATATTCCACTCACAGAAGTGGTAAAATTATGTTTTATGAAAAATTCAGTTTTTTAACTACCACTTAGTGGTTTCACTATTCATTAAAAATTTAAAGTTTTCAGAAAAATACCAAAATTTCACCCTAGGATAATTTCGATATTCCGAATCCAAAAATGAAGTCAATTTTAAAAAATAAAAATTAAAAAATTTCAAAAAGTGGGTATTATTATTCAGAACGGCTAGTTTTAATAATATTTTAATAGCATATCGTTGTTTAGTGAAACTCGGTATTGCGTACGCTGCAAGCTATCGAGGAAGGTCGCGATTGCGTGTAAAGCAAGCCAAGAAAGTGAAAGATTCCTTTGATGATTTATATAACATAAAAGTCTCGGGTGTTACATTCTACCCCCCTTAAAATGAATTTCTCCCTCGAAATTCGCCACTTTGTAACAAATAGATGAGGATACCTCTCCCTCATCATATCCTCAAGCTCCCATGTAGCTTCTTCTAATTGGTGGTTCTTACATAAAACATTCACCAATCGAGTGGTCTTGTTTCGTAGGACTTTTTCGCTATGATCCAGAATATCTATCGACTGTTCTTCATAAGAATGATCTTGCTCCAGCGGTACAACTTCTGAGCTGAGTACATGTGAAGGATCAGTTATGTATTTTCTCATGAGAGATACATGGAACACATCGTGAACTTGAGAGATATTCAGTGGAAGCGCCAATCGGTAAGTTACCTTCCCAACACGATCCAGTATTTCGAAAGGACCGATATACCTAGGGCTCAACTTTCCCTTCTTTCCAAATCTCATTACTCTCTTCCAAGGAGATATTCGTAAGAACACTTTATCACCCACTTCAAACTCTAATTCATTTCTTCGATTGTCAGTATAACTTTTTTGTCGACTCTGAGCTGCTCTTATGTGTTGTTGAATAAATCTGACATTTTTTTCCATCTCATCTACAAGATCGGGTCCTAATAGCTTTCTTTCCCCAACTTCTTCCAAGCAAGTTGGAGTCCTGCATTTCTTTCCATAGAGAGCTTCATAAGGTGCCATCTGAATACTGGAGTGAAAGCTATTACTATAAGAAAATTCCACCAAAGGTAGGTGTTGATCCCAACCACCTTTGAAATCCATAGAGAAAGCTATCAACATATATTTTAGAGTTTGAATTGTTCTCTCAGACTGACTGTCTGTCTGAGGATGATAAACAGTGCTGAAACTCAACTCTGTATCCAGAGTATGCTGAAGACTTCGCCAGAACTTTGAGGTAAACCTTGGATCCCGATCAGATATAATAGAAAGTGGTACTCCATGCAATCTTACCACTTCCTTCACATATATCCTAGAAAGCTGATCCAGAGATAAATCTTCTCTAGTAGCGATGAAGTGTGTAGACTTTGTAAGACGATCAACTATGACCCAGATAACATTATTGCCTTTGGATGTTTTAGGAAGTCAGGTGACAAAGTCCATAGTGATGTTTTTCCATTTCCATTCGGGTATGGGTAATGGTTGTAACATCCCCTTAGACTTCTGTCTCTCTGCTTTAACTTGCTGACAAACCAAGCATCGAGAGACATATTCAGCAACATCTCTTTTCATGCCATCCCACCAGAAGTACTCTTTCAGGTCCCTATACATCTTTGTGCTTCCAGGATGAATAGAGAATGAAGAACTATGAGCCTCATCCAGCAGCTCCTTTTTTAATTCAGGGATAGGAGGAACACAAACCCGATTCCTGAACTTTCTTATCCCATCACAATCAAGGTTGAATTCAGGAACATTTCTCACCTTCTTTTGTAACTCGACATCTTCTTTTTTGTGCCTCTTTAATCTTCACATGTATAGACGGTTGAACATTAATTTGAGAAAGATAAGATTTTCCACTTTCATTATAATTCCAAGATCCATCCTTTGTAAATCCATAAATATTGGATCTTTTGTGATCCTTATCATGGATAAACTGGCATGGTCTTGTCGACTTAATGCATCTTCCACCTTGTTTGCTTTCCCAGGGTGGTAATGGATTGAGAAGTCATAATCCTTAATCAGCTCCAACCATCTTCTTTGGCACATATTCAGCTCCTTTTGTGTGAAAATATACTTTAAACTTTTATGATCAGTATAAATGTCACACCTTTCTCCATAAAGATAATGCCTCAAAATCATTAATGCAAAGATTACTGCAGCTAACTCCAAATCATGAGTTGGGTAATTTTGCTCATGTATTTTCAATTGTCGTGAGGCATAAGCTATCACCATATCATTTTGCATAATAACACACCCAAATCCCTTCTTGGACGCATCACAATAGATCACAAACCTTTCTCCACTACAAGGTAGTGTGAGAACAAGTGCACTAGATAACCTCCTTTTCAACTCCTTGAAATTCTCTTCACATTCCTACATCCAAACAAACTTAACTCTTTTCTGAGTCAACTTAGTGAGTGGATTAGATAATCGTGAAAAATCTTTCACAAAACATCGATAATATCCATCCAAACCAAGAAAACTTTGGATCGCAGTTACTGTTGTTGGTATCGACCATCTTTTGATAACCTCTGTTTTTTCTGGATCCACAGATATCCCCTCTTTGGATATTATGTGACCCAAAAATGCAACTTTTTGAAGCCAAAATTCACACTTGGTAAATTTGGCATAAAGCTTCTCCTTTCTCAGGGTCTTCAATATAATTCTCAAGTGATCTTAATGTTCTTCCTTGCTCTTTGAATAGAATATCGTCTATAAAGACTACCACAAACTGATCAAGATAGTCTCTAAAGACTCTATTCATCAGATCGATGAAGATAGCAGGGGAATTAGTAAGACCAAATGGCATCACTATAATTTCATAGTGTCCATACCTTGTACGGAAAGACGTCTTTGGTATATCCTCTCTTTTGACCCTTAATTGATGATACCCTAAACAAAGATCGATCTTGGAAAAGTATTGAGCTCCGCGTAGTTGGTCAAATAAGTCATCAATGCGTGGGAGAGGATATTTTTTCTTGATAGTGATCTTGTTAAGTTCTCGATAATCAATGCAGAGTCTCATTGATCAATATTTCTTCTTAACAAACAGAATAGGTTCTCCCCAAGGTGACGCACTAGGGCATATGAACCACTTATCAAGATTCTCTTGGAGTTGCTTATTCAATTCTTGCAACTCAATTGGGGCCATTTTATAAGGCGTCTTTGAAATAGGCAAAGCACCCGGTACGAGTTCTATTGAAAACTCAACTTCACGATTTAGTGGAAGACCCAAAAATTCCTCTGGAAAGACATCGTCAAACTCTCGTACAATGGGCATATTCTTAATGGTGAGTTTATCACCAACCATTTGAGATAAATAACCTTCATTTAGTGGAATCAAGACCCATAAGATGGAAGAAATTTCCACTGGAAGGTTATGTTCATCCTTGCATTGATAGACGATCATAGATTGATCTGGAATATGAAATGTGACTTCCCTTCTTTGGAAATTGATATGAGATCCATATAAAGAAAGTCAATCCATGCCAAGAATCACATCAAATTCCACTATAGGAAGGATCACAAGATATGTAGGAAGAACTTTCCCACAAACTTCAATCGGAGAAGAATTATAAACTTTTGATGCGACTGTTGTGCCATTAGGGGTTGTCAGAGCTAACTCAATATCTAATTGTTGAGGTAATACAGTGATACCCTTATAAAATTCTTCAGAAATAAAGGAGTGGGTGGATCCAGAATCAAATAAAACATTTTCTACTTTAGAGTGGATGGTAAGTGTACCTTTCACCACATCGTTATCGTACTCCACATCGCTGATAGAAATTGCATGTGACTTTCCTTTATCTTTAGCCTTAAGAGTTTGTTGACGTCGACCATCATCATCAACCCTTGGATTTGGGAATTGATTGGCATAATTCCCCATCTCCTTGCACTTGAAACATTGAAGTGTAGTAGGTTCATTCTATGTGTCCCTTAATTTGTTTTCATCATTAGACATCTTCTTCCCATCATTGAGGCATTCAAATGCCCGATGACCTTCCTTTCCACATTTGAAACATTTACTTGTCCCTTTAAGACAACTCCCTCCATGTTTCTTTCCACACTTTGAGCATAAGGGAAAGCTCATCTTCTTTTCACTGTGCTCTTTATATTTTCCTTTGAATTCCATTTTACTCTTCTTATCAAACCCATATGACTGATGGGTTACTCCAATCTCCATATCGACTTTGAGAGCACATCAAATGATTTCCTCATAGCTGTTGAAGTCCCTTATGGCTAACGCCCTTCGAAGACTTGGTTTTAAGCCACTAAAGAATCGATCGATATTACTCTCAGGTTGGATAATAATACCAGAAGCGTACCTTGCATGTCTTGTAAAATTTTCTTCATAGGTACTAATAGATTCATCATCCTTCTGCTTTAGTTCAAGAAACTCCTTCTCCATCATTGTTCGGAGAATACATGGGAAGTAATTATTGAAAAATAAGTTCTTGAACTCGTTCCATTCCATGGACTCAATTTCATCCCTTTGCCTCGTATTCTTAATATGATTCCACCATTGATCAACATCACCTTCCAAATGATACACTTATAATATGACTTTATCATCTTCAGAACATTGAAGAACTGAAAATATCTTTTTAGTAGTACAAATCCATTGTTCAGCAACTAATGGATCAGTATACCCACTGAATGATGGTGGACGCTGTCTCATGAAGGATTCAACAAAATGTTTCTGCTTCCTTTTCTCGTTTGGAAGTCCTGCGTGATTCATAGCTTGAGAAAGTTGTGTGATCATGGCTACAAGATTTTGCATTCTAGCTCCCATAACATTTGGTTGCTCAGGGGGACAATCATTGCATTGCCTGTCGCATTCCGCATTAACACGGTTCCTTCGGGTTCCAACCATTGACTAAAACCAAGAAGAATAGTGTGAGAAACACTAATTATAATAGGAAAACCACATAATCAAGAATAAAATTTCACACTTAAGGTATTATCCTAGGTTATTCATTTCCATTTCTAAAACACTAAGATTGTGTTCTATGCTTAGACTTATCCTTAGGGTTCTTACTAAGGATTTCACATCCTAGTTTCCAAAGGTTGACTATACCTTTCCTCTGATACCAACTATAAAAACCCATACTTTACATACATTTTTATTACTTCAGAATTGAAGCACACTTATTACAACATATAACAAAACCAGGAAAGGACCATATATGTATAGTGTCTTTAGAAACTAGGAAACATAAACAACTGGTTCATAAAGTGTCTACACTGTCTCCCATTTATTTCATCATATCTATAGTCCCTTTTGGCATATCTTACTTAATAACCTTCTTACTGACCTGGGGAAAGAAAACATACAAAAGGATGAGATCAAATGCTCAGTAAGGGTAATCAAAATAAAAATCAATCACATCATATTCATAAGAAAATAACATTTTGGAAATCTTAACCTGCAAAAGAGATCATAATATCATAACATGGGATAAATCATAGTAGTAAAATGTAATCCCAATAATCATAACTTAAAACATGAAACTTTGTGGAATACACACATAATCATAGAGAATAATTTATTATTAGTCAAGACTCATTTCCAAGACTATCTTAGTGGACAAAGTCCATTTCTGAACCGAGTTCACTCCTCATTTCAGTCCTGTTTCACTGAACCGGTTTAACCTGCCGTTCTAGCCATGTCTATCTCATGAGATATAAAATCTTTACCCAATGAATTGGAGGGAGATATAGGTCCCACCCATCTCATAATGATACCATTCTTATGTGTGCCACAAAATCATAAACCATACATCATAGCATAACCCATGTTATAAAAATGGGAATCTTAAACATCGTGACATCATAAAACAATTCATATAAGATAAAGGAATTCATAAATATATTTCCATCACAACATAATCAAATAAATATAATAATAGGTATAGAAACATAAATTTATATTATCTTATATGGGAAATAATTTTGATAAAACACTTGAACTCCATTCTTGAGGAAAATATCCTTTCTACTTCAAAAACACTTTTCCTTTCTTAACATGTCATAAAATTCTAAACTAAAAGAAGTTGATTAAAAATAAACTTGAAAACATGTAAAGGAAGCTTCTTGTAAATAATTTTTTAAAAATCCATTCATTCCGTATAAGTTTAAAAAAACATTCTTCTCGTACTTTTGTCGGAAAAGTCAAAAAGTACCTCGTACGAAAAACGACAAAAGATTCCATTCATATCCTTTACTAAAAACTCACCAAAGGGTAAAATTGGATTTAAAAAATTGTAGTTGGATGGAAATAATATTACATATTGATGAAACATGGATGTGGATGATAAAATACACCCCAGTAAATACCAAAGTATAAACAATCTCGGATAAAAATGAGATTGTGATATTTTCCCTTACCTTAGGTCCGATTTGCTTCGTAAGTGTCCAAACCTCCTGTATAATGATTTAAATAATGTTATTAACTTATTCCAGAATCATACTTATTTTTATGATATCACATATGGTCATATTCTTAGCTTCTTATTAGTAATATTTAATTACTACTTGTTTATTCGGGTGTTTATTACTTTTTGTTCTTATGCGTGTTTTTTCGAAAAAATTTTTATCCTTCTTTTTAGGTTATAGATACCTCATTTCTAGAATGGTATTACTGTAATATATATCATATTCATTCATTTAATTCATTTATATAATCATTATGCAATGAAGATCCCAATAATCATAACTTAAAACATGAAACTTTGTGGCATACACACATAATCATAGAGAATCATTTCTTATTAGTCAACACTCATTGCCAAGACTATCTTAGTGGACAAAGTCCATTTCTGAACCGAGTTCACTCCTCGTTTCAGTCCTGTTTCACTGAACCGGTTTAACCTGCCGTTCCAGCCATGTCTATCTCATGAGATATAAAATCTTTACCCAATGCATTGGAGGGAGATATAGGTCCCACCCATCTCATAATGATACCATTCTTATGTGTTCCACAAAATCATAAACCATACATCATAGCATAACCCATGTAATAAAAATGGGAATCTTAAACATCGTGACATCATAAAACAATTCATATAAGATAAAGTAATTCATAAATATATTTCCATCACAACTTAATCAAATCAATATAATAATAGGGATAGAAACAGAAATTTATATTATCTTAGATAGAAAATAATTTTGATAAAACACTTGAACTCCATTCTTGAGGAAAATATCCTTTCTACTTCAAAAACACTTTTCCTTTCTTAACATGTCATAAAATTCTAAACTAAAAGAAGTTGATTAAAAATAAACTTGAAAACATGTAAAGGAAGATTCTTCGAAATAATGTTTTAAAAATCCATTCATTCCGTATAAGTTAAAAAAAACATTCTTCTCGTACTTTTGTTGGAAAAGTCAAAAAGTACCTCGTACGAAAAACGACAAAAGATTCCATTCATATCCTTTACTAAAAACTCACTGAAGGGTAAAATTGGATTTAAAAAATTTTAGGTGGATGTAAATAATATTACATATTGATGAAACATGGATGTGGATGATAAAATACACCCCAGTAAATTCCAAAGTATAAACAATCTCGGATAAAAATGAGATGTTGATATTTTCCCTTACCTTAGGTCCGATTTTCTTCGTAAGTGTCCGAACCTCCTGTATAATGATTTAAATAATGTTATTGACTTATTACAGAATCATACTTATTTTTATGATATCACATATGGTCATATTCTTAGCTTCTTATTAGTAATATTTCATTACTACTTGTTTATTCGGGTGTTTATTACTTTTTGTTCTTATGCGTGTTTTGTCGAATAAATTCTTATCCTTCTTTTCAGGTTATAGATATCTCATTTACAGAATGGTATTAGTGTAATATATATCATATTCATTCATTTAATTCATTTATATAATCATTATGCAATGAATATCATGTAGAACGAGTCACATCACATCGTGGAGACGGTATTCCGTACGTACGCACGAGTGATGATATCATTCCTATGATCATGGAATTGTATTGGAGTGTATGTATACTATTTCAAAATCAATATCACTTCACAATAATCATATATATTCATTCTTTACACCATTATACCCATCCAAGTAAGGTGGTGGTGGAAAATAGATTACACCACGGCGTGGAGACGGTATTCTGTACGTACGCACGCACAATGATTTCATTTTCCCTAGGATGGATAGATGGTGAAATAGGGTTGTTTCATACTTATAATAACATATCAGTATATGAGTAATACTGATGTTATTACTTCATAATGAAACAACTAAATAAGAATAAGTGGAAGAAGAAATAAAGTTGAAAGAATTGGTAACGGACATTACCTCTTCTTTGAAACGCCTCTTTGAGTTCTCCTTTTAGGGCACTAAAATTGGTCTTTGAAGAAGACCAGGACCTCTAGGATGTCTCTAGGAAAGTGGAGAGGATAAAGTGGTAGGGGTTGGCCGATATTGAAGGCTCAAAGTGGTGTGAGGAAGAGGGGAGGAGGTGTCCTTTTATAAGGGGAGAGAGGGGCACCTTTGGAATAACTAAAACTATTATTTTATTATAAAGTCAAATTAGGTTTTAAATAGCTCAAAATTGATTTATTTAGAAGCTAAGGTGGGGATGGACTGCAATCCTCTCATCCAATAGAATTTAGATAAGTTTTGGTTCCTATTTTAACCTTATCATTTAGATTTAACATTAAGTTAAATAATTTTACTTTTACTGTGTCTTCTTGTGTTCTTATACAATAAGGTTAATAAACTTACTATAAGCAGTCAAACGAACCCCAAGTTGTTTATTATCAATATATATAACCATATCTAAGTCATTTGGCCAAACCTGAGATTTTTAGGAATAAAATAACAATTACTAATATAATAGTTTTTTTAAAAACCATTTTATGTCAATTTGGACACTATTTAGTAATTGATTTTTGTGAAAATCATAATAGAATGATTAGTTCGAAAATAGTTAATTAAATAAATACTAACATGTCATATTAACCTAGAAAATTAGTGTAATTCATAAAAAGTCTCAAATTATATTTATTTGGGTATTTATAACATCAATTATGTCAATATTTCATTAATAAGATAATTACTGCATCATATTTGTGTCATAAATAAATTAAATTATATAACGTCTAAAAATTACAAATAAAATATAATTATGTAGTAAATCGTTGTAGATTTCTAATGAATATTTATAGTAGAATTTATCTTATGTATAACCCTATATTAAAAATGATATACTTATTAAACTTTGATTTTAACTATTTTAACCCTTCTTTAAATAAATTAATAATAAATTTCCTAATCTAATCCAAGTGGGACTAAATGGTCATATTTTATTCCTAAGGTTGTTTTTGGTCGAATTACACTTATCCAATAGAATTAGGACATGTGTTAGGGTAATAATAATATCATTTTTACCCTTAATTACTCTATTTACTTTTAACCGTGGTAAATAAAAGTAAAAAGTTACTATTCACCAAAAATTATTTTCATCTCATTGAACCACATTTTACTTACTGACATCAACCGTGTCTCTTGGATTTTTGAGATTCCACTCACAGAAGCGGTAAAATTAAGTTTTATGAAAAATTCAGTTTTTTAACTACCACTTAGTGGTTTCACTATTCATCAAAAATTGAAAGTTTTCAGAAAAATACCAAAATTTCACCCTAGGCTAATTTCGATATTCCGAATCCAAAAATGAAGTCAAGTTTGAAAAATAAAAATTAAAAAATTTCAAAAAGTGGTTATTAATATTCATAACGGCTAGTTTTAATAATATTTTAATATCATATCGTTGTTTAGTGAAACTCGGTATTGCGTACGACACAAGCTATCGAGGAAGGTCGTGATTGCGTGTAAAGCAAGCCAAGAAAGTGAAAGATTCCATTGATGATTTATATAACATAAAAGTCTCAGGTGTTACAGTGTGTCTATCTGCGATCAATTATCTGATGATGAAAAGTCGGAAAAGAAGCTAGGTGAATTGGAACAGCTGGACGAGAAGCGGTTGCACACTTTGCACCATCTAGAGGTATACCAGAACCAGATCACATGAGCTTTCAACAAAAAGTTTCATCTTCGGTCTTTCCTGAAAGGAGAATTGGTGTTAGTCCTTCGGACCTCAATGATACCCAAAAAGAAGCCTCCAAAGCTGGAGCCCATGTTGGAGGGTCCATATGTTATACACAAGGTCTACTCTAATAGAGAATATGCCCTGATCTCCATGGATGGGCAAGTCACCACGACTCCTACCAATTCAAGATTCCTAAAAAAGTATTTCTCATAGAAACCGAAAGGATTCATCCTGACCACATGACGTTAAACTGTATGGCTCTTTTCCTTACCGCATGATGTTAAACTTCACAGAATTCATCCTCGCTACATGACGTAAAACTGCATAGCACCCTTAAATAATGCCTCTTCCTTACCGCATGATGTTAAACTGCACGGAAGCTATCCTCGCTGCATGACGTTAAACTGCACATCACCCTAGAATGATATTCCACGTCCTCACCGCATGACGTTAAACTGCACGAATAATAAAAGCTATAAATTCCCTCCCCCCGTGCACGGACCAGCCCTACATGGGGTGTATTCCTTGTCCTCACCGCATGATGTTAAACTACATGGATTTCAGATAACTACGTATGGCTTGATTCCTGCACTCACAGGATACGTAGTGATGTTGGGATTCTCTATCCTGGCCCAACCACTCCCATATAAAAGTCAAAAATAACTTCTACCCTAGTGTACGGACCATACCTGCACGGAGTGTACACCTCTTCCTCACCGCATGATGTCAAACTGCATGGATAATAAGAATTAAGAATGCTCCCTCCCCCGTGCACGAACCAGCCCTGAACGGGGTGTATTCTTCGTCCTAACCGCATGACGCTAAACGACACGGATAAGAGAAATTCAAAAAAAATGCCCTCTTCCCCCATGTATGGACCAGCCCTGCACGAGGTGGATTATATCTCAAAGAACTATGTACGGCTTGATTCCTATGCTCACAGGATACACAGTGATGCTAGGATTCCCCATCCTGGCCCAGCCCTTTGGAAAAAAATGTTCTCTCCCCCCGTGTATGGACCAGCCCTGCACAAGGAATGTTCTTCGTCCTCACCGCATGACGTTAAACTGCATGGAATCTAATAATGCCCCTCGCCCTCACCGCATGATGTTAAACTTCATGGATTTTAGAGAACTACGTACGACTTGATTCCTACCCTCGCAGGATATGTAGTGATGCCAGGATCCCCTATCCTAGCCCAACCACCTCTAGATGAAATAAAACGAAAGTTAGACAATGTCCCCTTCCCCCGTGTATGGACCAGCCCTGCACGGGGAATAATTCTTCCAGAGAACTATGTGTGGCTTGATTCCTACCCTCACAAGATATGTAGTGAAGCCAGGGTTCCCTATCTTTTCTTATCCACTGAATAAAAGTTAAAAATTCCCTTTCCCCCCATGTACGGACCAGACATGCATGGGGCGTACTCCTTGTCCTCACCGCATGACGTTAAAATGCACAAAAAAGAAGTTTTTAAAATGCTTCACGTTTCCCCGTGTAAGGGATAGACTTGCACGAGGTGTATTTTTTGCATCCTTGCCACACGGCGTTAAACTACACAGACAATAATGTTAAAAATTCCCCCTTCCCCTGTGTACGGAACAGACCTGCACGAGGGTGTATTCTTCGTCCTTACCACATGACGTTAAACTGCATGGCCTTCGTCCTTACCGCATGATGTTAAACTACATGGCCTTCATCCTTACCGCATGACATTAAACTACATGGCCTTCGTCCTTACTGCATGATGATAAACTGCATGGACTTTGTCACGACCCACACAAGACACATGGCGATACGAGATGGAGATACTCCATGCACATTTGGATGCACCCTCTCCATACATCAGACTCCATAGCCCGAATAATGGCGGATCTTCATAACCATTCATGCCCATCAAAAGTGGAAAGTTATCGACCCGTGGACACCATTGTACGACTATGCATACCATGCCCTCAGCGGCTCTGCATATTGATAGCCCCTGACCCGTCTACTAAAGGCAAGATTTCCTCGGGCGACACTCTTCCTAGCTCCTTACGCCTACCAGACTCAGGGCCCCCATATCATATCTCCAGATCCAGAAATTTATGGACCAGTGGTTTACAAGTTCATTCCCTTTTCACATCCAAATGTTGTTAGGGTACCCCAACTTGGCTAGCCTATGTGCCCGCCGGTGGTTCACATAGCAACCTACGTCAACAAACATCACTCTAGGACTAGGATACTCTAACTCAATAAACAATTGCAGTGAAAATGATTCTGGTATACTCAGACACCATTATCCTCACGTGCCGATCTCTGCACTATAAGAAATCCCAGATTATCATAATCATTCATGGCCATCGGAAGCGGAATGTTATCGACCCGGGGACACCTTTGTACGACTATGCATACCATGCCCTAAATGGATCTACCTAATGATATCCCCTGCCTCTTCCATCAAAGGCAATATTTACTTAGGTGGTACTCTACCTATCTCCATACGCTTACCGGCCTCAGAGCCCCCATCCCACACCTCCTGATCCAGGAAAACTCAATGTTGCAGTTTACAATCTTCATCCCCCACCTTGTCCCAAGTATATCATGGCATGTTGACCCAGTTATCATTCGAGTGACTGCAGTGACAATCACCCAATGGTCCAAACTCTATGACTGCTAAAATAGGAGTACCTTATCCTTACCGCACGATGTTAAACTGAACGGAGTGAAGGTTCACCCCAGTGCGCAAAATAAATCAGCGCAAGGAGCTCTTTAAGCTTTAACAACAACCAGGGACGAATATCCCTGACATGACCAGATATTTTCTTACCCGTTGACAGACTTCATGGCCTGAATAATTGTGGATCTTCATAACCATTCATGGCCATCAGATGTGGAAAGTCATCGACCCGTGGACACCTTTGCGTGACTATTCATACCATGCCCTCAACGACTCTGCATAATGATAGCCTCTGGATCTTCTACCAAATGAATGATTTTCCCAGACAATACTCATCCTAGCTCTGTACGCTTACCAACCTCAGAGCCTCCGTGACATCTCTCCTGATCCAAGAAGCCCTGGAACCATGATTTACATCATCAACCCCCTCCACGTCTTGGATATGCCAGGATACTCAGGCCGAGTTACATTCTAATCAAGAGCGGCCTTTTTAACTACGTCATCACTGCATGACGTTAAACTGCACAGCATTGGTAAAGGAAAGAAAAATTCCAATCATCCTTGCTGCACGATGTTAAACTGCACAGATTCCTTTAATAATGATCTTTGACTTTACCGCATGACACTAAAATGCATGGTCAAACTCGTTACGAGTTCAGTAAGGAACGAAGGATTTTCTCTGTCCTTCAGTGCACAGGTCAGACTGGCACAAGCCACCGTCTCACATCCGCGTGAGAAGGGATTTCTTCACCCATTCCCGGGAAATTTAGTCTAGATTTCTCCTTCATATCTAGGCACCCGTTCATCACAAACCATACTCTGTACTCAGAAAAAAAAATTCCGGACCCTCATAAGCCACCCCTGGTGGTCACAAATCTCAACTTCCCTAAATTTTTTTGGCTATCAGGGGAATACAATCATTGATATAAGGACACATTTTCATGACTATGCATACCATGCCCTCAGCAGCTTTCCATATTGATAGCCCCTAGCCCATCTACCAAAAGAAGGATTTCCTTAGGCAACGATTCTCTTCGTATGCCTTTTGGCCTCTGAGTCCCAATGTCTATCCCAAGATTTGGAAAGTCTCTGAGTTACAGTTTACTAACCTCTTTCACAACCCTGCCAGAATATGGTGGAACGTCTCTAATGAGATTACCGAGAATCAGGTGAATTTGTTCCATTTAGGATGATGTCCCAGCTACATGTCTGTTTCTGACGCTTTCTCCGGGGTGCGCGCATCCGTCTGTGGAGGACGCACTTCTGTTTCCCTGAATTCCCACTTTCCAAAGGCGGGTGGCATTCACTCCTTATTCAGGGACGTCTTCTCCTTGATCGAAACTGGGATGATGGGATGTTGGTTCTTCCTTCTGTGGATTCCTCCTCGGAACTTGTCACCTAGTTCGGGTCTCCCGCATAGATTTAATACATTGTTCGTGAAACTCTTACCAGTGCCATGTTTCCATGGACGACGATTAATTACACTGCTTCTGTCAGGATATTCCAAAGGGTCCGGTCAGGGCAGCAACCTTCAGTCGGGGGAGTAGTCACGTCGAGGCATCAGTAGCGTGTCTGAACACTGGGAAACTGGCGTGTCTATCTTTTATCCCTTGTCATAGGGATTCTTGAGGGCGTGGAAGCCTAAGGCATCCCACATCGAGCATGGGGAATTATATGTAGTAGGAATAGATCTGAGGTTTTTTCAGCTTCTTATGTTTAACACAGGGTATGCAACAGGTTTAACGTCCAGCGGAGATGGATCGACCTGATCAGAGCATGGACTGGAATGGATCGGATTGAGGAATTTCCCTTGAAGGGATTCCGATATCGGGGCTAACCCGTGGGAGGCTTCCTAAATGCTGTGAAGAGGAGCGGAATGGCATGATCTCACCGGGATATGGCGGTCCAGGTGAGAATCAGGATGGATGATGGATGGGTGAATGAAGTGGAGGGGGAATGAAATGAAACCATCACAAGGGAGATAGTAAAGTTGGGCTTGAGCGTTGGGAAGACCTCCTACGTATCCCCGTGGTAGGGAATCAAAGTCCGCGTAGTTCAGGATGATGCTTGCGAGCCGACGTGAAGGTGGACCTTGGTCCGATTGACATAGTCAGTGAACCAATGTGAGTGAGGTCAGGACGACTAGGTGATGGGCTTGGACCTTATGGAGTCTTCCTACGTACCATGTCTTGACATGGATAAAAGTCTCCGTAGTTCAAATAGTGTGTCAGCGAACCGACGCGAGCAAGGAACTTGGTGCAGATAGTGTGGGTCTTACACACTAGGCTGCCCGAGTGTTGATGAACTGACGTGAAGAAGGTCGGAGTGACCAGCGGGTGGTGGGCTTGGACCTCTGAGAGGCTTCCTACGTACCATGCCTTGACATGGAACAACAACCTCATAGTTCAAAGGGGATTCATCGGCAAACCGATGTGGACGTGAACCCGGGGGTCCACTGGTGGCGGGCTTGAACCTCGTGAGGCTTCTGACGTACCATCCTTTTCCATGGATCAAAGTCCTCGTAGTTCGGGATGGTGGGGGTCGGAGAGCCGACATGAGGAAGGGACCTTGGTCTGATGGGAGATGGGATTGAACCACAGGGGGGCTTCCTACGTACCATGCCTTGACATTGATCAAAGTCCTCATAGTTCAGGTTGGTCACAACGGCTTTCCGTCGGACTGGAATGTTGTTTAACGTCATGTCGGATGAAGGTGGAACCTGGCGGGAAGAAATGATGGGTGGGCTTGATCCTCGTGGAGGCTTCCTACGTACCATGCCTTGACAGGGATCAAAGTCCACGTAGTTCAGGATAGTCACAGTGGCTTACTGCTGGACTGGAATGCAGTTTAACGTCGTGAGGGATGAGGGTGAACCCTGACGTGAATAAATGACGAGAGGTGGGCTTGAGCCTCGTGGAGGATTCCTACGTACCATGCCTTGACATGGATCAAAGACCTTGTAGTTCAAATGGATGTACAATTTAATGTCTTGCGGGATAGGGGCATACAGTTTAACGTCATGCTGGAAGACATACAGTTTAACGTCATGCTAGACAAGGTGTTGTCATGGACAATGCTTACTCTAAGCCTACGTGAGTCGTGCTCGGTGTGAGAAACAAGAGGATACAGAGACCTGACGATCACGTCGCGAAGGGTGCGTCCATGAGAAGCGAAGAGGGGATTATAGGTTAGGCAGCCCATGGTGCTGGGACTTACTCTAGGATGGAGGCCCAAAGTGAGACAAAGTGAATCGGGAGAGGGATCTGGGACCAATGATGGAAGGTTCCTCATTCCCTATCGCTTCCTCCACTGACCTTGGCAGTGGGGAAGTATGGAGGTGCATGAGTTCTACCTTCCGCAAGAGGGGAAAGGGATTTACACCAAGGTGGTTTCCCTTCTCCCATGGACATAAGCCGCTCCAATAAGGAGGATATCATCCCTTGTGGGGGGGGGGGGGGGTGATTCCATTCCCATGGAGGCGAGTGGCATAAATAATGTCCGAGATGGAGGGACCCTACGTGCGAGGCGCGGGGTCAGGTCATAGTTTAACGTCATGTGTTGAGGATGAGGTGCTTGGCAGTTTAACGTCCTGTAGCTCGGATGAGGTGGGTTTACTCCGTACCCCTAGGACTAACATGACCGACACCCTCTGCTCCTTGGGGGAGGGAAGGTACCAGTAAGGCCGTGGTCAATATGGGTTGCAGAGCGAACCATCTAGGCGTCCATCTTAGCGTGACTATGCGAAGAAGAAATAGCCATTAGCGTGCCTATGTGAAGAAGCATTAGGCGAAGAAACGCTACGAGTGGTGTTGTCTAGAGGACTTTGAAATCACATCGTGGAAACCTAGAGGGTCGCACGGGAAGAGGAACTGTCAAGCAAAGGAGTGTTCTTCGCGAAGTGGAGTGCCTTGTCCTTAGCATGGGGCAGAGGTGTGAATGGTGGGTGCTTTGTGAAGTGGAATAGTATTCACAGAGCACTGCCTCGCAAAGCAGAGGTGCCTCGCGAAGAAAGGTGATGCGAAGCAGTGTGCTTCTTGATATGCGGAGACCCTACCTTGGCATGGGGATCACTAGTACAGAATGGGTGTTTCACGAAGCATAAACGCTCCGCGGCTGCCCGGGTTCCCTTGGGAATCCCCCTCCTTCACAAATTCCCTTGAAGTTCGTGAAGGGAATCCCTCTCAGAAGAGGGGATCAAAACGATACAAGGTGAAGACCTATCGCGAAGTAAAAATACCTCGCGGACCTCATAATTCCCGGGGCGAAGGGTGCTTCGTGATTTGAGGTTTGAGAAGCCGATAGGTCGGATTGTCCTCCTCCTGGACTCGGGGGGAACCCAGTATTTATAGGCAACGAGCGCCACGAAGCAGCACTCACATGACGCGAAGGTACGACGGGTGCTTCGTGGCAGGCTCACGAACGTCAGGGAATTTGCGGAGCATTACCGCCTCCTGTGCTTCGCGGCAGGCTCGCGAACGTCAGGGCATTCGCGAAGCATTACCACCTTCGGTGCTTCGCGCCGGCCTCCATGCTCGGGGGTGCTTTGTGTCAGAGCATTGAGAGGCAGCGTGCGGGGCTTCTTTTTCATCCCTTATTTTCGTGCAATATTTTGGTGCCAAGAAATGCCCCCCTCAGACATGGAGCCGCGGAGGGACGAAGGGTCAAATTCTGAGGGAAAATCGCCAAAATTATCGGTGGTTCGCGATGTGGCCTCGTGAAGGGCCCCGCAGTGCTGAAAGAGGCCTCGTGAAGGGGCCCACAGTCCGGATGTGCCGTGATACTCCGCGCGAGCGTGTCACGACCCGAAGATCCAGGGTCGCTACCTATAAATAGGGGGGTTGACCTCTCTTTTTCCCTCTCGCGACTTTTGTCCTTTTGTGCTCTCTACTTTGCGAAGCTCCGCGTACTCCGCGTCTTCTCTCTGTGAATCAAGCTTCGTGGAGAACCGCGAGTCTCTGACTCTGCGACCGTGCCAAGCAAACATCTGTTTACCGGCCTAGGCCAGACTCTGCGGCTTGGTTTTGCGCCCGAGCTTCACGAGAGATCTTCGTGAGCAAGCTTCACGATCCAGCCCGAAAAAATTCTTTTCCGAGTGCCGAAACTGAAATGGCCCATAGAGAAGTTGTATTGGGGGTGCTTGCAGATGCTGCTCGGAGGGATGATATGGACAACTTTTTGGGCCTTGGGGAGATGGTCCGAAGCCACTCGGACCATACGTCTTTGACAGAACTGCTATCAGAGGGTCATAAGAGCTATCTGTAGTGCAAGAAGCTACCCTTGTATGGCTTCGGGTTGAGGGATGACGTCTTCATCCATGAGGTGAGTAGGGACAAACCAGCTTGCTGGTTTAGGAGCATGCCATGTCAGCGCCAGTGGTTCAGGGCGGCCGATGGTCATGCGTGGGAGGACATCACACCCGTCAACACCGACAGTCTCTACAACCATGTGAAAAATATTTACGGGAAGCCACTACAACCAGAGACGTCCCCTCCTTTGTATAGTACCATGCCGAAGGCGGCTTTTTAGGATTCGAAGAAGGGGTGGTCCGATGAGTGGGACCTGCAAGAGGGCGGCAACATCACCTATTATTGGGCCTGGGCCTACTGGGTAGGCGCCCCATGCGAGGAGTTTGGGGATGAGCTGAGGAGAGTGGGTTTGTATGAGGCAACATGGGCCTCCCAATTCCACATTTACCAACCGAAACAGCTGATGCCGGAGCTGCTGAGAAGATGGTCATCTAGGAACAATACTTTTCACCTGCACCATGGGGAGGTGGGCATCAGCATGTGGGATGTCCACCAGAATTCGGGGGTTCTGATCTTGGGGGCCATTTATGATGAGTTTCTCCCCGTCATGAGAGCATGGGAGGATACGGAGCAGATGCCGTGACTCGCGTCAGCACTGATGGCACTGGTCCCTAGAGAGGACAAGTAATCAGTGAGAGATGTCCACTTTAAGAAGTGGTTCAACCGGTTCCTGAATTTCCTGGAAAATCGAGAGTTCCCTCCGAGTTCTCGAACTTTTCCGAAGGCAGATCAATGGGGTAAAGAGCACTTGTATTGGCGGGTTTTGGAGGAAAACTAATGGAAGACTTGGGGTTTCTGTATCAACACTGAACAACAGCCGATAGTCAGGATGTCGGCATTCATTGCGGCCCTTATCTGTGGTTGGATCCTATCAGTGAGGGATACCAGCATGGGGGTGTGGCCCATCTCGTTTATCATGGAATCCATGCTGGCCATGGGGCAGCGTGTCAATCAAGGGATTCCAATGCTCGCCAAGATGTAAAGGATGATGCGGCACGTTAGCAAGGGACAGAAGCCTCCAAGGATATACGGGACCTTCCACCTCCTGTATGGGTGGATTGCGGCACTCATCAGGGGGATCTATGAGTATCCAAACCCTATTTTTCCACCGGGGTCAAACTTCCGCCCCTCCATTCTGAATGCGGCCAGGAGCTTCCCATTCAAACTAACCGTGTCGATGGTGCTGAACCGGGTGTGGAGGGAGGATGAGTTTAACTTCCACGCATTCCCATTGCCAACGGGGATACTCACTGACGACGGTCAGGGAACGAAAGATCACCGGTCTTATCTCCTGGCCTTTCGAGGCAGAGTTTTGGTGTAACGAGTGGATCTTGAGCTGCTCTGTGAACCGTACACCCCACATCGATTTGCAAGGCAGTTCCGGTTCCTCCAACAGGTGACCCCACAGGTCTACTGGGAGGTGTATCATGAGGAGCACCCGTGTGTGATGAGGCAGTTGTGGCACATGTTCACACAGGAAGACGGGAAGATGCGAATTACATTGCCTCCATCCACCGCCGCTTTCGGATTGGTGAGGGAGTATGCCATTAGCTGGGATGCTGCTTATCCGGGGGAGATGCTGAAGCATCCAACCATTTGGGTTGGTGATAGCGGGCCTCCTCTATCCCGAGGTCGGGGTCAGAGGGTAGAAAGGGCCTCTCGCGGTGGCGGGGCTACCGTGGAGGCGGGACCCGCACTGGCCGAGGGTGTGGCAGCAGCGGCGGATCCGGTGATTATGGAAGAGTAGGTCCATCCGGAGGGGCGTCCGCTGAGGGGATTTCGTAGGATATCCACTCAAGCTCCAGGGAAGCGGCTGCGTCATATTGACATGGATAAGGATGCCGTTTTCCCAGAGGCCTGGGACATTTTGGATGTTAACCGGCAATACCTCAGTCCACAAAAGATATGGGCGCACTTGAATAACCTCGGGATGGATTTACCGGGCCTCGGCCTAGTCCGGGATGGTTTCATGGATTCTCCGGCGGAGGTAGAGCAATACTTGGATGAGCTGGAGGACTACGTTCACTCCTGTGGTGTCCCACGCCCAATGACAGACCGGGTGAGGGTACTGCTGGATTGGATGGTCCCCCCAAAGTTGTCAGCTACCGATCTGAGGGAGCACTTCCCCCTACCGGAAGAATCAGAGGACTCCTCTCAGGAGGATGAGACTGGCGGAGGGAGCCCGTTGGAGGAGGATGAAGTCGGAGACCAAGACTCTGGTTTTGATGATTTTATAGAGGTTCTCGAGGTAGCATTCTGAACTTCTTTCCTTACGGTCCGTTCTCAAGCTATCAAAGATTTCTCACCGATGTTTGAACCATGCAGGAGGAACTTGTACGTAGTCCTCGCTCTCTCCCCTTAGCAGGTGACGATGCATGACCTTTAGAACCCGCGCCTACGACTGCATCTAGTTCTGAATCTGGTGGGGCCAGAGCACCTGAGGTGGTACCTTAGGAATATCTAGACCTTCCAATAGTATACGGAGGGCCACGCCTCGGGGTCCCATTAGTATCGACTCAAGAGCAGCACCAGGAGGTCGATCTTCGTAAGTTTCCTCTACCGGATTCATTGTTTTCATATGTAGATGGTGCCAACTAATGTTGGTGTCCTTCTCCATCATACAGTTCTTCGACTGGCGTGGGCTACTGCGAAAGGGCTGGTCGGTATGTCTGGCGGCATCCCACCTAGGGGCATGCCGGTGATGGTGGAGATAGTCCCCTCATCTCCCCGAGCTGCAACACACACTATCATCGGCGGGACCACCAGCAGGGTCGTGCCGGAGGTTATTGAGGTGGAGTCTGATGACGAGGATCAATCGGCCGACCCAAGTCCCGTCATGCCTACCCCGGTGCCAGATGTCACGCCAGATTCGACACCAGATACAGATCCTGCTGAAGACTTCCTGCGGGTGTATCCTTCATACGATCCTGCCAATCACACAGATTGGGATGAAACGGCCTCTGACGAGGAAGACAACAGCATAGTCATCTGCTGATCGTGGAAGCTAATCACGTGCTTCCTCAAGGACACCCCCAAGCGCTATGGCTAAACGAAATGGACAGACTTCGCTCGCGGCTGCGAGAACTATGCACTGGGGGAGTGGATTCCCAACGTCCTCATGCGCTCATCCGAGATATGATGGCCGAGAAGATCCGGGAGTATGATCGCGGGATCAGCATGGGCTGGCAGCGGAGGAAGGCGACAAACATCAAGAAGCTCCAGGAGGCTGAAAGAGAGGTCCAACAGCTACAGACCCAAGCAGATGAGCACTCAGCCTCTCTTAATTCACAATCTGAGCTGATCTCACGGTTGAAGGCCCGTTTGGCAGAGACATAAGAGCATATGAGGTAGGCTTCTGGAAAAATGGCTTCCATTCAGGCTGGCATAGAGAGGGCCAGATCCAAGTCTGACGAACTGCACCCCGCCGCTGTTGAGGAGGAGCAGGAGCTGAGTCAGCGGCAACAAGTCTTGGACACCACAAGCTGAAGGGTGGCGGAACTGCATCGTTCTTTTGACGGGGTCAACCTGTCCATGGGGGGAGTCAACCCCCAGGTACTGTAATAAATTAAAAACCTTTTAATGGTACTTTCATGCTTCAATTTCTTCCTTCTTTGTTTTTAATGTCGTTGCATGCACGATTTCCACTATTTGAATCGGTTCATTACATCCCTACGATGTTTGCGGGATGTTTGGAAATAATTCCCCAAGCTCACGTGGGTCAAGCCCGATGTGAGAAATAGGGGATAGTTGCCTTCTTATCCCACTCAACATAGGAGTGGAAACCAAGCTTCGGGCATCCAGGTTTTGGATAACCAGTCCAGATTTCCGAAATATGGGAGTGGCCTGGCCGGAGAAGGAAGTTCTCAAAATAGACGAATTACCGTTTCTCCAGCATGCCCTCATGCAAGAACGGTGCAATGCCAGGGGTGCTGAAATCGGTCCGAACAGATGGAAATGAGAAGCATGAATTATGATTCCCAAGATTCAGAACACTGTGGGGATGGTGTGACAATAAAGGAAAATCGTTAACCGTGGAGGAGAAACGATATCCTTACTGCGTTAGCCTGAAATGGGGACAACAAATGAGGGTCGACCGTTGACCATGTTCAAAACACAGAACCATGTCACAAATTTTGTCGATCAATCCTTCAGGACGTTGGCCCAGGATAGTAGGCAGACCCTAGTCCGAACATCCATACTATTAGGGGGTCCCTCTAAACATGACCAGTCTTCCGGATCGTTGGCCCAGGACGGTAGGTGAACCGATGCGGCATGAGACCAGACAGTTAGGGGTTCCCTTCAGACATGAAAGGGGACGAGGGTCCGAATAAGGGGCATGCAAAGAGTGGAATATGGAGTGATATTTTGTCTGAATAGAATCCAACACTCATGTAATTACACCACCGTGGTGGGAGTATGCCAGATGGGCTCATTGGTTTGGTTATGAATCCTTCTTTCTTTGGGAAAGGGCCTCTCTAGCAAGGGGTCCGGCCAGGGGGCCAGAAAGGGGATGGATAGGATTTATGATTTCTATGGGCTGGACCCTAGGAAAAATACCAGGGTTTCTCTACGTATCCCATGAGGATGGGAATCAAGCCACACGTAGTTCTGGAAGCATAGTGTAGTCATAGACCAACACTGGTAGGTGAAATCCTCTCTGGCAAAGGCTCTGGTGCATCCCCTGATTAACATGGGGCATCTTGAACTTGTTCAGGGTAGAACTGTAGTTTAGTGTCATGCGTTGAAGACACATGGACTGCTGTAGTTTAACGTCATACTATAGGACGTGGAGCGAAAGGGAAGAGCCCAGGGATCATATGGTGTGTTAGTTATGAAACCGACGTGAATGAGGACTTGGACTCCAAATCACACCACATACCCCCAGAGGAAACTCTCCAGGTCAAGGGACCAAGAGTGAGGACTTGGCAGGGCTCGAATCAGAGCAGTCAGGCATTCCTACGTACCCCATGAGGATGGGAATCAAGTCATACGTAGTTCTGAAAGTGCAGTTTAATGTCATGTGGGACGATGAGAAGCCCGGCCGTATTGGTACACATCCTGCCAAAACTACTAAGCCCACGTGAGTCATGCTTGGTGTGGGAAACAAGAAGTAGTGGTGGGACTTTCCCGACACAGAAAAGGGCAGGTTAGGGTGAAGGGACACTCAGTGAATACCGGCCTCATGATACTAACATGACCTTGTGGCGCACTTAGATGCGCGAAGAGATAGATCCAAGCATATTGGACTTCCACCTGAACATGTGGAAGTGGAAATGTGTGAATTATGACGCTCGAGATTTGGATCACAATGACGGCATCGTGACGATATAGGATAACTGTTAACCATGGAAGAAATGCAGTATCCATATCGAATTAGCCTAGAATGGGGACAGACAAATGAGGGTCGACCGTTGACCATGATCGAAACACGGGACCATGTCACAAATGTTTTCAGAGATCCGTAGGGTTGTTGGCCCGAAGTGATCGGAGGGCCCTTAGGTCCAGCGTTAATGGAGAGCTCTTAAGCCTAGTATCCATGTCGTTTGGGGGTCCTTTTGGATGTGGAAGAGGATGAGGATCCAAATAGAGAGATCATGAAGCTTGGTCATGGGACGAGGGGAATGTCCCTATGAAAATCCCACACTTCGGGGCTCTTTGTCAAAACACATCTGAATACGACAATGAGACGTATTAAAGAGAGAGAGCAGAGTCCTTTTCAATAGGGAGATCTTAGTTTAGGGTCGTATAATTCGGACCAAAGGGCAGGAGGAAACATGGGAGGCACACAGTGGGGTATCTCAGACACCCGACGTGAATGGGAACCGGGGGTTCCGACCACAATGTGCTTCTCAGACAATTTTAGGCCAGTGGACCATAAATGAGAGTTGAGCTGGGCCCAAAGAAAAATTCAAAGGCATTCTTACGTACCCCATGAGGATGGGGATCAAGCTGCACATAGTTCTTGAGATACTCTTGGTTTATGGTCTTAGAACTTAGACCATGAATGGGTAAGGGGACAAGGGGACACATGTCAATGCGGTTACAAAACCCGACGTGAATGAGGACCTAATCCCTACTTACCATGTGTTCTCTGTGGAAATGCTCGAGTCGAGGGACCAAACACAAAGGTTAGGCTGGGCCCGTGGGGAAGTGCCTGGGCGCTCCAACGTATCTCATGAGGATGAGAATCAAGCTATACGTAATTCTGAAGGGTCGCACGGTAAGGTACCAGTGCTCAGGGAAAAAGGGAGTGCGGGCGTGGCCCTTGCACTAAAAAAGAAGAATTTGATAAATCTTGTTTGTCCATTAAGGTGAGTGTTTTTTTTGTGAAGCGATAGGCCTAGGGTAGCAGGCCCTGGTGTCGCCACAAGAATAAAAACGTGATAGGTGTTGAAAAATGGCATGGCACATGACCAATACCCAACGTGATGTCCTCTACAACGAGGTCATCACAATGTAGTGCGGTTTTTCGTCGTGCGGCCAGGATGATAATGTCACAGTTTAGGGTCATATGATAAGACCAAGCATGCATTTTAACATCATAAAGTGCAGACATAGCAGAGATGATGCTAGGCGGGGAATGTGTATGGTGTTGTGCGACATAACTGACATGAATTGGGAAATAATCCCACATTATACTATACGCAGTCCCGAGAGAGGAACCTCAGGCCGAGGGGCCCAAATAGAAGTGAAAGGTAACAGGAGAGAAACTAGATCCCAAATGAGCTGGACCTGAAAATGAGGCGTTCAGGCGGCCCTACGTATCCCATGAGGATGGGAATCAAGCTGAATATAGTTCCGAGGAGATCTTAGTTTATGGTTTTAGAGCTCGGACCAGGGGTGGATGAAAACTTTCCAGGTAAGCACAGGCCTCGACCCTATCCCTAAGCCCACGTGAGTTAAACTCAGTGCGAGAAACAAGGGGGGTATCCTTATCGCAATACCCAAAACATCCATCGAGGGGAAGTTGGTGAAGAGCCTCGAAGGACACCTTTGACACGCCTTTGTTCCCCTAACGCGCAGACGTAAATGGGGAAATAGTACCATGAATTTCAGAACTTCACTTGGACGTGATGAGAACGGAGAAGGTTGTGAATCGTGTAACCGACATTTTGGGCTTAATGGGGTTGGCGTGACGATACAGGATAACCGTTAACCATGGCGGAAAGCATTCTCCATACTGCATTATCCTGAGGTGGAAACATAAAACGAGCATCGACCGCTGACCATATTCGCAACGCGGGATTTTTATCAATTTGTTTTTCGAAACCCTCGGAGGTGTTGGCCTGTAACAGTAGAAGAGCCCTTGGACATGGTAGCCAGGCCATTCTTGGGGGTCCCTCCGGGTGTGAAAGATGATGGAAGCCCTGATGGAGGGATACACAAAGCCTGAAAAGTGGGTGCGGACATGTCTGAGTATTTTCTGGAATTCCAGGTAATAAACCAGAGTACCCTTAGGCACATTGGTAAACTGTCAGGAAGGGTTGACGAAACAGCTCGAGAATGAATGGTATATGGCGTGGTCATTAAAGGACCGACATGAATAAGGGCATAATGCCACACCACACCATATAATACCCTCGTGGAAGAAGAGTAGGCCAAGGAGCCGAGGTGGGATAGAGATTCCAAAGAGATGGGGATGGACCCGAAGCTTAGATATTCAGTTGGTCCTACGTATCCCATAAGGATCAGAATCAAGCCATACATAGTTCTCTAGATGCAGTTTAACGTCATGCGGGACATGATGAGGGAGTAAGATACCCCCAAGAAAAGGAAGGGGAAGTGTATAGTACGGTGAACAAACAGACGTGGATGAGGGCATAACCGCATACCACACCATACACTCCGGGTAAGAAGTTGGGTGAAGGGGCCTGAGAAGGCCAATGGGCCTGAGGCTGAGCCTTAGTCAGGAAGGCCAGACTGGTTTGCAGTTTAATGTCTTGCAGTGAGGACAAGGATCATGGGCCCAGAAAGGCCGAGTGGCCTGAGGCTAGGCCTCATGAGGGAAAGCGTACGACATGGTAAATTATCCCGATGTGAAGAGGACATAGTCCCACACCACATTGTACACTCTGAGTAAGAGGTTGGGCTAGGGCCCGAGAAGGCCAAGGGGCCTAAGGTTAGGCATCGGTCAGGAAGGCCTGACTGGTTTGCAGTTCAACGTCTTACATGAGGATGGGGAAAGAGGTAACTGTATCTCCTCCGGGGATGTGCACAACATGGAAATTAACCCAGCGTGAATGAAAAAATAATCCTTCACCCTGCCGTACATCCCTTATAAGAGAGTCAAGGCCGTGGGCCCGACCGCTGGCACCACCCGGAGGAAAGTTTGTCACTTTGGGATGGGGTAGAAGGAATCACTGCACTCGATGTTTGGGACATCTCAGGGTGGACTCAAAGATCCAGGACACTGTCGACAATGTTCGAAACACAGCGTCCTGATGGTTACCTGATATGGGAGAAACAAATGAGTGTCGACCATTGAACAAATTCGCAACTCGGGACTTGTATCGTCTTGTTGCTCGGAAACCCTCGGGGGTGTTGGCCCGTGTCGGTAGGAGAGCCCTTGGGCATAGTATCCAGGCCGTTCTTGGGGGTCCCTCTGGGTGTGAAAGATGATGGAATCCCAGTCAAGGTGTGGGTGAAGAATAGTTGCATCCATCCATGAAAGAGGTGAACATCTCTAGGGGGGACGTGCAGCCGGGTCGAGGCTTGCTCGACGTGAGTTGGGGAAAAAGTGTGCACCCTTCCATGTGTCTTGACCCGAGGGGAAGATTTTGGATTTTGGGCTGGGCCAACAGATGAAACATCTGGGAATTCCTACGTATCCCATTAGGATGGGAATCAAGCCATACATAGTTATTGAAACACAATTTAATGTCGTGCTGGACAAAATATGCTTCTCATTTCGGGATAGGTATGGCGGGTAACCCGATGTGAATGGGGAATATCCCACACCACACTGTACAATCCCATAGGAGATCCCGGGATGAAAAAAACCAAGGGGCCTGAGGCAGATCCGTGGTCAGGGAGTCCTGACCGGCTTGCAGTTTAACATCCTATAGTAAGGACGGGAGGAGACCTTAGTTTAAGGTCATAGATCTCAGACCATTTTGCAGTTTATCATCTTGCAGGATGGCAGTGTAGTTTAAGGTCATGCAGGACCATACAGTTTAAGGTCGTGTTGGACCAGGGCTGCTTAGGCAAAGTACTGCTTGAGGAACTTGGCATTGGTGGGAGGAGTTACGCGCTCACCATCCGTGGTCACCAAGGAGTGTGCCCCGTTGGGGTAAACCTTATGGATGATATAAGGCCCTTCCCATTTGGGCTCTAGCTTGGGCAGTTTCTTACCGGGGATCATTGGCACTCGAAGGGCCAACACTAGGTCGCCCTGTAGAAAATAACGAAGGCGAACCTTCTTGTTGAAGGCCCTCGCTATCTTATTCTGATGCCTTTCCAAATTGTAAAGGGCACGAAGCCTGTTCTCGTCTAGTGTTTCTAATTCAGCTAGACGGATTTTGGCCACCTCATCTGGCGCCTGGTGGTCATAAACTCAAGTGCGTAATGATGGAAGCTAGATCTCAATGGGTAGGAAGGCCTCAACCCCATACACCAGGGAATATGGGGTCACCTGGGTAGAGTTGCGAGTCGTTGTCCGATAAGCCCAGAGGGCGTTGGGGATCTTTTCCAGCCATCTCTTCTTGTTCTGACCAACCATTTTCTGCAAAATGTCAGAGAGGGTTTTGTTGAACGCCTCGATATGTCTGTTTGCCTGTGCGTGATAGCGGGAGGTATGGTTCGAACGGATGTTGTACTTGGCGTACAATTTCTTCAGCTCGGCCGCTCGGACGTTGGTGCCATTATCGGTGAGGACAGCGTGAGGGACCCCAAACCAGTGGATGATGTTGGAGCTCACAAAGTCGACGATGGAACATGACTTAACCTCTTTGAGTGGAACTTCCTCTGCCCAGTTGGAGAATAAATCTGTAGCAGTTAGGATGAACCTACACTGGAAAGCTGTCGCTAGTGGATATGGTCCCACTACATCAAGTCCGCACACCGCAAATGGACAAGAGTACTTGGTGGGGTGGAGGGGCTCTGGAGGCCGATGTATGAAGTTGGCGTGAACTTGTAATGCGTGGCATATCTTGGAATACCCGATACAATCATGGATCATAGAGGGCCAGAAGTACCCCAACCTCCAGATTTGATGGGACAGCTTTGGGCCAACTTGATGGGCACCACAGGAACCGGCGTGAACCTCTTGCTTACCCTGAGAAATCTCTACTCCATGAATGAAACCGAGGAGGACACCATCGAAGCTCCGCTTACAAAGGATCTGCTAAAGACTGGGACCGCTCTGGAGGGTAAATTGTAGCACGCGGCGTCGGATTCGCTCGCGCTCAGCCCTGTCGTCCGGGAGGCGATCATTTTGGAGATACTCAACAAAAGGTTCCCTCCAGTCGGGAGAGTCCTCAGCCACTATTTCAAATGGACCCGGGACCCCTGACATAGTAGGTATGGCTGTGAGATGAATTACCCGCAGGCCGTCATTGTCCTCTTGGGTGACGGGGGAAATTAATCTCCGGTGTGCCACATATATAATCAAACAATCTTGCTCGGGTTCTGTGAGCGATGCAGCTAAGCCAGCCAAGGCGTCCGCTTGACCGTTCTGTGACCGAGGGACATGGGTAACCTCTGGTCGAGAAGAGAACTGGGCCATTAGACAGAGGGTGCACTCCAGCAATGGTACAAGTTCCGGCTTCCTGATGACATAGTCTCCATTGACCTATTTGACTACCAGCTCGGAATCTCCTTTCACATGTATATGGGCACATCGATCTCGAGGGCCAACTCGAGGCTGGTGATGAGAGCCTGATACTCTTCCTCGTTGTTGGTACAACCTTTTGACAACAGGAACGACTATGGTAGGATGGCTTGTTCCGGGGTAATGAAAACAATACCCAGACCCACTCTGTTGAGATTAGGATCGTTGAGCCTCCTACCGGTGGGGCTCCGGGAGGCACCGTCGAAGTGCATTTTCCAACATGAGACGACATGATCGACTGAGAGGATCACCTCATCAGGAAAATCCAGGTCCAGGGACTGATCCGCGGAGGTTGGATGGGAAGCTAAAAATTCTTCCAATGCCTGTCCCTTAATGGCCCTCTGAGGCACGAACCTGATGTCAAACGACTGGAGGATCACTGCCCACCGCGCTAGTCGACCAGTCAACATGGGGCGGTTCAGTATGTACTTTAGTGGGTCTACCTGAGAGACCAATTGTACCTCATGGTGCTACAGGTAATGCAACAACTTCTGTATGGAAAAAATGTGTGCAAGGCGGCTCTTTTCGATAGGGGAGTATCTGATCTCTGTATCGAGAAGCATGCGTCTGAGATAGTAGAGACTGTTCTCTGTACCCTCATTATTCTTCTGGGCGATAAGTGCACCGAGGGACCATTCCAGGGTGGTCATGTAAAGGACCAGCGACTTTCCGGAGACAGGTGGCATCAAAACCGGAGGTTGGAGTAGGTACTGCTTGATTTCCTCAAAGGCGGTCCGACACTCCCCATCCCATTCATAGGCGGTGCCCTTCTTCATGAGCTGGGAAAAGGGATTACACTTTCCGGCCAGATTCGCGATGAATCGGTGTATATTGTCTAAGTGGCCTTGGAGACCTCGAAGTTCCCGAATATTGCTCAGGGGAGGAATTTGGCTGATGTCCTTGATCTTCTCTGGGTCGATTTAAATTCCTTGGTATCTAACAAAAAATCCAAGAAACTTCCTAGAGTTGACCCCGATGGCACACTTCAACGGGTTCATCTTCAGGTGATGGGAACAGAGGAAACCAAACACTTTCTCAAGGTCTTTGAGATGGTCCTGGCGCTGGTGCGATTTGACCACTAGGTCATCCACGTAGCATTCCACTAGCATCCCGAAAATCTGCTTGAATATGTGATGCATGGACCTCTGATAAGTGGCACCTGCATTTTTTAGGCCTAAGGGAATAACCTGGTAGCAAAAGGTACATTGGGGAGACCTGAAGGCAGTTGATTCCTTATCCTCGGGGGCTATCCGGATCTTGTTGTACCCGAAATACCCATCCATGAAAGAGAGAGATTTGAACCCGGCCGTGGCCTCAATCAATAACTCCATCACCGGGAGGGGAAAGTCATCCTTTGGGCAGTGGCGATTGAGGTTTTGGAAGTCGATGCAGACCCTGATCTGCCCATTCTTCTTCCTGACTAGCACAATGTTGGCAAGCCACTTGGGGTACTGGACTTCCTTGACGAAGTTGTCTTAGATAAGCTTGTCAACTTCGGCCTCAACCATAGCACCGTGAAAAGGGTGCATCTTTCTGGGAGGCTACTTAAACCCGCGATGGTTTGACGGGAGGCCCAGGCGGTGAACGACTACCTGGGGATCTAGTCCTGGCATCTCATCGTAACTCCAGGAAAACACATCACAGTTTTTCTTGAGAAAGTCTACGTACCGCTGATGCTTCTTGGGGGACATGGCTGCACTGATCAATGTGGGACTTGGATCTTCCTCGCTACCAAGGTTCACCTGTACCAGTTCATCAACCGTGGTAGAGACGACTTCCTCAAAGGTGGGGGGAGCATCCTCCAGATCTTCCTCTCCACCCGTGGAGGGGTTTCCCGCAAAGGGAGCTACTTCTGAACTATCAAACCCTGACAGGAAGCTGGTGCCAGCTTGGGTAGCAGTGGTCATCATATCAAGAGACACACTCACCACTGATACCATAGCAATGAAGGCTGTCGATCCTATCACATCTGGCCTTCGGCCTAAGGGGCCACGTTTGATGACATCAAAGCAGTGGTGACGCGTCGGCCTGAGTCGGTTGATTCCAGCCCAGCGGAAGAGACACATATGACGTACTGCCGTTGTCATAATCTTGACATCCCGGTACCGCACAGGGGTAGGAGGATCCGGGATCACCTGATCCTGGTTGGTGTAGGAGTACGAGGTGATTTTCCGTCATCTCTTGGATATGAGAACATGCCTTCCTTTCATACTTGAAACAACAAAACATTGCCCCATGTTGGGGCTCGTGGCCTCCAATCGATGGATCGGGAGGATTTAGGCGTCATCCATGATTGCCCAGGGATCACTTGTGATGGGGGCGGGTTCATCCTCACTTACTAGGATTTGATTATCCTTGCTCTTTTAATAATCGACATCCAGATAGCGGGCTTCGCAAGAGGAAAAAGGATATGCATCCCCTTGGAGCACGCCTACTCGACCATTGAGGGAGTATTTGAGGCACTGGTGATACGACGAAGGGAATGCTGCGTGTAGATGGAGGCAGGGCCTACCCATCAATGCATTGTAGGCGGTGTCCTAGGAGACAACCATGAACTCGGTGCTGGAAATTAGGCCACCGAACTGGGTCTTCTGGCGGATCTTTCTGACTGGGGATTGCTCGGTCCTATCGTATCTCTGGATTCTGAGGTCGGAGGGAGTTAAATCATCTTCAGATAGACCCAGCTTTCATAGTGTCCGATTCAGGATTAGGTTGATCCCGGAACCCGTGTCAACGAGGCAGTGACAAACTTCCATGCCATTGAAGTGGCCAGTGATATACAGTGGGCGAATATGCCCCTATATGGGAGGGTCCTCATCTTCACCGGAGAATGATATAACTGCCTGACATTCGGCATTCTCAATCGCCTCGGTGTGGAAGGATTCTGCGGCCACCACCTCCGTCTCAAACTGGAGGGGGCTCCTTAGGCCTCGGAAAGTGCCTTGCACATTTAAGGTAAAGGGCGTCAAGGATAGAAAGCCTTGCTGGAATTTCGACCAGGTGCTTCAGGACATCATACTTTCGTGTCAAGTGTGAGCCTCTGCTTACGGGAGGTCGTTCTGCAGTTGGAGGCATAACAGGTCCTACCAGTTGAACCGGTGGTTGGATAGTGCTGGGTACATCCCGTTTCCTACTATTTGAAGCCTGGAGAGTAGTCACTGGACTAGGATCGGACATCAGAGTCTGGCCTATAGCCGGGAAAAACTGACCGTGATACGAACGAGGCAACTCTTCCTGATCTAGTAGTACAACCGGTGGTGGAGGTAGAGCTGAGGGCGTCAGATGGGGTTGCACGTCCTGAGCTCTGAACTGAGCCTATTGTCTGGTTTTAGTAGCGTGAACGACCTAACTAAATGTATCCGCTAAGGTTCCACGAAGACCGTCGTGGTTGCGGTTCTGCTGACGTTGACGTCGGCTAGAAACGTTGGGGAGGTTCGCCTGGCGTTCCCCCTCATCGGGAGTCATATAGGGCTTTACCAGCTCCATGGTGTTAACCAAATCATACCCCTAGCTATCGCTCGATGATTCATCCACCACCAAGTTGATTCTAGGAGGAATCCCCATTTCAGGGGGCATAAAGTCGCCAAGAGTGCGGGATGACGACGGTAGTGGTAGAGCGCGTTGCTTCTTATTGCGTCGTCGTTGCTTGCCCTTTTGGGAAGAGGTCGATTGTGAAGGCTATGCAGAGGTACCAGATACTTCCTCTGAAGGCTCCGGTTGATTCAAGCATGCCCAGATGATACCATGGGCACGGGCGACGGTTTTTCAAGCCATCCAGTCGTCGTATTTCTAGGACCCACGGCTGGGAACCGGCTGCCACTCGCCTTCGCTGTCGCTACCGATCTCTGACCCTACAAAGACACCCTCTACTTGTGTTGGTGCTGGGCCCAACCTGACTATGTTGTTGTCGACTTGGTCTTGAATCCAGTCTTTGAACACATAGCATTTCTTGAGGGTGTGCCCCAGAATCCGATGATAAGGACAGTAGTTGGGGTGATCGGTGAGATTCGCCTCCGCCGACCTTCTGCACTCGGGTAGGCGCACAATCCCTTGCTCTAGAGAAGTTCGGAAGTAGCCAGAGACCTGATTTTCATTGAAAAAATAAGTCTGGTTCCTTATTTCTGAATAGGGGGCCCTGGGGGTTAGGCCCTGATGAGGGGCCGGAGGGGCCTGCCGAGGGGGCGGCGTCTGATTGTCTCACCTAGGTGGTGGTGGTGCATTGCGCGGGGGAACCTGTCAATTCTGATGCGGCCGCTGCTGGGCAGGAGCCTGCGCTTGAGGTGGAGGACCTCTGTGGGATTGCGGGGCAGGTGCCGCTGGCAGTAATTCCAGCTACCTGGGGGCTTCTATTTGGGCCACCACGGCGGGTTCAGCTCTAGCAGCCCTCCTGGCTGGGATCACAGGGGGCAGCGAACGTGCCTGAGTAGCCTACTGTAGAGCCTCCTTAAGGTGCTGAGCCTTATCTGAGAAATCCCGGAACCCTCCAGGGTAGTTCTGGGTGATCAGGGAAGGAACCAACTCCGTTTTGACATTCCCTACACACAATGTCAGTAATTTCTCCTCAGTCAGTGGCATGTCGAGGGAGTATGTAAGCCCCTTCAACCGAGCGATGAAGTCTGTGACTTGCTCATCCGGCATTTTCTTGCACTTGAAGAGGTCTGCAATAATGGACTTTCATGTGGTGGAGCTGAACTGGTATAGGAACTGCCGGCAGAGATCCTCCCAACCGGTCACCGATCCGATAGGGAGCTGGCTGCACTAGACGAACGCGGGACCCTCCAATTTCTTCATGAAACATCGGAGCTTGGAGGCTTCTTGCTGGGCCGGAGTCCCCATCATTGGGCCACACCTGGAAGAAAAATGGGCCAAGTGCTGTGGAGGGTCCCCTGTCCCGTTGAAGGGCGAGAACGTGGGGTTCCCAAAACCCAGGGGTGCGGGCATATCATCCACCCATGCGGGATATGGCATGCCATCTGGTGGGACTGCTGCCTGCCACGTTTCCAATGATTCAAGGAGGGCGATGAGTCTCGCTATAAGATCATCCGGGTGGGGGTCCATGTCTTGGCGGGGATCCCAAATAACAAGTGCGTTTCCAGGTTGTTCGACATGGTAGATGGCTTTAGCAGCTCGTGGGGAGACTGGTGGAACGGCCTGTGGGGCGACTGGGGGAACCCGAGCTGGATTCCTCAGATTGCCCCGTCGTTCAGGAGGGTTTGGAGAGACATATCACACCCTCTTACCGTGGGCTCCGACTTCTACCCTGTCTATGGAAGCAGGATGATCAGGGTTACCCGGAGGCATCTCGCCGGGGGGAAATTGTTCCGTCCCCTGTTGCCCCAACTTGGGATTACCGTAGACGAGTCACCATTCTGCAGCATGCTCAGCTAGAAGTTCATCAACCAGCCTCTTCTGTTCAACAAGATGCTGGTGCAACGTGGCCTTTTTCGGATATTCATCCATCTTCTGTACAGAGGCGGACGGGTCGGAGTGCTTGACAGTTACAACGTGGTCCTTATCCTTACTGGCATTTTGACTATGTACCAATGACTCGGTGGGTGCAGGGAGGCCTAGAAGGATCCTCTGCTGACGGGTAACCCTCCCTGATGGGTCCAGAAGTGTTGGTACACCCTCAGGGGGTAAGTATCCATCGAGAAATTAAAGCTCGTCTTCCATGTCCACTATTTCATCCATGTGGACTACGACGTCTCTTGAGGGAATGTCCTCAATGTCGCATAACGGATCGAGCTGTCGTCGGATAGGGCTGAAGAGGAGAGCGGCATAGTGTCCCTAGACACGGAATTTCACATGGGGGGTAGCTTCCCTGATGAGTCTGCAGATTACTTTGAAACTCTGAACGCATTTCTGTTGAGGGGTGCTCTGACGGCCTGGTGACTCAGGGTGCTCGGCCACAGGGAGTGCGGCCAAATCGATCAGGAGGCATTGATCACTGATTTTCTTCAAGGTGCTCTCGACTCCTGGGGTACATCACCCGCTCATAACGAAGGCAGAAGTGTGTCGCCCATATGGTTCGGCAGAAGCACCCCACTTCCTCTGGGGTAAGGGACTCTGGTGTGCAAAAGTCTGGCGCTGCTATCGGCCAGAACTTCTCTGGGAAGTGATCTACTGTGAGAAGGTTCCAGAAGCTCCTGGTCTCGGACTCGGGGTCTGGCCTCGTGTTTCCCCACTCGTCAACCGGAGGCAGCTGAGGGACCGGTAGCGGTACCGAGGCGGACCGCTGGGACAATAAACTTGGTGGCGGAGAATACAAAGAATGAGATGACTGGCCACCGAACTCCGGGCCATCCTCTGAAGAGTAATGTGACCTGACCGTGATATCGCGATACGATGGGCTAATAGCCACAACTTCTGGAGCAGGAATTGCGGTTGTCGGCGATAGGTCATGTCGTTGATCTACCGTCGTTGGTCCCCAAAGTAGCTCTCCATCATCTCTGGTAGAGGTAGAGGGTGCTTCTGGTGATGACGGTGGTGATTGCACAGTCGGGACCTGTGGAATTTCCACGATTTCTTCCTCCTGGATGTACCTGCAGAGAGAGGCGGGAATCCGGTGGACCTCGCATTCTAGGAGAATGAGGCTGACGTGCCTGGTTCCTGCCCCAGTCCACGACATGGAGGAGCGGGGAGAAGGTTCCATCGCTGAGTCGCATTATGCTTCAGAATCTGAGAAACGGGCCAGTTTGATCTCCACCCGGGCCCCCCTAAGACTCTTCTTGTGGTGGCGATGACCCACTCTCCTGCCCCTGGCTGGATCTTCAGGATAAGGTTGATTCTCAACATGTAGCCTCGGGGCGGCGCTAGCACCGTGGCGGAGAGGGCCCCCGCTCGAGATAGCCGGGGAGTGAGGGGCACAAGGGAAAATGTCAAAGGGTACATGGGGAGGACCTCCATGGACAATACCCATGTGGGAGTAACCTATGTTGGAGTTGGCAGGAGCATGGGGAGGACCTCCATGGTCGATACGGGCGGAGCGAGGCTGACCTTCACTCCTCGAGTTGCCGGGGCGAGGAGGACCTTCGCCCATTGCAGAGAGGACGTAGGGAGGACCCCCATGTTGTAGAGGTACCAGATGGGGAGTTCCTTCACATCGACGGTTAGGGGCAGGAGGAGGGACTCCATACCCTGAATGGTGGGCGCGGGAGAGGTTTCCACACCGAGCGTCACTGCTGCGGGGCAGGTCTTCCTTCGGGATGGGGGTAGCACGAGGCATACCTCCGTGATGAGCGTTAGAGTGGGGAAGGCCCACGCTCTATGGAATGGTGGTATAGAGGGGACCTCCGTATGGGGTGATGTTACCGTGCATTGGTTCGCGACAATCACCGCTCGGGCCTACGACCCCGAGAGTCAACCCAGCCTGCCCATGGGGCGGCTGAGACCTCGATCTTGGTCGGGTGAAGGAGTGCCCCTGCTCAGGGTATGTAGGGAATCCATGATGCACATCGGTGGTGGCTCTGACCATAGTAGCTGTTTACGTCGACGCACCTTGACGAGCATCCTTACCTGGGGCCCGGCGCTAACGTCGGGTCAGACGAGCTGGCGCAGGTGGTGCAGGGGCATAGCCTACCTACTCTTCTTGCGAAGCCGGATGGTGGTGCTGACTCGGCCGAGTGGGAGCCCTTTCCTGGAGCCCTTGGATTGGGACTCTGAGCGGGCCAAGATGGACATCACCCGCCTCAACAGCGTATGGCGAGGAGTTGTTGAGGCGTTCCGGGGACAGGCTCCCGAAATGATTGAACATTGGGGTGGGGAGCAGGGGCTCCCTGCACGGCTTGGGAGGGCGGCGTTGAATGTGGGGCCTAGATGCCTCCAGGTCCAGGCGGGCCATATCCCGAGTTGGGATGACCACTTCCTCCTCATACCTGCGTACAAGGTTGTCGATCACCCTTCGCTGGATGATCTATGATGGGGAGAGGGGACATGGGCGCCCTGTATTCACGGATGTAGAGGCCATCGTGGCGGAAGTGGAGCCAGGTGGGGCGGCTGTGCCGGTGTTACCCCCGCCCCTGCGTAGGTGAGCGGGCGGTGACTGTGTCTCCACAATAGAAACCTGATTCCTGAGATGTAGGGAGAATAACTCATCAGCACTGTGAGGAAAAGAAATCGACAACTAGTGCCCCAACTCCATTCCGTCTTCCGTGGACGGTAAGAGGGATCCACGCTGACAACGTTGAAGAATGGAATGCCCCACGTTCTACTGCCACAACTTTCGGTGAGTTTCACGCCAGGCCCGCCATTTTCTTGGCGGGACCCGGCGCCGGACATCTGGATCTGGTGACACGTCAATCAACTGGTGTCTCGAACGCTACTAATATCCACATTTATGAGAAGAATTTCATGTCGGGTTCACCATTTTTGTTTTCGACACTTTTTCCGGGGCCCGCGCTTCTGTCTGTGGAGGACGCGCTGCTGTTGCCCTACATTCCCGTTTTTAAAAGGTGGGCGAAATTCACTGCTTATTGAGGGACGTCTGCTCCTTGATCGAAACTGGGATGATGGGATGTTGGTTCTTCCTTCCATGGATTCCTCCTTGGAACTCGTCACCTAGTCCGGGTCTCCCTCATAGATTTAATACGTTGTTTGTGAAACTCTTCCCAGTGCCATGTTTCCATGGATGCTGGTTAATTACACTGCTTCTGTCCGGACATTCCAAAGGGTCCGGTCAGGGAAGCAAACTTCAGTTGGGGGAGTAGTCACGTCGAGGCATCAGTAGCGTGTCTGAACACCGGGGAACTGGCGTGTCTGTCTTTTTTCCATTTTCATAGGTCTTCTCAAGGGCGTGGAAGCCCGAGACATCCCACATCGAGCGTGGGGAATTATATGTTATAGGCATATATATGAGGTTTTCCTCAGCTTCCTATGTTTAACACAGGGTATGCCGCTGGTTTAACATCCAACGGAGACGGATCGGCCCGATCAAAGCATTGACTAGAATGGATCAGATTGAGGAATTTACCTTGAAGGGATTCCGATATTGGGTCCAACCCATGGTCGGTTTCCTGAATGCTATGAAGAGGAGCGGAGTAGAATGATCTCTCCAGGATATGGCAGTCAGGGTGAGAATCAGGATGGATGATGGATGGGTGAATGAAGTGGAGGGGGAATGAAACGGAACCATCGCAAGGGAGACAGTAAAGTTGGTCTTGAGCCTTAAGAATACCTCCTACGTATCCTCGTGGCAGGGAATCAAAGTCCGCGTATTTCGAGATGATCCCGGTGAGCCGACGTGAAGGCGGACCTTGGTCCGATGGACATCGTCAGCGAACCGACGTGAGTGAGGTCGGGACGACCGGGTGATGGGATTGGACCTTATGGAGGCTTCCTACGTACCATGTATTGACATGGATCAAAGTCTCTGTAGTTCAAATGGTGTGTCAGAGAACCGACGCGAGCAAGGACCTTGGTCCACATGGTGTGGGGCTTACAGACTTGGCTGCCCGGGTGTTGATGAACTGACGTGAAGAAGGTCGGAGTGACCAGCAGGTGGTGGGCTTGGACCTCTGGGAGGCTTCCTACGTACCATGCCTTAACATGGATCAAAGAACACATAGTTCAAAGGGGCTTCGTCGGTGACCCGATGTGGAGGTGAACCCGGGGGGACACTGGTGGCAGGCTTGAACCTCGTGAGGCTTCCTACGTACCATGCTTTGTCATGGATCAAAGTCCTCGTATTTCAGGATGGTGGGGGTCGGCGAACCAACGTGAGGAAGGGACCTTGGTCCGATGGGAGATTGTATTGAACCTCAGGGAGGATTTCTACATACCATGCCTTGACTTGGATCAAAGTCCTCGTAGTTCGGGTTGGTCACAACGGATTACCGTCAGACTTGAATGCTGTTTAACATCATCTCGGACGAAGGTGGAACCTATCGTGAAGAAATGACGGGTGGGCTTGAACCTCGTGGAGGCTTCCTACGTACCATGCCTTGACATGGATCAATGTCCACGTAGTTCAGGATAGTCACAACGGCTTACCGCTGGACTGGAATGCAGTTTAACATCGTGTGGGACGAGGGTAAACCCTGATGTGAATAAACGACGGGAGGAGGGCATGAACCTCATGGAGGATTCCTACGTACCATGCCTTGACAATGATCAAAGACCTCGTAGTTCAAATGTATGTACAGTTTAATGTCATGCGGGACAGGGGCATATAGTTTAACGTCATGCTGGATGGCATACAGTTTAACATCATGCTGGACGTGGTGTTCTCATGGCCAATGCTTACTCTAAGCCCACGTGAGTCGTGCTCGGTGTGAGAAACAAGAGGCAGCAGAGACCTGATGATCACGTCGCGAAGGGTGCATCCATGAGAAGCGAAGAGGGTCTTACGCGTTAGGCGGCCCATGGTGCTGGGACTTACTCCAGGATGGAGGCCCAAAGTGCGGCAAAGCGCAGCGAGAGAGGGATCTGGGACCAATGATGGAATTTGCCTCATTCCCTATTGTGCCCTCCACTGACCTTGGTAGTGGGGAAGTACGGAGGTTCATGGGTGCTACCTTCCGCAACAGGGGCAAGGAGCTTACACCAAGGTGGTTTCCCTTTTCCCATGGACATACGCCGCTCCGATAAGGAGGATATCATCCCTTGTGGGGGGGGGGGGTGATTCCATTCCCGTGGAGGTGAATGGCGTAAAGAATGTCCGAGATGGAGGTAACCTGCGTGCAAGGCGCGGGGTCAGGTCACAGTTTAACATCATGTGTTGAGGACGAGGTGCTTGGCAGTTTAACATCCTGCAGCTCGGACGAGGTGGGTTTACTCTGCTCCCCTAGGACTTATATGACCGAAACCCTCTGCTCCTTGTGGGAGAGAAGGTGCCAGTAAGGCCGTAGTCAAGGGGGGTCACAGAGCGAACCATCGAGGGGTCCACATTAGCATGTCTATGCGAAGAAGCAATAGTCGTTAGCATGCCTATGCGGAGAAGCATTAGGCGAAGCAACGCTACGAGTGGTGTTGTCCACGAGACATTGAAATCACATCGTGCAAACCTGGAGGGTCGCATGGGAAGAGGAATTTCCAAGAAAATGAGTGTGATTCACGAAGTGGAGTGCCCTGGCCTTAGAATGGGGAAAAGGTGTGAATGGTGGGTGATTCGCGAAGTGTAATAGTATTCGTGGAGGACTGCCTCGCAAAGCATAGGTGCCTCGTGAAGCAAGGTGCTGCGAAGCAGTGTGTTTCGCGATATGCAGCGACCCTGCCTTGGCATGAGGATCACTAGTACAGGATGGGTGTTTTGCAAAGCATAAATTCTCCGCGGCTGCCCGGGTTCCCTTGGAAATCTCCCTCCTTCGCGAATGCCCTTGGACTTCGTGAAGGGCATCCCTCTCGGAAGAGGGGCTCAAAACGAGACAAGGTGAAGACCTCTCGCGAAGTAAAAATACATCGCGGATCTCATAATTCTCGGGGCGAAGGGTGCTTCACGATTCGAGGTTTGGGAAGCCGAAAGGTCGGATTTTAAGCCTCTAGGACTTGGGGGAACCTAGTATTTATAGGTAAGCAGCGCCACGAAGCAGCACTCACGCGGCGCGAAGGTGCGGCGGGTGCTTCGCGGCGGCTCGCGAATGTCAGGGAGTTCGCGGAGCGTTACCGCCTCCTATGCTTCGCGGAGATCTCGTGAACGTCAGGGCGTTCACGGAGCATTACCGTCTCCGTTTCTTCGCGGCGGCCAAGATGCTCGGGGGTGCTTCGCGTTGGAGCTTCGCGAGGCAGCGTGCATGGCTTCTTTTTCGTCCCTTCTTTTCATGAAATATTTTGGCGCCAACAATGACTTTAAACTACGCCAAGCCTCAAATGTCCTTTATGCTAAGATAAATGCATAGGAAAGGAACCTTGCTTCCACACTCCTGATTGATACAGATGTTCTCAAAACCTTTTAGACGTCACATTCCCTTTCTGAGCCACCCCCGGTGGTTTTCAGAGTTCTCCAAGACACCCATGGTGGTTTCCATGAGATGGACTTTCATGAAGTCCTATGACTATCAGAAATGGAGATTCATTGACTTAAGGACACCTTTGAACAACTATGCATACCATGCCATCAGCGGCTCTGCATGTTGATCACCCCTGTCCCGTCTACCAAAGGCTATATTTCTATAGGCAATGCTCCTCCCACCTCCATACGCCGACGCGAATCCCATACCTTAAGACATTCCATGAATGTCATTAGAATATAAAAACACTCCCTCCACATGAATCTGAAGGACATTGAAACATCTTTCAATCAACCAAATTCCATTGGGGCCCTTGCCCCACTATTCACAGTCAAATCTGTTCGACCTAAAACATCAGTATTGATAGTCTTGACGGTGGGACATTAAACCGCTTGCAAAAGAGGCACAAAGCCTATTAGGCCAAAAACCCGAAGAGGGAGACCTAAGAAAAAGTTAGTCCATACCCGCTGGGTTCACACTAAATGAGCCCAGGAAAAATTAGGGCATTAAAATAAAAGACAAAAAGTTTTTAGTGATTTTCTACAAATCCCTAGAAAAAGTCAAGCTATACTCGCTGGACCCCATGGTCTAGGAAAAAGTTAGAGTTTGTTTTCCTGAGTTATGATTAATGCTGATTCAGTGAGTTGTTATTTACACAACAATTGTTTTAGTAACAATCAAATTTTATAGTGAAAAGTGATCTATAGAGATTGTATTCCGTTTAAACAAAAAAAAGAGGGAGGACGTCCACAAGCTGGGATCTCCCCTTCACAAGGGGGGGGGAGGGGTAAGGGAAACATAGAGTACAAGAATGGCTCTGATGGTCATAAAAGAGCATGATTCTCTCTCGCCACCAGATCAAATACCGTGTGGCGAAGGTCGCTTAATGTCTGCACCAGCATGGCCTTCTCCCTGGCATCAACCTCAACCATCGACCGAGTATGCTCCACTATTGTTTGGAGGTCGTTGATCCCATTTCTGGTGGATTCAAGGCGATAAATCATAGTTGATAATTGGTCCCTCAACATCACTGCCTGTTTTTTTTCATTCATGTAATTTGGAAGATAGGATGGATTCCTGATCTCGAGAACCCGCCTCCTATGCTACTAGTTGGTGGAGCTTTCTCATGGCTTCCTCCAAAGCTCAGGTCCCACCATGAGAAGTGGAAACATGAGAAAGTTTGCGCTCACTAGTAGCATCTTCCTCATGGGAAACGACAACCTGGAAGGCAAGATAATGGAACTACCGATAGTCAAAGCCACCTGACCCCAAACCCATGAAGAGCTGTCGAAGAGCTTATATCTTAGTTTCCATCTCTGCTAAATGTGTTTAAGCAATGATCTCAAAAATCTGATGCCAGGCCCACCTCCTCACTGATCGGTGGACTGCCATGGCACGTGGATCATTGGTGTCCTCACCCGGCAGTACAAGAGCAAAGTCTGGCATTGCAATCTGTGTGGACATGTGCTCGCTGGAAGATGGTTCCGAAGCTGGAAAATCTGGAACCTCTAACCCCGGTTCGGACTTGGGGATCAAGTTTCTAAACCCAGTATCGACTGGTAAAACATCCGGGACTGTCTCACTAGGACCCAAAACCACAGGTTTGTCCTCATCTTCATCCAAGAAGGATGAACCCATCTGAACTTCAGCCACCGCAGGGCTGGGAGAGGAAAATTCTCTGAGTCGTTTTGATCGATGAGTCATCAGTCGATCCTCCCTTAAAGCTATTGAGGAAGGTGTGGTGGATGCGACAACAACACTACCTCTAGATTTGGTAACCTACCAGACATCATTCCCTAGGATCCCATCAGGATAGTGTGTTATCCACGTTTTTTCAAACTCCAAGGAAAGGCTGGCAGCCACCCCCATGACAGGCTGGGGAATTCTCCCGTCAGATCCCTCCCGCGTCAGCATCTGCCACCATTGACAAAGTGTGGCCAGATGCAGTCCTTGAACCTGAGGAGGGGGAAGGGAGACTTGGACTTACATACACCAAAACTGGCATGAAAAACGGTACGGGACATACAACTCGCACAGAGAAACCCCATCGATCCGTGCATACAAAAATTCTTCCCACAGAGAGATCATGTAAGAACGATCCTCCAGAATTCCCCGACGGTCATCAACTATGAAACCAGAAGGGGTGGGGAAGGGAATGAAGTAAAACTGAGATAATTCACTAAAAATCTCAAGGACTTCACCAGAGCTTAGGGGTTTCAAGCGGACTCCAGCTATATCTAGTAGGGTAGGACGAAAGGTTGCAATGACCCAAAGTTTCTTTAATGGAAAATCCCTCTTGATCCAGTTTAATGTCCCTTTATGAAAAATGTTTTTATAAGATGTCAACTTCTTTGGTTTTATGTTAAGAATTTTGACCATTTTTAATATATCTGTTGAATAGTGATCACTTGATTAGTATAAATATAAGGCTTTAATGAACCCAATTTTACTCAGACAAAGGAAGTGATGGCCTCATCCAGTAGAATTGCCCCATTCGAAGCCCAGTTGTCAGAGCTCGGAAAAGAGGTGGCATCCTTGGGCTTTTCCCTTGACCAAGATCAAGCTGAGCTTCACCATGTTAAGCTCAAATGGGACCGTCTACGGGAAAAGTGGAAGTTGATAGAGATTACCACTCGAGCGATGTTATCCGAGCCACCCCAAGAGTCTGTCACCATCGCACACCTTACCCTTAGGTCTTATGCTGCTGTTTTAAGGGGTTATGTAACAAATAACTAGTACTATGTTCATGTACATTATTTTTTTATATAATAATGAATATAATGTCAAGTCATTTTGGATACATTGTAAATAGTTTTTAAAGTACAAATGGTGTTTTTAGTTATTATTTAATTAAGAAAACTATTTTACTAAATTAAGGGATTTTTGAATTAAATAATATTTTTATAAAATAATAATATTATTATTAAATTAATTTATATTAAATATAAATGATCTTAAAATTTTATGAATGCAATTAAAATTTTATATTAAGGTTTGAAATCCATTTCTGTCAAAACCCGTGAATTTTCGATAAATGTCGGTTTTTATTTTAATAGTGAAAATTAACATATTTAGAAATTTTTTTAGATAAAATAAATTTCATTTCTGGAATCAGGACGTTGAAATTATCCAACGGTGAATTTTTCATTATAATCTGAGACAGTCAAATTTTTGGGTAAAAATTAAATACCGTATAAATATATAATGTGTTTTGTGACATCATAATGACCCAATGGTGATGTAATAAAATATCATAATCCTTATTTTCGGCCAATATATGTTTTATCATTAAAATAATGTGATTTTGGGTTTGTTTAACTTACTTTTCAAAGAATTAATGGACCCCTCAAGACATATTCAACACTTTGCCTTTTTAAATTAATTTCCATGGGAGTGTGACTCACCTGCACATAAGCAACCTTATTATTTTAAGAAGTTCGGACTTGGGAATTATAAAATATTTTTTTACTCTTCCCTTTTACAAAAACCATGGGAAAAAACCATGGGATGGTTTGTGGTTTGGATTAATTTAATGTAAGAGGACCCAAACCTAAATAATAAAGAATTCCCTCACCTTTCCTATATAATCCCACCCAAGATCCCACTTACTCCTCACTAAAATCTCTTGGAGTTCGTCAAACCTCTGCCCTACTCTCTCTAGAATCCTCCCAAGGTGCCCCAAGCTCCCAAGAATCCTCTCACAAGCCTCTCTCTAGCCTTTGGAAGCACACTTCCAAGTAAGGGTTTTTTCTTCCTTTCTCATTTTTGTAAATTTTCTTTAAGTTGTATTGCCCTTTTTATTTCAATTATGAATGTTGGGGTATGGTTTAAAACCTCCCCTATACTGCCCTATTATTGTTTGAATGATGGGAGACCCCTTTCTCTCTCATTAAATTCCTTCCATGTACACCCGTTACTATGCCGAAATTCCGAAAGGAACTTCTCTCTCTTCTTTTACATTCAAGCAATACTTTTGTATCATTAATCTAAATTCCATTTCAATTGTTGGTACATGTATCTATATGACCTCCTTACTGTCCATTACATGTAAATATGATGAGGAACCCCTTTCTCTCTCATCAACCATTTTTATGAATTCTTATGTCACGCCGTTACGCTGCCGAAATCGCACCAATTTTCTAAGACAATGTCATTGTGTAGTGAATACCATTCCCATTTCTCCATAAATGGTATTCACCTTTATTCACATTTACTTATTGATTATATAGTTTCATGTATGAATTCCACATTCCTTTATCTTGGAATAAATGATTATGTTTTATGAATCCATGTTTTATGATCCATGTGGCACACTTATGCATGAAATGAAATTTTTAAGAAGGGTGTGCCCTTATAGCGCTCCAATGCATTGGGTAAAGTATAGTATCATGATACGTCATGTGCAATGAGATTTGACTCATTCTAATTCAATTTCAATGAGGGTTTACTCGTTCTTCATGTGCAATGAGGGTTTACTCATGCTTTATGTGCAATGAGTGTTGGCTCATGCTAATTCCATGTTAAGTATTGTTGCCACATTTCCATGTTATGATTATCATGCTTTATCATGCCTTTATGTTCATGTTTCTTTTATGATCTATTGATATGCCTATTGTATAACATGTATTGTACTCCTCATGTTATTCCATGTGTACTCCCTTACTGGGCTTTATAGCTCACCCTTTTCTTATGCATGTCCTCAGGTTATCCCATGCAATGCTAAGTATGAGGGAATGTAGTGGTCATGTAAAGGATGTTTTCAATAAAGATGTTTTATTTCTTGTTTTAAGTTTTCATGTAATGATCCTAAGCCCCAAAGACACTAAACCTCTCGATCTTCTTTGTTGTATCAAGTGAAGTTTTATGTAATAAATCATGTTTAAGTTGTAATAAAAAGAAGGGTTTTCATAGTTGGTATCAGAGGATAGGTTTAGTTATGTTTGGGATTAGGAAACCATAGTAAAGCCTTAGATAAAAGACTAAGTATAATAAAAAAAATATCTATGTTTTGGTAAATACTAAGTAAGTGGTTTATCAAATAAATACATCCCTATCTAAATACGAGAAGGTAGAGGCGGCTCGGGCACAGATGTATCCTAGGGGTAAAACTCGAAAACACTGCTTTGAGCTAGACTCAAACGGGAACTGGTGCACGACAACGGGCCTTACTGCACTCTTGGTTACAACACTCCCGGGGGATATGTTTGGATAAATTCACAATCTTAGTATGAACCCTTATTAAGGGAAAAATGCCCCTAAGAATGTATGCTAGAAAGTAGATCATGAAAAGCCTAGATTAAAGCCTATAGACTCATGAGTTAAGGAAATGAAAGTTTATTTATAAGTCATCAACTTTTGACTTTGGATTACCCTTTATGTGTTACCCCTAACTTTCCTTTTATTCCAGCCAATGGATGGTAATAGGAGGACTCGGGCTAAAAACCGTTGTGAAGATCAGTATGATGACTGTACTAATGAGATGCCAAATCCAATGGGAGAAGGAATCACGAAATTTTTCATGCTTCTCTCTCAGATAACTCAAGTTTTGAATAAAAACACGGGTCAAGAGGAATTTTCAACCCCCCCTAATAAAGAAAAAGTCACTATCGAGGGATTCATGAGACAAAGGACTCCTACTTTTAGTGGATCATCTGATCGCACGATCACTGAACAATGGATCAACTCCATTGAAAAGATCTTCTCCATCCTCTAATGTTCTGAACAAGAGAAGGTTCTTCTGGCTGCTTATCGTATGGAGGGTGAATCTGATCAATGGTGGAATTTGATCAAAAATACGAAGCCTGAGGAGGAGATCGAGGCTCTGGAATGGAAGGAATTCCATAAGATGTTTTTTGATAAATATTTTCTGCACACCGTCTAGCTTAAGAAGGAAAGGGACTTCCTTTACCTCAAGGAAAAAGATGAGGAATCCGTTGGAGCTTATGAGGAAAACTTCACAAGGCTTGAACAATATGCTTCCGGCTTTGTCGTTACCCCTGAATGCATGGTTGACCGCTTCTTTGGTTGGTTGAATCCTAGCTTACGAAAAGCATTAGCGATCCATGAATTCGACTGCTATGAGGAAATTTTCCGATGTGCCCTCATGGTCGAAATGGAGATCGGATAATCACAGGGGTATCATGGGGATAAGAAGCGTAATGTAGACTTCAATGCTGGTGGGCCTATGGATAAATCCAACGGCACTAAGAAGTTACAGCACCGCACTTGCAAAAAGTGTAGAAAGAAGCACCCTGGAAATTGCCTTAAGGGGACGAGAAAATGCTTCAGGTGTGGAAGAGAAGGGCACCTAGCTGTTAACTGTCGGCAAGAAGGACCCGCAGCTGCGACAGAGGAGAGAAATGCTCCGTTCGAACCTCAACACGTTGTTCAATGCTATAAATGCAAAGATCCGTGTCATTTTGCAAACCAGTTCCCTAATCCAAGGGTTTTCAGAGGCATCCAACAACCTCCAAGACAGCAAGGAAGAGCTTTTTCCATCACTTCTGCCGAAGTGAACCCCGACAACTAAGTGGTGATAGGTACGTTAGATATTCATTCAAGAATAGAGAATGTACTTTTTGATTCAGGTTCTACGCATTCTTTTATATCTCGAAAGTTTAGTAGAACAATCCCAGCACCACCACAAATCATGGAAGTAAAGATGTCGGTGAGTACGACAAATGGGGCAATCTATGCATCCCATGAATATAAGTCCTCCCCTGTTATAATCTATGGATTGAATTTTCCAGTGAACCTCATCATACTCTCTTTGGTGGAATTTGATGCAATTCTTGGCATGGATTGGCTTTCCTTATATACAGCCAATATAAATTTTCGGGAGAGGGAAATCACACTCCATATGGAGAATAGACCCCTGATTCTTTACAAGTGTCAGGAGGAAGATGAATCTCCTTTAGCTCCATCATCTCAAGCATGGATATTATTGCCCTATGAGCATGCGTATCTGGCTCAGATGATTGATTCCAAAGAAGAAACCATCCTTGAAGAAATGCCTATTGTGAGGGAATTCGCGGAAGTGTTTCCCGAGGAACTGTATGGTCTTCCTCCAAGAAGAGATGTTGAGTTCTCAATTGAACTTATACCTGGGGCGTTACCAATATCCAAGACTCCATATAGAATGGCTGTTGTTGAGCTTGAAGAGTTGAAGAAACAACTACAGGAGAATCTGGATAAAGGGTTTATACGCCCAAGTGCTTCACCATGGGGTGCACCAGTCCTCTTCGTCAAGAAGAAGGATGTGTCAATGCGGCTTTGCATCGATTATCGTGAACTTAACAAAATCACGATAAAGAACAAGTATCCTCTCCCACTAATTGATGACTTGTTCGATCAGTTTCATGGATCAAAATACTTCTCCAAGGTGGAATTGCGGTTGGGATATTATCAATTAAGGGTGAAGAGGGAAGGTATCCCCAAGACTGCTTTTCATACAAGGTACATGCACTATGAATTCATAGTAATGCCTTTCGGACTCACCAATGCTCCAGCAATAATCATGGACATAATGAATAGAGGCTTTAGATATTACCTTGACAAATTTGTGGTAGTATTTATAGATGATATTCTAATATACTCCAAAACCAAGGAGGATCATGAGGAGCATTTAAGAACTATACTGGAGACTTTGCGCAAGGAGAAGCTCTATGAAAATTACAGGAAGTGTGAGTTCTGGTTGAAGGAGGTCTCATTCTTGGGCCATATCATCACAAGCAATGAGATATCTGTGGATCCCTCCAAAATAGATGCAATTGAGGGATGGCCGAGGCCAACATCGGTAACCGATATCCGTAGATTCTTGGGGTTTGATGGATATTATCGATGATTTGTGAGAAATTTCTCACGATTGTCCAACCCTCTTACCAAGCTAACTCGAAAGGTAGTAAAGTTTTCTTGGAGTGATGAATGTGAAGAAAGCTTCATGGAGTTGAAAAGGAGGCTTATCAATGCACCCGTGCTCACTTTACCCACAAGTGGGGATCTTTTTGTGGTATTTAGTGATTCTTAGAAGAAGGGCATAGGATGTGTGCTGATGCAGAATGATAAAGTGACATCCTATGCCTCAAGGCAGTTGAAAATCCATGATCGAAACTATCCAATGCATGATCTGGAGTTGGCGGCGGTGATCTTTCACTTGAAAATCTGGCAGTATTATCTCTATGGAGAGAAATGTGAGATATATACTAACCAAAAGAGTCTTAAATATATATTCACACAGAAAGAGCTTAATATGCACAAGAGAATATGGATAGAGCTCATCAAGGATTATGACTGTTCAATACATTACCACCCTGGGAAAGTGAACAAGGTGGCAGATGCCCTAAGTAGAAAGGATCCAACGATTCTATCAATGATGAGAATTGAGAAGGATCCAATCTTCTTAGATTTAATGAAGATGGATGTGGGAATCAAAAAGAAGGGAACATGATCAATCCTTTCACAAATTATTGCTCAACCATCTCTTTTGGAAAGGTTAAAGGATGCTCAAAAGGATGATGTGGGAATTCAAGAAAAAGTGGAAGCTATCAAATAGGGAAAATCCTCAGAGTTTAATGTTAATGAAGAAGGAATTGTGCGGTTTGGGAAAAGAATATGTGTTCCATCAAGTCCGGAGCTGAAGAAGGGACTTTTGTATGATGAAAAAAGTTCAAATTTCTCTATTCACCCAGGGATCACAAAGATGTATCGAGATCTCTGAGAAAGCTTTTGGTGGGATAATATGAAGAAGGAGATTGCTGAATATACATCAAAGTGCCTGGTGTGTCAGCAAGTGAAGGCAGAGAGGCAGAAGTCTAAGGGGATGATGAAACCATTTCCCATACCAGAATGGAAATGGAGGAACATCACCATGGACTTTGTCACCGGACATCCGAGGACATCCAAAGGCAACAATGCAATCTGGGTTGTTGTGGATCGTCTTACAAAGACTTCACACTTCATTGCTATTTGGGAGGATTTCTCATTGGATCAACTGGCCCAGATATATATTAGGGAAGTGGTAAGGTTGCATGGAGTAACACTATCTATTGTGTCTGACCGAGATACAAGATTCACCTATAAGTTTTGGAAGAGTCTTCAACATGCCTTGAATACTGAACTGAACGTCAGTACGAACTATCATCCTTAAACTAATGGCCAATCCGAGCGGACTATCCAAACACTTGAGGATATGTTGAGAGCATTCTAAATGGACTTTAAAGGAGTATGGGATCAACATCTTACTCTGTTTGAGTTCTCTTATAATAAAATTTTCCACTCGAGCATCCAAATGGTACCATATGAAGCCCTTTATGGGAAAAGGTGTAGAACACCAGCATGTTGGGATGAGGTCGGTGAACGTAAGATGATTGGACTAGAAATGGTCGAGGAAATGGCAGAGAAGGTGAAAACCATTAAGCATCATATCAAGGCAGCGCAGAGTCGACAGAAGATTTATGCAGATAATCATCGATGAGACCTTGAGTTTAAATTTGGAGACATGGTGTTTTTATGAATATCTCCGTGGAAGAAGGTCATGAGGTTTGGAAAGAAAGGGAAGTTAAGTACAAGGTACGTCGGCCCCTTCGAGATTATTGATCGTGTTGGGGCTGTGGCCTATCGACTAGCACTTCCACCTACTATGTCCAAGGTGCATGATGTCTTTCATGTATCCCACTTAAGGAAGTACATACCAGACCCTTCACATGTACTCTCTTCCAAGGTGGTACAATTGGAAGATGATCTTTCTTATGAGGAGAAACCAGTGAAGATCTTAGATCGTAGAGAAAAAGTTCTATGAAATAATACAATGCCCCTCGTCAAGATATTGTAGAGAAACCACAAGTTTGAAGAAGCGACTTGGGAATCGGAGGAAAAGATGAAGCTGAGTTACCCACACCTGTTTTAGTGTGGGAAAAGGAAAAATTTCGAGGGAGAAATTTCTTAAGGGGGGAATATTGTAACAACCCAAATTTATTTAATGGAAAATCCCTCTTGATCCAATTAAATGTCTCTTTATGAAAAATGTTTTTATAAAATGTCAACTTCTTTGGTTTTATGTTAAGAATTGTGACCGTTGTTAATATAGCCGTTGAACAGTGATCACTTGATTAGTATAAATATAAGGCTTTAACGAACCCAATTTTACTCAGACAACGGAAGCGATGGCCTCATCCAATAGAATTGCCCCATTCGAAGCCCATTTGTTGGAGCTCGGAAAAGTGGTGGCATCCTTGGGCTTCTCCCTTGACCAATCCCAAGCTGAGCTTCACCATGTCATGCTCGAACGTGGCCGTCTACGGGAAAAGTGGAAGTTGATAGAGATTACCACTCGAGCGATGTTATCTAAGCCACCCAAAGAGTCTGTCACCATCGCACACCTTACCCTTAGGTCTTATGCGGCTGTTTTAAGGGGTTATGTAACAAATAAGTAGTACTATGTTCATGTACATTATTTTTTATATAATAATGAATATACTTTCTTGTCATTTTTGATACATTGTAAATAGTTTTTAAAGTACAAATGGTGTTTTTATTTATTATTTAATTAAGAAATCTATTTTATTAAATTAAGGGATTTTTGAATTAAATAATATTTTAATAAAATAATAATAATAATATTAAATTAATTTATATTAAATATAAATGATCTTATAATTTTATGAATGCAATTAAAATTTTATATTAAGGTTTGAAAGCCATTTCTGTCAAAACCCGTGAATTTTCGATAAATGTTGGTTTTTATTTTAAAAGTGAAAATTAAAATATTTAGAAATTTTTTTAGATAAAATAAATGTCATTTCTGGAATTAGGACGTCAAAATTATCCAACGGTGAATTTTTCATAATTTTCTGAGACAGTCAAAGTTTTGGGTAAAAATTAAATACCGTTTAAATATATAATGTGTTTTATGACATCCTAATGACCCAATGGTGTTGTAATAAAATACCATAATCCATATTTTCGTACAATACATATTTTATCATTAAAATAATGTGATTTTGGGTTTGTTTTACTTACTTTTCAAAGCATTAATGGACCCCTCAAGACATATTCAACACTTTGCCTTTTTAAATTAATTTCCATGGGAGTGTGACTCACCTCCACATAAGAAACCTTATTATTTTAAGAAGTTCGGACATGGGACTTATAAAATATTGTTTTAATCTTCCCTTTTCCAAAAACCATGGGCAAAAACCATGGGATGGTTTGTGGTTTGGATTAATTTAATGTAAGGGGACCCAAACCTAAATAATAAACAATTCCCTCAACTTTCCTATATAAACCCACCCAAGATCCCACTTCCTCCTCACTAAAATCCCTTAGAGTTCGTCCAAACTCTGAACTACTCTTTCTATAATTCTCCCAAGGCTCCCCAAGCTCCCAATAAGCCTCTCAAAATCCTCTCTCTAGCCTTTGGAAGCACACTTCCAAGTAAGGGTTTTTTTCTTCCTTTCTCATTTTTGTCAATTTTCTTTAAGTTGTATTGCCCTTTTTATTTCAATTATGAATGTTGGGGTATGGTTTTGAACCTCCCCCATACTGCCCTCTTATTGTTTGAATGATGGGAGACCCCTTTCTCTCTCATTAAATTCCTCCCATGTACACCCGTTACTATGCCGAAATTCTAAAAGGAACTTCTCTCTCTTCTTTTACATTCAAGAAATACTTTTGTATCATGAATCTAAATTCGATTTAAATTGTTGTGAAATGTATATATATGACCTCCTTACTTTACATTACATGTAAATATGATGATGAACCCCTTTATCTCTCATCAACCATTTTTATGAATTCTTATGTCATGCCGTTACGCTGCCGAAATCGCACCAATTTTCTAAGCCAATGTCATTGTGTAGTGAATACCATGCCCATTTCTCCATCAAGGGTATTCACCTTTATGCACATTTACTTATTGATTGTATAGTTTCATATATGAATTCCACATTCCTTTATCGTGGAATGAATGATTATGTTTTATGAAGCCATGTTTTATGATCCATGTGGCATACTTATACATGAAATGAAATGTTTAAGAAGGGTGCGCCCTTATAGCGCTCCAATTCATTGGGTAAAGTATAGTATCATGATACGTCATGTGTAATGAGAGTTGACTCATGCTAATTCAAGTGCAACGAGGGTTTACACGTGCTTCATGTGCAATAAGGGTTTACTCATGCTTTATGTGCAATGAGCCTTGGATCATGCTAATTCCGTGTTAAGTGTTGTTGCCACATTTCCATGTTATGATTATCATACTTTATCATGCCTTTATGTTCATGTTTCTTTTATGATCTATTGATATTCCTATTGTCTAACATGTATTGTACTCCTCATGTTATTCCATGTGTACTCCCTTACTGTGCTTTATAGCTCACCCTTTTCTTATGCATGTCCTCAGGTTATCCCATGCAATGCTAAGTACGAGGGAATGTAGTGGTCATGTAAAGGATGTTTTCAATAAAGATGTTATATTTCTTGTTTTAAGTTTTTATGTAATGATCCTAAGCCCAAAAGACACTAAACCTCTCGATCTTGTTTGTTGTATCAAGTGAAGTTTTATGTAATAAATCATGTTTAAATTGTAATAAAAAGCAGGGTTGTCATAAAGGTGGGAAGCGGGATGGCCGTGTTGTGACAATACTCATAACAGTGACAATGATCCGCTACCCAACCATACAGAAAGTGAAATGGTCTGGTCAGACTGAAGGGTGACCTGCCCTTTTGCATGTGACCCAGCAGTTCATAAATATGGGCCAAAGTGGGCATGACCAAATTCACCGGGTGACCCTGTGCTAACTCAGCTTCCATCATCAGGGTGCATGCCCTAACGCCAGGATTGATATCCCGAGAAGGAAATATCCACCCGCTCAGGAACATAGCAAAAAAACCTGCCAACCAAAGCATAGGAGGAACACCAAGGTGCACCTCTTAACCCCATGAAAGGTAGTCGCCTGTATCTAGAACCACCCAGTAGGAACCTGGAATGGTTCATGATTGTTGGGAAGGATGAGTCCTGGGGCACTTAATTTTCAGCACAGGACCAGTGGTATTCAGGAATAACCCTATCCAGGTGCCGTAAGGGATAAGATACAGGGCACGCAATGCCTAACCCAGTGACTGCTCCTCCATAACCAGTATATCCTTTTCCAACAAAGGAACTTGTTCTACCCCGTCCCACACTTCAGGGATGGGTAGAAATTCTTCATACATCTTGCCAGTAATTGACAGTCCTCCTATCTAGTAGATGTCCCACAGACTGATGCCGACCTCACCATGGGAAAGGTGGAAGGTATTAGTGCTTGAGAACCATTGAATAAGAAGGTCAGGCAGGATCAAGGATGGTGAGAAAACAGTGAATTGGGAATCCCACACTACAGAGTATAAATTGACTGCTTCCAGTGGCTCGGGCGATTCCCGACAATGATGATGAACCCAGAAAGCCCAGGCCTAGTCATTTGAAAAGATCCCTCAAGACCGAAGATCCCACTTAGGGATCCACCCCACGTTGGGATCTACTTGATTAAGGTTGATAATAGAAGGGTAACTCTTAGAGACATCTTCTGGAGAAAAGGTTTGGGCGTTCTGATGACTTTGGTTCCAGACAGAGCCTCTCAAAATGAAGGTGTCTTTTCGGTCTGAGTCAAAACAACCTCCCCAGATTGGGAAAGGTTTTCCTAAGCGCTCTTTGATGATGCTTCCAATAAAGGAGAGGGAAGACCTGAGAAAGTAGGGAGAATAGGAGCATCGTCTTGAAGACCGAATCCATGGAGAGGAAACTGATTTGATAAATGATAATCCAAGAGCTCAGAAGGGAGAAAGACTTTCAAGACACCATCGTTAGGAATGATGGACCGACTGGGGTCCTCTTGGATGTTCTCTTCTATGTGAATCATAGCTAAATGTCTCCCTGAGCCAATTGGGAGGGGCTCTACAACAGACCTCGGTGCAGAACGAGTGGGAACCATGTTTTCTCCCTACATGACAAAGCTAACAAGTGGTTAGTCCAGAATAAGAAAGTTCTTTCGAAACAAATACAAAATATATGGATAAGGATATGTTGAAAAACCTTCATATCAAAATCTGAAAGGAGTTCACGAAGGAGGGTTCGCGATGACGACATACCATGAACCAACCCTTCGCGAAAGCAGTCCGTGAAAACCTAGCCCGCGGAGCATTGGCCAGGAAGCCGCTGACCAGGTTTCTCTGTGGAATTTCAAAACCGCGATGCAGATTCCTTCGTGGCCCATCGTGACTTACTTTTCAATTAATTAAAGTGAGTATGTTCGCGGCTGGGAAGTTGGTCCATGGATGAAGAACGGTGCGAACGATAAATGGTTTGCGGAAGTCACGGCCGGTTCGTGGAAGAAACGCTTCGTGAAGGAAAAGCACACGGAGAAAAAAAAGAAAAAAAGATATGGTTTCACGAAAAATTCGGAAGAAGACAAATGAAAGGGGACCTATGAATTTATAGGCGTGGCCCCTACTGGGTCCACTCCTGTGCTGCAAACCATCTGAGTTTCAGGACCACTCTGCATCGGGATGGCCTCCTCTTCATTCTGATCGGACCCCATTCTGATGGGGGGCATTTTTAGGGTCCTGAAATATTCGAAAATTGAGATACTAATCCCCTCATCTGAGAGAGGATTTATTTTTACCCAAATTGGGAAAAGGAAGGAGGACTAATACTAAAAGTTTTCAAAGGACCAACCGGTCCATGAACCGACCTGAGTGTTACGCGGCCGGTTCAGCGAGCCGCTCCCCTACGCGAAGAGCCCCACCTCTGCGGACCAACCTTGTTCGCAAGATGGAGGCAGAGGTCCTTCACGGGTGAACCGACCCGAGTGTTATGTGGCCGGTTCAGTGAACCGCTCTCCTCCATGAAGCGCCCCTCCTCCACTAAGCGTCATCGTTCATGAGATGGAGTCGGAGATCCTCTACAGCTGCGAACCGGTCCACCATCCCAGACCACCCCAACCACGAGCCATGTTAGCTGGCCCAAGACGCCTCCATCATCATTCACAGAATGGAGGCGGAGCCCTCTAGGGCCACAAAACACTCCCCGAGTTTGGTTCGCGGAGGAGACGCGATCAGTGCCCACCGCGAGGCATGAATTGACCAAGTCAGCTGTGAGTCAAGTTTTTGGTCATGGGACTCCACAAAAGGTGCTGCGTGACCTAAGATACATATCTTCCCTCACTATATAAAAATAGACCGAGGGGGAAGAGGAGAAGAGAATTAGAGATTCGGAAGATTGGAGATTGGGAGAGATCGGTTGAAGGAAGGCTTAGGATTTCACAAACAGTGAAATTCCCATTCACGAACCCAATAGGTATGAACCTGTTAATGAATTGATAAGGAATTGGAAAACACATAATAAACATCATGAACCGTGATCCTAAAATAAAAAAGAAGGAAAATCTTGAACCATGCCCCCTCCGCGGATGAATCCCTCAGGGACCAGGATGCCTCTTTTCCAATCCGTCACACCGCGTAGCACCCTTCTATGTGGGAGAAGCCTGAACTTCCAAATCCCCTATCAGCGCCGCCCTTGGCCGCCACTGCTCGCATGGATCCCTCCGCAAACCATCCTGGTTCGCAGACCAAACCCAAGGCCGCGAACCTCTCTGGTTCGCGAAATTCCCGCCGCTCTGTAAACCACCCTGGTCCGCATTATGCCAATCAGTCCGCAGACCATCCTGGTTCAAAGACGGCTTCTCCAACTGCATGAAACTTCCCTACGCGAAGGGCGGCACCACCCATACCCCGGTGTAGTCTTCCAAATACTTCAGAGTTCCTATTCCCTGAGCCAGTTGAAATTTCCATCCATCCCAATTCCCCGCAACTCCCTCACTGGTCTACTCATCGGCCCCGATCCGAGGCCTCCACGGGAGCCACCAGATGCGTGTGGTGAAACCTTTAGGCACACCAGTGCACCGCTTTGAGTTCACATACCCACGGTAAGCAGGGGTGAAGGGGTCTCCCCGAGAATTGGACGGATTCCCGAAGCATGCCTGGCTTCACAATCCCACATTGATGCAGGGTTTGAGCCCAGGAGTCCCTTTCTGCCCATTTACTTGGTGAGGTCCCCTTAGAGGTAGTAAAATACCCATCACAAGGGAGACCTCATGCATGACAAAAGAGGTGACCGGCAAAAGAGCACCCCCTTTCCCTATCCTGCTGCACTTTGTCACCCATGGGCATCCATCTCGGAGTAAGCCCCGATCTTCTAGGCCGCTCCATGCATAAGCCCCACTCCACTTCTCACGGACGCACCATTCGCGACATGATCGTCTGGTCCATGCTGCCTCTTGTTTCTCACACCGAGCATGACTCACGTGGGCTTAGAGTAAGAATCAACCATGACATCCTTCTGGGCCTCCTCAGAGTGTAAGCCCCAATCCAACCTGAACTACATGGAGTTTTATCCCTATTTCATAGGCATGGTATGTAGGAAGCCTCCCAAGAGGTTCATGCCTGCCATCCACACCTTCTGGGCCTCCTCAAAGTGTATGCCCCAATCAATCTGAACTACATGGACTTTTATCCATGTCTCCCAGGAAGGGTACGTAGGAATCCTCCCCGAGGTTCAAGACCAGCAATTAGTTATTCTGACCCCCTTTCACGTCAGTTTACCCACATCTTGGGCCTCCTCAGAGTGTAAGCCCCAATCCAATCTAAACTACGGGGACTTTGATCCCTGTTTCATAGGCAGGGTACGTAGGAAGCCTCCCTGAGGTTCAAGCCCAACAACCGGCTGATCTGACTATCTTCACGTCAGTTCACCACACCGATCCTGGTGCCTCTTCAATGAGTTCCAACTCCTCAGGGTCATTAATCGAACGAGTGATGGTAAACCGCAGGTATAAATGATTTCGAACCCCTGCGTTCAGCTGACCATTTCCAACCAGGATAAATCTGTGGATACTATGCTTGGGTATAAACCAATGATTCCCGAACATATGAATACGTCTTAAATCTATAATATAGTCCCGAAATAGGCAATAATTCCCCCCAAAAGGGTGTGATGAGCCTGACTTCCCATACTCTCAACCAATGTGAGTTCTTAAGGGTCGCTGGTCAAACCACCCAGCGAATGCCTACCTTTGGAAAGTAGGTCTGTGCATCGTCAGATACAGATCCATTGGGCGTTCCGAAACTGACACGAAACACCCATCAATGGGATGTTCAACATGATATATTATGACAAATCCCCCCTTAAGACATGGGGGGCCACATTTGTTGAAGCATACTTTTTTGAGAATGGCGGTGGACTGCCAATAGAGGATAATTATGAAAACGTGGAAGCTCCCAATAGATTAGTGACCTACCCTATAAATCCATTGATAATTTTCAATGATGACTATTTTATCCCCATATATTTGGTAGAAATAGTATACTTGATTCCAGAAGTCCAAGAATCTCTATTCCTCAGTTAAAATCATCTGTGGCATCTACCCATTGCCACTCAGGTGGAATTGGATGATGTTTTTTCTTCTAATGTACTCCCTCCACCTAATACCAAAAAAGTTCCCCACATGTTTTCATCATCTCCTAAGGATGTATCCACAAACTCCAAAATGAAAACAAATGAGGAAGATCTCAGGAGCACCCCTACAACATTTTAGGAAGGTTCCTACCCCACCATAAATAAGCTCAAGAAGATAAACATGTAGATTGAATAAGATCCATGTTCTAATAATATTAGTGCCTATATTCCCCAATAAGAGAAAGATATGTACATTTCATTTATAAATTTTCTTTGGTATGTGTTTTCTTGGAATTTCACAGAAATTACAAGATTGAATCCTTATGAGGCTACGCACCATATCGGGATATCTGACAAGAATAGAGGCTTCAATAAGGTATCCAGAAGGATAAACCCCTCTCATGCTACAAATAAAGAAACAAATGCTGACAAGTTAATAAAATAAAACATTTTCTGAGAAGTGAACTATCTTATATGGTTTTCCAACATCATCCCTATCAATAATAAGAATGTGTAAATTAGGCTTTGCATTGACTTAAAAGGCCTTAATTAAAATTTCCCAATGAATTATTTCACCTTGCCGGTCATAGAAATCATTATCGATGAAACTAATGGATTAAAATCCCTTTCCATCATGGATGGGTACTTGAGGTATACTCATATACAAATGGCCCCTGAGGTTGAAAAATCCAGTTCCTTCAGAGCGCCTCGACGAATCTTTTTCTACCAGGTCATTCCTTTTGTATTAATGAGTGTTGGCACCACATATCATCATTCCATGCATCTCATTTTAAATATGTTATTGGGAAAGTTATCTGAATTTTATGTTGATGAGTTGGTCTCCAATACATGGTAGATATTTGGTCACTTTATAGACCTCTGAGTAACCTTCATCAAGTTATAACAACCAAATTTGAATATAAATCCACTAAATACTATTTTTTTGGTAAGATAATTTAAATTTGATGGCTTTTTCGAACGCCACCATGGCATTGAGGTATACCCAGAGAAGACTAGAAAATACTATAAATTTCACCCCCAGAAATATGATATAATTAAAGGGACACTTAGGCAAAAATTCCTAAATTCAGAGATTCATAGCCAACCTCGTAAGAAATGCTCTTTCCTTCATGAGGGTAATGAATTATGCAGTCACATCTCTACAGGATGGTGAACATTATAATGCCTTTGAATGTCTCAAAAATTAATTGATGAACCCACAAGTATTCATGCTCCCAATGGATGGGAGCCCACTCATCTTATATATTTCCCCCAAGGACTATTAATTGAGTGCCCTCCATGCACAGAAGAATGATTTATGTAGCGATAAGAATCTCTATTACCTCAGCTGAACCATGATAGGTACTCAGATTAGATATTTTGATATTGAAAAAATTTCCTTTAACTAATATTTTCAGTGTAGAAGATGATGAATTAATTGTAGCCCAACAAAATCCAGCTGGTCTCTCATATTGATCTGATCAATTATATTTTTGGCTACCCTATGTTGAATGTGTGCTTGAATCGATGGGTGGTAATTCTGCATCAGTATGAAATCCTATTAATAGACCAAAAGTTAGGAAAATGAAAAGCCCTGTATAACTTCCTGGAAGCACTCCACAATACTATAAATACACAATGGGACACCAAAATATGCGTTGAACATGTCTTTTATATCCGTGAAACTCCCCGAACATTGGATATTTAATTTGATGGAACCACTCAAAGTCCCTACGACACAAGTATGGATAACCCCAAGATCAATCAGGTAGGTTTGTGGATTATATTTTTATCACCAGTCAATGTTGTTCCACATTACACTTTCTCACAATCTTATGGCTACACTAATAATGGAGAAAAGTACTAAGCCTTCATAATTGGATTGGAACTCACCCTAAACCTATACATTTCCTACCATAACATCAAAGGAAACTCATAACAAGTGATAAAATAGATCAATGTTGAATATTCCAATAAGAAGGATGAATTGGCCCCCAAAAATTGTAATTTTAAGGTTCTAATGAAATAAATCAACTTTAATCGTACATTGAATTTTTCCCCCCATTCATAGTATTCTCATGCCGGCATATTGGATAATTAACCCGTCATCCTGGCCAAACCATATAATGGGGAAGCCACATTCCATATTACACTTATACGATTGGATTCATTAGTAATATTATGTGATATGGAAGAAATCAATCATGTAAACACCACCCCAGAGTGTGATGAACCAGTGACCACCCTTGTATAGATGGAGCCTGTAGTCATCTATATTTGAGATGGTATGCTTCCAAAACATTGTGATGGAAGGTAACAAATCTAGTGTGAGGCAGTGAACCTCCATAATCACAAATTTGATGGATTTATCCTCAGATGCATAGTATAAGGAGAAGTTATCACAATCATGGAAGAAGACAACATATTCTCTTATAATTATCATCAATCTAGGACCAGGATCTCCCACCAGATTAGGAGGTTGGGATATTACTATAAACCCATGATAAATGACTATGTGGATTTCACCATAAAATTTCATGTTTTCCAATTTCATGGAAATTTCATCAATCAGCCCAGGGAATTGCTAATTATGGATACATATTCTTTGCCCATTTCCATTTGGGGGAAATATATTATGGGGACATATCCCCTAGCCATAGATAAGCAGTTCAAGTACATCCTTATAGCAATCAATTTTTTTTCCAAAAGGGATAAAGTGATACCACTCAGGAAATTCGTGCTGAACAACATCATCATATTTTTGAATAAATATATAATTTCCAGGTTTGGGGATCCCTCACACAACATTTACAGACAATGACGCAAAATTATTTTCCACATAGTTGACGAAGATGTACTTGTAGTGTAACATTGAGTCCAATAACTCATCTTGCTATCCTATGGTGAAACAATGGACAGATAGAGGCCCTTAATAAGAATCTATAAAATATAATATAATAGATAGATAACAAGGACAATAATTCTTGTCTATAAAAACTTCTCCATGTTTTTTCGGCCAGTCATACCACTACACATAGTACTAACAAGAAATTATATACACACTGGGGTATGGTACTGAAGAATTATTACGTATATAATTCCATTAAGATCACTCAAAATAGCTATTGGAATTATCTCTCAAATTATGATCAAATTCTAAAACATATATATGTGTTGGAACAACATGATGAAAAGAGTTTGTGCATGCTGCACAACCTCAAGGTCAACCAAACCTGGATAGCACAAGCCATTAATAATGTTTTTTCCTTCATTCGTTCATTTAATTATAATTGGTGTTTCTCCAAATAACCCTTATTATACTGAGAGATAAGCTTTAGAAGCTAGAAACCAAGTAGGAATAACCTTATATCATACACAAGGTCTATCATGATGAAGCATATTTTCTTTCCACCATAGATGGGGAGAGCATCACACCACCACCAATGCAAGATTTGTCAAGAAATACATTTTATCGCTTCCATAAACTAGTAATCCACCTTGGATTATGCCCCAAATTTATTCCTGATCGTATAACATTAAACTGTGTGTAGTTTCTCAATATAAAAAGACATTAAACTGCAGGGCTGATGTCCTCACAACATGACATAAAACTACACAAATATATGATATCTACCTCAATTCACGTAAATTAAATCACATATTTACCTCATGATGTTATAATTCATGTAAATACATCCTTACCGAATGACAAAAAACTACACGTATCCACAACACCATTTTCCATTCACGCCGGGTAATCTGATCACCTCACCGCTGTAACACCCGAGACTTTTATGTGAAATATTTTGTTTTTATGTTATATAAATCATCAAAGGAATATTTCACTACACACAATACTAGCTTGGATTGCTTTACATGCAACCACGTCCTTCCTCGATAGCTTGCGTTGTACGCAATACTGAGTTTCAGTAAACAATGATATGCTATTAAAATATTATTAAAACTAGCCGTTATGAAGAGTAATAACCACTTTTTGAAATTTTATAAATTTTATTTTTCAAAATGGACTTCATTTTTGGATTTGGAATATCAAAATTAGCCTAGGGTGAAATTTTGGTATTTTTCTGAAAACTTTCAATTTTTGATGAATAGTGAAACCACTAAGTGGTAGTTAAAAAAACTAAATTTTTCATAAAACTTAATTTTACCGCTTCTATGAGTGGAATTTAAAAAATACGAGAGACATGGTTAATATCAAGGACTAAAATGTGGTCCAATGAGATGAAAATAATTTTTGGTGAATAGTAACATTTTACTTTTTTTTCCCACGGTTAAAAGTAAATAGGGTAATTAAGGGTAAAAGTGTTATTATTATTACCCTAAAACATGTCCTAATTCTATTTGATAAGTGTAATTCAGAAAAAAACAACCTTAGGAATAAAATATGACTATTTAGGCCCACTTGGATTAGATTACGACATTTATTATTAATTTAATTAAAAAGGGTTAAAATAGTTAAAATCAAAGTTTAATAAGTAAATAATTTTTAATATGCGGTTATACATAAGATAAATTCGACTATAAATATTAATTGGAAAGCTAAAAAGATTTCCTACATAATGGTATTTTATTTTTAATTTTTAGACATTAAATAATTTAATTTATTTATGACACAACGATGATGCAATAATTATCTTATTAATGAAATATTGACATAATTGATGTTATAAATACCCAAATAAATGTAATTTGAGAGTTTTTATGAATTACACTAATTTTATAGGTTAATATGACATGTTAGTATTTATTTAAGTAACTTGGTTCGAACTAATCATTCTGTTATGAGTTTCAAAAAAATAAATTACTAAATAGTGTCAAAATTGACATAAAATACTTTTTAAAACAAATATTATATTACTAATTGTTATTTTATTCCTAAAAATCTAAGGTTCGGCCCAATGACTTAGATAAGTCTATATATATTAATAATAAACAACTTGGGGTTCTTTTGACTTGATATGGTAAGTTTATTAACCTTATAGTGTAAGAAAACAAGAAGACACGGTAAAAGTTAAATTATCTAACTTAAAGGAAAATCTAAATGATAAGGTTAAAATTGATAACTAAACTTGTCTAAATTCTATTGGATGAGAGGATTTAGACCCCTACCCACCTTATCTTAGAAATATATCAATTTGGAGCTATTAAAAAGAGAATTTGACTTTATAATAAAGTAATATATTTTGTTATTCCAAAGATGCCCCTCTCCTCCCTTATAAAAGGGCACCTCCTCCCCCTCTTCCTCACACCACTTTGAGCCTTCAATCTCGGCCAAACCATGCCAATTTATTCTCTCCACTTCCCTAGAAACATCCTAGAGGTTCTGGTCTTCTTCAAAGACCTATTTTAGTGCCCTAAAAGGAGGTCTCAAAGAAGCACTTCAAAGAAGAGGTAATGTCCATTACCGATTCTTTCATCTTTATTTCCTCTTCCACTTCTTCTTATTTAGTTGTTTCATTATGAAGTAATAACATCAGTATCACTCACATACTGATATGTTTTTATAATTATTAAACAACCCTATTTCACAATCTATCCATCCTACAGAAAAAGAAATCACCGTGCGTGCGTACGTACGGAATACCGTCTCCACGCCGTGGTGTAATCTATTTTCCACCACCACCTTACTTGGATGGGTATAATGGTGTAAATAATGACTATATATGACTATTATAAAGTGATATTTATTCTGAAATAGTATACATACACTCCAATACAATTACACGATCATAGGAACGATATCATCACTCGTGTGTACGTACGGAATACCGTCTCCAAGATGTGATGCGACTCGTTCTACATGATCTTAATTTAATAATGATTATATAAATGAATTTAATTAATGAATATGATATATATTACACTAATACCATTCTGGAAATGAGGCATCTATAACCTAAAGATAAGAATAAGAATTTATTCGACAAAACACGCATAAGAACATAAAGTTATAAACACCCGAATAACAAGTGGCAATGAAATATTACTACTATGAAGCTAAGAATATGACCATATATGATATCATAACAATAAGTATTATTATGGAATAAGTCAATAACATTATTTAAATAATTATACAGGAGGTTCGGACACTTACGAGGCAAATCGGACCTAAGGTAAGGGAAAATATCACAATCTCATTTTTATCCGAGATTGTTTATACTTTGGTATTTACTGGGGTGTATTTTATCATCCACGTTCATGTTCCCTCAATATGTAATATTTTTTACATCCACCTACAATTGTTTAAATCCAATTTTACCCTTTGGTGACTTTTTATTAAAGGATATGAAAGGAATCTTATGTCGTTTTTCATACGAGCTAATTTTTGACTTTTTCGACAAAAGTACGGGAAGATTGTTTTTTTACTTATACGGCATGAATGGATTTTTAAAAAATTATTTCCAAGAATCTTCCTTTATAAGTTTTCAAGTTTATTTTTAATCAACTTCTTTTAGTTTAAAATTTTATGACATGTTAAGAAAGGAATTTTTTTTTTGAAGTATAAAGGATATTTTCCTCAAGAATGGAGTTCAAGAGTCTTATCAAAATTATTTTCCATCTAAGACAATATAGGGTTTTGTTTCTATCCATATCATTACATGGATTTTATTATGTTGTGATGGAAATATTTTTTATGAATTCATTCATCTTATATGAATTGTTTTATGATGTCACGATGTTTAGGATTCCCATTTTTTTATGCTATGATGTATGGTTTATGATTTTGTGGCACACATAAGAATGGTATCATTATGATATGGGTGGGACCTATATCTCCCTTCACTGAATTGGGTAAAGATTTTATATCTCATGAGATAGACATGACTGGAACAGTAGGTTATATCGGTTCAGTGAAACAGGACTGAAACGAGGAGTGAACTCGGTTCAGAAATGGACTTTGTCCACTAAGATAGTCTTGGAAATGAGTCTTGACTAATAAGAAATTATTCTCTATGATTATGTGTGTATGACACAAAGTTTCATGTTTTAAGTTATGATTATTGGGATTCCATTTCACTACTATGATTTATCCCATGTTATGAAATTATGCTCTCTTTTGCAGGTTAAGATTTCCAAAAGTTATGTTCTTATGAATATGATGTGATTGATATTCCTTTTGTTTACCCTTACTGAGAATTTGAGCTCACCCTTTTGTATGTTTTCTTTCCCCAGGTCAGGAAGAAGGTTATTAAGTAAGATATGCCAAAAGGGACTATAGATATGATGAAATAAATGGGAGTCACTGTAGACGCTTTATGAACCAGTTGTTTATGTTTTCCAGTTTCTAAATACACTATACCTATATGGTCCTTTAGTGGTTTTGTTATATGTTGTAATAAGTAAGCTTCAATTTTGAAGTATTAACAATTTATGTAAAATATGGGTCGTTATAGTTGGTATTAGAGGAAAGGTATAGTCAACCTTTGGAAACTAGGATGTGAAAGCCTTAGTAAGAATCCTAAGGATAAGTCTAAGCATAGAACACAATCTTAGTGTTTTAGAAATGGCCATGAACAACCTATGATAAGACCTTAAGTGTGAAATTCTATTCTTGATTATATGGTTTTCCTATTATAATTAGTGTTTCTCATATTATTCTTCTTGGTTTTAGTCAATGGCTGGAACCCGAAGGAACCGTGTTAATGCGGAATGCGACGGGCAATGCAATGATTGTCCCCCTGAGCAACCAAACGTTATGGGAGCTGGAATGAGAAATCTTGTATCCATGCTCACGCAACATTCTCTAGCTATGAATCATGCAGGACTTCCAAACTAGCAAAGGAAAGAGCAACATTCTGTTGAATCCTTCATGAGGCAGCATCCACCTTCTTTCAGCGGGTCTACTGATCCATTAGTTGCTGAACAATGGATTAGTACTACTGAAAAGATATTTTCAGTTCTTCAATGTTCTGAGCATGATAAAGTCATCTTAGCAGTGTATTGTTTGGAAGGTGATGCTGATCAATGGTGGAATCTTATTAAGAATACGAGGAAAAGGGATGAAATTGAGTCCATGGAATGGGACGAGTTCAAGAACTTATTTTTCAATAAGTACTTCCCTCGTATTCTCCGAAAAAATATGGAGAAATATTTTCTTGGACTGAAGCAAAAGGATGATGAATCTGTTGGTACCTATGAATCAAATTTTACAAGACTTGCAAGGTACGCTTCTGGTATTATTATCCAACCTGAGGGTAAGATCGATCAATTCTTTAGTGGATTAAAACCAAGTCTTCGAAGGGCCTTAGCCATAAGAGACTTCAATATCTACGAGGAAATAATTCGATGTGCTCTCAAAGATGAGATGGAGATTGGAGTAACCCATCAGTCATATGGGTTTTATAAGAATAGGAAAATGGAATTCAAAGGAAAATCTAAAGAGAACACTGAAAAGAAGATGAGCTTTCCCTTATGCTCAAAGTGTGGAAAGAAACATGGAGGGAGTTGTCTTAAAGGGACAAGTAAATGTTTCAAATGTGGAAAGGAAGGTCATCGGGCATTTGAATGCCGCGATGATGGGAAGAAGATGTCTAATGATGCAAACAAAGGAAGGAATCCACAGAATGAACCAACTACACTTCAATGTTTCAAGTGCAAGGAGATGGGGCATTATGCCAATAAATGCCCTAATACAAGGGTTGATGATGATGGTCGACGTCAACAAACTCTTAAGGCTAAAGACAAAGGAAAGTCACATGCAATTTCTATCAGCGATGTGGAGTAAGATAACGATGTGGTGAAAGGTACACTTACCATCCACTCTAAAGTAGCAAATGTTTTATTTGATTCTGGATCCACCCACTCTTTTATTTCAGAAGAATTTTCTAAGGGTATCACCATATTACCTCAACAATTAGATGTTGAGTTAGCTATGACAACACCTAATGGCGCAATAGTCGTATCAAAAGTTTATAATTCTTCTTCGATCGAAGTTTGTGGGAAAGTGCTTCCTGCAAATCTTGTGATCCTTCCTATAGTGGAATTTGATGTGATTCTTGGCATGGATTGGCTTTCTTTATATGGAGCTCATATCAATTTCCAAATAAGGGAAGTCACATTTCATATTCCAGATCAATCTATGATCATCTATCAATGCAAGTATGAACATAACCTTCCAGTGGAAATTCCTTCTACCTTATGGGTCTTGATTCCACTAAATGAAGGTTATTTATCTCAAATGGTTGGTGAGAAACTCACGATTAAGAATATGCCCATTGTATGGGAGTTTGATGATGTCTTTCCGGAGGAATTACCCGGTCTTCCACCAAATCATGAAGTTGAGTTTTCAATAGAACTCGTACCGGGTGATTTGCCTATTTCAAAGATACCTTATAGAATGGACCCAATTGAGTTGTAGGAATTGAAGAAGCAACTCCAAGATAATCTTGATAAGGGATTCATACGCCCTAGTGTGTCACCTTAAGGAGCACCTGTTCTATTTTTTAAGAAGAAAGATGGATCACTGAGACTCTGCATTGATTATCGAGAACTTAACAAGATCACTATTAAGAACAAATATCCTCTCCCACACATTGATTACTTATTTGACCAACTACGCGGAGCTCAATACTTTTCCAAGATTGATCTTCGTTCAGGGTATCATCAATTAAGGGTCAAAAGGGAGGATATACCAAATACGGCTTTCCGTACAAGGTATGGACACTATGAATTTATAGTGATGCCATTTGGTATTACTAATGCCCCTGCTATCTTCATGGATCTGATGAATAGATTCTTTAGAGACTATCTTGATCAATTTGTGGTAGTCTTTATAGACGATATTCTTGTCTATTCAAAGAGCAAGTAAGAACATGAATATCACTTGAGAATTATATTGAAGACCCTAAGAAAGGAGAAGATTTATGACAAATTTACCAAGTGTGAATTTTGGCTTAAAAAAGTTGTATTTTTGGGTCACATAATCTCAAAAGAGGGGATATCTATGGATCCAAGAGGTTATCAAAAGATGGTCGAGACCAACAACAGTAACTGAGATCCGAAGTTTTCTTGGTTTGGATGGATATTATCGACGTTTTGTGAAAGATTTTTCACGATTATCTAATCCACTCACCAAGTTGACTCGGAAAGGAGTTAAGTTTGTCTGGACAGAGGAATGTGAAGAGAATTTCAAGGAGTTGAAAAGATGGTTATCCAGTGCACCTGTGCTCACACTGCCTTGTAGTGGAGAAAGGTTTGTGATCTATAGTGATGCATCCAAGAAGGGATTGGGGTGTGTTCTTATGAAAAATAATATGGTGATAGCTTATGCCTCACGACAGTTGAAAATCCATGAGCAAAATTACCCAACACATGATTTGGAGTTAGCTGTGGTAATCTTTGCATTAAAGATTTGGAGGCATTATCTTTATGGTGAAAGGTGTGATATTTATACTGATCATAAAAGTTTAAAGTATATTTTCACACAAAAGGAGCTGAATATGCGTCAAAGAAGATGGGTGGAGCTGATTAAGGATTATGACTGCTCAATCCATTACCACCATGGGAAAGCAAACAAGGTGGAAGATGCATTAAGTCGACAAGACCATGCCAGTTTATCCATGATGAGGATCTCAAAAGATCCAATATTTATGGATTTACAAAGGATGGATCTTGGAATTATAATGGAAGGGGAAAATCTTATCTTTCTCAAATGAATGTTCAACCATCTATACATGTGAATATTAAAGAGGAACAGAAAGAAGATGTCGAGTTATAAAAGAAGGTGAGAAATGTTGTTGAATTCAACCTTGATTTTGATGGGATAATAAAGTTTAGGAATCAGGTTTGTGTTCCTCCCATCCCAGAATTAAAGAAGGAGCTGCTAGATGAGGCTCATAGTTCTTCATTCTCTATTCATCCTGGAAGCACGAAGAAGTATAGGGACCTGAAAGAGTACTTCTGGTGGGATGGCATGAAAAGAGATGTTGCTGAATATGTCTCTCGATGCTTGGTTTGTCAGCAAGTTAAAGCTGAGAGACAGAAGTCTAAGGGGATGTTACAACCATTACCCATAACCGAATGGAAATGGGAAAACATCACTATGGACTTTGTCACAGGACTTCCTAAAACATCCAAAGGCAATAATGCTATCTGGGTCATAGTTGATCGTCTTACCAAGTATGCACACTTCATTGCTATTATAGAGGATTTCTCTTTGGATCAGCTTGCCAGGATATATGTAAAGTAAGTGGTAAGATTGCATGGAGTACCACTTTCTATTATATCTGATCGGGATCCGAGATTTACCTCGAAGTTCTGGCGAAGTCTTCAGCATACTCTGGATACAGAGTTGAGTTTCAACACTGCTTATCATCCTCAGACAGACGGTCAGTCTGAGAGAACAATTCAAACCATAGAAGATATGTTGAGAGTTTGCTCTCTGGATTTCAAAGGTGGTTAGGATAAACACCTACCTTTGGTGGAATTTTCTTATAATAATAGCTTTCACTCCAGTATTCAGATGGCTCCTTATGAAGCTCTCTATGGAAAGAAATGTAGGACTCCAACTTGCTGGGATGAAGTTGGGGAAAGGAAGCTATTAGGACCTGATCTCGTTGATGAAATGGCAGAAAAGGTCAGATCTATTCAACAACACATAAGAGCAGCTCAGAGTCGACATAAAAGTTATGCTGACAACCGAAGAAAAGACCTAGAGTTTGAATTAGGTGATAAGGTGTTCTTACGAATATCACCCTGGAAGAGAGTCATGATATTTGGAAAGAAGGGGAAGTTGAGCCCTAGATATATCGGTCCTTTCGAAATAATGGATCGTGTTGGGAAGGTAGCTTACCGATTGGCGCTTCCACCGAATCTCTCTCAAGTTCACGATGTGTTCCATGTATCTCTCCTGAGAAAGTACATACCTGATCCTTCACATGTACTTAGCTCAGAAGTTGTACCGCTGGAGGAAGATCTTTCTTATGAAGAACAACCGATAGAAATTATGGATCGTAGTGAAAAAGTCCTACGAAACAAGACCACTTGCTTGGTGAAAGTTTTATGGAGGAACCACCAATTAGAAGAATCTAAATGAGAGCTTAAGGATATGATGAGGGAGAGATATCCTCATCTGTTTGTGACAAAGTGATGAATTTCGAGGGAGAAATTCATTTTAAGGGGAGTAGAATATAACACCCGAGACTTTTATGTGAAATATTTTTTTTATGTTATATAAATCATCAAAGGAATCTTTCACTACACACAACACTAGCTTGGCTTGCTTTACACGCAACCGTGGCCTTCCTCAATAGCTTGCATTGTACGCAATACCGAGTTTCACTAAACAATGATATGCTATTAAAATATTATTAAAACTAGCCGTTATGAATAGTAATAACCACTTTTTGAAATTTTATCAATTTTATTTTTCAAAATGGACTTCATTTTTGGATTCGGAATATCGAAATTAGCCTAGGGTGAAATTTTGGTATTTTTCTGAAAACTTTCAATTTTTGATGAATAGTGAAACCACTAAGTGGTAGTTAAAAAAACTAATTTTTTCATAAAACTTTATTTTACCACCTCTATAAGTGGAATTTCGAAAATCCGAGAGACACGGTTAATATCAAGGACTAAAATATGGTTCAATAAGATGAAAATAATTTTTGGTGAATAGTAACTTTTTACTTTTTTTTACCACGGTTAAAAGTAAATAGGGTAATTAAGGGTAAAAGTGTTATTATTATTACCCTAACACATGTCCTAATTCTATTGGATAAGTTTAATTCGACCAAAAACAACCTTAGGAATAAAATATGACTATTTAGGCCCACATGGATTAGATTAGGACATTTATTATTAATTTACTTAAAGAAGGGTTAAAATAGTTAAAATCAAAGTTTAATAAGTAAATAATTTTTAATATGGGGTTATACATAAGATAAATTCGAATATAAATATTCATTAGAAATATAAAAATATTTCCTACATAATGTTATTTTATTTGTAATTTTTAGACATTAAATAATTTAATTTATTTATGACACAACGATGATGCAGTAATTATCTTATTAATGAAATATTGACATAATTGATGTTATAAATACCCAAAGAAATGTAATTTGAGACTTTTTATGAATTAATATAATTTTATAGGTTAATATGACATGTTATTATTGATTTAAGTAACTTGGTTCGAACTAATAATTCTGTTATGAGTTTCACAAAAATCAATTAATAAATAGTGTCAAAATTGATATAAAATTGTTTTTAAAACAAATATTATATTACTAATTGTTATTTTATTCCTAAAAATATAAGGTTAGGTCCAATGACTTAGATAAGGCTATATATATTAATAATAAACAACTTGGGGTTCTTTTGGCTTGATATGGTAAGTTTATTAACCTTATAGTGTAAGAAAACAAGAAGACACGGTAAAAGTTAAATTATCTAACTTAAAGTTAAATCTAAATGATAAGGTTACAATTGATACCTAAACTTGTATAAATTATATTGGATGAGAGTATTGCGACCCCTACCCACCTTATCTTCGAGATATATCAATTTGGAGCTATTAAAAACCGAATTTGACTTTATAATAAAATAATATTTTTAGTTATTCCAAGGATTCCCCTCTCCTCCCTTATAAAAGGGCACCTCCTCCCCCTCTTCCTCAGACCACTTTGAGCCTTCAAGCTCGTCCAAAACCTGCCAATTTCTTCTCTCCACTTCCCTAGAAACATCCTAGAGGTTCTGGTCTTCTTCAAAGACCTATTTTAGTGCCCTAAAAGGAGGTCTCAAAGATGCACTTCAAAGAAGAGGTAATGTCCGTTACCGATTCTTTCATCTTTATTTCTTCTTCCACTTATTCTTCTTTAGTTGTTTCATTATGAAGTAATAACATCAGTATCACTCACATAATTATATGTTATTATAAGTATGAAACAACCCTATTTCACCATCAATCCATCCTACGGAAAAAGAAATCACCGCGCGTGCGTACGTACGGAATACCGTCTCCACGCCGTGGTGTAATCTATTTTCCACCACCACCTTACTTGGATGGGTATAATGGTGTAAATAATGACTATATATGAATATTATAAAGTGATATTTATTTTTAAATAATATACATACACTCCAATACAATTCCACGATCATAGGAATGATATCATCACTCGTGCGTACGCACGGAATACCGTCTCCACGATGTGACGGGACTCGTTCTACATGATCTTCATTTCATAATGATTATATAAATGAATTGAATGAATGAATATGATATATATTACACTAATACCATTCTGGAAATGAGGTATCTATAACCTAAAGGGAAGAATAAGAGTTTATTCGAAAAAACACGCATAAGAACATAAAGTTATAAACACCCGAATAACAAGTGGCAATGAAATATTACTACTAAGAAGATAATAATATGACCATATATGATATCATAACAATAAGTATGATTCTGGAATAAGTAAATAACATTATTTAAATCATTATACGGGAGGTTCAGACACTTATGAGGCAAATCGGACCTAAGGTAAGGGAAAATATCACAATCTCATTTTTATCCGAGATTGTTTATACTTTGGTATTTACTGGGGTATATTTTATCATCTACGTCCATGCTCCCTCAATATGTAATATTTTTAACATCCACCTATAATTGTTTAAATCCAATTTTACCCTTCGGTGAGTTTTTAGTAAAGGATATGAAAGGAATCTTATGTCGTTTTTCATACGAGGTAATTTTTGACTTTTCCGACAAAAGTACGGGAAGAATGTTTTTTTACTTATACGGCATGAATGGATTTTTAAAACATTATTTCCAAGAATCTTCCTTTACAAGTTTTCAAGTTTATTTTTAATCAACTTATTTTAGTTTAAAATTGTATGACATGTTAAGAAAGGAAAAATGTTTTTGAAGTATAAAGGATATTTTCCTCAAGAATGGAGTTCAAGAGTCTTATCAAAATTATTTTCCATCTAAGATAATATAGGGTTTTGTTTATATCCCTATTATTACATGGATTTGATTATGTTTTGATGGAAATATTTTTTATGAATTCCTTCATCTTATATGAATTGTTTTATGATGTCACGATGTTTAAGATTCCCATTTTTTTTACGCTATGATGTATGGTTTATGATTTTGTGGAACACATAAGAATGGTATCATTATGAGATGGGTGGGACCTATATCTCCCTCCAATGCATTGGGTAAAGATTTTATATCTCATGAGATAGACATGGCTGGAATGGTAGGTTATACCGGTTCAGTGAAACAGGACTGAAACGAGGAGTGAACTCGGTTCAGAAATGGACTTTGTCCACTAAGATAGTCTTGGCAATGAGTCTTGACTAATAAGAAATGATTCTCTATGATTATGCGTGTATGGCACAAAGTTTCATGTTTTAAGTTATGATTATTGGGATTCCATTTCACTACTATGATTTATCCCATGTTATGAAATTATTCTCTCTTTTGCAGGTTAAGATTTCCAAAAGTTATGTTCTTATGAATATGATGTGATTGATATTTCTTTTGTTTACCCTTAGTTAGCATTTGAGCTCACCCTTTTGTATGTTTTCTTTCCCCAGGTCAGAAAAGAGGTTATTAAGTAAGATATGCCAAAAGGGAATATAGATATGATGAAATAAATGGGAGACACTGTAGACGCTTTATGAACCAGTTGTTTATGTTTCCCAGTTTCTAAAGACACAATACCTATACGGTCCTTTAGTGGTTTTCTTATATGTTGTAATAAGTAAGCTTCAATTTTGAAGTATTAACAATGTATGTAAAGTATGGGTCGTTATAACCGCATGACAATAAATTGTACGGTCCTTCTATATCAATGTATGGATTGATTATGATTTCTAAAGGGATACATAGGGATGCCAGGATCCAATATCTTGGTCCATCCACTACATGATCAATAATTCCATTTTCCTACCTTTTTCTATATCTACAATTTGAGGAAAACCATGTCACTCTTGTTTTTTTAGTCTGCGCACAACTCACATGGGCTTACGAAGCGTGGTAGGGGTTTACCCTAACAAGAATTTCATAGAGGTATACATAGAGTCTGTAACACTATAATTTAAATTTCATAGTTTACCAAGAGCTATGTGTGGTTTGATTATAATCCTCACTAGATACAGAGTGATGCTAAAACCTCCACTCTTGGGCCCAACCACAATATCCCCATTATTCACACTATTCCACCTTCAACATTAATGAAATATGTTAATCTTCATGGAACTATATTAAATAAATATCTCATGATAATCATCCTCGTTAGATACATAGTGATTCCAAGAAAATTCATTTTCGGGCCCAACAGCAGGTATAACCACCTTTGCCCCAATTTTCTTGAGTTCTCTTAGAAAGATGTGTAGTGTGGATGAGACTTCATTGTTCTTCATTAACATATGATCACATCATGGAAACACATTTGGAATCTATATGATAAGAGATTAACCTTATCTTCCAAATCACATGACCCTAAATTTTCTTCACATTTCCTTGCAACACGACATTAAACTGTGTCACATCGTCCCTAATGTATAACATTTAGCCACGCGGAGTTCATCCACAACGCAAGATTTTAAACAACATAACCCTCTTGAAATATGTGAGGCATGATTTTCATCCCATATGGGATATTTAATGACTTCCAATCCCTTATCCTTGTGACCAGTTTCAACATTAACACCATTTTTGTCACTTATCATATCCATATATTATGATGTTAAACTTCACAAAAATAATATCCTTACTATATTGTGTTAAACTAAACGGAGGCATATCCCCACCACATGATGTTAATCCAGGGAAACCATATTTTTCTTCCCCCATTATCAACAGATCATAATATCTTTACCCTATTAAACCAAATAATGGAGTGCATCCACCATCTTCTTATGGACCCCTAACCCAAAAGCCACTATTTATGCTTGTAGCCTCTCAGATAAACATAATCATCCATGGCCCTCAGAAAGGATATCCAGCTTCAAGGACCTTTTCATACTATTAATATACAACTACGACTCCTGAATATGTTCCTATGGATGTCAACCAAATGTATCACTCTGAAAATGGACATTCAAATATTTGTGAGCCCATACTTCATCATCGTGACAACACTCAACATCTAAGTTTGATTGAACTACTCCTGGTATAATAATCCAATATCATTTCTCATTATCTGAGGAACTCAATTAGAGAATTATAGAAATTCTTACTATCTACTATGAAGGATGTTCGAGTACTCTTTACCCTTGGTATCCTAGGGAGCCTCTTGTGTAACATCTCTTATATTAGGTCCACAAGTCGCATGACCTTAAAATACTGATATCTTGGTCAAATTTGTACAATCATAAACTCTTGAACATAATTTGAAAAATCAAAAGACCATAAAATTATAAGAAAATATACAAAATACTCTTTAGTTCAAAGATTCTTAAAGTATGGCCTAAGAAAAAGTCATGTATTCTACTGCTAAACTCTTCATCTTTAGATTTTAGGCAAAAAAAATAGGACAGAAAAATATAAAAGGCATAAAGATCAAGGGTATACTCTGTAACCCTTGTAAAATATAATCTATTCTCAACGATCCCCCTCATATAGATAAAAAATAGAGTAACTATTTGTCATATCTCCTCACAGCAAGAATATGTTTTATGGGTGGTGATGAAACTTTTAACGTGCTCAAACCCATATTGGATCATACATTTTCAAAAATCCTACTTTATGATCTAAAAAATATTGGGACACCTTCTATATTTTATTTCCCCTAATGAGGAAAAGAGATCTCTTCACTAATCCATGATATTTATGCAAGGGCTCAGACCCACCAACAAGATGTATCTTGGCCTGGTGTAAATGGATTTATGATTCTTGTGAGCCTGATGTCACCAAGGTAGAACCAGTCACCCCATTGTGTTATAGGTTATCCTCAGAGTAATTGTCCCATACCATTCTCATGACATGATCTATTTGGAATATTATTTTAATGTATCCATATGAGACTATCCCAGTGGATCTGATATCGTTGAAATTACATCATAATGTTGTTACACTTTCTCAAGGCCAGAATGTGACCCTTCATTCTTGAATCTTTTTTTGGCCCACACCCCATGATTCAAAACCACAAGACATAGGTCTTGTGATGTTCAATTAGAGATATGTTTCCATAGGGTACTAAAACCCTTTTGGGATAGCCTTACTTCTATACCCAACAACTTAATTTTGATTTTTGAGCCTTCTTAAATATTTCATGTCCCCTAGAATGTAAAAGAGATCACTCATTTAGGACATGATATTAACACATAAACATTCATATACCCACCGACCAAATACATATTGGCTCAATATAAAAGGGTTTCCTAATCCTTGTGAGCCTTAACAACAATGTGGAAGAACATGAATCCCCATAGTACTAAGGTTGATACATATACTCTTTCCATATTCCATATTACCTATATCAATCATTTGGATTGTGTCTTACATCACCCACACTCCAACTATCTAGGTGGGACTAGCTTCAATAGAATTCCCTCCTAAACCATATTAACCCCATTATCCCAGACTATCCCTTGGATAAGATTAGAAATTAGCTGTAATTTTTCATGATATCATTTTCCCATTACTAGAATCCATCAGAAAAGAAGAAAGTGGAACAGGTCAGATTGAGAATACAATGTCATGGAAAACATAAAGGCATGATATTTGGGCCAACAACATCATGGGAATCACATGACTAATCCAGGGGTCCACATACCACATTAAGGGATTCAAAAATCTCTTATTATCCAATAGACATGCACAATGCATACCCCCTAAAAGGCATTAATCACATAACACGACCCCCTTGGTGACTTGCTATCGTGTGACCATAACATTGTCAGAGGAATTGCAACAAATAGAATGATTGAGTAGGAAAAACACATAAAACACTCCGGAAAACATCAATATCTAAAGGGTTACTAGAGACTAGTCTGAAATCGAGAAAAATAAGAATATGAATAAGAATCAGTCATGTGGAAGAGCTTGAACAAGATGGACTCACAGTGAAAGCTTGCAACCTGGGTTTGTGATTAGGGTTTGCAAAGGGGTCTTGTGATAGATGCAACAATAAGAGAACTCTAGAAGATAAGGTGGCTGGTGGAATTAAATATTATCCACCCACATTTTATATAGACATTTCAGGTAATATCAAAAGTTTATAGGTATACCAAACATCACCCAAAACACTCGTTCAAAATACTACCGAGGACTTTGGAGGGAATTTAGTTTCCTCAGTTCCAATTCCTTGTCCCCTTGGATTTTTCACATGGGGGGCATTTGTTGACGCTTTCAAAATAATAATTTTAAAAATCCAAAAGGATGAAATACATGAATATTAGAATTGTTCTTCCACATGATATCAAAGAAAAAGGGGATTATCAGAGACTTGAGGAGCCCCTAATGGACTCTTGATCATGTGACCACTTCAAGGTCTTGTAAAAGTTTCTCACATAGCACATATCCCATGGAAAGACTCATGGATTCTCCTTGAAAGAGACATGATGTGAATGTTGGGGATATCATGAAAAATAAAATGAGATTCAAAAAAATAAGAAGGGGTGATATTCAATGGGAAGGACCCTTGATGGTCGAAAAACTTATGTTCCAGGTCATCATTTGGAAGAATAAAATCCCAAAATAATGTCCTATCTATATCACAAGACCTATGAGACTTCATTACATAAAAAAAGGACATAAAGTAAAGGAGTTTATAGGTGTTCGCAGTCACTGATGGATAGGCGAAACATGGCACTAGAAACTCACGATGTATCGCGAGTCCTCGGTGACCTATCTGCCGCATCTCAAGAAACCCTTATGGCTTGTCAGCCTCACCACATAGTAGTCCTTATGAGTGGTCAAAAAAACTACATGGAAATATAAATATATAAATAATTCCCATTGCACTATATGTTCACACACTCTACGTATAACCCATATTAGTTTTGCAAGATTCCATAGAAAAATCTAGAAAAAATAATTCCTATTAATTGTGCCGGATCACTTGACCTCAAAGCCTTTGAAAAAACAATTAATGGAGATAAAGAAGAGGAGGTGATATGGGTTAACAGTCACTGAATGACACGTGGTGCATATCCCCGATGTCCTACAAATCCCTATGATTCCTTAGTGACACATCTGCCTCTCCATGAAATATCATTATGTCTTGTCATCCTCACTATATGAATCTCCCAACACCACTCCTCTATGATTCATGAAAAACAGCCAAATACGTCCATAGAAGACTCATACACCCCCATGTGACCCATATTGGTCACGTAATTCATCTCCAAAAAATAGAATAAATACCCTCGATAACACACATGCAATTTTACATGACTCCCAACTGTTCTTAAATCTAATAAAGGGTATTAAAAGGGAGGAGGAAATAGGTAATCAGGGTTGCTAAAAGGCATTCCATGCACCCAATGCACCTATGAGACCCTAAGAAAATACACACAAGGTCTCATGAGTTTATTCCAACGAGATTTTAATATTGGAAGGCCCTCAGACATGTCATCATGTATTTCCATCGACACAACCATATGATAGAACAAGTTTTCAATGATTGTGGATAATCTGATAAAAGACGCATTGTCAATGGAGACATGAGATTGCTAAAAATCAGGTGACATGCAGGAAGCAGTACAATATAGAGACTCATGAAATCACATGGAACCAGTCCCCTTCACCAACCCCAGCTTGGACTTGCGCCATATACGCCACATAAACCAACAAGAAAGTGGGGTGGTGATGCGTATAAATTCCTCTCGGTAACACGAAAAGGGTTGGAATCTGACTTCTACACTGGACATCAGATGCTCAGACTCTTCTATAGACTTATCTAAATGAGTGATCATGTCACCAACTAGCTTTATTCCAGGTAATACATAGGATTATAGCCAAATAGTCATTATTTTGGCATAAAGGCATTACATGATCACTTGTAGATAACACAAATAAAATTTTGTGGGCTATGTGAATCATATTCTGCATGTGAACTGCATCATGCAAAACCCAGAACAATTGACACCAAACATAGACAAGGTACTCACTACATAGAGGTGAGAACTGTGATCAATGGAAGAATGAAGTGAAGGATATTCTTCTAGACCCTCCTATTCTCTTCGCATGTGTCATCCTAAGAGACAAAGTTTCATCGGGAAGAATCAATCAGACCTCATGACATTTTTTACACATCACATGGGACTCAAGGAACATTCCAAACATGCCTGAATGAGTCACAAAACTCTCCCCCAGACACTACAATGATCACATAGATCCACTAAGTCCCTCAAAAAGGACTAGTAATGTCCCTCAGACACTCCACCAGAATCATAGAATGGTGCTCGCATGTGTCATCAAAATACATGTGGAAATACCTCGACACATCACCTGACTCATATGATGGAAATAGCACGTGTCACTCGTGGAATCATGAAACCCTCCAAAAACGATATCTAGATCATGTGATGTCTCCCAGAGTCGTCATCTAGGATATGTGATGACTCTCGCAACACCATATACATGTTTTATCTAGGACATGTGGCACTGGCTGGAAGATACCACATGGATCTTCTGATGCCTCCCAGGGCATACCAACCGAATCTCTTAACACCATCCATACAAGAAGGCTATATAAAAGGGGATCCCAAGACTTGATGACATTTCCCATCCTCATAATGTATTCCCTGAAGACAGGGGAAAACTTATTGTGTATGCTCCAACATAAAGGGAACTATGCCAAATCAAATTTTTACCATACTTAGGAAACACAGTCCACCTCTCCTCAAGGTATTAGTTTCACATTAATCATCTAGGTTAATCCAAATATCCATTGTCCTTATTCAATGCAATGTCATTGATTTCTTATTATCCCTTGTTTTACACAACGAGCATAGATCACGTGGGATTAGGAAATAAAAATGATCATGAAATCATCATTATTAACGACCAAAATGTTACAAAGGAAACTTCAGTGTGTTATCCCTAACATATAGGGAATATTGAAGAATATAATTCTCACCACATTCAGGATATGTAGGCCACCTTTCACCAGGTTCCATGTCTAATATCAATAATCTATTACAATATCAATTTCCATATACCTTATTAAAGGAAATAAAATTGATTATTTGTTATCCCATATTCATCACAATGAGCATGGATCATGTGTTATTTGGGAGAAGTGACGATCATATCATTTGTTCTATTCACTTATATAGTAGTATAAGACAACATCACTGTGTAAGTCCTATCATAATCTAGATTATAATGACTCAAATTCCTGTAATGTCCAGGAAATATATGATGCCTTCTCAAGGCCCGAGCTCTATATAGAGGACCCCATGGAATGTTCCAATACCCATGCACCATATTCATACACCATAAGGCAGTTAATATTTTATCCCTTGTTTCTCACACCGAGCATTGCTCACATGGTCTTAGGGGGACACAAGGAACATCTCATCAGACATCGTGAATGTCCATCAAATGGGGAAACCCCATATGTATGACCACATGGGTGGTATGTAATGCTCATACACTATATATAAGGGTATATACATCAGGTTAATTCCCATGTATGTGAATGAAATATGTGGGTTTTGATTCCTACAATAATAAGGATACGTAGGACACCACATAATCCCTCAATTCCATCATCAAAATGGCAATCGCCTCAAAACATGGCAGTACATTCAAAAATAGTTGTCCATATCGCAATAGTGTATAATCAGTCACCCATTACCAAAGGACAATGAAGAACCTCAGATACATATAGATGTATAACCTAATAAATCCAAGTATTTTTCATAATATAGAGAATTAATCAAATACCATTTATTAGGGTAAATGGTCTTGTATCGGTATGAGGAAGAGATTCGTGAACATATCATAAATCTATAAGAGAGTTAGAGGGTAAGAACCCCCCCCAAAGAATGCGATTAGCCCTACCTTATGATCATATCGACCAATTTGAGTCCCTTAGAGTTGTTGGGATAGAAATCCCAGATGGCCACTGGCCTATGGAAAGCAGGTCCATACCCACCTATGGATAATGGAAACATTAGGAATTTCTAGGGAAGATGAAATGAATGGATGTCCTAGTATGTACGACTAGATATGGCCATAAATTACCCTTCAATCTAATCATCAAGGGAAATACCATTCCATGTTCTCATCCAAACCCCAAAAATATGTTATCATTAACATTGGATTTTATAATATTATGTGTATGCAAGAAATTCCATGTTTTATAAAAAATTTATACACTTATAGCTCATGTGATTTCATTGTCTTATGATTCCTATCTTATGAACTACCAATTATTATTCCACATTCTCGTCCAAAACCCAAATAATTATTCAATGTTTATAATGAAACTAAAAAATTACACACCTCAATATTGTGTTTTTGTAATAAAATTAATATTAATCTAAATATATGTAATTTCCATATTTTGAAAATCTTGTATTGTTATAGTTTGTATCATACACAAAGAATAGTCAACTGTTGAAAACTACTTTGATAAAACCTTATAAATATCCCTAAGTATAAATCTATGTATAGGTTACAATACAATAATTTTAGTAATAATCATGAATAAATTAGGATTGAAACTGAAATGTTATATATTAGAGATAATTTATCATGATTATGTGTTTTTCATGGTATGATTAATGTTTCTTGGACTATTTTATTTGTTCTAGTATCTGGAAGGAACTTGAAGGAACCATTTTAATGATTAATTAAATGGGAAATGAAATGCTTTTCCCCCCATAAAACCAAATTTTATTGGATATTGAATGAAAATAAGTATCACTATACTCACACAAGAAATGAATATTTCTAGAATTCCAAATTATTAGATGAGGAAACAACATTGTTTTTATTCCTTGATAAGGAAATGTCTACCATTATTCAATTGGTATTCTAATCCACATTTTACTGAACAGTGGATTGATTCAATTGAAATGATATATTCCATCGATCACTGTAAAAAACATGAAAAGTAACACTTTTTATATATACTATTGGATGTGAATGTGATTAGTGGTGGGAACTTATTAAGAATACATGGGAATAAGAAGAAATTGAATCTACAGAATGGGAATAGTTTAAGGTGATATTTGTATATTGTTACTTCCCTAAAATTCTATAAAAAATATATAGAATTAATTACATGGGTCTAATAAAATGTATTATGAATATATTGGTTTCCTGTGAATATAATTTTACAAGACTAGTAGGGTATACATTTAAGTTAATAATCATCCTTGAAAGAAAAATTGATCAATTATTTTGTGTCCTAAAACCAAGTCTCTGAAAGGCCCATCATATAATAATCTTTTTTAGATATAAATATATAATTTGATGTGAACTAATGCATGAAATAAAAATTGGATATTTTCTATAATTTCCAAATATGTATATAAGAAAATGAATATCATGTCTCATGAAAAAATTATTGGTGGAATGAAATTTCAGGTATCTGTATGCCAGAAATGTTGGAAGAAACACTCTGGTGAATTCACGAAAGGAAGAAGAGGGTGTTAAAAGTGTGAAAAGGATGATTATAGGTAATATGTATGTCTACGTGATGGGAATAAGGTATATAATTATTTGATTAATTATATATATCTAAAAAATATACCACCTAAAATTCAATGTTTCAATTGAAAGGAGTTTGGGAACTATACTGACAAGTTTCCCAATCTTAGGGATAATATATATTGTAAGACACAAAAACATATTAGAAAAAAGACAAAGGGTACTTTTACACTATCGCAATGGATTAAGTGGAAAATTCTAATTATGAATTACAAATCCTAATATATTTAGTTGTTAATTTCATGATTGAATTTTTATGAATAAACCCATTTAATGTATTATTGTTTATCTATTAATGAAATTTCCTACGATTATATACATTGATTCGTGAATAATGAATTATAAAATTCTATTTTTGTAAGGATAAACCCAATATCACACAAAAAACATTAAAATAAAAGAACGTATATATGTAATGAATAGTTTTTTGTGTATTTAATATAGTTTTAAAGAATAGATTACAAAGGCCTTCAAATGTCTCGTATGAGACTAACAATATCTACATTATAATATATGGGGGATCAATACGCGTTAATTTTATGTAAATTTAGTGACCTTATTTATAATGTTTTGGAATTTAAACTTTTAGAAGGTTTATAAGGTTAACCATTTATGAAACAGTTTATGTTAAACTTCAGAAGAGGTTTTAGAGATTGAATTATTATCCATATGAGGATTTATGCCTGTTGGATAACATTTGATAACTGTTTTTATGTGATAAAGATATATCTAATGACCTATCTTTTTTACTTATGCATATTGTGATTTGATAGTACTTTTGGAGTGAAAAAATAAAAATTATTTCTTAGAATAAAGGTTGAGTTGGATATTGATCATGAAAGAACAAAGGGGAATGATATGTTAAAACCATATAAGTATATCTTCTCATGAAAATTATTCAACAATAGGGAAAATTATCTTGAAATAAATTTTTTTTCTTTTATCATTTTTTTTATGATATCAACGACCATTATTATGCCTCTTTCGGTTATAGAATTGTGATTGATATTTATCTCATAACCATATTCTCTATAATTCTCCATAAAAAATTGATAGTTAATATTCTTTCACATGTCCATGTTTTTACTTTCTGACAATATCCTCAAAATTGGAATTCTATTTTTTGGGAGATATTCCCCTTTTACGTTTCCTATTTTAAATAGAATTTTATATAGAATATTTTTATTATCCGAGTTTCCCACAAAATTATTTTGAAATATCATGATTTTATTTTTGCTATGAAATTTCAAATTACAAGGATGTGATTTCCTTTTTAAATTCTTGATCATACTGGAACGATAGATTATCAATTGGAATTCCCACTAAACCTCTAAATTTCATGATTAGATGCTCATATCTATTTTGAGTAAGTAAATACCAAATCCTAAACTTTTAAGAATCTCTGAGGTTGTTCAACTATATAAAAATCATTCTTATTATAGAAAACTGGTAGAAATCCTAGATCATAGAGATTATTGGATAAAAAATAATACAACTCACATTTTTAATGTTTTGTGAAGAAACCACAAATCCGATGATGATATGTGGGAACATAAGGTTATGATGTGGTAGAGTTATGCTCAATTTGTTAATTAAAGTGAAAAATTCTAAGAAAAAATTTCATTTTAAAGTGGGTAAAATGTAACACCCTGAGTTTTCTTGATCTTTTTTTTGAATAAATTAATTTTCTTTGATGTCTCTCATTACATGCCACACTGAAATATCATGTGTTATACCAAACACTGAGTTTATAAGAAACAAAAAATTAATTATTATAATTATTGAAATTATTCAATTGTAACATAGTCATTAAAATAGATGGTATTAATAGTATTAACAGAATTATTAAATTATAGTTTACCCATGTAAAACCCTTTTCAAATTAAAAGGAAATATTTTTCTAAAAAACTATTTAAATGTCCAAATATGTATTATAAAACAATAAATAAAAACATAAATCATCTTGGATTAAATTAGTGGAATATTTATTTAATATAATGATTAAAATACATTTATGTGTTTTCTAGACATGATAAATGAACCATTCCAATTTTATGCATAAATGATATTTGTTTTCTAAAAACCAGTTTTTCCGCCTTTTGAGAGAAAACATGTTTTAAATATAGTTTTTTTAATTTTTATAAATTATATTTGAAAAAAAATAATTCAATAAAATAAGAATATCAAAATTTTATTTGGTTGTTTTTTTGTTTATTTATGATATTTTTAATGTTTTAAGGAATAATGGAAAATAATTATTTTTAATAGAGACCTAATATTTCTTCTAAATAATTTATTCCCTAGAATTATAATTTTAATGGTTATAAATGATAATTAGATCAATTTTATACCATTTAATCCAATTTAGGTCATTGAAATCAATTTCACATTGAATATATATATAATAACATTTCAATCCTTTGAATTTTTCACATTGAAAACGTCATTTCTCACCCCATCTATGGGAATCCTTTTAAATTAATTTTAGAAATTTATGTATTTTGAATATTGAAAATTTAATTCTATATTTTTAATCATAGGTTCGAAATTTATTAAATGTGACCATTTTAGTTTTGTATAATATGAATAGTACCATTAATAAATTATGTTGCAATAGTAAGGGATAAATTAGGTAATTAAGAGTAAAAAATAATGTTATAAATATTAGAAAACTAACCTAAGATATGAAATCATGTTATTGGATAATGTTAAATTTATATGTAACACATAAGGTTAAATCTTTAATAATTTATATGAGATGTTTCCATCAAAATGACTTGGATGTTATTTAAATCCAAGAGAGTGATGAAATGTCACTCATACTTTTAATAAATATAATATCTTTAATAATGTGTTAAATAAAAGATATGTGTGACTATATATATTATTATAAAAGATAATTTTTTTATCTAGATCATGGTAATTTATTTTTAAATTTTAATGAATAAATTATTATAAAATAATGATGAATTAATTATTCAATTTATTAAAAAATCAATTAAATGGTTTTAGAAATATGAAAAAATATAATTTGACATAATTAATGTTATAAAATAATTTTTTTAGATGATTAAGGAATATTAGGAAGCATTATATGAATTGGGTTGGTGTTATATTTATTTATTTATTTTCCTAATGTCAATGTAATTAATAGTGTCAAAAATTGACACTGATTATATTCTATGAGAGTAATAATTTATTAAATTAGTTAAAAAAAATTATTATTATAAATAAGGACAAATGGGATAAATTATGGTTTAAAATTTCATAAATATACCATGTATGGTTCAATTTAAAAATTACATGTAAAATCTATCTAGTATATAAGATTGAAAATGTTGTTAACATAGTTAAAATTAAAATAGGTTAACCAAGGGCTAATCAATATGATAAGGTTTAAAATTACACTAAACCTAGTATAAAATATATTATTTTATGAGATTAATTTATTTTAATATCAGATAATAAATTTTTATTTTGTATGTATTTTTATTGATACATAATTTATTCTAAATGAACCATTTGAGAAATTCTAAGAGTACCCCTCCCCTCACTTATAATAGGGTATATATTATAATCTCTTATTCACACTTTAAAAAAATATTATTCTGAAAAATTTAAACATTACCCCCCAAATTCCATTATTTCATTCTATGAACCTTCCTTTGGATGGAAATCGAACCACGAACTCAGGTTTTGGTAATCAAAATGTGATACTCAAAGAATTGGTAACATTAAGAAATGAGAATTTTTGTTTTATTTATTACCCAAATGGATAAATTTACTTTCATTTCATGTTTATATTATAAAAACATAATTATAATTATAATTATTTATTTTTATGTTAAGTCTATTACTGAAAAATTCACATATCCGACAAATCAGATATTCAATAATTAGTTGTGTGTACGGCAGAATACCGCCTCCCAAACTAATATTGTTTGTCTTCCATTACCACTTTTTAGTGATATGAATAATGATGGATTTAAATTTTATATATGAATTAATTTTTTTATTTTATTTTATTATTAATCTGGATTATATATATCAAACATACCCCTATGATTTTTATTTTGAGGGAATATGAAAAAGACCTTCATGTGTAAGGCAGACTACAGCCTCACAAAACGATGTGACTCATTCATGATTTTTATGGACTATATTAATTATGTTTATAATTATCATATTTGATATATATAACATAATAATTATTCATGAATGATAATATATCATAATATTTTATTTCATTTAATAATAAAATAAAAGAAAAAATATTTTCATGTGTATGTACGACATACCTTCTCCATGAATGATGTATTTTATTTTCCAACTCTAAATTTTAAGAAGATCCATAAAAAGATAAATTATAAATACATATTAATTTTTTTTCATGGTCATAATAATGGGTATAAATAAATAATGACCTAATTAAGGGGACCAAAAATAACAGGTCAAAATTTATATGAAAAACAAAGAGGTTATTACCCATAATATCATATTATCATAGATTTTTTTAATAAGAGATCACTATAAAGTCATAAGTAATTCATATATGGTATTATATATAAGAATATGGTTCTATGATTTATTTATAATAAAGTTATATTTGTTATATTATAGGATTGAATGAATATGAAGGTAGTCAATATTTAAAGTAATGGATTTTTTTCTCACTTTTATTTCCTTGGGCCATATTCCATATACACTAATTGTTTCTTATATGTGTTGTATATACAAACCATGAATGTTTTTTATGTGTCTTATATGGATTAATAATTTATTTTCTTATCAATATAATTCTTATTCCTTTAGGAGGCATACAATTCTACTAATTACAATGTGTTATGGTTTTTTTCACAATCTCATTAATATTAGAGATTGTTTCCTTTTATGTCTCTATTGGGGAATATTTAAATTCCATTTCCATGTTTTTAAAAAATGTTTTTAGTTTTTGTAATATTATCTATTGAATATTTAAATTTATTTCTACTGTTGATATAATTTTTATGAAATAGTTTGAAATGAATATTTTTTCTCTAAGAAATGATCTTTGGGACTTTTCAACAAAAAATACGTGTGGGTTTTTTAAACTATACATCACGAATAGAATTTTATTCCATTATGAAACATTTGAAAATTTAATTTTCCTCTAAAATAATACAAGGATATTATCATAGAAAATAGTTTTCTTTATATGTGACTTGCTCTTTAAAAAAAGTTATTCATAAATGAAGGTATATTTTCCTCAAGAATTATTTCAAGTGATATTTAAAAAAATAATTATCCATAAAAGAAGTAATTATTTGATGTTACATATGATTTAATGGGGATATGAACCATTCTTTTGATGAAAGTTTCATGATTATGATGGTATGATATTTATGAAACCTATTTATTTTACATGAGTTATTTTATGAGGATGTGTTTATGAAAGTCATTTATTTTCATGGGTTCTGATATGGTGAATGATTTATGGTTCGGTGGAATATATATGTATTGTTTTCATTATGTTATGTGTGAGATCTATATCTCCCTCTAGTGAATTATGTAATGATAAATGATATATTATATTGTAGGGTGTATCAGACGACATACTAATCCCATAACAATAGGGTACACGATAAGTCATACTATGCCTGAAATAAGGGGATACATGGGAGGTCATACTAATCCTAAAACTAGAAGGTACAGAAGAGGTAATACCAAGCCTAAAGTAGGTACAAAAGTTATTATCCTAAGCCTAACATACCATGAATATCTCAGTGGGTATCATTAAAATATGATATTATATTCTTATGTGTGCCACAAATTCCATATATTATTTCCTTTTTATACTTTAGGTTATTTGATTATCTTTGGATTCATGGCTTATGAATACCAATATTTATTCCATGACTCATGTATGTGATCTTTGATATGTGGGGTATGATCTTGAATTGTTACGATCATGTTTTAATACCCTTATTCTAATGTTATGCTTACATATCATCCAAGTTTACCCTTAATGAGCATATGATCTCTCACTTTCTAATTTTTTTATTCATCAGAATAAAAATTATTATTTTATGTATGAGTAAAAAGGGGGAGGATCTTTAAGGTAGAGGTTGAAGGTCTTTCACCAAATTATAATAATGCATGCCATGATTCCAAAAAAACAATACCATTATGGTCACCATTCATTTGTTTTTATAATATATTCAATATTCATTTAAAAATATTTAATATCTATGTTTAAAAATCACTGGTTATTATTATAGTGAGGGATTTTTCTATCCAAAAGGGGAAAATTAAACAGAATAAGTATATTTAATTTTGATCATTAACTATCAATGATACTGATTTTTGGGGGACCAATAACTTGTGAGAAACCATCGATATGACTACAATTAGCTTCATAGATAGTATTTTTATTTCTATATTATTTTATATTATATAATAGTTTTATTTATATATTTATTTTTTAATTTCAATTCAAGTATGTTTCCTTTTTATTAATAATATCTTTTTTAGTTGTTCATTTTATTCTATCACTAATAGTCTGTGGTTGTCTCATGTATATTGAATACCTGCATATGAGTGTCTAGAATCATAATAGAAGGTGAGTATTTTTAAATTGGATGTGTCATCTATTCTTTACATTCATAAAATACTTTTCTTATTTTCTTATTAATTAGAATTACATTCTACTTGTACAATACCATATTTCTCAATCCTCTAGATAGAGTAAGGGTTAATAGTGGATGAAATACAATATGGAATAAGGTAGTAATAGATATAGGGAGAACAAATTAAATGTTCCTTTCTCTTTATGAAGATAAATTAATGATTTTAATCTTATTGGACAACTCCGACCAAGTGATATAAACAGATATGGGTAAAATTAGTTATTTCTAACGTAGTTGGACTAATTTCTATAATTAGTCTCATGATTTTTATTTGATTAATCATATAAGTAGAGTGTATATATTGTTAATAAAGGAAAAACCCTTTGACATTTATTCACCCCTCTATATTACCTTAATTGACATTAAATTCATTAAGCCACTAATAAAATTTTCTATAGTTTTTATTACGTTAGTTTCACATTGAATTCCATAGTAAAAATATTATAATTTTAATTTGATATTATAAAATTTATTCATAGTTTCCCAGGGGATTTACCCCATAATTTCACTACACAAAACATTTTGGGCCTATTATTGTTTTTGGAAAATATACATTTTGAAATATTTCTATACCGAGGGAATTAATGAAAATTCATTACATGTTAAGAGTAACTAAAAATATAAACTAAAGGCCCTGACTACCACTGACTGATATGTAGATATTCATGATCATAATACCTCTACTCACTCCTCCAATAATTATAAATATATATTACAGATGTACTTTTGTCATACATCACACTTAATCAGGAGGATTGATACTGCACTAAAGGTGTTGTCCTTATTCCCAATCATCCATTGTGATATGCATATAAGGGTGGGATTCTTATTCATTTTTTACCTCATGATGTATAGGATATGTGTTTTAGATTATCATTAAACTCAATAACATATGTACATAAATTACTCTTAAGGAATATAGTATTGGATTGTAACCATCATTGAATCATTCTAACTCATCATATTTTTATCTCCATCAAATCATATGAATATTATTTTACATAATTTAATTTTGGAAACACTCCATGAAATATGGTATCATTATATTCACACATATTCTTGTCAATAATTACCTCTGAAAGTAACATCCCGGCCCTCATGCATGGGCTCCAGAAGATGTGGAAGGACGTTACTAGGCCTTAGGTGACATGCCCAAGACATTAAAGGATATAATTAAATGATTTTTGCCTCATAACCAATGGGGACTGGTTTTCCTTTTAAAGATAAAACATCCAAACCAAATATACCCTAAAAAACAAAAACTATATATGATGCAAGATTAAATAATAAAACCTAACATAACCAAAATAATAACCATATCAGAGTACAAGAGAGAACAAAAATAAAAAATCCAGGAAACCCCATGACAACACAAAACCAAAGATGCCAATGAAGTCAAACAAGTAACTCCCAAAAATTTCTAAACTCCAACAACAAAATCCATTCCCCAATAACAATAATCATCACCAAATAACTGAGATTCAATTCTCTTAACAATGCCCTAATATATGGAATTTGTAAATACAGAATAGTTTTCAAGATGTCGGTGAGTCTAATATAGCTTTATTTCCTTGATGACTTCACAACTCATGAGATAGGGAATTTTTTTTAGAAAAATTATTTAAAATATATTAAAAAAATTAAAATAGTTTATGTAAATTCAAAAATAGTTTCCCTTGATGAGAATGAAAATAATTGTTTAAAACATTTATCAAAATTCAGTTGAAATAGAAATTCAATGATTCCACATATCCACACTTGCATACCATGGTGGTAGTTCCATACTCATGAGTGGTCTCTCATTGATATTCTATGACATAATAATGAAACCAATACTAGGAGACTCAATGTCACACTCCCCTTCTCTAGGGTAAAGTCTAATGTAAATGAACTAACACCAACCATGTCTACGAAAACCCATTCAAATCCGTTTCACTTAAAATATTTATTTATTTAAATAAATAAAATATATATTTTCTATGAATAAAAAAAACAAAAAATGAAATAATCATATTAATATTACCATCTAAGCGGCTTATCAAAAATATAACCCTATTTGATTAACTTCTCAAAACCATAAACAATGTGGTTTCCAATAGTAATAACTGAATGATATAACATTAAATTCAAGATAAACATTATTTTAGTCTGAGCGTTTATGTTATAAACAATTGGAATCGAGAGAGAATCCAAACACCTTTCCAACAATAGTAGAAACAAATAACAACACATAAAACATATTGAATTGATCACTAATAGTGTTCCCTAAATTATATCCAATAATAAATCATCATAAAAAACAAAAAAAACATATATCCTTCTATAAAAATGTATATATATGGCTTTAAGAGAGATAAAAGCATGAATCTAAGAATAATAGAGAAGAACGAAGACCTAATGTAAAATCTAGATCACCAAAATCCTTTAATTCATTTATGGATTTCTCCATGATTGAATGGAAACGTCTCTCAAACATTTGGAGAAAAAGGAAATCATTTTATAGGATAATTAGGGAAAAATAAGGCTTATAAGATCTAATTATAATTATATCCACAAATTTTAGAGGGATATTTATATATTGCACGATCTGAAAAACCATGTACCAACAAAAATGTTGTTTTTATCTCATCCAAACACCCCACTTGGTTGTCTCACATGGTTAGAAAAACTATATTCCAACCATTATTGGGATTGTATCTTATGTTATCCCTAGATTGGTTGAATCACATTTACAGACAAACCATGCACTAATGGTTATTTCCATTTATTTCAAGGTACAAGGTTTCTATTAGGAATCATTAGGATTTGGCCAAACTATACACCAATAATGTGCATACCTAGTGGCCATCATATTCCCTTGACAGTTTCTAGGTGGTGATATATAGTTATTACTAAACACGCTCAAACTGTGCACTTCATAAAAGCATCCAAAGACTGTCAATACACCTATGGACATCATGAAACATAACCTGATCATTAAATATAATAAAACTAAATAAATATGGTTTCATGTATCTGAAACTTATGGTGTTACACTGAATATTTATTCTTCATTATCTTAAAAAATTATAGCCAAAGGAATCTATATTATTCTTCTTTAAAACTCTTATAAAATCATTTTTCATTCAACCCATTTTCATATATATTTCTACATGCATAGGAATTTATGGAATAAAGAATTCCTTATGGAATGCTCCCATACTGTTGAAAGTTCATGATAAAAATAATATTTCCCTATTTTTCTTTTATGTTAAATTCATTGTTGGTCCATGACGTAGTTAGGTCTTATTCCTTATCCTAGTGTACATCATGATATTTTTTTAATGGTTTGATTATATGTAAATTCTCAAAACCACATTAGACTAGTGTCTCAACCCCATAAATCATCATAGTGTGTTCTTCTTATCCATTTTATAAAGTTTATCTTTTCTATTCATGAAATTCAATCATAATATAATCATAAATCTGTGATATTTGATATTTAAATTTTGTCATGACATCATTATAGATAACTTTTGGATCTATCTTATGAGGTATTATTATGATCCTCTCAATTTAATAATAATTAAATATTATAAAAGTGATAAAATTACTCATGTATCACTTATGTGGTCTAAAATATCATAAAAATCCTTCAAAAAAGTATTATATATTTTATATGGGTTTCCCTTAGTTCCATTTCTACTTTGGGTTCCATAATTATCTTACGAACACACATATATATCTTTTACAGATGTATAATGATTTTCTATAAGCTAATTTATCTTTTAGGGTAAAAAATATTACATATCATTAAAACACCAAAAGTCTTCTATATTTATGTTGGAATTAATTTCCATCGGAATATTATCTTATATACTAATGTAAGATTCATTCCACATCCACATTCAATTATACATTCCACAAAATATATTACGTATCATTCTAATTCTTTTGAGAATATGGAATTTTATTTCATGGATAATTTTTAGTGAACCCCATAGTATAAATTAATTATATAGGGAGTTCATAAATTCCATTTTCAATTTCATTAATTCATAGGAAACAAATATATATGACTCATTCATGACTATATCAATTTTCCAAAAAAATCCAACTATCAGTTTCTCTATTACATCATTGAATCCTTATTTGGAGTTCTATATCCACTCCAAATCATCTCAAAATAAATTAATGGAATTTTTAAAATAGAATAATATTTATGGACCATTTCAAAATCTTTTACAATTCACTGTTATCATATATAAATTATTCATTAATTGTTAAATATATTATCACTACCTCAATAACTGTAATTTCAAACTCAATGTTTTTTATCCCATAATCCGAGAATCATTTTTAACTAATAATAGCCTACACCATGGATAATTATCATGGGATATATTACCACTATTATATCTAGTTATTCTCACCTTATAAGCATCAAAATTTTTCATCAATCACAGCCATATCTCATGGACATTACAAATCATTTGTGGATAGTGATTCCATTATGCAATATCAATTCTCTCTGAACCTTTTAAAAACCATTTTAGATATAATAATATTCTAACTATTCTTCCATGAACCTAATTACAATGGGGTATTCAATTAGTATAAACCCATTCCCATTATCAAGGGAAAAACATTTCTCTTTTTCATTGGTCTCTTCATCATCACGAAACTTTATCATATATTGACATCTCATCTCACTAACATATTGAAAAAATAAGTATGACTCTTCTTTAACATCTTTTGGGGTTTATCAATGTTATTATGATACTAATAGTTATGTTTGAATCCATAACATTAAAAATGATATTTCATTTTTTTCATTTATATAATATATGTTGGATATGTTTAATTAATGTTTGAGTTTTATTCTAAATTATATAATATTTATTTTTAGTGTTGGGTGATTTTTCAACAAATGCAGTATTTCATCTTTTCAAATCATGAGTTAACATTTAAAGCTCGTTTGGAACTTTCTAAAATCCTCTAATAACATATGAAACAAATTTATTATTTATCCATGTTTTATATAACCCTGGTGACTATATGATGTGAATTTCATAGTAAATTACCAATGAGAGTCATGGGTTAAATAATTGGGTACTAAAACTGATACCCATTATAGTTTATTATGTTTTACTAAAATATGAATGTATATAAGATAGAATAATAGGGATTCATGGTGGTGAATTTGTAATACAGGGATAATAGATTCTATCCAATTATAGGAAACATTTTGTGTGTGATGGGCCTCTTCCCGGTGGAACCTATAAAAATCTATCTAATTCTTGTGTGGATCCACTATTTCTTCTAATATTAGTCCCCACTAGTTTTTCTTAATGATTATAATTAATATTCAATTTTAATGGTGTTGAAAATTAAATTGAATTATATTCAATTAAATTATATGAATTATTACTGTTTAGGTTTGTTCTGTTCTATTATTGGGTGTTTCTAATAAGGATTATTCTTTTTGTTTGATTTTCAAATGGTTATGATTTTATGGAAAATAATATTAATGTCATTTATCTTGATTTATTTACATTATTATGTGATAACATTATATTTTCTATACCATATCTATCATTTAGGTATTTTATGTTGTATTCTCTACCCTTATTTATAAATTGTTAGAGTTAGAATCTATAATGTTTCATTTTGTGTAGTTTTTATCGATTTCTACACTTATGAATTTTTATATCATTTTTATTTCATTTATTTTGGTTTATAATTTCATGTATTTAAAACAAGTTATTTTATGTTTTTTAAATAAATTTTTTAAATAAATATATTACAAATTCACTATAATACTTATAACATCACAGCCAGAATGATCACTCAAACGGTTGTTTGACTGGTGGGTAATGAGACATCAATCATGCCTCAATGTTTGATAGAGGCTTACAACTACCTAATAGTGTCTATAGATGTGAAAATGTTTAGATAATACCCTCATGATCAGAGTAAAATAGAGTTATACTAGATAAATAAACCACAAACAACATTAAAAGTAGTAATAAAAGAAATATTGAGCAGTAGAAGAATAACAAAAACATAATATACAATATGGCCATCACTAATATACTAAACATCATGCGTGTATGGATAATGATGCATAACTAAAATAGTATACATACAACATGCAATGAGATATAGTGAAATACATGTATAATACAAAAAAAAAACTCCATAGGTGGTCACTATGAGTATCCTGAGCTCTATCTCAGTCATGTGTTCCTAACTCCATGGTTCAAGAAAAATAGCACAAAAAAGGACCATGGTCTTATGAACATGAGATCTACTTGAGTACCCCATTTCAATGGAATCCTGCACATGGTGTTAGATATAAATCCCAGTAGGTGACCAGTCACATGGTTTACATCTAATGCCAATTTTTTGAATGTATAAATAATAATTGTGAAGGAAATATTAATAAAAAACTAATACTAAAACAAATGAAAATCATTCCACTCAGTTTCCTAAAAGACACCAAGCTACTCAACCTACTCCGGTTCATGGCTGGAATTAGTCTCTAATCAGTAACTATATATAAAAATATATATTAAAATATATAGTTTATTTATATATTCAATCCACCTATGTGAACCAAGTACATTCAGACATAAGTGAAAATATACATAGAACCCTAGTTCTTAGCAAGATGAGGGTGTAAATTATCAATCAATAATCTATATAAATGATCCTATAGTTATAAAAAAAGGTTACATGTCCTATATCTCATAATGAGTGTCATAATTTATGACCTTTACTCAATATATTGAGGGTTACATCATTCCACAACTCGAAACAGTGGTGAGTGTGCTGCCATGACAACACTAAAATAGGAACATGGTGCATTTTTCCCATCTCCCCAAGAATCAATGATGTGAGATGTCATTTTCAACACCCAATGTTAAGGAGTGTGATACCAACACAGTCAACGAAACCCTCACCACATTTCTCAATCATATATCAAGGTGTAACAATATTTATAATAAAATAAACATTAGGAAATACCTCTCATGCATTTAATTAATCAAGCCATTACAATCATGGCACAAAATTTCAATTTAATCATTCAAGAAAACATTTTCAAGAGGTGTGGTTGTGACACCCTCAAAAAACTTATTTCATTTAAAACATTTCAACCCATCCAAGAAATTCAATGCTTCATGAAAATTCCATTCAATTTAATATATCTCACCTAAGACATGATTATTTTGATATAGAAAGTGGTGTGGTCATATAACCAATTTCAATTCCATTTTGATTTAGACCATTTATTAAATTAAATAATTATAAGATATCATGAAAAAGATATTCAAATTAATAAATTAGTTTTCATTACACAAATCATGGAAATTCATATTACCAGTCTCGATGAGGCACATAGATGCCACTATAGTCCTAAGGGAAATATAACTACATGGAAATACCATTTGTATCATATGTGAAACATATAAAATGTTTTTTTAATTAATAACTTATAATAAAAGAAGGATAAATCATTTAAGAACATAAATGAGGCTATACACTAACATGGAACATATCATGAACTATTATAAAGGCACATGAAATATTAAAGTCACAAAACATGTACGAAGTGAATGAAAAATCCCCACATTGTAGTTTAGAAGATAGTTCTCCTCATCTGAGGGGTTTTATTATTAAAACATCAATCTATTTATCAATGAAATCCTATTATCATAATTAAGAATCAAATTCATGAGTCACAATTATATTTTAATAAATGAATCATTTTTGAAATAATACTAATAAAGAGACTCAACATATAGTTCATCATGGAATATAGGGGTGCCATTGTCTATTAGGCTATCACCAAAATGGGGTAAAACTATTATTCTCTGAACTGAACACTTATAAAGAATTCTGTGAATATATTCAATTAGTAAAGGTGAAAATAAAATTGGAACACCATAATGGGTGTCCATAAATGAGATAAACCATCTCTTAACCACTAATCAAGGATAAATGGGAGTAATATAAGCTGTGAATACTAATTTAAAATGAAGAAATCAATTTTAAGGAAAAGTGTTGAAATGACCACTGTGAAGTGAAATGGTTCTATTTACTGAACAATGTAAACCTGAGTAATAAGATTTAATCCACCTACCTCATGCACAAAAAATTCTACTCATTCAATATTTATGATCATATTCAGTCTATCATGGAAGAAATAAAAAAAATTGACAATTTCCAAGAAAATAGTGAAAATGATCTTGCACCTCGATAAAATATTTAGAGGGAATTAAATTTTAAAATATTCAATATGAAATGGGAGATTACTAATGGGGGTCTATATAGACCAAATTTTTTTTATTCAGACTTCAAAAGGATGAGATATATTGAAACATATGTAAGGATTGTATGAGACCCATCGAGAAAGTGGAGATATATACACTAGTTGTAGGAAGAAGAAAGAAAATTAAAAGAATGATTTACAAAATATGAAATGAAAACTTTTAATTTCAACATCAAACATGGTCCACTTGTCTTGGTCACTTAGTTTTGAAAAATCATACACCAACTATGTGGTTCCCACTACCTAGGAAACTTACATCGCACCGTTGTTACACACATTTTCATTATCCATTTGCCAATTGTGTGACGAATAGTGTAGTGACACTTCTTAATTGGTACTAATTATGGTACATAGGTTAACAGTTTTAGTAAAACATGAAAATATTGTGCCACACCTGCAGCATCTTTGATTCAGGATGCACGATTCTAGCTAGGGTCCGCATGGTTTCACACTGACTATACACTCTATTCAGACCACCAATCATGGTATTTTTGTGGTCTCGTGCACCCAAAACATGACAGAGTACTCGATAAACTCTCAATACATTACCCTATTATAAAAAAACATTTTGATGTGTTCTAACTCCTAGAATTATGTTATGTAACTTGGTATATTGAATTTCCCACCCACTAAATTCAAAAATTTAAATTCTATAAGAATTATACCTCTTCTTAAAACATGGGTCGTTACAAACTCCCCACAATAGAACATCTCATCACTGAGAATACTTGGACTTCATTGAAAACATCAACCTACCTACTGGTGTCATGATGAATAATTAAAATAGTTGTGTTATGTTATCATATTCCCAATGCACCTTAATGCACTAGAAAAGAATATCGAACTGAATCATTGAAAACCTAATCCAATGCTCATTTATAGAATTCAGAGTTTAAACAATTATTTTCCAAACATGTTTATCTAGAGACATGATAATTTCATCATCACTTCAAAAAACATTCTAGTGCTTCTCTCCATCACAATTTTTTACATATAATAGTAAATTTTGAACCATAGTACCTCCGCCATTGAAATTTTCTATAAGGAAATCCCTTAGATATTCTATAAATTCTCTATGAAAGATTCCATTAACTAAGTGAACCCAATTAATTCCAAGTTAATATTCAGTAACTCATCGTAAAAAAATTTCTGAATCTCAGTCAACCTATCATAAAGATGCCACACATGCATTCCATAAAATAAAAGCCTACACACACCACACATTCATCAACCCAATGGAGTTCTTTAAAATGGGTTCCATTAGACCATAAAAATAGAACAAGAGGGATAAAAAGTCTATAAACCTCCTTATGTCCATCCTATAAACACTCAGCATTGAAGTTCAACATATTATCAACAGAACTATGATTCCTTATTACAAGGAATCTTACATTTTCCATGAGCGCATTCAAAGAATCACATACATGACTCCTAGTGATGTTTCAAGATCAAACCATTGTCTATAAAATTAAACTATCATAGCTCAGTACGAATGAGAGTGTAGCCTAGATCCAGCCCCTAGAATCACCACCCTTAACAAATCACATCTAAGACTGAAAAAATATAGGATAACCTCAGATTCATTAAATAAGTGTCCACAGAACTAACCAATTATAGTCCATACTCCATGCTTACAAGTTAGATGTTGGAAAAAATAAAATTTTCATTAATTATAACATTTAATGAGCCCGAAGAAGCATCCATCGGTCGATCACTTTAAAGGGAGGGAAAACGTGTTCAATTGGCCATCCAAGGGGTTCCTACATAGGAAACCATGCATCAATCATGGATAACCATGTCTCAATAAGAATCATGTTCCCATTACACAGCTCTAATAGAGATCATTTATCAAGCCTAAGATATTTTAAAACATTGTCCTAATGTATGAATGATGATCTCATATTGCATCTAGGAAGGTGTCAAGATAGGGACATCATCATCACTAAGAAAAATACCCTAATATGGTGTCAAAGAGGGACCCCAAGAAGAGAAGATAGAAAACTACTAGTTTCATTATTGAGAGAAGTTTAGCTTCACCCACTGTTGTATATTCATTAACCAATCACAATTCTTTACCACTTGAGGTATCTCGTGACCGCTAAGGATTTACCACCATAGTCATCCATGACCAAAGTTGTTTCTCAAGGGTTACATATATATCCAAACATATAAATATCATGTTAAAAAGAAATTAACATCATATAAAAGACTCACAAGCCTTTTATTAATACAAAAACAACAATGACCATTTTAAAATAGTTTTACTTGGTTGTATCCCTTCTACCTGGAAATACACTCTTTCACAAAAACTAAAACGAAACACCCCACCATAGGAGTGTCACAGTCATCAAACATTGAGAATGACAAGACACTCAAAACAATTCTAGATAAAAATACATTAAATATATGTCTGTCACTCCTCTGAGATCTGATGACTTTCATTTGAGAATTTGAAAAAAAAAACCAAACTCGTAGGAATGTCAAAACAAAAATTTTTATGAAAACTCCATCTCAAGGATATAGATTAATCGATTCCATTAATACCCAGGACACTATACTATGGATACGACCCAAGACCATACTCAACTTCCCAAGACACAAAAATTTCACTAAACTCACCCAATTTGTTACAAAATTTAGATACTCAATGGGTATCACATATATTAATTCCCACTACCCCGAGGATTATCTGAAAAATGGAACACCTTGAATAATATCCATAGGATGTATTCCAATCGTATTCATGTATCAAAGTGATTCTGTAGAAAACTGGATCAAAATTGTATTATCCAAAATTACTATAAAATAGAATGATGGTCTCTAGATTCTCCCATGGGAATTGAAATAGGGTCACGATAACTACTAATAATCCAACCATGTCATCTTCATATATAACCAACTGAAAAATAAGAATTCCTCGATTATCATGCCCGTATCAAGGTCATTGATACTGTGACCACCCTTCCAAACTAAAAATTCATTTAAAAGATAATATTAATACTAGGTAAATTGATACACTAATGTCACATAAAGGAAGAAAAATCATGTCAAATAGCAAGGTATTTAAGTATTAGTCTATTACCTACCACAATATACCCCCTTAAAAAGAATATGTTTTGACCATATCATTAGGTCACACCAAATGGGAAGTCACTATACTCAAAAGTATATCATTTATGCCATTTCTAAAAAGGAGAATAAATATGAAAAACATGAATGGTTCTATTCAAATGAAACTCTAAGATACTATGAAACTACCCTTACATAGGGTTTTGAACAAAGGAAACCACAACAACAACCATTTCTAAATCCATTACATTGATTAACATTAAATTATTCGACAATTAAATGATTTAAAATATGACATCATGTATTAATTAAAAAATGAATCACATGGTACCTGATTTAATAGATGCATCAATGAAAATATCGAAAACATTATTTTTCATACCTTACTATTACTTTATTTTAATGATAAAAAACATAAATTCATTACACATCAAATATCGAAAAATTTAATGTCTTGGGAAAATAAGGATGATACACAACATTTTCAAAATAAAACATAAACATTTATTTAATTACTTATTCTCTAGATTCTTATTGTCCCTTGAATTATCAATAGTATAAGTAGTCACCTAAAGATATATATCAAAATGGTTTGATCCAAAATCACAATAAGTGGATAGATAATAAAATGAAACAATATAACAAGGGGTGATTATAATAATTATCATCATAACATAGGGATATGATTATAATCATGAGAGGAATCATTAAGATAAATCTTAGAATGTGTAAACTAATAAAAATGAAACATCATGACTTAGTTGTCAACTACCAAAAATAGTTTTGAAAAAATATAACATCATGTTAACACATATATCACTTTACTCATTAGGTTATTCACATTACCCAATGCATTGGAGAACAATATAGTTTCAGGCACATCTACCACATAATAACATTTACATTATCATACATGCCACATAGAAAATATATAAATAATGGTAATAAAATAAATAATTAAAAGTAATGGGTTCCATTTCATAAATCATACATTAAAAATCATTGTTATCCAAATTAAATTAGGGAATAATATTCTTGATATAAGAATCATTAACTTTTAGTGAATAAGAAGCAATCTCGAGAAGTGTTTTTTTGAAAGAATAGTTTTTTATGGAAAACATTGTTTTTGTAATAAAATCTCATGGAAAACATGTATATACAAAATATGATATATAATTATTGTGAAATTATTTTTAAGGAAAAACCATAATAAAAATAGAGTGAAAGAGGGAAAACCCAAAGAAATTACGCTGGGTTCAAGAATTCCACTTACCTTGTGTCCATGCACTTTCTTCATCGTAATATACTATATAACATCACTAGATTAATTAATTAACAATTAAATAACCCTTTATACATTAATATGACTTGTGATGTTTTTATTCAATTTATTTATGGTATTTCCAATGACTTATAGTGTTTAATTTCATCATTCAGGATTGTTCATTTTCATAGTTTTCATGATCGGTTCGTTTGTGTACATGAATTGAAGTTCCTTTAAAATTAGGATAAACATAAAAAATTGTTATTATATGTTATTTATTATAAACCATAATCATAAATTATCTTTTCAAGTATTTGGTTATATACCATTGGTATGATTCATTAGATAAAAGTTAATGGTGATTGTTTTAGTTTAATTTTGGCTATTTTCGATAATAATGAACTTGTTTTTTTAAACTATAGTATGATTAACTTAATGGTTTTATTGACCACCTTAGAGGTGTTGAAGGAAAATTCAAGTGTATCAAACATGATTTCTGAAAATTGATACATCACAGATGAAGATTTAATTTTTAGAATAAAAGAGAGGTGGAGATTTTTAATGATTGATATTACATTATTGTGATATAATTATAGTATATTTAAGATATTTTAGTTTATCCTACCCTTAAGTTTATGAGACATGAGGAGGGGATAAGAAAAGAAAATGAAAAAAATGAAATTAATTTAAAATGGAAGAACATTTTCCTATTTAATCTCTCATCCTTGAGAACCCTTTTAAAGAAGTGATTTGTTATTTTATTGAGACCAAGATCTCTTATAAGTGTTGGAGGGACTACAAAAAAGGATTGGAAATAATTTTGACTATTATTGAATCATAAGAAGTGTTAGTAGAAGAGAGTGTGAGGGGTTGTATTTATAGTGTAAGGGAGGGGTGTTTTCTCAATATTTTAATCATTAGATTACTATTTCTCGACACGAGAAGAAGTAGTGATGAATCATGTGACTAAAAATAGTAATAAGGGAATTTAAGTTCAACATAATGGACATTTACATTATCCATGACATAATTATGATGAAAAAAGTAAATTTATTTATCATATTTCATAATTTATTAAAATTCACTATTCATGAAAAAATTAATTATTTTAGAAATGTCCCAAAAATTTCACCCACCCCATTTATGGAAATGTTTAATTCTAAATGAAATCCATTTTATTTAAATAATTTTATAATTAAGTGAAATTTTATTTTTAAATAAAATAATTTTTTACTTGGAAATACAGATTAAAAATTAAAAACTGTTTTTATAATACTTTCCAAAATTATATGAGGTCTCAAAAAATTATCCTAAAATTATAGGACCAAAATTATTAATTCAGGAATACATTTCAGGAAAATAAACTTTAAATTTTTATTAATTTTATATTTTAAATAAATATTTATTACTCTTAAAATAACAAAAATTAATTATTAATTTTGAAACATTCACTCTCATTTATAAACTGCCTAAAATTTATTTATTCTTTGATGGGTGAGGTTACTATTAATTGGATATTTTACTATTCATAATCGTTATATTACAATTCATATGGGTAACATTACAATTTTTAAGGGTAAATTACTATTAAAAAAAGTTATGTTTTCCCTATGAAACTCCAAATATATTATTTATCACAACCGTGTATGTTAGATTTTTAAAATTCATTACACAGAAGTGGAAAAATTATGTTTAATGGCTAGGCGATGAAAGTCACATAGTATTTAGTAGTTCATTTAAGCATGATTTGGTGTTTTGTTTCTAAATGGGATTTTATGTGACATAATTATAAGAAGGGAATTCCCATTGAAAAAACATTGGGTCATTACATTCTTTCCCCTTATGAAATATCACCAATTAAAATTTGTTTTTCATTCTTATATAAAAACATGTGTGTGTGCTTCTCCTTCAATGATTCCTCTGGTTCCCATGTTTCCTCTTCGTACTTATGGTTCTTCCATAGTACAAAGACCAGGTGAGTATTCATATTCCATTTAACATTATCTCTACAATCCATGATATTAAATGGATAATCCTCTTAAGAAAGATCATTATCCCAGTATACCACCTCTAAAGACAATACTTGTGAAGGATCTGGTATGTAATTTCTTAATAGAGATATGTGGAATACATCCTATACGTTATATATAGTAGGTGAAAGTGCTATAAGAAATTCTACATCTATGACACGATTAAGAATATAGAAGGGGATAATCAGATACAATAGACTGTGGTACTCCTTGCAGGGTTACCACCCCTTTGATATGTATTCATTCACATTGATCCAATGAGAAGTCCTCTCAAATTTCAATAATATGAGTTTCCTTTTAATGAAGATCCACAATGACCCATATAGTATTGTTTCATCTTGATGTCATTTGATGTCTGGTGAAAACGTCCATGGTAATGTTATGCCACTTCCATGTTGGAATTGGCCTTGGTTTCATCATCCCCTTAGAATATTGTCTTTTAGCATTCAGATGTATAAATACCAGGAACTTTGATGTATATTGAAAAATATACTTGTTCTTATTGTCCAAAAAAGTTTTTTATTAGAGATCTCGATACATATTTTTTTTCTTGGGTGAATATAGAAGGTTTAGCTATGTGCATCATTCAAAATATCCTTCTTTATACCTATATAAAATATTACACATAATCATGACCTAAATCTTTAAACTCAATCAACATCAGTCATAAACATAGATGATTTACCATTTCTAATATCATCCATCATTTTTTGGAATTTCCACATATTTTCTATGACAATACTTCATTTTATATACAAGGGATTGATGAGAAATAATTTGAGAAAAGTTTTGATATTGTTTCTACCTTAATGATTCATATGTCTATCCTTTTAAAATATAAGAAGATTGGATCCATCTAAATTCTCATAATTGATAATGATACATGATCCATTCTACTTAGAAAATATGTTACCATATTTTACTTACCTGGATGGTCGTGGATGGGATACTCATAATCCTGGATGAGTTGTAACCATATTCTCTAGAGAATATTAATCTCAATCTGTGTGAATATGTATTTGAGACTCTTGTGATCAGTATTTATCTGACACTTCACCCACATAGAGATAATGCTTCTATATTTTCAATTAAAATATCACAGTTTCTTACTCTAGATCCTGAGTTGAGTAGTTATGCTCATTTATCATTGACTGTTACATTGTGTTGGCTATTACATTATCATTTTTCATGAGTAAACTACCCAAGAATTTCTTGTTAGAATCATTTTATATCACAAAACATTCTCCACTTTTCATTAATGTGATTATAGCTATAGTTATCATCCGTCTCTTTATCTCCTTGATGTTTTCCTCACATTCTGTCTTCCATACTCACTTCACCCCTTTCATTGTTAACATAGTTATCGAGATTTACAATCATGATATATTTCTCAAAAAATGTAGATAGTACCCAGATGACATAAGAAAATGGTGTATTTTCGTGACACTAGAGGTTTTATGCGAGTCATCAATCACCATTTGTTTTACGAATCAACTGAAATTTATACAGTATGGATCATATGTGAAAATAATGTTACTTTCTGCAACCAAGAGTCAAACTTGCTAAACATAGTGTGCAACTTTTACTTCATCAATTTCACCATCACAAGTCTTATATGCTATTCATGTACCTCCTAACTCTTGGTGTAAATGATAATATCATTGATAAACACTACCAAATTTTTTTTGAGCTAAGGCGTAAAGGCTCTATTCATAAAATCCAAGATTATTTTATGGGAATTAGTAATTATGAAGGGAATCACCAAAAATATGTAGCACCCATACCTTGTAAAAATGGAATTATTCTGAATATCTTCATTCATGACATTTAGTTAATGATATCTAGAATGAAGATGCACCTTTGAAACATATCAAGCTCCACTCAACCGTCAAAAACAAGACTCTAATCCAAGAATGCGGTTACTTGTTATTTTATTGTGATTTTGTTGAGTTCCCGATAATTGATACACAACTGCATCGACCCATCTTTATTCTTGACAAAGAGAAATAATGTACCCCAAGGTGATGCTCTAGGGAAAATGAACCCTTTATCCAAATTCTCTTGTAGTTTCTTCTTTAACACCTCTATTTTGATAGGATCTATCCTCTATGAAAATGTTTAGATAGGTGTAGCTCCAGGTATGAGTTCTATTGAGAAACTTACCTCACGACCCAAGTATATTATGGTTAACTCATTGGGAGGAATACATAATTGTATTCCATCATAGTGGACATTTACCCAATGTTGATAGCTTCAATTTACTCTACCATTTGAGAGAGGTATACTTCTTCACAAGGAATCAACACCAACACCATTGAAGTATTTTTCAATGAAGATTCACGATCCTCATTGAATTTTTAGTGGAGAAAGGAATAGTTCATAATATGAAAGGAAATTATTTTTCCTGATATTTTATTTGTGCTCTAAATAAATAGAACCAATATATCCCAAGTATAGCATAAAATTACACCAAGGGATGTATCGTGAGATTTTCTAGATGAATCTTCACACACACGCAAATAACAGAAGAATCCAACACTTGGTTTTAAATGATTCCACCACTTGGTGTTTTAAGATATAACTCTACTTCAAGGTTTCAGGTCATTGAATTAATAGTTCTATAAAAATTCTAAGATACAATGGAATGTATAGAACTATAATTAAATAATAGTTTTTCCATTCTGAAGTAAATTATAAGGGTAATTGGTATGAATTAATTGTCTTGCTCCACTCCTGCATTAGTGATGGCATAATAATTTCCTTTCTCGATAGGTTTTAGTGGTTAATGATTCTTATTACCCTTGTGGACACTAGTTTTAGTGTATTGGATTGCATAGTTCCATTTCTCGCTACAGTTGTATGATTAGATTATGAGCGATTCTCTCCTTTCCTCCACCAAATTATCCTTCTTTATGATGTATTTTTTACATTCATGAGCATGGTGTAATTTTCTACCACACATGAAGCATTCCCCCATCCCATTTAGGCAGTTTCCATGATTATTATTCCCTACTTTTTGACAGGTGAGTGGTTAGGATTTATTTCCACCATTCTCATGAGATCCTTCAGCATGAAACTCCATCTTTCATTTCATATCACCATAGCCATGGAAATTTTTTCCAAAATCCATATACAGTTTGATAGAACATCTAATGACTTCTTCATAACTCGCAAAGTCTCAAATTACAAGAGACTTTCAATGGTGTTTTCTTAAATGAGTAAATAATATATCAATTTTATATCATTGTGGATAACAAAACTAGAATCATACCTTGAAATCCTTGATAAATTTCCTTCGTAGGTGGTGAAATATTATTCTTCCTTTCTATTCAGCTGTAATTATTCTCTCTTAATATTTATATTAATATTTTGAGGGAAATGATTATTATGAAACATTATCATATGTTTTCTCCACTCCACCTCTTCAAAATTTTTCCTCAATTTGTTGTTCCTAATCAATGAAAACCAATGGCCTGCCTCTCCGTATAGATGATAAATATATATGTTTAATGCCTCCATTTTATAAAAATAATGCACATAAATTATCTTCTCTATTGAGTAGAAACATTATTCGAAAACTATTATATCATAAGATCCACTGAGTTTCGGTGATCATTTTCACATAAAACACAAGATATCTAGTTGATCCCATTATTCTGGTTTTTTTCATAACATAAGGTAGCTGGTTAATAACTTCTATGATATTATTAAATACACCTCCCAAAGCATAATGGAATTCATTCGTGTAATCACTGCATCTTCCCTCACATGGGATTCTTGCTTGGTTTCTTCTAGTTCCCACAATTTTCTAAAATAGAAAATGTTATAAAAATACATAAGTCAACAAGTCATGAATAGATAATTTATTCCGTTGTGAAATTCTATCCAATGAAATATACTGTCATATCCTTATTTTTGTCAATTAATATAAGTTTCTTAATTATACTTAATCTCATTCTATGTGATTCACTATGGTTCTATAACATTGACTCCCAAATTAACTAAACCATCCTATGATTCCAACTATAGAGACCCTGCTTTTTATTACATCATTATAATGATAAACAAAAAAATGCATTACACATTAAGGATCCCAAAGTTTAGTGTCTTGGGAAAAATATAAGTATACACAACTTTTAAAAAACGAAACATAATCATTTATTAATTCTTTCTTCTCTAGCTTCTTATAGACCTTGAATTATCCTTAGTAAAAGTAGTCAAATGAGGATATACATAAAAATGGGGTGAGCTAAAATCCCAGTAAATGGATAGATAATTATATCAAACAATATAACATGGAGTTAGCATAATAATTATTATCATAACATAGGTATATGATCATAATCTTGAGAGGAAGAATTACGACAAGACTTCGAATGTGAAAATTAATAAAAATGAAACATCATGTATTAGTGGTCAAATAACACACATAGTTTTGAACAAATATAGCATCATTATCATGCATATTTTAGTTTACTCATGATTATATCCACATTACCCAATGCATTGGAGTGCTATATCATTCGGGTTCCACCCATCGCATAATAACATTTACGTTATCATACATGCCACATTGAACATATATTAATTTTGGAAATGAAGAAACCCATAAAAAAGAATGGGGTTCATTACATAAATAATAAATTAACAATATTTTGGTTCTCAATTTAATGAGTGAATAACATACTTGATATAATAATCATCATCATTGAGTGAATAAGAAACAATATCCAGAAATGTTTTTTTTGAAAGAAGAGTTATTTTGGAAAACATTATTTTTTTCATAAAAAATAATGGAAAACATTTATATCCCATAAAAGATAATATAATTGTTATTAAATTATTTTTAAAGAATAACAATAATTAAAATAGAGTGAAAGAGGTAAATCCCAAAGAATTAAAGTTGGGTGTGAGAATTCCCCTTACCATGTATCTGAATGATTTTTTTTTCACATTAATGTCTCGTATAATCACATTATATTCATGAAATAAAACATAAATAAGATTATAAACATTAATATGAATTATTATGGTTTTATTTAGTTTATTTATGGGCTTTACTATTAGTTATAGAGTTAAATTTCAGCATTCAGGATTGTTCGCTTTCATAGTTTTCCTGATCTGTTTGATTGTGTACATGAATGATAATTCATTTAAAATGAGGATGAACATACAAAATTATTATTAAATTTTTTTAATGATAATATAGATTCTTAAATTGTATTTAAAATAATTTTTTTATATAACATGATGATGAATCATTATATAAATGATAATGATGATCGTATTAGGTAAATGTTGGCGGTTTTTCGATCACAACAAATTTGTTTTGTTTCATCATTTAGTATTATGTACATAATTTATATACAAAACATCAAAGGGGTCACAAAACACAAAATAATATATTTTTTACCAATTAATAGTTTTAGTGACAACCATTAATGCATTGAATAAAAATGGATGTGCATCACCCACGATGTTGGTATATTGACACATCAAGGGGACAATTTGAATTTTATAAAAAAAGAGGGATGGAGGATTTTAATTATTTTTATTAAATTATCATGGTATAATTAAATTATATTTATGTTAAAAGAGTTTACCCTTCCCTTCAGATGACTTTCATTGAGGTGGGGATAAGAAAAGGAAATGAAAATAAAAGAAAAAGGAAGAACATTTTACGTCTTAAATATATCCTACTTGAGAACCTACTTATGGAAGTGTTTTTTGGAATTTTAATGATACCAATATCTCATAGAAATGGGGTAGGAAATAAGAAAGTGTTTTGGGAAGAATTTGGGCAAGACAAAAATCCTGAGAGGTGTGAGGATAAGTGGGTGCGAGGGGTGGTATTTATAGTTGAGGGGATGAGTGTTTTTTTAATATTTTAATTTTCAGATTATTATTAATCACAAATACCATAAATAGTGATTATTATTGGGACTAAAAGTAGTAATAAGTTCATGTGAGTTTGAAACAATGGCCATTTATATCATCCATGTCTCAACCATGATGCATAAATTCATTTATTTAGCATATTTCATAATTTCTCAAATTTCATATTCACCAAAAAATTATCTAATTATGAAAAATATAAAAATTTCTCCATAGCCATTTTTTTGATGTGTATAATTAAAAAGGGACTCAATTTTATCAAAGTATTTTTCTAGATATGTGAAATTTATTTTTAAATAAAATCAATATTTACATGAAAAATACAGATTTTATATTTATAAATGATTTTATAATACTTTTGAAAAATAAATGAGGTCCCATTAAATTATCCTAAAATAATAAGAACGCAATATATTTATTTTGGAATAAATTTTATAATATTTAATTTTATTAATTTGATAATTTAAAATTGTAATTAAATATTTTTTACTAATAAAAAAACAATCACTTAATTGTTAGTTAATAAAAATTCTCTCTCATTTATAAGGTTCCTATATTTTATTTTTACATTAATGGGTGTGGTCACTAATCAAATGGATAGTTTAATATTCATAAAATTCATATTAATATTCATAAGGGTAACATTACTATTCATTAGGGTATATTAATATTCACCAAATAATATGTTTGTCCCACCAGACTCCAAATATCTTTCTGATCGCAATTGTGTATGTCAAATTTTAGAGATTCAAAACAAATATGTGGAAATATTATGTTAAACAGGTAGGCCATAAAATTCTCATAGTATTTAGTATTTCATTTATGCATGATGTGGAATTATATTTCCTAAACTGATTTTATGTGAAATAATTATAAGAAGGGAATTTCCATTGATAAAACTGTGGGTTGTTACGAAAAAACAGAAGGTATTATCAAAATTCCTATTTAAACATTAAACATTTATTTAAATCCATTATTCATTAGGAAATTTATCATAAATTCATTTTTAGGAATAAAAAATAATCTGACATATGAAGATCCAATTAGGATATCCCTGGATCATTAAAATACAACCAAATTCTAGTTGTTTATTTATGATATTTTCAAAACAAATGTAGCTAGAAATATTGTAATAATGAATCCCAAAAAAACCTATGCGAGTCTATTTTTTCATGTTATATGTTAACAACATGATATCTATTCTCATTTGATAGAGTCAGTAACAATTAAAAAGGAAACTAATTTATTTTTCTATCAAACTTCAACAGACAAATTTTAAACTTATATCCATTTCAAAATATATGATGGTAAAGTTCAATGGTTCTCTTATTTGAGTTTCTATCCATCAATCCATAAATTTCCCATACATTTTCTATGTTTCACATTCACTCTCATTAATTGAAATCATTATTTTTCTTAATATTAAATTCCACAACTTTTACATTTTAATAATGGTCTCTAAATATGTATAACACTTAAAAGATGATTCAAGTATATAAATTACCTTTTAAAAATTATAAAATTTCCATACAACTCACAACTAAAAACATATTACCATTTAATTGAAAACAAATATAATTATCCCATGGAACCAATTATACATTAAATATGAAACAAGGACAGTTTTCATTAATAATAACCACTAAGAATCATTCTAAATAAGAAAAAATTGATACATAGGGTATAAATTATAAATAATCAGTCATCATTGAATATAATCACCAAAGGATTTCATATATGAAAGCATGGTAAAGAAAATAAAATCATGGAATAAATGTCAAAGCACAAATTTAAAATCCTGAAGAAAACAATAAATGTATCTATATTTCATGGAATATATATGACATGTTAATTTTCTATGTTCCTATAATGATACATGTAATGCATAATCCAGAGAATATATTGACAATGTGAAAACACCATAAATTACAGAAATCAATAAGTTGTGGATTGACCTCCAATCACTCAAGGTGAAATCACAATCAACTATAACAAAAATCAGCATGAACAATAATCCCAGAAATTACCACATAAATGTTTCCCTGTAGGTAGGGTTATTAGTCTCAGACATGACAATTTACCAATCAACAACACAGTACAATTCCCTGTCTACTAATCCAAAATATTTAAAAAAGTAAATAAAGGCTCTGATACCACTCTGTAACATTTCAGGTTCTGTTCTAGTGGCCATTTATGCCAGGATGTTACTAGAATCTTATAAAATAAGTCTTTTTATTTATATGTCACTGAAACTATTTAAAAATGGATTTACAGACACACTATTTTTTTAATATAAATGTGTTGGGTTATGATTCAAAGGATTCAAGGAAGAATTACTTGTATTTTTTTAATTTAATAATAATAATATTGCCTTTATAAATTTGATTAAGAAATATAATTAATGGAATTTATTACAAAAAACTATATATAAATTTTTATTGGTGGATAACTGAATGGTAATTACCCACACCTTATGTATACACATTACTGAGTGTCTGAAATTATATAAATTTATATAAGATAATATAAAAATATATACTTCATTGATGATTCTCCTAGGTTAATCATAGATTTGGTGTATGTCATGATGGTCAGATAGTCCCATAGTTCACGAGGTGATCATTGACTGGGCGTTTCAGGGTCTTTCAAAAGTCTCCTATTTTTGTTGTAGTTTATGATTTTGGTCTCTCCATATAATGACCCTAATTGATCTTTTAATGGTATTTTCTATCATTATGTTTTTATTTTTATAATTAAAATGATATTGGATGTCTAAATTCTATTGTTTACATATTTGTATCTCTATATTTAAATAGTTTTTTTTCAAATGCATGTATGTTTAATGTATGGGTTCACCATGATGGAATATATGTAATATAATATTTTCTATTAAAATATATATAATGGTTTAAATCATCCCCAGTTGATTTTATTTTATTTCATGGTTCATATCATTATACTGGGGTGACTAATAATGTACCTCAGTTATTTTTGTGAGTGAGCTAGCATGTTGCAGTAGGTTTACCTGGGTTGTTTTATTAAAAAATTGCATTAGTTCCCAATTTTTATTTGATATATTTTGGTAGTTATGATATAAGATAAATAGAACATATAATTTAAGATATGGGTACGTTCCAAATAAACACCTTTCATGATGAAACATTAGTTGAAATGGGTATTCTTGATTTGGGACATGAATAAGAGTTTTGTTTATGATTATTTTTCATATATTAAAATCATAATTGATGTTATTTCAATAAAAATTGATATTATATAGATTGTTTTGAATTTGCTCAAGCATTGGGGTGAAATTTGGAGAATAATTATGAGAAAATGGTTGAAACATGTCCTAGAATAACATGTTAATTCGATGAATATGGTGTTTTAAATCTTCTATGGTCTATCTCATTGTTGGTACATAGTCTTCCAAATGTTGTATAAAAACATTGGTAAATTATAAAACCCTTAATATATTTTAATTTTACATCATTCAATTTATAAAACATGTTTAATGTGTTTCTCACTTATTTTAGAGTAATGAAATGATGTTTTATAATGTTTTCATTACATTTTGATAGACAATGTTTAATGCATTGTTTCTTAATTCTGGGTCTTCAATGTGAAAGGGTTTTTTAATTGATTGAGATTTCATTATTGTATTTTATAAAAGATTTATGTATCACGATGATGTTTTACTACAACATTGATCACAATAATTGTTATATACATATTGTTTTTGTATAATATGAGTTTTTAATTGGTGATGAATTTTAATGGGATAAATGTTTTGTTTTCAAAAAAATATTTAAGTTTATTAAAAACATGATGAATATATTTTGAATGTAAAATTTTGATACTTGAAAATCCTATCATGTGGAATATTATTATTTCAGTGTTAGTAAAGGTGTATAAAAACATGATTATGTTTCAAGATATTTTCTCATAGTTTCCATATTATTACTAGGTGATAATAAATTTTTTAGGATTTTCTGAAATGAACATTAAATTTACTAGTAAATGTTTATTTCTAAAAAATATGGTTTCATAGTGTTATATGTATGTTTTTTTAACTTGCGTTTTTGGGTAATCCATTTGCTCAACCTCATGTTTTTGGAATTTTGATTTGGATATGTGTTTTAATTTAGTTCTATATTTTATGTTATTTTGAAAAAGGACCCTATAATGGTGTTAGAAAATAATAAAAATTTTATCGTAATGAAAATATCTTCGAGTTTCATACCTTATTGTATATAATTTATCTCTCTAGGTGTTGAAACTATATCGATTCTAATTTTTTTGTGGATAAAACCATTCTCTTATCATACACCATATTCAATATTTACTGAATCAATAGTGTTTTAATATTTTCTATCATAATAAATTAAATTAATAAATATTACTATCCTTGTATAAATAAATAATAATATGAAAAATATGATGGGTGATTCTTTTGTTCATTCTTTCATGTCCAAAGGAAATCTTTTTTCTGAGAATCAAACCAAGATCCACAGGAATTAAAAAATTGGGTAAATTTGTGTAGATAGTCTTAATACATTACAAAAATTCATATAATGAAATAATATTTTTTTTTGTTTTCTATGTGATAAATCAAGGAACTAGAGTCCTTATATATAATGTCTCTAAATATGTTTTTAAATTATCTAATTCCATTCACTTATTGATATTATATAAAATTTAAATTTCTATGGAAAATAAAACACATGGAATATCTCATATCTAGGTACACTATTTTAAAACATATTTAATATGAAATATTTTTTACATTTTTATAAAAATAGAAATTATAAATCATTTCCTATATTGATTATTTATAAAATAACGTAAAAATCATATTTTTATTCTTTCAAATTTTTATAGGATAACTGATGTCGAAAATAGATTTGTAATGTGTTATATTTTGTAAAAAACATTAAAAATATAGTTTTACATCACTTATTATTTAACCAATGTACAAAACTTCTTAGAAATAAGTTAATCCAAATTTCTATTTCTTAATCCATATTTGTGTTTCTCGCTTGATAAAACCTAATATAATTATTATAAACCTCCTGGGTCGAATATCACATATTCTTCATCATTGGTATCATCATTTGAACGATAGTCACTCATTTTCATTGATTAAGATCCTATGTTATGAGAGTTGTAAATTTCATAAGGAATTTTAATTTCCAATTAATATAAGGTTAAAATAATGATTTGTTTTTTGGAATGGAATTTAAAGATGTAGAATTTATATAATTATTTTTTAGTTATTTTTATTGATGATTAAAATGTATTTTTGAGGTTATAGAAGAATTTTGGAAGTTCGAGGTCATATTTTTGAGTTTTTGAAAAGTGCATCCATGGGAACATGGTTTGAATATGACTGCAGAAAACTGTGAGAACTAACTATGAAATCAAGTTTGTAATGGAACATTGTTTTATTAACCATGATAGGGGTCCTAGAAAATTGTAAATTATGGTGAAGAGTTATTGAGGGACATTCATGATTGAAACAAGGATTGAAAAACCATGTGATGCTACTGTACAAGGTAGGATTACTTGGGGGAATTAGCTCTTCATGTTTTGAAATCTATATGAGGAAACCATATGACTTGGTGGTGTTTTAGTAAGTGATCCCTCTTTTTTCATGAAATATTTTCCAATACATACAACCTTACCTTGTTCTAAATTAGTGGGTGAAAATTTACCATTTTTACCCTCCAAACCTGAATGTGTATTAGCCAATTTTCCACCCTCATTTCAACTAATATATCCCTCACATGAACCCTCTTCCTTATCCCTTACCCCATGTGTAACACCCCATGCTTCCACAATACGCTTTTCTTTCAATAATGCAATAGCTTGCGTTGTACACAATTTCGAGATTCTAACACACCGCGACCAATCAAATTAGTCATTATGAATCGTAATACCCACTTTTTGAAATTTTATAAATTTTATCTCTCAAAATGGACTTCATTTTTGGATTCGGAATATCAAAATTAGCCTAGGGTAAAATTTTGGTACTTTTCAGATAACTTTTATATTTTGATGAATAGTGAAAATTACTAAATTTTAATTAAAAACAACTTTTTTTAATCAAAATAATTAATAGGGATAAATTATGAATTTGAGTGGTTTTAAAGTATATTTAGAATATATTTTTACCATTTAATACAATTTTGTTCATTGGGAATAATTTTACAATTAAACCATACATAAACAAGTGTCAATCTTTTGATAGTTATTATCTCTTAAAAACACGTTTTTGGTTTTAACAACGAGAATTAATTTTAAATTAATTTCTGCCACTTATGTGTTTTGAATTTGGAAAAATGGATTCCATATTTGGAATCAGGATGTCCAAATTTTGTAAATAGGTAACTTTTATTCTTAGACATTGTGAATAATTACTTCGGTAAATATTTTATTTACCATGGTTAAAGGGTAAATCTGGTAAATAAGGGTAAAAAATAATATTATAATAACAATAAATTACCCTAAAACATATCCTAACATTATTTTTTGATACATGGCCGACCATGGGAATCTTTGGGTCTATTTTGGGACCCCATGGAGCCACTTGTAAGTGATAAGGACACATTATATTAATTAAGTTAAAGTAAATACAAATATGACATAAGCATATATCTTTTTGTAAAACAATTTTTACATAGGGTTATATATGTTGGATTTTCAACTATAAATATTCATTAGAAGTATAAAACAATTTCCTACATAATTTTATTTTCTTTATAATTTTTAGACATTTAATATTTAAATTTATTTATGACACAATAATGATGCAGTATTTTCCTTATTAATGAATGAATCAAATAATTGTTGTTATAAATGTTAAAATAAATATAATTTAAACGTTTTTATGAAATCCATTAATTTTATTGGTTAAAATGACATTATAGGATTTCTTAAATTAATTTTATTCAAATTAATAATGTTGTTAATACTTTAAAAAAAATCAATTATTGAATAGTGTCAAAATTGACATAAATGAGTTTTTGAAACAAATATTATATTATTAATTGATATTATATTCCAAAACATCTTGGGTTGGGCCAAAGGACTTATATCATGATAATTTTATCATTAATGGACCACTTGGGGAACTCTTGGATGTATATAGTAAGTTTATTAACTATATCATATAAAAATACAATGTGACATGGTAAATGTCAATCTAATTAACTAAGAGTTAAAACTAAAAGATAAGGTTAATATAATGACCCAAACCTGTATAAAATATATTGGTAGAAAGTATTTAGACCCATCCCCACATTATACTTTGAATAATCGACTTTGGAGCCATTAGAAACCGAGTATGAATTTATTATAAATTAATACATTACGTTTTTCCTAAAGATCTCCTCCTCCCCCTTATAAAAGGAAACCACTTCTAACCAATTCTTCACACCATAAAAGCCTTTTAGTTCGGAAAAAACATGCCCAAATATTCTCTAAACTTCCCTCAAATCAACCTAGATGCCTTATTTCGATCATAAATCTAACCTAATCAGCCCTTTTGATCAAATAAACATTAAGAACCCCAAGAAGAGGTAATGATTTCACCACCCTCTTTCCAGTTCCTTTCTTCTTCCACTTCCTTTATCATTGTTGATTACATCATAAAATAATAACTCCAGTATATTATATATAATGTGATGTTATTATAATTATGGTACAACCAAATTCATTACTCTATCCACTCTTGGAATGACATGTCACCATACGTGCGTACGTACGGATTACCGTCTCCACGTCGTGGTGTAATTGTTATTCAATACATCATTATTTGGTTGGGTATAATAATGATGTTTATTTGATGTAAATAATAAATATAACATGATAATTAATATTTATATATTATATACCATCCAATTATATATTATATTAATATAAAAATAATGATATTTTTGCTCGTGCGTACGTACGGATTACCGTCTCCACGACGCGATGAGATTCATTTCCAAATTCACCATTCATCGATGATTATAAAAATATATATTACTAATAAGTATGTAATATATGACATAATAATGAAACTAGAGATTAATATAATTATATATATATATATAAGTATTTATGTACTTACATATATCTTATTCACTTACTTCCGTTCAATACTATATGAAAACGGAAACAACGTTTATGTGTACGTACGGATTACCGTCTCCATAAATGGTGTTTTCCATTTCATATATAGGTCTATTATAATTTTTTATATAATAAATATATATGATATATAAATCATTTTTTATACTCTGGAAGTTTTTAAATCATGATCTATGTGATACAATAAAGAGTAACAAGTTAAAACACGTACGATAAAGAAAGAGATTGTTACTCGAAATATTAATATAACATAGAAATTATTATTAAATGGATAGTATAAAGTCATAAATGAATAATGTATGATGTCATAAATATTAATATAGTTCTGGTATAATTTAATAACATACTATAGTCTTCATACATGAGGATAAACGTACCAACGACTAACGGAAAATGCATGGTAAAGGGTTTTCATCTAACTCCTTATTCCCGTGAGATTCATGCCATATTACCACTATTACCTTTTGTTTTGTTTATGTACTACCCATAATTGTATTATTTGTTTAATACACTTTAATTTATGTGTATTTACATATTCATTGTATGATACCTCTTTCATTGGGTGTATGTTTCGTAAGTTACCAATTTGGTAAGGGTTAATTTCACAATCTCTTTATTATCCGAGGTTATTTTTACCTAAGTATCTACTGGGACATATTTATTATCCATGTCCATGTTTCATAAACGTGTTTTCAAAGGGATTATTTTTAAGGGAATTTTTACTGAAAAATAATTCTATATGTTTTAAATATTTCTTCTTCTAAATAATTTTCATTAATTGCCATGTTTTCAAAATGGTTTTTAAGGATATATTTATATAGAAATTAATGTTTTAAAAATGTTAATTACATTAAAAAGTTTCAAAGTGTTATGAGAAAAGTTTGTTAAAAAATGTTTTTAAATGTCTTCCTTTCTGAATTGTGTAGCTATTAAATGTTTCCATGAAAAATGGATATTTATCTCAAAGAGTTTTACAAAACATTTTCATCTATGTCAACATCCTTTGATAAATTTTATGCTTGTTTGAAGTTGATTTATTATGATACAAATCATCTATATTGAATTTATGGTTTTGTGATATGTTTGACTATGGATGAGTCATTTTTATGCCATTAATGGTTTATGATTAATGTTTTGGACTTCCGTATGCTAGTTTTAATACGAATGTTTGTTATATTTCATCCACTTCTTATGATGAATGTGTTGGACTAATATATTCTGTGTTGGGTTCAGGTTATAGTAGACCCTCCAGGTTGGTGTCCGGTTATTAGAGGCACTCCATGTTGGTATCCAGTTATTAGAGGCACTCTGGGTTGGTGTGTGGTTATTAGAGGCACTCTGGGATTGAGTCCGGTTACAAAGGCTTTCTGGGTTGGGTTCCGGTTACAGTTATCCCTTAGGTCTTGACACGAGGCATTGACGCAGAAATTAAAGTTCGACATTATGCATTCCATAATTATGAAAGTGGTTATTGATATTGCATGTGACTATTCGACTAGTATAATATCCATGTGAATAAGTAAATGGAATTATTTCATTTTATTTTTTCCATGTTATGCTGAAGTTCAAGTTTAAAATGATTTTGTTTTAGTTTTATACATTGCGTTAAATGTTTATGCTTATTTTTGAAAGTTTCCACTGTATTCCTTACCCTTACTGAGTGTTTGAGCTCACCCCTTTCTATGTTTTATTTTCCCAGGAATCCAAGAAGTGTTTTATGATTTATAAGAAGGGTTAAGCTTGGGTAATAATGGTGTTCTCAAAGAACTATCTATGTGGTGTTTTATGTTTGAAATTTTAATGTAACGTTCATGTATATAATCTATTTTCCAAGACTGCTAAACTGTTCGATCCTTCGGGACTTGATTCCCTTTAGTCATGCCATTGTATTGAAATAATTCACTGACTCTGGGTAACTGGGGTTGGGGTGTTACAGGTGGAATCAGAGGAATTTTAGCAATAACATTGTAAACTAGATTTAGATAAACTATGATTAGAGCACATCACCCTAAGATAGACTTTGAGGATTAGTATAGAAGAACTTCCTAAAATTTTGGTATTGTAGATATTTTGTGAGTTTTCCAAGAAATAAATCCCTATATTGATACGAGCAGGTAGAGGCGGCTCTGGCACAGAGGTACCTAGGGGTAAAACCCGAAAACACCGCTTTAAGCTAGACTCGAACGAGAACTGGTGCACAACAACGGGCCTCGCTGAATTCTTGGTTACGACACTCCAAAGGGATATGCTTCGGATAAATATCATTTTTTTTACAATCCATTATGAAGGGTTTATGAGTATATAATTCCTCAAAGGATTTTTTTAGTATTATGGATCATATCCATAAATAGTTCAATTTATGTTAAGTGTTTTACAAGTATAGAATTATATATTTTGATTCATAAACTGATCTAGTTTATGCCATTGTTTTGAAATGGTGCCTAGTGGAAGAAATGGAAACCGTATCAATGCGTGAACTCCGTGTAGGGATTTCCCTCATGCTCAAGATAATTATAGTTGAGAGGGTGATGCAATTGGTGCTGATAAGCTCATCACGGTACTGGGACAAATCACTCAGGTTATGAATAATAACCTTACCCGTATGGAGCACACTGATCCGCAGCGTGGAGGATCAATGTTAGATCACTTTATGAGGCAACAACCACCAACATTCAATGGGAGTACAAATCCATTGGTAGCTGAGCAATGGATAAGTTCTCTAGAGAAAATATTTCAGGCTTTGGGGAGTAGTGAAAGGGAAAAAGTTATCATGGCAGTTTACCGACTCACTGGAGATGCTTATCAATGGTGGTCATTGATTAAAAACACGAATAAAGATGATGAAGTATCAAATATGGAATAGAGGGAGTTCAAAGAACTATTTTTAGAAAAATACTTTCCTCATGACCATCATGCAGATATGGAAAGGCAATTTCTGAGTCTGAGGAAAAAGGAGGACTAGAATGTTGAAAAGTATAAGTCTAACTTTACAGGGTTAGTGAGTCATACTGTAAATTATATATGTAACCCAAGAAGTAATATGGATCATTTTCTTTGATGGATTAAAACCATTTCTCCGTTGATCTTTAGTATCAAAATCCTTCTCATCGTACGAAGATATTGTCTCCTGTGCTATCAAGACAGAAAAAGAATTCTCTAAGTCTTATGACAAAAAATTAAAGAAATAGAAGAATAGAACGGTGTAGCAAGAGACATATAAACAGAAAAAGGGAAATAATTATTTTCCATTATGTGATAATTGTGGTAAGAAACACCCCAGTACTTTCCTAAAATGAATGGGAGTTTTTTACAAATGTGGAGAAAAAATGTCACCAGACTCGTGATTGTAAGGGATAGAAAGAGGTAGTCAATGTTGAATGATACAATTGTAGTGAAATGGGGAATTATGCAAATGAATTCCCTAAGAGCCAAAGAAACTTACCTCAAAAAATCCCATGGGACCAAGTCCAAGCTTATGTTGTTACTATAGATGAAGTGGAATAATTAATGTATTTGTGTTTTTGGACTCAAGGATTATATTCTGGTTATAAGAATAATGTGATATATATAAGGATTATACTGCAGTACATTTTGTTTTCATTAAGATTTTAATATGATGAAGGTAATCATATTTTTAGTATGTGACAATAAGAGAAACTTTACATTGTTTGGGGAATCTGATGTTACAATTGATTTTGGAATTTAGAGACCTTTTAGAGAAAGTCTGGACATAGGTATTTTGGATAACTATAAAAGTGGGAATGGATTACGTTGAACCTTGGATGGTATTTTTTAAGGTTAAAACATTTCTGAAGATTATATTCGGAATATTATAATACTATAGTTTTAAGAAAAGGACAACCTGCAGGTCGGGGGATAACCCGTCGCGTCGGACAAAGCTATATGAATCGAACCCACAACCATAGTATGACATGCCTTTATTACCTAACACTAGCCTACAAGAAGTCCCTGGTTATTAAAAAATAGTTTTCCTAATCTAAATTGTATGTGTTAATAATTTGAACCTTGTACGATTAGGATAAATATAATAATTTTGAGTTATATTATCTTTTTGAGTGAAAGATGAGTTTGTCGTAGAAATTAGTTGAAGGTTGAAACTCTACTTGTCAAGTATATATATATACATATCTCTTATTCTATGAATAAATTAATTCTTAAACTTTATGAAAGAGATATTAAAATAAAAAATGTGTTATCTTAATACCTTATGTTTTGTTGAACTGATGATATTTTAAATCACCATTGATTGAAGGCTTTGAGGCCCTCAATTTTACACTTGTTTGTGATTGATGGCCTCAATCACTCCCTACAAATATTTACATTTTCCATCCAATTATATGTCTCTAATTTCCACAAATTTTCTTCTAATCAATATCATAATTTGGTGGTAACTTTATTTCATTTCCCTTTCCCTTATATTACAACTAAATTTTATTAACCTTATTTCCGATGTGGATTTTCCACAAAGGTATTTTCTATTTTTAACATTTTATTTTCAAAGAAAAATTTCAAATTGTGAAGATGAAATTTATTTAAGGAGGGGAGAATGTAAAACCCCAAGCTTCCATGGTACGCTTCTTTTTCCATAATGCAATAGCTTGCATTGTACGCAATTTCGTGATTCTAACACATCGCGACCAATCAAAGTAGCCGTTATGAATAGTAATACCCAATTTTTAAATTTTATAAATTTTATCTCTCAAAATGGACTTCATTTTTGGATTCAGAATATCGAAATTATCCTAGGGTGAAATTTTGGTACTTTTCGGATAACTTTTATATTTTGATGAATAGTGAAAATTACTAAATGTTAATTAAATACAACTTTTTTAATCGAGATAATTAATAGTGATAAATTATGAATTTTAGTGGTTTTAAAGTATATTTAGAATATATTTTTACCAGTTAATAGAATTTTGTTCATTGGACATAATTTCACAATTAAACCGAACATAAACATGTGTCAATCTTTTGATAGTTATTATGTCTTAAAAACACGCTTTTTGTTTTAACAACGAGAATTAATTTCAAATTAATTTAGGCCACTTATGTGTTTCGAATTTGAAAAAATGGATTCTATATTTAGAATCAGGATGTCCAAATTTTTTAAATAGGTAACTTTTATTTTTAGGCATTTTGAATAATTACTTCGGTAAATATTTTATTTACCATGGTTAAAAGGTAAATCCGGTAAATAAGGGTAACAAATAATATTATAATAATAATAAATTACCCTAAAACGTGTCCTAGCCTTATTGGATGATACATGTCCGACCCTGGGCATCTTTGGGTTGATTTTGGGACCCCATGGATCCACTTGTAGGTGATAATGACACTTTATATTAATTAAGTTAAAGTAAATACCAAAATGACATAAGCATATATATTTTAGGAAAAAAATTTCTAAAAAGGGTTGTATATGTTGGAATTTCGACTATAAATATTAATTAGAAATATAAAAATATTTCCTACATAATTTAATTTTATTTATAATTTTTATACATTTAATAATGAAATTTATTTATGACACAATAATGATGATGTATTTTCCTTATTAATGAAAGAATCAAATAATTGATATTATAAATGTTAAAATAAATATAATTTAAACGTTTTTATAACATCCATGAATTTATTGGTTAAAATTACATTATAGTATTTCTTAAATGAATTTTATTAGAATTAATAAAGTTTTTAAGACTTTAACAAAAATCAATTATTGAATAGTGTCAAAATTGACATAAACGAGTTTTTAAAACAAATATTATATTATTAATTGATATAATATAACTAAAAATATATGGTTGGGCCAAAAGACTTATATCCTGATAATTGTATCATTAATGGACCACTTGGAGGTCTCTTGGATGTATATAGTATGTTTATTAACTATATAATATAAAAATACAAAGTGACATGGTAAATGTCAATCTAATTAACTAAGAGATAAACTAAACTATAAGGTTAATATAATGACCCAAACCTATCTAAAATCTATAGGTTGAAATTATATCGACCCATCCTAACATTATACTTTTAATAATACACTTTTGATCCATTAGAAACCGAATATGAATTTATTATAAATTAATACTTTAAGTTTTTCCTAAAGAGCCCCTCCTCCCCCTTAGAAAAGGACACCACTTCTAACAAATTATTCACTCCTTCAAAGCCTTTTGTTTCGGCCAAACCCTACCCAAATATTCTATCAAATTCCCTTACTTCAACCTAGAGGCCTTATTTGGACCAGAAAGCCAACCTATGGAGCCCTTTTGATCAAATCAAAAGGAAGAACCTGAAGAAGAGGTAATGATTTCACCACCCTCTTTCAAGTTCCTTTCTTCTTCCACTTCCAATTTCATTGTTGTTTCCATTATAAAATAATAACTCTAGTATATTATATATTCTTTGATGTTATTATAATTATCGTACAATCAAATTCATTAATATATCCACCCTTTTAATGACATGTCACCATACGTGCGTACGTACGACTTACCGTCTCCACGTCGTGGTGTAATTGTTATTCAATACATTATTATTTGGATGGGTATAATAATGATGTGTATTTAATGTAAAAAATAAATATAACATGATAAGGATTCTATATATATTATATACCATCCAATTATATATTATATTATTATCAAAAAAAGGATATTTTCGCTCGTGCATAAGTACGGATTACCGTCTCCACGATGTGATGAGACTCATTTCCAAGTTCACTATTCATCGACGATTATAAAAATATATATTACTAATAAGTATGTAATATATGAATTAATAATGATACTGTAGATATATATAATTATATATATATATATATATAATTATTTAAGTACTTACATATATCTTATTCAGTTACTTCCATTCAATACTATATGAAAACGGAAACAACGTTTATGCATACGTACGGACTACTGTCTCCATAAATGTTGTTTTCAATTTCATTTATATTTCTATTATAAATTTTAATATTCTAAATATATATGATAAGTAAATCATTTTTTATATTCTGGAAGTATTTAAATCATGATCTATATGATACAATAAAGAGTAACAAGTTAAAACACGTACGATAAAGAAAGCGATTGTTACCCGAAATATTAATATAACATGGAAATTATTATTAAATGGATAGTATGAATTCATAAATGAATAATATATGTTATCATAAATATTAATATAGTTCTGTTATAATTTAATAACATACTATAGTCTTCATACAGGAGGCTAAACGTACCCTCGACTAAATGAAAGTGCAAGGTAAGGGTTTTTCATCTCATTCCTTATTCTCGTGAGATTCATGCCATATTTCTACTATTACCTTTTTTCTGGTGTATGTACTACCCATAATTGTATTGCTTGTGTAATACTCTTAAATTTATGTGTATTTACATATTAATTTTATGATACCTCTTTCATGGGGTGTATGTTTTTTGTTAGTTACCAATTTGGTAGGGGTTAATTTCACAATCTCTTTATTATCCGAGGTTGTTTTTACATAAGTATATAATGGGATATATTTATTATTCATGTCCATGTTGAATAAAAGTGTTTTCAAAGGGATTATTTTTAAGGGTATTTTTAATAAAACATAATTTTAAAATTTTAAAATATTTTTTCTTCTAAATCATTCTCATTAATGTCCATGTTTTCAAAATGGGTTTTAAGGATCTATTTATATAGACATAATTTTTAATTTTTTTTAATTCCATTCAAAATATTCAATGTGGTATGGGAAAATTTAATTCAAAAATGTCTTTAAATGTCTTCTTTTCTAAATTCTGTAACAATTAACTGTTTTCATGAAAAAGGGATATTTATCTCAAAGAGTTTTACAAAAATTTTCATCTATGTCAACATCCTTTGATAAATTTTACGCTTGTTTGAAGTTGATTTATTATGATACAAATCATCCATATTGTATTTAAGGTTTTGTGATATGTTTGACTATGGATGAGTCATTTTTATGCCATTAATGGTTTATGATTAATGTTTTGGCCTTCTATATGCTAGTTTTAATACAGATGTTTATGTTATATTTCATCCTCTTCTTAAGATGAATGTGTTTGACTAGTATGTTCCAGGTTGGGGTCCGGTTACAGCAGACCCTCCGGGTTGGTGTCCGATTATTAGAGACACTCCAGGTTGCTGTACAGTTATTAGAGGCACTCCGGGTTGGTGTTCGGTTATGAGAGGAACTCTGGGATAGAGTCCGGTAATAGAGGCTCTCCGAGTTGGGTTCTGGTTACTGTTATCCCTTAGTTCTTGGCACGAGGCCTTGACACAGAAATTAAAGTTCGACATTATGCATTACATCATTATGAAAGTGGTTATTGATATTTCATGTGACTATTCGACTAGTAGAATATCCATGTGAATAAGTAAATGGCATTATTTCATTTTATTTTTTCCATGTTATGCTGAAGTTCAAGTTTAAAAGGATTTTGTTTTAGTTTTATACATTTCCATAAATGTTTATGCTTATTTTTGAATGTTTCCACTGTATTGCTTACCCTTACTGAGCATTTGAGCTCACCCCATTCTATGTTTTATTTTCCCAGGAATCCAAGAAGTGTATTATGATTGATAAGTAGGGTTATTATTGGGGAACAATGGCGTTCTCAAAGAACTATCAATGTTGTTTTATATGTTTGAAATTTTAATGTAGCATTTATGTATGTAATCTATTTTCCAATAATTCTAAACTGATTTGTCCTTCAGGACATGATTCCTTGTAATCTTTCCAATGTATTTAAATAATGCACCGACTCTGGGTAACTGGGGTTGGGGCGTCACACCATGGGAGATCTCCCTCATTCTAGGTCCAAATGGAATGTTATCGAATGCATTCGAAGCATCTAGGTAATTCATCAAATCCATTATCCCACTTTTGGTTCATCAAATGTTTCCATTATTTTTATCTTCTCTAGTTAGGGGTTTTCATTCTTATTCCACAAAATCATGTTTCATTCAACTATCAGTTATGAGATTTTACTCTACCTAAGAATAGTTTATCACTAGAGGCCAAAAAATATTATTCACATGGAATTTCATCAAGGTATGTCATTACTGTGAATTTATAAACCTATAATTCATTAGATTAAATTCATAGGGGTTATGGTTTGATGACATTGATTAGGGTTTATGCATGGAACATGGTTGATGATGTTCTATGGTGTGTTGGTGAGTGGTAGGTGGTGATTCCAATCCAATGAGATCAACTAGTAGGGTTTAGGGGTTATACCTATTAATATATTTATATTTATATCATATATTTTTTTTAAATAATTATAATGTGATTATAATTAATTAGTTTTTGGTGTTTGGTTATGAGATATTATCTTCATATTTCTCACATGAACATAGAAAGTTCTTGGATCCTAGTTTCGTCCCATAGAATATATGATTAAAAGCTTCGTATCTTTCATACAAATGAATATCTATATTTGTTCGTGGTGGTATATAGATAATAAATATCACCCCTATATTTTTATCTCTCTTCTTAAATTAATTTAATTGAATTTATAAATTAAATAAATTTGATTATATAACATGGGTAGTTACCATGGGTCACCAACAACCCATGTGTGCTAAATTCTTGTCATGGCCCTCATGATCATGATCGAGATTCATTAGAATACCAAGTGGAATCTAAAACCCTTAGAATTCAAGAATGCACTCAATAAGGAAAGTAATAAATTATAAAAACCTAGGTACATATACATTAGGTTGACTGAGACTATGATTGGTGAGTGGATTGACCACAGGTACCAATACGAGCTTCGAACCATCTATTGAATGTTTATCTTTTGGAAATACATTGTGTTGTAGGCGAGTCTATGATGATCTTTTAAATTATATCACCGGACATGGAATGTCAGTGCATTGAGTGTGGAACTGAGATTGTGACATGACTTATAGGATTCCAAGAGGGATCCCTTTATTTATGTGTCGACCTCAAGGATCCTAGCAAGGATGCCTCTCAAGAGTATTGAATTATGTTACACTAGTGGGTTCCTTGGTTATCATCCGACCGTTAATGAGTGTGATATGAGTTTGGGTAGAGATGATAATGGGAGGCACCATAAACCGATATTGATGTTTTAAGACAATGGGGTTTCAAAAATAAAGACGATTTTAGTAATTTATCTAAAATCACTCATTATTGAAACATTTAGATGGTAACTCTTGAAGAATCTATGATTACCAAAAGGTAATTAATGGTACTAGGATGATAATTGTGATGCAATGTGAGAAATGACTATGATCTCTATAGGTAAATCATGGGACCATGATTTTTAGCTTTATTGATAGAATATTAAATTATCTAGATTGATAGTGTCAATGGGTCCCATCCATATATATGTTAGAAAAATGTGGTTGCATGGTTGATACTTTTTCCCCTAATAACCAGATTTGATATATCCTCTAGGACTGATGATGATCTCCTTGAGTGATTCCTGTGATGCTCAATAGGTCCTAGGTGAAGAAAACATTGTTGCATTTTTGAGACCTACCTAGAAATAGGGATATTCAGGCATTTATTGAATAGAATATATCTAGTATGATCATTTATCACATTATTCCTTGTGAGATACATCAATAACTATTTGGAATTTCATGGATGGGATTATAGGTTAAATGAAATTATATTATTCTAGGGATGATAGTTAGACTTCTACATGGAATTCATTGATTGGGGTTTTCATGACCCATCCACTAGGGCCCATGCCGCGACTACCCCAAGATCACCTTCCATAGTCCAGGGGCTGGTGGCTATCGCCGGAATGGTGTATCCCAATAACGGGAAGGCATTTCATTTAAACATGTACAAACACACAGACTAGAATGAAACAAGATGCAACCAAGAAGTGAATTGCTGTAGTAAAATTGTGTTTAAAGTAAAAGTGGCTTCAATACAATCCCAATTGGAAGAGTAAAAATACAACTGAAAAGTACAAACATCTTAAAGTTAAAAGAAGATCTTGGAATGTCCACTATGGATCCTACCTGAAGGGTTGGTACATCTCATGACTAGTAGTCCCGACATCACATCATGTCAAATGGTCCACCTCTAAGAACCGTCCAGTCCTGGCTCTCTCAGCCTCGATCAATGTTTTACGTCTTCAACACAAGACACAACATGGTGTAGGTGATGCCCGTGTAGGGGTTAGTATAACGATACTCAGTTGTGAACCAGAGACCCCTATAGGTCTACGAGAGTTCTACAAAAGAAAAATACACAAATAAAGACCTCAATCTCAATGCACGAAGTGATATACATCAACACTACTTAGGTATATTCTCATATATAATCATAAGTTATCAAGATATACTCATCTCATATATTAGGGAAGAATAAAAAAAGGTAACACCATGAAGGTAGAAGTACAACACATATAACTCCATGAAGTTAGGAGTACCACACATGTAAATCCATGAAGATAGAGTTACCACAGAGGTAACCCCAAAAATATAGAATTACCACTCAAGTATCACCATGAAGATATCACCATGAAAATAAAAGTACCACACATGTATCACCACAAATATAAAAGTACCACATAGGTAAAATACTTATCTCAAACATAGTCTCATGTCAAACTAGGAATTATTGATTTAATGAAGTACAATTGATTAGTCGTGAAGATAGATAATATTATTCTATCAAGAGGCAACACTTCTGACTATATGAAGTCTATCCTACATAAGATCGATATGTAATAACCCCCGTAATGATTCACACATGATTAGACCTACCAAGAGTCGATAGGCACTAACCCCCGCAATGACCCACACAGGATCTGACCCACAATATATCAGAAAGCACTGACCCACACAGGATCTATGAGCACTGACCTCCACAAGATCTTACCCACACAAGATCAGTATTCACAAACCCACACAGGATCGTTGAGCATTGACCCACACAGGATCAGTATGCACTAACCCACACAGGATCACTGAGCACTGACCTTCGTATGATCTATCTCCAACCTCTGCCTCACTACCAGCCACTAGATTCCTTACACCTAGTGCGCTCGAGTTCCATAGTATTTTCCCCTAGAGAGATAGGTTATACCTTGACTACCACTATGCCCCAAAAAGGAGTAACACAAATGACAGCCATGTCATAAGGGTTCCAACGCAAAAAAATGGTGCTTCTATCAGACGTCTGGTCTGTGAGTTATAAGCATTTTAGCTCTAGGGGCCCAATTAGAATCAGGTTTGATCCAACCCGACCATACTCCAACTATCTTGAAAACTCAATGGGGGTATACCAAAAATATTGTCTCGATCCAAGGACCTCAACAGCATATACGATTTTTCAAAAGGACATACGGTTCTCATGATATGGCCCTTTATGTGTTTCTAGGTCTGGTTGGGCCCGGGTCCAGTCCGCCCCGATCGGACCAACCCGACCCGACCGGTCTAGGTTGGGTCACGACGGGATCAGCCCGCTGTACTGAGGCCTGACCTCCAATGGGGGGGGGTGGTCTGCAAAGGGTGGTCCACAAGGGGGAGTCCCTGCCAGAAAGGGGTGGCCCGCAAAGGGCTGCCCGCAAACACTACTACAAAAATAGGCAAGGGAAATACTTCCCTTTTATCAGCGCTAAAAAAAGGGCTGATAAAGGGGCACATTTAACAGCACTAAAAATAGAACTGATAAAGGCCCCCCTTTATCCTTTCTTTTTTTAGCACTGATAAAGGTCCCCCTTTATCAGTGCTTCATTTAGTAGCACTGATAAAGGGGGAATTTTTCAGCTCTTTTTCCTACCTGTGATAAATTTTATGTTTCAAAAAAAATCATGAAAAATAAATTATTTCTATATAAGTATATTTATATTGATATAAATATAATATATATATTTTAAATATGTTTTAGATACGTATAAATAGACTATTACATTGAATATATAAGAAATTTAGTGAAAATGACTTTAATATATTTTAAGAAAATATTATTAATTAATAACTTTCTAATTATTGTAGATTAAAAATCATTTATAAACAATTTCAAGACACAAAAAAAAGAAAAAAATGATAAAAGATCTAAAATAAGTTGAAAATGTAACTCAAACTTCAAACAATCATTACTTTTGATCCGGGTGTCCGTTTGAGCTCTACAGTATATCAAATCGAAGCCTATGCTGAGCTATATGTGCTTTTTTCCAATTTAAAGCTTCTGTCACATTTTTCGAGGCCAAAAAAGTCCCAAAATGCCTCAAAACATAGTTTTTAGTTGGGATACCCTGATTTGTTATCATTTAAACAGGTATTACTTTGGATTTGGATGTCTTTAGGATGGTACCACATATCATATTGAATTTTGTTTATTTTTCATCGATTTTATTGGTTGTCGAGTTGAAACCGGATTTTGGATTATATGTTATGGTCATTTTAACATTCTATGGTTTTTCAAATACACACATATATATTTATTTATTCATAAATATATATGTGTGTCTGTGTGTCTGTGTGTATATGTGTGTGTGTGTAGTATATATGTATGTATGTATGTATTTATTTATTTATAATCCCACATAAAAAACATATTTCATAAATGTATTTCAAACTAATCTTATAAGTATATATTAATGTACAAATAAATATAGGGATAAAAAAGTATAACTAAAAAAATATATATAAATATATATAAATATATATTAATATACAAATGAATATATTTATACTAATATATGAATAAATATATTTATATTAATATGAGTCTATATCAATATACCAATAAATATAACTTAATATATATAAATATAAATAAATATACATATCATTAAATATAAAAAAACAAAATGGATTAGTGGTAAAGCTACAGCCACGAAAGGGGGGAGGTTGCGTGTTTGAGTTCATGTGGAAAGAATGGGGTGCGTGCGTGTGAGGATGCGAGGGAAGGGCAGTGTGCAGGAGAGTGTGAGGGTGGGTCCGCATAATGCCGATAAATCCTGGGGTTCAATCACTGTTAAAATCTCCCACCACATTATATAATTCTTTTTTTTATTTTTTTGGACTTTTATTAGCGCTAAAAAAGCACTGATAAAGGGGTCTTTTATCCTCACTTTTTTATCCCTGATAAAAGGGGCCTTTATCAGCGCTTTTTGGAACGCTGATAAAAGGGACCCCTATATCTTCACCTCGATTAAAAGTTATTTTTATCACTATTAATCGACTTTTCTAGCGCAGATAAAGGCCATATTTTAGTAATGAAAAATCACCCCACAAGGGGGAGGCTCGCCCCCAAAAGGGGGCGGCCCAGCCGTGAAGGGCATGTCCCACAAGGGGCGACATGACCATTGTCTGCCCAAGCTGGAAAGGGGGGAAATGTTCCCCCAGGCATCCTAAATGGCCTGGAGGATATTCGGTTTCTTGAAACAGCGACTCCACTTGTACGCTGACAGGTCACCGTGGAACCCTTACGACAGTATCCTCCTCCGTCGTGGATTCAGTCACAGCCTCTACTCTCCGGTGACGCGCTAGTCGTGAGGCCTCTCTCGCTCGACAGTGGTGCACTGGTCGTGCCCCCTCCCCTTCCGCCGACAACCAATGTGCCGACCAACTCCTCTGTCTGCCGCAGCTGACATGCCGCAGCCCCCTACTCACTGGTGGTGCGTGATGGCATGCCTCACTTCCTCTGTGGTCATCCGGTGTTGGCCGCTCTGATGACTGTCTCGGATTTTGTAACACCCCAAGATTTCATAGTGTGTTATTTCTTCAAAATAATTCAATAACTTTCACTACACGCAACACCGAGTTCAATCACACCATGACTTACAAAAAAAAAATCCATTCAAAAGAGGTTATGAATAGTATTATCTAAATTTTAAACTTTATATAATCCTTATAATTTTAGAATCCATATTATGAGTTTCTTAGATATAATGCAAGAACAAATTCATTTTCAGTATTGCACTTTTATCAACTTTTAATAGTGAACCCTTTTTAAATACAATATTTTAAACTTTTTGACTAAATGGGGACATCAAAAATTTAAAATTAAACATCCCAAGCTTCCATGGTACGCTTTCTTTGAATAATACAGTAGCGTGTGTTGTACGCAACCTTGAGTTTTAACACACACCACAACCAATCAAACTAGCCGTTATGAATAGTAATACCTAATTTTCAAAATTATATATATTTTATATTTTAAAATGGACTTCATTTCTGGATTCGGAATATCGAATTTAGCCTAAGGTGAAATTTTGGTACTTTTCAGATAACTTTCATATTTTGATGAATAGTGAAAATTACTAAATTTTAATTTAAAACAACTTTTTTAATCAAAATAATTAATAGTGATAAATTATGAATTTTAGTAGTTTTAAAGTATATTTAGAATATATTTTTACCATTTAATATAATGTTGGTCATTGGACATAATTTTACAATTAAACCGAACATAAACAAGTGTCAATCTTTTGATAGTTATTATCTCTTAAAAACACGGTTTTTGTTTTGACAGCGGGAATTAATTTTAAATTAATTTCTGCCACTTATGTGTTTTGAATTTAGGAAAATGGATTCCATATTTGGAATCAGTATGTTCAAATTGTGTAAATAGGTAACTTTTATTTTTAGACATTTTGAATAATTACTGCGGTAAATATTTTATTTACCATGGTTAAGGGTAAATCCGGTAAATAAGGGTTAAAAAATAATATTATAATAATACGAAATTACCCTAAAACGTGTCTTAACCCTATTGGTTGATACATGGTCGACCATGGACATCTTTGGGTCGATTTTGGGACCCCATGGATCCACTTGTAAGTGATAATGACACTTTATTTTAATTAAGTTAAAATGAATACAAAAATGACACAAGCATATATCTTTTAGCAAAACAATTGTTACATAGGGTTATATATGTTGGATTTTAGATTATAAATATTAATTAGAAATTTAAAAAGATTTCCTACATAAGGATATTTTATTTATAATTTTTAGACATTAAATAATTTATTTTATTTATGACACAATGATGATGCAGTAATTACTATAATAGTGAAAAATTAAAATAATTGATATTATAAATACCCAAATAAATATAATATGAAACTTTTAATGAATTAAACTAATTTTATAGGATACTATGATATATTAGTATTGAGTTAATTGACGTTTTTAGAAGTAATCAATCTTTTATGAGTTTCAAAAAAATCAATTATTGAATAGTGTCAAAATTGACATAAAAGGGTTCTTAAAACAAATATTATATTATTAATTGATATTAAATTCCTAAAAATATAAGGTTCGGCCAAGAGACTTATATCATGATAGGTTAATCATTAATGGACCACTTGGGGGTCTCTTGGATGTATGTAGTAAGTTTATTAACCATATTATATAAAAATACAAAGAGACATTGTAAAAGTGAAACTAATTAACTTAGAGTTAATACTTAAAGATAAGGTTAATATAAGTACCCAAACCTGTCTAAATTCTATTGGTTGTGTTGTTTTCGACCCATACCCACCTTAAACTTTGAATAATCAACTCTGGATCCATTAGAAACCGAATATGAATTTATTATAAATTAATATTTCTAGCTTTTCCAAAGGTGCCCCTCACCCCTCTTATAAAAGGGCACTCCTCCTTCTCATTTCTTCACACCTTCAAAGCCTTTTGGTTCAGCCAAACTCTGCCCAAATACTCTCCCAACTTCCCTCACTAAAACCTAGGGGACTTAGTTTGATCAGAAAGCCAACCTAAGGAGCCCTTTTGATCAAATCAAATGGAAGAACCCGAAGAAGAGGTAATGATTTCACCACCCTTTTCTAAGTTCATTTCTTCTTCCACTTCTTATTCCTTTGTTGTTACCATTCTAAAATAATAAATCCAGTATAATATATATACTGTGATGTTATTATAAATATGGTACAACCATATTCAGTATTCTATCCACCCTTTGAATAACATGTCACCATACGTGCGTACGTACGGCTTACCGTCTCCACGTCGTGGTGTAATTGTTATTGAATATAATATTATTTGGATGGTATAATAATGATGTGTAACTCATTTAAATAATAAATATAACATGTTAAAGATTCTGTATACATGATATACCATCCATTTATATATTATTTTAATATCAAAAGAATGATATTGTCGCTCGTGCGTACGTACGGACTACCGTCTGCACGAACGCGATGAGATTCATTCTCCATCGTATCCATTCAAGTATAATTATCATTTGATGATTTAAAAAATGATGTTTAAGGACTTGATATCATTCTGTATATGAATAATATACAACCTATCCTTTACAAACATGTCTTACGTAACAAAACATATAAAAGAAAACAAGTAAGTTAACACCCGAAACAACGATAATACTAAGATATTATTATCAAATCAATATTAAAAGATCATATATGATATCATATTAATATATATGATTCTTGTATAATTTAATAACAATTATTTCACCATTATACAGGAGGTTAACCTACCCCAATCAAGGAAAAGTACAAGGTAAGGGGTTTTCATCTCACTCCTTATTTTCGTGAGATTCATGCCATATTGCCACCATCACCTTTTGTGTGGTGTATGTACTACCCATAATTATATTCTTTGTGTAATACACTCTAATTTATTTTTATTTACATATTCATTGTATGATACCTCTTTAATGGGTTGTATGTTTCATAAGTTACCAAATTGGTAAGGGTTATTTCACAATCTCTTCATTATCCGAGGTTGTTTATACGTAATAATCTACTGGGATCTCTTTATCATCCACAACCATGTTTCTTAAAAATGTATTTCAAAACATTTTTACTATTTACTAGAATATGAGTTAAAGTCATTTATACCCTTTTTGACTTTTATAAGTGGTTTATAAAGGAATATTTTGGTCGTTTTCAAAACAAGGTCCTTTTTAACCTTTTCTACAGAATTAAGGTAAGAATGTTTTTTTTAACTTATACGGCGGGTGCGGCTATTTTCCGCCGTTATAAAATCTTCAAAGCTTCCCTTACAAGATTATAAGAATATTTTCAAAGAAAATGTTTTATTTTATATGGATCTTAAATGATTTCAAAATAAAAGGAGATATTTCTTTAAAAAGAATATTGATTTCATCTATGTCGACATCCTTTGATGGATTTTAAGATTATTTGAAGTTGATTTATTATGATACAAAACTTCTATATTGTATTGAAGGTTTTGTGATATGTTTGACTGTGGATGTGCTATTTTTATACCATTCATAGTTTATGGTGAAATTATTTACATTTCGTATGCTAGTTTTAATACGAATGTTTATGTTATGTTTAAACCTTTTCATATGGGAATGCATTGGACTTAGTAAGTGACGGGTGGAGCCCGCTATAGCTCCTCGATGCATCGGTAGGTATCATGAGACAAACTAGTGTCTTGGCACAAGGCCTTGACAAAATATTATTTGTATTCTTGGCACGAGGCCTTGACTATGTGGTTATGATAGTCTGACATTATGCATTCCAACATTATGAAAGTGGTTATTGATTTTGCATGTGATTATTCGATTAGTAGAATATCTATGTGAATAAGTAAATGGCATTATTTAATTTTATTTATGCCATACCATGTTGAAAGTTCAAGTTTTAAAGGATTTTGTTTTAGTTATACATTGCCTTAAATGTTTATTCTTATTTATGAAAGTTTCCGTTATATTGTTATCCTTACTGGGCATTTGAGCTCACCCCTTTTCTATGTTTTATTTCTTCCAGGAAGTGAAGAAGTAAATTATGAATGACCTGCAGGGATATTATGTGGGTATATGAGTGTGGATTATGGAGACATTATGTTTTTGTAGTAGTTTTTCATTTTATGATGTAATGTAAAACATATGAATATATCTAGTGTTTCCAAGGCTACTAAACCAATCGGTCTTTCGAGATTCGATCTTTCTTGTGATCATGCCAATGTTATGTAATAATACACCGACTCTGGGTAACTAGGGTCGGGGAATTACAGATTTGTTCCATGACATCTTTATAGGGCGCATGTCAGCACGCCGCCTCCTTCATTGTCTATTGGTTCCACCATGTCAATGGTCTTTCACTACGGTGCACAAATAGCAAGATAGCGGATGGTTCGGGATGGGATTGTTAGGCTCGTACCATCTAATATATCTCGTAAAAAAGAGTGGGGATAGAGGGGTTTAATATAATTCACTGGAATTTGAAATAAGGATCAAACCCCTACCTCTTAAACCTATTGGATAACCTCCCTGCTTGAAGGTCGATTAGTGATCTTCGTTCCCACTATAGGCTTCCAACGGCACCACTGGCATGTCGTCCTTCGGTTCGAGGTTTTGGTGTCGCTTGTCACTACTCTCTGGAACTGGCTCCGTCCTCCAAGGGTTTGGCATGTCAGCACTTGGTCAAAACTTTGTTTCTTGGAGAAGCATTGTCGATAACCTTCCACAAGCTCCATAATAATAGGATAGGGGGAGGGTAAGTAATGACATTGGGAATTAATGGTTTTTCATTAATCAAGAATATTATTAATTCCTCAACCTTTCTGCTACTTATATTGAATGTTCAATCCATTTAATGGATTGACACATCACTGGTCCTACAAAACATCACTTTTTCTCCAAAAATATTGTGGTCAAAGTAGTATATCCCTTAAGATAATCACAATGATATAGATTCAATGGTGCCCTCATAGTTTTAATCCAAGAACTGTTTCAAAATATTAGATGTTCCGGTCATGATTTTACTAAACGTACCCAAAAAAATTTCAGAAATTTATTTATAGTGATATTCGACTCACATTGGTCAGGGATAAGATCCACTTAAGGTGAACATGTCTTATCGAGATCAACAGTTCTCTCTTATTTTCAATCCATGTTACCATATATATGTTATGAATTTTAAAATAAAATAATTGTCCTTTAATTTTTTTAGTTGTGGCCAAAAAATAACTTTCACTGGTGGCCCGCACCAGCCATTGTAATTATCTTCCTAAATAGAGCATACACTCATGATCTCAATAGTGGTATCAGATTTTTAATTCAATTCACCATTTGTGGGTTAGAATAATTTGAAAAAAATAACTTTATTTACTTATTTTATTTATGGTAGTGCCATATTCGGTTTTTCTCACATGAGTCGTGCTCTGACTAAACAAAAGTCGTTCCTAGGGTAAAGCCACCATCCTGAACGCAACTGTACCCTCATAATTCGGATTCGGGAAAACTTTTAAGAGTTATTCCGCTTTTTTTATGAAAACTACTTACGCATGCTAATTAACACTTAACAAAACATTGACAGATCATTTTAGGCACCCCGGGCCTCAGAATAATGCAGCGTCAGATTTCACGGTCTTGAAATAATTCCATATAATTAAAAAATTATACCGAAATTCTGAGACATTACATTCTCCCCACCGTAGGTATTTATGTCCTCGAACGGAAAAACAAACGCAAATTAAACAAATGAGTTTACTGAGCATGAATCTAAGCATCCATATCCCATGTGCACTTCTAGAGGTCCCCATGCTGCCACCGAACTCACACCTGAAGGATCGACCATCCATAAAGAATCACTCCTATCAATCCACAAAATCCACTAGGAATTCCATAAATGTCATCCCACTGTCAAAGTTCAAATCACCCTAGTTGGTAACATGTGACGGATCATGCATGCATCTCCTCAGCTGAGACACATGGAAAATATTATGCACCCGGTGCATCTTTGGGGAAAGGGATAAATGGTACATAACCTCGACCACTCTATTGAGAATCTAGAAAGGTTTGATGAACCTATGAGATAACTTGCCTCCCTGGAAAAATATCTGCAAACCTCTTTGAGGTGAGACCCATAGGAAAACATGGTCTCCCTCATCTGGTCGGCATAAGACTTCTACCAGCTCTTTGAAATCTTCACTTGCTAACAAGTGAGGCATCATGATACAAACTCTGACACTGATTCCGTCTTCCTTAGCCACCAGTAATGATACCGGATGTCCGGGTACACCTTCACTACACTAGGATGTACCACTAAGGGGATGTATGGATCTCCCTCAACACCTCCTCCTAAAGCATCAGTGATACCATGGTGTATCCTTTTAAGATGATGACGTGCTCCCCACCTTCATAAAATACTTCAAGAGACCGTGATGTGGATATCTAAGAATTTCGGGTCTGACAGTCAACGATAGAAGCTGTGCCCCCAATATTTGATAAAGAATTTGGGGAGTGATAGTCATACACTTGAGGTAAGTTTCTTCATCTTCATCCAAGATGGATATCTGCAGTGGTAATAGATACTATGACACCTCACTCAGCAGTTATAGAACAAATCTTCTATTGAGTGCATCTTCTACCACGTAACCCATCCAAGGAGTATATAACATCTCAGATTCATATCACTGGAGGAACTATAGCCATAATCATTGTCTCATCTTCTGAAAGCTCTGATCACAGTTCTCTGTCCATAGGAAATGATCCCCTTTCTTCATCAAAGCTTCCAAGGGTGTCTCTACCCTAGAGAAGTCTGGTTCAATACTCCGGTAGTTCCTAGACAAAGTATAAGTCATTCTCCCTTCTAGGGTAATCCTGGAAAAAACTTTTTGAAGGATTTCCCAACACGATGCCACTGATTTTAGGAACTAAAAACCCAAAACATTCACTGCCATGAGGGTAAGGCTAGCCCACTGATGAGTGATCGGCTACACCCTCCTATGGAAGAGTTTATCATATGATTATTGAGTTTCCTTTTTCACTGACCATGGAAAACCCCATTTCAACGTTGTAGATAAACCACATCTTTTTTTCCAAATATAGTCAATCTGAGTATAAACTGTGGTTTTCCATTCTATACAAAAACTGAAGACATAATTCCTCGACGTTTCCACTAAGTGGTTCAAACCGAAACTCTCACCTCAATGGTCAAATCAAATTATCAGTATAAGTGTGATTTTAAAGTATCCACTCAAAGGTATATCTAGACGTTAGGGTCAATTCCACGGTTTAACCAGAAACTCTTGGTATACAACAATATACCTGGAAAGAAGGAATGATTAGTTACTATGTCTATTAATATGAAAACCTGTAGTAGACACAGACCATACCTATAATCATTCCAAGATCCCTTGGGTCAAACTCCTTGACTGTATGTAGCTACTCCCTTCCCTTGTCCTCCACCACCCTAGGTTGGGTGGGGACCACATTGAGGTGGTGGTTGTAACATGTCGAAATGTATACCAACTCATGATGCTCTCCTAACTACACTTCCACATCAGCTTCCTCGAAGATTCATCTTTCCTTAACACATCCAATTCCAAAAACATTTTACATGCCTAAGTCTCTCAGACAGGTGTCAGTTTCTTGCTTTCCAAGTACTAACATTAAATGGTTGTATCCGCTCAACCAAACAAAATTCAACAAAAAATGTTATATCTAGCACCCTTATATAAGTAGGAATGCATATAGGAATAGTGTTGACTTGGATGTCCCTAAACACACCTCACTCGGTGGTCCGAGCCCTTATGCACTGACCGTTCTGTATTCATCGAGTACCCAGGATGGTCGGTACGCCTCAATAAAAACTCATCTACCAACATGTCATCCTACCAATGTTATAGAAGCTCTTAGAAATACTCACCCCTTAGATTTTTATGGCAAGAGACCCCATTCTCTGAGGATGGTTCTCAAGCATGTCCACAGAGGAGTCACCTCATTGTAAGATCATGGTAATCTAAACCCTATCATTATCCTGCTGAGCCACAAAGAGGCTCTCTACCAGGACCACCATCTGATCGAATAACACCCTGGCTAGATGGAAACTTGTCCACCTCTTTAAGCCAGTCCTTCGTCGCCTGTGAGTCGGGATTTCCTCAAAACCTAAGGGGTATCTAATGCTAAAACACGTGTAAGGCACTAAGCCTACATGTGTCCTCTACCAATAGCACTAGTTGTAACTACTGACCAATGGGCAACGATATAGTCGGCACACTATCTAAAGGTACCATCTTGGGAAAGTGTCCACGTACCAAGGCCTCATCACTATACCAAACATCCTCATGGTCACTCACTGATAAGGACTAGCATCTATGATTACTATATGATTTTCTAGTGTCCCAACTAAGAAGAAAACTCTAGCCACAACCTCTAGCCAGTTCTCAGCTGCTTGGGGATATGTATCACATCAGAACCTCAAATCTCCCTTCCACTAAAACTCATGCAACATGATCAATCGGCGTGCACCCTCTGCAGGTGGGGCTGGTGGAATCTTCTTCTAAATGGGTGGTGGTTCTACTGGTGCACCACCTGAAGGTGAAAACACCATAAGAGGGCCATGCACCGAAGCCTCATCGCTTGGTCGGCCATCATCATGTACTCTCTCAGGAATCCTCATTAGCTATCTCCACAACGGAATCCTGATAAACAATATATGCACCACGATCATTATACCAAGTGAGCTGTCTCAATGTGGTTATAAGAAAAAAAAACAATTCAAGAACACATGCAATCATTGTTTTCATGTACTGAGTTCGAAATCAGAATTCAGGGTCCTGGTGTATAGATACGTCAGCCACCACAACAACAATAGATTCCCAAAACTGAAAACCACACTCATAACACATAACAATATTTCCAAATATAAAAGATCATAGTCATAGATCATCGATAGAACCGACACCTCTTATACCACTTTGTCATGACCCATCCCCTAGGGCCCATTCTGTGACTACCCCAAGCCCACCTTCTATAGCCCAGGGGCTATATACTAGCACTAGAAAGGTGTATCCCTATAAAAAAAGGCATTTTATTTAAACCTAAAGAAACACACAGACTAGAGCACAACCAGATTCGACCATGAAGTGAACTGCAGTAGTAAAAGTGTGCTGAATGTAGAAGGGGACAAAATACAAGACCAACTAGAAATGTAAAAGTACAACTGAAAGGTAAAAACAACTTAATGTTAAAAAGAATCTCTTGGATCTTCCACTGTAGATCCTACCTGAAGGGTAGGAATAGCTCATGATCAGTAGTCCCTACATCACGTCATGCCAAATGGTCCACCTCCAGGCACCATCCAGTCTTGGCTCCCTCAGCCTAAATCAACTTGTGTGTCTTCTGCAAAAGACACAACTAGGTTCTAGTGAATTCCATTTATGGGGGAGTATAATAATACTCATAAGGGACTCTGAGACCCTATATGTCTCCCATAGTTCCACGAAGGGAAAATCCACAAATGAATATCTCAAACTCAAAGCACCAAGTGATAGACATCAACACTACTTAGGTATATGCCCATACATAAACCAAAGTTATCTAGATATAATAATCTTATACATGAGAGAATAATAAAAAAAAGTTAACAACCCAATTGTAGAAGTACCATGCTTGTAACGCCATGAAGAGATAAGTATCACACATGTAACGCCAAGAAAGATATAAGTACAACACATGTATCACCACGAAGATAGTATTACCACTCTAGTAACACCAAAAATACATCACCACGAATGTAAAACTACCACACATGTATCACCATGAAGATAGAAGTACCAAACATGTAAAAGAATTAGCTCAAACAGAGTCTTTGATCAAAACAGGTATTAGTGATGTAATGATATACAGATGATTATTACCAAAGTAAGATCATCTTATTCATTCAAGAGGTAATTCTTCTGACCATACGGAGTATGAAAAAAATAGAATCGATAGGTACTAACCCCCACCATTATCCAAACATGATCCAACCTGCCCAGAGTTGATAGATACTAAACCCCGCAATGACCCACAGAGGAACGGTATGTGCTGACCGACACAAGATCGCAGAGTGCTGACCCACACAGGATCTGACCCACATATGATTGGTATGCGTTTACCCTCACAGGATCCCTGAGTGGAGACCCACATAGGTTCTGAACAAACCGGATCAGTATAGACTGACCCACACAAGATCACCGAGCGCTAACCTCTATATGATCTGTCTCCAACCTCTACCTCACTGACAACCACTAGATTTGTCGTACCTGTTGTGCTCAAGTTCCATAGTATCTGACCCTCGAGATATTGGTCATCACACTACCAACACTTTTCTCCACAAACTAGTAACCTAAATGACCTCCAGGTCATAAGGGTTCCAACATGATAGATGGTGCATGAATTGGATGCACGGTCTGTGAGTTATAAGCGTTTTAGCTCTAGGGGCCCGGTTGGATTCGAGTTCGATCCAAGCCGACCATAATCCAACTATCTCCATTACTCAACTATATTTTACCAAAAGGACCTTCTTGATCAAAGTATCTCAATTCCATAGATGGTTCGTCAAACAAACGTTCGGTTCTCATGATATGTCGCTTTAGGTGTTTCTGGGTCTTGATGGGCATGGGTCCGGCCTGACATGGTCGGACCGACCAGCCCTGACCCCATCTGGGCTGGGTTGAGGTGGGCACGACATGCTGGTTCTAGGTCCATCCCTTCCCAAAAGGTAGTGGGGCGGCCCGCAGTGGGCATCACGGAAGGGGGCGACCCGCAAAGGGTGGCCAATAAGGGGGAGGCCCGACCCGAAAGGGGGCGTCCCGACCATGTAGGGTGGGACCTACAAGGGGGACCTTGACCATTGTTCTCATGAGCTCTAATGGGGGGATACGTTCCACCAGTTATACTGAATACCTGGAGACCGTCCGGTTTCAGGAAATGGTGGCACCATGTGTACACCGCCCAGTCACCGCGGAACCCGTTTGGTGGGTTCCTCCTCCATCGTAGCTTTGGTTATAGCTTCTTCTCACTGGTGGCATGCTGGGCACAATGCCTCTCCTGCTCGCCAGTGGCACGCTGGTTGGACCACCTCACCTTCTGTGGCTGGCCGTTGTTCTGACCTCCTCCACCGTCCACCATGGATGACAATCAGTGGTCCCCCCGCACCAACGACATGCGACGTCACACCACACTTCATCTGAGTTCGTCTGATGTTAACCGCTATGATGGCTATTGTGCCTCAGTGTCACAGCCTCCTATTATGGTTCGTGTTGGTGAACCACCTCTTTTATATTCTTTTGGTTCCGCCGCACTGACAGTCTTCCACTGAGGTGCAAGGATAGCATGATAGTGGAGGGTTCAGGCCGGGTTCGTTAGGCCCGCACCCTCTGTGTTAGATCACAAACAAGAGGGAGGGTAGAGGGGTTCCATATAATTCACTTGTATTTAAAATAAGGATCAATCTCTTACCTCATAAACCCATTGGAGAACGTCTGCACTTAGAGGTGGATCAATGAGCTTTGTTCCCGCCATAGGATTCCAATGACACTTCTTGCACGTCCTCCTTCAGTTTGGGTTTTTGGTGTGGCTTGTCACTACTTACCATAACTGGCTCCGTCCTCCAAGGGTTTATTGTCTTGACACTTGGTCAGCACTTTGTTGCTTGGCGAAGCAGTGCCAACACCCATCCCCAAGCTCCATACAAATAAGAGAGGGGGAGAGTAAGTAACAACCTTGGGAATTAATGGTGGCTCATTAATTAGGAAGCTTCCTAATTCCCCAATATTGGTGATATTTATATTGAAGGGTCATTCCATTTAATTTCTTGACACATAACTGGTCCCACACCCCGCTAGTCCGTTGGAGGATATGAGTGAAAATAAAATAATAAAACAGTTTTATTATATTTCTTTTAAAAATTCACTGTTTACGACACTTTCACCGGGGCGCGCGCATCTGTATGTGGAAGAAGTGGAGTTGTTGCCCCACATTCCTGCTTTCCAAAGGCAGGCGGCATGTATTCCTTATTCAAGGACGTTTTCTACTTGATTCAAATGGGATGATGGATGTCGGTTCTTCCATTTGTGGATTCCTCCTAGGAACTCGTTACCTAATCCGGGTCTCCCTTATAAATTATGTCGTGGTTCATGAATCTTGTTCTTGGGGCCTATCTTCATGGATTATGGTTAATGACAATACATTCATCAAGATATTCCATGGGGTCTTCACATTATAGAAACCTTTAGTCAGAGTAGATGGTAACATCAAGCATGTCGAGGAATATCTGGATGTGTGGACATTGGGGAATCTGTATTCTTCCTCATAAGAGGGCTTATCAAGGGTGCAGAACCTGAGGCATCCCATGTCTCTTGCGGGGAATCAGATACCATAGGCATGTATCTGAGGTTATCATCATATTTACATGTTTAACACATGGTATGCTGCAATTTTAACATCTATTAGAGATGGTTATTCCATAGGCGTGTCTTCCGAGGGTTTCCTCAAGAATATCATGTTTATCATGAGTTATGTCGCGAGTTTAACATCTTTTGGAGATGGGGACGCCAAAGGAGTGTCTTTTGAGGTTTTCCTCAGGCATCTCATGTTTAACACAGTGTAGGATGTGAGTTTAAAGTCTTGCAGAGATGGAATGAGGGTGATCAGAGAATCCCATAGAGACAGATCAGAGGTGTGTGTCCCATAGAGGGGAGATGTAACACTGTGAATGATGATCTAGAAACCACTAAGAGCAGATTAGGGGGTGTGTACCCCAGAATAGGGGAACACCAAGGTTTACCATTGACTGGAATTGAACCTCAGGGAGGTTTCCTACATACCCAATGTAGACATCAGGGATCAAAACCCACATAGTTCAAAGGGGTGATGTATCAGGGTGTACATAGAGGAAAACAACCCGAATACATGCTGGGGCTTACACGTGGATAACAGCCCAGGTACAACTAGGAGAAGTGAAAAAATGGATGACATGATCCCACCGGGATGTGGTGGCCCGGGTAAGAATTATGATGGATGAAGGAGAGTTGAATGAAGTGGGGGGAGAATGAGATGGAACCGACGTGAGGATGACGTTGATGTTGGGAATGAACCTCGAAAAGACTTCCTTTGTATCTCCGTGACAAGGAGTCAAATTCCATGTAGTTCGGTGGGATGATGGGAAACCTGAGGAGGCGGCCCATGAGAATGGATGCATGGATGGGACCCGGAGGAAGTAAAACCTCCGGGTAGGGGCATGATATTCACAAAACACATGGGATCAAGGGATAGATCAGGATGGGACATGGGTGATGGTCTTGAACTTCATGGAGGCTTCCTATGTATCACCATGGTAGGGAATCAATATCCATGTAGTTCATCGGATGACGAATTACCGTCTATTGGGGACTTCAACAAATTACAGCCGAATGAGGTTGACAATAGCCTACCACTGAATGGGGGAACAACGACTTACTTTTGATTGAGGTTTATAGTTTAATGTCATGTAGGACAGGGTTGAACCGACCTGAAAGAGGACATGGGGCCTAGATAGATGGTTGGATTGAACCTCAGGGAGGCTTCCTACGTACCTCGCCTTGGAAGGGATTAAAAACCACGTAGTTCGAGTGGTGGGAACCGATGTGAAGGTGGTCGGAACCAATGGGGTGTTGGGATTGAACCTTAGGGAGGCTTCCTATATACCTTTCCTTGGAATGGATCAACGTACGCGTAGTTCATGATGGTGTTTGGGGATTACACTCCAAGCATACCAAGGTATTGGTGAACCAACGTGAAGATGGTCGGAATGACCGGGGTGGTGGGATTGAACCTCATGGAGGCTACCTACATAACTTTCCCTGGAAAGGATCAAAGACCACGTAGTTTAGGTGGGTGTGTGGGTTTTAAACTCTATGATTCCTGGAAAAGATTTCATGGTCGATGCTTACTCTATGCCCATGCGGGTCATGCTCGGTGTGAGAAACAAGAGACATCAAAAACCTGAAGATAATAGTGAAAAGGTGCGTCTGTGAAAGGTGGTGAATGAGGATTATTCTAGGAAGTTTCTAGGGCACTGCTAGGGAGAGGAAATGGTGAATGGGGATTATGCAAGGAAGCTACCCAGGTGTCGCTATGGAGTGACAATGGTGGATGGGGATTACGCAAGGAAGCTGCCCAGGTGAAACTGTGGAGGGGAATGGTGGATGGGGTTTACATGAGGATGCTGCTCGGGTGCCACTGTGGAGCGGAAATGGTGGATGGGGCTTACGCAAGGAAGATGCCCGGGTGCCGCTATGGAGAAGAAATGGTGGATGGTGCTTATGCAAGGAATCTTCCATGGTGCTGCTCTGGAGCAGCAATGATGGATGTGGCTTACACAAGGACGCTGACCGTAATGTCTTCCTCATGTCTAGCCATGCAGGAATCCCAACCCACTTGTGGGTTGAGGCCTTCTCCTTTGCGCTAGTACAGAAGATGGATAATGCCAAGGGCGTTGGAATCAGTCCTAACAAAGGGAGATGAAAAGTGTGAATCACATGCCCGACATTCGGAATGCAATGAGGGTGTCATGGCAATGAGGGATAACTATTGAACATGTTTGAAACACAGCATCCATATCACGTTAGCCTGAAATGGGGACAAACAAATGAGGGTCGACTGCTAACCATGTTCGAAACACAAGACTTTAATCGATGTGTTTTTCAATGTCTTATGAGGAATTGGCCCAAGACGATAGGTGAGCAGATGCAGCATGGAACTAGGCCCTTAGAGGGTCCCATCAGACATGGAAGGGGATGATGATCAAAATGAAGGACATGCGATGCATAAGGTGGGGTGATGGAATGTTTTAACGGCTTCCAACCATCTTGAAATTGTGCCTCTATAATCGTGGAATTAGGAATCCTATGCTTGGAGCATAAGGCATCTCTTTTTTTGAGCAAGTGGCATCCTATGTTTGGAGCATAGGGTGCACTACAGTTTATAGTCACGTATATAAGACTATTGTTTTCATACTCTTGGAGCATAAGACATATCATTTTTAGAGTAAGAGGAAACATATTAGTATCATGTAGGCATTACTACAGTTTATAGTCATGTAGAGAGGGCTGTTGGCATCTTATACTTGGAGCACAAGGAATCTTTCATATAGAGAAAGAGGCATCTTATGATTGGAACATAAGGGTTACTACAATTTATAGTCATGTAGAGGGGACTATTGGCATCTATTTCTTGGAGCATAAGGTGTCTTTTATTTGGAGAAATAGGCATCCTATGTTTGGAACATAGGGTGTACTACAATTTACAGTCATGTAGAGAGGAACGTTGTCATCTTATGATTGGTGCATAAAGAATCTCTTATTTGAAGCAAGAGGCATCCTATATTTGGAAAATAGGTTGTAAAATAGTTTAGAGTCATTGTAGATGGGATTTCTAGGCATAAGGCACCTAGAAATGGTTGGTTTTGGAACTTACGCAAGGGCGGTCCTTTCTGGTTCATAATCACATAGAAGCCAAGTGATATGGTTTGGAGGAGTTTCCTAAGGATTGGTTCGAATCAAGGTACTTGAGAAATTGATGATGAGAATCTCAACTCACAATATCTGAAAGGGACCTAGAGAACTATGTTGACTCAAGGTGTTTAATGGGGTTCATAGGAGTATCTCAAATCATTGTATTCCATAGGTGGAAGGTGGCTGTGAGTAAGGGAGCAATGGAAAATGCCGACATCCCAGCCCAAAAAGTTCATGGTGTGACTCTACATTTTTCATGGGGGTCAGTGATGGTACAAAAGGGACCGGCCCAGAGGGCAGGGATCGTAACCCGACACTGACACCGAGCGGGGGTGCGGGGGCACATACCCCGCGGTATGGAACAGTGGGTGAAAAGGTAAGAATATCGCAAAGGATAGGTCTTCATGAAGTAGCTTTGTGGTGTATGGCCTCGCAAAGCCTGGAATCACAGATAAAAGGGCTCTCATGGAGAAATGGCGGCTCGCGGAGCAAAGGAATGTCATGGAGAAAAGGGCTCTCACGGAGTAAAGGGTGCTCACGGAGCATGGACACACATAGATACATCCCGAAGGAAGCTTGGATCATGGAGTCACAGAGCAGCATCGTGAAGGAAGCTACTAGAGGAGCATGGGGTCGTAGAGCTACTTTGCGAAGGAATGAGGAGCTCCATGAACTGGGAGTACAGCAACCCAAGGGGCGGAGTGGTCGTCTGGTGAAGGGGGGTGAGCTGGGTATTTATAGGTAAGTGGCACTACGAAGCAGAGCTCACTCGACGCGAAGATGGATCATGCTTCGTGGAAGGTCAAAAATGTCAAAGGGGTTCGTGGAGCCATCCTGCCTCCTTGCTTCGCGGCAGGTCGCAGACATCAATGGGGTTCACGGAGCATCTCACCTCCATGCTTTGCGGAGGGGATCCGCGATCGCGAAGGGAGCTTCGCGAACCAGTTTTCCATCCCAACATCAAATATCCATATCTCATAATCTGTAAATCAGTTCAGACCCTACGACCTACCAAACAAAAACCTGAAAAATGGGCCATGATCTTGGATCATGTATGGGAGCATTTGTAAAATTTTCCGAATGCGTTTTATGGTGTCAACAGTCACAAACCATATCTTTTTCACTAGACTTAATGTGTTCAATGTAATGTCTACCTTAGGTGAATCCTGGCGATGTGGATTCAACGATGCCCTCGTATTTTTAATCCAAGCACTAGTTCAAAACATATGAAACACCGCTCGCTCATTTACTGAATGTACCTGAAAAAAAAAAGTTAAGAAAATTATTAACAGTCACCCATAACTCGTGCTGGTTGAGGTTAGGCTCTGCCTAAGGAGAACATTCCTTAACAAGCTCAACGTTACTCCCATATTTTCAATCCGAGATACCGTTTATAAGTTGTGGATTTTAAAATAAAATAATTGTCATTTAATTATTATATTTATAGAAAAAATTAACATTCACTGGTGGCCCGCACCGGTCAATGCTAGTATTTTCCTAAAGAAAGCATACCATCACGAGGTCAGCTATTGTCTATGATTTTTAATTCGAGTCATCGTTTGTGAGTTATTATAATTTTAAAAATAAAATAACATTATTTTATTATTTTATTTAAGGTTATGCTATTTTCGGGTTTCCCCAAATGAGGCATGTGCGATTAAATATAAGTCACACCTATGGTATACCTGTCATCTTGAATGCGACAGTTCCCTCAAGATTTGGATCTGGTATCTATTTAAGTGTTATTCCTCTTTTTTCTAGAAAACTACTTAAGGGCGCTAATTAATATTTACCAAAATGTCAACGGATCATTCTGAGCACTCTAGGAATCAGAATCACACACCATCAAATTTTTCAATCTCAAAATATTTCCTTATAATTAAAAAAATTATACAAAAATTCAGGGACATTACATGGTTCATAAGAAAAATAACATTTTATTATGCCTTGGTTTATACTCAGATTCCTATAAATAATTCATTTAATGGGATATTTGGTCAAATAATGTTATATAATTACATGGTAAATACATAGAATCATATGTGGAAGGCCAGAGATCGTCATATAAAATAAATGAAATTATATCATGATTTGGGTGATACATGTATTCCATCATGGAATTTCGTGGACATTCACGTTCAAAAAATGTAATTATACCATTAATGGTAGTTATATTGTTCCATTATTTGATTATTATTTTACAATTAATCCTTTATTATAATCCTTATATTTCGAGTATTTTTATAAAATTTTAAATGATGATAAATATTCCAATGCTGGATAACGCTGGGATTTCTGATTAGGATTAAAAACCCAAGGATTGACTGTATTATACAAAAAGTGAGTGGGATGACATCTACATCAATGTATTTTTCATGGGATGTCTAGCTGATCAGTTTCATGGAACATAGGACAAGAAATTTTGATTTATTTTATAATATTATTTTTTATTTTAGACATGGATAGAAGATCACATTTCTTTAGTATGAATAGAGGTTTGTAGACCTTAGATGATCTATTTCATTTATATTACTTTAAAAAGTTATTAAAATTATTGTTATCCAAATGATTACATCACATATAAATATACTTCATTTAATGGATATGTATGAGACTATTTTGTTGGTTCCACATTGATTTTTGTACTCACACCCTACTCGGGTTCCCATTACACTGGGGAATGAGAGTATATGCTTAGTTGGTTTTATGAACTGGATATGTTGAGGCCTTGGACTAATCGAGTATGATTGATCAGTTTTGTACTTGGTGTTTGGTATGTGTGCATCTTATAAATAGTAGTAGATCCTAATAAATTAATTTAATATCATTTTATTAACTCTGATAGATGTTTTCATCCTAGTGGGTGATCTATATTCTAGGTATGACATGGTCACCAGGACTTTTTTGTATTTCCTTCATTATTATATACTTGATTATATTTATTTCCTCCAAACACTCATTATTTAATTATATTTACATTTTGTGGTTATTTAAAGTGGTTTATTACTTGGATATGAGTGTATAGTCTCACCATAGACACACCAAAGGCCCATACTATTGGTCGATATACTCTAGGTTATGGGGACACACACTTGAGGAATTTCCTACAACAGGTCCTGTTAATGTTTATTGGTAATGTTGGGATGGGACATGAAAATATTATAACCAAGCAAATTATTTTCTTAATATTTTATTATTTGTTTTGTGGTAGACATGATTATTTGTAATGTATCAAAGCCTATATTAGATATTGGAACAGTTAATTGAGAAAAATTATTTCAGAGATAAATCTTGGTTATTAGGGATATTGGATTGATTTTCATGGTTTCTAATTCTGCTGTTGAGTAAGATTTTCAATTTGGGTATTGACCTTGTGTTGTATATTTTATATTTTTTTATGGGTGTATGGCTATAATCCATCTAGTGAGATTCCAGGTACTTCTTTTGACACCTATTCAATAATGGAAAGAGGTATCTCATTAATTATATATAACACATAGGTTCCACATGTTATAGTCCTACTAGTGTGTTTTTTAATATTAATGATTGTGGAATACTATTTAATGTCTTAACCCAAAACATAAAAAGTTTCTCCATATATATGATCATTGTGTAATTATATATAGTTAGAAAGACTTGTGTATATATATATCATTATAATGGTAGGAAATGTATTTCTAAGGTGATATGAATTACAATGAGGATGGTGACCCAATCCTCATACACAATAAGAGTATTATGGAAAAGTAACATGGTGCATAATTTTTTGACTACATTTTGGGTGTTATTACATAGGTTTATAAATTAAATGTTTCTTTTACAACCTATACTGTGTTTTCCTACATATCTTGGGATGAAATTATCCATAAATTTATTTTGAGATATTTTTATGAAATACATTATTTTAAGAAATATTTCATTTATACCATTGACCATGGTAAGTCAAAAATAGTAGTTGATGCCTTTTTTATAGACCATTTATGGGTATGTATGTATTAGGTGAAATTAATTTAACATTCATAAAAATCATTATATAGGTATCCCATCTCGCTTGTTATGATACTTTACATAATAGAAATTTTATTATGGTTATCCAGTTGTATCATCTTGATGTGATGTTGAGAGGAACCTAATTGTTTTTATTGAACTAATATTTTGAGTGGGAATTATCATATAATGATTCTCAGGGATGATCAGCTCATCAAATACCTTGTTTTCTATATTTTTACCCTCCAAGAGAAGTCCCTTATGGGGATTCCTATAGGGGATCCGTACATAGTAGGTTAATACATTGAAGGTGACGCTATTTTATTTCCCATTAAGAGAGTAGTTTTAATGGGTTGAATTAAAATATGTTTCCAATTATAATAAAATTGATGGTTTCCTCTATAACTAGTCGTTGAAGACATATATAATTTTACACATGTTTTCTGGGATTGACCCATATAGGTCAATGATCCCTTTACCAGTAATTGTTTGTACCTCATTTAGAGTGATTTTATAGGATATTTAGATTTCTTATAATAATTGATATGGGAGTCTGGGCGACTCACCAAGATATGTAAACTTGGTGAAATATGTGAACATTTTGAATGGGTAGATAGAAAAGGTGAACTTATTTTTAGTCTTTATTAGTAGGGATATGATGAAGTCATCATGAACCTTATTTATCAATAGGAACCTTATTGTTCGATGTCAGTCTAGTTGATGGAAATAATAAATAGGGATTGTACCGGGTTTATAAATGAATTTATAGGTTTTGATCATTGTTATAATGTCACTTTAATACTGATGTAAATAAGGTGGTTGTGTTTTGGGTTATAGGCATGATGATGCCTTTGGTTTATGAGGAAGCACCTTATGTTCTTGGTTATTGAGAATGAGTTTTATGAGAATGACTATTCCGGTTCTTGGACTGTTTGACTATTGGTTTTATGGTAATGAATATAGTCAAAGAGGGGGTAGATTCATGTAGTTATAATGACTTTGTGTGACTGGAAATCATATAAATAAATCATGGTATGTGGGGACTCTAATTATGAAGAGGTTACAATGGTAGCTTTTGGTTTAATGAGATCGAAATTCGATGTAGCATTTTTTTCTTGCTATTTTAGATAAAAGACATGTGGGATCATGAATGAGGTTTTGATCTGGGTTTTATGGTATTGATCAGTTATTATGTTGGATGAGATGAAAATGATACACTTTTGTTTCCTTTATTATTTTTTAAAAGAATTAATTAGTGTGTGATAGTGTGCGAGATGATTAGAAATGGTTTAAAAATAATATTTTCATCATTTTTTTCTATGTGTTTTGATAAAATGAGGAATATTCAATTATGGTAGAGGATACATTGTTGATGTATTAGGTGTTATGACATGGTCGATCATGCTTAATTCCAGCCACATTTTGACTAGAGGGATTGTGTGTGTCGGGAGGTGATACATCTGTCTGGGAATATAACTTGTTGAGAATAAACCCAATCAATTTTATATTGTAAGACTTATGATGGGGAGTGGACTATTTTTCATATTTTTTTTGGAAAAACTCATTGATTTTTGAAAATTTCGTTGATTATGCATTAATAATGATGCTCATATAGTAGGGAGCGAGATGTTGGATTCAAGTGTATAATTTTCATTTGAAAAGGGGTTATAAAATGATGAGATAGGTCATTATATGGTCATTATGGATTTCATCAAAGATATTTCGCCAGATTTTTGATATGGTATTCCATGACTGTGCTCAAATTGATATCAGTGTTCCTTGGGAGAAAAATAGAAGGATTGATTTTTAGTGATTCATAGGACATTCAAGCCAAAAATGTTCATTTATAGTATACCGAAGGGGGGAATACATGAGTTATTAAAAATAATTGGCTGTGGTTAGTGAGGAAAAGTATTCATAATTATAATGTGATTAGAATGGTGAAATATAAAGTAATTTTGAGAATATTTTATGAAAACATGGTTTGATGAGGATGAGGATGGTCATTATTGAAATCAACCAGTAGATAAAATTGGGGACATGAGGATGTTTATTATTGTGTGATCTATAGTAAAAATTTGATAAATATGTCGGAATCAATTTATGATTATACTGACTGTCTTTTATATGAAATTTAAATGTTGGAGTTTTCAAGGATAAGAAAGTTCTATTAGAATGTATGAACCTTGGCAGGGAAAACCATATGACAGTTAATGACCGAGGAGATGATGTGGTCATGAAAAAATATATTAGGTTTTGAACGTTATGTAATAATGTTTAAATATTAGTTATAATAATTGCATCATGTTCTATTAAGTTAAACTCTATTTTATTAACTTTTATATTTTATGTGTGTCCAGTATTCAGAGACAAAATGCATCCATTAGAGTTGAGTTGATGAACCACTTAGGTGAGTTTGTTTGTTTTGATTCCCCACAAGACATCATAAGCATTAAAATTATAATGTTAAAGAGGATATATATTCCCATTTTTTCAATGTGTGTATTTAATAATGAATTATAATTTTCAATTAAATTTTTTGTTAAATCTTGATCGGTGATTTTTAATGGAATTATGTTAAAACTTTATCACTAAATATTGTTTTATGAAAAACAATTAGAATCTAAAAGGGATTTAGATGATTCAAATGTTTTCCTAGGGTTTGTGGATGAGTGTTCAAGTATTGGGAAATTACATCATAGGGATCACATTTGTCATATGGTTTGTGAAAACCATTTAGCAAAACTATACGTTGAAATTTGTGAAGAAAGACATTATGATTAATGTTGTTAGGGGCCCCAAACACCGGCGTGTTTTGTGAAATGGTGATGAGGGGATCAAAAAGGAAATTTACAGTTTTTCAAACCATGTACTGCAACTATTTGGGGGAAGGAGTGCATAGGGTATGTAGAACCACACCATTGAAGCATTATTGTTAAACTGTGAAAGAATACTTTGTGGTGTAGAGGTTTTTTCGAGTGAGCCTGCATGTTTGGCACATAGTTTTTTGAACTGTGTGACATAACCATTCTATTCATTAAATATGGATAATTACCATTACCGTATTCAAAATTTAATGGTTTTATCCCATTTTCCTCCCTCATTTAACCTAACAAAACCTCTCATATTCCCTTTTTCTCTCTTCCTCCTTGGTAGATCTACCCCATTCTTGGTTCAAATAGAATATTTTTAGATTTGTTGGAATCCTAGAGGTAATTATTCAACTCCCCTAGAACCTTTACAAGTTATTCCATTATGTTTGGATTCTCTGTTAAGGGTTGTTCTTTATGATTCTAATAGATAATGGTGGAATCAGATACTAATAGTTGTGTTTTTTTTATGACTAAAAGAGTGTATCCCATGAGGCCTTGTTCAATTCACCACATGTCGTATCCTAATGGTATATCAGCTTGGTGAATTTCATAAATCATTTATGATGAAAACTAAATTAAAATTTTTATTTCATTTTTTAGTTCTTACTTATTTTTCATGTTCTTGGATATTTTGTTCGGTGATGGTGGAAATTATGTAGTGGTTCTAATGTGGCGCAATTAGATAATCTGGTTTTAGACATTATGAATTTTAATTTAATTTAATTTTCATTTATATATTCGTGATCTGAATTAGATAAGTATAATGTAATTATAATTAATTATCTATTTTTTATACGGGGTCTCTGCATTCCTTAGATGATATTGGATTGGAATTCACTACTATTGTTGGCCCTTGGATTGAAATTTTAAATTCTTCTAAATTCAAAGTTTTTTAGCATACCTAAAATTTAGAATTTATGAATATTTATTGTTCTATGTGGATTATAGTTCACTCCACTATGTGTGATTCGCTCTTCTCAAATTAATTATAATGATTTTTAAAACAAAATTAAATTAGATAATTAAAATGGATAGACATTATGGATCACAAACACCATCTGTGAGTTCACTTCATGTCCTCACATAGATGGTAGAAATTTAGTTTCTTAAGAACACCACCTGTTCACCAAAACTCTTATATGGTTAGATTAAACATGGCAAGAAATTTCTTCCCTTTGGCCTAGATTGAGGGAATTTAATAAAACTGTGATTGGGCTATATTAGTGGAATGACCTTGAGCAGTGAGATAGGTCATAAGTAATCTCTTGACCATTACCATTGAGGAAGTATCCCATATATCTAAAAATATACACTACCCCATTTTATAATATCATTGGAAATGATTTATCGATTCATTGGTTATTGATCGGAGTCCATGTCTTGACATGTGTGATTCAAAGTGGGATGCCATTGCTTATCTATAGACATCAAGGATCCCACCAATGATTCATCTTTAGATGTTTCACCTATGAGACCCTAGTGGGTTCCTCCAAGACCGAGCAACACTAATCGAGTTCATTATGGGTTTTATAGTGATTGTAGTGGGTTCCACCTTGAACCCACAATGAACATGTAAGAAATAGGTATTGGGTAAATAGTGATAAGTTTTGGAGTTCATCCAAATCCAATCTTTATTTATACTTCCAAATGGTAAATGTTGATATAGATATTATTTTGAGATTTTCTACATAATACTAGTCTAATGATCATAATGTTATATGATATATTATTGGGATTATAATTTAATCTGAATTTTGAGTCTTATTGATTTAATGTTATTTATCATGATTCCTGGTGTCACTAGGATCCTTCCTTTTATAGGTTGTATAGATGATGTTTTCTAATGTGTTATTTTTTTCCAAAAATTAGGTTTTGTGATTTTCATAGTGATTTATGATGATCTTCATAATTGGTTACTAGGATTATTCATTGGGTTAGGGTGTCCAAAATGTTAATATATTGTCCATACATTCCACGAAATGGGTTCAGACAACTGAAGGGGATGTGAAGCCCTGGAAATCAATTTGGAAGCTCAATGTTCCCCCTAAAATCCGATTTTTCTGGTGGCAGGTATGCACTAATATCCTTCCCACCAAGAGCCTCCTAGCCTTCCGACATTTTTCAAATGACAATTCATGCCCCTTCTTCCCTTCTATTCCTGAATCCCCTCTTCATGCTCTCATACAATGCCCCGGGGCTCAGGAGGGTTGGAATTGCTGGGGATCTTCCACAGATCTTTACCTGGATGCTGCCTCGGATCTTACTTCTCTCATGATGCAATGGTGCTGCTCCTTTTCACCAGTTAAAGTAGGCTCCCTGTGCATTTTGGCCTGGATTATCTGGGATCGGCGTAATGAATCCATTTTCAATCTTTTTCTTAGGCCCCCAGATTTTGGATTGATCAGGCATCATCTTGTATTGTGGGTTGGCAGCACCACACTGAGCAACAAAGATTTGTCACCCCCTTTACTCACTCCCAACATTGGAGCCCCCAACCAGAAGGGACTATTAAGATTAATGTGGATGCCTCTCTCCCTAAGTATGGACCTGTTGGATTAGGTATGTTGGCCCGAGACAACCATGGACATCTTATTGCAGCCAAACATGAATCTCGCCATGCACTTTGGGAGCCTTCAGTTGCGGAGGCTGCCGTCATCCTTGCTGGGTTAAATTTTGCAAAAGACCATGGATGGGACTCAATCCACATCGAATTCGATAGTCTCACCATCATCAATGCCATAAATCTCAACGACGGTGGGCTACAATCTTTTGGATCCATCACTCGGAGTATTCACTCTCTCAGGAAAAGATTCATATCCTGCATTTTCTCATTCATCAAAAGGGAAGGGAACGAGGCTGCTCACCAGCTGGCAGCCGTTGGCCCTCCTTACGATGATCTGCTCTGGCTTGACCACTTCCCACCTTGGTTATGTGCTTGTATTTCTGCTGATCACCGTCTTTAATGAATTTTTTCTTTAATAAAAAAACTAGATAATTTTTATATTATTACTTGGGAGATCTATAGATTATTGTATGCAATTATATTGAATGGATCATAGGTTAAATGGAATTATATCATTCCATGGGTGATACATGGATTCCAACATGTAATCTCTTGGTTGGGTTAATAGGATAAATGAAATTATATTATACCTTATAAAAAACGTGGATTCCTATATAAAATTCCATAGATCTGCTCACTGGTCAAATGGAATAATTTAATTACATGGGAGATACTTAGATTCTATCATAGAACTCCTTGTATTAGCTAATAAGGAAAAATTATATTATACCATAGCAATGGCGATACCTGATTCCAGTTTAGAATTCCTTGGATGGGTGCATGGGAAATATGGTATTATATCATTCTTGTTGTTAATGTGGGTCCCCTATATGATTATAATTATACATGGACACCTTGGTTGTACACATCATGCCCCGATCATGTTTATAAAATGATAAATGATCTATGATATTATAGTCATATCTGAAGAATGTATTTTCAATTGAGTTTATAGACAAACAGATAAAGTTGTATTTACATGGATTGAGTGGAATAAAATCTATCTCAATACCTTTTCCATTGGATTACTATCCTATCATGTTCATAGAAACAAGGATAAACTATGTATTTTTTAAATTTTTTTTATTTTTTTATTTGACACTTAGCTATGTTGATCATAATTCTTGACAATTAACTTATGACAATAGGTCTCAAATATACCTTATAATTTTGATTTCTTTCACTAGTTATTCCCATTTATTTTATCTTGATGTGTATCTCACATATACAAACACTAAATTTATAGGCTATGTATTTCATCACCTTGGTGGTTCCCTACTATGTTTTTTCTCACTCCCTACTCAATCCTCAGTTGCACTTGTGAAACCGAGTAGACGTTATCATGGTTGTACGAAGATGATGAATTGAGTCCCATAATGATAGGTAAGGATAACATAGATGTGTATATTTGAGTTTTTTATGTGTTTTATCATAGAGATACTAGTATATCCTTGTAATATTATTTTTTCCTTTTATTTTCCCCTATATATGTGGTTGGCCTAGTGGCTGGTCAGTAATGTATGTATGACATGGTCATTCAAGACTTTATGGAATCATATTCTTCATTTATACCTGATTATATTTAATGATTTGGAATTATGATTATATTATATTATGGATTTTTTTGGTCATTACCACATGTTTTGTAATTTTATATGATCACATAGTTTCCCTAAAGCCACACAAAAGGCCCTCACTACATGTCTAAATCCACAAAACTATGGGGAGGCATTATTGATAATTATTCACCAACAAGTCTAGATACTATTTATATAGTGAGTTAGTATAGGATTCAACACATTTCTCCACCCTCACTATCTACTGCTACCTCATAATCTAATTTTTCACCATTATTCATTTCCATTATTATCCACTTGATTTTTTAATTTTTAAGGATTTTATTCCTAGTTTTTATTTTTCACATCATGTAAGAATTTTTAAATTTACAAATTAATTTGTATGATATTGTGTATTTTGAATAATGATATAAATCCTATTTAATTAAAAAAATAAATATTTTAGTACGAGGTGTTTGGGGCAGGTTGGTTGGACATATTATAATAAAATGTTGTTAGGATTTAATGGTGATTAATTATTAAATATAAAATGTATAGTTCATTTTTAAATAATTACTTAAAAGGACTCACTATAATTGTTATGTCAGTGAAATTTTTATATTCCCATTAAAAGAAGTTATTTTTCTTTAAACATGTATTTTTATAAGTTTTACATGATGGATATATATTTACATGTTCAATATTATTGTAAAATATATAATCAAAATTATCTATAATAATATTCTTTTAGTGGATGAATTGATTATCACATTAATATATAAGTATTCATTAAAAGTCAGTGTTATATTTTTTCTAAATGAATAACAAATTAATACACGCAATAGTTATAAAATAAGTCATATAATGCTTTAAATATTATGTTTCACATTACAATATAATTTTCATATAGAAACTATTTTTTTTTGTTTTAATATTTTTTTAATTATATCAATTATCATCACAAAATGAAACTACTTCACATCACATTATTACCCTTAACTAAAAAAACACACTCTACTTCACTTGACATAGTTATATTATATAGAATCATATTTTCATATAGTGGTATACTAAAAGGAATGTCTTCATTTATGCTAGGAAATTAATATTAAATATTCTCACTTTTCATTAATAATTACACTGTATTACATCCCTTTGAAGACATTACTACTATGCTAGATTTATTACAAAAGTATTGAAGGTTTCCATATATCTATAATTTTTTGAACTCATTTTCTCTCCTACCAATATTAGTTAATAATACATATTTTTTTAACTATTTACATTTTACAACACTAAATGAAATTCTAGAACTATTTCACATAGTGAATTTTACTGTCACACTCTTATTTTTTATTTTGATATATTTTATACTATTCAAGAAAAAATATTTCATTAAGATTTATATTATAATTCTAAATTTTTTTTCATATTCAAATTACTTATGGAAAAATATAAAGAATTAGTACAATTGAAAATCAGTTATCCATTACATTAAAATATTTCATTGTTTTAATTTTTAATTATATAAGAAAAATTGAAATTAAAATTCATATAAAAGAACTATTATTCAATAATTGAAATTAATAATATCTATTAATGATTCATAGTTGGATTAATTCTAGGATAACATGTAATTAATATTGTGGTGGTGTTGATCTTTCTTTGGAACCTTCAAAAAATGTTTTCCAAATAATGAATTTTTTTCATTACATGTGAGACGTGACTAAATAGTAAATGTTTTAATGCATAGATTTCATATATTCTATAAATTATCATTGATTAAATATATGATACATTCATGGTATCTAGCATGGATTAATGAGGAAAAACTCAAAATCTATTGGTAATGATGATTTGTAACATGATAATAAAATCAAATTGAATAAATGATTAGTGATATTAGAATAGTTATAATTGGTAATGAATCGGTGATTGGAAACCTATATGGTGATACTAAAAACCATTGTATCACAGTTGTGAGAAATTTACAATTTTATCAATAATGTTTTGATTTGTTAAATTGATGGACAAAAATAGATGGAGTGGCATGAGTTTTACATAATTTCAATAATAATTGAAAAAATATACTTTTTGGATAGAAATATTTCTATATTTATATTGTAATGTGAATAAATTATTATGTATTATGGGTTTGATTTAAATTAAAATATATTCCTATATAAATGATTTTTTTTATATTGGAATAAATATGAAATTTTACCATAATGTCCATAATAAGGGACATCATGAAAAAAGTTAAGGAAAAATCACATGTTGATTAAGAAATTATAAAAAATCATTATATTGAATTATTTTTTCATCCAATAATTCATCATTTAACATGTATATTTTAAAATTTAAAATATTAAAAAAAATGATAATACCGAATATAGACCAGAAAATATCTAGTAAATAATTACATCATCTATCTAATTCTGCATAGTGGGAGAAAGTTTAAAAATAGTTTCCTACCATTAGGGAAGAAATATAAATCATCGAATTTTACAGTGAATATATATTATAAATCTATATCACATACTTAGTATTTAAAATATATCATGGCCTTTTTTGTTTCTAATTTAAAACCTATCTCATAAAATTTGAATGAAGAGGAACAATTTCTGGTTGTGTTTAATGATTTCAAGACCAAAACATCATGGAAATGATATTTATGTTTTTTCATCACCATTAATTCTTGATTTGAAACTATTATGGATATAATGTATAAAGTTTATTGTTTTAATAAAATGAATTAGTTTTAGTTACATAAAATGATTACATACAATATAAATGACTTCCCGACAAATTCAATTTTTTCTTAATTCATGTAAAAGTGAATAATATATTTCCAATTTGAAAAGAAGGGACTTCATATTATCAATATAAAATTTTAGAATTAAATCATACATAGGAAATATATGATTTTTTATATAGATTAATGTCATAAAAGATTAAAAAATTTGTTGAATTCTCCATAAAATTTTTATATTGTGATAAATCCTTAGTTACCAATTAGTAGTTTGAGATGGTGGAAGACCGTGATGTAACATTGGAAATGAAAAAAAATATATCAATTTTAGATTTATTTGGTAAAATGATTAATATTTTTAAACATCCATATTAGAGATATCAAAATTTCAAACCAAAAACTGAATTCACGCATATTATGTATAATATATTTAACAGTTTGTTTTGAATATAGTTAGATATTAAATGAAAGAATTAATATTTGTTGAATTAAATATTAGACATAGTGTAAATGGTATTTTTTGGAAGTTTGGTTGCACTCCTAACATAATATTATCTTAACTACCTATGGATTTTTAGATATTATACAAGAGGGATAAAATTATATTTTTTCCATTACCTCAATGGAATCAATGTCCCACAATGGAATACTTGAAATATTAAGAAAAAATTAAACTATTTTATGTTTTTTGGAATGAAATCTCATGAAAATATTTCAATGATATAAAAATATATATATGTTTAATTACATGTAGAACTTCCCATATATGTTAAATTGACTCTCATTAAGGTGTGTCAATTTTTTATTTCTATTTTGACAATTTTTTATATCTAAAATCATCGATTATTTTTGCGAATGATGTAGTATGTATACCTTTTCAACAAGAAACAGAGTTTACACTATATTTTTTATATCTTTCTTTATTTAAGTGTTTATTTAGTGAGGGAAGTAATGCTTCATAGACCTGTATATATCTGTTATATGTATCATTATAAAGTTATATGATTATATTGAAGGAGAATGTTAAGAATACATAACAACAAGATGGCCCCATTGATTTGAAATATATTTCTGATGAAGTTGTATATTTTTTTATAGAATAATTTTCTTCAGTTCAACACCTAGTTTTTCCAACCCATCGTTATGAATGATCCCGATTTAGGGGAAATGGGATCTATGACACAAGAATAGTCATTAATAGATCAAAAAAGGTAAGACTTTTTATATGTATTAAATAATATAGAAAATTTGCATGTATATATTACATGTCATATTATTATGTAAAAAACAACAATATCCCAAAAATAAAGATATGTATATATTGAATGATTATAACAAATATTTTTGAAATGGATTAAGAAGACCATGTATAGTGTATTTGATGCATTAGAATCATTGAAATGGTTTGTAGGAAGCCTGAATATAAATTTAATATCATTATATACATATAATCCCAATTACAACACATAATCTACAAATAAACACACATTAATAGTGAAATTTTGAATAATACTTTGTTATTGTTTTCTAAAACAATGTGTTTTCTAGGTTAATGGGAAAACAACCTAATATCCCCATGAAGTTCATGTTATGGAGTTATGAATAAAATATGGGAGATTAATTACATTAAATTATGACTTCCAATTTTCACCAATAAAAGGGATATTGAAAAAAATAGTATTAAACCTGATGGATTCAACATGACACTAATTAATATTATAATAATAGAAATCATAAATAAACCATTCATCCTAAAAAAACATAAGAAATATTTATTCCTATATCATTCTACAACTAATTATTTGTTTACTACCACATTACAAGTGTAACAAAATATATTCTATTGATAAATATGATGTTGATTTTATCCCAACTACCTTATAATGATTAATAAAGGACATTAATGACAAAGTCATATACATTGTTTATTCCATATATAATGATCATGAAGAAAGAATATGAAAATATATTCATTTAGAAATCTAATAATATCATTGGTTCTATAATTCTATTTTATGTTTAACATATATTATTCTATAAAATGTTAAATATAGTATTTGTAATTATTTTTGTTAATTATATAACATATTTTAATAAAACCTTTATATGATTTTTATCTTGTTTTATTTTTATAATTTTATAATTAATCAATTTTTTAATATGAAAGATATACAAATGGAAAGTTTACAGTGCTTGATTTTTGTTTGTTTGTATCATTTCAAAATTTTTATTAAATGATATTTGTAAACATTAATTTTGTGTAATCTTTTAGTTTTTTTTTCTATATCATTTCTTGTATCATAAATTTTTTCATCCTTTTCATTATTACTTCTAAATATATCAAAAAATATTAAGAAAAATATGTTCCTTTTATATTCATAATGGTTGTATCATTTTTTTAATTATTATTAAATTTTATATACAACTGAAAAAATGTAAAATTTTTACTTATAGTTTTTAAATTTGATATTCGGGAAAATACAAGATCCATCATCTGATTTAGACAGTACTTATGAAGAGTATCATAATAATACATCTAATATTAAGTCCCCATATTCATATTTATATGTTACTTCATGTTATAAAGAGTGTGAAGAGGATTTTAGGAGTCCTATACATGGTAGAACACATTTATATAATTTATCATTTTACTATAGCTATAAATAGAGTATAGTTATCAGGTTTAATGATAATGTTAACCCCCAACGGTCTGAATTGTAAAAAAAATTAACTCTTAAATCATTCCATGCTTACGAAAAATTCATCATTATAATTTTTTATTTGGGGGTATATTACCATAAGACACAATATCACTAATGGAAGACCATTTAGATAAGGTCATTTGATATTAAATTATTAATCATGGAATGTTTTTACTAATTTTGGTTCATTTTTTACTTCTCATGAGATTACATATGATATACCTAACACTATATATGTTATGATAAATCTATTTTTTTCATTGAGGTGGATAGATTATAAATCCATACTAACATCAAACTCTATTTTTTTTAAAGGTAAAATGAAAATCCTTTCCATATATAATTTTTCCTAGAAGTTAGAACTTTGTAAAAAAATGATGAAAGTAGATATCAGGAAGGATTTTTAGTATGTAAAATATAATATATTAATTTTTTTCATTATAAGATTTTTAAAAATTATCACATTATTTATTTATTTTCCTTAAAATAGTAGGTTCTAAAGTGATCTCACCAGGAGATCTAATTTTAAAATGAGTACCCTCATAAATTATCTCATGGATGGTATATGTTGTTAGAATAAAACGTAATTGAAAAAAATAAAAAATGAAAGCCAAGCCATCATGCTCAACAGTGACTGTCCCCCTTTCCCCAAAAAAAGTCAGGAAAGATAGAAAAGGGCTAATTTTTCATAAAGGTAATAAAACTTATAGATGATGTGAAGGTTGTAGATTATTTGAACATATGAATTTATTTGAGTTATTTTTGAATTATAATTTTTAACTCATTAAAAAATATTAAAAATATTCTATATAATATTCCCTTAATCACAAGTGCATGCATGGTACCATTATACCCATGGGTAGGGATAATATTCTTACAATTTTATTATGGAATCCCTAACATCTAATTCACATGTGAGGATAAAAGGTGGGTGTGTTAATTTATAAACTTTATTCTTATTCAAAAACATATTATAGGGATGATGTTTATCAAGATAAAATGTATATTTTTTGTAAGAAAAGGTTAATTAGGTTTTCAGTCAATGGAGGATAGTCTATGATCATCTGTATAGTCGATTTTTTCGGGCATATTATGATATTTTCATGAAACATATCCACTTTTTCTAGTATAACCCAATTATCCACCTCCACCTGAATATATTTCTGCTCTATATCCTAATCTATAGTATCCCATCTACTATGAGTTATATTTTAAGGATCCCAGGTATCACATTGTTTCATATTGTATCATATGTAATATTATAGATATCCCCAATCATTAGTTGAGGGAGATTGATCATCTTATAATAACAATGCATGATATTATTGTTGGATAAAATATAATAACATTTTCTACCATGGAGGAATCTATAGTTATACATTGTGTTATTAATATTTTACTTTTTCAATCTTGATATGTTCCCTAAATTCTTCCTTAGGTATTATTCAATTATAACATTTATTTTTTAATTTTTTAGTAATTTGATTACTATATATATATATATATGATATAATCAAATACTTCATTCACTGTAATTTTCCAAATTAGTTTTCACACTATCCTGACATTAATTTCAAAGAGTGTAGTCCAATTGATAGACTTTGATGTGTCTAAAATTGGAGCCCTATAAATGGTCTTGTGGATCAAAAGTTAACATCATTCAAAACATGGATTCATTTTAGCGCACTTAAAAATTAGAGAAATTCTAAAATACTACAATGAATATTCCTTTAACTCCATATAACTTCACCCAGATCATGAAACACTCATCCCAAAAATGAAAATATTTTATGTCTTAGGTGGTTAATTTTGTCCTCATATGAATTACAGTACTTATGAAACCCCTATGTAGAGCCCCTTTATGGACCCCCTTTATGGAGCCCCATTAATGTTCCTCGTTATAAGAACTGTATGTGGAGACCCTTTGTGGTAAAACTTTTCATATACCCTTTTTTTCCCCTATGAAAATCCCCATTATGGAAGCCACATGGTGATGGCCCCTTTACAAGAAAACCCTTTTAGTGAAATCTTCTAAGACCCCCTATGTGAAATCTCATTTTTCTATGTGGTCAGAAGTTTTATAAATGTTGTTATTCACTTATTCACACCCACATCAAGAATTATGGGGTGAAAAAATTAACTCAAGTGTTGAATAATATCTAAGGATTCTCATCTTTCTTAAACACTCTATGAATCATTAAGGTATGATTCATGAATTCAATCCTTGAGATGGAATTTCCAAACTAGTCTAGTGAAATCCATTCAAAATGTAATCCACTATTGAACTATTAAAATGAATAATTCTATACAAAAAATCTGTTTTTAATGCATAAATTTATTCCCTTGCACATAAGGAAGAAATTAATTTGCGAATAATTATACAACCATCCATATTAGGAATTCCATTTTTCCTCCCTATGTGAAAAATTCTATGTAGATGACCTATGTGGAAAAAAGTAATGCATCTACCCTATGTGAAAATGTTATGAGGCATCCATATATGGAAATGGGATAAGGATGTCTAGGTCAAGGATATTTTCATTTTGGCCTATAAATCCCTAAATTTCAACCTCTAAATTACTATTAGTGATATTCCCCTCATGGTCATAGAAAAACAATGATCCTCTTAGGTATAATCCCAATAAAAATCTCTAAATGGCCATTGGTTGATATTGTTCTCATTGTTCTTGTAACATGGGAATCCACATAGGTTTAATCCCCAACTAAACCTCTAAATCACATGTATTTTGAGATTCTCCTCATGGTTCTAGAAACAGACAAATACACCTTGGTCTAATCCCAAATAATTCCTCTATATCTAAATAAGAATATATTATTTTAATAGTTCCAGAAATAGGGGAATCCTCCTAGGTGTAATACCCAACCGAACCTCCAAATTTTCATGAATCGAGATCCACCTTATGGTTATAGAAACATGGGAATCATCCATGGTATTAGCCCCAACAAAACCAATTTGTCTACATTAGTTGAGATTCTCCCCATGGATCCAAAAAATGGTCATCGTTCTAGGTGTAAGACCCAACCAATCATCCAAATCCTAATGATTTGAGATTATACTCTTGGGTAAAGAACCATGGTCGTCCTCCTAGGTGTAATCTATAAAAATCATCAATTAAAAATGAGTAAATATACTATTACTAGTTCCAGCAATTTGTACATCCACCAAGGTGTAAGACCAAACAAAAAATTCATCACCTTGGGTCAAAATTATCCTCTTGATAATTTATACAGGTTAATTATCCAAGATGTAATCCCCAATGAAACAATAAAATCTAACAGTGTTTCCCATGGAATGTGGCTGATCCTACATTGTCTCTTATTTCTCACAACACTAATAGACCACATGGTAATTGAAAAATATATTGATCTTCCCATCATTATTATAAAAATGCCTAAACTATGGGCCTCCACCAAAGGTGTAAGTCTAGAACCTTCCCATCCATGTGGCCTTTGATTCTTGTACAGTTGGAATTTGTAATAAGTCTTTATAATGTCATAATAAAATTCCCTAAACTCACATTAATCATTTTTGGGACTTTTACCAAGTAGGAACATATCTATCTAAGGAGGAAAAATCTCGCCCATGTCACCTAAGCTTCTTTTGTGTATGTCCAACATCAGCCTTCAATAGGAACCTTCTTCCTTCATGTCCTTGTGACATGAATTTCAACGACATAGTTTGGTCATTTTAACATGACCCTAAAGTGTAAGATATATCCCATTTTGTTGTACCAAAATATGTAACTTATTATTCCCTTCATAAGTATATTAATGAATCTCATCTCATGGGAACTATACCTATATCAAAACAATAATTGCCTCCCTGGACTGAATTAATCTCTAGAGGGTCCAACCATCCATCTATAGACCATAGTATAAAACATTATTAAGATAAATATGCAAAAACTCTATCAGTTTACATAAAAATCATGGTCTTGATTAGTTCATTAGAATATGGGTAACCAGTCCCACACATTGATTTTTGATGTTTTCATGAATATGTATTAAATATATAAGAGAGAACTATAGTAGGAAACTATTCCCCACAAATGTGTGTGATAATCCCAAACTCCCATCATATTATCCAAAATGTTTTCTATGATTACATTTCAAAAATACATGTGATCAACTACCTTAGTAAAGAAAATATGCATTATCTTAGAAATGAAGTAGGTGTAAAATCCCATAGAAACAATATATTATGAGAATGATTTATATGTAATGGATTGTTGTATAGAAAAAATAAGATGTTGTCATCTTTGCTTGTGATATTTGAATTTATTTTGAGATTATCATCATTTGATTTTTTTGAGAGAGACATATAATGTTACAATAACTGTATTAATTTATTGGTGTGATTATAGAATCATAATTTATAAAGGTTTTATCTTTAAGATTCTATCAAAAGAAACATCCACAATTGTATTGATGAAAATATTTTAAAAAAAATTTGATTATCATATTTATTTAAATTATATAAACATTTATATATTCATTCATATTTATATGTTTTTTTATGTATGCATATACACCTTGAACTAAATATGAATCAACGCCAGTGTATATATTTCTGGAGAAACAACCTCTTTATCCTATAACATGAAAAAATAAGATGAATAATGATCAAATTATATATCTAAATTTGTTCGAATGATTCCATAAAGTGATAGATTCTTCTTATAAAAAATGTTATAAAACAGTTATTTAATTAGTTTCTTTTATTTTAATATAAAATAACAACATATATTATTTTATTTTATACAAGTGTTTATTAGATGTTTAGTGTGTTTTTCACATAAAATGAATCTTCACTTATTATTTTCATACATGAGGACATGTAATAAAACATAAAAAATGTATTAGATATATATATATATTTTCTAATACTTATAAATTATAATAATATTTTATTTTATTTCATATTTATCATATTTAAACATGGCATGGAATCACTATAGTGAAACCGGTGTAAAGTGGGAAACAAATATCAAATATATTTTCATAGTGTTGAATTCATTTTTATATATTAATATTTAGAAAATATGTAAAATATTATTCTATATTGTATTGATAACTTCTTTTTAAATATAATTTTCATAAAAATCATGTGGTCCCATAATTTTTATATCATATTTTATGAATTTTGACAAAAATTATAACAATTGGAATAGTTAAAAAGTTACACATGTTTAGAGTTAATTATAATATTTGATTTGAATTCATATTTATATTATATTCAAGTTATGTTTTTAATAAATTGTTTTGGGATTTATATATTTTTAGTGATTAATGAAATTATGATCAAAATGGGTTGAATCATATATAGAGAGAATGTAAAGATTATTTATTATAATTAATTTAGTTTTTGTTGATGTATATTTCAAAATATTGTACTTCAATTTTAAATTAATTGTAATTTCAAACATGCGTTGATATAAATATTTATTAAAAAAATTTACATTTTTGATGTTATTTTCTATGATTTATTTTTTTAGAGTAATTGGGTTAGTTGTCTAGAAGATGGGTTTATGTATTAAAAAAAAAATTTCTATATTGGTTATAAAAAAACCAATGTCCAAAATTATTTTTTATTATTTTTCATGTTGTTTATTTAATAAATAATTTCATATGTCTTTTTTGAAATTTTGTTATTATAAATAAATGTAGTCAAAATAGTCATTTCACATCAGTTATTCAATAAGAGATGTATAAACTTTTATGAATTTTATGTTGTGAGGAGAAATTTTTACATCTGATTTTAATGAGATATAACTAAATATAGAATTTGCATATTATTTTGTATAATATTTATATTAAAGTTATTTATAATGTTTCATAAAACTATGTCTCTAATGAGTTGATGTAAGAAAATATAAAATTAATTTTAAAAATCCTTTTTCACTACTAGTAGTTGTCAATATTATCACTTATGATCAATAAAACATATGTGGGATGAAAACTTTTTGAGGAACCAACATAATTATATATCAATATTTTTATTTTTTTAATGAAATACATCTCTTGTTATTTTTCCCATTATATGTTTTATATATTTTTAATATGAAATATATAATAATTCATTAAATTTGTGTATGGATATACTGAGGTAATACCATCATACATATAAATAAAATAAGTGATAGATTCTACTTGTAACATCTAGTTGACATTGTTCAAGAAGATTTTATCTCTATGTGTGTATAATAATGATACTCTTAAAAATAAATACACAAAAAGTGTTGATGGATGAAGGATCCTTGTGTACATAATTTTTTGAAAAGTTAAACCCTAATTTCTATTCCATGTATAATGTTATATTAACATGTACATAGTTTTGGTATGTGTAATTTTAGACATCTAATACCTTTTGAAATGTAGTTTTGTACAATGTATCAAATTAATAATGATGTACAACATCTATTTAAAGTTTTTTTTTCAAATTTCCTAAGTTACATAAAGGGAAATTGAAAATTCAATTAGACACATATATTTAATTGTGGGCATACACTTTTTTGTAAAGGTCATCTAATATTTACACTATCTGCATAAAGGTAGAATAATATATCAATGAGATATGTAGTGTTATCCTATAAATCATGAAGGTTTCATCTAGGTAAAATTTTCTTGGTAATTTTCATCATCAACCTACATATTGGGTATGTGATATTTTAACAGGATACTAAAAGGTCATACTCCTATTACAAAAAGGCAATGAGAAAATTTATAATGCCACATAAGGACACAAATTTATGTTTTATAAAGTATAGCATCATATTAATTTTAGTTACCATTGAGTGTATCATTCTCATGGTAGGAAGAGTGCATTCTATCCACTATCTATGTTATTACATTATACACATGATCCTAGATGAAGGTTATAATTATCATAGAATTGGTCAGGTGGTTGATTTCTTCACATGGTCAATTAATGTAATATATGTAGTTGATGCCTTAGGATCAATGTCTTACTATTAGTTTATTTAAATGAAAACATCATGAGGTTCATCTAAATCATTCTATGTTCCATGATTCTAGAATATTTTATGGAAAATGGATTATGAAAAGTGTTCCTTGAATTTTTATATTTTGATGAAAGTATAAATAAGGTGATGTTCATAAGATTTTATTAACAATTTATATACCACGATCATTGATCTCAATCTAAGAAAGATGGAAGGGTGGTTGAGATAACCATGTGAGATACTATACATTAGATATATTCAGAAGAATTTTTTAGTTTATTTTTTGAATTCATTGATTTTTATAATCTAATATCAAATAATAAATTTAAAAATCCAAATTTTATGGAGATTTAAAAGGAACCTGAAATCATTTTAAATTAGTCTAAATGAGATTCAAAAGAAGAATATGATCATGGTTCAGATATAATGGTAATTAACTAACAAAAATATAGTTATATCGATCATTATATTATGAGAATAATAATCTCGATATTATTAATAAGAATATAAATATTCATTCATCAAGGAATGATGTTTTGGGGGAACACATATCTAACTTTCACACACAATGAGATAATTGCAAGAGAAAATGATAGAATTATAGATAGAAATATAAATTTAAAATTGAGAAGGAGTATAACATAAACGATTCTCTAATAAATCCATAAAGGAAGGGGACATAAATAATATTTTCCTTATATAAGTGATGTTTTATCTGAATGAGATCATATGAGAATGTCTAAGATTTTCTATGAAGAGATAGTATTTTTATTATTGAAAAAGAAATTTTTTGGATGTCTAGTGTAACAGGGGACATATTTGAATATTATTTGGAGTAGGAGTCATTAATATCAGTGAATAACTGTCTGAATGATATTTTAGGATACCATTAGAAGGTGGAAAGTAGATTATTTTCAAAATATGGAATCAACTAGTAGGATGTCAGTATAAGGAACATTTTTGGAGGTGGTTGTGATGAATAATTGAAGAAAATATATTTATAGAGATTATCTACATGATATATTAGGAGACTAATCATCAATATTTTTAGTAGATATATTACAAATTATAATCAAGTGATTCATTGTGGATACACCCTAATTTATGATATCACACATATCTGGTAAGAAGTAATATTTTGTCTTCGAACACTATAAGACCATGTGTCTTGGAAATTTTATATTTTGGTTACTTGAGTGACATTGTGTGCTAATAAAAAGTGTGGATAAAATCACTTGTTAGCTAGAGGGTATTCTTTAAAAGGATTAATAAAAAAGGTTTCATAAATTCAACCACTACCCTCTTGGATATCTGACAAGAACTATGAAAAGCATGTTCAATTAGAGTGGGGTCCACGTTGAATGATCTGAACATGGGTAAACCCTACATATTTATATTTAAATAGATAGTAGATTATTTCCATTATTTTATGGAAATAACATTAATGGATGTAATAAATTATTTAATCCATACCTTCTCTCTCTAGGACATGATGTAATTGGTGTTTTTAAAATAGGATTTACTTAAATAGAAAGTAATCCACCCAAGAATTTTGAATAAAAAATAAAATTTTAATTATATGGAAAAAATAAGAAATTAAATCCTATTATCATTATATAATAAATTATATGCCAATTTTATGGGGCTTTGAACAACCAAGGATATGTGGGAAGAATTTTAATTTTTTTGGAAGTAAATTTGATGATAATTTATCCCAAATATCATATTTTTATATTGAAGCATGGAGATATTTTGATGAATGATGGTAATGTTATTTATGGTTATATTACTTTTGTGAATCTGATATCCCATAACAACTTATGAATTTTTGTCACATTATAAGACTTTTCTATTGTGAAAAAAATATGCATGAATGGATTCATCAAAAAATATACTCACTGTAAGAAATTCAAAATCTATATATTGAAATGTTTGAAAGAAGTAGTCATAACTATCGGTTTAAAAAATATTATGTATTAAAAAATAACATAAAATTTAAATTTTTGTTTTTACTTATGAAATATCTCGAGTAGAAATATGAACCGCACTAAGAATAGGAAAAGGATGGTGTTCAAGAATATAATAGAATCATGTCCCTTTTCCAAAAAAATTAATGAGAAGAGGTAATTTTAAATTTATGCTCCATATTATGTTCTTAATTTATGGAGGTGTTGTAAACTATAAAATACATTTCTGAAATATTAAAAATAGTGAAATTATGAGTGAGACAGAAGATGAATCCCAATCATGAATAACTTCTATAAAATTAATAAAATCTAATGACATGAATAAAATTCCTTTTATAAAATTCAGAATGAATATTATGTGTAATAAAGAGATTGAAAATCCTTTATACATATTTATATTAGATAGAGTTACCTCTTTAATTCACATGACCCTTACTACTGAAGATATAAATAACAAATACATATCGAGCAGTGGTTAAGGAGAAGAAGAAGAATGTTTTATTTAATATTTGTTAAGGTAACATATATAAGAAAACCATGACACTACACAAAGATCAAGATTAAGAAAAATCAATTTGAGAATGAGAAAATATTTGATATCATAGAAAAAATTTAATTTTCCTTGGTGATGGTTGCCAAACAAGAATAGGTGATGGAAGATTGTAATGAAATGTTGGTTTTAATGAATGGAAAAATAAAAGACGTACAACCATAATTCATTAAATAAGAAAACCACTTAAGGGCTATAAGATATTTTTAACATATAAAATTTGAGATTCATTCTAAATCAATAACTACTTTATAGGGAACCATCCCCAAGAGAAATAATAATAAAAAATTCATAAATTCATAAGTGATAATTAATCTATTTCTTTTAGTTGTGAAGATTTTATTATCAATCTATAGATTTATGAGCTGATGAATGTTATAAAATATATCATCATGTTAGTAAGAGAGGTAAATATTGTTCAATTCATAAAAAACATCAGGTATAGGATTTTTAATGGTTATAATATTATTGGACTTTAATCTCAATTGTCTCTCTAATATACTATTAAAGGGAAATTCAAGTGATATTATTGAGGGTGTGGATGTGTGGGGAATAAATACAATGAATAATGATATAAAATTTAATTACTAAGATAGAGACAGAAATGAAGTTGTAGAAGGAATTATATTAAGAGATGGAGTTATATAATAATAAGAGATGCAATTATATTATAATAATAAATACCCTAAAAAGGAACGATTTTGAATATTGAGAAACTATTAGGAAAATTTCATAAACTTCCTAAAATTAGAAGATTCAATGAAGGATTAAAATTCTTTGTAAAAATGATACCACACAAAGTGAGAAGTTATAATAATCCAAAAAATATTCTTATAAGGGAATAAAATAGGGAAAACCTGAATTTCAAGAGACTTTTTTTAATATTAAAAGGACACATTTCATATTATAGATAAATATTTGGAATTTAATCCTATATAAAAAAACAAATGAAAATGATTGTTTCATATGATTCTTAATGTGACATTATTATTCATGAAATAAAAAAGATACCACCTAAGAAACATGATGAAATGACTAGGACTACCAAGATCTCTATAAAGGGAAATGATAAGAATATTTTTATAAAAAGACAGAATTATATCACTACTGATGATAATGGGAAGAATATATGATATCTGAGATATATATCTTAATATTTATTCTCTCATTAGAGATAAGGTGAAATACATCATATTACTTTAAAATTTTAAATGTAATAACATGTAGATAAATTATGGGACCAAATTCTGGGAGTTGGATGGGGTTTTGACATTTAGATATTAAAATATGGTTACACGTCAGTAAATAATCCATATATTATGATGGAGAATGTGTGTTCATCCCTTAATAAGTAAAATAATCTGAAAATATATATAATGTTTTAATCCATATGAAAACTATATTTATAGAAATAAATATAAAAATTGGATGTTGATGTATCCAAAAGAAACATTTTATACATATTTTAATTCTGAAGAATATATTTACAAATGGGGAGAGTTTGTTAATGTGTTTCGTATGAGAATTGTGGATTGATTAACATTCACTTGGAATTTATGACCTACTTGTTGAGGTGTATGAAGGGTACTCTATATCGTGATAAATCAATTTGAACAACCCTTATATTGAGATAAGTAGAATTTTTATGTCATACTGAATTAGTAATTTTTACATTTCATTATTATTAAATTCTCTCATTCTTCTACAATGGGTTTCACCAATTATAATTAATTTATATTAACTATAGTCTCTTGGATAATTTATGTGTATATTTTCATCCCTTAATCAGTATAAATATTGTCATAATTTATAATTACAGTGTAATTAGATGATATTTGAGAAGGCCCTTTTCTAATTAATAATAACAATTAAGTCAATAAAGTTCAACCCCATACATGACACTTTTCATTTGAATACCAATAAAGGGGAGTAAAAAACATGAAAAATATTAATTTTAAAATATTTTTAGTGGAATTGTAAATTATTACAAAGGGGAAATTTGGGTTCCCAATATGGATTATATTTCATGTTAACAAGGAAAATATTATAAGCTATGAAATATTTTAAAGGAGATGTTGAGGTATTTCCATCCTGAATGGAAATGAAGGAGGTGAAAGATGCTACATGGAACAGTTAGTCTGATAGGTTCAAATAGAATCCCTCAAAATGTGATGATTCCCATGATACTATTCAAAAGAATTACCTGAATTTATTTTTTGGATGAAGGATCCTTGTTTATAACATTTTATGTAAAGTTAAACTAAGTATATAATACCTAGTGTAATGGTTGCTTTTATTTTATACAGGTTGTGTAAGGGAAATTAATACCTCCACTAACTATGTAATGATTTTATAATATATTACATATATGTGATGAGTAAGTCCAAATTTTATATAAAGTGATAAACAAATTTCATTATTTATGTAATGGTGAATTCAAAATTGAATCACTTACATAAGGGTAACCCTTGAGTAACACTGGTTGCATAATGGTCATATGATATTTCAACTATCTATTTATAGGTAGCTGAATATATTGGAGATTCATACAAATATCATTGGAAAATTATAAAGGGATAATCATGGAAATGTGTGATAGATAAAGGGAACCAATAAACTATGTAAATTTCAAGTGATATTTCAAAAAGTAGTATAATGATAAAATGAATTGCATATAAAGGTAATGATAATATTGGGAAGGCCACATAAGGGTTCAAATTAATGCTATTAAAAGGAAGGAGTTATGGGTGACCCAATGATTTTCTATTGTCTTCTATTATTGGTAGGACACACATGGTTAGTCCACTAACTGTGAGACTACATCATAATTATGATCCACACATTATATCAGTATAGTAAGATATTCATTAATGTTATAAATGGGTTCACTCGGTTGATTTAAATTTTTTATGTGGTCGATGCCTGATGGACTATGTCTTGCGGTCACTTGCTATATTGGGAAACATCACAGGATCAATAGACCTCAGGATACACTTCATATTCATTGAATATATATGAAATATAGTTGGTAATAAGTTTATCTAGAATTTTTTTATTCTGATTAATTTAAAATTATATGATTCAAAAAAATAAAATCATCAGTGGTTATACATCATTTTTGTGGATAATGGTACCAAAATATTAATCAGAAGTTGGTGTTCCCATACATGTTCTCATACACATGAATTGTTTAAAATAATTAATACATTATAATTTTCTTATAGAGAGAATGAGATAATTAGACATTTTTTACGTCAATAAATATTTTTTATTAATATTTAGATTAAAAATCATGAATCAATTTAAATGAGATTAAATTATATTTAAAATAGAATAAAGATCATGGTACTAAATATCATGGTGTTTCAATAAAAAAATATTGTAATATAGACAATAATATTTTGTGGATTTTAATAAGTATATTATTATTTTTGGAATTAAATATATATTCATCCTATAAATTATTTATGTGAGAACATTGATATAAATTCAATACATTGTGTGATAGTTTTTAGATAACCTAATAGAATTTAGGAATCCTTGTTCATCCATGAAGAATGATGACTGTAATGATTGAGAAATTATATAAAAATAAATCCTTTCTAAGTATATGTTTGTTCCATATTATGTAATATATATAATAAAAAATAATATATGTTTTCCATTAATTAGTAATTTTACACGGATGGATTATGTTCACTAGGATAGTATCGTAACTATAAGAATACAAAATTATCTTATAGTTTTTTAATAATAAAAACATCATTTCATGCTTTAAAATACATTTTTCTAAAAATTATATTTTTTTTATTTTTTTAACTAACACATATAATATATTTTCTACACACATATAAATTTCATCTAAAAAATTATATTCTTTTTTTTTTAATTTTTATGCCAAAATTATTTTATGGTTATTATTAAATGTTTCTAAAATTCTTATTTTTAGCTAAAGTGTAAATAAATATAGTTATTACTAATAATAATGTGTTTATGTATTTAACCTCAAATAAATTTATATTAAAATTTATTTAAGAAAATTTGTTACCAATTAAATATTATCTATGTAAAATAATACAATTTTTAATTTAATAAACCCATGCTAAAATTTATGGAGATTAAGCGGTAATAGCTTTCGAAAAATCATATTTTTAGTCTTTTTATTTTAATGAATATTTCACATTTTGAGTTTTAGTTATGGATTATTTGTAACACCATATATGTATTATTTGATTAATATTAAAATAATTAATTTCATTTAAATAAAAAAACTTCATGATTATATCCTAAACTCAAATTTATGCTCAGAAAAATATTTTTTTCTAAAAATTAATTTTTAAAAAATATATTTTGAAAAATTAAAAAATTAGAAATAAAAAATTTAATATTATAACATTAAGAAATAAAATAATATAAAATTTATATAATATATTAATTTATTAGGGTAAATTTTTTTATTTTCTATATTTTTAATTATGAAAAAAATTTCCTAGTTAAAAACAATTTTCCTCAGAAAAACCACAAAATTTTAAACCAAAAAATCAATGATAATAAGAAAAAAATGAATGATTAAAGCATTCATTAAAATAAATATTTCTAATATTTTAAAAAAATTCCTCATTCATTTCTCTGTTATTTTCCACATCGTTCCCATATTCCAAGTGAAGAAATAGTTACTTTCAAATTATGAAGTTATATTTTCTTAATAAAATTTCCTCACCTATAAAAGGATATCAGGAAAACATTTACCCACTCTATCTAATGAATCCAATCAACCAAAATACTATACTAGTCACTCACAGATATCTACCCATGTTTTATAAACCTTATTCTTACAAAAACCACCAAGCTAAGGATCCTTATTGTGTTACCCAATATAGAACATCCAAAGAGACAGTTAATGTTCTCAACGAATATCTCTGAGTTTATTTCTTCTTATATCCCCTAAAACAATTTATAACCCTGAATTTTTTTTACATATGTGTTATCAATATTAAGAAATTTTATTAAACTAATGGAATATCAACTTTATACCTTCCCAAAAAATTCTATAAATTATGATATAATCATGCATATGTGCATACTACAACATCCATGAATGTCGTGTACTATATTTTATCAATTCTCAGCATGGATGAATATAAAAAAATATTTATTTTATTTACATGATATTTATGTGACTGTTAATATTATAGATTTATAATTTTTAAGATTATATATGTTATAGTAACAACAAATAGTGTTAGTAAATTTAACAACTATAATTGAAAATAACAATTAAGCTTTCAAAAAATGAGTCTATTTATATTTAACATATGAAAATGTATAAATATTGTCTTTATATACTTATAAAATACATAAAACCCTAAAAAATGTATATTACATACTTTTTTTGAACAAATTTCACCACATACAATATAAATAAAATGTTTCATTGAAATTGACTGAACCATGTCATGTAATAGATATAAGATAAAACAATGTAATAAATGAATCACACGTTATATTAAATAGATCATAAAAATTGAACTTTATATGAAAACAGTTCATAAGAATGTTTTTAAAATTCTCCATATTATATTTATGAAATTTATGTTCATGGGTAAAAAAAACCAGGATCTGGGGTAAGGGATCTCCTAATGAACCCTTATTAATTTAATTTTTCACATTCTCTTTTATTTTATCTATTTCCTCAACAAAGTATTTAATATAATTAATTTTTTTTAATTATATTACTTATATATATTCCTAATATAATTTCTCTTTCATCAAGTGGTTATACATTTTCTCATGTTCCCATCACAATTATATAATTTATGTGAATTCGATTTAAGGGAACCTCCTAATATCATATTTCAAGGAATATACCTCCTCTATCAGATGATTTTTACCATAAATAGTTTTTAAAAAATAAGTATTCTATATAAAACCATACTAATTCAATTATGGTTTAGTGAAAATAGTAATATCTTATCATATTTTAAATTTCCATTATTCATTACAAAAATAATCACATAAGTAGCGTGTATTTACTCTTAATTTCCTAATCCTAGCCAAAATGATTTATACATTGGAACTCTATATTAATAAAAAATATTAGTTTACATATAAATTCTCTTGGTATTATTTATTGAACATCCTTTGGTTATTTTTAGACACTATTATAAATCTCACTTTATTCTCATGGGTTTGACCATACTTGTGATTTATTTATTACTTCTTTTACCTATGAGGAAGATATGTTCATGTATGTATTATGATATCATGGTTTAGTCTAGACTTATATATCACTCTAATGATTGGGAAATCATTTCACCTCTTATGATACCATTTATGGTGCATAAGAAATTTTACTATCACATTATGTTATGTTTTATTGTTAGGGGTCCTTGACATATGTATATGAGGTTAATTTTTATATTGTTTCCATATATTTATTGTTACATGATATTATGATATCATTTAGTAAATACATTTTACATCATTATAATAATTCTCCCTAGGAAATAATTTTATTAATCTTATCTTAATGTTTTTATCTCACCATTATTATTTCCTATGATTATTTCTTTAGAGAAATTTCCTGGTCACCCATTTCTTTGATGTATTTTGAAAGGTATCCTAGGATGTTTTAGTAGACATATGGTAGTTAGGATAAATATATATTGTTTTAAACATAAATAATGTGATTTAAATTTAATTTGAATTATTTATATATCTAATCTCTAAAATACCATATACCTCTCAACCCATGGATTTTATTTCATTAATTTTTTTTAAAATCATGAAATAAAATTTCGTTAATTCATGGGTTTCTATAGTATGTTTTTGAGAATGGAAATTCTATTATTGAGAATATGTACTAGTTATAGATATCCCTATGTATATTTTTAATGAAAAAATCTTAATTTTTTGTTAAATCATAATGAATGTGGTTTCCTCAAAATTGTATCACTCTCTATATACAAGAATGTTGATGCCTCTATAACACAGATGTGCCTAGGGGTAGTCACCCTAAAAATGGTATGTTTAGTATCATCTAGTTATTCACACCATCAAAGATGAGGGGTCCTGATAATGTAAACATACATAGACACTCCTTGGGGATATGCATGTAACAGCCCCATATATTATATAAAAAATTTAAAATAAATTATTTTTTTTATCACTTGCATAAAACATAACAATGAGTTTTAGTGAACCAAAATATACTATTAATATTATTATTTATACATAACTGCCATGAAAGAACCATTACATTTATGAGTATTGTTTTGTTCTGGTTTTCTTCCACGAAACGCCCAACGGCTCCGTATCCAATTATTGATGGACCTGCTTTCCAAAGGTAGGAATTCACCAGATGGTCTAACTAGCGACACATAAGAACTCACATTGGTCGAGAGGATGGAAAGTTGAGATCATTGCACCCTTTTTGGGGGGAATTGTTTCCTGTTCCGGGACTCTCTTATAGATTTAAGACGTATTCATATGTTTTCGAATCTTTGATTTATACAAAAACATAGTATCCACAGATTCAAACCTAGTGGGAAATGGTCAACTGGACATCGGGTTTTGGAATCATTTATGCCCGAGTTTTACCATCCCTCATTGGATTAATGACCCTGAAGGGTTGGAACTCGCTTGAGGCGGCACCAGGAGTGGCGCGATGAACTGATGTGGAGATGATCGAATCGACCGGCTGTTGGGCTTGAACCCATTGGAGGCTTCATATGTACCCTGTCTAGGAGACATGGATCAAAGTCCACATAGTTCTCTTAGGTGTCGGGGAGCTGACGTGAAGAGATACCAGGTGGTCCGATGGGTAGTGGGCTTGAACGTCATGGAGGCTTCCTACGTACCCTGTCTAGGAGACATGGATCAAAGTCCACGTAGTTCACATTGGCTTGGGGATTACGCTCTGAGGCAGCCCACACAATGAATTGGGGATTACACTCTGAGGAGGCCCAGAAGGTCGGGGCTTACTCTGAGATGGATGCCCGGAAGGTCGGGGCTTACTCCAAGACGGACACCTAGAAGGCCGGGGCTTACTCCGAGATGGACGCCCATGATGTCTTCCTCATGTCTGGCAATGAGGGAATCCCAACCCATTGGTGGGTTGAGTAATATAATGGGGTTCAACACCTATGTGCAAGTGCACAAGTGGTATAACACCAAGGGCGTTGGAATCAGTCCAAACAAAGGGTGATGAAAAATGTGAATCACATGCCCAACATTCGGAACACAATGAGGGTGGCATGATTATGGAGGATAAATGTTGACCATGTTTGAAACAAAACATTCATATCACATAATCCTGAAATGGGGACGAACAAATGAGGGTCGACTTCTGACTGTGTTCGAAACATAGGACCTATCTCAAAGTGTTGTCCAGTGTCTTCCGGGGCGTTGGCCCAGGATGGTAGGTGAGCCGATGCGGCATGGGACCAGGCCGTTAGGGGGTCCCTTTATACATGGAAGTGGATGAGGATCCTAATGAAGGACACGAAAAGCGTGGGGTGGAGTGATAGAATGTTTTAATGGATTCCAGTGCTCTTGAAATTATGCCACTGTAAACATGGCATGAGCCATCTTATGCTTGGAGCATAAGGCATATCTTGTGTGGAGGAAGAGGAATCCTACGTTTGGAACATAGGGAATACTACAGTTTAAAGTCATGTAGATAGGACTGTTTCCATACAATTTAACGTCATGTGGTCAGGATGACTAAGTGGGAGATACCTAGAAATGGTTGGTGTGGGACTTACGCAAGGGCTGCCCTTTCTAGATGAACCTAGAAAAAGGAGCTAGGAAATGGGGTTAAATGAGAGTCATGAAGAGTAGCTCAACTCATGGAGTTTATAGGGTGGATATTAGGGCGACACAAGGGTGCAATGTAAAATACTGCTGACCCGGCCCGAAAAGTTCGCGGTGTGACTCTCGATTTTTCATGGGGGTCATGACGGTAGCGAAGGGACCGACCTAGAGGGTCGTGATGGCCATGAGTACTTAGCTTGATTAAGAAACTATGGGGGATGGTGTATGAAGTTTTCATGGATCTGGCGTGAGTGTAATTTTGCGGTAAATGATGGAGGACTACTATCATAATCTGCGGTATGGACCAATGAGTGTGTGGGGTTTTCCGCATGGAGATGGCTGCGAAGGAGCTGGCCGTGAAGGAGCCAGCTGCGAAGTTCTGGCTGCGAGGGAGCCACATGTGGTTCGCAGTTTAGTTCTCCGCAATGGCTGTCCGTGGGGGAGATGTCTTTGGAGGAGATGGAAGCCCGCAAAGGATGCTGTCCATGAAGGATGATTTCCGTAGAGGAGGCTGTCAACGAAGGATGATTTCTGCGGAGGAGGCTGGCGTCCGCGAAGGGTGTCTGGAAAGGGGCTGGCGCCCGTCCTACTTAAGGCCCGCAGAGGTGTTCCGCCACCATTTCACGAATAAAAATGGTCCGCAGAATAGATGGCTATCCGCGAAGGAGAAGGTCATCCGCGAAGGATAAGGCCACTAAGGGCTGGCCTCAGAAGAGTTTTCTGCATGTGGTTCGCAGACTGGTTTCTCCTCTATGCGGAAGAGTTCATCCGCGAATGATATACGGTCCACAGATGGCTGCGGATCGATTTCTCCAGTGTATCCCCATAGGTTTTCACCTTTCTTTTCGGCGTCTTTTTTCTGGTGCCCCTCAGTGAATATTTACAGAGTCGCGAGGAGGCAATATTGATGGTCTCACAACACGTTTTTTGGATGCCCATGAAGGAACCCCCACACCCACATACGACTCAGTCAACAGGGAGTTTTTGGAACTGAGATCCGCAGAATTGCTCAGCGATTGTGCACCTCTCCGCTTCTATCCCACGAACGACAGCAGCCCGCAGAGAGGGGTGGCTCACGGTGGTGGGCCGGTCTAACATTTGGCGGTCCTCCTAGATCATGCCTGTGGCAGGTCCCCATCTTTGTTTAGAGGATGACGCTAGTCCGTAGAATTGTGGGAGGGCGGTCTGCCGAACCGGCCACGTGCTGTTACTGGGAGCCGGTGCGCGGATCGGTTCTGTACTTTTCCATGTCTTGTGGTAATCGGATTTCCCATTTTCCAATTTTTCAGGACCCTAAAAATGCCCCCCATCAGAATGGGGTCCGATTGGAATGAATAGGAGGCCATTCAGATGTATAGTGGTCCTAAAAATCGATGAGTGATTGGACAATGCTCTAAATTTTTCTCGAGCCAAGGGACTCATCGAGCACAGTTTGACTTTTGCTAGGATTTTATAGGAAAACTCCACAAATTTTTTGTCTTTTCCTCTTTTTTTATTTTAATTCCATGATTTTTCCTCGTCCCATTTAGTGTGGACCCAGCGGGTATAAAACGAATTTTTCTTAGGTCTCCCTTTTCGGGTTTTCAGCCTAATAGTCTTTGTGCCTCTTTCTTTTGTGAGCGGTTTAAAGTCCCACAATCAAGAATATCACTACTGATGTTTTAAGTCGAACATCTTTGACCAAATATGGTGGGGTGAGGGAGGTGATGGGGTTCAATTGATTAAATGATTTCTTAATACCCTTCAGACGCATGTGGGGGGAAACATATTTGAATTTGAACGGCATCCAAGGCATGTATCAAGGCATGGGAGCCATGTCGGCGTACATAGGTAGGAAGAGCGTTGACTAAGGAAAACTTGCCTTTGGTAGACGGGCCAGGGGCGATCAATATGCAAAGCCGCTGAGGGAATGGTATTCATAGTCATACAAAGGTGTCCTTAAGCCAAAGGCTTATCCATTTCTGATGGCCAGGGGACCTCATGGAAGTCCGGCTTCTGGAAACCACAATGGGTGTCTTGGAAAATTATGAAAACCACCAGGGGTGGGTCATAAGGGGAGTGTGGCATCTGAAAGGGTTTTGAGAACATCCATATAAATCAGGAGTGTGGAAGCAAGGTTCCCGTCCTACGCATTTATCTAGCGTAAAGGAAAGTTGGGGATTGGTTCAGTTTAAAGTAATGCAGCTGGGACATCATCTGAAATGGAACGACTTCTCTTGGTTCTTAGTAATTTTGTCAAAGACATTCCTCCGCATTCAGGTAGGATTTTCGAAGAGGTTGGTAAACTGTAGCTCAAAGGGTTTCTGAATCCCAGGATAGAAATGGGGGATCAGAAGACAAGAGGTATACGGAGAGAATCATCGCCTAAGGAAATCATGCCTTCGGTAGACGGGCTAGGGGTGATCAATATGAAGAGCCGTTGAGGGCATGGTATGCATAGTCATACAAAGGTGTCCTTCAGTCAAAGACTATCCACTTCAGATAGCCGAGCAAATTCAGGAAAGTTGAGGTTTGGAACCACCAGGGGTGGCTTATGAGAGTTCGGATTTTTTTTTTCTGAGTACAGAGTATGGTTTATGATTAGAGGGTGCCTGAATATGAGAGAAATATCTAGAATAAACTTCCTGAGAATGGGTGAAGTAATTCTTTCTCACGCTGGTGTGAGGCGGTGGTTCATGCAGGTCTGACCCATGCACTGAAAGATGAAAAAAAGCCTTAGTTTCTCATTGAACCCATGATGAGTATGACCGTGTAGTTTATCGTCATGTGGTTGGGACATAATCCGTGCAGTTTGGCATCACGCGACAAGGAAAAGATGCATTTTTGAAGATTTCTACGTAGTTTAACGTCATGCAGCGAGGACGTGGGAATTTTTGAAGGTTTTTATATAGTTTAACATCATGCAGTGAAGACGAAGGCATTTTTGCAAAGACTGCTCTTCATCAGAATCTAACTGGGCTTGAATACCTCAACATTCCCCATATGTGGGGGGTTTGTTGGTGTAAATCATGGTTCCAGGGATTCGTGGATCAGGAAAGGTGATATGGGGGCTCTGAGGCCGGTAAGCATACAGAGCTAGGAAGAGCATCGCCTATGGAAATCATGACTTTGATGGACGAGCCAGGGGGTATCATTATGCAGAGCTACTGAGGGCATGGTATGTATAGTCATACAAAGGTGTCCATGGGTCGATGACTTTACACTTCCGATGTCAATGAATGTTTATGAGGATCTGCAATTATCCGGGCCACGAAGTCTATCATTTCACAGGAGAATGTATGGACATGTCGGGGATATCCATCCCTGGTTTCTTGTTGAGTTTCAAAGATCCCCCTATGCTGATCTTTTCTCCTTTTTTTTTGCGTGGGGGTGTGCCTTCATTCCATGAAGTTTAACGTCATGCGGTAAGGATGAGGTACTCCTAGTTTATCGGTGATAGAACTTGGACCATTGGGTGACTATTGCTACAATCACTCGAAGGATAACTGAGTCAATATGTTCTGATATACTTAGGAAAAGGTGGGGGATGAAGGTCGTAAACTGCAACATTGAGCTTTCTCGGATCAGGAGGTATGGTGTGGGGGCTCTGAGGCCGGTAGGCATATGGAGCTAGGAGAAGTACCACCTGAGGAAATATTGCCTTTGATGGACGATCCATGGGTTATCATTATGCAGAACCACTGAGGGCATGGTATGAATAGTCATAGAAAGGTGTCCCTAGGTCGATAAATTTCCACTTCTGATGTCCATGAATGATTATGAAAATCCATGATTGCTCACAGTGCAGAGTTCGACACGTGGGGACAATGGTGTCCGGGTATACAAGAAACATCTTCACTGCAATTGTCCGTTGAGTCAAAGTAGCCTAGTCCTAGCTTGATGTTAGTTGATGAAGGTCGCTATGTGAACCACTGGGGGACACAAAGGCTATCCAGATAGGGAAACCCTGGAAAAATATGAATGTAAAAAGGGGAACAAACTTGTAAACCACTTCACCATAAACTTCTGGATCAAGATGTATGGTATGGGTCTCTGAGGCCGGTAAGCGTACAAAGCTTGGAAGAGTGCCGCCTGTTGAAATATTGCCTTTGGTAGATGAGCCAGGGTATATCAATATGCAGATCCACTGAGGGAATGGTATGCATAGTCGTACAAAGGTGTCCACGGGTCAATGACTTTCCACCTCCGATGGCCATGAGTGGTTATGAAGATCCATAGTTTTTCGGGACGTGGAGTCTGATGTATAGAAAGGATGTATCCAAATGTGCAAGGAGTATCTCCTCCTTTTATCGCCATGTGTCCTGAGTGGGTCGCGATGAAGTCCGTGCAGTTTAAAGTCATGCGGTGAGGACAAACTCCATGCTGTTTAACGTCATGCGGTAAGGACGAAGGTGCCCCAATGTGAAAGAAAAAGGGGGTCCGCGTAGTTTAACGTCGCACAATGGGGATAACTTCCATGCAGTTTAACGTCATGCGGTAAGGATAAAGATATACACCCCATTTATGTATCGTTCGTACATGGGGAAAGGTGCATTTTAACATCATTTTCTGTGAAGTTTAACGTCATGCGATAAGGAAAAGAAGTACACCCCGTGTCAGTCTGGATCGCACATGGGGGGAAAGGGCATCTCTTTTTTTTAAGGGGCTGGGCCAGGACTGGGGATCCTGACATCGCTACATATCCTGCAAAGGCATTAATCAAGCCGTACGTAGTTCTCTGGAATGAGTACACCCCATGTAGTTGTGGTCTATACATGGGGGGAAAGAAGGCATTTTTTTATTTTTTTTCATTTAGGGGGCTGGGCGAAGACTGGGGATCCTGGCGTCGCTACGTATCCTGTGAGGGTAGGAATCAAGCCATACGTAGTTCTCTGGAATCCGTGCAGTTTAGCATCATGCGGTGAGGATGGAGTCTATACAGTTTAATGTCATGTGGTTAGGATGATGGGCACACCCTGTACAGGTCTGTTCCATACACGAGGGGATGGTCATTTTTCTTTTGTTTTTTTTCTTTCTTTTTTTTCAAGGTGGCTAAGCTAGGTCATGGAATTATGGCATCACTACGTATCCTGCGAGGGCAGGAATCAAGTCTCACATAGTTCTCTGAAATATGATACACCCTGTGCAGGTCTGGTCCGTACACAGGGGAAGGGGGTGTTTTTAAATCACCTTGTCCGTGCAGTTTAGCATCATGCGGTAAAGACGATCTCCATGTAGTTTAACATCATCCGGTGAGGATGTGGGCCATACAGTTTAACGTCATGTGTTCAGGACGAAGGGCCATATAGTTTCTATGTGAAATACTTCTTTAAGAATCTCACATTCGTAGGAGCGGTTGCAACTTTTCCATCCATGGAGATCAGGGTATATGCTCCGTTGGAGTAGACCTTGTGTACAAAATATGGTGCTTCCCACTTGGTCTCTAACTTTGGAGGCTTATTTCCAGGTATCATTGGGGTCCAGAGGACCAACACTAATTCTCCTTCCAAGAAAGACCGGAGGTGGACCTTTTTGTTGAAGGCTCGTCCGATCTGGTTCTGGTACACTTCCAGGTGGTGCAGAGTGTGCAGCCGCTTCTCATCTAGCTATTGCAATTCACCTAACCGCTTTTCTTACTCCTCATCATTAGATAATCGATCATAGATGGCAACACGGAGTGAGGGAAGTTGGAGTTCAGTGGAAAGGACCGCCTTCGTGTCGTACACCAATGAGTACGGGGTAGACCGAGTAGCAGTGCAGATTGTGGTTTGATAAGCCCACAATGCAAGGAGGAGTTTATCCAGCAATGACTTCTTATCTTTGTCCACCATTTTATGGAGGTTGTTGGACATGGTCTTGTTGAAAGCATCTATCTGTCCGTTGGCCGCTGCATGGTAGCAGGATGAGTGGTTAGCCTTGATACCATACTCGTGGTATAGCATTTCCAACTCAGTAGAGCAGAAATTGGTGTCATTGTCTGTCAATATAGTATGAGGGACACCATATTTTGTGATGATATTGGTCTTCATGAAGCTGTTATATTTCTTTACCCTATTTCCTTGAGGGGTATGGCTTCTGCCCATTTGGAAAAGAAGTCAGTCTTCGTGAGGATATACTTCAGCTGTTTGGCCGTGGCTGGAGTATATGGCCCCAGGAAGTCCATCCCCAGATGGAAAATGGCCAGGATTACTTAGCTTGATGAAGCAACTCCGGGGGCTAGTGTATGAAGTTGTCATGGATCTGGCATGAGTGGAATTTTGCGGTAAATGATAGAGGAATACTATCATAATCTGTGGTATGGACCAACGAGTGAATGGGGTTTTCCGCATGGGGATGGCCACGAAAGAGCTGGCCGTGATGGAGCAGGTGGCGAAGGACTGGCCGCGAGGGAGCCTCATGTGGTTCACAGTTTAGTTCTCCGCGATGGGTGTCAGTGGAGGAGCTGTTCGCGGAGGAGATGGATGTCCGCGAAGGATGCTATCCGCGAAGGATGATTTCCACAGAGGAGGCTGTCCGCGAAGGATGACTTCCACGAAGGAGGCTACCATCCGTGAAGGGTGTCTGCAAAGGGGCTGGAGCCCCTCCTACTTCGTGCCTGCGGAGGTGTTCTGCCTCCATTTCGCGAACGACAATGGTCCGCAGAAGAGATGGTCATCCGCGAAGGAGAAGGTCGTCTGCAAAGGAGATGACCACTAAGGGATGGCCATGGAGGAGTTGTCTGCATGTGGTTCGCAGGCTAGTTTCTTCTCTACGCGGAAGAGTTCATCCGCGGATGATATGCTGTCCACTGATTGCTGCAGAACGATTTCTCTAGTGTCTCCCCATAGGTTTTCACCTGTCTTTTCTCCGTCTTTTTTCTGGTTCCCCTTGGTGAATATTTATAGAGTCGCGAGGAGGAAATATTGATGGGCTCATGACACGTTTTCTGGTAGCCCATGAAGGAACCCCCATACCCACGGATGACTCGGTCAACCGGGAGTTTTTGGAATTGAGATCAGTAGAATTGCTCCGTGGTTGTGCACCTCTCTAATTCTATCCCACAAACGACAGTAGTCCGCGGAGGGGGCGGATCACGGTGGTGGACCGGTCTAACATTCGACGGTCTTCCTGGCTCGCGCCCGTGGAGGGTCCCCGCCTTTTTTTCGTGGACAACTCTAGTCTGCGGAATTGCGGGAGGGCGGTCTGACGAACCGGCTGCGTGCTATTGCTGGGATCCGGTGCGCGGACCAGTTCGGTCCTTTTCCAATTCTTGCGGTAATAAGATTTCCTATTTGCCAATTTTTCAGGACCATACAAGTAAAAGTAAGAATAATTAAATTAATAAAATAATATGGTTTATATGAATAAAGTAAATTCATTTTTATATATATTAGTAATGAAAATAATAAAAACATGTGAAAGTAAAAGAAACGTTTTCACAAAAACTTTTTTATGTGAAAATATTACTTTTAACAAAATATAGAAAATTATTCTATATTTTTTTATCATTTAATTATTTTTATATTATATAGTCATTGAAATGTTTCACCATTTATATCATATTTTTTAAAATCAGTCGATAAGAAAAATACAGTTCTTTGTTGAAAAAATGCATTTCATCTAAAAGTGGTTTCAACACATTCTATGCAATTGTATCGGTACTATTTTTTTCAAAATAATGAAAAAATATTGGAAAAATCTATTTTATTTTTTGAATAATAATGAAAATAGTATCATAAGGTGAAATTTTGAGAATTTTATGAAATGACTAATATATCAATGAATAGTGGTAAATAAATATTTTTATTTTAAATTTATTTTGATTAAATTATTTACAAATTTAAATTTTATTTTAAATTGTTTTAAATGTAATATTAAATCAATTATATTATTAATTATATAATTTTTGTAATTATAAACAATTCTATATCGATATTTGATATAAAAACATTTATTCATAATGATTCATTTTTATTGGAAACCCACTTTTTCATCATTTCTATGAGTATAATATTAAATTAAATTCTTCAACATATATGAATTTATTTTGGTAAAATGGTTTCAATATTTAGAATTATAATAATTGCAATTATTTAATAAGTTCAACTAAATTATTTATCGTAATTAATATTGAAAATATTAAAAAATAATTAATGTTGTCAAAGGTAAAACAAGTTTAATGGGTGTTAAACCAAAAGAAATATGTATATTTTAAAATATTTTTATAAATCCAATTGTATTACCATATATAAATAAGATAATTAATTTTAATATATGGCCATTTGGAATCATTTTTTTTGGAAATTTATTTATCATTTTGGTTTCATTTGGGAAATTTATAAGTAGTTTCTATGTGGGTTCCTTTCTCAACTTATAAAAGGACACCACCTATGCTCTTTTATCCACACTCCAAGATTTTTTTTCTGAAATTGTATACCCAAATACCCTTGTAAATTATTTCCCAAAATTATATAGTCATTAATTAAATTATAAAACCCTCCAATGAAGGGTTTTGGTTTTAACCTAGGATGGTTGTCTGAAGAGTAGATATTATTCTTAACTGAGTATTTTTATTTCATTTGTTCTTCCACATACATAAATTATTTATCAAATATTATGATATTATAAAATAATTATATCCCATATAAATATATTTTATAATATTTTCTGAATAATCGAAATTCACCACCTCTTTCATCAAATAGAAAATGAAATCTTTCATTGTGTGTGTGGAGGAATACTGCCTTATTAACCATTGTCATTTTTTTTAAACATTGATTACAAAAATAGATATAATGATATATTTAAAATATTAATATGATAATTATTACTTAATTATAATTCTATAATTATAATATAATATTCAACTTCTTATCTTCCAATACGGTGGAAAACAATTGCGCCACTCATTCATATGTGTGGACTACTGCCACAACAAAGTTATATGTTAAAAATTTAATATTATTTTTACATGAATATTAATAAAAATTTATTAAATTTATAAAAATGTTATATATGATATAAAATTTTTCCATAATGGTGAACTAATATTTACATTTCTTTCATTATATCCATCAAAAAAAAAGAAAAAGGCCTTTCTGTGTACGTACCCAAAATTGTCTCCAGGAATGATATAATTGATTTTTTTTTATAAATTTTTTGGAAGACTATAAATATGTATATCATTATTTAAAATTATATTTATTTTATTATTAAAAATATATATATGAAGGACCAATAGTAAAATTACATGTACCAAAACTACCAAACAAAAACACACATAAAAAATGAAACAGTTATCACCAAAAATAACGATTTTAACAATGAACTATTAACAAATGGTTGATAAATGGTTGTAAATAAATCATATATAGAATTATATATATTATTTTCTAATAAATATAAATATAATAATCCCATATTAATTGTATCATTGCTTCTATTTTTATAATAAAATTTGACATATAAGTTACGGTATTTCTATCCCAAATCTTTTTATTTGGGACATATGTTATGTTATGCACCTATATTATTTTAAAATGTGTATGTACAACTAATATTATAAGTTATAAAATGAATTAATTTATTATAATGATATTTATTATTTCATTTGATGATATTTTTCATGGGGAATAACATTCAAAAGTTAAATAATAATTTAATAGATTTTCATCAGACTTTTATTTCTAAAAGATATATATCATCCCCACCACTTGTTTCAATTTTGTGGTTTATATATATCCCATTAATTACTTTTATGATTATTTTTTTGAATAATATGTTATAAGAAACCCATATATTGTTCATTACATCATGGTTCTTACGATTGAAATGTTTCTAATGATGTAATGGTTTTATAATACAATATCATTTTCTATCAATATTGATTATGATTATGACTCCTATGGTGAAATTTTATGATATATATATATAAAATAAAATGATTTTTTTCTCATATATATATTTATTGAGAATACATGTCTTCCTTTTTCTTATTTCTCGTTAAGAACAAAATATATCAAAAATATTAAAATCAAATTTATTTCATTATTCATTCAAAAATTCTTTACAACCATATCCATGTTTTCTAAAAATAATTTAAATATATTTTTAAAAATTTAAATAATTTTTAATTTCATTTATAAACATGTTTTATTTTGTTTTAATATGTATTCAAATTACAATTTTTCATTTTTTGAAGGGGAAATTTTGAATTTTTACCCCAAATGTGAATGGAATCATTGTTTTAATATCTATGATATGAAAGATGTTTCCTAGTTTCATTAATAATAAATGATTTAAAGAACACCTTAATAAATTCCTTTTATATTTTTATGTAAATTTATTCCTTTAATATTTATGAAAATTTTATATTTTATATAAGTAATTTCAACATTTGAAGGAAATTTCCCTCAATAAATGTTTCAAGCGGTCTTTCAAAATAATTTTCCATATAAGATGGCTTCCTTTGATGTTATATATGATTTAAAATGATCATGATCCAAAATTATTATACTTATTATTTTTAGGCATGTTTTATGATTATTATTATGATTTTTTTATAAAAATCATTCATTTATATAGGTTATACAATGATGAAATTGTAAAATATTTTTTTAACAAAGTGTCCATTTTATGGGTTATTATGTGATGATATATTGAATTTATTATGATATTGTGGGAAAAAAATTTGTTTAACCTTATCTGATTTGTGGTTCCATTTAAAACCATGGTTAGTGGTTTAGTTATAAAAAATAAGGTTGCTACATTCTAAACAAGGAAAATAATTATTTTATAACCAAGGATGATGGTTATATTGTAAACAAAGATGTTTGGTTATGTAATAAACCAAGATTGTTCAACCTAGAATTATATATACCTCCAATGAATTGGTAAATTATGGATAACTCATGAGTTAGTTATGGTATGCCTAAAACATATTTCACGTTCACAAAAATATTTATGGATCTGGTTTCTTGTGCATAAGTTTATGTAAAGACCTTGTTTTTTGTATGTATGATTATTAGTGGACCATTAATTTTTTTTCATATGTTTACATGTGAGATTTATTTCATATGCTTAACTTAATGATTAAACATATTTCTATTTATAAATTTTCCTAAGTCTCTATTTTAATGTTTTTTCAATATTAAAATGTGTTTTTAATTATCTCATGGTTTATGTTCATTAGTGAAATCTATGATTGATTTCTTATTAACTATAATGATTTATTCCTTGACTGAGGGTTATAATGTACATAGTGCAAGGTATGGGATCTAAATGTTATGCCTCATGTTCTCAAGCACTTTTTATCATTTTATCTTTAGGTGAATAATGATATATTTCTTTCATACCCTTACTAGGAAACTGATCTCACCCATTATTATGTTTCATTTCCCCTAGTCATGATGAATGTTTTTAAGTAGGGTATTTATAAGGAGAGTTTCCTTATATTATATTTTGAAGAGCATTTATGAATTAAGAAGAGTGGGTTTATAGATTTTAAAGACATTATACCTTTATGGTCCTTGTGTGTGTATTTGGGGAATTTATTGAGTATTTATGTATAAAGATGATATATTTTTGTATGTAAATCCACATAAATTATAGTTGGTAACAGAGTATGGTTACATTTATCATTAGAGATTAGTGCTGGAAACAATAGTGAAAACCATAAATAAAAGTCAAAATATAGGAAAAGGTCTTGGAATTTCAGTGAAATATAGTGTTACTAAATTCCATGGAATTTAATCCCTATCTGGATACAAAAAGTTAATGTGACTTTGGAACAATTTTACTCATGTGTAATAACTTCAAAAATAGAATATTGGGAATTAACTATATCATAACCTAGTGAACTAGAATGGCCCTTACTGCACACATTTTGTGACACTCTCAGGGGATATGTATTGGAAATTCATAGACTCGTTATAAACAATAGTGGATGATTTGTATATATAATAACCATGAATAACCTATGTTGAAAGAAAGGTAATATATATTTAAAAGAATAATTCTTGAATTATACATTCTATAAATTATCCTTCATTATATATGGATAACCACTATAATTATTGTTTCTCAAAATATGTTTTTTTCTTTATTAAATGAATGGAACCTGAAGGAATCATGTGAACCACAAGTGTGACAGTCAATGTAATTACCATGTTCATTAAGAACCAAATGTCCTATAATCCATGATGAAATATTTCGTGAATATTATCACTTGAATCTCTGAAGCTATAAGTGTTAACATTGTTCATGTTGAAAAATTAAATTTATAATGGATGGAGTAACATGGGATAAAATATTTAATGCAATAATTTACACCCTCATTCTATTAAAAATTTCATCCATTGGTTCTTAAGTAATAGATCAATGTGATGAAAAAGATATTTTCCATTCTTTAATGATCAGGCCATGTAATGGTTATCCTTGTCATTTATAATATGGTCGGTAAAGAATATATATGGCAGAATCATATTTAGAATATTATTACAGAGTAGTAAATTTTCTCCAAACAATGTTTGTGTGGAAGGTAATATTTTTCAAAAATTAAACCCATCATATTATTTATATAAAAATAAAGAAGGAATTCATTGAGAATAAAAATAAGGATAATCAATCTATTTATTCCAATAAAGAAAATGTAGGATTGAAATAACGATGTAGATACTCAATATACAAGTGGGGGGGGGGTGAATTGTACACTTTAAAAATTTTCTTAAACAAGGAAAGTTCTATGTTTTACAAAGTTAAACTAAGAAAATTCACAACACCTCTAACACCAATGAAATATTGGGACAAAGTATGAAGTTAAAAACTTCTAGTTCTATGCACTTGCTTAAATCTGAAAAGTGATTCTGAAAAACAGGTTCCGGAAATATGGATCCGGAAATTGAAACTTTACCAAAGATTACAAAATAAGATTCTACCTTAAAGTGCATATAATCTAAATGAATCGGAGTACAAGTGTAAGAAAATATAAGAATGTTATACTTTCCTTACAATACAATATGCAGCGGAAAAACTTGTAACAAAAACAAGTAAAAAGATATAAATATATTAACCGAAAGAGAAGGGTATCCAATAACATTGGATAAAGGTCCCTTGATATATACTTTTAATCAAGTTTGACTTACCCACACCAGGGTAAGCCCTTGATATGATGCTCGGAGTCTCTCTATTGATATCCCCGCAAGCCCTCAACTTCAAGGTAGTTGGAACCTCTGTCTTCCTCAGCAAGGAAGCCCTAAAACATCAAGGAAGTCGACACCTCTGTCTTCCTATCCCCGGAAGCCCTCAACTTCAAGGTAGTTGGAACCTCTGTCTTCCTATCCCTGGAAGCCCTCAAATGTAATCACCAACATTCGGAGTCATGCGAAGCAATCTGAATGAGCAGTTCAGTACGCACAAGGCATGAAAAGCTTCTCTCTCTAGAAATCAGCTTAACAACGTGTGGTCTCTAGAGTGATCAACATCAGTTTTTGTGAGCTCATTCAAATGATATTCTATTTATAGGATCGGTTGGAATGGTAGACTCCCTCCTCCAATGGTCAAATTTTCCAAAACTTTTAGAGGGACCTGTATACGTGTCACTTAACCGACGGTTAGTTAGAAATAAAATGGATGACATCATTTTATAACAAAACATGTGTAACTGAATGCACGACATCGTTTTGTAATGAAACAAGTATATGTATAAGAAAAATAGATGTTCGAAATGTAAGAAAATAAAATTTTTGAGTCTAACCAAAATTGAAATTTGGTGTCTATAATAAAAGAATATTCGGATTCTGTTTTGTAGGAATTCAGAACCTGAATTCTATAGAAATCCAATGTTGGAATTTCTAAGGAAATTCAGAGTCTGGTTTCACTAGAATTTAGAATCTGAACTTACAGAGTTTGGAGTCGAACTTGTCAAAGTTCGGAGTCGAACTTGTAAAAGTTCGAAGTTAAACTCATAAAATTTCAGAGTCGAACTAGTAGAAGTTAAGAGTCAAACTTGTAGAAGTTCGGAGTCAAACTCATAGAAGTTAGGATTCAAACTCATTGAAGTTCGGAGTTGAACTCATTGATGTTTGGAGTCTAGAATTCAGATTTTAACTTTGTTAGAGTTCGTATCCAGAATTCAGAGTTGAACATTGTTAGAGTTAGTATCCGGAATTCAGAGTAGAACTTTATTACAGTTCATATCCAGAATTTAGAGTGGAACTTCATTACAGTTCATATCCATAATTCAAAGTGGAACTTCATTACAGTTTATATCCAGAATTTGGATCCTAAAACAGAATTCTTCATATCTAAGCATTATATGATTTCAAGGTTTTGGTTATGAATCTGATTTTTATACTTAAACAAAATATTTATATGTATAAGGAAATATAGGTTAGGATAAATTTTCTTATGGAAGGAAATTTTCCTTAGAGAAGTAAAACATAGATTTGCTTAAGTATAGGGTGTTTTTGATTTTCAAAACAAGCAGGAATGGAAAAGTGATAAGGAAAGCCTTATTGACTCAACAATCTCCCCCTTTTTGGAAATTACAAACAACCGTACGAAAAAGAATATAAGGACTTTGAAAATTTTCATTAGACTATAAAATTAAAACTTATCTCCCTTTGTTCATTGATGATGATGAATACAACAAACTCCCCCTTAGGCATTGAAACTCTATTAATTGTATTATGATTTTCTGGAATGGAGTTATCATTATCATGGAAATGAAAAACTTCATAATGAGGAAATCCCCCATAGATATTCTCCCCCTTACTTAGGGATGGTTCTTGACATAGAAATTTTTCCTTCTCCCTCATTTGAGTAGTTCTTTTTCCTTCTCCCCCTTTGTGATTTTCAAAAAGAATTTAATGGAATGTAAAAGAAATAATGTACTTAATACATTAGTACATAATAATACAAGAGAAAACCAACCAAATATTTCATTAGAGTTGAAAAAAATTACTAGGAAATACAAATGCAACAAAAGATCAGATTGAATCTATTTGTCTTCCTTTTTCTTCAGGATTAGCTTCTTCTACAAGGTTTTCAGCTTCTTTAAATCTTTTTTATCCTCCTTGGATTGCCTCTCCAAAGATTTTATCCTTTCATATTGAGCTTTCAAGACTTCTGTCTGGCACTTGATGGCCTCTTCTTGCATCTCTAGTCGACTAGATATCAAGTAAAGTAGACTTCCTATCATACCTCTAAAAGATGTTTGATCTACTGGTTTCCTAGCTTCATCAAGATCAAGTGTGTTTGAGGTACTAATAGAAGTACTTATACTCTTAGTGTTGTCATACCCATACTTTTTAAGAATATCCTTAATATACTTATGTTGGGATATGTTGATTCATTCTGGTTTTTGAGAAATTTGAAAACCAAGGAAAAATGTTAACTCACCCATCAAAATCATTTCAAACTCATATTTCATTAGATCCGCAAAGGAATCAGTTAGAGATTGCTGAGTTGAACCAAATATAATTTCATCAATATAAATTTGAACAATCAAAACGTTTTTCTTATCTTTCTTTATAAAAAGGGTTGGATCTGCATTTCCATTAACATAGTTATTTTGAAGCAAAAATCCTGTAATTCTATCATACCAAGATCGCGGGGCTTGTTTGAGGCCATACAATTCTTTGGTATGTCTAAAAACATGATCAAGATGTTTTATATCTTCAAAGCCAGGAGGTTGTTCAACAAAAACATGCTCTTGAACATAACAGTTAAGAAAAACACATTTCACATCCCTTTGAAAAAGTTTAAAATTTAAGAATGTTGTAAAGGAAAGTAAAATATGAATAGATTCAAGTATAACTACTTGAGCATAGGTTTCTTCGTAGTCTATTCCTTCTTGCTGATTATAGCCTTTAGCAACTAGTCTAGCTTTATTTCTAACGATGACTCCATTTTCATCACATTTATTTCTGAAGACCCATTTTACTCCAATAAAAGAGGTTTCCTTAGGGTTGTCAACCAAGGTACATACTTTATTCCTTTCGAATTCATTTAGCTCATCTTTCATGGATTTGATCCAATCAACATCACCTAAAGCTTCATCAGTGCTTTTTGGATCCAATTGGGAAAGGAATGCTAGATGCCCTACTTCATTTCTTAATAAACTTCTATTCCTTATAGGTTTATTCAAATCACCAATGATACTATCACTGGTATGATTCTTTAGAAGCAAAGGATTTGGGTTTTGTAAAACCTGTTCATTAACATATGGTAGGAAATAATCAAGGGTAAATATTTCAGAAGTATCTTCTGGAATATTTTCCTTATCATAAGGATCTTCTAATAATGGATGATAATCAGTTTTTGAAAACACATTCAAAGATGTAGGATGAGGTTGTTTAAAAACAAAAGGATCAGTTTCAACAAATTTGACATGTACTGTTTCTTCAATAGTACAAGTGTTTTTATTAAAAACTCTATAAGACTTAGAATTTGTGGTGTATCCTAAGAAAACTGCTTCATTATATTTTTGTTCGAATTTGTGTAAGTTATCTTTAGTATTCAGGATGAATAATTTTCAACCAAAAACCATGAAGTAGGAAATTCTTGCTTTTCTACTATCCCATAACTCATAAAGAGTTTCATTAAGAAAAGGTCTAATCAAAACTCGATTTATAGTACAACAAGAAGTACTTACATATTTAGCCCATAAATGTCCAGCTAGAGAATATTCACTCAACATGGTTCTAGTTATCTCCTAAATAATTCTATTTCTTCTTTTGACTACACCATTTTGTTGAGGTGTTCTAGGTGGTGAAAAGTTGGGAGTAATACCTTTTCTACTACAAAAATTTTCAAAATCAGAATTTTGAAATTCTCCTCCATGATCACTATGAATAGTTTTCAATTGAAGGTTTTTCTCATTTTCAACTTGGGATCTAAAACTTTTGAAATAAGAAATAGCATTAGAGTTATTTGCTATAAAATAGACCCATATAAATCTAGTGTAATCCTCAATTATAACAAACACAAAGTATTAGCCTCCAATGCTTCCAGTTTTTGATGGACCAAAAAGATCCATGTTCACCAACTATAATGCATCAGTTAGTGAGACTTCAATGATTGATTTAAAACTAAATTTATGTTTCTTTCTATATTTATAAGGATCCAAAACTTTAGAAGAATCAAATCTAAGATCCAGTAGATCCTTAACTAGTTTCTTCTTATAGAGTTTACATAAGTTTCTAATGTTACAATAACCTAGTATTCTATGCCATAACCAATAATGATCTTCCATTTCATGTAGGCTAGGTATCTCTTGGCTCATAAGGTCTTCTAAGTTCAAAGTGTAAACATTCTCTTTCCTATGGATAGAAATAGTAAACCTTTCATTGGAATTGTGTACTAATCACTTATCATTCCTAAAATTCACAAGGTATCCTATATCACATAATTGAATTATGCTAATAAGGTTGTACTTAATACCCTTAACAAACAAAACTTTTGAAATCAATGTTTTACCAAGAAGAACAATATTACCTATACCAACAATTTCTCCCTAAGAATTATCACCAAAAGTTACTTTTCGTCCTTTGGTTTTGATAATCTTTTCGAAATAGCTTTTGTTACCAGTCATATGTCAGGAACATCCACTATCCATGTACCATGTATTGTTGTTGGTAATTCTTTTATCTTCCTGAAAATAAGAAAAGAATTAGATTTTGAGAATCCAAACTTGTTTGGATCCGAGACTTCCAGATAACAAAATTTTGGGTATCCCCATTTGTTTAGAGAAATATTCTTTATGAAACCCAAGAGATTGAACTCTATTCAATGAATATTTTTTCTTCCAATGCCCACCACTTTGACACTTAGTGAAAAAATGAGCTTTAGAAGGAACAAAATAGTTGTTTTTGAAAATAGGTTTTTGTTGAGTATAACCTACTCCAGTTGTATTTCCGTGGGGATTAATTTTAGAATACATCTTGTCAAAATTTTCCTTCCCAGAAGTCAATTTTTCAAGAAGCTTCTTAAGAGAAAATATTTCTGATTTTAGTCTAATGACTAAATTCCTATCCTCGGGAATCATTTCCTTAAAGTTATATTTTTCCACAAAAACATTCATCTTTAAAATAGCATTCTTAAGATCATTAGAAAGTTCTTTCTTATCAGAATTTTCTTTCTCAAGGTCTTTAAAAAGTTTTTCTAAAAGATCTTCTTTATCTTTAAGATATGAAGAAAGATCAGAAATATATTTTGTAAGAATTTATTACCTAGTATTTTCCTTGTCTAATTTCATAGAAATTTTGCAATCTTTTGCTTCAAGTAACTTGGAAACTCTAGAAACCTCTTCATATGAAGGTCATTAATTTTTTGAGGATGAATTATCTTTATTAGAAGTACTATTTTCAGATTAGTAATTCATATCAAGAGATAAATTTGTTAAATCCTCGACAGAGCGTACCTTGTCTATAAAACATGTATGTGGAAAAGAATTAGTAGCAATGAATCCAATATTCTTCTGAGCTGATGAATCATATTCTGAAGATTCACTTTCTGAAGAGTCACCATAGCTAGCACTCCAAGTAGTATTAGCTTTCAGGCTATTCTTAGCTTTATCTTTGTAAAACTTCTTTCTATTCCATTCAGAATGCCTATCTTTTCGTTCTTTATTTTTAAGCATAGGGAAATTAGGTCATATGTGTCCACTTCTCTTACATTCATAGCATGTGACCTCTGAATCATTCATATATTTCCTTTCCTTTTTCTTATACTTGGATTGGAAATTTCTTTGACCTGTTATCTTGGTCATCCATCGAGAAAGATTTGAAAACTCATTCTCTGAGACATCACTCTCACTAGATTCAGATTGAATAATAACCTTCTTAAACTTGGATCTGGTTACTCTCTCAGGAGTCATAACTTTCATGTGATTTGACGTTGTAGTAAAAGCAATAGTACCATTCCCATTATTCTTTTTGATGTTTTCAGCATCTCTCTTCATCCTTGTTCCATATTGGAGAAGATTTCCAAATAGCTCATCAAGAGAAATTTGAGTAAACTTCCTATTCTCATCAATATCTGTTCTCTTTGATTCCCACTCATTGGGAACAATATCAATTATCTTGTCAACAAGAGCTTCATCATCTAGACCTTTATCTCCCATATATTGTAGTCTATTCACTATAGTCATAAATATCTTCTGAACATTGCTTATAGGTTCTCCATAAGGAAAATTAAAACCATGATACTCAGCTCTCAACATAGCTCTTCTAGTCTCTATGACATTGGATGTACCAAAATGTGTAACTTCAAGTTTCTTCCATATACAGTTAGATGTTTCACAAGAAGAAATTTGGTTATATATGTTTTTAGTCATTGAACATAGTAAAGTATTTTGTACCTTATAGTTGAGTTGATAATCATGTTTCTCTTGGTTGGTGAAAGTACTAACATCTTTATCAGGAATTTTATATCCCCCGGTAAGCATAAATTTTTTTTATACTCTAGTATTGATAACTAAAGTCTTCATTCAATATCTCCATTATTCATAATCATTACCATCAATGATCGGTGGTCTAGTAGGATTTAGGTTGTTTATAGAACCAACGTTCATTCCTGTCATCGTAAAACAAACTTTCTACAAAAAAAGTTGTTAATAACAAAAGATCAGATTCAAAGAAAATATTCCTAAGCAGGGAAAATATAGAACAACGAAAAAACTGAGAAAGAATAACTTATATGTGAGTATAAGTATTTCAGAGACCTTCTCTGATACCAATTGTAGGATTCGTATAGAGAATTAGGTTTCCAACCTCTGATACCAATTGTAGGATCGAAATAATGATGTAGATACTCAATATACAAGGGGGGGGGGGGGGTGAATTGTACACATTAAAAATTTCCTTAAACAAGGAAAGATCTATGTTTATGAAAGTTAAACTAAGAAAATTCACAACACCTCTAACACCAATGAACTATTGGGACCAATTATGAAGTTAAAATCTTCTAGTTCTATGCACTTGCTTAAATCTAGAAAGTGATTCGGAAAAACAGGTTCCAGAAATATGGATCCAGAAATTGAAACTTAACCAAAGTTTACAAAATGAGATTCTACCTTAAAGCATATAGAATCTAAATGAATTAGAGTAAAAGTGTAAGGAAATATAAGATGGTTATTCTTTTCTTACAATACAATATGTTGTGAAAAAACTTGTAACAAAAACAAGTAACAAGATATAAATCTTTTAACCCAAAGAGAATGGTATCCAACAACCTTGGATAAAGGTCCCTTGATTTATACACTCAATAAATTATATCTTACCCACACCAGGGTAAGCCCTTAATATGACGATCAGAGTCTCTATCTTGTTATCCCCGAAAGCCCTCAACATCAAGGTAGTTGGAACCTCTCTCTTCCTTACCAAGGAAGCCCTCAAACTTCAAGGAAGTCGGCACCTCTGTCTTCCAATCCCCGGAAGCCCTCAAATGTTATCACCAACATTTGGAGTTGCACGAAGCAATCTGAACAACTAGTTCAGTATGAAAAAGGCATGAAAAGATTCCCTCTCAAGAAAATCACCTTAACAGCGTGTGGTCTCTAGAGTGATCAACTTTAGTTGTTGTGAGCTCTTTCAAATGAGATCCTATTTACATGATCGGTTGGAACGGTCACCTCGCTCCTCCAATGGTCATATTTTTCTTAAATTTTGGAGGGATCAATATACGTGTATCTTAACCAACGGTTAGTTAGAAACAGAATGGACGACATTGTGTCATAACAAAACATGTGTAACTGAAAGCACGACATCGTTTTGTAATGAAAAAAGTATAAGTATAAGAAAAAATGTTGTTCAGAATATAAGAAAATAAAATTTTGGAGTCTGAAAAAATTGTAATTCAAAGTCTATAATAAAAGTATATTTAGATTCTGTTTTGTAGGAATTCGGAACCTTAATTCTGTAGAAATATGGAGTCTGAATTTCTAAGGAAATTCAGAGTCAGGTTTCACTAGAATTCAGAATATGAACTTACAGTGTTCGGAGTCGAACTTGTCAAAGTTCAGAGTCGAACTTGTAAATGTTTGGAGTTGAACTCATAAAATATTTGAGTCTAACTAGTAGATGTTCGGAGTCGAACTCATATAAGTTCATAGTCGAACACATAGAAGTTCGTAGTCAAACTCATAGAAGTTCGGAGTCGAACTCATAGAAGTTCAGAGTCCAGAATTCAGAGTTGAACTTTGTTAGAGTTCGTATCCAAAATTCGGAGTAGAACTTTGTTAGTGTTCGTATACAGAATTCATAGTAGTACTTTATTTTAGTTCATATCCATAATTCGGAGTGGAACTTCATTATAGTTCATATCCATAATTCAGAGTGGAGCTTCATTACAGTTCATATCCAGAATTCGGATCCTAAAACAGAATGTTTCATATCTAAGCATTATATGATTCCAAGGTTTTGGATATGAATCCGATTTTTATACTTATGAAAAATATTGATATGTATAAGTAAATCTAGTTTAGGATAAACTTTCTTAAGGAAGGAAATTTTCCTTAGAGAAGTAAAATATAGATTTTCTTAAGTATAGGGTGTTTGTGATTTTCAAAATAAGAAGGAATGGAAAAGTCAGAAGGAAAGCCTTATTGACTCAAGAGAAAGGTTTACAGTAAATTAAATGTATGATATATGTTCAATAATCATCTCTAAAATAAACAAGGATGAATTATTTAGTGTCTTGACACCATGTATTCCAATGATATTATCTATAAGGGACTTCTGAAGTAATGAAGAGATCATTCGATGTGAACTAAATATAGAAATAAAACATGGAAACCCAAATAGTTATTATGATATGAATATAAAGATAGATATTCAAGGAAGCATGAGTGTTTTTTAAAATGATGGGACGAAAAATTATCAATGACCATCCATAAAAAATTATATTAAAGATCAATTAGTGAAATTCATAAAAGAAACATGAACATGTTTCAAGGGTGGGAAACCTAGTCTTCAAGAAAAATATTTATTATGTGAAATGAAGAATTTAGTCAATGAATGGAATGATGATACACTTAAATAGATTTTTTCCTTCTATGCATCAGGTATTTATATGAAATGATCTTGGGAATTATGAAAATAAGTTCATTAATCCAAGGAATAATTAGGACACTAATCCACAATAACTTATAATGAAAATTTACAAAGGTAATGTTTATATAATAAGAACATCTGAAGCGAATCATGATTATTATGGTATTATTATCCTCCAATATATTTTCTATAATTTCACAATACAGTTTTTATAAAGGAGCCCAATCAAAATATTGTTGTTCTTATGTTATAGAAATTTTATGTGACTAAAATAATTTATTATCTCTATCTATGTAGATTATAGAATAATAAAATAATACTGGATATTATGATTCAACCTATGATAATATATTTTGTGAATGGATAAACCAAATATTATAGTGTTGATTTTTTTTATATAATATAGGAAATTATTTAAGGAATAAGTGTTAAATATCTTTTGGAATCATATCCAATTTTATTTTTGAAAATGATAAGGGTATTTACATTTATGTTTGAGACATTATGATAATTTAAATTATTTAAATGAAGATCATTGATGGATGTGATATAAAATTATCCCTATTTTTTGTATTTAATTTTGGTCATGTATATTATATTGGATCCATTAGGACAACTCTTGCTAGAATTAGTTATGTCTAACATTTAGTGTTATTGTTTATGTTTCAAAACATAATTTTCTTTATAAATATAGGATAACTAATATAAAACATTTTCATCTTAATAAATATATATAGTTATGAGAATTAAACTTCCATTATTTTAATTATAATTTGATCTATTAAAAGTTAATTTTTGTGCTCTAGGAATGAAAAATTATCATCTTGAGTATTCATTTCATAGAGTAAGATATGAAGTAGAAATTATTCAAATCACAACCAAAGGATGAGATTCTTTTTAAGAAATGGAATAAAACTGGGTAAGTATATCATCTCATATATATTCGCCAATATTATGGAAATGATCAATAAATAAAAAGGTTTTAAATTTACATTCATTTCTAATGAATGAGTGTTGTTTTCAACATTCCAAAATTTTATGGATTTTTTGTCATTAAATTTATCCTTGCCATATTCTATATGAATTTATATCTATATTTGGATGTATGTTTTCCCATCCACATATTAATTATCCATAAATATTCTCCAATTACTAAACTTAATTATGTTTTAGTCGAGATGAATTCATTAATTTCCATTCCCAATTTTAAATAGGAAGTTTTATTGACCCTTTATACGATGTGGGTTTTCTAGAATGTAATTTTAAAATTTGAAACCAATTTACCAGAATATAAAATTCTAAGGATGTAAATATTTTAATTTGGGGAAGAATATTACACCCTGATATTCTAAAAATATATTTTTTACAAATAAATTTAATTTGTTGATAACTTGTATTTTGTGAAACATAGAGTTTTAACAAACTATAATGTACTAACAATTTTTTTATATAAAAATAACATTAAAAACATTTCAATTAAATTATTGGTTATTAATATTTTAATCTTCATTATGAAAATTTTAGGTTTTAAAAATGAATAAAATAAACTAAATTTTGATCAATTTATTAAAAATGATAATGAAAAATCATTTGAAATTAATAGAAATGTTTTTAACAATAACGTTTTTAGGAGAATGATGTTATTTTATCTAAATAAATTACGTTATTTTATCTTATATAATTAATTTATTTAAGATTTTTTTATATATTGAATTATATTTTATCATTCATCTATTATTTTTCCTAATCTTTGGAAAATAATGAATCAAGTAGTATGTTTCAAATTAAATTTCTTCTAAAAAGAAATCTCGACACATTTTAAAAACATATTTTTAAAAAAATATATGATAATTATGTAAATATATATTCGATTATTTCTAAACAATAATTTTAAAAATAACTTAGAGGTAATTTTTTAAAATTTTCAAAAATATTAATTTTTCAATAAATACTGCAAAATACTGATTGTTTTTATAAAACTGTCATTTCACATAAATTATTTAAAAAAGGAATATTGTATTTTAAATTTGTTTAAATGTAATATTAGATAAATTTTATTACTAATAATCCAATTAATATCATTTTAATTTATTTTAATTTTTAAATAGAAACTTTTATACAAAAATAAACATTCTCTTTGCATGATAGTTTTTTCTTCATGTTATATAGTTTAATTTTAAATTATGTTTTTCCACGTATTTGAATTGATTTTGTTAATATAAATTCCAAATTTTAAACATTATAATTGATATTTTTTTAGTAATTTCAACTTAATTATTTTTCAAAATGTATATTGAAAACAATAAAAATTAATTATCATTGTTATAAATAAAATGACTTTACATGGGGTTAAACCAAAAGATAAGGGTATTATTGCAAATATAAAATTAATATATCATAATGGATAGACATATTTAAAACATAAACTATAAAAAAATCTAATCTAATTTCATTTGGAATAAATTTTCGTGGGAATTACTTTATCAATTTGGATTCCGTTGGGAGATTTCCTACTAGTTTCCTTGTAGGTTCCTTTCCCCACTTACAAAATGAAATTTCTTATACTCTCCTATAAAAACACAACAATATTGTTTGTTTATAAAATACAATAAAAAATTACTTAATTCCTTTCCAATTCCATCAACACATTATTTTCATTATGAAACCCTCATATAATGGATTTTTGTTCTAACTTAAGGAGGTTTTCTGAAGAGGTGTTATCATTATAAAACAATGGTTTCTCTCTTATTTTTTAGTTTACCTACTAAAAAAATTAATTATTATGATATAATAAAATTAATATTTACCATATGTTGATATTTAATTATGTTTTTTATTCTTCTTAAATAATTCTCAATATCCATCAAATGAAAAAATAATGAATAGATTGTACGTACGGAAGATAACCACCTCGCAAACTGATGTGATTTGTTTACAATCACCACCTATTACGTCTAGATATAATTATGGATTTGACATATTTATATACTATTTATGAAATATTTTTGATTTGTTAATATATAATATAATATCTACATTATTTGATTTCAATCCGTTGGAAACTGATATCATCTCATGTTGGTATGTGTGGACTACCGCATCCACAAAGTGATGAAATACGTTTTTAATTTTATATCGGCAACGATGATAATAAGGATATCTATAATGAATATATTTAAATATATGATATAATAATTAGTCTATAAATTTTAATGAATATATAACTTTTATACGATCAATTCAATGAAAAATGAAAACAATATTCATTTGTACGTACTACCTACCATCTCTATTGATAGTATAATTCATTTTCCATTCTCTAATAATAATGGATAAAAATAAATATTTATTAATGGAATTATATTGTCTTTATATCAATATTAATGTTATTGATAATATTTGACCATAATAAAATTTTAATTTCCAACATTACTTAATAATAATATTCAAGTAAAGTAAAGTAGTTATCACCCAAAACAACATTTTAATAAAATAATTCTTATCCAACGAGTGATAAAAGTTTGTAGCTAAATATTATACGGTCTGATATATATATGAGTTTTGTTGTAGAATAAATATATAATAGACCTATATTAATTATTTATGATTTTGAAATATCTACAAATAAAATTTGAGATTAATAGGTAATTTACTTTTAAATCAAAACTTTAATGTTTCAGACACATGTTATGTTAGGACCATATCTTTTTTTAAGTTGTTTATATACAAAAAACTGACACCATAAACGATTAATTAATATATTATAATGATATTTAATATTTCAGGTAAATTATTTATTTAATGGGTATTATGATTTAAAAGTGACAAAAGCGTATAGAAGTTTTTTGGGTCACATTTATGTCTATGAGACATATTTCGAAATCATTACATATTTGTTTTTTTGGGTATATACTACACTTTAATGTAATTTTTTATTATTATCATGAAAATTATGGGATATGAATATCCATATTTGATTCTTTATTTGATGGGCCTTGTGATTGGAAAGTTACCATAGAACTAAGGGTTTTATTGTACAATCTCATCATTTTTTTAGATTGATTATGACTATGTCTCCTATGATTAAATATTACAATATATCTCTCAAGAAACCCATGAAATATCTTCCCTTATAGATATTTATTTATAATACATTCCATAAATTCAATATCCCTTTCTTATATACCCAATATATCAAAAATATGTTTTTAAGGACAACTAAATTTTTTTATCTCTTCGTTAAAAAATAATTTTTCATTCATATCCATGTTTTTTAAAAATATTATATATATGTTTTTAAAAATCACCATGACTATTAAAGTAATTTTTTAATAATGTTTGAATTTTTAAATAAATTTTTATTATAATTGTTTTTCATTTTCAAAATGAGTCACTTTTGAAATTTCATAGAGAATTTTAATGTAATATTTGTTTAAAATGTACGATTTGAATGGTACATTCCACTTTAATGAATTATATATGATATAAATATTCTACAAAATGATACAATGGAAATAATAAAATGAAATGGTTATTTAAATTTTTTGTAATTTCTTATATTTTCACTAATTGGTTTCAAAATGGAAAGGATATTTTTCTCATGAATTGTTTTATGTGATCCCTAAAAATAATATTCATTCAAAGATGACAGAATTTGATGTTATCGAATATTTACTCTGGATATTATATTTAGGTACCATCCTTATTCTCTCTATGTATGGTTTATGATTATGATGTCGAATTTTTTTTAAAATCAATTTATTTTTCTAGGATAAACAATGAAAAATTGATGAAATCTGTATGAATAAAATTCCCCTTATATTGGTTATGGTGTAATGATATGATGAATGTTTTATAATATCGTTAAAAACATTTATGTCGTTTTAATTATGTGTCTAATAGTTCTATTATAAACATATTATTGGGGTTACATTATAACCAAGGATGGTAGTTATGTTATAACCAATGGTGGTGGTTACGTTATAACCAAAGATAGTCATTGCATTATAAAAATTTTTTTGGTTATATTATAACCAAGGGAGGGTGGTTGTGTTATTAACCAAGACAAGTCAGCCCAAATTTATATATCTCTCCAATGAATTGGGTAAATTTAGATAACTCATGAAGAACTTATGTTTTGTGTGAAACTAGTTTCATATTTGTGATATTACGTATTCACCTAATTTAATGTCTATAATGTAATGTGTTGGCTTAGATTCATTAATGTGTAGGCCTAGATTTCAGGTCTATATGTTTATCATTGGTATTTATTTCATGTCAAAAAATTAATGACTGAACCTATTTATATTTTTCTATGTTTAGAATGTAATAATGTTATTTCATTCAAACTATTATTCTATAGTATACACTAATGGTTTATGGTCATTTATTTAGTTCATAATTAATGTCTTATTAACTGAAAATATTTACGTCATGAATCCGGATTTTTATCTACATTATATAGGCTATGGTTTAATAATGTTAAACATGTGTTCTCAAACCCGTATGATTCTATAATTTTTAATTGATTAATGATACATCCCTTTATTATATTTAAATAGAATCCAGGCTCACCCTTTTATATGTTTCCTTTCTCAAAGATAAGAGTTATATTTTTTATAGGGTTTGTCTAAGTTGAATATGAATATGGATTATTTTGAATAAAATTATTGAAATATTGAATATTATGTTTTTAGTCCCTAATGATATTAGACCATTATGGTCCTCAGATTTTTATTACTGGAATGTATTGAATATTCAATTTAAAAGATTTAATATTAATTTATGAAGAACTTGGTTCATTATAACGAATTAAATAAATCATATCCCCATTACAACGCATTGTAAATGTTATATATATATAATTTTAATTTTATAGAATATAATAAGAAATAGACCATGAATGACCTAGATTTAAACCTATTATATTATATTATAGGTTATATATTCAATTTTTGGGTTCCATTTTAATTCATATATTCCATTTTATATCATTATGAATTTTAATTCTCATATTCCAAGAAAAAATTTATTTATGAGAATGTATAAAAATAAGAGGAACTGTAGAAACAACATATGTAATGAGAAATGTGATGATTTACCTAATGAAATTCCCAAAATGATGGGTGTGGGAATTTTGAACGTGTAGTAATATTAGAACGTCAATAGCATCTTATAAATAATTACATGAATTATATTGAACACCCTCCTTTTTTAAGAAGTATCAAGTTGTGATTGATTCATTTCTAGGATAGAGACCTCTGACATTTAGTGGTGGATAATTTGATTCCATATTCATGGAATAATGGATTAAATATACTGAAAATATATTATATATCACTAAATACTCTAATAAATAGATTGATATGCTATCTATTTACCTATTTAAGGGGAATCTGATCAATTTTAGGCATTGAAAAATGAATATTATTCCCAATGAATACAAAAAATATTCAGATTGGGAAGGATATTAGAGGATATTTTGAAATAACTATTTTTCAAGAACTACCCATTATTATATGGAAGGGGAGTTATTTTTTATATAAAATTAGTAAAAATATATATGGTATTGTGAAGTATAATTTCCAAGCGTTTCAGAGTGTTCCTAATTATTTCACTAATACTGAAGGAAAATTTGACAACTTTTATTTTGGGATAAATTGGAGCCTAAAAAAGGATTTAAAAATTTAGTATTTTGACATACATAATTAATTTTTTCGAAACACCTCATTGTAGAGATGAATATTGGTTATTCATAGTGTCTTAAGTGGACTAGAGATAATAATAGAATAATATAGCTTCATCCTTTGGTATCCCCAAAATAATCTCATTGAAGGTAAAAATATAATATCCCAAATGTCAAAAGTCTGGGAAGACTCATACTAGAAACTATAGAAAGGTGTATGTAAAATTATTCTTATGTGAAAATTATGGTAATTATGCCAATGAATATTGATTTTAGATAAAGAATCATACCAATTTGATGGAAGTATGGAATGGCCAGATCAATCCATAGTCTATTGTAAAATGTTTCATCTGCAATGAACATTGATACTATGCATACCAAAACCTTAATCCAATTATTTTTGTGAGTATAAACAATGATAAAATATCTAAATGTAATAAATAATATTTAGGATTATAATATTACTTAAACATAGGTGTATTTAAATTATGATGTATTGATTGGTATGTTAATTATTCATTCAAAAATGTCAAACATACTTGTTTATTCTAGTTGTACTCTTCACATCATATCATACATGTTTACTATAAAATTTAAAACAACAATAAAAAACATGGAGGTTTAATTACATGTGGAAACAAATAATATTAAACATTCTTCATATCAATTTTATAACGCATATTGGATGAATATTTGTGGGATAAATCTCCTGGAAAATATTAGCAACAAAAAATTATTATAATTAAATTTTATACTAGGAATCAGATAATTGTCTCTAAATAGAGCCAATATGAATCTCTTGTAAATGAAAATAATTTTTTATACCCCAAATTATCCTTAGATTATGAGGAAATTAAAGGATAAGTATAAGTCTCATTTAGAATTTCATTTAAAATAATGGTGTCTATTTCCTTATGAGTAAAAATATATTTCTCAGGTGGTCAAGACAAAAGAGAGGACCACTTTTGAAGACATACTCATTGTTAGTGAATTTGTTTGTGTATTTGATGATGATTTTTCTAGTCATTCTATGGATGGAGAGATTGATTTCTCTATTTTTCTTCTACTCAATCCCTTTTAATTTCGAAGACTCCATATAAAAAGGACTCTATTGAATTTGAAGATTTTAAGAAGAAAATCTATGATAATCTATTAAAGGATCTCATACATCTAATTTCATAAATATGGGGTGATCCAATTATCATTGTAAATAAAGATGATAGGTCAAATAATCTATATATTTATTATCTTAAATTGAGCATGATCATAATAAATAACAAGTATCTCCTTCCATATATTGATTATTTGTTTGATAATATACAATGCCTTAGTACATATATAATGTGGATATTTGACCAAGATAATATTATTTTAATGTGAAGAAGGAGTATATTACTATAAAACCCCGACCTTAGTTACCCAGAGTTTGTGCATTATTAAATAACATTTTCATGATACAAGGAATCGTGTCCCGAAAGACCGATTAGTTTAGTATCCTTGGTAGTACTAGATATATAAAAAAGTTTTATATTACATCATGATATAAAAACAACAAATTTTTTTTCCCCTTTGAATGCACATATATCCCTTAGCCGATACCTGCAGTTCTACCATAAATTACTTCTTGACATCATGGGAAAAATAAAACATGGAAAAGGGTGAGCTCAGATGCTCAGTAAGGATAACAATAGAACGGAAACCTCAAAAACAAGAATAAAAATTTATGGCAATGTATAAAACTAAAACAAAAGCCTTTTAAATGTAATCATAAACATAATATGGGAATGATATATCAAATAATTTCATTTAATTATTCACATGTATATTCTACAAGTTGAATAATCACTTATAATATCAATAGATAATTTCATAATGATGGAATGCATAATTTCAGACATCATAACCACATAGTGAAGGTTTAGTGTCAAGAATACAAATAAGATTCTATCAAGGCCTTATGCCATGACACTAGTTTGTCTCATGAGACCTATCGATTCATCGAGGATATATAGCATGATCCACCTATCACTTACTAAGTCCAATGAATTCCTCATATGAAAAAGTTGAAACATAACATAAACATTGATATTAAAACTAGTATACGAAATGCTAATACATTAACCATAAACCATGAATTGTATTAAAATAACACATCCATGGTAAAAAATATCACAAAATCTTCAATACATTATGGATGATTAGTATCATAATAAATAAACATTAAACAAGTATAAAATCCATTAAAGGATGTTGACATAGTTGAAATCAAAACTATTTGAGAGAAATATCTCTTTTTATTTTTAAATCATTTTAAAGTCATTTAATTATAATATAAAATATTTATTTTTAAAATATTATTATAATATTTAAAGGGAAGCTTCAAAGGTGTTATAATGGAAGAGAATAACCGCACACACTATATAAGGTAAAAAACATTCTTACCTTAATTTATCGAAAAGGTCATAACATACCTTGTTTAGAAAATGATGGAAAGATTCTTTTCAAACCATATTATTAAAATTCAAACAAGGGTATAAATTAGTTTAAACCATAGTATAGTAAATAGTAAAAATGTTTTGAAATAAATTTGTATGAAACCCGGGTATGGATGATAAAGAGGTCTCAGTAGGAACTTACGTAAAAATAACCTCGGATAATAAAGAGATTATGAAATTAACCCTTACCTTGTAAATTTCCTTGGTAAATGGTTCATTAATCTATTTTATAATAGTTAAATCATTGTTATTAAATGATTCAAGAACCACATACATAAATATTATATCATATATGTTTTTCTAATATTGATTAATTAATAATATTTTAGTACTATCATTATTTCAGGTTTTAACTGAATCATTTTCCATTATATTTTTTGTTATGTAAGTCATGATTGTTATAGATAAGATGTATTTTATCCCTATCCAGAATAATATAATGTTCTTAAATATTATTTTTAGTAATCCAACTAAAATTATTCTTGAATGGTTATGATGGGGAATAAATCTCATCGCATTCATGGAGACAGTAATCTATACGTACACATGAACGCTACTTCCATTTCATTTTTTTTATTTTTAAAAGAAATAAGACCAAATGATACATATTTATATTATTATTATAGTATATTATAATATTTTATAAATGTTCTTTATGTTCATTAACTTTATCCTTTATACCTTCCATGTATAGTATGAACGAGTCATATCACATTGAGGGGGTGATAGTCCGTTTTACTCAGATGTAATTATCATATATATACAACATGAAAATAATAAATATTTGATATAATAGTGAATTATATAAGATTATAAATAAAATAAATATCTTAAATATCATTTATAATTACATTACCTTCATAATTTCCTCTATAATAGGTGGTAGTAGAAGATTGAGCAATCATCATTTCGTGAGACGTTAGTTTGTCGTCAACAAAACATTATGTTATATACCCATTAGATGGAGGTATGTGTAATTTTAGTTCAAATACATCTCATAAAAACAACCTATTATATTTATTATACTCTTGTTATTATAAAATAAATGAATAAATAGTGTTTTGGGGGTTGGAAAAGTAAAATAAAACAAAAGAACTTAAGAGGAGATGTTACCTTTAAATCAGGTAACTCCCATTGGTTTCAACCAAATGGATTACTTGAAGTGCCTTCTGCCTAAGGTAATGCTTCTAAGAGGAAGAGAGGGATGTAGGGATCTTTATTTGGCTGAGGTTGAAAGATACAAGGGTCTTGAGAGATGTGAGAAATGTGTTAGATGTGAGAAAGTTTTACAAGGGGGTGCTCTTTAATAATGTTTGAAAATTTTATTTTATTATATAATTATTTTTAGTTTATAAAAGTAAAAAAATCATTAAAGTAAAATATAATATGACTAATGTTGTTAATAAAGTCATCCAATATGAATTGGATAGGTTTTGGATTTTTTTTTTAATTTTTACAATCTCATTTATTTAAATCAATATTTAATGAGGTAAACACTCCATCATATTGTGTCATAAATAATTTAATTTATATGATGTCCAAAAATTATAAAAAAATAAAATGATGTAGGAAATATTTATATATTTCAAATGAATATTTATAGTCTAATTGATAACTTATATAACCCCTTGTAAAAAATATTTTACTAAAAGATATATGTTTATGTCATTTTTGTCTTTACTTTAAATTAATTAATATAAACTGTCATTATCACTCTCAAGTGGCTCCATGGGATCCAAAAATCGACTCAAGGGTGCCAATGGTCAGACATGTATCATCCAAAATAAATAGAACACATGTTAGGGAAATTTAATATTATAATAATAATATTTGTTTACCCTTATTTACCAGATTAACCCTTTAACAATGTTAAATAAAATATTTACTGATGTAAATTTTCATAATATACAAAAATAAAAGTTACCTATTTACACATTTTGGTCCTCCGAATTCCAAATATGGAATCCATTTTTCCAAATTCACAATACATAAGTGGAATAAATTTATTTAATATTAATTCATGTTGTCAATACAAAAAAGTGTGTTTTTACGAAATAATAACTATCAAAAGATTGACACTTCTTTATGTCCAGTTTAAATGTAAAATTAAATCCAATGACATATTTTTTATTAAAGTATAAAAATTTAATATAATGATACTTTTAAACCACTAAAATTTATAATTTAACACTATAAATTATTTAGACTAAAAAAGTAGTTTTTTATTAAAATTTAGTATTTTTTACTATTCATAAAAAATTTAATGTTTTTAGAAAAGTTCCAAAAATTCACCCTCAAGTAATTTTGATATTATAAATCCAAAAATGAAGTCAATTTTGAAAAATATAATTTATTAAATTTCAAAAATAGGGTATTACTATTCATAATGGCTAGTTTGATTTGTCGTGGTGTGATAGAATCTCAAAGTTGCGTACATAGCAATCTATTGAATTATTCAAAGGGAAAGATAGCATTGAAGCTTGGAGGGTCACATTATTCTCTACATAAAATAATTTCATCCTATAAATTTCTAGAATACTATTACATAAAAACATTTGGGTGGTTTTTCATTATAAATTCCTTAGGCTCCCATTTTAACTCTTCTATCATATAATTTATCCATAGAACATTCACCAGACGAGTCATCTGGTTTATCCACACTGGTTATCTGGTATCAAAAATTATGTAGGACCTTTGAAATAAGACAAATCAGGTTCCAGTTCTATTTTTTTATAGGTGAGTACATTCATTGAGTGAGGAATGTATTTTCTCAACAATAATACGTGCATCAAATCATGATCATTTGAGAGACATAGTGGAATTGACTAACGATAAGCTACAAATCCAATTCGTTCTAGAATTTATAAAGGTCTTTTGTACCAGTGACTTGATTTTATTTTATTACCAAATTGTATAACACCCTTCCCTGGATTTATGTTCAAGAAAACATGATCTCATCCATGAAATTCCAAATCATTATTTCGGTTGTCGACATAGCCCTTTTGCGTACTTTGGGATGCTTTGATGTGGGTTTGGATAACCTTCACCTTTTCTATTTTTTCCTCAACATGTTATGGGCTTATAAGTTTTTTTTCACCAACATCATCCCAAAAATTTGTTGTGAGACATCTCTTTTCATATAATGCTTCTTATGGTGCCATCTGAATACATGAATAGAAACTATTGTTATAGGAAAATTATACCAAAAAGTAAATATTGATCCCACATACCTTGAAACAAAAGAGATTATGATCTGAACATGTCTTCTAATGTTTGAATATTTCATTATGATTATCCATCAATTGGAGGATGGTAGGAAGTGGTCAAACGAAGTTCAGTATCCAAGGCCTTCAGACGAATTTTTGAGAATCTTGATGTAGAATGATAATCAGAATCAGAAAAAATCGATGGGCGTACTCCAATAAGCCTTAATACTTCATTAATATATAGTTTTTCTAGAATTTCAAATGATAATTCTTCTCTTATAGCATGAAAATGAGATTACATGGTAAGATGATCAACAATGACCCATATTGCATCATTCCTCATATGAGTCTTTCGTAGCCCCATGAAAAATCCATCGTAATATTATCCCATTTCCACACAGGCATGAGAAGAGGTTTCATGACTCTTCTAGGATGTTTTCTTCTAGCATTCACTTGTTGAAAAACCATACATCTTTACAGATAATCAGCAATATCTCTCTTCATGTTGTACCACCAAAAATATTCCTTCAAATACCTACACATTTTAGTGCTACCAGGGTGTGTAGAGAAATTGGATCTATGAGAATCATACAAAAAATATCTATTTATATCAAGTATGTCAGGTACCCAAAGTCACTTCCCAAATTTCAAAATCCCATATTCTTATATGAAGTTGATCAATCACCCATCTTCCACCTTAATTTCCTTCCCCTTGTAGTAGTGTATGGTGCAATCATAATCCTTGAGAAGTTTGATCCCTCTCCTTTGCCTCATGTTGAGTTCTTTCTATGAGAAAACATACTTCAAACTCTTATGATCAGTAGAAATCTAACATTTTCACCATAAAGATAGTGTCTCCAAATCATCAGAGAAAATATTACAGCTACTAACTCAAGATCATGAGTGGGATATTTTTGTTGATGATTTTTTAGCTGATGTGATGCATAGTCAATAACCATATCCTTCTACATAAGGACACAAACAAGTCCGTTCCTTGAAGCATCACTATAAATAACAAACCCATAATTCCCCAATGGTAGAGTCAATATCGAAGCATTGACTAATATTCTCTTTAGTTCTTTAAAACATTCTTCACACACTTTTTTCCAAACAAATTTATCCCCTTTATGTGTTATCTTGGTTAATGGGTGAGCCAATCGGTCATATTTTTAATTAAACACCGATAATAACCTACTAAACTGATAAAATTGCATACCTCTATTATAATTGGTGGTGCTGGACGTTCCCGTATTGCTCTTTTGTTGGAAAGATCAATAGAGATTTCATCCTTAGATAAAATATGGACAAGAAAAGAAATTTCCAGATTCATGAATTCACACTTGTTGAACTTCCCATATAACTCATTTATTCTAAGGGTCTTAAAAATATTGCTTAAGTGATTTTCATGATATTTGTAGATTTTGGAGTATACCAAGATATAATCAATAAATACCACTACATAGTCATCATGATATTCCTTGAAAACTCTGTTCATTTGATCGATAAATATAGAGGGTGCATTTGTCAGTCCAAAAGGTATTACTATAATCTCGTAATGCTCATACATGGTTCGAAATGTTGTCTTTGGAATTTCTTCCTTCTTCACACAAAACAAATTTTATCAAGATCGAAGTTCAATCTTTTAAAACTATTGAGCACCATGAATTTGATCAAATAAATAATTAATGTGAGGTAGTGAATACCTTTTATTTTCGGTTGCAGCATTTATCCCTCTATAGTCAATGCACAATGTCATAGATCCATCTTTCAACTTAACAAAAATAAAAGGGGATCCCCATAGAGTAACAGTAGTGCTTATAAATCCTTTATTACACAAACAACTTCCATAGTGGCCATTCTATAAGGGGTCTTTGATATAGGCCTTGAACAAGGAATTAAATCAATGGAAAACTCAACTTCTCATTCTAGAGGAGGTTCAGGTAAATCCTATGGTAATACGTCAACAATTTCTTGTACAATAGGTACATCCCCTTTTTTAACATTCTTTTCCTCACCCATAGTTATTTCATTCTCTTCCTCCCCAATAACTGAATTTAGTATAACTACAGAGGGTGGATTTACATAAGAATTAGATGGTGACATTTCTGATCTAAAGATAAGGTACTCCTTATCATTAATGAAAATTTTAACATCCATCTTACAATAAATTAACGCATAATGTTCCAATATACAAACCATACTGAGGATTATATCAAATTCAATAATGGGTATGGAGATGAGATGAGTAGATAAAAAACATTTATATGCCTTAATGGGGACTGATTCACAAAAAATTATTGCAATGATACTTCCCATATGATTTTTGACTAATAACTCCATTGTTAAATAAAATTTGAAATATCTAGTTTTCTTAGAAAACTAGGATGATATGAAACAGTGTGATGATCCAGAATCAAATAAATCATGGTATAAACATGTGGGAACCATTAAATTACCTACCACCACATCATTCAAAGCTTCAACATCAGCAGAAGTGATCACATAAACTTGGTTATGATATCTTGGATGTTTCTAAGTTATGATTCCTTGGATCTTAGGACATTCATTTGCATAATTAACCATTTATCTAAAATTGTAACATTAAACATTAACAGCCTCTTTTATTCCCTTGCAATCACGATCTTTGTGGCCTTTTTCACCACCCTTGTAACAAACTCCCATTACCTTTAGGAAAGTACCATGGGGTTTCTTCCAACATTTACTACAAGATTGAAATACAAATTTTATTTTATTCCCCTTATTTCTATTTCTACAGTGTCCAGAAGATATCTTCTTCTATTTATTTGCTTTAAAGTCATAAGACATAGAAAATTTCTTTTCTGTCTTGATAGAAAATTAGATAATATCTTCGTTTGATGAGATGGATTGTGAGACTGATGCTCGACAAATAAATGTTTTTAAACTCATAAAATAAGAGATCAATATTAATCCTTGGGTTACATATATAATCTAAAGCCTACCTTCCTAACCTTGTATAGTTAGCCTCATAATTTGTGACAATCACATCCTCCTTTTACCTTAGACTCATAAATTGCCTTTCCATATCTGGTCGATTGTCATGAGGAAAGTATTTATCTAACAAAATATCTTTAGACTCTATCCATTCCATATTTGATACTTCTTTTTCCTCATTTGTGTTTTGAATTAATGACCACCATTGATCTGCATCTCCTTTGAGGTGATAAACTTCCATAAATATTTTTTCCCTTTTGTTGCACCCCAAAGCATGAAATATTTTTTCTAAGGATCTTATCCACTACTAAATTGCAAATGGATTTTTTGTCCCGCTGAATGTTGGTGGTTTTTGCCTCATGAAGCTTTCTATCATTTATCCTCCACATTGTGGATCATGGTGCTCCATATAGGTAAGGTTATTCTTCGTAACCTAAGTGAGTTGTCCCAATAGAGTATTAAGGTGTTCAACACCAGTTTCAGCACCATCTCCACTATAATTATCTTGAGTAGGAGTTAAATTCCTACATAGAATATATGCGTTTATATGGATTCCATTCTATACACTATGTTTCATTTCTCAACAATGGAATACAGTATATTTGTTTATAAATCCAAATACATGATTCCAAACTAGTACAATACCTAACATAAATGGAATAGTTTATGGAGATAATCCATAATCATAGAAATGTTTTCTTTGAGGAGGTATATACTTATAAATACCTTATAATGGTTTGGAATTGAAATGTGAATTATCCTAAGCATATCCCCAGTGATTTTAGTAACCAAGAGTGCCGCAAGGCACAATGTCGTATACCTAGATACCCAGGGTCATGCCCGAAACTCCTTATTGGTGTTTACACTTCTAGGTACATCTGTGGCAGAGCCACATCTACCTACTCATATCCATACAGGTATGTATTGCCTAGAAAACTTACAAAATTTCTTAATTACAAATATTCTATGAAGTTATTATATACTAATCCTTGAAGTCTATCTTAGGGTAATTTTCTCTAATCATAGTTTTTCTAAATCTAACATCCAAGGATTATACTAATCTTCCTCTGATTCAAACTATAATTCCCCTACCCTAGTTACCCAGAGTCGGTGCATTATTACATAACATTGTCTTTATATAAGAAATCATGTCTTGAAAGGCAGATTAGTTTAGTGGCATTGGAAGTACAAGATACATAGATAAGTTTTACATTACACCATGAGATGAAAACAATGACAACATTTTTTCCCCTTTGAACACACTTATATACCATAGCCTATCCATGTAGTTCAACCATAAAATAATTCTTCACATCTTAGCTGAAATAAAACTTTGAAATGGGTGATTTTAGATTCTTAGTAAGGATAACAATATAACGAAAACTTTATAAATAACCATAAACATTTAAGGCAATGTATAAAACTAAAACAAAAGCCTTTTAAACTTAAACTTCAGCATAATACGACAATGATAAATCAAATAATTACATTTAATTAATCACATTGACATTCTTATAGTCTAATAATCACATGTAATATCAATGGATAATTTTATAATTATGGAATGCATAATGTCTTAAATCATAACCATATAGTCAGGCCTCGTGCCTGGAATAAAAATAAGATTTCGTTAAGGCCTTGTTCCAAGACACTTGTTTGTATCATGAAACCTACCGATGCATTGAGGAGCTAAATCGGGATCCCCCCATCACTTACTAAGTCCAATTCATTTCGTATATGAAAAAGGTCGAAACATAACATAAACATTCGTATTAAAATTAACATATGAAATGTTAATACATTAACCATAAACCATGAATTGTATAAAAATAACACCTCCATGGTAAAAAATATCAAAAATAATTTAATAAAATATGGAATATTTGTATCGTAATAAATCAACTTCAAACAAATATAAAATTCAATAAAGGATGTTGACAAAGATGAAATCAAAATTATTTGAGATAAAATACCTCTTTCTATTTTGAAATCATTTTAAATTCATGTAATTATAATAGAAAACATTTATTATGAAAATAATATTATATTCTTGTAAGAAAATATTTAAGATTTTTATAATGGTGGAGTATAACCGCACTCTCCATATAAGTTAAAAAACATTCTTACCTTAACTTGTCGAAAGGGTCATAAAGTACCTTGTTTGGAAAATGACAGAAAGATTCTTTTCAAAACATTTTATATAAAGTAAAAAGGGTATAAATGAAATTAAAACCTAGTCTAGTAAATTGTAATTTTTTTTGAAATAAATTTTTAAAAAACATGGATGTTGATGATAAAAAGGTCCCAGTGGACAATTATGTAAAAACAACCTCGGATAATAAAGATATTGTGAAATAAACCCTTACCTTGTACTTTTCCTTGGTCGATGGTTTGGTAACCTCTTTTATAATAGTTAAATAATTTGTAGTAAATTATACATGAACCACATACATAAATATGATATCATATATGATATTCTAATACTTCTTTGTTAATAATATTTTAGTAGTATCATTGTTTTGAGTGTTAACTGATTTCTTTTATTTTATATGTTTTGTTACATAAGTCATGTTTGTTATCGATATGATGTATTTCATTCATATATAGAATGGGATAATGTTTTTAAATATTATTTTTAATAATTAAATGAAAATTATCCTTGAATGGTTACGATGGGGAATGAATCTCATCGCGTTCGTGGAGATGATAATCCGTATGTACGCATGAACGCTACATTCATTTCATTTATTTAAAAGGAATGAAGACCAAATAGTATATAGGTTTGTTATTATTCCAGTATAATATAATATTTTATATACATTAAAAATTTTCATTAAAACTATCTTTTATACGTTCTATGTATGGTATGAACGAGTCATATCACATTCAGGGAGAGATATCCACACTTTGTTGAATTAAATTATCGTATATATACAACATGAAAAAATAGGAAACATATAATAGACAATTAAATAAGATTATAAATAAAATAAATATCATAAATATCATATAAAATTAAATTTCAATAATAATTTCCACCATAAGAGGTGGTAGTGGAAGATTGAACAATCATCATTTCGTGAGGTAGTAGTTCACTGTCCAGAGAAACAATATGTTATATACCCATTAGATGGAGGTGTGTGTAAGTGTAGTTAAAAAATAAATAAAAACAACCTTGTATATTTAGGATAATAGTTATGATATAAAAGAATGTAATATAGAGTGTTTAGTGGGTTGGAGAAGTAATATAAAATAAAATAACTAAAGAATAGATTTTACCTTTAAATCGGGTAACGCCCTTTGGTTTGAACCAAAAGGCTTCCACAAAGTGCCTTTTACCTGTGGTAAGCATTCTAAATGGAATATAGTAATTTATGGTGCTTAATTGTGTAGTGTATGGATGATACAAGGGGCTTTAGTGGTGTTAAAAATGGGTTAGAGGTGAGGGGTTCTTATAAGGGGGAGGAGGGGCTCTTTAAGAATGTTTGAAAATATTATTTTATTATATAATGTTCCTTGGGTTCTAAAAATCCAAAACTTATTAAAGTAAAATATAGGATGGATCATGTTATAAATAAAATCATCTAATAAGAGTTGGAGAGGTTTCAGATACTGTTTTAATTTTTATAATCTCATTTATTTAACTCATTATTTAATGAGCTAAACAATGCATCATTATTGTGTCGTAAATAATTGTATTTATATGAAGTCTAAAAATTATAAAAATACCATGATGTAGGAATAATTTTTTATTTCAAATGAAAATTTATAGTATGAAAGATAACTTATATAACCCATTTTAAAAAATATTATATTAAAATATAGATATTTATGACATTTTTTTTCTTTACTTTAAATTAATTAATATAAAGTGTCATTATCACTCAGTAGTGGCTCCATGGGGTCCCAAAATCAACACAAGTAATCCCATGGTCGGAAATGTATCTAATAGTATGAATAAAACACATTTTAGGGTAATTTAATATTATTACACAAATATTTGTTTACCATTGTTTTCCAGCTTTACCCTTTAACCATGGTAAATAAAATATTTACTGATGTAAATATTCATAATGACTAAAAATAAATATTATCTATTTACAAAATTTGGACCTACGGATTCCAAATAAGGAATAAATTTTCCAAAATTCAAAATAGAAAAGTAGAAAAAATTAATTTAAAATTAATTTCCATTGTCAAAACAAAAAGTGTGTTTTTAAGAAACAATAACTATCAAAATATTGACACCTGTTTATGTCAAGTTTAATTGTCAAATTACATCCAAATGACATAAATTATATTAAATGATAAAAATATATTCTAATGATTCTTTATAACCACTAAAATTTATAATTTAACACTATAAAATATTTCTATGAATTTTTTTTAATTATAATTTTGTATTTTTCACAATTCATAAAAAATTGACAGTTTTTAGAAAATTACAAACAATTCACCCTAAAATAATTTTGATATTAACAATCCAAAAATGAAGACCATTTTGAAAAATAAATTTTTTAAAATTTCTAAAACTGAGTATTAATATTTATAACAGCTAGTTTGATTGGACGTTGTGTGTTAGAATCTCAAAGTTGCGTACAATGTAAGCTATTCCATTATTAAAAGGGAATGGTATTGTGGAATCTTGGGGTGTGATAGTTACCAACCCCATATTTCATATAATGTATGAGAACATTGAGTATATAATCAAGCCATTAAGACTCATGAATGCTCTAGAAATATTTATAGATCAAATGAATAGATACTCTAGTGATTACCTTGATATTTATTTATAGTCATTTTAAATGATATAATTGAATAATTTAAAACTGAGGATGAACATGACAAGAATTTAAATATTTTACCGATGACAATGATGAATATGACATTTTATGAAAAGTACATTAAAATGAGTTTTTCATGGAGAAAGTTTCATTCTTGATGAATGTTATAATGGTTAATCAGGTATATATAGATCAATAACAATAAAAGGTTATTATGGAATGTCCTAAAACAAAAAAAATAATAGAGATATGTGGTTTAATAAAATTATCTATGTATTATTAGTAATTTTTGAGATACATATCAACATTTTCAAAATCACTCACGAATCTGACTCAGAAGGGAGAGGTGCATTTTCATATGGATTAATGTGAAGTGATATTCAATAATCTAAATAATTGGATAATCACCACACCTATACACCCAATAACTATATGCAGGAAATGATTTTTTATTTATAATTAATCTTCAGATCATGGTTTATATTTTTTACACATGAATAATGATAAGACATAATAGATAAAGGTGCATGGTCATTATTTTTTGATGTAATCCATAGGGTTATATGTAGTAATCTTTGTATTGAACAATTAGAGGAATTATATCTAAAGTGCTAAGTTTTACATTTATAAATATATGGGTGACAAAAAAAAATTAAAATATATATTCATACATAATTATCACAATATTCAATAATTAATACGATTAAAGATGATTAAGTGCTATGGATGGTCAATCTACTACTATCCTTGGATAGAGAACAATGTAAAATATTTTCTAGGTAGAAAAGATCATGAAACAGTATCTTTGAAGATGATTGAGAAAATTCAAATATTATTAGACATGAAAATAATGTACATTGAAGACAATAATTATATAAAATTATCCTAACTTTATAGAAGGTTTTCTTGAATATCAATTTTGTATAAAATTATGAAAGCTCAAAGAAATTTTGTGGAGAAATAGGAGAAGGTGGATAATATAATAATATGAAATATAAAAGGCCTTAATATTAATAATGAATGAGTTATAGGATTTTTCAAAACTATTATTCATTATATTAGAGCTCATGATAATGGATGAGGTTAGTTTTGATGCTCATAGCTCAACATACAGGACACACCCTGGGAGTATGAAAATTTAAAGATATCCCTAGGATCACTATTTGTGTGAAAATAAAAATAAGATATATTGAATATACATAAAATTCACCATAGTAATTATATGTGAATAATGGGGGAATACTAAAAAGGACTAACTGAAATGCCCCAAAATTCAAAAAATGGACATTATGTTTAATAGAATGAACGACACGCAACACTAAGCACCTACTGGAAAATAAAATTCTGATACATTAAAAAATAATTAATATTTTAAATAAATCAATCCCATATATATCATTAAATTCAATAATTACATAGTTATCTTATGTTACACACAGTAATTAATTTTTTTGATATCTTGTGTTACATGAATGACATATATTTTTGAAGAAAAAAATATATTAATAATGTATTTTGATTTAATATAATAAGATATAACCTAGAAATAACATTATAGTTTTGGAATATGATTAATGAAATTTTGAAAATATTTTGTTAAAACAAATATAATATTAATTCATAGGTTATAAATTAATTATAAATTAATATACAATCAAATTGAATATAACAGAAATGTTTTGATGATCTTAAATGAAATTTTTAATAATAAATTATTTTAATTACAATTAATGAATGAAAATAATTAAATATATATTTTTTAATTGAAAGAAATATTTTTGATATTAATACAATGTATTTAATAGGAATAATACATGAAAAAACCCAATTTAATCCATCAAAATGAAAAAAATTCAAAGGTAATTTTATCTCCTTTCAATGGAGAACTATTTTGAATCCAATTTATGTAACTTTTATAAATTTTATATTTTAAAATAAATATAATTTTATTCATTGAAAACATTAAATTTATCTTTGGGTGAATTTTTTGTATTTTTATGTGAAGTATTATTTTTTATGAATAGTGAAAAATACTAAATTTTAATTGAAAACTGAATTTTTATCTTAATTGAACAGAAGGTTAAATTATATTGCATATTTTTTAATGAAAATATTTATCAAATTAAATAATATTATTCCAATTTTTGCAATTTGAATATATTAAAAATTGATAATATATATAACAACATAGAAATGTTTTGATTATTTTTACATTAAAAACATGCATTTTTGGCCCCTCAATAAGATTAGTTATAAATTAGTTTATGTAAATTATATGATTTTAATTTGGACAAAATGAATTCGATAATAATAATAACCCTAAAGTTTAATTTATAATATGTTTCTCTTAGTATTTTAAAAAAAATATTTATGAAAGTAATTAAAATTAATTACGGTGATGAAGAGAACAATTAGCTTAACAGGGGACTGAAACAAAATCATAAGGGCCCAAATTATGTATAAACTTGTCCAAAATCCATTGTATAGAAATATTTATCCCTTATTCTCAAATAAAAAAAATTAATTATTCGATCATGTTTTCTTTGAAAAAATTAGGGTGTAATTCCCTTTTAAAAAATTTAAATTAATGAAACTCCCCCTCCACTATAAAAAGATACTAACCCATCCCATTGATTCTCACCTATCAAGACATTTTTAATTCCAAAAAATCATCTCAAATAATTTAAAAACATGCATCCACTAATCCTAGATGAATATCCATTTTTAGAAATCTATCCAAGGAAGTATTTTTGTATAAACTAATAAGAGTTACCCGAAAACAAGGTAACATTCTTCAATGATCACTTTATGTTTACATATTTCACAACTACTTAATATATTATTATTCCATGATTATATAATTAAATAAGTATACTCAATATACTAATATGATTTTATCTTATGGTTTTAACCAAAAACTACATCAATTCCATCAAATGGGTAATGATCATACCATTAATGTACGACAAACTACTGCATAACAAAATGACGTTATTTGTTTTTATTTTACCACATATCATGGTTGGGACATATGATGGACAACGTGATTTTATATTATTTATATGATATTAATGGTTTATTAATACTTCATGATTTTTATATAACATATTTCTTCATTATTTTGATTTTTTTAAGATACAAAAATATAATTTGTGGACTTGTGGACTACCGACTCCACAAAGAGATATGATTCATTCATGATATAAATGGAATTTATAGAAGATTGATTTAATAAAACTATGTTATATTTATGAAATAAATATAATAATATAATTATAATATACATTTACATATATATCATTAACTTTTCATTTTTTTAAAAAGAAAAGTAAATGGAAGTATCATGCATACGTACATACGGCCTACCGTCCCCATGTACGGTTCATTTTGATTCATATCTCTAAATATTATGGATTTTTAGAAATTCATATATATTGAATATATAAGATATCTAAATCATTTGTTACATTATGGATATGATCAAATAATTATCTAACTAATAGTTAAAAAATTATCAAGTCAAATCAAACTCGAAAAACTAGGCAATTATCACACGAAATAGTGAAAATAATGATGAAATGTTGATAAATAGGTAATATGATATTATAAAAAGTTAATATATTATATAATGAATATTATTAATAGTGTAATGGAATTAATATATGTTATTAACATGTTTAAAACTCTTATAAAAAAGGATAAATGAAATTCACTTGAAAGGAAGCACAAGGTAAGAGATTTTCATCTCAAAATTTACATCTATGGGATAAATTTCATATTCACCAATTAATTATTCCGTGTGGTATATATACTGACCCAATTGAAATATTATTTCGAGAATTATTTTATCTTCATTTTATTTAAAATTTTCATTTTATGACTATTATTTTTGGGGTTTCTGATTTAAATGTTACAATAGTTATAAGTGGTTCTTGTCTAACTTTTATTTTCATAAGGCATACACCATTTCCACCACTTACTTAATTTTTATGGTGTATATGATTCCCATTATAATATATTATATCATAAATTATATTATTTTCATGTTTTTTAGGGTTTCATTTGATGTTATCTTTTTCATATAGCTTAGTATTAAAATGTTTCTATGTAGTATGTGACTTCGTCTAAATTTTTATTCCATATCAAATAGTTTATATTTGTGCAAATAATTTAATAAATATAGTGTAAATATTTCCAGTTTGATATATAATATCCCAAATATACAATTCTTATGTTATTTTGAGTATCAATTTTAAATATTTCATCAAAGGGTAATTTGTCATAAAATTATCAAGTGGTATGATAAATTTATAATTCAATTTTTTTGGGTTATATTACATCCTCCTTGTCGTCAATATTCCTTGATTATATGTATAATAAATTTGAATATATATTGATGAATTTACACTTTTATTATGTTGATTTATATTTCTTACCCATAATACTTTCATTGATTACTTCTCACTTCAATGTTAAGAACACTTTGAGGGTTTATTACACAATATAATTCAAATCAAGATTTCTTATTCGTGAAATTACATTAATGTAATTTATATGACCATTTTTCATTATATTTGTTTTTTTACTCCTCTTGTTATTTATCGCTATTTTCATGTATTAGTACAATTTTGAACACATTGTTACACATGGTTTTTTAGAAAATGTTTTTCTAAAAACCCAACATCATTTCTCTCTTTAGTTGAGGAACTTTTTTTATTCTAAAATTCATGTATTATGAAATTGTTTGAATTTTTTTTTTTCAAAAATTATTATGGAAATTTTCACCCATTTGTTTTTTTAATTTTGTTTCCAAGGAATATTCTTGTATCATTCTAAAAATGAAATTTTTCTAGAATTTTTACTATAGAAAATGAATGTTTTTTTTCATTCTATGACACATATAGATTTAACCTCTACAATTTATTAAATGTTACCTTTGACTTTTTAAATGGTAGATATTTTATGAATTGTTATTTGAAGGTAATTTTCGCGGAAATATAGTTTCAATTTTTTAAAAAATAAAAAGGATATTTTTCTTTTTTTTAAATATATTTTTATTGTATTAATATTCATTAATGACAACCAACAATTAACTTTACTCAACTTGGGCTATATTGAATTAGTATAATCCTTTGAATATTTATGGATAGTTTATGATTTATTAGGCCAAACATAGTATTGAAAATACATTCCTTGATTAGTTTGTTAATCCCCTTGAAATATTCATTTTTTATGATCATTAGATATTTAATTTCCCTAAATAATCCATATCACTTTGTAGGGATATGTTTTTTACATTTACCATATATAATATTGACATATGGTGTTTAAATTTATATTTATTTAATTTTATGTTGAAATGTTTATAAATTTGTATTCTTTACTCGTTTGGGATATTTGATAAGGAATATTGTTTACTAATTGAATCGATTACTAGATCTGAGGAATGATTTTGACATGTAGTGATTGTTGGGCCCTAAAAATTATATATCCCCTCAATACATTGACTGTTTATCATGATAAACATTTGTTCCCAAAATTACACATGTTTTTACCAGTAGTTATAAACTATCTGGAGGATAGATCATGCCAATGAAAGTTTTCAAGTACCTAAGACATAGAATTAAATAATTACTCATTTCTTTCATTTTGATTCAGAATTTATTATCCTTGGGATTTTAACTATGATATAGTCTATATTGTAAATTCATTCATATGTTATTGATTAAATGTCACTTGTTAGTAGTTTTTTACTATTTCATATTGATTATGCATTATCCATTTATTTAAATATCATGTGTTTTCAGTTATTTACCTTCCTATTCTATTTATGAACATGCTTCTTAGTTTACTGACTACATGGAATGTGTGTTGAGTTATTAACCCTTCAATATTGAATATTGTCAATGATTATTTATTTTAATTTACCCTTACTGAGCATTTGATCTCACCCTAATTTTATTTTCGTTCCTTGGGAATCCAATATGTGTACTAATAAAGATATAAAAGGATACACTAGATGAAATATAGTTATAATCATAAAACAATTATGTTTTATTTTTTTAATAAATTTATAATGATAGAGGCATGTATATATATAGTTTAACAGGACTACTAAATTTTTCAGTTAATCGGTACGTGATTTTCATGTATCTTATGCATGTGTAATGTCAGCATGACACCAAAAATAGGATTTCAATTATTAAGTAACTACAGTTGGTATCAGATCATGTTTAGTAGAAACCTAGAGAATAAGATTTATTAAAACATAATTTATATTTCATAGCCTAAAAGTCGAATTTGATTATATATATAGAATAAAATTATTGAATTTTGTTAAGGTACAGATAATGTGGGTCTTCCTAGAAATACTTTCCTGTCTAGAAACTACAAGCAGACTTGCATCTTGTAAAAATGAACCTAGCGGTAACAAAAACAAGATGGTTTGTCGGGCCTTACACGACCGTAACCTAGTACATAAAAATTGGCATTGATGTACACCTATTTTGAAACACTCGGGGTATATGCTTCAGATAATTCACATTTTATTTACAATCCATAAACAAGTATTTGAATAGATAAAAACAATTAATAAAAAAGTTTAATCCTAATGTGTTGTATATTGATGATAGTGTCCCATGATTTAGGAATCCTAAAAAAAATATTATTGATAATCTATAAAACAAGGAAGGGACTATGTGGGAATAAAATGGATGAAGTATTGATGCATTTTTGATGTATTTTAAGCCATATCCAAAAGTCTATTAATTTATTGACCATATTGTAAAGAGGTCTATCATATTTATTTTTGAAATTATATTAGTATGGTTTAGAAATGGGAACCTTATATTAAGGTTGAAAACTGATCTTTCCCACAAAGGACACATAACATGAACCCAAGGATGGTGGATGATAAGTTTTTTATGGAAACAACTGACCTACATAACATACTGGTTAACATGTAATTGTTTTTAGTTTAACAATTTGATTAATAAATATTAATTATGAACCAATACTATTAATTTTGTTAGTATAGATTAATTTTTTTAACCATATTGGATTTGGAGAATAGTTTGAGGCAAATGGAAAGACCTTTCACACTATTATGGGCCTTAAAATCTGTTAAAATTGAATTTTAGTGCTTCTAGTGTCAAAGTTAATTTTTGGATATCAATTTCAAATAGTGAGGGTTGGATTGGAAATTCATCAATGAAAAACCAAATGATTATATTTTCTTTATTGAAATAAATCAAGTAACAATGTTTCCATATATACATATGCAGTAAAATAATAACAAAACAGTAGGAAAACTATCAGAAATAATTTTTTTTGTCTTAATACCTTAATTTTTTTTGAAATGATGGTCTATTATATCATCATAGATGTATTCATTTGAGTCCATATACATTCCTTTTATCAATAATTTTTTTATTCATGACCAAAATTACTCCTTATAAATATTTACTCTTTTCCTCCATGTAAATATCTTCATTTTATGTGGATACCATGTTTTATGTTAGTCCATGTGAACTTTGAACATCCCATTCTCTATATTCTATAGGATGTTTTTTGAAATCATTCACAATATATGATTTTAGAATACGAAATATTAACAAATTTATAACCAAGGTGTAGTTTAAATTTAGATGATGTGATTTAATTTGGGGGGGGGGTAAATGTTAGACCCCACAATTATAAAATAAGAAAATTGAGTTTGATATCATGTATGACATGCAACACCAAGCACGTAAGGGAATATAACATCCCCAAACATTAGAATATAATTCCAATTTAAAATAAATTCAATGTATGATATATATATAAATGAATTCAATACCAAGTTATATTGAGTTACACACTACAAAGACATTCGTTGATATCACGTGTTACACATAAGACTGTGTTTTCCCATGCAACAATATATTATTGAAATATTATTAATTAATTAAATAAAAATAACCTTCAAATTAAATTAGTGACTGTGAGTATTATTAACTAACTTATGAAATTATATGATATTAAAAAAATATAATATGAATTCAAATTAAAAAAATTAATTAGAAATGAATATAAAAACCAATTAAATATAGAGGAAGTGTTTTTTTATCCCAGTGGTGTTTATTCTTAATCAGTTAAAAAAATTAATATTATTGAATTTTATTAAAGAAACATATATTTTATCTATTCGTTAAAATATTTTTTATATTCATCTAATAAACTCTATATGCATAAAATAATGAAAAACCCATTTTACACCAAAAATCAATTTTTTAAAAGGTGATATTAACACCTTTTATTGGTTATCATGTTTTAAATGAAAATTTTCTAAATATTCTAAATTTTAAATGTAAAAATAAACTTAATTTTCTAAAATTGTAATGTCAAAATTATCTTAGGGTGTATTTTTGGTAATTTTCTCTGAAGTTTCATTTTTTATGAATAGTCAAAAATATTAATTTTTAATTGAAGACTGAATTTTCATTTGAATAATTTACAAGCTTAAATTATATTATATATTATTTTCAAAGTCACATTATATATATTGTGAAACTATTAATATAAAAATTTACATTATAATCCACTTCCCTTTTAAATTAGATATGAAATTCTAGAACCCTTTTGTAAATTTTTACATATAACCCTCATTGACGTCCCATCTGTATGATTAATTTCAAATTAATTCCCACCACTTATGTGATTGGAATTTTGTCTAAATCTATTCCATATTTCTGATCATAATAATTTATAATATCTAATATGGTAAACAATGTTTTTTTACAAAAAAAAATTTGGGAATGTAATTTGAATTAATTAGCATGATTTAGTGAAAATTTTTCTTAACAATTATTAAACCTTAATTTTAAGGGGGAAAATGAACTATAAAATTATCCAAAATCCACTTTATAAAAATAATTAGAAACTATAGTTTCTTTTATTGAATATTATTCATTGTTGGAGCATCATGACCTAGGAAATAACTAGGTGGAATTACATCTTCAAAAAACTATAAGAATCCCACTCATCCTCCACTATAAAAATGCACTCATACCCCCCATTTTTTCACACCACTCAAGCACTTTGTCATGTTTGAACTATTCTTAATTAAGATCCCAAAATCCCTCCTCTCGTATTATAATCCTCAATATGGGTATTAATCAAAAAAAATAATTGTTTTGGTATAAACCAAAATGAGTTACTTGAAAAATAGGTAAAATTATTCAATTATCACTTTTGTTTTATTTGTCACTCTACTACAAAATTTCTTATTATTGCATGATTCATTTAACATAAAATGCTTTCATAAAATAATAATTTTTTATATCTATTAATATTTTTGAATAAAATATTAATTATATATTAAATAATACACATTACCCGATATCATACTCAACACGAAACAACTGGTTTATCTAAAATCTTACATTGCACACAACATCGAATTATACCAAGAAAAATAATAAAATAATATTTTTATTATTTTAAATTTTAGTTAATGATAATAAATTGTATTATAAGGAATTAAAAAATAACTACAATATTATTACACATTATTTTCTTTTTTTTTTTAAATTTATCCAATAAATTTTAGCGGCTTAAAATGAGAATGAATCAAATTTTAATCATTAAATACTCTAATATTTTTAAAATATCATTTACCACATTTTTATGGAGAAGAATTTTCAATTTTTTTTATAAATTTTCTATGTTATATTTGATAAATTAAATTCCTTATTTAGAAGTGTGACATAAAAATTTACTTCTCTGTAAATTTTGGTATTTCTCGGATAAAATCCATATTTTTATGGATAGTGAAAAATACTGTATTTTAATTCAAAGCTGCATTTTCTTATAATTTATTTATAGTTAAATTTTTTTAATTGGTTTTAAAGAGTAATTGGATAATTTTTTTATCATTTAATATATTTTTTGTATTTCTATGTAATTTCACATTGAAATTGGACATATAACATGTCAATCATTTGATAGTTTTTTACATTTCAAAAACACACTTTCTAGGTTTGACAACATGAATTAATTTTAAATTATTTACTACAATTTATGTTATGTAAATTTGGAAAAATGGATTCTATATTTGGAATTAGATGGTTTAAATTATGTATATAGGATCCTTTTATTTCTTGACATTATGAATAGTAACTTCATTAATTATTTTAATTTACCATAGTTAAATGGTAAATTGTTTAAATAATAGTAAAAAATAATATTATAATAATATAAAACTACGCTAAAATGTGTACTAATCCTACTGGATGAGATATGTAAGATCATGAGAATCCTTAGACCGAACATTCGGTATTTGGGATCCACTTTGGTGTGAAAATGACATTTTATAATTTTTAATTTAACGATAAGTGAAATATAACACAAACATATATATTTTACAAAAAAAAATTTATTATAGGGTTATATACTTTATATATAAGCCTTCAAATATTCATTATTATGATAGAATAATTTTCTATATCATGGTATTTTCTTTATAATTTTTATAACTCAAATAAATAAATTTATTTTTGACACAATGATGATGCAATGATTACCTTATTAATGAAAGGTTCAAATAAATGATATTAAAAATATTTAAAAAATATAACATGAACATTTGGATTCCATACCCAAATTTTTTCTAATAAAATGACATATTAGTTATTAATTAATGCATTTGGATAAAAGTAATCCTGTATTTATGACTTCAAAAATCAATTACAAAATAGTGTCAAAATTTACATATATGAGTTTTTAGAATAAATACAATTTTATTAAACATAATAATAGTCTAAAAAATATATGATTCATCTAAATGAATTATATAATGTTACAAATGTCATTAATTATCCACTTTCGGTTTGATAGATATTTTATAGTAAATATAGTAACCATATATTATGAAAATATAAAAGACATGGTAAGAGTTAATGTTTTCAACTAAGGGTGATTAATTTTATGAAATATACTCATCTAAAACTTGTTGGGTGAGATAATTTCTAACCATCCTTATCTTATCGTTGAATTATATCACTTCTAGGATACTATAATTCTAACATCAATTTGTAATAAAATAATATTTCACGATATTCATAATGTGACCCTCCTCCCTCTTATAAAATGCCACCACCTCCACCCACATACTCACACATATAAATACCCTTTTATCATCCAACTTTGAGTCAAATAAGCTCCCAACAAACCTCCTATACTCTTATAATCGTTACCTTAGGTAGAAAAAAATGCAAGAAATATGTTTGGCTCAAATCAAAAGAAGTTAACTGATTTAGAGGTAATGTTTTTTCTAAAGTTTCTTTCATTTTCTTCCTTTCACTCCTCGATATGCTATTATGTTTCTTTAATTACATAAAAAAACCAGTATACTGAATATACTAGTAATTTATTATGATAAGGATTCTAACTCACTCACACAAACCTCATCTAATGGATGATTTCCACCAGTTTATGTGTACGACGAACTACAACCTCACAAATGATGATTGTTCAATTTATTCTTACCATCTATCATGGTTTCAATTATTATGGAACATTATTTATATTTAAAATATATTATATTTGTATTGTCTCTATTCTTATTTATTTTATTTTTAAATAATACCTTTATGATTTCCATATTGTTTATATACAATAATTTCATATGAGGAAGTGAGGACTACTTCCCCCTCAATGTGAACTGTTGACATATCTCAAGATTATGTAACGTTTATGGAGGGGGCCTTATAGTTGGTATTAGAGGATGGTTAAGAATGTTTATCGATTAAGAGTTTTGGGTAAACACATGGTAAGTATCTAGGTCTATTCTTTCCGCTAAATCCTTGTTTTATAACATTTTTTGATCAAGGAAAGTCAGATAAAAAAGGATGGAGGGGTGTCTTAGAAAACATTCATATATCTTCATGATGATATGTTTTAAATATCAATTAAAAATTCATGTACAAGTGACTGTGAAACTTTTTATAACATACAACTCACTTGAAAGAAGTTGTTTGAGATATCAAAAACCTCCACTATACCTTGATACCATCATGGATCATGGGTTTTGCTTAATCAAATCCTAATTTATCAACATTCTCAAAATTTCAAGAAAGGTAAATATAATAAAGACATTTTTCAATATTTTACCTTCTCACAAGATTTTGAAGCATATTATGAATCAGAAAAAGGGTTTGAAGAAGGAGACACTTTCACAACCTACTTAAATTTTCTTTTTTAATAGTCTATCTGTACATACTTATGGAATTTTAAAACGACTATAGATTGAATGTTTCAAATCAATCCTAGTTTTATTGTTTTATAAAAATCATTTTTTATTATATGTTTTGAAATTATATGTCATACATGATTATTATATTAAACTATTTTTCACTGAACACCCATATGACCCATGTTGTTCATGGTTTATTTGGATAATGGAAGCGAATGATTTTGAAAGGTCTCTTAATCATTTTTGTAATGCATGGACCTTCAATCTATGTGAACAAGATACTGAAGAAATAATGTGGACACCATGATCAAGGAATGATGTTATTTATTTGGTAATAGTTTAATTTTATCATATAGAGGTGAAATAAAACAAATTACAATTCATTTAAAAACTTCTGAATTATGATATTGATGTCATTATGAGTGGGGATTAAAATGAGATGTATAAGACAAAAAATAAGGATAAAACATAATAGGGTTATTTTTGAGTTTTTTAAATGGGACAACCCTTCACGTCTAACAAGGCCATAAGAATCGATGTTTTTCTTATTAATATTTGTTAATTGATTTTATGGATTAAGAATAAATTAATTTTAGGAAATTATTCTTTTTTAAATGGATATCCTAATTAGAGGAATGTTTTTTGGTGATTGGGTGATAAATTTTATTTTGGAACATGTCCACTCATTTGGGAATACATTATGCCTAAGGATGATAGAATACTATGAGATTTTATTAAAGGAGTAATGGTAGGTTTTTTACTTTGGAATAATATATGTTTTTAATGTGGACATATTGAATTTTTTTTATTTATAGAAATTATTAACCTATCATGGAGAATTTGTGACTAGGTTAATTACTTTTATGTATGAGACTTTGACAGTATTAGATGTTATTTTTTGATAAATGTTAAAATTTATTGTGGATGTCTATGTGGTAAAACGCTTCAGAAATTTGGGATTCAATTTTTTTTTGGATTATTTTGTAAAATTTTATGGAAAACTATTTATTGAATGGTATTTGTTTAAATTTTGGTATTATTAATTGAATTTTAGATATTATGAGTAATAATTGTTTTTATAAATGATTATTCTTTTGGGGGGTTATCTGATATTTTATCGACCATTTTGGTTTTGTGTTAATGTATAAAGAAATGGTACCAATATATTTCATCTTTTATGGATTATGAGATTCTCTAGAAGTTGGTTCTAGTACTCCAGGTCAGTCAATGTCATCTTTAATACTCATCATTTGGAGAAAATATGAGTTTTTGGTAAATATTTATTATAGGATGAAACTCTTCAAGAAAATTAAGTACGTTACCTTATTTTATATCTCTATGTAGTAAAAAAATACCTAAAATTAATGAAATGGGAATTGAAAAAAAAATTGGTTACATTTTTTTACTGGGATATAAAAGACCATTTTACTCATTACAAGTTAATGTCTTTCTAGTTTTTAACTTTCTCCTAATCATATTTTTTATTACACTCCATCAGAACAATATGGGCAGATTCTCTTCCATATCCACGTTTTCAAACATGTAATACTTGTATGTGTTATTTTAGGTGATCTTTTTAAATTTATTTTTTCTTTTAAAGTGGTAGTTTAATTGACGCTATTTCTAGTGTAGTATTTTCAATGAATTTTTTATGCCAAATTTTAGAATTGCGTGGGGACAATTTCAAAAAGAGTGAAATGATGTAACATAACATGTATTTACATAATAATAAATTTAAATATCGATTAATATTTATGAATATGAAATTAATTTTATGTTTCATCAGATGCATTTATCGATAGTATACTCAACATGCAACAACTGGTTTTTTCCAAATCTTATGTTGCCCACAATATCGAGTTATGGCCAAAAAATTAATAAAATATTAATATTATTATTTGGAATGGTTGTTAAATCCTATATATTGTATTAGATAGATTACGCAGAACAAACTGCAACATGATTAAACATTTTTGTAAATATTTTTACATTTGTAAAATAAATTTTAGATGCTTAAAATTTGAATGAATCCCATTTTGAGCATGAAATACTCGAATATTTTTAAAAGGTCGTTTCATTGCTTTTTGATGTGGAACCCTTTTTAAAAATAGTATTTATCAATTTTATATGTTCTATTTTATAAAATTATTCTTTAGATGATGGAAATAAAAATTTACTTCGATTGAAATATTTGTATTTTTCGAAAAAATTCATATTTTTATTATTAATGAAAATATTGCATTTTAATTCAAAATTAGATTTTCGTCTAATTTATTTATAGAGCAATATTTTCCTTTTAATTGGTATTAAAGTTTATGGGATCATTATTTTATCATGAAATCCAATTTTGATCATTGAAATTAATTTCATAATGAAATTGGACACAAAGACATGTTAATCATTTGATATTTTTTTCTTTTAAAAAAATGCTATATCATTTTGACTATATGAATTATTTTTAAATTATTTACTAAAATTTGGGGATTTGAATTTGTATAAATGTATTTAATATTTTTTATGAAAAAGTACAAATTTTGTAAATAATAATGTTTTATTTTTTGACAATATGAATAATAAGATCACTAAATATTTTTATTTAACATTGTTAAATGGTAAATCATGTAAATTAGGGTAAAAACATATATTATAATAATGTAAAACTACCCTAAAACATTTTATAATCCTATTTGATGAGATTCTTACGACCATGATCATCATTAATCAAAACATTTTGCATTTGGGAGACACTTGGGTGTGAAAATTACATTTTATAAATTTTTATATAAAGAAAATAAAAATATAACATAAACATGTATCTTTTACTAAAATGATTTTTATATAGGTTTATATAACTGATATTTATTAAAAAATAGTAAATATATAAAAAAATTTATCTCATACATCACAAGAATTTATTTATAATATTTAGACATTTAATAAATAAATTTATTTTTGATACAATGATGAAGAAATGATTACCTTATTAATGAATGATTCAAATAAATGATATTATAAATATAAATAAAAAATATTATTTGTACATTTTTATTCCATCCACAACTTTTTTTGATTAAATTTACATGTTAGGTATGAGTTAATGTATTTGGTTTTAATAAATCAAATATTTGTGACATAAAAAAATAAATTACAAAATAGTGTCAAAATAGACATATATGTGTTTTTAAAAAGAATAATATTTTATTTAATGACATAACAATCATAAAAATTTAATATTCAGCCAAATTAAATTTATAATGTTAAAATTTTCATTAATGATACACTTTTGTTTTGATTTTAATTTTATAGTAAATATAATAACCATATATTATGAAAATACAGGAAGACATCGTAAGAGATAATATTTTTAACTAAGGGATAAAGTTAAACATTAATGTTAATTTTATGATATAAATGTTTATCAAACCTTTTTGTTGATATTATTTAAACCCATACTCATCTTATATTATAATAATATAACTTTTGAGATATTATAAATCTATAATAATTTTTTAAAAAGAAATATATCAAGACATTCCTAACGTTCTCCTCCTCCCTTGTAGAAAAAGCCACCATCTCCACCCACTTACTGGCACCTCTCAATACCATTTTCTTGTCAATATTCTTCGCAAATAATATCCCAAAATCCTTCATCTCCTCTTAGAATCCTTACATTGTGCAGATGGAATTTCAAGAATTCCTTTGGGATCAAATCAAAATAAGTAAACTGATTTACAAGTAACATCTTTCCTCAAGTTCCTTTCCATTATTTTCATTCTCTAAACCCTATTATATTCTTATTATATGATTATATAACAAATAATGTAAACTCAAAATATTATGTTGTTTTTATGAGAAAGATTATAACTACACTCACACACACCTCCATATAATGGAGAGGAACACACTGTTTATCTGTACGATGAAATTATACCTCAGGAAATGAAGATTGTTCAATTTTATCCTACCACTTATCAATGTGGACATTATGATAGAACTGTATTTCTATACGAAATAAATTAAATTTATATTTAACATATTATTTTTTAATTTTTATTTACAACATACCTTTATGGTTTCCATAATGTGTAAAGACAATAATTTCATATGAGGAAGTGTGGACTAAATCCCCATCAAAATGATATGAATTGTTCATTCCATAAATGGAATGTATAAATGATAAAATTAATGAATTTTTGAAACATGTATAACATAGATATTATACTATAATTAAAATATACCTATGTATAATTTAGTTTTAATTTTTTTAATTTGAAAAAAATGAATGTAGTGTTCATGTGTACGTATGTCCTACCATCTCCATGAATGTTGAATTTCATTTATTATATCCAAATTTTATGGATTTAATAAAAAATTATATACTAATGAAATATTATATTTAAATAATTAATAATAATATTTTATTTATGATGCACTTTTTACTACATGGACAATTTACATCCAAACAAGTTCATTTCCATCTCAAGTACCAAATATCAATAAATCCATGAATATAGACTTAAATAATTATGTAATTTTTATAACATATTAATAAGTGAGGTAGAAGGAATATTAAACGTGAAATATGTTCTAAAGGAAGTATAAATTAATTGCATTTTATTATTTTGGAATATAACAATTTTACATTACAAGTCAGACACGAGGTAAGGGACTTTGTCATAATCTTCATTATTGAGGAATATTTTGATAATAAATATCTCTTTCTTTAATACGGTGTATAATAATCTCCTTTTAATTTTAAATTCATTCAAAGGTATCGTTTTTTCTATGAAGTATTTTACTAAATGATAAAAAAAAATGTTTTTAACATATGCGGCAATAATGACTCCCATACCGCAATAACTGTTATGATATTTGGATGTATTTATAATACTTAATGTTTTCAAAAGAAAAAATTCCCATATTCTCTTTCTTGATGATTTTTAATTGAATGTTTTAATGTGTATTTACTATTTTAGTATCTTGAAATGATTTATTGTGATAGAAAATGAAATTTTATAACTAAAATGTTGAATATTGAAATATTTTACATGTTTTGATTATGTAATTGTACCTAAAAATTTGACGGGAAGTTACATGATAAACCAAATATAGATGGTTAAGTGATAAATAAAAGACACATGGTTCTTTGAGAAACCAAGGATGCATTGTTATGTTATAAACTCTAATTAATTGGGTATGGAAGTTGGTTGTATTGAAATTCCATTTACTAATATGTAAGGAAGTGGAAAATATATTTATCCCATTTAATTCTGTTTATGTCCCAAATTATATATATATTTTATATGTTACTTTATATGGGATTTATGATAATTTTTTTTACAAAAAAGTAATCAATAATTTTATATTCAGTGAGGTATACTTTCTACTTCTTAAATGGGAGAAGTATTACCTTATGATAAAGTATTAAAAGGTTCTAATTTTTTCCAAGACTAATGGTTTCCCTTCATTTTTTATCACTTACTGGTCATTTTATGTTCATTCCATGTTTTGAAATGTTTTTTCACAAGAATTAATAAAAATAGATTCAATAATTTGATCTAGAAAAAGTTATGCTTTTAAAATATAAAACTATACCATGTTTCTTTTTTACATAGTTCTATGTTTTATAAAAAATGCATTGTTATTATATGTGTCTACTTGTAATATTTAGGATTTTATTTATGAGTTATGACGGAATTCTTGAAAAATCTAAACATAAAAATATCCTAAAGGTGAATCATTGCATTATCTAAGGAATATGTAACATATAACAATATGGGATTTATAATTATATACAAAAATTAATATCAAAAATATACTTGGATGTATTTATATTAATGGTTTTATCTAAACCTACACACACTTCCATGAAATGAATTATGAACATATCATTCATGTACGGTTAACTACCACCTTGCAAAATAATGTGGGTTATTTCTTCCCTTAACACATCTCATGGTTGAGAATTTTGATGGAAAATATGTTTTTATAAATTATATATGATATTTATGTTCATTTAATATGACTATAATTTTTATATAATATAAAATTTTTGGATTTCCATTTGGTGTAAATACAATAATATTGTCTGTGGATGTGTGGTCTACCGCCTCTTCAAAGGAATGTAATTAATTCACACAATATGTAGGGTGTAAAAAGGATGGTTTTAGTAAAACATTGTGATATATAATTAATTAATATGATACTATAATTATAATATAAGTATACATTTACATCATTAACTTTTTATTCTTTTAAATATGAAATAGAAATGAAGTTGAGTTCTTGCGTAAGCACGACCAAATGACTACATGAATGGTTCATATTGTTTAATTTCCCATCTAGGAAGACCCTGATTGAACTAGAAGTGTTTAAAATGAATATACATGATAATTTGGACAATGTGTACATATTTCCTACAACATCACCTTTATTTGTGCCGATGCTCTTTGTTTAGAAAAATTATGCATAAATTGGGATATGTATCAATTACAAGGAACTCAACAAGATCACCATAGCAAAATTACCATATTTAAAGGATTGATTAATTTATCAACTAACTACGAGGAGATTAGTACTTCATAAAGTTAGATATTATTTTTGACATCATTAACAAATGTTGACACATGCTGATATTCATAATAATACATTGAATAAATTCTTTGGGCACCACATCTTACTAGTGATGCTCTTTAGACTTAATAATCCCCATATAATATTTGTTGATTTGATGAATAGATTATTTAGAAACAATATTAACAATTTTTTGTTGAATTTATCAATTATATTCTCATTTACTCCAAGATAAATGATGAACATGAATAGTATATGAAGATTATTTTAGAGAAATTATTGAATGAGAAAATGTATGTTATTTTCAGAATGCGTGACTTTTGGATGCAACAAGTCTCATTCTTAGGGTATGTGAAAAATTTTAATGGAATTTTTGTGAACCCTTAAAAAATAAATGCAATTGAGAAATGTCACATACCCACTAGTGACATGAAATTCTTTCTCTTTCTTTGCTCAGTTGGGTACTGATGGAATTTTTATAGAATATATCATTACTATCAATCCCACTTACTAAATAAAAAATAAATTGGATTAATTATGACTAGATATAATAATGTGAATAAATATTTAAGGAGATCATGAAGATGAACGTCAAAATGCCTATAATCACATTACCATTAAGTGTAAACGGTTTTTTGACATACAGTAAGGCTTCAAAGAATGTATTGGGTTATGTACTCATGCAGAATGATAATGTGATTTCATATGCCTCACTATAGTTTATGATCCATGACCATAACTAACCGATGCAGGATAGTAGATGTGATCCATATTTTAATGATTTTTTTGATATAATCTATTTTTTAAAAACATTAATATATATACTGATCACAAGATTTTAAATAATATATTTACATACAAGGATCAAAACTTGTGTCGAAGAATATTCATAGCACTATTCACGGACCATGATTACTCTATTCACTATAATCTATGAAAGGGAAAAAAGTAGCTAATACTCTTAGATGAAAATAACATGATACACTCTCAACAATGTGAATTGAGAAAAAACCTATCTTATTATACATGATAAGTAAAGATTTGAAAATCATAACTACATGGAATATATCCTACATTTCTGAAATTATTTCACAACTATCTATCTAATAGAAGATCAGCAAGGCAGAAGGGGATGATCACGAGTTATAAAATACAGTGAAATCATTAATGGGAAGAAAAATGAGTTCTACAGTGATAAGGATGGTGTTAATTGGTTTCGAATGAAGAAATAATGTGACCACATCACCTGAGATAAATAATTAGTTATTGGATAATGCACATATATCATATTTCATTATACATATTTTAAGTACCATGATTTATTGTCATTATCAAGATCACATTTTAAAAAAAATGAATAAGGATATTGTTGAGTATTTCTCATTATTTCTGGTATGTTGGCATGTTAATGGTGAAATAAAGAAGTAAAAAGGGATGATGAAACAATTTCACATCCCCACATGGGAATTTGATAATTTCACTATAGATATTGTAACTTGTCTCCAAAATGCATCCAAAGGAAATAATGTGATATGGGTTGTGGTGGATCGAATCATGAGGAAAACCCACTTTATTGTTATTCGGGAAGCTTTACTGCATGAATAACATGCCATGGTATATAGGAAGATAGTGGAGAGGATTATGGGGGATTAACTATCAATAATATATTATCATGATCCAAGGATCACATCGAAATTATTTAAAATTCATCAAAAATGCTTGAGTACTGAATTTAATTTCAACACTTACTCTTACCCCAAAGCATATAGAAAATCTGAAAGGATTATTTAGATGATTGAATACATACTAAGATCCAACGAAATCTAATTCAATGGAGGATGGGGTCAAAATATATAAATGGTTTAGTTATTATATAATAATCACTTCCACACAATTATTCAATTGGAACCATATAAACCTCTATATAGTTCATGAGGTAGAACTTCATCTTGTTGGGATGAATTTGAAGAAAGAAATATACATGGACTTAATCTTATGAAATAGATGGAATTGAAGGTTTTAGTAATCCAACATCATATAAAATATTCTTTGAGTCAACCAAAGAGCTATGATGAAAAACATTAAATGGATTTGGAGTTCAATGCGGGAGAAATATTTTACATATAATATAAAGAAGAAAGTGTTTCATGAAATTGAGAATGATTGGAAAAATTTTCATAAGGTACATTGTACCCTATAAGATCATTGATCTCATAAGAGAATTTGCCTATTGACATTCACTTCCACCAACTATGTCTAATGTTCATGAAGTGATCCATGTATCTCTATTAAGTATGTAAATACATGATCCCCCACATGTATAAATCAATAGGTGGTGCAATTAGAGAAAGATTTCCCATATGAATAAAATTTGAACAAGATCATAGATCATAGAGAAAAATTACTACAAAAAATGAATACTCAACTTATTAAAGTGTTGTGGATTAACCATATTCATTAAGTGGATAGATGTGAACTAGAGAAAAAAATGAAATACAATTACCCCCTCCTATTATAAATTTAGAATATGGGAAGAAATTTCGATGAAAAAATTTATAAAGGGGGAATAATGTAAATTCTCAAGGTTTATTATTATGTTTTTCCCTAAATAAATTCATGTTTTATTATATTATATAATATTATAAACATAAAAATATATAGATACAAACAAAAACAATATATCATTACTAAATACTAATTCATTAATTTGAAATGAAACCTATTAAAATTTTAAACATTATAACTAGTCGAAAAATAATAATATAGAGTAGATAAAATAGTAAAATATGGATCACCCAAATATAAAAGAATCATCACCTTCAAAGCCAACACTTTAGAAAAAAATAATTTTAGTAACCAAATCAAATAAATTGGAAATATAGAACTACGATTATAATTGATTTGTATATTGGGTGAAAACATTAAGTGGTATATATAAGTGGTAATGTGATGGTTGGAATAGTTATGTGACCATTGAAATATTAACCTAGACATTGGAAATATTAACCTGAATGTTTGGAGTAGTAACCTAATAGAGGAATAGTAATATTACCTAAAATAAATATGTTAGGATATAAATAATATTTATCTTGATTAATTTATGTAAATTTAATTTTTATAACTCAATAAAAATAAATATCATGATTAAAAACTCATAGGAAATATAATCAATTTTTTAATAAATATTACTTTAATGTATTTAATATAAACCATAATTTTTATATTAAAATTTAATATTACCTATGATAGATATTTGTTTCGATAAAATGAATTTTATTTTTGAAATCATCACGTTGAAATTTTCCATGTTTTAATTTTTCTTCATTTTATAAAATGCATCAATTTTCTGGTGAATAGTAAAAAAAAATTCACATAAGTCTTGTATTTTAAATTTCATCATTCATGGTTAAATAATGACCTAATAATATCTATATATTTTTTCAGATATTATATATATTATATCATAAATTATTATGTAAAATAAAATAAATTTAATGTCAAAACCTAAAAAATCATTCCAAAACCTAAAGCCAAAAGTTACTTTTTAAAATAAGAATTTCCCTTCTTCAAATATACATTATTTGATAAACTAATAATTTGGAATTATAAAGGGTATTTAATGTCTTTAACACATTATAATATATATATGATTTATTTTTTAAATAATTACATATAATATGGTCAACCTTTTTTATACTGTATTATTATAAAAAATACACATCTTCTGAGGTACAAATAATCCCTCCCCCTCACTTTGGAGAACCACTATTACCTAATTGAAAAAACCTACCCTATGAAAAAATACTCTCTCTAAATAACCTAATAATACTTATGTTTATTATGATGTAAACCAACTCCCAAAATTAAGAGATATTTAGTGGCGTACAATAGAATCAATACTGAGGAATAAGTAAGATTCGATCAAATATTCTTCTTTTTATTCCTTCTTATTCTTCTCATTCTTTTTTATCACCTCTCATTTCAAAATAAGGACATATAATATTAATTTTTAAGTATTTTGTAATTATATTAATGATTTAAACCAACAATAATTATCAAATTTACTATATATTTCAATTTCAGAATTTTCTTTCCCCCACTTTCGGCAATGTCCCATCAATAGTTGTTTAGCTTCATATGGAGACATTTTCAAATCAATTATTATAACACAAATCATTAATAGATACTAGGAAATATATATAATATATTAACATGTAAATATATATATATATATATATATATTATGTAATTAATTCTACTAGTGTATAAATTACATTTAACAAAATAGTAAAATCAAGGAAAAACGAGAATTTTTGTATATAAAACATTATATCAAAATGACTACCCCATAACCAAGGAAATTAAAAAGAGTAAAAAGTATATATATGTTTTAAATACTGGTAAAAAATAAAATAAATCAATTCTATATAAATGTTTTAATAAATCTATGTTTATTATTTAGGAGGCATAAATGTGATGAAATAAAGTGGGAATAAGGGTAAGGGGATTATTAATACCAACTCCTTTTCTTTGGGATATCCTTATTTCATGATATATGTTTTTATTAATACTCATATAATGTTACTTAAATATCTTTTTAATACCCTTACATTTTATATTTGGTGATATAAATATTTCTTACATGATTTTATTTTAAATACATGTATTTTGCAGAAGAATTATTCTTTCCAAAACACATATTTTACTCCCCATAAGTTGTTTCTTCTTCACTAAAGAATAATTATTCTTATAAAAAATATTTTTTCAATTTTTCATTTTTTATCACTATGTTTATTTAGTAAATTATGTTTAGTGATATTATTTTGTATCTCATTCTTTTCCATGGGAGATTCCATGATGAAGATTGTTGTACTTTTAATGTGGGAAGCATGATTATATAAATTTTATGATATTATGGTTAGGCTTATAATTATATATCTCTCTAATATGTGGGGTATTGTGATACATCTCATAAAAAATGGGTAATATATGAGAACATGATGTTATATATGCTCAAAATGATGATTTCAATATTATACACATATGTTATGCGTGAATATGACTCTTAATTTTTCCACAACTAATTGTTGTATTTGAACACTATTAAATGATGTTTCATTTTTATATATTAAAACATTCCATTCCATTTTCACTTTTTTACCTCATGATATTAATGATTATACTATGATTATGATATAATGATTATGAGTATTCTCAGAAATGTAATATTGACTCATATCTCTTATTCATCCTAATATATGGATTTTAGATCACCGTTTTAAATTATGTATTTCCTCTTGTGATTATATGTAGTAAAAAAATCATGACATTTAAAGGATAACAATCAAGTAATTAAATAAATTTTCATGTTTTATTGTGTCCATGGTATGTATGAGCCAAATTTTCCCAATGTACTATACCATTTTGATCCTAGATTTGTATCTCTATTATGTTGTTTATCTTAAAATTTCTCTAACATAAATTTAATGTCATGTGATTACATGTAAAAAGGATAATTTGATATTTTAATGATAAATATTAATGCTTTAAATAAATTATGTTTTTTTATTTTCATATTAGGTATGTGGCTGATTTTCCCAGGATACTAAATCTTTTTATCCTTTATTTGTTTCTATATTATGCTATTAATCATAAAAATGATGTAGTATTTATTAATGGTATTTAGGGACACTGTAATTATGATTTCATATTTTATAGTTTCCCCAATTTTTTGTGATTTCATGATCTTATCATATCATTTTATTATTATATGTTTACATTCTTACGATCATTCTATTTATCATATCACACAATTCCTCCTAACATATATCTATAGTATCACAATAATAATTTACTATTATTATCTCATAACTAGGATTTATTGATCAAATTGTTCCACTTTTAATTTACCCAATGTATTCTATAATGTTTTATTAGAGCTATTGCATTTTTGAGAACAATATAGCTTTTTAAAAAATGATTTAATTCATGTTTAAGATATTGTATTTATGATTATAATATCTAAAAGAAACTATATATAGAGATCATTGGATTATATTTTTGGGAAAATTGTATTAAAAATCATAAAATAAATTCATTTATGTTTTGGGTTTCCTTATGAATGCCCACATGAAAGCTTCTATTTTGAATCCCATGATAAAGTGTGAATTCTGAATCATTTCTAGATAGTTGTGTCATTGCATCATTAGGTGATCTTATGAGCTAGAAGAATTATATTCGATAGGAATGAGGAGATGCTGACATGAAGAAGAACAAGGGAAATTATATATAGAATGGTAATAAATATTTTAAGACAAAGTTAGAGAAAATATAGAAGAATCCTTGAAGAATAATTTTTAATTATATCCCATTAGGAGGTGATAAGGGGAATCTTTTTGGAAGATAACATCAACTAGTGGGATGCTAGTATAATAAACTCATAGTGAGATGGATATTGTTAACATATAAATACCATATATTTTAGTAGTTTATTATCTGTGTTTTTAATTGTTTCTTAGAATAATTTTCAAAAGAAGGAACATATATTTTATTCGAATGATTCATGTTGGAGAATCCAGATTTCAGAACATCAACCAATCCTAGAAAGGCGTATGATTTCATGTTCAATGATTTTAAACAATTGTGTGTTGTAGGTTTATATTATAAATACTCTAATTGGGTTTTTGTACAAGAATAAAAGTATATAAACACTCTATCCAGCTACATATTGTAAATTAAAAAGGATAATCATAAAAAGTATCACTTATTCACCACTCCCCTTTTAATGATCTCAAAAAACCAAAGAACATCACTTATCTTGATGATCAACTATTTTTGGAACATTTAATTATTCATCATTGTCAATTAGGGGCTCATTAATTTAATGTTTCTTTCTTAGTGTTGAATATATCCTCATGGTGGTTATGAATTGAATATGTAAATGATATCCTTTTATATCCTCATAAATCATTTGAAAGAATTAAATCTAGTGGTTATCTTTTTGTTATTGTGCAGTCCTATATATTCCACCATATTAATATGAATAATTTTATGATGGTGATACCTATTATAGGTCTCTATCATCATGGAAAGAAAATTTTCACCAATAAAAATCCCATTTATGAAATTATTATATAATATCAAAGCAATATGTGATATTTTAACAAGAATTGTTATATATATATATATAATAAAATAAAAAATAGATCATTGATTATTTATTTTTTATAATTATAGGTAATGTGAAATTTAATAATTTTGTGTCCAGGAATTACATTTTATCTTCTTTTTTATTACCATAGGTCTGATTGATTATTCTATACTATGTCCTAATGGGGAAGCAACGCTTAGGAAACCATGTGTCTATGGTCACATGTTGGGTTATCTATCAATGTCATCTTATGCTACTATCTTATTATTTTGTTTAACTTTTTTGGTTTATCATAGAATTTCAAACCACTAGTATTCCTTTTATTTTGGATCGATTATGGAATTATAATAAATTTTAATTGTTTACTGAAATGATTATCATGTGTGAAAAATGTATTAATTTTTGTCTCAATTCCCATGATTTTTCTGTTATATTAGTTTCATCTAATCCTTGTATGAATCCATTTCATATATTATATAACAAAATGATTCATGTGTTGATGAATAGTCATTTAATTTTCTCATTAAAGTAAATTAGTTTGTAAAGGATGGAGTAATATATTTTAATTGTGGGAAAATCCATTCATATTCAAAGTATCATATTTAATTGTATTTCTATATAATAGAACCATAGTTTTCTTTATTTATAAAATCATTGATTCATTTATATGGAATAGGGTTGCATGGGTGTAGAATAGTGACAACACAATGTCAATTTTTTGTATAAGTTTACTTTACTAGACATTTCGTTGTTATTTTTTTGATTAAAATTTTGAAGGATTTTTAAAAACGAATTTCATTGAGTTTCATGTTTAGTAAATAGTTATAAGTAACCATGTGACCTAACCATGTATATTATACATCCCCTAACTATTGATTCACAACTAAATCATGGTTTGGGGAGTTGTGTATCCCAATTGTGTGGTTGATTTTATGGTTTTTAGAAGCTTACACATGGAAAATGCATGGTTTAGTAATATTTATATCCTATCTATGTGGATTATATAGTATGTGTCCTATTCTATATACTCAATTGGCACATGGTTTGGTAAACTATGTGGGTTACCTAGATTTTTAATATTTTAAGTCTTTATTTTTCTTTCTATATTTGGGACACTTTCAACATCCCTCTCATTTATTTGACTCCACTAGTGGAAACCTATATATGACCTCTATCTATTCTCCTTTGTTATTGGATTCCATTTAAATTTTATCCACTTTCCATTATAGATATTGTTAAATAAAATTGGAAGATAATCATTTTCCTATTTTTTCTCGCCTATGATAACCTATCATGGTTTATTTCCACATTTTTCTCATTTCCATGTAAATTCATCCAATTATTTTATTTAATACTCATTTATGAGAGAAAGTCCATCAAAAGAAAAATTTCTTTATGTCAACTGTTCTAATCCTATAACACATTTTGATCCAAGTTTTATAACTAAAATAATAATAATAATTTACCTTCTATTTTTATGAAATTACTTTATTAATAAATTCACGTTTCAAATAAGATCAAATTAAACTACATAGTATATAGATCATATCAATTCCATTTTGAAATGTTATTTAATTGAATAAAAACCTATTAAATGAGTATCCAAAAAGCGTGGTCTAAATATTTTTTGGTTAATTTACTATTAAAAGTTAATCATTTTAATCTTGATGCCTCATGGTATTCTGAAAATGATAATTCATAATGGAAAGATACTAAACACACATAGGGACTAACATATGACTACACTAAAATTTTACCAATACTCACCAGTTATATAGATATAAGAAACTTTTAGATAAACCCATTATTACCCTCATTAATTATAAAATAAGAGTTTAATTCACTTTTAGTGATGTTGGAATAACCCCAAATTCATGTGATTTCAAATTCACTCATGTTGGAAAACTATTTTGGGAATATATAAAATCCCTTTTATAATTAGTCTATATTGAAAAATCATAATTTTTATGGTATCGCCCTTAATGATTCACAAAAATTATCAATTAAGAACTATATTTGATCATGTTGTATGAATTTAAACTCCATTAACCCATTTGAACAATATTATATCACATTCAAAGACATTAATATTTCCCCATCATCTCATAAGTCATAATAATGGTTTTTAATCGATTACATAACATTTTATTCATGTCATGTAAAAATTATCCATTATGGAAAAAACATCATCATTTATAGGAAACTCAACTCTTCATTGAGAAATTGACTATATCATATGATTGTAAAATTCATGATATTAATGTTTTATTTCAAGTAAAAACCCTATAATGTGTTATTATTTATCATCAAATTGATATTAATCTAAGACAAACCATAACCTTATTTGATACAATTAAATAGATAACTATTTTTGGTCTCTATGACCATAAATTATGTGATATTATATTTTTTTAGTTCTAATAACTTAAATTGTAATGACACCCTTACTGTCAGACCTGTATGTACATAATCTATAAGGAATCTTATAAAACAAACTAAGATACTATTAACTAAAATAAAATAGATATAATACCTTTCAGGTAGAAAAACAATAAAGGGTTTCTTAAAAAGAATTATGTTTGATCCCTTAAAAACATAATAAAAAGTTATACTATAATGTAAATTGAAAAAAATGTTTAGGGAATGATATCTGTACCTATAATAATTAATGATATACATTCTAGAACTGTTGGACCAGCAAAAAATTAGGGAAAACCATTCTCACTCAAAAATCATGACTCTAAAGTTTGTATATTCAATATTATGTCTGGTGAATCCTTAATTATTAAAGGTTTTCCAAAAATAATATTTACAGTCCATGTACAACGGGTCTGTGATTTTACGAGATCTAGTGATTGGAGATGTTCAAGGGAGGCTTGGATGGAGTTTAGAAATGTTCGATTGGTAAGAACCTTAAAGAGGGTATTACACATCGTGTAACCACATTACACAATGTGAAACTCTGTTTCATGCCTTTTCATTGGAATTTCACATTTTTTAATATTTTACTGTTTGAAAAAAATATATCGAGAGGTGTAATGTTTTTTAGAGAAAACAAATCCCCGGGTATTCCATAGCACGAAATGGTATTACACATTGTGTAATACCTCAATCTAGTTTTTCTTAAATTCATTCTAACAGAACCTTCATTCATTTGTACTTTTCCCACCATCCTCTTATTCCAGAAAAAACCTAAGTCCCACGATGAGATCTTCAATCACTCTCCCCACTCTTAGATATATTTATCTTGGTTATTATTAATTGGATATTCATGGAGATCCATGATGAATTCTCTATTCATTTTCCAATAGTTTCTCTGGTTTGATAGTATTTTCTTCTAAATATTCTTTTCATGCTATAGAGTTTTCTTACCCTTGTTTTTGATATGGATTCTCTTCGGTTTTTGGTGATGCGCTGGTGTCTCGACATCCTCATATGGTTGCAGATCATGTGTGTGATTTGATCAGAGGTCCATTACATGAATTGTTCTCATGAGAATAAAATTGTCACCCTTTAGATGTAGTATTTCATTCATTTATCCTGATTGGGAATCATCCAAGAGAGGTTATTACTTCTATTTGTCTTAGAATCTTTGTTTTTCCAACCTAATTAAATATAAATAATAAGATAATTGAAATTGATGGTTCAATCTAGTTTGATCACATAATTTCAAAAACTTTTATATTGATTATGATATTATAATTTTACAAGATGAACGTCCCACTAAAAATGGTGTTCGTTGGTGGCTTTGTCATTGGTAGTCATATCTGTTGTGTTATCTGCTTCAGTTTAGGATGTTGTGGTATCACTGTTTCTATGAACTGGTAAATTACATATACAAGGCTAATAAATGGATTCCCTAAGATAATATAGTTTCTATTAAAACCCCGAAATTCCAAAGTGGAATTAAATAAGGGTCTCATTATTAAATATGAAATTTTGTTTGTTGGGTTTATGTGGATATGCGGTTATGTGAAATGTTGGGTGTTTTAAGATGGTGTGGTTGGTGTAATGGAATCTCTAGTTGAGAGACTGATAGATTAAGGGATGGATGAGAAATGTGTTGTGTAGTAGGGCTATGAAACTGGTTGAGGATTAATATGTTTCCAAGTGCGGTTTTACATGGATATATTTTGAGGGAAGATATTAAAGAAGTATGGTGATGGTTGGTATGGTTAATTATCCTAGAGTTTCTCTATGTATGACTTTTTTTGGTGTTTCTTATTATGTGTTGTCATTTATTGTTTCCTAGATAGTTATGTAAAAAAATAATACGTGAATGAATAAAAAATAATTCATTAATAAATCTTGGTGTGGAATGGGTTGGTTGGAATAATTAAATTGAAATGGTTACTTAAATTGGTTGGGAATATGAATTGGGTTTTTGTCTCATTGTGCGCTGTAGTTCATATTGAGTTAGGAGAAAAATACTTGCAGTATTGTGGGTTGGTTGTTTTTTTGATAACCCATAGGTGGTTCTTGGGTTTTTGGTATCATATATTTATGTACTTGTATTTTCATTATGATTAATATCCATCTCCCAACCTAGATGACCACTATGTCCCGAAAATCCCCATCGTCATGGGGGAGGGTGTCTTTCCAAAACATCCTGGTGGGATGATGGATGGTTGGCCATCATCTCTTCCCAGAGGTGATAGTCAAAGATTCATTGGGATTTTTTGGGTTTGTGAGGCCCAGTTGTGTATGGAAAGTTGTGCATTCCCAGGTGTCTTTGGGTTGAGATATGTTGTTCTTTCCTATGTGTCTTTGTGATGACATGTGTTATAATTTTCATGGAATCTTCATTATGAGATGTGATGTGGTTTGTGGACCAAGTTTCTTGGGAGGGATGTGATGTTTTTGTGGACCAGGTGTCTACGAATGGGATTTTATGTGGTTTTTGGCCCATCTGTCTATGGGTAGGATGTGGTTGTGAGGCCCTGGTGTGTGTGGGTGGGTAGTAACGTGGTACGTTCGGAAGAGGGTGGTAGGACCATGATGTATTCCATTATGGTGTAAGAGAAAATAATAAGTGGGAAAGTGGTGTGGGTTACCCTATTATTGATGTTACTTATATTATATTTTGTGACTTGTTTTATTTAGTTAGTGTACCTCGGTGATGTTGGGATCGTTCGTATACCTGCTTAGGTTTTGTTTGGTTCTGCTGTTTTCCCACAGATGCCTTAGTATGTTTCTTTCAATTGTGAATGAGATATAATGGATTTCCTAATGGGTATACTTGTATGATCACCCTAAATATATATATAATAGTTTTTAGTTTCAAGGAGGGTTTCATGGATCATGTTCCACACTACTAGGTCATATGTTTTCCTTTTTTGTTCCATAAATCAGCTTGGATTTTGGTATGTTACATTGGATAGTTTTTTATTTGTATCAGTTCTATTTTAAACATGCATGTGGGATGGTGTTGGCTTTATTTTATAAATGTATTGGTGAATTTTTGGGGATGATTCACAATATCTCCAGATATTGGTTTCTTCAAAAGGGTAGTGCCTCGCAAATTGTTATATTTTTACACACAAATTGCTAGTTTCTAACCTGAGGCCTATAGGAGGAAAGACTCAAGGGGAATTATCTCCCTTTCTTCATTTCAAGAACATGAGGGGTATATTTAGTGGGAGGGGGTCATGATATATTGGTATCATAGAATATGGTTGATAGATAGTATTTATTTTAGAGTTAAATATAGTGGTTATTTCATGGTATGGTATAGAACAATTATATTTGACCTTGGTGTGTGACATTGGCTAATGAGACTGACTAGGACATTAGATTTTGGGGGCCCCCTTGATTTGGTGTATAAACTCTGATCTTATTGAATGACCAAGTAAGATGAGCTTGTTGGTAGGGTACATATATATGAAAGGTACATTCATCAATATTACATGTGTTCTTGTTATAATTTGATTATTTTGGGAAGGTTAAAGTGAATGAAATGAATTAAACATGTTAAAATGAATCATTGTGACATAATACTATGACATAGAATATCCTTGTGTCACTTTTCTGCTATTGTACATGCATGTCGACTATGTGCGACCCTTGAAGTGGAGGTTTAGTAGGATGATCTGGTTGATTGATGGAGGGTTGATTCAACTATGGAGGATTTTTAGTGGTAGTTGGAATCACATTATTTCTAAAGATAGGTATTGGGAAAGTACTAGGGAATCATTTCAGATATGGAGATAGAGGGAATGCTGGAGGAGCTTAAGATATCCTTCATTTTTATTTGACTCCCACTGGGGTACTGGGTCAAATTAGTTGTTAATAAGATATAGGGAGTTGTGTGTCAGTAGTGGAAGTTGTTTCTAGTAGAGTTCAAGGAGGTATACATGTTGTGGGTAATCATCAAGAAATAGTTTTGAGTGGTGTTCCTTTTATTGACTATGAAGTTAGAGATAAGGTAGGAGTTACTCTCTCTTCTTCAAGGGAGTATGTCAGTACATGAGCTTGGAATCAAGATCAAGGTTATTGTTTGTTTTTCCCATATATCCTTAAAGATGAGGAGTCTCATGTGAGATGTATTGAGGAGGCACTACACCCTTCTATCTAGTATGTTTTTACTTTATATACATTTCCAATGTACATGTATGTTCAGAAGGAGGAGGTGATCGAGCAGATGCACTGACGAGAAGGATTACCATGATATGGGAGCTAGCAGAGTTCTTTATGAGTCCAAGTCATTAGTGGAAGGGATTAGGTTCTAGAGACTTCAAGGTCACTTCGAGATATGTGGTAATCTTTTGAGTCAGTTATTATTTGATGCCTGAGATCAGTTTAGTGGTGGTGGAAAAGTTCAGCACCATCCTCAACTGTAGTTTTTATTAAGATAGTTTCAATAGTAGGGACATCAGGATTATGCTCCACCAAAGGAAGATGGAGTGAGTAGTGGTTGACCTCAGGACTCTCCTCATGTTCTGGGACTATGACCCGAGCATGTTCATGGGGGTGGTCATCAGTAAGGAGGAAGATGAGTTGTTCATGGTCAGTTTCACGTAGCAGAGAGGGAAGTTCCTCGAGGTCCAAATATTAATATTGGTATGATTATTTTTATTAGTAACATTGCTTGTGACTTTTTTTATTCTAGATATTCTCACTATTTTTTATCACCCACTCTATCCCACACTATGGGAATAGAAATAGAGAGGCTTTTCATGCCACAAGTGTTGATACACAGCTAGAAGGATAAACTAGCTTATTTTATGTGTGCATGGGGTGTATACTGATGATGCATCCACATCAATCCCATGGGGATATCTTCTAACTAATGATGAAGTCATCCGTTTTCATCCATGGAATTGACTGTTTTTATTCCATGCATGTTATTATCAACTTCTTTGAGAGGAGAGTAATTTTTTAGATGTGCATTGACAACATGTGGATTTCTTTGTAATGTGGTGTTTTCTGGAGGGAAGTCGGCATGTGGAGCCTCTTATTTCATTATTGGATGTGTTTTCAGTAGAATCAGTGGAAATTGAGATGGTGGAGGCTATCGAATTCATTGGGTATTTCCAAGATGTCTTCCCAAATGAGGTTGTGACTTTACCCCTTTTGGCATGATGTTGAGTTTCAAATATACTTATGGCCTGGTTATTTTTTAATATCAAGTTATCCTTATCGAATGGAACCCCATGAGTTATAGGAGTTGAGTATTCAAATTTTCTATCTAATAAAAAACGGTTTATCTAGCCTAGTGTGGCATAACGGGGTGCTCTACTGTTGTTTGCAATGATCGTTTATGGTGTCCTAAGGTTGTGTATAAACTACTAAGGGTTGAATGAGGTGATGGTTGATAATTGTTACCTTATCTAAAATATAAATGATATTTTTGACCAATTGGAAGGGGAATGCTTTATTTACATGATAGATCATTGGTCTTGATATCACCAGTTGAGGGTGTAGGAGGGAGATATCTGGAATACTATGTTTAGATGTACATATGGGATCATAATGTTAAGATTCATGTCGATATATGTTACAAACATACCAATCGTGTTCATTGGACTTATGTACTCCATTATCCATGATTTCCTAGATCAATTCATCATCATATTCAACAATTATATCATCATTTATTCTGAGTCCGTGGAGGATCATTTCATGTGTCTCAGAACTATCTTGAAGGTTATTTGATGTCACCATTTCTAGAGAATGTTTTCCTAGAGTTTGTTTTGGACACATGAGGTTCATTTTATTGGGCATCTGGTGTCTCAAAAAAATGTAGTAGCAGACCCGTCGAATGTTCAAGTAGCTATTTCACAGGGATCCCCCAATAACATGGTAAAGATTGTAGTTTACTTTGTCTAGTAGGCTATTATCATAAGTTTGTTCCCGATTTCTCTCGAGTTGTAGCTCCATGGAGAGATTTGACTAGAAAGGACCAATATTTTTTTGGAGCGATTAGTCCCATTAAATGTTTATAATCTTAGAGGGTAAGTGTTTTAGTTCTCTAGTACTATAATTTATAGAGAAAGGGGTGATGTTTGATGATTTTTGTGGCTTCTCCCATCTGGGATTGGGATTCATGTAGATGAAGTAGCAAGATGTGATCTCTTATGGGTCTAAGAAGTTATATTCCCAATGAATGTAACTATGGAACCCAATATATAGAGTTAGTGTAAGTTGTGTTCATGTTGATGTTTTGGAGACATTACATCATTGGGGAGCGCATTGTGGTCTTCACAAATCACAAGAGCTTGAGGTATATCATTTTCCAGCACAATCTGAATCTGTGACAATAAAGTTGGATGGAGATTCTCTAGGACAATGATTTTTAGATCTCAAATACCTTGTAAAAAGGGAACATTGTGGTTTATTATTTGATAGGAATGTCATAGAAAGTGATTTTTCGATATTTTGGGAATGATTGCAGAGTGATGTAGGATATGGAAGGCTTTCCCTTAGATAAAAGGGTGGATATTAAGAAAGGATATTTGATTCAGATGAAGGTGCTATATTCTTTGATGCAATAGATGAAAGAGACTCATTGGGGGGGGGGGATAGAGAGGATTCATTGATGCACCATCGTGTTGATCAAGGTGGCACTATTAAGGGTCAGTCAGAACTAGATTTTGTTATGTGAAATAGTTTTTATTCCAGTAATGATGTGAAGTTGAGTCCTATACTATTATCATAGATCACCATAGGTGGTACATCTAGGGGTTTCCAAGATCTACCATGTATTGAGGATGCATTTATGGTGTCCAAAGATGAAATGGGATGTGTCAGAGTTTGTGGTTACATACGTGGGTTTTCAGCATGTAAAAACCGAGAACCGTGTTCCTTGAAGTTTTTTTGTTTCCCTTGGATGTCCCCGAGTGGAATTGGTATGACATATAAATTTATTTCATCATGGGGTTACACAGAGCTCTAGGATTTTCTAATTCTATGTGGGTGATAAGGGATCAGTTGATGAAATCATCCCACTTCATAGTGATCAATGAGATAGGTGCAATAGATTCCTTGGCTAAGAGGCATGTGGATAAAGTGGTATGGTTTCATGGATTTCCAAGGTCAATTATATTAGACAGAGACTCGTGGTTTACCTCATGATTTTGGATAGTATTGAATCTTTCTACTTGCACCAAGTTATGTCTCAGTACTACTTTCCACCCCCAAGTTGATGGGAAGACAGAGAATACTATCTAGATGTTTGATGATATTTTGTGGGCATGCATCTCGGACTTTGGGGGATATTGGGTACAACCCTAATCATTGATTGAGTTTGATTATAATAAAATTTATCACTCTTCCAATTCCATGGCTCTATTTTTGTTGTTCTATGGATGGTCCTTTCAATCTCTACTGTGCTGGATGGATGTTGGGAAGCAGACTATTCATGTTATAGATATTTTGTAAAGTATGAACAAGAATGTTCATCTTCTTCCTGAGAGAATGAACGTAGAATTATATTTCTTGATTTGTTATGATCATCATAGGAGGAGGCCCTTGGAGTTTGAGGATGGGGAAAATGTGTTCCTGAATGTCTCCCCCAATGTGGGAAGAAAAGGTTTGGTTGTGGGAGTTATCATTCTTATAGGTTTGTTGGACCCTTTGAGGGGTTGGGGTAAGTTGGCGAGGTGGAATACCAGTCTGCATTTCCACCATGACTGGAGAAGATCCTAGAAAACTTCCATGTATCTTATCTGTGTTGGTCTATTCATGATGACCCCATTGTCATTGACTAGGGAGAGTTAGATATTGAAGAGGATGTGATATTTTAGGATATATCTATGGAGATATGAGATCGTTGAGAGAATTTTCTCTGAAGAATAATAATTTCTTTGGTTCTTGTGTTGTGGAAGAATGGTTACTGGGAGGATAGTACATGTGAGTGAGAAAGACTCATGCATGCCCTGTACCTTGAGTTTTTTTATGTTTTTCTTTAAAATTATTTGTTTTGAAATGTATTTTTTGAACGTTGTTTATTCTGATATGATTCATTTCTTTGTATCTTAATGTGTAATAAATTACTAAAACATGAATAGGGGATGAACTAATTCCTAATCAAGATTCATTAATTTCATTGTGATTAAACCCATTTGTGTTAACTTATGCCGCCCAGTGTGGATAATATTTTGAAATGAAGGATGTAATTCCCTTAGTTATGTGTTTAGACAGTGTTTTTAGAACATATGTGTTGTGTCTTATTGTCTTTTTGGATAACAGACGTCAGAGGAGGTGTTCTTAGATGTTGAGGTTTCTACTCCATATTTAAAACTACAAAGGGTGGTTTATCATTGAACATTTCTGTGTTTAGTTGGATGTTGTGTTTCAAGCGTGGAAAGATCCTTTAGAGGTATCTCGCGAGGTAGTTTTTCAGAACACTTTTCCTTTTTCGCTTGGTATTGGATTCTCAAGGGAGGGAATCAATTGAGATGTCTCAAAATGTAATGGTCAATATCCCCTAGGTCTATTACCATGTTAGTTTTCATGGTTAGATAATTTTAGGGGAGGCTCAGAGATAGTTTGTAGAAGGTTAGATACAGAGGGTCTAAAAAAAGGGTATTACACATTTTGTAACCATATTACACAATTTCAAACTATATTTCATGGAATTTATTTGGATTTTTGTAGTATATAATATTTCATTGATTGAAAAATAAAAGAAATTGAAAGGAAAAACAATTAACAGGTAAAATTAGACCTCAGGTACTTTACGATGTGAAAGGATATTACACATCATGTAATACCTCGATCTAGTTTTGAATTAAATTTTTTTAGGCCGAACATTCATTCATTTAGCCATTTTATATACATACATTCATTCTAGATGATCTTTAGGAACCCCTAGGATCTCTTCAATCCATCTCCCTCCCTCATTGATCTTTTGATCATGGTGATCATTCATCGGCGATCCATGGTGACCCAAGGTGCATTATCCCTTTTTTTTAGAAGTTTCTCTTGGTGTGATCTTGTTTTCTTTAACATTATCTCATTGTACTATAGTGTTTACTTACCCATGTTCCTAATGTGGTTTCTCATCATTTATTATTGATGTTGTTGGGATAAATCATCATCATATGGATTTATAACTTTTTGGTGAAGTGATCTATGATCCGTTATGTGATTTGTTCTCTTTAAATGAACATTGACACCCTTTAGAAGAAATTTTTCCTTTTTTTATTATGTATCATGCGAGAAGGTTTTTTAATTATATTTACCTAGGATTAATGTTTTGGTTAACCTAATTAAATAGAAATGATATGTTAATTAAAATTTTGGGGTGATGGGGTTTGTTCGCAATCTTTTCACATCATTGATATTGATAATTATATTGTAATTGTATAGGTTGAACAATATACTGAAAATGGTGATCATTGGTGGATTTATCTGCACTGGTTATATCTATTTTGGTTTCTATTATAGTTTTGGTTGTTTTCATATCTCCATAAATAGAAACATTTAAATTAAGTATACTCAACTATTTAATGGATTCCCAATGATCTTACGATTTCTGTGATAACCCTGAAATTGTAAAGTGGATTTAAATAAGGGTTGCCTTATTAAATATAAAATTTTCATTTTTTTGGGTTTCTGTGGTGATATACTTGTGAACATGGTTGGGTGTTCTGATTTGGAATGTGGGCTTTAATCGAATATCAAGTACACAGATTGATTGATTTTGGCATGGAGGAGAAATGTGTTGTGCAGTGGGGCCATGAAAATAGTTATTGTTTAATATTTTTTGGGATATAGTTTTGTGTGGATGGATTTGGATATATTAATTTGAAGAAGGATGATAATGGTTTGTATGGTTAATTCCATTGGTGTTTCTCTATGTTTTACTTTTACTTTATTTATTTTTTTTGTTGTGCTTGGTAGTTTTCCATATAGTGATGGAACAAATGAACACATGAAATAATAAATAAATTTTTTATTAATAAATATTTTTATGGCATGGATTGGTTAGATTAAAAGAACAAAATTGTAAATTAAATTAGTTGGGAATATGCATTCGGTTTCTAGCTTATTGTGTGGAATTGTTCATATAGAGGTAGAAGATAAAAGTTGGCAGTTCTGTGGCTTGGTTTGTTCATTCAGAACCAATCGGTTGGGCATGACTGATTGGTATCATATATGTATCTCCATGTATTTTATTTTTGATTTATATATGCCTCTAACCATGTTTATAACTATGTGACAAACACCCCCATAGTAATTAGGGAGGGTGTCTTTACCGAACATCCTAGTGGGAGGATGGATGGTTGTACACCAACTTCCCCATACCCATTAATCTAGGAAGTGATAACCCAAGATTCTTCTTGTTGGTTGTGGTTTGTGAGGCCCAGGTGTGTGTGGGAAAGTCCTTATTTACTATGTCCCTTTAGGATGAGTTTTTTTGTGCTTTTCCAGGTGTCTTCTGATTGATTTTTTTTCGTAATTTCATAGGTTAATTCTAGATGAGATGTGGTGTTCTTTAATATGTGTCATTAGGATGTGATGTGTTTTTCTATCCCATGTGTATTCAAAACGAGATGCTATTTTATGTTGTGGAATAGGTGTTTGCTGCTGTAATGGGATGTTGGTTTTTTCCCAGGTTTTTATGAGTGGGATATTATGTGGTTTATATACCATGTGTCTGCGAGTGGAATCTGGTATCGAGGCCTAGTTTTGTGTGGGAATGTTGTGATGGGGAATGTTTGAAAGAGGTTGGATCTCCATGATGTTTTCCATCAAGGTGTGTTAGAATCTGATAAGTGGGAAAGTGGTGAGGGTTACCCTATCGTTGATGTTCCTTATATTAAATTACTTGAATTTAATTGTTCAGTTAGAATTATTTAGTGAGGATGGGGTGGTTAGTATACCTGCTTAAGTGACGTTTTTATCTATTTTTTTCTCATGGGTGAAGTAGTATGCCTATTTCACTTTTTTTTAGAATTATTATTTTTCGTACTGAGTATACTTTTATTCTCACACTATGAATATAAACTTATTTTAGGATTCTTGGGGGGTTTATTAGACTGTGATGGATCCTACTAGCTCATATTTTAACATTTTCATGTGACTTCTTATCTTTACATTTGGTATTTTACATTGGAGACTTTGGTATTTGTATAAGTTCTATTTTAAAAAAACTTGGGGGATGGTTATATATTCATTAATATATTTCTTGGGGTTTATTTGAGGATGATCAATCATATCCCCCAATATGGTTTTCTTAAAAAGTATAATGCCTCCCACATTGTCATATTTTCACACCCTTGGTACTAGTACCCAACCGAGAGCCTTCTGGAAGTGGTACTCGGGGGATATTATCTACCTTATTCATTTCCATCCCTGGAGGGGTATCTTTGTAGTGAGGTGGTCATGAAAATAATGTTGGTTAAAAAATAGTTACACAAATAGACATACTATAGATAATATATAACATTTATATGCCTGCTTATGGTGAAGGAAAACAATTTCTTTTTAACCCATCTCATGATTATTTTCAAGTTTTAACATGAGATCTCTTATCGTATATTTTTCTTGTTATTTACCATTATATATTACCATCTTCCAAAATTATATTCCTAAATCATTCACCATCTTTCTAATTCACCTTGAATATTTGATCAACACATGATGGAATAACCTTAAGGGTCTTAAACCCAATATGAAAATCATTTTTTCATAATATAATATCATATCTGTTTCACTAAAGTCATCATACCTATTATTACAATTTTGAAACTTATTATAAAAACCCATATTTCATTTACCCAATATATCTTACCTTGGGTATAGTCAGTTTGTGGATACATCAAAGGATTCCACTAAAAATATGAAATAGTTAACAAATTATGAACCAAATCATTAAATTTCCAATATTAACCAATATGGTACCTTTACAGTATTTTTATTTTGAAAATTTACATAAAATCTAGCTATTTTAACATCATAGACTCCATTGAGGTTTTCATCCACCCCTTCCCTAACATTTTTATATTAATTAGAAGTATTTTTAAGTGGGACAGAGTTCCTTTGTAGTTTCCCTCGTGATATTAAGATAATGGTCTTCATAACATTATAATAAAAGAAAATTATTTAATTAAAATTATATTACCATGTTATATAATCATCTGAAATAATTTTTTAAATTTCTAGAGGAAAACAATTATGGTTAATCATAACTGGCATGTTAAATACAACACCCTTGTGATGGACCATAATTTATTTAATGTTATAAATGTATCATGACATAACCACTAAGAATTTATTCCATCAACATATATTAATTTTTATTTTCATATATATGGTTGACTATTTCAACATGTACCTCTTAGTATTCACTAATGATTTTATCAGAGTCAATCCAAATATATGGAGATATAAACCCATGATCACACACTTTATAGGTCACCCCTAGGAAAAAATAAGTGTCTATTGGATAGACAGGTATTCTATCTCCATTATTGATATTATCCCTTTTACAAATTATAAGACTTTATTAGAATTATTAATTCTTTATCTCATTAAAATTCCTTAATTTTATATAAATAGTGAATGTATATAAATTGAATTACCTTGATTAACATTATCTTGTTCATCCGAGGTCACAAATCTAAGAACCTGGTTTATCAATCAGATATGGATTCTTTATGTTTCAGTCTAAATCTTTACCTTGGACCTAATATGGATGCCTAATGAGTTATTAAAGGTTACGAGTGTGTCTCTGTATTTTTTAGATCACAAAACCCATATTTTTCGTGAAAATAGAATATGTTCATAGTTTAGAGTAAACCATGAAAGGGTTCTGCATGGATTGAAAAACCTTTCAGACGTGGTTTTTTTGGATAGTGGAACCTCGCATGGTTGTCGCAAGACCATGCAGCCAAACCATGTGAAAAACCCAACTTCCCAGGTAACCATTCTTAGGTGGCACATGGCTTGATCAAACCATGCAGATGAATCTTTTCAGGTTGAACAGTCTCGCATGGTTTTCCACGGTTTGACAAATCACGTGGACAAACCGTACACATGCTAAAAACCATTGCAAATGTCCAAATGCCCTTAATTATCAATTAATCATCCCCTTCCAAACTAATATAAGAACTAGTGGTATTTTCTCCCATTTTATCCCATTAAGATATTTTTGAAATCCAAAGCTAGGTATCAAGAGACCTAATTCATCCGGTATCTGATCGAGCATTCGTTCATCACGTTGGATGCGCAACAGTAAGTACATGAGTCATATTTAGCCATTTTTTTCACTTTAACTATCGATCTAGATATCTCGATCTGAGATATTTTCACCTTTTCTTAGATCTAATCATATCTGAGGAAAATCAAGTGTCGGTACTAGTGGTGTAGAGTCATACAACCCTATGGTGGGTGGTCTATAACTCATCCATAAAGTTCGTTGTTTTTAGAATGTTTGTGTGGGACCCATTGGTTTCGTTGGAAACCATTTCATAAATTTACATTCCATGATTATAGTTGTTAGAATCGTGTGATTATGCTCTTTCCAATTATGAGATTAGTTATTAATGGTTACACCAAAAACTCAATGTGCCCCGTGTCAATGATTATTCCTTAATTGGGTTTTGTAACACCCCAGGTAAATAAAGAATATGACATTTCATATTTATCCATATTTGTGAATAAAATATTTAAATGAATTTAAAGGGGACGCTATGCTCGATGGCGTAACCAACACGCAACAACGAGTTTCTTGGGAATCTTACGTTGCACTCTAATAATAAAATAATATTATTTTAAATGGTAGTTAACACGTAGCCGTTGTAATGGTGGGAATGGATATAAATAACTAAAATATGATTATATATGTTTTTAAATGTTTTCACATTTATCCAATAAAATCTAAAGGCTTAAAATACGGAAAGAATTCAATTTTAGGCGTATATGCCCTAGTTTTCACTAAAGGTTCACTTATTGCCTTTTAATGGAGAACCATCATTAAATATAGTTTTGTTCACTCTTATAAATTCTATTGGACCAAATAAAACTCTTATTATGAATCGGGACATCAAAATTTACTTTGTGTAAATTTTTGGTATCTTTCCGATAATGTTCATTTTTTAATGAATAGTGTAAAATGTTGTATTTTAATTCAAAACCTCTTTTTAATATAATTTATTTATATGATTAGATTATATTTTGAATTGGTTTTAAATTGAAATTAGAAAATATTTTTACCATTAAATCCAATAGTGGTCGTTGGAATTAATTTCACTTTGAAATCAGACTTAAACTAGTGTCAATCTTTTGATACTTATTGTTTTATAAAAACACGCTATTTGCTCTGACAGCGGGAATTAATTATTAAATTAATTAATGTGACTAATATGTTTTGATTTTTGTAAAACGGACTTCATTTTTGAATTCGGAATATCAAATATAGCTTAGGGTGAAGTTTTTGTATTTTTCTGAAAAACTCCAATTTTTGATGAATAGTGAAACCACTAAGTGGTAATCAAGCAAACTGATTTTTCAGTTAAATGAAAGTTTACCACTAATGTGTATTGAATTTGGAAAATCCGACATACATGGTTGTCATTGGTATGAAAAATGTGGTTCAATGGGATGAAAATAATTTTTTGGTGAATAATAACTTATTAAGTTTTTAATCGCGATTAGTGGTAATTAGTGTAATTTAAGGTAAAAAATGATATTATAAGAATGTGAAAACACCATGACACTTGTCCTACACCTATTGGGTGAGTCATGGCCGACCAAGAAAAGCCATGGGCCAACTTGGGGACCCCATGGATCCACTTTGGTTGGGAAATGACATAAATAACTTTTTATTTAATGTAAAAGTAAAAATGACAAAAACATGATATGTTCTAATAAAACAATTTTTAAGTGGAGTTACACAAGTCCAAATTTTTATTATAAATATTCATTGGAAAGATAAAAAGATTTCCTACATCATAGTATTTTTTTATAATTTTTATACATTAAATAAATTAAATTATTTATGACATAATAATGATGCAGCGATGACATCATTATTTGATGATTTAAATAAAATGGAAAGATAATGTAAACTCTATGAACTACACATGTCCAAAACTTATTTGATGAGTGGATTTCGAAGCCTTATCACCTTATCCACTAATTATATCAATGTGGGACCTTTTAAAACCGAAACACATTTTCAAATAAAGTAATATTTCTTTACTTTCCAAAAGTGCCCCTCCTCTCCTCTTATAAAAGGCCCCCACCTCTACCTCATTTCACACACCCCTCAAGCCTTTGGCTCGGCCAACCCCTACCCATTTACTCTCTCCACATCCCTCTACTCATCCTAGAGGATTCACTTTGGGAAGAATCCTTTCAATGGAAGCCGTTAGGCTCAAATCAAAAGGAGTTACACTTTTAAAGGTAATTCATTCTCTCATGTTCATTTGTTTTATTTTGTTTCTCCAACCCCCTAAACTCTTTTTATTTATTTCTTTTGTAACAACACCAGTATATTAAATATACTAGGATGTTGTTATAAGATTTATTCGAGCTAAACTCTCACACAACTACATCAAATGGTTAAAGAACATACGGTTTCCGTGGATGGCGAATTTCTGCCTCCCGAAACGATGATTGTTCAACATTCTTTTAACACCTTCAAAGGTGGCCATTATGATGTCACTATTTTTATATATGATATATAATATGTTTATGTTTTACTTATGCTTCTGTATTTTTCATTTTTGTCTTACCTTTATGTCTTCCATTATGGGTATACGCGATATCTTCGTTTTAGGAAGTGCGGACTACCGCCCCCTCAAAGTGATGTGATTCGTTAATACGATATGTGGGACGTATAAAGGATGGAACTATGATATTATATATTATATTATACTGTAATTATAATATACCTTTATATCATTATTATTCCATTATATAAAATACAAAATAGAAATGAAAGTAGCGTTCATGCGTACGTACGGCTTACCGTCTCCATGAACGGTGCATTTCATTTCTTACCTCTAAATGATTATGTAACGTTATAAATTAATGAATGTACTGGATATATATGAAATATATGATATCTACATCATGAATACAATTCTGGATATAATAAACATTTGGCCACACGAACAACATGTAATTGTAAGAAGTCCACTTTCGACTTAGGAACCAAACATCGGCAAAACAAACATTATTAACTTAAATGATTACATAATGTTTATAACATTGAAATAAGTGATATAAAAGGAATAATGATCTTGAAAAAGGCTCTTAAGTAAGTATAAATTAACTCAAGTTTATTATTCAGGAAGAACGATCGAGTCAAGTCGGACCCGAGGTAAGGGATCCTACTCCTCTCTTTCTTTTTAAGTACACACTTTTATGTCATTCCTTTTAAAGCTCGTCTTTCTTGTTATTGGGATGATCTTTTATATTACACTTACTGTAATTTTTATGTTCCTATGATGAGAGACCCTATTCTCTCTCATCAATCCATTTTGGAAGTTTTGAGTGGCGCCGTTAGGCTACCGAACTTTCATAAGAGATCTAACCTCTCTCTTTCTTTTTAAGTACTCTCCTTTATGTCACTTCTTTTAAGCTCCTCTTTGTAATGTTGAAGGATGTTCTTTTATATTCCTCTTTCTGTAAATTTTATTTTAATGTGATTAGATACCCTATTTGATCTCATCAATCCATATTCGGAAGTTTTATGTGGCGCCGTTAGGCTGCCGAGTTTTCGTAAGGGATTTTTCTTCTCACTTTTATTCTCGTGAGATTTATGCTACATTTGCCACAAATTCCTTTGAGTGGTGTATGTACTGCCCATTATTCTAATCTTTGTGTAATATACTTTCGTTTATGAGTATTTACATCAATGATCTATTGTCCTTCTTTCATGGGGTGTAGGTTTTGAAAGATACCCAAGTCGGTAAGGGAACCTTTCACCCTCCTCTTTTTTAAAAGACTTCTTTTGTTGGGTATTTTAACTTACATATTGTTATGTTGGGATATGTTCTCATATATCCTTATTGATGAAAATTTTATGTCCAAGTGATGAGATACATTTTTTATCTCTAATCAACTCATTTTGATGTGATGCCGTTAGGATGTCAAGGGAACTTTTTAACCCAATTTCGATTTCTTTGGTTTCAACATGTAGTCATTGAATGTGTCATCCATTGAATATGTGCGAATGACCTTTTATTGTTTTACACTTATATTGGGTGTATTTATATTTTTCACACAGATTTTTGATATTGATTTGTCCTTAATTTAAGGATACCTTCTTTATAATGGATTTCATCACATTTGACATTTTTATTGAGGGTTCATTGTTGTTATGAACCAATTCACTCTTATATGGTGTATATACTGTCCTTTGGAGTATTATATCATGAATCCATTAATTCTCATGATATTATAAAGTTCTGACTAAATGTTATTCCTCAATTATTGTATTCAAGTGTCTCTAATTTTGGTAAAACCCCTTTAACCAAAATATTGTTTTAAATGTTTTAATTATTTGTTCTTATTAATATCCATGTTTTCAAAATGGTTTTAAGGATTTATTTATATGGATATTAATGGTTTAAAATTTTAAGCTTCAAGGTGGTATGGGACACTTTTATTCAAAAATCTCTTTATTAAATGTTTTAAATGGTTTTGGAAATGGTTTCTTTTTGAATGGATTCATTATTTCAATATACTAAAATGTTATATTGTGATTGAAATGTGGAAATGCTATGTTTCCTTTAAGCATGTTTTATGTGATATGATTATGTTATGGTCCTTGGGAATTGTTATGAAGAACGGGTGGTTCCGTGATAAACTAAGGGCGGGTGAGCCCGTTATAGCTCTCCAATGCATTGGGTAACACGAAGGAGTGAAACGTTAAGGTTTCTCCGAAGAGATTTAGGGAATATACTATGATGGGTATTCCAAACTTAACTTACTCCCTACGTAAGAATGTTATGAATGCCTCAAGTTACCTTTATGTCTTATGTTTTCTATGATTTATTCATGATTTGATATGCCTATGTTTTATGAGTAAAGTGTGATTTCATTCTAATGTATATATGAACTCATGTTTCCTTTCCATATTTTTATAACTCTTACTGAGATTTTTATGCTCATCCCAAGTTTTTGAAATGTTTTTCACAGGTCAAGGGAAAGGTACATGATGTGATGATAGTGTCAAGGATGTGTCAAGAAAGAATCCATGTTATATTTTAAATATGTTTCCATTGATGGGAAGAATGAATACTGTCTTTTATGTAACCACTTTGTTTAAATGTGGAATATAATGCAAGTTTCATGATCTAATTCTCTAAAACTCTAAACCTGAAAAGATCCTCAATGTGTAATCCTGTAATAACTCAAGATTAAGTAAGGTTTAAGGCTGGGCCTTATAGGTTTTTAGTGTTTGGGTACATTTAAGCCACCTTTCGGGAGTGCCTTTTCTTGACCTTCCAAAAGGTGATCCCTATTATCATAAATGGCTTGTTATAAATGGTAATTGTATAAAATCATGTACTATGTATGCTCACCACCTATCCCATCAAACCTAAGTGATTCATAATGGTGAATAAAAGTGAAATGTGAAATGTAAAATGGAAAGTATAGTATATATATAACATAAAATTAATAAAAAGAGATTGAATAAAGGTTACGTGTCTGTAGAAATCCTTTCTATTTTGATTAATGGTTGTGGAGTGAACCTCAATAATTGAATATTCCATAGTGGAAAATTATCATTTATTAAATGGTTGCAACGCTATATGAAATATCCAAACTAATGGAAGACAAGGCTTGGACCAATAAATAAATGGTTTCAACTCAAATGGACCTATCCAAACTAATGGAATTTATGAATTGAACGAAATGAATTATTAGATGATTACAATATCAAATAAGAATCGAATGACATGATGTCACCATGGATTCTAAGAGAGTGATACCTTAGGTCTTTAGAACCCCATTCCGATTCAAGGATACTGTTTTCTTAGGTTGATACCAACCTAGAATCCAATTTTTGTCTATTCCATAGATGTTTGGAATTATACTATTGGTTACCTTTCATTTTTATAGGATACCTTCGATACACTCCTTGGATCCATCATTGACTTGTATGTTCCATTGCGAAATCCCATAGGGCCATGTCTTTTCATAGACCCATTTTATATTGGTCGATCACCATGGACTCTGCTAGGGCTTTATTATAGATTTACATGGATTACTCTCTTTGGATTACACTCTTACCCATTTAGATAGACTGAGATACAAATGAGTAAGTATTCTTTGAGATTTTCTTTACCTAGGTTATTACCCTAGAACTCCCACAATAGAAATCATTTTCAGGTTTCCTAGTCATGTCTTGGGAAATGTACTGCTAATATTATCATGAGGTGATGTATGTTCTAGAAATACCTCACATTACGTATTAAAATTAAATATTAATTTCACAATTAATGAATTGGCTAAATGTTTAGACACCAGCCGAGGGCTAATGTAGGTACTCAGTTATTTATTTATATTTTACATATTTCCCTACCTTATAAATACATGCATTCACACTATTATATTCTATTACATGGGTTGGGTTTTATAGACACCATTTGTGGTGGCCCTCTAAGATTTATATCACACCCTATCTAGGAGCCGATTGCTACCTGTATAAGAATAAATGGTTGCAGGTATTGATAATGGGAAACATACAACTTCCAACACTTGATTGTGTATTGATAGGATGGAGCTTGGTAACAAATGACCGATTTGGATCATAGGATGATTGGTGTAATTTTGTTTTCATTAACTTGTGGAAAATTTTATACATGATATCTTGTATCCATGATTTCCATTTTTCTAGTGACCTAACATTAAATAATATTTGTCTTAGTTTACTTAGTTATTATTATTCTCATTTATCTTTTCTATTATTTTATTCCATTGTTTCTATTATTTATATTTATTTTGCATTTTGTATTCATTTATAATTGTTCTTCTATGATACACTCGACTAATTAATGCATAGTTTTTCCATGGACACACCCTAGACCCTAACTACTAGTTGACAGACTCTGGTGTTTGGGAAGATATGTTTGAGGCCATGGTTCTCACCAGGCTTGGGGCACCCATTAAGTGGAATCTAGGTCTGGGTTGTCCCAAAAAATATAAGAGTTACGTTCTAAATAACTATAAAAATTATTAAATTAGAGTTAGATGATTAATAGATAACATAAATTATATTTATACGTAAAAGAGTGTTAATAAAAAATAAACTAAAATGTTGAAAAATAAATGAAAGGATCTCCAGAAATGAAAAAAAATCTTTTTGGTTATAACAAATGGATTCTCTTACTAGTTATATTAAATCATTTGTAATATAAATATATATAAAGACGAAACAATATAGAGCACCAATGACTTTTAGAGATTTCTTATATCAAAAAACCTTTTATACTGAACAACATAATAATTTTTTTCAATCATCTCCATATTATCCAAGAGAACATAGTAGTCCTGTCACTACATGGGATACCCTTACGAAATACCAAAACATAGAAGTGGCCTCAAAATACTACTAATGTGTTATACTAATATAATCATGTGGTGGGATGTCATCAGTGTAATAAATAAAAACATGGAATCATTAAAGAAAGGGATAATAAATAGTGACATGGAAATATAGAATAATAGATAATATATTATAGGAACAGGATAATCATGGGAATAATATAATGTGGCACAAATACCATGAATTTCATCATAAAAAAAAGCCCATAAATCAACATCTATAAATCGTAATATTTTTATAAATTATAATTATATCCTAGGTATTCAGAACAATGTAGAAAAATATAGTAGCATCCTTCAATTTCATAATGATCTCAATTAATATAAGACTTTTTTAGTCAATTGGGTGTATGTATATGTATTAGATGAACTATCATAAAAAATCATTAATAAATGTTCCATATAAAATTTAAATGATCATAAATAATTAAAATTATATAAACTCTTGATAATGAAATGTAAATTTTAATAACAATAAAATTTTTCAATCATTTATGTATTAAGTAAGTTACAAAAACAATAAGGGATTATCGAATCTTGGACAATAATTATTAAACTATTTATCATGATTGATGAAATTAATGTAAAATTAATGAAAAAATAATAAGAAGAAGATAAATAATAAAAAATGAAATCCGACAAAATCAATAATCTTTTATAAAATTTTTAAAAAGTAATCCATAAGATATTATGATCATAGAATTTAATAAAAAATAAAATAAAACAAAAATATTTTAAATAAATACAAGTATATTATTTATAAAATAACATTAAAGTAATAATTTTTTTATGATTGTAACATGAAATAGAATAATCTATAAAAAATTTTATGTTGAGAACATTAATTAAGAATAATGATTATAAATGGATGTATAGATACATAAATATCTCTAAAAAAGGGAGAATAGGATAACAAATATCATACAAGGGTGTATCAATTAAATATAAATAACATAAACTATGTGTGGAAATATTAAGGGATAAATTGAGAGTTAGTGACAATATACATAACCTCAAGAATGAGATAGAGCAGGAATGACCCCTTAAATCAAGACACGACTTATTTTAGACACTCCACTATACTCGTAATATTCATGTTAAAAAGATAATTCCTTTATTTAAAAATAATTTGTTGAATATTTAATCTCTATAATCTATTTACTATTATATTTAATTCATTTAATAAATAAATATTGTTCGCATCAAATTTTTTGAGGTTGTTCGGTTCATAGTTCCAAAATTTATATGATGTAGTGGAAACTGTCAAAGGACACTTTAAATTGGTTCTATAAGATCATAAAGAGAACTAGTATGGTGTAATTTTTTTAATATAAGAAAGAAAGATCAATATTGAAATAAATATTCTTAATTCATAGAATCTTCCTTGAGAAGTTTATTTTTTACAGTTAAAAATTACTATGATTATTTTTAGTAAATAATATTATTATCATTAATGTTTTATAATTATAAAATCATATAAATGAAATTATCTTATTATTTATTTTACATTAAATCTGTAAATCAACATCAAATAATATCCCTGCAATTAATAAAATATAAATTAATCATTTTCATTTAATTGTGTAGCATAAAACCATCATAGATGATCAATTTTTTTTGGGAGGTTAATTGAAAAAGTAATAAATATTTGATTTTAATAAATAATATTATTAGGGAAAAAATATTTTAATATCAAATTTAATTAACTATTATATTATATAAATATTAATAGGATTATTTAAATGATGATAAAAGGGTTTTTAAAACCTTACCTAGCACTTTGAGTTTTCTTTTTCACATTGAGTCTATCAAAGTGAGTTGGAATTTTTGAATAAAAGAGGCCTTACGAACTTTTCTAGGAGAATTAAGAGAGGGATTTTGGAATAAATTATGTAAGATAAATTTTTTTCATAGTGAGTAGAAAAGGGATGAGGTTAGGTGTTTGTATATTTAAGGGGAAGAGGAATCAATGACTAAAATATTTTTTATTTTTATATTTATAGTAAATTCCATGTTAGTTAGGCACCATTGATACGATTGAATTAGTATTACATTTGTTTAAAGAAATATGTCTATCTAAAACTCTTTGATTGTGATCAATTATATCTTGAATTATTAATCCAAACACAAATTCAATACGACACATGGAACACAGAAACATCAGTATTTACAGGGTTCAAACATAAATGCACGATCTTTTCTATGATTATTCCATCTCGATCATTGATTCTCAACTATTATCCAAATTATTTGCACAAGGAATATTCATAACCATATTACCGTAGAGTCCCAATCTATTTATATTCCCTAGATCCTCGTGAAAATACATCTTCCCACTTCATTGACTAGTGAACACAACCATTTAATGTTTCCTCCTTTTAACCACAAATGTGCACTTCAACAGATCATTATTTGTATAGTTAAATAATGATTTACTTGTTATATTTTTTATATATTCTTCAGAATTGTTTCCAATATATTTTAATATCATGGGGGAGGGATATTAATTCTATATATAAACATTTTAACAATTTTCAACCAATTAGTAAAATTATTATTTTAACCCTAAGTTCACCAAATACATAGGAACTTAATTTACATTTACTTCATCCTTAATAAATATATAATTCAATCTCATAGTTATTATATTTTATTGATAAAAAAATTAATAAACATTGAAAAGTATCATAAATCATCGGATTTCATTTTTTAAACATAATTTTTAAAATTATTCCCCCAATCATACTCATTTAAATACCGGTTTAAATTTCCATTCAAATCCCAATTACTCTTGGGATATATTTCTATTATAAAATCTATAAAATTAAATAGCATCAAACTCCATCAAAATCTCTATACATGTGTTCATGGACTAATGAATCTGGACATGGCATTGTGGATTGTATAAAATAAATATTTTATTTATAGCTTCAGCTATTTCTATTTCTTTACATAGTTAATCAAAATTTATTTATTTAATTTTCAAATTTGAACTATGAATAGATTCATTAATACGTAGTCTGATTTAATCTCCAAATTACTTAGAATATATAAGTTTTTTAATTCCCACATATCAATGATATTTCAATTATTAATTGAACCTTATACACATTTTTATACATATGAATTCTGTAGATTTATCCTTATAATTGTTTTTCAACATTACAAAATCATTTAAATGATCATTACATAGTAGAAATCACCATTATGAATTATCCGTGACTTTTTTAAATCTATACTTATATTCTAAAATGATTCATACATAGTAGGAAATTTTCCATTAAACATATGGGATTATTAATACATAGTCTCTAATAATCCTTATGACATCCAAATATAAGTACAAGAAATTACTAGGCCATATAAACCACTAAGAGGGGGAGTGGTAAATCAGTGGTCCCTTTTATGGATCCTCATAATTAATTTAACACCATAGACTTATTTTCTTCTATATATCATAAATATATCATCCCAATGTCAAATTATTTAACATAATGATATTTTATAATAATATTCAATATAAATAAATTTTATTCCTTTGATATTATGTGTTATATGCAACACAATGTTTTAAAAAATGTGACATACTATAAAAATGTTATTATTTATAAATTATAGCCTTATTTTTGGATTTATGAGTATGACTAGGACTAAATAAATTATTAATCAATGATTTTTATAATATGTAAAAAATAAATTCATTTGGTCTCATTTAATTTTAAATGAAATAATAAATCACAAGAAAATAAAGGAGATGTGTTTATGAAAAACAATTGTTTGCACACAAATATTTTAATATATTAATAAAATTACATTAAAAATATTGATTAATTATTTTAATTAAGTTTATATATTATATATTCAATCATATGATTTTACATTCAAAGAATGTTTTTCAATGCATGGGAAGAGAATTAATAATGTTTTTTTTCTGAAAAAATGTATTTTTCTAAAAACATTTTTCATCGTGTTTTTTGAAAATATTTAAAAATAAATTTCATCCACTTATAGAAATTTAATTGTGAATATGGACTATACATTGGAAATTAGGTGTTTCTAATATAGGGAGTTATTCCGTTTTATTTTTTGGTTGACTATGAGTAGTTACCATAGTTAATTTTTATCACCCTAGTAAGGGTAAAACATTGTCAAATCTATGGGATTAGCCTTTAAAATATATATAAAAAATTCTATTTCCCTATTGGATGAGTATAGTTTATATATTTTAATGCATTTATCTAATATATGGTAACTTGCGGTAATATTTATTTTATTATAAGGTTCATATTTATTTTAGAAAATAATATATACACAATGCCAGTCTCTTGACATTAATATATCTAATTTTTTTACATAATAATAAAAAAATAGTAACATCTATTTTAATTTTTTATTTTAGATATATGTCAATTTATTTTTAACATAGTAATTTATATATATGTTTTAGTAATGGAATAATTACTTTAAATTCCTATGAAACACCAACACAATATTTATTTAATTAATGTTAAATTAAAGTAAATGATTTTAAAAATATTACATGTAATAAAATTTAGGTTAATTATTGTATTTCACTAATTTTTGAATATAAATATTATATATTATTTATTTTTTCCCAGATTATTGCTGAATTGACTCTCTTTCACTAGGTTTTTAGAGTTAAGTGAAATAAATAGTTCTAAAATTTAAATAAAAACTATTTTATTTGGAATAATATATTACGAAATGATTTAGAATTCATAAAAATATTTTTCATCAGAAAAGTGAATAGACTTTTGTTTAAAATATTAAAAATGGATCATTTATCACTATAAAAAATTGCAGATTATAGGGGGTTATGCACAACCCCCACCCCCAATTTATTTTCTATATAATTAGAGGGGTTTCTGCATAACCCCTTTAAATTAATTTTATATAAAAATTTTAGGGTCCTGTGTACAACCCTCATTAATCAATGAATCTAACTAGGGTTATGAATCTACTAAATTTTTTTAGCATACGTTTTTTCTAAATACTTAGATTCAGAGGTGGTTAGACACCCCTATAATGTAACGCCCCAAGATTTTATGAAAAATATTCTTTTTAATTTCATTAATGTCTTGTGTTGTACGCTACAACAAAAGAAGCTTTCACAATACGCATCCTTGACTTTCCTTCCGTTACACGCAATCGCGACCTTCCTCGATAGCGTGTGTAGTACGCAATACTGAGTTTCACGAAACAACGATATGCTATTAAAATATTATTAAAACTAGCCGTTATGAATAGTAATAACCACTTTTTGGAAATTTTTTAAATTTTATTTTTCAAAATGGAATTCATTTTTGGATTCGGAGTATCGAATTTAGCCTAAGGTGAAATTTTGGTACTTTTCGGATAACTTTCATATTCTAATGAATAGTGAAAATTACTAAATTATAATTAAAAACAACTTTTTTAATCGAAATAATTAATAGTGATAAATTATTAATTTGAGTGGTTTTAAAGTATATTTAGAATATATTTTTACAATTTAATACAATGTTGGTCATTGTTTGTAATTTCACATTTAAACCAGACATAATCAAGTGTCAATCTTTTGATAGATTTTGTTTCTTAAAAAACACGCTATTTGTTTTAACAGCGGGATTTAATTATAAAATTAATTAATGCAACTTCTATGTTATGAATTTGGTAAAATAGACTTCATTTTTGAATTCGTAATATGAAATATAGCTTAGGATGAAATTTTGGCATTTTTCTGAAAACTTTCAATTTTTGATGAATAGTGAAACCACTAAGTGGTAGGTTAAAAACGGAATTTTGCATAAAACTTAATTTTACCGCTTCTGTGAATGGAATTTCGAAAATCCGAGAGACACGGTTAATATCAAGGACTAAAATGTGGTTCAATAAGATGAAAATAATTTTTTGGTGAATAGTAACTTTTTACTTTTTTTACCACGGTTAATAGTAAATAGGGTAACTAAGGGTAAATATGATATTAATATTACCCTAACACATGTCCTAATTCTATTGGACAAGTGTAATTCGACCAAAAACAAACTTAGGAATAAAATATGACCATTTAGGCCCACTTGGATTAGATTAGGACATTTATTATTAATTTATTTAAAGAAGGGTTAAAATAGTTAAAATCAAAGTTTAATAAGTAAATCATTTTTAATATGGGGTTATACATAAGCTAAATTCGACTATAAATATTCATTAGAAAGCTAAAAAGCTTTCCTACATGATGGTATTTTATTTGTAATTTTTAGACAGCATATAATATAATTTATTTATGACACAAAGATGATGCAGTAATTATCTTATTAATGAAATATTGACATAATTGATAATATAAATACCAAAATAAATGTAATTTAAGACTTTTTATGAATTCCACTAATTTTCTAGGTTACTATGATATATTAGTGTTGATTTAATCAACTTGGTTCGAATATATAATTCTGTTATGACTTTCAAAAAAAATCATATATCAAATAGTGTCAAAATTGACACAAAATAGTTTTTAAATCAAATATTATATTATTAATTGTTATTTTATTCCTAAAAATCTAAGGTTCGGCCAAATGACTTAGATAAGGATATATGTATTAATAATATACAATTTGGGGTTCGTTTGGCATGTTATAGTAAGTGTATTCACCATATAGTGAAAGAAAACAAAAAGACACGGTAAAAGTTAAATTATTTAACTTAGAGTTAAATCTAATTGATAAGGTTTAAAATAAGATCCAAACATGTATAAATTTGATTGGTTGATGAGATTACAACCCTATCTCATCTAAGCTTCGAATATGAGTCATTTTTGGAGGTTTTTAAGTGGGGTTATATTTATTATAAATTAATATTTTTAAGAATTCCTAAGGTGCCCCTCTCCTCCCTTATAAAAGGACACCTCCTCCCCCTCCTCATCACACCAATTTGAGCACTCAAGCTCGGACAACCCCTGCCAAAATCCCTTCTCCACTTCCCTAGCAACATCCTAGAGGTTCTGGTCTTCCTCAAAGACCAATTCTAGTGCCCTAAGAGGAGGTCTCAAAGAGGCACTTCAAAGAAGAGGAGGTTCGGACCCATACGAAGCAAATTGGACCTAAGGTAAGGGAAATATCACAATCTCATTTTTATCCGAGATTGTTTATTCGTAAGTATTTACTGGGGTGTATTTTATCATCCACATCCATGTTTCATCAAAATGTAATATTATTTCCATCCACCTACAATTGTTTAAATCCATTTTTACCCTTCGGTGAGTTTTTAGTAATATGTATGAAAGGAATCTTTTGTCGTACGAGGTACTTTTTGACTTTTCCGACAAAAGTACGAAGAATGTTTTTTTTAACTTATACGGCACGAACAGATTTCTACTGTTTTATAAAGCCTTATTTTCATGAAGCTTCCTCTAAAAGATTTCATGACTATTTTCAATAAAATCTCTTTCTTTTAAAGTTGCATGATGTTTTGTGAAAAGAAATTGATTTTGAAGAAGAAAGGATATTTTCCTCAAGAATTCAATTCAAGTGTTTTATCAAAATTATTTTCCATCTAAGATAATAAAGAGTTCTGTTTCTATCCATATTTTTACATTGATTTGACTATGTTGTGATGGAATTATGTTTATGAATTCCTTTATCTTATATGAATGGTTTTATGATGTCATGTTGTTTAAGAATCCCATTTTTATTACATGGGTTATGAAATGATGTATGATTTATGATTTTGTGGCACACATAAGAAAGGATTCATTAAGAGATGGGTGGGACCTATATCTCCCTCCAATGCATTGGGTAAAGATTTTATATCTCATGAGATAGACATGGCTGGAATGGTAGGTTATACCGGTTCAGTGAAACAGGACTGAAACGAGGATTACTCGATTCAGAAAGGGACTTTGTCCACTAAGATAGTCTTGGCAATGAGTCTTGACTAACAAGAAATGATTCTCTATGATTATGTGTGTATGCCACAATGAGTAATGTTTTAAGTTATGATTTCATTTCACTACTATGATTTATCCCATGTTATGAAATTATGCTCTCTTTTGCAGGTTAATATTTCCAAAAATGTTATGTTCTTATGAAAATTATGTGATTGATATTTCCTTTGTTTACCCTTACTGAGCATTTGAGCTCACACTTTTATGTTTTCTTTTCCCCAGGATATAAAGAAAGGTTTTAGGTAAAAAAAAGGGGAAGATCTTTATGGGAGATATTGAAGATCTTTCACCACTTTTAGAAGATTACGTTCCGAGTTTCCAAAGACACTAAACTATTACGATCCTTGTGTGTGTGTTTTTGTTATGTACTAAGTATTCCGCAAAAGTAATGTAATGTCCATGTACGATAAGCTTCGGGTCTCTACAGTTGGTATCAGAGGAAAGGTTTAGTCAACCTTTGGAAACTAGGATGCGAGAACTTTAGTGAGATCCCTAGAGATATTTCTAAGGTATGTCTAGGGATGTCTCTAAGGTTAAGTATACGTATAGGTTATAGTCCTAGAATTACGCTAACGATCTTCGAATTTAACCTAAGATGTTAGATATTGAGGGTACTAACCCTTTATTATGTTGTTTTCCCTAGCATGATTTTTGCCTCTCACACAATTCTTTTGGGGTTTTAGACGATGGCTGGAACCCGAAGGAACCGTGTTAATGCGGAATGTGATGGGCAATGCAATGATTGTACCCCTGAGCAACCAAACGATATAGGAGCTGGAATGCAAAATCTTGTAGCCATGCTCACACAACTTTCTCAAGCTATGAATCATGCAGGACTTCCAAACGAGCAAAGGAAGGAGCAAAATTCTGTTGAATCCTTCATGAGGCAGCGTCCACCTTCTTTCAGTGGGTCTACTGATCCATTAGTTGCTGAACAATGGATTAGTACTACTGAAAAGATATTTTCAGTTCTTCAATGTTCTGAACATGATAAAGTCATCCTAGCAGTGTATCGTTTGGAAGGAGATGCTGATCAATGGTGGAATCTTATTAAGAATACAAGGCAAAGGGATGAAATTGAGTCTATGGAATGGGACGAGTTCAAGAACTTATTTTTCAATAAGTACTTCCCTCGTATTCTTCGAACAAAGATGGAGAAAGAGTTTCTTGAACTGAAGCAAAGGGACGATGAATCTGTTGGTACCTATGAAGCAAATTTTACAAGACTTGCAAGGTATGCTTCTGGAATTATCATCCAACCTGAAAGTAAAGTTGATCGATTTTTCAGTGGCTTAAAACCAAGTCTTCGAAGGGCATTAGCTATAAGAGACTTCAGTAGCTATGAAGAAATTGTGCGTTGTGCTATCAAGGTAGAAATGGAAGTTGGTGTTACATATCCATCTCATGGTTTTGACAAGAAACGAAAGATGGAGTTCAAGGAGAAATCTCAGAATAATGGTGAAAAGAAGATGAATGTTTCCTTATGCACAAAGTGTGGAAAGAAGCATGGTGGAGATTGTCTAAAAGGGACTAGAAAATGTTTTAAGTGTGGAAAAGAAGGTCATCGAGCAGCTGAGTGTCGAAGTAATGGAAAAAGGGTTTCTAATGATAAAGCAAACACTGCAGAGAACGCACCGCCAACACTTCAATGCTTCAAGTGCAAGGAAATAGGGCATTATGCTAATAATTGCCCTAATCCAAGGGTTAGTGATGATCAACATGAGAAACCACTGAAGGCAAAGGACAAAGGGAAATCACATGCGATCACTATTGGCAATGTTGAATATGACAACGATATGGTGGAATGATTAAGTGTTTATGTAATGGGATTCCAAAATAATGTTGTATCATTGAGTATTGCAATATTTATTGATGTGGTATTCAAAGTGATTGAGATATTTTTTTTGGAAATAAGATGATATGCGCATAATGAAGACGAGAAAATGAAATGTTTAATAGTATTCATGAGCTCATGATTGATATAAGGACTAAGTGATATCATGGTTTGAGTATAAATAATTTTGAGGATTTTGGTATGTGTAAAGTGTTAACTTTTAACTGCATTCAAGTTTTCACTAAGGTTCAATGGGTATTCAAGAGTATACATGATTAAGGACTTTGAATGTTTGGAATGTGACCAAAAAAAAAACACATATCTTATGATATATGGGGATCAACGATGATATTAAATCTCTGGTAATTGTTTTCACTATGTTATGAGAGTGGACTGCAGTATTATGGATAAGCCTAAAGATTGGAATGGATTGTGTTGGACGATATTATTGATGGGATGTTATAGTAGTTTTGGAAAAAGGACAACCTGCAGGACGGGCGACAGCCCATCGCTTCGGACAAGGCTGTGGGAATCGAACCCACAACCGAAGTGCGACTGGCCTTTATCGCCTACCACTGACCTACAGGAAGTCCCTGTTTAGTAGAAACTAGTTTTATTATATTAAACAGTATGATATATGAAGTATAAGTCCATTTTAGGAACCATATATGATTAATCTCACTATAGATCGACTTATGTATATATGTTTTGCTAACCTTTTGTTTGAGACAGATGGAATGACCTGTCATTCTATCACATGATCTGCTAACACATCACGAATAAAAAATTCAACTTCATTTATTTAAGAGATGAAGTAGAAATTGTTCAAGGCACGAACAAAAGTGATATTTTACCAAAATAAAGTAAGTATTTATTCTAAGCAAATTTTCAACTTTAGGGAAATGATCTTGAAAACCAAAAATGTTTTCCTAGTGATCTTATACCTGATGAATCAGATGGTACCTTATATCATCACAAATCTATGGATTTGTGATTACTGGCTTTTCCATAGCCATGTTCTCTACCACTCTCCATCAGAACATGATGGTTAGAATTTTCTTCCATATCCATATTTTCACCTATGTGGAAACCCAGTGATTAGTATATTTGGGTAATCGTTACATTTCATACTTTAGTTTTTAAAGCCATGTTTTGGTATTCCTTTTTACGATGTGGGTTTCTATCAAAGAAAATTTTGAATAGTAAACCATTTATAACCCCGACGAATTTCGAGGGCGAAATTCATTTTAAGGGGGGTAGAATGTAACGCCCCAAGATTTTATGAAAAATATTCTTTTTAATTTCATTAATGTCTTGTGTTGTACGCTACAACAAAAGAAGCTTTCACAATACGCATCCTTGACTTTCCTTCCGTTACACGCAATCGCGACCTTCCTCGATAGCGTGTGTAGTACGCAATACTGAGTTTCACGAAACAACGATATGCTATTAAAATATTATTAAAACTAGCCGTTATGAATAGTAATAACCACTTTTTGGAAATTTTGTAAATTTTATTTTTCAAAATGGAATTCATTTTTGGATTCGGAGTATCGAATTTAGCCTAAGGTGAAATTTTGGTACTTTTCAGATAACTTTCATATTCTAATGAATAGTGAAAATTACTAAATTATAATTAAAAACAACTTTTTTAATCGAAATAATTAATAGTGATAAATTATTAATTTGAGTGGTTTTAAAGTATATTTAGAATATATTTTTACAATTTAATACAATGTTGGTCATTGTTTGTAATTTCACATTTAAACCAGACATAATCAAGTGTCAATCTTTTGATAGATTTTGTTTCTTAAAAAACACGCTATTTGTTTTAACAGCGGGATTTAATTATAAAATTAATTAATGCAACTTCTATGTTATGAATTTGGTAAAATAGACTTCATTTTTGAATTCGGAATATGAAATATAGCTTAGGATGAAATTTTGGCATTTTTCTGAAAACTTTCAATTTTTGATGAATAGTGAAACCACTAAGTGGTAGGTTAAAAACGGAATTTTGCATAAAACTTAATTTTACCGCTTCTGTGAATGGAATTTCGAAAATCCGAGAGACACGGTTAATATCAAGGACTAAAATGTGGTTCAATAAGATGAAAATAATTTTTTGGTGAATAGTAACTTTTTACTTTTTTTACCACGGTTAATAGTAAATAGGGTAACTAAGGGTAAATATGATATTAATATTACCCTAACACATGTCCTAATTCTATTGGACAAGTGTAATTCGACCAAAAACAAACTTAGGAATAAAATATGACCATTTAGGCCCACTTGGATTAGATTAGGACATTTATTATTAATTTATTTAAAGAAGGGTTAAAATAGTTAAAATCAAAGTTTAATAAGTAAATCATTTTTAATATGGGGTTATACATAAGCTAAATTCGACTATAAATATTCATTAGAAAGATAAAAATATTTCCTACATGATGGTATTTTATTTGTAATTTTTAGACAGCATATAATATAATTTATTTATGACACAAAGATGATGCAGTAATTATCTTATTAATGAAATATTGACATAATTGATAATATAAATACCAAAATAAATGTAATTTAAGACTTTTTATGAATTCCACTAATTTTCTAGGTTACTATGATATATTAGTGTTGATTTAATCAACTTGGTTTGAATATATAATTCTGTTATGACTTTCAAAAAAAATCATATATCAAATAGTGTCAAAATTGACACAAAATAGTTTTTAAATCAAATATTATATTATTAATTGTTATTTTATTCCTAAAAATCTAAGGTTCGGCCAAATGACTTAGATAAGGATATATGTATTAATAATATACAATTTGGGGTTCGTTTGGCATGTTATAGTAAGTGTATTAACCATATAGTGAAAGAAAACAAAAAGACACGGTAAAAGTTAAATTATTTAACTTAGAGTTAAATCTAATTGATAAGGTTTAAAATAAGATCCAAACATGTATAAATTTGATTGGTTGATGATATTACAACCCTATCTCATCTAAGCTTCGAATATGAGTCATTTTTGGAGGTTTTTAAGTGGGGTTATATTTATTATAAATTAATATTTTTAAGAATTCCTAAGGTGCCCCTCTCCTCCCTTATAAAAGGACACCTCCTCCCCCTCCTCCTCACACCAATTTGAGCACTCAAGCTCGGACAACCCCTGCCAAAATCCCTTCTCCACTTCCCTAGAAACATCCTAGAGGTTCTGGTCTTCCTCAAAGACCAATTCTAGTGCCCTAAGAGGAGGTCTCAAAGAGGCACTTCAAAGAAGTGGAGGTTCGGACACATACGAAGCAAATTGGACCTAAGGTAAGGGAAATATCACAATCTCATTTTTATCCGAGATTGTTTATTCGTAAGTATTTACTGGGGTGTATTTTATCATCCACATCCATGTTTCATCAAAATGTAATATTATTTCCATCCACCTACAATTGTTTAAATCCATTTTTACCCTTCGGTGAGTTTTTAGTAATATGTATGAAAGGAATCTTTTGTCGTACGAGGTACTTTTTGACTTTTCCGACAAAAGTACGAAGAATGTTTTTTTTAACTTATACGGCACGAACGGATTTCTACTGTTTTATAAATCCTTATTTTCATGAAGCTTCCTCTAAAAGATTTCATGACTATTTTCAATAAAATCTCTTTCTTTTAAAGTTGCATGATGTTTTGTGAAAAGAAATTGATTTTGAAGAAGAAAGGATATTTTCCTCAAGAATTCAATTCAAGTGTTTTATCAAAATTATTTTCCATCTAAGATAATAAAGAGTTCTGTTTATATCCATATTTTTACATTGATTTGACTATGTTGTGATGGAATTATGTTTATGAATTCCTTTATCTTATATGAATGGTTTTATGATGTCATGTTGTTTAAGAATCCCATTTTTATTACATGGGTTATGAAATGATGTATGATTTATGATTTTGTGGCACACATAAGAAAGGATTCATTAAGAGATGGGTGGGACCTATATCTCCCTCCAATGCATTGGGTAAAGATTTTATATCTCATGAGATAGACATGGCTGGAATGGTAGGTTATACCGGTTCAGTGAAACAGGACTGAAACGAGGATTACTCGATTCAGAAAGGGACTTTGTCCACTAAGATAGTCTTGGCAATGAGTCTTGACTAACAAGAAATGATTCTCTATGATTATGTGTGTATGCCACAATGAGTAATGTTTTAAGTTATGATTTCATTTCACTACTATGATTTATCCCATGTTATGAAATTATGCTCTCTTTTGCAGGTTAAGATTTCCAAAAATGTTATGTTCTTATGAAAATTATGTGATTGATATTTCCTTTGTTTACCCTTACTGAGCATTTGAGCTCACACTTTTATGTTTTCTTTTCCCCAGGATATAAAGAAAGGATTTAGGTAAAAAAAAGGGGAAGATCTTTATGGGAGATATTGAAGATCTTTCACCACTTTTAGAAGATTACGTTCCGAGTTTCCAAAGACACTAAACTATTACGATCCTTGTGTGTGTGTTTTTGTTATGTACTAAGTATTCCGCAAAAGTAATGTAATGTCCATGTACGATAAGCTTCGGGTCTCTACATATAATATCTTATATTAGAGTTGTTTTAAACCCCTCCACTATAATATCATAATTTATAGTGGTTAAAACATCACCATACTAATTTCTTATATTAGAGGGGGTCCAAATCCCCCTATAATGTTATTAAATTAGAGGGGATCAAAACCCCACTATATTAAAATATTAAGAAGTTTTTTCAAACAAAATGTTTTAATAGAAACATCAATATTATATATTTATATATATATAATTAAGACACAATGTAAAAATTTATTTAAATATGTTATGTGATAAAATTATAACAAATATGTATATGATTGTATTTATGGATTACTTTCTCCATGTAGCGATACAAATAATTTTTCATCACCGTATTTTATGGATGGGTATTATGATGGGTTTAATGTTTATATATGATACTTGGGGAATAATTATTCTTCTATAATGGTATAATCATTTCTATCTTTTTAACTTAAAATATGTCGGAAAGTGATAACTTCTCCTGTATGTATGTTTGGAATACAACATCTATGATGTAATGTCACTCATTTTTCATTTCTACTTTACATTGACGGTTATAAAGATATAACTTAATAATATATATGACTTTATATAATTTAATAAAAATTATATAACGGTTATTTACAATTTACCTTTCTTTCGGTCCATCCATTAATAAGTAAAAAAATGTTCATTTTTACTTATTACCTACCATCTTTAGTAATATTGTGTTAAATTTATAAATATCTAAATTTATAGATGAACATATATGTACATTTATATATATATATGATATTTATATTAATAGTTAAATATTATATATAATTAATCCATTATCAATGTACATGGATGAAAATTCCCACACTAAAACATACTTGAAAAATGAAGCATTTGTCACATGGAATAATGATTTGAGTAAATAATTGATAATAAAAAGGTGATAGAAGTTTATAAGTAAATTTTATATGTGTATATATATATAGTATTATTGTATAATATTTCCTATGAATATATTCTTAAGAAATATATATATATATAGTATTATTGTATAATATTTCCTAAAAATATACTTTTTCCCTTTTATTTTATCACATTATGTAAATAAGAAATGGAAAGAACATTTTTAAGGAAAATCGACATTATTTAATTGTTTGGTTAAATAAACATTTTCTTACATTTCAATTTTTTCTAAAAACATTATCAAGAATGAGTGTAATTTTAAAATTTGACTTTTTAAAATTTGTTTATACATTTTATTTTTTATTTACAAAGTTATTTAAAATTATTCATTATACCATTCTCAAATTGAGGTAGTTTTGACTATGACATAAGTGTTAAAAATGTTTTCTTTTAACATATATTGAATGAATGGAATTTTGTGATACTATGAAGAAAAAATGATTATCATATTACATGTTAAATATTGAAGGTTATATTCATTGAAAAATATTCCTTCATATTTGAAAAAAATCATTATATAAGTTATATAAAAGATAAAATGTTATTTTCACCAGGACAAATTTCAGTGATTCCATTAATTAATTGATCATCTATGATGAGATCATTTAAAAATATTAATGTTTTAATACGATTATAATTCATATATACCACGATTTTTAATTATTTAGATGGTTTGTTATTAGGATAAAATTATTATTATGAATATTGTAACTTTTCCTTGGGTTATGCAGCGATGGATTGATGAAATTTTATTGAAAATCATTTCCTTTCCACATGTTATGACATTATGAAATTATTATGAAACCTATTTCTTATCATGGGTTTCGATATGATGAATTTATTATGACTATGTGGAACACAAATGTATAGATTTCATAATTATATAGTTGTTCCGAAAATTATATATCCCACTAAGGCATTGGTTAAAGATGGATGTTTCATGACCTAAACAAGATTGGAATGGGTAATGAATCCAGTTCAGTAAGGGAATATATCCACTATGATAATATTAGGAGTGAACCTTCATAAATACAATGGTCTTGGGAGTGAACCCAATGCACTATTATAGTCTTATAAATGGTCCTTGACTTCTAATAAAATGATTTTATATGATTATGATTATACCCCAAATGTAACACCCCGAGATTTTATGAGAAATATTCATTTTAATTTTTTTTAAGTCTTGTGTTGTACGCTACCCCAAGATTATCTTTCTCTATACACAACACCGTATTATCTTGTGGTATACACAAACACTATTCTGGTCTTGTGTTGCACGAAAGAGCGACCTTCCTCAATAGAATGTGTTGTACGCAATACCGAGTTTCACTAAACAACGATATATTGTTCTTATGAACTAGCCGTAATGAATAGTATTAACCTCTTTTTTATTTTATAAAATTATCATTCATATTACACATATTCCAAAACATTCTATGATAACAAAACAATTTGTTCGGGTGAAATAAGTATTTTTAAAAAAATTCAGTTTTGTCGCTTTTTGATGGTGCACCCACTTTAAATCTAGTTTTTGACACGTTTATGAGATCAATTTGAAAAATTAAAGTTATTCATTGCAATATTTATATAGAAATTTACTTTGGTTAATTTTTTTAATATTTTTATGTTAACTTTCATATTATGATTAATAGTAAAAATACACTAAATTTTAATTAAAATATTTTTTTCATCAAGATAATTTTTATGGTTAAATTATAATATTGAATGGTTTAAAGTATAAATAGAATATATTTTTACCATTTAATATAATATAAGTCACTATCATTAATTTTACGTTGAATTCATAGGTAAAAACATTTCAATCTTTTGCAATGTTTTAACTTTTAAAACCCGTTTTCTCAACAGTGGGATTAATTTTAAATTAAATACTGCAATATATGTGTTTTAAATTTGAAAAAATGGATTCCATATTTGAATCAGTAGTTCTAAATTTTGATAATAAGATACTTTTTTTTAAATATTATGAATAGTAAATACGATAAATTTTATTTACTACGGTTAAAGGTAAATTGGGTAATTAATGGTAAAAATAAGATTATAAAATTAGGCTAACACATGAAAAAATTTTATTGGATGAATAAAAGTTGACACATATCACCTAAGGGTCGGAATAGATTCATTTAATGTACTTTTGACCATGAAAAGGACATAATTATTATTAAAACCATAGAAAGTGACAACATGTCACACTCTTATATCTTAAAGTGTAATAATTTTAATTTAGTGATAAACTTCATCAAACCTAAAAAATAAATAATCACCAGAAATATAATAAAATTATTGTCATAATTTGAATTTATATATAATTTTTAGAGATTAAATAATTATCATTAATGGTGATATAATAGTGAAGTAGAAATTATTTTATTGATTGAAATATAAAATAAATGGTTTCAAAATTTTTAAACAAAATACTATATAAACTATTTAATTTTCTATAAGAATTTTATATAGAAATATTACATGTTATTAATATGTTTAATATTTTTTTTGAATATATCCTTTGTGTGGAGTTTATTTAAATTCAAATAAATTAATAGTATCAAAAACGACACTACTGTTATTGTATAAAAATAACATATTATTAAATAGTTTAAAAATCACAAAAATATTTAAAAATTATAAACTAAAATTTATATGGTCTAAAATATCATAATGTATCCAATTATAGACAATTCACAATACATAAGTAATTATTTATAATAATTTAAAATTTAGAATATTATTTTCAGAAATAAAATTAAACAGATTAAATAAGGATACATCAAGTTGATAAGGTTTAAAATAAACTCCCAACATGTCTAAATTTTATTGGTTGATGATATTAAACCCCTATATCATCTCATATTAGAATTTGAGTCATTTTTGTGGTTTTTGAGTGGGTTTTGAGTTTATTGTAAATTAATATTTTAGAGGTTTCCAAAAGTAACCCTCTCTTCTCTTATAAAAGGGCACCTCCTCCCTCTCCACATGACAATATTTTGGGCCTTCAAGCATAGAAAAACCCTTAACATTTTTTGTCTATACTTCCCTAGAAACATACTAGAGTTCCTTTTTTTCTTCAAAGACAAACATTAGTGCCCAAAGAAGAGGTTTAGAAGAGTCACGTCGAAGAAGAGGTAATATCCTTTACCGATTCTTTAAAATTTATTTCTTCTTCTACTTTATCTTCATTAGTTGTTTCATTATAAAATAATAACATAAGTATAAATATTATACTAATATGTTATTATAAATATGAAACAACCCTATTTCACCCTCTATCCATCCTACGAAAAACGGAATCACCACGCGTGCGTACGTATGAGTTACCGTCCCCACGCCGTGGTATAATCTTTTTTTCCACCACCACCTTACTTGGATAGGTATAATGGTGGAAATAATAACTATATATAATTATTATAACAGAATAAAAATTTTGAGATATTATATCAACCACTCCAATTCCATTCAATAATTATGGGAACGATATCATCGCTCGTGCGTACGTACAGTTTACCGTCACCACGATGTGATAATATTTATTCTCCATTTTAACAATTAAAAAATGATTATAAAGTATATATAACAATTAGTCATTAAATATATGACATAATAATTCTACTTTATTTATGTATATATATATGTGTCATTTACTTGCATTCAATTTAATAAGGAAACGAAAACAGCGTTCATGCGTACGTACGGCCTACCGTCTCCATGAACGGTGTATTTCATTCAATTTATCGATCTATTATATATATATTCTAAATATATATTATATATAAATAATAATTTATATTCTGGATTTAAGTAATCATATGAATAATTACAAGTCAAAACACGTACAATAAATGAAACAATTTAACCTAAAACGTTACTTTAACATGGAATTGACAAATGAAAGTGTAATATAAAGTCATAAGTGAATCGTATATGATATCATAAATATTATTATGGTTATTTTATAAGTTAATAATATGTTTAAACACACTATTCATAAGTCTCGTACACGTACACAAAATACTGGACATAAGGTAAGCGACAATTATTCCAATCCCATTTTTATCCGAGATTGATTATTCCTAAGTATTTACTGGGGTTATATTTATCATCCTTGTCCATGTTTTATAAAAATGTTTTCATAAAGAGTTTAATATTATTCCATGTATATTTATTGTCATTTTTCCCATTTTTGACTTTTACCATATTGAATGGAAGGAATCATTCTTTTGTTTACCATACCAGGTACTTTTTGACTATTCTGCCAAAAGTAGGAGGGGAATGTTTTTTTACTTATACAACGTGAACAAATTTTTACGGTTTAATAATTTCATATTTACATGAATATTATTCCAAATTATATCCTGATTATTTTCAATAAAATTATTTTCTTTTAAAATTGCATGACATTTGGAGAAAAGAAAATAATTTTGAAGAAGACAGGATATTTTCTTGAAGAATTATGTTTATGTGTTTATCAAAACTATATCCCATCTAAGATGAAAATATTTAGTATGTTTATGATTCAATTATAATGTATCTATTATTTACATGGTTTTATTTTTCTTATGATGAAATGATATCCATTTTTTTTATATGGATTATGTTATGAAGGGATGATGTTTAGTAAACCCATTTTATTCTTTGGGTAATGATGAATGATTTATGATTATTTTATGGAACACATAATAATGATTTTAATATGAGATGGGTGGGACATATATCTAACTCCAATCCATTGGGTAATGATTTATATCTCATGAGATAGACATGGATGGAATGAAAAGTAAATCTGGTTTAGTAATACAGGGCTGGAACGACAAGTAAACCTGGATCAGAAAAGGAATTTGTCCACTATGATGGTCATGGAAGAAATGACTTGGATACAATGGAAATAATATCACGTGCTTAATGGTTTGACACAATTACATGTTTTATTCCCATGATATTTTATTATGATTTATTTTCCTTTATGATCTATGCCTTACCTACTGCCAGGATTTATTTCACAAATCAAGATTTTGATGTTTAATCATTATATTCATGTTTCAAATTTCAAATGAATATGGTTTGTTTTATTTTCTCCATGATTACCCTTACCTACATTCGAGCTCACTCGTTATATGTTTTCATTCCCCTAGGATATAAACAATGGTTTTATGTGGGAAAGAATGGGGGAGATCTTTTTGAGATATGTTGAAGATCTTTCATCATGATTAGAAGATTATGTTCCATGTTTCCAAACACAGTAAACTATTATGATCCTTGGGTGTCTATTTTTTTATGTATTAAGTATTCCTCAAAAGTAATGTAATGTCCATGTACATCATGCTTTGGGTATCTACAGTTGGTATCAGAGGAAAGATTTAGTTAACCTTTGGAATCTAGGATGAAAAATCATTAGTGAGATCCCTAGAAATATTTCTAAGTAATTTCTAGTGATATCCCTATGGTTAAGTATAAGTAGATGATACAGTCCTAGAATATTGTTAACGATCATGAATAACCTTGGGTGAACCTAAGTTGTCATAGATTAAAGAAGGTGTCATAAGTTATACATCCTATAAGGGTCTTTTTATGATTATGTGGTTCCTCATTATTTTAACTATTTCTTAAATAATGGTTTCTGGTTTTAGATAATCGAGGGAACTAGAAAGAATTGAGTTGACATTGAATCTGATGGAAAGATTGGTGACTGTGAGCAGTGAAATTTCATATTTCCTAGAGAGAAATACAATGTGATTATGTCGAATTAGTCATCATGATATATGATTAACAAGGTGAACTTTAGTGGTATTCTTAAGTCATTAAATAAGAGGAATATGGACTTTTATGCATGTTCTCATAGAGTGGAACATAGAAGAAGGAAGATGAATCTTTTTTACATATCAACAAGAAGGGAAGTATAACCTTGAGGAATACATCAAATAGAGGGGATAATGTTATCTGTGTAGGGAAAAGGATCATAGAGTGACAGACTATTATGGAGTTCAATGTCTTATCTGTGGAGAACATGTGCATTACCCAAATCAATGCCCTGATCTAATAAGTTACATCTAAATCGAGGAAGGACTTATTCCATTCCAATCATTGATAAGGATGGATTGAAGGGATTATGTATTGGAATTAAAGAATTATGTTTTTGAAGTACTTTTATGGTATACTAAAATATCTATGTATTGGTTTATTGTCGTTTTCGATAATTATATGGTACTAGTATCCATGAAAAGTGATTGAAATATTTTTGGAAATAGGATGATATGTGGATAATGAATGGATAAGGTGAAAATAATATGTTTCATAGTATTAATGAGGTCATGACTTATATAAGGAAAAAGTGATATAATGGTTTGAGTATCTAGAATTTTTGGTAGTTTTGTATGTGGAAAGAGTTAACTTTTGACAGCATTCATGTTTTCACTAAGATTCTATAGAAAGACATGATTCAAGAAAATAATTTATTAAGGTATTAAAATGATTGAAATATAACCAAAAAGATATATCTTATGATATATGGGGGATAAAGGATGGAACTCACTTGTTTGGTAGATGACCTCTCTAGTAATCTTTTTCTTTATACTATGAGATTTGACAGAAGTATTTTGGATAAGCCTAATTATTGGAATGGATTAAGTTAGACATAAGATAGCAGTGTTTAAGGCTAGAACTTTTTGATATTATTTCTGAAATGTGATAACAGTGTAGTTTTAGAAAAAGGACAACCATAGGATGAGCGACAACTCGTCGCGTTGGACAAGGATGTGGGATTCAAACCCACAACTGATGTGCGAGAGGACTTTACTACCTACCACCGGCCTACATGAAGTCCTTGGTTAGTAGAAATTTGTTTTATTTTATTAAGTAGTGTGATATATGAAGTATAATTCATTTTTTGGAACCATATACGATTAATATTACCATATATGGACTTATCTATATTTGATAAATTTTGATAACCTTTTGTTTGAGACAGATGGAATGACCCATCATACCGTCACATGATTTGTTAACACTTCACGAATGAAAAATTCAACATCATTTATATAATACATGATGTGGAAATTGTTCAAGGAACAACCAATGGTGAGATTGTACCAAAATCAAGTAAATATTTCTTCTCATTCAAAATTTTCAAATTTATGGAAAGGATCTTCAAAAATAAAAATGTTTTCCTAGTAACCTCATATCCGAAGAATCAGATGGTACCTTAGATCATCACAAATTTATTGATTTGTGATTGTTTAATTATTCATAGACATGTTCTCTACCACTCTCCATCAGAATTGATGGTTAGATTTCTCTTATATATCCATATGTTCACCTATATTCTATAATGTGGAATCCAAGTGAAGAGTTACATTTGGTATCCCTTATGTTTCTAAAGTTCCATTTAAAAATAAAGTTTTAGTATTCCTTTTTACAATGTGGTTTTCTATGAAAGAAACTTCCAAGTAGTAAACTATTTATAACCCTGATGAATTTTGAGAGAAAAATTCATTTTAAAGGAGTTAAAATTTAACACCCCGAGATTTTTTGAGAAATATTATTTTTTATTTCATTGATGTCTTGTGTTATATTCTACATGATGATTATCTTGCGCTATAAGCAACACCGTACTAGCTTGTAGTATACAAAAACACTATTCTTGGCTTCTGTTGCATTCAGGAGCGACCTTCCTCAATAGCATGTGTTGTACGCAATACCGAGTTTTACTAAACACAAATATATTATTCTTATGAACTAGTAGTTATGAATAGTATTAAGAACATTTTTAATTTTATAACAATATAATTCACCTTACACATATTCCACATTATGGTATGAGAAGAAAATAATTTTTTTGGGTAATATAAGTATTTTTTCAAAAAATGTAGTTTTGCGCCCTTTTGTTAGCGCACCCACGATAAATCAAGTTTTTGACACATTTATGAGCTCTATTTGACAAAATAAAGTTATTAATTGCTATATGTATATAAAAATTTACATTGGGTAATTTTTTAATATTTTATGTTAACTTTCATATTTTGATGGATAGTAAATATACGCTAAATTTTAATTAAAAACAAATTTTTTCATCAAGATAATTTATATGGATAAATTATAATATTGAATGGTTTAGATTATAAATATAATATATTTTTAACATTTAATATAATTTAATTCATTATCATTATTTTTACATTGAATTCATAGGTAAAAAAATTTCAATCTTTTGCAATGTTTTAACTTTTAAAACCCATTTTTTCAACAGTGGTATTAATTTTAAATTAAATACTGCAAAATATTTATTTCTAATTTGGAAAAATCTGTTCCATATTTTTAATAATTAGGTCTAAATTATGTTCATATGATAATTTTTATTTTTAGACATTATGAATAGTAAATACGGTAAATTTTATTTACTACAGTTAAAGGTAAATCAGGTAATTAAGGGTAAAAATAAGATTATAAAATTACCCTAACAACTGGAAAAATTCTATTAGATGAATAAAAGTTGGAAAATATTACCTAAGTGTCAGAATAGATTAATTTCATGGAATTTTGACTATGAAAAGGATGTAATTATTATTAAAACCAAAGAAAGGGACAACGTGTCACTCTCTTATATCTTATAACTATAATAATATTAATTTAGTTATAAACATCATAAAACATAGAACATAAATATTACCTAGAAATATAATAAAATTATACACATCATGTGATTATATTTTGAAATTTTAAGGATTAAATAATTATCATTAATGGTTAACCAATAGTGTTGTAGAAATTATTTTATTGTTTGAAATATAAAATAAATGGTTTTAAAATATTAAAATAAAAACTATATGAACTATTTAATATTTCCTACAACTTTTCTAGAAATATATGAAATTTTATGAATCTATGAAATATTTTGGTTTGAATATATCCTCTATGTGGATTTTATTTAAATTCAAATAAATGAATAGTGTCAAAATTGACACAATTGTTATTTTATAAACATAACATATTATTAAATTGTATAAAAATCACAAAAATATTTAAAAATTATAAATTTGAATTTATATGGTATAAAATTTAATAAATTATCCAATTATGGACAATTCACAACACATGAGTAATTATTTATATCAATTAAAAATTTAGAATATTATTTCCACAAATAAAATAAAATATATTAAATAAAGAAAAATCAAGTTGATAAGGTTTAAAATAAACTCCCAAAATGTCTAAATTTTATTGGATGATTATATTACAACCCTATGGCATATGATATTATATTTTGAGTGATTTGGGAGGTTGTTAGGTGGGGTTTGTGTTTATTGTAAATTAATATTTTGGAGGTTACCAAAAGTGCCCCTCTCCTCTCTTATAAAAGGGAAACTCCTCTATCTCCTATTCAAAACATTTTGAGCCTTAAATCTCGGCCAAAACCTATACCTTTCTCTTCTCCACTTTCCTATAAACATACTAGAGGCCCTGGTTTTCTTCAAATACCATATTTAGTTCCCTAAGAGGAGGTTTAGAAGAGGCACGTCGAAGAAGAGGTAATATCCTTTACTGATTCTTTCAAAAAAAAAAATCTTATACTTATTCATCTTTAGTTGTTTCATTATAAAGTAAAAATATAAGAATAAATAATATAATGATATGTTATTATAAATATGAAACAACCCTATTTCTCCTTCTATCCATCCTATAAAAACTGAAATCACCGCGTGTTCATACGTACGACTTACCGTCACTACGCCGCGGTGTAATATGTTTTTCCACCACCACCTTACTTGGATGGGTATAATGGTGTAAATAATTTCTATATATGATTATTATAACATAATAAAAAATCTTTGATATTATATCATCCACCCCAATTCCATTCAATAATTTTGGGAACGATATCATCGCTCGTGCATCAGTAAGGATTATCGTCTCCATGATGCGTTGAGATTCATTCTCCATTTTAACCATTCAAGAATGATTATAAATTATATATAATAAGTAATCATGAAATATATTACATACTAATGCTGGTGGATTTATGTATATGTATATTTCCTTTACTTCCATTCAATTTAATAAGGAAACAAAAACAGCATTCATGCGTACGTATGGCCTACTGTCTTCATGAATGGTGTATTTAATTCCATTTATCAATATATTATATATGTATTATAAATATATATTATATATAAGTCATGTTTTACATTCTAGAATTATTTAATCATGATATAAGTTGTCATATAAATAATTACAAGTGAAAACAAGTACGATAAATGAAACGATTTTACCCAAAACAATGCTTTAACATGGAATTGACAAATGAAAGGGTAATATAAAGTCGTAAGTGAATAATATATGAAATCATAAATATTATTATGGTTCTTCTATCAGTTAATAATATGTTTAGACCCACTATACATATTTATCGGACACATACCAAAAAAAACTGGACATAAGGTAAGGGATAATTAATCTAATCTCGTTCTTATATGAGATTACTTATGTGTATGTATTTACTAGGGTTAAATTTATCATCCATGTCCATGTTTTCATAAACTTTTTACTATTATTACATGTATGTTTAATTCCATTTTTACCCTTTTTTACTTTTACAACATTTTATGCAAGGAATCGTTCTTTTGTTTACCATACAATGTACTTTTTGACTTTTCTGGAAAAAGTATGAAGAGAATGTTTTTCTAACTTATACAAAGTGTAACGATTTTTTTGGTTTCATAATTCCTTATTTACATGAATATTATTCCAAAAGATTTCATGATTATTTTCAACAAAATTATTTTGATTTTAAAATTGTTCTACATTTGGAGAAATGAAAATGATTTTGAAGAAGAAAGGATATTTTCCTCAAGAATTCAGTTCAAGTGTTTTATCAAAACTATTTTACATATAAGATGAAATTATTTAGTATGTTTACATTTCAAGTATAATTCCTCTATTATTTACATGGTTTTATTTTTCTTATAATGAAATTATAACCATTAGTTTTATATGGATTATGTTATGAAGGGATGATGTTTATAAAACCCAATTTACTAATTGGGTTATGATGAATGATTTATGATTGTTTTCTAGAACACATAAGAATGATTTAAATATGAGATGGGTGGGACCTATATCTCTCTCCAATGAAGTGGGTGGAGATTTATATCTCATGATATAGACATGTCTGGAAAGACAAGTAAATCTGGTTCACTAATATAGGGCTAGAACGAAAAGTAAACTTAGTTCTGTAATAGACTTTGTCCAGTATGATGGTCTTGGCAGCAATGCCTTGGCTACAATGGAAATAATATCATGTGGTTTATGGTTTTCCATCATTATACATTTTATTCCCATGCTATATTATCATGATTGATGTTCCTTTATGATCTATTCTTTATGTACTACTAGGATTTATTTCACTACTCCAGATTATGATGTTTAAATATTATGTTCATGTTTTTATGTTCAAATGTATATGGTTTGTTTTATTTTCTCCATGATTACCATTACTGAGCATTTGATCTCACTCTTTATATTTTTTCTTTTCCCCAGTATATATAGAAAGGTTTTAGCTAATAAAAAAAGGGTAATATCTTTATGGGAGAGGTCGAATATCTTTCACCATGACTAGAAGATTATGTTTCAAGTTTCCAAAGACACTAAACTATTATGGTACTTCGGTGTCTATTATTATTATGAATTAAGTATTCGGAAAAAGTAATTTAATGTCTATGTACATAAAGCTTTGGGTCTCTAAACCAATCATATGTATTGAAAAAATCATATACTCCCATAGATCATGTTACATGATTCCTATATGATTCCTTCATTAAAAACTACCATTCATTATTCCATGACTCAAGAATATGTTCAATGGTATATAGAATATTATTTTAAAATTTTGTTATTATGTACTCATACCATTATTCTCATGTTATGTTTATATAATCATTGATATCTACATGGTTTAAATATACTGAGAATCTAAGATCAACCATTATAACATTTTTTCCACTGGATATAAAGAAAATTATAAGTATGACATTAAGATGAAGGTTTCTGGTTATTAAGAACTGATTATGATTTAATGAAGTTGTTAACAACAATGAACCATTGACAGAACAAACACCCCTCCTTTAACATGTTCATTGGGTCATTACCCAATAGGAATCATAAGTTTCCCCATAAGAAAATGGTCCCCTCCCTAGTGCCCACCCACGTTCCCTAATGGGTCTTTTGATTAATGAATTTCCCTAAATCTAAACACAAGTTCTTTCTAGTTCACTTTTTTTATCTTTCAAACACACCTTATGAAACATTAACTGAGGTCACCTATATTATTAACTACACCATGACATGCACACTTAACTATATATTCAGAATTATATAGGCTCCGGAAAAGATATTTTCTCCTTTTTGACATGAGACATATCATTTTTTGTTTTAAAACTTTAACATTCTAGGTTTTTACAAAGTTCACATATAATCTTTTTTTATGTATCCATGTTTTTATATATACTATTACTACATAAATATGGAGTGTAGTACAATATTATTTATTTAATAATCACCTAATAATAGATATTATCTATGCATAAAATATTTTTGTCATTATATATGGTATTATATAAAGTTTTAAGCACATTAAGAATGTTGGATGAGAAATCATCAGTGATATCCATGAGGATAAGTCTAAGTACACGATAACGACCAAATATTATGGTAATGATCATTCATGTACTTGGATAAACAAATTATGTCTTAGAATTAAAATAATATGTCTAGATTTAGAAATAAAATAAATTATTTTTCAGGATTATTTGGCTTCCATGAATGATTATTGTATATCACGATATGATTTTTGGTCTTAGTAAATTGATATAATATGAAGGAATCATGATAATGTTGAATATGATGGAATGTGTAATGATTGTCCTCCTGAGAAAATTATTGTTATGAGAGAAAGAACAAAAAACCTTATTGTAACGCTAATGCATCTTTATCAAGGTAAAAAAAATTTGAACATCCAAATGTGAAAAGAAATGAACAATATTTTATTGAGTCTTTCATAAGGAAATGTACAACATAATTTAGTGGCCCTGTTGATCCACTAGTTATTGAGTAATCGATTAGTTCCATTTAGAAGATATTTTCTATTATCAAGTGTTAGGATAATCAAAATTTCATTTTTGTTGTTTATCATTTGAATTGTGATGTAGATCAATTGAATAATATTATCAAGAATATTAGGAAACCTAAATATTTTGAATCCCTGAAGTGGGATGTGTATAAGAAATTATATTCTCAGTTTTTACATCCATCATATTCTATATAATAAATTATAGAATAACATTTTTGTTATGAATAATTTGGATGACGAATACATTAGAAAATAGTGGAAAAATCTTAGAGGGATAAAAGGTATGATTCTGGTATTATCATTGAACTAAAATGTAATATTTATCAATTATTCAGTGCCTTAAGACTAAGTACCTAATGTGATACATATATAAGAGGGTTCAATAGTTATAAATAAATAGTTCAATATGTTATCATGGTAGAGATATATAAAATATACATCCATAAATATCATAATTTTGATATGAAAAGAAATATGTAATTCAAGGGGAATTATAAAAACAAGGAGAATAAAAGATAATATATCAATTACAGTAGATTTTTCATATGAAACATGTAGGAAAATGGATTATGGGGAAAAGTGAATATTTTATGAGTGAAACGTTTTCTCATTAAGAAATTTAATTCTAAAATTATGGGGAGAATAATTCATTTAATGAGTGACAAAAATAACCCTATAATACACCACCCATGCGGTAGTGTTCCATATGATTAGAGTATGAGAATTATGTTGAATTGTTCTCAAATATGAAGGTTAATAAAGATGGTAAATATCTATAACCTCTTAATTTCAGAGACAAAGTAAAATATCATGGGATAACTAATGCTAATGTGGATAATTAATTTGTTAAAGGAGAATATATCAACCACTCTTAAGCTACAAATGTATTATTTGATTCTAGGTATAATAAAAAATTTATATATGAAATTTTTTTATTTGGTTATCATAGTAACACCTTGATGATTAGATGATGAATTAGTAGTGAAATAAACAAATGTAAAATTAAACACATATCAAGTCAATTATTTTTCTCAGATTTATGTTTGTGTTAATGAGATTCCTATAAATCTTCTTCTTATCCCTTTGTTTGAATTTTACGTTAACTATGTAATATATTGTATTTATTTACGTACATCCCACAAAAAAGTTCATAGAGGATAATTCACATTTGATATTTCAAAAACATATGATATTTTACTCTAGGAATATAAAATATGAACATCTATTTTAAATTACATCACTTTTATGGGTCTTTATTCCTATTAAAAAGGGTTGTTGATATGAGATTATTTGGGATAATCTACATAAATTATATAACTATTATGTAAGAGTTTTTTATGTCACTCTAGAAGAGTTTATTATTCTTCCTTTGAATCTTGATGTTCAATTGTCAATATAAATCATACATGGTGCTACAAATAAATTAAAAAATCCATATAGAATGAGATTGATTTAGTTGAAATAATTGGTAAAGAAACTCTAGGATAGTCTTGAAAAGTGATTTATTTTGAAAATTATGTCATTGTGGGTATCATATAATCATTATATAATGAAGAAATATGATCAATGTGACTCTGTATTTATTTTCTAGAGCTTAACAAGATCATAATGAATAATAGGTATCTTATACCTTATATTTATGAATTTCAAGATCAAATTCATGAAGCTAAATATTTTAAATAATGGATCATCATTATGGATATCCTCAATTGAGGGTCAATAAGGAGAATATACCCAATAAATTATTTCATACATGGTATAGAAAATGTGAATATATGATGATATTATATTTTCTTACAATTTACCCTTCTATATTCCAAGATTCAATGGATAAAATCAATAAAGATTACCTTAATCTGTTAGTGATTTACATTATAGAAGATTATTCTTATAAATTTTATAATATTGGAATAACATGAATATCACTCGAGGATTGCACTTAAGTACCCATGGAAGGATAAAATATTCGAATAAATTATGAATTGTAAATTTTGGAAATAAAACGTTTCACTGTTTGGTTCAATATTCTCATTCAAGGTTATATCATTGGATCCATCGGTGAAGGATGTTGTTAAATGTTAGAATATACTATCAACTATAAGTGAGATCTGATGCTCTATTGGTTTGAATTGATATTTTAATCACTTTATGGAGATTTATTTCTGACTATATAATCTATGCAATATGTTAACTTGAATGAGATCCATGTTCCATTGTACAAATGACATGGCTAAATATTTCATGGTACTATAGAAAATAATAGTAATTTTAATTATACATTCACTACCCAACGGTGGAGAAGGGGTTTTGATCTAGAGTGATTCATCAAATAAGAGAGAGGGATGTGTTCTCAAAAAGAATTATTTTTTATAGATTATTCCTCATTAAAATTGAAGGTTCATGAGAAAAATTACAAACTCATGACATGGAGTTAGAAATTTTAATATTATAATTTAACATATGGACGAATTACCATTATAAAGAATGGTTATATATATATATGTTTGATCATAAATGGTTAATTTATATATTCACACAAAATAGTTCAATGTGCACCAGTGAAGATGTTTGGATTTGATTAATAAGTTTTACTACTCAATACATTACTACCCATGGAAAGTGAACAAAATGGATGATTTATCGAGTATAATGGATTAATCTATCATATACATGAAGAATATCTAAAAATATCAAATATTTATTAATATTAAAAGGATGGATATATAGTCATGAAGGAATGACTGATATCTTATTTTTACTAAAAAAACTTTTAACCATATATTAGTGTGAGTATTAAGGATGCATCGAATGAAGATTTGGAACTATTGGAGAGGGTCCAATAAGATCATAATTTCAACCAAAATTTTGATGGAATTATAATGATTAATAACCATATATGTCTTCCACACATATCATAATTTATGAATGGGATATTGGATGTGTCTCATTGTTCACAATTCACTTTTCATCCATGATGTATGATGATTTATAGAGATATGAAAGAGTATTTATTATGGGATGACATTAAAAGAGATATTGAAGAATATGAATCATATTTTTTTTATGTCATCATGTTAAGGGTAAAATATAGATATCTAAGGTAGTGTTATAACCATTACCCATACCAGAATGTAAATGGAAAATATAACCATGGATTTGGTCATTGAACTCCCGAAAACATTTAATGTCCGTAATGATATTTGGGATGTAGTCAACCAAATTATGAATTATATAAACTAAATTAAACTAAGATAATATTTATTTTTTGACCATATTTCCATGCATTTTATTATGGAATTGTTAATAAATCTTGTATAACCATATTCTATTGTATCAAATAGATATCTGAGGTTTACCATGATGTTCTAGAAAATTATTTAACAATCACTTGATTCATATTTTAATTTCATTACAGCTTATCATCCTTAGATAATTATTCAATTTGATAGAACCATTAAAACCCTATAAGATAATATATGATATTTCTCTATTCATTTTAATGTTTATTTATATCTATAACTTCCACTATTCGATATTTATTATAATAATAGAATTTAACCGAGCATTCAGATAGCTCATTATGTTTTAATCTATATAAATGATAGTTAAAATCCAATGTTTTTGGATATATTTAGAGAAGGAAATACATTAATACTTTTTTATGGAAGGAAATATCATACAAAGATTGATCCATTCAACAGAAAATTTAGGCTTCTTAGAGCTTTCAGAAATGTTATTATGATAATCATTAGCGAGATTCGATGTCGGATGTTAGTGAGAAGGGGTTTTTGTAAATTTCCCTATAAAATAAGGTTATGAAATTTTGAATGAAATTAAAATTGATCCTTTGATATATTATCTCCTTTCAACTTCTTGATCGAGTATGGTTGGTAGCTTATCACATAACACTAACCCCAAACCACTCTATAGTTCATGATGTTGTCCATGTATCACCCGTGAAAATGTAAAAACCAGATACATCACTTGTACTAAATTTAGAGGTTGTACAAAAATAATATATTATTCACTATTATGGAAAAAAAGAACAAATATTTTATGATAGAGATAATCTTTTTCCAAACAGGACTACCCATGTGGTTAATGTTGTCTAGAGAAGTTTGAAAATCAAAGAATAATTTTGGGAACATGAGGATGTAATAAAACAAAAATATACTCATTTTTTTATCATAGATATAGAATATTTAGGTTAAAATTCATTTTAAGGGGTGAAAATGTAAATCCCCAACATTTAAAAATATTTTCCTCTTAAGATAAATTTTATTTCTGTGATAGTTTTCATTACACACAATAATGAGATTATAAGAACTGAAATATATTCATAAAAAACACTATATAATGTGATTTTTATTGCCTAATCATTGTTTTGGTTTGTATGAATATGAGTTAATAAATTTTCAAAAATATAAATGGTCTAAATATGAATAAAAGTATTTCATTGTTCATCAATTATTTGGAAATTTAATGAAAAATCCTTCGAAAATTAAAGACATGTTGACATAAAACTGTTTTTATATGTGCAATGTGTTTTAATATTAATAACATAAATTAAAAACTATTGGTAAATTATTATAATGAAATTAATATATTTTATATACAAATAGATGTTTTAGAATTCTTCTAATGGGTTTATTAGAAATATATAATAATAAATACATTTTTTATAAAAATTGTACTTACAAAAAACCATTTTCATCACGTTTTCTGAAATGTTTTTGAAATGTTTTTTGTAACATAATGAACTTGAATACTGAAAACATTAATCTATATTTGGATTTTTTTGGAACATTTTTTAATAGGTCCCTTTTATTGTTTTTCAATATGAATAGTATCCATGATAATGTTCTGTCCCCCTATTATGGTTAAAATAGCTAAGATATGGTTAAACCCATGGGATAAGGTATTAGAATTAACTAAAATATTCCATTATCCTATTGTATGGTTTTATTTCCTCAATTTCCATCCATGAATTGAATATATGTTGAAATTTTTCCATATTTATTTGTTTATAACTTCCATATTTATTTTAGAAACCATTAAATACATATTGTCACTCTCTTGACATTAATATCAATAAACTGTTTCCACATAGATAAAAGGAAAATAATTTCAGATCTAAATGTCTATTTGAGAGATATCCAAATATCTGTGATGATATAAATTTATATATATATTTTTTAATTTTAATAGCTACCTTTAATCCTTACACAACATCGAAATAGTATTTATTCATGTAATATAAAATTAATATAAATGATTTCAAAATAAATTAAATATAATTCTATTTAAGTTTCTTATTTTTTCCATTTTTTTGAAATATATGACATATTAAGGATGTTAGAATTTATTATAATCCAATATCTTTTTTGGAATCTGTAATGTTCAATTAATTAAATGTTATCAAAATTGAAATTAATGATATTTTATAAAAACTAATATTTTATTAAATTATATAATGTATATTAAAATATTATATTTCACCAAGTTAATATATCTTTGTTTAAAATATCAACCATTTTCGATTTATGAGTCACTTTTTACATTAATGATATCATTCATAACCCTTTTATATTGAAATATTTGTTACAACATTTAATGCCATAATTGGTTAATAAAAGTGTTAATAAATGTCATATGAATTAAAATGACAAAAAAAACTTTATATGTTTCATTTTATAGTATTATTTAGACCCTATAATATTTTTAATCAAATCTATCACTATATTTGATGAATGTTTCTAGATAAATTCTTTATTATATTTAAATTATTAAAGAAATTATATATGTTTCCTCTCTCCCCTCAAAAAATTAAACATATCCATTATCTTATTTACAAAAAATTTCACTTTATATATCTATTAGAACCTTAAATATATCCTTATAAACTAACCTATAAAAATTATAGAGGATTACTTATAAAAAATGTCCTAGGGTCCTTAAATTTATATCTAAAAGAGTTTGTTCAAAAAATTTGCACTTTCCTTAATGGGTCACTTTTTTTACATATTATTTCCCCTTCTATGAATATATTATTTGTATCATATGATAATAAATTATGTATCATAAATATATTGAACTATTTTTTTTTATTTTGAAACCATCATTATCCCCACTCTTCTACATCAAATGGGATGTTGGAATATCACCAGTGCATAAGTATGACTTACCGTCCTCACATAGTGATACAAATAATTTTCTCTCTCCAGGTTTTATGGATGGGTGTTTGTTTCGTAGTTCTTTGAAACATGTGTTCTAGTTTTAAGAATCACTATTTATAGGTAGTTTCCTTTGGATTTATTTATGGAACAGGAAACTCCCAACAGTTAGTTATCCAAAGGGGACTTGCATTCCAAAGGAAACGCTTCGTAATGATTTATCATTATGAAACTTAAGAACGTGCATTGGTCGAAGGATGGGAGGTCGGACTCATCACACCATTTTGGGGGGAATTATTGTCTACTACCAGACTCTCTTTATAAATTTAAGATATTTTCATGAATCCTTATTAATTTACCATGTATATTATAAGTATCCCTTGGAATTTACCATCACTTATTAACATGTGAAAATTTTTAGAATCATTAGTATGCATTTGAGGTTCTTCATTAATGAAAATATCCATATGTATTTGTTGTTTTTCATCAATGGTATCCTCTAATATAATACTTAGATATTATTTTAATCATCATTGTGATGATACTAGTTTTTAAGCAACTCAGTGGGGTACTAAAATTTTTTCTTGTCATCTAGGTAGACGAAGTTTTGATTTGATTTGGGGATTGGGAACATAAGAGAGGCTACCAACGTATCCTCATGAAAGAAATCAGAACCCTCGTAGTTCAGTGCCACTGAATGGGACACATCATACATTTTAGGGTCATGTGATAAGGACCTATAAGCGGAAGGTGATTAGTTGAAACTTAGTGTGGGACTTATGCTAAAGCAGCCCGAAGAACATGGAAAGGATATGGATTTTTAAGTAGGATCAGACCCTATTGGGGATATGGCCCAAGGAGAACAGGGTTGATTTGATGTGTTTGTTTTTTACCTCAAGTAGGATTCCTACGTATTTCATATGGATGGGAATCAAAGCCCGCATAGTTCGTTAAATATCATTGGAGAGTATGGTCCATTGTGAGATATGATTTTGGCTAACTTTCTAAAAAGGATGCCATGGTGATTTGAGGACTATATTTGGGGCTTAATTCATAACGAGGATTACCAAATTTGGGGAATTAGGGTTGAATTCTTGAGTAGGATATCTAGTGAGCTCGGGCCCTGAAAGAGCTTCCTACGTATCCTGGTTTGAACAGGAATCAGAGTTCTCATAGTTCTTTCCAGTGAGTGTTTGTGCACATGTTGTAACCATCGCGTATCTCTAATCCCAAATGAGTCATGCTTTTTATGATAAACAAGAGGATGTGAATGATTCAACAATGACACTTCACACTTTTCCTCCTCAAATGATGGAAGAGGGCGCGTCAACCGTGGAAGAGGGCGAGGTGATGAACCTTCCCTCTATTCTATTTACATTCAACAAGGGTCTAATGTAAGGAGAAAGGGATGGAGGTGAGGGTATTATACCAAGATGGATGCCCTGAAATTGATCCTGGAAGGAATGGGAGACTTCTCATTTTCTTTTGCGGAATAGTATGTGTGAACTATACCTTCCCTACCAGAGTTATAAGGTTCCGAGTCACCTCTGTAAGAAAGGAGAGGCCAGGACCCAACCCTCCTCCGAACCGGGAACATCCCAACATTGTTCATGGGAGAAAGGTCCATGTGACTGCGGATATACAAACCCATAAAAATCCAATGAATCCTAGCCCTATTGTGAAACTAATGTTGGAAACCTATGAATTCAGATATACAAAACCAAAAAAAAGACACGTTGATGTTCCTTTCCCAAAAGTTTGATAAGTCTGGAGGTTTCAGTGGAGGATTCAACTTAGTCTCTTTCAGATAAGGGATCCAAGAAAGGAGATACCCTGCCCTAAATGGATTTTAAAATGGGTACATGAGTTGGTCTCATAGGTCCCTCATGCAGGTATACCACGAAGGTCCCTTGCGTAGGTATACTGCAAATTTATGGCGCGCAGGTATACCGTGCAGGTATGGCAGGTAGGTATACCGTGAAGGTATAAATGATGACTGAAGAATGTGAAGAATTTGAAAACATTCTTATCCCATATAATTATCACTTCTATCATGGTTTAGAGAGCTACCTGAGACAATTTGATGGATCTAGGAAAAAGTGGTGTGTAATGGGAGCTTTAGAGAGTCTTTCAATTTTTTTTCATCTTTAAAAGGGGAGCCCAAGGCCTCTATTTATAGGCATAGATGAGTCATTGCCGAAGTAATGTTTTCCATATAGGTACATCACGCAGCTCTTCCGCGAAGGTGCTCCACATAGGTGTATAAAACATCTTTGAGAATAGAGATATGTTGCGTAGGTCAGTTGTGTAGGTTGGATGCTTAGGTCGGCCACATAGGTCGGCAGCACAGATCTGTGAAGCTACTCAGTCACGAAGCTCATTGGGAGTATTTTTTAATTTCCTTTGTACTCTTTGAATCATGATTTGGGATTTGAAATATTCAGAGTTAATCTTCATAATCCTTTTGGTTACATTCTCAATTAGTTTCAACAAAATCCCCCCCTCATGATTGGATCTAAAATATCCAAATAGGGTCAATTCCTAAGGTGAAATGTTTGGGAAAAAAGATTATGGACGGATTGCTGAACAACACAGGTTTTCCACGTAGGTGCTTCACGGAGGTACAATGTGGAGTGGTTGCATGCCGTTCTAATTCGTAGGTCTTCTGTTACCTATAAATAGGTCTCAACCATAACGATTTCTTCACCTGTGATTTCTCAGAAAAAAATTATTTTTGAGGCTCTCATTGCGTAGCTCATTCACTCAACTTCATCTGATTGTGCTCTCGCATAATTTCTATGAAATTTCTTCATAGTAAAATTATTTCTAAGATGGAGCTATGCCAAAGAAATTCAACGATGGAGTTGAATTAGGATCCTTAAAGTAGGATCTACATGACAGACCTCATTGAAGGACCTACGTGATAGACCTCGTTGAAGGACCTACACAAAAAGTGTCCCTGGCCAATTTTTTTATTTCCTCTTTAAAATTATGACCTGAAATTTTGGTAATTTCATTGAAATAATTAATGACTAATTTGATTACCAATACTGAAGAAGCTAAGGCTCTCCAAAATGAAATGATGAAGATCGTCAGACCAGACTATTATGGCGTTATTGAATGTACTCTTTTGGGGTTGTGGAAAGGTTTAATTCTATACTAGCATGATTATCCACAAAGTCCTTACTTCCCTTGTACGTGCATAAGATTTTTCAAGACTCCCATGTTCCATATGTTAAGAAGTAACTTCCAAAGAATTGGTTCTATAAATACTCGAACTATAACTGCATGAATATTTGTGCAAGGGGGGTTCCAAATCAAGAGGGAACATACCCTATTAGTTTCATTCTTCATCATAGTTTTTTCACTCCTGAATTGATGGATCATTTTGTAGTACCATGACAACATAGTTATGATTCCACTTTTTGGGCCTCACAAATAGATCACTATATTGGTTGGAAACAAGATTGGGACCTTCATTCTGGAGGAGGTGTAATACCCGAGTGGATGTGGGTAATCTAGGTATGACAGAATTGTGCATAATTCAGAAAAGAGTTATCAGATTTTCATATCTACAAAGCTATCTGGATGGGGAAAACTAATGTTTATATAAAAAAATAATTTTTTTCCTGAATTACTGAGCCGATAGGGTCTATAAATAAATTCCTTTCTTTTGATGCACAGTGAAGTTGGTATTAATCTCTGGGATGTCTACCAAATAGCTGGAATTCCCATTCTTTGGTAAATGTATAATGAATTCATCTTGCCTTATCTGACAAGGGGTGATGTTACTAGAACACTGTTTTTGGCCCATGAATTGTTAAAGATAGAGAAGAATTTACCCAGGAACAAGAAATATATCCATTTTATAGTGTGCATGGAATACTTTTTAGAACCAACAATAGAGGAAGCTATAACTTGCGGATGTCCTATTGTTTTTACTTATGTAGATAACTGAGGATGTTCAGACACATACTGTCCTACACTGGAAAGAGGAGATTATATGTACTGTGGCTATAAAGTCAAACCTGATATAAATGAAAAATAATGCTTAGCTACCTTCCTTTCTATATGGCTAAGTGTTTATATCCTACCAGTCCATGAATCCAGAGGTGGTGTAAGATCAGGGGCTTTTATCATTGCAACTAAATTGGTAGAAGGGAAGTATATTAAGCTATAAACCCCTATATTAGTAAGTATTTACTATCTCCTACTGCATTTATTCAATTGGAATTCTCCAATTATAATTGAAGGTACATTCTAAGTATTGTGGGGCTGAATTACAAAACATTCTTCTACATACTCAGTGTTTAATTTTGTCAGAGTTCCCAATGGTCGATTCAGTCCATTTTTACAGAAAGTTTCTGGTATTCAGCCTCTGGACATAAAACATGATGTGGTGCTAAAGGTATTGACTGTCTCAAGAGAATTCAACTTCTTTCCTTTTGGTAACCCACTAGTTGAAACATTTATTGATGATGGTAAATAAAAAAATTATGAGATGAGATATTATGTGATGGCATTAAGGGAAGGAGTATTATCAACCTGTATTGATGGTGAAATTATATGTGAGGCATATTTCCCTTATTGGTTAGCTCATCAGTTCAGATGCCTTCAATAATCAAAAAATTTTCCACCCACGTATCTCAGACATAAAAAAACACCCAATGGTAGTGCAAAAATTATGGATTCTAACATATTTATAGGTATAGAAATTGTAAATTACATTACCTCCATTAGATGAATTGATCAGATTGGAAGCTGGGTATGCCAAATATGGGGTTTCTTCAGATCATCAATGGGCTTTGATAGAAGTAATATATCAAGTGGCAGCTACAACAACTACTGCATGTTAAAATCTTGGTAAGAAGTCCATGTCCTAAAAAGATATAGAAGTTTCAGAGGCTTTAGAGCCCTTAAAATGTCTTTATTGAAGGTATAGTAGGAAGAACAAGGCTATAGAAGCAATACCCCCAAACCCAAGGTGCTCCAGTCGTCACCATCAAACAGATATTCCTATTCCATCTATTGAACTTTCTGAATAATGGAGGCCTGAAGATGTTCCCCAAGTAGAAGGTGTTGAATCTCCCCCACAGTCAACCATACCAAGATTTAATTATGTGCGAGCTTCATCCATTCATCATTGGGAGAGTGTAACCCGTAATCATAGGGACACATGGGAATTTGAATACCAGATATAGGTGACATCAAGGAACCTTCGATTTCAATTAGGATAATAACTTGGAAAAAGTACATAAATATATTGCAGAGATTGGTGTTTTTATATATGAATTGATGAAAAAATCTCAGCCTCTAAATGACCATCTCATATGATGGACTTAGGATTCCACAAAGGGCTAATTATTGACTCTGTAAAGGTGTGGAATATTTATGTAAATACTATGTATATATTTCCCTTTTTCTTTTTTGTCTCAACTCTACTATACCATTTAAAATCATTAATCTTGATGAAAATGTATTTTTGCCGCTTGAATGTAGAGATGTAAACTCTTGAAAAATTATGAAATAACCAAAGTATGGTCCGGTGGGATCCCTTATTGATGCAAAAAATGATCATCCCATGTCATCAGAACATTCTCTAGGAGAAAGAATCTAGACTGTGGTAAAATCGACAGATAATCCTCAACCATAACCTCAAATTTCCCCTCCTAAGAGGAGTGTTTCAATATCTACCCATTCTTTTGAACAACAATGAAAGAGAGAGATGAGATTGATCTGAAGTATTCACCATATGAGTAAGTATTTATACTGTACACAGGGAATGTAACTCGATCATTAAACCTTGGTAACAATGTATTATCCTCTTGTAAGGTCTATATCTATATCCTCTCTCAAGGGATTAAGACCTGATTATTCAAGACTAGAAAAATATGCCCCCAGGGGAAACCCAAGTTCATGCTGATGAATCTACAATTTAAATATAAAAATTTTCAAATGATTCAGCTATACCTACTCATCGATCTACTGAGAGAGAGGAAATCCATGGTAAGATTAAATACATTCCTCAGTTGATTTCATCAAAGGATCCTGAAATAATCAACACTGATATTCCTATTGCTTCAGAAGAAAGAAATAAAGATCTAGTTAAATCTAAGACAAATGCTTATGTTGGCCTAAACATGGAAGGAACATATGCCAACATACAATTTTAAGATCCAACGGGACAAAATGTCAGCATATCCAATTTGGGCATTAAAAAATGTTTGTTGGATACCTTTCTTGGTGAGGATGCTCTAATATTTTAGGCCATATACACTGAAATGATGGACATCTTTAATCCAAATATTGATATTCCAGGTTCCCTTAAGGAGTTTGGGGATTTTCATTAGTAATTTCAAGGGAGTTAGTCGATATTCTTGCATTTTCCATGCATAATATTTTCTTTGACTTAATTATTTACATCAAAGTTCACCTTTTGCAACTTTATCTACAATTTTTTTTCAATGTCTCTTTAAGAATAGGGTGGTCCACTTTATCCTTCTGTTGGGGCTGGAGAAATAACTAGAGATGATCCATCATAAAGAGATGTTCCAGAGCCTTCAAATGTCATAACTGAGAAAATTCAATGAAATGTCCCCTTCTCAAGAAACATCTTCTCAAAACATTGATGTTGAGAATATGGCGAATGAATCCAATAAAGTAGCTGAATTATTATTGGGTAAATATAATCAGCTGATGGAATTATATTTGTTTCCTCCTTTTGAATGTAATAGTGTCCTTGATTTATAATTTAGGTATATAAGTTCCTAGATTAGATGGTGAAGCTTCTACTATCCTAAGAGAAGTAGAAGAAGGCAGATCTTTAAGTGACATGTTTCCAGAGTATATTTTACCTCATGGTAGTAACTCAAATTCAGACTTAGAGGTGAAAGATTCTATCAGTATGGCACATAAGAAAACATGGTGGCATATTTGGATCATAATTTCTGAAAATCCTTTAGATGATTTGTTGTCCCATTTTTCAAAACATCCAACAATATTCTGTGTATTTGGATTTGATGGATTTAATTATCAGCCAGTCTATGATGCCATGAAAGAGACTATTCACTGATGGGAGCAGGAGTATAAGCTACAAAAATATTTTTAAGATGCTAAATGACGCATCAATATTGAGGGAATTCAAGATGCGGTAGTTGAGGTAGAGGAAAATCATAATAAGAAATCACTCGAGATTAGCCAATAAATAAAATAAACCACTAAGTAGTTGTTATATTTTCAACAGTAACTGGATGATGTTCATAACAAGCTTGAGTAGTTGAATCAGACATTAAGAGAAACCCAATTAGAGGGGATAACATCCATTTCAACTACTATGTAAGCACTTCATCAGGAAGAGGAGGTTGGAGTAGCTCAATTGTCTCAACTTTAACAAGTAGCTGATAGGGCTTATGAAGCTGTCCAACAAATGAAAAGTCATGTTGAGAGTTTATTCTAAAACATGACAGAGTGGCTCCATTTTCTGGATGGACCTCTATTTTCATATGAATGAATGAAATTCGGTTTTCAATCATATAAATCCTCTTTCCTATTTTCATGACTGCAATATGAAAATTAAATTATAATAATGATTGTTTTATGTTAACGAACCATTATTATTATAATAAGAATGAAGTGCTGAAAATATTATTATTAAGACGAGGGACCAAATGAGCATAATTTTTTATTTCTAGGGTTATATGGATAACTCCACAAATTTTTTATCTTTTTTCTTCTTTTTTATTGCTTAATATTATCTAAATCAAAAAAATATGTATGTCTAGTGATCTAGGTCTTGAATTTTGTTCAGAGTTCCCTTCATGGGTCCTCATTCTAATGTTCCCCAAGTCTTTTTTTATTGGATGTTTAGAGTCATGCATGTTGGACTATAAAGGGATAGTGTTTAAGGATGAATATATTTTATCATAAATTTTGAAATTAGATCCTAAACAGGACTCTATGGCTAGGAATTTCTATAATATTCTTTAAATATTTCCAAGGGGAATCTTGAACCATGATTTTTTTGGTCACCATGTTTTAAAACCCATGTCAACATAAGGGGTTTCTTTTCCAAGAATTAAATTACCATTATTTGGAAAACACGTTATTGGGGTTGGGATATGTTGGGCCAACGGGGGAATATAATGTATAACCAAATAGTGGCATCTTTGGACTGATAGTCCTATCATGTAGGAAATTTATTAAGGGAACGTGCTACATAGTTGGGAAAAATGATTTCTATGATGTTTAACATTTTGTTGCTGATAGATAAGAGAAAATGAGATTTGGCTAACTCAAGACCACAGTGAGTGGTTTTTCCATGGAAAGAAATGTATAGAATGAAAGGGCTATTTTAAACTGACAAAATTTAAGGATAGGAAAAAAATTCTACACAATTTTTTATATGAGTAATGGTTAAACATTTATCAGAAAAGGGGAGATTTATGATATCATAGTGTGTAGTTTTAAGTCATTTAGTGATGAAATTTGTATTGTAATGTTGTGAGACATACAGTGAGGAAATTTTATGGATTTAATATAAGGTATTTAGCTCTGACCAAAGGTATGAGAAAACTCTCCGAAAATCTTGATAATTTATTTGGAAACATTATACAATATTCAGGTATAGAAGGGAAAATGGTAAACTTGGATATAGGAATTTCTGGAACTGAGGAATAATATGGGAAAAGGGCTAAAAGAATTAGAGGAAGTATTTTCTAAGAAAGAAGATACCATTACTTGATAAACCTTTTATGGGGGCTGCATTATGCAGGGCTAATGGGGGAATATGATGCATTGCCAAATAGTTTGATCTTTTGACTGACATGCGTGTTATGTAGGAAACTTATTCAAGGCCGCCTAAGGGAATGTTCTACAAAGTTAGGAAAAAGATCTCTCATAAGTTTTACGTTCTGTTGATAAAATTAGATGAAAGTTTATAGAGATTCAGATTTTCCGAAGCATAGAGTTTGGTTTATGGGGAAAGGTACCTAAATATGGAAAGGGTATTTCTAATCAAGTTATCTAAAGAATCAGAAGAATAGTAATTTGACGAAGGTATGACCCAAACGTAATAGATACGATGTATATAGTTTTAGTCCATACAACTAGGACCCGAAATAGAAACAACATCTAACATGTGGCTAAGTGATTTCAAGGTTATTTCATAGTGCATCGAATAGACGGTGAAGAAAATTTGTAAACCATGGTCTTGAAGATTTTCATATTGCGAGAAAGATAATGGGACAAATATACTTGAATGACTATTTTAAAATATAGATTCTTGTATATTGTCATAAAAGATTAAAGGGGACGAAGATAATATAACCAAGAACAAAGTTACCATTATTTGATAAAACTTTTGTGGGGGCTGTATTATGCAGGGGAAACTAGGGAACATGCTGCATTGCCAAATAGTGGCATCTTTTGTTTAACAAGCCTGTAATGTAGGGAACATATGCAAGGCTTCCTAAGGTTAAGTGTTGCATAGTCAAACAAAAGAGCTCTTAGGTATTGGAAACCCTATCACAAGAAACCATAAGAATGATTATAAAAATATGAAAATATTCGAGATTAAGAGTGTGAAATATGATATGGGGTATTCCCAATGCATATGAGAAATATTGGAACCAATATTGGTGATAAATTTTATGTCCTTTACATAGATATGACTCATATGTAAAATCGATACTTCCTTTTTTTTACTCTGAATGAATATACTGATGTTTATTTTTAAGTCATGCAGTGTGAACATTTTTACCCCCATAAGGAATTGAGACACCTAACTTATATAAATATGCCCTGTAAAAAATTCCTAATCACACTTGAGCTATGCTCAGTTTGAGAAAAAAGGAGTAGTAAGGGTTGCTTTTATAATACAAAGGAGACATAGATGAAGAATGGGGTGTTATATTTCCATGCAGTTTGACATCATGCGGTAAGGATGAAGACGAACTGATGTGAAAGGAAAATACATATTTTAAATTGGCTAAGGGATAACACCGAAGTGTCACTATATATCTAGATGGGGAAAGGATCATGTCGTACATAACTCTTAAATCATTTCCTATGAATATTTGATTCTTTTACAAGAAATAAAGCGGTTTCTTTTATTGTGGCTGGGTCCTATATTTGAGATCTAAATGTCTTTAAGTATCTCAAAATAGATGGGAATAAAGACATACATAGTTCATTAAAAAACCATTCCTCATTCTAATCGAGTATGGAATGATGTTTGGGGGATTTTGATACGATCTGAGAGAATGATAAAACCTAATACATAAAATGGTAAACAGACCAAATCATATATCTTAAAGAAAAACTTGATATAGATTTTATTTATATACAGGAGGAGAAAATAAAATAAAAAGATTTTGTGATTGTGGCTGGGCCCAAAATTAGAGATTTTACACATCTCTATGTATCTCGTTGATAATGAGAATAAAGTTGTACGCATTTCTTGAAACATTTTATCTATGCAGATCTGACTCTGACATCAAAAATAGTGGGACTCATGCACTACTTAGGAGTAGTGATGATTTCAATGATATTTTTTTATGAAAGCATCTAACGTATTATAGAGAAAATGTCATTTGTTCATATAATGTCATGTCGTTTAACATCATGAGATTAGGACGAAGATGCTACGCACATTAACATCATGCTACATGGACTCTTATGTTTGTTATGCTATTTAACGTCTTGAGACTAGGACGTTGTTGTAGTGAATTTTAATGTCTTGTAGTGAGGACGTTGTACTGTGTTGTTTAAAGTCTTGCAGTGAAGATGAAGATGTATAATTACACAATGTAGTTCTTCACAAATCTCACATTGGGTTGACTTTTAATGATCTCTCCATCCATTGAGATTAAATAATAGGCTCCATTTGAAAAGGCCATATGTATGGAATAAGGTCCTTCCCTTTTTGGTTCATGTATTGGAGGTTTCTTCCTTAGTATCATTACAGTCTTAAAAACCAATACAAATTATCCTTGAAGTAATGAACGAAGGTGAACTTTCTTATTAAAATCTCATGTTATTCTATTCTAATAGACTTATTGATGATGCAAAGTATGAAATATTTTATCATCTAATCATTCCAACTCATTGAACAGTTTCTAAGACCTTTCATCTATAGAAAATTGACCACAGATTTCAACCCTAAGTGAAGGTAGTTGTATTTCAATTGGAAAAACTTTTTCGGTTCCATATACTAATCAATAAGGAGTTGTTTGGGTAGCAGTATGAGTAGTTTTCTGATAAGCCCATAATGCATTTGGAATTTTATCTTATCATGATTTATTTATCTTTATCCACCATCATTAGGAGTATATTTGATAGGGTTTTTTTGAAAGACTCTATCTATCCATTGGCCATCGCATGATAGGGAGATGAGTTGTTGGACTTGATATTATGTTTCTGATATAAATTTTTAACTTCAGCAGAAGAAAAATTGGTTCCATTATTAGTCAATATAGGAGGGACACCAAATCTGGTGATGTTATTTCTTTTGGAAAATCTAACAATGCTTTTGGCTCCGACATCCATGAGAGGTTTTTCCTCAGCCCATTTAGAGAAGATGTCGGTAGCAGTGAGAATATACTTGAACTGCTTAGCCATGGCTGGAGGATAAGGTCCTACTACATCCATTCCCCATGTGGAAAATGGCCAAGAGTATTTATCTGTATATAGAAACTCAAGGAGTTAATGAATGATGTTGGCATGAATTTGATAGGGATGATTTTTTTTATTGAAATCTTTACAATCCTGCGTCATTGAAGGCCAAAAGTATCCAAGCCTTTCGATCCGATCAGAGAGTCTGTGTCCAGATTGGTGGGCACTAGAAGCTCTTGAATGTAGTTCTTTCATGACAGCTGCAGTCTCTTTTCCATCAATACATCTGAAGAGAATTACATTAATTCCATTTTTGTAAATGATATTTTGGTGTTCTGGACTATCATAAAGAGTATAATTGGCCGCTCGTCACTGGATCATCTCCTTCTCAGCCCTATTTTGTGGACGTGTCGCATTTTAAAGATAGTCCATGATGAATGTTCTATATCCCATGGTATGGCCATATGGTTCTAAAATAAGGCTAATTTTATTAATTTCATCATTCTGGTTGGAAAAAATTGTGAAACCACACGGCGATGGGTTATGCTAATAACTGTCTCACCCGATTTGGATCTGCCAAGGCTGTAGCTACATTAGCTAGTGCATCTCCTTGTTCTTTTTTGTGATCGTGGGACATAGGAAAATGTTGTCTATGAGGAAAATTCAGCCATTAAATCTCTGACATTACCACACAAAGGTATTAACTCTTCTTTTCTGATAGAGTATTCCACATTAATTTGTTTTATTACCAAATATGAACCACCTTTTACCCTTAAATGATCCATTTTCACCTGAAGGGATAATTCCAACCCTGTGATGAGTGCTTGATTATCTTCTTCATTGTTGGTACCACCTTCCCATAATAGGAATGAATTGGGAAATACTGTGTTTTCTGGGGAAATAAAAAAAATTACTAATCCAAATTTTTTGAGTTTATGGTTTTCCAATCTCTCTATTGTTGGACTTCTGGAAGCACCGTCAAAATAAATTTCCAATGTTTGGGTGTTATCCTAAGTAGAGAAGACCTCTTCATCATGATTTTTGGTATTACTCAATGTATCTTCCGCAGATGCATTTTCAACAAGGAAATCAGCCAGATATTGGACTTTTACTGCCTTTTGTGAAATAAACATGATATCAAACTATTATAAAAAAACCACCCACTGTTCCAGATTCCCTGTAAGCATAGGAAGACTGAGGATAAATTTGAGTGGGTTATTACAAGACCCCAATTCGACCTCATGATGTTGTAGGTAGTAACTTAATTTCTAAACTGCAATGATTAATTCTAGGAAGAACTTCTCAATACATGAATACCAAGTTTCTACATCATGCATAGTTTTAAAGAGATAGTAAATGCTATTTTCATTCCCAACATCATTATTTTTGGTGAGGAAGGCACCTAGTGATTTTGATAAAGATGTCACATAGAGAATAAGTGGACTTCCTTAAACAGGAGACATCAATACTTGTGGACTCAAGATATATTTCTTGATGGTATCAAATGCTTTTTGGAAATCTTCAGTCCATTGGTAGGAAACTCCCTTATTCAATAATCTGGTGAAGGGAAACAAATTTCCTGCCAAATTGGCGAAGAAGCACCAAATATAGGCCAAGTTTCATTTGAGTCATCTTAATTATTTTAAATTTAGAGGAGGTGACATACCAAGGATTTTTTTTATTAGGATCAACTTCTATACCATGATGGAATACAATGACGCCACATAATATTTATGAGGTTACCCCGAAAGCACATTTCAAGGAGTTCATCTTCAAACTATGTTGCCAAAGATTATTGATTATGGTTTCCAAATTAGAAAAATAATTGTAACATTGTCAGGATCTGACTACCAAATCATCCACATAACATTCAACAAATGTATGTAAGAATAGTTTTACATATGGTTCCTAGAACGTTCATATGTTGTGCCTGTATTCTTTAAGCCAAAGGGCATTACCCGATAGAAAAACACAAATTGAGGGGATCTAATGGTTGTATATTCTTCATCCTCTAGGGACATATGGCTTTTATTATACCCAGAGTATCCATCCTTGATGGAATAAGCTTCACTTACATTTTTTTTCAACTTCAGCTTCAATTTTGGAGGCATGAGTTGGGTGTGTCCTTCTTACTGCTTGCTTGAATCCACGATGTTCTTATGGAAAACCCAAATGATGGGTGGCTATATCAGTATTTAGACCTGGAATCTCTATATAATTCTAAGAAAATATATCTCGATGTTTCTTTAGAATGTGAGTATACACCTCTTGTTATTCAGAGGTCATGGTCGCACTAATTATAGTGGGGAATGAATATTCTTTTCTATCCATATTTATTTCTCTGATTTCATCCTCGGTGGTAGAGACACCTTCTTAAAATGTTAGAGGAGCATCCCTGAGAACTTCCTCTTCTTCATCATTATGTATTACTTCTTCTATTTCCACTTTCATTGTAGATGATGAGGAAAAAAATCCAGTGTTATGGGAGAAATTAGTATTTGAACATCTCGAAGAAAATGCCACCATATCTTATCGTACTGGTGATGAAGGGTCTTCCTGTGGTAATAAAGAGGGGTTGATGGATTGGGAATCAACATATTTGTATTCCTCTAGAATTACACCTACTTCATCTATTCTGGTTGATGAAGTAGAGGCTTGTTGTAGTTCATCAGATGAGATAAAAACATCTTCATTCAGGCTTTAATCATTGCTTAGAGTGTCAATAATTTCACCCATGTTGTCAGGCTCAGTTGCCGCTATTGAAATTATGGAAACTGTTGGACAAGTTTTCAGATTTGGTTTTTCCTTTTTAATTTGATTGATGGTTAAAACATAATATGTACTCAAATGCATGAATGGATTTGCTAGAATCTTTTCCAGTCCATTTTGAGCATTAAATCTGGTTATCTCCTTTTTCAGGGGTGTCGTTCCTTTTGTGTGATCAAAATCTTCCTCAATGTATTGAGATTCACATGTTTTTAATGGATCTTTGTCACCATAAAATGTTCCAATTTGACCATTTCAATTGTATTTTGGACATTGGTGATATTATGAAGGTATGGATGCATGTTGATGGAACCAAGGCCTTCCAAGAAGAATATTGAAGGATGTGTCTTGACGAACAACCATGAAATCTGAATTAGACACCAGATCACTAAACTGAGTTCTGAGTGTAATCTCACCTATAGGTTCATGTTAATTCGGGTCATATCCTTGCAACATTAATGTCCAAGGAAATACGCCAGATTTAGTCAGTCCAAATCGATAAAGTGTATGAATAGGAATGAGGTTGATCCCGGAGCCATTATCAATGAATTCTCTTCGGATGTCTATTTCTTTGACCTTGCCGAACTAATACAAAGGTCTAATAGTCCCATGAATGACATGTTCATCATCTTCATATGTTAATGTTATGATTTCATGACATTCTATAGGATCATTCTCTATACGATAAACCTCAGCAGCAACAAATTCAGTTTCAAACACTGGAGGACTTGACAAAGCCTCAATGAGCACCGCTTAAAGATCATTTGATTGAATCAAATCATCTAGAATTGAAAACATGTCCAGTACATGGGAGAATTGTTTCAAAACATAATACATTTGGTCCAAAGGCCTGTGTTTCCCAGAATGGAGATGCGATTTTGCAAGTGCTTTAGAAGTTGATGTGTATAATGTAATCGTATTCTATGTTGAAACAGAAGTATGAAATATTCTTGATGTTGAGATATTAGACTAACTAGGTCTATTCGCTTGATGAGTGGAATATAACATTACATTAAATCGGTCCTCTAAATTAATTGTGCTAGAACTAGACTGGTTTCACAAGGAAAAAACTCATTGTTCTTGTTGAGCCCGCAAAAGGTATCTTCCATGAGTTTCTACTGCATATATGGTTTGGGCAGGTGCAGAATTAAAATGGTGGATTTTGGAATTCCCATATCTTACCTTGTATCCTCAACCTTCTCCCCTTCCACTAGTTCCACAATTAGGCATAAGGAATTCTGGCCCACTACAACTAGAATTAGCATTGGCATAAGGATACTTTTAATGGATAACATTAACAGGACCAAAGATTAATTCTTCATCTAACGAATAATCTTTTTTACATGTTAGTTCTGGTTGTACCATTAGGCGGGGTGGTTCCCATCATTTTGAAACAGTTGGCATAAAATCAGTCAGGGTTAAGGACAATATTGGCCTTGACACAAGCTCGTCTTATTCTGACCGCTCTTTGTACTTATCATCAATTTTCTTCTTTGAGGAATGGATTTTTGATGAGAATGGTTTTGCTATGGTAGGAGTGGTAGAATACATAATTGGTTGTTTCAACTGTGTCTGTAAAATTTCATGAGTCCAGTTGATCGTTTTCCTGATCATCCAATAATCATATTTTTGCACACTTTTACTTTGAACCTCTTGAAATTATCCCTCTTCCTCTGGATTGGTAGTTGTAACACATGCTACCTGAGATGATGAAATTTTCAATTTCACTTCTTCAGAGTCTACCATCTTTTGTAGAAGGCCTTTGAAAATAAAAAACTCACGAATGGTGTGTCCCAATATCTAATGAATGGTAAAATAATTTGGACGATCTTCATCTCCATATTTATTTATCATCTTCGTCCTTGATAACTGAACCAAATTTTTTTCTAAGGCTAATATGGAGTATCCAAGAACATGATCATTACTAAAAGAATAAAATTTATTCTTTAATTTATCACAATTTTTCTTCCTTTGATCTCTTTGATCATCATGACGAGGTGATCATTGCTGTTGATGCTCAGGAATCATAGCCATTCAGTATGTTGAAGGTCTTGAAGTATAATTAGGCATAGGTTCCGGCATTAGTGTGACTTTAGTAGCTTTGGCCTTTCCCATCCTGCTTCGTGGAGCTGATAAAATTACATGTTTTTTATCCTTAGTTTCTATAATAGAGTTTTTATCTACTGAGTGATTGATGTAAGGTCTTGAAACCCACCTGTGTATTTCACATGTGTCAATGGTATGTGTAATTCATCACAAATATTTTCCACAAATATTGGTATCAACTCTTCTTGAGGGACTCCTAAACTTAAAGAATATGCTAATCCCTTCCATGGAGCAATGAAACTTGAAACTCTTTCACTTTAACTTTTATTTCAATTGGTCAGATAAAAAAATCTCGTCTTTGGTAGTGTGGAGCTAAAATAAAGAATTAATTTATGATGGAAATCTTCCCACCCAGTAATTGATTGAGATTTCCATACAAAAGATGGTCCTTGTACTTACTGCACCAAACACCTAAGCTTAAGTGCTTCTTTTTGTTGAGACGTCTCCATTATACGATCAAAACAAGAAAAAAAATTTGTTATTTGTTTTTCTGGATCTCCTGAACCATTAAAAATTTGTAATGTGTTATTCAAAATATTTGGTGGGGGAGGAATTGCATCCACCCATTCAGGGTAAGATCTCTTTTCTGGATGAACTGGTGCTCATCGTTCCACCATACCTTCTAACTGAGTCATTAATGACTCAATTGTGTTCATATACATTTTTGGAATATCTAGAGGAGCTCGATTTTGTGCTGGTATAGCAACTGGAGTTTGAGATGGTGCAATGTCCAATACGATCACGGATGGTGGTTCTGATATCTGCCTTGGATAACCCATGAGAACATTTCTATTAGGATGTTTATGTTCCCAACTTTATTCTGTACCAAATGGAGGGAATTCATTATCCAAATATGTAGTTTGTACGAATCACATTTGGGGAGGAGATCCTATAGGATTTTCAAGCTGAGGGTTTTCTTGGGATGTATATCTAGTAGAAACGCTGTTTTGAAGTAACTCTGTATTGAGTCTTTTCAACTCCCTCATTTCCTTTTCATGCTTCGAAAATATATCTTCAAGTGAATGAGATAAACCTTCTTCATTGGAAATGTGAGATTCAATCTGATTTTTTTTTTGCTTGTTAGATACCTTTTGGAGAGGGGGGAGTTGGTTATTTGAAGGCATACCTAAATTTTGGTTAAGCCTATGTTTTCAGGTATGTACACCTTCATAATTTTCCTTGGTGTGTATGGTATTATAGAAAATAACTTCATTTTTTATTCCCCTGAACTGAACATATTTTATGGAGGATCTTCTACAATGATATTAATAACATTCATTGACGCATAATGCGTTGATGGCATTCTATCTGGGTTACTGCAAGATCTTCTCCCTTTTTGTTTTTCACGAGACTTTGTTATCCAATATTAAGAATTACATGGAACTATTTAGAGGAAAATTAAATGAAGGGAATCATTGGATACTTCTGTTGTATACTTTCCTTGTGGCTTCTTCCATAATCGGGAGAAAACTGACTTTCGTTGAGGAGGGGATTGCAGATGTGAAAAAGCCCCCAGCCCTGCAGGCTAGGGCTATTCTTGTTATTCTCCTTCAAATAATCGATCATTGTTTAATGAATTTTAAGGTTTAATAAAATGATCCCCCAGCCTGGAAAGATTGGGTGATTCTTGAACTGAAATGGATGAAATTCATGCAACTACTTTTTTAATTTTGCAGATTTTGGTTTGGACATTAGCTGGGTGCATTATCTAAAAATCACTTAAATCACCTGTTTCAGAAAATCACTATGCTATTTCAGAAATTTTCATCCTATGATTCCTATCATCCTCTAAAAGGGATGCTTGTTCACGATTATCAGAGGCTTTATGTAAAAGTAACTCAACAACCTCTTTTCGTTGGGCCTGATTCTAATGAGAATTGGTTGAGGTTTGTTCTTGAGTGCATATTTGATTACATACAAAACCTATTGATTGTGGTCGACCGTGGGAAATAGAATTTCATGATACCACATTGGGTAGACAATTCATATTTGGGAGTGCAGTGAAATTCAATGCTCTGTATGCACCCCATCCTCTGATGCGAACACTAGATGGAGAATCAGAAATTAATTGGAGTAGTCTCCTTAGAGAATTAGGACCTGCACATTGAAGGGTCCTCTTTTTTTTTCAACCTTTGGATGCTGGGAAACTAAGAGATATTCCAAGTAAATTTGGCACTTCTACCCTTATATTACCTTTAAATGATTTTGATATTTATCATATGGTAAGACTTTAGTTTTCAAATGATGATGATATTTCCATAAGTTGAGATGAATGTCATGAATGCAATATTTTATCATCAATTCTGGAATATCAAATGGAGAATTTTCCGAAGGCCTAAATATGCCTGGGATTTCTCCTTTAGATAATTGTATCCTCATGTTTAACACATATTCATCATCACTCACAAGTGGTTTCTCCACTTGATCTGACCATAGTGGATGCTCTGTATTATAAAATAAATGACATAAAGGATGTTCGGAGAATGAACGTTCCCTTAAGACGTCTTCTGGTTGAGAATGTGTTTCACCTGTCAATGACAAGGCATATGACATGACTGGCCTTGTGTTTTCAAGTGCCTTGAGATAGAAGGTGTTTTTCATCGCTACATTGTCTATTATGGAATCATTTTCACAATACAAAATACTACTACAAATTTTACTTTCGCAGTGAATTCCATCATGGATAGGATCACCATGGTGGATTACAGTAAGGGATAAATCTTCTTGCTCCTTGGCCTTCTGGCCACACATAGGGTTGACATAGCTATCATCTAAATATAGACTCTCTGGATTGATAGAATTTTATTTAATCAAGCCTTCATGATGAAGAGTTCGATGAGGAACATCATAATTACCACTACCACTCCCAAAATATATAAATAAGATTGTAGGATTTAGAGCTGCAATAGATTAATATCTAAGGGATTCAAGAACTGTAGCATTAATAGGACCGAAATCACATCTTGACTCTTGATTTTCCAACGGTGTTGGAGAGAATTATTTTCGAATGTTCTCTTATACTTAGTTGGGGCCACCTGAAGGGAGAAGTGGTTATTTGGGCAGGTATATGTGACTGACTTGGATTAGTTACTAGAACGGACCGATTAACTCCTATTGGAAATGGTGTATGTTCCTGATCCTGGTGTCTATATGATATGGGGGAATATAACCCATGACCCTGCTAGATTATAATAGTGTTGTGTATCTACTCTGGGATGGAATGTCGATGTGTTATCCCATGTGTGGGGACATATTTATGTGTTTGTTCCCTTGATATTGATAAAGTAGTTGTTAAAATATCATGTCATGCTTCCAGAATAGGGGCATGGATTTGTGTCTTACCTTTCATAATTGATAGAATATGTTTGGTGACTTTAGCGGCCGAAAAAAGAATATACATCCATTCCATATAGGGAGTAGGTTTATGTGCCTACTCCTGTTATCCTCTTCCTCTAAATGGGTATTGATAGTACTCATGTATTGGGGTAGAGAGTTGGGTCTACCCCAAATTTTTCGTCAGATCTTTCCGACTGACTTCTGCGGATGCTACCAAATTAGATTGTTGGGAGGCTTGATGAACATTGGAACGTATATGTGCATGCTAGATGATTCCCTTCAATTATGGTTGAAATAATCCTTTCATAACTGGTAGATGAGTCTACTGACAGAATTGGTGATTGTAAAAAAGTGTATATTCCTGTTTACTAGTTGTCGCCACATTAGATTGGTGGGCCTCTTTAAATGTAGTCCGACGAGCCTACTGAATGAATGATAAATTTTAAACAGGTGTATGTGCCTGGTCATGGTACTCCACAGGGTTTATCTGGTGGTATTGGTGGTTTGGTGTCAGATGAGCCTGCTGAGCAGCAAATTTAGGACGGACGGGTGTAGGTGCCACTCGTTGTTTCCCATCAAGTTAAATTGATGGGATTTTTTGGAGGAGAAAGAGGTGAGAAACTGCCCCTGTTAAATAGATGTTGGTCATGGAATGTAACACCCTGAGATTTTATGATAAGTATTCTTTTTAATTTATTTGATGTCATGTGTTTTATGCTACACCAAGATTATCTTGTGCTATACACAACACCGTATTATCTTGCAGTATACACAACACAATTATTGGATCGTGTTACACAGAATTTCAAGTTCATTTGATAGATGTTATTCTACGCAACATTGAGTGTATATATATATATACAATATATAAATGAAAAATGGTTGGATTTTTTTATACAAAACAACAAATTATTCTTTCAATACATGCAACCCTGACTTGGCTTTCATTACACGCAATCGCGACCTTCCTCGATATCGTGTGTTGTACACAATACTGAGTTTCACTAAACAACGATATATGGTTAAAATATTATCAAAAACTAGCCGTTATGAATAGAATTAACCACATTTTGAATTTTATAACATTATTATTCATCTTATAATATTTCTAAAACATTTTATGTGAACAAAATAAATTTTTCGGGAAAAATAAGTATTTTTCAAAAAATGCAGTTTTGCAACCTTTTGATGGAGCACCCACATTAAATATTGTTTTTGACATGTTTATAAGTTCAATTTTACAAAATAAAATTATTATTTGGAATAAGGATATAAAATTTTACCTTGGATAAAATTTTCATGTTATTCTGATAACTTTCATATTTTAATGAATAGCAAAAACACGCTATATTTTAATTAAAAACAACTTTTTTCATCATAATAATTTATGTGGTTAAATTATGAAATTTAATGGTCTTAAAGTATAAATAGAATATATTTTTACCATTTAATATAATTTATGTCATTATCATTGATTTTACCTTGAATTCGTATGTTAAATCAATTCAATCTTTTGCAATGTTTTAAACAAAAACCCATTTTCTTTCGACAACGGGAATAATTTTAATTTAATTTCTTCAACTTTTGTGTATTGAATTTGTAAAAATGGATTCCATATTTGGAATCAGTGGGTCCAAATTATGTTAATAAGCCACTTTTTTATTTTTGGGTATTATGAATAGTAACTACGGTAAATTTTATTTACAATATTTAAAGGTAAATCGGGTAATTAAGGTTAAAAATAAGATTATAAAATTACCCTAACACTTGTAAAAATACTATTTTATGACTAAACGTAGACCCATATTACCTAAGGGTCTGATTAGAATCATTTAATGGACTCTTGGCCATGAAAATAACATAATTATTATTAAAACCAAAGAATGTGACAACATGTCACTCTCTTAAATATTATAAGTATATTAATTTTAATTTAGTAATAAACTTCATGGAACTTTAAACATGAATATTATACAGAAATCTAATAAAATTATCTACATAATATGAATTTATTTATAATGTTTATGGATTAAATAATTATCATTAATTGTGACACAATAGTGATGCAAAAATTGTTTATCTGGTGAAAAATCAAGAATATAGTTTTTATTAAAATAATAGTGATAATAAAAGGCACAAAACCCTGAAAAAAAAATATTGGTCTTGTAAATGTAAACAATAACCATCCAATGGTAGACTATTTGACCATTTGGAGCCTTATAAAGGCGTTTATGACACTTATATTATTTTATTTTAAATGATGCCAAAGTTGTCACCTTCATAATTTAATAAATATAACAATTTAAATATTGCGATTTTAAGATGATAAATTAGAGTAAAAGTATTATTGTGAAAGGTAATAGATTTATATTCATCATAGGAGTTTATTTTTAATTTTTATGCAAAAAATAAGTATATTAAATAATTATACAATAATTATTTAGTAATTATTTTATTAAGAGAGAAACCAAATAAATGGTTTTAAAAATAATAAAATAAATATTATATGAACTATTTAATGTGATCCACTAATTTTATATATACATATGACCTTTTAGGAATCTATTAAAGCTTTTAGTTCGAACACATCTTATGTATATATTTTATTTAAATTCAAATAAATGAATAGTGTCAAAATTGACACTATTGTTATTTTATAAAAATAACATATTATAAAATTGTTTAAAAATCACAAAAATATATAAAAATTATAAATTTAAATTTATATGGTCTAAAATGTTATAAAGTATCCAATTATGGACAATTAACAACAAGTAAGTAATTATTTGTTATAATTTAAAATTTAGAATGTTATTACCACAAATAAAATTAAATTGATTAAATAAGGATAAATCAGGTTGATAATGTTTATAATAAATTCCTAAAATGTATAAATTTTATTGGTTGATGGTATTAAAACCCTATCTAATATAATATTCTAATATGAGTCATCATTGGAGTTATTTAAGTGGGGTTAGATTTATTATAAATTAATATTTTTGAGATTTCCAAAGGTACCCCTCTCCTCCCTTATAAAAGGGCACCTCCTCCCTCTTTTCCTCACACCACTTTGAGCCTTCATGATCTCCAAACCCTACCAAATTCTCTTCTCCACTTACATAGAAACATCCTAGAGGTCCTGGTCTTCTTCAAAGACCAATTTTAGTTCTCTAAAAGGAGGTCTCAAAGAGGCACTTCAAAGAAGAGGTAATGTCTGTTACCGATTCTTTCAACCTTATTTCTTCTTCCACATATTCTTCTTTAGTTGTTTCATTAGGAAGTAATAACATCAGTATCACTCATATACTGATATTTTATTATAAGTATGAAACAACCCTATTTTACCATCTATCCATCCTATGGAAAACAAAATCACCGCGCGTGCGAACGTACGGAACACCGTCTCCACGCCGTGGTGTAATCTGTTTTTCCAACACCACCTTACTTGTATGGGTATAATGGTGTAAAGAATAACTATACATAGTTATTATAAAATCATTCTGATTATGATATATTGTATCAACCTCTCTAATTCAATTCAATAATTATGGGAACGATATCATCGCTCGTGCGTACGTACGGACTACCGTCTCCACGACGCGATGAGATTCATTCTCCATTTTAACCATTTAAGAATGATTATAAAGTATATATAAGAAATAATAATGAAATATATGAAATTATAAAGATACTGGATTTATGTATATATATATATATATGTATGTATGTCATCTACTTAATTCCATTTAACTCAATAAGGAAACGAAAACAGCGTTCATGCGTACGTACGACCTACCGTCTCCCTGAACGATATATTTCATTCCATTTATCGATCTATTATATATATGTATATTCTGAATATATAAAATATATAATTCATTTTTTACATTCTGTATTTATGTAACCATGATCTAAGTAATCATATGAATAATTACAAGTTAAAACACGAACGACAAATGAAACGATTTTACCCAAAACGCTACTTTAACATTAATTTACAAAAGAATGGGTAATATAAAGTCATAAGTGAACCATATATGATATCATAAAAATGAATATGATTCTATAATAAGTCAATGACATTATTTAAATTATTATACAGGAGGTTCAGATCCATACGAAGCATATCAGACCTAAGGTAAGGGATAAGTTTGCAAATCTCATTTTCATCCGAGATTGCTTAATCGTAAGTATTTACTGGGGTTATTTATATCATCCATGTCCATGTTTTATGAAAGTGTTTTCATGTATTTTTAAAGTCATTTTTACCCATTTTTTACTTTTAATACATGGTAAGTAAGGAATATTTCTTTTGTTTATGTTACGAGGTACTTTTTTGACTTTTCCGACAAAAGTACAAGGAGAATTTTATTTTTAACTTATACAGTGTGAACAGATTTTTTACGGTTTCATAATGCCTCATTTTCATGAAGATTTATCTACATTATTTTATTACTATTTTCAACAAAATACTTTTATTTTAAAAGTGCATGGCATTTTTTGAAAAGAAAATGATTTTGACGAAGAAATGATATTTTCCTCAAGAATTCATTTCAATTTTTTTTATCAAAATCATTTTCCATATAAGATGAAATTATTTGATATGTGTATGTTTCAAGTTTAATGTCTCTATGATTTACATGGTTCTCTTTTCTTATGATGAAATGTCCATTTGTTTTATATGGATTATGAAATGATGGGATGATGTTTATGAAACCCATTTTATTCTTTGGGTTATGATGAATATTTTAAGTTTATTTTGTGGCACAGGTAAGAATGATTTCATTAAGAGATGGGTGGGACCTATATCTCCCTCAAATGTATTGGGTAAATATTTATATCTAATAAGATAGACATGGCTGGAATGACAAGTTAAACCGGTTCAGCAATACAGGACTGGAACGAGGAGTGAACTCGATTCAGAAAGGGACTTTGTCCACTAAGATGGTCTTGGCAGCAATGCCTTGGCTACTATGTAAATAATATCATGTGCTTAATGGTTGCCACAATTACATGTTTTATTCCCATGCTATTTTATCATTATTAATGTTTCTTTATGATCTATGCCTTACGTATTTCCATGTTTTATGTCATTGCTCAAGCTTTTGATGTTTAAACATTACATTCATGTTTTTAAGTTCAAATGTATATGGTATGTTTTATTTTATCCATTCTTACCCTTACTGAGCATTTGAGCTCACCCTTTTTATGTTTTCTTTTTCCCAGGATATAAAGAATGGTTTTAGGTAAGAAAAAAGCAGAAGATATTTATGGGAGATGTTGAAGATATTTCACCACGATTAGAAGATTATGTTCCAAGTTTCCAAAGACACTAAACTATTACGGTCCTTGTTTGTCTGTTTTTGTTATGTTTTATGTATTCAGAAAAAGTAATGTAATGTCCATGTACGTCAAGCTTCGGGTCTCTACAGTTGGTATGAGAGGAAAGGTTTAGTTAACCTTTGGAAACTAGGATGCGAAAACGTTAGTGAGATCCCTAGAGATATTTCTAAGGTATGTCTAGGGATGTCCCTAAGGATAAGTATACGTATTGGATATAGTCCTAGAACTACGGTAACGATCTTAGAATTTAACCTATTATTTAGATATTTAGGGTACTCCCCTTTTATTATGTTGTTTTCCCTAGCATGATTTTTGTCTCTCACACTATTCTTTTTGGGTTTTAGAAAATGGATGGAAACAGGAAGATTCACAATAATAGGATATGACAGACAATTGAATGATATTCTTCATGAGCAACCAAATGAAACGAGATTTCGAAGTCCAAAAATCATTATTATGCATAATCAGCAATCTCATAATATGATCAATAATCTCAACTTTGGTAAGTTTCCCGACTCAGATAATAAGAGAAATATGGAGTTTCATGATGATCATAGAGGAAAGAAAGTTCAATTTCCCTCATGTAAACCATGTGGGAAGAGGCATCGGGGAGATTGTTTCAAAGGAACTGGAAGATTCTTTGGGTGTGGAAAAGAAAGACACAAATCCAGTAAGTGCAAAGTAAAAGGTTCAGTTAACACCATGGACAAGGATACTGGTATTGCTACGACATCAAAAATGATTAGATGTTTTAAATTTGGAATGTATGTGCATTATGCAAACCAATTCCCTAAGGGAAATTCTCATGAAGAGAATCAATACGGTCGTATGGGTAGTGTTTATGTTGATGATGACGAAGAGACTACAAATGATATGTGAGATGAAAGAATTATTGAATCCCGGTCAATGGTTTAAGATGGTAGTGGAATGATTACATGTTTATCAAGTGTAATGTTGTATAAGTAATCTCATGGTACTATGGAATAAATAGAAATCTAAGGATTGTTACACTGTTGTCTTTCCTTATGTTTTGAAAGTGTATGATTAGTAGTAATAGTAACCATGAAAGGTTATTCAGATATTTTTGGAAAGTAGATGATATGCGCATAATGAAGGGATAAAGAGAAAATTAAATATTTCATAGTATTCATGAGCCCATGAATTATATAAGGAGAAGGTTATATCATGGTTTCAGTATATATAATTTTTGGATTTTGGTGTGTGGAAAGAGTTAACTTTTGACAGCATTCATGTTTTCACTAAGATTAAATGGGTATACTTTTTTTCAAGAGAATACATGATTAAGGCCTTCGAATGTTAGGAATGTGACCAACAAGACATATCTTATGATATATGGGGATCAACGATGGTATTAACATGCTTGTTATATGAAATATCTGGTAATTGTTTTCACTATAATATGACAATGGACTGCAATATTATGGATAAGCCTAAAGATTGGAATGGATTATGTTAGACATAAGTTAGTATCTTTTAAGGATAGAACCTTTTTCGATATTATTTATGGAATGATATAGTAATTTAGTTTTAGAAAAATGGAAACCTACAGAACGGGAGAAAACCTATAGCGTCAGACAAGGATATGGAAATCAAACACACAACCGAAGTGCGACAGACCTTTATCGCCTACCACTCGACTACAGGAAGTCCCTAGTTAGTGGAAAGTAGTTTTATTTTATTAAGCGGTATGATAAATAAATTATAAGTTCATTTTTAGAACCATATAGGATTAACCTCAAAATAAGAAGGACTTATAACTTTTGCTAACCTTTTATTTGAAACAGATGGAATGACCCATCATTCTATCACATGATCTGTTAACACCTCACGAATAACAAATTCAACTTCATTTATTTAAGAGATGAAGTGGAAATTGTTCAATGCATGAACAACAACGAGACTGTACCAAAATCAAGCAAGTATTTCTTCTAATTAAAATTATCAACTTTAGGGAAATGATATTGAAAACCAAAAATGTTGTCCTAGTGCTCTTATATCCGATGAATCATATGGTACCTTAGATCATCACAAATTTATGGCTTTGTTATTGTGGGATTTTTCATAGCCATGTTCTCGACCACTCTCCATCAGAACATGATTTTTAGATTTCTCCTCCATATCCAGATTTTCACCTTTGATCTCCTATGTGGAAAACTAGTGATGAGTTAATTTGGGTAACCATTATGTTTCATACTTCACTTTTTATAATTATGTTTTTGCATTCCTTTTTATGATGTGGGTTTCTATGAAAGAAATTCTCAAATAACAAACCATTTATAACCCCGACGAATTTCAAGGGCGAAATTCATTTTAAGGGGGGTAGAATATAACACCCTGAGATTTTATGATAAGTATTCTTTTTAATTTCTTTTATGTCATGTGTTTTATGCTACACAAATATTATCTTGTGCTATACACAACACTGTATTAGCTTTCAGTATACACAACACAATTCTTGGATCGTGTTACACAAAATTTCAAGTTCATTTGATAGAAGTTATTCTACGCAACATTGAGTGAATATATATATATATATATTCAATGTATAAATGAAATATGGTTGGATTTTGTTACACGCAACAACAAAGTATTCTTTCAATACATGCAACCATGACCTGGCTTTCATTACACGCAATCACGACCTTCCTCGATAGCGTGTGTTGTACGCAATACCGAGTTTCACTAAACAACGATATATGGTTATAATATTATCAAAAACTAGCTGTTATGAATATAATTAACCACATTTTGAATTTTATGACATTATTATTCATCTTATAAATTTTCTAAAACATTTTATGTGAACAAAATAATTTTTTTGGGTAAAATAAGTATTTTTAGAAAAATGCAGTTTTGCCGCCTTTTGATGGCGCACCCACATTAAATCTAGTTTTTAAAATGTTTATAATTTCAATTTTACAAAATAAAATTATTCTCTGGAATAAGGATATAAAATTTTACCTTGGATAAAAGTTTCATGTTATTCTGATAACTTTCATATTTTAATGAATGTAAAAACACGATATATTTTAATTAAAACAACTTTTTTCATCATAATAATTTATGTGGTTAAATTATAATATTGAATGGTCTTAAAGTATAAATAGAATATATTTTTACCATTTAATATAATGTATGTCATTAGCATTGATTCTACCTTGAATTCGTAGGTTAAATCAATTCAATATTTTGCAATGTTTTAAACAAAAACCCGTTTTCATTGGACAACGGGATTATTTTTAATTTAATTTCTGAAACTTTTGTGTATTGAATTGGGAAAAATGGATTCCATATTTGGAATCAGTGGGTACAAATTATGTTAATAATCCACTTTTTATTTTTGGGTACTATGAATAGTAACTACGGTAAATTTTATTTACCATAGTTAAAGGTAAATCGGGTAATTAAGGGTAAACAAAAGATTATACAATTACCCTAACACTTGGAAAAATACTATTGGATGACTACAAGTAGACCCATATCACCTAAGGGTTGGATTAGAATCATTTAATGGACGTTGTTCCATGAAAATAACTTAATTATTATTAAAACCAAATAAAGTGACAACATGTCACTCTCTTAAATCTTATAAGTATATTAATTTTAATTTTGTAATAAACTTCATCGAACTTTGAACATGAATAGTATCCAGAAATCTAATGAAATTATCTACATCATATGAATTTATTTATAATTTTTATGGATTAAATAATTATCATTAATTGTGACACAATAGTGATGCAGAAATTGTTTATCTAGTGAAAAATCAAGAATATAGTTTTTATTAAACTAATAGTGATAATAAAAAGCACAAAACCCTAAAACAAACTTATTGGTCATGTACATTTAAACCATAAACATCCAATGGTCTAATATTTTACCATTTGGATCCTTATAAAAGCTATTATGACACTTATATTATTTTATTTTAAATGATTCCAAAGCTGTGACCTTCATAATTTAATAAATATAACAATTTGAATATTGTTATTTTAAGATGATAAATTTATGTAAAAGTATTATTGTGAAAGGTAATAGATTTATATTCATCATAGGATTTTAATTTTAATTTTTATGCTACAAATATGTATATTAAATAATTATAAAAGAATGATTTAGTAATTATTTTATTAAGAGATAAACCAAATAAATGGTTTTAAAAATAAAAAAATAAATATTATATGAAGTATTTAATTTGCTCCAATAATTTTCTAGATACATATGACCTTTTATTAATCTATTAAAGCTTTTAGTTCGAACATATCTTCTGTATATATTTTATTTAAATTCAAATAAATGAATAGTGTCAAAATTGACACTATTGTTATTTTATAAAAATAACATATTATAAAATTGTTTAAAAATAACAAAAATATTTAAAAATTATAAATTTAAATTTCTCTTGTACAAAATGTTATAAAGTATCCAATTATGGACAATTCAAAACAAATAAGTAATTATTTTTTATAATTTAAAATTTAGAATGTTATTACCACAAATAAAATTAAATTGATTAAATAAGGATAAATCAAGTTGATAATGTTTAAAATAAATTCCTAACATGTATAAATTTTATTGGTTGATGCGATTACAACCCTATCTCATAAAATATTCGAATATGATTCATATTTGGAGTTTTTTCAGTGGGGTATGATTTATTATAAATTAATATTTTTGATATTTCCAAAGGTGCCCACTCCTCCCTTATAAAAGGAACCCCCTCCCTCTCTTCCTCAGACCATTTTTAGCCTTCATGCTCATCCAAACCCTGCCAAATTAACTTCTAAACTTCCCTAGAAACATTATAGATTTAATGGTCTTCTTCAAAGACCAATTTTAGTTCCATAAAAGGAGGTCTCAAAGAGGCACTTCAAAGAAGAGGTAATGTCTGTTACCGATTCTTTCAACTTTATTTCTTCTTCCACTTATTCTTCTTTAGTTTTTTCATTATGAAGTAATAAAATCAGTATCAATAATATAATGATATGTTATTATAAGTATTAAACAACCCTATTTCACCATCTATCCATCCTACGGAAAACGAAATCATCGCGCGTGCGTACGTACGGAATACCGTCTCCACGCCGTGGTGTAATCTATTTTTCCAACACCACCTTACATGGATGGGTATAATGGTGTAAATAATAACTATAAATAGTTTTTATAACATAATTCTGATTCTGATATATTGTATCATCGTCTCCAATTCAATTCAGTAATTACGGGAATGATATCATCGCTCATGCGTACGTACAGACTACCGTCTCCACGACGCGATGAGATTCATTCTCCATGTTAACCATTTAAGAATGATTATAAAGTATATATATGCAATAATAATGAAATATATGAAATTAAAAAGCTACTGTATTTATGTATATATATATATGTATGTATGTCATCTACTTAATTCCATTCAACTCAATAAGGAAACGAAAACAGCGTTCATGCGTACGTACGGCCTACCGTCTCCATGAACGATATATTTCGTTCCATTTATCGATATATTATATATATGTATATTCTGAATATATATTATATATAAATCATGTTTTATATTCTTGATGTAAGTAACCATGATCTATGTAATCATATGAATAATTTCAAGTTAAAACACGAACGACAAATGAATCGATTTTACCCAAAATGATACTTTAACATTAATTTACAAAAGAATGGGTAAAATAAAGTCATAAGTGAACCATATATGATATCATAAAAGTGAATATGATTATGAAATAAGTCAATGACATTATTTAAATCATTATATAGGAGTTTCGGATCCATATGAAGAATATCAGACCTAAGGTAAGGGATAATTTTGCAAATCTCATTTTTATCCAAGATTGCTTATTCGTAAGTATTTACTGGGGTTATTTATATCATCTATGTCCATGTTTTATAAAAGTTTGTTCATTTATGTTTAATTTCCTTTTTACCAATTTTGACTTTTACTACATGGTATGTAAGGAATATTTATTTTGTTTACGTTACGAGGTACTTTTTTGACTTTTCCGACAAAAGTATGAGGAGAATGTTATTTTTAACTTATACGGTGTGAACGGATTTTTTACAGTTTCATAACGCCTCATTTTCATGAATATTTATCTACATTATTTTATTACTATTTTCAACAGAATAATTTTATTTTAAAAGTGCATGGTATTTTTTGAAAAGAAAATGGTTTTGACGAAGAAATGATAATTTCCTCAAGAATTCATTTCAAATGTTTTATCAAAACCATTTGCTATGTATGATGACATTATTTAATATGTGTATGTTTCAATTTTAATGTCTCTATGATTTACATGGTTCACTTTTCTTATGATGAAATGTACATTTGTTTTATATGGATTATGAAATGATGGGATGATGTTTATGAAACCCATTTTATTCTTTGGGTTATGATGAATGTTTTAAGTTTATTTTTTGGCACAAGTAAGAATGATTTCATTACGAGATGGGTGGGACCTATACCTCCCTCCAATGCATTGGGTAACGATTTATATCTCATGAGATAGACATGGCTAGAACGAAAAGTTAAACCGGTTCAGTAATACAGGACTGGAACGAGGAGTGAACACAATTCAGAAAGGGACTTTGTTCACTAAGATGGTCTTGGCAGCAATGCCTTGGCTACTATGGAAATCACATAATGTGATTTATTGTTTCCACAATTACATGTTTTTTTCCGATGATATTTTATCATTATTAATGTTTATTTATGATCTATACCTTACATACTTCCATGTTTTATGTCATTGCTCAAGATTTTGAGTTTTAAACATTATATTCATGTTTTTATGTTCAAATGTATATGGTATGTTTTATTTTATCCATTCTTACCCTTACTGAGCATTTCATCTCACCCTTTTTATGTTTTCTTTTCCCCAGGATATAAAGAATGGTTTTAGGTAAGAAAAAAATGGGAAGATCATTATGGGAGATGTTGAACATCTATCACCACGATTAGAAGGTTACGTTCCAAGTTTCCAAAGACACTAAAATATTATGGTCCTTGTGTATCTGTTTTTGTTATAAATTAAGTATTCCGCAAAAGTATTGTAATGTCCATGTACTTGAAGCTTCGGGTCTCTACATGGCAACTGTCTTGCATGGCTAGGTCTGGGATACTTGGGCCAAACATCCGGAGGCAACACCCCCATCATGTTGGGGGTTCACTACTGCATGATTTTGCAGGTGATTTCTAATCGAAGTCCTTCGAAAGGACTCCTACATTCTTGAATTGAGGAATTGAGTGACCTCTTGATCTACCTCTGTATAGTATGGGAGGGATTGATTGTTGCATTCTAGGGATAATGACCTGAAACAATTTGAGACTGTGGTTGGCACCGTTTTCTTCTTGATAATTGGTCGTCGTTGGCCAAATGATCAAGGATTATTATTAACCTGGAGGGCCTGTCGAGCATCCTCCGAAGTTGGGATTGTATCATGATGGTGATATTACTTTTCCATCACATTAGGTACCCAATGTTGAAGATGATGGGTTGGTGATGACGTCCTTCCCATGGATGGAGATCCAGCTTGAACAACGGTTGGGAAGTTCACAGATGCTGTCTTGGAGAAATCTATTCTTTGTATTGAAAGGGAATTCTATGAAAAACAAAGACAACATCAAGATCTATTAAAGTGACATCTTTTTTGAGGGATACATGTGTGATTAATTCTTTTTTTGGCCTTGCTTTATCAATTTATAGGGGCCTGATAGGTGGGTATCATTACTAACTTGGTTAAGGATACACATCAGGTTCAACAATTTGGTTCTGTAGTTCCATGAAACATGTGTTCTAGTTTTAAGAATCACTATTTACAGGCTGTATCTATTTGATTTATTTATGGGACCAAAAACTCCAAACAGTTCTTTATCGAAAGGGGACTTTCTTTCCAACGGCAGGCATTCGGTATGCTTGAATTTTACAATACTTAAGATCATGCATTGGTCGAGAAGATGAGAGTTCAGACTCATCACACCCTTTTGAGGGAAATTATTGAAACAAGGGGAATCTATTGGTAAATTGAATATATTTTCATGAATCCATATTAATTCACAAATTATATCATAAGTATCCCTTGTAATTTACAATCACTTATTAACATGGGTAAAATTTTAGAATCATCAGTATGCATTTTATGTTCTTAATTAATGGAAATATCCATTTGTATTTTAGTTTTTTCATCAATGGAATCCTCTAATATATTTCATAGTGATTATTTTAATCATTATTGTGATGATACTGGTTTTTAAGCCACTTAGTGGGGAACTCTAGAATTTTATTGTCATCCAGGGAGATGAAGGTTTGATTTGCTTTTGTGATTGTGCCCATAAGAAAGGCTACCTATGTATCCTCATTAAAGGAATAAAAACCCTCATAGTTCGGGGCCACTGAATGGGACACATCATACCTTTTATGTTCTTGTGATAAGGACCTCTGAGCAGAAGGTGCTTAGTTGAAACTTAGTGTAGGACTTATGCTGATGAAGCCCAAGGAACTAGGAACAGATATGTATTTTAAAGTATAATAAGACCCTATTAGCAATATGGAACAATAAGAATATGGTCGATTTGAATTGTTCGGTTTGAACCTCATGGAGGATTCCTATGTATCCCATGTGGATGGGAATCAAAGCCCACGTAGTTTGATAAATCTTATAGGACAGTATGGTTCTCTGAGAGAGATGAGTTTGGGATTACTTTCTGAAAAGGATTCCTTGATGATTTAGTGATTAAATTTGGGGATTATTTTCTAAAGATGTTTCCTAAATTGGGGGAATTAGGTTTGGATTTTTGAGGAGGATGTCCCCTGAGCTCGAGCCCTGATAGAGCTTCTTACGTATCCTGGTTTGAATGGGAATCTAAGTTCTCGTAGTTCTTTCTAGTGAGTGTTTGTGCATTTATTGTAACCGTCACGTTTCTCTACGATCACGTGAGTAAGACATGGTATGAGACACAAGAGGATGTGAAATATAAAACAATGACACTTCACACTTTTCCTCCTCCGCTAATGGAAGAGGGTGCATCAACCATGGAAGAGGGTGAGGTGACCAGCCTTTCCTCTATTATATTTACATTGGACAAGTTTCCAATGTAAGGAGGAAGGGATGAAGTTGAGGGGCTTATACTAGGATGGATTCCATGAAATTGATCCTGTTAAGAAAGGGATACTTCTTATTTTATTGTGTGGAAAAGTAAGTGTGGACTATACCATCCCTACCAGAGACCTGAGCTTTCAGGTCACCTCTTTGAGAAAGGAGTGGTTAGTACCCAACCCTGCTTCAAACTAGGAACTTCCCAATACTTTTCCTCAGAGAAAGGTCTATGTGACTATGGATATACAAACCCACAAACATACCATTAATCTTAAAACAATTGTGAATAAAATGTGGGAAACCTCTGACTACAGATATACAAACCCCAAAAAAAAGATATGCTGATGTGACTTTCCCAAAGGTTTTATAAGTTAGGAGGTTTTGATGGAGGCTTCAACATAATAAATTTCGGATCAGGGTACTATGGAAAGAGAAACCCTGCCCTGAATGGATTTTAAAAAGGGTACTTGAGTTGGTCATGTAGGTCCCTCATGCAGGTATACTGCACAGGTCCCTTGCAAAGGTATACCATGTAGTTATGGGGCGCAGGTATACCGTGAAGGTATGACACACATGTATACCACACAGGAATGGCGTGTAGGTATTTCATGTAGGTATACTGTGCATGTATAAATGATGACTGAAGAATGTGAAGACATTCAAAACATTCTTATCCCATTTAATTATCTCTTCTCTCAGGATTTAGAGTGCTACGTGAGACAATTTGAAGGATCTTGGTGAAATAGTAGCGCAATGGGAGCTTCAGATGGTCTTTCAATTTTTCTTCTTCTTTAAATGGAGAGCCCAATTTCTCTATTTATAGGCACAGATGAGGCCTGGAAGAAGGAATGTTTCTCGCGCATGTACTTCACGTAGCTCCGCCATGAAGGTCCTCCAAGCAGGTGCATAAAACATCTTCTGGCGTGGAGATCTGCAATGTAGGTCAGCCGCGTATTTCGGCCATGTAGGTCGGCTACAAATAACCATGAAGCTACTCCTTTGTGATTCTCTTTTGCATTATTGGTGATTTTCCTTTTCTCTTGTTGAATCTTTCTTTGGGATTTTAAATATCTAGAGTTCGTCTTTATAATCTTTTTTGTTACTTTATCAGGTAGTGTCAATAGTGTTATTATGGGTTTAATGTTTATATATGATACTTATAACATAATTATGATTCTATAATGATAATTTTAGATCTACCTTCTTTCCTTACAGTCTATTAGAAAATGATAATGTCGCTTGTACACACGTGTGGTCTACAACCACTACGAATTGATGTGATTATCTTTTCATTTTCACTTTACATATATTGTAATGTATATGTATTTTAAGAATATATATGATTTTTATGTTATGAAAATATTTCCATAAAGGTGAATTATAATTTTACTTTATTTAATTCCTTCCTTTAAAAAGTTAAAATATTTTTCATTCATATGTATGACCTACCACCTCCATTAATGGCGTAATTTATTTTTTTATCTATAAATTAGTAGATAAATTTAAATACGTATATTTATATATTTAATATATATGATATTAACATAAATATTAAAATTCATTATATTATTTAACCATGATCAAAGTACAAGGACCAATAATATTAAACAAAAACATACATAAAACATTAAGTAGTAACCACCAATAATAATATTTAAATAATTAATTATTAAAAAATGTGATAAAATTTTATTATTAAATAATATATGGTATGATATATATATATATTATTATATTTATATGATTAATTTATAATAAATCAATGTTTATTATATATGAGGTTCAAATATATATAAAGGATATAAAACTTGTGGTCTGGATTTTTTGTTACAACCTCATTATTTATGAGGATTGTTAATGGTAAAGTTTATGATTATAAAATATTTTTATTTTCCTCACAAGAAAATAATGAATTTTTTTAATAATTTGGTTATTTCTTAATAATTGATATTTTAGTTTCATTTTGCATGCATTATGTTTTTAGGATACTAAAATAACATTTTTAATGAAAAACCGACTTTCTCACCTCAGTCAAAAAACCATTATCTTATCTATCCATTTTTTATCAGAATGTTTTCAACAATGATGTTTACATTATCATATAATTTTTTAATTTAATTTTAACCAATGATTTAATTATTTCTAATTTTATAAATTGAATCTTATTTTCATTCACTGAATGTGGTACTTTGTGATTATTTACAAAATTATTATATTAAGATATCTTTTCAATGAAACATCATGTACTGAATTTACCACCATCATTACCATTAAATGATTTAATAATTTTTTTATTGTTTATTAATGTTATTTTAAATGAAGGAAATTTACTTAATATTTATAATATATATATAATTTTTCATAAGTGATATCAATGTTGAAAGGATATTTTGCTAAGGAAATATTTTATTGATTCTTTCAAATGAATTTGAATCTAACATGAAATAATTTAATATTAGTTATGTTTTAATATGGATATGCTCAAATTATTACATCATTATTATTTATATGGGTGTGTTATGATTATATTAAAAAATGAGTATAAAACACATATATTTTCCACGGGTTATGATATTATGACATGGTGAAATGTTTAAGAATCAAGTTTATATTCTATGAGTTATTTTTTTGCTGAAAAAGATATGAAATAAATTTCATTGTATTGTGTTATGATATGATTATTTGTTTATGGTCTTATATGACGTATATATATGTTTTAATTATGTCATGGTTGGGATAAAAATTATATATACCCATAAAGCATTCGGTGAAGATGGACATGTTGTTAGATTAAAATGTCTAGAATAGTGACTGAACCTTGGAAAGTATGTGACTATATCCGTTATGATAGTATTTCTAGTGACCCATTACTACTAATAAAATGATTTTATATGCTTATGATTATTCCACAAGCTTATGTATTATGTAAATTTTATGATCTAATGGATCATGTTCATTGATTCCCTTATAATTAATGTATTTTGAACTTCCAGGATATATATCATTACCTAATATTATTATATATGATATGGAATGTATGATTTTAAATTGTTTTGATCATATTCTCATACCCTTGTACTCATGATATGTTTAATTTATCATTATTATCTCCATTTTTTTTACCATTAATGATATTATGATGTCCCCCTTTCTTATCATTCTATTACTCATGTTACAAAAAATGTGTTAAGCATGAAAATTTCTAAATGGTTATTAATAATTCAAAACATAGTTAGAGATGATGTAGTTCATTGGTGAACCAGTTGTCTATAAACAACCATTACGTACATACAATATATCAACTAATAATATTATATAATCTATAAGTTATCATTAACCAACATTGGTTCAACCTTAAAAAATATAGATAACTTGTATATAGACTACATATTATTATTACATAGATTCCCAAAATGATGATAAAATATACCTCAAAAATTATTATTATGTCTAAATGTAATGATTAATAATCATTCAAATGACCTATATCCATTCTTAAACTATTTTGTTTCATCCTTATGAATTTGAGGGAATTCATGATGTTGAATAACCTGACATTGATGTAATTTTAAAAATTGATTATGGTCATGTCATTTTCTTCTTCCACTAATCTTTAGTCTTTCACAACCACTTTAAAACCCCACCAAAAGTTTTCTAATTATATTTTCTTACCATATACACCAAATTCCATGTAAAAAACACCTTGAATGGATTTTTCACCTTTATGACCGTCATAACCTCTTGAATATTCATTCATCAGTCTTCTTAATTTTTAGATTAATCCATCTACCATTAAATTACAATGAAAGTATTCCCAATCCATGAAATTTCCTTTAAAATTAAGTATAGTTCATTAATAATCACTTATAAATTACAAAATTGAGTTAAATATGTAAAAGATATATTGAAAATCTAGGACCTCAAAATACATCAATAGAAAACTATGGAAATTACTATTTATATCTTTTTTTAAAATTAATAGAACTTTAATTCCTTAGGAACATAAATTTTTCCCATTGTATTTATTGGTATCCCTTCCATCCTCAAAAAAATTAACTTAATTCATTTCCCATTTTTTGATAATAATAGAAAAGGAAATATATGGATAATCTCAAATTACCAAAATACATTCAATAATACCTTTTTCTACCACCTTTAATTATTACCTTATATTTCATAATATTTTGATAAAAGCATTGAATGACTCAAAATATATCCAAGATCTTTTATTTTTTCTAATAACATTTTATATGGTAAATTCTATAATTGATAATAAGAGGGACGTCAGAAATAATTCCTAGTTTTCCATTAAAAATGAATCATGTGATAACATTCAAAATTACACATATTTCATGATTCATAACCAGATATATGAAAAAAAATAAAACATGAACTTCATCATAAACAAATTCATCCAAAAATATTACAATTAGTGCATTAATCTCTTCTATTTTATCATCATTTAATAAAAATAATATCCCTCTTATTCAATACCTATTATATAATGAAAATAGATATAAGTGATATTTGAAATAATAATTCTCCAATTTTTAAAATCTATCCAGAAATTATAGATTCACTCTATATTTGATAACATAACATATTTTTATTCACATTACCCCCTACACATCATCGTCTTCATGGAAATTTAAATACCCCATGATGGAAAATATTCATTATGGTATAGAAGTAATAGAACTCATCCTATTCTTTCAATACCATGCATCTTATCATAAATAAATATTTTTTTTTGGAAAAAATGGTGGTCCTCCTTCATTTATTAGTAGTAACAACAAAGATAACAGTTTACTTCTGAACATGACCTATTTTTTCTTTTAAACCACCTGTAAGAAAATTTCATAAAAATTACCTTTCTTTTAAGAGGCTAAAAAAGTTTTTTTCTTATATTCATCCCATGAACATCTAACTTTTGTAAATAATTTCTCTCTACCTCAGACATTAATTACAATTCATTTCTCAATTCTTTAAATATATTTATTGACATTTTTTGTGGCTGTAAAATATTCATATATTATTTTGTGTTATTCTCATTCTATCCACACCATTCATAGTATTTTACATGAATTTTTATGTTATCAATTGTGGATAAAATATCATGAAATTGTATCTCTACTTGTGAAACAACATTATTTCCCTTTTCACTTGCATTGATTAAGGATTTCATTATTTTTTAGTAATTTACAAATAATTTGGTCAAATTTTAATCATTGTTTTGTGAAATTGTCAACCATATTGAGATTTTCAAAATTCTTCATTCAAATCTATAGTAGATAATAATACTGTCAAGGGAATTTATCATCTGAATATATATTTATGTGTCATATTTAGCAATGTATTATTATATAAATCACATTCACCCTCTAATAGAACTGAAAACATTTATTTATATTTATTTAAAAATTACATATATAAATTGAAAAATACATATAAATAGACCGACCAAAAGCCAAAAGGAAAATTTATATATTGAATTATCAAATTTTATAGGTTGATGGGGAACCATTACATGACCTGTAGTCCTAAGAGGAATATCTACCTCATTCCATCACCCTAGGGGCCCCAAATAACAACCACCACATGTGCAGTTCAAATTTGATTATATATGTTTATTTGAACTCTAAAACTATTCAAGTCTGGAGAGCTAGAAATCCTCCATGAAGATTTCATGGTGAATGGTGCCAATGAAAAATTCTATACCATATGATTCATCATAATATGGAATCCCTACAATGCTAGAAGATGATCCTTAATACACATATGAATATGCCCCAAAATCCAATATTTTTTTCTCCAGATCCAATATGCCTACCATCCCATTATATCGCCTATTATTCCATCTATCCAATTGATACCCTACACTAATGCCTATAAAAATGTATAAAAATCACTCCCATTGATCATCTCCTCCTCCTCTTGACCATCATGAACCATCTTCCTCAGCGACATACACCCAACCACACCACCCCGCATGTTGTGCACCACCAGTCGACATGCCTGTCACTACTTTTATCAACCTGGACACCCGTGCTCGTTACACTCCCCAAATGAGAATCTATATTTTATCTATGATTATAAAATCATGTTTCCCACTCCCATGTTTGGTAACCACTGAATGAACCCCTCTGCACCCTACCTTCATGTATGTGCCCCACCCAGGTGGCCCGCCTGGAATAACACTTTATGAATATAAAATACATGATAATGAATAATAAATGAAAAAACAATATTCAAAAAAAAATTGTGGATCTAATATGTGTTTCTGATGATTTTATCTAGGTGGAACATCATCAATCCATCAGGCGGTGACACGCTATTTCCTTCCCTATATTTTGAATTTCCAAAATCAGATGACTTATTTCACTTTAATAAGTGATGTTGGTTTCTTGATTGAAACGAGATGATTGGATTTCATTTTATCCTTCCACGGATTCCTCTTTGGGGATCATCACCCAGTACATGTTGTCCTAATAGACTTACCCATGGTATTAATGATCATTCCTACTGTTATCTATTATTAGATGATGATTATTTATGTTTTATCTTCCCTGATAGGGAATAAACCTTTGATTGATATAGATTGTAATTTTGGGAATTTTTGGGAATTTCAAAGAATTATACTGGTTGTGAATATAATAATTATTCTCCTTCTGAAGTTGGTGGAATCCCAAAAGGGTTATCTTTGATGTGAAACCAAAGGCAACCCATGTCAAACACAGGGTAGTTGACACCAGATGTCAATGTATTCCAATGATTTCTACCCCCAAATTCAAATTTTAAATTTAAGGTTTATATATTTTTTATCAGGTCAGGAGTTTAATGTCCTGTAGGGATAGGTTATACAAAGGATTATTATTTTGTATGGATGAGTAGGTCACATGTTTAATGTTTTATGGGGACAAGTGTGTCAAAGGTTTAATGTCTTGAGGGGGTTGGATGGTCACTGGTTTACGGTATTATGGGGATTGGTAGGTCTCATGTTTATCATCATGCAGGGACACATAGGTGGTTATGGGTGTCCTATGTGGGATTCATTTTACACTTGGTACGTTTTGTCTCTGCCCCCAGTGAGTAATATTTCACACGTTGGATTTAGTTATCTGTGTCCCAATGTGAGAATATTTGACACTTGGACTATTATGGCGGTTCTGGTTTGTTAGTATAGAACCTCATAGATTCAACCTATGTGCCATATTTAATATATTGGTATCAAAACCCATGTAGTTCAATGTCACATTTTATGGTTGTGTTATATGAATGATCCATGTAGTTTAATGTCATATGGAAAATAAGATCAGGTCACGAATGAATCGTTAATGAGAGAGGGAGTGTCGATTTTTCATATGGATTCCAAAGGGTTTTGGTAGTAGGGTAACACCCCATATATAGGGAGGAGTTGCATACGATGATGTTCAAACATGGGGCATCTCATGCTCCTAACATGAGCTAAGGTTACTATTTCATTTCATGAGATGAGATCATTGTCATATAGTTTAAAATTATATGATTAGGACATTGGGATATAAATTTTAACATCAAGAAAATCAGAAATAATAGGGTTATACACCATGAGAGTCCATCTAAAAGTGGAAGAGGAATATATAGAAATGTTCCCCACAATACCACCCATACCCATAGAAATAGTATCTTCCTCAGAATCCTCCATACTGGTCAGAGTTGTGAATTTATTTCTCATCCAACTTCTTCTATTTATTTTTGGATTCACCCTCCTTTATATTATCAATCATATTCCTTCTCTTATTTTCTGAATTATTTGGAAAAAAAATTATTGGAAACATTTCCAAATTTATATTGTTTCAATACATTCCCAACATTCTTGGTCTAGGCAACATACATAACATTCACTTCATTCTTCATTTCAAAATCAATTCAATTCTTATTCTCACCCTTTGAAGGTATTATTGGTTGAACCTAATATAGTTTCTCATTATGTGATCATTCACCAACTTTAGTGATAGTGTTTTGGAAATATATAATTTTCATTTCAACTTCAGAGAGGTTTTGTTGGAAAAGTTCCAACACTTCTTTAGTTACTTTCAACATCAACTCTAAATTCTCATTACAATTCTTTTCTTCTTCAAGAGATTTCCTCGAATCAATAATATCATTATTAATATTTTCATTATCAGTATCAAAACATTATTGGTTTCTTTAGAATTCATCGTTCATCCTTTTTTTTTCTTATCATGCCTTATGATCATTCTCATATATTCTTTCCACTCTTATTTCTGTTGCATTTCATGTTGTTTCTTCTTATTCTTCAGTACTACTACTTCAAAATTATTCATCATTCACTATTGAAATAAAAGTATTTTCATTACCATACTCAATGGATTTTTCAGATTCAACATCACACTCTTCTTCTTCATTGTATTTGGAGAATAAAATTCTTCTGTTTTAATTTGAAGAATTTATTTTCTTTTCCAGTGTCTCCCTTTATCTTCCACGATTTTCATATCTTCTTTTCTTCAATGTCACTATCATTTTCTTTCATTCTTCACAGTCAATTATCCTCCATGTGACCAACTCCTCCATATTCAAAATATTTCAAGGGAATTTCCCCTTTGTATTTTTCTCTTCCTATTTTCACAATGTTAGAAAACAAGGATATTATTTCATTGAGATTTTTACATACCTCATTTTCAGAGTAAGAATCACCAGATTTATATTAAATATCAATCGTCTTTGACAATCATTTATTCTTATCCTTGAAATAGATTTCTCTATCAACCTTTTTTTTGTTCTTAATAGCATTCCATCTTCTATTATCATAGGTGATAAGAGTTTTATAAAAATCATTAACAGATAATGTTTTCGAATATCTATCTTTGAATAAAGAAAATATTACATCAATTTTTTTGGATATTATTTTCAAGAACCTTTCGAAATCTTTAGAGACTTTCAGTTCTTCACCAAGTCATCTGATAGTACTCGAAATGTCATTAACCCTCGAAAATAATTCCCCAATAGATTCATCATCACCCATATTAAAAAATTACTATATCATTCCCCATATTTGTAAATATTACTTCTTCACTTTTCTATTTCTTTGTATATGTTTTTCAACTTATCCCATCAACCTTTAGTTGTGTAATCACCTTTCACAATCAAGAATTCACTTTCAAAAAGTTATGATAATATAAAATTCGTGGCACTTCCATAATTTTCCAGAAACATTATCTCAATAAGTGAATGTGGAGCACTATCATAATTGGGAGGAAACCTAACTTTTTCTGCTTCAAGAACATCATAACTAATAAATATATGAAATAGAAGCATTCTATCTTTGTAGATATGATAGTACATTTCATGAAATACCAGAATTCCTTTACTATTCATGTAGTTCACATTATCCATCAACAATGAATAACAAAGGCAACCTACCTCTGATACCAATTGAATGATTCTAGTTATAGTATTGTATCACTGATAGGGGGAGGGGTGAATTAATTATACTCTTGTTATTTTATTTTTCTTTTCAATTGAAACCACCTTCGCCTCCTGTTAAGGATTTCAATTCCCTACTAGGAAAAAAAACAACACACATCCAACGGAACACAATGATTTACAATGTTCCCTACTCAATACAAATAGTTATATCCTTGGTATGGTTTCGAAATGATACAATACAATACAATCCTATGAGAAAATAATCCTTGGATTACAAAGAGTAGGATCTACCCTTTCACTCGTGTAGCACTATGAAACAATCCCACTAGTGTGTGTGCACCCTCTTAGCACGATAGGGTTGTACAATTTTTTTGTAAAAACTCAGGTTACCTATGCTTCTTTTCAATTCATCAAATTTATTCAACTATAAATAAATTCATCTTTTCCATACCTAGAAGAAAGCTAAAAACATAAAAGGACTTTGATAACGAAATCATCCTAAATGCCTAGTGGAATTTTCCTAGTCTGATTCTCTGATTAAGATTATTTCAGTGCCATTATTGAAGTATGATTTTCCAACAGAATAATATTGAGTAGAATCAGCACCACATGACCAACCAAACATAATTTTCATGATTGCACATGATAAATAGATTCACCACCACTACACAAACTGAACACAATCGGTACCACTTCAAAACCAGAGAACGACAACGTTTCTTAGAATAGTCCATCCTCAGCCTAAGAAACTCTATACGGAAACACCATGTATATAAAACTCTAAACCGATGAATTCAAATTGATATCAATCTCAACCAAATACAATCCTAGTCAAACTATATTCAATACCAAACAAAAACAGTATCACTTTGTCTCACTGAAAGCTCGGAGCTTCTCTATATTCTGAAAGACCCACAAGTACAATGTACTTCATGTGTTTTATAGGTGACCCATAACATGTTTAGTTGGGAATCCGAAAACCCTTTCCCTCTCACTTAAGTTCACCCAAATATGAATTTATTATAACATCTTGGAGAAATTATGACTTTGTTAATGCTCCTCAATTCAACACGAAACATCCACAATATTCATCTCTTTGTTTCCAGACTCCCATTTCAAATGTCAATACGATAACAAATGATGAGCCATACCTGAGTCTGAAACTGATTCTCTCATACCAATTTCATCAAAACAACAATCATGAAACAATAAAAAATGAATGTGTATGAGAAAATTAACTTCTCTACTAGATATACAATCACTCTTTCAAATGAAATCCTCCCCCATTTACTATTAATTCATCAGTATCCTTATATTTTATTTTCTCTTTACCCATATGAGAAAACACACATCATTCAACAACAAGTGCTTATATCATGACTACCTTTGTGACTTTGAATTCAATGAGGATCAACTTTACCATTGTCTGAGATCAATAAGAATGTATTGTAACGTTCCATTAATTCCTTCATATTACTTTTCATATCAATCCAAGCATGATATTTTTTGAATACAACAGTTTGGATACTATTATCTTGAATACAATCATGCTGTATATGATCATCCTGTAAATGATCATTCCAGTTATGATCATGTTGGATAGTATCACTGATAATTTATGGTTATGTTTGCTGGATACGACGGTTGATCATTTCTTCTTATGATTACTAAATACGATCGCTAATCATTTATGGTTACAAGTGCATGATACGATCGCTTATCAGTTCTTATTTCAATTGTCGGATACAATCGATGATCATATCTAGTTATGATTGCTTGATATGATCGCTAATCATTTCTATTTACTATTTCTGGATACAATCACTGATCATTTTGGGTTAAAATTGCTTGATAAAATACAATATAATCTAATAAGGATGATCTTCCTAGATATGATACAAAACTATCTGAATATGATTCATTCTCAATGGACACCATATAATCTCTTTTCATCTACCCGAATACTATTGTTATGTAAAACAATAGGTGTCTCATCTTCCATCAGTATCACTTATTTCTTCATAACCACCTCGATCATAACTATATTCCAACAACTTCACCTTTCCCAACGACATCACACATTTCAATCAGCGTCACCTATTCAATTGGCATCAATTTTCACTTTCACTCGATATCCAAATGTATTGAATGAAAATTTATACAATAGGGATACGATTGTTTTTAAGGACAATCGATATAACATGGATATGATTCTTTTCTGATTGTTTTGAAAAACAATAGGCCCCAATTATTTCTCTCTGCCATCCAGATATGATAAATATGAATACCATTATTTTCTTATTCTTTTGAAAAAAAATTCTGAATACAATTATTTTCTGATTGGAAACATCTCTTTAACTCTACCTTTCTTCTATCAATATTTTATCAAATGTTCTCACATCAATTCATGAGTTATATGAAATAAAAATCAGCAATTAATCTTTACAATTAACATGTGTGTTATTCTTTCCAAAACAAACCCAAAACAATTGTTTCCATAAAAAATTGATGTGATTTTCTTTCTTCAAAACATACCTTGACAACAAAAGACTACACTTTATACCTTCATCAACATTATAACTAGATTTTTCCCAACAATAACCCCCTTTGGATTTTGTTTTCAACCATGTTTCACAAATCACTGAACATTTTAAACTCAAGAAATGGATTACATATCAATAATTCTAAGACTACGCGGGCTAACTCATTATAGGAAACAAGAATTATTAATATAAAAACCATGCTATCCAAAATAACAATCATGAACACCTCATTTATTTCATCATTATTCCTATAAAATAATTCAATTTCATTTCCTACAACCACTCTAACATATAGTTAGAATAACTCACACAGTAAACAATGCTGAATTCACTGCTTACCCAGAACTCTCACTATTGTGCCATATATTTATGAATGAAAAAAATTCTCCCCCATAACAAAACAATACAAGGGCAAGATGTGAGAGGGAAAAAATACAGATACCTCAACCATGAATAGAAAGAGCATGGGAAGCCATGTTCAATATCATTTTTTAGAATGATTCATTCGTTAAAGGTTTTGTGAAGATATCATCAACTTTTTCTGATGTTGGAAGATACTCCATCTTCATTTCATTCATCCTGACCTAATCTTTGATGAAATTATATTTGATATAAATATATTTTGAATGATAATGTTGTACTAGATTCTTGGTGATATTGATTGTACATTTACTATTACATCCCATGAGAAAGTTTAATGTCAATTCAACAATAAATTATTCCAATTGTGTTTTCATCCACATAAGATGAGTACCATCTTGAGTAGCAATAACATACTCAAAATTATATATACTGAAAGTTACTATTTTATGTTTCTTTCAATGTGAACTAACACAATTATTTACAAAAAATTATAAACCACAAGATGTAGATATTTTATCATCAACATTTTTATCCAAATATGCATCAGAATACACAAATAAATCAAAACTTTTTGAGCTGTAAAACTTGATTCTGAATTCTATAGTGCCTCTAATGCATCATAGAATTATTTTTCCAGCAATAATATGTGATTCTATTAAAGCACTCTTAAATATTTCGCGTAAGGTATCAACATAAACAATATCAGGTCTTGAAAAAATCAAATACAATAGACTTCCAATAATCTTCTTATTCTCTTTTTGATCCACTTCTTTTCCATCTACATCTTTACTTAGTGTTGATTTCACTAAAATGGGTGTAGAAGTATGTTTTTAATTTTCCATGCCAAAACTGTTGAGAAGTTATTTTGCATTCTTCTCTTGGGAAAAGAAAATGTGTTCATTCTTTTTCTAGATTTGTAAACCAAAATATATTTCATTTCTCTAAGCATGTACATTTCAAATACATTCTTCATTTCTTCAGAAAATGTTTCACATCTTCCTTCATCATTCCCAGTAAATATAATATCATCAACATAAACAATTACGATGAGGGAATATTCTTTACTTTCTCTAATGTAATGATTTTTATTTACCCTTCCTATGTTAAAATTAATCTCTCTTAAGAATGTATCCAATTAGGTTTACCATGACCTCAGAGCTTGTTTTAGGCCATACAATGCCATTTCAATCTGCACACACAACCTCCATATTTTCAAATAACAAGTCCACAAGGTTGTTCAATATAAACATCTTATTCAAGGTCTCCATTTAAGAATATTCATATAACATCCATTTGAAATATCTTGTAGCCTCATTGTACAAAAATAGAAATAATGATTCTGATTGTTTCTAGTATTTCTCCAGTAGAAAAGGTTTAATCAAAATAAATAAATTCAATCTATGAGTCCCATTTGCACACTGATTTTGATTTGTTTCTTATAAAGTCACTTTCATCATTCAGAATGTTCTAGAAAACCCATTTTGTTCCGAATATTATTTTGTTTTCTGGATTGGGTGCAAGTTACCATGTATTGTTCCTTTAAATCTGATCCAATTCTTTATTCATGGCTTGAAGCCATTCTGGATGCTGAAAATATTCTGTCACATCATTCGATCCTACTTTTGAATACAATTTTGTCTATATAATACAATTGCTTATTCTTCATATCTGAACCTTCTGATGCTGAATACCGATTATATTACATGATTCCACATGTTTCCTTATCCTTGGATAAGATTTTCTATTGCCTTAATCACTTTAAATGGCTATGTCAAATTCATCTTCTTGAGAAGGAATAATCTTGTCAGTATCCTTATCAGAAAAGATTTCATCAACTTGACAAACTTCACTGTTTTCTTGAACATGTTTCTCTTTCTCAGATACTTCAATCACTTTCACATCAACTTAATAAACAATTATTTTTGTTTCTATGTTGTATCATATATGTCTTCTTGATTATGGACTATATCCGAGAAAGATTCCATCCTCTCCTTTTTTATCAATCATACCATATCTTCCACCTTTCTTCTTTATAATACTAGGACTCCCAAAAACTCTAAAGTTCTTCAAACATGGATTTTTTTCCCAAAAAACAATTCATAGGAAGTCATACCTAATTGAGGCCTATAGAAACAATGGTTTTGAATATAAATAGTAGTAATTGTGGCCTTCCTCAATGATTTTATTCAAAAACCCCATTTTCATGGGGAGTGTATGGAGTTCTATAAACATGATGAATGACATGATTATAAACATTGTTTTCAAACTCTGCACATATTTATTCACCACCATTATCAATTCTCATCTTCTTCATAGAATACTAAGATTCTTTAACACCTTTTATTCTTAAACTTTTAATCATTTTCAAAGTTTCTGATTTGTGTTTCTTGTACTTCACACAAGTAATGCGAGTAAAATCATCCATCAATGTAATGAAGTACTTATCTCCATGTTTTTTTCTCATTGTCCCACATATATCGGAAAGGATCAGCTCCAGGGGTTATTTTGAACTAATATCGACTTGCTTATGTAAAAAACTTATCATCATTCCTTTTCTAAAAATAGAGCAACACGAATCATTACTTCTTGGAAAATCAAGAATATCCCAAACACTATCTCTTTTAGATAAAATTTTCATTTTTATCTAACAAATATTCCCAAGACTTTTATTACATAACTAATTCTCTTCCACTATACTTATATAATAAGAGTTTTGTGAATCACCGACCTGAAACAAGTTTCCTTTCATACATTGACCTCTTGTAACAATCTTTCTATATTTTTCACTATTTAAAACAAATCTATCTTTCATGAAGATACCTATATTAACCTCATAACACAGTTGTGAAACACTTATAAGATTGTGTTTCCACCCACCAACATACCATGTTTTCTTATATATCATCTTTTACTTTCCAAGGATAGTTGACCCAAAACCTTGGATTTTCAATGATTCAACAATTTCAAATGTCATCGTCCCTTCTTAAACATATTTCAAATCATTCAACAATTTTATGTCTCCTATAATGTGAGATAAACACCCACTATCAGGTATCTAGGGTCATTCTCCTTTCATGAATTTTAATGCAGTTTCAACAAAAAGCGCTTTTCTCCATTCTTTTAATTCTTCACCTTAGTATTTTGAGAGTTTAGAATCTTTTATTGAGATGGTATCAAAAACAGACATCATTTTGAATAGTTTCCTAGTTTTTCACACCTTTCATAGATATTTTCTAATGGTTGGAACCTATTTTCAGACTTCACTTCATTCATTTCATATTTATTCAATAAAACATTCACATTTTTATTTATCAGATTAGATTGAATCCCCGTCAATAACTTACATTCATAACATGTTGGATAATATAAATGTTGTTGATTGAACCAAAACATACTTTTTGTGTCCCTAAATACCCCACAATACCAGCATTATAGATATAAAAAGTATCTTCCTCTGAAATAGTCATACTCATAAGAATTGTGAATGTATTTCACATCCACCTTCTTCTATTTCTTTTCAGATTCTCCATCCTTTATATTATCAATCATATTAATTCTCTCATTATCTAAATTATCAGAAACAAAAGTATTGGATACATTTTCATATTCAGATTGTTTCAAAACATTCCATCATTCTTGGTATTGGCAACATACATAACATTCACGACACTATTCATTTCAAAAAAAAATTGTATTATTCTTGTCACCCTTTTAAGGTATCATTGGTTGACCCTTATCAAGATTCTCATTATGAGAACATACCCAACTTTAATGATAGAGTTTTGAAATCATATAATTTTATTTGCATCTTCATATAGATTTTGTTGGACAAGTTACGACTCTTCTTCTGTTACTTTCAACATAACCTTTACATATTTGATATCATTCTTTTCTTCTTAAAGAGATTTCGTCAAATCACCAATATTGTAAATCAGATTTTGTTTCTCACCCTCAAAACATTCTTCGTTGCTTGATAATTCCTCTTCTAACCATTTTTTCTTTTCAAGCCCTCTGATCTTTCTCAGACATTCTTTCCACTCTTCTTTCAAATGCATTTCAAGATGAGTTTCTTCTTCTTCAGAACTACTGCTTCTGAATTCTTCATCATTAACTATTGTAATGAATTTATTTTCGTTAACATACACAATGGATTTTTTGGATTCAACATCACTCTCTACTTCTTCGTCATATTGGGAGAAGAAACTACATCTTATTTATTTAAAGAATTTATTTTGTTTTCCAATATCTACCTTTTTCTTCCAAAATCTCTTTATCTTTCTTTATTCAATGTCACTATAATCATATTTATTTCATGAAGGAAAATTAGCATCCATATGACCACCACCTCTACATTCAAAAACATTTAAGGGAATTTTCCCTTTGTATTTCATTGTTCTTTTTTTCACATTGTTAGAAAAAAATGATAGGATTTCATTGATATTTTTACATACATCATTTTCTGAGTAAAAATCACCATCTTTATCTTCAATAACAATCTTCATTGAATTTTCTATCATCATAGACATCAAAGAAATTTCCTTATAAACCTTTCATTTATTCTTCATATCATTCTATCTTTTAATTTCATAGGTGAAAGTGGTTCTATTTAAATCATCAACAGATAATGTTTCAGGATCTCTATCTTCCAATGAAGAAACTACTGCATCAAATTTTTCAGGTAAGATTCTCAAGATATTTTCAACAACTATATACTATTTCATATTTTCAGCAAGAAATTTGATAGTACTCACAATTTCATTCACCCTCATAAATAATTCTCCAATAGATTCATCTTCACCCATATTTAAATATTCAAACAGAAATATTCGTATTTGTTACATTTCTTTCATCACTTTTTTATTTCCTTCGTATATGTTTTTCATCTAATCCCATATATCTTTAGCTGTGGACACACCATTCAATGTCAAGAATTGACTTTCAAGAAGTGATGATAATATAGCATTATTGGCCCTTCAATAATTCTCTACAAACATCTTATCAATAGGTGAAAGTGGATCACTATTATCAATGGGAGAAAACCTAATTGTTGCAGCTTCAAGAACATCATAACTGATAAACCTAAGATATGGAAGCATTTTGTCTTTCCATATATCATAGTAAATTCCATGATATACCAGAATACCTTTACTGTTCATATAGTTTACATTCTCCATCAGCAAAAAATAATGGAGGTAAGCCATATCTGATACCAATTGAATGTTCCGAGTCAGAGTATAGTATCACTGAGAGGGGGAGGGGTGAATCAGTGATACTCTTCATCTTTTATGTTTCATTTCAATTAAAACCATCTCCACCTCCTAGTAAGGAATTCAATACCATAATAGGAAAAAAAACCAACACACATCGAAAGGAATACAATGATGTAGAAGGTTCATTATTCATTAAGAATAGATACATCCTTGGTATGGTTTGTAAATCATCTAATACCACACAAACCAATAAGAAAACAATCATTGGATTACAATGTGTAGGATGTAGACTTTCACTCATGTAGCACTATGAAACAATGACACTAGTGCATGTTAACCCTCTTGGAATAGTAGGGTAATTAAAGTATTTTTTAACAACTCATGTTACCTCAATTAACCCAATGTATTCAATTGTGAAACAATTTTTCTTTTCCTTACCTAGATGAAACGTAAGAACATCAAAGGAATTTGATAATGAAATCAGCCAGAATGCCATGTCCGATTTTCCTTGTCTGATTCTCTGAGTATGATTCTCTTAATGAAATTCTTAAAGTCAAAATTTCTAATAGAATAGAATAGAGAGGAATTGTCACCATGTGACTAGCCAAATAGAATCAGAACAACTGCACTAGCAAAATTGAATCAGTAACACTACACAAACTGAATACAATCGGTACCACTTCAAATCCTTATACCAATAAAGATGCTTAGTATGATCCTTCCTCAGCCCGAGAAAACCAATACAAAAACACCATTCATTGAAAAATCTAAACGTATTAATTCAGCATGATATCAAACTCAGATGAATAAAATCCCCATCAAACTATATTCAATACAATACAAAAACGGTATCACTTTCTCTCACTAAAAACTCAATGATTCTTTCACTTCCACAAGTCCCAAAAGTACAATATACTTCATGCCTTTTATAGTTGACCCAAACCATGTTTATTTGGAAATCCCAAAACACTATCCCACTCACATAAATTAATAGAAATATGAATTTATGCTGAAATATTAGAGCAATTATGACTTTATCAATGGATTTTGATTCCTCTTGAAAATTCCACAATCTCCATATCTTCTTTTCCAGACTCCCATTTCAAATGAAAATATAATTACAAATGATGAGCAATACAAGAGTATGAAACCTATTCTCTCATACCAATTTCTTAAAAACAATGCTTGAAACAATACAAAATGAACGTTTTTGAAGAAATGAACTTTTCCACTAGAGATACAATAAAGGTTACAAATGAAAATATCCCGCTTTGACAATTCATTCATTAGTATCCTTCTCTTTTCTTTTCTCTTTACAAACATGATAAAAGACATTTCATTCACCAAAATGTGCTTTAATCATGACTACCTTCATGAACTTGAATTCATTAGGGATCAGTTTTATCATCATCTGAGTTCAAATGAAGAGTATTGAAACTTTTAATTCATTCCTTATTCTTTATTTTCATCTCAATTCAAGCATGATGCTTTTTGAATAAAATAGTCTGGATACTATTATCCTGAAAATGATCATGCTGGATACAATTAACCTAGAAATAATCATTCTTGTTACGATCATACTGGATATGACAGCTGATCATTTCTGGTAACGATTGCTGGATACGATCGCTGATAATTTCATGTTATGATAGCTAGATACAATCAAAGATCACTTCTAGTTATGATTTTTGGATACGATCACTGATCATTTATGGTTAATATTGCTGGATACAATCACTGATCATTTCTGGTTATGATTTCTAGATACAATCGCTGATCATTTCTAGTTACGATTGCTGGATATGATCACTGATCATTTATTGTTACGATTGTTCAATAAAATACAATACAGTATGATAAGGATGATATTCCATGATATTATACAAAACTATCTGAATATGATTAATTCTCAATTCACACTATATCATTATTTTTATTCTACCCTAATACGAATGTTTTGAAAAACAATTGGTGTCTCATATTTAATCGCCATCACCTATGCCTTTAGAACCACCTCGATCATAACTACATACCAACAACATCACTTTTCCCATCAGCATCACCCTTTTAAATTAGAATCACCTATTCAATTGACATCACTTTTCAATTCCACTTAGTATCCAATTATTTTGAAACGCAATTGATACAATTTGGATATGATTTTTTTTAAAGTCCGAAACACCATTTATTAATTAAGGAAACAAAAGTTTACATGAGACGAAAGGATGGGATTTTATTACAATCTCTTTCAAAGAGGTGAAGAAAATCAGCTGGCAGCGCATCCATCCAAGTCATGTTCTGGTGAACACCTTTGTTGGCAAGGGCATCAGCAAAAGCATTTTCTTCACGGAAGACATGTGTAACAATGTAGTCGATCTCCTGAAGCGAATTCAAGAAGTTCATCCAACGCGTAGTAAGCGGCCATGTGAGATGAATAACTCCGTTCAAAATGTCTTGAACAATGGTGGTCGAATCACTTTCAATCCACAGTTTACGCCAACCTCTTTGCAGCGCAAAATCAACAGCATGTATGACTCCAAGCATCTCCGCTTCAATGGAAGAGGCAATCCCACACCCACCGTAAAAGAAACCATGGCAATGGTCATCAGAATCTCTAAAAATGAATTTGGATATGATTTTTTTGAAGGATAATCGATATAATCTAGATACGTTTTTTCTGATTGCTTTAAAAAACATGGGAAAAAATTTATTTCCCTCTCCCATCTGGATATGATAAATATGAATACAATTATTTTCGGACTATTTTGAAAAAAATAATTTAAATACAATTATTTTCTAATTGGAAGCATCTCTTTCACTCCCCCATTCTTCTATCAATATTGAATCACAAGTTCTCACATAAACTCATAATTTATATGAAATTAAAATCTGTAACTCATCGTCACAAATAACATGGGTATGATTGTTTAAAAAAATAAAACAATTGTTTCCACAAAACAAAGTGAATTGATTTACTTTCCTCAAAAAATACCTTGATAAAAAAAGACATCACATAAAACCTTCATCACCATTATCGTCATCTTGGTCCCAATATAAGATTCCCCTGACATTATTTCTGGGGTGAAACTGTACATGTAAATGGTTTTAATTATTAATTTTCCTCACAAAGGGATTTATGCAATATTTATAGTCTTCCATGCATACATTTTATGTTGTGTGAAATTTCCATTTCCAATTATGCAGGGTCATCAAAGCACAACTAAACATTGATATTTATTAGAGACTATTAAAAGCATGTGGGTTTTGTTAGGGATATGAATGTTTCATCCATGTGATTGTTGTTGTGATCCCAAAATCCCTTTATGTTGTAATGGAAATAAAACATGAGATGGATCTTTCTTTTATGGGAAAATTAACTTTTTGGAGATTGTAACATGTTTTTTCCCTCGTAAATTCCCCCACACCCACATAAATTAGAGCTGATGGGGGATATGAAGGTCAAGTTTTGATGGAATACACTGACATATATGTTTAATTCCCATTTTTTCTTGAAAATTTGGATTCTAGTCAAAACCTCTTTATATACATTTTAAACATGAGAAACAATTCATATAAATTGGGAAATGGGCCCTTGAAAAATCACCTAACTTATATTTGTGATATTAAATATCTCATGGGTAATAATGTGATTTTTCTTGAATCCCTAAGAATAACGTCATTATGTTTTCATATAACATTATAATGTGACAGGACATGGATTCTCAACCTCCCACTTTTCAAGAATTACTATGTAATTTCACAAATCCAATCCACTTTTAATGACCTAGTGTTTTCTTATTCTCTAAGAATTATATAGATGTACAACCATACTGACCAAGCCCTCACAAATATTTTTACCACTACCAGAAGGGTGGAAATTTGAGAAAAACCATAAATCCCTCATTCCAGGAGAGTTTTCTCAAAAAACACCAAGCATATGGGTCATCTGAGTGAGTCTCAAACCAGGTACTTGTAGAGAAATATGATACCATTATAAAATCTCATCATCATGGATTATGTGGCAATCCTCACTATAAAATTCTACACACCTCTATTTAGTTTCACCCCTAAAATTATATATAGCCTTTAGAATATCTCTGTTCCTAGTCACCTAGCTAGGGTGAATAATTACTTAATAGACTACACGCTCAGAGGTAGGATTCAGAAAGTGATAGGGGAATATTCATTAAATCAATATTTCCCTATATACTATGAAAGATATACTTATTCCAGTATTTAGAATAAAAACATTAGCATGTATGACGACTATAACTTCCATGTAATGTAAATCATCACCAATGACTTTCCTTGGGAATACTTGGCATACTTCACATGTGATGAGTATCGGGACAAGCTATATCGTATTTTATTTTTTAGGAAGATTAGATATCCTAATCCCTTATCTACCATCAATATGATATGCTTCGGTAACTTCTTACTCAATAGTCCCCAGACACTAAAACATCCACCTTCATCATGGGAATGTGAGGATCATTATATGGGACCTCCATTTCATTTGGATAATCACACTAATGTGGTATCATATAAAACATTCCATCTAGAAACAATTCCATTGGGGGATATAATTTATACGCCCTCGTAGTGAAAATTATTTTGGATGCGCTGACCAGTGTATGGAATAATCTCCCTCTTTCTTCCTTGACATCACATTAAAGACATCACTAGTTGCGTTCCTCAACATACTAGCTATGATAATCCCTGGTAAACTGAAGAATGTATAGTGGAATAGACTAGGAGGAGGATGGGATCTTAATTAAAGATGTCAGAGGAAGGTAGCTATAATGAATGTGGAAAAAGTATAAATTACGGGAATCCATAAACCAGATACACAACATTTGTTCCCCCCTTATTGAGTGGCTGGATGCTTCTGGTCATGAATTCTTAAATGGAAGTACATCCAAGGATGTTTGTGATGGTGGTTATTCTAGCATCATTCCTCTATGTAAACATGGGATTCGAGGTCTTTGATCGACTCTACGTCCAACATGGACATGTCATGAGGGTAAGGATAAATAAGTGTATTTTTATTCTTTTATATTTCCTTATTATATGATTCTATGTTAATTATTGGGTTATAAGTTCCCAAATTCCATTAATCCCATGAATTCCATCCCGAAACCTTTACTCCTCAATATTTTCTAGGTTCAATCAGTAAATCATATTGAACATGGTTTTTCGATCATCAATAGAAATCAACATAATATCAATTTCCATCTACGTGAACACCAATTTCAATAGATGGTTGATAAACTGGAGGGATTGATGGATCAGAGGAGTATGTTCCAGCCTTCTAAGTTAGATTTTTTGAATCCATGGTAGAGTAACACACCATTTTTACGTCTTAAACATTGTATTTATTAGCGAGGTAATTTGGATTCATTCGCAGCTACAAATGTATGTCCATAAGTGGACCTGCGATGAATGTAATCAAAATTTTCATTATTAGCTATAGTAGATTTTCACGAAAAATGGAAAGAGGGATATTATCATTATTCCATCAACTAATCTCCGTGTCACCCCATCTTAATTTTTTACATGAAATTGGGTAGTTGAATAATTAGGTACAATTCCACATCAGTGTGTGTGGAGTGTTATGACCTCAAGTGAGAATAACGGTAGCAGATGAGAACCTCTAGGAAGTTCCTCTAAATAATCTGGGGACCAAACTAGTGTATCAGAGGGGGGGTCTTAGGGTTCTATTAGATCCCTACTATATATAGGTGTGCAGCTCCCTTAGAAGAATGAAATATTGAATGATGAGGGCCCTCCAGTTGGGGATGTGTTGAGGAGGGAACTTATGTTTCTGGCAGAGAAGACTAGGGATTCTACCTATATTCACTCCGGGTGGTGATGTTTGTGTTGAGGTTATTTGTGATAGTACAGTAGATACGGAGTAGAATCACCAATGATGGGATCATACTACTATCAGTACGACTCACCAGGATCACATCCTAAATGGGATTCCATGAGTGATTCACTTACATTATAGTATGTTGTCTTATGCCAATGTAGGGATTTCAGGCCTTCCACCACTCAAAAAAATTCAAATTTAGGTGAATAAATTGAAGAGATTGAATGTTTTTAGGAGGTAAAAAATGATGAATCATCCATCAGTGTAGATGTTTAGGGATCCAGTGATGAGAAGTCCTAGGAGTATTCTGCTTGCTGTGAAATAACTTATTAGAGAAGAGAGGTCACTTATGAAAGTGATGTCTTGAATAAGATATTATTATGTGAGGTATTTTTTTATGATGCTTACTTCTTCCCCCGACCATTTTTTGGTTCAGACTATATATTTTTTCTGATGCGGGAAGTGGCAAGGGAAAACCATGTGTCCCCTTGTGACGTGCAGAATCGTGCCTCCATGGAGTCTATGGAACCTACCCTAGAAACCTTTCCCTATTTTTTAGCATGGGAGGTTCCTAAAAAGGGATCCTAATTTGATTTTTTATTCATCTGCCATCCAGGTCATCTACATGGGTCCAAAAAATATCATTTTAATAGAATCTCCTACTCATAGTGAGGTTGGTGGCCTAATGGAACTCATCATTGATATCCTTACACCTCAATGTGTTGTTTAATCTCAATTCTCAATAAGATAGATCTTCATAAATCCTTAATATGGTTTCCTTTTCCCATTGGATTAATATTATATTTTCAGGTTGATTCTAGATGGGTAGTACTGAGTAGTCTAGTTCTAGTCGTTGACGTTCAAACTGACAACAAGGGGTCCCAAGTGGTGTAATTTGTGTTTGAGGCCCTCGTGATGTATTTCTTCATAATTATCACCACATATATTTTTTCCCTTAAAAATATTGTTTTTCATTCTTTTGGTAACATGTGAAACTAAATGACATTATTCCATATGAAATAGTTCTTGAGATAGTGATTTTCCATAAAAAAGTGTAGTAGAAGATGATGGGGGTGCCTCTCTCAACAAATGATCCAAAAATAGGGGAACCAGTCACTTATGGAGAGTTTTACTCATTACTAAGATGTAATCCCACTAATATTATGGACACATTTTTGGGGAGGTCAATTATGAAGCTTGTGAAGTTGCTTACTCCAGTGAAGATTCAGACAAAGATGTACAATTTCCCAACCTTGAGATCATCCCATTAAAAGGGTTAGCTGAGGTGAATTCTATTGCCACTATACTAGAGGGTTTCTGATGTATAAGTCTATTCAAATTGAGTATATGGAGTACTATAGAAGTTATGTCTCAAAGTAAAATAAAATTATCTTACATAAAATAAACAAAAAATTTATAATTTCAAAACACATACTCTAGAGTTAGAGCTAGTTAGACATATGGGACATCATTATCACTAGATACTAAACCTAGGTACTATAAGAGTTTTCACATGTCTTCTCCATGCATTGGATTTTTATTATCTCATTAATCTAATGTGTTCATAAGATCAAGAGTTTGAAGTATCCTAGAATAAATAAAAATATAAGGGTACCAACAAGCTCTATGAATCTAAACATGAAATACATTGTTGTAAGATAATGTTTGTGAAAACATCATTAATTTTAATGATTTTTAAAAAACCACTATCAAATTAAGGCCGTATCTAGTTGTGTTAATGGATATAGAAGCTATGGTGGAATCACTAATGGTGTCATTCCAAGATAATCAGGTCCGAGTGTGAATGAGACCTGATGAGGTTAACATAGTGGATAATGAGGAAGATAGATATCAAAATATTCTTCAATAAGTTTAAGAGGACACTATCTAGAGGTTAGTTGGGTTGAAGGGATTATTTTTAAGGTATATCCATATGTAGCAGAAATTTGGATAAAAAAAGGAAAGGAATATACATGTGTTTGATCCACTAAAAAATATTATGATTTTTCACATGAAATCCCTTGTGTGGATAAATTTGTATTCATTTTTCGGAATCTTTAATAAAATTAGGATGAAAATTGACAATAAATAACTAATCCCATGTGATTCACACAAATTGTGTAAAAAACCGACAAAAAGAATGATTCTCATATATATGGGAGTTCCAAACATGATCAAATTACTTAGTCTCTAGATGAGTTATTGGAAAGTGGAAGTATCCTAACCAGAAAAGTTATAGATATAACAAGGGTAATCTAAATATCGGACTTTCATTTTCATTTTTTAGAGAAAAATATCGGGTAACACCATGGGCATTATATCCTACCCAAAAAACTTCATTAATGAAGGGATTGAATCAGGATTCCAAGAATTTGGAAGTCAAATGGGTTGAAAGGGAAATAGAGTATAGTTTTTTAATATGTTTGAAACATATGATCCATTATTTCTTCACCGGGTATGGGGAAAATTGTTCTTATATTGAACATGGTTGAAACACAGGACTCGAGAAAAGGTCATTGAATGTCTTCTGGGGCATGTTCCAAGGATGGTAGGTTAGACATTGTTCTAGAATCCATTTACATTCGGTGTATTGTTTATATCTGAAATATGATGATGATCTAAATTCTAGAGGACAATAATCACATGAATAAATAGATATAGTGATCAAATAACTCATTTGGTGTTCTAGATGATCAGAACTGATAGGGGGTATGGAATCATCAAGAAATGATATTTTTTCAATGTTTAATTTCATTCTTATGAGGTGAAATTTAAAATCATTAAAAAAGGGTGTTTAACACAGAATTTTATTTCATATAGCGAGGATGATTTATAAAACATTTTAGAATCGTGTGATTATGATGATCATAGAATATTTTAGATTCTTTTGTCAAGGAATTGTGAAATTTCATTAATAGATCCCCTTTGGTCAAGGTGATGTGATGCATAAATAGAAGACACAATGGAAGCACCACATATAGAAGCTCATAATGCAATGAGAGATGAGATTTGGATATAAAATTTTACTGAACTGATGGGTTTAGTGAGAATATTATAGTTTTTTATATCCTATCATGGCTCAGACTAGTTTTTTTCCTCTTTATTTATGCCATTACTTTATTTACCAGGTTGTGAAAGTGAGTTGTTGGGTAGGTGTAATTATTTTTATCTAGTTTAGACTCTATGTTTTCAACCATAAGGTTATATGTTCCTCTTTCCTCAAACAGTTAAGGGTTATAAAATATGGATCAAGGAGTCTTAAATATTTTATGGTCTTAATGGTTTGACTAGGAGTCACAAAGTGTTTGTGGTCATAATACATAGACCAATGAGTTAAAAATTGTTCATGCTCTTAATTTATAGGTCGTGGGGTGTCTCAAAAGAGTCTGTTAGTCATGGATGAGGGGAAACCCAACATTAATTGAGGTCCAAGGAGACCAATAGACAGAAATAACATTTATTGTAAAACATCCACAGATTTTACTTTAATGATTTTTGGACTTGGTCTTTTATTTTAGGGTTGTATTGTTCAGAATAAAGGAAGACTTATGTGTCCCAATCATTCTTAGTGAAATTCATCCCCAACTCTTGATCCAATATGATACAACCTAAAATTGAGAATATGGATTATTATAGATTTCTCGGTATTTTTATGGGTTCCACACAATAATGTTCAAAATAGACCGAATTGGGGAAGTCCAAAATTTTAAATCCTGACATCCAAGAACTAGATTGAAAAAGGAGAATGATCGGTGGATGGGGAACAATTATGGACAATGTTCAAAGAATAGTTTCCTCACCCGTACCATTCAAGGATGGGGAGATAAATGCAGGATCAACTATTGACTATGATCAAAACACGAGAACCACCATCTATTACAGAGGATCCGTCATGGCATGAGCCCATTATGGTAGGTGAGATCATATGGCTAGGAACCATTACTACATGGGAGCCTGTCCAAATAATGAGGGAGGTGATTATCTAAATCAATGAAATAAAAAATTATGGAAATTGAATTGTGGAATGTCCTAGAGGGAACATCGAATGAACTAAAAGATATCCCATCACACACACAAATGTGTTTGATAAAAATATGGGTATATAAGGACCAAACATGTACTAGAGGGGGAAGATACCAAAATTAGTTGATGAAGGGGATATACTAATGATGATAGATCTGATAACTATAACATATCCCATGGTAATGGGAATAAATACACATCTTTTTCTAAAACATGGTGTGGTAGGTGAAAAATTCTTAAAGGGATGTTTCTACTCGAGAAAGGAAAACTAGGAATCTCATAATTTTTATATGATTATTCTTATGTTTAACCCAAATTTTAGTGTTAGATTATAATTCTATGTGCTGAAGAATTTAGTTTTGGTTATACCATATTTTTCATATGAGGCATCCCGAGTTTGTATTAGGTAAGGATATAGTTTAACATCATTTTCTGAGGATGATATTATTTTTATTCATAGAAATATCATATGAGGTATCCCAGGTTTAAAAGAGGTATGGAGAATGATTAAAATCAGATGTTATAGAAGTTTTTTTTACTTATTTTATATTTTTTCGACGAGGAATACTAAGATTATAAGGGGTAAGTCCATAGTTTAGTATCATTTGATGATGGAATTAGTTTAACATTGTAAAAATTAAACAATGTTTTCTACTGGTATACAGTTATTGAGCACTAGACAAAGGGAGTTGGTGTCCTAATGTTGATTTTATGGAATGAATGTCTGATAAGACAACCTGAAAAGAGATCCAAGGAAACCTGTTCCATATAATATTTCATGACACACTCCAAAGAAGTTGATGTTATGATGCTGTGAGAGAAAATCCCCCATAATGAGTTGATCAAGGTGACTAGACATAGGATCAGATATCTGGGCATCTCTATTTATCCCATATTAATTTGATCCAGGTCACATATAGTTCTGTAACATGTGGTTGTAGAAGACAGTCATCAGTTGGAGATTTTTGCTCAATCAAGGATTCAATGAATTTTTTTTGGGGAATTGGTTTATTTAAACACCAAGAGAGATGAAAACTATGAAAATAAGGAGTGATAGGGGGTTAATTTATTTTAATGTTAGAATAATTGGTCTTAAAGGGGTGTAGGTAATTTGAGGACATGTGGTTCATGAAAAAAATTTAATCCTGATATGAAAATGGATTTGTGGTGGCCCTCCACCACAAAACATAAACTGAAAACCAATTACACTAAGTATAATGTCATGATGTTTTCACTGAGGGAAGCTCAAAAATAGGTTGGTGCTGATGTGGGGACTTTCATGTCAGGTTCAATAATACATATGTATTCCAAAGGAAATAAAGTTGTACATATTTCTAGAGCTATGTGTGGAAGAATACTGATGCCATTAAGGTGACATCATCTCTCAAGAGTACCTTAAATCATCCCATATTATTCATATAAGGAATATTCGATATGACATATAGAGTACGACTATAGTTTAACATCATTTTTTGAATAAGCTGATTTTGGTCATCCCATATTTTATATATGAGGCATCATGGGTTTATACATGGAAATTATATAGTTTAATGTCTTATGATAAGAGTTATAGGATATTTTCATCTCATATTTATCATATTAGGCATCCCATATTTATATTTGGTAAGTCTATAGTTTAATTTTTTGCACTGAGGATGTTTATTTTGGACATCCCATACTTTTCTTATGATGAATCCTTGGTATATATAGGGTACATAAAATATTCAACATTTTTTGTTGAGGAAAATGATAATTCATCATCCTATATTTATCATATGAGGAATGCAGAGTTTATATATAGTATGCCTACATTTTAACATTTTATATTCAAGACAATGTACATTGTAGCTTATTGTCATATAGATCGAACTAAATATGTTTATAGTCTAAATTCATGTAAATCAGAACAAAGTGTAAGCTATTGGTATATTTTTGTAGATCATTGTAATATGTTGAGAATAGTTTTATTTCATATTTCTTGAACCATTTTTATATAATTTAATGTCACGTAGCTTTGATCATCATGTTCATGTAATGTTATTTTTGAGGAAATTAACTAAGGATGGAGGTGTGATAGGAAATCCAATTATGGTAATCAATGAGTATTTTCTGTTTGAATAGAACATATGGATAATTTTAGGAAATTATCATTTGGTGTTCAACATTAGTGGCATTTTTACTAGTTTTATCATTATTATTTGGTCTAGTTCCATATCACCCTAGAGGATAGAGAGGAGTAGGACCTATTTATCAAAATCTTGCACTACCCTGATTTAGTGCCTCTCTATGTTGGAAAATTCTAGAATAATATTTTCTCCAATATCATCTAACTTGTCTTTAACAAATTACTACATTATATCTTGAATGTATTTGTTATAAAAATCACTTTAGACTGACACAAACTAATCCTCAATATGTAAAAATGTTGTTGTTTCATTCACTATAGAGTATAGGGTATCCTGATTTGAATTCTGAGGATTCATGGGATATGCCTAGACAGAATTGGGGATTTCATTGGAAAAACTCCTTTTGATTTCGCACTTCATGTTTTGAAGTATGTTTGAAAAGGAATTTTTGAATTCCCCAATGTACCCATTTTTATGTCCATGGTAGTAGGAAGTATATGTGGAACAAATATTGAACATGGAATATAGTTAATTTATCTCAATATCCCAGAAGATAATGTCAATGTATGTGTGAATAGTGAGAGGAACCCTATACTGATAGATGATGTGGGAGCTCAAAAAATAAATCATCTACTGGGTTTTTTAATCTTTGAGGGTAAATACTTCTTCCCACTCTGAGAAGAAAAAAATTTATGTCAAAAGAACCATACACTATCAATCCACTTCTAGCAGATAGGGTCCCACAACGTCAAGAACCAAAAATACACTGGGAAGATAATATTTGGTAATTTGGCGAAAATCCTATGGAATATTCAAAAAGATAGTGTGGATATGACATGCATGAAACCTTCGGTATATCTAAAGGTTCTTATGAACCATTGTGGTCGAAAAGTATTACAACCATTGAATTTTGTGGGAGAGTATCAATTATGCACGATGTGATCTATAAGATCTAAAATAGACTACTTTCATACACTGTGGTTTCTCTCCTACTTGTATTCAATGGATGATAATTCAATCAAACTAATGATTTTTGAGGATTTATTCATTTTTTGGGACACTATAAAAGATAAAATGTGCAACATGTTGGTAAATTATCTCATGCTCGGCTCTGCCTGGAAGGATGATTAGATGATGTAGATATTCAATAATTGGATTCATATAACATGGAATATTCTTGATCACAGGGGAATTTAGGGCCTTGGTGGATATGTACTAGAATACAACTGATAAACATGTTGGTTACCATCATCATTGGATGAGGTGGTGGTGAGAAACCTCTGATGTGCCACAATAATTACCATGTTTTCATGATCATGCTCGTTGATGGATGTAATTTGGATTTCCAAATAATCATCTCGGTTTTACAGTGATTGTGGATCATTTGTCACATTTTAATAGAAAGGGAATATGGTCATTAACTATATAATTCGTTCTAATAGAGGAACTAATTCTTCATTTACGATAATGTTGTCACCCTTTATTTTATTGATTATTAGTTCAGAGTGTCCCATCACATGTTTTTAGGGGAAACAATCTTAAAGGAAACTTTTAGATAAGTAATAAGATCATATTATTATGCCTTGTTATCATTGAATTATTTTGATAATAAGAACAAGTATAGTACTAAGACTTCCTCTATAGAGATGAAAATTATCCCCATGCATATCCTATGGAGCATGGGGTAATTAAGCATTCTATATAATAGACTCCAAGAGGCACAATTTAAATAAATCTTCCAACATGGAAAATCCGGATTGAGTAGTATAATAGCTTCATCTAGAAACTCAATATTTTGGGGATAAACATTAGTGAATGGATGAGTGGCCAAACATCTTCCATTTCTTATAAATTGAAATCCATCTTCAAGATAAACTTGATGTCAGACTGCATGAGGATTACTACTTAAGTATTCTAATCATCTGGTCATCATGGGGAAATTGGGGATGTACTTTAACTGGTTAACTCTTGAAACAAGTTGTGTCTTAAGGTGATGCAAATAATTTCTCCCCTTCAAAAATTAAAAGTCTAGTATGTGGAAACTCTTATCAATATAGTAGTATCTAGTCTTTATGTCAACAATCATGTTGTTAAGATAATATGTTATATATTTTACTTCCCCTATTGTTTTTTTGTTCTTGTAATCCTAGTATTGGGGGAATTATAATTGGATTCTATATTAGATTCCCCTTAAAATCCTTTATATTAGTTCGAATGTTCTCATATACTGGTAAAAATTTCCCATTTTCACGAGCCTTGAAAATATATTACACTTTCATACCAATATTAAATAAAATTTTGATTATATTATATGTGGACATGGAGGACCTATGACTACTAGAGGTTATATGGGGGTGTAATTTGTTTTATGTCAATGTTTTTGTTGGGATCAATATCATATAACCGTCATTTTATGATAATACTAAAAACATTTCCAAAGGTAACCCCAAATGGGAACTTTAGAGGGTTCATATTCAAGTTTTCATGACATTGAAATATAAACTCTATGATATGGTCCTAGTGATAGAAGTATTTTACCACAATATAATTAAAACCAAACTCCACTAATTCTTGAGGAGTGGTTTGAAAAAAATGCTATATAGAACCCTAGTTAGTGGATCCAACATTTTTCAACCAAAAATCATTACCTATTTGAAAAAGGTTGATTTTCATGATATGAAGGAATTTTCCTCCTCATCATGAGGGTACATATGGATTGATTATAATCGTAGTATCCATATTTTATTGAGAGGGATTCTAATCAATACAAATAATCAATCAATAGATTTTTCCCCATAATGGGAATGTAATCTATCTGAAAATGGCGGTCGAGGTCCAATATGTTGATGAAGACTACAATCTATCCATTATTTATAATGATTTTGATGATGAAAACTATAATACTATGGCACCAGACCTCCTTGATGATTTTGGGCATAATAATCCTTTGTATGTTTTCGTTGAACAGGACACCAGGAGAGGTGTTCATATTTCTATAGGGATTTTTTAACTAGCAATGACCCATTGGGAGGCTGATGAGATGAACCAAAACATGGTGGTCATGCTAGGGAATCTCATTATAGATTTTGGAACACACATCAAAGTGCTTCATTAGGATGTAAAAACACTATTGCAACTCCTATTATGGAATTTTAGTGATAATCATTATCACCTCCGGATCTTAATTAGGGAAGAGATTTACCTGGGCCAACTTACACACAACGGAGGAAACACCCTACAGAAATGTTGGATGGGTGTTTTCGAAATAATCTTCATCATCTAAAGTTAGAGGATTATAGATGGTTTAATATTCTAGTATGGTTTGCTTACAGGTAAAACTAATATTTACTCTAGAGTATATAAAATCCTTAAAGAGGTATTACGAATCTACAGTGACTATGGAATGAAATGACACTGAGAAAATTTCCTTTGGTTTCTGATTTCATAGTGCACTCTTGAAATTAAAGAAATTGTGATAATTTATTGCAATCAAGTCACCATTGTTTATTGAACATGCAGATTTTTTTTGTATTAGTGGTTAAATGGTTAAATTCACAATGTATCACTAGAGTAGTGTCTTCCAGTATCATCTGATCTTGTATGATGTAGGTGTGTAATGTAATTTGTGCTAACTCCATCATCTTGAGGACAATTAACCATCCTCTCAGATCTGGTATCATTTATTTAAATTGATTTATTGTGAGTATGAAAATTTCATTCATGTCTTGTGATGGATTTTGTATAGTATCCATTAGATCATTAGGGGATTTGATGAGATCAAATCCATTATTATAGACCTTCTTTTATTCCCTTTTGTAGTAACAAACATCCAGATTTAATGCCTAAAATGAATCAAAGGGGGTTCAATTCCCTTGAGTAACCCTTTTCAACTATCGAGGGATTATTTTAGGAACTTTTGATATGATTAGGGGACTAGTTCATGTAAATGAGGCTAGGAACATTCCATAAATGTTTTTTATGAAGTATCCTATGAGACTACCATAAATATAGCTCTTGATACCATGCCATTGAAATGAGTCTTCCACTGAATCTTGTTATTCGAATTCAACTAACACTTATCATAACACTAAATTTTCAAGATTGTTGGAGACAGGTCTGCCATTATAACTATTAGCATATGGAACATCTATTTTGTGATCAGGTTGACCTCAGATCCATTATCCACTATGAATCATATTATTTCTATGAAATCACATTGGCCTTTTAAATATATTGGGATAAGGATCCCCTGAATGGTGACACTCTAATATTCACTATAAAAATAATATTATGGATCTATATTCCTTTAGTATGGCCTCTTAATCAAAGTAGACTTCAACAACAGCTACACCGGTCTTAACCAGAATGGGTATTTTCAAGGCCTTGACAAGGGCCCCACACATCACCATTAATAAGAATAGTTCCTCATGAATTGAAAGATTCATGAGTATACTGGTGTGGTGCATCAAAATATAAAATTTAAGTGTCCGAGGTATTTTTTTCCACCAAATATTTGTTCGTTTTCATGGAGGTGAAGTAGATGTCATTAGATGAGGCACTTGGGGTTATAAATAACAAGAGATATTTTTTGGTTATCTTTTTATCTATAAACATATGATATATAAGCATCATATAGAATATTTTAGGCCTAGGTTGGATGTGTCAGATCTTGGTGTAGGAATGGATGATCAACATAGTCAGCCAATGCAGTTTGATGTGGGGGAATAACTGATTGAGAAAACTATTATAGTTGTGAATGTTGAGGCATCCAATAATATTGTTCTCTATTTTTAGTGGCATCAATATCTTGGTTAAGAATAATAGAATGTGAATTCCCCTAGAATTCAAATTAAATTATTCTATTTCATTGATGTTGGCCAAAGGTTATTAAGGGTTTTTCATGTCATTCATGTTTATTGAGTATTGTAATAGGGTATCTAGTGAGATGAAAATCATTGTGGTGTAATATTTCTACTCATTGGAGGAATAATCCAAATCCATGTGTAATATGGGGGCATGTCCCAACTCAGGGGGCTTGATTTCACCAACGGTGCAGACTTGTTTTGGCACTATCGGGGGGGGGGGGTATGATTTCTTTTATATCATAGACATTAGTTATTCCATGACTTGGAATTCTGTGGGTATGATGTGGAGGAAATGACAAAATGAGGCACAATAACCACTTGATTTTTTGGCATGATCACACAGGCACCATTGATACCATGGGTGTGAATAAAAGTTTTATGATCCAATAAGCCATTTGGCTTTTTGGTTTTGTGGCTAGTATCCTGATGTAACTCACTAGGGCCTTCACTATCACTATCGAGGGCAGTTGAGTCCTGATCCATATAGTCTTGTATGATTAAAAATTATAATAATCCCAGATTTAATTTGTCTTAGAGACAATATTTTGTGATAAATAATTATTTGATGGTGTTTCCAGAAGTCCTCTAACTGTGGAAGTAGTAACCACGATTAGTAAGGATGAATTCTTCGAGTCTCCTACATTCTAGAAATGCCAAGTTCCCTTTTTATAGGATGAAAATGAAGTAACATATTACTTGTGAATCCTTGATGGAGTAAGTCATGATCCTTTTTCATTCAAATGCACCATGGGTTATTTTTCTTTGTGAGGGTTCGGGACAGTGCTCACTATGTGAGGTTGATCCTATGATTAATGAGGCTGCACCACATTGGGCTACACTTATAAGGGATATATTCGGTGAGGCTCATCTTGAAAGGGTTCATGTATTTTTACTATCTCATGATCCTATTCATGCACATCAATCATTGTCTCTTCATTAACAAGCTTCCATATAGGTGATGGAAGTGATTATGGGTGCGACTATTGCTTGGTCCTCTATATGGCATCTTCCAAACATTTTCCCTTTTAAAAAAACTAATGGAATCCACCTGAATAAATCAAAGAGATAATTGTAGGTACTAACTAATATTTGAAATTATCTATACACATCATGAGAATACATTCCTAATAAATCATCTTGTCCAGCGAGTACGTGAATCCATTCAAAAAGTAGATGATGTGACAAACTCACTCATCATCCCTCTATAAGTATTTTGAGTGGTCCTGGATGTTGGTATTTTGTGTGGTGGTGATAATATGGAAAGGAAATATCCATGTAGATCCTCCCAACTAGAAATGGATCTCGATCCTAGTTTGATATACTGCAAGAATTAACCTCCATCAAAGGATTGGAAATAACATTAGATCTTGAAAGAATATTACTATTCTAGAGTTCAAAAAATTGGGAAACACCACAAGGTGACACTAAATATATGTTTCAATGGGTATCTCATTAAATTTAATGAGAATAATCTGGGTTTAATTATTTCTCATGCTGGGAGAATTTGGTCTACCCATACTAGACAGATCTTTTCCATAGGTGGAATTAACACATTTGTTTTTTATAAGGCCAAAATTTAAATGGTGATAGTTAATAATAGATTATAAAGGTTAGTATTTGTATCCACTAGTGATATGACCACCTAATTATCCAAGGAAGCTACTTGTCTTTGATCTCGTGGAGGATATATGCAATGCTCATATTGATTGGAGTACTCATATCTCATTTGTTTTCCAAATCCCAAAAATTAGTCATTGAATTGATATTGAAATCCACATAAATTGAATCTAGATTCCATTCCAGGATGAAATAGGTACCCATATGGTTGATATATGGGGTCATTTTTTAATTTTCAAGGACCTGACACTACTCAGGTAAAGCTCTGTAGTATGTCACATCTAACCCTCCATATCTATGAGAAATTAACCCATCCTAAAGTGAAAATGAGTATTTAGAAAATTATTGGATGAAACAATTATCTCAATAGACCCATTTTCATTATCGATATATCTGATGGAAGGGGTGAATTTCTCATTGGGGGGTATCCCAAGTCCTAGAATAAGTCATTGCTGATGAGTATGGGCACATTTCTGACAGAATTCTTAGTACTGTGTCTCACCTAAGAGTGGGTTTTTTATATCATTCCCCATGTTAGTATTGTGTTTTATCTGATTATTGGGAGTGTTAATAGTGACCACATCCACCTTAGCAGTTCTGAGAGGGGAACCATCACTGACCAATGGTGGGTATGATTGGTAGTTTCATTTTTTATGAGGGTAATGGATGGAATTTAGGGAAGTTTACTATCCCCATCCCCTGATTATCATGTATTAAGACTAATATTCAATTAATAGATTTAGAAAACTTATAATCTTACTGCATGTCCACTATAGAATATAGTTGAAACAATATGATTTGGGAAAATGATATATTGGTAGGAATATAATGTCAACCCTATTTTACAATTTGTGAAGAAATTGAGGTACCTATGGATTCTTGGGTAGGTCAGCTAATTTTTCTTAAGAAGATTGAACATTTCATAGATATTATAGTAGATATAGACCCCCTGGTCCTAACCGAGGGACCCTGGGATGAAGATGTTCAAGGATGTTTGTAGAAAGAATTCAACAAATGTCTGTTAGGTGTACATGATTCCATAACCATCATCTTCTTCATTTTCTAGGGTATATTTCTGATCCTGTTCAACCAATTCCACAATTAATACAAGTTAATAAAATAGTGTTGGAAACTATGGCATATATATTTTACAAATAATTTGTCTGGATAGGGTTCACTGTGTTGGTGAAACATCCACAACATATTTTATTGTATCTCAGATGTTGATCCAACATAAAGAACATATCTATATAAGAGTGGGTTTTTTCTACCTCATCATGAGAATGAGTGGTATCATCGCTTTTAGTATCATCGAAGTGTTCATTGTCATGTGAGGGAATCAACCACAACCATAACATCTATCCAACATTTAGTGTGGAGGTTGAGATGAGGGAGAACAATTGTGATAAATATGGTTGTATTGAGAGTCCTTGGAAGGGGCCACAATGTTATCCACATACAGGTACATGTGGAAGGATTTTAAAATCATATGTTGCTAAGCGTCAATAACCACAATCCTCAATTTATGGGATTATTCCACAATATCTGGATGTAGGGGTGATGGTTTCCATATAGATTCATCCATAAAATTAGAGTCATAGTGTTCTATGGATATAATACATTTACCAATGTTGTTCCTATGATGGTGTGATTCTTATACATGTACATGTTTTTGGGAGATACATCAGTTCCCTCCATGATTGTTTCAACTTATGTTGCGGGCATGTCCCCCACAACAGTTCGTTCCCCTCCTACCCTAGGAAAATCCATCATAGTAGAGAATTTCCTAGTTATGGGGAGGACCTCTTATCTTATTAGTGTTAGAATGGGGAGTGATTTTGTTTTGATATTATTCTTCACTGTAATTACCATAATGGTTTTTAGTGGGGGAATATAAAAATTGAATGAAAATGTCCTATCTGAGAGTTTGTTGAAGCCTCAATCCCACGAAAGTGACAACCGATCCCCTCTTAGTAATTACAGAAATGTGATGACATATGATGTTTCTGGAAGGGTACATTCTAGCGATTGAATATTCCTCATGTCGAGAAGTTCTATGAAATCCCTTTACATTAGTGAATGTGTTTCAAGATTAGGGCCTAAAAAGCGGTGATGGGGTCATCATGCTCATCTATTTGAGGGACATGTTCTTGATATCACGTACATGTCCATGAGGGATCACTCTAGGGATGCTTGAGATTAGTAGTCTCAATGGGTGTTTCTTGAAGATCGCCTACCATATAAAAATAAGGGATGAAGCTCTAAGAGAAATACATGGAGAGGCTGTTAAGGCCTCTTACCATTTGAATAGCTGGTGGTTACCCCTCTGTTTCCATCAAGGATTGGGAGTTTTAGTTAGGCTTTGATACCTCTATATCTTGGATATCCATAACCCTATTGGGAATAAACAATTTTTGTTTGAATCGGCGAACACGAGAATTGATCACTAACCTCTAGATGCTCTTATAAGGCTATATAGGGTGTGGGTAACTATAATCTATAAATTTCATGGATATCATGGTTATAATGTAATCATATAGGATAGAGGAACTAATATTCTACATTCCTCTGCATCTTTTGGAACTAGTTAAATGGTCTCCTATAGATTGGGTCCTATAACATACATGAAACCAGTCATTACTATAATCCCAATGAGAGCGAAGAAAAATTCTCCAATTTATTCCATTCAATCTGAAGAAGATAATTTTCACATTTCAGTGTTATCATAGACTAATGATGTGAAACATTATATTTCATATGACATATGAGATATTCATATTGGCCCTGGTTTTTGTTTTGTGAGACCTCGTGCTGAATATCATGATCTGGTGGCATACAAATATAGTGGTGCCCAAATGATACTAGTTATCAAATTTTACGGAGAAGACATTTCATTTAGGGTTCACCATTATTGTTTCAAACACTTTTTTTGGGTAGTTCATCATCTTTATAACTGCTGGAGATGTGTTTCATGATTCCCCACATTCCTTCTTTCCAAAGGCAGGTAGCGTCTATCATATTAATTGGTGATGTTGTATCTATTATCAATAATGAATGGTGGGATTTCACTTCATACTTCAATGGATTCCTCCATGAAAACCATTTCATATTCTTGGTCTCCGTCACATATTTATGTCATGTTCATGAATCTCATTCCAAGTGACATCTCATGGTCAGAGCCAATAAATTAAACTTCTTCTATCTCAACATAGAATAAAACATCATTATATGTGGATTGTAATTTAAGGAAATTCATTAAATTTTTAGGTGTAGTTTGGGATGGTTATAGGAAATGTATTCTCATTATGAAGTTAGGATCATCTCATAGAGGCATCGTAGTTATGGAACCCATGAATGTCATGTCAACCATGGGGTAGTTAACAATATAGATGTTTGTATTCTAAGTAATTGGACATAATTAAGGCCATATTTTTTGAATGGTTTAGATATTCTAGATCAGTCCATGGGATTAATGTTTTCTAGAGATAGGTTGTTCACTGATTTTAAATATTGTGGGGATTGGTAGATCAATTGTTTAATATCTTTCAGAGATATGTGAATCATAGGTTTAATGTCCTGTGGGGATAGGTGAATCATAGTTTTAATGTCTTTTGGGGAAATTTTGGTCATATGTTTAATGTTTTATGTGGAAAGATAGGTTATAGTTTAAACTTATTGGATGGATAAATATGTGGTTAACTGTTTCCATCGAGGAAATAATTGACACTATGTATTTTGTTAATTTTGTCCACATGAGGGAATATATCAAATTTGGGATTCAGTTATTTGTGTCCACAGGCGTAATATTTCGAAATTTAAATTCATATTAGTTTTTTTATGATAGTATTAAACCTCGTGGAGGAGTCCAACACAACCTTTTTAATAGATAGAGATCAAAACACTGGTAGTTAATTTCTTTAGTTTTAGGCCATGTAATAATACATGTCCATGATGTGTAACATAATGTTGTAAGGATTTTCATTTTTGGAAGGAGATTCGACACGAGTTGTTGAGGGATAAAAAATACGTGTTACTTGGTGGCGTTGGATGTAGGTGACATCCAATGGAGTGGGTGGAGATGCATCCTACGAGGTTGATAACTGATGTTTCTCATGTTCATCCTATTAGTTAAGTCTATAGTTTCACAGCATGTTCTACTGCATTTTTCATGTAGTTTAACATCATATGACTAGTACATTGGTCTATGTAGTTCTATTTCATTATTATTTTATATATATGGGGTCTACACCTAGGGATAACATTTTAATGTTGGAAATAAATATCAGTAAAATAACACTCTACCATGAATGTTTTGTAGTTTTTTTAATGATGTCACCTCTAGGGAAAACATGCCTACGGGTCTTGCACTGTTTTCTAAGTAATTCCAAAAAAACAATTGTAAAAGTGTAGGGATCATATGTCTCTATGTTAAGGTTTCTATTACTAAGGTTAAAATATATTAGGGTACCAATTCTCTAGAGAAATGGGTATAGTGACTGTCCATGTAATTCTTGGATAGAAATGTGCCGATAGACATATTGATTTTACCAGTAATAAATGGATTAGTGGTGCATATTATATAGATAAAATGGGAAAAGTGACCCTAGATGCTCAAATTTTTCGTAACATTATTTACAATTAGAAGGTATTGGGTTATGTGTGAAAACATTATTGTGTGAAAATCCATTACACTAGTCTTAGACAAGATTGTGTGATCCATAATCTCAAGAAACTACCCCTAAAAAATCTAGGATGCATATGAATGTGAGACATATAACATCATGTGCATCATAGGGTTACACGAATCCATATTCTATTACTTAATCATAACTATCATAAAGGGGTGTTACGTGATGAATTTTAGACCATGGGCCAAGACATATGTGACCCATGGGAGGCAAGTCATGTATTTTCTCTAGCATGAGAATCACTAGGATTTTTCTATTCCTTGATGTCATGGAAGAGGGTTCTTCATGATAAAGATTAGATACTTAATATTCCAATGATCTATCCTCAGTGTGGGGGTTGAGGTTATATATATAATTGAAATAGGTTTTTATATGCACACAACCCCAGTTGGGTTAAGAAACACAGTTGTGTTCTTCCCATGCCTTTTCTGATGCACTGAGATGGCATAAATGGATGGTTTTAACATTGATGTTATCACAAAAATGGAATTACAAAACATTGAAATGATTTTTCTAAAACGTTTAATGCTCCACATTATTTCATTCTCTAATGTTTGAGGGATCTCATAGAACCACTATAAAATGATCTTTAGTGATGTACTTCACGTCCAAGTGTGTTACATGCGAGATAAAATGTTGTGAACAAGTGATTCTATTTGTGTTAACTAATTATTTCATGTTAAAATGTGTCCTATAAACAGGTTGAATCTTTGATTTATAAAATATTTGATGTTTTATAGATCATGACATGTTTTCAGTGAAAATTGTATGTTCACTATAAATCAAACAGTTGGAATAGTAATTTAACTGTTGAAAATTAATAATATTGGAAAGAATAGTAACATTATCATTAACATAGTATTTTCATATGTGTATGTGTAAAATAATATTTATTTATCTTATAAAATAAATATATTACAAATTTATATCACTTTATAGGTCAATGAATTATTAAAAATGTTAACATAAGTGTTTTATATTTACAAAACATTTATACTTTATTTTAATTTTTATAACATATATATTGATTTGAAAAAAGTTTTTTCATTAAATAATTCTATTAAATAGTTTTTTTATTATATTTATGAAATATTTTTATGATATTAGAATCCATTTTTCAAAAAGGATGGAAAATGATTAAACTATTAAAATAGATATTTATCAAGTAAATAACGATTTATGGAAAATGAAAAAATATCATATTTAACAAAAGTTTATAAAACTGCTTTATTTTTAGAAGTATTTGTGTAAAAAAATAGTAAGAATGAATTTTTAGTATTTTTCTAAAATATTTTAATTTTTTCTAAATAATATAGAAAGAAAAAATATGGTAATATTCACTATGAGAAAAATAAATGAAGGAATGAGTTTTAGATGTTTTATGTGGCCAGAAAATCAATCTCACATGAACTAATTAATATGTATAGTCTCCAGATTAATCTCTATCAGTATACTTAGGAAAAAATAATAATATTATGATAATTATATTCAACCCTCCCTCTTCACCCCCTAAAAATACCTTTATTCTCCACCCCATCTCCTCACACATAACAAGACTTGGTGGTTAACCAATTTTTTCAATATCTCTTAATACACATCACACATCCATAGAAGCATTTATATACTAAAAGAATCAATCATATGGTGATTTTAAGTGTATTCCTAAGAATACTCATCAGAGTGTAACACTCTCAACTAATAATTATTTTATTATTTCTGCCTTCTACCTCATAAAGAGCTTTTTATCCATGATTTTATGATAATTTCATAATTTTTAACAAATTAAATTTTTATTATATCTATTTAATATCCCCTTCCACACTCCTATTATTCAAAAAATTATACCATTATTCATATCACAAGTCTATAACCACTCTTGAGGGTGATTAGTTTTTTGTTTTCATTTACAACATTAATTAAAGGTTCTAATTCACTTCATATTGTTGAAGATGATCTAAATATGAATATTTTATTTTATCTATCATTTTTATGTATATATTTACATAATAAAAATAGGAAATGTAATAAAATATTTGTGGCCAGAAAAGCAGCCTAAATGAAATAATGATATTGTTATAAGACCTATACTCTCAATATCATCATTTTTTGGGAATAATGTTGTATATTAAGAATTTTATAAACATACTAAAACAAATTAAATTCATTATATCATAAATATATTGTTATGGAACCATAGTATATGTACTTTCATAATTATCCCCAACTGATTCGACAATAGAACTATGAAACAAACACCCTCAAAACAATGATAATAAAAATTATATCTCACTGAAATGGTTCTAAATGAACATAATATAATCATTTTAAATAAAATAAAATTTTAAATTAATATGAATTATGTTAATAATTAATATAATTTTATTATTAAAGTTATTATGTGTATGTGTAGAATAATTCAGGACCAATGGAAATGGATCCCTCTGAACAACCCTATTTTCTTTGGGTTATTATTTCCCTCCCTTTTCCTAATGTTATATATCTATTATTTTTATTTAGACATTATATATTATTTTTATATATACCTCACATATATACCTATTTTTATTTAACTTTTCATGATGATTATGTACATGTTTAAAATTATTTATTCTCAATTTCATTTGTATAATAGTGATAATTAAATGGAGATTCATTATTTAATTACCACCTATCAATTACCGAAAAACAAAATATTTTAAATCTAACATGGTTTTTAAAAATTACCATTTTATTATCTATTTTTTTTATTTCATATCTAGGTGTATATAAAGTATTGATTCATTAGCATATCTAATGATTCATTAACCTTTCTCTTAAAACACCACATAAATTAATACTTCCATTATTATTTATCGACACCATTTTATGTATTCAATTAGTTGGGATTAATTTTCTTGTAATGTGATTAATTATTTTTTTAATAATGTCTAATATTCATTTAATAACTTCTTTCAAGAAATTAATAATGATACAACATTTGGATTTGTTATAGGAAATGATTATATTACCCACACCATTTCAAGGATTTTTTCTGATACTTATGCCTTTTCTGTGTTTTACTTACTGAAACACATATGAATGACCAGGTTATGATGGTTTAACCCATATATCATTCAAATTTATTGGGTAATATTTATACATCATGATATGATGTGATTGTAATTAGGGATTAAACCTAATCCTTTATAGGGATTTATTCACCATGTGATGTTGCCTTCGCTGCAAGTCGTGACTAATAATTATTTCGTTTCAATATTGATACAAAAAATCCAATGATTCCTTGAAAATATGTTTCCCATGTACATATTTCATGACTCCATGGGATCAATTATAAACCTTTACTCTTATGATATAGAATTATATCTTCTTATTTTTATGTTATGCCTCTTTATTATGTTTACTCCCTTAGTAATATTTGTATCTCATTAATTTTTATGTACTCCCTATGTTATATTTTATAGTTTTATGATCTATGTGATATTTTTTAGAACATTATATAGATAAAAATAACGACATTCTATTTTATTTTCATTTTTGTTTTTTATATGGCTAGTATTCTAAAGACACTAGGTCTCTCGGTCCTTGGGTTTTTATTTTTGGATATTAATGTTAAAAATTATGTAATAATATGTGTTCAATACATGGGTCAGTACATTTTTTATCAGATAAAGTTATAATTATTTTTAAGTATTAGATATATAATTATTTTTAAATAAATATAGAGATATGTATATGTAAAAAAATATCATCAAAATTTGGTGAAGTGTAGAGAGAGTCATTTCAATAAAATTGAATCCCTATATACATATTAAAAATCGATGTGTCAATGGAATAGATATTACTAGGTTTAAAAAATTTATATGTTATTATTGGGTATTAACTAATCCTATTACAAGTAGTGGAATAATAGACCATGAAACAAAAATATTTGATACTCCTATGGGGTATTCATTGGAAAAGTAACAAACTCAATATAAACCATTTTCAAGGACATGGGTAGATAGTAAGGTTATAAAAACTATTAAAAACATCACCATGGATAACCTAGATAGAGACCTAGAGACTCATAAGTTAGGATATATGTTTCATTTATAATTTATTCCTTATAATTTTAAATTTTACCTTTTATATTTCTTAAGATTTATTATTATCAAACGTAATTTTATATCCTTTATTTTAATTAGTGGAATTATATATGATGAATTGTGCCGACACCCAATATTATAAGATATGATTTGTTTTCTATAAGGACATTCTTTACCTGATTGAAATGGAATTAGAGAACATCATGGAAGCAATGGAAAAACTAACTCATTTTATGAATAACAAATTAATATTTTGGAACTCCCTCTTACACCTATAAAAGATCAAGTTGTTTTTGAGTCCTTTATGATATTAATTGATCCAAAATTCAAGGTATTTACTAGTCCTATTATAACCAACCAATGGATTAACACCATTGAAAATATATTCTATGTCCTCATATGCTCTGAGTAATAGAAATTCATTTCGGTTTTATAATGTCATAAGAGGTAAAAGAATTAGTAGTGGAAACTGATCAAGAATATAAATCCCCAGAAATTAATTGAATCCCTATAATGTGAAGCATTTTATAATGTTTTTAAAAAAATTATTTTCCACAAACTATCAAAATTAAAATAGATGGATATCCTTACACTAATGAAAAAATAAGATGATTCTATAGGGTCTTATAAGTAAAACAACTCGAGTTTGGAGTGGTATGCATTTGAATTTACCTGTGATTATGAAAGAAAATTGGATCAATTATTTAGGGGAATAAATCCAAATCATTGGAAACCATATGAAATTTTATATTTTGATAGCTATGTGGATATTTGTTTTAAAAAAAGTAAATATTAATATTAGAGAGTCTCATTTTTCATAATTTAATTGGGATAAATGTGAATATGGAGATTAATTATAGAAAACTAATGGATATTTCCCTTTTATGTATGAAAACCCAACAATTAACGTGTCAAAAAGTGTGGGATGAAGTTTACAAGAAAAATATCATGGCAACCAGTAGATGCTTCATGTATGTAAAAGAAGGTAATTGGGGCTAATAAATTATTAATGGAGATGTTTAATCCCACAAATGTGATAAAAAATAGAACATTATAGTCAGGAATCATATTAATATCAAGTGTTTAACTAAATGGAAAATGGAATCTATAACAAATAATCCCCTAAGACAAGGTCTTTTATAGATATTAAACGAAAACATCACTAAAAGATAAGATATAAAAGGAGGGATTATATTATCACTACTATTTATTTGTATCTGAAAAAGGATGCGTTTAACAGTGTATTGTATATTAATTCAATAATATATAATTCACTCTATTATTTTTCATCTATGCACCATTTCATATATTTCTAGTTTAATATAACTATCCAAAAAACACCCTAAAAATGATGTTAGTTATTTGTGAAAAAATAAATGGTAAATTGTTACATCTTAGGTATATAAATCCTCCCGAGTTAATAAATGTGGGATAAACCTTACAAAGAAACCTTTTCAATCATTTTGTAGTGGAATTTGGTGCTTTATTGGGCATGGATTTTCCCCTCTATAAGGCCAAAATAACCTACTAAGATAGGGAAATAACCCTCTATATCCCCAATCATCCTCAAATTTGTTACAAGCATAAGGGTTAGGATGAATCTACTCAAGAATATCTTTCTCATGCATATATTTTCTGGCCATATAAGGAAGTATATTTTTTTAATGATTGATAAAAATGAGAGGATATTTCTTGAAGAGATTCAAATTATTAGGGATTATACTAATGTATTTCCTAAAGAGTTTTAAGGTCTATCTTCAGAATGATAGGTTTAGTTAACAATTGAAATTATAATTTGATCATTTCCCATATCCAAGAATCTCTAAAAAATGGTTCCGGTTGAATAAAAATAAATAATGAAGCTATTGTAAGAAAATATATAAAAGGGTCTTATACATGGGAGAGATTATCAATTTTGTTATATATTCCTCTTCATTTAGAATAAGAACGGATCAATATTCCTTGATGTTGTTTATCATGTACTCAAAAATGAAAATAAAGAATCATTAACCACTTCCACATGTTGATGACTTGTTAGATCAAATACATGGCTCCCATTACTTTTCAACGATAAACATATAGTCTTAAGAAAACATATGAATGCAGAAAAAGGATCATATTACCAATAAATTATTTCAATTCTATTTTGGTCAATATGGGTTCACAGTAATTCCATTTGGATTCACTAATACCCCAAAAATATTTTTCAAAATAACAAATATAGTCTTTAAAGATTACCTTGAATTGTTTTTTGTAGTATTTATAGATTTTATTTTGATATACAATAAGATCAATAATATACATGATTAAAAGTTTATTAATTTTTTATAATTTAATAAATGAGAAGTTATATTTAAATATTATTAAATATACCATATAGATATATGAATAATTATTCATTTTTCATTTTATGACCAAAAAAGTGATATCAGTTGTCCATTCTATGAAAAAGGTTTTTAAGTTATGTCTGAGACAATATTTTTTAATAAAGATCAATAGATTTATTATTATAGCAATGTATTACCTATCATTTTTAAGACACATATTGATATTTAAAAACCTAACAACTAATATGAATCTGAAGTGAATAATTGTTTTCTAGACTGATCAATGTGATGTAAAATTCCAGCAGTTTAAAATAGATCCTTATTAGCACACAAGTCCTAATGGAAGTTAAAATGTTATGAGAAAATGATGTGACACATGATTTGGAGTTAGATGTTCAAGGATTCACAATGAAAGGGTATTAAAATTATCTATAGTGGGAGGCCATTTAGATATATAAAAATCCTAATAACATAAATTATATATTCATAATGATGGGGTTTAATTTGATATAGTAAACATTTTTAGATATGATCAACAACTATGATTATTAAATCCACTAAAATTTAGGGAAGTAGAATAATATTGTATATTAATTGATTTTAAAGGGTCATGAAACCTTATCCATGATGAGATTTTATAAAGATATTTTTTTAGACATGAAAATAATGGACATAGAAGTCATGAAAGAATGAAAATATTCCTTCATTTCATAAATGTTTTCTCAACCACCCCTTCTATAAAAAATGAATGATTATCAATGGGATGATGTAAAAATAATAAATAATGTTGAAGAAATAAGGATAGATAAATACTTAAATTTAAAAATTGATTATTATTTAATTGTACGATTTTTTACCATAGGTAAAGGGGTTTTTGAATTACAAATATATATTTTTGTTCTCCAACTACCCAACAAGAATTAATACAAATCACAATCATTAAGAACATTATTTTTTGATAATATGAAGGAATAAATCATGAAAATATACATTAATTGTTCTATTTAATGTAGTACATGAATTATTAAATGAATAAATCAAAGGGGGTGATGATTTCCTTACCCAATCTTATATAGATATTGAAAAACATAACCATGAAGTTAGTCCATGGATATCCAAATTCAACCAAATAAAATAATATTATTTGTGTTGCATGGGATAATATGAAAAATAATACTCTTTTAATTTATATTTGATAGAATTTATCAATATATAAACTTATAAGGATATATATAGAAAGAGTTTGGAGCTCGAATAGAACACAACTATTAATTGTATATAGTCTATATCTAAAGTTTACCACCAGGTTTTGGAAAATTTTCAAACATGTTCGGAATGATGAGTTAATCTTATTTATGGATATCACCCCAATAATGATAGACTATATAATTTGAAAATCAAAAAAACTCAGGAAATGTATAGATCATTTCTGATGAACATTAAAGAAGGATGTGATCATCATATCTCTATGGTCACGTTTTCATATAATTATAACTTCCACTCAAGAATCTAAACAGATCCATACGAATCCATTTTGGGGAATTGATATAGAAAACATGTTTTTTGGATGTTGATTATGAGAAGAATTTATTGGGTCATAAAATAGTTAATGAAATTTAATAAAAGTCAATGTCATACTATATAACATTTTGAATGCTCAAAGCCGAAAAAATATCTATATTGATAACCATCATAGATCATGAATTTTGAGGTTATATATAATGTTTTTCTCTATATATATCTATCTAATTTAGTCATGAGATTTGGGATTATGGGAATGATATGTCCCATGTTCACTGGACCCTTGGATATTCTTTATCACATTAGATTTGTCTTATATCGACTAGTACTCCCACCAACATTACCTCAAGTACATGACATGTTCCTTATCTCTCTCTTGAGTTTGTATAAACCAGATCTCCCACATGTACCTAATCTTGCGGTGGTATTGTTGGAACATAAAATCTCTTATGAGGAGAATTCAATTATAATCTTGGACTATAGAGACAAAGATCTATGTAACATGGCAACTCACCTATTAAATGTACACTAGAATGACAAGAATCATAATGAGTTGACATGGGATTAAAAGGATGCAATTAAACACATGTGTCCTATTTTATTTTTTTGTCAAAGTTGGTGAAATATAATTTTGGGGTAGAAATTTATTATGGAGGTTGAATTTAATTGCCCATAATTTTATTAGTGTAATTTACTATATGAATATATAAATAATTCATATTAAGTAATGAAATTTTATATATAGAATATAAAACTGATGGTAGAACCAATTAATTTGTTTTTTAATATAACTACTAAATTTAGAGAATAAATTTTACATAAAAATTTATATTGATATAATTCAAAACAAGAATATAAGTTAACATTAATTTGAAAATTGGGATCTTCACGATCCTCCAGAATAATCAGACTCACAATCAAGACCGATGAAATTCAAATGAATATTAGTAAACAATAATTCATTTTTGAAATGATAATATATTTAACCATTATAAAAAATTTTAATTGAATGAATAATTAATGAAATATGAGGAACTAATTGAAATCTGGGAACCCATATTCATTGGAAATATGATTCCTTGAATACGAATTTGATAATTCGAATAGTAATTTCCTCATTTTTAATAGTACACAGACCATTAGAATAATAGCATCACCTATAGATGTGTAAACTAATATTTAGTTATATTTTAAAAAATATGACATATTTTTATCATCCTAGAATAGAATATTTTTTTAAAAATGATAAATTAAATGTTTGTACATTTGTGAAACTTATGTGTTTAATTTTTAATTTTATTAAAAATATAATGATTTGAAATAAAAATTATTTTCATAAAAATTATTTATAAAATAATATTATGTTTCTTGATAATGGTAAAAAAATCTATAAAACCATATATATAATATAAATGGTTTGAAAAAATGAAAATAATATTAATATTTGTATTTTTCACGTAATTATTGATTTTATTAAATAATTAAATTAATCATATTTGAAAAATTGTTTTGAAAAAAAATTACTTTATATGCTATATACATCCAATGAAATTTAATGGTGAATTATTATAATTTTTTTAAATATGTGATTTTTTATAGTCAAAAATATAAAAATAATGTAATTTTCCTAATAAGAATGATACCTTTAAAAATGAGTCATAGTTGATGAAAGTGATCATTTTCATAGCATCATGTGAAATAATAGTCATATATAGTCACATGATTCATCACTATTAGTATTATTGATCAATTATAATAAAATATGGATTATTATATTCAAAAACATCCCCCCATTATAAATACCCCCTCACCAACCATTACCCTAACTCCTTTTAAAACATTGAGATTAACCAAACTCTACCCAAATATAACCTAATACCTTTTATAATTTAACTATAGGTTTTGTTATCCAAAAAATTCCAATTTTATGGTTTTATATATGTAATACATCAAGAGAAAAAGGTAACACTCTCAACTGATCATTCATTACTTATTTCCTTCATATACCACCCCATGACCGTCTTATCTACAATGGTCTAATAACATCATTATTTGTAGTATTTAGATTTTTTTTAAATCTATTGAATATCACCATACACTATTATAATATTATAAAAAAGAAGAAATCATCCATATTTTGATTGGTTTATCACCTCCCAAGAAAATGAGTTTTTATTTTCCATTACCACCTTCATAATTTGTTCAAATTAAAATAAAATGCTTAAAAATGGTCCAAATGTTTATATTATATTTTATTTCACATTACTTTAGGGATATATATTGTTAATATTAAAATAACCATAGAAATAAATATTTGGATGGAAAACCCACCAATATAAACAACCAATATATCTAAATAACCTATACTCTTCAAATCAATAATATTTTTGAATATTGTCCAATATTAAGAATTTTTTTGAACATATAAGAACATAATAAATCCATTAAATCCCAATTAAATAGTCAAGTAACCATTATATAATAATTTTTGTAATTATGATAAAGTAATCCAACCATGGAACCATACAACAAACGTTCCTTGAACATCAATATTAAACATCAGAATCATTGAAATGGTTGTAAAAAATATTAATTTTTTTGAAAATAAAATATAATTTTAAAATTATACCAGTTACATAATTAATGAGTCTAATTTTTTATATATGATAATAATATCAGGTGCAGTATGATTTGGGACCTAAGGTAATGAATCTCTATGAACTGCCCAATTTTATTTTAGTTATCCTTTACTGCTATTTGCCTCTATATTTCTATCTATTTTCCCATATATATCTTCATCAGGGTTTATATATGTCCCACATATATATTACTAGTTTAATTCACCATCAAATGGTGTTGAAATATATGTTTCAAAGGTCCCATTCTCAATTTCATTCATTATGAAATGACAATTAAGGGGAACATCTATGTTTTCTTACCTCATTTCATGTTTCACTCAATGAAATGTTATTAAACTAATGTGGTTTTAAAATATTCCCATTTGATTCTACAAAACCTTTTTATTTATTTTCTAATTCTCTGGAATTTTTTTTACCTTAACCACCATTATGATTCCATACCTTATCTCTTAAAACCCAACTAAAAATGAATATTTCCTAAATTATAATTCCACAACTTTTTCTATCTATAATTAACATAGATTTTATTTTCCAGAACTATACTTTTTTTTAATCTATAATTTCAAATGAATTATTTAATCCATTATTTCAGGGAATTAATTATGATATTTTATTCTGATATGTTATATTTTATGATTATGTAACCCATTTCCTTTCCATGGGTACTTATAATGGTTATTCCCAATGGGTGTTTTCCTTACGTTCCATATATATTCATGTATAAGTTATAATTGGTGTCCTCAAATAGTGATCAAATTCATGGAATAATTTTTATAAATCATCAGATGATATTTATTTGACTAGGGACTTAACCTAATCTTGGATGGGACTCTAACCCCCATGTGATGTTTTCTTGGTGGTTATATTTTACATATTTATATTTCATAGTCTATATTGCTTCCATGTTCCTATGATTACTAGAACTCATTTTTACAAAAAATTTATTTCTTGTCTCCATATCATAACTCATGTATCTTTCCACTTATGAAATCATTATATGTATTTTCATTCATATATTATTTATCTTACTGATGTTTACTCCCATAATAGGATTTTCAGGTCACCCATTTTTTGTATATTCAAAATGATATATAATGATGTTTTAGTATGTCATATTGATTGAGGATATCATTATCTATTTTAAAATAAAGGTGACTTATTTTAGTTTCACATCGAAAATCTATGTACTTAGTCATCCAAAGACACTAGGCATCTGAATCCATCAGATGTTTTAATTTGTTATTTTTGATGAAAATTTTGAAATAATATGTGTAAAAGACTTTGGCCACTCTATAGTCTTAGAAGAATTTAAATTTTATCCTTTACCCATAATAATTTTTTCCATTCCACACAATAGTGAATTTTTCTTGATATCCTAGTAATAAATTCATTATATTTTTTAACTTCTTACTCACACTACCACGTATCATCTCTAGATAACCAAAAAAATTTTGGGATGAAATATTTGATAAAGTCATGTTTAGAATGCCTTTTTTGAGAATTATTTATAAATTGTTCACTATATCTCTGACTTGGTTAATTACACTTCCTTATAAAAGGAATATTATACCATAAGGAGTAGGATTTTTTTTTCAATCATTCCACATTACTAACAAAATCATCTAAAATATTCTCTTTCACTATGAGTGTAAATGTTTATATAAAATCACTAGTATAATCCTCTTTAAAACCAAGATTTTTTTCTGTTGGTTTTTTTCAAACTTTATAACATATTCCATTCTTACATTGATGTGATAGAGTGTCCCCAAATTATATTTTTATTCAAAATAGCTTCATACATCTTTTTATTACCCACACATTTTGAAATAACTTATTTATTATGTGACTAATTATGACCAAATTTGATGTATATTGGAAACCTTCATGTCTACAACCTTAGAAATTTCACTTATAACCACATCTATTTCATTTATGTCTTCATTGGTTCTATTTAAATTAATTTGTGAATATAGCCATATGTAGTTTTTCTCATTAGTATTTTTTATCCCATCCTCTTTCACCTAAACATCTTCTCTCGGCCAATTTTTTTTAATTTATTCTTGTTTCTTACATTATTTTATGTCCTCTCGTTTTTTGAATAAAAATCCTCTTCATCAAAAGGAATGATATTATTTTCTATCATATTTCAATTTCATTTCTTATCCTATGTAACATAGTCAGGGAAAGATTCTCACTCATAATTCAAAATGTATTTTAGATATTTTATTTGTTAGCTATGAACTTTTATTGACATATAAAATACACAATAAAGATAATTTAAATTTTTTTAATTCATAAACTAATTGAAAATAGTTGAGTTATATTATTATTTATTTATCATGGGACTTATTTTCTTTTTTTCATGATACAACATTTTAAATTTTCCCTTTTTTCATATTACTGGTCGTCCTCATTTCATATAAATTCTTCAAAAATCATCATAGAGAAGTCCTTAGATAAATAGGCTATGTTATTATTGTTGATTTATAAGTACCTGACCTTAAACATAACATAATATATAAATAAATGAAAAATTCACATTGAGGATCTTTTCAGGTTTAGAGTTTTAGGGAATTAGGACATATCTATTATATCTAAAAAGATTACAAGGTAGACATATCCACATAGTTGCCATTTTTATCATAAAATAAAAACTATTGAAAAAGAGAGAGTCATGTATAGTTCCATGTTATAGACAGCATGACTTTTCCTTGATCCCATCCTTGACCTTATTCATCTTTAAGTCCTGTTAAAACATTTCAAAACTTGGGATGATCATAAAAAGCTCAGTAATGGTTATAAAACAAAGAATAAAAAATTTTATTCATAAATACCTAAAAAATATGAACTCTTTTAATTACCTCATGAAATCATAAGATTTATGAAAGACACATAGAAATCATTAATCATATAGTTAACTTGTGGAATCCATATCATACATACATTGTAGCTATCACAGCTACATAGGGAGTTACTTTGGAATACCCATCACAGTATATTCCCTAAAACCTCTTAAGATACATTCAAGTTTACCTCCGTCATGTTACCCAATCCATTAGAGATCTACCTCGGGCTCACCCACACTAGGTTTATCATGGAACCACCCGTATACATAAATAATTCCCAAGAACCACAACATGATCATAACACATAACATAAGCATAAAGGAAATATAACAATACCACATTGTAATAACAAAATATCACTTCAAGATATTGAAATAACAAATCCATTATCAAAATAATTTTCAATACCAAAATACATAAAAAGTGTATATGGTATTTATTTCTCCTTTTAAAAACATTTATACTTGTTAAGGAAGCCAAAGATCAAATAATACTCACGGCGGCGAAAAGGTCATTTCACCGCTTACGTTAAAAAATATCTTTTTTGTCGTTTAGTAAAATGATTCATATAAAGGTATTGCCTTTGAATATAAAATAAATGTCAAAGGGGTTTATACACCGTATAAAATAAAGTCATGTATAAAACTAAAAATGCCTCAATGAAAGGAGATTGAGACGAAGTCCCTTACCTCGTGTCCGACTTGACTCGATCGTTCTTTAATCTTCTGAATAATAAACTAAAGTTAATTTCAACTTGATTAAAAACCTCTTTCAAGTTTATTATTACGTTTATATCACTTATTACCATGTTATAAATATTATGAAATCATTTATGTTAATAATGTTCATTTTGTCGATATTTGGTACTTGAGTAAAAAAATGAACACCTTATATTTACATGTTGTCCATGGGGTCAAAGGTTCATTATATCTAGAATGATATTCATTATTTGGATATCATATATATCATATATATCCAGTATATACATGTTTTTATAATATTAAATAACATTTAGAGGTAAGAAATGAAATGCACCATTCATGGAGACGGTAATCCGTACGTACGCATGAACACTACTTTAATTTCTATTTCCAATCTTAATGGAAATAAAACATAATGATACTTAGGTATATTATAATTCTAGTATAATATCATATATAATATATTTAACTCCATCCATTATACATCCCATATAAGGGATTAACGAATCACATCACTTTGAGGGGGCGGTAGTCCGCACTTTCTCAAATGAGATTATCGTATTTACCCACTATGGAAACCATAAAGGAATGACATAATTGGGAAGTACAGAAGAATAAGGAAATCATAAACATAATATATATTATATATAAATATAGTTCCATCATAATGGCCACCATGAGAGGTAGTAAGATGTAATTGAACAATCATCGTTTTGTGAGGCCTTAGTTTTCCATCCATAGAAACATTATGTTCTTCATCCATTAGATGGAGTTGTGTATAATTGTAGTTCTAATCCTTATTATAAAAACATCCTAGTATATTGAGGATATTGGTTTTGTTAAAAATGAAAGGAATAAAAATATTTTAGGGGTTGGAGAAGTAAAATAAAATAAAAAAAGTTAAGATAAACTGTTACCTTTAATTGGGGTAACTTCCTCTGGTTTGAACCAAAAGGAATTTTTAAGTGCCTTTTGACTAAGTTAAGGCTTCTAGGAGGAGTATAGGGATGTTTAGAGCTTAATTAGGCAGATTTTGGACGATCCAAATGGCTTGAGAGGTGTGAGGAATGGGTTAGAAGTGGTATTCTTTTATAAGGTGGAGGAGGGGCCCTTTAGGAAAGTGTGAAAGTAATATTTTATAATATAATGATATTAAATTTCTAATGGTCTAGAAATAATTATAGTCGAATATAATATGAGTCATGGTCGAAATAAAATCATCCAATCAGAATTGGGCATGTTTTGGATAATAGTTTAAGTATTATAATCTTATTTATTTAAATCATTTATTAATGAGGTAAATACAAAATCATTTTTATGTCATAGATAAATTAATTTATTTGTTGTCTAAAAATTATAAAACAAATACCATGATATAGGAAATCGGGTTATATTTCCAATTAATATTTATAGTTAAAAATATTCCTTATATAACTCTATATAAAAATTAATTACTAAAATATTTTTGTTTATGTCTATTTTGCCTTTACTTTAAATTAATTAGTCTAAATTGTCATTATCACTCCCAGGTGGATGAAAAGGGTCCCAAAATCGACCCAAATATGCCCATGGTTGTTAATGACTCAACCAATAAGGTTTTCACAAGTGTTAAAGTAATTTTGAATTATTATAATATTCTTTTTACCATGAATTAACCTATTGACCTTTAATTGCGGTAAATAAAAGTCAAAAGTTACTATTCACCAAAAATTATTCTCATCTTAATGAACCACATTTTACTTTTTGATAACAACCATGTATGTTGGATTTTTGAAATTCCATTCACAGAAGTGGTAAAATTCCATTTAAATGAAAATGTTAGTTTTTTTAACTACCACTAAGTGGTGTCACTATTGATAAAAAAATGGAGTTTTTCAGAAAAATATCAAAAATTCAGCCAAAATATTATTTGATATTCTGAATTCAAAATTGATTTCTATTTTTCCAAATTCAAAACATAGAAGTGGAATTAATTAATTTAAAAATTAATTCCTTCTGTGAAAACAAATAGCGTGTTTTTAAGAAACAATAACTATCAAAAGAATGATACTTGTTTATGTCCAATTTCAAAGTGAAGTTAATTATAATGACCAAAATTGGATTAAATGATAAAAATATATTCTAATTACCCATTAAAACCAACTAAAAATATAATCTAACGATATAAATAAATTATATTAAAAGGCTCTTTTGAATTAAAATGCAATATTTTTCACTATTCGTTAAAAAATGAACTCTATCAGAAAAATGCCAAAAAATTTCACAAAGTAAATTTTGATGTCCCCATTGTAAATAAGAATTTTATTTGGTCAATTGTAATTTATTAATGTAACAAAAACTATATTTATATAGGGTTCTCCATTAAAAGGCGATAAATTGGCCTTTTAATGTAAATTATGCTTAAAATTAGATTCATTCACATTTAAGCCTCTAAATTTTATCAGATAAATGAAAATACATTTAACAAATATGTATAATAATATTGTAGTTATTTTCATTCATTCCCGCCAATAAAACGGATAGGAGTTAACTACCATTTAAAATATTAATATTATATTATTAGTGTGCAACGTAAGATTTCAAAGAAACCCGTTGTTGCGTATTGGGTACACTTTCAGACATAGAAAACCTTTTAAAGTAAAATTAATATATAATTCAAAAATATTAATAAATATGAAATATATTATTCTTAATTTACTTGGGATGTTACATCCTTCCCCCCTTTTTGAAATTGCGTCCTCACAATTTTTATTCACTTATCAAAATAAGTGGGGTTATTTATCCCTCATTGAATTTTCAGATTCCCACATTGCCTCTTCAACCATATGGTTTTTACACAAAACTTTTACCTGATGAATTACCTTATTCCGCAACACTTTCTCTCTGCAGTCATGAATCCGGACTGGTTGTTCTTCATAGGAGAAATTCTATTCCAACTGAACTACCTCTGGGCACAAAACATGAGATGAATCTGGCATATACTTTCTCAACATTGGAACATGAAAAAAATTGTGTACCTGGGATAAAATTGGGGGTTAAGCCACTCTGTACACAACTGATCCAAATTTCTCCATAATTTCATAAGGTCCAATAAACCTCAGACTCAACTTTACCTTCTTACCAAAACACATCACACGTTTCCATGGAGTAACTTTGATAAAGACATGATCACCTACCTCAAAAGAAAGATCCTTCCTCTTGTTATTAGCATAACTTTTATGTCTGCTTTGAGCTATTCTCATGTGCTTCTGAATCAACTAAACTTTCTCTGCCATCTCGTCTACCAATTCTGGTCCCATCATCTTCCTTTCACCTACTTCATCCCAGAATTCTGAAGTTCGACAACGCTTTCCATATAATGCCTCAAATGGAGCCATCTATATACTATATTGAAAATTGTTATTATATGAAAATTCATCCAAAAAAATGTCGGTCCCAACTTCCTTGTTAATCCATCGAATAAGCACGTAACATATCCTCCAACGTCTAAATTGTACATTCTTACTGCTCATCTGATCGAGGATGAAAAGATGTACTAAAATTTAATTCAGTACCCAATGACTTCTGAAAGCCTTTCCAAAAGATAGAAGTGAACCTGGGATCACGATCAGATACAATGGAGAGGGGAACTCCATGCAACCTGTCTATCTATTTAACATACAATAGAGCAAGTTAGCCAACAGACAATGTATCTCTAATAGGAAGGAAATGAGAAGATTTAGTGAATCGATCAACTATAACCTAGATAGAATTATTACCTCGGGATGTCTTTGGTAATCCCACAAAAAATTCCATGGATATATTTTCCCTTTTCCACTCTAGCACCGGTAAAGGCTGTAGCATTTCTTTCGGTAACTGTCACTCTGCTTTAACCTGCTGAAAATTCAAACACTTTATAATAAAATCAGCAATATCTCTTTTCATTCCATCCCACCAGTAATACTCCTGAAGATCTCTGTACATCTTAGTACTGCAAGGATGAACTGAAAACAGAGAACTATGAGCTTCACATAACAACTAATTATTCAACTGTGAATCACATGGTATACATATTGTCTTCCCACACCTCAGTACACAATCATTATCAAGATTAGAAATAGGCAGCTTACCCTTCTGAACAAACTCTACCTTTTTCTATAACTCACTGTCTTCTTTCTGCGCTTTCTTTATTCTGTCTGATTGAGATGATTTCACTGACACCTGAAACAAAATAGAATAATTTCCTACAACAACAACTTCTATGCCAAAGTTCATCAAATTAGAAACCAAAGAATCTCATTCCAAATGTAACATGGTTAATGAAGTATTAACTTTTCGACTCAAAGCATCAGCCATTTTATTTTCTTTCCCTAGATGATAAAGGATCGTGAAATCATAATCATTGATTAATTCCAACCATCTCCTCTGTCTAATGTTCAATTCTTATGAATGCATATATAATTCAAAATTTTGTGATCAGTATATATTTCACACTTCACTTCATACAAATGATTCCCTCAACATTTTAAAGAAAAAACAACAGCATCTAATTCCAAATCACGTGTAGGGTAATTTAACTCATGAGGTTTCAACTGACATGAAGCATAAGCAATTACCTGATCATTCTGCATAAGGACACATCAAATTCCTTTCAACGAATCATCACTGTAGATAACAAACTCACCATTTATGGAAGGTAGTGCCAAAACTGGAGCATTCACCACTCTCCTTTTCAATTCCTGAAAACAATCATCACATTATTTTTTCCAAGTGAACTTAACAACATTTCGAGTTAACTTAGTCATTGGACTAGATAACCATGAATTTTTTTCAACAAACCTCTTATAATAACATGCCAAACCAAGAAAACTACGGATCTCGATTATATTTGTTGGTCTTGGCCATTCTTCAACAACATCCATTTTAGCAGGATCAACAATTATGACATTTTTTGAAACAATGTGACAATGGAAAGAAATTTGTTGTAACCGAAACTCACACTTTCTAAATTTCCCATAATGTTTCTTTTCTTTTAAGGTTTTCAAGACAACCCTTAAATGACTTTCATGTTCTTATTTAATTTTGGAATAAACCAAAATATCATCAATGAACATAACCAAAAACTTATCCAAGAACTCACGGAAAATTCTATACATAAGATCCATGAATATAACATGGGAATTTGTTAACCAAAAGGAATAACTAAAAATTCATAATGACCATATCTAGTATGAAACACGGTCTTTGGAATGCCTGCTTCCTTTACTTTCAACTGACGGTACCCTGACCTCAAGTCAATCTTTGAAAAATATTGAGCTCTCTGGAGCTGATCGAACAAATCATCAATATGAGGAAAAGGATAATTATTCTTAATAGTGGTGTTATTCAATGATCTATAATAATTGAAAAGTCTCATTGAACCATCTTTATTTTTAACAAACATGATAGGAGCACCTCATGGTGATGTGCTAGGTTGAATGAAACCTTTATCTAATAACTCATGCAATTTATTCTTTAACTATAAAAGTTCAGTTTGAGCCATTTGATAAGGTGGTTTTTAAATTGGCTTGGCTTCAAGAACTAAGTCAACAGTAAATTCAACTTCCCGATCAGGTATAATACTAGGAAACTCATCCGGAAAAACATCAAGTTACTCGTTTACCACTGGCACATCATTAATCTGAACAGTTCGTTTGTTTTCAACAATATGTGAAAGGTAACATTCATTTCCGTCTTTTATTAGTTTCTAAGCTTCCTGATATGTTATCAATAGCTTGGATTCATTTTTGTATACATACTAAAAATCATTTTGAAAAGAATCCTCGTTAGCTCTGCAGTCAATCTTAGTATGATAAACAGAAAGCCAATCCATGCCCAAAATAACATCAAACTCTACTAGAGGCAAAACAATAAGGTTTGCCAGTAGATTCTTTCCACACACAAGGACAGAAATGTTCTTATGTTTTCCTTTTGTCTCTACATTTCCTCCAATTGTTTTTACCATAAGTTCTATATTCATATCATGACATAGAATTACCAATTTACTAGAAAACATCTTAGAAATGAACGAGTGTGTAGACCCCGAATCAAACAACACATTGGCATAAACTGAACAAACAAATAGTGTACCTGGTACAACTTCATTTGATGGCCCAAAATCTGCTGAATTAGTTACAAAGGATTTCTCCACCCCTTTCTGCTTGTAGTCTGGCTGCTTTCCTTCGGTTGAGTTCTTTGTTGGACACTCATTTGCATAATGACCCATTTCATTGCACTTAAAACATTTTACTGACTGTAAATTGGATTTTTTCTTACCATTACCCCGATCATTTCCAGTGCAATTATGAGACTTATGTCCCATTTTACCACATCAGAAACACTTACCAGAATTCAAAAGACATTCCCCAGCCTTCTTTTTCCCACAATTTTCACAAACTGTAAACTTAAGTTTCTTACCATCAGACTTTTTTGAAGAGTTCTTCCCTTTGGCCTACTACCTCGTCCTCTTATTCTGTTGTTTGTCAAAGAATACATGATCATTGGAAAACTCCATTTCCACCTTCTCCGCACAACGAACAAGTTTTTCGTAACTTCTGAACTCACGAGAAGATAAATCCCTTCGATACATTGGCTTTGATCCTGAATAAAAATGATTGATTTTACTATCAAGATCTCGTATGAAAATTTTATCATACATTTCCAGTCGAGTGAATATTTCTTCATAATTAGGCACTGAGTCATCCTCCTACCTCAATTCTATGAATTGTTTTTCCATCCTAAGATGAACCACCTTAGGAAAATATTTCTCAAGAAATATACCTTTAAACTCATCCCAATCAAGATCATCAATATCCTCACTATCCCTGATATTTTTCACCATTGACCACCAATGATCAGCTTCACCTTCAAAATGGTAAATAGCAAGACTATCCTTTTGATGTTCTGAAAAACCCATGACATCGAAAATCTTCTCCAGTTCTTTACTCCACCCTTCAGCTAGAACATGGTCAGATGATCCTCTGAATGATGGGGGATGTTTCCTCATGAAATGATCCACTACTGACATGTTCCTCTGTGGATGAACTGGCTGATCATGTACATGGATACCACCAACAGTTATTGCCTTAGTCAACTGTGCCATCGCTGAAGAAATCTATTCAGTTCTAATTCCAACCATCTTATGTTGCTGATTTGGAAGGTTGTCTTCCTCCTAATGTCATCCCAACATAGCTTCCATGTTTCCTCTACTGAATACCATTCTTAACAGAGAAATATCTTAAGTGAAAAAACATGGTTATCTGTAAATGATAAATGATTTCAAAAATTACATTATGGATATTAATTTAACAATACCCTAACTCCTAAAGTTACATAACCTGACATCTGATACCAACTATAAGGACCCGGCCTTAAGCATTACATAATATTCAATTAAATGAATAATTTACATTGATGATCTTCATAGGTTTAGAGTTTTAGGGAATTATAACATAACTATTACATCTCAAAAGATTACAAGGTAGAAATATCCACATAGTTTCCATTTTTATCATAAAATAAAAACTCTTGAAAAAAAGAGAGTCATGTCTAGTTCCATGTTTTAGATATCATGACTTTTCCTTAATCGCATCCTTGACCTTATTAATCTTTAATTCTTGTGACAAAATTTCAAAACTTGGGATAAGCATAAAAAGATCAGCAAGGGTTATAAAACAAACAATGAAAACATTTGTTCATAAATACATACAAAACATGAACTCTTTTACTTATCTCATGAAATCATAAGATTTATGAAAGACACATAGAGATCATTAATCATAAAGGTAACTTGTGGCATCCATATCATACTTACATTGTAGCTATCACAGCTACATAGGGAGTTACTTTGGAATACCCATCATAGTATATTCCCTAAAATCTCTTAGGAGAAACATTCATGTTTACCTCTGTCAAATTACCCAATGCATTGGAGAGTTATCTCGGGCTCTCCCGCCCTAGGTTTGTCACGAAACCACCCGTATACATAAATAATGCCCAAGAACCAGAACATGATCATAACACATAACATAAGCATAAAGGAAAGATAATATTTCCACATTGCACTAACTAAATATCACTTCAAGATATTGAAATAATAAATCCATTCTAAAAATCATTTTCAATACCAAAATACAATAAAAATTGTATATGGTATTTATTTTAACTTTTAAAAACATTTCATCTTGTTAAGGAAGCCAAAGATCAAATAATACTCACGGCGGCGGAAAGGTCGTTGTCACCGCTTACGTTAAAAAAAAAAATCCTTTTTTGTATTTTAGAAAAACGCTTCGTATAAAAATATTCCATTTGAATAAAAATGAAACGTCAAAGGGGTTTATACACTGTATAAAATAAAGTCATGTATAAAACTAAAAATGCCTCAATGAAAGCAGATTGAGACGAAGTCCCTTACCTCATGTCCGACTTGACTCGATCGTTCTTTAATCTCCTGAATAATAAACTAAAGTTAATTTATAATTTCTTAAGAACCTTTTTCAAGTTTATTATTCCTTTTATATCACTTATTACTATGTTATAAACATTATTAAATCATTTAAGTTAATAACGTTCATTATGTCGATATTTGGTACTTGAGTGGAAAATGAACAACTTATATTTACAAGTTATCCATGGGGTCAAAGGTTAATTATATCCAGAATGATATTCACTATTTGGATATCATATATATTATATATATCTAGTATATACATGTTTTTATAATAGTACATAACATTTAGAGGTATGAAATCAAATGCACCGTTCATGGAGACGGTAAGATGTACATACGCATGAACGCTACTTTCATTTCTATTTACTTTCTTAATGGAAATAAAACATAATTATACATAGGTATATTATAATTCCAATATTATATCATATATAATATCTTTAACTCTATCTTTTATACATCCCATATAAGGCATTAATGAATCACATCACTTTGATGGGGCGGTAGTCCGCACATCCTCAAATGAGATTATCTTATTTACCCACTATGGAAACCATAAAAGCTTGATATAATTGTGAAGTACAGAAGAATAAGTAAATCATAAACATAATATATATTATATATAAATACAGTTCCATCATAATGGCCACCATGAGAGGCGGTAATATGTAATTGAACAATCATCGTTTCGTGAGGCCTTAGTTTTCCATCCACAGAAACATTATGTTTTTCATCCATTAGATGGAGGTGTGTCTAAGTGTAGTTAGAATCCTTCTTATAACAAAATTATAGTATATTGAGGATACTGGTTTTGCTACAAAAGAAAGGAATAAAATGAGTGTAGGGGTTGGATAAGTAAAAAAAATAAAAAAAGTTAAGATAAACAGTTACCTTTAATTTCGGTAACTTCCTTTAGTTTGAACCAAAAGGATTTTTGAAGTTCCTTAGGCCTAAGGTAAGGCTTCTAGGAGGAGGATAGGAATTTTTAGATCTTAATTGGGCATAGGTTGGACAAACCAAATGTCTTGAGAGGTGTGAGGAATTGGTTAGAAGTGGACTCCTTTTATAAGGGGGAGGAGAGGCTCTTTAAGAAAGTGTGAAAATAATATTTTATAATATAATGATATTCGGTTTCTAATGCTCCTAAAATCATTATAGTCGAAGATAAAATGATACATGGTTGAAATAAAATCATCCAATAAGAATTTAACATGTTTTGTTTAATAGTTTAAGTATTATAATTTTATTTATTTAAATCATTTATTAATGAGGTAAGTACTGCATCATTTTTATGTCATAAATAATTTATTTTATTTTTTGTCTAAAAATTATAAATCAAATACCATGATGTATGAAATATTTTTAGATTTCCAATTAATATTTATAGTAAAAACGATTCCTTATATAACACCATATGAAAATTAATTACTAAAATATTTTTTTATGTCTATTTTTCTTTTACTTTAAATTAATTAGTCTAAATTGTCATTATCACTCCCATGTGGATAAAAGGGGTCCCCAAATCGCCCCAAAGATGACCATGGTCGTGAATGACTCAACCAATAAGGTTTTAACAAATGTTAATGTAATTTTGAATCATTATAATATTCTTTTTACCTTGAATTACCCTATTTACCTTTAACCACGGTAAATAAAAGTCAAAATTTACTATTCACAAAAAATTAGTTTCATATTAATGAAGAACATTTTACTTCTTGATAACAACCATGTATGTCGTATTTTTGAAATTCAATTCACAGAAGTGGTAAAATTTCATTTAAATGAAAAAGTCAGTTTTTTTAACTACCACTAAGTGATGTCACTATTCTTCAAAAATTGAAGTTTTTCAGAAAAATACCAAAAGTTAAGCCTAAGAATTTTTTGATATTAAAAATTCAAAATTGATGTCTATTTTTCCAAATTTAAAACAAATAAGTGGCATTAATTAATTTGAAAATTAATTTCCTTTGTTAAAACAAATAGCGTGTTTTTAAGAAAGAATAACTATGAAAAGATTGATACTTGTTTATGTCCAAAATCAAAGTGAAATTAATTCTAATGACCAACATTGGATTAATTGTTAAAAATATATTCTAATTACCCTTTAAAACTAACTAAAAAAATAATCTAACCACATAAATAAATTATGTAAAAAGGCACCATTGAATTACAATGCAATATTTTTAACTATTCATTAAAAAATGAACTCTATCAGAAAAATACCAAGAAAGTACACAATGTAAATTTTGATGTACCCATTCTAAATAAGTAATTTATTTGGTCAATTTGAATGTAATAAAGTAACCAAAACTATATTTAAAGAGGGTTTTCCATTAAAAGGTGATAAATCAGCCTTTTAATGTAAATTATGCTTAAAATTAGATTCATTCACTTTTTAAGCCTCTAACTTTCATTGGATAAATGTAAATACAATTAACAAATATGTATAATAATATTGTACTTAGTTTCATTCATTCCATCCAATAAAATGGCTAGGAGTTAACTACCATTTTAAATAATAATATTATATTATTAGTGTGCAACATAAGATTTCAAAGAAACCCATTATTGCGTATCGGGTACGCTATCGAACATAGAAACCCGTTTAAAGTAAAATTAATATTTAATTTAAAAATATTACTAAATATGAAATATCTTATTCTTCATTTACTTGGGATGTTACATGATTAACCCTAGTGGTTACTTCCCAATTCCATTCAAAATTGTCTTACTAAATTTCTCTAATTTGAGAGATAATTTTTTTGAAGTTTTCATCAGTAGAATCACTTGATTCTATTACTTCCTCTTATTATTTTTCATTTTATAAGGGCCTAAAAACAATCACATATTTGAATTTTTTATTTAAATATGAATCATTTATGATTTCATATGATATGATAATATCATCGAGCTCATCCAATTATAAATATTACATATCTTCTAAGGATAATTTTATTTGATTAAATATATATAGAAAAAATTATTATTATTTTAGTAAAGTTGTAGCAATCTATCTTCTACACAAACACTAGTATATTAATCCAAATATAAAAAATTGTTATAAAATATTCATTAATTATTTCACTGCCTTCTATTTTAATATCTCATATTCTTATCCTCTAAAAATAATTTTTGGCATCCATAACCTTAAAAGTTTATTACTAACTACTTCAAAATTATTCCCATATTTTTGCTACATTAAATATGTGAATAATATATCTAAAAGGGACATTAAAATTCTATTATTCTTATTTCTAATACGTTTGAAATTTCACTTATAAAAGAATGATAGGGGATAAACTATTTAAATTAAAGAAAATATCATAGTAGTTGTATCTCAAACTTCTACAGTATGTTTGGGGTGGTAGAGTATCATCCTATATTACATGTTTTCAAAATTCAAAATACATAATGTTGGGAATCTCATTTAGTTCACAAAATATATAGTATCCTTACTAATAAAACTCTTATATCTTTAGAGGGAACATAAATTTACTATGATACAATTTATAATTTCTAGGCAGGATTGACCATTGAGAGGGGGTGTAAATTAGTTGTCCCTTTTATGAATCACCCAAATTAATTGATGCTCTTACAATAGATAAATTTTTTTAACGACTTAATATAAATTTTATCCTTAACTTTTATAAAGAATAATATAAAAAATTGAAAGAACGCAATATTTAAATGGTTTGGATAGAAAATCATACTCATTATTATGATTGATTAGTCTAAAAAATCATCTATTATTCCAATATATAAAAAAGTGGTTATAGACTTGTAAAACAATAGTCCTATAAATATTGAGTCCAACTTTGTTTCAATATCAAGAACAAAACTAGAAGAAACAATTATACTCTAAAAAGTTTGATTTAAAAAAAAGACCCCATTCTACTATAATATTTTTATTCACCAGTTTATAATGATATTATTTAATGGATATATCAAGTAAAATTGAATTATTTTGTTGAAATTAAAGTATACACATAAATTTCTTCATTAGAACATAATATTGTGAATTTATTAACATCTAACACTTCACATATTCTAGTTCTCCTGAGCACTTCAAGTACTTTTTCCTTAAAAGTTTCATTTATCTTGAATGATTTAAAGATTCGTACTCTTTATTTTATGAGGGATAAAATGATGTAATAAGATCTTACTACATCTCAATTCACTCTCTCAAATATTATGAGAACATACTTATCTCTTAATTATGTGAATTTTAATATTCACAATATATAAAGAATATTACTTTTTATATTTGAAATATTGAAAATCACCATATCTTTGATGACTAGAAATCTTTTAATTGAAAATTAAAATTATAATTTTTACATTGAATCATAATTCAAAATCGCATTCTAGTCTTCGATTATTAAATTTTCTGAATTCTATGTCTATATTATATCTATTTATTATCCAAAAATATTGTTTAATTTAATGATTTTTGAATTATCCTTGCGCACATTGATATATGTTGTGGAAACTCTATATTATTTCTTGAAAGCATCCCAAAATAATCATCGACAAGTATTATTTCCATATTATCATAGACAATGATCATGTTATTTTTCTTGAAGTATGAATCCATTAATAATTGTTCAAGAATCAACTAATTTAATACACATAATTTCAGAATATTAATTCAATAAATCACAATTTTCATAAACTATCAAAGATAGAATAACCTCTATATAGTTTAATATTACCATCACACATCCATAAAATGACATTTTTATAGATCCAGTGAACCATTATTTATTCGATTGGTGAAACTTATATAAGTACTTAACTTTTAAGGAAACATTTAGATAATATTATTTCTTTGTTTATATGAAAAAATATTTCCCTAATAGATATATAGATTACATATTCACAATCTACTGATGATACATACATGGATTATAAAAAAGATATTTACACAAACCTAAATTAATCTTATAAATTCTCTATATAAGGATTACTGATCCTTATTATGATATACATATTTTCGTATAAAAAAGGCTTTTTCATATATTGATCATGGAATTTATGCTTACAAAGAAACTACCATACCCATTATTTCCAAACATAATTCCAATCATCTCAAAATCATTTCCAACTAAACTTGAAGAATATTCAATCACTCTACTACATCCCATAAACATCATCCAATGGTATTCTTCCACATGATAAATTATATTCATTATACAAATATCCTTAGATTGAGTGTTAATCTTTTTTACCAACATGACCTCTATAATAATAATTATCATGTCTCATTAATAGCTATATTATTCCAACTACTATTAAATGATAATAATGGTACTTTCATGTTCATATTTTTCCATTAATATAAAAAAAATTCTCCCAATCATCACATGTAAACTAATTATTTTCCTTGAATATTATCAAGTTAGATTTCCAAGATTCCACATAAAACATCTTTAACAGCATACCAGTACTTTTTATCCATAAAACTTTACTGATAAGAAATTTAACTTCAATATTTTTATGACAATAGTGTAAATGTTCCTTATTATGATTTACATGGTATTTATATAGATGAAATCATTCATACAAAGCCTCAAATTATTTTTCATTTTTACCTTTTGTAGATTCAAAATTATTCTTATCCACTCATTTATCATCAATATAAATAATAAATTGATCCTAATGAAGTAAAATGTAAGGATCAATACTTATCAATTATTCTTACTGTAACATCCCAAGTAATTAATGAATAATATATATTCTTATCTATGTCTATTTATGAATTATATAGTTATTTAGAGGCTTAAAATGAGAATAAATCCAATCTTAAGCATGAAATAAACTAATATTTTTAAAAGATTATTTTACCGCCTTTTAATGGTGAACCATTTATAAATCAAAATTTTGAAAATTTTATAAGATCTATTTGTCAAAATAAACTTATTATTTATTATTGGGGAATTTAAATTTACATTGGATAATTTTTTGGTATTTTTCTCACAATGTTCATTTTTTTAATGAATAGTGAAAAATACTGCATTTTACATCAAAACTGCTTTTTCATCTAATTTAATTATATGATTATATTATATTTTTAAAAAGTTTTAAAGTTTAAATAGACTATATTTTTAACATTTAATCCAATGGTGGTCATTGGGATTAATTTCACTTTGGAATTGGTCATAAACAAGTTCCAAACTTTTCATAGATATTGTTTCAAAAAAACCCGCTATTTGTTTTGGCAATGGGAATTATTTTTAAATTAATTATTGCAATTTATATGTTTGGAATTCGGAAAAATGGATTCCATATTTAGAATCAGAAGGTCCAAATTATGTAATTAAGACTCTTGTTTTTGGACATTATGAATAGTAACGACTGTAATTATCTTTAACTAACTTGATTAATGAGTAATCGGGTAGTTAAGGATAATAAAATAATATCATAATAATAACAAATGACCACAACATGTGTCCTAAAGCTACTGGTTGTCTAATGAACGACCATGGTATGCCTTGTGCCAAACTTGGGGACACCATGGAATCACTTTTGTGTGAAAGTGACTTTTTATCTTTTTATTTTTTAATGAAAGTTAAATATAACAAAGAATGTATCACCTGAGTAAAAAAAATTTAATTTTGTATGCATAAATGATATATTGGACTATAAATATTCATTGGAAAGCTAAAAATATTTCCTACATAATAGTATTTTTTAAAAATTTTAGACATTAAATAAATTAAATTATTTATGACATCATGATGATGCAGAAATTACCTCATTATTTAACGATTTAAATAAAATGAAAAGATAATGTAAAATCTAAGACCTAAAGATGTCAAAAACCTATTGTATGAGTATATTTAGATCCCTTATCACCTTATCCTAGAAATATATAATTTTTTGACCTTTAAAATACGAAAAGCAATTTGTAATAAAGTTACATTTTATACCTTTCCAAGAGTGCCTCTCCCCTCTTATAAAAGGCCCCCAGCTCTACCTCCTTACCCACACCTCTAAAGCCTTTGGCTGAGACAAACCCTTCTCATTTTGTCTATCCACATCCCTCTCCTCATCCTAGAAACCTTAGCTTAGGCAGGAAGCTCTTCAAGAAACCCTTTTGGTTCAAACCAAAGGGAGTTATCCGATTTTAAGGTAATGTCTTCACTTGTGTTCTTTTGTTTTATTTTTCTTCTCCAACCCCCTAAACTCTTGTTATTAATTTCATTTGTAAAAACTACAATATCTTTAATATACTAGTATGTTGTTCTAATAAGGATTCGAGCTACACTTACACACACCTACATCTAATGGTTAAAGAACATAATGTTTCTGTGGATGGTGAATTTCTGCCTCACAAAATGATGATTGTTCAATATTCTTTTAACACTTTAAAAGGTGGCCATTAAGATGTAACTATATTTATATATGATATATAATGTGTTTATGTTTTACTTAAGCTTCTGTATTTTTCATTTATGTCATACCTTTATGGTTTCCATTATGGGTAAACGCGATATCATTATTTTAGGAAGTGCGGACTACCGCCCCCTCAAAGTGATTTGATTCATTAATACCATATGTGGTACGTATAAAGGATATATTTAGTGATATTATATATTATACCGGAATTAGAATATAACTTTATATAATTATTATTTCTTTCCATTAAATTATGAGATAGAAATGAAAGTAGCGTTCATGCATACGTACATCTTACCGTCTCCATGAATGATGCATTTCATTTCTTATCCCCAAATGTAATGTACTATTATAAGTGGTCTCCGCTTATCGTTGATTGAAGTTATATGTGTCCCAAATTAATTATCCGTTATTACAAATTTAGTATATCATATGCTCAGGGTCGATCCACAGGGAACCGTGTCGTGCATGAATTTAATTGAGTTAATACTTAATTAGGTGAAGTATGCAAAATTTAGAAACGATTTGGTTGATTTTGGGTTTTGATTGAAACAAAATTGATTTAATTTAAAGAATGGATACGGTGTGAAAGAAAACAATGGGTAAATTTAATGAGTTCTTATAAATGGAACGAAAAGACGTGTCGGGGCTTTGGTTAATAAGGAGTTCTTATGCAGATTGTTTAAATGGTTGTGTTGTTCATAATAATTCAATCATTCAGGATTTAATTTTTTTACAAGATTTCTTTGGTCCGGTTCCTCTTGTTTGGAATTAGAGCAGCTGACTCCTTGGTCCGGTAGTCAAAGTACTTAATTCTTTATTATGTCCAGTCCATTATTTGAATCAGTGAAAACCTTCCAATGGTCATGGATGTTTTCACCGTTACCTTTATTTTGTATCGTTGAGAATCATTCCCTTGGTCCGGCTAAGAATTCTCAGTTATATTAGACAGTGGTTTAAGAAGAGTAAGATGAATTACAATGATTCATACACAACTATATAAAGTAATATACAAATTATGATCCCATCATCCACAGCCCCAACATGAGGGGTTTAGTTACACATAGAATTTAGGAGAGAAACAATAGAAGTGATACCTGACAGATTCATCGTGTAGGCATTGAGGAAGAGTATCGGAAGGTGGAATGGCGGAATGGCGGAATGATGACACCTTGGTGGCTTCAGGAATGGTGGTAGCAGAGATTCTCTCTCCTCCAATGGTTCTCAACTCCTTAAATCCGTAGGACAAGGCCTCATTTTATAGAAAAATAAAGTACACAATGTGTATAGAAAGTACACGTCGTGTACTTTTCTTCAACACGTTTTGGCGCCATTTTCTCCGCTGGTAGGTGGCCGAGCACGATGTTTTTGACTTTTACACATGGTTCTGCCTGCAAGTTGAGTGTACACGACATGTAGCGCCGCCATACATGGCATGTAGTATCAAAAGTTTTTCCACGAGTCCCTTCCAGAACAGCAGACACGGCGTGTAGCGCCGCCACACACGGCGTGTATCTTCTGCCTGGTGAGATGGGCATGTACTACCTCCTTCGGTCCGTGTCCCTGCCTGGATGTACACGGCGTGTATAAAAGTACACGCCGTGTAGTTCCAAAATTTTCACATGCATCCCTTGATTCGTGTATTTAGCCAGAAAGCTCTTGGAAGTAAACAGAATCACCAAAATCAAAGAATATGTTCATAAAACAACATATATTTTATGAAAACATGTTTTTATCTTCAATTATATATGGAAAATGTATACAAAAATTGGGTGCATCAAATTCTCCCACACTTAGTCTTTTGCTTTCTCTCAAGCAAAATCTCAACATCTAATTAAGAGAGCTTATACTTTAAAAGAAAGGCATTTAATTAATCAAACGTATAACTGATAAATTTATTGAGGAATAATTCTAAAAGGCACAAACAAATTCAATTCATAAGATATTAAAATCATTCCTCATATATAATGTAATTAACTACTCTCATCCTCTTTCAACACATTTTTTAACCTTTCAAAACTAAATATGCCACTTGATGATTTACCTTACCAGTTAAAATCACACTCCACACTCAAGATATTTTTTATCAAAGTTATGATCAATCCAAGGAATATACACTCTATCCATAGGTTTTCAAGATATCTTGTTATCTAATTTATAAAAATTGATTTACAAAAATCATGAGGGCTTTATCAATAAGGTTCAAATGTTTCTGTGGCTAAGGGTTGGTAGGTTCAGATATGAAAATAAATTCTGAGGATTGAAAAAGGATTGGTAATTCCTTTAAACAACATTGCATGATATTCAAAGTAAAGCTCACTGAAAATACATGCTTCAAATTCTCAGTCAAATGCTTTTATAATTATCACCAACTTTTTTAGGCAAGTACGGTTTATGGGCAAATAAGCATAAGGTTCCCCTGTGGTTTGTTTGTTGTTGTTTTTTTATTTACAACGAAACACAAGGGAATCCCTTATGAATACAATGAGTAGATGTTTGGAACCCATTATGCCCCAAATAATCAAGAGGCACTCCCCCACACTTTATTTCATGGTTGTACACAAAAATATTCCATGTATTTCCAACTCCATCTTTAAAGATTAAATGAATAATCATGCAATGTTTAAAAAGAAATAGTGTAGGAAGGGAAATAGGCTTGTAATGTGGCTTCCTATAAAGGTTGTTCATGGCTTCTATGGGCTTAACAAATATTAAATGTAGGGTAGGTCTCAAGATAAATGGGTTGAAACAATCTAATGACTCAATAATGTTAAAGTAATTCAAAAATTTCTTCATGTGTCGAAAAGAAAAACTTGAAAATTCTGGTAGTGATGCATAACCTAAGAATCTCTCAAGAAAGAGGGTATTAGAAAAGAAATATGAAAAATGGTTTAGAATACCTCTCAGGAGTGGAAAAAATAATAAAGGTACAATCAGTTCATGACATGCATATAAATGATTATCCTAATTAATGTAATTTAATCAAGGATGAAAGGTTGAAATTGAAACTATATCATCAATAATTTTAAAATACTTAAAAACTAAAAAGCATGTAACCTTTCCAAAAGTTCATACTGATAACTCTAGCATTTATAAGACTGATTAACCAAAATTTCTTTACATTTTCAAATATAGAGTCTAATAATGATTTCTCCTAGGTTAGTTTAATGGAAAAGACTATGGTGAAAGATATAGATGCTCCCACACACTTAATACTGCACATGATCCACCAAGTGCAACAGCAAGGTAAAGGGTGGGAATTGGGAAGAAAATTGGGGACAAAATGGGGTAAAGCAATGGAAGAAGAAAATCCAAACAAAAAGAAAATAGAAATGGAAAAATACTCCCCTCATGAAAAGTGATGCCCAAGGTGCTCCATGCCCGTACCTGTGACTGTCGAGAAAAAAGAAAACTACAAACATGCATAAATTCACAGCACAAAAAATGACAGAAATGATATATAAGATAAAGGAAAATGTCACTATCATGGGGTCGCCTCAGGGGAGGCATCATCCTGTACAGAATCGGCCGGTAGAGACGGTGCAGGTGGCGTGGAAGGGTGAGGCTCTGACTCGGCATCGGGAAGAGTAGCTGAAGATGTAGGAGCCGCAGGTGCGAGACTCGGGATCAGAAGCTCAGCAGCAGACCCTTGCCCAGCAGAAGTGGCAGCAGTAGAGCTCACCGTAGTCATCAGAATGGAAGAGGTGGCCAACGCAGGAGACGGCGGTGGAGAAACAGCAGAAGGGCCAGGAACGGAGGCAGAGGCTAGTGGAAGAGGCAGTGGAACACCAAGATGCTAAGCAATATGCACCAACATATGCTCCATCTGGTCCTGGCGGTCGTCCAGACAAATAAAATGGCGTGCAATGGTGTCCTGGCATCTGATGATATGGGCCAAATTCTGCTCTATTGTGGAAAGGTGGAGGGAAATTGACGGGTCGATCGAGGGTGCGGGGGTAGGTGGGATGGGGGATGGGACATAAGAAGGAATGTCAGAAGAAGTCGGGTTAGTAGGAGGTGGGTGAGGTGGAGAAGCTGGAAAGGGGTGGGGAAGGAGGAGCGGGGTTAACAGGTGGGGCAGGGTTAATAGGTGGGGGGGCTTGAGCCTGAGCAAGGATGTAGGAACTCCCCTGCTTCCGGACCAATCCCATGAGAATGAGAATGAGGAAGTCCATCCACTGGGGTGAACCTATCAAGTCATGAGGTAATGAGGGCTCGAATACCCCCATGTGGTGGGAAAGACGGGTGGTGTAAAACCCGCCGTTCAGGTTGCCCTGGAGACCTGTAAACATGGAGTGAAAATAGGAGACAGCTAGATAGGGGAGGTCCGGGTAGGCGTGCCGGATGACACAGGTAAGAAGCTCCATGTCACGACTGGTCACGACCCCCATATCCTCATGGCAGGGAAAAAAGGATGGCGCTGAACCACCGGTGGGTGAAGCGAAGGACAAGGTCGGCTATAAGAGTGCTCTTATGGGAAGTGGGGGAGTACCGATGATCAGGCCCAGTGATCTACCGCCACATGGCAATAAGGTCAGAGCGCTCGGGCCGGGTCAAGTCAGAAACGGGGGGTGGTGTGATAGGATGGGGGTAGAAGCCGCACCCTCGGCCAAACATTGTCATCGTTAGAGAAAATCGTTGGCCGCCTAGCTGGAATCGAACTACTGTCACTGCATCTCCAGGTGTCTCCCGGTACTCCTCTCCATCAAACTCAATGGAGGCCGCAAACTCCGAAAATAAATCTCGGAACACAGGAGTGTTGACCTGGAAAATCTCGAGGAGTGCGGTGTGCCCGAGAAGTACCTCCAACTCCTCCCAAATACCGAGCCGCTACGGAATGATGCTGTCAAGGTACCGACCGCTCAATGGTATCAGCAGATGAGAGAAGCATTGGAGCCTATCGTATGTGAGGTCGGTGACCTGGAATACCGTGCAGGGATAGGGAGCACCTGCAGGTCCCGACATAGGTGCCAGTGCAGCAGCAACGTCTGCCTCTGAAGGTGGATCTGCCGAAGTAGACGGTGGCTCGGTTGAAGGTGTGCTCGAAGGAGGACCAGCTACTAAGGATGATAGTACAAGGAAAGTAGCAGCTGGTGCAGCAGAAGAAGGTTCAGCCGCCTCGGAGGGAGTGAGTGGCGGTAGAACGACCAATGGAGGGAGCTCAAAGACTGGAGCATCGGGGTCCGGCTGCGTAGGTGGTCGGAGTCGGATCTGACGATAACTGGACTCCTCGTCCTCAGTGGTGGAGGCTGGCCACTTCCTGCATGAATGATCATGATCTACCATATCCTGAAATATAAAGAAAAAGAAAACAAAAAAAAAATAAAAATAAAAAGGAAGAAAATAAAACAATGAAAATGTGAGAAAACTGGAAAATAAAAGTACACGGCGTGTACTCAGAGTACACGACGTGTAGTCAAAAATAAAGAGTATTCCGTGTTCTCTGGAAAGACACGCCGAGGGTGGAAAGAGACCATGTAAAAGGACACGGCGTGTACCGAACATACACACCGTGTTCTCATCAAAGTGCAGGTGGTCGTGTAACAAATGACACAGACATGTTTTTATCAGTTTAGATAAAACAATACACGCCGTGTAGTTTCTGGACACGGCGTGGACGGCACATGAAGAACATGGCCGTGAAGAGGGGGAGACATGGGCCGGCTACAGATATAAATGACATGACGTGTACCGAACATACACGCCATGTTCTGGAACATGGGGTGATAGGCCATGTTATGCGCCACACATGAAGGGGCCAACACAAACAACTGACACGGCGTGTACCAAACACACACGTCGTGTAAATGAAAATCGTGTGTGAGACTGTGTGCAAAGGTGTACTCGGGCACGATGAAATGGACACGGTGTCTACCGAATATACACACCGTGTATATTCAAAAATCTGAAAATTCATTCTGAGGCCGTGTTCAGAAGTACATGGTGTGTGTTCTTCATTTCGTGGCCATGTACTGCCAGAAGCCGAACGATCGACCGATCTGAAAAACACCCTAAACGAGTCTAAAAATTTGAAACAGAGGGTGGATAATGGTGTACCTGGATCAAGGATCACAATGTGAGAGGAATCAAAACTTGAAACCCCCCAAATCGACGGATTTGGAAAAAGGGGGTTAAGATGGCATTTGGGAGAAGAAATGGGAAGAAGGGAGGAATGGGGCGGCCGTGCACCATGGACTCAAGCAAGGTGGCCCGCGGCTTATATAGCCGAGGTACACGGTGTGTATGTAAAGTACACGCCGTGTATCCTGTTTTTTATTGTTTTGGTTTTTTTATTTATTTTTTATTTTTTTTGTTTTTTTAATTATAAAATATAATTATTATAGTAAACTATATAATAATTATTATTAACAATTAAAAAAATAGAAATATTGAAAAATTCTATTCTACATAAGCCTATACATGATGCATATCAGGAAATAAACGCCGTGTATTTTAAAATAAGAAAAAGAGTAGTACAACCTTTGGTCCGGTGATTGGGGCGGGATTCGAACCGGCGATCGGCCGATTCGAACAGAGGCCTTCACCCACTGGAGCAAAGGTTGTTCTACTGTTCATATTTATTTTATATTTATATTTATTATATACGGCCTATACCCACAGAAATAAATAAAAGCACGACGTGAGGTTTTTATTTATGAAAGGATGGGGGTGAAGCGGAGAGATTAGCGCGATTTGAAATCGGGTCTTGTGAACCTGGTGTCGAGACTTTGCCAATCCGCCAACATCACCCGCATGCAATTTCTTATTTTTTTTAAATGTTTTCATTTATATTTGAAGAATCATGGCTCACACGGAATATATCGGAGTACACGTCGTGTGGTTTTATTAAAAGAACAAATGATGGAAATGGGACGGTTGTCTGGATTCGAACCTGGGTCTTTTGAAACCAGATCACGATTCTAGCCAACTGGCCCATCCCCACCATGGGTTTTATTAAACACACACACATATATATATAGATTGAAAATACCACACATGTCGTGTAATTAAAAGGAGTAACCCCGTGCCGAAGGTAGGTCAGAAGGATTTGAACTGAGGACAGCTCGAATAAACTCCAGTGACTTTTCCATCGGCACTGGCATCATCCCTGGTTATTTATTTGTTATTCTAGAGATTTATATTAAGATTACAAATGAAAAAGATAAGTACACACCGTGTAAAAAAAAGTGGGAGACGGCGTGTAACCTATGGGTTGCCTCCCTGGAAGCGCCATTGTTTTAGGCCGTTGGCTCAACCTACTTACCTTGCTTACCGGAGGAGTATGGTGGGCAACGTTTCCACCGTGTTATCTGTAGGATGGTAATCTTTCAAGTGCTACCCGTTTACCTTGAATGGTTGACCATCTTCTCCAGAAATTTCTACTGCTCTGTGATGGAATACGCGGATAACATGGAATGGTCCTGACCAACATGACTTTATCTTTCCTAGAAATAAGCGATGATGAGAATAAAAGAGAAGTACCTATTCACCAGGTTGGAAATATTTCAGTGATATCATCCTGTTGTGAATGGCTCTTGTCTTCTCCATGTACAACATGGCATTCTCGTATGCCTCTAATTGGATCTCATCTAGTTCCAAATGTAGGAACTTCCGTTTCTGTCTGTGTATGCCGACGATGAAGTAAGGTCCGTTCAATTTCCGGGTCAAGCGGAACTAATTCCGAAGACTCGGCACTTCTGGATCGTGTCAAATTTCTAAACATACATTTTAAGCTCTGCACAACACAAAAACAAAAACCAGGCATAAAAGGAAAAAATTTAAAAAAAAAAATTTGAAATGGGTTTAGAAAAGAGATTGTTGATAATTTTTTAGTTTTATTTTCACATAAATCAATTATTAACACAATTTAAATCTTAGCACTAAAACCAAACTGGGTCCCCAGCAACGGCGCCAAAATTTGGTCTCCTCTTATTGTTGATTCATGTTATATGCATCCAAAATTAATTACCCATTCTTAGAACTTTAGTATAGCATATGTTTGGAGTAGATCCACAGGGAACCGTGGCGTGCATGAATTTAATTGAGTTAATACTTAATTAGGTGAAGTATGCAAAATTTAGAAATGATTAGGTTGATTTTGGGTTTTGATTGAAACTAAATTGATTTACTTTGAAGAATGGATAGAGTTTGAAAGAAAACAATGGGTAAATTTAAAGAGTTCTTAGAAATGGAAAGAAAAGATGTGTCGGGGCTGTGGTTAATAAGGAGTTATTATTCAGATTGTTTAAATGGTTGTGTTGTTCATAATAATTCAATCATTCGGGATTTCATTTTGTTACAAGATTTCCTTGGTCCGGTTCCTCTTGTTTGGAATTAGAGTAGCTGAATCCTTGGTCCGGTAGTCAAAGTCCTTAACTCTTTATTACCTCTAGTCCATTATTTGAGTCAGTGAAAACCTTCCAATGGTCATGGATGTTTTCACTGTTACTTTTCTTTTGTATTGCTGAGAATCCTTCCCTTGGTCCGGCTACGAATTCTCAGTTATATTGGACAATGGTTTAAGAAGAGTAAGATGAATTACAATGATTCAAACACAACTATATAAAAAAATATAAAAATTATGATTCCATCATCCACAACCCCAACACGAGGGGTTTAGTTACACATAGAATTTAGGAGAGAAATGACACACGTGATACCTGACAGATTCATCATGTAGGCATTGAAGAAGAGTATCGGAAGGTGGAATGGCGGAATGGCGGAATGACTGCACATCGGTGGCATCGGGAATGGTGGTAGCAGAGATTATCTCTCCTCCAAGGGTTCTCAACTCCTTAAATCCGTAGGGAAAGGCCTCATTTTATAGAAAAATGATGTACACACCGTGTACTTTTCGTCAACGCATTTTGGTGCCATTTTCTCCACTGGCAGGTGGCCGAGCACGACATTTTTGACTTTTTCACACGGCGCCGCATACATGTTGAGTGTACACGGCGTGTAGCGCCGCCATACATGGCGTGTTGTATCAAAAGGTTGGCCGCCAGCCCCTTCTAGAACTGCAGAAATGACGTGTAGCGCTGCCACACACGGCGTGTATCTTCTGCCTGGTGACACGGGCGTGTACTCCCTCCTTCGGTCCGTGTCCCTGTCTGGATGTACACGGCGTGTATAAAAGTACACGCCGTGTAGTTTCAAAATATTCACATGCGTCCCTTGATTCGTGTATTTAGCCAGAAATCTCTTGAAAGTAAACAGAATCAACAAAATCCAAGAATATGTTCATAAAACAACAGATATTTGATGAAAACATGTTTTTATCTTCACTTATATATGGAAAATGTATACAAAAATTGGGTGCATCAATAAGTACATATATATAATGAATATATATGATGTATGTTACATCTAAATGATTAATATAATTCTGGAATTAAAATATACATATCTCTCATTTAGTTTTAATTTTATTAATATGACATAGAAATGAAAGTAGCATTCATGCGTACGTACGGCTTACCGTCTTCACGAACGGTGCATTTCATTTCTTACCTCTAAATGATTATGTAATATTATAAATGCATGTATATACTAGATATATATGATATATATGGGATCTACATCATGAATATCATTCTTGAGATAATGGATATTTGACTACGTGAACAACTTATAAATATAAGAAGTACACTTTTGACTCAAGTACCAAATATCGACAAAACGACCGTTATTAACTTAAATGATTACATAATGTTCCTAACATGGTAATAAGTGCTATAAAAGGAATAATGAACTTGAAAAAGGTTCTTAAGAAAGTAGAAATTAACTCAAGTTTATTGTTCTGGACATTAAAGAACGATCGAGTCAAGTTGGACCCGAGGTATGGGACTTCGTCTCAATCTCCTTTCATTGAGGCATATTTTGTTTTATACACAACCCTTTTTTATACGGTGTATAAGCCCCTTTTACTTTTACATTTATCCAAAAGGAATATTTTTTATACGAAACGTTTTACTAAATGACAAAAGGGAATGTTTTTGGCGTACGTATGCGGCGACAACGACTTCTTCGCCGCCGTGACCATTATTTGAGTTTCGGCTTCCTCTACAAGCCATACCTTTTTTTTAAATGAAAAATAAATACCATGTTTTATTTTTCTTTTATTTTGGTATTGAAAATGGTTTTTATAATGTTTTTATTATATCAATGTGTTGTATTGATATCTTGTGATTGAAATGTGGAAATGTTATTTTTTCCTTTATGAATGTTTTACGTGATACGATTATGTTATGGTTTTTGGTAATTGTTTTGAATATGGGTGGTTCTGTGATAAACTAAGGGCAGGTGAGCCCGATATAGTTCTCCAATGCATTGGGTAACGTGAAGGAGTTAAACGTTATGGTTTCTCTGAAGAGATTTCGGGAATATACTTTGATGAGTATTCCAAACGTAACCTACAGGGTTACTCCCTACATAAGAATGTTATGAATGCCTCAAGTTTCCTTTATGTCTTATGATTCCTATGTTTTTTATTCATGATTTTATGAGGTATGTTAAAGTGCTTATGTTTTATGGGTAATGTATGATTTCATTCTTATGTATATATGTACTCATGCTTCCTTTACATACTTTTCATAACCCTTACTGAGCTTTTTATGCTCATCCTAAGTTTTTGAAATGTTTTTCACAGGTCAAGGGGATGGTACATGATATTATGATAGTGTCAAGGAAGTGTCAAGAAAAAATCCATGTTTTATTTTAAATATGTTTTCGTTGATGGGGAATATGAATACTATCTTTTAGGTAACCACTTTGTTTAAATGTGGAAGGTAATGCAAGTTTTATGATCTAATTCTATAAAACTATAAACCTGAAAAGATCCTCAATGTGTAATCTTGTAATAACTCAATATTAAGTAAGGTTTATGGCTGGGGCCTTATAGTTGGTATTAGAGGTCGTTTGAGATAACTTTAGGAGTTAGAATTATATTAAATGATTATCCAAAAATATATTTTTTATGGTCAAATTGAAATGATATAGCATTTGAAGATTTCCATGTTGCTTCTCCTAAGATACTTTTATGTTAAGAATGGTTTTTCTTAGAGGAAATTGAACATATTTTCTGGGAAGTCATACAGAGGGAAATAACCTTTCAAAACAGTATCCTAAGATGGTCAGAATCAGAACTAAATAGTTTGTTGCTGTGATGGCTCAGTTGACTCAGGTGATAAATCATGGTTGTGTTTACTGATGATATTTTGGTGTTTTATAAAAGTAAATAGGAGCATGCAAGACATTTAAGGGTTATCTTGTAGACCTTAAAAGAAAAGAAATTGTATGGGAAATTCAGCAAGTGTGAGTTTTGGTTGCAACAAATTTCTTTCCTTGTTCACATTGTTTCTAAAGATGGGATAACTGTTGATCCTACAAAAACCAAGGTTGTTGAAGAATGGCCAAGACCCACAAATGTAACTGAGATTCGTAGCTTCCTTGGTTTGGAAGGATATTACTGAAGGTTTGTTAGAATTTTTTCACAGTTATCTAGTCCAATGACAAAGCTAACTCGGAAGGGTGTTATGTTTATCTGGACAAAAGAATGTGATGATTGTTTTCATGAATTGAAAAGAATATTGGTGAATTGTCCAGTTTTGGCACTACCTTCCAGGAATGGTGAGTTTTTTATCTACAGTGATGCATCATTGAAAGGACTTGGTTGCATCCTAATGCAGAATGATCAGGTAATTGCTTATGCTTCACGTCAGTTGAAAACTCATGAGGTAAATTACCCTACTCTTGATTTGGAATTAGCTGCTGTAGTTTTCTCTTTAAAAATTTGGAGGCATCATTTGTATGGAGTAAAGTGTAAAATATATACCGATCACAAATGTTTAAAGTATATATTTACTCATAAAGAATTGAACATTAGATAGAAGAGATGAATAGAATTAATCAAGGATTATTATTTTACAATTTATTACCATCCGAGAAAAGAAAATAAAGTGGGTGATGCTTTGAGTCGAAAGAGTAATGATTCATTAACAATGTTGCGTTTGGAACGTGATGCTTTGGTTAAGGATTTGATGAAATTTGTCATAAATGTTATTGGTGCAGGATGTCCTTCTGTTTTGTTTCAGGTATCAGTGAAATCTTCTCTATCAGACAGAATCAAGAAAGCACAGAAGCAAGATTGCGAGTTTCAGAAAAAGGTAGAGCTGGTTCAGAAGAGTAAGTTTCCTGAATTCAACATTTATAATGATTGTGTTTTGAGATTTGGGAAGAGATTGTGGGTGCCTTGTGATTCACAGTTGAATAGAGAGTTGTTATGTGAATCTCATAGTTCTCCATTTTCAGTTCATCCTAGCAGTACTAAGATGTATAGATATCTTCAGGAGTATTACTGGTTGGATGGAATGAAAAGGGATATTGCTGATTTTACTGTGAAGTGTTTGAATTTTCAACAGGTAAAAGCAGAGCGGCAGTTAACGAAAGGGATGCTTCAGCCTTTACCAATACTAGATTGGAAATGGGAGAATATATCTGTGGACTTCGTTGTGGGATTGTCAAAGACACCTCGAGGTAATAATGCAATCTGGGTTATTGTTGATCGCTTGACTAAATCTTCTCATTTCCTTTCTATACGAGATACATTTTCCTTAGATCAACTTTCTTTTTTGTATCTTAAATAGATATTCAGGTTACATGGAGCTCCCTCTCCATTGTATCTGATCGTGATCCCAGGTTTACTTCTATCTTTTGGAAAGGCCTTCATAAGTTGTTGGGTACTGAATTAAATTTTATTACAGCTTTTCGTCCTCAATCAGATGGGCAGTCAGAACGAACAATTCCGACTTTGGAAGATATGCTACATGCTTGTTTGATGGATTATCAGGGAAGTTGGGACCAACATCTTTATTTGGGTGAATTTTCATATATTAAAAGTTTTCATTCCAGTATACAGATGGAACCATTTGAGGCATTATATGGGAAGCGGTGTCGAACTCCAGCTTTCAGGGATGAAGTGGGTGAAAGGAAGTTTATTGGACCAGAATTGGTAGAAGAGTTGGCAGAAAAAGTTCAGCTGATACAGAGACACATGAGAACAGCTCAGAGAAGGCAGATGAGTTATGCAGACAATAGGAGGAAGGATCTCTCTTTTGAGGTAGGTGATCATGTCTCCCTCAAGGTTTCTCCATGGAAAAGTGTAATACGATTTGGTAAGATAGGAAAGGTTAGTCCAAGATTCATTGGACCATACAAAATTTTGGAGAGAGTTGGATCAGTTGCATACCAAGTGGCTTTTTCCTCCGAGTTTATCTCAGGTACACAATGTTTTTTAATGTTTCGATGTTGAGAATGTATATGCCAGATCCATCTCATGTTTTGAGCCCAGAGGTAGTTCAGTTGGAAGAGAATCTCTCTTATGAAGAACAACCAGTCCAGATTCTTGACCGAAGGGAGAAAGTGTTGCGAAATAAGTAAATTCACTAGGTAAAGGTTTTGTGGAAAAACCATATGGTCGAAGAGGCAACATGGGAATCTAAAAATGCTATGAGGGATAAATACCCCCACTTATTCGATAAGTAAATAAATTGCGGGGAGGAAATTTTCTAAAGGGGGAAAGGATGTAACATCCCAAGTAGGTAATGAATAGTATATATTCTTATCTATGTCTATTTATGAATTAGATAGTGTTTTGGAGGCTTAAAACGAGAATAAATCTAATCTTAAGCATGGAATAGACTAATATTTTTAAAAGATTGTTTTACCGCCTTTTGATGAAGAACCATTTTTAAATCAAACTTTTGACAATTTTATAATATCTATTTATAAAAATAAACTTATTATTTATGATTGGGACATTTATATTTACATTGGATAATTTTTTGGTATTTTTCTGACAATGTTCATTTGTTTTAATGATTAGTGAAAAATACTACATTTTACATCAAAACTACATTTTCATATAATTAAATTATATGGTTAAATTATTTTTTTAATTAGTTTTAAAGTGTAAATAGAATATATTTTTACCATGTAATCCAATGGTGGTCATTGGGATTAATTTCACTTCGGAATTGGGCATAAACAAGTGCCAAACATTTCATAGATATTGTTTCCAAAAAACCCGATATTTGTTTTGACAACGGGAATTATTTTTAAATTAATTATTGCAATTTATATATTTGGAATTTGGTAAAATGGATTCCATATTTAGAATCAGATGGTCCAAATTATGTAATTAAGACTCTCTTTTTTTGGACATTATGAATAGTAATGATAGTAATTATCTTTAATTATCTTGATTAATGAGTAATCGGGTAGTTAATGATAATAAAATAATATCATAATAATAATAAATGACAAAAAAATGTGTCCTAATGAAACTGGTTGTCTAATGTCCTACCATGGTATGCCTTGTGCCATTCTTGGGGACCCCATGGAATCAATTTTGTGTGAAAGTGACTTTTTATCTTTTTTTAAAGAAAGTTAAACATAACAAAGAATGTATCACCTGAGTAAAACATTTTTAAGTTTGTCTACATAAATGATATATTAGACTATAAATAGTCATTGGAAAGTTAAAAAGATTTCCTACATAATAGTATTTGTTTTAAAATTTTAGACATTCAATAAATTAAATTACTTATGACATCATGATGATGCAACAATTACCTCATTATTTAATGATTTAAATAAAATGAAACGATAATGTTAAATCTAAGACCTACACATGTCAAAAACATATTGGAGGAGTATATTTAGAACCCTTATCACCATATCCTAGAAATGTATAATTTTGGAACTTTAAAATCAGAAAATCAATTTGTAATAAAGTTACATTTTATACCTTTCCAAGAGTGCCCCTCCTCTCCTCTTATAAAAGGCCCCCAGCTCTACCTCCTTACCCACACCTCTCAAGCCTTTGTCTCGGACAAACCCTACTCATTTTGTCTCTCCACATCAATCTCATCATCCTAGAAGCCTTACCTTAGGCAGGAAGCTCTTAAATAAACCCTTTTGGTTCAAACCAAAGGGAGTTACCCGATTTTAAGGTAATGTCTTCACTTGTGTTCTTTTGTTTTATTTTTATTCTCCAACCCCCTAAACTCTTTTTATTCATTTATTTTGTAACAAATCCAGTATATTAAATATACTAGGATGTTTTTATAAGATGGATTCGAGCTACACTTACACACACCTACATCTGATGGTTAAATAACATACTGTTTCTGTGGATGGTGAATTTCTGCCTCACAAAACGATGATTGTTTAATATTCTTTTAACACCTTCAAAGGTGGACATTAAGATGTAAATATATTTATATATGATATATAATGTGTTTTTGTTTTACTTATGCTTCTTTATTTTTCATTTATGACTTACCTTTATGGTTTCCATTATGGGTAAACACGATATCTTCATTTTAGGAAGTGCATACTACCGCCCCCTCAAAGTGATTTGTTTCGTTAATACCATATGTGGTACGCATAAAAGATAGATTTAATGATATTATATATTATAATGGAATTATAATATACCTTTATATAATTATTATTTCTTTCCTTTAAATTATGAGATAGAAATGAAAGTAGCGTTCATGCGTACGTACGGCTTACCGTCTCCATGAACGGTGCATTTCATTTCTTATCCCCAAATGTAATGTACTATTATAAGTACATATATATAATGGATATATATGATGTATGTTACATCTAAATGATGAATATAATTCTGGAATTTAAATATACATATTTCTCATTTAGTTATAATTCTATTAATATGACACAGAAATGAAAGTAGCGTTCATGCGTATGTACGGCTTACCATCTCCATGAACGGTGCATTTCATTTCTTACCTCTAAATGATTATTTAATATTATAAATGCATGTATATACTCGATATATATGATATATATGGCATCTACATCATGAATATCATTCTTGAGATAATGGATAATTGACTACGTGAACAACTTGTAAATATAAGAAGTTCACTTTTGACTTAAGTACCAAATATCGACAAAACGACCGTAATTAACTTAAATGATTACATAATGTTCATAACATGGTAATAAGTGATATAAAAGGAATAATGAACATGAAAAAGGTTTTTATGAAAGTAGAAATTAACTCAGGTTTATTATTCAAGACATTAAAGAACAATCGAGTCATGTCGGACCCGAGGTATGGGACTTCGTCTCAATCTCCTTACATTGAGGCATATTTTGTTTTATACACAACCTTATTTTATACGGTGTATAAACCCCTTTGAAATTTATTTTTATCCAAAAGAAATCTTTTTTATACGAAGTGTTTTACTAAACAACAAAAGTGAATGTTTTTTTCGTACGTATGTGGAGACAACGACTTCTCCGCCACCGTGACCATTATTTGAGTTTCGGCTACCTCTACAAGACATACCTTTTTTTTAAATGAAAAATAAATACCATGTTTTAATTTTCTTTTATTTTGGTAATGAAAATGGTTTTCATAATGTTTTTATTATATCAATGTGTTGTATTGATATCTTGTGATTGAAATGTGGAAATGTTATGTTTCCTTTATGCATGTTTTATGTGATACGATTATGTTATTGTTCTTGGGCATTGCTATGAAGACGGGTGGTTCTGTGATAAAGTAAGGGAAGGTGAGCCCGATATAGGTCTCCAATGCATTGGGTAACAGGAAGGAGTTAAACGTTAAGGTTTCTATGAAGAGATTTATGGAATATACTGTGATGGGTATTCCAAACGTAACCAAGAGGGTTACTCCCTACGTAAGAATGTTATGAATGCGTCAAGTTGCCTTTATGTATTATGATTACTATGTTTTTTTCATAATTTTATGAGGTATGTTAATGTGCTTATGTTTTATGGGTAAAATATGATTTCATTCTTATGTATATATGTACTCATGTTTCCTTTACATACTTTTTATAACCCTTACTGAGCTTTTTATGCTCATCCCATGTTTTTGAAATGTTTTTCACAGGTCAAGGGAATGGTACATGATATGATGATAGTGTCATGGAAGTGTCAAGAAAGAATCCATGTTTATTTTAAATATGTTTCCGTTGATGGGAAAAATGAATACTAACTTTTATGTAACGACTTTGTTTAAATGTGGAATGTAATGCAAGTTTTATGATCTAATTCTCTAAAACTCTAAACCTGAAAATATCCTCAATGTGTAATCTTGTAATAACTCAAGATTAAGTAAGGTTTAAGGCTGGGGATTATACTTACTTAATCACCTCAACTATGAACATCATAAATCTCAATGTAAGTCATCTGATGGAATTTTCTACCACATAAAATAAACTTAGAATTATAATTGAAAATGTATTTATAAAATTTTCACAATATACACTATTTAAAATGTATTTGGGAAAGATTATTCACATATTCAACTAAATTTATTCATTCATACAATTCCAAAATCTTTAAACTACTTATCTTCTGTCAATGGACTTTCTAAACTATTTAACATATTATCTTTTCCATAAACACTTGTTTTTTATGTAAGGAATATCTTAAATAACCATCACAAGTAATAAATTATACATTATTTTCATACCCTATTTAATAATGAACCAATACATTCTTCTCCTTTTCCATTTCTAACTGAAATAGATCAGTTTATCTCTTAACATAAAATGATACAACGATTGACATATTCCAATCAATATGGTGGCCTAACTTATTGATAACAAATAAATCCATTTATTTGAACTTTAATATATCTCATTGTGTTTATTTTTTAATTCCATTAAAAAAATATTATTTCTTTATGTGTGATAATTTTTATTTTTCCTCTTACTAATAATAAATGAGAAATGTAAATTGTTGTTGGATTTCCCTCACCATTAGATCACTTTGTTTATTCTCAAACAATAGAATAATTTCTCCCACTTTGATTAAAATTACACATTGATACATAAATTGAAATAAGTATACAACCACATACACCATTACAATGATATTTTAGTTAATCAAATATTTTTCTATTTGAGAAAAATTGATTTTAGAAAAAATATTGAATAAAACTGATAATAAATTATGTCTATAAAGGATCATCCCGGTGATATAGTGTAATGCCCCCACCTTAGTTACCCAGAGTCAGTGCATTATTACATAACATTGGGATGATCACAAAAGATCAAGTCTCGAAAGAATGATTAGTTTAGTAGTCTTGGAAACACTAGATATATTCATAAGTCTTTCATTACATCATAAATTCAAAAAATAAACTACAACAACATCTTCTCTTCATATCCCCTCATACTATCCTTACAGGTCATTCATAAATTACTTCTTCGCATCTTGGGAAAAATAAAACATTGAAAGGGGTGAGCTCAGATGCTCAGTATGGATAAAAATATAGCGGAAACTTTCATAAATAAGAATAAAAATTTAAAGAAATGTAAAACTAAAACAAAATCATTTTAAACTTGAACTTCAAAATAATATAGCACAGTTAAAATGAAATAATTCCATTTACTAATTCACATGGATATTCTACTAGCCGAATAACTACATGCAATATCAATAACCAATTTCATAATGATGGAATGCATAATGCTGAAATTTAATTTCTATGTCAAGGCATATTGCTAAGACCTAAGGGATAACTATAACTAGAACCCGACCCGGAGAGCCTCTGTAACCGGACTCCATCCCAGAGTGCCTCTCATAACCGGACACCAACCCGGAGTGCCTCTAATAACCAGACACCAAACCAGAGTGCCTCTAATAACCGAACACCAACCTGGAGTGCCTCTAATAACTGGACACTAACCCAGAGTGCCTCTAATAACTGGAAACCAACCCAGAGGGTCTGCTATAACTGGATCTCAACCAGGAACATACTAGTCCAACACATTCATCTTAAGAAGAGGATGCGATATAACATAAACATTCATATTAAAACTAGAATATAGAATGCCAAAACATTAATCATAAACCATTAATGGAATAAAAATAACTCATCCATAGTCAAACATATCACAAAACCTTAATACAATATATATGATTTGTATCATAATAAATCAACATCAAACAAGTGTAAAATTTATCAAAGGATGTTGACATGGATAAAAATGTTTTGTAAAACTCTTTGAGATAAATAACCATTTTTCATGAAAACATTTAATAGTTAATCAATTTAAAATGGAAGAAATTTAAAGGCATTTTTGAATCAAAGTTTCTCATAACACTTTGAAACTTTTTAAAGGAATTAATATTTTTAAAATATGCATGTCTATATAAATAAATCCTTAAAAACCATTTTGAAAACATGGACATTAATAAGAATTATTTAGAAGAATAAATATTTAAAACATTTAAAATGATATCTTAGTAAAACATTCATAAAAAATAATCCCTTTTAAAACACTTTTATGAATCATGGAGATGGATAATAAATATGTCCCAGTAGATACTTATGTAAAAACAACCTTGGATAAAAAAGTGATTGTGAAATTAACCCTTACCAATTTGGTAACTTACGAAACATACACCCCATGAAAGAGGTATCATACAATGAATATGTAAATATACATAAATTAAAGTTTATTACACAAATAATACAATTATGTGAAGTAAATACACCACACAAAATGTAATAGTGGTAATATGGCATGAATCTCACGGGAATAAGGAGTGAGATGAAAACCCCTTACCTTGCACTTTCCTTTAGTCGAGGATACGTTCAACCTTTTGTATGAAGACTATAGTATGTTATTAAATTATAACAGAACAATATTAATAATTATAAAATCATACATTATTCATTTATGACTTTATACTACCCATTTAATAATAATTTCCATGTTATATTAACATTTCGGGTAATAATCGCTTTCATTATCGTACATGTTTTAACTTGTTACTATTGATTGTATCACTCAGATCATGATTTAAATACATCCATAATATAAAACATGAACTATATATCATATATATTTAGAGTATAAATATGTATAATAGACATATATATGAAATTAAAAACACTGTTTATGGAGGCGGTAGTCCGTACGTACGCATAAACGATGTTTCTGTTTTCATACAGTATTGAACGGAAGTAATTGAATAAGATATATGTAAGTAAATAAATACTTATATATATAAATATATATATATCAAGTAGCATTATTATGTCATATATTACATAATTATTAGTAATATATATTTTTCAATCTTCGATGAATGGTGAACTTGGAAATGAATCTCATCGCGTTGTTGATACGGTAATCCGTACGTACGCACGAGCGAAAATATCATTATTTTGATATAAAAATAATATATAATTGGATGTTATATAATATATACAGAATCCTTATCATGTTATATTTATTATTTACATCAAATACACATCATTATTATACCCATCCAAATAATAATGTATTGAATAACAGTTACACCCCGACGTGGAGACGGTAATCCATACGTACGCATGTATGGTGACATGTCATTCAAAGGGTGGATAGAATAATGAATTTGGTTGTACAATAATTATAAAAACATCACATTATATATAATATACTGGATTTATTATTTTATAATGTAAACAACAAAGAAAAAGGAAGTGGAAGAAGAAAGGAACTTGAAAGAGGGTGGTGAAATCATTACCTCTTCTTCGGGTTCTACCTTTTGATTTGATCAAAAGGCCTCTTTAGGTTGTATTTATGACTAAATAAATTCTTATAGGATGAAGGGAAGATATTTTAGAGGGTATTTGGGAAGATTTTGGCCGATCCAAAAGGCATTTAATTTGTGAATTAGTGAGAAGGGGGAGTGCCCTTTTATAAGAGGGGTGAGGGGTACCATAGGAAAAGCTAGAAATATTATTTTATAATAAATTCATATTCGGTTTATAATTGTTCCAAAGTATATTATTTAAATTTTAATGTGGGTATGGGTCTAAATCCTTTCAACCAACAGGTTTTAGATAGGTTTGGGTCACTCTATTAACCTTATCTTTTAGTTTCAACTATTAGATAAATAGTTTGACATTTACCATGTCACTTTGTATTTTTATATTATATAGTTAATAAAATTAATATATATATCTAAGAGACCCCAAGTGGTCCATTAATGAAACACCTATCATGACATAAGTCTCTTGGCCGATCCTCATATTTTTAGGAATTTAATATCAATTAATAATATAATATTTGTTTTAAAAACAGTTTTATGTCAATTTTGACACTATTGAGTATTTTGTTTTTGATAAATTCATTACAACATTATTTCTTAGAAAAAAATTTATATAAACAATAATAATATGTTATATTAACCTATAAAATTATTTTAAATTATAAAAAGTCTCAAAATACATTTATTTGGGTATTTATAATATCAATTATTATAATTTTTCATTATTAGTTAATTACTGCATCACTATTGTGTAATAAATAAATTAAACTATTTAAGGTCTAAAAATTATAAATAAAATACGATTATTTAGGAAATATTTTTATCTTTCTAATTAATATTTACAATCGAATTTATCTTATTTTTAACCATATATTAAAAATGTTTTAGTAATTAAACTTTGATTTTAACTCTTTTAACTCTTCTTTTAATTAAAAAATAATAAATGTCCTAATCTGATCCAAGTGGACCTAAATGATAATATTTTATTCCTAAGGTTGTGTCTGGTCGATATACACTTGTCCAATAGAATTAGGACATGTGTTATGGTAATATTAATATCATTTTTACCCTTAATTTCCCTATTTACTTTTAACCGTGGTAAATAAATAAAAAAGTTTCTATTCAACAAAAATTATTTTCATCTCATTGAACAAAATTTGACTCATTGATATTAACCATGTCTCTAAAATTTTTGAAATTCCAATCACAGAAGAGGTAAAATTATGTTTTATGTGAATTTGCAAATTCTCCTAGGAGATGTGTAAAATGTGGTGAAAAGTTCAATAAAAATTTTATATATCCAAAATTAGTCTAAAATAACTCCTATGAATTGATTTTAACTTATATAGGTATTATGTATCTATTTTGACATTAATTAAATTTAGATAAAATAAATAATTAATTAAATAAAAATTCAGTTTTAAATTATAACTCAGTGTTTTTCATTATTCATCAAAAATTTAATGTTTTCAGAAAGATACCAAAATTTTACCCTAATCTAATTTCGACCGAGCCCAAAAATGAAGTCTATTTTACCGAATTCAAAACATAAAATTTGCATTTATTAATTTAAAATTAATTCCCACTATTAAAACCAAAGGCGTATTTTTAATAAATAATAACTATCAAAAGTTTGACACTTGATTATGTCCAATTTCAATGTGAAATTAATTACAATGACCATCATTGAATTAAATGGTAAAAATATAATCTATTTATACTTTCAAACCATTAAAATGTATAATTTAACAATAAAAATTATTTTGATTAAAAAAGTTGTTTTAAGTTTAAATATAGATTTTTTCACTATTCACCCAAATATGAAAGTTATCAGAAAAACACCCAAAAATTATTGAAAACTAAATTCTTATGTCCCAATTCTAAATAAGATGTTTATTTTTTCAAATTGAATATATAAAAGTTTCAAATATTGGATTTAAAAAGGCTTCACCATTAAAAGGCGGTAAAATTGCATTTTTTGAAAAATACTTATTTTATCTGAAAAAATGAATTTGTTCATAAATTATGTCTTAGAAACTCATAATATGGATTCTAAAATTATAACGATAATATAAAATTTAAAATTCAGTTAATACTATTCATAACCGCTTTTTAACGGCTAGTTTGGTAACTCATGGTGCGCTTGAACTCAGTGTTGCGTACAACACACGCTATTGTATTATTGAAAGAGAAGTGTACCATGGAAGATTGGGGTGTCACATTCTCCCCTCCTTCAATAAATTGAGTCCTCGTAATTTGAAATTTTTCTTTGAAAATAAAAGGTTGAAAATAGAAAATATGTTTTTGGAAAACCCACATCAGAAATAGGGTTAGTAAAATTTTGTCTTAATAAGAGGAAAAGGGAAATGAAAGGGTCACCACCAAATTATGATCTTAATTAGGAGAACATTGGTGGAAATTAGAGACATATAATTAGAGGAAAAATGTAAATATTTATAGGTAGTGATTGAGGTCATCAATCACAAACAAGTGTAAAATTGAGGGCCTTAAATTCATTCATCTATGATGATTTAAAATACCATCGGTTCAACAAAACATATGGTTTTAGGATAACAAATTTTTTGTTTTAAGATCCCTTCACTAAATTATAAGAATTAATATATTCATTGAATAAGAGAAGAAGAAAAATATATACTTGACAAGTAGAGTCTCATCCTTTAACTAAGTTCTACCACAAACTCATCTTTCACTCTAAAAGATAATAGAACATAAAAACAATATTCTATTTATCTTATTCATATAGGGTTAAAAAAATGAATTTATAATTCATCTAGAAGAACCATAAAAAAATACATTATTCAATCCAGGTCATCACGTGGGTCAGTGGTAGGTGATACACCCTTGTCGCCCTTCAGTTGGGGGTTCAAGTCTCGCGGCCTTGCCGGACGTGACGGGTTGCCACCCGACCTTTGGGTTGTCCTTTTATGGCAATCCAAAAATATTCTCAAACTATAATTATCCAAAATACTTCTCTCCAAACTCATAGTCCAAAATTTATAAGGATGTTAAACATAATGAGGATCCCTTTTGCAAGGTAACAATACATGAACACCTTCATCATGTATTCTTTTACAACACCGCAACATCCTGAATTACCAAAATCAACCATCTCTTATTCCAAAAACACTACCTCATTATCGGGACCACATTAATGATTAAATTTCCTTCAAACATGTATTTTAAAAAAATTTATATTACTATAAGTCACTTTTATTAGAACCATATAATCTAAAATCCTCAATAAAATAGTAGTGTAGTACAATCCTTATTTATCTTCATAATTCATGTAACCATTATTCTGTTGATACAACAGTCATATAAAATAACAACAGAAGAACACTAGTCATTCCTCTTCATCTGAGGTAGTATCATAAATTGATTATAATCTAATAACATCATTTGTGGTATACTCTTATGATTTGGACATTGGTTCTCATAGTGTCCCAACTCCTTTCAGAGGAAGCATTATACATTTGAAAATTTTTTCTTACCCTTGCAGTCACGTACTTGGTGTCCCTTTTCTCCACACTTATAACAAACTCTCATTCCTTTTAGGGAAGTTCCAGGTTGTTTTTTCCCACATTTATCACATATGGGAAAATTCTTCTTTTCCCTCATAACTTTAACCATCTTTCTCTCTTCCATCCTTTTCTTCTCTTGCTTCCCTTCAAAGCCATAGGACTCGGAGAATTATTTACTTATCTTATTAACACATGATACTATTTATTCATATGTTGAGAATAAATGAGAGTCTATTTCCCTTCTAAATGTTGGATTAATACCATGAAAGATATAATCATTCTTACTCTTTGGATCATACGTATTGCTGGAGTTCACATTCCTTCTACTAGGCACCATTTCTATAAAATAGCATAAACTAGGTCAGTTTAGGAATTTAAATGAATAATTAAAAACTTGTAAAATACCTAACGTAAATTTAACATTTTATTGATATAATCCATAATCATAAAAATGTTTTCTTTGAGGAAGTATGTACTCATAAACCCTTCATAATGGCTTGTAAAGAAAATTAATATTATCCTATGAACATCCCCTGGGAGTGTCGTAACCCATAGTGCAGCAAAGCCCATTGTCATGCACCAGTTCCCGTTCGAGTCTAGCTCAAAGCGGTGTTTTTAGGTTTTACCCCTAGGTACATCTGTGCCAGAGCAGCCTCTACCTGTTCATATCCAGACATGGATGTTTTTCTCAGAAAAATCACAAAATATCTACAATACCAAAATTCTATGAAGTTCTTAAATACTAATCCTAAAATTATATCTTAGGTCTATGTGCTCTAATCAGAGTTTATATCAATCTACCTTCCAAGGATTGTACTAAAATTCCTCTGATACCAACTGTAACGCCCCGAACCTAGTTACCCAGAGTCAGTGCATTATTACATAACATTGGAATGATCACAAAAGATAAATTCTAAAAAGACCTATTAGTTTAGTAGTCTGGGAAACACTAGATATATTCGTAAATCTTATATTACATCATAAAGTCAAAAAAACTACAACAATATCTTCTCTTCATATCCCCTTATACTATCCCTGCAGGTCATTCATAAATTACTTCGTCACATCCTGGGAAAGATAAAACATTTAAAGGGGTGAGCTCTGATGCTCAGTAAAGATAACAATATAGCAGAAACTTTCATAAATAAGAATAAACATTTAGGGAAATGTATATCTAAAACAAAAGCCTTTTAAACTTGAACTTCAACATAATATGGAAAAGATAGAATGAAATAATTCTATTTACTTATTCGCATGGATATTCTACAAGTCCAATAACCACATACAATATCAATAACCACATTTATAATGATGGAATGCATAATGCTGAACTTTAACTTCTGTGTCAAGGCCTCGTGCTAAGACCTAGGGGATAACTGTAACCAGAACCCAACCCGGAGAGCCTCTGTAACTAGACTCCATCCCGGCGTGCCTCTAATAACCGGACACTAACCCAGAGTGCCTCTAATAACCGTACACCAACCCGGAGTGACTCTAATAATCAAAACCCAACCTGAAGTGCCTCTAATAACTGGACACCAACCCAGAGTGCCTCTAATAACTGGAAACCAACCCAGAGGGTCTGCTGTAACCAGACCCCAACCCGGATCATACTAGTCCAACACATTCATCTTAAGAAGAGGATGAAATATAACATAAACAGTCGTATTAAAACTAGCATACAGAATGCCAAAATATTAATCATAATCCATTAATGGAATAAAAATAACTCATACGTAGTCAAACATATCACAAAACCTTAAATACAATATGGATGATTTGTATCATAATAAATCAACATAAAAAAAGTGTAAAATTTATCAAAGGATGTTGACATAAATGAAAATGTTTTGTAAAACTCTTTGAGATAAAGATCCATTTTTCATGAAAACATTTAGTAGTTACGAAATTTATAAAGGAAGACATTTAAAGAAATCTTTGAATCAAGGTTTCCCATACAACTTTGAAACTTTTTAAAGGAATTAACATTTTTAAAATATTCATGTCCATATAAATAAATCCTTAAAAACCATTTTGAAAACATGGACAATAATGAGAATGATTTAGAAGAATTAATATCTAAAACATTTAAAATGATGTCTTAGTAAAAATTACCTTAAAAATAATCCCTTTGAAACCACTTTTATGAAACATGGACATGGATAATAAATATGTCCCAGTAGATACTTATGTAAAAACAACCTCGGATAATAAAGAGATTTTGAAATTTACCCTTGCCAATTTGGTAACTTACGAAACATACACCCCATGAAATAGGTATCATACAATGAATATGTCAATACACATAAATTAAAGTGTATTGCGCAAAGAATACAATTATGTGCAGTACATACACCACACAAAAGTTAATAGTGGTAATATGGCATGAATCTCATGGGAATAAGGAGTGAGATGAAAACCCCTTACCTTGCACATTCCTTTAGTAGAGGATACATTTAAACTCCAGTGTGAAGACTATATTATGCTATTAAATTATACCAGAACCATATTATTATTTATAATATCATACATTATTCAATTATGACTTTACGCTACCAATTGAATAATAATTTATATGTTATATTAATATTTCAGGTAATAATTGCTTTCTTTATCGTACGTGTTTTAACTTGTTACTCTTGATTGTATCACTTAGATAATGATTTAAATAATTACATAATATAAAATATGATCTATATATAACATATATTTACAATATAAATATCTATAATAGACATATATATGAAATGGAAAACACGGTTTATGGAGACGGTAGTCCGTACGTACGCATAAACGTTGTTTTTGTTTTCATACATTATTGAACGGAAGTAAGTGAATAAGATATATGTAAGTACATAAATACTTATATATATATATATATATATATATCCAGTAGCATTATTATGTCATATATTGCATATTTATTAGTAATATATATTTTTATAATCGTCGATGAATGGTGAACTTTGAAATGAATCTCATCGCATCGTGGAGACGGTAATCCTTACGTACGCATGAGCGAAAATATCATTATTTTGATATAAAAATAATATATAATTTGATGTTATATAATATATACATAATCCTTATCATGTTATATTTATTATTTACATCAAATGCACATTATTATTATACCCATCCAAATAATAATGTATTGAATAACAATTACACCATGATCTAGAGACAGTAACCCGTAAGTACGCACATATGGTGACATGTCATTCAAAGGGTGGATAGAATAATGAATTTGGCTTTACCATAATTATAATAACATCACAGCATATATAATATACTGTAGTTATTATTTTTAAATGGAAACAACAAAGAAAAAGGAAATGGAATAAGAAAGGAACTTGAAAGAGGGTGGTGAAATCATTACTTCTTCTTCGGGTTCTTCCTTTTGATTTGATCAAAAGGCCTCCTAATGTTGGATTTATGACTAAAGGAAGGATTCTATGATGAAGCGGGGAGACTTTAGAGGTTATTTCTGCAGAGTTATTCTGATCCAAAAGGATTTGAATTTGTGAATTAGTGGGAAGGGGGAGTGCCCTTTTATAAGAGAGGTGAGGGGCACCTTAGGAAAAGCTAGAAATATTATTTTATAATAAATTCATATTCAGTTTGTAATGGTTCCAAAGTGGGTTATTTAAATTTTAAGTTGGGTAAGGGTCTAAATTCTTTCAACCAATAGGTTTTAGACTGGTTTGGTTCACTGTATTAACCTTATCTTTTAGTTTCAACTCTTAGTTAACTAGTTTGACATTTACTATGTCACTTTGTTTTTTTTATATTACAAAGTTAATAAACGTACTATATACATACAAGAGACCCCCAAGTGGTCAATTAATGATACACCTATCATAAAATAAGTCACTTGACCTAACCATAGATTTTTAAGAATTTAATATCAATTAATAATATAATATTAGTTTTAAAAACTCTTTTTTGTCAATTTTGACACTATTGAGTATTTTATTTTGATAAATTCTTAACAGAATTATTTATTCAAAAAAAATTATATAAACAATCCTAAAATGTCATATTGACCTATAAAATTATTTTAATTTATAAAAAGTCTCAAATTATATTTATTTTGGTATTAATAATATCAATTATTCTAATTTGTCATTATTAGGTAATTACTGCATCACCATTGTGTCATAAATAAATAAAATTATTTAATGTATAAAAACTATAAATAAAATAAAATTATGTAGGAAATATTTTTATATTTCTAATTAATATTTACAATCAAATTTATCTTATGTATATCCCTATAATAAAAATGTTTTAGTAATTAAACCTCGATTTCAACTGTTTTAACTCTTCTTTGAATTAAATAATAATAAATTTTCTAATCTAATAAAAGTGGACCTAAATGATAATATTTTATTCCTAAGGTTGTTTTTGGTCGAGATAACTTGTCCAATAGAATTAGGACATGTGTTAGGGTAATATTAAAATCATTTGTACCCTTAATTACCCTATTTACTTTTAACCATGGTAAATAAAAGTAAAACTTAACTATTCCCCAAAAATTATTTTCATCTCATTGAACCACATTTTACTCCTTTATATTAACCGTGTCTCTTTTAGTTTTGAAATTCCACTCACATAAGCGGTAAAATTATGTTTTATGTGAATTTACAAATTCTCCTAGGAGATGTGTAAAAGACGGTGAAAAGTTCGATAAAATTTTTATATATCTAAAATTACTCTAAAATAACTCCAATTTATTACATGGAACTTATATAGTTATTATGTATCTATTATGACCTTAATTAAATTTAAATAAAATAGAAAATTATTTAAGTAAAAATTCTGTTTTAAACTATAACTCAGTGTTTTTCACTATTCATAAAAAATTGAAAGTTTTCAGAAAGATGCCAAAATTTTACCCTAAGAAAATTTCGATATCTCGAGTCCAAAAATGAAGTCTATTTTACCAAATTCATAACATAAAAGTTGAATTTATTAATTTAAAATCAATTCCCGCTATTAAAACCAAAAGGTGTATTTTTAAGAAATAATAACTATCAAAAGTTTGACACTTGATTATGTCCAATTTCAAAGTGAAATTACTTACAATGACCATCAATGGATTAAATGGTCAAAATAAAATCTATTTATACTTCCAAACCATTAAAATGTATAATTGAACAATATAAATTATTTTGATTAAAATAATTGTTTTCAGTTAAAATATAGTATTTTTCACTATTCACCAAAATATGAAAGTTATAAGAAAAACACCCAAAAATTATTGAAACTAAATTATTATGTCTCAATTCTAAATAAGAAGTTTATTTTGTAAAATTGAATATATAAAAGTTTCAAATATTGGATTTAAAAAGGCTTCTCCATTAAAAGGCGGTAAAATTGCATTTTTTTGAAAAATACTTATTTTATCTGAAAAAATGAATTTGATCATAAATTATATCTTAGAAACTCATAATATGGATTCTAAAATTATTAGGATAATATAAAATTTAAAATTCAGTTAATACTATTTATAATCGCTTTTGAACGGCTAGTTTGGTAAGTCGTGGTGCGCTTGAACTCAGTGTTGCGTACAACACACACTATTGTATTATTGAAAGAGAAGTGTACCATGGAAACTTGGGGGTGTTACATACAGACTCACACAGGTGGTAGTCCAAAAAATTTCTCAAGAAAAATGTTATATGTACTCATCTCTATATAACCTTAAATAATTTCATGTTATAAATAGTTTTAATACCCCATATACATGTATTTACAATCACCCATACCATTCACTTAAAAATTAACTATAAAAGAAATATGAAATAGTAGAATGTGTGATTGGAAAAACACATTCCATCTTTCCTATACAATTATCGTGATTCTAGATCTTGAAAAGTTATTAGATATTGATAGACTCTTCCTCATTTAACATACCCCTAAATTCATACAATCCATTATTTATCAAGGATGTTACAAAACTCCCCTATGGGAATGTTACTTTCTATATCACTAATACAACTATTCCATTGATTTATCTTCTTCAATTACATACATGTTAGTGAAAGTAAAAAATAATTTAGGAAATAATATAAAACTGATTAATACCTTTGTTTAAAGATCAAGGATGATATTTTCCTATCAACCAAGATCACTTATTCCATCAGATCTCAGAATGGTTAGTTCTCTGCAGGTTTCTTTTATTATCATCAGCTTCACACATTGCATTATCATCTTCCTTTTAACTTTTTATTTTGGTGTTGTTTCATCATTCACCCAATCATCAATGAAATTTAATTATATAATAAATTGATAATATTTCATAGTATGGCCTCTTTTTATTGATGGATATTTATAAACATTTTCATACCATGTCTATATTGGCGACACATTCCAAAACAATTCTCTTAATCCTTTGGGTCATAATTTTGTGAAAACATCTCATCAAATTTGGTCTCTTTATGAAAAAAATATTGATTAATTTGGCATTATAACAGCTCTACGATGTCTTTATATTATCATCCATCCAATATAGTTATCCATTTTTCTAGACACTCTTTATTTTCATGATCATCTTTCATTGATTTTTTACATAACTCCTTGGTAGTTTTAAGAGAATATGATTTTTATCCTTTGACCCATAAAACATCATTCCATTTCAAACCATAGGGAACATATTCTATTATGATATTCATTCACACTTAAACTCTAAGACCCTTATATTAAAATGTATAAGAAATATCTTTCAAAATATCCAAATTATTTTTTGGTTTGTATATTTGTTTAATTTCTAATATTTTATTTTATTTTCTATGAATATCTCCCCATATTCAATATTTATCTCCTCCATGGTCATTGAATCATCCCTAGTAAATACATAGAAAAAAAAATTGAGTAGGTATTATTTCTAAACATCAGAAAACATAATAAAAATCGTTGAAATATCTGTCATCCATATTTATAGTAAGTTTATAAAGAATTATATTCATTGTATCATATTATAACTTGATCCTTAATTTTTTCATGAAGGATTTTTTTTATTGTCATATATCACTCTTTCATTGATGTAGATGATTTTCACTCAATTATATCCTTGGTCTATAAAGGCTCAAAATTTATTTTTTAATGTCAACTATAATAAATAATTGTTTTTAATTAATACTTATTAGGAGAAGATTTTACTTGTCTATTGGAACCATTCTTCACATCCATTTGAGAAGTTAAAGATTTAAACTCTAAATACATGATCATGTATTATCTAATAATTTTTAAATAATATTGATCTACAACTTAATTTTTTTAGGTCTCAATCAACTATTATTCCTCTAAAACAAGTTTCCCCTCATGCTGTTTCATGATCTTCTCATGTTTAGTCACATTGAAGTTATATTTTGTGATATCATAAATTTATATGACTAACTTAATGACATAAATGTATTTTTACTCAACTATCTTATCCTTTGTATTCATCAAATTTTTATTGTCCTATTGGATTAGTGGTTGTTCTATAATAAATGAATCTAACATATCCTTCATCTAATATTACATATTTGTTCATTCACTTTCATTATCATTGCTGATTAAAGTATCAAAACCTTTTTCCATATAAGCTGAAAAAGTAACTACATTTTTTATGGAATCATTAATGATGAGTGGGGTAATTTTAATTTCTCATTAAATCACAAATCTTGGTGATAAATTCATTATTATTTATCTTTCATAATTTTTAATTTTAATTTATTTTATCATCATTCTTTGATTTCAATTTAGAATCCATATTCTTTTTAAAATTTAAAGAATAATGTTAAATTATATTATAGTTTTTTGAAATTTATTGTTGACTTCCCTTAACATTTTACATCCCACATTTAATAAATTTTTATATAAGGGAATTAATTCTATTGAATTAATCATTAACTATATCATTATTCAAATAAAAATATTTTACATCCTCATAATATTTGACATTAATATTTCTCAGAGCCTAAATAGAAATATCATCTTTTTCTTTCTTCCTAAAAATTATACTTTTCATTATATCATAATGAATTTGAATACTACATAACACATCCAAGGATTCATTCTCTATAACACTGCTTATATTTCATGTGTTTTAATTTTTGTTTTTTGATCTAATATTGTAAAATTTATTCATTCATTAATATTAGTGGTGTTTTTGAAAGATATATAGTGGATTTAGGTGGAATGGTGAAGGCTAGTATCTCAAATACTACATGGGGTACTAGTTCACTAATAAGTCACCACCGCCCAATTAGTGGGCAAACCAGAATCACAACAGTCTGCCGAAACTCACCATCCAACTAGTGGGGGCCCACATCTCACCAGTGGGATTCAAAATAGATATCCGATGAAGGGAATCCTTTTAATTTTAACTTGAACCCATATTTTACTTCTCCATTCTTCTACCAAACCCTAAAATGACATGTTTGTATGTTTGAGGTTCTGTTTGGTGATTCTACCTCCCTCCTAATTTTTTCCCTTTTGAAATTGTTGTTTTTTATTGATTCCCCCATTCAGTTAGTATAATCCTATTATATCATTGTATGATACCTTCTCCAGGATTCCTCATGTTGGAAACTTATTGAGAGAAATTTTGTGCTAATGCATTTCATGGGGTACAATTTGGGTTGTAATTCGTATAAATTGTACTATGTTACACTTAAGGTTGGTTTTTTGTACCATGTTTTGATTTTTATATTAAAATTGATGGATTAATTGAATTTTTTTTCCATTTAAAACCCTATAAGAAATATATTATATGACTTTATTTGCATGAGGGTATATATGTATCCCATTGTGAACACAACTAAGTGAATTTAAAGTTACCGTTGAATTTTATTGTGGTTATCCTTTACGAGATGATTGAGTCGTGAGACAAAATGAATGAAAATGTACTAGTTGTGCTGTTGTTATCCTTTATGATATGGTTTTCTCTTGGGATGTTGTTTATAAACTCTTTATACTACTATTTTATCTATTCATAAGTGATATGGTTGAGTTATCAAAATAATTATCCATCCTTGTAAAAATTACGGAATTGGATGGATATAAGATATATTATAGCATAGTTCTAAAAGAAGTAGAGGCGAGGTTCATAAAATCCTACCCTACACATGAGGATCTGAATGGTAGTGTGATTACATATATTCTATTTACATTCATTTCATACAGCTTTATACACACATATTTGACATTTAATAAGTATGCATAGGTGATTTTCATTGGATTTTATACTCATTCCTCTTATGGGAATATTGGTTCATATGTATAATTTATAGTTATGGATCTATTGAATGGAAAGGGACCTCAATTAGAATACTATTAAGGAAGATTAGGGTATAGTAATTAGATATTAGGAAAGAATTCATAAAATTTTACTTTTAATCTTCATTTTTATTTCATTATATTTTTTGTTTTGGAACCTAAATCTATCACAATTGGGGATCATTTTGACTGGATGTAAAATTTATATTCTATATTATTATTGCATGGATAATTTTTCATTAGTCCTTACCAATTATTAATGTTGTTTGATTATTAATTTTTTATTATTTGTTTACTATATTATTAATTGTTGAACATCTTTTATAGTGGGATTAGTCTCCCATTATTATTACCCAAGATATCAACACTAATTAGAAGCCTCTTTTATACAAGGAGGAGTTTTTGAGGTTATGCGACCATTCAATCTAAACTATATAATTTTTTGGGGTGTTAATTTATTATCTTCAGAGGTTTTGTATTTTTTTTAATATGGTATAATATAGTTAGAGAGGCCATAACTCGGTTGTGGGAACTATGCTTGTGCATGGCCATCAACCATAATGATACTATCTTAGTTACAGACGAAGTGGAATTGCTTTTATTTGTTCTGTGATTATAGTTTCATGCCATTTTAGGTGTATTATTGTTTGGTTATAGTTTATGGGATTTTATCTTATCCAATTTAAAAGACAGGATTAGTTCATGAGTCTTGGATATGTATCTAGGGTCTCATGTCATTTACATTATTCCGGTGAGTGGTTTTACATTAATATGATAAAAATTATATATTATATATATATATATTACTTATGTGAAGGTATGATGATGGGTTTATTCCTTGGGTGGTTATGTATGAGTATTCAAAGCCATGGGTATACTACTAGAGTATTTTTCCTTCTGATATAATCTTCCTATAAATTGCTTAATTTTTTTGAGGAATGAATTTATTTTGGGAACTTCATGTTTTCTTATATAATATTAAGTGTTATTCCAAGATGATTTTTCATTTTTCCAACAGGGGTCATAGTTGAAGAGCATTTTAAGGAGTGAGATTCTATTATTAGGAATCTGAATGTACAAAAGGGTGTGATCGGTAATGTTTAAATAATATTTTTAAAAATATAAGACGTGAGATAAATTAATAAATTGATTTATAATTATGTTCAATTCCTATGAAAAATTGAAAAGGAATAAAATGATGATGTTAGTAAATTATTTAGATTTCAAGTTATTTAATGCTCTTTCATTCCACATTATATGATGTCTTTACGAAACATTATACATCAATAAGATCATAAAATTATTCTTTGATCTTTTTGAGAATCACAGTTATTGGAGGGTGATGTTTATTGCTAATATTATTTGGGGACCCACTAGGATGTCTTGAGGTTTCATGATTCAAAAGAAGTTTATTGAGGGAATAAAATTAGGGGAGTTCATGGACCACATATTTGAATAATTATTTTCCATGATAATTAGGTCTAATTTATCAAAGGAGTTTATGGATATTCAGTAGGGAGTTCTATAAATTACTAGTTATGCCACTCATTTATTTGATTTACTACTCTTTTCATGTAATGGACCAGACCCCTATGATATATTACTTTGTGGAAATGTGGTTCTGGAGGTGTTCTGGGAAATCAATGTGGCTTGGAGGTGCAGTTGGTTGGTCTTTTTTAAGAAAACTAGAAGTTTTGTAGGTTTCGCACGGTTGGTGCACGGTTTGTCAAACCGTGAAGCCAAGCCGTGCGTAGCTAGCCATGACGGCAGTAGAGACCATAGGGTAGGTGCATGGTTTGTCTAAACTGTGAAGCCAAACCGTGCGGGCTGAGTGGCTAAGGAAATGGTGACCGCACGGTTAGCGCACGGTTTGTCTAACCGTGCGACTAGGCCATGCAGGCACTTAAAGTTAGATCCTAAAATTTAGGATCTTGACTGTTTAGCCTCTAAACTACTCTTTTAAGCCCCTAAGAGGCCATAACCCGGGATTAACGTTCCTCAGAGGTATAAGAACCTCTCCCAAGCGTTTTAGAGGATATCTGGAGGCTTCCCTTGGAGAATCCAAGCCGATTTCATGAGGTATGCGCTCGTTCTTGTTGGTTTCATTGACATACTTATATCTACTCCTCCTCTCCTCTCGTATTCTTATATATATGCCCGTTATGGGTAGATCTAGGTATGTGGATGTTGTTTATGATGATCTTTGGTCTCGATTGTGTTAGGAGAGGAGATCTAAGGAGGATTCGTGAAGAATCGACCCGGTTTTTTGGGCGTTCATCGACCGTTGTGATTTCCCTCAAAAACTGTTGAGGTAGGGGATTTGTGGATTATTTATTTGTTTATGTGAAATCGTAGAGTTAGAATGTTTTGGACTTTGGGTCACAATGAAATTGTCCTAATAGAATACTTGAACCAGATTAAAAGAATTGGTTTGATCACATGTGTTTCTTTGTACCGTGATAACGGTTTGCCTCTTGATTTGCTAGATAGTATGATATCTATGCCTTTCTTGTTAGCATGTTGTTCTTGATGGAAATTGATAAAGAACACAAATCTGGAATTAATTGATAATTAATTGGCTAAAGATAAAGAGGCATGCAAATGAATTCAGTTGTTTTCGTTGTTGTAGTTGTTCTAAATTGATGTCGACCATATTTGTCATAGTAAGCATGTTTAATCTTCGGTGATAGCTTACTGAATAAGTTCATGATGTTGGAACCAATGAATTGAATCTGTTAATTAAATATGGGTTAAATAAATTTATTGAGCTCCATGAAGGGTTCAGAGTTACCCTCTTGTAGTGAAGTAGGGCTAAAAGCCCATTTGATGTGATTGTTTGTGTTTGTTATTTGAAGGTCGGCTGCCTTGTTAAAGGGACAAGATCCCATTTGATGTAATGCGTTGTATTCCTGCTGCTTGTGTTGTGCTGTTACCCACGAAGGGGTGCTATGATATCTTGTGTTGTGAAGTTAACCTGGAGGGGTGTTGTGATATGTGGAGGCAGGGAGGCCTTGTTGTTGCGGCAGAGGATGGCGCCTAGAGTGGCGAGATGCATCGGTTTATGCATGTGGGTGTCAGGGAGGACACCAGGGATGATTTTATGGGATGGTTGTGGTGGCTTAATGTTTTGTGGTTTGATTGGTTGTAATCTACTTTACTTTTCCCCAATTCTTAAGGCGGATGGTTTTTCTTACCCTTCATCCAAAAGGGGAGAAGACGCACGGGGTATGCCACATGCTTTTCGTGTTTAGCCTCTCATGGGAGAATGGGCCTACCCTCTTTCTATAAGCGGAAATGAGTCGACAGGTAGTATATCTACTCACCGTGTTCAGCCCCCTTGGGGTTAGTAGCATAGGATACTTTTCTATAATTCCTAGGAATATCTGAAAGTAATTCTAAAATGAAAGTTTGATTAAATGGTGATAATCCACGGGGATGGAGACACTAGAAATTTAAAAGGTGATGTTGAATCTAAAAAGGAGGAGTTGATTTTGAATGTGATGCCAAGAAAGTTAATGTGGGTTGTTCATGGATAATTTATGATGGAAGAATTAATTAATGTATAGTGGAATTGATGAAAAAGGGAATAAATTAACCTAATTAAGTTCTTTAATTGGTTGTGTGCTTATAGGATACCTATTCTTAGAAATAGCAGCCTGGAGTCCGAGAGATGTTAGATGAAGTTGAGGATAAGACTCGCTTATTCCCATTGTGTGGTTGTGAGTTATTTATATTTTGTACTTTTTGTGTTTCTATATGTTACTCCACCATGTCGATAAGGGCAACTGACACCCAAGGGATTCTGCGCCCTTGGGGGTGTTTTCCCCAACTTTCCGATGGGAGGATGAATGACTGACTACCCCCTTTGACCCCGCTCTCTTCTCTTGGAAGATACTAGTGTCGTGGGAACCGTGGTTAATTTTCTACTTATATGTGTGTAGAGTTCTGTAATGGCTTGTGGTTATTTCCACACATATATTCTGGATATAGTATCCTAAGGAATACTATAGGAATAACGTGTATAGGCTGTGATGGATTGAGGATCTTTATGCTGTGTATGGGATGTAATGGATTGAGGTGCAATACCCAATGCATGATACACGTTATGCGGGCTATGGTGTCTCCCGGAACCTACATGGTTACTTTTGGTTGTGAGGATGGTGTGGTGCATAGCCCAGGTGTCTACGGGAAAGCCTTTGTGGTGCATGTGGTGCAGATTGTGGAGCTTAACACTAGTTTATATAGGTAAGCTTTTGAAGAGAGATTTACAGGACGTATGTCGTTGGGGAAAAGCGGAAAACTAGTGGGGAAGTAGTAGCGGGGTACCCTTGATATTCTTTACTATATGATATATTCCTGTATGCGTTACATGGTGGGAGTATCCATGATGAGGTTTTGAACATAGTATACATGTTTAGGTGATGAGTTAGTTTCACTGTTATTCACTGTGCTTTAGCATGATTTCATTAATTTTGCACGAGAGGCTTCAGGGAGGATCCTACTGAGTATACTGTTATACTCACCCTACGTATATATAAACTATTTTTTTCAGGTCACTTGGAGCAGGTGGGAGATCAGGCTGGTTACTACTAGCTTGTGGTTGCAGGAGCTGTTCGGGCTTGTGGCCGCTGCTATTTTCTTTTCTTTTGGGTACCTGTAGTTTTCCCCTTTCAGTTGTAGTACTTTTTTCATGACATTTCATATATTTACTTGGGTTTCTTTCATAATTTGAAATTGGAGTTGGTTGGTGTCTATCTTATCTCTCTCTTCCGCATGTGTTCTCTTAGAGGGTAGTGCCTCCCATTTGTGTGTTACTATACCCTCGATGCTAGTCTCTAACCCAGGGCCTACTAGAGGCGGGACTTGGGGGTCATTATCTCCCTTCTCACATTGTCGGCCCATGAGGGGTACACTTTGTGGGGAGGGGGTAGTGACAGAGTGGTATCCGAGGGAGGTTGAGGGATAGGATGGAGATTGGAGTTAGACACAGGTGAGGATGCATGGGTTGGTAGGGAAACAATGTTATTCATGTTTAGAAAGTGAGTTAAACACTGGAGACCAGCAGAGACATAGGAATTTAGGCCCCCCTATGATCTGATGCACAGACCTTTAAGTTTACAATGGCTAATAAACATGGTGATACTAGTTACAGGGTAGAGACCTAAGAAAGGATCATGCATCATTCTTCTTTGTGATTGTGTACGAATGGGTAGACCCTGGGTTATGTTAACCTAAAATGAATGAAAGAAAAAAAATAAATTAATAAATGTTGAGTCTTCCATAATCTAGGCTTAGGATCTCTAATGGTTTTTTCTTTTGCAGGTATGGCTCCGGGTCGACGTCCTCTTTAGGTTTGGGCAGAAGATGTCCATCTGGCCGTTCCAGCAGATCACCGGAGGGTGGAGGTGGACGACGATGAAACTTGGAGGAAGACACTCCGAGAGTTTCAACGCCAGAGTCTGCATAATTACGAGGGATCCGTTTTAGATATAGTCACCAAAGACTGGTTAGAGGATGTCGAGATTGGATTCAGTTCAATTCGTTCTCAGAAGGAGCTTTGGGTGTCCTTGGTGGTGACGATGCTTTGTGGAACAGCGAGGCAGTGTTGGATCTTGTTCCCTGGGGATCATGAGGAGTCTGCGATCTCATGGGAGGAGTTTCGGGACAAGTTCAGAGTTGAGTTCCTTTCTTTGACTGCGAAGGCATCCAGTCGTTAGGAGCTTCTTACCCTTCAGCATGGGAGATCCAGTGTTCTAGAGTTTGGAATCCATTTCAGGAACCTTCTACGATATTCTTCGGACCTCTTACCAGATTAGGAGGCCAGGGAGAGGCATTTTTAGGAGGCTTTGCATCCAGATATCCAGCTCCAGGTCACCCCATTTATTCTGAAGACATATATTGAGGTGCTGGAGAGGGAAGAGGTTGTTGATAGAACTTTTTCCAAGACCGGATCATCACGAGAGGGGAATCAAAGCGATTCCTCATGGAGCAGAGCTGTGGTCCGGGGTTCTCTATTTTCAGGGCAGAAGAGTTTCCGTTCAGTTGGGGGTAGGTCCCATCACTTCCCATCTCGTTTCTGTGAAGGCATCAACTCTCAGGCCTTTGCCAAGGTATCATGTGCTTGTTTTTCTTGTGGTGGTCGTGGCCATCAGCAGCGGGAGTGCCCGACCATTCAGAGCAGTCATCGTGTACCGAGCACTCCACTCTATGTTCCTCCTTTGAGGCAGTTCTAGCTGAGGCAACAATAGTAGCAGTTTGCACCAGCTTTTGATCACCCGAGGGTAGATGGGGCTGGCAGAGGACATCCCCATGATGCTCCTCGTCCTCGGAAAGCAGAGTGCAACCATGGTGGTGGTTTTCATCAGGGTTAGAGAGGTCATGGAGGAGGCCGTGGTCAGCTTCATGCTCAAGCGTTGCCAGTGCAAGATGAGCCAGATGTCTTTCGAGGTACCCTTTGCTTGTTTTCTACCTTGGTGTATGCCTTGTTTGATTCAAGAGTGACACACTCCTTCATATCACCTACCCTTGTCAATGCTTTGGGACTTCATGTAGAGAGGCTTTCAAATCCCTTGGTGTTGACTACGCTAGTTGGAGGTCGATCTAACTTGTTTGAAGTATATAGAGACTGTGGGCTAGTGTTGGGGAAACACTGATCTTGAGGATATTTCCTATGTTTATGAATACAACAATATGATGTCATCCTCGGCATGGATTGGTTGTATTTGGTGCAAGCTATTGTGGATTGCTTCAAGAAGGTCGTTTTCCTTGGTGCATATGGAGAGAAAGTGGTTTTTGTCGGTGAGCGAGATCCTCAGATAGGTCATAGGCGTGTTCCATCCTTACTTTCCATGATGACATAGTTGATGCTGAGTTCTTCAGAGGATCAGCAGTTTCCATTTCCTAGGGTCGTGGAGGAGTACCCTGATGCCTTTCTAGAAGAGGTTGTGGCATTACCCCCTCGACGAGAGATCGAGTTTGGGATTGAGCTATAGACAGAAGTGTCTCTTATGTCTATGTCTATGTATAGGATTACCCCTTATGAGTTGCGAGAGCTACGTATATAGCTTGATGGTCTGTTGCAGTGTGGTTTTGTTCGGCCAAGTGTTCACCATGGGGTGCACCAGTCTTGTTCATAAAGAAGGATGACGGAAGTTTGCAGTTCTGTGTCGATTATCGTCGCTTAAACAAAGTGACAATAAAGAATCGCTATCCTCTTCCACGGATTGATGATTTTTTCAATCAAATGAATGGTGCAAGTTGGTTCTCAAAGGTCCACTTTTGGACATGATATCATCATATTCATGTAAAGGATGAGGATATCCTGAAGATAGCTTTTCATTATCGTCATGGGAATTATGAGTTCATTGTAATTCCGTTCGGCGTGACGAATGCTCTAGCTGTGTTCATGTGTTTGATGAATGTTGTGTTCTGTGATTCCCTGGACAAGTTCATGGTGGTCTTCATCGACAACATCCTTGTGTACTCCATGTCTATATAAGAGAATGTTGAGCATCTGGGAGCCATTTTGGGAGTTCTTCACTAACATCAGTTGTTTGGGAAGTTGTCTAAGAGTGATTTTTGGGCTCGAGATGTCCGTTTCTTGGGGAATGTGGTTTGCCAATAGGGAGATACTATGGATCCATCGAAGATAGAAGCATTTGTGTCTTAGGCTACCCCCAAGATAGTTTCAGAGGTGTGAAGTTTCTTTTGTCTCGTAGGCTACTCTAGAAGGTTCGTAGCAAATTTCTCACGGGTTGCGACTCCTCTAACAGCTCTGACCAAGAAGGATCAGGCCTTCGAATGGACTGATCAGTTCCAGGCAGATTTGGAGTATCTAAAGGAGAATTTAGTAAGTGCTCTAGTTTATTGTCTTCCAGTTGAGGGAGTTCAGTTTGATGTTTTTTGTGACGCTTCGCATCTGGGGATAGGCTATGTTCTAATGAAGTAGTGTTCAGTAGTTTCTTATGGGTCTCGACAGTTGTGTCCCCATTAACGCAACTATTCCCCCCACGATCTTGAGTTGGTAGCCATGGTGTTTTATTTGATGTTGTTGAGACAATACCTTATTATTGAGAGCTTTGTGGTCTTCAACGACCATAAGAGTTTGAGTAATGTTTTCTTCCTTCATGACATGATCTTGCGGCATCATCGTTGGATGGAGTTCTTGCAGGAATAAGACTTAAAAATATCGTATACACCTGGAAAGGGGAATGTTGTAGCTGATGTGCTGAGCCGAAAGTCACGTAGTGATGTTGTGTGTGAATCCGGTGATTCCTGGAATGTAATGGAGGAACTGTTAGCTTTGCATCTTGATATGGGAGAAGTCAAAGGTAGAGGTTGACTTTTTCAGATGACAGTGCAGTCATCCTTTTTGCAGAAGGTGGAAGAGTCCCATTTGGGGGATCTTGAGGTGGAGGTATGGAGAGACCGAGTTGTTTTTGGTGAGGCCCCTGATGGTTGGTCTGAGGATGAACAACAAAAAGTGTTGTATCATGGATGGATTTATGTTCCCTTGGTGATGCACAAGATGGTTCTCAGAGAGTTCCACATTTCACCTCTAGTAGTACATCCTGGCGTGACAAAGATGTATCGATCCTTGAGGAGTCAGTTTTGGTGTCCTGGGTTAAAGCGCGCAGTTACGGAGTTTGTGTCTCGATGTTTAGTCTGCCAGAAGGTGAAGTACGAACACCCTGTTCCTGGTGGTCTTCTCCAACCATTAGAGATTCCTCAGTGGAAGTGGGAAGATATCTCAATGGACATTGTTACTTGTTTACCTCAAGCTCCGGGAGGACATGATGCCATTTGGGTTGTAGTGGATCGTTTAACAAAATCGTCCCACTTCATAGCGATCAAGGGGTCGAGCTCAGTGGAAGTTTGGTCCAGGTAGTATCTAGAGGAGGTGGTGAGACTTCATGGAGTCCCAAGGATGATCATTTCTGATTGAAATCCTCATTTTACCTGCAGGGTGTGGAAAGGTCTCCAACAGGCTTTCGGTTCTCAACTATGTCTTAGAACTTCTTTTTATCCTCAAACGGATGGTCAGACGGAGCACACCATCCAGACTTGAAGACATGTTATGCTTTTGTGTTCTTGATTTTGGAGGCTCATGGGTGAGGAACTTTCCCTTGGTGGAGTCCACTTACAATAATATTTTTCACTCTACCATCGGTATGGCGCCATTTGAAGTCTTGTATGGACGACCTTGCCATTATTTGTTGTGCTGGACTGGGGACGGAGAGTCAGCAATTCTCAGACCGGAACTAGTGCAGAATACAACAGAGATGGTTTAGGTGATTCAGGAGAGGATGAAGACAACACATAATCACCAGAAATCATATGCTAATCAAAGTAGGAGACCCTTAGAGTTTAATGTTGGGGATTTTGTGTTTCTTAAGGTGACTCCTAGTCGTGGGAAGTGGAGGTTTGGTCATGGGAGTAAGCTTTCTCCCCAAATTGTTGGGCGTTTTGAGGTGTTAGCTCGTATTGGAGTAGGGGCGTATCGAGTAGAAATTCCCCCACAGATGAGTCTGATACATGATGTTTTCCATGAATCGCAGCTCCATCATTACCTTCATGATGACTCTCACATCATTGATTGGGGAGAGATCGATGTTGATGATGATGCCACCTTTGCGGAGCGAACTGTGGAGATCCAAGACTGTAAGGAGAAGGTTTTGCACAGACGTTCCACCCCCTTAGTTTGTGTCTTGTGGTGACACGGTGGAATGGAGGAGAGTACATGGAAACTTGAGTCTCAGATACGTGCTCAATACCCAGAGTTGTTTACTGTTTAGCTCTTTTAGTGTCTCAATGTACCTGGTGTGGTTATGAAACCTTCATGTTTATGAGATGAAACCCTTTGTTGCTTTGGTGGCGTGATCTCTTTTGAGAGGTATCTCGGTGTGTGGTTTTCTCAGACCCTGTTTCGTTTTCTCGTTAGATGGGTTTTGGATTCTCGAGGACGAGAATGTTTTGGGAGGTATCAGATGTAATGGAACGGACCTCTATGATCCATTACATTGTGGAAATGTGGTTCTAGAGGTGTTACGAGAAATCAAGGTGGCTTGGATGTGCGGATGGGTGGCCTTTTTGAAGAAAACTAGAAGTTCTCACTAGTGCAGAAATCATTTTTTACGTCGGTTATTTTTTATTATTTACGTCGGTTTTTAGGCGACGTTAATACGGACGACGTTATAAATAACGTTTTTTACGTCGGTTATTTAAAACCCGACGTAATATCCCGAACATCACGGTGGTTATCACGTCGGTTCATATAATAACCGACGTGATAAATATGCGCGGGGGGGCTTTATCACGTCGGTTATTCCCTAAACCGACGTGATAAAACGCCTGGGATATCGTTTATCACGTCGGTTATGTCATAACGGACGTGATAAACCCTTCCCCTGGCCTATTATCACGTTGGTTATTTAAGAAACCGACGTTATAAAAAGGCCTGGGAAACGTTTTAGCACGTCGGTTATCCAATAACCGACGTGGTAAATCGATTCCCAGGCCTTTTAGCACGTCGGTTATATAAAGAACCAACGTGATAAAAGCCCCGGGAACGGTTTATCACGTCGGTTCTAGAAAAACCCGACGTGATAAACCCCTACCGATTTATTTACCACGTCGGTTATAAAATAACCGACGTGAAAGATTTTTTTTAAATAATTGCACTGCTCTCACCAAAAAGCAACCAGAAACCAAACAAAAATAACCATGCCAGCCCTCCCCCAAGCCCCAACTGAACCCCACCCTCATTTATACCCACCTAACAACCTGGCCAGCCCTCCCCCACCACATTGGAGCCCCACCACAACCCTTGGACACCCCCCACCCCTTGGACAGCCCCCACCCTCATTTACACCCCCACGACCCCTAGTACAGCCTCAAACACCCATTGGAAACCCCTCCCATATCCCTTGGACACCCTCCACCCCTTGGACACCCCCACCCCTTGGACAGCCCCCCCACCCTCATTTACACCCCCAAGACCCCTAGTACAGCCTCAAACACCCATTGGACACCCCCCACACCTTGACAGCCCTCCCAGACCCCTTGGACACCCCCCCGACCCCTGGACACCCCCCCGAGCCCTTGGACAGCCCCAAACACCCCTTGGACACCCCTCCCATATCCCTTGGACACCCCCCCACCACTTGGACACCCCCCACCCCTTGGACAGCCCCCCCCACCCTCATTTACACCCAACCGGCCCCTTGGACAGAACTCCCAGACACCTTGGACACCACACCCATATCCCTTGGACACCCCCCACCCCTTGGACACCCCCACCCCTTGGACAGCCCCCCCACCCTCATTTACACCCAACCAGCCCCTTGGACAGAACTCCCAGACACCTTGGACACCACTCCCATATCCCTTGGACACCCCCCCACCCCTTGGACACCCCCACCCCTTGGACAGCCCCCCACCCTCATTTACACCCAACTGGCCCCTTGGACAGAACTCCCAGACACCTTGGACACCACTCCCATATCCCTTGGACACCCCCACCCCTTGGACACCCCCCACCCCTTCGCCAGCCCCCCCACCCTCATTTACACCCCCGAACACTAGGACAGCCCCAAACACCCCTTGGACACCCCTCCCATATCCCTTGGACACCCCCACCCCTTGGACACCCCCCACCCCTTGGACAGCCCCCCACCCCCTGGACACCCCCCCCCCCCGACCCCTTGGAAACCCCCCCTACCCCTTGGAAACCCCCCATCCCCTTGGACAGCCCCAAACACCCCTTGGACAGCCCTCCTATATCCCTTGGACACCCCCCACCACTTGGACACCCCCCACCCCTTGGACAGCCCCCCCCCCACCCTCATTTACACCCAACCGACTCATTGGACAGCCCCAAACACACCTTGGACACCCCTCCCATATCCCTTGGACACCCCCACCCCTTGGACACCCCCCACCCTCATTTACACCCCCCGACCCCTAGGACAGCCCCAAACACACCTTGGACACCCCTCCCATATCCCTTGGACACCCCCCAAACACCCACCCACCCCCTTGGAACCTCTCCCCCATACCAAAATCCAGACCAGAAAAACCATCAACAGTAGACCAAAACAAGAAGTAGAGAAAAATTAAACATTCACTTATATAACATTCAAAACTTACACTGTCAACTTCAAAAAAAACTAAATCCAACCTAAACGACTACGAAATACACAATTACATTGACAATATTCAAAATTACATTTTACATTACAAACAACTAAAAGTCAATCAAACCTGTAAAATAATTTGACCACTCCACTTGTAAGTGTTTGATATCTTCAGCAGTAAAGGGTTGAGGGTCATCAAAAAGCTACAAAGGAAAAGGATAGTAGTCAACGTGTATAATGAATAAATCAAATTGAAATATTATGAGAAAGAGGAAATCTTACCAGGTCAAAACTCAGAACTGTCCCAGTTGTTATTATTTCATACATAAATCTTAACTTGTAATATCCGCATTCGATGATGCCTTGTTGCTCATGACATTTCTGTTTGAATGAGTGTAAATTCAATATATTATTTTTATGTAATAAATCAAAATGTACAAATTATAAATGGATATTTACCTTCGCATGTACATATTTGATCTTGAAATTCCTTTTCTTTGCGCTTTTTCGAAAGTGGAACCATTCCCTGTTAGAAAATAATACGAATGGGGTAAATTTAAAATTCATTATAATATATAAAACTATTGTGAAATTGAAACTTACGTTTCCAATATATTCTTAAAACTTTCTCGCACATCATCATGGAGAGAGCATATCCAATAAAGTGTTTTCTCCCTAGGGCAAAAAACCCCTAACATCCAATGATCCCTGATAAAAGGAAATTTAACGTTAGTGGTTTTTTATGTTAAAAGATAATTAACTCTTTGAGAGGGATGTGTTTCATACCTCTCACAAAAAGGCATCATCCAACACTGTGTGATTACATTCTTTTCAAATCTATCAGCAATATAAAGCATTCTTTGTTCCTCATCCAATGCACATGCTTCAGGGGAAATCAATTGTGGGTCCACGAATCCATATACATCTGTCAGCTCATTCCTCTCACAAATTTTATACAGATACCTAATACAAAGCAGACATAAGTATACATTTTTAATAAATATAACGCAAGGAAAAGGTGTTAAGACTTACATGATAAAAATTTGCACCACGTTGATGCCCAACTTATCTCCAGTGACAAACTCCATGATATCAGTTTTCATAATCCCCACACATAGTTCACGTCCACATACATGAGCTTCCATTGTAAAGTCATAATGATCCGCCAACAAATTTGAATATCTTGACAATTTGTCAAGACTGCTAGTATCTGCATCTGATGTCATAGCTATCTGTCTTTGTTGTTGTCTATACAGTATTTCTTTACCTTTGAAGTATTACTGTAAAAATAAATTGAAAAATATATTAGTTTTCAAATGATAAAACATTAATAAAAATATAAAATAAAATATATAACATCCATACCTCTATGGTAATGAGTCGAAGAAGTCTGGATGGCCAAAGTAAAAAATGGCAGATACTATGTCCAACTGTCGTCACCTCATCTGTAGGTAATGGTATCCGAGCTGATCTATCTATAATATCCTGTACAGTGACCCTCTGATTCTCTACCTCTAACTGTTGATGATGAACTGTATCTCCTATACAATATACCATAGCATATGCAACTATATGATGTTGAGGATCATCAACATACAACTCACAATAAGTAGGTAGCTGCGGCGGAGGAGGAGGATCAATAATGGGGTCCGCAGGCTGAGGTGGGGGAGTGGGAGCTACTGGGAGAGGTGGAGTGGGAGCTGCACCCTGAAATTGTCTTTGCAAGTCTGCAAACATTAACTGCACCGATGCTCTAATCTTGTCCTCCATTGTCGCATTAATATTATGGACTTCAGCCTCCAAGGATTCTATTTTTTTTATAAACTCCCTCAACGTTAGAAGTTGAGGAACGTGGCAACACTTTTCTTACTGATACACCTGCCGGATATCCTCTTACACGGCCAGGATGTTCGGGCTTTCCCAATGCCACAGATAAAATATCTTCCCTCCCAGATGGTGTAAATGTCCCCTGTGAACTCTGCTCCTCAAGAGAGTCCTGTAATAATTAATTGAACATTTCTATAATGATTGGAAATATATGACGAAAATAGTAAACTTAAATAAATAAAATAGATATCTTACAATCCTCTCAACTACGAGCCTCGATTCTTCCGAAAGATATTGTCCTTTTTTGCCCTTCCGGGCTCTTTTCCATTTCTCATGTCTAGATGGAGGGGATGGAGGGGCCACCTCTCCAGAGCTTGAAGACTCAGCTCTTAGTTGTTGAAATGTTTCTGCCATCATTTGTTCTTCCAATAATGCATACCCTCCCCGAGATAAACTATGAGGGTATACATTTTTAGATTGGATCTCTTGATGAGCTTTCCTTGTTTGCTGTAAATTAAGAATAAGTAATCATTAACAAAACAATAATAAGATCATTTATATAAGAAAGCTTATAAAAGTTTACATTGCCCTTACCAAAAATGATTCTTTTCTTCTACTTTCAAAAAATTGTCTCCATGTGTCTTCATCTATAAAAGGATATATACGACATGGATTCTCACGACTCCTATGACCATAAATGAAATCAGATGAGAGGGTTGATTTGAAATCACTCCATCTCCTAGCAGCCAACGATAAGCATTTCTTCCTGACTCCTCCAGTGTCAGGAATATCAAATGTCATCTGATAAAAAAGAGGTTAAAAATATTATATATACTAGAAACATTTAAAGAACAGTCAAACAATAGCAAAAGATCTTACCAAAATGGTCTCCCACAGCTGAGAAATTATCGCCTTATCCACACTTCTCCAATCATCATAGATAATGCTTACTTTTCTCTTAGCCTGAGTTGCTACAAAACCCTTAAAATCTTTAGCATTTGGACCTCTAGGAAGATCATCATCATCAAACTCCACGACTATCCTCTCCTCCTTCGTACGGGCAAGTGATAATTTTGGTAAACGTGTGCACCCACGCTTACCAACCTTTGAATTCTTTTTCGTAATAGGAGCATGTGAATGTTCCTCCCCAGATGTATGACCAATATGCTCATCTCCAGAATCATGTGGCTGATCAACTGATTGATCTGTCAATTTCCTTCAAATCAAAAAAACAAACATTAGTTCACAAATAGAAAAGTGTACTAAATTACATAATAGTAAACATTGGTAATATGGTAAGCATGTTAAACAATGATAAACATGGTAAACACAGGCAAAAGGTTGCCAAGGAGTTGGCCCAAGAAAGCTGAAAAGTGGACTCACTGAGTCCACCGGTCAGCCGGTGTGAGCACACCGGCCAGCCGGAGGACCCATGCAGTAGACTTGCCCACTGCCTGGTGCCACCGGCCGGTGGACCAGACAGAGAGCCTTCCTCTCTGTCTGGACCACCGGCCGGCCGCTGGCTCATCACCGGCCGGCCGCTGGTGATCCAGACAGAGAGCCTTCCTCTGTGTCTGAACCACCGGCCGGCCGCTGGCTCAACACCGGCCGGCCGCTGGTGATCCAGACAGAGAGGAAGGCTCTCTGTCTGGTCCACCGGCCGGCCGGTGGTGATCCAGCGGCCGGCCGGTGGTCCAGACAGAGCTTTGTTCTGGACCACCAGCCAACCGGTGCATGACATCAATATTATGTTTGACTTCATGATACCTCCAATATGGTAGCTCAAAAAATATTGACCTTTTCTTCCAAATATGTCTATCATTACCAGATTTCTGTGTCTTTCCCAATGTCACATCAAGGTTTTTCACCCTCTCAAAATACAATTCTGGGGATAATGGTTGAGGAGCAGTATCAAATTCTTGTGAGCCATTGAATGCCTTTTTTAGTCTTCTATAAGGGTGATCCATAGGCAAAAACATTCGATAACCCATGTACACTGTTTTCCTCCCATGATGCAATTGACAATATGATGTCTGTTTTTCGCAAATTGGACATGCTTTATGCCCTTTAACACTGTATCCAGACAAATTTCCATATGCTGGGAAGTCATTTATAGTGAATAGAAGCATTGCATGCAGTTGAAAATATTCCATTTTATAAGAATCATACACCCTAATACCATCAGCCCATAACAGTTTCAAATCATCAATCAGCGGTGACAAGTATACATCAATATCATTGCCGGGTTGCTTTAGACCAGAGATCATGATACTCAACATGACATATTTGCGCTTCATACAAACTTCAGGAGAGAGGTTGTAAATTACCAATAAAACAGGCCATGAACTATGTGTGCTACTGAGGGTTCGGTATAGATTCATTCCATCTGTGCACAAGCCTAGTCTCAGATTTCTAATTTCATTTCCAAATGTAGGGTACTGGGCATCAATTTTCTTCCATTGTGGACAATCAGCTGGATGACGTATTTTTCCATCACATACCCGCTCATCAGCATGCCATCTTAACCTTTTTGCATCATGTGAATTAGCAAATAAACGTTTGAAACGAGGAATTATAGAAAGATACCAAAATACCTTTGAAGGGAGCTTTGTAATATCTACATCAGCTTGTGATTTTTCTTTCACCTTATACCATGATGTCCCACATTTAGGACACTCTTTCAGAAATTCATATTCCTTCCTATATATAATGCAGTCATTCGGACAGACATGTATTTTCCTGTATCCCAATCCCATCGGGCATAATATTTTTTTGGCCTTATAATGTGAATCTGGAAGATCTTTATCTTTTGGAAGAATGTCTTTCATCAATTGTAGCAGCTCTGTAAAACTTCTGTCACTCCATCCATGTTTCGCCTTCAGGTTAATCAATCTTAACACCGCCGACAAAACCGTAAAATCTGTACAACCAGGATATACTGGTTTTTCGGCATCACTATATAGACGTGCAACTGTTGGTTCTATCTCAATTTGTTCTGCTACAATATCGCGAATCATTTCTTCAATTCCATCGGAGTTACCATCTTGCGATTCATTATCATCAGTGACATTCTGTCCAGTTTCGCCATGCCAAATCCAAGGGTTGTAACTCGGATTGAAACCATGACAAATCAGATGATCTTTTATCTCTCTACTTTTCAACTTCTTCATATTCAGACATTTCAGGCATGGACAGAAAAAAATGTCACTACTTGGAACATTTCGTTTAGCAAATTCCAAAAAGGCATCAACACCTTCCTCATATTCATTGCTCATTCGATGTGCCGTAATCCAACTTCGACTCATTATTACCTATAACAAATAGCAAAAATATATATATTTTTTAGATAAGACAAATATATGTTTATATGAAAAAAATCATAATTTGAATGTAAACAATTTTGAAATATAAAACAAATCGATGTGTAAACCCCCCTGGACACCCCCGACCCCTCTGGACAGCCCCCACCCCTCCTGGACACAACCCCCCACCCCCGACCTGCTTGGACACCCCCCTGGACACCCCCCAACCCTCTGGACAACCCCCCACCCCTCCTAAACACCACCCCCACCCCCTACCCCCTTGGACACCCCCCTGGACACCCCCAACGCCCACCCACACCCTTGGACAGCCCCCCCACACCCACCCACCCCCTTGTAAACCCCCCTGGACCCCCCCGACCCCTCTGGACAGCCCCCACCCCTCCTGGACACCACCCCCACCCCCTACCCCCTTGGACACCCCCCTGGACATCCCCCAACCCTCTAGGCAGCCCCCCCACCCACCCGGACAACCCTAAATACCCTCTGGAGAGGCCGCCACCCACTTGGACAGCCCCCCACACCCATCCACCCCCTTGGACAGCCCCCCACACCCATCCACCCCCTTGGACACCCCCCTAGACACCCCACCGACCCCTCTGGACAGGCCGCCACCCCCTTGGACAGCCCCCCCACACCCACCCATCCCCTTGGACACCACCCTGGACACCCCCCGACCCCTCTGGACAGCCCCCGACCCCTCTAGAAAGCACCCCCACCCCTCCTGGACACAACCCCCCACCCCCGACCTGCTTGGACACCCCCCTGGACACCCCCCAACCCTCTGGACAGCCCCCGACCCCTCTGGACAGCCCCCCACCCCTCCTGGACACCACCCCCCACCCCCTACCCCCTTGGACACCCCCCTGGACATCCCCCAACCCTCTGGGCAGCCCCCCCACCCACCCGGACAACCCCAAATACCCTCTGGAGAGGCCGCCACCCACTTGGACAGCCCCCCACACCCATCCACCCCCTTGGACACCCCCCTGGACACCCCACCGACCCCTCTGGACAGGCCGCCACCCCCTTGGACAGCCCCCCACACCCACCCATCCCCTTGGACACCACCCTGGACAACCCCCGACCCCTCTGGACAGCCCCCGACCCCTCTAGAAAGCACCCCCACCCCTCCTGGACACAACCCCCCACCCCCGACCTGCTTGGACACCCCCCTGGACACCCCCCAACCCTCTGGACAGCCCCCGACCCCTCTGGACAGCCCCCCACCCCTCCTGGACACCACCCCCCACCCCCTACCCCCTTGGACACCCCCCTGGACATCCCCCAACCCTCTGGGCATCCCCCCACCCACCCGGACAACCCCAAATACCCTCTGGAGAGGCCGCCACCCACTTGGACAGCCCCCCACACCCATCCACCCCCTTGGACAGCCCCCCACACCCATCCACCCCCTTGGACACCCCCCTGGACACCCCACCGACCCCTCTGGACAGGCCGCCACCCCCTTGGACAGCCCCCCACACCCACCCATCCCCTTGGACACCACCCTGGACACCCCCCGACCCCTCTGGACAGCCCCCGACCCCTCTAGAAAGCACCCCCACCCCTCCTGGACACAACCCCCCACCCTCGACCTGCTTGGACACCCCCCTGGACACCCCCCAACCCTCTGGACAGCCCCCCACCCCTCCTAAACACCACCACCCACCCCCTGGACACCCCCCAACACCCACCCACACCCTTGGACAGCCCCCCACACCCACCCACCCCCTTGTAAACCCCCCTGGACACCCCCGACCCCTCTTGACAGCCCCCCGCCCCTCCTGGACACCACCCCCCCACCCCATACCCCCTTGGACACCCCCCTGGACATCCCCCAACCCTCTGGACAGCCCCCCACCCACCCGGACAACCCCAAATACCCTCTGGAGAGGCCGCTACCCACTTGGACAGCCCCCCACACCCATCCACCCCCTTGGACACCCCCCTGGACACCCCACCGACCCCTCTGGACAGGCCGCCACCCCCTTGGACAGCCCCCCCACACCCACCCATCCCCTTGGACACCACCCTAGACACCCCCCGACCCCTCTGGACAGCCCCCGACCCCTCTAGAAAGCACCCCCACCCCTCCTGGACACAACCCCCCACCCCCGCCTGCTTGGACACCCCCCTGGACACCCCCCAACCCTCTGGACAGCCCCCCACCCCTCCTAAACACCACCACCCACCCCCTACCCCCTTGGACACCCCCCTGGACACCCCCCAACACCCACCCACACCCTTGGACAGCCCCCCCACACCCACCCACCCCCTTGTAAACCCCCCTGGACACCCCCCGACCCCTCTGGACAGCCCCCCGCCCCTCCTGGACACCACCCCCCACCCCTACCCCCTTGGACACCCCCCTGGACATCCCCCAACCCTCTGGACAGCCCCCCACCCACCCGGACAACCCCAAATACCCTCTGGAGAGGCCGCCACCCACTTGGACAGCCCCCCACACCCATCCACCCCCTTGGACACCCCCCTGGACACCCCACCGACCCCTTTGGACAGGCCGCCACCCCCTTGGACAGCCCCCCACACCCACCCATCCCCTTGGACACCACCCTGGACACCCCCCGACCCCTCTGGACAGCCCCCGACCCCTCTAGAAAGCACCCTCACCCCTCCTGGACACAACCCCCCACCCCCGACCTGCTTGGACACCCCCCTGGACACCCCCCAACCCTCTGGACAGCCCCCCCCCACCCCTCCTAAACACCACCACCCACCCCCTACCCCCTTGGACACCCCCCTGGACACCCCCCAACACCCACCCACACCCTTGGACAGCCCCCCACACCCACCCACCCCCTTGTAAACCCCCCTGGACACCCCCCGACCCCTCTGGACAGCCCCCCACCCCTCCTGGACACCACCCCCACCCCCTACCCCCTTGGACACCCCCCTGGACATCCCCCAACCCTCTGGACAGCCCCCCACCCACCCGGACAACCCCAAATACCCTCTGGAGAGGCCGCCACCCACTTGGACAGCCCCCCACACCCATCCACCCCCTTGGACACCCCCCTGGACACCCCACTGACCCCTCTGGACAGGCCGCCACCCCCTTGGACAGCCCCCCACACCCACCCATCCCCTTGGACACCACCCTGGACACCCCCCGACCCCTCTGGACAGCCCCCGACCCCTCTAGAAAGCACCCCCACCCCTCCTGGACACAACCCCCCACCCCCGACCTGCTTGGACACCCCCCTGGACACCCCCCAACCCTCTGGCCAGCCCCCCACCCCTCCTAAACACCACCCCCACCCCCTACCCCCCTTGGACACCCCCCTGGACACCCCCCAACACCCACCCACACCCTTGGACAGCCCCCCACACCCACCCACCCCCTTGTAAACCCCCCTGGACACCCCCCGACCCCAAATCCATGCACCTATGCCATGGTTGTGTGTGAATAAAGTAGTAACAACTGTAAAAGGGCAACCCATCCAAATGGACATGCCCCAACCCTCTCAAGGATTTATAGAAAACGATGAAAAATTAGTGAAATCATAAAATTACTCAATATTGCAAGTCGAACAAATAGATCTAGGGATGATAAATAAGATTATGGTGCCAAAACGAGTTAAAAGGGTTCGCAATCGAAGAATCTTAGCTAGTTTCAACAAAAAAATCACAACACATATATATATACTATCCGCGAAAAAAACGAACGAGTGGGAGGATTACCTGAGTGCTGTGAGTTTAGATGATTGATCCGAGGAGATTAAATATGAGAAACGATGATCGCAAAACGAATCTAAACCAATGAAATGGACGAGCCGATTCGGGTTTACGCGCGAGAGAGACGAGTCGCGACTGTCGAAGGTAAACTCGCGAATGACAATCCACGGGTCTGGGTAAATTTTTAAATGAGTTATCACGTCGGTTATTCAATAACCGAAGTGATAATTGTTTTAAAAACATTTATAACGTCGGTTATTGAAATAACCGACGTAAAAACCTTCCTCCGATTCATTTTTTACGTCGGTTATTTTATAACTGACGTTATAAAGGGCTCAAAATCCGCGTTTGTTTACGTCGGTTAGGGAATAAACGACGTCAAAAACATCTGCGGATTCTTTTTTTACGTTGGTTATTTTATAACCGACATAAAAAAGCCTTCAAAAACCGCATTTGTTACGTCGGTTATTCAATAACCGACGTAAAAAGGCCTTCGAAAACCGCGTTTTTTACGTCGGTTATAAAAATAACCGACGTAAAAAATGAAGCCGCGCGATTAATAACGTCGGTTATAAAAATAACCGACGTTAAAGGTGTACCTAACACAGGTTTTTACGTCGGTTAAGAAAAAACCGACGTAAAAAAACCTCGTTTTACATATTATGACGTCGGTTTTATATAACCGACGTAAAAAATGGTGACGTAAAAAACGTTTTCTGCACTAGTGTCTGTAGCTTTCGCACTGTTGGCACACCGGTTTGTCAAACCGTGCGGCCAAGCCATGCGTAGCTAGCCTTGATGGTAGTAGAGACCGCATGGGAGGCACACGGTTTTTCTAAACCGTGCAGCCAAACCGTGTGAGCTGGGTTGCTAAGGCAGTGGTGACCGCACGGTTAGTGCCCGGTTTGTCTAACCGTGCGACTAGGCTGTGTGGGAACTTAATGTTAGATCCTAAAATTTAGGATCCTGACCGTTTTGCCTCTAACCTGATTTTTTAAGCCCCTAAGCGGCCATAACTCAGGATGAACTTTCTTGGAGGTAGAAGAACCTCTCCCAAGCATTTTGGAGGCTATCCGGATGCTTCCCTTGGCGAATCGAAGCCGGTTTCTTGAGGTATGTGCCATTTCTTGTTGGTTTCTTAGATCAACATAGATCTACACATCCTCTCCTCTTGTCTTCTTAGATCTATGCCTGTTATGGGTAGATCTAAGTATGTGGATGTCAGTAATGATGAGATTTGGTCTCAGTTGTGTTAGGAGAGGAGTTCTGAGGAGGATTCGTGGAGAATCAACCCAGTTTCTTGGGCGTTCATCGACCGTTGTGGTTTTCCTAGAAAACCATTGAGGTACGGGATTTGTGGCTTCATTATTTGTTTATGTGAAATCATAAAGTTATCATGGTTTGGCCTTTGGGTCACAATGAAATTGACCTAATTAAATACTTGAACCAGATTAAATGAATTGGTTTGATCTCATGTGTTTCTTTATACCATGACAAAATTTTGCCTCATGATTTTCTAGATAGTTTGATATTTATTCCTTTCTTTTTAGCATGCTGTTCTTGATGGAAATTGATAAAGAAAATATAGCCAAAATTAATTGATAATTAATTGGCTAAAGATAAAGAGGCATGTAAATGAATCCGGTTTTTGTCGTTGTTGTAGTTTTTATAATTTGATGTCGATCTAATTTGACATAGTAAGCATGTTTAACCTTTGGTGATAGCTTACTGAATTGGTTCATGATGTTGGAACTAACGAATTGAATCTGTTAATTCAAGATGGGTTAAATAACTTGATTGAGTTCCATGAAGGGTTCAATGTTACCCTCTTATTGTGAAGTAGGGATAAAAGCCCATTTTATGTGATTGTTGGTGTTTTCAATTTGAAGGTCAGGTGCCTTGTTAAGGTGACAAGATCCCATTTGATATAATGTGTTGTTTTCCTTCTGCTTGTGTTGTGTTGTGACCCTAGAAGAGGTGCGGTGATATCTTGCGTTGTGAAGTGACCCTGGAGGGGTGTTTTGTTATGTGGAGGCAGGGAGGTCTTGTGATTGTGGCAGAAGATGAAACATAGAGTGGCGAAATGCATCGTTTTATGCATGTGGGTGTCAGGGAGGACACTAGGGATGATGGTATGGGATGGTTGTGTTGGATGAATGTTTGGTGGTTTGATTGGTTGTTATCTCCTTTACATTTCCCCACTGCTCAAGGCGGCTTGTTTTGCTTACCCTTCTTCCGAAAGGGGTGTAGACGTGCGGGGTATGCCACGTGCTTTCCGTGTATTGCCTCTCGAGGGAGAATGGGCCGATGCTCTTTCTATAGGCAGAAAAGACTCGACGGGTAGTATATCTACTCACCGTGTTGATCCCCCTTGTGTTTGGTAGCATATGATGCTTTTCTAGAATGCCTGGGAATAGGGGAAAGTAATTCTAAAATGAAAGTTTGATTAAATGATGATAATCCACAGGGATGGAGACATTGGAAATTTAAAAGGTGATGTTGAGTCTAAAAAGGAGCAGTTGATATTTAATGTGATTCCAAGAAAGTTAATGTGGGGTGTTCATGATTAAATAATGATGGAAGACTTAATTAACGTACAATGGAATTGATTAAAAAGGGAATGATGTAACCTAATAAAGTTCTTTAATTGGTTGTGTGCTTATAGGATACGTAGTCTTACAAGTAGCAGCCCGGAGTCTGAGAGATGTTAGCAGCAGTTGAGTCTAAGACTAGGTTATGCCCATAGTGTGGTTGTGAGTTATTTATATTCTGTACTTTTTGTGTTTCTATACGCTACTCCACCCTATCGGTAAGGGTAACTTACACCCTAGGGATTCCAAGCCATGGGGGATGTGTTCCCCAACATTCCGATGGGAGGATGAATGACTGACTACACCCTTTGACCCCTCTCTCTTCTCTTGGTAGATTCTAGTGACATGGGCACCGTGGTTAGTTTTCCCCGTATATGTGTATAGAGGGTTGTAATGGCTTGAGGTAATTTCTGCACATATATTCTGGATATAGTATCCTAAGGACTACAATAGGTGTAATGTGTATAGGCTGTGATGGCTTGAGGATCTTTACACGGTGTATGAGCATTAATGGATTGAGGTAAAATACCCGATGTATGATACACGTTATGTGGGATGTGGTGGCTCCCGGAACATACCTGGTTACTTTTGGTTGTGAGGATGGTGTGGAGAATAGCCCAGGTGTCGGCAAGCAAGCCTTGGTGGTGCACGTGGTGCAGATTGTGGAGCTTAGCCCTAGTTTATATGGATAAGCTTTTGGAGAGAGATACACAGGATGTATGTCATTGGGGAAAAGCGAAAAAATAGTGGGGAAGTAGTAGTGGGGCACCCTTGATATTCTTTACTATATGATATATTATTTTATGCGTTACTTGGTGAGAGTAGCCATGGTGAGGTTGGGAACATAGTATACCTGTTTAGGGGACGAGTTAGTTTCACTGTTGTTCACTGTACTTTAGCATGCTTTCTTTACTTTTGCACGAGAGGCTTTGGGGAGGATCCTACTGAGTATACTGTTATACTCACCCTACGTATATATAAACTATTTTTTTCAGGTCACATGGAGCAGGTTGGAGATCAGGGTGGTTGCTACTAGCTTGTGGTTACAGGAGCTGTTTGGGATTGTGGTCGCTGTGGTTTTCTTTTCTTTTGGGTACTTTTATTTTTCCCCTTTCAGTTGTAGTACTTTTTGCTTGACAATTCATATATGTACTTGGTTTTCTTTCATAATTTGCATTTGGAGTTGGTTGGTGTCTATCTTATCTCTCTCTTCTGCATGTGTTCACTTAGAGGGTAATGCCTCCCATTTGTGTGTTACTGTTGCATCGGCGCTAGTCGCCAAACCGGGGCCTACTGGTGGTGGGACTCGGGGGTCATTATCTCCCTTCTCAAATTTCCAGCCCAGGAGGGGTAAATGTTTTGGGGATGGGGTCATGACATTTCACCTCCATTGGATGTGAATAGGGATAAAACACTATAAAATTTCAAATTTGGTTATGAATCATGATAATGTTTAATGTTGGGCACATTGACATAACATCTTATCCATATGATCTTTGAAGGGCTCTTATGACTTTGAAGAGTCTCTAAGTTGAAAATTATGTATGCATTACAAATATTTTTAGTGGAATACTGATTGGTATTTCATTTTGGGTTATGGATTTCACTTTTTCTGATAGGATGATGAGAGTTCTGTATATCCTCAAGGATAGAGATAGGCAGTTAGAGTATTGTCGGTAGTTTTATCTCCTTCCATGGGAGGATGATTTCATAGTTGTTTCCAGTGATGTTTGAGAGGACTTCAAAACATGTTATGTGCTAATCCACTGAGGGAGTGTGATACTTATCCTAAGGTGGGGAACTTATAAGAATTTTTTGATGATATCATAGAGAGGGAGAGGTATGAAATCTATTAATAATTATATACTAAGGGTATGGTTAAAGGGATTTTGACTAATAGTTATTCTACTATATGAATGTTGAGTCATGGACATATTCTGGAATATCGTCAACAGATCTAGAAAATAAAATATTTGGTTGCCCATGCAATCTATTGTTGGAAAGGGAAAAGACATATGTCTGATGCAAGATGTTTTTATGTCATTGATAATATATGAATAATTGTTTAATGGGAATTATGTTTGATATTAAACTCATTCCAAGTAGAAAAGAAATGTTGATATCATTATATAATATGGAGCCAATTGAATTAAGGGAGTTAAGAGTTCATATTAATGTTCTATAAACAAACGGGTTTATTCAACTAATCACTTCTCCGTATGGTACCCCAATTATATTTTCCAAGAAAATTAAAATTAATATTTGGTTATGTTTAAATTAATGGAAATCGATTCATTTCATGATAAATAAAAGGTATCCACAACCAAGGATGGCTGATTTTATTTGATGGTTAAGAGGAGCCTTGTTGCCTAAAAAGATTTACATACGATCTAACTGTTATCAACTTTATGATATGACTTATTCATTCTCCAAAATAATTCTCAAAATTTGGTATGGATTTTATGATAATAATATCATGTTTTATAGGTTTTTGAATGAACCAGGAGAGTTTATAGTTGTCATGAAATAGAGTTGTCAACCCAAACAAGAATACATATTAATTTTTTAATGATATCATGACATACATTCTTACCGATGATTTTCATGATAATAAATAGAGATTTTTTAGAACACTTCAAGTTCATGAGAAATTTGACTTGTTCTCTAAGATAAATGTTTTGAACCCAAGAGGAATATTTTCTTGGGCATGTGATCACTATTGTGGGAATATTAATAAATCATGTGGAGGAAGAAGTACTTATGTCTTTATCAATGCCTAATGCCTTGTTTTATATGTATAAAATTATGGGTAATTGGATTTTATAAGATATTCATTAAATAAATATCTTATTTGGTTTTTCCTATGAATGGTTGGACGAATAATGAAACCATGTTTAATTAGAAAAATTAGTGTGAAGGTCCTTTTGAGAGACAAATAATAGGATGACTAAAAATATTATACTAACTCTTCTGAACCTAGTGATTGGGTATACACTCTAATGTGATTCTTTCGGTTTTGTATCGATGACTATCTTGATGTAGGAGGATCAAATAGTAACTTATGGACATCATTAAATATGAACAAATGAACATAACTACCGTAATCAAGGCTAGGAGTTTGAAACTGTGGTTCATGCCTTGAATATTTTCATTTATTATCTCCTAAAGGATATATTTATCAACTAAAAATGATATAATATATTATTACATTTTACTCTTAGTTTGACTTAATCCAATGGTAGAATCATTGGATTGATCTCTTAAATTAATTTTCCTTTGAGATGGGGTACTCTCCATGGGAATTTAAATGATGTTACAAATTATATTTATAGGATGACACTGGAACTAGAAAATTGAACATTATAATAAAAGGGGAATATGATGAAATTTTTAGTATATTAATAGATGAGTGCATTTGAGGGTCAAGGGTCCATAACATATTCTCAATTGGTCATAATTTCTTTATTGGTGTATCTAGTGAAGGATAAATTGAATTCAAATTTGGATTGTCAAGTATCATGGAACTGAATTATGGGAGACGAACCTATAACTAGATGGTACACATATAGGAATGACATAAATCATGACCCGGGTATGGTGGAGATTTAAAATTCAATGAGGGTTGAATTTTTTATTGACACCTACACCTCACATCAGATTGTGCACTCAGGATCCAATACAATGTATCATGAAGTCAGGAGATTCTTATGTTGTCTAGGTATAAAGAGTTATATGGTAGAATTTCAACCCAATTTTTTATGTGTTATAAAATAATGGTGATGGATCAAGAAGCATGGGAGTTACTTAAACTTATTCTAGTTCCATTATATAAATGAGATGATGGGAAAATGGAAGTTAAGGGGTTACAAAGAACTCTAAGGGGTTTAGATGCATTATGGGATATGATATATCAATTGAATGAAGTCATACTATTCATTAAATTTTCAGAGACAATAATAGTGGATGAACAGTGTAGATTTTATTTTGGGAATATCGTGTGGTGGCATAGTGAAACTGTAAGTATCTTATTAGATATAGGTGACTTCATCAGTTCATTGTTTAGGAAAGTTCAATATAACGAAATGGGATCATAGTTGATAATGAGTACAACATGTCATATGTCTACTTATGAGTTCTCTCATAGGAAAATCAAAATACTTGAAGATATAGTTAGATAATATGTGATAAATTTTGGTAGATCATGGAAAGACCATCTAGCCTTGGAATATTTTACATATAATACCAATTTTAGGGATTTGATTCCGAGTTATTAGTTGGAGGAACTCCGTGGTCGACCATGACATTCAACTTTGTGTGTGTATGAAATGAGAATGTAAAACGTGATTATTTTGACCCTAGTTTTGGATAATTTTGATTTAGTGCAGTTGATAATGAAGTGGTTGGTTACCACACAGGGAAGACATCATTTCTATTCATACTAGAGGTGATGGCCCCTACGATACATAATGGGTGATTGGGTCTCTTTAAAAGTATTGCATCAATTATTGGATCAATATTTGAATAAATATAAGAAAATTGAACAATGGTTTGTTGGTCTAATCAAGATTATAGAATTAATCTGGGGTGTTGATTATCAGTTGGATCACCATTCAACTCATTGAATAATTAATGATTTGATTCATGCATTAATGCTTCATAAATATGAGTTGGACATGACACATTTGACTAATAGCGATAATTTGGAGCTATAATTAGATTCATCATTCAAGGAATTAACAATGACGATTATGGAACCGAGTGGGAATGTGTTTTGAGGGAATAAAATATCACTTGTAAATGAGTTATTTCATCATGAATTGATCTAAGAGACTTTGGATTAGGAGTTGGATATTCGGGTGAAGTACCCTGCTGAGTTTCGAGGAGACCACGAGAGACACATATTATAGATCATAAGTCCTTAAACAGGAAGATTATAAAACACCTCATCTTTTAGTTTCATAATTATATATTTTTCTATATAATCATGTTAATTCTAGTCATACTTGTTTATTTATTTACACATGATGGATCAGGTAATGATTATGGATGAATAAGTCTAAAATAAAGCTAATATTTTATATGGGGGACCAACTAGTTAATGATGTTCTATCGAGAATCTATTGTGATATATTGAATCCCAAAATGAACTATTTACCCACCATCTAGTGGGTGACCCGCTACTAGATAGTATTGGTGGCCGATGTCAACATGGTCAGATTATGGATGGATTTTTTAGTATTGTAATCCTTTAAATATTTTCATGATTCCCTTATTTTAATTCCCAATCATTATCTCATACCCGAATTCAACCCCTATGGGTTTAAGGGGATCTCCATGGTGATTATATCCCTCTTATTCTCATCTATTCTCCATTTTATGTGTAATTTGAGTGGAATCCCTCATTGAGTGAGTCTAATCCTATATTATCCCAATATTAGTCCTTATTTTTGATTATTCATATTATAAACCTATTTTTATAGATTTAAGACAAATAATTGGGTCTTGGTGTGTGAGGATTAATTTGATATGAGATTCATGTAAACAGAACATAGTTAAGTGTAACGCCCCGACCCCAGTTACCCAGAGTCGGTGCATTACTTTGTAACATTGGTATGATCACAAAATATCAAGTCTCGAAAGACCAATTGGTTTAGTAGCCTTGGAAACACTAGATACATTCATAAGTCTTACATTACATCATAAATTAAAACAAAACTACAACATCTTCTCTTTATATCCTCTTATATTATCCCTGCAAATCATTCATTATATACTTCTTCACATCCTGGAAAAATTAAAACATTGAAAGGGGTGAGCTCAGATGCTTAGTGCGGATAACAATATAGTGGAAGCTTTCATCAATAAACATAAACATTTAAGGCAATGTATAACTAAAACAAAAAACTTTTAAACTTGAACTTAAACATAATATGGAAAAAGTAAAATGAGATAATTCCATTTACTTCTTCACATGGATATTCTACTGGTTGAATAATCACATGCAATATCAATAACCACTTTCATAATGATGGAATGGATAATGCCAGACTATCATAACCACGTAGCCAAGGCCTCGTTCCAAGACTACAAATGAGATTTTGTCAAGGCCTCATTTCAAGACACTAGTTTGTCTCATGAGACCTGCCGATGCATCGAGGAGCTATAGCGGGCTCCACCCGTCACTTATTAAGTCCAATGCAATCCTCATATGAATAGGTTTAAACATATCATAAACCATAACATAATCGTATCAGATAAAACATGAAAAAAAGAAACATAAAATTTCCACATTTCAATCACAATATATCAATACAACACATTGATATACTAAAAACACTTTCAAAACCATTTTCAATACCATAATAAAGGAAAATTAAAACTTTGTATTTATTTTTCATTTAAAAATAGTTATGGCTTATAGAGGAAGCCGAAACACAAATAATGGTCACGGTGGCAGAGAAGTCGTTGTCGCTGCATACGTAAGACAAAAACATTACTTTTGTCTTTTAGTAAAACTCTTTGTAAAAAAAGATTCCTTTTTTGAATAAAAGTCAAAGTCAAAGGGGTTTATACACCGTTTAAAATAAATTTGTGTATAAAATAAAATATGCCTCAATGAAAGGAGATTGAGACGAAGACACCTAAAAAGATAATTTTTTTAAATAAAGTAGATCTATTATGTGTATTCACTATAAGTAAACATAAATAAAGTAAAAATACAAGATATGACATAAAAATATCATGACATAATTTTAAAGTAGGAGATTAACCCAAAGAATAGAAATTGGGTTAAGAAGTTCCCTTACCTCGTGTCCGAATTCACTCGACCGTTCATTGATCTCCTGAAAAATAAACTAGAGTTAATCTCTACCTTATTAATAACCTTTTTCAAGTTCATTATTCCTTTTATATAACTTATTACCATGTCATGAACATTATGTAATTATTTAAGTTTATAACGGTCGTTTTTTCGATCTTAGGTACTTGAGTCAAAAATAAACTTCTTATAATTAAACTTTGTTCACGTGGTAAAATATCCATTATATACATAATTATATTCATGATTTATATATCATATACATCATATATATCTAGTATATACATTCATTTTTAATATTACATAACATTTAGAGGTAAGAAATGAAATGCACCATTCATGGAGACGGTAAGCCGTACGTACGCATGAATGATACTTTCATTTCTATTTCGTATTTAATGGAATGAAGTCATAATTATATAAAGGTATAATATAATTCCAGTATAATATAATGTATAATACCATTTACTCCATCCTTTATACATCCTACATATGGCATTAACGATTCAAATCACATTGAGGGGGCGGTAGTCCGCACTTCCTAAAATTAAATTATCGCGTTTACCCATAATGGAAATCATAAAGTATTCCATAAATGAGAAATGAAGAAGCATAAGGAAAAAATAAACATAATATATATATCATATATGAAAATAGTGTCAACAAAATGGCCACCATTAGAGGTGTTAAAAGAATATTGAACAGTCATCGTTTCGTGAGGCAGTATTTCACCACCCAAAGAAACAGTGTGTTCTTTAACCATTAGATGAATGTGTGTGTAAGTGTAAACCAAATAGTAATCATAACAACATCATAGTATATTTTAGATACTGTTTTTGTTAAAAAATAAAGGAATAAAAAGAGTTTAATGGGTTGAAGAAGGAAAATAATACAAAACAACATTAGAGAAGACATTACCTTAAAATCAGGTAACTCTTTTTGATTTGAGCCAAAGGCTTCCTTGGGAAGACATCTGCCCAAATTGAGGCTTCTAAGAATAAGGGAGGAAATATGAAAGAGTATTTGGGCAGAGGTTGGCCGATCCAAAAGGCTTTTATGGTGTGAGTAAGGTGGTAGTGGTGGGGGCCTTTTATAAGAGGAGAGAAGGGGCACTCTTGGAAAGATTGAAATGTTACTTTATTATGAAATGATTTTTCGGATTCTAAAGGTCCCACACTAATATATTTAAAGGATAAGGTGATAAGGGTTCTCAATCTACTCATCCAATAGGTTTTTGAAAAGTCTATGTCTTCGATTTTACATTATCTTTTCATTTTATTTAAATCGTTAATTAATGAGGTAATCCCTGCATCATCATGGTGTCATAAATAATTTAATTTATTTAATGTCTAAAAATTATAAAAAAATATATCATGATGTAGGAAATCTTTTTAGATTTCTAATTAATATTTATAGTAAAAAATATGACTTGTATAACCCCATTTAAAAATTGTTTTAGTAAAACAACTCTTGTTTGTGACATTTTTATTTTAACATTAAATAAAAAGTTATTTATGACATTTTCCTACCAAAGTGGCTCCATGGGGTCCCCAAGTTGACCCATGGATTTTATTGGTCGGCCATGACACATCCTATAGGGGTAGAATAAGTGTAAAGGTATTTTCATATTTTTATAATATGATTTTTACCTTAAATTTCACTAATTACCTTTAATCGCGTTTAATTAAACTTAAAAGTTACTATTAACCAAAAAATTATTTTAATCCCATTGAACCACATTTTACTTCCTAAGAACAACCATGTATGTCGGATTTTTGAAAATAAAATCACAGAAGTGTTAATGTTTCATTTAAACGAAAAATCAGTTTTTAACTAGCACTTAGTGGTTTCACTATTCATCAAAAATTGAAGTTTTTTAGAATAATGCCAAAATTTCACCCTAAGCTATAATTGATATTCCGAATTCAAAATTGATGAATATTTTAAAAAATTCCAAACATATAAGTTTCATTAATTAATTTTATAATTAATTCCAGTTGTCACAACAAATAGCGTGTTTTAAAAAAACAATATATATCAAAAGATTGCCAATTGTTTATGTCCAATTTCAAAGTGAAATTAATTCTAATGAAAACCATTGGATAAAATAGTAAAAATATATTCTAATTACACTTTAAAACCACTCAATATTATAATTTATCACTATAAATTATTTTGATTAAAAAATTTGTTTTTAAGTATTTTTCACAATTCATAAAAAAATGGAAGTTCTCAGAAAATTCCAAAAAATTCAACTTAGGATAATTTCGATATTACGAATACAAAAATGAAGTCCATTTTGAAATATAAAATTTCTATAATTTTAAAAAGTGGGTTTTACTATTCATAACGACTACTTTGATTAGTCGCGGTGTGTTAGAACTCAAAGTTGCGTACAAAGCAAGCTATTGGATTATTGAATGAGAAGCGTATCATGGAAGCTCAGGGTGTTACATTCTCCCCTCCTTCAATAAATTGCGTCCTCGCAATTTGAAATTTTTCTTTGAAAATAAAAGGTTGAAAATAGAAAATACCTTTGTAGAAAACCCACATCGGAAATAAGGTTAATAATAATATAACATTAAAAGAAAGAAAGAGAAGTATAAAGGTCACCCGACATAGCCCATACTAGGATTCTATGAAAATATGGATATGGAAGAAAAATAACCATCAATGTCTGATGGAGAGTTCTAGAACACTGGATTAGGAGAAAGTTAACCATAAGAAAATCACAAACATGTGATTGGTTAAACGGTCATTGAATCCCCAGTTGGAAAAGTTAACTGGCAACGTTTTTGTTTTATGTTACCTTTTATAAAGTTGAGGAATTTATTTAAGAGATTTACTAAGAATGTAATGGAATATACATACTTGTTATGTAGACTTTAATTATTTAATAAATTTTTACCACAAACCCATCTTTCACTCTAAAAGGTAATAGAACTCAAAAATATTCTATTTATCCTAATTGTATAAGGTTCCAAATATTAACACATTCCATTTAAATTAGTAAAACTATTTTGTAATAACCAGGTACTTCCTGTAGTCTAGTGGTAGGTAATAAAGGCCTGTCGCACTATGGTTGTGGGTTCGATTCCTGCAGCTTTGTCCGACGTGATGGGTTATGCCCCACCCTGCAGGTTGTCCTTTTCCTAAAACTATAGTATTATAATATTCCAAAAATAATATTCATAAATGTTTTAACCTTAAACAATACTATCCAAAGTTCAACTTAATAAATTCCAACCTTTATAGTTATCCAAAATACCTCTGTCCAGACTTTCTCTAAAAGGTCTCTAAATTACAAAATCAATTGTATCATCAGATTCCTCAAACAAGGTAAAGTTTCTCTTATTGTCACATACAAAAATTTGATTACCTTAATCATATTAAAACATTAATGAAATCAACAAGTACTGCAGTACAATCCTTATATATATATATATCACATTATTCTAATAACCAGAATATAATCCATGAGTCCAAAACCACCAATACATTAATTATTCTACTTCAACTGCATTAACAACATAATATTGTCCTTGATCCCTTGGCCTTTTCTGGGGTAAGTTTCCCTGACGCTTAGGACATTCATTTGAATAATGACCCATTTCCCTACAATTGTAGCATTCAACATTGATAGCCTCTTTCTTTCCCTTACAATCACGAGCCTGGTGACATTTTTCTCCACATTTGTAACAAACTCCCATTCCCTTCAGGCAAGTTCCAGGGTGTTTCTTCCAACAGTTATCACATATTGGAAAATTCTTCTTTTCCCTCATCCCTTTATCCATCATTCTCTCTTCCATCCTTTTCTTCTCTTTCTTCCCTTCAAATCCATAAGACTAAGAGAATTATTTTACTTATCTTATTAACACATTATACTATTTCTTCATATATTGAGAACACATGGGAGACTATTTACCTTCTAAATGTTGGCTTAATAACATGAAATATATGATCCTTCTTACTCTTTGTATCATACGTATTGATGGAGTTCAAATTCCTTCTAATGGGAGCCATTTCTATACAATGGAATAAACTAGGATAGTTTATGAATTGCAATGAATAATTCCAAACATGAAAAATAATTAATGTAAATTGAACGGTTTATGGATATAATCCATAATCATAAAAAATGTTCTCTTTGAGGAAGTATATACTCATAACTTTTCATAGTGGTTTGTAAAGAAAATGAGAATTATCCTAAGCATATCCCCCGGGAGTGTCGTAACCAAGAGTGTAGCAAGGCTCGTTGTCGTGAACCAGTTCCTGTTTGAGTCTAGCTCAAAGCGGTGTTTTTGGGTTTTACCCCTATCTACATATGTGCCAGAGCCGCCTCTACCTACTCGTATCCAGACAGGGATGTATTGTTCGGAAAACTCACAAAATCTCTATAATACCGAAATTCGAGGAAGTTCTTCTATACTAATCCTCAAAGTCTATCTTCGGGCTATGTGCTCTAATCAGAGTTTATCTAAATCTAGCCTCCAAGCTTAGTACTAAACTACCTCTGATACTAACTGTAACGCCCCAACCCCAGTTACCCAGAGTCGGTGCCTTACTTCATAACATTGGCATGATCACAAAAGATCAAGTCTCGAAAGACCGATTAGTTTAGTAGCCTTGGAAACACTAGATACATTCATAAGTCTTACATTACTTCATAAAGTAAAACAAAACTACAACATCTTCTCTTCATATCCCCTTATATTATCCCTACAGGTCATTCATAATATACTTCTTCCAATCCCGGAAACATTAAAACATTGAAAGGGGTGAGCTCAGATGCTCAGTAAGGATAACAATATAGCGGAAGCTTTCATCAATAAACATAAACATTTAAGGCAATGTATAACTAAAACAAAAGCCTTTTAAACTTGAACTTCACTATAATATTGAAAATGTAAAATGAGATAATGCCATTTACTTCTTCACATGGATATTCTACTGGTCGAATAATCACATGCAATATCAATTACCACTTTCATAATGATGGAATTCATAATTCCAGACTATCATAACCACGTATCCAAGGCCTCGTGCCAAGACTAAAAATAAGATTTTGTCAAGGCCTCATGCCAAGACACTAGTTTGTCTCGTGAGACCTGTCGATGCATCGAGGAGCTATAGCGGGCTCCACCCATCACTTATTTAGTCCAATTCATTCCTCATATGAATAGGTTTAAACATATCATAAACCATAACATAATCGTATCACATAAAACATGCATAAATGAAACATAACATTTCCGCATTTCAATCACAATATATCAATACAACACATTGATATACTAAAAACACTTTCAAAACCATTTTCAATACCAAAATAAAGGAAAATTAAAACTTTGTATTTATTTTTCATTTAAAAAAAAGTTATGGCTTGTAGAGGATGCTGAAACAGAAATAATGGTCACGACGGAGGAGAAGTCGTTGTCGCCGCATACGTATGAAAAAAACATTCCTTTTGTCTTTTAGTAAAATGCTTTGTAAAAAAAGATTCCTTTTTGAATAAAAGTCAAAGTGAAAGGGTTTTATACACCATATAAAAGAAATTTGTGTATAAAACAAAATATGCCTCAATGAAAGGAGATTGAGACGAAGACCCTTAAAAAGATCATTTCTTTAAATAAAGTAGATATATTATGTGTATTCACTATAAGTTCACATAAATAAAGTACAAATACAAGATAGGACATAATAATATCATGACATAATTTTAAAGTAGGAGATTAACCCAAAGAATAGAAATTGGGTTAAGAAGTTCCCTTACCTCGTGTCCGAATTCACTCAACCCTTCTTTGATCTCCTGAATAATAAACTAGAGTTATTATCTACCTTCCTAATAACCTTTTTCAAGTTCATTATTCCTTTTATATCACTTATTACCATATCATGAACATTATGTAATTATTTATGTTTATAACGGTCGTTTTGTTGATCTTAGGTACTTGAGTCAAAAATAAACTTCTTATAATTACACTTTGTTCATGTGGTAAAATATCCATTATATCCATAATTATATTCATGATTTATATATCATATACATCATATATATCCAGTATATACATTCATTTATAATATTACATAACTTTTAGAGGTAAGAAATGAATTGCACCGTTCATGGAGACGGTAAGCTGTACGTATGTATGAAATATACTTTCATTTATATTTCATATTTAATGGTCTGAAGTAATAATTATATAAAGGTATAATATAATTACAGTATAATATAATGTATAATACCATTTACTCCATCCTTTATACATCCCACATATGGCATTAACGATTCAAATCACTTTGAGGGGGCGGTAGTCCGCACTTCCTAAAATGAAATTATCGCGTTTACCCATAATGGAAATCAGAAAGTATGCCATAAATGAGAAATACAGAAGCATAAGGAAAACATAAACATAATATATATATCATATATGAAAATAGTGTCATCAAAATGACCTCCATTAGAGGTGTTAAATGAATATTGAACAATCATCGTTTCGTGAGGCAGTATTTCGCCACCCACAGAAACAGTATGTTCTTTAACCATTAGACGAAGGTGTGTGTAAGTGTAAACCAAATACTTATCATAAAAACATCCTAGTATATTTTAGATACTGGTTTTGTTACAAAAGAAAGGAATAAAAAGATTTTAAGGGGTTGGAGAAGCAAAATAATACAAAACAACATTAGAGAAGACATTACCTTAAAATCGGGTAACTCTTTTTGATTTGAGCCAAAGGATTCCTTGGGAAGACTTCTGCCCAATGTGAGGCTTCTAAGAGTAAGGTTGGAAAGTGGAGAGAGTATTTGGGCAGAGGTTGGCTGATCCAAAAGGCTTTTATGGTGTGAGTAAGGTGGTAGTGGTGGGGGCCTTTTATAAGAGGAGAGAAGGGGCACTCTTGCAAAGATTGAAATGTAACTTTATTATAAAATGATTTTTAGGATTATAAAGGTCCCAAACTTATATATTTTGAGGATAAGGTGATAAGGGTTAGCAATATACTCATCCAATAGGTTTTTTACAAGTTTAAGTCTTAGATTTTACATTATCTTTTCATTTTATTTAAATCGTTAATTAATGAGGTAATCCCTTAATCATCATGGTGTCATAAATAATTTAATTTATTTAATGTGTAAAAATTATAAAAAAAATATCATGATGTAGTAAATATTTTTAGCTTTATAATGAATATTTATAGTCAAATATATGACTTTTATAATCCCATTTAAAAATTGTTTTAGTAAAATGACTCTTGTTTGTGACATTTTTATTTTAACATTAAATAAAAAGTTATTTATGTCATTTTCCTACCACAGTGGCTCCATGAGGTCCCCAAGTCGAGCCATGGTTTTTATTGGTCGTCCATGACACATCCAATAGGGGTAGGACAAGTTTAAAGGTATTTTCATATTTTTATAATATCATTTTTACCTTAAATTGCACTAATTACCTTTAATCGTGATTAATTAAACTTAAAAGTTACTATTCACCAAAAAATTATTTTAATCCCATTGAACCACATTTTACTTCCTAAGGAAAACCATGTATTTCGGATTTTTGAAAATAAAATCATAGAAGTGTTAATGTTTCATTTAAATGAAATATCAGTTTTTAACTACCACTTAGTGGTTTCACTATTCATTAAAAATTGAAGTTTTTCAGAACAATGCCAAAATTTCACCCTAAGATATAATTGATATTCCAAATTCAAAATTGATGTCTATTTTAAAAAATTACAAAAATATAAGTTGCATTATTTAATTTTATAATTAATTCCCGCTGTCACAACAAATAGTGTGTTTTTAAGAAACAATATATATCAAAAGATTGCCAATTGTTTATGTCCAATTTCAAAGTGAAATTAATTATAATTAAAACCATTGGATAAAATGCTAAAAATATATTCTAATTACACTTTAAAACCACTCAATAGTATAATTTATCACTATAAATTATTTTCATTAAAAAAGTTGTTTTTAAGTATTCTTCACTATTCATAAAAAATGGAAGTTCTCAGAAAATTACAAAAAATTCAACTTAGGATAATTTCGATATTACGAATACAAAAATGAAGACCATTTTTATATATAAAATTTCTATAATTTTAAAAAGTGGGTATTACTATTCATAACAGCTACTTTGATTAGTTGCAGTGTGTTAGAACTCGAAGTTGCGTACAATGCAAGATATTGAATTATTGAATGAGAAGCGTATCGTGGAATCTCGGGGTGTTACATTATGCTTTAATTTAAAATTTAGAATATTATTACAACAAATAAAAATAAATTGATAAATAAGGATAAATCAAGTTGATAATGTTTAAAATCAATTCCTAACATGTCTAAATTTTATTGGTTGATGATATTTCAACCCTATCTCATCTAATATTTAGATATGATTCATTTTGGTTGTTTTTATGTTGGGTTGGGATTTAATATAAACTAATATTTCATATATTTCCAAAGGTTCCCCTCTCCTCCCTTATAAAAGGGCACCTCCTCCCTCTCTTCCTAACACCACATTGAGACTTAAAGATCGGCTAACCCCTGCCAAATTCTCTTCTCCAATTCCCTAGAATAATCTTAGAGGTCCTGTTCTTATTCAAAGACCAATTTTAGTTCCCTAAGAGGAGGTCTCAAAGCGGCGCTTTAAAGAAGAGGTAATGTACGTTACCGATTATTTCAACTTTATTTCTTCTTCCACTTATTCTTCATTAGTTGTTTCATTATTAAGTAATAACATCAGTAACAATAATATATTGATATGTTATTATAAGTATGAAACAACCCTATTTCACCATCTATCCAGCCTACGGAAAATGAAATCACTGCGCGTGCGTACGTACGGAATACCGTCTCCACGCCGTGGTGTAATATGGTTTTCCACCAACACCTTACATGGATGGGTATAATGGTGTAAATAATAACTATATATGATTATTTTAAAGTGATATTGATTCTGAAATAGTATACATACACTCTAATACAATTCCACAATCATGGGAACAATATCACCGCTCGTGCGTACGTACGGAATACCGTTTCCACGATGTGATGTGACTCGTTCTACATGATCTTCATTGCATAATGATTATATAAATGAATTGAATAAATAAATATGATATATATTACACTAATAAAAATATGTAAATGTGGTTTCTATAACCTAAAAAGAGGAATAAGAATTTATTCGACAAAACACACATACGAACAAAAAGCAATAAACACCCGAATAACAAGTAGCAATGAAATATTACTAATAAGAATCTAAGAATATGACGATATATGATATCATAGAAATAATTATGATTCTGGAATAAGCCAATGACATTATTTAAATCGTTATACAGGAGGTCTGGATGCTTACGAATAAAATCAGACCTAAGGTAAGGGAAAATCTCACAATCTCATTTTTATCCGAGATTGTTTATACTTTAGAATTTACTGGGGAATATTTATCATCCACATCCACGATTCCTCAATATGTAATATTATTTCCATCCACCTACAAATGTTTAAATCCAATTTTACCCTTTGGTGAGGTTTTATTAAAATATATGAAAGGAATCTTTTGTCGTTTTTTGTACGAGGTACTTTTTGACTTTTCCGTCTAAAGTAGAGGATGAATTATTTTTTAACTTATACGTCATGAATGGATTTTTTTAGAACATTATTTCCATGAAGCTTCCTTTAAAATTTTTCAAGTTTATTTTTAATCAACTTCTTTTAGGTCAAAATTATATGACGTTTTAAGAAAGGAAAATGTTTTTGAAGTAGAGAGGATATTTTCCTCAAGAATGGAGTTCAAGTGTTTTATCAAAATTATTTTCCATATAAGATAATATAGGGTTCTGTTTATATCCCTATTTTTACATTGGTTTGATTATTTTATGATGGAATTATTTTTACGATATCCTTTTTTGGATTATGTTATGAGGACGTGATGTTTATGAATCCCATTTATATTACATGGGTTATGCAATGATGTATGATTTATGATTTTGTGGCACACATAATAATGGTATCATTATGAGATGGGTGGGACCTATATCTTCCTCCAATGCATTGGGTAAAGATTTATATCTCATGAGATAGACATGGCTGGAACGGCAGGTTAAACCGGTTCAGTGAAACAGGACTGAAACATGGAGTAAACTCGGTTCAGAAATGGACTTTGTCCGCTAAGATAGTCTTGGCAATGAGTCTTGACTAATAAGAAATGAATCTCTATGATTATGTGTGTATGCCACAAATCTTCATGTTTTATGTTATGATTATTGGGATTATATTTCACTTCTATGATTTATCTCATGTTATGATCTCTTTTGCAGGATAAGATTTTCAAAATGTTATGTTCTTATGAATATGATATGTTTGATATTTCTTTTTTTTACCCTTAATGAGCATTTGAGCTCACGATTTTGTGTGTTTTCTTTTCCCCAGGCCAGGAAGAAGTATATTTAGTAGGATATGCCAAAAAGGAACTCTAGATATGATGAAATAAATGGGAGACAATGTAGATGATTTATGAACCAGTTGTTTATGTTTCCCAGTTTCTAAAGAGACTATACCTATACGGTCCTTTCATGGTTTTGTTATATGTTGTAATAAGTGTACTTTCAATTTTGAATCAATAACAATGTATGTAAAGTATGGGTTGTTATAGTTGGTATCAGAGGAAAGGTATAGTCAACTTTTGGAAACTACTTTGTGAAAGCCTTATTAAGAAAACTAAGGATATATCTAAGCATAGAACACAATCTTAGTGATTTAGAAATGGACTATGATAAGACCTTAAGTGTGAAATTTTATTCTTGATTTTGTGGTTTTCCTATTTTAATTAGTGTTTCTCACACTATTCTTCTTGGTTTTAGTAAATGGCTGGAACCCAAAGGAACCGTGTTAATGAGGAATGCGACAGGCAATGCAATGATTGTCCCCCTGAGCAACCAAACGTTATGGGAGATGGAATGCAGAATCTTGTAGCCATGCTCACACAACATTCTCAAGCTATGAATCATTCAGGACTTCCAAACGAGAAAAAGAAGGAGCAACATTCTGTTGAATCCTTCATGATGCAGCATCCACCTTCAATTAGTGGGTCTTCTGATACATTAGTGGCTGAACAAAGGATCAGTACCCCTGAAAAGATATTTTCAGTTCTTCAATGTTCTGAAAATGCTAAAGTCATCTTAGCAGTATATCGTTTGGAAGGTGATGTTGATCAATGGTGGAATCTTATTAAGAATACGAGGCAAAGGGATGAAATTGAGTCCATGGAATGGGATGAGTTCAAGAACTTATTTTTCAATATGTATTTCCCTTATATTCTTCAAAAAAAGATGGAGAATGAGTTTCTTGAACTAAAGAAAAAGGATGATGAATCTGTTGGTACCTACGAAGCAAATTTTACAAGACTTGCAAGGTAGGCTTCCAGAATTATTATCCTACCTGAGTGTAAGATCGATCGATTCTTTAGTGGCTTAAAACCAAGTCTTCGAAGGGCGTTAGCCATAAAGGACTTCAATAGCTACGAGGAAATTGTTCGATGTGCTCTCAAGTTTGAGATGGAGATCGGTGTAACCCATCAGTCACATGGGTTTGATAAGAAGAGGAAAATGGAATTCAAAGGAAAATCTAAAAACCACACTGAATAGAAGATGATTTTTCCCTTTTTCCCAAAGTGTTGAAAGAAACATGGAGGAAATTGTCTTAAGGGGACAATCAAATTTTATAAGTGTGGAAAAGAAGGTCATCGGGCAATTGAATGTCAAAATAACGGGAAGAAGATGTATAATGATGAAAAAAACCAAGGGATACACAAAATAAACCTACTACAATTAAATGTTTCAAGTGCAAGGAGATGGGGAATTATGCCAATCAATACACAAATCCAAGGGTTGATGATGATGATCGACGTCAAATAACTCTTAAGTCCAAAGACAAAGGAACGTCACATGAAATTACTATTGGTGATGTGGAGTACGACAACGAAGTGGTGAGAGATACAATTACCATCCACTCTAAAGTAGAAAATGTTTTATTTGATTCTTGATCCACCCACTCTTTTATTTCTGAATAATTTTCTAAGGATATCGCCGTATTACCCCAACAATGAGATGTTGAGTTAGTTGTGACAACTCATAATGGAACAACGGTTGCATGAAAAGTTTAAAATTATTCTCTGATTGAAGTATGTGGGAAAGTGCTTCCTGAAAATCTTGTGATCCTTCCTATAGTAGAATTTTATGTGATTCTTGTCATAGATTGGCTTTCTTTATATGGATCTCATATTAATTTCCAAAGAAGGGAAGTCACATTTCATATTCCAGATCAATCTATGATCGTCTTTCGATGGAAGGATGAAAACAACCTTCCAGTGGAAATTTCTTACATATTCTGGGTCTTGATTCCACTATATGAAGGTTATTTATCTCAAATGGTTGGAGAGAAACTCACGATTAAGAATACACCCATTGTACGAGAGTTTGATGATATCTTTCCGGAGGAATTGACTGGTCTTCCACAAAATCGTGAAGTTGAGTTTTCAATTGAACTCTTACCAGGTGCTATGCCCATTTCAAAGACACCTTATAGAATGACCCCAATTGAGTTGCAGGAACTGAAGAAGCAACTCCAAGAGAATCTTGCTAAAGGATTCATACGCCCTAGTGCGTCACCTTGGGGAGCACCTGTTCAGTTTTTGAAGAAGAAAGATGGATCAATGAGACTCTGCATTGATTATCGAGAACTTAACAAGATCACTATCAAGAACAAATATCCTCTCCCACACATTGATGACCTATTTGACCAACAACGCAGAGATCAATATTTTTCCAAGATTGATATCCATTCAGGGTATCATCAATTAAGGGTCAAAAGGGAGGATATAACAAAGACGACTTTCCGTACAAGGTATGGACACTATGAATTTATGGTGATGCCATTTGGTCTTACTAATTCCCCTACTAGCTTCATGGATCTGATGAATAGAGTCTTTAGAGACTAGCTTGATCAGTTTGTGGTAGTCGTTATAGATGATATTCATGTCTATTCAAAGAGCAAGGAAGAACATGAAGATCACTTGAGAATTGTATTAAAGACCCTAATAAAGGAGAAGCTTTATTCCAAAGTGTGAATTTTGGCCTAAAAAAGTTTCATTCTTGGGTCACATAATCTAAAAAGAGGGGATATCTGTGGATCCAGCAAAAACAGAGGTTATCAAAATATGGTCAAGACCAACAACAGTAACTGAGATCCGAAGTTTTCATGGATTCGCTGGATATTTCCGACGTTTTGTCAAAAAAAATTCAAGGTTATCTAACCCACTCACCAAGTTGACTCGGAAAGGAGTTAAGTTTGTTTGGATGGAGGAATGTGAATAGAATTTCAAAGAGCTAAAAAGAAGGTTAGCCAGTGCACCTGTGCTCACACTACCTTCCAATGGAGAAAGGTTTGTGATCTACAGTGATGCATCCATGAAGGGACTGGGGTGTGTTCTCATGTAAAATGATATGGTGATAGCTTATGCCTCATGACAGTGGAAAATCCATGAGCAAAATTACCCAACTCCTGATTTGGAGTTAGCTGTGGTAATCTTTTCATTAAAGATTTAGAGGCATTACCTTTATGGTAAAATGTGTGATATTTATACTGATCATAAAAGTTTAAAGTATATTTTCACACAAAATGAGCTGAATATGCGTCAAATAAGATGGTTGGAGTTGATTAAGAATTACGACTGCTCAATTAATTACCACCCTGGGAAAGCAAACAAGGTAGCAGACACATTAAGTCGACAAGACCATGATAGATTATCCATGATGAGGATAAAAAAAGATCCAATATTTATGGATATAAAATGGATGGATCTTGAATTATAATGGAATGGGAGAAATCATATCTTTCTCAAATGAATGTTCAACCATTTATACATGTGAAGATTAAAGAGGCACAAAAAGAAGATGTAGAGTTACAAAAGAAGGTGAGAAATGTTCCTGAATTCAACCTTGATTGTGATGTGATAATAAGGTTTAGGAATCAGGTTTGTGTTCCTCCCATACCAGAATTAAAGAAGGAGCTACTGGACGAGGCTCAGAGTTCTTCATTTTCTATTCATCATGGAAGGACAAAGATGTATAGGGACCTGAAAGAGTACTTTTGGTGGGATGAGATGAAAAGATATGTTGCTGAATTTTTCTCTCGATGCTTGGTTTGTCAGTAAGTTAAAGCTGAGAGACAAAAGTCCAAGGGGATGTTACAACCATTACCCATAGCATAATGGAAATTGGAAAAATTACTATGGACTTTGTCACTGGACTTCCTAAAACATCCAAAGGCAATAATGCTATCTGGGTTATAGTTGATCGTATTATGAAGTCGGCACACTTCATTTATATTAGAGAATATTTTTCTCTTGATCAGCTTGCCAGGACATATTTAAAGGAAGTGGTATGATTTCATGGAGTACCAATTTCCATTATATGTGATCGGGATCCGAGGTTTACCTCAAAATTCTGGTGAAGTCTTCAGCATGCTCTAGATACAGAATTGAGTTTCAGCACTGCTTACCATCCTCAGACAAACGGTCAGTCTGAGAGTACAATTGAAACTCTAGAAGACATGTTTAGATCTTGATCTATGGATTTCAAAGGTGGTTATGATAAACACCTATCTTTGGTGTAATATTCTTATAATAATATCTTTCACTCCAGTATTTAGATGGCTCCTTATGAAGCCCTCTATGGAAAGAAATGCAGAACTCCAACTTGCTGGGATGAAGTTGGGTAAGGGAAGCTATTAGGACCTGATCTTGTTGATGAGATGGCAGAAAAGGTTAGATCTATTCAACAACACATAAGATCAGATCAAAGTCGACAAAAAAGCTATTTCGATAACCGAAAAAATACCTAGAGTTTGAAGTGGGTGATAAAGTGTTCTTACGAATATCTCCCTGGAAGAGGGTCATGAGATTTTGAAAGAAGGGAAATTTGAGCCCTAGATATATCGGTCCTTTCAAAATACTGGATCATGTTGGGAAGGTAGATTACCGATTGGCGCTTCCACCGAATCTCTCTCAAGTTCATGATGTGTTCCATGTATCTCTTCTGAGAAAGTACATACCTGATCCTTCACATGTACTCAGCACAGAAGTTGTACCGCTGGAGCAAGATCTTTTTTATGGAGAACAGTCGATAGAGATTCTGTATCGTCACTAAAAAGTCCTGTGGAACAATACCACTTGCTTGGTGAAAGTTTTATGGAGGAACCACCAATTAGAAGAAGCTACATGGGAACTTGAGGATATGATGAGGGAGAGGTATCCTCATCTGTTTGTTACGAAGTGACGAATTTTGGGGGCGAAATTCATTTTAAGGGGGATAAAATGTAACAACCTGATATTTTATGAGAAGAATATTTTTTATGCATTATGTTATACACAAAGTAATCTTTCACTGCACACAACACTGACTTGGCTTCCATTACACGCAATCATGACCTTCCTCAATAGCGTGTGTAGTAGCCAATACCGGGTTTCACTAAACAACGACATATTATTATGGACTAGCCGTTATGAATAGTATTAACTAAATTTTGTATTTTATAACATTATTATTAATCTTACACATCTTCTAGAACATGGTAAGAGAACAAAATAAAATTTTCAGGTAAAATAAGTATTTTTAAAAAAATGCAGTTTTGCCACCTTTTGATGGCACACCCACATTAAATCTAGTTTTTGACATGTTTATAAGTGAAATTTGAAAAAATAATATTTTTCTTTGGAATCCGGATATAAAAATTTACTTTGGATTAATTTTTGATATTTTTCTGATAACATTCATATTTTGATGAATAGTAAAAATATGCTAATTTTTAATTAAAAACATTTTTTTAATTGAGATAATTTAATGGTTGAATTATAATATTGAATGGTTATAAAGTATAAATAGAATATATTTTTACCATTTAATATAATATATGACATTAGCATTAATTTCACATTGAATTGATAGGTAAAAACATTTCAGTCTTTGGCAATGTTTTTACTTCTAAAACTCGTTTTCTTAACAACGGGATTAATTTTAAATTAATTACTGCAAATTATGTATTTTTAATTTTGAAAAATTTATTCCATATTTGGAATCATTGGGTCCAAATTATGTTAATAGGCTACTTTTTATTTTTGGGCATTATGAATAGTAACTACGGTAAATTTTATTTAGTCTAGTTAAAGGTAAATCGGGTAATTAAGGGTAAATATATGATTATAAAATTACCCTAACACCTAACAAAACCCTATTGGATGACTAAAATTCAACCCATATCACCTAATGGTCGGATTAGATTCATTTAATGTAATTTTTTCCGTGAAAATAATTTAATTATTATTAAAACCAAAGAAAGTGACAACATGTCACTTTCATAAATCTTATAAGTATAATAATTTTAATTTAGTGATAAACTTAATGAAACATCGAACATGAATAGTATCTAGAACAATAATACAAGTATATAAATCATATTAATTTATTTATAATTTTTAGGGATTAAATAAGTATCATTAATTACGACACAATAGTGATATTGAAATTATTTTATTAATTAAAATACCAAATAAATGGTTTTAAAAATATTAAAATAAATATTATAAAAACTATTTAATATGCCTCACTAATTTTTGAGATAAATATGACATTTTATGAATCTATTAAATCTTTTAGTTTGAACATATCTTCTGTATATAGTTTATTTAAATTTGAATAAATGAATAGTGTCAAAATTGAAACTATTGTTATTTTATAAAAATAACATATTATAATTTTTTTAAAAAATCACAAAATTATTTAAAAATTGTAATTTAAAATTTATATAGTCAAAAATTTAATAAAGCGCCAAATTATGGAAAATTAACAACACATATGTAATTATATATAATAATTTAAAATTTAGAATTTTATTACCACAAATAAAATTAAATTGATAAATAAGGATAAATCAAGTTGATAATATTTAAAATAAATTCATAACATGTCTAAATTTTATTATTTGATGATATTAAAACCCTATATCATCTAATCTTCGGATATGATTCATTTTTGGTGTTTTTATGTGGGGTTGGGATTTAATATAAACTAATATTTCTTATATTTCCAAAGGTTCCCCTCTCCTCCCTTATAAAAGGGAACCTACTCCCTCTCTTCCTCACACCACTTTGAGCATTCACGATTGGATAACCCCTTCCAAATTCTCTTCTCCACTTCCTTAGAAACATCCTAGAGGTCCTGGTCTTCTTCAAAGACCAATTTTAGTTCCCTAGGTGGAGATCTCAAAGAGGTGCTTCAAAGAAGAGGTAATGTCAGTTACCAATTCTTTCAAAATTATTTCTTCTTCCACTTCTTATTCATTAATTTTTACATTATGAAGTAATGAAATCAGTATCACTCCTATTCTGATATGTTATTATAAGTATGAAACAACCCTATTTCACCATCTATCCATCCTACGGAAAAAGAAATCACCGCGCGTGCGTACGTACGGAATACCATCTCCACACCGTGGTGAAATCTGGTTTTCCACCAACACCTTACATGGATGGGTATAATGGTGTAAATAATAACTATATATGATAATATTAAAGTGATATTGATTTTGAAATAGTATACATACACTCCAATACAATTCCACAATCATGGGAACGATATCATCACTCGGGCGTACATACAGAATACCGTCTCCACGATGTGATGTGACTCGTTCTACATGATATTCATTGTATAATGATTAAATAAATGAATTTAATGAATAAATATGATATATAATACACTAATAACATTCTGGAAATGATGTGTCTATAACCTAAAAGGAGGAATAAAAATTTATTCGACAAAACACACATACGAACATAAAGCAATAAACACCCGAATAACAAGTAGAAATGAACAATTACTAATAAGAAGCTAAGAATATTATCATATATGATATCATAAAAATAAGAATGATTCTGGAATAAGTCAATGACATTATTTAAATCATTATAAAAGATTTTCAGACACTTACAAAGAAAATCAGACCTAAGGTAAGGGAAAATCTAACAATCTCATTTTTATCCGAGATTGTTTATACTTCAGAATCTACTGGGGAATATTTATCATCCACATCCATGTTTCCTAAATATGTAATATTATTTCCATCCACCTAAAATGGTTTAAATCCAATTTTACCCTTCGGTGATTTTTTAGTAAAATATATGAAAGGATTCTTTTGTTATTTTTTGTACGAGGTACTTTCTGACTTTTCCGTACAAAGTACTGGAATAATGTTTTTTAAACTTATATGGAATGAATGGGTTCTTTTGAACATTATTTTCATGAAGCTTCCTTTACAAGTATTCATGTTTTTTTAATAAAATTCTTTTAGTTCAAAATTATATGACATTTTAAGAATGGAAAATGTTTTTGAATTAGAAAGGATAGTTTCCTCAAGAATGGAGTTCAAGTGTTTTATCAAAATTATTTTCCATATAAGATAATATATGGTTCTATTTATATCCCTATTATTACATTGATTTTATTATGTTATGATGGAATTATTTTTACGATATCCTTGTATGGATTATGTTATGATGGCATGATGTTTATGAATCTCATTTTTATTACATGGTTTATGCAATGATGTATGATTTATGATTTTGTGGCACACATAAGAATGGTATAATTATGAGATGGGTTGGACCTATATCTCCCTCCATTGAATTGGGTAAAAATTTATATCTCATGAGATAGACATGGATGGAACGACTGGTTAAACTGGTTCAATGAAACATGACTGAAACGAGGAGTAAACTTGGTTTAGAAATGGACTTTGTCCGCTAAGATTGTATTGGAAATGAGTCTTGACTAATAAGAAACGATTCTCTATGATTGTGTGTGTATGCCACAAAGCTTCATGCTTTATGTTATGATTATTGGGATTACATTTCACTTCTATGATTTATCCCAGGTTATGATCTCTTTTGCAGGATATGATTTTCAAAATGTTATGTTCTTATGAATATGATATGTTTGATTTTTCTTTTGTTTACCCTTACTGAGCATTTGAGCTCACCCTTTTGTATGTTTTCTTTTCCCCAGGTCAGGAAGAAGGATATGAAGTAGGATAGGCCAAAAAGGAACTATAGATATGATGAAATAAATGGGAGACAACGTAGATTATTTATGAACCAGTTGTTTATGTTTCCCAGTTTCTAAAGACACTATACCTATACGGTCCTTCCATGGTTTTTTTATATGTTGTAATAAGTGTGATTTCAATTTTGAAGCAATAAAAATGTATGTATAGTATGGGTCGTTATAAAATTCATAAGTATCATATTTATACTTGAATTATAATTTTAAAACCATCAATTAAATATGGTTATAAAAAATGAATTAACTTTACAATCTTGGAGACAGTATATAGTACATATGTATGAGTAACATTTGCGTTTTTAAATGATCACTATGGAATGAAGGAAAATAATTTTTTATATTTACCTAATGATAATAATATATTGAATAAAATATTATTTATTAATATATATTTTATTTTTAATTCTTGTGATGCAAAAGGAATCACATCACTTCGAGAAGGCGTAGTCCTGGAGCCCACGAATGAAGTTATTACTTTATTTATGTGTGGCATGGTAATTAAGATAATGATATATTATAATAAAATAAATGTAAATATTTCATTGATATCATAATAATATCTTATATAACATAAATTTTTATTATATATTTATTTATTATAGTCTATAATATTTTCTTATAGGAAATAGAATACACCATTCATGGAGGTGATAGGATGTATATTAACAAGAACATAGTTTCCATTTTCTAATAGAATTGAAACAAAGAAAAGTAAATAATATATATTTCTATTTTAATTATATATTAATTTTAATTTTAATATATATAAAATATTTTAATTGAATAAATACTTAATGTATTCCATGTAAAGTGTGATCGAATCTCATCTCTTTGAGATTATAGTAGTCCACATGTCCACAGACAATGTTATTATATTCCCATAAAAAAGAATGAATGATCATATGTGGTATATAAAAAGTAAATAACAATAATTACATTTTAAATAAAATATATATCCCATATAGACTATAATTACATAATTATTCATATTCTTGAATAGTGTTAATGAAATAACAAAAATCATCGGTCCACGAGGCAGTAGTCCTCCATACATACAAATAATGAATGTGTATCACATTTTATGGAAGTGTGTGTGAGTGTAGGTCTTAACATTATAATAAAATTATCTCAAAATATTTTTTATACTTATTTGGTTATATAAGGATGATATAAGATTAATTTAGGGGAGGTAAAATAGAAAAACAAGAGTTCTTGTTGAAGAATGTCACCTCTTATTTGGTAACTCCTTTTTGTTTATACCAAAAATCATTCTTGGATTGATTTCACACCTATATGATTATTATAAAATTAGTGGATGGATGCTGTGATTTTATTTTGGTAGGGTTTGGATGTGAAAATGGCATCAAATTTTTGAAGAAGTGGGAGGAGGTGAGATCTCTTTATAGTGAGGGAAAATGACTCACTTTGAATTTTTTAAAATAATTGTGTTCTCCACACATTTTTACATGCCAATAGGAATCCATAACTCAAAAAATGGGATCCAATAAGTGTAAAAATCTAAATAAGAATATATAATGGGGTTTTGAAAAATTTAGAGTCATTCTGACTTGTTATGTTATATGTTTATTCACTAAGTATATTCATTTTTATCTTTATCACTAAAAATTATTTTTAACAGCTTTCAATAATCACATTTATAAATAATTGAGTTTGAAATTTTATAAATTATATATTATTATGATTAAAAATATGCAATCCATTTATTAAAATTAAAATCAAATAATTTGAAGAAATTAATTTAAAACTAATTTTATTGACGTGATAGAAAGATGATTTTTAATTTTAAAATTTAGAAAATTCTACAATGTTTTTATCTCTAAAATCATTCTAAAAATGATTAAAATGACCTAAATTTTACTAAATGATATAAAATTGGCCTTATAAAACTTATAACCAACTATATATAAAATTTATCACACTAAATTATTTATATGAAAAAATATTTTTAAATTAAAATTTTCTATTTTTCAATATTCATAAAAATATGAATGTTCTCAAAAAAATGGCAAACAATCAACATATAATATTATTGGAATTCCTCATTAAATAATTATTTATATTTATTCATATAAAATAAATTAATGTTTCAAAATTATGTTTTAAAATAGTTGTTCTGCTAAAAGGCTGTGAAACCGAATTTGAAAAAATAAATCTTTTTAGGCATAAAATTGGGTTTATTCACATTGAGGATCTTTTCAGGTTTAGAGTTTTAGGGAATTAGGAAATAACTATTACATGTCAAAATATTACAAGGTAGAAATATCCACATAGTTCCTTTTTTCATAAAATAAATACTCTTGAAAAACAAATTTATGTCTAGTTCCATGTTTTAGAAATCATGACTTTTCCTTGATCCCATCCTTGACCTTATTCATCTTTAAGTCCTGTGAAAACATTTTAAAACATGGGATGAGCATAAAAAAGCTCAGTAAGGGATACACAAAGAAGGAAGACATTTTTTAATGAATACATAAAAAAAATGAAATCATTTACTTACCATATGAATTTATAAGATTTATGAAAGACACAAAGAAATCATAAATCATAAAGGTAACTTGTGGCATCCATAACATACTTACATTGTAGATATCACAGCTACTTTGGGAGTTACTTTGGAATACCCAACACAGTATATTCCCTAAAATATCTGAGGAGAAACATTCATGTTTACATCTGTCACGTTACCCAATGCATTGGAGATCTATCTCGGGCTCACCCGCCCTAGGTTTATTACGGAACCACCCGTATACGTAAATAATGACCAAGAACCATAAGATGATCATAACACATAACATAAGAATAAAAGAAAGATAAAATTTCCACATTTCAATAATAAAATATCATTTCAAGATATTGAAATAATAAATCAATTCTCAAAATCATTTTCAATACCATATACGTAAAAATATTATATGGTATTTATTTTTCGTTTTAAAAACAGTACGGCTTGTTGAGGAAGCCAAAGATCAAATAATAATCATGGCGGTGGAAAAGTCGTTGTCACCTCTTACGTTAAAAAAACAATGCATTTTGTCGTTTAGTAAAACGCTTCGTATAAAAATATTCCCTTTGAATAAAATGAAAAGTCAAATGGGTTTATACACTGTATAAAATAAAGTCGTGTATAAAACTAAAAATGCCTCAATGAAAGGAGATTGAGACGAAGTCCCTTACCTCGTGGCCGACTTGACCCGTTCATTCTTTAATATCATGAATAATAAACTAAAGTTAATTTATACTTTATTAAGAACCTTTTTCAAGTTTATTATCCCATTTATATCACTTATTACCATGTTATAAACATTATTCAATCATTTAAGTTAATAACGTTTATTTTGTCGATATTTGGTACTTGAGTAAAAAAATGAACACCTTATATTTACAAGTTTTCCATGTGGTAAAAGGTTTATTATATCCATCATGATATTCATGAAATGGATATAATTTATATCATATATATCCAGTATATACTTGTTTTTATAATAGTACATAACATTTAGAGGTAAGAAATGAAATGCACCATTCATGGAGACGGTAAGTCGTACGTACGCATGAACGCTACTTTCGTTTCTATTTATTATTTAAATGGAAATAAAACATAATGATACATAGGTATATTATAATTCCAGTATAATATCATATATAATATCTTTAACTCCATCCTTTATACATCCCACATAAGGCATTAACGAATCACATCACTTTGAGGGGGTGGTAGTCTGCACTTCATCAAATGAGATTATCGTATTTACCCACTATGGAAACCATAAAGGCTTGATATAATTGGGAATTACAGAAGAATAAGGAAATAATAAACATAATATATATTATATATAAATACATTTCCATCATAATGGCCACCATGAGAGGCGGTAATATGTAATTGAACAATCATCATTTCCTGAGGCGTTAGTTTTCCATCCACAGAAACATTATGTTTTTCACCCATTAGATGGATGTGTGTGTAAGTGTAGTTCGAATCCTTCTCATAAAAATATCCTAGTATATTTAGGATACTGGAGTTGTTAAGAAATAATGTAATAAAAAATATTTTATGGGTCATAGAAATGAAATAAAAGAAAACATTTTAGGAGAAATTTTTACCTTTAATTTGGGTAACTCTCTTTGGTTTGTACCAAAGGACTTATAGAAGTGCCTTCTGCATAAGTTAATGCCTCTAATAGGAGTATAGAGATGTAGGGTGCTTAATTGGTAAGAGTTTGGATGACCCAAATGTCTTGAGAGGTGTGAGGAATTGGTTAGAAGTTGTCTCCTTTTATAAGGGGGAGGAGGGGCTCTTTAGGAAAGTATGAAAGTAATATTTTATAATATAATGATATAAGGATTATAATGGTAAAAAAATCATTATAGTCGACGATAAGATGAGTCATGGTCGAAATAAAATCATCCAATCAGAATTGGACATGTTTTGGATAATATTTTAAGCATTATAATCTTATTTATTTAAATAATTTATTAATGAGGTAAACACTACATCATCATTATGTCATAAATAATTTAATTTATTCTTTGTCTAAAAATTATAAATTGTTTTATCATGTATTAAATATTTTTGGATTTTCAATGAATATTTATAGTCGAAAATAGGACTTATATAACACCATATAAAAATTAATTACTAAAATATTTTTGTTAATGTTAATTTTGTCTTTACATTAAACTAATTAATCTAAATTGTCATTATCACTCCCAAGTGGATCAAAGTGGTCCCAAAATCGCCCCAATGATGCCCATGGACGTTAATGACTCAAAAAATAAGTTTTGGACAAGTGTTAAGGTAATTTTGAATTATTATAATATTTGTTTACCTTTAATTACCTTATTTACCTTTAACCGCGGTAAATAAAAGTCAAAAGTTACTATTCACCAAAAATTATTTTCATCTTAATGAACCACATATTACTTCTTGATAACAACCATGTATGTCGGATTTTCAAAATTCAATGCACAGAAGTGGAAAAATTTCATTTAAATGAAAAAGTCATTTTTTTAACTACCACTAAGTGGTTTCACTATTTATCAAAAATTGATGTTTTTCCGAAAAATACCAACAATTAAGCCTAAGAATTATTTGATATTCTGAATTCAAAATTGATATCTATTTTTCCAAATTCAAAACATAGAAATGGAATTAATTAATTTAAAAATTAATTCCCATTGTTAAAACAAATAGCATGTTTTTAAGAAACAATAACTATCAAAAGATTGATACTTGTTTATGTCAAATTTCAAAGTTAAATTAATTATAATGACCAAAATTGGATTAAATAGTAAAAATATATTTCAATTTCACTTTAAAAAAAATTAAGAAGATAATCTAAAAATATAAATAAATTAGATTAAAAGGCACTTTTGAATTAAAATACAATATTTTTCACTATTCATTAAAAAAATGAACTTTATCGTAAAAATAGCAAAAAAATACCCAAAGTAAAATTTGATGTCCCCATTCTAAAGAAGTATTTTATTTGGTCAATTAGAATGAACTAAAGTGACCAAAACTATATTTAAAGAGGGGTTTCCATTAAAAGGCGATAAATCGGCTTTTTAATGTAAATAATGCTTAAAATTAGATTCAATCACATTTTAAGCCTATAACATTTATTGGATAAATGTAAATACATTTAATAAACATGTATAATCATATTGTAGTCAGTTTTGTTCATTCTCGCCAATACAATGGCTAGGATTTTACTACCATTTAAAATAATAATATTATATTAATAGTGTGCAACCTAAGATTTCAAAGAAACCCGTTGTTGTGTATCGGGTACGCTATAGAACATAACAAACATTTTAAAGTAAAATTAATATTTAATTCACAAATATTAATAAATATGAAATATGAATTATTATTTATTTACCTGGGATGTTACAATATAGTTATAATATTGGTCTTTCAAGTCTTATATGATATTGAAGGAGCTCTATATAGTGTGAAACATAAGCCAACATAGTGTTCTGTTTATAACAAGATAAAAAAAAATTAAATTTTCTATAAAATGAAAATATCATAATGTATTGGGGTATTAAATTCTACTCACTTTAAAAAAAATTGACCTCACAATTCAAAATTGATCTGATTAATTAATGGTTTAATACATGGAAATGCTATTGTGAACAAACCCACATCCTAAAAGAGTAAATAAAATATCTAATTAAAAAGAGAGAATTATAAGTACAAAGGTCACATGGAATAACATATAAAAATGTTTCTATGTAGTAGAACATTTTTTATAATTAAAAATATGTATTTAGAGGAAAATAAAAACTAATTATAGGGAGTGATTGAGGTCATTTTTCACAATGTAGTGAATGATTAATGGAATGTTGAGGGCCTCAAAACCATAAATATGGGATGATCTAAAGGATAATTTATTTCATAATATATGAATGAAATAGGATAATTTTTTATTCAATATCAATTTCCTAAATATTGGTATTCCTTTTATTGTCTAATAATATAATAAATTATAATTACTTGTTATGTTTTTTTTCATAAACACAATCTTATATTTTGGTCGTTCCATGAAACATTTATACTATATCTACTAAATAAAGTTTCATTATCGGTTAAGTAATAATTTTACCTCTAAAAACTTTTCCAAAGATAAAATTAAATGATTTTATAAATGTTTTACTTTTAAAAAATATTAGATCCAAAACTTTAGAAGGAAGGTCACTGAATTTCCAAAATGAACATATCAGTAGTCTTAAACCAATATTAATCAACTCTCTAATCATAACATACAAAGAATTTGACCAACTTCATCATTTGTTCTCTTGAAATATGGTAACAAAATTAATTACCCTAATACCATATAGAAATCATGCATTATCACTTCTTCTTTATGATAAATATAGGTTATTGCATATATTTAATAAATCCAAAATGGTTTACACTACATCAATGATAAAAAATGGATTTTATAATAGATTGTTAATTGGTTCCAATGTGTTTAGTAATATCCAATTTACTTTGTCCATATCAATCATTTATTAATCCAACTATCATTATCTCAACATTAGGAACATATTTTGGATTCTCACTCCTGAACCATGTGTTTTCCATGAAGTTCAACTTATCAACAAGTTAATGTTTTTGGGTATTGATACAATTAAATATACTATTTAAAATCCTTACTGAAAAACTAATGCAGTACAATCCTTATTTATATGATGATTAATATAACCAATACATCTTAAAAATACACAAATGGAAAAATTCGTTATCCAATTAAAGACTTATCAATAATCCATCTTCATATGTGGTAGTATATGAATTTTGATATTATCTATTACCTCTTTTAGGGTATATTCCATTGATTTTTAACTCAATGATTTTTGTACTGTATTATCTCCATGAATTGGATGCACTGTAATTTGGAAGACTTTTTATTAAACATGAAATCACAATTACGTTGGCCTTTATTTATAAACTTTTAGAAAACTCTCATTCCATTTAATGAAATTACTATGTTTTTTCTTTCCCAAATTATCACATGTTGGAGAATTTTTCTTTTTATTATTTATTTTAACCACGATTTTAATAGTTTTCTCATGTTTTCAAGCTTCATTCCATATCCTTGATACATAGATAATTAATTTTTTGTCATATTATCACATGATATTATGTCCTCATAATATGAGTGTCATTGGTGGATTAGTTCCCTTAAAATGATTATATTAAGACCATAAATGATATGAAAATTCTTACTCTTTGGATCACATGAATTAGTTTGGTTCCCATTCCTTCTTCCTTTTTCCATTTTTAAATGAATATGTACACTAAATTATTTCTTATCATTATTTAAAATAATATATAATCTCAAAAATAGTATAATAATTATTATTATTTGAAAAAAATATGCATAGATAAACTCCAAATGATAAACATGGTTTGTTAGGGTTATACACTTATAAAAATCTCAATCTCTAGTATAGGGTTACGTTTCAAAGACTATGATTTCCTAAATATAGTTTCCATGTTTTTTACTAAGGTTTCGTTGATACTAACTATAATGCCTCAACCCTAGAAGATCGTTGTCACTTCCATACCTAATTACATTAGCATTATTACATTGAAATAAATACTGAACTTGCAATTAGTTTAGCAAATTTGAAAAACTATATTACCAATATCGATCAAATTTTATATTGGTAATTGAAAAAAATAATTCGTAAAAAAATAAAATACTAAGCATCTGTGGAACTCATTCCAAGAAATAATCTCCATACCCTAAGAAAAAGAAACTAAATAATGGTGATCTAAACTTATCATTAAGGATAATGTATATATGATGATATTATGAATTAATAATTAATTTTAAATATTAAAATAATAATTTATTCTAAAATAATACTATCTAAATAATCACATGAAAATAAAAAAGTGACACAAACATTCTAACAAGTCAAAAAATTACATGGAATTCAAATAATTATGGAATGCATAATGTTTGAAATAGTCACTCTAAATATCTATCCTAAAGATACATTCATTTATGATCTATCCATAATTATATTTACATATTTTCGTAGAAATAAATTCAATTTTTGTCAAGATATATCCCCTTAACAATTTAAAACTGCATTGAAACAAACACAATGGGTATGTTTCCAACCAATTTTGTCCCATAAAAAAATGTGATGCATTAATTATATTTCATTAATTTGACCCTAACAAAAATATTTTATTTCCAAAAATACTCTTATATTATAAATTTAAATCAAAAACAATGTTCCTTATCAAATATCCCTATTGAGTAAAGGATACATATTTATCAATACTTCCACAATAAATTATATAATTTTTAATGTTAACACATTGTGTAATAATGTTATATGGTTTATGATATAAAAAAACACATCATAATAAAAAATAAATATTAAAAAAATAATTCATAATGATAAAAAATGTTAAAAGAATGTGATTTGTTTCAAGGGAATGTTAACAATAAAAAAAGAATATGTGATTTCAAAGATAACTTTTAACACATGAGAATTATCAAATAAAACCCCTCAAATGAGATATTCCACTGTGAAACATATAATACCATTAAATATTATATAATCATAAAATTAAATAAAATGTGGGAATCATATACACCACGTATAAAAATATGTGGTGAAAATGGTGTTTACCTCACAAATGAATAAGTGAGGCTAGAATCCCTTACCCTGAGGCCGACATGTCACATGTGTCTTTATAATCATGTATAATTAATACATATTAATTATTTACTTGTTGAATATCACTTTTAAATTTTATTGTTACTTTAATTTCATATATTAACTTGTTATATACAATTACATAATCAATTGATTTTGAGTCAGATGTCTTGACCGTATTCAGTTTAAATATAAAAAACGACTTTGGTAGGTAGTCTCCCTTAAAAGGGATCATTATTTAAAAATATATAGAATAATAATAAAAACATAATTATCATATTTATACATCAATAATACTTTTAAATCTAATAATGGATGTTGTTTATGAAAAATGAATTAATGTATGATCATGGAAATGGAAGGTCATACGTACATTTGAGAAACATATCCATTTTTCAAATATCATTATCAAAGAAAGGATGGTAAAATTTATCATTGAAACATGATAGTTATATATTTAATTCCTTTTTATTTTATTAAATATACATTTATTTATAATTATTATTCTTCAAATGGAATCACATAGCTTCGAGGAAGTGTAATCAACATGTCCACGAGTGACATTATCACATTTTCAGTGTGTGAAGGGTTAATAAAGAAAAAGATATATTATATTAAAAGAAAAGAAATTATTTCATCAATATAGTAATTATTTTATTTATATAATATATATTATATATATATTTATCAATATAAATCCATACTATTTAGTTATATGAAATAGAATACACCGTTCTTGAAGAGGGTAGGGCGTACGTACACATAAACGATGTTTCTATTTTCTTATCATATTCAATGAAATAAAATAAAATGATATATATGTATATTATAATATAATTAACATATTAAATTCATATTTATCATATATGTTAATTAAACCAATCCTTAATAAATTCCATGTAACTTGTGACTGAATGAGGTCGTTTTAAGGAGGTGGTAGTCAACACATCCACAGATGATGTTATCGTATTCCCATGAAATGGAAAGAATGAAGGTATGTGTTATATAAAAATTAAAGAAGAATAAATAAATTATAACTATAATATTTATCAAATATAAACTATAATTCCATTATTATTCACAACCATGAAAGGTTGTAATGGAATAACGAATGACATTGGTTTGTGAGGCAGCAGTCCATAGTACACATGAATGATGATTGTGTATCCCATTAGATGTAATTGTGTGTGAGTTATGGTTGATCCATTTTCATAAAAAAAGTCTTTTTATATTTATTATACTTATATTATTATATAATCATGACATAAAATCAATTTTAGGGGTGGTGAATGAAATAAAACAAAACTGATCATTGAAGAATGCTACCTCTTATTAGAGTAAATCCTTTTGGTTTATAACAAATTCCAATATTAATATGATTTTTCACAATATAGGGGATTCTATGTTAATTTTATGTAATTTGTGAGTTTATTTGGTCCAGTTTTGTATAAGAAAAATGGATTCATAGGTGTGAATAATTTGTCGGGGGTGAGTGCCCTATTATAGTGAGAGAAAAGGACTCACTAGGGATTCTAAAAAAGTGTTTGATCTATATGTTTTTAACTACCTTGTTTAATTAATAAAAAATATCAATACATGAAGTTTTAATGTACAAATATGGTGACAAAATGAGTTTTGTACATGTTTTGAGTCATTCATAGACCTTATATTCTACGTTTCTTCATTAAGTAAACTCATTTTTACCTTAATCAATATAATTAATTTTAACATCATTCACTAATCACAATGGTAATGAAATTAATTTTTCAATTTTATATAGTATATATTATTTTTATTCCAACTAATAAATAAATTTTTCTAAATTCAAATAATAGAAGTCACAGATGTTAATTTAAAATTAATCTCATAGACATGATAAAAATTAAGTTTCAAAGTAAAACTATTCAAAATCTATGAAGATTTTATATCTAAAATAAATATTAAAACAATTTCAATGAAAAAAGTGGATTAAATAATATAAAATTTATCAAATTATTATTTAAAACTAATAAAAAATATAACTTAAACTAAAAAATAATTTAGATAAAAAATTGGTTTTCTATTAAATTTTAGTATTTTACAGTATTCATCAAAATATAAATGTTATCATAATATAACTAACCTTAACCCTAATATAATTTTGAAATTTAAATTTAAAATTGTATATTATTTTCTTGTCGATATTTTATTATAGTTTCAAAATGTTTTTCCAAAATCGTTGCGCCAATAAAAGGCATCATACAACCTTTGAAAAAATAAATTTTTTGTGTAAAATTATGTTTATTCTTAACTTATGCATATCAAATATGTTGGATGAATATTAAAAATATTTTATTAAATTTAAAATATAAAAATAAATATATAATAATTTCTATGGATATTATAAAAACCTCTAGGATTGGTCTTTCATGTTTTATATACTATCGAATGAACTCGGTATTGTGTTTAATGCAAGCAAACATAGTGTTGTGAATAAAGAGAGATAGCTTCAAAATTAAAATTATAAAAAAAGAATATATTTGAATATCTCGTGGTGTTACACAAAATATATTGTGATTACCAAGGATGAAACTAACTCCACAAATTTTAACTCCCTTAACCATCAATCCACTCCTTGGTCGATTGTTTACAAAATTCACATTTGAAAAAGATACATAGAAAATTGGATAGATCATATTTACACATGGGAAGAATAGAATAAGGATATCAATGTTTTTATAATCTCAAATAATTTAGGATTTCCCATTCACATAAATCACTGTCATAGGATACCAACCCCCATGTGTTCTGATATGGTAAGTATAGATTCCATTAAGAAAAATTATATTAGAACCCCTAGATCCACTATTTTCCTTGGAATTTTAATTAAATATTAAATAAATAACTTATGATTATAACATTTATCATTTTTAATAAAATTTTTCCAAGGAAAAGAAAACACCTAATGGACTAACAAAAATATATTATTTCCTTGTCATAGCCCACTACCAAAGGAGGTTTGATGAAAAAGTTTATTCATTATTTAATTTTTTTAACCAATATAACTTGTAAAGAGGTAAAATTTTCAATGAAAAAGGACTATGAAGATAGGGTTAAGGATGATCCTATATTGACTATTCGAACTAGTAATGAATGAATTTCTATTTATAGTGATGTATCAATGAGGGGTGTCAGATGTTTTTTTAAATATAGTGTGGTGGATTAAATATATTGATAGTTGAGACTCTATGATATTAATTAACCCACACATGATTTATAGTTGGCAGTAGTTATATTTTCAATAATTATAAAACAACATAATCAATATGGTTATAAATTTGAAATATACACTAACCATAAGAGTGTGATATATATCATTAATTAGAATGGTCATAATATGATATAATATTGATTGTTTAAACTAATCAAGGTTGTGATTTTTTAATTAATTAGCATCTAAAAAAAGACATGGTAATAGATGAATTTAGTGTAACAGACCATAGTATATATTCTTTCTTCTGGGTGGAGAATAATCTAGTTTTAAAGTATTTTTTAATTATCCACATGACTATTTAATGAATGAAAATAATAATTAATATACCATGTAACAAACCAAGCTTATGTATTGGAAACTATTAATATAGATAAACATTATGGAAATACCCAATAAAATAAAATTTAGGACTTCATAATTGATAAATTACCAGTGTTTTACATTGGTGTTAATGAAGTGTTATGTTTTGGAAAGATTTTTTGTATTACATCTATAAAAGTGGTGAAAATATATCTATCAAATTGGGATTATATATCTATCATCTATATATATCCTAGTAGCACAAATATGTGAATGTGTGTCTAATGTTTTTTATAGTGGAAAAATTCATACTAGAAATTTATGATTACATTGCATGAAGTTAAGTATGTGATACAGTTAATTCATTCATATTGTTTTAGTGTCTTTCTTAATTATAATTGAATCTAAATATATATAATTTAGTAATATAATTATGTGATAACAAAATTTTGAGTTTATGTATAGTTTTTGTACCCATGATTGAAATTATATGAAATAGTAGTTGATTCACATCATTGTATGATTAATTATAGATAGCCAGAATCCCATGACCCAGATATAATCTTATTTCATTTTTTGTAACAACACATGGTTCATATAAAACCAATGATATATATAAGGGTAAATAGTAATCCCAAATGTCTTTTTAAAGGTGGTTCCAAGTCCGTAGATGAGTCATTTGAGAATCTAAAGGGTGTTTATATCGTGACTCTCCCTTTATGTTGCTACCCAAATATCATAAAAAAATATATTTATCCCACAATCAATAATACTTACGATGGATTTTTTTCCAATGGAATTCCTATCACATGGAAATGGAAATTAATGAAGGATTCATCAATGACATGTGACTGTAGAGGAGAGGTGTCATCACGGGTCCATATTGGGAATAGAGGAGTGGAACACCAGTGTAAGGATGGATGGTGAGCCGCTAACAAAGGGGGTGACTATGGGTTTAAATCAAATTGTGTGAGATATATTATAATATATAAGGGATAGACATTAAAATATGTTTTTTAATGTGTGATAGAATATCTTTCTAATCAGATCATGAAAAAATGAACCACGCTATGATTTGATTAAAAATATATATAAAGTTACCTGTTATTATACACAATTCAACTATAACAACCCAAGCCTTTAAAAAATATCATTAAATTATTATAATAACAATTAAAAATCAAATTACAATCCATGGATTGTAGTTCCCAGTGACTTGAAAGACTAGTTATATAAAACTAAAAACATGGGACTATGTAAAAATTTTCATCATTAATCCTCATAAAGATACCCTAACATACATTGTGCTCAACCATCTATATAGGATAACCTATGTATAAACTGAACAAAGGGATGAGCTAAAATACTAGTATTGCAATAAATATAAGAATAAATCTATAACAGATGGGTTAAAAGGCATGACATAATGATATAAAAAGACATGGTACATGATTAAATATAAGGAATAATAACATATAAAACATGGGATCATATATTCTAAAAATCATGGTAATGTTGAAGAAACATAAAATATGAATTTATAATGACTGAAGGATAATTTCAAATAGAGGAGTATGAGTAAAGGCTAAACACCAAGACCATTGCACATGGATCACGAGTCAAGGATAAACACCAAGTTAGTTGCACATAATTTCTCATGATACTAAACAATACCCAATGAATTGGAGGGATATATGGGTTCAACCATCATAAAATTTTCATGATTAATTTTTCCACATAAATAAATATACATATCGAATCAAGAATAAACATATGGGTTACCCTTGATAAGAATTTGAGTATCAAAATTTTTGTCAAGAGACATAACATAACAGAATATCAAAATGGAATACATGAATGGAAAATTTTAAATCCTACATGGAAATTCATAAGGTAAAATAGTCATATATCATGATAATATATGTCATTATAAATTGATAACATGAAAAATGAGTATTTACAAAATTATATATAAAACATTTTTCTGCGGTTTAAGGAAAATATTAAATATAAATTTAATAAGAAATGAAATAATGTTTTATATAAAACTAGAAGTTAACCATTAAGTATTTAAAAATAAAATGAGTTATTTTATAAAATAACGATTGCTTAAAAACATATTAAAGAGTGCACTTGTGAATCGAAAAGAATTCAAGAAGTTCCATTAAATTGGCCTTACTTATCGAGAATAATTGAGTATGGAACATTTTAAAACGTGTATATCCCCGAAAAAGAAGGAAATATATCGATACATGTGTTGGGAAAATATATAAATCATTTATATTATTTTCATAAAAATAAAATCTAATTTTATTTTGGTAAAAATAGAGAAACAATAACATTAAGGAATAATGGATATTCGGGTAGAATGCTTTACAATTAGTCTAAAGGTGTTATTCAATTGAACATAATGTCCGGGATAATAAAATTAGATTCCTTAATTAATATTTATAGAACCAATTATGAATATAATTTATTTATTATAATTGTATTATGTTTATTTATTTCCTTTTTGATGATTTATATGTTAAATGTTTTAGTTTTGGATTTCTCAGTTTCATATTTTTCATGATCGGTTCACTTGTATAAGAGTATGGAAGTTCATGTCAAATGGGAATGGTTTCCCCGAAGAGTAATTATATTATATTAAATAAAATATGTATGATAAAATGGTAAAATAATTCATTTGATTATATATTATGAGGAAGAATCATTATATAAAATTGTTGGATTAATTTGACAGTTTTTTCGATCAAAACAAACTGATTTGGTTTTATAAATTAATATAATGTATAGAAAATGATTCAGTTAGATTTTATAAGATATAATACATATATTTTAATATTGTTCAACAATAAAAATGGGTTTATGACTATCCTTGATGATGGCAATAGAAATTTAAAACCTATCATCCTTGAATGTGATAAATTAACAAATCTTAGTCGGTGTTTTCATTTTTTGTATAAAAGTAGGGGGAAGATAGGTGATGATGAATTATTACACTAGCATAAAAAATTATATTATATTTAATGTTCTGTAGTTACCTTAAAAGTAATATTAGGTGATATGAGGAGAGAAAAATAAAACATGTAATTGAAAAGAATATAAAAGAAATAAAAATATGAATTTGCATCTTGATTTTTTCCTCCATTAGAGGCTCATTAGTGTAGAGGTTTTGGTCGATTGATGTGACCAAGAGATCTTAGTCATGGGGGAGGGTCTTGGAAGAGTTTTTAGTAGATTTTTTATAAGTCACAAGACCTGAGTGGTGTGAGGAGAATAGATGTTGGGGTAGTATTTATAGTCGAGCGGAGGGGTTTTTTCTCGGTATTTAATTCATTAGCATATTATTATTCTGAAGACAAGAAATACAAGTTATTATTGAGACCATATAAATGAATTAATTTATGTTATTTATAACAAAATTTTATTACATTAAACATGACTTAATTAATATTTTATTAAACAAATAATGTATATTTACTGTAAATTACCATATTTTACTATTCATAAATTATTAAAGTATTCAGGAAAATCCCAAAAAATTTATCTTTACTATTTTTTGACATGTATAATCCAAAAATGAAAATTATTTTATGAAAAAATAATCACTAATTTGAGAAATTTAATTATTAATTAAAATCATAATTTACTTGGAAAATTCAAATTTTAAAATTTAAACCACTTTTAAAGAACATTGAAAAAATAATTATCATATAATAATAAATAATAAAAATATATTTTTATAGTTATATTTTAGGAAAATATATTCTCTTTTATTTTATTAAATTAATCATAAAATTTTATTTAGTTATTTATGTTTGACAAAAATAATACAAAATCATAATTAATCATTTTTAAAATATTTATTTATTTATAATATGGTATAATTATACCTTATTATCACTTATAGGATGGATAAATATTATTTTTACTTTCATTGGTGATGTTACTATTAAATTTTATGGTTTACGTTTTATAAGGGTCACATTACTATTCGAAAGTTCAAGTTACAGTTTCATCAGTATAGTTTCCTAAACTTCTATAAATTCCATTTATTTCATTAATTATTCAAATATAAAGTTTGTATTGTGTTCTATGTGTAATATTATGTGATTATACTCTAATAAACATATATAAGAATGGAATTCCATTGATAAAACATTGGGTCATTATATTATCCCCCCTTAGGAAATTTCTCTCTTGAAATTTTATTTTCCATTCTATACATAGAATAGGTTTCCATAATTTTCCTTCATTGCTTCCTCCTATTCCCATGTTGACTCTTCATACTAATGGTTCAGCCATAGTATATAGATTAGGTGAGTTGACTTGTTAGGTATAAATTTACCTCTACAATCCAAGATCTCCACTGGCTTCTCCTTATAAGAAAACCATTCCCTAACTATACCACCTATAAAGATAGTACATTGTGATGATCCAATATGTACTTCATTAATAGGGATACGTGGAATAAATCTTGTACTTTATACATGGTAGTGTATGTCGTAGTTGATAGGCCACAACTCTGACACGATCAAGAATCATGAACGGTCTAATGTACCTGAAACATAGCTTTTCTTTCTTCCCAAATCTCGTGAACTTCTTCCATGAATATATGTGGAGGAATACCATGTATCCAACTTTTAACACACAGTATCATAGGTGATTGTCAACATAACTCTTTTTTAGACTTTTGGCTTCCTTGATGTGTTGCTGAATAGGTTTAATATCTTCCAAAATTTTAATGACCATTTCATGTCCTAGAAGATTATGCTCACCTATTTCATCCCAGTATACTGATGTTCCACACTGTTTTTCATAAAGGGAATCATATAGTGCCATTTCGATGCTAGATAGGAAACAATAGTTCCATGATAACTCATCTAGAGGAATATGTAGGTCCATTCATCCATGTATGTCCATAGAATACACTTTCCAATGTTTTAATAGTTCATTCTGATTGGCCATCAGTGTGATGATGATTGGTTGTACTGATGTTTTTTTATGTTCATTGATTTTGTAGTATAATTTTTCAAAACACCGAGGTGAATCTAGGATCTCTATCTGATAAAATTTATAGTGGTACTCCATGAATCCTTTCCATATCATTGATATATAACCAATCAAGTTGAACTAATGATAATTCCTCTCTAATTGTGATAAATTGATGTGTATTAGTAAGGCGATCCACAATGAGCCATATAGAATTGTTTCCTCTTGCTGTCCTTGGATGTCTAGTGAAAAATTAAATACTTATTTTTTCTATTTCCATGTGTGTATGTGTAATGGTTTCATCAACCCTTTATAATATTTTCTTTTATCCTTACGTGCTAACATACCAAGAACCTTTATGTATATTCAATGATCTCCTTCTTCATATTTTCTGACTAATAGATCTCTCAAACATCTCGATGCATCTTTGTTCTCCCTAGGTTAATAGACATGTCTGAGCTATGTTCATCAATCAGATTTCATCCTTTAACTATAGATCAAATTGTACAGATAATCATGACCCAAACCTTGTGACTCCATCTATATCAATATTTAACTCAGTGGATTTATCATTTCTAATATCCTTCACCCTTTATTTAATTTCCACATCATTTATTTATGTATCTTTTATTTTCTCCATGAGTAATGGTTGGGAAATCTCTTGAGAAATGATTAAATTTTTTCATCCATTAATGATTCACATGTTAATCCTCTAAAAATCTAAGATGATTTTATCCTTTTCAATTCTCATAATTGATAATTTTATATGATATTTTCTACTTAGATCATCTCCCAACTAATTTGCTTTAACAAGATTGCAGTGCATCTATAAGTCGTAATATTTGATGAGATCCAACCATCTTCCCTAGAGCATATTAAGATACTTCTGTTTGAATATATATTTGAGACTCTTTTGATCAATATAGGTCTCACAATTCTCCCCATATTGATATTTCCCCCATATTTTCAATCAAGTGCCAACTCAAGATCATGTGTGGGATGGTTTTGCACATGGATTTTCAACTTCCAAGTTCCATAGTATATAACTTTATCATTATTCATTAGTACATATTTTAAGACATTTTTTAAGCATCATTGTATAGAAAAAAGTGATCTTCACATGATAGAAGTGTGATTACTAGTGCAGTGATAACAATCTTTTTTAGTTACTTAAATATTTCCTCACATTCTTGAGTCCAGAAAAACTTCACTCCCTTTGGATTCATCTTGTTCATTGGATTTAAAAATCATGAAATGTTCATTACAAATTGTTGGTAAAACCCATCTTGAACAAGGAAGATACAGATCTCTGTTATATATCTTGTTTTGGGCTTTACTTTATTTTCTTTTGTCCTAGAAGGGTCTAGGATATCCACTTCCTAGTGATAAAATGCCCCATTAATGAATCTTCTTCCATCCAGAACTCACATTTATTATAATTTTCTTATATTTTATCACTTTGAAACATCTTTAGCACAATATTCAAATGTTCCTCATGTTCCTCCTGGATCTTTGAGTATATAAGAATATCATTGATAACAACTACCAAAAATTTATCAAAGTAATCTCTAAAGACTATATTTATTAAATCCATGAAAATTTATTGATAATTAGTGACTCTGAAGGGAATCACTATGAACTCATAGTGTTCATACCCCATTCAATTGGAAGAAATGGGAATATCTTTTTTCCTCACCTTTAATAGGTGATATCTTGACTGAAGGTCCACCTTTGAAAATAACTGGCCCCACCTAGTTGATCAAACAATTCATCTATCTATGGTAGGGGATAATTATTATTTATCGTGACATTACTGAGATCTTAATAATCAATGAAGATGTTCATTGAACTATCCATCCTCTTAACTATGAGGACTTGTGCCCTCGATAGTGAAGCACTCGGGTTTATAAAATCCTTGTCTAGATTCCCTATAACTGTTTCATCAGTTCTTCCAGCTTAATAGTGGCCATTCTATAAGGTGTATTTGGTTCAGATAGAGATCTAGAAATAATTTCAACTTATAAATCCTCCTCTCGATCAATATGAATTACTAGAAATTCTATGGGGAATACATCAGTATAGTCCCATATAATGGACATGTATTCTAGCATGATTCTATCTTGTTTTACCAATAATTTGAGCTAGATATACTTTCTCATAAATAATATCCACACTTGGGGAAATGATTATCAAGGAGATTCATCCTCTTATTTAAACTTGTACAGTGTTCGAGGATACATTAGGATTCAAAGTGTAATCTCCCTTTACCAACAGTTGATGTTTCCTTTGAATAATGATATCCAATCCATGCCAAAGATAGCATCGAACATAACTAAATAATGTATTATGAGATTTTATGATAGGATAATTCCACAAAAATTATCTGGTGGGAATTTATATACATTATATTCAATAATTTTTCCATTTTCTATTCTCAAATATAACTCAAGATCTATATTTTTAGCTCGTGTTTGATTAGTTATACTAAAAGTTTGTGATATTAAAGAATACATAAACCTTAATCCATTACTAAATTCATTATTATCCAATAAATAACTATCATACATGTCACTACTTCTTTGTATGGTTTCACCTCAATAGTAGGGACATAAAAATATCTTATTTCAATGTACGTTTTTCTGATTTTCTCCGACAACCCTTGTCATTGGTCAAAGTTTTGCATAATTCCCATGTTCAGTTGATACATTGCAATACCGGATGAGCATTGATATGAAACTTATTTTTTCTACCATGTTAGAAGAATTCTTAATATCCCTTCAATAGTTCTTAGTTATATGTCCCATTCATTCACATTTGAAGAAATTCCTCGCTCCCTTTAAATATTTCCCTATATAATTATTCCTATATTTTTGACTTGTGGTATGTTTGGACTTTTTTCATTATGGGTTTTAATTAGTTAACCACCCATATTAGACTCCATTTTATGATTTTTTTTCACTAGGACCATGGGTCCACTAAGTGTCTATGTTATCCATTTCATCCTTAAGGGAACAACAAGAAATCTTCTCCTAACTATCAAAGTCTCGAATATCAAATGTCTTTCATATACATATCATTATTCTACTGAAGAAGTGATCCACATTGCGTTCAGGGTTCAGGACAATGACATAGGTGTATCTTGAAATCCTTATAAAGATTTCTTCATACTCCCAATATACTCATATTACTTATGGTTAAGCATGAATAAATCCATTTCCATCTTGATAAAGAGGTTCTAGAGGAAATATTTATTTAAAAAAATCATGAATTACCCCCAATCCATGGAATCAATTTCTTCCTTAGACATTGTATTTTTGATCAGTGCCCACCAATGATTAGTTTCCACATAAAATCAATAGACCACCAACACTAAATTCTCTCCATTGTATCATTAGAGGAAAGATAATATGTTTTCCATGGAGTTAATGATATATTCCTCAATTAGGGGATATAAATATCTACTAAAAATTGGAGGCCTTTTTTTATTGAAAGATTCAATAGCAACTTGATCATTCCTTAGAGGAATATTGTGTTTCACATGATTCAACTTATTATTCATCACTTTATCTAGTCTAGAAATTACTTTCATAATGTTTTAAGAACCCATTCCCCTCATATAAAGAATATAATTAGGTAAATCGTCACATTTCCTATCACATTGATTGTTTTCCTTAGTTCTTCAATTTACATCCTCTGTCTATGAAAAATAAATTATAATTTGTCGGCTTGAATACTATGATAATAATCATAAATAGAAAAATTTAATCATAAATGTATAAACTTTTAAAATAAATTTATATCCTAATGTGTGATTCCTTAGGATTCCATATGGGTTATCCATGATCTATTTCAAAAAATATATATCTTATGTGCTTTTTTTGTTACCATAAAAGTGGTTTATAATGAGATAGGAATATACCAAATCATATCCCCATGGAGTGTCAAAATGAGTGCATATTAAGGACTATGTTCATGTACCAGGTAACCCCGAGTAAGGCCCGAAAAACATTTTCAGAGTTTTTTCTCTTACGTACATCTATGATAGAACCAATACCACTTATTGTATCCAGACAGGGATGCATTTTTTTATTTAATAGTTACTCTATATTTTATATAATTCAGGGATGTTTTCATGGACCTAGTCTTATACCTAAGGTTATTTATAAAGTTCAATAGTCCAAATATCAAAGAATAACATGACCATGCTCTAATACCAACTATAGTGACATTTTCCTTTTTCACATGTCATTATATAATTTTAAGCCTAATTAAACTTCAAATTACAAGACATGGATCATACTGTCTGGTGTCTTGGAATACTAGGCACATAAAACTGAAAACATGGGAATAAATAAAAATTTTCATTATTTATTCTTCATAAAAACCTCTTAATATCCATTGTGCTAAAAAAATATTCATAATATAAGCTGGGGAAAATATTATCCCATTGATGAGAAAAAATTCATAGTAATGAAATAAACATAAGAATAATGAGTTAGCACACGGGTTAGAAGGCATGAAATAATGATATAAAAAGGAATCGTACATGATTAAATATAAGTAATCTTAACATATGAAACATTTGATCATATAAGAAGAGTATCATGGTAATGTGGGAAAAACATAAAACATTAATTTAGTATAATTAAAGGCTCATTGAACATAGATTAATAGGAGTAATGGCTAACCACCAAGACCATTTCACATGGAGTAGGAGTCAAGGATAACTAACAAGACTATTTCACATAATGTATTAGGAGAAAAAACAATACATAATGATTTGGAGATATATTTGGGCACACCCATCATTAAAAATTCATGAATATGTGTTCAGAATAAAGAATCAGATGTAAGTAATTGAGCATAAACATAAGGGTTAACCATAGTAAGAATTTGGGTATCATAATATTGTCAAAATATATAACAAAAGGGAATATCATAATGATTCACATGAAAGGAAGAATTTATGTCATACATGTACATTAACAAGGTAAAATAGGCATATATTATGATAATACTTGTCAAAATGAAGTGATAACATGTAGCAATAGTGTTTAAGAAATATTAGAATTAAAAAATTTAGTTTGGTTTAACCAAAATATTAAAGAGAATTTAATGAAAAATGGCACAATATTTTATATAAAACCAGAAGTGAACCAAGAATGTTTTTTATAATAAAATGATATATTATATAAAATTATGGTGGGTTTAAAAGATTAAAGCGTGCAATTTAAAACTGCTAAGAATTCAGGATGTTTCCTTAAATCAGGCATAATTATCAGGAATAATTCAGTATGGATCCTTTTAAAAACATGAATATCCCTAAAAAGAGGGATAAAAATATCTAAAAACATGATTTTGGAAGATATAAGAATAATTCAAAGGATTTTAATAAAAACAAAATATAATTTAATTTGGGTAAAAATACCAAAAGAATAACTTATATGAATAATGGAGGTTCGAGTAGATTCCATTACCATAAGACTGAAGGTGTTCACCACGTGATATTAATGTCTTGGATAATAAAACTAGAATAATTAATTATTATTTAATGAAACTATTATACATGTAATTTAATTATTATACCAATATGAAGATTATTTATGGAATTTTTGATGAGTAATAGTGTTCAATTTTATCATTCAAGACTGCATATTTTTATAGTTTACATGATTTGTTCGATTGAATAAGAGTATGGATATTCATATAAAATAGAAATGGTTTAAAATAAATGTAATTATATTATATTAATGAACATAAATAAAATAATTTTTTCATATAAATTTTTTTATTATATATGATGATGATGAATCCTTAGATAATCATTTATTGATAATCAACTGCATTAAGTTGGCAGTGTTTTATCACAAGGTCCTAATTTTTTTTATAAATTAATATAATTTATACAATATGATTCCAAAAAATTAAATAAAATATGTTACATATATTTTAATTTTTTTCAGCGAGAAATATGTTTCCTGGCCAGCCATAAAGACGATAGTAGAAATTTAAAACCGTTCATCCTAGAATGTGGTAATTTAACACACATCAGATAATGTTTTCAATTTTAGTATAAAAGGAGGGGGATGCAGATATGATGATGAATTATTACACTATCCCAACAAAATTAAATTATATGTAATGTAATGTAGTTTTCATAAGATTAGTTATGAGGGGATGTTAGGAGATAAAAATAAAAGAAATGAAATTGAGCTAAAAATAAATGAAAAGAAAAGAGGAATTTACTTCTTGATATTTTCCTCCTCGTGAGCCTCCTTAGAGAATAGGTTTTGGTCTTTTATGAGACCAAGAAATCCTTTACATGGGGAGGGTATTGGGACAATATTTTTGTATAATATGGACAAGTCTCATGTCTTAAGAGGTGTGAGGACAAGTGGTGGTGAGGTGTAGAATAAACAGTGGGGGAGATGGGTGTTTTCTAAATATTTAATTCATTGGATTATTATTTTCTCAAGAGAAGTAATAGTGCTGATTCATGAGACCAAATATATTAATTAGATAATATTATTTTCAACCTTAGGTTTTGAAACAATCCATGACGTAATTAATTGTTTATTTAATTTATAATGTATATTTAAAAGACATTACCATATTTTACTATCCACCAAAAAAATTAACTATTTCCAAAAAATCCCAAAAAATCACCTAAACTATTTTTTATGTGGATAATAGAAAAATCCGTTTTATGAAAATAATTATTTAAATATGAGAAATTTAATTTTTAATTATATTAAAAACATTCTTGAAAAATAAAAATGCTACAATTAAAACTCTTTTTCTAACATTTTGAAATATTATTTATCTTATTATCATAAATATTAAAATTTATTATTTAAGAATAATTTTTTTTGAAAATAAATTTTATTTTTATTCATTAAATAAATCACATAATTTTAATAAAACATTTATGTGTTTTAAAAATTACAAACAATTAATTAATAATTTTTAAAATAATTTTTTACTTATACTATGATATAATTATACCATAGAGTCACTTATAAGATGGATTAATTTTACTTATAATTTCATGTTTGAGGTTACTATTCAATTTTTTGGTTTAATATTCACAAGGCTCGCATTATGATTCCAAATTAAAAGTTACTCTTTCATTAGTTTATGTTTATAAACTTATAAGAATGCATTTTATTTAATTAATTAGTCATTTATAATGTTTTTATTGTGTTATATATGTAATATTATGTTATTATTATATAAGAAACAATTATAAGAATGGAATTCCATTGAAAAAACATTGTTTCATTACAACAACTATTTGGGTCTAACTATATATGTGACATTATATGGATTATTTCACTTATCATATAGTTGGGTTGATGCTATGTTCAAGGACTTCATGCATAATTTATCCAGACATTGTGGAACTACTTTCTGGGATTATGGACTACATGTCATTACCAAATTCAATAGATCATCAACAATGTAAATGATGTGAATTTCTTATCCAATGAAACATTTTTGAAAAATACCGAAAAATACATTCACCGGAACCATGTGTGGATCATCTTCCAATTAATTTGTAATTATTTTTTATTTCATGAAGAAATATCTCATTTATGAGTTATATCTTATTTGTAGGTTTCAATCATATGAGCATTGTTTGGTTTGATTTTAATTGTGCTGGTGACGAAATATAGAAAAGCACATCCATGTATAATCTATATATGATCCTTCTATCTCTAATAAACACCAATGAATCATTGGGTGTAAATATTTTAAATTTATAATCTTGGGTTGTTCATATTATTCGAATCATGTTCCTTCACTCATGAATTAATATCACCTATTTGTTTATATTGGGAGAGGAAGATATAAGATGACCAAATTGATAGTAATGTTCCAAACAATGGTAATCCTCTATGGAAAAGAGTTGTAAGTCTATTTATAAACCTATGGTTAATGTTTAACATTTATTTCATTCCATAAATTCCCTAAAAAATATAATAAACCCAAAACAAACCTTATGTATTGTAATAAAATAATACATTTTTTTAAATTAAGGGTGTGTTCTGACTCACAATATGAAAACTATTTATTTAATTATTAATATTTATCACCAGAAAAAATTTGGTCTCCTCATCCTACTAGATATATACACAATTCCAAAATAAAAATTTAAATGTAATTCACTTAATAAATAAATCATTGTTCTCTTAATACGATATGGAATAAAAATTTATTTAATATCCATATACCAAGTAAAATATTAATTACCACATGAATAAAAAGAGAATAATAATCATTATATATTCATATACTCAAATAATTGCCTTATGAATAAATATGTATTTTCTGTTAATATAATGAAATAATTACATATATAGTAAATAATTATTTATTATCATTATAATAATATAAAATAATCCAATATTATATAGATAAATAATTAAACATTTACCTTATGAATAGTTTTTTTAATAGTCACATTCAATTAATAAATTCTGAATAAATTTCATTTCTCAATCCTGTGAAGAATCTTTCTTCAAACTATTTATTATAAATAGTATTTAACTATGATCAGTAAAAATACTCTATGTTTGACCCTATAGTTATCTTCCCTAATGAAACTATGTTGGATTGCTTAAATTCCAATATAATTGTCTATAAATGTTTCAAGAAATTCATAGTGTATATGGATATGGAACAATGAGAAAAACTATATATGAAAGATAATATTTAATATAACCCCTTTTAATGATATCTCATCATGATATTTTCACACCTATGTTATCGAACAATATACATCATACATCATTCATTGAATATCAGAAATAAACATTATGATACACCATGAGCATTGAATTTAATTTGACAACTCTATTTAAATTTAAGGGTCAATATCTAAACATACATAAAGATGAAAGGGACAAATACTTTGTTAATTTACTCATTAATAATAAGTCATTGATGACACATCCAAATTCATCATGGTAATATCTTGTCACTTTTTATAACAATACATCAAATTGTTCGAGTCATGACTTTCATTAATAATAATCATAATGGATCACTAAACATTTTATCAAAAAGGATTTTTTAATGACTTATAAATGTGTGGACTTTCTATATGCGGGTTGGTTGTCCAAATCTCTTATCATAGAGAATTATTTGAAAACATCAATAGATAAAGGTTCATCTCCTTATGTGTACTCACTCCTGATGACCAACATTCTATGTTCCACATCATAGAATTTCATGCAATCTAAGAAAAATGATTAATGATATTTTCATATCATGTAATGGTTCTCATCATAACAAGGAACTATTATAAAAATTTGAATTTCATAAATATTCTATTACATTATCACATTAATGATATATATATTAATAATAAATATGTGATAAGGTATTTATTATTATTCAAATACAATAATTTATATGAAATATAAAGTACAATGTAGTTGGTTCTAGGGTACAAACTCCAAAAAAAAATCCATTTTCTCTAAAGACAACTTCCAACAACTAGTTATTTCTCATGTGTTGAACATGATACTACTATGTATGGATATATCTATTAGACCTACCATATATTTTTTGGATATGTATGGTTTAGAAAAGATAATATGTAGTACATCTTCTTATTATGACATCAATATAATGTGAAAATCCCTCAAGTACTGATATTTTTTAATATCCACCTATTGTTCCTTATTATAATATTGAATCAAGATTATGTCCATAGTCAATGATTATAAAAAATAATGATAAAACGCTTACTTTTGGTATGACCCATAAGTAAGACCAAGGTGTTTCTAAAACACATCTCATGATGCATCATAAGTCATAACATACTCATATATTGTAGATATTATAACCACTAGTGGATATAATGTTTTATTAAGGATTACCTTAGTCTTACTACAATACAAGATAAAATTAATCTAAATGATGAAAAGATCCCTTGATCACTTATAATCCCACTTTTATGGACACCAGGAACTCATCCAATTTGAATTTTTCATGTATTGTTGGATAGTTTTAGCATCAACATAATGCATTTGTCTTGGATCTATTTAATATTTAAATATTATGCATCATGAATTAGTAATATCATACGTTAAAATATATAATGGAATAATAGAAAAATTATTAAAAAATATTATTTTAGAATTATTTGAATATCAATAATATCTTCTTAAAAACATGCATTTTCTTGGTGGGATGGTTATTTGAAATCCACAATTCATTATTGAATTATTTCAACTAGTATTTTCCAACACTTCGGGAATATATGAACGATGATGAGATTTATAAAACAATTGGATCTATTTTTTTATCATATTACTAAGATTAGGGTTAATAATTTAATCCTTTCTTACATAGATTCATTCCATATTTTTAACAAACTACCAACACATAACATTATTTCATGTTTTATCAATATATTTATCTTGAAAACGTTTAGCACTCTCACTAAAAATTTAGTTTCACATATAACTCATTTATTTCCAATTTAATATTGAATTTTCATTATATATGATTTAATAATAAAGTAATTTTTTAAATCCTTTTATCTTATTTGAATTTAATAATATCACTGGTAAATTTTAGTAATTCTAAATAAATATATACTATAAAGTATCTTTTTTGTCACTCTGAATCGATATCATCGACTAGGGTTCTTTAAAATGTGGATTCCTTGAAAATAAATAACCAAATATAATGGTTTTAGAATTATAAAATGAGATGTATAATTAATAATTATTTTAGTTATGATTATTGGTGTACGTTTTTTGATATAAAATAAAACCTTCAATAATAAATCCTGCTTTATAAGTAACAAATTGTACCTCCAATGCCAAATTTCTTTTGAATACTCACAAATAGTATCTACTCACAAAAAAATTTGAAATACGATGTCCCTAAATTATGATACAAGAAATACATTAAATTAATTGATATATAAATTTTAACCTACATGTTTTAATATATTAGTTCTTTATAGGGATATTTATTTTGAGTGAATAATATATATATATATCCAATAATAGTGAATATAAAAATCCTATTATTTATGAATTATTATGAAGTATGTTTTTATATAACTACTCATCCAAATAAGGCTAGAGTACTCTAGCATTATTATGCCAATTTATGTTCATAGAGATTCTTAAACCATATAATTTAAGTCTTCTCTAACTATAATTAATGTAATAGGATTATTTTATGTATACATACCAAGTATAGAATAGTTTTTAATATCCACAATGTCTATAGGACTATTAACTCAGATAAACTAAGATTCTCGATGTAATTTGTAACTAAAAATAGATTTTAACAAACGATTTTCAATAAAAACTTCAGGATGTGAACAAATAAATTATTATCATATACTAATTTAAATGATATTGTTTTGTCAATATATTTGGAATATATTTATCTATTTCACTACTATTTTATGGATTATATCCATTATATGAGATTCATTATTGTAATTCCTTTTACTACCATCAATATATTAATGTAAAAAATTTATTATTTTTTTCTTAAAACCATTACTCCATATTTATAATCAATGATTTATTGAATATGATTTTCTCTAGAAAAAAATCCCATATTTTTCTCTATATTTAACAATTTCACTGATTTAAATCACTATGAATTTCAAAATATAATAGATAATCTCATGAATTGTATAAGTTTAATTGTATTTTTATAATAGTTTCCTGGATAGTCTTGTAAAAACCATAAATTATTTGTGGAATACCATTATTTCTAAAGACTTTTTTTATCTAATAATGATAATTAGTTGTGCTTGTAATCCCAGTATGATCGCACAATAGAGACTAAAATAATTTTAACGATATAAACTAGTTAACTACTATCAGTTTATCATGATAAATAATTATCATTCCAACACTAGGTAATTGAACCTGATATACTATTCACAATTTATTGTTGGTGGGATATTTAAGAGTCAAGATTTATTGAACTATTTTTATTGTATAAAATTACCATAAAATATATATTTAAAATATAAATAATAAATCATTGACTCTAAAATAGAAATTAATTTAAATTTCATTGAATTACTCAATAATAAACAATAGTTTTACTAGAACCATTTCACAGTGAGATCTAGAATTTGTATGATTCTCCTTATATATTTGTAAATCACTATTATTCAGTTACATAGAGAATGAACCTTGTAATATTTATATATATAATTTTTCCAATATTCATATACATACATATATATATATATATATATATATATTTATTTATGATATGTATCTATGAAAAATTATAGGTAATGACAATTGTACTTCAAGTAAAATCCTCTACTTATTTCTTATTCAATAGAAATTTATAATCCCTTGAAGTTTATTTCTTCATGATAAGCATATATCTTTTTATAAATTGATATAAATTTTTATTTGTGTCTATTTTAACAATTTCCTAGTGACACAACTGATTCTGAAATGTCTATGTGTGATGAACCATCCGGACTTGACCCTAAACTGGTCACTTGGGATGCACCTCAACGAGTACCAAAAGGTTTTCCCAATCCTCTTGGGATGGGGACAAGTAGTGAGTGCATCAAAAGAGTATACAAGGGAATATTTTTTTACTAAATATAAACAATAAGGAAAATAATGGAAATAATGGACAACCCGGTACACATTTATATTCAAATTGAACCGATATTATTTATACAAATAAACTAAAAGTAAAACTGAATGATACAACTAAATCGACCAGACCTAATTACCAAATAACTCCATGTGACCATTCTGTCCACTCTCCAACACAATTATCCCATTTATCTCAAAGAAACTAAATGCATTTATAAATCTGCACAAGGGATAAAAACAGAAGACCATTATAAGTGTGTGTATTTAAAATAATTAAGTTAGAATAATATTATATTCCCAATTCAATTACGTTAAAATAAAATAAACATCAATTTCAGGTTTAAAATAAAATATATGAATTTACGTTTTCTAAAAAAAAGTTACATGCTAAGGAAGTTATTAGACAAATTCTTGTATGTTTTGTACTCAAGAATGCTATAAAAAAATTTCAATGATACGCAGCTTCATCTTTAAAATTTTTTTAAAGAGAAATGATTAAAATAATGAAAAATTTTAAATAAAAAACACATCGCATGGTATTTTCCATCCAAATAAATCACATTCTGATGGTTAATATGATATATCCAATGTGCACGAGTCATGGAAAAACCCCTAGTAACCCGTTTGTTGTGAGACCCATGTACCTCGTATCTCAATGTAAAAGTACCCATAACAATATCTGTTCTCATATAGAAGATACTAGTAGGGAACATACCTATAAACTTGTGGTCCAAATCATCACAATTAATTTTTTTTATTGATTTAAATGTCAAAATTTCTATGTGAAATAAGGACAACACCACTCTAGATCACTAGCAAACTAGTACATATCCACCCACCTAGGTATTATGGTTTCCCTCTTTATTCTCAATAAAGTTCCACATGTTATCAATACACAATGACCATGAAAATACCATTCCAAATTAATACACTCATAGAACATCCCACAAACATGTTTCACATTTCTTTCACGGATCAATAAACCAGAGAGGATTTTCTAGAAGCAATTTCATGAATTATAATGAGGCTTTTCCCATTAAATCTATTAATAAATGCACTTTTTAGACCAAAAATCCTCTAATATAATATAAAACCGGATTTTTCATCCCATACACCATTTAGTAAAACAGTTCCATGATTCATAAAATGGCCAAAAATGATACAATATAAAATAAAGATGAAAATAATCTTGATAAGAAAAATACTGAAAAGACCTTTATACATTATTTGCAAAACAACATTTATCAAAAGGAAAAAAAACTCAAAAATTAATAAATAGGTGTAATAAAACCATTGGTAGTAAAAAAAATTACATAAACCCCATAAAAATTCTGGTTACACATTCAAAGCCCACCTATTTTTGTAAAGATGCCAAACATGCGTTCTTTTGGAAACACATGCGCAAGCACCTTAAATACCATACATGTTTCAATATAAATCCCAAAACTAGATTGTAAACCATATAAGGATCCCTAAAAAATTATTCACATACATAAAATATATTTCATAAGACAAACCAATCATTTTATAACACCTTGAACCCACATGATCCAAACAGTCACATTCCCAAAATTGAGGCAGGAATATTTTAATAAAACAATCTATATTTAACATTAAAAAGTGTATAAAGAAACATTTTCAGGACATATAATTATTAAATTAGTTAAAATATGTCATAAAAATGAAAAAAGATATTCAAAAATTAGTGGAACATTTATTTAAACACGCGTTGTGCACATTTATATGAAACAACTCCATTTTACACAAAACAAGGCATTTATAACCACTTTTTCACACCAAATAATTAATTAAATGGTTTTAAATACATAATAAGCATGTATAAACGTGATTAAAATTTTAAAAATATGAAACATAAATAATAAAGGCATGTTCTTGGAAGAACCTACCTCAAAACATAGGTAGAATTGAAACGCACACCCGAAACCACCTTTTGAAGCTTTATAAACGCTATAGCTATCAATACAAGCAAAAAACGTGAAAAGCAACATAAAAACATGTTATAACATAACCCTAGGTCATTCATTACTAGGTAAGAATATAGAGAAAAAATATAATTGAAGGAGGATGATGAAGGATGAGAGAGGAGAAGAAACTCACCTTGAAAACTAGAGAACTCTTTGTCTTTTCTTATATACACACCGTTAGAAGAGAGGGAATGTATAGGAACTCATAGGAGAGGCTATTTAGGTCAGGATAAACCTATAAAATATTATTTGGGGGAAAATAGTAAAAATTTGTCTGATTTAAAAATATACAAATTACCTCTTAAAATATGGACGATTTGAGAAACCTTCAAGACATTCACCCTAACCCCAAGGAATATGATCTCTAAAGAGGTACAATGTAATATGGGGTGTTCCTAGAGTTGTTGGGCACTATTAGGAAGTTGAATGACAAAAAACTAATTAAAAAATTATGATATAAAGAAACTTTTTTTTAAACTAGAAATGGGATCACAGGCTACCCCAATACCTGAATAAATATCCCAAAGATACCATGATTATGAGTTCAAAATGGATCTAAATGGATATGGTGGTTTTCATAGGTCTAGGTAGTCCATGTGGAAATTTGAATGACTGAAATTCTTTGATAAATGAATGATTAATAAAATGAAAGGATTTTGTTTTTAAATATGGAAATGTGGTCACGGTTTGGCCCAAATATTGAAGTAACCTCCATTTTCTCCAAAACAACACCCAAACATGTTTTGGTAAAAAAATTGTAGGATGATTATAAATATAAATAACCTCAAATATCAACATTAAATTCTCTTAAAATGCATGAAATGGATCAGGATTTTAGTGAAACAAATCAAAACCAAGACATGAAAAACCTAGGTCTGACACCATTGCCTTCTCGACCATTTCCTTTTCTTCATTAATAGGGGATGAAGAAATGGGTTCCATCAAACAAATATCCTCCTGTTAAATAAGTGACAAAAGATTAAACTGTTATTTATAATGATTCTTTTTATTTTGTCTTGGTTAAAAAAATAACCTTGGAAATGAGGATGATAATTTCATATTGATGTATAATTTCTTATCCAAATGTGATCATTATAATTCTAAACTATCAATTTACTCCATCAATTAGATGAAAAGATTGATTTTTAGTTGGACATATTCTATATTACACTCATTATGTGTACTGACTATATCATGTATATAAAGTCTCCACTTTTCTCATTAAATGTAAAGAAGATGAGGCCTCATGCTATAAGGATTCATGTCCTTATGTTTCATTATAAGGTCTTTAAACATAACTAATGTAATGGTCCAATAAAACTAACAAGAATTCTCCATGGATATCTTATTGAAATACATCCCACCATCATATTCTCTATAAGGAATAATATACGGAATATGGACTCTAATATATAATGATAATTAAATAATGATAATTTCATGTAAAAAATATGAGAATCATCATGATATTTGGGCCTACGAGTACATTTCCTAAAATAAAGAATGATCATAGTCTTTTCATGGTTTCACAATAAATTTTTATAATGATTGAAGTAGATATATTTTTACATTATTGATTATTAAAAAGTTTAATGTGAAATAATTTTAATTTCATTCAGTCTATCATTATTTTATAATGTTTTAATGACCCTCACCATTAAACACAAAATTTAACATCATGTATTCATTTTAGTTCAATGTATCCATATACCCCTTCTTATAATCCAAATGATGGTCATGAAGACCATAAGAAGGAATTTATGGTTGCAGCCATGCCAACAGTGTTCTTATAGTTCTTTATTTGGTTGTGTAAAACAGTAGGAGTTTAAAAAATAGATATTTTAAAATAATTTAATTTCATTAAGGGCTTTGTTAAACATAACTCTATGTATAAAAGAAATAAAATACACTCTTAAGATATTATTATTTAATGTGACTATTTTAACCTAATCATTAATTTAGTGGGTAAGAATATGATTAAAAAATTTATGATATATGTTTATAAATATTCCATAAAATATATTTTTATTGATAAATGTTTGGTATATAACAATTAAACTTTTATTAATGTAATTTTATTATTAAAAATAAGTTTTCTCCAATAATGGGTTTCTTGAGAGTAAATATTTTAATGATTATTTAAATATTTTAGATAATTTATTTGAAGAAAATAATTTTATCTTTTAATGAAACATGAAAAAATTATATTATCATGAATTTTGAATAATTGTTTAAAAATATTTATTTTTTAATAAATATTGGAAAATAATGATTTTTTTTAAAACTATATTTTATTTTGATGTATTTAAAATGTAGTATTTCATTTTGGTTAGTGTGAAAATTTAATAAGTTCATTTTGATTTATGATAATTCAAATATATTTTTTTAAATTCATTTTAAACATGAATTTAGTATAAAATCATTTCTTTCTTAAAATGGTAAATTTTCATTAAAACCTTTTTATAGCATTTTTCGTGTTTAACTGTTAATTAAATTTGGCTAAATTAGTGTTTTGAATTTTAAAAAAAGGTATTTTTTTAAATTAGGTGGCCTAGATTTATTAAATATAACCCTTTTATTTTTTTTATAACATTAATAGGTACATTAGTATTTTTTCACGGTAATGGGTAAACTGTGTAATAAATGTGTATAAATAAAATGATTAGGACCATTAAATGACCCAAAAAAATTACCTCAATATTTTTGGATTAGATTATATCAACCATAATCAACCAAGGCTCTAATGTATGACATTTGTGTCATGTTGATGATATTATGATTTTATAGTTTTTTATTTAAAGAAATGTCAAACTTATCACCCTCTTGTTTTTTTAACTAAAATATTATTAACACAGAGTTATATAAAGGGTATGTGAAAGTATAAAAATTATTTTTAAATCTAAATGATTTATATTCATCATGTTAATTTTTCTAAAAACATTAAGGATTAAATGATTTCCTTAATTTATTACACAATTCAAACATAGTAATTGTTCAATTAATTGATAAATTAAATAAGTTATATTAAATATTTAAGTTTTCCTAATTTGAGATATTTTTATGATCTATAACATTTATATATTAAAATGATATTTTAGTGAGGTTTGATAATAGTTTGTTATAATTTCTATTTTTCATGATGTCATTGAAGGCAATGTAATTTATAGTTCGAAAATTATCAAAATGATATTTTATAAAAATAATAGTTGATAAATTATTACAAAACATAACAAATTTAAATATAGAAAATCGTTAAATTATATGGTCTAAAATTTCATCCCTATAATTTTATAGTTTAATTTAAAGAATTTATATCTATAATTTTCTAATTATAAAATAATTGTTTGTAAAATTCCAAAAGTGACAATCACCTCAATTATAAATGGGTCCCTCCTCCCTAGCTTATTTATAACACATGGAGAATTATATATCAAACATACCCAACCAAATTATCTTATCCACTTCCTTATATTAAATCTAGTGGTACTTTTCTTATCAAAAGACCAACCGTGGAGCCCTTAAGAGTAGATCTATGTGAGTCAACTCAGTGATGATGTAACACCCTGACCTATCAATTTCCTTTTATACTCCTATTTAACTCTTAAAAATATATTATATTTTTCTAATATAATTACTCAGTATCTCCATTAGGATTAAATGTTTTTTTATTCTGAAAATATCACTACACACCCTCTTTCCCAATCAAACAATAATTGAATGTACCATTCGTTCATACCTACAGCTTACCGTATCCATGTAACGATACAATTAATTTTCCATAGAAATATTTCATGGATGGTTTATATGATAGGATTAATTTATATATATTATATTTATTAACTAATTATGCTTATGTGGGAAAAACATAATATACACCTTAATTAGAAAATAATTGGAAAATGATAATGATGCACAATCGTACGTGTTGACTACCACCTCTAGAAATGATGTGGTTAATTTTTCAATTTTTTTTCTTTTAATTTAAGGAGGATTGATATTATTAATATATATAAAATAAATGATATAATTAATATTATTGAAATTTGATTTATTATTTTCCATTATTTCATTCCATCCTTCAAAATGTGGATAAAAAATTCATGTGTACATACTATCTAACACCTATATGAATAGTGTAATTCATTTTATACCTATATCATTATGGAATAATTTAAATATATATATATATATATATATATAATGTAGATATATGACATAATAAGAGAGTAAATTATTTTGTAATATATGTATAAGAAATTTAAATTTATTATAAAATAGGATAAAGAACTATCAAAAGATGTCTGATCTAAGGTATGTAATTTGGAATCTTAGATTTCTTATTTTCAAAAAAAAATTATATTCAACACTTATTGCTTTTGGGAGGTGTATATACTAAAATTTAATGACTTTTATGATATATCTTATGAAATTTATTTTGATTTAAATAACTATTTATTTTTATTAACATAATGGGGTTATGATTCAAAAGAAACATTTGAGGTAATGGTTTATTTCAAAATCTCAATATTAATTTGAATTGATTATATTTAAATCCATGATGTGAATTAAATTTTTTACAATTATATTTTTTATGAAATTTTTTCAGAATGGTTTATATTATTATCGTATAATTTTTAAAAGTCATTTTTCCCATATTTTAATTTATACAAGATAGTTGAATTGAATTTTTTTTGTTTTTCAAATTTAGGTACTGTGTATTTTTTCCAAAACATATAGTGATGGATTTTTTTTTACTAATATTGAATTTATATAATTCCATATGTCATTATGATTTAAGGTTTTTAAGCATCCGTTCCACATTTACAAGATTATTTTTATGGAAAATGTATTCTTTATAAGTGTACAACTTTTGAAAAGTGAAGTGATTTTAAAAATGATATATTTTTTCTTCGAAAGTAATTCCATGTGATATTTGAAAGTAAATTTCCATATTGGATGACTTAATTTAATGAAACATAATCTTTACTGAACATATTGTCCAATGATACTAACTTTATTCTATTCTAGAATGTTACTGATTATAATACAATGATGTTGATGATGCTTGTTTCCTTTTAAATGGTTATTAATTTTGTGAAATTTTTATGCCTTACATTTCATTTTCAATGTTATTAATTTATAAATGTTTTATGATATAGTTTCACACATATGTATAATTGTATTATGTAATAGGTTGTAATAATATCACCCTCCAATGAATTGGGTAATAAATGATATCAAATGAGATAAAACTTATTTTAACAGGGAGTAAATAATGTTTATTAAGTGACACTATCAATTATTATAGTCTTGGAAGTGTACATTAATTACTACGATGGTTTGGGGAGTGAACTAATTCCATAATGATAGTCTTGGGTGTGAACCTTGACTACTATCATTTTTAGGAGTGTGAAACCATTCCACTATGATAGTTTTCCCATAGAATCTTGAATAATATGATGTTTTAGGGAGTGAATCCATTCCAAAAAGGTATTATTAGGAGATAACCTTGAACAAAATGACAATTTGGGGAGTGAACCCATTCCACTATGATAATATTTGAAAAGACCCTTTCTTACTAAGAAAACGATTTTCTATGGTTATGTGTATGCAAAAAATAAATATCATATCTAAATGTTATTTATTAATAGATCATGATCATTTATTAATCATGTCTTATGAACATCCTATATTTATTACATTACACAATATTATGATCCTTTTTATGTAGGGTATAATTTTGAAATGTTATAATAATGGTATTATTCTCTTATGCTTATGTAATAATTGATATATCTTTTTTTTACCCATTCTAGGAATCAATTATCTACCTTTAATTATGTTTCCCTCCCCCAGATAATGAATAATTGTTTTTTGTTTGGAATTGCTATGACGGGTGATAAATGGGATGGAATTTTGGAAGATGATATAGATTTTTTATGATCCAATTATTTATTTTTTTATGATATTTAAGAGTTTTTTCTAATTCCAAAAAACTATAAACCTAAACTTTCTTTCATTATGAAACTATACTAATATTTACTTTTATTTTTGTAAGGTTTGGATGCTTAAAATTTGGTCTTGTTTATGTGTATCAATGACCAAAATTTAAAGATTTTGTTTTTTTTATCGAATCTAAGAGTGGAAGTCTTAGGATATTATAGTAGGTATTATATGTGAGTTTAGATAATATTATTTATTTTAATTTTTTCTTTTCTTAATATAATTATTTCTTAATATAATCATGCGTTTAATAGTTTAATGTTTATCATATGTTCATAGTTACCGACACACCTTTTCATGTTTTAAGTTGGTACTAGCTTAAATGATTAATAGTATTTGGAAATAATATTATGGAAATTTTGATATTGCATCATTAATAAGTATACCATTCAGTATGGATATGGAGATAGATAAGGTGATTTTTGGCCATTTTTATATAATATTGGATGATGTTGATTTAATCACCTCCTTGGTTTAACAAGATTTTCTTTCTACTAACCGAGATTATATAATTCATAGAATCACTGATCAAAAAATTCCAGTTTTTTCAATGAGTGTTGTATTGTTGGGAACACAACCTAAAATTGTATGAAGTGTTATTTTTTATCTTTATTTCACATAAGGGTACATGAACTCTCTTAATGTAGGAATAAAGAGTATACTGGGGCATTCTAGGAATTGGTCACTCAAAATGAGAACTAGGATGTGAATTTAGTTACCCTTGAAACTTCTCATAATCATTAAAATTATGACCAGATAACTATAAATTCATGGGAGTCATATTCTTGAGATGAATATATTCCAGAGACTGTGAGAAAAAAAATACTAACCCTCCTCATTTCCTACTATGGTTGCAAGACCTCTCTCTTCCCTCCAGATAAATGTTTATCCAATATCTAGGGATGGAATAGTAGAAGAAAAAGAATGTTTTAATTTTGGAATCTAATTCTAAGATGCCATAATTTGATAATCGGTGATGATATTTAAGAAGTTTAATCATATGATAGTCATGTGGAAAGATAAATATGTACATAGGCTCTAGTGGATGATATTATTTGGTAGGAGAAATTTGTTGTTTCTTCTAACTGTCGAAAATGGAATTCCAGGATTGAGACCTAAAATTTAGAGAAACTCAACTCCAAGAGTACCTAAACCTCATCCATCCTAGATCATTTTGATGATCTTTATTATACTACTCCTACTATGAGTGATTTGGTGGGTAACAATTCTCTCCCAAAAAATAGAATATAGGTTCCCTCTAATGCGGGTAAGATAATAAATCTATCTCTCATGAATGGTGGAACTACATGTGATGTAGTTGTTCAACATATAGGGTGTGTGTAGTCTAGAAAACATTAATTGTCAATAGTCTGATGGATTGTATCTAGAAACAACATGTATTTTAGATGTTTCTATAGGTTTAATTCAATCTAAATATATTGACTCTCAATAGTCTAATGGGTTATCTTCAAGATAATCTTTGAGAGTGGAAAGGAATTATTTTTCTCTATCACCATATATTTCCTCTTTTGAAAGGGATCAGTCAATTACTAGGCAGGTACCATGATTTCAGCATGTTTGATTGAATTAATCCTCACATTCAACTACATTGACTTTAAAGGATAACTCTATAGAAGGAGATGGAAGTAGTTCTATGGTTTTATCCAAGATGTATTTTGGATTGGATCATAGCCTATAGATTTTATATTTAGATAAGGATACCAATTTTCTTGATAAAAAAAAAGTACTACCAATGTTATTGATGGTCAATCACAACATGGGAAAATTAAATCAACTTTTATGGTCAGCACTCATAATCCATTTCAATTACATACATCTAGAAGTATTTATGTTGAAGAGAAAGTCACTCAATGTATAGAAACAAAATAAATGAAGGGAGATTCTGAATATAAAGACCTATTAGATAATGGTGAGAGCATATGCGTACATGTGAAATCATGGGGAAGGAGGTGGAATCCACACATTTGATCTAGATCTGTTTCCCACCATATAATGTGTTCTCACTCTCGAGTATCTTGAGTTTTTTATATGTAATTTATTGTATTGAATATGACTTCATGTTAATTATGTTCCTCCTCCGGGGATTATTCTTTAATTAATAAAGGATAAATTATGAAAAATTCATTAAAAATAAATTTTTAGTAATAAAACTATTTGGCTTATTTTTGGGTTTATTGAAAATAGTATTGGTATAATGTTTCCTTTAATTGTGGTTGAAATTTGTTTTTTCATGTGGATAACCTTTTGGGTTTATATGATCTTGGGTTTCGAGGTTATTATTTTTTGTTACATATTTTGATGAAAATTAAAAGGTATGGTATAAACATTGAGGTTAAAAAATTTCAATGATGTTGAATATATTAATATTAATATTTTTGTTTTCAACACGTCTTATAATTATTAAATTAATTATTTTAATATAGTTATAGAAAAAAGGAAAACCCGCAGGATGGGTGATAGTCCATTGTATCTGGAAAGGCGGTGAGGTTTGAACCCACAACTAAAGGGAAAAAAGGGTTCATCACTTACCACTGTACAACATTATTTCCTTTTCAACATGACATTTTTTAAATATTTAAGCTATCTGATTGATAAAAGTTGTGTTCATTATGGAAGATATTTTTTATCGAAAAAATAACCATGATATTGGAAATCAATTCATTATTATGTGATTAATGTCATATCAGAATACGTTCATATTTTGGGAACCATATATTATTATGGTAAATAAAATATTATATAATTAAAATTTATTAATAAATATTGAATTTTATATTGAAGACATTTATGATTTTATTATATATTTACGGTGGTCTAGGTTATTTAAGGAAATGTGTAACATATCTTTGAGATTATATAATGATTTCATATATATTTTGGGATATAAAAAATAAATTTATCAAGGAAGTTAATGTGATCAAATACTTAAAATAGGTGGTCTTCAATATTAAACAACATGATATTTAGGATTTTTAGGGATTTGTTTTAAGAAAATAGACTACTTTGATAATTGGGTATTGTTGTTGTGTATTTGAGATTAAATTTTTATTTTTATTTTTATGGAATTTTCATTTTAGGAATTTTCATACCTTATGTTGATGATTATTTCTATAGTTAATAAATAAATATAGGAAAAATTGTTTTTTATCCTTTTGAGGATTATGTGATCTGTTAGAATTTTATCGGAGATCTTTAGGAATGTAATAATCATCTTTAATGTTCATCATTTTGAGCATAAAATGATATTTTATAGAAATTGACTAAATTATGAAGTTATACTTTTCAATTATTTATATTTCATTATGTTCATTGTCAAAATTTTAATTTATTTCTTTGCATCTTGGAAAATGATTGAAAGAAAAAAAAACATTATCCTATAACCTTCAATTTCGATTAATTTATGGATTTTCCCACATATTTGGTTTATGATTTTTGGAATTTTAACATTCTCAATATCATTTACTTTCTTGGGATCAATAATATATAGTTATTACCCTTTTAAATGTCCATATCATAAAATCCCACAAATTTTCCATCATTTACAAACCTAGTTTGTGTAATACAATATGACCTTTGTACTTCTCTCTCTATTTCCAAGAGAATATTTTTCAACCCCTTTTTTTACAATATGGGTTTCCATAATGATCTTTTCGAATGAAAAATCATTAATTTATGAGAAAAAATTAAAATTTTGAGGAGTAATATTATTAAAGGTGGGAGAATTTAACATCCATAAATATTATAAGATACTTCTCTTTGAATTAATGTATTTCATTGATTTCTTGTGTTATACACAACACCGAGTTTAAACATACCATGATACCAAATTAATGAATTTTTATATAATGTGATTCGTAAAACCTATTTGTTGATTTTTTTGGTTATTAATGTGATTAAATTATTTATGAGCTTTAAAAATATACTACTTAATATAACTTCATTGATAAAATTTTATTATGTAATCATTCATTTCTAAATAAACGGATTTTATTCTATAAAAAATATGTATTACATAATAATGGTATTCTTTTGGTTAAATATTATAAGAAACATTATAATTTTATAGAAAATTTATATGAAAAGATTTTTTTAATTTTGAAATTCATCATGAAATAATTATCTTAAGATTAATTTTTTAGAATATTTTGAAAATATTTATTTTTCAATGAATAATAAAAAAATAGTGTTTTTTTTAAAAACTAAATTTTAATTTTAATTTTTTAAAATTATAAAATTATATATTTGTTATAATTAAAATATAATAAGATCCTATTAATTGAAAATAATTAAATAATTTTTCTTTTCAATTGTGTTGAATACTTGAATTTAGTATAAAAATATTTTATATTTTAAAAGTGTGATTTTCTTAAAAATTGTTTTTCACAAAATTTTAACTATGTGTTTATAATTATAATTATACAAACTATATATTTTAAATTTTGAATAAAATGGATAACATATTTTTCATTTGGATTTTACAAATTTAGTGAATATATCTCTTTTATTTATTGATAATATGAATAGTAAGTAAAGTAATTTTTGTTTTCATGGTAAATGGTAAATCTGGTAATTAAAGGATATAAATAAATGTTTAATAACCACTAAATGACCCAAATACTTGAATTAGTATAATGTAATAAGTGTATATCAAATATAATATTAAAGTGGTTTAATATATATCATTTTTTCCACTTGAATGATTTTATGAATTTTATAATATTTTATATAAATAAAAGTCAAACATGCCACCCTCTAATTTTTAATAACAAAAACATTTTTATTTTATATATATATAGAGGACATGTTTGACTATAAATATTACTTTTTATGATAAAGTATTTATATTCATCTTGTAAATTCATTTTTAATATTTAGGGAAGATACAATAAACTTAAATTCTTACACAAAGCTGAGATATTAATTATTCAATTAATGTATAAGTCAAATAAATTATTTTAAAAATATTATAATTATTATAATTTAAGATCATTTATGTGGTCCAGGAATTTTGTAGATGTTATTGAAATTTTACCAAAGTAATAAAATATTTTTTCTGAATTTAATATTTTTTTCATGATTTGTTTAAGGTTAATGTAATGAATTGTTATAAAATTGTTAATAACCATATTTTATGAATATAATAATTTATTATATTATATAAAAATCATAAAAAACATCAATAATGTTGAAGGAGAGAATATATTGTCAAAAAATTTATACCATATTCCTTTAGAATCCATTTAGAATTATTTTTTTCTATAATAGTTTAATTATAATTTTATCTTTTTTGAAATTCAAGAGGAGACACTCACCTAAATTGTAACAACCTGATATTTTATGATAAGTATTCTTTTTAATTTATTTGATGTAATGTGTTTTATGCTACAATAAGATTATTTGTGCTTTACGCAACACCGTATTACCTTGCAGTATATGCAACACTATTCTTAGATTGTGTCACACAAAATTTCATGTTTGTTTGATAATAGTCATTCTACGCAACATTGAGTATATATATATATATATATATATTAAATGTATAAATGAAAAATTGTTGGATTCTGTTATAAAGTAACAAAAAAGGAGTCTTGCACAACACGCAACCCTGACTTGGCTAGCATTACATGCAATCACGACCTTCCTCGATAGCGTGTGTTGTACGCACTACCGGGTTTTACTAAACAACGATTTATTATTAAAATATTATTAGAACTAGCCGTTATGAATAGTAATACTCACTTTTTGAAATTTTATAAATTTTATCTTTCAAAATGGACTTCATTTTTGGATTCGGAATATTGAAATTATCTTAGGTTGAAATTTTGGTATTTTTCTGAAAACTTTCAATTTTTGATGAATAGTGAAAACACTGGGTTACTATTTAAAAACCGACTTTTTATTTAAATAATTATTTATTTTGTTTAAATTTATTTTAGGTCAAAATTGATACATAATACCTATATAAGTTTAATGTAATTCATTGGAGTCATTTTATAATAATTTTAGATATATCAAACGTTTATTGAACTTTTGACCGTCTTTTACCCACTTCCTAAGAGAATTTGCAAATTTACCCAAAACATAATTTTACCGCTTTTGTGAATGGAATTTCAAAAATCCGAGAGACACGGTTGATGTTAGTAAGTAAAATGTTTTTCAATGAGATGAAAATAATTTTTGGTGAATAGTAACTTTTTACTTTTTTTAACCACAGTTAAAAGTAAATAGGGTAATTAAGGGTACAAATTATATTATTATTACCCTAACACATGTTCTAATTCTATTGGATAAGTGTAATTCAACCAAAAAAAACCTTATGAATAAAATATGACCATTTAGTCCCACATGGATTAGATTAGGACATTTATTATTAAAAGAAGGGTTAAAATAGTTAAAATAAAAGTTTAATAACTAAATCATTTTTAATATAAGTTTATACATAAGATAAATTATACTATAAATATTAATTAGAAAAATAAAAATATTTCTTACATAATGGTATTTATTTTTATTTTTTAGAATTAAAATAATTTAATTTATTTATGACACAATGATGATGCAATAATTATCTTATTAATGAAATGTTGACATAATTGATGTTATAAATACACAAATAAATGTAATTTGAGACTTTTTATGTATTAAAATAATTTTATATGTTAATACGATATATTAGTATTGATTTAATTTACATTGTTCGAACTAATCATTCTGTTATGATTTTCACAAAAATCAATTACCAAATAGTGTCAAAATTGACATAAAATAGTTTTTAAAACAAATATTATATTATTAATTTTTATTATATTCCTAAAAATCTAAGGTTATTCCAAGATACTTATATCATGATATTTGTATCATTAATGGACCACTTGGGGGTCGCTTGGAAGTATATGGTATGTTTATTAACTATATAATATAAAAATAATAAGTGACATGGTAAATGTCAATCTAATTAACTAAGAGTTAAAACTAAAAGTTAAGGTTAATATAATGACCTAAACTTTCCAAAATTCTATTTGACTAGAGGATTTCGACCCATCCCCACCTTATATTTGAAATAAATCAATTTGGAGCTATTAAAAACCGAATATGACTTTATAATAAAATAATATTTTTAGTTATTCCAAAGGCGCCCCTCTCCTCCCTTATAAAAGGGCACCTTCTCCCTCTCTTCATCACGCCACATTGAGCCTTGAGGTTCGGCCAAATCCTTCCAAATTCTCTTCTCCACTTCCCTAGAAACATCCTAGTGGTCCTGGTCTTCTTAAAAGACCAGTTTTTGTGCCATAAAAGGAGGTCTCAAAGAGGCGCTTCAAAGAAGAGGTAATGTCCGTTACCGATTCTTTCAACTTTATTTCTTCTTTCACTTCTTCTTCTTTAGTTGTTTCATTATGAAGTAATAACATCAGTATCACTCATATACTGATATTTCATTATAAGTATGAAACAACCCTATTTCACCATCTATCCATCCTACGGAAAATGAAATCACCGTGCGTGCGTACGTACGGAATACTGTCTCCACGTCGTGGTGTAATCTATTTTCCACCACCACCTTACTTGGATGGGTATAATGGTGAAAATAAATAACTATATTAGATTATTGTAAAGTATTATAGATTCTGTAATAGTATACATACACTCCAATAAAATTCCACGATCATGGGAACAATATCTTCGCTCGTACGAACGTACGGAATACCGTCTCCACGACGCGATGAGATTCATCCTCAATGATTAACCATTCATAAATGATTATAAAGTATATATAAAAAGTAATCATGAAATATATGACATAATAATGATACTGGATTTATGTATATATATATATGTATGTCATCCAATTAATTCCATTCAATTCAATGAGGAAACAAAAACAACGTTCATGTGTACGTATGGCATACCGTCTCCATGAACGGTGTATTTATTTCCATTTATCGATGAATTATATATATGCACATTCTGAATATATTATATATATATATATATATCATGTTTTACATTATGTATATAATTAATCATGATCTAAGTAATTATATGAATAATTACAAGTTAAAACACGAAAAACAAATGAAACGATTTTACCCAAAATGCTACTTTAACATGAATTTACAAGAGAACGGATAATATAAAGTCATAAGTCAACCATATATGATATAATAACAAGAATATGATTCTGTAATATGTAAATGACATTATTTAAATCATTATACAAGAGGTTTGGATACGCACGAAGCATATAGGACCTAAGGTAAGGGATGATTTTGCAAATCTCATTTTTATCCGATATAGCTTATTCTTAAATATTTACTGTGGTTATTTATATCATCCATGTACATGTTTTATAAAAGTGTTTTCATGTATGTTTAATTTCCTTTTTACCCATTCATGACTTTTACTACATGGTATGTAAGGAATCTTTCTTTTGTTTACGTTACGAGGTACTTTTTTACTTTTCCGGCAAAAGTACAAGAAGAATGTTTTTTTAACTTATACGACATGAACGGATTTTTATGATTTTATAAAGCCTTATTTTCATGAATCTTCCTCCAAAATATTTCATGACTATTTTCAAAAAAATCCATATCTTTAAAAATTGCATGATGTTTTTTGAAAAGAAATTGATTTTGAAGATGGAAGGATATTTTACTCAATAATTCATTTCAAGTGTTTTATCAAAACCATTTTCTATCGAAGATGACATTATTTCATATGTGTATGTTTCAAGTATAATGTCTCCCTTATTTACATGGTTTGATTCTTCTTATGATGAGAATATATCCATTTTTTATATGGATTATGTTATGATGGCATGATGTTTAAGAATCTCATTCTATTACATGGGTTATGCTATGATGTATGATTTATGATTTTGTGGCACACGAAAGAATGATTTAATTATGAGATGGGTGGGAAATATATCTCCCTACAATGAATTGGGTAAAGATTTATATCACATGAGATAGACATGGATGGAACAGTATTTTAATCCGGTTAAGTGTTATAGGACTGGAACTAGGAGTGAACTCGATTCAGAAAGAGACTTTGTCCACTAAGATGGTCTTGGAAGCAATGCCTTGGCTACTATAGAAATCATTACATGTGCTTAATGGATGCAACAATTACATGTTTTATTCCCATGCTATGTTATCATGATTTATGTTCCATTGTGATCTATACCTTATGTACTTCCATATTTTAAGTCATTGCTCAAGATTTTGATGTTTAAACATTATGTTCATGTTTTTATGTTCAAATGTATATGTTATGTTTTATTTTATCCATGCTTACTCTTACTGAGCATTTGAGCTCACCCTTTTTATGTTTTATTTTCCCCCAGGATTAAAAGAAAGGGTTTAGGTAATGAAAAAAAAAATTGGAAGATCTTTATGGGAGATGTTGAAGATCTTTCACCACGATTAGAAGATTACGCACCAAGTTTCCAAAGACACTAAACTATTACGGTCCTTGTGTGTGTTTTTGTTATGTATTATGTATTCCAAAAAAGTAATGTAATATCTATGTACGTCAACCTTCGGGTCTCTACAGTTGGTATCAGAGGAAAGGTTTAGTCAACCTTTGGAAACTAGGATGCGAGAACTTTAGTGAGATCCCTAGAGATATTTTTAAGGTATGTATAGGGATGTCCCTAAGGTTATGTATAAGTATAGGTTATAGTCCTAGAATTACGGCAACAATATTTGAATTAAAACTAAGATGTTATATATTGAAGGTACTCCCCCTTTATTATGTTGTTTTCTATACCATGGTTTTCCCCTCTCACACTATTCTTTTTGGGTTTTAGAATATGGCTGGAACCCGAAGGATCTGTGTTGATCAATGCAATGGAAAATGCAATGATTGTTCTCCTGAACAAACAAATGTTATGGGAGATGGAGTGAAAAATTTTATTTCTATACTTACACAAGCTATGAATCATTCTGGACTTCCAAATGAGCAGAGAAGGGAAAAATATTCTATTGAGTCCTTCACGAGGCAACATCCACCTTCTTTCAATGGGTCTTCTGATCCACTTGTTGCTGAACAATGGATAAGTACCACTAAAAAGATATTTTCTGTTCTTCAATGTTCTGAATATTATAAAGTCATCTTAGCAGTATATCGTTTGGAAAGTGAAGCTGATCAATGGTGGAATCTTATCAAGAATACGAGGCCCAGAGATGAAATTGAGTCCATGGAATGGGACGAGTTCAAGAACTTATTTTTCAATAAGTACTTCCCTTGCATTCTTCGAACAATGATGGAGAAAGAGTTTCTTGAACTAAAGCAAAAGGATGATGAATCTATTGGTGTATACGAAGAGAATTTTACAATGCTTGCAAGGTATGCATCTGGCTTTATCATCCAACCTGAAAGTAAAGTTGATCGATACATCAGTGGCTTAAAACCAAATATTCGAAGGGAATCAGCTATAAGAGAATTCAGTAGCTATGAAGAAATTGTGTGTTGTGCTATGAAGGTAGAAATGGAAGTTGGTGTTTCTTTTCCATCTCATAGTTTTGACAAGAAATGAAAGATGGAGTTCAAGGAGAAATCTCAGAATAGTGGTTAAAAGAAGATGAATATTTCCATATGATCAAAGTGTGGAAAGAAGAATGGTGGATATTGTCTTAAAGGGCCTAGAAAATGGTTTAAGGGTGGAAAAGAAGGTCACCGAGCAGCTCAGTGTTGAAGTAATGGAAAAAGGGTTTCTAATGATGTGAATATAGAAAAGACTGCAGAGAATGCACCACCAACACATCAATGCTTCAAGTGCAAGGAAATGGGGCATTATGATAATAAATTCCCTAATCGAAGGGTTAGTGATGATCGACATGAGCAACCACTTAAGGCAAAGGACAAAGGGATGTCACATGCGATCACTATTGGTGATTTTGAATATGACAACGATGTGGTAGAATGATTAAGTTTTTATGTAATGGGATTCCAAAATAATGTTGTATATAGTATCATGGAATATTGGAATATTTATGTATTGTCCTACTGTGCTTTTCAATAATTTTATGGTACCGGTAACCATGGAAAGTGATTGATATCTTTTTGGAAAAAAAGATGATATGTGCATAATGAAGGGAAAACGAGAAAATGAAATGTTTTACAGTATTCATGAGCTCATGACTGATATAAGGAAATAGTTATATCATGGTTTGAGGTTTTGGTATGTGAAAAGAGTTAACTTTTGACAGCACTCATGTTTTCATTAAGATTCAATGGGTATTAATTTTTAAAGAGGATACATGATTAAGGCCTTCGAATGTTTGGAATGTGACCAACAAGACTCATTATATATGGGGATCGACGATGGTATTAACATGCTAGTTGTATGAACTCTTTGATAATCGTTTTCACTATAATATGAGATTGGACAACAGTATTTTGGATAAGCTAAACATTGGAATGGATTGTGTTGGACATAAGTTAGTATTGTTTAAGGATAGAAGTTTTTTCGATATTATTTATGGGATGTTATAGTAATGTAGTTTTAGAAAGAGGACAACCTGCAGGATGGGCGACAGCCCATCGCGTTGGACAAGGCTGTGGGAATCGAACCCACAACCGAAGTTCGACTGGCCTTTATTGCCTACCATTGGCCTATAGGAAGTCCCTGTTTAGTAGAAACTAGTTTTATTATATCAAGAAGTATGATATATGGAGTATAAGTCCATTTTAGGAACCATATATGATTAATCTCACTATAGATGGACTTATGTATTTTTTGATAACTTTTCTAAACTTTTGTTTGAGACAGATGGAATGACCCATCATTCTATGACATGATCTGCTAACACATCACGAATGATAAATTCAACTTCATTTCTTTATGATTTGAAGTGGAAATTGTCCAAAGAACGACCAACGGTGAGACTATACCAAAATCACGAATGTATTTCTTCTAACTCCAATTTCATCAACTTTAGGGAAATGATCTTGAAAACCAAAAATGTTATCCTAGTTCTCTTATATCCGATGAATCTGATGGTACCTTAGATCGTCACAAATTTATGGATTTCTGATTGATTGTGTTTTCATAGCCATGTTCTCTACCACTCTCCATCAGAACTTGATGGTAAGATTTCCCTTCCATATCCATATTTTCACCTATGTTCTCCTACTTGGAAACCCAGTGATGAGTTAATTTGGGTAACCGTTACGTTTCATACTTTAGTTTTTAAATTTAAGTTTTTATATTTCATTTTACGATGTGGGTTTCAATTAAAGAAACTTTCAAGTAGAAAACCATGTATAACACCGACGAATTTCGAGGGCGAAATTCATTTTAAGGGGGGTAGAATGTAACAACCCGATATTTTATGATAAGTATTATTTTTAATTTATTTGATGTCATGTGTTTTATGCTACAACAACGTATTATCTTGTAGTATACGCAACAATATTCTTAGATTGTGTTACACACAATTTCAAGTTCGTTTGATAATAGTCATTCTATGCAACATTCAGTATATATATATATATTCAATGTATAAATGAAAAATGGTTGGATTCTGTTATAAATAAACAACAGTCTTGCACAACACGCAACCCTGACTTGGCTTGCATTACATGTAATCCCGACCTTCCTCGATAGCGTGTGTTGTACGCAATACCGGGTTTTACTAAACAACGATATATTATTAAAATATTATTAGAACTAGCCGTTATGAATATTAATACCCACTTTTTGAAATTTTATAAATTTTATCTTTCAAAATGGACTTAATTTTTGGATTCGGAATATTGAAATTATCCTAGGGTGAAATTTTGGTATTTTTCTGAAAACATTCAATTTTTGTTGAATAGTGAAAACACTAGGTTACTATTTAAAAACCGACTTTTTATTTAAATAATTATTTATTTTGTTTAAATTTATTTTAGGTCAAAATTGATACATAATACCTATATAAGTTTAATGTAATTCATTGGAGTCATTTTATAATAATTTTAGATATGTAAAAATTTTATTGAACTTTTGACCGTCTTTTACCCACCTCCTATGAGAATTTGAAAATTTACATAAAACATAATTTTACCGCTTCTGTGAATGGAATTTCAAAAATCCGAGAGACACGTTTGATGTTAGTAAGTAAAATGTGGTTTAATGAGATGAAAATAATTTTTGGTAAATAGTAACATTTTACTTTTTTTTACCACGGTTAAAAGTAAATAGGGTAATTAAGGGTAAAAATTATATTATTATTACCCTAACACATGTCATAATTCTATTGGATAAGATTAATTCGACCAAAAACAACCTTAGGAAGAAAATATGACCATTTAGGCCCACATGGATTAGATTAGGACATTTATTATTAAAAGAAGGGTTAAAATAGTTAAAATCAATGTTTAATAACTAAATCATTTTTAATATAGGGTTATAATAAGATAAATTAGAATATAAATATTAATTATAAAGATAAAATGATTTCCTACATAATGGTATTTTATTTGTAATTTTTAGACATAAAATAAGTTAATTTATTTATGTCACAATGATGATGCAATAATTATCTTATTAATGAAATATTGACATAATTGATGTTATAAATACCCAAATAAATGTAATTTGAGACTTTTTATGAATTCCAATAATTTTATGTGTTAATATGACATGTTAGTATTGATTTAATTAACTGTTTTCTAACTAATCATTCTGTTATGATTTTCACAAAAATCAATTACCAAATAGTGTCAAAATTGAAATAAAATAGTTTTTAAAACAAATATTATATTATTAACTGTTATTATATTCCAAAAAATCTAATTTTGGGCCAAGATACTTATATACTGATAGGTTTATCATTAATGGACCACTTGGGGGTCTCTTGTATGTATATGGTAAGTTTATTAACTATATAATATAAAAATACAAAGTGACATGGTAAATGTCAATCAAATTAACTAAGAGTTAATACTAAAAGTTAAGGTTAATATAATGACCTAAACTTGTCTAAATTCTATTAGATGAGAGGATTTCGACCCATCCCCACCTTAGCTTCTAAATATATTTATTTGGAGCTATTAATAACTGACTATGTCTTTATAATAAAATAATATGTTTAGTTATTCCAAAGGTGACCCTCTCCTCCCTTATAAAAGGGAACTTTCTCCCTCTCTTCCTAACACCACTTTGAGCCTTCAAACTCGGCCAAACCCTACCAAATTCTCTTCTACACTTCCCTAGAAACATCCTAGAGTTCCTGGTCTTCTTCAATGACCAATTTTAGTGCCCTAAAAGGAGGTCTCAAAGAGGCGCTTCAAAGAATAGGTAATGTCCGTTACCGATTCTTTCAACTATACTTCTTCTTCCACTTCTTCTTCTTTAGTTGTTTCATTATGAAGTAATAACATCAGTATCACTCATATACTGATATGTTATCATATGTATGAAACAACTATATTTCACCATCTATCCATCCTATGGAAAATGAAATCATCGCGCGTGCGTACGTACGGAATACCGTCTCCACGTCGTGGTGTAATCTATTTTCCACTACCACCTTACTTGGATGGGTATAATGGTGAAAATAAATAACAATATATGATTATTGTAAAGTATTATCGATTTTGTAATAGTATACATACACTCCAATAAAATTCCATGATCATGGGAACGATATCATCGCTCTTGCGTACGTACGGAATACCGTCTCCACGACGCGATGAGATTCATCCTCAATGATTAACCATTCATAAATTATTATAAAGTATATATAATAAGTAATCATGAAATATATGACATAATAATGATATTGTATTTATGTATATATATATATATGTATGTCATCCAATTAATTCCATTCAATTCAATGAGGAAACGAAAACAACGTTCTTGCGTACGTACGACCTACCATCTCCATGAACAATGTATTTCATTCCATTTATCAATCAATTATATATATGTATATTCTGAATATATATTATATATAAATCATGTTTTACATTCTTGATATAATTAATAATGATCTAAGTAATCATATGAATAATTACAAGTTAAAACACGAACGACAAATGAAACGATTTTACCCAAAACGCTACTTTAACATGAATTTACAAAAGAACGGGTAATATAAAGTCATAAGTGAACCATATATGATATAATAACAATGAATATGATTCTTTAATAATTAAATGACATTATTTAAACCATTATACAAGAGTTTTGGATACGTACGAAGCATATCGGACCTAAGGTATGGGGTAATTTTGTAAATCTCATTTTTATCTGAGATTTCTTATTCGTAAGTATTTACTGGGGTTATTTCTATCATCCATGTACATGTTTTATAAAAGTGTTTTCATGTAGTTTTAAAGTCCTTTTTACCCATTCTTGACTTTTACTACATGGTATGTAAGGAATATTTATTTTGTTTACGTTACGAGGTACTTTTTCACTTTTTCGGCAAAAGTACGAGAAGAATGTTTTTTAACTTATACAGCACGAATAAATTTTTATGATTTTATAAAGCCATATTTTAATGAAGCTCCCTAAAAAATATTTCATGACTATTTTCAACAAAATCCTTTTCTTTTAAAATTGCTTGATGTTTTTTGAAAAGAAATTGATTTTGAAGAAGAAATGATATTTTCCTCAAGAATTCATTTCAGGTGTTTTATCAAAACTATTTTCTATCGAAGATGACATTATTTCAATGTGTATGTTTCAAGTATAATGTCTCCCTTATTTACATGGTTTTATTCTTCTTATGATGAAAAGATCTCCATTTTTTTATATAGATTATGTTATGATGGAATGATGTTTAAGAATCTCATTCTATTACATGGGTTATGCTATGATGTATGATTTATGATTTTGTGGCACACGAAAGAATGATTTTATTATGAGATGGGTGGGACCTATATCTCCCTCCAATGCATTGGGTAAAGATTTATATCTCACGAGATAGACATTGCTGGAATGGTATGTTAATCTGGTTCAGTATTACAAGACTGGAATGAGGAGTTAACTCGATTCAGAAAGGGAATTTGTCCACTAAGATGGTATTGGCATCAATGCCTTGGATACTAGGGAAATCATTACATGTTCTTAATAGATTCCACAATTACATGTTTTATTCCCATGCTATGTTATCATGATTTATGTTCCGTTATGATCTATACCTTATATACTTCCATATTTTAAGTTTTTGCTCAAGATTTTGATGTTTAAACATTATGTTCATGTTTTTAAGTTCAAATGTATATGGTATGTTTTATTATATCCAGGATTACCCTTACTGAGCATTTGAGCTCACCCATTTTATTTTTTATTTTCCCCGAGGATTAAAAGAAAGGTTTTAGGTAATGGAAAAAAGTGGAAGATCTTTATGGGAGATGTTGAAGATGTTTCACCACGATTATAAGATTACGCTCCAAGTTTCCAAAGACACTAAACTATTACGGTCCTTGTGTGTTTTTTATGTATTATGTATTCCATAAAAGTAATGTAATATCTATGTACGTCAAGCTTCAGGTATCTGCATAAATTATTAAAGGGACCCTCCTACCACACTTCATTACACCACTTTTATATCTATATCTAAATGAAACCCTATAAATTTATCATATAAACATTATTATCCACATTGAACAGGTGTTTTGCTTCTCAAAAGGCACTCCATATAGACCTTAAGAGGAGTTGTGATGGTGTCTTCTCAAAGAAGAGGTAATTTCCCTAACTGATCACTTTTTTATTCTAATCTTCTTTACATCCTAAAGAATATTTTTTAATAAAAATAAATAAAAAAATTATAATCCTAAATATGAATAAATATTATTATTATTACAAAAAACACTATACTCCCTATTTCTCATCAAACAAGAAGTGAAAGTATCACTCGTGCATACGTACGACATAACACATCCACGTAGCAATACAATTTTTTTAAAGCACCATATTTCATTAAAGGAAACTATTATGTGTTTAAAGATTAGATTTAATTCTTATTAAATAATTATTATTATGTACTAAATTATAATATCTAACTTCAAACATTCTAAACATCGAAAAAATGATAATGTTGTTTGTGCGAATGCTTGAACAACCACCTCGATGAAACAATGCGATTTGTTTTTCATGATTATTTTAAATGGATTATATGGATGATGTATATGGTTAATATATATGATATAAATCATTTAATAGTTATTAAATAATGTTGATATATAATTTAAAAATATTTCATTCCATACATTAAAAAGTAAAAACAATGTTAATGCATACGTATGGCATGCCATCTCTATGAACGATGTAATTAATTTTTTATATTTATCATTATGTATGGATTAGAGTATATATATATATAATTAATATATATGATATAATAATCATCTAGATGAATCATTTTTGTATTTATAGAGAATATAAATTTATTTTAAATGAGGTTAAATAACCAATAGATGTTAGAAATAAGGTATGTAATTTCATCTCACATTTGTTTTTTGTGGAAAACATGCCATATTCACCATTTTCTTATTTTTTGTGGGGTATATATTTCCAATGAATAAATTTTAGTATACATGTTATGAATTTAATTAGTATTGACATATGAATTTATGTTTATTTACTTTATGGGGTTACAATTCAATAGTTTTGTGATGGATCCCTCATTTTCCCATGTATGTATATCTTTGAGTGTTTTGTTAACTTTTCATTTGTATGTGTTGTAATCGTGGATGTATTTCATTATTCTAAAAACAATAATAGGTTGTGAGAAAAAATGATAAAATAAAATCAGATCATCATCGAGATAATTTTCATGGAAAATGACCTAATGTTCAGGGATGTATTTTTTCTTGAATTAATGTAGTCCATGTTTAAATTGGTTAAGTGTTAACATGGGTTTGTCATATTTTTTGAATATTTTAAAGGGGTTCTAGTTATTTAAATGGAAATTTTATTAAAATCCATATGAATAATATTTACACACCCTCTAAATGGATTACTCATCATTTAATTGTTTGTGTGTTGGAATAAAATAAATCGGTGGCAAAATTTTTTTTATTATATTCAATTAATAATATTTACATGACATGTAGCTACAATAAATTCCATGAAATTTTTCATCTAACTATTTTTAAAGATGCAACGCATCTGATTTTTAATTCATTATGCAAAATCTCTTCTCCCCTAGACCACATGTCATTATCCATGAAATTTTGTGGTGCCAAATTCCTTTTTGAAAGTCCCATTTGTGTGAGAAAATCATAGATAGTGGTTTTAGTCCAATTATTCCTTCTATACGATAGTTCACAAACCACATAGGTAAAATCCCTTAACATATTTCAGTATTTGTTTTGATCGTGATCATTTTTTATCGAGAATCCTCTTTGTAATAATTGTCATCATCCTTCTTGTGGTGTATTTCCATTTTAAGCTTTTCATCCTTCACCGATAATGGTAGGGGTCCTAAATTGTAACTCTATGGATTGATTATTTACATGTTTAGGAAATATTGTGATTACAAGACCATAGTGTGTGGAACAATAAACTAAATAAAGAATGTTATAATTCCTTGAAGACCTTTGGTTTAAATGGGATTTTGTCATAGCATATTGTTACCCATGTTATGATTGAATTGTGAATTTTAATGAACTTGATAATTTATTAAAGAGTTTTTAGAATTACATGTTACCTTATGTGATTTCTTATTATGGAATTACCAAATTTTAGAATATTGATTATTGATATACTATTAATCAAATGTGTTTCAAATTAAATGTTGTATTTGAAAGATAAATGGTAACTTTAAAATTTTCCATAGATATATATGATGTGATATTTTGTTATCAATGTTGTAAGACATGAATTGTGTTCCATGTCGAAATACTTACATTTCGGGCTCATTCATGGATCCTACAAACTTATATGACATAATGTTGATATTGATCAGGATAAGTCCAGTCCCATGATGTAATTATCATGACCCGTCCACGTAAGGATCATGTCGTGAGTCCCCAACCCCATATTGAATAGGCCAGGGGCTGGTGACTAGCACCGAGTAGGAATATCACTAACATGGGATGTATTTCCTATGTACATGTATACCCTCACACATCTCCAAGACCAAAAAATGATGAAATGTAAAAACTACTAAGTAAACAATGCATGTATACAATTATATCCTATAACTACATTATGACATGAAGTATAGTAAATAGGAAAAAATACCCTCCCACTATAAAGTGACTATAAATACAAGTCCAATATATTAGAAAACGATTCTTGGACTAATGACTACAACCATAGGAATACACCTCAGCCTATATGGTCTCACAATGTGTCGTTTAGTCAAGGTATGCCTAGGAATCTGTCAAAAGGTCAATAGTCTTCACAAGTTGCAACATGTGCAGGAAAAACCCATGTTGGGGTGAGTACAAAAATACTCTGTAGGACACCCTGAAAAGACAAATCAATATAACAATGGAAAAAATAGTCAAATATATATAGGTATTTTTCCACAAAATATATAATAAAAATTTACATATATAATCAATCAAAGACACATAATTTAGAGGTTAGTCACAATCACTGTATTCAAGTACTATAAATTCAAATCAAAGATTCCACAAACCACTCATTTGAGAGATCACACTCCAGAATTCAACATGACTAAGGTTTTTTATTTGAGAGGTACTTTTTGTCAGGTCTCTCAATGGGAATGATATGATTAAATATTTGAATAACATAATATAACATAGATGAGGGTCACATTCAGGGTCATGGGGTGATACCAATAACTCAATATCGATTAACCGGCTACGTATTGGACTGATGTCTGCATAGTGTTGGTCACATCGTTACCTAAAAATCCACCTCAGGAATAAATATGAATAGAGGATCCTACTCCTGTCCTATCTATGGATTCTAACAACTATATCTAAGATGTCCTACTAAAGGGATCTCAGTCCTAGTAGTAGGAAACGATTCCTACCGACCATTAGGGAAACGATATAGTAAATGAACTATAACAAAACATTTCCATGATATAAAATAAAATAAGATCAAGCAATGTTGGATGGGGTACCCAAATTGTATTAATGGTTCACACCATAATGCATGAACTCGGGTTTTTCTCGTGTTCAAAGGCTTGTGTCATTTACACTTGGTTGTGAAAAAAATGGATACATGCTGTGTATAAGTGGTTAAACACCGTGTCCATGCATCTGAGGTCTTCTCATGTTCTTAGTCCATGTTCTAGTACATGGTGTCAACCTATGTATCCCTATAAATGTACCTATAAATGGGGATACCCATTTACCTAGTTCGAAAAATTATTTGTGGGGAGTACACGCCATTAAGGAAACCTGTGTACCCCACGTCGTGTTCATGTACATCCCTTGTACATGCCAAGTTCTTCAAGGGGTCTAAAATCTATATATTCAGGGATAGAAGTACTATGTATCTATTTTTCTAGAAACGTTTCTTGTTCCTCCCACTCACTAAGTTTACCTCTTATATTTTTTGGGTACTTGGTTTTCCTTAAAACTCTAGATCGAAGAACTTTATTCAACTACAACACTGAATCTACATGATTCGGGTCATCAATCAGCTAAAAAAATATAAATGTATTCAATCATTATTATCATAAAAGAATGTGTATTTAGTACCAACCACCATTAGATCTACCATTTCAACCTCCATCACACCTCCACCGAGTCTTCCCGAGGTCAGATATGTAGTTTTTGTTCATTGCACCATGAATCGAAGGCGCAACGGTCGATTTTTCGCAAGGGGTTCAAAGCACTGGAAGACTGAAAAATGGGTAATGAATGACACACAAATCATGGGAGAAATGAACAAAATAGAGAGATGAACATCTATTTATGTTCATGTAGATCTTGTTTCATGACAGTTATACTGGTAAAATAATTAATCAACAGTTCTAATCCAACAGATTTAATCATCCCGAAAAACTTGTAGAGCAATACCATCCCTCAAGTAAAATTGAACCGTAGTCCTATCATTACACGTATTAGTCTTCATTCATCATTGAAATCACGAATATAAAAGAAAATAATATTAATGTATCTAACCTCGATTCAAATCAATCACAGACGAAGAATGGCCATTGCGTCAGAGTCATTGGCAAGAACATTTAATATTTTAGTGTGCCAATCATTTATCTGAGATATCATTTTTTCATACTCATGATAATTCTCTAGATCACTCATTTTAATTTCTCTAAAAGATTTAAGTGTAATTATTCTATCCCTGTATGTCCAACATAGGGATAAAGTTAATTAGAAAAATTTTGTGTCATTTTGTCAGGAAAGTAAAACAAAGTTTTGTAGTTTATTTTATTAATTTATGTTCTTGTGATGACATTCTACAATCAACTAGTGGAAACTAAAGTTAGGTGAAACCTAGGATAAATATGTAATTCTGAACAAAATAGTGTGCTCTGATTTTTGATATGGGCACCCATTTAGATGGTATACAATTTTTTTAGGAAAAATGCTTATGTGTGTTATTTAATATTTTAAAATTTTCAAGAATTTGTTCCAAGCTCACTGGGCCTTAGAATACCACTCCATTTGTGTACCTAATTTCGAAATTAACCCATATAGTATATAAAAGTAATACATAAATAATATTATTCATTACATTCTCCCATCATTGGGGATTTATGTCCCGGAAATGATAAAACAAAGGCTACTAAAATGATGAGGGAAGTGATCATGAATCAGAACCTCCCACTCCCATGTTCTCACTTAAAGATTCATGTGCTACAACCAGACACCTACCAAGGGAATCGATCACCCATGATTGATCTTCCCCTTTCAATCCTCTATCTTCACTAGGTACTCATTAAATTCTATACATCCTTGATGTCCTGATTTCCCCAGTTGATGATGTATGATGGGTCATGCACTTACCTACTCAGCTGCAACACATAGAAGACTTCATCTACCCAGTTAACAATGGAGTTATATCCAACTGGTACTCTACCTCACCAACTCTACTGTGTAACTAAAAAGTTACAAGGAACCTGAGATATATATCTTTTCCCTCACCATATCATGCTAATCCACATTGAGGTGAAACCCATATGAACACATGGTATCCTTCATCAAACACCAAATGCATCAATCAATAATAAGAATAAGTATTCTGAAAGCTCTGTGTAGTCTTCATATTCACATAGATGATTTTAACCCTCTTCATAGTAGATCACACCATCTCTGGGCCCATGTGTGCTAACTCACCCCGGTTGGTATAGTAACGTGGTGACCTGTAGGGTCACCAGTATAAAGCCTTGAATGGTTCCATGCCAACTGTGGGATGGTAGCTGTTTTTGTAAGAAAGTTCCACCACTGGTAGGTGATGATCCCAACTGTAGCCATAATATGAAATGAAAGATCACAACATGTCCTCCAGAACATGAATGGTTCTCTTGGTCTAGATGTTTTTTCTGTCCATGAAATGTACTGATCAAGCACAACTTGGTCCTAAACACCTCAAATATCCCCTTACCCAACAAAGATGTAATATATCATCATTATCTATAACAATATTAAATCTAATTCCATTGATTCAAACTATCTTCTATATGTACATTAATCACAAGCTCTCTACTGAACATTTTTCATGGATATCTACTAAGTGGTCCGACATGGTGGGTCGGTCAATGATCACTCGTTTGTTATCATGTCCCATAGACATACATGGAAATACCTTCACAAAGTGCATATATATCCCATATAACTTCCATTATGGGCCCTCAGTGGGTTGATCCAAACCTTCTAGAACATGTTTCCTGACCTTCACTTGTTGCCCAATAAGAAATTCAGAGAAAAACTCTGCAACACCATTCTTCACCCTTTAATTGAAAACTGATGTCAGAGGTCCTAGTACATCTTTTCTAAATATGTATGTACCATTAAAGGGGGTGTATGAAACCCCCACAAAACTTCATCCCACAAATTCACTGTTACTAATTAATGTCCTCTAAAATGAACAACATGCTCTCCACATTATGAATATCCATCGGGAGAAATCCTCTTATGCATATAAACATATAGGGTCTCACAGTCAACATACCCATGATTTTTCTCCATGACACACTATACTTGGGGATGGGTGAAAACCATTTAATGGAGGTAATATAATTCTTCTCCATCTAAAAGGATATCTACAACGAGGCCAACTACTTTGATGCCTCGTCCAACAACTGTGAACTAGATCTCCTACTAACAGAATCTTCGACCACATTCCACTCCATTGGAGTATAGAAAATCCCGAAGTCATAATCCTAGAAGAACTCCAACAATCATCCTGTTCTCATGTTGATATCCATCTAATAGAACATATTCTTTAGAGTCTTGTGATCGGAGTACATGATAAACTTCTCTCCCATCATGAAGTCTCACCGCATATTCATAGTGAATAATACCAATGCTAACTCCAGATCATGGGTCAAATAGTTCATCTCATGTGGTATCAAATAGAATAAACCATAAGAAATCAATTTTTTATATTCATCAAGACACATCCAAGATTTTTTAATGATTCATTAAAGAACACCACGTACTCTGAACCCTCCTTCGGAAATCTCAACATTAGTGAAATCGTCAAAATCTTCCTCAACTACTGAAATGACCGATGGCACTTCTATGTCCATAAGAAAGGATTACACTTTCTTTTCCATGTAGTCATTGGTGCCGATATATTGGATAAATCAGGTATAAATTTTTGAGAATATCTTGAAAAATCGAGGAAGCTTCACAACTCCATCACACTCTTGGGTGGCTACCATACTAAAACTACCTCGACCATTCCCAGGTCCACTTCTACTCCATCAACTGATATAACATGTCTAAGATATTTGACCTCCTAAATATATAACTTGAACTTTAATAGATTTCTATAAGATGGTTCTTTCATAGTATGTCATGAAGTATCCATAAGTGTCTCGCGTGATCCTCCTCGGATGTTGAGTACACAAGGATATCTTCAATGAAGGATACCATGAACAGGTCTATGTAAGGCTAAAAGTTATGTTTCATGAGTACTATGAACACTGTATGGAAATTCATCATGAAATATGGAATTAAAAAGTACTCATAGTGTTTGTAGTGACATCATAATTCACTCTTAAATATATCCTCATCATATACTCGTAGCTGGTGATGGATTTATCTGAGGTCAACCTCTGAAAACCATTTCCCCTACTAACTGATTAATGAGATCATTGATCCTTGGTAGTGGATAATTGTGATTCAAAGTCACCATGTTTATGAGACATTATTCCCCAAAGGACGTCATGTTCTGGTTTACCTTTTTGGATAGAAAAACTACAGCTACCTAGGGTGAAACATTTGGTCTCACGAAGCCCTTCTTCTGCATGTTCTCAAACTACAAACTCAGATCACAAATTTATTCAATAACTTTCTAATTTGATGGAGTATATTTTAGTTTCATCCTGGGGTGTATATCGATGCATAATTCTATCTCTTAGTAGGGATATAAACATGAAAAATCTTCCAGAAATATGTACTCATACTCTTCAACCATTACAAGAAGCTGGAAACTTATTACACTAACTACACCAATGACCAGGCTATCAAAATGATGATTAATTAGCTTCACCCTCATATGAATGAGTCCATCCTATGCTTCTTGGGTTTCAATTTCAATGAAAAATGTAAACTTCATTCCATCACTGTAGACAAACTGCACCCTTCAACTAAAACTGTCAATCTAGGCATGGGATGTAGATAAACAATCTATACCAAGAATGACATCATAATTTTACGATGCTACTAACAAGAGGTTTCAACCCAAACTATCACCTTTAAGAGTCAGGTCACACCATCGGCATAGGTGTGTGATCACTGATTCTTCTCCAGTATTGGTTTACTTGTTTAAGGGTTGAGTCAATAGATCAAATGAAATATTAAGGTCTTGTACAATATACGTGGAATGAAAGGAATGAATAAAATCTATGTCTATCAGTATGGAAGTTAATATAGAAAATATAGACAACATACTTCAAATAATTTATACTTCCCTTTGATCTTAATACTTGACTGCATGAAGTTTTCCTTTCCCCTGTCTTCCAAGTCCATGACCTGGGCGTGGACCACCTGGAGGTGGAAATATGTGGAAACATCAACCATCTATTACTACTCTTCTATATAATATTCCACATCTGATACACTATATATATTCTTTCTCCAATCACATTCTCTAACTCAGTGGTCCATCTATAGTCTCACATTCAGTTTTATGGAGGGTGAGACAATATCAAGTGACATTTTCCCTACCGTCACATGAGTAATGATGCCTCTCTCTATGATGACTAGACCCAACCTATGAGCCATAAATAAAAGATCCTCTATCATGGGACCTATTCCTGAAAAATATCCCATGCCTAGGCCCATGAGGTGGAAATAATCTCCATACCTCTGATGTCTCTACTCTTTTTTCCCACTACTGTCTATCATAATCTATACCTTCTTAGTCAAGAATATTTCATGCAAAAATTCCTCCCAAGAATCCAATCATAAGTAAGAATTATCATAGGGATAATTATTTCACTGATTTCTCTATGAAGGCCTTACTCAATTGAATAATTCCTGAAGTACTGATGTAGAAGTATATCCATTGAGTACTTGGAATGGTTTGTAAATGATGATGAGTATTCAACCACTATCATGCTACGCTGGTGGAGCTGAAGAAACTCATAGATAGACACATCACTTTGTGTAACAAGGGAGAACTCCTCTATACAGATGATATATAACTCTTTAAATGAATTTTTCACCTCATTGTGAGTATGGGTAAAAAAACTCCCACTTCATCTCACCGAGTCATGCAAAAGGATCATCTAAATAACAACCATTAGATATTTTGGTTTTCGAAATAGAAGTAATTCTGAAGTCACCACCTCAATCCAATCCTCAGCAACATCGGGGTTAGGCTCGCCACGAAACCTAAGGGGTATCTATCCATTAATATTTTTAAGCATGCTAATCTGGAGCTCCTAATGAACTATTACTATGGGTACCACATGATTTTATGTAGGTTGGGTATGGTTGGTGCACCACTTAGAGGTAACATCTCAATAATTGTTCTATGTTTCAATGCCTAGTCCATGAGGGGGACAACATCATGATGAAGCTGATGAATCCTATATGGTATACATCATGGAGGAATCATGTATGTTAAAATGACGTACCATGGTCAATGGGTACATATGGAGAGTTGACTCAAAAAACACATGGAACCTCCACCCATTCCTATATGATGAATATACCACTATTTTTCAATGCAACCTATTTTCTAATCTACCAAATTTAGAAGAACATTATTAGAGTATTTTTTTTATGTCTACATAGGACACCACACAAAAAATAGAATCCCTAGACTGAAAGACAGACTCAATACACTTAACACAGTCTCACGAAACCAATCCCACATACTTCTGGTCCTAAAGCAGTATCAACCGATCTGATACAACTCAACCATGAACCATCCCAATGGGGCCTATTCCTAGAACCCCAAATCCCATCTCTAATAGGCTATGAAATAGTGACTAGAACAGAGTAGAAATATCACTAATATGGGAGTCAATGACTCCGTACCTGCATGCACACACACATATCCAAGCCCATAAAATTAAGAAATGTGAAAACCCCTAAGTAACCAATGTATGGATAGAACTACATCTCATAACTAGAGTACAATGAAAATAAATTTAAATTAAATAGGGATAACTAAATTCCAATCAAAATGAGTCTATAAACACAAGTACAACATACAATAAAAAGGTTTTGGGACTACTGTATACCGTCATTAAAACACACCTTGTCCTCTTGGGTCTCATAAGGAATCTTCTGGTCCTGGTCTGTCAAGGGCTCTATAAAATGTTCAATCGTCTGCTTAACACACGACACATTCCAAAAAATCCCATGTAAGAGTGTGTGTTACAATAATCAGTAGGAAATCTCAAAACCACAATGAAATATAACAAATGAAATTACAGTCATTTCTATAAAGGTATATGTCTACAACACATATAACAAGAATATCCAAATATACTCAATCTGAGAAACACATTATAAATGATAGTCAACACCACACTATACCAGTACTATAAATTCATCTCAAATATTAGATGAATAACTAATCTAGGAGACCACATTATTGAGTTTTCATTCACTTACAATTTCAGTACGAGAGGTTATTCTTGTCGGGTCTCTCCATGAGAAGGGTACACTAACATATATGAAGCAAATGTCCTAAAATAAATGAGAATCATAGTTAGGGACATGGGGTGATACCAAAAACAAAATATTGATTAAGACACTAATTATAGGATTGATTCCCACATAGTGTAGGTCACACCAATAACAAGAAATCCACCTAGGGTATGAATATGAAGAGGGGATCATGTTTTGGGCCACTTGGGGGATTCCATAAACTCTATACATGATTTCATACTGAATGGATCATACTCATAAGAGTATTAAACGATTCATACCAGCCATCAGGGAAAGGATAAAGTGAAAAACCATAACAAAAAATGTCTAAGATACATAGGATAATAATTTCACAACATATAAGAAGGGGTAAACAACATGTAGTAAGGGTATTGGTCATGTACATTAACATCGAGTACTAACCGTGTGAAATGACGTATGTCATTTAATTAGTGTCATGAAAAAGATGGATATGGTCTCTATAGAAGGGATTAAACATTGTGTCCTTTCATATGAGGTCCACCTTTATACTCTGGGCATGATTCAGTGCATAAAATAATCCCATGTATCCCTTCACATGTACCAGTATAGGGGGTATCTTGGGTACTAGGTCCCTGAAAAGAAGTGTGGGGGAGTACATTCCATGTAGAAACATCATGTACCCCATCACATGAATTTGTGCATCCCATGTACATACTGAGTTCATCTAATCAGACTACATACCGTGTTCTCAGTGATTACACACAGAGTTTATCAGATATTCTAGGAACCAGTCTTCTTCCACCAACAAGAACCATTAACCTCCTATATTCCATTTTGCTACCCACTTATACTATAAAATAATGATCTATGATATTTTTTCCACTGTAACATCGAATCTATGAGATTCAGACCTTCAATTGGTTCATAAAATTAAAAATTTCTTAAATTTGTTTCTCATTAAAGAATCAGATTTAGCACCCATCAAAATTTGATCAGCCACCACACCCATCTTCTCACCCTTGAAATTTTTCCTGAGGCCACATCTATAGTTTCTGTTCATTTCTAAAAGAATCAAAAGAACATCCATCAATTTTTTAATAGTGGTTCAAAGCCCTTGAATAATGAAGAACATGAGGAGAAGAATGAATTAATAGAGGGAGAAAAGAAAAATCAAATCGAGAGTAGAGTACCTCAATTAATGTTAACGACTATATTTTTGTCAACGTTATAATTTTAAATGAATCAATCAGGAGTGATAATCACAAATATTTAATCATCCTAATAAACCCAAAAAATGATCACATCATACATGTACGATTAAAATGTGGGCTAATATATTCATGGATTAGATTGAATTCAATGTAATAATCTAGAATAGGAAAGAAAATCAATATTCTTCATCGTACGTCGATTTAGATCATTCGCTAACAAAGAGCGGTCACCCCATCATTGTCATTGTAGAGGTCTGCCAACATTGGTACGAACTGATCATTAAATACTGATATCTTCATCCCCTATTAGGGAAAATACTATAGATCTCTCTCTATATTTTTTCCATTGCATTATAGGGTTATGAGGCTAACCATGTATCACTAACATAGTGATACATTTAAATTGAAAATCACTTTATCTCTACATCAAAAGAAAAGAATAAATTACATTAATCAATTTTATTCATATAAGTGTATGTACATTCTAAATTTCATACATTACTTTGACATCATTTTAGTGATAATAAACTTAAAAATATTACACAAATAGTATATAAAGGTTTAGTCTTTTTGGAAAACTATGACCATACATAAAATTTCCAACATAAAACATTTATTTTATTTTTTCCTCTCAATCTTCTTATTTTATCTTGATTTCTCCATAATACATGTAGTCCCTTGAGGAAATACATATGAAAGCGATGATATAAAATCCCTTTAAAGGGATTGATAATAACATAAAACAATATAAAATGTGATGAGCGTAGTTATAAAATCATCATCATAACCATTAGAGGAAGCATTATATAAAGGCATGGAATGTGGCAATGCATAAAAATGAAACATCATGTCTTAGTGGTTAACTAGAACACATAGCTGTGAACAATGATATCATAATAATAAAGAATATTTCACTTTACTCTTGAGATTATTAAAATTACCCAATTCATTTTACCGCTATATAATTCTAGGTGCATCTGATAGATCATAACATTTCATTGTGCTATATAATATGGAGCACACTCGTCACATCATAACTTTTAGACTATCATGCATGAAACATGGAAAATATATCAATTTTTAACATAATAATAACCAAGGAATGTAATTTTTTTCACATAATAAAAAATTCATACATAAACATTGGGTTCTAAAATGATGTAGGAAATAACAGACATGATAGAAGCACCATAAACATTGAGTGGGTAGTAAAAGTTGTGTTTTTTAAAGAAGAGTTCTTCTGGAAAAAACTAGTTTGACATAAAATCCATCAGTAAAACTTTATATCCTATAAAAGGTAATATAATTATGTTGAAATTATTTTTATGGAATAAACATACTAAAAATGGAGTGAAAGTGGGAAACCACGAATAAAGAGAGTCGAGTTCAAGAATTCCTCTTACCTTTTTTCCGAACACTTCATTCATTATAATGTACTATATAATGTCATTATATTAATTAATTAACCATTAAATAACCTTTTATACATGAATATGGTTCATTTTATTTTCATTAAGTTCAGTTAGGGGTCTATGGATGAGTTATGGATTTTAAATTCATTGTTCGAGACTGTTCTTTTTTTAGTTTTCCTGAACGGTTCACTGGTACACATGAATGGATGTTCAAGTAGAACATTAATGAACATAAAAAATCTATATATCATTTCATTAATTATCTTAAAAGATTGTAAATGATATTATACTAATTTTTTTATATTTCACAATGTTTATTGATTATATAAGAATTAATGATGATCATATGAGGTTAATGTTTTGCAGTTTTTGGGTCACAACGATCATGTTTTGTTTTATCACTTAGTATAATGTATAAATGTTTTTTCTATAAAATTAAAGATAAATATTACCATATTCTTTATCCATTTATTGTTTTTATTGTTAGAATTTTAGGTGATGAATGAAAATTGAAGTTCATCGCCCACCATGATGGTAAATTAATACATCAAGGGAAATGATTTCAAATTAAAAAAATCAAAGAGAGAGAGAGAGAGAGAGGATTTAATGAATAATATTCCATTATCATGATAGAATACTATTATATCAATTATAATAGAGTTTTCATTATAGTTTTAAAAGATAATTTTATGATAAGAGAAGAAAATAAATGAACATTGAAGGATATTTGAATGAACAGAGAGAGAGAAATTTCCTATTGAATATATATTCTTTGAGAACCTATTTTGGTGATATGTTTTGGTGATTTCATGAGACAAACAGATTTTGGAAGTGGGGGGGGTGTATAGCAACCCAAATTTTTCTTACATTACTATTACATCATTTTAAAGATAAAAAACATAATAGTATTATACATAGAGGATCGAATGGTTTAGTTTCTTGGGAAAACTAGGACAATACATAACAATTACAACATCAAGCATAAACTTTTTGTTCATTTCTTCTTCTTCTATTGATTCTTATTGGCACTTGACCTCTCCTTAGTACATGTAGGCACCTTATGATATACATCAAAAAGGGGTGATCTGGAAGAACAATAATAGGATATATAATAACAATATAGCATATGGTGAGCATATTCATAACATAGGCAATGATTCATGAACATGAGAAGAAGCATTAATAAGAGACATTAAATGTGTCATGCATAAAAATAAAACATCATGTCTTCGTAGTTAACTACCACACATGCTTCTGAACAAAGCTATAATTTTGTTCACACGTCATTTAACATTTACTAATGAGATTCATCAATTTACTCAATGCGTTGGAGTGCCGTATATTTCCGGGCGCACCCGTCCCTTTTAAACATTCATATTGTGCTATATAATTTCGGGTGTACCTATCAAATCATAACATTATCATTTAGCATGCATTCCACAATGAACATATAACATAAATGAACATAACTGAACCATAATAAGGGATGGGTTTCATATCATAAGAACACATTCATAAACATTTGGTTCCCAAAATAAAGATGGAATAACATATATGTTACAAGAACCATCAATCTTGAATGAGAAGTAAAAGGTGTGTTCTTGAAAGAAGTGTTCTTTTGGAAAAAAATTGGTTTTTCAAAAATACCAGTGACAAACATGTATATCCCATAAAAGTAATGAAAATTATGGAAAAAATATTTTAAAGGAGTAACCATATAAAAAATAAGTGAGAGAGGGAGAACCAGAAGGATGAAAGTTGGGTTCGATAATTTCAGCTTACCTTGTATCTAAACGCTAACTTCACATTAATGTTCTTTATAATGACATTATATTAATTATTTAGAAATTAAAGAACCATTTATACATTAATAGGGGTAATTTTCGTTTCATTTTATTATTTTATGGGCCTTTTTATGAGTTATAGTGTTTAAAAACATTGTTCGGGAGTGTTCGTTTTTATGGTTTTCTTGAAAGTTTGACGTGTATTCCTGAATTAAAGTTTGTGTAGAACATGGGTAAACATCCAGAACATACATTACATGTTATTAATGATATTCAAAGTAAAAATTCTATTAATATAAATTACCTTGTATACCATGTTGATGAATCATTAGATAGGAATTTAATGATGATTGTTTGGGTTAATTTAGGTGGGTTTTAGACCACAACGAACTTGTTTTGTTTACTCACCTAGTAATATGTATATAAGTTAGTTACATAACATAAAATAGGAAATAAAATATATATAATATTCTGGTTCAACCATATAAATGGTTTCATGACCAAATCTATAGGGAGAAATGGAAAAAGAAAACATGTCGTTCTTGAAGGGGATAAATTAACACTTTACGAACAACGTTTTATTTAATAAAATAAAATAAAGACTATAAAGGGGGTTGGATGGTATAATAACCAATTTATAACGACCCATAATTTACATATATTGTTATTACTTCAGAATTGAAGCACACTTATTACAACATATAAAAAAACCAGGAAAGGACTGTATAGGTATAGTGTCTTTAGAAACTGGGAAACATAAACAACTGGTTCATAAAGAATCTACATTGTCTCCCATTTATTTGATCATATCTAGAGTCCCTTTTTGGCATATCCTACTTAATATCATTCTTCCTGACATGGGGAAATGAAAACATAAAAGGGTGAGCTCAAATGCTCAGTAAGGGTAAACAAAAGAAATATCAATCACATCATATACATAAGAACATAACTTTTGGAAATCTTAACCTGCAAAAGAAATCATAATTTCATAACATGGGATAAATCATAGTAGTTACATTTAATCCCAATAATCATAACTTAAAACATTAAACTTTGTGGCATACACACATAATCATAGAGAATCATTTCTTATTAGTCAAGACTCATTGCCAAGACTATCTTAGTGGATAAAGTCCATTTCTAAACCGGGTTCACTCCTCGTTTCAGTGCTGTTTCACTGAACCGGTATAAGCTTCCGTTCCAGCCATGTCTATCTCATGAGATATAAAATCTTTACCCAATGCATTTGAGGGAGATATAGGTCCCACCCATCTCATAATGATACCATTCTTATGTGTGCCACAAAATCATAAACCATACATCATTGCATAACCCATGTAATAAAAATGGGAATCTTAAACATCGTGACATCATAAAAAAATTCATATAAGATAAAGGAATTCATAAAAAGAATTCCATCACAACATAATCAAATACATGTAATAATAGTGATAGAAACAGAACCCTATATTATCTTAGATGGAAAATAATTTTGATAAAACTCTTGAACTCCATTCTTGAGGAAAATATCCTTTCTACTTCAAAAACACTTTTCCTTTCTTAACATGTCATACAATTTTAAAATAAAAGAAGTTTATTCAAAATAAACTTGAAAACTTGTAAAGGAATATTCTTGGAAATATTATTTTAAAAATCCATTCATGCAGTATAAGTTAAAAAAACATTCTTCTCGTACTTTTGTCAGAAAAGTCAAAAAGTACCTTGTAGGGTAAATAAAAGAAAGATTCCTTCCATACCATGGGGTAAAAGTCAAAATGGATTAAAAGGACATTAAAAATACATGAATACAATTTTATAAAACATGTACATGGATGATAGAAATAACCCCAGTAAATACTTACGAATAAGCAATCTCGGATAAAAATGAGATTTGCACAATTATCCCTTACCTTAGGTCTGATTTGCTTCGTAAGTGTCCGAAACTCCTGTATAATGATTTACATAATGTCATTTAATTATTCCAGAATCATACTCATTGTTATGATATCATATGTGGTTCACTTATGACTTTATTTTACCCGTTCTTTTGTAAATTCCATGTTAAAGAGCATTTTGGGTAAAATCGTTTCATTTTTCGTCCATGTTTTGAATTGTCATTATTCATATGATTACTTAATTCCAGAATATAAAACATGATTTATATATAATATATATTTAGAATAGACATATATATAATAGATCGATAAATGGAAAGAAATACACCGTTCATGGAGACGGTAGGCCGTACGTACGGATGAACGGTGTTTTTGTTTCCTTATTGAGTTGAATGAAATTAAATAGATGACATAAATATATATATACATAAATAAATTATCATTATTATGTTATATATTTCATTATTATTCATTATATATACATTATAATCATTCTTGAATGGTTAATCATGGAAAATGAATCTCATCACGTTCGTGGAGACGGTAGTCCGTACGTACGCACGAGCGATGATATCATTCCCATCACCGTGGAATTGTATTGGAGTTTATGTATACTATTTAAGAATCAATATCACTTTACAATAATAATATAAATTTATTTATTTATACCATTATACCCATCCATGTATGGTGGTGGTGGAAAAACTGATTACACCACGACATGGAGACGATATTCCGTACGTACGTACGCGTGGTGATTTTCGTTTTCCGTAGGATGGATAGATGGTGAAATATGGTTGTTTCATAATTATAATAACATATCAGTATATGAGTGATACTTATGTTATTACTTCATAACGAAACAACAAAGAAGAAGAAGTGGAAGAAGAAATAAAGTTGAAAGAATCGGTAACGGACATTACCTCTTCTTTGAAGCGCCTTTTTGAAACCTCCTCTTAGGGCACTAATATTGGTATTTGAAGAAGACCAGAACATATAGGATGTTTCTAGGGAAGTGGAGAAGAGAATTGGTCAGGGTTTGGCCGAGCATGAAGGCTCAAAGTGTTGTGAGGAAGAGAGGGAGGAGGTGCCCTTATATAAGGGAGGAGAGGGGAAACTTTGGAATTCTAAAAAATATTAATTTATAATAAATCCAACCCCACTTAAAGACCTCAAAAAATGACTCATATAAGAATATTAGATGATATAGGTTTGTAATCACATCAAAAAATAATATTTAGACATGTTTGGATCTTATTTTAAACCTTATCAATTTGATTTATCCTTATTTAATCTATTTAAGTTTATTTGTGGTAATAAAATTCTAAATTTTAATTTATAACAAATAATTACTTATTTGTTGTGAATTTTCCATAATTGGTTACATTATAAAATTATAGAAAATATAAATATAAATTTATAATTTTTAAATTTTTTTGTTATTTTTAAACAATTTTATAATATGTTATTTTTATAAAATAACAATAGTGTCAATTTTGACACTATTCATTTATTTGAATTTAAATAAAATATATACAGATGATATGTTCGGAATAAAAGCTTTAATAGATTCTTAAAATTTCATATGTATATATAAAATTAGTGTATCACATTAAATAGTTCATATAATATTTATTTTATTATTTTTAAAACCATTTATTTCGTTTATCTCTTAATAAAATAATTACTACAACATTTTTTGTATAATTATTTAATATACATATTTTTTTCATAAAAATTAAAATTAAAATCCTATGATGAAGATAAATCTATTACCTTTCACAATAATACTTTTACTCGAATTTATCATCTTAAAATCAGAATATTTAAATTGTTAAATTATGAAGGTGACAACTTTGGCATCATTTAAAATAAAATACAATAAGTGTCATAATCACTTTTATAAGGCTCCAAACGGATATATATTAGGTCCTTGGATGGTTAAGGTGTAGATATACACCACCAATAAGTTTTGGTCAGGTTTTTGGGCCTCTTAATGGGTATTATTATTTCAAAAAAAACTATATTACTTATGTTTCACTTAATAAATAATTTTTGTATCATTAATGTATCACTATTAATGAAAATTATTTAATCCCTAAAAATCCTAAATAAATTATCATGATGTAGATAATTTTATTATCTTTCTTGAGACTATTCATCTTTGAAGTTTTATGATTTTTATCACTAAATTAAAATTATTATACTTATAAGATTTAAGAGAGTAACATGTTGTCACTTTCTTTGGTTTTAATAATAATTAAATACTTTTCATGGTCAAAAGCCCATAAAATGAATCTAATACGACCCTTAGGTTATAAGGGTCTACTTTTAGCCATCCAATAGAATTTTGGCATGTGTTAGGGTAATTTTATAATATTATATTTACCCTTAATTACCTGATTTACCTTTAACTACGGTAAATAAAATTTACCGTAGTTACTATTCATAATTCCCAAAAATAAAAAGTAGCTTATTAACATAATTTGGACCCACTGATTCCAAATATGGAATCCATTTTTCCAAATTAAATACACAAAAGTTTCAGAAATTAAATTAAAATCAATCCCGTTGTCGGAAGAAAATGGGTTTTTCTTTAAAACATTGCAAAAGATTGAATTGATGTAACCTATGAATTTAATGTAAAATCAATGATAATGACATACATTATATTAAATGGTAAAAATATATTCTATTTATAATTTAAAACTATTAAATATTATAATTTAACCATATAAATTATTGCGATAAAAAAAGTTTCTTTTAATTAAAATATAGCGTGTTTTTACTATTCATCAAAATATGAAAGTTACCAGAATAATATGAAAATTTTATCCAAAGTAAATTTTTATTTCTTTATTCCAAAGAAGAATTTTATTTTGTAAAATTGAACTTATAAACATTTCAAAAACTATATTTAAAGTGGGTGCGCCATCAAAAGGCGGCAAAACTGCATTTTTTGAAAAATACTTATTTTACCTGAAAAATTTATTTTGTTCTTATACCATGTTCTTGAAAATGTGTAAGATGAATAATAATGTTATAAAATTCAAAATTTAGTTAATAATATTCATAACAGCTAGTTCATAATAATATTATAATAATATATCGTTGTTTAGTAAAACCCGGTATTGCGTACAACACACGCTATCGAGGAAGGTCGTGATTGCGTGTAACGCAACCAAGTCAGGGTTCCATGATGTGAAAGAATCCTTCATTGTTTAGTATAACAGAATCCAACCATATTTCATTTATACATTGAATATATATATATATATATATACTCAATGTTGCGTAGAATAACTATTATCAAAATTGTCTGTAACACGATCCAAGAATAGTGTTGTGTATAGCGCAAGGCAATCTTGGTGTAGCATACAACACAAGACATTAATGAAATCAAAAGAATATTTTTCATAAAATCTCAGGGTGTTACATTATACCCCCTTAAAATGAATTTCGCCCACGAAATTCATCGGGGTTATAAATGGTTTACTACTTGAAAGTTTGTTTAATATAAACTCACATCGTAAAAAGGAATACCAAAACATGGATTTAAAAAACTAAAGTATGAAATGTAACAGTTTCCCAAATTAACTCATCCTTGTGTTTCCACGTAGGAGAACATAGGTGAAAATATGGATATGGAAGAAAAATCTAACCATCATGTTCTGATGGAGAGTGGTAGAGAACATGGCTATGAAAAAGTCAACAATCACAAAGCCATAAAGTTTTGATGATCTATGGTACCATCTGATTCATTGGATATAAGTTTACTATGACAACATTTTTGATTTTCAAGATCATTTCCCAAAAGTTGATGAATTAAAATAAATACTTACATGATTTTGGTAAAATCTCACTGTTGTTCGTGAATTAAAAAATTTCCACTTCATCCCTTAAAGGAAATGAAGTTGAATTTGTTATTCGTGATGTGTTAACAGATTATGTGATTGAATGATGGGTCATTCCATCTATTTCAAACAAAAGGTTTGCAAAAGTTATAAGTCCATAATATGGTTAGATTAATCGTATATGTTTCCAAAAATGAACTTATACTTCATATATCATACCGCTTAATAAAATAAAACTAGTTTCTACTAACCAGGGACTTCATGTAGGCCAGTGGTGGGCGATAAAGGCCAGTCGAACTTCGGTTATGGGTTCGATTCCCACAGCCTTGTCCGACGCGATGGGTTGTAGCCCATCCTGTAGGTTGTCCTTTTTCTAAAACTACATTACTATAACATCCCATCAATAATATCAAAAAAAGTTATATCCTTAAACAATACTAACTTATGTCCAACATAATCCATTCCAATCTTTAGGATTATCTAAAATATTTCGATCCAAACTCATAGTATAAAGAAAATTATTACTTTAAATGTCATAAACCAAGCTTGTGAATACCATCATTTATCCCCCATATATCTTGTTGGTCACATTCCAATCATGTGAATACCTTAATCATGTATTCTCTTGAAAAATGAATACCCATTAAACCTTAGTGAAAACATGAATTCTTTCAAAAGTTAACTCTTTCTAAAATCCAAAAATTTTATATACTCAAACCATGATATAACCTTCTCCTTATATCAGTCATGAGCTCTTGAATACTGTCAAATATTTAATTTTCTCTTTATCCCTTCATTATGCGCATATCATATACATTCCAAAAATATCTAAATAACCTTTCATGGATACTGGTACCATTAATCATACACTTTCAATACTCAAGGAAAGACAACAGTGTAACAATACTTAGATGTCACTTTATTCCATAGTACCATGTGATTACTTATACAACATTACACATGATAAACATGTAATCATTCCACTAGATTCTTAAACCATTGACCGAGCTTCAACAATTCTTTCATCTCACATATCATTTGTAGTCTCTTCATCATCATCAACATAAATACTACCCATAAGACCATACAGATTCTCTTCATGAGACTTTCCCTTAGGGCATTGGTTTTCATAATGCTCGTACATTCCACATTTAAAACATTTAACCATTGTTGATGTTGTAGAAATACCATTATCCTCATCCCTGGTGTTAACTGAACCTTTTTCTTTGCACTTACTGGATTTGTGTCCTTTTCCACACCCAAAGCATCTTCCATTTCCCTTGAAACAATCTCCCTGATGCCTCTTCCCACATGATTTACTTGAGGGAAATTGAACTTTCTTTCCTCTATGATCATCATGAACCTCCATCTTTCTCTTATTATCTGAGTCGGGAAACATACCAAAGTTGAGATTATTGATCATATTATGAGATTGCTGATTAGGAATAATAACGATGTTTGGACTTCCAAATCCCATTTCATTTGGTTTCTCATGAAGAATATCATTCCATTGTCTTCCATATCCTCCATTATCATGAATCTTCCTGTTTCCAGCCATTTTCTAAAACCCAAAAAGAATAGTGTGAGAGGAAAAAAACATGCTAGGGAAAACAACATAGTAAAGGGGGAGTATCCTCAATATCTAACATCTTAGGTTAAATTCTAAGATCGTTACCGTAGTTCTAAGACTATATCCTATACAAATACTTATCCTTAGGGACATCCCTAGACATAACATAGAAATATCTCTAGGGATCTCACTAACGTTTTCGCATCCTAGTTTCCAAAGGTTAACTAAACCTTTCCTCTCATACCAACTGTAACGACCCATACTTTAGGTACATTGTTATTACTTTAGAATTGAAGCACACTTATTACAACATATAACAAAACCAGGAAAGGACCGTATAGGTATAGTGTCTTTAGAAATTGTGAAACATAAACAACTGGTTCATAAAGCGCCTACAATGTCTCCCATTTATTTCATCATATCTAGAGTCCCTTTTTGGCATATCCTACTTAATAACCTTCTTCCTGACCTGGGGAAAAGAAAACATAAAAGGGTGAGATCAAATTCTCAGTAAGGGTAAACAAAAGAAATATCAATCGCATCATATACATAAGAACATAACTTTTGGAAATCTTAACCTGCAATAGAAATCATAATTTCATAACATGGGATAAATCATAGTAGTGAAATTTAATCCCAATAATCATAACTTAAAACATGAAACTTTGTGTCATACACAGATAATCATATAGAATCATTTCGTATTAGTCAAGACTCATTGTCAAGACTATCTTTGTGGACAAAGTCCATTTCTGAACCGAGTTCGCTCCTTGTTTCAGTCCTGTTTCACTGAACCGGTTTAACTTGCCGTTCCAGCCATGTCTATCTCATGAGATATAAAATCTTTACTCAATGCATTGGAGGGAGATATATGTCCCACCCATCTCCTAATGATACCATTCTTATGTGTGCCACAAAATCATAAACCATACATCATAGCATAACCCATGTAATAAAAATGGGAATCTTAAACATCGTGACATCATAAAAAAATTCATATAAGATAAAGGAATTCATAAAAATATTTCCATCACAACATAATCAAATCCATGTAATAATAGGGATAGAAACATGACCCTATATTATCATAGATGGAAAATAATTTTGATAAAACTCTTGAACTCCATTCTTGAGGAAAATATCCTTTCTACTTCAAAAACACTTTTCCTTTCTTAACATGTAATACAATTTTAAACTAAAAGAAGTTGATTAAAAATAAACTTGAAAACTGGTAAAGGAAGATTCTTGGAAATATTGTTTTAAAAATCCATTCATGCCGTATAAGTTAAAAAAACATTCTTCTCATACTTTTGTCGGAAAAGTCAAAAAGTGCCTTGTCGGGTAAATAAAAGAAAGATTTCTTCCATACCATGGGGTAAAAGTCAAAATGGGTTAAAAGAACATTAAACATACATGAATACACTTTTATAAAACATGTGCATGGATGTTATAAATAACCCTAGTAAATACTTACGAATAAGCAATCTCAGATAAAAATGAGATTTGCACAATTATCCCTTACCTTAGGTCCGATTTGCTTCGTAAGTGTCCGAACCTCCTGTATAATGATTTAAATAATGTCATTGACATATTCCAGAAGCATACTCATTGTTATGCTATCATATATAGTTCACTTATGACTTTATTTTACCCGTTCTTTTGTAAATTCCATGTTAAAGAGCGTTTTTGGTAAAATTGTTTCATTTGTCTTCCGTGTTTTGACTTGTAATTATTCATATGATTACTTAATTACAGAATATAAAACATGATTTATATATAATATATATTCAGAATATACATATATATATATATAATAGATCGATAAATGGAAAGAAATACACTGTTCATGGAGACGGTAGGCCGTACGTACGCATGAACGTTGTTTTTGTTTCCTTATTGAGTTGAATGAAATTAAATAGATGACATACATATATATATATATACATAAATCCAGTATCATTATTATGTCATATATTTAATTATTATTCATTATATATACTTTATAATCATTCTTGAATGGTTAATCATGGAAAATGAATCTCATCGCGTTCGTGGATACGGTAGTCCGTACGTACGCACAAGCGATGATATCATTCCCATCACTGTCGAATTGAATTGGAGTGTATGTATACTATTTAAGAATCAATATCACTGTACATTAATCATATATAGTTATTTATTTACACCATTATACCCATTCATGTATGGTGGTGGTGGAAAAACTGATTACACCACGGCGTGGTGACGGTATTCCGTACGTACGCACGCGTGGTGATTTTCATTTTCTGTAGGATGGATAGATGGTGAAATAGGGTTGTTTAATAATTATAATAACATATCAGTATATGAGTGATACTGATGTTATTACTTCATAATAAAATAACTAAAGAAGAAGAAGTGGAAGTAGAAATAAAGTTGAAAGAATCGGTAACGGATATTACCTCTTCTTTGAAGCGCCTCTTTGAAACCTCCTCTTAGGGCACTAATATTGGTCTTTGAAGAAGACGAGAACCTCTAGGATATTCCATTGGAAGTGTATAAGAGAATTGAGGAGGGTTTGGCCGAGCATGAAGGCTCAATGTGGTGTGAGGAAGATAGGGAGGAGGTGCCATTTTATAAGGGAGTAGAGGGGCACCTTTGGAATTCTTAAAAATATTAATTTATAATAAATCTAACCCCACTTAAAGACCTCCAAAAATGACTCATATTCGAATTTTAGATAATATAGGGTTGTAATATCATCAACCAATAATATTTTGACATGTTTGGAGATTATTTTAAACCATATCATTTTGATTTATTCTTATTTAATCTATTTATGTTTATTTGTGGTAATAAAATTCTAAATTTTAAATTATAAAACAAATTACTTATTTGTTGTGAATTTTCAATAATTGGTTACATTATAACATTATAGACAATATAAATATAAATTTATAATTTTTAAATATTTTAGTGATTTTTAAACAATTTTATAATATGTTATTTTTATAAAATAACAATAGTGTCAATTTTGACACTATTCATTTATTTGAATTTAAATAAAATATATACAGAAGATATGTTCGAAATATATGATTTAATAGATTCATAAAAGGTCATATGTATCTATAAAATTAGTGGATCACATTAAATAGTTCATATAATATTTATTTTATTATTTTTAAAAACATTTATTTGGTTTATCTCTTAATAAAATAATTACTACAACATTTTTGTATAATTATTTAATATACTTATTTTTTGTATAAAAATTCAAAATAAAATCATATTATGAATATAAATATATTACCATTCACAATAATACTTTTACTCAAATTTATCATCTTAAAATCACAATATTTAAATTGTTAAATTATGAAGGTGACAACTTTGGCATCATTTAAAATAAAATACAACAAGTTTTATAATCACTTTTATAAGTATCCAAACGGTTATATATTAGGTCATTGGATGATTAAGATGTAGATATACACTACTAATAAGTTTTGGTCAGGTTTGTGGGCCTTTTAATGTGTATTATTATTTCAATAAAATCTATATTACTTATTTTTCACTTAATAAATAATTTCTGTATCATTAATGTATCACCATTAATGACAATTATTTAATCCCTAAAAATTATAAATAAATTATCATGATGTAGATACTTTTATTAGATTTCAGTAGACTATTCATTTTTAGATTTTTCGGATTTGTATCACTAAATTAAAATTATTATACTTATAAGATTTAAGAGAGTGACATGTTGTCACTTTCTATGGTTTTAATAATAAATAAATTATTTGCATGGTAAAAAGTCTATAAAATGAATCTAATACGACCCTTAGGTTATATGGGTCTACTTTTATCCATCCAATATAATTTTTTCTTGTGTTAGGGTAATTTTATAATATTATATTTACCTTTAATTACCCGATTTACCTTTAACTATTGTAAATAAAATTTACCGTAGTTACTATTCATAATTCCCAAAAATAAAAAGCAGCTAATTAACATAATTTGGACCCACTTATTCCAAATATGGAATCCATTTTTCCAAATTCAATACACAAAAGTTGTGGAAATTAAATTAAAATTAATCCCGTTATTGGAAGAAAATGGGTTTTTCTTTAAAACATTGCAAAAGATTGAATTAATTTAACCAACGAATTTAAGGTAAAATCAATGATAATGACATACATTATATTAAATGGTAAAGATATATTCTATTTATACTTTAAAACCATTAAATATTATAATTTAACCATATAAATTATTGCGATGAAAAAAGTTGTTTTTAATTAAAATATAGCGTGTTTTTACTATTCATCAAAATTTGAAAGTTACCAGAATAATGTGAAAAATTTATCCAAAGTAAATTTTTATTTCCTGATTCCAAAGAATAATTTTATTTTGTCAAATTGAAATTATAAAAATGTCAAAAACTAGATTTAAAGTGGGTGCGCCATCAAAAGGCGGCAAAACTGCATTTTTTTAAAAATACTTATTTTACCCGAAACATTTATTTTGTTCTCATACCATATTCTAAAAAATGTGTAAGATGAATAATAATGTTATAAAATTCAAAATTTAGTTGATACTATTCATAACGGCTAGTTCATAATAATATTATAATAATATATCATTGTCTAGTAAAACCCGGTATTGCGTACAACACACACTATCGAGGAAGGTCGTGATTGCGTGTAACGCAAGCCAAGTCAGGGTTGCGTGTTGTGCAAGAATCCTTCATTGTTTTTTATAACAGAATACAACCATATTTCATTTATACATTGAATATATATATATATATATATACTCAATGTTGTGTAGAATAACTATTATCAAAATTGTGTGTAACACGATCCAAGAATAGTGTTACGTATAGCGCAAGGTAATCTTGGTGTAGCATACAACACAAGACATTAATGAAATTAAAAGAATATTTTTCATAAAATATCGGGGTGTTACACAATTATTATAATATAATTCCATTAAATTTAAGATAATGGAGTTACCATACCATTTGAAAAAATATTGGTTGGGAAAGAATAAGAAAAGCACTTTAAATTGAAAGGGAATTGAAGGAAAGAGGAAGAGAAATTACCTCTTGAATCCTCCTCTTAAGATCCTCATTATGGGGCCTAAGCTTGGTCTTTTGATGAGACCAGAATCTCTTGGACTTGGGGGAGGGGCTAGGGAAGATTATTGGTCAGATATTAGGAAATGATTGAATCTTGAGAGATGTTTATTTTCCAGGGGATGGGGAGGTGTTATTTATACATGGAGAGGGATGTGTTTTTAGAATAAAATATTAAATAAAATAATATATCCAAAGTTAGACCTGTAATAGTATTTTGTTGACATAATAAATAATATATTAATAATATATAATTTTATTTAGGGTTTAAATCATATTTATAAGTGGAAATCATTAATTTATTAAAAGGAAAGTGAAAGAAAGAGAAAAATAGACTTTATGAAATCAACATTTGACTTTAGGATTTGGAAAGTTATTTTTAGGTGTGAACATTGAAATTATTGTATTTTAAGGAACCATTTTAGAAATTTAATAAAATTTGGGCTATCCGAATTTTGTATAATGTTTATTTCATCATTACATCATTAATGATGCAATTTAGGATACACTGGTTATGTGAAAAACTGTATTTTTACTATTCACTCAAAAATTAATGTATTTTAGAAAAATCTAAAAATTTCACCCAAAACATTTTTTGATGTTTAGATTAAAAAAAATAATTCCATTTCTCAAAAATAATTTTCTATGTATGGTTAATTTAATATTTAATTAAAATCATAATTTATTTGGAAAATACAGTTTTTAAAATTAAAACTGATTTTATAATTCTTTCAAAAATTATGTAGGGTGTTATAAAATTATTAAAAAACTAGGAGACATAGATTTTTTAATTTATGAAAACATTTTAAGAAAATATATTTTATTTTAAATTAATTAATTAATTATAATTATTTATTTATAACCTACAAAAAAACCATAACATTTACTCTCATCAAATTGTCACTTTATAAGATGCCTAAAATTAATTTAATTATTCATGGTTAAGGTTACTCTTATTTTCATGATGTACTATTCATAATGGTCACACCAATATTCATAAGGTTAGGTTAATATTCACAGGGGTAGGTTACTATTCCCCAAAAATTAAGTTTTTCTTATTGGACCCCAGAAATCATCTTGAACACAACCGTGTATGTCAGATTTTCAAAATTCTAAACACAGAAGTGACAAACTTATGTTTAAAGGTCACATAGAACTTAGTAGTTTATTATTTTTTGTATTAATGTGATTTTATGACATATTTTTTAGAAGGTAATTTCCATTTAAATACTTTGGGTCGTTACATTCTTCCCCCATTATGAAATCTCGCCCTCGAAATTTTAGTTTACACAAATAGGTGAGGGTACTTCTCCTTCATCACCTCCTCTGGTTCCCAAGTAGATTCATCAAACTTATGGTTCCTACACAACAATTTTACAATGTGGGTTGTCATTTTGTGTAGAACCTTATCTCTCCAGTTTAGAATCTCAACTGGTTTCTCCTCAAAAGAGAGATCATCTTCCAGCTGTACCACCTATGAATTTAGTACATCTGAGGTATCATGTATGTATTTCACAGGAGTGATACGTGAAAAACATTGGGAACTTGATCCATATTGGGTGGGAGTGCAAGCCGATAGGCCACAACTCTTATATGGTCATTTATTTGAAAGGGGACAATATACCTTGGGATTAACTTTCCTTTCATCCCAAATCACATGAATCTCTTCTATGGTGATATTCGATGGAAGAATTTATCTCCAACGTTGAACTCCAAATCCATTCGATGGTTGTCAGCATATCTCTTTTTCCGAATTTGAGCAGATTTGATGTGTTTCTGGATGAATTGAACCTTCTCTTTCATCTATTCAACAAGATCAGGTCCAAGTAGCTTTCATTCACCAACTTCATCCCAACAGGTTGGAGTTCTACATCGCTTTCCATACAGAGCATTATATGGATCCATCTGAATACTCGAGTAGAAGCTATTGTTGTATGAGAACTTATCCAATGGGAGATGCTGAATCCATCCACCTTTTAATTCTAGTGAGCATTCTATTATCATTACTTCAAGCATCTGAATAGTCCTTTCAGATTGGCCATCAGTTTGGGGGTGATAGGTCTTGCTGAAATTTATTTCAGCACTCAAAGAATATTGAAGGCTCCTTTAGAATTTATATGTGAACCTTGGATCACGGTCAGAGGAAATTGAGAGTGGAACACCATGTAGTCTCACCACTTAATTCACATATATCATTGCAATTTTTTCATGTGAGAGATCTTCCCAAATAGCAATAAAATGGGAAGTCTTGGTGAGTCGATCAACCACAACCCATATCACATTATTTTCCTTCGACGTCTTTGAGAAAACCCTAACAAAGTCCATAGTAACATTTTCACATTTCCACATGGGTATTTGTAATGGATGAATCATCCCTTTGGACTTTTATCACTCTGCTATAACTTGCTGACACACCAGGAACCTTGATATATGTTCTGAAATCTCCTTCTTCATGTTATACCATCAGAAGTGTCCTCAGGGATCACAGTAGATCTTTGTGGCACCAGGATTGATAGTGAATGTTGAGATATGTTCATTTTCCAATATATACCTCTTTATCCCAGGTGGTGAAGGCACAAAAATCCGTGTTCCAAACCAAATCACACCCTCATCGTTGATATGGAACTCAGGATGTTCCCTTCCTTTACTTCATTCACCCTCTTTTGTATCTCCACATCATCCCTTTGTGATTATTTATTATTCATTTGAATATATGGATGCACAATCATTTGGGAAAGGTAGGATTTACCCCATGCCCTTATGATTTCTAAATTCATGCTTTGCATATCCATAAAGATAGGGCCTTTCTCAATCCATAACATGGATTGAGTAGGTGGTTCTTTTTTTCATAGAGCATTAGCTACTGTGTTCACCTTTCCAGGGTGGTAGTGAATAGAGAAATCGTAATCCATGATTAGCTCTAACTATCTCATTTGTCGCATGTTAGGATCATTTTGTGTGAATATATACTTTAGGCTCTTTTGGTTGGTGTATATGTCACACCTCTCCCCATACAGGTAATGACATCAGATTTTCAAGTCGAAAATCATGGCGGCCAGTTCTAGATCATGCATTGGGTAGTTCTGCTCATGGATCTTCAACTATATTGTGGTATAGGCTATCAAATAATCATTTTTCATGATTACGCAACCCAATAATCTCTTTGAAGCATCATTTTATTTCACAAAAATTTCTCCACTTTTCGGTAGTGTGAGTACAAGTGCAGTGAGGAGCCTTCTCTTTATCTCTTTGAAGCATCCCTCACATTCTTCCGTCTAAACATACATTACCCATTTCTTTATTAACTTAGTTATCAGGCTTGAAAATTGTGAGAAGTTTTTCCCAAAACGACGGTAGTACCCATCTAATCCAAGAAAACGATGGATTTCTGTGACACTAGAGGGCCTGGTCCATTCCTCAATTGCGTTTGTTTTTGAAGGATCAATAGAAATTTGCTCACTTGTGATCACATGTCCCATGAATGTTACTTGTTACATCCAAAAGTCACACTTGCTGAACATGGTTTACAACTTCTCATTTATCAATGTCACCAACACAAGTCTTAGATTTTCTTCAGGTTCCTCCTTGATCTTGGAGTAGATGAGAATATCATCGATAAACACTGCCACACATTTGTTGAGGTAATCTCTAAATATTGTATTCATCAAATCCATGCGGTTTGTATGGTAGTTAGTAAGTCCAAAGGGAATCACTAGAAACTCATAGTGCCCATACCTTGTATGAAAGGATGTCTTCTGAATATCCTATTTATTCCCCTTCAGCTGATGATATCCAGAATGAAAATCCACCTTTAAGAAGTATTTAGATCTTCTTAACTGATCAAACAAGTTTTCAATCCTCAGAATAGGATGCTTGTTCTTTATGGTGATCTTGTTGAGTTCTTGATAGTGGATACAAAGCCACATTGTTCCATCATTCTCCTTCACAAAGTGCACCAGCTCACCCCAAGGTGATGCACATGGGTGTATGAACCCTTGGTCCAGATGCTCTTACAGCTACTTCTTTAACTCCTCTAGTTTGATAGGATCCATCCTATAGGGACACATTGATATTGGAGTAGCTCCAGATATGATTTCTATTGAGAACTCTAGCTCACGATCTGGAGGAATTTCGGGAAACTCTTTAGGAAACACATCACTGTATTCCCTCACGATGGGCATTTCGGCAAGGTTGGCACCATCCATTGACTAAACCATTTGGTAGAGGTATGCTTCTTCATAGGTAATAAACACCCACAACATGGAAGGATTTTTCAAAGGAGATTCAACATCATCCTTTCATTTTTAGAGGAACATGGGATGGTTTGGAATATGAAATGATATTTCATTTTCCTGACAGTTGATATGTGCTTTATATAACGGAAGACAATCCATTACCATTATAGCGTCAAATTCTACCAAGTTAAGTATTACAACATTCGTCGTAAGAATCATCCCACATATGCTAATATGATAAGTTTCAAACACGAGGGTTGCAATGGTTGCACCACTTGGTGTTTTTACAGATATATCTACTTCAAGATTCGGGGCTTCGATTCTATTGTTCTAGGAAACTTTCAAGATATAAAGGAATATGTAGAACTAAAATCAAATAATAATTTTTCCTTTCTTGACTGAATATGAAGTCTACATTGTACGACTTCATTATTTTACACCACTTCCACAGTAGTTATGTCATAAGCCTTCTCTTGTTCCTTTTCCTTTGGTGGCTACTAACGCTGATTACCGTTGAGTACTCGAGGTTTAGTGCACTAGATTTCATAGTTCCCTAGCTCCCTAAAGCTGTAGCATTGAACCATGAATGGTTCCGTCCTTCCTTGTTCTACATTATCCTTCCATTTTATGTCTTTCCGACACCCTTGATCAAGGTTTCATTCTTTCCAACACTTGAAAAATTTCCCCATACATTTAAGACAGTTCCCATGGTGCAACTTCTGTCATTTTTGGCATGTGAGTGGTTGATTTTTCTTCCCACATTTTTCATTAGATCCACTAGCTTGAAACTCCATCTTTCATTTCTTATCACCATAGCCAGGGTACCATTCTCCAAAATCTATTTCTACATTGAGAGCACATCGTACAACTAATTCATAACTCCCAAAGTCTCGAATTTAAAGAGCCTTTCGAAGTTGTGGTTATAATCCACTAAATAATTTATCAATTTTGAAATCATTATTGATAACAAAATCCAAAGAATACCATGAAATCCTTGTGAAATATTCTTCAAAGGTTATGACAGATTCTCCTTCTATTTTCATGAGATCTATTCATTCTCTCTCCATCTTCGTATGAGGAGTTCGTGAGATATACTTATTAAAAACATGATCCTAAATTCTTCCCATTCCATCTCTTCAATTTCCTCTCTTTTCTTGGTTTTCTTAATCAAAGCCCACTATTGATCGAACTATCCATCTAGATGATAAACTGCTAGTTTCACCCTCTCCGTCTCAGAACAGTGAAGAAAAGAAAATATCATCTCCATGGAGTTGACCCACTATTCTGCAACTAGTGGATCAGAAGATCCACTAAACGTCGGTAGTCATTGCTACATAAAACATTTGATATCTAGTTTCTCGCTCTTTGGTGAAGGAGGACGTTCACCATTATTATGGTTGTTGTTCATAACCTGGGATAATTGGGAATGCATTTCCATGAATTTTTGAACTCCACCTTCCAAATTATTAGGGATGTTGTTCGTGCAATTGTTGCATTGGCCCTCGCATGAGTTGTTGGCCTGGTTTCTCTTGGTTCCCACTAGTTTCTAAAATAGAAAATGTTATAACAAATCATAAGTCAACATGTCATGAATAAATTATTAATTTAAACAAATAATAACATATGGGATCCCTATGTAATGATTATTTTGTGCATATTTGTAATTAAACTCATGCTAGATAATTTCTCTAGGGTCCACTAATCCTAATTCCCAAATCCACTAAAGATTTCCTCTGATACAATATATAGCGACCCAACATTTTCTTACATTACAATTACATCATTTTAAATTTAAAAAACATAATAGTATTACACATAGAGGAGCCAACAATTTAGTTTCTTGGGAATATTAGGACAATACATAATAATTACAACATCAAGCATAAACTTTTTGTTCATTTCTTCTTCTCTAGCATCTTATTGGCACTTGATCTCTCCTTAGTATATGTAGTCACCTAAGGGTATACATTAAAAAGGTTGAGATAGATTCCCAGTAAGAGGATAGATAATAACAATATATCATGTGGTGAGCATATTCATAACATAGGCAAAGAATCATGAACATGAGAGGAAACATTAATAAGAGACTTGAAATGTGGAAATGCATAAAAATGAACCATCATGTATTAGTGGTTAACTACCACACAAGATTGTGAACAAAGATAGCATCTTGTTAACACATAATTTATAATTTAGTAATGAGATTCATCACATTAACCAATGAATTGGATCACTTTATAATTCTGGGCGCACCCATCACTTTAAAACAATAATATTGTGCTTCATAATTCGGGGCGCACCCGTCACATCATAACATTATCATTTAACATGGATGCCACAATGAACATATAACATAAATGAACATAACTAACCCATGAAAAGGAATTATTTTCATCTCATAATAACACATTCATAAATATTGGGTTTCCAAAAGAAAGAGTGAATAACATATATGTTACAAGAACCGTCAATCTTGAATGAGAAGTAAAAGGCGTGTTCTTGAAATAATAGTTCTTTTGGATAACATTTTGTTTCTAATAAATACCAGTGAATAACATTTATATCACATAAAAGGAAATAAAATGATGAAAAAAATATTTTTAATGATTAACGATATCAAAAAAGAGTGAACGAGGGAGAACCCGGAAGATGAATGTTGGGTTCGAAAATTTCCCATTACCTTGTATCCGAACGCTTCCTTCACTTTAATGTCCTGTATAATAACATTATATTCCTTAATTAGATATTTCATAACCTTTTATAGATTAATATAGATCATTTTGGTTTCATTGTGTTATTTTATGTGCCTTTTGATGTGTTATAGAGTATAAAAACATTGTTCGGGAGTGTTCGTTTTTATGGTTTTCTTGAGAGTTTCACATGTATTCATGAATTGAAGTTTGTTTATAACCTGGGTAAACATAAGGAACATAAATTAAATGTTATTAATGATATTAAAAAAGATAAATTTTACTTAATATGAATTATTTTTTATACATTGTGGATGAATGATTAGATTGGAATTTAATGAGGATCGTCTGGGTTAATTTGGGCGGTTTTTCGACCACAACGAACTTGTTTTGTTTACACATCTAGTAATATGTACATAAGTTAGTTATAGAAAATAAAATAGGACATAATAAATATATAATATTCTGGTACAACCATAAAAATGGATTCATGACCAGATCTGTAGGTAGAAAAGGAAAAAATAAAACCTGTCGTTCTTGAAGGTGATAGATTAAAACCTTATGAACAACGTTTTCTTTTATAAAATAAAAGGAAGAAGAGAAGGGGGTTTGATGGTATAATATCCCATTAGTATCATAACACTTCATTATATGTATGATACTAGAGTTACCATACCATTTTGAAAAATATAAGTTGGGATAGAATAAGAAAAGGACTTTAAATTGAAAGGGAATTAAAGGAAAGATGAATAGAAATTACCTCTTGAATCCTCCTCTTGAGGTCCTCTTTAAGGGGCCTAAGCATGATATTTTTATGAGACAATAAGCTCTTGGATGTGTGTTAGGGGATATGGAAGATGATTGGGAATACTTTAGACAAATATTGAATATTTAGAGATGTGGTTTGGCAAGGGGAGGGGGAGGGGTTATTTATACATGGGGAGGGAGGTGTTTTGCGAATAAAATATTAAATAAAATAATATATCAAAATTTAGAATTGTAATAGTATTTTTTTGACATCATAAATCATATAATATTATAATTTAATTATTTTTAGGTTTTAAATCATCTTTATAATTCGAATTCATTAATTTATTAATAGGAAAGTGAAAGAAAGAGAAAAAGACACTTTAAGAAATCACCTTTTGACTTTTGGCTATGGAATGTTCTTTTAGGTTTGAAAATTTAGTATATTGTATTTTAAGGAAACTTTTATGTAATTTAATATAATATTTCCTAACCTAATGTTCTAGATTGTTTATGTTATCATTACATCATTAATGATGCAATTTAGGATACACCGGTTATGTGAAAAACTGTATTTTTAGTATTTTCCTAAAAATTGAAGTATTTCAAAAAAATACCACAATATCACTATAAAACTTTTTCGACGTGTAGAAACCAAAAATGAAGTCAATTTTTCAAAAATAGTTTTATAATTGGGATTAATTTAATTTTTAATTAAAATAATAATTTAGATAAAAAATACAGTTTTTAAAATTAAAACAGATTTTATAATGCTTTCAAAAACTACTTAGGGTCTTATAAAATTATCTAAAAACTAGGTGACATAGATTTTATATTTTATGAACACATTTTACAAAAATATATTTTACTTTAAATTAATTAATTATTTATAATTAATTATTTATAACTTACAAAAATAACAAATCATTTACCATGGTCAAATTGTTACTTTCTAAGATGCCTAAATTTTATTTAATTATTAATGGGTAAGGTTACTCTTATTTAGACGATGTACTATTCATAAGGGTCGTACTACTATTCATAAGGGCAGGTTACTATTCATAGGGGTAGGTTAATATTCACCTAAAATTATGTTTTTCTTATTGGACCACAAACATCATCTTGAACACAACCATGTATGTCAGATTCTCAATAGTCTAAACACAGAAGTGACAAAATTATGTTTAAAGGTCACTTAGCACTTAGTAGTTCATTATATTGTGTTTTCAAGTGATTATATGACATATTTTTGAGAAGGTAATTTCCATTTACAAACATTGGGTCATTAAAGGGGGTCTTGGGAAGATATTTGATTAGAATTTGGATTAGGAACAAGGCACGATAGGTGTGCGGAAATGAGGTTTTGAGGGGTGGAATGTATAGTAGAGGGGAGAGGGGTTCTCTCAATATATGATTCATTAGTATATTAAATTTCCGCAGGACAAGAAATATTGATGATTCCAAGAAAAAATATTATAAATTGGGAATTTGAGTTTTGGCCAATGTCCATTTACATCATCCATGACTCAATAATGATTCATAAATTCATTTATTTAGCATATTTTGTACATTTTCAAATTTCACTATTCACCAAAAATTAAATTAATTTAGAAATATCAAAAAAATTATCCTAACCATTTTTGATGTGAAGAATTAAAAAAAACATCTCAATTTCCTGAAAATAGTTTTCAAAATACATTTAATTTAATTTTGAATTAAAATATTAATTTACATGAAAATAGAAATTATAAAATTAAAACAGTTTTTCTATCACATTGAAAAATTACTTAAGGGCTTAGAAAAATAAAATATAGTTATAAGACATCAACATAATAATTTATGAATACATTTTATGAAAATAATTTTTTTAAATTATTAAATTAATCATTAAATCTTCATGGCTTACAAAAAATACCAACACAGTGATATATTTTAACTTATATGATGGATAAATTTAAATAATACTATCATTGGATAGCTTCATATTAACTTAGACGATTTACTATTCATAATCTTCATAGTAATATTCATAAGGGTATCATTACAATTCATATGGGTATGTTACTATTCATAAAAATTTTGTTTTCCCTATCAGACACCAAACAGCTTACTGATCGTAATCATGTATGTCAGATTTTTTAAAATCTAACCATTGAAGTTGAAAATTTATATTTAAAAGACAAATATAAATTAGTAGTTCGTTTACGAATGATGCGGCATTGTATTTCCAAATGTTATTTCATGTGATTATAATATATTAAATTACTATAATCTGATATAAATTTCATGAATAAAACATTGGGTCATTACATTCTTCCCCCATTTTGAAATTTCTCCCTTGACATTTTGTTTTACATAAACTTCTGAGTATACTTTTCCTTCATCACATCCTTCGGTTCCCATGTTTCTTTTTCATAGTTTTGGTTACTCAGTAAGGATTTGAAAAGGTGGGTTTTCTTGTTGCGTAGAACCTCATCTCCCTGGTCCAGAATCTTTACTGGATTCTCTTCATGAGAGAGGTCTTCTTCCAAGTTTACCACCTATAAGTTCAATAAATGTGAGGGATCTTGTATGTAAAACCTGAGGATTGATACATGAAAAACACCATTAACTTATTCCATATTTGGTGGAATTTCAAGCTTATAGGCAATGACTCATATGCGTTCAATGATATCAAAGTGTCCCATGCACCTTGGCCATAGCTTCCCTTACTTTATAAGCCACATGACTCTCTTCTATGGTGAATGTTGAAGGAAGAAATTTTCTTCAACGTCGAACTACAAGTCACCTCAATGCTTTTCTGTATATATCTTTTGTCAACTCTAAGTATATTTGATATTTTTATTGATTAAATGATCCTTCTCTTTCATCTCCTATACAATATCAGGTCCATGTAGATTTCTTTACCCAACTTCATCTAAACAGGTTGGGGTTCTAAATCACTTTATATACAAATTATCATATGGATCCATCTGAATACTTGAGTGGAAGCTATTTTTTATCAATAATTCAATGGGAGATGTTGTTCCCATATAACATATTATTCTAAAGATAAGGTTCTTAGCACATCTTCGATCGTATGAATAGTCCTTTCAAATTGGCCATCAGTTTATGGGTGATAGGTCATGATGAAATTCAATTCAGTACTCAAAGCATGTTGAAGACTCATCGAAAATTTATATCTTAAATTGGGATCACGATTAGAGACAAATGAGATTGGAATCCCATGAAGTGTCTCTACATCCTTCACTTATATACATACTAGGTTTTCAAGTGATTGATCTTCCTAAAAATGATAAAGTGAATAGTCTTGGTGAGTTAGTCCAACATAACACAAAATTCATTATTTCCTTTGGCTTTATTAAGGAGAACCATGAAAAATTCTATTTTGAAATTCTCATATCACCACCTAGGTGTGGTAAGGGGTTGCATCATACCTTTGGATTTCTGTCACTCTACTTCAAATTTCTGATATATCATGAACCATAAGATATACTCAACAATCATCTTCTTCATGTAGGACCAGCAGATGATTTCTCAAATATCATGGTAAATCATGGTGCTACCAGGATGGATATAGAATGGTGAGCTATGTGAACTATCAAATATATCTTCTTTATCTCATGTGATGAAGGCATGAAAAGAAGCATTCCAAAATTAATCACACCATCATCATCAGTAGTTCACTCTTGTAGCTTCCCTTCATTTACTACATTCCCCATCTTTTGTAAATCCAGATCATCCATTTGTGCCTCCTTAATAATCTCTTAGAAATATGGTAGGGAAATAATTTGGGAAAGTTTGAATTTATTCCCTACCATTATTATTTCAAACTACATATTTTTCATATAAATGAAGATAGGGACTCTCTCAATTCACAACATGGATAGAGTAGCATGTTCTTTTCATCATAGAGCATCCTCTACCTTGTTCGCCCTATTAGGATGATAGTGAATAGAGAAACCATAGTCATTGATTAGATCTAAAAATCTAATTCATGTTGAAATCCTTTAGTGTGAAGATATAATTTAGATTCATTTGCTTAGATTATATGTCACACTTCTCACCGTAGAGGTAGTGTTGCCCGATTTTCAAGGAAAAAATAAAATTTTCTAGCACCGAATCGTGCGTTATATAGTTCCCTACATGGATAATCAAATTTTTTGAGGTGTAGGCTATCACATTGTCATTTTACATGAATAATACAGACAATAAATTCATGTAAGCATCATTATATATCCAAAAACATTCTCCAATTTTTGGTATTGTGGGAATAGGGGAAGTGATCATCCTTCTCTTTATCTCCATGAAGCTTTCCTCACATTACTCTAGGCAGATATACTTTACCAATATCTTTATTAATACGGTTAGTAAGCTTGAAATTCATGATAAATTTCTCAAAAAATGTCATTAGTTCCCCCACTAACCCAAGAAAACTACTCATTAATGTGACATTAGAGGGTATGGGCCATTCCTCGATCAGCCTTTTTGGAAATATCCACATAAATTCCATCACATTTGATAACATGTCCCAAGAACGTGACTGTGTTCACACAAACATCACAATTGATGAACTTGGAGATCAAATTTTCATTCCTCAATTTTTCTAACACAAGCCTTAGTTGTTCTTAATGTTCCTCCTTGTTCCTGTAGAAAATGAGAAGATCATAAAACAAAACAACCAATTTCTTTTAGGTAATGTATAAAGACTCTATTAATCAAATATATGAATATTTAAAGGGAATCTATAAGTCTAAAGGGCATCACCATAAAGTAATAGTGCACATACATTGTATGTAAGGTAGTATTATGAATATATACTTTATTAACCTTCAGCTATTGATATGCATAATGAAGATCAACCTTTTAGAAGTAATGAGATCCTCATAGATAGTTGAACAAGTCATCAACCTGTGGAAGAAGATACTTTTTCATTATGGTGATCTTGTTGAGTTCTTAATAATTGATACACATCAACATTGATACATCATTCATCTTCAAAAAGAGCACTAGGGCTCCCCAAGGTGATGCACTAGGGAGTATGAACCCGTTTTTCAAATTATCTTATACCAACTTCTTTAAATCCTATAGTTCCATACGAGCCATCCTATAGGGACACTCTGACATTGGATTAGCTCTAGTATGAGTTATATAGATTTCACTAGCTCTTGATCTAGCTGAATTTTAGGTAACTCTTATAGAAATACATCATCATAATATCTCGTGATGGGAATTTCTGATAGGTGGACACTTTACATTGTCTCAACCATTTGAGCTAGGTATGCTTATTCATGGGGAACCAACAACCACAATGTTGAATAATTTCATTCAACCGAGATTCATGATCTTCCCTGAATTTATAGAAGAGCATGGGATGGTTCAGAATAGGAAATGATATTTCCTTTTCTTGATAGTTCATATGGTGTTTAGATAATTATATCTAATCTATTCCCATTATAGCATCAAATTCCCCCAATGGAAGTAGCACGAGATTCATTTTAAAAAACTATAGACATATGCCAACATGATAAGAGTCCAATACTTTTGGGACAATGATTGAAACACTTGGTGTTTTTACCAATATCTCTAGTTCATAGTTTCAGGGCTTCGATTCTATAGTTTTAGAAAACATACATGATATAATAGAATGTGTAGAACTATAATCAATTAATAATTTTTCCATTATTGAGTGAATAGGAAGTGTACCATGTTTGACTTAATTTCCTTGCTCAACTTCGACAGTACTGATAGAATAATCCTATGCCTTGTCCATTGGCTTTGGTGGTTGGTGATGCTGATTACCCTTGAGAGATCAAGGTTTAGTGCACTGGATGGGATAGTTCCCTTTCTCTCAAATGTTGTAGCATGGACCTTAGGTGGTGCTCTCTGTTCTTCCACCACATTATCATGCCTTCTCATGTCTTTTAAACACTGTTGATCTTGGTGGCATTCTCTACCACACTTGATGCATTTCCAAATCCCATTGAGTAAATTCCCATGAGTCTTCTTCCCTCACTATTTATATGTGGGTGGTGGATTTTTCATTCAACATTTATCATTAGATCCTAAGTCACGAAACTCCATATTTCATTTCATATCACCATATCCATGGAAACATTCCCAAACCTCCATCACTATTTTGAGATCACAATAGGAAAAATCATCATAATTCCAAAAAAAATTAATTACAAAATCCTTTAGAAGGTGTGGGTTTAATTCACTAAACTATCTATTAGTTTTTCTATAATTGTTGATAAAAAAATCTAAAGAATACCTAATTAGACTTGTGAAATTCTCTTCGCAAGATATGAAAAATTCTCCATCCTTTTTCTTTACCACTATGAATTCCCTCTCCATCAACATATAAAGAGTTTGTGGGAAATACTTGTTAAGAAACATTATCTTCAAGTATTCACACTCCATCTCTTAAATTTCATCTATTATATATGTGTTCTTATTCAAATCCATCCACTTCTAAGACTCTCCATAGAGATGATAAATGCCTAGATTCGCCTTATCCATCTCAGAACAGTGAAGAACTGAAAATATATTACCCATCGAGTTGAACCACTTTTCCGTAAATAGTGGATTGTATGATTGACTTAAGGATGGTGGTCGTTGTCACATGAAACACTCCACAACCTCTTAATACCTATTAGGTGAAGAGGAAATTCCACATTATTCAGGTTATTATTCAAAAACTTAGACAATTAGTTAATCATTTCTATAATGTTTTGTACTCCACCTGCCAAGGAATTGGGGGTGTTGTTTGGAAATCACTACATTGTCCCTGTCACAACATGTTGGTTTGCTTTCTCCTAATTCCCACCATTTTCTGAAAAATAGAAATGGATTGAACAAATAAGTATAAAATTCAGGAAGAAATATATTATTCCTTTGTAAAATTAACCATAAAAGAATATATCACGGGATCCCTATGTTTAGAAAATATTATTGTGTGCTTACACATACATATTTTAATACTTGGGTTTTTACTAATGTTCTCTAATCTTAATTCCCAAATTAATTAATCATTGCCTCTGATACCAAATATAGTGACCCTACTTTTGTTCCATTGCAATTACATCATTTTAATGATAAACAACATAAATCATTACACTATGAGGTTTTAAATGATTAGTGTCTTAGGAAAACTAAGACCATATATACCATTTACATCATAAAAGATTAATTTAATTCCTTATTATCTTACTTATTATTTTCTCTTGAGTTCTCCATAGTACATTTAATGAACTGGGGATATACCTAAAAAATGGGTGAGAAAAAAATCCCTGTCGGAGGATAGATAATAACATGAAACAATATATTATGGGGTCAACATAGTCAGATAATCATCATCATAACCATGATAGGAAGCATTATATAATGGAATGGAATGTGGAAATGCATAAAAATGAAACATCATGTCTTAGAAGTTAACTATTGTACATAGTTGTGACCAAATATAGCATCATTTTCATGCATATTTTACTTTACTAATGATGTTATTAATATTACCCAATGCATTGGAGCGCTATATAATTTCATGTGCACCCATCACATCCTAAAATTTACATTATCATTCATTACATATGGAACATATTTCAATATTGGCCATAAAAACCCATGGAAATTAATGGGTATCACTTCAAAAATCATACATTCATACACCATGTGTTCCCAAATAAAAAAAAGGAATCGAATACTTGATACAAGCACAATCAACCTTGAGTGGCATGTAAAAGGTATGTTTTTGAAAGTAGAGTTATTTTGGAAAACATTAAGTTAGATATAAATTAGAGAGGTAAACATTTATATCCTAGAAATGGAATGAGAAGGATTAAGATAAAATATTTAATTAATTTCTATACTGATAATGGAGTGAAAGAGGGAAAACCTGAAAAATGAGAGTTGGTTTCCAGAACTCCCCTTACCTTGTATCTGAACTCCTTTTTCACTTTAATATCATGTGTAATGAAAATATATTTCATAATTAACATATAAAAAACCTTTTATACATTAATATGAATTTTTATGGTTTCATTATGTTCCATTATGGGCTTTTTAATTAGTTAGAGATTTTAAAGTCATTATTTAAAAGTATTATACTTCTTAGTTTTCATGAACGGTTCACTTGTATAGATGAATGGATGTTCATGAAGATCCTTGAAAAAGATCCAGAACTATAATTACATGTTATTAATGATCTTATAGGAGTTTAATTTCTCTTTTAATAAATTTGTTTATATACCATGAAGATGATTCATTACATAAAATTTAATTATGACTGTTTTAAGTTGATTATTGATGTTTTTGGGTCACAACGAACAAGTTTTGTCTTGTCATTTAGTGTTATATATAAAATATTATTATAGAACATAAAGGGGTTAAAATACATATTACATCCTTTTAAATAATTTAATGGGTTTATTCAAATAATTGAAGTCATTGAAGGAAAAATGAACTACATTTCCCACAACGATAGTTAATTTACACCTCACAGTCAATGATTTCATTTTAAATAAGTTAAAGAGGGGGAAAAGGGGGGTTTTAATTAATAATATTCCATTAAAAAGATATAATACCATTGAAGAAATCATACTGAAGTCATCATGAAATTCAGATAAGAGAAGTTGACCACAAGAGAAGAAAAGTAAGAAAATTTGAAAGGAATTTGAAAGAAAAGAGGGAGAGAAATTACTTCTTGAATATATCATTTTTGAGAGCCTCTTTAGGAGATAGATTTTTGAATTTTTATGTGAGAAAAGGATTCTAGACGTGGGGGTGGAACTTGGGAACATATTGGAGAAGAATTTGTAGTATGAAAAATGATTTATAGGTGTGAGTAAAATAGGTTGTGAGGGGGTAGTGTTTATAGTGGAGGGGATAGTGATCTTCTTAATATTTAATTCATTTGTTTATACATATCTATAAAGACCATAAATAGGGATGATTCAATGAATTCACATAGTATATAAGTAATTTTATATTGAAACAATGGATATTTACATCATTCGTGACTCAATCATGATGATGAAATTATTTAATTCATTATATTTTATAAATTTCGAATTTCGGTATTCATCATTTATTAATATATTTTAGAAAATTCTCAAAAATACATCCTGGACATTTTTTAATGTGTAGAATTAAAAAAGGAACAAAATTTTGATAAAATAATTGTATGAATGTGTGTGATTTATTTTTTAAATAAGAAAACAATTTTCTTGAAAATAGAAATTATAAAATTAAAACTGTTTTTCTAACACTTTCTAAAACAAATTAAGGTCTCATAAAATTATAATATATTCATAAGAAATCAAAATCCATTTTTTTGAATACATTATATGAACTTTTTTAAAAAAAATTATAAAATAAATCATTAAATATTCATTATATACACAAATACCAACACTCTAATATATTGTCACTTATATGAAGGATATATTTTATTAAACTATCATTTGTAAAGATTATATTTCCATGGATGATTTAATAATTATAAGGGTCAAATTAATACTCATAATGGTAAAATTATAATTCTTAATGGTATGTAACAATTAAAAAAAATATAATTTTTCTCTATTGGACTCCAAACAGCTTACTGAACGCAAGCATGTCTGACTGGTTGTCTAAATTCAATTCACAGAAGTGAAATTGTTATTTTAAAAGGACACATATAAATTAGTATTTTATTTAAGCATGAAGTGGTACTTTGTTTTCTAATTTTTTTTATAAGATTATTCAATATGAAATTACCAAAATAATGGATACATTTAATTAATAATATTTTGGGTTGCTACAATATGCCCATGATGTCTTTCAAAAAATTGACCAGTGCTAGCCAATGTTAGTTCATGCCTTGGGTAAAGAACCCCATCTAAACTCAACGGTGTCCTCATTATTTGGATGCATTAACCAATTTAGAAGGTATACATATTTTTTATGAAAACCACTTTAACGTTATATTTAATAATTTTATATTTCCACACATTTGTTACGGGCACACCGGGCCTTAGTATCACATGCCGTCTTAGTGGAAGATCTCAAAATTGATCCTTATAATATTTAAAAAACCCCACATGGAAAATATGATTCATTAAAATAATATTTATAGAGATTACACTATTCTCATTCCCATACTATAATTTTTATAGGTCTTTGACATGAATGTTGTTATCCCTTTAGGGATTTGACCAAGATTTTTCTTACTATTCCAAAATTATATGGTGGTGGTTGGCTTACCATAAGACATGACCATATATGTTCAATCGTGGAGACAAAGTAGATTATATTACCTTGGTTATATGGTAATTGTTTCCTTGTCCCTAAGATATGCTAATATATATTTCGACATGAAGCTTAAGTAGGTTGTTTTTGTATTTTATTAATTGTTGATTTAATTAATACTCCTATTTATTTAATTTCTGAATACAATTCCTATCAGAGTGTTTTATTTTTACATGGTGGTTCTGACCTACTTAGTAAAATTAACACCCTAGTCAGGCTACCATTTCGTACCTTAGACGAATACGTGGTTTCATTTTTTGACAAAGTAAACTTTCCATTATTGTTGATTGTTTTTTGACTCGATGATCTAGAATTTAAAGGATGGACCGATGTGGTATTCAAAATTGGAGAATTTTGAGTATTTATTTGGGTCTTCAATTATTTTACTTGTATTGTTTCTAGAATGATATTTATTTACATTCTATCACAACATTAAAATATTCTTTATTATTTATTGGATTATTCTATTGTCACTTATTATTTTGATCCACTATTTATATAACATCATTTTATTTTTTTATATGGTATATTTTCTACTATAATGAATATTCTTACGAAGGGGTATAGTCTCCCCATTATACTTTTCACACCCTTATAATTTTCCAAAACCTTTTACATACACAGAGGCACATTTGATGACACTAAACCAACACTTTTGGACACTTGAGAGAGTGACAGATTGGGGGGAAATTACAACTTTGTATTATATGATAATTTTTTCTTTTCTTCTATTTTTCTATTTGGGAATGGTAGAAAGTAGAATATGGTGGGTCAGAACTTGTTAATGATATTACACATGGGAGTAGCTAACCCATGTATGGGGGAATATCTGAGTACCCAAGGATGGAATTAATGTTTGTGTTGTGTACTATTTATAGTTGTTGTTATTTCACCTTGGGTGAATGACATGATGTGTGGGATTATTATTTTATGAGGTTACTATTTATTGATATTTTTACTCATGGTATTGTATGTTGTGTGATTATAATACATGAATCATAATAGGCACATAAGGATTTATTGACATGTGTTGTTCTTGAATGGGGGATATCTATTTGGAATTTGATATATACATTAAATTTGAACAATTATATGATATATTAGATGCACAAGATAATTGAAATAAATTAACGTGTCATGATAAATCACATTAAATTCATATTTAAAGAGACCGAGTGTTAGTGGTTATTTTTAATAGTCACATATTGTGGTTAACTTTTTTTCTAGCCTTTTCTGTAAGGTGTCTTTTTTTATAGATAAAATGGATCATCATTGTGTTCAAATTGAGAATTAAGAGAATGGAAATCAGCATGCTCTTAACACATCTTAACTAAAGCATCCTCTATTTCCTATGGATTATATGGATGTTCCACATCACGTCATATTCCTGAGGGTCTTGTGATACGAAGAAATAGAGACTCTTCATGTTGTTCCTTTAATGTATGATATGTAAATATATTTTCAGTTATAGCATATGACAACATTTACTAGGGAAGGAGGACCCCAGGAAGCCATGTTCTAGATGGAGTTAGTCTAGACAATCATCAATAATATTGATACACATGTGGATAGAAGGGTGAAGCTTTCTGTGAATAAGATTCATGAACCTCCCAATAATTCTATGATATTTTGGAAGAAGCTGTATAGTTGAATGTGTTTTCATGGAAGGACTTTGAGATGATGTTTCGGTGACATTTCTATAATGAGATATTGACTGATTAAAAATATCACCAGTTCATGCAAATAACATAGGAGGTAATGTTGGTGATTGACTATGCAACATGTTTCATAGAACTAAAAAGATCTTCACCATCATTGGAAGCTGATGAAATAGACATTTTTATACATTTTATGTACATTATTAACTAGGAGATCAGGACCTAGGTAAATGTTTTTTATGTATTTATGAGGATGTGATGAACCAAACAGTCATTATAAAATGGAGTATGAGAGGGCCCCAAACCAGTGTCCATGATGTTTCTATTGTGTGATATGAGAGATCTTATACCAGTGGAAAAAATCATCGCTATGACAATTCCATCCATTGTATTAGTGGGAAGAGCGTCCTGGGAAGTTGGAATCTATCTCGAGACTATGTTCTATTCTAGTGATATATGTTGGAACCATGGATGTTCTGTTCATAAATTAGAGTATGGTTTGTGTTTTTTGTCAATAATCAGTGGAAGATCAAAACTTTTACCATCAAAGTGATCATACAATTAAAGAAGACAATATTATTGAAGATGGCAATGTTTCCCAGTGTTTTCCAAATTTTTGGGCCTCAAAACTTGAAATATGGAGAAATGTGTTTTTAGCGAAGATACTTGCGCGCTGAGTCCTTAGAGGCTTGGAAATTTGCATGCCAGATGTTTTTCATAATGTGAACATGAAAATATGGAAAAGGAAATAGGGTCGCGCAAGTATTGGTTTGGTCGCACAAGTGACTTGCGCACCGTGAAAGGACTTGCACGCCGGTACCCTAGAGGATTGGAAACTTTCACTCTGTTTTACAATCATGTTTTTATCATCAAAATATGGCAAAGTAAATAAGGTCTCCCAAGATTGGAAGTTGGTCGCGCAAGTGTCTAGGTGGATAGAAGGGTTGCGCGCCGAGACTTCAGCACCGAGGGAAGACTTGCACGCCGCCGCGTAGGGTATCCGAATGCCTATAAATAGAGGACCACCCCTTCTCATTCAACACAAACATTGGACATGAAGAAATTCAGAGCACCTGTCATGTAGGTGTTGATGTCGCGCAAGTGTTGGTGGGTCACGCAAGGTGGAGTAGCGTAGCAGTTGTTTACTGCCCGTCTAGTAGCCGCACAAGTGATTTAGTGATACTTGCATGCCAGAATTGAAGTTGCGCGACAGGTTTCCATCAGGTTTCAAAATCGATTTGGGTTGAAAAGAATTTGAGTCGCGCAAGTTTTATTTTGAAGAAGGTTGAGTCGCGCAAGTGTTGGAGGAGGACTTTCACCCTAGTTATAACTTGTGCTCCGTCCTTAAAAGCTACGGGTCGTCTGGGTGTTGCGTGCCAGGTGTTTTATATGGCTTTCTGATTGTCTTGGAGCTGCACGAAAGTTGAAGATCAGTTAACGAGTGATAGTGGGACCTCAACAGAGAATCTACATATAACAGAGTATTCTTTCATTGAGCGATGATGAAGATATCTTTATGTCTATAAACTGAGTGGGACTTCACCAACAGTAGTGAGTCAGAGGGAGTCAACAGGAGTGACCTGAGGGATTTCGTGAGCTATCCATGAACAATTTAAAAGGCAGTGAGCCTGGGACAGAGTGACTGTGCCCGAACCATTGTAATCAACATCTGGTGAAGATTAGTAAAATTAGGTACGACAGGAAACTTGTCAGCGTATGCTTCATGGACGTAGCCCTTTGTGGTGAACCAAGTAAAAATTGATGTGTCATATCTTTTGCATGTGAATGTTCGATTGCTGATCATATCCATCATACAGGTTCAACTAGTTCCTACCAACATGGGAACGAGATACATTAGTTTAAAAGAAAATGTTGACACCCTGATTCACCCCTCCCCTCTCAGGGTGTTCCAGGGTCTTACAAGTGGTATCAAAGGGTAAAGGTTGCTGGAGTTGAATCTATCCTTTGTTGCCATAGAGAATGTAGTCAATGTTAGGGGAGTCCCTCTCTTCGATGGAAGTAATTTTCATATCTGGAAGAATAGGATGAGATCTCATCTAAGATCTCTTGGAATGTAAGTTCTATTTTCCACTATGAAAGGAATACAATTCACTGATCCAACAGGCCAGGCTATGACTGACACAGATAGGAAAATTCTTGATGCAGATGCTAAAGCCCAAAATGCACTCACCGCAGCTCTTTCTGATCAGATCTATCTAAAGGTGATGAGTTTCACCTCAAAAGAATCCATGTGGGATAAACTCGAAAATATTTATGAAGGAGATAGAAAAGTGAAGGGGGAAAAATTACAAGTCCTGCACAATCGGATTAATGATCTGAAGATACACCCATACAAGAATGCAGACTCATTCATCAATCAAATTACTAAAGTGGATGGAGTAATTCGGGGTCTGGGAGAAGAAATCAAAGACACTGATATTGTAAAAAAAATATTAAGAATACTTCCACCCCTGTACAATGAAAAGGTGTCAGCCCTTGAGGAAATAGATCTTTCCAAACATTCTCTGGATGATCTACTGAGCAGCTTGGTATCATACGAAATGAGAGTCAAACCAGAAGATGCTACGCCTCATTTGAGCTAGGAAATGGCATTCAAGGCCATGGATAAACAGAAATATCAAAAGATAGTTGTGGTGAATATGGCTAAGAAAAAAAATTTCTTTCTTTCATTACAAAGAAGTTCCAGAAGGGAAAAGGGAAATTCAAAGGGAAGTTATCTCTCGCATGTTTTCGTTGTGGAAAAGTTGGGCACATTGCCTCTTAATGTTTAATAAAGATAAATGATGAAGATAGTGAAGATGAAAACATCGAGAAGCCTTGAAAAAGATTTTTCAAAAACAGATACTTCAAATCTGGAATGAAAATAGAAAGGAAGTTTTTTTTCTGTGAAGAGGAAGATGAGGACACTGAATTTTGTGAAGAATAAGAGCCCGAATTTAAAACGGGAAATAATGCTTCCATGATGACTATGATTGAAAAGTCCGATCCCTTGATCAATAAAGACAAAGATAATCATATTATTTATAATGGTGATTCAAAGACTCAAATTAAGGATTTTTTTACATGATTCAGAATAAATGTAAGAGATGTAATAAGTGGAAGGAAATGGTAGAAGAATCATCAGAATATGTTGATGAGTTTGAAGCAGAGATTGAACGACTAGAAGAACTAGTGAGAGTTCTATCTTCAATCTTTGAGAGAATAGATGATGTTGTGGAACTAAAGCTTAAAATTGAAGAATGATAAAAGGACATAAATGACCATTCATCCAAACTATAAGAGATGTCCAAGACTGTTGAGGGTCTTTAGGAAGAAGTTGTTACTCTTATAAGTAAAATTGAATGTCAATCAATGACAAATAAGGGAAAGAAGAAAATTCATTTGAAAAGATTCTTAGTTGCAGAATTACTAGCAAGGGCCATGTGTGGTTCAGATGGGGTTGGAAAAATCTTAAGTAATCAAAGACCCACTTGCATGGGAAAGAGTGGAATTGGCTATGACGCTGAGACATCAACTGCTAGAAGTAAATAGAGTTGAAAGAACGACAAGATGAATGTTGGACATGCTGAAACATTACCTGAAATGCTTAAAAAGAAACCCTCAATCCAAACTAAAAGAACTTAAAATTACCCTCAAACATTCAGAAATGACTGGCAGTTCAACTATTCTCCCAAGGAAGAAGGCATGAGGAGAAATTCAAGTGAAAAGACATTTCCTCTCATGAATTGTCAGTTCTGTGGTTATCTGGGCCACACCTTGTCATACTGCAAAGAGGAAAGGAGCTACTTGAATGGGGAAGATCTGGGAAGTCAATAAAATGGACCAATTTCATATCCTCTATCTTATAGAAGTAATAGATTCTATGGTTACTGTTTTAATTGTTCTAAATTTGGCCATAAAGCTATGTATTACAGGCAGTGGTACGACAGGAGAAATTCATACAACACTCAAAGACGGGCCGGTTTTCATCCTCCTGATGATGTTGTTCTCACAAACAGTTTTTCCCCTATAGAAGAAGATTGTGGGTATGAAGAATCAGATTATGTGGAAGAAATTATTAAAATTCCATCAGTATCCTATGCTCAAACCAATATCTCATGGAAAGAGAAGAAGAAGATCGAGAAATCCAATCTTGAAGAAGTAGCCCTCAAAGCTAGAAAGAGTAGAAGCACCTGGATCCTTGATAGTGGATGCTCTTCCCATATGACGGGAAATGGTGACCTTTTGAAGAACATTGAAAAGAAGGTTGATGGAATAGTACGGTTTGGAAATGATGGTGCTTTGAAGATTAAAGGAAGTGGGAATACTGCCCTCGCCAACGGGGAGCTGAAGAAGACTGAAGTTCTTTATGTGGACGGTCTACGCCACAATCTCCTCAGTGTATGTCAACTCCGTAACTCAGGGATCATAGTAACCTTCAATCAAAAAGTATACACTATAAAAGTAAAAACAGGGAATTCTCTTATGAAAGGCTGTAGAACATATGGAAACTTATATCAGGTTGACAGCAAAGTGAACTCCTGCTATTTTTCTATTGAAGAAGAAAACAAGTTGTGGCATCGAAGGCTGGGGAAAATTAACCAACACGACATTAAAAATATATCTAAGCTGAAGATAGTCACAGATATTCCCATTCTAAAATGTGAACGGGAAAAGTCTTGTGATGCTTGTATTCGTGGGAAGCCGGTCTGTAGTTCATATCGGCCAAAGAAAAAAAGGGCATCGCATCTTCTTAATCTCATTCATACAGACGTATGTGGCCCAATAAATGTTGCTGGAACCTATGGATAAAGGTACTTCATCCTTTTCATTGATGATTATAGCATAATGGATTGTGTAATGGTGATTCACAGGAAGCAACAAGTACTTGATATCATGAAAACCTATCACTGGATTGCCAAGAATGATACTGGATGGACAATAAAAGTCATGTGATCTGACAATGGAGGGGAATACATGTCCATCGAGTTTGAAAATTACCTAAAAAAATGGAATACAACATGAGGTAGCTGGTGTGAGAATTCCACAACAAAATGGAGTTGTTGAGCGTCAGAATCGGAGGTCAACAATATGGCCAGGACTATGCTGATTGAGAGTGGTATATATCGCCATTACTGGAAGAAGGCTTTTGAAGCTGCAGTGCACATTCAGAATCGAACATGGCTTTATATGGGAGAAACGAAGACACCATACAAATTTCGTCATGGAAGGAAGCCTTCATTGATATACTTTCATGTTTTTGGAAGCAAATGTTTCATCCGTAATAAAGAAGGAAATCAAGGGAAGTTTGGAGACAATGCTTATGAAGGAATTTTTATTGGATATCTAATTAATAGTAAGGACTACAAGTGTCTCAATAAATGCTTGGGGAGGATTGTGGAAAGCAATGATGTTAAGATCATTGAAGGTAAAACCCAAAGTTCTTCCAATAATAGGTATGTTGATGATATAGAAGATGATGATGAGTGTAAACATAGAATAAATACAAACATAGAGATAGAGGAAGGTGAAAAAATCACTCAGCAGACACATGCTGATGTTGACATAGAAGAGGAATCTGAAAAATAAATTATGGATGAAGAGATTGGATCTAAACCTCACAGTAGAAATCGAAGAGCTGAGATTGATCCATCCAACATAATTGGGGACAAGAGTGCACCCACGCAAACAAGAAAGATGTGGAATAACACACAATCTTCATTTCTTTTAGTTGGGGATCTATCCTCATTCGAAGAAGCTACAAAGGATGAATATTGGGTGAAATCCATGAATGAATAATTAGAACAGATTGACAATAATCATACATGGGATCTTGTCGAGAGACCCGGCAGTCACAATTTGATTGGTACCAAATGGATCTTTAGAATTAAGTTTGACGAGCATCGAAGTGTCATCAGAAACAAGGCACAACTAGTATGTAAAGGATAATCCTAGATTGAAGTCATTGATGTTGAAGAAACCTTTTCTCCAGTGGCTAGATTGGAATCAGTCTGGATTTTCCATGCCATGGCACTCCAAAGAGGATATAAATTATACCATATGGATGTCAAGAGCGCATTCTTGAATGGTGTTCTGGAAGAAGAAGTCTATATTTAACAACCAGTGGGTTTTGTTCTTCATTCTGTTGAAACAAATGTCTTCAAACTGAAGAATTCTCTCTATGGTTTGAAGCAGGCAGTATGAGCATGGAATTCCCGATTGGAATTATATCTAAAGAAACTGGATTCAAAAGAGGCAGAGTAGACCACAATTTGTGTGTGAAGAATTATCCAAGAGATCAATTCATAGTTGTAGTCTATGTTGATGACATTATTTTTTGTGGTAGCAAGCATAAATCAGTGGATGAATTTTCCAATCACGTGAAATTAGAATTTGAAATGTCTATGATTTGGGAGCTCACTTATTTTTTGGGGCTGCAGGTGGCTCAAAAGAAGGATTACACTTTCATTTCACAGGAAAAGTATGGAAGAGAGCTGCTGAAGAAGATTAATATGAAAGATTCCAAACCAATGTCCACTCCAGTTGTATTTGGTACTAAACATGGAAAACATGATGATGAGACCTCTGTAGATCCCACCACGTAGAGGAGGATCATTGGGAGCCTACTGTACCTGATGGCGACATGACCAGATATTTTCTTTTCCACATGTCTTGTAGCCCAATTTCAGAGTAATCCAAAGGAGGAACATATGGTAGCAGTAAAAAACAATCATGGGATATATTCAAGGGACATAACATTGTGTCTTATACTTTTCTATAGGTACGAAAAGTGTATTATTAGCATTTTCTGATATTGACTGGGCTGAAGATGTTGTGGGAAGAAATTCCTCCAGTGGTGGTGCATTCTATATTGGGAATAAATGTGTTGGCTGGCTAAGCAAGAAAATAGAAAGTATTTCTCTTAGTACTGCTCAGGATGAGTATATCTCTGCTACAAAGGAATGCACTCAACTGCTATGGATGAAGTAGAAATTGACAGATATTGGTGATGAGGTGAAGTAACCAATGATGACTTACTGTGATAATAAGAGCGCAATTGATCTTACGAAAAATCATGTTCAGCATTCTCGTATAAAACATATTAAAATCAGGTATCACTTTATCAAAGAGAAAGTTGATCAAGGCATGATTAGAATGGATCATGTGGGAACAAATGAGCAAGTGTCTTATATCCTGACCAAGCCACTTTCAACGGCTTTGTTTGAGAAGCATCAGTTGAACCTCGGTGTTCAGCCAACTCCCAGTGTATACGAAGGTTATACAATACCCCTCTCCCCAGTATTGTTAACTATTTTTTTTCAGTTTATGGTTTTGATGTAGGTTTATGGGGGAGATACTATACAGGGGATGTGGTTTGAGCTAAATAATGAACTAGTACCGGTCTTTGGGTTTATTTCCAATAGGGGAGAAAGGAATAAATTTACAGTCAGAGGATGGGAAGGAACTCATGAACTCAGCAAACAGGGCGTCTTTGATAATTCCAAAACACAGGATCCCAATTCAAGCCTCATCCCTTGTTTTCTACACCAAGCATTGCTCGCATATACTTAAAGTGTTGGCTGAGTTGATTCTTGCATTTTTTGGTTTGCATGTGGATCTATTGAATTTATTTTTTGATTTCCAACAAACCCAAAGGGGGAGATTGTTGGAACCATGGATGTTCTGTGCATAAATTTGAGTATGGTTGTGTTTGTTGTCAATCCTCCCTGGATGATCAAAAGGTGTACCCGCAAAGTGATCATACAGTTCAAGCAGATAACAGTATTGAAGATGGCGCCTTTTCCCAGTGTTTGCCAAATTTTTGGGCCTCAAAACTTGAAATCTGCAGAAATGTGTTTTTGGTAAAGTGACTTGTGCGCTGAGGCCTTGGAGGCTTGGAAACTTGTGCGCCTGATTATTTTCATAATGTGAACAAAAAAATATGGAAAAGGAAAGACGGTCGCGCAAGTATTGGTTTGGTCGCACAAGTGACTTGCGCGCCCTGAAAGGACTTGCGCGCCGGTACCCTAGAAGATTGGAAAGATGCGCGCTGTTTGACCATCATGTTTTGATCATCAAAATATGGCCATGTAAATAGGGGCACATATGATTTGAAGTTGGTCATGCAAGTGTCTTGGAGGAAAGAAGGGTAGTGCGCCGAGACTTGCGCGCCGAGGGAAGACTTTCGCGCCGCCGCACAAGGTATATGAATGCCTATAAGTATAGGACCACCCCTACTCATTCAATATGAACTTTGGACTTGAAGAAATTCAGAGCTCCCATCGTGCAGGTGTTGAAGTCGCGCAAGTGTTGGCGGTTTGCGCAAGGTGAAGTAGCACAACAGGTGTTCGCTGCCCGTCCAGTAGTCGTGCAAGTGATTTAGTGATACTTGCGCGCCAGAATTGATGTTGCGTGACAGGTTTAAATCAGGTTTCCAAATTGATTTGGGTTGAATATAAGTTGAGTCGCGCAAGATTTATTTCGAATAGGTTTGAGTCGCGCAAGTGTTTGAGGAGGACTTGCGCACCAGCTATAACATGCGCGTTGTCCTTAAAAGTTGTGCACCGTCTTGGTGTTGCACGCCAAGTGTTTGATGAGGCTTTATGATTGTCTTGAAGCTACACAAAAGTTGATGATAAGTTAATGAGTGATAGTGGGACTTTAACAGAACATCTACATATAACAGAGGATGATTTACTTGAGCAATGATGAAGATACATTCATGTATATAAACTGAGTGGGACTTCACCAATAGCAATGAGTCAGGGGGAGTCAACGGGAGTGACCTGGGGGATGCCGTGAGCTATCCCTGAGCAATTGTAAAGCCAGTGAGCCTGAGATATAGTGACTGTGCCCGAACCATTGTAATCCACATCTAGTGAAGATTAATGGAATTAGGTACAACCGGAAACTTGTCGGCGTATGCACAATGGATGCATCCCTTAGTACTGAACCAAGTAAAAATTGTTGTGTCATCTCTTTTTCATGTGAATGTTCGATTGATGATCATATCCATCATACAGGTTCAACTAGTTCCTACAAATATTGTAAAAATATCCTTTAGTTTAAAATAAAAATATGACACCTCGATTCACCCCTCCCCTCTTAGGGTGTCCCGGGGTCCTACAATATCTGTGTGGAAAGATTGGCTACAATCACTTGCAAAATTGATTACCCACTACAAGAAATACAAGTTTTCCCAACGATTCTAAACCATTGGGAAATGTTACCGAACCGTTCGTAAATCTTATACCTATGGTTCTGCAAACTGTAGGGAAGTAAGCCATTGGGAAATCTTTTCCCAATTGTTTACATTGAACGGTTGGGATAGGTTGGGGAGAAATTAACCTATCCCAACGGTTGTGCCAAACCATTGGGATAGGTTTTCCCAATGGTTAAAACCATTGGGAAAACCAAGAACTCACTTCTTTCCCAATAGTTTCTAAACCATTGAGAAAGGAGTTTTACCAATGTTTCATAGAGAACTGTTGGTAAAAAAACTCAGAGAGCCTATGCCAACGGTTTGAAACAGTTGGCATAGCCTATGCTGTACAAATTGCAAAGCAGCCTACAATTTGCACAATAGCTCTAATTTTGTGCAATTTGCATAGAAGGTCTCATTTTGTGCATTCCCTCTCATTTTCAATCCAATTATTGTACCTACAATAAACTAACACATACATATACAATTAATGTACCTTCAATAACTAACTAACACATACATATAGAGAAACAATTCATACACATTTAACATATAATGAATCCTGGAACTATACACATCCATAATTAAATTAGAATTCATAATGTAATTATAAAAATACATAATTAATTTAGAATGAAATTTAACATTTAGATGACAATTATTTGTGGAATCTGGAATTTAATTCATAATTTGATCGGTTTTTCGTATACCATATATTTTTACCTGAAATGATGTCCATTTTGAAAAAAATACATACAGCTAGAGTGATACCAGCCACACCGCGCCTTGTATTGATTTGGGGTTGACTCTTACACATCACATATGACTCATGGATCATTGTGCTAAAGTATCGACAAAATCCAAATGTGTTTGATCGGTTTTTCGTATGCAAGTTGTTGTTTTTCACTTAAAATGATGTCCTTTTGAAACAAAAGACAGACACATTGAGTGGTGTCAGCAACACCACGTCCCAGATTGAGGTGGGGTTGATTCGTCCACGTCACATATGACCCATGGATCGTTATCCAAATGTTTCAATAGAAACCGAATGCGTTTGGTCAGTTTTTTGTATGTACTTAAAATGTTGTCCATTTTAAACAAAAGAGAGACACTTAGACGGATCCCGGCCACACCATAACTTGGATTGATCCTGGGTTGGCCCATACACATCACATATTACCCATGGATCGTTGTGATAAATTATCATCAGATTCTGAATGTGTTTGGTCGGTTTTCCATATGCCAGTTGTTTTTTTCACTTATAATCGTGTCCATTTTAAACAAAAAAGACACAGTTAGAGTGGTTCCAGCCACACATCATCTCGGATTTAGACAGGGTTGACTCGTACATGTCTCAAATGACCCATAGATCATTGTTCTAAAGTATCAACACAATCCGAATGCATTTGGTTGGTTTTCCATATGCCAGTTGATGTTTTTCACTTAAAATGATGTCCTTTTGAAACAAAAGACAGACACTTTGAGTGGTTTTGGCCACACCGCATCTCAGATTGAGGCATGTTTGATTTTTACATGTCACATATGAGCCATGGATCGTTGTGCTAATTTATCAACACAATTAGAATCCGTTTGGTCAGTTTTCCATATGTACATAAAATGTTGTCCATTTTAAAAAAAATAGAGCCACTTAGAGTGATCCCGACCACACTGTGCCATGGATTGAGGCGAGGTTGACTCGTACACGTCACATATTACCCTTGGATCGTTGTCCTAAAGCATAAACACATTTCTAATCTGTTTTCTCACTTTTTTGTATGTCAGTTGTTGTTTTCACATAAAACGACGTCCATTTTTAACAAAAGAGAGACACTATGAATACTGTTGGCCACACCGTGCCTCGTATTGAGGAAGCGTTGACTCGTACACATCACATATGACCCATGGATCATTGTGCTAAATTACCGACACAATAAAAATGCGTTTGGTCAGTTTTTTGTATGTCTGTTGATGTTTTTCACATAAAATGATGTCCTTTTGATACAAAAGATAGACACATTGAGTGGTTCCGGCCACACCGCATCTCAGATTGAGGCGAGGTTGATTCGTACACGTCACATGTGACCCATGGATCGTTCTCCTAATGTTTCAATGGAAAATGAATGCGTTTGGTCGGTTTTCCATATGTACTCAAAATGTTGTCCATTTTATACAAAAGAGAGACACTTGGACTAATCCCGGCCACACCACAACTTGGATTGAGACTGGGTTGGCTCTTACACATCATATATGACCCATGGATCGTTGTGATAAATTATCAACAGATTCTGAATACGTTTGGTCGGTTTTGCATATGCCAGTTTTTTTCACTTATAATCATGTCCATTTTAAACAAAAGAGACACAGTTAGACTGGTGTTGGACACACCACAACTTGGATATAGATGGAGTTGACTCGTACACATCTCATATGACCCATGGATCATTTTCCTAAAGTATCAACACAATCTGAATTCATTTGATCAGTTTTCCATATGTCAGTTGATGTTTTTCAGTTAAAATGATGTCCTTTTAAAACAAAAGACAGACACATTGAGTGGTTCCGGACACACCGCATCTCAGATTGAGTAGGGGTTGATTCGTACCCGTCACATATGACCCATGGATCGTTGTGCTAAAGTATCAACACAATCAGAATCTGTTTGGTCAGTTTTCTGTATGTACTTAAAATGTTGTCCATTCTAAAAAAAAGAGAGCCCCTTAGAGTGATCCCAGACACACCATGCCTCAAATTGATATGGTCTAGACTCGTACACATCACATATGACCCTTGGATCGTTGTCCTAAAGCATCAACACATTTCGAATGCGTTTGGTCAGTTTTTTGTATGTCAGTTTTTGTTTTCACTTAAAATGATGTCCATCATTAACAAAAGAGAGACACTATGAAATGTGTCGGCCACACCACGCCTCGTATTGAAGTAGGGTTAACTCGTACACGTCACATATGACCCATGGATCATTGTGCTAAAGTATAGACACAATCCAAATGCGTTTGGTCAGTTTTCTTTATGCCAATTGATGTTTCTCACTTAAAATGATGTCCTTTTGAAACAAAAGATAGACACATTGAGTGGTGACGGGTACATCACGTCTTAGATTGATGCGGGGTTGATTTGTACACGTCACATATGACCCAAGGATCATTATCCTAAAGTATCAACTTAAACTGAATGTGTTTGGTCGGCTTTCTATATGTACTTAAAATGTTGTCCATTTTAAACAAAAGAGAGACACTTAGAATTATATCGGCCACACCGCGACTTGTATTGAGCCTGGGTTGGCTCGTTCACGTCACATATTACCCATGGATCATTGTGAAAAATTATCAATAGATTCCTATTATGTTTGGTCACTTTTCTGTATTCCATTTGTTTTATTCACTTATAATCGTGTCCATTTTAAACAAAAAAGACACAGTTAGAGTGGTGATGGCCACACAACATCTTGGATTTAGAGGGGGTTGACTCGTACATGTCTCAAATGACCCATGGATCATTTTCCTAAAGTATCAACACAATCTGAATGCATTTGGTCAGTTTTTCATATGTCAGTTGATGTTTTTCACTTAAAATAATGTCCTTTTGAAACAAAAGACAGACACTTTGAGTGGTTCCGGCCACACCACATCTCAGATTTTGGCAAGATTGACTCGAACACATCACATATGACCCATGGATCGTTGTGCTAAAGTATCAACACAATCAAAATCTTTTTTGTCATTTTTCCGTGTGTACTTAAAATGTTGTCCATTTTAAACAAAAGAGAGCCAGTTAGAGTGATCCCGGCCACACCGTGCCACAAATTGAGGCATGGTTTACTCGTACACGTCACATATGACCCTTGGATCATTTTCCTAAAGCATCAACACATTTTGAATGTGTTTGGTCAGTTTTTCGTTTGTCAGTTGTTGTTTTCATTTAAAATGATGTCCATTTTAAACAAAAGAGAGACACTATGAAGGGTGTCGGCCACACCACACCTTGTATTGAGGAGAGGTTGACTCTTACACGTCACATATGACCCATGTATCATTGTGCTAAAGTATCAACACAATACAAATGCGTTTGGTTGGTTTTCCGTATGCCAGTTGATGTTTTTCACTTAAAATGATGTCCTTTTGAAATAAATACAGACACATTGAGTCGTGTTGGCCACACCGCGTCTCAGATTGAGGCCGGGTTGATTCGTACACGTCGCATATGACCCATGGATAGTTCTCCTAAACATTCAACGCAAACCGAATGCGTTTGGTCAGTTTTCTGTATGTACTTAATATGTTTTCCATTTTAAACAAAAGAGAGACACATAGACTGATCCCGACCACACCACAACTTCTATTGTGCTCATGTTGGATCTCAAATGTCATATATGACCCATGGATCGTTTTGATAAATTATCGATAGATTCTGAATGCGTTTGGTCAGTTTTCCGTATTCCAGTTGTTTTTTTCACTTATAATCGTGTCCATTTTAATCAAAAGAGACACAGTTAGAGTGTTTCTATCCACACCGCATCTCTGATTTATATGGGGTTGACTCGTACACGTCTCAAATTACTGATGGATCATTTTCCTAAAGTATCAACACAATCCAAATGCGTTTGGTCGGTTTTCCGTGCGCCAGTTGATGTTTTTCACTTAAAATGATGTCCTTTTAATACAAAAGACATACAATTTGAGTGGTTCCGGCCACACCATGTCTCAGATTGAGGCAGAGTTGATTTGTAAACATCACATATGACCCATGGATCGTTTTTCTAATGTATCAACACAATCAGAATCCATTTGGTCAGTTTTATGTATGTACTTAAAATGTTGTCCATTTTAAACAAAGGGGAGCCACTTAGAGTGATCCCAGCCTCACCGTGCCACAGATTCAGGAAGGGTTGACTCTTACAAATCACATATGACCCTTTGATCATTTTTCTAAAGCATCAACACATTTTGAATGCGTTTGGTCAGTTTTTTGTATGTCAGTTGTTGTTTTCACTTAAAATGATGTCCATTTTAAACAAAAGAGAGACACTATGAATGGTGCCGGACACACCGTGCCTCGTATTGAGGAAGTGTTGACTTTTAAACGTCACATATGACCCATGGATCGTTTTTCTAAAGTATCAACTCAATCCGAATGCGTTTGGTCGGTTTTCTGTGTTCCAGTTGATGTTTTTCACTTAAAATGATGTCCTTTTGAAAAAAAGATAGAAACATTGAGTGGTGACGGCCACACCACATCTCAGATTGAGATGGGTTTGATTCGTACATGTCACATATGAAAGATGGATTTTCTCCTAAAGTTTCAATAGATACCGAATGCGTTTGGTTGGTTTTCCGTATGTACATAAAATGATGTCCATTTTAAACAAAAAAGAGACACTTAAACTGATCTCGGACACACCGCGACTTGGATAGAGCCCTGGTTGGCTCTTACACGTCACATATGACCCATGGATCGTTGTGATAAATTATAAAAAGATTCAAAATTCATTTGGTCAGTTTTCCATATGCCAGTTATTTTTTTCAGTTATAATCGTGTCCATTTTAAACAAAAGAGACACAGTTAGAGAGGTGCCAGCCACACTGCATCACAGATTTAGACAGGGTTGACTCGTACTCATCTCAAATTACCCATGGATCATTTTCCTAAGGTATCAACACAATCCGAATGCGTTTGGTCTGTTTTCCATATTCCAGTTGATGTTTTCACTTAAAATGATGTCCTTTTGAAACAAAAGACATACCCATTGAGTGGTGCCAGCCACACCGCATCTCAGATTGAGGCAGTGTTGATTCTTACACGTCACATATGACCCATGGATCATTATCATAATGTTTAAATGTAAACCATATGTGTTTGGTCGGTTTTACTTATGTACATAAAATGTTGTCCATTTTAAACAAAAGAGAGGCACTTAGACGGATCCCGGTCACATCACAACTCAGATTGATCCCTGGTTTGCTCGTACACGTCACATATGACCCATGGATCATTTTCATAAATTATCAACTAAGTTCAAATGCGTTTAGTCATTTTTCCGTATGCCAGTTGTTCTTTTCACTTATAATCCTGTCCATTTTAAACAAAATAGACACAATTAGAGTGGTATGTTAGTTGTTTATTCACATTATTCAAATAAAATATTTAACTATGGGTCATTAAATTAATTTATTTATGAAAAATTTACATTTAAAATGAGAATATTAGAAAAATAATAGAAGGTAAAACTTTTACTAAAAATCCTTGTGGAAATATTAAGGTAAACATGATTTGTGAGAATCCTCATGTGTCTATTAGTGGAATCATATTTACATAAAATATTGTGGAAATTCATATGGAATATTTTTATGTCATTCGTAGTATGGATTAGAATTTTGTTTATCATGCTATGAAACATTTCAGAGCTAACAATGCCATGCCCAATGAATACATCCATTTTATAACATACCAAGAATCTATGATATTGATTAGACGTGTAAATGTGATTTACATTGATTATCATGATGAAAATAAATAAAATATATATTATAGATTTTCTAGTAGTAAATGAAATCAAGGTGGGTGGGGGGGATATCCTGGGGGCGGTCTGGTGGGTGTCCGGGGGGCAGTTTGGGGACCAAGGAGGAGGGTGGGGGGGGGGGGGGGGGTTGTGCGGGGGGCTGTCCGGGGGGGTGGGCTATCTGGGGGGCTGTGCAGGGGGCATTCTGGGGGGTGTTCGGGGTGTTGTCTGTGGTCCAAGGAGGAGGGTGGGTGGATGTCTGCGGGGTTGTCTAAGGGGCTGTCCGGGGGGCTGTCTGATAGGTTTTCTGGGGACCAAGGAGGAGGGTGGGGGCCGTCCGGGGGGGGGGGGGGGGTTCTGGGGGGGGTGTCCGGGGGGCTGTCCGGGGACTAAGGAAGATGGTGGGGGGGGGGGGGGGGGCTGTCTGGGGGTCTGTGTAGGGGGCTGTCTGGGGTCTAAGGGGGATGGTGGGGGGTCGTCTAGGATCCAACAAGGAGGGGTTTGTCCAGGGAGTTCCCACACAAACAACAACTAAAATACATCAACATCCATGAAAACATGCAATATTTAAAAATATCTTAACTGCAATACTATACTATAGGTCTGGATAAAACCAACAACTAGAATAGATTGAACATCAAATCTCATTAATATTAGTCACAAATGTAACAGATCAACTTGTCCCACATCACCATCACCATCATCACCATCATCATCACCCTCGTCCTTATCCCCATCATCGTCCTTGCCCTCCTCGCCCTCCTCCTCACCCTCGCCCTCCGCCTCTCCCTCGCTATCTTCCTCGCCCTCCTACTCTCCCTCCTCTTCCTCATCAGACTCCTCGCCATCATCATCATCAGCCTAGACATCTTCTTGACAACCACTAGAAATACCACCTGGTTCTCCATATATAGAACGTATCGACGACATGTATTCATCAAAAGCTGGGCTGGCCTCTGGTGGAAGTGTCGGACGTAGAACATCAATAAATTTCATAAATGCACTGTTTTCCCTAGCAGACTGTTCTGCCGTCTCTGTGGCCCTTTTTTCAGCCTGTTTGGAATGTGCCCTAACTTGTTGCATCTCAGTGTCACTACAACTCGTACCTGAGGAGTGCCAATACCTCGTTGGGGCTATCCTAGGTCGGTAGCGTACTCTGCCAAGAAGCTCCTCTCCCAAAACCTGATGTAATTGATTAGTTGGCCCAAAATTGTCTGGTTCTTGGGCATAGAGGGACTCTAAAGAAGCCTATTACAAAAATAAATATATTATTAAGTTACAAAATAGATATTAAAATATAAAATCAACAGATTAAAACTTACAATCTGCTGCTGAGTCACTTCATTGACGGAACTTCCATCCTTTTTCCATCTACTCGAGCAAAATTATTTTGCTCGAGGCACATGTACTTAAATATTATGTATTTGCCTCTACAATGACATTGAAAACTAAAGTTATATGAAAACTTTAATAAACTATTAAATAATTGAGGAAAAAAAAGAAAGGTTTAGTCGTAAAGAAAACTTATAAACAATTGTCATACATGATTCCTCTCATGTTCAGCCATCGTAGTGTGTCCCAGTGTGTTGAGTTTTTTTTTTAATAAATGTTTATTTAATTTTTTCCAAATGATTCCTAAATAAAATTCGAAAATGCAACAGATAATATTAATGAAAAAAATGAAAGTTATTATTTAAATACCTCAAATGTAATTAATACCTTAAACTGGGTACTTGTCCAATGAGTAATCATATGATGATACTGCTCTATAGGAAAATCATCCACCACTGGTACTGCCTCTAACTCAATGCCAACTCTAGAAACCCAACCAATATACAACTAATGCTTGTAGGCTCTCCAAATCTTTCCTAAATCCTTTAGACGTTCCGGTCGTGCACCCTCACCATCGGGAAAATTAAATCGAAGCTGACATCAAAATATTAATTCATATAAATAAAAAAATAATTCATGGCATTAAATAGAACAAATTTTTTTACCAATATCTCTGCCCAAGCTCTATCCTTGACCTCATCTGGCAATTGTATCCACAATAGCGGGCTGACGTGAATGATCTCAGAGTATTTGTCCAGCGTTGCTAAAAACTCTGACATTGTTGCCCTATTTTCTCAACCATTTTGTTGTCTTGATTATAATCCACCATAACCTGTGTGTGGTGGTTCCACACTGAACCCATGCATTTATGCCCCCGCCCCCACCTCCTATCAGTAGATGTATCTTTCATGAATGAAAAACAAATATTTTATTAAAACATCTTATAATGAAAATAAATATTGCTATAAAAATTTGTTAGGGTTATATAAATATATCTGCGTCGGTTTGATCGCTGAGCACCGTTGGATCCACAGAAACTGATGGAACACCCTGAGGTGGAACAAGAGTTGAAGACGATGGAATATAAAAGCACGGAGGGACGGAAGTATATGGAAAAGAAGATGGGACAACTGTCTGATCGGATTCTGACTGGGGAGTGGAAATCATCATGGGATGTGAAAATGATGGGCTAGAAGATGTTGAAGGTAGCCAAAACATGGGAGGCCTAAATATCTAGTGTCTCTCTAACAACACACCGGGATCAGAATGTGGGAAGGATGACATGTCAGTGGGAGGGGAAGGGTCTAGTCGGGTATGCGCAGCTGCTCATCCACCTCTGATACGAACCCTCCTCATACCACCAGCTTGAGTACTAGAACCAGTACTAGGCTCCTTGTCGAATAACTGTCGACGTATAGGTGGGTCCTACAAAAGTTTTTACAAAAAAATTAATCACATGACATTATATATTCCTTAAATATATCTATTTGAAATAATGTACTCACAGCAGGCACTAATTGTGGAATTCCCAACTCTGCCATTCGACGATTGTTCCCCATCATTTTTCCCTTCTTCTCTCTTTAATTGGCTTCATTTACTACTTTTGAAAACAAATATGTAATTAATTAGAAAAAGGAAACTATTTTGTAACCAAAAAAACTAAATATATGAAGGAATAGGGGGATTCATTGGTAGTTTAGCTATCAATTGTTTTAGAAGAGCTTGAATAGATTTAATAAATCATACAAGATGTAATGTTCACCAAGTTAGAAATATTGTTTCACTAGGTTTGAATACAGTTCAATTCCAAATTAGAAAATGCAATTCAAATAAAACTGCAACCAACAAACATTTAAAATTCACATAACGGTCAATTCACCTAAAACATATTTGTGATCAATACAAAATAAATTTGAATATTACCAACCTTATCAACCCATCTCGAGGTAAACCAAAATAATTGAGAACATGGATGAATGATTCTATATATTTTCGACCACAACTTCAGGTTCACAATCGACTCTGACAATTGAGATATTGGAGTCATCAAAACAAATAAATGGATTGGTTCCAATGGCACTAGGGATAATGTCAATTCCATCATCACCATCATCAAAAATATGTCTTGGAATTACTTCAACTTTGACACCAAATTCATGTCAAAGTTGTTCTTTGACATAAAAAACATGTTTATCCATTGATGACAACATGTATGGTTCTTCGGTAGCAAGATTGCGAGTCATATTAATTTCTCAAAATCCACAATCATCAATAAATTTTCTTTGTCTCATCATCAAATCAAACCAATGGAATTTCATCATTGTGACTCATCCATGAGACTAATAAACCAATATTATTATTTTCTCAACAAATCCATAATAACCCTCATTTTCAAATCGCAAACTATTATCTAATCCACTGGAATAAAAATCTGTTGTGGCGGTAACCATAACACCATCATGTTGTGTACTCATGTTCTTTGCTCGTTCAGTGACAATAAATTTTTACCCATTGATAACAATTGATTTACAGTCACGAACCACGGTATTAGGACCAAAACCCAAAGCTCTTATTTCCTCAGAGATAGAGTCATCAGACAAACTCAATACCTACAATATAAATGAATATTAAACTTAATTAAATATTGATATAATTATTTTAAACATTAATATTTTTACCTTCAAATTTAACCAAGTAGAAAACTCTTTTCTATGCAAAGTCTCTCTCCTTCTCAAAGATAAAGAACAATGCTTCCTATTTATCATTGTTTTATGTTCCTTGTAGATAAAAAATATAAATATCTTAACAAATATATATGTAAGATATACATAATCAATTTAGTTACCTAATATAGTCATCGAACAAATCATAGTTGAACAAAACTGTGCAATGTTCCATCTCCCGCTCTTCATGGCCTAATGTCTTCAATGTATGTGATCTAGGAATTCCTCCTATTTGGGGAAGTGATGGAAAACTTGGCTAAATTTTCTCATACTATTATTCTTCATTTCCCATTGGTCTGTTCAATCTTATAGTAAGAACAGAAAAATACATTGAGCAGAAATCCATACATTCTTGTGCCAAGTAACCCATCACTATAGAATCTTCGGGATGATTTCTGTTTCGGATATAAGACTCTAATGTGAACATATTTATTTTAGTGGGATACATCCAATGAAAATAAACAGGTCCTAGAAGAATTATTTCAGTGGAAATATGGACAATCAGATGTATCATGCATGTGAAAAATGATGGAGGAAATATTTTCTCCGACTCAGACAAAATTAATGGGGTATCTGTCAACATTTTTTTTGAAAGAAAGACTTGGACAAAATATTAGCACAAAGATCTCTAAACAAATGGCACAACCAAATAACATCCACCCTTAAATTATAGGACAAAAGATGACAGATTTCTATTGGAAGAAACTCATGCAGTAGAACGTGATAATCATAGTCTTCAAAGATTTTAGCTTCAACTCTCTTCTGTTGACCCATTTAGATATGTTTCTTGAATAGCCATCAGGAACTACAATAGTATCTAATACATCCAGAAATTGTTTTTTTCATAGGTTTCATCACATAAGAAGCACATGGATGTTGCCATTTATTTTCACTGATACGCACAGGATGCAATCTTGGTCTGATACCCCAATCCACCAAGTCACACCGAGATCGTAAATCATCTTTTTTCTTCCCCTTCAAATTTAGAAGAACCAAAAGCAAAATTTCACGTATATTCTTGTCAATATGAATTACGTCTAAGCAATGACGTAACAAATTGGTTGACCAATAAGGAAAATCAAAAAATATACACCTCTTTCTCCAATTGTAATAGGTTTCAGTGGACATTTTTTTTCTCTTTCCAGATTTCATTTGAGCCTTCCCGAAAAAAAAACTAAAATCTTTCAATTCATCAAGAACATCTGTACTAGACAAACGATGAGGTGGATCATCGGTCTCTCTGTTATTATCAAATCATCGATGATTCATTCTATATGGATGATCGTTTGGCAAGAATCATCGATGTCCCATAAAACTGAAACTACAACGATTTTTTAGTCTTCTGGATTGTGTATTCTTCATAAAAACTGGACATGACGGTTTTCCCTTTGTGCTCCATCCAGATATCATTGCATAAGCTGGAAAATCAATGATCATCTACATAAGTGCAACACACATCTAAAATATGTCATTCGAACATGCATCGTATGTGCACACACCCTTATCCCAAATAAGTTTAAACTATTTTATTAAATGTTGCATGTATACATCAATATCAATGTCGGGATAAGAAAGACCAGATATGAGTATACTCATGAAAGTGAAAGGTTTTTTCATACACAACCATGGAGGAAGATAATAAATGTGTATAAAAACTGGCTATGTGTTGTGTGAAGTAAGCATCTTCCCAAGAGGATTAAAACCGTCACATGAAATACCCAGCCTCACATTACACACGTCAGCTGCAAAATCAAGATGTCGAGCATCAAATCTCTGCCATGCAAATCCATCCGCAAGATGAATCAACTCATCATTAGTCTTCTTTCTCTCAGAATCGTGCCATCTCATTTTTATTGATATTTTATCAGACATAAAAAGATTCTGGAGTCTGTGGATCAATGGAAAGTGCCACATTACTTTCTGTGGAACGAGGGATGTTGTTCCATTAGATTTTGACTTCCAGTGGGATGTGCCAAATTTTATACAATCACTTCATTCAGCAGTTTCCTCCCAGAATAAACTAAAATATTTCAGGTAAGAATGATTTTTTTTTCTTGAAAATCCAAGTTCCTCAACTAACTTCCATTCCATATAGTGGTTTGAGGGAATATCTGCATCATCTGGAAGTAAATCCTTCAAGAGGGTAAGAATGTAATCAATTACTATATTAGAAATTCCATACATAGTTTTCCCATGAAACAATCAGATTAAAATTTTTATCTTTTTCATTTTATCGCATTGTCGATATATTGGAGTCATGGCAGCATCGTTCAATTTTTTCTCCCTATCAATATCATAATTTTCACTTGATGCATCAGTTGTCCTCATATCAAAGTCTTCTTGAGTCAAAATCCTTTCTTTTTCATGATGAAAAATAAACAGAAACCGATCATCTAACAAATTATCCATTCTAGTCCTTTCATTTCGATCATCACAAATTTAAGATTTCATTTTCTCCCCATTGTGATACCACAAAAAGTAGTTTTCTTGAAAACCATTTTTGGTTATGTGGTATCTGACTTCTTCACGGCTCAACCAATGTCTACCAACACAATTGGAACATGGGCAGTGTATGTGACCACTATCTGAAGCATTTTGAAATGCAAAATCTATAAATCTCTCCAAATTGTTTTGAAAATCGCTTTAGATCCGATTGGTTTCATACATCCAATTTATGTACATTCTATAAAAAGAATATATATAAGTCAATTTTTCATAAACAATTCAATATGATTTAACTTTAATAGAAAATAAATTTAATTAATCGATAAAGGAATAAGTTTATAGCCGATGTAGTGAACTACTAAAATAATGTAAAGAACAAGTACTCATAAATTAAATTAATATTTATTTATATTCATTTTCATTAGGTCTATAAGAGGCACATGTATCAGGTCCCATCATGTGTTATAGGCATCCCAAATCATTCACTGATGTTCAATAACTCATTATTAGCACCTCTATGGCCATACCTTTTATTACCCAATTACTTCTCCATGTCAAGATCACCCAATGGGTGAATACATTTTAGGCTTCTACACTAATAGGTTGTTCATGACCTGTAAAAAGATTTAATTTCATTAAATATAGACAAAAAAATTTATTTTTAAATTTGAGATTAATAATAAAGTATTTCGTTGATAACAACATTACTGAATTAAACTTGTGACTTATCTAACATTTTTATGGATGTCTACACATGACAGAATGGGTAGTGAAAAGATCCCCACCCACATAAAAGTGAGTATTGGCCAAGAAGAACACATAATATACATCGCACAATGAGAACCATATTTAATTGACCCTAAAGTTATATTAGTACAGTCATCTTGGGGGAAATAGAATATATGATCCTGGTTTACTGATGAATTCAAAAGCTTGTATTTCATATGTTGTACACTATCTAAGGTAAGAAATCATTTGAGGATGGGTTTACATCATTCAATTTCTTACATTCTAGTGAGAATGAAGGCTTGAATTAATGACTTCAGTTCACTGATTAAATGATGGTAGAGGTTGCATACGCTGTGTAAATAGAATGATTAAATAGGTAAATATCACAAAATATCTTTAAAAAAACTCATTAATAGGCTCAAAATGTAAATATAATCTTGAATCAACCATGGAATCTCTTTCACAACACATTCTCGCACACCAGTTATCTTATGTGTTACTTAATACAAAACATAGTCACATATAACAAGTGTACTGTAACAAAATAAATCACACAAGACTTACTAAAAAATTATCATTTCAATAAAACACTTTCCCAAAGATTAAATCATTTCTGAAATATCTTTCGAAATCCATTTGAGATAATAATATCCCTTTGATCATTTTTAACAAATATTTGGAGTATTCTCAAGGCACCCCCATTTGGAAGAGTCACATTAAATGCCCAATTTCCACGCCAAACCATTGAAAACAATTAACATGAGTCAATCATAGACCACAAATAACATAATTGGAAATTAAAAAATAGAAACCAAATGTGATATAGAATTTAATGTTATGTTAGGGGAAATGATATTGAATAGAGACACAAACATCATAAACGGTTCCAACATCATAACTTTTGATTAAAACCACCCATAATAGGAATGGGAATGCCTCATACACCTAATCCCTAATAAAAGAAACCAAATCTCCAATTAAAACATTGAATTTTCTGTTTCCACCCCACTTGGACAGCCCTACCCCCACCCCATCCACCCCACTTGGACAACCCTACCCCCACCCCACTTGGACAAACCAGAACCCCCCACCCCACAGGGACAGCCCTACCCCCACCCCACTTGGAAAACCCAACCCCCCCCCACCACCGTACCTGGACACCCCTACCCCCAACAACCCACTTGGAAAACCCAACCACCCCCACTCCCTACCTGGACAACCCTACCATCACCCCACTTGGACAACCCATCCCCCCACCCTACATAGACAGCCCCTCCCCCACCTAAACTGCACACCCTCCCCCACCCCTAACAGCCCTACCCCCACCCCATTTGGACAACCCAACTCCCTCCCCCACCCTACCTAGACAGCCCCTCCCCCACCCCACCTGCACACCCTCCCCACCCCACTTGGATAACCCTACCTGGAAAACCTCCCCCACCCCACCCTACCAAGACAACCCCTCCCCCACCACACTACACACCCTCCCCACCCCACTTGGACAACCCTACCTGGACACCCTCCCCCACACCACCTGCACACCCTCCCCCACCCCAAACAACCCTACCCCCATCCCATTTGGACAACCCAGCCCCTCCTCCACTCTACCTAGATAGCCCCTCCACCACCCCACCTGCACACCCTCCCCACCCCACTTGGAAAACCCTTCCTGGACACCCACCCCCACCCCACCCTACCTAGACAGTCCCTCCCCCACCCCACCCACACACCCAATACACCCCACCTGGACAACCCTCCCTGGACACCCTCCCCCACCCCACCTTCACACCCTCCCCTACCCCAAACAGCCCTACCCCCACCCCATTTGGACAACCCAGTCCCCTCCCCACCCCACTTGGATATCCCTCGACATCCTCCCCCACCCCATCTGCACACCCTCCCCCACCTCAAATTTAAACATAAATTCATCCAAATCAAAATCCAATTTTCAACTAATATAAATTCCACCAAAAGTACCATATCACCCCACTAAACAAACCCTTTACCATGTTTGAAGTGTAGAACAAAAAATAGAAAAAAATACAAGGGTTCTATGGATATAAACCCTAATTTAGCCTAAATAAAAACATCAAAAACCAAAAAATGGAGGAATAATGCTAAAACTAAGGTAACACTTACTAATTTGAAGTTTGAAATAAGATTTTGTTTGATTGAAGATGATCTTGGCTGGAAGGAGTGTCGCGGCAGAGAATAATTCAAGAGGATCTTGATTAGTATATGTCTTCAATAGGGCTGAGTGGGGGTTTGGGTGGTCTGTATTTGGGGGAAATCATTCCCAACAGTTATTAAAAACTATTGTGAAAGATAGAGTTTTCCAAACGGTTTCATTAAACCGTTGGGAAAACTAATTTTTTCCCATCTTTCCCAATGGATTGATGAAACCATTGGGAAACCTAATTTTCTACCAATATTTCCCAATGGTTTCATCAAACCGTTGAAAAAATCAATTTCTATAGATCATTACCAATGGGTATTGCAAACCATTGGTAAGGATCACCTATACCAATGGTTCAAAAGAACCGTTGGTATACAACTGTTGGGAAAACCATGACTTCCGGTAGTGACCCCACAATCCAATGTCACCTCTATAGTAGATTGGGTCACCTTCAATGGTTCTTTATGAACTATTAATAGCAAACTAGTGTCATAGGATTAGAAAATTCACCCGAGTTGGGATGAGTTTCATCCACCCCTCAGCATGACGGTAATTGGGGTTCTAGTGTCTATTTAGGCTGATGTAGTGGACATTATACCCTAATTCACGAGCTGTTGTACCAAGAAATAGAAATAGCTTAGGGAAGTCAGACTAACTCCCATGGTATGGGAAATTTCCTCTGAACATTATGCATACTAGTTCGTCTATCGTGGATGCAATACCCTCTACCCCCAAAGGTTTGAATCATGTATCAGCTACCTCAGCATGTGTTTTTATTAATATAAGAGAATCAACTTTTATTCTATCTTTAAATTTTTTTCAAATGGTTTGGTATTTGATATATAATTCTTGGATGGTGTTTTAACCATCAACAAACTATTGTAAATGCAGTCAGAGAGTATCAAATGTGGTATGGGATGTTCTCTATGGATTGGAAGTTATTGTTTCTTATGGAAACCATCCATGCTAGAGATGACAAGATTCTACAAGATTCATGGTATTGATTGGTAGGTTCTATACTACACTCTTATAAACTATTACTATAACATCCTAAGTTTTTATGTGGTAATTCGATTATCAATAACGTATATAATAAGGCGTATCATGCTTTAATGAACAATTAAATAATATTATTTAAATGTTACCACTATAACCTAGCCGTTATAATAGTGGGAATGAATTTCATTAATATATTTATGAAAATATAATTTAAACATGAATATAAAATTTACTATTTGGTGAATAATTTATTATAAATTAATGTAATGCTTGTTTAATATAAAATAATATGTTTTTAGAAAAACTATTTAAATGTGCACAAGTGTGTTTTATACCACTAAGTTAATAAAATAATCATGTAGAATAATAGTATTGAAATATATATTAAATATGATTTATATATTTGTTCACATTGAACGTATATGTTCGGTAGACATGATATTTAAAAAAATTAAACTTAATGCATAAAAGAAGTATTTTTCAAAAAATACATTTTCCACCTTCTGATGGGGAACCCATTTTAATTCTAGTTTTTGAAATTATTTTTAGTTATATTTGAAAAAATAAAATTCTTCTATGGGAATGGGACTTCAAAAATAATTTTGGTTGAATTTTTGGTATAATTATGATAAATTTCATATTTTAATGAATAGAGATCAATACTACATTTTAATTAAAAAATCATTTTTTTCTAATTTATATATAATATTTGATTAACCTTTTCACTGGATTTAAAGTAAAATTAGATTATTCTATTTTCATTTAATCTAATATGGGTCATTATAATAATTTTTATATTGAAATTACATACATACATTTATTGAACTTTTGAACGTCTCTTTTACCCGCCTTCACGCCACAAATGCAAGATATGTGTTAAACATAATTTATCCTATTTTGTGAAATAAATTTCAAAAAATGGTTATACAAGGTTCTAATTAGTATGAAATTTTTTATCTAATATGATCAACTTGATTTTTGGTGAATAATATCTTTACTATTTTATTTACCACGGTTAAGGGTAAATCATGTAATTAAAGGTAAAAATAATATTATAATAATATACAATTACCTTACCATTAGTTATAATTTCATTTGGATGAGTAGGGTTCCACCAAAAAAACCTTATAATAAAATTATAACGTTTTTAAGACACCTGGGTAAGACTATTATTTTTTATATTTTATTTAATGTTAAGTCAAAAACATCATACTCATATTTTTAATAAGTTGATAATATATAATACATGTTTATATATAAGATAAATTCGATTATAAAGTGTAAGTTTCAATGATTAATTATTATATACATCATGAAAATTTATTTATAATTTTTTGACATTATGTAATTATATATAATTGTGGACCAATGATGATCTAGTAATAAATTTATTAAAGAAATAATAAAATAAATGATATTAATAATATTGAAATAAATAAAATATGTAATATTTTATTCCGTATAGTATTTTTATCAATGGATTTGATATTTTAGGGATGATTTAAAGTTGTTTATTCAATGTAATCTGGTTGTTATTATCTTTAAAAAATTTATGTAATGAATAGTGTCCAATTTAAGATAACTCATATTTTAAAAATATAAAATATTTTATTAAATGTTATAAAATTTATTAAAATCCAATATTTTTCAAATTAGTTGAGATAATTATAAAATTTTAAATAATAACTCATTCATTGGTTTTTTGAATTTTATAAAAATTATGTATTCACTCAAACTATAAACTACATGATAAATGTAGGATTTAAAATGTGATATTACCAAAAGATAAGGATTAAAAAAAGTTAAAACATCTATAATTTTATTTTTATAAAGGTGATTCGACCCAAAAGCATTATATCTTAGAAAAAAGTCCATTTATGAACATTTTAATAAGAAAATTAAATTAAATTATATTAATTTAATAATTTTTGTAAATTCCAAGTGTGCCCATCCTCTCTCATATAAAAGAGAAAACATTCATCTCTATTAATTCCAAAAAACAAATTGGCCCAATATCTACACAAAATATTTCTTAGAATACCTACTCGCATTCTTACAGTCTTAGTTGAGGCAGAATACCCTCCTTAGAGGTGTTAAGGTGTTAAAATGAGATCACCTGAATGAAAGGTAATGTTTTTATTTACATATTTATATATTTTTTCTTCTTCCACAGACTTCAAATATTTTTTATATCTAATGAAAAAATAAATCCTATATCCAAAATATAATGATGTGTTATTATATTATTATCCTCATCTAAATCCATCTCCACTTCCATTAAAGAGGAAAATAATAAATCGTTCATGCATATGTGTGAATTATCTTCTCCACCAACCGATATAACCGGTTTTCCCTAACCGTCTATCATGAATAGTTATAATGATGTAATTGATGTTCAAATGTTATATTCAAGAAATTTTAATAATTATTAGGCAATATTATATTCAATTACATTCTTATTTTCTATGCATATTAAAATAATTAAGTCGTTCGTGCGTATGCATGAACTATCACCTCCACGAAGAGATGTGATTCAATTTTATTCTCTAAATCACTTGTATGATATATAAATATATTAAAATGATTAATATTATATTAATGATGATAATATCATTATGTAATGACAAAATACTACTTATGTTATTTCTATAAAAATCAATGAAAAATGGAAAATTACACCCATGTGAACATGCGACCAACATTCTCTGTGAGTATAACATTGTTAATTTTTCATAACAATAATTAATGGTTTGATTGAAAATTATAATTAATATATAAAAAATAAAAATGTTTTATGAATATTATTTTTGATAGGCTGGAATCATGACCACTTTGACTAGTAACATCATACCAAATTCATCATGAAATATAGAACCAAATATTAACAAAAAACCTGATGTGACTATAAATAATTATGTAATTATAATTAATTGTAAAAAGTGATATAATGGGAATAAAAAACTTGAATAATGCTATGAATAAAATATAAAATTAAATTATGTTTGTTATTTAGGAAGAATAATATTGTACTGGATGATTTAGACTATAGGTTGGGGAAACTTTAACTAAAACATCATTTCATGTGTTTTAAAGATTTATTCTTCTAAATATTTCTCATTAATGTCCATGTTTTCAAAATGGTTTTATGGTTTTATTTATATATAAATCATTGTTTGAAAATGTTAATTTTTTTAATTTTTTGTAAAATTTTCAATGTTGTATGGGACACTTTGATTAAAAAAAATCCATAACTGGTTTAAGTTGTTGTTCAAATATATTTATTATTCATTTAACATTAAATGTTTTCTTATGAGTGAGAATGAAATTTTATGAGTTCAATGTTGAAACATTCATGATTTTAGGTGTTATTATGGTATAATGGTACTTGGATATTTTACTGGTTAGCCCGATACAGCTTATATGAAGGGTGGAGCCCCATTATAGCTAATGGGATGGTCTGATATAGATTATATAAAGGGATAATCCCCACTATTGATCAAAAAAAAATGGATGAGTGAGATATAGATTATATTAAGAGTGATCTAGATTATATCTTTCCAATACGTTGTTTATTATAGAGATAGAAGTTGAACGTATGGTTATTCTATTTGTAAGGGTGATTTTACGAGTGATATGGTAATGTTGTACCAAGGAACCTATGTGATTTTTCGATGATTTCTAATTAGTTTTGAAGAAGATGTTTTAATGGTTTTTCTTGTTTTCACTATACTAACACTTTATTTATTTATTCCCCTTACTGAGATTTTTGTTCTCATCCAATGTTTTAAAATGATTTTCATAGGTCTTAATATTGATAAGGACAAATAATATGACATGATGAAGGAATTGAGGATGTGTCTCGAACATAAGTCATGTTTTTTTTTAAAATGGTCTCTATTGGTGAAAAACTAAATACTGAGTATAAGTGTCAAATTTTAATGTATTGGTCTATATTTAATGTTTTTCCCTTATTCTACAAAACTTTAAAATTAAAACATCCACGAATGTAAATTCTAGTTCAAAAAAACAAGATTATGTAAGTTTTCATGCATGAGTCCTTACTAGTAGTATCAATGTATGGTTTAGACGACGTTGGAGACTATGATGTCTTAATAACTGTTATAGATATCACCATAGGTTTATAATATTATGGTTTATCCCAATTCTACTATATTTGAAACCCCTTTTGAAGATTTATGTTTTGATATTTTTTGTTGACTGGTGGTTCTTTTGGAAATATTCATTCTATTGGTAATTATGGGTTATAACATTTTGGAATGAAAAATAAAAGATGTGAGATAACCTTTTAGGTTAAAACATGATACGGTTATTTCTTAAGATTTTATCAAATTATTGGAATTTTATAATAATTATATATTTTTAGAAAAAGGGACAACCCACAAGATGGGTGGTAACCCATCGCATTAGATAAGGCTGTGGGGATCGAACGCACAACCGAAGGGCGATTAGGATGCATCCCCTACCACTGGCCTATGTGATGTCCTAATAAGTATAAATTATTATTTTTAGATAAAAGATTTCATGTATTAAGAATATTTTTATTTTGGGAATGTATGTTTTATCAAATAGATATCCATTTTATTGGAAAATGATTTGGGTATTAAATGATAAATGTTATTTTAGATGAAGTTTAAAATTTTGGGAATCATATATATGATCATGGTAAATATAACTCTATAGTATTTTATTTTAGAAATAATGGTTGATTTATATATTGGTAAAATATATGTTTATATTGTTGACATATGGTGATTTGGGTTATATATGTACTTTATTATCCTAACTTGGATAATATGTGATTTGGACAATTTATTTTTAGAAATGGACTTCCATAGTAATTTATGTTATATGGAGATAATTCTTAAAATTTATATTCAATAATTATATGATCAAATTGGGTTTTAATCTTTTAAGAATTTTTTTAATGGTGTATGTTGAGCTTTAGATGTTATTGTTGAATTTTGGATATTGAAGTAGTATTTCATATAATATTTATTAATTTTCAAGAAATTTATGTACATGTACTAACCGTTTTGTTTTTATATAAGGTCTAAATAAAAGATAAATATATATTTTATATTTTTTTCAGATTGAATGATTCTACAAAATTTTTTATAGAGTCAGGTGTTAGAAAAATAATCTTCAATAATCATAGTTTTATGAAAAAGAAGAGTTTATGGTGGAATTTTATTAATGGATGAAACTCATATTTTCAAGTAAGTATATTTTTTTATTTTATTAGTCTACATAGTCAATGAATTCATAAATTATATTATAATTATTTTTGAACAAAAACATTATTCATTTTATTAGCTTTCTAAGTAATCAAGGACCTTTTAAAAAAATCACAGATTTACTATTTTGTGATTGTTAACATTCTTCTGGTAATTTTTGATCTATATCCATCAGAACTTGATGGTTTATTTTCCCTTCCATATCCATGTTTTCCTACTTAGAGACCAGGTATTTGTTATCTTAATTGACCTTTGTACTTCTATTTCTTTTTTTAAAGAGATGTTCTCATTATTCATTTTTCTGATGTGTAATTTCAACAAAGATGTTTTGAAAATTCGAAACTCACAGTTTTCATTTTCGAGTTAAATCTGGAGGAATAATTTATTAAAGATGTGGAGAATGTAATATATGGAGTTTTTAAAAAGAAATATTATGATCAGTACCAAACATAATACTCCACATCGAGCCTAAACAAACAATTAAATAATATTTTTTGAATGTTACCATTACAACCTAGCTGTTATAATGGACGAAATAAATAATATTAGATGAATTATAAAATTATTGTTTTCACATGTATATATAATTAATTATTTGGTGGAAAATTAATTATAAATAAATTTAAATCATTTTTAAATTAAAATTAAATGTTTTCTAAAAAAACTATTATAACATGAACCAGTGAATTTAATACTAGTATAGTAATAAATAACTAATGTTGAATTATAGTAATGAAATATATTTAATGTTTTTTAAAATTTTCATATATTTATCATAGACATGATATAAGAACAAATTTAATTTTTTGCATAAGAGGAGTATTTTAAAAAGAAGTCATTTTTACGATCTTATGATGGATAAAACATTTTAAATATTGTTTTTGAATCTTTTATAAGGTTTATTTAACAAAATAAACTTGTTATTTTAAATAGAGACATCAAATATTACATTTTTTGATTTTTATGATAAATTTCTTATTTTAATGAATAATGAAAAAACTGAATTTTAATTCAAACATGATATTTCATAACTTTTTTTTGATATTGATAGATTATCATTTTAATTGGTATTAATGATTAATTAGATTTTGTTTTAATAATTTAATCCAACATGGGTTATTGGAATAAATTTGACTCAGAAATTAGTTATAAACAAAAATCTAAATTATGAACATATCTTTTATCCTCCTTCTTTCCCAATCTATGAGATTAGTGCTAAATATAATTTAGCTGATTATGTGATTCTAATTTTGAAAAACAAACATACATGGCTGTAATTTTTATGAAATTTTTCATCTAATTGGATCAACTTAATTGCTTCTGAATAGTATCATTAGTATTTTATTTACCACAGTTAAGGGTAAATTGAGTAATTAAAGGGAAAAAATATTATAATAATATAAAATTATTATAACACTTGTATGAATCTCATTGGATGCGTGGGTCTTGAAAAAATGATCCTTTGGAAGAAATTATAACATATTAATCTATTTGGGTAAGAATATGATGTTTTTAATATTTTATTTAAATGTATGTTTAAAATTTCATACTAATATTTTTAATATGTAAATTATTTTTAATATATGCATATATATAAAATATAAATTGACTATAAAAAATATTCTGAAAAAGAAAATGTTTATCAACATCATTATAATTTATTTATTATTTTTAAACATTAAATAGTTAAATTTAATTGTGACATGATGATGATGCAGTAATTTATTTTTTATAAGAATAATAAAATAATAGATATTAATAATATTAAAATAAAAATATTTTGAACTATAGAAATTCCAAAAAAGTGTTTTATTGATTAATTTTCCTTGGTTGGGATGATGTAATATTTTTTTGAAGGAACCATGTTGTTATGATTTTTTAAAAAGTCCAGTACAGAATAATGTCAAAATTGACATAATTTACATCCTAAAATATAAAATATTTTATTAAATGTTATGAAATTTTTAAAAATAAAAAATTTATCCAATTACTTTATATATGTGTAATAATTAAATAATGACTCATTCAATGAACATTTGGCATGTTATGCTAATTATTTTAATAATCAAAGTGTGAGTTACTTGGTAAAGTGGTAAGAGTTAAAATGGGTTAGAACAAAATGATAATAATTAAAAGAGGTAAATAAATAAATAAATTTAATTTTATGAATAATATTTGACTTGAAGTCATCATATAATTTAATTAAATATTTTTTTGACAATTTATATTGTAAAAGTAATTTATTTTAGTTTAATACCTTTAAAAATCCAAGAGTGTCTCTCCTGTCTCTTATAAAAGGGAACACATTCATCTCATTTATATACAATTAAAAAACATTTCTTACCACTGATATCATTCCAAAACCCTTCCCATAATTACTTCCTAAATTCGTGTTCCCTTACTTGAGGCATAGAGCCTTCATTAAAGGTGTTAAGGTGTTATGAAAGATGATTATTCGAAAGATAGGTAATGATTTTATTTAAGTGTTTATATTTTAATTTTTCTTTCACTTCCAGAAAATATTCATCATCCATGATGAAATTATAAATAAAATATCCTATATAAACTGAGATTTTATTATCTTAATGTCCTCACCTAAATCCATCTCCACTCCCATTAAATAAGAAATGAATTTATTGTTTATGTGTACTTGTGAACTATCTCCTCCACTGACGAATATAATCCATTTTCCGTAACCATCTCTCATTAATGATTATAACAATATAATTAATGTTCATATGTGATATTCATTGAATATTAATAATTATAATATAATAATATATCAATTATATAATTTCATTCCATTCACATAAAAATGATAATGTCATTTATTCCTACATGTGAACTATCACCTCCACGAAGAGATATAATTCATTTTAATTTAATAAATCACTTGTAAAATATATATAAGAACATTTAAATGATTAATATGATATTAATGATGTTATTATAATTCTTAAAATATAAAATAATACTTACATTATTTCTAGAAAGATCAATTAAAAATGGAAAACATGAATCAGACCTATGTATGGCCTACCATCTCCATGATTTTAACATTATTAATTTTTCTTAATCATATTTAATGGTCTGTTTTAAAATTATAATTATTTTATAAAATTAATAATTATTTCCTGAATATAAATCAAGAAACAAGGTAATCATGAAAAATGTTGACTATTTACATCATACGAAAGTAATCTTTAACTAAAGTACCAAATAATGAAACAATTCCCAACTTGACTATAAATAATTAATTAATTGTAATAAATTGTAATATGTGATATAAAAGAAAAAATAACCATCAAAAGGGTACTCAATAACTTATAATATTAACTTATCTTTATTATTCATGGATATAAAGGCTATACATGTTGATTTAGGCTAAAGTTAATAGACTCTAACTAAAACATCATTTTAATTGTTTAAAATAATTATTCCTGTAAATCCTTATCATTAATGAAAATGTAGGACAAATGGTGTTATGGTTTTCTTTATATGGACATAAATATTATTAAAAAATAATTTTTTAATTTATTTAAAAATATACAATGTTTTACTGTACACATTTATTCAGAAATCTCATTTATAAATGTTTTAAATGGTTTTTAAATTTAAGTGATTTTTTCAATAACATGAAATTTTTTCTTGTGGGTGAAAATTAAATTTTATGAGTGAGTTATTAGAGATTTAATTATTTATATTCTGATTATATAACGGTACTTTAACATTTTACGGGTGAAAATGATACATCTTATATGAATGGTTGAGCCCCATTCTTCCCCATAGGTGATGACGATATAGCTTATATGAAAGGTTGAGCCATATTATAGATCATGAAAAATCGGTGATCCTGCTTTATCTTCTAAGAAGAGTGAGTCCCACTATATCTCTCCAATGCATTAGGTATTATATAGATGGAGGTCTACCATATTATAATTTCATTTGTTAGGGTGAATATAAGAGTGATAAGGTGATGTTGTCCGAAGGTACCTATGTTATTTTTCTATGTATGCTAATGAATTTTTAAGGAAATGTTTTAATGGGTTTTCATATTTTCTATGGAATAATGATTTACATTTGTTGTGTCCCTTACTGAATTTTTTGGGATCATCTCAACTTTTTAATTTATTCATTGTTCATAATATTAATATGGAAAAATTCTACTTTGTGATGAAATAATTGAGGATATGTTTTTAAAAGGATTCATTCTTTTTAAAATAGTTTCCTTTGGATAAAAAATAGATACATAGTGTAAATTTCTACTTGTTATGTGTACATATACATTGTAATTGTTTGTAATAATATTCTAAAACTTTAGAATGAAAATATCTTCTAGTGTAAATTATATCTCAAAAACTCTATATTATTTAATGTTTTAAGGCTAGGTCATTACAGTTATAAGAGGAGATTTACCTTACTATTTCTAAAAGGAGCCAGTTATTCTCACCCAGTTGAGTGAGATCTTACGACTAGTCAAGTGGGATAAATTCAGTGAAGATTGGATTATCTCATAGCTTAGATAGTAGATATTAGCCTTTAAAAAGGTATAATGTGGTAAGATTCATTTCCTCTAATGGGAAACAATTTTCAAGATATCATTTCTAAGGACTTCATATGGATTATGTCTTGAACAGAAGATAGAGTTCATGATTGAGTTGGTGATGGCTTCATAACCAATTTTTATCTGGCCTTAAAGAATATAACTAGTAGTGCTTTGTGAATTTGATGTTTAGTTGTATGATCTAGTATAATAAGGCTTCATATGGCCTAATAAATCTCCTTTGGTCTCCAATAAGGATGATGAGTCCTTCCACATATGTTTATATTACTAGAGGTTGAACATGACAATGGTTAATAACTGGTATCATCTTCCATTCATTGAAGATATTTTCTATTATTGGTGAGGTGATAAGATAATATCCAATATTGAGTTCATATTAGGTTACCAATATTTTAGGGTGATACCATTAAACATAACTCCAACATATTTTGTTACTAGGTATGGCTTTTATGGCATTTTAGTGATGTTGTGTGGTTTGAGTAACACACTGATGATATTCATGGACATATTGAATATGATATTTCACCCTTTTTGGACATGTTTTTGGTTGTTTTTTGTTAATGATATTATAGTATACTATTATTATGTTAATTATCATGCAAAACATCATGACACAACCTAAGTATATTAAGAGAGAATCTCCTTTACTCCAAGTTATACAAATGCATTTTTTGTATTAATAAACTGAAATTCTTAGGTCATTACATCTTATAGGTAGGATTTTCATTGGATACATAGAATGTTATAGTCATGGAATCTTATGAGAATCCCAATAGCAGCTTTGAGATCCTGATATTTCTAGGGTTAGTTGGTTATTATTTGGTTTTTATCCAGTATTTCTACCATTTAGATGAATTAATGTCTTTGCTGATCATGAATGTGGTGAATATTTATTAGATTTGTTCTTACGAGAAATGTTTCTAGGATATGAATAGATGTCTGACCTCAGAACTTATAATCACATTACCTATTTTGGGTAAATCATGTATCATGTACTATGAAACATCTGGAGTTGGACTCGGGTCAGTTCAAATGCAGGAGGATCGAGTGGTTTCATATGGTTGAAGGAAGCTGATACTACAAGAGATGAATTAACCTACTCATGATATGAAGTTAATAGTATTGGTAAATTACCTGATATATTAGAGTCTATATCTCATGGGTGAGAGGTTTGTGTTATGCATACACAATAAGAGCCTCAGGTATATCATTTCACAAAAATTTGAAAGCCTTTGGTAGAAAATGTGGGTCTTGTATGTGCAATATTTTGACATTGTACTGGATTATACCATTATAAAGGGAATAGTTTTCTACAAAACTTTTATCCGAGATACAAATATATTGTTTTTATGGGAGTCTTGTGATGAGTGGTGGATAATTTACCTTTTTAAAAACATTCATATAGATGTTAATGTACCTAATTGATGAGTAACTATGATTTCGAAATCTATTATACCCATTATTTTCGACCAGATTAAAACCGAGTGGTTGTCTTGTCCAATGGACACCATTTTTAAAGAAATTTTAGATGATGTGGAGATGCTATTAGAATAGCCTCTCAGTATTGATAATTTTATTCTTTACTATCACTGAGAATGAGTTTATATGGGATTACACAATGATTTGATAATGGCGTTTCATACATCTATCTGGGCAGTGCATCTAGGTTTAACGGAGATGCATAATGATACCCATAGATAATACTACTGGTCAGGAATGAAGAAGGAGGTGGAAATATTTGTGGCTAGATGAATCATTATTCATAATTTTAAAGTTTTGCATAATATTATGGTTGGGATTTTGCAGTATTTACCCATTCCTAAATGGAAGTGGGATGACATTGCAATGGATTTTGGGACTGGATTCCCTAGGATAACCCATAATAATAAAGCATTATGGGTTTTGAAAGATCAACAAACTAAAGTATCACCCTTCCTTCCAATCAATGAATCCTTCAATATTTATGATCTAAGCATTATTTATGTTTGTGGGGTGATTTGATTGGATAGAGTTTCAAGGAGTATAATTTTAGAAAAAGTTACTTGTTTTAAATCATGATTTCTTATAGATCTTCTAAAGGCCTTAGGATCACAGTTTCTTTTTCAAATAGTCAGTTATCCACACACTAATGGTAATTCTAGGCAGACTCTAGAGGACATGTTATGAGCCAGTATTTTAGTTTTTTTGTGGTTAATGGGAGAGACATATGTCACATGTGGAGTTTTCATATAATAATACTTTCATAGGGTAGACCCAAATGGAGCAATTTGATACCTTCTATGGAAGACCATGATGTAAACATACTTGTTGGCTAGAGGCAGGTGAGTCAGCATTTGTTGGGCCCAGTCTCATACATGATAAATTTGAGAAGGTTTAGTTAATGATACTATAGATGGTAACCATGCGGGTGAGGAAGAAATTTTATGTTGACAATTAAATATGACCTCTATAATCATGTTTATTAATCATTTTTTCGTTCAGGTGTCACCTAGGTTGGGAAAATATCATGTCAAGAAATATGGAAATATAACACACATGTTTTTTAGGATGTTTGACATAGTTGAAAGGATCAGTCCTTTGGGGTATTTTTTATCCATTTTATAGTGCTATAATTACATGAATGATGTGTTACACATGTCGTAGTTATAGATATATAATTAAAAACATTCCTATGTGATAGAGATAATAGATGTCATGTTTTTTTGTATGCGTCCTTTGAGAAGAATCTTATACAGGTTGTGGATCGATGTGAGAAATATCTTTGGTGTAACACAATACTATTGGTTTGAGTACAATTGCATTTTTGTGAGTTTAGGATGAGGCATTATAGACAGAGTCTTATATGAAAAAACAATGTCCAGAATATTTTATTATGGCCTCACATTGATTATTGGAGTAGTTCATGGATGAGTTGATATAAGGAAGGGATGGTTGTAAGACCCCATCATTTTTCATGAATTTCTTTCTCTTAGTTTTCTGTTAACATTTATTTTTCTTGTTTTATCACTGTGGATGCATTTCATTTGAATAAATGTTGTGTTATGTTGAGATAAAGAATTAGAAAACTAGAGAAAATCTATATGAAGATATTTTTTGGTGAAAATGACCTAATGTTTGAGGATTTATTCTTATTTAATTTAATGGAATCTGTGTATAAATGCGTTAATTGTTAACATGACTTAATGGTATTTTGAGAAGCATTAAAAGGGTTTTGTTTTGTTTAAAGGAGAAATTTGTAGATAAAAAAATCATAATTTTTACATACTGTGTAAAGTTATTACACATCATGTAATTGTTCAACTTTTTGAATAAAATAAAAATAAGGTGATGGATTTTTAGTGTATTCCATTTAAAATATTTACATGATGTGTAACTATATTACATTTCATTTAATTCCACAAGATTCTATTTTAAAAATTATTTGTGGCTGATTTTTTTTTCATCTGGAATAATCTCATATCTACTTAGCATTACAGCATTTGCGAGGAAATTTGGGAGTTCCAACATTTTGATAGACTTTTTGTATTTTTTGACAAATACCTATTAAGTGGATTGGCCCATTTTTTCATTCACTTCATTTTTTTTCAAAATGTTGCAGTGAAATACCTTGACTGATTGCATTGCTGGTTTTGATCATGATCGATTCTAATCTTGGAACCTCTTTGTAATCATCTGCACCTTCCTTATTAGGGTTATTAGATCTTGGAATAATTGTGTTCATTATCGATAAAGGAATGGTGTATAAATCATAAATTTACGATTTTATAATTGCTATGTTTATGCACTGTTGTGATTATGCCAACCTAGCATGTTCCCTAATCAATTAAATAATGAATTACATTATTCATTGAAGTTCTTTTGTACCAATTAGATTTTGACCTAGCTTATAGTAACATGTAGGTTGAGTAAACCATGAATATATTTTAATTGGATAATGACTTATATTGTGTTTATCATGACATGTGACCATATTATATTAATTTTAATGGAATTTATAAATCATGTAATGTTTCATATTCATATTATTTTTAATCAATTATGATTCAAATTGAATATTTGATTTAAATGATAAATGGAAATTTTCCTTATCCAGCATTGAGATATATGATGTAATATTGTGATATCCATGCATTGTTATTGGACTTATCTTCCATGATAAAATTCATGTATATTAAAATCAACCAAGGAACATGAACACTTATATTCAATAATGTTGTTATTGATTGGGCTTGGCCTTGTCACATGTTTAATGCTTATAAAGAGTGGGAAATACCCCGTCCCATGATATAAAAATTATGGGAAATTAACCCATATTATGTAATGGATTATAGATATTTGACCCGGATTCATGTGACTATACCACTATTATATGGCGGTGGTTGGAATGGTCATAATACATGCTAAGATATATTCCATTATGTTTCCAAATAAGGTTATTTTACCGTAGTGATATATTAATAGTAGGTATGGTTCTATGATATGATCAAAGATATTCTGGCATGGAGATGAAGAAATATGATTATGTGTTTAATTAATTGTTGAAATAATTAATACACATATTCATCACTTTACAGCATACACTTCATATTATACTATGTTATTTATACATTATGGTGTCGACCTACTAGGTTATACTCAAACGCTATTTAGGCTGTTGTTTGGTACCCGAGCTAATTATGTGGATGTTGGTTTGGAAAATGGGAAAGGACCTTGTTTTTTATTGTTTTCCTGTTGGATTGGATAATTTTCGGAGGTAAGACCATTGTTGGATTCTGGATCGGGTATGTTTTAAGTGATTATTTTAGTCTTATAGTATTTTACATGTGTTATTTCTATCATGAGATTTAGGTACATTCCATAACATCATTATAGTATTCCTAATTATTTATTGGATTATTCAGTTGAATATTATTTGTTCATTCCTATTTGTCTGTAATTTGATTTGATTTTATTTATATGATTCATTTTTTTTCTATGACACTTTATTATAGGGGTACATTATCCCCACTAAACCTTTCACACCCCCTATAACACCCTGATCCCAGAAGCCTAAACCAATTCATTATTCGATTACATTTGCATGATTACAATCAATAAAATCCCAAGGATCGATTAGTTTAGTTGTTTTGGAAATCTAGAATACATAGATGATACCCATAATACATTGGTAAATATAAAATTCAAATAGAATACATAATAAAATGAAATGTTCTGCATCCCTAAATCTCATTCAAAAGATTCCTCTTCATAAACTCAAAAAAATGTAACAAAAAAACGGGGAATTAAAATGATCAGTAAGGGCATGAAAAGTTGAATAAATAATGAATTTATGATAGTGAATCAACATGGGAAGGTTAATAATTGGTAAAAAATTCCATTCAAATAAACTAGATAAGGAATAATCAATATAGAATGGTAAATAACCTAAACACATGCGATTTAATGAATAAAAAATAAAATACACCCATAGATATGTTAATGAATCAATATTTATGATAACAATAATACTCAAAAATTGAAATTCTTAAATATTTTACATATTTATTCCTAGTCACATGATAACATTACCATCAAGATATGATATTTTAAACTATTTGGTTGGCCAAATCATTCATCTCATGATACTACCAATGCATTGAGGGGATTGCATTAATCTGCCCCCAAACCATAAGGATTTCAATAAATGGCCCCCAACCGGTATATTTAATTTCAAAATAAATCCTTATATATCAAATAAATAATATTCCTTATAAAAACATACCCTTATTGAATATAATATTTAGATTTATCAATAATTTACCAGTTAATCAAATAACTATCATAGTGAACAACATATATAAATATGATATACAGTTTAAAAAAAATAATACCCATCACCCAATAATGTGTATAATTAAGGAATTATCCAATGAAAAATGACTATGATAAAGTGATTGTCCCACGAGAAAATAAAAAATCGCACCATAAATTAAAATTGGAAAGGTAACATTTTCCACTTGGAAATTTTCATACTAAAACCCCTTTGGGTATATAATTTAATCTAAAATATAGAATACAGTAAAGTATGTCTCATTCAATATATTAAAAAAAATTCAGTATATACGCCAAAAAATTGTGAATTTGTTCATATTAACAAGTAAGTCTCAATAGAAAGTAAAATGAGTCGAAAACCCTTACCTTGAATTTCCTTTTGGGTGACCATTAATTAACCAAAATTATAATGGTTTTATAAATTTTAATATGTAACACCCCAAGATTTCATAGAAATTTATTTACTTTAATGTAATTCAATAGCGAGCGTTACACACAACACCTAGTTTTAGCGCACCACAACATACCAACCTAGTCGTTCAAAAGCCGTTATGAATAGTATTAACTAAATTTTGAATTTAATATACTCCATATAATTTTAGAATCCATATTATGTGTTTATTAGACATAATATAAGAACAAATTAATTTTTTCAAATAAAAGAAGTATTTTTAAAAAATTGTAATTTTACCACCTTCTAATGGAAAACTATTTTTTAAAAAACAATTGGCACTTTTATATATTCAATTTAATAAAATTAAACTCTTCATTATAATCGGGACATAAAAATTTATTTTGAATAAATTTTTGGTACTTTTCTGATAACTTTCACATTTTGATGAATACAGAAAAATAATAAATTTTAATTGATTTTTTTTAATATAAATAATTTATAGGTTAAGATTATGAATTTTAATGGATTTAATGTATAATTAGATTATATTTTTTTCATTAATACAATGTAGGTCATTATAAGTAATTTTACATTTAAATTCGATAAAAACACAAGTTAATGTTTTGATAGTTATTACTTTTCAAAAACCACCATCTCAGTTTCGACAATGAGAAATAATTTTAAATTAATTAATGCAATATATATGTTTTCAATTTGTTAAAATTGAATTAATTTTTTTTTTCAGAATATCAAATTATATTAGGGTGAGTTTCTGGTATTTTTCGGAAAACATTCAATTTTTGATGAATAGTGAAAAACACCGCATTATTATTTCAAACCGATGTTTTATTTAAATTTTTATCTATATTATTTAATTTTATTTTATGTCAATATATATATATATAATACCTATATAAAATAAATGTAATTTATTGGAGTCATTTTATAATAAAATTAGATGTATAAAATTTTATTGAAGTTTTTACTGTCTTTTTCCCACCATCAAGGAGAATTTGCAAATTTCCATAAAACATAATTTTACCACTTTTGTGAGTTGAATTTCAAAAATCCGAGAGACATGGTAGAAATCAGTAAGTAAATTTTTGTTCAATAAGATGATAATAATTTTTGGTGAATAGTAACTTTTGACTTTTATTTACCACGATTAAAAATAAAATAGGGTAATTATGGGTAAAAAAGATATCATATTTACTCTAAAAGATGTCCAAATTCTAATGGATAAGTATAATTCGACCAAAAAAAACCTTAGGAATAAAATATTATCCTTTTTGGTTCACATGGATTAGATTAGGACATTTAATATTATTTTATTTAAAGAATAGTTAAAAAAGTTAAACTCAATGTTTTTTTACTGAACAATTTTTAATATAGGGTTACACACAATATAAATTCCACTATAAATATTCATTAGAAATATAAATATATTTCCTACATAATAATATTTTATTTGTAATTTTTTGACATTAAATAATTTAATTTTTTTATGACACAATGATAATGCAGTAATAACCTTATTAAGGAAATATAAAAATAATTGATATTATAAATATCCAAATAAATGTAAATTGATACTTATAATGAATTAAAATACATTTATAGGTTAATATGGAATGTTATAATTGGTTAATAAATTTTATTTGAAGTGATAAAGTTTTTATTGATTTCTAAAAAATCAAAAACTAAATAGTGTCAAAATTGACAGAATAGAGTTTAAAAAAAACTATACTATTAATTGATATAATAATCCTAAAAATCAATGGTTCGGCCAATGTACTTATATAAGGTTATATATGTTAATAATGACACACATGGGGTTCTATTGGATTTTTATAGTATGTTTATTAACCATATAATTTAAAAATACAATGAGACATAGTAAATGACCAACTATTTAACTAATAGTTAAATCTAAATGATATGTTTAATATGAAATCCTAAAACTATCTAAAACCAATTTTTGAGAGGTTTTCGACCCATCCCTACCATATCCTCTAAAAAATTCAATTTTTAGCTATTTTAAACTGAAAATTATTTTATTATAAAATAATATTTTAAGCTTTTCCTAAAGTGACCATCACCTCTCGTATAAAAAGGAACTTACCATTCTCTTAATATAATGCCTCCAGAGCCATTTTCCTCAAACAAAACTAGCCAAAATATCCTCCCAACTTTACTAAAATCAACCTATAGTCCTTAAATTGATCACAATTTCATACTATGGATCCCTTTTGATCAACTCAAAAGGAAATACCTGAGGAAGAGGTACTAATTTCACTACCCACTTTCAAGTTCTTTTCTTCTTCCACTTCTTATTTATTTATTGTTTGCCTACCCAAATAATAACTCCAGTAAATTATACATACGTTTGTGTTATTATAAATATAGTACAATCCTATTTGTTATTCTATCCATCCTATAAATGACAAAGTCACCATACATGCGTACATACAGCCTGCCATCTCCACCTCGTGGTGTAGTTTGTTATTAAAAAAATACATTATTTGGATGAATATAATAATGTGTATAACTATTTTAATAATAAATATAACATGATAATGATTCTTTATATATGATATACCATCCAATATCCTTCGATTTCACCATCAATATAATGATATTTTTTCTCGTGCGTACCTATGGATTACTGTATCTATGAACGCGATGTGATTCATTCCCCATCATAATCATTCAAGAATAATTTTCATATTATGATTGAAAATATCTTTATGAACATAAAATCATTCTTTATATGAATCTAATACATCATATCCATAACAAACATGGCTTACATAATCAAGCATATAAAGGAAAACGAATTAGTTAACACCCGAAACGATGATACTAAAGAAATATTATTAAGAATGCAATATTAGAAGATCATATATGATATCATATTTATGTATTTGGTTCTTGAATAATTTAATAACAATTACATAACCATTATACAGGTGGTTAACCTAACCTATACTAAGGAAAAGTATAAGGTAAGTTGTTCCTTATCTCAATTTTAATTCCATGAGATTTCCATTGTTCGCCACTTATTTATTACAGGTGGTATTTCATGTACTTCCATTTGATATATATTATCATTATCCTCTTTATATTCATGGTATTCTATCATTAATTTTTTGGTTATTAACTTTTGTTCACACAAATCGATTTATTACAACGTGGTAAGGGGTTTTCATCTCACTTTTATTCCAGTGAGATTCATGCTATATTTTCCACTATTACCTTTTGTGTGGTGTATGTAATACCAATGATTGTATTTTTTGAATAATATACTTTAATTTACGGGTATTTACATCATCATACAATGATATTTCTTTAATGGGGTTTATGTTTCTTAAGTTACCAAATTGGTAAGGGAATTTCAAATTTCAAATTTCCGCTAATTAGAATCTACACAAACATCATTGATTACTTTACTCCAATATTATGTGTGAAATTAATAATTATTTACTGATGTAGTTATTTACACTCCCATTTGTGGGGATATACTTTTTATACACATAATAACTTTATTGATAAATTCTCATGTCATCGATAAAAACTTGTTAAGAGTAATTTTAACTCAATTTACATTAATTAAGTTAAACATTCAAGTAATTGGTTTTGTTTTTACAAGAATATATGTGAATGTCCCCTGATTTATTTCCACTGAATATCAAATCATATTTAGTGTATATATATTTTTCACACATAATTATGTCATTTATTTATTCTTAAACTAAGGATACAGTCTTTATAAAAGAATTCATCTCAAATTACATTCCATTGAGACTTCTATGTTGTTATGTTCCGATTCACTCTTATATTGTGTATATACTGTACTTTGACATAATATATCATGTATCCTTTTATTCTCATGATATTATATTGTTTTTATTACCTAAATTATTTCTATTCAAGCGTCTCTCATTTGTTTAGGACCTCTAACTAAAACATCATTTTAAAGGTTTTAAAAATTTATTCTTCTAAATAGTTCTCATTAATGTCTATTTTTAAATAATTGTTCTAATTATTTATTTATATTTACATTAATGTTTTAAAATTAAAATTCATTTTAAAAATTTCAAAGTGGTATGGGACACTTTGATTCAAAAATCTATTTTAAACATATTCTTTATAAGTAGTGATACATTTTAATGTTTTCATGAAAAAGGGGGATATTTCTGTCAAATAGTTTTGATGATTATTTTCATCTATTCCAATGTCCTTTATTAATTTCTATTGAAGTTAATTTATTATAATAAAATCTTCTATATTGTATTGGATGAGTTCTGTATGACTATGGATGAGAAATTTTTATATCATTCATGGGATATGGTTAATGTATTGACATTTCATATGCTATTTTTAATATAAATGTTTATATAAAGTTGCACCCATTCATAGGAAACATTCAGGGGACATAGTAAGTGACGGGTGGAGCACGCTATATCTCCTTGAAGCATCAGTGTGTCTCTTGAGACAAACCAGTGTCTTGGCACAAGGCCTTCACAAAATATTATTTGTAGTCTTTGAACAAGGCCTTGACTATGTGGTGATCAAGTCTGGAATTATGCACTCCATCCATATGAAAGTGGCAATTGATATTTCATGTGATTATTCGACTTGTAAAATATCCATGTGAATAATTAAATTATTTTAGTATAATACATTGACTTAAATGTTTATGCTTATTTATAAGTGTTTCTGCTATATTGTTATCCTTTCTGAGCATCTAATCTCACACATTTCTATTTATTATTTTTCCCAGAATGTGAAGAATTATTTTATGGTTGACCTGCTGGGATAGGATAATGATATAAGTGTGTTCAAAACAGACCAAAATGTTGTTGATTTTATTTATTTAGTGATGTAATGTAAACCTTATAAATTTATCTAGTACTTCCAATGATACTAAACTGATCTGTCATTCAGGACATGACACCTTGTTTCATAGAAATGTTATGTAATAATGCACTGACTCTGGTTAATTGGGGCTGTGGCATTATAGTTGGTATTGTGGGATGTTTAGAAATAATTTTAGAATCCAGATTTAGAAGAAACTCTGATTAGGAAACACTACCCTAAGAGATACATTGAGTATTAATATATAATAACATCCAAAAATTTGGGTAATGTAAATATAATGTGGGTTTTCCAAATAATACATCGCAGTATAGATACAAGAAAGTAGAGGTGGCTCTCGCACAGATGTACCTAGAAGTGAAAAAACTGACATGGAGTTTCGGTCTTGACCCAGGGAATCATGGTGCAGAACAATGGGCCTTGTTGCACTCTTGATTACGACACTCCTAAGGGATATTATTATGATAAATAAAATTTTCTTTACTAAAATATTTGAAGGATTTTAGTATAAGTGGAGAATAAATGAAATTGGTCAATACTATGGTGTTTTAGATTGAAAATATGGTGTTATGATATTCTCTAAATTAGTTGTTTACTCACACTGTGATTTCTTATGTTAGTCAATTGATGGATTCCAAGGAAGTTATAGTAACATTAAACATGATGTACAAGGTGGGAACAATGGTGGAACTAAGCAACAAAATGTAATGTTGATATGTGTAAAAGATATCGTGTTCATGAAGAATTAGTTTTCCAAAAATATGATCAACAATATATATATTAACCAACTCCCAAACACAATAAATAAGAGAAAGGAAATAAATGATAAGAACTCTAGTAGTGGAGACCATGGAGAAATGAAAGCTCAATATCCATCATGCAGGAAATGTAGAAGGTGACACCATGGAAAGTGTCTCAATAAAACAAGGAAATGATTTATGTGTGGGAAAGAAAGACATAAAGTAAATAATTTCTCGGAAAATATGAAGAGTACTATTAAAGAAAATAAAAATAATCCCAAGAATCCATTTACAATAATTTTTCGTAAATATTGGGGACGTGGGAATTACCCGAGTGAATTTAATATTCATTAAAATATACTCTTCGTTAAGGAAGAACCTATGCGGAAATAAATGGATGGAGAACTGTTTAAAAGTATTAGTGCTCTTTGATGAATGGATTAATATGGACGAATTTTCCCTCGTAAGTGTAACCCTGCAGTTTTTTATGTGAAAATGCTATTTTTGAAAGAATTATCTTTTCTATTAATGTTATAAATAACCATTTGGGTTTATATGATCCTCAAATTTAAGGAAATTAAATGTTATTAAATTTTGGGATGAAAATGTGAGGTATGAGATAATATTTGTGGTGAAATAATTTTATGGATATTCTAAATAATGTTTATCATTTTGTAAATGTTATAAAATATTGTTCTTGGAAAAAGGACAATATACAGATTGTGTGAAAACTCATCATGTAGGAAAAACCTACTGCAATCGAACCCACAACCAATGTGCGAATGGGATATATCACATACCACTAGACTACGTTATGTCCCTAGTATGTGTGACAAATTATTTTTAATTAAATGATTTTATTGATTAATAATAAGTTTATTTGGGATCTTATCTCATATCAAATGGATATCCTTAACATAGGAAACTGATTTGGTGATTAAGTGATAAATTTTATTTTGGAAGACGTTCTCTCTATTGGAAACACAATATTCCTAAGGAAAATAGAATACTATGCGATTTCATTTGAGGATTAATGGTGGATTTTTATATAGGTTTTTATTGTGCATTTATAGTGATTTGGGTTATTTATTGAAATGATTAACCTATCATAATGAATATGTAAGTATAAATCCAAAATAAAAACCTATATCCTATTAATGGTGGATTTTTTGTATTTTTCTGAAAACATTCATTTTTTTATGAATAGTGAAAAACACAGCGTTTTAGTTTAAAACCAACATTTTATTTAAATAATTATTAATTTTTTTAAAAAAAATTTAAGTAAAAATTGATATATAATACCTATATCTGTTCAATGTAGAATTAATTTTATAATAAAATTATATATATATAATTTTATGGAACTTCTTACAATCTTTTACCCACCTTCTTGGAGAATTTTCAAATTTGCATAAAACATAATTTTACTGCTTCTATGAGTTTAATTTCAAAAATCTGAGAGACATGGTTGACATCAGTATGTAAAATGTGGTTCAATAAGATAAAAATATCTTTTGGTGAATAGAATCTTTTGACTTTTATTTACCACAGTTAAAAGTAAATAGGGTATTTAATGGTAAAAGTTGTATCATAATTACACTAATAGATGTCCTAATTCTATTGGATAAGTATTTTTCGACCAAAATAGACCTTAGGAATAAAATATGATCCTCTTTGGCCCACTTGGATTATATTACGACATTTATAGGGTTACACACAATATAAATTCAACTATTAATATTCATTATAAATCTAAAAAATTTCGTGTATAAGAGTATTTTATTTATAATTTTTAGACATTAAAATGTTTAATTTATTTATAACAAAATGATGATGCAGTAATTACATTATTAATGAAATATTAAAATAATTGACATTATAAATATCCAAATAGGTGTAAATTGATACTTATGATGAATTCCACTAATATTCATGGTTAATATTACATGATAGGATTAGTTAAATAAATTATATTCGAAGTGATAATGTTTTTATGGATTTCAAAAAAATCAAATACTAAATAGTATCAAAATTGACATAATTGGGTTTTTAAAACAAATACTATATTACTAATTTATATAATATTCCTAAAATATAAGGTTCGGCCAAAGGAATTATAAAAAGTTATATAAATTGATAAGGAACAACATAGGGTTCGCTTGGCTGATTATAGTATGTTTATTAACAATATAATATAAAAACTACAAAAAGACATTGTAAATGTCAAACTATTTAACTAAGAGTTAAATCTTAAATATAAGGTTAATATGATGAGATAAACCTATATAAAACCTATTGGTTTAATGCTTTTCGACCCATCCCCACCATAGCCTCTAAATAATTTATTTTTGAACCATAATAAACTGAAAATGATTTTATTATAAAATTATATTTCTAGCTTTTCCTAAAGTGACCCTCACCTCTCTTATAAAAAGACACTTCCCATTCTCTTAATTTCATACCTACAAAGAAGTTTGGCTTAGACAGAACCTACACAAATAACCTTCTAACATCCCTCACATCATCCAAGAGTCCTTACTTTGATCAGAAAGCCAATCTACAGATCCCATTTGATCAACTAAATAGGAAACACCCGAGAAAGAGGTAATAATCTCACCACCCTCTTTCAAGATCTTTTCATCTTCCAATTCCACATTATTTTTTATTTCACTACCCAAATAATAACTCCAGTACCTTTTCCATACTGTGATGTTATTATAAATATGGTACAACCATATTCGTTATTCTATCCATCCTATAAATGACAAAGTCACCATACGTGCGTACATATGGCTTACCGTCTCCACATCATGGTGTAGTTTGTTATTCAAATAATTCATTATTTGAATGGGTATAATAATGAATATAAATAATTTAAATAATAAATATAACATGATAATGATTCTGTATATACAATATACCATCCAATTACATACGATTTCAACATTAATATAACGATATTGTCGCTCGTGCGTACGTACAGTTTACCATCTCCATGAACACAATTAGATTCATTCCCCATAGTAATAATTCAATAATAGTTATTAATTTATGTTTAAAATATTTTTTTACAGAATATCACAATTTATATGAAAAAAATACATTATATCCATAACAAACATGGGTTACGTAACCATGTTTATAAAACAAAATGAATCAGTTAACATCTGAAATGATGATACTACTGAAATATTAATAATAAAGAAAAATTAGAAGATCATATGTGATATTATATTTATGTATCTGATTTTTGTATAATTAAATAACAATTATTTAACCATTATACAGGAGGTTAACCTACCCTATACTAATTAAAAGTACAAGTTAAGAGGTTTCTTATCTCACTTTTAATTCTGTGAGATTTCCATTGTTCGCCAATTATTTATTGCGTGTGGTGTATCATTTACTACCATTTTATATATATTATAATTATTATATTTATATTCATGGTATTTTATGATTCATTTGTTTGTTATAAACATTTTTTCACATGAATCGATTGATTACAACGTGGTAAGGGGTTTTCATCTCACTTTTATTCCCGTGATATTCATGCTATATTTTCTACTGTTACATTTTGTGTGGTTTATGTACTTCCCATTACTATATTTTTTGCACAATATAATTTAATTTATGGGTATCTACATCATCATTGGATGATATTTCTTTCATGGGGTTCATATTTCGTAAGTAACTAAATTGGTAAGGGAATTTCAAATTTCAATTTCCACTAATTCGGTTCTATGCAAGCTTCATTGATTACTTTACTCCCAGATTATGTGTGAAATCAATTATTATTTATTTATGTAGTAATTTTAACTCCCCTTTTATTTGATATGCATTTGATATACATAATCACTCCATTGATAAATTCTTATGTCATCGATATAAACTTGATAGGAGTAATTGTAACTCAATTTACATTAATTGAGTAAAACATCCAAGTCATTGGTGTTGTTTTTACAAGAATATGAGTGAATGTACCCTGATTGACCTACACTGAATATCCAATCATATTGAGTGTATTTATATTTTTTACTCATAATTATGTTATTGATTTATCCTTAACCTAATGATATGGTCTTTTGAAAGGATTTCATATCAAATTATATTCCATTGAGACTTCTTTGTTGTTATGCGCGAATTCACTTTTATTTGGTGTATATAAAATACTTTGATATAATATATCATGAATCCATTTATTATCATGATATTATTATGTTTTAATTACCTAAATTATTTTTAATCAAGCGTCTATCATTTGGTTTGGAACTCTAACTAAAATATCATTTGAAATGTTTTAAAAAAAATTCTTCTAAAACGTTCTAATTAATGTTCGTATTTAAAAAATGGTTTTAAGGTTTTATTTATTTGGAAATTAATTTTTTAATAATAAAATTCATTTTAAATGATTTAAAGTAGTGTGGGACACTTTTATTCAAAAATAGTTCTTTGAACAGCTTCTTGATAAATAATGATACTTTTAAATGTTTTCAAGAAAAGGGGGTATATTTCTCTCAAATAGTTTTGATGATTATTTTCATCTATGTTAATATCCTTCATTAGTATTTGTTGAGGTTAATTTATTATAATAAAATATTTTAAATTGTATTTAATGAGTAATGTTTAACTGTGGATGTGATATTTTTATACCATTAATGATTTATGGTTAAAGTATTTACATTTTGTAACCTAGTTTTAATATAAATATTATATTATGTTTCACCCATTCATATGGGGAATGCATTGGACTTAGTAAGTGACAGGTGGAGCCCACTATAGATCCTTGATGAATCTCTAGGTCTCATGATACAAAAATGTTTCTTGGCATAAGGCCTTGACAAAATCTTATTCGTAGTCTTGGCACAAGGCCCTGACTATATGGTAATGAAATCTAGAATTATGAATTCCATCATTATAAAAGTGGTTGTTGATATTAAATGTGATTATTCAATTAGTATAATATCAATGTGAATATGTAAATTGACTTATTTTATTTTATAATTTCCATATTATTCTGACTTTTATGTTTAAAATTATTTTTTTAGTCTAACACATTTCCTAAAATGTTTTTTTCTTATTTATGAATGTTTACTCTATATTGTTATCCTTACTGAGCATCTGAGCTCACCCATTTCTAAGATTTATTTTTTCCAGGATGTGAAGAAGTATAATATGTTTGTCCAGCAGGGATAGTCTAAGATATAAGTGTGTTCAAAATGGGAAAAAATGATGTTGATGTTCAAATTTCATGAGGTAATGTAAAACTTATGAATTTATCTAGTACTTCCAAAGCTACTAAACTGATCAGTCTTTCCGGACGTGATTCCATGTATCAGGCCAATATTATGTCATAATGCACTGAATATGGGTAACTAGGGTCGGTGAGTTACATAATAACTTATTAAAGAAATTTATTACTATTTTTAATATCATATATGATCCTATAACAATAACCTTTTACCTGTATTTAAACATTATTTTTTCTTTATTTTCAATATTTTGAGTGTTAATTACGTAGTTTCTCGAGTATGTATTGAGTAGTTAGTTATTGTTTTTATTAATTATAACATGGTTTCATCATATAAATAATGAAAAACATTATTTAAATATAATATATACTATGTATATATTTTTTATAACAATCTATAATATTTGGAGGAAGTAAATGAAATACATTGATCATGGAGACGGTAGGTTGTACGTATGCATGGATGATGTATTCATTTTATTCCATATTTAAAAAGATAAAAAGTAAATGATATAAATGTATATTTATATTATAATTACATAATAATATTTATGTCTTATATATATGTTGAATTATTATTAAATTCATCCTTAATAGATTTCATGTATAGCGTGAATGAATCACATCACTTTGGGGAGGAAGGAGTACACACATCTATAAACGATGTTAACGTATTTACTCAAAATAGAATGAATATGGGTATTAATTATAAAATACTTATAGAATCATAATGAAATAATAATAATATATAAAATATATAAATATAGAGTCCGTCATATTTTTAAACCATGAACGGGGGTAATAAAAAAAATAAACAATCAACATTTCGTGAGGCAGTAGTTCTGTGTACACAATAATGGTATGTTTAACAACCATTAGATGGATGATTGTGTATGTATTGGTCGAAACATTAGAATAAAAATTATCAGTATATTGATATTTCCGTTTTTTTATATAATCATTGAATAAAGAGCGTTGAGGGGATGGATAATGGTAATTAAACTAAAGAGCCTGAGGAAAGACGTTACTTCTTCTTTGGGTAACTGCTTTTGGTTTGCACCAAAGGGTTTCATTTGATGTAATACTGGACAAGTGTAAGATTATTGTATGAGGATTGGTACGTTTATGAGCTATTGGGTAGATATTGGTCAAGACAGAGTGTCTTGATAGGTGTAAGGAAATGGGAGGATAGTTGTCTTTTTTATTGTGATGGACGAGAGGCACTATTGTAAATTTTGGAATAAGGAATTTCATCCACGTTTTCCCATTCAATGTGGATCCAATAATAGAGAACATTTGATCTAGTGGAATAAATGGTCGATATAAATCCATAAAATTAATTTTTAACAAGTCTCTCTGTCATTTTGGCGATTATGTTTTATGGTTAGTCCCTTGTTAAAGTTATTTTTTCCTTAATCATTGTAATTTATTTTAATAACATTCACTAATAATTTTGGAAAAAACAATTTCCCAAATTAGAAATTTTAAATTATTCTATTTCCAAATATGTAATACCTTTTACCATATTCAAATAATAGAAGTTGCAGAAATTAATTTATATTAATCCCATAGATGATAAAACAATGCAATCTTTTAATGTAAAAGCACTAAAATGATTAAAATGATTTTAGAGAAAATTTCAATGTTAAAATTATAAAATGACATAAATTATATTAATTAGTAAAAATTGATATAATTTTAATTTAAATCCAATTAAAAGTATAACTTAATTATATAAATAAATTAGATGAAAAACAGGTTTTAAATTAAAATATAGTATTTTTCACTGTTAATTAAAAAGTTAATCATCACAGAAAAATACAAAAAAAATCACCCAAACCTAATTTTTATGATTATAATTAAAATATAAATTTTATTTGAATATATAAAATATATTTATGTTCCAAAATTGAATTTGAATAAGTTCTTCATTAGTAAAAGTTCCCTTAAACAAATATAGCATTTTATTCATAAAGTTGGGTTTGGTCATATCTTATGTCTATAAAATATATTGGATGAGTGTCAAAATATTTATATAGAAATATAATATAAAAAATTTCTATATAAAATATATAAAAGCATTAAAATTTTATTTATTGTCCAAATTGGGACTAAACACTATTTTATATAAATCAGGCATTTCATGCATTGAAAATTCACTCAATATTACAAGCTATCAATAAAATTAATGTTTTTAAAAGGAAAATATTGTAATTTATTTGGTTTCTACATTAATACATAATAAAAAAAATTATTTTCCAAATATTATGGGTTTTACCTTGAAAAATATGTGGGCAGTTCTCTATTATATAATCCTCTAGTTCGTATGTTTCATCTGCAATTTTATGATTTCTCCAGAGTACCTTTACCAGTCGAGTTTTCCGATTCCTGAATAAATTATATCTCATATCAATAATCTAGAAGGGTTTTTATGAGTATGAAACTTCATGTTCCCATATTATTTAATCATATATGAGAAAATGTGATGGGTCTGGAATGTACCTCTTTTGCATAGATATATGGAACACATTGTGTGCCATTGAGTGATTTGGAAGCATTATTAAAAGATAAGAAACATTTCAAACCCTTTCATGAATTTAGATGACTCTAATGTACCTAGGACTCAAATTCCCTTTACTAATGAATCTAATAACACACTACCATGAAGACAGATTCATTAAAACATGGTATCCAACATAGAACTCTAAATATTTCATCTAATGTTTCACATAAATCCATTTATTGGTTTGATTAGATTTAATATGAGATTGAATAGACTTTACCTTTTTCATTACTGTTGGTTCCAAACTTTGGAAGGAAGAAAAGGCCCCACGATGGCCCCAAAGACTGCCTCGTGAAGCCCTATTGCGGAGTACACCCAACACCGCGACTTCCACGAAGCAAAGAAGGCAGAAGGCTCCACGAAATCATTTGATGTTCGCGAGCCCACCGTGAAGCCAAGGAGGCTGGAGGCTCCGCGGACACATTTGAAGTTCATGAGCCCTCTGCGAAGCGAAGGATGTGGGATGATCTGCGAACCCATTTGACGTTCGCAAGTGCACCATGAAGCCACCCAACCACTTTTCATGCCACTTGAACCCTACTCCGCGGCGCCTCTTGCCTATAAACACCAGGCTCCCCAATGCTCTGGAGGATGGACAATCCGACCTTTTGGCTTCTCATCTCCCAAATCGTGAATCTCTCTTCCTCTCAGTGAACCATGAGCTACGCAAGGTACTTCTTCTTTACAATGTTCCTCCCCATTGTTTTATTTTGATCCCCTCTTCTAAGTGGGATGCCTTTCATGAAGCCTAAGGGCTTTAGTGAAGGAAGGGGATCCCCAAGGGGACACGGGTCATCATGGAGCGTTTATGCTTCATGACATACCCTTCATGTACACTTGATCCATTTTATAAGGTAGGATCACTTTACTTTGCGAAGCACATCTCTTCCCGACACCATGCTCCATGGGGCACCTTTGCTCCACGATGTTGTCCTCCGCGAATTCCATTCCACTTCACGAAGCACCTCCCATTTGAACCTCCGCCCCATGCTAAGGCTAATACACCCCACATCGCGAAGAACACCTCTTCACAAGTGCCCTTCACCATGAGGAATGACAGAGCTCCATAAGGCCCCTGCATATAGACCCCTATACTTGGAAAAACATTTTCCTGGGTGACCCTCCAGGTTTTCATGATGTTACATCAAAGTCCCTTGGATGATACCTACCGTAGCATTGTGGCGCCTAATTATTCTTCACATAGGCATGCTAATGGCTATTTCTTCTTCGTATAGACATGCTAACATGGACCCCTCGATGGTTTTCTCCACAACACCCCCTCATTACGGCGTTGTCAGTGCCTTCCCTCCCACAAAGAGCAGAGTGTACCAGTTATGTTAGTAATAGGGGTGCGGAGTAAACCCACCTCATCTGATCTACAGGATGTTAAACTTCCAAGCACCATATTCCAGAACACATGACGTTAAACTGTGACCTGACCCCACGCCTCACACGCAGGGTCCCCCCTCCTTGGGCATTCTCCACACCCCCTAGTCTCTACAGGGGATGATATCCTTCTTCTTGGAGTGTAGTTTGTCCATGTGTAAGGTTAGTCATCTTTGTGTATGCCCCTAGATTTTCTTGTAGGAGGCTGCACCCCTACTCCTTCTCACTTCCTCTATGCCAAGACCAGTGGAGGTCATGATAGGGAATAGGGCCTCCATCCTAGAGTAAGTCCCAATCCCCCTCTCCTACTGCAATTCATTGCCTTCGGGCCTCCATCCTGGAGTATGTCCCAATCATTCTCCCTCTTGGCTACTCCATACGTAAGCCCCAATCTACATCCCTCAGATGCACCATTCATGACGTGATTGTCAGGTCCCTGCAGCTTCTTGTTTCTCACACCGAGCATGACTCACGTGGGCATAGAGTTAGCATCGACTATGAAAACATCCCCACCCCTCATGACGTTAAACTTTGTACCTAAACTAAATGGTCTTTGATCCATGTTAAGGAATGGTACGTAGGAAGCCTCACGCGGTTCAAGCCCTCCACTCAGTCATTTCGACCCCCTTCACGTCGGTTCACCCCTATCCCGCATGACGTTGAACTGTACTCTCATCCCATCTTGAACTGTGTGGTCTTTGATCCATCTCAAGGCATGGTACGTAGGAAGCCTCATGAGGTTCAATCCCATCATCCACTTGGACCAAGGTCCATCTCCACATCGGTTCGCTGACACATCCCATCCCGAACTACGGGGACTTTGATCCATGTCATGTCATGCTACGTAGGAAGCCTCCCTGAGGTTCAAGCCCACCACCCTGTTCGTTCCAACCTCCTTCACGTCGGTTCACCAACACCTTTGGAATCCTAGAGTGTAAGCCCCACACCATCATGAACTACATGGTCTTTGATCCATGTCAAGGCATGGTACATAGGAAGCCTCACGAGGTTCAAGCCCGTCTCCCTGAATGGTGCATTTCATTTCATACCTCTAAATGTTATGTACTATTATAAATACATGTATATACTAGATATATATGATATATATGATATCCAAATCATGAATATCATTATGGATATAATGAACCTTTGACCACATAAACAACATGTAATTGTAAGAAGTCCATTTTTGACGTAAGTACCAACTATCGACAAAACGAAATTTATTAAATTAAATGATTACATAACATTTATAACATGGAAATAAGTTATATAAAAGGAATAATAAACTTGAAAAAGGTTCTTAAGCAAGTATAAATTTGCTTCAGTTTATTATTCAGGAGAATAAAGAGAAATCGAGTCATGTCAGACACGAGGTAAGGGAATTCATCTCAATCTCCTTTCATTGAGGCATATTTTGTTCTAATACAAGACTTTATTTTATACGGTGTATAAACCCCTTTTACTTTTAATTTTATACAAAAGGAATCTTTTTCTACGAAGCATTTTAAAAATCTACAAAAGGGAATTTCTCTTTTAACGTACACGGTGACAATGACCTTTTCTACCGCCGCGAGTATTATTTGGTCTTTGGCTTCCTCAACAAGTCGTAATGTTTTTAAAATGAAATAAATACCATATACTATTTTATGTATTTTGGTATTGATAATGGTTTTTATAATGGATTTGTTATGTCATTATATTTAAGTGATATATTGTGATCAAAGTGTGGAAATGTTTTCTTTCCATTATATTTGTTTTATGTCTTATGATTTTATAATGGTACATGGACATTTGATGGGTGGTTACGTGATAAACCATATGACGGGTGGTTCTGTTAATACCAGGACAGGTGGTTATGTTATAACCTCTAATGCATTGGGTATGGAAGTTGGCCGTATGGCTATTCCATTAAGTGATATGTTTGTAAGTCGACCGGAGAGTTATTCCACTTAAGTATGTTTATGTCCCAAGTTACCATTATATGTTATGTGTTCTTTATATGGATTTTATGGTAATATTTTGGTTACAAAAGGATAAGTAATGATATTTTATTCAATTAAGAGTATTTTCTTCTCCATAAAGGTGAAAATTATTACTTTGATAAATTATTAATGGTTTACTTGTTGTTCTGAAAAACTAACTGTTTTCCTTCATTGTGTATCCCTTACTGAGCTTTTTATGCTCATCCCAAGTTTTTTTGAAATGTTTTTCACAGGACATAATGTGGAATAGGGTCATGGATGGGATCAAGGAAAAGTCAAGCTTTCTTAAACATGGAACTAGAAATGTCTTTTTTTAGAGTTCATGTTTCGAAAAAAAGGAAACTTTTTAGAAGTGTCTACTGTGTAATCTTTTGAGATGTAATAGTTAGGATCTAATTCTCTAAAACTCTAAACCTGAAAATATCGTCAATGGGAATTATTCATTTAATTCAATGTTTAGTAATTTTTAAAACCGAGGTCTTATAATTGAGATGCCCCCTTATAAGGAAGGATACAGGCTCCCCAATGTCCACGCACCTAGAGATTCCCCGACATGCTTGATGTTGTCGTTTACTCCGACCGAAGGATGCTACCATGTCAAGACATCATGAAATGTCTTGATGGAAGTTGTGTAATTAATCTGTGTCCATGAAGATATGGAACTGTGAATGAGATTCACGAACCACGACTTAATCTATAAGGGTGACACAGACTAGGTGATGAGTTCTGAGGAGGAAAACATGGAAGGAAGAACCGACATCCCATCATCCCGTTTTGATCAAGGAGAAAACATACCTGAACAAGGAACAGATGCTGCCTGTGTTTGGAAAGCGGGAATGCAGCGTAACAGCAGTGCGTCAACAAAAATGGATGTCCGCGCCCCGACGGAAGCATCAGAATCAGAAATGGTGAACCCGGCGTGAAGTTCTTCTCCTCAATATGGAGATTAGTAATGTTTGAGGCATCCCTGGAATCACGTGTCACCGGATCAAGCTATCCGACACTGGGCCCCACCACGAAAATAATGGCCCTGGTGTGAAACTCACCAGAAGTTGGGGTAGTATAACAATGGGCGTCCTGTTCGGCGATGTTGTCAGCGTGGATCCCTCTTACCGGCCACGGAAGATGGGATGGCGCTGGGGCACAGGTTGTCGATTTCCATTCCTATCAGCACTAATGAGTCCACCTCCCTGCTTCTTAGGAATCAGGTTGCTACCTCAGGAACATGATCATGACCCGCCCGCCTACGCAGGTGTTGGGGAAACACCAGCACAGCCGCTCCGCATGGATCCACTACTACCGCAACGGAAACTGCGGGGTGCCCACACCCCATCTCCCCATCTAAAGTCATCCAACGATGGGTGATTAATGACTTTTTATGTCTTTATGAGGAGGAGGGCATAATCCCAACCCGGGATATGGCACGCCTGGACCTAGAGGCATCCAAGTCCCACCGTCAATGTTTCCCCCAAGGGCCGCGTAGGGAGCCACTACTCCCCATCCCAATATTCAATCATTTCGGGAGCCTATCATCAGAGCGATTCGATGACTCCACAACATACGCTGATGAGGTGGGTGACATCCGGCCCAGCCCGGTCAGAGTTGCAATCCTGGGGCTCCCAGTAAAGGGCCCCCACCCGGCCGCGTCAGCGTCATCGCCCGACCTTGCCGAAGGAGTAGGTAAACTATGCACCTGCGCCACCAGCACCAGCTCTCCTGACCCGACGCCAGTGTCAAGGACATGTTGAGGACGCCCTCCAAGGGGAATCAATGTCGACGACTATTGTGGCCTGAGCCTCTGCCGACGCATATCATCAAGTCCTTGCAAACACTATGCAGGGGAGCTCCTACACCCACCTGGGATCGAGGCCCCAACTGCCCCACGGGGAGGCTGGGTCGACTCTCCTGGTCACATGCACGAGCGGGGGGCACCGTGAACCAACCCTTCGGGAAGCCAAAATGTATAGAGGTCCTCCCCGTACCACCACCACAGCGATCATAGGTCTTCCCCACTTCGAGGCTCGACATGGAGGTCTGCCTCGTGCCACACCCAATCCGAATGAGGGTCCGCCCAGCGGTCCAGTCTCTCTCCAACGTGGGGATCCTCCCTATGTCCTCTCCGCAGATGGCGATGGTCCTCCTCGCCCCGACAACCAGAACGGTGAAGGACAACCTCACACCACCAACACCAAGCATGGAGGTCCTCCCCATGCTCTTTCCAGATCCAGCAGAGGTCTTTCCCACTCAGGCACTGTTCATGGAGGCCCTCCCCATGTCCCATTCGAAATTTGTCCCGGTGCACCAAGCACCCCGGCTGTCTCAAGTGGAAGTCCTCTCCGCCTTGGTAGCAGCGCGGCTGAAGGACCACATGTTGGATATCATCCCTATCCCGAGGAGCCACCCAGGGGTAAGAAGGCAGGTCGTCGCCGCCACAAGAAGAATCCTGAGAAGGCCCGGATGGAGGTCAAACCAGTCCGCTTCTCATACTATGGAGCGGAGTGTGACTCAGCTCAGGAACCCTCCCCTCACTCATCCGAGTTAAGGGTCGGGGTAGGGATGAGGCACATCAGCCGGGTACATCCATAATGTGATGTCCAATGGATTCCCGCGTCCTTCCACAGTTTTATCCAGGAGGATGAAAATCTGGTGACCCCACAGGTTATGATCATGCTGTCACCACCATAATTGTCGGAAGCGCTTTCTACCTCCACGAGACATCACAGAGAGCTATTCTATTGACTAATGGTAGGAGAGCAGCATCACGACCCACCACTGCTAGCCCTAGGGCCTGATCTAGAAATGGTGGTTGTCATCCCATCCTATTATGACGTACCATCAATGTCACTACACTCCTCAAAGGACAACCTAGGAATCGATGGCCAGTCAACCCATTCGCTATATTCCCCATTGGCCAACCTGCCATCCCAGCGGTCTTCCATAGTACCTCTGCTAATTCCGTAACCACCCCGAGTTGGCAAGTGGGGGAATCAAGTGATAGACCCTGAAATTGAGAAGAGGATCTTCTAGATCATCCTTACAGCGGACCGCTTCCCCGAGGTGTTCCGAACCATAGCATTGCAGGATTTATACATACCTGAGTCCCTCATCCCAGAGGAAGTTGAGTGTCTTCGCTACACCCTCCAGGCGACACATTTCCATTTCTGTCATCAGCACGTGGTGTATCCAAGGAGCCAAGCGCATTTTGAGGACACAAGCGATCAGTTTAGTCTAGTCAATTTGGCCGCACTCCTGGTGGCCCAGCACCCTGAGTCACCAGGCTGTCGTGAGGACCTCCAATAGTATTGAGTTCATAGTATTAAGGTACTCCACAAAATCATCAGGGATGAAACCCCCCCAGGTGAAGGACTGTGGTTGGGGGAAGTATGCTTCCCTCCTCTTCTGCCATATCTGACGGCCTCCCGACTCGCTATGCGATATTGAGGGCATGCCCCCAGTAAGAGTCACCGTCCACATGGCTGACATAGTGGACAAGGAGGACGAGATGGAGTTTCTCAATGGATAATTACCCCCTGAGGGTGTGACACAATTGTTGGACCCACCAGGGAGGATTCCCCTTCAGTAGAGGAACCTCTTAGGTCTTCCTGCGCCCACCGAGTCATTGGTGCCCAGCCAAAATGTCAGTTAGGGTAAAGAGCATGTCAAAACTGTCAAGCACTCTGACTCGTCCACCTTAGTACAGAAGATGGAAGAAGACCCCGAGAAGGCCGCATTGTGCTAGCAACTTGGAGAGCAGAAGAGGTTGGTCGGGGAACTCCTGGTCGAAAACACTGTAGAGCGACGACCCGACTATGACGATCCTAGGTCAGGGAATCCAGGGAAGGAACAACTTCCCCACGGTGAGATGCCTCCAAGAAACCCTTATCATGCTGCTCCCGCTAACAGGGCTAAAGCAGAAACTCACAGCTAGAGGGCGCGGTTTGTCTCACCAAACCCTCCCGAACAGCGTGGAAATCTGTGGAATCCAGACTGGGTTCCCCCAGCTGCCTCGCATGCCATCCCACCAGTCGCTCTGCGAGCCGCTGAACCTGTCTACCATGTCGAAGAGCCCGAAAATGCACTTGTGATTAGGGACCCCCGTAAAGACAGGGACCCCCGCCTGGATGATCCTATGTCAGCACTCATTTCTCACCTTGAGGAATTGGAAATGCGGCAGGTGGCAATCCCATCGGATGGAAAGCCATACCCAGCCTGGGCAGATGATATGCCGGCACCTCCGGGTTTCGGGAATCCCACCTTCTCCCCATTTAATGGGATGGGGGACCCGCTGTAGGACCTGGCCCACTTCAATTCGAGGTTTGGGCCTATGTTGTGGACTCCAGCGCAGTAGGAGGCTGCCAAGATCCGCTGTTTCGTTCAGACACTTGATGGGCCGACATTAGTCTGGTACAACCAGTTACCCATTGGATCTGTGACCAGTTGGGAGGACCTTCATAGGAATTTCCTCTACTAGTTCAGCTCTACCACCCAGAAGTACAGCATCTCAGACCTCTTCATGTACAAACAAAGGCCTGATGAGTGAGTCGCAGACTTTATCACCCGGTGGATGGGACTCACATACTCCCTTGACTTGCCACTGACTCAGGAGAAATTACTGATGATGTGCATAGGGAATTTCAATATGGAACTGGTTCCCACCCTTATCACTCAAAACTATCATGGAGGGTTCCAAGACTTCTCAGAGAAGGCCCAACACCTTGAAGAAGCCCTGCAACAGGCCAAGTAGGCACATCCGTTTCCCGCTTCAATCCCATCAAGGAGAGCTGCTAGAGTAGAGACCATCGTGGTGGCCCAGATTGACGCCCCTATGAAACTATAATATCTACCATTAGTATTGGCCCCACCACTTCACTGAGGCCCTAAACCTCAAGCATAGCCTCCGGCCCCACAACATCCTCAGAATCAGAAGGCGCCTCCGCATAATGCGCCGCCACAGTCCAGGCGGGACAATCAGTGTCCACCTCCTCGACGAGCCCCTCTGACTCCCCATCAAGGAAAGATCCATGGGCTACCTATCTGGAAGGAAGACACCAGACTTAATCGTTCAGCACGAATCAGGTCCTGGTAACATTCATAGTGCCCTAGAGCAGGGGATTGTATGCTTGCTAGAGTGCAGAAGGCCGGAAAAGGAGAATCTAACTGATCACCTCAACTACGGCCCCTATCATCAGATTCTGGGGCACACACTCAATCACTACTATGTGTTTAAGGACTGGCTCCATGACCAAGTAGATAAGAACATAGTCAGGTTGGGCCTGGATCTGGCACAAGTGGCTGGTGTCTTTGTGAGGTCAGAAAGCGGTAGCGATGATGAAGGTGAGTGGCTGTAGGTTCCCAACCGCGGGTCCCAAAAGTACGATGATTGGATTTCTCATAAAATGGTTGCTCATTCCCATGGCATCATTCTGTCATGCTTGAATCAGTTGGAGCCATAAGAAGCTGCGACCACCGCCTCTGCATCATTATCTCAGTTGGCCTCTTCCTAAAAGAGCAATCATCAGCGGCACAAGAAGAAGCAATTTGCCCCACTGATTCCATCTTCGTCCCACAATCTCAGCAACTTCATGCTTCTAGAGATGGGTATCCCTCCCAAAATTCACCCAGAGGTGGATGAATCTTCAATTGACAGTCAAGGGTAAGCCACAGTTAACACTGTCGAGTAGGTAAACCCCTATATGACTCCCGACAAGGGGGAACACCAGACGAACATCCCCAACGTCTGTAATCGACGCCAATGTCAGTGGAGCCACGACTACATGGGTCATCAAGGTGCACCAATTGTAACCTCTAGCTAGGGAGTGCATTCCACTGAGACCAGATAGTAGGCCCAGTGCAGAGCTCAACACACGCAGCCATTTCATCCAGTGTCCTCAGTTCTACCTCCACCACCGTTTGTGCTATTGAATCAGGCAGCGCCACTTCGACCATATAGTGACTAGATTCTTCCTGCTACAGGTCAACCTTAGGTGCCATGACCTCATCCGACAGCAACAATTCCGGCTTAGACCAGTGGGCAGTGGGATATTCCCAGCACCAACCAGTCACTGGTCCAGCCGACAAGGTCTCCAATGCCTCCAATCGAAGAGCGACCTACTGTAAGCTGAAGTTCATGCCTAGGTAAGAAGTATGTTGTCCTCAAGCACCTCACAAGAATCCCAGCATGGATTTCCATACTTTAATCCCTACACTTGTCATCAGATATGTGTGAGTCCCAAATTGAGGATTTAAAAAATCCCCCTCTAGTTTGAGACTGAGGTAGGAGCTTCAGAAGCCTTTCACGTTGAAGCAGTTGGGACTGCCGAATGCCAGGCCATCATTTCGTTCTCTGGAGAGGATGAAGGATCTCCCATACCAAGGTACATACGCTCTCTTTACATCACCGGCCAATTCAATGGCATTGAGGTTCTTCGCTGCCTCCTTGACACCGGCTCCAGGATCAACCTTATCCCTACATGGATGTTGTGAAAACTAGGGTTATCCGAGGTTGACCTGACTCCCTCTAATTTATGTATCCTGGGATATGACAGGACGGAGCAAATTCCATGGGCAATATCCATTTGAAGACCCAATTCGGTGGCCTAGTTTCCAGTACTGAATTTATGGTCGTCTCTTAGGACACCGCGTATAATGCATTGATGGGCTGGCCATGGCTCCACCTGCATGTGGCGGTCCCCTCATCGTAACACCAGTGCCTCAAGTACTCCCTTAATGGTCGAGTATGCATACTCTAAAGAGATGCATCTATTTTCACCTCTTGTAAAGCCCGTTATCTGTAATATGACTATTTCAAGAGCATGGATAAGAAAATTTTGGCAAGTGAGGGTGAACCCGCGACGGTCACCAGTGACCCCTGGACAGCTCTGGACGATGACAATATCTTCCAAATCCATCTGTTGGAGGCGAATACCCCTAACATGGGGAAATACTTTGTTGTTTTGGGTACAACAGGAAGGAATATTCCCAAGTCCAAGTGATGATGGTAAATCACCTCATACTACTACACAAACTAGTATCATGTGATCTGAGAACCTCCTACCCCTATATGGTATTGAGGCGTCTGCCCCATGGCAACGACAGTACATCATAAGTGTCTTTTTTTCTAGGTTGTGATTAACCGGCTCAAGCAGACTGACCACTATTTATTTGACATAATCAAACATGGCCCTCTGTGCCGAAGGACGGATGGGATTGGATCGACTTCCTTCCTCACCATGGTCTCAGCGGCGTGTGAATCTCCTTATGTGTTGTCTACTGCTGTCCAGGCCAGTACCAGCCTCGCAACAGGTTCCTATGAATAAGGGGAAGCCTCACTCATTGAGAATCCCTCCTCTACAAGTGAAGAAGAGGATTTGGAATACAGTTACCCTACCTTTGAAGAAGGCGTCTCTTTCACGGTCGATGAACTGGTACAGGTGATCCTTATTAGCAAGGCAGATCCGAGACCCACATTGATTAGTGTCGCCAGGTCCCTCGAGGATCCGCAGCGGTACATGGACTTACTTAAACATAATCGCAATGTGTTTTCCTAGAGTTACGACAAGATGATAGGACTAGATCCTCATGTCGGCTTTCACCGTCTCGGTCACCCGACAAACCATCATGGGTTCGAGCAGTCTCCCAGTAAAATGCACCCTTCCCACGGGGCAATGGTCGAGGCCGAAGTTGACAAGCTCATTAAAATCCAACTTCATCAAGGAGGTCCAGTACCCCAAGTGCCTAGCCAACATTATGCCAGTCAGAAAGAAGAATGGAAAGATCAGAGTCTGTATCGACTTCTGAGATCTCAACCGTCACTATCTAAAGGATTATTTTCCCCTTTTAGTGATAGAATTGTTTATCAATACTACGGACGGGTTCCAAGCCCTATCCTTCATGAATGGTTACTCTGGATATAATTAGATTAGGATGGCCCCTGAGGATGAGTATTCTACTACTTTCAGGGCCCCCAAGGTACTTTCTTTTACCAGGTTATGACCTTTGGCCTGAAGAATTCCTGTGCCACCTACCAGCTGGACATGCATCACATATTCAAGCCAATCCTCAGGACATTAGAGGAGTGCTACGTGGATGATCTGGTGTTCAAATCTCAGAAGCTCCAGGATCATATCAATGACCTTGAGAAAGTGTTCGGTTTCCTCCATTCTCACCACTTTAAGATGAAACCGTTGAAGTGTGACTTCAGGGTCACTTCCGAGAAGTTTCTTGTCTTCATTGTCAAGTACCGAGTCATCGCGATCGACCCAGAGAAGATCAAGGAAGTCATCTAGATGCCTCCCCTGAGTAATATTCGGGAGATTTGAGGTCTCCAATGCCACTTATCCTACATACTCCAATTCATTATGAATCTGGCTGGCATGTTTAAGCCATTTTCCTGGCTCTTGAAGAATGGATCCACCTATGAATGGGACGATGAGTGCCAGGCCACCTTTGAGGAGATTAGGAAATATTTGATCCAGCCTCCAGTCTTAATGCCACCCATCTTCAGTAAGCCTCTAATCCTATATGTCACTACCCCGGACCAATCTCTTGGAACCCTTCTCACCCAGAAGAACAAAGAGGGGGAAAATAATAGTCTCTACTACCTCAGCCACATGCTTCTCTATACAGAGACCAGATACTCCCCTATCAAGAAGGGATGCCTTGATCTCGTATTTGATGTGCAGAAGATACAACATTACCGACGACACCATGAGGTACAGCTGGTCTCCCGAGTAGACCTACTGATATATATTCCGAATCGCCCCATATTGATCGGCCATCTGGCACGGTGGGTGGTGATTCTACATCAGTTCGACATCAGGTTTGTGCCCCAGAAGGCTATCAAGGGGTAGGAATTGGTAGACTTTCTAGATTCCCATCCAATATACATGGATCAGTCACTAGACTTCAATTTTCATAATGAGGCAATCCTCTCAATCGATCATTTCATCCCCAATTGGCAGATTCCCTTTGATGGTGCCTCCCAGAGTCCCACTAGTAGGAGGCTCAATGATCCTAGGCTCAACAGAGTGGGCCTGGGTATCGTCTTCATTACCCTGGAATAAGTTGTCTTTCCTTACACATTCCTATTGTTAGAAGGCTGCACCAACAATGAGGCAGAGTATCAGGCCTTCTTTACTGATCTCGAGCTGGCCCTTGAGATCGATGTTCCCAATTTGCATTTGAAAGGGGATTCCGAGCTGGCCATAAAGCAAGTCAATAGTGGCAATGTTGTCAGAGATCCAGAGATCGCACCATTGTTGGAGTGCACCCTCTATCTAATGGACTAATTTCCTTCTTGACCAGGGATTACCCATGTCCCTCGATCATAGAATGGTCGAGCGGACGCTTTGAACTTCCAAGAAACATCACTTGTAGAGCCCGAGCCGGATGATCTGAGTATACATGTGGCCCACCGAAGATTCATTTCTCTCGTCACCCCATAGGATGATGAAGACCTACGAGTAAGCCATCTTACCGCCGGATTCTCTACATTAGGATCCCCAGGCTCGTCAGATCTAGTGGTTGAAATGAATCCTGACTGGAGAGCCCCTTTTGTCGAGTATCTCCAAAATGGTTGTGTCCTGACTGATTGGGCCGAGCACAAGCGAATCTGACGATGTGCGCTGTAGTTTACCCTCTAGAGTGGTCCCAGTCATGAGAAGATCCTATATAAGTAAAATTTGGATGGTGTTCTCCTCCGTTTCAATCAAGGAGTCGAGATTCCACAGGTTAGGCAAGAGGTTCATGCCGGTTCTTGTGGTGCCTACCAGGCTAGGATGAAGATATCCATTTAGATCTGGATACTAGGGTACTTCTGGACCTCTATGATCCATGATTGTATTGAGTTTTCCAATAGATTTCACATTTTCCATGTGTATTCTAACTTCCTGCATCATCCTCCAGAACCCCTCCACTCCACAATGTACACTTGGCTAGTTGCGGTGTGGGGACTCGATGTCCTGGGACCATATACACTGGCGACAGCTCGCCAGTGTAGGTTCATCTTGACCGCCACGAATTTCTTTTCCAAGTGGGAAGAGGCAATTATGTTCAAGGAAATCAAGGCTTCTTCCATCATTGACTTCGGGAGCTCCAATATCATCCACCAGTTTGGAGTTCCTCATGCCGTCCTCATCGATAACAGCAACAACTTCCAAGCAGCTGAGGAGAAGAAATTGTATGTCGTGTACAATATCTGGTCGAACCATACCTCCTATTATCACACACTGGCTAATGGAGAAATTGAGGCATTCAACAAAACCCTCTATATAATTTTGCATAAAATGGTTTTCCAGAAGAAGAAAATTTGGCCGGACAAGCTCCCTAATGCCCTTTAGGCCTATCGGATGACGACTCACAATTCTACCTAGGAGACCCTGTATTACCTGGTGTACGGAGATGAGGTCATCCTACCCATTGAAATCCAGTTGCCTTCATTATGCACTGTAGTCTATGACCAGCAGGTTCCAGATAAGGTTGCCTAAATCAGTCAAGCTGAATTGGAAGGACTTGAAGAGAGTAGGCTTCGTGCCCTGTACAATCTGGAAAGGCACCAGAACAGGATGGCTAAAGCCTTCAATAAAAAGGATCACCTAATCTCTTTTCTTCAAGGTGACCTAGTACTAGCCCTCTGAGTGCCAATGATCCCTGGCAGGAAACCACCCAAGTTGGAGCCCAAATGGGAAGTACCTTGCATAGTCCACTGGGTTTACCGCAATGGAGCATACTTCTTGGTGACCATGGATAGTGAGTGTATAACTCCTTCCACCAATGCCACGATCCTAAAGAAATACATTGCCTAAGATGAATGGTCTGACACAACCTTAAACTGGCTGGTCCGACAAGACCTTAAAATGGTTGGTCTGACACGACCTTAAACTGGCTGGTCTGCCACGACCTTAAACTGTTTGGTCCGAGATGACCTTAAACTGGATGTTCCGACCTGACCTTAAAATGTCCAATCCTGCATGACTTTAAACATTGTATCGTCCTATATGACGTTAAACTGCATCGTGAAAACTATGTATGGATTGATTCTCGTCCTTATGGAATACGTAGGAACACTCAGATGCATCTTCTTAAGCCCATCCCCGAGCTCTTCTCTTCGACTATCCCCCATGGGTATAGTTTCCTCAGAGGATCCTTGCATGATATGGTGTAGGCTTCGATAGCCCCACTCATACATGGATTATAATGGTCTCACCATGTGCCCACTCCCGTTCTTCTATCTTCCCACGTCTTCACCACACAACGTTAAACTGCCTGGCCTTCAAGATCTACAAATGGTTTGATACCCATCCTCATGGGATACATAAGAATGCCCAGACATTTCATCTATTATCCCAACCCAAATGCTAGAATCTTTCCCCTGGTCAATATTTATGGTGAGTGTTCACTTTTTCTCCAAACCATGTAGAGATAACATTGATCTGGATGTACATCCTGCCCCTGGAGGTGTTCACCTCTTTGAGAGATGGGTACAGCTATGCTTTGCCCACTCCATGACTGGGATTCCACCACCTTCCCCATCCGAAAGGGCCCCTTAACGGTATGGATGATAGGACTAAGGGCTCTCTCATACCACTTCGGGGTAACGACATCGAGGATGTCGAGAAACAAGATGATACAAATACCGCGTTGGGAATATGGTCATACGGTGATGCTCATTCATTTCTCCTGAGTGGTCACTATAGGGACGCTGTGTTTCAAACATGGTCAACAGCCATCCTGGATCGTTAGGACCACCCCAAGAGCTCCCAAACATCGAGTGTAGTGGTTCATTCTGTCCCATTGTATCTCCAAGTGACGAACTCTCTAACTGAGGCCCAGCCTCAGGCCCCTTGGCCTTCTCAGGCCCCCAATCCGCATCTTTACATAAAGACGTTAATCTAAAAGATGGTCGGGACTCCTTGACCGAGGCCCAACCTCAGGACCGATGGAATTATTGGGCCACGACCCTCGTCCTCACTACAAGACGTTAAACGGAATGCTGGTCAGACCTTCCTGACCGAGGCCCAGCCTCAGGCCCCTTGGACATCTCGGGCCCCCGACCCTCGTCCTCACTAGAAGACATTAAACTGCAAGCTGGTTAGGCCTCCCTGACCGAGGCCCAGACTCAAGCCCCTTGGCCTTCTCGGGGGCCCGACGATTGTCCTTACTGCAATACATTAAACTGAAAGCTGGTCAGGCCTCAATGACCGGGGCCCAGCCTCAATCCCCTTGGCCTTCTCAGACACTCGACCCTCATCCTCACTGCAAGATGTTAAACTACAAGATGGTCAGGCCTTCCTGACCGAGGCCCATCCTCAGTCCCCTTAGCATTCTCGGGCCCCCATACCTCGTCATCATTGTAAGACGTTAAACTACAAGCTGGTCAGGACTTCCTCACTGCAGCCTAGTCTCAGTCCCCTTGTCCTTCTCTAGCCCTCGGTCCTCATCCTTACTGCAAGACGTTAAACTACAAGCTGGTCAGGCCTTCCGGACAGAGGCCCAGCCTCTGGACCCATGTCCTTCTTAGGCCCCTGACCTAGGCTCTTTCATGGGAGTGTATGGTGTGGTGTGGGATTACATCCTCATTCATGTCGGTTTATTCACCATGCCATACACCTCCATTGTTTGGGGTTATCCTACTCCCATCCTCGTCCTGCATGACGTTAAACTGCATATTGAGAACTATGCATGGCTTGATTCCCATTCTTACGGGATACGTAGGACCACCCGAATGCCTACACTTTGTGTCCAACCTTATCTCCTAGAGATCTCCATTTAAAAATGGCCTCCTTAGCTACCCTCTCTCTTCTGAGCAACCTCGTCGACCTTCTTCGGCAGTTCACCAATGTGTCTTAGGGTACTCTGGTTTATTACATGGTATGTTGGACTCTGCTCAGACATTCTTCCAACCACTTTTCAGGATTTGTGTTCCCCTTCATTAGGGCTTCCATCACCTTTCACACCCAAATGGACCCCCGAGTGGCATGGATGGTAGGATCGAGGGATATCCTACCATTATGGTCCAATGACCCTGAGGGTTGTGGACATAAAACTGATACAAATCCATAGTTGCAAATATGGTCAGCGGTGGATGCTCATTTGATGTCACACTTCAGGCTAACGCGATATGGATACTGTGTTTTGAACGCAATCAATAGTTATCCTCCATCGCCATGAGAACCCTATTAATCCCAAAAATTCCAGTTATATGATTCAGATCCTTCTCCACCTCATCAAGTCTATGTAGAACCCCAAAACTCTTGGTACTATTCCTCAGTGCGCATCCACACATTGGGAGATCTAAAGACGTCATTCATGGCTCCGTACCGATTTCCATTTGGCGTGCATTCCAGGTATTTCAAAATACATTCACCTCCCTTGTTTCCAACATGGAGTTTAACGCATGTGCGCTTAGGGATTGGGTTGAGGCCTGCACTTACTTGGAGGGTTTTCACCCCATCCATGGCCTGAGTTCTAAGACCATAAACTAAGATCTTGTTCGGAACTATGTGTGTCTTGATTACCATCCATATGGGATACGTAGGACCACCCAGATGCCTTGTCTTTGGGTCCAGCACATTTGGTGTCTATTTTCTCTTACTCCTTTCTCTCTTTCCCCTATTTGGTCCCCTTGGCCTAAGGTTACCCTCTCAGAATTGCATACGGTGTGATAATGGATAATTTTGCCATTCACGTTGGGGATGTTATATTGCACCATACACAATCCCCACATAGAATCGTCTCTGCTATTTCTACGCTGCCTGATGTTAAAATGCATGCCTAGTCCCATCACATGATGAAAAATATCACGAAATTTTGATGAACTAATCATAGAGGAAATCAAATTGGGTATTGGTCATTCGCCATACCATTTTTCAACACCTACTATGGATTGATTCTTGTGGCGATGCTAGGTCCTACTAACCTAGGCCTGTCGCTTCATAAAAAAACTCACCTTAATGTACAAACAGGATTTATCAAATTTTTCTTCCCTTGGTGCGAGGGCCACGCCCGCGCACCCCTTCTCCTTGGCATTGGTATCTTACTGTGCCACATCTAGAACTACACACAGAAGGATCCCCAACCTCATGGGGTATGTAGGAATGCATGTGCACTTTGCCTCTAGGCCATCTCAACACTCGTTTTCGGTCCCTTGTCCTAAAACCTCTCCAAGGTACACGTGGTGGTCAGAACCCCCGATTCCCATTCACCTCGTGTTTTGTAGTTACCCTACCACGTACCTACGATGTTTTCTACCACCTATGGTCTGAGTTCTACAACCCTAAACTAAGATCTCCATTTTGTAAGGGACTCGACTCCCTCTATCTAATTCCTCTCGTTGTTGTCTTCATATTTTTTTCCAAAGAGCCCGATGTGTGGAATTTTCATGGGAACAATCCACACATTCCATGTCCAAGATTTTTGAGCTCGCTATTTGGATTCTCATCCTATTCCAAATCCAAAACGACACTCAAACGACATGGAGGCTAGGCCTAAGGTCTCTCCATGGATTTTAGGCCTAAGGGAATTTTTAATATTTCACGCCAACGTCCCTCAGGATTTTTGACGACATTTGCCACAGGTTCAATGTTTCCAACATGGTCAAAGATCAACCCTCATCTGTCTATCCCCATTCCTGGCTAATACGATGTGGATGTTTCATTTCCGCCATGGTCAATATTTATCCTCCCTTTTCATGCCAGCATTATTGTGGTCCAGATTGCGATCATCATGATTCACACATTTCCACTCCCTCATGTTGAAGTGGAATTCAGATATACTCGGCTTTATCTCTTCACGCATCCAGGCGTTCTTCACGAACGAGTTAGCATAATTGGGCGGGTATTAAGAAAGTATCCTTTTGTCCTAGCATGTCTCTTCTTATTTCGGTAGTGTCCCACCACTACTTATTGTTTCCCGCACCGAGCACAACTCATGTGGTCTTGGCAGTTTTGGTATGGTGTGCACCGATGTGTACAAGTTTCTCATCATCCCACAGGATGTTAAACTATGCTCACAGAAATACATATGGCTTGATTTCCATCCTCACGGGGACCGTAGGAATGCTTGACCACTCTGCTTTGGGCCCAGCCTAATTCTCACTCTTGGTCCCTCGATCTGATGATTTTCCTCCGGGGGTACGTGGTGTGATTTGGACTCCAAGTCCTCATTCACGCCGGTTTCATATCTACTGCACCACATGCTCCCTTGGATCATACCTTTCATTCCACAACCTAAGGTATGACGTTAAACTGCATGAAACAATATGTCCTTAATGAATGATGCTAAACTGCGGTTCTAATCAGAACAATATTGGTATGCCCCATGTTAGTCATGGGATGCACCGAAGCCTCTACCAGAGAGTATTTCACATGTCAGTGTTGGTCAATGATTACACTGTGTTTCCAGAACTACATACATCTTGATTCCCATCCTCATGAGATATGTAGAGACACTGCGGTATTTGTCCTTGGGTTCAACCAAAAGAATCATAAGGTCGTGTTCCTCCCGATTTTCGGCCCCAGGAATGACCCGTTGCGGGGAACCATGCTACTGCAATTTTCCCCCAAAAAAGTTCAGGATTACCCATGATGGCATTGGGAAGTGACAACCCCCCCTCCCTTGCTAGAGAGGCCCTGTACGAAAGAAGGAATCAACCATGATCAAACCGGTGCACCCGTCCAATGTGCTTCCGCCATGGTGGCCTAATTTCAAGAGTGTTGGATTCTGTTCGAACAAACCCTCACTCCATGTTCCACGCTTCGCATGCCCCTTATTCGGACCCTCATCCTCTTCCATTTCTGGAGGAACCCCCTAACAGAATGGATGATTGGACTATGGCTTTCCTACTATCCTGGGACAATGTTCTGGATGACTAACAGATGGCATTTGCGACAGGTCCTCATGTTTCGAACATGGTCAGTGATCGACCCTCATTAGCTATCATCACTCTAGGCAAATACAATAAGAATACTATGTTTCTAATGCACTCAATAGTTATTCTTTATTGTCACGCCACCCCCACAATGTTCTGAATCCTGGGTACTGTGATTCACAGTTCCCATTCCCATTTATTCGGATCAATTTCAGCACCACTGGTGTTACACCGTTCGTGCACAAGAGCACACTGAAAAAATGGCAATTCATCTATTCTGAGAACATCATTCTCTAGCTAGGACTCTCCTATTTCCCTAAAATCCAGACCGGTTGTTCAAACCCTGGATGCCCAAATCTTGGTTTTCACTCCTACATTTGGATGGGGAAATGATGTTCACATCCTTTGTTTCTCACATCGGACTTGACCCAAATGAGCTTAGGGAATGGTCACTGGATGCTCCGTGAACATTATAAGGATGCAATAAACCAATGAGAACAACAAAACACATGCATGCTACGACATTCAGACAATCATATCATGAATGTACTTTTAAAGGGTTTGTAATCATTACAACACCCGGGGGTCGACTCCCCCCATGGACGGATTGACCTCGTCAAAGGAACATTGCAACTCCACCACCCTCTGGCTGGTGGAGTCCACGAGATGATACCTCTTTTTCACCTCCAACTTCTCCTTATCAGCGAGAGGTCACTATTCATTGGTCGCGATTTGGGCCTACTCCACATCGGCCCGGATGGCGATCATCTCTCGAGAAGCTCGCCTCAGGCCCTCTTTGGTTTCTTCCAGCTGGGAATTCAATCGTTATATCAGCACAAATTGCGCATTGAGAAAGGTCACGTGCTTGTTCTCCCAGCTTTGTAGTCACTGGACCTCGTATTCCGCCTTCCTGAGCCTCATGATATTCACCGCCTTCCTCCGCTGCTAGCCCACGAAAAGGCAACAGTCATACTCCTGAATATTTTTCGCCATAAGGCCTCAGATGAGAATGTGAGGATGTCAGGCATCCACTCCCCCATCGCACAGTTCACGTAGGCATGATCAAAGTCTATCCATCTCATTCAACCATAGCGCTTGGGGGGTGTCATCAATGAAGCGCTTGATCAGCTTCCACGATCAGCGATAGACTATTTTTCTATCCTCCTCGTTAGAGGCCATCTCGTCCTAGTCAGCAAGATTGGCGGGCTCGTATGCAGGTAATTCCCCAAGGAACTCCTCGTCCAGGTCCACATATTTCTTTAGATTGAGTGTGGCGGGGCATAAATCATCTGGTTGATCCTCATCATCAGATCCCACCTTTATGATCTCATGCGCAGCCCCACTGGAGCCCCTTCCGGTGATTAGGAGTGTTGCGGTTCGGTCAGGCTGGGTGTCCACTTCCATGACCATTGGAATGCCTTTGGGAAGGGTGCTACTAGAAGCCCCAACCAACTACACCGCAGCAACCCAGGAAAAATGAAGGACTATACATGCCATGAAAGGGATGTGAATGTCAGTTAACGTGGTCAGGGGATGATAGTTGTGGATTCGGTAGAGAAAACTTACAGAGGCCAAATCCCTAGTCTATTTCTTGGGATGATGCCTTTGAGACTCTGAGACGTGGCCCCCGTATATGGTTGGTAGGTTTTGAGACTCAAGAGGAGCCTCCTAGACTGTCCCAGACCTGCCAGACGTGGAGGTTGATGCAGCCACTGGCGCGGATCCTGAAGGTCCCGCGTTGACACCCGCTGAGGGGCGAGAACGAGGTCCTCCTGCACAGTATAGACGCTCATAAGGATTCCAGAGTATCCTAAGGGAAGGATCTAAAGATGTAACTTGGGATTTTACCTCGAGAGCCTTCAAGAAATCTTTGAGATCTGAGGACTGGCAGCCGAATTCTCCCTCCTCCTGTGGAATCTCCCTGCATCCTTGTCTCCCCAGGAGGAATCGTCTAATTTGTCCGACAGGGGAAAGCGCTCCATCAGATCAGCGGTTGACAGTGGTAGAGGAGCCGTCTGATCCAACAGTACCCTCCCCCGGTTTGTCACTGGGTTCAGGGCGCCCTAGGAATCGATGATGTCCTCCATCTCGGTTATGTACTGCTCTACCTCTTCCTGGGACATTGTGAATCCATCTCTAATGGGTTTGATCCCCAGCAAGTCCATCTCGAGGTGGTTAAGGTGTTTCAATAATTCGGATGGGCCAAGGAATTTCCGATTGAACTCAAAGATGTCCCTGGCCTCCGAAAAGGCAGCATTCTCCGGCATGTCAATGTGGCGCACCCATTTCCCTGGGCCCTGAGTAGAAATCCTACGAATCCCTCTCGGTTCCCGCCCCTCTAGATGACTCTATTCTGCTGGAACCACCGGCTCTGCTGTCGCTGCCAGACCCACTAATGCTGCTCCCTCCTCAACTAGTGTGGGGATCGCCGCTACAATAGCCCTGCCACTCTGGGATTCCCTTGTTGCCTTCCGGCCCTAGCCCTGAGGTTGGTGAGGATCACCCTCACCTACCACGATGATTGGACGCTTCAGTATCTCTCCTGGGTAGGCTTCCTCTCAAATCTAGGCGTATTCTTTTATCAGCCCAAGGACGGCGGTCGGTGAAGGCAATACATTATGCATCTCCCCATCTCCCCGTGTGAACATGAGCCACATATTCCTCATTACACCGGGGTCTTCCACGTAGCGTACCCCTTGGTAGACCTGCGGGGTCAGCCGCTGCATGCACCAGAATTTCCTAGAAAACCAGTGTGGGGTGTACGGCTCGATGAGATGCTCACAGTCCACCCTAGCCACTAGGAATCCACCTCAAAATGCCATGAGGTAGGCTCAGTGCTCTTCCGTTCCCTGGATATCTTCCATAAAGGACCCCGTCGGCAATGGGAACATATGGAAATTGAATTCCTCCACCTTCCACACCCAGTTTAGAACCGATGGTGAAGTCAGCATGGTCTGAAAGCTCCCTGCAGCATTCAATGTTGAGGGACCAATGTTCGACCCCAGTGGTGAGATATGGTTCAGATACCGTATATCCCCCTAATTTTCACCGCCATCCACCCGTACAGGATGTGGAATGGCCCACATATCCTCTGTCCCCTTTTCCCCTTGCTGATGTCCCACAGTAATTTGTACAATTTGGAGAGTATCGGGATCCCAAGGATGACTCTCCCTCCTGTTACCTAAGTGGATGCCATGATAAAAGTGTTTGGTCGTACTCCCATGTTTGTATCCCTCACCAGCAAGACCCAACCACATATAAGGGATGTAATGAATGCCACCAGCCTGACTATTGGTCATTTTTCAGTGTTGACACTGACCCCACAGGTCTTCCACTAGCTATTCTCCAGCGGCAGCTAGTATGAGTTTTCCTTGCTCTGGGCACCATTCGGGAAAGTTCAAGGCCTCTCCGAGAACTGCCTTTTTTCTAAGATGTTAAAGAAATTCTTGAACCAGTTCTTTATGTGGACATCCCTCACAGGAATGTTGTCTTCCCCGGGCATGAGATCCATCAGTGCCATCACCATATGGAGAATATGCTATGGATCCCCCCATGAACCCATGACCGGTAAGAATTATTCATACATCACCCCCAGTATCGGGACCCCCCGAGATCTGATGCATATCCCATAGGCTGATGCCGACCTCCCCGTGATGCAGGTGAAAGGGATTGGTCCCCGATGACCACCAGCTCAATAGCTCCATAATCAACTGCTTCAGCTGGTAGATATGGAACTCGAAATCCCAAGCTGCCTCATGCATTCCCACTCTTCTCAACTCCAACCCGAACTCCTCACACGAGTTCCCTACCCAGTAGTCCCAAGCCAAATCGTCCATGAAATTGCCGCCCTAGCATAGGTCCCATTCCTCAGACCACCCCTTCTTCGGGTTCCTTAGAGCCTCCTTGAGGATGGTTCAGTACATGGGAGGGGACATATCTAGATGAAATGTTCTCCCGTCGATGTTGTTCATGTGATTGTATATACAGTCGAGGACACACAGGTGTGAAATCCTCTCGGGCATGACCATCGGGCTCCCTGAATCCTTGGTGCTGGCACGATGTGCTCTGGAACTAGAAAGCTAGATCATCCCTACTTGATAGAGGGATAAAGACATCATCCCTCAAACTGAATCCATACAGAGGAAACCTTTTTAACATCAGATAATTATTCTGGATTTCCGACAACATCTCCACTAAATAACTATGGTCCGAGTGGCTCTGGACTGGAACTCCTATCCCCAGGCTGTTCTCCAGTTGATCCCTCTAGGCGGCATCCACAAAGTCCCCCTGGGCAGCTTCTTGGTTGGCCATTTGGTTCTGGAACATGGAAGTTAGGGTGGCTGGTTCATGGAGATCATTCGAAAAGTGATTTCGCAATGGCCGCTTACGAAGACTATTCATGAGATTGTTGCCTCTACATTAAAAGCTGGATCACGGAGCGCAAACGTGGAGTTGAAGACTCACTGTGCACCATGAAGCCTCGATGCGTAGAGATCACTTGGGGAGTATCCATAGATTCACAAATCAAGAGTGCAAGAAGACAAGATCACAGAGAAAGGAAAGGACGAAAGAGAGGGCCGAACCCAATTTATAGGTGATGGCCTTAGGAGTATCTTGACACATCTAGTTAGTGCGAATCTTCACAGCTCGCCCAGACCGCACGGACCTTATCTGCCTCATGCACCCTCTTCACAAATTCGCACCCCGAACGACTGAAGATTTTGGAGATTTCCCTCAGACATCGTCCTTTGATCTCTCCGAGACTCCAAGTCTGTGGAGGGGGGGGGGCATTTGTTGGCACCAAAATTTGGAAGGAAGAAAAAGCCCCAAGATGGCCCCATGGACTGCCTCACGAAGCCCCTTCTCGGAGTCCCCCCAGCACCACAGCCACCATGAAGCAATGAAGGTGGGAGGCTCTGCGAACGAATATGGCGTTCACAAGCCCACCATGATGCTAAGGAGGCGGGAGGCTTCACGAACTCATTTGACGTTCATGAGCCCACCGCGAAGTGAAGGAGGCGGGCCACTCCACGAGCCCATTTGACATTCGCAAGCGCGCCGCGAAGCCACCCGACCACTTTTCACACCACTTGAGCCCTGATCCGTGGATCCTCTTTCCTAAAAATACCAGGCTCCACCGAATCTATGGAGGATTGAAAATCCAACCTTTTGGATTCTCATCTGTCAAATCGCATAGCACACTTCTGCTCGGAGAACCATGAGCTGCACGAGGTACTTCTGCTTTGCGACCTGCCTCCCCATTTTCTCGTTTTGATCCCATCTTCCGAGAGGGATTCCTTTTGCAAAGCCTAAGGGCTTTCGCAAAGGAAGGGGATCCCCAAGGGGACCCCGGTCATCATGTAGCATTTATTCTTTGTGACCTACCCTTTATGTACACTTGATCCATTTTCTAAGGCCGGATCACTATACTTCGCGATGCACATTGTTTCCTGACACCTTGCTCCGCGAGGCACCTTTGCTCCGCGAGGCTATTCTCTATGAATGCCCTTACCCTTCGTGAAGTACCTCCCATTTCCAGCTCGTCCCCATGGTAAGGCTAAGGCACCCCACTTCGCAGCGCACACCCCTTCACAAGTTCCCTCCACCACGCAGAACAATAGAGCTCCATAAGGCCCCTACCTATGGACCCCTATGATTAGAAAATCTTTTTCTCGTTTTTCCCTCCAGGTTTCCATGATGTGGCTTTAATGTTCCCTGCACAATACTGCCCATATCATTACTACGCCTAATGCTTCTTCGCATAGGTAGGCAAATGGCTTTTTCTTCTTCGAATAGCCACGCAAAGGTGGACCCCTTGATGGTTCACTCCATGAAACCCCCTCAGTACAACATTGACGGTGCCTTCACTCCCACAAGGAGTAGAGGGTACTGGTTATGTATGTCCTAGGGGTGCAGAAAAATCCCACCTCATCCGAGCTGCAGGATGTTAAAATTCCAAGCACCATCGTCCTCAAGACAAGACGTTAAACTGTGACCTGACCCCGTGCCTCACACGTAGGGTCCCCCAGACATGGGCATTCTCCACACCCCTAGTCTCCACAAGGGATGATAACCTCTTTTATGGAGTGGATTTTGTCCGCTGGGAAGGGAATCCATCTTGGTGTAAGCCCCTAGCTTTTCTTGTAGGAGGCGGCACCCTTGCTCCTCCTCACTTCCTCTGTTCCAAGGCCAGCGGAGGGCGTGATAGGGAACATGGCCTCCATCCTAGAGTAAGTCCCAATTCCCCTCTCCCGCTGCGCTTTGTATCCTTCAGGCCTATATCCTGGAGTAAGTCCCAATATTTCTCCCCCTGGTCTGCTCCACGCGTAATCCCCACTCCACATCCCATGGACACAACTTTCTCGACATGATCGTCAGGTCCCTACTGCCTCTTGTTTCTCACACCGAGCATGACTCATGCGGTCTTAGAGTAAGCATCGACCATGAAAACATCCCCATCCCACATGACGCTAAACTGTATACCTGAACTACGTGGTCTTTGATCCATGTCAAGTCATGGTACGTAAGAAGCCTCATGAGGTTCAAGAACGCCACTCAGTCGTTCCAACCACCTTCATTCGGTTCACCCCCGTCCCGCCTGATGTTAAACGGTATTCCCATCCCATCCTGAAATATATGGTCTTTGATCCATGTCAAGGCATGGTACGTAGGAATACTCACGAGGTTCAAGCCCATCATACACCTGGACCAAGGTCCATCTCCATGTCGGTTCGCTGACACACCCCATCCCGAACTACGGGGACTTTGATCCATGTGAAGTCATGGTATGTAAGATGCCTCCCTGAGGTTCAATCACACCACCCTGGTCATTTTGACCACCTTCACGTTGGTTCACCAACACACTGGGCATCCTAGAGTGTAATACCCACATCATCCTAAACTACGTGGTCTTTGATCCATGTCAAGTCATGGTTCATAGGAAGCCTCACGAGGTATAGGCATGTCACCCATCGGACCAAGTTTCATCTTCACGTCGGTTCGCTGACACACACCATGCCTGAACTACGTGGTCTTTGATCCATGTCAAGGAAAGGTACATAGGAATCCTCCATGAGGTTTAATCCCTCCATCCACCTGGACCAAGGTCCTAATTCATGTTGGTTCATGGACACCCACACCATCCTCAACTACGTGGTATTTGATCCATGTCAAGGAATGGTACGTAGGAAGCCTCCCTTAGGTTCAAGCCCTCCATCAACCTAAACCAAGTTCGTAATTCACGTCGGTTCACCGAAACCCACTCATTCCTCGACTACGTGGTCTTTGATCCATGTCAAGGCATGGTACGGTGGAAGCCTCCCTGAGGTTCATGTCCATCACCCATCGGACCCCCAGTCCATCTTCACGTTGGTTCACCGACACACCCCATCATAAACTATGAGGACTTTGATCCATGTCAAGGTATGGTATGTAGGAATCCTCACGAGGTTCAATCCCACCTCCAGTGGACCCCCAAGTTCACCTGCACATCAGTTTGATGAAAAAACCCTTCCTGAACGACGTGGACTATGATCCATGTCAATGCATGTTACGTAGGAAGCCTCATGAGGTTCATGCCCAACACCCATCGGACCAAGGTCCATCTTCACATCGGTTCATCAACACACCCATCTAGTGAACTACGAGGACTTTGATCCATGTCAACGCATGGTACGTAGGAGGCACCACAAGGTTCAAGCCCACCACCAGGTCATTCTGATCCCCTTCATACTGGTTCACCCCCGTCCCACACGACATTAATCTGTGGACCTCCATTCAGCAGTATGCCATTTTCACATCATGTAGTGGTAAGATGTTGTCACCTCATTCAGCAGTAAGCCTTCATCAGATGAACTACATGGTATTTGATTCCCTGCCATAGGGATACGTAGGAAGCCTCCCTAAGGCTCAAGCCCATCACTCATGTCTCATCCTAATATCTCCCTCGAGCCTATGTCTCTCAGGAAGGTCATGCCCCAACCCAGAGGATCCACTTCCTCTAGGTCCCATCCATGCATCCATTCTCATTGGCCACCCCCTTAGGTGTCCCATCGTCCCACCGAACTACTCTTACATTGATTCCCTACCACGTGGATACGTAGGAAGTCTATTCGAGGCTCAAGACCAATTTCACCGTCACCTTTACGATGGTCCATTTCATTCCCTCTCCACTCCATTCAACTCTCCATCATCCATCCTGATTCTTACCTAGGCCGCCACATCCAGGTGGGATCATGTCATCCATTACTTCACTACCCCTAACAGTACTTGTGCCGCTATCCACGTTTAAGCCCCAGAATGTCTCCAGGTCGTTGTCCTCTGGGTACACCTCAATTCATCACCCCTTTGATCTATGTGGGTTTTGATCCATTTCCTCTACATAGGGTACATAGGAAAACTCAATGAGGTTCAATCCATACCAATTGAAATCCTTGGTGTTCACCATTTTGGGGTGCACTCTCCCTGATCCTCCCTTAGTGGTGTTCAGATCATCCATTACGTTTTGACAGGTCCCCTCCTTGAGGTTCACCACCTCCAATCCGTCGTCATTGGGCATTTTGATCCATCCAAATTCCAGGTGTTCCCTCCTTATAATACACCACCTCTTATATGTATCTATGGGATGTTCTGATCACCCTCATACCGTCTCCGCATGATGTTAAACTCACAGCCTACCTCGTGATAAACATGAGATGCATGAAGAAAACCTCAGAAGACACGCCTTTTGCATAACTGTTACTACTAGATGTTAATCTTCTAGCATACCCTATGTTAAACACGGGAACTTGAGGAAATACTTAGATACATGCCTATGGCATATGATTCCCCACATTCGACATGGGATTCCTTGAGTTCTGCACCCGTGAGATGCCTTCGTATGAGGAAGGATACAGGTTCCCCAATGTCCATGCACCCAGAGATGCCCCGACATGCCTGATGTTGTCGTCTACTCCGACCGAAGGTTTCTACCATGTCATGAACCAGTGGAATGTCCTGGTGGAAGTAGTGTAATTAACCAGTGTCCATGAAGATATGGCACTAGGAATGAGATTCCTGAACCACAACTTATTCTATAAGGGAGACTCTGACTAGTTGACGAGTTCCGAGGAGGAATCCACGGAAGGAAAAACTGACATCCCATCATCCTGTTTCAATCAAGGAGAAAACATACCTGAACGAGGAACAGATTATGCCCACATTTAGAAAGAGGGAATGTGAGGTAACAGCAGTGCGTCCTCACAGACGGATGCACGTGCCCCAGCAGAAGCATCAGAAACAATCACCTCTTCAACAATTTCTGGTCCTAAAAGTTTTCATTTACTAACATCATCCAAACAAGTCGGAGTATGAAATATCTTTCTATATAATGTTGCACACAACAGCATTTGAATAATTGAATGTAATCTATTATTATTTTTATACAAAACAAAAGTTAAGTAATGATCCCACATACCTTGATTATTGAGTGATAATGACCTGAAAAATTCTTCTATTATTTGAATAGTCCATTCAGTCTTACCATCAGTTTTAGGGTGGTATGATGTTATAAACATAAAATCACGGTCGAGGGCCTTCTAATGGATTTTCTAGAATTTCGAAGTAAATTTGGGATCATGAGAGTAATTTCATTCCATTTACACAAAATAAAAGGAATATGATACATGGATCCTTTATGGTGATGTCCCACATCCTTCACTAGTTGAAAAACCAAACATCTGGGCACTTAATCAAAAATTTATAACTTCATATTATCCCATCAAAAATTACCTTTAAAATCTCAATACATATTTTTTATCCCATGGTGTATAGATAAATTTTATGTATAATCATCTCCTGAAAACATTTTTTCAGTATTACGTATATATATAATACATAGACGCTTTCCATATTTTATTACACCATCATCAAAAACAAAATCTACTAATTTTTCTTCATTCACGATTGTAATTTTCTTATAGATGTTCTCTGCATCAGATTGAGAATTATTTTACCTATCTAATAAAGTTGTTTTAAAATAATTTGAAAATCTATTGATTCATTCCCTTCTTTCTGTAACACCCAATGATTTTGTATTATGTTTTCTCTTTAAAATAATTCAATAGCTTGCGCTACACGCAATATCGAGTTCAAGCGCATCACGACCTATCAAAGTAGCCATTTAAAAAGTAGTTTCGAATAGTATTAACATTATATTGAAATATATATATATATATATATATATATATTATAAATTTAACATTCATATTTTGTATTTCTTATACTTAATATAAGGACAAATTCAATTTTTCAAATAAAAGAAGTATTTTTTAAAAATGTAGTTTTTCCGCGTTTGAATGAGAAACCCTTTCCAAATCTAATAATTAACACTTATATATATTAAATTTAATGATATTAAATTATTCATTAGAATAAGAACATTAAAATTTTTTTTGGATAAATTTTTGGTACTTTTCTAATAACTTTCATATTTCAATAAATATTGAAAAATACTAATTTTAAATTGAAAACAAATTTTTAAATCGAAATAATTTATAGTGTTATGTATTCTATTTGAGTGGTTTTAAAGTATAATTATATTATGATTTTATCATTTTATATAATATAGGTCATTTTATAAAATTACACATTTATAATGAACATAAACACATTTCAATATTTCCATAGTTTTTATTACTTCTTAAAAACCCGCTTTCTTATTTTGACAATGGGAATTAATTTTAAATTAATTAACAAAACTCATGTGTTATAAATTTGTTACAATGTAAATAATTTTTGAATTTTTAGTATCACCATTATCTTAAGGTGAATTTATAGTATTTTTCTGATAACCTAGAAATTTTTTATGAATTGTGGAAAAAACTATTTTATTGATTAAAACTAACAATTTATTTAGATAATTAATATTATTTTAAATTTATTTTATTATAAAAATAGATACATAATACCAATATTAGTCGAATTTAGTTCATTTGTGTCATTTTATTATATAATTAGATATATAAAAGTTTATTGAATTATTTAAGGTATTTTACCCACCTTCTATGTACATTTGGAATTTGAATAAAACATACTTTTATCACTTATATGAATTGAATTTAAAAAATCAAAGGGACACTGTTGAAATTAGTAAAAAAAATGTGGTTCAATAGGATGAAAATAATTTGTGGTGAATAGTAACTTATAAATTTTATTTACTGCAGTTACAAGTAAATGAGGTAATTGATGGTAAACTTAATATACCAATTATCCTAACACATGTCCTAATTCTCTTGGATAATTTAATTTCATTCCAAAGAAAAATTAGGACAGAAATATGATTCTTTTTATTAATATGGATGATATTTTAACATTTATTATATTTTATTTAAAGAAGAGTTAAAAGTGATAAATCCAAATTTTAATAACTAATCAATTTTTAATATAGGGTTACACATAAGTTAAATTCGACTATAAATATTAATTAGAAATATATATCTATTTTATACATCATAGATTTTATTTATAATTTTTTGACATTATATAATTTTTTTGATACAATGATAATGCAGTAATTACCTTATTAATGAAATATTAAAATAATTGATATGATAAATATTAAAATAATTGTAAATTGAAACTTTTGATTCCATACACGAACTTTGAAGGTGAATATGACATTTTAAGATTAATTCAATGTATTGTTTCCACAGAAATCAGATTTTTATGACTTTCACAAAAACCAAATTCTATTTAGTGTAAAAATTGATATAAATGAGTTTTTAAAATAAATACTTTTTTATTGAAAGATATAATTTTCATTAAAATATAAGGTTAAGCCAAAAGAATTAAATAATATTATATATATCATTAGTGAACCACTTTATGTTCTCTTGGTAGTTTATAGTATGTTTGGTAGACCATATAGTGTAAGAATACAAGAAGGCGTGATAAAAGTAAAACTATTGAAAAAATAGTAAAATCTTAACGATAAGGTTAATATGGTGACCTAAAATTCTCTAAAACCTATTATTTAGAAGTTTTTGAACCATAAACACCTTATTCTAGAAATAAATCCAATTGGATCTATTTGGAACCAAAAATTATTTCATAATAAAATAATATTTCAAGCATTTCCTAATGTGCTTGTCACCTCTCTTATAAAATGGTACTTCCCCTTCTCCTAACTTCACACCCTCAAATCCACTTGACTCAGCCAAAAAATTCTCAAATATCCTCAAAACTAACTTAAATTATATATAGAGGACTTAATTTGATTATAAATCCAACTTATGAAGATATTTTGTTCAAATCAAAAGGAGGAACCTGAAGAAGATGTTATTAATTAATCACATCTTTCATAGTTATTTTGTTCTTCCACTTCCTCCTTCTTTGTTGTTTCTATAAAAAAATAATAAATCTAGTACCTTCTACATATGGATATTTTATTATTAATATGGTACAACCATATTAATTAGTCTATCAAACATATGAATGACAATGTCACCATACGTACGTACAGATGACTTACCGTCGCCACGTCGTAGTAAAGATTGTTATTCAAAGATTCATTATTTGGGTGGGTGTAATATGAGTAAAGTTGATGTAAATAATTAATATAACATTTTAATGATTATTTATATATAATATACCATCCAATTACATACAATTTCATAATCAATAGTATGAAATTGTCGCTCGTGCATAAGTATGGCTTACCATCTCCATGACGCGATGAGATTGATTTCCACATTCACCATTAAAAGATGATTATAAATATATTTTATTAGTAATTATATAGTCTATAAAATAATAATTCTACTGTATATATATATATATTTACATATATCTCATTCGATTACTTTTGTTCAATACAATATGAAAACAGAAACATCATTTATGCGTACGTACGTGCTACCGTCTCTATAAACATTGTTTTACATTTGATATATCTATCTATTATACATATTTATATTCAGAATATATATGAAATATAAATAATATTTTATATTATGTAATAAATTAAATCATTATATATGAGATATGATCAAGAATAATAAGTTAAAACACGTATGATAATAAAAGCGATTATTACCCAAAATGTTATTTTAAAATGGATATTCTTATTAAATTGGTAGTATGAAGCCATAATTGAATCATGTATGATATAATAAATATTAATATGGTTTTGGTATATTTTAATACAACAATATAGTCATTATACCTGAGTTTATATGTACCCTCGACCTAAGGAAAGTACAATGTAAGGGTTGATTCCTCAATCTCATTATTATCTGAGATTGTTTATATATAAGTTTTTACTAGCACATATTTATTATCCATATCCATTTTTCATGAATGTGTTTTCAAAATGATTCTTTTTAAGGTACTCTTTAACTCAAAAATAATTTTAAATGGTCTAAATATGTATTCTTCTAAATCATTCTCATTAATGACCATTTTTTCAAAGTGGTTTTAAGGTTTTATTTATATGGGGACGAATGTTTTATAATGTTAATTCCTTTCAACAGTTTCAATGTGGTATGGGAACATTGAATTAAATATTTCTTTTGAATTTATTTATTTCTAAATTGTTTTACTTTTAAATGATTTCATGAAAAAGGGATATTTCTCTGAAATAGTTTTACTGATCATTTGGAAGTATGTGAACATCTTTTACTGGATATTATTCCTGATTGAGGTCTATTTATATAAATCAATGTTTAATATTTTATTGAATGATTTATGATATGTTTGACTACGAATCTTTTTTTATTCCATTCATGGTTTATGGTTAAAGTATTGTAATTTTATATACGAGTTTTAATTCAAATGTTTATGTTATGTTTCATCCTATTCATTTGAGGAATGCATTGGATATAATAAGTGACAGGCAGGGCCCTTTATGTCACATTGATGCTTTGGTAGGTCTAATGAGACAAATTAGTGTCTTGACACAAGGAATTGAAAAAACAATTGTTTGTAGTCTTGGCACGAGGCTTTGACTATGTGGTTATGATGTCCGACATTATGCATTTTGTAGTTATGCAATTGGTTGTTACATGTGATTATTCTACCAGTAGAATATCCATGTTCATGTTTATATGGTAATTTATTATTTATTATTTCCATATTATGTTCAAGTTTCTGTTTAAAAGGATATTGTTTTTATTACACTTCTTGCCTTTAATGTTTATAGATTTTGCTAAATTGTTTACCATTTCTAAGAATCTGATCTCACCCGTTATGTTTTGTTTTCCCATGACTCCAAAAGGTGTATTTTTATTGATATGAAAGGTTAAGATTGGGTAATAGTGGAATTATTAAAGGATTAAATATTTTTTGTTTTATGTATGAATGTGTAATGTAACATTCATATATGTAATCAATTTTCCAAGACTGCTAAACTAATATGTCATTCAGGACAGGATTCCTTGTATTCATGCCAATGTACTAAAATAATGCACCGACTCCTAGCTTCTGGGGTCTGGCATTATAGTTGGTATCTGATAAATTTTAACAATTAACATGGAAACTAGATTTAGATAAACTCTGATTAGGAAAAACTACACTAAGATAAACTATGAGGATTAGTGTAGAAGAACATCCAAAAAAATTAGTAATGTAGATATTATGTGGGGGTTCCAAGAAAAACATTCATGTCTCGATACTACGATTTTACATGGTTCTCAAACTTATGCACATAGGACTGAAAACACTGATAATGAGTTTCGTGATTGACCCGAGGTATCCGGGTACATGACAATAGGACATAATGCCGACTTGGTTTGACACTCCCATGGGATATGATTAGGATAATTCACATTTTATTTTCAAACCAATATGAAGGATTCATGAGTAAATAGGTCTGCAACTGAACCATTTTTTATGAGACACGTTGTGTGAAAAGCTTCAATTAATGTTGATAAATTTTATAGTTTTTGTATTTTACATTATTATTTGATATAACCTAGTGTATGTCATCATTTAGAAATGGTGCCCATTAGAAGGAATGTGAACTCAAATAATACACAGGATCCAAAGAGTAAGAATGATCCTATCGTTCATTGTCCTTAGATAGAATTTATAAGGGAAATAGCCACTCATGTATTCTCATCATATGAAGAAATAGTTTCATATGTTAATAAGATAAGTAATGAATTCTCTGATAAATATGGATTCAACTGGAAGCCAGAGAAGAAGAGGATGGCAGGGAGAAAGATAGATAAATGGAAGAAGGGATAGAAGGATTTTCCCATATGTGATAAATGTGGAAAGAATCACTATGTATTGTTCTTCAATGGACATGGTTTTTTTATAAGTTTGGATAAAATTTTCATCATGAAAAAGAATGAAAATAGAAGAATGAAAAGATTAATATTCAATGTTTCAACTATAGTGAAATGGGACATTATGAAAATTAATGTCCAAATCATAAAGGAAATATTTCTTTGAAGAATCAAATGGATCAAGGATAAGAATAATATTTTACTACAGTTGATGTGATATAATTACTGTATTTTTACTCTTGTATTCAATAATTATGTCATTTGAGTGTTGTATCAATGATATACGACTTATATTAATTATTGAAATATATAAGAATTGTATTGTAGCACTATTTCATAGAGGATTTGAGTTTTTATGGTACTAAGAAAAGTGAATCAATTGAAAGTTAATCTTTTTGGATAATACATGGTTGAAGGAAAGATAAACCTCAAAACTCTTCTGACAATGAGGTAGTGATTTTGAAATAAGATATGATTGGTTTGGATAAATTATATTGGATATCTTTTACTACCATGAAACTAATTAATGGTTTTTTTATTCTATCATTGTTGGAGATTACAACATTTTTGGATTTAAGGAGTATATCCATTATTATATGTTTTAAAAAAGCAATAATAAAGTACATACCTATTCAAATAATGTTTTATGGTAATTCATGTTTTTACCATGTATTCATAGAATAGATGATGAAGGTATTCACATGTTTTTATGTGATAAATGATATATTCATTAAGTTATTTTGATCCTCCTAATAATTGTTTTTGAACTATGAGTTTAGACACAAGTATTTTGAATAAGTCTAAAGTTGGGAATTGAGTAAGTTGAACACTTGATATTTTGTTTGAGGATATAGTAGTATATTTTTAATACATTGACCTAACCTTTAGGTTTTCAGTATACATTTATTGGAATGAGGGAATAATTGTGGACCTTCTGATTTAAGAAATTTGCTTTAGGCCTAAAAAATATCATATTTGAGCATCCATTTCAAATTTTAAGGGATGAAGTGAAAATAGATCGAAACACTACTAAATGATGAAAACATGAATATGACATGTAATGAAAATTGGTATTTTTTCTATTGTTCTTATCTTGATTTTAAAATAATCCCTCCTCTTTATAAATATAATTTATCTAAAAAATGTGTTATCCGAATACTATATGTTTTGATGAGATGGTGATAATTTAAATCATCATAGATTGTGGGCTTTCATCATCATCATTTCAATTTTTATTCCAGAAGCGTTCAAACAAGGAAACAACACTAGGGAGGCTGAATGTAATGCAAGCCAAGGGAATCACCCCTAATCAAATTCACCCCCTCTGGCTTCAGCTAAGAAACATTAGAATAGAAAATGAATGACACATCATCTCCCGCAAGAGGCGCCAGATGATCCACCACTTTGTTACCCTCCCTCCACGCATGTGTGATGCTCGTATTCTTGGACATGAGGGCTTTTCATTTTCTTATCGTATAGACTATTGACTAGGGGAAGATACCTTTACCTTAGAGCGCATCATAGATATCCCGGGAATCCATCTCCACTTACAATACACTGATTCCTTTCGGATTGCACAAGGAGAGACCTGTGTGAACAGATCGCACCTCCACCTGCAGAGTGCTTCCAATACCAAAATATGCTGAGAAATCCAGAAGTACGCTCCCCGACCTATCCTGAACTGCCCCTCCCCCCCCGCATCTCCCCCTGCTGACAGGAGCCATCGACAGTCAGCTTCAATCCCTTGCACGGTGGTTGCCACCTCACCCATTTCCCCTAGTCTCTATGACCTGACACTTGCTCCAGACCGCGAGCTCCGAGCATCTACTGCATCGCCGGTACAGCCTTACAGGCACCTGCGAGCGACGACCAGTCTGCCAGCATGAAGAGTGACCTGGCGATGATTACCCTCACCGTAGACAACACCCCCTCATACTTCGCCTGATTTCTGGCCTGCCACGGCCCCCAATAGCCTGCGCTCCAAGAAATGGCCCGCGCCTCCCTCTCCTTCCCAGACTCATCCACACCCTGGAACCAGCTAGATAGAAAGAACTCCACATTCTCTGCCTAGAAGGACAACCCGAAGAATCCACCAAGAAACCCCCACACCAAACGCGCCCAATCCCCTGCGACAAAAATGTGAGACATTGTCTCCTCATGGAAGTCAACACAACAACAGCAGTGAGATGAAATACTGATCCCCAACCGCTTGATATTTTCATCACTTGGAAGGGAACCCCTTTGAATCCTCCACCTGAGAAAGTTAAACATATTTGGAAGAACCTTGCACCAAATCCAGCCACTCCAACCTACCTGCTATCCCTGGGGACACTGGTCCTACAGAAGTCTTTGGCTATGAACTTCCCTGAGGGAGCAGGGGTGAAGACACAAGAATCCCTTTCCGCATTGATGAGAATAGAGTCAAAAGTCTCATGCATGTTGGATTCCAGGATTTCTCTGAAAAAGGAAGGATACTGGCCGCTTCCTTGAAAGAAACCATGGGCGCATGGCATCCTGGATAACCAAGGATATTGCCCGACCAGTTGTGGTGCCAAAACAAGATACTCCCCTTCGCGAAGATCCACCGAGAGTGCTGTAACTTGTCTGGAACAATGTTTCAGACCGTCAAACACAAAGATGACCCCATCAACATATATGGTCCAGCACTATCCCTCTACCTGCGTTCCATGAGACTCCCCCACAAAGACCGCTCTTCGATCACCTCCCAAGCGAACCATGCGTGCATACACTGGATCGTATCCTCTTGGATCTTCACACCTATCCCCCCCCCCCGCCCGAATGGGCCGGGCCATCTTCCCCCATGAGACCCAATGCCTCTTTCCTTCTGAATCCCCATCCCAAATAAACCGAGACAAAAGCTTTTCAACGGATTTTACCACCCTTTTCGGTACAGAGGTTGCCGATAGTGCATGGACTGGGATAGCCGACAAGACACTATTCACAAGTGAGGTACGACCTCCATACGATAAAAAACAGGTTTTCCAGTTCAAAATATGCCCTGAGATCCAGCTCACAACCCAGTCAAAATCCCTAACCCACATCCTTCCTTCCGACACTGGAGTCCCATGTTATTAAAACGGGAAAGACCCTTTTCTCATACCCAACCGAATACCCAGAGCTGCCACCCTGTTCCCAGAACAAGAGTTGGAGACATAAACCTCACTCTTCTCTCTGTTAATGATTTGGCCACTCCAGTGGCAATACTCCTCCAGAATCTTGATGATACAATGCCCCGACTTCTTCCCCTGATTCCTGAAAATAATGGGGACATCTGAAAACATCAGGTGCGAAATGGATGACATGCCTAACTTCCTCATGAAGGCCTTGATATCCCTATTAGCCAACCCTCGTTTGATCATTTTTCTCAACATATCCTAAATAAGAATAAAGATTATCAGGGAGAGAGGGTCACCCTGCCGGAGGCCATGCATTGACTTGAAGAAGCCATGATTACGTCCCCTAAAAGAAACTTCCATCAAAGCAGAACTGAAACATCTAAAAATGATATCAGTGGCCCAGCCGGAGAATCCCAGCTTTCCCAGAACCCTGTTGATAAAACCCATTAAACTATGTCATACGCCTTGTTCATGTCCAACTTGATCACCATGTTATGCCCGTGGACTTTTGTATTCATATCTTTAACCATCTCTTGGCCAAAGAAATAGCTGCCTGTATCAAGCGAACCTGCACAAACCCGTGCTACTCCAGAGAAATCCACCTGGGGAGAAGGTCCGACAGTCGCCTGTTGATAATAATCGCTAGAATATTGTAAGGTAAGTTGAACATACTCACCACCCTATAATTAATGAGGGAAGAGGTTACTTGAACTTAGGTAAAATCACCAGAGTAGTGGCAGCTGCAATCCGAGGCAGACTTCTGCCCCTGAAAAAATCCCTAATGGCCATGAAAACGTCCCCCTTAACCACATCCCACGAGCTTCTATAGAAGGCTCCGGGGAAACCATCCGGACCATCCGCACATTCATGATTGAGGTTCACCTAGCCATATACACCTCCTCCTCCTCTGGGATACCCTCTAGCAACGCATTTTCCGAGTTAGAGACCCGGGGCACAATACCCTCCCAGAGCTCCCCCTCCCCCTGAGGATACCCCTGCCTCATATTCAGATTCGGACAAGCAAGGATATCCTTAAATAAAGAAACCTCCAGCCCACCGATCACTTCTCGGTCATCCGTGAAGGTTCCATCATCAAGTTCTGGATTCGGGGTTGCAAAGTGACATCTCTCGTGACTGCATGCATGAAAAAATGCAGTTTTTTTGTCATCTTCCTTGAGGCATTTGATCCTCGAGCTATCCCTCGCCCTACGCTCCTGGGAGAGAATCATGAAAGCTAATGCACTATTCTTCCCTTCCAACTCCTCAAAGGCTAGCTCATCCCAGGACTCGTCAATGCTATCCTCTAGGCGATCAATATCACAGTTATGTGCCTCCATTTCCTAGTCCAGGGGAGGAATGCCCTCAGCCCACGAAATAAGGGTTGTCATAAGGCATCATTGTTTCAGATGAAGGGCCATCCAGGAGTACCCCTGAATAGGTCCCTCCCAGGTCAACTTCACTGTTTGATGATAGCCTAGAGTACTCATCCAATGACTCATGAACCTGAAACCCTTCCATTCCGCGGCTCTCCTATTCAAGGTTAGCATCAACGGAGATTATGCGGAGATGTCGCGGGTCAAATGGACTATCTTCGAATTTGGGAACATTGTGATGGCTTTACCGTTATCTACACACCGATCAAGCCTTCTACAATAGAATTTTCCACCCCTCCTATTGTTACACCAAGTGAAAGGGTCGCCCGAGTAACCCAAATACAGCAACCCCTTGCCTTCCAAAAACTGAGCAAACGACCTGCTGGATCGATGCTAAAAATCTCCTCTCCCATTCCTCTCCTCGGGGTCCGTAATGATTTTGAAATCACCCCCAATCACCCAAGGCTGTGACCCTAGGTCGAAAGCATTCAACTCTCTTTATAGGACCTTTCTCATATTAAAACAAAATTTTATTAACCCAATTTCGGATTGGTTTTTCCACAAAGGTATTTTCTATTTTAAACATTTATTTTCGAATAACAATTTCAAATAGAAAGGACACGATTTATTGAAAAAGTGTATAATGTAACATCCCACGATTTCATAGTACGTTATCTCTTTAAATTAATTGAATAGCTTACGATACACCCCCACCGAGTTTAAGCACATTACGATCAATCAAACTAGCCATTTAAAAAAGTGGTTATGAATAGTATTAAAAATATATTTAGTTTTATATATATCCAATATATGTTTAGTATTCAACCTTTTTGTTTCTATGACATAATCTAAGGAAAAATTCAATTTTTTAGACAAAAGATGCATATTTCAAAAATGCAGTTTTTATGCCTTTTAATGAAAAACCCTTTCTAAATCCAATATTTGAAACATTTATATATTCAATTTAATGAAATTAAATTCTTCTTTAGAATCAAGACATAAATATTTATTTTGGATAATTTTTTGTACTTTTTGATAACTTTCATATTCTGATAAATAGTGAAAAACAATAAATTTTAATTGGGAACAACATTTTAATCGAAATAATTTATTGTGTTAAATTATGAATTTTAGTGGGTTTAATGTATAATTATATTATATTTTTATCATATAATATAATTTTGTTCATTTTATGTACTTTCCCATTTAAAATGGACATAATCACATGTCAATCTTTTGACAGTTTTTACTTCTTAAAAACCCACTTTTTTGGACAACGAGAATTAATTTTAAATTAAATAATGAATATTCTATGTAATAAATTAAGTAAAATATACCTCATTTTTGAATTTATAATATCAAAATTATAATAGGGTGAATTTATGGAATATTTCTGAAAACATACAATTTTTGATGAATTGTGAACAACACTGCGTTATTGTTTAAAACAGAATTTGTATTGAAATAATTATTAATTTTATTTAAATTTATTTTAAATTAAAAATTGATGCATAATTCCTATATTTTTTCAATTTAATAATTTGGAGTCATTTTATAATAATATTAAATATATAAAATTTTATTGAACTATTTAATGTCTTTTACCCACCTTCTAGGTATATTTGTAAATTTTCATAAAATTAAATTTTATCGCTTTTGTGAATTATATTTCAAAACTCCTAGAGGAATGATTCTCATAAGTAATTAAAATGTGGATCAATCGGATTAAAATAAATTTTGGAGAATAGTATCTTTTGAATTTTATTTTCCATGGTTAAAAGTAAATAGGGTAATTAAAGGTGAATATAATATTACAATTACCCTAACATGTGTACTAATTATACAGGATAAGTGTATTTAGACCTAAAAAAACTTATGATAAAATTAAAATCATTTTTTCTCAACATTGATTAGATTAGTACATTTATTATATTTTATTTAAAGTAGAGATAAAAGTGTAAATTCAAATTTTAAAAATTATCAATTTTTAATATAGGGTTGTACATAAGTTAAATTTGATTATAAATATTATTTATAATTATAAAAATATTTACTACATCATAGTGTTTTAATTATAATTTTTAGACATTATATCATTAAATTTATTTATGACACAATGATGATGCAATAATTACCTTATCAATGAATGATTAAAAAAATTGATATTATAAATATTAAAATAAATATAAATTGATACATTCGATTCCACAAAAGAATTTTATAGGTGAATATTACATGTTAGAAATATTTCATTGTATTTTTTTCAAATAAATCATATTGTTATAACTTTGAAAAAACCAAATACTAAATAGTGACAAAATTATCATAAATGAGTTTTTAAAACAAATAATATTTTATTAAATGATATAAAATTCCTAAAAATATATGGTTCAGAAAAAGGAATTATATAATGCTATATATCTCATTAATGAACCACTTTAGGTTCCCTTGGTAGTTTATAGTATGTTTATTGACCATATAGTCTAAGAATACAAGAAGGTATGGTAAAAGTTATACTATTTAACTAAGTGTTAAATCTAAATGATAAGGTAAATATGGTAGCCTAAAATTTTATAGAACGTATTGAATGAAAGGTTCAGTGATTCATACCTACTAGAAACTTGAAATAAATCCTCTAGAAGTTATTATAAACTCAAAATTATTTTATAATAAAATAATATTTCAAGATTTTCTTAAAGTTCCCCACACCTCTCTTTTAATAGGGTACTTCTCCTTCTCTTAACTACACACGTCCAAATCCATTTGGCATGGCTGAATCTACTCAAATATCCTCCCAAATACCCTTAAATCATCTTAGAGGCCTTACATTGATTATAAACCCATCCTATGGAGCCATTTTGTTCTCATCAAAATAATGAACCCAAAAAATATTTAACTAACTCATCACATCATTCAAAATTCTTTCCATCTTCCACTTCCCCTTTCATTATTTTTTCCATACCAATAGAGTAAATACAATAACTTCAATATACTGATATGTTATTATAAATATGGTATAACCATATTCATTATTCTATTTTCCTTTGAATGGAAAAGTTACCATACGTGTGTATGTAAGGCTTCCATCTCCACGTCGTGGTGTAGTTTTTTATTCAATGCTTAATTATTTTGATGGGTATAATAATGAGTATAATTTATGTAAATAATAAATATAACATGTTAATTATTATTTATATATAATATATCATCCAATTACATACAATTTCATCATCAATAGACTGATATTGTCGCTTCTGCGTACGTATGGATGACTATCTCCTCAACTCAATGAGATTCATTTCAACGTTCAACATTAAACAATGATTATAAATATATATTATTAATAAATATGTAATATATGAAATAATAATTCTTTTGGATATATATATATATTTAATTATATCTCATTTGCGTAATTTAGTTCAATACGATATGAAAAGAGAAATAACGTTTATCCATACGTATGACCTACCATCTTAATAAACGGTGCCTTCCATTTCACACACATATATATTATTAATTTTTATAATCTGAATATATATGATACATAAATATTATGTCATATTCTGGAAGCAATTAAATTGTTATATATGTGATATTATCAATAATAACAAGTTAAAACACATACGATAAAAAAACAATTTTTTACCGAAATATTATTTCACATGGAAATTATTTTTAAATGGGTAGTATAAAGTCTTAAATGAATCAAGTATGATAAAATAAATATTAATATGGTTATGGTATAATTTAATGACCTACTATGGTCATTATACAGGATGTTAGAGGTACCCTCGACCAAAGGAAAGTATAAGGGAAGGGTTAATTCATCAACCTCATTATTATCCATTATTATTTGTGTATAAGTTTTACTAGGACATATTTATTATCCATTTCCATGTTTCATAAAATAGTTTTCAAAGGGATTATTTTTAAATGACACTTTAACTAAGAAATAATTTGAAATGTTTTAAATATTTATTTTTCTAAATCATTCTCATTAATGTCCATGCTTTCAAAATGATTTTAGGGATTTATTTATATGGATTATAACTTTTTAAAATATTAATTAATTTCAAAATTTTCAATGTTTTATAGGAAACTTTGATTAATAAAATATTTTAAATATCTTCCTTTCTAAATTTTGTGACTTTTAAATGATTTCCTGAAAATTGGATATTTCTCTCAAGGAGTTTTATTGATCATTTTCAACAATTTCAACATCCATTACTAGATACTATTCATGATCGAGGTTCATTTAATACAATAATCTATTCTATATTGCATTGAATGTGTTATGATATGTTTGACTATTGATGTGTTGTTTTTATACCATTTACGGTTTACGGTTAAAGTATTGACATTTCAAATGCTATATTTAATATGAATCTTTATGTTATTTTTCTCCCTTTTCATATGATTAATGAATAGGGATTAGTAAGTGACTGGCGGGGCCATATATAGACCCTTGATGCATCGGTAAATCTCATGAGGCAAATTAGTATCTTGGAATAAGGCCTTGAAAAAAAATTTATTTGTAGTCTTGACATGGGTCCTTGACTATGTGGTTATGATGTCCGATATTAGGCATTCCCTCATTATGAATGTAGTTATTACATGTGATTATTCAACTAGTAGAATATCCAAGTGTATGTTTATATGGTAATGTTTGGTTTATTTTTTCCATGTTATGAAAATTTTCATGATTAAAAGGTTTTTTTATTATACATCCTTCCTTAAATGTTTATAGCTTCTACTAAATTATTTACCCTTACTGAGAATCTGAGCTCAAACCGTTATTATGTTTTGTATTCACATGATTCCATGCCATGTATTATGATTGATATTCTGGGTTAAGCTCTGGAAATAATTGCTTTCTCAAAGGATTATTTATGTTGTGTATTATGTTTAAATGTGTAAATTAATGCTCATGCATGTAATATATTTTCCGAGATTGCGAAACTGATCGGTCCTTCAAGACTTGATTCCTTGTAATCATGCTAATGTATTAAAATAATGCACCAAATTTGGCCTCTGAGGATGGGGTGTTATACCTTCAATATTCCCATTTCAATATTTACTATATACATTAACATATGATCCTTTTAAATCCTCATTTGGGTTATAATTCCATGATCCTTTCTACTCAAAGAATCTACCATGTTTTGTACTTTCCCCAGGTGGTAGTGTATTGAAAATCATAGTCTTTATTAAGCATTATCCATCTATATTTTCTCATATTGAACTCTTTCACTGAGAATATTTATTTTAGACTCTTATGAACAACGAATTTCCCACATCATTCATCATGTAGATAATTTATCTATATTTTCAATGAAAATATCACAACTGCTAACTCCAGACGATGATTTGGATAGTCAAGTTCATGAATGCACAATTGAATTTATGCATATGAAATAACTTTTTCATTTTTAATTAGGACACAACCATGTCCCTTATATGATGTAGCACTATATTTTACAAACCTATCACTCCAATATGGTAGATTAAAAATAAAAACATTGAATAATGATCCCTTTAGCTCATTAAATAATTCTCCATATTCCTTTTTTCAAAAAAAATTACCCATTTATGTGTATTCTTGGTTTATTCATTATCTTGTTTAGAAAAATAATATGGATAAATCGATGATAATAACATACCAAAACAATGAAACTAAAAACATTGATTAGTTTGGTCAACGCAGGGAAGTCACTATCAGAATTTGCATCTGTAGGATCAACTGATATTCCATCATTATAAATAATGTGGCCTTGAAAAAACAAATTTAGGAAAAAAATAACACTTCTTGAATTTCACATATAATTCTTCTCATCTAATAATATTAATAATAACCCACAATTTATTTTTATAGCCCTCATATATCATGACCCGTCCCACAGGGACCAGGCTGTGACTACCCCAAGCTTGCCTTCCATTGGCTATGGGTTCAAAACTATCCCCGGAAAGTCGTATCCATAAAATGGGAAGGCATTTCCTTTAAACCTGTACAAACTCCCAGAGTAGAACACAACAAGAAGCAATTTTGAATTAAAATTTTGTAGTAAAATAGTACTGAAATTAAATGGGATAGAATACAAGCCCAACTTGAATAGTACGAGTACAACTAAAAAGTACAAAACATCTGAAAGGTGAAAATAATATCTTTGATCATCCACCTTGGATCCTACATGAATGGTAGGTAAAGATAGCAATCAGTAATACCCACATCATTTCATGCCAAATGGTCCACCTCTGAGCACCTTCTAGTCCTGGCTCCCTCAAACCTCATCCCAGCTTCTCGTCGTCTACACAAGACAAAACATGGTGCAGGTGAATCCCATGCAGGGATGAGAATAACAATACCTAGTAGGGACCCCAAGACCCTTCAATGTCTCTCATAATTGCATAAGGATAACCAAAAAGCATGATGTCAATAAAAATCCCAAATAAATAGACCTAACTTAATTATAGTCTCAACTCAAACCACATTTTCGGCGAAGTATAGAAATTCATATGATATGTCACGAAACTGAGTCATGTTAATCTATCAAGAGGCACTGATGCTAACCATATAGAGTCTAACCCACACAGGATCGATAGGTACTAAATGTCACAATGATCCACATGGGATCAAACCCACCCTGAGTCATTAGGAAACTAACCCCACAATGACACACACATGATATTATCCTCCTAGGATCGGTATATTGTTGAACCATGACCGGCCACTCTAAGGTTGGTCCTCGTCGGGTCACGAGGTGTTGATCCACATAGGACCGCTAGGTGCTGATCCACACAAGAACTCTAGGTGATGATCTATAGAAGAACGCTAGGTGATGATCCACACAAGACTGCAAGATGATGACCCACACAGGATCTCTCGGTATTAATCCTCTGTTTGGTCTGCCTACAACCTCCGCCTCACTACAAGCCACTGGATTCCCAATCAACACAATCGAGTAGTGTAGTATCTTCCTCTCAAGATATTAGTCATACCTCGACTACAACTAAACTTTAGAAAGGAGTAACCCAAAGGACCTCCATGTTGTAATGGTTCCAATGCGATAGACGTCACATCAATCAAACACCCAGTCTGTGAGTTATAATCATTTTAGTTCTGGGGCCCGGTGGGATTCAGGTTCGATCCAACCCATCCATAGTCCAACTATATCCAAAACTCAATAGGAGTATACCAAAAGGACCATATCAATCCAAGGATTCCAACACCGATGATTGTTAATCAAACGGACATCCACTTCTCAAGATATGTCTCTATAAGTGTTTCTAGGCTCGTGTTCAGTCTGACCTGGTCGTCTGACTCGATTTGGGCTGGGTCACGGCATGCTTTCCCCGCTGGGCAGAGGTATGGCCCAGCCCGCTAGGGGAGCAGCCAGCAAATGGAGGCTAGCAAGGGTGGCCCGACCCACAATGGGGGGGGGGTATATGAAGGGTGGCCCGCAAGGGGGTGACCCGACCCATGTATGGAGTGGCCCGTAAGGGGGTGGCCCCGCCTGCTTTGGGCGTGACCTGCAAGGGGGAATCCCAACAGGCCTAGGGTGCAGCCCGAAAGGGAGTGGCCCACTGGGCGGTGGCCCGCAGGGCCGGTGGCCCGGCCGCGTGCTTCGCGACCCAGAAGGGGGATCTGCCCTAGCTTCCACTAGGGGAGAAACCCTCGATTTTCCCGAAAGGCTGAAGGTCGTTCAGTCTTCTTTATAGAAATGACGCAACATGGCACTGCCAGGGGAAACTCCGGACCATCTGGAGTGTTTCCTACAGATTCTGTCGTGACCAGCCGGTGTGTCAGATGACATATCAAGTGGTGCACAACGGCGCACAGCTCCATCCCCACATCCGGCCAGTGTGCTGGTTGCCTTCCTATGGTCATTGCCACGAACAATCCGCGACCCCTTTTTGTCACCAGCAGCGCGTGATGGCGTTCCGTGCCACCTCCATGGCTAGTTGGTTCCGGCCGCTCTGATGACCACTGTTTCTTGGTGTTGCAACATCCTCTTGCAGCGTGCGTCGACGTGCTATCCCCAATGTTGTTGGTCTGTGTCGCCACGCTTGCGGTCTTCCATGGATCTTCAAGGATAGCAAGGCAATGGGAGGATTGGGCTGGGTTCGTTTTCCTCGCTCCCTCTCCATTAGTTCATAAACATTTGAGGGATTAAGGGTTTTATAATCAATTGAATTAAACCACAATCAAAACCCTAGAATGATATCCCTCAACAACCTCCCACAAAAACAAATGAATCATGCATCAACCAGTTAGTTGGTTGGTCCGCATTCTTTGTAATATTGAAGAATGTGGAATATAAAAACATTTAAAATGTGTTAATGAATAAAACCCATACCTCTAATCATCAGAGAAACACCTGTGCTTTAAGGTGGATCAACGTTCATTGATTCTGCAAAATGCTTCAAACTACTTTGTTCATACGTCGTCCTCCGGTTTGTTGTTCAGTTTCAACCATCACCTCTCACTGTGATAGGCTCTGTCCTCTAAGGTTTTGAAATCATGACACTCCATCAGCATTTCGTTTCTTGGAGAATCTTTACCAATACCCCTCTCCAAGATCAACATATACAGGCGAGGTGGAGGGTAAGTAACAATGTGGAAAATTAATGGGGGCTCATAAATTAAGAACCTTCTTAATTCCCCAACGACGTCAATACTTAGGATTTTCAGGTCAAACAAAATATTTTCTTGACACATCAGGGGACCCACACTCCGCTTGCCTATTGGAGGATATAAAAAATAATATTTAACATACTTTAATTCATATATGTAAAAAAATTCCAAAACATAACTTTTTATCCATACCAATTTCCGTCAATGTAATTGATCCCTTAAACAAATCCCAGTGCAGCAGATTTAATGGTGCCCTCAAATATTTAATCCAAGCATAGGTTCAAAATTTAGAAAACCCTGACTGCTCGTTTACTGAATGTACCTTAAAAAAAGTTCAATAACTTAATAACATTCACCCTCAACCCGTACTGACTGGGATTAGGCTCCGCCTAAGGAGAACACGCTCTAACATCATTAATGATACTCTCGAATTTTCAATCTGAGATACCATTTAGATGTTATGGATTTTAAAATAAAATATTTGTGACTTGATTATTTTATTTATTACAAAAAACTACCATTCACTGGTGGCCCATACCGTCCAATGTTAGTATCAACCAAATTAAATCATACCATCATGTGTTCAGTGGTTGTATCAAATTAGTAATCCAAGTCACTGTTTATGAGTTATATGCATTTGAAAAATAAAATAACATTATTTAATTATTTTATTTACGGTTTTTCTATTTTCGTGTTTTCTCACATGAGACCTTCACCGACTAAAAATATGTTGCGCCGAGGGTAATCCCGCCATCGAGAATGCAACTATGCACTTTGATTTCTAATCCAGGAAACCATTTAATAGTTATTCCACATTTATAAGAAAACTACTTACACGTGGAAATTAAAGAATAACAAAACATCGAAGGGTCATTTCTGGAACTCTGGGCCTCAGAATCACGCAGCTTCATATTTTTCAGTCTCAAAAAAATTATATATAATTAAAAACTCTTATACGAAAATTTCAGGACATTAAATTCTCCCCACCATAGGGATTTACGTCCTCGAAAGTGAAAACGAAGTAAAATAAAACAAATGATGGTATTGAACATGAATATGATCCTCCCAATCCCATGTGCACTCTTGGATGTTCCCAAGATGCCATCGTATGCACACTAGATGTATCGATCCCCCACGAAGGACTACCTCCTATCAATCCTCAATCTCCACTGAAACCTCCATAATCATCTCCTTATCATAAAAGTCTATCTCTCCAAGGTTTATGATGAGAGATGGGTCATGCATGTACATCCTCAGGTGGGATACATGGAAGCTTTTGTGCACCCTATCAAACTGCGGTGGAAGTGCCAAGAAGTATGCCACTTCACCTATCCTCCGATGTATCAGAAGTGGTCCGATAAAACTCTATGATAACTTTCTGCCTTGCCCAAAACTCCGTAGTCCCTACCAAGGGGTGACTCGCAAGAATTTGTGGTCCAACTCCTGGAACTCCAAACATCTCCATTTTTTATCCACATAAGACTTCTATCTCCTCTGTTTAGTCTTTATCTTCTCATGGAGGACCTGCACCTTCCTAGTGGTAGTTCATACAAACTCTGGACCAATAAGTGTTGAATCCACTTGGTATGTACAACATAGAGGTTATCTTCAAGGTCGACCGTAAAAGGCCTAAAATGGTTCCATAATGATGGTGGAGTGAAAAATATTTTTGTAATAGAACTCCAATAAGAGAAATAGATTCTCTCAACTGTAGCCAAAATCTAGGATGCATGCATGAAGCATGTCCTCCAGTTTCTGCATAGTCTTCTCCATCTGACCATCTGTCTAAGGATGAAAAGTGGTGCTCAAATGTAGCTGTGTCTAGAATGCATCATTTAATCCCTTCCACAACCGAGATATAAAACATGGGTCATAGTTAGAGACGATCATTGATTTCACCCCATGAAGTTGCAAAATCTCCTACACATAAAGGTTTTCCACGCCGTCTACTGATCCATGTTCTTAGATGTATAGAAAGTGGGAAAACATGGTGATTTGGTCAACAGTCACCCAGATAAAATCATGTCCCATGTATGTACATGGAAGCCTTGTCACAAAGTCTATGGAGATTTAATCCCAATTCTACTCTGGCACCTCTAGTGGCTGTGCTAATCCTACTAGAACCTGATGCTCGACATTCACATGCAGACAAGTGAGGCATCGAGAAGAAAACTCTGCCACTGCTTTCTTCATCCCTGGCCACTAGTGCTAACTCCATAGGTCCTGGTACATCTTCGCCACACCAGGATATTCCAACAAAGGGGACATATGGAACTCTCTCAATACCTCCTCTCGTAGCGCCACTTGTACCATGATACATCCTCTGAAGAGGATGATGTGCTCCCCACCTTCAAAAAATTTCTCAGGTGTTTGTCTTGAGGATATCTGAGCACGTCGATCTTCATAGTCAATATCCCCATGATGTGCCTCCCTGACTCACCAACAGAGTGACGGAGTGACTGTCATAGACTAGAGGTATGCTTCTCCATCTCTATCCACTAAGGATATCTGCAACGTGACTATCTACTCTATCACATCACTCATCAGTTGTACACCAGACCTCTTGCTGAGTGTGTTTTCTTCCACGTTCCCATTCCTGTGAGAATAGACTATCTCAAAGTCATAATGTTGGAGGAACTCTATCCATCATTGATATATCATGTATGTGTCCTTCTGAATACTCTGCTATCACTTCTCTATCCACAAGAAAGGCTCCCCCTTCTCCGTAAAAGCTAACAATGGTGTCGCTACCCAGGAGATGTCTGGTTAAAATCTCTGGGAGAACCCATCCCAAGTAGAAGTCCCTCTTCCTTGGGGGTGGTAATCCTGGAATCATCTTTTGAAAAGATTTCCCCACACTCTGCCTCTCCTATTGGGAATAGAAATCTCGAATCTTCTGCTGCCATGAGGGTAAGGCTGGTCGACTCAAGAGTGATCTGTTGCACCCTCTTTTGCATGAGTTTATCATGTGCTGACTGGGTTTCCTTTTTCACCGAGGAAGGAAAACCCCATTTCAACGTTGTAGATAAACCAAAACCTTTTTTCTCATACATTCAATCTATATTTGAATGGTGGATGTCCATTCCAAACCCAAAGAGATTTCCTAAGGCCTCAACACTGCCATGAAAATGTTCGAACTAAAACTCTCACCTCAAGGGTCAGATCACACCGTTGGCATATATGGGATTATTGAGTCTCCTTCCAAAGGAATCTCCAAATGTGAGAGTCATGTAAATGGATTAACCAAAAACCCTGGGTATTGGATAAGATTCGTGGAAGGATAGAATTATTGGTACCTATGTCTATTAATATGGCAGACAATAGTAGACACCGACCGTACCACAAATCATTCATAGTTCCCTTGGGTCACAGTCCTTGATCACATGCAGCTACTCACTTAACTTATCCCCCAGCTCCATAAGCCTGGTGGGGACCACATAGGGGGGTGGGTTTAACATGTCAAAATGTACACCACCTCATGCAGCTCTCTTAGCTCTACTTCCATGTCTGTAGCCTTGTATATTTGTCTTTCCCTATCAAATACTCTTCCTGAAAAATTTTACACACCCAAGACTTTGGGAATGGTGCCATTTTCCTGCTTTCCAACTACTAACATTCACTGGTGGTGTCCTCTCAGCCAAAGAACATTCAACCAAAAAGGTTATATCTTGAACCCTAACATAAGTAGGAATTAATAGATGAATAGTTCTGGTTCAGATTTCCTTAACCACACATCGCTCCAAAGTTTGAGCCCTGAAGCATTGATCGTATCGTATTCATTGAGTACCAGGAATGGTCAGTATACCTCTATTAATACTCAGCTACCGACATTTCGTCCTGCCAATGCTATATAAGCTCTAGGTAACTCTCAGCCACCTCATCAAGCTAGTCCTTAGCCACCTGTGACTCAGTATCCCCTCAGAACTTGAGGGGTATCTGATGATGAAGCACATGTAAGGCACTAAGAATACATGTGTCCTCTAAAAGTACTACCGATTGTTACTTCTGACCAACGAGTGGTGATATAGATGGGACACTACCCGAAGGTACCATATCTAGAAACAGTCCATGTACTGATGCCTCATTAACCTTCAAACCATCTTCATGGTCACATACTTGAAAATACCAACTGCTGGGATCACCATCTACTCAACTGGTGTCCCAACTAGGAATAAAAATCTTTCTACAGCCTCCAGCCAGTCCTCAGCTCCTAGGAATCAATCTCACATCGAAACCTCATAAGCATGTATTGTAGGAAATCATGAAATGCGTTCAGTTGGCGTGTATTGTTCTCAAGTGTAGCTGGTGGTAACTAGTGCCCTATGGGTGGTGGTGCAGCTAGTACACCACCCGAAAGTGCCAACACGATAAGAGGGCCCTGCTTTGGAACCTCACCACTCTATGGGCCGTCATCGTGTACTCTATTAGGAATCCAGGATAGTTTTCTACGCAGTGGAATCCTGATAAGGAACAGGGGAACCACAGTCATTATGTTATACCTAGTGAGTAGACTCCAAATAAATCACAAGAAAAACTCTTTAAAAACACCCGTAATTAGTGCTTGCATGCACTGAGTCAGAAGTAATAATTCAGTGTCCATGTATATGGATACTTCAGCTATCGCAGCAACACTGGACTCCCCGAACTAAAAACCACACTCATAACAGTTATCACTATTGTTTCCTTGAAAAAAATCAGAGTCTTTGTTTTTTGAAAGAACTGACTCCTTTGAAACCACTTTTTCACAACCTGTCCCTTGGGGCTCGTGCCCTGAATAACTTGAGCCCGCCTTCCATAGGCCAATTTCTAGCGACTTCCTCTGGAAAGGAATATCCCTAAAACAGGAAGGTATTTACTTTAAACCTATCTAAACACAGAGAGTTGAATGCATCAAGAAGAAACTATTATGTAAAATAATGTAGTAAAAGAGTGATGAATGTAAAGGGGTCAGAATACAAGCTGAAATAAAAAAGTAGAAGTACAACTGAAAATCTCAAAAGAGCTAAAAGGTAAAAAGCAGCTCCTAGATCATCCACCATGGATCCTACATGAAGGGGTGGTACAACTCACGATCAATAGTCCTTGCATCACATCATGACAGATGTTCCAACTTTGAGAACCGTCTAGTGTTGGCTCCCTAAAACATCAGCCCAACTGCTCATCGTCTACACAAGACACATCATGGTGCAGGAGAAGCCCATGCAGAGGTGAGTATAACAACACCCAGTAGGGACTCAGATACCCACTAATGTCTCTCCAAATTCAATAAGGAAACCCACAAAATATGATATCAATAACGAAGAATAAGAAATAGACGTATCTCAATTAGAGTATCAATTGAAACTAGGTTTTTTGTGAAGTATTGAAGTACATATGATCAGTCGTGAAGAAGAATCATTTTAATCTGTTAAGAGGAACTGCTGCTGACCATACACAGTCTGACCCATGCAAGATCGATAGGTACAAACCCCTATAACGATCCACATAGGATTAGACATGCCTTGAGTTGATAGGTAACTAACCCTGGCAATGATTCACATAGGATATTATCTTCCCAAGATCAGTATATCGCTGAACTATGATAGGTCGCTCTAAAGATGGTCCTCTATGGGTCGCGAGGTACTGATTCACACAGGACCACTGGGTGCTGATCCATAGAGGACCTCTAGGAGCTGATCCGCCTAGAACCACTAGGTTCTGATCCACACAGGGCCTCTAGGTACTGAACCACATAGGATAACTCTGTACAAACCCTTTGTATGGTCTGTCTCCAACCTCTGCCTCACTACTAGCCACTGTATTCCCGCTCAACACACTCAAGTAATGAATTATCTTCACCTTGATATTTCAATAATACCTCAATCACCACTAAACTCAAAAAAACGTGTTACCCAAAGTACTTTCATGTCATAAGGTTTCCAACACGACAAACAGTGCATCAATCAGACACCCAGTCTTTGAGTTATAAGCATTTTAGTTCCGGGGGCTCTGTAAGATTCAAGTTTGATCTAACCTGGACAAACTCTAACTGTCTCCAAAACTAAATAAGAGTTTTTAAAAGGTATTGTCTCTATCCAGGGATCATAACTCCCACATGGTTTTTGAAACAGACACCTGGTTATTATTATATGGCCTTTAAAGTGTTTATGTGTTCAGTTGGGCTCGGGTCTGGTCCAACCTACTCTAGGCAGGGCCGTGGCGGGATCGGCCTGCTGGGCCGAGGTCTGGCCTATACCATAAAGGTAGGCTCCTGTAATGTGTGTCCTGGACCACAATGGGGTGGCCAAAAAGGGGGTGGCCTAAAAAAGGGCGGCCCATCACTATTGGGTGTGGCCCGCCAGGGGGCGACACAACTAGTGGAGGACACAACCTGCAAGGGGGTGGGCCAGCCCATGTAGGGCTCAGCCCAAATGGGGGCAGGCCGAAATGTGTAGGGAGTGACCATCAAGGGGGCAGCCAGGTGGGTGGGGGACCTATTGGAAGGTTTCCCACTGGGTGGCGGCCCGATCGCGTTCGGCACGACCTGCAAGGGGGGTCCACCCTAGCCACCCCCAGGGGACCAACGCCTGGTTTTCCCAAATTGAAAAAGGCCATTCCATACTCATCATAGTGGCGGTGGCATGTGATGGTTCCATGTGGCATGTGGGACCTTCCAGAGTGGGTAATACCGATTTGGTCGCAACCGACAGGTGTGTCGGGCGACTTCATCTATGGCGTGCAACAGCGTGCCACTCGGCCACCCGTGACCGGACGGTGTGCCGACCGCCTTCCTATAATTTCTGAGGCTATTGAGTCATGACCCACTTCTCTGACAGGCATCGTACCACGGCGCTCCATGCCTCCTATGCGGCATGACACTCTAATGGATTCCATGACATTGTGTCGTGACCTCCTATTGCGGCATGCGCAGACGCGCAATCCCAACGTATCTGGTCAGGGTCGCAACGTTGGAGGCCATCCTTGGAGGTGAAAGGGTAGCTAGATGGTATAGGGTTTGGGCTGGGTTTGTTTTCCCTACACCCTCCACGTTAGATCGTAAACATGAGGGGTTTAAGGGTTTCATAATCAATTGAATTAAAAAATAATAAAACACTACAAAGATATCCCACAACATACTGCTAGAAAAACAAATGAATTGCAGATCAATAAATTAGGTCGTTGCTCCGAGTTCATCGTATTATTCATGAACGGGGAAGAGGAAAACATTTAAAATGTGTAAATGTATAAACCCTATACTTCAAATCGTCATATAAATTCCCACTCTTAAAGGAGGTTCGGTGTTATTCGTTCCCACAACAGGTTTTCAACGACGCTGCTCGTATGTTTTCCTCAGATTTTTTGTTCTGTGTCACCTGTCATCTCTCGCTGGGATCTGCTCTATCCAATAAGGGTTTGGTGTCACACCACTCCTTCAACACTTTGTTTCTTGGATAATATGTGTCGATACCCTTCCCCATGATACATATATATATTAGAGGGGAGGGTATGTAAAGATATGTGGAATTAATTGGGGTTCATAAATTATGAATGTTCCTAATTCCCCAATGACATCGTTACTTAGGATTGGATGGTCAAACCATTTATAGGCTTGACACATCACTGGCCCCACACTCCACTTGTCCGTTGGAGGATATGAAAAGAAAAAGAAAAAAATAAAATTATTTTATTTTATTTGTTTTAAAAAATTCACAAAACATAACTTTTCCACCATACCTACTATGGTAAAAGTAAAGTCTCCCTTAAGTGAATCTCAACGTTTTTGATTCAACGATGTCCTCAAATTTTTAATCCAAGCAGTGGTTCAAAAGTTAAAAAATTCTTCATGCTCATTTACTGATTGCACATTAAATATGTTTTATAAATTAATAACATTCACCCTCTACCAGCTTCGGTCGGGGATAGGCTCCGACTAACGAGAACATGCCCCAAAAAACACAATAGTACACTCAGATTTTCAATTCTATCTACTGTTTAGATGTTATTGAGTTTACAATAAAATAATTTCAACTTAATTATTTTATTTACATCCAAAACCTAGCTTTCCCTGGTTTCCCGTTCTGACCAATGTTATCATCTTCCTAAAGAAATCATACCATCACGAGTTCACCAGTGGTCTCATATTATTAATCGAAGTCATAGTTTGTGAGTTATAATTATGGCATCTTGCCTTTTTATAACATAAATTTTCATTAAATTTTAAAAAACCGAGGATCTTTAAGGATTATTGTCTTGGAAACCAAGAACTTAATACACGATGACATAAAAAATTCCTCTTAAAATCCTGAAAGGATTATTCATTTTCACCCTAATTTATTACATAATCTCATAACCTGGGAGCATACATCAAAGGAAAGGGTGAGTTGAAGGCTCAGTAAGGTAAATAAGAGAAACATTTTACATGTGATCTTGAGATACATCAATAAAGTCAAGATAAATAACATTAAGGCCTGAGAAAGGGATCATGAGGCATACCATAATAAATATAATGTGTTTAATAACATAAAGATGTGGCTAAAACATTTAATTTAGAAAATCATTTCCATATCACCAAGTTACATCCCCAAGGTGTCATTAGAAATTACCAAGGTTATTCACCAAGGTATCATTAAAATGGTCATCTCAAGAGATTAAGTCTTTACCCAATGCATTGGAGTGCTATCAGGGAGCAACCTTAATTTGTAATTATTATCATGTGAGCCACATATATCATCATAAAAAATTTCATAAATAACCCATATAGCATAAAAGAAATGTGCTTCATTTCATAATCATAACGTTTTAAAAACTGTTTTAATGTCATGATCTTTATGTCACTTTAAACCCCCGGAAAACGAAAGCGGGATTCATGTATGTAAATCCCAGAATTTAAAATAGAACATTTTTATATATATGTGAATACACCTATTGAAGAAATATATTTGAGTATTCACTTAATAAAATAAAATAATTTTAGAAAAAGAGAAATACATTTTCAGATGAAAATTCTACAGCATAATGGCTATGTTACAGGGTTTTAAAAATCATTGAAAAGAGAGGGGACATGGGTCACCCATTCATAAATAATCCATAAAATAGTAGGGGAAAAAATATAAATGATTTAAGAACATGGTAATGAAATTTGAAAGATATACCATATGAAATGAATAAATTCAAATGAAGAAAAAAAATAAGATTTCTCTTATGAAAATTCTTCAGCAAAACAGCGTTACATAAAACATAAAAAAATGAATTGATGAGATAAAATAGGGTATCTATTTATATGAACAGAAAAAGGAAAGTATGATAGATATAGAAGATAATACCCCAACATAAGAAAAGTAACATGAAAGAAATGACATGAAAATAGAACATGAGAAATGAGAAGGGTGGAAGAATCCCTTACAAAAATTCGGCAGCCTAACGACGCCACTTAAACATTTATAAAATGACATGATGAGGGTAAGAGGAGATATATCATAATATGGTCATGAAAAGTTAAGTAATAGTAATATAAAAGAACATCCCTCAACATAAGAACATGTGGCTTAAATGAAATGACATACAAAAGAGTACTTGAAAAGAAAGGGAGAGGTAGAATCCCTTACCTTAAAGAGTAACTTCAAAATCCTAATGTTTGGGACCATGGGATGCTTTAGGTGACCTTGGGAGGTCTCCTTGGGAGGTAAAGAGACCAGAACTTCATTGAGGAGGATTTTGGAATGGAAAGGATGAGAGAATGTCTGGGGACAAGGCATTAATGGCCAAGGGACACCTCATTGGTGGTATTGGAAAATCCATGGGCTTGAAAATGGTATTTTCCCTTGGTATTGGAGACTTGGGAAACCTCATACCTTATCTTACTATTCATTAGTTGACCATAATTATTAAACTCTAAACTGAAAATTAACTATTCACTGAAAATTCAACTTTTTCAGAAAAATCCAAAAAATTCACCTTAACATAATATCGATGCTCTAAATTCAAAAAAAAAAACTCCATTTTATAAAAATAATTTTCTAATTATTTTTAATTTAATTTTTAAACAAAAAAACTATTCACCTGATAAAACTAATACTTAACTAATAATTTCTAAAACCGATATTTACCTATTTTATTGAATCACATTACTTAATAAAGGTGCCTAAATTATTTTAATATTTTCTTTATGTGATATTACTAATCCATTGGTCACATTACTAATGCTAAGCGTAAAATCACTATTCAAAATTTACTATTCACCAAAAATTAAGTTGATCTTATTAGACTCTAAATTTCATTCTGAACACATTTAAAGAAGACCATTTTTTTAAAATACTAACAAATTATTAATTATTTAATTTTTACATAAATATTCTAAAATATCCCTTTTTTCTAAATTCATTCATAAGATACATGCTATTTTTATCCATACATCTGAAAAATTCACGAACATCACCATAGAAAAAATCACAATTTTATTTATCTCAAAGGATTACACAAAGTAGCTATGGTCTCATTACATAGCCCCTTATAACACCAGCATATGACATAAGTTTAAGGTGTGCTACGGTGAGAGAATCTGAGGGATTCTCGGATAACATTTCCCTTGTAGTAATCTCTACTAACTTGAACTTCTCCCGTAGGCGATTCCGTTCAAGCTTAACACACTGGAGTTTGGAATGGGAATGGTCCAAAGCGAAGCCCAAAGATGCCACCTCCTTCCCAAGATCCGATAAGTGTGATTCATATGGTTCGAGTCTACTAGATGAAGCCATTGACTCTTCTTTCTGCATTATCTATTAAAATATCTTTTAAATGGTTAAGATTAAATTAATATACTATTCAAAAAGTTTGGGTCATTACATTCTTCTCCCCTTAAGAAATTTTTTCCCCGAAATTTTATCCCAAAGTCCTAGTAAAATAGGTGAGGGTACTTTTGCCTCATTGTTTCATTGGGATCCCACGTTGCTACTTCATACTTATGATTCCTTCACAACACTTTCACAAGGTGGGTAGTCTTGTTTCGTAGAACCTTTTCTCTACGATCTAAGATCTCCTATGAATGATCCTTATAAGAGAGGTCATGTTCCAGTTGTACCACCTCTGGGTTCAGTACATGCGAAGGGTTGGGTATGTACTTCCTCAAGAGAGATACATGGAAGACATCTTGAATTTGAGCTAGGTTTGGATGAAGTGCTAGATGATAGGACACTTCTCCTATGCGATCAAGGATTTAATAGGGGCCAATGTACCTAGGGCTGAGCTTCCCTTTCTTCCAAAACTGGATGACTCTCTTCCATTGAGAAATTCTAAGGAAGACTTTATTTCCAACACCAAACTCCAAGTCCCTTCGATGGTTGTCAGCATAGCTCTTCTTCCGACACTGAGCATCGTTTATGTGTTGTTGGATGGAATAAACTTTTTCTTTCATCTCTTCTACAAGATCAGGTCCAAGAAGATTTATCTCACCAACTTCATCCCAACAAGTGGGAGTTCTACATCGCTTTCCATACATAGCTTCATAGGGTGGCATCTAAATACTCGAATGGAAGCTGTTATTGTTTGAGAACGCATCTAATGGGAGATGTTGATCCCATCCACCTTTAAATTACATTGAGCATAATCTCAACATGTCCTCAAGTGTCTGAATAGTACTTTCAGATTGGCCACCATTTTGAGGATGAAAGGTCGTACTAAAATTCAATTCAGTATTCAGGTCATGTCGTTGACTTCTCTAGAATTTTGATGTGAATCTTGGATCTCGATTAGATATGATGGATAGTGGTACCCCATGAAGCCTTACCACTTCCTTTATATATATCATGGAAAGTTGATACAGAGGGAAATATTCCTGAATAGAGATAAAATGGGTTGTCTTGGTAAGATAGTCCACTATAACCCATATCACATTGTTCCCTTTGGATGTTTTTGAGAGACTAGTGACAATGTATATAGTGATATTATGCCACCTCCATGCTGGTATGGGTATCGGTTGTAATACCCCCTTAGGAAGATTTCATTTTTCCTTTACTTTCTGACACACCAGGCACCTTGTAGTGTAATCAACAATCTCCCTCTTCATGTTATCCCTCCAATAATGATCACGAAGGTCTCATACATTTTAGTGCTTCCTAGATGTATAGAGAAATTAGAGCCATGAGATTCATCCAATAGTTCTTTCTTTATCTCCAGAATAGATGGAACACATAGTCTTGTACGAAATTTCAATACACCTTCTTGATCAATATTTAAATCAAAAAACATCCCATCCTTCACAACCTCAAACATCTCATGTAACAAAAGATCTTGTTTTTGAGCCTTCTTGATATTCTATAGTAATTATGGTTGAGAAATCATTTGGGATAGGTTTGATGATTTCCATTCCCATACAATTCCCATGTTCAGTTTTACAGGATCCTTAATCAAGGGATCTCCTAGGATCCTCATTATTTCCAGAACAACAGGGTCATTCCTTCTTAACGCATCTGTGACTTTGTTTGCTCTTCCAGGGTGATAATGAATTGAACAATAATAGTCTTTAATAAGCTCTATCCATATCCTTTGTCTCATGTTCAATTCATTCTGTATGAAAATATTCTCTAATATTTGGTGGTCGGTGTAAATATAACATTTCTCTCCATAAAGATAGTTCCTCTATATCTTTAGAGAAAAAACAATTGTCGCCAGATCTAGATCATGCGTAGGATAATTCATCTCATGTTGCTTCATCTGATGAGATGCATAAGCAATTACCTTTTTATTTTTCCTGAGGACACACCCAAGCCCTTTCAAAGATGCATCACTAAATATAGCGCATCCTTCTCCAATAGAGGATAGTGTTAGCATAGGTGCAATAACCAATCTCTTCTTCAGCTCTTGGAAACTTTCCTCACATTCCTTTATCCAGAAAAAATTAACCCCTTTTTGAGTAATCTTGGTTAGTGGATTAGAATGCTGTGAAAATTGTTTCACAAACCTCCTATAATATCCACCTAAACCAAGGAATCTATGAATCTCATTTACTGTTGTGGGATGCGGCCACTCCTCCACAACCATTGTCTTTGTAGGGTCAACCGAGATTCCATCATTGGTTATGATGTACCCCAAGAAAGTCACTTGTTATAACCAAAACTCACACTTGATGAACTTTCCATAGAGACTCTCCTTCTATAGTGTTTGAAAAATAACCCTCAGATGATCTTCATGCTCCTCATGACTTTTTGAATATATCAAAATATCATGAATAAGAACTACTACAAAGTTATCAAGGTAGTCTTTAAAGACTCTATTCATCAAATCCATGAAAATAGAATGAGAATTAGTCAAGATGAAGGGAATGACAATAAAATCATAATGCCCATATCTTGATCGGAAGGCAGTCTTTGGAATATCAACCTTTTTCCCCCTTAGTTTATGAAAACCTGATCCAAGATCAATCTTGGAGGAGAATTGATCCCCACAAAGTTGGTCAAATAAATCATCAATTCATGGAAGAGTGTATTTGTTCTTCACTGTGATCCCATTCAGTTCTCTATAATTAATGCATAGCCGCATTGATCCATCCTTCTTCTTCACAAAGAGAACTGGTGCTCCCCAAAGAGACACACTCGGTCGGATAAACCCCTTCTCCAACAATTCTTGGAGTTGTTTCTTTAACTCTTGTATCTCCATATTTTCCATTCTATATGGGGTCTTTGATATCGGTTGAGATCTAGGTACATGTTCAATGGAGAACTCTACCTCTCTTTCTCGGGGAGGTCCAGGTAACTCCTCAGGAACTACATCCATGTATTTCCTAACAATCGGAACATCTTCTATTTGTATACTCTATTTTCCTTCTTCATCCTCACCGATTAACTCCATAAAGAAGGCTATAGGAGGTTCCTCTAGACAAGGATCAGGTTGGGATATCTCTCCTTGGAAGATAATTATAGGTCATTCATTCAAGACTTCTGAGATTTCCTTACTTTTGCATTTGATGTTAGCATTATACATTGAGAGCAAGTCCATCCCTAGTATAACATTGAATTTCATCATGGGAATGCCTACTAGATTTGGGATAAGATTGTGCTCACGAAAGTAAACACTAGAGTCTCTAAACACTGTTGATGCATGGATAATCCCACTTGGAGTCTTGATTGGCAACACTACCTCTAGCAGTTCGGGTATTGATTCTATAATCTTTGCAAACATGGAGGAAATAAAGGAATGCGTAGAACCAGAATCAAACAAAGTACTTGATATTTTTGAGGGGACAACAAGAGTACCTACTACCACATCAATCAGAGCTTCAACTTCAGTTATTGTGATAACAAAAGCATGACCTTTCTCCCTTGGACTTTGCTGAGGTTGATGGTGATTCCCCTCCACTGCCCTCGGATTTGGACAGTGATTAGAAAAGTGCAAAATCTTTCCACACTTGAAGCATTGGACTTCGGTTAGGTCCAGAACCATATTTCCTATGTCATTTGTGTTGGGGAGTTGAGGCTTCACCTCACTAATATAATTCCGAGCAATATGTTCTTCTCTTCGACACTTGTAGCACTTTCCACTTCCGATCAAGTAGTTCCATGAATGCTTCTTCCCACATTTATCACATGTGGTAAGTTGAATTTTCTTTCCATCTCTTTCCTAATCAAAGCTTCTTCCCAGGCTTGGATCTAGAGATCCCTTCTTCTCATTTGATTTGTGAGACCACTGTGTCCCACCAAACTTAATTTCGACATTCATATCACTTCGAACTATTTATTCGTAGCTATCATAGTCCCTGTTGGCTAGATTATTTCGCAGATGAGGGCGTAGTCCCCAAAAGAATCTATCAACCTTCCCATTAGGCTCCATGACAAATCTTGAGGTAAAACGAGAAAGCCTTGTGAAGTTTATCTCATAGATTCCAACAGATTCATTCTCCTTCTGCTTCAGCTCGAGAAATTCTTCCTCCATTCTCGATCTCCTCGAACAAGGGAAATACTTATTGAAAAAAAAAATTCCCCTGAACTCTTCAAACTCCATAGATTCTATCTCTGTTATTGGATTCTTGTTTTTTATCAGTGACCACCACTGATCAGATTCTCCCTCGCTTCCATCGGAAGGCCGTCAGCGGATGGTCCATTGCAGTCACCATTTTCACGGTTCCTCATATTTCCCACCATTTTCTAAAAGAATAAAATCTTAGTGAGAAACTCGTTTTGTTTATGAATATTTTAACTATAAAGGATTGTAGATCTAAAAAAATCATTTTTAAACAATTATATTTCTCTATAATTCATTCATAATGATTCATTAAATGCTTGCGATTAACCAAAAATATTCTCCGGGAGTGTCGTAACCAAGAGTGCTGCAAGTCTCGTTATCATGCACCAGTTCCCATTCGAGTATAGCTAAAAGCATTGTTTTTGGGTTTTACCCCTATGTACATCTGTTCCATAGCCGCCTCTACCTTCTCGTATCCAGATAGGGATTTATTTTTTTTGATAAACTACTTACTCAATACTCACCAAAATACCAGGAAGTTTTCCCTATATTTAAACATTTCTATAGGGTTTTATTAATCAACATGATGACCCTTTTATCCACAGATAAAATAAACTATCATTCCATTAAATATTTTTTTATTGTGATTTCCCCCAGAGTTCCCGCAAGGTGGAAATTACTTTATTCCCTTATTCTTCATTCACTCATTGCATTTTTTATGTTCATAAGAATGATAGTACTCTCTTTTTCCATTAAATACATTGAATCTCAATAATTACTACATTATTATTATGGAACATTATAATAAATCTTCGTATGATGAGGAATTTGGGGAAACCAGTTCCCTTTAATGATTTTTCATAATACCTTATAAGAATTATTAAATCTTGAACTTTGTGTTGCGTATGTAATTTTTATCATACTAGGATAACCTTGTAAACAATTATTCATAATTTTCAACAATTTTAATATCATTTATCATTAAGAGAAGGAACTACTTATTCATCTCAATTTTTTTATCACGAAGGATGTATTTATCAATTAATTTCTTCTTTATACATAACAATTACATGAGTTCTATTTCTTCTTCATCCATATTTTTCTAGATCATTGAACCCCATTTATCTTTATCACCTAGTTTGAAATTTACCACAATTTTAACCATCTCCATTTAACTACATCACAAGGACATAAATGTATTATTTAGAGACATAATCCCTTACTTAGATACAATCATATTAGTAGTCCCACGAAACTATATGGGAATCTTTAGGATAATGTTAACTAGTAAAAGAGATTATATCTATGGAATATGTTGATACATTCAAATATGGGTATTTTTCTTAACCTGATTATATTTTCCTAACATAACCATAATTGTATCCATTGAAATAAAAACTATATTGGTTTCCTCAGTATGTCAAACTATGAATTTTCCAGGAGTCTAAGCACCATTAGCCCTTCTAGGTGCCATTTCTAAAAAATGTCCTATACGATATTATCTCATAAAATCATAATGTATAATTATAATTATTTTAAATCATTTAACATAGGTTTATGCATCATAAATCCTATAATCATAATCTTTTGCTTCTATTGGGACATTTTAATTTTAAATCCATTATAGTGGTTTATATCAAAAATGTGAATTATCCAAAGAATATCACCCGTGAGTTTCAAACTAGGTGTGCAATAAAGACTGTTTCATGTACCGGGTTATGCTGATTAAGGACCAATAAACTTTTAATGATTTTTTACTCTTAGGTACAACAGTTCTAGAACCACAACCACATGTACTGTCCAAACAAGGAATCATTTTTAGGAATTCCCACATAATCTCAAACATATAAAAATTCATGGATGTTCATATATTAATATCCCATATGTATATCTTAGGGTAATGTTCCTAAATATAATTTTTCTAAGTCTAGTTTCTTTGGTTTTTGTTAAACCTCCCACTGATACAAGCTATAATTTCTCGACCCTAAAATCCAAGAGAATTTGCATTATTTTATTACATAGGCTTGATTATATGGAATCAAATCCAAAAGGACATATCAATTTATCTATTTTAGAAAGGAATATTACAAACATGATATCCATAATTCGTTTGTAAATAGAAAATAAAGACATACTACATAACAAAATGAAATAATTAGCATACTTGATTCTTATTCAAAGGATTTCTCTTCATAACCTTGGAAAATGAAACAAAATAAGTGTAAGAGAAAACTACCAGTAAGGGAAAGAAAATTGGAAGCAATAATTAATTAATGTGGATGAATCAGAATGGAAAATTGAATAACTAAAAACACATTCCATGAAAATAAGCTACACATGGCATAATAAATATATAATTTTAATTACTAAAACAAATGTCATTTCATAAATAAACTGAAAATTTTATCAAAACATAGATATGTTAACAAAATAAAATCATGGTTAATAATAATAAATAAATTATAAGAAAAGGAAATTCTTAAATATTGGAAGTCATGTTTCCCAGATACATGATACTTTTACTGTCAATATAAGAGAGTAAAAACTATTGTTATTTGACAAAATAATTAATATTATGAGACTGATAATGCATCGAGGGTCATGCATTAACTAGTCCCCAAACCATATGGATTTCATTAAATAGTTCACAAACCATATATTTCATTTCCAAATCATTACTCATATATCTTTTAAAAAAATTTCCATATCAGAATGTACCCATATTGAATTGAAGATACAAAGTTATCAATAATTCCACTATTAATCAAATTACTCTCAAAATGAACATTATTTATAAATATGTTATATAGTTTGGTAAATATTAATATTCATCACCAATAAATGTGGATATTTAGTAAAATATCCAATGTAAAATGATTACGATAAATTTATTTCCTTAGGAGAATGTTTACAATCACAAAAGAATGTAACATTTCAGAGGTATCTTTTACCACATAGAAATTTTCATGTTTAACCCATTGGGTGGTAAAATTCAATGGAAAACATGAAATAAAATGATGTATTTTTTATTCAAGATATTAAAAGAAAATTAAAAATTTATAAACCATAATAGAGTGAATTGGTGTAAAGTAACAAATAAGTCCCATTGGAAAGTAAATTTCGACAAAAAACCCATACATTGGGTGTCCATTAGAGTGATAATCCTTTAACCTCTTGTAAAATGGTTTTCACAATGATAATTAAGAGTTAAATAACCATATTAAAATTTTATTATATCATATATAACCATATTATATTATATTATTACTCGTTTGGTAACATTCTTTCGATATTTTCTCTATTTTGGGTGTTAATTTCCTTGTTTCTTGAGTATGTTTTGACATGTTATTAGTTGTTACTATTTATTAAGTCATGGTTTAACCATGAATATAATATAAAACATTATTTAAATATTATATCTATTCATTATATATATATTTTTTTATTTCCATAAAATTTGGATATAATAAATGAAATACCCTATTCATTGAGATGGTAGGTCATACACACACATGAACACTACTTTCATTTCATTGTTGTATATAAATGGATAATAAGTAACTGATATGTATTTTTTTCTATTATAATTAAATTATCATATTTATGTCATATTTTTATCATATTTTTATTAAAATCAACCATAATATGTTCCATGTCTTGTGTGATCGAATCTTATCACTTTCGGGAGGAGACAATCCATTCTTCCACAAATGATGTCATCTTGTTATAAAAAATTAAAATCACAATGGTATATGTTATAAAATAATTATATAAAAATAAATAAATATCATATATCATATATAACATATATTAATAGAGTTTCCATTATAATTCAAAACCATGAATGGTTGTAACAGAGATATGAACAATCTTCGCTTCATGAGGTGTTATTTCTCCGCACTAATAAACAATATGTTCATTTCCCATTAGATGAGAGTGGGTGTAAGTGTAGGGTTAATCACTATAATAAAAAATTATATGTATATTTTGGATTATTGTTTCATTATATATGAATGGAATAACAATATTTTATGGGGTAGTGAATGGAATCAAAACTAAAGTGTATGAGGAAAAATTGTACCTCTTCATTGGGTGACTCCTTTTGGATTTGAACAAAGGGGATCCTTGGATAGATTCATTAAAAGAGGGATTATTATATTATAGTGGGGTGTTATTTTGAGAATTAATTTGGCATGTTCATGGTCATGAAAATGTTTCTTGATAGGTGTGAGGAAATGGGTAGAGGGAAGGCCTTCATCTAGTAGAAGAGGAGTGGCACTCTTGTAAGTTTTGGAAAAAGGAATTCCTCTCTCATTTTTTCCATTGAATGTGGATAAAATAATAGAAAAAATTTGGTAAAATGTATTATAGGGTCTAAATATGGAAATACCATGGTGTTAGGACCAGTTTCTAGGTCATTTCATCCCTTAAATTCAATGTTTAGTCCCTTATTAATTATAACATCTCCTTAAACATTAAAGATAAATTTAATCACATTCACTTATATTTATGGTAAAAAACTATGTTGATCAAATTATAAATTATATATTACTATAAGTCCTAAAATGGAATTGATTTTAAATAATTCCAATCATATAAGGGGAAGAAAATTAATTTAAAATAAACCCTGTATACTGGATGACACTGTGGGTTTTTAATGTAAAACATTTCAAAGGTTTTCTTAGTTTTTAAACCAATTTTCAAAGTGAAATTGATTGAAATGTCATAAATTGGATTATTTGATAAATATTTTATATAACGTTTCTTTAAAAAAAATTAATAAAATTTAACACTACAAATATTTTATATTAAAAAGTAGTTTTGAATTGAAATGCAATATTTTTCTCTATTCAATAAAAAATTAAACCCCACAAAAAATCACAAAAAAATCACCCTATAATATTTATAATTATTTAATTTCTAATATGATGTTTTTATACGTATAAAATCTATCAATATTCAAAAAAATATGATTAAAATAGTTTTTCCATTAAAATGTGGTAAAAGTTCCTTTATAAAAATATAGAATTTTATCTTTAATATTGGGTTTTTAAATATAATATATGTAAAATATATTTGAACGTTGTTGAAATATTTTTATGAATAAATAATATATTAATTTACCATATATAATAACAAAATTTGTTAATATGTAATCGAATGTTCAAAACATGACTATATTGTGTTTTATTTAATTCAGGTATTATGTGCATTGAAATTCAACTTAGTATTTCATGATATCATCAAAATTATATTATTTATAAAGGAAAATATGATACGGTCTTGGGTAGATACACCCAAACATCTATTTGGAAGCCTCCAAAATATTAGTAGGCATTCATTAGTTCCTATTGCTAGACCTTTTGGGGCACATGAGAGAGTATTGGATTGGGGGATGTTAAATTATCAACTCGGTAGAGGTTTTTTTTGAAAATAATATCATTATTTTGGAGTTTAATGTTTAAATCTCTAATGGGGGATATTGTTCATACATTTCCATGTTTTGAATAAATTATTTAAATTTTTTTATTATTCTCCTAAAAATGAAATGTATTTTTACCCATGTTTGGCTTTTAAAAAATATATTCAAATGAAACTTTTTATTGTTTTACAAAAGATGTATTCTTTATCATTTCTACAAAATCATAGAAATAATGTTTTCTTACTTATAACATATGAGAATAGTTTATATATGTTACAAAAACATAATGTATTAATGATTCCATTAAATTTAGACAATTCTGATAATGTATTTTTTTCATTAATATGTCCCAAAATCTTTATAAATTGATGTTATTGTAAGATAGAAAAGTTATTATCCTCATTAATTATTCTATGTGACCTTTAAAAAATTATTTTACATATAATATGAAATATTTTCATGTTACATGTGATTTACACGTGATATGATCCTAAAACACTATCCTTATTCTTTATCTCGATGATTTATGTTTATTATGACAAGATATTTATGAAACACATCCCCTTTTAAAAGAGTTTTATTTTATTTAATGTTTATGATATCTATTTATTTTAAATAGTTCTAATATGATAAATATTTTATATTATTTTATCACACACATGTATTATCTTATTTATGTTATATTTGGGAGCTATATATCTCTCAAAATGATCATTTGAAGTATGATATATCATGCGATAAACAATATTGGAATGGGGAGTGAACCCAATTTATTATGGTACATTGTCCTCTATGATAATCATTTGACTTAATGTTGTCTAATATAATGATAATAAATGTGATCTAATTCCATAGTGATAGTATTGGGATTTATCCTTGACTACTATGATGGTTTGGGTTGTTAATATGTTCCACTATGATAGTCTTAGGAGAAAAACATTAATTTGAAGATACATTGGGGAGTGAACCCATTCCGTTATCATAGTCTTGGTAGTGAGAATTGACTATTATAATGGTTTGGAGAGTAATCTCAATCCAAAGTGATACTCTTGGAAAATATCCTTGAATACTAATGAAATTATTTTTTGTTCTTACGTTTATGCCACAATTCCATGAATTATACCATTTTTATATTCTCATGGATCATGTTTCCTTATGATTCTGGTCTTATAAGATTCCATGTTTTCTTCAATGACTTAGTATTATGATCATCAATCTATTGGGTATAATTTTAAAATGTTTTGTTTATGTTCTGAAGACATTATTCTCTTGTTACACTTATGTATTAATTGATATCTTCCTCATTTACCCTTACTGAGAATCAAATATCACCCTTTTATTATATTTCTACTCCCTATGTTATGCTGAAAGGTTTAAAGTGGGTTATTTCTAATAATGTTTTGATAACTGAATACCTTTTGGGTGATGATATAGATATTTTTAGTATCTTGTTATTTATTTATATAAAATATTTAATGGTTTATCCTAATTATATAAAACTATAAACCTTATGGTCCTTTAATATGAATGTAATACAATATTTTTGGATATGATGAAATTGGATCAGTTTTATGGGTATGAATGAAATAAATGTAATTATTGAGTTTTTAGAACTAGATCTGAGAGTTTGGGTCTCAGGCTATTACATCCTGAGTGGACTCCCCAATCTTGAAATCTAATATTTTATTTCTCAAAAACTCTCACAAATTTTTTATTGAACATACTATGTGAATTTAGATCAGTATATTTTCAATTAAGTATACGAGTCATCTTATTTAATACTCCATGATAATAAAATATTCCTCTACTTATAGCATGCACTGAAACTTTTAACATTGTTTAATATTAATTAATACAATGGAAGGTGTATAGTATTTATATTATCTAGGTGGGTTTTTAAAAATAAACATTCTTATTTTATGTTCATACAATTCTTATTAATATGATGTTAATTTTAATTAAGTGATTAACCATAAACCGATATAATATTTATGAATAATACATATATTATAATTCAATATTTCTATATTAACCAATTTATTTATGTTATAAAAGAATAACATCCATTAAATAAATCATTAATCCCATTTAAATAATGTTAATACAACATTGTAAGATCATTAACATCAACTATTGGTTTGTTTATTGAGAAGACAAGAGACAAACAGTTACCCTAAGTGATACATTTTTTTAATATGGTATTTTTTGGGGTTATATCATTACAAAAATTTTATATTGATATCCTTGGTTTTGTTTAACCTCATATTCACATTTAACACACATTTTACACCTTGGAGATTCATATTTACAATGTGTTACATCAATCATGTGTGAGGGGAAACAAAAAGAGGGATTATAAAGAAATAATTGGGCACATAATCCCAAACATAAAGAGAAGATAGGTCTGACTCGAATGGAATTAATTTAATATAATATAATAATAATAATCCACAATAAAATGATTAAAATATATGAATTCATACACATTCAAAAATTAAATTAATCTTATGATCATCCACTTGATTAATTAACTGGTATTTTAATTTATTAACTATTATTCATTATCAATTTGTACTTTTATTAAGATAACCTATTTTTTAATTAATCTGATTAAATATGGAGTTAATAAATAAATTTATTTTATCTTGATTTAAATCCACTCTATCCTATAATTTCAATCTATAGATATTTTAAATAAATTAGATTTTATTAATATTCTTTAAATATTACCAAAATAATTACACAACCTTTACTTGGATGAAACATGGAGAGTACCTATACATACTACTTGGTATGAATTAAGATCATATATAGTCTTCTATTATGGAATACAACATAAAAATCTAGTCATGTAAAAACATGTAATGTATATGATAATATTAAATAATTTTTACACCTGCTAATTAATGTAGCATGAACTTTTTTTAATATGCATGGAGTAGTTGACATATTATTACTATAACTTGTATTTAGTTCAGAATTTTGAGTATCAATTATTTAATTGTTATATATATAACCATTCCAAATTCATGAATGAAACATTAAATAACATGTTAAGGACGTTTTTTGGAGGCTTAAAGAGTAACATATTTAATTATAGTTTTTTTCATAAAGAAGTTGGGTATAATGTGTGTACATCTAACTATACATTGTTTATTATACATTGTATTTGTTTTTGAAATAGTTCTATAGACTAGGCCTATATTTAAACCGAGGAATTTCCAAGTTACACTGTGTTTACACTGGTACATTCCTTATAAAATCAGTTTCATATAGTTTCCATTAATTATGTCGCATAATAAATGAAAGACATTGTTTGATCCCATGTTTTCTACTGTGAAAACATGTGGACTACATGATGTGTTAGTGATTTATAAAACATATAATCTGTACAAAAATATGTAATCTTTTCTACCTGACTGATTTTAATGAATAACACACATATATAATATATAACACTCTAAATTAATTTGAGATTCGACCTTGTGTGTTGAACATGGGTACATAAAGTGTTCCTTATGTCTATATGTTGCATATTATTGTCTTATCTAGTTAGAAATCTTGTCACAGCCTATTGGATTCTTATTCAATGAATATTAATGGGATCTAGGTTTTATAAGTGAGAAATAAAGAGGATAATAATCGATCCATATAATTTTATTTAAAGGAATAAATTCTTGAAATTAAAAAAAATTAATCACATAAAATGTCAACATTAAATATACAACTATAAATTGGATATCTCTCCTCAGATATAATGTAATGGTTTTAGACACAGACGAAGATCTTATTTGGCTTATAGTCAACTCACATTTTTTCATATTCAATGGAACATCTACAATGTACATGAGATCAATGATCTAGCCAATTATAGTTTTGAGAAACATATTGTCAAATAATTTTTCAATAAAAAGAGAGAATCATTCTAACATTAATTTATAATTATTTTAATTGAAAAAATAAATAGATCAATCTTGATTTATTTAATCAATTAATGATTTAATATTCTAAATACTATTTAGTTTAATTTTTATTTCATTGATGATGATCCAAAGAATATTCCCTCTAGCGGTAATCCACATATGTTTCTTTGATCTCTAAACAACAATAGTAAAACTTCTAGTCATAACATGAATAATTGACCACCTTTCAATTTATATATTACTTATGTCATGTTCCTTTGGGGAATATATAACACACCCTTATTCTTCCTTTTTTTGGTTAATAATGGATGAGGAGTAGTATATTAAGTGTAATGTTGTGCATGAGAATTAACTTCATCCAAAATAAGATATAATCCTATTTATATACCTAGTTTTAGGGTTTATTATTTAATTAATTTCACAAATTTTAAATAATATAATATTCAACCAAAAATGATCCTCATTCCATTTCATAAAAAGTATTATTATTTTAAATCTTAGTGTACACTAACCAATGAAATGATAATTTTAAAATATATAATAAATATATTTCACTATATAATTAGTCTCCTCGTCCTCATCGTTATTAATTTAATTCTTCGATAAATATTTCAATAATATTCATTCAATAAATAAATAAATATTCTATTCACAGACTACATAATAAATATATATTTAATATTATCTTTTATAAATAAATATTTTTTTTAATAATTAATTATTTATTACCTTCAATAAATAATAGATAAAAATTATTTTATATTCACGTATTTTAACAGTTAAATTTTTAATAAGAATTTATTCAATATTTGAATTCACAAATTTTAATTTATTACCCTATTAAAAAAAGATAGATAAATGTTATATGTATATATTTATAATTAGACAATTATCTAATAAATAAATATTTATGTGATATTATTTATGAATTAAAAATCTAAAATAAATATTATATCATGTTATAGAGAATTGTTTTTATTTTGGTGGTTATATATAGATAATTTTAATAGAGGTCAACAAAAACAATTTGTGTGAGTTCTTCAATGCCACTATTTTAAGAGAAAAATGTGTTCTTTCCAAAAGATTCAGATTATTGTTTCAATTTTTTCAACGTTCACATAGAGGAAAATGATTAGTAACAACATAAAAATACACATATGAATGCTCAATTTTTATTATATCCTATTTGTTGTGATATTTCGTCAAATAGGTTTCACATCTATATAATCAAACCATATGTTTGATATATCATTCTGTGACTATATAAAATAAACTCATTATTACACCATGGAACTTTATTTTTTTTCACCACCTCCATTTCAATGAAGGTGTTAATATGTCAACTTACATAAAGAATGAATAAAAAATTCATTCCTTAAAAAATTTATCAATAACATATCATTCCTAAAGTAATCAATGTAATCAAATTTATGAAAATCATAAAGTATAATAACTAATCAGATTCTTCTAGTCATAGAGACTACAGATCATTAATCATGATTACTAGTAAACATATCCAATGATACATAGATATAACGATTTCATATGAAGGGTTTTGTTCACATAATCGATCATCATATAGATTTCTAGATGTGAACTTCATGAGATGAAGTATCGTCTTTTTATGAGTACTCACACCTAATTATCAACATCTTATCTCTCCAATCATATAATAGTATCTGACCATAGAATGTTTTTATGAATGTTATCAAAATATTTCATGATACTAATCATATTGGGGACATAAATGTCCTTTTCAATTAAATAGTTATTACAGGACATTATCATATTATTTTTATGCACAAGATTAATAAATATTTCATAAATTATTCTAGGAAATTATCCAACACTATTGGAAATTATCAAAATAGTTTAGTGATATGTTTCGTAAAGGATCAAAGGAGGAAAATTTTTATGATTCCCAAAATATCATGTGTCACAATCATTAGGTGTAAATAGAAGTCAAATATAAGAAAGAGTTTTTCACACCATTAAGAATTTAGTATTATTTTCAATATTCTAGGGAAATAATTATGGCAAATTGGCCCTAACGCCTCATATATTGAAAGTATAATTCCCATTTTGATTAAAACATCAATATATTTATATAAATGTCTAATTATATTTTGGGAATCCAATTAATAATTATACTTATTATAGGTTTTCCCCCCAATTTTCATTGTTTCTGTTAATTACATTTGGATCCTATGATTCATTCAAAATAATTTTATAGTTCAAGTATGTCTTATTATTTTTAAATATTATTTTCTTTGTTTATAATTCATCTTTCATGCACAATTCTGTTAAGATAATTTCATCATGTATTATGGAGTTTTCTACATTTATGTGTGGCTAGTCAGTTAAGAGGTTGGTAATTTATATATTATGTATGAGAACATTAATGAATCATTGATCTCAAAAATGGTAAGTAATTTAGATATGATATTTTTGGTTATTAATCTAAACCACATCCCAGACATAAATATGACCTTATGGATATTGATGTGTGGAACTCCGATCCAATAGAAAAAATCTATATATGAAAAAGGGATCAGTTTTTCCTTTCACATTAAGAGTAAAGTGTAATGAAAATTACTGTGGGAATTTCTCAAGACCATGGAATCTTCACAAATAGAGGAAACAAATAATTGACTTAGTTAATTAATGTTTAATAAATTCATAGAGAAATCATTCAATTGACCTATGAAATAGATGAATGATAAATTTTTATATAAATACATTAAAATTTATCCTTGGATCCTATTTTAAATAATTTTTTAATCAATATAATTTTTCTTGTTTTTTTTATAGTTTGATCCAAACAATTAGTTATTGGTTCAATATATGAGCTAAACAACTGTAAAGGCTGAAGATTACATCTTATTTAGGGGAAGGTCTCATAGTTCCAATATCTGAACTCTTGTAGTTAATATTGGATTGATGTTTCATATAAATTAATAAATTGTTTCAAGAATATAGGAATGATTTATGCATGTGGCTCATTCATTTTTTTGGAAACATTATCCAGAAGGCATGGTGAACATATGGGTATATATGACAGGTTGATTGAATCATTCAATCATACCTTTTTTTTTGTAAGGTAGTTTTTGATGTTTTACATGATAGATATTGAAATATTAGGACTCCAACCACTCATTTAAGTGGAATACAAACCCAATAATTACTTGATATTGATACTAAAAAGCTACCTCAAAAGTAGTACCAATAGTAATTTCATTCAACACAACAACCCAAATCCCATCCTAAAAAATCAAATCATTGTAATTTTCATTCAAAATTAATTAATAAGGTATAAATTGAATTAATAATGAAGGAAAAAAATAAAAAACTAATGAAGTTCACATGAAAACTTTAGACACACTGTGAGATAAATTACTTAAATTCTTTTAAATCAACCACCATGTACATTTCCTTGTAATATAGAGACCCATACATGTGAGGAATCTAATATTGTGACATTCATGTGAAACATTATTAGGGTGATGGTATCCTTCTGTGTCAATGATTAAGGAATAATTTTAAAAAAAGATGAAAATGATGTAGAATCAAAGAAACAAGAGGTGAAAGGTATAGATAGAATCAATTATTGAAGTGATGACAGAAAGATTAAATTAAAATATGTTAGAACCAAAAAAACAATGGGGGAGTCCCACATCATTTTGAAACAAATAAACGATCAGATGAAGAGAATGAATCATTGAAACCATAAAAACCCACTCTCCCATTTCTAAAGATGATATGTAAACAAATAGTTGAAGCTAAATAAAAAATATCTTATACATGTTCATAATACTCCACCTCAATATCTCATTCAAAAATATTATCTATAAAAGATCATCCTATTATATTTTATTGAATTAGTTATTGTTCAATAAAATTATGATTTAGGCTTTTAGAGTTATCGTTCTTAACAGGGAGTGCTTCATGGTTATTCAAAGAACAATTATGATGTATATTAGAAACCTCAATAGTTTTTGTATTCCATCTACTATATAGTCATGGAATTTTGGAAAGGCATAATGTTATTTGGGTGAAAAATAGAACTTGATACTATTAAGATTCATTGAATGTTCGAAAATGTGAGGAAAATATTACAAGACTAACAATTTATGTAATAATATGATTAGAAATTTTCGTCTGGGTATTTTGGATGATGTTATTGTAACAGATAGAAAATTAATTTTCTCAGAATATTACATAATTATTGAAATATTGGAAAAATTATAAATAACAATCCTTCTTATTGGACAATTACATACAACTAGAAATGTAATAATTGATTTGAACCAGGTCTGACTCATCATTACAGTTATTGAAGAGGAAGTCATTCTCGATTCTCAAAAGGCAAAAATGTATAGAACAGATTCAAAGGAATTATTTTCTATATTTGACATTGATATAGAATAAGTCCAAGTGGAAATATAACTATCGAAGCTAAAATAATAATATTTGGATGATATTAATTCTTTATAGATTATATTGTTTCTGAAAAAGAATCTTTTTTTAAACAAAAGAAGTGTATAGAATGTTTTTTAAGAGGTGATGTTGGTTGAACCACTGACAATGGAGTCCTGCCCAGATTTTATTTGTTTAATCATTAAACCTCTAAGGATTGAGTGAACCGCCCTTATATATATATCAAGGTAATAAATTTGTAGAGGGAAATAAATATTACTAGTTATTAAAATATCATTTTTTATGGAGAATCAAGAGGAGAAACTATATAACTTTTTGAATAATGGAATCCCTCTATTGTGTGGATCACTACTATTCTAAAAGGGATAATACATAAATTTTTCACCCATAAGTTTTTACATGAATAGTGAATAAATCCATGATTTAGACCTTATATAACACGCATCCCACCAATTAATGATTTATTCAACAATGGTTACTAAAATTACTAGATTATGGAATGATTTCTTCCATTTAAGAAAGAGTGTATGTGAGTCCTCTTAATGTCATAATGATAACTGGAGGCCTAAAAGTGGTATAAAATTGATATAATGAGTTGACTGTTATAATAACAATAAAAGGCGGGGGTCTATGTGTCTTTTATATAAATTTAATAAAATACACATGTAATGTTCAATTCCAGTTACCATTTATTTATAAAATGTTTGAGAGGTTAGTTAAACATTAGTTTTATTGATTTATAGATGGATATTCTTGTCATATTCAAATATTTTGGTCCTGGAATACCAATAAAAGACCAAATTTACTTTTTTGTATGAAACCCCTACCTACACTAGGATATGAATTTTAATTTCTAATACACCATAAACTTACATATTTTCCATTAAACATGTAATTAATGTTATGATGTAAGAGTTTTTTGAAATCTTATAGAATGGTTTTTCAATATATAGGATGTTTCTTATGTATTCATATATAACATGGATTATGCTCAATAAATATTTGATAAAAAGTGACTTGTAAACAATTGTAAGAATTTCAGTTTCATTATATGATGATTTTTTTCCTATGTACAATATTTCAAAATAATTATGAGAGTTCTATCTATGGAAAACTAGCTGATAAAGGAACTCCCAAAACCTATAATAGTGAAGTGGATAAGAATATTTCTTGGTAATCTGATATATTATCATCAGTTATTAAATATTATCCCATAATTGCATTTCTTTTTAAAAATATTTTTGAATATAATATACCATTCAATTTTTATGAATCATAACAAAGAAACCTATTAAATTTGGAATGAATATTCTATGTCATCTATAATAATTTTATTTAAAATATAGGAAATATATTTTGATTATATTTTTTATGGATGAAATTTAATTATTTTAGTTTTTCTAGTACAATTGTTTTGACCACATATTTCAATTCATCCATTAGGTCATCATTACACTCAAAAAATTCAAAATTAAACTAAATAACCTCAAAAAATAGACAATTGTTTTTTGTGTTAAATGTTTTAAAATTGTGTTCAAATATTATAGTATTGAAAGTTAATATTTATAATTTATATGAATCATTGAGATAAATGTTGAATAAGAAGGATTCCAAGATGATGTTGATCCACTAAATCCAGTTCTTAAAGAGTTTTATTTCAACATTAATGAAAAAAGGATAAAAATGTTACAGATGATTATTTTTCTAGAATGAAGCCACCAAATGTAGAGGGAGAAGTTGATAAAGATATCTCGGTTGAGTACCTATATGATATAGTTCACTATGTATTTTTTTTAATCTATGACATGCTTCGATGATATTGAGAACTACTTTTCCACTAGGAAATTATACACTCGGTTTTTTTTTTCCAAAAAAGGGTTTTATTATGATTAGGAAAACTAAATTTCAGAAGATCCATTTTTGTTAAAAAATGGAATATGGATTGATTATAGGGAATGTTCTTAAAGAGAAAGTATCACATGTTAGAGAATTGTTTCATTCATCACCCACCAGGGGACACCAAGTAGATAATCATGCAAAAAAATGATACATCATAGTAGATTCTAATATTCCTTTCTCAACCAATATAAATGATCTTCTTTCCAATTAAGTGTTCCTTGTCATAGAGTATAAATATTATAAAAATGAAATGAGATTTTAGAGAACCCATTTTTGGAGTTTTATTTGTTTAATTTATGATCATTGATTTCATGATCCCCTTTATGAAATCCTTGAACAACACATTATAGTGTTTGTGGATTATGTGTTAAAATGGGTGGACGAGGTAGTTAATTCTCTCAACACATTAATGTTAGTTATGATTATTTTATTGAAGAATATTTTCAATTAATTGAAAATTCTCAAATTAATTCTTATTTATTGGGGAATTAATTTCAAAAACCACTTTATTTGGGACCTTATTGAAAAATTGGGTATCTTATAACATGTTATCCCTCTTTATTAACCAAAAGACTATATGGAAAATAGATATTTTTGACTGGGAGATCAAATAGATTTAAAATAAGATAATGAAATACATCATCAAATATTAGAGTAAAAATCATGATTATAAACATTGTACATACAAAAAATTTTCAAAAAAATTCATTGGTATAACCAAATTTACACTTTTATATAGAAAGTGGCTTCATATACTTGTTGAAATAGATATACTATAAAATTATTCTAAAATGAAAATGAATTTTGTTTCACAATATGTATGAGAGAAGAGATAATCAATGCTTCATGAGTTGTAGTAGATGATAACAGACACCTTTTAAAATTCCATGATCTAAAAGGAAAATTCCACACAATGAAATAATTGGTCATAGATTGAGGACTATTTCACCCGAGGATATGTTACTCATCAAAATCTCTATTTTGAAATTGATTCAATGTAATAAAAATGTATGATGGTCTGGAGAATTCGGGTTGATAAATGTACTCCCACATAAGTTCACAAAATTCAAAGAGAGAATATATTTCTATTTAATGTAAATATCTATATGATGAATGGGTATATGAAACCCTTCCAAGAAGGCTATATTTTTTAATTGAAATTTTGGTGGATTAACTGAGGAAATGTATATATAAAAATGTAAAATGAAGCACTACATTCAAGGAAACCAATGAATGATTTGTAGTTATTTTTTCATCATTATTTTAGTATTGGCTGGGTTTGTTCTAGGAATATAGAATCTATTAAATTATCTAACTCTACTACTAGATTCTCAAAAATCCAAGACATTAGAGTCATCCTTGAATTTTGGAGCTGGTATGTCCATGATGTTTCAAGAATGCATCCCATTATAATCAATAAGGATGAAAACCTAGTAGTATAGTCTCAACATTCAAGATGTCCATTAGGGATTTTAGTCTTTAGACCTATGAGTGATTTTTCTGGAATCTAAATTTTCAATGTTTTTTATCATAAATTATTCATGGAATAAATGATGGAATATTATAGATGAAAAATTTAGGGGATTAAATTTTCATGGCACAACATGAACCCATGTTGCACCCCTATATCTTATACCTTTACTAGAGATTCCATACTCATTCTCTCTTTATCTCTCCCCCACACCCAACTCCCACAATCATTTAGGTAAACTCCCACCAAAAGATTTCTTATGTGTTGTAATATTCCATTTATTCATTTTATCCGACTCATACCTTATTACCTTAGGTTCACTCAACCATCTATTATAATTTATTCCTACCATTGTCACCTTATCCACAATATTTTATATTAATTTAAACCCCACTTTTCGTACTTAATTCCCTTCCTACAAAATTCAAGTCAACTGTAAATTATTTTACACCCAATTATCTAGGCAAAACCACTCCTACCAAGAATCTATCAAAACCAAACCCTATAAACTCTAAGAATTAAAAACATGAGCCTCATACCCATATGTAAACATCACTAGTCCTATATATGTTTTACATATATTATCCAGTTATTCAATAAAGGTGGATTCCTCACACCAACTCACCCATATGTCATTCAAATTTACTTAGAAAAAGCAAAAGGATCCCCTTAATAATCATTATTTAAAGCCCAAGGGAACTAATAAAATAGATCACATAGGGATTTTGTGATAGTTATAGATAAAAGAGTATATGATGGGGGCTCCAGATGCTATCAAACAAGATAACATTATCTTTATTTGGGAAGAATAATTTTTTTATATATTTCTATAGTTTTACTCCACCTTATAGGATTACCTGGTTCATATCACTTTTCAGCAATGTATGGAATATTTTTATTTTTCTCTATCAGAGTTTGGAGTCAGTTTTAATATTTATAATTGTAATTTAATTTGTCTATAGGTGTATAGGATCCTAATTATTGATCATTAGAGGGTCAACACATTTAATATATAGAAAAAAATAAAAAGATGATCTGATGAGTAAGAATGACCCAAAAACACCAACATCATGCATCCATACAGTCTGTTACTATAGATTATATATATAGATATAACCTATGGTTGGTTATAATGAGGAGAATCGAAAGGTGTGGTTAGAAAATATGAGGTGCTTATTTTATCCATATTGTTATATAATCCAACTATTTACAAATCGTGCAAGGTTTCACTTTTTTATGATGTCCATTTTAGGAATCCACAATGAACATAGTGAGAAGTAGCATCATTATGAATTTGGATGAAAATATTATTTCTTTTGAGGGTTAATTATCCCAATCTTCTTTGGGTATCATGCAGATAACTAATATATATTTAATATTAAATATGGGATGCATAATAAAATTTCAAATAAGTATGATTTGGTGAATGAGTATTCTTTAATTGTGGGAAGTTATTAGTAATGGGATGCTTAAAATGTGGGGACCACTTATTCCTTGGTTTGGATGAGGGAAACTATAGGATATTCCTAGTTATCTTTACCCACCCACACATCAGATGTGCATTTTTAGAACCTTGTTTCTTCTATCTAGTTCGTGTTGGATAACTATTAGTTTATATATTAAGATAATAGATAATTTTTTTGCAGTTCTTGGATTATTTATTTGATAATACGCACTAGTAATTCTATGTTCCACTAACACCATTCGACCAGTAAACTACCTTTGATAATAATTTTGTAATAACTCCTCCAAAAAACCCTACCACTAGTCTAATTAATATCACAAGATTTAATGTTTAAAAATATGATCACATTATAGATGATATTGGAAACCTAATGTCCCATCATAAATTTATGATTTAGTACGATTAAATTTTTATGGGTAATAATTCCAAATATGTTAATTATGATCCTTTGTTTTCCTAGTGGCTAGTGGTTCATATTATTATGTCCCTTGATGTGAACATGATAATAAAAAAATAATATCATTGATATATATAATAGTAATATATTCATTCCATAAAAGTAATTAAGAATATTCATATATGGCCTTGGTTTCCCATTTTTAGGATCAGATTTCGACTAAGGCTATTTATTATACTATGTAGCTTCAGTCACCCAATCACATCTAGAGTCTTAGTATCTTCCCAGATTCTCCATTTTATTTATTTCTGATTATTTTTTTCTTAATTAAATTTTTAATCTAATTTCATTGGTATTTATAATTTATGTTTCTCAGGTTCCCTGCCTAAATATATGTAACATATGGCATTCCATACCTTCCTCATGAGGATGACTATTGAATTTTATTTAAAACCATAAATTTAAAAGTGTGGGAGTTTTATTTATGGTATCACTTTAATTTATTGGTGCTCAGTAGATTCCTTGAGTAATTGAAATATGTTCATATAGGCAAAAAATCCCTTAAAGGGGTGTTATAATGTTTTATTATTCTCCCTAATTATTTGGTTTTCCATCTATGAGCCTTTTCTATTGTTATCCCCTCATGTTAATCTCAAACTTTGAGAGAAGTATCAAATTTTAAGTGTAGGGGGAATATTATTGATCATAAATAGTAACCCACATGATGATTATATTTTCTTAATTAACCTCATATTTAATTTCCATTGGATTTATGTCATTTGATTGGTAATTTTTGAAAACCCATGGAAAATAATAGATGAATTCGTCAGTGTAAATCTTTTAAATTATATTTCTCATTTTCTCTTAAATTTAATTTCCCACGATTGATGAATTTTATTTTTTTCCTTGTTTTAATTCATAATGTTTTATTGATTGAACAATGTTTTGATATTTCTGACTTTATTTATTTCTATCATTTTTTATTTTTCATTCATGAATGGTTTTCTATGAATAACGTTTCGTATTATTTCATATTCCTTCATTTATGAGACAACATGGGAAAAATATTTCCCTACCAATCTAAACATATCATCATTTGATGTCATTTAAATAATCTAAATAATAAATTTTAAAAAATCACAGAATCCTAGTAATGGTATCATTAGTGTCTTTGAGGATCTGCTATATAAAAAACATATTTTACAATATACATTATCATTTCTCAATAATCCAGCTGTATTTGATCTACCTCTAAACCTTTAAAATGTTATGAATATATACATAACCTTGAGAAGGAAAATATAATAATGGGATAATCTATAACACAAATTAATGAAAAAGAACTCAATAATAAATCATCAAGTGTTAGATTATAATAATATTATAAAACATGATCATGGGAGAAATATATTACTAAAAGAACCTAGAGAAACAAGGGTTATACCATAGTTATGATAAATAGACATGTAAGCTCAAATGAAAAAATATATACCAGGTAACAAGAATATGAGATAATAATCATAAACTAGGGATCAAAATAAAAGGAATATGATATAGAAATATTACAAAGGTATAGTAAACCACGACATTGTGAATAAATAAAAATGATATTTTTCCCATAAACAATATTATAATAAATGAAATCTATTATCATTTCCACACACTAGAATGTGAAAAATCCATATGTGAACACGTAAATGAAAAATAATATCATCAAATCTATAAGTGATCATTTTCACAAAAAATGATGTGAACAAACCTATGCATAATCGTATCGATTCACAATGATGTGAACAATGTTATACGTGATAATTTCCAAAAATAATAATCATATCCTATGAGATAAAAAGACATAACCAATTCTTAGGAAGGACATATAGGACCCCTCCCATAAATCATCCATACTTATACGTTCCACTTGAATATAATAAGTAAAACCATTATGAATAAACCATGTAATGAAATTTTGTTTCACAATAATACCAAATTATATCACAAAAACTTACCTACCATTATAAATGTTTTATACCCAAAATACAATAATAATAAAAATAATATTTTATAAAAATATTCATACAGTGGATAATGAAAAATAATTTCAATTGAAATAAAGAATATATATATAATTATTAAAATTTTACTGAACTTGTAACGATGTTTTTATAAAGTGATTTTATCATTATTATAAAAGAATATATTATATTCACTTTGTAAATGGATTTTCATAGTGGTCACTTTTAAAAATTTGAAAATACATAATTTTTCTAATAAATATTTTAAATTTAATATCTGCATTTGATCCTTGAAAATACATAAAGGATTCAAAAATCTAATTTTATTTTTTTGAAAACATTTACTGGTTTAAAAAAAAATATTTGATAATGTTTACTTGAAATGACATAAATATTTAAAAAAATGTAAGGCGATAAATTAATAATAACATTTAATTTATAAAAAATAATTCATTAAAATATCCATTTAAAAGAGATATATGTTATCAAATCGAATTTGGTGTAGAATTAATAAAAAAATTATATTTTGAAATGATGAGAAAAATAATTTAATATTATGAAATGTCTTTAAAATTGACATCATAAATAGGGAAACAAAACAACATTTTTGAAATAATAGAAGATAGATATCATGATAACATGAGATAAAAATAATTAATTTTCCAAATATAATTGATCAAATTTGTGGGTATAGAAAATAAGGACATAGAAGGAATATATTCATTAACGATAATGAAGAATTACTTGTAATAATATTATACTTTTTATAAGAAAGAAATTCATAAAGGAGGATTTTTTAAATAAAATGTTTCAATTTCCCTACATAGAATGTTATCATAAAATGAAATAAAATATTATTGTGGATGTAACCAATATTGGAAGAAATAATTTCATGAAGACAAATTATAACTCAACAAAAGGCATTGGGTAAGTAAAAACCTTTAAAACATTGTTATATTTGAATAAAAGGAAATTTAAATAAAGAACATGATATATCCCTGAAAACCACATGAATTATATTAATATTTTCATATGAATAAATTAGGAACTAATCATCCCAAATTTATGATATCATGGTTCCCCATAAGAAATATGGCTCATAAAATTTAATTTGATACAAAGAACCCCTTGAATTATTTATTGACCTCCACTAATGTAATTAAATAAGTTGTATTAGAAAATAAATATATAAATAAACTATTTATGAACATTATTAATATATATAACCATTTATAAAATTAATTATCCTTTATCTTTATATTATGTATTTATTTTCTATTTTTGGTATTGGGTGTGAGTTATCATGATAGTTTTCGACTTGTTTCATAATAGTGGGTCTATTATTCATTTTTTCATCAATGTTCATCATTCCCATGTATTAAATCAAACTGGATTTTTTGTTTCAAGATATTTTATAATTCCACAATTTCATTCTATGAGTTTTTTTTGTTAGGTATGAAATAGAAAAAATTTTGAGAACTCATTTTTTGGTGATTTTCAAAATAGTGACATTGGTAACTTAGTTAAGGAGTTTCATGTCAAACTTATCATCCAAAAAAATATTTAATTATATATATCATATATCATCAATAATTATTATATAATATTCATCCATGATATTAATTTAATGTTTTTTTTCAGGTGTTTAGACCAACCTAAACATGTATACACCATAATTTATGGATGATTATGGTTATGAAAGTGGTTTATTTTTTTTGAATATGATTACTATAAAAATTAAATCAAATTATATATATTTTATTGTTTATGAATACTATTTTAATATATTTTAATAAGTTATAAATAATGTATATTAAAAATGAGACGTGTTTCTTCATGGAGGTGAGAATCCATACAATGAAATATTTATATTTTATTTTCTCATAAAATGAGAGGGAAAAAATAACAGTTATAAATTATGCCTACATAATAACAATTATATTATATATGTTATATTGTTTCTTAAATTCCATACTTATAACTAGTGATGAGGGGTGGTAGTGAAAAATGGATGACATCTCTTCCCGGAGGTGGTAGTCCACACAAATACATGAATGATGTTCTTTTGTTTTTAAATTAGATGTGGAGTAATAAATAGTTGTTTTTACATTAACATTTTAACACTTAAGTATACTAATGTACTAAAATAGTTTAATGGTTAATGGATCCAAATTAATATTATAAAAGAGTTTATGGTGATCTAAGGATCATAAATCAACCATCCCCCTTGTTCCTTCGTGTTTTAAACATCGTTTTATAATTTACTTCATTATCATTAGATTTTACTATTTTTGGTTTTTACCTAACACTAATAAATTTCTTATGTTATACATATAATTTTTTCCATATACTGAAATTCGATTTATAAATAACAAACAAATAAATTATGAATAAAATAAATAAATATATAGAAAAAATGCTCTGTAATAAATAAGGGGTATTCCCCATTATGTGTTCTAAATCGTGGATTAAATTAATTATAAATAAAATTAGTGATAAAAAATGTGTATAAATATGAAATAATCATATTTACATATTATATAAAGAGAAAATTTTATGATATTAGATATATATGAAATTAAATTTAAGGATAAAAAATTCCTTGAAAATAAAACATTTCTTTTTATTACGGTCATTATCTTTAATCATAGGAGGAATGAATTGAAACATGATTCATTCAACCAACATATGTTTCCCAAAATTGTAAATCAAATAAGAGGTCAACAATTTTATGAGCTGTAATAAGTTACCACTATCAAGATATTCAATATCAAGTATAAGGGGATGTTTAGGATGTCATCCATCTCAACAAGAATGAGATGAATATGTGGTGTTCAAATTTCTCGATGAGAACTAACTACATTATATTTTAACAAAATAATCATAATATTCATGTAGAAGGCTCTTGTTTAAAATCCATTATGATCCCCCCAGTAATATTCTTACTGTAATATAATCTTGAACATGTATCCATGATAAAAACACCTCCAAAATGTAGACCATCTGCTTGTCAAAAAAATAAAATTTTGTACCTTATGAATTAAAATTTAAAAAATATAGTGCATTCCCCCAAAGAAATTTCCATCAATGTAAACCAGAGTACTCAGACTATCCTCGATCATTAGGAATAATATGTATTGTTCACCGAGGGGTCTTTTGGGCCAAAAAATGGGCTTTTAAGACTTGTATTCAGGCCACTTGGCCTTGGGCCTTCATGCAACGTAATCGGTCACCCAATACCCAGTCTAAATCGATGTTTACTTTAAATAATAAATTGAGGCTTCATCCGCAACCATTAAAAAATATCACATCCAGGCCATAGAAGTCCAACACGCATTCAATAAAACTAGAAATTTGGGAAACAACACCAAATAATCCGTCTTCAAGAAGAAATAATAAGTAATTCATCACCACATAATTTTTCTACGAATAAAATCAGGATTTCACATAAATTATTCTTTCATCCAAATGGGTTTGTGTTCTTTGATATTAAGGTATCCCTATATGGTGATATCATTAAACACAAAGTTTTTTAATACAATCATATATGGTTGATCGACCCAATATTTTACAACATCCCCAAATTCATCCAAAAATTTATATGATTTATTTATATTGCGATCAACTTCTCCATAATAATAAATTATATAATTAGAGGATAGTTTTGACTAAACTCTGATACATATATGATTACATTCAGATTATTTTAAAGTTATGAACTTAATATTATTATCATTCTTCCTCTCTATGGGTTGGGAGGGAGATTTATCTCTATTAGATGTTTTCCATAGGATCTATTGAAAATAGTTTTTTTCATATTTATATTATTCAATATTCCTCCCCATATTTTGTAAATATGGAGTAATAAATCAATATAAATAAATATTTGGATTATTTAAATTTTATAAATTTGTTATAAAAAATACTTCCTGAGCTTGGTTAAAGTAATAAAGAAGTGAATCATTATAATGATAAGTAGGTTAATTATAGTCCTAATTCAAAACAGGGGAAACACTCACATACTTATTAGAATATTTAACCTATTTAATAATAGTATCTGTAGAATGAGAACTATCTTCATCCTCATGTAGAGTGGAGGGGGCTAAAAATCATTAAACATTCCCTTTTCAACCCACTTTTACTTTTCTCATGTTAGTGTATTGTAGATAACGAAATGGAAGTTTTGGTTATGATAGTTAAAGGGTTTAGTGGAATGGCCAAATTTACTATCTGAGAATCAATATCCTGCGAGATATTTAGAACCATTTTCCATCATGAATCCAGAATTTCCATTTTGAATCTATATGAATGTTAGAAGAATTTTGGAAAAATATACATCAAAGTAATTCTAGTGACTGAGGGTTTATAAAGATTTGTTATTTATATATCCAATTTAATAAAAATCTCTGTGAGACATTGAATAGATTTTTGGGAAATATTTTTGAAGACAATAATTCCATGATCATATATACACAACCAAATTCGGATGAAATGTGGTTCAACCACATAAGAATAATGTGTGCACAATTTTGTCACATACATTGGAAAAAATGAAGAAAAACAAGTTACCCTAACCCAACATGTATTTAAATCATTCACTAAGGAAATGATGATAATAACATGATGGGAAAGAAGATGCCCAAGATTGAAATTAGGGAATCCAGTAGATTCAAGATAACATGTTAAGAATAATATAATTAATAATACAATTTTTCCTGAAATAAAATTTAATTTATATAATAATATTATAATATAATTATAAAATATGAAATCCAGTTTTTTTAATAAAATAGTGAAAAATAATTTTTTATATAAGTTATTGAGAACAGAGTTTAATATGAAATATTAATTGTGTTTTAAAAAATATTAAACATTATTTTTTAATTAAACATAGTGTATTTAAAGGATATATTTTAATTTAATTATATATAAATATTAATAGAAAAATATCATTGGATTTTATGTAACTATTTTAATATGATATTATCAAAAAATGTGATCATTTAAACAAAATCAAAATTTTGTCTCTTCATCTAAAATTCATTCATTTTTGAAAAATATTAATAAAGAAATATAGGTTGATTATGATATGTGGAATTAAAAGATGTATTTCATTTTATAAAATTAATTTTACAATATTTATAAATTTATCTTCTAAATGAAGACTCAATATATATAATGAAATTTTATTTTAAAGAAATTAATTTTAAAACATTAAGTGTTCTTAATCATATTTAGCATGCATTTTAAAATTTATTATATTATTTCATTTATTAAAGGGTTTCTATTCATAAATTATCTTAAGAACTAAAATTTTACTTCTCATTTAATATTTTTGTTTCATGTGTAGTAATATATAATTGTTTTTAATAATATATATATATATATGAAAAATTCATTGGGTGCTACAAATTTCTGGCATTCTAATATTACTAAAACATGATGAATTTTAAAAAAATATAAATTATTATTGACATTGATTGTTTTTTTGTACTTATGTGACCTTAAGACCTACCCAACATCATGTATTTTTTTATATCAATAGAAATAATAAAATTCCAAAAATGAAGATAATTTTTATGATGAATAATAATTTCTACCATTATTCTTTATTATCATTACGTGATTTTTATTGTAATTTGTTAATGAAGGGATTTTGGGGTTTTATGATGTTGTTTTGTAATAATCTATTGAATAACAGTTGGGGTAATGTCTCCTGGCATCAAGGGAAACATATTTCACTAATGATAATGATAATAATTGATCCCATTAGAATTGAAAAAAATGAGAAATGATGAAATAGTGATAAAGTGGATGCATTATATTGACTAATGGTTTGGACCACGTCGCCTCTTCTTATACTAACTATTACAGTTTGGATATTGATAGTGGGAAATAAGATGACTTCCTAGCATAACTTATATTGATATTGGGGTCCATTATTATACAATTAACCAAAAATTACATAGAAATATATGAACAAAATGAGATAAATAGATGTCCAATTAAAAGAATAATTTAGTGTTTTAGATGTGGAATCATGTTCAATAAGGTGAAGGAGATGGTGATTCTATATATTAGAGGATGAAAATGGGGATAAAAAATTTATTTGAACTTTATTTTGAATAACATGCTCTTGATTTGAGAATTTATCACCCATTTCATCCTTAGATTAGATTATTCACATTTAAATCCCCCTATACTGTTCCTAAATATCATTAGAACTTGAATATAAATGTCCACATGATATATGTGACTAGACTTATATGTGTTGGTTTAGTTTCCTTGCCAGAGTATAGATAAATTATATTTACTATATATTAGGCATAACTCTAGTATCCTATGATCTTGAGTTGTGAGTTAATATATTTTTTAATAATAAATCAAAACATTGGTGTGAATACCCACGGAAAGTTTTATAACCAATGATATTTGGATAGTGGAAATATAATGGATGTCCAATGATGAAGCATTATGATCTTCGATTATCAAAGAAAGTGAGTGAGATGTAATGAATTATTTATCAAATACTTAGTTTTATTTATTTAATTTTTAATGTATTTTTCACTTGTTGATTTTAATTATCCATTGGAATAATTTTTTAGATTCTCATTATCTTTTTAGTAAGAAGATATTCCTATGTGGTGAAATATTTTATGTGTAATTAATGAATATTATTTTTTCATCCATTCTAGTGATTATTGAGTAAAATTGTGTATTATGTAGTTATGTTTTTATGAGTACATGACGTTTTTTGTTTCTGTAGATTTTATAATCACATAGATTAATGATTAATAATTTTTCGGAAATTCATACTGAAATCACATAGATCATAGAATAGGTAGTCATCGATAGTCAAAAAAATGAGGACCTTGATGGATGTCGATAGAGTTCTGAGTCATTAAACATAGTACATGTTGAACTAAAAATCTATTTATGAAAAAATGATACTTCTAGTAATTTTTTAATTCTAATTCCATGTATATTAATGATTCATTTATACAATGAATGACATTATCACGTTATGAAACTCCCTTCAATTCATATTCCTAGAGATCAAAATAAAATTAGATTCGTTCCAAAAGGTATCCCATATAGGGAAACCCAACATTATGAATTAACCATCCACTAAACTATAGGCACTAGAAAGTGAGTCATCATGGATATGTGACTATAGAGGATTAGATACACCATGATTTGGTGGTTGGGAGGGGGGTCCAAGCCCCAATGAGTAATAGGAAGATGACCAGTAGGCAAGGGGAGGTGGATACGTTTTTAGATCAAATGACGAGAGTCATGTTTTAAAATAAAAAGTGGTAGAAAAATATATATGTTTTCCTAGGTGAGATAGAATATAATTTTTATCATTTTAATTAATGATATATCATATTGTAATTAGTGTACTATAGTCTGGGAATATGTGTTCGTTTCATCATGCTTTAATAGTGACGCAAATGCCATTAATGTGACTTCATATGTTTTATATAAGATAATATATATGTTTTCATACTATAACCAAGGCCTTCATATGAATATATGTTTTGAGAATATTCAAAGGATTTCATATTTACTAATTCCTTGAGGTATAATTTTTTATTCTACGAGGGAGATTCAAATTCAATTAGAGGAAATAATTATTCATACCATAAATCCATTAGTCAGATTTTGAATGGAATTATGGTATAATTAAAGAATAGGTTTATTAACAAATAGAACCATGACAATATCATTCATGCTGGATCTAGAGATTTATTATTTATAAAAACATTTATATTATTTTTGGAGTTCTTCTTTTCATTATACATTTTTTAATTTTTCCTCTCTTTCATAATTGTTCTTAATTCCATTAAACTCCCATTTTTTGTTTCAAATTGTTTTTGTGATCTAATATGTTTTATTTTTTCCCACAATCTCACACAATATTTATAGTTTTCTTTTTATACACTCATATGTTATGATGATTTCATCATGCAAGATGATATTTTCCAATTTCATGTGATGAAATTTAAGTAAGGGGTTTTGGATCGAGAGTAATGGGATGAGAACCTTAATGGATCATGAATATAAAAAAAGGTTGGTCACATGGTTAGTAATTGATTTTAGTTATTAATCATCACAAAATCAATTCTGTGAATATTGAAAAGAGGATTGTAATGGGAAGAACATTGGGAAATTTCAGAAAATTGATCTATAACACCCACCTAACATTTTTAACTCACATTATGTGTTTATCTAAATGAAACTAAGTTAGTGAATTCATCTAGATTAATGTACTATTTCATATCATGGTATATTTAAGTTATTTTAAAAAAAGTTTGTTAATTATTTTTTATGATTTTTTATGAAAAATAGATGGTTAATTTTTGATTTAGAATAATGAAACCCATTTATGAAAATCTATAGAATAAATTACAAATCCTATATTCATAAATTGATTCTAATAATAATAATTTAATGAATTTTTTTAAATAATTATCAGAAAATTTTTTGATTGAGTTAGAATTTTATTTAATCCACTTTGAAGGCGCATGATTTTATCCTCTTTGTTGGATAATATTAGACATCCATTATATGCACTAATGTTGTTAATATTTACATGTAAATGTTTTTATTAAGAACATGATAAATCAACAGAATTGTTTTATGGGGTCCTATTATAGTGAAGACCTTTCACATCCATATGTTCAATGATCACACATTCATGGGGAAGGGAATGTGTGGTTCAATAAGTTTATATAGAGGTATTAGGATAACTATTCAAATCCAAACTATATGTTTCATTGTTACTATAAAAAACAAATGAATAACCTCTACATCTTATTGGATGATCTTATTGAATTTTGTAATAATATAGAAAATTGACTAGCGGGACGATGAGACTCCCTTAGATATGTTTAAAAGTATAGTTGAGTTGGGTTCCAAAATAATTTAGGAATATTTATAATGTTTTTGAATGATGAAACCAAAAATTAGTTCAATAATTATAGTAATGAGATAGTTTTCATCCCCATAGAATGAAATAAATGAAAGTATTGATGATGAATATTAGTTATAAATGATACCTCATCCCTAAATGTAATAATAGATATATCCATCATCAATATTGGGTTTTAAAAGCTGACATTGTTTATGAAATTTCACTAAGGGTCCCTATCCATTACCTTCCCCAACTGTCGACAACTAATTAAACATGAAGTTAAAATTATAAATGGCTATATTATTTATACTCAATGTCCAAGATGAATTCATATTACTGATTATTAATAAATATTTTTTCATTAATATAATTTTGTTAATGTAAGAGGATTTTTCTATGGTTTGGTTATGATATTCCTAGAGAATCCCTAAACATATAGAAAATAACACACTACATGAATTCCTTTCAAAGGAGGTGGGGTCTAAACTCTTAAACCAAGTAGCAAGGGATTAATTATGGGAACCGAGAAATATGTTTATAATCAAATAATAACTAGGTAAATGTAATATATGACATACAAACTCACCCATATAAATATATGTTCTATAATATCAATCATTTTGTTGGAAACATATATAAACATTAAATCTATTAAAAACCATTGTATTAGATGATTTTTTTCATGGGTAAATATATGTGTCTCAATATCCACACTAGAAACAAAAATCTAAATAGGGATAAACCTGTTTCATACGATTATGTCATATTTATCTGAACTACCATGAACAAGGACGAGATTGTACTACTCAGAAGTAATAAACAGTTCTATGTTGATTAGAGTAAAAACATACCTATCAAGTTAATACATAATATTGATATGGGAGAATAGAGGCTTATTGTCTTAAAAAATAACACCATTACTAATCCCTGAAAAATACATAGCCTTGTGAATATTCATGCCTAGTTATGGATAACCTGAGAAAATTATAGACCATAAAACATAGTTTTCACTATAAAATACAATGTCTTTTTAATAGATGATCCATCGAGAGTGGTTTAATAGGATTCTAAAACAAGGCCCTAAATTCATTCAAACTTTGGTGGTCATGGTTATCCAACTATGAATCACCTATGTTATCCTCTTGTATTAATTGTTAATAAATTTAACACACAAATAATAACTTGTAATTTCATCCCAAGATAAATTTTCATATATACTCTAAATGACTTTATATATAGTCCTGATAGTAATATCTCATTCAATAATGGGAATCTCCAAAATATCCCTACTCATGTAGTTGAATTTACATTCTTAATGATTGTACCTAATGCAACCATTGATATTTTTTGATTTTCTTAAAGACCATAATGGTATCCAATATTTCTGGAAGCATATGAATATGAATTAACAATAATATTTTATATATCATATAGATTATTCCAAACAAATGAAGAAATATATATTTCCAAGAAATGATATTAACTGTAATTTTATCCAAAATACCACCAAATTAGTAAAATTAAGATTATTCCTATTCACCGGGCTGTGAAATAAAATAAATGCTGAAAAACATTAACAGTTGATTTTTGAATCCATTAACTATACCGTAATGGATATGGTATAATATTACTATTTATTTCTCTATGGGGATACATAATACATCTAAGGGGAATAATTTAATATGGTTCATTTTATAATTCCATAAAAGGAGGCTCATTTCCGTGAATCTTGAGAAGCTTTTCCTTAGATAATATTTTAGGTTGTAAATAAATAATTTTATTAAAATATATTCGAAACCCATATCAATAGTTCCTTATCAATAAAAAATGTTTAAATCAAAATTTTAGATGAGTTTCTAAAAGCATTTAAATTTCAGATTAATATTAGCACAACCTGTAATCCTAAAATGGATAGATATTCTAAAAGGACTATCCAAACAATGGAGGACCTGAAGACATTATTCTCCCTTGACATCAATGGTGGTCAGGATTATCATTTAACCTAATGGATTTTTCCTACAATAACAGTAATTAGATGAGTGTAAAAATTGCACCATATGATGCCATATATGGAAATATATGTATTCCTAAAATATAATACAATTAATTTTGGTAAAGGAATTTATTAAGATCAGTAATAATGAATGTCACATTAGAGAAGGTGAGATACAAAAAAATCATATAGATAGATTCCAAAGTAAAAAAAATTCAACTATGAAAAGAGAATGATGGGGAGTAAATTTCATGTAAGATAAAATATTATTCTTATTAATATATCCATTTAATGTGATTAGGTTATATGGAACGAAAGGGAGGCTCCAATCATGATACATTATACATTATGAAAAATTATATTGGATATTAGTTGTTGTATATCATTTACCTATCCCACCAAACATGTCTCGAGTACACTAGATCATCCATATATAAACTATAAGAAATTTGATTCTAGAAACATATCATGTTTTAAATTTGGATCAAGTTCAATTGGATCCCTAAATATCAATGAGTGAGATTCTGATTCAGATTCCTAATATGGGAGAAAAAGTGTTGCGAAATTTGAAAACTTGAATGGTCATTTTTCTTTAGAGGAATCTCCATCAATAAGACGAAATATGGGAACCAATAGATAAAATGATAAAGAATTTTCTACATTTTTTTATCGATTATCATATGATATCATAGTTAAATATTCTATAATAAGGAGATAATCAAGTATATGATAAACTTTAGGCATTAATAAAAAATTATTAGAAATTATTTACGAAAATAAACTTAAAACATTTATGCATAACTATGTATATAAAAATAGAAAATGGAAAATATTAATAAATCCATGTAGAATATATAGGAATCATGGATAATATTATCTAATTAACAAAATAACTATAAAAATGATAGTAAAAAATAATAAAATTATAATCCATAGAACCAATATATTGAAATAACTAAAAATGAGAAGATTTATTACGGGGACTCATTCGAATGAATCTATTGGAAGTAAGATTAAATTTGTCCATTTCAATCTTTTTGTGTATTATGACCATTGGTCCATATAAATGTTTGTAATTATGACCATTGGTAATTATAATTACTGGTAATATAGATGTTATAATGTTACTATTAAAAATAGTGTATATTGACGGTAGTGATGAGAGATAATAGATGAAAAATGGATAACCACATACATAAATAGTCATAACATACTATATTATTCTCAATTATCATGGCTTGGAATGAAATTATTATCACTACAGTTCACCCGTTGACAAAACCAATTAGAACATAAATCATGGAGGTTTAAGTGGCTTCATCTATGAGATAATGTCATGTTTTTTTAAATAACATCCATGTCAATATTGTCAAAAAATACCCCATGAATGTATTATTATTATACACCATATCTTTAGGGATTATTTTGTTTTGAAAAAGGGTTATGTATCTAGAAGTAAATTAGTATTATAGTGTAAATTAATTTATATTTGAAATGTCTTTTACATTGAGACCAAATTTTTATTCTATATATCATCATTTTAGAGACCTTAATGTGTCTGTAACTAGATGATAAATTCAGACGCATGTATTTCATAAATTGAATCAAAACATAAAAATTATAAAATGGTATAATTTTTTAATTTTTGGATAAAACATAAAATATGGTAAATTGGTAAACTTTTGTGTAATACGGTGTATGTGACCTCATATATTTTTAAAAATTAATAAACTCAGATAATGTAGTTCTATTTTACAATTTTAGGAACTAACCATTATAGTGGACAATTCCGAGTTGATTTGTGTAACTATGGAGGCATTATTGACCACATAGGATAATGGAACAATAAAATATTTAATACCACATTCCATAAAATTCAACTCACCAAATCTATAAATACCCACCACCTATCCTCATTTGTCCTAACCCAAATTAGAATTTATCTTATAATAGATCCACTAAAAGAGTTTTTAAAATATATCCCCTCTAATCATGATGAGTTTTAACGGTTCCATTGTTTTCTTATATGACATGAAGCATAAGATATGTTATGATACCTACTCTATCTCATCAATTTATATTTACATTTCCAATTTAGAATCATTTTTTTCCAAATTTCATAATATAATATTTTCATTTTATTATCATAATTATACTCTACATAATATTCTATTATTGTAACTCCATGTTTCACATATATTATACCTTGTTCATAAGCCATTCTAATTTTTAAATTATATTATGGTACATGAAATTATATATGGTTTTATCATAGAAAATATATCTGTATTCCATGTATCTATGGTATTATAGATACATTATTTATATGATATTTATTATTGTTTTCTTTGTTCACTAAATATTGATAACAGATATAATTTATTTTATAAATACATTGAAATTAAAATCATTGTATGTAAGTGATAGATACAATTCCATATTTCTAACATCATAAGAGTATTTATTTGATCATTTTGATTCACTAATTACCCTTTATAATATTCATGGTAATTATCCATGAAATACATATTAATTAATTTAATTTATATAGTTATTTACATGATCGTATAGTCTATTATTATGATATACATGAATTTATTATAAGATAATATTTATTGAAAAATTATTCTATATATTTCTTATCTTCCCATTCTTGAACATTTTTTAATTTATTTTCTATGAAAAATTAGTATGTAATTGAATTCATTGGACTTTTACATGATGGGTGGGTCCTATGTTTATAAATACGTTTGGTGCACTGGAAGGACTCATGAGACAACTATGATATGGTAAGGGGAGTCTCATTATAATATATATTTGATGTCTCTAGATAGTTCCTAGAATATATGTTTTAAAATCGATAATTATGAATTTCTATAATTTCCAGCATTATCCAAATGATATATTATATAAATGTGATTATTTACTTCATTTTTCATCTATAGATTATGTTATGTTTTTATTTATATATATAGAATAATTCAACCATCAATTTATGTTATATATCTTGTTATATTATGATTCCATGTAAGCATCCATGGTATTCATTGCGTGACTATTTTTTGTATCTCATTATTTACATTTGTTTTTCATTTCCCTAGGTAATGAGATAAATTATTGTGTATGATCTTCTCTATGGATAACATTATGGAATTTAAATTTACTGAAATTATGTAGTATTCCATGTTGTAAGGAAATATTTTTTTCATCTAGTATCTTGTTGACTATTATCCTTTAAAAATTGAAATTAAATCTCATGTAATCTAATTAAAATATACAAAATTACCAAAACATCTAGGTCACTAGGGTTATGTGTGTTATAAATTGGGTGTATAATTTCTTTTCCCAATATTTAGAGTCATTTCATATTTATCTCTTACAATTGTATGGGGGTTATGTATAATTTCATTGATATGAAATGAAAAATGAATAAAATTTCTATAAATAAATTACACAACAATTTGTTTGAATTATAAACAACGCTTTAATAAATAAATAAATATATTCTTTCAAAATTGTCTTGTATTTAAGGATTACCATTTCCATTGTCTCAATAATTTGATCCTAATTAGTTTAAAACACTACTTTTACCCATAAGCTTAATTTATAGTAAATTATTGAATGTAATATATTGTAGACACAAATTATTATATCAACGTAATGTTTTTGTTAAATGAACAAATTTAAATAATTTTTATGAACAAGGAAATACAATATGAGGTTTTGTGATATAATTTTAGATAAGGAAAATAGTTCATCGTGAAATAGTTTTTTCACTTTGAAAATAATGGGTTTGTTAAATATATATTTACGGAGGTGGTCATTAAAATTCCACTAAAAACATTTAATGATCCATATTCAAAAAATAATTGGTTTTTATGTAATTCCACAGTTAATGTTTAATCAAAAACATGAAGAACAATAAAACTAATAAAATAGTGAACATTGATATGAAACCTGGATTAATAATAATTTAGCCAAAATCATGATCATTTGAGTGAATGAGGGGCTTAAAATTTATACTAATTTTAAATTTTTATGAGTCATAAAATTTTTTATTATGTTTTATAATTTTTACATCATGATTTACCTAGTCATAATCACCAAACTAATATAGTGAGAAAGATAATTAATTAAAATTTGTGCACCAGAAAATATTGATCTAATTAGATCTATATCAAAATAAAAACAAATTAAATGTTTTTAAAACAAAAATACACAAAAATATTATCTAATTAGGGATCTATATCTCCCATTCTAATCATATATTCCCTTCAAATGATCAACCTTAAATTAACTCTCTATCGAGAGGAAGAAGTGGCTCGTATTGAACATTTCATATATCCTTTACCTACCAATGCAGATTTGGGTATCTATAAATATATTCAAATGATATGAATCCTTTGGATCCCTTAATATTTATAATTTTTATCCCTTTATAAATTTTTTCATATTGATACCCAATGTTCCAACTCAAATTCAAATTTTAAGGTTATTTTTGAAATGTGGTTTTATAATATCATTGGAACCAATATTTCAGATACGAAATAGTCTTACCTCTCTTTTAAAAAATATTAAAAAAAATTCCCTACATCATGAATATCTCCATAAAATATATGGAAAAAATATTAGGTTTATAACTCGAGATATAAACACATTACATAAGTGAACTTATGAATATGAATAATGAATATTATCTTTAATGACGCCTTAGTTTCAGACTCACAATAGAAGAATTTTACTTCATATTCAATAAACGTTTCTCCCGTACAATTACGAACCCAAATGAAAAATTTTCTTCCCTGTTATATAGGTAGTTATTTTTTCAAATTAAATTTTAGTGCTCATGGATACTTGGGATTCCATTTTGTTTGGCCCATTGCAAATCTCATTCATTATAGACTCTTCCAATCAACTCTATTTACCATGAATAAAATGATATAGTGATACTCATATTTTTAATAGTTATTAAAATTATATATATGAATCATATTTACAGTATATATGATTCAAAAGATAATAAATTATAACCCATGATGAATTAAAAATAGAAATATTGGGGTGGATATTAATAGTGAATCACTATGAAATCAATATTCCCACCCATTAAAAAAATAACATCCTTAGATGATAAGGATTTCCAATAAGTATTTACAATTTTACTTGGGATTTGACCTAATTAGATATTTTTGGGATATGTAAACTAATTTACCTCTCTAGGTAGTTAATATAGGCTCTTTACAATGAAAACTAATCTATTTCTAAAATGGAATCTAATTCTACCAAATAGAGTATAAATATATTTATAGGTGGATTATTCCCAAAAAATATAATTCAAAAATTTATATACATGAGATAAAATGATTTCACCACTTCTTATTTTTATTGGTAGATCAGTATCTATGTCATGGTATGGTTTTTAAATATTTATTGAGAACATTCATGATATGAATATATACATAGAACAAGAATCAAATATAAAATTATTTTTTCATGAATGATTAAAATGTATACCTATCACTGATTGTTTCACCATCAACCTTACTGGTAGTCATATCGTAATCTCTTCCTAGTTATATTGGATTTTATTGTAGTGTTCTCCATTATCCTCAATGATCATTTTCGTGGTGAAATGCGTTTTATAATATCGATGTTCCATGATGTTGTATCATGGAAAAAGGGGGATTTTTGGGTAAAAAAGTTCATGAATTATATTTATTTTCATCTTAATGACACAATAGGAATCATTATATATATTCCATTTTTTCAACAATTGACCCATATGTTATAAAATAATGTAGTTTCAAGGCTGATTCAACCCAAACATTTAATATGAGGGTAACTGAATATTCATCCCTCTTTTAGGTTCTTTAGTTGAACCCCTATAGATAAAATTATTTATTTATTTCTCATATCTATTACAATATGTGCATTGGGATTCACTAGTCTACATTTTCAGCATCATGTAACATATATAAATTTCATAATATATACAAAAGACTCAAAACAAAAAATATTTTTGAATAATTGGTTTTATAATACTATGGAAGTTATAAACATTGATTTTAGGATTGAGTGGGGTAGGGGAAAATTGATGTACTCATTTTTGTATTTATGATTTTATCTATTTTTAACTCAAGAATTTTAAATAGTAAATGTTCTTGATTCTCTAAATGGGGTCTATAAATATGAAATCATATATAGAAATAGAATATAATTCATAATAGATGATATTGAAAAGTTTCAAAACCCATGCCTACTCCTCACCATGTTGGTTAAACTACTTGACATAGATTCATTGAATGTTTCAAAAATTTATTTACATAATTGAATCCATAATTTTTTACATAGATTCTATGATCCATTTTAGATATAATGTATTTGACAAATATTATAAAATATGAATAAATAAAACCCAGTGATAACTTAACCTCTTTATACTCCTCCTACATGAATGGATAGATCAGAAGATATATAGATTTACTCTATATTCATGAACTTTATCATTAATAAATGAGAAACGACTAGTCTCAAGAATTTCACAAGAATTTGAATGAATTATATGTTCTCACCCTAATACAGAGAATGTCAATGTATAATTGTAGTAATATTTGTGCACAATTATCTTCTTTCTTGTACTCTTAATCTCATAGTATCACACAAATTTTTTTCTCCTCCTCTCTTTTACATGTGTTGATCCTCCTACCTCAAATACGGTGGTTATGAGATAAGTAAAATGGAAACATTTCATTCAATAATGGGTTCCAGAAATATTATTTGAGTCCTCAAATAAAATACCATGATTTTCACCATAATTTCTATAAAGTAACTTCTTGCGGCACTTCACCATATTCATGGTATATGGATTAAATATTAACATAATCCAAAAAAATTGTTTTTCATATTCCTATGATCAATTCATGAATAATATACTAAACATGAATCTAATTATTATAGAAGTATTCAATATACATTCATTCATCATCTCAATCAATTACATATTGTTTCATGTGTCAGAAACTGATACTCCCTACTCAAAAACATTATGCAGGGACTTTGGATATTATTCCTTGAACACAATGACCACCATGGTTTTGGTACCCTACATATTATTACTTTTACAAGAAAAATGTTATATCGACCATGTTATCCTTTATCTCAACAATACCTATTTTAGACATCCATTTGTTATATAGGGATCCTATCAAACCACCATGCCCACTATATGGAATGGGGATGGAAATTGTTTCTATTAAATATAGTAGTTCAACACAGTGTGATATTGTTTCCCACACCATCCTCAAAACAAATTTTGTGAATCCATATTTGTCATAGAGAGACATCACATGAACCATAGGTATGGTCAATCCTATTTTTACCATCTCAAATTTTTTTTCATCTTTTTGAGAAAAATATCGCATGATGGATTCTGTTGTTCATAAAATAATTCCATCATTGTTTTATGGGTGAAATAAATAATTTTGAGAAAGATTTATGTTGTTTCAAAATATATTAGTACATTATGTGTAGTGATGTTTCAAATAATCCTTACTTATTTACTATTTTCTTATCCTAAGATTTTCTAAATTTTTTTATAATTATTATTTAATGATATTTATTGCTTTTAAAATAAATTTCAAAGGAAATTTTCATAAAATAATATTGAGTTAAAATCGTTTATCAAGAAAAAAAATGAATCCACTTTATTGACTCTAAAATTCTGTTTTATGTCAAAAGGATTTGTCTTACTTGATAAAGAAATAAATGAACTAATGTTATTTATCTTATGAATTTGTTTGCTAAATTATTTTATGAGAATATTGTAATCATAATTATTCCTTACTACGATCAAGATATATTACGTAATATAATTTTGATTATAGTCTATACTATTGGTGTAAATGTTTTATAAGACAAATAATGATTATATGTACATAAAACAAGGAGTTCTCTAAACAAGGTAAGATCAATGTAGATATATATACATTTACCATGAATGGAAAAACTAATAATTAAATTTATGGTAGTCTCTTCCATGAATGTATTTTAAATATTTTGAAAAGATGGAAACATGATAATTATGATCTTTTCCATGAAATTATAAAAAAGGATTATTTTATTTACTGTTGGGATTATCAAGTGAGATTGTGTTCAAATTTAAAATTTGTGATATAAATAGAATAGATTTTCATTGTAAGTTATATAGTGATTAATAAATAGAAATGAAATTATACTTTCTTCAAACAACATGCATATAAAACTTTAATGCTTGGATTAAAATATTATATATTACAATTGAAAGATACCCATAGCTAAACATTGAGTATTCTCATATTCTCTCGATGTATCATCATTTACTATCATTTTCATCTTTCAATTTTGCGATTCATTTGTGAATTATCATTATTCTTTATTTTTCATAAATTGAGAACTCTATATATTGAGTTTTTGAAGGATAATATTTTATAATTCATTTTATGATCCTATAAAAAGTATATGGTATTTATATAAAGTGATTGAATATTGAATGTAATTGTGCATTCCACAGGAAAATGACCAGTGCTAGTGTAAATAATCATTCTCGAAGAGTTGAGTGTTAGTGGAGTGAATATGTTTATTTGTTCCCCGAACCAATATGAATCCCTTGTTTTCAATATTATTTTTTTAGAATTCATTTCTACTTATTTATTTTGTTAAGAAATTATTATTACATACAATTCCTAAAAATTTAGTGGTTCCATGATAATAAAATTTCATGAACTCAGTTCACCCCGCCCCCACCCAAAATACATAAAAACATATGTGCAATTGGTCACCAACCAATAACGGGTTTCATAGTTGGATAATATTCAGTTTATAAATCTAAATGGTTAAATACATACTGATAAAATTCTATGGATATCATGTACAATAATAGAAAAGGCATGTCTATTGTCAGGTAAACATATTTTAAAGATAAAAACACAAGATTTTGGAAGTTATGAATGAGAATCTACCTAAAAAATATATTAAAAGTCTACATAAAGGATATAAATCATTTTTAAATCCCCATGAATGATATTGGAACATTGGTTTCCTCCATCAATGTTATCCACAACTTAAAAAATGCACACATGTTATCATTAATTGACATGGTACAAATGAGTTCAATCGAGTTTCTTAATGTCCTACAACACCTGAGATAAGGAATACGATTTCTGTTTCCTAAGATAGAATTGACAACGTGGTAGATCATTAATAAAATAATACAAATAATATGTTTGATAATTTTAAAAATATTGGCTGAGAGAGAATAAATAAAATAAACGAAATACCTTTTGGGGTTGTGAATAGTGTTTATGCTTTAGGAAAACCAATTATTGAAACATATAATGATTATAAAATACCATGAATTATACTACCCATAAGGAGTTGAATTTAAACATAAATTATGAAATGTACATATGTTAAGGATTTCAAAAACAAATATCTCACTAAAACACTCATGTAGTATAAATTTAAAAATAAAATTATAATAGGGAACATTGTCTCATTAAAAATGAAAATGCTACAATAATGTTTTCCTATTAAAAATATGAAATTAAGAACATGAGTATACAAAATTATTGAATATCCAATAGAAATTTAAACCTCAAAAAATTTAGATTCAAAAAGTTTTCTTTCTCATTATTCCAAAAAGTTCTAAAATTATTTTAACAAGAGGTTAGGTTTTAGATTACTTTATAATAAGTGTAATAACTATGATGTAAACTATAAATGGGTTATATGCTATGAATGTAATAAAATAGTGTACATTATGCCAAATAAACCTCAATTTCATGTTAAAAAGAAGTTGAAGAATAAGGAATTTATCATTGTGGGATATTAAAATAAATCATAGAAATCTATTGAGGCTATATGGTGTTCCTTAACGGTATCCATAATGATTCTACATAGTTTCAAAATCTATAAATTAAAATCTAAAGGGTAACATGTTCTTCATGGACCATACATATAAAGGAATAAGGCACATAAAAATAATTTAAAATTGTTTATGGGTAGTGGTTGTTAAAGGTATATGAGTGGAGGTTTTTACACCTTTCACTCACTATCTATAATTTATTACGGTCATGTCACATTTAGTGACAATGTTATCCAAAATACAGTAGACATTATATCAATTGTAAATCCATAATTTATCTCCATCAAAACATTTAATTATGTGGAAGTCCTAAATCATAACCTGATAATTATTTCTCAATTTTTTCATCATGGGTATTGTCTTTTTTTCTAATATAATTTTTTATTTTTATAAAATATTACTATTATGTTTAGGGAATGAAGAAGAAGAAAATTATATTACTAAAATATAATTTTTTTGTAGAAATAATGTAGACTATATAAATGGTAAAATTAGTGAATCTATAATTTGGTATAGATGACTTGGGAATTGAAATGTTTAATCTGTATGAACATTTTTAAAGGAAAATTGATTTCTAATATTCCATACCATTAACTGTTTAAAAATACACTAGGTGATGTATAAAAAATGTTAAAATAACATAAAAGATATTATAACCCAATAAATGAGTTTATCATTTTTAAACCCTTAATAAATCAATAAGGATCTATTTTGACCTAATACAATCGAAATAATAACATGTAAAACTTTTTTTTATGGTTGAGTTGATGATTTATGAAGATGTAAATGGAAAAACATCATGAGACTTAAAATTATACCATGTTATTCATTTTTTAATTTTGGAAAATATGAGAAAAAAGGAAAATAATTAAAAAATTGTATCTTTAAGAATTATCATGGATAATAATTTCTTATTGATTAATTTAATTAATTATACTAAAATAATGGTATAAAACTGACTTTTTCTACCCATATAACACATTTTGGGTTAAAGCTGTTAACATGAATTGTTAGGTCATTACCAAAGTTTTGATAATGAGTGTCTTAAGGAAAACAACCAATGAGTTGTAAAATAATAATAATACCATATTACATTACATTAATGTGTCTTGATGTATGTTTTATTCCTTGAACACCATGGAAAATAATTCTATGTTCAATCCAAAGGAAGATGAAGGAATTTTCTTTGATTAATCAATTAATTCAAGTGTTTGTAGGATTTTCAATATGAATTCTATGGTAGATTAATAATATAACCATGTTATTTTTGATAAAATTAATCCTTCTGATAACAAAAAAAATCATATTTTTGACTTCAGTATTTATATATAAAAAATTGAACATGAAAAAAATTTTGATATCAAAAATGATGCAGATCTGGAACACAATCAAGAACAATTCAAACTCGAAGGGACTAACACTGATTAACCAAAAATTATGTTTCCTAAAATAACTAGAAACTATATATAACATCATCTATATACTATTACTATAAATATATATATGTAGGTATTAAAATATAATAATTATATATAATGTTGTATAATTTTATTCCTTATTATATAATACTGAACCAAAAACCATATAAGAAGACTTAACAAATGAGTTTTGGGTTTTAGATATGAATATAATGTTAAACTAGTTCAAGAGGAACAAGGTATTGGATTTATTAAATAGAGACATTTAATATCCTTTCATTGGAAATAAATTGTTGTTTTTGAAAACAAGGAAGATCATTATGTGATCACAAGAAATAATGATATGTTAGTAAGTAATAGTGATAATCTATTAGATGAGAATTATTATGAAGAGACTTTTCCTATGTACCCTGGATAACAGATATTAGAATATATTTTATCATATGCATCTCTTATGAATTTAAAATTTAATAAGATGGATGTTAATTATTATATTTTAAATGGGCATTGATAATGTATTTTACGTTGAACAACCTACTTGTTTTCAAGACCCCCATTTTCAAAAATATATTTCCAAACATAGAAAAGTTATTTATGTCCTTAAACAAGCACATAGATATTAGGATTAAAGATTAATCTTCTTTATTTTATCTAACTGCTTTAAATTTTTATTGGAGTAACCCAATATTTGTATGAAAACATAGTCAAAAGGTAATTTTATTGTTCATATACATGTTGATAATGTTATTTTTGGGTCAAAAAATTGAAAAATGTGAAATGAAATTGGAAAACATATTCACTTTTTTCTAATGATTATTATGGGTGAAAAAATCAATTTCCAAGGGTTTTTAAATTTAACGATGAGATTTTATATATTTTTTAAACTAATGAAGATAAATAATTATTTACTTCAAAAAAAATTCATATGACTTTAATAAGACTGATTGCACACCTATGAGCTCTAATATTTAATATGACTTGGAAAGAGTTCGAAAAAAATTGTATATAAATGCATATAGTAGAATAATTAAGTGCTCATTGTATATCATAGAAAGTTTTTAGATATTATGTTTTTAAAATTTTGTTGTGAAAAAATATCAATAAATAAAATTAATATCTTTTAATTACTATGAGACGGATGTTAATGTATTTTAAAATTAATATGTCTCTTTCATTACTTTTTCCTGAAAAACGTCTTATTTTAATTTAAAATCATTCTATGATACTAATTTATGTAGTTTAATAATGGATAAGAAAAGTACATCAGGAACATATTATTTTCTGGGTAAATCCTTAGTATCATGGTCTAGTAGGAAAAAACACTCTATTGAATTGACAACTGTCAAATTTGAGTATATTGCAGTTAGAATTTTTTTTAAAAGGTATTGTAGTTGAAACACACCTTGATGGATTTGGGATTCATTTTTATTCATGTTCCAATCATGTTTGATACCATAACAACTACTAATATTTAAAAGTTTCCATTAAATCATTCAATAAAAAATTATATGCCTCTAAGGCATAATTTATTATGAAATAATCATACAAAAGGTGATCTATCTTTCAATTTTTTTTATAAAAAAAATCAATTTCAACATATTATCACTATGTAATTTCTAGATGAAATATTTAATTTTATCTATTTTGATATATGTTTTTTAATTATTCTAATTTTTTAGGTTTTGGCATGGGAGAATATATATTTAATTAATTATTATTTAATTTAATATATTTATATTTTTTTCAATAACTATTATTTTTTTCATATCATATACTGACACATAGTATTTTACTATAATATTTCACCTTAAAATCACTCTTTATGACCCTTAGTTATCCCGAATGATGGAAAGAAAGTCATTTTTACCTGAAAATCCTCCATACTTTTGTGACACACAAACCTCTTGTTTCGTTATTCTCTAAATTTATTTTCCCTAAATATTAAAAACCTTATGTGCTCTAAAATAATGAAAAAAATAAAGTGTTATGGAATTTAGTTTTTAAGAAACATGATGAATTCAAGGTCCCTAAGGAAATAATTCAATGGAACAATAATTTATTTTAATCATCTCTATGTAAAAAATATTCTTTTAAAAGGGGTTATAAATATACATGTCTTGGAAAAGGTATTTTATTAAAAGGGAATGTTTTAAAAAAAAATATAAGTTTGTGAGTTTTTTATGTCTTCATGTTTCATTTTTGTTACTCTGATGGTCTTATTACCATAACGTTTATATAAAAACATTTTTTTAATGTATTCATTATCAATGGTATAAGTTTTATAATATCTGTATGATGGTAGCTTTTATTTTGAAACCTCACATTCCACCATAGTTGTGTTAATTATTTGGAATATCATGAATTCTCTATTCAATAATCTATATATGGATATGAAATTTGTAAAGGACTTGGACCTGGAAAAAAATCACCTAGTTATATTCATTCAATTAGTAATATGATAAATATATGGTATTTCTGGGAAATTGTTATTTCAAGAAATTCCTTTGATGTATTTATTCATGATATACAATACTATATATATGTATAATGAAATTATATTAGGTATAAGGTCAATATTTAAAACAATACTAAATTTTTTTCCAATTTAGGAGGCTATATATTTTTTTTTCAAAGTCATTGTATAGAGGGATGAATCTACGGATACACTCTATCACGAGTTAAAAATTATATTTACTATAGTTTTAGGTGTAGTTTATTTTTATGGAGCTTCTAGTATAAAAAAATATTAGTTGTAATTGACAAAGCGATAGAATCAGACCATGCTCAAGTTAGGGGGGTCCTCTTATGAAAGCATTATTACTAAAGTATCTAAAAAATTATATTTATAGAAGACTAATTAGATATTGAAAATATTTAAAATCAATAAAATAGATTATTAGTTATTTTATAAAACAATATTTATCTTGGTGATTATAGAATTTGTTAATATTTTCCTGGGGTTAAATAAAATGAATAATATATGTGATTTAAACACATGTTATTTCTATCATTCAACATCTTATTTTACTAGTTTATGTGATAAGAGAAGGATTTTTGTTGACATTAAAAAGCTCATGTGAATTGGTAAATAGAATACCATCTCCACTATTGCTTAATTTATTCTTTTTTTTGATGTATCGCCTCCTACTGAGAGTATAAGATGAATAAAAATGAAACCATTTTTTTAAGAAAATATTTTGTGGGATGTGATGAAGAAGAAACCGATGGCACTAATGAATCCATATTATTAGTTATTAATATAAAAAATTCAAAAACCACTAAACCCTGTCATGTTGAATTGTTACATCCTATTGATACAATATAACATTTTAAACAAGTCCATTATTGGGATTATATTTAGGGTGTAGAACTTCAATAAGACTATATTCGTATGCATCTGTAAACCACAGTAGTTATAGAATGCCTATAGCTGATATTGACATGGATGGTGAGAAAATTCATAACATAATGACTAAGTGAGTGTATGAAACTAAAATATTGAGAGATGATATGATATTTTCTCATACAAATATTATTACTATATAAAAAAATTTCATTATTAATTAGGATGTACCCTCAGGAAAATGGTCTAGAGTTAGTTCAAGTACATCAAGATGATACCAACTGCTTAGATATATTTCATTTGAAAATATTATTTCCACAGGATCAAAACAATGATTAAATATATCCTAGATAATTTATCAATTAAACCTATTGAAAAATCCTCAAATTAAGGATTGTCTGATCAAGAAGTTATAGAAACAATAATGGATATTTTATTATATAAAATAGATACTCTAACTTCCAAGATCACCTTCATGTAATGTGAACTTATTTCATGTAATATTATTCAGTATAATTAGAATAATTTAGTTTTTTATATTAAGAGTATTTTTATTATTCAATGAATCCCCATAACCAGAATGGTCCAATCTCAATGAGATGTTAGTGTGTTGCTTCAAGTGAATGTCCCTTTGACTAAAGAATCATCTAGGAAACATAAAAAGGACAATAACATTATTATCACTAGATTATAGAAGATGGTTGTGCATTTTGAAAATAAAATTTTAGTGTTAGAATATATATTTTTCACCTATACAAACTATATATGAGCTCTAGGATATTAGTTTGTTCCACCAAGGAAAAATATTCCCTTGTAGACCCCCAGGGGTTGTGTGCAGTCTCCAAAGGAACTGTTAGGGATACTTTTGATTTCTCAAAGATATTACCAGTTATAACTTCACATTCAACCATTTTATTTTGTTTTATTGAAAACTAGATATATTTATTAAATATGTTTATTCACAATTTTACTAAACATGGTGTTTTTTGACTATTTTTGGAACAATCCTCAAAATATATGGAATTATTTTAATAATATACTCATCTATTAAAACAAAGATGTAGTCAGAAGTATTAACATATGTGAAGTTGAATTATTTTATCAATGAGGATGATACTCCTTGCAAACTACTATTTATTATCTTCATTCCTCCAAATTACAGGTTCTTAAGGAAATATTTAATCCTAAATAAATTTACTCAAATTAGAATCTAAATCATGGTGCTTAAACATCGAAAACTAATCTAACTATATGAATTATATTTCCCTCCTCTATGATAGATTTTTTTACCACTCAAACCACTATCAAGATTCTTTGGGTATTTGTTCATTTACTGTAAGGATTAAACCTTGGGATAAAGATTCACTAGGAGGTTATTTTGGAATAGATTCTTAGTTAGAATCTATATATGGAGAAATTATTTTATTCCTCGATTCCAACCTCATTCATACCACCTGGATAAATTTAGTCTATCAAGGATACACCTATAAACCATTTTCAAATATACCATAATCCAAAGTATGGACATTCATTCTTATCAGAGATATGATTAACTTATAAACCATTATAGTTTATATAGAAAACTTAAATGGATATTTATGCGTTTCTTAAAGGAATTTAATTTTTATCAATTTTTTTCATTAATATATTTATTTTTATTTTCATTATTGGGTTATATTTTAATATTATTTAATCAGTTTATGGAAACCGTCTTATTTTTCTGTGTTTTATATTTATATTAATTTTATTTCTTTCCTTTTAAGTTAATATGAAATTATATTCAACTATATATCTCTTATTCTATATATTAATACTTTTTCATGTATAATAACAAATGTGTTTCTTTTTACATCATCATTTTTTATATCACAGAAAGGGTGAAATATGTAATCCCAAAACATACTTATCTTAAATTGAGGAATAAATTTTGGAAGAAATGATATTAAATCACAATTTTGTTTATGGCTAGAAATAATCCCAATATTGTTTTTTTAGATAAATGAAAAAATAGCAAATTAGTCATTATAATTATTTTCAAATAAAATGTTTTATATCATAGTTATTTGATTATAGGGTTTTTTGATCATCATAAATTGGGATATTATTATACATGATTATGTTTTTCAAATATATTTCAGTACCTTTGAGACTTTTTGCTTCATAAAATCACATGTTATTTACTGACCAGAGTAACATAAGTATTTCAAAATGTTATTTCTAATTATTTATAAAATTTATCAATTTTTTATTAATTAAATTCTTAGTAAATTCATAATAAATAGGTAATCATTTCATATCATTTATCCTATAAGTGAAATGAAATAAAAATTATATATTTTGGGATTTAGTTTCATTTCAATGTAATTTTTATAACACATTGAATGAGTGAAAAAATTAAATTTATTTATCTTACAAAGATGAATTGTGATTGATCATTTGAGAATAGGTTTTTCTAACTTTTATCATATAAAAATAAATTTATAATATGGAATATTGAAATACGTATAGTCATTTTCATTGGTGTCAAATTTTTAAAAGTAATACTATGATTTTACTTGAAATAGAAAATAATTATTTTTAATATGGAATGACTGATTTGGATAGATCATATTTTTACAGTAATTGAAAAATATGGTAAATATATTTTTCACCGTTTATGTAGTGGATATGTATTCAATATATAGAAAATAATGGAACATGGTAATTAATATTATGTCTTTTTATGTTTACAAAATCATTATCTTCTCGAATTTATGCATTTTCAAGTGAGATAATGTATAAATAAAAAATATAAGATATAAAAAGAAGTGGTTTCCACTATGCAATATAGAGACATTTAAATAGACATGAAAAGATGATTTGTTCATACAACACAATATATATAACACCTGATTCTTTTTCTTCAAATTTATTTGAAAATAAAATTGTCGTTTATAATCGAATAACCTCTAGTGATTCTCTTTGAGGATACTAATCTTCCATAGACATTTTTTTCATATAAATTTTGTTTCACATTATAACACTATGATTCAATATTAAACTATAATTATTCACTCATATCTGATGAAGTGAGATATTCTATTATTGAGTGTTGGAGACTAGTGTTTTTTAAATACATGTATGAGACAATTAAAATCTCATAGTCCTTATACCATGTGATAGGTTCATTACATTAGTCATTCAGTCTCCAGGGAAAAAACTTGTGGTAGTGTAAATTTCCAAGATCTATGTGTTTATCATTTTTTGGAGTGAACATGGGATATATATTCCATAAATTAATATAATTCACTTGTGTAGAATATTTTTTTCTAAATTTAATTACAATTTATGATTTTGTTAATAATAAAATAGATCCAATCAAGAATCAAACAAAATTTGTTAAAAGAAAAAAAATTAATGAACTCAATTCCCCCAGTCTTTGGTATGATAGTCTCTGACCAATAGGGTGCACCATTGGGACCGCTATGTCATGGTCCATGTCAAGTTTCTTATATTTTTTATATTTACATAAATACAACTCATATTATGGGTGTGTAATTATGATGTATTATTCTCCATCTCAACATGGAAACCTTAGGGTATGCACTTAATCCTGATTAGAAATTTTATTTTCCCAATATGAATTCAAACAATAATATCAAGAAATACTTATTGTCAATAAATCTAAAACAACCTTTGAGAAACCTAGATGTCTCTACTAATAGATTTTTCTAAAAATATTAAACATCTTTATCTTCCAAAAAATTTACTTTCCTATAATGGAAATGAAATCAATGGTCAAAAATGCTTCATGTCTACCGTTTCATCTCAAATAACTTCTCCTCAAATTTTTCATTATGAAGAGTTGACTGAAATCCAATGGTACCTTTTCAATGAATCATTGACCAATCCACTCTAGGTAAATGTGGTCTAGCATGGTGTATGATACAATAGATATTAAACCATGGATTTTTTATCTTCACATAAAAATATATAATGTGATAACTTGTGATATTATCTTCATATTAGTAATTAATACATCTCCACTTCCTTATGATGTTTTTTAAATTATTCTCATTTTTTCAAATTGTTCAGAATTCATCAAATTATTACATTTGGATGTATTATCAATAGTTTACTCCTTTTTTTTCAACACATCATTATTTATTTATTTTCATACAAATAATTATACCAAAACTTACACTTTTTTCTTACCCAATATAGGGTAAACAAATGTTTTATCAACATGATATTTCATTTTTTATATACCTTACACAAAACCAATAATATCCTTTCAATTTTTATTTTTATTACTGATTCAATAATTTTTTTTGAATGGGGGTGATGTTATACTCCTTATGTATTCTTTTTCATAGGGGGGTTTTATTTCTTTACAAAATATATTTCTTTCCCATATGTATTTTTTTCACTCATTCTTTTAAGATTCAATTTCATCATCTACACTATTAGAAACAAAATTTATATTACCATGCTAAATAGGATGAGGATTACCTTGTTCTTGTGATCCTTTATCATAAAAGATATTGAGAATATTATCATATAATATAAATTGAATTCTAAAAATATTTTTTCCTTCTTCTAATTAGTTTATGCAACAGGACATATATATTGTGTCTTCAATAACTATTCATAAATACAATTAATTTTCTCTTAAAGATCACACATCATCTTTTCATTCACAACCATATTTAACATGTGGTCACTGATTTCATCAACATTGTATGACTCATTTTTGATCAGCCGCACTTTTTAATCATTAAAAATAGATCTTCCATTTTAACTAAACACACTCATTTGAGTAGTGATGATTTCATTAAATGTGTTAGAATCTTATACTTTTAATTAGATCATGTGATTCATTTTAATTGTTTACACCAATGTTCTAAATAATTATTTTCATTTGTGGGTATTTTTTATTATTTAATACATTATGGAAAAATAAATAAAAATACTAATAAATACATTTTTCACATGGTTTTATCATTCATATTATTTTGTGGGTTTTGTGATTTGTAGGAAAATACAAGGGTAATTTTTTATGAAATATTCCCTGTGGGATATGCATCAACCCAAATTGTATCCAGCCACCTAGGAAGCCTATGGAGTTCTCATGAGTGAAGACACACCATAGGGAGAGCATACCCATGGTATGAGGACAAAGGAACATAGCTGGAATAATAGTGTGTTGATGCTTGGGAGGAAGTCTAAGTAGTGATATGTGGATAGCTTCACTAGGAATGGGTAGTCCCTGATAGTGCAAGAGATCCTCCATCCCCCATCCAGATATTTGGGTAGGTGAAACAATAAATTTACTTATCAATAAGATCTAGGATACCTAATCATTATATATATGATAGTTCTTAGATTAGGTTACTTTTCCAATTTATATAAATAATTTAGTTAAGGACTTAGTTTGCATCTTCCACATCAAAAAATTATGTCTACTATTTTCTCCACACAATGACTCTATATCACCATGAAAACCGCTAGAATATTCCACGAGAGTTACCAAAGAAACCTAATTTCGAAAAAAAGCGCTATTACTAAGGCCTATAACAACCACAAAGCACATCCTAAGAATGAGATAACCACTATGAAATCCAAAAAGGCAGAGGAAGAATCCATGCACGTCGGTGAAGGGGAGCTGCATGACTAGTACCAAGTAAATCTCCACTACGCCAAAGCCATATCTATATAGAATAGTGGCTAAAATTGAGAAAAACAAGGAAACTTATTACACTATAACAAGAAAATTTATATAACATCAAGAATTGATGAAAATTTAGCTATAGCATTGTCCGGGCCATCTGTGATATAGCTATAATGATATAAAGATCATTAAAATATATTATTCATCGATTAGTCTACTATGCCGGAGAGGGTGTGAAAATGGATGTTTCCAAATTTAATGGAGGAACTCACTATAGTTTTGGTCTTATTCACTCCACTATGACCTGCATGGCCATGAATCCCAAAGAAATGGTTGTTCTATAACAATAACATGCAATGCTATTGTGTATTCCAATTTTCATCATTTAAATGATTGATATATTTTTGTATTATATGACATTAGGCTTCTAGTATACATGTATTTCGAAAATGACATCATGGAAGACTCACCTATGATTAAGTAGTTTTAAATTCTCAATATAATATTGGAAGGCTAGATCAAATTAGAAGAAAACCATAATTGTGATAATTAATTACCAGGTTAGAAATTATATAATTACAATAGTGGTATATGAATTCAAAATTTAAAATATTGAGGTGGATTTATCTAGGGATTTAATAAAAATAGATGTTGAAGCTATGAATTAGATTTGGAGCCGTGAGACTTCAACAGTTCATGGAGTGGATGTAGAATCTATGGTGGATTTTCATTACAAATACAATATGTATTTATTATTTTTAATATCCGCTGATTACATTAATGTGGTATTAAACTCATCATGTTCCAAAAAAGTAAGGATAGATTATTCTACGTAGTGAAGGAAGACTGTTCTGATGAACTAGTGTATTTTTACATGGAAATATAATTTTAATAAAATTATTCTCCTCTTATTCACATGAACATTTTAATTTATGGTTGATTATTCTTAATTAATGTAATATCTATAAAAAACCTTCCATATAATAATAAATGCATTTATTTGAAAGGTTATGTTTAAACATGGTTTTGAATACATAACTAATAAATTAAATAAAATATAGGTCAATGGGGAAATGTTTTCATATAGTATGAGTACACTTAATGGAGGATTTATTTGATGTAATTTTAAGCTAAATTGATCAACATAACTTTTTAAAATCACTAGTTGTGGGAATATTGAATTATATTGATTGATCCATTCATCTAAATCAGTCACAACCAAGACCAATCTTTAATCTTCTAACTTTTCATTTATGTTTTTCTAAAAAAATAAATTAAATTTCATCAATGTTTAAGTGGATCATCCTTTATCACCACTGTAAAATGTTTTTATAATAGTTATTGATTTTCAAGAACATAAATTTATTCATTGATATTTCCTAAGAGAACTAATGATTCTCACTGGTGATGACATGTAGCCATTTCTTATTTATCCTTTTCGTGCATGTTATTGTTTTCCTAAGTTATAAATTCTGGTGATGTTAGAATATAATATTAACATTAAGTTCCTACTCAATTTTTGTTCCTTCTTCTCCATAATACTCACTTATTGAGAAATGTACACCTAAATATGTTATAGAAAAGAGTGAATTTATTATAAGAATTACGATATGAGTCTTCAGCCATATGTAATAATATTCTTATTTTGGTGATGGATTGTTTCTTATTTTTCTTATCATTTTTCTTCCTTGTAAGGATTTATTCTTCTTCATTTGATTCTTAATCATCATCCATATTCATTTGAAAAAACATTGCAATATGAAAAATATTATTGAAATTAATGAATCTAAAAAATGATTACATTTTTTAATTCATTTTCCCTTTAAGAATATTTATGATAGAAGGGAAAGAATTTGATTGATATTTTCATTCTCCTCTGAATCACTAATATCTTCAAGTTATTTATTACTCCATATTCTAATGACTAAAATAAAATATATATTTTATGTTACTTCCTAAATATGGTTAATTAAAAATTTAATATGAAATATCATTATTATATAGCTCATACGTTGAAATATATTTATGATCGTCCAATATTAACACCTTGGGATCAAACAGATCTACAAATTTCCTTAATTTTTTTTAAAAGATGCATAATGTTTCTCGCCTAATCCATGATATTTTTTAACAATTCTACTAAAAAGAATTAAATATCTATCAATATATTCATCATCATACATCTTAATGTACAGAAATATACTCCTCAAAATTCATAGCTTAGATTCATTCAATTTAACATTTTCCTCATTTATACTCCTCAATATATCTCGAATAAAATTCATTGTTTCTAGACTATCACCTTGGTGTAGACCTTCCCTAATAAAGATATAAAAATAGACTTTTTCATTTCCATGTGTCCCTATATCTATTTTATCACTTTTATTTATATAATCAATATTCTTAATAGATGGAAAACCAATTATAGCCTCATCCCAATCCATAAGGTCTAGAGAAATGAGGCACATAGTCATCTTTTTCCCCCAACAGTACTAGTTTATTCTAAAAAATATAGAAACACCTCAACTATTCTGATAAATTTCATTCTATATTTATTATTAAATTCAATTGGGTATTTAGTGGTAACATCTCACTGATACCATTTTTTTGATCAAACATTATTTGATCACTCATTGGGGGAGGGGGAATCAGTAATCTTATTTTACATTCATTAGTTTCTCCCTTTTGAACACAACCTCTTAACAAATAAAGGTTCTCAATCCACTAGATATATTCTATAAGCCTTTAATAATAAAATGAAATATAAGGTAAATAAAAACACTAGATATATAAATTGTTCGACACCCATGCATAATACATTCAGTATCAGTTTGTATCATATTCATGGATTAATCCTCTACGTCAAATGTTCTGATTAAAAATATGTCTAAATTGTTTATACACATCTTATAGAATCCACGAGAAGATACAATGAACATAAAAATACAATCCAACATGTATAGACCCCACCTGGTGATCACTTCACCTCTTGATGATCTTCCTCCACAAATAGATTGATCAGTATAATATTATATATACCCCTTCATCCATATATTTAATAGTCATTGACGTGTGGATAATAGTCTGGAGATTTTTTAAAACCGTAAACATACATGATATCATCACCATGATAAATAGATTATCTTTCCAGAATAGCAGTTCACTTTGTGTGTAGTTCTCTCCATTATTCTACTCTGATTTCAAATGGAACTCACATCTCTTCATCTCCCCTTATCTATTGAAGGTTTAGATCCTCATCTCTCAAATAGGGAAGTCATTGTCCCATAAAAATTAAAATATTTCATAACCATAAAGGTTTTCATAAACATCCCATAATACATCAAATAAATTACCATGAATTCTACTATAAATGATGAAACATACGGGAATTTGGTACTCCACTCTCTTCTTGTAGTGTGGATTAAAGCGTTATTAAATCCACCAAACAAATTATGTATTCCAATAATTAATACAAGAATCATGGAATAAACCAAAGATATTTATTATGGAACCATTCAAGATACGTTCATGTATCAATGTAATTAATTCTACGAAAATATACAAGTCACAACCTGACACACCATGCACCATGGCCTGCTATAGAATACATTGTTCTTTCTCCCTCACCAAGATGACCACTATGGTTATGTTATCTTACCATAGGACATTGTTTCACGAAAAAGTTCCTTCCAACCATGGCATCCATCAGCACCACAAAACCCATTTTTTGATGTACCTATGTTACATATGGATCCTCTCAAACCTGCATTCCCACCTACATGGTGAAGGGCTAGTTGTTTTTTCCATCTTGATCTGTAAGTCGTCAAAACAATATCTTGTTTTCCATGGCTTCATCACCACCCATTTTGACATCCTCATTTAAAACTAGGAGACATCACATGCCCATATACCTATTACAGGGGAATGGGAATGCATTTTTTACCTTCTCAAATGTTACATCATCCATGTAGTTTCTCATAAACAGTGACCTTTGTTGTCTGTATAGTGGTCTCTGTCATATGGTAGGGGTGAACCAAATATTTTACCTGGGGAACTATATATTCTATCCTCTGTCAATATTTTCATTATATACATATTCATTGAAACACTCCCCTTAATATGTGTGTGTAATGATCCTGGATAATTCTCCATGTTCACTATTAGCATCTCTATGCCATAGCCTTTCCCCTATTAGGAAATATTCTATTTCCAATATTAATTCAAACCTTATTATAAAAATATCCAATAAATAAAAAAAAACATCTTAGTAAACCTAAATTTAACTTTAAAAAAACCATTTTATAATTTCTCTATATAATTTCCTTGAATAAATCCTCTCCCCATTTTAATAATTAGTGATTGAGGAAATCATTTGTTGTCTTTTTTTATTGAATTCATCACAATATATTGAGTATTTGTGTTCATTTAGGTCGGTATTATTGACCAACATCCCCCACCTTTTAGATTATCCATTTAAGTGATAAATACCTAAGAATAATTCTCTTTCTGAAACCATTAGTGCAAGGAAAATATTCTTAATAGAATTTAAAAAACTATTACATGATTTATGTTTTAGAGTATCCACCATAACAGGTTATTCATTTTCACATAAATTACTCTTCTACAACTTGATCCTTCTTCAAATTAGTCTTTTTATCCACATTTTTCATGTCACTTTCAAAATATTGAGTTTATTGATCATGTATGATGATGATATTTTTTTACTCCCACTCTAATAAAATTAGTAATATCATTTTAAAAATTTTTACATTTCCTATCACCTTATATGTAGGTAAAATTCCTATCATTTCATTCCATTAAATAACTAATTAATTTTATTTTTGGGAGTAATTAAAATAATAAGAATCTATGTGTAAAATTATGAACATAGAATGAATAACTCCAAAATCACATGTAAATCCTAAATTATAACATTATATTTCTCAATTTCTATTTATTAGAGTGAATTTATAACATACTCTCTAAATATAAATAGACCTTGGTTTAATTCCAATTATGAGAACATGAACCATTTTAACACAACATTAGAAAAAATAAAATTATTAACAGTAAATAAAACCCAAAATGTATAGATGTTCATTGTATTTGAGATATTCGATACATATTATAATATTTAAAAATTCATTATGTAAACTTTTATTTCAATATTCATAAAGTATTCCAAGAGCATATAGTAACTCTATCAATTCATGGTGAATCTTGGGGACATATATATAATAACGGGAGAGTTAAATACAAATAAGGGTTTTAAATATGATATTAATGGGGTAATATATCCTATTAGTTAAGAATTGTATTATTAAATCAATAAATATAAGGATAATAAACTATCACATATTAACACATTATCATATAAAAGATATTATATAATCATGGTAATTAAGATATTCAATAAACGTGTCATAGGCTTAAGGAATTTTTTGGGTTCCCATAAAAGGATTATTGTGAGATCATGCTAAGGGATAGGATAAATTACAGTTTGAAAATAAATTACCCTACTAAAACAAATTGATCCTTTTATCTTTTTAACTATGAAAGATACTGACCACTTAACAATGACAGTTACTTTATTATTCTCTTTTAATTAAATATTCTTATGGTTTCTTGAACTATTTTTCTATGCATGAATAAAGTAAATTTATACATGAGTATTTACATTGTTAACCCACAATGAGATATGTTCAAGGACCATGCATCATTTTTGTGTCCTAGTTGAAAATAACTATGGATATCACTAAGTATAAGTGTTTTGGATTGGTCAATTGATTCAAATTATCACTATAGTAAATTATTTAGGTTTGAATGATTGTCGTATAATACTCACTGCCTTTTCCTCCCCTTACATTGCCCACTACTCTGGGAATTATCCAGAAACAATTTATAGACATATTGGTCCCTTAATCAATATTTGATAGTGAATATATATTAATTGTAATAATATCTATTAAATTCCCATTAATTCGATATTCAAAATCTACGAAAACACATTGGAAACTCTTCATCTGTAGTTTCCAGAACCAATCTAGAATAACTTTTCACCTTCCCATGGACACAAAAATCAGTTTATTCTTCATGGAATATTTATCAATGGTTTCCAAATATTTATGAATTATATCCCTTCAGTGGAATAATTTTCACTCTCTCACATTATTAAATGACATTTAAATGCATGTATATAGTCTCTTCAGTAACTATCCTCCAAAAATAGTTGATTTCCAATATTAATAAGATATTTTGAGATAATAAAGTGTCCATGATTCAATTCATTTAGTGATAAAAAACCTACCATGAACTCCTCCATCATTCCTCAATGATGTCCCCAATAAATGTTGTAAAATAACTACTTGTGGTCATCTCTTTCCTCTTCTAGTGTGTGAATTAATTATATAAGTTAACCAAAATAATCAATTTTGAAATCACCTTATATATTTAATATAATCACTATCTTAATTTCTGTACCTTGACATAATATGTAATTAATAATTATTCATGACTCTTCATAGTGGGATCATCATGTCCTTCATTACAAAATCCTCACATGGATTTCACCATTCCCTGGTGTAGGAACCTAATATATTATTCCACCAACATGGAAACCAGTATCGGTGTGGTGACCCACCTCAAGGTGTTTTGTCTTTGGACTCCACCTAATGACCAAATCCACCTCTACAATTATTTTGGGGCATCCTATTTCATCCACCATAATTCATGTCTTCAATTTAGAACAAATACTCAACTGTGGATTCCAAAATATATTATAACATCTGAAATTTCCAAAATTCGAAACAACAAAGCATACACCACAGGAAGGCTGTCTATTTTGGCATAAATGATTTGATTCCCATTATTGACTGTCTAATAATGGTCTTCATCCATCCATCTTAATTGTTTCATTTAGGCAAATTATATATCCACAATAGGAAATTCCATATAGTGGCACATCCTCAATTTTCTCATTTTGGGATACAACACTCTAAATGACCTTACACTATTGGCATAGTCTTATATGACCTCTTATCCATAATCATCATTCCAATTACTATGGGTGTGCTTATTCCCATATTAGACAAAATTATATAAAAATTTACTTTTATATGGGAGAGGTAACACCTTGATTCTTCTCCATCTCAACCATGACCTTATGCATTTTTTAGGAATTTTTTTATTTGGTCATTACAACACACTATGAGTTGTTCTAATTTATAATTATCCAAGTATATTTTCTCAAAACAAAGGTGAGGAGAAACCTTTATACATCTCCATCTCCACTCTTCCATCCACCAAAGGTGTGGTCATTCTAGTGTCAAACATTTCCAGCACCCCAAGCGTGGCTATAAGATATTATTCTACTTGGATTAATCATCTTAGACATTGTTGCAATACAGTCCATGAACATCATTTCTGTTGTTCATGTGAACTTCAAAATCTTGTCCAATCATCACTTTTTCCACACTATCCTGACTTCAACAACATACCTAATCCATATATATTGTGATCAACCAATCTATAAATAACTACGTCAAGATATTGGAAATACTTAACATGTGTTTTCAACAACTATATTATAAAAATGATTATTTTTGTGATTCCAACACACATCTTTTCCATCAGGAAAGAACTTCCTTATTTTCAAAAAACATCAATATCCATGTATTCAAATCAAATATGAAATCAATCCTTTTTGATTGATAATACTATCTACCTTTTTTGAAAATACAAAGTTTCCTTTTTTTTTCTCCCCATATTCAATTAACAATTAAAATTATCTTCTCACACATAATGATATCTAATCCACCTTATGATATTTTATTCCCATTCATTTTTGTGAAATAGAAAAGGCCCCTTTGAATGAAAAGGGTATTTACATACTTCATCCTTAAAAATTCATTTTAATTCATAAAGGATACCAACTGTAATTAAATTATCATAGTCATTTAGTGAATTTACGATGTGGAAAATTATATGTAAAAAATACTCTAAAACTATTGAACTAGTGCTCAGTATAGTAAATAAGTTTCTTTGAAAAAAAACACTATTTATGTCACTCATGAATTCATTTTATTGAAAATAGTAGATTTTTCTTTTTCAATATTTCAAAACACAACATAGGATCTTAGTCACACCACAAAAAATATTATATAAGATGAAGGCACTTTGTTTTGACAAACTTACACATTTTTGATGTAATTCATAAAACATTCTGTGAATTTGAAACAATTTTTTGTAAGATTGGTTCAATTTGAAAAACTAGTACAACATAAACTCAAAGAGTTTTAGTTCATTATAGGCTTAAAATATTGTATATTTTCATTTAACACAATCCAAATGTGATTTTCTAGAGCAATAAATCCTATTGATAATTTATCCCCCACTATTATACACATATTAAAAAATAGGTTAAAATAATTAAGCATATGATTATTGGGATACCTCCATGTCCCTCCTATTAAGGAATCATGTTCTGTAAGTTAAACCAAACCATCACCATCCACCATTGATTTTCGTTTTTTTATTTTGGGAATTGAAAGAAATAATCTCAAAAATATCTTCATTATCCCTTTTAAAAATCCAAATATTCATCTTTCATATAGATCTACCTTTCATTGTACAACATTCAGACATATTTTTACTGATATAAACATTTTCATCCTTCTTTGTCATGGTATTTTCCAAAATTGAGGAATCAATCATACCTGTACAAGTAGATTATTGTGTATCCTATTATTTGGATATCACCGAATGATTTATTCTCCATTAAATATTTATTATTTTATCAACAATGGTTTTTCTATTGACACTTTGGAAAACATATTCTTTGATGATTAAAAGTCCCATCATGGAAAATATCTCAATCAGTGGTGTCTCATTATTTTCTATTTCCACCTTATTTTTCCATTCTTCCTTACGTACCTCTTTTAATACTTCTTTGAAAAAATCATAAATTGTAATTTTAGTTTTATCCAAATCAAAGATAACTCTGTATCAGGTGAAAAAAAAACAATTCCATATTTATATACTTTAAGAGATACTCTTAGATAGTAATTCATTAAATGTATATACTCCTTTTGATATGATTTGAAATTATATCCATCAAGGAAATTATTTTTCAATGTGGATGGAATCATGAACATAAATTTATATCATTTAATATTGATAACAAAATCCTGAAATGAACATATCTCATTTTTACCAATATTTGTGTCCCAAAATGGTATTAATGTCATATCACCCTAAAAGGTGTGGTGACTCTGAGTGATAAAATTTAAAAACTAATTAAAACAACTAGATACATTTATCTAACTACTTTTAAATGATCATTACCTATCAAACATGAGGGTCACTTGGTAATTATATTTAAACCAAATATACTTAATTATTCATTGAAACTTTTGGTTTACATAGATAATTTATATATAGACAGATATATTTACATGATTCGCCCATACTAGGCTATGTCCAAGGAGCATGTATTGGGATTGAGGCATGCACCAAAATCACTATGAATATCACTAATTATAAGGGTTATTTCTTGGTCAATCCTCACCAAAACTAAATTCATTACAATGTTTAGGGTCGACTCACTATGACATAAGTCTATCTACCAGCTCACTATATCTTTGTCTTCCTTGTCTGCTTACTATTCGAGGAAGGATCTACACACTAGTTATAAACAAATATTTCCCTTCACCAGCATCAAGTAATTCATATTCATTAATAGAAATATGGTATAACGAAGTCCAATTTTTAGATCCTTCTTAATCTATGAAAACAACTTGGAAAAACCTATTCATTAATTTATAGAAAAATTATAGAATAAATATTCTCTTAACAATAGATATAGAAATCACCTTCTTCATGGATCACTCTTCAACAGTTTCATACTCATTAATACTTACATCCCCTCCCTAGAAAGAGATATCTTTATCCTCTAAAATTTAGATATTGAAATTGTTTCATGGAGTCTCTTAATTTCTATACCTTTTATAATAGTTGACCTTTTTTTATAAGAGATATCTTGATCCAATAAACTATTTATATGACACACAATTAGAGGACAATAAAACCACCCCTGATCGCCCATTTTATACCTCTATGATTTCCACTGTAACTCATAGAAAATAATTGATCAGGGTCTTATCTCTCTTTTTGAAATGTTTTAAATAATTATCTAATTATCACATTATAATTACTATGTTTATCATCTATGATATTTACTAGAATAGTGGTATTAATTCAAAAAACCATGGTATATAAAGAAATTATAAATAGTTCATGCATATCCAAAGGGTAATCCTTCTATGTTTCCATTGTAAATCCCGACATGGATTGTACCATTTCCTGGTGTTGGGACATATGTCATTTTCCCTACACCACTGAAATCACTATGTGTATAGTCTCTTTTCTCTATCCATTATGGGTTGCGACTCCACCTGTTGACCATAACAACATACACTATGGTCCTGGGGCACACCATTTCAGCATCAATCACACTACAAGTTTTCAATGTATTATAATTGATCAACCAAAAAATCCACACTATAGGGTAGCGTTATAATATTTTCTCTTATCCTCTAAAATTATAAACAACACATAATGCACCATGTGTAGGTTGGTCGTTTTGGTATGCACACTATGTAGTTAACTATGGTTTTTTATATAATTACCATATTCCAAGTACCTAGATTTCTTAATCCTTGTATACCATAGATCAAACCATTTTATATTCAAGGAATTGTCATTCTTTTAGTTTCTCGGTATAGGATATGAAACTCTGAAATTCACTATACTCGTGGTGTTGTAAAATATTCCATAGTCGTAGTCTTTACCACACTCGAAACCATTTTCATTACTATACCTATTTTGGTCGTATTCATATCAAAACACACTCTATAATTTCATAGGAGACATCTAGATACTTATCCATCACCACCATTCTCTTAATCATTGGTGTGTTCTTTTAATTATTAGGAAATTCCAACACAAAACACATTTTGATAAGGCATAAATCTCTCCATCCCTCCCTCCAACATGGGTGTGGAAAAACCTAGTTATATCTATATCTCTACCATACCCTAATCCATGGTAATATTCATTCCAATGTTGTGTATTTCAATCATATTGTTCCATATACTAAGGAATTGTTCTCTATAGTTATTTCATTTTTAAATTGGGTGCCACAAACTCTATGAAAATCACACCCATTCTGCATCTGGTCATAAAAATGATGGTTAATCATCACTTTTTAAATGTTATAATATTTTCAAAAACATAAGTTGCCCATTCCTATTAGGATCAACCAATCTCAAAAGAAAAACATCAACACTATGGACATCATCAACATGAATTGTAAAAAATACTATATTTAACAAATCCATCATGCTTCATTGAGATTCAAAAACAGATCTTGACAATAATTATTTACCATAATTATTTTCAACAACCTTGATAATCCTTTTGTATTTCTATTAAACATAATCCATTAGGGAACGTCAAAAATATTCATCATTAACATATGTATAGTCTCACCGCAAACACATAATAATATTATTTAAAAATCTAATTTCATCATACTAATACCTAATATTATTGACAAATAAAATTTCTTCATTCACATGAATATTTATCTAATTAGATAGAAATAACTACCCAATTAATTTGGGGTGTAAAAGTCTAGGAACAAATTTTTTTGATAATACTTCATGAATATTATTTCACATAGAAAAGAAACAATATAAATCATAAACAAAAATAATTCCATGAAAAATAAATCGGTGACTGAATAGATGAAAAAACATTATTCATCAATGATAATAAGATATTTACTAATATTGAACATTAAATATCAATATAATGATTATGGGTCCTAAAAATATATATCAATGTGAATGATAATCATATGGAAAGATATAGAAAATGTTATGAAATCAATATCTTGAAAAACATTTAAGATAATTATAAAACCATATTTAAGGTATTATGAACATAGAATATCCCAAAATGAATTTATCCAACATATTTTAGGTAAAAATAATATCGTTTTTTATAAAATCATTGGATTAAAATAATCATTATAATATTTGATCATTTAATGTAATAAAAATTTTATGTGTTTCCTTTATTGAGATTAATTGATTGAAAATATGGGATGTATAATTAGAGATCCATGCATATCTAAAAAATGTAATCGGATAATGAGATATAATCTTCCAAATAAGTATCTTTAAAGAATAATGATTTTATAAAAATTAATGGATGAATTAAGAATATAGATATATACACTATGATAGAGATCATAGACTCTAAAATGAAAAATATCTTAAAAGTATCTTTATCTCAATATATGGATTTACTTAAATATTAGACTATCTTTATGAAAATTCAAATTGAATACATTAATTTAATTACTCATAGAAATTTCCATATGTATTTCATCTATGTAGTCAAATTAAATTTCATTTTTTTAATATACTGAATTAAAAAAAATTCATCGATTGTTTAGAGTGTGTCTAGTTTATAGTTTAAAAAACTCTTTGATATACTACTATTGGACAGAGGCTACTGTGATTGTAATGAAAAAAAATATGTAACCCAGAACTAGTGAATAAAATATTATATTGGAATTATATACAAGTAATAACATCTAGAAGGACAAAATAATTTAGTATTATTGGTACACTTGATACATACTTGACTATAAATTTATAATTGAAAATATAAAATATCAAACATATTAAATTTAAATATTCTATATTCAAGAAAATTATTCCAATATTCCTTAATCATATATTGAGAAAAGGATAAATATGAAATGGTGAACTCGTAATATTAATAAGGGTTATCTAAAACAAAATCTATCAGGTTTAAATAAGGAATAATCAATATAGAATGGTAAATAATTGAAAACTCATTCCATTTAATTAATCACATGATCATTAAATGCATCCATATATAATATAAATAAATTAATATCATTATTAATAATATCTAAATTTTCAATGAAGTAAAATATTAATTATGGATGAAAATATTTCATACATCATGACATCCCAACCATAAAACCCTTATTCAAAGATAGTTTAATCTTTGTTTATGAATTCAGTAAAAAATTAACATGTCCAATTGATTTGTCTCATGATTCAAGTCAATGCATTGAGGGGATATATTTAATCAAGACCCAAACATCACTACATTTTAAATGAAATCTTCATTTATTAAATGATCAATTTAATACATTGATAATATTCCTTATCATGAGATATATATTTTGACTAAATAATAAATATTTATCAATTTTTTCCTTAACCAATTAGATAAGTTTTATAGTAAAACACCATATATAGAAATGGTATGTAATTTAAGAAATATACATATACATAAAATAAATAATATGGATTTTAAATATAAATTTAATTTCAAATCATAATTGTTCATAATAAAGTAAATGTCTCAAGATAATGTTAATGACAAAAATCATAGTCAATATAGTTGTTTTGACCATCAGATAAGTATATTTATAGTAAAATAATGTATTTTAAATAATTCAAAAAAATAAAATTGAAACATTGAAAATAATTATTAATAAAATAGTTTTATTTGTTAAATAATCAAAAACATTTAGAAGAAGATAAATAGTGTAAATTGGTTATGACAATTCGAATGTATGTTAGTGTCATGTACATTAAGAAGAAGGCATATGATTTTACTTCATAAAAACTATTTCAATATTATCCTTTCATGAAAACATTACGAAGATTATTTTACAGAAATTAAAAATTAATGTATAACATAAGATGTTCACAGTAAATAAATTGAGAATGAAAGTATCTTGTAAAACAATTTTGTAAAATATTTACATTGAATAAAAATATACTCTATTAATAAGAGAAACAAGATCAGCTTCTCTTTTGAACATTTTGATTCTTAATTAATGTTTTAAAGGTAGTAATTTTTTTCTAAAAATATGTAATATCAATAAATATATAAATTATATTAAAATATATGTATCTTAATAATGATATATTATTATATTCTTTTATATAAAATAATATTATTCCCAAAAATGATATAATAAAATAAATTCGTTATTATTTGGTAACATTAACATTTTAAACCCTTGAATGATTAAAACTGAATTGAAACATTAATAATCATGAATAAATTTATGTTCATTTTAAATACCTAAATGTATTTTTATATACACCATATAAAAATTAATGTATGCATAGAACCAAATATTTCTCAATAGAGAGGAAATTGAGATGAAATCCATTAAGAATATCATATCATTAAACAAAGAGTTAATTATTGAAGAGATTATGTATAACAATTTTGAATCAAAAAATTGTAAACAGAACATAATAAATTAAATTTTTATTTTACACATAATAATGGAATAACATAGTTAACGATGTAGAAGTATATCCAAATGAATAGAAAATGAGTTAAGAAACACCTAACTTCATGTTTGAAATTCCACATAATTTCCATTAACCTATTCTATAATAAGTTAATATATAGTATAATTACATAAAATAACCATAAACATATATATAATATCATATATGATCCATTTTAAACATTTTATAACATGTTTTTTAAAACTATCCTAATGTTATTATTTTTATCTGCTTTATTTTTCTTGATAAGTTTGGTTCTGTAACTCTGGTCCATGACCATTAATTTTGAATCCAATATATCCAGAATGTTATTAGTGATATAAATATCATATTATATGTATAAATATTCATTTATATTTATATCCATCAAAAAATATATAGATGGAACTATTAATTACATCGTTCATGGAGACGATTTGTCAAACGTATGCATGAATGTTCTTTTTTTACTTTTCAATTGAAGGAAAAAATATGTAAATTATAGGTCCTCCATAAATATTAATTATTATTTCTTATATATCATATTTATTCATAATATTAATCCTTATTAACATCCATGTAAATTTAAAATGAATAATTCTCACATTGCTTCGTTGAGGTGGTAGTCCACATATATGCAAGAGTTATGTTATGGTTATTCAAAAAATTAATAGTTAAGAAGGTTGATATGATATTAAAATTTCGAGAAGATAATAGTGTATTAAATATCATATATATGAATTATTTATATCTTTATTACCATCAAATTAAATTTGTGATAATAAAAGTGTTACACAACTATGTGGAGACGGAAAACCCTATGTACACACAAGTGTTGTTTTTTACTTTTCATGGAATGGAGAAAATTTGGAAAATGGTTTTACCATAATCATAATAACATATAATTATTATTAATAGATGGTATATATTATTTTATTATTGTTAAAAAACAATAATATGATGTATAAGTAATATTAAAAACTACAGAGTCGAAAAAGATGGTGAAATCTTCTTCAATAGTCATCCATTTCATCGCCTCTTAAAGGACATTGGGATGGTCTTTTTGAAGGTCAAAAAAATAGTAAATTTATAAGGATTATTATAATGTATTTTTTTTGTTTTGGTCAAGATATTTAGCTCAATGTGGTGTCAAAAAATAGATAATGGGTTTCTCATACAAGTGAAGGGAAGGGCATTCATCAACTTTTTTAAGTATTAAATAAATATAAATTATTATTTTTTCAATGGATACAAATTTACTGAATTACAATATTATATAGTTATATGTCTAAATCCTCTACTCTAGTTAAACTATCTCATGTTTTCCTTATGTCTTCACCCTTATCATTTTATTTGAACCTCGCGTTAACCCTTTTGAAAATTACAGTAAAATTAGTGTCTTCTTATATTTAAGGCTCATGAATGGTTCCACAAATGATAAAACAGACATAAATAAATTGTGGTTTAATTTTTATAACATATATAATTAATTTTGATAAATATTTGTTATTTAAGAATTTTAAATTATTTGATAAATTATTATTTTTTTTATAAAATATCATTAATGTCATTTTAAAGTTTATTCATTTAATTTGAATTAAAATACATAGAGAGATTGAGTTAATAAAAATATAATCCTTTAAAGTACACATAAAATTTAATATATATATATATATATATCATTGAAGATAAAATTACATCCAATTTGTATTAATTTTAACATTTTTAAAATAATTTACTTTATTTTTTGATTAGTTGGGTAAATATTCTGCCGTTGTTGTGTAATCATTTAAACTAATTAATAAATAACTAAAATATATAATGAATTTCATGGGGGGAAAATCATTCATAAGTAAAATATCCTTTTATAATCAATCTAATGTCTTATTTATCCCAATCAGATAATATTATAGATATTAAAATAAAAAATATGATATTTTTATAATTATCTTTTACATAAATATTATAAAGTTAAAAATAAGTGACATATGATAACTTGTTTCCATTTTTTTAAAACAATTGATGGTAAAGGATGAAATACAATCATACAATTAGATAAAGGAAATTTCAAGATCAATTTTAGTTTTAATAATATTATTTTTATTCTTAATGAACTAATTTACCCTTATCAAGGTAAAACATATTCACTATGGTTAATATGAAAAATAATCCATGAAATGAACTATTTAAAAAATTTTGAACTCTTGATTCCAAATATGTAATCCATTTTCATTATTCAATTTCTATAAGTGGTTGAAAATAAATTAAAATTAAAATGAAAAACGCAATGAAATACTATTTTTTTGAAGAATGACATTAATGTATAGAAATGTTTTTATACAACATTAAATGATAAAATTGATTATAGTGAACATAATTGTATTAATAATAAGAAAAGAAGAATATTTTTTCATTGAAAATGCTCTAGAACAAATGAAACATTTAAAATTCTTGACACAAAAATATATTTTTCAATGAAAATCAAAAAATTTCACTGTTCACTAGAAATTCATTCTAATTAGAAAAATAAAAACATTTTTCCCTAATTTAATTTAAATATAATTATTCAAAAAATAAATTAATATTTTTTTTTCTAATTTATCATAAATTAATTATAATTCCCACACACCAAATCCAAAATAAAATGATTGTTAAAGAAAATGTTATTTTAAGTATAAAATGATTTGAGTTTAAATAAATTACTTATTTAATATTAATAATTACTTTAAATAAAACATGTATAAATATTTTCATATTATTTTTAAACATATTTATACCTTCCAATTAATGGAATAGGTTATAATATACATATTTCAAAATTAATTTTTTGGGTTCATTTAATCTTGGTGAATCGTGTGTAAATGCTATCAATCATAGTAATATTTTAATATAATGGGTTGTAACATTCCCCCAACCCCCGTAAAAAATTTTCTCCTCCTAATTTAAATTTATTCTCAGTAATAATTTTTTTCTCCTTTTATTTTTTTTTGTAAAAATAACTTTATAAAAAGGTTAATAAAACATCTTCTCATAAAATATGGAACGAGAAATGAAAAGGTCATCTAGAATAACAAAAAATTAGGATCCAAAATAGACTAACATTAGTTGTATGTGAAAATATTTACCTAGAGGATAATACCAACACCCATTTACTAATATAGTTTGATATAAAACATGGTCTTGAGAAATATAAAGATCAAAAATATAATAAATATATCATGGGAGAAAAGATCATCAATTCCTCAAAAATAATCATAATAGGATAGTATTTTTTCAATATCCTTTTCATATATTTATGAAATTAATTAACTATCGAGTATAAGTAAATATATAAATATACTAACATGACAAGTTTAATTTTATTCATCAATCAATATCTATTTCATCTACAATCATATCCTTTTTCAAAATAATTAGATTTAATGTTGAATTTTTCATTCCAAAATCACTAAAGACAAATTATAATGGATCAAAAAATTGAGAAAAGGATAACATACTATTCCCCCTTTCCTAAAATATAAATAAAAACTGAAATAGTTACTATCAGGTAAGATAATTCCAAATAATTATATTCTTTTATATGAAGAATAATACATTTACTTAAAAATTTACACAATGAATCTTAATGTTCAACATAGATTATAAATAAATATCCCTATATCCCAATTGACCTCAATAACATCCATATTAAATAAAGTTTACCATCAATAGTGTTATAATTCGTTTTTACATACATTCAGAAAATCTATCTACATTTTTCACAATTGGACATTCATGTTAAACCAAATTTCAAACATAAATTCCACATATAATTCAAAAAAATAAAGCATCCCAAAAATATCATTAATCACCATGTTACTCTATAATTTAATAATTTAATGAACTTCACCAATATATCATGAATCATATTTATATTAAACCTAAAAGTTAATCCTTATCATTGTTAAAAATATACCCTTATTGATGAATTAAATTTTACCAAACAGGTTGATCTAAATCCCACTATTCAGTAGATGATAAAAATTCAGATACAAACATAATGGGTTTTTTAAACCTCAATAAATTATTTTTCCAAAAACTAAATAACTATTTTAAATCACATAAATATATCCAAAACATTTTATCCAATAATATGCACACCAAAATAATTTCATCATTGATGGATCAAATTGTTTATGTAAAAAAATACATACCAAGTTAGACATCACATTAACCAATGGTTTGAATTAAGACCTTATCACTATTGGATTGTGGGATCAAGTCTTGAAGCCTTTTCAGATTTGGAAGTTGTCACCCATCCTAGGGGATTTCCTTTTTTAAAATATATATTAATATTATTCCTATAATTCTATAAAAAAATTAATGAAAAATCTCTAAAATAACAGTAATCGTCAATCCAGTTTTTAACATCTTTTGTTTTCAATGGAGATTATTTATTCAACAAAATAAAATAATCATAATCAACTAATATTACCTTATCATAAGTTATCATGTTAACCCTAAATGTTATCAATAACAATAAACATAAATATATAGAATATAAAATAATTACACCTCAAATAAATTTCTCACTAAACCATATTCTAAACAAAATGGTTCTATTCCAATAAATGTCACAGAAAATATTCGTAACCATGTTAAAAAATAATCACATAAAACGTAAAAACATCTATCTCTATCTTTAACAATATGATCGAACATATACTTATCAATTAGTAATGGAACCTAAAAATCATATACCATCCTCATATGAATCATAAAAATTCTATATTTGTAGAATTTCCTCAATGTCTGTCAAATAGTTATATCCCCAAATATAATTTTTTAAAAAATATTGTTCTCAAGGACTCTACTAAATTTCATATAATACCAACTGCAATTATACCAAATATAAAAACTATGAGCTGGTTTCTACAAGATTACATTGCCACTAGATACAAGGAATCACAACATAAAGTATAGATTATTATAGCAATCTTAGAAAAATATATACCTAAATTAATATATCATTAAAATTGAATACATAGAATTCAAAAAAAACTGAATGTAAATATATTGATCCCAAAAATCATTCAATGATTCCTTCTTCATGTCCAACTGAAATAAAAAATAAGAAATTGTGATCTCATATGTAATATAAGGGGTTTTTATAGGTATTTATATCAAGAGTAAAAAAAGAATAATAAATGTAGAATGTTAAATAACATAAAAAAATTTAATTTAAACAATAACATTAGAAAAAAATCATCAATGTATAATATCATTGTAGTAATCTCATGGATAATAATATATAAATTCTCAATGAAGGAAATGGTTAATTTTTTACATCTTGATTATAGACATCATGACATATTTACCATTAAATATATGTACCAATAATGTTCAAATTATGAATAGGCATAAACCAAAGACCTATTTAGTTTATCCAAATCATTTATCTCAAAAGAAATATTGATACATACATGGGATATTTATAATCGAGAACCACATTTCACTGTATTTCCAATGCATTCCTCATATATGGAATAATCAATTAATCTTATAAAAAATATATCTTATCCAAAAGAATATGTATTGAGAAAAAAATTTGAATTTACAATAGTTTTCCACAGTCAATTAGATAACATTCATAGTAAAATAACATATGTTGGAGGAATACATTGAAAAAACATGTTGGTTAGCCAACCATGTTTCCAAAAATTATTGATGAAGATAAGAGGTCTAATAATACATGAGGTTTAGGGAATTTTAAATAAAAATATATTCATAGATATGTACTAAGGGAAGTTCATGATTTTTGTCATGGAATTAATCAAAAAGCAAAAGAGGTGCTTATACTGCTATTAACTTTTTTGTCACTTTCAAAAAAAGTAAAAAAGGATATGTGGGAACCACAAAAGAACCACACTATAAAATCCCCCATGGAAAAAATAAAATTACAAAAATCAGAATTCAAATTTCCAATTTCAAATAATAAGACCATCACACACATAAGATCGAGCCTCGAGCCCAAAATGTTGTCTATATATACATTTCACCACCACAAACCAACTGACTATAGAAACTGATCATCCTACCATCACCATATCCAATAAACAAGAAATACCACTTCATGTGATTTGAAAGATTAAAACTATAGCCGACATAGTATATGCCACCTAGAACACAAGAATCCACTCGTACAGTACCCCCAAAATCTTCTACGGAATCAATTTCAATAGACCGACTATGATAAGAGAAAAGAAACATGAATTAAGAGATGAGATCGAAGCAAACGTGGATGTACCCTAAAAAAATAACATACTCCAAGAGGTTTATCTCATTTGAAGACACACCATTAAAACTCCGAAGAAAGTTCCCTTATTATTTTAATTTATTTTTATTTTCACAACTTTATAATCATCGAAAATATATCCAACCCTCAAAAATTGATTCATAAAAACTGTATTATCATTTTCATTGAGATGTCACTCCATCCCTGAACAGTAATGTTATCATTAAGAATGAAAACCCATAAAATCATAACCAAATCATCATGATAAAACTGGTGACTAGAAGAATACATTAGATGTTTAATCATGAATTAATCCAAAACATCACGAGTTCAAACATCATTGGATACCGAAAAACACCACAATGATAGAAAGACTACTAGGAAATAGAAATGTCACAAATTGAATCCAATAAAGAATAATCAAAACCTACGGTAAAAGAGAACCAACATTAAATAACACTACTAGAAAATTGATGATCTCTAAACCAACACATCCAAAAATCTTCCTGAGAGCCACCCCATCATGCCAAAATGGATTCTACTATAATAGATCTGGGAGAAAAAATATAGTTTGAGATGAACAAGAACCATAATAGTGATCCAAAATCATATAGAGAAAGAATCACTTGACTGGGAAAGACGAATATATAGTGGAGGAGAGAATCTATGGTAAAACAATCACTGAGATGCATGAAAAGATTATCCCTAGAGAAAATATTTGTCGAACAAAGAGATAAAACCCTCTAAAAATGTGATTCAAAAATAGAAATAAAATCATAGAAGCAAAAAAGGTGTAGATAACAAGGTGGAGGAAGAAGAAAAATCAATATATCCATGAAAAGGGAGAAAATGTATCAAATAGAGGTCACTCCATCAATATGGTGATGGGTCCCTATATGCAAGATAGGTTTTCTTTAGAGATAAATCTATGATAGAACATATCCATCCATGAAATATATGGGGATATATAATTAACAAAAAATGAACTTTTATTCCTGATGAATCATCCACTATCCTTAAACCCACTATTGGTATCCATAGTTAATAGTAATATTAGATCCATAAATTTATCACAACCTTCAATGAGACCAATAAAATATATCACCCAACCAACATTTAGGACATCTCAATTGCGTTATTATAAATTACATGACATTGTGGTGATTCACATTCATGATGAGAACCAGAAACCTTAAATTTGAGAAAAATCACAATACACTTCCAGGTGAAATCCCTTTCGTGATAGCCTTTATATAAAATACATGGAATCTTCATGCTTTAACATCATATATATCATGTCTTCATGATAGAAACACCTCCCAAAAGTAGACCAACAAACTTTCGTAAAATATAAAATTTGTAGTTTGAGCATTAAAATTGAATATAGATATAGCATCCTTCCCCCAATAAAATTTTCATAAAAATGGTCATGATCAATCAAATAATCTTAGACCACTGAGGATATACTATGAAAAAATAATAAATTTATGAGATATTATTATCACATCGAAATAATAAAATTAAAAAACTTATTCAATCTCATTGGATCATTTGGAAACCAACTCCAAGTAATTATTATCTAAAGAAAATAAAATTAAACAATTCATCTCCACATAAGGTCTCTAATGTCAAAATTATGATTTTTAATAAACTTAACCTTTATCCTTGTGAACAACTATTATATGATTTAATGGTATACATCCACAATGATATCACCATCAATCTATTTTTGGAACACAATTTCTTCTTGACCATAGACCAAAGAGTTTATCCTAACCTATAAGTCATCCATAAATTGGAATTCATTATTTACCTTTGGATCCAAATCATCAACATCATCCTTGAAATATTATGTACATGAAATTCACAAAACCTTGAATGATATATTATTAAAATAATATACTTTAATGGGTTCAAAATTACTTATTTTATATTTATTTATCTCCTCAAAGTGGTAAGATTGATTTTTACAATTTAAATGTATTCTCAGGGATCTTGTGATTGTAGTTCTTTCCAAATTAGAGTATTCAAAATTATTTTGGGTATTTTTCGAGTGTGGAGTGATAAATTTATCCAATAAATTGTTATATTTATTTCTTTCTTTTATTAGTATTAAGAAATACCTCCTCAACCTATTAGTCCTTATGAGTAAGTTAATCATTGGAATCATCAACAGTTTTACAAAATTATCTTTTTAAATAATTGACTTCACCAGTATCCTAATCAAAAAATTTAGGTTCTTCAATAACAACATCGATAGAATTATAAACCTCATTAGAATGAAGAGTACAGAAGGGGTCTATAAAATAACACAATTACCCATACAAACCCACAATTCCTTTAATCTAATCAAAGGCTTATTGATAATGAAATTGGAACTTTTGTTATTAGAGACACATGAAATAGAAGAATGACCAAATTTCACTAATGAGAATTAGTATTCTAATATATGTTTACAATGAAAATCTATTTAAAATAAAAAATCACTATTATGAATCACGGGGAATTTTGGATGTATTTTTTAAAAATCACCGTCAAACCATATTTTATCCACCGATAGTCTTGAATGATTTTTAGTTTCTAGATCAAATTTAATCGTTCAACCTATGACACTTGAAATATAATTGATTTTAATGTTTTTAAAGAGATTATTCAAAATACCCTATAAATCAATCAAATCAGGGTGAGATTTGGTTCATCACCATGTGAAAAGTTTGATAATCATGTTATCACTCCCATGGGAAAATTTGAGAATAAACAAGTACCCATAAACTATATTATATAGAAATTATAATATGGTTAATATTGGTTAAGCCCATAATGGGAATTGAGGGGGCCCAAATACAAATCCATGAATCAAATATTTCCAAAAGAGAATCTTAGAACCATCAATGAGGGGTGATTATTTTGAGACAATCTAATTATTGAGAAGCAGAAATCTGAAGAGAGGCTCTCAGCATCCTTATAAAAAAACTAGATGTTTTTCCAACCACTCTGATTATATATTTTTTTGGATAATCAATTATTTCCCCCACCATGACATATGATAAATAAATATTCTAATAATCTGTAGTAGTGTATCTGTGATCTCTATTTTGTGTATCTTATGGATTCATATTCACATCATCAAAATCTATATGAAACAATCAAAACACTATATGTATAAATGATATAGGGTATATGATATTAGATTATCCATGATAAAATGAATTTGAATATTTAATAGAAATTCAATATCAAATGAAATAGTATCACAATAATGTGAAATTTTTATGATAATGTTAGTGATCATAAAATTAATCATGATATGATAGGTGATCATCAGATAAGTTGATTTTACAATACAATCATGTCATTAAATGAATATAAGTAAATGAACATGAAAATATTCAAATAATTTTTTAATAAAATAGTTTTAATTTTAAAATAATTGAAAATTTTTAGATGAATCCAAAGATTGTAATATGGTAATTGTGCTAGGAATGTTTATTAATATTATAGTTGACAACAAGAAAATATTCCATTTGACTCCTTGAAATTAATGATAAAAAGAACCCTTCGAGGAAAAAAAATATTGATTACTTTTAAACAATGAATAATGTAGAGGATAATTTAAAATTTACTTAAAAAATTATTTGAGTAATAAAATTTATTTTTTAAAACTATTTTGAAAATTGAGGACATGGAATAAAAACATACTAAAACAAAGAGGGAAATAATATTGGTTTTTATTTTAAAATTTTCTTTTCATGATTCAAGTACCAAATAAAATAATAATTGGAATAAAATAGGTAAATATAAAAATATATTCAAAATATTAAAATATATTTATTATAATAAAGAAGTATTATAATATTTATTTAAACAACATAATAGTTATTTAAAAAAATAACATTAACATATAAATTCTCACTACTTCGGTTGCATAAAAAATGTAACACCTCGAAATAATAAACATGAATTAAATATTTTATCACTATGAATAAATATATATTCATGTAAAATAAAAATATGGGTTATTATATAGACTGCATAAAAATAAATAGGTTCACGGTACAAAATATGTTTCAATTGAGTGGAATTTGGGAAAAAATACCTTTCAAAGATCAAATCATTAAAATGAGAAATAATTGATGAAGTGAATATGTATAAGAAATATATATCAAAAAAATATTTTTAAATAAAATATAATAATATAAAATTTACTTTTACATATACTCTTGATATAGCATTGTCAATTAATTAAAAGTAAAACTAAATTAAAGGAAATTTATTTTAGAAACCCCTTTCTTTTAGTTGAGATATGTTAGAATAAGATATTGATCCGTAGGAGACGAAAATATCATGTACGGTTCTAAGGAATGGAATGAACCCTATTCCGACCGGGGAGAACAAGCCATTCAACAGGGAGATTCTGAAATTTCGGAGGCTTGGTTCAATCAAGCTGCTGAGTATTGGAAACAAGCTCTAGATTTCAATTACCTCATATGTTATTTTAACCCTTAGTATTATAAATTTATATTTATTATAATTATCAAAAAATATATATATGTATATATAATATCATATATCACCCATTTATACCATTTTGTCACCCATTTTTAATAATATTTTATATTGTCATTATTTTAGTTGCTAGCTTCATTATTTTTCATGAGAATTTTGGTTTGTCATCTCTAATAATTTTACAATGAATATAGTTCCATAACCTCTATAATTTTAATCAAGATAAAAATATCATAAATATTTATTATATTATTATTTATATTCATCCAATAATTATGGAGATATAAAAATTAATTACATGGTTCAGGGATAAGGAAGAATGTACGCTCGCAAGAGCGTTGTTTTCACATTTCGATGGATGGAAAAAACAAGTTAGATAATAAATCACCATTTTTAATTAATTATTATATAATATATATCTTATATATTCATTAAATAAATTCTAATTATCATATATGTAAATTGGAAATGGGAAAAGAGTCACATCGCATTGTGGAGGTGGTTGTCCACACGTACACACGAGCGATGTTATCGTTTTTGAAATGATTGGAAGGCTAGAATTAAGATATGAAAGTATAATTATAGGGTAATAATTAATCCATAAATATCTGATATATTCATTAGTCATATTTTTATGACCATATGAGTAAATTTCTTATAAATAACAAATTACATCACACTATAGAGACTGTAAACTGTACATTCACACTAATAAAGTTTTTGATTTTCATAGGATGGATAAGGGATGGAAAATGGTATTACCATAATATCAATATAATTTAATTATAATGGTGATACTATATTTTTTATTTTATTATGGTTAAAATAATTTAATAGGATGTAGAAGAAGACATAAACTTGAATAACTTGGAAAAGATGACAACTACTTATTTAGTTGACATCCTATAGAACTCCTATTAAGATAGCTATGATTAGTACTTTTGAAAGGAAATAACATATAGAACATGAATATGGATGATTATGAGGTAATTAGGATGTTTTTTTTGTATTTATATGGCTTAAAGGTTTAAAAATAAAATAGATAAGGGGTGTAATTTTATAACTTGGTGTGGGAGATGAATTTCTAAAATTTCGTAATTTATTAAATTAATATAAATTATTATCCGTATCAATAAGTTGAAAATTCGTATAATTCAAGGATAATACATGTTTTACTCTAAATCAACTCATTTAATATACTTAGTAATTTTTGTTTATTTCTTTTCCTTATCATATTTTTTAAACCCCATAATAAACCTTTTAAAAATAGCTAAATAAACATTAAATGTTTCTACCATTTAAGGGTAATTAATGTTACCCGAAATGGAAAAAAAATCTCATTAATGGAAAAATTATTATGTTTTAAACCCTCAATTGTGAATTTATCTAGTGATAAATAATTGTTATAAATTTTAAATAATTTCTTAATATTTTATTTAATATTAAAGGTCATTAATTTCATTTTTCATACTATTTATTAAATGTGTCTTCAAATACAACAATAAAATTTCATAATTCTGATATAATCCAATAAAAAATCCTTAAAATATAATATGTATTTATAAAAATATTGTAACTTCATAATTCAATTAATTTTGAACAATTTTAATATATTTAAAATAGTTAATTCTTTTCTATTAATTCAAAAATTACTCGATCAACGTTATGTTAGATGTTAAGATAATTAAACAATAACTAGAAAATACAAATAAATTACCATGATAAAAAATATAATTTATATTTAAAATAAACATTTACAACCAAACATATCATATATTTATCCATGAAAAAAATATTACATATATTTAAAATAATAAATTTTAATTTGTAGCTTCTCTTTTACATAAATATTACAATAGGAAAAATCAAATAAATATCTTATAGTGCTTCCATATTTTTTTTAATATTGATGTAAATTACGTAAATAAACTAATTGTATATGATAATGTCAATTAAAATGGTTATGTGTGGTAATAATATTATTATATTTAACCTTATTTACATAATTTACCATTACCATGGTGACAATTATTTATTGTGTTTATTATTCATAATGAATTAAAAGAAAAGGAACTTATTTATAAAATTGATAAATATAGATAAAAAATATGATATCTAATTTTAATCAATCATTTTTTATAAGTGGATAAAATTAATTTAAGATTAAAACACAAAATCGGATGAAAAACATTTTTTTAGATAAATGCCTTTCAATTTTAAAAATTATTTTATGCTAAATTATAAAATATTATAGATTAAAATGAAAAAATTGTATTATTAATAATATAATATTACCAATTAAAATTTCAATTAATTTTAAAACAATATTTTTCTTGGTAATTTTTAAAATAAAAATACTATTTTCAATGAAAATTAGTATTATTCACCATTCACTCTAAAGTCAATTGTTTATATTAATTAAACAAATTCACCCTATGTGAATTTTCTTAGGCTGATTTTAAGAATTATGTTTATTTTTAAAATAAAATTTATAAATGTTTCATAAATTAATTATAACAACCACAATGAAAATAAAAAATAGAACCATTTTTGGGGGGAAATGTGTTTTTGATATATAAAATGATTTTACTGAAAACATATTTTTTAATTATTATTATTAAATATGTTATTTTCAACATATATATATTTATATTCACACTGGGGTTAAAAATTTTCTTACATTCTAATTTAGGTTCTAGGTTATAATGGCCATATTTAAATATAATATTTTGTAATTTATTTATTATTAGTGTTGCCTATTTTATATGCTATCGAATATTGTGTTGTTATAACATATCAAGGAGTATTAGTAAAATGTTTCATAATCTTTAAAAAATTCATGGAATAATTTAACAATCCTTCGAGTAGGGAATACATTATATAGTTTACTAAGTAGTCATAATTCTTAGAATCTCTCTTATAATCTTTTTTGTTAGGGTTATAATGTAATATGAATTTTCACATTTAATATCATTATTATCATGACTATATTTTCATTATAGATACATATAAATATAAATATTCAATTTTTTATGTTTTAGTTGATCAGAAATCTATTTTTCAAAATAGCTATGGCTGACACAAGTGATAAATTCAACACCATCGTTCATTGGGTGGTTTAAAATCATCAATGGCGAATGATGTTTTTATAAGTGTTTAAAAAAGGAAAAAACATTAAATATTTTTTAATTATATAAACAAATTTATAGAAATAAAATAATAATTTGAGGTTACTTTTAATGATCACTTATTATATAGAAGGGGTAAAATGATAATTTAAATGAGAAAATATGGGTGTAATAACTCAGAACTTCTTTTTAGGTATAAATCTTGTTTTCTAGTTGTTTTTGAGAAAAACAGGAAATTCTGAAAATTTCAGGAGTACACGTCGTGTAATTATAAGTACACACTGTGTACTAGATTTCCACGAGTATTCGTGTACTGTTCGTGTAACGACTAAACACATGGCTATGTGGGGTGACCTAGAGAATTCCTAAAGCAGAGCTCAATAAAGGAATGTACACACTGTGTTCTTTAAAAGAACCTGTCATTTACATTCTTTTATTTCATTAAATGGACAAGGGTCATGCTTAATCACCAGAACACGCTTCTTTTTAGGTAGGACTCATCTAGAAGCGCATGTGGCCGATGATTCTTCTCCGAGCCCCTGAATCTCTATTTGTTCTCCAAATATAACTCTGTCGGTTGACTTGGAATCGCATTGGTGAGTTCTTCCTTCTTTTAGAACCTCATCTATCTTTCTTCTCTTTCACAAGTTATCTTCTGTTAAATATTTTTTACCACTTTTGTAGATCTACAATGTTCTAGGTTGAATCAAAGGCTTATATTCAACTATATCGATCGTACACCATCAAGGGAGGATGTTTGGGCCTTTCGTATTTATTATTTGAGTTATATGTGCTAAAGTGCCCAATACCCTTGTTCGAGGTATTGTGTTTTTATGTTTTCTAGACATATTATTTCTTGATATGCCTTGTGTCCATGAGTATGGTATTTATGATTGTAAATAGGGTTATTTACTTTTCTATAGATGTGTTGCCCATGTTTTCTTTATATTGACCGTTTGGTCTAGCATTTCCTATTATGCTACTTTATTTTCCAGGTCTAGTATTATTAGGATGGAATGAATATATCGAACATGTTGTGATATACTTTAGATTGTTTAGCTAAGTTGTTCTCGGGGCATACATTGTCTACTATATACTATTTGTGCACGATTGTTTACAGAGGGTTGTGGGAACCTGGAGAAGTAGACCATAGCGAGAATAGATGCTGAGTGATTCTCCAGAGTGTCAGTTTACATTTTCATTGTTTGAACATATAGTGGATAGACATTGTGCTTTCTCAGAGTGTATGTACTTTCATAGTTATGAGACCACATGGATAATTGGATGTTGAGTGCTTCCCCAGAGTGTATAGTTATTGATACGAGACCCTATGGGGAATTGAAAATGAGTTCTTCTTCAGAGTGTCTTTACTAATGTTAAACCATTGGGGTTAGACTGTGAGTACTTCCTAGAGGGTTTCTTGTTTTTGATTATTTTAACTGTAGGTATTAGGCTATGAGTACTTCACAGAGGGTTACATATGATTAGTTGTTGTTTGTCAAATAAATGAAAATGGGTGTAATGGAACTATAAAATTGTTTACATTTGAGTACTTACTTTTTTAATGTTTCTTTTGCTTTATTACCTACCATATATATTCAGTAACTATTAGGCACAAATGTTTGGGTGGTTGCCTACTGAAATTCTTCTAACTCCCTCTTTGTTTCATCATTTTGGGACCAAATAGATTATATTATTGCTGTTTTAGATAAGAGAAAACAACCTTCTACTTCAGGTACCAGATTGTTGTGCACCTGGGGAGCATGGGACCTAGATGAGACAAGCGATGCATTTGTGTATCTTTGTTTTAATTGTAATTTGGTTTAGTACTTCATTCCAGCATTGTAACTTGTTTGGATGCTTTCCCATACACATGTATCATGCATCATTTATATATATGTGCTCTGGTTTTTTATGACTTATGATGTTTACTTATTGCATGTTGTTACGGCTTCTGATACAGTTATTTTTTTACTTTATACTACGTTACTATTATAATGAGGTCATAGTTTCCCCACTATCACAACCAAGTCTCTCGCTGCTAGTCTGCAGCCTTTGGCATTTGGGGAAATGCGCTTGAGGCCATGTGACCAACCCGTTTTTGGGAAACCCTAAGTGGCTCCCAGAACTAAGATGTTAGAAAGTGGTATCAAAGGAATTCAATTATTCTTGACTAACTATTTGGAGACTATAGCCAGGGATAGGATGGAATAGGTAATTGATAATAAGATTTTCCTGGGATTAGCTAACCCGTGTACATGGAAAAGTCAATTTACCTCGTATATTGAAATTTAATGGTTTTTCAACTATTATAGTATATTTGACTTCATTGTTAGGTGATTCCAATGTTTTGTGATTTTATCATTGATATTATTGAGGTTTTATTTCTATGGAAACCCGGTGAGATGAGGGTATTCTCTCTCATGCATCATATAATAACTTACTACAAATCACATGCGATGAATTTTTGTCATTCTATTTAGGGTGCATTAGCGATTGTATGTTGTTGTGATAGATAGTGTTCTAGATATTCATGTTGTTGTGATATTTTCCTTGATAAAATACATGTTTTTTGATAGGTAATTAAATTTTGTATGGTTTCATTTGAATAAACACCAAACTTTTCATGAGGTGTTATGAGCCCTCATGGACCATAATTTGGTGGATAATTGATTTTTTATGCATATATATGACATGTATAAGATTACATGATTTGATTTGCGGGGAGTATGGCCCATCCCAGACCGGATTTTGGAATGTTAATGTTCATTTCAGTGTTTTTATAGGTTCTGGTGTAGTTTCAAAGGCCTACTGTCTAGAAAACCCCAGAATACATGGCATGTAATTACAAATTCATGCCCTATATCCTTTTATTGGGGAACTGATTTTCTTAAATACATTCCATGTATAGTATGTACACGTCGTGTACTCTTTAACCATCTCAATGGCTATGTGGGTAGAGGCATGGGGTTTAGAAATCATTGGGGGGACACACTGTGTACCGGATGTACACGTCGTGTTGTGTAGACCATGTGTCCATCATGTGACTAATGGAACTGATGGATAAAACATAGGTTATACACATTGTTTCAAGAATGAACACATCATGTAGTATAACCCTTATATTTATCCGTGTAATGAAAAACACAGGTCGGTGGAAATCCTTCTAGTAGACACCGTGTCTGTAATAAAAACGTCATATAGAGTCAACCGTGTGTCCAACCTTGTGACTAACAACACGGGTAGAAGAAACATAAGCGGTACATGTCATTTCTCGCACAAACATGTTGTGTAGTCCTTTATTAGGAGAACCATGTGGGTCAGTCTTGTAGAAGAACTTGGGTAGGGGAAACAAAACATGTACCCACCAAGTCTTGGGAGAACATGTCATCTGTATTGTCTGTAACATGACATGTTTGGGTAGAAGTACACGACCATGTGAAGGCTTAAAGGGAAATTCCATATAGTTTTTATACATTCTGTGTATCCATGTTTTGATGAACTTGAATGTCTTGAATCTCCTATTGATTCTTGCACTTCTATGTTTCAGTCCATGATAATCTTGATCTAAGGTGTTAGCTTGACCTTACAGAGTCAGGCCACCAAGAGGTCCTCTAGTTACGCACTAGTTACAGGGAAATGATCATATATAAGACATGGTAGATCAGGAACTGCCCAAAGATCCTCTAGTCATGCCCATATTGGCACCAGCCGTTATTTCAAATACAGGTGCGGATCCATAGTTTTGAGATGGCTTTATGAGGTTCATGTAGACATTACAAGGAGTACCACCTCCTGCCCCGTCGATGGATGAATTTATGTGGGTTTTCCAGAAGCATCATCCTCCAACCTTCACAGTGGACAGAGGACCTCAAGAAGAGGAGTCATGGTTCGAATCCATTCTATCTATCTTTGATCTTCTAGAGACGCCGTCAGAAGGGAGGGTCAACCTCACTAAGTATATTCTCTAAGACTCCTCCATGAGATGGTGGGAGGTGATCTCCCAGGAGGGATGCTAGTAGGTTATGGCGTGGGATGATTTCTTTTTTGCCTTCTACGAATAATTCTACCCGGAGTCATTATGGGCCGATGAAGCCTGAGATTTCATGAGTCTGGAGAAGGTTACACTTTCAGTTATGGAGTATTCTTCTCACTACACAGAGTTTTAGTGATTCATGCCTATTCGAGGAGGTAATAATTTATTTCTAGAAAGGATGTTCGAGGATGGTCTTAGGCCTGACATCCGACATCAAGTGAACATCTTCAGTCTGACTTGAATCACTTCTGTAGTCAACCAATATCTGATCACAAAAGAAAATATAAGGGATTTTGGAGCTGTGAGCCAGGGAATCTCAACATCCAGAGTTTTTAAACCTCATACTGACAGTAGGAAGTTCCTATGAGAGTCTACATGTAGAGATATGAGGATATGGGGAACTAAATCTGATAGTCACGTGGTGTGAAACTAGTGTGGTAAGAGTGGGAATACGATGTCACTTAGCCTGAGAGACCTAGTGGAGTGCCGAAATTGTGGAAAGATCGGTCATATGCAGTGGTTCTATCAGTTTTTCTCACTAGAAGCTGGTGATCATAGTTCTTCTATGACTCCTCATTCAGGAGAAGAACAATCTGTTTCACATCAGTCTTTGAACTATAGTTCTTCTAGTTGTTTAAGCTGAGGTGGATGTCATGTCCTTGGTAGGCAATCGACAGGCATTCAGCAGCAACTAGGTGGATCAGCTCAGGGTGGTTAGGAAGGTTCATAGGGTTGTAGTACATGTCATACATTCAATGTGGAGAAGACCAAGAATTAGTAGGATCCATGACCCTCTACAGTTTGTGGTACGATCCTAGTTGCCTCCGTTTTAGCTTATAAACTTTTTGATACAAGGTCCTACCATAGTTCTATATTTGATGCTGTTGTGGAGGGCCTTGGGCTCTGTATCTTTTCTTTTTCTGATGTCTGGATGCTGGACACTCCGGTGGGAACAAGAATTTCAAGTGTACGATAATGCAATGAGTTCTCTCTTGAGGTTGGTGCGTTTCAATTCTTTTGGGACCTTTAGGTCTGAGAGATGACAGTCTATGATGTCATCCTTGGAATGGATTGGTGAGTTCTCTTCCAGGTTATTGTTAATAATTGTCACTGCAGGATGAGTTTTATGTCACTAGAAGGAGGTATGTTACTAAAAAAGGGTGAGTGGGATGTCCAGGTATGAAAAGCCGGACCCGAGCATCATGGATTGGGAGGAGTTACAACACAAATTTCTAGTCTATATCTGGACGACCAAGGGACTTCATAGATGGAGATTCCCCTAGTGGTGGATCATTTCAGATATGTCTTTATAGAGGACTTTTCAGGTATTCCTCTAGAGGGTGAGGCATACTTCTCTATTGAGCTCATGCAAAGAGTGACACCAGTGTCCATTCCTCTTAATAGGACAGTTACACAAGAGTTACAAGAGCTCATGAAGTTGTTGGAGGAGTTTCAGGGAAAGGTTTTCATCCTACCAAATACTTCTCTTTCGGGTTCTCCTACCCTGTTTCAAAGAAGGTGGATGGTACCCTCATAAATTGTGTGATTTATCCGAAGTTGAACAGTTGATAGTCAAAAACCTATATACCTGACCAAGGATTGTTGATCTCTTTGATTATCTTCGGTGTTCCTGGGTGTTCTTGAAGATTGACTTGAGATCCGGTTATCATCAGTTGCATGTTAGACCATATGATATACGTCTAAGATCATTTTGGAGCAGGTATAGTCTATAAGAATATGTGGTAATACCATTCATTCTCGCGAATGCACCTGCAGTTTTCATGCACTGAGGAACCGATTGTTCCATCCATAATTGGATTTTTTCTGTGGTAGTCTTTGTGGATGATATCTTTGTGAACTCTCACACTCGGCATGACCATGCTACCCATCTTGATATAGTTCTGAGTACACTGAGACGGAATCAATTATATGATAATCTCTCAAAATTCCACTTTTGGATGGACCAAATTCACTTCTTAGGTTATGTTATCTCAAAGACAAGAGTGTTAATAGACCCAAAGAAAGTGAGAGTATTAGTTTCGTGGGAGTAGACGAATAACATATTTAAAGTACTCTGTTTTCTAGGGCTAGTTGGATACTACAGACATTTCATTCAAGATTTTTCACGCTTATCAGCGCCATTGAGGGGCCTGACTAAGAAGTGTGAAAAGTACTTGTGGTCATATTCTTGTGAGTTATCCATTCAAGAGATGAAAGGATGGTTGACTTTAGTGTCGATACAAGTATTTCTAGACTTGGGAAAGAGTTATACAGTTTACTGTGATGCACTAGTTATCGAGATGAGAGAAGTGCTTATGCAGGGGGAATGAGTTATTGCATACATGGCTCGGTAGTTGAGACCACATTAGAAGAATTACCCAATGCATGATCTCGAGTTGGTTTTATTTGGACATGCCTTATGCTGTTCGAGACATTCTCTACTAGGAGTGAATTTTTTAGTTTTCACAAACCAAAAAAGACTCATGTATTCTTCACTTCGTGAAATCTGAATTTGAGGCAACGACGGTGGGTTCAGTACCTTATGTCCTTTGAAATTGATCTTGCCTACACACCTATAAAAGGAATCAAAGTAGCAGATTCATTTAGTATGATGACTCAGATACAGGCAGTTTCAGAGGCCAGTAATGATTTCAAGCTTATGGCTCTATTATCTGAGATGCATTTGGAGGTGCATGAAAGATAGGGGAATATGTTCCTTTATTTTGTAGTTGTTGTCTCTAATATACTTGATCGATTGCGAATGATGTAGAAATCATATTCTGAAGGCACTGTCCTATGGGATATTTTGTCCAGGGAGGACCCTATTCCTTGTTAGACCATATGTAAGGATGATATCTTTCATTTTCATGGACCCCATTGTGTGTCCACAGACATAAGCGAAGAGCTAAAATGAAATTTCCATTCTTCAATTTGGGAAATTCAACCTAGAGTCACCAAGATGTACCGTGATATGAACTGCCAATATTAATGGCCAGGTATGAAGAGAGATGTTTCTGGGTTTTTCAAGAGGTGTTCCACCTGTCAGTTGGTGAAGGAGGAGCATTTGCTACTAGAATGGATTTTGTAGTAGTTACCAATTCTTGAGTGGAAGTGTAACGATGTCAGGATAGACATTGTCATAGGTTTATAGAGGTATCTATGAGGGAATGATCCAATATGAGTTGTCATTGATAAACTCACGAAGGTTGAGCACTTCCTATCGATCAATGATACATTCAGTGTAAATGAGCTGGGAAGGTTCTAAATCTGGAAGATTGTATGTATACATGGGGTTCCAAACCCCATTTTTTCAGACAGATATGCTCGTTTTACTTCTCGAGGTTTTAAGGTATTACAATGGGCATTGGGTATATAGGTACTTCTGAGTACATCTTACCATACCCAGACAGATGGCCAGTTTGAGCGTACGTTTCAGGTGACGGTGGTCACGATGAGAGAATGCATCCTAGATTTTGGAAGTTCTTGTGAGAATCACATACCTCTTGGAGAGTTTTCCTAAAATAATCATTTCCATGCAACGATTTAGATGGCACATTATGAGGCTTTTCTTGGTAGGCCATGCCGATCACCCATTTGTTGGCTTGAATCATGAGTGGCAGTGATTCTGGGAACCTGTATTGTCAAGGAGACCACAGAGCAGGTGGAGTTGATTAGGAAGAGGATAGCTACTACACAGTCGTGACAAAAGTCTTATGTTGATCGATAGAGATGAGCTCTGGAGTTTGATGTTGGAGATTAGGTTTTTGTCATGTCACAACTAGTTTGGGATAGAAGAGGATTAGGAGATAGGGAGTGCTTTCACATAGATATGTTAGAACATTTGAGGTTTTGGAGAAAGTTGGGTAGGTTTCCTATTAGTTTCAGTAACCTCAGAGGTATAGGAATATTAATGATGTCTTTCATATTTACCGGTTGGGGAATTACTTCACAGGTCTGTCTCTTGTCCTTCAACCTGAGCAGGTTGAGATATAGGTGGATGCATTGATTGAGGAGAATCCTAACCAGATTTTTGATCACAGTGCGAAGGTTCTCGGTGGCCAGTATGTTCGTATGATACAGGTGCTATGGCAGTACAGGTGAGTAAAGGATGAGACATGGGAGAGGGAAACCGTTGTATAATCGTAGTGGACGGAGCTGTTCGAGGATTCATCTACTACGTGACCTTGCTAGGGAAATTCAGGGACAAATTTCATTAAGGGGGGAACATTGTAAGAACCCAGATCTTTTTTTCTAGTATGAATACTATTTTCTGGTAGTTTTTGAGAAAAATAGGAAATTTGGTAAATTTTAGGAGTACATACAATGTAGTTATATATATATGTCATTTACTCGGTTTTTGCAAGAAGTCGTGTATTGGCCATGTAATGACCGAACACATGGTTTTGTGGTGTGACTTAGAGGCCACCTAAAGTGGAGCTCAATAAAGTAAAGTACAGATCATATACATTTAAAGAACTTTTCCTGTACTTTTTTATTTCATTAAACCGAAAGAGGGTGCATCTAATCGACAGAGCACCCTTTTTCTTAGTCAAACTCATCTAGGAGTGTTCATGGATAATGATTCTTTTCTAATCCCCTAATACATCGTCTTTTCTCCGAATCAAACTCTTTCGGTTGCGTTGGAATCACATCGGTGAGTTCTTCCTTCTTCTAGAAGATCTTTACTTTTTTTCTCCTCTTTCATGACTTATCTTCCGTTGATCATTATTAGTGTTTTTGTTTATCTATGATGTTCTATGTCGAATCAAAGTAAAGATTTCACTAAATCGATCGTACAATGTCTAGGTAGGTTGTATGTTCCTTTCTGTAGTTAGTCTTTGAGTTATATGTGAAACATTTTCCAATACCCTTGTTCAGTGTATTGTGTGTTTATGGTTTTTTCCCATGTTATGACCGGCTATGAATTGTATTATTGATTATAGGATTTATGATAGTAAATATGAATATTTACCATGTTATTGATTTTTTTCCCATGTTTTCATGATATTGTATGTTAGTTGCAGCTTTTCTTTTAAGGCTGCTTTGTTTTCCGTGCCTAGTATTGTTAGGATGGAGAGAATTTATCAGACCTATTGTGATATGTTGTAGAATGTTTATACACATAGTTCATAAGGTTTAATTTGAATTCCATATACCATTTGTGCACGATTGTTTACACAAGGCTGTGGGAACCTGCTGTAGTAGACCATATGGAGAATAGACATTGAGGGATTCTCAAGAGTGTCTATTTACTTTTACATTGCGAGACCATAGGAGGGATGGACTTTGTGATCCATAAGAGTGTATGTAGTTTCCTTGTTATGAGACCATAAGGGGAATTGTATGTTTAGTGCTTCCCCATAGTGTTTATAGTTTCTAATACGAGACCCCATGTAGAATTGACATTAAGTGCTTCCTCGGACATTCTTTACTAAAGATGAACCAGAGGGGTTAGAATTTGAGTACTTTATAGAGGGTTTCTTGTGTTTGATTGGTTGAACTAGAGGGTTTAGTCTCTGAGTACTTCCCATGGGGTTACTAATGATTAGTGGTTGTTTAACTAATAAATGAAAATGGATTTTATTAAATAGTTGTATTTTTTAATTTTGAGTACTTCCTTGTTTACATCTTTTTTTTTCTTATTGTATACCATATATATTCTGTAACTATTAGGCACATGCCATTGGGTGGTTTCCTACTAGAATTTGTCTAATACCCTATTTGGTTCATGGTTTTGGGCCCAAAAAGATTATATTGCTGAAGGTGTAGGTAAGGGAAAGCTCCCTTCAACTTCAGATACATAATTGTTGTGGTGCTAGTGGAATGGGACCAAGCATAGGCTTGCGATTCTATAGGGTGTATTTGTTTTCATAAAACATTTCTTTAGTATTGTATTCTAGAATTGTGACTTGTTTGGCTTCATTCCTAGACATATGTATCATGTATCATTTATATATGTGTGATCCAGTTATTTATTACTTCCATTGATTACTTATTGCATGTTATTACTACTTCCACTATTGTTATCCGTTTATTTTCCAATGTGTTACTCTAAAAATGATTGAATAGTTTCCTTAATATCACACCCAAGTACCTCACTGATATTCAGAAGACTCTATCATTTGGGGAAATGTTCTTGGGTCCATGTGACCAATCTGATATGGGGCACCTCTAGGCGGCTCCCAGAACCTGGATGTTACAATGGGATTTAAAACCCCTAATCATCTCTATGAATAACATATTTATATTATGTCTAACACAATTTAAGGAGGGATGGTTGGAAACACTGTTCTCATAATATCATTTATATGAGGGTTTAGAGAAATATTTCTACATATATTTGGGTGAATAATCTGTTTTGGTTGTAAGGAGAATGGTGTGGATGAGGGTTGTTCATATAGAGAGGGGAGTGGTATATTTGAATAAAATATTCATTATTTTATTATTTAGAGTCAATGTTATGGATAGTGTTGATTAATGTGAATTTTTCAATTGAATGAATAAAAAATATATGTTTATTTAACATTTTAGCTCATGAAAAACTGAATGCAACATTGACTATATTGTTTATAAAGTAAGAGATCAAATATTAATTTTTATTCAAATAAAATATAAGTTAATAAATAATAATTTGTTTATATATTTGGGAATTAATTATAAAATTTTAATATTATTAATTTTAATAATTATATATACTTTAATATGTGAAAAATATATTTCAAATTTTTGATTCGTGTTTATATTATGATGATGGAATATGCCTTATGGTATATAAAAAATCATACTTTTTATTATTATTTTATAATGATATTTTCTTCATAAAAATTTCACTATAAGATAATTTCAATATGTAGATTCCAAAAATGAATTCAATTTTAAAATATTAAAAATCAAAATTTTATAAATATATCATTCAAATAAAAAAATGTTATACATGGAAAAAATTATCTTCAATAATGATATTATATTTTTCTATGAGTGATTTTATTTCTATTTTTATAATTTATTTGTTATTATTTTTATTTATGTTTAGTTATAATATATCTATTAACAAAAATAAATTTCAAAATTAGAAAATTTTATTTTTTTAATTTTAACATAAAAATGAATATTTTATTAAACGATAAAACACAAATTAATAAAAAAGTATATTTAATTATATTTTAAGTTATGTAATTTGAGAAATTATTTTATAGGAATTTGATATTTTTAATAATTAATTTTATTAATTATAATTATTAATTTTTATGAATTTACTACATTCAATGGTTAATCTGTTATTTTAATGGGTTGTTATTATTTTAAAGGTCATTTTATAATCATAAAGTCATATAGTTATTATACTTACTATTAATACATAATATTTACATTATTAACCTTTCACTATTTTTTTATTAAAGTTATTTATATTTTTTTAATAAATGAAAATCTATTTTTCAATTACATTTCTTTCTATATGTAGTGTATATTAAATTTTTTATATTTCTATGAAATTATGGCACATAAAAATATCAAATTCTAGGTATGTTTTCTATTGGAGTTTATTTTCTCATGAAATTATTTTTATTGTTATAGATAATTTATATATTCTATATGTAATTTTTTATATTGATGAATTATAATTATGTTTTTTTTCTATTATCTTATTGTTCTCGAATAGATATGGTTTCAACATAGACCTTTGTTAGTTCTTTTGAGACTCACACATATTTCCAAGTTTATTAAGGGAGGTTCCCTTCTAATCACCAGATGTAGAGATGGTTTCCAAATTTTTACATGAGACGAAAGAGGTTGAGCCATCCCTTAAGATTTCTTATTTCTTAGATTGAGACTCTCTTACAGATTCATGTCACGATCACTAAATCCATCTCACTAATAATACAGTATTGCCTTTAGTGATGTTGGTTAACTGAAAACATGTATTTTAAAGGCCACCATACATGGGAATTATAATATCTCTCATTTGGAAAATAATATAATTTATACATATTTTCAAACTATAGATTATGAAAATGTAGAATTTATCCCCATATAGGGAGGAATTGGTCAACTATGAAAGGATTCAAGAGGTGTCTTGGAGTAGGGATCAGGCCCCATAAATGGGTTTCTTTTTTTTATCATAAATAAGGAAATCAGAAACCAATTAGTTTGGTTTCAGTTAATGAGCCACATAATATATTCTTAGGGCATTGGGTGAGAAAAAATTGGTTCCTTTTAAAATAATGTATCAAATACTAATGGTGTTCCCTTTATGGACATGTATCCAAAAAAAATTCATCAAGGTATTTTATAGATATATTGAGTGAGCTAATAAGTGTATGGTTGATATAAATATTATATTGGGGTATTTATACTGAAACTTCGTTCTCATGGTTATTCTAGAATATGATCTAGATGATGTTTTCCTAGGAAATCATTAGTAGGATTTAGATTTAAGGAATTTAATGAATCCAATATGAGGATCTCAAATCATGGTTCTATAGGAAACCAAGATGTGTATCTCAACTCATTAATTTTAATTAAACAATGAGCTAGGTCTTAACAAAAAGAATTTTAAGTACCAAATAGGAGGATTCTGAATCAAGAAAGAATAGAAAACATATAGGAGGATCTCAAAAAATGTAGTTTAAGGAATCATGGACGAGTATATTGAATTAAGGAGTTTATAGAATCTAAGATGAAGATTACTACTCATGATATATATGTAACTAAGAAGATGATCACAACATATGGAATTTTGAGAAACCAAGAGGAGTATCTCCTTGCCAATTGTTATTTTGGGGCTAATGCGTGAGCTTCCAAGATGATAAATATTTTATGAAAACCACAACCATTCAATAATTATTATTTTTAATGGTCATTTTTAATATTTTTAAATTTTTAAATAGAAATACCCATTTCCACAAAATATTCTTCTAATGGGAATGGATGGTTTTCATAAAATGTGGTAATATAAAACTATAAAAGATTTCATTTTTCCATGTGATTCATATGTGGTCATATATTATATTAAATAAGACCATTTGAAAGAGAATTAAAATTAATTAATAAATTCATGATTTCACATAAGATTAGATTTCTATGTTAATGAAGCTACATGAATTGATACTAAAATTAAAAGATTTACATTCAAAAAACTCCACGAAGAAACTATATGAGAGAGTTCTGACCAAATTATAATTACACTTGTAGTAATATATGACAAAGCTATATGGGAAGATAATAACTATATTATTTATATATGAACCCCCCCCCCCCACAAATAAGTTACACTGAAATCCATCGTAGTGGACCTTATAAGTGAGGCACTATAAATATTTTATATGGGCATGAATAACCATAAATAACTTCTGAAGGATCCTTCCCCCTATATAATGTTTAAAATAAAAACCTATATTAGGTAATGTGCTAATTACCATTCATTAGGTGAGTGTTCTTATAAAAATTGATTCACCTCTTGATCATCATTTTTTATATATTTCATCCTCCTATGTGAACTATGTATTAGGATTATTTATTAGGTAGCTACAAAATGACGCCATTTGGGATATAAAAAACCAATACTATATAAAAAATTCCATATTCATATAATAAAATCTCTATAATGATGAAAATAATTATGGAATTACATAAATATCATGATACTATTAAGGATTGACGTGTCTATACAATAAAAATCAAATTTTACACAAATTATATTTCATCAAAAAGGAATATGATCTTCATACTATAAAATATAATAATGGTTCATAAATATTTCATGGACATAAAGGTATCCATCATTTAAAACACAAATTACTTATTGGTCTCTTGACATATTTTTAGTTGTGAGGGAATCATGTCCCAGTACCACGAATAATGATTCATCAGATAATTATTTCATTGTATAAAATTTATTCATTGTATTCTACTTTAACATATGGTAAATAAAATACCATAAGAGTAAAAAATGGATTTTGGACTCTATTTGGGATCCATGATTGGTTAAAATGATCCTATGAGATGATATACAATCATGGATACTATATTTACTTGTATCAAGTGTTTTACTAAACCCAAATTTTTCTATATGAGCCTAAAAATGTAATTTTTTTTTTCTGAAAACCTCTTTCTCATTAGTGGATAAAGTTAATATCCATCTCTTAATTTGAGGTTCTCACCACCATATCGTTGGAATGAGAAATATTTTTACAAAATCGACATCCTATGGTGAGTGATAAATCATGTGGAACATTAAGATCTCATTTTTATCTTGTTTATAAAAAAAGATATATTTCAACCCCCCCCCCCCCAATTATATTTTTATGTAACAAAAACAATTTTTATTCTATGTTACTATTTTAAAATATATAACATTAGATGAATATACTTTAGGATTTTTGATATGACACTATAATGGGATTATTTTTTCTAATAAGAGGATAAAATATTAGTATTTTTTTAGTACCAAGTGGAGTCTCTCAAGTCAATGTGGTTTTTTAGGATGAGAGGAGAATCATAGCTCTATGAAATTTTTTTCAATAGAATCATCTAAAAATGAGGTTGTTGAGTTCTCCATGAGGAATAATCACCTAATTTATTTTTGTTTCCCCATAAGAAATACATTAATTGAGGTACTCATAATGTTATGGTAGGAATAATAGTGGCAATAGAACATGAATTTGTAGGCCTAATTTACTCAGGTAGTAGGGATACTTGAATGAAAGTGAAATTTATATCTTGATCTTAGATAGGGGATGTTTATGTTATTATATATACTTGGATAATAGAAATCAATCTATGTGTAGTTATTGATAAGTGAATTTAAATGTTGATGTTAGTTATAAACCAAAATAATCTTCACAGATTAAACAATATGAGGAGATATGTGATTATTTTCTTGGTGTCCATATTCATGGTTAATGTAGAAAACTCATCGTGGGTATTGAGACCATACTCTAAGGGGAATGGATAAAAGGAAAATTTAATGGTGTATTTGAGATAAATTATCTAGATATAAATATGTATCTTAGGTAAATAGGAATTAATCCATTTGTAATTTTTGTGAATAAATTCCTAATACATACTCGACTCATTCAAAGGTGAATATTAAATCAAATTAATGAATTACTTGGTGAGAGATGAAGGAGTCAAACATAATTTAAATTTTTTTAGGAATAAAATCTAGAGTTTTGGTTAAAAAGATATTATAGTTGGTATTAGGATATGTTGTTTGGACATAACTTTGTATCCTACAATAATTGGATTCCAACTATATGTACTATTGAATAAAGGGTCTCTATGAAGATGTGGTTGATTCATAAGTGAAAATTTGAAAGGATTTATCCTAGTTTTATGTTTACTAAGGAGACCTAGGAGAACCAAAAAAAATTATAAACAAGTTATATTAAGAACTCTTAAATAGGTCAAGTTATTGTAATTAGGACACAGATAATTGAACACTCTTTGTTATTTATGATCTTGTAGAATTGACCATTGTGTAATGCAATATAGGTTCTGAAATAAGATCATGTATAGAATTGTAATTTTCTATGATAAGAATCTCAAATATTGTTTTTGGTGTTTACATATCGAATATCATAACTCATTGAATTTTTTCTCCCATGGCGGGAATCATGAATCATATAAATTTTCTATAATATAACATTCATAACTATATTTAAAATAGTATAAAAGGTGGATGTATTAATATTAAATTACCAGCTGTTATACTGTAATAAAGTGTAACATCGATGGTATTTGAATCCACTTTACCAGTTCAGTTAAGGAAAGTCTAAATCATAGCATAAGAATGTATATGTGAATAGTAAATAGAGTTAGGTGAGAATTAGATAACCATTTGAAATTTAGAGACATGCACCACATATTTAGGAAATATAACATGGGGTAAAGGGAATCCTTTCTTATATGACCAAAAAAATATAGTTGGTGTTAATTAGTGGATCAAATAAAATTTTGTTACATACTATTTATTCATCGAGGGTCTATTAAGATAATATAGTGACACTAATCCAATTTTCTTATGAATTGGAGAATGAAGAGTATATGATAATGCATTTTAGATATAATGAGAAGAATATTGACTCATGATTATGGTTTATTATACATTAAATGTATATGTTATGAATTAGCATTCATAGGGAAATGGATATTTATGAATTCTTTTAGAACCCGAATGTTTATGCTACTATGTATTGAACACATTCTAAGGGAAAAATGATAAAATGTAAACAAATTTTGGAATATGATCACCTTAATGTTATAGTATAGTAAATTTGAGGATGTAGATTTATCAGGAATCATTATGTTCACATAACATAATTTAAGATTCATAGATAGTGGAATGAATATTTTCTCTAAAATTTTCCGTACGTAGTGGGAACAAGAAACATTAATTTAGTTTTTTTAAACAATTTATCCCTATATTTGTTTGCCTTTTAAATTTTTCACTATATTCTACTTTCAATAGATAAACATTTAAGGGTTGGTGAGTGAAAACATTATTTTTTTATCATGACTTTATTTTTTTTATTTCAATTAAATAAGTCCATATTTATTTTTATATTTTTATTTTATTCTCATATTTTTATAATACATGAAATAAAAATTCATAGTATGTTAATACATGAGTTTTTCTCCGGATAACCATTATAATTTTTCAATAATAAAATTCCTTGTCTCTTTTTCATTCATGTTTCACACACTCTATATTTTTCATAATCTGTGAAAGGGAAGGCCATAATGATCATTGATTTTAGTTTTTCCCAAGACACAATTATTGGGTTTCAACAATAAAATAATTTTTGTGTCATTTATTTTTAGTCTAATGTCTTGAAATTTTGAAAAATATGGTAAATAAATTTTCATGTTCATAGAACGTAGAAAAAATGTTGTTTGTGTTTATGGATAACCTTCTTTGATATGTAATTGGATAATTTTTATAGATATTCATCTTTGAAAATGTCTTTGGTGATTAATTTTATATAGATTAGAATAAATTCAAGGTGAAATATAAAATTATAAGGGAAATCTGACCCAACAAGGATTATGAACTGAACATAAATATGACGATGTTGGGTAGATAATTTGGTATGTATTTTACTTGTATGTTTCATTGAGAAATGTATTTTTTTTGTTTAATGTCATAGATCTCATAAAAATATTGCATTATGAAGGATTTATTTACAGATATAGTGAATGTATTGTATAACCTAGAATGGAATGAGAGATTCATCCTACAAAGGGGAATAGAGGAAAGATTCAACCATGATTTGTAGGAGAAACACACTAGAGTGGAAATGAAAATTGAATGGGATAAAAATTTATAGTTGATCACATGATATTATATCGAACAATTATTATATATCCAATGATATTAGGAATCAAGCCACATATAGTTCAATAATAATATTTATTGTCTCAATATATAGAAAAATATAGAAATTTATAACATTAATTAGGATACTATATGTTGGGAAATGCTTTGATAGTGATACAAGTAATGGTTGTGTCTAGAATGGTAAATTTATGAGTAAATATTAATCGTATGGTAATAATATTCATGACATATATTATTCCTTAAGGGTTTTTTTATCCTGGTATAGGGTCATTAATGGTAACATAACCTGAATTGGAAAACTCATACACTAGGATAGTGTGGAGGATTTACTAGGAAATAATTTTGTTGTAGGACAATGTTTTGAAAGATGGGAATCTCTATATTTCTAATAGTAATTGGGATCAATCCTCTATAGTAATAGATAAGACTCTTATATACCTATCTAGAACACCTAAAATAGAGAAAGGGGGATATATATGGGTACCTTATTGAGATAAGGAAGGATGAAACCAAAATTGAATTTATAAATGTCTCATATTTTAGGTAGAACTAGGAATTTAAATGGAATTTAAATGATTTAAAACAATAAGATATCCTAGAATCATAATGTATACTATATTAATGGGAATCTAGTCAAACAGATTTTAATAATGTGGTTCGTTTGTCATATGTTAGTTGAAAAATGAAATTAATTAAAAAATATATATCCTTAGCCATCAAAATATCTTAATGAATGAGAATCATATATATATTGAGATTTTATGTAGGGATGATCGCACATTATAATGTAACCTATGATTAAAAACTCCATGTAATTTTGATCCATCCTGTTTTGATATTATGTTACAAATTTTATTTTATATGGTAAGAACCTCATGTTATGAAGTATATGGTCATTAAACTAGGATCTCATTTCATTTAGTTAAATTTCACGTTACAAGGAATATTTTATCTAATATGACTATTAGTAATGATACATTTCTTCAAGTGAGATGGACTCATATGTATGTTGAAAGCATGTCAATATTCTCCCACTCTATTAGTCTTCAATATATCTGTTATTATAACTAAGCCTTCATGAATACAATGGATTCGATCGTATGCCTCAAAAAATATTATAGGGTCAATGTTTTGGAAGATATTTTATATAATCTACCTTAGTAATATTTATTACTATAATCTTACGAAAATTATACTCTAATGAAAAATTGTAGTTTTTTTCTACATGCTCAGGCCTAAAAGAATAGAACATGTTTTAATTATTATTGAGAGCTAGATTAACCATATAATTTAACATACCATTAATTTACTTATGAGGTTCATTTCATGGTTAAAGAGTAGATTTTTGGATCTCTTAATATATTTTCCCCTTGTATATCTTCTTTGGAAGCGATTACAAAAAGATGATAACTTCTCAATTGTATTCCATAAAAATAAATAGTATAGGAATTTTTCATGAAAGGTATCTTGAATATAACCACTTGGGTTTCATAATCCATGTGATATCAATAAATATACACTCCATGGAAGAGTATAATTGGATGGAACATTGTCCAGTTGAGTGGAATGTTATAACCTAGTTTTTGTTAGTAATATTTGTTTCCATAATAAATGTGTACTGTAATATATTATATAATGTTATAGACATAAAAAATAAATAGTAACCAATAAAAAATTATTTCTTTTCTAAATACCTTAACATTATTTATAAATGAATCCAACTAAAATTACAAATATTTCATATGGGAAGAAATATAAAATATAAAATCTAATATTGGAAAATATTGATCCACTAAATCTAATTGAATCATTTTCCCCACTTACAACACTGTGTAAAAGAAAAAAACTATCATTTAACCAATCAATAGAATAGAAAATATAAATATATACCCTTTAGAGGAATTTATTTTAGTATTTATGGAATGATGAAATTTTTATATATAGGTGTTAATTTGATTATTTTTATAGTAATGTAATGATTTTAATAGTTACATGAACATTGGGAATAGTCACCTGACTATTGGGAACAATAACATGGCCTTTTGAATAGTAATATTTCCTCAAAATAAAAAATAACTATATAAATAATATTTATCATGATTGGATTAAGTAATTATAAATATTATAATTCCAAAAAAATAAATTTCATTCTTCAAAAACATAATGAATATATAAGAACATTTTTTATAAATAGAATTTTAAACTAATTTATAAAAATAATTATTATTATATTAAAATCAAAAATTTACAATGATAGAAATTTATTTTAAAAGGGGTATATAATTTTTTATGTCATCAGGTTGAAAATGTCTGAAGGTAATTTTTTGTTAATTTTTTTTGAAAAACATCAATTATCAAGTTAATAAAAAAATCTAGATTTTCAAATAACCGGTGTATCTTAAATTACATCATTCATGATTTAATATTTGATAATACATTATAGAGCTTTCATTTAGGCTATTATATATTTAATTTAATAAATGAGTCATTAAAATAGAATAAAATTAATTTACAAATGTAATAATAACTTTCCAAAACCTAATGACAAAAGTGATTCCATAAAATAACCATTTATCTTTTTTTCAACATTTCTTTTAATAAATTAATGAATTATAATGATAAAAAATATATATATTATGAACCCCATTATGTTATAATAATATATGATATTAATTTTCATAAATTCACTAATACATATTTTACTGTTGATATATTTTGTTATTCAATATTTTACTCAAAAAATAAACCTCTCCTCAAGTATTAATAACCTCTCTCCATCACCTTGGAAATTGAATCATCCCTTAATTTAGAAATCCTAAAATCTAAATAAATCCTCCCTATAAATACCCTTATATTACATAGTTATTATATGTAGTAAACCAACTACAAACAAAATTGTATTTGTAGTAGTGTACAAGAGAAGCTACATCGAGGATTAAGTACGTTTTGATCAACTCTTCTTCATTTTATTCATTATTCCTCATATACTTTATTTTTTTCATCAAACATTTCAAATAAAATATATATAAGAATAATTAGGTAGTAATTTAGAATTATATTAATTTTTTTATCCTACATTGATTATCATATTTATAACATATTTAAATTTCAAAATTTTCTTTCATACTCTTTCGTCAATATCCCGTGAAATGTATGTTAACTGCATATGGAGAAATATCCACATCAATGATTATAACCACCTTCACGAAGGGATTTAATTATATATATATATATTATAAAAATTTAATTATTTTTGGTTATAATATTCTGAAAACAATTATAATTATATATCAATCACACTAACAAAAATAGTGAAATCGAGGAAAACCATTAAATTTTTAAGTTAAACATGATATCAAAATGAATAACATATAACAAAGGAAATTATGAAATATTATCAAATGCATATAATTGATAAATAGTGTTATAAATTACAATATATAACTTCAGGATCATTTTTATATCAAATCTATGTTTATTATTCTAATGTCATAAAAGTGATGAAATAAGGTAGTTAAAAAGGTAATGGGATTCTCAAACCCCACCCCTTTTCATTGATTTTTTTATTTTTATATTTATATTTTTACATAATTTTCATATAATGTTCCTTAAATTTAATTTAATTATTGTTAAATTATAATTTTGGGTGAATACATTTCTTCTAACATATTTTATGACAAATAAAAATATTTTCCAAAAGACCTCTTCTTTCCAAAACACATCTTTGACTCCTCTTGAGTTGCTTATTATTCATTCATGAATAAAGATTCTTATAATATATATATCATTATATCATTTTTATTGGGTAACCACATGTTTATTAATGAAATAATGATTAGTGAAATAATTTTAAAAACAATTCCTTCCCATGGGTTAATTAATGTCTATGATTGTAATACTTTTTATATGGAATGCATGATTACGTAAATATTATAATGTGATAGATGGTCCCAGAATTCTATATCCCTCCAATGAATTAGATAATGTGATGTATCTAATTAGATATTTTAAAATATTTTTGAATATGATGTTATATTTGTTCATAAATATGATGTTACGATTATAAACATGTGTTATGTGTGAACATGATGAATGTATTGTTCAAAACTATGTGTCATATTTGAAAAATATAACATTATGTTTAATTTTTATGATTTTCCACATTCCATTCCTTTACCACATGTTCCCCTCATTATATTAATTATTATAATGTGCTTATGATATGATGATTATTATTCTCACCCATGTTATATTGATTCATATCTCATATTCATCCTCTTACTGGGATTTTTTCTCACCCATTTCTATGATTTATATCGTTATGTGATTTAATTTACTAAAGGGAAAAATACATTTAATGGATAATGATGATAGATTTAAATAAATTTTATGTTTTATTATGTTCATGTTATTTATGATCATATTTTTCCCAAGTCAATGAACTTCTTGATCAAATATTTGTCTTTATATATTTTGTTTATCATAAAAAATATGTAATAGTTATTTAATGAAAATAAGGTTCTCTATAGTTGGTATCAAATAATGGTTTAGATAGTTTGGGATATAGTATTATATAATGTTAGTTACAACCTTTATTATAAGTCTTATTATATGTAAATATCCAAGAAACATTGTTTTATAAGAAGTATAAAAATACTGATACCATATGATATGTCATTAGTGTTAATTGCATAAATTAACAAAATATTAATTATTTTTTTACAAGTGTTCAAACATTTTGTATTTTAGAAAATGGTGGAATCCAAGAGGATCAAGTACAATATCCCTTGTTGGGGATAACACATTGATTGCTCGAATGACATTCCCAAATCCATGGGAGGTAGACTTAAATACATTATTGAAATACATAGCTTATTGTATCAGTATATAAATAATAACATAAAACATGTGCAATTTCCCCATTCTACCATGAAGTATTAACAAGCCATTGCCAATTTTATATTGTAATGACCATCAATTTTTAATGGATATCATAATCTAATTATTGCAGAATAGTGGGTTAAATTAATAAAGATGATTTTTTTCTGTGCTCCACTTTTTTAAGAAGGATAGGGTGACCCTTTCCATTTATCATTTATATGGAGAATCTTATCAATTTTAGGATGGGATAAGAAACATGTTTTTGAAGGATGAAATGCAGTAGATGGTGTAAGAATAATTTAATAAAATATTACTTAACAATTATTTCCCTGAAACTCTTCAAAGAAATATTGACAAAGAATTAATAGAGAAAAATTAAAAGGATGGTGAATAAATCATGAATTATAAGGAAATCATCACAAGGAATTCATGAAACAATTTGGGTTTTATTATCAATAATTATTTAAAAATAGATATATTCATTAGTTGTTTAAAAACATCATTAAAAGTATTTTTGATATATGAGAAATCAGTAGTTTTGGAGAAATAGTTAGATGTGATATCAAATTAGATATGATGTTCAGAGACAAGTATGATGGTTATGAATATAAGATTAGAATAAAAATGTATCAAACTGGTGGGTTAAATGAAAATAGTAGAAATAATATCTGACTACCCGCATGTCAAAATTTTTGAAAGGTACATCGTCTGAGTAGTCTAAAACAGATGGGGAGATTATTCATCTACTAGAGAGAAGTTTACCAATATAATGAATGAAAATGATACATAAATAATCCATCTAACATGATGGTTGAATATAAGGAACCTCCTAGTGCACCACCCATAGTTCAGTTCTTCAACTATATAGATCCTTGATGGTAATCAATGTCAGGGACCACCGAAACTGATGGATAATGGGAAATATTATCCCATCACTACTACTAGTGGAGTGTGAAAATGAAGTCATACAAGATAATATTTATATTCAATCTAGATCGGTTTTTTTAATTTATTCTAGTTCTATGTATTCCATATTATACTAAAACATTTCATTGAATGTTGAACCAAATACCTGATTCCTTGAAGAAGATATATCTATAAAAACAACTCATAATGAAATAATTTCAACACAAGTGTTGGAATATTCTCCATTATGTTTATATGGGATGATTCCTCTACTGAATATCATAGTACAACCCTTTTTGGAAATTTATTCTATACATGAAGTCAATTATATCTCACTGTATAGATCACAAATCAACTGTTTATAAAAAGAAGTACCTTTTAATATTACAAACCATCCAATGATCCATTATAAATTCAAGTAAGATCTTAAATATCTATTGGAATAAAAATCAACTAATTGGGTTCTGATAACATGTGAAGTATCATATTTTACCAAAATGGTTGAGTCAAATTAAGGTGTCAATGATCGCGTTGTTGAGCGCGTCAAATTAGTTGTTTAATTTTGAATAGAATTTCTACAGTATAGCAGCAACCTTGGGTCATCTTTCAATAGAGGCTTAGATCATTAATTTAAAAAGCGTGTTCTGATTATGAAATTAGAAGTGGAGTGAGTTTTTTTAAACTTGTGGGATTGATGATTAAATATGAAAATATAAAATAAAAGCGAAAAAATGTAGAAATGAACAAGATTAAATAAGTGTGATCAACCTGGGGTACTCTCATGATGTTCATCCTTTATCGCTACATTACATAGAGTTATGATCTTTTAATCCCTGGTTTGTTACACCACGAACTATAATGTTACTATGTTAATACTAGGATTCCTCCTAGGGTTCAGTCGAAAATACACAATGATTCACCGGACACAACAGATGATTGGGTGATTTGTGTCCGACATCATAACCAAAACTCACCATGGAAACAAACAAAGAACTCAATGTACTATCCAGGTTTGTATGTTATTTCATTGTGATACCATGAAATAAACATTCATGACCTTGATAGTGCTTATGTGATTTCAATTGACCAATATGAACCACAAAAACACCTCAATTAGAAGGGGTAAATGAAAGTGGTGAACGGTGTGTGAAACATCACATGAATGGGTACCCCCAAAACATGATCATATGAGTTGATCATGACATACCAGTACATAAATCAAAAAATAAGAATAGTGTATGATGAAAAACAACACAACAACCTTTAATTGAAAATATCATTCAAATATTTCAAACATGAATCTTGGGATTTACATCATGTTCCTCCCCGGGTGATCACAAGGGGTTTAGAAACCCATGGGAGGGGTAGAAGAAGAAGCTTTTGAAGTAGCACTTATCATAGCCTCCCAAAATTCTTGGGATGATGAAAATACCTATTTGGAACTCTAAAATGGTAGCACATTTCCTCTGGTTCAAAAATCAAAATGGGGTGCCCAAGGTGCCAATTTATAGACAAACTGGGAAGGTGGTTTAAGGAACACAAATTTCTTCAACAAACTTTACCACTTGTTTCATTATCGAGACAACATTAACTCACTTTGGAGAAAATATAAAAGATGTATCCCCACCTCTTTAATATATCCACGTAAATTTTGGAACCCTTTAGACACATATAGCTCAAGAAATTGATAAAATAATGAACACCGCATTTGACTTTTTGCAGATTTGATTCCTTGGATAGATCTGTTCAGAAGGGAATTGTAGAGGCCAACTGAGGCTTTAATTACTGAATATGAAATGGATCCCATTAAATATTGGTCCAAAACACAAAATATGATCCCATTTGTATGCATGGAAATTCCTTAAAAGGAACAACAGTGGACCGGTCTTCATGGATCCATGCAATTTTGGACCATTTTTCTTCCACTTCATCAATGGCCCTTCAAATCATCTCATCCGATGTTGAAATAAAAAAACAAAGTTACATTAGTGATTAAAATTAATTCATTGATTAAAACATTAATTTAAATTTATTATTATATTTGGAATATTCATTACAAAACCATTTTAAAACTGCACCGTAAGGGTGAATTTGAATAGTGAATTGCTGTGTTTTCACACCCCCACACGTAAACATTTGCACTCCTGGGAAAATACACAAATAAAAAAAATGATGCATGTAAAAACTAAAGTAATGTTATCAATGAAAAAACCAACCCAAGGATTTCTTCCTAGTGAAAATAGAAAAATATGTCTCATTAATCATATCACAATGAAATTCAAATAGATTCATGATACCAAATTGAGCAAGGAATCCAAGAGTTAACCATGCCACTAACTCGACACATGTGTGTATGAATACAATCCCATTCTATTATTTCTACTCTTATCCAATAAATATATGTTATTTAAACATTATTCATCTTAAAATATTTTTTCCACCAAACCTTCCCTACAACAATTGAAATCATATTTCAAGACCCACTCACTTAGTAATTATTAAAATTCAAACTATAAGCTCTCGGTCTAGATATCCCCATATGTTTCACATTTCATCACTCACCTCATTTATTATTTTTGTTTTTTTTAGAATTTTTATTTAGAGAAAATATCACACTCATATTTCAACCCTTTTTTGATATCCTCAGGAAACTAATTTTAATAGTTATACCAAGATAAAAGGTTGAGAAAAAGTGGTTTTTAACCTACCCAAAACACAACAAAAAATTGTTTTTTAGGGCGTGCAATAGTCGGATAACAGGTACACACTCATAGGCGCATCTGGTACAGTAATGAAACAAATCGGACAATGAACAAATGTATGTAAATATCATTTAATGTTGAAAAATATTAACCTAAATTATATTTAACTTATAGTAAGTAAAAAAATTTCACACATTTTTGGTTTGGTGCAAATATGTGTGCAAATATTAGTGACACAATTTTTCTAAAAACTACTCACATAAGGGGCATCAATCATCTCAAATGATTCATAGTGATATAACCATTTATATCATTGATAGAAAACCAATTCACTAAAAATAACTCATGGATGTTAGCTTCATAAAAATAAAAAAAAATTACCTTCTTTATAGTATTTTTACTTTCCCCCCATATGGTCTTCGAATCATGGAACTTTGAAATTTTTAACGTGGAAAAATGAAAATACCATAAAGAATGGAAAAAAGTAAGAAAGTGGAATAAAAAATAAAAACTCCTAACTAACCTAGGAATGTACCCATCCCCCCACAGTTAGAATGTGCAGTGTCCTCACTGAAATAATTGAGAATGTGAGATTGAAGGATAAAACCATGTGTGTTTTACCGGCATGTTGCATATAGAAGGTGGATTTCCTCTATCGGATTCATTGGAAAATCTTCATAGTTGTGTTTAAGTCAATTCCCATTGACCATAAGACTTCATCCCCAGTTCTCATGGAAAATCTTTATTACACCAAAATAGTAATCATTTGTAATAATATAAGGCTCGATCCATTGAGAATGGAGCTTACCTGGGTGGATCTTTAGCCTGGATTTATACGTGAGGACCTTATCAACAATATGGAACTTCTTATGATGAATTATGCTATCATGGATAGCCTTTTTGTCTCTTTATAGATTCAAAAGTTCTCATATGCATCACATCTGATATCTTTCAACTGTTGAATCTGTAGCTTCTTATGCTCACCTGCATCTGAAACATTCATATTACATTGTTTATCCACCCAATATGCATGGTTTTCTATCTCCAATGGGAGGTGAAAATCCTTTCCAAACAAAATCTTGTATGGTGAAATTAAAATTGGGGTTTTAAAAGATGTACGGTATTCCCAAAGGGCATCATCCAAGGGACAACTCTAATCTTTCCTATTGTGTTGTACCATTTTTTCCAAGATATTTTTAACTTCATGATTTGATATTTCTTATTGTCCGTTAGATTGGGGGTGATATGATGTGGAGACTTTATGATCAACCCCATACATACAGAGCAAAATTTCATGTTGTGATTGAAAAAATATGAACCCTGATCACTAATGATGAATCTCAGTAAACCAAACCTACTAAAAATCAGAGTCCTCGCAAAATCAACCACCACACGAGTGTAATTGGTCCTCGTGGCCTTTTCTTCCACCCATTTAGATACATAATCAATAGCCAATAAAATTTATAAAATGAAAAATGAATTTGGAAAAGGGACCAAGAAGTCAATGCCCCATGCGTTAAAAATTTCATAGAATAGAAAGGGTTGTTGCGGCATTTCATTCCTCTTGGAGATATTCCCTGTGAATTGAAAATGAATACATAACATAAAAAAAATATATGGGCATACCTATACAATGTTGGACAATATATTACTAATTCAAGAACCTTTCGAGTTGTACATTGAGAGCCAAAGTGGCCCCCACAGACCAAGGTGTGACAGAAGGTCAAAACAGAGGTCAACTCATGGTCAGGGACACACCAACGAACTACTTGGTCACTAAAAGTTCTCCACAAGTATGGGTCATCCCAAAGTTACCACCGCAAATCATGCTTTGTTCTATGGAATTGTGAAGTTCTAAAATTAGTGGGGACCCTGGATGTTTCTAGAAAATTCATAATGTCCGCATACCAGGGGGTAAGGTCTACAACATCACAAAGGGTCTCATGAGGGAAGAATTATCCAATGGGGAGGGGTGAGTCAACATGATGGTCCAATGGTGGGGAAATCCTACTAATGTGGTCAGCCACCACATTTTTCATGCCTCTATTATCTCTAATCTCAGGGTCAAACTCCTAGAGGAGGAGCATCCACTGAATGCGGCAGGGCATAACTTCAGGTTTCCTTAGGAGACAACGAAGGGCAGCATGATCAAAAAAGACAATGATTTTTGACCCGATAAGATATCAACAGAATTATTCCAAGGCAAAAATAATAGAAAGAACTTCTTTTTCAGTGGTTGTGTAGTTTTCTGGGGCCAGGTCAAGGGTACATGAGGCATATGCAACGACATGAGGATCCCTCTCAAATATTTGTGATAAAATTTCCCCAACTAAAAAGTTAGAGGCATCACACATAAGTTCAAAGGGGAGATACCAACATGGAGTTTGGATGATGGGAGGAGATGTGAGACTCATTTTTAGTGAATTGAATGCATTCCCAAAATTTTTATGAAACAAAAACTCAAAATCATTTTATAATAATAGGGACAAAGAAATTGTGATCTTACTGAAGTCTTTAATTAATCGATGGCAAAAACCAGCATGACCCAAGGAAGATCGCACCTCAAGAACAAATTTTGGATATGAAAGCGTTCAAATTAAATCAATTATTGATTTATCAACTTGAAATTTAACTCTTGAAATAACATGACCAAGAACTGTCCCCCATTCCACCATGAAATGGAATTTCACATAATTTAATACAAGATCTTTTTCTATGCAACGTCGGAGGACATAACCTAGGTGAGCCAAACAACCATCAAATGAAGTTTTGTAAACTGTGAAATCATCCATAAAAACTTATTGCAATTTCCTAGGTACTCTGAAAATATACTCAACATACAATGCTGAAAAGTACCTGCAGCATTACAATGAACAGAAGGCATCCATCTGTATGAAAATGTGCCAAATGGACAAGTAAATGTTTCCTTTTCTTGATCCTCAGCGGCTATATGGATTTGTAAATAACCTAAATAGACATCAAGGAAAGAATAATTGAATCTACCAGTGAATCGTTCTAACATTTGATCAATGAAAAGTATAAGAATGTATTCCTTCCGCATTGCTTGATTCAGTCGATGGTAGTCAATAAAGACTCACCAACTCTTTTGCACACATGTTGGAACCAATTAATTCATTTCATTTGACATAAATGTTATTCCTATTTTTTAGGCACAATTTTTATTGGTCTAAACCATTTACTATCAGATATAGGATAATTGATCCCCACAGCATGTGATTTACGGACTTTTAATTTCACCACTTCAAGGAGAGTGGGATTCAACCGGTATTGATATTGTCATTTGGTCTTAGCCTCATCATCAAAAATTATATGGTGCATACAAATAGATGGTCTAATCCTGAGAATATCAGCCAATGTCCATCCTATTTCCATTTTACACTCTCTCTAAAGATCATGATGATTTTATTCCTTCTGTTGAGAGATGTTATTGGCAATAATGAAATGTAATTGGTCAATACCTTCAAGATAAGATTATTTTAAATTATATGGAAGTTGAATTAATTTCAACACTGGGGGTTTTTGGACTGAAGGAGTGGATTTAGGGGGAGTGACATCCATAAAACTGTCTATCTACTCATGTTTATTATTTAAAGATAGAGAATATATTGAAATGATTTTTGTATAATCGTTGATGGCCATGGGTACCTCAGAATGAACGCACTCATCAATTAAAGTAATAAATTTACACATTTCAAAACCCACACAAAACTCAGAACATGACTTAAAACTAAAATCCTCCAAGGGTGAAGAAAAGGAAAATGAATCAGAATTTGGGTGGAGGAGAGAATTGTGTGTGTGTGAATTGTTTGAGGGAACTTCCATCAAATAGACCGGAAGAGTGGAGTTCTCTTCAATAGGGTGTTTTATATACTCAAGGATGTTAAAACTTACGTTTTCTCCACCAAAATCCATTGAAAATGTTCCATTGTGAATGTTGATGATCATATTTTCTATTTTGAAGAATGGAAACCCATGTATGAGAGGAGTTTGTCCTTAGGTTTGGGTATCTTCTGTCTTGAGAACGTAGAAATCAGCGGGGAAGATGAGATTCAACACTCTTACAAGGAAATCCTCAATCACTCATGTTGGTTTCATAGTACTCTGATTTACATGATACAAGACAGTTTCTGTTAGTTGAAGCTCTCCAACATGCAAATAAGTATACACGAAGTGAGGCATTACATTAACAGAAGCACCTAAATCTAGAATAGCATTAGAAAATAAAGTCTCCCCTATGGTACACGGTAATGTGAATGTTCCCAGATCATTAAATTTGGTTGGAATTGCTAGTTTAGTCAAGGCTGAGACTCATTCACCTTCAGTCTCCTTCTATGGGTGCAATTATCCTTAAGAAATTTAGAATATCGAGGGATTTGTTTAACTACATCGAATTAAGGAATGTTAACTTCCACATTTTTAAATGTATCCGTTATTTATTTATCATTGTCATTATCATATTTTTTCTTAGATTTAGAGAGTCTTTCGTGTAAAGGAAGAGTAATGGATTGATCATCTGAATCATCAACGATAACTCAATTACTGTTTTTGTCTTTTGGTTCATTAATTAAAATTTTTGATGGTTAGGAAAGAGATTTTTCAAGCGGGAGACATACCTATTGTAAAATATTAGTAGAAGGAGATACTTCTTTACCACTACAAAGTGTAACTACACATAAATTAACTTCTTCCTTAGGATTGGAAATGGGTTGGGATTGTAGTTGTCTAGAACCTTGCATCTTAAGCTCACTGATGATGTTTTCCAACCGCCCCACTTGAGTTCAGAGGTCTTGAATTGATGATTGTGTGTTCTGTTGAAACTGGAGGTTCTAGGCTACCATTTTCATTACCAGGTCCTTGAGACATGGTTCAGATTTGGAATGAGAAGGATTTTTTGAGATTTTGATGGATATGAAGGTTTCATACCTTGGCCTTGTTGATTCCAATTTTTCTTGGGGTAGCTTGAGTTTCCTCCTTGTCGGTACTGGGGTTGCGCATGCCAACCGGGGATTGGATTTGGACTGAATGGATCTTGCTTGAAGGGATTTCCTTATTGGAATGGATGCCCTGGGAACACTACTGCACAAGACTTGGGTGAATCCTAATGTTGTGGGCACTGGTCAGAAAAATGAGTATTGTCAGAACAAATACCACAATGTAATGGAACATGAGGAGATTGTGATTTACCTTGTTCTTGAGCTAATTTCCTTTGAAGGGTATGCATTTCATCATGTTTATTATCTACCTTTGGTTCTAGGTCTGAATGACTTACCTCATGAACTACCTGGGTAAGTGAAATTGCTCGTGAACCAAATTTTTGTGCATTTTGATCCATGTTGGCTATTATGTCACGGGCGGTGGAAGGATTTTTATCATCTTGGGCACCACCAGCTACAACATTAATCACTCCATGATCAATGGGGATAAGTCCCTCATAGAAGTATTGGATTAATAGGTGTTCACTAATTTAATTGTGGGGGAAGCTTTGGAAAAAGTCATTTGAATCTCTCCCAGTATTCATGAAGGGTATCTCCTTGTGTGTAACAACCCGAGTCCGGAGCCCCTCCACGGGTGCCCCGTACCCAGTTCGCCACATGACCTCAAGCGCATTTCCCCAAATTCCAGAGGCTGCTGACTAGCTGCGAGGGCCTTGGTGAGTCGGTGGAGAAACAATTCCCTCATTTGGTAAGGTATACAAGGTATGAAAACAACAAAAAACAGTGGAAGCAGTAAAAAAATGCATAACAAAAGAACCCAACAGCGGAAGCAATGTATATATATAACTATAATGACAATGATGCAACAGATACAAGTATCTAAGGAAAACAACAAACAAAAAAACGTGCTGAAATACAACTGAAACCATGTGAAAACGAAAAACAAAGTAATCTCCTCAGCATCGCGAGCCACGGCTCGGTCCTATGCTCCCCAGCTCCTGATGCAGTCAAAATCCCGAAGTAGAAGGGCGCTTTCCCTTATCTATACCTACAGCAACATAGTCTGCTTGGGCCCAAAAGCATGGCCCAAACAGGGTGTAAGATACAATCCTAGTAGGCAATCGCCCAAAGATTTGTGCCTAATAGTAAATGAATACATGGCCGTAAATAAACAAGAAGCAGTAAATAGGAAAACACAAGCAGCTACAACCCACAGTTCTATCATGTAAAGAACACAAGTAAGCAGTCAACAATAAGAAGAAAATAGGTAACCCTTTGGGTAGGTCTCATATTCTAACCCCTATGGGTCAAACTCTATGTACTAGAAACCCTCTGGGAAGCACACACAGTCTCACCCCTCTGGTTCAGCTATATAATTAAGTAGACTCTCTAGGGAAGCACTCACCGTAAATTCCCCATATAGTCTCGTATCGTGCTAAAGGCTCTCTGGGGAAGCTATTAACTTCAATCCCCCCTGTGGCCCGCGTCATGGATCTACATACTCTCTGGGGAAGCACTCAACATCAATTCCCACTATAGTCTCGCATCGTAATTAAAAGACACTCTGGAGAATCCCTTCCATCAATTCTCCCTTTGGTTTACTACTATAGGTTCTCACAGTCCTGAGTATAACTAAACATGCTCAGTACATGTGTATCGTCCAAGTAAACCTCAAGAACTACTTTTCTATCAACTAAGGCTCAACAGTATCAAAATAAATAGTTCCACTATCCTATAACAAGGTATCGAAACTAGAAAAATTCCCAACAGGGAAAAACAGAATGGAAAACCAACCTGAGCAGAAAAATAAATTACACTACTCACAAGAAATAACCTGTACTAAAGCAATCAAGCAAAGCAGGAAAACAACATAGGATAAATAGGAAAACACACAATACCCCGTTCAAGGGTATTGGTGGAATTTTCACATAATATTCATCAACTTTCTATGGAAAGGCACAAACCACCTACCTCGATCCTAGGAGATTGATATACGTGAACCTCAATGACAGATTCCTCTTAGAATGATGTAGATCTGAGAAAATGCACCAAAATTTCCTCCCACAACAACATGGAAACAAGGGGGAATCAAGAAACAAGGCTAAAGAAGAAGGAAGAACTCACCGCTGCGATTCCAACGCAATCGACCATTCTGGAATCGGAGAACGGACAACGAGGAGGGATTTCGTCGAAGATCTGGTTGTACGGTCACCCTCAGACGATTGAAAGCTGAAGAAGAAGATTAATATGGGGGTTAGACGCAACCCCGGTCCGTTTAATGAAAAAAAAGTACACAGTGTGTACTTATAGAGTATACGACACGTACATCAATTTTCCATACTTCTAAATAACCGGCCTCCACCTTAGCCTTACACACCGTGTGTGTGGCCCAGACATGGCCAGCACACGGCTTCGAGCCGGGGAAGAGTACATGGCGTGTACTTAGAAAGTACATGGTGTGTACTTTTGAAATTTCCAGAAAATTCATTTTTCTTAAAAACTCCAGAAAAAGGGAAAGCATACTTGAAGAAAGATCCAGGTTCTTACAAAAATCCCCCATTAACTAAATTTGTCCCCTAATTTCCCTAATGAGACGGAGAAGGAGAACCACCGAACAGATCCGGCCACTGAGATCATACATCGGTCTCCCTCTCCCAGGTCTCATCCTGTACTCGGCCGTGCTGCCATAACACTCATACCAGAGGAATAGTCCACCCGCGGAGAACCTTTGTACTATTATAGACATTCCCGATAGGATGCTTGTCGAATGATGCATCCACTTCAAGATTGACTTCCTCAGGATAAAAGATGTGATACGGGTCTGGAAAGTAACGTCGGAGCTGAGAGACGTGGAAGACGTCGTGCATGGCCCGATACCTCTGAGGTAGCTGCAACCGATAGGCGACCGGCCCAGCTCTCTCCAAGATATCAAATGGTCCGACACACCGCGGTGAAAGCTTACCCTATCTCTGATTCTTCTTGTGTCCCAACCTCGGTGAGACACGTAGGAAAACCTGATCACCGACCTCGAACTCCAGAGGTCATCTTCGCTGATCAGCATAAGACTTCTGTCGAGACTGTGCTATATCCATCATCTTCTGAATCAACTCTATCTTCTCTGAAGTCTCCTGAACAGGACGAGGTCCTAGAAAAGCTTCCTCTCCTGCCTCCAGCCAACATAAGGGTGATTGGAATGGCCTACCGTACAAAGCCTTGTATGGCGCCATCTGAATGGTCGTCTGGAAACTGTTGTTGTAGGCGAACTCCACCAGAGGAATATCCTTCTCCCAAGAGCCGCCAAAGTCAAAGATGCAAGATTGGAGCATATCCTCAAGTGCTTGGATCGTGCGCTTGGACTGGCCATCAGTTTGGGGATGATATGCTATACTCAAAAGTACCTGCGTACCCAAGGCCTTCTGAAGTCCCTTCCAGAACCGAGAGGTAAAGCGCACATCTCTGTCTGAAACAATAGAGCACAGAACTCCATGCAGACGGACGATCTCTCTGATGTAAAGTCATCCCAGATCATTGACACTGATGGTATCCTTTATCGGAAAGAAGTGAGCAACCTTCTTAAGTCTATCGATGACAACCCAAACAACATCGTTCCCCCGAGGTGATCTCAGCAACCCGATCACGAATTCCATCGCAACATCGTTCCACTTCCACTCTGGAATGGGTAACTGCTGTAAAAGCCCCGCTGGTCGCTGATTCTCTTCTTTCACCTGCTTACAAGTAGAACATATCATGACAAAACCAGCAACATCCTTCTTCATACCTGGCCACCAGTATTGGCGATGAAGGTCCTGATACATCTTGGTGACGCCGGGATGAACTGCCCAAACAGAGGAATGGAAATCCTGCATCAGCTCCTCGCGTATGTCTGTTGGCACCCATACGCGTCCATGGAAATGCATGATCTCATCCTATCCCATTGTCCATCTAAGAAGAGGGTCTCCTCTTGACACACTCTCCCGTAGGACTAATCGTTCTGAGTCTAATAGCTGCCTCATCCGTACCCGATCAAGTTGCGTGGATGTAACAGCTACAGAAGATAGAAAAGTCTATCCCCATCTCTCATGATCCTCCAGATGCATCTCAGATAATAGAGCCATCGGTTTTCACTCACTACTAGCCTCCTGAACTGCCTGAATCTGAGTTCTTCTGCTCAATGCATCAGCCACGGCATTGCCCTTTCCTGGCATATAGGCAAGCTCGAAATTAAAAGACTGAGGATACTCGACACACCTGCACTGCCTCAGATTCTGATCACACTTATTGAAGATATACTTGAGACTCTTGTGGTCAGTGAAGACCACAAAGTTATCTCCTAGAAGATATTGTCTCCAACAACGCAAGGCATGAACAACAGCAGCTAACTCCAAATCATGCGTAGGGTATTTCCTCTCATGTCACCTCAACTGTCGAGACCCGTACGCAACGACTCCATCTCCCTGCATAAGTACAGCTCCCAGCCCGATACCTGAAGCATCACAGTAAACAGTGTACCTATTGCCTATATCCAGAAAGACTAGTATCGGTGCTGACGTCAACTTCCCTTTCAGCTCTTGAAAGGCTGAATCACAAGAATCTGACCATGAGAACTTCACCCCCTTCGTGGTCAGTCCTATCAAAGGTGCTGATAGGCATAAAGTCCTGAATGAAATGTCTGTAGTATCCATCCATCCCTAGGAAACTCCGTACCTCAAAGATGTTCTTCGGTTGCTCCTAGGAAACTACAACTCTCACTTTCTTTGGGTCCACTGATACTCCTACCTCTGAGATTATGTGACCCAAGAAGTGAATCTAATCCATCCAGAAGTGGCACTTCGAGAGTTAAGCATAACGTCGATTCTCTCTTAGTGTACTCAGAATGATCTCAACATGTGTGGCATGGTCATGTCGAGTGTGATAGTACACCAAGATATCATCAACAAAGACCACTACAAAGGAATCCAAGTAAGGATGGAACACTCAGTTCATCCGTGCCATGAAAACTATAGGTGCGTTCATGAGACCGAACGACATGACTATATACTCGTATAGACCATACCTACTCTTGAAGGCTGTCAGAGGTATATCTGATGGTATAACACGCAACTGATGATAACCGAACCTCAAGTCGATCTTCGAGAACACCCAGGCTCCTCGAAGTTGATCGAAAAGGTCATCAATCCATAGTAAGGGATCTCGGTTCTTGACCGTCAACTGGTTCATCTTCCGATAATCCACACAAAGCCAAAGGGTACCATCTGACTTCTTCACAAATAGAACAGGTTAACCCCAAGGAGAAGTATTGGGTCGAATGAAAACCATAGCCTGTAGCTCCTCAAACTGCTTCTTGAGATCCTGCAACTCAGGTGTGGCCATCCTATAGGGAGGAATGGACACTGGTGTAGCTCCTGGAACGAGCTCAATAGTGAAGTCTACCTCACTCTCTGGAGGAAAACCTGAAAAGTCTTCTGGAAAGATGACCCTGATGTGATCCACCACTAGAAGAAAGTCCAACTATGGAGTCCCCTGATCATCCAGATAAAGACTAGCAATTTGGGTTGTCACCCCTCCTAGCCCAAGATGCTCGAGTCCCACCCAACTCGCCCAAACGTCCCATTTGCCTCTATGAAGGAATGATTCACCCTCTCGTGAAACAAAACTCACTCTGCGGCGATAACAGTCAACGACTGCCTGAAAGGGAATCAACCAATCCATGCCAAGGATGACATCGTAGCCTATCATCCCTAGGACATAGAGATCACATAAGAAGAGATACCCTACAACCTTGAAAGGGTACTCTCTACACTAGATGTCCTCATTCTCAAAGGTGTGTCTAGTGTCAATGATTTGGTAGAAGAAAAGACGTAGAGTCCAAGGCTCTCCACAACAGCAACGAAGATAAAGCTATGCGTAGCTGCAGTATCGAAAAGGGATAAAGATGAAACCGAGGTTACTAAAATCGTACCTCGAACAGTAGAAGGGTCAGGATCCTGCTCCTGATAAGTCTTCTCCACGGCGAAAGACTGGCCCGTGTCGCAGCCCTGCGCCCCTGGCTGACCACTATCAGCTGAACCACCCTGCTGGTGCTGAGGAACAGGTGGCTGACTGCCATGGTCTCGACCTCTACCTCGGCCCGAACGGACGGATGAACTCTAGTTCCCCGACTGGTGAGAAGCTGGAGGTGTTGCTCCTGAAAAAGGAGACATAGAAGAACCCTGTTCACCAGCTGCTAGTGAGAAGACCTGGCAGAAACGCCAAAGGTGAACCATCATTCCGCAATATCGGCACTCTACGGGGTCCCTCTGGCACTGCGGCCTCGTGTTCCCTGTCCAGCCACACTGATAGCACGTCACCTGGCTTCCTAATGATGTGTCTCACATCCTCGAATCACCGCGCGTAGGCTCCCTACGGCATTTCATGCTGTCATATGAAGGAAAGCTAGCTCTGGAAGCAGAACCTCTCTCGCTCGCTGCTCCAGAGTCTCTCAGATTGCGCTCTGCAATCAGTGTCTAGTTAACGATGGATGTAATGGAAGTCAGCTGGAAGATGTTCACATGCGAGCGGATCTCCCGACCGAGTTCATCCTCAATCTTCCTTGCCAAGAACACCCCTCTCCCATCCCGAAGGGGGTGTAAAACGCTACAACTCAGTGAAATGAGAGGAATACTCCATGACAGATAGAGTACCCTGATCTAAGGTCATGAACTCCCGATCTTGATCATCCCTCAGGGTCTCTGGGTAGAATTAGTCATAGAACACGCATTGGAACCCCTCCCATGTCATAGCCTACTGCTGACCCGCCTGTGAGATCACGTACCACCACCTCTTGGCGGAGTCTTGAAGAATGTAGGCGGAGATCTTGACCAACCTCTCTGTAGGAATCTCCGGATGCTCGATGATAGTCAGCATGGATTCCATCCATGACTCTACAGCCTGAGGTCCTCCTTCCCCCAAGAACATGGGAGGATGCTGCTTCTTAAAAACCCGTGTCAAGTCTGCCATAGACATGGCAGGAGGCGGTGCTCCTTGGAAGGCTTGTATCATCCTCATGATACCTTCCCTGAACTACGCATCAGCGCCTGCAACTGGTACGACATCCGGTGCCAAGGCTAGCTCGGCTAGGGGATCGACATGAAGTCCTTGATCATCCATGTCTTGCGTCTGATCACTGCCTGATGACAGACGTACAACCGGAGGACGTCTCAGAGGCATAACTCTGGAAGATCAAGAGCACACCATAGATCAAGAAAACAAGGACTCGGAAAAAAAGAGCACAAAATGGGAACAGGGGAAGAAAAACACACAAGTTTCAAAACACGACTACACGACATGTATAAAACTACACGGAGTGTCTTCTTAAACCACAGACACAGGCATGTACTCCTACCCTACAAGTCGTGTACACATCAAACTACACGATGTGTTAACAACCACACATGGTGTGTACATGAAAACTATTCCCCTACCCGAGTCTCCTTACACGGCTAACCCACACTGTCCGACTCAACCCGAGACTACACGGCGTGTCCTAACAAACACGGCGTGTAATAGAGAAGGCTTCAGCGACCCATGTTGTGAAACACACGGCCATCTACATGGCTGAAACTTACATGGCGTGCTCTGAATAAACACGGCAAGCATAGGCAAGGTGACCTCGTCCCGTGTTGTTCGTGACACGGCCGGGTACCTGGACATGACTACACGGCGTGTTCTGAACAAACACGATGTGTGGAAATGAAGGTAACGTCGGCCCGTGTTGTTCATGACACGGCTGGGTACCTGGATAGGACTACACGGCATGTTACCTAAGGACACGACATGTTCTACCCGAGCATCTCCGGTCCGTGTTGTTAGTGACATGGCCGGGTACACGGCTCCGAACTCACACGACATGTACCAATAGTATACGGCGTGTTCCCGAAGTTACTCCCATGACATGGTGTTCTGCTCACACGGTCAGTGACACGGCCTGAAAACTACACAGCGTGTATCCAAAAACTACACGCCGTGTATTCTTGGTTTTTCTGGGCAGTAGCTTAGAAACTGCTCAGACTCCCAGAAACACTAAAACAAGGTAAAGAGGTGCCAAATTTCGATTCGTGAGAGCCCATACTCCACGTGAATCAAAAATCGACATCTCCTGTAGTCACATACAAGGGAGAACAATATCTCTCTAACATAACAGTAGAGATTCTATTAGGAATCTATCACAACAACATGCATTATCTACACGAAGTCTATCACAACAGCATGCAGTCTCTAATGCACCCTAGACGGCATGGAAAGAATGCATGGCATGTGATTCTACACGTACCTATATGATGCATGAGACGGAATACCCTCATCTCATTAGGTTGCAATGGAAATAGAACCGAAATATCAAAACAATCACCGCACAAGTCATGAGAATCACTCTAGGTGAAAACATATCAACCATAAAACTCAAAACTAGCAAACTGCAATTAACGAGGTAGTATGGCCTTTCCCTATACATGGGTTAGCTACTCCCGAGCAAAGCTTAATACCAAGTACCGAATCTATCCTATCCCTGTATAATGTCTCCAAACATTAAAGTAAGAGAAAATAACTCTTCTGATACCACTTTGTAACGACCCGAGTCCGTAGACCATCCTCGGGTGCCCCGTACCCGGTTCTCCACATGACCTCAAGCGTGTTTCCTCGAGCGCCAAAGGCTTCCGACTAGCAGCGAAGGTCTTGGTGAGTCGATGGGGAAACTATTCCCTCATTCGGTAAGGTAAAGAAGGGAAGAAAACAATAATAAACAGAAAAAGCAGTAAACAACATGCATAACAATAGAACCCAACAGGGGAAGCAATGTATATATATAACTGTGATGACAATGATGCAGCAGGTACAAGTATCTAAGGAAAACATCAAACACATCAACGTGCTGAAATACAACTGAAACCAAGTGAAAAATAAAAACAAATTAAGCTCCTCAGCAACGCGATTCACGGCTCGGTCCCATGCTCTCTAGCACCTGATGCAGTCAATATCCCGAAGAAGAAGGGTGCTTTCCCTTATCTATACCTGTAGCAACATAGTCTGCTTGGGCCCAAAAGCATTTCCCAAACATGGTTTGAGATACAATCCCAGTAGGCAATCACCCAAAGATTTGTGCCTAACAGTCAAAGAATACATGGCTGTAAATAAACAAGAAGCTATAAACAGGAAAACACAAGCAGCTACAACCCATAGTTCTAACTAATAAAGCACACAAGTAAGCAGTAAATAATAAGAAGAAAATAGGTAACCCTCTAGGTAGCTCTCACAGTCTAACCCCTATGGTTCAACGTCTAAGTACTATCAACTCTCTGGGAGGCACACACAGTATCACCCCTCTGGTTCAGCTATGTAATTAAGCAGACACTCTGGGGAAGCATTCACCGTCAATTTCTCCTATAGTCTCGTATCATGCTAAAGTCTCTCTAGGGAAGCAGTCAACATCAATTCCCCCTATGGTCGGTGTCGTGGATCTACAGACTCTCTAGGGAAGCACTCAACATCAATTCCCCATATAGTCTCACATCATAATTAAATGACACTCTAGAGAATCCCTTCGGTCAATTATCCCTTTGGTCTACTACTCTAGGTTCTCACAGTCCTGAGTATAACTAAACATGCTCAGCACATGCATATCACCCATGTAAACCTCAAGAACTAATTGGATATCAACTAAGGCTCAACAGTAACAAAAGAGAGAGTTCCACTATCCTACAACAAGGTATGGAAACTGGTAAAACGCCCAACAGTCAAAACAAGCATGGAAAAGCAACCTGAGCACAAAAATAAATTACACTACTCACAAGCAATAACCTATACTAAAGAAATCAATCAAAGCAGGCAACCAACAAGGTAAAAACAAGAAACATGCAATACCCCGTTCAAGGGTATTGGTGGAATTTGCACATAATATTCATCAACTTTCTACGGAAAGGCCCAAACCACCTACCTTGATCCTAGGTGATCAATATACGTGAACCTCGACGACAGATTCCACTTAGAACGACGTAGATATGAGAAACGCACAAAAGTTTCTTCCCAAAACAACTTGGAAATGATGGTGAATCAAGAAACAAGGCTAAATTAGAAGGAAGAAATCACCGATGCGATTCCAACACAATCGACCGTTCTCAAATCGGAGAACGGACGGCGAGGAGGGAGTTTGTCAAAGATCCGGCCGTACGGTCACCCTCGGACGGTTGAAAACTGAAGAAGAAGATGAATATGGGGGTTAGACGTGACCCCGATCTATTTAATAAAAAACAAAGTACACAGAATATACTTCTAGAGTACACAACATGTACTTAAATTTTCCATACTCAAAAATGACCGGCCTCCACCTCAGCCTTACACACCGTTTGTGTGGCCCGAACATGGCCAGCACACGGCTTCGAGCCGGGGAAGAGTACACGGCGTGTACTCAGAAAGTACACGGAGTGTACTTCTGAAATTTCCAGAAAGTTTATTTTTCTCAAAAACTCCAGAAAAAGTAAAAAAATACCTAAAGAAAGATCCAGGTTCTTACATTGTGATTGCCTAATTCCAAATATTTAATTTCTAATTAATGTCACTCGGGAGGTAGGGAAGGAATTATTTAAAAAGTGTCTTTTAAGGTAATTCCATCCCCCGATCATGGTGGGAAAATAGTATATCCAATCTTTGGATATACAATCAAGGGATAAAGGGAAGGCCCTAAACATGATTAAGTCATCAGACACATTTTAGGGTTTCATGGTGGAGCAGACTTTGTGAAACTCCTTAAAGTGATTATGAGGGTCCTAACTGGGAAGACCATGGAATTTTCGAAGAAGGTGGATGATGCCTGATCTTAGCTCAAAGTTGGCTACTTCCTCAGGATATTGGATGTATGCAGGTTGGTACTCAACATCTGGGGTGGTCAGTTCATTTAAGGTTAAATTATTTATAGCCATGTTTTCTTGGGTTATATTGGGTTCAATTTTTGATTGGTTGAAGGCCACTAGAGGTTTCACAAGGGGTTCCTCAGTGTTACTTGATTGACCTTCTCTAGAAGCCTTTATTTTTTAGTGGAGTGATTTTTCAATTTCAGGATCAAATTCCAGTAGTATTTCTTTACCAGATCTTGTCAAGAAAAAATGAAGTCCAGTTCGATTGATTGATTTTTTTTTGTGTTTTTTTATTTGATATGGATAAAAAATAGAACTTAAGAAGGGTTAAAGAAGAATAAAATTTTATACTATAGAATTGGAGAGAGATAGAGAGATAAAACACACACAAATAAACAAAACATTGACGAAAACCAAAAACAAAACAATCAAATGATGGAGGGGTGTTGAAAGGAGTACGAATTAAGACCTAAAATAAATAAAGAAAATAAAATAATGAAAAATATTTATATTGGCTCCCCAGCAATGGCGCCAAAATTTTATCGCGTTGTTGAGAGAGTCAAATTAGTTGTTTATTTTTTACTAGAATTTCTGATGTATAGAAACAACAATAGGTCGTCTCTCAATGGAGCCTGAGATAATTAATTTAAAAAAATGGTTTTGATTATGAAATTAGAAGTGAAATGAGGTTTTTTAAAACTAGGGGTGTTTGATTATTAAAGATGAAAATAGAAAATGAAATCGATAAAACAATGTAGAAATAAACAAGATTAATTAAGTGTCATCAAATCGGGGTACTCTCATGATGTTCATCATTCATCGCTTCATGATATAGGGTTATGATCCTTTAATCCCTTGTTTGTAACACCTAGTGATATAATGCTGCTGATTTTATACTATAATACCTCCTAGGGTTTAGTAGAAAACACACAATGATTCACCGGACACCTCCGATGATTGGGTTATTTGTGTTCTACATCAGAACCAAAACTCACTAAGGGAACACATGAAGAACTCAATGAGTTTTCCAGGTTTGTTTTTTTATTTCATTGTGATACCATGAAATAAATTTAAATGAAAATGATAGTGCTTATGTGAGTTCAAATACCCAATATGAACCACACAAACACCGCAATTGGAAAGGGGAAAAGAATGTGGTGAACGGTGTGTGAAACATCACATGAATGGGTACCCCCAAACATGATCATATGAGTCGAGTATGAAATAAAAGTACATAACTCAAAAAAATAAGAATATAGGATGAAGAAAAAAACACAAAAACTTGTAACTAAAAAGATCATCAAAATATTAAAAACATGAATCTTGGGATTTACATCAAGTTCCTCCCTAGGTGATCACAAGGGGTTTAAAAACCCATGGGAGGGGAAGAAGAAGAAGATGTTGAAGTAGCACTTCCAAGAGCCTTCAGAACATCATGGGATGATGAAAAGACCTCTTTGGGACTCCAAATGAAAGCACATTGCCTTAGGTTCGAACTCCAAAATGGGGTGACCAGGGTGCCAATTTATAGGCAAAGTTGGAAGGTTGTTTAAGGCACACAGATTTTTTCAACCAACTTGTACCACTTTTTTCGGCCTCAAGACAGCATTATCTCGCTTTGGAGAAAATAAAAAATCCATATCCCCACCTATATTCTTTATCCACCAAATTTTTGTCACCCTTTAGACACATACATCTTGAGATATTGATAAAATACAGAACACCGCATTTGACTTTGGGAAGATTTGATTCCTTGGACAGATCAGTTCGGATGGGCATTGTAGAAGCCAAATGAGGCTTCAGTTTCTTTAATATGAAATGTAGCCCCTTAAATTGTGGACCAAAACAAAACATATTAGTCCATTTGGATGCAGTTAAGTTCTTGAATAGAAACAAGAGTGGACATGACTTCATGGATCCATACAATTTTGGCCCATTTTTCTTCCACTTCATCAAGGGCCCTCCAAATCATATCCTCCTACATTGAAATAATAAAACCAAGTAACATTTCCCATTTTAAAAGTTATTAAAATTAATTCATTTATTAAAACATTAAGTGAAATTTATTATTTTATTTGGAATATTCATTACAAAACCCGTTTAAAATAGCAGTGTAAGGGTGAATTTGAATTGAGAATCACTGTATGATCAGTCAAACTGAAGAAAATTCCATTTTTTTAGGGAATTACTACTGTATTTAACAATTTGTTACCCAAATTTACCCTATAAAACATGGTGGATTTCACATTAGAAAATATAACTAGTCACAATCCTATCTCCAAATTATCCTTTTGTATGTCCCTAATAGAACATAAAGAGTTTAAGAATGAGCTATTAGATAATTTTCAAAAGGGTTATATACACCCTAGTGCATTACCTTGGGGTGAAGAAGTAGTATTTGTAATGGTAAAGTATAGATTAATTAAGTTGTATATAAATTATTGGATAATAAAAAAACTCACCATAAAGAAAAAGTATCCACTTCCAATGATTTATGACTTATTCTATCATCTTCGAGGAGTTTAGTACTTATCAAAGGAAGATCTTTGTTATAGAAATCATTCACTAAAGGTGAAGATGTAAAAAATTTATAACAAAAATTTTAAAATAATTTTTTCAATATATATTTTCATAGTGATTCCCTTATGATATACTAATTAACATGAAATATTCATGGATCTGATTTACAGAGTCTCAAGAGAATATCTCGACAAATAATTGGTTTTATTTGATTATGATATTCACATTTAAACCAAGAAAAATTAAGAACATGAAGATCATATATGGACTGCTCTATAGACATTAAAAAAGGAGAAAATGTATACTATGTTTAGAAAGTATTTGTTTTGGATGCAGTAAGTCACATTATTGGGGCACATGATCACATGTGATGTGAATGTTTTTGGTCCCTTAAAAATGGTAAGGAACGAATGGCCCATAACAACTACTATCACTGAAATTCATTGTTTTCTTGGTTTTAATGGGTACTATTTATATTTTGGGAGGAATTTTTCAAGATTTTTTATCCTGATAAAAAGCATAACATGGAAAATTTTAATATATGTCTAGAGATATGAATGCGACGAATGATTGAAGTATCTCGAAAAGAGGTTGACCATTAAGCATGTACTCAAACTACCAAAAAGTAAACAAGGTTTTGTGATATATAATGTTGTTTCAAATAAGGGATTGGGTTTTGTACTCATGAAAAATGTTAATGTGATAGCCTATGACTCATGATAGTTAATGACAATGAATAGAACTACCCAATGCATGATCTAGAGTTAGTAGCTATGATATTTTATATGAATTTTTTTTCACTACATGTATTCTGAAAATATTTATATAAAAGATGATAACAATTTTATAATGTATATATTATCATATAAAAATCTCAACATGTTTCAAATATCATAGCCAGAAATAATCGAGGACTATGATTCCTCTATTAACTACCACATAGGAAAGGCATACAAGGTGGCTTATGTTTGTTGAAGAAAATATCATTTTACTTTATTCATTATGTGGTTTGATAAAGGCCATATATTCTTGGATATGAAACATATATATTTAAAAATCATAACATAAAGGAACACATCTGACGGTTCCCAAATCATTGCACAACTATCTATCAAAGAGAAGATCAATGAGGCATAAATAGATGATACAGTGCTACAAAAAAAGGTGAAATCACTAAAGGATGGTAATCTATATTAGTTCAAAAAAGGTTTTGATGTGTTATTCTATTTGGAAGTAGAATTTTTGTGCCTAAATAACCAGAGATAAAGAAGTAGACATTGTATAATACACATATCTCATCTTTATCTATCCATCCTAGAAGTACCACGATGTACAGTGATCTTCGAGGGAACTTCTGGTGGGGAAAAATGAATAAAGATATTGTGGAATATATCTCACAGTGTTTGGTATGTAAATAAGTTAAAATAGTGAAACAAATTCCAAAGGGATAATGTAACCCTTTCATATACCCACACAAAAATCAGGAAATGTCACTATAGAATGTTTCACTCTTCTTCTGAAGACATCCCATGGAAATAGCGCGGTATGGGTTGTAGTAGATTAACTCAGAATGACATCCCATATTATCATTATTCAGGAGGATTTCTCACATGAACAAATTCCAAAGAGATATATCAAGGATGTGGTGAGACTACATGGGGTTTAACTTTTGATAGACTCAATCATGATCTAAGGTTCACATCTAAATTATAATGAAATCATTAACATTCATTGAGTACTAAATTGAATTTCATTATTTCCTATCACCACCAAAATGTTGGATAATCAAAAAGAAATATTCAAATACATGAACACATGATATGATCTTAATCAAAGGAATCAGAAGGTGGATGGGATCAAGATCACCCATTGTTTTAGTAATCATATAACAAAAACTTTCCCTCATGTATTCAAATGGACCCATTTGAATCTTCATATAGAATGTGATGTAAAACATTAAATTTTACAATACTGTTGTAGAATGAATGCTAATTGTGTCTAATCTTGTGAATGATTTGATAGAGATGTTTTATACCATCCAAAATATATAAAAGATGATCAGATTGAATAGGTCAATTATGATCACAATAGTGGACGGGATGATAATTTTGAAATGGGTGAAAAACATTTCAATTGATTATCACCATGGAAAATAACCATTATCTTTGGAAAGAATGGGATGTTTAGACCAAGGTACATTGTCCCCTTTGAGATCCTTGATCACAAAGTAGTAGTGTCCTATCGGCTTTCACAACCACCAATTATTGGTCATGTTTAGAACATATTCCACTTATGACTCCTGAGGAAAACACATACCTGATCTCCCACATGTATTGAATCCATAAGTTGTATAATATGAAGATAAACTAGTGATGATCTTGGACCATAGATTCAACGTTATATGCCATAATACAACTCACCATCGAAAAGTGTTTTAGATGAACTATAAGTATGAAGAGGTGTCAGAGGAACTAGTGAAAAAAATGAAAAAAAATTACCGTAATATATTCTCAATAGAGAAAATGAGTTCAAATTTTGTGGATGAAATTTCAAATAGGGGGAGAATTTAACAACCAATTTTTTATTAGTAATACTTGATTCCTCTATAAATGTCTGTTGTATTCAATTATATAATATTATACACATGAACAACATATAAAAACCAAAAAAACATATGTTTCGTTTGTAAATACTATTATATTAATCCTTTCTGAAATGAATTAAAATTCCAAACATTACAACTAGAAAAAAATACAAAATAAAATAGTTCAATTGGAAAATTATATATTTACCCAATCATTTAGAATCATCACCCCCATTTATGACACTATAGAAATGAATAAACCTATTTGTAAACCAATGTACATATTAGTAAATGTTAATACATAACTTAGAGAGAAATTAAGTTGAATATTGGGTGAAATAATGAATTAGTATATATAGTATGTAATCTACCCATTGAAATAGCAATGCAACCTCTGAAGTATTAACATGATCCTTGGGAATAGTAATCCGACCAATAGGACTAATAACATAACTATTGGGAATAGTAATTTTACCTAAAAATAATATCATGTTATGTAAGTAATATTTATCACATCTTATTTATGTAAATATAAATATTATTATTACCAAAAATTTAATATCATGATTAAAAAACTCAAATTAAATATATGGACAATTTTAATAAAATTTATATTAAATAATTTCATAAGTATAGTAATTTTAAAATTAAAAAATAAAATTACCTATGTTATGAAATTATTTTGAAAAAATTATTTTATTTTTTTAAATGGTCAAATTAATTTTGACCAAGGGTTATTTTATTTTAATTTTATGAAATACTTCAATTTTCAAGTTAATTGTAAAAATACAATTTTTTACATAACTAGTGTATCTTAAATTACATCGTTCAAGATGTAATAATGACATAACAAACTATAGATCATGAGTTTTGGCCAGGATACATTTTATTTTATTAATTATTCAATAAAATTCATCAAAAATAATTTCCAAACAAAAAAATAACATTCTAAAACCTAAAGACAAAATTGATTCCTTAAAATAACAATTTCTCTTTATTAAAACATTACTTCTTAAAAAACATTTAAATTAAAGTTAGAAATTGGATTTAAAGTATTAAATCCATTATTCTTTATTTATATACGATTTATATATTCAAAATTTCAATATTACATGTTTTACCTTCGATATTTTATTTTATTCAATATTTTATTCGAAAAATACCCTCCCCTCAAATTTAAATAACCACCCACCCTACCCTTGGAAAAAACTCATATTAAAGTTTAAAAATCGTAATATATTTCTAAATACTACCTCTTAAGCCATTTAGTGTACCTAGGGACGTTTTCTCAGTAAACCAGCTCCATACATCATTGTATTGTTCGTGGCTTACAAGAGAAGGTACACCGAGGATTAAGTATGTTTGGATAAACTATTCTTTTTTATAAATATTCTTCCACTACTCCTTTTTTTCACCTCCTCTTTCACATATAAGAAATTTAAGACTCATCGTGAATTAATGTGACCATAAATTAATTATTTTAACATATTATAATTATCTAATATAATATATCATTAAATTTCAAAAATCATTTTCCCACTCTTTCGGTAATGTCCCATTAATGTTTTATTTAAAACCTTTAGAGACATTTCCAAGTAAATTATTTTAACCAAATTTGTAAATGGTTATTATAAAATATATATATTATATAATCATTTCATTAATTTTATTATATTTTTATGGAGTTAATTATAGTAAATTTGAAAATTAAATATAACAAAATAGAGATATGGAGGCAAAACATATGTTATTTTAGTAAAAAATGATATCAAAATGACTAAATATTACCTATGAAAGGAATAAATATAATCAAATGACTATAATTGATAATTAGGGGTAAAATTTACATTATATAAACTCTAAGAAAATAGTCTTATAAATCTATTATTATTATTCCATATGGGTAAATGATGAAATAAATATAGAGTAAAGGTAAGATTATTCTCTAACTAAACTCATATAATTTTACATAAATATAATTTCACTATTAATCCATTTTCTTTTATTATATATACATGTTTCATAATTCGTTTCTCAAAATATGGTTTTTGAATACTAATATAATTTTACGAAATAACATTTCACTATTATTCCATTTTATTTTATTAAATATACATGTTTCATACGTGATTTTATAACATGTAAAATATTTTAAAAAATAAATATTATTTCAAAAACTAATCATTGAATCATATTGAATTGTTTATTCTTCACACAAGAATGGTGACCTTTACAAAACTATGTTTTCACATTTTTCTTGTGGGAACCAAAGGTTTATTCCTGAATTAATGATGGATGAAATCCATATGAAACTCATACCTTCACATGAGTTAATTCATGACTATAGTTGTAAAACATTCTATGCGGCCGGCTTGATTATTTAAATGATATGATGTGTTGGGAGGAAATAAATTTATATATTCCTATAATTCATTAGGTAATTTTATTTATCACATGATATAAAGTTTAATAATTTTAAATATGATTCTAGTTTTTTTCATAATGATGATGTTGTGATTATTCACATATGTTATTAGTGAAAACAATGTTATCTTTGTTAACAAATATGTGTGGTATTCGACCACTATGAAATGATGTTTCATTTTTATGTAGTTTCACATTGAAATTATTTATTACATGTTTCCCTCATTATATTAATAGTTATCCAAATTATATTATATGTTTATGATGATTATTCTCACCCATGTTTTACTGATTCATGTCCCTTATTTGTCAACTTACATGGAATTTTTCTCACCACTTTCTTTGATTAATATCATTATGTGATTAGAAGCATTATATTTCAAGGATAATGATGAAAATTTTGAGTACAATTTTATGTTTTATTGAATTTATGTTATATATAAGACTATTTATTCAATAAAAAAACCTTTTGGTCCTAGGTTTACTTTTCTATTATATTTTTATCTTTAAAATATTCTAATTGTTACAACCCCACCCCCAGTAGCCCACAATCTATAGTCATTTATCAACAATTGAATTGATAAAACATATGAAATCACCAAATAAATTATCATTTTACTAGTCCTTAAGAAACTAGATACATACATGTTTCCTATATTACATTTCTAATTATACAATGTACATAAGAGAATAATATAATAATCTTCTTGTAACTTAATAAATTATTTCATCTTCACAACCTGGGAATGAATAAAATAATAGGGTGAACTCCAAACTCTATAAGGATTGCATATAAATAAAAATTGAATCCATAATATTTGAATCAAAATAAATTAGGCCTAATCATTATGTAATGGTGAATAATTGAAAAACACACACCATCATTATGCTGAGAATGAAAATGCACCCATAGATTTATTCATAGTCAAAATTACATGGAATTTAATTAAAAAATACTATATAAGGAAAAAAATAATTATTGGAAAATATGTATCTAGAACATGAACCATCATATATTTAAGAAGGATTATGTCTATGGATAAATAACTGTCTGATTCTGTTTGAAAACCAACATGAAGTGTTTGTCGCCAACTGTTTATCTCATGAGATGTATCATCGCATTGAGGGGCTATAACAGGCTGTCATGACCCGTCCCCCGAGGCTCATTCCGTGACAACCCCACGCCCGCCTTCCATAGGCCAGGGCTGGCGACTTGCACCAATGGTGTAAATCCCTATACTGGGAAGGCATTTCCATTAAAACTCGAAAACACACTGTTTCCGACGCTTTCGCTGGGGTGCGCGCGCATTCGTCCGTCCGCGGAGGAAGGACATGCGACGCTTTGTCGCCCTGCATTCCCGCTTTCCAAAGGAGGGCAGCATTCACTCCTTATTCAGGGACGTCTGTTCCTTGATCGAAACGGGATGATGGGATGTCAGTTCTTCCTTCTGTGGATTCCTCCTCAGAACTCGTCACCTAGTCCGGGTCTCCCTCATAGATTTAATAAGTAGTTCGTGAAAATCTTCCCAGTTCCATGTTTCCATGGACGCCGGTTAATTACACTGCTTCTCTCGGAACATTCCAAAGGGTCCAGTCAAGGCAGAAACCTTCATTCAGGGGAGTAGCCACGTTGAGGCATCAGTAGCGTGTCTGGATGCTGGGGAACCTGGCATATCTGTCTGTTATCCCTGGTCACAGGGCTTCTCGAGGGCGTGGAAGCCCGAGGCATCCCACATCGAGCGCGGGGAATTATATGTCATAGACACATATATGAGGTTTTCCTCAGCTTCCCGTGTTTAACACAGGGTACGCCGCGAGTTTAATGTCTAGCGGAGACGGATCCACCCAACCGGAGCATTAGCTAGGATAGATCGGATTGAGGGATTCCCTTTGAAGGGATGCCGATACCAGGGCCGGTCCATGGGCGGCTGTGAAGAGGAGCGTACCGATATGGTCTCACCGAGATATGACGGTCCGGGCGAGAATCGGGATAAGTGATAGGTGGATGAATGGAGTGGAGGGGGAATGAAATGGGACCATCGTAGGGGTGACGGTGAAGTTGGGATTGATCCTTGAGGAGGCTTCCTACGTATCCCCATGGCAGGGAATCAAAGTCCGCGTAGTTTGGGATGGTGCCGGTAAACCGACGTGAAAGTAGACCCGAGGGTCCACTAGTGGTGGGCTTGAACCTTGGGAAGGTTTCCTACATACCATGCCTTGACATGGATCAAAGTCATCATAGATCAATGGATTCATGGAGAGTGCAGTTTAATGTCATGCAGGACAACAGTGAACCCCGACGCAAATAAACGACGGGCATTGGGTGTCGGCGAACCAACGTAAATAAGGGTCCTTGGTCCAATGGGAAATGGGATTGAAAATGGGGGCCTGGCACACCGACTAGGAGACAGTTTGGGCCAATGATTGTTGGGATTGAACCTCAGGGAGGCTTCCTACGTACCATGCCTTGACACGGATCAAAGTCCTCTTAGTTCGGATTGGGGAATACAGTTTAACGTCATGCAGGACAGGGGTGAACTGACGTGAATGAGGTCGGGATGACCGAATGGTGGGTTTGAACCTCGTAGAGGCTTCCTACATACCATTCCTTGACATGGATCAAAGACCTCATAGTTCGGGTTAGTCACAACGGCTTGCCGTCGGACTGGAATTGCAGTTTAACGTCGTGCTGGACGTAGGTAGAACTCGACGTGAATTGGATGATGGGTGGGCTTGAACCTCGTAGAGGCTTCCTACATACCACGCCTTGACATGGATCAAAGACCTTGTAGTTCAAATGGGGCTTTGTCGGTGAACAGACATGAAAGTGGACCTTGGTCCAATGAGTGGTGGACTTGAACCTCTGGAAGGCTTCCTACGTACCATGCCTTGACATGGATCAAAGACCTCGTAGTTCAGGTGGGTGTGGGTGTGCAGTTTAATGTCATGCAGGACAAAGGGAGGGGCATACAGTTTAATGTCATGCTGGACGAGGGTGAAAATCGACGTGAATGAATGATCGAGCAATGTGTCTTGAACCTCATGAAGGTTTCCTACGTACCATGCCTTGACATGGATCAAATTCATCGTAGTTCGCTATGGGTGGGGGTCAGGGTCGGTGCTCACTCTAAGCCCATGTGAGTCATTCTCTGTGTGAGAAACAAGAGGTTGCAAGGACCTGATGATCACGTCGCGAAGGATGCGTCCGTGAGAAGCGAAGAGGGGCCTACGCGTTAAGCGGCCCATGGTTCTGGGACTTACTCCAGGATGGAGGCCCATAGTGCGACAAAGCGCAGCGAAAGAGGGGTTTGGGACCATGGGAGGTGCCTCGTTCCCTATCACGCCCTCCACTAACCTTGGTAGTGGGGAAGTACGGAGATGCAGAGGTGCAGTCATCTGTTGGGGAACTAGGGTCGCCCTTCTCTTATGAACATACACCACTCCAATAAGGAGGATATCATCCCTTGTGGATGGGTGATTCCATTCTTGTGGAGACGAGTGGTGTAAAGAATGTTCGAGATGGGGGGACCCTTCGTGAGAGGCCCGAGGTCGGGTCACAGTTTAACGTCATGTGTTGAGGACATGGTGCTTGGCAGTTTAACATCCTGCAGCTCGGACGAGGTGGGTTCACTCCACACCCCTAGGACTTACATAACTGGTACCCTCTGGTCCTTGGGGAAGGGAAGGTACCAGTAAGGCCATGGTCAAGGGGGGTTGTGGAACAAACCATCAAGGGGTCCACATTAGCGTGGATATGGGAATAAGCAATAGCCATTAGCGTGCCTATGCGAAGAAGCATTAGGCGAAGCAACGCTACGGGTGGTATTGTCCATGGGACTTTGAAATCACATCTTGCAAACCTGGAGGGTCGCACGAGAAGAGGAATTGCTAAGCAAAGGAGTGTGCTTCGCGAAGTGGAGTGCCTTGGCCTTATCATGGGGCATAGGTGTGAGTGGGAGATGCTTCACGAAGTGGAATAGTGTTTGCGGAGCACTGCCTCGTGAAGAAGAGGTGCCTCGCGAAGCAGGGTCCTGTGAAGCAGTGTGCTTCGTGATGTGTAGCGATCCTGCCTTAGCATAGGAATCACTAGCCTGGTTTGGGTGTTTCGCGAAGTATAAACACTCTGCGGCTGCCCGGATTCCCTTGGGAATCCCCGTCCTTCGCGAACGACCTTGAGTGTTCGTACGTATCCCATGAAGACGGGAATCAAGCCACACATAGTTCTTGAAATGCAGTTTAACGTCATGCGGGACGAGGAGCATCTCATTTGGGGATATGTACGGTACGGAGGGTAATCCTACGTGAATGAGGACATAATCCCATACCATACCGTACAATCCCGTAAGAGTGTAAGTCGGGGAAAACCAACTTGCGGTTTAACGTCTCGCGGTGAAGACGGGGGGCCAGGGGCCCGAGGAGGCCAAGGGGCCTGAGGCTGAGCCTCTGTCAAGAAGGCCTGACCTTCTTGCAGTTTAACGTCTTGCAGTGAGGACGGGGGGGCCAGGGGACCAAGGATGCCAAGGGGCCTGAGGCTGAGCCTTGGTCAGGAAGGCCTGACTGGCTTGCAGTTTAACGTCTTGCAGTAAGGACGGGGGTGCAGTTTAAGGTCGTGCGGGACCATCTTGCAGTTTAGGGTCGTGCAAGACCCCTTTCGCCCTAGGCAAAGTATCGCTTGAGGAATTTGGCATTGGTGGGAGGGGTTATACGCTCTCCATCCATGGTCACCAAGGAGTATGCTCCGTTGGGGTAAACCTTATGGATGATATAAGGCCCTTCCCATTTGGGTTCTAATTTTGGGCGGTTTCCTACCGGGAATCATTGGTTCTCAAAGGGCCAGTACCAGGTCACCTTGTAGGAAAGAACGGAGACGAACCTTCTTGTTGAAGGCCCTCGCTATCTTATCCTGATGCCTTTCCAGATTGTGCAGGGCACGAAGCCGATTCTCGTCCAATGCTTTTAATTCGGCTAAACGGATCTCGGCTACCTCATCTGATGTCTGGTGATCATAAAATGCAGTGCGTAACGATGGCAGCTGGATCTCAATGGGTAGGACGACCTCAGCTCCATACACCAGGGAATATGGGGCCACCTGGGTAGAGTTGCGGGTCGTCGTCCAGTAAGCCCAGAGGGCGTTGGGGAGCTTGTCCGACCAACTTTTCTCATTCTGACCAACCATCTTCTGCAGAATGTTAGAGAAGGCTTTGTTGAATGCCTCGATCTGTCCATTTGCCTGCACGTAATAGCGGGAAGTATGGTTCGACCGGATGTCGTACTTGGCGTACAATTTCTTTAGTTCAGCCTCTTGGAAGTTGGTGCCGTTATCAGTGAGGATGGCGTGAGGGAACCCAAACTAGTGGATAATGTTGGAGCTCACAAAGTCAACGATGGAACGGGTTTTGACCTCTTTGAGCGGAACTGCTTCTGCCCACTTGGAGAAGAAATCTGTAGAAGTCAGGATGAACCTTCACTGGCGGGCTATTGCCGGTGGATATGGTCCAACTACATCAAGTCCCCATACCGCAAATGGCCAAGAGTACATGGTGGGGTGGAGGGGCTCCGGCGGTCGATGCAGGAAGTTGGCGTGTACTTGGAACGCGTGGCATCTCTTGGCATATCCAATAAAATCGAGGATCATAGAGGGCCAAAAGTACCCCAACCTCCAGATTTTATGGGACAGCTTCGGCCCATCTTGATGGGCGCCACATGAACCGGCGTGAACCTCTTGAATAAATTTAGGTATCTCTATTCCTTGGATGCAACAGAGGAGGACACCATCGAAACTCCGTTTATAAAGGATCTGTTCAAGGCTGGGGCCGCTCTGGAGGGTGAATTGCATCGCGCGGTGTCGGATTCGCTCGCGCTCGGCCCGGTCGTCCGGGAGGCGACCATTTTGGAGATACTCGACAAAAGGTGACCTCCAGTCGGGGGTGCCTTCAACCACTGCGTCTAACAAACCTGAGACCCCTGACGTGGAGGGTCCGGCAGTGAGATGACCTACCCGTAGGCCATCATTGTCCTCTTGGGTGACAGGGGCAATGACTCTCCGGTGTTCCACATGTATGATCAAATCATCTTGCTCGGGTTCTGCGATCGACGCGGCTAAGCCAGCCAAGGCGTCTGCTTGGCCGTTCTGCGACCGTGGGACATGGGTAACCTCTGGTCGAGAAGAGAACTGGGCCATTATGCAGGGGGTGTACTCCAGTAATGGTGAAAGCTCCGGCTTCCTGACGATGTAGTCGCCATTAACCTGTTTGATTACCAGCTCGGAATCTCCCTTCACATGTAGATGGGGAACATGGATCTCAAGGGCCAACTCAAGGCCAGTGATGAGAGCCTGGTACTCTACCTCGTTGTTCGTACAACCTTCTGACAACAAGAATGAGAATGGCAGGATAGCCTGCGACGGGGTAATGAAGACAATACCCAGGCCCACTCTATTGAGCTTGGGATCGTTGAGCCTCCTACCGGTGGGGCTCTGGGAGGCGCTGTCGAAATGCATTTTCCAACACGGGACAACATGATCGACCGAGAGGATCGTCTCATTAGGGAAATCCAGGTCCAAGGATTGATCCGTTGAGGTCGGATGGGTAGCTAAAAAGTCTGCCAATGCCTGTCCCTTAATGGACTTCTGAGGTACGAACCTGATATCAAACTGCTGGAGAATCACCGCCCACCGTGCTAGTCGTCTAGTCAGCATGGGGCGGTTCAGGATGTAATTCAGTGGGTCTACCCGGGAGACCAATTGCGCCTCATGGTTCTGCAGGTAATGTTGCAACTTCTGCACGACCAAGACGAGCGCAATGCAGCTCTTTTCGATAAGGGAGTATCTGACCTCCGTATCGATAAGCATGCAGCTGAGATAGTAGAGACTATTCTCAGTACCCTCGTTATTCTTCTGGGCGAGCAGTGCACCGAGGGATCTTTCCAGGGCGGTTACGTAAAGGACCAGTGGCTTTCCGGAGACAGGTGGCATCAAAACCGGAGGTTGGAGCAGATACTGATTGATTTCCTCGAAGGCAGTCTGACACTCCTCATCCCATTCGTAGGAGGCACCCTTCTTCATGATCCGGGAAAAGGGCTTACACTTTCCGGACATATTCGCGATGAATCGGCGTATATAGGCTAAGTGGCCTTGAAGGCCTCGAAGCTCCTGAATGTTGCTCGGGGGAGGCATTTGGCTGATGGCCTTGATCTTCTCTGGGTCGATCTCGATACCTCGGTATCTGACAACAAAGCCTAGAAACTTCCTGGAGGTGACCCTGAAGGCACATTTCAAAGGGTTCATCTTCAGGTGATGGGAACGGAGGAAACCGAACACTTTCTCAAGGTCATTGAGATGGTCCTGGCGCTGACATGATTTGACTACGAGGTCATCCACGTAGCATTCCACCAATGTCCTGAGAATCGGCTTGAATATGTGATGCATGGCCCTCTGATAAGTGGCACCTGCATTTTTTAAACCGAATGGCAGAACCTGGTAGAAAAAGGTACCTTGGGGGCCCTAAAGGTAGTGGACTCCTCGTCTTCGGGGGCCATCCGGATCTGGTTGTACCCGGAAAACCCATCCATGAAAGAGAGGGCTTGGAATCCAGTCGTGGCGTCAATCAATAACTCCATCACCGGGAGTGGGAAGTCATCCTTTGGGAAGTGGCGATTAAGATCGCGGAAGTCGATGCAAACCTTGATCTGCCCATTCCTCTTCCTGACTGGCACAATGTTGGCAAGCCACGTGGGGTACTGGACTTCTTTAACAAATTTGGCTTTGATAAGCTTTTCAACTTCGGCCTCAACCATAGCACCATGAGAAGGGTGAATTTTCCTGGGGGGCTGATTATACCCACAATGTTTTTCCGGGAGGCCCAGATGGTGAATGGCTACCTGGGGATCTAGCCCTGGAATCTCGTTGTAACTCCAGGAAAACACGTCACGGTGCTGTTTGAGGAAGTCTACGTACTGCTGCCACTCCTCGGGGGACATGGCTGCACTTATCAATGTGGGTCTCGGATCTGCCTCGCTACCAAGGTTCACCTGTACCAGTTCATCGACCGTGGTAGAGACACCTTCTTCAAAGTCGGGGGGAGCATCCTCTAGGTCTTCCTCCCCACCCGTGGGGGGGCTTCCCATGACGGGAGGTACTTCTGGGCTATCAAAATACGAGGGGCAGCTAGTGCCGACTTGGGCAGCAGCGATCATCACCTCAGGAGACTCACTTGCCATTGAGACCATAGAAATGAAGGAAGTCGACCCTATCCCATCTGGCCTTCGGCTTAAGGGGCCACGTTTGATGATATCAAAGAAGTGGTGACGTGTCGGCCTGAGTCGGATAATTCCAGCCCGGCGGAAGAGACACGTATGGCGCACCGCCATTTTCATAAGCTTGACATCCCGGTACCGTACAGGGGTAGGAGGTTCCGGGATGACCTGAGCCTAGTTGATGTAGGAGTACGAGGTGATTTTACGCCGTCGCTTGGACACAGGAACATGCCTTCCTTGCATACCCAAAACAACAAAACATTGCCCCATGTCGGGGGTTGTTGCCTCCAACCGGTGGATCGGGAGGATGTAGGCATCATCCATGCTTGCCCAGGGATCACTTGTGACCGGGGCGGGTTCATCCTCACTTACTAGGATTTTATTATCCTTACTTTTGTAATAACCTGAATCAGATAGCGGGCCTCACAAGAAGCGAAAGGGTACGCGTCTCCTTGGAGCACGCCTACTCGACCGTTGAGCGAGTACTTGAGGCACTGGTGATACGACGAAGGGACCGCTGCATGCAGATGGAGCCATGGATTACCCATCAACGCGTTGTAGGTGGTGCCCTGAGAGACAACCATGAACTCGGTGCTGGTGATTAAGCCACCGAACTGAGTCTTCAGGCGGATCTTGCCGACTGGGGTCTGCTCGGTCCAATCGTACCCCTAGATTCTGAGGTCAAAGGGAGTTAAATCACCTTCAGACAGACCCAGCTTTCGCAATGTCCGGGTCGGAATTAGATTGATTCCAGAACCCGTGTCGACGAGGCAGCGGCGGAATGCCACACCATTGAACTGGACACTGATGTACAATGGGCGAATGTGCCCCTGTATAGGAGGGTCCGCATCTTCACCGGAGAACGAGATAACCGCCTGACATTCGGCGTTTTCAATTGTCTCGGTATGGAAGGCTTCTGCAGCTGCTACCTCCATCTCAAACTGGAGGGGGCTCCTTAGGGCCTCAGCAAGTGCCTCGTGCATTTCGGATGACAGGCGAAGGGCCTCAAGGATAGAAAGCCTCGCTGGAATGCTGGCCAGGTGCTTCAGGACATCATACTTTCGTGCCAAACGCGAACCTCTACTTGCAGGAGGTCGTTCGGCATTTGGAGGCATAGCAGGTCCTGCCGGCTGAACCAGCGATCGGCTAGTACTGGTTAAATCATGCTGCCTACTAGTAGAAGCCTGGATAGTAGCCGCCGGACTAGGATTGGACTACGGAGGCTGGCTTGTAGCCGGGCAAGACTAACTGTGATACGAACGAGGAAGCTCTCCCCTATCCAATAGCATGAACGGTGGTGGAGGTAGAGCCGAGAGCATTAGATGGGGTTGCGCGTGCTGAGATCTGCGCTAAGCCTGCTATCTGGTCTCAGTAGCATGTACGACATGGCCAAAAGTGCCTGCTTTCGTACCTCGATGACCGACGTAGTTGTGATTCCGCTGACATTGACGTCGGCTAGAAACGCTGGGGAGGTTCGCCTGGTGTTCCCCCTCGTCGGGAGTCATATAGGGCTTTACAAGCTCCACGGTGTTAACCGAAGCATACCCCTGGCTGTCGCTTGAGGAGTCATCCACCACTGGGCAGATTCTGGGAGGAATCCCCATTTCAGGGGGCATAAAGTAACCGAGAGTATGGGATGATGACGGCACCGGCGGTGCGCGTTGCTTCATCTTGTGTTGCCACTGCTTTCCCTTTTGGGAAGAGGTCGACTGTGATGACGATGCGGAGGCACCGGCTACTTCTTCTGAAGGTTCTGGCTGCTTCTGGTGCGCCTAGATGATACCATGGGCACGGACAACGGTTTTTTGAGCCACCCAATCATCGTATTTCAGGGATCTGTGGATGGGGACCTGCTGCCACTCGCCTTCGCTGCCGATGCCGATCTCTAATCCTGCAAAGACACCCGCTACTTGCGCTGGTGGTGGGCCCAACTTGACTATGTTATTGTTGACCTGGTCTTGAAGCCAGTCTTTAAACACATAGCATTGCTTGAGGGTGTGCCCCAGAATCTGATGATAAGGGCAGTAGTTGGGGTGATCGGTGAGATTCTCCTTTGCCGACCTTCTGCCCTCGGGAAGACGCACAATCCCTTACTCTAGAGCACTTCGGAAGTAGCCAGGGACCTGATTTTTGTTGAAAGAATAAGTATGGTGCCTTATTTACCGATAGGGGGCCCTGGGGGCCTGGCCCTGATGAGGGGCCGGAGGGGCCTGCCGAGGAGGCGGCCCCTGATTGTCTCGCCTAGGTGGCGGTGGCGCATTGCACGGGGGAACCTGTCGGTTCTGAGGCGGTCGCTGCTGGGCAGGATCTCATGCTTGAGGTGGAGGACCTCTGCGGGGTTGCGGGAATGGTGCTGCCGGATGTAACTCCAGCTGCCTCGGGGCTTCGATTTGGGCCACCGCGGTGGGTTCAGCCCTGAAGGTCCTCCTGGCCGGGATCATGGGGGGCAGCAAACGTGCCTGACTAGCCTGTTGCAGGGCTTCCTCAAGGCGTTGAGCCATATCTGAGAAATCTCTGAACCCTACAGGGTAGTTCTGGGTAATCAGGGAGGGTACCAGCTCTGTTTTGACATTCCCCACACACATCGTCAGTAATTTCTCCTGATTCAGTGGCATATCAAGGGAATACGTAATTCCCTTCCATCGGGCAATGAAATCTGCAACCCGCTCATCAGTTCTTTTATTGCACTTGAAGAGGTCTGCAATGTTGGTCTTCCGCGTGGTGGATCTGAACTGGTATAAGAACTGCCGGCGAAGATCCTCCCAACCGGTCACCGATCCGATAGGGAGCTAGCTGTACCAGACGAATGCCAGACCTTCCAATGTCTGTACGAAACATCGGATCTTGGAAGCTTCTTGCTGAGCCGGGGTCCCCATCATGGGGCCACACCTGGAAGAAAAATGATCCAAGTGTTGTGGTGGGTCACCCATCCCATTGAAGGGCGAGAAAGTGGGGTTCCCAAAACCTGGAGGTGCGGGCATATCATCCAACCATGCGGGATAATGCTTGCCATCTGGTGGGAACGCAACCTGCCATGTTTCCAGCGCTTCGAGGTGAGCTGTGAGCGCCTCGATAAGATCATCAGGGTGGGGTCCCTGTCTTGACGGGGATCCCTAAACACAAGTTCATTGCAAAGTTCTTCAACACGGTAGATGGCTTCGGCCGCTCGTGGATCAACTGGAGGAACGACCCGCGGGGCGACTAGGGGAACCCAGACTGGATTCTTCAGATTGCCCCGTCACTCGGGGGGTTTGGCGAGACGTATCGCGCCCTCTTGACATACGTTTCGGCTTCTGCCCTGTCTGCGGCAGTAGTGTGATCAGGGTTTCCCGGAGGCATCTCACCGGGGGGAATTGTTCCTGCCCCTGCTGCCCTGGCCTAGGATCACCATAGTCGGGTCACCGCTCTGCGGCGCGCTCAGCCAAGAGTTCGTCAACCAACCTCTTCTGCTCAGCAAGCAGTTGGCGTAACGTGGCCTTCTCTGGATATTCGTCCATTTTTTGCACAGAGGCGGATGGGTCGGAGTGCTTGACAGTTCCGACGTGCTCTTTACCCTTGCTGGTGTTTCAACCGAGTACCAGATACTCGGTGGTTACGAGAAGGCCTAGCAAGTTCCTCTGCTAACGGGTAACTCTCCCTGATGGGTCCAGTAGTGACGGTACGGCCTCGGGGGGTAAGGCTCCATCAAGTAATTCAAGATCGTCTTCCTTGGACATAACGTCGACCATGTGGACCGCGACCCCTCTTGAGGGCATGTCCTCGATGTCGCATAGCGAATCGGGCTGTCGTCGGATAGGGTCGAAGAGGAAAGCGACATAATATCCCCAACCAAGGACTTGCACATGGGGGGTATCTTTCCTGACGATTCTGCGGAGTGCTTTAAAACTCTAAACGCATTTCTATTGAAGGGCGCTCTGGCGGCCTGGTGACTCAGGGTGCTGGGCCACAAGGAGTGCGGCCGCATCGATCAGGCGGCACTGCTCACCAATTTCTTCGAAGTTCTCTCGACTTCTGGGGTACACCACCCGTTCATAACGAAGGCGGAAGTGTGTCGCCCAAAGGGTTCAACAAAAGCACCCCACTTATTCAGGGGTAAGAGACTCTGGAACGCGAAAATTCAGCACCGCCGTCGGCCAGAACATCTCCGGGAAGTAATCCACTGTGAGAATACTCCAAAAGCTCTTGGGCTCGGACTCAGGGTCTGGCCCTGTGTTTCCCCACTCGTCAACCGGGGGCGGCTGAGGGATAGGTAGCGGTTCCGAGGAGGACCTATGGGATATCAAACTCAGCAGTGGAGAATACGGTTAATGAGCTGACTGGCCACCGAATTTCGGTCCATCCTCCGAAGAGTGAGGTGAACTGGCCGCGATGTCACGATACGACGGGCTGATAGCCACAGCTTTCGGCATAGGAATCGCGGCTACCGGCGACAGGTCGTGTCATCTCTCTACCGCCGTTGGCCCCCAAAATAACTCTCCGTGATCTTTGGTAGAGGTAGAGGGCACTTCTGGTGAAAAAGGCGGCGATTGCGCAGTCGAGACCTACGAAATTCCCAAGATTTCCTCCTCCTGGATGTACCTGCGGAGAGAGATGGGAATCTGGTGGACCTCAAATTCCGGGAGAATGAGCCTAACGCGTCTGGTTCCTATCCCAGTCCTTGATATGGAGGAGCGGGGAGAAGGTTCCATCACTGAATTGCATTCAGATTTAGAGTCGGAGAAGCGGGAAGGTTTGATCTCCACCCGGTCCTTCCCAGGATTCTTCTTATGGCGGCGGCGACCCGCTCTCCTGCCCCGGGGTGGCTCTTTGGGATAGGGTTGATTCCTATCAGGCAGTCTCAGGGCGGCACTGGCACCGTGGCGGAGAGGACCCCCACTCGAGACAGCCAGGGTGCGAGGGGCACTGGGGAAAATGTCGAAGGGTACATGGGGAGGACCTCCATGAACAGAACCCATGTGGGCGGAGCATCTGTTGGAATCGGCAGGAGCATGGGGAGGACCTCCATGGTCGATGCGAGCGGAGCGAGGCTGACCTTCAGTCCTTGAGTTTCTGGGGCGAGCAGGACCATCGCTGGTTTCAGAGAGGACGTAGGGAGGGCCCCCACATTGGAGAAGGACCGGATGGACGGTTCCTTCAGATCGGCGGCCGGGGGCAGGAGGATGGACTCCATACCCTGTGTAGTGGGCGCGGGAAAGGTTTCCGTGTTGAGCGTCACTGTCGTGGGGCAGGTCTTCCTTCGGGATGGGGGGTAGCACGAGTCATACATCCATGACGAACTTTGGAGAGGGGAAGGCCCATGATCTGTGGAGTAGTGGTACGGTGAGAACCTTCGTATGGGGTGACATCACCGCAGGTTAGTTCGCGGAGATCACCACTTGGGCCTGCAACCCGGAGAGTCGACTTAGCCAGCCCGTGGGGCGGTTGGGGTCTCGGTCCTCGTTGGGTCAAGGAGTGCCCCTGCTCAGTGTATGCAGGGGCTTCATGATGCACATCGGCGGTGGATCGGGCCACTGTAGTTGTCGACGTCGACGCGCCTGGGCGAGCGTCCTCAGCCCGGGCCCGGCGCTGACGTCGGGTCAGGCGAGCTGGTGCAGGTGGTGCAGGGACGTAGCCTGCCTTCTCTTCCTGCGGAGTTGGATGGCGGTGCTGACGCGACCGGGAGGGAGCTCTCACCTGGAGCCCTTGGGTCGGGACCCTGAGCGGGCTGTGCCGGATGGTGCCCACCTCTTCAGCGTAGGGCGAGGAGTCATCAAGGAGTTTCGGGGACAGGCTCCCGAAACGGTTCAACGTTGGGGTGGGGAGCAGGGGCTCCCTGCGCGGCCTGTTTGGGCGGCGTTGACGGCGGGTCCTGGATGCCTCTAGGTCCAGGCCGGCCATATCCCAAGTTGGGATGACCCCCTCCTCCACGTACCTGCGCACGAGGTTGTTGATCACCGTTCACTGGATGACCTCTGATGGGGAAAGGGGACGTGGGCGCCCCGTGTTCCGCGATGTGGCGGCCGTCGTGGCGGTGGCGGTGCCAGGTGGGGTGGCTGTGGCGATGTTGCCCCTGCCCCTACGTAGGCGAGATGGCGGTGATCGCGTCTCTGTAACAGCAACCTGGTTCCTGAGAAACGAAGGGATCAACTCATCAGTACTGGGAGTAAAAGGATTGACAGCCAGTGCCCCAGCATCGTTCCATTCTCCACGTCTGTAAGAAGGATCCATGCCAACACACTGCAGAATGGAGTGCCCCACGTTCTACTACCCCGACTTCCGTTGAGTTTCACGACAGGCCCCCTATTTTCTTGGTGGGATCAGGTGTCGGATATCTGGATCCGGTGACACGTGAATCTACTGGTGTCTCGAACGCTACTAATCTCCATATTGAGGAGAAGGATTTCACTTCGGGTTCACCATTTCTGTTTCCGATGCTTTTTCCGGGGTGCGCGCGCATCCGTCCGTCCGCGGAGGAAGGACATGCAGCGCTTTGTCGCCCCGCATTCCCGCTTTCCAAAGGCGGGTGACATTCGCTCCTTATTCAGGGACATCTGCTCCTTGATCGAAACGGGATGATGGGATGTTAGTTCTTCCTTCTGTGGATTCCTCCTCAGAACTCGTCACCTAGTCTGGGTCTCCCTATTAGATTTAATACAAAGTTCGTGAAACTCTTTCCAGTGCCATGTTTCCATGGACGCCGGTTAGTTACACTGCTTCTGTCGGGACATTCCAAAGGGTCCAGTCAGGGCAACAACCTTCATTCGGGGGGAGTAGTCACGTTGAGGCATTAGTAGCGTGTCTGGATGCTGGGGAACCTGGCATATCTGTCTATTATCCCTGGTCACAGGGCTTCTTGAGGGCGTGGAATCCCGAGGAATCCCACATCGAGCGCGGGGAATTATATGTCATAGACACATATCTGAGGTTTTCTTCAGCTTCCTGTGTTTAAAACAGGGTACACCATGAGTTTAACGTCTAGCAGAGATGGATCCACCCAACCGGAGCATTATCTAGGATAGATCGGATTGAGGGATTCCCCTTGAAGGGATGCCGATACCGAGGCCGGTCCATTGGCGGCTGTGAAGAGGAGCGTACCAACATGGTCTCACCGATATATGATGGTCCGAACGAGAATCGGGATAAGTGATAGGTGGATGAATGGAGTGGAGGGGGAATGAAATGGGACCATCGCAGGGGCGACAGTGAAGTTGGGCTTGAGCCTTGAGAAGGCTTCCTATGTATCCCCGTGGCAGGGAATCAGAGTCCGCGTAGTTCGGGATGGTGCCGGTAAACCGACGTGAAAGTAGACCCGAGGGTCCACTAGTGGTGGGCTTGAACCTTGGGAAGGTTTCCTACGTACCATGCCTTAACATGGATCAAAGTCATCATAGTTCAAAGGATTGATGGAGCGTGCAGTTTAATGTCATGCAGGAAAACAGTGAACCCCGAGGCAAATAAACGACGGGCATTGGGTGTCGGCGAACCGATGTAAATGAAAGACCTTGATCCAATGAGAAATGGGCTTGAAAATGGGGGCCTGGCACATCGACTAAGAGACTGTTTGGGCCAATGATTATTGGGCTTGAACCTTAGGGATGCTTCCTACGTACCATGCCTTGACACGGATCAAAGTCCTCATAGTTCGGATTGGGGAATACAGTTTAACGTCATGCGGGATGGGGGTGAACCGACGTGAATGAGGTCGGGATGACCGGATGGTGGGTTTGAACCTCGTAGAGGCTTCCTATTTACCATGCCTTGACATGGATCAAAGACCTCGTAGTTCGGGTTAGTCACAACAGCTTACCGTCTGACTGGAATTGCAGTTTAACATCGTGCTGGACGTAGGTAGAACTCAACATGAATTGGATGATGGGTGGGCTTGAACCTCGTGGAGGCTTCCTACGTACCACGCCTTGACATGGATCAAAGACCTCGTAGTTCAAATGGGGCTTTGTCGGCAAACCGACGTGAAAGTGGACCTTGGTCCAATGAGTGGTGGGCTTGAACCTCTGGAAGGATTCTTACGTACCATACCTTGAAATGGATCAAATACCTCGTAGTTCAGGTGGGTATGGGTGTGAAATTTAATGTCATGCAGGACAAAGGGAGGGGCATACAGTTTAACGTCATGCTGGACGAGGGCGAAACTCTATGTGAATGAACGACCGATAAATGTGTCTTGAACCTCATGGAGGCTTCCTATATACCATGGCATGACAAGGATCAAAGTCATCGTAGTTTTCTATGGGTGGGGGCCAGGGTCGGTGCTCACTCTAACCCCACGTGAGTCATGCTCGGTGTGAGAAACAAGAGGTTGCAAGGACCTGACGATCATGTCGTGAAGGATGCATCCGTGAGAAGCGAATAGGGGCTTACACGTTAGGCGGCCCATGGTGCTGGGACATACTCCAGGATAGAGGCCCATAGTGCGACAAAGCACAGCGAAAGAGGGGTTTGGGACCATGGGAGGTGCCTTGTTCCCTATCACTCCCTCCACGGACCTTGGTAGTGGGGAATTACGGAGATACAGAGGTGCAGTCATCCATTGGGGAACTAGGGTCGCCCTTCTCTTATGAACATACACCACTCCAATAAGGAGGATATCATCCCTTGTGGATGGGTGATTCCATTCCTATGGATATGAGTGGTGTCAAGAATGTTCGAGCTGGGGGGACCCTTCGTGAGAGGCCTGAGGTCGGGTCACATTTTAACGTCATGTGTTGAGGACGTGGTGCTTGACAGTTTAACATCCTAAAGCTCGGACGAGGTGGGTTCACTCCACACCCCTAGGACTTACATAACCAGTACCCTCTGGTCCTTGGGGAAGGGAAGGTACCAGTAAGGCCGCGGTCAAGGGGGTTGTGGAATGAACCATCAAGGTGTCCACGTTATCATGGCTATGCGAAAAAGCAATAGCCATTAGCATGCCTATGCGAAGAAGCATTAGGCGAAGAAACGCTATGGGTGGTATTGTCCATGGGACTTTGAAATCACATCGTGCAAACCTGGAGGGTCACACGGGAAGAGGAATTGCTAAGAAAAGGATTGTGCTTCGCGACGTGGAGTGCCTTGGCCTTAGCATGGGGCATAGGTGTGAGTGGGAGGTGCTTCGCGAAGTGGAACAGTGTTCGCGGAGCACTGCCTCGCGGAGAAGAGGTGCCTCGCGAAGCAGGGTCCGACGAAGCAGTGTGCTTCGCAATGTATAGTGATCCTACCTTAGTATAGCAATCACTAGTCTGGTTTGGGTGTTTCGCGAAGCATAAACGCTTCGTGGCTGCCTGGGTTCCCCTGGGAATCCCCTTCCTTCGCGAATGCCCTTGAGCTTCACGAAGGGCATCCCTCTCGGAAGAGGGGCTCAAAACGAGACAAAAAAAAAAGCGTCTCGCGGAGTAGAAGTACCTCGCAGAGCCCATGATTCCCGGGGCAAAGAGTGCTTCGCGATTCGGGAGAGGAGAAGCCGAAAGTTTTGATTTTCCATCCTTGGGACTCAGGGGGAGTCCAGTATTTATAGGGAAGGGGCGCCCCGAAGCAGAACTCGCAAGCCGCCTCAGGTGCTTCGCGGCGTGCTCGCGAACGTCAACGTCGTCCGCAGAGGATTACCGCCTCCGGAGCTTCGCAGCGGGCTCGCGAACGTCAAATGTGTTCGCGGAGGATTACCGCCTCTGGAGCTTCACGGCGGGCTCACGAACATCAAATGCGTTCGTGGAGGATTACCGCCTCCGGAGCTTCACGGTGGGATCGCGAACGTCAAATGCGTTCGCGGAGGATTACCACCTCTAAAGCTTCGCGGTGGGCTCGCGAATGTCAAATGCGTTCGTGGAGGATTACCGCCTCTGGAGCTTCGCATGACCGCGATGGTCGGGGCGCTTCACGTCGGTGCTTCGCGTCGGGGCTCCGCGTCGGTGCTTCGCGAGGCAACGCGCCAGCCTTCTTTTTCGTTCCCGTATTGCGGGCCATACTTTGGCACCAACACACACACTACAGAGTACAAGATGGAAGAAAAGCACCAAGTAAAACTGTATAATAAAATATTTCTAAAAAGTAAAAGGGGCCAGAAATACAAGCCAAACTGTAAAGTACATGTAATACTGAAAAGGACAAAAAAACTGAAAGGTGTAAAGCAGCTCCTGGATCTTCCATCATGGATCCTACCTGATGGGTAGGGATAGATATCCTCCTCAGCACTCCACGCGTGTCAGTATCCTCTGTGTACCGACACGTCGTATGGTCCACCTCCCGGTATCGTCCAGTCCTCGAACTCATAGCCTCAGTTAGTGTTGTCTGTCGTCTGCCTCAAACACAACAAGGTGCGGGCATAGACCGTGCAGGGGTGAGTGTAACGATACTCAGTAGGGACCCTGAGAACCTCACGATCTCTCAAAATCCACCAAGGATAACCCACAGAGTATGAAATCAATTGATAACCCCTCTTATGTATATGCCAATACTTATACCTAAGTTATCAAGTAATCTGTTTCAATCATGAGGATAACATAAAAGTTACTGACTCAGCTCATACATGTATACAACTAATTTAGAGATATATATATGATCAGATGTAGCCAATAAATAATCTATTCTGTCGAACCCACATAGGATCTAGGAAGAAAAATCAGAACTGTCGAACCACATAGGATCTAAGAACAGTAAACAGAGCTGTCAAACCCACACAGGATCGAGGATAGGTCTTTAGTGCTGTCGAACCCACATAAGATCTAGGAATAGTCGTCAGTGCTATCGAAAGCACACAGGATCTAGGAACAGTCATCAGTGTTGTCGAACCCACATAGGATCCTGGAATAGTCGTCAGTGCATATCCATCCATAGGGTTTTGCACAAAACATGCTTGTTTCCGGGAGGGTCCTCTCCACAATCTAAGTGTAAATACATCAACTACCATGGATCGATAATTTTATTTATTTAAAAGATCCGTATTTCCATAAGAAACTCAAGATAACAGACGGTGCGTCAATCACATGCCCGATCTAACAGTTATTGTAATTTCTGTTCTGAGCGCCAGGTTGGATTAATGTTCGATCCAACCCGGCCATACCCCAACAGTGTCCAAACCTCGATTGGGGTATACCAATGGAACTGTCTCCTTCCAATGTTTTCGTATCCGTAGACGATTTTTCAATCAGATAGCCATAGATTAGGTTACGTTCAAAAGAGTGGAAATAGGTCAAATGGGTCCGGGTCCGAGTACGGCCCAGTTGGACCGACCCGGTCCACGGGTCTGACCCGGTCCGTGGGTCTGACCTGGCCTGCGAGGGCATCCCGTCCCACACTGTGTCTCGGCCCACGCTGGGTATGACTCGGCGGCCCGTTGGGTTTCCCTAGCCATGTCCAGAGGGGAGGTCGTACCCCATGGTTCCAGAATGGCTTATCCGTTCGGTGAGTCCCAAAACTGGCACCATGTGGCGCCGATTCACATCACGGGGGACCCACGTGGTTAGGTCCCACTGCTCCCAGCTAGACGAGCGGCAAGACGCCTCCCACGCGAATCGGTTGCACTGCCTCGCCTCCGACAACCCGGATGCTCGGGCCACTGGTCCTCCTTGTGGCCGACCATGCACTCGCCATCGTTGCACCACCACATCCAAGAGATCGCGACCACCTTTTTTCTCCACCGTGTAGAGCGGTTGCGTCGTACCTTCTCCGGATACACGGTGCCTCAGGCCGCCGGTTTTCATTACATCCACACTTGCACCAGCCACCGTTGCACAGCCGCAGCCCGTTGGCCATGGGTTCCTCCTTCGGCAGTGTAGTTGTGCTACCACCTTCCATGCGGTGGTGGTTGTTGCTCCATCTGTTGGAGAACTTTCTGCATGTCACCAGACCAGTTCCGGTTTCCCAATTATCATTCCAAATGTAGCTGCACATTTCTCGAGACATCAAATTTGATCCGAAACCATTTTTGATGTGTATCGCTCATCCCAGTCTCATTCCATGTTTAGCATCAAATTCCACAAAGAGGGCGGAGGTGTCGGGCCATGTTTTTTCGGCCCGCATCTTCTACATTTGGGTGATAGAATGCGGTCTCAAATAATAATCTTTGACAGAAAATGAATAATGAGAGTAAAAAAAAGTTCAAACACCTACCATTTTTAATTGATCATTGATGAAGTTATGGAATGGAAGATTTCGATTCGTTGTAGACGAACATGTCCGACGTCGAGGAGGTTTCTAGGAAGGAATTCGAAGTCCGGATCGAGGTCTATGTTCTTCGTTAGTTGGAGCGTTCTTTATCTGTGGAACACGTTCTTCGATGGGAACCATCTCCCATGTTCCACCCAAAATACAAATTCCAACCCAACATAATAGTTTATCCTTAGCATGTTCTCATTTAATTAATTGAGGTAATTTGACAGCATAATGTGGGGAGATCAAGAGGTTTTTCCCCACTTAATGGGGAGTTCAAGAGGTTTTATCCTCAGGTGGTCCCCACCATATTAAATATGAAGAGGAGGTTAGGTTCAAGTGAGCCTCACCATCATAACCTCTCATGGGAGGTTAAGGTGTGGTGTTCCCCCCTCCAAATTCCATGTGGAGGTTTTAACAAACAAATAAAAATAAATCCACACACATAATTTATTTTAAAACATTCTCTATACTCCCAAAACTATATTTTATTCTCATCCAACTGTCATCGACATGCAAGTCTTCTTAAGAAAATACCGGCACTATGGGTTCAACCGTGCCCTCCGATTTCAATTCCGAGCACCGGTTCAAAAGTTATAAAAACCCTCTTGTATGTTTACTGAAAGTACCCGAACAAAACTTCATAAATTGATTCTGGGCACACCGGGCCTCAGAATCATGAGCCATCAGTTTTTGTGGAAACGTAAAATTCCCATGTATTTAAGAAAAAAATTTCCATAGAATTTTCGAGTCTTTACATTCTCCCCACCTCAGGGCATTACGTCCCCATAAGCTACAACGCGAACTAATTGAACAAGTGGGGGCACTAAGCATGCATCTGAGCCTCTCACTCCCATGTGCTCTCCTGGAGGTTCACTTGCTTCCATCTAATGCACATTAGAGGTATCGACTGTCCCCATAGGGCCCAGTTCTATCGATATTCAATCTCCACTAGAACCTTCCTGAAATTTTTCCCATCGTCGACGTCCAACCCTCCATGGTCAATGATGTGGGAAGGGTCGTTCACATATCTCCTCTGCTAAGATACATGGAAGACATCGTGCACCCGGTGCAACTGAGGTGGAAGACCTAGGCGGTAACCCACCTCGCCTACTCAACTTAGGACCTGGAATGGTCTGTTGAACCTCGGAGATTACATTTCGCCTCATCCAAATCGTCATACCTAATCAAGGTGAGACCTATAGAAAAATATGGTCACCATCCTCGATCTCCAAAGGAATCTGTATCCTATCCCAATACGACATCAGTCAGTTCTATGTAGTCTTCATCTGCTCATGGATGATCTGCACCTTCTCTGTGGTAGCTCGTACAATCTCTGGTCCCACTAGTGCTGACTCCCCGTGGTCAGTCCAACATAAGGGTGATCTGCATGGTCTCCCGTATAACGCATAAAAAGGTGTCATCCCATTGGTGGAGTGACAGCTGTTTTTGTATGTGAACTCCACCAAAGGTAAGTGATCCTCCCATCTTCAATCGAAGTCAAGGACACTCGCATGCAGCATGTCCTCGAGGGTCTGAATGGTATACTTGATCTGACCATCTGTCTGGGGATGGAAGGTAATGCTCAGATGAAGTTGTGTCCCTAAAGCCTTCTACATCCCCTTCCATAGCCAGGAAGTAAACCATGCGTCATGATCAGAGACAATAGATGAAGTTAGTAAATGTAGACAAACAATATCTTATATGTAGAGGTTTCCCAAGCTCTTTACTGAACCCTACTCTCTAATCGGTAGGAAGTGGGCAGACTTGGTGAGTCGATCAATGATCACCCAAATCGAGTCGTGACCCCTGGATTTATGTGGAAGTCCTATCATGAAGTCCATGGATATCCCATACCAATTTCACTCTGGGACCTCTAAAGGCTGAACAAAGCCTGGTGGTACCTGGTGCTCTTCCTTCACATGCTGACAAGTAAGGCATCGAGAGACAAAGTCCGCTACTTCCTTCTTCGTACCTGACCACCAGTGTTGTCGTCGAAGGTCCTGGTACATCTTCACCATTTATGGATGTACCACTAATGGTGATGTGTGTATCTCCCTCATCATGTCCTCTTGATGTGACACTGGTACCATAGTATGTCATCAGAAGAGGATAACATGCTCACTACCTTCAGAAAATCCATTAGGTGCCTGCCCTGTGGATATTTGCGCACGTCATGTCTCGCATTCAGAATCCCCATGCTGTGCCTTCCTGAATCACTGAAGAAGTGGGGGAGTGACTGTAAGGGACTGAATTAAATATTCTCTATCTGTATCCACAAAGGATAACTGCAAAGCGGCTAGCTGCTCTGCTGCCTCACCTACTAGTTGTATATTAGATCTCATATTGAGCGCATCTGTAACTACCTTCCCCTGCCCTGTACAATAGACTATCTCAAAGTCATAATCCTGGAGGAAATCAAGCCAACACTGTTGTCTCAGGTTGAGGTCCTTCTGAGAGAAGATATACATGAGACTCTGGTGGTCAGATTAGACTGTGAAACGCTCTCCCATCAGATAGTGCTGCCAAATCTTCAAGGCGAATAACAATGCTACTAACTACATGTCATGGATGGCATAGTTCATCTCATGCTGTCTCAACTGACATGAACCACAAGTGATCATTTCTCTCTCCTACATCAAGACACATCCAAGTCTGGTCCCTGATTCTTTTTAGTAAACTACGTACCCTACGCATTTCTCTAGAAGCCTCATGATGGGTGCACTAGTCAGTCACTACCAACATCTATTGAAAAGATCGGTTGGCATCTATCCACACACAAAATGGGTTTCCCCTTCATCGTCAAGGCCGATAGTGGTTCTAAAACTCTGGAAAAGTCTGGAACGAACCTCCATTAGTAACCAGTCGAACCCAGGAAACTATGTACCTCCTTCACACTTTTGGGTGGCTCCCAAGAAAATACCACCTCAATCATTACTGGATCAACGACAACTCCAGTCTCCGAGATGACATGCCCCAAAAGTGTATGTATCAGATCCAAAACTATATCTTTGAGAGATTACTATAAATCTAGTTCTCTCGAAGTCGATTCAGAACAACCTTCTTATGGTAGCATACACCTCCTCCGTTGTTGAGTGAGATCAAAATGTCTTCAATCAAGACTATGACAAAGCGATCGAATTATGGCTAGAAGATCCTGTTCAAGAGTCACATGAGCACTACTAGAGCATTGGTTATGCCAAAAGGCATAACCCAGAAGTTGTAGTGGTAATACGAACATATGAAGGCCATACTCTGCACATCCTCATCTTGAACTCAGAGCTGATGATAGCCTGATCTAAGTTCTATCTTCATGAACATCCATTCTACCATTAGCTAATCAAAGAGGTCATAAATCCTCAGGGGTGGGTACTTGTTCTTCACGGTCACCTGGTTTAGGCGACGGTAGTCATCACAAAGCCTCAAGCTTCCATCCGCTTTCTTGGCGAACAGAATCACGGCTGCCTAGGGAGAAACACTAGGCCACATGAATCCCTTCCCCTAAAAGTCCTCCAACTGTACACGCATCTCATGAAGCTCAGAGGGAGCCATCTGATATGATGGTGTAGATATTAGTTCCATCCAAGGGTATAGGTCAATTTATAATTCCACCTCTCTGTGAGGAGGTAGACCTGAGACATCGTTAGGGATAATATTAGCGTACTGCTCCACCACTGAAGGATAGTTCGTACTCTCCACATTTGTTGCTCCGAGGGTATGGTAGGAAGACTAATGAGTGATTGGCAGCACCCTATTCAATGTAAGTGTGTCCTATACTGCAAAGGATCACTTATTGTCGGTTAAGGTAAACCTAGTCCCATCTATGCAGACTCACCGCACTTTGTGCCTAATACAGTTGATATGAGCATGGACTCTAGATAACCAGTCCATACCCAAGATGACATCGTAAGACCTCGACCCCGCTACTAGGAGATCCCAGCCAAAGCTCTCACCTCCAAAAGTATGCTCACACTACCAAAACCGGTGCGTAATCATCGAGTCTGCTCCCTTAGGAGTCTCTAGTCGTAAGGATCGATTCAATGTCTCCAACAGAATCTCCGAGCTCCGAATGAGGGTAGTGGAAATGAAAGAGTGACTGGCACATGTGTCTATAAGAACTACAGCTAAGGTAGAGTATACAAAGATCTTACCATGAATCATCTCTGGAGTTCCATTATCGTAAGCCTCATATTCCTGAAGATTAGCTCTCACTTGTCCACCTGCTCCCTGCGGTCGGGGTGGACCTCCTGGTGTTGGTGGTGGTAACACCTCAAAACGTCTTCCACCGCTAGCTACTCGAATAACTCCTCTTCCATGTCCGCATGCGCCCATAGGATTTCCTCGATAAAACATATGCTTATGCCTGGGAGGTCCCTCAACTGTATGATGATCATCCGAACAGTGGGTCGGATAATCACGATCAATGTGACCCTGCCCGACGCATGTGAATCATTGTCTGTTCCTTGAATGACTGGCTCGATCTCGTGTGCCTCGCACAACCAATACAGTGTCCTGAGGTCATCCACCAAAATTTCTGGTCCACTCGGACCTCTGGGACATCTTTCTGCTACCAGTTGCAGAAAACTCCACTATGGGATGCCTGGTGGTGGGTCTCGCGGCTGGTTACTGCTCATAAAGGAAACTCCCCACTAATAGGGCTCACTACAAAACCCATGCCTACACCGGGATACTGAGGGAGATCATCGAAGCCTCGATCTCTTGCCTGATTCCTGGATCAATGATTTGAGCCCTGAAATATGGTTCTCATACCATATCAGTGGAGTAGCGTGAGAGGTCGGTGAACCTCACTGAGTACAGTGAAACCATCATGCTACCCTGTTGTAGATGCAGTATCTCATGTATATGAACCGCATGTAGCGTGGCTGGGACAAACTCTGCCCGAAAAAGGCTCACGATGTATGCCCAGAGTAGTTTCATCTCATCATGCACCTGGAGCATTAGGCTCCACCATATTCCTACTACTAACTCGAAGAGAATCATGACAAGGATCACCATTAGGTGTGCTAGTGTCCATACCAGTCTGAATACTCTCACCACAACCTCCAGTCAATCCTCAAATGCCTGCGGGTCCATCTCACCCCTGTACTTGGGATGCCACTAGTGCTGGAACTCGTGAAACATTCATAGGTGGCATTCAATCTCTGTTTCTAGGGTTGGTGGCATTGGTGGCCCAACAGGTAGTGGTACCATTGTTGCCTCTACTGTGATAGGGCACTATACCGAGGCCTCGTCGCTCGGTGGGCTTCCATCTTGTACGAACCCTGGAACCCTGGCTGGATGTCCACGTGGGGCCATCCTAAAATTTATCAGGTGCACCATGATCAATAAGTTATACTTGGTGAGCTTACTCAAAGAGATCACAATGAATACTCTTGAAACCCACACGCAATCAGTGTTTTCGTGCACTGAGTCGGAAATCAGAAGTTAGGGTCCTGATGTATGGATATGTCGGCCGCCGCACCAACACTGGACTCCCTGAACACAAAACCACACTTAGTACCCATAATACTATTGATTCATAGAAAAGATCACTGTCTTATGTTCAGCGGTAGAACCGACTCCTCTGATACAAATTTTTCACGACCCGTCCCCTAGGGCCCAAGCCGTGACCACCCCAAGCCTGCCTTCCATAGGCCAGGGGCTGGTGACTAGCACCAAAAGAGTAAATCCCAAAACTGGGAAGGTATTTCCTTTAAAACTCGAAAATATATAAAACAGAGTACAAGATGGAAGCAAAACACTAAGTAAAACTGTATAAAAAAGATTTATGAAAGGTAAAAGGGGTCAGAAATACAATCCCAACTATAAAGTACATGTTCTACTGAAAATGAAAAAAACAACACCTAGTTCATCCACCACAGATCTGACCTGAAGGGTAGGTATAGATAGCCTCATTAGCATTCCATGTCTGTTATTCTCTTCTGTGTACTGACACGTCTTATGGTCCACCTCCGGGAATCGTTTTGTCCTGGTACTCTCATCCTCAGTCAGTGTTGTCCGTCGTCTGCATCCAACACAATGTGGTGTAGGCATAGCTCGTGTAGGGTCGAGTATAACGATAATAAGTAGGGACCTCTAGACCCTCATGGTCTCTCAAAATCCACCAAGGATAAACCATAGAGTATGAAATTAACTGATAACCACTCTTAGGTATATGCCAATACAAATATCTAAGTTATCAAGTAATCTATTTCAATCATGAGGATAACACAAATGTTATTGGTCTAGCTCAAAAATGTATACAACTAATGTATAGAAATAGAGATGATCAGATGTAGACACTAAATCATCTATTCTATTGAACCCACACCGGATCCTGGAACAGAAATCTAAACTGTCGAACCCACACTGAATCTAGGAACAGTAAACAGAGCTGTCAAACCCATTCAGGATCCCGAAACAGTCGTCGAAGTTAACGAACCCACAAAGGATCCAGGAACAGTCGTCCGTGTTTTCGAAGCCATAGAGGATCCAATAATATTTTTTAGTGCTGTTGAACCCACACAGGTTCCAGGAACAGTCGTCAGTGAAAAACTAGCCACAGGGTTCTGAACAAAGCATGCTTGATTCCGAGAGGGTTCGCTTGTCAATCCATGTTTTGATACATCAACTACCACGAATCCCCAATTTTATGTATCCAAGATATCCATATTTCCATAAGAAACTCAACGTGATAGACAGTGTGTCAATTGGACACATGGTATCAGAGTTATTGGCTTTCCGTTCTGAGGGCCCAGTTTGATTTACATTCAATCCAACCTGTCCATACACTAACTATTTCTAAACCTCGAGTGGATTATACCAAAAGAACCATCTCCTTCCATGATTTTCGTCACCATATATGGTTCTTCAATCGTAAACATGTAGCTCATGTTACAGGAAAAAGAGTGGAAATAGGTCAAATGGGTTTGGGTCCGGTCTGGCCCAGTTGGACTAACCCGGCCCGAACCGAGTCCAGACTGGGGTCCAACCCGGTCCGCGGGTCCGACCCGGTCAGTGGGTCTGACTCAGTTAGTGGGTCCGACCTGGTCTGCAGGGCGGCCCGACCCGCATTGGGTCTGGCCCGATGGCCCGTGGGGTCCTCCCTAGCCACGTCCAGGGGGGAGGCCGCACCCCCTGGTTCCCGAACGACTTAGCCATTCATGTGAGATCCAAAACCAGTGCCACGTGGTACCATTCCACATCACACGGGACCCACGCTGTTGGGTCCGGCTGCTCCAGATTAGACGAGCAGCGAGCCGACTCCCGTGCGGCGCAGTTGCACCGCGCCTTTTACAGTGACCCGGCAGCTCAGGCTGCCGATCTTCCTTGTGGAAGGCCTTGCGCCGGCTGTCACTGCACCGATGCGACACCCTTTTTGCTCCACCCTATGGTGTGGTTACGCCATGCCTTTTTTGGAAAATCATGAGCGCGGGCCACCTGTTTTCATTGCGGCCAGTCTTGTGTCGGACGCCACTGCACCACCGCAGCCCGTCGGCCAAGGGTTACTCCTCTGGTGGTGCGGTTTCACTACCGCTTTCCATGTGGTGTTAGTTGTCGCTCCATCCGTTGTCAATCTTTTCACGGCTCACTGGACAAGTTTCGGTGGCCCGATTCTCATTACGGAAGTAGCCACACATTTCTCGAGACGTCGCATTCTATCTGTGTCCATTGTTGATGAGTATCACTCCTTCTAGTCTCATGCAACGTTTATCATCAAATTCCACAAAGAAGGAGGAGGGGTCAGGTAGTGTTTATTCGGCCCGCACCCTCCGCGTTAGGGTGATAGCAAGCGACTTCGAATAATAATCCTAGATGGAAAATAAAGAACAAGAGACAAAACAAAGATCAAACCCCTACCTTTGTTCATTGATCATTGATGAAGTCACAGAAAGGCAGACGTCAATTCGTTGTAGACAAACACATCCCACATCGAGGAGGTTCTGAGGAAGGTAGTCGAAGTCGGGATTGAGGTCAACATTCTTTATCAATTGGGGCATTCTTTGTCGGTGTAACACGTTCTTCACTGGGAGCCTTCTCCCATGTTCCACCCAAAAGATAAATGCCAACCCAACATAATAGATTATTCAGACCTATTATTTAATCACTTCCACATAATTCCAGAATTTTCAAATTAATTAATTGATGGTCTCAATTAATTAATTGAGGGGATTTGTCACCATAAAGTGTGGATCTCAATAGGTTTCTCCCCACTTGATGGGGAGTTCAAGAAGTTTTATCCTTGGGTGGTCCCCACCATATTAAATATGAAGAGGATGTTAGATTTAGGTGGGACCCACCACCATAACCTCTCGTGGGTGGTTAAGGTGTGGTGATCCCACCTCCAACTTCCATGTGGAGGTTTGAACCAACTAATAAAAATAAAGCCACAGACATTATTTTTATTTAAAAAATTCTCTAAAAACCCCAAACCTATCTTTTATTCATGACCAACTGTCGTTGAAGTGAAAGTCTTCTTATGCGAATACCGGTGTTGAGAGTTCAACGGTGCCCTCAGATTTCAATTTTGAACACCTGTTCAATATTTATAAAAACCTGCTCGTATTCTTTCTAAACGTACGTGAACAAAATTTCATAAATTGATTCTGGGCACACCGAGTCTCGAAATCGTGCGTCGTTAGTTTTCACAGATTCATAAAATTCCCCAATATTTAAGAAAAAAAATTCCACGGAATTTCCAGTTCTTTACACAGGCCCCACCCATCACTAAAAGTCCAAGTATTTATTTTAAATAGATTTTGTTCAAGATAAAAATTCCCTATCAATATCCATATTGAGTATAGGAAAAATCTTCATCAATATTTTCCACAGTTAAAACAACATTAAAAATAGACACCGTATGTAAAAGGGTATACTACTAAGAGAATAATTAGATCCATCATACAAGAATATGTATATTTAATATAAAAATAATTTCAAATGAAAAAATTATTTCAATGGGTCAGTAGATACACAACATAAAATTATTAGGAGAAAAATACCTATTCTGTCTCAATGAAAAGAAAATTGAGATGATGTCCCTTACCTAATGTCTGAATGTGTTCTTAACACGATCTTAATGTCCTAGATAATAAAATTAAATACCTTAATTAAATAATTTAGAAAAGTTTATACATTTAATTGATTAAATATTTATTTATTATGTTTTTTGCCTTGTTTATGAGTTATAATGTTAAATTTCTCTATTCTAAAGTATTAGTTTTCTGTATTTTTATGATTAGTTCACTTGTTTTTAAGTAATGGAGTTCATGTAAAATGTCAATAATCATCCAGAATTAGAATTATTGTATATTAATGAATATCCTAAATATTTAATGTTATTTGATATTATTCTTTTCCTAGATATGTGTATAATTCATTAGATATAAATGTAATGATAATCATTTAGACCATTTTGCTGGTTTTTTCACCGTCATGAAAAGTTATGTCTTATTAACTAATATCGTGTATATATAGTGGTTTCTAAATAATAAATAACATGTAAAACGTATAATTACATATGGTATAAACATAATTAGGGTTTTATGACCAGAATTAATTGTGTTAATTGAAACTTAAAATTCACCATCCATGATGTCTGTAAAATAACAAATAACAGATGATGTTTTAATTTCTAAAATAAAAGAGAGAGAGAGAAAAGAGTTTGACTATGGATATTCCATTAACATATTTTTATTTAATTGTTTTAATGATACTATAGTTATAATATTTATTTGGATAGGGGATATGATGGAATGATAAGAAAATGAAGGAAATTAAAATGAAAATAAAATAAAAGAAATACAATTTTTACCTCTTGAATTATCATCATTGGGAACCTCTCTAAGAGGGGTTGGTTATGGTATTTTTATGAGACCAATAGCTCTTATACATGGGGTAGGGGCTCGGGAGGATTATTGGGTAAAATTTGGACAAGACTAAAATATTTCATATAGTGAGGAGAAGAGGTGGTGAGGGGTGGTATTTATAGTGGTGGATAGGGGTGTTTTCTCATTATTTTATTCCTTAGTTTATTAGTTTGGCTCAAGACTATGAATATATTGAAAATTATCCATAAATATTTTAATTTAATGAATCATAGTTTGATATTTTGTGCTTAAATCACCCATAAATCACATTTGGCTTAAGGATTCTTGTATTTAACAATTATCCTAAATTAAAGTATGTTACTATTCACAAAAATTCAAATATTTTAAAAAAATCCAAAAAATTCACCCTAACCTTTTTTTACATGTATAATTCACAAATGAACTCCATTTTAAAAAAATATATTTTTTATAAATATGATTAATTTAATTGTTAATTAAAATCATCATTTATTAAAAAAATACCAGTTTTAAACTTATAACCAATTTTATTAGATATTGAAAAATTAACTAAGGACTCCAAAAATTATCTTATAATGATAAATGAACAATATATTAATTTATTATTCTATTTTTTAAAATAAATTATCTTTTAAATCATTATATTTGTTGTTAAATTTCAACTAAATATTTATGTTTTATAAAAATATCCATACTTAATGAATAATTTATAAGCAATTTATTTATATGTACTATGATATAATTATATAATATTATCATTTATAAGACGCATTGTTTTTATTTATAATTTTTTAGTTGATTTTACTATTACATTTGTTGAATTACTATAAATAAGGGTTGTGTTCCTATTCCAAAGGTCAAGTTACCATTTCATTGGTATATGTTATTAATTTATAGATGAAGCATCATACTACATTCATACATCAATATAGAGTTTGTTTTATCTTCTCTATGTTATTTCATATGATTTATACTATATGAAATAATTTTGTTTAAAATGTAACCAAGTGAATGAATTAATGTTATTTAAGAGGATACATTCTATGAAATCTTTGGGTGTGATATATTCTTCCATCCTATGGAAATTTCATCCTCAAAACTTTCATAAAAATTTCGTTCTAAATAGATGAAGTTGGTTCCTCCTCATAACAGCCTTAGGTTCCCATGCTTCTTTTTCCAATTTTTGGTTTATCCAAAAAACCGTTTATTGTCCGAGTCATATGACTTCTCAATGCATTCTCTCTAGTGTCAATAATCTTGATTGGAACTTCACTATTAGATAAATAATGTTTTAGTCCTATTTTTTCATAGTTGAGTACATGCATTTGGTCTGTCATGTACTTCATTAACAATGACACATTGAACACAACCTGAGCACTAGAAATAATTAGCTTCATTCCTAACAGGTGAGATTCAACTCCAATTTTTACCATAATTTCAAATGGTTTGATGTACCCAGGGCTCAGTTTCCCATTCTTATAGAACCTTTAGACACCCTTCCATGGAGATACTTTGATAATTACATGATATATAACATGAAATTCCAAGTCCAATTTTTAGATCATAGCATTACTCTTTTTTCTGTTTTGGGATACTTTGATATGGGCATGAATAGTATCTACCTCTCTAATTTATTATTCAATAAGTTCTGGGCCAATTGGTTGTATCTATCCTACATCATCCCAACAATTTGGATTTCTACATATCATTCCATATAATGCTTCACATGTCTCCCATTGAACACTAGAATGAAAATTATTATTGTACAAAAATTCCTACAATGTTATGTACTCATCACACATAGCTTCAAACTAATATGAGAATGATCTCAAAATGTGGTTCAATGTTTTAATATTCCATTAAGAATGTCTATCAGTTTGATAGTGATAATAATTTCTTATATAGAGATTATTATCCAAATCCTTTGGAAAAATGTTCAAGAATTTATATATGAAATGGGGATCTCAATCAGAAACAATCGATAGAGGTACACCATTATGCCCTAAAAATTCATTAATATAGAGTCTTTTTAGGAACTTGAGTGGTAAATAATCTTTTATAGCAAGGATGTGGGGACTTTGGAAGGTGAAAAACAATTACCCATATTATAAAATTCCTTCTAGGTGTCTTTAGTAGTCATGTGACAATGTCCTTCAAAATGATATCCCACTTCCACAAAAGAATGGGTATAGGTTTCACGACTCCACCAATTTTTTATCTCACTTAATTCACTTTTTGAAAAAATATACACTTTGACACATTGTCAGCAATTTCATTCATAAATGTATCCCCCAAAAAATGTTCCTCTAGATCTCTATACATCTAGGGACTATGATGATGTGTTGATAAATTTGATATATGTGCATCATCTAATATTTCCATTTTTTTACTCTTATATTGATGGAACACATAACCACTTTCCAAATTTCATAACTCCTTCCTCGTACATGAATTATACCAATCACCCATCATTAATAGAATTAATTTTCAATTGGAAATCCTCTCAAAAATATTTATAGATTTTTATCTTCTCTAGTAAATATAGTTTAATGATCATTTAAATAAGGATTTATTTTTTCTCTTTCTTAAAAATTCCCTTATATATCATTACTAGATCCATGAACATCGTATCATTCTCAATCCTCATTTGGTTCAAAAGTTCATGATCTATCCAGTTAAATGAATCTACCACCTTATTTTGTTCTTTTGTGGTAGTGTATTAAACAACATTGTTTGAGTATCTAGGGCCATATCCTTCGCCTCATGTTGTGTTCTTTATGTTTTAAAATATATTTCAAAAAAATTTGATCTATAAATATCTCACATCATTCACCATAGAGATATTATATTCATATTTTTAAAGAAAATATTATTACAGCTAAATCAAGATCATGACTTGGATACTTTTTTTCATGTGTCCTCAATTTCCATGATGCATAACCAAAAACATTATCATTTTTCACAAGGACACAACCCATTCCATTCTTTGATGCATCACTATATATCACAACCCCATCATTTATCGATTGAGGATTCAAAATTGGATAATTTTTCAATATTCTCTTAAATTCATCAAAGCATTATATTCACTCTTTTTTCAATACAATCATTACTGGTATCATTTAAGAAGAAGTATTACTTTCAACAATCCAAATTAAATTACCCAAAGAAGTATAGTTAATTTTAAGGGATTGATCCACATGGAAAATGATCTATTGTGTTTTTTTTCTAGTTTGTGATTAATATAGTAAATCTTGATAAAATTTAGAGTTGATGTTTTTTTGTTTTAATAAAAGTGTAATGGAATTTCAATTACATTAACAAATTTCATTAATGTTAAAAAATGAAAAAATATTATTTTTGGTGAGAAGTGAGAATAATGTGTTGGGGATGTGAATTTTTATTATTGTTTATTAAATAAATTTTCTTATGAGGTTGTCTTGTTTATAATAACACAAATATATGGGTTAATAATTTAATAGAAAACCCAAGGTGTGGTGAGTTTTGTTTAAATTATTAGAAACCAATTCATTGGTCGAAAATTTTATTTATTTTAATTTTATTAATTGAAATCCAATTTGAGATGATAAATACATGTAATGATCATTGATGTTCTTAATAGTAATTCCTTATAATATTTAAAGAAATCCCACTCTGGGTATGATATGATATTTCTAGTGAAATTTATAAAGATATTATAAGGAATTATGAGAGACGAATACATAACAAGATTACAATATCAAAATTGGAAAAATGCCAAACATAATCATCCATATCTTCAACTCAAAGGGGATATAGCTACTCATGAAGTAGATCATAACTGAACTACGTTTGATACCTAAATTAAACATTGAAAATGTTTTGGAGGGAAGGTCATTGGGAAGGTGTATGGAAGAACCTCCTATCCTTTCTTCTCTCTATGGGATTATCCAAATATTTCCCCAGCTATGTCTTCGAATGAGTTTGTTGAAAACATGGAGGGACTTCCCTATATTTATAAGCTTATGGAGTACACGACATGTACCAGGATGTTCATAGTGTGTACCCTATTCACTATGATTTGACCCTCTTTTCTCCTTTGGTGAGTGAGCTACCATGCCTCCATTGACTTGGAACACGGCGTCGCCTGGTAGGTGGAAGTACACGTCATGTAGTGCCTCCATACATGGTGTGTAATAGAAATCGTCTACCACCACCCTATTCATGATGGTAGAACATCACGTATATATAGAAATAACACGACATGTATGGTTTAGCTGACACAAGGGCCAGTATCATGTCTTTCTGATCTCTATCATGGAAATGGTACATAGTGCGTGTAAGAAGTATACACTATGTATATTTAAATTTTTGTTTTGTCCTTTCCCAATTTATGATGTCGTATGGAAAAAACATAAAAATCATAATAATCACCAATATATATAATTGTATCTATAAAATGATTGTTATTTACTGAAAAACAAGTTTTTATTCGCATAAAATATATATAAAGTTATACACAAATCAGGTTCATCAAGAACCCCTTTACGTATGATCTTGGTTAGAAGGTTCTCCAATCAAGAAAAATTATACATGAAACACCAATAGTAACCTACTAATATAATGAAACTATATACATCAGTTATGGTTGTTCATTTAGGACATTTATTGATTACTTTTCCTTTATAGTAAGATGTAAGATTAAATCCTTTCAGATAATATGTCCAATAAAAGAAACAATTTGAATCTAGAATTCACATATACTAAACATACCATATAAATATTTTCTTCTAATAGTCACCAGAACAATATGGAAGTTCTTCTCATGGTTCTCATAGATTTTAGAAAATATCAAAACATCATCAATAAATTCCCCATCAAAATCATTAATATTTTCTTTGAAAACTCTATTCATTATATAATTGAAAATAAAGGGTAAAATTGTTATTCCAAATTTAATTTCTATTAATTCATATTGTCCATACCTAGTTTGAAATTTTGTATTTGTAATATATTCCTTCATCATAAAAAACTGATGATATCAAGATCAAAAGACAATCATAAAAAAATATTGATATCCATGAATAAAATGAAATAATCATAAATTAAAGGCAGATGATAATTGTCCTTTATATTAATAGCATTGATTTCCTTTTATTCATTGAACAACCTCATGTATCTATCTTTATTCTTGAAAAATAAAATAGGGGATCACAATATAGAAACACTATGGAGAATAAATCCCTTATTAATGAATTCATCTAGTTTTTTCTTCATATTAATATATTCTATAGTGTCCATTCAATAAGGAGTCTTTTATATTGGTCTTCAACCATGAAAAAAGTTAGTATATAACTGTAATTAATTCTCTAGTGGATGTCCAGGTAAATCCAATAGAAATAAATCAATATATTCTTGAACAATTGGCATATCCTCAATTCATAGATTACTTTCCTCATCCCTAGATTATGTTTTTTATTTCTCCCCATGAAATTAATTTTGATGTGATACTGTAGGTAGGTCTCGATATGAACCAATAATGAGTTTCTTTCTCTAAAGATAATGGATTCTACATTTTCCATAAAAATTGTATCTTTATTCTTCGGGAAATATATTTCGGCTTCATAATTTTAAAGACATCCCATACGAAGTATTATATAAAAATTAGACACATGTATGATGATATGTTTTTTAACTAAAGCACATTTATGTGTCAAAATAGGTACTCACTGACACATTTTTGTTGCAATGAAAACTCCATTTTGAGATTTGAGTGAATACTACTTTATGAAATTAGAATAGAAATGTCTAATTTTTATAGAAAATTGGGAAGATATAATTGAATGTGATGATCCAAAATCAAATAAAATATTGTCTATGTTTAATGAAATGATAATTTAGGATCCACCAAAACATTAGAAACTTCTACCTCTATAGTAGTGCTCACATATTCTTGGACATCTCTACTTTTCCACATATATGGTATATTGTGATGATGCTTGAAACATTGATTTCAATAATTCCTAATTTTATTATAGTTAAATCATTTAATTTTATTGAATTGGTGTTTTCCCCTATAGTCATTAGACCGATGAACCTCATCACTACACTTATAGAAAACCACTATCCCTATAAATTATTTCCCAAGATGAAAATTTTCACATAATGTATATTCCATCATTCCGTTATTCTTCTTCGATGCTACACCTTTTCCCAAATATATCAAAAGGAAACTTCTTCTCTTGATTTCCCATGAAAAAATAGGTTCTATCAAATTACTTCTATCTATTGATGAAACATAATAAAATTTCATTCAAATAAATAATCAATATTGTATTTTAAAAAATATATTTAATCAATAAAATATAAAGGTAGTATTATAAAGATAGCCTTATATTCTGAAACACTCTGTTCTTACCTTTTATTTAAGATGACGAATTTTCAATTAATTTCAGTTCATTTCCTATGAGGGGTGTATTTTTTGAAGAATATTTTCTTAAAATTATCCATTCCACTTCTTTTATTTCTTCTTCCTCATTAATATAATGGATCAAAGATAACCATTTTTCAGAATCAACTTGAGACAATATCCTTCTAGTACCAACGTTTAGTTTTCATTACATATCAATGCTAGAAATTTCTCTTCAAGGGAATTGATCCACTTCTCTGTGACCACTATTTTATTAATCCCTCAAATATCATGGGGATTTGTTCACATGAAATAATCAATGATAAGTGTAGTATGGTTATTATTAATAACTTGATTAATATTCCTTAATAGATTCATGATCTCTTTATCTCCAACACTAACATTTTGACCAACTCTATGTGGAAATCCCTACTTTGTCCCCAGATATTGATTCATTTCCTTAAATTGGGAATCATTTTTTAACAAGGGAATAAACAAAATTTTCTTATGAATAAAAATGTATTATTTTGAACTACATAAACACTTAACATAAATTGAAAATTAATGTATAACTACTCTTATAAACAATGTTTATTTGGGGACATATTTACTTTTAAATCATTCAAAATAATTTTGTAATTAAAATGTAAATTATCCTAATAATATCCCCTGAGTGTGTCAAACCAGGGGCACAGTTAGGGCCGATTTCATGTACCAAGTCATCCTAAGACAGGCCCGAGACACCTTGTTAGAGTTGTTACCCCTAGGTACAGATGTCCTAAAACCATATCCACTAGTAGTATAGAGTCAGGTATGTACTGATAAGAAAACCCACATAACTTCTATCAAAACAAAATTTTAGGATCTCATTATATTAAAATACTCAATATCTATATTAGGGTTATGTTCCCTAAACTGTGTTTTTTAAATCTAGTTTTCAAGATTTATATTAAACCTACTCTGATACTAACTGTAACAACTGCTACCCCAATAGCCTAGGGTCAGTCGTCATTTTATTACATTGGAATATAAACAATATATCACAAAACCAATAGATGGTGATTTTTTTAATATTTAACAACCAAAATACATACATGGTTCCCTTATAACATTGGTAATTAGACATTGTACATAACAGAATAAAATAAACTACATCATGTCACCTATTAAAAGATTTAATATTCACAATAAGGGGATGAAAAATAAAATAAAATAGTGAGATCAAACACTCAGTGGGGGTTAAAATTATTATAAGAATGAATAAGTAATAATTGAATCATAATTAATGAGGAAAAATCAATATTCCCTAATGAATAACTAAAAAACACACGCTATCAATACAGTGAGAATAAATACATGTCCATAAATATTTTAATAGTGTATATATATTGAAATGTAGAAGCTAAATAATGAACTAAGAAAATGGTAATTATTGGACATCATGTATCTAGAACATGAAACATCACACCAACAATATGTTTTAAGTCTATGGATAATAACCCATCGAATTAAATTTGGAAATAAACATGATTGATTTATTGAGAGCTATTTTGTCTCATGAGACTTGTCAATGTATTGAGGGGATATAATGTCCCCTAACCATCATTACACGTCCAAATGATTCATAATAAATAGATTAAATTCATGAAAATATGCCATATCGAATTCATATTGAGTAGAGGATACATATTCATTAATATTTCCATAGTTAAAACAACTTTAAAAAAGACAATATGTAAAACGGTATATGGATATGAAAATAATCATATCCATGATAAGAGAATATGATTGTTTAATATAAATATAATTTAAATTGAAAAGTGATCTCACATGGTATTTACATACACCACATAAAATTGATTAGGTGCACCATACCAATTAAGTATCAATGAAATCGATGTTGAGATGAAGTCCCTTACCTTTTGTATGAATATGTTATGCAATTGATCATAATATAATGAGTAATAAAATTAATTAATTGATTAATTTATAACCAGTTATACATGTATCTTATTTAATATAGTTTATTTATGTTCATTTAAGTTCTAATTTTATGATATATAGAGTTTAATTTCATCATTTAGGTTCATCAGATTACATGGTTTTCATGATCAGTTAACATGATTATAAATAACAGTTTCCATATAAAATTGGTATAATTATACATAATTGGAATTATATGTTATTAATGAAAAAATAAACAATTTATTGATCTTATATATTATTTTTGTTCTAGATATGAAGATTATTCAATAGATGTAACTTTAATGAAAATATTTTAGATCATTTTTTCATTTCTTAGATCCTCATTAAATAGTTTTGTCTTATTAATTAAAATAATATGTGTATATATATACTGGTTTTAGAATACTAAAAAAATATATTATTTATAAAAAATATTATTTAACCATAATTATGGTTTTATGACCATCCTAAATGGTGTTAATGGAAAATGAAAATGAATCACCTATGAAGTTGGTAAAATGACACATTACAATCTATGTTTTCATTTCTAAAATAAGATAGAGATAGAGAGAGATAAGGATTTTGATGATGGAAGGTCATTTTAAAAGATAAAATTATTTAATATTAATGATACTGGAGTTATCATGTATATTTGTATGGGTGAGATTATGAAAATATAATAAAATAAAATAAATTCAAAATAAAATAAATGAAATGAAAGAGAATTTATACTATTTGAATTATCCTCCTTGAGAAACTCCTTAAGAGGGATTGTATTAGAGATTTTATTATAACAAGATATCTAGGATGTGGGGTAAGGGATTTGGAAGCATATTGGGATCAATTTGGATAAGGCTCAAATCATGGAATGCGAGAGAAGAAGAGGTGGTTAGAGAATTGTATTTATAATGAAAGAGATGGGTGTATTCTCATTATTTTAATCAATATTTAATAATTTTCAAACAATTATATTAATAGATTATGAATGATCAACAAATATATTAATATAATGAATTTAATTTTGAGATTATGGGATTACATCATCAATACATCACCTATAACTCAATAATTCAACTATTTAACATTTGTTGTAAATTATAGTATATTATCATATTCCAAAAAAATAAACTATTATATAAAAATCCTAAAAATTCACCATAAACATTTTTTAATGTTTAGTGTTCAAAAATTCACTACATTTTATGAAAATTGTTTTCTCAATATAAAAAAATTTATTTTTATTTAAAATTATCATTTACTCAAAAAATATCAATTTTAAAATTATAACAAATTTGATACCACATCGAACAATTCAATAAGGTCTCATAAAATTATCTTCTAATAGTTATTCAATAAATTATTAATTTATTATTCTACATTATGTGAAAAAATATGTTTAAACCATTATAGTTGTTTTGAAATTTTAAATAAATATCAATATTTTTTAAAAATAACAATACTTAATTAATAATTTCTATAAAATTAATTTTCTTATACTATGATATAAATATATCATATTACGAATTTCAATATTCTAAAATTTTATTTGTAATTTAATTCATGTGGTTACTGATCCATTGGCCAATTTTTTTTTCATAAGAGTGACATTACTATTCCAAATATCATGTCACTATTTTATTGGTATATGTTCTTAATTTATAGAATAAGCCTCATATTTCATTCATTCTTTATTATAGTGTTTGTTTTGTATTCACTATGCGATTTTATAAAATTTATACTAAATAAAATAATTTTTCGTGCAATGTATGCTATTCAATGAATTGAATTTATTTAATAGATACATAACTTGGAATCATGGTTTGTTATAGACATATTTATTTACTAAATGATAGGGATGATATAAATAATATATTGTATTCTTTCTAACGTGGATAGCATGAAAATTCCATTTCATATTCCAAGAACTTGAGCCTAGATCAGCGTTGGAACGTGATTGAATATGAGATTTTGGTGGTAGTGTTGTGTTATCAACAATTTGGGGGTAGGTTTTTATTATTATGACTAGGATATTGATGGTTCCACCCTCATCCTTGATAACCCTATCTATCAGAGGGACTACATAGTTATCTTCAAGATAAAACAATGTCTAGAATTAAACTGATAAGGGGTTGAATAATATAAAAATTCTTCCAACACTTTTGGTTAGGTCACATATCTAAAAGGAGTAACACTATAGTAATATTTTACCATTTCTCCAAAGGTAAAACATATTTTATAACCCACCAGTGTAGTTCTCCATTAAAGGGGTCAATGTTTATAGTTACAAGTAGTTTATGGGTTATTTTACCATTAAAATCATCATAATGGGGTCTTTTTCATATGGTTAATCAATATTTATTTTATATAGATTTTCAATTTCTTATCATAGATACGAGATTAATTTTTCTTCATTGAAATACATGAAAACATTATGGGTTTATAAATAAACGACATAAAAACAACCTTAAATTATCCAATGGAATTATAGGTGGATACTGATGGCAGTCGATGATGGGACCTTAGTGATTGGATCTAACTTCAACCTCTGAAAGATGTTCCTTCTTTGTATACTGTAGAATATGTGATGTTTTATATAAATTATTCATCACTAACCAACACCTTTACAACATCACATTTTAGGGCATTGTAAAGTGAAGGAAAACATTTTTATAGGTATGTAGTGAATCTTGGAGTTCCTACCTCATGATACCACAAATATGGAAACAAATGGTCATGTTTCATGAAACTCTTCCCTTTCAATGAACTCATCCAAAAAACATATATCACTAATATAGAAATATTGTTCCACTATATCATAAGAGTATCTCATTTAGTGGGACAGTTCCCATGGTCTCATTTTATGGGATAGTTCTCATTCTCCCAATTTTGGAGGCATAAAGTCTATGAGAATTTTAGTAGGTATTAAAATCATTATAGACCCATATTTTTCTTTGTATAAATTATGATAATTTTATAAGATCAAGGGAGGATAAAGAGAATACAGTTATATAGTTGGATTTATATAGGGAATATGGGTCATGACTAGTTTCTTCATTCATGTGCTAATGATGAAATGTCCATGATTTACTATATTATGGATTAGTCTGTCATCAAAATTTTAAATCATCTCATACAAAGACATTTCCTTAACTTTTTCTTATTTGGGTAAATTTATATAAAAATATATCACATGTGAATTTTGACTATACAGTGTTTCATGGAAATTATTGAACAATTTTTAATTAAAATAATTGATAAAAAGCATTAATATATTTATTGGCCCAACATATAATGGTATAGGATGTTATTTGGGTGATAATGTTGTCATTATTTATTTGAATTATTTATTTCATGAAATGTGATTATGATTTTTTCTAAATTAGAGATTGTGTACCCTATAACCAAATCATTATGAAAGGAATATAATTATTTCATGTTGTTTATATTTTCTTGGTATCTCACCTATAATTTCATAGTATTGAGAGTAACAACTGGTGTTTCATCTTTTCCACATCCCTATAGCTATGAGGGTGGTTCATGTTGAGTTATTTCCTTGGTTCTATAAATGAACTATAATAGATGGTTTGCTATACTCTCAAACTCTCAGAACCAAGAAATTTATTTTAAGAGGTTTTTTATTTTTTAAAACTCATCCATTATGTTCTCTATATACATTTTTAGTAATTATTGGGGTGATATATTTCTAATTAGTACTATCAAATCATCCTTATTGCAACGAAATCTATTACTATCTCATTATCTCTCGAAATATATATAATTAGAGAGGTTAAGGATAGTATTCTTTCTCTTCATATATATAAATTGGTAAAGAAATTATTAACAAGGATCAAACAATTATTAAATAAACCCCGTTGTAATATTATCATAAAAAATTATGAATAAAACATTTGTGGTATATACAAAAATTATATGTTTGGTGGCATATAATTGTTCTATGGCTCTTAGCAATTGTCCACATAGGGACAAAAATGGGGTAAGATTATATCTCACTCCATTGAATATTGATATGTTGGTATATCTAATGTTAAGGGGAAAACGATTCAAATATAACCACTTGATATTGGATTTACTCTTTGATTGTATCATTACATGTAACCCTTCTATAGAATCTACATGAGAAAGAATAAGATCTTCTAATTCCTAAGATACCACAACCAGAGTTAGGTTTGGGATAAGATCAAGAATTGGTGGTCGATATTTCCCAATTTTTGGGAACTCTTGATAATTAATTACGGATACATTTAAATGGTTTGATTAATGTGATCTTAAATTGATGGGGTGGATCAATTATTCCATTGGTTCAGATAAATGATTCATAATGACTATATCAGAAAGATCATACATAGTGGGTATGTTTCCCTTCATAAATTCAATATTTAATTACTCATGATTCTCTATTCAATCATAATGTTGGGAAATTTTCTATTTTGTTGAGACTATATAACTATATATGGCTGGAGGGTTGGTTTTTTATATAACCACTTCTTCTAATTTTTTTATTAAAACTAGCTATATGGAAGATATTTATTGGAATATTGAAATGGGATCCCAAATTTTGGGATTATTTTGTTTGATAGGTATGTATTCCTTCTTCATATACAAATACACAAGTAATATTCTCTATATATTCCTAGTAAGTATCATTATTTTCAATAATATCTCGTTTATTGCCATTATTTTATTCAATGATGATGTAATTTCATGATGTGAAACCTATGGTAGGATTCATGTATTTTCATGGAGAAGATATATCCTTAATATGAATATGTTCTATCCCAATGGGTGATACTAATTATTGGGGTCAGAAAAAATACACAAATCTCTATGGGATGGGGCTTTCTCTATGACATTGTAGATATATCATCAAATTTATATGATTCAGAAGCCTATATTATCTTGAGTTTCAAATTTTGGGGGATACCTATTTGGAGAACTCGATATGAGATAATGTTATCCATTCTTGATGTGGGGAAAATCATAATAGTCTCTATGGAAAATTTTGATGAATTATATATCTATATATAATAGTGATCTGGAATTTTACATAGGACACTAACAGGATATACTAACGGTCCTTAGGGTTGATGGAATTTACAGATTCATGGACATCCTCTTCTGTTTTACTGGTTGGCTACCCCTATTGTTTTATATTATTAGGTTTCTTAGTCTACATGATTTTTCCAACATAGTTTCCTTTATTGCATCCTGTATAATTGGGTTTTTATGGATACAGTGATGATTTGTTTCTTTATCAAATCCCTCCTACATAGTTATGGGGTAATGTTTTCTACATAAAATAATTTATCATTAATTTTTACTATATATAGACGTTATGTGAAATATTTCAATTCAGAGAGACACCCAATGTTGTTTTCTGTTGATTTGGGGCCCTCCTGCATCCTAGTGACCTATCTACCTAGTGTGTTCATTCATGGATTCAGCCCCCAAAATTAATGAATAATATTTATATTGTTGAAATTATACCTTTCTAGTGGTAAAAATACTATATTAATTTCACTATCTAATATTGTAGAATATGGTACGTCATGACATACGTCAATGACATGGATATGATGAAGATGTTGAAGTGACATAATCGTTGGATTGAGATGATATCAGATAAAAGTTCATAAAAATCCTCATTTTCTTTTGATTTCACCAATGATGGATAGAGGGCCTAACTCCTTGTGGTATATTCACTATGGATAAATTTTGATTATTAGGGGGAAACACGATACTTATTAGTGTAGTATCATAAATAATAATAAATAGAAATCAAATCCTTTCTAAAAAAGTGTATTCATGTTAGGTTCATCATTTTTGGGTTTCTGATTCTTTAATGGACCCATGTTGGTTCTTTCAGGTCTCACATTGTCCTTGTACTTTCTAAAGGTATGTTTCCTCTTGATAATTATGTTGTGATGATGAAAAAACCTTTTTTGAATGATAGAATTGGTTATACACTCATGCCTTAGGGGATTATAATTCTGACTCTAGGGTCCTCTTATATATTTAAGTCATGTTTTGGAATCCTATCACCATAATAATATTGGTTAATGATTAAGTAACAATATTCAGTTATGAGTGAAACATGCATTATAATTATAATTTAACTAATTTGATCCATGATTATGATTACTCCATCAGTTAAATCTATATAGGTAGGTACTATTGAATTTATCTCTTTCGATTGTGGTGTTGAGACCCTATAAAAAGATGTAGGAGATGTTATTGAGTTTCAATTGTTCCCATAAAAGGGGCATCCATAATCTAACAATGAATATAATCATAACCAATATATATAATTTCCCTTTAATAAGTAACATCACAACTTTTAATTTTATTTTTAAAGGATCAATTTGGGGACTTTTAAGGGAATTCTCAATGGCCAGAGGTCTTCCATTTAAGGGCATGAATCCTTGACTACTTATATGAGTTTTAGAAAAATATATGGTTGAATACTAGGCGATATTACCATGAAAAGGTTTTTTGTTGGACTTATGCTAAGGTGTACCTCTCATGGTTATTCTGTTAGATGATCCAGCTGAACTTATTCCAAGGATACCATGATGCCTATCTCAATAGAAGATTCTTTAGTAAACCAAGATGAATATCTCACTCTAATGGTATCTTAGGAAAACAAGATGAGGAACTTGAATTAAGGAATTTTAGTATAATTAGAGGATAATCTCAACTCAAGGTTCTTCAGGAAACTAATAGTAGTATATAAAATTAAGCTATTTATGGAGACCATGTACATGATCTCAAGAAAAAGAATTTAAGGAATATATGTGTATGATATCAAATCAGTAAATTTAAGGAAAGAAATATGAGGATGTCAACATAATGTGTTTAGGTGTTTCTTACAGAAAATCTACCCCGATGGGAAATTGTTTCTAGGCAGGGTTACCCTACACACTATCTTATGCAGTGATGGAATTGCACCAATGGGGGGATATGTTTTTAATTATGTTAGATTCAATCACATATTTTTATTCATGAAAAATAATGGATTTATATAAATTCGGTAATATAGACCAGAAGAAGAAATTATTCACATATTGGGTCACCCTTGGTCAAATATTATATAGAGGTAGACCGTTGGAATATTGGATATAACTACATTATGATGCTGTGATTTTTCCTAATATTGGAGTTCTATGTAAGATGGTTGAGTTTTATAATGTGATAGGTCCTTAATATTTTCTTACAATATAATACATATATTAGTAACAATTAGGAAAAAATTTATACCAAATTATGTCAACAATAAAAAGGTTACTTCAGAATCCCTCAATAAGTAAACTATACAAGAGATTGTTAACCAAAAAAGGATTATATAGTTAGGCCTCCATAAAGATGATTTATATAATACTACTGATAGTATATGGAATATTTAGATAACCTCTATGATGATACACTAGAAATAATTTCATATGATATAATTTAGAAACATACACAATGCATTTATAATATATAGGAATCACCACATATAATGTAAATGAGCTTGTTTCCCCATCACATTTTGTTAGATGTAGAAGCTATGTGAGGTAATGTGTAAAAGGCATTGTGAAAAGGTATAGTCTGAAAATGGGGTAATTTCTCTCCAAAACATCATCCCAAAAGATGTTTCCTCCTCCTCCTCTATGTGTATGTAGGGGTATTTTTAAGATAGTTTCATAACAACTTACTCTAAAATAAACATAACTAATAAAATATAAAATATTTCATGAACCTACCTAATAGGGATCGATCAAAAACTACCCCAAGCCTTCCTCTATAGTCCAAGGGCAATAAAAATGTTTCCAAAGGCATCACAATTATCAGATTCATATACCTAATGTACCATTACGAGCACACCTAAAAATATCAATAATGAAGTGGGTAGTAATAATAATAAAAATATGAAATTTATATGATATAACTATTCATATAAAAACCACTATGGTGTACAAGAGTACAAAAGTGGAAGCTAGATATAGAGGGGGGAATGCACAAATAAATATATCCCAACGTGACATAATTGGAATTAAAAAATTCCGAGAGATCCTTACTACTAATTTCCAAGATCCAACCATTATACGTATTCCAATGCACAAGTTATCCATATGATCCTTTATAGTCATCATCGACCATTCTATCTACTGTATAAGACATTATATTTTCAGGAAACGCCCATGCATGGGTGATTATATATGTATCCAATAGGATGTCATGAAAACTGGGGGGGGGGGCTGAAAGATACATGGTATGAATAGAAAGGCAACTGAACCTGAAGAAAGAGAGTAAAAAATCCAACAAACGTGGATACATATATATATATATACTAAAAAAAGAAATCCAAATGAGAGAGAATGTGATCTTCTTATCACATCCTAGACTAGTAAAGAGTTCCAAATGTTATAAGAGTCCACCATTGACTCTCAATGTATTGTGTGTCTTTATGAAAGGAAATCCATGTCAACACAAACCTCGCCACTATGATGAATAGTCAGGGGCACAATCACTAGGTATAGGATACATTCTTGGGTAAATGGGATTTTTTCACTCATGTAAATGATAGAGGACCCATGCCCAACCCAGTTGGACGGTGCTTCTCTAGTAGTCGTAGAGGACTCATGCCCAGTCTGGTAGGAGGGTTCTTGTGACAACCAAATCATTTATCAATGCACTTTTACATTCTTATAATTATTATATATAGTTTAAAAGATATATACCGCAAATATAACCCAATAAAATCATTATTCTTATAAATTATGAATGAAATAAGTGGTATTTGTAGAAATTGGGGAACCTATACTGATGAAATAGTAACCTGCCCATTATAATTTTAATATGACCATTATGAATAGTAATCTAGCCAATATAAGAGTAATACCTTCTATGAAAGTATACATGTTATTTAGGCATATTATTATTGAAAATATGCTTGATATTATTAAGATGAAAATATGTAAAAAATGTTTTAAAAAATTATAAATTAAGTGTTGGTATTTTTTAAAACATATTTATTTATTTATATTTTATAATTAATATAATGATTAAAATTAAATTCATATTCTTAAAATAGATTCGTAAATTAATATTTTAATTTGTTATAAATATATGATAATTTTATGAGACCTTAATTAATTGTTCAATGTGTCAAAAAATCAGTTATAAAATTAAAATCAGTATTTTTTGAATAAGTATTTTTTTAAAATAAACAAAATAAAATTTTCATATTTATAAAAAAAATCATAAAATATAATTCTTTTATAAAATATATATGTTAAAAAATGGTTATCGCTATTTTTTGGAGTTTTTCTATAATAGTTGAATTTTTCATTAATTATGAAATAGAAAAATTTATGTTATTTAACATTATTGAAAAAAAGAATATATGAGTCACACTTGAGTCATTGATGTTTTATTTTCCCATTATATATAAATTAAATGCTCTAATTAATGTATTTAGTCATGGGAATTAGCAATATAGTCATTTTTGAGCCAAAATAATAAACATAAAAATAAAATAATAAAAAACATCCCTCTCCACACCTGTAAATACCACCCCTCAAAACCAGTTCTCCTAACACATTATACAACTTTAGTAACGTCTAAATTCAACCCAATACTCATCCATATCCTCATAACCACATCTAGGAGTTTTCCTATCTCAACAAAAAACCAAAAAAAGTTCATTAATGAGGTTCTCAAGAAGATAACATTCAAGAGGTGAAACCCTCAAACCCTCAAACATTCTCATTTCAATTTATTACATTTCATTGTCGTCATACACCAAAAAAAATCAATGAGGCATGATAAATCTAGTATTTTATATATTATATCATTTTATTAGTTTAATGTAATATCCATCATCCAATATTTTCTCCTGTCCTTTTATTCAAAAAATGAAAACATCATTCATGATGTGTCAATTCAACACCATCCTAGACGTTGTCTAATTTATTTAAATTGCCGCCATCACGTATGGTCATAAAACCATTATTATCATTAAATAATATTTTAATATACCTTTAATAACTTTTACCTTGTTCTATAACCAATAAATATAAAATATTTTATATAAATTGATACTAATATGTTATTGTCATAAAACCCAACAAAATAATTTTAATCTTTTTCATCACCAATTAATCTAATGAATCATCCTCATAAAATATAATTAAATGATATATGATAAAATTTAAACACCTATAAGGTCATTATTAATAAATAATTTCACTTCTGGAAAAGTTATTCCCATTTTAAAACAACCCCCATATTTATACTCAAGTAAACCTACCATGAAACAATGATAATGATCACTCCAGAAATGATGCAATTGAACTCTATAACACATAAAAATGGAAATAAATGAAAATAATAAATTTATAATAAATTAAATTGACGTATAATTGGTTCTGAATTATGATATTAATGGAGTTAATTTTATTTTTACAGATATTAAGTTCAAGTGAAAAACATATTTGGACATAAGCCAAGGGGATTCTCGAACCCAACTCTAAGTCTTTGGGTTATACTATTTCATCTCAAATTTTAGGGTAGATATTATTTTAAAATTCATAAAATATAAATTTAATTTTCATGGATTTCATTTTTTTTGGATATACATGTTTCCATTATAATTTAATACAAAATAAATTTTTTCCAAAAGAAATCTTCTTTTTTAATTCACATCATGACTCCTCAAGATAATGTTTCTTCTTCAATAAACATTGATGATTTATATAGACTGTTTTTTATTTTTAATTTTGGAACCAAAAATTTTATGCATTAATATATTCTTTATGAGATCCTTTTGAAACCCATTCCTTTTCATGGGTTATTTCATAATAAAAAAGTATACGTTATATGTGTCAAGAATGGTTATTTAAATTTTATGATGTGATGGGTGGCCATGATATTATATATCCATCAAACGAATTTGGTATTTTATGTGTCTCATTATATGATGTGTATAATACATGAACATGATTCTATATTTGTTCACAATATAGATGTTATGATTTTTCACATATGTTATTCGTGAACATGATGCTAGATTTGGTTTTAACTGTGTCTCGTATATGACAAGTAAGACATGTTGTCTCATTTTTGTGCATTTACACATTACATGACATTATATAATTCTTTATCTCGTGATTATGATGATGATCCACTAATTTTATTATGATTAGGATATTTATGCACACCCATTTTGTATTGGTTCATTCCCATATCCGTCATCTTACTAGGCTCTCAGCTCATCCCTTTTACTGATTTATATCATAAGGTGACTACATATACTATTTAGCACATGATCCTTAACGAAATAAAGAAAAATATTTTTACTAAATTTTTATGTTTTATTATTGACCAAATTATGTATGTACCTTATTTTTTAAGACACAGAAGCTATGTATTATTTCTTTGTAATGTTTTTAGGTTTTTTTATATTAAAAAACGATGTGATAGTCATTTAAGAAAAGTTATGGTCTCTATAGTTTTTATCAGATTAATAATTTTTTGATTCTGGGAAAGATAATTAGAGAATGTTAGTGAAAACTCATAGGATTATACTATGTATATGAAGATTTTATTAGAATAATTCTTAACATAGAAATACCCTATCATATTCCTTTAATTGTTATTGCGTATAGGATATATTATTTCTGATTTTTGGAATTATACTGTTTTCAATCCTTTTATACTTTTTAAAATTGTGGGAACCATGAGAAACTAGTCAAACAACCTTGATGATGGAAAATTCAAAAATTGTTCGTATGATATCTATAAAGTAATGGGAGGTGGAGTTCAAATATTATGGAAATTATTACATAGATGTATTGATCAGTGAACAATAACTTGACCACATGGAAGGTATACCATATCCATAGAAGATGAATCTTTCCATTGAGTCCATTATGTGGAAACAAACCTAGACATTTAGTGGATCTTCTAATCCACTCATTGTAGAAAAAATTGGTTAACTAAAGAGAAAACATCTTTTCTATGCTCCACTATTATTTGATGGATATGGTGGATATATCTATCTATAATTTAGATATAGAGGCTGATAAATGGTGGGAATAGATTAAGAACACCAATACAAGGGATAATACAAAAGGGATAGTCTGGGAAGAAATTAAGAAAGTATTTCATAATAAGTATTTATCATGATATCTTCTGACAAATAAGGAGATCTAATTTATAAAAATGAATAAAATGAAGGTTAACCTTCAATAGATTATGAAGAAAACTACACAAGGTTTTCAAACAATGCCTCTAGTTTTCTTATCAATAATGATATAGAAATAGTTATATTCTATATTGTTTTAATACCAATCAATTTAATGACTCTTGTTACCCAATACATTGGGACTTATGAAGATGGGGTCTGATGTGATCCAAATTTAGATATGGAGTTCAAAATATGGTCCCATGACTATTGAGATAATAAGTAAATAATGTAGTTTCATTATGGTTGGGAAAATTAAAAAAGCGGATAGGGGATACAACCATCCATGTTTCAAAAATGATGGATGAAACATCATTGGAGTTACTTAAAAGGGATGGGTAAATTCTTAAAGTGTGAGAGAGATGGCTGCCAAGATCATGAATTTTGAAGCACATGAATAATATGAACTACAAGATAGAGGAAAAGAGAGAATCACCCATGGTTCAATGATTCAACTATAGGGAGAAATGGAACTATAAAATCTAGTGAACTAAACATCGAAAAGTTTAGGGAAATAAGCATCATCATCCATCGAATCCAAAGGATCAAGCTAAATCTTGTTCCATAACTACTACTAATGTAGACCAAGAATGTGATGTCTTATAAGGTATACATCAAATCTGCTCAAGAATTCTAGAAGACTTATTAGATTCTGGTTCTACACACTACTTTATATCATTAAAATTTTATTAAACTATTTAATCAGTTCCCCAATATATTAAAATAGATATATTCATAAAAAACCAAAATGTATGGTCATTACAAAGAAAGTGATGGATTATTCTTCTGTGTATTTTGGAATTATCTTATAGTGAATCTAATAATAATTACCTTGGTGGAATTTGATTCTATACTAGTAATGTATTAAATATTGTTGTGTAGAGCACACATCAAAAGTTGAAAGAAATATTTTTCTATTTTGAATGAAGTGATGATTCTATAAAAATGTAAGGATGATCCTGAATTTATTTTGGATGTTCCCTCATTGGTGTCGGTATTTATTCCATATGAAAAAGTATGTCTAACCTAAATGGTTTCATTAAAGAAAAACATGGAACATGATGAAATTCCCATTGTGAGGGAATAAAATGATATATTTTCCCATGATTTACTCATACATTCCCTAGATAATGAGGTATATTTTCCAATATAACTAATATAGTTAGTTTCTTATATCTTAAAATTCCCCAAAGGGATGGACCATATCAAATTGTAGGAGATAGTGAAGAAACTACAAGATAATTTGGATAAAGGGTAAATAATTCCTAGCACATATCCTTGGGGTGAACCAATTCTCTTGGTAAATAAAAAGGATTTATCAATGAAGCTCATTATCAATTACTAGGAGTCAATAAGATCCCCATAAAGAACATGTATCCTATTCCAATAAATGATGGATTATTTGATTAACTATGAGAAGTTAATTACCATTAACGGTGAATCATTGTTTTTTTAATCATCAACTAATGGTAAAGAAGGATGATATTTAGACGACTAATTTCTATACAATTTATGTGCACTATGATTTTCTAGCGATTATTGTCAGAATTACTAATTCCCATAATATTTTCCTAGATTTGATGAATATATTCTTTAGATAACAGATCATCAAATTAGTGGCAGTGTTTATTGATGATATTATCATCATTATTTTAGGACAAAGAGGAATCTGAAGAACAACTAATCATTCTAATGGTGACATTAATGATGGAGAAATTTAACTCTGGGTTATGTATGTGTGAATTTCTGATGAGGAACGTCTTTTTGTTGGGATGTGATCACACATGAGGTAATTTTTATGGAACCTTCAAAAATATCAATTTAGTAATAGAATAGACCCAATTGTTTTAGGAAAATATGTAGTTTTCTTGGATTTGTAGGGTACTACCAACATTTTATGTGAAATTTATCAGGATTTTCTATCCTGCTAACTATGTTGATAAGGAAAGTGGTAAACTATATCTGGACAGAAGAATGCGAGGAAGATTCATGTAGATATAGAATAGTGTAATAAAATCATCTTTACCCTAATTTCAAATATGTGGATTTTTTATGACATGCAATGATGCATCAAAAAAAGGAATGGGTTGGGTACTCATTCAGAATGATATAGTGATAGCTTATTTTTCATATCATTTGATGATCCATGATAATAACTACATGACACGTGATATAGAGCTATAGGTAGTGTGTTGATCCTTGAAAATCTTGTGTCACTACCTCTATCATGAGAAGTGTGCGATATATACAGATCACAAGAGTCAAAAGTACATATTGACATAGAAGGACCTCAACAAGTTTCAATGAAGATGGTTAGAGATTATTAAGTACTAGGAGTACTCTATTCACTACCATTTTGGAATGGATAACAAGGAATATGATTCTATTAGTAAAAAATATAATTATACTCTATCCATGGTGCATATTGTGAATGAACATATCTTCATGGATATTCCAAGGATGTTTTTTGAAATCATAATGAAATAGAATAGATGATACCATAATCGAATTATTTCCCAACCAACTGTCTAATATATGACTAAGGAGGTTCATCTGGTTTATTTGGAGTTCAAATTGAAGGAGATATCAGTAAATGGAGGTAGAATACATGAGTTACACATTTATTATGATAGTGCGATTTGGTTTCAAATGAGGCTGTGTTTTCCTTAATCCCTCAAGATAAAGAAGTATCTATTAGGAAATTCACACATGTAACCTTTCTCAATCCATATAGTATGTGCCAAGATGTATTGTGATCATTGATAACACTTATGGTGGGACAACATAAAGAAAACAATTTCAGAGTATATCTCATGATTATTGGTATATCAGCAAGCTAAAATAGAGAGACAAAAGTACAAAGGGATGATGATGTCATTTCCTATACCCATGTGGAAATGGGAGAATTTCATTATGGACATTGTACCTAGTATCCAAATAAAATCTAAATGAAACATTGTGATATGGTTTCTGGTGTATTGACTCACCAACACTAACCACATTATCATTATTTGGGATGATTTATCACACAAATAAAATGCCATGACAAATGTGAATGTATTTGTGAGGATTCATGAGGAACAAATTTAGATTATATTTAATCATGATCCAAGTATTAATTATAAATTCTGGAGAAGTCTTAAGAATACTTTGAGTACTAAATTGAATTTCATCAGGGTTTATCGCCCCCAAAGTGATTGGGAATCAGAAATTAACATTCAAACACTCAAGGAAATGATGAGATCTCGATCAATGTAATTCAATGGTATATGGGATCAGAATATCCCATTAATTGAGTTATCATACACTAATATCATGTACATAGATATTCATATAGCTCTATTTGAAGCTCTATATGGGAATCGATGTAAAACACAAACTTGTTGGGATGACGTTGATGAAGGAAATCTACATGGAACTGATATTTTATATAGATGAAATAATAAGTTTTATTTAATAAAAAAACATATAAAAATATTCTCATAATTGTTTAGAGATATATTATGAAAACCATCAAATGGTTATAGAAGTTTTAATTTAGATAGAATTCCTTCTATCAATTATCAACATCAAAGACTGTTGTGTGGTTGGGAATGAAATGGAATCTCATCCCAAGGTACATTGTCCCCTTTGAGATAATTGATCACATAGTAGTAGTGGACTATTATCTTGAACATCCACAAAATATTCCTCATGTTTATGTTATGGTCCATGTATCTCTCTTGAGTAAGTTCATACTGGATCCCTCATATGTACGGAATCTAGAAGTTGAAAAACTAGATAATGAACTCTCATATAAAGAGCAGCTAGTGATGATGTTGGACTCGAGGGACAAATGCCTACACAAAAAATACAACTCACACTATCAAATTATTACGGAGAAACCATACGTATGGATAGGTGATATGGGAATTGGAGGAAGAAATTAATGATATGTACTCTCAACATTTTTACCTTTGTATGCTAAAAAAAATTTCAAGAATGAAATTTCCAAAGGCTGGAAGAATGTAATGACCAAATTTTTTGTCAATGAAACAATCCATTCTTATAAATTAGTTATATAGTATAAAATAGATATATAACATTAATAACCTAATAAAATCATTATTTTAATCAATAAATAATCAAATAAGTGGTATTAATATAAATTGAGGAATATAACCAATAGAATAGTAACTGAACTATTGGAATAGTAATATCCAACATTACTTTTTTATTTCAAAAATGACTTTTAAGGGGATAGTGAGAACCCTCACAAAATTTAACACCAAAAGAAACAACAAATTTGTTGAAGAACAGTTTGACCCGATTGGAATCAATTTCCCTAAACAATATTCAGGGAATAGAATTTACCTGGGAGTCAGGGTAGTCCTCCAAAATGCCTTCATACTAAAGTGCCATGTTTTCCCAAGATTTTGTGAATTCCTCCATGTCAATCATTCCCATATTGAAGCCTCTGAGAAAAATAAAAACTTGCCTATTAATCCAAACACCTTGTTCCTTAGTAGTGATCACACAAATCAATCTTCCTGTCTTCTTCAACGCTTTCATATCCATATCTTCCTCTCCCATTTCTTCATCTGTGTGAAAATTTAAATCCATGTGTTCCATAATTTATGATATTTATTGTTGAGGATCTCTGTCGGATCTTGTCTCACGTTTCTGTCCAGAATCCCTCATCTTCCCCGAGAGAATGGAAGAGATTCTAGCCTCACCACCTACAGACACCGGGTTGCAATATCGGTTGACCAATACATCTGAATGGCTCACAGTAATAGAATTTTTTGGAAGCTTCATTCTCTTACTTGTAGACCTCATGATTGGAGGACTAGGTAGGTTTGAATACTCCTTCCTACGCCTCCCCCTCTAGTTGGTCATGATAAAGCCATCAGAATCTGTAGTAATGAACTTTCCCTTCCGTGAAGATGATCTTAGATATTCATCTGTAATGGTCACTTTCTTGGGATCCATGGGGAAGTCCAGAACATCATCCATCTCCTCTTGGGACGCACCCACATATACCAAGTGGTCCTCTTCATGTGAAGCCTCATTCCGGTTTAGATCCCCATTATCTTGGCATTCATCATCACCCAACACTGCATACCAATATTGAAGGTCCATGTTTTATCTCCCAGCTATAACCGTCTCCGAATAAGAATGTGTCGCCTGTATGGCTTGCCTTGGCACGTCGGAGGCTCCTTCCTGTTGATAGCATCTTCCCATATATTGAAGTTTCATTGAGATGTCCTTCATAGCCAGACACTGGGAGTGCCCACCGGATTCTTGGTCCTCACTAGGTCCCTCAATCACCTCTGTAAACTTGGCTGCATTAATTGGAACCATCTGAATTGCTGATACCTCCATATTGGCCTCGTTCACTCTGTCATTGTTACCTCTAGTTGATTTGCCTTCCAAAAGCATGTGCATGTCCTTTCCAACCTCGTTACTACAACCTGAATCTTCTTTATCCAGGGGTACCACCTCGTTAGCACCCATGTCGGATGATGTTCCTTTGCTCACAATTTCCCCTGGAATGGACACCCCCAAGTATCTCTTTAATCTGTCAAAAACCATAGCCACATTCAGGTTTGGAGAGGGGGCCATTAGTTTCCTCATAGAATCATTTGTTGTAAGACCAGAACTGAGTTATGGCGCCTCTGCCTCCTACTTCTTTCCATGATCGGAACCACTGTTAGAGCAAAATGGTCCAACTTCCAAATATTTTCTGCTACCTTCACTCATACACAATCCCTTTGCATCGTCGCTTGAATCTGCAACCTACCTAGGATCCATCCTCCCACGTCTACAGAATACCCAGGATGGACCAGCTTCTTATAGGAATTACAGAAGTCAAGCCATGTTTCATATACTACAGTTTGTTTGTGCCGAAACTATCCCTCCATTGTAATCCACACAAACTCACTTGGAATCTTCGAGACAACATGTTCCACACAAATACGGGGACAGACAGGGTGGCAGAGTGCCTTGGTTCATGAATCAGCACATAGAAATCTACCCCTAGGTTACCTAGCATTCTCAAAATTGTGGGGTTTTGAAATGGTAGAGGGAGGTGTGAAAAACTAACCCATACCACTACTGAAAGGCAGTCACGATGCATGTGGAAATCATATGACCAATGAAAGAGGTAAAAATGGAGAACAATGTAGCTTTGCAGGGCACTGGACCAGGCGTTAATCAGATCCTCCTCAATGGCGAATCGAATCCAAATATGTCTGGAATCGAGCAGACCCACTTTTGCTCTATCCTGTAAATCCCACGACCCAAAAATATACCTGTAAAATGAATCCAGTGAGGGACGCCACTGCTTGAAGCGTGCAATCAGGGAGAGATTCAGAAGACCTTTAGATCGAAAGATTCGGAAGACCATTTATCAAATCCGGAACATTAGGGCAAAGAGAAATCTAAGGGAGGGAGGGAAGAATGTCGGGGTTCTAGAAGGGAGAAAATAATGGAGGCAATCCCTTGATGGAAGATGGAGTTCCCTCACCTAGTGGGGGAGGACAGACCAGGGTGGGAGCCACCACTGTCTCTAAAGGGGGGAAGGCATCTCGAAATCGCTGCTGCCGAGCTCCCCTTTTTTCTCTATTCACTAGAATAGTAATATGACCATTAGGAATAGTAATCATGACAATAGAATAGTAAAATCGACATTGAATTTATAAATATAATTTTTTCATATTATACATGAAAATAAGATATATTTATATCATAAAAATAAGTAAATATATTTCTTTATAAATGGTAAATTAAGTGTGGGTATTTTTTTTCAAACATTATGGAATATTTAAAATTGTATAATTAATAAAATGATTAATGTTTTTCACAAAATAAATTCATTAACTAATAATTTTTTTTTGAATTATAATATAATTTTATGAAGCCTTAATTAATTTTCCAATGTGTCATAAAATTGGTTATAATATTGAAATATATATTTTTTTAATAAATGATGTTATTAATAATAAATTAAAATTCTTATAAATAGAGAATTATTTAAAAAATGGAGTAAATTTTTTAAATCTACACATTATAAAATTCTATGGATGATTTTTTTGTGGTATTTCTAAAATAGATGAATTTATAGTGAATAGTGAAATACAATAATTTACGGTATTTAACATTATAGGTAAATAAATGAATTTTTGAGTCATTTTTGAGTCATGGATCATTTAAGTGCCTATTATATGGAAATCACAAACACTAGTAAGTATATTTTGTCATGGTAATTAGAAATATTGACTATTTGGAGACAAAATAATATACTAATGATTAAAATACTCAAAAAACACATCTCACTCATCAATAATAAATAAAACCCAACCAGCTCCTCTCCTCATATTTTTAAGCCATTTATTTGGCCTAAATTATTCACATTACTCTTACCAAACATTTTTCCCATGTAAATTATCTTTTTGACTTAAATAAAATACTAATCCCCTGTGCTTTGAGATGGTTTTGAAGGATACAACGCTGAAGAAGTAAAACCAAAAACCATTCTCTTTCAATTAATTCTCTTTTCTTATCATCTTCTCACCACCCATATAAAAAGAGTCATTATATTCCCAGTTTCTTATATATAATGTAATTTTTTTTCTGTTAACGGAATATCAATCATCAAATAATTTCTCATCAATATTTATTCGAAAAATGTATCCATTGTATTTTGTGAGTTGATTCACCACCTTCTTGTATGATGAGTTTTAATTAATATTTATATCCTTAAATAATGGTCATCAACCATTATTGTGGTTAAATAAGATTTTAATATAGATATTGTAACATTTTTCATGTACTAGATCCAATATATAGGTATGATATTAAATAAAATGATACATGCCTATGGTGGTCTTAAAACATTCCAAAAGAATTTGATACATTTTCATCAACATTTAATCTATTGAATAATCCTTATAACATATAATAAAATTATATATGATACCATTTCAACTTCAAATAATTTTATTTAATTATAAATTATTTCACTACTAGAGAATTTATTCTCATATGATAAGAACACCAATATTTTACTCAAGTAAACCGACAAAGAAACCATGAAATCCAATACTCTTAGAATGAATAAATTAGATTCTCTATCTCAAAAAATTGAACATAAATGAATATAATAGAATTATAATAAATAATAAAAATGTATAAGAGGTTTAATATTTTGTAATTAATAATTTAATTTGATTAACCAGGATATTAAGTTCATGTTCCAAATACATTTAGATATAAGGTAATGGGATTTTGGAAACCAGCACCCTTTCTTTGGGTTATTCCTCTTTCATGCCAAATAGAAGTGTGTATATTATTTTAATTTTACTCAAATATAAATTTAATTTTCTTCCCTTTTTATCTATATACATGTTTCTAATATTATTTTTTTGAAAGTTTATTTATTTTCCAAAAGAAAACTTCGTTCACATTCACATTTTTATTCCCCTTGAGATTTTTTCTTCTCTAAGAAACAATGATTATTTTTTTACCAACTATGTTATTCCTTTATTCATTTGAGAATCCAAATGTTCATTTTTGAATGAATTCTTTATAAAATACATATGAATACCATTATTTTTCATGGGTCATTTCATGATTACAATTTTAATATAAACTATTTGGAATTCATTATTATTTAAATGTTATGATGTGAAAGGTGGTCCCAGAATCATATAACCCTCCAATGCATTGGGTAATGTGTTTTATCTTAATATGAAATGTGTATTATTCTTGAAAAAAAGCTATATATTATCACACTGACGATTTAATGATTATTAATATATGTTATGAGGGAAAATAATTCTATATTTGTTCCCAACTATACTTGGAATTTGAAAAAAAAGACAGAATGTTTCATTTTTATGAATTTCCACATTCCATGACTTTATCTAATGCTTCATCTAATAATATTGATAATGATACACTTATTTTGTTATGATACAGATTATTAAAATCACCCTTGTTGTATTGATTCATTCCTTTATTTATCCTCGTACCATGAGTTTTTCTCACTAGTTTCCTTGATGTATATCGTCAAATGACAACATGTAATAAAAGGAATTTGGTATTTTAATGGAAAAATAATATGGTTTCAAGTAAATGTTTCTATTTTAATATTTTGCATGTTATGTATGTGCCAATTTTTTTGAAGACACTAAACATTTGGATCATTGTCTTGTAAATCTATTAAGTTGATTATCTTTAAAAATGATGTAATAGTCATGTTATAAAAAGAATTATTTCTATATTTTTACTTTTTTTTTCAAAGGCCCTTTTATGGTGTACAACACGAGGGTGAAACATGTATCGTAGATAGAGGACCCATGCCCGGCCATGCAGAACAGGTCCACTCCCATAGTCGAGAACCAATACCCAAACTCCATATGAGGGTTCCATTAAGTTGATAGATAGTGGACCCATGCTATAAACTAGTAGGAAGAAAAAACTCTAATAGTTATTAGAGGGAACATGTTCATCCTTGATAGAGGGTTCCACTCTGATAGTCGATCGAGGTCCATTTCACTACTCAGAAGAAGGGTTCTACTCAAATCTCTCGGATGATCATGCATGATCACTACAGTCATCAAGTGTCTCCTAAATAAGTATCATGCCCATAAAATATTCTATATTATATAAAAATACACTATGGTGGATACCATCACATTATATGTTGATAAAAATTCAATATAGTCTAGTCATCATCCTAAATTTTAGTCTGAACAAAGGAGATATAAGAGGTTGAAGTGTCCTCAAAATGGAGGAAGGGGTACACTGAGTCTAAGGGTACCCAAATGGCATGTGCTCCCATTCAAATTCATGGTTTTCTCTGTACAGGTAAATGACTAACTACCTATTTAAATATATCTGATGTCTAGAGGTAATAAATTATTTTAATTTTCCACTCAACTTCATGCCCTTGATTTTGGATGTGTTCATGTAACCATGCAGGTATTCATGCACTCTAGAACACTGTGAAACTATCGACATGGTGTTCCTTTTGTGTACCTAATCATGTCCTTGTATCTATGTACATCATGTGTTCCTAGCCATTCATGTGCCTCTGTACTCCCATAGTTCATAATTGTCCACCACCACTGAGTCATACGATGTGTGGTGGACCCACATAGTGTGTGATACATATAAACTCATGAATCCCTATTTGACACATCTTGGGTACTACAGGACATGTTTTCATTAGAAGGCATGACATGTAATTGGGGTTTTCTTATAATAATAAATATAACAAAAACATGTTTAAAATATGACTCTGAAGATTCAGATCATAGCTCCACTATTCTTGAAATCAGTTTATCATACCTTCATTCATCATTTCTCCCCATCAAATGGCTGGAAATCAGTTTTAGGTTCACCCATATGGGTTTTTTACATGCCCAATGCAAATATCCTTCCACACCATCTCTATTTTTGGATTTATATTGAAAAAATAAATCACATGAAACCTCTAAATCATCCCACACCATCCATTGATCTCCAAATTTTTCATTTCATAATATTACACTATGAATCTTGGGGTCTGACGAGTCTTTTTCACAGCTAGAAATGTCATTCCATGACCCCATAGAAAATGGTGAATAAGAAGAAGAATTATTGGGAGAAATCACTAAAAAAATATATGAATAATCATCACCATTAATTCCTATCCAAAGAACCCAATCATGGATATCCATGGTGAGAGAAAAATTAAAACCCCAATTGAAACTAGTAGATATGCACATACAAAGGCATCTAATAGACACATATCATGGAATTATATGTTCAGGCCCAAAAATTTTAATTAATTGGGGTATAATCCACAAATTGAAGAGTCCTACATGGGTTTGGATCATTCATCTTTGAAGAACACACTCGAAAATGATGAAGAGTAGTTGTTTCATCTACAACATCTTGATCTTCCATGATATAGAGTCTCTTCATCATCTAATTCAGATTCCCCAATAAGGGGTCGGAAGAATGCATCTCATTACTCCCAATTTTTATGAAATAAAACCTATAGAATCATCATAACAATCTATTTATATATTTATTTTAGTTAGTTTAGTAAATAAATTTAATAAATTAATTATTTAATTAACCAATTGAATACAAAGTTAATGACTGTTGTAGACGACTAATGTCTGTAATTCCCAAAAGAAGTTTCAAAATGACAAAGCGAAGTCATATTCGGACCTGGATACATGGTACGGAGGGCCACAAAGTGTTTTAAAAAATAAAGGGTAATGCGCGCGAAAATATGTGGGCCACGTGAAAGGGGTTCGGGATTTGCGACGGGATCCTGACACAGGAGTGCAAAAAATGCGTGCCCACGACCGTGCAGCTAATGTTCTGCGCCGCCGTCTCTGGCGTGAAAACTTTCGCATGCCGCCTGAATTTTGCGATGCTGAAGGCCTATAAATAGAAGGAGACCCCTTCTATTTTGGGGTTTAGGAATCTGAACTGGATCTCGTGTGCGAAATAGGGCTTCCGCGCGTGCAAGATGGACTTCAGGTACTGAGCCTTTTTGTGCCACCTCGCCCCGGGATCAACCTTTGTGCGCAATCCCACTAGCTTAAACATAATTCCAAACCCTTCAGAGTTCCTCCCTTGTGCGCAATTCTTTCCATTGCGCGCAAAATGGTCCAATTGTGTGCAATCCCTTCGCTGGGTGCGACCTTGACTTTGGGTGCGGCCTTTGCCCCTCACGTGCAATTCATATCCCTTGCGCGTGATCCACCTTGCTGTATGCAATCTCTCTGCCCTAATTACACGCCATCCTGGTGTTTTGAGCGCAAACCATTTCATTACGCACAATCCCCGGGATCCCTCACCTTGATTCTCCCCGGGTGCCTCCCTGCGTAGGCCCCTGATTTCCTCATTTTGTATGCCCCAGGAACACAGATCGGGAATACACACCATGTTTTGTTTTCCCGTACGACCTTCCATGATCGTACAAAGTAACCTCAAGGTCCCTTGGGTGGTTTTCCCATTATTTAGCTTTACCTCATGCTTCTTCACATAGGTACGCTAACGGCTATTGCTTCTTCGCATAGCCACACTAACGTGGACCCCTCGATGGTTCGCTCTGTGACCCCCCTTCACCACGGCCTTTCCAATGCCTTCCCTCCCCCAAGGGGAAGAGGTTATCAGTCATGTATGTCATAGGAGTGTGGAGCAAACCCACCTTGTCTAAGCTGCAGGACGTTAAACTGCCAAGCACCTCGTCCACAACACATGATGTCAAACTGTGACCTGGCCCCATGCCTCGCACGCAGGGTCCCCCTAGCTCCGACATTATTTATGTCACTCATCTCCATGGGGATGGAATAACCCCTAACATGGGATGATATCCTCCCTCTCGGTGTGGATTTTTTCCACAGGGGAAGGGCTGCCACCTTGGTGTAAGCCCCTAGCTTCTCTTGTGGAAGGTAGAACCCATGCACCTCCGTACTTCCCCACTGCCAAGGCCAACAGAGAGCATGATGGGAAGTGGGACTCTTCCTTTGTCTGGTCCCAAATCACTCTCCCTCTGTGCTTTATTTCCCTTGGGCCTCCATCCTAGAGTAAGTCCCGCCACCATGGGCCGCTCAGTGCATAATCCCCTCTTTGCTTCCCACGGACGCGCCCTTCGCAACGTGATCATCTGGTCCCTATTGCCTCTTGTTTCCCACACCGAGCATGAATCACATGGGCTTAGAGCAAGGATCGACCATGACAACCCACGTCCCTTATGACGTTAAACTGAAGCATAGCGAACTATGAGGACTTTGATCTATGCTATAACATGGTATGTAGGAAGCCTCCATGAGGTTCAATCCCACCATCCCGATGTTCCGACTCCTTCACATCGTTTCACCAACACCATGGGCCGCCTCAGAGCGTAAGCCCCATCCCTCCACCATTATGGGCCACCTTAGAGCATAAACCCCATTCCAACCCGAACTATGGGGACTTTGATCCATTATTAGGCATGATACGTACGGAGCCTCTAAAAGGTTCATGCCCCACCATTATGGGCCACCTTAGAAAGTAAGCACCATTCCAACCCAAACTATGGGGACATTGATCCGTGCTCAGGCATGGTACCTAGGAAGCCTCCACGAAGTTCAAGCCCCTTCATTATGGGCCGCCTCAAAGAATAAGCCCCATTCCAACCTGAACTACGGGGACTTTAATCCATGATCAGGCACGGTATGTAGGAAGCCCCCTCAAGGTTCAAGCCCCGCCATTATGCGCCATCTCAGAGCATAAGCCCCATTCCAACCCAAACTACGGGGCCTTTGATCCTTGCTCATGCATGGTACATAGGAAGCCTCCATGAGGTTCAAACCCCACCATAATGGACCATCCCAGAGCATAAGTGTAAAGACCCATAAATTTCAAGGAATTGTTTTTTCTTAAATTTCTTTGGAATTTTACAAGAGCGCAGTTTCTGACGGCACCTGATTCCGAGGCCCGGTGTGCCCGGAATCAATTTCCGAAGTTTGGCTCGGGTACGTTCAGTGAACGGACGAGCGGGTTTTTCTAACTTTTGAACCGGTGCCCGGAATCGAATTCTGAGGGCACCGATGAAATCGCAGCGCCGGTATTCGCCTAGAAATGCCTCTTCCGGAGTTGCGTTTGCTCGGGTGTGGTTTTTAATTTTCGGGCTTAAAGTTGAGAAATAAAATAATTTTGCGACAACTTTATTTTATTTCACTTAAGCCACTTGGAAGCCACTTGAAGCCACTTAAAGGCGGCTTGAACTGAGTTGAACCGGATAGAATGCTATCCAGAAATATCCTACCCCCTTGGTAGGATATTTGTGAGGTGGGGCCCGCACGAGCCCCGCCATTTCTTTCTGCTAAGAAACGCACCCGCGAAAACCTGTCTTTATGAAAGTCAACTGACACGTTTCTTAAAATCTTAACAGACCATTTAATTGGGCAGTTTATTTCGTGAATTAAATGGGTTGTTTCTTTTATTTAATTAATTCAACGAATTGATGGATCGTTTCTTAACCAGTTTTCATATTCGTTGGCGTAATAATAAAATAAGACCAACCTTTTTCTTTTGGAGGATTACTCGTTGAGAAAGGATCCTTGAACATTAAGCCTCCTTCACGAAGAACACGAAGAACGCGAAGAACGCCGAACCCAGAAATTGACGACGCGACGCCGTGATCCGTGACGCCGACAACGTTCTTCTGCGACGTCTCTTCCTCCGCGACGGATCTTCGATCGGCTGCTTGAGGTAAGAGTCTCGGACCTTCCTTTTTATCTCCTTCGTGGTTCTTAACCAAAACACGGATTTAATTAATTAAATTAAATCTGCTGTTTCATGGTGCGTTGAGTTCGCCGACTCAACGCCGTGTTCCGCGACGACGCGACGCCCTTCCGCGACGACGCGACGATCTCCACCTTCCGCGACGAGCAGTTTCCACGAAGAACGCTCACGCGCAACGACTCCGAGGTAGGGATTTTATATTTTGGAAATACCCTCCTTATATTCCCGTGAACATTCTTTAAAAATTAAAGAACCGGAATCAAAGAAACAATTTTATTTTATTAAAATTTTTAGTTCATGTGTTGAACATTTTATTTTCTCACGTTGTTTTTATCTAACGCGGAGGGTGCGGGTCAAACGAACACGGCCCGACAACCCTCCGCCGTTCTTCGTGTTTTGCAGATTTGGAGGGCGACGACGGAACGTGCCGCAACAGATGTTTGATGATCCCGCAGTAAAGAACGGAACCCGGGAGGAACAACGGCGCAGTCGGGAAGAAAAACGGGCCACCGGAGCGACTCCGGCGACCCGCGGAAGCCGGTGGTGGCGCAGCGGCGCCGGCGGCCGGAGGCGGCGGCACCCCGCGGGTGTCAAGCGCGACACCCCGCGGGTGCCGCGGGTGTCAAGCGCGACACCCCGCGGGTGCCCCGGGTGTCCAGCGCGGCACCCCGCGGGTGTCCAGGGCGACACCCCGCGGGTGTCCAGGGCGACACCCCGCGGGTGCCGCGGGGTTGTCACGCGGCACCCCGCGGGTGTCCAGGGCGACACCCCACGGGTGCCGCAGGGTTGTCACGCGACGCGTCCGGCTGTCTGGCCGACACACCGCGGGTGCTGCGGGGGTGTCACACGGGGCGGCGGCTTTCCCCCGCGTCGGCCGCTCGGCCGAGCCGAGCTGGACCGGCCCTGGCCGGGCCGGGCCGGGCCAACCGGGTCAGACCCGACCCGGTTCAGGCCAACCAGGTGGGGTCGGGCCGGGTCGCCCCAGGCCCGGACCCCCCGTCTTCGGACGACTTTCGTTCAAACGCCTGTAACTTGAGCTACGAGCCTCCAAACGACTCGCTGTCAGTGGCAACACAATCCTTGGAGCGAGACGGTCGTTTCAGTTTATCGCACTCAAGGTTTCGGAATACTTTGGGTTCGGCCGGGTTGGTTCGTACACGAAACCAACCGGGCCCTCGGAGCGGAAACGCTCATATTCTGAGCTACGGACGTCCGATTGACGTGCCGTCAGCTTTGTTAGTTTCCTCTTAGTGAGACGGATCTTTTGGCTCACTCCGCCCGAGGTTTGGACGCAGGTGGAGTACGGTCGGGTTGGTTTTGACTTAAAAACCAACCGGGCCCCTGAAACGAAAAAGCCAATAACTCTCAGACCGGGCGTCCGATTGACGCGCCGTCTGTTGCGTTGAGTTCCTGTTGACGATACGGAACTTTTGGCATTCTCCGCCCGAGATTTGGATGTAGATGGATAGTGCCCGGGTTGGATCGCACAGAAATCCAACCGGGCCCCTGGAACGGAAAAGCTGATACCTTTCTGACAGAACGTCCGTTTGACGAACCGTCAGCGGAATTCGTGATCTCGTTGAGAAACGGTTCCTATGAGCATACCCTATGAGAGTTCGGGGTACAGTTGAGATACGGCCGGGTTTGGTTCACTCACGAAACCAACCGGGCCCCTGGGACGAAAAGGCTAATAACTCACAGACCGGGCGTCCGATTGACGCGCCGTCTGTTGCGATGAGACCCCTATGACGAGGCGGTCCTTTGAGATACTTCTTCACGGGACTTTGAGATACTTGGAGTATCGACTTGTAGCTCGTGGAGAAGACCCTCCCAGAGACGAGCGTACGGAGTACGGAGACCGTGTAGCCGGCAGAGACCTGAAGACTGCTTGTCCGATTCGATTCGGAGTGACTTACGTAGCCCAGTAGGGAGCACGACTTTGTGAGGTGGCAGACCCACAGCGGAGGATCACTACTATGTGAGGTGGCAGACCCGCGGTACTCGATAGGAGGAGTACCTATGTAGGCTATGAGGGGGGATCACTACTGTGTTGGGTGGAAAACCCCGGCGGGAAGCACTATTGTGTGAGGTGGCAGGCCCGCGGTACTCGACAGGAGGAGTACCTCAACAGTCTTAGGTTAGTGAGCAGTACCTCGGAGTCGTGACAGGACCACTGTACACTCCAGAGACGGAGCTCTTCAGCAGTTACGGTTTCGATAATGAAAATCCTGGTTTGAGCTGAGACTTTAGACCTTGTGTTTACCTCATGATTGAGATGGGTCACTTCCTAACTTAGGTATATGTATGGGCATATACCTGGGTAGTGGTTATCGGTTGATTTCACAATCCTTGTGTTTCCTCATGACTGAGATGGGTTACTGGATAACATAGGTATATGTATGGGCATATACCTAAGTAGAGGTTATCTGTTGAGATCTTCTTTGTGGTTATCCTTGTTGGTTTGTTGAGACCTTGAGGGTCTCGGGGTCCCTACTGAGTATCGTTATACTCACCCCTGCACGGGCTATGCCCGCACCTCATTGTGTTGGTTGCAGACGACGGGCAGTGCTGACGGACGCCGAGTCTTTGAGGACTAGACGGTACCCAGAGGTGGACTACACGAAGAGTCAGTACCCGGAGGTGGACTACACAACGTGACGACTCACAGAGGAGGTTGACGGATGAGAGCGTGGAGCTGTGCTATCTGTACCTACCCTTCAGGTAGGATCCTTGGTGGACGACCAGGAGCTGTGCTATCTGTACCTACCCTTCAGGTAGGATCCGAGGAGGACGACCTAGGAGCTGCTTCCTTCTTCCAGCTGTTTGTCTTTTTGCTGTTGTATCTTGTTCAGTTGTAGTTGTACTTTCTTTTGGGTTTGTATTCTGGCCCATTTACTTTTCATCTTTTCTTTTTTACTTAGTGTTTTGCTTCCGCTTGTACTTGGTGGTGCTTGTTTTCTTTTATAAAGGCAATGCCTTCCCAGTTATCGGGATTTTACGCCTTTGGTGCTAGTCGCCAGCCCCTGGATTATGGAAGGCGGGCTTGGGGTAGTCACGACACGGGCCCCGAGGACGGGTCGTGACAAATTGGTATCAGAGGTGGTCGGTTCTACCGCAGACTCTGATCTTTCTTTCTGTGAAGAAATAGTGTTATGGGTACCGAGTGTGGTTTTCAGTTCAGGGAGTCCAGTGTTGGTGCGGGCGGCCGACGTATCCATACACCAGGACCCTGGCAACTGATTTTCGACTTTGTGCACGAAAAACACTGTTTGCGTGTGTGTTTTCAAAGGTTTCCCCTTAAAACAGCTCAATCCATGTCAGCTCACCATGTATAATCGTTTGACCGTGTTACGTTGTTTCTTTCAGGATGCCTTTTCTCGGACGACCAGCTAGAGCCCAGAGGGATGTGCGTGCTGACAGCCTGTCGAGTGACAAGGCTTCGGTACAGGGCCCTCTTGTAGTTGAGGCACCAGTGGTACTACTACCCATTGGGCCACCGATGCCACCAGCCCCAGCAGTAGGCGATGCACGACGCTTGATTGAGCTGCACGAGTTCAAGCGCCAGAGGCCACCCAGGTTCTGGGGAGAGACGGACCCACAGGTTTCTAGGGTTTGGCTGGAGGCTGTGGTGAGAGTCTTCAGGCTAGTGGGGACGCCGGCAGACTTCATGGTGATCTTTGCTGCCAGCCTCCTTCAGGCAGCAGCAGGCAGGTGGTGGAGCCACTTGTTTCAGTTTTGCGACTGGATGACCTTCGCATTGGAAAACTTCGAGACCTTCTTCAGGGTGGAGTTTGTGCCAGTAGCTCTACACCCCGAGCGTGAATGGGAGCTTCTTCCTTTTCCGCGTGTTTTTTTATCAGTAGCGGAGTCATCTGTGGGCAGTAGACATATGATGCAGAGGTCTAGGAGGACCAGACTAGCAGTTGGATTATCTCGGGTTTTAGGACCGGTGGTGCGGGGCACCTAGGGTGGGAACAGAGATAGGCGTGCCAGAAGAAGGTTGTGTTACTCATGCGACGGAAAGGGTCACCTCGCACGTGACTGTCCGACTCCTCGTATAGTTGATCTGTAGGCGTTGGAGGAGCCACTGATCCAGAAGCAGTGACGAGTGCTTGAGCAACAGCCGAGCAGTGGACAAGGTAGTAGAGCTCCGAGAGCAGGTGGGCAGGAGAGGAACTAGTGGATACGTCCTTTGTACTTCTAGTTCCATGTTTCTTTTGTATTTGTGTCTTTGAACTATGAGCTGCAATAATAAAAAGACACTTATCTTTGTTTGCTTTACTGTACTTTTGTTTGGTTGATACTGAGTGGTCCCGGTTAAACTGTTGACTTGACCCTTACTTTCGAGATTTCAACTGGAGGGGACCTAGTGACCTCACACTGATGCCGACAGTGTGACTCGACCCTTGGAGGCGAGAGTGACAGTTGGATATCTTAGTAGTTACGTCAAGGCCTTACGACGTCATCCATGGCATGAATGCATCATTCATGTCAGGATTGACTGTATTAGGCAACGAATGTGGTTCATCCAGGGGATGAGACCAGATTTCTCTTATCGACAAAGAAGAAATCATAGCAGCTCTTGTGAGACTAAAGGAGGTGCAGTTCATCCAGGAGCGGATGAAGAATGCACAGTGCAGTAAGAAACACGGAACCGGTGCCAGTCTTAGAGACTCGGGCGTGTTAGATGTTTCAAGAAGATGAAGCTTTATATAGTGATGAGTCTGCGAAGCGGAAGACGTGGAGGCAGAGCTAGGAGAGCAGCATGAGGTGTTGTACATCTTAACATTCTACAACCACCCGCCTTCGTTATTCCCGCCAGGCTCAGGGAGCTGGAGGTCGGAGGAAGAGTGCGTATGCATGCGGTCAAGGAGTGTGACCCAATGGCTCTAGAAATGATTCAAGGGATAGTTTGTGTCCACTACTAGCTGCTGTATTAACAGACGTCAATATGAATCATTCCTCACTTTCACAAATCTTGTTCCAGAACTAGAGTTTCCGGTAAGCCGTGGATTTGACCCTCACGTCTGGAGATACCTTGGGAGGAGACTCAATAATCACACATACGCCGAAGGTGTGGTCAGACCCTCTAGGCGAGAGTTCTGGTTGGAATCTCTTGGTGGCAGCGTCGAGGCCTTACGACATTAGTTTGAGTATGGAATGGGCAATAACTGTTCATACTCAAATTGACGGTTTTTGGCAAACGTCGGGATGGGTTTTCCTTGGTCAGTAGAAAAGGAAACCCCAGGAAGCGCATGGTAACTCTTGCACAGGTGGGTGCGACCGATCACTCTTGAGTCGGTCTACCTTACTCTCGTGGCAGCAGTCGTTTTGAGTTTCAGTTCTAGCAAGAATTGGAGACCTCTGGAGTTCGAGGATGATGATCACATCCTTATATGGGTCTCACCTCGACGAGGGTTACATAGATGTGGCCAAGGCGGCAAGTTATCTCTGAGGTTCAACGGACCTTTCTAGGTCCTCATCTGGGTAGGCGGGATGGTTTACCACTTGTTCCATCAACCTCAGTTGCACTAGGTGCACAACGTTTCCACGTATCTCAGCGGAGGAGATACGTGCACGACCCGACACAAATCTTTGACCATGGGGAGCTGGTCTTTGGTGATGAGGTGACTTTTACGGAGTTTCCTGTAGGGATCGAGGATCGACAAGAGCGGATCCTAGGAGGATGGTCGATTCCTCTTGTGCACTTTCTTTGGCAGCTCGGGGACCTCCAGGAGAGCACTTGGGAGTGGAAGGCTCAGATGCGTGCTCAGTACCGCCTTTGTATCCCTAGTTTGTGTTGAAGCATTACGGGGACGTAAAGCCCTGTGGTGGGAGTAATGTAAAGACCCATAAATTTCAAGGAATTTTTTTTCTTAATTTTATTTGGAATTTTACAAGAGCGCAGTTTCTTGACGGCACCTGATTCTGAGGCCCGGTGTGCCCGGAATCAATTTCCGAAGTTTGGCTCGGGTACGTTCAGTGAACGGACGAGCATGTTTTTCTAACTTTTGAACCGGTGCCCGGAATCGAATTCTGAGGGAACCGATGAAATCACAGTGCCGGTATTCGCCTACAAACGCCTCGTCCGGATTTGCGTTTGCTCGGGTGTGGTTTTTAATTTTCGGGCTTAAAGTTGAGAAATAAAATAATTTTGCGACAACTTTATTTTATTTCACTTAAGCCACTTAGAAGCCACTTGAAGCCACTTAGAGGCGGCTTGAACTGAGTTGAACCGGATAGTATGCTATTCAGAAATATCCTACCCCCTTGGTAGGATATTTGTCAGGTGGGGCCTGCACGAGCCCCGCCGTTTCTTTCCACTAAGAAACGCACCCGCGAAAACCCGTCTTTATGAAAGTCAACTGACGCGTTTCTTAAAATCTTAACAGACCATTTAATTGGGCGGTTTATTTCGTGAATTAAATGGGCTGTTTCTTTCGTTTAATTAATTCAACGAATTGATGGATCGTTTCTTAACTAGTTTTCATATTCGTTGGCGTAATAATAAAATAAGACCAACCTGTTTCTTTTGGAGGATTACTCGTTGAGAAAGGATCCTTGAACCTTCAGCCTCCTTCGTGAAGAACGCGAAGAACGCGAAGAACGCGAAGAACGCCGAACCCAGAAATCGACGACGCGACGCCGTGATCCGTGACGCCGACAGCGTTCTTCTGCGACGTCTCTTCCTCCGCGGTGGATCTTCGATCGGCTGCTTGATGTAAGAGTCTCGGACATTCCTTTTTATCTCCTTCGTGGTTCTTAACCAAAACACAGATTTAATTAATTAAATTAAATCTGCTGTTTCATGGTGCGTTGAGTTCGCCGACTCAACGCCGTGTTCCGCGACGACGCGACGCCCTTCCGCGACGATGCGACGCCCTTCCGCGATGAAGCGACGATCTCCACCTTCCGCGACGAGCAGTTTCCACGAAGAACGCTCACGCGCGACGACTCCGAGGTAGGGATTTTATATTTTGGAAATACCCTCCTTATATTCCCATGAACATTCTTTAAAAATTAAAGAACCGGAATCAAAGAAACAATTTTATTTTATTAAAATTGTTAGTTCATGTGTTGAACATTTTATTTTCTCCCGTTGTTTTTATCTAACGCGGAGGGTGCGGGTCAAACGAACACGGCCCGACAACCCTCCGTCGTTCTTTGTGTTTTGCGGATTTGGCGGGTGACGACGGAACGTGCCGCAACAGATGTTTGATGATCCCGCAGTAAAGAACGAAACCCGGGAGGAACAACGGCGCAGTCGAGAAGGAAAACGGGCCACCGGAGCGACTCCGGCGACCCGCGGAAGCCGGGTGGCGGCGAGGGTCAGCGGCGCGGCGGCGCCGGCGGCCGGAGGCGGCGGCACCCCGCGGGTGTCCAGCGCGACACCCCGCGGGTGCCTCGGGGTTGTCAGGCGGCACCCCGCGGGTGCCGCGGGTGTCCAGCGCGCCACCCCGCTGGTGCCACGGGTGTCCAGCGCGACACCCTGCGGGTGCCGCGAGTGTCCAGCGCGACACCCCACGGGTGCCGCGGGGTTGTCACGCGGCACCCCGCGAGTGTCCAGCGCGACACCCCGCGGGTGTCCAGGGCGACACCCCGCGGGTGCCGCGGGGTTGTCACGCGGCACCCCACGGGTGTCCAGGGCGACACCCCGCGGGTGCCACGGGGTTGTCACGTGGCACCCCGCGGGTGTCCAGGGCGGCACCCCGCGGGTGCCGCGGGGTTGTCACGCGACGCGTCCGGCTGTCTGGCCGACCCCCCGCAGGTGCCGCAGGGGTGTCACGCGGGGCGGCGGCTTTCCCCCGCGTCGGCCGCTCGGCCGAGCCGAGCTGGACCGGCCCTGGCCGGGCCGGGCCGGGCCAACCGGGTCGGACCCGACCCGGTTCGGGCCAACCAGGGGGGGTCGGGCCGGGTCGCCGCGGGCCCGGACCCCCCGTCTTCGGATGACTTTCGTTCAAACGCCCGTAACTTGAGCTACGGGCCTCCAAACGAGTCGCCGTCAGTGGCAACACAATCCTTGGAGCGAGACGGTCGTTTCGGTTTATCGCACTCAAGGTTTCAGAATATTTTGGGTTCGGCCGGGTTGGTTTGTACACGAAACCAACCTGGCCCTCGGAGCGGAAACACTCATATCTTGAGCTACGGACGTCTGATTGACGTGCCGTCAGCTTTGTTAGTTTCCTCTTAGTGAGACGGATCTTTTGGCTCACTCCGCCCGAGGTTTGGATGCAGGTGGAGTACGTTCGGGTTGGTTTTTCCTTAAAAACCAATCGGGCCCCTGGAACGAAAAAGCCAATAACTCTCAGACCGGGCGTCTGATTGACGCGCCGTCTGTTGCGTTGAGTTCCTGTTGACGATACAGAACTTTTGGAATTCTCCGCTCGAGATTTGGATGTAGATGGATAGTGGCCGGGTTGGATCGCACAGAAATCCAACCGGGCCCCTGGAACGGAAAAGCTGATACCTTTCTAACAGAATGTTCTTTTGATGAACCGTCAGCGACATTGGTGATCTCATTGAGAAACGGTCCCTATGAGCATACCCTATGAGAGTTCGGGGTACAGTTGAGATACGGCCGGGTTTGGTTCACTCACGAAACCAACCGGGCCCCTGGGACGAAAAGGCTAATAACTCATAGACCGGGCGTCCGATTGACGCGCCGTCTGTTGCGTTGAGACCCCTATGACGAGGCGGTCCTTTGAGATACTTCTTCGTGGGACTTTGAGATACCTTGAGTATCGACTTGTAGCTCGTGGAGCAGACCCTCCCAGAGACGAGCGTACGGAGTACGGAGACCGTGTAGTCGGCAGAGACCTGAAGACTGCTTGTCCGATTCGATTCGGAGTGACTTACGTAGCCCAGTGGGGAGCACTACTTTGTGAGGTGGCAGACCCACAGCGGAGGAGCACTACTATGTGAGGTGGCAGACCCGCGGTACTCGACAGGAGGAGTACCTCTGTAGGCTATGAGGGGGGATCACTGCTGTGTTGGGTGGCAAACCCCGGCGGGAAGCACTATTGTGTGAGGTGGCAGGCCCGCGGTACTCGACAGGAGGAGTACCTCAACAGTCTTAGGTTAGTGAGAAGTATCTCGGAGTCGTGACAGGACCACTGTACACTCGAGAGATGGAGCTCTTCAGCAGTTACGATTTCGATAATGAAAATCATGGTTTGAGCTGAGACTTTTGACCTTGTGTTTACCTCATGATTGAGAGGGTCACTTCCTAACTTAGGTATATTTATGGGCATATACCTGGGTAGTGGTTATCCGTTGATTTCACAATCCTTGTGTTTCCTCATGATTGAGATGGGTTACTGGATAACTTAGGTATATGTATGGTCATATACCTAAGTAGAGGTTATCTGTTGAGATCTTCTTTTTGGTTATCCTTGTTGGTTTAGTGAGACCTTGAGGGTCTCGGGGTCCCTACTGAGTATCGTTATACTCACCCCTGCACGGGCTATGCCCGCACCTCGTTGTGTTGGTTGCAGACGACGGGCAGTGCTGACGGAGGCCGAGTCTTCGAGGACTAGACGGTACCCAGAGGTGGACTACACGAAGAGTCAGTACCTAGAGGTGGACTACACGACGTGACGACTCACAAAGGAGGTAGACGGACGAGAGCGTGGAGCTGTGCTATCTGTACCTACCCTTCAGGTAGGATCCGTGGTGGACGACCAGGAGCTGCGCTATCTGTACCTACCCTTCAGGTAGGATCCGAGGAGGACGACCCAGGAGCTGCTTCCTTCTTCCAGCTGTTTTTCTTTTTGTTGTTGTACCTTGTTCAGTTGTAGTTGTAATTTCTTTTGGGTTTGTATTCTGGCCCATTTACTTTTCATCTTTTCTTTTGTACTTAGTGTTTTGCTTCCGCTTGTACTCGGTGGTGCTTGTTTTCTTTTATAAAGGCATTGCCTTCCCAGTTATCTGGATTTTACGCCTTCGGTGCTAGTCGCCAGCCCCTGGCTTTTGGAAGGCGGGCTTGGGGTAGTCACGGCACGGGCCCCGAGGACGGGTCGTGACAGTAAGCCCCAACCAACCCGAACTATAGGGTCTTTCATCTATGCTCAGGCATGTTATGTAGGAAGACTCCACAAGGTTCAAGCCCCACCATTTTGGGCCGCCTCAAAGCGTAATCCCCATTCCAACCCGAACTACGAGGACTTTTCTCTATGCTCAGGCATGGTACGTAGGAAGCCACCATGAGGTTCATGCCCCACCATTATGGGCTATCTTAGAGCGTAACCCCTATTCCAACCCGAACTATGGGGAATTTGATCCATGCTTAGGCATGGTATGTAGGAAGCCTCCACGAGGTTCAAGCCCCACCATTATGGGACGCCTCAGAGCATAAGCCCCGGTCCAACCTGAACTACAGGGACATTGATCTGTGCTCAGGAATGGTATGTAGGAAGCCTCCACGAGGTTCAAGCCCCACCATTATGGGCCACCTCAGAGCAGAAGCCCCATTACATCCTGAACTACGGGGACTTTAATGTATGCTCAGGCATGGTACGTAGGAAGCCTCCATGAGGTTCAAGCCCAACCATTATGGGCTTCCTCAGAGGGTAAGACCCATTCGAACCTGAACTATGGGGACTTTGATCCATGCTCAGGCATGGTACGTAGGAAGCCTCTATGAGGTTCAAGCCCCACCATTATGGAATGCCTCAGAGCATAAGACCCATTCCAACCTGAACGATGGGGACTGTGATCCATGCTCCGGCATGGTACGTAGGAAGCCTCCACGAGGTTCAATCCCCACTATTTTGGGCCACCTCAGAGCATAAGACCTATCCATCCATTATGGGCCACCTCAGAGTGTAATCCCCATCCATCCATTATGTGTCGCCTCAGAGCGTACGCCCCATCCATCCATTATGGGTTGCCTCAGAGCATTAGCCCCATCCGTCAATTATGGGACGCCTCTGAGTGTATGCCCCATCCATCCATTATGGGACACCTCAGAGCGTAAGCCCCATCCATCCATTATGGACTGCCTCAGAGCATAAGCCCCCAATGCCCCCATCCCACATGAAGTTAAACTGTATACCCGAACTATACGGACTTTGATCCGTGCTAAGTCATGGTACGTAGGAATCCCCCATGAGGTTCAATCCCAACACCCACGTCTCACCCTGACCTATCCCTCGAGCCCATGTGCCTGAGGAAGCTCAGGCCCTCGCCTAGAGGCCTTACTCCCTCTGGGTACCATCCAGGCATTCATTCTGATGGGTCGCCTTTTCAGGTGTCCCACTGTATCATCGAACTACATGGACTTTGATTCCTTGCCATGAGGATATGTAGGAAGCCTCTAAAAAGTTCAAGCCCCTTCACTTCATCACCCATCCTGATTCTTACCTAGTCCGCCACTTCCCAGTAGGATCATGCCACCTCATTCCACTCCACAGTATATGGGAAGCCGCCCACGTGCTGGCCCCAACATCGGAGTTACCTTCAGGGGGTTCTTTTATCTGATCCACTCTCAGTGTTCCGATCAGTCCAATCCATCTCAGCTGGACGTTAAACATGCGATGTACCCTGTGTTAAACATGGGAAGATGAGGAAATCCTCAGATACATTCCTATGGGATACAATTCCCTATGTTCAATGTGGGATTCCGCGGGCTTCCGTGCCCTCAAGAAGCCCTATAATAAGGGACAAAAGATAGAAATTCCAATCCCCCATCGTCATGACATGCTAACGATGCCTTAGCATGACCACTCCCCTAACTGAAGGTTGCTGACCCAACTAGACCCCTTGGAGTTTCTCGATGGAAGCAGTGTAATTAACTGGTGTACATGAAGATATGTAACCGGGAATGAGATTCAAGAATACCTCTTAAATATATGAGGGAGAGCTGGACTAGGCGAGAAGCACTGAGGAGGAATCCATGGAGGGATGAACAGACATCCCATAATCTCGGTTTCGATCAAGGATAAGACTTCTATAAATAAGGAATGGATGCTGCCCGCCTTTGGAAAGCGGGAATGCGGGGCTACAAGCCGCACCTCCTCCCCTGCGTGACGGATGCGCGCATCCCCGACGGAAAGTGTCAGAAATAGAAAATGATGAAACCGACGGGAATCTCTTCTCCTCAATATGGATACTGGTAGTGTTTGGGGCTTAAGAAGATTAGAATGTCACAAGGTCCAGGAACCCAGCACTAGGATGTGAAACACGCCAGGGGTTGGGGCAGTCAAGACGTTGAGCACTCCATTCTGCGACGTTGTCAGCGTGGATCCCTCTTACTGAACATAGAAGACAGAATTGCGTTGGGCTACTAGTTCATGATTTATTTTCCTATCAGTGTTAATGGGTTTATCTCCCTGCTTTCAGGAATCAGATCGCTACATTCGGAGGTTGATCCCCACCTGCCCACCGGTGCAGAGGCAAGGGCAGTACAGCCGCGGCCACCCCGCACGGTTCCACCTCTTCCATAGCTGCTCCGACCTCCATGACTGCTGGGCTCTCATGCCCCATATCCCCATCAGATATTATCCAAAGAAGGGTGATAAATGACCTTGTGCGTTGGTACGAAGATGAGGGGGTCATCTCCACTAGGGACACGACCCGTTTGGACCTGAAGGTAGCTGCACCTCACTGCCAACGCTGCCCCCAAGGGCCGCGTTGGGAGCCACTTCTCCCCACCACGACATTCAATAATTATGGGATCTTATCCCCAAAACTCCATGACACCTCCCTCCCCTATGCCAACGAGGGAATGGATGCCTGGGTTGGCCCAATCAGAGACCTGCTTCAAGGGTTCATGGAAAGGGCCCCCGCCAGGCCGCGTCAGTGCCACCGCCCGACTCCCCAAGCCGAGGAGCAGGTGATTCCTGTACCTGCTCCACCAACGCCAACCCACCTGACCCGACGCCAGCGTCAGGCATGAGCGGAGGAGGATGCTTGCCCCGGGGTATCATCGTCAGCAACCACTGTGACCAGAGCCACTACTGACTCCTATCATAAAACCCCCCACACATGTTGAGTAGGGGAAGCTATATGCCTGATCCGGATCGAGGCCTCGACCACCCCATGGGCAGGTTGGGTCGACTCTCCCGATCACCGGCACAGGAAAATGCCGCCACAGACCAATTCGTGGTAGTTCCATCCAACGTGATGGATTAATCTGTGCCACCGTTCTGGATGGTATGGGCCCTCCCTACTTCCAACCTCAGCCTGGAGGCCTACCTGGCACCAACCTCGACGCAGGTAAGGGGCTTCCCCATAACAGCAACACTCCGGGTGGGGCTCTCTCTAGCGCTCACTACACGGGGTATGGGATCACTTCCCCAACCGCAGACCATGGGTATGGAGCCATTGTATATCCGTTCACTCACCCACAGGGAGGTCCTCCCCGTGTCCCTTTCAACATTTTCCTCGGTGCTACCTGCACCCTGGCCATCAGTCCTCTCTACCCCAACACAAGTGCGGCCAGAGGAATCAATGGAGGAAATCAGCCTTTCCCTGAGGAACCACCCAGGGGAAGGAAAGCGGGACGTCGTCACCATAAAAGAAATTCCAGGGAAGGCCGGATATAAATCAGACCAGTATGTTTCTCAGACTCCAAGGTGGGGTACGACTCAGCGATGGATCCCTCTCCTCGGTCCTTTCAGTCAAGGGCTTGGGTAGGGACATGTCGCTTCAGCCTCGTACTCCCCAAATGTGAGATCCATATGATCCCTGCCTCCCTCCGAATGTATATCCATGAGGATGAGGACTTGGCGTACAGCCAAGGATCAAACTTTCCATCACCATCGGCATCTTCTGGAGCACCTTCCACCTCAACCAGAGATGGAAGAGAGCTTTTTTGGGGGTCGATGGCGGAAGTGTCGTGACATAGAGCACCACCAGAATGCACCGGCAATGTGACAGGAGGCCTGTTCTCCAGTACATCCTATTCTGATGTGGCATCTAGGACACTGCAACCTTTGGAGGACAACCTAGGATTCGATGGCCAATCGTCCTGCTGGTCGTATTCTACGCCGGCTAGCCCACCAGCCTATTTCGGCGCCACTGCCAGTTCCCCAACCACTCCCAGTTGATGAGCGGGTCCATCAATAGACAGATCCTGATCCTGAGTCTTGGAGCTTCAGGACCATCCTCACAGCTGGCCACTTCCCCGAGATGTTTTGGCCGGTCGCAGGGTCAGATTTTGATACACTTGAATCAATCACCCCGAGATAGTTTGAATGTTTCTGAAATAACCTCAGGGGAACTCACTCTCATCTTTTCCACCAGAAAGTGCCTTATCCCAGGATCCAATCACACCTCAATGATATCGGCAAGAAATGTCGTCAGGTCGACCTAGCCGCGCTCCCCGCAGTCTGGCACCCCGAGTCACATGGCCACCACAGGGCCCTCTAATAACAATTCATTCAGAGTTTTCAAGTAATCCGAAAAGTTATAGAGGAGGCCACCACCCACGCGCACGTCCGTGGATGGGGGAAGTACACTGTCCTTATCTTTAGTGTGACTTTCTGACAACACGACTCACCGGGTGGCTCTGAGGACATGCCCCCGAGGGAAGCAGCGGTCAACATGGATGATCTGTCGGGAGAAGGGAACGGTCTGGAACTTCATGATGGGGAATCACCCCTGATAAGACTCTATAAGACCCATCAGGGATGATTACTTGCTAGTAGAGGAACCTCCTAGGTCTCCCCGCACCCAATAAGGCATTAACACTTAGCCGGAATATCGGCAGGGGTAAAGAGCACATTGGGGATGTCAAACTCTCTGACCCATCTGCCTCAGTGCAGAAGCCAGAGGAAGATCTTGAGAAGGACACGCTGCCCCAACAGCTTCCTGAGTAGAAAAGGGTGGTCATTGACCTTTTGGATGAATGCATTGCAGAGAAGCGACCCGACTACAATGATCCCAGGTCGGGGCAGGAACAACTACCCCTCGACGAGATCCTCCTAGGAAAACTCGATCATGCTGTGTTCGCTAATAGAGGAGAGGCCGGAGATCACGACAAGAGGGTGTGATACGTTTCTCCAAACCCTCCTGAACGATGTTTCCACCTGAGAGACCCCGCTCAGGTTCCTCCTGCTACCCCATGGGCCACTCCACCAGCTTCCCCACAAGCTGCTGAGCTTGTCTAATAAATTGAAGAGCCCTACAATGCACTTGTGGTTAGGGATCCCCATCAGGAAAAAAACCTGCTTCCATACGATCTGATGGCAGCACTCATCACCCTCTTATTGGATTTGGAAACCCAACAGGTGGCAATCCTACCCGACGACAAGTCGTACCCGGCATGGGTGGATGATATACCGGAACCTCTGGGATTTGGGAACCCCACTTTGTCCCCCTTTAACAGGATGGGAGACCCACCACAGCACCTAGACCACTTAAACTCATGTTGTGGGACTATGTTAGGGAATACAGTGCAACATGATGTCACCAAGATCCGTTGCTTTGTTCAGACACTGGAAGGGCCGGTGTTCGTCTGGTATTGCCAGCTCCCTATTGGATCAGTGAGTAGCTTGAAGGGCCTTCGCAAGAATTTCCTCTACCAGTTTAGTTCCACAACCCAAAATACAAACATCACAGACCTCTTCAGGTGCAAGAAAAGGCCCGATGAGCGAGTCGCGGACTTCATCTCCCGGTGGAAAGGGCTCACATACTCCCTTGACATGCCACTAAATCAAGATAAATTACTTACAATGTGTGTAGGGAAAGTCAAGGAAGAGCTGGTTCCTTCTCTAATCACTCAAAATTACCCCAGAGGGTTCTAAGACATCTCAAATAAGGCTCATAACCTTGAAGAAGCCCTGCAACATGCCAGACAGGCATGCCCGCAGCCTCTTGTAATCCCAGCAAGGAGATCTTCCAGAGCTGAGCCCGATGCTATGGCCTAGGTAGAAGCCCCCAGGCAGCTAGAATTGCTACCAGTGAGGCCAAATTCGCATCCCCATAGGGGTCCGCTCCCACATGCACATCTTCCAGCCTAGCAGCGACTGCCTCAAAATCGGCAAGTGCCTCTGTGTAACGCGCTGCCACCATCTAGGTGAGATAATCAGGTTCCGCCACCTCGGCATTATCCTTCGGACCCCCTTTAGGGTCAGCCTCCTAGAGCCCATTTCCGGACAGAAGGAATTAGACCTACTCGTTTGACGAGGCTCAGGTCCCCGGTTACTTCCGCAGTGTCTTGGAGTAGAGAATTGTGTGGCTGCCTGAGTTCCGAAATCCAGAAGAGGCACATATCATTGATCACCCCAACTACTAACCTTATCACCAGACCCTGGGGCACACCATCAAGCGATGGTACATATTCAAAGACTGGATCCAAGACTAGATTGACAACAATATAGTCAGGTTGGGCCAAGCCCCGACACAAGTGGAAGGTGTTTTAGTGAGATCTGATGGCAGTAGCGGCGACGAAGGTGAATGGCAGCAGGTTTCAAAATGTTTGTCCCAGAAATAGAATGACTGGATGGCCCGCAAGACGACCTCCCGCACCCATGGCATCATCCATGCACGACTGAATCAGCGAGATCCTTCAAGAGCTGTGGTTAATACTTCGACATCGTCATCTCAGCCAACCTCTTCCCAGAAGAGCAAGTAGTGGCGGTAGAAGAAGAAAAAATGCCCCCTTCCAATGTCATTGTCATCCCACACTCTTGGAGACTTTATGAGCCCAGAAAAGGGGATTCCTCCAAGAATATGCCCAGTGGTGGATGACTCCTCATGTGACAGTCAGGGGTACGCTTCGGTTAACACAATAGAGTTAGTAAATCCCTATTTGACTCTCGACGATGGGGAACGCCAGGTAGACCTTCCCAATGTCCCAAGACATCACCAACGTCGTCAGAGATGTGGTTAAATGACTCGTCGGGGCATGATAGTTGTACCCTTCAGCTAGGCCATGCACTCCGCTGAGACCAGATAGCAGTCCCAGTGTAGAGCCGCTGAAACCAGACAACAGGCCTGGTGCAGATCTCAACACACGCGACCCCTTCAACCGGTGTCAACAAGTTCACCTCCACTACCTTTTGTGTTACTAGATCAGGTGGAACCCCATCGGTCATGTCGCGACCAGCTTTGACCTGTTACCAGCCGACCCCATACTTCCGGTCCTCATCCAGCAGCCACTCCCCGGGCTTCGACTAGTGAACAACAAGATATGCCTAGTACCACTCAGCCGCTGGTCCAGCCAGTTGGGCCCACTGTGACTCCAATTGTAGAGCGGCCTCCCGTAGGAAGAGGATCGCATTTGGAATGAAAGTTTAATGTTCTGAAGCACCTTGCCGGCAATCCAGTAAGGCTTTCTATCCTTTAATCCCTTCTCCTGTCGTCTGAAATGTGTGAGGCACTTTCCAAGGGCCTAAAAAGCCCCATTTAGTTCGAGACGGAGGTAGCAGTTGTGTAATCCTTCCATGCTAAGGCAATTGATAATGTCGAATTCCAGGTAGTTATCTCATTCTCCGGTGAACATGAATACCCTCCTATACAGGGGCACATTCGCCCACTATAAATCACTGGCCAGTTCAATGGCGTGGAAGTCCACTGATGTCTTGTTTACATGGGTTCTGGGATTAACCTAATCCCGATTCAGACACTATGGAAGCTGGGTTTGTCTAAGGATGATTTAACTCCCTCCGACCTCAGAACACAGGGATACGACAGGACCGAGCAAACCCTGGTTGGAAAGATCCGTTTGAAGTCCCAGTTCAGTGGCCTAATTTCCAGCACTGAATTCATGGTTGTCTCTCAGGACACCACATAAAACGCATTGATGGGTAGGTTGTGGATCCACCTGCATGCAGTGGTCCCTTGTTTGTATCACCATTTCCTCAAATACTCCATCAATTGTTGAGTAGGAAATATCCAGGGAGAGTTGTCTTGTTTTTCCTCTTGTGAAGCTTGTTATTTGGAGGCCGACTATTACAAGAGCAAGGATAAGCAGATTTTGGCAAGTGAGGTTGAACTTTCCACTGTCTCAAGGGATCCCTGGGCAGGTCTTGATGACGCTTACATCTTCCCAATCCATCCGTTGGAGTCCATTACCCCTGATATGGGGAAATGCTTTGTCGTTTCAGGTATAAGATGAAGGCATATTCATAGGTCCAAGCAACGGCAAGAAAATCACCTCGTACTCCTACACCAACCAGGATAAGGTGATCCCAGAACCTCCTACCCCTGTATGGTATCTGGATTTCGGGCTCAAGACAACGTCAGTACGTCATACATGTCTTTTCCACCGGGATGGAATTAACCAGATCAAGACGACGCGCCACTACTAATTTGATGTCATCAAGAGTGGACCCTCAGGACAAAGGCCAGATGGGATTTGATCGAATGCCTTCATCGCTATGGTCCTAGTGGCGCCTGAATATTCTGATATAATGACCTCTTCCACTCAAGCTGTAACCATCCCCCCATCAGTGCCTCATGGATCGGAAGCAACTTCCCCTGTAGTGGATCCCTCCACAAGTGGAGAAGATGATTTAGATGATGCTCCACCAGCCTTTGAGGAAGGCGTCTCCACCACGGTCGACAAGTTGTTACTGGTAAACCTCGATAACAAGTCGGACCTGAGACCCACACTGTTCAGTGCCTCCATGCCCCCCGAGGAGCAACACTGGTATGTGGAATCCTCAAACAACACTATGATGTGTTTGCTTGGAGTTACGACGAGATACCGGGACTAGATCCTCAGGTAGCCGTCCACCGGCTTGGTCTCCCGGAAAACCATAATGGGTTCAAGAAGCCTCCCAGAAAGATGCACCATTCTCATGGTGCCATGGTTGAGGCCGAGGTTGATATGCTTATCAAAGAAAACTTCATCAAGGAAGTCTAGTACCCCAGGTGACTAGCCAACATTGTGCCAGTCAGGTAGAAGAACAGACAAATTATGGTCTGTATCGACTTCCACGATCTCAATCGCCACTGTCTCAAGGATGATTTTCCCCTTCTTGTGACAGAGTTATTAATGGATACCACGGCAGGGTTCCAAGCCCTCTCATTCATGGATGGGTATTCTAGGTACAACCAGATCAGGATGGCCCCCGAAGATGACGATTCCACTAAATTCAGGGCACCCCAATGTACTTTATGTTATCAGGTTATACCCTTCGGCCTGAAGAATGCGGGTTCCATCTATCAGCAGGCCATGAATCGCATATTCAAGACGATTCTGGGAATGTTTGTGGAATGCTACATGGATGATCTGGTGGTCAAATCTCGCCAGCATCAGGACCATCTCAAGGACATTGAGAAAGTGTTCGGTTTCCTCTATTCCCGCCACCTGAAGATGAACCCGTTGAAGTGTGATTTTAGGGTTACCTCCGGAAAGTTACTTGGCTTTGTCATCAGCTAATGAGGCACTGAGATAGACCCAGAGAAGATCAAGCCCATCAGCCAGATTCCTACCCTGAGAAATATTCGGGAGCTTCATGGTCTCCAAGTCCACTTAGCCTACATACGCCGATTCATTGCGAATCTGTCTCGCATGTGTAATCCCTTTTCACGACTCATGAAGAAAGGATCTTCCTATGAACATGATGAAGATTGTCATACCACCTTTGAGAAAATCTAGCAGTATCTGCTCCAACCTCCGGTTTTGACGCCACCCGTCTCCGGGAAGCCTCTAGTCATTTATGTGACCGCCCTGGAATGGTCCCTCAGTGCACATCTCTCCTAGAAGAACAAAGAGGTAATAGAGAACAAACTCTACTACCTCAGCTGCATGCTCCTCGAGATTGAAATCAGATATTCTCCCATTGAGAAGAGCTTCCTTGAGCTTGTATTTTCCGTACAAAAATTACGGCACTACTTTCAGGACCACGAGGTACAGCTGGTCTCTCAGGTAGACCCATTGATGTACATCCTAAACCGGCCTATGTTGACTGGAAAACTGGCACGATGGTCTGTGAACCTCTAGAAATTTGACATCAGGTTTGTGCCTCAAAAGGCTATCAAAGGACAGGAATTGGAAGACTTTATAGGTGCCCACCCAACCTCTGTGGATCAGCCGCTGGACCTAGGTTTTCTGGATGAGGAAATCCTCTCAGTCGATTATGTCATCCCATATTGGTAGATTCACTTTGATGGTGCCTCCTAGAGCCCCACCAGTAGGAGACTCAACGATCCTAGGATCAATAGAGTGGGCCTGGGTATCATCTTCATCACCCCGGAGCAAGACATTCTTCCATACTCATTCCTGTGGTCAGAGGGCTGCACCAACAAAGCGGCAGAGTATCAGGCTCTCATTACTGGTCTCGAGGTGGCCCTTGAGATCGATGTACCCCATCTTCATGTGAAATGGGATTCCGAGCTGGTTATCAAGAAGGTCATGGTTACTATGTTGTCAGAAAGATAGAACTCATTCCATTGTTGGATTGCGCCTTACATCTAATGGCCCATTTCCCTTCTCGGCCAGAGGTCATTCATATCCCTTGGTCATAGAACGGTCAAGAAGATGCTTTGGCCAGCCTGGCCACGTTGCTTGCAGAGCCCGAACAGGGTGACCTTATTATCCACATGGTGCACCAGAGAGTCATTGCTACCATTACCCCAGAGAATGATCACGGCCCACGGGTAAACCATCTTTCCGCTGGTGCCCCTACGTCAGGAGCTCCGTGTACTTCGGATGCAGTGATCAAAATTGTTCCTTATTGGAGGACACCCTTGGTCTAATACCTCCGACACAGTAATCTTCCATCAGAGCGGGCTGAGTGCGAGAGAATCCGACACAACGCACAATAGTTTACCCTCCAGAGTGGTCCCAGCCTTGAGTAGATCCTTTATAAACACAGATTTGATGGTGTTCTCCTTCTTTGACTTTAAGGAGTCAAGATTCCATAGGTCATGCAAGAGGTTAATGATGGTTCTTGTGGTGCCCATCAGGCTGGATCAAAGTTGTCTCACTAGATACGGCGGCTAGGGTACTTCTGGCCCTCCATGATCCATGACTGCATAAAGTTCTCCAAGAGGTTCCATGCATTCCAAGTTCATGATATCTTTGTGCATCGGCCACCGGAGCCTCTCCACACTACCAAATATTCTTGTCCCTTTGTAATCCGGTGGTTGGATGTCGTAGGACCTTACCAACCGGCAATGGATTGCCAATGCCAGTTCATTCTGACTGCTACGGATTTCTTTTCCAAGTGGGTAGAGGCAATTCCACTCAAAGAAGTCAAATCCCATTCTATCACCGAATTAGTGGGTTCCAATATCATCTATCTATTTGGAGTACCTCATGTTATCCTCACTGATAATGAAACCAACTTCCGAGAAGCCGAGCTGATGAAATTGTAAGCCATGTACAACATTCTCTCTAAACATACCTCCCTCTATCATGCGCAGGAAAATGGACAGATTGAAGCATTTAACAAAACCCTCTCTAACATTCTGCAAAAGATGGTTGGAAAGAATAAGAAGAGTTTTCCAGATAAGTTCCCCAATGACCTCTGGGCTTATCGGACGATGGCTCATAATTCCACCCAGGTGACCCCGTATTACCTGGTGTACAAAACTGAGGCTATCCTGCCCATCGAGGTTCAGTTTCCCTCATTGCGTACAGCGGTCTATGACCAGCAAGCACCGGATAGAGTTCCCAAAATCCGTCTAGTTGAATTGGAAGTGCTGGACGAGAATAAGCTTCATTCTTTGCATAGCCTCGAAAGGCATCAGAGCAGGATGGATCGAGATTTCAACAAGAAGGTTCACCTATGATCCTTCCTACAAGGTGAAATAGTACTGGCCCTCAGGGCACCAATGATCTCCGGTAGAAAACCACCCATGTTGGAGCTCAAATGGGAGGGACCTTTCATTTTCCATAAGGTATACCCCAAGGATGTGTACTCCCAAGTGACCATGGATGGTGAGCATATAACTCCTCCCACCAATGTCGAGTTCCTCAAACAGTATATTCCCTAAATCCTTGGTCTGAGTTCTAAGACATTAAACTATGATTCTTTCCAGAACTACGTGTGGATTGATTACCATCCTTATGGGATACTTAGGAACGCCCAGACATTTTGTCTTGGGTCCAGCCCCAGGGATTACCAAATCTCATCCCTTCGTATTTTTTGGTCCATGTTCTAAGTCCTTAAACTAAGATCCTTTCACGTTCCCGCATGTCCCTAAACTGCAACAGGTCTTTCATGATCTTAAATTGAATTTGGTCCAATATCTGGGCCCCTTTGGTCCTGCAAGACCTTAAACTGTATGGTACTGTCATGATCCTATATTGTCTCTAGTCCCGCATGACCTTAAACTGAACGTTTGTCCCACATAACGTTAAACTGCAAGATGGCCCAACCGTCCTGAATAAGGCCCTGCCTTAGACCCCTTGGACTTTCTGGGCCCTAGCCCATGTTCTTACCCGGAGAGTATGGTGCAGTGTGGGATTATGTCCTCATTCAATTCAGGATAGTCGCCACACCGTATACCACCCTTATTTGTAGTGTCATCCTCCTTTTCCCATCCCCACTACAAGATGTTAACTGCAAGCCGGTCAGGCCCCCCTAACTGAGGCCCAGCCTTGTGCCCCCGACCCAGGATCTCTCTTGTGGGATTGTACGGTGTGGTGTTGTACTCTGTCTTCATTCACGTTGGGTTACTCGTCGTGCCATACACATTCCCAGATAAAATGCCTCTCATTGTCCTACATGAATTTAAAATATTCTTCTATAACTACATGTGGCTTGATTCCCATCTTTATGGGATATGTAGAACCGCCTAAACACCTAGGTTTCAGGTCCATCCCCATCTCTCAAGAGATCCCATGGTCTCTCGGTCACCTCGGCCTCTTGGCCTGTCCCTCTCCATGAGCGGGATATATAGGTTTGGTATAGTGTTTTTGGCACCATGCCCCCTTCTCCTAGGAATTCGCCATCTTTTGGCCGCTCTCAAACTGAGCCCTTCGACCCTTTTGAGTGGTCCTCTAATGTATTCAGAGTACTCTGGTCTAGGACCTGGAGTGTCAGATTCAACATAGGCATGTTCCGCCCACTTTTCAAGCTTCGTGCTCCCCTTCATTCGGGCCCCCATTATCTTTCACACCTAGAGGGACCCCCAAGAATAGCCTGGATACAATGCCTAAGGGCTCTCCTACCGTTACAGGCGAACACACCTAAGAGTTTCAAATAAAAAATTGATAAAAGTACCATGTTGCAAACATGGTTAGCGGACGATGCTCATTTTTTTGTCCCCATTTCAGGCTAACACGATAGGATGCTATGTTGCGAACATGGTCATAAGTAATCCTCTCTCGTCACGTCGACTCCATTAGGCCCAAAATGTTGGTTTCATGATTCACATTATGTTCCATGCCATCGTTTCAAGGTGGAATCTTGACACTCCTGGCACTAACCCTCAGTGCACTTCCACACATCAGGCAGACAAAGATGCGTTACAGTGTCTCTCAGGGCTCCCGCAATCCGAGAACTAAGAATATAGGCTTCAGTCCTCTCTATGAACCATGCACAGCTTGACCCTACCCCCAACAAAATACGAGGGGTCACCCAGACATTGCGTTTGGGGCCCAGCTCAGCTGGAGGCTAGTGTCTCCTACCCCTTGATCTTTAAACCCTCACCGGCCCCTGTGCCTGAGTCTCCTCTCCCGGAATCACTCGTAGTGATGGTATGGGATTATGTCCTCATCCACATCGGCTTTGCTATAAAGAATCATGCACATTCCCCCGGGTCTAATCCATATGACCTTAAACTATGCTGGTTTGTCCTACCACATGACTATAAATTGTGATGATATCGTCCCGGCCGCATGACGAAAAATGGCACTCCATTGTGATGACCTATCCATAAAGGGCATCACGTTGTGTATTGGTCATTTAGCATGCCATTTTCCAATGCCTGTATACTGCTTTATTATTTTGGTGATGCCAGGAATTTCTACCCTAGGCCAGTCACTCCACAACAGAAAAACCATTCTCCGTCAAGGACAAACAAGATGCATCAAATGACGATTCTTTTGATGCAAGGTCTAGACCTGTACATCCCTTTAATCCTTGGCACATGTACCTTCCCATGCTTTTCCACCTTCCATAACTACATATGGCTTGATTCCTATCTTCATGGGATACATAGGAATGCCCAGACATCTTGTCTTTGGGTCCATCTTGAGGTCTGCTAATTCATCATTTTTCCCGCCTTTGGGACCTTGACTATGGGACTGCATGGCATGGTATGGGATTATGTTCTCATTCACGCTGCGTTTTCAATATCCACACCACGTTCACCCTATTATAAGAATTAGCCCTCCTGTTTCATCTCCAGCACGATGTGAAAAGGCACCCCCAAGAACCACGTATGGCTTGATTCCCATCCTTATGGGATACGTAGGAGCACCCGAGAACTTCCCCATGGGACCATCCTAACATTTGTGATCGATCCCTTGAGAGGAACACTTTTCCAAGGAACACATGGTATGCAGGACCTTGTCCTCATTCACCTCGGGCTTCGTAAAACACCATACCATGTGTCTCCCGCCCTCCTTAGCAGTCCTTGGTCTGAGTTGTAAGACCTTAAACTAAGATTCTATCCAGAACTATGTGCGGATTGATTCCCATCGTTTTGGGATACATAGGAATCCCCAGACATTTCGTCTTGGGTCTAGCACCGGGAATCACATGTCTATTCCCCCTCTCACTGTTGGCCCTTTGTCCAGACTTCTTGAGGAGTTTTGAAACTGTAGAAATAGCCCCGAATTAGTTCGGGATGCCCCACAGGGATGTTGGGAAGCGACAGTTCCCTCACCTGAGAGGTCCTGTCTAAAAGTAGGGATGATTCATGACCAGATTATTACTTTTTCCTAATGTGCCTCCACTACGGTGGCGTAATTTTTGGAGTGTTGGATTTTGTTTGAACAAACCACCACTTCACATTCCATGCTTTGCGTGCACCTTTATTCGGATCTTCATCCACTTTCACGTTTGATGGGACCCCATAACAGTATGGATGTTCGACCTATGGTCCGCCTGATTTCCTAGGCCAAAGTTCTATAAAAATGGTCATGTTTGATGGGATCCCCTAACAGTATGGATGCTCGACCTATTGTCCACCTACTGTCCCGGGCAAACATTCTGGAAAACTGGTCATATTTGATGGGACCCCCTAACAGTATGGATGCTCGACCAATGTTCTGCCTGATGTCCCGGTCCAACGTTCTAGATGACTGGTCATGTTTGATGGGACCCCCTAACAGTATGGATTATTGACCTATGGTCTGCCTACTGTCCTAGGACAACGTTTCAGAAGACTGATCGACGAAATTCGAGTTATGCCCCATGTTGAGAACAAGGTTAGCGGTCAGTCCTCATTTGTTGACCCCATTTCAGGACAGTACGATATGGATGTTTTGATTCTGCCATGGTTAACATCTATCCTCTATCGTTATGCCCATACCATAGTGTTCCGAATTTGGGTTACATGATTCACCTTTTTCATCTCCCTATGTTCGAATTGATTTCAATTCCCCCAACATTTCCCTGCTCGTGGGTTAGAGCATGTTGAGGAGACAATACATTGATCGATCTAAGGTCCCCTCCCTTTGGCTGGCCTCCCTTTTCTCTTTGGAAATATGGACATTATTTCGGATACCTGAATCCTGGTTGGCACCCCACGGTCGACCAAAATGATAATACGAGCATCCTTTGTTTCTCACATTGTGTAAGGCCCACATGAGTTTAGGGATGAATTGTTATTTGTTTCGATATTATGGTTGAGCTTATTAAACCAAAGGTAAAGATAAATGGATTTGTACATACATTTAGAGAAAAAACATCATGATCTGGCCAAAATAGGGCCCTTAAGGATCATCATTTTGTATTGAACTTTCCAACACCACTACCCTTTGGCTGGTGGCCTCAAGGATTGTTTCTCACCCCCTGAAGACTCTCCCCTCATCAGCAACCGCAGAGCACAGTTTTCCAATCCTATCTTGTGCCTGCACCCATTCATTTTGATGCATGGTCATCCGGTGACTCTCCTCCATTAGTTGTTCTTGGGTGTCAGCCATCTGGGCCTTCATTTGCTCCACGAGCTCAGAGAATGTTTCGATGAAGGCCTCCTTCTCTGTCTTCTTCTCTTCGAGGCGTCAAACTTCCTGCTCCACCCTCAGTAACACTCAGGTTCCCACTAATTCTTCCTGACACTGGGTATCTTCGGTCCCTTGACTGCTCTCATGTATCTTCTCGGCCATGTAATCACGGACCGTTAGTTGATGGCATTGAGCGTCAGCCCCTCCGGCACATAGGAAATTTAGCCAGGTCTGGAGCGATCTGATCCGCCTTTGCCAATCCATCTGAGGATGGATGAGAAAATGCTGGATGCACTTCCACCAATTGTGTCGTGTCATCCGGCTCTCCCCAGACACTTCCGATTCTGGATAATCTATCTCCTCGGGATCAGCAGGCTGGTATATAGGGAAGACAACCATCATGTCAATTGTAGGATCTGGGTCAATGATGCCTTTTGTAGGAATAGGATCCTTAACGTCCGGGCGGCCTTCCTCTCTTGCCCCGACTGTGATGGTGCCTTCATCAGCTTCCGGCATCACTCCAATGTCAGCACCACTGATGTCTGTCACCCCCTTCTCACCAATTTCCGAGGCCGACTCAGTATGGGAGGTATGTTCTGGAAGAGACGGTATGTCCGCTGCTAATTCACTCATGGACAGCCCGGGATCAGCAGCCCGATGAGCCTCCAACGCAGTGATTACTGTACAGGGAGAATCCTTATTAGTATAGTTCTCCGACAGTAAGTACCAATAGAAAAGAAAGGGACTTACAAGAACCCAGAGTGTCAGCCTCCAGTGTTCTGGCCTCTACAGGAGCTATTGTGGCAGGATACTCCTCAGCGCTTTTCAGTTCGATAATGGGCATCAGAGCCCCACCCTGTCCCATCGGCACCTCTTCTCCTTCATCTATTGGGGATGCCTAATCCATGCCTATATTCTCCTGAGTGAGATAGAGAAATGGATTAGAAATTTTAGAAGACAATGGATAATGAAGGGGGATAAATAAAGATAGAGATAGACCTCGAACATCTCAGTTATGTCTATTCCAGAGCTGAAGATCTCGACCCTATCCTGCAGCATCCTTTGGTGGGACCCTCCCTGAGATCCTTCGTCTTCTCTTGTTTACTCCTCCCACTCCGACTCGTCATCATTATCGCCTTCTCCTGGGGGCATCATTTCTGGATCATGCTCTTGGCCGAGCATCACTTTAACCATGAAAGGTGGCTCCACACGCCAACCCCGTTGGCATACATATGAATCCATGGCCGTTAGATATGTGTGCCGCCGATGGAAGTTTACTTTGTCAGTAACCCAAATGAGCCCGACTTCTGGTAGTTGGATCCCATCCTGCATTATCTTCATCTAGAGGTCTTTGATGCTCATCGACTACCGCAGGGTTAACCAGGCTGACCATAGAATTGGGAAGGTTGAAGTAGATACCTTATCTTCTTCCCAGGAAGTTTGTTGGTCCCACCATTCAATGTCCCTGCTTCAGAGGTCCCGGCCTGGGCAGGCCTCGCTGCCTATCATTCCCCTGGTCCCCCCTTCTAGCGGCACCTTTCCTGCTCTCTCATTGCCTGGGTTCAATGGGAGTAGTATCGAGTTTACAAACTCTCTTGCACAAAATCCCATCAAGGTACGCTATAGCCCAATGTTCTTCATACTCCGTTGATTGGCCAGCGTCGACCCTAGTGGAAGGAAGGGTGATGACGTCGCCAGAGCCATAAGTTGTGAACATTAACCACATTTGGAGAAGGACATAGGTATTACTCTCCTCCCAGAAATATGTGAATACCCTCTTTGGCATTTTATGGAGTCACCCAAACTTCCTGGTGAATTCGGACTGCACATAAGGCTCGCAGATGATCATCCCGTCAATCGGAGCCACATGCACCCTGCCTCAGATGCTCTGGAAGTATTCCTGCTGCTCCAGCGATCCATTCTCATTGTCTACGATTTGGCCGATCGGGGACAATAATAGGATGAAGTTGATGTTAGAATAGTTACCAATTCTAATCCTTACTCCCTCCTCATTGAGCGTTATCAGCATGACCCCAACAATGTTCAGCAGAGATGGTCGCAGGTTGTTTCTCGGAGGATGAATGGCATTTGGAAAAGTGTACCCACCAAGATGACCTGCCACCCAGCCATGGATGATCTGGAAGGGGCCGCACACCCTCCGAGGTGACCCCCCTCTTGAGATGCATCCGAGAATGGTGTACAACCTAGCCAGCACGGGGACCCCCAGATTAAACCTTTTTTGGAGGCCATGGTGTATGCCATCACCATAGTTGTTGTACGGATGCCCATACTTGCGTCCCGTACCGGCAGGATCCACCCACTCAGGAAGGTGATGAGGAACCTAAAATATGGAACATTCAGGTTTGAGGTCTCAATAACACGGTAGCCCCATGATTGGTGTCGTACAGCCTCCAAGATCCTTCAGTCTGATCCATTATTGCTCCTCTGAGCTGCAGTTGGGCACCGTTTTCACCATCCTGGCATCTTGACTGTCAGGTTCTTCTCCAGGAACAGGCTGAACCAGTCCTTGTAGGTGACGAACATCAGTAATTCCTTAAACTCTAGCCTCTCTTTGGCCAGCTCTAGTAGATGCCACGTCAGCATGGGGGTACGAGATTTGTCTTCCCAAGTGTTCATTGGGGGAAGGAACTAGTCGTATTGTTAGCCCTACATTAGGATAAATCCAATTCTTTGGACATCCTAGAGACTGATACCAGCTTCCCCATAGTGAATATGGAATGTGTTGGTGTTAGGGGACCATCAAGTGAACAGATCCAGCCCGAGCTTAGGATGGAGGTAGAAGTGGAACTACAACGTTCACACTGCCTCAAACAACCCAATGTGCTGCAGCTCCTCCCTGAATTGGTTTCACATATGGAGAACCCAGTATGCCAAGGCCCACTCATTGATGAAGTTTCCTCCACACTACAAATCCCAATCTTGCAGCCATCCCTTAGTATCATTCGTGACACTCTGACAGAACACGCTTGCCTAGAGGGCTGGGGAAATCTCCGCAGCAAGATCACCCCCATCAATGGTCCTGGTCATCAGGTTCATGACATATAAATCCATGTGTCTGGTTTCTCAGACAGGGCGACCATTGTTGGTGATATTGTATCGGTGGAGGTCATCCTCCCGGGTCACCAATGACCGTGGTGCATCAACCTCAACGCCCGGCAGCGGAACCTCCTTCAAAATGCCGAAGTTTCATAAAGGAAGGTTGTCGGACAAATGGTACTCCTTCTGGGTGGGGGTTAGCAGATTGTACAAGGTATGGTTTTTGGAAACAACCACCCTGGCACCATAAACTTCCTCGTTCGCTGCCATTTCAACTCTGCGAGTGGTGGCATCCCGCTCATCTACTTGGTTTGCAGCCATCATCTTCCGGCTAAGCTTTTCTAGTGTTGCAGAAAATCTAGAATTTGGGCGCGAAATTGGGGCAGTCGGCACGGAATATCCCGGGATTGCATGGAAATGCAGCCGAAACTCGAGGATTTTTCACGCTACTAAATCGGGTTTTCCGCGTAGGTGCAAATGCAATTTCACGCACGAGATCTCTGAGCCTATCACGTAGGAAATCTTGGTTACAGATTATGGGACCCATGGCCCCTTTTATAGGTGAAGTCGGGGTTCCGAGCTGCGCAGAAAGCGGATTCCGCGCGAGCCGGTGTTTTGTGTGCCGCACCATTTTTTGTGAGTAGGGGTGCCCTAAAGCCCCGCAATTCGGCGTTTCGGCATTTCCCTCGGAATCCTATTGTTTTGACCCCATGCCGATATAATTCCGAAGGGGGGAATTTGTAGATGCTGAAAATTCCGTAATTCCAAAAGGTTGTTTCGAAATGACAATGCGAAGTCATATTCGGACCTGGAGACCCAGTCTAGAAGAGCCGGAATTGTTGCACAAAATAAAGGGGAATGCGTTCGAAAAAATGTGGGCCGCGCCAAAGGGGTTTCAGATTCACGAAGGGATCCCGGAGTAGGCGTGCAATAATTGCACTCCCACGCCTGTGCGACTAACATTCTGTGTTGTCGTCTCTGGCAGGAAAAATTTCACGTGCCACCTGGATTCCGCAATGCTGAAGGACTATAAATAGAAGTATACCCCTTCCATTTCAGGGTTGCGAAATTTGAACCAGCTCTCGTGCACGAAATAGGACTTCCACACATGAAAGATATCCTTTAGGTACTGAATCTTTTCGAGCCACCTCACCCCAGGATCCGGCTTTGCGTGCAATCCCATTGGCTTAAACAGAATTCCAAATCCTTCAGGGTTCCTCCCTTGCACACAATTATTTCCGTTGCACGCAAAATGGTCCAATTACGCACAATCCATTCACTGGGTGCGACCTTACCTTTGGGTGCAGCCTATGCCCCTCGCGTGCAATTCATATCTCATGCGCACGATCCACCTAGTCGCGCACAATCTCTCTTCCCCAATTATGCGTCATCCTAGTGTTTTGCGCGCAAACCATTTCTTTGTGCACAATCCCCGGGATCCCTCTCATTGATTCTCCCCGGGTGCCTCCCTGCATAGGCACCCGATGTCCTCCTTTTTTATTTCCCCATGCACACACGTCGGGCATACACACCATGTCATGTTTCCCCATACGGCCTTCCGGGCTCCTATGAAGTAACCTCAAGGTCCCTTGAGCGGTTTTCCCATTGCGTTGCTTTGCCTCAAGATTCTTCGCATAGGCACGCTAACGACTATTGCTTTTTCACATAGCCACGCTTACCTGGACCCCTCAATGGTTCGCTCTACGACCCCCTTCACCATGGCCTTGCCGATGACTTCCCTCCCCCAAGGGGAATAAGGTATCGGTCATGTAAGTCCTAGGGGTGTGGAATGAACCCACATCATTCGAGATGCAGGACGTTAAACTACAAAGCACCTCATCCTCAACACATGACGTTAAACTATGATCCGGCCCTGTGCCTCACACGCAAGGTCCCCCCAGCTCAGACATTCTTTAAACTGCTCGTATCTAGGGGGATGGGATCACCCCACACATGGGATGATATCCTCCTTCTCGGAGTGGAGTTTGTCCATGGGGGAAGGGCAACCACCTTGGTGTAATCCCCTAGCCTTTGTTGCGGAAGGTAGCACCCATGCACCTCCGTACATCCCCACTGCTAAGGCCAGCGAAGATCATGATGGGTAGTGGGAATCCTCCTTTGTCTGGTACCAAATCCCTCTACCTCTGCGCTTTGTCGCCCTTGGGCCTCCATCTTGGAGTAAGTCACGACACCATGGGCTGCTCAAAGCGTAAGCCCCTCTTCGCTTCCCACGGACGCACCCTTCGCGACGTGATCGTCAAGTCCCTACTGTCTCTTGTTTCCCACACCGAGCATGACTCATAGGGGTTTGGAGAATGCATTGACCATGATGATTCCCTTCCCACATGACGTTAAACTGCACCACATCGTACTACATGGACTTTAATCAGTGCTAAGGCATGGTATGTAGGAAGCCTCCACGAGGTTCAAGCCCACCACACAGTCGTTCTAACTCCTTCACGTCGGTTCACCGACACCGTGGGACGCCTCAGAGCATAATCCCCATCCCTCCACCATTATGGGCTGCCTCATAGCGTAAGCCCCATTCCAACCTGAACTACGAGGAATTTATTCCCTGCTCAGGCATGGTACGTAGGAAGCCTCCACGAGGTTCAAGCCCCACAATCAGGGGCCGCCATAGAGCATAATCCCAATTCCAACCATAACTACGGGGACTTTGATCAGTGCTCAGGAATGGTACGTAGGAAGCCTCCACGAGGTTCAAGCCCCACCATTATGGGCCGCCTCAGAGTTTAAACCCCATTCCATCCAGAACTATGGGTACATTGATCCATGCTCAGGCATGGAATGCAGGAAGCCTCCACGAGGTTCAAGACCCACCATTATGAGCCATCTCAGAGCGTAAGCCCCAACCAACCCGAACTACGGGGACTTTGATTCGTGCTCAGGAATGGTATATAGGAAGCCTCCACGAGGTTCAATCCCCACTATTTTGGGCCGCCTCAGAGCGTAAGCCCCATTCGAACCTGAACTACAGGGACACTGATCCGTACACAGGCATGGTACCTAGGAAGCCTCCACAAGGTTCATGTCCCACCATTATGGACCGTCTCAGATTGTAAGCCCCATTCCAACCCTAACTACAGGGACATTGATATGTGCTCACGCATGGTATGTAAGAGGCCTCCTCGAGGTTCAAGCCCCACCATTATGGGCCGCCTCAGAGCATAATCCCCATTCCAACCCGAACTATGTGGACTATGATTCATGCTCAGACATGGTACGTAGGAAGCCTCCACGAGGTTCCAGCCCCACCATTATGGGCCAACTCAGTGTGTAAGCCCCATTCTAACCCGAACTATGAGGACATTGATCCGTGATCTGGCATGGTACGTAAGAAGCCTTTATGAGGTTCAAGCCCCACCATTATGGGCCGCCTCAGAGCGTAAGCCCCATTCCAAACTGAACTACAGGGACCTTGATCTGTGCACATGCATGGTACATCATAAGCCTCCATGAGGTTCAAGCCCCACCATTATGGTCCGCCTCAGAGCTTAATCCCCATTACAAACCAAAATACGGGGTCTTTGATCCGTGCTCAGGCATGGTACATAGGAAGCTTTCACGAGGTTCAAGCCCCACCATTTTGGGCTGCCTCAGAGCGTAAGCCCCATCCATCCATTATGGGCCACCTCAGAGCGTAAGACCCATCCATCCATTATGGGCCACCTCAGAGCGTAAGCTCTATCCATCCATTGTGGTCCACCTTAGTGCATAAGCGCCATCCATCCAAAATGGACCGCCTCAGAGAGTAAGCCCCATACATCCATTATGAGCCGCCTTCGAGCGTGAGACCCATTCATCCATTATGGTCCACCTCAAAGTGTAAGCCCCAAATTACCCCGTCCCGCATGATGTTAAAATGTGTACCCGAACTATGGGGACATTGATCCATGATAATGCATGGTACGTAGAAAGCCTCCATGAGGTTCAAGCCTAACACCCACGTCTCACCCTAACCTCTCCCTCGAGCCCATGCACCTCAGGAAGCTCATGACCTTTCTCAGAGGCCTTACTCCCTCTGGGTCCCGTCCATGTGTTCATTCTCATGGGTTGCCTTTTCAGGTGTCCCACCGTATCATCGAACTACACGGACTTTGATTCCCTTCCACGAGGATATGTAGGAAGCCTCCACGAGGTTCAAGACCCTTCACTTCATCACTCATACTGATTCTTACCCGGGCCACCACATCCATGTGGGATCATGCCACCTCATTCCACTCCATAGTATCCGGGAAGCCGCCCACATGCTGGACCTAACATTAGAGTTCCCTTCAGGGCGTTCTTCTATCTGATCCGCTCTCAATGTTCTGATCAGTCAGATCTGTCTCCGCTGGATGTTAAACTCAAGGCATACCCTATATTAAACATAGGAAGATGAGGAAAACCTCAGATACATGCCTATGGAATAAAATTCCCTACGTTTAATGTGGGGTGCCTCAGGCTTCCGCGCCCTCGAGAAGACCAATAATAAGGGACAAAAGACATACATGCCAATCCCCCAGTGTCAAGACACGAAAACATTGCCTCAACATGACCACTCCCCTAATTAAAGGTTTCTACACTAACCAGACCCCTAGGAGAGTCTCAACGGAAGCAGCGTAATTAACTAGTGTCCATAAAGATATGGCACCGGGAAGGAGATACACGAATACATCTTAAATCAATGATGGAGACTCGGACTAGGTGACGAGATCCGAGGAGGAATCCATGGAGGGATGAACTGACATCCCATCATCCCAGTTTCGATCATAGGGAAGACGTCCCTGAATAAGGAATGAATGTCGGCCACCTTTTGAAAGCGGGAATGTAGGGCTACAATTCGCATGTCCTCCCCTACGTGATAGATGCACGCGTCCCCGATGGAAACTGTCAGAAACAACTGTTTTATTCAAATTCCCTACACTGACTTATTTTAGGTCATGCCAAGGGTAAACCTCATAATCCAAATTCAACAATGGTATCATATTTCTAAACTCTTGTCGTGTTTAAATTTTTTAAATATTCTTTAAGAAACCATTCATGAATAATATAGAATATATCTAATATTTATATGAAATTAATTCCTGGAACATTATTCCTCCTAATTACATGTCATCTTAGCACCTGACTCTGAAAATATATCTTCAAATATTTTAATGTTTTAAATGAAAAAATAGGGACTCTATATAATTATCTCCTTCAAGCACTTCATCACTGAAAATAATAAATTAGAAAAAAATCTCAACAAACTAATACCACATATGGATCCCCTATTATGCTCCTTAAAAGTGGTTACATCCTTCATGTCTAGCTAATGAAAGCCAATACTGTGCATGGGGTCATGCACATATCACCTTGGTTGCAATACATAGAATACGTCATGAACCAGACCTAACAATGGGGTTAGTTCTATGTAGTAAGAAACCTCATCAACCCTCTTCAAGATCTCTGAGGGCCTGATGAACCTTAGGAATTTCTCTCATCCTTAGACAATCCGATATTATCAATGTTATGGGGAGAATTTCAGGAAAACATCGTCTCTCTACACAAACTCCATGGACACATGACAAAGATCTATATAATATTTGTTCCTACTCTGCCTTTTCCTCAACCGCCCATGGATGACTTGTACATTCATCATTATCACAAGCACCATCTCTAGACCCACAAGAGATGTATCACTAATCTCTATGAAACACACGATTGACCTATAGGGTCTCTTGTATAAGACCTCAAAATATGTCATTACAATTATTGAACAGTAGATATTATTGTATGCAAAATCTACTTAGGAGAATTGTTCCCCCAAACTCTAAAATAATTAAAACAATAAATCCATAAACATATTCCCCATCAGATGGATAGTGTTTTCAGTAAAACAATATTTATAGGGGTGTGATTTTACACTCATCCTCATATGGGTCTCAAATTACTTTTTCATACCTCTCCAAAATGGTGATGTGAACCGTGCTTCATGGTTAGGGGAAATAGTCATTGGAACCCCATGAATGTGAACAATTTATCATATAATTTATTTCCCTATAATATCCAAAACAATATACTACCAAATCCAAAGGAAGTCTGTCTACTTCACGAGCCTGTTAACTATCCCACATATCGCATCATGATATCTAGATTTCATTGGTATACCTATCATAATGTAAATGCATATTTAATCCCATTTTTACTATGAGAACCCAAGGGGATACATAAAACATTCCAAAACCCGGTGTACATATTTTACCTGCTAAGTAGAGGCACAATTTAATGAACCCTTCAATGCTCCATCTTAGTTCGGCCAAAAAATAATTTTTTTTATGGTATTTTTACTTCTTCTCCACTCAAATATGTGAAAATAAAGGAGACATTGGAAAGTACTTCATCAGCTCCTCCCACATCGTGATTGGGACCACCAACCATTCCTATTAAATGTTGATTTGATTATATCCTTTATAAAATTCATTAGGTAATACTAGTAAGGATGTCTAGTCCTTAAAGACCCCATAGTCTATGTATCCAAAATAGGACTCTATCACATGCTTGACAAGTGGATGCTTCCACACCATCGACTAAATAAGAGTTTCACCCTCCTGGTCAACTAGGTCTAGCTATATGGAATCCAACTTATCAGATGGAACCAACACCAAATGAGCCTAGGAATTCCTACAAATGTCATATTCTACCACATTTTACTTTTATGAAGTATAGACATTATAAAAGTCATATTCCTATAGGATCTAGGATTAGTGCCTATGCCTTAGGTTCATGTATATTTGTGTGAAGACGTATCTGAGACTCTGATAGTCTGAGTAAACTAAAATGTTCTCTCCCAAAATATTGCTTCTATACATCCGTAGAGAAAAGACTTCCACTATCAGATCAAGGACATGAGTCGTGTAATACTTATCCAAGTGTCCCAACATCCTCGACCCATATATGATATCAACATACCACTTCATCAACATGTAGTTGATTCGTTCTCCGGAGGAATAACAATAGAATACGTACTCCACTTCTTCCTCCAGTAGTCTCAAAATAGTATCACTCATCATAATCAGCCATAACACCTTAATGTTTTTTTATAATTTTTTATTCTTAGAAAATGGATTCTTTTTTTACATCAGGATGGGAAAATGGTGATGAAATGTTGGATAAGTCAACCAAAAAACACATTTCATACCCAACCAAAAAATAAATATGCACCTCTAGCACACTCTTGGGTAGATCCCATGTAAGAATTTCATCAGTATTTATTTTCTCCTTGGAAAAATCAAGATCAGAAATGACAAGACCCAGAAAGTGAATCTCATTAATCTATAACATTCATGACAAGAGAATACCTTTATCATGGCACTGCAATTGCAAATATAGGATCATTATCTATTGCTCTGCATGCTCCTCCTCTGTTGTAGAGTATATGAGTATGTATTCAATGAAGAAAACCAAAAACTAGTCCAAGTATAGTTTGAAATAATGGTCCATAAAATATTTAAACATGTTAGGGGAATTCATCACACCAAATAGAGTCACCAATAACTAATAGTGTCTATAGGGACATCAAGATTCCATCTTCAAAAAATCAGCTTCATGAAATCTCAATCTTTGGTATCCACATGTGAGATCTATTTTAAAGAACTATCATATGTATCACAGTTGTTCAAAGTGGTTAAAATACATGGAAGGAGGTACATTTTGTTTATCTTGGTCTAGTTCAAGTGACAATAATCAATGAAAAGTAGCAAGATCACATCCTATTATGTCACAGAAAATAACATATCTACCCAGGGAGACCAACTGGCTCCCATTAACCCATTATCCCAAAGTTCCTTTATTATAAAATGTATATCCAATAGCTCAGTAGGGACCATACGATATATTGCAGAAGATATCAGAGTGTTATCAAGATGTACTTCAATTAAACAACCCATCTCATTTCCACAATTATTTTATGATAATGTCCTTAGGGAAGATGTTAATAAAATATTCTATTGACTAAAGCAATCCATATGGATAGAAAAAATTCTACACCAAGGGACAAACTCAAAAAATTAAGGGTGATGGGATATAGTTTCTTGACCATATAAGTGACTCACCGTACCATGAGATATCTCTCTCCCATAAAGGATATTATCATCCCATCGTTGAAAATATATTTGAATCATCTTTAGTGATAGTTAATTTGGGCTTAGACTATGTTTAAAAATATATACCAAAGATTATTTCATAGGGTTCTATAGGGAAGAAAAAAAGGTCACGCATGAACCTCTATCCACTAAGAGATAGATTTCACAACTTGTGGATAAACGATATAGAACAACTATTCCATGTATGAATCTCAAGATGAAGTTGTTGGGATAAAGCCTCAATTGGGAGCTCCATCTCTTGAACAATGATAATAGAGATGAAGAAATGAATTGCACCTATGTCTAAAAATATAGAAATAAGAGTATAATAAATATATAGTGTACCTATAATCATTTTGTGTATTATGGGGTAATAAGCCTTCATACCCTGCAGCTGTTTGTATCCCTGATCTTCAGGTCCCTCAGCCTAAAATGGGATACCATTTAGTTGTGGTGGAAGGATCTCATTACATCATTTTCCACCCACATATCCTCGTACTCAAGCTCCACCAGCTTCTCTTCCAACTATGCCTCCCTGGGGGCAACCATACCCTCACATGGGAGATCCCTAATCATGGCTCTGACTTTACTGTGTTGGTATGACTACTATCTAATTTCTCTCCCCATCACATATTTTTATGAAGTTATGTGCAATTTGTCTTTTCCCATATGAATCATAAAACTAACCTCTATAGGATTATTTGGTTCAAGGTTTTGTCCAAGACCATGTACTTGTTCTGGATCCTCAACGAATATTCTATACTGAGATCATGTAAATTGGAGTTTGCTAGCTAATCTTGAGGACCTGGCCCGGTGATTCCCACTGCCAAATCTAGCTACCCATAGTCCCTCTGACATGAATCATTCCATCTCCAACACCCTCTCCATACCCCCAAAAAGGAAGGAATTCATAAGAGTACCACAATAGCATTGATATCTCTATAAATTCCCTACTCAAACCACTATTCATGGATGTATCCATGCCAAATTATGATGAGGGAGTACTATTTATGGTATGTGGACCATATAGCATACTCATCCACCATCATCCCTCTATATTGTAGCCCTAGAATCTTCTAAATTTAAAAAGAGTTCATGTTAGAGGGTAGTTTTTCTCATAGAACATCTACTATAAGTCAAGCCTTGCATGTTTCAACTTATCGTTAATCATTCTAGGAAGACTCCACCACCACCCAGCTACTCCATAGAAAATGATATCATGTAACACAAACACCAAATTCGTTGTTTTCAAGATAATCATCAACACACTGCTCATCAATTCATTAAAACCATCCAATTTGATGGTAACTTTCTCACCATTGAACCACAACAGCCTTGGGTGCTTGAACGTGTAGAATATTTTATGCATGTGCATGTCCTAACCCTTCTCTACTATTATTCTATGTAGCTAAATAGGTGTAGGTGATTCTATATATCCACATGGAAGTTGGATATCATGGTAAGGAACCTAGAATGAGTAATCATCACTCATCTGATAATCATCGGGATCTAGAACCAAAAAATTGACTGGATGATGTCATGGTTGTTTTCTGAAAATTTAATCATGACGTACCACAGTCATATGAGAATAAGTTTATATATTCAATGGGTAGTTAACTCAAGGGGGAAAGACAAAGACTTAATCCTATATGATGTATGTATCATTGATCCTTGCAACCAATTTCTTAGTATTCTGAGTAAAAAAGGAGTAAGTGGTGGTCTATGTGAAAGGATACACTGACACCCACACCAACACTAGATTATCATTCCTTAAATCCCTACCATAAATAATTTGACACATTTTACCCAAATCACAACCAAAACCTTGGAAGGGGACTTCTGCAAACATTGTCCATAGGATCAAAACTCCTTTGTTGCAGATTTATCCTGATGTGACCAAATGTAGAATGAGCAAAAACTACCCCAAAGCCACATCAATATGATAAGTGCTGTATTTAAGCACCAAAACACATAACTAAAACTAGAGACCTTTGATTTTTGTACTTTTATGTAAACACATGACGATATCAATGTATATGTGTAAAAGAATAATAATAAAATGATTAAATACCTAGAATATTCCCATGAATGTGAAAAAATATAGGGTTTTAAAGATTAAGACATCACAATCTAAATGTAAGGGGAAAATTTATTCCTATCTAGAAAGATGTCACACACTTAAAAACTAGAATATAAAAGTGTTTATATTTCCCAATGCATGGTCTCCAAACTCTGACCACCATACAAGGTCCAATCCACTAGGTATCCATATTCTCCTATATAGTCATCACTGACCAGTTTATTATCCGCATAAGACATGAAACATGTGGAACAATCCTATACAACAGAGAGTGTAGACATACCAAGTATGAAACACTAAAAATTGAAGGGGGGTGTAATTGACAATATAAGAATAGGTAGACATCAAAACCTAAATCAAGAGAGTACAAAATCAGACAACATGGATATAGATATATATATCCAAACCAAATAAACCTAAATGAGGGAGTGGGGGACATACATATTATAGCCCAGCCTAGGTAAGAGTTCCAAAAGTTATAAGAGTCCATCAATGATTCCCAACATCATGCATATATATCTAAATAGATATCCATGTATTGTCACAACTTTCCACTATACCACATAGTCGAGGGTCCCCAATCTCCTGGTATTGGAATTATTCCATAATATGATTAGAGGGCTCCACTTAATTATTAGATAGATGACTCATTCCCATAAAAACTAGAGGGTTACACTATTGTCTTCATTAGAGGACACATTCTTAGTTGAGCTTGAGGGTGACACTCAAGTAGTTGAGGACCCATTACCAGATAAAATAAAAAAATGTTCCCCTCTAATTATAGATAGATAAATCATTACTTTCCCAACAAGTGGGTTTCACTCTCATAGCCAAGGACCATTCCCATACTTCATAAGAAGGGTACACTCAATTGATAGATAGATGACCCATTCCCAATCTTAGTGGAGGGGTTTTCAACTAATAATCGGTAGAGGACCCATACCCATACTAGTTGATGGGTTCTACTTGGATAGTCAATCAAGGACCTATTACCTTCCAAGTAGGAGGGTTTTAATCTAATACCATCGATGATACAATAATCATTGATGGTCATCTAAAAAAGAATAGTGCCAAAAAAATATCATATCACGTCTAAAAATACATTTTTGAGGCATACATCACGTTCTATTTGGAAAACACTCATGATAGGGTACTCATGGGAGAAAATTCAAGACCAAATAAAATAGATATGAGAGATTCAGGTTTTCAAAAGGGGGAATAAGGGGTAAAATACTTGTAAAGTGACCCACAGAGAGTATTTTCTTGTTCCCCTACCTAGTTTTGTCCCTATTGGTACAATGATAACTACTCATGTACATTTACACAACATGTACATGTAATAAAAAACATGTATTACCCACTAAGGGACCTTCCCATAATTCTGGTAATGTATCTGTAACCATGCCCATGTCCTTCTATTGCAGTACATGGCATGTCTCATCACTCATGGTTCTACCCATGTCTGTATCCATGTATGTGTATCTAGTTAAATATTGTGTTCCTAGCCATGCTTATTCTTATGTACTCATATTACACACGTCATACCTCTAGCAATGATTCAAATAAAATGATGGGGTCTTATACGACATTTGATAATTATAAATGCATGAAAATATTACTGCCACAATAACCATAATACAGAGAATGTGTTCTTTGGAATATAAGGCATGTAGTCATGCTTTTAAAAAATGATATATTTATGGCAACGAATTCCATATATGAATCTATGTCATGGAATCTCACCTTCACTATTCCCGAAATAGGTGGATCTAACCTCCGATTTTCGTTCCCATCCATCGAGTTTACACAAAAATGATTTCAGATTCACCCATGGGGGTTGTCACATGATCCTTGAATATCCCATGTCTCACCATCATTTTTTTTGGTTTTTGATCAAATAATAAATCTCCCTGACCTAAAAATCATCCCCAACCATCCTCTGATTCAAATTTTTTTTGTTATATGTGATTCCACAGTGAATTCGGGGGGTCTGATCAGACTTAGATGAACCTAGACACATCGATCCATGGTCATGTTTCCAAATGGAAAAGAATGAGAATAATAATTTGTATAAAAAACTAAAAAAGATGAATGATCATTTTAAAATGACCATTGACAAAAAAATAATCGAGGATATCTTGGGTGATAAAAATTGAAAAAACATATTAAAATTGGTACACTGATGCATGAAATGGCTTGTAATTTATGCCTATTAAGGAATAAGATTATTATTCTCAAACCATTTAATAAATTGGGGAATAATCCCCAAATTTCTGAGTCTTACCTAGTTATGGATTTTTCATCAATGAATTCTCTATCCATAAAAGAATATGGGCTGTTGTATTCACATCACCTTGTTATACCTCAATCTAGAGTCCCATTGTCATCTGATTCTGATTCAAAAATGAGAGGGTGGAAGAACTCATGTCTATAAGTGTATGTTTTATATGAAAAAATATTGAATCCTTAAAATGATGTATTTATAAAATTATTTTATTTACATACATTAATAAATTAAATAAATTAATTTTTAATTAACCAGCATAACATATAGCCAAATAATGTTTTATTTGAATGCCCCACACAAACATATTTTAGGTCACAACTAGGGAAAACCTAAAATTCCAAATTCAATCATGTTATAGTTTTTCTAATATGAGATTACATGTATGGATTATCATATTTTCATTAAGAAACATTTCATTAATAATATAAAATATTTTTAATATTTTTATAAAAATAATTATAGACACATCGGGCCTCTGAATCACACATCATATAAGCACTATGATTCAAAAATATATCTCAAAATATTTCAATTTCATAAATAAATGGTCTCTACAAATAACAATGTAATAAATCTTTGACACCATAAATTATTTTTGAGAAACATAACTGTTTTAAAACTATAAATTATTCTCATTACATGACTGAAAATAATGAGGCTCTACATAAATCATTTATGGTTCACAACATTTCTTCATTATATATATTCAACACCGTTGTACAATATAATCAAAACATAAAATAACAATAAATTCTGATTCGATTGTTCATTTTGGATCCACAATTTGTAAAATATAAGCATGTGACATTTAATACACCATAGTTCATATGTTTTTTCTATAGAATGTTTTTATAATCCCAAAATGTGTTAAAACAATATCAAAAATGGGTTATATAATTTCAATTATGTTTTGGAAAATAATAAATGAAATATCTTTCTTACAACAAGTTGTATGTTATCACCACCATGTAACCAGGATGGGAAAAGTTCTTCAAGAATTAAAATCCATTGATAGGTGAGAAATAATTCATCTTGGGGAGATTCCATTTTCTTCTTCTCCACATAGTAAGATATTTATTTTCCCCAATCTAGAATTGTGTTATCTGAGGGAAGACCGCACCTAAGATTCATTGGAAAAGTGCATCGTACACATTTTTTTGTTCCAAAACCATGTTTGTTATCTTTTATATAATATACTTAAATATGAAAAAGATATATTTATAGAAGTTAATTATCATATTATAAATGTTTTGGTAATTATATATGTGGATAACCATTATCAATGATCTATTATGATGACCTAGATCACATACAGAGGTTTTGACAATAAATACTATGAATATAGCGTTAATAACTACCATAATAAAGGAATACCATCACTAATGTAATAATTTTATTCAAGGTTTTAGGATCCCTCATCACCCAAGTCATAGGTTGGAGATAGACCAACTGGAGGGGAATCCTTTGAGATTAGTGAAAATTTAAAATTCGTTATAGTTATGAAATTTATAAGATATATTGTTTTTAAAGGTAAATTTAACCCATTAAAAGTATTTTCTTGAGACACCTTAAGGATATTCTCCTAGGTCATTATCTTACTCCTCCAAAACACCCTCACTAAATTCACCTTCCTCAGATCCTCAACCTCTATAGCCTCAAAATTCTAATGTCATTCCTTTAAAAGAAGTTTTCGGACATCATCAGTGATGATTCTATCATAGATAAAGGAATTGATCTAGTCTTATGTTCCATATAATTGGGAAACAATATCTTTATTGAAGATGATAATACAAATTTTTACAGGGGTCTATAGCTCAAGAAATCCTCGGCAGATAGACCCCGATGTAGAGAATATATAAGAGGCCCCTGATAAACAAATATCCACCAAAGGTATCTCATTTTCCCCATGTGTCGATTGATTATATACCACTATGAAAATATAATATAAGTAAAATATAATCTATTATTTGGTTCATTTTAGAATACATGTCCATATCCCAAATCTTCATCACTATAAGTAATCCCAGTTATGAACCCACCATGTGGTATTTCATAGGGAGGTCCTAAACAAAAATAGTTTCATAGACAAAAAAAGAATATTGTTTTTGTCATTGTATTCCCCCATCTATGAAAAAATTTGGTGATAGACCACACTCATTAGGTTCACTATACAAACAGATGGTCAGTATTTCCCTCCCTCATACTCTATCGTATGCTTCTTAGAAAATGACTATTGTGTAATATATGACTTGCAAAATCAGAAGGATATAGAACTCATAATCATAGATGGATATGATTTAATCCAATTAAAATAATAATTAATATATAAGAACTACAAAAAATTATTCTGAGGTTACAAACAAAGTATTCAGCGAAAGGGGCTGAATCGGTGAATAAAAATATTTTACAATTCTTCACTAATCAATCATCATCAACATTTAAGATGATTAAAAAAATTATCATCCTATATTCTTTTTAAAATAAAGTAAATAAATTTATCTTAGTGATTTAATTATCACATACACATAAATTAATAGAACACAACTACATACATTGTCTATTATACAAAACTGATGGCTATATCCTTAACAAAGTGTTGTATCAGCCATTTCAATACAGTTTACTAGCACCATCCAATAGGATATAATAATATTGGGTTTATACCATAAATCATGTTTTTATAAATTTATGTTTATATGTATGGTGTTTTCCCACACAATACCTGATTATTCCATAAGATATAGAATAATATAGAGCATTCAACATGTAATCAGAGTCTGTAAAATTCAATAAAATGATTATATACTCTTAATTTTTTTCATCAATTGGTAATACTCAAATATTTTATTTAAAAACTATTATTATCCACCAACCAATATATTTATTCATAAATTAATTATAGATCTTGATGTGTATAAGGATCATTAATAATGAACCATCAAAAAGAAAATCATAATCACACTTTACAACGAAATAAATTTATTTCCTCTTCAAAAATATATAAATATTTCACTTTTTTGTGGATTCATCATCAATAGTTATTTGTAAGGGTGAAATAATACAAAAAACCCAAACATTTTCAATTATTCATATTACACTTCTCTAAATATACTTTCTTCCAGTCATGACACACAAATAATCATAAATATATTGTGATTTTTGTATTCAAAACTAGCATTCACCAAAAATTCCATATTATATTACATCTTTTTCAATCATAAAATTAATATTTACATTAATATGACCATTAATATGTTAAAGAGTTTATCATGGTTAATAAAGAAAATATTCACATATAACACAATAAGAAACACCACCAAAAAAAGGAAAACTGGTTTCTTACCTAAATCACAATAAGATAATTTGAATTATGAAAATATGTATATAGTTACCATGAAATTTTCCCATTCATGTTATTGAATATATGTGTATAATTGACATGTTATTGTGTAACATAAATACCTTATGATACAATGTTATCAGATCCATTATTTTAATTTGCAACAAAAGGGTATCCAATATCCTACAAGAGTGAGATGATCATCAATTTTGTTATACCCTTATATGATAAAATAGTATATAATCTTATAGTGTAACCAATTTTATCATGATGAATTAAACAAGTCCTATAAATAAAATATAACAAATTTAAATCATGAAATCATCATTTTAGTGTGACACAAATGTTATGAATATAAGTACATTAATCATATCCTCAAGAAAGATATAAAAAAAATACTTTTATATACATTGAAACATATAGTTTACACTCTCAAATTTGTAAATAAATTCAAGATAACCACAATGATGAAATATAAAATAGGTTTTGGTATGGTTTCTTTTACAACATAGAAAATTATCCCAATCCTTATCATGATCTAATAAGTAGTTTCAACATTATTCAAAACTACATATAAAATGTTCCCTTTAAAATTTAAATACATAACATTATTTAAAACACTTTATTTATTATTTAAGTGGTTGATAATAATATATAACACCATAATCCCAAAATGTTTTCATTTCAAACTCTTTTATTCAACGATATAATCTATTATATAAAAACCATTTATTATGGGAAAAAAACTTCCAAATAATTTTATATGGTAAAATATATTTCCATGATTTTATTAAAATAAAAAATCATAAATCACCATAAATATTAGAAATGAATTATTATAAAATAATTTGAATCTTATATAAGTGAAATTTGTTTAGTTAATATTAATTATAAATAACAATTACAAATATTTCTATAAGAGTAAATCACATTCACTTTCACATATAAAATATTCTTCAAGGATCAATTAACTTCCATAAGTATCAATGTCGATTTTCTAAATAATTTTCTTTTTTATATACTCAACAATCTATTGTATTAGTTGAAACTATAAAAAAAAGATAGTAAATAAAATAATAACTTTATATATAAATTACCACATCTGTATAACGAAGTAACAACATTCCCCATTTGAAAAATTCCCCAAAAATATATACTCCACCTTAAAAAATTATTTCCAAACTAAATTTAAAAAATATAACATTGGATTTATATTGTTGTAATTGTCTACCTTTGAGAGAAAAAATAAAATAAACAAGTGAGATATGTGATGGAACTCCATATCGTATCATAGATAATGTGAAATATGAACTCGCATCATCAACATCAATATCTGAAAAAACATTTATTTTTTGTTATTTAGAAAAATACTTATACATATTCAATTAGTGGAATATACACTATATTAAGGAGTCCTTAATCTAGTATATTCTTGTTATAATATTTCTTTATATCCATGTTTTTGGATCAATAATATTTAATTTACTTCTTGAAATAATTATTACACATTGATTATCATAAAACTCTAATATTGGTAAAAATCACTTTAATCATGATATATTATATTTTGTCTCCTTATATATTAATTGAGATGATTATTAGGTGTAATTATAATATTATTAATTTTCATAAAAAATAATATAAATATTATTCTTAAAATTCCATGTAAAAAACCATTTTCCCATGAAAAACACTCAACCAAATGTAGTCTTTCTATAACCAAAAACTAAATCCCAGTCTACATTAGCATAGACAAATAGTTTAAGATTTACATAAGTATAATATAAAAACCATAGTATTTATTTCCTTTAATATAAATTATAATACACTTTAATATAATGAAATTAAATTCTTTAAGTAAACTTTTATAAATTTTACACAATGTAACAGCATAGAAAACATCAGGTTTTCAAGATTTTAATTGGATTAAACACAAAAACTATATTATAAAAAATCCTAACCAAAAAATATTCATATTTATCTTTTAAAATATTTTTTTCTATTAAAATGGGGATACAAACCATATTTTCATCTTACATTGTAAATATATTAAATAATTATGAGTCTTGTTTCTCTAGGGAATGATACATGTGGTTATTGTTTTCAAAAACATAATATACCATGAGGCTATTTATTGCTCTAAGCATTGATAGTTCAAAAATAACCAATATTTTACAATAAATATTCATAAAAACACCAACAAAATTTCCAAATAATATAATATTATTAACAATTAAAATAAAAATTTGATATACCTCCTAACATTAATTAAAATATTGGGTTTTATCAACATTATATTTCCCAAATTATTGGAAATTTTGGAATAGATATATCATGGAATTCCATGATCTAAATATATTATTTTAACCCATGAAATTATTTATTTAATTATTAATTACTAATTTTATCTTCTCTAAAAATCATTCAATTGTCTAAAGGGTCACTTCTAATTCAACTTCACCATTGAGAATTGTCGACTGATATATATTCAGAAAATATTTTATATACCATGAAAATTGATAGTATGAAATATCATTATAGTAATGATCATCGAAACAGGAAAAAATGACTAATAAATTTTAATACATTTCACTTTGTAATAACTTATATATACTAACATTTTCATGTTTTTGATCACCTCATTACTCTAAATAAACTTGTAATGAAATAGCCACATTTTCCAAATAACATTATTGTATTAAGAACAAACTCCCAATTTTTTTTCTTATCAATATGATCAAATTTTTAATACGTGTAATAAATAAAATATTGAAAATGTGAATCCTTAATTACTCTCTTTGGATTAACATGATAAATCAAAAAGGTGTGAGATATTATCCCCAATGATCACCTTGTGTGAACTTATTATCCCAGATAAACATTGATTTTTTTGGACTATAGAAGCCTTTTATATCCTCAAATAGACTATATTTATTCTTTATTCAACAGTAAATAATTTTAATTCAACATCTTATTCTAACACATCACTTGAATCATGATAATTCTTAAAATTATCTTCATGAGGTCCAATAAATTCTATAGAATCTTTGTAAAATCAAGAATGTTATATTTATTATCACTATAATAAAATATATAGTAAAAAAATTCACATCAACAAAATCAAAATTTTTTCTGTATTATTTTGTTGTATTAGTGATATCATCTTTCATAGGCATTATTTCAAAGGAAGACACTATTAAAAAATGGATTATCAAATTTTCACAAATTTGAACCCTTGAAATATATGAAGTAATGGGTTCTAAATACCATTAAATAATCCAATCATGGATCCTTTTTAATACATATAATAAAAATATATTTTGATTTTTGGTTGAAATAAATTTCATTTTTAAATGTAAATCAATATCTCAATTGATTTCCTCCAAGGAAAATGGTAAGTACAGTGTTCCACTTCCATGAATTGTTCCATATCAATTAAAATTATATTTTTTATCTCATAAACACCATTTTTTCATTATAAGATTCACTATTCCCCTAAAAAATTTCATACTTATTCAAATATTTATCAAAACAATCACTTTTACACTGAAATCCATTATTATAATGGAATCTTGACAACAAAAAACCATATTCTTTTTATAAACATCAATTAAAACACTTGAACCACTTAAATTATTTGAATTGGAGCTTCATAAAAATTATTAATGTGATAAAAGTAAATTCAACTATTCATGAAGAAAAATATATATCACCATTAATGATTTATTCATCACTTGTATAGATATATCCAAAAAACATAAGTTCAAATGGGTGAGTTTTATTAATATACACTCATTTATTTATAAAGCACAAAAATTTTACATTTTAACATATAGATGATTCTAATTTACCATAGATTTTACAAAATGTAACATTAAATAAAATCTCTCTTTAAGATAGCTTATTCATGCTATTTTTTCCATGGTGAAAATTCAATCTATTTCATAACTACTTTTTTTTTCTTCATATACATATGTTAGAGATTTTCATCTTCTATTTCTTGAAATATATTTATTTTAGTGCGATTTATTTGAGTCATAGAAAATATATATTTCAACATTTTTACAAAATAGTGATCTTTATTGAATATAACCACTTTTATTTCATATCATAGTCATAAAATTTTAATCATGTTTTACATAAAGAAATTAATAAGTATAGTAATATTTGACTTTAACTTTATATATTAAATTTATTATGAAACTCTTGTTGTTTTTAATGATATTTATTTACCAATTATAACTAATAGTCTATACACATATTAAATACTTTAAGAAACCTCATATCACCAATTATCCATTATGAACACTCATTATCATGCATGCATGGGGGATTCTTTTGTGACGATTTCAATGATATTATTCTAAAAAATATTTTCCCTTTAATATTAATTTCTTATCATTACATATTTCTAAATTTTTCTTCTTCAATTGATCTATAAAAATGATTATACATTCAATATAAATTTGACATAGCGAATCAAATCATCCATATAAATCATTCATAAAATGAAATTTGTTTTTCACATAAACCACAAAATGATCTGTATCTTTTAGGATTAGTAATATTTAAGAATTATTTATCCTAAAAAATATAATATTTTATCACTTATAATATTATCTAAATATCATTTATTAAATAAATATATTTTTCCATATGGGTTTACCCAACACATCACCAATATTATCCAAAAAAATCATTAAAAACATTTGTTGACTACCAAATGGAACTTTTTTTCCTTTTATTTTCACCTATAATTTTAATTCACTTTTTATATTCTAGTTTGTGGTGTTCTGTAATTTTCCACTTCACATATAATTTTTTTCCCTAATTTTAGAAAATTTTTAATATAAAAAAATTTGTCTCTATGTATTCACTTCGAAAATTCTGAAAATTATAAAATGTGAGTAAAATTTATCCTTCTTAAATTCCTTTTCATTTCCTAAAATCTTATTATAATTAAATAAAAAAATTGGCGAATTATTGTAATGATATTATTTAGTATTTATATTATTATTAACATTATTGGGTACATTATTATTTTTATCACTAACATTTTAACTTTCACAATATCATGTTTAAAATAAAAAAACCTAAAAATATTTATTTGACCTCCATATTAAAACAATATTATCTAAACATAAAAAAATTAATTTAATTTTATCCTTGATGGTATACTTTAGTGAATAAATATTATTATACTATTTAACGAGATATATATTCAGACTTTTTATTCCTTTCACCTACTACTGATAATTTATCCTTGGGTGTTCTCACCCATGTTTGGTATTTTAGGATCCTTTAAAAACTTCTTAATCACATTATATGGTTTAGATTCATTCATGAGAAATTTCATCCATTCCTAATTTAACATTAAATTTATATATGTATCTTATTACACCTCTCTGCTAGAGAACTTTCTGTTATTCACTTTTGAAGACATAAATTTTCATCCATGATAATTATGTTATGAAAATTATTCAATTTGATTTTTCCTATAACATTATTCATCTATATTTAGATAACTCATCATTATTATTTTTGAATATTTACATAGCATTTCATTAACATTTTAATTATTATTACTATGTTCTGAAGTCATTTTATAGAGAACCTCTCTAATAAATCATCAAAATCATTACACTCATCTTTTTTAAACTCTGGAAATGTCAAGTCAATGTTTTTAATAACTCAATAGATAAAATATTTCAAATGTGGTTTACCAAAATATATATCTTTCCTTTTTATAGATTCATTATGATAATTTTTATGATCATATCAAATTTCACACCAACATATTCATCTGAATATGAATCTTTATCATCTTCTATTACCCCATTATAAATCCTAAAATTTTTCAAGGCATTGATAAGATTTTCATTATCACCATTACTTATTAGATTTACTGAATTACCTTTCCTTCTCATTTGAAAACCACACACATTGAAATTTATCTATTGTAAAGGAATTCCAATCATGATATACAAGAGATAATCATTTATTATCCCACTTATCTTGTAAGATACAAAAACCTTCTTGATATTTGGTGAGTCATATATAGATTCTCTAAAACCTCTTATAGAGAACACGATATATAGTAATATCATAATGAATAATTCATATATTCGACAAAATTACATTAATATTCACTATCCCCTATCTTGAATTAACAAATTCGATAAAAGTGAGTCTAAAATAATTTTTTTATAAATCCATCACCATATATATTATTTCTCTATGATGTAGTAATTATTTCACCTATTGTGACTATATTAACAACTTTTATTATGATGTCGACTATTTATATTCATAAAAAAATAGAGGGTATTGTATCATTTTAGCATTCTAAACATCATAGATTTTTCCATAAAATATAGGATCACCATTATTATACACTACTTTAATATGATCCATGATTGATAAAAAAATTATAACCAAAATTAATAACATAAATAAAGAATTTCACACCATGAACATTAGATAGACTAGTCATCTTCATAGGAAACCAATACATTACTTCAGTGGAAATAATAGAATCACTAGAACCAATATTAGTTATTTCCCAAAATAATTATTTAATGAGAATGTTCCATAATTGGAACTAATTATTTTTTAATTGTTTATTAAACATCCTTCGTCACACATGATGATTATTACAAAAACATTGTATTAAAAATTTATTCTTTAACACTCAACTTTCTCAAGTTAAAAAATTTTATTTAATGATTTTATTTGTTCATCCACATAAACTATTATAACACAAACATTTTATAGGTTCAAAATACAAATAAATTGTAATATTTTTGGTATGTCATGGTATCACCAATTTTCATACGATACAATATTATCATATGATGTGTTACAATGATAAGATTATATCCTTAAACTTATTTGTATACAAATGTATCATAACATATATGACATTGCCCCAAAAACTCTTAGATAATTTCGTAGGATTTATAGAGAAGTAATGTATTCAAATTTTTAGAAGAGTCACCAGAAAGATATCAATAGTAAATCATGTATTCCTCATCTATTCAATAAATAAAGAAATAAAAAAATAACAGAATAATTATTCTATACAAAACAAAATATTTATTCATTATATTTTATGGTATTGGAATGTGTATCAAAATATATCATCATCAAAAAATAATAATTAACTCATTAACACATTGTGAAACCAAATTATCTCATATTCTCTCTAAAAAAGTCATGAATATTCATATATTAAGAATTATACCCCAAGATTTATATTGATTTAAAAATAATACTCAAGAACTACATGTTTTTTTCTATCTTTTTCTTCCGCATTTCTCTTTATACTCTCTTCCATTAATTCCATAATAACTAAAAGATACAAAATTTTATTGAATTTTTTATTTCAAATTCAAAATACACTATGTACCTAAACTGACATCATATCCACTTCATTCTAATTCAGTAGATAAACATTAATATTTAACTAAACATAAAACTATTAATGAGATAATAAGGGTCTAGAAATAATGGATCTACATGGAACACATCAAGAAACATGACTACAAAATAACAAACTAATAACTTATATAAATCATTGTTTACTATTATAACATATAGTGGAATAAATAATCGTACCATGAAGATTTTATTAATTAATAATTTATTAAAATTTTCTGATGAAATTGTTATGGTGTATCAAAATAATATTATTACGTAATCTAATAAACTATATTTTTATACCTAGAAATCATTTAATAACTGATATCCAAAATATTTAAATTTTTATCACTTTTGTTATAACCTTATATTTTAGTGTAATATTAAGTCCCTTTGTAAACCTACTTCATTCCCTAGGAAATCAAATAACCATAATATTCTATGTGAACAAATGTGAATCATAAACTCAACCTTATATCATGACTTATTTGTCCTGATGATCAGATAAAATATCATAACATATACATCTAAATCATGAAATATTAAAATATATATTATTTCTTTTTAACTTATCTTCTATATTATAAATAAATATATGCCAACCATTACATTCTAAACCCAAATTTTGCAGTGTTACTTATTTTATGGAATGAAGACTTCACCAAAACCTTCAAAAAAACTTTTAAGTTGTTTAATCATTCAATAAAACTGACTTTAATGTGTTATTGATGTAATTTAAATTACACAAAAAATATTAATCACTTGATTTATGATTTTATGGGTATTATGGGTTAATAAAAAAACATAACCTTTCCCAAAAAAATCATTCTAAACCATTTTAGACAATTATATCCCTTTTATAACTATTAATTATATTAAGGTATAAATAATCCAATTAAAATGTGTGTTCATGAAAATTTGGGAATATACCAATAAGAATATCATTATATAAAAAAATAATATTTATTTTAATGTCTCTATGTAAAAACAGTAATAATAACTAGTACACAATCATTGTATAAAAGTCATTATAAAACTTATAGTAGGGTTATGGGTTAATCATTTTTCTAACATTGAATTATCTATAAAATTGAAACTGTGTCATTGATTCTATATTCATTACCATAATCCTCATAGAAACAAGATTGTTTGGGATAAGGAAAAAATTAGTTGAACCCCAAACCATGGGAGATCTCCTCAATTCTCATTTAAAATAATTAGATATTGTATCTTCTTTGTTTCAATAGCCTAAAACCATAGTTGGTAATAATTCTATAATTTTGGAAATCATACCCCATTACATATTTCATCCTCCAACCATAATGAAAAAATTTAATGAAATATACTTTGTATGAGTCCATCCCCTTACTAATATTTTTATCACTTAATAAATCATTCCCAAAATTGTAAACACTAAGTTGATGAGTGATCTGCATGGAAACTACTTGTCTATTGAGAATATTATTACCAAGACACTTATATGATATTCCCATAAGACTATATTTTATCCAAAAAAATCATATCCTGGAATAATACTTAATAAATATGTCGAATCACTCCCAAAATGATTCAAAATTCCTATTTAATGAACCACATCTCCTTAAAGATCATATAATAAGAACCCTTATTTATGTAGTTATGATAGGTGGGGTAGAATTTTAGATGCCTCAAATTTTGAATGTACCGATGTGGCTAAAATAATGATTCATCACACTCATTGAATTAAATGTCTATGTGTCACTTTAATCTATTTCATAGCTTATCCCTCATCACTAAAACCATTGACCATGAAAAAATTAGGGTCCCTAATGATTGTTTCCGAATGAATAGTTACTTGGAAGGATTAATTATACATGGCACAATGTATTGAAATTCCATTTATTTTTTTAACGATCCGAAAGCTATGGTCACTCCCCATGAAGTATATAGAAATTTATTATTTTAGAGAACTAATGTGTAATTTGAACCAAAATCAGAATGATGTGGAAGTAAATAGATAATTTTTTTCCCAAACCAAAACATATATCCCAATCACTATCTACTATAGCTCAAATTCTCTATATAATTGATGGACCCCAAATTCCCATGCCCATTTGTTTTTAAATCTTCCATCGATGGAATTATCTCAATGTAAAGTCCTACCTCTCCATTGATTAATAATTGAGTATCTCGTGATGGTTGAGAATTAAAAAATGTTGGGTTCTAATGCTTGATTTTTGTTTTCAGAAAATCATGGATTTTACCAGAAGCTGTTAGTTTAATTATCTTCTTACTGATGGGTGTATTTTCTATGGAATGTTATATTTTCCTCTTTGTCCCCCGCATATTAGCTGAGAAACATTAATGACAGACTCTATTTATGGTCTACGATCGGAGAATCATTCAAGAGGATAAATCTATATAAATATATCCAGTAATCCATATATAGTTATAAATAATATGGTTATGAACATTTGATAGTTTTTTTATCCTTCTGATAAATGAGTTAGTGTAAGAATTCATTGATGTCTTTGTCCATAGTGGTTCTCTTCCCAAATTTGTTATAAAGATTATGAGGTGAATAAATTTTAAACATTTATAGTAAATGGATAAAAATGTATGTAATTAGTCAATATAATTAACTAGAAGGGATGTAATATATTAGAAAATTATTGAAAATAAAAAATGTAAGGGGGCATGTGAAGTTACAAAGTGTACTCATTAATGTATGAGTTTAATATTTTCTAGGTATCTATGAGCCTACACTCATGGGAAAGAAGTTATTCTCATTAAATTTATTACATGTGTAAAATTAATTGGGATATGAAAATAAAAATGTGTATAAGTGGAATTTTATATAAAGATGAATTTATTATTTAATATTTGTGAAAGATAGTTTATCCATCCTAAGGTGTTGACCCCCAAATACTGGGCTTACATTGATAGGTGTAAGTATGATTAAGAGTGTTAGTCTCTCTATTTTCCATGGAAAATAATTATTTTTATATTGTATGAATCTAATTCATAGTGTGCAATTTTCTCACTCTGAAAACATTTAAATGACCCAAAAGACGATCATGAATATTTTTATTTAATTTCATTGTAAAAGAAGCTTGGGAATGTCAATTTGTAAGCATATACACATCTGTGACCATTGAATCATATTCCCCTAATTTAAGTATTTATATAGCATTAGTCACTATATAAGCCACTATAATATGAACATGAACAACCTCTATTTAATTCCATGATAATGTACATCTATACATTCCTAGAAATATGGGGATTCGAAATAAATTATCATCTTCTACATACACATGAATATTTTATATAAATAATATTGAAGAAGAATAGTCATAATAGATAAAAATTATGGGCCGACTAGAGGGAGAGACAGACACTCAAGAATATGAGCCTCTAAATTCTATTTGTATTATCTACATATAACTAAACACTGAATTCTAACTCCCATTGGTTGGTAAATTTTCCAAAATAAAAGGATACTTTATTTATAAAGGGACATAGATAAGTTTAAATTTCAGAATTATGTATATGTTATCTCAAATATTCATGAGTCAAGGAAATTTATTAATGTATAAACTCACATGAGACCATAAATATATTGATAATTATATATGGATTATATGCATATATATAAGTAAAATAATATTTTTAACTTATTATTGATGTTAATGGAATAGTTTTTTTGAATAATATATTATTTTGACAATTAGTAAACTTTTTATGATAATGGGTTGGTTATGTATTGGTATAAATATTTTTTTCATTCATGTAAACCTCTTTATATAGGGTAGTCCAACCTAATGCGGGGCCCCCCTCTAGGGTCTTTTTACTACATGTATCCATATTCAATGGATATGAAGTTACTATATAATACCTCATCATATTACATTTGATTGAATAAGAAATTTATAATTCCATGTCAGTATAATCTTTTAAATCTTTGACACATATCATTCTCCATATTCTACTAGGGATTATTTAATATAAGTCACACCACACCAACATTGGGATATACCTCATCTGGTTCCAGGAAATGAAATAACTTCCCTGGAATAATTTCAAAAATTAACCCCCACATTTTGGACCATCTCATATAGGAATGAGTTCTTCCATAAGATATTTAGATATTAGTCCCACATTTTTTAATGTAACATCACCTTATACTAAATGAAATAGGTATATTTTAAGTAATATTAAACAACAATGAATAATTTTTTATCATATATATCATTAAACTACTTGGTGTGTTTGTTGTTTTATAACCACAAGGGGTTTGAAAATAGGCCATCAAATATAATATTATGAAGATCTATGTGGAATTTTCAAGGGATTGATTTTTTTAACACTGATAGGGGTGATTTAATAACCCTATTATATATTAGAGTATGTTTGAGAACTCTTTTGAGACTCTTTGACTATTTTTAAGGGGAATATAATTTATAATGTTATTATTAATCATAGTCTAGAATTATTTTTTTCGAGTTAAAATGTCATAATGTCTTGGAAGAACATTTTATATTAGAGAAGTATTCTTAATTTAAAATTTTTAACTCTATGCTCATAAGAGTAGACTAGTGTAGTTAATATAAAAAATTGGATTAAAGCATGATTCTTGAAGAGTTTTTTACTTCAGAATATAAATCGATGACTTTAAATGGGTGACAAAAACTTAAGTAGAGTAATTAGAGAAATTATAAGATTAATATCATAGATCATAAGAGTAACATTGACATTGAAATGTTATTCGGGAAATTTGTATGTGTAATATATTACATTAAAATGAAAATATTATATTTTTGAAAGGTAAAAAAAGACTTTAGAAGAGTAACCTAGTGAGTAGTGAGGAATAATATGGATAATGAAAAGTTAAAAATAATTTTTTTATTTATGGAATATTATTAAATGTTTAATTTCTGAATATTCATAAAAATATGATTTTTTATTTGGAAGAGTAACTTGGATACTATGAAGTATAATCCTCATGTCAAAATTTTTGGAAATTTTTAGATTTCCTAATGTAAGAATACCTGAGATTACAAGAAATAAGTATGATGATATAATTAAAAATATATGATGATCAATATAATTTTATTTGTTTAAAACATCACAATTGATATTGTAATTCAAACAACTTATGTGAGGAAATAAAATGCATTATCACTACCAAAATTGTTTAACATTTTAATATATTCAATTCTAATATATCAGGATGATTATAGCTGTAGGATATTGTAAATATAAATTTGGATGGTTCATTACTGGTGTGAATGAATTTAATCACATTGAAATGAATCATGATATAATTTAAGATGTTCTATCATTTTATATTACAAGATATTATGTTTTTTAAAAAATATAAACACCAAAAAAAGGTGAAGGAATATGTCAAAAAATTTATTTTTTTATGATAAAAAGGATTTTATGGTTGGATATTTATATATTTCATAATAAACAATTACTTGTGAATTTTTTTTGTGATCATAGCTAAATTATTTTTTAAACAAAAATTTATTTATCATCATAAATTTGAAAAAATTAAGGGAATTGTATTATTTAATTGGACTAGAATGAGGAAAAGAATATTAAATGACTATGGGAAAAGTCCCACATGAAAAAAGTGATTTAGGATATGAACAAAGGATCTAATTGTAATACTTTTTCATCAGAATCCTTTAAAAGTTGATATATAATAAGTTTCATAATTAAAAATTTATAAATTATTTAAAATTATTGAATGAGGGAAATAATCTAAGTGGGATACATCGTACTTGTTGATACTGATAAAAGTGATGGAAAAAATCAAAAAACAATTATTTTATTGATGATATAAAAAATCAAGAGCCTGTGAATTCAATGATTCTTGATTTGGAGAAGTAGTTAATCAAACAAATTCTATATGAAGCCATCAAGTACCATCCAAATAATATTTTATCAACTATATATAATCTAATGTCCATTCACTTGAATTGCTAATCTTATTATGATTAAATCATATAAGATACATGATGTGGGAGATTAATATTAATAATTGATGATGTAGAACATATCAATCAATATATCATTCTCAAGTGTTTTTTGTGTTATTTTCAACTGTGGTAGATAGTATTATTATCATGATATTATGTTTATAATGGGAATCACTGGGATATATGATGATACCAATATCAATTTATTATATTTTTTATAAAATATTATAAAAAAAATATAATTTCAATGATATTGATCACTGGAATGATGTAATCACCCTCCATGGTGGAAAACCTTATAAAATAATAGTGCATAATCCAAAATTTTATTTTATTTCATTATACAATCTCTAGGATTGATATCTTTTTAGATAGTTTCCTAACTCATATAAGAGGTCTGTATCAAGTAGATGAAATTATCAAATAGTAGTAACCATTGATTCACCCCCCATTAATGGTAAAATCACATCTATAGAAAATCAATCTGTATTAGAGTCCATAGGTTCCAATTTCAGATCAATATCTTATGTGTATTGAAAATCAAGACTATATTTTTTGTATAGGTGTTCTCAAATTTTATGGATATAATTACCAATTTTTTAGTAATTGGGTTATTTGATATCTTTTGTCACCTCACATAGAAGTTATCTATACTGAAACTGTATAATTTATATATATTTAAATAAATTATCAATTGTCCTTCACTAATGAGAAAAATATGGAAACTAATAGTAAATAAATAAATAAAATTCTTATTCCACTATCAGATAAGGTATATACTAAAGTAATGAGACATGAAATAGAAAATATAATTTGGGAAAATATAGAATACATCTATGAAAGAGCATCATTATTCATGTGAAAAAACATTAAGACTAGAGAATCCAATTTAATTTAATTAAAACAATTAATAAAAGAAAAGTTGATAAATAATTTACAAGGTAAGTGAGATAGTTTGAAAAATTAGAGGATATGGATAAATTGTTGAATATTATACAATTATGATGAATTTGATGAGAAAATTTCAAGATAAATTATTCATAACATCTCTAAAAGAGATTATAGATTATATCATAAAAATTATAAGTAGTATAACTTTCACATTTTATATTTAATGACAAAGAACCTACCATTCTAATAATTGTTGGCCAAAAATCCCTCAAGGCATCATTGAAGAATTTTTTATGTGATTATGTTTGTTGACAAAGTGGACATCTGAGTGGTGATTGTTGACAAAGCAAAACAATGACGTAAAAATTTGTTGACAAATAGGATTTCATGATGGAATGTCGAGTTCAAGAGATAAGGACAACGATCCATGTTTGATTCAAGAATGTCGACAAAAGGAAAGAATGATCTGGTGGCAGTACAAAAGAACAGATACAAGGTGGCGCCGTTTTCCAGTGTTTGCCAAACTTTTGGGCCTGAAAATCGACAAATGAAGAAAAGGGTTTTTGGAAAAGGGACCTGCACACTGAGGACGTGGAGTATAGGAAACTTGCATGCCATATGTTCTTCAAGATCAGAAGACCAAAATATGGCTAAGTAAACAGGTTCACACAAGTTTGGGAGTTGGTCGCGCAAGTGTCTAGGAGGACAGAAGACTTTCGCGCCGAGATTGGGTTGCGCAGGTGACTTGTGTGCCGTCGCGCAGGGTGGTCAATTTGCCTATAAATACTAGACCACCCCTCTTCATTCTATAGCATATTTCAACACTTTGAAGATTCAGATCTCCCGTCGCGCAGGTGTGGTGGTCGCACAAGTGGTGGTGTGTCGCGCAAGTGGGTCTTGCGCGCCAGATTTGAAGAAGGGAGATTGTTGGCAGTTGCGCGCAAATATTGGATTGGACGTAAAAGGAAGTTAGTCGCGCAAGTTTTAAGTTATGGAAGCTTGTGTCGATCAAGTGGTTGAGGAAGAATTGCCCGCCTATTGTGACTTGCACGCCGATACTTGCGCACCGAGTTAGACTTGCACGCCAAGTAAGGTTTGGTTCCGACAGTGATTTTCGGGCTACGTGGAAGCTGGATATTTTCCCGATACCTTCATTGCAAAGAGATATTCATATACAGGTGAAAGTTGTACTTAAATAGAGCATCTACATAAAGAGGAAGATGCATTCTTTCTTGCAAATGAAGAGACCTACAGGTCTATAAACTGTGAGTGGATTCCTTCCAAGAGCAGTGAGCAAAGGAAGAGAAAGAAGGTGATCCTCTCCACTGGCAGTGAGCCAGAGAGAGAGAAACAGGGAGTGACCCTTGGGAAAGCAGTTAGCTGACCCTAAACATTGTAAAGGCAGTGATCCTGGGCATAGAAGTGATCTAGCCTGAACTTTGTATCCACATCTATGAAGAATAGTTGAATTTGGTACGACCGGCAACTTGTCGGCGTATGCTCCTCGGACGTAGCCCAATGAGGTTGAACCAAGTAAAAATCTATGTGTCTGCCTGTTTTCTTCCCTGTATTGCATTCAAAGCATCATCATTTGATAAATACGTAAAGAAGTGATCATAGTTTACACACAAGAGCAATCAATGTGACCCTTGTAATAAAGAGGTCAAGATCCAGTGGGGTAGGAAGAACATTGAAAAATAATATCCATACCCTGATTCACCCCCCCCCCCTCTCAGGGTATATAGGCCCATATTGGTCCTAACAATTGGTATCAGAGGGATAGGTTGCCTTTATCAGATTTGTTTGCTCGATCATAGTGTTCCATTGAAAAGGGAAAAACATCAAAGAAGAATCAGAAGTCAGGTGGTATCCCTCAGTGTGTAAGTGTTTATGGGAAAAGTGTGATTCAACTAAAAGAATCCAATAGATTACTGAAGGAAAGAATATATGAATCTGATAGGGAAAAGATTGATTTAATCAATCAAGATGTTGGAATAAGTGAAGGACATGAACATCAAAGTGATTCCGGAACAACTGATGATGATGAAGTTTCAAGAAGGAGGCCACTAGAAGATGTTGTCAACATGACAAAGGATGTGGACCAGAAGTTGGATAAAGAAGTCAAATCTAAAGATATCCAGATCAAATTATTGGAAACTGAGTTCAAAAAGCTAAGAGGCTTAAATCAAAGGCTTGTTGATATAGTTACTGACCTAACATAGAAGAATGATTCACAGGCCTAAGAACTACAGAAGATGGCTAAAATGAAAGGAAAACAAAAGGCTGATGATTATGAAGAGAATCAAAATCTAGATGATGTTCTGAATTTGAAAGATAGAAATGATGATCTAGCATCACAGTTGTCTGAAGAAGTTCAGAAGAATCGAAGGCTACAACAAGAGAATGAATCTGTCACTGAATCTATTTCTAGGTAAAATTAAAAGTAATGAATTAAGGTGACATGGTAGAAAAGCTCACACAGGAACTAGAAGTTGAGTTGAGTAGAAGAAAGATTCTCAGAAAAGAACTCAATGTTCAACTTGAATCAAGAAATAAGAAGATTCAACAATTGGAAGAAGTAATATTGAAATCCATGAAAGAAATGGAGATATCAATGGACAAAGGAAAACTTAAGTTGAAGGATGCACTGCACTTAATATTCGATTGTCCTTCAGAAGGTGATGATAAAGTGAAAAGGATGTTTGAGATTTCTGAGGAGAAACAACAAAATATTTTCTCAGCTCAAATACCATATAGCTTGGGAAAATATGGAATTGGATTTGATGAATCCCCTCCCGTGCATGATTGAATGCGATCCATGAATTGTTCCAGGAGTGGAGAAAAACATATAGGTGTTGAAGATAGGCCTAAGAGGACAGTTACAAAAAGAAGTGATGACATGTTCTTTTTCTGTGGGATTCATGGCCACACGTCAAGATTCTGTTCAGAGGCTCTGGAATACATCACAGGGTGTGAAAACAAAAACATTACTAAATAGGAGAATAAGAGGAAGCATCATTAGAAATTAGAGAGAAGAGTCTCTTAGAGGAAAGAACCCATTAGATGCTATTACTTTGGATGAATGGGACACACCATGAGTATGTGTCAGGAAGCTCAAGAGCCCTGTGTCAGAAGAAAAACTCAAGTTGTATCAGCATCTTGATATTGAAGTGACGAAATGAGGTATTCCTTTGATGGAAAATGTTTTATATGTTTAGATTATGGGAATTTGGAAAGAAATTGCAGCAAGAAGAACACAAGAAGGGAAAGGGGACTCGAAAAGAGATTCTCAACTCCAATGATGCATAATGAGAAATTATACACTGATATACAAAGTGGAAATGAGAAGAATAGGCTTAGAGCCTTAGGGGAATCACATGGATCTGAACGAAAGGTGTATCAGTCACCTCATCTGTCATACTCGAAACAGCTCTTAAAGAGAGAATGTGAACAAACCTGGAAGATTAATGGGATATCTACTCTGGCTGTGATAAAGAATAATAAATGTTCAATGGAGGACTCACCACCAGTGAAAAAGGGTGTGGTGACTTGGACATCTGATAAAATAAATATGAACAAATAATGTAATGTAAAATTCACAGGTCGTGTTTCACAGCGAAAACTGGAAGAAGATGCAAGATCCTTGCAATGGTGGAAGAAGTAAGGTAATATGGAAAGAAAAGATATTCCTGCTCATAGTAGGAATCAAGGGGAATGGAATTTTAGTGGAACATTAAAGATGTAAATTTGTACTAGTGGTTTTAAAACCCAAATGGTGAGTAAGGACAAGACTACATAATCTACATATCGGAAAAAGGCTCAGCATGTGGGTAATGAATGCTTAGTCCTATGGCCGGAGCAGTTGAGGTTGGCTACGCAGCTAGAAGAAGCAAGGATAGAGTGTGATGCTCTGTAAGAAAGAATCAAAGGGTTGACCCATCAGGACCAACCAAAATCCTCATATTTAAGAGTCCAAAATAACCCCTCTCCCTATGTATATAAATGCTACTAACTGATGATTCATGTGCTTCTGGTTTTAGGGAGATACGATCTAAGGGTAAGTGGCATCTAAAGATGAAAAGTGGAAATTGATATGCTTCAGAGGTTCAGTTACCTCAAATCAAGTACATATGGTGAAGAATAAAGGGAGCAACACAACACAATAAGAAGTGATTGTGTTATTAACTCCATCTTTTGTTTCCTACAACGAGTTCCAACTCAGTAGGATTAGAGATTCGGTTAATGGCTCGATGCTGAGTGCAAGATTAGAGTAAATGATCCATGAGGAGAAGAAATGTTATGTGTCTAAATAGTGGTCATAACCCCAGGAAGTGTTTCATAACATAGGGGGAGCATTCAATAACAAAATCAGTTGCAAGAGCCATCAGAGAAATAATTGGATGACTCAGCTCAGGTGTTTGTTATCGAGGGAAGAATGAGAGATGGGTAGAAGCAGCAATAATCATGCATCTTATGGTTATCTATTTTATTCAAACAAGTGGTATTAGCTGATAGTTTTCAGGATACCAAGAAGCTACGAGAGAAAATAAAATGTGTCTCAACAAATATTTGAGAGAAGATGTTCAAAGAAATGTGGTCACTGAACAATGACACAATGAAATGTTTTCTGTTAAAAGTGAGGAATTGGTAAGAGACTCAGGGAGATCAAAAGTGGCTGAAGAGGATTCAGAAGAGGATACTGATGGTGAGTACGAGGAAGTAAAATCCTTATCTGCACAATATCCAAAGAGTTAAGCTGAAATTGATAGGAATACTATCATCAGTGATCAGTGAGATCTAGTTCAGACAAGAAGAATGAAATTACTGCAGCAGACATTATCACTATCACAGGTTGAGCCAAAATGCATTGCTAATGCAGCTGAAGATGAAAACTGGGTTCAGGCCCTAAATGAATAGCTAAATCAGATTGAGAAGAATCAGACATGAGAGATTGTTTCGAGGCCAGCAGACAAGAATATCATCGGGACTAAATGGGTCTATCGAAACAAGATGAATGAAGATGGAATAGTGATTCGAAACAAAGCATGGCTAGTGTTCAAGGGATACTCCCAGATAGAGGGAATAGATGTATATGAGACATTTGCACCAATTTGAAGGATGAAGACAATCAGATAATTTTTTTCCATAATAGTGCAATGAAAGTTCAAACTATTCAAGATGGATGTGAAAGATGTATTCTTGAATGGAGTTCTGGAAGAGGATGTGTATATTGAGTAGCCATATGGTTTTCTCATTCATGAGGATGAGAACAACGTTTGAAGGCTAGAGAAGGCGTTGTATGGGCTGAAACAAGCGTCAAGGGAATGGTACTCAATACTACATCAGTACTTAAAAAACCTTGGTTTTCAGCATGGGGAAGTTGATTACAATATTTATTTCAACAATGAAAGTATGATGGTGTTGGTTTATGTCGATGACATAATATTTGGCGGATCAAATGAAGCTTTGTGCGACACAAGGAAGTAATGGAACTTTCATTTTTCAATCCAAATATGCCAAAGAGGTTTTGAGAAGGTTTAGAATAGAGAATTCCAAGGAGATGAAGACTCCGGTTGCTACCTGAATGAAATTATCAAAAGATGAAGATGGAAAGGTAGTTAATATCACAGAATACAGGAAAATTATTGGATGTTTTTTATACATGACTGCAACAAGGCCAGATACTATTTTCCCCACATGCCAAGCAGCGAGATATCAGAGTTATCCCAAGGTAAGTCACATGCTCTCAGTGAAAAGAATACTTCAGTATGTCAATGGCACAGTGGACTTCGTCTTGAAATATAAAGATAAATCTCAAACAGAGTTATTGGGATATACTGATGCAGACTAGGCCGGTTCAGCAGATGATAGAGAATCAATATCAGGTGGTGCATTCTATCTTGGTGGACTGTGTATTTTTGGCTAAGAAAGAAGCAAGATTGCATTTCGTTGAGAACCACGGAAGCTGAGTATATTGCGGCCACCCAAGCATGCAAAAAATTATTGTAAATGAAGAAGCATCTTGATGATATGGGAGTTGAAGTAAAGTCTCCGATCGGAATCCAATGTGATAACTCACATGCTATAAATCATAGCAAACATGTCGTCCATCACTCAAGGACAAAGAATATTGAGATAAAGTATCATTTTATCAAGGAGATGGTTGATCAGGGAATCGTGAAGTTGGAGTATGTTCCTACCGAGCTCCATGTTGCAGACATTCTGACAAAGAACTTACCCAAGGAAGCTTTTGAGAGGCATTGACTGGCTTTGGGAGTTCAATCGATTCCCCGCAATTGAAATAGTGTGGATGTGGAACTCACCCCCTCTCCCCGAGGTATGATTTGTTTTTCCCTAATGTGCTGATATGTGTTCTCTACTATGTTATAGACTACAAACGAGTGTCCTTTGGGTTCGTTGACAAAGGGGAAGAAAATAGTGTTTGTTCAAGGGGGAGACAATGTGGAGATTTGATAAATCATGAATGATATAGGGAGAAGCTGACAAGTGGAGCAGCCAGATAGGGGGAGTTGAAGCTAGTTTAAAGTGCTAGTTGAACGAGCTTATACAGAGCTTAGCTTGGACAACACAAGAAATAGGGAAAAATGGGTTTTGAAGCTAATAAGGGATGAAGCTGTGAACAGAAAGGGGGAGCGTATTAAATTTGACGATGCTATAAGTGATCAATCAAAGAATAGATATCACAAAAACTACGGATCGTGATAAAAGCAGAAGAGTAGTTTTGAAATGTGGTAAAAATATTTCCAAACAAAAATTGGTCTTCCAACAAGTCCTTAAATAATTGGTATCAGTTTAGTACAAATTGGTATCAGTTTGGTGTCAACAGTGGATGTCAGAGATGAAGTGATTCATTGATGAACTTTTCATTTACTCTTGTTTCTCACGCCGATCATTTCTCATGTGGGATTAGAGTATGTGTTGAGTAAATCCTTGATCACTATCAGAATCGCAAAAGGCGAATGGTGGCTGAAGTATCAATGATGTATGTTTTTATGAAAGAGTTTTCAACAAACCCAAAGGGGGAGACTGTTGGGAAAAAATCCCTCAAGGGATCATTGAAGCATTTTTGAGGTGATTGTGTTTGCTGACAAAGTGGACATCTGAGTGGTGATTGTTGACAAAGAAAAACAATGACATACACATTTGTTGTCAAAGAGGATTTCATGATGTAATGTCGAGTTCAAGAGCTTAGGTCAACGATCCATGTTTGATTTAAGAACATCAACAAAAGGAATGGATGATCTGGAGGCGGTACAAAAGAACAGATACAAGGTGGTACCGTTTTCCAGTGTTTGCCAAACTTTTGGGCCTGAAAATCGACAAATGAAGAAAATGGTTTTTGGAAAAGGGACCTGCACACTGAGGACGTGGAGTATAGGAAACTTGCACGCCATATGTTTTTCAAGATCAGAAGATCAAAATATGTCTAAGTAAATAGGTTCACACAAGTTTGGGAGTTGGTCGCGCAAGTGTCTAGGAGGACAGAAGACTTTCGCGCCGAGATTGGGTTGCACAGGTGACTTGCACGCTGTCGCACAGGGTGATTAATTTGCCTATAAATACTAGACCACCCCTCTTCATTCTATACCGGAGTTCAACACTTTGATGATTCATAGCTCCCGTCGCGCAGGTTTGGTGGTCGCACAAGTGGTGGTGTGTCGCGCAAGTGGGTCTTGCGCGCCAGATTTGAAGAAGGGATATTGTTGGCAGTTGCACACCAATATTGAATTGGGAGTAAAAGTAAGTGAGTCCCGCAAGTTTGGAGTTAAGGAATCTTGTGTTGCACAAGTGGTTGAGAAAGAATTGTGCACCCGTGGTGACTTGCGTGCCGATACTTGCGCGTCGAGTTAGACTTGTGCGCCAAGTAAGGTTTGGTTCTAGCAGTGATTTTTGGGCTGCGTGGAAGCTGGAAGTTTTCCCGATACCTTCGGTGCAAAGAGATATTCATCTACGGGTGAAAGTTGTACTTAAATAGAGAATCTACATAAAGAGGAAGATACATTCTTTCATGCAAATGATGAGACCTACAGGTCTATGAACTGTGAGTGGATTTATTCCAAGAGCAGTGAGAAAAGGAAGAGAAAGAAGGTGATCCACTCCACCGGCAGTGAGCTAGAGAGAGAGAAACAAGGAGTGACCCTTGGGAAAGCAGTGAGCTGACCCTAAACTTTGTAAAGGCAGTGATCCTGGGCATAAGAAGTGATCTAGCCCTAACTTTCTATCCACATCTAGTGAAGAATAGTGGAATTTTTTACGACCAGCAACTTGTCGGCGTATGCTCCTTGGACGTAGCCCAGTGAGGTTGAACCAAGTAAAAATCTCTGTGTCTGCCTGTTTTCTTCCTTGCATTTCATTTAAAGCATCATCATTAGATAAAGAAGTAAAAAAGTGATCATAGTTTACACACAATAGCAAACAAAGTGACCCTTGTAATAAAGAGGTCAAGATCTAGTGGGGTAGGAAGAACTTTGAAAAAGAATATCCATACCCTGATTCACCCCCCCTCTTACGGTATATAGGCCCCTATTGGTCCTAACAATAATCCTGAAGGAGAATTGGATATTTATTCCTTAAAAACGATGAAAATCAAGGAATAATGTGAAGAGACTATTGATTCTAATAATTTTGATGGGAATTATGAGAATTATCATATAATCATGTCTCTTATATCAATGAATTTATGAAAAGAAAATGGAATGTAAAAAAGGAATTCTACAACTCAAATGATTAAATTTTTGGGGAATTGGATATATTTTTATAAGAATTGTAAGGATAATGAGGCATAAACATAAAGTATAAAAAAAAGTGAAAAAACAGAAAATACATCATGGGGTAAAAATTAAATAAATCTAAATATATCTGGTGATGGAAGAAAAATTATTTCAATATAAAACTATACATGTAAAATGACTAAAAAATGAAGAATATGACCCTTTTTATAAAAACCAATCAGAGGTTGACATTCTTAAAAACATTAAAAACATTATTTATCATATTTAAAATGAATAGAAATCAATTAGTGATGAAGAATAAGTTGAATAAACATATATGGATAATAATATTTAGGCTAATATATAAAGTTGAATTGATTAATGTACTAACCTTTTGATGTGAATAATACATATGATAAAAAAGAGTTCAACAAAACTGAAGAAAAAAATAGTTTCCCAAAATAGAAACGGAACTCATTTGATAAATATTGAAATCCAAATTAAAATTAAATTTATTCAACAAGATAATCAAATATCATGAAGAAAATATATAATGAAATAATATGGAATTTGTAGGACCCAATAAAAATGTATTTTATCTGATAATATATTGAATGAAATAAATGAAAACTTATTCATTATTTTTGAAATTAAATAATAATAATAAAATGAATCCAAATAAATGAAAGCAAAATAGTATGCCAAATATTCACATGGTAATAAGTTATAAAAACCCATTATTATTAATAGTATTAGTTAAAATTCTATATATGATCATTTTCAGGCCAATTAATTTGATGATCATTCACTTTACACCTTAAAGAGTAATAACATTATTTCTAAAACATCATTGTCCCCTTTACAATAGCAATATAAAATTATGGAAAAAAAGAAGTTTTACTCTCATAATAACTCTTATTAAGTTGGAGGTTATATTTTTAAATAGTATTGTTGGGGATGTGGAATTTATTTTCATAAATCTAATTCATTCTAATATAATATGTCTTTAGAAAGTAGAAGTCAATAAGAGATGGTTAGAAAAAATGATAAAGAAACAATAACTTCTCAATGAAATTATTTTCTTTCAAAAATGACTTGTAATCTATATATACAAAACATATGTCCTTGTTAAAATGATTTTTTTTATAGTTGTGATCAGTAGGGTCACAATGCTGTGTAATTCATGAACATTTTTCACAATTTTTTTCTATAATGAAAAAGGTAAATAAATTCAAATGGTGATGAAGAATGAAAAATATATCAACGAGGAATTAAATTTAAAGACATGCATGAATGAAAATCGATATATTAATTGCATTTTTTATTCCTACCAAATGAAAGGTTTTATAGAAAAACTAATGAAAGTGGATGAATATAATGGTGGATAGTTAAATTTTTTCAATGATAGTTTACTCAAAATAAAAGGTGTTATAACAAATAAAATTGAAATGAAATAGATAAAATGAAATGATGTGATTTATATTAAAATTTTTAATAATAATATTTTGATTACAATAATATTATTTAATGATTGGAATAAATTTGTTTTTAAGAAGAATTTATATGTCATTGGGATTTCAAATTATAAAAGGGGAATGAACATAGGTGAATGTAAAAGATTCAACCAATTCCAAATCGGTGAAGTAACCGATATATTCTATTTGAGTTTCAAAGATGATGACAATTTTTTCCATAAGAAACAAGGCCACATTGTCCAATGAAACGTGATTAAAATCATGAAACATGAATTAGTGAAAGATAAATCCTAGTTGAAGAGAGATAGAGACGAAATAAGTGAATCATTCCAAAAGGGTATGGCGTCCCAACATAATCATAAAAGCGTAAAATTTCAGTCTACAAGTCCGCTCAAGTTAATTAATACTAACTTTTCCAGGATTATTGGATAAAATATGTGGTGAATCATCTTTGAAAAAAGGTATCGATCATTATTAGTTTGGATAAATTATAATTTTTTATTCCTAGTGTGGGATCCTTAATTCCTCCTTAAGGTATCAGTAACATCGAGTGATTGTTTAAAAATGGAAGTTTGAGAAGTTATAGAGAGAAAATGATTTTCACGGTTTGCAAAAGGATAGTTCTAACTATATAAATCAACCAAACTGGTTAATTGTTCACAATAGAGGTCAGATGATTATCTGAATTGGGCACTCTATGATGCATGTTCATGAAACAAATGAATATGTTTTGACAGAGGAATCTCTCTTGGCTTTTGCATGGTTAGTTAAACCTACACATATACTGTGCATGTGGGGTTCATGCATAGTTCCTATTACACATTTAGCGCAAGGTTTGGTTAACTGTACCGCCAAACTGTGTGACCCATCATTTAGGGGGAATTTTTTGTTTCTTTCATAAAATTTTCTAAACCATCACCCATCCTTTTCTTCTCCTCTAGTGTAAAAAATCATCCATTATCTTCTCTCATTGGGATCTCCCTCCTCATTTCTAGGTTTGTCGATAACTCCCATGTGTGTTATCGATTTTCATTTTTTTTGATTAGGTTGGATCCACAATGTTATGCTCCCTAATTCTTGAGATTCCTATAAAAGTTCATCCAACCATCTCTTGTGATATTTTGGTGTGAGGTAACATACCCTATTTTCATGAAATTGGTTTGTTTATCTATTTTCTCTCATTCAATCGCGAATCAAAGGCCAACACTGGATTAGGAGAGAACTAATAGCATACGGTTTGTGGTTTATTAATGTTCCCTAGAATTGTAGTTGTTTTTATTTTATTTTTTGTGTGTCGCAAACTGTATATTCTTTTTCATTTCCACAAAATATAGATTAACTTATTTAATAAATTTAACCTTTTCATAATACTCTCGTGGACCTGTATTAAATTATTTGAGATTCTATACCTCCCATAAACCTCCCGTCAAGAATGTTTTATGAACTTAATACCATGAGGATAATTTTTAAATAAAAAAACATCTCAATTTTTAGATTAAATCTTAAATAGAAACAAATTTTCTTTATAAATTTAATGGATAAATATAAATGAGTATAAGTGGGTTGAAAGGACACACCAAATGTTTAATAATTATCAATATGAATTATAATAATTATGAAACCCATGGATATTTGTTATGGATCATTTTAAATTCCTTAGATATTCACCCACATGATTATTATTATTAGACCACATATAATGGTAATGAAAAATTATTATGGGTTCTGTTGATCATAGAGTTTCATGTTCCCAAACATTTGTTGTTAGGAATGATGTCTCACACTATTTACATTATTTGGGTGAATGAAATGATGTAAAATGTTCCTTGAATTCATTGTTGGTCATGATGTATCCGATTCTCATGAGGGATAATCATGATGTCTCACATTTATATGAGATTATGTTGTTTTACCCATGATGGGTCCATTGTCTTGTTAGACTAGTCTTGGATGCCAGAGTTGTGTATCAGGACAAGCTACCACCTAGTATCCATGTATATGCCTCTCGATTTATATAAATATATTGTTTATATATAAAAATATTATATATATATATATGACTAATATATATATATATATATATTAATCATATAATACTCATTATAGAATAATTTGAAGTAGGAAGAGTCAGTAAGGTTTCTTAACTGAACATGAGATGACTAGTATTTACTTTTCCACATTAATTTATTAATAAATATACCTGCACAGTTCTATGTTATACACACTAATTATATTATTTTAGTCAATGTTGGTAGTGTCCTACTATGTTTATCTTACACCCCACTCATGGCGCTTTTGGTACCCATGTATACATTATCACTAAAGGTATGGAAAGGGAAATCACCCCAAAATATATGTTTGATAATTTTTATGTATAGCATGGGAATGTTAGAGGAGGACCGGGCATATGTTCATAATTCTAGTGGATATCTATTTTTTCATGTTAGTTATGTTTTATATCATGCATCATCTACATGATTATATTCATTATTACTATTATTCCACACTGATATTATGGTATAGTCTCCGCAACATACCACATTGGACCCCTATTACTATTTATCAACCTATACATCACTAGGATATGTATTTGAGTCCATGTGACCCCGACACCACATCACCATTTAAGTGGCTCCTAGTCTCAGACATTAAAATCTGTTTCTCTAGGGGTTATTTTATTTTTCCATGTTGTATAGGTGTATAATGGTGTCTAGGATGTAACATAAGTTTGTAATAATCTTGATCTGGTAATTATATAACCCATGTAAAGGGGAAACCGAAACTACCTTGGATATATTATTATTATTATTTTGAATTTTTCATGTTAAAGTTGATACTATTTCACTATTGGGTGAAACACATATGTGGGGAGTTATTGTTATTTATATAAAGAGACAGGTTTTATTGTTCACCTAATAAGGAAATGAATTACAATCTAATGTTTCATGATAGGAACTTCAGGTTTAACATGTCATGTATTTTCTCTAGTCACATCTATATTATTCGTTCATTTCTTATATCCTATAATTAGTGCATGGTTTATTTAATATAGAATTGTCCTGAAACATCTTGAGGGGATTATAAATTTTGTTTTATTCAAGTTACTACATAAATATAAACATTTTATCCTACATAGATTTATGATAACACCATAATTGGACAATTATACCATGTTGAGGTCTTCAGACCTATTGGTTCTATAGACCGAAAAAATGTTAGTTTATTGGATTACATAAGAAAAAATGGTGATTTATAGATTATTTAATTCAATATAACATGGAGGTGATTCATGTAATAGAATCATTTCATATGACCTATTGCATCCATATAATATTTGTAAAGGTGAGGTTGAAGTTAAATTGTTGGCCAATTTCAATTTATAAGGTGTATGAATTTTATAAATAAGAAATGAAAAAAAATCTATCTAGACTAGTATATATGTATATATATATGGTTATGAACAAATATTATATTAAACAATGAAATGAAATGGTTACTACTAAATGGGATTCTAATTACAATGTAAATGGTCTTTTCTATATACCATATAATATAAACTTTATATATCAAAACCTATTTTGTGTGATATAAGGCATAGACATGAAATAATCCTTATCAGTGGGTAGTTGGGGGTTTCTATTATGATGTCTATGGCTTGTTATGATTTCCCATTACCTCCTATATCCAAATTTAGGAGCAGGATGATAGGTGTGATCTTTTCTATAGAAAGGATATGTACCTTTCCTAGTATTTCAACTGTAATTTTTTCAACTGCTGAATTCATTTCTATCTAAGGTGTTTAGAATTTTAGAATCATTCCACCACAACTACTTTGATTCATACACCCTAAAGGAGGTGATTACCATTTAATAGAGGTGGGGTTACCTGATCCACCACTAATACCTCCAACAGTGCCACCTATGTTACTACCTTCTATTCCTAACATGGACACTGACACCCAATTACAAATAGATTTCTATGATATGATGCATTATATACAATGAATTTCTTGATCTACCAACTATGGTAGAGTTGAATAATGAATTCCAGTAGTATCATCATATCACATTTTTGGGGTATGGAAGACCTCATGTTACCGTGTCATGGAATGATTCCATGTTATTGATATTCGATCATTTGGAGACACCTCCAAAGAGGAGGGTCAGGCTCTATGCCTATATGTTTTACAGTTACACCAAGCGATGGTGGGATGTTATTACCTTAGTAGACCAAAAATGGGATAGGATCTATAGGGTATTTGTGGCCATATTTTTAGATTACTTCTATATAAAAACAGTGGGGACTGACTGGTCTAGAGAGTTCATGAACGTTTAGTAGTGAGCTATGTGTCTAATAGAGTATTCTTATAGTTTTACTAAAATATAGGGATTCTCACCGACCCTAGTTATGGATGATATTTCCATGATATTTTAGGATAATCTAATGTACAACATATCATCGAAGGTTAATGTCTTATTATAGACTACCATTTCAGTGATGGTCAACCATGCCCTCATTACTGACCAAAATTTGATAGAAGTCATTTTTGGGATCCTGGTATATTTATCACATACACATACTAGTGGTTCCACTAAAAGAAGGAAGATACATTTTGAGATTTCTCAAGTAGGAATTACGAGTCAATAAACACATACTAAATGATTCCTTATATTTCCCTAGTGAAAGGATTTGGGATAGAAGAAACCCCGGTGTGTGTGTGATCTAGTTGTGTGAAGAGGTTGTGGTAGGATGGGGAATATCCTGTGCTTATGCATTAATTTTACACTACTATATAATGAGAGTGTGTCTAAACATACTCCACTCTATAGAGAAAAACTAGTAGTATCACTCCAAGAATACATTTAGTATACAAAATAGATTTAGTCTGAAAATTTGGTTCATGATTAGGGGATTAGACTCTGGAACTACAACCCCAGCTGAGCATGACAGGTTAGGGAGGTCAGTATGTGATTGAGGGCCATGGTATAGTCCAGTTACATTCAGCACAACCTATGCCAGAGGAGTATATCACCAAGACATATACTATTCCAGGAACTATTATAGTATCCCATATATTAGTTTTTTCTTCATTTAAACTCACTGCATCACAATATTTTATATCTACCACAATTCTGGTGAGTATGTACTTTGAGATTGAGTAAATTTGTGGTTTCATAAAACTCGATACCTAATTTCATGTCCAATGAAAGATTTTTCATCGATTTAGGTATTTTTTACTTGATTTAGGAAGATATATTATCATGTGGAATATTTTTGTCCTCAACATGATAGGGTTTTATTTAATTATCTAGATTTTATTTTTAGTTACCTATTGAGCTGGTATCAATTTTTATCACTGAAGGGTGATGATCAAATCAAAAAATTATGGTAGACATGATCAAAAGGGATAATGGTATGTCTATGAATCTCAAGATGGACCTAATAAATAGTGGACGTGAATAGGAAAAAAATGTCTCTAGTATCATCTTGGATAATATGGGGTTCTAATGTGATGTTTTCCCCCTGTGGTGTATTTCTTACCAGACATTTTCTTAAAATAAATCTCTATGCTTCCTCTAGTGAGAGATGTATAATTCACCATTGAACTAGTTCATAAAGAAGCACCATTGTCTATTCATCCAATCAAGATAGATCCTACAAAACGTTTAGAACCCACGAAGTAGATAAAAAATGATGAGGGTAAGGTTTTTATACACCCCAAAAAATATACATGGGTTTTACTGGTCCTTTTACAAGAAATAAGATTGTATCATTATGATTTGTATGCATTACCTATAGATGAAAAAAATCGTTCTTAAAAATCGATATGCATAACCTCGAATAGACAATCTATTTAATCATATTCTAGGAGTGAGGGAATTATAAAATATTGATCTGAGTTCGGCATATCATTATGTGTGTGTTAAGACATAAGAAATAACTCGTGCATCTCTCAGAAGCAATTACTATCATTATGAGTACTAGTTAGTGTTGTTCTATCACATGAAGGCACCAACTATTTTTATAGATATAATGATATTGGTTTCCCAACTATATCTGGATTCATTTTTAGTAGTCCTTATAGAATACATCTTGGTGTAATCTCACAATCGGCATGACTATTCCCAATATCTTGTCATCATGTTGAATACATGGAGAGATCACTAGATAAATGAAAATCATAACAAAAACAAATTTTGTTTAGAGAAATTTTACTTCTTAGATCACAGAATCTAGAAATTCTATAGTTTTAGTAGACTCGAAGAATGCTAGATTTGTAGTTTGTTATAATCATCCCAATAACATTTTTGATTAAAAATGTTTCTTATGGATATTTTGATATCACATCAGCTTTATCTATAATTTCTCATAAATATTAATTCCTCTTATGGGATTTTCTAAGAGGGTGTGAAATTTTTATGGTCATAGGATTGTGATACAACATTTCTGGAGATGAAATATGGACTGACTTCAACATCAATCCTTATTCATCCAAATCTAGGCATGATATATAAATTTTATTGTTATACATCAGGCATCAGGTTGGGAGAAGTTATGGTATAGGATGAGAAAGTGTATAGTTCTTTTCAATTTAGGCCTCATGGGTTGAATTACCCAATTCACGACATTGAACAAGCTTTCATTATTCACATATTATGTTGTTGGAGACATTATCCACATTGGGAATATTTTGTGGTGCCCATAGACTATAAATTCCACTAGTATAACTATACAATGCATGATATAAATCTAATACCATGAATACGATTCTAATATTTGTAATACTTCAATTTCGAGCCTACCTAAATGCCTGAAAATGGAAATACAATAGCCAATTATATGAGCCCAAGGGATCTTAATCAAATTGTTTATGATTATAGTAGTAAATGGCAGCTTATGGATTTCATTCTAGATATGATTACTGAGGTTCATGGTGATAATAGGTAGAATCTCCTCTCATATTTATCATTGAAATATACCCTTATATAATGGATGATAATAAAGAAAATATCATATTCATAGGGCATAGTCCTAAGGGAGAGAGTTTTATAAAAGGAATCACATTTTGGTTGGATAGTGGATGAGGATGATACCATACACATACATTTTCTTATCTGGGTCCCAAAAGACATATGAGAGGAGTAGATGATAGAATATCAAACCTCGGTTTAGGAAGTATATCCTAGAAGCACAAAAATGTAATGAGTCTTTTTTTTCAGTATTGGTGTGATGATATAAAATTTGATATAACTAGATTTATCACTCGGTTTTCCAACTATCACTAGTGCAAAAACACTTTTTCGCGTCGGTTTTTTTTAATTTTTAACGTCGGTTATAAACCGACGTCTTTATAGGCGACGTTAAAAATACATTTTTCGCGTCGGTTCATAGAAACCGACGCGAAAAATAAATCGCTTATGAGCTTCGGCGTCGGTTTTTTATAAAACCGACGCCGAAGCTACATTTAGACATTATTTTCGGCGTCGGTTCATTAAAAAACCGATGCGGAAAATATAGTCGACTAGGTTTTTGGTGTCGGTTTTATATAAAACCGATGCCGAAATATCTGTTTTCCGCGTCGGTTTTTAGAAAAACCGACGCGGAAAACCGATTTAAACAGGATTTTCCGCGTCGGTTTTTCTAAAAACCGACGCGGAAAACCCTTTCGGCGTCGGTTTTTAAAAAAACCGACGCCGTAAATAATTTTTTTAAAAAAATATTCGGCATCGGTTTTTAAAATAACCGACGCCGTAATTTTTTTTTAAATAAAATACATATATTTTCTCCTCCAAACAAATCGGAACCCTGAAAAAAAATAACGAAGTATACAAAAACAATTAAACAGCTTTAACAGAAGTACTTGAGAAAACTCAAAGTAAAGCAGAATTAAAATACACGTACCTACATGGTGCATTTTCTTAATCTAACCATACTCAGTATCAATCATTGTAGGTTTCCTCCCATAGATAGCACCAATCCTGTCAAAACAGTAATGAAACTAAGGAGATGTGCGTGAAAAAATCAATCCAAGATATTCGTGCAATGAATAAACATTAAATGAAAATGTGTAATTTATTTGAATCATTCATTTTTTCACAAAGTAAATTACCAAAATGAAATGTTACGACTCCTGATAAAAATTCCAGGAACACTCAGCCGATGCAACCTCTTCCTCACCTCCCCCACTGAAGATGTTGGGGGTGTCTTTTCACCATAGGATCCCCACCACCCCCAACCTCAGGTTTTTATATTTGCTCTGTATAGACGTGCATTACCCATTCATTATTGTTATTTGTTTAAGTTATGGAATAACAGAGAAATTAGTTTGAGTGCAAAAAATAGGTTAGAAAATTGAAATCAAATGCAGATTGAAGAGACATAAAGAAACATACCTTAAAAATTGACGCCTTCTATTTGATCTTTGTGCAAACCCACTAAGCGCTATTTCAGGTATTATGTGATATGCTTCTCGGCAATCATTTTTCGATATTTATTTGCATAAAAAATAAAAAGGCCTAGAAGATATTGCTGTGCATTCAGGGGAGACAATTTTTAGTGTTTGTGAATGTTATTTCGCTATACGAATCTCTATGTTCCTGATCCAAGTACCACCCTACAGATCTGTCACTGTACAGACAAATGATTTTAAGAAATAATAATGAAAAGAAATATAATAACTAATTCTGAATTAAAATACACGTACCTGAAATATACGACATGCTTATTGTTGGTTATTGTTGAAGGATTCATTTGATTATTAGTAGATTCAATAAAACAGTTTTTGCAGAGGCACTTGAGAAAACTCAGTAAAGCAGAATTAAAATACACGTACCTGAAATATATGACATGGTCATTGTTTGTTATTGTTGAAGCATTCATTTGATTATTTGTAGGTTCAAACACCTAATATATCGTAAGAGTTAGTTTTTTAAACCCATATATATTATTATTTATAAATATTAGTATACATACCTCAAATCTTAATCAGACTTAACAAATAGTCCGCAAAAGTAGATTGAATATGAATCATATCCGATTGAGAATATGACTGTGAATCATTGAATACCTATAATAATATTGAATGATATGAAATTAATAAATAGAAGAAAGTGGATGAAAATATATAAAAAAGTTAATACAACTAACCTTATGAAAATCAGTAGTTTCCCCAGTTGTGATTATCTCGTACATAAATCGTAGAATATAATAACCACATTCAACGCTTCCATTTTGACGATGACACTGCAGTTATAAAACATTTAACTAATAATGAAACCCAATATATAACAAAAATATAAAAACTAATTACCTGTACTTCCACATATTTGATTTTCGTTGGTTTCTTTTCATTTGTAAAATGTTTCCATGAACTGCATTTTTTAATATAAGAACTAATAAAACTTGTGTAAACAATTAAAATTAAACATAACAAACTTCTATAAATAAAAAAACAACTTACCTGTTTAATAAGTTAGAAAATGGTTTACACACTTTTCCTAATAAAGAGCAAAACCAATATAAGGTGCATTCATTTGGGCAAAATACACCTAACATCCAATGCCCCCTATAATACAAAAAGTTCATAATTAATGACATTATAATGATCATGAGTTCAAAATTATGTTGATATTCTTACTTATCAAGAAATGGCAAAAACCAGCACTGAATCTCTGTTTGTGATAATCTCACAGATATATATTGAACTCTTTCATCATTTTTCACATGTTTGACTTCAAAGGAAATATACTCTGGATCTATAAAGCTATAAATGCTTGTAGTTTCATTTTGTAAAAGAATCCTGTATAGATACCTAATTTAAAAAGAAAATATAGTTAGTCAATGACATAACAATATTTTATTAAAGAAATAGCAATTCAAACGTCAATTTACTTACATGGAAAACAACTGCACCACATTCAGCCCGATCTCTTCAAAATTAACTAAATTCATGATATCTTATTTCAATATTCTCAATTTATAATTTCTTCCACATATATCAGACGTCATCCGAAACGCATAGATAAAATTCAAGGAAGAAGAGCACTGAGATAATCTTTTCAACCCAGAAGAAATATCAGAAGTATCTACAACCGACTGTTTCTGAACATTTTGCTGCATTTGTACAGTTTCTTTTGCTTTCAGATATTCCTATATAAGTTAAATTTCAGAAAACATTATAAGTAATTTGGAATCATTTCTAATTACTAGTTAAAAAAACTCATACCTCATGTGAAATATAACGAAGAAGTGCAGTTGCCCAAAGTAAAAAATGGCCCATGCATTCCCCAACACTGGTGATCTCCGCAGTAGGAAATGGTAGTAGAGCAGTAGGATCTATAATAACAAGTACTGATACTCTAACCTGACCCATCTGCATAGGCTGATGATGTACCGAGTCCCCCAAAAAATACACTTGTCCTAACGCAACAATATGTACATGAGGATCTCCCGCAAACAAGTCACAATATAAGGTTCGATCCGATGGAGGAGGTGGAGGCTCAAAGTTAGCAGGTGGGGCATGGTAGTCAGGGTGAGCAAGCTGAGAAGTCAGAAAAATGAAAAGGGTATTTTAGTGTTTAAAATTTATAACATAGAAAAATTGATTAAAAATTAAATAAAATAATATACCTCAAATGGTTGCGCAGACGGGGCAGGGTAAGCAGATGAGGCAGGGTAGTCCGGGTGAGTTGGCTGAGAATGTTGAAAAATGAAAAAGTTATATCAGTGTTTATAATTTATAAAATAGACAAATTGATGACATTAAATAATATACCTCGGAAGGCTGCCTAGACGGTGTTGGGTGAGCATATGAGGCATGATAGTCTGAGTGAGTAGGCTGAGAATGTTGAAAAATGAAAAATTTATATCAGTGTTTATAATTTATAGAAAAGAAAAATTGTTAACAGTAAATAATATACCTCGGAAGGATGAGCAGACTGTGACTGTCTTTCCAAGTGTTCTAATAAAGCCTTCTGTACTGCTGCTTGAATTTGATCACTCATAGACCGTTTCATATCCTGCAGCTCTTCTTTTAAGGATTCGATTTCCGGGTCTCTTGGTTGCTTACTCTTACCAAAAACCTTCCGAATACTAACACCCGCCTGATATCCTCTAACACGGCCGGGGTGTTCAGTCTTTCCCAAAGCAGTGGCTAGGATATCCATCCTACCCTCGGGGATAAAAGATCCTTGTGTCTCTTTCTCCTGAAGTTCATCCTGAAATGAAAAATAAAAAATTTATATAAGTGTTTATAAATTATAAAAAAGGAAAATTGTTAACAAAAAATTAATATTTACTTACAATTCTATCAGCCACTTGATGAGCTTCGTCTGTAAGATATTGTTCATTTTTTCTTCTTCTTGCTCGTTTCCATTTCTCATGGCGAGTGGGAGGAGATGGAGGACCATACTGGACCTCTTCTGAACCAATACTTGATCGAGCTCTTAATGATTCAAATTTTTCTTCAATAATTTTCTGCTCCAAATACGAGTATCCTCCACGTGATAAAGTATGAGGGTATACGTTTTTCAACTGGATCTCCTGATGAGATCTTCTGGAGGCCTGTTACATAAAAATAAACACATAAGTAATAAGGAAAATATAGCATAAATTTTAAAATATAAAACAATTAAAATACCTGAAATTTCTCTTCCTGACGACTGTCAACAAATCGCTTCCATGTTTCTTCATCTATATATGGATACTTAAGACATGGGCTTTCAAACCTTCTATTTCAAAAAACATAATCTTTCGTCAGTTTGTTTTTAAAATCTCTCCATCGAACCGCCGCTAAAGAGAGATGTCTTTTCCTAATTTCTTTGGTTTCCTCAAAATTGAATGTCATCTGTAATTGAAAAAATTAAATATGTCATTTAAACTATATAATATTAAAAAAAATGAGATAAAATAAATAAATAAAGATATTTTACCGTCACGGCCTCCCAAAGCTGTTGCTTCGCCGTCCTGTCCACTGACTTCCAATCAGGATATAAAATACTAATCCTGCAACGGCTCTGCATCGCTATATAACTGACAAACTGAACTGCATTTGGGCCAACTGCATTATTATTATCATCAAAACGGATGTGTAATTTGTTATCATCACGAGCGAGTGATAGTTTTGGTAAACGTGTAATACCACGTTTACCAACTAGAGAACTTGATTTTTCAGTAGTAACTGGAGAAGTCTCCTCCGCCGAGGACGCATCAGTAGTCCTGCAATTTTTTTAATAAATTAACAGTTTTATTTCATTAAATATGTATATTACTGAATATTTAATAATATGTCAAAATAGATATACCTCGGTAACTGCTCAACTCAATCTGTATTTGACATTGCTACTAGAAAGTGTAATGAAATTTTGGGTACCTGCATATCATTAGAAAACTGAATAATTAGAAACAAGGAAATGAAAAATAAATATGTAAAAATAGAGGCATGCATTTGTAAGTTTCAAAAATAGACACAAAATATAAATATTTACCAGAAAAATTAGGAGACTAATTTAGTGTTTTCCCACGTCCCTTCATCATGATCGGTACGTACTGCATGCACTATGTTTGTCTTATATTCATTGTAATCATCTGAAAATTGCATAATAGATGAATAACGCTCATGTAAATCATTAGCATCATCAGAATCATCATCATCACCCAAATGATATCTTTTCCCTTGCAAAACAACTGACCACTAATCATTCGACGGATCAATGACATAAAATACTTGTTTTTCATGTGTCGCCAAGATAAATGGTTCCTCATTGTGATTAAATCTTTTCAAATCAACCAGTTTAAACCCATATTCAGCATGTTTCACGCCACTATTACTATCAACCCAATTGCATTTAAAAATAGTGACTCGAAATTTAATATAATCAATTTCCCATATGTCTTCAATAACTCCAAAATATGATGTTCATGCAGAAATTGGGTTTTTATCTTTGGCACTCGAAAAATGCACTGCTTCAGCGAATACCATCACACCACTATTCTGAACGGTACTCTTGTCATCCAGGTTTTTTGTGTAAAATGTGTAGCCATTGATATCAAAACCAGACCAAGTGATCACATTAAAAGATGGTCCCCCTGATAACCACTTCAAAGTTTCTGATACAGATATATCTGAGGTGACTTTCTCTTTAAACCATGAAACAAATGTCTTCTTATGCTCAATCATCAACCACTTTTCATTTCTTTTCTGATATCGTAACTTTAATTCAGCAATATGTGAGGATATATATGGTTGAACCTCATCTGTGTTGTTCAAAATGTATAAATGTGCTTGCATCACTTCATCACGTGGAATGAACTTTACCTTTAAGCCTCGAACCCCTCTACCTTCTCTGTCAACTGTCATATGTCGAGATAGAGGGAGACCAATATGCTCCACCTCATTCAAATAATCAGTACAGAACTCAATCACCTCTTCTGATACATATTTTTGAACAATAGAGGCCTCTGGTCGATAAGGATTTTTAACATATCCTTTCAAAATTTTCATATATCTTTCAAAAGGATACATCCATCTTAAATAAACAGGCCACACATTCTTATCTCACGCACCAAATGAAGCAATAGATGAAACATTATATCAAAAAATGTGGGTGGGAAATACATTTCTTGTTGACAAAGAATAATATTTGCTTCATTCTCCAACAAATCTAACAAATTTGGATCAACGACTTTGCTACAAATGGATTTAAAGAAATTACATAACCTGATGATTGTCTTCCTGACAGCTTTCGGTAATATACCACGCACTGCTACTGGTAGAATTTGTTGCATTAACACATGACAATCATGTGATTTCATACCTATTAATTTACAATCCTTCAATGACACAAAATTATTCACATTTGAAGAAAAACCGCTGGGTACTTTAATACCATTAAGACACTGACAAAAATTCATCTTTTCAATCTTGCTTAATGTGTGACAAGCCGGAGGTAAATATGTTCTTTTTCCTTTCACAGCAGGAGCTAACTCCAAATGTATTCGCATTAATATCAAGTCCAATCTAGCATGTAATCCATCTTTTGTCTTTCCTTTTATGTCTAACAAAGTTCCAATCAAACTATCACATATGTTTTTCTCAACATGCATAACATCAATGTTATGTTTTATCTCTAAAAATCTCCAATAAGGTAGTTCGAAAAAAATAGACTGCTTCTTCCAGATATGTTTTTGTAAACCAGAACTTTTTCTCTTTCCAAATGTTGAATCAATATCTTTCACTCTGTCATAATATTCTTCAGCTGACAATGGTTGAGGGGGGAGGTTGTATTCTTGTAAACCGTTAAATGCTTTTCTCAATCTACGATAAGGATGATCAATTCGCAAAAATCTTCTATGTCCCATGTACACTGTCTTTCTTCCATTCTGTAATTGATAATATGAAGTTTGTTCTTCAAAAATTGGACATGCTTTATGTCCCTTAACACTATATCCAGATAATTTTCCATACACAGGAAAGTCGTTTATAGTGAACATTATCATAGCACGCAAAAGAAAATACTCTTTCTTGTATGCATCGAAAACTGTAACACCTTTCTCCCATAGCAGTTTTAAATCCTCAATCAATGGTGTAAGATACACATCAATATCATTTCCCGGTTGTTTTGGTCCAGAAATCATCAAGCTCATCATAACATATTTTTTCTTCATACATAGATGTGGGGACAAGTTGTAAAGTACCAGCAAAACAGGCCATGAACTATGTTGGCTACTGAGGCTCCGATATGGATTCATTCCATCAGTACACAATCCCATTCTGAGATTTCTAACTTCACTTCCAAAATCATGAAATTTTTTATCAAAACTCTTCCACTGTGGTGAATCGGCAGGGTGACGTAAGTTACCATCAGAAATGCGCTCATCTGAATGCCATCTTAACCTTTTTGCATCATTTGAATTTGCAAATAGACGCTTCAAACGAGGAATAATTGGAAGGTACCAAAATGCTTTAGATGGAGTTTTGATTTTGGTACCTAAAAATAAATCAAAATTGAATTATCAGAATTGTTTGAAAAAAATATTGGATGATATCATTGGAAAGTAAAAAAATTTATTTTTCATAACGTTACATGACATCACCTGAAAATGAATCTGAGTTGACTTTCTCATCCATCTTATAGCGCGATGTTCCACATGTAGGACAACTTGATAAATGTTCATTTTCTTTCCTATACAGTACACAATCATTGGGGCAAGCATGTATCTTTTTATACCCCAATCCCATTGGGAATAATATTTTCTTCGCCTCATAATTGGAATCTGGAAGCCCATTGCCTTCTGGAAGAAGCTATTTTAAAAGCTCAAGTAAACTGGAGAAACTTTTATCACTCCACCCATTTTTTGCTTTTAAGTTAACTAATCTCAAAACTGCTGATAACACTGTATATTTACTGCAACCTGGGAATAATGGTTTCTCAGAATCTCCAAACAATCGTTCAACAGTTGGTGTTTTTTCGATGGTTTCAACACCTAAATCATGAATTAATTCTTCAATACGATCCTCTGCCTCATTATGAATATCGTCATCAACATTGGATGTTGAATTTTCAGTTCTTTCACCATGAAAGATCCAACGTGTATAATTAAGGCTAAAACCATAACAAATGAGATGATCTTTGATTTCTCTGAAGTTTAACTTTCTCATATTTACACACTTCACACATGGACAGAAAATCAAATCAATATTTTGATTATGCCGTTTAGCAAATTCCAAAAAATTGTCAACTCCTCTTTCATATTCACTAGTAGTTCTTCGTAGATAAATCCAATTATGATCCATTAATACCTGATATCATAATATAATTGATGAATATATTAAAACATAAAAACATTTAAATATCTATCAGATAAATTGTAAACAAAAACATATTCCATAAAAACTATTGATAATCAGATAAAAGACATCAGATATGAAACACGTTTACAAATACAGTAAACAGTTAATTTTAATATTATATACATGTGTGTTATATTGAAATACAAGGACAAAATGGTTAAATCAAAGGTTTCATTTTTTTAAAATAAAGTTTCATGATATAAATATTATATGAATGACATACATGATAATATGATTTCTCACTATGACTACTATTGATCACACTATATTTATTTTTTTATTCATTTGATGTAACATGAATGAATCATGGAAAAATTAATGTGAAAAATAGTGCAATAACTATCCTTATTTAAGACAATGTGTATTAAGAGACATGATACAATTTTTGGTGACTATGATAACTCAACTCCCTCAATCCACCAGTTTTATAATAGGGAACTATGAACATATAAATTCATTATGGAGGGATAAAAATTCCATTGCATATTGTAGGTGACAACTTACACCCCCATCCATGGGTCTATTGCAGCAAAACATGTCAAGGAATGGATCAACATGAAGAGAAATATATTATCCATCCATGAAAGATTAGATCATGAGAATGTTTTATTTGCAGCCTATGACTTAGAGGGGGAAGTAAATCATTTCATGACTATTATTTAGAGGGAGAGAAAGATGAATAAATATAATCAATGGAATGAGATTAGTTTAAGAGGACATTTATTAAAAATGCATGAATCTAACCCAACATATGAAAGTGGAAAGGTATTTTTGAACATTAATAGAGGGATAATGATTATATTATTATCTACGAAGAAGTAATTACAATACATTATGATTCTAGTCGTATTATGGACATTGCAAGAAAAATTATTTATTATATAATGGCATGAAAATAATTATTCAATTTTTTTTAACATAATAGATAGTGGTAATTATTCATGTCTTAGTTAAATGATGAGAACCAAAAATAATTGAGGAATTTGGCATGGTAAATCTCAAGAAGGAATGAAATAACAACAAACTACATGCAAAAATGTGAGTGAATTCATTTAACACAATAAAATTATTTTTTTGAAGAAGTATTTATTAAAATGGAAATGGAATTAAAAATATAGTACTTCATAATGTAATGAAAGATCATTTTAAACAGGAATAATGATAATACAAACAAAAAATTTGAAGTTCAACCCGAATGGAGATGTTAAATCCAAACTGTGACCGGTATAATTACTTCCAAAAACAAACAATATCAAATCTACACCAACAATGATAATACAAACAAAAAATAATGATAAATTACAACTAAAATCTAACCAATAATCTAAATCACGCAAAATAGGGTTATTGATAAAGAAATAAACAATGGGATATGAAACAAGAGAATGGGATATGAAACAAGAGATAAATAGGAAGAACACATACCCAAAATCGTGCAGACGACAAAAAACCTTCAACAATGGCCGTCCAAGATCGCAAATCAAGTTCGAAGGTCGTCGGGAGTCCGAAGCGCCACAGCGGAACTCGATTTCGACGGACGAACAAAATGAGGGTTTCTGACCGTGAATATTTTTAAAAGACTTTTCGCGTCGGTTTTAAGAAAAACCGACGCCAAAATGTTGTTTTAAAATTTTCGGCATCGGTTTTCATGAAAACCGACGCCGAAACATTTTAAAAATTTATTTTCCGCGTCAGTTTTCAGGAAAACCGACGCGAAATTTTTTTTTTATGAGTTTCGGCGTCGGTTTTCATGAAAACCGACACCGAAACATTTTAAAAATTTATTTTCCGCGTCGGTTCTCAGGAAAACCGACACGGAAAATATGTATACTAATATTTTCTGCGTCGGTTTTCTCAAAAACCGACGCTAAAAATCAACGCATAATATTATTCGCGTCGGTTCTTAGGAAAACCGACGCGGATAATATGTATACTAATATTTTCCGCGTCGGTTTTCTTAAAAACCGACGCGAAAAAGCAACGCATAATTATTTTTGGCGTCGGTTTTTTGTAAAACCGACGCCAAAAATTCCCCGCACATACTATTCGCGTCAGTTTTTAAAAAACCGACGTTATTACGACGACGTTAAAGCCCGTATTTCCACTAGTGTATCAATAGGTGAAGGAGGAATGTAGATGATAGGAGGGACCCTTACAACCATTTTCTATACCAAATTCAAAATTATACAATTTTTAAATGGATATTGTCACATGTTTTCATATATTTTTTCATCATAATGTAATAAATTTGGTAGTAATTGAATTTTTGTAAACATCACACTCTTCTTACCTATTCTAGATAACGAATTTGTATAAAAATTAGAGACGTTGTATGCCTGATAGGTCATATGAACTCCTAGAGATCTACTTTCTATCATATATTATATGGAGGCTCGGTTTATGTGTCAATTATGTAAATGGTTATAGAATCCCCTGGGTATATTTGTTCTCCTGATCATGACCTATCACCCTTTAACCAATGGACATATAGATCACATGATTCAATTGTTAAACGACTAGATCTTTTCATTTTCCCTAGACATTGGGTGTTCTTGGGATAAACACATACCCCTAGTTGAGTTTTCTTACAATAAATACTTTTATGATACCATTACGATGGATCCCTAGGAATCCATTTATGGTAGTCTATGTTGATCACCACTATGTTGGTTAGAAGCGAGGGATGCATCTTTTCCTCAACCATGTATTGTTCAAGAGACATTAGTAAATGTCCTGATAATTAAAAAGCGTGTGTTTATAGCTCAGCCTAGAAATATTTCATGAGTCAATCATCATCGATTGCCTCTAGAGATAATGGTTGTCAAACAGGTTATATTGTGAGTTTCTTTTAGGTTGGGACATTGAATGATTTCATATGATGGATAGTTTTTCACCTCAATTCGATATATTCATGAGGTTTTGATGTGAATTAGGTTGGGGGATTAATACATAGAACTTCGTCAGATATATTAGTCAGTACACCAAATTATTCATGATTCTAATATAATCCAATATTATCCATACCCACCTCATGATCAATAAACTAATTAGGTTTATTTAGCTATAGAATATTATTATGACGATTATATAGTGCATATTGTGAATTGGAGTTTGAAGACTCTATATGGATATCCAATTCCTTTAGAATAGTTTTTAGGGAATAACATATGAGTATGGGGTTATAAATAAATGTGTAGAGTTGATGTTTGAGCATAATGGTTAGATCTTTTCTTTGATGATCCCTCTTTACCCTTAGAATGTTAACTTATGGATGAGATACATTTAAGAGGGTATGTTGTAACTAATTGGAATTCAATGAAGTATTGGATTTTTTTATTTATTTTTTAATTTTTTACCTTGTGAGCGTACCTTATGGCCTCAGGATGTTTTTTGGAGTGTTTGGGGCTTTTTCAAAGCTTGGAGATTCAAAAATTGGAGTGAAATATTGAGATTCATGATTAGTTCATGCTTAGTGATAACCATGCGACTAAATTGTGAATGGAACCTATACACAAATGATTTCACATGGATTTTCCAGAAACATGTGATCCAAGACACATTCCTATGAAAATCCTCTATAGGTTTTGATGGAGTCATTTTCCCACCTTGCATATTGTAGTCTTTTCAAGTGCCTATCTCGAGCGAGTTGGTTTCATGGATAGTGTATGGTGCATTGTTTGTCCAATAGTGTATCCAAGTCATGTGAATTCTAATTTAAGGGAATATTTTATAATTTCACTGCTAAATTTTTTTAACCCTTTTCCCATCTTTTTCTTCTCCTCCAGCAGATAAGAGTTTCAATTTTCATCTCTCATAGAGGTCTTCCTCCCCTTTGATAGGTTTGTTGATAATTACATCATATGATATCTATTTTTATTATACCTAACCACATTTAATTCAAAATAATAATATAAATAATGATTTTAATTCCTATAATATTTTTTCATCCCATATCTTGAAGTATTTTGGTGACTGCTCATATGACATTTTTTTTATGTATTGGACCATTCTTCTGCATCCTCCCATTATAGCTCAATCCAAGGATGAAAATAGTTGCGGAGGGTTATATAAACATATTTTAGGTGGGATAACAATTTCACATAAAATTTTATATGTTTTTATAGTACTTTTAAATGTTTTACACACTATAAAGTTTCACGTGTTTCCTAAAAAGGAGTTTGACCTCTTTAATTAATTTTACAATTTCATAATACTCTCCTTGGCCCATATTAAATTATTATATATTTCTTACCAATTAGAAACCACCCCTTAGGGTGTTTTGGATGAATTAAAATCCTTGAGATAAATTTATAAATGACCAAAACATCATGAATGTTTTTTGATGATCTCTTAAATAGAAATTTACATTCTTTATAAATTAATTGGAAAATGTAAATGAATGTAAGTGGGTGGTAAGGTCTTGTCACATGATGAATAATAATAAATTTTAATTATAAGAATTTTTCCACCTATGGATTGTTGGGGTGCATGTTTATAAATGATTTACATGTAATCCCTTTGGGTTTTTTTATTAAACCATAGATAATTCTTATTCAATAATAGTTATGTTTTATATTGAGCATGGATATTCATGATCAATTGGTTGGGAGTGGGGAATTACATGTCACACCATTTAATTTATTAGGGTGATGCAAATGAGGATACATGTTACTTGCATTGGGGTCTTGTTCATAATGACTAGACCCACTATCAAGATTAATGATCATGAGGTGTCACATTCAAATTATATTCAAGGACTATACCTTCATGCTCACTCGGTTGGGTGTTTGGCATTACATGTCACACAATTTAATTTATTTGGGTGATGGAAATGAGGTTCCACATTCCATGCATCAGGGTGTTGTTCATAATGACTGAAACCACTATCTAGATTAATGATCCTGATGTGTCACATTCAAATGAGATTCAAGGATTATACCCTTTCTATAGCCATTGGCTCGTTAGACTAGTCATGGAATCCAAAGTTATTACCTAGTTATTGCATGCACCTAGTATTCATTTGAATTCCAATAAATGTTCATACATATAGAGGGTATAAACATGTATAAATATTACATATAATAGGTTAGTATATTAGATTCATTCCTATCTAATATAAAATAGGAATAGTTCCCCATGTTACATACACAAACTTGATCTTACACGTAATTAATTTTCCAATAATGATTATTATTCCTTATACCTACAGACTTCAATGCTATATACACTAACTAGATAATTCTAAACACAATTGGTGATAACCAACGGATATAATCTCACACCCTACTCAGGACACCATGGGTACCCAACTAGACTTCATGACTATTGGTGTGGACAAGAGAATGTGACATGTTATGGATGCTTAATCAGTTTTAATTATAGTATGGTGTATGGGAGCAGATGACCGAACATATTCTTGTGATGCTAATGGATATTTCTTTTTCACTTTCAGTATTATTTTATAGCATGTTGAATATTTTATTTTACATGTATCCCTTCTGTACTCTTTTGGTACGTTAGATTTTCCTAACATCATTTTTATTTGAATCATCTTACGTCTTGAGTATGGTTACTAAATGTTTGCTTAATTTTATAAATAATTATGGTATTTTTTTAGTCATTTCTATTAGTTATCTATTATTTAATGCCTTTACAAATTTTATTTGTACATTTTTAACATCGTTCCACTGTAATATGCAGTTATACTCTCCCCCATATACCACCTCAAGCCCTTTATTACAGTTGATATCCTCGGGCGTATATGGAGGTTCTCTTGAGGTCATGTGACCCACCATCACAGGGAACCATTTATATGGTGGCTGTGTCAAAATGTTATAAAATAATACTATAGGTGATTTTTTATTTCATTATATATATTAATGACCTCATCTAATTCACCAATTTAATGTTCAAAAAACACAAGTATAAAGAAATTTGTTTCATTATGATCTATAAAACACTTATTGAATATGTTTTACTGTTTTCATTAAAAATATATGATCATATAGTTTCTTAATGTATAATAGAAATTATTCTGAAAATAATATTTCAAAAAATTTAATGATATATCGGTATAGTGTAACCTATCCTCACTAATAGAATACTATTAGTAAGAGGAAATATATTAGACTTTTTGATAAGGGAAGAATAGTTCTACCAAAGTATAAAATATATAATAAATTTTAGATAGAGGTGTTTCATACTATTTTTCAAATAAAAAATAGGTTCCAATTGAGAGTTAATACACATTTGACACCTTATTAGATATATTTTTCACAAAAAAACAATAGTGAAATTTTTCAAATTGTTTTGAAATACATAATATATATAGATCAAGAACACAAGTCATTTAAATATTTATGAGAAATATAATAAAAGATTTTTGATTACATACATATAAAATAATGCATTTTATAAATATAGGAATAACAAAATTAATAAAATTTTAAACTATTTTGATGTTAATATGATTGAGAATCAGAATAGATTTGGTGTGTTAGATGAAGAAATTTTTTAAATTTTGAAAGGAAACCACATAAATCATTCATAAAAGGAGAATGATATATAAGCTAGAAACCAGAACTATTCTATTAATTTTATTTCAGGAAATTCAAATGATGAACATGTAGTTAATAAAAAGGAAAAATGATATTTGATTATATAAAATCTTATTGAATCAGAAAACATCATTAGAAATCACGTTACATTTAAAAAAAGAACTGATTGAGGCTTGAAAAACAAATAGATCTCATTTTATGAGTTGTGATATATTATTTAGATGAATCATTGGAGCATGGAAAATGGATGAAATAGATGTATGAAGAACATGATAAGATTTAGAATAGCTCTACTTTGGATCTTGTTCTAGGAAAATAATTAGGATGAAGTGGATTAATAGATACAAACTGAATGAACAAAACATTGTTATAATAAATAAGTATAGAATGATTTAAAAAGAAAAATTACTGATGAAAGGTGTTTATATTAAGGAAAGTTTCACTTATATCAAGGAAAAAATATTACAATATTTTTTCCAATTGATGATAATGTAAATTATAATGTATATCTATTTCATGTGAAGTCAAAATTCTTGATTGGAGAGCATTAAGAATATGTGTGTATTGGAAAATTATAATATTAATTATTGAAAAATATAGAAACATGTTTTATAGACACATAAATTATTTTTATGAATTAACAAATTATCTTGGATCCGGGTATGCAAATTTAGATGGTCACCTAAGATAGATTCTATTTTCAAAGGGAATGGATGATAAAACCCTATATATGAGTGAATGATCCTATAGGTACCCTGATTTTTCTTTTCTATGTACATAAAATTATATTTATCTATGAAAAAGAGCATCTCTTTAAATAATATTTTGATGAATTGAAAAATAACCTCAAGATTTCTATGTTGGGATATATGGACAATTTATGGGATTTCAGATAACTCTACAAGTAGGTTACATTTTTCAATCTCAAAAAAATTATTCCAAAGTTATTTTTGTGAAATTTTAACCTTAATGATTCTAAATAAATCAATACTCTCAATGAAGTTGAATAAAATTTGAGTAATGTTGAATCTATAAATTCTGTAAATCATAGATACTTTACAATATTCAGTAGGAGTCTACTTTATCTCAAAGATTCTAGGATATATTTATCATTTTAATAACTATTTATGTTTAATTTTGATGTGATCCAAAGTTTTCTTACTTCTAGCTAAAATAATAATAAAATATTTCAATGTGACCATAAATTATTTCCTTATATACAAAAACATATTAAATATGAACTTTCATAGATATATATGTATATTGGTTAAGAAATTATACTAATAGGAAGTCCACATCTAGAGAAGTAGTATTTCTTTGTGAGATCTAGGTATGTTCCCTTAGGAAAAGAATACATAATTAATAATTATAACTAATGAGAAGTATATTTCATCTATACATGACTGTATAAAGAGTAAAATGATGCTAGTGTAGTTATAATATCTTAATGTTGAAGTTTAGAGTCCACAAAACAATTATTGTTATAATCATAGTGTTATATATATATATATCTTTAAATACATCAAAAAATTCAGATCAAATCATATTTATATAATATTTAATATTATTTGACAAGAAGAGGAATTTGAAATTTGAATCATGAATGCATTCGAATAAAAGATTTGATTACAGATAATTTTATAAAGGAAATACAAAGAGTTAGATGATTAAGGAATTATGTGTAAAACTACATGTTCATCTTTTAAATATCACTAAATTATTTTTCCAATATACCCCCTATAAGACTTCAAATTATATTTTTTAATGGGGGAGAAATAAAATAACACTTACATAAACATTGAGATACTCTTCTTTTCAAAGGGGTAATTTCTCTATGAAAGGGGGAGTTTATTCTTTCATAAACTATTTTTATCTAATGTTATAGTTAATGAATAATTTGGGAGAGTAATGGAATTATTAATTGATGGGGATAACATCTATGCTACTTTTAAAAAATATCTTTTCATTAAGGGATTATATTATATAAAAAACATAACCTTTTTTTTCATGGTGTCAAAAGTATTTCCGTATGATGAGGGATGTGATTTGAATATTTTTATGGATATTTTTTATTTTGTGAAAAGAGATCGAATGAGATGATGGTTTGACAGGATATTGGAATATGTTTTTTTGATTTAAAAAATAAATCCAAATGGGGTGATTTATCATCCTAATGGAATTATTGAGGGATTCTTCTTTTCATCATCCATGAATGGGAATATTGAGTGACTATATTATATTAATGATTATTATTGTGAATGTTTTTGAGATTAATTAACTGGTCCTTCTTTGAATAGATATTATACAATGATTATTCATTACATTTTACAACATAATTTTTTTAGATTATATGTTTTAGAGTCCCTAAGGCCCAATTGGATTCATAAGAGTACCCTTTAATTTAGAAGTATGATATTGAGACCATAAAATTAAACTAGTGGAGTTGATATTTTAAATATGAAATATACATGTCATTGGAGGGGACATGGTTACTCAATAAGATAAATGGATGAATTTGGACAGAAAACATTAAATTCAGAAGATTAATCAAATTCTTTTTCATGTCATCTCAGTGAACAAAATGGTATCCGAGGATTCAAAAGAGTATTCCATAACATGGGAAGCATAATATATTACTACGTAAAGGTAATTTGAGACATTATAAAAATAATCCATGAATTAATAAGTATATTTATGTGAGACTTGAGGAAACATATGAATATGTAAAGGATTTAAATAGTTATTTTACTCATTCAAAACATTATTAAAATTGAATTTTTATTAAAAAAATTGTATAAACTCATTGGGACATCAGAAGGTAAAATAGGATAATGACGAATTGTAATAATGATGTGAATATTTCTTGAATTTTTATGAATAGATAAATTACTAAAATATGATTTTCATAGAATTAAATACTATGTTTTAATTTGAAAAAATTATTCTGGAGTTGATCGTCATTATTTAAAACATCATAATTATGATTCCAATTCAAAATATTTTTCAAAAATTAAAATTGGTGACCATTGTGATTTTTTAAAACATTTCAAATGTTAAATTGAAAACATATTGGGTGACCAAGGTAATATTATTTTAAAAATATCAATTTATATGATTTTATCTTGATCTTATATTATTAAATCAGATGAAAATGAATTTAATTTTTGATTGATTTTTTTATGAAGTGTTATTTTGTGTTTTTTGTTCCAGGAAAAGAATCATTACACCGTGACAAGGTTAAAGAAGTGTTAAACTGAAGTCGATACTATGAAATGAAGAGGATATGACATCTGGGTATTTCAAGAATTTTTAAGTGAAATTATTTATTATTATACTCTATAATTATTATATATGATGTATATTATCATGTAAATTTTATTTATAGCGTAATAGTTGAATAATAGAAGGGAATGATATATTTTGAATTATAATATAATTGGTAATTAAATTTTGAGAATAATATTTGGTGATCATGGGTACATGACCAGATGAAAAGTTAATTTAGGAAATACAAAAATGATCTTATTATACCATTTGGTTGTAAAAATCCATTGGAATTATCACCTATATTTATTTTTAAAATTAAATCAATTTCAGATTATTGATAATTCGTGAATAAGAGTAGTTGTCTAAATGAAAGGCATTTTTTCCCTAAGAATGAAAATATAGCAAAATATTGTGCTCAAATCGTGATTCAATAGATAGTTAAAAAAACAAGAATGATTCCAAGCATTGGGTGATTTTGACAAAGAAAATATGTTCATCGAACTAATTAAATATAAATGGATAAAGAAGAAACATAATTAATTTTGATCAATAAATATTTTTTTAATTCAAATATATTAAAGGTATGAACATATTATGAGAATATCATCCTAGAGTCTTGAAGATGGAGATCTATATCAACAGTTATCAAAGCAATAAATATCTATTTATTGATCCCTGTCTAATATATTTCATCTTATTTGAAACTTTCAGGAGAAACTATTATCTATGCGATGTTCTGTATGTGTTGGTATGAAATTAGATATAGAATGATACCAATCCAACTAAAATATATTTTATCAAAATATTATAATATAAATTTTATGTATCATATCATACTGATCATATAAAGGATGAAGTCACCCACCTTGGGGGAGAACAATATAAAAATATCTATTCCTTTCCATAAAATTTATTTTATTCTATTTGAATAAGGATAAGATATGTGTTTGATTGGATCATGTCTTAACCAACATTAGAATTAATTTAAAGTAGAAGAATTTATAAATAATTAGGAACCATATATGTATCCCCCTTCCTATTAGTATATCTAATACTTGGGCATATCACCTTAAAGAGTATAACATTACACTATTATGTATACCTAATTACATTATTTTATACTATAGGAATCATTATAAAGGATGAGTTAAAAACATTTCTCTCATTGAACTAAACTATATATTGTACATTATTTCTTCTCCAAAAATATATATATATCACTATTATAATGAAAAATTCTCACATGGTGTTATATAGATTCAGAAAATGACCATAAACATCTATAGATTTTGATTCCCCGAATAGGGATATGTAGGAAGCCTTTTGAAGGATTCGCCCCATCACTATGGAATCTCTATCCTCTTTAAAAAATATTTTGGAATTCATGGATATCGATAAACCTTATTTTAAACCTTATATATTTGTGGATAATAATAAAATCATTTGTACCCATAATGCTACCTAGAAAACCCTAACATCTAAAATAGGATGTCTATATTCCAAGATGAAAATGCACCCAAGAGTGAACTTTAGCCGTGACGGATGTCCCAAAAGTCAAGCACAAACCTTCCTTCTTCCTGGATAATAATATTATACACTATTACCTTAATCCATCTGGGATGATGCCAAAATCCAAAATTAACCGTATATGTTCTTAGAAGACAATAAAGACCATTTTAACCTTAAACCATCATATATAATACTCTATTATGGTAAAAACTATTCCTCATAAAAGATGATAAAAAAATTGTGAATACCATTATGTCCTCCAAGATGGACATAAAATCAATCAGGACCCTTACGTTCTTATAGATTTCATTCAACTTAATCATACCCTTAAGTCTCCTTGGACTAATTTAAATTCTATTATATCCCCATTAATAATTCATAGATGTACCTAATATGAATCATAAACCATGTACCTAACTGTAGGGAACAAAAATCTAGAATAATACTTTTAGGACATCCCGTATTACCTCAACATACCTTTTTTATTCTCATCAAGATTTAAATTTCAATGTAACTCTCATGCCTTCCTAAACAATACTAAACTCCAAATTTTCGTCATGTACTATATAAAAATTATCATAACCACCATCACTTACGAAATAATAATGATATACACTACGCATAAATTGTAGACTGATTTGATTTTGTGTAGTTCCTCCTAAAATATATCATTATAAGTCAATCCCTTTATCCAAGTTACATGGTATTACTACCAAGAAATATTTCATGATCATGTCATAAATATATAATAGAGACTTGGATGAGATAATAAGCTCATTCACATGATGATTCAATATCATATCCTCTCGATTATTTCATGTACACCCCAATACACTATGGCAACTCCCACTTTGGGGAATTTACCTTTGAGGTACGATATATATCCATTTGGAATATTTTTATAATAAAACCATTTGTATTTAGGCTTCTTTTACCATGAGCTATTTCTTTAGTAGTTTTTATCTCATTTTGATTAAAATATATAGGTCACATGCTTTCGATCATTATAGTAGATTTATTAATTATAACCAAGAAAGCTCAGTCATAGGAAGACCTATGACCATTTATTAAAATAAAGGAAAAGTACAACAAAAGAGTACAATACACCTAGAAGACAACAAAATATTAGAAAACATCAAACCCGTCATCATACTGATGATAAGCTACTTTATCCACATAAGCCGATTCCTACTCTGGGCTTTCATAGTGCTTCAGAATCTTGGCATATTTCTTTCTTAAATTCAACTTTTCATGATAAATAAAATCCTTAGAGGATTGCATTTTCCTTCTCAAACCGGAGGCAGCCCTGGATCAATTCTCCTTCTTGGAGGATGATCTGGTAGACATTTGATTCGGAAGGTATGAATAATCTTTCGTCAACCTTCTCTTTGATGGAGTAGTCATACTGCCATCACTTGTAGACACCTTATTGGCTCCGCCTCTCACAATATCACTGTAGGACTGTTTGGAGACATCATTAACGATTTCTTTGTCACTCTTCTCCCCCTAGGGAAATTCCACTGTATGAGGGCTCGATCATGTCACCATTATTTTCCTTACCACTATCAGAAACATCCCTCTATTTTCCAGGAACCTGCATTGCTTGATACTGCACTAACAGGTCCTGCAATTGACCATTTGTGTCAACCATGGCAAGGCAATGTGGGTGCTCCACCATTTCTTGATCTGCATATACCCCATCTTTAATTATTTTTCCCACTGCAACATTCTCTGGAGACTTAGTCTTCATGTTGGCATCTATAATTGGAAGCGACTCCTCCACATCCTCATACCCTATCACATGAAACTGATTCCATGTGGGCACTGTGATTACCATACCACCATCACCAGTAGCCTTCCCACTGCACCCATCAACAACCACGTCTGAATCACCCACAATCATACTGACATCACATGAAGCAGACTCCAAATCCATCACTGCAGCATATCACCTAATATCCTCAGAAGCATCCAAAGCAGACCCCAGTCCTCCCTTATTCACATTTCCATTTCTACTCCCCTTCCTTTGAGTATCCATAACATCATAGTCCTCTATGATTCCCACAAGTGTAAGTTCTTGCTGAGCAGTGGTCTGAGAAGTGACCTCAGGCTCTTTCTCATTACCCCCTTCATTCATAAGTACACCTGAGGGATATGCCACACCACCACAACCAGCACCCATGGAGACCTTTTCCTCTACACCATTCCCCCAGTTCAAGTCCTGTCTCAACTGAGCCAGCACCTCAGACACCAGTGGATTTGTAGAAGTTGCTACATGTTTTTTCAAAGCTAGTCCAACCCAAGATCACCAACCATGTTCCTTGATATCGATCACAGCAGGACTCCTATCACTTCCTATTCTATTCCCAGGACCTGGTGACCTCGTGCTCATGTTTCTAGAATTACATTTCGATCTGATTTGCCCCAATTTTTTTTTCTGAATCCAAGATTCATAAACGATAGCCTGCCTCCATCTGAATTCTTCACCCACTGAAATCCAAATCTATTCCACCAGAGGCTGCGAAAGATTTGATTGTTTCATTAGTAATTTTTTGTTATGAATTAAAAATGTGAACATGTTAGGTCCACAAGGCTGAATACCCTGAGAGGGGGGGTGAATCAGGGTATGAATAATTTTAAAATTAACGCCAGTTCTGATCTTGTGTCACTATTAAGAAAAAAACTCTTCTCTCTCTTTCCTGTTTCACAATGTAAATAGAAAGAAAATCATGCACAGGACACAACGATTTTTACTTGGTTCACCCTCATTGGGCTACGTCCAAGGAGCATACGCCGACAAGTATCCGGTCGTACCAAATTCCACTAAACTTCACTAGATGTGGATACAAGGTTCGGGTATAGTTACTCTGTCCCAGGATCACTGCCTTTACATGATTTAGGTTCAGCTCACTGCTTTCCCAAGGGTCACTCCATGTTTCTCTCTCTCTGGCTCACTGCCAGTGGAGAGGATCACCTTCTTCCTCTTCCTTCACTCACTGCTCTGGAAAGGGTCCACTCACAGTTTATAGACCCATAGTTCTCTTAATTTTCATAAAGGATTGAATCTTTCTCTGTATGTAGATGCTTTGTTGAAGTACAACATTCACCCGTAGATGAATATCTCTTTGCACTGAAGGTATCGGGCAAACTTTCAACTTCCACACAGCCCGAAAATCACTGTTGGAAATAAACCTTACTTGGCGCACAAGTCAATATCGGTGCACAAGTATCAGCGCGCAAGTCACAACTGGCACACAAGCCTTCCTCAACAACCTGCATGACGCAAGCTTCTGAAACTCCAAAACTGTGTGACTCACTTACTTCATCGCCTAAACCACCTACGGCGCACAACTAACACTTGACGCACAACTTCCAAAACTGGCGCGCAAGTCCCACTTGCGCAACACACCACCACTTGCGCGACCACCACACCTGCGTGACGGGAGCTCTGAATCTTCAAAGTGTTGAACTCTTGTGAAGAATGGGGAGGGGTGGTCTAGTATTTATAGGCAATTTGACCACCCTGCGTGACAGCACCCAAGTCAACCCTCGACGCGCAAGTCTCGGCGCGCAAGTCTCTTCCCCTGCAAGTCACTTGCACGAACCATTTCCAAACTTGCGTGAACCTCTTTCCATTTCCATATTTTGATCTTATGATCTTGAAAAAACATAGGCATGTAAGTTCTCAAGCTTCCAAAGCATCGGCACACAAGTCTCTTCACGGCGCGCAAGTCATCTCCGCGACACCACCAATACTTGCACGACACTTATCCCTTTTCCATATTTTGATGATATAATGATGAAAAACATATGGCGCACATGTTTCCAAGACTTCATGTACATGGCGCGCAAGTCCGTTTTCCAAAAAACCACTTCTCTTCATTTGTCGATTTTTAGGCCCAAAAATTTGGAATACACTGGAAAACGGATCCACCTTGTATCTTTTCTTTTTATGCCGCCTCCCGATCATTCATTACATTATCAACGTTCTTGAATCAAACATATATCGTTGACCACAAATCTTGAACTCGACATTCCACCATGAAATCCCCTTTGTCAACAAATTTATATGTCATGGTTTTCTTTGTCAACAATCACAACACAGTTGTCCACCTTTTCAACAAACACAATCACCTAAAAAATTCTTCAATTATGTCTTGAGGGATTGTTTCCCAACAAAACTCAATCTATTGGGATTCTTTTATCATATACTATATATTATTAATACCCTATAAATATTCCATTTTAATGAAGGATATTAATCTCAATTTCTCTGTTATGATTTGAAATATTGATTCCCAATATTTGTATCCTTTTCTCTTACTATTCGGTTAATGGTATAACTTTTTCATGGACAAGTAAAAAATAATATTTAATACTCTGGGAATATAATATAATAGAGATCCCATGTTGTCTCTCAGTAGGGATTCCCATACTTAATTTTTTTATAATGTGACATGTTTTATATTTTTTGTATTTGTGTGAAAAAAGGACGAACTATTTATTTTTGGTCTATTTTTAATTAAACACAAATAAAAATTGGAGGAAAAATATTGAAAAATCGATGTGAGAAAATAGTAATTAAATCATTAAAACAATTTTTAAAAAAGTTTATCATATTCCAACAAATTATAAGATTTTAAAATATCTTTTATTAGTAAATGAAATATGTAAATAAAAATTATTTCCACTTGTAATACTAAAAAATATGAACGTTATTGAATCAAACATGGATCGCTGACCACAACTCTTGAACTCGACATTCCACCATGAAATCCCCTTTTTCAACAAATTTTTATGGCATGGTTTTCTTTGTCAACAATCATAGCATTGTTTTCCACTTTGTCAAAAAACACAATCACCTAAAAAATACTTCAATGATGTCTTGAGGGATTTTTTCCTAACAATATCCCCCTTTGGGTTTGTTGACAACTCTTCCATAAAAGGATACATCGTTGATTCATCAGCCACCATTCGCCTTTTGCGATTCTGATAGCGATCAAGGACATAATCAACACATACTCTAAGCCCACATGAGCAATGCTTGGCATGAGAAACAAGAGTAAATAAAAAGTACTTCAATGAATCACTTCATCTCTGACATCCACTATTGACACCAAACTGATAACAATTTTTATCAAACTGATACCAATTGTTGGAAATCTTCTTACCACATTCCAACATCTCACTTTTCCTTTTATAACAATCATCAGTTTTCGTGATATCTATTCTTTGATCGATCACTTCCAACATCGTCAAATTGTATATGCTCTCCCTTTCTGCTCATAGCTTCAACACCTCTATAGCCCTATTTCCTGCGCTATCCAAGCTAAGATCTGGCTAAACACGTTCAACTAGACTCAACTCCCCCTATCTGGATACTCCACCTATCAGCTTCTACCCTTATCATTCAATATTTCTTAAAAAGCCACACTGTCTACCCCTTAAACAATCACTATTTTCTCACCCTTTTTCAACGAACCCAAAGGTTACTCCTTTGATGTCTGTAACAGAGTAGAGAACACATATCAGAACATTAGAGAAAACACATCATACCTTGGGGAGAGGGGGGTTTCACATCCACACACTTTTAAGTGTGGGGAATCAACTAAACTCTCAGAGACAGTAGATGCCTTTCGAATGCTTCCCTGGGTAAGGCCTTTGCCAAAATATCTGCAACCTATAACTCTGTAGGCACATACTCCAACTTCAAAATCCCTTTCTCCACATTATCATTGATAAAATGATATTTTATCTCAATGTGATTTTCCCTCGAGTGATGAACTGGATTTTTTCTAAGATTGATAGCACTTGAGTTATCACACTAGATTCCGATCAGAGAATTCACCTCAAATCCCACATCGTCAAGCTGCTGCATTATCCATAATAACAGTGTGCATTCTTGAGTGGTCGCAATATACTCAGCTTCTGCGGTTCTTAATGAAATGCAATCCAGCTTCTTACTTAACCAAGCAATACATAGTCTGCCAAGATAGAATGCACCTCCAGATGTTGATTTCCTGTCATCCACTAAACCGGCCCAGTTTGCATTAGTATATCCCAATAACATTGTCTGAAATTTGTCATTATATGTCAATACAAAGTCCACCGTGCCCTTGATATACCAAAGTATTATTTTCACTGCGAGCATGTGACTTTCCATGGGATTACTCTGATATCTCGCTTCTTGCGATGTGGTGAAAACAATATCAGGCCTTGTCGCAGTCAAGTTCAACAAACTTCCAATGATTTTCCTGTATTCTATGATATTAATTGCCTTGCCATCCTAATCTATTGATAATTCAATCCAGGTAGCAACCGATTCTTTCATATCCATGTAATTTTCCATTCCAAACTTTCTAAACACCTCCTTGGCATATTTGGATTGAGAGATAAATGTTCCATTACTTCCTTGTGTCACCTATAGACCAAGGAAAAACGTTAGCCCTCCAATCATTGACATTTCAAACTCATTTTTCATGAATTCGGAAAACTGTCTGCACTGAGCTTCATCTGATCCACCAAATATTATGTCATCAACATAGACCAGCACCATCATCCTTTGATTACTATTGTTGTTGAAATAGAAATGGTAATCAACTCCACCATGCTGGAAACCAAGATTCTTCAAGTACTGATCAATCCTTGAGTACTATGCTCTTGGTTCTTGTTTCATCCCATACAATTCCTTCATTAGCCTGCAAACTTTATTCTCATCCTCATGAATGGGAAAACCATCTGGATGCTCAATGTACACCTCTTCTTCCAGAACCCCATTCAAGAATGTGAATTTGATATCCATGTGGAACACTTTGAACTTTCTTTGAACTCCTATGGAAAAAAATAATCTGATTGTCTCCAATGTTGAAACCGGTGCAAATGTCTCATCTACATCAATTCCCACTGTATGGGAGTATCTCTTGCACACTAGCCGTACTATGTTTCGAATCACAGTTCCATATTAATTTATCTTGTTGCGATAGACCCATTTAGTCCTGATAACATTCTTGTCTAATAGGCTCACAACAATCTCACATATATGGTTCTTCTCGATTTGATCAAGTTATTCATTCATATCCTGAACCCAGTTTTCATCTTCAGCTGCATTGGAAAAACATTTCTGCTCCAACTGAGATAAAAACGATGTTTTTTGTAATGACTTCATTCTTCGAGTCTAAACTGGAGCTATCTGATCACCAATGATATTCTGCCTATCAATTTTAGCTCAACTCATTGGTTTCCTTGCAGACACTAACTTGACACTTTCTTGTTCATCATCAGTATCTTCTTCTAAGTCAGCCTCTTCCACTTCTACTCCCCCTGTGTCACTTACCTCATCATCACATTCATCCAAAAACTGTTCTCTAGGTCGTTGAGCATTCTGTTCATTTTGGACTATAATGACATCATAGCTCTAAACAATTTTTCCTAGCCTTTTGTTTAAGCATTTATATGATTTACTTTTCCTTGAGTAGCCAAGGAATATCCCCTCATATCCTCATGCCACAAACTTCCTGTGATTTTATTTTTGAGAATGAAACACTTACGTCCAATGATTTGAAAGTATTTGAACGTTGGTTTATTTCCATACCACAGTTCACACAGAGTTTTCCCTTTCTTTGGACACAACAGAGACCTTCTCGTAACATAGACCGATGTCAAAACTGCTTCCTTCCAAAATTTCTCTTGTAGGTCTTTATTAATAAGAATCATTCTGGCCATGTTGTTGATGATACGATTTCTCTTTTCAACCACTCCATTCTGTTGGGGAGTTCTCACTGATGAAACTGGATGCCTTATTCTGTGTTTCTGGAGATAGTCTTCGACTTGACTGTTTGTGAATTCCATACCGTTATCAGCACGAAACTTCAGAATTTTCTGCCCAAGCATCCTTTCTGATTCCCTCCTATACTACTTGATACAACTGAACACCTCTGTCTTATGGGTAATGACAAATACCCAAGACATTATGCTATAATAATCAATGAAAAGAACATAGTACCTTTTCCCATTTATGGCTCGTGGTGATATAGGTCCACATACATCAACATGCACCAATTCAAGCATTCTGGTTGATTTCTGTTCCATTGGCCTATATGTCTTTATGATGAGCTTCCCGTATTGACAAGCATCACATGTATGAGTACGATCACGTGATACTTTGGGAAGGTCTTTAGCAGCATCTAATTTTACTAGATCTTCCATGGATGGTTGACATAGGTGACCATGTCGCTTAGGCCACAACTGGTTTTCTTCCTCTCTGGATAAAAGGTACAAATCTTCTGCCCCACTTACAGGGTAAATATTTCCATTTGTCCTTTTTCCTTGTAGAACAACTGCTCCATCTTTTGCTTTCAGAGCACACATCTTCTTGGAAAATCGAATAGAGTGCCCAGAGTCACATAATTTACTGACCCTAAGTAACTTATGACTAAGCTCCTCTACTACCAAGACATCATCAAATATTATTTCTTTTCCCCCAAATATGGACTTTATGAAACCAAAAATCTTCATCCCTTCATCATTCCCAAACATGAAAACTCCTTCTTTGTCATATTTTATGTCTGTAATTATATCCTTGTTCCCTGTCATATGGGATGTGCAACCACTGTCGAGGATCCATATTCTTGAACGATCTGAAGTTTTAAGGAAAATTTCTGCAACTACTGCCTTTTCTTATTTCTTCTTCTTGGTTCAAAATTTTTCCTTCCCACTCGGCATAGATTGAGACTTCTGTTCTTTCTCAGAGTATGATGGACCAGCTTCATCTTGCAAAGCTGTAAATATATTCTGCATTTTTAACTACCCTGTGGGTTTATTGATATGCTGCTTGAGAACGTATTGATCCTACATTGGATCATTTCTCTATATGGTCGAAGTACAGTACCTATCCATGTGTCCAAATCCTCCACACTAAAAATAGCATCCTTCGAGATATATTCTGGAAAACTATTCTCAGTTTGGCTTCCACCTCTGTTATTATTCCCTTATATATCTCTTGGCTATGGAACACACATACTGTGAATGCCCCATCATCCCACAAAAATAACACCTGATATAGGGTGAATTCCTTCGTGTTACTTAAGCACTATGATTTTCCCTTTGGGATCTCTGAATATTCTGATTCTGTTTTGTGCCCAAATCAACCTTCAATTTCGGGGTGGGTGCTTGTAGTCTGATATCAACTACCACAGAGTTTTGTTTCTTATGAAGCCCTGAATCAACCTTAGTATTTTAGATTTCTTTCTTCTTCACTCCTTCTTAACTACGAGCCTCCTCTTTCATCTTCTATGTCTTCTGAATGGCCTGCTTTTCTGATATCACGTTGGGGGTTAAGAGTTTTTCTTGATCCTTCATTTATCGTCATAGAATGACCACTTCTTCTTCAATCTCATTGATACGTCTGACCTGCTCCTTTCCTGTGTTAGTCAAACAATCAATTTCCTTCTTTTGTTCTTCAATTTTAAGCTTATGATCAATACTATTTTCTGATCTCTCTAGTGTTGAGGATTTTAGTTTGTCAATTTCTTATAATATCTCAAACGTTTCTTCATCCTCTTGTTGCATATAGAGTTTGTAATCACATACCAATTTATTTTCTTTCTTCGTTTTCGCTCTCCAAACGTCTATCTCCATCAGAGCTACTTCCAATTCGGCTTCCATATCAACTGTCCCTTTAATTTCTTCTTCTTCTTCTTCAGTGTCAGCTTCTTCCTTTTTCTGAGAACTACCAACAATCGCCACCAAGGAATTTACCCCACGATCTCTGCAATTTTCTATCTCCTCAACCTCTTCATCCTCGGACTCATCTGAACTTTCAAATTCTTGTGAAAGAACATTCTTCTTCTTGAATAAATTTCTCTTGAATTGTTTATTCCCTTTCACAAAAGATGAAGACTTCTTCTTGGGAATTTCGACTTCATCTTCCTCATTTTCTTCTTGAAACTTTTTAGGGCAGCTTGCAGCAAGATGACCAACTTTTCCACAACTAAAGCAATCGAATGGGAGTTTCCCTTTGAACTTTCCTTTTCCTCTTTGAAGATTTGAGTAAATGAATGACATAACCAAATCTGTCTCTTCTTCATGTTGAGAATCTTCAATAGTGATCTTTTTCATGGACTTAAATGCCATATATTTATATTTTCCCTTCTCTATAGCCTCATTGTCATCATTCCTCATCTCATATGCAACCAAGGTACTGTGCAAGTTGTCTAGTGTTAGCTCTTTGAGATCATTATCTTCTAGAACAGAAACTTTCGGATTGAACCGAGGTGGAATCCTCCTCAAGATGTTCCTTACAATATTTATGTCTTTAATGACTTAACCATTACCTCACATATCTTCCGCAACAATATTTACCCTGTCAAAGAATGCATCAACAGACTTATTCGGGTTCATCTTTAGATCTTCATACTTATTCCACAACACTTGCATCTTTGCCTCTCTGACATTTGTATCTCCTTCATATATATATTCAATAGTATTTCCCACATGGTATGTGACGTTTTTCATGACATCACCTTTGTATAGATAGGATTGGATAGGGCTCCCCCTAAGGCATTAATTTCTTTGGCATCTGCATCCAACTCTCTACGTTTAGCTTTTGATAATGCACCACTATAAATATCAGTTGTTTTTCCATGCATTGCTGCTGTGAATATATCCATTCCCAAAGATCAGAAGTAGTGTTCCATCCAATTCTTCCATAGCTGAATGTTTTTCCTGTCGATGATTAGAATCCCTTTATGATTGGTGACCTCCATTTAAAGAAGAACTAATATCAACCTTTCCCTCTGATACCAATTGTTAGGTCCACAAGGATGAATACCCTGAGTGGGAGGGGGGGTGAATCAGGGTATGACCAATTTTAAAATTAACGCCCGTTCTGATCTTTTTTCGCTATTAAGAAAAACACTCTTCTCTCTCTTTCCTGTTGCATAATGTAAACAGAAAGTAAAGCATGCACATGACACATAGATTTTTACTTGGTTCACCCTCACTGGGCTACGTCCAAGGAGCATACGCCGACAAGTTTCCGATCGTACCAAATTCCACTAAACTTCACTAGCTGTGGATATAAGGTTCGGGTACAGTCACTATGTCCCAGGAACACTGCCTCTACATGATTTAGGGTCTGCTCAATGATTTCCCAAGGGTCACTCTCTGTTTCTCTCTATCTGGATCACTGCCAGTGGAGAGGATCACCGTCTTCCTCTTCCTTCGCTCACTGCTCTGGAAAGGATCCACTTACAGTTTATAGACCTATAGGTCTCTTCATTTTTATGAATGAATGAATCTTACTTTATATGCAGATGATCTGTTGAAGTACAAATTTCACCCGTAGATTAATATCTCTTTGCACTGAAGGTATCAAACAATCTTCCAGCTCCCACGCAGCTTGAAAATCACTACTAGAAATAAACCTTACTTGGCGCACAAGTCAATATAGGCGCACAAGTATTGGTGTGAAAGTCAAAACTGGTGCACAAGTCTTCCTCAACTCCTTGCGCGACTCAAGCTTTTACAACTCCAAACCTGTGTGACTCACTTCCTTCCTCGCCTAAACTACCTCAGGCGCGCAACTAACACTTGGCGCGCAACTTCCAATACTGGCGCACAAGTCCCACTTGCGCGACACACCACAACCTATGTGACCACCAAACCTATGTGACGGGAGCTCTGAATCTTCAAAGTGTTGAACTCCAGTGAAGAATGAGGATGGGTGGTCCGATATATATAGGGAATTTGACCACCCTGCGCGACGGCGCCCAAGTCAACCCTCGACGCGCAAGTCTCGGCGCGCATGTCTCTTCCCCTGCAAGTCACTTGTGCGACCCACTTCAAAAATTGCGCGAACCTATTTACATTTCCATATTTTGATCTTCTGATCTTGAAAAACCATAGGCACACAAGTTCTCAAGATTCCAAGGCATCGACACGTAAGTCTCTTCATGGCGGGCAAGTCATCTACGCGACACCACCAATACTTGCGCGACACTTATCCCTTTTCCATATGATGATGATCATATCATGAAAAACATTTGGAGCGCATGTTTCCAAGACTTAATGAACACGGCGTGGAATTCCCTTTTCCTAAAACCAATTTTCTTCATTTGTCGACTTTTAGGCTCAAAAATTTGGAAAAAACTGGAAAAAGGATCCACCTTGTATCATTTCTTTTTATGCCACCTCCAGATCATCCATTCCTTTATCGACGTTCTTGAATCAAACATGGATCGTTGACCAAAACTCTTGAACTAGACATTCCACCATGAAATCCCCTTTTTCAACAAATTTATATGTCATGGTTTTCTTTGTCAACAATCACATCACTGTTTTCCACTTTTTCAACAAACACAATCACCTAAAAAATGCTTCAATGTTGTTTTGAGGGATTTTTTTCCCAACTAAACTCAATCTATTGGGATGCTTTTATCATATACTATATATTACTAATACCCTATAAATATTCCATTTTAATGAAGGATATTAATCTCAATGTCCCCGTTATCATTTGAAATATTGATTCCCCTGATTTATATACTTTTCTCTTACTATTCGGTTAATGGTATAACTTTTTCATGGCCAAGTAAAAAATAATATTTAAAACTCTGGGAATATACTTTAATAGAGATCCCATGTTGTCTCTCAGTGGGGATTCCCATATTTGTTATAATGTGACATGTTATATATTTTTTATATTTGTGTGAAAAAAGGACGAACGATTTATTCTTGGTCTATTTTTAATTAAACATAAATAAAAATTGGACGAAAAATATTGAAAAATCAATGTGAGAAAATTGTAATTAAATATTTAAGACAATTTTGAAAAAAGTTAATCATATTCCCACATATTATAAGATTTTACAATATCTTTTACTAGTAAATGAAATATGTAAATAAAAATTATTTCCACTTGTAATACTAAAAAATATGGAGGTCCAATATATTATTACCATAATAAATTGACCCTAATATATTATAATTAAAATAATTGGATAAATTATCATGACACATTCTGGTATACTAGATTGAAATATTTTGGTTTTTTTACCAATTGTTCTATTCTAGGATATCACATGTGGTGGGGGTTGGAATACATGATTTGGGGCGGGAACGATGGCGCCTTATTCATGCATAACCTATTAATCAAACTTCATGATGTTTAAAGGTTGATAGTTTGTTGAAAGTGTCATTTTTCATGGATCGACCACGGTTTATAAATCCTTGAACTTTATAAAAGGAATCATGATGCCTTATTTTGGGGTAGATATTAGCTCTCATATTGATGGAATATGGTTTTCCTAGTAGCATGGAAAACCCATGTGGTTTGTCTATGTCTTTAAAAATTTTGGTTTTTCAAATTTTTATAATATAATATTTTAAATCACTAACCTTCACTTCCCATCCCTAATTATGAAACCATATCCATATTGTTGGGAGTACATCCTCCTTCATCCATTGTGGATTCCTATAAATATTTGGTTGGTTTGGTCCGAGTTAGGGACTTTTCTTCATGATTTCTCATATTATTTCCCTATTTTACCTTTGTTATTACTTTAACATGGATGAGTAAAACCCCAAAATGATTTTTATTTATAAGTCTATAGTTTGTTAATAGGGGAATACTCTTTATTATCTATATATTAGACGTTTCAGGATCCCCCTTGATTAATGAATGGGGTTTTCATCAATGTTAGAATGGTTTGGTTATGTTTCATGGTAAGTGACATTATTGAAGGGATTATAAATGGATAACCATTGACTCATAGTTATAAATGGATTTTATTTATAAAATTTAATTTTAATTGTTTTTTGAATGATTATATATCCATATCTTATTTGATGCATGGTTTAAAATCGAAATTTAATGTTTAAAGTGGGTTTCCCAAAGGGGGTTGGTTTAAATGATCCCTAAGTGTTTAATAAAAAGGATACAAGTGGTTCAATACATTCAACTCGAATATTTATAGGGTCATTAAACAGGTAATGAATTTTATTTAATGATTGAATTTTTTTTTGTAATTTTAGGTTAATGAAATGTTTTTAAAAATTACTCATGCGATAAAAACATGTTATGAAGTAAATGCATTTTACTGTGGTGTTATAAAAATGATTTTTCTTTAAATTAGTCTTGTAAATTTAAATTAACATATTTTTCCATGGGGGATTGTGTCATTTTTAATTGGATATTTTATTTATTGAATTATCTTTTGAAATGTATTTTTTAATCGAATATGTGAACATTGAGTGTTTTTTAATGAGTAAAACTAGGGGAAATTTGCGTGATTGTGTAGTGAATAAAGAATTGTAACTTTAGAATATATCTTGGACAAGATATGTTTTATTTCTTAAAGGAATGTCTAACAATATGAAGACAATAACTGATATATTTTCCAAAAAATGATCAAAGGATGGAAAGTGTTATCAGTTGTTTGGGATAAAGGAACACCATGAGAGATTAAAAACATGTTACAAATGTTTATCCAGCTAGGAAAATTATTTCGGAAAATGGGAGACTATTAAAAAACTATTAGATCCCAGAGTGCACATAAATTATTCCTTATTTATTTTATAATCCTTATTCATGATGTTAGTTCTATGCGGGATTATGATATGCTTTGAATTATTTCCCTATTTATTAAAATTATTTGTATGATGATTCTATACACATGAATTTATGTTAATAATAATTTCTTTCAAAAATGAGGTACTATATGTTTATACTTAATCCTATTTCCCATTACTTTGTTATTTAATGAATTTTGTATTTATGATATTCTTTATAACATGTTTGGGAGATTTAAATGTGCTTTTCTAGATAAAAATATTTTTCATTTTGATCCATTTTCTGAAATGTTTTGGGAATCAGTTTTAGGCTACCAAAACATTTAAAATGGATTTTTTTACAAAAACCAAATGTATTTTTGAATATTGTTTCCACGTAAACTATTATCAACTTCGGAATTCTTTTTTAAAAATGATTTTCTCAAACATTAATTATTTGTTTGATTTGTTAAAATCAATGTACATGTTAACGGTGGTATCGTATTGAGATTGACGAATCACATAATGAATACGCATTTTCATGTATGAAATATCCGTTTTGTTGGAAACATTTAAAGGAAATGGGTCTACTATTAAATGAATCTTCTTGGTTGTTGTCCTATAGAGTTTTTATATAATAAGCTATGTAGTGTCATGTGTTTTATCTCATAAGGTTCTCTCTATGATTAATAGTATATTGGTAAGTTTTTATTGAAATTTTCCTAATATTAATTTTTGTGGGGAGTTCATTTTTATCTTTTTATGTTATGATTCTCACATATGAATATGATGATGATTTTAGTTTTTAGTATATAGTTTCATAAATTTGTTTAAGTTTTTTACTCTGATGTATTTATGGTATCATTGATATAGTTTTTTCTTTAAGGGTGAAATAATTCCCATCAATGATATTCTATGACCCTAGTGCATGTTTCCATATAAGGGTGATTAGGAATGATCCTCAGTTATATAGAAGATATGTTTGATTGTCTGATTGGTAGTTAACCCATGTTGTATTGCGAGAAAATCGTATCAATGATTTCACACTTATTATTTGGGGATTTTACAGGTAGTTAGGAATCAAGGATAGTCATCAGGTCTTGAGAGGAGTGTGTAACTAAGGACCTAGCCAATTATTCATCACACCAACCTCAAGTTTCAATAGTTGTTTTTGGGATTGGATCTTGATAATGTGGTCAAATATGACTGTTTTTAATATATTTTGATATTTTATGACAATTCATTGATCCTTGTTTTGTTTTTAGATGATTTACAAGGTTGTTTTGAGATTCTAATTAAAAATAGTTAGCGTACTAGGGTGATACGGTTATCAAATATGGACTTGTAAATTGGGTGGTGAATATGACCATGATAGTTGTTTTTTAATGTTTTGTGAATGGTATACCATCCCATGTGGCCAAATCATGTGAATTTATATTTTTTATCTAAATTTATTCCTCTACCTTTTCCCAAGATTATTCCAATGTACTATTTTATGAGTGTGTTAAACTATAGATGAGTTTTATTAATGTTTTTATTAGTAATGGTATGGATTAATATGGTTTTCTATGAGACATGTGATGGTGGGATTGTTTTTTTCTTGGAAAATTTTGATTTTAAAATAAAAATATGTTTCTAAAATTGAATAGAGGAATTCCATGAGACCTATTCTTGAAAATAATTTTTGGTTGTTTGAGGAAAAATAATTTGGTTTTGATAATAAAAAACCATTTATTTTTTAAATTGAAACTAGACCCGTGGAAAAAAATTTAAAAATAATTCATGTTCAAAGGGTTAATTTTGTGATGTATATTTATTTATAATGTGGATTTATAATGAATTGGGTTATGAAATTATTTTTCCCTGAGGTATTTTATTTAGAAATATTTTTTTAAAATTCATTATAGTATGATAAAGCGGATTTATACTCAATAAATTTTCGGTGTCCACATTAAATGGAAGTGAAATGTTTTAAAAGTTCACTTTTGTAAAATTAATTGGAAATTGTCTTGGAAAATTGTTTAATATTTCATTTTTATGAAAATATATAAGAAATGTTTTTAAAAGAAGGGTTTTTACAATGGATGATATCATTTTAAGATAGATGGGTACCATGGATTTTTTGAAATTCCATGTGTTGGGTGTGAGGAAAAAATTCTATTTTCAAATGTTATTTTGAAAATGATTTGAAAATTTGATATCAAAGGATGTTTTGAATTTGTTTTTTGTTCCCCTAGTTATGGAACCAATATTTTGGAGTTTGATCGGTTAGAATCATGTCTTGTGTTTGTTGTATATTTTCTCCTAGAGAGGTATTTGTTTTTTATACTTTTTTTCCTATATTTATCTCTTGATGGTATCATCCATTTCATAGAATTGACATTTTATTTTAATGAGGTTGCTCTAAAAACACAAGTATTCAGAGTATACCTTGTTTTTTGGGTATTCATCATTATAGGAAACAACCACTAACTTAGGAAATTATTGAATTTAGGTTATGTGTCTTATCATGCCTTTGAGTTCATAGAATTTCTAAATTACACAAATGTTATAATTTAAATCTTTTTTGATGGGTTGGATGGTTTAAAAACAAACTCAATTTAGATTTATTTAGTATCTTATATTGGTTTTAAATTTTCTTGTAAAACGAGACTCGAAATTAAATTTATTCATATGTTTTCAAAATTGATTTGAAAGCTAAATATAGAATTTTAAATGGGTTTTGAGATTATTTATGTCCTGAAATGGAAGGGAAATCATGGTTATCATCATCTGAGAGGTTTTTACAATTGATTCAATTGGTGAATTTTAATTTATAATTTTTTAAAAAAAATATAGGAATATTTTTAAAAGTAGTGATGTTTTAGATGATTTGAGCATGATTGGGGCATGTTGTAAATTTAAAGGAGTATTTTAAGACCGTTGTGATTTATAAATTAAAATATGTTGGTTCTTTAAATTTTTATTCTAATTTTGGAGTAATTTATTTTTAATGTTGATCTGAAAAGATGATTTTTGTTTTTTCAAAAGAGTTTTTTGTGATTGTTTTTTCAAATCAGATTAATAATTATATATTTATTAAGTTGATTTTAAGAAATAATCTTCTATAAGATGTAACAATATGTTAAATAATGGTTTTTACTCTACCCTATTTTGATTTATTAGAAGGGGGAGGTGTTTTATAGAAGACATGAGGCCTAAAAAAGTGGATTTTAAATTGATTATTTTCACAAATCCAAATTGATTTTTTTAATTCTTATTTGAATTTTGGATTTTGAATTATTTTGTTTTACATGTTTATATTATGCCTTGGGTTATGCATTTGGTGTTTTGATATTGGGTGCATGCATCACTATTTTGACTACTATTATTCTCATTTTAAGATGTTATCTTGTTTTATTATAATTTTAATGATAGTTTCTTATTATTTCTTTTGGAGGTGACCTTTGTGTTAGTGTATACGTAACTAGGAATGATGTTTTATTTGGGTTTTGAGCACTTAGTAGTACTATCTTTGTAGAATTATCCATGGGACAATATTCCAAGATTATGTCATAGTTTACCCATTGTGTATTATGACCCCGCTTAATATACCATGTTAGTTTTCCTTTTTTTCATGCCCATATGTCATGTATTGTTTTTGTATGTATTTTCAATTTTTTGATGGCTTGACCATGTGGGTGTTGATTTTCATAGGGATTATTTTCCTTTTAGGAAATGAGAATCAGATCCTTGGTGATCCATGGATACTTTGAAGATTATTTCTTAGAGTGGAGGTCTTTATTCATGGTTTTTTTCTTCTGTTACAACATTTTAGAGATTTCTAAATGGTGTTCAGACCTGTACTTGGTATTCATTACCTTTTGGGTATTTTATTAGTGAGTGTATTTATTTTCTTCTTGGATAAATCTAGTGGTAGTATCAATTTATAGTTTTTTTGGAAGAATCACTAGGTTTCAAGATTTTATTCGATGGGTCCTCTATAATGGTTTTCTATCTAACTCACATCCTTATTTGAGGTGTGGGATGTGAATCATTCTTTTTTTTTCAACTTTACATGTAACTTTCTAATGTCAAATGATTATGAAGTGGGGTGTTTTCAGATACCCTTTAGGTCAATAGTATTCCTTATTTGATTTTTTATTTTAACATTCTTTTCTTATGGGAGTTCTCAAGAGCCAGGGGTTAAAAACCATGGTTTTGGGAAAACAAACCATGTTGTATGATTAGAACATGGTCCTTTAAACTATACTAAAACTTTGATGAGGGTGATATTTTGGGTATCAGGATATTTTTTCAGTATTCAGAATGGTTTTCCATATCATGTTACCTAGGTGAGTAATTGTGTAGCATTTTCTGTAAGGAGACTATATCCTATGCATTGTTGAGTAATTGTTTTCTTAATCATTCAGAGAGACACTATGATTTTCCAAGGTCAATAAAAATTTGTGGATTTACCATTTCTTCATAATGGGGTTTTAATTTACTTACCCTCATTTCAATGTCCCCGCACACACATCCCTCTCTCTAAGATTTAGATCTCCAACTCCTGTTTCAATGTGGTATTCCACTTGATCAAATGATATTTTTTTCATGAGGTATGCAATTTTATTATTAATTTCCCTTCCTCTTCCCATCATTTACCTTTTATATTCCTTTTTAATTGAACAATGATTCCCTAGATTTATTTAGGATGAATTATGGGTACATTAATGGGGGGTTTTGTTTGTTTGTTTTCATTAGGTGTGTGATGATACATATTGATTGATTCAAGTGGTTTCCATCAAAGGTGACATGTTTTAATTTATATTTAAGATAAGTATCTATATTTGAGTCATTTTCCATTGATAACCATATATTATTTTTTGTATTGAGTTTTTCTTTCTCAAATTGGCTTTTTATTGATTTACTAATGATTTTATATAAAATTTTTATGTGATGCATTATTTATATTGGAAGTTGTAAGTTTAAAGAGGGTTTTCAAAATGTGTGTTTGTAATAATTCCACAATGTTTTTCTTAAAAGTTTAATATAGGTTTAATAATTTAAATGAGTTTTTGGAAGCTATTTTAATGATTTTTGTCATGGGTATGGATGATTTAAATATTTATGGAATAAGTGGATTATGAATTTTGTTTTTAAATGGATTCAGTGATGAGAAACTGCTGTTTATTTAAAGGGATTTTAATGAAGGGTATTTTAAAAAGAATTTTACTTGAATAAATCATGCTATTTTAAATAATATTATTTTTACTGAAAATGGTTTTGTTTTAAGATGGGATATTTGTGTTATTGAATTATCTTTTGAAAGGTATTTTTTATGGTACATGTGAATGTTGTATGTTTGGAATTGATCATCCCATGGGGAACTATGGATATGTGTTTGGTGACCTAGGCATTGGGACCTTATCTATTGAAAATTACTATATAAGATGTTTTTTATTGGATTGAGATATTATTTGAGGATTAAGTCCAGGAAAACATCAAAAAATTTATTCAAGGGACCATGAGAACCATTAAGGAGGTATATTATGTGAGCTTCTAAAAATGTTGAACAACGAACTAAGAGACCTCTTTGATGTTTAGGAAAAGGGAAACCTTTGAGAGTTTCGAAAAATATTATATATGTATAGCTCACTTGAACACTTTATTTTAGACATAGTAGAACTATAAAAATCCCATAATACACATTAATTACTCATGGGTGATTTTAAATGCATTATGCATGATCATATCACAACATGCTATTATTTTATGCAATTTGATATTACCCTCTTTATTAATTTTAGTTGTATAATAATATCTTCACATGAACTTATATTAAAAAAATAAATTATGTAGACTTTTTTTATACTTATTCCCATTTTTATTACATGGTTATGTATTGATGCTTTCTTTTATACTCATGTTTTTGATTCTTCTGGATGCGTTGTGCCAGCTTTATTGGATTTATATATTTATCATTTTTAGCTATGTTGTGAAATGTTTTAAAAAAATTCATTTTTTACCATGAATTTCAAATACGGGATTTTATACATAAATCAATTATATCAAATTTTTTCATGTCATTTGTTTAAAAGTGAACATATTTTTCTGAAAATTTAGTATTCAAAATTGTAATTATTAAATTTCTTGGGTAATTTAATTTTATATTTTTATTCATAGTGGTATTATAGTGGAATTCTTCATCACACCCATTCATGTTACTTTCTGCACATGCCTATACTATTTTTCATGACACATGTAATGGAAATAAAACTTACTTTTAGTTATACATCCTGATTAAAACTACCTAGGGGTATCTTGTTAGAGGATATATGGTCTCCTGAGATTTAGCACACAACGATCTATCTCTTAGTTTTATTCGGTTGGGTGATTTTTTATGGATTTTTCCTTAGCCTCGATGCTTTTAATGAGTTGAAGTTTATTCTTTGATGTTACGCTTCTCACTTATTCATGTTACACTTCGTTTATTATTTATTATCTTGTAGATTCCTTTTATTTATGAAATTTACAATTATATAAAAATGGTGTCCTTGATCAAGTGTTTATGTAATTGTGAAATAACTTCCAATGATGATGTTCTAGGACCTTGGTACTGGTTATCTATCTAAGGTGATTGGGATCACACCTCGGGTATATACCAGTATAGTCTGGGTGAAAAATGGAAGGATGACCCATGTTTTTTTATTATAATCACTATCACCAATAAATTATCTTATGAGTCATTAAATTTATTCAACATAAAACTACTCCCAACCAATAGAAGCGTGGCTTAAGTAATATAACATTGATTTATGCATCATAGAACACATAAGAATAACCATGCATTTTTCATTCCTTAAACCATTCAACTATACGATGTATATAATGAATGAAGAATAGGTTAACAAAAAGAAGAATATTTCAGTGAAAGAAGACAATATAATTTTTGAATGAAAATGAATGATAACAATTTTTTTTCAATAATCAACATCTATAAAATCGTGAACAAAATATTTCATTAGATAAATAGTAAAATAAAGGGGACTCAAAATTATTTATGGATACTCTCACCCAAAATAAACCATTTTTGTTTCTTATATATCCATTAACAGAGTTCATAAAATGAAATTAAGTGATAATCGGTTGGATCAAACTAAAGATACATATCTAAATAAATATCATGAAAAGGAACCCTAATCATTGTATATGATATTTCGTTTTATGAATTTAATATACCATTATAGACACCATAAAACGTGTTGCATGAACTTCTCCACAATTAAATATGTATTTCCATTTACTGTGTCTCAAAATGACCTCAACCAGCCTCGAAAGGTTTACAGTGAGACTCTATATATTTCATTGGGATCAATGACGGTAACAAAGGAATGAGCCCAAATAGTCTGGACCATATCATAGATGTGATCACAAGAATGGGTGCGTAGGCACACCCCCTGTGGTATGGAGCAATTATTTGACTATGTACCTAAAAAGGTACCAAAGGTACATGCGCACAAATACTTTCCCACCACCATGTAGGAGCCGAATGAAACAGTTATTTCAGCTAAGTCCTAAAAGAGGCACCTTACTCTACCCAAAACACAATTAGCGTGAAAGTACCATGTGCACCACAATTTTTCATGAAAAGCACATGTGTGACCAAACTTCTTTCTCCCATAGTCATGTTTTTGCCTATAAATAGACCATTGGAGTCCTCATTTGTACGTACGAATTTCCTCAAAGCTCAATATTTTCTCTTGTTTCATGACCTGTCCTCACGGCCCGTGTCGTGACTACCCCAAGCCCGCCTTCCATAGGCCTAGTGTTGGTGACTAACACCAAAGGCATAATCCCTATAAAAAGGGAAGGCACTGCCTTTTAACCTGTAACACACACACAACCAGAACATAGGTAGTAAATTACACAACTAGAATTAAACACTAAGTAAAACTATATACAAAAGAAAGTGGGGAAAGGAAAGGGTCCCAAAAATACAATCCCCACAGTAAAGTACACACACCTGAAAAGCTAGTACAACTGTAGAAAGGTAAACAACAACTACTGAGTCGTCCTCCAGGAATCCCACCTGAAGGGTGGGTACAGATGGCCTCCCCAGCACCCCATGTATGTCTGTCCGCTCCATGTATGTATCATAAGTGGTCCACCTCCAGTAACCGTCCAGATCTACAAGTCTATACCTCGATCAGTGATGCCCGCCGTCTGAAACCAACACAACAAAGTGCAGGCATAGCCCGTGCAGGGGTGAGTATAACGATACTCAGTAGGGACCCCGAGACCCCCGAAGGTCTCCCGGAATCGAAGAAGGATATATCGTAAAAAAAAGATACAATCAAAAATTATCAACCAACACTACTTAGGTATATGCCCATACATATACCTGAATTATCAATCACAGTTCAGCTCCAACTCTCGATCCCAAGCACAACCCAGTCCACATAGGAAGTAATGTCAATCAGAACGATGATAATGATTGAAAGACATGACTCAGCTCACACAGGTACACATATTTCATAGAGCAATATAGATGATCACATGTAGTCACTGATTTATCTAAGCTGTCAGACCCTCACAGGATACAAGACCAGCTAAGCTGTCAGACCCACACAGGATACAGGACCAGCTACTCTGTCAGACTCACATAGGATACAGGAAAAGAAGTCAGAACTGTCGAACCCACGTAGGATTCCAGTACAATAGTCATTGATGACAAACCCACGGAGGATTCCGGTTCAGTAGACATCGCAGTCAAACCCACGTAGGATTCTGGTAAATTAGTCGTCGTTGTTAAACTAACGTAGGATTCCAGTACAGTAGTCATCATAGCCAGCTCTAGGGTTCTCTCACACAGAATGCTCGATTCTAGGAGGGTCCTCTCCTCGATTCAAGTGATGATACATCAACTATCAATAATTCCTGATTTTATGTATCCCAATGATCTTTCTCATCAAAAGAAACACAATGAGTCAGACGACGCGTCAATCAGAGGCTCGTTCTGTGAGTTATTGGTTTTTCTGTTCCAGGGGCCTGGTTGGATTTATGCTCGATCCAAACCCGGAGGTTTTCCAAAGTTTTCCAAAACTAAATTAGAGTATCTCAAAAGGACCGCCTCATCGTGAGGGTCCTTGTGCCATAGATGGAACGTCGATCGGACATGCGGTCTAGGAGATATTTGTGAAGTGCCCAGATCAGTGTGAATCACTGAGAGGGGGAGGGGGTGAATCAGTGACCCTTTAAAACTTTTTACTAATTGATTCTTTATCAATTAGACCTCTATGGCTGGTTAAAGCCTCAATCCACTCTTCCTGTATCTCTCAGCCTTTCCTCGAGTGATGTAGTAAATGTAAAGGCACAGGACACAAGGATTTACAAGGTTCGGCACCAAAGGCCTACGTCCTTGCCATGTTGGTTATACACCCCGACATGGTTTCTCCATTATAATCGGTTAGTATTACAATGGTCGATACAGAGTCCCACTGTATCTCTCCTGAGTCCCACAGGAGGGTCTTTATACTGTGTCCCACAGTGTTACCAGAGTCCCACTGGCCTGCTCCAGAATCCCACTGAATACTTCTTCCACCCTGAGTCTCACAGGGGGCTTCTCCTGGCTCCTCGAGTCACACGAGTAGCTCTTCTTCTTGTTCAGCTCTTCAAGTATCTTCAGCAGCCTGGGATAAAGACTGCTGGCCTTGCTCTGTACCTCTGATCACTTGAGTTGATCAGGTCTTCTCGTCTTGCTCAGGATTTATCTCCTTCTTCTCAGGATGACCTGGATTCTCTCCAGCTACTGAATACTCAGACAACTGATATCTTTAACTTCAGTCTGGTCCAGTCTCACATCAGAACAACTTCATGCACTGAGTGCATGGCATCTCTGCTTCCTCATGCACTGACTGCATGGCCTCTTAATTCTCTTCAAGAACTTCCGGTCTTGGTCAACTCAGATGCACACAACCAGATTTGTCTTTGTTCACGTGTGCATGTGCATGCATGCATGCAAGCATGCACTCCCCTTATTCTCTTCTTGGTGCAGTAAACCCTCAGAGGGTGTAGTCAACTATAGTACACACCTTCTCACTTGAACTTCACACTTTTTTTAACGTGTTTACACACTTAAATGTGTGTTATACTTTGTGTGAGTCTTCTTCTTCTTCTAAGTGTGTCCACTCCACTTAGAGCACACACATAGGTTCGGCCACTTCACTTTGTTGTTTTGCACACACAACTTTGTTCTTTGATTTGCACACACACAATGAGTGTGTATTTGGCCTTCACTATTTTTGCACACACACAAGCTATCCTCGGCCTTCTTTTCAAATGAACACACACACAAAGTGTGGTTGTCTTCACTCTTCAAGAATGCACACAGAAATGCACTAAGGCCTCGGGTCTTCTTTGGTGCACACCCACTGCCACGTAGGGTTCCTTCACTTGACACACAAAGGGTGCAAGATGGATCAAGCGCGCAAGTGAAACCACCTTGGGCGCGCAAGGTTGCTACTGCCTCGGGTGTGCAAGGTGCAACACCGCGGGGCGCACAAGTGCAAGGGCACAAGCGGCCGCGCAAACACCTCCTGCCGCGCAAGTCCGCGGGCAGAGAAGGATGCAACCACGGGCGCGCAAGGATGTGGCCACGGGTCTTCCTGTCACGCAAGGAAGGTGCGCAGGGGACTTTCATTCACCTCTTTCGTGCAAGGGGTGCGCGAAAGGAACCTCACGAAGCCAAGGGGTGGCTCCGGGCTTCTCAAATTCTTCGCGAGGCAGAGAGCACTCAAGGGACTCCTCAAAGTTTCAGCAAAGGATCAGCAAGCTTCTCCAATGCCTCAGGCTCTCCTTTTATAGGTAGAAGAATTCCTCGGCCCATCCGCATGATACAATCTTTGAATCCCCGATGTTTTCGGGTATTTCAAGATTTTGCAAATCTTGATATCTTCCTCTGTTTCACATGCGGGTACTTTTCTTTTTGTTTTCTCCTCCACGTGCATGCGACTTAGAACTCATTCACGACCTTCTTTAAACCCAATCCATGCAAAGCATCAACACCGAATGGCCTCGCACCTTCGGTTGCTTCGGCCGAACTTCAAATTCTCCTCTCGTTGCATGCAAGCCCACTTTTAAGCATGGATAGGTTCAGTGCGTAGAGATGATCCCAATGGACTCTTCGTCTTGATCGGAGATGGCCGGGTTCTCAAAATCCATCGTCGGGAGGCGCCTGTATTGACGGAGGCATGCGGGGAGGCCTCGCCATGGCTCGAGGTTGAAGACGATCCGCAGATGCATCAGACGGTTATGATCTGGCACGCGATTAGATGGGCGGCTCAGATTACATCGCGAGCGGCGCGATGCATAGGGCGGCCGAGATCTGCCGCGCGATCACTCGGACGGCCAGGATGCGCTCCCGGTGAATTTTGCGCGTCCCACATTGAATCACCGAGCGGATTTTCCGCGGTTTATCAAACACCCGCTGCCATCCATCGCTCAGTTGAACTTCTCCCCTCCCGGTGCTGCCCCGCATCGGGTTCTCTCTGCGGGCGCGCTCGGCGCCCACCTCTCCTCCCTACGGGCGCGCCACTGGCGCCTACTATGCACCAGGCGCGCGCTCCTGTTCCCCTGCCGTGCGGACTTGATCACCGCATGGCCACTGTGCCGCCTTGGGCTTGCCCCACGGGTTCCCCCTTGGGCGTGGCGCCTTCAGCCCACTTGTGCCTTGGGGTTGAACCCTCAAGGTGCTCTTGGCTGGCCAAATGTTTTGGCAAAGGATAGAATAATACTTTGTTAAGAAACAAAGCACTCCCAATGTAAAATGCCAAATGCCACTTCAAGCCATCTTCCTCTTCATTTACTCTTCTTTATTTCTTCTTCTTCATTATAATTCCTCCAATCTCTCTTCAACATTTATTCATCACTTAGGAATGGAATTCCCGAAGGTTCTTCATCAACCGAGTCACTTGGATCACTTATTTCTTCAATGTTCTTCATTGATCCAATCAGAGATCAAGTGGGATATTCTTCAAATTCACATGCACTAAGTGATAGTGCATGGACTTCATTAATCCACTTCATCCACTTAGAACTTGTGGATGGATCTTCTTCAACTCCTCATGCATTTTCACTACAATGCATGTTCTTCTAATCATGTTGTGACTTTGTATCATCTTAATACAAGTTCTTTAAACTTAAAGAGCAGCACAACAATCGTCTGATGTACTGATGCTCCATGATCATTCATTCTTCAAGTGTTGTCACTTAGTATCATCTTGATACAAGTATTGAAACATTAAGATCAGTTCTACAATCGTCTGATATCCATAGAGAATGTTTCAACCACAACATCCTATGTCACTTAGTGAATCTCCTAAGTGACATGCCTCTAAGTACCATGGATATTCTCCTTCATCACCATCACCATCACATCCTTTGTCATTCACATCTTGAAATTCCTTGACATCCATTCATTCCATGACAACATCATGCCTCATTGACAACAAATGAAACATAGTGCATTTCAATCTCCCCCTTTGTATTTGTTGTCAATACACTTCTTCTGCACATATGAATGGGTCAATATGTGTGACAATATTTTCTCCCCCTTATTGGCAATCAAATGCAAAGATGTGGTGTGGCTCTCTTCCAAAATATCTCTTCCTCCCTTCGAATAGCATCTTCTTGAAAAGCACTAAGAGAGGGATGATTTCACATGTTCTCTTTAGCAAAGAACCTTTAGTAAATCAACTCTACGTCTACGTGGGCTAACCCCGTGTAGAAAACAAGAGTGAAGTAACCAAGGTACTCAATGCTGTCCAACATTCACTGTACATGTGAGATCATGCTCCAAGGGGTTGAAATTTTTCAGATATAACAATAAATTGCTAAATCCTGCACATACTTCACAAGACTCATTAGAAAGTTCAGTGCAAAGATAAAGCTCCCCTTTTCATCAATTTGTCTTCAATCAATACTCCCCCTTAACTGTCATGATGAATACAATTAAGAATCGAGGGATGAAAGTATGATTGGAATACCTTCACTTTTCTCAAGATGGTATTAAATATCAGAATCCCATCTTCTACAGATTGGCTCCCCCTCAAGGGGTGCTCTCCATTCTACCCAAACCACTCTCCAGTTGAGAATGATCATCATCTTCAATTCCCTGAAATGTTAGCACATGTAAATACAAGTGATTAGGGAATAAGATGGACCCTCCTTGGTTAATCAATGTGAACAACAAGGTTGAGAAGATTCTCTCAACCGAGATGTCCCATTTTCACCATTCTTCACACTTGCACATTTGATCTTCAATGATGTTTGTGCTGGTGTGGATCTCAACACCTCTTTAACTTCTTTGTGTGTGACTCCTGTATTTCTAGGTGCCTTCTGAGCACTAGAGTCTCCTGGTGCAATCTTCACTCTTTTGAAGAATCCCTTCTGAGCTGGAATGAATATCATGCATTTATCACTAGTATGTCCAGCTTGATTGCACCTCACACACAGAACTTGATCATCATGTGAAATCTTTTTCTTTCCTTTAGCCTTAGCAATTTCCAGAACATCATCTTCAGCTCTTTGCAGATCTTTGGCAAGTTGCAACTGATTTGGCCATATGACTAGTAAGTCACTTGGAAGTGTGGCCTCAGTTTTGGAAATTCCACATGGTTCCTTTGATGCTTTCAAGCTACCTTTCTTAGGAAACTTGTTTTCAATCAACCCCTTCTGCTTCTTCTGGATTGATTGTCTTTTCGAGTCCAGTCTGCTTCTATTCAATTCCATGGCTTGTTCACAAAGATCCATGGTGTTTCCTTTCTTTCCACAGTAGAAGCATGTTTTCTTGGTGGTCCTTCTGGATGCATCACCCTTCTTGGATTTAGACTCCAAGGACTTCTTTTACTTTTTCAAAATCTTCTTGGGAGAATCTTCCACTTTCTTATGCTTGCTTCCCAAGGATTCTTTCTGAGCCAGGTTCTGTGATCTTTTCTTCTTTTGAGCTCTGGATACAGTTTGAGATTGACATGTATCTTTTTGACCACTTTTGCAATCATCCCAGATGTTGTCAAGTAATCCAAATCTATTTGTAGTAAACAGATGTCTCTGGACCTGTGGATGCTGCTTCTTTTCTTTTGGCTTGCTCCCCCTAGGCATGGGCTTCCTCTGTGCTTTGGCATTCAGTGGATTGTACCAACAATCCTTTGCACAGTGCCCATACTTATTACAACACCAACATTGACCCACAAATCCTGACTTCTTCAGTCCTTCTGATTTTAGGGTACTTTTCTGGAGCTGCTGTGTTGTTTCAGGAGAGCTCTTCTTCTTCATTTTCTTCATCCATACTTGTTTGGAATTATTTTTCCATCCTACACTTTTTGTGGAAACACAATTAGAAGCATCAGTACAAGATTGTATGGATGTTACCTTCTTTCTAGAAGATGTTTCCCTTTTATTAGAGGATGTCTTTCTTTTAAAATCATCCTTCTCAAAGCTCACTTGAGTGGAAAAATTTCTTCTTTTAGCTGACTGGGAGGATTCAACTTTGGGTGATTGCAGATTTTTCAATATCACCTCTAGTTATAAGTATTTCATGTTGAGGGAGTTCTTCTCATCCCCAACAGTTCTTAGCTTTCCTTCCCAATTCTCCACCAGTTGTTTCATCTAGTCTTCATGCACCTTATTCAATTCTTGCAATGAATTGTCCAGCTCTTTCACCAATTTGACTTTTTCTTCGAGTTGAGCATCTCTGACAACCATTGATACTCTATGCCTCTTCTCCAGTGCATGGTAAACATCTTTGATTACTACTTTAAAGAATTCTTTCTCAGAAAGGCTTCTTTGCAATTCTTCAGTAGTGTCTTTATATCGTTCATTGCAAAGCGATACTGTTTCATCTTTAGCCTTCACCAGCTTTCTGAGAGTGTTGGTTATGCCAACCCTTTTAGCCAATTGGAATTCCTGAGAATTGGATTCATCTTCTAGCTGTAATTTTTCTTCTTGAAGATCAAGGATGCCTGTAGCTATACACATTGTCACTTCCTTGGGGACTGTCTTCTGAAGATATTTGATTACATTTAGATGATCATTGTTCCTTCTATCATCATCACAGCTAGAGAAGGATTCATCAGAAGAATGATAAAAGGAATTGTCATCTGATGTGACTTTCACATTTCTTTCCATAGAAGGAGTTTCTCTGATTGCAACAACCTTCTTCTTCATCTTCATTGCCTGTTTCTTCATTCTGTTTTTCAGAGTCTTGGCAGATATCTCCATTTGAGGCTGTTCTTTCCTTTCCTCAAATCTGCACTCCATATAGACTCTCTTGTATCTTTTAGAGGTAACCTTCCCTTTGATACCAATTGAAGTTCCCAGATCAGTGTGAATCACTGAGAGGGGGAGGGGGTGAATCAGTGATCCTTTAAAACTTTTTACTAATTGATTCTTTATCAATTAAACCTCTATGGATGGTTAAAGCCTCGATCCACTCTTCTTGTATCTCTCAGCCTTTCCTCGAGTGATGCAGTAAATGTAAAGGCACAGGACACAAGGATTTACAAGGTTCGGCACCAAAGGCCTACGTCCTTGCCATGTTGGTTATACACGCCAACATGGTTTCTCCATTATAATCGGTTAATATTACAATGGTCGATACAGAGTCCCACAATATCTCTCCTGAGTCCCACAGGAGGGTCTTTATACTGTGTCCCATAGTGTTACCAGAGTCCCACTGGCCTGCTCCAGAATCCCACTGAAGACTTATTCCACCCTGAGTCTCACAGGGGCTTCTCCTGGCTCCTCGAGTCACACGAGTAGCTCTTATTCTTGTTCAGCTCTTCAAGTATCTTCAACAACCTGGGATAAAGACTGCTGGACTTTCTCTGTACCTCTGATCACTTGAGTTGATCAGGTCTTCTTGTCTTGCTCAGGATTTATCTCCTTCTTCTTAGGATGACCTGGCTTCTCTCCAGCTACTGAATACTCAGACAACTGATATCTTTAACTTCAGTCTGGTCCATTCTCACATCAGAACAACTTCATGCACTGAGTGCATGGCATCTCTGCTTCCTCATGCACTGACTGCATGGCCTCTTAATTCTCTTCAAGAACTTCCGGTCTTAGTCAACTCAGATGCACACAACCAGATTTGTCTTTGTTCACGTGTGCATGTGCATGCATTCATGCATGTACTCCCCTTCTTCTCTTCTTGGTGCAGTAAACCCTCAGAGGGTGTAGTCAACTATAGTAAACACCTTCTCACTTGAACTTCACACTTTGTTTAATGTTTTTACACAAATAAATGTGTGTTATACTTTGTGTGAGTCTTCTTCTTCTTCTAAGTGTGTCCACTCCACTTAGAGCACACACATAGGTTCGGCCACTTCACTTTGTTGTTTTGCACACACAACTTTGTTCTTTGATTTGCACACACACAATAAGTGTGTATTTGGCCTTCACTATATTTTCACACACCCAAGCTATCCTCGGCCTTCTTTTCAAATGCACACACACACAAAGTGTGGTGGTCTTCACTCTTCAAGAATGCACACACAAATGCACTAAGGCCTCGGGTCTTCTTTGGTGCACACCCACTGCCGCGTAGGGTTCCTTCACTTGACACACAAAGGGTGCAAGATGGATCAAGTGCGCAAGTGCAACCACCTTGGGCGCGCAAGGTTGCTACTGCCTCGGGTGTGCAAGGTGCAACTCCGTGGGGTGCACAAGTGCAACGGCACAAGCGGCTGCGCAAACACCTCCTACCGCGCAAGTCCGCGGGCAGAGAAGGATGCAACCACGGGCGCGCAAGGATGCGGCCACGGGTCTTCCTGTCGCGCAAGGAAGGCGCGCAGGGGAATTTCCTTCACCTCTTTCGTGCAAGGGGTGCGTGAAAGGAACCTCACGGATCCAAGGGTGGGCTCCGGGCTTCTCAAATTCTTCGCGAGGCAGAGAGCACTCACGGGACTCCTCAAAGTTTCAGAAAAGGATCAGCAAGCTTCTCCAATGCCTCGGGATCTCCTTTTATAGGCAGAGGAATTCCTCGGCCCATCCGCGTGATACAATCTTTGAATCCCCGAAGTTTTCGGGTATTTCAAGATTTTGCAAATCTTGATATCTTCCTCTGTTTCACACGCAGGTACTTTTCTTTTTGTTTTTCTCCTCCACGTGCATGCGACTTAGAACGCATGCACAACCTTCTTTAAACCCAATCCATGAAAAGCATCAACACCGAATGGCCTCGCACCTTCGGTTTCTTCGGCCGAACTTCAAATTATCCTCTCGTTGCATGCAATCCCACTTTTAAGCATGGATAGGTTCAGTGTGTCGAGACGATCCCAATGGACTCTTCGGCTTGATAGGAGATGGCCGGTTTCTCAAAATCCGTCGTCGGGAGGTGTCTGTATTGACGGAGGCATGCGGGGAGGCCTCGGCATGGCTCGAGGTTGAAGACGATCCGCAGATGCATCGGACGGTTAAGATCTGGCGCGCGATTAGATGGGAGGCTCAGATTACATCGCGAGCGGCGCGATGCATCGGGCGGCCGAGATCTGCCGCGAGATCACTCGGACAGCCATGATGCGCTCCCGGTGAATTTTGCGCGTCCCACATCGAATCGCCGAGCGGATTTTCTGCAGTTTATCAAACACCCGCTGCCATCCATCGCTCAGTTGAAGTTCTCCCCTCCCGGTGCCGCCCCGCACAGGGTTCTCTCTGCGGGCGTGCTCTGCGCCCACCTCTGCTCCCTGCGGGCGCACCACTGGCACCTACTATGCACCGGGTGCGCGCTCCTGTTCCCCTGCCGTGTGGACTTGATCACCGCATGGCCACTGTGCCGCCTTGGGCTTGCCCCACGGGTTCCCCCTTAGGCGTGGCGCCTTCGGCCCACATGTGCCTTGGGGTTGAACCCTCAAGGTTCTCTTGGCTGGCCAAATTTTTTGGCAAAGGATAGAATAATACTTTGTTAAGAAACAAAGCACTCCCAATGTAAAATGCCAAATTCCACTTCAAGCCATCTTCCTCTTCATTTACACTTCTTTATTTCTTCTTCTTCATTATAATTCCTCCAACTCTCTTCAACATTTATTAATCACTTAGGAATGGAATTCCCGAAGGTTCTTCATCAACCGAGTCACTTGGATCACTTATTTCTTCAATGTTCTTCATTGATCCAATCAGAGATCAAGTGGGATCTTCTTCAAATTCACATGCACTATGTAATAGTGAATGGACTTCATTAATCCACTTCATCCACTTAGAACTTGTGGATGGATCTTCTTCAACTCCTCATGCATTGTCACTACAATGCATGGTCTTCTAATCATGTTGTGACTTTGTATCATCTTGATACAAGTTCTTTAAACTTAAAGAGCACCACAACAATCGTCTGATGTACTGATGCTCCATGATCATTCATTCTTCAAGTGTTGTTACTTAGTATCATCTTGATACAAGTATTTAAACATTAAGATCAGTTCTACAATCGTCTGATATTCATAGAGAATGTTTCAACCACAACATCCTATGTCACTTAGTGAATCTCCTAAGTGACATGCCTCTAAGTACCATGGCCATTCTCCTTCATCACCATCACCATCACATCCTTTTTCATTCAAATCTTGACATTCCTTGACATCCATTCATTCCATGACAACATCATGCCTCATTGACAACAAATGCAACACAGTGCATTTCAATTTGAATTTAAGCGGAGTCGGTCCCGGCCCGTCAAGCCCATTTGGCTGTCGGGTCGGCCCGACCCGGCTTGACAGGTCTGACCCATCTGGTGGGTCAGCCCGGCCTGACTTGGTGGGTCTGAACTAGCTGGGGGGTCGGCCTGGCCCTGTGTACCCCCCCTGCGGACCCGACCCGTGCTGCGGGCTGGTTCCATTCGCCCTGCGGCACCGCCCCTCCTCTGCACGTCCGGTCGTAGCCGGACGGTTCTGTCAGGCACAAGTGGACCGCAGAGTAGGCCACAGTTCTCTCCACACTGTGCCATGCGGCACCGTGGTCTTCCAGCCCAGCCGGCTACCGACCGGTTGGTTCGCCCAGTAGAGCAGCCCACAGTAGCGGGCCGTGGTTCCATCGCTGCGCGGCACCTGCGGGCGCCCCGATCCACCAGCCCAACTGGCTGTAGCCTTCCGTTTCTTCTCCAGCCAAGCGGCCCATGGTTACATGCCTCGGTCCTCCTCAACGAGGAGCCTTCGGGTGTCACGGTCTTCCAGCAAGCCATCTGGTCGGCCGGCCGGGCGTCCTACTGCCCGTCTCCACGGTGGTGGGCTCGGTCAGCTACCACCGCACTTCCACCGTGGCGCGATGGCGTCATGGGCCCACTACGATTCGTGTGACGTGACGACTCCATGCCACCTCCGCCCCCGACATCAAACAATATAAACCATCGGAGGTAAGTTAGGCTGTGTTTGTTTGGCGCGAACCCTCCGCGTTAGATGATAACAAATGACCACTGTCAAATAAAGTAACTGTTGAAGAGAGTGTAAATAATTTAATGTAATCAAAACCCCCTAACTTGATTTCAATGATCGCTTGGCAGTGTCGTGGGAAGAGAATTTGAAGACGTTGTCATACATTGTGCCCATCACACGCCGTCGATTCTGGGCTCAATCCACTTCATCGTTCTTCATCAAAGAGAACATCGTTCCTCATTGGATATGTTCTTCATTATTCATTAGAGATGTTCTTCGTGGGAAGAACACATTCATTCTAATTCTCTCAAAGCCTCCCAAAAGAATAACTCCCAAGGAAAAATAAAATATTTGGCTCCCTAATATTCTAATTTTTCCATACCTTTCAAAATAATTTAAAAACTCAAATTAATTATTGAAGACATTAATTAATTGTGTTGGTACAATTAAGGGAGAGGGAGGTGGAGAGTTCACCCAAATTAAACAAAAGTGGGTTGGGTAATTAAATTCAAGGGGATTTTAAGGGGTTCAAGGGGAGTTGAGGGGTTAGGTGATCGTGTAGGACCCACCACATAATATCCTCCCATGGGAGGTTATGTGAGGGTGGACCCCACCTCCAACCTCTCTTTGGATAAAATAACCACATCACATTCTAAAAACAAATATGCTACACATATGTTTTTATTAAATTTAGAAATTCCCCAAAAATTAACTTCCACTCCCGATAAATTGCAACTGCGGTGAAGGTATCCTTAAGAAAATACCAGTGCCGCATGTTTATCGGTGTCCTAGGATTTCAATTCCGAGCACCGGATCAAAAGATATGAAATCCTGCATGAATGTTTACTGAACGTACCTGAAAAAAATTTCAGAATTTGATTCCTGGCACACCGGGCCTCGGAATCATGCGTCGTCAGAAACTGTGGACTCGAAAAAATCCAATGTATTTAAGAAAAGAAATTCCATGGTATTTACGGGTATTTACCTTCTCCCCACCTCAGGGCCTTATGTCCCCGTAAGATACAATAAACAGTAAGGGAACAAATCAGGGTACTGAGCATGCACTTCAGCCTCCCACTCCCCTGTGCTCTCATGGAGGTTCATATGCTGCCAGTGAACAAGCACTGGAGGAATCGACCGTCCACACAGGAACCACTCATGTCGATTCTCAATATCCACTAGAACCTCCATGAATGTCGCTACATCATCGATGTCCATCTTTGCATGGTTGATGATGTGGGACGGGTCGTGAACGTATCTCCTCAGCTGAGATACGTGGAAGATGTCTTGCACCCGGTGCAACTGAGGTGGAAGAGCCAGTCGGTAAGCCACCTTATCTACCATTCTAAAGACCTAAAAAGGTATTATGAATTGTGGAGATAACTTTCCGCCTCAGCCAAATCTCTGTATACCTCATTGAGGTGAGACTCATAGGAAGACTTGGTCACCATCCTCGAGCTCTAGTGTTCTCCATCTCCTATCAGCATAAGACTTCTATCTGCTCTGTGCAGTCTTCATTTTCTTTTGGATGATCTGCACCTTCTTCGTTGTAGCCTGAACCATCTCTGGTCCTACAAGTGCTGACTCCTCTGGGTCAGTCTATCATAGAGGCGATCTACAAGGTTGGCTGTACAATGCCTCTTATGGTGCCATTCTGATGGTGGAATGGTATCTGTTTTTGTACGCAAATTACACCAAGGGTAAGTGATCCTCCCAACTACTACAAAAGTCAAGGATACAAGCACGGAGAATTTACTCAAGTTTCTAGATGGTCCACTCGGTCTGGACATCCGTTTGAGGATGGAAGACGGTGCTCAAGCAAAGCTGCATCCCGAAAGCCTCCTGCAACCCCTTCCATTTTCGGGAAGCGATTCGGACAACTTGATCGGAGATGATAGTCGATGGAACACCATGAAGACATACGATCTCCTGTATGTTGAGGCATCCCAAACTCTCTGTTTATCCCTGCTCTCAGACCATTATGAAGTAAGCCAACTTGGTGAGTCGTTCGACAATTAACTAGATAGAGTTGTGTCCTCTAGATGTATGTGGAAGCCCCATCACAAAATCCATTGATATCCCATCCCACTTCCACTATGGGACCTCTAAGGGATGAACCAAGACTACTAGAACTTGGTGCTAGGCCATCACTTTCTGACAAGTGAGGCTTCTCTGGACAAACTCTGCTACTACCTTCTTCATACCCAGCCACCATTGCTATCCTCTGAGGTCCTGATACATCTTCGCCACTCCTGGATGTACCGCTAGGGGGATGTGTGAAACTCCCTCATCACCTCCTCTTGTAGTGAAAATGGTACCATGGTATGTCCCCTGAAAAGAAATACACGATCCCCACCTTCAGAGAACTCATCAGGTACCTACCTTGAGGATATCTAAGCACGTCGCATCTCACAGTCAACATCCCCACGTTGTGCCTCTCTGACTCAGTGAAAAAGTGGTGGAGGGACTGTGAGAGACTGATGAAAGGGTGCTCCATCCCTATCCACAAATGATATCTGCAGCACGGAAAGCTTCTCTTTCACCTCTCCTAGAATCTAAATGGTTTATCTCCTACTGAGAGCATCTGCTACAATGCTCCCCTTCCCATGAGTATAGACTATCTCAAAGTCATAGTCCTGGAGGAACTCGAGCTATCGCCGCTGTCTCAGGTTCAGGTCCTTCTGTGAGAAGATGAACCTAAGAGTATGGTTGTCAGAGTAGACTATAAAACGTTCACCCATAAGATAGTGTCACCACATCTTATAGGTGAATACCACTTCTACTAACTCCAGGTCATGGGTAGCATAGTTCTTCTCATGCTGTCTCAACTGCCGTGATCCATACGCGATTAGTACTCACTCCTGCATCAGGACACACCCGATTCTAGTCCCTGATGCATCGCAGTAAACTACATACCCTACTCCCTCCTCTGATAGCCTCAAGATGGGCACACTGTTCAACATCTGCCTTAGCTTCAGAAAGATCTACTGGAATAAATATGACCACATGAAGGGTTACCCCTTCTTCGTCAATGCTGTAAGAGGTGCTGAAACTCTAGAGAAGTCTGGCACAAATCTCTGATAGTACCTAGCCAGTCCCAGAAAACTCGGAACCTCTATCACACTCATGGGTGGCTCCCAAGAAAATACTACCTTGATCTTCGATGGATCCATTGTAACTCCAGCCTCTGAGATGATGTTTCCTAGAAAGTGAACCTCTCGAATGCAGAAATGCCACGTCGAGAGCTTACCATAAAGCTGGTGCTCTCGGAGTGTATCCAGTACTACCCTCAAATGGTAGGTGTGATCCTCCTCAGTAGTCGAGTAAATCAGTATGTCATTGATGAAGACTACAAAAAAATGATCAAGGTAAGGGTGGAAGATCTTGTTTATGAGACTCACGAACAATACTGCTATGTTGGTTAGGCCGAAGTGAATTACCGAGAAATCATAATGGCCATACTGACACCTGAAGGCTGTCTTCTACACATCCTCATCTCGAACTCTGAGCTGGTGATAGCCTGACCTAAGGTCTATTATCGAGAACCATCGTCCTCCCTTGATATGATCAAAGAGGATTTGAATCCCGAGGCGTGGTACGTTTTATTCACAGTCAACTGATTGAGGCGATGATAGTCGACACAGAGTCGCATGATCCCATCTGCCTTCTTGGTGATCAAAATCAGAGATACCTAGGGTGAAACACTGGGTCTGAAAATCCCTTACCCTTCAATTCCTCCAGCTATACCTGCAGCTCATGAAGCTCGGAGGGAGCCATCTGATATGCTGGAGTAGATATCGGTGCAGTCATGGGGTACAGATCAATGTATAAGTCTACCTCTCTGTGAGAAGGTAGCCCTAGAACGTTGTCAGGAAAGACATCTTGCGTACTAATCCTCCATAATAGGAAAACCAGGCCTCTTAATGTCAACCGCTCCGAGGATAAGACTATCCAACTGATGTGTGATCAGCTGCCCCCTCCTCTGCGTAAATCCATACTGCGCTGCTAAGTCTCACTTCTCGCCGGTGAAGGTGAACGTGGTCCCATCCATGCGAATACACCACACTTTGCACCAAATACAGTCAATCTGAGCATGAACTATGGATAACCACTATATACCCAATATGACATCGTAAGGCCTCGATGCTACTACATGAAGATCCCTACCAATGCTCTCACCTCCTAGAGTAATCCCACATTGCCGGAAGTAGTGCGTAATCGTCGAGTCTACTCCCATAAGAGCCTCTAGCCGTAAGGATCGAGCCAACAACTCTGTTGGAATCTCTGACCTCTGAATGAGGGAAGTGGAAATAAAAGAATGACTTGTACCTGTGTCTATAAGTACTTCAGCAAGGGTGGAGTAGACACATCTAGTACCTCAAATCATATCAGGTGAACAGTGGTCATAGGCCATGACTTCCGGAAGTTGAGCCCACCTCTGTCCACCTTCTCTCTATGGTCGGTGTGGACCTCCTGGTGGTGGTGGTTGTAGAACCTTGAAACATCGACCACCACCCACTGCTTATCCAGCTCCTCAACCACGTCCGCCTGCTCCCGGCGGACCACCACAGTCAAACCTCTCCCTCTGCCTGGGAGGTCCCTCTAATATCTGCTGCTCATCTGCATGGCAGATCGGGTAGTCATGAGCCATGTGGCCCTGCTCGCCGCATGCATAGAACTTCCTGTTGCTTGTATAGTTGGCTCTGTCTCATGTTCCCCACACAACTGAACCTGTATCCTTGGGTCGCACACCTGAGGGCCTGGTCTGATTGGACCTCTGCGTCATCTGTCTACTACCGAGAGTAGAAGACTCCACTACATGTCGCCCTGTGGTGGGTCTTGCCACTGGTGACTACTCAGAAAGAAAACTCTCCACTAGAAGGGCTCACTCTAGAACCCCCTCATATGACGGAATGCTAAGGGGAATCTTCAAATCCCTGATCTCATGACTGAGCCCCTTCTCGATGGTCCGGGCCCTGAAGAACGGGTCCCATACCATATCTATGGAGTAGCGCTAGAGGTCGGTGAACCTCGCTGAGTACTAAGCTACTGTCATGATGCCCTGCGGCAGATGAAGTAACTCCTGAATCTGCACCGCATGAAGGCTGGATGGAAGAATCATTGATCGAAAGAGACTCTCGAAGTGTGTCCAGAGTAATGATGCCTCGTCATGCACCTCGAGCATCAGGCTCCACCATCTACCTCCTGCCACATGAAGGAGACTCACAACAAGGATCACCATGAGGACGGCTGGTGCCCCAACTAATCTGAACACTCTCAGGGTAGCCTCCATCCAATCCTCAGCTGCATGTGGGTCCTTCTCTCCCCGAAACCTAGGTAGCCTCTGGTGCTGTAACTCGTGCAATTCACTCAGGTGGCATACAATCTCTCCGACTGGAGCTGGTGGTATCGGTGGCTCAGCGGGTAGTCATACTACTGGTACCCCCGCTGTGATGGGGTCCTGCACCGAGGCCTCATCATTCGGTGGGATACCATCTCATACAAAACTCGGAACCATACCTGGAAGACCTCGTGGGGCCATCCTGAAAAGAAATATGTGTAACACGTTTAAAACAATATACTTGGTGAGATGACACAATGTAATCAAGAAGAAAACTTTTTCAAAGGAAACACACACAAAATTAGTGTTTTCATGCACTGAGTTGAATATAATAAGTTAGAGTCCTAGTGTATGGATACGTCGGCTGCCGCACCAACACTGGTTTCCCTAAACTGATAACCACACCCAAAACCCATAACAAAGTTACTGTTAAAAAAACCAGAGTCCAAATTCTGTTTTAGAACTGACTCCTATGATACCAATTTGTCACAACTCGTCCTCAGAGCCCATGTCAGGACTACCCCAATCCCACCTTCTAAAGCCCAAGGGTTGGCGACTAACACCAAAGGTGTAATCCCTATAAAAAGAGAAGGCATTGCCTTTTAACCTGTACCACACACATAGACTGAACACAAGATGCAGAGTATGCAATTGGATGTAAACACAAAGTAAAAATGTATGCAATATAAAGTGCTAAAAGGAATGGGGGTCGGATATACAAGACCAACAATAAAGTAAAAACAACCGAAAAGCTAGTACAACTACAAAAAGGTAAACAACAACTACTGAGTTTTCCTCTAGAAATCCCCCCTAAAGTGTGGGTACATATGGCCTTCTTAGCACCCCAGGTTCGTCTGTCCGCTCAGTGTACATCTTTCCAAGTGGTCCAGCACTGGGTAACGTCCATCTATACAAGTCTCTACCTCGATCAGTGATGTTCGTCATCTGCAAACAACAATCTGAATTGTGGGCATAACTCGTGTAGGGGTGAGTATAACTATACTCAGTAGGGACCCTGAGACTCTTGAAGGTCTCCCATAATTAACGAAGGATATGCCACAGAAGAATGATACAATAATGATGTATCAACCAACCCTACTTAGGTATATTCCCATACATATACCTATGTTATCAATCACAGTTCGACTCTATCTCTCGATCCCAAGCACAACCTAGTCCACACAGGAAGTAAATTCAATCACATCGATGGTAACGATTGAAAGTCAAGACTTAGCTCACACAGGTATACATCTTTTGTAGAGCGATAGAAATGATCAGATGTAGTCACTGATTCATTTAAGCTATCAGACCCACACAGGATACAGGACTAGCTAAGCTGTCGGACCCACACAGGATACAGGACTAGCTACTATATCGGACACACACAACATATTGGAATAGAAGTCAGAACTGTCAAAACCACGTGGGATTCTGGTACAGTAGTCATTACTGACAAACCCATAGAGGATTCAGGATCAGTACTCATCGCTGTCGAACCCACGTAGGATTCCGGTACAGTAGTCGTTGATGTCGAACCCACGTAGGATTCCAGTATTGTAGTCGTCACAACCACCTCTAGGGTTCCCGCACACAACACACTTGATTCCGGGACTGTCTGATCCTCGAGTAAAATGATGATACATCAACTATCATGAAGTCCCAAGTTGATGTATCCCAAAGTTACTTATCATCAAAAGGAACCCAACGTGACAAATGACGCGCCAATCGAACACTCGGTCTGAGAGTTTTTGGCATTTCCATTCCATGGGCCTGGTTGGATTTATGCTTGATCCAAACCCGGACATTTTACAATGTTGTCCAAAACTCACAAAGAGTATCACAAAAGGATTGTCTCGTTGTGAGGGTCCCAGTGCCGTAGACGGCACGTCGATCGGACGTGCGGTCTAGGAGATATTCGAATTTAAGCGAAGTCCGGCCTGACCCGTCAAGCCTAGTGAGATAGCGGGTCTACCCAACCCAGCTCGGTACGTTAGACCAAGCTGGGGGGTCGGCCCGGCCTGAATTGGCGGGTATGACCCAGTTTGGGGGTTGGCCCGGCCCGGTGGGGCGCGAACCACCTGCAGACCTGACCCTCACTACGGGCCGATTCGGTTCGCCAGGCGGCGCCAAGCGGTGCCGCCCCTCCTCTGCCTGGACGGCCAGTTCTGTCCGGTGTGAGTAGCCTACATAGTGGGCCGTGATTCTCCCCACAGGGCCCCATGCGGCGCCACAGTCTTCCAGCTCGGCCGGCAGACGGCCTGCCTATTCACCCAGCAGAGCGGCCCGTAGAAGCGGTCATGGTTCCTACACTGCGCGGAGCCTGCGGGATCCGCGATCCTCCAGACAGGTAGGCCGTAGCCATCCTGTTCATCCAGCCCAGCTGGTATGAGGATTTCCAGTTCTTCTCTAGTTGAGGGGCCTGTGGTTGCGGGACGCGGTCATCCTCTATGCGGCACCTTCGCGCACCGTGGCCTTTCAGCGGGCCGACCAGTCGGCTGGCTGGTCATCCCACTGCCCAGCTCCACGACTACATACTCGATCGACCACCTCCGCACTTCCACTGTGGCGCGAAGACACCGCGGAACCTCAACCCTCCACGCGATGCAACAGCGCTGCGCTACCTCCACCTCCGACATCAAAAAATAAAAAACCATCAAAGGGATGTCGGGACATGTTTGTTCGGCCCGCGCCCTCCATGTTATGTGATAACAAATGGCCGCCGTAAAAAAAAGTAAGCATCGAAGATCATGTAAATATTTTAAATTAATCAAAACCCCCTACCTTGATTTCAATGATCGCTTGACGGTGTCGCTGGAAGTGAATTCAATGACGCCGGTGTACATTGCGCCCGTCACGCGCCACCGATTACGGGCTTGAGCGTCTTTCTCGTTCATCGTCAGAGAGGATGCCGTTCTTCGTTGGAGATTTTCTTCATTATTCATTGGAGATATTCTTCGTGGTAATAACACTTTCTTTCCAATTCTCCTAAAGCCTCCCAATAGAATAATTTCCAAGTAAAAATAAAAAATTTGGCTCCATAATATTTTTATGTTTCCATGCTTTTCAAAATAATGAAAAAACTCAAATTAATTAATAAAGACATTAATTAATTGTGTTGGAACAATTAAGGGGGAGGCAGGTGGGGAGTTCACCCAAATTAAAAAAAGTGGGTTGGCTCATTAAATTCAAGGGGAGTTTAAGGGGTTCAAGGGGAGTTGAGGGGTTATGTGCTCTTGTGGGCCCCACCACAGAATATCCTACCATGGGTTGTTATATGGGGGTGGGCCCCACCTCCAACTTCCCTTTGGATAAAATAACCACCGCACTTTTTAAAATAAATATGCTACACATATTTTTTTTAAATTTAGAAATTCCCCAAAAATTAACTTCTACTCCCGATAAAACACAACTATGGTGAAGATCTCCTTATGCAAATATCGGCGATGTGAGTTCATCAATGTCCTAATATTTCAATTATGAGCACCGGTTCAAATGATATAAAATACCTCACATACATTTACTAAACGTACCAAAAAAAACTTCATAATTTGATTCCGGCCACACCGGGCCTCGGAATCAAGCACCATCAGAAACAGCGGACTCGTAAAACTCCCATGTATTTAAGAAAAAAAATTCCACAGGATTTCTTGGTCTTTTCATCTATTCTCCCTAATAATTCACCCCTGTCTTCTAAAACATTAAAGGTAGTTATTCAATACCTTGAGTGGAGGATTTAAGGGAGGATCATTGGACTTATGTCCTTTTAGTGTTTGAAATCCATTACACTTGCGCACCTAAAGTGATGAACCAACCCAAGTCTGAAATACATCGGCGCCGCCCATTCCTCTCACAGGAACTTGAGTTCCCCTCTTCTGGGATTACATGTGAATACTCTTCAAGGCTAGAGAAAGTTCATTCCCATGTATTAACTTACAGTTTGTTTGTCACTTATGTGAACATCAGGTCACCCACGTCCACTTATGTGCCCCTACTTGTGCGCCCTTACCTACATGTGCGCCCCTCTTTGATTCACTTGTTCTCTTCTATTTACCAACCATCAAGCCTTTATTAATGTCATTCATGGAAAGGCATATTCTTCCTTGGATCCCTTATATGAAAGGGATTTTATTGAGTCCTCCACCAAAACCTCCTGAATTATCAAAACTTTTGGAAAGAAACATCAGTGTGTCTACTATTTGGGTATGTATTTCGATATTCCGAGGTTTCCCACATTTGATTCACAATGGGGTTAGAGTTCACGAAGTGTCTGTGGGTTTCTATATCTACAGTCACATGGAACATTCTCATAGGAATAGTTTTGGGATGTTATTAGTCTTGAGAATAAGTGTTTGGGTCCTGGCATCGCCCTTCTCAATGAGATAGAAACATCAGATTTCTGGTAGGGAAGGTATGGTTCACACCTACGTTTCCTCTTTTTAAATAAAGAAGAAGTCTCCCAACCATATTATGATCATTTCACGAGAATAAATCCTGGTATAAGACCCTAGCCTTCATCCCTTCCTCCTTACATTGGGACCATGTCCAATATAAATAGAACAGAGGGAAGGATCATCACCATGACCTCTTCCACAGTCACCTCGGCCTCATCCAATCTCAGCACCATTAGTTTACCCCCATCCATTAGCAGAAGAGGAAAAGTGTGAATGCCTTTGTTGAATATTTGAAATCCTCATGTTTCTCACACCAAGAATGACTCACAAGGGAATACAGATTTTTTTTGTTTACAACATTTTCACAATCGAATGAACTACGAGAACTCTTGTTCCTGTTCAAAAAAAGATACACTAAAAGCCTTCTCCAGGCCTAAGCTCACCATATATACTCCTCAAGAATCCAAACCCAATTCCCTTAATCTGGGCATCCTCTTTACGAAAAATCCCCAAATTAAACCCCTTATCATAAATGAATCCATTTCAGGAAGTAAGCCAAACTCATCTTTCTCAAAAGACCATACTCTCTTACGAGACTTATAGAACTACATAGGATTTGATTCCCATCCCTAAGGGATACGTAGGAACCCTCCATGAGGTTCAATCCCAACACTTCAAATCATCCATGTTCCCTTTGGGCCATAATCCCAAAAGTGTATGATTCTACTTGGAAACCCATATCATTTCCCATATCCTTGGCCTCCTTCATCATAAGTCTAACACAATGTTTTGACTAAGCCCCTTCCACTTAGATGTCCATAACACATGAAATTAAACTATATGGCTTGGTCCTTATCACATGACTGTAAAATTCATGATGTGTCCCATTCAGTGGCAGCAAACTACGGAGGTTCAGATTCCTTTATTAAGGATATGTAGGTATCCCATTTTATGGGCACGATCCGAAAATAAAATCCATCCTTCATCTCCCTAGAAGATAATAAATTCCATAGTTCCCCACTGAGTGTATTAAAAACCATTATCATTATATAATGACTAAAATAATCTCTAAGTAGTATATTAGAGGATACCACTAATAGAAAACCTCGAATACATATGGATATTTACAATATTAGAGAACCATGAATGCATACTGATGATTCTATAAATTTAACATTCTAATCAAATAATAGAAAATTCCAAGGGATACTTATGATATAAATTGTGAACTAATATGGTTTCAAGAAAATACATTAAATTTAAAAAGAGAGTCTCAGAGTAGACACTAATTCCACAAAAAGGGTGTGATGAGTCCGACCTCCCATCCTTTTGACCAATGCACGTTTTTAAGTATCATAAAGTAAAAAGTTAATGAACACCTACCTTTTAAACGAAAATTCAATTTGGATAAATAATTGTTGGATGCTTCCAGTTCCATAAATAAATTTAATAGAAATTTCCTGGAAATCGTGATTCTTAAAACTAAAATACACTTTTCAAGGAAATACGAAAAAACAATCCTTATGATATTCCATATATTTTAGGATTATTAAACATTTACTAGTTGACCATTTATTCATCAATGCATACAATTAAGCCTTCGAGACTTCTTAACCTGACTCATTTTTTCTATAATCGAAATTCAATCATCCCTATAATCAATTCTCCTATCCATATTCCTGTCTAAAGGATATCGATTCAATATATTTTGAATATTACTAGATTTTGGTATATATAATATTTATAGTTTATTACCTACGAAATATATCAAACATGTTTCATCTATTTTTTCTCCTTAGCATTATATGTACAATGGATGTTCATAGCGTTGATCTTTCAAGAATTAATATCACTTCATATTCAAGATTTTTTTACTATAGAGATGTAATATTATCTTTATTTTTAAATCATGTGATACGAAAAAATTGGTATAAAAAATAAACATGGAAATATAATATCTGAGATTGAAAGAAATTATAAATATTCGGTTTAAATTACTATTATATAGATATCAAAAAGGATAATATGATGATTTTTATTATTATATTTATTGACATACAATAGTTATAATTTGTGAAAAAAACTTCCTCCCTTGATTATGCATCATTATATATAAGTTATTAACATTGATTCAAATTATAACTAATATATAAACCATTATAGATTTCAACAAATCATTTCTCATTGAAAACATTCTTGGGGTTTAAATTTTCAATATGATAACTACATAATCCTATTTATAAAATTGTAATCATAATGATCATAACCTAAATTACTTATAGTGATATATATGAAACCCTTATTTCATATATATATATATATAGATTCCATAAATCTTAGATAGTGATTCCAAAATGGTAACAATTCTTGTTAAAATTAGATTTCATATTATTTTAATAATTCTTATATTATCATAGGTTATTTTTCCATGTTCATCTATGCATGATTTCATAAATGATAATATACTCATGTTACATGAGTTCTATTATCACAAAATAACAATATTGGATTTTGTCTTTGGTGTCCATTCAATTTTAGTGGCATCCCCATATTGTAAATTGAGATTCCAAATCATTATACCCATGGTCATATGGGCTCTTAGGGTTTATTATATTTATTTTATGATATAATAAAAATATTCACATATCAACCACAGATCTTAAGTTGATTTTAAGGAAGGTTCATGGGAATAATACAATTGGTGGGTGGGTGTTTTATTTTGTTCATCAATCTTGAAGGATAAAAAATTAATTAACAGAAAAGTATAATATCATTAAGAGTATAATAAAAATTTAATTTATACTTAATTTAAAAATGATAATTAGATTAAACCCTGAATTCCTTTTCGATAAATTTTCATTGTTTCTATTGTCATATTTTTGATGATATAGAGTATCCATGTAAGGATTCCTCTAGGTGTATCGACACATGTTCCATGAATCTATCAACAACAATCTTGAATCTATGTGTTTTTTCATAGTGGACACTAGAATATTGAATCATTATTTTTTTATCACAATAATGATGTTTTCTAGTTCTCTTTTAGTTCATTAAAGGAAATGTGGAGGATTTTATTTCTCAGAATTGATAGAATTATCAAAAATTTCACTTTTTTGAAAAAAATACTATGTTTGAAATGATATAAGTTAGAATCTTTATATAAGTTAAATATTTTATAATTTTCAGTATTACCCTTTAAACAATATTTTTTTAATGTAATTATCTCTGTCAAATATTATTATTAATATTATTTTGTCTCGATTCACATTCATACCTAAATAATTTTTTAAAAATAAATAAATTAAAAACTATTTAAATGATATTAAATAAAATATATCATAACCATAGAGAAATTAATGTAACCAAATTGACCTCCATGATTTTTATTGAACCATTGAAAAAACAATTTAATAATTTTTTTAATAATTCCTTTATTAAAAAATAATATATTCAATGAAATCCGGAATAACTATATTTTTTAATATTCATGTAAATAAGTAAATATTTATATTATTTTTTTCACAAAAATGGGGAATAAATATCTATATATTTATTAGCTTTTGAAAAGTAAATTGTAGATAAAATTTAACTCACAAACTCTAAATTTTGATATCTTATTAAGGAATTTATGTAATAAAACAAACATAAATATTTATTATTTCACAAGATGAAAATTATATTTATTCATAATTTCAAATTCAATAAATTTTAATGAAGTAATGGATATAATTAGTGTATGAGCCACTATGCCCCTTTTTTAGTGTAATTAGGTGAACTTCTCTAATGTCCAAGATCAGTATTAAGCATCACATCAAGGTGAAGGTGACCAAAGAGAAATTTTATAATACCACATAAAAAACATCTTTTGAATGTGAGTGTGTAATATTATTCTTATTTCATACAATATATCATCAATAATGAGATATATTTGTGATATCACCCCGTATGCTTGATTTATTTTCCATTAAATTCCCAAAATAAACTCTACAGTTTCCTAGGGTTGAAGTATTATTTTATTCAATTATATTTATTTTCATGGTTAATGTAATCATTAAAATTAAACGACATTGGTTATGTATATAGTATCCACCCAATGAGAGAAGTCATTTTTCTTCCATGGTAAATACATGTTAAAGGATATTATATCAGAGGATATCAATGTTGGTTCTCAAGTCCACGATTGTCATGCAAGCTATAGGATCATTTTTTACCCCAATTACAGTGGATGGAAAATGTTTATAATATCATAGTTGTTTAATATATGGTAAAAATATTTCTATAGATATTTTTAACACTTTAAAAAAATGTGCAAATTTTAGAAGAGTAATTCTTGACGTTTGTAAGTAGATCCATGTTTCAATGACCATGTAGAGTGGGAAATTTAGTTAAGAAGTACTCTTGAATGAATATTTAAAAAGTACTGAATGAATCTTATTCATAATGTTATTTGGGATTATTTAAATGATTTTGATAAATTTTTGAATCGGTTCGTAAGTGGTTTGATTTGATTGAGAAGGGCCAAATCTGATTTGAATTACATTGGGGTAAATTTGATGAAATTCCGGAATTTCTGTTCCATAGATGGAGAATGGAAAAATGTTAGACGATTATTTTAGACGTGTAAGATGTTTTCAATAGTGTATATGATATTTTTCTCTATATAAGAAAATTATTTGTTTATGTATGATAATTATTATATGAGTAAGATATATTGGGCATAATATATTTGGTTCTCATAATAATTTTTTTTCATGTATGATATTTTTTATACATATAAGATATACTGTCTATTTTTTAATCAATTTTTGCATATGTAAGGGACATTATCTAAATTTAATATATTTTGATAAATCATAAAATATTATAGGAAAATGTATAATAAGTATTCCATGTATGATATTTTTAATTCTCAGTGCAATTGTGGCATGAAAAAAATATTGTACGCACCGTGTAATATATTTTATATAGTGAAGTGGCCAAATTTAAAGAATTATGAGATTATGAAGAAGGATACATATAATGATGTTAAATAAATTAGTTAATATTTGAAAGATATCGATTCCTTATAAATCCATTATTGGATTGGGAGAAAATGATATTATAGGAGATAGAAAAAAGGATCAAGGTATGAAATAATTTCAGCAAAATTAAATGCACTAAATTAATTTTAGTTTGTCTTCAATAATAATTTATATATTTTTTAGAGAGTTCTTGAGTTTTTAAAAAAATATAAAATCATTGGTATCCAATCTATTTGATAGAGAAGGAATAATAGGGTAACATATATGTTCATTAATACTCGCTCTATATGGAGGTCTCTATATGTTTTACTCGAATCTCTTATACCAAAATTTGAGTTCATTTTTATATTCTAATGTTTTGTGTGATATTCATAAATTTTAAATAGATAAATAAATTCAATAATAGAAAGAATGTTTTGGAAATGTTCAAATGAGTTGATTCAAATCTTTCTTTTGTGGGATTAGACTTTTTGATAATGTTTTCAATGGTATGGATTCTTTTTCAATATAACAAAGAACATGAAAGACTCAGTTTTTGTTGTTGATATGTTTTTGAGGTTTTTTATAAAACATTCTGATGATTTAATATATTCTTTTTGATTTTTTTGATGTTTTGAAGGTTTTTGTGGACGTTCTGATGTTGACCAATAAATTCTACAAATTTACGAGGAAATTAACAAAGGACTGGGTGTAATCCTTTTGATTGGAATCTTATGTATTTTTGAAGAATCATATGACTTCATTATAAGTAATCAATAATAGATATTTCACTAAGTGAAAGGATTTGGATTTGGGTTTATAAATTCACCAAGATAATATTCCTTCATAATACATGGATGTAGATCATCTGACTTCACAATGATATGACTCCATTGGGAGCATAAGTCTTTTTGGATTCGGAATAAAATTTTGTGAAAACCCATTATTTTTTGAGTAATTTTGATAAAAATTATCCAAATATAATCCTTTATGGATCAATAGAAAACATGTAAATGTGTTCTCCATTTCATCTAAATGTATTTCATTGGGAATAATCCTTTGAATAAATGAATAGAAGTCATTACCATCATAACCATTTCATCGTAATGCTTCCATAAGCATAAATATTTGAGTTCTCAACGTAATTCTTCAACTCTTAGAAAACTTTGAGTATCTATTGGGTGAAAATATTAGTTTTTTGAAATTGAATTGATTAAAAATGTAATCCATTTGATGGGGGCATTGTTCCATAGTGATTAAAACATCATAGGTAGATTACTATTATTTCAACATAAATATTCCATGATTTCCTACATAATCACGAATAAGATCAATGTAATGGGGAATGATCGTTAGTGATTTATTATGTTTTTAATGAATGATGTATATGTTTAAATAGGATGTTATTACGGTGTTCTCCTGATCTTGTGTCACGTGATGACTATTTTTTGATAAATTCAATGATTTTCAATAAACTACGATATTTTATTATTCTATGTTTTATAAATAACTAATTCATAAGTCTATCCTTCACACTGTAGAAGGTTGAATAGTGTTATGTAACCTGATCTGGCTAAATAATATCTTAAATACTTTGGATGATTTTTTAATATATGTAGATAGTTTTTACTGAGTTTTTATGGATATTGAAACTATAATGATCCTATTAGAAAAGAAGAGAATATTTATGGTATTGGAAAGCATGTAAAAGTAGACCCATGCTACATTATATTGTGAGTCTTATACATAAACATCAAGGATTATTAAAACAAAAAAAATAAATGTATTCCTTTCTCTGTAAAAGAACAAAATATATTATTCTTTACCACATTAGTTATATATAATAGGTTAAATGATTTATTGTGTAGAATTAATAGTAAATGTTAGTTCTTAAAGAATGTGAATGGTACTACCAAGGAAGTTACTTTAGAATTTATTGAGAAATGTTGAGAACATGAATGTATGGTGATGTGATGAAAAGATAGAAACTAAAGCTAAGGTTATTTGTATCTAAATATCTTACTTAACTAGAGATTATAATGATTTAGAGAATAATAAAAATATGTAAAACCGCTAATGGTTTTTGTATGGATTGATCAAGAAACAAATCGAGTAATCATTTTTATTAACTTCAATTTCTATTTAATGAATAATGATACCATATTTATATATATCATGAATGTTGGATCAAAATGAAGATCTTCAATAGTTATTAAAGAAACATAAATGATCAATTTATATTACTCATTATTTACAGATCAATGTATCTATAAGGATACTTAGTATGACTAGGGGTGGTTTTTCAATGATAGAAATGTGATGCAATAAAACAATAGGTGAATGGATATTCCTACCAACCCATTATAATTTTGTGATTAACATATAATTGGAAATAAATTTTTGGGAATATACTTTGCCTCAACAGTGATTTTTCCCACACATCATGTCTCAACCACGTAAAAATTAGTATCTATAATATATCTATGGGTTTGTATATTTTCCTCCAAGTCTAAGTGTAAAATTTTAAAGTGAGAGATTTTGATATTATATGATTATAGGGGGTAAATTTTAATAATAATAGAAATTATAAAATGTTAGGCTACACTAACCCCAAACACTTTATATCAAATTATTCTTTTAAAACTAACAATTGATATCAAAGTATTAGGCCCACATTATGTGATTATTATAGTTTTTTGGATGATGAATATAATGAACCCCATTAATAGCAGAGGAGTACCTATTTTTTATAGAAAATATTTCCATAGATTAAAAAATTAGATTTTCCTATATTTTTTGTTACTTTTACATGATGTTCGCAATGTGAAAATAGTTGGTTTTCCACCTATTGAATGTATTTATCACTCAATAACCACTACAATGAGAAATGTTTTATTCAATGATTATTGACGGAATATTATTATTATGTCTCATTAAGAAAAAGTGTTCATCATATTGATGGATACACAACCTACCATAGATGATTGGGATAATTAAGTGAAATATTTGGAAGGAAATTTTGAATTTAAAGAGGCAATGCCAAAAATATATAAAAGTATGTTTAAATATATATAAATATGGTTGAGGATGAAACCATTGATGATTACATCTCTAGTGTAAATGAAAAATGGGGAAAAATTATAGGTTTTGATAAAAAAATGGATGATGATATTATTGTGTTGAAACTCATGAGATACATTCCAACTAGATTTGATCCAAAAAAATATTATGTAGATGACCAGGAAGAACATTCCATGGTTGAACATCAAAAAATTATCATTACTTGTGAAATGATAATGAAACAGGAATTTAAAAATAATATTAATGTTGGTATGGATTTTGAAATTATGAGAATAATAATACCAAAATAACCAAAATCTAATCCTTTTAGGGAGTCAAAAGTAGAATATACAATATACAAATTTGAAATGATAATCATGTCAATAATCTCCAAAAATATGTGAAAATCCCTAGGAAATTTCAATGGTAAATAACACTTGAATTTCTTAAAGTGTATTGGTTTTGGATATATTTATAATAATTTCATAATGAAAAATAATCGTGGATATGATTTTATTTATAATTACAAAAAATAAATGAAAACTCAGGTAAAAATGCTATATGGATTTTAATAAATATAAAGAGTATAAGAAGTTGTTTCCTAGAATAATAATGGATATTCTATTCAGAAAAGACAATAATGATGACACATTATCTTGCAACAAATATGAGGATGCTTACTCCGAATAGTTCAAAAAATTTCTGGAACATGTAGAGAAGGAAGGAACCACCTTATATAGTGAACAAGAAAAAGTTGAAGCGACATACAAGAAGTAAATTCTCCAATTAGAGTAAGAATCGATACATTATAAAAAACAATTCTCAGGATGGTTATAAAATCCTTTAAGAGTGAAGTAGTAAATATATTTGAATCAATTGAACTGTTTATTAATAAAGAAACTGGACTAATTGAAGAAAAATGAACAAAATTTCAAAGTGGATGAAAATGAAAATATATAGAGATATATTAATGGAGAACTAGTGTCTATAAATGGAAAATTGAGTTATCTTGAATAAAAATATCTTTTCACTAAAAATAAACATAAAAAAATCATCAATACATCATTAGATGTTAAATATAACACATCATGTAAAATATTTAAATTTAGAACAAAATTTTAGAATAAATTATTACTTAAAATGAAATTATTTTTTTAATATATTTTAGATAATAGTGTTGTTAAAACATTATAATATTTACATGATGAGTCTAGAAAATATTATCAAATATCCTCTTATATGACTTTGGAAAAATGAATGATGTGAAAAATTTCCTTAGGGAATAAGAAAAATTTAAAAATTTATAGAAAAGGATATATTTCCTGGAAGATGTTTTTAGAAATTGTCTGTGATTATAAAAGAAAAAATATATTTAGTGGATATTTTTAGTTTTATGGGATTTAAATTAAAAATAAACACACATATTAGAAAAATATTTATTTTACAGAAACGAGGAAAGAATCAGGGGGAGAATCACGGAGGTAAAATAGAGTGAGTCCCCAAATAAAATGGAATCAAACTAAATCACATCAAAATTTCTTACTAAGAACACGTTAAAAGGTTTAATATATGTATGTTGTAGATGTGATAGTCCAAGGTACTATTTTGAAAAATATATGAAAAATAAATATAGATATTTCTCGAGGTAATAAAATGAAATGGGGGTAAAAATGGAAATTATAGATTCTAAGAAAATTTTTCACTGGTTTCTCTAAAGGAACACATTGAATAAAGACATTGGATACATGATAGTTGGTCCTCTTCTGTAATGCCAAAACCTACAATCCCTTAATCCACGACCAGTCCAGTCTTCCATATGGCCTCAATCATGACTCCCCATATGCTAGATACTACTAAATATTTTATAGGTCCAATAAAGTTACTATTTGGAGATTTTTCCCTTGGTTCTAGAGTACCAATAGTAGTGTAAAAATTAATCAATAACATAAATCATGATAAATAAAAATAATTTTTCTTGGAAGATTCCAATAAATTATTATTGTAAAAAAATCCATAATAATGGGTATTCAAAAGACAAAAAAGATCCCCCATCTTTGGATCATTTAAAAATATAATAATGTACTAAAATAAAACTCCACTCAAATGCATCACAGACTAGTATTGATGTCTTCTCGACCCCATCATATATACCTATACTAGAATTATCCGAAAAATATCAACAATATTGGACCACTACACATGCCTATCATTTCAATAAATAACTGTGTCTTCTTGGGGACCCATGTTCCATGGAATTCCATGTTGGGTGTGAGTAGAACATAAAAGGAAACCTTAAATTAAATCCCTAAAATAAAATTTCTATAATAAAATTTCATGGAGAAGTGATCAATGTAAATAATTTAATAGTTATAAAAAAATTGAACAACAAAATCAAAACCCAAAAATTCATTGGTTCAAAATTTCATATGATATTAGTTTTACTTTTTTTATCCTTAGGTTCATGAACATGATTGACCATTCCTCATTCCTCTAGTGTCACGGTGTGTATGAGAACATCACATAAACTATAGAAACCCTAAATAACAACATTGAATCTAGAGTTCTTCCATACATTCCATGTACCCCAATGTATGTTAGAACTCAACCTGATATTCCTGTGGAATATAATCTCCCTTTTAACATTCCCCAATCCTCAATAATAACATGAAATCTAGACACCCATTCCAATATTCCAAGGTAATCTTGAATCTTATACTAACATTCTCAATAACAAATAATCATAATGGATTACACACTCCTTCCAACCTCCCCAATTAATTATCAACATGTAGAATCTTAGTTCACAACATAGTATTCCTAATCACCATGAATCGTATGGAACTGAAGATCTCATCAAGACGTTCTGAACTAGAATATGTCATATGGAATCTAATGGAGTAATATAATTATTCCTAATCACCGCCAACCAAGAACACTGATCAAAATTTTCATTAAAATTTTTTAATGACCGATTCAATTTTTAACAAATCACTTTAATTCATGCATATTGTTTCATTAGTTATGATTTACTAAAACCATCATGATCCAAAATCATTATAGTACATGTAAAAAAAACTTCCTTTTTTAAATGCGCTTTAATATTTTAAAAAAACATTTCCTAAAACAAGTATACAATTATTAATTTTTTGGATATATAAAACCTATGGTGAAAGTTCACATTAACCATATGATATACCCAATTAAATTTCCAACCCATAAATAAAAAATTTAAATTAATGATGCATTTCACTAAAACAAAAACATAACTCAATTTCATTTTATAGGAAATTATATCATGCTTAAAAGTTATATGTTAAAACCATAAATTAATTATAATTTCTATATCAATTTCATTGATTTAGAACATAGTTACACATTTTTTTCTCTCAAATAATGACCTCTAAATCACACCACTATTTTACACCAGGGAAGTCATAATATTTGATTGAGAATATATGTACTAAAATTTACTTATTTGTAATTAATCATGGAATATACTTTCATTTATCCATATATATATTTAAAATAGAGTTTTTTATGAAAACAAATCACAAAACAATGGCCTCATTTAAATTAGGTCACTGTTTTGGGAAGCAAGATTGTCCACACAATGCACCAATTTTAAAAAAAATCAAATATAATGGGTTAGGTATAGGGACCACCTACCTCATATCCAATTAATTCCACTCGTCAAACGTCAACCATTGAGTCACCCTATATTAATAGAAAATGAAATAATAAGCAAATGCACAAAAATAGATTATATTATATTAAAATAGCGATATGGAACAATATTTTTAAAGAAACTAGTGACACAAAGTGATGAACACAAAAAACTACCTCATAAATGTTGCCACGTCTGATGGAAGATGAATGAAAAAAAGATAGAGGAGGACCACCATAGGAATAGGGGAGGGAGTTTTTACAAATGGTGTGGACTAATAGCAACTGGGAACACAAATAGAAAATAAGGAGAGTAATGGTTGGCCACAGGTGAAAGGATGGGGCATTAAAAATTTCCCAAGGGGATATTGGATTCTGTCCCGCACCCCCAAAAAACTATCCTGTGTATCCCGCATAAAATAGTTGGATAATAAACACACCACCAACTTTCTAGTGGCACTTAAGACGAACTTTTGAATTCTCCATATCTAGCCATGCCCTCTAGACGACCAAACCACCCAAACCAACTCAAATCCATGTTCATCATCTAAAACATCCGTTTGAGTGTTTGTTACCCTCGTAATAGAATTATAAAATAAGGATGAATAAATAACCCCTCCATGAAAAATTTAAACTTTCTCTAATCCCCAAGGCTCATCTGAATAGTCAGACTAGAAAACATTCCCACTATAATACTTCTTATTCTCAAAAATACTAACACACTACCCATGTGATGATCCCAATATAATACACGTGGCCACCAAAACCCAAGGTAGTTCATTCATTTCCCATCAAATAGTGGGATGATGTTCCATAGATTTTTTCTACCATAGATACCCATGTGTTATCATTCAGTCCAACACCCAGCTGATGGTTCTCCCCACCTTATCACTTATCTAATGTGGTCAATTCCAAACCTCAACAATTCCCACCGTTGGAACATTATTATTAAACCATTATCTCAATGGTCTATTAGACCACTTCTCTTGGTAACTAAACCACTATATCTCAGTATTACAATTTGTGTTCTCCAATGTCGATACCAACCACTATTTATAACTTTAAATCCCAAATTAATGTGCTTCCACCATAAAATAACAACCAAAATATGTCATATTTTCCTTGAAAATCCTATGAAATAAATAAAATAATTTATATTACAACTTTAATGTTATTTATAACGTGGTTTTAGGACCACCATGACTAATACCATTTAAATGAGACACTAAGACCCCTATCACCAACCCACAACCCAGGAGTTATCTTCTTACATTTCTGATATGCAATTAAAACTCCCATCCATGATAACTTTATCTCTAATGGTATCCCATTGTCAAATCATGCACAAAAATGGTCTAACCATGATCCTATTTTTCAATTCTACAATAAATTTTTTTTCCACTAACACTATTTATTATGCTCCTATTTATGCACCAACATTCCACCATGGAAAACCAAAATTTGATTTCACAGTATTATCAAGAGAAAAAAACAACCACTTGTACATTTAATTTTACCACATGGAATCATCATAGATCATTCCTAAAATAAACTAGGAAACATCAAAGGTACAAATGAACTATTTTTCGAGGCTATATAGACCATCTGAAATCCATTCTCATAATCCAATCACCTTTACCTTTGGAGGATCACTTGACCACAACTAAAACATTTCTACCTGTACTAGAAATTTCTGTTTTCTATTCTACTATTTCAGAACAACTGTCTCATGGCCTATATCCCATTCATTAATGAATAAAATTTTTGGGATGGCCATTAGTCCCCAAATCTTGATATATACTCCATATATTATGCACTTTATACTTTTTGTACATTGATGAAATCCCATGGTACATTCCTAGACTCATTCAAGAAAGGGTTTGGCCATCCACAAATTATGTTGGGATCCGTGATATATTTTATTTATCATCCTAATCATTTATCACCAACCCCCTGATAGGTCCTGCCATTACCACAGATGTGTTTCTCTACCAAATCCATATTTGTTTTCAAGTCAAACCTACCCAGGTCTGATGTATCAAATTGACTATATCATATAATTTTTATCTAAAATGATGTATCCCTCCTAATATTATGGTAATTTCCATTCCCAACCAAACCCCAAACATCCAATATATATTATCCCATCATGTTCATCATCCCTCTACTTTAAAATACCTTTTTACAAATCAGAAACATGGTAGATACCATTCTGGATAGTGTGCACTTCTTTGATCCCTTGAAACAAAATAGGGGAACACTCTTGTACTAATTGATCACATATCATGACTTATTCCCATATGTGTTGAATCAAAATATTGTATAGAGATTCATTCATACACCATTGTGCTTACTCACATGGATTCCAACCTTAACCAACTCAAAGTACCCTCTGTACTCCTCTTCAGAATAGGGAACTTCACTTTTCCACAATACAAAACACAACCACCCAATAACTGGAATCATTCCAAAACAACATGCCACTATCCCCTCTCTCAACAGATTGTTTTAAGTGCATCCCAATCTTTTCATGGATAAGAACTCAACCAGTCATGTCTTATACCCCCAACATTCATTCCAACATCTAGCACACTAGGTGATTTCCATTTTTAACTATCATATACACCGCCTTTCCTATAACCAAAATCTAGGCACACATCAGATGAACCAAACCAATCCCGTTGAATACTCTTTGATTTCATTCAATTAATGAGTTCCCACTCTCGTACTATATGATTCCATATATTTCTACAGTCACACATCTAGTATGACCGAATCCAAGAACTAGACTCATCATCCCATGAGTCGAACATCACTAGTAATAGGCTCACACACATAACCAATAAATAAATCATGCACTGGATCTGTCACATACACTATCTAGAATCATCATAGAATCCCCCATTGCACATTCCTGACACCTAACACATATATAGTTCAGGTACATGACCACATATCATCTGATATTTTTTTTCAAAAACCATAACATCTTAACAATATGTCTATTATTCACGCAAACCTTATATAAAACTGTTATGGTTAAGAACCTAGGCATTCATATCCTTCAAAACCATCCTAGGATGAAGTCCCAACCACTATAGTTTTTTAAACACAATAGAAAAAAATTATAAAATATCGAACAAGAGTAGGTCGTATAATCCAAATCATCCACCTTAACATACATCATTAATGGAACCTCACAAGATTAGGTCAAATCCTCTCACTGGATACCGTCAAAGGTCACAAGGAAGAAAAACATATAACTTTAGCCTATATTAAGGATCAGTATGATCTATAACCAAGACACACCACCCTCAATAGTGTCATTGACTCATATACCTAGTAACAAAACCCACATAGGTCCTATGACACAATGTCTAGAAACCCATGAGATCACAACATACCCAATAACCCATAATAATGTCAATACTTACTCATAATGCCTCTAAATCACCATAATCTATAATTATTCCCGTCATTATGGAGACATTTTTTCCTAACTTTTAAATCTATATAGTTCACACATTAACAAGATTCAAAATCAATTTAATTTCATTCCATGCCTTTTCAAGATTCCCAAATTTCGAATGATTAAATAAATATACAGTCATTTGAATGATAAAATGGAAAAATAATTATAGGTTACATTCTAGTACTATGTTTATCAAATTTCATCATTTAAAAACTCACTATTATCTGTATTTACATTAGGTGATCAACTCAAGAATTGTACATATATGATGCTACCAAAGACTTATATGGGAGAACACATTATATGATGATGAAGAAAAATTAATTAAACAACCCCCCATTTATTAACGTTATTTTATGAATAAACTCATATAGATATATATAAAATAGTAATAAATAATTAAAATCTGATATAAATTACACATAACAAGAAATATACTCTTCAAACCCATGTACCTAGTGTGATATATGACATGTGAATCCTTACATTCCTGAAAGGATATAAGAACACACCCACACCTAATTGATATATACCTAAGAATTTAAATATAACTACAAATAAAATAATATATTTGGTCTGTCATAATAGGTGAAAATAAAATTCAATCCTAAGAAGAGTAATCCAAAAACAATAAATAACGTCCCTGGAATGCATTTTCCCCCAGGTGGGGGTTGATCAATCCCATAGATGAGCTCATTACCAATCAACAACACCTAATTAATATCCTGACTACAAATCCAAAAAAATAAAGGTAACAAAAAAACTCTCATATATCATTGTAAAATACCAATATAGAATCCACTGAACTGGTTCACCAGGCCAGAGTGACACATAGCCTCAAATGTGACTCCCCACATGCTAGAGGCTACCAACTAATGGTGGGGGCCTTTTTGGTTATTATAAAAAGTCTATACCATCATTAATAATGTAATATTGGTAGAGAAAATATTATATAAAAACATTAATCATGATATATAACCCATAAAAAAAGACAATGAAGTTCAAATTATTAACAAAATCCATAATAATGAGTATTCTATATTTTTCAAAGATACCCTTGGATTGATCATATACAGGGAATATGAAAAATTAAAATAAATCTCCACAAGAATACATCCCAAAATTTTCACAAGTCATTAACAATTGAATCATCCATACCCATACAATAATGCCAAACCAACTATCATAAATATCACTTTATTCCCTATACCTATCCCTACGATCAATAATATTTTTTTTCTTGAGTACCCAAGTTCCTTGGTAGCCTGAGTAGTGTCTGATTAAATCGTAGTAGGGAACCACAAATATCGTTTAAAAACTATTAAATCTGAAATAAATTTCTTGTATAAGTGATAAAATTAAATGATTTAATATTTATAAAATATTTATGAAAAACAAACATCATCATTGGTCAGGTTCATGATGACACTCGAGGTCAGTTGTACATCTTTTGTTTTATAGGAGTTTAACTAATATCAACCCTAAATACTTTTTTGTAGTGATAAGGTGTCTCTATGAACCGTACATAGACCATTATAATCATAAATGATCAAATTAAATCTATGGATAATCCTTGAATTCATAGTATCTTGTAGAACCATGTGGATTCTACGAACTAATCCTATAATTTCCATGGGATCCAAGCTCTCATCCCAATATTCCCCAGTCACTCCAAAAAAATTAAAAAACACCACACAACATTACAAACATCTATAATCATATGGTTCAAAAAACTACATTGGGACTCCTTAAGTCATTATCAAATATGTGGAATCCAGATTCTCATCCTAGTATTCCCAATCATTAAAAATAATAGAGAATAAAAACATCTCCCTAGAAGTCCAAAGAATCATATGAAATTTATAATCAAAGGGCATCATCTCGACATTCCCAATGACCCCCCACAAATTCCAAAACTTTTTATTTTCATTATATAGTTTGAAAACATAATCCACATAATAAGGAATCAATTCAATTCAATCCATCATGATACATAATCAACATATCACATATTAAAACCAATTTGAGTTCAATACATAGTTCCTCATTTTGAAAAAAAAAATTATTTAATAAAACATGGATACCATTATAAATTCATTAAGATATATATAAAAAATAGTAAACATTACAATTAAGAAAATTATTTAACCAGCTCACTTTCAAACCAATAAATGAGTTATTAGAAATAATGAAGCATTTAATAAAAATTGAATCGTGACTCGGTATATTTTTATAAAAAAAGCTTCTCAATAAAATATCTTACAATTTATGATTATCAATTATTATGAAATTCCATTCAATAATATTTGATTAATAACATAGTTACACACATGAGGTTCTAAAACCAGGAAAATTAAATCATCACATCATTGTATTCTTAGGATTCAATAACATTTAATTTTGCCTATTTAGGGTTAAATTAACATCCAATTAAATACACATGGAATCTCATTTTTATAGGACACATTTCATTTCATACATGGGTTATAAAATAATAAAACTCACAATAAAATGATTTGATTCAAATTAAATCAATTTTTGGTGTGGTCAGTTCAACCACAAAACTCACCACTAGAAAAAATGTTGCAATTATATGTGTTATGTATAGTGACCACCACCATCATTACTTGTGAATCCCACAAATCCAAAATCATATATGGACTCGACCTGAATCAGTAGAAAATAAAAAACCAACCAATAAATTTTAAAATAGATCATATTATAATATTATAGTGGAAGATAAGTTAATCATGAAGGAATACTGTGAAAAAAGTTAATAGATAAAATGAGTTTTATCCTGATTGTAGTGACATCCTGTGGAAGCTAAATGGGACATTTTATGGCGGAGGAAAACCCATGGAAGAGGGGAGGAAGTTTCATGAATTTATAGAAGATTAATATATTTGGAAAAACTAATAATACAATATAATTATAGGAATGGTTATCATTAGGTTAATATATATATATTCTCTGTTAATACAGTCTAGTGAAACATGCGAGACGATGTCCCCCCACTAGCTAGCTAGTGTGTCTAGCTACACATTCTGGACTATTGAACACACCACTCTATAGATGGTAGTACTACATTATTATTGGTATTGTCTATAGATTCATTCAATCCCTACAATTACATCCAAGACTCATATAAACCCTTCATTTATATCGAAAATAGAACATTTTTGGGTATCTAACACTTTTAATGTTGTTCGAAAATAAAGATGAAAAATTAACCTTTCCACTAAAAAATAAATCACTTAATGAACCTTATTGCACAATTTTACACTCAAGACATTGAAAATCCATATCATAACACATATTGTTGGAATCACCTATTTTGATAATCCCAAATCATGTTTAAATACTGATTATGATATATTAGGTCATTTTATAACCCATTTTAATCTGTATTTATATTATTTATCATGAACTATTTATATTTTTAGTCTCATGACTTTGTTGCATCAGCTTACAGTTTACATTTATCTAAGTATAAGATCACTTTTAATAGCTACTGGTAAGATCCTTCTATTAAATATTACCATTATAGCTCACTGTCACTCTGGGTCACTATTTCTAAAAGGCCATAATTAAAGATCTACTATCACTATTATAAGCTACTGATACAAGGTCACTGTCAAAAGTCTACCGTTGCTCTACTTATCAAAGCTTGCAGACAAAGAGTCACCATTACGAGGTCACTGATGAGATAAGGCTTCTGTTAGAAGTCCACTGTCAGACACTTTTTTAAGACTTCTGTTGAGCGCTCCACAGTTCAAGTCTGCCGTTGGACATGTCTACCGTTAGTAGAAGGCTACCTCTAAGACAACTCCTACTGTCGATATAGTCTACTGTTGTTCAGAGTCTATTGTTAGTAGAAGTCTGTTGATAGAAAAACTCCACCATTGATGAACTTACCTGTTGAGATAGTCTACCATTGGAAAGGTCACTATTGAAGTAGTATGATGTTACAGATCTACCTTTATAAGCCTATTGTGGAAGTCTACCACAGATCAAACTTACCGATGAAGTCTAAAGTTGTAGAGCCTATCGATGAAGCCCACAGTTGATGAGACTACCATTGAATTCTACCGTGTGACATGCATCTTCTACCAGTCTAATGATATTCTATTCTTCACTTTACCAATTTTCTTTATACGATCATAACAATCTGTTCAGGACAAATTAACGCACCTTAAAATTTTTGATGATATTTCCAGGAAAATCAGGAGACAGTATGAGGTATGATGAAGACCATAAGTGGTTGAAAATTTCTCTTGTCGGCCCCTGCTAGACCAAATGAGAAAAATCTGAGCTAGAAAAGTGTATATGAGTAGAGACAGAAATCATATTAGTTATAGTGGAGGATATTGAATATACATACAGAAGAGAGACACAAACAGCATCTGAAATACAAGAAATAAGTATAACACTTGAGCACTCATTCTGAAGAACACAGAGCTTCACAAATATCTATTGGAATACCTTTTTCAAGCTGTGGTGGTGTGCTGCAAGGAGCTTCAGACCCAAGAAGTTGATCATCTCTACATCTGCAAGTTAGAACCTAGAATTTTCAACACTCTGTTTTGGAGACAACATGCAGAGAAGGACTAAAACTTCATTTACTTCATTTCAAGGAGTCCAGAGCTGATCTTCCAACACACAGAGCATTATAAACTTATTCATACTATCTTTAGATCTACTGTGTTTAAGTATTTTACATCTGTGAGCACTGTGTCTATCTTACACACACTGACGCTTGTTCGGGAACAGAGGGATACTGAAAATCCCCATAACAAACTATCTTTTCATTTGTTTCTCATGAATAACTGTGGAAGAAGCCTAGTTTAGCTTGGTAGTTTATTTTACCACATATAACTGTGGTAGAGGTTGTCAAACCTGGAAAGTTTGAAAACTGTTGTAAAGCCTAATACAAGATGTGTATTATTCATAAATATAACTTCTTGGTGGTAGGTGATCTCCAAGTGGAGAGGATTAGGTCTTGGCTTAAGACTGAACCCCTTATTTAAATTGTTGTGTTCATCTTTCAATTACTCTATTTTATATTTATCCGCTGCTTATATTTTCAAAGACAAAAATCTATTTTTACATTAACTCTGATAGTTAGTTCTGGTTATTCTTTATATGTGATTCTTTTGTTAAACTTGTTTCAAAAGTCAAATTAGTAATCATATTGATTCAACTGAGGATTGGTCATCCTTTGAGAAACCTATTTAAGAATAAATCACTTATATCTCTATTGCCTTAATTAATTGGGCCGTTTTTATTTGGGGGATTTTAATCCTAAAAGTTTTTAACAAAAATTTTAATTGGAACTCAATTCACCCCTCTCTTGAGTATCCACTCTGACCAAAATTTGGTATCTGTGGTTTATTTATTCATACCATCAAACCAGTTTTTTTAGCTTTTCAATTTCATTTCAATTGTGATTTTAGTTGTATCTCAAAGATCTCAAAAATAATAATATCTAAATTTTTGGTTCTTTAAACTCCTATTTTTCTATGGATAACCATGTTGAGGGTTCTGCTACTAACAGACCACCTTTCATTAATGGTAATAATTATAGTCAGTGGAAAATGAAAATGAAAATGTATCTTGAAAGATTTGGACCTTAAATCTAGGAAACATTTGAAGAACAACATGTATTACCTACTACTTATAGGGACACATAGTCTCGATTAACTAAAACTACTTATAATAATAATTGTAAAGCAATGAATGCCTTATACTGTGTTTTGGGTGATGAAGAATGTAATATAATATCTGCATGTAAGACTGCTTATGAAATTTGGGATACATTGGCTGTTTCTCATGAAGGAAAAACCAATGTTAACGAAATGAGATTAAATACATATACTATTAAATATGATAATTTTAAGATGAATCCTGATGAATCTATCACTAAAACATATCTCAGGTTCAATAAGATAGTAAACACTATGAATCTACTTGGGAAACCAGTGGACAACAAAGACCAAATCATGAGGATACTTAGATGTCTTCCTGACAGATGGAGAGACACTTATGTATCAATCTGATAATCATGTGACATTAGCAAGCTACATGTAAAGGTGATCAGTGGAAAACTGATGATGTATGTATAAGAGATTAAGGTTAATCAAGAAATAGAAGAAGTACCAAGAAAGAAGTCAGTAGCATTTAAGACTTCTGCCTAAAAAGTCAATGCCAAATAAAAAGTTCATGTACCTGTAGACAGTTCCACAAGTGAAGAGTCAAACTCAGGCAGTGATGAAGAGATGGAACAACTCTCCAGAAGATTCAAAAGATTCTACTGAAAGAAGAAATTATATAGGAATTCAAACTTCAAAGGAAAATATGATTACAAACGAAAATGGAATAAATATAGTAAGTGGAATGAGAACACAAGTGAAATAGTATTCTAGGAATGTAAACAAAAAGGTCAAGTGAAAGCAGACTGCCCCAAGTTGAAATTCAAGAAAATATATGATGAAAAGGGTAAAAGTTATAAAAAGTCTATGTAAGAAACTTGGAGTTCTTCAGAAGAATGTTTGAGTGAATCTGATGCTTTAGAATCAGAATAGAACAAACATGCAAATCTATGTTTTATGACAGATACATCGAGGGATGTTGTTTAAAGAGTTCATGTAACACTCTATGGTACTTGGACAGTGTATGTTCAAGGAATATGACAAGAGTCTATTCTTTCTTCAAGAGTCTAATTAATTTTGATGGCGTGCATGTCACCTTTGGTGACAATGAAAAATGAAACATCATCGGCTTGGCCAGATTGGTAACCCTGATACAATATTAATTTCTAATGTACATTTTGTTAATGGATTAAAGTAAAATTTACTTATCATATCTCAGTTATGTGATGATGGATTTAATGTTAAATTTGAAAATGATTAATGTAATGTTTTTATTTCAAAAATGATTTAGTTTTCACTACATGTAGAAATGAGAATTTATATGTTGTTGATTTAAATTCCTTACCCAAACAAAATGTTTGATGCTTAAATTCTTTTCATAAAGAGTATTTTTTGTGGCATATAAGGTTAGGACACTGCAATTTGCACTCACCTAGGAAGATATCTATGAAAAGTTTTGTTATAGACTTACTTAAATTAGAATTACCACTTGATAAAGTGTCTAATCCCTGTTAATAGGGAAAAAACACAAAGTTTATTTCAAACCAAAGAATGAAGTTTCAACTTCTCAGCCACCTGAGTTGGTTCCCATGGATTTGTTTAGACCATCAAGAGTTTCAATTATAAATGGGAAGAACTATGTTTATGTTCTTGTAGATGACTTTACTAGTGATACATGGGTATAATTTATAGCTCACAAAAGTGAAGCATGTTCCTATTTTTTCGCATATTCGAGGTCTGTAGAAAATCATAGTGGACATAGAATTAAGACCCTGATAAGTGATCATGGATGTCAGTTTGAGAATCATGAGTTTGAATCTTACTGATCAAACAATGTCTATAGTCACAATTTCTCTACCCCATGTACACCACAACAAAATGGATTTGTATAAAGAATAACTATGAACCTTCTAGAAATATCATGGACTATGCTTAATGAGTATGACTTACCTGTTTATTTTTGGGCTGAAGAAATAAATACATCTTATTATATTATCAATGGAGTTTTAATTAGACCTATTCTAAAAAAGACCCCTTATGAGCTTTGGAATAATAGGAATCCTAAGGTTAATCACTTTTGAGTTTTTGGTTTCAAAGTCTTCATTCTTAATACTAAAGATAATCATGAAAAATTTGCTCCCAAAAGTGATGAAGGAATTTTCATGGGTTCCTCTATCGCATGTAAAGCCTATAGAGTATTCAATACGAAAACCAAATATGTGGAAGAATTAGTTCACGTCAAATTCGATGAGACTTATCCACATGAGCCTAAAACCTCTCTGGAAAATCTTGAAGAAGATTTGTCAATTTTGGACCTTAATGATGAAGATAGAGAATCCCCTGTAAAAGTATCCAGTTCTGAGAATTTTCCAGAATATGCACTTTCCAATTCTGAACTAATAGACAACAATGATGAATCTAGTTCAATTTTTCCTAGAGGCATTAGGACTCTTTAGAATCATTCTCTAGATATTGTTGTAGGTGATTTAAATAGAGGAACACAAACTAGAGCTTCTCTAAGAATCTTGGTTGAACATCAAGCTTTTCTTTCTCAGCTTGAACCCATGAATATTAATGATGATATCAATGATGAATTTTGGGTAATGGCTATGCAATATGATCTAAATCATTTCAAAAGAAACAAAGTTTGGGAATTAGTGGAAAGACCTAAGGACACCTTGAAAATAGGAACTAAATATGTTTTTAGGAACAAAGTTGATGAGTCTGGGAATATAGTTATAAATAAGGCCAGGTTAGTTGCACAAGGATACATCCAAGAGGAAGGAATAAACTATGAGGATACCTTTGCACATGTAGCTAGAATAGAAGCCATTAGGATACTACTTTCATATGTAGTTCATCTAAATTTTAAACTCTATCAAATGGATGTCAAAAGTTCTTTTCTAAATGGGTATATAGTTGAAGATCTGTTTGATGAACAAACCCCTGGTTTTACAAATCCCCATTTTTCAAATCGTGGTTTTTAAATCTCTAATGCTTTATATGGATTAAAACAACCTCCAAGTGCATGGTATGATAGACTCATCTCTTTTCTTATTTCAAAAGGTTTTACCAAATGTATAGCTGATCCTACTCTTTTTATCAAAAGGATTTTCAAGGAGGTTTTAATAGTAAAAATTTATGTGGATGATATTATTTTTGGATCTTCTAAAAATTCATTATGTAATGATTTTTCCAAAATGAGAAAAAATGAGTTTGAAATCAGTTTAATGGGAGAAATCAAATTTTTCCATGGATAGAAGATCTTTGAAAATAAAAATGGAATTATTTTAAATCAAAGTAAATATGTTAAGGATATTTTAAAACGTTTTTCTTTGGATGGTAGTAAAGGTATTGACACACCTATGAGTACCGCATGTAAGTTGGATGCTGATGAAGTTTGAGAACCAGTAGATCAAACCAACTACAGAGGTATGATAGAGAGTTTACTCTATCTTACAGCTAGCAGAACTAACATCATGTTTAGTGTATGTATGTGTTCTTACTTTCAAGTCAATCCAATGGAGTCTCATTTAACTGCTGTAAAAAGGATTTTTAAATATCTCAAACATACTCCCAACTTAATATTTTTTTATCCAAAAGGACAATCATTTGAATTGTTGAGTAATTATGATACTGATTTTACTGGTTTCATGTTAGATAGAAAAAGCACCTCTGGGACATGTCACATTTTAGGCAAGTCACTAGTATCTTGGTGTAATAATAAGTTGAATTCTGTTGCATTATCCACTACTAAAGCTGAATACATAGCTGTTGGTATTTTTTGTGCTCAAATTATAGGGATGAAACACACTTTACTAGACTATTAGTATCAATTCAATCGTGTATCTATAAAGTGTGACTATACAAGTTCTATTAACATTTCGAAAAATCCAGTATCTCATGCTAGGACAAAGAATATTGATGTGATACATAACTTTTTGGCTGATCATTATCCAAAGGGTGATATCACCCTTGAATTCATTGGCACTGAAAATCAATTGGCTGATATATTCACAAATCCATTGTATTCTAAGAGGTTAAATTACATCAAACATGAGTTAGATATGATTAACTTTAGTATAAGAAACCTCACATTCAACCCTCTCTGATAAGCACCTCACTGTTAGACCTCACCATTGGACCTCACTGTTAGACCTCACCATTGGACCTCACTGTTATACCTCAATGTTCGACCTCACTGTTAGACCTCACCATTGGACCTCACTGATACACCTCACCGTTGGACCTAACTGATACACCTCACCGTTGTACCTCACTGTTGGGTACATCGCTATTTGACTTTATTTTATTTGGGAATCCGAACCTTTTTTATCCCTATTCATTATTTCGGTTTTATTTTGTTTTAATCCCTAAATGATAAAACTAACGGCTATGAACATATCTCAATCCTCCTTCCTATCTCAATCTCGAACCTTTCTCTCAAAATCCCTAAAACCTAACTCTTTATTTGAACCCTCAAACCTCCATCAATGTCCATGGGTAGAACCAAGCAACCCCCGACCGTCAATGAGGATTCACTAAAGCCAAAGAGGACTTGAGCCAAGTCTAGTGGCACCAGTAGTACCCCGACAGGTCCTGTCAACCCACATCTGACCAAGAGAGAAATCTTTGCTGAGAAGGAGCTGAGTGAAGAATGGCTGATGTCGAGCATTTCATTAGTGCTGGAAGCCCTCATTCCCCAAGGATGGACCGAATTTTTTTCCAACAACAATGGGCCGTACTACCCGAAGCTTGTAATGGAATTATATGAATACCTGAAGTTCAAAGAGGAAGATTATGTGCATAGGCTGGTATCTCGAGTTAATGGCAATGAATATAGTTTTTTGTTTGTTGAGTGGGCTGCATGTTTGAGAGTTCCCCATGAAGGTGTGTATGCATACTATTCTGGAGTGGCTCCTCTAGATAGTAAAATTTTTGAGTATAAAAATGCTCTGGAAGAGCTGACAGAGAATAGAAAATCAAGGAAGATCATTTCAGCTGAGATGAATAGAGAAGACATACTATTGTTTAAATTCATTCAGCATGTGATTACTCCCAGGAGGGGGGATTTTGTGGTACTGAAGTATCATGATATATTCCTGATGTACTTGCAGAAGCATGGAAGAAGATCAACCTATGTAGGTTACTGATGGCACAATTGGAGGATATGACTAAGGAAAGATCATAGTCCAATTCCCTATTCCATGCCAAGCTAATCTGAGTAATGCTAATGGAAAAGGGTGTGGCTGGAAATAATGAAGATATGATAGTGGCTAAGAACAATTTTTGTATCTCCAAGGTTATTTTCCAATTCATGAAAATTAGATGGAATCCCTGGAATAAGGCATGGGTGAATGATGAAGGAATGGTTTATGAAATGTTTTACCTGACTACTCACCCATCTAGGCCAAAAGACAATAGAGATCCATGCCTGAAGCCTGATGAGAAAAAACCGGCTTATTCAGTTGAGGAGGAGGAAGTTGAAGGAGTTGTGGACCTTGAAAGAGAGAACACCCCCATTGATGATGGGAGTGATCTGGATTTTCCTAACAGTCCTGCAACAACAATAGCTTTCAGAGTAGCTAGCCCTGTAAAAGAACTTCCAAGAAGAGAGAATTTTCTGAGGGACAATGATACTGAGACCACCGAAGAAGAAGAAGTATCTCAAAATATAGTGAGAGACACCAGTGAAGAGGATGAGGCTACTGAGTTAGATCATTCTTCTCATGAAGCAAAGGAGGATGGTTATAAAGATGAAATAAAGTAGGCTGCTGTTGCTGAAGCTGATGATGAGAACAGTGAAGGAGAGGAGTTTAGTTTGAGTCCTCTGATAGGTAATACAGACAAGAAAATGTTTTTCTATGAACCAGGAGTGGCACCTACTTCCACTGAAATAGAAGTCATTGATGACTTAGTGTATGTTGTGACTCAACACACTGGTGAACCAACATAGCTGACAGATGTTGAATCTGTGGGAGTTGAAGAGGAGGTTGTGGAGTTACCTAGAGTAGAACAAGTAGAGGAGAATTCTCAGGACCGAGCTCAAAGTGAGGGGGATCATTTTGGTTCTGTATCTGTTCTTCATGACATTGAATAATGATCAAAATACCCCGGATACCTGGTACTTGGGCTAGATTATAATGATTCAGATTGTGATATTTCAAGAAAAAGACATCATGTACCTGCTGTTTTAGAACCTGTCACAGTACCTCCAGTGGTTCCCCTTAATGAGAACCTTGCCACTAAGTATGATCTGGATAACCTGAAAATAGTTCTGCACCAGATTTTTGATAACAGGGCCTCTGAAATGGAAAAGTAAATGGGCCTAATTCAAGAGATTACTGTCTTTGAGATAGCTAAAGTTCAATCTCCCATTCAAGAAATTTTATCCTAAGATATATCACGATGCCAGAATCAACTCAAGGATATGTCTTAGTCTGTGGAACTTCTACAAGAGTTAGTGGTAATCCTGACTGCTCTTATGGATTTTAAGGGCCAAACAGACAAAGACATTCACTACACCAAAAGTGTGGTGAAACAGATGGTTGTAGTGTTTGAATGTTGTAAGGAATCCATGAAAGCTCATGTGAAGGGCCAGGATGAAGATGTAAAGAATATCATCAGTGGGTTTACCAAGCCTTTTAAGGAAACTGTTTCCTTCTCTATAAAGCCTTTGACTGCCTCTGCCTCTGCTTCAACCACCAGTGCACCACCTGTGGACTTTTCAGCTTTCAGGACAGTGTTCAGTGAAGAGTTAGCTAGGATATAATGTGTCAGTGCACCTGATCCTCAATCTGTTACTCAAGTTCTCTCCACTACCAAAGAAGTCCAAAAGGTAGTTAGTGACTTCCGGAGAGAGGCTTCCCAGGACCAAAAGAGTATAAAGGAACATATTAATTTCTATTATAAAAGTATTTACTTTAAAAATCAGATGGATGCGCATTTCAAACTTCTGTTGCAAAACCTTAAGATTACACCAGTCACCAGAGCCTTCAATTAACAAGTCACTCAGCTGGGCCAGTTGATTCCAGCCATAGATAAATTTATGGAGAACAAGTATGATTTCATATCGGCCATGGAAAGAGGAGGAAGCATTATTATGGACTTCAGAAACCGTCTTTTACCCTTTCTCCATGTAGACTATACCCCTGTAATCATACCTCCTACTTTACTAGCATCTCAACCTAGAAGTTCTTCCATGATGTCTCCTTCTGAGGCCATAAGAAGCCTTACTCCACTGATACCTCATAGATCTACCCAAACAGAACCACAAGAGCTTCTGTTGCTTCCCCTCCAGTCATTCCTACAGTAGTTCCTAAACCTGCTGATCCACCAGCTCATCCTCCATCTTCATCTTCCAAAGGGAAATAACACATACCTAAGGATTATGTGGATTGAGTCTGTTTATGTCTTTTAATAGGGACTATGTATTATTATTGGTTCATTTAATGTACTTACATTAATACAATATTTCTCTGTTATCTCTGTTTGTGTTTCTTTTTGCTAATCAGAAAGGGGGAGAAATGGAAATGATACCAATGCTAATGAAACTCTTCTGATTTTACACTATTATTAATCTCTGATAAATGAGATATTACAACTGAACAATGGTTCCTTTTTTATCTCTGTTTAGTAACTGTAATATATGTGTTTATCTATGATACATATAACTAACACATACTGGCATAATTTGTGATTATCAAAAAGGGGGATATTGTTGAACTCACCTATTTTGATAATCCAAAATCATGTTTAAATACTGATCATGATATATTAAGTCATTTGATAATACTTTTTAATATCTATTTATATTATTTATCCTGAAAAATTTATATTTTTAGTCTCATGACTATGTTGCATCGGCTTACAGTTTACATTTATCTATGTATAAACTCACTGTTAAAATCTACTGGTAAGAGCCTTCTGTTCAATGTTACCATTATAGATCACTATCACTCTAGGTCACTATTGATAAAATTTCACCATTGAAGATCTAATACCACTTTTATAAGCCTACCATTTCTCTACTTATCAAAGCTTACAGACAAAGAGTCACCATTACAAGGTAACTGCTCAGACAAGGCTTCTGTTAGAAGTCCACTGTCAGACTCATTCTTAAGTCTCCTATTGAGCCCTCCATATGATGGACATTTATACCATTAGTAGAAGGCTACTACAAAGAAAACTCCTACCGTGGATATATTCTACTGTTGTTCACATTCTACTATGAGTAGAAGTCTGCTGATAGACAAACTCCACCGTTGATGAAGTTTACTGTTGAGATAGTATACCGCTGGAAAGGTCATTGTCGAAGTAGTTTGATGTTACAGAGCTACCATTAGAATCCCACTGTTCAAGTCTACCGCTGATCAAGCTTACCGATGAAGTCCACAGTTGAAGAGCCTACCGATGAAGTCCATAGTTGAATAGACTACTGTTGAAGTCTACCATGTGACATGCATCTACTACCAATCTAATGATATTCCATTATTTACTTTACCAATTTTCTTTATAATATCATAAAGGTCATGTATGGAAAAATTAATGCAACTGACATTATTTAATGATATTTACAGGCATATCAGGAGACATTTCGAGGTACGAGGAAGACAACACGTGGTTGAAACATTTCTCTTGTCGGCCCCTGCTGGACCAAATGAGAAAAATCTGAGCTGAAAAAGTTCATATGAGTAGAGAGAGACATCATATTAATTATACTGGATGATATTGAATATACACACATAATAGAGACACATAAAACATAGGAAATACAAGAATGAAGAAGAATACTCGATCCCTCACTCTGAAGAACACAGAACATCACAAAGATCTATTGGAAGAACTTTTTCAAGCTGTGGTGTGTGCAACAAAGAGCATCAGACCCAAGAAGCTGATCATCACTACATATGGATGTCATAACATGGAAGTTGTGACACTTTTTTTTTGAGGCAACTTGCAGGGAAGGACTAAAACATCATTTCATTCATTTCAAGGAGTCCATAGCTGATCTTCCAACACACAAATAATTCTAAACATATTCCTACTATCTTTAGCTCTACTGTGTTAAAGTATTTTACATTTGTGAGCAGTGTGTCTATATTAAAAACACTAACTCTTGTGATGGAACTGAGGGATAATAAAAATACCCATATCAAACTATCTTTTCATTTGTTTCCCATGCATAACTATGGAAGAATCCTAGTGTGGCTTGGTAGTTTATTTTCCCAGGTATAACTTTGGTAGATGTTTCCAAACCTGGGCAGTTTGAAAAATATTGTAAAGCCTGATACAGGATGTGTATCATTCTTAAATATAACTTCTTGGTGGCACGTGATCACCAAGTGGAGAGGATTAGGTCTTGGCTTAAGACTGAACCTATTTTTTAAAATGTTGTGTTCATCTTTCAATTACCCTGTTTTACATTTATCCACTGCTTATATTTTCAAAGGCCGAAATCTATTTTCACATTCACTATGATAGTTTGTTTTGGTTAGTGTGTATATTTTATTCTTTTAGTAAACTTGTTTCAAAAGGTGAATTAGTACTCATACTAATTCAGTTGAGGAGTATTCAACCATTGAGAAACCTATTGAACAATAAATCACTTATATCTCTACAACCTTAATTAACTTTGACGTTTTTATTTGGGGGATTTTAATCCTAAATTTTTTTAACAGAAATTTTAATTGGAACTCAATTCACCCCCCTCTTGAGTATCCTCTCCGACCAACACATATCATCACTAAGAAGGTATTTTATCCATCCAAATATGTCCCCCCAAACTATGATGGTATTAAACTCTCTCTCTACAGCCATGTTCCACCTCTAAATTGCCAACACACGTCTAAAGTATAATTCCAAACCTAAGACAATAGTCCTTTCAAAAATATAGTAATTCTCTCATTTCCCATCAAACACTGGGATGATTTTCTATGGATTTAAACCTTCTCATGAAACCCATATATTTTTCATTACAAAAACCAGGCCTATAATTATCTCTATCGAATAATATAGCTCAAGTGGAATATTATAAACCTAAACGAATACCATAATAAGATATTTCCTATAAAATATTAACCTTAGTGTTCCAGTAACCCTCTTATCCTGATCCTTAAACCACAGTATTTCAACATGCCTTATCACAATGGAAAATATCGGTACAAACCCCCATTTCTAACTTCAATGACCAAATTAATATGCTTCCACCATAGAAACAATGCCCAAACACATCTTCATTTCGTTAAATATCATCTTATATAACTTAAACAAACTATATGGAATCTATAAGGATGTTTCCTTTGTAATTCATATTCCACGACATCAAATTCAATGAAAAAATACTTTCCTAACCCATATATTAAACCCAACACGTGAGTGCCCGACCTCAATTGTTGATGTCTCATTAGTACTACTGAACATAATATCTTGATCACTATAGGAATATTATGTCCATTCTATGAAAACACTAATGTCTAACCCTAACCCACTATTGTAATTCCATATTCAAAACATAGAAAAATCTCGATATTTAGTGTATTTCCTCAAATGTTCCAACATCCCACTAGACCTAACCAATCTCTGAATAAACATTCTTCTCAAAATCCCAAAACAACCACTAAAAATATCATTTTAATCACATGTAAAAATCATCTTTCATTACCAAATAAATCAAGATTACATAAAATGTAAACATTCATTATCATCTAATGCCATCACAACCCTGTAATTTATATTCTCATACACTAATGTCATTTCTCACATTAGGATGACATAACCATGATAGACATGACACACTCCCCATAAGAGTTTCGTTATTGAAATTACATTAGGTAAAAACCCATATCTCATGAACTACATCCCATTCATTGATGATGAAAATAGTTTTTCATGTCCAAAAATCATCAACACCCATTTACTACTCTAAAATACAATCAGTAACCTCTTTTGGAACATGGAAACAATCCTTGGTATTATCAAAGACACATTCAAGAAAGGGTCTTTCCATCCATAGATTAAAGTTTCCTCCACACTATATTGATTTTGTTATCCAAATCCTTTCTAAATGACCCCAAATGGGTCATTCCTTAACCACATGTGTGTCTCTCCTCCCAAGACATCCTATTATCCCATCAATGTTAGACATGATTGATCTCTCAGATTAACCATGTCATAAATTTTAAATCACAACAATGTATCCCTCCTCAACTGAGGTCCATTCCTCTTTGTAACCAAATCTTATGAATCCATTCAGTTATGTCTTCCAAATGTCATCATTCATTATCTTTCACACAACCATTCGCCAATTAAAATTTTGGTTAGTATTGTGATCACCATCATGATGTTCCTCGATATCTAGAATCAAAATGAGAAGAAACACTTAAACCAACCAATCAATCAGCTTAAACCATTCCCCCTTGATTTTCATAACATACATATTAGGATCCTATATCTACACCACTAACCATTCTCACACATTGTCTATCCTTACTTATCAAGGATTACCCATAGATCTCCTCTTAAAAATAGGGCACTTCACATGTGCCAACAACTAACACAGAACTTTCTAACAATGAGGGACACTAAAAAACATCAATTTTCAATAACGTTTGTCACCATATATTGGTATGTACATCCTAAACATGATAGGTCTTTTAACATAACTGATCCTAATATATACTGAAAACTATGATAATATGTATTGTCACCCACGTTCTTTCACAATTAATACAAAAAGCAGAATAACCTTTTCTATTTGGTGAGCCGAGTCACAACTCATGTGTACCAACCTAATCATGATTCATATATCTCAATTATATCCATTGAATTGGTTATCACCCTTGCACAGTCTGATTCCATTATGGATAAAGTCAGTACTCCACTATAATGAGTTCCAATAACCTAAATCCTCATCCCATGTGATGATTATCACAAGCTATAGTCTCACACAACTAACCAAGAAATAAAAAAATTGAATAGGAATGTCACTTCCACCAAATAGATGAATCCTTTATTCCATCATAATATATTCTAAACACCCTACACATATTAAATCCTTGTTTACGACAACCCGATATTTTCGGTACCATTTCAATAACAACAAGCAATTATCTATGAAACCACAACATACCAGAAGAAAGTATAAAACAGTTATGGTCAGGAATTCGAATGATTCTTCACATCAAAACTGGGATTCAAAAAAACCCCTAACTCCAAGGTTTATCAAAATAACTATAAAAAAATAAGTTATCAATGAACATAAACTAATTTTATAGGATAAAGCATCAACCATACCTCACCTCACTAAATGAACCTCATATGATCAGTCCAACACCTATCACAGGTTACCCCTAAAGGTCACATGGAATCTACTCACTAATCCTAAGATATTTTTAAGGGTCACGAGACCCTATCAAAATTCCTCACTACTCTCATGATAGATATTTATTTACATACCAGGTCACACCACCTGAATTTTTCATATTTCACCCTATCTCATATAGATCTAGAAAGCCATGTTCACACAGAATCACCAACAATCCCAATACAGTTCATTCCTTAATCCTAGTTTGTCAATTTCACCAAAATAAACAATAATTTTTTATTATTGTATAGAGTTTTCATTATACATTAATCCATAGAGTTCACATGTTAACTATATTCAAACTCCTTTTAGTTTCATTCCAGGATTAATTAAGTTCCCCATGTTTGCAAGGAGTAATTATAATGGGTTTAAATTGTATCTATAGAAAAAAACAATTTATTGGTTTCATGTTAGAAATCTATTTAATCAATCCCTTATTTAAATAACTCAATTATATCATCCTTTTCATCAATATATTGTCTTTGGAATTAACCAATTATGATTCCACCATATCCTTATATTGGAAACACCATAAATGATATCAAAGAAACCTTAAATGAACAACCCCCTTTGTGTTAATATAAATTAATAACTAAATTGATATATAAATTCAATAAATATAAATAATTAAATTTAATATAAATCAATCACAGTGTTCACCAGAGAGCGAAAACCTGTATCCCATGCATGAAGAATTTCATTTGAGTCCCTACATGACTGAAATGAAGGGTGAAGACACCCAATAATATTTAAATATTAGAATAGGTGTGTAAATCCCATCAAATAAAAATATAAAGAAAATTCTTTCCCAATCAAGGTGAAAATAAATACAACAATAAGAAGAGAAATCCAAAAAAATTTATATATCATCTATGGAAACCTTGGTTTTCCCACGTACGTGGGTTGATTATTCCTTAGAATGATCTCAGTATTAGGATCTAATTTTTTTTAAATATCCTTTCCACCTTATAGAAATAGTAAGACAATAGAAAACAACTATCTAACCAATTTTTATCACTATGACTCACAAGAAAATGAACAAGTTCCCTAGTTGGGAAAACAACATTGCCTCAAGAGTGAACACACATATGTCATAGGATTAGAACTGTTATTGATGGAATATGAGGTTACCATAGACACAATATTCCCTCATTATTCAAGTAGATAGTATAACAAAATAGTATTCAATGAAATCAATTAGACCATTTAACCATCACATAGAAGGATGGGGAATTTCTAATAAATAACAATATAAACAAACTCCATATCAAAGGGTATACCATACATGTCAATGATCCCACATGGGAAGATCAAATACACTGATAATAAAAGAATAAAACACAACTTCACAAAAACCCATTCCAAACTAATCATAAGTCATGTATAGTCTCATCATTCATACCCATACTAGCATGCCCATCCGGCTGTTGAAAACATTAGAAATTGACCAATACCTAAACATGTGATGAATAATATTTTTTTCTTAGGTAGCCAGTATCCATGGAATCTGAAACAATGTATGAGTAAATCTTAGTAGGGTGCCACCAACAATGTCACTAAAATAATTAAAATTAAATAAAAGTGAAATCAAATTATCTCTAAGAAAACAACTTAAAAGTAAAAAAAATTATTTATAAAAAATAACAATAAAAAACCTTAATTCACCGGTTCATGATGACACCCAATGTCAGTTTAATTTTTGTTTCTCCTTTTATAACCATGATCAAACCTACCTACTTCCGCTCATGTTGGGGTGCTTCTGAGAACATAACATTCACCATTCCAATGATAAATAACCAAATAAAATTTCATGTTTTTCCTATAATTTTTAGTGTCGTAAAGATTTTTATGGTTTTTTAGTGATTATCATGATATTCCCATGGAATTTGAGCTCTAATCACATTATTACCTAGTCCTCACTGGTCACTTGTAATCCAGATTATAAATAAATCATTAAAGTGGAATCAGAACACTCATCTACCCATTCCTTATCCGCACAAATCATATGGTCCTAGGAAATCCACCTAGAATACCTAAATCATTTTCAAATACATGGAATTTAGGTTCTCATCTGGGAATTCACAATCATAAAAAATCATGTAGAATATAGATAGTCACCCCAAAAAACCAAAGTATCTTATGACATATGGATTATAAGTACTTCATTCAGGCATTCAAAATCATCACCCCCACCTAAACATCTAATCATTTTAATTAGATAGTTTCAATCACCAAATAATCGTACCATAGATCACTTTAAATCATGCATCATATTTAATTATTTTAGATTGACCTATGCCATCATAATCCATAATCCGAATATCAAATTTTAGAACTCCTTTCTATTTGAAAACAGATTTCAAAATTTTGAAATAATTAATCATTTCATAAAACATGAATCAGATTATAAACACCTTGGGATCTATAAGTCATAGAGTAAAAACTCCCATTATCCAAGTGTTTTATGCAATACACATTCCAACCAATTATTAAGTTATAAAATTGACCAATTTAGATAAAAAATAAAAAAAATTGACAGTATTTCTTTTTATATGAATTTTTATCAAGATTGAATGATAAATTGTAATATCATCAATGATTACGAACATACATTTCACAATCATTGATTTTGAACATAGTTACACACTTGAGGTTCTAGAACTAAGACACTCAAATCAACCCACTATTTACACATAGGAATCCATGAAAATTAATTAAGATGAATGGTGTTCAGGTTTACACCCAATCCATTTCACTTGGGATCACAATTTAAATTGGTAATATTGAATTCTAAACTATGGTGTTTTATTAAGAGAATGAAAATTCAAATGATTTGATTTTAATTAGTTCAATGCATTGAAATGTCATCTTGAATACAAAACATAAAACATAAAAAATAATACAAAACTATGGATTAAGTATTGGAATCACCTACCACATGACTAGTGAATCCCACTCATCTGGAATTGGACATATGTTTTACATGAATCGGTAGAATATTTATAACTATAAATGTCCTAAAAATATTTAATATTATCTTAATATTTTGAGAGTGTACAATACTTTGTAGGAAACTAATGATAAAATTTGATGGATTCAATGCCAAACATCAATCTTGTATTCGTATATGGTGGAATATGAATTGAACATCAAATGGAGGAGGGATACCCATGGATGAGGGGAGGGGGTTTCATGTGTTTTGGGAGGTGAAATAACCAAGGGGAAAAAATAATATATAAAAAATAAAAATGGGTGTCTCCAAGTAAAAATATGGGGATTTTCCTAATTAATAATAGAATAGGGGCCACCAACAATTTGTTTTTCCATACAAGTAAGCGAGCTTGCCCAGCTGCTCTAATTGGGATTCTAGAAACATGATCGGTTAGCTAATGGTACTACAATAGCATTATTACAGGTCATGACTCCTTTTGATACCTCTTAATGACTATTTGACCCACCTAACCCCCTTTTGACATAAAAAATATATTTTCATTGGTTTTTACCCTTGTAAACAAATTATATTAGAAGAAGGAAAAAATAACCCCTCTACAAGTTTAAAATATAAACATTAAATGAAACTCAAGGCACATTTGTCCACATAACCCTTACATATTGAAACATTATTGGAGACATTATAATCCTAAAATATATTTAATATAATGAAGGATTAGTAGTTAACTTTTGAAATGATGACTCATTATAAAATCAATGTTTTTGGAACTATTAGAACTGAGGCTAAAGGACTCAGGATCAATAAATTTTTTATTGAAGGATTAAAGCATAATGTGTAAAGTGTTACACATCATTTTCAAAAGGGACATTATTGTTTTGTAAAATAACACATTCATTTTAATAAATTCAATGTATGGTAGAATCACTTTTATAGATGAAATAAAAAGTGGGAACTTATTTAAGATTTATGTTCCTTCTAATTTATAGTACATTAGTACTAAAGAGGTAAATAATATATGGAATTTGATACATGTACATATTTTCCATTATAATTTTAATATAATCTTTAATTAGGATTTGGTGAGATAACTTCCCAAATCTAGGAGTGATAGAGATGTTTTTTTGAAACATGTTAGAAAGGGAACAATAATTATAAGATAAAAAAGATGATGGATGTATAGTCTACTTAACTACTAGAATTAATATATTTAAATGTATGTGGACCTATGAGAAACATGTAAATAAATGGTGATATTTATTTTAATTAATTAATTAATTAATTCACCCGTATGTGTAATGATTCATTCAATAGAAACAAGTCTGATTCTCACCAAGGTTCAATATTTTCATAAGACAAATTGAAAAGTATAATTATTTTAACATTAATTAAATGATGTCTGAATATGGTATAAAACACTTGGGAATTTTTGTGAACTATTTAGTAAATCATGGAATAAAACATCATTACAACACACCAAAAACCCCTAAATATAATGTTGTGGCTAAGAGGAATAGAAAAGGTCTTGTGGACATGGGGAGAATCATCCTTACTGAAACCAAACAATCAATGTTATTTTGAAGTCAGGTTTATTTAAATGATATTTATATTGAAAAATTATGTCTATTGATATCTCAGACACACAATACCCAATATATTATTTGCTATAGTAGAAAAACAATTAATTACTTCAATGTTTTTGGGTTTTGATGCAACATGTAAATAAAAAATATAAATATAAGAATGCTTAAATAAATATTTAAAAATGAAAATTTTAGTTATTTTACAAATGTAAACGGGTACATGTTCTGGAGAAAATTTAAACACAATATACGATAATATTTTGAATAAGAATTATCTGGAAATATATAAAAAGATAATTTACTTTTGAGTGTATGTATAATATAATTGAGGATGAAAATAAAATGAAATTTGAAAATTAGATTATTGAACATAAGAACTTTCATGAACCGCCTTCCTTGAGACGAGGGAAGGGATATAAAAGTGTCATTCCATTATTTATTAATCAAAAAGGAGGTATAATGACCCCTGAGTCCCTCTTTAAATATGCCTCAGAGTGTTGACTAGCACCAAGGATGGATAATATAACAAAAAATGGAAGGCATTGACTATTTTTGAAAATAGGATCTTGAAAAATTCAGTAAAATACCAAACTACAAAAAAATCATATAATGGAAACCAACATCCAACCAATTCATGAATTAAATGTATACTATGACAAAAGTATAACGAAAGCTCCAAAGAATGTATGAAAATAAAGAGGCTGTGTAGCAGCATGGATAATATCTTAACACTCGAGCAAGTAAAGTCATGCATAGTCTTCAAAGGCCTCCTATAAACCTGAATACAGTTTTACCAAATTGGGTTAGAATACAAGTATACCTAGTAGGAAAAATAATTACAGTTTTGAACATGTGGGGGAACACACTACTTCCAATTTGAGAGAAAAATAGTAGAATCTCAAGCACCTAAAAATGAGTACTAACATATCCAACCTCACAAAGGCACATTCACCAATAACACAAGTCATGTAATGCAGTAATATAATAAAATTGACATTTGGGTACCCTGCACCACTTTCCCTTTGGTTAAATTCTCATTAATAATGGATAAAGTCTTTTTGCTACCACTCTTCCAAAATAAAGGCTCACTGCCACAAAACGCCCACACACACTTGGTCCTCAAACTAAACACGAAAACCACCCAGAGAATCATGGGCCACAACCGCACACGAAACCAACCCTCAAACACCTGGGCCACAACCACAATGTACATCTAGCCTGCAGACACCTAGGCCTCATCCCAAAATACACTTGGGAAAACAATAATAGACCATAGACATCTAGGCCTCTCACCTTCATCATACCATGCCCGAAGGATCTTGGGATATAGAAAATCTCAAGACATTATAGGCTACCTGGATACAACAGAGTGATAAAAACTAGAAGAGGGTGTGAAGAAGAATGTAATTAACCATCCATCCATCCTCCCATCTTTATTTTTGGAATGAAACCGTCCCACATGAAATGGGGGCCTTTGGCACATGGCACTCAACAGGGGTGGGGTGCATATAGAAATAAAAAGGAACTAAAATTTATATATATATATATATATATATATATAATAAAACACTCATACAAACTTATGGTTTCATAAAAAACAACCTATCAACATAGAACCATTTTTAATGCTACCCCTATATGCACAACCACAAAAACAACCATTTCCAAAGTATAAACCACCACCTTTTTTCATTTAAAAATATTAAATTTTTTAATTAAGGAATTCAATTTAATTTATTATATCTCTAATTAAATGAACTACTATTAAAAATATTTGAAAAGGTTATCTGAAGGTGAAGATCCTGATTAACTAATCACACAACTACCAACCCACATAGTTCTTTAGTACCGTCAATATTGAACAACGGAAAAGGGACCGTGGTAAATAATTTCCATTTTAACACCCATTCATAAAAAAAATAGAGAGAAACCAACCTAAAGTCCCATTGTACAACCCTATTTTCCTTAGACACCCATTCAACCACCACTATCCATCCGTCTTAAGAGTAATCATGCTCCATAATCCTCTCATTACTAAAGACGGTATATTCCCACTATAACAACAAAAACCACACCCAGAACACCTATTAACATGATGTATGGACACAACCAAATCCTAAAGCTTCACTGACCTAACATTTCCAAGATTATATACTAATGTATAACAATTCAATGACCAAATTTCATTCCCACGGACCAATGTCGCTCGAATACCACAACACAAAAAAAATTGTCCCACTGCCTATATGTTCATCCATTCCACAATCAACCAGTATGTCAACCTGAGAATCTAACACACCACCTATATCAAAATGCATTGAAAGACAACATCAAATAGCGTTTATCCATAGCCCTATTTCACAAAAACACCACACCATTTTCATAGATCCAACTTCAATTTCCACCCATGTACCCAAAAATGTGCTCCAAACATCAGCACCACTAAGCCCACACAAAGTCACCAAACCCAACAGAACATAGCCCATAGACACACTTATAAAATAGGATTTAATAATATTTAATAAAAACTATTCTAAAAATCCACCTTGATTAATATGGGTGATCACACAAGGGGTTTCATCATGAGGCATCCATTCTATTTAACCATGTATACATGATTAAATATATTTCATGTTACACCCATTTAATAAAGAATCACAACAAAACCAAACATCTCTAGTGTGAAAGAAAAGACCACTACATAACACGATTTTCAAAAGGCATATTGCCACAAAAAACCATAGAGGAAAAGTATAAGGTAAAAAAATGGTCAACACATACCCTCATCAAACTCTTACTCGTTATCTTTTAACAGGTCATGTTATCTTTTTATCATTACCTTATTTATTTGCAGTTGATGAAAAGGATTAATCTATACTCCAAAAAAAATTACTATACCCACCCCTCATGATTAAAAATTATAGAGATTCTTAAATATCCCTACTCGAAAAATAGGTGAACACATCTCCTCTTTGAGCTAAAAAAGGGGATAGCTCAGGAAGCTGGAAACTCCTACAAAATTGAGTAGGAGGGGTCTCCAGCAAAGGTTCATGAATCGTATAGAGATGATGGCTTTAGCCGCACCCTAAGGAAATAGAAACTCACACTGATAAGGGACGATCTTGGCCTTGAAGAGACCAATCCTACATTAAAGGAGGAATAGTTTCAAAAGTCATTTACGTGGGATCGTGGTAAAGATCATGCAGTTCGAGTATATGAAATTCCTTGGAGTGTTAAGATATTAATTATATAATTAATATCATTTGAATCCCCCTTTAAAATTCACAAACAAGGATTTAAACTCGGTTTACATCAAATAAGATGTAAGATGATAGAAACTAGAAAAAATTAGGAAAATGGAAATTTGGAAAAGGGTGAGACACTGTTTGGGGTGCTATCGTTTTTTTGTGGCACTGTCACATCACCACTATTACTGTGTCACTGTTTCAGTGTCTTGCCTTCATTGTATCATCGTTTCGTTCGAACACCATTTCGATTCCACTGTTACGGTTCCACCATTTCATAATGACAGTATTTCGGCCCCACCGTTTCAGTGTGCCACCATTTTGGTACCACATTGATGGTGCCACCATTTTAGTGAAAAAATTTGGTGAAACTATAATTTTTTGAAACAAATCATGAAAAAACCACTATGACCCCCATGAATACCACCAGTAATAGATTATCACAATGTAATGGCTTGCGGAAATTTCGGTCACTACATCGAATACCTCTCAATCTATTATTATCCCTAATAATTGAAAACCAAGCTTAGAAAAATAGGGGTCTGGACAACCACCCCATAAGATACCTCTCACAGACAACCACCATACATTTTTTGAAAATTGGATTGATATCCATGACATCCAAGAACACTTTACTGACACATGGATTAGGGACATCCTTCCTCTTTGTCAAGATACTATCCGAATTGGGTAGAACTTACTCACCTTCATGGGTTTAATCCCAATCACATTAATGTGTATCAATTATGGATTAGTTCCTCCCCTCTCCCCATGTCGGGACCTTCCACCCCAAACAATGAACAATGTGATAATGTATTTGATAACCATTATGGTCAATCATTACATCATAAAACAAAGCATAAAATTAAAACATGGAAAAAAACTCAGAACAACTTTGGGAACTAGTCATTCATCTCTGCCTACTACTCCAAAGTAATCTCCTCGACGCCAACATGCCTCTATATCACATGGAATAGTTGAATCGTATGTCTAAAAAGCACATTATCCTCATGATCCTTGATTCCTACTAGCCGCTCCATGAATGTCGTATCATCATCGATATCCAAGTCTTCCAAGACAATGGAATTGGAGTCATTTTGTAGATACTTATAGTGCTAAAAGACATGAAATATATTGTGGATCCTCTCCAACTACATCATAAATACCAGTTGATATGATACCTTTCCAACTCGTCCCAACAACTGGAAAGGTCTGATGAACCTTGGTGAAATCATTCCCCCTCTTCCAAACCTCTATTTACCACATCGAGGAGAAACCTTCAAGAATACATGGTCCCCAACCTCAAACTCTAAAAGCCTTATCCAATTATGTAACACCCCAAGATTCCACGGTACATGTCTCTTTGAATAATACAGTAGCGTGTGTTGTACGCAACTTCGAGTTCTAACACATACCACAACCAATCAAAGTAGCCATCATGAATATTAATACCTAATTTTTGAAATTTTATAAATTTTATCTTTTAAAATGGACTTCATATTTGGATTCAGAATATCGAAATTAGCCTATGTTGAATTTTTGGTATTTTTCTGAGAACTTTCAATTTTTTATGGATAGTGAAAAATACTTAAAAACAACTTTTTTAATCAAAATAATTTATACTGATAAATTATAATATTTAGTGGTTTTAAAGTGTAATTAGAATATATTTTTACCATTTTATCCAATGGTGGTCATTAGAATTAATTTCACTTTGAAATTCGATATTAACAATTGTCAATCTTTTGATATATATTGTTTCTTAAAAACACACTATTTGTTGTGACAGCGGGAATTAATTATAAAATTAATTAATGCAACTTATATGTTTGGAATTTTGTAAAATATACGTCATTTTTGAATTCGGAATATCAATTATATCTTAGGGTGAAAATTTGGCATTGTTCTGAAAAACTTAAATTTTGGATGAATAGTGAAACCACTAAGTTATAGTTAAAAAACTGATTTTTCGTTTAAATAAAACATTAACACTTACGTGATTTGATTTTCGAAAATCCGACATACATGGTTGTCATTAGGAATTAAAATTTGGTTCAATGGGATTAAAATAATTTTTTTGGTGAATAGTAACTTTTAAGTTTAATTAATCGTGATTAAAGGTAATTAGTGAAATTTAAGGTAAAAATTATATTATAAAAATATCAAAATATCTTTACACTTTTCCTAACACTATTGGATGAGTCATGGCCGACCAAGACAATCCAAGGGTCAACTTGGGGACCCCATGGAGCCACTTTGGTAGGAAAATGACATTAAAAACTTTTTATTTAATGTTAAAATAAAAATGTCACACACATGAGTTGTTTTACTAAAACAATTTTTAAATGGGGTTATACAAGTAATATTTTTAACTATAAATATACATTAGAAAGATAAAAAGATTTCATACATCATGATATTTGTTTTATAATTTTTAGACATTAAATTAATTAAATATTTTATGACACCATGATGATGCAGCGATTACCTCATTCATTAAAGATTTAAATAAAATGAAATGATAATGTAAAATATAAGACTAACACATGTCAAAAACCTATTGGATGTGTATATTTCTAACCATTATCACCATATACTTGAAATATATAAGTGTGGGACCTTTAAAATCCGAAACGCATTATATAATAAAGTAACATTTCATGACTTCCCAAGAGTGCCCCTCATCTCCTCTTATAAAATGCCCCCACCACTACCACCTTACTCATACCTTCAAAGCCTCTTGGCTCGGCCAAACTCTGCCCAAATAATCTCTCATCTTCCCTCTCTTACTCCTAGAAGCCTTACTTTGGGCATAATTCTTCCCAAGGAAGCCTTTGGCTCAAATCAAAAAAAGAGTTACCCAATTTTAAGGTAATGACTTCTCTTATGTTATTTTGTTTTATTTTGCTTCTCCAGCCCATTAAACTCTTTTTATTCCTTTATTTTGTAACAAAAACCCGTATCTTAAATATAATAGGATGTTGGTATGAGATGTATTTTATTTACACTTACACACACCTTTGTCTAATCGTCAATTAGCATACTGTTTCTGTGGGTAGTGAATTACAGTCTCACGAAACGATGGCTGTTCAATCATCTTTTAAAACCTCTAATTGTGGATATTATGATGAAACTATTTTTATATATGATATATATTAGGTTTTGTTCCTTATTATTATGTATTTTTTATTTATGGTATACCTTTACAATTTCCATTATGGGTAAACACGATAATTTCATTTTAGGAAGTGTGGACTACCGCCCCCTCAAAGTGATTTGAATCGTTAATGCCATATGTGGGATTTATAAATGATGGAGTAAATGATATTATACTGGAATTATAATATACCTTAAATCATTAAGATTTAATTCCATTAAATATGAAATAGAAATTAAAGTAGCGTTCATGCATACGTACGGCTTACCTTCTCCATGAACGGTGCATTTCATTTCTTACCTCTAAATGTTACGTAGTATTATGAATGAATGTATATACTGGATATATATGATATATATGATATCTAAATCATTAATATAATTCTGTATATAATGGATATTTCACCACATGTACAACTTGTAATTATAAGAAGTTTATTTTTGACTCAAGTACCAAAGATCGACAAAAGGACCGTTATTAACATAAATAATTACATAATGTTAATAACATGGTAATAAGTGATATAAAAGGAATAATAAACTTGAAAAATGTTCTTAACCAATTATAAATTAACTCTAGTTTATTATTCAGGAGGTTAAAGAATGGTCGAGTCAAGTCGGACACGAGGTAAGGGAATTTCTTAACCCAATTTCCATTCTTTGGGTTAATCTCCAACTTTCAAATTATGTCATGATATTATTATGTCCTATCTTGTATTTGTACATTATTTATGTGTACTTATAGTAAATACACATAATAGATCAATTTTATTTTAAAAATTCTCTTTGTAAGGACTTTTTCTCAATCTCCTTTTATTCAGGCATGTTTGGTTTTATACACAGCTTTCAATTATACGGTGTATCAACCCCTTTGACTTTTACTTTTATTCAAAAGAAATCTTTTTATACGAAGCATTTTTACTAAACGACAAAAGGAATGTTTTTTCTTACCTATGCGTCGACAACGGCTTCTCTGCCGCTGTGACTATTATTTGAGTTTCGGCTTCCTCTATAAGCCATAACTTTTTTCAAAGAAAAATAAATACCAAGTTTTACTTATCTTTTATTTTGGTATTGAAAAGGGGTTTGATAATGATTTTATTATATCAATGTGTTTTATTGATATCTTGTGATTGAAATGTGGAAATGTTATGTTTCCATTATGCATGTTTTATGTGATACAATTATGTTATGGTTTATGATATGTTTAAACTTGTTCATATTAGGAATGCATTGGACTTAATAAGTGACGGGTGGAGCCCGCTAGAGCTCCTCGATGCCACGGTAGGTCTCATGAGACAAACTAGTGTCTTGACACGAGGCCTTGAAAAAATCTTATTTGTAGTCTTGGAACGAGGCCTTGACTACGTGGTTATGATAGTTTGGCATTATGCATTCCATCATTATGAAAGTGGTTATTGATATTGCATGTGATTATTCGACTAGTAGAATATGCATGTGAGTAAGTAAATGGCGTTATTTAATTTTATTTTTTCCATATTATGCTGAAGTTCAGGTTTAAAAAGGCTTTTGTTTTAGTTATACATTTCCTTAAATGTTAATGTTTTTTATGAAAGCTTATGAAATATTGTTATCCTTACTGAGCATTTTAGCTCACCCCTTCAATGTTTTAATATTTTCCAGGATGTGAAGAAGTATTTTATGAATGACCTGCAGGGATAGTCAGAAGAGGATATGAGTGTGGACTATGGAGACATTGTTATTGTAGTTTTTCACATTATGATGTAATGTAACAGTTATGAATGTATCTAGTGTTTCTAAGGCTACTAAACTAATCGGCCTTTCGAGACTTGATATTTTGTGATCATTCCAATGTCACACAATAATGCACCGACTTTGGATAACTAGGTTCGGGGCGTTACAGTTGGTATCAGAGGCAGTTTAGTACTAACCATGGAAGCTAGATTTAGATAGACTCTGATTAGATAACATAGCCTAAGATATACTTTGAGGATTAATATAGATCAACTTCCTAGAATTTTAGTATTATAGATATTTTGTGAGTTTTCCGAGCAATATATCCCTGTCGGGATACGAGCAGGTAGAGGTGGATCTAGCACAAATGTACCTAGGGGTAAAACCCGAAAACACTGCTTTGAGCTAGACTCGAACGGGAACTAGTGAATGACAATGTTCCTTGCTGCACTCTTCGTTACGACACTCCCGGGGGATATGCTTAGGATAATCCTCATATCTTTTACAAACCATTATGAAGGGTTTATGAGTATATACTTCCTCAAAGAAAACATTTTTTATGATTATGGATTATATCCATAAGCCGTTCAATTTACATTAAGTATTTTACACGTTTGGAATTATTCATTGCAATTCATAAACTAACCAAGTTTATGCCATTGTATAGAAATGGCGCCCAGTAGAAGGAATGTGAACTCCATCAATATGTATGATCCAAAGAGTAATAAGGATAATATCCTTTATGGTATTAAGCCATCATTTAGAAGGGAAATAGTCTACCATGTGTTCTCAGCATATGAAGAAATAGTATCATGTGTTAATAAGATAATTAAATATTTCTCTGAGTCTAATGGCTTTGAAGGGAAGAAAGTGAAGAAAAGTATGGAAGAAAGAATGATGGATAAAGGGATGAGGGAAAAGAAGAATTTTCCAATATGTGATAACTATGGGAAGAAACACCTTGGAACATTCCTAAAGGGAATGGGAGATTGTTACAAGTGTGGAGAAAAAGGACACCGAGTGCGTGACTACAAGGGTAAGAAAAAGGTTTCAAATGTACAATGCTTCATCTCTAAGGAGTGGGGACACTATGCAAACCAATGTCCAAATCATCAGTGTATGCCCCTAATGATGTTATTGGATAATAATCATGTTATGATACTACCACAGATGAGGAGGAATGATTAGAGTTCTTATGTTGTTATTAATGAATTTTGTAATTTGAGTGTTGTATCAATGATTTACTGGTTATAATAATTATGGAGTATATAAGGATTGTACTGCAGTACTATTTCATCAAGGACTTGAGATTGTGTGGAACAACTATAAGTGAATCCACAACGGGTTAAATTTTTGGAAAATATATGGCTGAGAGAATGATAAACGATAATATGGTTCTGATACCGAGATAGCGATTTAAGAATAATACATGATTGATTTGGATAAATTATATTGGATATTCATAACTTCCTTGAAACTGATTAATGATTTGTATACAATTTTTGATAGAAGGAGTGTATCTAGTATTCTATAAGGAATAAGGGATCATGAATATACTCAATAAGGATTTATGGTAATTTATGATGTTGCAGTGTTTTAAAAGAATACATGATGAAGGTGTTCACATGTTGTTATGTGGAAAAAAGGATCTTTATTATGTTTACCTTCCTTATAAAATTTGGGCTGTGAGTTGGACAGAAGTATTTTGGATAACAATAAAGGTTGGAATGGATTAAGTTGAACCTTGGATAGTATTGTTTAAGGTTAGAACATTTCTGAATATTATTTTTGGAATATTATAATACTATAGTTTTAGAAAAAGGACAACCTGTAGGCCGGGGGATAACCCGTCGCGTCGGACAAAGCTGTAAGAATCAAACCCACAACCATAGTGTGGCAGGCCTTTATTACCTACCACTAGCCTACATAAAGACCCTGGTTATTAAAAAATAGTTTTCCTAATCTAAATGGTATGTGTCAAAATTTTGAACCTTGTACGATTAGGATAAATATAATATTTTTGAGTTCTATTATCTTTTTGAGTGAAAGATGAGTTTGTGGTAGAAATTAGTTTAAGGTTGAAACTTTACTTGTCAAGTATAAATACATATATACCTATCTCTATTTCTATGAATAAATTAATTCTTAAACTTTAGTAAAGGGATACTAAAACAAAAAAATGTGTTATCCTAATACCTTATGTCTTGTTTAATTGATAATATTTTAAACCAACATAGATTGACGGCTTTGAGGCCCTCAATTTTACACTAGTTTGTGATTGATGACCTCAATCACTCCCTACAAATATTTACGTTTTTCCTCCAATTATATGTCTCTAATTTCCACCAATGTTCTCATTATCAATATCATAATTTGGTGGTGACTTTTTCATTTCCCTTTCCCTCTTATTAAGGCTAAATTTCATTAACTTTATTTCCGATGTGGGTTTTCCACAATGGTATTTTCTATTTTAAAACATTAATTTTCAATGAAAAATTTCAAATTTCAAGGGTACAATTTATTGAAGTAGGGGAGAATGTAACACCCCAAGCTTCCACGGTACACTTCTCTTTGAATAATACAGTAGCGTGTGTTGTACGCAACTTCAAGTTCTAACACACACCACAACCAATCAAAGTAGCCGTCATGAATAGTAATACCTACTTTTTGAAATTTTATAAATTTTACCTTTCAAAATGGACTTCATTTTTGGATTCAGAGTATCGAAAATATCCTATGTTGATTTTTTGGTATTTTTCTTAGAACTTCAAATTTTTTATGAAGAGTGAAAAATACTTAAAAAAAAAATTTAATCAAAATTATTTATAGTGATAAATTATACTATTGAGTGGTTTTAAAGTTTAATTAGAATATATTTTTACCATTTTATCCAATTTTGTTCATTAGAATTAATTTCACTTTGAAATTGGACATAAACAATTGTCAATCTTTTGATATATATTGTTTCTTAAAAACACGCTATTAGTTGTTACAACAGGAATTATTTATAAAATTAATTAATGGAACTTATATGTTTGGAATTTTTTAAAATAGGCATTAGTTTTGAATTCTAAATATCAATTATAGCTTAGGGTGAAATTTTGGCATTGTTATGAAAAACTTCAATTTATGATGAATAGTGAAACCACTAAGTGATTGTTAAAAAACTGATTTTTCGTTTAAATGAAACATTACCACTTTTGTGATTTGATTTTCAAAAATACGACATACATGGTTTTCATTAGGATGTAAAATGTGGTTCAATGGGATTAAAATAATTTTTTGGTGAATAGTAACTATTAAGTTTAATTAATCACGATTAAAGGTAATTAGTGAAATTTAAGGTAAAAATGATATTATAAAAATATGAAAATACCTTTACACTTGTCCTACCCCAATTTGATGAGTCATGGCCGACCAAGAAAATCCATGGGTCAACTTGGGGACCCCATGGAGCCACATTGGTAGGAAAATGACATTAAAAACATTTTATTTAATGTTAAAATAAAAATGTCACAAACATGAGTTGTTTTACTAAAAAAAATTTTAAATGGGGTTATACAAGTCATATTTTTGACTATAAATATTCATTAGAAATTTAAACAATTTCCAAAATCATGATATTTTTTTTATAATTTTTAGACATTATATAAATTAAATATTTTATGACACCATAATGATGCAGCGATTACCTCATTAATTAACGATTTAAATAAAATGAAATGATAATGTAAAATATAATAATTACACTTGTAAAAAACCTATTGGATGAGTATATTTAGAACCCTTATCAACTTACCCTTGAAAAATATAATTTTGGGACCTTTAAAATCCGAAACTCATTATATAATTAAGTAACATTTAATGACTTCCCAAGAGTGCCCCTCCTCTCCTCTTATAAAAGGCCCCCACCACTACCACCTTACTCACACCTTAAAAGCCTCTTGGATCGGCCAAAATCTGCCCATATACTCTCTCAATTTCCCTCTATTACTCCTAGAAGCATCACTTTTGGCATAAATCTTCCCAAGGAAGCCTTTGGCTCATATCACAAAAAGAGTTACCCGATTTTAAGGTAATGTCTTCTCTTATGTTATTTTGTTTTATTTTGCTTTTCCAACCCCTTAAAATCTTGTTATTACTTTATTTTGTAACAAAACCAGTATCTTAAACATAATAGGATGTTTTTATGAGACGAATTTTATTTAAACTTACACACACCTTTGTCTAATGGTTAATGAACACACTGTTTCTGTGGGTGGTGAATTACTGCCTCACGAAACGATGATTGTTCAATCTCCTTTTAACACCTCTAATGGTGGCCATTATGATGACATTATTTTTATATATGATATATATTATTATTTTTGTTTTCCTTATGATTCTGTATTTTTCATTTATGGCATACCTTTACGATTTCCATTATGGGTAAACGCGATAATTTCATTTTAGGAAGTGCGAACTACCGCCCCTCAAAGTGATTTGAATCGTTAATGCCATATGTGGGATGTATAAAGGATAGAGTAAATTATATTATATATGATATTATACTGGAATTATAATATACCTTAACTCATTATGATTTCATTCCATTAAATATGAAAGAGAAATGAAAGTAGCGTTCATGCGTACGTACGGCTTACCGTCTCCATGAACGGTGCATTTCATTTCTTACCTCTAAATGTTACGTAATATTATGAATGAATGTATATACTGGATATATATGATATATATGATATCTAAATCATGAATATAATGCTGGATATAATTGATATTTCACCACATGAACAACTTGTAATTATAAGATGATTGTTTTTGACTCAAGTACCAAAGATCGACAAAATGACCGTTATTAACATAAATAATTACATAATGTTCATAACACGGTAATACGTGATATAAAAGGAATACTAAACTTGAAAAAGGTTATTCAGAAATTATAAATTAACTCTAGTTTATTATTCAGGAGGTTAAAGAACGGTCGAGTCAAGTAGGACACGAGGTAAGGGAATTTCTTAACCCAATTTCCATTCTTTGGGTTAATCTCCTACTTTCAAATTTTTTCATGATATTATTATGTACTATATTGTATTTGTACTTTCTTTATGCGTACTTATAGTAAATACACATAATAGATCTATTTTATTTTAAAAATTATCTTTGAAAGGACTTCTTCTCAATCTCATATAATTGAGGCATGTTTGGTTTTATACACAACTTTCATTTATACAGTGTATAAACCCCTTTGAATTTTACTTTTATTCAAAAGAAATATTTTTATAAGAATAATTATTACTAAACGACAAAAGGAATGTTTTTTCATACGTATGCGGTGAGAACGACTTCTCCGCCGCCCTGACTATTATTTGAGTTTCAGCTTCCTCTATAAGCCATAACATTTTTAAAGAAAAATAAATACCATGTTTTACTTATATTTTATTTTGGTATTGAAAAGGGTTTTGATAATGTTTTTATTATATCAATGTGTTGTATTGATATCGTGTGATTGAAATGTGGAAATGTTATGTTTTCTTTATGCATGTTTTATGTGATATGATTATGTTATGGTTTATGATATGTTTAAACCTGTTCATATGAGGAATGCATTGGACTTAATAAGTGACGGGTGGAGCCCGATATAGCTCCTTGATGCATCGGTAGGTCTCATGAGACAAACTAGTGTCTTGGCACGAGGCCTTGACAAAATATTATTTGTATTCTTGGCACGAGGCCTTGGCTACATGGTTATGATATTCTGGCATTATGCATTCCATCATTATGAAAGTGGTTATTGGTATTGCATTTGATTATTCGACTAGTGTAATATCCATGCGAGTAAGTAAATGGCATTATTTAATTATATTTTTTCCATATTATGTTAAAGTTCAAGTTTAAAAAGGATTTTGTTTTAGTTATACATTGCCTTAAATGTTAATGTTTCTTTATGAAAGCTTCCGCAATATTGTTATCCTTACTGAGCATTTGAGCTCACCTATTTCAATGTTTTAATATTTTCCAGGATGTGAAGAAGTATTTTATAAATGACCTGTCGGGATAGTCAGAAGAGGATATGAGTGTAGACTATGGAAACTTTGTTATTGTAGTTTTTCACTTTATGAAGTAATGTAACAGTTATGAATGTATCTAGTGTTTCCAAGGCTACTAAACTAATCGGCCTTTCGAGACTTGATCTTTTGTGATCATGCCAATGTTACACAATAATGCACCGACTCTGGGTAACTAGGGTCAGAGCGTTACATATTATCATCATACAATTTATGTGGGTCATGTTTTTCCTTCATCCACTTATGGACAAGTAGCACCTTCTCTGTTCTACTATGCATATACATTTGGACCAAGAATAACTTCCTCCCCATATTTTTTCTTTCACAAGAATAAATGACACTGCCTTCCATATAGATCATTTAATGCAGCCATACCAATGGATGAGTGATTTATATTATTGTAAGAAAACTCAGCCAATGGAAAATGTCAAACCCACGACCCACTAAACTATACAACGCATGCCTGCAATATGTCCTCTAATGTCTAGATGGTCTTCTCTGTCTATCCATCCATCTGAGGGTGGAAACCAGTGTTGAGGCATAACTGGATTCCAAAGGCATGGTGTAATCCCTTCCAGACTCATTACATAAAACATACTTCATGATTTGAGACAATGGATCAGGGAATTCCATTCAGCCGCACCACCTCATCTACATACCTCCATGTTAAGTCATCCACTACACTTGACCCCATAATCTCCATGATATGGGCCAAAATCATCAACCTATCCACTACTTGTAATGCCCCGACCCCAGAAACTCAGATCGAGTGCATAATTTTAAAACATTGGCATGATTAGAAAGAATCAAGTCCCAAAAGACTAATCAGTTTAGAAGTCTTGGAAAATTAATTACATACATGAACATTAAAATACAATTTGTAAATTAAAACAAAACATGAATAATCATTTGAGAATTCCCTAATTCTATTTATATTAACCAAACATATTAATCCTCATAAACTTTTGAGAATCCTTTGAAAATGAAACATAAGAAAGGGGTGAGATAAGAAGCTCAATAAGGGTAAATAATTTAGCGGAAGCTATAATCCTTTAAGGAAGGACATGTAATAAAAACAACAGGCTTTGTAAATATAAACATGAACATAATACAGAAATAATAAATCAAATATTACCATATAAACATGAAAATGGATATTCTACTTCTTGAATAACCACATGTAATAATTAATTTCATAATGGTTGAATGCCTAACACCGTATATCATTACCACATAGTCAAGGACCCAAGCCAAGACTACAAATAAATTTTTTGTCAACGACTTTTTCCAAGACACTAGTTTGTCTCATTAAACCTACCGTATCTTCTAAATGCTATATCAAGACCCACCCTTCACTTAATAAAGTCCACCGCATTCCACATACAGAAAAAGTAAAACATAACATAATCATTCATACTAAAACACGTATACGAAATGTGAATACATTAACCATAAACCATGAATGGTATAGAAATTAGCACATCCACAGTCAAACATTTAATAACTAACTAAATAAAATATGGAAGATTGTTTTATATTAAATCACCCTCAATCAAGAATAATATCTAGTACTGTATGTTTGAATAGATGAATATGATCAGTAAAACTCTTTGAAAGAAATATCTCTTTTTGTAAAATCATTTAAAATTCACACATTTATAAATGACGTCGTTTAAAATATATTTTTGAATCAATGTTTCCCATACCACTTTTAAAATTTTGAAAATAATTATCAATTCAAAACATTCATGTCCAAATAAATAAATCCTTTAAATCATTTTGAAAACATGGACATTAATTAAAAGGTTTTACAAATATAAATATTTAAAAGATTTAAAATGATGATCTAGTTAAATAAAACACCCATAAAACCTCAAAATATTCCTTTTGAAAACATTTTTAGGAAATATGGGTATCGATGATAAATATTTATTAGTAAATTCTTACACATAAACAAACTGGGATAATAATGGGATTAAAGAAATAACCCTTACCATATACTTTCCTTTCGTTTAGAGTACGTTTAACCTCCTATATAATCACCATAGTATTGTAATAAATTATACCAAAACCATATTATTATTTATAATATCATAAATGATTCATTTATGAATTCATACTACTAATTTAATAATGACTTCCACGTTAAATTAACATTTCTGGTAATAATCGTTTTAATTATTAAACATGTTTTGACTTATTATTCTTGATCGTATAATTTAGATCATGATTTAAATAATTCCATAATATAAATTATAATTTATATATATTATATATTTAAAATAAAAATATGTATAAAATATAGATATATAGGAAATGGAAAATAACATTTATGGGGATGGTAGGTCATACGTACACATAAACGATGTTTCTATTTTCATATCATATTGAATGGAAGTTAGTGAATAAGATATATGTAAGTACATAAATTAATATATATATCTAGTAGCATTGTTATTTCATATATTACCTACTTATTAATAATATATATTTTTATAATCATATTTAAATGGTGAACCTGGAAATGAATCTCCTCACGTTTTGGAGACGGTAAGTCGTATGTACACACAAACGATGATATAAATCCCTTTAATGATTAAAAGGTTTGGAATTGGATAGTATATTAATTTTCTAGAGAAATTATAAGGTTATATTCATTATTTATATACATATAACTCATCATTATATCCATCCAAATATCAAAGTGTTGAATAACAAATTACACCACGGCGTGGAGACTAGAAGCCGTACACACACACACGCATGAGGACATTATCATTCATAAAATGGATAGAATAATGAGTCTGGTTTTACCATATTTATAATAACATCATAATATGTATAATTTACTGGTGTTATTATTTTTGAATGTAGATGAAAAATAAAGATAAAGTGGAAGAGAAAAGAACTTTGAAAAAGGTGGAAAAATAATTACCTCTTCTTTGGGTGTTTCATTTTGATTTGAACAAAATAGATCCCTAAGAAGAATTTTTGCACAAGTTAGAGCCTCTATGTTCAATTGAGGGATGTTGGGAGGAGATTTGGGAAGTTTTTGTCTGAGAAAAATGTCTTTGGTGGTCTAATATTGAGAGAAGTTGAAGTACCATTTTATAAGATAGGTGCGGGTAACTTTTGGAAAAGTTTGAAATATAATTTTATTATAAAATCATTTTCCATTTATAATGGCTCCATATAAATTTATTTATAGACATAGGTGGTTATCGGTCTAAATACTATCAACCAATATGTTTTAGACAGTTTTGTGTTACTATTTAAACCTTATCATTTACATATAACTCTTAGTTAAATAGTATAACTTTTACAATGCCTTCTTGTATTTTTATATTACATGGATAATAAACATACTATAAAATTCCAATAGAACCGAAATTGATTCATTAATGAAATACATATCATTATAAAAGTATTTTTTCCAATCCTTATATTTTTAGGACATTTATATAATTTAATAATATAGTATTTGTTTTAAAAAATCATTTATGTCAATTTTGGCACTATTAGATATTTTGTTTTTGTGAAAGTCATAAAAAAGTTATTACTTCGAAAAATATCATTGAATAAATACTAAAATTTAATAATAGTCTATAAAATTAGTGGAATGCAAATAAATTCTGAAATTACATTTATTTGGATATTCATAATATCAATTATTTTAATCATTCATTAATAAGGTAATTACTCCGTCATCATTGTGGCATAAATAACTTTACTTATATAATGTATAAAAATAACAAAATAAAATAAAATTATGTATGAACTATTTTTTATATTTTTTTGAATATTTATAGTCAAATTAATATTATGTATAACCCTATATTAAAAATGTTTTATTTATGAAACATTGATTTTATCTCTTCTAACTCTTCTTTAAATAAAATAATAAAAAATGTCCTAATCTAATCCAACTAGACCAAAAGGATCATACTTTATTTCTAAGGTTGGTTTTGTTCAAATTACACTTATCCAATAGATTTAGTAAATGTTTTATGGTAATTATAATATCATTTTACCATTAATTACCCTATTTACTTTTAACAATGGTAAATAAACATCAAAATTTACTATTCACCAAAGATTATTTTCATCTTATTGAACCAAATTTTACATTATGATGTCAACCGTGTATCTAGGATTTTTTTAATTCAATACATCTAAGTGGTAAAATTACGTTTTAAGAAATTTTGTAAATGTGCCATAAAGGAGGGTAATAGACGTTAAAAGTTAAATAAAATTATATACATCTAATTTAATTATAAAATGACTCCAATGAAATAAATTGAAATTATATAGGTATTATATATCTATATTGAATTTAAATAAATTTAAATAAAATAGATAATTATTTAAATAAAAATTCGGTTTTAAACAACAATGTAGTGTTATTCACTATTTATCAAAAATTGAATGTTTTCAGAAAAATATCAAAAATTAAATCTAAGATAATTTAGATATTCATAATTCAAAATTGAATTCTATTTTACCAAATTAAAAATATATAAGTTTCATTATTTAATTTAAAATTAATCCCCATTGTCAAAACCAAAAAGTGGGTTTTTTAAAAAGTAAAAACTATCAAATGATTGAAAGGTGTTTATGTCAAATTTAAATGTGAAATTAATTATATTGACCTAAATTGTTTTAATTGATAAAAACATAATCTATTTATACTTACAAAACATTAAAATTCATAATTTAACACCATAAATTATTTTGATTAAAAAAGTTGTTTTCAATTAAAATTTATTATTTTTCATTATTCATCAAAATATAACAGTTATCAGAAAAGCACCAAAAATGTATCAAAACTAAATTGTTATGTTCTTCTTCTAAAGAAGAATTTAATTTAATTTAATTTAATATATAAAAGTGTCAAATATTTGTTTAAAGGTATCACCTTTAAAAGGCTGTAAAATGGCATTTTTTGAATAATACTTCTTTTATCTGAAAATAAAATAAATTTGTTCTTATATTATGTCTAAGAAACACATAATTTGTATTCCAAAGTTATATGGAGTATATAAAATTCAAAATATAGTTAATACTATTCATAACTACTTTTAACGACTAGTTTGGTTTGTCATGGTGCGCTGGAACTCGGTATTGCGTGTGGCGCATATTACTGAAATACATTGAAGAGATAATGTACTATGAAATATTGGGGTGTTGCATTATCCCATCGTTCAATAAATTTCATTCTCACAATTTGAAAATTTTCTTTGATTAAAAGTTTAAAAAAAGTAAAATACCTTAGTTGAAAACCCACATCGGAAGTTGGGTTTATAAAATGTAGTCTTAATAATAGGTAAAGGGAAATGAAAAAGTCACAACCAAATTATGATATCTATTAGGAGAACATTGTTGGAAATTAGAGACACATAATTGGATGAAAAAAGTAAATATTTATATTGAGTGATTGAGGACATCAGTCACAAATAAGTGTAAAATTAAGGTCCTCAAATCCATCAATCAATGATTATTTAAAATATCATCGGTTCAAGAAAACATATGGTATTATGATAACACATTTTCAGTTTTTAGATCCCTTAACTAATGTTTAAGAATTAATTTATTCATAGAATAAGAGGTAAAAAAATATACCTAACATGTAGAGTTTCATCTTTCACTCCAAAAGATAATATAAATCAAAAATATTATATTTATCCTATTCATTTAGGGTTCCAAAAAAAGGTATTTATAATTTATTTGTCAGAACATTTAAAAAGAATACATTATAAAAACTAGGATATCACATAGGCCAGTGGTAGGTGATGCACTCTTTTCACCATTCAGTTGGGTTTCCATGTCTTGCGGCCTTGCTGGATGCAGCAGGTTATCACCCAACCTCCAGTTTTTCCTTTTCATAACAATCAAAAAACAATCATAAGAAATGTTTTAAATTTAATATATGATATCTAATATACAAAATTATTTCATTCCAACCATTAGACTTATCCAAAATTCTTCTGTCCAAACTCAAAGTCTAAAATTTATAAGGAAGTTAAATATATTGAAAATTCTTTTTTCCACGTAATAACATGTGAATACCTTAATCATGTATTCTTTTAATACACGGTAACACCATAAATTGTTATACAACCTTATTGATTACATTCATACTCCTTTATTCCATATAGAATACTGGATATACTCCCTAAATCCAAAAATGTTGTAACTCCAACAATAATGGAATAAAAATTCAATCAATTAGTTTCAAAGTAGTCAATAATAAAGAATATAATTTATCAAAATAAATCATATCTTATTCCAAAATCTCTTCCTCAGTATCAGAACAATATTAAGGTTTACCTTTTCATCAACCATGTATTATACATAACGTTTATATTTCTATTGATTCACTTTTATTAGAACCATATAATCTGAAATCCTCAATGAAATAGTACTGTAGTACAATCCTTATTTATATCCATAATTCATATAACATGTACATCGTTGATACAACACTAAAAAAATTAATAACATCATAAGAACATTATTAATTCCTTTTCATCTGTGGTAGTATCATAACTTGATTATTATCCAATAGCATCATCAGAGGAATACTCTGATGATTTGGACAATGATTTTCATTTTTTCCCAACTCATTATAGATGAAGCATTGTACATTTGAAATCATTTTTCTTACCATCACAATCACGAACAAGGTATCTTTTTTCTACACAGATAAAACATATTTCCATTCCCCTGAAGTATTTACCAAGGTGATCATTTCCACAATAATCACATATGGGAAAATCCTTATTTCTCTTATTCCCTTTATCCATCTTTCTCTATACCATCCTTTTCTTCCCTTGAAACCCTTCAAAGCCATATGACTCAGAGAATTATTTTTTTATCTTATTAACACATGATACTCTTCATCATATGATGTGAATATGTGGGAGAATATTTCCATTCTAAATGTTGGCTTAATACCATGAAAGATATGATCCTTATTACTCTTTGGATCATCTGTATTGCTGGAGTTCTTATTCCGTCTATTTGGTTCCATTTCTAAACAATGGAATACATTAGGTTAGTTTATGAATCACAATTCATAATTACAAATATGTAAAATAAGTAAAAAATGAACATATTATGGATATAATATATAATCATAGAAAAATTGAGGAATCATTTAATACTAAATTCTTTATAATGGTTTGTAATGAAAATGTGAATTATCCTAAGAATATCCCCTGGGAGTGTCATAACCAAAAGATATGTAAGGCCCATTGTTGTGTACTATGATATCTCAGGTCAAGCCCAAAACTCATTGTCATAGTTTCCTCTCATGTTTACAACTGTACCAAATATGCCTTTAACTGCTCATATCTAGACATGGATGTATTTCTTGAATAATTCAATAAATCTATACGTTACCAAAAATCTTCTAAGTTTTTTTTATAATAATCCTCAAAGAATTTCATAGGGTAATGTTTCAAAACCAGAGTTTATTTAAATCTATTTACAAGGTAGTTTCTAAACATGGTATCATGCCAATGGTAATGCCCCGACCAAAGAATCCTAGTTCCAGTGCATTATTTTAATACATTAGCATGATTACAAGGAATCATGTCCCGAAAGACTGATCATTTTAGTAGTCTTGGAAAATAGATTACACATAAGAACATTAAATTACAATTTCTAACATAAAACACAACATAATTAATTATTTGAGAATGAAATTATTACCTTTATCATAACCCTACATATAAATCATAATAAACATCGTGGAATCCTGGGAAAATAAAACATAAGAATGGGGTGAGCTCAGATGATCAGTAAAGGTAAATAATTTAACTGAAGATATAAACTTTTAATGTAAGATATGTAATAAAAAAAACATTTTAAAACATAAAAATGAACATAATATTAAAAAAATAAATCAAACATTAACTTATAAAAATGCACAAGGATATTCTACAAGTCGAATAGTCACATGTAATAATTAATTTCATAATGAGGGAATGCCTAACAACGGTCATCATTACCACATAGTCAAGACCTTATGCCATAAATACAAATAATTTATTTGTCAAGGAATTTTTCCGAAAAAATAGTTTGTCTCATGAGACCTACTAATGAATCGAGGGGCTATAGAAGACCCCACTAGCCACTTACTATGTCTACTACATTCCTCATATGGAAAAAGTGAAATATAACATAAACATTCGTACTAAAACTAGCATACGAAATGTCAAAACATTAACCATAAACCATGAATGGTAAAAAAAAATTGCACATCCACAGTCAAAAATATCATAACTCATTCAATAAAATATGGACGATTGTGTTATATTATATCAACCTCAATCAAGAATAATATCCAGTAAAAGATGTTGACATAGTTGAAAATGTTCAGCAAAACTCTTTGGGAGAAATATCCCTCTTTTTTAAATCTTTTAAAAGTCACAAATTTAAAAATGAAGTCATTTAAAATATATTTTTGAATCAATGTGTCTCATAAAAATTTGATTCTTTTGAAAAGAATTTTCATTTATAAACATTCATGTCCATATAAATAAATCCTTACAATCTTTTGGAAAACGTGGACATTAATTAAAAGTATTTAGGAAGATAAATCTTTAAAACATTTAAAATGATGATCTTGTTAAATAGACCCTCCCATAAAAACTTAAAATATTCCTTTTGAAAACATTCTCATGAAATATGGAAATATATGATAAATATGTCCCAATAAATATTTACACATAAACAATATCAGATAATAATGAGATTGAGAAAATTACCCTTACACTGAACTTTATTTTGGTTGAGGGTACATTAACCTTCTGTATAATAACAATAGTATGTAATTAAATTATAAAAAAACCATATTTATATTTATTATATCATTCCTGAATTCATTTATGACTTTATACACCCCATTTTATAATGGTTTCCATGTTAAATTATCATTTTGGGAAATAATCTCTTTCATAATCGAACGTGTTTAAACTTGTTATTCTGGATCGTATCATTTAGATAATGATTTAAATACTTCTATAATATAGAAAATGATTTATATATAAAATATATTTTGAAAATAAATATTTATAATAGATAGATGTATAGGAAATGGGAAACACTATTTATGGATAAGGTAGGTCGAACGTACACCTAAACATTGTTTCTGTTTTCATATCGTATTGAACAGACATAAGTGAATAAGATATATGTAAGTACATATATGTATGTATATATAGTAACATTAGTATTTCATATATTACATAATTATTAATAATATATATTTTTATAATCATATTTGAATGGTTAACCTGTAAATGATTCAAATCGCGCTGTTGAGACGGTAAGTCGTACGTACACATGAGCGATGATATCATTTCCATAATGATTAAAAGGTTTGGAATTGGTTGGAATTTTAATCATTTGGGTAAATTAGCATGTTATTTTCATTATTTACATACATGTTACACGTTATTATATCCATACCAATATCATAGTGTTGAATAAAAAATTAGACAACAGCATAGAGATGATAAACCGCACATACAGAAGCATGGTGACATTATTATTCATAAGATGGATAGAATAATGTGTATGGTTATACCATATTTATAATAACATCACAGCAAGTAGATGTTATTGTAGTTATTATTTTCATATATAATTAACAATGAATGTCAAAGTGGAAGAAGAAATGAACTTTGAAATACGTGATAAAATAATTACTTCATCTTTGGGTGTTTCTTTTTTATTCGAACAAAAGAGATCCTTATGTTGGCTTTCATCTCAAGTTATGTCCTCTATATTGAAGTGAGGGATGATGAGATGAGATTTTTGAAGGGGTCGACCGATCCAAATGGCTTTTTATGTGTCATTTTGAGTGAAGGGGATGTAACCTTTTATATGAGAAGTGATGGTCACATAAGGAAAACTTTGAAATATTATTTTATTAAAAAATAATTTTCAGTTTATAATATCTGAATATGAATTTATTTCGAGAAATAGGTGGTTATTGGTCAAAATACTCTCAACCAATATGTTTTATACAAGTTTAGGTTTCCATTTTAACCTTATCTTTTAGATTTCACTCATAGTTAAATAGTTTAACTTTTACTATGTCTTCTAATATTTATATATTACATGGTCAATAATCTTACTATAAGACAAAATGATAACCCTAATTGGTTATTTAATGACATATATATCATTATAAGTATCCTTTGATGGAACCTTATATTTTGAGTTATAATTTATAATTTAATAATATAGTATTTTTTAAACCCATTGATGTCAATTTTTATACTACTTGGTATTTTGTTTTTGTGAAAGTCATAACAACATGATTATTTCAAAAAAATTCATTAAATCAACCCTAACATGTCATATTAACCTATAAAATTAGTGGAATGCATTATAATTCTCAATATACATTTATTTGGATATTTATATTATCAATTATTTTAATCATTCATTAATAAGGTAATTAATGCATCATCATTGTGTCACAAATATATTTTATTATTTAATGTCAAAAAATAATGAATAAAACACTATTATGTAGAAAATCATTTTTTAGTTCTAATGAATATTTATAGTCGAATTTATAATATGTATAACCTTATATTAAAAATGTTTTAGTTATAAAATTTTTGAATTTTACTCTTTTAAATATTCTTTTAATAAAATAACAATAAATGACCTATTGTAGTCCAAATGAACCTAAAGGATCATATTTTATTCCTAAGTTTGGTTTTGGTCGAAATAAATTTATCTAATAGAATTAGGACATGTGTTAGGCTGATTATTATATCATTTATACCTTTAATTACCCTAATTATATTTAATTATTATAAATAAATGTCAAAAGTTAATATTCACCAAAAAATATTTTCAACTTATTAAAAAAAAATTACTAACTGATTTCAACTTTGTGTCTTTTATTTTTGAAACTCTATTCACAGAAGATGTAAAATTACGTTTTAAAAAAATTTGTAAATGTGCCTAGAAGGTGGGAAAAAGATGTTAAAAAGTTAAATAATAATTTATACATCTAATATTATTATAAAAAGACTCAATGAATTAAATTGAACATATATGGGTATCATATATATATTTACTTAACATTTATTTAATTAAAATTAAAAATTATTTAAATAAAATGTTAGTTTTAAACAATAACACAATTTTTTTTACTATTCACAAAAAATTTAATGTTTTCAGAAAAATAAAAAAAATTAACACTAAGATAATTTTGATATTATGAATTAAAAAATGAATTATATTTTACCAAATTAAAAAACATTTATGTGGTTTTAATTAATTTAAAATTAATTCCCTTTGACAAAACTAAAAGGAAGGTTTTCTAAAAAGAAAAATAATCAAAAGATTGATATGTGTTTATGTCAAATTTAGATGTAGAATTACTTATAATGACTTAAATATTATTAGGTTATAAATACATAATCTAATTATACTTCCAAACCATTCAAATTCATAATTTATCACTATTAATTATTTTGATTATAAAAGTTGATATCAATTAAAATTTAGTATTTTTAACTATTCATCAAAATATGAAAATTATTAGAAAAGTTCCAAAAAATTTATCCAATCTAAATCCTTTTGTCCCACTTATAAATATGAATTTAATTTCATTATATTTAATATTTAAGAGTGTCAAATATTGTTTTTAAAAAGGGTTTTCTATTAAAAGACGTTAAAATTTCATTTTATGAAAGATACTTCTTTTATTTAAAAAAATGATTTTTTTTAATATTATTTCCATGAAACAGATGACATGGATTCTAAAATTATATGCTGTATATAAAATTAAAAAGTGAGTTAATACAGTTCATAACCAATTTTTGAATGGCAAGTTAGGTATGTCGTCATGCGCTCAAACTCAGTGTTTCATGTATCACAAGTTATTGAATTATTTTAAAGAGATAATGTACTATGATAACTTGGGGTGTTACACTACTACCAAAATATCATCACATCCTCATTGATTCATAGGTAATATTGTGACTAAATCCAACAATATGTCATCCCACTGCCACTCAAGAACATCTAAGGGCTGTAGTATACTATCGGGAACACATTGTTCTGCCTACGCCTACTGACACACAAGGCACCTTGACAAAAACTCCATGAATCCGCACATCAAATTGGGACACCAAAATTCCTTCCTCAAGATGCAGTACATTTTAAAAACTCTTGGATTCACCCCCAGGGGTGACCGATAGAACTCATAGAGAATTATTTCATGCATTTACACTGGAAAAAATATATTTCCAAGGAACAAAATCTAAATCTAAATATCCTCTTCCCATCGATATGGAGAATTAACCTTGATAGGGAAATCATTAATTACATAGATCTCTAAGTCTCCCCAATGAGACTCATCCACCTATCATAAAAAATAATAATCCACTATCATTTGAAACACACCACCTCTACTACCATCCATTCTCGCATCCTGATGAAATTTATCCATCCCCTTCATATCCTTCCAAGAATCTATGGATTAACAGAATACCTCCTTCTGTCACATCCTTCACAAGGCTTCAGCCACCACATTTCCCATTTTTATGTTATAATATATCTCTATTTTGTATTCCTAGAGAAACTATATCCACCATCGATGTTACAAATTCCGGTCTCGATGGAAGAAGTTATACCTTAAGATCTTGTGATCTATAAAGACCACAGTGTGCTCCCCTATGAGGTAATGTGGCCACAACTTCAGCGTGAATATGACCAGTGCAAGTGACAGATCATTGGTGACATAGTTACATTTAGGGGGAAATAACTTCCTAGACACATAAGAGGTCACTCCTCGATGTTGTATTAGCACGAACTCTAAACCTAATTCTAAATAATTACAAAACACTTTGAACATATCCCCTTCCTACAAAAACATCAGCACTAGAGAACTGACTAGATTCCCCTTTACGTAGTTGAATTCATCCAAACACCACCCACTCCACATAATGTAACAATCTTCTATAGTAAAAGTTTTTAATGGATCTGCAACCAGAGGTATGTTGGGTAAAACCCTCCGGTAATAGCCCACTAAACCCAGGAATCTATAAAACTCTTCCACATTCTTGGATGATGCCTAATAAACAACCCCCTCGACCATTGATGGATCCACTATTATCCCTAGATAATACACCACACGTTAAATGAATTACACCTATAACGTCCATAACATTCACTTGGGCATATTTCTATAGAGATCGTGGTGTTGGAGGACCTCCATGACTGTCTAGAAGAGTTCAGCATGATCCTCCTATGAACATGAGTAAATCCGAATGTTTTTGACGAAAAAATGATAAACCGGTCCAGGAACCCACTAAAGATGGTGTTCAAGTGCCCCCTGAACTTGTATGGTGCATTTATAACACCGAATGGAATGACCATGAACATAAAGTTCCCATACCCACATATAATAGAAGACTTTAGGATTTCGTAAATCTTAACCCTCAACTGGTGATATCAAAACTACAAATTGATCTTTGAGAACCAACATGAACCCCACAATAGGTAAAAAAGATCATATATCCTCAGATGTGGGTAATGGTTCTTGATCATTAGATGATTCAGTCTCTGGTAATCTATGCACATCCTCATTCTACAGTTTTCATTTTTAATGAACAAGACTAGAGCGCCCCACAGAGACACACTCAACATAATGAAACCCTTTTTCACAAGGTTGTCAACCTAAATCCACAACTCCCACTACTCATAATGTTACATCAAATAGGGATCCAAAAAATCAGAAGGGTACAAGGTTTCATGTCTATTTGAAACAAAACATCATGTAAATGTTGTAGAGTCACAATCTCTTATAGAAAGATATCTGGGAACTTTATAATAACACCCATAACCTACACTAGTTTTGTGTCTACTAATCCCACTCACAGATTGGCCATCAAAGAGAGAAGATGATCCACACACCGAATTCTCACCTGACATCCTCACCCACAAAATAAAACTACACACTTTTTATCCACACATGAGAGTACAAATCTTCTTCAACATTAGTTGATAACAGCGTGCATAGAAAACAACCAGTTTATGCCTTGGATATCATCGTATGACTTTATCTATAGCATAACAAGATCCCCACTAGACTGATGTAGCCCCAACATCAGTCTACATTCCTGAAAAGCATCAAACATACTGGTTTGACATCAAATTTGTGTACTCAAAACCACTGAAACCATAACACTCTCTATGTCTAGTCCCAGATAACGGGCTAGTCTTGGTACATCAAAAGAGTTTGATGTTACAAAATCAAACAAAGATCAATAAAAAGTGTTAAATAGACTAATCGTTCCTTGAAAATCCTGCATCCTCTCTGGAACTACTACCTCGACAGCATGCTGTTTCTCATGCCCAACCCTTCTACATATATTTTGTCAACTACCACCCTGACCATGACCTAGTCAAGGTCCCTTGGGAGCATCTTGAGGTCATCCTCCTCTAGCATCGTCTATCCATGGTGGATCGGGATCCCACTTCCCCTACTACTGGAATGGTCTTACCAGAAACTATTGCTGCTGTGGTTTGCGATAAATGATTCCACCCCCACCATACAACTCTCAAACTAGGAACCCATTATCAATATATTCATATCATCTATAGACAAAGAACATCATTATCAGGCCAATGGAAAAAGTGTGAGGTCCATGAGATTAGAACTGGAATAGCTAAGACCTACATCCCGTTGGCAAAAACATGGAAGTCCCAAATGAAAGAGCACTAATACTGAATTCCTTCCCCTTAAACAAACTAGGTTGGCTCCCCTCTTGCATAACTCCACCCTATGAGTGAATTCTCTCCACTACACTGACATTATTCCAAACTTCAATGAATTTCAGAAGGGTAAAGGGAGTGACAACGTACCAAAGAAAAGGTCAGAGTGCCTCCTCCAAAAAACTTGCCTATGACTCCTCATCCAGAATGATATATATAGAATAGCAGTAGAGATCATTGAACATTATCATAAGAAACTTTCCTACATATTCCATTTCTGGAGGGACAATTACTCTAGCCTCTTCTCAGCCTTCATCATCGTGAAAAGAAACTCTTCCTAAAACATCTTTCCAAAGTCAACCCATGAGAGGTCGGCCTCCTTCCTCTATCTGAGGTAATGAATCCTCCACTCCCACACAGATTCTTGTATATGGATTACTATAGAAAAAACCCAATAGTCTATCAAATATAGAATCAAGGTAACTGTTATTGTTAACAAATCATGATATTCCTATGTCACTGATTCTGAATTGCTACCTTCATACTTTCCCAGTGTCTACCGCTGAAAATCATGAAGTTTCTATTACCTAAAGTCATCTTACACCTCTTGATCAGCCCTCCACTAATCATCCAAGTCATACTGCTAGGCCTCATCTTATCGTACCACATGTATCTGACATCTGGGATCCATAGGTGAAAAAGGTTAAACAAGTAACTCTAAATCCCGAGACACATAGAAATTTCATTTGAAATCATTTCACCTCATCAATTATTTTAAATTCCCAAAACACCAATTACACACAACAAAACAAGCCATTATGATTCATGTACCAATCCTAGGATCTCTACCCTGAAATCAGGTTAGCTTTACGTGGTCATTTCGTAGACCTAGAGTCCTAGCATCGGATCACGGGGGGCCCAAAAATCCTACGCCAAAGCCGGTCTTCTCTGGATTATTTCATGCACCATGATTTCCAAAACTCCTTCCCCTAAAATACCATGAAACCCTCACTGTGACAAACTCCAAACTCCATAATATCTCTCATCTATCACCTTTGATACCATTCTGTCCCGACCCACCTTCCTCAGGATGAGGGAAGGGAAAAAAAGCGTCATACCCTTCATTTTTCAAGATGGAGGATAGAGAATGACCACCCAAGTTCCGCCTTCAATAGGCCAACAGTGGAAACTAGAACCATGTTTATAAAATATCACACCAAACATAAGGCATTACCCCTTTTTTGGGAGTTCCATGACTGTCGTACTCTTTGGGGTATGAGCACAAGCAACTATAATGCAGGTAGATTGATGTCGAAATAAGGACACGTGTCTTCTTTATTATCCATGTTGCAGTCTTTCTTTATAGCTATCCAACCTAACATCCACCAGCTCATTAGAGTGGGGAATGTTCCCTTTTGGCAGGTGAACTGGTTTGGCATGATATCAGGTTTCCTGGGCTTCATAGATTGTGATATCTCTTTCATAGAAGCAAGAAGATTTAAAGCCTTCATTAAGGCGGTGTTAGAAAAAGACCATCAAGGAATTCATCACCTTATTGATGTCTCTGTGGATCCTGGAAGGTGTGTTTTCCCCTACAGCTCGTTGACCTCTTCCAGAAATGATTACTGCCATGTTTTGTTCTAGAAACTACAGGGTGAAAAGTAGTACATGACTCTATGTCTCAAGGTCATTCCCAAGATGTACAATTTTTTAACCTATAGGATTAGAAAGAAATAAGTCCATAATGATGAAAATATTAGGAAATGTGGTATCCCGATGGTGTCTTGGTGTACCTATTGAATCAAACATCTAGAGAATAATGCTTACCACTTTGTCATTAAGGGGGAATGGGCTCGGGATATATGTTCTTTCTTTGGCCAGCTCACTAAATTCTACTCTCCATCCTCACTATCTGAATCTTTCCCTTTCTGTTGGTTACATGGTTTGGGCCCCAAGGGGTTGAGAAGTTTTATAGGACTACAATTTTTCAGTATGGATTTTGGTGTCTTTGGAAATCTTGGAATAAATTTTGATATGAGGGAAACTTATACTCAGGTAGGACCATCATCACTAGGACTCATAGTCTCATTCTCCACCATATTAGTTTTCTTGATCACTGGAGGGAGGCCCCTTCCCTTTATATGCTACGGATGGCTAGAACATATCCAAATCATAACTTGTGGCCCCATTGGGTCTGTTGACAGCCACCATCTTTGGGGATAATGATTTATATCGATGTCTCCTTTATATTGGGTATCATGTGTGGTGGAGGGATCTTCCATGACATTAGGGGGGACATTATCCTCACATTAACAACTTGTTTTACCAGTGTCACCTCCCTTGAATGTTTTTCCAGTAAGGGGGTATTGACATTTCTGAGACTGAAACTGATCCTATGGTGCTCCTCAACTCCATAAAAGTTCATTATATAACCCCTTGGTCCATTATTTACATGATCATGAATTGTCGTAGAATTATTTTCAATAGAAATAGTTTTATACACATGTGGCATGAATGAAATAAGGTGGCAGATTATTTAGCATCTCTTGTGGTTCGAGGTTCTAGTGTGTCATCTTCCTATAACTTGAATCTCTTGAAGACTAAAGGGGTTAATCTAATCATTGGCGGTTCCCTCAGGATGTACTACTTCCGACCTCCTTATATATTTTCCTATGTTTTTTTGTATCCTAGCTTTTATTTTTCATTAAATAAATAAATGATGATGAAAATAAGATTAGGAGATAAGATGAAAAAATCCCAAAGAACAACAAAAATTTATATAATGGAACCTAAAATCAAACACATGCATGATTTAAACGTAAACAATAACAAAAGAAAAAAATTAGAATAAAAGAAACTACCAAAATAAAGAGACTAAGTAGAAATAATACTATTATCTCGATAGTCAAGCTAGTAAGGTTTATCATTGTCTTTAAAGGACTCCTGGAAACATGAAAATAGTTTAAAAAACATAAGGTGAGTATTCAAGTATACCTAGTAAAAAAACTAAAGACACTCATGCACAAGTGGCGGAACATACTAATGCCACTATGAGATAGAAACATTAGATCCTCAAGAACCTTCCAATGAGTACATATCTTCCCATCCTTAGTAATGAAAATTTACCAATAACCCAATTCATGTAAAGTAGTCATGTAAGAACATCGAAAATTGGGTACCCCACACCACGTTCCAACTATTTAACTAGTCATTCCTAATAACTAATGTCTTCATGCTACCACACATCCAAAATTAAGTCCTAATCCCACAACATTCCCACACACACCTGGTCCTCAAACCACACATGAAACCCTATTACAGACTTGTGTGTCATATCCACACACAAAACCAATCCATAGAAACCTAGGACACAACCACACCACACGTCATCCCAAAAGACACTAGGGCCCCATCCCTAAGACACTTGGAAAATCAATCCTGGCCCAAAAACACCTATGCCTCTCTCTCGAACCACTAATTTCCTATAAGATATTGGTATATAGTAAACCTCAATCTATTACATCCTGCGTGGATACACTCAAGCGGCATGAATCAGAAGAAGGTGTGATGAAGAATGTTAGTAACTAGTTATCCATCCTCTCACTAGGGTGGTGGGAAATACACACTCCCACATGAAATGGGGGTGTTATCCACATAGTGCTCAACAAGGGTGGGGTTCATATATAAGTCATAGGGAACAAATATATATATAAATATAATAAAACACTCATCATTTCCTATTGTTTCAAACGAACAACTTTCACCCACAGAACCACATTTTCTGCTACCCCTATATGGAAAACCACACAAATAGCTGATGCCAATGAACAAACCCAACACCTTTTTTGATTTAGCCACTTTTCATTTATTAATTAATGGGTTCATATTTATTTATTCTAGCACTGAATGAAGTAACTACCAAGTACAACATCTGCAACCATTCTCCAAGGTTGAAGAGCCTATGTAACTAAACACATGGAATCTAACCCACTTCGTTCTTCAGTACATCCAATTTTGAACAGGGGAAAATGGGAAAAGGTGAACATTTCCAATTTAACACAAATTTATAAAAAACATTTAAAAAAACCAAACTACAGTCTCACTGTACACCCCCCTTTTCCCTAGAAACACGTTCAACCAGTATCAATCATCCTTATTCAATGTTATCCTTCTCAATCATCCACCCACAACTAAATTTTATAGCCCTGTTAAACATCAACACCACACATGGAACATCTATTAATATGAAGTCATGAAACAACCCAATCCTGTATCCCCACTACCCAATCATTTCCTAAATGATGTTCTACAGTATAAAAAGTCTATAACCACATTAGATTCGCATCACCCAACATTTCTTGATTTCCAAAACATAAACAATGGCATTACCAATACTTATAAAACCATCCATTCCAAAATCAATCAATCTTTCAACACATGACTCCATCACACCTCTTGTACATCCTCACACACAAAGACCTCAACAACTACCATTTATCTGCAGCCCCTCTACACACACACACCTCACCCTTCTCACATAACCAACTTCTATGTCCACCCCTATACCCAAAAATACACTCCTAACAGTAGCACCACACTACCTATACAATGTCACAAAACCAAATAAAACACATAAAACATCCACACATATTAAAGAGGGTGTATTTATATTTTAAAACACTATTATTTAAATCCACTTTGATAAATAGCGGTGTATACTTGAGGGTTTTCATCATCAGTACCCATTTTATTTAACCATGTATGCATGATTAAACATATTCCATGTTACACCCATTTAACAAAGAATCACAGAAAAATAGTATATCACCAGTACACAAGAAAAGAACACCAATGAGAATGATTATAAAAAGGCATACAACCACAAAAAACTATCTATGAAATAAGATATCATGTAAAATGAATGATCAACATTAACCATATTAAAATTCCTACTCATTATCTTTTAACGAGTCATGTTATCATTTTATCATCATCTTCCCCACCCCTTATTTATTTCTCATTGAAGTGAAGGATTGATCCATTTTAAAGAAACATTAGTTTACCCACCCCAACTTATGCACAATTAAATTGAGGTAGAATATTCCCTACATGACACAATAGGCGACCAAAACTCCACTTTGCACCAAAATAAGGGATCACGCGAGCCGTAAGAAATTAAAAAAAACAATAAAGGAGATGGATATAAAACAGACGCATGACTAATCTAGATAATAGGTCTTTTGGAACAACAAGAGGGAATAGAAAAACACACTAACAATTGAAGATCCTAGATAAGAAGAGTAGAATCTTACATGACAGGAGGAACAGTTCCAAAATTTATTAACGTAGGATTATAGTCAAGATCATGTAGAGTGAGTATCTAAATGTTCCCATAGAATAAGTATATTAAATACATAATTAATAGCATTTGAATAGCCCATAAAAATTCCCAATCATGGCTTTAAAATTGGTTTACATCAAAGAATAAGTAATAGGGGAGAAACCGAAAAAATCCGAAAACTAGAAATTTGGAAAAGTGTGAGACACTATTTGGTGTCCAACCGTTTTAGTGTGGAACCATCACAGTTCCACCATTAAAATGGCACATTTTTGGTGGGGAACTATCATGGTGTCTCCGTTTCGGTGTAAAATAGTTTTGGTTCCACTATTATGGTGCCACCATTTTGGTGCTGCACAGTTTCTTGTGGACTACTGTTTTGGTGCCACAATTATGGTGACACCATTTTAGGGTGCCACCATTTTCATTACACCATTACAATTCCACCGTTTCGGTGTGCCACAATTTGTAAAAACATTATTTTTTAGAAAACTCCTAAAACAAACCACTCTAACTTCCAATAATACTAGAAGCCCTATATTTTCACTAAGTTATGGCCCAGGGAAATATGGCTCACTATAAAAAATGAAAGTGTTGTAATCAAAATTGATTCAAATTTTACTAGTGATGAAGAAAGAACATGGAATCAGGTATAGTGGCATACATTTTAGTTAATACTGTTGAATCTAAGAATATTATTGGCATAAAATATTCACTTATCCCAATAGGTTGAAGGCTCGGGTTAGAAAAATAAATTACCTCCATTCCACAACATAAACATCATACCATGTTTTAGTGGTTGAACATAATGAGTGGAGTTTTTTAATGACTTATGATCTAGAGAAAAATTATATGAACTCAAATTTTTATATATGGTTGAGATTATAAAAAATTGTATCTAAGTGAGTTTTCATAAATGAATTGAATGAGGTTTGATGTAACCAAAAATATAGAACGACTGGTTATTAACGGGTAATCAATGAAGGGATAATATTTTTTTGAAATTTTTTTTGTAGTAGCAAGGATTGATACTATAAAATTATTTTGGTAGTAGAATCAAATAAAAGGAACAATATCAACCAAATCAGTTTAAAATTTTTCCTTCTACAATAGCGAGTTTGATGAAGGGGTGTTCATTAAACAACCTAGAGGCGTTGTTCTTGATAATGGTTGGATCAATATATAAAAGGTTAATAATAATTTATATGATATAAATTTGGTCATAGATATTTTTATTCAATGATTAATGGGAATATATGGTGCATGAGTTCTTTAAAATCCAATGTTGATAGTAATATCTATGTCAACAAGCTTTACACATGTACTCTCATTTTCATAGTACATATGGATGTCATCAATTTTTTCAGGTGATAGAGGGTATAATTTCTATAACACATCTTAGGATATGAGGATAAACATTGATATTTATATTCTTTTTTAGATTTCATGTTTTTGGGGGATTCAAATTATACATAGACATGAACATATTTTTCTATCCCATTAAAACCACTTTAGGGAATTTCTCAAGAGGTTTAGTGAAACACCTTGAATCTAATAACCCATAGTTAGTGGCTACCATTCTATATTGGTACAAGATAAAATATATCAAATCATAAAGGATCTAATATTTTAGTAGTATTGAGAAAGTAGATGCATACATGATTCTCACATTACATTTCAAATCATGAAACACTGCAAAACAATTGATGTAAAAACATTATTATTTCATCTCGTATATCCCAAAAATTAATAATAGATCTATTATTTTTGTCCAATGTAATGGAGAAAAATAATATCTCAGCATAGATTCATTATACATGAAATCTCACAACAGAATCTTTCATAGAAAAAATAAATAATTATCCATATCAATGTAATAAAAAATAATAAAATAATCCATATTACTAATATCATAATGGGGGAATATTTTCATAATTGAAAAATAATCACAATTATCACATGGAATACAATTACTAGTTTAATAATGTTAAAATGCATAATGAAACACATCATAATTATACCATCAAGTGATTATAAAAATTCATCATAAATAATTGTAAAATAATACAGAAAATACCTACGATAATTTTTCTCAAGAGACATATTGACGCATCGAGGTGTTTTCTATAGTTGTCTCCATACATACACTTACATCAGAAAAATAATGTTTCATATGAATATAATGAATAAAAAGTAAAACAGATAATATATTAAATATATTTACTTAAAATCGTGAAAAAATAATTTCAAACATTTCTCAATTATATAAATAGTACAGCGTGATCGTAAAACAACAAGAGATATAGGGTTGATGAAATAAATATAGCATGTCCTAGTGAAGAATAATAACATTAAAACGATGTTTTATGGATGAAAAATTACTTTATAACAACTTTATAAAGTCTTCTTGAATAGATGAGACAAATATCAATTTATATTAAAAAAATTAAATATAAATATTCCATGAATAATGGGAATAATATTTTCATTGTAAAACATATAATATTATTGATTAATATTGATAAAAAATAATTACTATGATTACATGAACATTTGAAGGGGTTGTAAAAGATAAAAAACAATATTTTATTGCATTTATTAAAATTTAAAATTGATTCATATGGATTTTTTATAAATTGTTACATTTAATAATTTGTTAAGAAAAAAGGGTTAGAAAAATTGTCATTAAATAAAATCCTTTAAATCATTTATAAATTTTTTTTAATAACATTGATGTGGATGAAAAAACTTCATGGCTAGAAAAATAATGAAGAAAGGTCAACTTTACTTAAAATCATTATTTTGGATTTTATGGGTTTAAATTATAATGAAAAATATAAAATTATTAAAACCCTCAAAAATAACCATATAATATTAAAATATATTGTTTTTAAGATCTAAAATCCTAATATTAATTTATCAAAAACATAATAATAAACAATCTTCAATAAGAATGAGATTTTGAAATGAACCCTTACATTGGATCTCACTTGCATCCTATGTTTTTTAACCTCATGTATTATAAATTTAAACTCATTATGATTATATAATAGAATCATATTCAAAATTTAAATGGTTTACTTATAATACCTTATAATATTTTAACTAATAATCATTCATTATCATCATCATTTTTGGTGTTAACAACTTTGGTTTTCATATATGTCTTCATTTAGATGTTATGTTACTGGAATGTTAATCATAGTTTCGTCATATAAAAAAGGATAATAATGATATAAAATATATATTAATTATATATATATTTACAGTGTCCCAAAAAAGTAAAATATAGAAAAATTAATTATATCGTTCTTGGTTCTAGTAGTTTGTATGTACGCATGGAAAATGTTTTCCTTTCCTATTGAAAAGAATGAAAGAATGATAAATAATATTTTATCATTAGAAAAAACATTATTATATCATACATATTATATATAGTTATTTAATCTATTATTATATCCATATTTATTAAGAGGTAATGGAAAATTAATAAGATCACATTGTCGAGGCAGTAGTTTACTCGTACACCCAAGAGAAACATTCAATTCTCATTTGAGGGAATGAAATTGGAAAATGGCTTTCAAAAATTAAAAATTAAATAATAATATATTTATGATTTTATATTTATTATGTTAGTATGGATACAACATATTTATATTAATTATAAGAAGAAATAAAATTTGAATGAGCTGAGTGTGATGAATACCTCATCTTGGAGAGACCTTTTTTGGCTTACACCATTAGCCTTCTAGTATTAGTGTTTTGGAGAAACCAAGAACAAGAAAATATTAAAGGGATGTTGGGTGATTCTTTTTCTGATCTTCATCATAAAAAGTTGATTGAGAATTAGTTTTCCATTGAATGTTAAAGGGGGTATTTATAGTCTAGGAGATGGGTGTTTTAGGCTTAAAATTTGGATTATTTTATCTTTTCGCCTTAGAATTTTGAGGAGTGATCAATCATATGAATTTTTGGTTTTATTTTTAAAATAATGAATCTTATCCAGAATCTTAATCATTAAAAATCATAAATTCATCATTGAAATACTTAATTAAATATAAATAATAAAAAATAATTTTTAATTTGATTAAAATATAACATAGTGGTTAAATTTCTAGCATAGTTTTATAAATTCAAGATAATATTTATAAATGAATTACTTTAATCCATAAATCCTTTTTATGATATGATTTTTTTAAAACTTTTAGGTATTAATTATTCTATTTTTATGTAATAAAGCGTAGGTATATACGGAAATAGTATTTTTTTTGACTATTCACTAGAAAATTAAATTTTTAGAAAAATAGAAAAAATTAAACATTTTTTTTATTCATAAAAAAAACATGTAACATCCCAAGTAAGTAATGAATAATATATATTTTTATATATGTCTATTTATGAATTATATAGTGTTTTAGAGGCTTAAAATGAGGATAAATCCAATCTGAAGCATGGAATACACTAATATTTTTAAATGATTGTTTTACTACCTTTTGATGGCGAACCATTTTTAAATCTATATTTTGACAATTTTATAAACTCTATTTGTCAATATAAACATATTATTTATGATTGGGACATTGAAATTTACATTGGATAAATTTTTGGTATTTTTCTGACAATGTTCATTTTTTAATGAATAGTGAAAAATACTCCATTTTACATCAAAACTGCTTTTTCATCTAATTTAATTATAAGGATAGATTATCTTTTTAATTGGTCTTAAAGTTTAAATTGAATATATTTTTACCATTTAATCCAATGGTGGTCATTAGGATTAATTTCACTTTGGAATTGGGCATAAACTAATGCCAAATGTTTCATAGATATTGTTTCAAAAAAACCCGCTATTGGTTTTGACAATGGGAATTTTTTTTAAATTAATTATTGGAATTTATATGTATGAAATTTGGAAAAATGGATTCCATATTTGGAATCATAAGGTCCAAATTATTTAATTAATACTCTTTTCTTTTTGGACATTATGAATAGTAACGACGATAATTATCTTTAATTGTCTTGATTAATGAGTAATCAGGTAGTTAAGGATAATAAAATAATATCATAATAATACAAAATGACCACAAAATGTGTCCTAATGCTACTGGTTGTATCATGGCCGACCATGGGATTCCTTGTACCAAACTTGGGGACCACATGGAATCACTGTTGTGTGAAAGTGATTTTTTATCTTTTTATTTTTAAAGAGAGTAAAATATAACAAAGAATATATCACCTGAGTAAAACATTTTTAATTTTGTATACATAAAGGATATATTGGAAAATAAATAGTAATTGGAAAGCTAAAGCTATTTCCTACATCATAGTATTTTTTCTATAATTGTCTGACATTAAATAAATTAAATTATTTATGACAACATGATGATGCAAAGATTACATAATTAATAAAGGATTTAAATAAAATGAAAATATAATGTTTCAACTATAACATAAACTTGTAAAAAACCTTTTGTATGAGTATATTTAGAACCCTTATCACCTTATCCTCAAAATAAATCAATTTGGGCCCATTAAAAGCTGAAACGCATTTGAAAATAAAGTAACATTTTATACCTTTCAAAGAGTGCCCCTCCTCTCCTCTTATAAAAGGCCCCCACCTCTACCTCCTTACACACACCTCTCAATCCTTGGTCTCGGCCAAAACATGACCATTTTGTCTCTCCACATCCCTCTATTACTTCTAGAAGACTCACTTTGGGTAGAGGTCTTCCCAAGGAAGCCTTTTGTCTCAAATCAAAGAGAGTTATCCGATTTCAAGGTAATGCCTTCACTTGTGTTATTTTGTATTATTTTGCTTCTCCAACCACCTAAAATATTTTTATTAATTACTTTTGTAACAAATACTGTATCTTCAATATACTAGGATGCTGTTATAAGAATAATTCTAGCTACACTTACACACACCTACATTTAATGGTTAAAGAACATACTATTTCTGTGGATGGAAAATTTCTGCCTCACGAAACGATGATTGTTCAATATTCTTTTAACACATTTAATGGTGGCCATAAAGATTTCACTCTATTTATATATAATATATATTATGTTTATGTTTTACTTATTCTTCTTTATTTTTCATTTATGGCATACCTTTATGGTTTCCATTATGGGTAAATGTGATATCTTCATTTTAGGAAGTACGAACTACCGCCACCTCAAAGTGATTTGATTCTTTAATACCATATGTGGTACGTATAAAGGATAGATTTAATGATATTATATATGATACCATACTAGAATTATAATAATATTAGGAATCATTATGTTTTAATTCTATTAAATCATGAGATAGAAATGAAAGTAGCGTTCATGCGTACGTACGACTTACCGTCTCCATGAACGGTGCATTTCATTTCTTATCCCCAAATGTAATGTACTATTATAAGTAGACATATATAATGGATATATATGATGTATGTTACATCTAAATGATGAATATAATTCTGGACTTAAAATATACATATCTCTTATTTAGTTTTAATTCTGTTAATATGACATAGAAATGAAAGTAGCGTTCATGCGTACGTACGGCTTACCGTCTCCATGAACGGTGCATTTAATTTCTTACCTCTAAATGATTATGTAATATTATAAATGCATTTATATACTGGATATATATGATATATATGGAATATACATCATGAATATCATTATTGAGTTAATGGATATTTGACTACGTGAACAACATGTAAATATAAGAAGTTCACTTTTGACTCAAGTACCAAATATCGAAAAAAACGACTGTTATTAACCTAAATGATTACATAATGTTCATAACATGGTAATAAGTGAAATAAAAGGAATAATGAACTTGAAAAAGGTTCTTAATCAAGTAGAAATTAACTCCGGTTTATTATTCAGGACATTAAAGAACGATCGAGTCAAGTCAGACCCAAGGTAAGGGACTTCGTCTCAATCACCTTTCATTGAGGAAAATTTTGTTTTATACACATCTTTATTTTATACGGTGTATAAAACCCTTTGAATTTTATGATTATTCAATAGGAATCTTTTTTTATGATGTGTTTTACTAAACGACAAAAGGGAATGTTTTTGTCGTACGTATGCGGCGACAATGACTTCTCCGCCGCCGTGACCATTATTTGAGCTTCGACTTCCTCTACAAGCCATAATTTTTTTAAATGAAAACTAAATACCATGTTTTAATTTTATTTTATTTTGGTATTGAAAATGGTTTTCATAATTTTTTTATATCAATGTGTTGTATTGATATCTTATGGTTAAAAAGTGGAAATGTTATGTTTCCTTTATGCATGTTTTATGTGATACGAATATGTTATGGTTCTTGGGAATTATTATGAAGACGGGTGGTTATGTGATAAACTAAGGGCGGGTGATCCCAATATAACTCTCCAATGCATTGGGTAATGCGAACGAGTTAAATGTTAAGGTTTCTCCGATGATATTTAAGGAATATACTGTGATGGGTATTCCAAACGTAACCAAGAGGGTTACTCCCTACGTAAGATTGTTATGAATGACTCAAGTTACCTTTATGTCTTATGATTTCTAGGATTTATTCATGACTTGATGAGGTATGTTAAAGTGATTATTTTTTTATGTGTAAAGTATGATTTCATTCTTATGTATATATGTACTCATATTTCCTTTCAATATTTTTATAACAATTACTGATCTTTGTATGCTCATCCCACATTTTTGAAATGTTTTTCACAGGTCAAGGGAATGGTACATGATATTATGATTGTGTCAAGGATGATTCAAGAAAGAATACATGTTTTATTTTAAATAGGTTTCCATTGATGGGAAAAATTAATACTATCTTTTATTGTAACCACTTTTTTTAAATGTGGTATGTAATGCATGTTTTATGATCTAATTCTCTAAAACTATAAACCTAAAAAGATCATCAAGGTGTATTCTTGAAATATCTCAAGATTAAGTAAGGTTTATGGATGGGGCCTTATAGTTGGTATCAGAGGTCGGTTTAGACAACTTTAGGAGTTAAAAAATTGTTAAATTATAAATTAATTTATGGTATGATTGAAAAGATATAGCATTTTATGATTACCATATTGCTTCTCCTAATATATTTCTATGTTAAGAACGGTTTTTCATATAGGAAACAGAACAGATTTTATGGGAAGGAATACAGAGGGAAATGACCATTCAAATCAGTATCTTGAGATGGTCAGAATCAGAACTAAGCAGTTTTTTGCAGTGATGACTCAGTTGAATCAGGTAAAAAATGTTTTTTGTTTTTATTTATGATATTTTGGTGTTTTCTAGAAAGTAAAGAGGAGCATGAAAGTCATTTAAGGGTTATCTTTCAAACCTTAAAAGAAAAGAAACTGTATGGGAAATTCAGAAAGTGTGACTTCTGGTTACAACAAATTTCTTTCCTTGGTCACATTGTTTCAAACAAATGGCATAACTATTGATCCTGCTAAAAGGAAAGTTTTTGAAGAATGGCCATGACCCAAAAATGTAACCAAGATCTGTAGTTTTCTTGGTTTGGTAGGTTACTACTGAAGGTTTTTGAGAAAGTTTCATAGTTATCTAGTCCAATGACTAAGAAAACTCGAAAGGGTGTTATGTTTATCTGGACAAAAGAATGTGATGATTGTTTTCAGGAACTGAAAAGAAGATTAGTGAATGCTCCAGTTTTGGAACTACCTTCCAGGAATGGTGAGTTTTTTATCTACAGTGATGCTTCATTGAATGTATTTGGTCGTGTCCTAATGCAGAATGATCAGGTAATTGTTTACGCTTCACGTCAGTTGAAAACTCATGAGGTAAATTACCCTACACATGATTTGGAATTATATGTTGTTGTTTTCGCTTTAATGATTTAGTGGAATCATTTTATGGAGTAAAGTGTGAAATATATACTGATCACAAAAGTTTAAAGTATATATTCACTAAGAAGGAATTAAACATGAGATAGAGGAGACACCTAGAATTAATCAATGATTATGATTGTACAATTCATTAACATCCAAGAAAATCAAATAAAGTGGATGATTCTTTGAGTCGAAAAATTAATGCTTCCTTAAAAATATTGCATTTGGAACGTGATCCTTTGGTTAAGGATTTGATGAACTTTGGAATAAAATATGTTGGTGTAGGATTTCCTTATGATTTGTTTCAGGTATCAGTCGAATCTTCTCTATCAGACAGAATCAAGCAATAACAGAAGCAAGACAACGAGTTGCAGAAAAAGGTAGAGCTGGTTCAGAAGGGTAAGTTAGCTAAATTCATCATTGATAGTGATTGTGTTTTGAGATTTGGGAAGAGATTGTGTGTGCCTTATGATTCACAGTTGAAGAGAGAGTTGTTGTGTGAAGCTCATAGTTCTCCGTTTTCAGTTCATCCTGGAAGTACTAAGATGTATAGAGATCTGCGGGAGTATTACTGGTGGGATGGAATGAGAAAAGATATTGTTAATTTTACTATGAAGTGTTTGACTTGTCAGAAGGTTAAAACAGAGCGGCAGCTACCGAAAGGGATGATTCAGAAATTACCAGTGCCAGAGTGGGAATTGAAAAATATATCCATGGACATCGTTGTGGGATTTCCGAAGACACCTTGAGGTAATAATGCAATCTCAGTTATTGTTGATCGCTTGACTAAATCTGCTCATTTCCTTGCTATAAGAGATACTTTTTTCCCCAGATCATCTTTCTTGTTTGTATCTTAAAGAGATAGTTAGGTTACATGGAGTTCCCCTATCCATTGTTTCTGATCGTGATCCCACGTTTACTTCTAACTTTTGGAAATGCCTTCAGAAGTCCGTGGGCACTGAATTAAATTTTAGTACTGATTTTCATCATCAATCACATGGGTAGTCAGAATGAACAATTCAGACTTTAGAAGATATGATATGTGCTTATTCGATGGATTATCAGGGAAGTTGGGACCAACATATTTCTTTGGTTGAGTTTTCATAAAATAACAGTTTTCATTCTAGTATACAGATGGCACAATTTGAGGCATTATATGGGAATCGATGTCGAACTCCAGCTTTCTAAAATGAAGTGAGTGAAAGGAAGTTGATGGGACCATAATTGGTTGAAGAGTTGGCAGAAAAAGTTCAGATGAAACAGAGACACATTAGAACAGCTCAGAGCAGGAAGAAGAGTTATGCAGACAACAGGAGGAAGGATCACTCTTTTGAGGTAGGTGATCTTGTTTTCCTCATGGTCTCGCCATGGAAAAGTGTGATGCGATTTGGTAATAAAGGAAAGATGAGTCCAAGGTTCATTGGACGATATGAAATTCTGGAGAGAGTTGGATCAGTTTCTTACCGAGTGTCTTTACGTATGAGTTTATCTCAGGTACAAAATGTTTTTCATGTATCAATGTTACGGAAGTACATGCCAGATCAATCTCATGTTTTGAGTCCAGAGGTAGTTCAGTTGGAAGGGAATCTATCTTATGAGGAATAACCGGTCCAGATTCTTGACCACATGGAGCAAGTGTTTCGGAATATGGTGATTCATTAGGTAAAGGTTTTGTGGGAAAACCATATGGTTGAAGAGGCAATGTGGGAATCTAAAAATTCTATGAGGGATAAATACACACACTTATTCGATAAGTAAATAAATTGCGGGGACACAATTTTCTAAAGGGGGGAAGGATGTAACATCCCAAGTAAGTAATGAATAATATATATTTTTATTTATGTCTATATATGAATTAGATAGTGTTTTAGAGGCTTAAAATGAGAATAAATCCAATCTTAAGCATGAAATACACTAATATTTTTAAAAGATTGTTTTACTAACTTTTGATGGTGAACCATTTTTAAATCTATATTTTGACAATTTTATAAGATCTATTTGTCAAAATAAACATATTATTTATTATTGGGACATTTAAATTTAAATTGGATAAATTTTTGGTATTTTTCTGACAATGTTCATTTTTTAATGAATATTAAAAAATACTGCATTTTACATCCAAACTTTTCTTCCATCTAATATAATTATATGGTTAGATTATCTTTTTAATTGGTCTTAAAGTGTAATTTGAATATATTTTTACCATTTAATCCAATGGTGTTCATTAGGATTAATTTCACTTTGTAATTGGGCATAAACTAATGCCAAACGTTTCATAGATATTGTTTCAAAAAAACCCGCAATTTTTTTGACAACGGGAATTATTTTTTAAATTAATTATTGAAATTTATATGTTTGGAATTTGGTAAAATTGATTCCATATTTGGAATAATAAGGTTCAAATTATGTAATTAAGATTCTTTTGTTTTTGGACATTATGAATAGTAATGACGGTAATTATCTTTAATTATCTTGATTAATGAGTAATCGGGTAGTTAAGGATAATAAAATAATACCATAATAATAACAAATGACCACAAAATGTGTCCTAATGCTACTGGTTCTCTCATTCTCGACCATGGGATTCCTTGTGCCAAACTTGGGGACCCCATGGAATCACTTTTGTGTGAAAGTGACTTTTTATCTTTTTATTTTTAAAGAAAGTTAAATATAAGAAAGAATGTATCACCTAAGTAAAACATTTTGAATTTTGTCTGAATAAATGATATATTGGACTATAAATATTCAATGTAGAGATAAAAATATTTCCAACATCGTAGTATTTTGTTTATAATTTTTAGAAATTAAATAAATTAATTTTTTTTGACATCATGATGACGCAGCGATTACCTCATTAATAAAGGATTTAAATAAAATGAAAAGATAATGTTAAAACTATAACATAAATTTGTCATAAACCTATTGGGTGAGTATATTTCGAACCCTTATCACCTTATCCTCAAAATAAATTAATGTGGGACCTCTAAAATCTGAAACACATTTGAAAATAAAGTAACATTTTATACCTTTCCAAGAGTGCTCCTCCTCTCCTCTTATAAAAGGCCCCTACCTCTACCTCCTTAAACACACATCTAAAGCCTTTAGATCGGCCATACCTTTCCCATTTTGTCTCTCCTCATCCCTATCTTACTCCTAGAAGGCTCACTTTGGGATGAAGTCTTCCCATGTAAGCCTTTGAACTCAAATCAACGAGAGTTACCCGATTTTAAGGTAATGCCTTCATTGTGTTCTTTTATATTATTTTTCTTCTCAAACCCCTTAAACTATTTTTATTCATTTATTTTGTAAAAACTCCAGTACCTTAAATATACTAGGATTTATTTATAATATGAATTCAAGACACACTTACACACACCCACATCTAATGGTTAAAGAACATACTGTTTCTGTGGATGGCTAATTTCTGCCTCACGAAACGATGATTGTTCAATCTTCATTTAACACCTTAAATGGTGACCATTAATATGTCACTCTATTTATATATGATATATATTATGTTTATTTTTTCCTTATGCTTATTTATTTTTAATTTATGGTATACCTTTATGGTTTCCATTAAGGGTAAACGCGATATCTTCATTTTAGGAAGTGGGGACTACAGCCCCCTCAAAGTGATTTGATTCGTTAATACCATATGTGGTACGTATAAAGGATATATTTAATGTTATTATATATGATACCATACTGTAAGTATAATACTATTATGTATCATCTTGTTTTAATTACATTAAAGAATGATATATAAATGAAAGTAGCATTCATGCGTCCGTACGGCTTACCGTCTCCATGAATGGTGAATTTCATTTCTTATCCTCAAATAAAATGTACTATTATAAGTACATATATATAATGGATATATATGATGTATTTTACATCTAAATGATGAATATAATTCTGGAATTAAAATATACATATCTCTCATTTAGTTTTAATTCCATTAATATGACATAGAAATGAAATTAGCGTTCATGCATACGTACGACTTACCGTCTCCATGAACGGTGCATTTCATTTCATACCTCTAAATGATTATGTAATATTATAAATTCATGTATATACTAGATATATATGATTTATATGAAATCTACATCATGAATATCATTCTTGAGATAATGTATATTTGACTACGTGAACAACTTCTAAATATAAGAAGTTTACTTTTGACTCAAGTACCAAATATCGACAAAACAACCGTTATTAATATAAATGATTACATAATGTTCATAACATGGTAATAAGTGATATAAAAGGAATAATGAACTTGAAAATGTTTCTTAAGCAAGTATAAATTAACTCAAGTTTATTATTCAGGACATTAAAGAATGATCGAGTCATGTTAGACCCAAGGTAAGGGACTTTGTCTCAATCTCCTTTCATTGAGGCAGATTTTGTTTTATAAAAAACATTATTTTATACGCTGTATAAACCCCTTTTACATTTACTCTTATTAAAAAGGAATATTTTTAATATGAATTGTTTTACTAAATGACAAAATGTAATGTTTTTGTCGTACGTATGCGGCGACAACGACTTCTCCTCCGCTGTGACCATTATTTGACCTTCAGATTCCTCTACAAGACATACGTTTTTTAAATGAAAACTAAATACCATGTTTTAATTTTCTTTTATTTTGGTGTTGAAAATGGTTTTCATAATGTTTTTATATCAATGTTTTGTATTGATATCTTGTGGTTAAAAACTGTAAATTTTATGTTTCCTTTATGTATGTTTTATGTGATACGATTATGTTATGGTTCTTGGGCATTATTATGAAGATGGGTGGTTCCGTGATAAACTAAGGGCGGGTGTGCCCAATATAGCTCTCCAATGCACTGGGTAACACGAAGGAGTTAATCGTTAAGGTTTCTCCGAAGAGATTTAGGGAATATACTATGATGGGTATTCCAAACATAACCAAGAGGGTTACTCCCTATGTAAGAATATTATGAATGCCTCAAGTTACATTTATGTCTTATGATTTATATGATTTATTCATGATTTGATGAGGTATGTTAAAGTGCTTATTTTTTTATGGGTAAAGTATGATTTCATTCTTATGTATATATGTACTCATGTTTCCTTTCCATATTTTTATAACCTTTACTGAGCTTTTTATGCTAATCCCATGTTTTTGAAATGTTTTTCACAGGTCAAGGGAATAGAACATGATATGATGATAGTCTCAAAGAAGTGTCAAGAAAGAATCCATGTTTTATTTTAAATAGGTTTTCATTGATGGGAAAAATGAATATTATCTTTTATTGTAACCACTTTGTATAAATTTTGGATGTAATGCATGTTTTATGATCTAATTCTCTAAAACTCTAAACCTGAAAAGATCCTCAAGGTGTATTCTTGAAATATCTCAAGATTAAGTAAGGTTTAAGGCTGGGGCCTTATAAAAAATGAAATATATTTTTATTAAATTCACATTATAAAATTTAGAAATTTATTTTTTAAATGAAAAAATATATATAGTTCAACCAATTTTATAGAAAAATTTTATTTTGAAACATTAAGTACTCATAAAATATTTTATATAAAATAATAATTATACAAGTGTTGTGAATTTTATTATTTTGTGAAAATAATATTAAAAATACCTAAAGATTGTATATACAAATGATATATATATATATACTATGGTTATGTGTCCAATGATCATATTTACAAGGATCAAATATACATGACATACATATTATATTCCGATATATAGCTTTATGTGCTTAAAAACATTTATTCATCTTATTCATTTAATTATCTATCATCATGAATTTTATATTTCTAATTCATATCATATATTCAATTTTTCCTATATGGGGGAATTTGTTTCATGGAAAATCATGACGATAAAGATTTTATATGTTTGGTATTTATATGTATGTGTCAAATTACTCCACTTGTGATTTTGTTAAAGTTGATTCCTATTTCAACCACATAATGTATTATTGTTTATATTTTATTGTAATATGTTTTCTCAAACAAAATGTATCATGGTTCATTTTAGTTTGATATTTTATTCATCACAAACTATTGAAAATATTTTTAATAATCTAAGATCATGGGGAAGTTCATTCTCTCTACCTTATAGAAATTATGATATCAAAATTTTAAATCATTTTTAATAAAATTAGAATACCATGATTTAATAATTTCAGAAGGAATTTTATTTTCTAGTCTAATACTAGGATAAATATTCTTCATAAATATCAATTATAAGTACCTTTATAACTCTTCCACTAATGAATCTATTTTCATATCTGTAAGTTAATAATTGATTAGTAATTTTCCAAATAATTTATAATTTTATATTCTATTACTTGATTTTGTGGAATTATATAGAAATAAAATTATATAATTATTTTCCTCTGTTATGTTTTGGCCAGTTTTCTACCTCTAATTTATATCATGATGAATGAAAAATATGAACTCTTCAGGCCCAATTCACTAATATAAAAACTTAATGGATTGTGAAAAACATTATAAAATAGTGTTCCTTGTTGAATAAGTGATTTTTGGTTTGTGATTCCTATCATTACTAACAATTTACTGACACCAAAAATGGTTATCCTAATTAAAAAATAAAATTCAATATTACAACCCATCATCTACTTGTGTAATATTTAATTTTCCAAAACAACAGTAATCACACCAATGATTCAATATTAAAACCTTAAACTATTTTTAATATGTTTGTATAAATTTAAATACTACATAATAATATATTCACAAAAATTTAAAATAAATTCCGTTACATAAAATCAAAAACTAACATTAAATGTTATATAAAATATATAAGGTCTCCCATGTCATAGAAACATGAACTAATATTAAACCCTTATAGATAATGTTTTAATGAGAAGAAACATCAAAATTCCAAAATTCACATATTTTAAACATCACAAATTACTCATAAACATTGAGATTCCGATGAATCATTCATGAGTGATTCTCATGTTCATAATATCTTATATATTTTACCAATATTCCAAAAATAAAAAACACAATGAAATTATAAAAGTAATCATTAATTATTGGTGAATTGATTAAAATGGCACCCCATATCCTTAGAGATAATTCATTGGATATCAATGGATTCATTTTTACCATTAAATTCACTATCCTTAAACCCACTATTTATGAAAATTTAAAACAATTACATTCCATTTAATACTATTATGATATGTTTCATTCAATAATTTTAAAATTTGTAAAGTTTCATTCTTCCATTATAATTCTTCATTACATTTTCTTTTCCTACTTGAACACTAATCCTATACCTCAATTTATCTTCTTCAAATATAAAAAACCTGTAGAATTAATATTCAATAGTAATAACATTTGATATTATTTCACATTATGATAAAAATTTTATTACACCATCTCTCTTCAGAATATTTACTTAAGTATATTAAATAAATGATTAATATTAATTTTTGGATTATGTACATTGTCCATAAAAGACATTATTAATCTTATAATGTTAGCCTCATATTTAGTAACATTTTCGTTTTTCTTTTTTGATTTAAATTATAGAAATTTCATTCTATATCATCCTATAATTCAAAAAGAAAAATATTTCTCAAATAATATCTCCTTAAAAGTAATATTTTTAATTCTTTTTAACACATCTTCATCTATAGTATTTTTTATAAAGAACTATTAATTATGTGTTTCCTCTTTTAAATTATATATTTCCATGGTAAAATATTCCATTTCATTACATTTCAATGATAGGAATGATTTTCAAGGTTCTTGTTCCATTTCGTAACTATAAATGAATTGTTATTTTCATTAAAGGATTATGGTTTTTTCCATTTGAAGTAGTCTACCGTCATTGTATCATATTAAAAATTAATGGGATTTTCTATTTGGAAATGGTTACTATCTATGACCAAAGTCAATTTTTAGAATATTTTCATAATCTTCTACAATCCGTTACCATATCTGTAAACTTACTGTGGAGGGAAATTATTATATTGATTGTTAGTGTTGAAAGTATTTTCATCCCTTCCACTATGCATCATTTCTAAATACATAAATCCACTATAATTAATCATAACATTATGAATTATTGTATATAATTTTAAGTCTATTGAAATACCAAATATAAATAAAACATTTATGTATATATACTATTGTAATTATAATATTACCATCTTTGGGAATATCTTAAAATCGTAATAATATTCTCATATATTTGAGAATCATTTTTAAATAACATATAAATAAAGAAAATATCCCTCATGACTATTTATTTAGATGGTCATTATTATCAAACTCATCATACATTGAAATAAAATTGAGTGGACAATCAACCATCCTTTTCCAATTTATTAACCACAAGATACATATTTACCACATCCAAATAAATATTCCAAAATCCAAATAAGGATTTAATTTGAAGGATACCACAAATTCATTTAAATAAATAATATAATGATTTTATCTTATACATAGAATCATCTTTGGATTATGTCATAGTGTTATGTTCTCTAATCAATGTTTTCATAAATATAATTACAACAGTTTATAGTAAATTTTTTCTGATAAAAAATTTAGATCAATGACTCTAGTAACCTATATCCAATGGTAATATTTCTACATTTCCACAATATAAAATATATTTCATCCGGAATTATCAAAAAAATTGCAGCCTTGGGAAACAAGATATATTCAAGATTCTAACATTACACTCAAAATCCTAAAATACATCTTAAAATTCCAGTGATAATGTTATTATTTATTTTTTTATATCACTAAAATCATTCATAGATCACTTCATGGTATTCTGGGTAATGGAAGCATTATAAAGTTGATCTATGATTCTTGGTGAGGGAAAACATACAACAAATGTTATCAAATGAAAAATAAATCATGAATAATATGAAAGAATATAAAATTATCAAATAATATATATAAATAATATATTAAAAAAGTTTATATCTATGAATGTAATATATATACAAAATATCATGGATAAAAGTAAAAAATTTCATAATTATAGAATATATAAGTTTAGAAATCATAATCATATCGTAAAGCCTTGTACCGAGACATCATAAATAACTTGGTATACATTCATTAAATATCCAAAATAGTTCTTCTCATGTGAAATAATGATCTACCACATTTTTCTATAAATTCACCACTAACATAGTAATTCCAAGGAATTCATAATTAGAAATGAATGAATAAATATTAAAATATATAATCAATATAAATATCTATATTTAAAAATATCCACATGGAATGTCTATAATTTCCCCAATAAATAAATAAATTTGAATAATAATATGAAAGATGTATAAATTAGTTATATGTAATAATTAGAGCATATATCAAGTAAATCGTAATAATCTTTTGGGTTTTTAACATAGATTTATAAAAAAAGTTATCAAAACACAAGAAATTAACTTTGAAAACATGATGAAATATAAATTTATTTAAATATTATAAAACACAAAAATACCTAGAATTATGGGATTCAAAATTTATTGAAAATACCATTAACATTTTAGAGGAATATTGATAATATTTAATTTCAATTATGCTGGAAAAATTTAGTCATGTCGTAATCATTAAAAAACTATTTTTTTTTTAATTTTGTAAAAAGTCAGAAGGGAGTTATATGAAAAATGTTTTAATAAAATAATTTTATTATTTTGTAATGAATGTAGAAGGTAGTAAAACTAAAAAAATTTAAAAACATATGTATATATAAAACACAAAAAAAATGGAGAATATTGACAGAGGAAAAAGAATCCATGCAGAAAAAGAGAAATATGCTGTCTTTTCTTAAAATCATTCTTTCGAAATTATTAAATGAAAAATAGGGTGACAATTGAACTGGTTCATGAAAATTTTATAAAAAATAATAGAAATCAAATTTTTTTTAAATATATAAATTTCATATAATTACCCCATCATAAAATTAAACATAATCAATCCCCAATAAAAATGATATTGTGAAATAAACCCTTATCTCAGAACTGGCACTCATTTTAAGTAATTTGAGCCTTTAATATAATAAATTGAAATTTAATATAATTATATTCATAAATATTATATCAAATATATTATAGTTATATCCTCTAATCGATATTTGATTTATAATCATTTATTTTAATCATCATCATGAGTGTAAACTACTTCATTTTTCATATATATATATTGATTTTATAGTTACAATGATTTCATGTTGATCATGGTTAATTAAAATCCATAATGGTAATCATGTTATAAATGTAATAAATTTGAATTATCTAAATATTTAATTTCATCCATAAATGGTATGGTATAAAAATGATATATATCATCCATAGAGATAGTAATCTATACTTACGCATTTACATCATTTTCAATTTATAAATAAATAAGGAAAGAAAGATAAATAAAAAATAATAATTTATGAATCATAATTTTTTCATAAATATCAAATATATTTATTATATTCACAATTACATCCACAAATGTGAGGTGGATGTTTAAAATGAATAACATATCTATGTGTAGGTGGTTTTCCACACATATGCAAGAGAGATAATTACATTTACCAACTAATTGAAAATATGTGTCAATGGTTATCCCATAATCATGGTAACATCACAATATATTACTAATAATATATTAATTATATTAATATAGATAAAAAATATTTATACTAATTTTATAGATCAAGTAAATATTTAATTTATCGGTTAAATTGAACACCTCCTCTTTGAGAGACCTCTGTTGGCATACACATAAATATTTGTAGGGTTAATCTTTTGGTGGGAAAATAATAATTAATAATTATCAATAATTTTTGGGATGTTATTCATTAATTTATTAGTATTCGAAAGTCGAATAAGAATTAGTTTTCCAATGGAAATGAAAGTGGTATTTATACTTGATAATAGCGGTCTTTCGGGTTAAATATAGGTTACTTGATCATTTAGGAAAATTTATTTTAGTTAATAATGACTCATAAAAAAATTTAGACAGTTATTTAAATAATGAAGGTTATTTTATAGTATAATCATGATAAAATTAAAATCCATCATTGGACAACCTTATTAGAGACAACGAATCAAAAATTGTATTTTATTTAGATAAAATAATACTTCGGATTTAAAATTTCCAAAATATTTTTATAAATTAAAAACATTGTTTTTAAAAGAAGTGTTTTACTCCATAAATAAATTTTAGTTCCATAAATTCTTTTTACAAATTTTAATTTTTTAATGATATCATGATGATTTAATAATTGTTGGGGTATACATAAAGACATTATTTTTTATTTTTAATTACAATCAATATTTTATGAAAAATAAAAAATATTCATCCTAAGAAAATTTGGATATTCCTAAGTAAAAAATATAATAATTTTATCAAATTAAACTTCTAAAATTTAGAAATTCAACTTTTAAATTAAAAACAAAATATACAGAAAACCCACATTTATGGAAAACAAAATTTTTAAAACATTATGTTCACTTAACTTATTTCCAACATATCTATAATTATAAGAATGTTATGAATTATGTTATTTTTATAAGATTATATTATATATATCTAATAACTATATATCTAAATGATATATATATTTAAAGGTTATGTGTCCAATGACCATATTCTCAAGGACCATATTCATATAATGGTCAAACTGAATTCTTATATATATCCTTATGTGCTTCCCAAATATTTATTCCACTTATTCATGGACATATCTTACATCATTTATATTATATTAATTTTTCCCAATTTCAATAGTTTCAGTAAGTGTTACAATCATTATAATAAACTATGGGGGTAATGATTTTATATTTGTTGTTTTTTATATATATCTTCATTTACTCCACATGTAAATTTCAAAAATGTTGTTCTATTTTAAAACTACATATTGAATTTCTTTAAATATTTTATTGTGATATTTTATCTGGTTAATTTATCATGGTTAATTTTAGTTTGATGTTTCATGCATCACAAGTTATCATACATTGTGTTCATAAACTAAAATCTTTTGGTGTCACAATTTTAATGGAGGAATGCAATGTAATTTAAACCCTCATGGTTGATAGAACTCGATTAAACAAATATGCGGAAATCCCTATTGTGAATCAAAGGGGGTTGAAAAAAACACATTTTATGCCATATTTATCTAATAGTTTCCAAAATAGATATTCATTTTTTTGACATTGTGTACCAAATTATAAATTGATCCAAGAGTTTCTCACCTGTTAGAAGCCAATGTGATTCTGAGATATATCTAGAGTACCCTAAACATTGGCTTACTAGGAGAAACAATCTTGGAATTTCCCCTTAATGCATTTACAAGTGTTCATAGGGTTTGAGACATTATTAAATGTAAGTCTGTATTAGGTGGAAATTCTTTCTTAATGAGAGTTATGTTTTATGGAAAATCAAGAAATAAAGATCAGAAAAATTTATTAAGGTTGAGGATAAATACATTGTTACAACATAGGTGTATACTAGGATGATATATATGTAAGTATAGTTATCATACATGAGAGTTATGGTTGATATGACCATGTTCATTGTACGTGATATCCATATTGTTATTTATTGTTCCATGAATGTGGTGTAAAATTATTTATCAAATAATATTGATCATCGATATTCATTTTATCAAAGGAAAGATGTTAAAAGGCGATTTAATGAATGGGTTTGATGGAATTAAGAAATATGTTTCATATATTTTTACCAAATAGTTACTAAATGATCAGTTATCTGATTTGAGGTTGACAATTTATGATCAACCATCCTCTCTCACAAAAACATGTGTAGAACACACCCCAACCCCACCCTACACACACAAAAAAGTTGATCAATAGTGCCCCAACTTCTTATTAATACATGATTGTGTTCACCACATATTCATCAGAATCAATGAATTGTTTTTAGTAGGAGTGGGGTTAATGGGTATATTAATTGGATACATACAATGAGATGGATTTCATCGATGTAATTTGGCCAAAAAAATCCTCCGAGGAATTGAGATCTCTCAAAAACATTATATTCTCTATTAGTGAATTTCCATATTCATCACATATGGGAAATTACTCGATTTGATAATTTTCATGAATCTTATTTAATTTTGAATATATAAGAGGTTACTTGAACGATTTGACAAATGTTTCCCATAAATCTAGTAGAGGTATTTTTTTGGAGATTATAATATTTGATGATATTGTTAATCATTGGAAATTTTTTTCACAAACTAAAGAGAATGAGAGATTAATTTTTACTAGTGAGATCTAATTAATGGGGTATAAATTATTTTATAGATGATTGAATATAGTAGTAGTGATCTGGATGATGTTCAGAAAGTGTTATAGATGTTTTGAGTTCTATTTTCAAATTATATTGATTTTTTTTTTCAAAAAATTGAAAAAGGAACAAACATAATTTTTTAGTACCATAATAATTATTTTTTATTAATAATATGACTTAGAGATAAATAAATAAAATTGTAAATGGAATTGTGTGTAGGGTTTTTTCTTGAAGTTTATCACTTTTTGTACATCAGATTTGATCATACTAATTTGATTCTGATCATATTACGTCTTCATCATTTATATTTAGCTAGAGTGTAAGTATTTTTGGAAGTAGTGTATGTATTTTGATGCTATCATAAGAATTCATAATTTTATATAATTATGTATCCTAACATAAGAATATTTATATCATAACACTACAAGTATGAGAATACTCCATTTATTATAAAAATAAGTATTTAAGAATGATCCTTGGATGCATAGAATGTAAGTCTTACCTTGAATTTGAATTTCACCAAAATATATCTCTGAGGATAATTTTTTAGGGCGATTCATAAGAACTAAAGACTTAAATATTTCTTGATTTTTTACAAGGTGGATATTTATGATTCGAGAAATTAAATTTTCAAATAAAATTAAACCATGTAAATCTAGAAATTTTCATCACATTTTAAATTTCACAAATCATTTTTTATTCTAAAAATGATTATTTCATTATGCTTACCTCCTAAAAAACGCGTTCAAAATAAATGAGTAAGACCTTTAGTTATTTTTTTTAATAATAGTTAAAATGATGGATGATAATGATTTTTTATTAATTATAAAATACTTAATCTCATGCTAACTATGTTCTGAATAATTATGAGTGTTTCAACTAATAGACATATTTTCTAATGCTATGTTTTTTAATGTGATGTGTCATAATTGTTTACTTCACACTGGATAAGGTTAAAGAAGATATGAAAGAGTCAGATCCATCTAACTGAATGATTAAGAATTGTTGGGTATTTTTTATATTCCTTTATACATAATACTAATTTTTTAAGATATATATACTTTTTTAACATTGATATAAAATATATGGACTTTTCTGGTATTTGGGAACATGTTGAAGAATAACCACGTGATAAAAATAAATTCATTTTCAGAAGAAATACGAAGGAATATTAAAGTACATTAATACTCATAGTTATTTATTTTGAAAAGGCTGAGATATATGATATTATAAAACATATGGTTTTTGAAAAAAGGGGTCAGAATACTATTTTCCATCTATAAAACAATTTATTTCTAAAACAATTTAAATTTTACTACAAGAAAATTTATTTATGAAGTTGTTTTAATGAGATGAAAAAATTAATGTGTGTTGAAGTTAGGATAAATAAGTAAGTAAATAAGGGATAGATTTATCAAGAAATATAACTATTCAAAATATAATAGTAATTATAGGAATATGAAGAAAATACCCATCAAGATATTTTAATGGAGTGAGCAAGATTCATCTTGAGTATTCATTTCTTTTAAAAATAGTTTTCATTTATTTAAATAATTGAGTATATTAATATCTATCTTTAAATATTCATAAATTGGAATATATTCATAAAATACATAAGAAAAATATAGTATCGTATTATATTTCTCACATTTCATGTCTCATTATAACAAATTTAATGCTGACTATGTAAATTAGTTGGTTGTGTAATGGTAGCAGAATAATGCTATAATACTTCAAGTGAAGGGAGATTCCTCCCTAACAATTATATATTGGTGATTTAGATATAGTTTAAAATTTTTAGCTTGCACAATGAATTAATATTTTAAATATTTGATTTACACATCAATGATTAACCTTATAAAAACATTTTGTGCCTTGTTCTATCTCTTTTCTATTTACATTCTCATACAAGGATAATTGTAAAAATTTTAGGTGAGGCAATCTGATCTTACCCAATTAAAGGGGTTAATTTCTATTGAAAAAGTAAATTATAAAATTTTAGGCTGTACTAATTTTCACCACTATATTATTGTGCATATTCATTCTATTACCACTAGTAATGCTAAATTAATGACATATTTGGATATGAGAAAATATGGTACAATATCTAATGTGTATTGACACCTCAAAATAATGAATTTTCTTTAACATCAAAATACATAAATAAAAGAATTGAATTATTTATCCATTATGAAATATTTAATAAATTTATTCATATTTGAATGGATGATACTATTTATGGGAAATGTTAAAATATAGCTAAATTGTTTCATATTTCTACTAAAAAATAGTTTTACTAGAAAACAGATACATATATGACACTCTATGGGGTGGAAACCAATGAACCACAGTGAAATAATGTTATTTGGGGTGGAAAATCATTTATGAATTAAATTATAAACTTATGTGAATAATTTAATGGGATAAATGTCTAATAACCAAGCTTATAGGATAAATCTCACTTGGATGAAGAACCATATATTTTATGACATGAAAAATATGTTTCAATCCATGAAAAATTCCAAAAATTCCAAAATAAATTTTATAACATAAACACACTTTTCATGAGCATGATTATGTAACTATATGGTATAAAAACATGGATAAGATTTAAATTGTGCAGTTGGGTCCATATTTGGCCAAATTTAACAAGAACATACTGAGATGACTCATTTGTTACCTGTATAATTTTTTTGACCTAAAAAACATTATAAATTAATTTATGTGTGAATTAATTAAAACCTGGACACCCCTTTAGATTTATAAATAAAGAACCAAATTTGATGTTTCTGGAAATAACCCTAGAGAACAAATCCTTGGGGTGAGAAGCTACATTGTGCAGGGCCCTCCCCATTATTATTCTTCTATTATTCATTCATGTTTTCTTTTTTTAATTATTTATTCATACTCCCTCATCACTAGTATGACCGGGTAATTCTTTTCTTCCCCAGGATAATTTGGCCAAAGGATAAAGTGATTTTGGATTTTATTTTCATTATATTCAAGGATTAATGTTGACATATTTTTGAATAAAAATTACAATCTATTTCTTTTTGTTAAATCATTGTCATTGAGTGTTGAGCATGAAAGAAACATTTATTTATGAAACCAGTTACCCTAATTATAGCATCCCCATTATCACATTTTGGGTATCAAGGTTTAAATTTTTAATCGAGGCAAACTGAATTCAGTACTGTCGTAATGTAATTGACAATGGTAAAAAGTGGATCACCACAATTAGGATGAGATTTCATGACATTGAATCTAACTCTTCTTGACCTTGAATGAAATATAATGAAATCAAATTATTTTTTAAAACCAACTACATTTGAATTATATTTCTACAAAACCATTTCACATTTTCAAACCCTGAGTTTGAGACAATCAATCTACATTTATTCTTTCTTTATTCAATCTTCTTTAGAAACAAAATCTAATTATTTCCCTTTCTTAAATTTAATATGTTAATTTTTTGTTAAAAATCCTAACATATTTGATTGCATAGTCTCTGGGGGTTCAACAATCTAACATGTTACTCTATTTAATCTAATTATTTCATTTCATTTTTTGGAGTTTTATAAATAAATATTTTTTGGGAACCCTATTTGGAATTAATGGGGCCCATGGGTGGTAAAAATTGTCATCATTTTGGGGTACTATTTCATTTTTTAGGTCTTGAATTTTTAATATTTTATTTTATTGAATTTATATTTTTCTATTTTTCCTTAGTATTTATTATGCTGTGAATTTTAGGACTTAAATATTTTATTCACATGAACTCCACTCATTTATGTATTTGTATAAATAACTAGAAAGATCAGTTCAATGTGATTTTTCTTTGAGAAATGAACTAAAATGTTATGGGAAAATAAAAGTGGATATTTTATAATAGTGATTATGGATGGAATTAATAATTTATTCTTGACATCACATTATTAGATATTGGATAAGATACGATACATTTAATATATATAATACTAGAGGTTATATTGATAATATATTGGAATAATAAGTTTGTGTATTTGTTTCACATTATATTTAGGAAGAAGAGAAAGATAACTGAACCATTGTCAAAGCTTATAATTTGTGGGGATTTAAAGAATAATTGGTCAACAATTATTTTTGATAAATTATAGTCCAAGAAGAAGAAATAAGTATAATTAGTATAAGAATAGTAGGTTTATTGGTCTATAAAATATCGCATACTCGATCTTATAGAGGTGTACAGAAGGAGGATATGTATGAGTGATTGAATCTGAGGGGGTTGTCATCTAAAAAACATAATTTTCTGGAATATATAATATTCAGTCTAGGAGAATAATATTTTGTTGGAGCGAATCATATTAAAAAATTTCTAATGAATGATATGTATATTTCTATATAGATGATGACTTTCATTTGTGTTTCGTGATGACATTAATGTTATTAAAGACTCTTTTCTATTGAGGTTAGAAATCATTTTTTGGGTTCAATGACATGCCTAGAATAATGATTTGATCTGATTAAATATTATTGGGATAGGAATTTGAAATATATTGTGGCATGCTATCTTGAGGTTTTTTTGATATATCATTTTTTACCTATATAGTATAGTAAACCCACACCTATGTAATATGCTATGTGTGAGTTAGGATAAAAATATCCTACACTCACCTAGTAATTTATATCAACATTTTAGTGGAGAATCCCTGACTTAGACATCGTTATTAGGAAAAAGAATAGGATTTCTAAGTGGTCATTAACCTTATAAAAACACATGTTCCATATATACATTCAATATCTCTATTTCTTTTTTGTGTAATAAACATTAAATGATAATATATAAAGTAGTGTTAATAGGAATCATATGATCAAATACAATTGGAATTTAAAGGTAATAATGAAATATTGTTTATTTGGTAAAATTAGATAATGGGTAATTCACTATCCCCCCCTAACTGAACCTTTTTCTATAAACTTATACATTCTTCTTGAATACACACTAATGGATTTATGTCAACTATAAAACCCCCCAAAATATGGAACTAGATTTTTCTACATTTATTCCTCTTTTGAATTCATATGAACATTCTAATCATAACAAGATTCAATTTTCTAATTCCTTATAGTATTAATAAACTTTTTCAAATAATTTATCAACTAAAATGGAACTTTTTATTATTATCCAAAAACATGATATGATCCTCTCGAACAACTACTATTAATAAATTTTATCAACTAAAAAGTTAATATCCAAACTCATGTGAATTTGGGGACTTGACATTATTAAAGACTAACATTTTTTCAGTGTCTCAAAATATATGTTCTTACGCCTTTTATCCATATAATCAATCTATTTAAATATATCATTCTATAAATGGTTTGTTTTTATCCTAAGTATCATTTAATATAATTAACTAGGATGTGCTTAGTGTTTTCCTAATGTATGTTTGTTAATAAAGTTAGATGTAACAAATGTTTCTCATCAAAACATATGAAACCATGGTGGAATTGATTTATATCATTTATATTATATCCAATATTAAATATAGTATGAATATGAATGAGTTATAAATCATTTATTTTTGAAACATGTACTGAAAGGAATTAAGGAATACATAAAACACTTAAAATACTCATCATCGATCATTCTTTTACAACTATAACCAAAATTTTTTGTATAAGTTAATGTGGGGTTAATAATATCTCCACTATATTTTTAAATCATAAATTAATTCATCTTTATGATATTTTATGACTAATCCACCTATAATGTCTAAAATATTTTTACCAACTTTATTCACTACTCTACTTTGCATTCATAATATCTCTTAATGGAAACTGATGAAGTATATAAATTTTCTCCTATATTATCCTTATAATAATTTATATATATATTATTAAACTAATTCTAGATTCTCTATGGATATGTGGCTTTTAATTTCAAAATGTTTCTTTTTCTTAAAACATATTAATTATGTATGTCAAAAAAACTAGTAGATTAAACTATTATGGTTTTAAACACCCTTATGGTTATATACAACAACATTAATTTTATTTTTACATAACAAATAATTATATTTATAAAACATCATATTATGTGAGACTTAAATTTTATAATAATCATATATTTTAAATATTATACATATTTTATTCAAGTATTATTAAATAGTTAATTAATTTCAATATACTATAACAATATTTATTCTAAATATTAAGTAATTTCTCATTATATATTGATATAGAAATTAAGATACATGTTTTGGTAATATGAATTATTCAAATTTTGTTATTAAATAATAAATCCACGTGGTAATGTAAAGTTATGGACATCTTTTAGATAACGTAGAAATAACTATCATTTTGCTTCATAGAATGTTAACCTTACTACTATTAATCTATTTGACCATACTTGGTTCCTATATTTGGATATGAATATAAGAGTTGTGTATTGTATTTATTAAAAAATAATAAATTTAAAAATATTAAAAAAATATGTTCACAACTAAAGTAGAAGATCATTCTTTCTTTATCATCACTCAATTAAAAATCATCTTCCAGAGTCCTTTTATTCCACTTGTGATGCAAATAGACTCATATTTACTGTTCTCTAATTAAATATTTTTTCTCCTTGATAGATGTAGTCAAATAACCACTATATTTTTATTTTAAAATTTCTTTAATCATTTCCCTAAATTAATTCAAAAAATTGACGAAGAAATAGATTCTGACCATTCTATATCAACTTGAAGATGATTTTTTAAAATATTCCTATGTATCATATCAATACTATACATTTTTTAATTCTAAATGAATTTGTATAATTAGGTGGTTATGATGATATTATGACATTATTGGACAATTTATTTCCCATATGAAATCATATAATCTCAAACCGATTTATACAATTCATTATGTTAAATACAATATTATTGTAAATGTAGCAATATTCAACTTTACACAGAAACAATGTAATGACAGTCTCTTTTTTTTAATCGTTTATTTCTCCATTTCAAATTATTGGAGATGAGTTATCATAGTGTATAAATAAATGTATCTATGATTCATAGTTATATACCTTTACATATTTGATAGCATAATGGAATTGACAACTAAAGTATCCTTAAGGTTCCTCTTATATACATCATTTTAACTTTAGCATGCTCAATGAGGTGGATAATCTAGAATAGGGGATTCGAACCTAAAAAATAAATTTTATTGCATTAGTGTTGTGTAAATGTTCCTATAGTATTCTTGGGAAAAAATTAGTAAAGGTATTTTAATTTTATTGGAGTTATTTTAGGTTTTTTATTGTTTTATAATAATTTTTTCAAAAAAAATAAGATAATGGTTTCCTATTTTATCTTTATTACCAGCCATGATAAATTTAATTAATTAACTATTCCCCAAATATTTTTCCACATCTTAACAACCCTAAATTTTTAATATAAAAAATCCTTTCTCCTACATATTTCTGTTGAAAAGAACCATATTTCCAATCAGAAAATATAGATAGAGGACATATCAAATTATTTCTTGATATTTTGGAAGGATTTTTAGTCCAACTATATTAACTCTTAACTCCTTAATATATTTAGTTGAATCCACAAGGAATATGAATAAAATGAGTTTTATTCTTAAGAAAAATTTTTATAAAAACAAATTTTTATGTGTTTTAGGCACTTGTCTTAAAATGAATTTTTTACTGTTATAGAAACCAAATATTTTAAAATGGAGTTCATATTTTTAATCCTCTTAATATATTTTATATAATAATTACAACTTAATTTTAGGTTAGTATGAATAATAACCGTGGTACTGATTTATAATTATGATAAAGGTTATAAGGTGCTCATAACTATTTAGACTAAAGAGATAAGTACAAAATGGACATGAAAACGTGTCTAAATCCTATTCTATATATTTATTTTGATCCTATAACAACCTATAATTTAACATGATAAAATTTGGACCCACTTTCTTAGGAGAGTTAATATACTATTTTTTAATGTTCTTAATAATTACATGTGTGTCACTCCCTTAATATATAGAAGGAAATCTCCAAAAATCCTTTTTCTATTCCATTTCATAACTTCGTCTTGAAAAAACTGTACAGAATAACCCAGGTCAGGGCTCAAGATGCATCAACCACAATCCCACATCAATATTCCTTGGGTTGTTACAAGCGTTTATGGCATAACTAACTCTGGGAGGAGGTTTCCAAAGAATCTATATGCACCAACACAACCAAATCAATGAAAATGTTCATAGGGAAAACAGAGAATATGAAACACCATGATAAAATAAAACATGAATTCATGAACCTCTAGATAGTAAAAAATTACAGTAGTTTGTATTGAAAACAAATTGAAAAATACATACCTAACCCTAAATGTGTCCCAACATGAAAATATTGGAAAGAGAAAATAGTTGAGAGATCCAATATCCTTTAACCCAATATATGACAACTATACATGGTACTAGAACCCAGATCACTATGATAAATTGAATTTATAGTCAACCAATCCATTGTATGGAAAGGTCATGACACATATAGGAAAAAACCTTGGGAGGGGTGAATATATACATACCCTGTTGAACGCCCCCAATGGATGAAGCCGAGTAGTAAAGGATACAACTGAATAAGAATGTAGTTGATATATTAAGGTTTAGTGAAACAATACAACTCCACCTAATCAAGAGTGTGAAGGTAATACCACCCAAGAACAAAGGGTTAAGCACAGTGAGTAGGATAACTACTCATCGGTTCTTCTCCACCTACATCAGGAGACTAGACTCATCCAACCAAAAAATTATAAACATGGATAGCACATGGCATACCATTTGTGTCTTCTCATCTATTTGATGGAGGGTATCCAAATCCAAGGTATGAATCCAGAATAAAGAATATATATGTGTGTGTTTTTGTGTGCCCAGTCAAAGAATCTAAAATTATAGAGTAAGGGGATATTCATATCAAATCTCATCCTAAGAAGATAATAAGACAATAGTTCCAAAAGTTCATCAATGATGCCTAGAATAGTAAATTTCATCCCTTAAAACACAAGTCTAATGAACTCAATCACCACATATTGATACTCTCTTATTTAGGAAACACTAACTTGCCCCCATAATTTTAGGATACCTCACAAGGACAAGTCTTATTTGGGGTAAAGTGTTCATATTCCCCATCAATCCAAGGCTACGTCCGACCACATATATCCACTATGATTCATAGTTGAGAGGACACAATTTATAGAGAATAATCACATTCCCTAGTATCAAATAGGGTCCTACTCTACTAGTCACTGATGAACTTCATTTCCCTACCCCATTAGAGGGTTACACTCAGTAAAGGTCATTAGGGAAATCCACTACCCGCCCTGATGGAGTGTAACACCTGGAATGGTCATTGGGGAACTCTACTACCTATCCCTGCTAGAGGGTAACAACTGTAATGGTCATTAGGGAACTACTTTTACCATACTAGTAGAGGATAATGTTTGGAAGTGTCGTTGGGGGACTCCATTTCCCTACATTTCCTGTGGGAAATGATTGGAAGTGTCATCAGGGAATGTCAATGCCTATCCCTACTGGAGGGTAACATAAGGATGTGTTTCCAGGGTACTCTAGTTTCCATCCATGCTAAAGGGTAACACCAGGAAAGGGTCCTCAGGGAACTCCACTCCCCAGCCCTAATAGAGGGTAATGCCCAGAAATTCATTGTGATATCCCAAAATCATTGTCGTCATCGAGTTCCACCTTAGTGCGTGTTTGGAACAAAAATTCTCTCATCATATCACAACATCCATTACTGAGGGATGCATCTTGTCATATAAGAAAAAAATATGGATAGGCCACTCATAGGAGAAAATATGAGTTCAAATGAAGGAGATACGGACGATGGAGGTTTCCACGAATGTTTTCAATGAGAAGACATCTTGTGATGAGACCCAAATGGTGTCGCACCACACTAAATCCTAGAATTGTCTCTAGATGGAACATGAATCGAAATTGTGTTGGAGAACACACCGTGTAGGGGGACTACATGATGTTTCTGACATATCTGTTGATTCGGTTGTGTGTTGTTGATTATGTTAATGTACTCGACACATGGTACGTGCTTGGCCATGTGATCTGTCAGTGAAATCACTCTCACAGATATAGAATTACACATTGTATCTACAAAAGAATGTGATGTCCTATCCTTTTAGGCTCCCAAAACCATAGTGTCACTATTGGAAGGGGAATCATGTCTTGTGTTCTTCATTGAACATTAATTGTGGATATAATTTTCATTGAATCCAAGATCTGACTTCCACACATGAATATTTCAAATAAACTATAGATTTTTATTCAATCAATATGAAATTATTGGATATATCAAGGAATCAAATATATTGGATGTCTTTTTCTGAAAAATATAATTTTTTGTCACAAATGTTTAAATGTTTGTCCTGCATGCTTCCCTAACTTTCACATTATTCGAATCATTCTCTAATAATAGAATCATCCATTCACACCTTACAATGAGCCCATATATATACCCCACTAATCGATTACTTTTTGGTTCATAGATCTCTACGGATATGAGAACATTATCAAGGTTGGTACCACCAGGATATTGATGAACTGGGAACAAAAATGATTCCACCAGTGAAAAAATCTATGCATTGAGATTGAAAGGTAGTAAAAACAATGTTTTAAACATCATTAGAAAAACATTTCATCCATCAATATCAAGGAAAAGAACTGAGGTTAGAAAATATTAATTAAAAAATTTAAATCATATACATAAGATCATGCTAAGGCCTCAAGTGAAGAACTTCAATGAATGATAGTGGATCTACTCAAACATTTAATCTAAAGGCAAGAAAAAATCAAAATAGAAGTGTTAACTCTGTTATGGATTGATAACTAGGGAAGAATGCAGTCACCCAAAAATTCTTGGTAGATAATGCTTTCATTGCATCTTAATATGTTCATCTTTGGTGTCTCATTGTCATTCAGGATGGGATTCATCAATAATGGAGGGAGGGTGATTCATTGGAATTAACATAAAAATGATCCAACCCAAGAATATTTTTAAAGATATATTTAAATAATTATTTTTTTGTCAAATATAGTTAATCAATTTATTAAATAAATTAAATAATTCACTTGACCACACTTTTAATGATTTAGGGGTCCAAACATCTTGCATTGATTAACAATATGTCACTCCTAGGGTAAACACCAGCTTCAAGACTCAGCCATCGTCTAAAATTTCTGATTCAATTAACCTTTTAAGAGTTATAATTTGTTCATTTATGTATCATGTGTTGAAAATATAAAAAATATATAAAAACATTATTAAATAAATTATAGGAACCCGAGGTCTCAGAATAATATGTTGTGTCAGTACGTGGAACTTGATATATATATATATAAATATTTCAATGTTTTACAAGAAAATAATGGGGTCTCTACATCATTCCCTCTTTTAATATTTTCATCCTTGAAAATTAAAAATAGGAACATAACTTGAGAAAAAAAACCCCTCACCTATATTTCCCACACCCTTGAACTCTATTTCATGTTTCCATTATACCATATCATGTTATCCAAAGGGATGGACCATATATGCATGAACCTCTCCTTCCAATCATCGATCTCCATTGGATGTTGTGAAAAGGTGTTCCCATACTTGATGTTTACCTCTCCTAAGTCAATTACAATAGGGAATAATCACTCAAGGAATACTCTGATTGTTTTATGGAGTTATTTCTATTGTTTATAATTTCAAATGACCATGAATTATGTTATATGGACCGTGAAGTATAGTATTTAGACTGTGTACGGGAATAGTTTGTGGAACAAAAAATAGTTTGCAGAAGGATCACATTTAATAGGAGGAAAACTAATGATGGTATGGATCATAATTTAGGGATGAGAGGAATTAATTCATTTACATAAGATATCCTCTATTGTAGAGGATCATGATGCTACACAATCCACAAAGGAAAAAACAGTTCACATGAGAAGATAGTTTGTGGGAGAAACACATTACGTGGTGAAGGTTTTACAACTATGAAGAATTGGGTAGATTTGATTAATGTGTTTTTAGATATAATTGAATATATAAGAAGTGTTAATCCCATAATTAAGTTATACATATTATTATTAGAGAGCATATTCTCTCTAGTAAGAATTTGGTTATGTCTGAGGTGACTCACGGGAAAAAAATTTGTAAAGGAGAAGAGTCTGCAATGGAGGATTCCAAGAAGGGTGAATTAGTTCATGAGAATAGTTCTTGAATGGAGGTTTACAGAGATCTTCATAATGAAAATGAAAAGAGTCTGTAGAAGTGGAGGTAATCCATAAAAGAGGTAACGGTCTGTAGAGGAGGGGAGGTCCACTGATGAGAGACTATTTTCGAAAGAAGAAATGGTCCAAAATGAAGGGATGGTTCACATAATAGGATTATGTTCTCAGAGGAGATGTTGTCTATGAAACACATGCATCATCCAGTGGAGAAGAGTTCATAGATGATTCAAGGTTATTCACAGAGGAATAAAATAATCTTGAAAATGAACTAACAGTTTGCAAAATAAATTTCCACAAACTAATAGTACACCGAAAAGTGAATTTCATCTATGAGTCAAAAAGGGATATCAAAATAGAATATATCTATAGTTTATGATATGTTTGTTAATTCATGTAAAGGGGACTACAAGTCCATAAACTATGATTGGATCCCTTCCAATACCAGTGAGAAAAGATAAGGAATGAATGTAATCATTTCCACTAGCAATGAATCTGAGAATAGAAAATAGAGAGTAACCCTTGGGGATGTAAATATCCGACCCTAAACATTGTTAATGTAATGATCCTGGGAATAAAATTGATCTAGCATGAACATCATTATTTTCAGTGATACTTAGTGAATTGGGTACAATAGGAACATCGCTATTGTATGCTCCTTGTATGTAGCATAGTGAAGGTGGACCAAGTAAAAATCTATGTGCTCTTATGATATATTTATATCATTAAATTAAGTGTAGTGTCATCAGATAATATTGAAAATGATATGGTAAACCTAAACATTAAAGATCATAATAAGTGACCCTTGGAATAAAGTAGTCAGGATCCAGTGGGGTGGGAAGATGTTTGAAATGAATATCTATACATTGATTCACCCCCTTATTAGGGTATGTATTCCCCCTTTGACCTAAATATAATGTGTGTGTGGTCAACCACATATCTCCTCAGTTAGAAAACATGGATGACATCATGTACCAACTCTAGCTGTGGGGGTTGGGAAAGGTGGTAGACGACCTCTCCAACCCTATGCATGATCTCAAATGGACCGATGATCCTTCCAGTTAGCTTACCTCCCCATATAATCCTTTTAAATTTTTATCCTGGGGGGGGGATTAAAAGAAATCATGGTCTCTCTTATCTAACTCCATGACCCTATGACAAAGATCTATATAAGATATTTGTCTGCTATTGGGTGTCAGGATCCATCGATGGATTACGTGCACTATCTTTCTTTCCACCTGCACAACCTCTAGGCCCACAAGATATGAATTTCCAATATCTGTCAACCACAGGGGTGTCCTATAGAGTCTCCCTTTCATGGCCTAAAAAGGTTATTTGATGATGTTATAGTGGTATATATTGTTGTAGATTTGAGGATGAGTACAACCTTTCAGAGTAATTCTTTCACTAATCAGACTAGGTAGAAAATATCCCTTTCCACGTCCGGGTAGTCAAATGGTCTAAAATTCATGATAATCCTGCCACAAATATATTTTTTTACCTCACTAATCCATGGAAGCTCCAAACCTCTACAACACTCTTTTGGGTCACCCATGAAATGACTATATCAATCTTTGTTAGATCCGGAACTAAAACATTTTTAGAAATGAAATTCCCTTGTATATGAACTTCATGTATTCTGAACTGACACTTCGAGAGCTTTCCATAAAGCTTGTTCTTTTGAAGAAAAATAAGAACCTAACTCAAGATATCTCCATGCTCTTCCCCACTTTTTTAGTACATGAGTTTGATTTATATGATGAAAAAAAAACTAGTCCATGTATAGATTGAAAACCTGGTTCATCAAATCTATATAAATAGTGTGGGTATTCATTATACCAAAGTGAATCACTAGTATCCTATAATATCTTTAGCGGCATCAGGAATCCAACCATTGCATATTAGTCGCATAAACCCTCAATTGTTGGTATATGTACACGAAATTGATTTTAGAGATACATCTTGTGCCTCACAACTGATCAAATAGGTCATCAGTCCTCCATATAGGGTAATTTTTTGTTATCATGGCTTGTTTCAAGAGATGATAATATATAGATAATCCTAAGGTGAAATCTTCATTTTCCAAAAAAAACACCGGTGCTACATAGGGGGACACACTATGTCTGATGAAACCAATCTCACAAAGATCCTCCTACTCCAACCATCGCTCTTAGAGCTCAGAAGGTACCATTAAATACTCTAAATAATATATTGGGGTAGTCCAAGGATGCATGTTATTTCAAAACTCAATCTCCCACCTCATAGGTATTCCCAACACATCTTGGGTAAGAGGTACACATAATCCTACATAGTTAAAGGAACCCTATTTCTTGAAGAGCCTAATGCACTATGTTATAAACTCACCAAATGATGGTTGATAGGCTACAACCTCCTTCTCACATTATTAACATTTCCTTCCATGAGCTCTATCCCACCAAATAAATAGAATCTCATCCCATCAGTGTGTAAGAATCTGACTTTTCTAAACTGGGAATCAATATAGTCTCAGATCATGGAGTGCCCATCCAAACACACGATTATGTCATGTTGTTCTATTATGACTACCAAAAGGTACCCCATGATCCTATCTCCTATAATAGTTAAATTTCAATACCGTTCAATGAATTACATAAAAGAATAATTCCCTTTAGGAACCTCAAGATGGGACCTTTGTGCTAGAATCTCACTTGGTAGATCCATATCTTATACTAAGAGTTGAGAGATATTGTATTTACTAGAACATGTGACTATTATTGCTGTGTTAAGAGTATAATATAAAACAATTGTACCTCGAATCATGTTGTGTGTTGCATGGTCATAATCTTATAATGTCTACAGTTTCCCAAACCCCTGACTACCAGCTCCCTGAACCAGATGTGGGCCTCCTAGTGGTGGTGGTGTAATGATATCATATTAAAATCCACCAGCAATAGCTCATCGTTTTCCCCTTATAACTCCAACTCCCTAGAGACATTCATGTCCCCGTGAGTGAGATCCTCAATTACAGCGTAACATCTATCATAGAGATCCATAAACATTTTTCCTTGTCATCTCATAAGGTCTAGTCAAATATTCCCATTCCATATGACCATTCCAATCACACGAAAATCACAACCCCTATCGGGGTTGGTCTGTTCTTCTGCATTGCCTCTTCCCCATATGAAATTTTTCTAAGAATTCTTGTGAAGTGGTCTACTGCCCTGAGATCCGAGCAATATGTTTTTTATAGAAGATAAAGATGATTTAGATATAGGGAAACAACTTCCAACCAAAATCTTATGGAATCCCTCAAGAAGATATCTCCATATCACTAGTGTCCACTATAGAACCCCAGTAAATGTGGGGATGTATAAGGGAATAATTCTTAATCGAGTCTTTTTATGGATTTCCAGCTCAAACTTCCATTCACAGAAGTATAGATATTATATCATGTCAATGGACTAACATGTAATATTTGTGAACCTCTGTGTGTACTCATACACAATAATCCCTCTATATTGAAGCTCTAAAAGTGTATAGATCTAGACTAAGTGTAACCAGGAGGTCTAGTACTCTTCACAGAACAGCAGCTGGAAGTCATCCAATGAGAGTGTCAACTCATCGTTGATATGTGTAATCGATCTCTGGAAATTCCCAGATACTCCATTGAAAATTTTGGCCAACATTTCCAAAACCTTGTCTATCAGTGTCTGTATGAGCTTAATTATGTGAATTACAAACACTATCCAATCTTATACTTCCTAAGGATTAGGCTCACCATGGAACCTGAGCGGTCTCTGACATTATAACTCAAGGAGTGAAATAGTACTACACACATTGTCATCCTAATCTATTGGAATCATATACTATTTTATAGGCGGAGGAGCTTTTACATGCCCACCTAGAGGAAGGGGAATGGGATGGACCCTAAACTAATGCCTCTCCACCTTTAAAGTCATCATCATGAACCAGAGTGGGTATCCTGGAACGTTTTCATCAAAGAAGCATCCTAAATTTTTTCAAGGAGCATTAAAGTTATATTAGAATATATATATATATATATATATTTATATATATATCAACAATAATAGTGACCTGATGCAGGAAGGATAGTCTAACACTCAATCCTATAGAATAAATTCACTTTTGATCCCAGTTGGAAATGTCTCAGCAAGAAGAGTCGACAAGAAGGTATTCAATTTTTTTGTGACTGTATACATCGACTGCCTACAATATTATTGGACTTCCTATACTGATATACACACTCATTGAACTTTAACACTATTTCCCAAAATCCTGCCAAATCCCCTTAAAGGGAAATGTCCGAACAACATCCCAAGAAATAAACTTTCTCTGATACCAATATGTCATTACATGACACCTGCCAAGGCTCGTGCTAAAACTACCCCTATCACGCTTCTATATCCTAGGGATGGATAAAATAAACAAGGGAATAAAAAGATAATGGGGGAATTTTCCTTTGAACCTATAAAAATGTACCCATCTTACTTACTGAAAAAGTTTAGAGGATTATATAAACTATCTAACAGTTCTATTTAATAAACCAAGCATGCATGAACCTGTAGAAATTAAAAAAGTATGGTAGTATATCATAAATATAAAGGGGTAAATTCATGCCTACCCAGAAATGTGTCCCAACCTAAAAAAAACTTTAAAAGTGTAAGTAGCTGAGTGCCTAGCTCATGTATCCCATTCTATGACCACCATACTCGGTCCAATCATCCTATATCTCTAAGGTCACATGATATCACGATCTAACTCTTAGTCCAATTCAAGGGACACGATATATTTGGGAGAATCCCATGTAGGGATGAGTATATACATACCCTGTATAATGTCTCGAATGGGTTAAGGGCGAGTATTAAGAGATAGATCTGAAGAGTTTATAAGTAGATAGAAAAATGTATAGTGAAATATAAGAGATCAAAATAATCCATATAGTGGAAATCTCATCCATGTACAAGGGTATAAACATAGTGAGTTTATGAACTACCCATAAATTCTTTACCACATATAGTTATAGAGGAGGATCATCTGACCACAAGAATATAAACACGGAAAGAGCATCGCATACCTAGTACATCATCACCTCTAATGGAAGTAGAGTATCCAAATCCAAGGTGTGAATCCAGAAGAAGGAATATATATATATATATACTGTGTCAAACAATCACAAATGAGAGAGTAAGGGGATGTCTGTCTCACATCTCATCCCATGAAAAAGATTATCAAATAGTTATAGAAGTCCAACAATGATGCCTAATATCCCACACTTGTGACTTGAAAATAAAATTTTAAGGAACTCAATCACAACCCCTTGAAACTATCCTATTTTTTTGTGTAATTGACTCCCCTGAATGGTTTTAGGTCATGTTAGAAGCATGTGTCTTAGTGGGGAAAGTGTACATCTTATCCATGAATCCCTGTATACGTCAAACAATGTCTCTTAAAATGATGCGTTACAGAGAGGGTAAAATTTCTAGATAAGGGTCCCATGCCCATGTACGATAATAGGTTCCCACTCTTTTAGTCAATAAGTAACTCTAATACACATACCAACTTGAGGATAACACTTAAGAAATGTCACCATGTGATGCCATTGTCCGTCAGTTATCATGGTTAGCCCCTGGAAGGGTCATTGGGAAACTTCAATGCCCAGCCCTTTTGGAGGGTAATGCCTGGAAAGTTCATTATGGAACTCCACTTACCTTCCCTACTAGATGATAATAACTAGATGTATGGTCAGGGAACTCCACTACCCAAGAAAATTATAGGGTAATGCTATGAAATATTCCAAATAAAACTCCATTTCTCATTCCTGCTATGGGTAATACCTGAAAAGGATCCATGGAAAACTACACTGCCCAGACTTGATGAATGGTAACACCCAAAAAATCCTAGTAATCATGTATGATCACCGCTAACATTTGGTGTAGCCTCATTTCATGTTAGACCTAGAAGGGGATACACATTGTGTGTCATTCACTGAACATGGTGTGTAGTTGGGATTTTTTACGAATACTAGATCTGGCTTCCATGTGTGAATTTATCAACTTTTCTCCAGATTTATCATTTATTTTGTCTAATAATAGAGGATAATATAGTGAATCCTTGATCCTTATTGTCATTCACTGAAAAATAATCGTCGTTCATCATTTCATTTTCATCATTTGTTATGTATGCTACCATGGCTTACATAGACATTCATTTGTACTATGATCATTAAATCATACATCCTTACCACATAATGAACCCTATTATATATTCCTCTTATTGATACATTTTTTACATCCTCTATATATCCATGTGTTAGATCGATCTCAGTACCCCCGACAATTGTAAAAATAGGAACCATGGGAATTCCACCAGTGAGAAAGTGATGTAATGTGGGGGTAAACCATCAAAAATAGATATTTAACATCATTGGCCAAGATTTCTTGTCTGAAGATCAATATCGAGAACTATATTTAAAAAACTGATTAAAAAACTAAAATATAGTACATTGGCTTATGAAAAATCTAGAAGTAATGTAGATCCATGAACGAGAGTGTATCAATTCAATAATTTAGTCCAGATGAGTAAAAATACTAAAAATGTGTCCTACCACTATTTTGGATAGATCATTGGAAAACAATATTCTCACAAAATGATTGAAAGGAGGTTCTATATTCATTATGTATTGATACGATCCAATTTTACATTCTATTTCTATTCTACAAGGGATTGTTCATAGAGGAGGGAGAGAGAATCACCAACGTTATAAAAAAATGATACAACATTGGAAAAATTTCTTATAATGATATTCTTATAAGAATATTTAATTTAACTATAATTATTCAATTAATTGGATCAAATAATTAATTTACTTAACTACACTACTGATGATCGAGGGGTCTGAACAACTTACATCAACTAACGTTATGTCAATCTAAGGATAAACACTATGTTACAAACATGGTAGTGGTATTAAATTACTAATCTAATCAACAGATTTATAGTTATCCCATTCTATTGAGGTATTGTGTTTGGAAAATATAAAATATATTTAATATTTTTATAAAATTAATTTCAGGACCCACAAGTCTTGGAATCACATGCCATCTTAGCACAAATATATATATATATATATATATATATATATTTCTATGTATTATATGAAAAAACATGGTCTCTACCAAAACCCTTCCCAAATCACTTATCTACTTCTCTATATTTTTTTATTTGATTATCTTCATAATATACCAACTAAAGGGTCCATCAAAAGTAATAAATAGGAGTTTTCTGAATAAATAGGTATATGTTCTTACCGACCTTTTTCATTCTTTATTATTCTTATACTTACTATAAATCTATTGTTTCCATCATAACAAGATGAATATAGTATTTTAAATATACTATTATTATATTATGAATACAATATAACTATTTTTCATCACTATTCCTTCTAATGGTAAATGAATGTATTGCTTGTGGGTATGTGTGGACTATCACTTGTGTGTATCGATATGATTTATTTTCCAGCACTGTTATTAATTGATGGTTATTATTATGAATTTATTATTTATATATAATATTTATGATGTAATTTTTCTTGTATAATTATAATATAATTCCTACCTTTTTAACATCCCATATGTTATAAAACGTTAAAGATGCAAGAGTGTATGTGTATACTACCACCTCAACAAACCAATATGATTCATTTTTTATTTCTACAATACAATAACGGTTTAAAAGACATATTTATTTAATATATATGATAATTTTAAGTTAATATTTCTTCTATATTGGTGAATTATTATTTAAAAATATTTCAATCCATCCATAAAAAATTGAAATCATCACTCATGTTTAAAAACGGGCTATCATCCACATGAATTAATGTAATTAATTTTTCACTGTTTTTATTATGTAAGTGGTTAAAAAAGATAATATAGTTATTAAATGTGATACATAATTCACAATTAAGATTATAGATATGGTGAAAATATGACCAAGGTTCAATGATAATAACATTCAAACGAAAACATAAATGGAAAACTAACTAGTTTTAACCCGAATGTCATTTTTAATGATCAAATTATTAATAAAAGGATAATTAGATTTATAAAAAAACATAGCAATTTATGTTTGAATATTTTCCTACACTAAGTTTAATATAAAATAATATTTATTTCACATCTTTTTTGAGAACATATAAATAAATATGATACTTGGGGTAAGGGGTTAATTTTATAATCACATTTCTTTTTTGGATTGTTTAGGTTAAATTTCAATTGATGGAAATTATATGATCATTATTAATTAGACCCCAAATATTTTGTTCTCCTATAGATATATTTACTGTTTTATTTTGTTCCATTCATTCACATCTCATTGGTATATAAAATTATTGATAAAAAATTTTTAGGAAAAGTTGACTTTATTTCAACTTTGGTCAACATACATTTTCTACCAGGTCTATATATTCGTTAAAATGTTATAAAAATGATAATTAGATTCTATAATGAATTATTGTCATTTATTACTATGTTTTTGTTTTAATAAGAATGATTTAAAAACATTATGTTCATTTTACTAATGATGTAAATTTAACCCAATGTGTGGATAATATCATTATGTTAACGTATAACAATGAATGGATTTTCCAACCTTCGTGACAAATATTTTCTTTGACAAATCCTTTAAAATTACCTTGGTTCAATTCAAAGTGAAAATTTTCTAGAAATTTTTATATTTTAAATTATTTATTTTAAAATGAAATTGGTAATTTACTCATTGTCGTTTAAATAAATTTTCTTTCATGATAATATCTATTGATGTTTCTTATGATTCAATGGGGAGATAATCTAATGATACCATCGTTTTTTCTCCAGATGCTAATTGATTGTGATGGTGAATTATTGATGAAACATTTATAATTTTACATTATTTTAGGATTTATAAAATGATAGTTTTTTTCATGACCATGTTTCTTAAATTTGAATAGATTATGATTATGTGAAGGTTGGGTCTGCTATAAACATATAATACATTGGGTAATATAATCTAGATATCTCATGAGACAGTGATGCTATGTATGTAAATTATTGTGAATTTCTATGTTTACATTTAGATTCATGATTATGATTTCTTATAGCTATGTTATAAATATTCATCAGAGGAGGGATTCCAAATATATATATTCACATTTTGAGGCATTAGAATGATTTATTCTATATGTACTCACAAGATTATGCGTGGAAATAACATTGAATATATATGTTCACAATATTATGATTTCCTATTCTTATGATACCATATTTCTATTTCATGAATCCAGACTAATGCTAATTACATTGACACCCTTATTAACCATTAATATTGAAATGTATTTCTTTTAGAGCTTATAATATAATATTTTCAAGGTATGAATATTTAACACAGAGAATATGAACTAAATAATGTTTTCAGACACTTATGATCATTTTATTCTCTCTTATGATCAATATATCCCATGTTTACCTTTACTTAGGATTATAGATCATGGTTTCTTTGGTCCTCTATCCCTAGGTTTGATAGATGTTTCTATGTATGATATATCTAATAGGGTACTAATATGACGATAATTGAGGAATATTTTGAACATTTTTTATGAAATAATTAAATTATATATGTAGTCTCCAAATACAAAAAACCATTAAATCTCTTCATGGTTCATAATTTTGATAGGTATCAAATATTTATTTTAAATTATGTAACATTATTGTCTTTTATTATTGGGATTCCATCAATACTATCTGATGATGGTTTAGTTATTTATTGAGATTCATTTAAGAGAAATATGGATATTGACCTTAGAAAATAAATTACGAACCAATATTTATAAAGGATAAATATATTGTTTCATATGTTGATATGAAGTTTTAATAAATTTCGAAACATTGTGAATTATATTGTTGTAATTTCATATTTTTATTACTTTTTGTTAGTAATTTTGTTAGTTATTCTTTGTTTTAATCAATGTTTGTCTCATTATGGAAATATGCATACAATAAATGTAATGAAAAAAATATATGATCACCATTATGAGTAACCATATGGATTCATAGAAATGATACAATATCTTATTACTATGTTCAATATACTCTATTAGTCTATGATAAATAACATGAACTATGTTGATCTTACAAATGAAACAAGGATGTAGAAAAATGTAATTGAGTCTTTCATATGAAAACAACCACCCACATTCAATGCGAATTTTGATCTACTAGTTTCAACGAAATGGATCAATTAGATGGAAAAGATATTTCATTTCCTTCATTTCTTAGACCATGATAATGTTTTCTTAGTATTCTATTTCGCGGAAGGTAATACTGGTAAATGGGGGAATCTTTTCAAGAGAATGGGGAAAGAGGAAATAATAAAATCCATTCAATTAAAAAAGTTTATGTTTGTATTTATTTTTAAATCCTTTTCTCGAAATATTTATACATATATGGATATTTTATTTTTGGATATGATCAAAAATTATAATGAATGCATTAGTACATGAAATAAAACTTTTAGAAGACTTTCATGGTATGATTTAATCTTTATAATCAACCTTATGAGTAAAAATGATCACTTATTTAGTGCCATAAATGTGATTCTTTTAAATTAATTATCCATTATATAATTGTTTTTATATGATAAAAAATTTAATATGCTCTGGTAAAATAAATACAATATTGTAAATACATTAATTATTCTAGTTTTTAAGGAAAATAAGAAATAATTCAAATAGTAAATCCCAGGGGGAAATAAATTCCAACCATATAAATGTCTATAACTTTCAGTAATATAATTAAGAAATATTTTGAAATGAATTTGGAAATGATTTAATTATGTAATGGTTTATCATCAATCTTGTGATTGTTGACCAATGACAGAAAGGTCATAAAATGTGAAAGAGGAGAAAAATTATTTAACCAATGAAGATTAATGTTTTAGATTAATGTATATTCATCATTATATAGATCCATTCAATAACATAAGAGAAAATGAGGATGATGGATCTAAAAACCCACCAAATAAAAATAACAAAAGAGGACTTTAATATCACAAATATATATGGTTAGGAGAATGTTTTTTTTGATAGGTATACATAAAATCATCTCTGAACTAAAACCATATTATTTGATTCAACCTCCAGCCACTCTTTTATATCATATGAATCATTTAATATTATTAAATCACATCCACAATTATTAGATGTTGAGTTAGAATGAATATATTCTAATGAAAAAATGATAACACCTCCTGTTTATATATCCACTATGATATATGTCTGTGCTAATTTGATTCTTTCAAATATTTTTTATTCAGAAATTATTTGAATTTAATGTTATATTTGTAAGGGATTGGATTTGTTTATAAATATATCCCATTTCAATTTTCATGTAAGGGAAGTAAAATTTTATATTCTAAATAAAACTATTAGTTTTTTCATTGTTAGGATGAACATGAACTTCAAATGGGAATTACATCCATTGTGTGTGTCTTAATACCTATTTAAAGGTATATTTATATCAAATAATTAAGAATAATCCCAAAATTAATGATATTCCTATTATTTGGGAATATATTCATATATTTCCTAAATATATTCCATGTCATTCCCGAAATAGTAAAGATATGTTGTTTATAGGACTATTATCTGATTCTATGAATATTCAAAAACACTTTATAAAATGCCATCATTTAAGTTGTATTAATTGAAGAAGAAACTAAAATGAAATATATAAAATATATTCATGTAAACCCCAAATATTTTATGGTATGTCTCTTTTTTAATTTAATATTTTTGGGTGAATATGCCTTCCACAACTCCAGGCATAAACGAACAATGTTAGATAATTAAATATCATTATTTTAAAATTTCCATTATAACCTAGCTGTTAAATTCTAGGTAATTAATAATATTAATGAAATTTATTTTTTATATGTAAAATAAAATAATTTTACATTCAACCGAAATATTTTTTGAGGCATAAGATAATAATAAATCCAATTTTACAAATAATGTGTTATATTATTATAAACACATTTTTAGCAAAATATAATGGATTAATTGTTTTAAATATAAATATTTTATCTTTTATAAACTATATTTTAAAAATAATCATTTTTTTGGTAGTGTGATATCAATATTTAATTTGGTTTGGTTTTTGGTATTTTTCTTATACGTTTCATTTTTTATGAATAGTTATGTGACTATTGAAATAATAATGTCACTGTTAGGAATTTTAATGTGGCCATTAGAATAATAACATCACCTATGAATGTATAAATAAAACATTTTAATATCATAAATTAAAATATAGTATATTTATATGAAGTAATGTGTAAAAAATGTTTTGGAAATGATAAATTATCTGTACATATTTTTCTAAAACATAAATGTTGATTTATAGTTTTATAAATAAAAAATGATTTAAAATAATATTCAATTTATAAAATATATCTATAAACTAAAAGTTTTTCTTTAATGATTATTATATAATTTTATGTGACCTTAATTAATTTTTAATGTGTCTTAAACTAGGTTATAATTTTAAAATCGTTATTTGTCACAAAAATGATGATTTAAATAAATAATAATAAATTCAACATATTTAGAAAATATATTTCTGAAACTAGAGTCCAATTTTTAATTCTACGTGTCAAAAAATGGTTAGGTTGAGTTTTTGATATTTTTATAAAATATATGATTTTTTTGTTAATAGTGAAATTCAATAATTTACGGTATTTTAAAAAATATGAATTATTGAGTTATAGAATATATATTAATGACTTAATTCAATAATATCCATATATACATCATTATTGTAATTTATTTTTTGATTAGTCTAAAAAATCATATTCTAGATCCTAAATAATAAACAAATGAAGATAATATTCAAAAAAGCACTCATCTCCCCCCCAATAAATACCACATATCCCCAAGTCGTCTCCACTCAATCCCTATTCCTTGAATAATTCTTATATTTAACCAATTTTCTTTCCCAAACCACTCCCAAACATTTTTTTCTTTATGGAATCACCAATAGACTATTTTGATGTCCGTTAAGGAGGTTCTGAAGGAGAAGAATTCAAGAGGTACATCGTTTTTCTTTCTCTTTAAATTTATTTTATTTTATTTTCTTCTTATTCTATCATTTCCTCTTCTATCAAAATTTTAATTATAACTCCAGTATCTTTTATATAAGGTAATTTTTTCATTACAGTTTAATATTCTTCATCAAAACCCTTCACCTCTCAATTTTATTGTACAAATGAAAACATCATCCTTGAAGTGTCACATTACCGCCATCATGGATGAAGGTACTTCATTTTCCATTACCTATTACATGGGAAGTTATAAAACCATTATTATGGTTATAAAATATTTTATTATATATTTTATATTTTATTTATTGTTCCATAACTAGTATATATACTTGATGTTAAATAATAACACAAAACTAAATTGAGATGATCGAAAAACATCAAAAAAATATTCTAAATGATTATCACAAATGACTTATATATTTATTCATCCTCACCCCAAATAACCCAATTATTTATATAACCATTTAATATTATTTATATTAATTAATAACCTATAATATCAAGAACATATAACTATTCACATTTATCATGATTTGTGTACATTTATATAAGTGAACCAATCCATAAAAACAAGGAAATTAACACTCCCGAACGATGAAATTTAATCTCATAACTCATAAAAAACATAATTGAATGTAAAAACCATATTATAAATAAAATAAATTTTGCATAGCTTATTAATTTTATTATTAATGAATCTTATTTCATTATCCAAGATGTTAAGTACAAGTGCAGAACAATTTTGGACAAAAGGTAGGGGTTTTCTCATATCACTTTTATTTCTGTAAGATATGCCAAATTCACCACTATTTCTTATGTGTTGTGTTTTTATAATGAAAATTAATCTATAATATAATTAATATTATTATATTCAAGTTATGAAATATCTTATTTTATGATCATTATTTTTGGGGGGCATATGGTATGATTGTTTTCAATGTTGTATGGGATTCTCCCCAAAACTCTATTTTTCATTCAGGATACGTTTGTTCTCTCTTTACCCCAATGTAATTTTTTATTTTTATATAATTATTATTAATTATATGTATATGGTTCATGAGCATGTATCCATACCATTTCCTCATTCTTTTATGTGAAAATACAAGTTTAAAAAGGTTCACTTTGTAGTTGTGTCAGATAAAGAATCCTGATTTAAGGGACTTACCATTTTCAAAACCATTTTCAAGTAGCTCTATAATCTATTTTAAGACAAAAAAAATTTTATAAAATAACTGTATTTTATCATGAAAATACAACTTATTATTTTCTATTTTTATGTAAATAATAATTTTTTTTCTTTGAATACTCATTTATATTTTCTCTTAAACTCTACTGACGTTGATAATTTATAATGTTTATTTAACACTAGATTTTACATGTTTTCCCTTCAGTTTCTAAATCTTCATACGATTTTTTAATTTAATATGTTTTCATTCCCATTTATGATATGTACACATGTAAAATATAAATTTATGATAAATAAAAATGTTTTTCCAAAAGAATACTTCTTTAAAAAAAGAAATTATTTTTCTCCAAAGAATTTGTTAATGATTTTCTTAGAGTATTTTCATATATGATTATGATTCAAATATTTAAATGTTTTATAGAAAATTTTGATTTAAATATATGATTTCAAATAGATTATTCAACACATGAGGAATGAATTGAACTTAATAAGTGATGTTTGGGGACTATTATATCCCCTCGATGCATCGGTAGGTCTCATGAGAAGAAATCAGTTGGAGACAAGCCTTCATGTTTGTTTCCATTATGTATTATATTTCAAGAGTACAGATAATAACACAAGTAAGTTGGGTTTCTATACAATGTTTTAATCTACCATGAGTATTGATCATTCCTGAAACTATCTTTAGGATAGATCTTGATAGTGAATACATCCAATATGATCCATTACATCCTTATTATTATTCATTGTTATTATTTGATTAGTTAGAATATTCCTGGTTATGTTTCCTCGATCATTTGATTATTTAGATCTCATGTGTATCAATTATTCACATTTCCATATTGTTTAATTAATATTTACTCATAGAATTTGTTGTATGCTTACAATTATTGAGAATTTGAGCTCAACGCTTTCATTTTTTTCATTTATTCCCAAGATTTGGAGTTTTATATTATGAGGGACTTCTAAGGACAATTAGGGAGTTTATATATGTTTTCAACTGAGTTTCTATATTGTTTCCCCTTCATATTGTAATGTAAAACCTCTATTTGTATGTATTTATCCAAATATACTAAACTATTTGGTCATTTGGGATGTAAAAAATGGTTCATTGTACCAATGTAATAATGCAAGGAACTGACTCCAGGCTACTGGTGTTATGGTATTTATAATTGTTATGAGAGATAGTTTAGTAGAGACTTTGGAAACTATATTTAGAAAACATATATTATGGAATATAACAATAAGATAGAGTTTCATAATAAACATAGAAGAACATCGTATAATTTTGGTAAGGTAGATAATATGTGTGTCTTACTAGTAGTACTTATCTGTCTAGATACTACAGTTGTATGTGGTTCTATAACAGATGTACCTATGGGTAAAAACTCTGACATAGTGCGTCATCCCTGACTAAGTGTACCTAGAACAAAAAATGCATTATTTTTCACCTTGTTTGACTCTCCTAGGAGATATTATTATGATAATTTAAATTTTATTTACAAAATATTAGGAAGGATTTTAAATTTAGTATGTCTCTAACGAAACCATATTTATAATTAGGAGATTAGCATCAATTAAATTTTATGAATTTATGATAAGTATTAAACAAGTTCTGGGATTATCAATTATGTTATGATATAATATGGTGTACACTATTTATTTTGAAATGGAATCTATAAGACACTACTATAAAATAATTCTATATAAATGTTTTTCAACTGATGATATTGACCAAAAACTCATGTCTATATGTTATATCCATAGTTTGAACCCTGGGAAGTGTCCTATAGAAATAGTCTGAACTGTGGAAACAACACTAGTGAAACATTTGTCAATATATGGTAGAATATATTTCCTCACAATACCTATATCCATGGTGAAACCCATGGATATGATGATGTTACCACGGTTCCAAACTGTGGCAAAAACTTCTACATTCAATAAAAAATAGCTCACATCATTTTCAAATCCTCCCCAGTTAGTGCTTTGTATATATTGAAATCATCCCCAACAGCTCTTTGTATATTCAAATCCTCCCCATCAACAGATCGCTACATCTTCCAATCCTCCCTAGCGTCTTGTATAAACTAAAAAAACTAGTTACTGTTGAAATCAGAGTACACATATTTTTCTTGATAATAAGTTATGATAGTTTGACATTATTTTCACATAATACAGGTTTTCACATAATGCATGTGTATATAATATAAAAAATGAAATTTATTAATTCAAGTAACATGATAAATCATGTGAGAAAATAGAATAAAATAATGTATAACAATACATGCGCTTAAAATTGATGAAACAATTCATAGTATAACTAGTAAAAATAAAATTATAATAAGACTTGAACATTTATAATCATTTCTAGCTAGACCTATAAAAAAATTCACAATATAATTAGTGAAAATTCAATATCAAAAAATGATGCACTATATAATCAGTTAAAATGATATATCTAAAATGGCTGAAAATTATAATCCATGAAAATGAAATATCAGAAATTTATTTGATCACAACCAAAGAATTACCAAATAAATAGTAGAAAATTACAAATATAGATTGGATTCCTGACTTTTATTCTTAAAAGTGAAATATAGAACAATTTCATCAGTACTATGTAAATAATCCTCATGTCCCACCTTCATAAATAATGATTTTATACCCAAAAAATTGAATGTGAATAAATGGAAGAGTTCATAAATCTAGATAAAGGAATTTAATTCAAAAACATAGTAGAAAAATGGGAGAAAATATAGCATCAGTTCATATGTACACTAACTCCAATACTCACGAGGTCTGGACCACCAAACCTTTATATCAATCATTGTACGTTTATATCACAATTTTGAGAATAATTGTAAGAAGAGTGTCATATGTAGAACCCAATCAGGGAATCCTATATTTTTATCATCACCCCATCCAGAATTTTAAAATTAAAGGAGGAAAACCAATAGTATTTTAATAGTTCCCAGCATCCCTACTTCCATGAGAAATATTGAAACCCCCATTTGTTTTACGTTACTCTAGAGATAATGGTCCATTGATAAACATACTTCAAAAAACTCATAATAGGGGAGTATTTAATAAATAAATAAAATGAAAACACACATATTCAAGCATTACTTTTATATCCCACTCAAACCTCTAAGTATGTACCCGACATAGGAAATAGGAGTCCCATGTTACATGATATGGGGTTTCAAATACATATAGCTCCATAAATGACCCATTTTGTGCCTTGATAAACTTATCAAGTGAAAAAATAGAGTTTTATGTTCATGAAAGTTAAAACATATATACAATTATTAAAAGTTAAAAGCTATAAATAGTTAAAACACATATACGTTATATTCCAACATAATAGGGAAGATATATAATTCACATATACAACAATAATAAATTCAATATAATTAATATTAATAGAAACACATAATAGGTGAGAGAATAATATGTTAATCAAGTTTCTATAACTATAATCACTAGTCAACAGGACTGAAAAATTGAGAATAAATAAAGAATTAAAATGGATTCAAACACATATACAGAAGGAAAAAAAATAGAAAAAATAGAAAATTATTATATGGGTTTTTATTAACACATATAAAAATTGAGAAAAAAATATATTATACCACAAATGTATGGAATTATACCATAAAGTTATCATGCATATTGATATCAAACACATATGTAATATTTCATGTAAACTACAGGAATGAGACAAAGTGAAAACCCAATCAAGAGTTATTATAAAATGTTAGGTCATTATAATAGTGGTGTAACGTATCTGTAGATATAAAAAAATGTAACCATAATATAACATATTATAGTGGTGAGATTTTTATGAGAAAAAAAAATGTACACACACTGAGTTATCTATAAAGATGACATACTCATTGAATAATGTCAATAGAAAATGAATAAAGAGTATGAATTTAAATGAATTGGTTTATTATGCCTTGGTCTTTTAGGAGAGGAGACTAGTATTAAAAAGGGGTGGTGCTTGAATCATATTTATTTTATTAATATTTTCATTTTTGGTCCATTATTACTCCACCTCCCCATTGATATTGTGATATACGATATCCATTTATTTCTTATGTGAGTGTTTTAATAGACATTAAAATATTTTAATAGAAATTTATTTATTAGAAAATATCATCATAATGTGTTTCACTTCATCACTAATATCTTCAATTTATTAATTTATTTGTTAAAGGTCATTATATTAATTGGTTACTAAGATATATACTTGTTATATTGTATTATGATATATATTCATCTCTTTTTACTCATATTACCTACACATTTATTTATAATAATTAATTCACCATTTCTTGTAGACATTAAATCCACTAAATCACCAAACCATCCCACGTTAGATTAAAATGAAAATTCATAATACTTTCAAAAATCAAAGAAAAAAAATTAAAGAGGACCTTGGGAGTATGTTATGATCTATTTCACTACTGTGACATGATCCCCTTTTGAATTAATTTGGATATGGGTTTCCAAATATGTATAATAAATAATATCCTATGTAAATAATGTTAAAAATAAAAATACCCCTTTATTATTATATAATATTTTTTATCTTTATATTTTCCATCTGTATATTTCACAATCATGATTTAAACACAATATTAGTTGATATTGGTTTAGATTTATTCATACCAAACATCATCAGTCTCTCTCTTACACATATAACTTTAGGGACTGTGGAATATTTCTCTTTCATAAACAATATGGATCCCTATAAGGTATTTTATTTAACAAATCACATATATTTAAAATTAAGACCACATTATATATGTAAAATCCTCCAAATATCTCTACATATACCTTGAAAAAATTATTTCTTCCATATAAATCAGCACGAATAATTTTTCTACCCTATAAAACTTCACGTATAGGTTGTAATTATAAACATACTTTTTGAATCCAAGATATTTAAATTCTATTGATATATCGGTTTTTATTAACACATATAAATATGAACAATAAAATTTATTATAGCAATATCAATTTTTTGACATGATTGTCACTTCTATCTTAGCAAACATCAGTGCTTTTATTTTCATCATGAAATCTATAATATATGTATGTATGTATCATTATTTAAATACTGGATCATGAATTAAATATCCCTTAGTACATTATTTAATTCCTTTTACATCTAATGGGATCAAAATGTTTAAGGTATTGATGTTAAAAACCGATATACTTTTTACAAAAGGAGTTAGAGTAAAAACAATATATTGTGTTTTAATACTATGTATTAAAACAAATCCACTCATCTTATTGTATTTAGATGTAAAAAATCATCTATTACAGGGAAGATGTATCTTTGAGTAATAAATTTGTTACAACCTATAGGAAGATACAATATTGGAATAATATTAATTTTTCAATAATGTTAGATTGCACCAATATTAAAGAAGTCAAAAACTAAAAAAAAGGTACAAAAGGAAAATAAGATATTATCTATGTGTAGAGACAAAACTCCCTTGAAATTAAGATAAATTTATAGAATATGGTAGTCCTAGAAATAATCCCTTGCTGAAATCCCATGGTGGAGTATTAGAAAAACTATAAATGTTAAGAGAGATAAATTTTAGGAAACCATGTCTGTTGTGTAGAGATAAACACCGAAATTGGTAAAAAAATATAAAAAATATGACAATTATCTAATAATAATACCTTTAATGCTTCCATTTACTTGAATAAAAACATTTTCCTATAGTAAAATAAGAACTCCAAGCTGGCCTGGAACCAAGAGGAAGTATCCATCAAATCAATTTGAGGACACAAAGTCTTTGAAAATCCCTTCCACATGAGAAAACTATAAGAAATGAAAAATGGTCATATAGTAAATTAAAACATTAACATATCAAGAGTGTATAATGGTAACTCCCATATACCAACCTAGAAGTGATAATTAATCATGAATAATACCTTTCATGATTCCATCATTTAGAAAAAAATCCCATTCTCTTGGCACAACTATAGCTTCATGTTTTCTTAACACCTAGATTAAGAATCAATCAAAGAAGTTCAATGACCCAAATGGATTTGGTACAGTTAAAAATAAACTCCAACCCTTACAAAAAAATTCATCAAAATATTATAAAAAAATCATCTATCAATGTCAATATCAGACTAGTACATATTCCTCAGTACATTAGGACTGTAAACTTTTTATTCACATATCTTTAACCACTAATAATAACATATTCTTCATGATTTTCATCCAGACCATCTCTTTACATATATAATCAATATCGTAGAAAACACTTCCATAGACTAAGAACATATTGATTAAATAATGAAAAACACAGTCAATAATCTATTGTTGGAGCCACTGAAAACGTATAAAACTCTTCCAAATAGCATTTTAATTATTTGAGACTTATTTTATAACTCAAAGGGTATTTTACTCTTCTTATTTAACCATAATTCCTGGATAGATCTCATGGTTTTATTTTGTTGGTCTAATCTAATTCCATTAATCATTTCTATATGAAATATATTATAATGTACAATGATTATAAAGATAATCATAATCAAATGGGAGAATCAATGGAAGAATATAAAAAAAACTAAGATACATTTAAGTGAATTCTATTAAAAAAATAAAAAACCACAAAAAAATATTGACCAAAAATCAAATTAAATCTAATTATGTAAACCTAAACAACAAATTCCTAGTTGTAATGTGCATCATAGTCATCTGTATTTCTTTCAATTACAGTTGCATATTTAAAATATTATTATCAAGGGGATGGTCATGGACACATCTAAATCATTACAGTAAGACGATATATCCAAAAACTATTATTCCCTCAATACTCCATGTAAATAAAAAAAATAAATAATTTAGTAAATACAAGTATTAAATGATGAAAACAAAAACAATTATTAAACCTCCCCCATAAGTGTTCCATAGCAGTATATTTCTCAATGGAAGTCAAACTGCAACTGTATTGCGGTCTGAAACTGAATTGGAAACAATGAAAATGTATCAAAAGAAAATGAAGTAAGAGTCCAAACCAAAAATAGAACATATTAATTCAAGGAATCATCAATGTGTTTTCTCACGTATGTCAATCGTTGCATGTATAACCATTTAAGTTACTTAATCCCCGTACTTCTTACAAATGATTGACTTTTATATCAGGAACAATGCCATTGTGTTCCTAAATTGAAATTTTAAAAAATGTATGAAATTTGAATTATAATTAATATCTTAAAAGTAAAAATGATAGCAATAATAATAATGATAATAATTTCAACAAAAAATTTATTTAAACAAAATACATGTAGAGAAAAACTTTAGTTGTTATCTTCCTATAGAAAAATTAGATGTTATATTAACACAAAATAAGAAATGAACCATAACATGTTATTATGCAAAAAAAATTATTTATGCGTATGCTGGATAAGGAAAATTTGTGTGATAAAATACATTTTGATGTTTTGGTTTGGCGAACAAAAAACAAATATATTTGTGACATACATGGGGACTTTTCTAGATGAGTTTCATATCTCATTAATAGTATTATCTTTTCTATAAAATTAAAGAGGAATATTGATTATATATTATTTATGTGAATTAAATCAATAACATTGAATTCTTAAGAAAAACAACATGTTTCTACAAATCTTATGACTCTATAGTACGGACACACATTGTTTATCAATCAGATATTTCTATAGCACAATTATAATAATCTTGGGACAAAAAATTACAATTTTTTTATAGAATAATATGCTGTTACATATGAGAAATTAAACTAATATATGGAAGATTGTATATTTTAAATAAGTCTATGAAACAAAAGATTCATTGTTCAAAAAAACATACCATCGATGGTGAGCTAGAATGGGTTCACCGATATAATAAATTTAAAAGATTGAATAATGAGGGGGATAAAATAATAGTAGAAAGAGAAATGAATTAGTAAAAAATTCAAAATTGGAATATATACTGTTAGATGTGTACTAGAGGAGATAAGGGGATACCTCAGAGCACCTTTGGTGTGGAGGTACAGAGGTCATGTCAGAGGAGGATACAATTTAATATAATAATAATAATACTTAATAAGTAAATAAATTAATATTAATCATAAAAAAATAATTAAATATAAGTAGAACCATACAAAAACACTAACATTCAATTCCATATTACAATAATCAAAGTTAAATACAAAATAAAATTCCACATATTAACAATCAAAAATTACAATTTACATAAATTGTGAGTCTCAATATCAGTGTGATCAGAATCATAATAACCCTCATCCACACCTCTTATTGAATCTCTATCATCACCTCTCACTCCACCGACATTGTCATTGACATCAAAATCAGAATCAACATTGTTAATGACACTAGCACCGAAACCAGGTTCGGATATGGCTCAGATATTGGATCTTACGATGGAATCTATATAAGCAGAACACATCGACATAAAAAATGAATAAAACATGAAAGCTTCTTTTGGTGTAAGTAAATAATAAAGGGAAGACACAACATTCATCTTGTTTTCAGTAATCACCATTTTTATTTCTAAGTTTCTACTTTATTACAACATTCATTTGTTCCACTATTACCAAAACAAAACCAGTACTAAAGGAAATTTTGTAAGAATACTATTATTGAAAAGGACCAATATTTTTCCTAGGTCAACAAAATACTCTATCCTTATTTCAATATCTTATTACCTAATGTATATGATCATTTGGGTCCAAATTGTCTTGTTATTTTTCTACCAATGCCTCCAATGAATTCTGTTGATTGATATTATAACATAAACTAAAACGATAAAATAATATAAGTAATTAAATTCAGTAAAAAAAAATTAATTTGACATATACATACAATAGACTTCTCAGTGTCGGTATTTGTCACAGTACCATATTTATTTTTTTTGTATGTACAATACAATGTAGAGTGAGGAACATGAACCTCAATATTCAATGAATTTTTTCTGGAAAAAACAAAGAAATTTATTAAAAGTGGATGTCAGAAAAATTACACTAAAACATGCTAAATATTTTAAATATGAATTTAATTGTTCTTTCTCGTGATCTGGGAGTGAAGAGTTTCCAAGTGTATAAATGTATTTCATTCCACACTTATTTCTTTTATTTTTGTCTGATTACTTCTATATGAAAATAATTATATAATTTCATTAAAATAAATAAATAATGGAATTTATTCCTTAAAAATAATTTTCAAATAAATAAATAAATAAATATATATAATAAATACATTAATATTTGGACTCTTCTAACAAGAAATCATCTCTGTGTATCATGATACTGGAAAATCATGAATAACTGATACTACATTAAGCTTTGTTCAAGATCTCTTTTTCCAAACAAAATATTATTTATACTTTTACAATCACTAAATTTAAAAAAATTCCATTAACCTTATTGCCTTGGCATTTTTTCCATAAGGAAAATTTTATCAGTGCAACAATGGATAAAATATTTGTTAAGAAAATTTTTCAAATTAATATATATACAAGCTGATTAACATAATTTACCCAAATCTCTACCCATGAACTTTTATTTATTTGTTCTCCGACATCCCTCCATATTATTGGTTGAACCATACTAATATTAATGTGTTTTGTAGGTGTTCTCATAAATCTATTACTTTTAGCACCGTTTTTTCAATTATAGTATTTCCTTCTTTGTATTCAACCATGATTTGTGTATGTCAATTCTAGAAAACTTGAATTTTTGTTTTGTATCGTCATATGGTAGAGTATGGATCTAATAATGACTAAAAAATTTAAAATATATATATATATATTTATCATTAGACAATAATAGTACTTTTTAAACACATACTAGTAGATGGGGGATCCACTGACCCTGCAATTTCTATGTCTAGAGGGGGGGTGTATCCTCTATGGTTGGTGGGATATCTACATTTGTAGTACACTGTATAGTATATGATTATAAGTGTACTGATGGAGGGAGTAAACTGGATGTATAATCCTGTATAAATGAGGGTGGATATGGATATGGATATAACAGTGGGATATATTGGGGTGCAATTCAATGTACAGTGGAAGGTGGGAATGGAAGACGGGAGGGATGGGATTCTAAGAACTACCTTCTGATGTGGGTGTGGGTTGAAAGGGATATGTAAAAGGTGGATATATATATATAATATAAAGGAGGAATAATGGGAGGATGACCTACTACTGACTTAAGAGGCATAATAGTTGGCTGAATAGTAGAATTAGTTGTAGCATTACTCCCACCATACTATCATTTTGATTGGCATAATCAAACCATATCCTCAATTATGTAGGTTAAAATAAAATATATGATAAAATAATATTAATGATAATATGATAAATAATATGAAGGATCACAATATTTGAATATGAATTTTACTTATAGTGGTTCCTAGAGGAGACATACATTCATTTCTATGTATTCTTATACTACTTCTAGTATCATCATAATAATGCATTCTGGCCTGGAAATTTAATATAATAGTATCACACATATATAAATAACTAAAAATGTTAAATAATACAATTATATCATGAAATAATGAGATACATTTTCTTGTGTGATATATATTGATAAAATATATAAAAAATTCTATGTTCAAGAATTATAATAAATGTTCTTAAAAATAATCTTATTAGACTATTTATATTTTCATATTCAATAGTTGTATAAAATATACAAGTTAATTTTATATCATGTATAAAATTTTAAAAAACACGTAAAATATTGTGATAATATCAGGAAATTATTTACAAATGTGTCACTACTATGTGTGCTCAATGAAAATTATTGGTTCACAATAATTTCTAACAGTTGAATCATCAGTGTCATCAAATACATCATTCAAATAATACCAATAGGTTCATCCATAGCATCATTGACATACAAGTCCTTATGAAAAAATATGGCTAGAAATGACATCAATAATAAATTTTTTTTGTAAAAATGGTTCAAGTATATAAAACACATGTCTAGATTGTGATGTAATAATATATGGTTCGTCAGTATAAAGTCGATGTTTCATATCAATCACTCTAAATCAACCATTATGAATATGAATCTTTTTTCATTAAATCAGACCACTTAAATTTCATCCTTGTGACATGACCATGTGCATAGTAATCTAATAATATAATTCTTTCAAAAAAACTATAATATGATATTTTTTTGATTGAGATTTTTCATCAAATTAACTTGCATAAAATTATATTTTGGTAATTATTATGGCATTGTTATCCTATGTTTCCATTTTCTTACATAGATATTTATAAATAATTTTAATCTATTGAAAACCATTAACATACAATCATTTACCACATTGTTTGGAAAAAAGAAAAATTATCTTATTTCATCTAAAACATTATTCACTAGCAGAGTAAAAACATAAAATATACCAACATATTAAATAGAGACATGTGATTATGTTATGAGAATAAAAAATAAATCTATTACCTTTGTCATTAACCAAGCATCAAATTAGTTTTTGTGAAATAGATAATTCCTATTGATAGATAGATATAGATGTCTCTTTTTTATAATTTATAAATGTTCTCTATATATATGAATATTTTAAAATGTTAGAAGATATGAAGAAATCAAAAAATGAAAAAAATTAAAACTTGTTATTTTACTTACATGATATAATCATCAACCACTCCAAAATAGAATACTATAATACTGTGATCCATTTCTCACTCTTCCATTCATAAAGTATACAATGAGTGTGATCCATATATCCCCTTTATTTGGGGTAGTGAGTGAAATCTAAGATCAATGGGATCATATAGCTTATCTTCTGTTCTCCTTAGACAATTAGAACTCTTATTTTCGTTTTCCACATACAATGATAAAAAATCCCTTAATTATTATGATAAATTACATTTCAAAATCGATCATTCGGGATTATATCTATTTCCCAAATTATATTTCAATGTAAACATCATTTTTTCTATAGGATACCACTACTGACTCAAAACATGACCACCAAAAATAACTTATGGGTGAATATTAATTTCCAAATGTAACAAACATGTGAAAAATGATGGTGGGAAATTTTTTTCCAAGTCACAAATAATAATCATTGCATCTCTCTGTAATATCTGAACAACACTTCTGCTCAGTCTTTTGGCATAACAGTCTGAATAAAATGTTATAACTTAATCAAAAAAAAATATAATATTATATGGAAGTAAATTTCAAATGGAAATGGTAATCATGTCATGTAACAAGACATGGTAATCATTGGTTTTAAGTGATTTTAGTTTCACATATTGTGTATTCACCATTTTAAAAATATTACTTGTATAAAAATATGAACCATAAAACATTTCAAAACCGGAAAAAAACTTCTTCTCCTCCTTTTTCATAAAATAACTTGAAAATGGGACTTTCCACTTATTTTTACAGATTAACTCAGGATGAATGCTTTCCCTTATACCCTAATATAAAAAATCATGACGAGACAAAAAATCAAATTTTTTATTTCCTTATAAATTTAACATCGCAACAAGTAACATCTCACAGATTTTTTTCTCGATGGAATTACATCCAAACAATGAACAAATAAATTTGATGACCAATATGACCACTCAAATAATATTATTTTCTTTCTATACTTGTTATGGAATTTCAATTTACATTATTTTTCTTTCTGATATTTTATTGACTTTTTCCAAGAACATAATTCAAATCATCATGTTCTTTAACAATATCATTCCATGACATTCATTGAGTTGTCTCATCTATCTCGATCAAATTATTGACTTGTCTTTGATTTTTCATGTATGGATAATCCATCTTTAGAAATAATTTATTCAATATGAATCTAAAAGTTCATTGAAACATTAACCATCAGGAATGTTTATTTTTCATACAAAAAAAGAACGATAATTTCACTTTAGTTCTCAATCCATATGAAATTACGTAAGAATAGAAATCATTTATCATCCATAATAATTTACATGAAATAAAATATACTCCATATTGAATGAATTGTATTCCTATGATCCAAAAATACAAATATCCTTTAACTCATCTATTAATTTTTGAAAATATATATCAATATAATTTCTAGGATCATTGGGTCTAGATATGAATATACCCTAGATAGTAAACGGATTATTCCTAGACATACATGAATGAAAGTTATAAATGTGAATGAAAACAGGCTATGTACTATGTGCAGTATGAATTTTACGAACTAGGTTGAAACCATCACAGGATAATCCCAATATAACATTTCGTGGGTCAAATAAAAAATTACTATGTAACCTATCAAATTTCTTCCAAGCCAACCCATCTGCAAGATGTACTATTACATCATTATCTTTATTCCTTTAATCTTCATTCCGTCTCTCATTCATTATCATTTGACCTGATATAAATAGTTTTTAAATCTTGGTAATTAATGGTAAGGGCCACATCAATTTTTGTAGTATGTGATATAGTGTTATATCCTTATAAGTACTCATCCTTGATTTGACACACTGTTTTCAATGACTCAACTCTGCATTTTCCATCCAGAACAAATAATCATATTTGAGGCAAAATTTAATATTAATATATTAAAATCCAATATATTCCCCTAACATTTATTCTGTGTAATCATTTTTTGGAATACATGCATTATCAGGAAGTAAAACATTAATAAATTTAAGGAGATGGTTGGGAATTGTATTATTAAATCCATATATTGTTTTCCCATGATATAATCAAATTAAAATCTAATATTTTATCATTTTTTGACATGCCTAATATATTCTGTTATTCTCTTATTCTATCATATTTCTAACACTCTCAACTTCATCATCCCAATTATTATTAAAAACTATGTATCAGTATTAATTTCTTTTAACACTAGTCTACAAGAAGAGATAACTACAGAAACAAAAGCAAACATATTATAGATCATATTTTTCATTCCAATCCTTTCCGTTGAATTGATTTCATCCTCCACATGAGATTTTTCTACGTTGTGATAATAAATGTGATACATTTTTTGCAAACCATGTTTAGTTATATGGTAACTAACTTACTACTAAGTAGATCATGGTCTTCTAACATATTCAAAGCATGGGAATCAAATAAATCCACCATTAAAATCATCAATGAATACAATGTCCATAAAATTTAGTAACTCCTAAAACTCATCAGTGATCCGATCAACATTATATATCCATTATCTATCCATTCTGATGAATATAAACATACATTAAATAAATAATCTAAAAAATTAATTAACATGAAATTTATTGTTTCATTAGATAATAAGTAATAATCAATAACATGTTTATAAAATAACATGACAAATATCTAAAAATTATGCTTTAGGGAATTAATAAACGTTTTAAATTATAAAAAATCACGAGATGTCACACATATGTTCAATGAATGAGTATTTATTATAACAAAAATATTTTATATGAATTTTATGAGATAATATTAATAAATTCTCAAAAGTGTTTGGATTGATTCACAATGAGTTGTGATGTTTTTTATTAATTATACAGTGATTTATTGAAATATAAAAAAAGGAAAATATAAACGTTATCATATACTATAGTGTGTTGAATGAGGCCAATATTCCATAATGTGTTGAAGGATGCCATTCCATTGTTTATTTCTAATTATGGAGTATAACACCGCATCATGGTGAAGGATATTGACAACTCTTTAAAATATTATTTTATCATGCCCAACAAAAATAATAACCCAACCTACCTTTGTCACACATGAAGTCACAGCACAAACACCTAAATTTATTAGGGATATGGTTTAAACTATGAACTAATTTCTTTTTCTTTGATAGAATAAAAAATAAACTTCCTTTTAATGGAGGGATAACCATGTGTGTGTTGAGTGATTACAATTTGATAAAATATTACAGTAAAAATGAAATTCATCAAAACTCATATAGAAAATTTATAGCAATTAATGTTTTTGATGATTATTACTATTGTGGCATAAGTATATTTGTCCCTTCACATGGTATATATAGGACACTTTCCCTTGTGAATTCCTACAAGAGAAATGAATAAATAAAGTCTTTCAAACATTAAAACATGTTTTGTCTTTAGAAATCAAGGTTTTTTAATTTATATATGAATGTTTTACAATTATAATAAAATAATAAAATAATAAAATAATATAAAAAATGTGGTTCTCCATAAATATTGGAAAAATATTGTAATGATTTCTAAAATATAATCAGTTGTCCACAAATGATAATCTATATAATAATTATCACCCATATAATCATTCAAGCCTTCCATAATTATTAACTTTTAAAAATGTTGACTAATATATGTAATCATGTGAAAAAAGCATTCAAAAAACCTACTATATTAATTTTAAATCTTTAAAAATAGTTTCACTCAAAAAATAGTATCAACATGAAATTATAAATAATGATAAATAATATTAGTTCATAAATAAAACATTGTCTATGGATTTATGGTCTTATCATGATGTAACCCTAATATATATATCATCATGGTGTGTATAATCACAACATGAACTGATTTATGTTTTCAAATATCATTGAAAATTAATTTCATGGCCTAGATTGAATAATAACAATTTGAATATTAGAAAATGCATTTTTTTCATATCATATATTATAATCAAATAATTACTTTCAATAGAAAAATAAGACTAGTTTTCTAAGAAAGAGTAAATATATAAAATTAATATCCAACATCCATGTATTACATCAAAGTAAAAAATGAAATACGTAAAAGTAATTTTATTTATTATGTAATGGTAATTTTTATTATATAATAGAAAAATTATCTTCACACATCATACATAACAATAAACCATCAATGTGTAAGATTAAATACGTGATATGTACAATTAATAACTTAATATACTAGGGTATTCTATGAATATGGTTGATATAAAAAGGCATGAAAGTGATAAGGTTAATTAAATATTGAAAATCATATATTTTAGAATTTATGACAAGAATATCCATCTTTTGGATTCTGTAAATTTCATAAATACAAATTCTATTACCCAAAACACATTGAAATAGATTAATAATTCTAGAATATTAAATAGTAACATAATAAATCCTGAATTGTAAATAGATAATAGAATAATAATTTGATTCAACCATGAATACTTGAATAACAAAATAATTATGAGAATGAGAATGAAATCTAAACCACGAAATACTAGGTAGTAACCGTTTGAAGAATACTATTAAACAAACAGGAGCCCCAAAATAGTAGAAAATAAACTCAAAATCATCATTTGACCTCTTATTTCAATCTTCAAACTCTCGAAGAAAAATTAATACTGCAAAAAATACCCAAATAAGATAAAAAATAGGATCCAAAAAATAGAGATGCACCAAGACACAAATAAAATGAATACTGCATACTAGGATCCAGAAGACACAAAATCTTCCTACAAATAGAATGAATATTAAAAATATAATGAATACTACAAAATCCTCCTAAAAACAGAAAGAGGGAAAAAATAGGTTAATAATACAACAAATAGAAGGAATACTATAAATAGGTTCCCAAAAAAAGAATGATGTAAAATGGTTTGGCCAACGCACCAGATGAAGGATGGATCCCTGAATATGGGTATGAAGGAGGAGAGGAATGCTTCAATCACACACCGAACAGATGAGTAATTCCCAAAGATGGGTATGGAGGAATAGAGTAATACACATGGGGTGGTGGAATTTCAAATGGAGAAGTCATTGAGGGAAGGGGGAACCTTAAATGCAGATGTCACGAATGGAGAACCCACACTGAAAATGGAGGAACCATGAATAGAGGAATTGAGATGAGGGATGGTGGAACTGAATCTCTTGAGGATTTGATGATAGATAATTCTATTATAAAAGGATTGGATAAAATCTGGTGTTGAAGATATAGGTTTCAAGGGTTGGTGTGGGAGCGAGAGAGGAAATCCTTTATGAAGGATGTAATTTCCATGGGAATATCTCATCTAAAGAAACCATTTTTTGATAACCATGAAAATTTATTAACCTATAGCCATGAATTCATTAAACCATGTCTATATAAGTGTGTCCATATCCTCAATATATAGTATTGGGAAATAATATGAACCTCACGAATTTAAATGATCTGAAAATTATGAAATACAACATATTTTATGATATAAAGACAATATTTTGGCGGGAGGTATTATTCTAAATATTCTAATCATTTGAGGAAATAATATCATTTTATAATAATATAATTAATTAAATATCCTTGTCTAATTATTTTATAGGGGATAAGAAGAAGAAGAGGGAAGATGAGAAAAAAATAGATGAAGGGTAGAAGAGAATGTAGTACTTTCCCATATGTGATAATTTTGTATGGAAATAGACTGGTACTTGCATGAAGGTAATGGAATCCTCTTACAGTTGTGGAGAAGAGTTCCACTAATATCATGATTGTAATGAAAGAAAAGAATCTATCCAATTATAAAATTTTAAGTATATGGGGCAATATGAAAACCAATGCCTCAAGCGTCAGTAGAAGATACCCCAAAAGTGGATAACTGGACATGTTCAAGCTTATGCAACAACCAAAGATAAAGAGGAATGATTATTATGTATGTATTTGGATTCAAGAATTATGAGTATTTTATCAAGTATGTCATGGTTATAAGAATCATGAGATATATAAGGATTGTACTCAAATAATTTATCATTAAGAAATTGGAAACAAGTGATTATTAAAAACTATAATCATGGTGAGTAATTTATTTGTAAGTTAATCTTATTAAAAAAACATCACTTGGGAAAGATAATACAAAACGTGTTCTTGATTATGTGATAATTACAAATATATTCTTATGGGATAGTATTGGTTACCATGAAGGTGGTTATTGATTTGATGGTTTGTATTATCTTTATTGGGATTAATAGATATTTGGAATCAAGGGGTATATCCAACAACCTGATATTATACTTTTGGAATCTTGCATTTTTTATAATAGCTTAAATTTCATCAAGGTATTAATATATTTTGTTTAACTCAATAAGAAATGCCTTGTTGTTTTGGGGAATTATTATATTGTGTTGATTTTTGGATATCTAGTGGCCATTATTCTAATTTTTTTTGTCTTTGAATTTGGACATATATATTTTGGATGAGTCTTAAGGTTAACTACTTATGGAATTATTTGAGAATATAATTTCTTAATATTAAACAATGATTTTTCATGATGGATAACTAGTTCTAACCATTTTTGATTCAATGTGAATTTAATGTCTGAAGGAATGACTAATGGATAAAGGTTCTTCATGCATACATATTAATCTAGATTATCCATAATGTGGATTAAGAAATGTATTATATATATATTAATGAACAAAAAATGATGAGATTATGAAATGGAAAGGATTCAAGTAATTTTATTTTCTTAGGTAGTTTTCTAGATAGTATGTGGAGCCCCTAACTTTAGAAAAATTATTTTATAAAAAAAATGGCATCTGTTTTTTTTCATATGAGAAATAAATGAAAATTTAACAGATCGCATTATTTAATGTTTTATGACGGTTATCATTTAGATGACCATGTTACCTATCACTCCCCATCATAACATGAATGTTATATTTCTCCTCTATTTTAATGTTATCACATTGCTCTAACGATTTACTAAAGGAAAACCATGTTTTGTTGTCACCGTTGGGTTTCCCTATCCCTATTATTTAGATGATATTTTATTAAACCTATTTCCAATTTGAGTTTCCCAAAAAGGAATTTCAAATTATCAAATGTTGATTTTTGAAGAAAATTTTTAAATTTCAAGAATGTAATTTATTATAGGATAAGAGAATCTATCAGTCTAATATTTTATAGTATGTCATTTTTAAAAAAATTTAACTTCTTCGACATCATTGGTTTGAATCAACACTATGATTAAATGAATAATGATATACAATTAAATATAATTATTTGGAAATGACCATTATAACCTACCTATTAAATTTTTGGGAATTAATAGTATTGATTTTATATATATATATATATATTATATATTCAAGCAAATATTTTTATATTTATCGAAAATATTTTTTAGATGCATAATATAAGAATAAATCCAATTTTACATATAAAAATGTTATATATTTCAAAACAGAGTTTTACCAAATTTTAATGGTTAACCTGTTTCAAATATAACTTTTAAACTTTTATAAATTATATTTAAAAAAATAAACATTTTTTTGGAATGTGCGATTCAAAATTAACATTGGTTTAATTTATGGTAATTTTCTGATAAGTTTCATTTTTGATGAATAATAATGTAACCATTGAAATTATAATATAACCACTCGGAATAGTAATGTGAAAATTAGAGAAACAACCTCACCTATGAAAGTATAAATAAAATTAAGCAATCTTATAAATTAAAATATATTATATTTATATCATTGAATAAGTAAATAAATGTTTTTAAGACAATAAATTATGTATTGATATTTTTTTAATAAATAAATGTTTATTTAAAATTTCAATATTAAAATATTGATTTAAAATATTATTCATTTTTATTATATAAATTCATAAACAAATATTTTCTTTCTTATTATTATTATTTATTTTTTTGAGACATGAATTAATTTTTCAAAGATCCATCAAATCGGTTATAATTTTAAAATCTGTATTTTTCGATTAAGTGATGGTTTTAATTAAAAAATAAATCTTCCCTTTTTAGAAAGTAAATTTCATAAATTGAATACCATTTTTTAATTCTACATTTCAAAAAAAATTGAGGGTTAATTTTTTATATTTTCCAAAAATAGATGAATTTTTTTGAATAGTCAAATACAGTAATTTACTTTATATAAAAAACATGAATTATTGATGCATGGATGATGTATGGATTATTTAAGCACATAATCTCGAATTTCAATTTTTAGGTATACATACATGGTAAAAATTATCAAACTATTAATATCCTTGAGCAAAAATAATAAAAAAACAATAAAATATTCAAAAAAGACTCATCTCTTCCACTATAAATACCATTTATCACCAAATTTCCCCACTAGCATCAAAATACTTGAATATTTATTATAATCAGAAACTTTTATCATTCAAACCTCTCCTCCACGTTCTATACTTTTTGGTCCGACCAAAATACCATTTCTAAGTCCCTTAAGGAGATTCTCAAAGAAAATATTCAAGCCCTAAATTTTTTTTCATTCTCATTCAATTTCTATTAATTTATATTCATTTTATTATACCCTTAATGATTCATTAAAAACATTAATGATAACTCCTTTACCTTTTATATATATTATAATTTTATTAAATCAATGTAAAAATTATCATCATACCACGTCTCTTCTCCCTTTTATTCTAAAAATGAAAAAATCATCTGTAATGTGCCGATTTTCCTGCATCCTAAACTATGGGACATCATTTTACCATAAATTCTTCAAGGATTGATAAAAAACCATTGTTATGATAAAAAAGTATTTTATTATTTAAATTATAATCTATTTAGTTTTATTGAACAAAAATATATACATGGTATTAACTAATAAGACAAAACCAGTTCGTGACAATCGAAATACCACAAAAACTAATCTATATGATTAACAATAATGCCTTATCTAATGATTCATCTTCACCCAAAATAACATAATGATTTATAAAAAACATAATTTTCTGAAAATTCATTAAAAAATATATAATTTGATTTCTGGATAACTATTTGGATTTCAAATGATCCTTCATACTTGTATATAGGCGAACCAATCATTAACTTCAAGAAAATGAACACTCCAGGACCATGAAATTGAATTTAATAACTCATAAAAAAATAACATAATAAAATTATAATAAATAAAAAAATTATTGGTTCTGAAATAATTTATCAATTAATATTATTTCATTATCTAGGATGTTATGTACAAGCGGAAAATTCTTTTCGACAAAAGGTGAGGTTCTTCTCATCCCACTTGTATTTCTATTAGATATGACTTATTCAACACTATTTTTTGGGTTTGGTGTATTTATACTGACCATTGAAGTATAATATCATGAATATATTTCTCTTAATGGTATTAAATATCTTATTTTATTATCATTTTTATTTTGGTGCATATGGTTTGATTTTTTTTAAGTTGTAAGGGATTTTCCCCGAACCTCAATTTTTAATTCAGGTTATGGTTTCTCTCTCTTTAAACCAATATAATACTTCATTAAATTTATATAATTATTTTAAATTATCTTTATATAGTCCAAAATAGTGTGTCCATATCCCTTCGTCTTTCTTTGATGGGGTAATACATGTTTTATATGGTACTCTTTTCAATGTTATCAGATACGAAGACCGCCATTAAGGGAACTTCCCAAGTTTCATTCCCATTTTCATGTACACACAAAAACATATTTTATTAAAAAAAATATTTTCAAAATTAATTCAGTTTTTCATGATAAATATTATTATTTATTTTAGGGTTTTATAAAAATAATTAATCATTCATGTTCATTAAATACTCATTTATATTTACCCTTAAACCGCACTAAAGTAGGTCATTTTTAATGTTTCTGAAATACTATGTTTAAAATTCTTCACTTCTGTTGATAAATATCAATAGGAATATTATTTAAATAAATTTTCATTCTTATTTTGGGATATAAATTATTAAAATATTATTTTATTACAAATACAGTTCATTTTCCAGAAGATATATTCCTTACAAAGAAAAATAGTATTTCTAGGATGAAATTTTCAATGATTTAATTAGTGTATTCACTTAAAGGATTATGATTAAAATATTTCAAATTGTTATGGGACACTTTTATTTAATGATATCATTTTAAATCAATTATTTAACAGAATAAGATTGAATTGGACACAGTATGTGATGGGTGTGTCCCGCTATAGCCCATTGATGCATCATTATGTATCATGAGATGAAATCAATTAGTTATAAACCCATCATATTTGTTTCCAAGATATTCTAAATTATTAGTTGGATATATTTGGGAAAAATTATGATATATTTATAAAATGTCACTTAATCATTTTTTAGGATAGATATTGACAGTAACATTCATGGTAATATATCTTGATTGTGAAGATGTCCAACATTATGCATTATTTTATTTTTATTATTACATGGGATTATTTTATTAGTTAGAATATCTATTTTATTTTTCCTAGATCATGTGATTATTTATATGGAATGTGTATATGTAATTTACAGCCCCATATTTATTTCTTTATTTTTAATCATAGCATCCACTGTATGCCTACCCATACTGATCATTTTTTCTAAACCATCTCATATAGTTCTTTTTTTCCGAGGATACGAATATGTATATTATAAAGGATTTATTGGGATAATCTTAGATTTTATGGTTGTTTCCAGTAGAGTTCATATTTTTTTCCTTTCTTGTTTTAATGTAAAACATATGTATATATATTTCTTTCCAAAACAACTATACTATTCGGTCTTTTAGGATGTAAACACTTGTTCCGATTACCGATGTAATAATGTAAGGCACTAACACCAGGATATTAAGGTTGGGGTCTTTACAATTCATATACACTCATATATCACCATGGGAGGGGGGTTATTTTATTAATTTTTTTTTTCAATGAGTCATTGCATTTATCATCGATAACATAACATGATCACTATCAAGAACAAGTATCATTTACCTATATTAATGAAATGTTTAATCAACTACATAGAGCTTAATACTTTTATATGTATGACCATCGTTTTATATATCACCAATTGAGGGTCAACAAAGAAGATATATCAAATAAATCCTTCCATGAGAGGCCCTAGGAAATATTCATTATGGATATAATGGAAATATTCATTATGTATTTCATTAAATATTTTTTGGTCGTCTTTATAGATTATATTAGAATATATTCAAATATCAAGGAATAATAGAAGGATCATTTAAATAGTGTGTTAAAGACCCTAGGAATGGATAATTTTTATTCTAAAATTAGGAAGTGTGGATTTTTTTCTACATATAGTTTCATTATTGGAACATATAATCACATGAGAGGGTATATCAGATGACCCTTCAAAAATATAATATATTGATAAATTTACTATACTAACCACTACGACTGATATTTATAATTTTTCTAAATTTCCTAAAAATTATGAAACATTTTGAATAATTTCTAACTGTTATAAAATCCACAAACTATGTTTACAAAGAAGGGATCTAAGCTCTTATAGACAATTGAATGTGAGTAAATTTTCACGGAGAATAAAAACAATTTCTGAAATGTACCTATGCTCATGGTACCCTATATAGGTGAGGGGTTTTTTATCTGTGATGATTTATTGAATATTTTATTATGATGCACCCTCATGTAGAATGATATAGTTATATGTTATGCCTCACACCCATTAATAATTAAGGAAATTATTTACATGACTAATTATTTGTAGGTTGTAGTGGTAACTTTTTCATTGAAATTAAGGAGGTATTATCTTTTTGAAGATATTAGTGATTTGTATATGGATCATGAAATATTTATGTATATAATCACATAAAAATATCTGAATATTATCTAAATTATAAATTTGTAATAGTATAAAGATTATGGATACCCAATACACCACCACTATGGAGAGGAAAATAATGTCGTAGATGCACTATGTTTGAAGGAACATGTTATTTTTCCCTTAGGGAGGATTGAAATAGGTCTGATATTATGGATTTGAGGAAGATGGACCTTGAAATCATGAGTAAAGGGGATATATTATATCTTTATTAGTCGAATGTCTAACTATCCATTCATGTGAGGACCAAAGATGTGAAAAATGAGGTTGTGGAAGAATGGAAGATGATGAGAAATGTTCATAATATTTACCTTTATTGTAGTGGAATGATATGTATTGGGATCTCAATATGTGTTCTATAAATATGAAACCTGAAAAATGATCTATAGGATGAAAATAATTTTTTTATTCTCTAATAATTCTATCTTTAGGATGATTTATATATATTTTAAATAGTATTTTTAGAGGGATTACATGAAAAGGTATATTACAGAATATGTATCTCAGTGCATTGTACGTATATATGTTAAGGAACCCTCCAATGCATGCAATTATTTTTGGGTTAAAGTTTATTTCCTTTTGATGACAACATAGTTTATTTTAATAAGATAATATTTTTCTTGATATTCGTATGTGAGGATATAAATTGAAGATATGTTATGTTTTCATAGACAACCACATTTTATTGTATTTCATAATGATCTTTGGTTTACCTTAATGGTATAAATAAATCTTCAAAATTCATTAAATGAGGAGTTTCAGTTAATCATTTCATATCATCCCAAATAATAAGGCTAGTAAGATATGACAATTCAAACACTAGTGAATACATAGATGTCGTGTTCTATGGATTTTAAACATAGTTGGTATCAACGCATTCAATTGGTGGAATTTTCATACAATAATTGTTTTTGTTAAAGAATCCATATCACTCTTTTAAAAGTCCCTATAGTTGGATGTGCATAACACAATAGTGTTTTGATGGATGTGTAGAAAATGGCCCATGGGACATATTATATCTGAGGAAATTATAATTAATTTTATATCATTCAATAATACATTAGGGTATCCCAGAGTCGACATAAATGATATATTGAAGACTATTGGTGATAATTTGAGTTCCATATTGGTGAATATATATTCTTATGAATTTCCCATTTGAAGTGGTTTATATGATTTATAAGGAAGGAAAAAAGTATTCCATATATATATCAGTAACTTCAATACTTCTGATCATATAGAGATTGTTTCTTATCTCTTGTTACTATTTTTGAATCTCTCTCAAGTCCATAATGTGTTCTAGTTATCTCTCTTGTGCATGTACATAACTAATATTTTAATTTTACAGAACATAGAGGTCATACAACTTGTGTGTGATCTATCTTATGAGAAACCACTATTGGATATTTTCTTTTGAAGGGATAATTTTCTATAAATCAATACCACTCACATATTCATTGTTTTATGGTGAAAGCATAAATTTAAGGAATCTACATGGGATCCCAAGGATGTGATGAGGTAATAGTGTCCTGAGTTGTTGGTATAAAATTGATGAAATTTGATAGGATAAATATTTATATGGGGATAAAATTTAATAATATTATATTTTATGTAACATTTCTCCTTAAATAACTTTAATTTCGTTGATATCTTTATTTACACAAAACATTTAGTTTAAATGGAATGCGATATACTATTGAAATATTATTTAATGTTACAGTTATCCCCATGACATTGGATTGTGGGTTAGGAATAGGACTAACTAAAATTTTAAATTTTATTAATTATATATTTATAAAATAATTTTACATAGTTTAAATTTATGATAAATTAAAATAAAATAATTTAAAGGTAAAAATAGTTTTTCTTCTAAAAAACGATTTTTTTTGAAAACTAGTGTAATAATAATAAAATTTTAAATTAGAAACTATTAAGGGATTATATTAATAAAAAATATTGAAAATATATTCCACAAAATATTTTTATATTCATCTAATGGTTTTTTATTATCATGAAATAATAATAAATCCAGTTATATGCTTACAAATTCATTTTTTAGACGGTTTTCATTCTGTTTTGAGAAATTATTTTAAAAAGAATTTCTAAAAATAATAAATATATAATATTTAAAAATCAATTCCATATTTTTAATTAGATGAATTTATATTATATAATAATCTCAACATATTTATTAATCATTATGAATAGTAAACAAGGTATAAATTTATGATTATAGAAATGGTTAAATGTGGTCAATTAGTTGTAAAACTAAAGAGATTAGTGTTTAAACCACTTGAAAGTTTTAGAAAAAAATTATTTTAAGACTTATTCTATATACTATATCTTAATATATTACCACATTATCCAATTTTAATCCACATTTCTATTGGAGTGACATTATTGCACCTTTATATTCTTAATAATTACAAGTGTGCCACTCCCCTCACCTATAAAAGGAAACCCATCTCCTCTCTTCTCCACACCACTAGATCAATATATATAATCTTAAAACTACCCAAAATCTCTTATCAAATCAATTATAAACATATTTTTGGATCTTTTATTTTTAAAATACCATCCCAAGTGTATTTAAGAAGAGATTAATAAGTTGTTTCTCAATAAAGATATATATATTCTTACCTATATTTTTCAAGATTAATTAATCTTCAAAATAATATTAATATACTTTATCCATAATAAAAATATTAATTCCATATAAAAAATATAATAAGATTTAATTATGATTATCTAAGTCCTTTTTCCACCAATATTCCTTCAAATTCGTTGTGAAATTATTGATTGTACATACATGTGGTCTACCCCCTTCAGTTAGTGATGTAGTTAATTTTTCATCTCTATCATTATTGGATGGTTATTTAGATGCATTTAATGTTTATATATTATATTTATGAAGTAATTAATCATTTTAATTATAATATATTTTCAATCATCTTACCTTCCCAATCATTGGAAAATGATAACATCATTCATGAGTACATGTGGATTAAAAACTCAATGGAGAGATGTGATTCATTTTTCATTTTCTATTTAAATGAAATGTTATATGAATAGAGTTAATTTATATATATAATATTTAGGATATGATAATTTTTTTAATTTTGGAGGTATTATTTACCTTCCTTTTTTCTATCACTCAAAAATTTAAAACATCACTTATGAATTTGTATAGACTACCTTCTATATAATGTTACATAATCATCACCAATTTATTGTAATGGTTTTAATTGTTTATATTATTAATAAATAGGATAATTGTGTTATAATAATATTCTAGATATGATGAAAACATGACCATGCTGTATGGATCAGAACCATAAAAACGAAACATACATGGAAAATAGACCATATTTTACCTGAAAGTCCTTTCTAATAATGAAATAGTTAATAATTGTTAATTTAAAATTTTAATCAAACGAAAATTAGAAGATATATTTTAATATTTCATTATAGATTTATAATATATATATTATATTAGAGTATTTAACTTATATGATGCATAGAGAGACTTATGAAACGGTATTTAAGTTACAAATCTCTTATATTTCAATATTATTTATGTTAAATATACATTTCGTGAAATATTATGACCCTTACACGTTAAACTAAAAATATCTTATTCTCATATATTTATTTCTCTATTTATCATGTTCCCATTCCATTATCTTCTATTTTTTATAGAAATATATTTGAAAAATATTATTTATGAAATGTCAGATCTATTTCCCATGTGGTCAAAGAAATATAACTTCTATTTCCATAATTTATTTGAAACGTTCAAAATATTTTTTTTATTAGTAAAAAAGTATACATTAAATTCACTTTTGCAAAAAACTTCTTTCTATAAAAATATTAAAAAATAATATTCTTATCTTTTTTCAAATAAGCTACATTATTACCAAAGGTGTGAATAGATTATTCATTTTAATGTATACCATAAAAATAATTTTCTACCATAACCAATTATATTTTTATTTAATAATACTTCAAATGATTATATAGTTTTTTGAAAAGAGAAAAATTCACAAATAATCAGAAAAATTTTAGTTTTAAAATAACTTATTTAAAATTGAAAATGGTTTTTCTTTAAGAAATGTTTTAATAAAATTTTTATGGTGTTTTCATCTATGAAAACCTCAATTGATGTTCTGTATCCTTCCTTGGGAAGTTGATCCATTGATTCCATCCTAATTTTTCACAAGATTGTTATTGATTGTGATTATGTAATATGATAAAATCCAATTTATTTTCTATTGGTTATGTAAGGGAAGACATATGAATGGATTATTATTATTTGAAATTTAACTCCATTATTACCCTCCAATGAATTGGGTAATCCAATATAGATATGTCATGAGATGAGTATGATAAGTTTATATGTGATAATGAATGGATATGTTAACATTTTTATGTGTGAGTATTATAGATTCTAGAAACTCTTATAAGATTATGTGTGGTTGTTATTGAAAATAGTTATTTTTACCTATTAATGCATGATTATGATTTCTTATATATATTCACAATATATTATTTGTAGGCCTGATTTCAAATATCTAAGATCATAATATTATGATTTCTTATTCTTATGATTCCACATTCCTACTTATAAATCTTGATAGATGATTACTACTTTTGTAATGACCCAAAGTTTCATTAATATAAAATCCCTCTTGATCTTATTAAATGTCTCTTTATATAAAATGTTTTTACAAAATGTCAACTTCATGGGTTTTATGATATGAATTGTTACCATTATGTTTATAGTCGTTGAACAGTGATCACATGATTAGTATAAATATAGGGATTTAACACATCCAATTTTACTTAGACTAAGGAAGCGATGGCCTCATCGAGTAGAATTCCCCCATATGAAGCCCATTTATCGGAGCTCGAAAAAGAGGTTGCATCCTTGGGCTTTTCTCTTGACCAAGACCAAGATGTTATTCACCATGTCAATCTCGAACGAGACCGTCTACGGGAGAAGTGGAAGTTGTTAGAAATTACCACTCGAGCGATGTTATCTGAGCCACCCCAAGAGTATGTCACCATCACACACCTTACCCTTTGGACTTATGCGGTTGTTTTAAGGGGTTATGTTACTAATATATATTACTATGTTCATGTACATTATTTTTTTATATAATAATGAATATAATTTCTTGTCATTATTGAAACATTGTAAATAGTTTTCAAGTACATATGGTGTTTTTAATTATTTTTTAATTAAGAAATCTATTTTATTAAATTAATGGATTTTTTGAATTAAATAATATTTTGATAAAATATTATTATTATTACTATTAGATTAAATTTTTTATATATAAATGATCATGTAATTGTATGAATGCACTTATAATTTTTATTAAGGTTTGAAATCCATTTTTGTCAAAACCTGTGAATTTTTTATAAATGCCAGTTTTTATTTTAAATTTTAAAATTAACATATTAAAAAAATTATTTAGATAAAATAAATGTTATTTTTGGAATCAATACGTCGAAATTATCCAATGGTGAATTTTTCATAATTTTTTGAGACATTCAAATGTTTTAGTAAAAATTAAATACCGTTTAAATATATAATGTGTTTTATGACATCATAATGACCCAATACTAATGTAATAAAATTCTATAATCATTATTTTTGTCCAATATATGTTTTACCATTAAAATAATGTCATTTAGGCTTTGTTTGGATCACTTTGCAAAGCATTAATGGCCCCCTCAAGACCTATTAAACACCTAGCCTTTTTAAATTAATTTCCATGGGAGTGTGACTCACCTCCACATAAGCAACCATAATATTTTAAGAAGCTCGGAACATGGACTTATAAAAATATTATTTTCCTCTTCCCTTTTCCAAAAACAATGGGAAAAAACCATGTGATGGTTTGTGGTTTGGATTAATTTAATTGAAGGGGTCCCAAACCTAAATAATAAAGAATTCCCTCACTTTTCCTATATAAACCCACCCAAGTTCCACTTCCTCCTCACAAAAATCCTTTTGATTTAGTCCAACCTCTTCCCTAATCTCTATAGAATCCACCCAAGGTTCCCCAAACTCCCAATAATCCTCTAATAAGCCTCTCTCTAGCCTTTGGATGCACACTTCCAAGTAAGGGTTTTTTCTTCTTTTCTCATTTTTGTCCAATTTTCTTTAAGTTGTTTTTACCTTTTAATTTCAATTATGAATTTTTTGGAATGGTTTTTCACCTCCCTCATACATTCCTCTTTATGTTTCAATTATGGGAGATCCCTTTATCTCTCAATAAATTCCTCCCATGTACACCCGTTACTATGCCGAAATTCCGAAAGGAACTTCTCTCTCCTCTTTTACATTCAAGCAATAATTTTGTATAATGTATCTAAATTCCATTAAAATTGATTGGACATGTATATATATGACCTCCTTACTTTCCATTACATGTAAATATGATGAGGAACCCCTTTCTCTCTCATCAACCATTTTTATGAATTCTTCTGTCACGCTGTTACGCTACCGAAATAGCACTGATTTTCTAAGCCAATGTCATTGTGTAGTGAATACCATTCCCATTTCTCCATCAAGGGTATTCACCTTTATACATATTTAATTATTGATTATAATGTTTCATGTATGAATTCCACATTCCTTTATCGTGGAATAAATTATTATGTTTTATGAATCCATTTTTTATGATCTATGTGGAACACTTATGAATGAAATGAAATGTTTAAGAAGGGTGTGCCCTTATAGCGCTCCAATGCATTGGGTAAAGTATAGTATCATGATATGTCATTTACAATGAGTGTTGACTCATGATAATTCATGTGAAATGAGGTTTTACTCATACTTTATGATCAATGAGGATTTACTCATGCTCCATGTGCAATGGGTCTTGGCTCATGCTAATTCCATGTTAAGTGTTGTTTCCACATTTCCATGTTATGATTATCATGATTTATCATGCCTTTATGTTCATGTTTCTCTTGTTATCTCTTGATATGCCTAATGTTTAACATGTATTGAACTTCTCATGTTATTCCATGTGTATTCCATTACTGGGATTTATAGCTCACCCTTTTCTTATGCATGTCCTCAGGTTATCCCATTCAATTCTAAGTATGAAGGAATGCAGTTGTCATGTAAAGGAAGTTTTCAATAAAGATGTTTTATTTAATGTTTTCTATTTTTATGTAATGATCCTACCCCCAAAGACACTAAAACTCTTAATATTATTTTTTGTATCAAGTTATGTTTTATGTAATGAATCATATTTAAGTTGTAAGAAAAAGTAGGGTTGTCATAACTTTGACACATGTATTAATCTAGCCTTTGGATATGACATGATCAAAGAACATGTGTTCATTGATTTTATGGGTATGAATCTTTAACATTGATAGTATGTACTTTATTATGCTATAATACCATTATGATCATATTATACTCTATTATGTTTGATATATTCCATGATTACACTTATTGAGCATCCACCTCACCCATTATTATGTTTTACTTCCCTATGTTTTGATATAAGGTTCAATGTATTAACTGTTTAGAAGGATACTAATATGAAAATATTTGTGGGTGATGATGAAGATCATTTAATAAAAAAACACTATATATCAAATCTCTAATATAAATAAATGTTTGTGGCACTTTGAAATATATAATAGGGATATGTATTGAATAATCATCTAAAATGATGTAATATTTATATTTATTACGCTTGGGTCATCACATATAGGTTAAATTAAAATGAACCATTTAATAAAAATAAAAGTGTTCATTGATTCACTCCTCTCCCTCTTAATTACCATGTATGACAATACCACTATAAGTGGTGTCAAATAAAATTTATATTCTATCCTAAAGATAATGACATGATTATAGATGATGATCAAAATACTGAATTCAACTAAGGTGTACATATTTTTTGTTGTATGAATTTCAATCTACTTAAATGAATAATGATAGTTTACCTTTTATCATAGGTATTATATGTATTTTATTTAGTCAATTTGTGTTTTATTGTACTTATAAGAGAGGAACCATGACTTATGCTAAAAAAAATTGGATGTGGATGAGAAATCTATGAATTCCATCATATCATTTTTTTATAATAACGAATACAAATAATTCATAGTGAAGAAATAATTCAAGGAGTTATGGGAAATGCTTAAGAATACTTAGGGAGGAAATATAAACATCAAAGAATATAAACTCAAAATATAAAGAGATAAATTTGAAAACATTTGGATAGTTAGTGAAGAGACAGTGGATAACTATATTACCCAGGTAAATGATATAGTAACACAAATCAAAGGATAATTTAAAAATCATCATCCAAATGGGGTTTTACTCTATCATTAACCTAATATTACACATTTAGGTTTTTCTTCTCTAATATAATATTTTTGTTTATAACTATTACTTCCATCATGTTATATCTATTGGTCTATCATCCTTTTGTATCTCTAATGCTTTAGCCAAGGTCCTGTTATGGGATTCCCCCATCCTCAAAAAAAAAATTCTTAGTTGATTTCATATCTTCAAATCCACTTAAGTTTTATCCTTTCTCAATATTTAGTGTATCTCCCTTATTTGGTTTCATCTAAATACATATTTTAATCATATTTTAATCCCAAATTGGTTGATTTTATGTTTGGTCATTCCAGATGCGACCTCAGTGGTTCCATTATGTTTTAGTAATGGAATACTCATACCGAAAATGTTTTTTATCCTATTAATTTAATCTATTATGTCCTTTTTTTCTGGTATTTTGGTGAATTCAATTATATAGGTATGACTGTAGTGTTGATGTTGAGTTGCGTTTCATTATCTGTGTTGTTCTATTGTTATAATTTTGTTCAATGAATGTTTTCATGATCATTTAAATCTATTTATGCAAGATATTTTCGGGATCTTTGTGTACCATATCCACTTAAACCACATCCATAATATCTTGAACCATGATGTTAATTCCCACAGTGTATTTCCATGAATTCACTCTAGTGGAAGGACTTTTTCATTTGGGATGCTTGGTAGCTCTTCATTGTTGGAACATTCTCCCTCCACTTCTCTAAACCCCTTCCTGTCACTCTTAAATTTATCTTAGTTTGTTTAAGTAGAATTTTTCTTTGATTGGAATAGTTTTTCTAGTTGTATTCATGGTGTAGAACTCATCTTGACTGGTTTTTCCACTATTATACATTTCGAATGATTCATATGGTTTGGTGGTGGTGGTCTTCTAGTGTTTATTACTGAAAATTAATGTTATTTGTTATATTTGGTTTTTTGTTTTTTATATATATTTTATATCATTATTTTTTATCCCAATATGATTATGGTCCCTTTTTTGTAGATATTTAGCTTAAAATGATTTCTATGTTTTCAGGTTTTGGTTTTGGATTCTCCAAAGAGAGCATGGTTTAATGCTATTTTATTTTATTTTATTTTTGTATTTTTTCCTCGGTGATGATGATATAGAGAATAATTCAAAATATTTTTTACATCTTAAGATTTTATTTCACTATTTTTTAGGGTATTTCTGAATATTTGTTTATTATAGAATCTATGGTGGAGGTGTTGGTATTGGTGGTGTCGTCCTTGGATAGTAGTGGAAGCATACAAATATTTTTGAAAATTTAAATTTAAATATTTAAATTTCAAATATTTTTTAATTTTTTACTGGTCATTAGTTTTCATTCATTCCCACTTTATCTAATAAAATATATCTTTTTGAAATTATGATAATATAAGATATTTTTTAAAATCAAAATCCATGGCCTTGGTGATACTTTGAATGATTCAACTGTTATGAAGAAATTAATGAGGAATTTAATTAATACATTTAATCAAAATGAATTTTCCTTTGAGTTCATTGGAGGTATATGTCTTTATGAGTTTCATAAAAACTTCCTTGACTATGATATGTTGAAATCCCTTATGTACAATAATCTATAAAAGGAATAAATGACATTTAAGGCCTATAAATTTTGGAAAATGATAAGAAATAATGAAACTTTGGAAAACATTAAATATGGGGAGGGACATGAAGACTATATGAAATCAATATAGGTTATATATAGGATAATCAAAAATAGAAAATGATGGTATATATGAAAACAAAACCATGGTATTATAATTTCAAAAAAAATTAATGAAAATTTCCAATAAAAGAATAATGATGAATTTGAGTTGGAATAAAAAATTGAAGAGACCTCCTCCTGTGAGAATTTCTCTAGAATAAGGTTTATAAAAAATACAAAATTGTGACCCTAAAAATCAAATGATATACCTAATAAATAATAAGTCCAATCTAATAAATAAATACTGATTGTAATATTCATATTCTTACAATGATTCTCATGATGAATTTATCAATTTAAACCAAAAACCTTTATATATCAATTAAGAAAACATGTAGATACTTCAATAAGTATTAATAAATGATATAAGACCCATAATGAGCACATTTTTAGTACTCAAAATGATGTATTACTTGAGAAAAACACTATACTAGAGAATAAAATCATGTATCATGAAAAGGAAGTAATTATGGTAAATTAGAAGGATTGTGATATCATCAAATATATCCACACATCCAAGGTAACAATTATAAAACAAGAGAAAATTCCTGGGAAAATAGGGAAAGATAGTTTTAAAATTGAAAGAACTAAATAGGGTATAATCTTGATTCTACAATGTTTAATATGACTTGATGATGTGGAACTAATTTTATGATTGAGTTAAATATTTTTATGTTATATCATCTAACATTTTTTAAAATTCCATCCAAAATAAAATGGTACAAAATGATTTTAATTCATCAAGTGTTATATAATCTATTTTATTTCACAGTAAAAATTTTGAAGTCATAATTATAGATTTCTTTTCTGAAGTAATGTGTGATATTAATACTCCAATATAATGGAATTTTAGATTTTTTAAAATAATTTAAAAGTAACAAAAAATAATCCACACCCATAGTTTCAAGACTCAATGATTGTAAGATTTTTTATAAAGTAACATGAATCATTGTTATGAAGATTAATGATTAAATGCATTTCTCTTGGTACTATGTATGTTTTGAAAACAAATAAAAAAATTAATGGTTCAATAATTCCAAACAATATAACTTGTATGAAGAAATATGGATTACAAAAAGTAAAAAAAAGAGTGATTTTATGAGATGAATAAACCGACCCAGAATACTAAAATGTGAAACTATGAAGTGAGTAATGAAAACATCCCCAGTTAATAAAATAGATAATAATAAAGGAATGAGATGATGATCTATTTATAAATATATTAGTTTAGGAGGATTAAAAATAAAATAATAAAAAAGTACTTATGAAAAATTTATTAATATAATTCTTAATAGAATGATGATAGAAAAAAAATATATTCAGGTATTGAGACTTTTGAAATAGTATGTCAAAGATATAGGGAAGCTGGTCATAATGAGAAATAATGTTTTAATATTAAAATTAAAAACATTTAATGTTAAAAAAGATTAGGAAATTATGGTAGTGTGCATGTTCCATTTTTACAATGATAAAAAGTGAATGGAAAATAAGGAAACATTTGGAAATAATGAAAAATATTGGTTAATATGAAACATTCAAACAAGATTATATCATTGAAGATAAAGTATACCTACATATTTATTACAATTGTCATTTTTATATACTTACATGAAAGTAATTTTTGAATATAAACATCAAGGGTTATTTGGATGAGGCTTTCAATGATTGAAAGAAAAATTAAGAGTCCATCATAGTGATAATTTAAAAGAAAATTAACAAATGATTTGATGATGAAGTGAGTGCATACATGGAGGTTGAGTAAGCATGATGAAGTGTTGTAAAAAATTTAATTAAAAGATACATATGGAATTATATGCTGGTCTAAAAAAATTAATGTATTAGGTATGTCAATATTTACGACCCAAAACAAGTATCAAAAGGATTTCCTTATTATAATTATTTAATATACTGTAATCACATAAAATCGCATTAAAATACAATAAAATATTTATAAATGATGAATAAATGAAGTAAGAGGTATTTCGTGAATTTAAGGAACCTATACCAATGAAATACTAACATGACATTCAGAAATAGTAATATGAACCTTATGAATAGTAAAGTAAAAAATATAATAGTAACATTACCTATGAAGGTATAAATAAAATATAAATATCTTATAAATTCAAATATGATATAACTATATCATATTATAACTAAATAATAGTTTTTGAAATTATTAATTAACAATTGATATTTTTATAGAACATATGTCTTTTTAAAAATAATTAATATATTTTTTTAAAATAGAATTAATTTCAATATATTTTATTCATATATTACTTTTTTTATAATATGGTTACAATATAATTTATTTATGCATTAATTATATTTTCAATTATTTAAAAAATTAGTTATAATTTTAAAATTGGTATATTCCATGTCAATAAGGACTGTAATTAGAAATTAATTTTCACATATATAGAAACTTATTATGGTATAATGGAGTTCATTTTTTTATTCAACATGTAGAAAAACTTTTAGGATGAATATTTGACAATTTTATAAAATACATGAATTTTTTTTGAAAAGTAAAATACATTAATTTAATAAAAATGAAAAACACATGAACTTTTTAGTCATTGTTAATGTAAGAATGAGGTATGAACAATTATTTAGATGTATAATTCACTATTTTTAGTATTTAGTCACAATAATCAACACTATTGATTTTCTTTAACCAAAAAAATAATCTAATGATTAAAAGAATGAGAAAACACTCCTCTCTTCCAATATAAATACCACTCCTCAACACCTCTTCTCCTAACACCAATAAATATTTTATACTTTCCCAAATGATGATAAAATAACATTCCCACACCCTAACCAACATCCAGAATCCCATGTTCTCATAAAAAGACCAAAACGTTTTCTACAAGGCGGTTCTCAAGAAGAAAGTTTCAAGTGGTAAAATCCTCTTTCTCTACTTTAAATTTCTTTTTAAGTAATTTTCTTTACCTATTTTCACCTCATCTACCCTTGTCCAAATTTTATAATAACTCAACTACCATATAAATACTATAATATTATTATAGTAGTGGAATAATCTATCATTATTCCACTTCTCCTTCCAATTTTATTTAAAAAATGGAAAAGTTGTTTGTGATGTGTTGTTTTATCACCTTTATGGATGATAAAGTTTTTATTTTCCTCCACATCCTTCAATGATTATCATAAAACCCTTTTCATGGTTGAAAAATATTTTTAAATTAATATAAATCCTTTTTATATTATAGAACTAAAATATAATCCTAATATTAAATGATAATACAAAACGAGTCTGTTGTAATCAAAACCCAATATAAATTAACATAAACAATTATCATTAATTTTTAATATAATGATTCTTCCTAATACTATATAAACAAATTATTTGTATATTCCTTTTTACCTATAGAGTATCCTTAATTACATGTAAGTTAAATTTTAGATTATTACCACCACTTTACATGATCTTCCGTACTTGTATACAAGTAAATCGATAATGAAAAACAAAGAAACCAACACTCCCAAAGGAAAGAACTGAATCTTATAACCCATGAAAATGTTCAAATATTAACATAATAAAATTATAATAAATAAAATAAATTTAAATAATGATCATAATTATTTAATTAATGGATTTAATTTGATTATACTGAACATAAAGATCAGGTGCACAACTGTTTTGGACATAAGGTAAGGCATTCTACCTGAACCCTCATTTTTAATTCAGGTTAGTCTTTCTCCCTCTTTACTCCATTGTAATGATTGTTATTTTTATTTTATATAATTTATATTTATATTTTCATAAACATGTACCTATATCATTCCACCCTTATTTTATGGTGAAGTAAATGTAAGAAAAAAGATCCCTTAACAATTCTCCCCAAATAAGAATCTCAGTTCAAGGGAACTTCATGATTTCTTACCCATTTTAAAGTTCATTGCATAATATATTTTAAAAACCCATTATTCTTAAAAAATCACTCATTTTATAATGAAAATATATCATTTTTATTTTTTAATTTTATAAAATAAAATATTCATTTTTCACATTAAAATGTCTTTAATATTTTCCTTAAACCACACTAAAATGTTTAATTTCTAATGTTTCTTAAACAATATTTTTAAATGTTTCTAATTCAATTAGACATCACTTATCATAGACTATTCATATTTTACCTCATTAATTCCCACATATGTTTTTCATCTATTCATTCATGGACACATTTATGATATGAAATTTTTTTATTCATTGAGACATGATAACGATACCCATTTTATTCCATGGGTAACCCTTATATTTATTATTCATGTAGAAAAAATATTCATGAAAAATTTATGACTAGTGTTCCTAGATAGTTACATGATGCATTAGTAAATGAATAGTCTCATGAAACATCATGTAGGTATAACATGTCTACTTGATTCATTTATGGTACTTTGGCCACCGTTTGATATAGTATTGGTAGTTAGCCATGACTCAGTTTTATGTCATGTTATATATTATTTCCAAATTAATATGATATCATGGATATATATTCCCATGTTATACATGTTATTATTTATTATGTTTATTCATGTTCTATGCTTGTATTTAAATTTGTTTGGCCTTCTACCCTATTTCCTAGGTTATATTCCTATTCTTATTCTCTTACTAGGATTTTTAGCTCATCTATTTTGTTCATGTTTTCCCTATGATATCCTATACAGATATACGGGATGAAATGCATTTTGGATATCAGTATGAATATTAAATAAAATATTGTTTTCTTTAGTTTCATGATGTTTAATTATGTATCTAATCTTCAAATGATTCTGGACATTACGATCATTGGTTATATTTGATTGTTAATTATGATCAATATTATATAATAGTATGTACAAAAGGATATGTCTATTATAGTGGTTATTAAAGTAAGGTCTAGTTATTTTTGGGATTAGTTTATCAAAACTATAGAGAATTCCTTTGGGAATGGGATAATTATTAGGAAACATTTATAAACTTTGTTTCTTATAGATTAGTGGTTTATCAAGAAAACACATCCATATTTGGATACTAAAAGAGGATTTTTTTCATGGAATAGATTTACCTAGGATTAGCAACTCTTAAATGGTGTTCTAGGCATGGATCAATGTAACCTGGTACACAACAACATGCCTTACCGTGCACCTAGTTTGACCCTCTGAGGGGATATGTGTTGGTGAATTAATAAGCTCATTTCAAACACTTATTAAGGGAACCTAAAAATAAATAACAACATATGTCATTAAATACATCATAGATAACCTGTATTGAAACCTTGGAAATCACAAATTATGATATACATTTCATTTAAAATTTTATCATTCTGTGTTCAATGTTATCCTTATTCTGTGATTATTATCTATGTATTCATGACCCCTAATTTTATTTTCATTTAAATAGTTAATTAAGCTAAATATATGAACACAAGAAACAATCAATTATATAGGTAATCTATTAATTTACCTAATGATATGTCAAATATAATAAGAATGGATTCTCAAAACATTATGATAGTTATTTCTCAACTGGATGAAGTTATGAATAATAATTTGAATCAACCAGAACGATCTCATTCTCATAATAAAGAGAATGTTGTTTTTGAATCCTTTTTTGTGGAAAAGGATTCCCATGTCTAGCGAATCTTCTGATCCCCTCCTTACAGAAAAATAGATTAAATCTATTAAGAAGATATTATTTGTCCACTACTGAATAGGAGAATAATAACTTCTGTTGGTAGTATATCATTTTGATGGGGAGGTAGAGCAGTGGTGGACATTGATCAATAACACAATGTCCAAGGATTATGTTGATTCCATGGTTTGGTGATATTTCACAGATATAATTTTCAATAAATAATTTCTTTAAACCCTCCATCTTAATATGGAAATGGAGTTCGTTGAAGTGATGAAAAATAAATATGATTCATTCGAGACGTCTGAATAAAACTACAAATGGTCAAAAATATACAAATCTGATATTTTCATAAACACTAAAATCAAGGTGGATCACTTATTTAGAATATTAATGACAAGACTATAAAAATATAAGGATATTCAAGACATTTAATGCTATTATGAGATTGTCTATAATGACCTTATGGTTGAAATTAATATCACATACTCTCAGTGGTCTCATGGGACCGGTTATAAAAAGATGAAGATATAGTGTAATATGGATGGATTCACATTAAATACTATGATAGAAAGAATACCCAACATACCACATGTCAAAAGTGTGGGAAAAATATCCTGAAAACTTCATAAATGGAAACAAGAGATAATTTAAATGTGAAAGATAAGATAATGTAGATAATAACTATGAAATGAATATAAAGAATACCTCTAATGGGGAAGAATAAATGAAGGATCATGTCAATATCCATCCTTTAATACAATCTTTCAACTATAAGGAACATGGGAATTATGTGAACCATTTTCCTAAGCCAAGTGTTCTTGGAGATAATCAATAACAACAACCTCCATGGCAATAATGAATAGAATATTGAATCTCTACTACTGAGGTGGAGCTTTACAATGATGTGGTGATAGGTATGTAGGTCATTCTTTCTATAATTTAGAATTTACTATATAATTCTAGTTTTACGCATTCTTTCATATCCTTAATGTTCAGTAGAAATATTCACTCACGACCTCAAAATTTGAAGTTTAAGTTATATATGAGTACAATAAATGTGTAAATTTTGGAATGCAAAGTTTATAACTCCTCTCTAGTTGATGTTGTTAGACTAAACCTCATATAAAATATTTTTATAATCTCTTTTTTACAGTTTGAAGCTATACTGGACATGTATTGGCTATCATAATATAAAAAAACATCTAATATAAAAAAATGGATATTTCCCTTCCCATCCCGAATCATCAACCAATTATGTGCAATTGTAAGAAATAATATGAATCACCATCAGAATCATCATCTCAATTGTGGATATTTTTTCCTTATGAGAAAGAATATCAATCTCAAATCATTAAGACACATGAGAAAATCATGCTCAAAGACATTCTCATTGTGAGGGAATACAATAATGTGTTCCCTGGGGATTTCTAAGGTCTTCATCCTGATAAAGTGGTTGATATCTTAGTTGTACTTATTCTTAGATATTTTATTATATAAATACACATTATTGAATAATTTCCATGGAGGAGGAAGAATAGTATAAATAATTACAGGAGAATCCAGGCAAGGGTTTTATACCCTCGAGTGCTTTACTATGGGGTTCACCAGTCCTATTCGTCCAGAAGAAGGATTAATCAATGTTCCTAAATAATTATTATTGTGATCTCAGAAAATAAATCATAATAATGAACATGTATACCCTTCCATATATAGATGACATGTATGACCATCTACATAGGGCATATTATTTCATTAAGGTGGACCTTTGTTCGGGATATCACAATTAATAGTCAGAAAGGAAGATATTCCCAAGAATGAATTTCAACTGATGTGTGGACACTATGAGTTCATTGTGATTCCATTTGGAATCACTAATTCCATATAATTTATGGACATAATTAATAGAGTCTTTAGAAATTTCCAAGACCAATTTGTGGTAGTCTTTCTTGATGATACTCTGATATACTCCAACATCAAGGAGGATCTTGAGGAATATTAGAATACCCTACCAAATACGTTTTAATGTGATAAAATATATTAAATGATTAGAAATTATTTGTTCTTGATATAGGAAGAATCATTCTTGGGGCATGTAATCACCGGAAAAGGGATATCTGTAGACCCTTCCAAGACAAATTCAATCAAATTGTGGCCCAAACAAAAATCGGTAATAGAGATACGAGCATACTTTTTCTAGTATGGTAATATTGATAATTTATGGGGAGATTAAAAAAACATTCCAAACCCAATTACTAAGATGACATGGAAGGGAGATAATTTTTTCTTGATTAGTGAATATAAATACTTCATTAAAATGTTTAAAATGAGGCTTATCACAAGATTAGTGCTCACACTAGAAACAAGTTAGGAAGACTTTATGATGTAGTTTGATTATTCAATGAATGTATTAGGTTATTTACTAATGATAAGTTATAAGGTGATAGGCTAAACATTATGGAAGTAGAAAATTCATGAGCATTACTATCCCACACATGATCTGTAGTTGGAAATTGTGATCCTTGAGTTGAAAATAATGTGGCATCATCTATATGGGTATACATGTGAAATACATATTGATCATAAGATTGACAAATTATATATTCACATATAATGAGATTAATATGTTCTAGTGAAGATGGTTAGATATCATCAAGGACTATGACTGATCAATCCAATTCCATCATATTAAGTAAAATAATGTGGAAGATGATATTAGTAAAAATAATCTTTCATATTTATTAATAATGAGAACTCAGAAAGATCTTATATTATTAGATTTTAAAAGGACGATCCGGGGAATCATTAACGAAGTAACATCATCATTAATTTTTGAAATTATTATTCAAACATTCCTTATGTAAAATAAATACATTATTCTCAATGAAATGATGTAGAAATTCAGAAGCAGGTGGTAACTAAGAGAAAAGGGAAATACTCAGAGTTTAAAATTGATAAGGAATGAGTCATGAGGTTTTATTCATGAATATGGGTATCATCCAACACATGTATAAATAAATATATTCATAATTTTGGACGTAGATCAATATTATCAATTCACACTGGAATAAAAAAGACTTATGGTGACCTGTGAGATCACTTTTGGTTCGAAAATATGAAAAACTAGATCACTAAATATACATCAATGTGCCTGGTATGATAGAAAGTGAATGTTAAAATGGAAATTTCTAAAGGGGTTATGTAACCACTACCCATAAAAAATGTAAGTGTGATAACATTATCATTATCTTTTTCAGTGGACATCTTAATACATCTTAAGGAATCATTGTTATATGGGTTGTTGTATTTCATCTTACAAATATAGATCTCATTAAAGAAATATGAGGGTATTAATCACTAGATCAACATACACGAATATATATTAGATAATTTTAAATAATACATGGAGTACCACTATCAATTGTATCTGATAGATATCCATGATTCACCTCAATGATCTGGAAAATTATCCAACATGCTCTAAAACATAGCTGACCTTTAATAAGACCAATCACCTTCAAATTGATATAAAATATGAGTGGTATATTTTGAAATTGGAAGATATTTTGAGGTAATGTTCTATTAACTTCATGTGTGTATTGGATTAAAATCTACCACTGGTAGAATTCTCCAACAAACATAGTTTCACAAGAGCATACAAATGGATCTATATGAATCCCTTTATGGGAAAATGTGGAACGCCGACATGAAGGAATGAAGTTGGTGAATGTAAGATGTTAGGACCTAAAATGGTTGAAGAATTGTTTGAATAAATGGCGGAGAAGGTGAAAACCATCCATTTTCATATCTAGGTATCCCAAATCCAACAAAATAGCTATATAGACAATCATTTTCGAGACCTTGATTTTAAGGTAGGAGACATGGTATTCCTCCTACTATCTCTATATAAGACTATCATGGATTTTGGTATGAAAGGAAAGCTATGTCCTAAGTAAATTATCCCTTTAAAGATCATTGTTTGTGTTGGATATGTGGCCTATCAACTAACACATACACCAACCATGTCTCAAGTACATGATGTATTACATGTATCCCTCTTGAGAAATAAAATATCAGATCCATTAAATGATATAAATTTAATGGTCATACAGTTGGAAAATGAACTCTCATACAAGTAGAATCCGATTAAGATAATTGATCATAGAGATAATATTCTATATAATAAGACTACTCACCTAGTCAATGTACTACGGAAGAACCATAATTACTAAGTGGAATCAAGGGAGCCTTAGGATGTGATAAAGAAGTTGTACCCACAACTATTTTCAACTACCAATGTGAGAAAAAGTTTAGAAAGTGATATTTTATATGGGCGAAAGAATGTAACGACCAAAAACATTTATCAATGAAATTCCATTATTAAAATTATTTCATATTATATAATCACATAAAATCACATTAAGAACACAATTCAAATATTATAAATGAATAATGAATGATATAATAATTATTTCTAGAAGTTAAGGAACCTAAACTGATGAAATCGTAACGTGACCATTGGAATAGTAAAGTGACATTTATGAATAGTAAAATAGAACACAGAAAAGCAACATCACCTATAAAGGAATAAATAAAATTTATCAACCTCATAAATGAAACTATGGTATAATTATATTATATTATAAGTAAATAAATTTTTTAGAAATTATAAATTATATGTTTATATATTTATAAAACATAAGTGTATATATTCAATTTTATAATAAATATAATTTTTTAGAATAAAATTTTTTTCCAAAAAAATGTTTTTATAAATTAATATTATTTTATCTTATGATTATATGATATTGTTTATTCGGCATTAATTAATTTTGAAAGTATTATATAATAAATAATAATTCTTTAACTCGTTGTTTCTATATAAATAATGATTTTAATTAAATATTAAATTTCCAATATATAGAATATTATTTTGATAAAATGGAGTTAAAATGTTATTTATAAATGTCCAAAAAATTTATGGTGAATGTTTTAGATTTTTCTAAAATACATTAATTTTGTGAACAGTAAAATACGATGATTTATGATAAATACTAAATACATGATTTTTAGTAAATGTTGATGTAAGATGATGTAATAACCATTATTCCAAACACACATGCCCTAGTTACTATATTTAGTCACATCAATCCACACTATTTCTTGAATTGAGCTAAAATAATAATCTAATGATTAGAATAATAAAAAACCCTCCTCTCCTCTACTACAAATACCACCCCTCACCACCTCTTCTCCTTACACATCTCATGATTGTTTCCTTGTCCAAATTCTACTCAAATATCTTTTTAAGACCCCACAAAACATCCATGATCCCTTGGTCACACCAAAACACAAAAACAATTCCCTCTAGAGGTTCTCAAGAATAAATATTCAAGAGGTGAAATCATCTTCCATTTCTTTTAATTTGTTTTCATGTTATTTTAATTGCTTATTTTATCCTAACCTCCCCTTATAAAAATTTTATGATAACCATAGAACCATTAAAATAAAATAATTTTATTTAAAAAATGGAATATTTCATTGTCATTCCTCTTCCCCTCTCCCTTGTATTCTATAAATGGAAATATTATCCCCGAGGTGTCGTTTTATCGCCTTTAATATAGACAAGTTTTAATTTCCCTTCACGGCCATCAACATTATCCATAAAATGATTTCCATGATTGAAACAAAATTTAAAATTTATTTTATAACAATTATTTTTCCTTAATAAAAAATATATGTAATATTAAATGATAAAACAAAATTATTATGTTATAATAGAAAACCAAAAAATATTACATTAATGACTGTCATTAATTTTTTATCTATTGATTAAACTGTATACAACATAAAAAAATTATTTATAGGTTAATTTAATCCTCTATTATATCATTAATAACATATAATTTTAATTTTGTATAATAACCCCCACATTACATGATCTTTTGTACCTGTATAGAAGTATACCGATCTTGAAATCCATGGTAACCAATGCCCCCAAACGATGAAATTAAATATCATAACCCATAAAATGCCATAAATTAACAAAATAATGGTATAATGAATAAAATAAAGAAATAAAAGATTATGAATTAATTTTTTAATGGATTTAATTTGACTATCCATTTCATTAAGATCATGTGCAGAACCGTTTTGAATATATGTTAAGGGATTCTACCTGAACCCCCATTTTTTCAGGTTACTCTTTCTCTTCCATTAATCCAATGTAATTATTAATTATTTTTGTGTGTTTCAAATAAATTATATTTTTTATGTTCAAAACTCATGTACCTCAATATAATAATCCTTATTTGATTGGGATATACATGTTTCAAAAGGGCTCCTTTCTCAATTCTACCTAATAATCAAGCTTGATTGAATGGAACATTACAATTTATTACCCATTTTAAAGTACAATACATAATCTATATTAAGACACAATTTTTTTCTAAAATCACTCATTTTTTAATGAAAAAATAACTTGGTTCATTTCTATTTTTATAAAAAACAATATGCATTTTCCTCTATAAATGATCTTTAATATTTTCTTTAAACCGCACTAAAATTTTAAATTTCTATTGATTATTAAAGACTTTGTTAACATGTTTCTTCTTCAATTGGACATCAATATTATGGTACCATGCCTATTTTCCCTTGTTAATCCCCATGTATGTCATACAATTATTCTTTCATTGATACATTTATGATATTTCAATTTCTTATTCTTTGTGATACGATTATGATTCCTATTTCATTCAATGGGTATCTCTTATGTTTATTCATAATGTGTTAAATATATTCAACAACATGTTTTAATTTTTGTGCACATATTGTGATACAATGTATTGGTTAATTTTTAGTATCATGGGATGTCATGTTGGAATAGGGAGTGGACCTGATTCCTTAAATGGACTTAGTCCACCATCTGATATAGCCTTGGATATTAGCCTAGACTCATATTTATGTCATCCTATATGTAGTTTCTTCCATCCAATGATGTCATAGTTGTTTGTTTCATTGTTATAATTGTTATTATTCCTTAGGTCCATTCATGTTTCATGCCATCATGGTCTCATGTTATGCCTTGTAACCCATATTCATTGTTTTATTCCAATTCTAATCCCCTGAATAGGTTTTTTACCTCATCCCTTTTATTCATGTTTTCCCTAGGATATCCTATCACGATATAAGGGATAAAATGGGTCATGATCTCATTATAATTATTAAATAAATTTTGTTTTAATTTTTATTTCATGTTGTTTAATTATGTACCTAATCTTCCAAAGACAATATAATTAATCATCCATGGTTTTATTCGATGTTTAATTATGCTTAATTGTTTTTAACAGTATGTGTAATAGTTCAAGACTTTTATACCGATCACAGTTTTTAAATTTGTTTTGAAAATATCAAAAAAACTTGTATGAAAAAGTGCTACGTGATGTGTAAGCTAAGAGAAAAGGGGTTTTTTATACCTTGAACATTAAATATTATGATGAATTTACTGAGTTAGGTTTAGGTTATAAAATTAAAAAATAACAATATTAAACCTTAAGTAGAAAATTTTAATAGTTTTATCGAATACATTCTGGTTATGAAAAACTTTGATCACCTTGTTTAATTTCACATTATTCCCTATATAGTGTTACCCCACATAGACTTACTGTTGGGTAACTTACGAGTCATTAATAATAAACCTTGTGAATTCATCCTTACTTAAATAAATGAATCATGTTATCTGTTACACCTAATGATATTACTAATATTATTTGAAATTAATATTTTGTTAATTTTTTTGTATCGCATAAAATATTGATCATAAAATGGACTTTGATATATTATTAAGAAATAATTATATAAATATGACTATTATAATATAGTCATTAGATTGGAAGGTCTAAACATGAGTACCCACATTATGAAATATATATAGAATCATTTTAATTAGTATAATTTTAATTATTATTTCTTAATAATTAACAACTTGGTTTTAAAATAAATTCATATAAGAATAAAATAGATATTTTTTAGAAAACTAATTTATGTGCGTAGTTAATTTTTATCAATGTAAATTATGTTAATCACTATAGTAGTAATAATTTTAATAATATTATAGATCATATTTTTAATTAAATAAATTAACATTCATTTAATGGTGGTTATGATATAATTAATGAGAAAAAATTCATTTTATACATTAAAAATACATTATCTTGAAAACTAGTTTTATTGTCTTTTGTGCATGGATATAATGATTTACTTCTACCAAATTTAGAAATTTTATTCAATAAATTTGAAATTATTTTTCATTAAAAATTTAAAAATATTCTTAGGATAATATTTTGATATTTTTTGAAAAGGATGATTTTTTGGGGAATAATGAATTTTTTTCCTTTTTCTAAAATCATCAAATCAAGTTGTTTAAAAGTACCATTATGCCTTGGACTTATATTTAAATCAATATAAAATAACTTATATTAAACACAATCTAATTAATCCCACAATGATCTTCATTATATAATTTTTTTTCTGAAAATACTTTTTATTATTTACAAACACATTTATCTAAAAAATATTTTTTAATGGCTTTTGCTGACTCATGTTAAAATTTATTTATACTACATCATGAAATTTAATATTATAACATTTATTCACAATTTAAAATCATAATATTAAAATTATTAATTATGGATCATTTTATTCTTACTCATAATGAATTTTCACCAAGATAGATTTTTATTACCTCAATATAGGGTACAATTGGATAAATGGAATTAAAATTGTTGGATAACATCATAAAAATAGACAAAAAAGATTAATTTATTCCATTAAGAGAGGTTATTTAGACTATAACCGAACTATATTCTAAAATATTTTATTTTATAACTTTCTTTTCATTAAAACATATATATTATTTTATTTTAGGTGTAATTATATAATAGAACTCTCTCTCTCAATTATTTTATTTCTAAATATGGATATATAGAAAAATGACATATGAATTAGTATAGATGATATAATTGATTAATAATTAATAATATTTATCATATTAAGTTAGTTTTAATTTTTAGATATTGTATTATTAAGATTAATGTTTACACAATAGTGATACTACACTTGTGCATATAGTAAAAAAATAAATAATATTATTTTTAAAAAATTAAATGTAATATGATTTGAATTGATTATGGTTTTCAATTAATTTAACTAATAATTCTAAAAAAATAATTGATGTTTAATTTTTTTATATTTTAATTCATTGGTTTATTTTCCAAAATTTCCTGAAGGCCTTTTTTTATTGATTTTTGATAACCCTCTTTCAAGGGATGAGGGGGAAACCTTATGGGGAATGTATGATTCGAAAATACATAACTCGTAGGCCATAAGAAATATATAAACAATACATCAAACTCATCCTCTAATGTTAATCATCATGATATCAACTCTAAACCTTCACATGGATTTTCGTCTAGGCTTCTAGTGCATGCACATAATGATTTAATTTATGATGTATATGTCCTCGATACTGTTTAGTTGTCATAATCCATTCCTTAAAATACATTAATCTCAATTTAAAGAAGGATATCAAAAGAAAATGTAAATGTCACAACTTATTTCTTTTATGTTTGCGACTTATTTTATATCCTTAAAATAAATCCTAAATATTATGATATAATGACATATGTATCTCCATGATATGGAAAAAATTTGTTAAAATAAATTTTCCATCACCTTTTTGATAAATTGTTACATGGAATCATTGTTCATTCGTGCATTTGGACTACCACATCCATGATATGCTGTGTTTCGTGTTTCACCATCTCCTCATTTGGATGGATAAAATTATAGATCAAATGAATATATATTACACTTATAAAATAATAATAATTATTTAAATAAAATATATTACTTACCTTCATACCATTGTATCTATTGTAAAATTAAACCATCACTTGAGCATATGTGTGGATTGCCATCTCCAAGAAACGATGTGATTCGTATTTCCTTATCATCTCACAAGGATGGTAAAAAAGGTAGAGTTTATAAATAAATATGACTTGAATAACCTTGTAATGATATATAAAATGTAAACTATTTTAAAATTTATTTCTTTTCCAACAATTTGGAAAGTGATTGTGTCATTCATGAGTATGTATATACGACTGTCTCAATGAAATAATGTGCTTCAATTTTCTAGACTAGCTTATTTGGTTTATTTTAAAATTGTATTTAATGTATAAGAATGATTAATTAAACATATTTATGATTTATAGATGATATAACCATAAAACATTTGACTATAGTCATCTTATGAAATTTATTATGGATATTATGAACCAAACATCATCAAAACATTTGACGTGAGTTTAAATGATTTGGTAACTAACAAAGATCATATTAAAAGATATAAAAGGAATAATAGTAAATTAGTGAACATGAAAAATGTTTATAATGTGGTTTAAAATAAATAAACTATTATTTTAAAATATATTAAAATAAAAACATGGAGATTCTGGAGAAGAGGTTAGGGATTTATCCTATGAATTTATATTCTTTGAGACTCATGCAATTATCCCCACATGTTTTATTTTTAATGGTCTATATACTTGAATATAGATGTATTTTTTTATTAATTTACTAATATTAATGTGGTTTATAAATCCTTTTCATGTTCTATCCTTCATTATTATTTTACATAAAATGTTTCCAAATCTATAAGCAATTATTATATAAAAGATTGTTGTAAATGTTTTAATAATGTTTTCCTTCATATCCATTTTCTTTTAAATGATTCAATAATTGTTTATATAAATTGAAAATGATTTTAAAGGTTATTTTAATAAAATTTAACTTTATTTTAAATTTTTTTAATTCAATCTCATCATTTTTTTCTAGAAGAGTCATTTTATACATTATTTACAAAAGTGAAAAAAATATTTTTTAACATATACAACATAAAAGTATTTTACCAGGTTCATATACTTCCTTAATTTTTAGGATTAATCTATATGTTTATATAATATTTAAAATAATAACCATTTCCCATTATTATTATAATATGATATTTTATTAAACAAATCTTATAAAAAAAGAATGTTTATTTTTATTTTTAATGTGAAAATGTAAAGTGGAATTTCATATGATTTTAAATGATTTTAAGGGTTTTATAATGAAAAATAGATATTTTGAAAAACAATTATTCATGATATGGTAATATGGAATTAGTTATAGAAATAGTTGGTTTCTATATAACTGTTGACGCTCCTTTCGTCACAGAATCTAAAGATCGGAAAAGGGGGAATATCTGAGCTCAATGTGATTCATCCTTTGAAGAAACATCAAAAATCGACAAAGGGATGAACAAGGAGAACATTGCCCATAGGCCGCGCAAGTTCTCTCATGGTCGCGCAAGTACACTTGCGCGCCGCCTAGTGGTCGTGCAAGTACTTGCGCGACGCCTTATGGTCGTGCAAGTGACTTGCACGACCTAAGTGATAACCGCCCGGTAACCGCCCAGGGTCTTCTTTTTCCTATAAATAGACCCTGTGGGCCCCCCATTCGGGAGGATCTCTTTCCAGAAACTCGGATCAAAGCTCCCGACGCCCAAGTCTCTTCTCAAAGCTTCCAGAACACTTCTAAGGGAATTTCTTACCTAGAATGGAAGATCTAAAGAGAAGAAGGAAGGCCCAAGTGTTGAAACTTATCAAACACTTGCGCGCCAACTTAATTCCTTCAATATAACTTGCGCGTCCCTTCTCTGGAAGAACCTCAAGAGGATGGGAAAGGGTTTAATAAAGAGTCGCTCAAGTAATTCAACTCTGGTTGAAAATCGCGCAAGTATCCCTCATGTCGCGCAAGTATACTTGCGCGACCAACACTTGCGCGCCGACGCAAGACTTGCGCGACCTTCAAGACTTGCGCGCCCCTAGCTTTTTGGGTGCCCATCCTGCCCATTTTTACCCCTCTTAAGCCATTTCACCCTTCCTATTCAAGATTCAGTCTTCAAGATACTCTTCAAAAGCCATTTATGGCATGATTTCTTGATTTGACATCCTTATCTGAAAGGAATTCTGTGAAATACCTCTCAAACACCCAGTGATTTAAACATCTTTATGTCACCAAAGATTGAGAGTTCATTCATTTCAACCTCATCCTTTAAGATGAGAGAATCCTAACCTGGGTCTCCTTTTCAGGAATAAGACTCAGTCATAACCTTGGGCTTCCTTTTCAGGAGTAAGCCCCAAGTCCCCTAACCTGGGTCTCCTTTTCAGGAATAAGACTCAGTCATAACCTTGGGGCTTCCTTTTTAGGAGTAAGCCCCAAGTCCCCTAACCTAGGCTTCCTTCTCAAGAATAAGTCCTAGTCATAAATCTTGGGCATCTTTCTTAAGAATAAGCCCCAATCAAGTTCCCAAACTTGGGCATCCTCCTCAGGAGTAAGCCCCAAACCTTAATCCCTAACCTGGGTCTCCTTTTTCATGAATAAAGACTCAGTCATAACCTTGGGCTTCCTTTTCAGGAGTAAGCCCCAAGTCCCCTAAACCTAGGCTTCCTTCTCAGGAATAAGTCCTAGTCATGAACCTTGGGCATCTTCTTTAAGAATAAGCCCCAATCAAAGTCCTTTAATCTTGGGCATCCTCCTCAGGAGTAAGCCCCAAACCTTAATCCCTAACCTGGGTCTCCTTTTCAGGAATAAAGACTCAGTCATAACCTTGGGCTTCTTTCTTAAGAGTAAGCCCCAAGTCTCTTAAAATTTCTCTTAACCAGTCATAAATTTCCTTTGATTTGGGTTTCCTTTTCAGGAATAAAACCCAATCATAAGTCCCCTCCTAACTTGGGTATCCTCCTTAGGAGTAAGCCCCAAGATTAGAGTATTCAAATCTCCATGAAGCACATATAACTTTGTGGACCCTGTTCATGGATTTTCTTCCTAAAAGTAAATCCTAAACCTTCGCCTATCTGGGCAGTCATCTATACATAAGCCCCAAAACAAATTCTTATGATTGCATCTTTTATGGCACAATTGTCTAAATTTTACCAATACCTCTTGTTTCTCACACCGAGCATGACTCACGTGAGATTAGAGTGTAAAAGTAATTATGACATTCATCTTTGAGCCATCAATCATAAAACATCATATCCCATTCCTCGAACTACGTGGGTTCTGATTCCTTTTTCAAAACAAAGGATACGTAGGTAGCCCATTCATGGGTTCGATCCCAACATTGAAATAATCTCTGTCCTTCTGAATGACGATAAACTTCAAGTGCCCCACTGAGTGGCTTTAAAACCAGCCTGGTCATCAAAATGACCAAGAGACTTTTATATAAATGTTTTGAAGGATACCATTGACCAAGAATCTCTAAACAAATATAGATGATTCTATATTGATGAAGGACCTCGAATACATATAAAAGATTCTCTAAATTTCTTGCATATTTAATCATTGATTGTTAAAACTAAAGGAAAGCTCATTTTATACTTGGTAATGTAATAAGGATTCACGAACTTAACTTAAATCTATAAAGAGAGTCCCGGAGTAGACAATAATTCCCCTCAAAAAGGTGTGATGAGTCCGACCTCCCATCCTCTCGACCAATGCAAATTCCTAAGCCTCATTAGCCCACAAGCTAATGAGCGCCTGCCTTTGGAAAGTAGGTCCAAACGGATGTGGAATCATTGGATGTTTCCGGTTCTACGAACAAACCCGTTAGAAACCGATCGGAACGTTTGAATCTCCCGTCCAGGAGGTCATCCCCGGATTCCGCGCGAAACAAAAAATGGTGAACCCGACGTGAATCCTTAACCAAGTTAAAGTGATGTTCTTCTTAGATGTTAGGCCCCTTGGGCCAACAAGGCAATCATTGACATATGATCATCCAAAAGATGCAGTAGCCGGATTCATCTTGATTATGTCTGTTATATGGAACAGGCACTCTTTTTTCAAGATCTTCTACAAAAAATGGCTTTCCTTAAATTCACCCCTGTGAATACTGCTGCTGAGAACACCTCTACTGTGAGGTCTGCTGCCATGAAAACCAATGCTGCTACTCCTGCTGGAACGTCATCCGCTCTGAGGATGACATCACCAACTCAGCGTCTTCAACGCTGTGTTTCAAATGCACTGGTTAAGGAGTACCGTCGTAGCGGTACTATCCCAACTCTGGAGGCCGCTCGTCAAGCCCTCCAAGTTAACAATTCTACCTGGTCGTCCGGACAACGGCGACCAGCAATCAAGAAGCAGGCGGTGCTGACTACCGTCTCCAACCGTTTCGGGTCGTTATCCCCGGAACGCAATTTCCATTCACTCCCTTATTCTGAGGAAGTGAATGAGCAGGTCCCGCAGGACCTTAATTCAAAGAGACAGGAGTCCTTCTCAAGGGATCCCATCAACAATCGCCGCCAGACTCGTGCGGTAGTGCACCCTCAACATGATGAGGGTACCGGCTCCAGGCATTCAGCTCAGGTTCCTCGAACCCGAGCAGGCAAGATGAATCACCAGAGACGGAATCCGGTTAATAATAGGCAGGTTGTCATCCCTGCCATCTCCGGAGAAGTCCACCAACCTAACTTGGTGGCAAACAACGAGCAGGCACACACACCTGCCCGTTTTAATCCCGCTGTCCAGCAGACTCGTCTGGCAGCATCAAGCCGATCCCGCCAGGCAATTCCGGCGGAGTACCATAGGCAGGAACATACACCTGCTTATACATCAGCAGTTAGTCAGCAGGCTCGTCTGACTACATATGATGGATCTCGTCAACCGCGTTTGGCGAAGTGTAATCAGCAGGCACATACACCTGCTAATACTAATCAAGTCTACCAACAGTCTCGCTTGGTAGCACCCGGAGAAGTCAGTCGGAAAGTCCCGACGACAAACAGGAGGCAGACTAAACTCTCTGCCTCCACACTTGAGTACTGTCAGAATTCACTGACAGGAAAAGGAGGACAGGAGCAGGCACATACACCTACTCCAAGCCCGGAATGGACGTATATCCCTGTTCCGGCGGCTGAAGTCACCAAACATATTTTGTCAATGGTGAAAGAGCAGAAGCAAATTCATGCTCATATTCTGGATGCTTGCCAGGATATCATAACAGCTTCAGCATCATCTCAGGGACAGACACATAAATCTATCCCTAGCAGTGGAGTGACACATCAACAATTCACTCCGGAACAGACACACACATCTGTTCCAGTCCAAGAGGGTTGTGGGGCCTACTCCCCCATATTATATGGACAACCAAGTCAGGCACATACATCTGATTTGAGCGATGATCGTCAGCCTAACCTGACCATCTTTCCTGATCAGGCACATACACCTACTCAGAGCAATCACTTTCGTCATCAAGTGATTTCTAAAGCGAGTAAGAAGGCATCTAAGAAAAAGATCCGCCCAGCACAGTCAGGAGATCAAAGGCCAATCTGCAACAAGGCCTTGCTCGATGCTGGAGTTCTTGAAGCCCTCAGACATTTATCTGTCGGAATTCAAGATTCTACTCCCTCAGTTCCCAATAACTGGAACATTAATCCCGAAGGTCTTCAACAGACACTTCCTCATGAAGACTTGCTTCATGAAAATTCGGTCAATCTTGAAGTTTCTTCTTCAGATGAGAACCACAGGAACCCTCTGTGTGGTCAGAAGACCAAGGAGCAAGAGATATCATCTTTTGCTGTAACCCATCATGAAGGTCCTCCTCATGGTGATGAACTTCGCTGTGAAAGTCCTCTCCGCAGTAGTGATTCACATTGTCTCGAAAATTCTTCAGAAGGCAATGTAGTAACGAGAAAGCCCTCCTATCTCGAGGCACTTGCAAACGTAAAACCAGTCATGTCTGAAGTTTTACTATCGGCAGGTGAAACTCTTTCTCCATCAGAAGATAGCTTGGGGTTCAGGTTATTCTCCGAACCTTCCCTAGGTCATTCATCTTCCAGCATGAATAGTGATTCCTCTACCAATCTTGTTGAATCCAATGAAGCAACAAGGAAACACCAACTCTGGTCCAAACAGGTAGAAGAATCTTCATTTAATGATAAAGAGGAAATGCTGAACATGAGGAAAAAACTGGCAAAAGGTGAAGTACCAGTCATGTTTTGGCCTTTGGCTGATTCACAGTATGACATTCCAAAGATGTTGACGGATGATGGAATCCATGATATTCGTCTTAACATATGGAAAACTCTTTGTCAATTAAAGAAGAAGGTATTATCTTACGATGAATATGAAAATCATCTTAAGATAATAGAAGGGTTACAACGCCAGATTGATTTGGCATCTCTATCAGTCTCTCGGTATCCGAAGGCTGAAAAGCAACAGAGAACCCTTCAACGTTCATGCCTTGGCGCGCTGAGAAAATTGCGTCAGTTAATTTCCAATGCTCCATCTAATGTTCATATCAGAGGATGGGGTATTCACGGAGCACTACATTTCACAGTGCTTTCCGGTCAGCAAAGCCCGCCGAAAATGGTCTCATGCAATGTTATTGCCCATGGCCGGCCACAGTCAATGGGCTTTGTTCATAATCAAAATCTTGCTCGAGATCAAGCTTCAACTAGTTCCTCTCAAAATCAAGTATATAGAGAACAGGTTGTTGAATTGCTCCTACATCAAGCAGGCGAGAATATTGCGCAAGCCTCTCGTCTGGAGCAAACACGTCATCAAATGACAAAAGTTTCGGAAATCATCCAACGGTCTGTTGAACCAGGTGATAAAAGTGGATACAGGTTAATGCATCCAGCTAATTTCCGAACTAAGATCCGCAAGATCAAGAGAGATTTCAAGAAGATCTCAGACATAGCATGTCAAGAGACACCCCAGCTTGCCAGACTGGGGACTTCTCTAACCCAACCCTCAGAATCAACGAATGGGATTCGAGGAGTTGAGCAGAAGCAACAGGAACACCCCCAGTCCACCGGACTGGGGACTTTTTCAAATCTTCAATCCCTCCCTCAGAGAAAGTCAGTATTCTCTCGATTAGGGAATAAGCCTCAAGAGGAACGAAGAGCCAAGATGTCAGGAGATTCTCTCCAAGTGACGGTTCACAAAGAAATTCCTGAGGGGTCAAGTCAACGGAATGCCATGTCTTATCATGGACATAAAAGGAGACAATATCATAGAAATGCTGATAGAAAGGATTTCATGAAATATGCATCCATTAATGTCATCACTGCCGTTGCTGCTGATTCACCAGATGAGGCTCAATCAGAGGGATCAGATGAAGAGGTTCCTGCTCAAGAATTTGCGCACACAGACCTAAATGAAGAAGGTGTGCGCACACGTAATCAATGGCTTACCCAAAATTTGGGTATTCCTTCAAGTAACCCACTTCCCCCTCTCCGAAAAGGATCCAATAAGGGGAAAGGAAAGAATCAGGTTACTTCTCACCCTTCCTCTGAAGGAGGTCAATCGCTCTCATTAGAGCAAAGGCTTGCACAACAGGAGGAAGAAATGAAAGAATTAAGAAGGTTGAATGCAGAACTACTTCAGAGTAGTCTTCTTCTTAAGAATGCTGAAGTCCGACAGCCGAAGGAATTTGTTGTAACTACTGAGATGGATCAGGAATATCCTCCTTTATCAGTATACCCACAGAGGTCTAATCCTACGGGTCAAACGCAACAACGGTTGGCAGCACTACCATTAGTTGCAGCACCAACCTCCACGGCTGTCCAAGCTCCATTCATTGCACCTACCCAAAACCAAGTTCAACCTGACGTTTCTCAAAAGTTAATAACTACTATTGAGTCATTAACAGCTCGGTTAGAAACTATGGAAGGGAAACGGGCGCAAGTTCAACCTGAAAAGAAAGTTTACCCTGAATGGGTAGATTCAATTTCTCCTCCATCCAGTTTTGGAAACCCTATTTTCCCTACTTTCAATGGATCAGGCGACCCTGAACAACATTTGACGCATTACGTGTCTTGTTGTGATCCTATGATGGGAACTCCAGAACAACAAGAAGCAGTGAAACTCAGATGCTTCGTGCGAACCTTGCAAGGACCAGCTTTTGTCTGGTATACAAGCTTGAAATCCCGGTCAGTCATCGGATGGGAGGATCTTCGTCAAAAATTCCTTCTTCAGTTCAGCTCAACTTTGCCAAAAACGACAGTTTTTGATCTTACAAACTGCAAGCAAAGGGAGAATGAAAGAGTCTCTGATTTCATTGCTCGTTGGAAGGGATTAACGTATTCCTTGAGTTTATCACTCCCTTAGGAGGAATTATTGCCAATCTGTGTGGCAAATTTGCGTGACGAATTACGCACGCCATTGATCCCTGTGAAATACACAGGAGGGTTTCGAGACCTTACTTCAATCGCTCAACAGATTGAAGATTCCCTTATGCAGGCTAAGGTTAAATCTCGTGTAATTCCATCAGCTCCAGGAAGAAGAATGGGTAAAGCAGAAACTGCTACAGTTATGCTTAAACAGGCACCTGTACCTATTTCTACTTCAAAACCTTCATCTTCTCGAAGGGCTCCACCTCCTGAACGCCAACAACAAAGGCTGTTTCGTCCAAATGATCAAAAAGATCAACGACGAAAACAATTTGAGGATATGAAGAGTAAAACATACTCTTTCCGAAGTGAGCAAGTTCCTGGTTACTTCATTTCAGCTCTGGAAAATAATTTGGTTCAATTACCAGTGCCGAAGAGACCAAACAAGGAAGGAGATGAAGACCGTCCCAATTATTGTCCCTTTCATCAAATGTTGGGACATCCCATCCAGGAGTGTTTTGTCTTTAAAGACCTCCTACAAAAGATGGTTGACTTGGGACAAGTCAAATTGAAGGGTTCTTCAGCTCATGTAGCGTGTATTACCGCTACAGATCCAGAGGAAGGAGGCGAGTGGCAGGAAGTCAAAAGCAAAACTGCGAAAAAATATGATGATTGGATGGTCAGAAAGACAATCAATCGGACCCATTCCATTTTGCGAACACAATTGAAGAAGCCAATTGTGTCTCCTACAAAAGCTGCAGTAAAGCCTCCATCAAAGGACAAATCCTCAAAAGGGCAGCGTAATTCAAAGAAGAAAGAGGAATCAGGAGAAGATGAGTATGTATCAAAGCCTAAATTGTCTTTGACTCTGGCAGATTTCATGCCATCTACTTCAAAGTCACGGGCACCGCCCCATCAAACGGCACAGCCTAAACAGGCTAATCAGGCAGAGTCTTTATCAGACGAAGAGTTAATCTTTGGTTCTGTTTGATCTCAATGGATGGAGAACACATCACGACTCCAACTAATGCCAGATTTCTGAAGAAGTATTTTGTATAAACACAAAATATTGTTCACAGAACTAAGACTCTTACATTTGGTTCATACAGCAATGGTCTAGTATGACCTTAAACTACAACTACGTCCAGCATGACGATAAACTGTATGGTCCGTGCATATGACCTTAAACTATTCGCACTTATGTCCCTGCAACATGACACTAAACTGTGCAGCACCAATAGTCCTAACTGCAAGACTTTAAACTGCATAGTCCCTGATTTTGTCCTACATGACAATAAACCGTATAAAAGTTCTTATATTTTGTCCGAGATGACATTAAACTATATTTTGTCCTAGCGACATGACATTAAACTGTGTGGCACTTTCATCGTCCAGCATGACGTTAAACTGTGTTAAGTCCCTTATTGTCCTACATGACACTAAACTGTATTCTGTCCGAGATGACATTAAACTATATTGTGTCCTAGCAACATGACATTAAACTGTGTGGCACTTCCAACGTCCAGCATGACGATAAACTGTAAAAAGATCAGAACTGATATCCTCATATTGATTCACCTTAGTCTTAGCTACATGACTTTAAACTGTACAGCATCAGTTCGTCCTTGCTATATGACGCTAAAACTATACAGCAATGGTCCAGTATGACTTTAAACTGCAACTTCGTCCCACACGACATTAAAACTGTGAAAAAGTTCCATAAACAGTCCAGCATGACCTTAAAACTGCATCATTCCTGGTCCATGTATACGACCATAAACTATTTGCAAATATGTCCAGCAAGACGTTAAACTGTGACGTCCTAACTACATGACGCTAAATTGTATAAAAGTCCCTCACGTCTGGAAAGACGCTAAACTATATAATCATCAAAAGTCCAGCATGACATTAAAACTGCACAATCCCCCTTTCGTCCAATATGACGTTAAACTGTATTGTCCCCATCGTCCTAACTACATGACGCTAAACTGTACAGAAAATCCTTGATATGTCCTACATGACATTAAACTGTGCATCGTTAAGGTTGTTATTACCTCTTGTTTCTCACACCGAGTATGACTCACGTGAGCTTAGAGCGAACATCAACCATAACACTCCCTTTGGGCCACTAACCATGTGTAAGTCCCAACAACATTTTTTTTAGATCATTGTCCACAAGAACAACTTGATCATTAATTCATTCTTTAATTGAACTACACAGACTTTGATCCTTGCCCTCCAGGCTGGGTATGTAGGCAACCTCCCAAAGGTTCAATCCCAAAAACAATCTCTTCACATTGGTTCACCACAATCTCATATGATGATGATTTGTGAAACCACCCTTGGAATCAATATCTTTACATTGATTCACTTTCGTCCTTGTTATATGACGTTAAACTATACAACACTTTTTGTCCAGTACGACAATAAACTACAATATTCTTTGATTTCCTCATTTGAGAAGGAACCATTATTAAACATTGATTCTTTTTCTATCATGGTTTTCATTTTCAAAAAGACTACGTACATACATGGTAATGCCTAAACTTTTTATCTTAGGTTAAAACCATCATTGCACTAAAGTCCCTTTTCACCCTTCACATGTACGAACCAAATTTGTACAAAGGGTAGTTTCTAGAACTACGTGGACTTGATTCCCATCTTTATGGGATACGTAGGAACATTCGAGTGTCCCTCGAATCCAGTCCCAAGTCTTTTGGGCCTAACCCCAAATTTCACTTTCAGTCCCTTGGCTGAAAAATCCTCATGAAAACACACACTGTGTATTCATTATTGTGGTCCGAATTCTATGACCCAAAAAACTAAGATCACTCATCCTTTCGTCCTGCACGACGTTAAACTGCATTTCAAGAACTACGTATGGCTTGATTCTCATTCTTATGAGATACGTAGTGAAGTCCAAGTTTTAATTCAGGACCCAGCCACAACATGATTATGGTTTTCATTGACCTATGTATCTCTATATACATTGGAAAATACCCATCTTTATGTATTATAATCCTAACCTTAAATATTTTCAGATCTTCATAACCCTTTTCATGACTTATGGTCACAAAAATGTCAAACTTCTGAGAATTCTTTTGCCTGACTATGCAGCACGTGCCCATAGGTGGCCTTGCATAAACAGTCCACATAACAGACTTGTCAGCCAAGAGATGCTATTTATTTGACCATGCAGCCAATGCCCATAGGTGGCCCTGCATGTTTTCAACCCCCTAACGGGTTTGTTAAATAATAGTAACTTCATTCTTGGGAAGAATGCCTCTTTTGTCCTTATTTGTCTTAAACGACAGTATGTAGGGATCCGCAAAAATAGCCATCCTTAACGTATTTGTCCCATATCCTTTTTCATGATCTGAAAGTATTCAAGTCTATGGTTTATTCTTCTTCCCTACGTTTGGGTCAGACCTTCGTAGGAGTGATATTCATCCAGTTCTTCGATATTCTTGTTTGGAAATATCTTCTCCATATTCAAGTACCTCTTTCCATACAACAAACTCTATGCTTTAGAAAATTTGAATCTTCATAAACTTTCACTGGCTTTTAGCACTAGGAAAGTAAATTTCTGGGAGTTCTTTTGCCTGACTATGCAGCACGTGCCCATAGGTGGCCTTGCATAAACAGTCCACATAACAGACTTGTCAGCCAAAAGATGCTATTTTATTTGACTATGCAGCCAATGCCCATAGGTGGCCCTGCATATTTCAACCCCCTAACGGGTTTTGTTAAATAATAGTAACTTCATTCTTGGAAACTACTTCTTCTAATGCCTTTTAGCTCTTTTTTCATATCATTCCTCAGATTCAAATATTCTTAAACCATAGTTTACATTTTTTCCCTCATACTTGAGTATGGTAAATTTGTTTTCAGATAAATTATCAAGGAATTGAATCCATTTTAATCCATTTTTCGGTCAAAGCTATTTCGACCTTAAACATTAGCCCCTTTATGTCCGGCGTGCATGACTTTAAACTGCCCACACAAAAGACAAAGGAACTCTGAAAAAAAGTCAAGTTCCAGCACACTTGCGCGCTGCCCTCTGTGCACTGAAGACTTGCGCGCCCCCCTTTTCCTTTGGATGGATTCAATTTCCTCAGAGTCAAATCCTCATTTCTTTCCGGATCCAACTCTGAGGGGGGACTTTTGTTGACGCTCCTTTCGTCACAGAATCTAAAGATCGGAAAAGGGGGAATATCTGAGCTCAATGTGATTCATCCTTTGAAGAAACATCAAAAATCGACAAAGGGATGAACAAGGAGAACATTGCCCATAGGCCGCGCAAGTTCCCTCATGGTCGCGCAAGTACACTTGCGCGCCGCCTAGTGGTCGTGCAAGTACTTGCGCGACGCCTTATGGTCGTGCAAGTGACTTGCGCGACCTAAGTGATAACCGCCCGGTAACCGCCCAGGGTCTTCTTTTTCCTATAAATAGACCCTGTGGGCCCCCCATTCGGGAGGATCTCTTTCCAGAAACTCGGATCAAAGCTCCCGACGCCCAAGTCTCTTCTCAAAGCTTCCAGAACACTTCTAAGGGAATTTCTTACCTAGAATGGAAGATCTAAAGAGAAGAAGGAAGGCCCAAGTGTTGAAACTTATCAAACACTTGCGCGCCAACTTAATTCCTTCAATATAACTTGCGCGTCCCTTCTCTGGAAGAACCTCAAGAGGATGGGAAAGGGTTTAATAAAGAGTCGCTCAAGTAATTCAACTCTGGTTGAAAATCGCGCAAGTATCCCTCATGTCGCGCAAGTATGCTTGCGCGACCAACACTTGCGCGCCGACGCAGGACTTGCGCGACCTTCAAGACTTGCGCGCCCCTAGCTTTTTGGGTGCCCATCTTGCCCATTTTTACCCCTCTTAAGCCATTTCACCCTTCCTATTCAAGATTCAGTCTTCAAGATACTCTTCAAAAGCCATTTATGGCATGATTTCTTGATTTGACATCCTTATCTGAAAGGAATTCTGTGAAATACCTCTCAAACACCCAGTGATTTAAACATCTTTATGTCACCAAAGATTGAGAGTTCATTCATTTCAACCTCATCCTTTAAGATGAGAGAATCCTAACCTGGGTCTCCTTTTCAGGAATAAGACTCAGTCATAACCTTGGGCTTCCTTTTCAGGAGTAAGCCCCAAGTCCCCTAACCTGGGTCTCCTTTTCAGGAATAAGACTCAGTCATAACCTTGGGGCTTCCTTTTTAGGAGTAAGCCCCAAGTCCCCTAACCTAGGCTTCCTTCTCAGGAATAAGTCCTAGTCATAAATCTTGGGCATCTTTCTTAAGAATAAGCCCCAATCAAGTTCCCAAACTTGGGCATCCTCCTCAGGAGTAAGCCCCAAACCTTAATCCCTAACCTGGGTCTCCTTTTTCAGGAATAAAGACTCAGTCATAACCTTGGGCTTCCTTTTCAGGAGTAAGCCCCAAGTCCCCTAAACCTAGGCTTCCTTCTCAGGAATAAGTCCTAGTCATGAACCTTGGGCATCTTCTTTAAGAATAAGCCCCAATCAAAGTCCTTTAATCTTGGGCATCCTCCTCAGGAGTAAGCCCCAAACCTTAATCCCTAACCTGGGTCTCCTTTTCAGGAATAAAGACTCAGTCATAACCTTGGGCTTCTTTCTTAAGAGTAAGCCCCAAGTCTCTTAAAATTTCTCTTAACCAGTCATAAATTTCCTTTGATTTGGGTTTCCTTTTCAGGAATAAAACCCAATCATAAGTCCCCTCCTAACTTGGGTATCCTCCTTAGGAGTAAGCCCCAAGATTAGAGTATTCAAATCTCCATGAAGCACATATAACTTTGTGGACCCTGTTCATGGATTTTCTTCCTAAAAGTAAATCCTAAACCTTCGCCTATCTGGGCAGTCATCTATACATAAGCCCCAAAACAAATTCTTATGATTGCATCTTTTATGGCACAATTGTCTAAATTTTACCAATACCTCTTGTTTCTCACACCGAGCATGACTCACGTGAGCTTAGAGTGTAAAAGTAATTATGACATTCATCTTTGAGCCATCAATCATAAAACATCATATCCCATTCCTCGAACTACGTGGGTTCTGATTCCTTTTTCAAAACAAAGGATACGTAGGTAGCCCATTCATGGGTTCGATCCCAACATTGAAATAATCTCTGTCCTTCTGAATGACGATAAACTTCAAGTGCCCCACTGAGTGGCTTTAAAACCAGCCTGGTCATCAAAATGACCAAGAGACTTTTATATAAATGTTTTGAAGGATACCATTGACCAAGAATCTCTAAACAAATATAGATGATTCTATATTGATGAAGGACCTCGAATACATATAAAAGATTCTCTAAATTTCTTGCATATTTAATCATTGATTGTTAAAACTAAAGGAAAGCTCATTTTATACTTGGTAATGTAATAAGGATTCACGAACTTAACATAAATCTATAAAGAGAGTCCCGGAGTAGACAATAATTCCCCTCAAAAAGGTGTGATGAGTCCGACCTCCCATCCTCTCGACCAATGCAAATTCCTAAGCCTCATTAGCCCACAAGCTAATGAGCGCCTGCCTTTGGAAAGTAGGTCCAAACGGATGTGGAATCATTGGATGTTTCCGGTTCTACGAACAAACCCGTTAGAAACCGATCGGAACGTTTGAATCTCCCGTCCAGGAGGTCATCCCCGGATTCCGCGCGAAACAATAACTCATGGGGATGGGTGAGCCTAATACAACTCTCCATTTAATTATCTATTGATGATAATTTAATGTAAAAAGGGAGGGAGATGACCTTTTAGGTTTCATTCAATAGGAAAGGCATGTTCATAAATTGTTTACAGATGATAGTTTTTTTATAAAATATTTTCTTGAGTTCTCATATACATAATGTTACATTCATTAATTTCTATGTTTATAATGTACATAAATTGTTTTATTTCTGAAAAGGCTGAATTTTTAATATGGATATGTTTTATTGATTTTTCAATACTTTATTTTGATGTAGGTAAAAATTTTACGGGTTTTAATCTATGTCACTAGAATAATGGGATTTTATTTTTTCTATATCCCAGATTTATTTATTTTTTCTCATAAAATAATTTATATGTTTTCACATGGGATAAGGAAATATTGGAACAATTTTCATGTCTAGCTTTGAATAAATGAATTTGGCCTCTAATGTAGAAACGATGTCATGAATGAAAGAGGACAATGAACTTAAGAATCATATTTTTTGAAAAAACGGAATTGTTTTTCATTTTTTCCTTTATAATGTAATAGTTTTCCTAAATATCTAAAAAACACAGCTTAAAAGATCATAGGAAGGTAATAAAATAAATATTGTTTCATAAATCATGTAATTATGGGTTTTTTAGGGTGTGGGGAACTATATTTGGTTTCAGATAAATCATTTAGAAAACTTTAGTGGTTATAAGGTTATCAGATGTGAACAATTTAAGAGTTAAGGATACCATAATGGGTTTACAAACATAAGGATAATAATAATTTTAATGTGAAAAATAAAATATTTTATTTTTGTTGGATAAGAATACATTGGGGGAATTTATTATGATTTAATCAATATTTTATGTGTTTGTGACCCTTAATATTGATATAAGAAATGATTAATTTATGATTAATTATTTCATATATTTTGAATATATGTTTAAAAGAATTGATAATAATTAACTATAATATGATCTTTGATATTGATTGAAAAATGCATAAATGGGATAAAAGTGTTATTATATTTAGTTAGAATATGTTCTATATTAAATATATTTGTGGGATTTAAAATTTAATTGTTGTCTATGTGATTAATGATATTTTTTAAGAAGATCACTATATTGGGATCACTATAATATTATAACTTGAGATATTATTGTGAATGGTGGGATTTAATTTGAGGAATAATGGTTGGGTTATATTTTTGAATAAAATGTCATTCTATTATAGAATTTTGGTGATTCAAGTTACCTATGAAAAAATATTTCAATATTTTAATGATTACATAATTAGGGTATGTGAAATATTTATATGTGAACTTATAAGAGATTTAAATTATTTAGATACAAATGTAATTTGATCATGGAATAATATTTAATCAAATCATTTGAATATATGTTTTCAATTTTGGACTGGAATATTTCGAAGTGTTTTGAGGTTATTTATTTATTGAATGATTTATGTTCAACTTATATTTTTTTGAGTATTTTGATATTTACTTTTTATTTCTTAATTTAAATATTAATTTATCTTTTGATATGAATTTTGTTTTTGGATAATGTCTAAAAATATATGAAATAATTTTTTATCCTTTTATGGATCATGTGATTTATTAAAAGTTGATTTTAGTTCATCACAAATAAAAAATAATTATAGTAATGTTTTTGAGATGAAGAAAAGGTGTAAAAATAACCAAAACAAAAATTATTGATGAAATATTTTTATTAAATCAAGTAAGATTATTTTAATATATTCTACATCTTGGTGGTAAAATAATTCCCCATTTCATTTAAGAGGAAGATATATATATTAGGTTTTATATGGAAAATGTTGGAAAATATCAAGGTACTATTATATAAACTTGTATGAAAATATGAGTCCTATTAAAGTACATGAATTTATGAAACAATGTTTCCTAATTTTGAACTTGAAATTAGAGTTGAAGATAACATCACTTTATGATTTTATACCTATGTTAAGATAAATGAATTTTGAGATAATCAAATTTAAATTTTTGGCATATAATTTAATTAAGTGGGAGAGAATGTTACACACTTAATATAATGTTATATTCCATTAAATTAATATTATGTCCAATTATATATAAAATAAGAAATACTAAGATTAAAATAATCCACGATATACATTTAAAACAATGATATTTAAATATATCTATTATAATATAGCTATTAGAATATATGGTGTGAATAAAACTGTATGGATGATGAATTATTTGTGTAAATATTTTACATAGTACAATTTTACTTATTAATTCATTGAAAATAAGAACATATATTTAATTAAAATTATTTAAGATTAAAGGAAATATCTTTTAAAAATAGAATTTATTTACGCAATTAATTTTTATCAAAGTAAAATAAGTTAATAAAAATAAATTAATTATCTAAATAAAATGTAAATATCACATATTTAATGAAATAAATTAACATTCTTATATTTTTTGTTACTATATAAGGATCGGGTATTAATTCATTTTATACTTGAAATATACATTTATTCAACAATAATTATTATTACATTTTTTACATGGATATTATGATTAACATTTTCCACATTATGAATTTTTTAAATAAATAATTACCATTATGAATATAAAATTAGATAAATATGCAAAAAATTTGTTTTTGGGATTTTTTTGAAATGATTGACTTTTGAGTGAATAGTGAAAAGTATTGATTTTTTACAAAATTTGTATCTTTTTTCATTAAATAATTTAATTTAAAATTAAGATTATATTATCTTGTTTTAATATTATATAATACGACTTTTACTAAATATAATTTAAATAATTATATAGTAATAAATATTATATTTTTTTCAATATAAATTCATTTTTATATTAAAAACACATTTTTCTATGAATTTGCTTTCTCTATGTTTTGGGAAAGAAATATTAAAATTAATTTCAACCACTTACAGAAATTTAATCATATAAAATTAAGATAAAAAGTTAATCATATTATAAAAATTATTTATTTAGTTCCCTCTCATTTTTTATATAATTAATAGTAACCATCGAAAAAGTTTATCACCACGAAAAAGTATATAATAAGATAAAGAGTGTTTAAACAATGAGATAAGGTCTCAAAATCATGGTAAAACATTAATTTATTTCATTTTATGAGTATATTCATATTAAAATCATATTATATTTTAAAATATGGAATTTTGGTTTCGAGATTCCTATGATTCCAATCATTATATTATTTTTTGTTATGAGTAAATACAAAATCTTACTCTATCTCACTTATTATGATCTCAAAATTTGGATAAATATATATAACTGATATATTAATGAATATATATGATACATTTATTTAATAATAAACTATATTTATTATATTAACTAAAATTATAATTTTAGAGATAGTATAATTTTCTTGAATGCTTGCGCATTATCAACGCAACGCTAGTACACACAATAAGAATAATATATTAATTATTTTGAAAAAATAAATCATTTTTTAATTAATTGTGTTTAGACATGATATTAATAGATTATAATAAACTTTAATTTTTGTGTAACGATATTATATTTTAATTCCATTATTTTCAATAAATATTTAATGCCAACTTTTGTGAATTGTATTAAAAATGACATTATATAGTATTTGAAGATAAAAATATATTTTAAAATAATTATAAAATGATAAAAAAATAATTTCATACTATAATTACAGGGTAATTTGAACAAAATATCATGAATGTTCTATATATTTTTCACTAGTCCTTTTTAAAAATAACATCATGGCACTGAATGTTTGAAAAATTGAGAAAATGAAATTGAGTTTCTTTTTCTATAAAAAGATACCCACTTAATCCTTTTCAAACACAAATCATGATTGGTTTTATAAAAAAAAGATTCTAAAATACCTTTGTAAAAATCCCTTCCCACATCCTCGGTCCCCTAGAGTGACTAGGAACCACTCAGTCAAATTCCATAAGCATAATTGAATGGAGGATAACAAAAGGGGAGGTATAATCTTAACCAATATCATTTAAGTCTATTTATTTATCTATATCCTTCATATATATCAAAAACATGATGATATAATAATATAATTATATTATTTATACTAATATATTGTTATCTTTAAGGTAATATACTTTTTCCACCACCTTTTACATCCATAAAAATGAATAGTTTTATCCTACGTACGTGGGGACTACCATCTCCACAAAGCGAAGTGTTTATTTTTTCATCACTTCCTCATATAAATGAATAAAATAATTGATCAAAATAATATATTTGATATTTATGAAATAGTTATGTGTTTATAAATTTAATAAACTACTTTTTTTCTTAACCTTCCATCAATTGGAAAATGATAGTGTCACTCATGAATATGTATGGACTACCACCACCATAAAGTAATGTGATTCATTTTTCCATACCGCCTCATAATTAAAAAAAATACGGTCTATATAAATAAGAAAATTTTATAGGTAAGACATTGTTTTAATTCTTGAAAAGTAATATATTATTTAATTTATTCCTTTTCCAATGTGGATGAAAATGAAAATGTCATTCATGTGTACGTATATACACCCATTTACATAAAATGATGGGGTTTATTTATTCATAAATTATTTACATGGTTATTTATAAAAGTGAATTTAATGATAAAATATGATAATTATCGAATTTTTATGATTTTTGAGATTATGGAACCATGATACCTCTGACCACGTTCAACTTAATAAGTAATTTTGGTGATTACGAACTAAAAAACCTCAAAATTTCTAACATGAACACAATTGATTTACTTATCAAATATAACATAACAATAAATGATGTAAAAGGAATATTATTATATTAATGAGAATTAGAATTCTTTCTAAGAAATTATAATATTAGAACAAAATGTGTATTCATGAAATTTAAATATGTATGAGGTTATTCAGGAGATGAAGTAAGGGATTTTCAATCTACATTTCCTTTCTTTGAGAATGATTCAATCATCACCATATATATTAATTTTTTGGTTTATATATTTCCATATATAATTATTTTATCATCATTTTATTGATATTCATATTTTTTAGAAATATTTTTCTCAGTCTATCAGGTAATGTTCCTTTGTTTCAAAAGTTAATAAAGCTATAAGTTTATTTTATTTAAAGTGTTTTTTATAAATTTTTAAAATAATTCCCTTATATCTATCTTATTTTAAATGTTTGAAGAACGATATTATTAAAATATAAAAAGTTTTTTAAATTTTATTATAAACTAATTTTCAATATATATGTAATGAATTTAAAATTAATATCATCAATATATTCAAAATAGTGAATTTTTTATTTTTTATCCTGAAATTACAAATTGAATGTTTTTTTCGACATATAAGACATGAACAAAATTTTCCAAATTTAATTATTTTTTAAAGTATAAAAATTCCTCTATGTTTTTCTATTTTTTTAATGAATATCCCCTTTCCATTTATCAATGATTGTTTATATTTAAAAAAAATAAATAGTGATATTTCTTCATATTTTTATATGAAAATGCAAAGTGGATTACATATGGTTTTAAAGGAGTATTTAAAGTGATTATAATGAATAAGGGAAATATTTAAAAAAAATATTCATGATATTGTACTTGAAAATAATAGATGATGATTGGTGAGCCATGTATATGTCACGATGATGGTTGATCCTGATATAACTCTCTATTGCATTCGATAATGATTACTCTTTAATGGTTAAAAATGATGGAGATTCCCTAGTAGGTAAATCCAATAAAAATAACTCGGTTTTAGTTATTATGGAATAGTTTAAACATTAGTGAACACAATTTAAATAAATGATTATCTAGGATTTTTATTTCATTTCAAATAATGGAAATTGTGGAAATACTTTTACTTTTTGGTGAATAAAACGTTTCAAAATTTTTAATAGTTAATGGTTTGTGTTTTTACATAATTTTTCAACCTCTCTAATATAAATCACGTATGATTAATGGTTTTGTATTATTATAATTGGTTTGAAATTATTTATTTTAGATTTTTTTGATTTTATAATTTGGATTTTTTTTATTTATGTTCTCAATGTTTAATTGGGAAGAAGATGAAATTCTTCACGAGGGTTCATGTTTCCACTAGATTAATAGATTTTCATTGTTTTTATATCCCTTACTAGTATTTTTATGTTCGTCCATTTTTTTAAATGTTTTTAATTGAGACTATGGATGAGTATGAAATATTCTTAAGTATTTATCTAAATAAAATAAATTCACCTTGAATGAAGGAAGTGTGTTAGGAATGACACATGACTATGATCTTTAAGATCATACATTCTTGAAAATAAAAGACATTGTGTATCATTTATTCCTATGTAATATATGTGGTTTCCAAATTATATGAAAATATAAACCTAAAATAACATGGGGATGTAATAAAGTAAAACCCTTGTCATAAATTATGTAAATATGGATTTATTATGTTACTAGACATTATACATCCATTTAGAACTAAATTTTGAGATTTATTTGTATTTAATTTAAACTATTTATACAATAAGAATTAGAATGAAATTTATGATAATTCACCCCTACATGGCCTTTTATTTTCTGTATAATTACTAGGAGAATAAAAATTTCTTACTCTAAACATATTGACATAAAATGAATTTTTGGATATGGAAAACAAATATAAATGGATGGATTTGAGTAACCATGATAAGATTTCAACTGTTGTTAGTTAGTGTGGTTGTTTCCCAGAAGATAAAGCATATTATATGTGTGTGATTTATATGGTGTTTAGTGAGAAACTTATATAATGAATGTAAAATAAATATGTATGGTTTTGAAATAGTATCTAAAATAATTATAGTGATTGATTCAAGTATTCCTAAATGTGATTATTGACATGGTGTTCTTTATAGAATCAATGATAATTGTCGATTGATAAAGATATAATTTTAATAAGTTTACAGTGATATGGATAAGTCTTAATGATAAATTAAATAGGTTCTATGAGTTCTTATTAAATTGTACATGTTTTTGTATTTATGAAGAAAAAATATCATTTTGAGAGTCACTATGTTTGGAATATTAGGATGCAAGGCTCCTAGGAGTGACTTTAGAATAATCACTATCTTTAGAAGGGTATCTCAGGTGACTTTTAATGTGTTACCAAACTATATGTGCAAAGGGTAATCCCAAATACATTAAATGAGTAATATGAGATCCCACTAGAACCTTATATGAGTTTTTTGATTCCTTATTCAAAAGATTGAGAAACTATCAAGCTGGAATCACCCCAGAGGCATATTTTAGAAATAGATTGACAACAAACGGTAGTCTAGTGATGAATAAATTTTGGGATCCAATTTGGGTTAGCAATGGAATGGTTTTATATGCTAGTGCAAGCATAGAACACCTTATGAGGTGTCACAAGGACCCACTGGGAGATTCATCCCTAATTTAATTAATGATATGGGGAGGAGTAGCTAGAGTAATTAGAAATCATGATCCCAAAGAATGTTTTATGTGGTATTTTCATATTTCACATTCTATTAAAATATTTAAAAGGTATTCATGCACGCTTTATTAAATTATGATGTTTGTAATCATCTCCTATCTATAGTTCATGGTATTTTTCAAGGAAAAAGTTTGTTTTCAGATTAAATAATATTATATTATGATATAAAATTAAACTTCAATTCAATATAAAAAACTGGTGAAAATGTAACTATATATTGATAAGGTTCCCTTATGTTCAAGATTAACAAAGACAATCTTAACAAAGTATAGATAAAAATATTGTACTTTTCTAAATTCTATGGATGAGAGAAATGATTTCTAGGAAGGATACATTGATGAAAAAAAGTCCCTGAATAACAACTCAATTCCAATGTTTTAAATTATTTTTTATTAAAGATTTATATATCAAAATGACATTGTGAATCATTGTGATTTTTCATAGGTATACAGGATCAAATTAAAGGTGATGTTTTTAAATGAAAATAAGTTATTAAAATATTTCAAGAGACTCTCATGACAGAAAAGAGATTTATTCATGTCATTATACATGGGTTCACATATATAGTTATTAAATTAAAAATAATTTAAATTCATAGTCTTTAATGTTAAATTTTCATGATATTTAAATATTTCATGAAGAATTAAATAATACCGATCCTTAAAAAGATTTAAAAATGGGGATTTGATAGAGATGTTGTGCTATTTTAATGATAGATGATCCTACCATAATTATAAGATAATATAGATATTAAACATAGAAATATTATTCAACAAATATTTACATGGTATTCTATCAATACAAAATCTTTAGATGATAAATATTTTTTTACAATATATAGATAAAGATAATAAAAAATAGTAAATTATTATTTTTCAATGGTGAAGTCAACTACATCCAGGAACTCCTGTGGATTGAGGACATTTAAGAAGACGACCAGCATTGTAACTTTTGTGGTGGACTGAGAAAGGAAAATTGATCCATGAAATGTAGAGAAGAATATAGGTGTGGTCTTTAAGAAGGATAAGACCAACATGATTCTTCATTAAAAGTTATATATTCTTGAAAAACTATTTATATTGTTTGTGGGAGAGCATGAAGATCTCTAATTCAGGAAGGTAGTAAATCAATTCTAGATGGTTGTGATGTGTATGAAAACAAGACAATTTTTTGAAGGCTTATTCGGTTGGGAGGATCGAGTAATATGAGAAATAAAGAAGATAATATGATGATATGTCATATAATCATGGTGAGAGACTATGTAATGTATCCTATTACATTACTAGATGATTAACCTATGATTAGGATGACTTACTAATCATAGTAAGGAGTAGGCTTTCATGTTCGAACACATTAATCAGTCTTGTTATCTTCCCTATTAAACTATACTGGTTATGTAATTTCGACAGACGTATGTGAGAGAGAATCATACGTTAATCAGTCATTTATTTCTAATTAAAAGGAACCAATTCCTAAAAATAATGGGATCCATAACTCACCCCTACCCCTCTCAGGGATCTAGTAAGACCATGGAACTATAATCATTATATTTATTATTCTCATTCATCTTAATATTATATAATATTTAAATAATAAATTAACCATGTTTGATAAAAATATTTGGGGAAATAATTTTATTTTATTATTTGTTTAGAATTATTTTAAATTTTTTTACTTCATTTGAGTGAATATAGTCATTCAAATAAACCCTGAATTAAACAAATAACTAAATTACAATGAAATAATAAAATAAAATAAATATTTTATATGATCATGAGAACTAATCTTATCTTTTTTTACAAATAGTTTCTAAAACAACCATTTTATATGGGAAATAAGTCATTGATCTCAAACTTGAATTTATTTATTTCATTTCAATGTTTTCCTATATATCTCCATTATTGGATCCACCAATAATCATCTCCTAAACAATCGCCACTCATTAGGATATCAATAATTTAAAAAATAAATTACTAACTCATAGGTGAGGGGTACCTGGGTTTTAGTGTTACAAAAGTAAATCATGGACATGTAGTCCCGTACATCATTAAAGAGGGAGGTATAAATCCGGGTTCATTATTTTTATTTTAATAATTAATAAAAAATTTAAAATGTATATTATTTGGTTTAGTGAATGAGTGGTAAACAATTTAATACTATATCCAAACAACATTGTTTTGAAAACTGGAAGGATCCTTAGAGGATGTATGAAGTAGGTGGTGATGCAGGAAGGATGATACAAGTATGATGCTTCATTGGGCCTCCGGGCCATGTTCTTGGGAAACCTTTCCTTGGGATTACATGCTATGTAATTTATCTCCCTCTACCCATATTGAAATATTTGGTTTCATTCTTATTATGATTAGGATTCGAACCCAACGTTTGATAAAAATTAAATGATAAGATAAATAATTAAAATTGATAAATAGATCCAACACATTAGTTATTCATGCACTTGAAATGCGGTAAAGTGTATTTGTTATGAATTTAGAATTTTTGGAATTCATTTAAATTCATTATAATTATGTTAAATATTCAAACATTAATAAATTAGAAAATTATCAGAAATCCTCTTTTTATATTTATAATCATTATGTCCATGTGGTCCTTGAGATATAATAATATTCCCATTCTATATTATTTTAATCAAATTAAATAATTTTAATTTTAATTTAAAAATAATTATTTACCTATTCTACTTTTGGAGGATACATGGCGTGTACCATCTACATTATATTAAATCAAACTATGAAATTTAATATATACATAGTATGTAATTTATAGGTGGCACAAAATATACTATCACATGACATGTTTTGTAGTACCCTGTTTTGGGTACATAACCCCCTTTCCTCACGTTTTTTAATTGGTGTGTCTTTTATTGGGATTCCATAAAAAAGAGAGTTTCCATAATATAGAGAGTTTCTTTAAAATATAAAGTTTCCCTAAAATAGTGAGTTTCTATAAAATAGAGAGTTTCCATAAAATAGAGAGTTTCTATAAAATAGAGTGTTTCTATAATATAGAGTGTTTCTATAAAGTGGGGTGTTTCAATAATGTGGGGTGTTTCCATAAGGTGGGGTATTTCCATATTGTTGGTTGTTTCCATAAAGTGGGGTGTTTCCATAAAGTGGGGTGTTTCCATAAATTGGGATATTTCCATGAAAAGGGGTAAAATTTAAGGATGGAATAATTTGGGGGTTTTATTAAGGAGTTTTGTTACCAAAATTAAGGTTGCATGATCCATACACAGTTGGCATAAACAGTGTGGTCAAATCTTGCACAGATGTCAAATCTTGATCCTATTTTCTATGAACTTAATTGTTTTTTTCTCTATTTATTTCTTTTCATCTTCAAAATGACATGAATTCAGGATTACTCTCCCAGGAAGGTGGGAAAACACTTTCAACGTGAGTTGAAGACATTCTGGATCCCTCCTTTGGTGATTTCATGTCCGATTATTGAGGTATGATTCCATTCTTTACGGATTTGTCATGTTTTCATAGATCTTCATAGATCTACTTCTCTGATCTCCATTATTTCTCATATCTGAACCGATAGTTGGTATATCTACGTTTTTTTATTCCAAATATTTCAATTTTGAGTTGCGATCTATCTCGGATAAGGTATCTAATGCCACTCTTAGAGAATTGACTTGCATCCTTGTGTGTTCTTCGTCTGTTTTTAATGTTTTGTCCAAAACTTCAGGGTAAGGGGCTTCTCTCTCGACTCATCTTGCTAGAATTTAATGGATTTGATTCAAATTGGTTTATTCATTATGAAATTCATGGAAAAACTTTTCATTTGTGATGATTTATGGTTTCTATGATATTTTATGATCTTGTTGAATAGTTTTGCAAAAGGGGGTTTAATATAATACGATGATTTTAAATTATGGATTTTCCAGAATTACTAAATGGTTTATGAAAAGGGGTTTTCAATGTAAATGGTTTGCAATAAAATTTTAGTTTTATTGAAATGGTTTTGATTTGAAATGGTTTGGAATTGAAATGGTTTTGATGGAAATATTCTTCAATAAAACGGTTTTTTTTATTGAATGGTTTAATTTGGATTGATTTTGGGGAATATGTGTTGTGTGTTCATATTGCATATATGGGGCTTGGATGAAATATGACCTTGTTCTTCATACCAAAGGATTAATGGCTCATGGGAATTGCAACTATGGGGCTTCTTTGAAATATGACCTTATGCTCGGTGCCAAAGGATTAATGGAAAATGGGAAACAATTACCTTTTGACGAATTGGTAGATCAATGAGAAACCACTCATGAGTACGAAACGGTCATAACATAGCATTCATGGTTGGTTTTATGGGTCAAATTATTTGTTGTGTATGTCGATATAGTGATATTGGGAAATGGTTGTAAAGATTATTAGGTAATTTTTCAGGAAAATATATGGCGGAAAAAATTGGGTTCAATTGCACTTGTATTGTTTTGGTAATGAATTTGTTTTGTAAACTTGTTTATATTTAGTATAAACTACTTTTTATAAATTATTTCATATAAAACATTTTGTATAATTGTTTCTAACTCTTCTATCCTAGTGGCGTGAGTAGGAAAGTCATTGGAGAAATCCTACTGAGTTTTATACTCACCCCTGCCTTAGCACTTTGGTGCTTTTGCAAAAGCCATCCTCCGGGATAAGGGAAAAGGTAATGTTTCACACATGTTTAGAAATACCTTGTGATGTTGGGATGTTCAGATATTTTGGATCTTGGAGCATGTGGATCATGGAGTCTGGAGATCTTTGGAGAGTCTTGTGTAGTTTTTCCATTGTGTACTCTGATACTTGGTTATCCTTCCATTGTTGCTTACTTTGATGTGGTCTTGAGTGCATGAAGTAGTTGAGTTGTCTTTCATATGATCATACATAATATAATGAATTTTTGGTTATGGTTGGTAACTTTATTGGTTTATTTACTAAAGGGTAAATAGTCCACCACTTGTATTTAAAACCCATTAGCATTTATTTCCAGCCTTTGGCATCTTGGGGATGTCTCTTAAGGCCTAGTAATGACTCATTGTACTCTCAAGCCAGTGAGAATAGGAGGGTCATTACAAATGGTATCATTTTTTTCGTTCCTTGCCTAACAATTAGTCATCGATGTTCCTAGTTTGGGAGATTAAATCACTTCTTGTCTATTCCTTGGGTGGGAATCTTAGAAAGGAGTAGCATTGTCAGAACATGAAATATATAGCATAAAATGATGTAGCTAACCGTTTTATATTGAACTTTAAGTAACCAGGGTGTTGGGTAAATAAGTGTTTGGAGACACTTCTAAGATTTTTATATCTCTTTGTCATGGGTTTAGTGAATTTGACAACCATGACATGAATGATAGAGGAATGAATTCCCACTAGGAGTCCATACCAAATTTTGAGAAATGATCGTTTTTGAAAAGTATGGAATTGGTTTTCAAATGGAATAATTTGGAAATTGGATTCATTATCATATTTTGAAAATGGTTTAATTTTTAAAAGCATGTTAAGTGGTTTCAAAAATAGTTGAAAATGGAAAAATGGATGATTTGAAGAAAAAAAATGTTGTTATAGTTGGTGTGATAGAATTTTATATTCTAAGCCAACAGTTTCTAGATAGTGAGATTAATGATGTTTTTTTTAGAAAATGGAACCTGGTAGTCGTCATCGAACCCATCCTGAAGAAGAAGAGGAGAATGTAGTTGCACCTAAACCACATCTAAACCAAGAGCTGGTTGAGAGTATTTTCCATGGTTTTCAAGTTGTGGACATAGGGAAATGAAGGAATGAGCCATGAAATGTGGATTATACCATCTTGTTCATGAAGAAGAATCCACCTAATTTCTGGGGTGATTCCAAACCCGAGAAGTCAGAGGTGAGGTTATATAGGATGAATCATATCTTCGACTTCATCGGAACACCAATAGAGATGAAGTTCCAACTGACGACATATATGCTCGAGGATCTTGAATTTCAGTGTTGGGATTTAGTAGTGCATGATAAATTGGATAAAGGACTTTCATGGAAGGATTTTGAGGAATTTTTCAAGAAAATATTCTATCCTCACACGTTCAAGATCTAGAAAATGACAGACTTTTTTAACCTAAAACAATATAGTCTCTCTATCATAGAGTATGCAGCTATGTTCATGAACATAGTACGCCTTTCATCAGAAGTCACGACATGTGCCTCTTTGAATGCATGCATCTTCAAATCAGGGATACGATATGAGATTAGATCAAAGATTTCTGTACTCTGTATTACAGACTATACAGATATGGTCAAAAGAGAGACTTTGGTTGAACGTGATATCTCAGGATCTATGGGAGGAGGCATGATGATATCTACAAGAAACGGTGGGAAGTCAACTACTGGGAACAAGTGGAAAAGGGGCACATATTTCCATGGTGCAAGTGGAAATTAGAACCTGATAGCTAGATCAGTAAAACATCCTCCATAACCCTGAATAAAAGCAAGTTGTTTTCAATGTGGTTCAGTTGACAACATAAAGTGAGATTGTATGGCACAACCTATAGGATTTCATAATTCTAACAATATGGGACATCTTCAGTGGTATTATCTTAGGGCTGCAAGGTTAGGTGCTCGAGACACTTCTTAGCTATCGCAAGCAACGTATGATTCAACTGGACAAGGACAGCAGAACCAATTTCATCAAGAGAGCAGAGCTAGTCATGGAGATTCTAGAAATACCATGACTCCTCAATCAGGGCACCTTCAACAAGGAAAAAATGAGAACATTATAGTAAAGAATCAATTGTATGTAGTTGATCAGATGATAATCGATGATCAGGCTTGACCATCTATAGTGAGAGGAACAATTATATTTAATTCTACCTTTTTACAAGTTTTGTTAGATACTGGTATATCACATTACTTCATTGCTTCTTGTGTTGTTGACTTTATATGTTTAAAACATGAAATTATGCATTCTGTTTTCAAATTGAAAACACTTCTTGGTGGAAGAGATTGTTAAGCCTTTGTCTGTTGTTCATGTGCTATAAATGTTGATGGAGATGAGCTAAAATGGGACATCATGATGTTGGATATGTATTTCTATGATGTAATCTTGGGTATGGATGGGCTGACAATGTTCAAGGCCCAAATTTACTGTTTTAAGAGAACAATTTGTTTCATGACTGAGGATGGCAATGAGCATCTATTTAGAGGAGAGAGGATTGTAAATAACGGTGCAAAGAGCTTGTTGGAACCAATGGTGGGAACAATATATTACCAATTGGTAGTGTTTACTTTGGAATAAGAGGTATAGATCGAGGAAAAGATTTTTCCAGCTATTTTGTATCAATTTTCAGATGTATTTTCCTAGAACATCTCAAGGTTGCCACCTCTAATAGAAGTGTAGTTTTAAATTTATCTCTTTCTTGGGACCATTATTATTTCCCTTAAATCTTATAGGATGACACCAATAGAGTTAAAAGAATTGAATGATTAGTTACTGGACCTGGAAAGCAAGGGTTTCATTCGAACATGTACTTATACATGGGAAGCACCATTTTTGTTCGTGAAGAAGGAAGATGCAACTCTTCGGCTGTGTGTTGATTGTCATAAGCTTAACAAAGTTACGATAATGAATAGATATCCACTTCCACGCATTGATGATCTATTCGATCAATTAATGGGAGCTCTATGGTTCTCAACGATTGAATTGGAATCAAGATATCACCAATTGAGAGTTCGGAAAGAGGATATTCCAAAGACAGCTTTCAAATATAGATATGGACAGTATGAATATTTATTCATGCCTTTCCATCTAATGAATGCAACAAAAGTATTAATTTAATTGATGAATCATATATTTCAAAAATATCTGGAGTCTTTTTTTTGTGGTGTTTATAGACGAAATTTTGGTCTATTCAAAGACAAGTGCCGATCATGAGGTGCACCGGGAAACAGTTTTACAAATCTTGATATATCGTCGTTTGTATTCCAAATTATCAAAGTGTTCTTCTTGGATACCTAAATTATGTGTCCTTGGCCATTTCATTTCAGAAAAATATGTTTCTATTGATCCTAAAAATATAGAATCCATTATCTTATTGAAAACACTAAAAAATGTGTTCAAGATACGAAGTTTTCTTGGTCTAGATAGTTACTACCGATGCTTTGTGTGTGATTTATCACAACTAGATTCACCAATGATAGCTCTGACAAAAAAGAATTCTCCATTACAATTGACGGAGGATTGTCAGATGTCTTTCCAGGAACTGAAAGTTTATCATACATTGGCACCTATCTTGATCTTGCCAGAATTAGAACAGGGGTATGTGGTGTATTGTAATGATTCAGTATCATCTATGGGTTATGTTCTCATGCAAAGAGATCACATGGTTGCTTATGGTTCAAGGTAGTTGAGGGTTCATGAGAAGAATTACCCAAAACATGATTTGGAGTTAGCTGTAGTCATTCATGCTTTGAAAACATGCAGACATTATCTCTTTGGTGAGAAATTTACTATGTTTACGGATCGCAAAATCTTGAAACACATTTCCTCAAAGAGATATTTGAATCTGAAGCAAAAGAGATGGATAGAGTATCCCCAATGGTCTGACTTTTACTTGATGTACACACTATTGAAAGGAAATTCGGTAGCATATGCATTGAGTAGAAAATCATATGCTCAGTTGACGAAAGAAGATTCAGATGAATGGTAATTGATTTCAGTCTTAGATGACATGTATGTGGAATTTGAAGACCGAGGTGATGTTGTGGTTTTAATTTTTTCTACACTTGTTCTTGATTTAGTAAAAATGATAAAAGAGGCACAAACATCTTATGCAGAATGTATGGTTGTAAGTTCAAAACACAACGGTGGAGAGACCATTGAGGCCTGGAAACTTGATGTGGGTTCAGTTTTGTGTTTCAGAGTTTGGATGGTTGTACAAATGGGTATTCAGGAACAAATTTTTCATTCTTACCACCATTCAATATGGGATGTATATCTAGGTACAATGAATATGTATAAGGTGTTGAAGGTGTAGTTTTGGTGGAGAGACTTGAAAACGAAGGTGTCTGAGTCCCTCTCACGGTGCTTAACTTTTCAGCAGGTTAAAGCATAGCATCAAAGACCATCTAGTATGTTCCAATATTTTCCCATACCAGTGTGTAAATGAGATAAAATAGAAATGGATTTTGTTATAGGTCTTACTTGAATGGTCCATAAACACTATTTCATTTGGGGTATTGTGGATCGTCTAACTATGTCGGCCCATTTCATCTCTATTAGTGAAACTCATATGGTGGAGGATATTTTAGAAATCAATATCAAAGAATTGGTAAAGATCCATGGTATACCAATGTCAATAGTCTCATATAGAGATCTGAGGATCCCATATTGTTTCTGGAAATCATTTCAGTAAGCCCTTGGAACTCAGTTGACTATGAGCAATGTGTATCAACATCAAACAGATGGGAAATCTGAGCGGATGATACCAACATTGGAAGACATGTTGCGTACTTGTGTAATGGATTATGGAGGATTATGGGAGGATCATAAACCATTAGTAGAGTTCTCATACAATAAAAACTTTCAAGACTTGATATTCATGGCACCATTTGAAGCATTGTATGGGTTTCCTTGTCATTCTCCACTATATTGAGTGGAAACGGGTGAAACTTCACTTTTCGGGCCAAGCCTTGTACAAGATACAAAAGATAAGATCCAGTTGATTATAAAGAGGATGGAGATAGCTCAGAGTCTTCATAAATATTATGAAGATCACTATTAAAGACCATTTTAGTTCATTTTGGGTAATCATATCTTCTTGAGGATCTCTCCAAGGATTGGAAATCATCGTTTCGGGAAGCAGGGAATGTTATATCCTAGTTACATTGGGCCTTTTGAGATACTGGAACAGTTTCGAGAGGTGGAATATTAGTTGGAATTACAACTATGGTTTAGTTCGGTGCATAATGTCTTCCATGTATCACATTTGAAAAAGTATCACCTTGATTCTAACCATGTGATCAGATGGGATCACATTGAGCTAGAACCAGATGCATCACTAGTACATATTATAGTGCGGATCATGGATAGAGAAGATATTGTATTATGTGGGAAAATAATTGACCTAGTGTGAGTTTTATAGAAACATGGTCAGATTCATGAAGAGACTTGGGAACATGAGAATGAAATGAAAGAGCAGTGGTTAGAAGTCTTTTTGGCCATCAAGGGCTTTCTACGTTCCGACTACAAAAAGACCAATGGTGGGGAGAATGTAATACCCCTGTTTCGGGTACATATCCTCCTTTACCGACATTTATTAATTGGTGTTTATTTGATTGGATTTCCATAAAATAGAGTGTTTCCATAAAATATAGAGCTTCTATAAAATAGAGAGATTCTATAAAATAGAGAGTTTCAATAAAATAGAGAGTTTCCATAAATTAGCGAGTTTCCATAAAATAGATTGTTTCCATAATATAAAGTGGTTCCATAAAGTGGGGTGTTTCTATAAAGTGGGGTGCTTCCCTAAAGTGGTGTGTTTCCATAAAGTGTGGTGTTTTGATAAAGTGGTGTGTTTCCATATTGTGGGTTATTTCCATAATATGGGGTGTTTCCATAAATTGAGATGATTCCATAAAAAATGGTAAAGGATAAGGATAGAATTATTTGGGGTTTTTTATGGATTGTTGGGACTAAATGGAAGGTTGAATGATCCATACACAGTTGGCACAAATCGTGTGGTCAAATCTTGCATAGTGGTCAAATCTATATCTTATTTTGGAGGACCTTACTTGTTATTTCTCTATTTATTTAGTTTTAGCTTCAAAACGCCTTTAATTCATGATTACTCTCCCTAAAATGATAATCAAACCTCCCCATACTAGTTGAATCCATTTAGGAGCCTTCCCTTTGTGATTTTGAGTCTGATTCTTGAGGTATGTCAGCATTCTTTATGGATTTGTCATGTTTTCTTAGATATGCAAAGATCTACTTATCTGATCTCCATTATTTCTCAGATATGAAACTATTGTGGGTAGATCTACGTTTTTGGATTCCAAATATTTCAATTTTGACTCTTGATCTAGTGAGGATAAGATATCTAAGGCCACTCTTGGAAAATTGACATGATTCCTTGTGTGTTCTTTGTCTGTTGTTAAAGTTTCTTCAAAACCTTTGAAGTATGTGGATTCTATCTCGACTCCTCCTGTTAGAATTGATTGTCTTAGATTCAATTTTTTTTATTTATTGTGAAATTCTTGGGAAAATATTAATTTGTGATGATTTATGGTTTTTGTGAAATTTTGTGATCTTGATGAATAGTTGTGAAAAATGGGGTTTAATTTAAAGTTATGATTTTAAATTATAGATTTTCTGGAATTTTTTAATGGTTGATGAAAATGGGATTTTCAAAAGAAATAGTTTTCAATAAAAGTGGAGTTTTATTGAAATGTTTTGGACATAAAATGGTTTGGCATTAAAATGTTTTTGATAGAAATAGTTTTCAATAAAAATTGTTTTAATTGAAAGGTTTATTTTGGAATGATCATTGGGCATATGTGTTGTGTGTTAATATTGAATATACAAGGATTGATTGAAATATGACATTGTGCTCAGTGCCAAAGGTTTAATGGAACATGGTAATTTCATATACAGATCTTGGTTGAAATATGACCTTGTGCAGGGTGCCAATGGATTAATGGCACATGGGATACAATTACCTTGTGAAGACTTTGTTGATCGACGAGAAACTGATCATGAGTATGGAACTGTCATAATGTAGCATGCTCGGTTGGTGTTTTTTGCAGATTCTATCTTCCAGTATAAGGGAAAAGGTAATGTTTCATAGATTTTTATCACAACCTCGTGATGTTGGGTTGTTCGGATATTTTGGAACGTAGAGCATGTGGAGCATGGATTCATGAGGTCTTTGGAGAGTCTGGTGTAGTTTATCCACTGTTTACTCTGAAATTTGGTTATCCTTCTGTTGTTACATAGTTTGACGAGGTTTTGAGTGCATAAAGTTTTTGAGTTGACTTTAATTTGTTCATGGATCATATAGTGAATTTTTTTATGGTTAGTAAGTTTATTGGTTTATTTCCTAATGCATAAATCATCCCCCATTTGTACTTGAAACCGTTCAGCATTTATTTCATGCCTTTGGTATCTTAGGGATGTCGCTTAAGGCCTAGTAATGAATCATTGTACTCTCAAGACAATGAGAATTGGCGGGTCATTACATGTTTTGTGACTCACACTAGATATGGTCCTTATCATTTGTTGTGCACCTAAATAAAATTTATTCCCACACAATGTGCCCTGATAAACATGATATGCAGTTCTATGGATCAAACTAGATATTCTGCATGTTTTGATTGACCGCATGGAATGCTGTAAATATATAATGTTTGTACCACTAGTAATATGCATTAATAATTTTTATTCTACAACATCCATTACACATAATTTAGTTTTATAAACTATATGAATTATTATTATTATTTATTTATATCCAAATGAAATGTCTAAAATAAAAAATATATATACCTGGTGTGGAATGACACATGTCACATGATGTGTACATCAATATACACACTGTCTAGTTTCTAACATCATAAATTATTTTAATTTACTGACCCACATGATATTCCTAAAGTATAATCATTTACCTTACATTGGTTTCCACATGTTTCATGATGTGTAAAACTCTCTAAAAGACATTTAATCAACATCTAGATATGGCTCTCTTCTGGAAACCGATAAGTGGTGTGTGAGGATGTTGAGTAGTTGACCAAATATATATTTTTTGATTTATGGTAGTTAAAAACCTTGTGTGGATACAAAACATGTACACCAGATAAATGCATTCTAATCCCTTCCAAACCATGTATTGCATGGGAAGTTAATATGTTGCATGTAACGAAAAAAAATACCACTCTACTTTGCATATTGATCTTGTCACTGTGTTCACCTATTATGGTTGACCATGGGTACACTATGTTAAATTTATAGTTACATTACATGTATCAATGTCATTCATTTAGGTTCCTTGGAACCACTAAATGGAATATTCAAGAATTCTTCAATCATTTATGACCTGTTCTTAACCATAAAAACTCAACTTAACATGTTATTTGTATTCATGTTTTATGAAAAAAATTTGTGCATATAAAAAACAAACAATATAAATAGCAAACAGATCAAATAATTTATGAATAATTATCAATTCAAATTTTATCACTCTGATAAAAATTCATGGCTTTTTGAAAAAGGAGATGATATATGTGGGGGGCTGATTTTGGGTTTTTATTAGTTTCAACTGACATATCCAATGAACTTGATGAGCACATCACCAAAATCTCATAAAAAGGATCTATAAAAGATAATTTATAATTAATTTAAAATGAGAAGTACCTAAAATCAAGATTTCCTTTCTAATATACTTTCATTGTGCCTCTTTACATGTTATCGTTATTGTGGTAATTCAAGTGAGGATTCCTCTAGTTGTATCCATATATGTTCAACGAATCTATGGATGAGTATCTTGAATCATTAGTTACCATCATATTAATGATAATAGTTTCGTGTCAATCATTATTGATCATAAAAAGGTTTTTTCTAATTTTTAATATGTTCTTGAGGGGATTAAAGGTGGATTTTATCTCTAGGTTTTGATATAATTGTCAAGAGTTTCTCTACTGAGAACAATAACCCTGCATTAAAAATGATATAAGTTGTAACATATAGATTGATTAAATATATGATAATTATTACAATGAACCTTTTTCAAATATTTTTTCTAAGTGATTAATGTATAATAATATAGTAATTATTATTTTTTACATCATGACACATGCTATTTAAATATATTTTGTGTAATAAATAAATTAAAATTTAATAAAATGGTATTTAATGAAATATATTATCTCTATCCATCCATGAATATGACACATAAATCTTTCATAATATTTTTTGAACCTCAGATTAATAAAATATTTAATAAAATAAATATCATTCATTTAATGAATAAATAAATAATATAATCACAAAACTTGTGAATACATATTCAATTTAATATTATAATAACTAAATAAATATTTATATTAATAATTTTACTAAACCGGTGAATTTAGATTTATTTATTCCTTTCCTTGTGGTTAATAAACAAGATATAAAATTATACTCACATATTCTAAACTCAAATATCTCATAGTTAAATATACATGATCAATATTTCATTAATAAGTATGATCCCACAATACAAGAGTGATATTTATTCTTAATAATAAATTCAATATAATTTAATGACATTATTGATACACATTATGTATGTCCCTATATGCCTCCTTCATGATTGTATTAGGTAAACGTACCTAAAGTCCATGATCAACATCTAGTAACATGTGATGGAACCTATAGAGAAAGAACATATTGGTGAAAAAACAATAATCATCTTACAAACCCAATAATGAAATAGAATCCATATACTAACTAATATCTCATCAACTACGACGCATATTAATTTTATCAAATTATAGGCTTCATTTTTCATTCGTTTAATTTCTAAAACTTACTCCTTGATGAACTACCATGGATATGGATTTATTCATACAGTTTTATTTCTATCAAGGGATCAGAGATATCTTCATCGATTAACTCAAAAGGGTTAAATAATTATTAGATTGTTTAGTTAATGTTAAATAACATATAAAACACCCAACATATGTTACATCATCTTAAACATATGTCATCAAACAATTTTCTATGTGTCAAGTTGAGGTAATCTTGATATACATTGATAATTATCTAAATAATATGGACCAAAACACGTTTTCATAGATAATAGTATGTAATGGAACATAAGACATGTGGAATTACTATTATTGAGTGTTTCCAAAGTGACCGTGAAACCATGATGTGTTATGTTTATGCATACATTCATTCCAAATTTAGTCGGTCACATAGACATCATCATTGAAACATTTGCTTATGTATTGGTCAAGAGGATGGGGGTTGGGCTCATAAAACGTTTTAGGGTATAATTTCCAAAGCCTATAATCTCTTAAATATTTTAAATACTCTCAGGAAAAATTCTTGGTAATAATACCATATAACCTTAAGTAGTTTATTGACTGGAGACATGAATTTAAAATGATATTGTATGTGAGAATTACAGTATATCTCATTTGACACAAGTATTCAGTCAATATATAGTTTATAGCTATATTGGCTAGAAATATAGTGTATATATTAATCTAGGATTACATTGGTATCTGGTTAAAGGATGGAGGAGGTGTTACAGAGTTTGGATGAGGACCAAGAGAGGGACTTCTTGTAGGATTTGAAGGTTAAAGAAATGCATATTAAGTTATAAGAGACATTTAGTTTTTTCATCATTAAAAAATAATTTGTGATGTAAATGATTAAAAATATTCCTGGGCAATGAATTTATTTGAATATTAATTTATATAATATTTTGGAACAATAAGAGTGGATCTTCCACATTTTTTTATAATGAATTTTATATTTAATTACCTCATTATTGGGATTCAATTGTTGTATAATAAATTTATCATTCAGACCTCCATTAAATTATCAATGCATCAAGACGATACAAATCAGAATCCCTCTAGTATGGATTCACACATTCTCCTTTGATCTCAATGTGATTATAATTGTACTTCACGTGGAAGTATTTTAGTGAAAATCATCCGGTGTCTCTCCCTTTGATTATCACACAATCTGTCCAAGATGTTGGATTGAATGTTTTGTTATCATTTATATGAGGAGAAGGAAAATGGAATCTCTTAGTTCATCACTGAGATCTATTGAATTTTCTACCTGCAGTTGGGAGAATTTTTATAAGGGTTTTTTTTTCAAATATCAAACCCTTTGAAATTATATAACCACATATTTATAGAACTTGGTTACGGAATAAATATAGAATACATGCCCTATATTATTCTCTTAATACCATGATAACCCCATATTTAAACCATAATTATAATATTATTATTAATTACACAAAATTCATTAAACTCATGAAAAAAATTAATATAATTTCTTCAAATAAATAATTTATTATTTTTTAAAATAATATTTAAATTATCATTCCAACCGGAATCAATATATTGGTTTACACTTATTCCATAATTACTGAACCATGAATACTAAATTTTATCCATTTGATAAATATTTTAAATATTCACATTCTTGTGAATAAATATTTATTTTAATATTAAACTCACATATAAAATTTTTTATTAGTTATTTTCAACCAATAAATATTGAATAAATATTAATCCATGATATAGATAATAATTTTTTTTCAACAAATAAATTTAAATATATTTTAATTGATATCCATAAAAAAACTATGTGTGTCTCTTGTTAGGATTATTCCACTCTATAATTATGTGGGATCACTTGATGTCCAATATTAGCCTTTAGAAACATGTTATTGTAACTAAATTTAATAAGATAATGTTACAATGTTGAGTCCCACATATGAATGCTCATTGTGTAATATAATCACTTTTTCACAATATGTCATCAAGAATGAATATACTCATCTCATAAACCAAAATGATTGATACATATTTCTTTGATTATATGAAATGAAATTTTCAATCAAATATGATCATGGGATTCAATTTGATAGTTCCATTCCAATCAATGTGCTTAAATTTTAACTTCTATAATGATGTCAGGGAAAAATAATTTATCATCTAATTTTTTAAAAACATATCAGATGTGACACTCCCAATGTACCCTATTTTTCCAAAAACATTTCCAATCATGTATTTCATGAATAAATCAAATTATGGGACTCATTATATGTTTTTAAAATATTATTAAATTATAATTATTATTACATATTATCATAGATTGGAAAATCTAATGACATGAAAATGTGTGGAATTCCTATGTATGGGTCTTCCCTCATACTTTTCTATCATGAGGATTACCAAGTGTGAACTTCATGAGATTAAGTCTTATCCTCTTACAAATATTCATAACCTGGTATTTTGAATCATTTATGTCTCATTAGATGATGTTGTATGACAATAGAACTTTATTTTAAGAATATCACCGAAGAACTAAAAAGTTTTTATCCTAGTGAGAAACTACTATGACCTTTTCAATATGATTAATACTCTATGACATTATCATATTCATATTATAGAATGTAAAATTCAATATTTGAATAAATATTAATAATAAAATAATCAAATATAATCATTTCATTTAAACTATCATGAACTTAATTATAGGGTATTGTCTCCAATAAGTTCTCACTTTGACTAGGGGAATCTACTAATGGATTTCAGTCCACTATCTCTCACATTATGTGCATGTTTTTACTAAGAAATTGTTTTATTCAATGGGTCTACCCTGTTGTATACCATATAAAAAATTCTCACTACGATGTCACCTCTCTAAGAAAAATCCTCCAGGAGATGATATTTCTAGAGTATGTGGTCCATAAACTAATTAAACCTCATCCCATTTGCATGATTAACCATCGTATATTTATTATTCATTACTATGGTTGGTTATTGACTTCAAGTCACAACATAATGATCTTAGATGAAGTTGTGTATCTTGAAATATTATTTAGAAATAATAAAAACATCAATATTTTCATACTCTACTATATAATTTGGGTAAATTACCTACTTTGATCTCCCTTATCGATTATGAAGATGTTCCCCCATTTCAATTTTCATATCGTCTTCTTTTTTTGAAAATTATAATATAAAAAAACATAATAAATAGTATCAAATTTCTTTATAAAACAAGGAATATATCATTAGTATGTGTAACTACTGCCATATTTTTATGTTGTGTTACAATTTATTTTTGTCTAAATATTTTCTATTTTACTATGCATTGGTTGTTTTCGGATTTAAGAGTGAATTGGGGGAGGGTTTCAGAAAACTGGACTGGTTATAAGTTGTAATTTTTTTTTCAAAGCGGTTCATAATGTGACATGGGTTTTACATCATGAACGTGTCAAGGCAGAGATGCATTCCCCTTCCTAAATTGTTTTACGGTGTGAATAAAGTTGTCACTTCATGAAATCCTCTTAGGATGAATTTTTTTTATGGTTAAAATGTGTAATATTTTCTATACCCCTCTATATCATCTCTCTTGACTCTTTCTTAGGAATATATTATGTAAATGATCCTATATAGTGGTTTTCCTCCATCCTCCTCATCACATTACATATTGAAGTGTCATTATTTGGGGTAGTTTCCTCTTGATAAATATAACTACATATAAGACATACATGCCCCTTTACTACTTTATATCATGATTATCCAATTATATAACCCTAATGATTGAATTTGTGATTTAGTTTAGGTATTTGGTATAGTATTTATATTTTGATTTGAATTTTTTTTTGGTTGAGAATCATAACATTTGAGGAAGGAAGTATTTAACATTTTTTACATTGCATATGATGGTTTATATATCATTTTTATGAAATTTATTGTATAGTCCTTATAAAAATACACAAGTAGTATTGAAGTGATTGTGTTGAACAATGAAGATATGGTATAATCATTATATTGGGACCGATGTGTTTGTAGTTTGGTTAGGGTAATTTTTATACCTTGTTCCATGGGTGATTTAGGGGATGCCATGTTGGGGAGTAAGACATTAAGGTAGATGTTTGGGATGTATTGGGGATAGTTTGTAGATAAATTACATTGGATTTTGGGTAATTAATTTCCTTCTTGAAAACCCATCATGTCATGTCCTTTCTAATTTCATAATATTTGATGTGACAACACTAGTATGAGGGAATGGGTTTGTGTGATTTATGTGACCACCCTTAACAATATTCTGATGGGATGGTGTGATTGATGTAACTACTATTCATTGTGTGATGATGAGTTAGTGTGATTGGTGTTACCTCCTTGAGTATATAGGTATTTTTCAAGGTTATTGATTTATTCCTCTCTATTTCCATAGGGAATGGTTGTTGTGCTTTATGAGGCCATGGCCTGATCGACAATGAATAATCCATGTTTTGTCTGGTCTATAGATTTTCTATCAAAATTTTATTATATAAATAGTTCAAATTTGGTAACATTTTGTCAATAGTGTCCTATTTAGTTTGTGATTTAAGGGTTAGTGTTATTTTTTTCATTTATTTAGTTATTCTATTGGATTAACCTTTATACACTTGATGAATTTATTTTAAGGGACCACTGATGGTGTCTTATTTTTTTTACCCTCATACCCTACACTGGTAAATAGAGTTCTATGAAGACTTCTTAATTAGGAATTTATCCAAGGTAAATGGCCCATAAATATATTTTATAGTAGATTTGGGTGGATACCGTGAGATTCAGTACCAAATCATCCTCTGAAATATTTTTTAGTGGGGGGTCTATTTTGTTCTTTTGGTCATCATATACATTGATCCACAATATGTGGGGATATCTATTGACATGATGTGATATATACTATATTTCCTTTTTGATATATTGTTATGATCTTGATATTTCTTCCACTTTGATAGTGTGGATATTATTTATATATTATTTCTTTTTTATGTTTTACTATGATATTTACCAGAAACTAAGAGAATAGTATCTCCATAGTATTATTCAGTTGCATTCCACTAGCTGGAAGCATATTTAATATGATGATATAAACATGATGTCATTTCCCACTCTAACTCAAACTAGGTGATTTGGTTTTGGGTGTTAAAAATTAAAATCATTGGCCTTTTCAATTTCATATGTTATGAGATGGGGAATTGTAAAATAGGCATAGGATGATTGAGACCCATGTAGGGTAGTCAATAATCTAACAAGCATTCAATTTTTTTATGAACCTACTTGTTTATAGGGAAATTGGATTTCTTTTATCAGATGTGATATTATGATTTCATTCTATTTTTGAGATTCATTGTGTGGTTAGAGTTTATGGTGTTTTCTATTATATTGATTGATAATAGTTAGTAAATTCATTCAAAATGGTCTGGAATGTAAGTTCACATGTTACATTCATCGTTGCTTTTTATTAGCGCAGTTTTAAATTAATTAAATGCCAAAATTGTATATTTATTATTTTCAAAATACATCATCATTTCTATATAATTAATTTAACCTAATCATGTCATGTTTTTATTAATATTTTATAGTGAAAAATTTATAGGTGTCGTGATATAGTATAAAAAATAGGTAAATCCTAAGATGGATTATGCATAGTTGTTGTGGGTGTTTCTAGGGTGTGTTTCCCAGGATCTTTGTGTGAATAAATGAACAAGATAATTATGTATGTATTATAGTATTTTTTAAGGTTATATCGTTGTTTTTTTTGGAATTTCATATAGTTACACCTCATAGGCAAACCATTTTATTGTTGAGGGACTATGGTGAGGATTCTTTAGGAGGAGGAAATTTTTTTATTTTACCGCCATACATTTAAGAGGGTCATTCTGGGTATTTTAAATATTATACTACTATATTTTAGGTAATATAGGCACTTTAATCAGGTGTTTTATGTATCATGATGGTTTTTGGTATAGTTTCTCACTATAGAGGGCCAACGATAGAGTATTTCACTCGGGATATCCATCCAATGCACCATATATCCTTCCATATAATTGGTGGTCCCTAGTATTTCAAATTATAGATTAATATTATTGAAGGTATCATCCATATTATATAGATACCTAATAACCATATGGTGAAGTTGGCGGTTTTTATGTGATTGGTGTTGACCATGAGGTTGTAATGCAAGATGATCTGGTCTAGTATGAATGTGAATCTGATGTGGAAATCATTCAAGGTATTCTTTTTTGAGAAGTTATTTTTGAAAGAATTTATGTTAGATATAGATCTAGAGTTCATAGAGATATAATAGGTGAAAACTTTATTTGTTTACACTATATCCTTTTTTTAATTGAACCATTTTCTCTCATTTTGGCAATAAATATTGTACAAAAGGATAAAAATATTGAGATAAAACTTCATCTAGGGTTGAGGTAATAGGAATAGATTTTTGACCTAACCTCATAGTCAATATCATCAATAAATCTATCACTATTGATAATATATTAACAAAGGATATCTAAGTAGGGTTTACATTATTCATAAATTGTGGCCTTCTGATTATTATTTTGTGTGCGTCGTCCAATTGTAGAAATTTTAGATCAGAGGACATGTGGTAGGGAGGTGACAAGTAGTCAGGGAAATGAAATATTTCATCAATCTAAGTTACATCAGGTACTCCACCTATGTGTTTCTAGTGCAGTAACAATAATATATTTTCATGAAATTCACCATTCATCCAATGAATTGATATTCTAAAAGAAGGATGGAATATATCATGATATATTTTTATGTTTTCACTATTAGGTGTGGGAAATGGATTTGGGTAGACATAACCCACTAATACATGATTGGGTAGACCCCAATCAGATAGTATGTATAAGCCAATTTTTATGGAAATGGAGCTTGAGGGGTTTATCAATATCCATCAAAGTATATTCCACAGGGTTCAATCTTATGGGTCATTCATGGATCATGGTTTAAGTTCATGACTATAAGGAAATTTAGGTTTAAATGTAGGAAAGGGCTCTGGTAGATAGCGGAGAGGAACCTTTGATGATTAGATATATAATTTTGATTATTTCCTTTCTCAATACAACTGTGTTTGATACAGAGGCATCTCATTCATTCATTAATTCCAAATTTATCACCAATTTATAGTTTTTGGTGAGGTTATCTCTTAGGTTATTTTCCCATGACACGCCTCTTGGAAAATGGGTATATTGTATTTATATGTTCTTAGAGTTTCTAGTAGTTCTTTTATACTATGAACATATATAGAATGATTTTATTTTAGAGATGAATATCATTGATGTAGTTTTGTGATATATTGGTTAATAATTTCCTAATATCAATTATTTTTTATTAAATACATGTTACTTTTACCACCCCTGAAGGTAAGGAATACATTTTTACTAGGAAATATTATCTATAGACATGCATATAGAGACCAAACCTTAGTAATTTTTTGACCATTACATCATAGGTGGTGGAAACAGTTCTTTTAGCAGACCATGTATGGGATTCATCCATTCTACCTCCAGTGGTGGGTCATTAATATGATGTGTTTAGATAATATTTCTGAGTATTTTCTCTTTATAGGTGGTTTTAATATAATAATGTATTAATATCAAGTGTGAATACTATAAAAATTACCTAATATTGAGTGGAACCATCAAAGTTGAGAGAGATTAAGGTGAAAATGATGACTTGGATGTAAATGGTTTTATTCTAAAAAGAACATAACTTGGTGTTCATCAGTCATATCTCTAAAAATATGGATGTTATCCTATAATTTTTTATTGACAACTAGAAACTAAATCAATTAATATAGAATAATATGTAACCACTTATAGGGATCAATGATTTATTTTATTATTTTTGGAAACTAAGATGTTTTTGTATGATCAATCTATGATTAGGCTACCATCTGATATGATTCAGAGACAAGGATACACAAATGATTGAATCATAAAGTAGGTACGGGTTATAGAAGTATCCTATGGAACCATTAGATCTGTTGAATGTAGTTGTGGTCTTCATGGATCTCATGAACTAGGTTTTCACCAATACCTAGACTACCATTTCATGGTCTTCATGGAATATATTTGGGTGTATTTATAGACTCTCAATTTACCTACCATACATCATGATATTTTTTAGTACACTATAAAAACATTGGATTTATTCAATGTTAATAAGGTGATAATTTTGGATACAATAGGTGTGCTTCCTAGGGTATGTGATTTTTTAGGGGAAAATTTCTATTGATCTAGAGAAGGTTGTGGTAATTATTTCATATGTGTAGCCTGTTAATTTGTTTGTTGTTCATAGTTTTCAATGGTTGGGAGAATATTATGTGTGGTTCATTCAAGACATATCATTATTTGTATCATCTACAACCGGGTTTATCCAAAAGGGAGTGAATCTCTTATGGATAGACTAGTATGAGGAAGACTTTAAGGATTACAATTTGAGTTTTATTCTTCCTATGATTCTGATTTTTTTGTCCCATAATTTTGTTATATAGTGTTTATGATTAGTTTGACTTTGTTTTGGGGGGTATTCTTGATGTTGGGATACAAATTAGTGACTTATTGGTCTTATAATCTATGACTGAATGAGCATAACTACCCCACCTATGACCCGGAGTTAATTATAATGGTCTATGCTTTGATGTTTTGGAATCAAAATAACTTCATTGAGAGATTTTTAATCTAAGATAACTAAAAAATATTGTGATATATCTTTCTTCAATGATATTTGAACCTACTAGGGAAATGTTAGTCCGTGTGTCTATGAACGTTAAATTTTTGGATGGAATATACCTTATGGAGGGAGAATGTAGTCATGGATTCCTTAAAGGGAAAATCATAGAAACTGCGGACATGGAAATCAGTGGAGGAGTAAAAGTTTATGGTATATCTATAATATTGGAAGGTTGGTGTATCTAAGGATCGAGGGGTGGTAAATTATTCTTACATGATCAATACATATTCGCTATGAGCTTTGGTAAATTCACACTAGGATTATGTTTCAAATTATTATATGATGTGGCACATGATGATGTGAGATAATCATGTTCTAAGCTACTACCATTGTGATAAAAATGTGCTATATGTCCATGGATGTGTTATAGTTCCCACATTTATGAGGAAGGATTTTATGTGGGACTCCAATTTCTCCCAAAGGGTGGAACATCTTCAATAAACCAAGATATATCATGATATGAAACAACATTTTGGACAAACTCGTATGAAAGAAATTACAGGGTTTGTTCCTAGTTACATTACCTCTTAAAGGGAAAAGGTATATCTCCAGTGACTAGGTGGTCTGCTTCAATACATTCTAGTACTTGTACAGAAATTAGATGTGGAAACAATGGATTTTTATATGACTAATAAAGAATATGAAGATCTTTGATATTGTCTTGGTGGTAGTTGATTGGCTAATAATGGTTATACACATTTTATTCACTTCAGATTGTTGGTCTAAGGATATGTTGGGTAGGAATTATTTTTGGGTAACACTACGGTTTCATAGTGTCACAATCAGTATTATATTAAATCTAAATTCATATTTTACATATGACATTTTAAATATCTATAAAACGTGATGGGATAAAAGATAAATATATGTTCAACACATCACTTATAGATTGATAGACCATCCTAGTGGGAGATATGGATCCTTGAGGATATTCTTGGGACATTTTCACATGATTTTAGTGGGTCATTGGATGTTCAACTATCATGGTTAGAATATTATTATAATAATAGCTTCTGGTATTCAATTAATATTTCTCCTTTTGAGGATCTTTATAGTCCCCCATGTAATTCACCACTCGTTTGTTTGGAGATGGGAAAGTCGGTAGTGATCAGGTCGATCCAGGTGTAGGTGACATCTTTGAGGGTATAAGTAATTTATAATTATTTTTTTACTTCTCATAGTGGGAAATATTATTATACTAATCAGAGGAAATGATCCATAGTGTTATTAATGGTAGACAAGGTATTCTTACAGATATCACTTTAGTTGGGTTATTTAAATTTGAGGAAATAGGGAATACTAGATTCATAATTTTTTTATGTGTGAGGTCATAGAATAAATCGGGATGGTGGATCCCCAGTTAGATCTTCCTCAATTACATTGTGGTCTACATGATATGTTTCATATATTTTATCTATACATGTATGAGTCGATTATCACATATGTGATTGATGAAGGAAATGTTTACCTAAAAGAAGATGATTCCTTCATAAAACATCAACTATAGATCATAGGCCAAAGAAAGAAGGGGTCAAGAAGAAATACATTGTCGCTTGATTACATTGTGTGATGTTATGGGTATGTACAAGAGGAAGCTATGAATAAATATTAAAATATCCATGCATAATATTTGGAGTTTTGTTGGAGGATACCCATAATGTTGGTTCTTAGGAATAAAAATACCATATATGGGGTTTTTATAATTCCCCTAGATTTTGAAGGAGTTTTATAGTTTATTTGTTTTCAAATCATGTGAGTTTTAATATTTTTTAGTTATTTGAGACTTTAAGAGTTGATCAGTGATGATGTTTGGAAATTAGATGAACTAGTGTCTAAAATGACAGTGGTGGTAGAGGTTCAAAATGCAACATAGGTATCACAACATGAATGTGTCTAGGTAGAGTAAATGTGTCTAGGTAGTGTTGTATGGATCCTACTTGTAGTGGTTCATTGTGTGGACCAAGTGGTCACTGAATTTAAGACTCATGCATAAGTTTTTTTGATAGTTAATGTGGGTATTTAACACTGGGCCCCTATTTGACCTCTCTATCAACACTCGCAATATAATTTGGTCCATGGGAGATCATATATTGTTGTTTTTTCTCCCTCCCCCTTATCACTTTACTGATAGAAGTGTCGTTAATTGTTGTTGTTTCCTTATAGTAATTTTAATGTTGACTAGACCTTATATACGTCATTATTTATTAATTTCTTATTTTCACCGTTCTATAACCCTAATTCCTAAATATGTGGTTGATTTAAGGGATTTGATGCAATTCTTATGTTTTGGGTGGTTATTCGTAGAGATTGATATTTCACATGCTTTAAGTGGGATTTCATTAACATTAAATGTCCATAATATGATGATTAATGTGTACCTTTTCATTTAGGTGTTTGTATATCCCTATGATACATCATCATATGGTATCAAAGAAACTGGTTAGGTTAGTAGAGAGGTGTTAGTCCATTTACAGTGGGGCTTGATGGGTTTATTAGTCTGTTGTAGTGGAGTTTTTTCCCTTATTCTAGATGTGATGTATGGGTTGTATGATTTGGTAATGTGACCTTGTGGGAGATATTTGGGATTAATTGATTCTAGTATGGTTTGTATAAATGATATAGATATTCATGTAAGAAATTTATATTATTTGGAGACATTTACTGCATGTCGTTTCTTGTTGCATTTTTTTATGTGAACTCCCTAATATGTGTTGGGATTATTCTATGTGAATGATGAAACCTCCCTTGCATATGTTGGGATGGTTAATTGTGATTATTGGGACCTCCAATGAGTATACAGGGATGGGAAAGGGATATTGATGTGACCTACATTAAGTGTATAGGTATGGGTTGACGGGCTTGATTTTAAACTCCTTGGGTGTTCGAGGATGGTTTGGTGTGATTGATGAAGTAATGACCTTATAAAATGGTGTGATATATGTTTTATATATACTATTATGGTTCAAAGTGAATTTTTTCCTAGCATAGAGATGAATCATGTATGATAGGGGACTCATGTGTCATAGTTTTTTCATTATTATATGTTGGGTGTTATTATTTGTTTATTTATTTATTTATGTTTATTAATCAAACTTTATAATTGTATTTCATCTTATTCTATGAACATTTTGGAGGTTCCCTAATTGTATTATAATCAAACCTTACATGGGAATCTTCAATCATGTGAGATCTTAATGATCATGTATCCATCCTAGGGAAAGGGTTCTATGACTGATTTCAATGTAGATGATAGGGGATAGGGATATAGGTTGTACCAAGACATGCTATAGGTTCTTTTAAATAGGCTCTAATTTTAATTTTTTTCTATTAATAATCATATATATTGATCCAAATATTGTTGTGATATCTTATAACATGATGTATTGTATATTTGGTACCATTTTTTATAGAATGTGATTATATTGATATTATTTCAATATTATTATTGTATCTTTTCTCTTTTAGTCACTTATATTGATTTTTTTACTCTGATATTTATCTAATAATTAGGTCACAACCTCACCATGTTTCCAATTAGTGCCTTGTTATTAGATAGAAGCCTCTTGTGTATGGGAAGGTGTGTATGAGGAAATATGACACGCCTTCATTGACTAGGAGATTTAGGTTGTGTTTTTGGTATGCTTCAGATACTTATGGTTATTCATAATTGCAATCCAATTGAGGTCTCATATGTTGTATTGATATCTACTGAACACACAAAAGGTATAGATGACATCAAACCTCATGTATTATTTTCAATACATAACTAAACCAACCACTAATACATATGTGATCATTGTTATCTAATGTCTCTCCTCTTATGTCCGATGAAACATTTTCTAGGATAGATAAATATCAAATGAAATTGGCATTAATACTCTAATAGATCCCCCCATATTTAATCTATTCAGTATCTTATCATTGTATGTACCTTGACATATCATAATAATCTTCATGGATTCATCATTAAGGATTTTTATCCCAATAATGGATGTTTTACCCAATGTCATTAATGGAGAAGCATGGGTTTAACGACATTTTAATTAAACAATAGGAAAGGTATTTAATTTCCAATATTTAATATTTCAGCAAAAAATATATATTAATAATGCAAATTCACTCCCAGTAAACCTCTTGTACACCAAAGTCTCATATTCCTTATTGATGAAACCAAATTTGGTTATTTCTTAATCAAAGGTAATTTTCCATAACTTCGATTCATTCATTAATCCATAAAGGAATCTCTAGAATATACATTATATTTTGGTGTATTTTTATTTTATAAACCGATATAGTTATTTCATGTATATGTATTCATGAATGTTCCCATTAATAAAATCAATTTTCACATCTATTTTTCAAATATCCTTGATATTATAATAAACTATGTAAAGTAGAATTCTTATATATTGTATTAAAATCCCTAGTTAATTCATTTTTCATAGTTTATTCCTTCAATATATTTAAGAACATTTGAAACTAGTCATGCTTTAGAGGTATTGAAATTTTTATACATGGACAATTTCTTCTTGAATTCCTATTTGCAACAACGGTAGTTTAATTCCATTGGAGGATATACAAAAATCCATTTTATTTTTTTTGTATATAGAATATATTTTATAATTTATGTCCTCTTTCAACATGGTATCTTATGTTCCTCTTGATACATATTTAATGGTTAAAGTTTCATTATTATCTACTAGTAATGATTCACATTCCTTGGTGACTAAAAACCTAAATATTTTAAGTTCTATAACCTCTCTTGTACTACTCAGTTATACTTGTGTGTCTATTGATGCTCTATTCCGTCACAGAATCTAACAATTGAATAAAAATGGAAATCCCTTAGTCCAAAGTTATTCATTCTTTGAAGAAACATCAAAAATTGTGAAAGGCATGAACAAGGATTTCTTCACACCTGGGTCGCGCAAGTTTCATCATGGTCACACAAGTATATGTGCATGCCACATATTGGTCATGTAGGTGACTTGAGCGCCCTCTTGGATTTTTCGCCCAAGGTCTTCAAAGGCCTATAAATACACCTTGTGGGCCCCCCATTTCAGGACGTAAAAATTCCAAAAGTCAGATTTAAGCTCTAGTATCCCTAGTCTCTACTTGAATCCTTCTAGTCACTTATATGAGAATTTCATACCTAGAATGGAAGATCTAAATAGGGGAAACAAGCCTATGTGTTGAAACTCATCAACACATGCGTGCCTAAGTGGCCAGCCCTTAAGGGAAATGGACACACTTGCGCCCTGACTTATCCCTTCAACAAAACTTATGTTCCATTCTTTTGGAAGCCTTTAGGGATAATACTAAGGGCTTTACCCAAGCCTCGCACAAGTATTACCTTAAGGGTTGATCATAGCACAAGTACCCATGTGTCGCGTAAGTATACTTGTGCGACCAGGATTTGCACGCCCATGCAGGACTTGCATGCCTCTCTCTTTTTGGGTGCCCTTCCTATCTATTAACTTTCTTTCTTCAAATCTACCTCTCCTCTTCAATACATAACCTTCATAAACATCTTCAAAACAATTTATAGCATGGTACCTTTGTTGGTTTCTTTATCTAAAATGAATTCTATGGAACATATATCAAAACATAGCGATTTATATATCATTATATCACTAAGGTAAGAGATTTCAATTATTCAACCTCATCCTTTAAGATGAGAAGTTCCCTAACGTAGGAATACTTTTCAAGAGTAAGCCCCAGTCATTAATTTCATTAACATAGGAATCCTTCTCAGGAATAAGACTTAAGTCTCAAGTCTCCTTAACATGGGTCTCCATTTTCAGGAGTAATCCCCAGTCATTCATTTCATTAAATTATGCCTCCTTCTAAGGAATAATCCCTGAGTCTCAAGTCTCCTTAACCTAGGACTCCTTCTTAGGATTATGTCCCAGTCCATGTTCCCTAATTTTGGGAATCCTCCTTAGGATTAATCCCCAAATTCCAATTTCCCTTAACCTGGGAATCATCTATTAGAGTAAGCCCCAGTCATAATTCTCCTTAACCTGTGCCTCCTTATTACGAATAAGCCCTAGTTCTCAAGTCCCTTTAACCTGGGCCTCCTTTGTAGGAATAAGCCCTAGTTCTCAAGTCCCTTTAACCAGGACCTCCTTCTCAGGAATAAGCCACATCCATAATTTCTCTTCATCAGTATTAATTTCTTTTGATTTTGTGCATCCTCATTAGGAGTAAGCCCCAAGTCCCCTCCTAATTTGGGCATATTCCTTAGGAGTAAGCCCTAATTTAGAGTATCCAAATATCCATTAAATAACATATACATTTATGGACCATGTTCCCGGGTTTCTTCCCTGAAGTAAATCACAATCCTCATATATCTTGGGAAGTCATACATATATAAGCCCCACATTATTTCTTATGATTGCATCTATCATGTCACAATTGTCAGGTTTTACCAATACCTCTTGTTTCTCACACCGAGCATGACTCACGTGAGATTAGAGTGTAAAAGTAACTATTACATCTTTCTTTCAGCAATCAACCACGCATAAACCTCATACGTCATTACTCGAACTACGTGGGTTTGGATTCCTTTTCTAAACAAGGATACGTAGGTAGCCCATCCATGGGTACAATCCCAACACTAAAATATTCCATTTCCTTTTGAACGACAATTAACATCAAGTGCCCCACTGAGTGGCTTTAAAACTAGTATGGTTATCATAATTACCAAGAGATATTTATTCAATGTATTAAAGGATACCAATGACTAAGAATACTATCAAAAACAGATGATTTTCTATCGATGAAGAACCTCAGATACATATGATATATTCTCTAAATCTTATACATATTAATCATTGATTGTAAAATCTAAAGGAAAGATCATTTTCATACTTGGTAATGTAATAAGGATTCACGAATATAACTTAAATATATAAAGAGAGTCCCAGAGTAGACAATAATTCCCCTAAAAAAGGTGCGATGAGTCTGACCTCCCATCTTCTCGACCAATGCATATTATTAATCCTCATCGGTTCATAACTAATTAACACCTACCATTGGAGAGTAGGTCCAAATAGATATATAATCATTGGATGTTTCTGGTTCTACGAACAAACCCATTAAAAACCAATTGGAATGTTTTACCATTAGAAAAACAAGGTCATCCCCATTACCAAAGGAAACAAAAAATGGATAACCCAACGTGAATCCTCAACCATGTTAAAATGATGTTTTATTAATTTGTTAGGCCTCTATTTAAACTCAATGAGATAGACAACAAAACAATTAATAACATATGTGATCATCCAAAAGATGTATTGGACAAACATATCTTGATTACTTCTGTTATATCCAATAGGAACTCTTTTCCAAGATCATCTGCGTTACAGAAATGGCTTCGCTAAAGTTTGCACTTGTGAATACCTATGTTGCAAATACCTCTACTACTACACCTACTAGATCGTCATCTGCTCTGAGGACGACATCACCTACTCAGCGTCTTTAACACTGGGTATCAAATGCAATGGTTAAGGAATACTGTCGACACGATACCATTCCGACTCTATAGGATGCTTGAAAAGCCATCCAAGTCAATAATTCACCCTGTTTGTCTGGATAGAGACGACCAGCGATCAAAAAGCAAGCGGTTCCATCCACCGTCTCCAACCGTTTTGGGTCGTTATCTCCGGATTGCAACAACCATTCCCTCCCATATTCTGAGGAGGTGAATGGGATGGTCACAAAAGGAATTAACTCAAGGAAACATGAGTCCTTTTCAAGGGCTCCTACTAACAATCACCGCCAGACTCGTGCGGCAGTGCACCCTCAACATGATGATGGTATCGTCTTCAGGGGATTAGCTTATGTCCCTCAAACCCGAGCACGCAAGGAGAACCACCAGAGGAGAAATCCGGTCAACAGTGAGAAGGTTCTTATCTCCACCATATCCGTAGAAGTCAACCAACCTAACATGGGTGGAAAGAAATGAGCGGGCACACACACCCGTCTGTTTTAATTCCGCTGTCCAGCATACTCGTCTGGCAGGAACACGCCAATCCCACCAGGCAATTCCGGTGGAGCACTATAGACAGGAACATACACCTATTTATAAATCATCAGCTAGTCAGCATGATTTTCTGACTACATACAATAAATCCCGCCAACCCAATGTGTTGACAAATGGTAAACAGGCACATACATCTACTTACACTCATCAATCTTGCCTGCAGCCTCGGCTGTCAGTAATGAAGGAGGATTGACAAACACATTTGGAGGAGTGAAATCAGCAGGCACATACACCTGCCAGTATTGATTAAGTCTACCAACAGTCTCATTTGGTAGGACCTGGAGAAATCAGTCGGAAATCTCCGATGACAAACAAGAGGCAGACTCAACTCTCTGCCCCTAGATTTGAGTACTGTGAGAATTCACTGACAGGAAAAGAAGGACATGATCAGGAACACACACCTACTCGAGGCACGGAATGGATGTATATTCCCATTTTGGAAGCTGAATTCACTAAGCATATTCTGTCAATGGTGAATGAGCAGAAGCAAACCCCTGCTCATATTCTGGATGTCTGCCAGAATATTATAATAGCTTCAGCAGTATCACCGAGAAATAAATGAAAATATATCCCGACCAGTGGAGTAAAACATCAATATGTCACTCCAGAACAGACAAAAAACTCTGTTTCGGTCCAAGAGGGTTGTGGGGCATACTCCCCCATGGCATATAGACAACCAAGTCAGGAACATACACCTGATTTGAGTGGAGATAATCATCCAAACCTGATCCTTTATCCTAAGAAGGCACATACACCTGCCCATAATAACCACTTTTATGAATAAGTGGTTCCCAATGTGAGTAAGAAGGAGTCTAAGTAGAATACCCTCCCTACACAGTCAATAAATCAAGGCCAATTTGTATTAAGTCCTTACTCGATGATGGAGTTCTTGATGCAATCAGACAATTATCTGTTGCAAATCAAGATTCTACTATCTCATTTCCCAATAGTGGGCACATTAATTCGAAAGGTCCGCATCAGATACTTCCTCACGAAGGCTTTCTTCATGACAATTTGGTCGATCTAGAAGTTTCATCTTGAGATTAGATCCACAAGAACCATCTGTGTGGCCAGATGATCAAGGAGGAAAATGTTTCATCTTTTTTTGTAATCCACCATGGTGGTTCTCCCCATGATAAAGAATTTATCTGCGAAAGTCCTCTCCATAGCAGTAATGCACATTACCTGGAATATGCTCTAATGGAAAATGTAGTGACGAGAAAGGCCTCTTATCTTGAGGTACCTCAAAATGTGAATCCAGTCATTTTTGATGCATTACAATTAGTAGTTGAAACACATTCTCAACTATGAGATATCCTGGGGGGTAGGTCATTCTTCGATCCACCATTGAGTCATGCATCTTCTAATTCGGTAAATGAATTCTCTACCAATATTGTTGAATCTGATGAAGTGACAAAGAAGCACTAGCTTTGGTCTAATCAGGTAGAAGAATATTCATTGAATGATAAAGAGGAAGTACTGAAATGAGAAACCAACTAGTGAAAGGTGACGTTCCAATTATGTTTTGGCCTTTGGCTAACTCTCAGTATGACATTCCAGAGATGTTGATGGAAGATATAATTCACGATATTCGTCTCAACATATGGAATACTCTTTGTTAGTTGAAAAATAAAATATTATCTTATGATGAATATGAAAATCATGTCAATATAATAGAAGGGTTAAAATGCCAAATTGACTTGGAATCTCTCTCAGTTTCTCGATATCCGAAGTCTGAAAAGAAGCATTGATCCCTTCAACATTCATGCATTGGCTCACTCAAGAGATTGCGCTTGTTAATTTCCATTGCCCCATTTGGTTTTAATATCAGGGGATGTGGTGTTAATGGAGCACTACATTCCACTTTACTCTCCATCCAACAAAGCCCACAGAAAATGGTCTCGTGAAATGTTATTGCCCATGGCCAGCCACAACCAATAGGGTTTGTTTGTAATCAAAGGCTCTCTCAAGAATAGGCCTCAACTAGTTCCTCTCAAAATCAAAAATATAGAGAACAATATGTTGAATTACTCATGCATCAAAAGAATGAGAATATTGAACATGCTTTTTGTTTGGAGAGTGCACATTATCAAGTTCCAGAAGTGTCAGAAATTATCCATTGGTCAATTGAGCCAAGTGATAAGAGTGGATATAGGTTGATGCATCCAGCCAATTTTCAGACTAATGTCCGCAAGATCAGGATATATTTCAAGAAAGTATCAGATGTAGCAGCTCAAGAACAACCCCGAATTTCTAGAGTGGGGAATCTTTTAACCCAACCCTCAGAATCATCAAATAGGATTCGAGGATTGATCAGAAACAGCATGAACATCCCCAGTCCACAAGACTGGGGATTTTTTCAAATCCTCAATCTCTCCCTTAGAGAAAGTCCGTCTTCTCATGATTAGGGAAGAAGAAAAAAGGGGAATGAAGATCCACATTATCAGGAGATTCACTCTACATTACGGTTCGTCATGAATTTCCCGAGGGATCAAATCAACAAAAGGAAATGTCTCATCAAGGACATGGAAGAAGACAATATCACAGAAATGATGATATAAGGAATGAAATGCATTATGCATCAATCAATGCCATCAATGTCGTTGTTACTGATCCCCCAGATGAGGTTTACTTAGAGGGATCAGGTGTGGAAGCTCATACTCAAGAGGATGTATGCACAAACACAAATGAAGAAGGGTTGCTTACATGAAATCAAAGGATTAACCAGAAACTAGGTAATACTTCAAGTAACCAACTTCTCCCTCTCCGAAAGGTGTCCAATAAGGGGAAATGAATGAATCAGGTTAAATAACCTTACTCTGGAGAACTCCAATCGCTCTCATTATAAAAAAGATTCGCACAACAAGAGTAAGAAATGAATTAATTGAGGAGGTTGAATGCAGAACTAGTTCAAGGTAGTCTTCCTCCTAAGCGTGTTGGAGTCAGTCAGCCAAGGGAATATGTTGTAGTTACTAAGATGGATCAATAATATCCTCCTATATCAGTACACCCTCACAGTTCTAAACCTATGCGTCATGTGCAACAACAATTGGTGGTGCAACCATCAGTTGTAGTACCAGCCACCACATCTGTCCAAGCTCCAGTTATTGCACCGGCTCATTTCCAAGCTCAACCAGATTTCTCACAAAAGTTAATAACTACTATGGAGTCATTAACAGCTTGGTTGGAAGCTATATATGGATAAAAAGCTCAAATTTATCGAGAAAAGAGAGATTACCCTGAATGGGTTGAAGCAATTTCTCCCCCGTCAAATTTTGCAAGTACCACATTCCCAATATTTAATGGTCCGGGAGAACAAGAGAAACACATAACACATTTTGTTTCTCGTTGAGATCCTATGATGGGAACCCCTCAGCAACAAGAAGCAGTTAAGAATATGTGTTTTGTACAGTCATTACAAGGGCCTTCTTTTGTCTGGTACACAAGCTTGAAATCCCGGTCAATTACCTGATGGGAGGATCTCCTCCAAAGATTTCTTCTTCAATTCAGATCAACATTTCCAAATACTACAGTTTTTGATCATACAAACTGTAAGTAAAGGAAGAATTAAAGGGTTTCATATTTCATTGTCCATGGAAGGAATTCACATATTACCTAATCTTAGCACCCACTCGAGAAGAGTTGTTGCCAATCTGTCTGGGAAAATTGCGTGATGAGTTGCGCACAACGTTGATCACTGTAAAATACACAGGAGGGTTTTGAGACCTTACATCAATTTCTTAGTAGATTTAATACTCTCTTATGAAGAATAAGGATAAAGCTCATGTAATTCCATCAGTTCTAGGAAGGGGAATGGGTAAAGTAGAGACTGTTGCAGTTAAGCTTAAACAAGCACATGTACCTGCTTCTATATCAAAATCTTCAACTTATCGAAGGCATCTACCTCATGAGAGTCAACATAAGAGTTCATTCATCAAGATGATCAAAGAGATCAAAGATAGAAACAATTTAAGGATCTGAAAAGTAAAATTTAATCTTTCCTAAATGAACAAGTTCCTGGTTACTTCTTTTCAGCTCTGGAAAAAAATTTCGTTTAATTGACATGGCCCAAAATGCCAAATAAGGAAGGAGATGAAAACCGTATCAATTATTTCCCATTTCATCAGATGTTGGGGAATCCCATTCAGGAGTGTTTTGTTTTAAAAGTCCTCCTTTAAAAGATGGTGGACTCGGGAAAAGTCAAATTGAAAGGTACTTCCACTCAAGTAGCATGAGTTAAAGATACAAATCTAGAGGTATAAGGGAAGTGGCAAGAAGTAAAAAAGAAAAAATGAGCAGAAATATGATGATTGGATGGTCAGTAAAATGATCAAACAAACTCATGCTATTTTGCGAACGCAATTGAAGAAACCAATTGTTTCTTTTACTATGAATTCCATAGCAAAGCCCCCTTCATTAGAGGAAAAATCCTCAAAGAAATGGAATAATTCAAAGAAATAATAGAAATAAAAAGAATATGAGATCGTGTCAAAGCCCAAATTTTCGTTGACTCTGGCAGATTTTATGCCATCTACATCGAAGCCACGGGCATCACCCCACAAAACGGCACAACCTAAATTGGCTAATCAAGTGGATTCTTCATCCGATGAAGAGTTTATCTTTGGTTATGTAAACATTATTCACTTAACCGATCAATATTCCAATCGCAGTTTTGATTTTTGATGAGCCCGAGTTCCCTGTATCAAACAGTGGAATCAGGGGAATTTTCAGAGGCTCAGGGTACTGGGGAAGACGTGGATCTTTCAGAGGACACTATTCCAATTATACCCAAGCTAGAACTGTGTATGCAGCAGAAACTCATCGCAGATCCCTTCAACGTGCTCAACAAGAACAAGAAAATTCTTCCACCAATAGCAAACTCAGTCCTGGAACAAATATTCTGGATGATCGGTTGGAGGTTCCATCATATTCCTCTTAGAAAGTCAATAGACATAATCTGTCTAATCTTCCAAATCCTAGAATATTTCAAACTCCTACCTCGATACAAGATGCATCAACTTCCAATGAATCAACATCTAAGGCACCTACGAACCACATGTTCTTGTTGGGAAATGCAGACCTTTGGATCAAAATAATTATGTATTGAAACACTTGGCCCATGTTCTAGACAATTTATCTATTTTGGGTGCCTTAAATTTATCAAAGTATCTTTGGGAGGCACTCATCAAGGTTTTGTTAAGTCCTTAGAAATTCGTGACTGGTATTGCTGCCACTGAAGTCTACCATATATGAGAATAATCCTGCAGAATGCCATGCAGTGATATCTTTCACAGATGAAGATGACGATGATGTTGTGCATGGAAATATTAGACCTTTGTATTTATTTTGGAAAGGTCAATGGTGTAGATGTCTGAAGAGCTTTCATTGATAATGGTTTTGGAGTCAGCCTCATCCCCAGTCGTACACTTCATTGATTGGGCCTCATAGAATCTGACTTATCTCCTTCTACATTGATGATACAAGGATATTATAAAAATGAATAAGAACCACTGGGTGAGATTACACTCATAACTCAGTTTGGAGATCTTGTATCCAATTCAGATTTCATGGTTGTTGATCCTGACAAAGCCTTCAACATCTTGCTTGGAATACCATGGCTACATCAACACGCGGCTATCCCTTCATCATACCATCAATGTCTCAAATATTGTTTCGATGGTCAAATTGGGACATTGTATGGCGATAAATCCCCATTAAAAACATGTGAATATAAATACATTGATGTGGAATTCTATCACATGAAGGGTAAGGGGAAATCCACAGCAATGGAGGTTACCACGGTTAATTCTCTATATGTTTTGGAAAAGATTCTAGTAAACCCATTCACACATGTGAGTACAGATTATATGCAAACTATCAGTCAAATTGACAGGTTAGACCCAAATCAAAATAATCTTATGGAAACGTCCATAATGTCAATTATGACAATCAAGCCAGAAAGCATGGTAGAAATTTGTGATTCACTAAGCAATTATGAAAGCTCAAATGGAGATGTCTTCATTTCATCCGCTGAAATCCAGCAAGTCTATACTTCTCCAACTGGGCCAGAATAAGTTATATCAATGTTTGAGGTGAACTATGATGTCGATTCTCAATCCTTTACCACCTCTTTATTACCCAAGGAAGACCCTTCATCATCAATATGGTCAGAAATGGAAGCCTCTTCTTCAAGATGTTCAAATTTTAACATCTCTGCTGATCATGGAAATTTTGCTTCATCATATACTATGAAAGTAGAAACAGAAGAAATAAAACATGTTGAAGAAGAAGAGGAAGATCTCAGGGATTCTCCCCCAGCATTTGAAGAGGGTATATCTACAACCATGGATAAACACATAGAAACAAATCTGGGTAGAAAAGAAGATCCACGCCCCACATTAATTAGTGCGACCATGACTCTTGAAGAGAATGAGATGTATGTTTCATTTTTAATGAAAAATCGAGATATATTATCTTGGAACTATACAGAGATTTCAGGGCTAGATCCTAAGGTTTCTACTCATCGTTTGGGTTTTCCAAAAGAACATCGGGGATTCAAACAAGCCGCTAAAAGAACACAACCAACTTATGCATCCAAAATTGAAGCTGAATTGGATAAGATTATCAAAGATAACATCATCAGATAAGATCAATATCCCAAGTGGTTGGATAATATTGTACCTATGAAAAAGAAGAACGGATAAATTAATGTTTTCATTGATTTCAGATATCTTAACCGGCATTATCTTAAGGTTGATTTTACAGTTCCGATCACAGAACTCTTGATTGATGCAACAGCTGGATATGAAGCACTTTCCTTCATGGATGGATATTCTGGATATAATCAAATCTGAATGGCTCCATAAGATGAAGAATCTACATATTTCAGTTCCCCACAGGGTTTGTTTTTCTATTGGGTAATGCCCTTTGTCCTGAAGAATGTAGGAACAACATATTAGCATTCCTTTAATCGTATCTTCAAACCCTTTTAGGGAAATTTGTTAAATGTTATGTGGACTATTTTTTGGTTAAATCCAAACAACGTTCTAATCACTTAGCTTGTTTGTAAGTTATATTCCACAAACATCGACAACATAATTTGACGATGAACCCCTTGAAATGTGCATTTGGGGTAACCTCAGGAAAATTTCTCGGCTTTATTGTACACCACCGTGGTATCTAAGTCGATCCTGAGAAGAAAAATTCAATCCTCGGTATGTCACCTCATAGAAATTTGAATGAATTTAGAGTACTTTAAGGACACTTATCCTATATTCGGAGTTTCATCCCAAATTTAGTAGGCAAAAGTTTACCTTTCACCAAATTTATGAAGAAGGGAGTCACTTACAAGTGGACTGAAGAATTTCAAGAGGCATTCAATATTCTTAAGAAATATCTCTTGAGTCCACTGGTACTAATGCCACCTATTTAAGGAAGACCATTGATTCTTTATGTGATAGCTTTAAAGCGACCATTTGGTGCCTTCCTTGCCCAGAAGAATGACGTTGGGAATGAAAACAACCTCTACTATCTTGGTCAGACTATGCATGAAGCAGAAACCTGATACTCAAATATTGAGAAGTTCTGCCTAGCATTAATCTTTGCAGCTCATAAGTTAAGACACTACCTGCAACATCATGAGGTCCAATTGGTATCTCACAATAACTGGCTCAAATTCATCCTTAGTCATCCAATGCTTACAGGACGTATGGAAAGGTGGGTAGTTTTTTTGCAGAAATTTGATATTCAATATGTGTCTCAAAAGGAAATAAAGGGCCAAGATCTAGCTGGTTTACTTGCTGAACATCCTTCAGTAGAAGATAATTCTTTAGATATTGAACTTCCTAATGAGGAAGTCTTTTATATTAAAGATAGTATTCGAACATGGGAAATGTACTTTGATGGTGCTTCCAGAAGTCCAACAGGGAAGAAAAAGGAAGATCCTAAATTCGACAAATTTGGGTTAGGAATTGCACTCATTTCCCCGGAGAAGGAAGTGATACCCCATTCCTTCTCATTGTTGGGAGGAAGTACAAATAATGAAGCAGAATACCAAGCTCTCATCGCCGGATTGGAGACGACGCTTCAAGAAAAAATGAATCACATAAAGGTGAAAGGTCATTCATAACTAGTAATCAAACAAGTCAATGGGGATTATGCCATTAGAAAAGAAGAGTTATTCCCTTTGTATGATTTTTTCAGAGAGTTAATGGTGGAATTTCCATTGGAACCGACATTATCTTATGTCCCGAGATCACAAAATGCCCAAGCTGATGACTGGCTAATATAGCCACAACTTTGGAAGATCCAAATCGGGATGAGATAATCATCAGTATTTCCCACCGTTGTACAATTTCACCTTATATTTAAACTAGAATAGAGAAAATCAATGAAATTAGTCCCATTCCTGAACCATATGGTCATACTACAAGATGGATGACACCTATTAGGGAATACCTTCAAAATGGAACACTTCCACCTGATAGAGCCAGGAAAGAAAATATTTTAGTGACGTGTGGTCAATTTTACTCATTATGATATCGTAAATCACCTAGAAAAAATTCTATACAAAATAGGTTTTGATGGAATTATCTTCAAATGCATTGATGGTGAAGAGACAATGGTTGTCATGAAAGAAGTGCATGCAGGGGTCTGTGGTGCCCATCAGTCCGGACATAGACTATCTGATAAAATTTGAAGGCTTGGATACTTTTGTCCTTCAATGATACAAAATTGTGTTGATTTCAAAAAGAAGTGTCATACATTCCAAGTACATGCCAACTTCATTCATCAACACCCAGAGTTGCTTCATACAGCTAAATACTTGTTGCCATTTTCCACACGGGGAATGGATGTAGTGGGAACTTATCCTTCGGCTACATCGAAGCAGTTTAAGTACATTCTTACTGCTACTGAATTCTTTTCCAAATGGGAAGTGGAAATACCCCTGAAAGAAGTCAGTTCTAAAAGAATTGTTAGATTTATCAAGTCTAACATCATTACCAGATTTTGTGTCCCTCATACCAAATTGACAGACAATGGAACCAACTTCTATTCATCCCTGGTAAGGAAGTTGTACCAAGAATACAACATCAAATCCAACCATTCCTCTCGGTATCATGCAGTGGCCAATGGCCAAGTAAAATAATTCAAAAAGACTCATTCAAATATACTCCAAAATATGGTGGATATATATAAAAATTCATGGCTTGATAAACAGTATCATGTTTTATGAGCTTATAGGACCACCACCCGGACTGAAACACGGTCAATTGCATATTCATTGGTATATGGAACAGAAGCAGTCTTGCCCATTGAGGTTCGACTATCCTCGCTCGGAGTACACATTTGTGATCAGTCATCAACAGATGAACAATCTCCAAAGTGATTGGATGAATTGGAATGGTTTATGAGAAAATATTGTGCACCTTCCACCACTTTGAATTATATCAGAATCGAATAGAACATGCATTCAAAAAAAAGTTCGTCTTCGTTCATTCGTTCAGGGAGAATTGGTATTGGTTCTTAAATATCCAATGATACCCTAAAAGAAACCACCCAAGCTGGAGCCAAAATGGAAAGGACCTTATTCAATACATAAGGTCTACTCCAATGGATCATATTCTTTAATCTCAATGGATGGATAAGTCATCACTACTCCAACCAATGCTAGATTTCTAAAGAAGGATTTTTTGTAATAGAAATACCCTAATCGTCCCACATGACGTTAAACTGTGTTGTTCTAGTTACATGATGCTAAACTGTGTATCCCATGTCTATGAATATGACCTTAAAATATCTGTACCATTAATCCAACATGACATTAAACAGTGAAAAAGTCCCTAATACATCCAACATGACGTTAAAATGTGTCCTTATATTTGTCCTACATGACGTTAAAATGTGTCCTCGTCTGTCCTTAGTGCATGACATTAAACTGAACAGTCCCCCTTTCATCCAACATGATGTTAAACTGTATTCTCCTCATCATCCTAGCTATATGATGCTAAAATATACAAAAGTCCCTTGAATAATTCCTACATGACGTTAAATAGTATTTTGTCCCTGCTACATGACACTAAATTTTGCAACACCAATAGTCCTCACTGTAAGACTTTATACTGCATAGTCCCTTCAAATGTACTACATGACATTAATATGTGCATCGTTAAGGTTGTTGCTATCTCTTGTTTCTCACCTCGAGTATGACTCATTAGAGCTTAGATTAAACTTCAACCATAACACCCTCTCGGTTCCACTAACCATGCATAGTCCTAACACCATATTTTTGGGTTGCTGTCCTCATGAACATCCTGATTACAAATTCATTCTTTAATTGAACTACGCAAACTTTGACACTTGCCATATAGGTTCTGTACGTAGACAACCTTCTAAGGTTCATGCCTAAAATCAATCTCTTCACATCAGTCACCTTTTTCTCATACGATGTTGATTCGTGAAACCTCCCCCAGAACCAATATTTTTTACATTGGTTCCCCATCATCCTTGCTATATGATGTTAAAATGTTCGCAGTTTTTTCATTTAGAACAATAAACTAAAACATTATTTGACACCCTCACATGAGAGGGAGTCATTATTTACATTGATCTCCAATCATGTTATATTCTAAAGACTACGTTCATACATGGCAATGCCCGAACCTTTTATCTTGGTTCAAACCATCATTGAACTAAATTCCCCTTTCACCTTTCACTTGTACGAACCAAATCTGTACAAAGAGTATTTCAAGAACTACGTGTGGATTGATTCCCATCCTTATGGGATACATAGGATTATTCGAGCATCCCTCTAATCCAGCCCCAAGTCTATGGTCCTAAGCCCAAATTTTTACTTTCAGTCCTTTGGCTAAAAAGTCCCTATGAAGATACACACTGTGTATTCATTATAATGGTCCGTGTTCTATGACCATAAACTAAGATTTCTTACACTCTCATCCCAAATGAAGTTAAATTTTATTTCAAGAACTACGTATGGATTGATTCCCATCCTTATGGGATACGTAGTGAAGTCCAGCACCTCAATTCAGGACCCAACCACAACATGATTATTGTTAGCATTGGTCTGTGTATCTCTTTATACATTGAACAATTCCCATTTTTCATATGTCATAATCCAAACTTAGATACATCCATATTTACACAATCATTTTCTTTAATTCTGGTCACAAAATATCTGATACCTGAGAATTCTTTTACCTGACTATGCAGCATGTTCCCTTAGGCGGCCTTGCATAAGTAGTCTACATAACAGACCTGTCAGCCAAAAGATATTATTATTTGACTATGCATCCAATGACCTTAGGTGGACCTGAATAATTCAACCCCATAACGGGTTTGTTAAATAATGGAAACTTCTTTCTTGGGAAGAAAACCTTTTTGTCCTTAGTTGTCTTATCGACAATATGTAAGGATCCACAAAAATAACCATCCTTAACATATTTGTCCCATACTATTTTTCATGATCTGAAAGTATTCAAGTCTATGGTTTATATTTATCTTCCCTATGATTGGGTCAGACCTTTATAGGAGTGAAATTCATCTAGTTCTTAGACAATCTTGATTGGAAATATCTTCTCCGTATTCAAGTACCTCTCTCCATATAGCAAACTCGATGCTTTGGAAAATTTGAATCTCCATAAACATTTACTGGCTTTTTTGTAGTAGAAATTAAATTGCTGAGAGTTATTTTTTCCTAACAATGCAGCACATTCCCTTAGTTGTCCTTGCATAAGTATTCTACATAATGGACCTGTCAGCCAAAATATTCTATAATTTGAATAAGCAGTCAATTCCCTTAAGTGGTCATGCATAATTCCACCCCCTAAAGGGTTTGTTAAATAGTGGTAACTTCCTTCTTGGGAAATACTTCTTCTAATGATTTTTATCCATTTTTCATATCATTCCTCAGATTCAAAATTATTAAGTCATAGTTTACATGTTTTTTATCATACATGAGTGTGGTAATATGTTTTCAAATAAATTATCAAGGTATTCAGTCAATTCTATTCCTTTCGATCAATGATATTTCGACCTTAAACATTTGCCTTTTTATATACAACACGCATGCCATTAAACTACCCACAAAAAACAAGGGAAAACTGAATAAATGTCAAGTCCCAGATCACTAAACATGCATTTTGTATGATTTAGGTAATATTGAAAAAAAGATTCAATGTTTTTAGGGATATTTATAATAATCCTAGTAAAAATCAAACTATGCTTATTAGGCCCATTGGCTTAGGTAAAAATTTCAATCATGTAACAAAATAATGCAGAAAGAAATGATTGAAGATGAAATTGTTTTTCATTTACGAAGAGGAGTTAGAAGGATATCCACAGATTGGATTCTCTTCTCTTTTTCAGGAATTACTAGAAGCTTTCAACATAAATAGTCATTTGATTTACGGCATCCCGAGCTTCATCAGCAACCACCTGGAATTCAATCATTCAAATGGACACAATAGGAGATGCAGTGATACCATATCTCCATGGAACAATTGTAAACGACTTTTCTTGAGTACGGTTTGAGAAAATTTTCTGCTAATCAAACAGTGACTTTGTTTCTGTCCGAGAGACTTGGAAGATGGATACATGGATTTGAGAATGGGGCATTTGGAATAAAGATCCATTTAGAGAGAGTAATCTTTTCAGATATTGTTTCTAATGTCATGATAGTCTTCTCTCCATCAACCGGAAGAGGAAAACATAATAGCCCATGGTTTTCCATTTTCAAATCTGCAAAGAAATGGCATGAAGGAAAAATTTGAAATTTCACACCATTGTTACTGCTCTTAATGCCCAACATAACCGAAATAGAGGAGTAACAATACAGCTGAATCTCAGTCATATAATTATTTTTATCTGGAACATTAACATCTTGTAGATGATCATGCCCATACAAGGGCAAGTAAATGATCTGTGGAAAGTTTTGATGATACTTATTCAAGTAATTGGCCAAATCTAGAAGAGTGTTGTCACTGATATCATAGTAATAAGGGTCTACAATGTTCATCATATCATCAATCTGCTTGCTCAACACTTCACCAGCAGTTCCGATTCATCTTGCAGCCATAGAATCTGCACAAAGGTCGAATAATTGACTCCTAATTGGGTTGATTTTTCATAAAATTTCTAAAGAAAATTGAAAAAATGGATAAGGCATTAAGGCGAACAAGTCAATTTTTGGGTGAAAGTATAGTTGTGTCTCACATGTTTTGGGCGCGCAAGTATCACCACACAAGTCCAAATACCTCTGCAGAAGCGCGACACAAAAAACTAACGGAAAACAAGTAACATGCGTGACGAAGGAAACTTGCGCCGCGAGAGATCGAAAGTTTGAAATCCGGGTGTATTGTGTGAGAATGAGGAGTATATTTATAGGCTAGGCCTCATACCTGCATGACGACATCTACGCATAGATATATGCGTGCTCAAAACTTGTGTGCCGCCATTCCTTGGTATTATTCTTTAACTTAGAGTCACATCCTCATTTCTTTCAGATCCAACTCTGAGGGGGGACCTTTGATGATGCTCCTTTCCGTCACATTATCTAATGACTGAAAAAGGGAAAACCTTACTCTAAAGTGATTCATCCTTTGAAGAAACATGAAAAATTGACAATGGAATGAACAAGGATTTCTTCACACTTGGGTCGCGCATGTTTCATCAGGGTCATGAAAGTATACTTGTGAGCCACATATTAGTCACACAGGTGACTTGTGCACCCTCTATCATTTTTCACCCAAGGTCTTCAAAGGCCTATAAATACCCATTGTGGGTCCCCTATTTCGGGATGGAAAAATTCCAAAAGTCATATTTAAGCTCTGGTCACCCTAGTCTCTAGTTGAAGTATTCCAGTCACTTTTATGGTAATTTCTTACCTAGAATGGATGATCTAAACAGGGGAAACAAGGACTAAGTGTTGAAACTCATCAACACTTGCGCGCCTGAGTGGACAGCCCTTATGGGAAATGGCCACCCTTGTGAGCCGCCTTATCCCTTCAACAAAACTTATGTTCCACTCTTTTGGATGCCATTAGTGATATTACTAAGGGCATGAGAAAATTGTCTCCCAAGTATTACCTTAAGGGTTGGTCATGGTGCATGTACCCATGTGTCGTGCAAGTATACTTGTGTGACCAGGACATGCGTGCCCATGCAGGACTTGCGCGCCTCTCTCTTTTTGGGTGCCCCTCCTGCCTATTCAATTGCTTTCTTCAAATCCATCTCTACTCTTAAACATTTAACCATCAGAACCATATTCAAAACCATTTATAGCATGGTTCCATTGTTGGTTTCCTTATCTGAAAGGGATTCTGTGGAACATCTCTCAAAACATAGTGATTTATATATCTTTATATCACTAAGGTAAGAGATTTCGTTCATTCAACCTCATACATTATGATAAGAAGATCCCTAACCTTGGCCTCATTTTCAAGAGTAAGCCCCAGTCATTAATTTCATTAACATAGGCCTCCTTCACAGGAATAAGCCCTAAGTCACAAGTCTTCTTAATCTGGGCCTCCTTTTTCAGGAGTAACCCCCAGTCATTAATTTCATTAACTTAGGTCTCCTTCTCAGGAATATGCCCTAAGTCTCAAGTCTCCTTAACATGGGCCTCCTTCTCAAGAGTAAGTCCCCGTCCAAGTTCCCTAATTTATGGCATCCTCCTTAGGAGTAAGCCCCAAATTCCAATTTCCCTTTACCTGAGAATCCTCCTTAGGATTAATCCCCATTCATAATTCAACTTAACCTTGGCCTCCTTAGTAATAAGCCACAGTTCTCAAGTCCCCTTAACCTGGACCTCCTTCTTAGGAATAAGCCCCAGTTCTCATGTCACTTTATCCTGAGCCTCCTTCTCAGGAATAATCCCTAGTCAGAATTTCTCTTAACCAGTCCTAATTTCTTTGGATTTTGGGCATCCTCCTTAGGAGTAAACCCCATTTCCCCTACTAATTTTGGAATCTTACTTAGAAGTAAGCCCCAAGATAGAGTATCCAATTCTATATAAAATCACATATACCTTTATAGACCCTGTTCTCGGGTTTCTTCCCTGAAGTAAATCCCAATCCTTATCTATCTTGGGCAGTTATACATACATAAGACCCACATTATTTCTTATGATTGCATCTCTCATGGTACAATTGTTAGGTTTTACCGATACCTCTTGTTTCTCACACTGAGCATGACTCACGTGATCTTATAGCGTAAAACAAATTATGAAATCTTTTTTGGACCCATCAACCATCCATAAACCTCATACTTCTTTACTCGAACTAAGTGGGTTCTGATTCCTTTTCTAAATAAGGATACATAGGTAGCCCATCCATGGGTACCATCCCAACTCTGAAATAATCCATTTACTTTTGAATGATAATAAACTTCAAGCACCCCGGTGATTGGCTTTAAAACCAGTATGGTTATCATAATAACCAAGAGATATTTATACAATGTATTAAAGGATACAATTGACTAATAATCTCAAACAAAAACAGATTGTTCTCTATTGATGAAGAACATCAAATACATATAAAATATTCTCTAAGCCTTATACATATTAATCATTGATTGTCAAATTAAAAGGAAAGCTCGTTTTCATACTTGGTAATGTAATAAGGATTCACGAACATAACTTAAATATATAAAGAGGGTCCTGTAAAAGACAATAATTCCCCTAAAAAAGGTGTGATGATTCTGACCACCCATCCTCTCGACCAATGATAATTCGTAATCCTCATAGCTTCATAACTAATGAGAACCTACCTTTGGAATGTAGGTCCAAATGGATATAGAATCATTGGATGTTTCTGGTTCAACAAAAAAACCCGTTAGAAACTGATTGCAGTGTTTGAACCTTAGACAAACAAGGTCATCCAAATTTCTAGAGTAAACAGTCTTAAGAACACCCTCCTCCATAGTTATTTGTGTATTTTTTATCATTAAAACAATTGTGTATCTTATTCAATTAGATTATAAAATTATATCTAAATCACACTATATATTTTTTAGAAGCAATCCCTGGTATTAAATATATATATTCTTAGTAATATTTCATTTTTGGTTGAGGGGTCATATAAATAGTAACATTTAATTTATTTAGGATATCCTATAATGGTATGCTTAGTGCCTTGAGGTGATAATTTGTTAACATAAATTGCCTTAACAGATCATTCACATCCCCACAAACCTAAGTATGATATAGATGGTTTCTTTACAATCTATATAAAGAATAAAATATTTTCTACTACTTTAGTTGGCACTTAGTTTAGTTCATATTTAACTTTCTATAATGAGTATCTAAAAATGGATAATGAAGTAATTTAATGCCTCATCATTAATATCATGATGCCTAACAAGGTTTATATTATCCTTTCACATATGCCATTACATTATGGTTTTCAAGATCGAGTGTGTTGAAATAGAATCAGAAACTCCAATAAAAAATCAATGAACTCTTTGTTTAGAAATTAGCAACCATGTTCTACGAAAGTTTTCTTTATCTTCTTATCCAGTTAGTTCCCAACATCATTATTATATTCCTCAAATTTATCAAAGGAATATAACTTATACATCATTAAGTAGACATGTCCATATCTACTAAAGTTTCTAGTAGAATTTATTATGAATGAATATCCACCCATTTTATTAATAAGAAATATTTCCTAACCATTAGTGTGAAAAAAATTTATAATCTATGTTTTTATTTCTCCTTTTCCACTAAATATATATTTAGTTATTTTTCCTTAAAAATTATAGATTATTAGACATTATTTTAGTTCAAATGAATATTAATATCAATCTTCTCAAAATTTATATTACAATTTTCATTTTAAAGTCATATATAGTGATCCATTGTTGGGTGTGATATGTTTCATGTGAACATGATTCGTTAATTATTTTCATTACTTGGTTCATGTAATCAAACATCCAAATATTATTAATTAAATGTGACTTACCTTAAAAAATGATACATTCATTAAAAAAAATCATATCCAAATTGTAAAATAAAACCATCCATATCATCTTTAGGTATATTTATAATATACTGGGAAACATATGGAATAATGTAATATATCATTAAGACCTATATCATTTTAGTCGATAATTTGTATTAGTAGTCTATAAATGTTACTATAGTGTGTCTATCTCTATTGGAGGCTCAGAGATCCCCCATACCCAATGTAACTCTTCAAAATCTACTTGATTATTATAATTGTTTTAATATGTGAGCACCATAAAATATATTTAATACCCAATTAATAGAAACTTATATATTTCAGTCTATATTTAATTCAACTAAATATTCAAATATAAGATTTTCTTGGAGTATTTCTTCTTACAGTTTCCCTAAATTATATATGGAAAATAGAATTCATCTTGATATTTTCCTTTCCTCTTGATCTTAGATATCCTATAAGAACATTTTTAAGTGTCCTTAGACTTGGTGTTATTCTTAAGACCAGTTTTATTTTCCATTATATTGTTCACCGAAATCATAGAAGCTTTATTATACAATGTGTCCCTATAAACCTAGAGGTGGAGGGTCGATATATCTAGGAGAGGCTTCTCAATGATGTACATGTTAAAATTAAAGAAAATGTTGGATAAATTTTGTGGGATTGATACAAGAATGAAATTAGCGAATAATTTATTCAATATATTAATCCCTGTAATCTCTAGATAATTAATGTTGACAATAAGATTGAATATAAGAGTCTGATATTCACCACCTTATATATATTTTCTCATTAGAATAACATTTTAGATCTTAAATTATTCATATCAATATCTCTTGTAAGAAAATTATTGGAGATGATTGATCATACTACATCATCCATATTCTTAGGTAACATCCTGAGTTCTCTAGAAAACGATAATGGAGTCAAAAACATAACATCTAGTGCATCGTATATGTGTTTTCCAATAGAGTGAACACATAATCACCCACCTTATAAAGAGGTCGATCAAAAACAGAGGATTATTTCACATAAATCCTTCATTAAATGTGTAATACAATGTGCATGATCCTACCCCATTATTAAAAGTTACTTCACATAAGGATACTGTTTTCAATAGTATTTTTAACGAGGATAAAATGGTTGAAAAGAATGAAATTTCAATTTTATAAAATATTATAAATATAGATTGTTATTACTTTATATGATTACCAAAATATGGGATATAAAATATTTATAATTTTCTTCTAACTATTTTTCATGTTTTGATAATCTTCACCCATATTCATAGAATGTCTTTTAATGGGTACATTCTACCATTAAGGATCCCAATTTCATTTATCAAAACCCATTCATTGACTTGATAAGTTATTTTAAATTATTTTGGTTGGTCGTCTTATAGACTATTGGTTAGTATCTCCTTGATCAGTTGAGTGGACTCCTAAATCCTGAAATTATTATTTCAATTTCATCATTACTCACCTTTGAGTAATTACACATCCTACTTTAGAAACCAAATCTTGATGTTACTCATTTATGACGACCCAAAAACTTTTATAGAAATACCAAGTAATTGTTTGGACCCTAATTTTGGTCATAAATGTACTTTAAACTATGGTAATATAAATAAATAAATTAATATAATTCTTATTATAAATTATTATTTTTTATTGGATTTTTTTATTATGCATATTTTTTTGTAATTTTTATTCTTTTACATGTATTTTTAATATTAATTTCATTTCACATAAGTGATTATACATATGGTAATAAAATATTTAATCATAATAATTTTTATTTTTTATCTAGTCAATCTTGATACTTAATTATTTTCCTTACATGATCATGATTAAATATCCATAAAAATTAAAAAATAACAATTTATAAGATTGAATAAAATTAGAAATAGGATTTTCTTTATACTAAGTGATTTAATTTTTTTTAGGATGATAAAGAAGCTATGAAAATTAACTATGATTTGTTATGATGTTATCTTCTATTTTAAATGAATAAATAAGTAATTGTGATGGACCATATGATGGATTCTAAGATTTGATGGACTAAGATTACATAGACTTAACATCAATGTAAAGAGAGTCCATGAACTTATGACATGAGGTTCATAGGTCTTCTAGGAGTTTTTGTGTATTCCTGAGAAGCATCATGATTATTATATAAGAGTAAATAAATATTTAATAATAATAACAAATCCTATATGTGTATTACTGATTCTGTGAGAAGCATTAATGATCTCCCCTGAGTTTTAGGGCTTCCATGAGAAGAATCAAGGATAGTATTAGTGTTTCAGAGAATATATGAGAAGAATCAAATAACATATATGAGTATGAATCTTCAATGAATTTGTGCACATCCTATTAAAATATATTTAATGGGTATAGATTTAGTATGATAATTTTTTAAAAATATTCTAGGAGTTCACCATACTGGAATGTAGTGTTACTTGTATTAATGAATATTGATGGAGAAGAATATTTGTAGGTGACAAGTAAAGTGATCTAATAAAGCTTAAATATCATTATAATGGATATCAAGATTCCTACAAAGTAATTCTTAGATGTAGATAAGATTTTGTATATATAATAAGAAAAACTGAAATTATTATTGGCACATAATAAAATAATAATAGAAATAATATGGTGTAATAATCAATTTGAACATGAATAATAAGATAGACTGACCATTATTTTCATGAATTTCATATTCATGAAGAGGTATTTCATAATATTTGAATGAAAATTAGTGTAAGTTATCATGGAATGACTTGAACCATGAATAAATGATAACATGTCATATTTCAAGAATACATATACACATGCTAACTACCCACGTTTATTTTTTAATTACCAAGGAATGAAATAGGTTCAATGTTGATGGTATTTATGAGTAATAATTACAATATTAAATTTTATGTGATAATGTAATTATATAATGTATTTATTGATGCATTCATGTGGATTTAATATGGAAAAAATTTAGGATTAATGGTGAGTGAAGAAGATGTGATATTTCTATTTGTTAAAATGGATTTACAAAGAGATATGGAAGCATATTTTCTTATAATTTAGTTTGATGAACAATAAAATGAATTATGGAGATTTGAATTTGAAATTAGTTATGGGGTTTCATAAAAATTTGATTACAGAAGAAATTTAATAGGTAACTATTGTTTCATGAATCTGTTTATATTTATTTTAATAATGTAGGTGTTTTTCATGGTGTGGGTGAATAATAGAGTGAAGCATTAGAGGAATAGGGTCTTGTTGATGTTTGTTTAAGAAATTGAAGAGCATGACTATATATCTTGAAAAAAATCTTGTGTGACGAAACAAAGTAGCACAATTATGATGTTTTGAAACCTTTTATTGAAGGCTCATACCATTATATTAAAATTTATTTCTTAATAAAATATAAGTAAGGATATCATGAATTATCAAAAGGCTATAGTACAACGCATGTGATAGATATACCCTGGGTGATTTTAATCATAAAGATTTATTCTATAAGAAAGTTGGATCTTGGGTTTTTTTTTTATTTCGTACTAAGTACTAAATACTCTTATTGAGTAGTGAACCATATAAATTCTTGAGTTCCTATGGGTATGTTTATGTTATGTGTTTCAATATAGTCATTTGTATCTAACTTAAGGATAAGGTTATTTTAAAAGGAGAAAAAAAGAGTTGTACTCTAATTCACCCCTCCCACCCCTAGTGGTCTCATAGATCATGATTGGTACTTATACATGGAATCAAAGGGGGTTCCTTTTTTACTCTATTATTTTTAAATTTTGAAGTAAAAAAATATTTCCATTGATTCTCAGAACTCTATTAATAGAATGGGGGTCCATTTACATGATGGAAGGAACAATATTAACGAGAAGGAAAAAAATATACTCTATATTTTATCCATTGTATATTATTTTTTCTAAGTGAATGATGATTGTTTCACTCATCATGTAGAGGATGACTCACTCGTAGCTATACATAAGTGGAATCTATAGAATGATGTAGAATCCAGAAATTTTATTCATTAATGTCCCTCTATCCATTTTTTAGAAATTTACTTCATAAGGGTTAATGGAATTGGAATGACTCAAGTAATATGGGATAATTTGATGATTTTTTATGAAAAGAATACAAAAGTGAAGTAAGGTATACTAAATTGTTTTTATTAAAATATAAATATCTACATTGGTTTATTATAAAAATTCTGTTGATTTATTCACAAGGGTTTATGATATTTCAAGAACTATAAGAAATATTAGATAAAAATTAAAAGAATCAATTGTTGTTAAAAATACTTTGACAATAATTCCTAATATATTTGAGGTCAAAGTATCCTCATTGGAAGACATGTATCCTAAAAAATATTATATGGATGATTTTAATAGTATTCTCATTACCTAATAGATTAGAAAACTAAATTCTATTACAATTAGAGGAAAATGTGATCATGAAATATCATTAAAATCTACAAAGTATGAAAATTAAAAAAAGTTTTTACTGTGAAATAAGTCATTGGTTTTAATTAAAAAAATTGAAGTTAGTAAGAATTAGGATGAATTAATTTATTTATTTTCTAGAAATATAAAAATTGACATAGGTAAGTATAAATTAAATTTACCATTGAAATGCTTTAGTTGTGGATGCTTTGGAAATTTTGAAGAAAACTATACAAAATTAAAGGAAGATGAAGAATGTTATGAAGAATACAGAGGGTCTAGAATACCATTAAAGAAGAAGGGAAAAATATAAAACTCATATTCAAAATTTAGGAATAAAAATTTCTCTAATTATAAAAAAGAAAACCTTTTATTCAAATTAGAGAAAATATAATTATAGTGAAGAAGGAATGGAAATTTAAAATTCTATTGATGAAGGTATTTAGAATTTTCTAACTAAAAAGATAAATAATGAATTTTATACTAGAGAAAAATGTAAAAAATATGAATAAAAATAACTGAAAATTCATATCAATTTTATTCTAGAAATAGGTTAAAAATTATGTCCCTTAATAATTTCAAAGCAAGAAAAATATAATCAGATTTTAAATAAAGATTTTAAATCTGTTAGTAATTATGAAAATATTAAGGAAGAAGAAAAAAATAAAAAACATTAAATGATTTTAAAAACCTCAAAAATATACATTATGACGTATAAACGCTCAAAATCAAACTTAAATAAAAAAACTAACTTAAATGAGAAATAATTTTCAGTTTTTAAACAAAAAATGGTTGGAGCTGAATAAAGAATATCTAACTTAAATAACTCAATTCTTGAAGATAGTGAAATCCCCAGAGAATGTAATTAAAATAAATATCATAATGTATCATCTTTAAAGGATAATAACATGGTTGAAGATTTTTGGAAAGGGGCTCAGAAGGAATAGAAAATTAAGTAGACTATATATATAGTTACAACAAGAAAATTCCACAATTCTTGAATTTCAAGGAAATCAAAAATTATAGAAAACATTTACACTACTAGAGAGATAGTTAAAAATGAGTTGATGTTTAATTTAAATAATATTATATAAAGATTCTAACAAGATTTTGGATCATAAAAATTATACAACATTGATGGTTAGAAATATTTAATAATATATATGTAGTTTTGGATGGCATGCATGTTGTGAAGTAAAATATAATTTTTTTTATATTTATTGTACTACGAATTCATCTGGATTATATAAAATATTTATTTGTAAAATAATATACACTGTAATGGATTGTAGAATTATTATAGGTGGATTTTTATGAGGATTCACCGCACTCAAATAAAACCAACTCACAAACAATATGAAAATTTTAATTTAAATATTGAGTAAAAATTACAACATCCTGCGACATTATATGAGAGTTCTAACCCATTAGGATACACTGAACAATTTTTTTTTGATTCCTCCATCATTAAAATTTATTTATGAAAAAAAACAAAAATAATTAAAATGAGAATGAAAGTGGAAAAGAGAAGGCTATTATGGTTGTAGTTACAGTCACGACTATAAAGGGAGAATCCAAACAAATTTTAAATATTATGTTTTCTTTACACATTACATAATATTTTAATCTATTGAAGAATGTGAAAGACTATATATATAAAATATAAACTCTTGGGAATTATAAGTCTCTTAAAGTAAAGGGAATTGGATGTTATTTTATGGTAAAAATAATAGTTGAAATCCATTAGGACGTTACTTATTGATAGACTGAAACACATTTTATTGATTTGTTCCCCACTTTATTATGATGGTAATGATTTTATATTCATAAGATATGGTATTACTATTAAAAGTTTTGAATATGATAAATTTATCACGATATTACATAGAATAAATGGAAGCATGTTCTAAGTTAAATATAAACACAATTCATGTTATTTTAGTATAAAAGAATAAAATAAATTATTAAATAGAAGTCTTGGAAATATTTACTTGCGAAAAACGAACAAGTTAACAAATAAAGTAAGTGTTTTTGATATCCTTTATATTATAAGAAACATATATTATCATTGTTATATATTCTAGAAAAGAACATTTTCAAATTTATCACCTAATAAGTATAAGATAAATACATCTCATCCCATAGAGCTTATTCATTCATATATATATATATATATATGGTCCCATGAGAAAAAATTAATAAACAGATATAAGTATTTTATCTTCATTAGTCATGATTTTATTTTTATTACAAGTATTATGTTTTTAAAACAAAAAAAAAACAGAGCTTGTCAATATGGTCAGATGTTTTAGGAGATGTTCTGAAATTGAATGTGGATACTCTATAAAAAATATCCAAAAAGATGAGGTTGATGAATACACAATTGAAATGAATAAATGTTATCTTTAGAATAATGGTTTTAACCATGATCTTATTCCACTTTAGAAAACAAAATAAAATATTGTAGATTAAATAAATAATATAATATTATTGGATTTGGATCTAACCAAGTGAATTGAATATGATACATCTTAGTTCTTTTTCATTGAATATAATGTTAAAGGTGATCACATTTAAAATCGATGCTTCTATAAACTAAAATTAGATATATCCTTATATGATATTTATTATAATATGAAATAAAATTAATTACATAGTAGTGTTTGTAATCCCCAACATTATCAAATTCAATGTTGAAAATCATGGGATGTTTTATCACCTTGGTTCTGAAGGTATTTTCCTTGGATAGTATTAAAATGATAGAGTGTATAAATTAAATAATAGTGAAACTGAAAATAATTCTTCATTGTATTTACAAGAATGTTATTTAACATTCAGAATTAAATGTTTCACAATTATCTATGTACACAAGATGAATATATAATGACCCCCACTTTCCAAGGGTTCCCCTCTAGGGCGGGAAATGATGGATGATAGAGAATATCACCCCGAGTGACACCATTAGTAGGCCCCAAGAAGGAAACCAACACTGAGGGTATAATAATATCCCATATTGAATATATATCTCTCAATGATGATATAGGATATTATATGGGATATCAACTAACAAGAAACTCCATGAAAAAAATATAAAAAAGGAAACCAAAAATATCTCAAATTTATATAATAGATAAAAAATTACAAAGAGTATGTAATAAATAAGCAAACAAACTATATGGGCTTCCCTCATGCATGTTCCGAATGTCAGGCATATAACTCACACTTTTTATCTTCCTTTGTTCGGACTGATTCCAACGCCCTTAGAGTTATCCCTCTTGTGCACTTGCACATAGTTTTTGGCCCCCATTATATTCCTCAACCCACTAATGGGTTGGGATTCCCTCATGGCCAGACATGAGGAAGACACCATGGCCTTCCACCTAGGAGTAATCCCCGACTTTATGGGCCGCCCTCATGTGTAATCCCCACTCCACTTCTCATGGATGCACCTTTCGCGACGTGATCCTCTGGTCCATGCCACCTCTTGTTTCTCACACCGAGCATGACTCACATGGGCTTAGAGTAAGCATCGACCATTAAATCCTCTTATGGGACTCCTCAGAGTGTGAGCCCCAATCCATCACTCTGGGCTACCACAAAGCATAATCCCCAATCCAATACAAACTATATGGATTTTGATCCTTGTCTCTTAGGTAGGGTACATAGGAAGCCTCCATGAGGTTCAAACCCATCATCTACACCTTGGGCTGCCTCAGAGCGTAAGTCCCAAGACAATACAAACTACGTGGACTTTGATCCTTGTCTCTTAGGCGGGGTATGTAGGAAGCATCCATGAGGTTCAAGCCTGATCACCAGCGGATCCCCGGCTCCACCTTCTCGTCGGTTCTCCAACACTCCCATTCGAACTACGTGGACTTTGATCCATGTTTTCGAGGCAGGGTACATAAGAAGCCTCCCAGAGGTTCAAGCCCAACAATCGGTCAATCCGACTCTCTTCACATTGGGTCACCGAGCTACTCCTAGAACCATCCCAATGAGTCCCAATTTTTCGGAGTCATTAATCCAATGAGGGATGGAAAACCTCCACCCTAAATGATTCTCAACCCCTGCGTCCAGCTGACCTTTTCCAACCAGAAGTAATCCATGGATACAATGATTTGGTATAAACCAAATATTCCCGAACATATGAATACATATTAAATCTATAAGAGAGTCCCGGAATAGGCAATAATTCCCCCCAAAAGGGTGCGATGAGCCTGACTTCCCATCCACTCAACCAATGTGAGTTTCTAAGCGTCGCTGGACAAATCGCCCGGTGAATGCCTGCCTTTGGAAAGCTAGTCCACGTATCGTCGGATGTAGAACTATTGGGAGTTTCGAGACCGACCCGAAACAAAATCAATGAAGGAGTTTTAGTTTCATTGTGATTTATGAGGTAGAATTCTGTGATTAATGATTTCAAAATCCATTCATAGTATAATGCTTTTATTTATTTGTACATGGGGATCAAAAATGCAATAAAATATAGGTTTAAATTAGAATGAATACATTGAGATATTTCTCCATATTTATATTCCATTAAAATTTTGTATGGAAGAAATTTATTTTAGAAGTTATTATGACATATAGATCTTAGAACTTGGGAGATCTTATTTCAAAATAATTTATTTTAATTTTTAAATATTTTTATAAGGAGGAAATATAATAGGTAACCAATATTTCATATATATATTTACAGTTTTTATATATCAGGTAATATGTACATGTTCTATAGAAGAATTATAAATAGTGAAAATATAAAGTAAGAGGTTATTTTTCACTTTTATAAAATAAATCAAAGAAGAATAATATTTTTCTTATAGAAGAACAATTGTGAAGAAACCATGAATCACACTAACATAGCGTTGAAGCCTATTTATGATGATTAATTCTATTTTTTTAAAATAAATTTTATCATATTATCTATTTAAGGTAAACATGCACTATAAAATGAATATATAGAAACCCTTGTGAGACATTTACCCACTATGTTGTAACCCAAAAGGATTGTTTTCTAGGGGACCATTTGATCATAAATTTTTTCCAAGTCATGTAAATTACTAGTTACTCCTGTTAAGTATTGAACCTTGTAAATTCACATGTTCCTGTTGGTGTGGTTGTGTGTTGTGTTTTAGTGGATTCATTTTCCTGTGAACGGAGATTAATGTTGTTTTAAAATAAGAAAAAAATATATATTTCACCCTTAATTCATCCCCCACAATCCATTGGTCACATAGATCCAAACTTATCCAAAAAATCATGTGCATTATTTACATCTTTATTTATTTGAGCAGACAACAAACAAACCATTTTCCATGTGGGAAAACCCTATGAGATGGTCTTGTCTCGAGTTACAGTATTTCACATCAATCTAGTGTATCACCTGGTATGATTTCACTTAGGATCCATTTTGAACCATATATATGTACATATGAGCTCCCTCTTAACATATTCTTTACCCACACATTGGTGAGAGGAACCAATATAATGGTTATGGGTTATACATAAATGATACTATGAACATGAATTTCCTATCATAATAAGACAATGGGATAAAGCACATGACATCATTTTAATTTAATAATAATTATTTCAAAAACTCATTCTATAAATAAATAAAAACAAATCTAATATATACACTTGAGATTCAATATAATGATCTTCCATACATTAAATTAATACTCATCAAATAATCTATAATTTGTTTAAATTATTCTTAATTAAGATAAAATGAACCCAGCATAATTAATTTTCTTTATTAATTACTCATTCCATTTATCTTAATATCTATATAAATATTTATAGTGATTCCCATTCGATATAAATTTAAACCTACTGAATAATTCAATTTTATTTAGTTTTAACTATCTGTAAATAATGTATATAGAGGAAACATTGTGAGTACCAATATGATGTTGGTATAATGTATTATTGTTGTATATTTTATAATCATAAGAAATTATAATAAATGTTATTTTACATAATGAAATATTTTACTATCAATAAATGACAAGTTAACTCATGATAATTTAAATATTGTGTAGTGCTTTTAATGTGCTCTTATTAGTAAGCTTATTATGACTATAATAAATAATTGTTTTTATATATTACATAAAAATTAAATAATAATTTAATATATATATATAATCAATTAATAAATTACAGATGAAGAAATTTTTACTATGTTTAATTGGAAGAATTTTAATATTTTACATTTCAAATAAATAAGTATGATACACATCTTATATAAGATAGATACACATCATGTATATTTGTTTTGTTTTTTATCTATGACATTAACCAAAGGAATAGGTTTTTATGTCATCCATGTAAATTTATGATGAACATGGAATATAGAGGAGTTAAATTAAATGAGACCATTGAGTTTCATAGTTTTGAGTCATATTCATCATTTAATAAGCACCTGTCACATCTTTGACTACGTGCACCACGATAACATGTGGACTGCATGACATTTTTACATGTTAAACCACATGGATCTTTGAAAACATTATGCGAGACTATTCGGGTAAACACATGGTGTGTAAATGACACTTTGTATTCATCCACATGACATGTTATGGTTTGTATGATTTGGTCCTGGTGTGGTGAATATAGGTCAAGGGCATGTACCTTGGGGTCACATTCCTTATATTCCCATTTTATACATCCTAAAAAATTGTAACCTATGGATGGGTTATGCATATGTAATTTATATTAATTTAACTTTCTCTTAGTTATATTAGGTGTAAAAATGATAAATAAGAAGATATATTAATAATCCGATTTAAATAATGATTTAGTCAAAATGAAAAAAAAAACGATAAATATATTAAATGATCAATAATTAATGAATAAATTTAAATTTAAATATTACCACTTAAATACAACATGAATGTTACTCATGGTGAAGAAATTATTATTTATTAATTTCCAACTCAGTTGTTTTTCAAATTCAATGAATAATTTGACATGTACATGATGTAAAATCTTGATGAATAATGAATTAAATTGAAAACTAATTATCATAGAATATTGAAACTATAGTAGATGATCATTAATGATAAATTTATAATTTATTTAAATAATAATTACCTTGTTGTTGAGATTATTTCATCGAAGTAGGCATTTATTATTCAAACCTCCTTCTGAATGTAATATCTTTTTTTAGAGGATGAATATTATAATCCCTCTAATTGATCCATACATTTTCATTTGAACTCAAAGCATCACCAGTAGAACTCTATGTTCAAGTAGAGTGGTAATTATCATCTTGTGTCTACCCCTTTGATCACCAAATAGTCCTTTGAGGTTGATGGATTGACCTTTATTTCTTCATTCCTCATAGGAGGATCAATATGGATGCCCACACTTCTTGAGATATTTCTATATATTTTTCACACTATGGTTGATAGAATCTATAAAGGTATTTGTTTTCCATAAGAATATACCACCATGGTAAATGAAACAATATGATATTTATATAAATATGTTGTAGAATAAATTATTTCACATATTCCCCTTATTATTAATCTAATACCTAGAAACCTTCATTTCAAAATAATAATAATAATATTATAATTACTTAATTGACAGGCACAAAAATGTGGATAAAATATATAACATTTCTTTAAATAAATTAATTAGTATTTTTTAAATGATATTTAATATAAAATTTATACCAAACCTAATAGATTAGTCCTCACTTCCACCACAGTTACAGAAAAATAATAATAAATATTATTCATTCTATAAATAAATAAATAATTACAACATTAATGATATTATGAATAAATATTTATTTTAATAATTAATACACACATAAATATGGTGAATAGAAATTTGTGATCAATAAATATAAAATAAATGTTATTATTGTATTTAGAGAATAAATATTATTGTAATAATTAAATTCAAAATAGAATTTTATTATGACCAATAAAAACAATATGTTTTTTACCATCAAGGATTCCTCCTTAGTGAAATTTTCTAGGTTCACTTATTGTCCAATATTATCATCTAACAACACATAAATTCATCCATGAGGAATAATTTAAAGTTGTAGGGAAAATTACCACTTATGAATTCCCACTATGTAAAATTATCTTTTTTTCTCACTATGTCATAAACCTTTTTATATACTCAATTAATCAACCTATATGTTTGATTAATAATTTGATGAATCTCTAAAATGAATTAATAAATACATCATATCATTGGAATTTAGTTCTAAAGTTTCATTATAATCAATGGTTAAAGATGTAGAATTTCATAAAGATGGAAGAGATTAATACTTTCTTGAGTATTTCATTAATATAATATCACTTGAGATTCACCAAACAAAACCTGAATCGAAATTGAAATATTGAATCATGGTTTTATTCAACCCAAAAAATTATATGATTCGTGATATTTATTAATAATAATATTAATTTCATAGAATCATTACACATGTTTTCATAATGAAATACCTAATTACATGAAAAATTGGGGAATTTCTTCATGTGGGTCATTCCTCATAATCTTCTTTAATAGATATTATAAATTACAAACCTTGTGAGATGAAATATCATCATATTATATGTTTCTAGAACCAATAATTATTCATCATCCATGTCCCGTTAGATTATATCATATGACAATAGGATTTGAGTTTATGAATAACATTAGACAAATTTAAGGGTATAATCATAACATTGAACTCCTATGACCTTTTTAATTTGATAGATACTAATAGAAATTTTCAAAAGAAGGTAATGCAGAATAATAGTCAATATGTGATAAGATATTAATATTGAAATATTTTAATATATAAAAGTAATCTAATTTAAAAAAACAATGGTTCTGGGGTATCAACTATAAAAATTCCTACATAAACCAATGATTGTAATCATAACCCATGTAGTAAGATTACATTTGAAAAGAAATGACATTTCTAATTAAGTTCAATTGATAAGGTTCATATTAGATCTATTTAAGGTAACGAATCCATGATCGGATGAATTTATTTTTAAGGTGATGTATGTAGGACCACATATATTAATTTAAATTACATATAAAGTTGATGACTAGGTGAAAGGTACCTATAAATTTTTGGTTCTAGACATATACATGACTTTTCCTTTTTGGTTAATCATGTTTATTGGTAAATATATAACAGAGGTTACGATTGGTTACAAAAAATAGAAGGATTTCAATATATAGTTTTGTACTCATTTTATTTTGTGACTAAATAAAGAGTAAATACTTTAATTTTTTTGAGATTATACTGAATTGGAGGAATTTATATGTCATTCCACCCCCAGTATATTAATAAATTAATGTGTAATGAAGATAATAATGGTCGGTGTGACAACTAGCAGGAGTCTGTTTTACCTTCCTCGTTTCAATACATGAGGAATATTTTTCTTATAAAATAATGAATGATTGGTCATAATATCACAACCACTTATGAAATTTTATTCTCATCACATAAGAATGGATTATCCATATTAGGGTCCACACATAGGGCATGTTATTATTTTTGTATAAGGAATTTGGTATCTTATACTCTACGTAGAGAAAGGTTGGTTAAGCCTGGGAGATACCACTTCATAAGGGGGAGGTATGGGGTAATGATGTTTCTATTGAATATTATATAAGAATCCTATATATCATATTATAATAAGAATATAAACTCATTTAGTTTGAATTGTATAGTATACAGTCATGTGATATGACCAGTCTATATAGTTTCGCGTCATGAAGTAGGGATGTTTTTGTCGTGAAGGTGTTTTAAACAAGGATGTCATAGGAATTACTCATTTTGTTTTTCCATTCCTTTATAACCTAATATAAGAGATATGTTAATATATTTTAGAAAATAAGAGGAGTGTCTATAATATATGAATATAAGTAAACCAATAAGAGTATCTGAAATAGATTATTTCTCTAGGATCAAGGATAGTGTTTTAGGTAGCACAACCTAAATTATGCCCAAAAAACCAAAAACATCTTGCAATAAGACTCTAAAATTGTCACTATAGTCAGTAATAGAAAGGGGATATAACTGAAATTCCAAAGGACTTATCTTATTACTGATCCCAGCTAGAGGTGTGGGGGTGAAATCCCCAATGTATGGATAAGTGCAATAGGGATAGAATCCAATGTAAGAGACCAAGGTAAATTAGTCCCCTATTAGGAGTCTTATGTAAATTAGAATCAAGGTAGGATACATGGGTGATTGGTTCTTTAGTTATACTACATACGTTAATTTTATCCCAAATATGGGTAATGGGAAAAACATTTCCCAAGTTTGGGTGGCCAATAAAATGTAGTTCTGAGGTTTGATGATCTGGTCAATTTGTTGCACCAGTATGTGAGGCCTGGGAAAAGTCACACTCAATTAGGTAACCAAGGTAAATTCACTATCATGTAGAAATTGTGGGAATAGTTATGATCATGTACTTATGTACCTATGTGGTTCATAATATGGGTGTTTTCTATCTATTCATGTGGGTTCATTGGTTTTTGGAAAATGGGTGGGTGGATTCTCAGGTGGCTTGGAACCCAAATCTCCAATTAAGAGTTTATAGAAACATATCTTTTATCCTTTCTCTGGATTTTATGTTTTTAAATCCACTAAGATAATGGTTATGTGGGTTTATGTGTTTCATTCTCAGACCATCCATCCCAGGTGGTGTCGAAAATAAGAGGCAAGGCAGGTGATTTTCTAAGAGTCCTTTGGTTTGGGAACCCGGGTAAGTTGATAAACACATCAATATCCTAGGTATGTATAGGTTCACATAGATAGGTGAAGAAAAGGGCTTGTAAAAATTATGATGCACATAGTACGACACCTAAGGCAATGCGTTCACATGCCAATATCTAGGCATGTAGTATAATGGAACACAAAACATGATAATTTGACATTATAGAGCATAATGTGGAAAATGAATGGTCTAATAACACATGGTGATAGCTTTAAATAAACATAGTCACAAGTGTAGACATCAAAAAAAGATTATGACAAATTTTGAGCATTGAATAACCAATAAATTTGATCTGATAGTTCATTTTTCATCAACATTAGTCAAATCAAATATTTTGAAATTAACTATGCTATTGGTTATAGGGTTCTCTAATTAATACTTTTTATATGAAAAATATTTCTACATGACAATTGATTTTTTTTATTTTTATATCCATTTTCATTATTAATAATTGAAATATATAGCCCTATCCTTATGGTATGTTATCACCACTACGTCATCGGACTGCGAAACATTTTTTATGAATCTCCAACCCTAAGTGTCTGAGGAACCATGCAACAAAAGGATATCCTATTTATATATTCCATATAGTATTGAATACTTTTCTACCCACACATGGTTTCTGTTGTTTGAGTGAGTAACATATTATAGATTTCATTGTAAATAGATTAACACAATTTTATATATAAAATTACGGCTTTGTCCTCTTAAACAGACTTTTTACGATTTCCAAGGGTAAACTTATTAGTAAGAAGTTTAAAAATATTATGAGACCCAATCACCGAATAGTAAAACAACATATTTTTCATGTAAAATAATTTTTATCTTAACTATAAGATATATGTCTAATAATATTGTCACAGAATTTTTATGTTTTTAGTATAGAGGGGAACTACTATAACCTTTTGATAAATGAAATACTATATGTAAATTTTCGTATTTATGTTACAATAAATAAAAATCATCATGTGAAAAAATATTTATTGGTATTTTGTTATCGAAAATTACAAATTAAATTGGTTATAGGGAACCAACTCTCATATTTACAACTTCCTTAGATAATTTCAAAGGATTTATAGTGAATCCTTCCACCATAATGAACAATATCATTTCCTTCATCATTTATATCCAACTATAATTTTCAAATACAACCTAACAATTTGAATGATTAAATAGTGTTTGTTATATTAAATTTATGTAAAAAATAATTAATTCCATAATTTTGTAATGAAATGTATATTAATCGTTAAATACTAAATTATTAAAATGCTTCAAAAATTCAAAAATATTGATTAACTAAGAATATTAACGATCTATTGGGTAATTAATTTAATTTAAATAAAAATATTAATATTAATTAAAATGTATTTCTAAATTCCTCCACATTTTTCTTTTTTCAATACTGGGAAAATTATCAAATGAATTCAAAGAAAAGTATACCCATATAAAATTAATCTCAAAAATACATTGTGAAATAACTCATTTATTCATCCTTATCTAAAAAATAATCATAACCCATCTATAAATTCACCTCATTAATTCCATTTATGTTCCATATTCATTTACTCCAGCCACATATTTCTAACAGTTTAATATTTTTACTTATCATCAAAAAATATATTTCTATTCACTAAAATATATAAATTTAAATATTTTTTATTATTCAAAAGATCATATTTATATTAATATATACATTTTATTTATTTTCTATATTCATTAAACGAGTTTGTAATTTTTTTTAGTCTTAACTGATTAATAGGGTGGTTCTATGGGTAATGGTTGGTCAGTAATGGTGTAAAAAAGGATCAATGAAAATGATTTAATCATTAAGTGATATATATGATTTAGAATTTTAAAACATAATGAAAATTATTCCACACAATTTTACCAAACAAAAAAAATACCCAAAATAATGTTTCCATTTTTTTCTATAGTTCGCACATTAATTAACACTAATAATAGTTTACTCTTAATTTTTTCTCTATTTTAATAGATATTATTATAAATTTAGAGGAAATAGTTATTTTCAAAAATGAATCTGGGAACCATCCATTACCATTATAATGTTAACATGCAAACAACTTCTACAATCATGTGCGTTGCCTCTTAACAAACCAATGTTGTAATATTTAACCTAAATGTTTAACTTTATTCATACTAACTAACTAAGATTTTGGAGGGCCAGGAAGATTATGCTTTAAATATAGATCATTCTCATGATATTCATGAATTGTTAAGTTCTATTAATGGAGGTAATATGTCAAGGTGGTTTCAAATATTTTAAAGGGGAATTCTAAAATAATTACCCCCAATATCATTGACAAAAAAAATTTACTATAATAGTTTTTAATTGGAGTTTGAAGAAGTTTTAGAATACATTAAATGGAAAGAAAATGTAAATAAAATGATAAATTATAAGAACATATCCAAATTTATAGAGTATCTCTCATGACTATAAAATATTAATTGATATTTACTCTTAGAATTGTGTTTCCATAATTAGTTAAAATTCAAGTGATATTTAAAAATAAAAATAAATGATGTACATAATATAATTAATTTAAATCCGAGATATTAAATTCAAATTAATACCTCATTAATAACTCGTTGATTAATACTAAATACTGATATATAGTTTTATATTAAAAAATAAAAAACAAATGAAAACATGTAAAAAATGAAAATGAATATAACTAATGTCATAAAAAGTAATACTATATCCCCCAATGTTCTTTTATATAGTTTTCTCAATGTAACTCAATTAAATGTAATATCAATTTTAAATATAATACAGTAGGAAAATAATTAGAAATATTTTATTTAAATGAACCACTTTAAAAGCCATATGTGTTTATTTTAGGGGAAATTAAGCCCCTTTGCTAGTTTCTTTATAAAAACTCTTTATAAAATTTTATTCTTTCTCAATTATTGTTATTTTATTTCCTCATAATTCCATAACAATATCAACTAAAAAATATAAAAACATTAGTATCCTGAAAGGTCCAATCCATATGAAACAAATCATACCCGAAATAAACTCCATTTCTAAACATACTATAGAACATAATATATAATATATACATCGCTATACATTGTATTTTGATGTGAATATTTTTAATTTTTTTAATAATGGCTTAAATTCTCAAAATCTTCTCTCTAGATTTCTTCCAACTTTTGAATTTGAAATGTCCTCGGGTCTCTAGATTACGTGGGATATAACTTAATTGGACATACCACTTATGTGTTAAAAATGTACCAAATGATCCCTTCATCAAAAAATCTATCATTATTTCTCTTAATTTATTCAATATTTGTTGGATTCAAACTATATATGGTCACCTTTTTGTTTGGACATATTTTTAAACTAAATCAAATGCATACTAGTTATATGACTAAGTCTTTAGTGATCCCCAATATTAAATCCCATTAAATTTATTTCCTCATTCAAAATTATTATCAATTTTATTTCCTTATTTGGTGGGAGATTTATTGAAATTGAGATAAATATATCCATTCACTCATTCGATAGCCATAATATTAGTTTGAGGGTAATGGATTCAGTTTATGTTCATGTTAGTGTGTGAGAGAAAATGTTTCCTTGGTTTACTGATATATGAAGCCTATTTTTTCATTAAAAATATGATGTATCAATTATTGATTAAAACATAAATAAAATTATAAAATCTTTTATATTAATTCTTTTATCTTAATGTCACTTATCTATATATTAATTTCATTCACCTTAAATTCAAATACAAAATTGAATGTAGTTTAATCTTTTTTAAAATAATTCCTTAGATCACATTTAAAATAAATAAATTCATTTAATAAATATTATTCCCTTTGAAATTTTATTCTCATCATGTGGGACTATAAAATTGAGTATTCATTAGGGGAATTTCATTAATTTTATAATGTTGAAATAAAATATGTCTTCTTTTAACTCTATGGATAATGTTCCTCCATAAAACTTTATTATCATTTCTATAGTTTTTTAATCCCTTCCTATAATTATGGAGGAATTTTTGTTAAATATTTATTATTCTATATTCAACATATATATCTTAGATAAAAAAATTGATTTTTTATGTCGTACCAAATAATACTATAACACAAATATAAGAAATTTTATGGCTATATTGTCTAATTTTACCATTAATATAATTATCCAAAGGTTGATAATGTATAAATATTATTATCTTGAGTGAGTTATTTCGTTAATAGATTCACTTTAGTCACTAAAAGAGTAATTAATGGTTAATATCATTGTTTTACAGGGAAAGGTAAATTTCCCTCAGTCTTGGAACATTTAATTTAGTTGGGGGATGATTAGTGTAGATATATTTATTAAAAGGATATATTTTTTATTATCCTAGAGACCCCTTTTATTTATAAAAAGTTATTTATAGAAAATGGAAAAAATTATAATCTACTTCATTGATTCGATGAAAGATATAAGGATTTTAATCTTTTTGAATATATCAGGGAGATCCATATGAAATAATTTTTTGATTACCTTATTGGATAAAAACATTCAGAATGGAAATGGCATTATTATATATACCTTCCATTAGATCGTTTGTATTTCATATATCCTTACTCTAATCATGTTTGCTCTTAATTTTCTACATTGAATTACTCAAAATTTTCTCAGAATTTTATTTCTCCTTCACAGGGATTTGTTTAAGGATAAGTTACTCTATAATATTAAGTTGGTATTATTTAACATAATATCATAATCATCATACTGAAATTTACTTTTAGTTTTAGTATGGTTTACATAAGAATTCACCCCAATCCCTAAATATCATGTACCTTCAATATTGGGGTAATATGACATGGTTGAATATTTATCTCCTTAATATTGTTGATAGTGTTAATTATCATTTACATAGTCCCTTATCAGTATATAAATTTACCTTTACATGATATTTTCTTATTATTAATAGTTTTTTGATGTTTGGTCATTAGATATTCTTTGATGTAATAGTGGTGTATGTAATGTTTATTATAATTCTTGTCGGAAAAGAAGACATTATTGTTACTACTATTGAAAAAAAAAATCCATAATAAGAATTATAAGTCTCCCCTAATTTTTTATTATACATTTTTTATTGATTTGATTTTTTCTTATTAACTTTATAATGTTTGTCTAATTTTTAAAATTCAATGAAGCAGTAAATATAGTAATATATGGAAGTAAAAAATCTGGAAATCATTGTTTGGGTAGATTAACCTCAATTATAGTTCAAATCCATCCATACCATAAAATTATTTAGTTCAGAAATATTAGTTTTAAATAACATATATTAAATATAATTTTCATAATGTACACCATTTTCTATAATACCTCTTATTCTAAACAATTGGGAGTTCAACGAAATATTCACTATTCATTCCGTGTAATTAAATAAATACTTTTCAATCATATATTATGAAAAGAAATTATGATTCGTTATTTTTTATTATGGTTAACATGAATAGGGGTTTTTGAAAATATACCACTACTCATATAATATTTCAATTGTACATTTTAAATATCATAAATATTATTATTTAATGGTAGTTCTTATTGAGGTTAGGATGATATTTGGATGAATAATCATTGAATATCATCCCAGCTGGTGGCATATCATTGATATAGTATATAAAAGTTTTTCATTGTAACTCCTTAAAAAGTTTAGAGAAATTTTCTCTAGTTCACATCCTTTCATATAATCCACATATTTTTAGTGTGGATTTAATAATATCGAACTCCAACAAGTTCATGTTGGGGTCTTTACTAGAAAATTTAGAAACATTTATAATAAAACATCCTTTATTTTGAGGTCATCTTATAATTCATGTCAATAAATATGATTATTTTTATAAATAAAATTGGGTGTAAAATGTATCATAAATTTCAATATATATTTTTAATGAATTTATCCATACATTAATGATTTGGATTATAATTTATTACATTATTTTTTCTATATAATCAAGAATGGAAATGTTAAAAAATGTTTATAAAAACTAAGTGGATATGAAGAATCATACTTTGTACATAAATTTTTTCACAATCTATGAATCAAGTACTATATTCCATTCTCGTTATATAATCAAATGAAAATTCATAAGGAAATAATAGTGATGTAAAAAAATTGAATGAAATAATTACGTATCCATAACAAAATATCTAAACTGATTATTAATGGATATAATAGTATTGTAAAAAAAATACTATCTAAAACCTATTTAATGTATTATAATAGTTACTTTGGATTTCCTCTCAAGGAGTATTCCCATACTCAATGATCTTATCATATAAGTTTTTATATATTTTGTGTATTTTTTGGGAAAAAAAATTGAGTGATTTTTGTTTGATTTTTTATGATTTGAAAATAAACAAATAGAAACAATATTGAAATATAAATGAGATTACATAATAATCAATCCTTTAAAATATTTCTAAATAAAGTTCATCATAGTATGATAAATTGTATATGATCACTATATCCTTTATCAATGAACGATATCTATAATGCATGATTCATTAATCATGCAATGATAAAAAAATTGAAGAACTAAAACACCAAATTCTTATTTAATTATCATTTTTATATCCTTTTTTGACTAATACGATTCAATCATATAAGAAAAAATGATCCAATTATGTGTCAAAAATAAACTATATAAAAAAATTATCAACTAAGTGTAGTGTACAATACGTAATTGAATACTACCTAATTATTCAAGAAATACATTATATCAATTGTGTGTTATTCATCCTTTAGTGTATCTTGACCCATAATGAGATGGATAAATAAAGGGATGATAAATAGATTAATAAACAACATACAAAATAAGAAAATTTTGGTATATAAAGAAAATTATGGAAAACTAATAACAAAATCTATTGTAAGAAATGAATAAATACCTAAAATAAATATTATAAAAATTTACTAAAATTAATAAAAAATAAAAGAGATAATTTTTTACTCCACACCCTTTATATAAAACACTTGGGTTTATATTCCCTATATTATTAGTGTCCACATAATTCTAAATATAGATAAACATCCAACTCAAACTGAAAATATAGATCAAATATAATTTCCTAAAAACATTACAATTAAAGTGGTATATACTCTTATATTTATAATTTTAAAACAACAACCTTAAAATCCTCTTTATTGTTAAGAATATGTGAATGTGAATTAAGTGAAATTTGATTCATCTATTCATCTAAGAAAACATTCCATGCTTTCTAACTCAACTCCATTATTCTACTAATAACATTTGAAGGGCATGTGATTACTACCACACTCCCTTGCTATGGCTAAAAGACATATATCTATTTTTAGGATAATTTTGTGATTTTCTTAGACAATATTCAAAAGGTTGCTTCCCCACACTACATTATATTTATGTTTCCTCCTTTCCATGTCTAAAAATTAGAATGAATTATAGATTTACCAAACTATATCTTTCTAGAATCAAAAAAAATATAGATTTTAGAATAATTTTGAATATATTTAGGTACTTAAATACTCATTATTCAATATCATAAAAATGATGAAATGGTTTTATGATTGAATAATGGTTGTAAGATATTACTGATAATAAGAAATTATATACAAAAATCATTAATATATATCATTGATATTTGATTATAAAAAACAGTGATATGTGTTTTCCCCTATGTCATAGTTATTGATAAACCTCATTTTTTAAGTGGTAAAACATCCTTCCCCCATTTTCACATACTGTAACATCCCAATGTTATTAATTTTGATACCAATTATAACACTAAGATAATCTATCATAGATTACAACATGCCATTTTCCTTTTTATTCTCACCCTGGATTTATTATGTCATTTTAATAATTAGACAAAAATATATATAAAATAATTACTATAAAAATGATTTCAAGTTATTTTAAAATTATATTATTCTACCCCTTATATCATATATTCCAATTCAATATATCATAGATGGTGATTCATGTATGGGTAATGTTCAGACAAAACCAAGATCAGTGATTATTTTGTTAAATTATTATATCATCATGGATATTAAAATCATATCTTATGATTTCGGGTATTGAAACTAGTGATATTATTATATCTTTTAGAGTTCTAATTTCCACTAAATGTCAATCTTATATATCATCTTTAGCAATCATTTCACTAGAAGTCACATCCCCGTGTCATAAATAATGATTTAAACTCATTTTTGACACTACCATGATTCCTCATATACATATATTCTTCTTTAATAAACTTTTTATCACTTCATAAAATTATATCTCATGGATTCAGTCACTTTTTTGACTTCCTCATATCTATTTAAAATATTGATATAGAATCACTCTTCCCAATAAACATAATTATTTCCTTTATATTCTCAACCCTGTAATAATTTCTAATAAAAAACTATAAGAAAATAATATATAATGTGATGTTTAGACTATTTATTGTATTCCAAACATAATAATTTTACTAGATTCAATATTAAATCTCAATTAAGTATCGAATTCCAAAATATCAGCACAAAAAATTCCAAAATTGTGATTATTTCTAAATGTTAACCATGTATAAGGGAATAAATGTAATAAATATAATTTTATAAAATATACCATAAATAAATTTATGATTTTACCATGATGAATAATTCCATTTTAAAAATGTTCAATACTATGTGATCATATATTAACATTCAATATTGTATTAGTATTTCATAAAACTGATGTGTGGGATCAATTTTATAAATCCCCCTAATGCATTGGGATATGATCACCTCATAAGATGTTATGCTTTGAGGTCTTGAGAGTTAATAATGGATATATTATACCATATATATGATCCTTGGAAATATGTTTATAATAACTTCATATCATCCTTGGTAGTATATTTATGATGTCAAATTCATTTATTTATTAGGTTTCATGTTTATTTATGATCTTAATCGTGGTTTATATCTATGTTATGATATATAATGTGTCATATAAATGAATTTTCATTTGAACACTCTAGGGTTTTTAAAAACACTTATTAATTTTAAATATCACAATTTTTTAATGTAAATATTTTTGCAATAAAGGACATTATCAAAAGGATGAGGTCACACATAGGTAAAAAAATATTATAATCATATTTAAATAATTTTTTATATTTTATATTTTATATTATTTACTATGATTCTAAATAAATTAAACATATAATTATGATAATTTAGTGATTGTATAATTTTTTAATATATTAATAGAATTTATGATATCTCACTAAAAGGTCTTATAGTGTGAGTAAAGGGAATTTTGGTCTATATTAGTAAAGAGTTTAGATATTATTAGTATCAAGATAATGAAACTGTATAAAAATCCTTCAGTACAGTAGAACAAGTAAAACATTCAGAAAAATTCTTAGCAGAAACATACAGGTATCTAGCTATATTTATGTTGTAATATACTTCTTTAAGATTATCACTCTATTATTTTGATTATCTAAAATAATTTTCTAACAAAAATATAGATAAAACATAAATAACAATCGGTGTGAATGGAATGAACAATATAGGTATTGCCTAAATGTTCAAAATAATATCATGATTATTTAGATTATTTTGGATATTTATGCTCAAATGACCCAATTCATGTTTAATAACCAATATAATATATGACACTCAATATCATCACCTCACAAATCATTTGTGGAAGTCAAATTCTTAAGGAAGAGACCACACTGAGTCTTTAGTTCCATTGATCCACTAGTTATCTAATATCGAATAAATTATCAGGATAAATTCATTGTGGTTCTCTATAAAATAATTATCCATAAAATTTCATTGACATACCACCACTTGGAAGGAGTGGTGGTTCAGTGATGTTAATTGATCAAGATTAAAACATATGGGGAGGAAATTAAATCTATGAAGTAATAGATTTTAATATAATATTTATTTAAGAATATTTCTCAAATATACTCCAATATAAAATATAGATAAAATTACTTAAACATAAGTATAAGTAGGATTAGATAGTGAATAATAATGAGGATAATATTAAATTATTATCCCAACATGTATTTAACCCATTATTAAACCAAATATGATATTGAGAAATTTTCTTTTTAATCAAGCCATGGCTCTTGGAATAATTGTTTATCTATGTTTTTGACACTTGTAAAGAAGTTTTTCATTACGTCCTAAATGAGAAAGAAAAGTTTATATATTTTAAGTAGCCTTAAATACCAATATATTATAATATGTGTGAGGAGAAAAACAATACATTAAATAAATTTAACGATAAAATTTAATGGAATAATTTATAACAACTCACATATCAAAGGGGTGGGTAGAAGTAAACAAGAATCTATATAATTATAAGTTTAAAGTGATAAATAATTATAATTTATGGATACATATATTAGTATTAATATATGAAAAATAATCATCAACTACTAGATGAGGGTATATATAAAATGAATATGGTGCACTTAAAATCCATGGTGCTTTGTCTCAATTATATAAACTATGTGGATTTTTCAATTACTTCGCTGATCTATGGGAATTAGAGGGGAACAAAATAACATCAAAATAAAGGCCCAGGGAGCAGGTTCCAGATTTACTATCTAGAAAAATATAAATTTCAGATATAAATAATGTGATAGAAGTTACTCTAATTCTGTAGACATCAAAAAAAATATATATTTACAATCTTAATTTTATTTTCATTAGAGAAATAAAAATATAATTATTTTAGATAATAATGAAAACTAAGAAATTATTTATCTAAATAAAACATTTTTTTGTTAATTTATTACATTATGGTTTTGTAAAATTATAATGTGGTGTTTGTCATGGTTTAAAGTAAGACTGTATAGATTTCTACTTGATTCCTTGGTAAGTAAAACCACATAATGGATTTACATGAAACATTGTAGTTTGTTGAAAATTATAATTTTTCTTATTGTCATTTTTTCGATTTTTTGTGATGTTAATTCCCTCCATGGTATATAATTAAAGCATGATTTTTAAAATTTATTATAAGTTATTTTAATGATTTAAATATTTTAGCTATTTTGTTATTTAAAATTCCATTATTTTTTATAATGATATGATGGAATTTTAACAGTTACATCATGGAGGATTAAACAATGTCTTTCTTATAGAGAAAAATGTTCATTTTAGATGGAAATGAATTAGGGATCTTATAAGAAGGATTTATTGTATACCATGTTTTTTAAATTTAACTCTAATTGATAAAACCACATCACAGTTAGGTAAAGAACATCATGGTTTTGATGATATATTAAAATATATATAAAAACAATAAAAACGTACATTTTAACTTTAATAGCTTCATCATGGATATAGAGACTAACGTTTTTTGATTTGGGGGATATTTATGGGGTTTTTTATATAATTTAATGTATTTCTTAATGAGAGTAATCTTATAAATTATTGGATTGACAGTGAGTTGAATCATTAGTCTATTGTATGAAAAATGATAAGTGAACTATTACTTTTTACCCAATTTATGGGAAATATAAATGATTAGATAGTGGAAATATTATTATTAATAGGTAATAGACGATTTTAGAATAATATTTATTTACAATTTTTTGAAGTAGTGTAATTCTCTATGGTAGGGGATTTGATCATATCTTTTTATTCATAGTTAATGAATTTTTAGAGTTAGTTGGATATATTAATGGTTTATTACTATAACCACATGAAGATACAGATAAATAATGTAATATAATAGGATATGTAACGAATAAGAATTTAAAAAACTGTTAAATAACAAAATCATATAAAATAAAATAATTTTGGTAATTAAGGTTGGGGTCGACATAGATGGGAAATGTGAATAATAACATGGTCAGGGGGTATGATGTAATGGGAAAGTATTAGTTTGAATTATTATTTTGATACCTTGTGAGTTGAGATTATGTAGAACATGTTTTTTTCTGTTTATAATTAATTTTTTGAATCATGTTGTTTTTTGTTAGCCTGTCTAAGATTAAGGTATGATAGGTGTTATATTATTGTTAATTGGTAGTAAGTCAGTTATTGTATAAAGTATATCTATAGATATTTTTGGTACATTTCCCAAGGACATGCGTATATCAAATTTGGTGAGGATATAGGTCTTGAACATTATTGTATTTTAAATTATGATTTTTCCATCATATGGTAATATAATATGTTTCCAGTTTATATAATGTTTATTTTTATGTTGTAAAGTTTGTTAATGTTGTTTTTCTTAATTTTTATGTGCATCTCAGAGGTATGTGGTATTCCATAGTGTTATAATATCTGATGGATCTATGATTCCAACTATATATGTTGTTTTTTTGTTATAATGATATCATTATATAGTGTTTTTTAGTAGTATGTTCTGTATTATAGGGATACAAAGTTTTTATTGTGGTAACTATATTTTCATTAGAGGATTGAATAGTAATATATTGAAGTCGAGGAGGCATGGTTATGGTGAAGTTGATGAAGTGATGGATGGCATAAATAGGTGTTTCTTGTTCTCATATTCCTTGTTTTTTATGCTTAAATAATTGATTATATTATATGTCATTCACTCATGAATTTCTATGAATATAAATATGACACAAGATATATGAGAGGGTGTATCTATAAGGTATACTCATACACTCATTTTATTATTATATATAATTTCTAAGGCTTATATAACTATGTTAAGAATGCTTGTAGTGATTTCTATTTCGAAAAATGTGATCTATATGGGGATATGTTGAGTTATTTGTTGGTTATTTTATATTAGTATTGAGATATATTTTCTTATTATGTATGTGAAAGTCTCATATATGTGTTAGTTAGATATGATAATTTTCATTTATTATTTTATAATTGATTTTAGTAATTTTTTAAAAATAAATAAGGTTAATTCCTCCCAAAATTGTGATTTCTCACCTTTAGTGGTTATTTCCACATCATGATAATTTGTAGAAGTATTTTGAGGTCACTCTTTGACTCTTTGTTGACTTAGTAGTAATATTTTAAGGGTCAAAACATGAAAAAATAGTTAATATGAGTCTGTTTTCTATTTTGGTGTTTAGATTAGGCAATAATGATAGTTTCATGGGTTGGTAAGGTTATAATATTATTTTAACATTTTATTTGAAGTATAACATGGTAATTTTTTATGGTACAAATCTCCCTGATAATCCTAAATGAAAACGTCAATTTCTAAGGAATAATTACTAAGGATATAATTTACTTCCAGTAGGGTAGTTGTGAAACTGTAGGTTTATTCATTATATAGAAAGACATCATAATGATTATCTCTGGTTTACCTTAAAATATAGTTTATGATTGATATTGTGGTATAATAATTAGATGCATACACATTATTCATATACTAAGATGTTTTATTATTACAGTAATGTCACATGTGCATCAAAATCACGAGGTATATAAAGACATGATATAGGGGGAACCTGTGACTATTCATCAAAAGGGAGGACCTTGTAGTGGGAGGGGTATCAACATTTTCTTTACATGAGTTCCAATAGTAATGTTTGAAAAATTGAGAGGGTTATGTTTTTAATAAAAAAAATGAAGAAATTTTTTTAACAAGTACCAATATTATTTCATCTTATCTAGGTAATTGAGGACTATTGGATTTAATTAATAGTGACCTAGTTGTATTTGGATAATCAATTGTGTTTGAAATTGTAATTGGGTTATCATGATGTATTATTGGAAAAGTGGATTTAAATTTTATATTAATTCACTAAAATAAATTTATTAAATTGTGGTGGTTTTTTTGTATTGGTTTTATAAACATAATTATAGAAAACCATTTTTCAAACATGTTTTTTATTTATTCATATATAAGTCATCATAATTTAATGGATTTATTTTTAGACCACCACTGTAAAATTTTAGAATCTATTTGTAGTATTTGTATTTAAAAAGAATTCTATATTAAAATCTTTTTTATGGACCGATACCCCCCCCAACACACACACACACACAAACCCTCTCAGCTTCCCTCATTACCGCTTGACACTGGTGTGGGCCTCTCAAACTTAGACACCCCTCCCAAGTGTTAAATTCCAGTCCATGGCCACTAAACCTATATCATAGACCCCCTACATACTACTATATATCAGACCCCTCTAATCCACCCCCTTGCTACTGATCGATGATGTACCCCTTTCAATATTACCCTTAAAAATTCTCTAAACCAAACATATAATGTCCCAAGTTCTTTCTTAAGTAAATCTATGTTCGATAGTTAATGTGATACACATTATTGAAGACAACCACACCATAATTTTTTAAACAAGATTGTTATAACATAGTTGTTATACTCTTGGGTTTAAATATAATTAACAACTTTATGAAATACATATTTGTCCTAAATATATGGATAAATTATTATTAAATAATCAATCACTTTTTATAATGTCATTTGTCCATCAAAAAATATGGTTTCATAAAAAATGATTCTAATTTCTTTATGTAAATATTATATTATTTTATAGAAAATTTATAAAATCTATAATTTAAAATAAAATAATTTTTTAAATAGGAATAACCATATTAACATAGGCTGAAAATGTTGGATTTTTCATGAATAATAAAATTTTCATTAAATTATGAAAGTAGTGATTTTTTGTAAAAGTTTCCTTTAATATGACAAATTAATTAACATAATATTGAAATTACTATTTTAGTTTTATTTAAAGGTAATATAATTATCATTTAGATATATTTATTTCAATTAATTTTATTTATACTTCGCTTTAATAAAAGTGTATTTTTAGGATAAAATAATTGTTGTTTCTAATAACTTTTGTAAAAAACAGAATGTTTCTCCACTATAATTAATTAAAATAAACAATAATGAGAAATTATATATATAAAATTTATAGATTAAATATATATTTTTGTGATTTTAAATTCATATAATGAATATTACTAGTTATATATTTAATGTTATATCATATTTCCCATAAAAATTCATTTCTTGGAAGACCGATTTCTATCATGCTAATGGGTTTTATCTGAAATACAATTATTCCACCTATGTGAATTTATTTTGATAAAATTGATTCAAAATTTAGAATCATCATAATTAATGTTTGTTAATAGGATGAACATAATTTTTTTATAGTATGAATAGCTAATGTTGAAAATATTAATTTTCATAATAAAAGGAATATAGGTTGATTAAGTGTAAAAACAACTTTACAATTTCTGGAAACAAAGTAACCTAAATATGTTGAATATTAATAATTACATTAAATATAAATCATGATTATAAATATTGTTTTCACATTATCAATGATTAAGTAATTATTTTGTTAAAAATTAAATTTTTATAATATTTGGTAGTTTCCAATGAAAGAATTTATTTTGATGAATTGGTGGTTTTTTAATTTAATTATATTTTTATAAAACATTATTTTTACCTTTTTGTATTTAATATAAATGATCATAAAATTTTATTAATTCAAATGTAATTTTTATAAGGTTTTAAATAGTATTATTTTCAAAAAACTCGTTATTTATTAATAAATATTGATTTTATTTTTAAATATGAAAACTCACAAATTCATAAAATAATTTTGATAATATGAGTACTATTTTGGTAATTATAACATCAAAATTATTCAGTGTTGAAATTTTCATAATTTTCCAAGATAGTCAAAATTTCAGGTGAAAATAAATATCATATATATATACTTTGTATTACATGACAACATAATGACCCCAATGTGATGAAATAATTTTTATAAATGGTATTCATGACCAAATAGATTTTTTACCTTTAAAATAATGTGATTTTATGTTTTTCTATTTTTTAATGGTATTATGAATCCTCCAAAACCTATAATATATTTTAAGTTTTAAAACCATTTCATTAAGACTGTAACTCACCTCCACTAATGAAACGATATTAATTTAACAATTTTGGAACTTGGACATATAAAATAATAAAATATACTCCCATTTGGAAGAAACCATGGGTAAAACCCATGGGATGGTTTTAGGTTTTAATTATTTTCTTATATAGAGTCCAAAAACTAAATAAAAAAATATCCCTCTTTTCCTAAATAAACCCACCCAATATCTTATTTTGCATTACTCAAACTCATTTTAGAATTTCCATAATCATCCCTACACTCTCAATAGTTTTCACAAGGCAATGTCCAGTCACTAATGATGCCCCTCCCAAGCTTTTGGATTCACACACTTGAGTAAGTGATCCTCACCATCATATCCTTATTTCAATTCGTGCACATTCTCTGAAATTTTTCTTCTTAATTTAGATTTGTTATTTTTTCATTATTTCGAAATCATTCCCATATTTTCCAATTGATTTTATATGAATGATTTATCAATTATCCTCTCCCATTTTACCCCTACTTATGTTGTTATTATTCCAAAATTCTATAAGGGAGCTTTCACTCTCCTCTTTTTTTCAAGAACATCATTTTATTATGTCCTTAAATATCTATTTTATTATGTTTGGATATGCTCTTAAAAATTAACCATATATTCCATTTGATGTATAAATAATTATATCTTCATTTCACTTTCATTAGTCCTTCCATGATCCATTATTTACAACAATTACAATGCCAAAATTTTGTAAAGGACCTTCCACTCTCCATTTTATTCAATAACTTCTTTTATGTTATGGTTATTAATTTATATTTTTTTCATGTTAGAATATTTTCTTCCATATTATACTTAATTAATTTTGATGCATACATGATGACATAACGATTTTACTCTCTTTTATCCTCTAATGATACTTTATGTATACCTGTTACAATTCTAAAGTTTTGGTATGGGACTCTCTCTTCGAATATCCATTGCAGAACTTCTTTTATGTAATGTTTCAAAAATACAATTTTAATATATTATAATATGTTATTATATATTCCTATTATTTTCTATTTAATTTATAAATGATGATAGCCCCTTTAACTCTCATTAATCCCACCAGGCTCCTTTATGCACAACTATTACCATGCTGAAATATAGTCAGTGTCATGAACCAAGCTAGACTGTCATCCAACCCAACCCATGACCTGATCTGTAACAAGGCCCAAAGAGATTTACTGATCCCCATGGATTGTAAAATAGATCATGGGTATCAACAGTGTAATATTTGAATGATTTCACCTGCATAATTAATCATGAACATCCAATAGTAATAATTGAACCAACTGAATAAACATAACCAAAAATAGCATAATAATATTTATATTCAAGGTTGATAGTATTTAAATAAAAACCCTCAAATAAACTACAAAAAATGGAAAAATACATTATCCCAAGGTCTCCATGCAACTAGAGTAGCATCATTCTCAAGATACCACCAACAACGCCATTAAGAAAAGACCACTAAAATCTCAAACCACCATCTCCTGACATCTTTATATTGCCTTTTTAAAGATAAACAAATCTAATTACACCCAAAGGTGTAATTAGGGTCTGATATAACACCCATTAGGATTACACCCAACAATGATATTTGATTTTATTTACAGAATAAGACAAAATAAAATGGAGGTTTTTATAAAAGGGATATAAATAGTTTTTGGAAATAATTTCTAGGGAAGACATATTTTCTTTTTGAATAACCAACATAAGGTACCATAAGTTGATGGTGTGTATGATATCTCATTACAGAACTAAGTCATGAGATACCCATATCTAAACAAGCTAAGAGTGAGACCCTATTAACATCATTTCTCAGTGAATGTTTTAATAGTAACCACATGAAACGTCATTCTCATGCATGATCCACATTAGAGGAGAAACATAAAAAATTATAGTGGTCCCCAATCATCACATTTATATAGTTACTGTTGTCATATTCAATCCTTCTAGGTGAATCAAGATAAATCCACATCCTAATAACTAGTATTTGAGTATTAGTCTTCCAAAATCATCACATAGGATTCCCTTTGTGCTCAATTCTCATTTAATATATTACATAAATCACCACATGCACATACACCAGACAAGAAAATATAATCATGCTAATTAAATCACTGTTTTCTACAACCAAAATCAATTTCAAATCTAAAATCACACCAAACCCATTTCCAAATAGGGTTTATATCACATATACACTTTATTAAATACCCTTAAGACACAAAATAAATATATTCATCTGAAAAATACTTGGAACATAACTCTTGTCCTTTGAAAACCTATTTTCAACACCAATTAACCTTGAATCATTTCAAAACACATTTTTCACCCAATACACAATTCCTAGAATCTATATAAACACTCAGGAATTATTATTGATATCATAAAATAATTATTAATCATATAACCACATACCTAAAGTAAATAACCTTTTAGAAATTGGTGTTAAAACACAACCACACCCTGAAAGAACCATATAAAGGAAATAACGAACATGATGCATCATTATTGAATCCAAAAAATTTATATCCAACCCTAAAAACATCACCCTACCCATTGGAGAAAATAAACCTCAAATGAAAAATTTAAAAACCCAATAAAGGAGGGGGAAACAATAATTAGGGAACATACTTGAATATATGAGGGGATATCACCCCAAAATGGAGACCATGGTAGAGGAGAGGAATGGGGAGGTCCACCTAGGGTAGAAAGCCCGAGTTGTTGTGAGGTTGTTTTGGGATTAAAATTAGGGGGAGGGATAAAATAAAACAAAAATTTTAATTACCTGGACATACCACATGGTTTGAAAAACTGTACGATAATTGTGCTCCCCTTACTATCCATGCTAGACAAGTTGTATAGTTAGCCCGGACTATTTACAAACCCTGCACTAACAGTGCTGTAAACACTGTATGAAAACACCACATCGCAGCATGGTTACATAGACAAGGGCACACAGTTTCATTAACCATGAGCCAACCATATTCTACCTTCTATTTACCCAAAATTTTTATTTTTCTCCAAAAATAAAAGGAATCCCAAAAAAGAAAAATTTCATACCATAAAAAAATGGATAAATACCTCAAAATAAATAATGATTTTCATAGTTAGGATTATTTATTTATTTAAATTTCTTCAGTATGTTATACCTTTTTTCCCAAATTTCTAATGATGGGGTATTCTTTTCCATGTCCCTATTAGATCCCATTTTATTTCTGTGTGATGAGACACCCCTTTCTCGCTCATCAATCCATTTTTATGAATCTTTATGTGACACCGTTATGCTACCAAAATTTCACCACTATCTTCCATACCAAAACAGGTGTGCATTGAATACCATACAAATTTATAATGTAAGCTTCTCACATTTAATCAAATATACATTTTATTGGGGACTTATATTTATAAATTCCATAATATTTAATCGTGTAATAAATTAGGATGGTGAATTAATCCTTGTTTTATCATATTTGTGGCACACTTAAGAATGAGAATGAAATGTACATGACAAGTGAGACTAGAGAGTTCTATAAATAATTGGGTAGTGTTTATATCATGATACAATAAATTGGGATAGAAAGTGAACCTGATTCCTTTTTGGGACTTTGTCCACCATGTGGTCATGGGATATTTATCCTTGATCTATGTTTATGATTTGGTGTTATAAGTTGTTTCCACATTTTCCATGTTATGATTATCAAGATATATCATGCCTTATTATTAATATTTATTTTATTCCCCATTCATATGCATATTGTCTGAGATATATTATCTTCTACATGTTATACATTATTTATTACTATACTGGACTTTATAGGTAACCCCTTTTTTATGATTGTCCTCAGGTTCTCTAATTTACTTTAAAAAAGCCATGGAATTTTTAATGACAATTTTCCAAAATGTTGTTGTATCCCATGTCCAAGATGTTAGGCTATTTAACTAATTTTCAAATACACATGAATTTAGGATATTTTGGTTCAAATTAAGTGTAATTTTAGGTAGTAAACCATGTATTATGAGAAATAAGGAAAATTTATATTATAGAAACCCCTCTTAGCCTCCCCCTTAATGTCGCAAAATGTCAGACCTATTTCCCTCTCATCCTTGATGTTAGATATCCCTATTATATTCTTTCCATACCTCTATACCATTAGACCAAAACCAGGATTTGGGAGGATATTTCTCATTTTTTTCTCCCTAATCACAATTTGTGGATCTTGTGATCTATTTTATGATATAATTCATTAATAAAAGTATTATTAGTAATTTAAATATTTTAATTTTATTTCTATTCTATTAGTTTATTATATTTGAGAATTATTTTTATTTATGGAGTAGATTGGGATCTGTTCATGGTGTCGAGTTTTTTTTTCTATTTTTATTTTTGTAACATCTTTTACTTGATGAATTTATGTGGATGTTCTTATAAAAAATTTGAATTTATCTTGTATTTTAATTTTTAGTGTGAACTTGATGATTCAAGATCGTATTTCAATTGGTTGAGAATGATTTTACTTGAATTGATAAGTGATAAATATTATATATGAAATGTTTTTAAGTCATAGAAATTGAAATTACATGTATAAAAGATTTCTAATTGGGAAAATGGTGAACTAATTCATTAAATTGATGTTAACATTATTTGAAGAATTAAAAAAAATTAGTGTGATAGAATTATTATTTAACTTCTACATTGTTTTGTTATACAATGGTGTATTCTGATAACTGGTTAAATAAATTATTAAATGGGAGTTTGGGAATAAATTATGTTTATGTATTCTAAAAATGTATTTACTTCTCATTAAATTTGTTATAAAATATTGTAATATAAATTTATAAATAAAATTTAATGTGACTGAATAAATAATGTGTCTTAATATGTTTATCATCAATTAAAAAATAATAATAATATTCATATTTGAAATTAAATATAATTTATTTTTATATATAATAATAAATTTATATTTTTTATTTTATAGTGTTGGGTGTCATGTATATATGGGAAAAATTTAGATTATCTTACCTAGGAACATATCTCGGTATATTATGGTTTTTAATATGTTTTTTATTTTTCATTTCACAATAAATTCATTCATGAAAGAATCAAATGTAGATGTCCAAATTGAAAATTCATACTATGGTTGAAGATATATAAAGTATTTAAGTGCTTTATATTGACAAAAACTCTTCCTCGTTGTGTGATTTATATTTTTTTTGGAGAATCAAACATTATAATAAATTCATGAATTTTTATAAACAGTCAGAAAAACAAGTGACTGATATGATATTGAATAATTAAATTAAAAACATGATAAATGATTTTATTGACATATTAGAGAAATTTCCCCAAAAATGTAACACATCATTTGATTCATTTATTGATGGTCCAGATATTAATTATTCTATCAAAACTAAAGGACAACTTGATCAAGATGATAACATATAAATTTATGATAATGATGACTAGAAAAATAGTACAATGGTTAACTCAACTAAGAAAAAATGAGCTTCTAAATTAGTTGATGATTAAGATCATGGATTTTATGATGGATATGTAAAATATTTCAAATTTTATTTTCTCCGGAAGTTGTACAACATTAAATATCGTTTAGTTATAAATAAAGATTTTAATATCATCTTGAAATTATTTTGTGATGAATTTACAACATCTATTATCCCTGTATTATTTTATGAGATGCAAAAAGTTATAAAAATAATTTAATCAATTATAAAAAAGATACATTCATTTTATAATGATTGTATAAATTATTGAAAATAATATTCAAATAGAGAAAATTGAAAATGATATTTAAATTATATTAAATCAAAATAACGATTTCTGCTTGAATATATGTAATTCCAAAATGAAATAGAAAAGAAATAATTTTATGAAGACTTTATGTTAGTTTTCATCAAAACATTATTTGGATTGATTTTTTATGCCATCTAAAAAAATAAACACATTAAGTGGAATGATTTTCATAATAACAATGATGATTTAATGTGAAATCCAAGAGATTCAAAAGCATGGAATACCTTCAATTAATCTAACTCAAATTTATATTTTGATCTTATAGATGTATGATTGGAATTTGAATATTATGGATTCAATCTTTTAGGATTTTATTTAGTATTTAAAAAATTTCACTAGTTTTTTTATCCCTTTTTATCTACCTCCATTGATGTATATTCAATAGACTCATTCATCATAAAGATGATTATTCTAGGAAATAAAAAATTTATAAATGAAATTTATGTCTACCTTTTTGTGACTGGGGCACTCTAGAGTTGAAAACAACTGGTAGAGAGGATGACACTCCTATGTATGTGTACTTCAGTGCACTCGATAAGGGATTTAGTTCCACATGGTGTGGTTAAATGGTGTACGGAATAAAATGTGTCAAGGTATCCCTCATGATAGTTTCAATGAAGCTTGCATCTAAAAGTCATACTATTATCCCTTCTCTAAGAGTGATTATTAACATTATTATTGAAAATATATTAACTCATCACTTTTTTGGCTGAGAGATATGTCATTTCAATCCACCACATCATCTGATTGTTGAGCATATTTGACCATGTTGAAAACTACATCTTATTATCAAACTCTAAAGATCATACATCCTTGATTTACATCTATCAAATCATTTCATGTGGCTAGGAACGTCCTTCCAATAATGGTAGGGACATCATCTTTTTATTCTATGACCAAAACTAGAAATTTTTTTGGATAGATGAATTTTATGACTTTAACCAAAACATCATCATGAATTACCATGTGGAACATCACTGATCATTTGGTGAGCTGCAGTGTAACTCTATTTTTTTGAGTTCTTAGAGTTCTAGATTTTGGAAAAACATTATAAGAAATAAGTTGATGTTGGATCTAAGATCACACAGGGATCTTCCAAACTACGATTCTACTATAGCATGAGGAATTGAAAATCTTATTAGATATCTCATTTTTCAATGAAATTTTCTACTACAGAAAAGAAATGAATTCTTCATTTAAAGAGATGAACCCTTGATAATATTTTTTATTTTTGATAGATAATAAAAACATAATCAATTTTTCATAAATTGGGATCGGGGTAATGGATTCTGAAAATGGTATATTGATGTGATGGTTTTTAAAAATCTCTAGGAACTTATTATATTGCACTGTCTGGATAACTTGTATTTCTCTCTCTATGAAGGGAAGAGGTAACTTGTATGGATTTGGGTAAACATAAATTGGTTCCTTTGGCTGGTCATGAGTTTGATTCTTCTTATATGGGGCTTCTTTTGAGGTGTAGTAGATATAGTCTTATAAACCTCTTTTCCTTTGACTTGTTTCTTTTTAGGCTCTTCCTGTAGCCTTTCATCTTTACCGCTTGGTTGTAAGTAGTCCAAAACATTCCTTCTTCTCAGAGCTACTACCTTTGAATCCTATAATGGTCATGAATTAGTGTTACTAGGTAGGTTACCATGTAATATATTAGAAAAGGTCTTCAATATTTGACCCATTTGTATGTCAATATTCCATAAAGCCTCTTTTTGGTTTTGAATTTCAATCTCCTGAGTTTTCAATCCCTAATCTCATTTTTGAATGAAAGTTGATGGGAAATTTTCCATGTTACTTTTAGGGGGTTCAGGACATTGTTACGGTATTTGTGGGGTGGAAAGGAATTGTTGCTAAGGTCTTTCATGGAATCATTTTTGTTTCATTTTTTGTTTAGGTCTTAACACTAGGTTTATCAATGGATACCCTAGTGGTCCTTTATTTCATAATTTCTGTTGAACAATTCACTATTGAAAATATCATTGACTATTTTGACATGGATACTAAGAATGACTCTACTGGTAATATTATTACAGCTGTTTTAATTGATGTTTTTATTGATTTTAACTGACGTAAATAAAATCTTATTGATCCTTAAATCCTACATTTTAATCATGAAAGAGATGTGGGCCACTAGACATTTCACAAGATTTTCTCTCCATCATGGGAGAATGAGGGTATTGAGTAGCTATTATTTGAAATGATTCATGGTTCCTTATGAGTGTTTCATCTTGCGCTGCTAATATGGTCTTCTCTTCTACTCGGCGGATACTGCTTCAGAGTAGTCGATGGCCACATTTCCACAGACAGGGATTGCGATAAATGTCATGAAGAGTTTTTATTTCAGATTCTATGTTATTAAACATCAATCCTCTATCAACTTCAGCATTGATAACAGTTTGTGTAGTTGGATAGAGTCCTTGGAATAATGTTTCTAACTAAATCCACATATAAAATCCATGGTGTGGACACTTCCTCATAATAACTTTCAATCGGTCCCATGCTTCCCATAGAGATTATTCATTAGTTTGATCAATGTTTTAAATATCGTTCTATGAATTCGAAATCTAGAATGGTGGAAATTATTTTTCTAAAAACTGCTTGGCCAGATCATCCCACTTCATAATTGACATGAGATATTGACTTTTTATCTAATCCTTAGCAATGTATTTTATCGGAAAAGGGAAGGTTCATATCTTGATTTCTTCAAAAGATACTTCCTTGTTGTAAAATGAGTCAAAATATTTCAGGAATATTGAAATGTGCTCATGTTGGTCATCACTCTGAATACCAATGAATTTCCCCATTGTATGGATCATATAAATGATCTAGGTTTTACTTTAATGGCTTGATCTTGGATGGGGGATGAACGATGCATGGGTTTTTAACACGGATTGATGGAAATCCATAATCCATAATGGTTTTCTCTTAAAGAATTATAAATACCTTCCAGAATTATTTCATGTGGGTTTGGTTGGTTGGGTGAATTGGGACCCACTTGGTGGTGTTGATCATAAAATCATGATTGATAATGTGAAAATGTTACCTTTCAATTTTGGGATCAAAGTCCATAGTTTATTATGACTCAATATTCCTTAAACAAGTCATGGTATAATAGTACATGAACAATACCATGGAAAAATGGGACGAAAGGGTTTCTTGATTGAAAATTTGGGAAAGTGGTTTAGGGAAAGTTAATCATAGGTTTCTTTCCTGTGGTCTGAAAAAACACACCTTGGCTTCCCTAGCATCGGTGAAAAATTTTATGCACTTGTAAACGTCACTAAATTCATATGGTATATGATCAAATGAGATTTATTTGTGTCCCAAACATAACATACTACTAGGGTATAACATAGATCTAGTCCAGGGGCGATCCCATAGGAAAGAAGTTGACTCTTTCAGATTATTGACTTCAGACCCTTTAGGTAGGATTCTTCTAGAGTTTATTTGGTTTGGTAATTATTAAATATATGATTGAAGGTGAGTTTAAATGATTAAGTAGGGTTTTGGATAAATTTCAAGTATCTTTAAAAATTAATACCTTAATTATAACCTTAGTTAGGTCATAGAGTTTATGCTATGATGAAAATGGTGGTTGCTAGTTGAATTTGGTCAATTCACTAATTTATACCTAGGAGGTGACTGTTCCCTGTTTGGGAGATTGTAACAACCTAAGTGAATTGAGTCTGTCTTTTAAGGAAGAAATTATCTTATGCTTGTAATCATATACAAATACACTTCAATAAGGATAGGGTATTACTCTTAAATATCTCATGATGAGGGATGTGAAAATCAATTAGATAAACTGAAATTATTTAACCAGATTATGAATCCCTTAGGTTTTTCAAAATTAGAATTAAATATTTATTATGAGTTCATATAAATCTAGTCTTGGTCTCTACCCCTGAGTGGATAATCTGCTCATCGATGTATGTGATGGAAATAAATAAATAAATAAAACCATTCGTGACATGATAATTGAATTTAGATTACTCGCAATCATTCAAGGAATTAAATTTATAATGGAATTAGGCATGATATTATAAATATTGACTAAAAAATTCTTATACATAATGAATGTAGATTGGAATATGACATGCATTCATCAAAAGATGAATGATGAAGGAAGGTGATTCATAGAAAAAATCACAGCTCATTGAATTGAAATAATGTATGAAATAATATTGAAATTTGAGGTTAATAAGAGAAAGGATGAATGAAACTCAAAGGGAAAAAAAAGAAAAGTTAATACTCTGGAATATCCTCAAATTCACTACTGATGTAACACCCCAAGCTTCCACGGTACGTTTCCCTTCGAATAATGCGATAGCGTGTGTTGTACGCAACCTCGAGTTCTAACACACACCACAACTAATTAAACTAGCCGTTGTGAATACTAATACCTACTTTTTGAAATTATATATATTTTATATTTGAAAATGGACTTCATTTTTGGATTCGGAATATCAAAATTAGCCTAGGGTGAAATTTTGGTACATTTCGGATAACTTTCATATTATGATGAATATTGAAAATTACTAAATTTTAATTAAAAACAACTTTTTTAATCAAAATAATTAATAGTGATAAATTGTGAATTTGAGTGGTTTTAAAGTATATTTAGAATATATTTTTACCATTTAATATAATGTTGGTCATTGGACATAATTTTACAATTAAACCGAACATAAACAAGTGTCAATCTTTTGATAGTTATTACCTCTTAAAAACACGCTTTTTGTTTTGACAGCGGGAATTAATTTTAAATTAATTTCTGCCACTTCTGTGTTTTGAATTTAGGAAAATGGATTCCATATTTGGAATCAGGATGTCCAAATTATGAAAATATGTAACTTTTATTTTTACACATTTTGAATAATTACTGCGGTAAATATTTTATTTACCATGGTTAAAGGGTAAATCCGGTAAATAAGGGTTAAAAAAATAATATTATAATAATACTAAATTACCCTAAAACGTGTCTTAACCCTATTGGTTGATACATGGTCGACCATGGGCATCTTTGGGTCTGTTTTGGGACCCCATGGATCCACTTGTAAGTGATAATGACACATTATATTAATAAAGTTAAAATAAAAATAAGAATGGCATAAGCTTACATCGTTTAGAAGAACAATTTTTACATAGGGTTATACATGTTGGATTTTCGATTATAAATATTCATTAGAAAGCTAAACATATTTCCTACATGATGATATTTTATTTATAATTTTTAGACATCAAATATGTTAAATTATTAATGACACAATAATGATGCAATGTTTACCTCATTAATAAATCATTTAAATAACTATGATTATAATGATTAAAATATTATCTAAAACCTGTCCAATTCTTATTGGTTGATGTTATTTAGAATATGATTCATCTTAGCTTCGACCTCAATGATTTTTGGACCATTATAAACCGAATATAATTATATTATAAAGTAATACTTTCACTCTTTCCTAAAGAGCCCCTCCTCTCCCTTATAAAAGGAGACCACTTCTACTCATTCCTCACACCTCTCAAGCCACTTGGCTCGTCCAAACTCTGCCCAACTAAGCTCCCCACATCCCTCTCCTCCTCCTTGAAGCTTCCCCTTAGGCAGAAATCATTTCAAGAAGTCCTTTGGTTCCAACCAAAGTGAGTTACCTAAATTAAAGGTAACGATTTCTCTTAAATTATTTTCATTTATTTTGCTTCTTCAACTCCCAAACTCTTTTTATTTCCTTTCATTTGTAACAACACCAGTATCCTCAATATAATAGGATGTTGTTATAAGAAGGATTCAAACTACACATACACACAACTCCATCTAATGGATGATGAACATAATGTTTCTGTGGATGGCAAACTAACGCATCACGAAACGATGATTGTTCAAATACATCTTACCACCTCTCATGGTGGCCATTATGATGGAACTGTAATTAAATATGATATTAATGATATATATTTTATATATAAGCTTCTGTAATTCCATTTTATTTCATACCATTATTCGTTTCATGTTGTATATACATACGATAATTTCATTTGAGGAAGTGCGGACTACCGCCCCCTTAAAATGATATGACTCGTTCATACCACACATGGAACGTATAAAGGATGGTGTTAATGAACTTAAGTAACATATATAAAATATTATATTATACTGGAATAGTAATATACCTATGTATCATTTGGATTCGATTCTTTTAAAATAAAAAATTAAATGGAAGTAGCGTTCGTGCATACGTACGGACTACCGTCTCCACGAACGCAATGAGATTCATTCTCCATCGTATCCATTCAAGTATAATTATCATTTAATGATTTAAAAATGATGTTTAAGGACTTGATATCATTCTGGATATGAATAAGATACAAAAAACATGACTTATGTAACAAAACATATAAAATAAAATGAGTAAGTTAACACCCGAAACGGCGATAATACTAAGATATTATTATCAAATCAATATTAAAAGATCATATATGATATCATATTAATGTATATGATTCTTGTATAATTTAATAACAATTATTTCACCATTATACAGGAGGTTAACCTACCCCAACCAAGGAAAAGTACAAGGTAAGGGTTTATTTCACAATCTCTTCATTATCCGAGGTTGTTTATACGTAATAATCTACTGGGATATCTTTATCATCCACATATATGTTTCTTAAAAATGTATTTCAAAACATTTTTACTATTTACAAGAATATGGGTTAAAGTCATTTATAACCCTTGTTTGACTTTTTATAAGAGGTTTATAAAGGAATATTTCCGTCGTTTTCAAAACAAGGTCCTTTTTAACCTTTTCGACAGAATTGAGGTAAGAATGTTTTTTTAACTTATACGGCGGGTGCGATTATTTTACGCCGTTATAAAATCTTCAAAGCTTCCCTTACAAGCTTATAAGAATATTTTCAAAGAAAATGTTTTATTTTATATGGATCTTAAATTATTTCAAAATAAAAGGAGATATTTATTTTAAAAGAATTTTGATTTCATCTATGTCAACATCCTTTGATGGATTTTAAGATTATTTGAAGTTGATTTATTATGATACAAAACTTTTATATTGTATTGAAGGTTTTGTGATATGTTTGAATGTGGATGTGCTATTTTTATACCATTCATAGTTTATGGTGAAAGTATTGACATTTCGTATGCTAGTTTTAATACGAATGTTTATGTTATGTTTAAACCTTTTCATATGGGAATGCATTGGACTTAATAAGTGACGGGTGGAGCCCGCTATAGCTCCTCGATGCATCGGTAGGTCTCATGAGACAAACTAGTGTCTTGGCACAAGGCCTTGACAAAATATTATTTGTAGTCTTGGCACGAGGCCTTGGCTATGTGGTTATGATAGTCTGGCATTATGCATTCCAACATTATGAAAGTGGTTATTGATTTTTGCATGTGATTATTCGATTAGTAGAATATCCATGTGAATAATTAAATGGCATTATTTCATTTTATTTATGCCATACAATGTTGAAAGTTCATGTTTAAAAGGCTTTTGTTTTAGTTATACATTGCCTTAAATGTTTATTCTTATTGATGAAAGTTTCCGCTATATTGTTATCCTTACTGGGCATTTGAGCTCACCCCTTTTCTATGTTTTATTTTTCCCAGGAAGTGAAGATGTAAGTTATGAATGACCTGCAGGGATATTATGAGGGGATTATAGTGTGGACTGTGGAAACATTATGTTGTTGTAGTAGTTTTTCATTTTATGATGTAATGTAAAACTTATGAATATATCTAGTGTTTCCAAGGCTACTAAACCAATCGGTCTTTCGAGATTTGATCTTTCTTGTGATCATGCCAATGTTACGAAGTAATGCACCGACTCTGGGTAGCTGGGGTCGGGGCATTACAGTTGGTATCAGAGGAAGTTTAGTACAAACCTTGGAAGCTAGATTTAGATAAACTCTGATTAGAGCACGTAGACCAAAGATGAACTTTGAGGATTAGTATAGAAGAACTTCCTAGAATTTTGGTATTGTAGAGATTTTGTGAGTTTTCCGAGCAATACATCCCTGTCTGGATACGAGCAGGTAGAGGCGGCTCTGGCACAGATGTACCTAGGGGTAAAACCCGAAAACACCGCTTTGAGCTAGACTCGAACGGGAACTGGTGCACGACAACGGGCCTTGCTGCACTCTTGGTTACGACACTCCCGGGGGATATGCTTAGGATAACTCTCATTTTCTTTACAAATGATTATGAAGGGTTTATGAGTATATACTTCCTCAAAGAAAACATTTTTATGATTATGGATTATATCCATAAATAGTTCAATTTATGTTAAGTGTTTTATAAGTATGAGATTATGTATTTTGATTCATAAACTAATCTAGTTTATGCCATTGTTTAGAAATGGCGCCTAGTGGAAGAAATGGAAACTGTATCAATTCACGCACTCCATGTAGGGATTGCCCTCCTGCTCAAGATAATTATAGTGGGGCTGGTGATGCAACTGGTGCTGATCAACTAATCACCATACTGGGACAACTTACTCAGGTTATGAATAATAACCTTACCCGTATGGAGCACCCTGATCCGCAGCGTGGAGGATCAATGTTAGATCGATTCATGAGGCAACAACCACCAACGTTCAATGGGAGTACAAATCCCTTAGTAGCTGAGCAATGGATAAATTCCCTAGAGAAAATATTTCAGGCTTTGGGGAGCAGTGAAAGGGAAAAAGTTATCATGGCAGTTTACCGCCTCACTGGAGATGCTGATCAATGGTGGTCATTGATTCAAAACATGAAGGAAGATGATGAAGTATCAAATATGGAATGGAGGGAATTCAAAGATCTGTTTTTAGAAAAATACTTCCCTCGCGACCATCGAGCAGATATGGAAAGGCAATTTCTGAGTCTGAGACAAAAGGAGGATGAGAATGTCACAAAGTATGAGGCTAACTTTACAAGGTTAGCGAGGTATGCTGGAGATTATATTCGCAACCCAAGAAGTAAGATTGATCGTTTCTTTGATGGGTTAAATCCATTTCTCCATCGAGCATTAGTCTCACAATCCTTTTCATCGTACGAAGACATTGTCTCATGTGCTATCAAGACTGAAAAGGAATTCTCTAAGTATTATGACTTTAAAGAAAAGCAAGAGAAGAAGAGACCTTCTGATCAATCTGGGAATGGAAATAAGGGGAAGAAAGGAAAGGTTGAATATCCATCTTGTGGTAAATGCGGGAAGAAACACCCCGGTACTTGCTTGAAGGGAATGGGAGTCTGTTACAATTGTGGTGAAAAAGGCCACCGAGCTCATGATTTCAAGGGGAAGAAGGAAGCTACCAACATTCAGTGCTACAATTGCAGGGAGATGGGGCATTATGCAAATGCATGTCCTAAGCGTCAGGAGAACTTACCTCAGAAAAGGCCAAGGGATCCAGGCCAGGCTTATGCTATCACTACTGCTGAGGTAGAAGCTCCAAAAGACGTGGTGGCAGGTAATTTAATGGTTTCCTCAAGTTTAGCAAATGCATTATTTGATTCTGGATCATCGCATTGTTTCATATCTTCCCAGTTTGCTAAGAAAATTAGATATTTCCAATTTGATTTAATAAGGGAGTTGTCAGTTAAAACTCCTAAGGGAAGTATCGTTGCAACAAAGTTTTGTGAATCAGTCCCCATTAGAGCACATAAATTTTCTTTATCTGCTGATTTCATCGTCATACCTATGATTGAGTTTGATATAATCCTCGGTATGGACTGGCTTTCGGACTATGATGCGAAGATTTATTGTAAGAAGAAAGAGGTTACGATTCTTGATGATAATGATAAGGAGCACCTTATTTTTAGAGCAGAATCGTCACCACCTAATTCTTATTTAGATCCACCCCCAGTAGCTCAACTTAATTCAATTATTGGGGAGGAAGAGAATGAAATAACTGTCGGTGAGGAAAGGAATGTTCAAATAGAGGATGTACCTGTTGTGAAAGAATTTGTAGATGTATTTCCGGAAGATTTACCTGGACATCCTCCAGAACGAGAAGTTGAGTTTTCTGTTGATTTGATTCCTGGATCAAGGCCTATATCGAAGACCCCTTATAGAATGGCCACTGTAGAGTTAGTCGAACTAAAGAAACAACTAGAGGAATTGAGTAATAAGGGATTTATTCGCCCTAGTGTTTCTCCATGGGGAGCCCCTGTTCTTTTTGTTAAAAAGAAAGATGGATCTATGAGGTTATGTATTGACTACAGGGAGATCAATGCTATAACGATAAAGAACAAGTATCCCCTACCTCGTATTGATGATTTATTTGACCAACTGCATGGAGCTCAATACTTTTCAAAGATTGACCTTCGATCTGGATACCATCAGTTGTGTGTAAAGAAGGAAGACATTCCGAAGACAGCATTTCGAACCAGGTACGGGCATTACGAGTTTACTGTAATGCCGTTTGGATTGACTAATGCACCCTCTGTATTCATGGATCTGATGAATAGAGTTTTCAAGGAGTATCTTGATGAATTTGTGGTGGTATTTATTGATGATATCTTGGTATACTCCAAAACCTACGAAGATCATGAAAATCACTTACGCATTATCTTGAAGACTCTGAGGAGGCATGAATTATATGGGAAGTTTAGCAAGTGTGAATTCTGGCTTCAGGAGATTTCTTTTCTTGGCCATATTGTCTCTAAAGATGGAATCTCTGTTGATCCTTCTAAGACCAAGGCAATCCAAGAATGGCCAGCACCCACGAGTATAACTGAGGTACGTAGTTTTATTGGCTTGGCAGGTTATTATCGACGTTTCGTCCAGAATTTTGCCCGATTGGCTAACCCATTAAGGAAGCTCACACGTAAAGGGGTTAAATTTGTTTGGACAAAAGAGTGTGAAGAATGTTTCGAAGAATTGATGAAAAGATTAGTCAATGCTCCTATATTGACTCTACCATCGGGGAATGATGGGTTCGTTATTTATAGTGATGCATCAAAGAAAGGACTTGGTTGTGTCCTTATGAAGAATGATAGAGTTATTGCCTATGCATCACGACAGTTGAAAATTCATGAACAAAACTATCCTACTCATGATCTTGAGTTAGCAGCTGTGATCTTTGCTTTGAAGATATGGAGGCACTACCTCTATGGTGAAAAATGTGAGATTTATACTGATCACAAGAGTCTGAAGTATATTTTCTCACAAAAAGAACTCAACATGAGGAAAAGGAGATGGCTTGAATTACTCAAGGATTATGATTGCACGATACACTACCACCCGGGGAAAGCAAACAAAGTAGAAGATGCTTTGAGCAGAAAAGACCATGGAGTTCTGAACATGATGAGAATTGAAAGGGATCCAATTTTCATGGATCTAGAGAAGATGGACATGGTAATAACCAGGGAAGGTGAAACATCAATGCTTTTTCAAATGGTTTCCAAACCATCTTTACTAGAAAGGATTAAGAGTTCCCAGACCGATGATGAAGAATTTCAGAAGAAGATTAAAGATTTGAATGATGGGAGATTGAGAGACTTTGTGTATGAAGATGGAATTTTGAAATTCGGGAAGAGACTTTGTGTTCCCAATATACCTGATCTAAAAAGGGAATTGCTGGATAACGCTCATAGTTCCAATTTCTCTATACACCCTAGGAGAACCAAAATGTATAGAGATTTGAAGGAACATTTTTGGTGGGACAACATGAAGAGGGAGATTGCTGATTTTGTGTCAAGATGTATGGTTTGTCAACAAGTGAAAGCTGGAAGGCAACAGCCTGGAGGAGTCATGCAACCTCTTCCCATACCGGAGTGGAAATGGGACAATATTACGATGGACTTTGTCATGGGGCTACCAAAGACTCCTAGAAGGAACGATGCAATATGGGTTATTGTTGATCGTCTTACCAAGTCAGCACATTTTCTTGCTATAAGAGAAGATCTACCCCTGGAACGTCTAGCAAGACTATACATTAATGAAGTTGTGAGACTTCATGGAGTTCCCCTATCGATTGATTCTGATCGTGATCCCCGTTTTACTTCAAGATTTTGGAAAAGTCTTCAGAAATCCCTGGATACTGAACTTCATTTGAGCACTGCTTACCACCCTCAGACAGACGGACAATCAGAACGGACTATTCAAACCTTATAAGACATGTTGAGATCTTGCTCACTTGATTTTCAGGTTATGTGGGATCAATATTTACCACTGGTAGAATTTTCCTATAACAATAGCTTCCATTCAAGTATTCAGATGGCACTATATGAAGCGTTATATGGAAAGAGATGACGTACACCAACCTGTTGGGATGACGTTGGTGAAAGAAAACTTGTAGGCCCAGAACTGGTGGAGGAAACGGTGGAAAAGGTGAAATAATCCAAAATCACATCAAAGCAGCTCAAAGTAGGCAGAAGAGCTATGCCGATAATCGAAGGAAGGATTTGGAATTTCAAGTCGGTGATCATGTTTTCCTGAAGGTATCTCCGTGGAAGGGAGTCATACGTTTTGGTAAGAAAGGTAAATTGAGTCCCAGGTACATCGGACCTTTCAAAATTCTAGAACGAATTGGGGCTGTAGCTTACCGATTGGAAATGCAGCCAAGTCTCTCCAAAGTTCACGATGTGTTCCACGTATCTCTGTTGAGAAAATACATGCATGACCCAACGCATGTACTCACCTATGAGGAATTAGAACTGGAACCTGATCTGTCTTATTGCGAAGAGCCCGTCAGGATTCTTGATACAAGAGAACAAGTACTGAGAAACCGGACGACGCGTCTGGTAAAAGTTTTGTGGAGAAACCATAAGATGGAAGAGGCAACGTGGGAACCCGAGGAACTTATGATGAAGAACCACCCGAGTCTTTTCATGTAATAAGTATTCTAGAAATTGTGAGGACGCAATTATTTGAAGGAGGGGAGAATGTAACACCCCAAGCTTCCACGGTACGTTTCCCTTCGAATAATGCGATAGCGTGTGTTGTACGCAACCTCGAGTTCTAACACACACCACAACTAATTAAACTAGCCGTTGTGAATACTAATACCTACTTTTTGAAATTATATATATTTTATATTTGAAAATGGACTTCATTTTTGGATTCGGAATATCAAAATTAGCCTAGGGTGAAATTTTGGTACATTTCGGATAACTTTCATATTTTGATGAATATTGAAAATTACTAAATTTTAATTAAAAATAACTTTTTTAATCAAAATAATTAATAGTGATAAATTGTGAATTTGAGTGGTTTTAAAGTATATTTAGAATATATTTTTACCATTTAATATAATGTTGGTCATTGGACATAATTTTACAATTAAACCGAACATAAACAAGTGTCAATCTTTTGATAGTTATTACCTCTTAAAAACACGCTTTTTGTTTTGACAGCGGGAATTAATTTTAAATTAATTTCTGCCACTTCTGTGTTTTGAATTTAGGAAAATGGATTCCATATTTGGAATTAGGATGTCCAAATTATGAAAATAGGTAACTTTTATTTTTACACATTTTGAATAATTACTGGGGTAAATATTTTATTTACCATGGTTAAAGGGTAAATCCGGTAAATAAGGGTTAAAAAAATAATATTATAATAATACTAAATTACCCTAAAACGTGTCGTAACCCTATTGGTTGATACATGGTCGACCATGGGCATCTTTGGGTCTGTTTTGGGACCCCATGGATCCACTTGTAAGTGATAATGACACATTATATTAATAAAGTTAAAATAAAAATAAAAATGGCATAAGCTTACATCTTTTAGAAGAACAATTTTTACATAGGGTTATACATGTTGGATTTTCGATTATAAATATTAATTAGAAAGCTAAAAAGAGTTCCTACATGATGATATTTTATTTATAATTTTTAGACATCAAATAAGTTAAATTATTAATGACACAATAATGATGCAATGTTTACCTCATTAATAAATCATTTAAATAAATAAGATTATAATTATTAAAATATTATCTAAAACCTGTCCAATTCTTATTGGTTGATGTTATTTAGAATATTATTCATCTTATCTTCGACCTCAATGATTTTTGGACTATTATAAACCGAATATAATTATATTATAAAGTAATACTTTCACTCTTTCCTAAAGAGCCCCTCCTCTCCCTTATAAAAGGAGACCACTTCTACTCATTCCTCACACCTCTCAAGCCACTTGGCTCATCCAAACTCTGCCCAACTAAGCTCCCCACATCCCTCTCCTCCACCTTGAAGCTTCCCCTTAGGCAGAAATCATTTCAAGAAGTCCTTTGGTTCCAACCAAAGTGAGTTACCTAAATTAAAGGTAACAATTTCTCTTAAATTATTTTCATTTATTTTGCTTCTTCAACTCCCAAAATCTTTTTATTTCCTTTCTTTTGTAACAACACCAGTATCCTCAATATACTAGGATGTTGTTATAAGAAGGATTCAAACTACACATACACACAACTCCATCTAATGGATGATGAACATAATGTTTCTGTGGATGGCAAACTAACGCCTCACGAAACGATGATTGTTCAAATACATCTTACCACCTCTCAAGGTGGCCATTATGATGGCACTGTAATTAAATATGATATTAATGATATATATTTTATATATAAGCTTCTGTAATTCCATTTTATTTCATACCATTATTCGTTTCATGTTGTATATACATACGATATTTTCATTTGGGGAAGTGCGGACTACCGCCCCCTTAAAATGATATGACTCGTTCATACCACACATGGAACGTATAAAGGATGGTGTTAATGAACTTAAGTAACATATATAAAATATTATATTATACTGGAATAGTAATATACCTATGTATCATTTGGATTCGATTCTTTTAAAATAAAAATTAAATGGAAGTAGCGTTCGTGCGTACGTACGGACTACCGTCTCCACGAACGCAATGAGATTCATTCTCCATCGTATCCATTCAAGTATAATTATCATTTAATGATTTAAAAATGATGTTTAAGGACTTGATATCATTCTGGATATGAATAAGATACAACAAACATTACTTATGTAACAAAACATATAAAAGAAAATGAGTAAGTTAACACCCGAAACGGCGATAATACTAAGATATTATTATCAAATCAATATTAAAAGATCATATATGATATCATATTAATGTATATGATTCTTGTATAATTTAATAACAATTATTTCACCATTATACAGGAGGTTAACCTACCCCAACCAAGGAAAAGTACAAGGTAAGGGTTTATTTCACAATCTCTTCATTATCCGAGGTTGTTTATACGTAATAATCTACTGGGATATCTTTATCATCCACATACATGTTTCTTAAAAATGTATTTCAAAACATTTTTACTATTTACAAGAATATGGGTTAAAGTCATTTATAACCCTTGTTTGACTTTTTATAAGAGGTTTATAAAGGAATATTTCCGTCGTTTTCAAAACAAGGTCCTTTTTAACCTTTTCGACAGAATTGAGGTAAGAATGTTTTTTTTAACTTATACGGCGGGTGCGGTTATTTTACGCCGTTATAAAATCTTCAAAGCTTCCCTTACAAGCTTATAAGAATATTTTCAAAGAAAATGTTTTATTTTATATGGATCTTAAATTATTTCAAAATAAAAGGAGATATTTCTTTTAAAAGAATTTTGATTTCATCTATGTCAACATCCTTTGATGGATTTTATGATTATTTGATGTTGATTTATTATGATACAAAACTTCTATATTGTATTGAAGGTTTTGTGATATGTTTGACTGTGGATGTGCTATTTTTATACCATTCATAGTTTATGGTGAAAGTATTGACATTTCGTATGCTAGTTTTAATACGAATGTTTATGTTATGTTTAAACCTTTTCATATGGGAATGCATTGGACTTAATAAGTGACGGGTGGAGCCCGCTATAGCTCCTCGATGCATCGGTAGGTCTCATGAGACAAACTAGTGTATTGGCACAAGGCCTTGACAAAATTTTATTTGTAGTCTTGGCACGAGGCCTTGGCTATGTGGTTATGATAGTCTGGCATTATGCATTCCAACATTATGAAAGTGGTTATTGATTTTTGCATGTGATTATTCGATTAGTAGAATATCCATGTGAATAATTAAATGGCATTATTTCATTTTATTTATGCCATACCATGTTGAAAGTTCATGTTTAAAAGGCTTTTGTTTTAGTTATACATTGCCTTAAATGTTTATTCTTATTGATGAAAGTTTCCGCTATATTGTTATCCTTACTGGGCATTTGAGCTCACCCCTTTTCTATGTTTTATTTTTCCCAGGAAGTGAAGATGTAAGTTATGAATGACCTGCAGGGATATTATGAGGGGATTATAGTGTGGACTGTGGAAACATTATGTTGTTGTAGTAGTTTTTCATTTTATGATGTAATGTAAAACTTATGAATATATCTAGTGTTTCCAAGGCTACTAAACCAATCGGTCTTTCGAGATTTCATCTTTCTTGTGATCATTCCAATGTTATGTAATAATGCACCGACTCTGGGTAGCTGGGGTCGGGGCGTTACAACTGAGGTGCTATATTTATAAGAGAAATGGGTCACAATGTGCAATATATCAGATGTTGTGTACTGTTGATCCATGTAGATCTCCTTAGTATTTCGATCTACTGCGTGCCTCATATGTATCTAGACAAATTTTTAAGGTTTTCCCCTTACACGTCATGTACTAGGGATTTATGATGTGTACTAGTCTTCCAGATGTCCCACTAGAGAATATTCCTTATGCAACAACTTTGAATGATGTCACATCGAGTATTGAGCATTCACTACATGTACTGGCTACATTATCTATTGACTTCACTGCATGGTTCTTGACAATGTACACAACTTTTCACATGTTGGGAAATCATACTACATGGTGTTTATAGCTGATTCACAATGTGTAATAGGTGAATTATGTAGTTTTTCTACATTTCTTCCTTTGAATCATGTGAGGCCTAATTCCGGAAAAAATAAGCACATACCAAACACATTTTGAATAAATCGTTGAAAATAACTGAGTAAATGATAGGAAAAAGTATATATGAATTTACCTTATCAATTTCCCCCTCGATGTGAGGAAACCACTAGAAGTATAATACTATGTAAACATCAATATTAAATTTTATCATTGGTTTTTAATCAGAGTTTCTTCCATCGATGTAGTAAATAATTCTTAATGTTGGTTATATAAGAATGATAATGAAATGTTTACTAGAGAAATAATTTTAATAACTGATATGAGAGAATACATATATCACGGGTCATATATATAATTAAAGTTATAGGTAACCTTACACCATGGTTGTTTTAATAACTGATGTCGAATGGTACTTATATCACTTTGTTTTAAAAATAATGGAAATGTTATATTGTACAACTTTTTTGAAAATAAAGATTCAATGCACATAACATAAATTCGATCAAAAATCATAGTAAAATTATAAAATTATACTAAAAAAGAAATGAAAATAGTAGTTATTGTATGTCCATATTCTCATTACATTATATTGTTCCCACTTACTTTATATTTCATTTCATTATATTCATTTTCTTCATGATAAAAAACTCATGATGAATTTGGATATTTATTTTATTCCCAATTTTTATCCCATGAGGCATTTTTAATTTTAGATTATAGATCACATGTGGAAGTTTAATTATTTACGAAAAGTTTAAACACCATAAAAATAGTCAAAAAATATATATGATGTAAAAAAGTGTTTAAAATAACTAATGTACTGATAGTTTACAACTTTGAACTGGTGAAAAAAAAATTATGGAGTATATCAAAAAAATTATAAAGAAAAAGAAATGAATAATAGTAGTTGCCTATATGTATTTTTAGATGGAGAGACAAAAGTCTCAAGTTTGTGATGTGAAAAAACAAAAATCATTAATGAATGTGTTATATAAATTGTCATATATGTTTCATGATGGTTTAATATAAATTGATGTAAATAGGGATTTCGATCATAGTAATTTAATAATTGAAATTTAAAAAAATTTACACCATTTATTAAAAAACATAAAAATCCAAATATGGTAAATACATTTCTTATAGTTTAGTAATTAACTTTATATCCCATGTAACTTTTCAAAATCTGATGTAGTGGTTTACACTACTTCTATTTTTGAGTCTGTTATGGCAGTCCTTTTGGAAGTCTTCCAACTGATAACTCCACCATTCAAGAAAAAATAAAAATAATATTAAGACATCATGTTATTTGTATTGGATTGGAAACTACCATCAGTTTAACCATCTACATAGATATCATCTTATCCTCTAATGATCATGATGATATCCTAACTTATTCTTATGTAAATAAATACATTATTAATATCAATCTAGTGAATCTCACAAGGATTGGATTGGTATTTCCTAGTTATTATCATAAAATAGGTGACTTAGAGTCGATAACACAATATGAAATATATAATAGATCATATATAAGATTCATAGGAAATTATATTCTTCCATTCTAGATTTTTAAAATGATTTTGAATCTGTATATTGTGTGTGCTAAGAGCCACAACTAATGACCCATTTTGGAGTTATCTATTGTAAATATCATTAAAACGTTACCAACGTATTTGTTTTAACTTAGTCCATATAGGCTTTTAAATTTACTCTAGATATTTTCATACCATATTGGTTATCTTATTTACCTATTTTTTTCATACAAAATCATTTTTCCTTCCACATCTTTACATAGAGTAAATTGATGACATCGTTTCCAATAAAAAGTATATCATACACTTAAAATAGAATAAATTACACAAAAATCCCATTAATACACTTATATACACAATAATTATCCCCATTTTTTTATGAAACCAGCCTCTTTGATCACATCATCAAACTATATATTCCAACTCTATGTAGAATTATTAAATCTAAAAATGGACGGTTGCAACTTCCACAATATATCAGACTCATTTGGAACATCAAAACATTCAATTTATATCATATACATGATCTAGAATAAATTATAATTTTGAAAATTGATTTTTATTTCCATTTGATATATCTAATAATAAAAATTATCTACTATGAAATTCAATATCCAAATTGAATTTGTCATAACAAGTGGTGAAAAGGATTCTTTATAGTCATGTACATGAATTTTTTTGCTACTCTTTAACACTTGGAATATAATATAGGTAGAAAATATACCATCGATTTCAGTTTTCTTGTGAAAACCCCACTTTCACCCCATGGGTCTTTCCCTTCAGGTGAATCCACAATGTACCAAACTTGGTAAGAGTACATGGGGTCAATGTAAAATTCGATTTAATTTAACTTTTTCTCTATATTATAAGAAAAAATAAATTCTAGGTAGGTTGAAAGTTTATCTCATATGAACATTAAATCATCCTCATTTTCTACAAGAAATTCAAATCTCTCAATATCCTAAAAAATACTACCAAAACATTGAGGATATTATATGATCTAACCAAGTTATTCTTCCCCAACTCATTGTCGAAGTAAATTAACATTCATCTTTGGAACACTAATTTTTTTGGTCTTGAAAATATTCATGTTCAACTTTACTCCTACTAAAACATGGATTTATATATTCCTTATGAATAAATATATTAGTTTATTTAATAAATTCTAAATGTTAAGTAGGACTACATAAATAATGCCTCTAGTTTCCTTATGATAGTAAAAAAATAATAACTTTTCAGACTTATAGTCATATTTAACAAAAATCCAATTATTGTAGGAGTTCTTTATAGCCACAAATGTATATAAAATACAAACTATAAATTTTCCAATACCATATCTAATATGGTGTCTTTGTGGGTTTTTTTAATGGAACACACTTAAGTAGTGATGTAGTAGTATTTAGATAACAACCCCATGATGAAATGGGAAGGTGACATTAACTCATCATTGACCAAACCATGTAAAACATGGTATGAATCCTCCTCTCTAGCACACCATTACACTATAGTTCTCCTAGTTGAGATAGTTTTGAAACTATTCCACAAGCTCTCATGTGATAAGAATATTCATGGTTGAAGTATTCTCCACCCCCACCCAATCATACAATCTTAATACTTTTTGCCAATTGATTGTGTATAGCATTTTGAAACACTATAAACATTTAACAATTTTCGTACCTATGTATCATCAGAAACACAAATTCCACATATCTAAATTCATCTGTGAAAGTAAAAAATTATGTAAAACAACCACTTTATTAATTACAAAATATACCTCAAACTTAACTTATAATTCCATCCAAACATTCCCATTACCATATTCTACTAAAAAATGTTTTGATCATTTTTTACAACAAACATCATTTTCATGCCTCAAATGATTAATAATTTAATTGTTTAATAATCCATATCTAAGGGTTATTTTCTTGTTCATCTCATTTATATGTACATGGTTACAATATTAAAGGTATGATGGTTTAAAATCAACTTTTGCCTTCAAATTTTGAATATTTTAGATAGTATTATCTATAACTATAATAAATAAACAATTTACCATGATCTGAATTAAATAAAACATGTCATTATAATAAATAAATCAAATCATGTACTTAATAATGAATGAAAGTCCCATATTGTCTAAATTATATACCAAATCAATTTATAATTGATGGAATATAATATGATATCTTTAATTCTATTACTAATTCACCTGGTAAATAGAGATCATGAGTGCTAAATTGAAATTTTATAACACTTTATCCATTCCTAACATGAATTTATATGTCAGAATTCTTAAAATTCCTCCTATCTATGAGTATATGTTTATCAGCACAAGTGTGAAATGCAAACATGATATCCAATACCCATGATTCATATTTAAAAAAAATTATCTCTATAACATTAACACTCAAAAGCATATAATACTTATCTTTGATAAAACTTCTCATCCATAGATACCAATCTTGATTTTTTATAGGTTATACTTTAATAGATCCTAAAATGATTATCATGATTTAAGAATGTTTATTCCAAAAATACATATCTATAGGTGAGTATCCGGTTTTATATCTTTTATTCAAGGAATTCCAATGAATGTACTCACACTAAATATGATGACCTGAAAGGTAATGTACATTTATTGATCCAAGATCCATATATCACTATGTAATGAGTCCATTGTGGAACTTCTATAACCACTTATTTATTTTGTAATGGATTATTCCCAATAAAAATAATTATGATTCCTATATATCTAATTGGAAAACCATTTTCCTTATCTATCATTTTAGAAAACTCAAATTGATTTCTATAATAACCTAACCGTATTAGAATCTCCCATATAAGTCTAAATCAATGTAGATGGAATGAATGGATAAATAATAATATAAGGGTAACTCATTACTTTATTTCATTACACAAGTTAATCTACAAGTACCCAACTATGGCATGACCTTCCCAGTTAGATGAAATAGGTATTAATAAGTGCCTATTTAAAAGAAATATTACACTTAATATTTGATTTCTTTTTTTTAAAGTCTCTCCATTTTAATATATAGAATATTCATACTAAATACATAACTATTTCACTATATTAAAAATTTATCATCTCTTATTTTATTCCATTTTTTTATGCATGATTATACTAATTTAGTTTTGCAATCTCTAATAAAGACCCAAATTGAATACCTTCACACCTTATTATTGTGTAACTCTTTAAAAAATCCCAGTTTTTGTTACTCTCCCAAAACTATAATCCAAATATATTCATGTATTTCAAAATTAAACTTATTAATAATTTATTTGAACTATTCATATAATGAATTATAATTTTATTTTATTGATAATCTGTACATGAGTTAGCCTAGGGAGATACATAGCCAACCCTCATCTTTCTAGAATAAGGCATAATATAGAAAAATAATGGGGTTCTCATCCCAAATTCAATATCCCCAAGGAGAATTTATTAAATAGAGAAGAATAAATCATATGTTTCCATACCTAAAATGTAATGTATTTCTTGAATATATAAAAGAATAAATTTATCATATAAATTAAATACAATATCTTTAGTTACAAAGTGAGGTCAAGGTAGATGAAAAATATATATTATGTTGTTATACCTGACATGTAATACATAGCTTGACAATATATATGAATATATTTATCATATCAGTTAATAACACAAAACATTTAACATTTATTAACATTTTATAAACATAAATATTCTAAACCAATAATCAAATAATTAAACAATTTATTTATTTTACAAACATGAGATATAAATATTATATTATTATTTTTAAATTATGTATAAAAAATATCATTTATAATGGCTAATAATTATATTTTATAAAAAAATAATAAAATATAATCATATTCATAAAAAATATAAATTTTAACATTTTTTTATATTCTAATTAAAAATTGGTAATGAGACTATTAGTCATAAGTTACAATTGATACATAAGGGTAATTTTAATTGAGTATTATGTATATAAAAATGTATCTTATGATGTAACCAATCATAATAGGATAATGATATCATATCTTATGATTAGATCTTTCATAAGTATCTAGTTGTTTTTCACGATATCCACTATATATTTAAAAAATCCCGATGTTCTATTTTTGTGAAATATAGTGTTCAGTCGTATCGTATGATATTTTATATTGTATCATATGGCATAAAAATGTAGAACTTAAGTTTTTCTTACCTTACGATGTATGTTTTTTATACTCTATGACCAAAAATAATAAATATTTATTTATATCATATGATATGATATAACATCAAACACCTTACCACGAGGATTACCTTAAAAACAGAAGGCAAAATATGTTGAATCATTAAAGACCAAGGTTTTAATTCAACTGATGGGATTTAGGGTTATATTTAAATAAACATGTTAATGAAAGAATCCTATAAAATTATCAATGAATCTTCAATAATTTCAACATGTAAAAATCAAGAATATAAATAGGCATACCTTAATAAAATAAATCCTTATATTTTAATCTTTTACAGAGTAATATTGATAGGGATATATGAAGATACAAATGAAAAATATCCTATATCTAAGGGTATTAGACTGGTATTTGGATGCTCATTCGTAATTAGAGGATCATGTGGTCTCTTATGGTGGGCTCTCACCTTCCTCGTGAAGAGAAATAGAGGAACGAGAACAAGAATATATCATTGCAAATGGTAGAATGAAGTGAGTGTATACTTAGTAGGATGGATCATATCCTATTTATTGACCTAATAAACAAAATAAATATAGTAAAAGTGCTAGAGTATTGGATACCATCACATACAATTCATTACTTTTTACTTCCTATTGATAAATATTTAGAACCATTTAAAACTCTTCATGAAATTATTGTTTTTTATCCATTTAAATAATTAATATTATTTATTTATAACTGAAGGAAATGAATGAAATGTATTGTTTTAATTCTTGGAAGTGATATAATAGATTTCAATACCTATCATACACAATGATGATATCCAATTTTAGGGTATGATATAGGTATCAGAATGCCTATATCATTAGATATTATTTACAGATATTGAAAAATATGATATCCTTGATTTTAGTGTCTCTACAACAGAAATCCCTTCAACAATTTCAATATGAAACATGAAAACATCATCATGTTCAATCCTATAAAATCCATAACTAAATATAGGTTGGTTGGATACATATTTACACATCTTCAAGTAAACATTCACAATTATTCATTCAATTTTTCATTACAAGAATAAAAATTTATAGATAGTAAAAAAACCATTACACCCAATGGTTTTCATAATAAAAGACAATATAAACACACCAATAACTTCTCTAGTTCATGTGGTGAGTTTATCATACTTTTACCAATATTTTCTACCCAAAAGTATATTTCTTACAACAATGATTTTAAAAAAATGGCACAAAAACCATTACCAAACATATCTCAAAAACATATGAAAACTCATAACTCATAATATAAATTCACATATCATTGATTATCAAGAAACAAACTAATATCCCCTTATAAAACAACATATATAGTTTAATTCAACATAAATATAATTAATACATAAAACATTACCTTAAATCAACAATTAATGTATCTATTCTCCCCAATGATCCTTTAACTATAGCTTGGTTATCCACATTTTTAACACATAAATCACCACATTAAATCCCCTGACTTTAATAGCATTATCAACCAATACAACAGGTTAATTCTATTCGATATTTAAGAATATAAATCCTATATTAACAATGTATTATACTCAAAACACATCAATTAAAGAAACAATCTTAAAAAACACTCTATTATCATTCTAGTGAGTCAAAACATTAAACTGAAATTTATACATTCAACAAATAAATTATTATATAAACACAAATCCTCTCAGAACATTAAAATTATTCAAAACCAATAATTTTATCCTCCCACAATAACCACTTAAATGTATCCATTAAATTATAGAATAATTACTCTATTTATTTACTTATTATCCTAATTAAACAAAAAACATTTATTATTAAAAATATGTTTTTATAAATTAAACACATCATTAAAATTATTTTACATAACATTATCACATTGAAAATTATTCCATTTCATTATATATATTTATTGATATAACATAATTCAATCAAAAGATTTATAATTTTTATGAAATACACATATGGTAAAAAATTACATATTAAGAATTAGAGGTTATCTATAGAATATTTGATGATGATTCTACACAAAGAAAATGATCCTAATGAAGATCCAATCATATGGATCTCTCTTTCCAAAAATTAAATCACAATGAAAAGGGTCTTTTCAAATGAGATATAAAATAGATATTGAGGATTAATTTTAGAGACAAGAAGAGATAATAGAAGAGATAGGGAGAGATAGATATAGCCCACGCACAGTTCTCCTATAATGAACCCTCCCTAATTTTCAAATATCGATTTGTTTTTTAGTTTTTAATTGCATTTCATTTTCTAAAATTATTTACTCATTTTTTCCTTTAATGTGATTATGATTCCCCCCCCCCCACGCCACTTAACATTCTGTATGAATATCATATCTTACACACATTAAACATTTTTTGTCTTAATTTTTATTTACAAATTTAGATTATTTAAAATTTTCATTAAAAATTTCTCTATATAAATAGTTTTAACCACAAACAGAAGTATAACTCCTAAAAATTAATATTAATAACACATATTATTTTTAATTTCCAAATACATAATTCCACCATTAAAAAATTAAAATTCTTAACAAATTTAGCTCATTTTAATTTTTCTATTTAATCTAATTCATAAACTAAAAATTAAAATCCAATGACATTGGTCTTTTTAAATTCATACACAAACATAAATAAATTTTTAGAATTCATTTTTGTGAATTTATTCACATAATAATTTATGTTTAATTTTAATGATACTAAAAAACATTTAAATTTGTGAAAAAATAATTATAAATATTTATGAAACATTGATCAAAATAATATCCCCCTTAACAGAAAATAAATTTGAGCCTCTAGAACATTATAGAAAAGAAATTGTATCTTTTTTTAACAATACAAGAAATAATTTTTTAATCACTTTTTTAGTGGGAGAATTTCCAACACTACTAAATTTTCTCATCAATTTTGGTGTCATTGTGGAAATTGATGTGTAATAGAACATTTCCCTAACCAACCCATGTCACCCTTGAACCAGTCACCCAGGTTGATCAATGGAAATGACCGAAGGGATTTTTCAATCCCCACAGGCAAACAACTAGTTCTGGGCATCAATAGAGTACAAGAGGGAACAACATAACCCAAAAATAAATAGATAAATATGCAGAAAAATAAACATAGAATCATATTATTTAAATAAGAATGAGTTGAACATCTATTATATACAATATGAAAATTTAAAACTACCCATAAAAACTACCAAACAAGAATACAACATTATCTCTATGTGTACACATTGGTCACTGTCCAACACGACAATCACTCATCACCCAAGAAGATCGATTTCAAGATGAAACTAGTACAAGGGTTAAAAATAGAAAAGAGAATTAAGTGTGAGTATTATGACTCAGTAGGCTGACATGATATTTTATTCCCTATGCACTTACATTACAAAAAAACAATAATTAATATTTGGAACTAAAATATTTAAAAGTATGGTTTTCATCACATTTTACTTTAAAAAAAATATATAACTAATTTCCCTTATTAATTTACAAAACAAGGTTCATTCCATTTGGGCGGCATTGATTTTTTAAGGGAAAAGTTATGTTAAAGTATTTCATATTGTACAAAGGGAATAAAAACAATTTCCTTAAAAACAATCTTCACAATACTTATTAAAATTTGCGCATCTCATTCGATGAAAAATATTTCACAATAAGGCACTATAGTATACACACAACAAGTGAAATGTAAATAATCAGATATGTATTACATTTATCACTACAAGTAAATAAGAACCAATACAAATAGATAATCCCAGGACATTAAGAATAATCCATAAGATACTAATAAATGAGATTCCATCCTCAGTATTATTCCATACATGATAGAGTAAAAACGCTATATACTCTATGCAAACCTTAGACAAGATAGTCCAAGGGAAAACTTCATAACAATAAACCCAAATAAATCCACCTACTATGGGCCACTGGCTAGTACTTCATCTACCACTGTAGAAATCATTCATATAAAATACTATCAATATTATAGGTTCCCATATCTCATGTATTTAATGGGGTTGATCCAATTGATTCCATCCGAGCATCCAATCACAACATATATATATATTAATAATTTATAACAGGCATAAGCCAGAGTGAGTCCAAGCACTGATCTCATGCCACATATTAACCAGAACACAAAGAGTCCAACTACTTTGAACTCTAATAATGGATTGAAAGTATTCTATAAGAACGACATCATGTCCATCATATATATATAGTTTTCACGAGAACATCCAAATGATATTTTCCTTAATAATTAATTTCACCATTTTCACAATGTTGAAAAATGGGCCTTTAAGCGTTTCACAAAACCCAAGTTAATCTATGGAAAAAATTTCTCTTTTCATAGAGAGGTGATAACACACTATTTTAAATATCTAATCCTTTACACAAACCCCATAAAACATTAATGTAACACATTAAAAACACAACCATTTTTAATAAAATTTCTAAACGGACCATTAAAAAGATAATCGTGCCAAATCAAATTTAAAACCAGAACTCATTACTTTGCAATGAAAAAAAGAAAATCGAAACCATTTAAGGGACCCAGAATAAAATTTCTCATGTTTACAAGATATTTATAAATCCAAAAAATCATTTTACATTACCAAAAATGCATAAAATCCAACCGGGAAATTTATTAAACACATGGAAGGAAACATTTTCCAAATCATTTTCATTTAACACTCAATAAGTTATAAAACACCAATTTTCAGGCTAAAAATTTATACAGGCTATTGAACCATGTTCAAAATACAAAAAAAAACATGTGTGAAAGCTAAGAAATCATTTAAATAAATATGTGGTATGCACAAATTTAACAAAAAAATATGATTTTCTATAAAACTAACCATTAAATGGTACTTTTCACAGACAAAAAATTATCCATTTTTTGTATATCAATATTCAGAATTTAAATAAAGTGAAAAAATCAGAAAAATATATGAATTATAAATTATATAAGAAATATAATGGGATAACCTACATCAAATCCATGTCAGAATACCAATGGACACCTGAAATCAGCCACTATGGTTTAAATACCCTAGATTTATGAATAACAACCCTGGACAACCAAAACTACCATAAAAATCATTAAAAAAGAGTACCCTAGGTCAAGTATGGCATGTGGGAAAGAGAAACCAAGAAAAACGGAAGAACAAGTAAGTGGGAGAAGAGAAGAGAATAAATATACCTTGAGAATCTTGCCCCACCCTAAGGATTTCTTATATATACTACTCATGGTCAAGAGGGAATGGATTAGAGATCATGCGAGAGACGTACCTAGGTATGGATGGACCTGGGAAAGCCAATTATGGTGTATTTGGATCTAAAATCTCAAGGGGTAGTTTATAGATTATTTAAATTTTTTATTCTAGTCAGACTCACAAGGCTAGGTTGTACAATTTATTAAACAATGAGAAAAACCATGTGGCAGACATAGGAGTAACTGCATGGTCACTCCTAAGATACTGTACACCTATTCTCCAAATATGTAGTATGTTTTATACCTACCGCACGATTACCTTGGTTCACCTACATCGTTTAACAAATCGTGCGTGAATCCTATATAGGGTTTTTTTTCATAAACATCCATGTTATCACCCAAATCTCCCAAATGAACTAAGATGAAACCAGGGATTAAATACTAGAAAAATAAAACACAACAAAACTCAGCAACCATAACACCCTAAAACTAGGAAAAGAAAAATATTCCTAATGAACTGGAATATAAACAAAACATTAAAAAATGGGGTGTGAAAATTCTCTCCACCATTAACACATTGCACCCCCTAAAATCTATAACAAATTCCACGAGGTTGATCAATACAGAGGAATCCATATTAAGATGATCAAGCATCTTAACCCAAAATAGAGCATAAGCCTCTATTCTGAAACAAAACAACAACCCACAACCACTTCCTGAAAATTAGTGGAAGGATCAAGTAATTACACACACAACCAATCCAAGGACCATATTTTTGGGCCTTCTTAGGGAGATCCCAATGATCATCCAAACCAAATATCAATCATGAAATCCAATGATTTCAACGAAGGCCGAAATGAACACCCTATAATTAAAAAACCACTAACACTCAATAGATTCTTAATAGGAACCTCAACAAGACATGTAGTGGGTATCCCAAATATTAATAACCAAATTGCAATGACCAAATGAAAATTAAACATGAACCATAATCTGGCCATTCCCAAACAGGACCACCAAAACCCTTCCACACCATTTTTTCAACCAAAGGTAAAAGGAATACAACAAGATAATTTAAACCACTCACTTTTGAAAAGAGGAAAATATTGAACCAAAATATTCCACATGAACCAAAAACCTCCACCACACCGGGAAGGTAGAGAAGGGAACCATGATTGGACTACTGAAACCATGACCAACAATAATCTACCACTCTTTACAACATGATAGGATATTCATAGCAATGAGAAACCACTGTAAGAACACTGGAACTAACCCACCCCAATGATGGAGGAACAAACCTAGCCAAACTCATTAAAACTCCAGGATTCGTCACTATGTGCCACCATCACTACATGACCTATGGTTGGAGATTTGATGGATTAAGTAACTATTTCCCCACAATCAAGAACTTTTATTCCCAAACTGAAGCATGCATCACATTATAAGATAAAATAAAATGATTGAAATTTTCTCGAATAGAAACCACACATCCATTGAAAATAGGAGTTCACAAAAATATCCACAACATACCAAACATTACAAAAAACTAAAACACCATCAGAACAACCATCACAAAAAAATATCCCGTATAATAGAAGGAAACTTAGAAATAGAGTCTTTAAAAAACCTTCCAATATCACATCATTTATAAAAAATTTCTCCATGATTCTTTCTAGAAACTCCTCGATAGAATCACTACAATTAACCAAATAATCTACTACCATTGTAGGGAATAAGAGTACTTGTGTATGATAGTCTCTTATGAACTATATTTCCACACTGATAGAATAGGAAAACCTCATTCTTGGAAGATATTGATTTAAGATCTCAATGCCCTTTTATTTTATGGCCCGCTCCATCATCATTTGACTGATTTTTCATCTCATTGAAAAAATATTCATTACAAATCTTGGGAATTAAAGGAGGTAGGATTACATCAAGAACATCCTCCATCATGGATTCAATATTAAAATCTTTCCTCACTACATTAGTTAACATGGGTAGATTTGGATCTAACACCTTTAACAATAAATCGGGTTGGATCCCAGCCTAGAAATGTTGATCTTTCATTGATTCATATATGGAAAACCCTGAATCAAATGGAACAATATCCACAAAGAAATGGAAATACTCTAAAACAGACCCATCACCATACTCGAAAAAAACAAAAATCCAACCCTATTTTCACCCATTGTTTCACAAAGAAACATTGAATAACGAACTATGCCTTGAAGAAAACCCAAGAAATATCTTAATGGGGATTGTTCTAAGACACGAACTTCCACCACTTCCATAGAAAACCATAAATCATGAATGTTTGAAATTTAACCATTAAAAATTAAGGAAAATTGTTGAGGATAAAGTTCCATTCAATATTTTTCATCTACACTTCTACTATGGGATGATCTGCCTGTCCATAAAAGACAGGATGATCTAGCTTCTAAAAATCAAGAATGAAATCCCTAGGTTGATCCACTAGAAATACCGCTAACGATAATCAACCATAGCCACCCAACAGTCACCCATCAAAGCTCCATTGGGACAAACAATAGGTAATGAAAATACAAGAACTAAATCAAGTCTGTGTCAACAATTAAAATCCTAATGAACAAAAACTGCATAGGTGACAAGCTTTGAACATAGGAAAACAATACATTAAAACATAAAATCTTTCCTTTTTGAAAAAACTATAATATAAAACAATCATGGTGGGTTGATCACTCATCATTTGTATTCATTAGTGTCTACCTCACATGCATGTTCACATGCCACCCAGAGTAACCATGCACCATTCCATAATAGGCATTCATCCAATTTCCCATATACGACCACACATGTGACAACCCATGAGAACACCAATGGAGAAAAAAAAATTATAATTTTAAAAACAAAAACAAAAAACCCATTGATTAAATTATGAAACATCTAAAGGCTCACTAACCACCATGTCTAAAATCATATTTTTTTTCAGATTCACATATCATAAAATTTCACCGTACTTGAGAATGAAACCCCATATATTTCAATCAAAAATATATTTAACTATTAAAAAAAAACTTTTTCAGCTACTCAATAACCCACTCTCTACCAAAACCATTGATTAAAAACCCAATCTTCTTTATTTTAAACTACTTCTAAGACAACCACCCACTTACCATAAACCACCAAGCAGTTATTTTATAAAAACTAATTTTTATAAGACATTTCAAAAATTAAATTCTGAAAATAATTTCTCCCACTTTCCAAAATCGAACTATTACCATTAAAATCCAATTTTCCAAAAATCCAAAATAAGTATTTTCACAACAATTTTCAGAATTCAAGGAATAATAAATATATATCAAAAAAGGAAACTACTATCATTGGGTGACTTGACTTTATGGTTGGTGGTCATATGATGAACACATCACCAATACAGATATAATTTTAGGTCCATGCCTCAGCTCCACATGGCTTGTGAGGCCCTGTGAGATCACATATAATATTACTCCTACTCGAATTGTTATAACCCAATCACTAAACCTCTCCTAAAGACCTAAAAACTAATAAAATCATACATCCCTTGGAAACCTGAGGTTCTGAACAAGTGAAAGTTTGCAATGCTCTTCCGACACCTACCTCCCATGTCCCAAAAATATTACTTCATCAACCTTGACAGTCCCATGTAACATAGAACGCTCTAAAAAAAGGTCCCCAAAATGTCCAACATATTTTTATAACATTTTGTCTTGAACCAACTTGGTTCGAACCCAAACCAGTCACCTGAGATGATCTGTGGTATGGTCTGAAGGGCATTCTTGGTCCCCATGGGTTGGAATCTAGTTTCATGCATCAATAGAGTATATAAGGGAACAATTTATCACAAAAAATAAATGGAGAAAAATGCATAAAAATAAACCTCACAACCCATTATTTAAAAAATAATGAGATGAGCATCTTTTATATACAATAAAAAATTTTATAACAACTGCAAAAGGCATTGAAGCAAACATGAAGACAAAAATATCTTAATGTGACCTCACTGGTCAATCTCCAACAAAATGATCCCTCATCACCCAATACGACTAAAATCTGGATGAAACCTTCCCGAGGGATAAAACAAATAAATAACTACATGTGTGAGTATTAAAATCTAGTCGGATACCCCAATAATCTATTCCCAGGGAACATACATTACAATAAAAGAATCATCAATTTCAAGTTTGAACTAAAATATATAAAAATATTTTTTTATAAATATTTTTTTTAAAAATAAAGTTTAATTCATTTCCCATATTAATTTCCAAATCCCGGAATATTCTATTAGGGATACAATGATATTTATAATAGGAAAGTTGGTCAAATGTTTTCAAATTGTAAAAAAAACATTTCTATAAAAAAAATTCACAATCCTTACTAAAATTATAACATCTTTTTAAATGAAAAATATTTCACAAGAAGGTGAGATAGTAAACAAACTACAATGGTAATGGAAATAATTATATAAGAATCACAATCATCTCTAGAAGAAACTAGGAACCAATAGACATAGGTGAACCTAAGATATCAAGAGTAATCTAGAAGATACTAATACATGTGACCCCATCCCTAGTAGCATGCAACACATGATGAAATCAAAACACTAATTATGATAATCCACTCTATCTCAAGATAGACTGATGGAAACTCCCATATAAATAAACCCCAACAAATCCACCTACAATGGGCCACTGGTCAGTGCCTCAACTACCATTGTAGCAATCATTCTTAAAAAAGTATCTCAATTTGACAGGATTTCATGTATCAAGAATTTAATGGGTTTGGTCCAACTAATGTCAACCGAGAATCCAATCACCACATATATATAATAATAATTCAAAACATGCATCACCTAGAGTCACTCCAAGGATAGATCTTATGCCACATAAAGAACAAAACACAAGGACCCAAAACCGAGACACTAAAATAATAGATTTCATGGATTACAAACTTATTACATCTCATCCATTATTTACACATACCATGAATTAGAACATCTAAATGAGTTTTTATTTAACAATCAATTTTACCATTTTCACAATGTTTCCAGATGGGCATTTAAGCATTTCACAAAACCAACATTTAGCAACGGTAAAAATTTCAATTTTCAAATAGATTTTCTAAAAGAGAATTTTTATTATCGAAAAATGTATATAAGCCGCTTAAAACATTCAGGTTACACATTCAAAACACAACCATTTTTATTAAAAATTCCAAACAGGACATTAAACGGCAACTCATGCTCAATCACATTTAAAACCAAAACTCATTACATTTAAAAGCCAAAGAACACTTTTGATACCATTTAAGGTATATAGAATTACATTTTACATTCTTCATACATATTTATAAATCCAAAAAAATCTATTTATATAATAAAAACCCATAAAATCAAACCATGCAATTTATTTAACAAAGGGATTGAAAAATTTGACAAAACAATTTCAGTTAATAGTCAAAAAGGTATAAAACCCCATTTTTCATGCCATAAATTTATGTAAGCTTATGAACCTTGTTAAAAATACCACCAACCATGTGTGTAATCAATCAAATCATTTTAAATTTTTTTTGGAGTTCACATGTTTAACAAAAAAATATAATTTCTAACAAAACAAACCATTAACTGCTACTTTGAACACCAAAAAAATTGTCCATGTCTATTATTTCATTATTCAGAATTTCAATAAAGTGGAAATGGTAAGAAAAATTTGAATCACAAATTATAAAGGCGTTTTAATGAGAAAACCTACCCAAAATACATGGAGAAATACTAATGGACACCTAAAAGCACCTACTGAGGGTTCCAAACCACTAGATTTATGAATAACTACCCCAAAAAACTAAATAATCAATAAATATCATGGAAAACTAGTAAAATATGTTGAGCAATCTATTATTTTCAAACAATTCAAAATAATGTTTTTAAAGAGGGAGATTATTTCAAATAATACTCTGTCTCTTTATGATGATTTTGATGCTCACAAATACCCTTAATTATTTACTAATTATTTCGTTGAGTATTTTGCAGGTATTTATTTTATTTATTTATTTCATACAACGAGATTTCATACTTCATTTATTCCAAGATCAATTTTAGCGTGTTCTGGAATCACTGTAGCGCAAGATCAATTTTAGCGTGTTCTGGAATCACTGTAGTGAGAGATCAATTTTAGCGTGTACTGGAATCACTGTTCATACCCTACGTTGATGAACGTAACGTATGGATGAAAAGTTTACTTTTTATGTTAAAAGAAACGTATGGTTAAGGAACCTTACGTTATTTTGAAACGTATGGTTAATGAATCTTACGTTGTTGAAAAGTATGGAAGAAGAACATTATGTTTGGAAGGAACCTTACGTTTTCGTTGTTGGACAAGTATGGAAGAGAAACCGTACGTTAGTTTTTAGTGTTGAGTTTGTTTCTCAAAAGTATGGATCATCAACCTTACTTTTATAATCAACCGTACGTTCTTTGGAGAGTTGAAGCGAGACAAAGTATGGATGATCAACCCTACGTTTGAATGCTGAAGAGAAAGTATGTACGTTCTGAACCTTACGTTTGTGAACCTTACGTTTGTGAACCCTACGTTTGGAGCCACGTCATCAACCCTACGTTTGGCGTCGGGATATTTTTGACAGACGATATTTCCTTTTGCATTGGTCAAACAAGCGGATTTCGAGCCGATTCATAAGTACGACTTTGACTGAATCAAAGACGATTTTCAACGGATTACTGATTGATTTAAACGGAGCTTTTTATGCCGATTCCTCAGGGGAGTTACAACGGCTCTGTTATTTCATTTAATATCGCGAATATAAAGTAGATTTTCATGGATCTATTTATGCGGAAGATTTTCTCAGATTTGAATATATATGTTCTATCTTGGAAACTTCGGATATATATATATACACAGAAAAGTGTGTGAAAGATACAGATTGATCTTTTAACGAGCAAGAAACAGAGACTGAGAAAAGGTGTTCTTTTCTGGTGATCGAGAAGAAGTGTAAAACCATTATTACCGAAGGAAGATCTTGATAACAGATTCACATGTTCTACATCGAATATCTGTTGTGAATCTATTGCTGCTGAAGTTGTGAAGTTTCTGGTAATATCTATTGCAACTGGATCGACTCAGAACTGTTTTGATTACAGATCTTTATTTTCTGAAAACAACGATCTATCTACTGTCAATTGCATTCTGTTGCAATTGTGAAGAACAACTGGAGAAGTGTTTTCTTTATCGAAACCCTTTTTTATTTTTGAGTGATCAGCTTCTCGTTCTAAGCTGTGTGGGTTCGTGTTTGAACCAGGAAGGCTGTGTTTGCCTGAATCTTGTAAAGGTGTCAACTGCCTGTACTCAGTTGTGAACAGGTCTGTGGAAACGATGACCAGATAGTGAAAATCGCCAAGCTCGTGGATTTGAGCGTTGGTGGGGTGGACTAGGGGCCTTCTGTTCCCCGAACCACTATACATCCGTGTGTTCATGCTTTTACTTTTTCCGCTGCATATTTAATCGTGCAAAAGCATAGTGGACAGAATTTGTCTAAATTGAAGAAATTGTAATAATTTTGAAAAGACACAATTCACCCCCCCTCTTGTGTGTAATATGTAGATTCAGATCCAACAATTGGTATCAGAGGAGGAGCTTCTTATTTTTAAAGTCTTATCAAGCTAGAAGTATTTAAAGATTATACATAGTGTATCATGGCTGATATGAGAGAGGGAATGTCAATGGTCAGAGCACCTTACTTTAATGGAGATAATTATGGCTGCTGGAAATCACGTATGATTATTTATCTGAAAAATCTTGGTTACAAAGTCTATTCAAAGATTCTGACTCCCTATGAAATTCCTGAAAATCCCGATACATGGAGTGCTGCTACAGAGGCTGAGTATGACATAAATTCAAAAGCTATGAATGCAATCATCTGTGGTCTAGGACCAGATGAATTTAAAAGAGTATCTCAATGCCCGACTGCATATGAAATGTGGCAAACAATAGCTGTTTCTTATGAAGGAACAGATAATGTAAGACAGATGAGATATGCAACTGCTAAGTTAAAATTCGATACTTTCAGAATGATTGAAGGAGAGAGCATCACTCAGATGAATGGAAGATTGACATAAATTGTCAATAATATAACAGCTCTAGGAGAACCAATCAAGCAGGCTGATCAAGCGTTGAAGGTACTGAGAGTACTTCCTACTCGATGGAATGGAATCTCTGCAGCAATCAGACAATCAACTTCTGTTAAAGATCTAACTATGAGAGAACTGATTGGTACATTGATGATGTACAAAGCTGAAATGCAAGATGAGGTAAATGAGCATAAAGTCTACATAAAAAGGGAAAATACTGCTTTGAAAGTGACTTCTCAACAAAAAGATAGAAAGATGAAGAACAGAGAAGTAAGTGCTAAATCAGAAAGCTCTGATTCTTCAAATTCGGATGAAGAACTGGCTCAGCTAGCCAGAAAATTCAGAAAGTTCTACAGTAAGAAGAAAGACTTCAAGAAATCCTTCAAAAAGGATAGCAAGGAAGTGAGATGTTATGAATGCAAAAAGATGGGACATATCAGACCGGATTGCCCAAAATTGAAAGATGCAAAGAAGAAGAAATTCTTCAAAAGAGATGATTATGAACAGAAAGACAAGAAAGCTATGAAAGCTACTTGGAGTGTTTCTGAAGACTCAAGTAATTCTTCTGAATCAAGCTCAGAGAAGGAGGAATCCAATTTAAAAGCAAATATGTGTTTCATGGCTGAAACTGATGAGGTACACTCATATTACTCCTCTGACTCAAATAATGAATCAAACTCTGAAACAAGCTTCTCAAATAAAAAACTTGCAGCTTACTGCAATATGCTTGAAGAAAGGTATGACTCATTATTTAAAAAATATAAATCTATAAAGAACTTGCACAAAGCTATTTCAGATGAAAGAAATACTTTGCTAAAACAACATAAGGAATTAATTGACAAATACAACTCTGCTGACTCATATAAAATTAATTTTGAATCAAAAATAAAAACTCTACAGGATGAAGTATAATCTTATAAAAAGGCTGCATTAGTTTTTACAAAAGGAGAAAACACCTTAAATGAGATACTTGGAAAAACTATAATTAAAAAGCAAAGGTTTGGAATTGGAAGTAAAGGAGAAAAACCTAAGTTATACAAAAATTATTTTGTTCCTAGAACTAAACAGGTTATTTGTAACTTCTGTGGAACAAAAGGTCATATAGGTAAAAACTGTTTTCTAAGACAACCTCAAATATGTGGAATTAAGAAAGCTTATATTTCCAACGATCTATATGAATCAATCAATTTTAAGGAAACAAAGCAAATCTGGATACCCAAATCACTGCTTGCTAACACTCCTGGACCCAACAAAATATGGGTACCAAAGCAATTTGTTTGAATGTCTTTGCAGGTAGCAGGTCACCAAAGAAAGAAAGAAATATTGTATATGGACAGTGGCTACTCAAGACACATGAGTGGAACTTCATCTAATTTCTCTTCTCTTACTCGAAAGGAAGGAGGACTTGTCACCTTTGGTGACAATGCCAAAGGAAAGATTATTGTTATTGGAACAGTTGGAGATCCAGAGACAGTCTCAATCAACAAAGTACTTTATGTACAAGGGTTAAAACACAATCTGATAAGTATCTCTCAACTCTGTGATGATGGATACACTGTTGATTTTACTAACAATAGTTGTACTGTTTCTAAAGATAAACTGTTTAAGTTTAGAGCACACAGAACTGATAATGTTTATACTTTGGATTTGTATTCCTTGTGTAAACAACAAGTAAACTGCTTAACTGCTAATATAAGTGAATCCTGGATCTGGCATAGAAGACTTGGTCATTGCAATATATATGCTTTACATAAATTATCTAAGAAACATCTAGTTTCTGATTTGCCTAGTCTCAAATTTGAAAATGACAGATTCTGTGATGCATGTCAACATGGCAAGCAACACAAATCATCATTCAAATCTGTTAATAAAGTTGCTACAACTAAACCTCTAGAACTTATCCATATGGATTTGTTTGGACCTTCAAGAGTAGCATGTTTAGCTGGTAAATTGTATGTTTATGTATTAGTTGATGATTATTCTAGATTTACTTGGATTTTCTTTTTGAAATTTAAAAGTGAAGCTTTTAGTTTATTTGAAGGTTTTTGTAAATCTATTCAAAATGAAAAAGGTTTTAATATAATCTCATTGAGAAGTGATCATGGTGGAGAATTTGAGAACCAGGAATTTAATTCCTTTTGCTCAAACATGGGTATTAAACACACCTTCTCTGCTCCAAGAACACCTCAACAGAATGGGATTGTAGAAAGAAGAAATAGAACTATTCAAGAAATGGCTAGAACTATGTTAAATGAATATAGCCTACCTATATATTTCTGGGCAGAAGATGTTAATACAGCTTGTTATATAATGATTAGAATTTTAATAAGACCTATTTTGAAAAAGACACCCTATGAACTATGGAATAACAGAAAACCTAAAGTAAATTACTTTAAAGTTTTTGGATGCAAGGTTTACATCTTGAATACCAAAGATAATCTTGGTAAATTTGATCCAAAATCTGATAAAGGTATTTTCTTAGGATATTCTGCAACATCCAAAGCTTATAGAGTCTATAATAAAAAGTCAAGGATTGTTGAAGAATCAGTTCATATGAAATTTGATGAATCTGATCCTTTTGAGAAAAGGATAGAACAAATAGATGAACCTGATTCTAATGAAAACATGAGACTTGAGAATTTAAAGAATGATTTTGAAAATGATATAAAATAAATTCAGTCCAGTTCAGAAGAACATGACACTTAAGAACCTTTGAATGTAATGCCTAGACAGTCTAGAACCTTAAAGAATCACCCTTTAGAATCTGTGATAGGTGACTTAGAGACTGGTATTCAAACTAGAAGAAACTTTGGAAACATAGTTGAATTCTCTGCTTTCCTATCCCAACAAGAACCTAGGACCATAGAAGAAGCCTTAGATGATGAGAGCTGGGTAATAGCAATGCAGGATGAATTGAACCAGTTCAAGAGAAATAAGGTTTGGGAATTAGTTGAAAGACCACATGATTATCCAGTAATAGGAACTAAATGGGTCTTTAGGAATAAACAGGATGATCAAGGGATAATAACTAGAAATAAAGCAAGATTAGTATCTAAAGGATATAATCAAGAAGAAGGAATAGATTATGATGAGACCTTTGCACCTGTAGCCAGGTTAGAAGCCATTAGAATCCTTTTAGCCTATGCATCTTATATGAATTTTAAATTATTTCAGATGGATGTTAAATCTGCCTTTTTAAATGGTTATTTAATGGAGGAAGTTTATGTTGAGCAACCTCCTGGTTTTGAAAATTCTCAAAAACCAGATTCTGTTTTCAAACTTACTAAAGCTCTTTATGGCCTTAAACAAGCACCTAGAGCTTGGTATGAAAGACTAAGTTCTTTTCTTTTGAAAAATGATTTTACTGTTGGACTAGAAGATCCAACACTCTTTAAGAAAACTGTGAAAAATAATGTTTTGTTGGTTCAAATTTATGTTGATGATGTAATTTTTGGATCAACCAATAAAATCCTTTGTGATGAATTTTTAGAATTAATGCAAAAAGAATTTGAAATGAGTATGATGGGAGAATTAAATTTATTTTTGTGTCTTCAAATATTTCAAAAAGACTTTGGAAATGTTTTAAATCAATGCAAATACATTACTGATTTACTTAAGAAATTTGGACTTGAAAACAGCAAGACATTTACAACTCCTATGTGTACTAATATAAAACTTGATTTGGATGAAACTGGAAAATCAGTGGACAACAAGTTATATAGAGGTATGATTGGTAGTTTGTTATATCTTACTGCTAGTAGACCAGATATAATGTATTCAGTTTGTCTTTGTGCTCGATTTTAATCAAATCCCAAAGAATCCCACTTAACTGCTGTTAAAGGAATTTTTAGATATTTAAAAGGTACTATTTATCAATCTCTGCTTTATCCAAAAACCTCTGATTTTAATTTAATTTCATATTCAGATGCTGACTTTGGAAGCTGTAGATTAGATAGGAAGAGTACTTCAGGAACATGTCACTTTTTAGGAAAGTCTTTAGTATCATGGTCTAGTAAGAAACAACACTCAGTTGCCCTGTCAACAGTCGAGGCAGAATATGTGTCTGCAGGTAGTTGCTGTGCACAGGTGTTGTGGATGAAAAACACTCTTATGGACTTTGGATTAAATTTCAATAATACACCTATTTTATGTGATAATACTAGTGAAATTAATATTTCAAAAAATCCTATTAGTCATTCTAGAACTAATCACATTGATATAAGACATCACTTTTTAAGAGATCATGTGTTTAAAAAGGATATATTTTTAGAATTTGTAAATACAGAAAATCAATTAGCAGATATTTTTACTAAACCACTTCCCACGGCAAGGTTTGAATTTATTAAGGGGGAGTTAGGTTTATTTAATTTTAAATAATTTTTTTTTAAATCTTATTCTGTTTTCGAATTCTGCTTAATTTCTGTTTCCCGCTATAAGTAATTTTATTTTGTTTTAAATAAAAGTAATGATTAGTGATTACACGGGAATCAAGGCTGTCAGAACCTTTTGACCTTCTAAACTGTTTCACCTTTTTCGGAATCCCTTTCGAAAACCTAAAACCGCACATCTGCTCCAAAACCCTTTTCTGAATCTTAAAACCCTAAAATTTCGAACCTTCAGAAATTGTTGTTGAAATGGAAAAGACTAAGCGTCCAGATGAAGCTGAGAGCAGTGCTGCAAAGAAACCTAAAGTAGTTGGTCGGAAAATACTGCAAGGTAAAGTCATAGATTTAGAATGGTTGTTTGAAACCAATTTCTGTTGAAGCAAGCGTTTTCGTTTCAAAGCCTTGAGCAAGCTTTTAATAGTGAAAACTCTGAGTTTCTATATGAGGCAGAAATGAGACATTTCTTTAGAACTGTTCAGTTTAGCCTTGGAGATACGGAGGATAGTTTATTGGCTCAAATAGAGGATAAGGACTTTTCCATATCATCTGTAGAGATAAGTCAAATTCTTAACTGCCCTCATGAAGGAGTTTTTCATTTCGATTTACGGAATATTGGAGATTCTGTACATAAGTCTGAAGACATTATGTCTTTTCTGTTTGGAACCAGAGTGATAAAGAAAATTTTTATTAAAGATTTGGAGCCCGATCAGAAAATCTTGGTAAAATTTGTTCAGACTGGTTTAGCACCAAGGATGGCTGAGATGGAGAAAATCCTATACCCTGACATGTACATAATGTATCTTCTGATGTGTGATATTAAGTTTAATTTTCCTCGGTTTATGATAAGATATCTGAGATACTGCTGTCAGAGTGAAGCAAGAATGACCTTTTTCCCTTATGGAAGGTTCATTTCATTGTTTTTGTTTAAAAGAGGAATGATCAGATTGGTTGATGCTGGGGTGAAATTTCACCACAGTAATGTTTTTAATGATGGAACTTTAAGGAAAGTAGGATACTTCTGGAGCACAATTAAAGGAAAACTCTTACCTGTTGGAGCTGAGGAAGACTCGGAGAGTGCTCAGGCTCAACCGGCTAAGTCCAAGGAGGGACAAGCAGAATCAAGGGTTAGTACAGTGGCAAGGAGAATTCGCTTTGAGATGGAGGAAGTTGAGGAAGAGAGAAGTCAAGAAGGACTTCAATCTAGAAGGAAGAGGTCAATTGATGAAGAAATTATCTCTCCTGCCTTGAAATCCTCTGAACCGGTAATTTCTTATTCATTTGTGAGAGAAGCTGTTGTGGAGCAGACTGCACCGATAGAGGAACCAGTAGCTCAACTGGAAATCCAAAAAGAACCTCAATCTGCTGCTGTGGCTGTTGAAAAAGTAATTCCACAAGAACAACTTATGGAGGCAGTGCCTGGTGAAGAAGTGGCCCGACCTCAAGATTTACATGAAAATATTGTTCTTGACCATTCAGTAGAAGTTAGAGAGACTACTGTTCGTGATGAACATACTTCTGAAGCTAATACAGAGGTACTTCAGGAAGATTTTTCAGTGGAAGAGTTTCAGGCTTCAAAAGCTAGTTCAGTGGATCAACCTTGTCAGGACAAGGACAAAGAACAGTCAGATGCAGATTCTTTACCACTTGCCCTGCCTCATCAACCTATTTCTGAACATGAGAATAGAGCACAGGATGCCCCTGATTTGAGAAAAGAAGAAGTTGTTGAGTTATACAAGTGTATCTCTCAATTAGAATCTGAGAATGTTAGTCTCAAAAATTCTCTGAACTTAGAGCAGTTGAAGTTTCAAAAGCTGAAAGAATCTACTGTTTCAAGACAGGAAGTAGATTTGTTTAAGACTGATATGCTGCATGCTGTTGATCAGTTAAAATCAGAGATGGTAAAGAAAGATGATGTGTCTGAGATGAAGATTTACATGGAGAATAAATTTGAGTCTGTTGCAAACAATGCTGTGAGTGGATCAGGCTCTTCACCTGATTTGATTCGGAGATTTCAAGAAATTACTGCAGCAATGAGCAATATGAGTGACAGATTACACGATCTTCAGTGTAATAGTGCCCCTTTGTCAGTTTTTCTAGATAATCAGAAATTTTTAGTGGATCAGTTGACATCTGGAGAGCAACCGATTAGGATTCTTTTGAATCAGTTATCAGAGAAAATGGCTCTTTTTGTTGAAAAAGAAGAAATAATGCATGAGTTTTTCAGAGTTAATTTGATTGAAGATATTCATATGAATCAAGAGAACAGAGATCTTATCATCAAGTTAGGATATGGGATGATGAAGAGGCTCAGAAAACAGTTTACAGAGATCAAGACCGCGATTCAATGGAGATAGACACCTTTTTTTTTCTTCCCTGTCTTATCCATGAACCTTGATTCCTCTGTATATCACAATCGTTTATATATAACAGCTTGTGAATGAAAATTATTTTCTTGCTTTTTTTTTGTTTTTTTGTTTATTGATTTATGATTAAGTTAGCCAGTATAACAAATTCACTTATTCATACACAGTTAATTATAGCATTTACTTATAGTTCAGTGCAATATTGAATGTCTTCAAATCCGTAATTTTTCATTCTTTTTGATATCACAAAAAGAGGGAGAATTTGGATAAACACAACATTTAAATTCATTTGTTTCCTATGAAGAAATTTGGATATATAGGAGAAGACATTTATCTTTTGTCTATTTTTTAGCTGAAAATTTATTTTTATGGGGGAGAAATTTTATTATAGTTAAATATTGTTTTAATCCTTTCAGAATTCTAAAATTTTATAAAACTAATTTTTTCAATAAAGATTGCAATTAAATTAGTTCTATTATTTTATGGGTTTTGTGATCATCAAAAAGGGGGAGATTGTTGAGCAATGTATTGTTTTCAAACAATTCAAAATAATGTTTTTTAAAGGGGGAGATTATTTCAAATAATACTCTGTCTCTTTATGATGATTTTGATGCTCACAAATACCCTTAATTATTTACTAATTATTTCGTTGAGTATTTTGCAGGTATTTATTTTATTTATTTATTTCATACAACGAGATTTCATACTTCATTTATTCCAAGATCAATTTTAGTGTGTTCTGGAATCACTGTAGCGCAAGATCAATTTTAGAGTGTTCTGGAATCACTATAGCGCGAGATCAATTTTAGCGCGTACTGGAATCACTGTTCATACCCTACGTTGATGAACGTAACGTATGGATGAAAAGTTTACTTTTTATGTTAAAAGAAACGTATGGTTAAGGAACCTTACGTTATTTTGAAACGTATGGTTAATGAATCTTACGTTGTTGAAAAGTATGGAAGAAGAACATTACGTTTGGAAGGAACCTTACGTTTTCGTTGTTGGACAAGTATGGAAGAGAAACCGTACGTTAGTTTTCAGTGTTGAGTTTGTTTCTCAAAAGTATGGATCATCAACCTTACTTTTATAATCAACCGTACGTTCTTTGGAGAGTTGAAGCGAGACAAAGTATGGATGACCAACCCTACGTTTGAATGCTGAAGAGAAAGTATGTACGTTCTGAACCTTACGTTTGTGAACCTTACGTTTGTGAACCCTACGTTTGGAGCCACGTCATCAACCCTACGTTTGGCGTCGGGATATTTTTGACAGACGATATTTCCTTTTGCATTGGTCAAACAAGCGGATTATTAAGCGGATTTCGAGCCGATTCTTAAGTACGACTTAGACTGAATCAAAGACGATTTTCAACGGATTACTGATTGATTTAAACGGAGCTTTTTATGCCGATTCCTCAGGGGAGTTACAACGGCTCTGTTATTTCATTTAATATCGTGAATCTAAAGGAGATTTTCATGGATCTATTTATGCGGAAGATTTTCTCAGATTTGAATATATATGTTCTATCTTGGAAACTTCGGATATATATATATACACAGAAAAGTGTGTGAAAGATACAAATTGATCTTTTAACGAGCAAGAAACAGAGACTGAGAAAAGGTGTTCTTTTCTGGTGATCGAGAAGAAGTGTAAAACCTTTATTACCGAAGGAAGATCTTGATAACAGATTCACATGTTCTACATCGACTATCTGTTGTGAATCTATTGCTGCTGAAGTTGTGAAGTTTCTGGTAATATCTATTGCAACTGGATCGACTCAGAACTGTTTTGATTACAGATCTTTATTTTCTGAAGACAACGATCTATCTACTGTCAATTGCATTCTGTTGAAATTGTGAAGAACAACTGGAGAAGTGTTTTCTTTATCGAAACCCTTTTTTATTTTTGAGTGATCAGCTTCTCGTTCTAAGCTGTGTGGGTTCGTGTTTGAACCAGGAAGGCTGTGTTTGCCTGAATCTTGTAAAGGTGTCAACTGCCTGTACTCAGTTGTGAACAGGTCTGTGGAAATGAGGACCAGATAGTGAAAATCGCCAAGCTCGTGGATTTGAGCGTTGGTGGAGTGGACTAGGGGCCTTTTGTTCCCCGAACCACTATACATCCGTGTGTTCATGCTTTTACTTTTTCCACTGCATATTTAATCGTGCAAAAGCATAGTGGACAGAATTTGTCTAAATTGAAGAAATTGTAATAATTTTGAAAAGACACAATTCAGCCCCCCTCTTGTGTGTAATCCGTAGATTCCGATCCAACAAAATATGTATAGAATGACCATGGAAGAAGTAGAAACCAAGACAATGGAATAGTAAAGAATATGGAGAAGAGTCGAGAAGAAAAATATATTGAGAATCTAGCCTCACATTGAGGGTTTGTTATATCTACAACAAAGGGGAAATAGGAAGGGCTTAGAGAGATTGGGAGAGACCTCCTTTGGTCTGGATATACCTAGATAATCAAATTTGGGAAGATTTGGGTCTAAAATAATGAGGTGGTAGTATAAATATTTTTTTTAATCACGGATGATTCACACAGTTAGGTCCTACAGTTTATTAAACCATGCTCCAAATCGTGCGGGAGACATAGGGGCGACAACACATTCACTCTTATGTGTATGCACACTGATATTACAACTATGGGGTATGATTTATACATTTTACATGGTATCCTAGGTTTGGCCTCACATATTATCAAATCGAAATCACACTTTGTGAATGGCCTTTTTTTAAACTTCAATGTTTCCTCCACTAGCTCCCAAACGAAACAATCATAATCCATGGGGGAAATACTATTCCAATAAAACACATCAAATATTAACACTCGTTACACCAAAAACCAATGAAAATATTGGGATTCCCAACTAACTGAAGCATAAACCAAAATTTGAAAAATCAGGTATGAAATAACACATATTTATTAGAAAATATTTTATTCTATATACCTAACCTGTATTATCTTCTAAAATCCATATCCCCCCTATGTCGATATGGAATGTGTTTTTATCCTTATCATATATAAAATATATATATATAGGAATAAACTATTTAATTTTCTATATTTTGATGAGGATATTTTATTTCTTTGCAGTGAATAGAATGAACACAAAAAGGTTCTTTTCCAGTTTTATCTTGTAACTTTCTATGATTATGGGTATATTTCATCCAATATTAATTTCTAAGACGTAATGTTTGGCCAAATATTTGGGATGATACCACACTATTTTTTCATATAAATTTTAATTACATTAAATCATATTTTATATTACCATTATCAAATTTATATTATAAACTGAAACTAGAAATTTATATTCTAATATTATAAGTAAATTTTATATCAAATTAATGGTTATATTTGACATGTATTATTAGTAGAAATTTAAAATTTAAAATTAAAATGAAAATTAAAAATAAAATTTCCAACCAAAATAATATACTATTACTCTTACAATGTAAATTAACACCTGATACTTTTATACTATATAGAAAATTTTTACTATAATATAAAACTCTAAATGTATTATAACAAATCATGAATTTTTTACTTCAAAATAAATGATTAAATTTACAGTGTAAAATATAAACTATATGTTTACATTGAATTTAATACAATTTTATTTATAATAATTGAAATTATTCCTAAAATTAAAATTCCTATGAATTTTACTAGTGTATTAATTTAACCTCTAAAATGAAATATCACATTTACAATATAATATTTTAATTGAAAAAATATAGTTTAAATTTATATTAAACATTTGGACTATATATTTATTTGAAGGTAACTATAACATTTTTATAATAAAATGTAAATTTTCACTATAATTTTGAATCGTAAATGGATTCTCTCTATCCTTGAATTTCACTAAAATTGAAGTTTAATGTTATTGTATAATATTTTAACATGAAATTTGCAGTTCAAATATATAATCTAAACTTGAATTATATACTTTCAATGTAAATTATAAATCACACCCTTACATTGAGAAGATAATTTTAGCTACAAATTTGAATTGTAATTGGATTCTACTTGTATTAGAATTTTCACATTAAAAATAATATTCGTTATTATACTGTAAAATTTCAATTAGAAATTCACAAATAAAAATTTCCATTAACGATTAAAATAAAATATTTTGAGTAGAAATTAGCAGTTATATTTTTATAATAATAATAAAATTTTTACTAAAAAAATAAATGCTCATTGAATATAATCACCCATGCATTTTCATTTCAAATTAAAAGTTAACTATTATATTGTATAATTTACACTTGAAATTTATAGTGGAAATTTGAACCGAATATTTCTAATAAAAAAATAATATTCTTATTCTTATACTAAAAAGAAAATTTATATTATAGAATTGAATGCTTAGGGATTCTCATTCCAAGCATTTCTCATTCCGAACCCAAATTTCACTTATGCCTTGATAAATTTCTACTGGAAAATTCCAATTAAAATATTTCATTTAAATTTGATTTGGATAATATTATTAGAAGATAAAAATTTATAATATTATACCAAAAATAAAATTTTCACTATAAATTTGAATATCCATGTATTCTAATAATCCATGCATTTCATATTTGAACTCAAAGTTCAAATTTGGAAATTATAGTTCAATTTTCAACTACAAAAGTAAATCATATACTTTCTACACATGTCTCACTTAAAATTTTAGCATTAAATGGATTCTCACCATTCATGGACTTTTTATTTAAAATCAACGTTTATTTTTATATTATAAATTCATCAATAGAAATTCATTATTCATTTTTATATAATAAATTTTAATTAGATATTCTCAATTAATGTTTAACATAATAATATTATTCATAAAATTTAATTTTAAATATAAAATTTAATTTTAAATGTTTTATCATATTTTTTATAATTCCCATTAAAAATAAATGTTAATTATTTGGACGTTTTATTTCCAATGTAAATTATTAGTTTGAATTTACAATGTAAATTTTAAATGGATATTTACATAGAAGTTAAATATCAGAGTTCTATAATAAAATTTATTTTTACATGATATTTTAATATCCTTGGATTCATTACGTGAATGAATTTCCACAATAAAATAAAATATCAATTTTATAATGAAAAACATCAACGAAAATTTTATAATTCAAATTTATAATATAAATATGTTCTATATGCTTTAATATAAGTTCATGATAAAATATTAGCACTAAAAATATAATCTTCTTTGTAAGTATAAACATTAAATGGATTCTCCCCATTCATGAATTTCCCATAGAGAATCAATCTTCATTTTTATAGGTATAAATTTCAAACAAAAATTTATAGTGAGAATTTACAATATAAATTTTAAAAATATATATTCAGTGGAAATTAAAAGTTTTTACCTTTCACTAAAAATATAATTTTTAGTGAAATTTTTAATGTTTATATATTTCCATCATTTGAACATTTTCCATTCAAAATTAGAGTTCAATTTAAATAATAAAATTTTGGCTAAAAATTTATAATTCACATTTACAATGTAAATTTTATCTAAAAATTTATAGTGAAGTTAACTCTGGGGGATTACACTATAAAATTCCCTATAAATTTGAATTTATAGAATTCTACCTATGGTTAAATTTCCTATTTAAATTCAAAGATCAAATTTATAGTGTAAAATTTAGGATGATAATTTATAGTTTAAAAATAAATTATACATTTGAATTATATATTTATATAAAGTAATAGTAACACTTGTTTTATAAAAATTGTTACACTGAAAAATTTAAATCAAAATATACTCTTAACATACGTATATTTTTAATACAATTTTTACTATTAAAAAAATTACAGTGGTTATTTCATACATTATTTCAATGTCTTTAATTCATTATATGTTTCTATTTTAAACATAAATTTTCAGTTGAAATTAAAAATGATAAATTTAAATACAAACTTTTAATGGATTTTGGTCCAAATATTCACATTTGAATTCCACTTTAGTGAATTAAAATAAATTTTTTCATAAAATATACAACATATATTTTTAATATGATTTTAATAAACAAAAAATATATAAAAAATTTAAAATAAAAATAGGCATACAAATATTAATATTTGTAAAATTCTAATATAATTTTCATCAGAAAAAAATACTAAAACAAAAAAAATGTAAAAGAAATATACATTTATTTTTCTCACAACATTTTTTGGGTTACATATAAAAATGAAGTTCTTATATCTCATTAAACACTAACGAATAAATGAGGGTGAAAAATATTTGAATCCAAATAACTCAAATTCATCACTTTTCAATATTTTTTTGGAAGTAAGTTATGGTGTGAAGGTTGTGATATTAGATGATCTTCACCTAAATTTGAATTAATACAAACGGAAACTAACCAAAAATATATATATAAACACTAAGATCACTAGAGAGAAACAACATTGAGATAAAACAAAAATAATCACTCCAGCATTTATTGATATTATAAGAAAAATTAAATAGGATCATGATTTAATTATCCTTATCTCCAAGGAAACACTCAAATTTTTATTATTGTTTCTTTATAATCCAAAATAATATATATACATAAATATGATTTTTAAAAACAAAATATTACTATAAAATATTGTAATTTTTTTTATTTTATAGATATATTTCATTTTATATTTAATAAAATAAAGGCAACCCGTATTAAATATAAATATTCAAATCGTAGTGTAGAAGAAAATTTTTATATTAATATCATCAAATAAGTGAAATTGAATATTCTGGAACCTGACATAGATCAGTTATTAATATTTATGATTAAATGTTCTATGTATATTGATTCAAAATCAACATAATTTGAACAAATTTGTATATATATATATATATATTATAATATTCTAATTTTCAGAAATGATTTTATATTTTATATTTCTTAAAATTATGTCAACAGATTAAAGAAAAATAAATTCACAAGACAACGATCTGAATTGGTTTTTTATTTTATATCATCAACTCTATCAAACAAAGTCTCTGATGACACATTGAAATTATATTTTACACCTATAACCTATTTTGAGAGTATAAAAAAATAAAACATCATGATAAGTGTATATTATTAATTTTTCTATTTTAAAAATAATTGAAATCCAAATAATAAAACATAATAAATAAATATTCTTTTTTTAATTTTAAAAAACATAATAATTGTTTCGAAAATCATAAAAAACAATGAAACATTATATTGATTTTTTTAAAAAAGATGACATTTATTTATTTAAAATAATAAAATTATTCTTCATTTCATTTTTAAAAAAATGTCTGATATTTTTTGTATAAGGGTTTATATTGATAATAATACAAGGTTCAAATAAAAATTCAACCAATGTGGAAATATAATGTCTCAAATACTCACCCCTGGATCAACACTTCAAAAAATCAATTCAAGTAGTATGAGGCCAAAGTCAGAGAAAAATAAACCCTCTTCAAATAGAAGGTTTTGGCCTAAATTCAACAACATCTAATAAAATATCAGTTATATAACTTTACAACAAAATAGTATAATAAATAAATACCACATGAAGAAAAAAATGAAATTCTTTATTGTGAAATAACTCTACAAACGTCCTCTAAAGAGGGTTTGGATACCTCTCCCATCACAAATCCTTTTTTAATGGTCTCATAATGAAAAAATTCCTTGATAGTGGGGTCTAAATGTATATAATATTGAGGTGTATGTGGTATAGTCTATTACGACAACACTCTTCAAAATTTAATCAATAGTAAAATAATTATACAAGGAACAACCATAAAATTTTTTAACATAAAACACTAACATTAATTATGAATGTAAACTATAGAAAAATTATATTAGAGAATCTAATCAAATAAATATACATGCACACTCTTTCACTAGCATCCACTAACATTATCAATTTTTCATGGAAATTAGTATTTTAAAACTGGTCCTCTAAAAATTGAACCACCTTCATATAAATAACATCAATGATAACATTGATCTCCCAAAAAAACAATATAAAACAATAATTTTGAAATTCCTTGATAGGATGCCAAAATTACTATAATAGAGGAGAATAAAATCACAATTATATAATTTTTTATAAAATTCAAGTATCACTATATAATTGAATAAACCTCGAACTTATAACTATAATAATCATGTTTTATTATAGGGAACACACCTAATAAACTAGATCTTTGAAAATATTCATATCATTCCTATATAAAAAATTTTACATAATGGTATCAAATCTCTATTATAATTTCATGTAATTATTGAAATGTCATGAAAATCTCTATTAATCACACAACAAGTACCAAAATTAATTTTCCAAAAATTTTACTCAGGAGGTTTCCATTATTTAGTTTAAAAGAATTATTATTCATCCAAACAAAATTTATCACTTCTATAACTATAATATAAAATTAAAAGAATAGTATAATGATCACATAGGTCCAAATAAAATAAGAGAATTCTGATAATTATAAATTCTCCAACCAAAAATAATAAATAATTCAACTCAAATCATATCATGAAGTCATAAATAAATATCAAATACTTATTAAACATCGACATGATAATGAAAATTAGAAAACAATTTATCACTTATATGTATATCAAGATCCCTTGAGAATAACAAAAATACATGATTAAAATCATCTAACTCTCATTGTAAGGGAAAAATTAATTTCTTCAAATATTGTGAATAAAAAATGGGAAAAATATAAGACAAATTATACACTAATATTTGGCATTGTTTGAGAAATATACCATACACCCAAGAAGAGGTTCATCATATTTAATTATACATAAAAGAATATTATTGACATTTCTTTCAAATAACCAATAATAATCTAGCAACCTTGAACAAATAAAAATAGGTTTTAATTATATATGAAATATATTAACCAATGAAATATTATTTTATATCAAATAAATGCCTTTATTATTTTCAAATTTCTATATTAAATCGATTTTAAATAAATACCTTCTTTATTTCCATGTTTCCTCTCTGACATTATGAAAACAAATGTCAACATCAATGGGGGATTGGTGTAAAATATCAACTAGAAAAAATGAAGCTCTACATATTTCTAAATGATCTCTCAATTTGATGAAAATTCCATAGATATTTTCCTTTCTAAAATCTTCTCCACTATCACGAAAATACAACCTTTAATCTATCAAAAACCTTCTCCATTATCTTAATAATATTCCACTTGATCTGTTTATAAGTTTTATGAAGGTCTTCAGATTTTTTTGAAGATATTTGAAATTATTTTGATAATTTGAAAATTTATTTAAATTATTTTATGTTGATTTGAAGGTATTTGAGGAGCCCTGAGATGATTTGAAGATGTTTGAGATGTTTTGATTAAGACTAGTTTCATACGTAATGTATTGTGTTTTTCTCAATAATGATTAAGTGGAAATGTGTTTGAATTTTCTTATATAGACATGTTTTTTAAATGAAGAGAAGTTTAAAATTTGAGAAAAATCATCAATTTTGTAATATATTTCTTATAAATATTGAATTGGAAAGGTTTATATTGGTATCATAAGATACTTACCATATTTATATGGTATATAAGATAGTTCTATAAGGTGTAAACTGACAATTAGAAAAGTAATGACATGTGTATTTTTTTGAATACATGCATAAAATATTTTTCAAAGGCTATGAAAAAAATTAAAAATTAATGAAACACATAATATATTACTGATATAAAATCTTTTTACAGTGAAATTTTATATTTTTCTTCAAGTTCAAACAAAAATCATCAATAAAAACACAATGCCAATGGAATGGATTATTTTTTTGGAGCATGAAAAATATTCATGAAGCCCACATAAATGATAGTAAAGAAATTATATTTCTTCTATATGATACAAAATTTATGAAAATTTTGAGGATCATTGAATAAGATATATTGAAAAATAAATTATATGATGTATGTAGATGGTCTTTAGCATATTAAAAATCACAATTTGTAAAAAGGGGTGTGATTAAAGAAGAATTATAAATTGTAAATTATTGTTCCTTTAAGGACAGTTACATCCCGATTTTTTATGTTGGATGTGTTTTTTTATGAGAATTGATGAGGTTATGTTGTGGTTTATAGGTTCACCCGTGCAACATTGGGAAATTCACATCAGGAATGTGGTACACAACATTAATAAGTTGTTCATGTCTTGTGTAGATGTTTGGATTCCTGGAATATGTGTGTCTGAGAGGGAACCAATGAAATGAATTAATTTTATGAAATTAATTCAATATGAGTAATTAAATAAATGTTGATGTAACATTAATTTTGTATAAAGTAATATTTTTTTGGTAAACCCATGGATTCCATGTAGTGAATCAAATACATTACAAAAAACTGGTGGGAACCCTGTTATTTTATAACCCATTTGGTCAATTATTTTTCATTTGTATATACCTTTATCCCTTTTATTTTGCATAAACCATAGTCTCCCTGAAGAAATATTCTAGTCGTCTTCCTTCAACATCAATCAGTTAGTTTTGATGGATTCCCTTTTTTTAATCCATAGATATTTCTACTTTCTTTACCATTGTTTTCCTTCCATAATTCTTCGTAGATCCACTATATTAGTGTTATTTTGGGATAAGTTGTGAATTTGGTTTTGTTTTTGATAACCATTGATGTGGTGTAGGTTTATCCATGTGGTTTTCATGTGATTGTGGTTTTCTGTCATTTCATCCCCAACTTATATTGTAGAACGAATTGGTAAATCATCTTTTTGGTAGTAAATCTATCATTTATCACTTTTGTGAGTCATATTGAAGAGTTTTAATCATTTTTATCTTTGGGGTATGGTTTGAAGATTCCTAATAAAAATAAATTAATCTTTTAATTAAAATATAAGGGGAAAGTGGAATGATTTACATACTTTTATAACATTGATATTATTAGGATATTGTGTTTGTATGGGTTGAATGTTCCAATAAAATCATTTTTTAGATCCTTTGAATGGTCAGCAGTTGTTTTCATATGTAAATAATATTTCATCTTTTTTTATGCCACCCAAAGATAGAAATTGGATAACAACTTATTTTTTCCTAATAAAATAATTACACTAATATTTAATTATTCTATTATAACTCCCTTAAAATATAGTTAAATTTGATAAAATACCTTTTTAAAAATCTATACAAAGATATTTTATTTGTTGTGAAGTGTGTTCATGTTGTGGGGCAGTGATGTATAGTTTTGATGCAATGTGGGTGATGTGTGGTTTTTTTGGACATTATTTTGGGGTGGCCGGGAAATGGTTGTATGGACATGCTTTTAGGGTGGCAGGGTGATGGTTTTTGGGACATGATTTGGGGGTGTTGTGGTGATGGTTTGATTAGATGCACATTTTGGGAAATGATTTGATGGTTTTTGTGGTCGTGCTTATGGAGTGGGGTGGTTGATGGTTTGGTGGGAAAGATGAGATTCTTGTGACATGTGATTGAATTGTGCTAGAAACATAGGTAGTGATTGAATAATTAATTTATAATGTATAAAATTGCTCATATTTTGTATGGTTAATGGGATGGAAATTTTTAATGAAAAAAATAAATGATTGGTTGTGTGGTTAAATGCAGTTGATACTGGATAATGAACTGAATGGGATGGATAATGGAATTAGTTACCGGAAAGATTTATTTTAGTGCCCATAGTGATATCCTAGGTATTTTTTGGGTGAGATGTGATAATAACATGTTGTGGGTGGTGGCCTATGTTTTTTTGATAAGATGTGATCTTTTATGTTCACAATACCATTTTACTCTAGTTATAGTTGTGCTGTGATGTGTCAATGTTTCCATGGGATATGATATATAACAATGTTTTGGGGTGGTAACCCAACTATCTATGAGAATAATGTGATGTGACTATGTTGTGGGGTGGTGGTCAATGTTATTTTAAAGAGATTTTAGCACTAATAAATACAATTTTGGGGTGTGAGAGCAGAAAAGTAGTGCTAAAGAGGGGCAGGTAACCCTTTATGGATATATTTCATATTGTGTTATTATAAATGGCTTGTATTAATTTGTGATTGTGTCTTGTGGAATTTGGTATGGATAATTGACCTATTTAGGTGTTTTTGGTATTGTTTATTTCTAATGGGTGCATTATTATTCATTTTTCACATGTGAACGATGGAATTTCACTTTCCTAGTGAGTATACATGTATTCCCACCCAAAAAATAGAAACCAATTTTTAGTATTCAAGGAGGATTACATGGATCATACTAGTTTTTATATATTATACCTTTTTGTAATGTTTTTGTGTCACTTATTTATATTTTTGGGTATTTATAATTACCAAAATTTATATGTACCTATTTTATTTATACATTCATTGTTGAATGGTTTTAGTTTCATTTTATATTAGTTAATGGAGTTTCTTGTGGATGATTCATCTTTAATACCAATCCTATATTATTATAGAGGGTAATTCCCCCAATTTTATGAGATTTTATTCCAACAGTTCTAGTCTCTAACCTGAAGCCTACTAGAGGTGAGACTTAGTGGTTCATTATCTCTCTTCCCTACTTGTGGTATCTTTTGTTGGAGTTGATCAAGAAATAGTGGTATTATATACTGATGGTTGATAGATAGGATATAGTTTCATATTAGACATAGCGATGACTTTGTGGGTTGGTATGTAAATAGTTCCGATTGATCTTGGTGCATGACATAGGATAGAGAGGCCAACTAAGAAATAATATTTTAGGGGTCCCATGATCTAGTGCACAGAATATGAGCTTATAGAACTACCAACTGAGGTGGCCATGTTTATAGCGTAGAGAACTTTGAGAGATACATGCATCATGATGACTTGTGTTGCTATTTTATTTGGGTTTTTTAGGAAGGTTAAAATGAATAAATTGACTTAAAATTAATCAAGATAAAATTATATACTACCAGGATTATGAAATTATTGTTTGATTTTTAGATAAGCCTCATAGATTTCAATATCACGTGGCTCAATTAGTTAAGGTTCGACAAGATGATTAGATTGATCACTATAGGGTTGATTTTTCCAAGGAGGATGAGGCTTAGTAGAAGGTATTGTGCACTTTTTAGTAGAAAAATTTGGGAAATAATGCATTTAGTGTTTTGGATATTGAGATAATGATATAGATGTAGGTTCTTGAGAACTCTTTCAGTTTTATCTTGGTGCCAATGGGATATTGCGTACCTTTAGAAGTTATTATGATATGGGGAGATATGTTTTAGTGGTGAATATTTTATCTAGGTTAGTATAATAAGGTTAATGTTTTTTGGGCCAAAATTCTGAAAGAGTTCTATAGAGAGTTCCCTTCATCTCCATGAAGGATGTGAAGAGGTAGGATCTTATTTCTCTTAAGAAGAGGAGTATATCAATTTGGTAATCGAGAATCATGTCTAAGTACATTTTGTTCTTTTCCCTGGTTATTTTTTCAGAGGAGTAGTCTCGTGTAGGACATATTGAGGAGGAATTTATCCAATATGTAGATACACCTTTTATACTAGCAACATATTTGGATTTTTATGATAAGGTATAGGTGATTGAGTGGATGAAGCCATGATGAGGTTTAATAAGATAGGAAAATCAATAGTGTTCCTTTAGGAGAAAGGTTTTCAGTGGAATGTCATTTTCATTAGGACCTTCATAGTTTTGAGTAGTGGGGATTAGAGCTCAATATCTTTCCTCTCAGCCTTCTAGGTCTAGTGGTTTATATTCATTTCGTAGGAATACCATCCCATTTTGTAATGTATGTGGGGTTTTTAAATATCACCTGAATAAGTGTTGAGTGGTTATTTGGTCTCATTTTACCGGAGGCATATGGGTTTAGTTCCAACCTCAATATCGGTTTCTAGTGATACTATTTTAACAGCTAAGGTAGTCAGCTTATATACCACATAGGGGAGATGGATTGGGTAAATTCCAACCTCAGTATATTCCTTAGGTTCATGTACCTTAACACAAGTATGTTTATAGATTTGGATATTAATAGAGAGTTAGAGGATATAGGCTTGGTCAGTTGCACAAAGTATAGGTTGTAACACTAGATGATTCATAAATCATTGGAGTTATTCTCAGTTTTTTTCAACCTTTTTCATGTTTGATTTAGGAACCTCACACTCCTTTCTTCCACCTACTCTAGTCTATATTTTGGTACTATACATAGAGAGGCTTCTCATTCCCATAGTGCTGACTATGCTTGTTGGATGCTAGAACAACATGTTTGAAGTGTGCTAGGGGTGTAGACTAATGATGGGACCACATCAATCATATAGGGATATTTTCCTACTATAAGTACAACCATATGATGACATACTAGGATTCAATTGTTTGTTTACAAAATGTGATTTTATTGACTACTTCTATGGTATAGTTTTGTTTTTTGATGTAAATGGCCAGCATGTGGATTTTATTAGAGATTGATGTTGTCAACTGGGAAGATAATTTGTAGGGTACCTTATTCCTTTTATGGATAAGTTGTTATTTGAATCATCGGACATGGCTATAGTGGGGGTCTCTATGGTCATTGGGGATTTTATGGACGTTTTCTATGAGGAGGTTGTGATGATACCCCCTCAATGTGTTGCCCAGTTTAGGATAGACATGTATCTTGGTGATTCTATGATTTCAATGGATTCTTATACTATGTCATCTTTTAATTTGAGTTATATTGGTATTCAGATAGATGATCTAATTTAAAAGGGTTTTAGCTAGCCTAGTGTGATGTTATAGGGTTATCAATTGTTGTTCACCAAGAATGTGAATGTTATTATACATATTTTTCTATAGTACCAATGGTTGAATTAGGTGAAGGTCAAAAACCATTAAAATAATTTTTGGATAGAATATATTTTCAAGTAGATTATTGTTTTGAGTTTCATTTATAAGATCATCCTATGGTATGAATATCACTTAGTGAGGGTGAAGGATGGCGATATCCCGAAAATTTCCTTTAAATGTATTTATTATCACTATAAGTTTATGTTCATGTTTTTTGGGGATAAAAATTCTCTATTTATGTTTATGGGACTCATGAACATTGTGTTTTATGAATTCATGGACCAGTTCATATATTTTTTCATTGATGACATATTGATCTACACGAAGTCAAAATAGGGTCATTTTAATCATCTCATAGCAATCATGGAGGTTCTTTGACACCACTAGTTCTATATAATGTTTTCCATGTGTATATGTTTGACATAATATGTGAATTTCTTCAATAATGTGGTTTATTATAATTGTGTGGATGTAGAACCATCGAAGGTCGTGGAATTTTTCTCATGGGTAGCATCTAAGAACATGGTAGAGGTTCATATCATCCTTTGTCTCATGATCTATTATCTAATTATTGTGCCCAATTTCTGCTCAATTTGTATCCCCATTGATATCATTGACTAAGAAAGACCTTTTTATTGTATGGACTGGTGAGTTCCAGGAAGTGTTTGATTATTTCGAGGGGTATTTGGTCAGTTCATTAGTACTTCAGCTTCCTGGGAGGGAGTGATGTTTTGAGGTGTTTTTGATGCTTCCCATCTAGTATTGGGATTCCTGTTGATGTAAAAGAGTGCAATGATCTCTTACGGGGAAATGTTATTTATGTCCCCATGAGTGTAAATATACCACCCAAAACCTATATCTAGTAACTATTATAATTTTAGTGAATTTGTAACAATATTACCTCATTGAGGAGTAATTTTTGGTCTGTATAGATCACAACATCATTAGGTTTATCTTTTTTTGTGATATCAATTTATGGTAGTGGAGTTGGTTGAAGTTTCATCAAGATTATGATTTTTAGATCTTATACATGTTAGGTAAAGGGAATTTGTTTTCAAAAAAAATGAGTGTGAATTCATGAATGGATATGTTTTAGGTGTCTATGGATGTTTTGAGGGTGATGGAGCATTTGTTAGCCTTGACCTTATATGAATGTTTGGTTGATAGTAGAGGGTATTGGTTTCAAATTATGGTTTAGTATTCTATGATGTAATAATCGGAGGAGACTTAATAGGGAGACACAAAGGAAGTGGTGATTTTTTATTTCATTGGCCATAGTGATACTCCAGAGGGATGTTTAGAGGATGGATTGAACCAGATGTTTTTCATGGGACGTTTTTTGTTCCTACAGCGATACATGAGGCATACCTTCAAGATTTTCATAGATCACCTTTGGAGGTACAACCGAGAGTATCCAAAATGAATTGTGTCTTGAAGATGCAGTTTTTGTGGATTAGTATGAGACATGTAGTGGTGTAGTATATAGTGAGTTTTGTTTTTTTTAGCTAGAAAAGGTCATGAATTGTGTTCCTGGAGGTTTGTTATAGCATTTAGATATTCCTGAGAGGAAATGTGATGACACCTTAATATATTTATTCATAGGGTTACCAAAATCATAGGGAGGTTGTTATGATATCTGGGTGATCGTTGGTCACATAATTAAATCATTCCACTTATTTGAGATCATGGACTCGAGCATATTGTATGATTTGTATAAGAGGTATGTGGATGAGGTGGTATAGTTGTACAGTGTTCTAAGGTCCATTGTCTTCGGTTCAGATGCATGTTTTACATCATAGTTCTGTAGGTGATTTTTGCATGATGTGGGTACTCAGTTATGCTTCGGTACTGATTTCTACCCTCAGACAGATGGGAAGATTGGTCGGACCTTCTAGACAATGGAGGATATGTCGCACGCATTCATCATAGACATTATAGTATCAAGGTAATTAAATTTTTCTTCAGATGAGTTTAACTATAAATACAGAAATCACTCATCCATAATCATGGCCCTATACAAGGCTTGGTATGGGTGATAATTTCATTTTCCATTATGTTGTATAGAGGTTTCGGAGGAAGAAATTCTTGGTCTTGATGTAGTGCAGAGCATAATATAGAAATTACATCTAGTTCATGAGATAATGAAATCAGTACAAGACTAGAATAAGGCCTATTTCGAACATGGTAGGATGCCCTTGGAGTTATAGGTTGGAGACCATATGTTCTTGATGGTTTCCCCTTAACATGAGAAGTTGGTATTTCATAGTGGGAGTAGGCTTTTGCAATGTTTTTTGGTCCATTTTAGGTGTTGGGGAAAGTTAGTGAGGTGGCGTATAAATTAGTATTACAACCATGGATGGATAAGATTCATGAAATATTCCACATATATAATATTTATATGTATCTTCATGATGACTCCCAAATCATTGACAAGGGACAGTTTGATATAGAGGATGATGTGACATTTTTTGAGTAGCCAGTAGAGATCCAAGGCAATAAAGATAAAGTGTTGTGAGGACAAACCATCCCTTTAGTATGAATGTTATAGAGGCTTAGTGTCCAGGATGAGAGTAGTTAGGAGTGATATATGTATATGTATTCCCAGTACCTAGATCTATTTTATGTTTTTCCTTACTCTATTTTTGTTGTGATGTTATGTTTTAATCTTATTCTATTATGAGATGTGTTGTTTCCCTTAATATATAATGTGTGTTAATGTTCTAGTTAATGAGAGGGTGAGGATGTGATTCTTAATCGACATGCATTATAATATAATATGATTAAATATGTGTAGTTGATTTAGTTCCACCCAATGTGGATAATATCATGACACATAGGTTTTAATTTCCTATTGTTTCTATTCTGGGTGATGTGGTGTTTTGGTTATAGAGGGTATTGGTTTTTGCTTCAGGGATGTTGAGTTTGTTTTGTAGTGATTTTGTTGTAGTGTGGTTGGGTGAAATGATAAAGTTTTTTGTTTTTTAGATTTTTTTGTGTGTTTTTTTGTTTTTGGAATATTTTATTATTGTGGTTTAATGAGATACAAGAGAGGTATCTCAATGGGTGGTTGGTCAGAACCCTTTCCTTTTGGGCATTGTTTTCGATTCATGGGAATAGATTTTTTTAATAGGTTTCAAATTTAATTAACAAGGCCTTACCAACCCATTACATTGTTGGTTTTGGGTGTTTGGTGTGTTTTTGTAGAGGATTGAGGAGGTTACATGGTAGTTGGAGGTGCAATGAAGCTACAATTGTAAATTCGTGTTGTGAAAGTGGTACATGATGAGAATTGGTGGTTCAAAAAATATTTAGCCTACTAGATTCAGGGAATTTGTATTGATGATAGGGAACCCATTAAATATATTCACATTATGAAATTAATTCACTACATGTAATTAAATAAATCCCTAGACGATGTGACTTTTGGTGAAAGTTGTATTTTTTATTGAAACCTATGGATTTCATGTCGTGAATTGAATACCTAACATTAATCCAGTGAGATCCTAGTTATTTTATAAAAATTACAAATGATTATTTTTCATTCATCAATTCCCCTCTTCCCCTTATTCTGTACAAACCCTATGATCTCCACTGATATATTCTATTCATCTTCCCCCATCCTCGATCCATTGGTTCTTCTTAATGCTTTTTAGCGATTTGTGGTGAGTTCTCCTATGTTTACCATGGGGATTCTTTTGTTCATCTCCATAGATCCATTGTGGTGGTGAGGTTTTGGATTGGGTTATCATTAGGTATGTTTTATTGATATCCCTTTCTTCTCTATAGGATGACCCGAGGGTTTTTGGGGTAGTTGTGGTTTGTAGGAATTGTTTTTCACCATATAGTGTGTAGAAAATTGGAACTGATTCTTTGGGGTAGGGAATAACACGTTTATCACTTTTATGTATCATAGGGGAGGGGTTTACTATTTTTTATCTATGGGGTTGGTTCATGATGTCTTAATCAAGATAAATTAATCAGTTAATTTAAATAGAAAGGAAAAGATGAATGATTTTCATGCTTTTATAGTATTGATATTGGTGTGATGTTTTGTTTGCACGAGTTGAATGACCCATTGAAAATCCTAGATTTCAGTAGACTTTTCATGGACTTTTGTTGTTCTCTTATAGAAACATCATTTCATGTTTTTTTTATTTCACTCTAAAATTGAAATTTTCTAACCACTTATATTTTTCTAATTAAATATTTTCCCCTATATTTATAGACGGTGTGATAATGCTTCTAAAATAACGTGAAATGTGATAAATCCCCTTTCTTACATCTGTAAAATGATACTTGATGTGTTGTGATGTGTGGATACTTAATGGGGTGGTGATGTGTGGTTATTATGTAGTGTGGGGTGATGTTTATTTTGTTTGTTTATGCTTTTTGGATGACAAGGTGATGATTGTTTGTTAGTGCATCTGGGAGAGAGGGTGATGGTTGTTTTTACATACTTTTAGTGTATTGAGGCCATGGTTTTTTTGGAAATTATTTTAGTTTAGTGAGGTGATTATTTTTTTTCTCTTGATTGTGGGGTGGTGATTCAATAGATTAATATGATGATGAGCTTCTTGCGATGTGTGGTTGTGTTGGGCTAAAATCCTGGGCATCAATGGAATAATTTTTTTAAATCATTTAAAATGAAAGGCATTTGGGTTAGGTAATAGGATTGAAATGAATTCAGAAAAAATAAATGATGGTTTGTGTGGTTAAATGTGGTTATCGATAAATTATTAACTAAATGGGATGGATAATGGAATTAGTTGGTGGTGTGTCAAGTTTCATATTTTTTTTTGTGATATAAATTTAGTGGTGGTAGAAAAAGTGTAATTTTTTTGAGTTGGTTAGTGTTTGGTTGTGAACCCATAGGTCTAGATTTTTTTTTAAAGTATCTATATATATATAATGATATATTTATTGTGATTTCTATATGCACCCCAACCATGGAATGCACTATGTGCAACACCTGTATTTTCACATGGGGTGTTTTTTTCCAAAATCATGATTATGGGGATAGATGTATGGATACCCTATCCTTCCTACTCTCTCTTCCATAAGAGTAGACATAATGATTTTATGATGTACATGGTTCTTTTAATGTATAAGGTTTTGGCATTTTTGTTTTTAGGAGATATTGGATATGGCCATATTATAGGGTTGTGGTCCCAGTTTTTTTAGGAGAGACGTGTATAACTATGTTATGGGAAGCTTATGGTGAGGGTTATACATGGTATGATTATGTAATGAGGTCATATTGCTTTATGTCCATGATAACCTACTACTCTGGATATGGTTGTGTTCGGATTGCCCAGGTATCTATGGGTGAGATGAGATGTGACTGTGTTCTGTGTTCTGTGATAGTTTACTCGAGTGTCTGTGGGAGTGATGTGATGTCACTATGATGTGGGGTAGTGTATAATGTTATTCAGAAGATATGGGACAACTAAGACGTACAATTTTGGTGTGTGAGAGCATAAAATTGCTAGAAAATTGGGGCGAGGAACACTTTATCGATATTCTTCTTATTATGCTATTATACATGGATTGTGTTATTTGTGAGAATAACATAGTGTGGTTGGGATTGATAGTTGATATTTTTAGGTGTTTTTGGTTCTGTTTTTTTCTCACAGGTGAATTAGTATGATTCTTTTACCTGTGAATGAGATAATTTGGTTTTTCTACTAAGGGTAACTGAATGATCACCCTATATAAATAAAATGATATTCCATTTTCCCTAAGGATTTCATGTATTTTGCTGGACAGTAGTGACTTTGAACTTTTTGGATAGTTTTATCCTCTACTTTATCTTCTCTTTTGAGTAATTCCATTTGGAGATTCTTTATATTATTTTTTTATTTGTACATGCATTGTGGGTTGATTTTAGTTTATTATTATATTATTAAATGTATTTTATTGTGGATGATTCATCTTATCTCTTCATCTTGAAATGTTATAGACGGTAATTCCTTCCATTTTATGAGATTTTTGTACCTTTAGTTCCATTATCGAACCTAAGGTCTACTGAAGGTGAGACTTGGGGAGGGGGTAATATCTTTCTTCCCTCATTGTGGTAAATTTTAATAGAGTGGGTCATTTCATGAAGAGACAATATTTATGTTGGGTATTTGATATATGCACCATGAAGAATATAACAATGTCACATATTGATGTAAAATGAGGATCATGGAATATAAGGATTTTTTGAAATGATATTCAAGATATTTCTCTAAGTGTAGTGTAGTGAACAATGATCGTAAAACAAAAAAAATAAAAACCATGTCATGAATAGATTTGAGTAAGAGATTTCACATGAATATGGGTATATGAAATGATATTAATTTTCACCCCAAAAAATGGCACACCATGTGGTTTTTTTCAAGAGAACATGTTTGCAACCATGGATTAAAACGACTATGGTTTTAGGGATAAAATATATCCATGATATTGATAATATCACATGGAAATTTAAATTCTAAAATTCATGGATGATTAATTAGATATATTTAACTTGGGTTCAAATGAGTCAAAGACTGGAGAGACTATGGACTAGTTTTATAATCATAACATCTCACTTCTGGAAATCAAGGAAGTATTTCCATATTCAAATATGGATAATATTATTCACCTTATTATTGGAATAAAAAAGCATAAGAAAAATATTGTGAGGATGATGAGAATTGATATTGAACCCCAATAGATAAGATGGTTGAGAATCAATTAGAGAATGAGTTGACTACATCTTGGAGAAAGAACATTGTGCATCTAGGAAGAAAAAGAGGAAAAAGAGTTTTTCTGATTAAAGATCATAGAGTGTATGAGTGAGAATGGACTACAATTTTAATTCAGAGAAGATCTAGAAATGAGAACATGAAGAAAAAGGCTAATGTGATTCTAAAATAGAAGATAGAATCATATGAAGTCCTATTTTTGGGGTTACTAGAATATGACATTGAATAAATAGCAGGATAACATATAATTAACATTTTGAGATAATTCTTGTGATTTTTTGGTGATATTATCCCATTATATTTATTGGTGTCCATACTATTCAAGAGATAGTCTATATTGTACTCAATTATGATTACTAGTATAAATTTTTTCCTCATACTAACCAAATTCATCAGGGATTTGGTACTCATATTGGGAATGAAGCTTGTAAAAATATATATTGGTTTTTTTATAAACTTATATCTTGCATTTAGTGATAATTCATTGATGAAATTGTTTTAAGATCCAAATATTATCATTATTAGTAATATATGTTCTGAAGTTAAGAGGTAATATTTTAATAGTGGTAAAAAATGGGTAAAATATGTTACCCTAATTACCCCCTCCCCCCCAAGGTGACTTCATGAATCCTAAGCACTTAAATTGGTGTCAGAAATAACAAATATTTATATGGTTGGATGTAAAATTCAATCCCATTTGTTATTATTTAACTGATATTAAGTTAATTTTTAATATATTTTAGAGGAACCTCATGTGAGAATATGGAATCCCACCTTTTTATTGCATGACTTTTCATTACATGGTATAAATAAAGGATATTTTAATGTTTAGTTTCTTGGAAAAAAGGTACATAATACATGAAAACTAAAAAATTATAATAATACTCTATAAAGGCTTCAAAATAATTTTATTTTAAGTACTTTTTCTGCATCTCATACCCAGAGGATATACATTATTGAAAATGGTGAGAATAAGTCCTAGTAAGGTAGAGCAGGGGGAATAGTTTACATGTGACCCTGAGAAATATCAAAAAGAACACGAGGAATAACATAAAGGAATGATAAATAAGAATATAATAATATTAATAACGTAAATAATATTATATAAATATGGCTAAATCATTTAAATGAGACATTGATAAACATATCACTAAGGTTTTTCACTGAGTCTTGATAAATATTACCAAGGGTACTAATTATGGATTCTAAAAACAGTTCCTCTATAGATATTAATTTATTTACCCAATTAATTAATATTATCCACATATATAATAATAAAAACATCCAAAAAATAACATATTTAGAATAAAAGAAATGAGTTTCTTTTAAAAATCACGGTGTTATAAAAAATTTCATAAAGGTAAGATCATTATGTCATTTATAAACCAAATAAAGGGATTGAGGGTTTTATTTATGTCAATACCAAATAAAATAAATATTTTTTTCATCTTTGTGGATACTATGGGAAAATAAATAAGTTTGGGTAATCTTATAATGAAAATAAAAGGGAATTTTTTGAATAGAATTGATAAATATTTAAAGTAAAAACCACAATATAATATATATGAAACATGGTTTTAGAAAAGGGTAAAAAAGAGGGGATATGGGTATACTATTTATAAAACCTAATTATGTAGTAATTTGATGGATAAAAATAAAATAATAGAGAGTTAAAATAACATTCAAAAAACATATAAAAAGGGGTTCTTGAAATGAAGAAAAAACATTGATTTTTCCCAAACATTGATGAGTTATTCCTAAAACATGAGGATTGGGACCTTGGGGGATTTAAGACACTTTGAGAGGACTCTTCAAGATGTAAAACTATCAAGAAATCATGTTAGAATAATAATCAGTGACTCTAATTGGAGAAATGTATGGGTATTCATATAAAAATTGAAGGAATTATTTATTAATTTCTAAATTTAGGCCGTGGACACCTAGGTAGTGATAAATGTCAATCCATGGGCTTTACCATGTTATTGGGAACTTGGGAAAAATTTTATGTTATATTAAACCAAAATAGTCGACCATCAGTTTATAAGACATATTGTTTAAGGGAAACATATTGTCTTCACAAAATAAGATTTTTAATGTTAAAGTTTCCATTTTGAAATTTGGAAAGTAAATTATATATTCGGAAATTGATTAAAATATACTAAATACATGATATTAATTAAATAACACATTTTAAGTTTTTTATTGTTTTTAATTAGTTATTTTATAATTATGACATAATTACGATAAAATTAAACATAACGAAAAATTCAAACTATATTTCTACTATTCATAAAAAATAATTTAATTTATTAAATTCTAAAAAATAATCCCTAACCTAATTTGAACATTATTTTTTAAAAAATGATAATAATTTTTCATAATAATTAAATAAATAAAATAATTCTAAATTTAATATATAAAAATCCATATTTATTAAAAATAATAGTAGATTGAAAATTCTTAGTAATATTTATAACACTAGAAAACATTAAAATTATTTTATAAATAAAATTTAAATAAGAGTGTTTATAAAACACTATATTTATAAAAGAAGTAATATTCATAATATCTTAGTTTATTACAAGTATTTATATCTTTTCTTGACAGTGAAATTTCTATCCAAAAATCAATTTATCAAATTATATTTCAATTTTATTAAGAAAAAATATTCTTAAAACCAAATTATTGGAATAAAAATTAATTTATATAATGGAATTACACTTTATATAACTATATCATCAACACATAATCTCTTATAACACCCACATATTACCTAAGTGCAATATGTTCTATTGTGATAGATTCATAGGGTAACTCAAATAACATCACCTGAGTGGTAATTTCCACTAACTTGAATTTATACCGTAAGCGATTTCCATGAAGTCTCACTTATTGATTATTGACTTGGTATTGTTCAAGGGAAATCCCTAGTGATGTTATCTCCCTCTAAATATCCAAAAAATTGGATTCATACAGAAAATCCCTACTGATTGAGTTCATAGTTTCCTCTTTTTTATTAATTATACTTTTTCATTTCTACATATAAACACAAATTATAAAGTTAATGTTATTATACAATTTCCAATTCATACATTAACCAATGGTCATATAATGATAGAAACCCAATGGTAAAATTTCAAATTATACACAATTAATTAATAACAATTTATATATTTTTTAGTAAAAAATAATATAACAAACATTTTCATATAACGATTATCGTTCAAAAAGTTTGGTTCATTATTAGAGAGCTCGTTATTCATCCCTATAATAGAATAAATGAAGTTCTAAAACTAAACCCTAAAGAATAAGAAGAAAAATAAGGAAAAATAAATAATGATCTTTAAGGTAAATGATGATTTACCAGTGTTGTAAGGTATTCTATATAGTAATTTATTTGGTAAATATATGGAAAATATATTAGAATCAATATATAGCTCTTGAGAGTGTTAGGAGAATACGACTATAAAAAATTTAGTACCTCCAAATGGATGTAAATAATCTCCTGAATAAATTTCCCATTTTATGTATCACATTTTTGTTTATCATGGGACTAAATAATGAAAAAACATAACTAAAATCAGTGGTCGGTGAGTTAGAGAATGCATTTTCTAAAATGATTCCTATGTGAAACAATCTCGCTAAACTTGTTATGTCTGATTAAGAATTTTTATTACATCAAAATGGACATTATTCACTAGTTTAATAAGTATTTAAAAGAAGTTTCAGTGAGAAAATATTGATTAATATATCTATTTAGGGGAAGGTTCCTGCTTTATATAAATTCAAAAAATCAATTATTGATGTTAAGGATTCCCAATTAAAGGAAAAATCAAATGTAACGCCCCGACCCTAGTTACCCAGAGTCGGTGCATTAATACATAACATTGGCATGATCACAAGAATGATCAAATCTCAAAAGACCGATTGGTTTAGTAGCCTTGGAAACACTAGATATATTCATAAGTTTTACATTACATCATAAATTTAAAAACTAATACAAAAACATAATGTCTCCACAGTCCACACTATTATCCCCTCATAATATCCCTGTAGGTCATTCATAACTTACTTCTTCACATCCTGGGAAAAATAAAACATAGAAAAGGGGTGATCTCAAATGCCCAGTAAGGATAACAATATACCAGAAGCTTTCATAAATAAGAATAAACATTTAAGGCTATGTATAACTAAAACAAAAGCCTTTTAAACATGAACTTCAACATAGTATGGCAAAAGTAAAATGAAATAATGCCATTTACTTGTTCACATGGATATTCTACTAATCGAATAATCATATACAATATCAATAAACACTTTCATAATGTTGGAATGCATAATGCCAGACTATCATAACCACATAGCCAAGGCCTCGTGCCAAGAATACAAATAAGATTTTTCCAAGGCCTTATTCCAAGACACTAGTTTGTCTCATGAGACCTACCGATGCATCGAGGAGCTATAGCGGGCTCCACCCGTCACATATTAAGTCCAATGCATTCCCATATGAAAAGGTTTAAACATAACATAAACATTCGTATTAAAACTAGCATATGAAATGTCAATAATTTCACCATAAACCATGAATGGTATAAAAATAGCACATCCACAGTCAAACATATCACAAAACCTTCAATACAATATATAAGTTTTGTATCATAATAAATCAACTTCAAATAAGCGTAAAATCCATCAAAGGATGTTGACATAGATGAAATCAAAACACTTTTTCGAGAAATATCTCTTTCTATTTTTGAAAGCATTTAAGAGAAATATAAAATAAAACATTTTCTTGAAAATATTCTTATAAGCTTGTAAGGAAAGCTTTGAAGATTTTATAACGGCAGAAAATAACCGCACTCGCCGTATAAGTTAAAAAAACATTCTTACCTTAATTCTGTCGAAAAGGTTAAAAAGGAAATTGTTTTGAAAACGAAGGAAAGATTCCTCTTATAAAAAGTCAATCAATGGTATAAATGACTTTAACCCATATTCTTGTAAATAATAAAAATGTTTTGAAATACATTTTGAAGAAACATGGATGTGGATGATAAAGAGATCTCAATAGATTATTACGTATAAACAACCTCAGATAATGAAGAGATTGTGAAATAACCCTTACCAATTTGGTAACTTATGAAACATACAACCCATGAAAGAGGTATCATACAATGAATATGTAAATACACATAAATTTGATTGTATTACACAAATAATATAATTATGGGCAGTACATACACCACACAAAAGGTGATGGTGGCAATATGGCAAGAATCTCACGGAAATAAGGAGTGAGATGAAAACCCCTTACCTTGTACTTTTCCTTGGTTGGGTAGGTTAACCTTCTGTATAATGGTGAAATAAATGTTATTAAATTATACAAGAATCATATACATTAATATGATATCATATATGATCTTTTAATATTGATTTGATAATAATATCTTAGTATTATCGTTGTTTCGGGTGTTAACTTACTTGTTTTATTTTATATGTTTTGTTACGTAAGACATGTTTGTAAAGGATAGGTTGTATATTATTCATATACAGAATGATATAAAGTCCTTAAACATCATTTTTTAAATCATCAAATGATAATTATACTTGAATGGATACGATGGAGAATGAATCTCATCACGTTCGTGGAGACGGTAGTCCCTACGTACGCACGAGCGACAATATCATTCTTTTGATATTAAAATAATATATAAATGGATGGTATATCATATATACAGAATCCTTAACATGTTATATTTATTATTTACATGAGTTACACATCATTATTATACCCATCCAAATAATATTATATTGAATAACAATTACACCACGACGTGGAGACGGTAAGCCGTACGTACGCACGTATGGTGACATGTTATTCAAAGGGTGGATAGAATACTGAATATGGTTGTACCATATTTATAATAACATCAAATTATATATATGATACTGGATTTATTATTTTAGAATGGTAATAACAAAGGAAGAAGAAGTGGAAGAAGAAATGAACTTAGAAAAGGGTGGTGAAATCATTACCTCTTCTTCGGGTTCTTCCTTTTGATTTGATCAAAAGGGCTCCTTAGGTTGGATTTCTGATCAAAATAAGGCCCCTAGGTTGTAGTGAGGGAAGTTGGGAGAGTATTTGGGCAGAGTTTGGCCGAACCAAAAGGCTTTGAAGGTGTGATGAAATGAGAAGGAGGAGTGCCCTTTTATAAGAGGGGTGAGGGGAACCTTTGGAAAAGCAAGAGATGTTAGTTTATAATAAATTCATATTCGGTTTAAAATGGCTCCAAAGTTGACTATTCATAGTTTAAGGTGGGGATGGGTCGAAGACAACTCAACCAATAGAATTTAGACATGTTTGGGTACTTATATTAACCTTATCTTTAAGTATTAACTCTAAATTAATTAGTTTCACTTTTACAATGTCTCTTTGTATTTTTATATAATATGGTTAATAAACGTACTATATACATCCAAGAGACCCCCAAGTGGTCCATTAATGATGAACCTATGATGATATAAGTCTCTTGGCCGAACAATAGATTTTTATGAATTTAATATCAATTAATAATATAATATTTGTTTTAAGAACTCTTTTATGTCAATTTTGACACTATTCAATAGTTGATTTTTTTGAAACTTATAACAGATTTATTACTTAGAAAAAGGTACATTAAATCAATCCTAATATATCATATTATCCTATAAAATTAGTTTAATTCATTAAAAGTTTCATATTATATTTATTTGGGTATTTATAATATCAATTAATTTAATTTTTCACTATTATAGTAATTACTGCATCATCATTGTGTCATAAATAAAATAAATTATTTAATGTCTAAAAATTATAAATAAAATATAATTATGTATGAAATCGATTTATCTTTCTAATTAATATTTATAATCTAAAATCCAACATATATTACCCTATGTAACAATTGTTTTCCTAAAAGATATATGCTTGTGACATTTTTGTATTCATTTTAACTTAATTAAAATAAAGTGTCATTATCACTTACAAGTGGATCCATGGGGTCCCAAAATCGACCCAAAGATGTCCATGGCCGACCATGTATCAACCAATAGGGTTAAGACACGTTTTAGGGTAATTTAGGATTATTATAATATTATTTTTAACCCTTATTTACCGGATTTACCCTTAACCATGGTAAATAAAATATTTACCGTAGTAATTATTCAAAATGTCTAAAAATAAAAGTTACCTATTTACACAATTTTAACATCCTGATTCCAAATATGGAATCCATTTTCCTAAATTCAAAACAAAGAAGTGGCAGAAATTAATTTAAAATTAATTCCTGCTGTCAAAACAAAAAGCGTGTTTTTAAGAGATAATAACTATCAAAAGATTGACACTTGTTTATGTTCGGTTTAATTGTAAAATTATGTCCAATGACCAACATTATATTAAATGGTAAAAATATATTCTAAATATACTTTAAAACTACTAAAATTCATAATTTATCACTATTAATTATTTTGATTAAAAAAGTTGTTTTTAATTAAAATTTAGTAATTTTCACTATTCATCAAAATATGAAAGTTATCCGAAAAGTACCAAAATTTCACCTTAGGCTAAATTCGATATTCCGAATCCAGAAATGATGTACATTTTAAAATATAAAATATATATAATTTCGAAAAGTAGGTATTACTATTCATAACGGCTAGTTTGATTGGTTGTGGTGTGTGTTAAAACTCAAGGTTGCGTACAACACATGCTACTGTATTATTCAAAAAAGCGTACCGTGGAAGGTTGGGATGTTTCATTTTAAATTTTTGATGTCCCCAATTAGTCAAAAAGTTTAAAATATTGTATTTAAAAAGTGTTCACTATTAAAATTTGATAAAAGTGCAATACTGAAGATGAATTTGTTCTTGCATTATATCTAAGAAACTCATAATATGGATTCTAAAATTATAAGGATTATATAAAGTTTAAAATTTAGATAATACTATTCATAACCTCTTTTGAATGGCTTTTTTTTGGTAATTCATGGTGTGATTGAACTCGGTGTTGCGTGTAGTGCAAGTTATTGAATTATTTTGAAGAAATAACACACTATGAAATCATGGGGTGTTACATTCTCCCCTCCTTCAATAAATTGCGTCCTCGCAATTTGAAATTGTTTTTCGAAAATAAAAGGTTGAAAATAGAAAATATATTTGTGGTAAAACCCACATCGGAAATTGGGTTACTAAAATTTAGTCTTAATATGAGGAAAAGAGAAATGAAAGGGTCACCACCAAATTATGATCTCGATTAGGAGAACATTGGTGGCAATTAGAGACATATAATTGGAGGAAAAATGTAAATATTTATAGGTAGTGATTGAGGTCATCAATCACAAACAAGTATAAAATTGAGGTCCTTAAATTCATCAATCTATGATGATTTGAAATACCATCGGTTCAACAAAACATAGGGTATTATGATAACACATTTTTGACGTTTCAAAATATTTTAGTTGAAATCCCACATCGAAAAATGAATTAATGAGGCCTCTATTTAAAATAAAGAGTCGAAAGTATGAAGATTACCGAAAATAACACATACTAGGGTTTCATGTAGGAAAATATGGATATGGAAGAAAAATCTAACCATCAATTATCTGATGGAGAGTGTTAGAGAACATGGATATGAAAAGGCCAACAATCCCAAAGCCATAAATTAGTGATGATTTAAGGTACCATCTAGGAAAACATTTTTGTTCTAAGTTGCTTTTCTTAATATTGAGGAATTTATTTATGAGATTGGCTAAGATCATAAGGAGATATATTTACTTTATAATTAGAGTTTTATCCATTAATAAATTTCTACCACAAACTCATCTTTCACTCTAAAAGATAATAGAATGTAAAAAAATTCTATTTACACTATTCGTATAGGGTTCCAAAATAAACGAATTTATAATTCATCTACAAGATCCTTTAATAAAAACTACATTATTTAATCTAGGACATCTCGTGGGCCAGTGGTAGGTGATACACCCTTGTCGCCCTTCGGTTGCGAGTTCAAGTCCCGCAGCCTTGCCGGACGCGACGGGTTGCCGCCCGACCTCCGGGTTGTCCTTTTATGGCAATCCAAAATAATCCAAACTAGAACTATCCAAAATACTTCTGTCCAAACTCACAGTCCAACATTTTTAAGGAATTTAAACATAATATAGATCCTTTTTACCCCGTAATAGCATATGAATACCTTCATCATGTATTACCATATTCATTATTGATTACATTCATGCTCCCTTATTCCATATAGAATGCTGGATATACTTCATTAATCCAAAAATGTTTTAAACTCCAATAATGATGGAATATACAAATTGTTAATCAGTTCCAAGGTAGCCACGAATATCCAATATAATTTATCCAAAAAAATCACATATTATTCCAAAATCACTACCTCAGTATCAGAACTATATTATGATTTATCATTCTCTCAACCATATATTTTCCAAAAATTTATCCTGCTATTGAGTCACTTTTCTTTGTTCCACACAATCTCAAGTCCTTAATGAAATAGTACTGCATTACAATCCTTATATACACCATAATTATTATAACAAGTACATTGTTGATACAACACTCAATTGACATAATCAACATAAGAACTCTAATAATTCCTCTTCATCTGTGGTAGTATCATAACTTGATTATTATCCAATAACATCATTTGCGGCATAGTCTGATGACTGGGACATAGGTTCGCGTAGTGTCCAAACTCCTTGAAAATGAAGCATTGTACATTTAAAACCATTTTCTTACCCTTGCAGTCACGTACATTGTGCCCTTTTCCTCCACACGTATAACAAACTCCCATTCCTTTCAGGCAAGTTCTAGGGTGTTTCTTTCCACAATTACCACATATGGGAAAATTCTTCTTTTCCCTCTTCCCTTTATCCATCTTTCTCTCTTCCATCCTTTTCTTCTCTTGCTTCCCTTCAAAGCCATAGGACTCAGTAAACTCTTTACTTATCTTATCAACACATGATATTATTTCTTCATATAATGATAATACATGTGAGACTATTTCTCTTATAAATTCTATCTTAAGACTATGAAAGATATGATCCTTCCTTCTCTTTGGATCATGTGCATTTCTTTAGTTCTCATTCCTTCTACTGGACGCCATTTCTAAACAATGGCATACACTAGATCAGTTTATGAATCAAAATACATAATCCCATACTTACAAAAAACTTAACATAAATTGAACTATTTATGGATATAATCCATAATCATAACAATGTATCCTTTGAGGATGTATATACTCATAAACCCTTCATAATGGTTTGTAAAGAAAATGAGAATTATCCTAAGAATATCCCCCGGGAGTGTCGTAACCAAGAGTGCAGCAAGTCCCGTTGTCGTGCACCAGTTCCCGTTCGAGTCTAGCTCAAAGCGGTGTTTTCGGGTTTTATCCCTCGGTACATCTGTTCCCGAGCCGCCTCTACCTGCTCGTATCCAGACAGGGATGTATTGCTAGGAAAACTCACAAAATCTCTACAATACCAAAATTCTTGGAAGTTCTTCTACACAAATCCTCAAAGTTCATCTTAGGTCTGCGTGCTCTAATCAGAGTTTATCTAAATATAGCTTCCAAGGTTTGTACTAAACATCCTATGATACCAACTGTAACGCCCTGACCCTAGTTACCCAGAGTCGGTGCATTATTACATTACATTGGCATGATCACAAGAAAGATCAAATCTCGAAAGACCGATTGGTTTAGTAGCCTTGGAAACACTAGATATATTCATAAGTTTTACATTACATCATAATTTGAAAAACTACTACAACAACATAATGTCTCCACAGTCCACACTATTATCCCCTCATAATATCCCTGCAGGTCATTCATAACTTATTTCTTCACATCCTGGGAAAAATAAAACATAGAAAAGGGGTGAGCTCAAAGGCCCAGTAAGGATAACAATATACCGGAAACTTTCATAAATAAGAATTAACATTTAAGGCTATGTATAACTAAAACAAAAGCCTTTTAAACTAGAAATTCAACATAGTATGGAAAAAGTAAAATGAAATAATGCCATTTACTTGTTCACATGGATATTCTATTAATCGAATAATCATATACAATATCAATAACCACTTTCATAATGTTGGAATTCATAATGCCAGACTATCATAACCACATAGCCAAGGCCTCGTGCCAAGACTACAAATAAGATTTTGCCAAGGCCTTGTGCCAAAACACTAGTTTGTCTCATGAGACCTACCGATGCATCGAGGAGCTATAGTGGGCTCCACCCGTCAAATATTATGTCCAATGCATTTCCATATGAAAAGGTTTAAACATAACATAAACAATCGTATTAAAACTAGCATACGAAACGTCAATAATTTCACCATAAACCATGAATGGTAAAAAAAATAGCACATCCACAGTCAAACATATCACAAAACCTTCAATACAATATAGAAGTTTTGTATCATAATAAATCAACTTCAAATAAGCGTAAAATCCATCAAAGGATGTTGACATAGATGATATCAAAACACACTTTGGAAAAATATCTCTTTATATTTTTGAAAGCATTTAAGAGAAATATAATATAAAACATTTTCTTGAAAATATTCTTATAATCTTTTAAGGAAAGCTTTTATGATTTTATAATGGCAGAAAATAACCGCACTCGCCGTATAAGTTAAAAAACATTCTTACCTTAATTCTGTCGAAAAGGTTAAAAAGGACCTTGTTTTGAAAACGACGGAAAGATTCCTATTATAAAAAGTCAAACAAGGGTATAAATGAATTTAACCCATATTATTGTAAATAATAAAAATGTTTTGAAATACATTTTGAAGAAACATGGATGTGGATGATAAAGAGATCCCAGTAGATTATTACGTATAAACAACCTCGGATAATGAAGAGATTGTGAAATAACCCTTACCAATTTGGTAACTTATGAAACATACAACCCATGAAAGAGGTATCATACAATGAATATGTAAATACACATAAATTAGAGTGTATTGCACAAAGAATATAATTATGGGCAGTACATACACCACACAAAAGGTGATGGTGGCAATATGGCATGAATCTCACGGAAATAAGGAGTGAGATGAAAACCCCTTACCGTGTACTTTTCCTTGGTTGGGGTAGGTTAACCTCCTATATAATGGTTAAATAATTGTTATTAAATTATACAAGAATCATATACATTAATATGATATCATATATGATCTTTTAATATTGATTTGATAATAATATCTTAGTATTATCGTTGTTTCGGGTGTTAACTTACTTGTTTTATTTTATTTGTTTTGTTACGTAAGACATGTTTGTAAAGGATAGGTTGTCTATTATTAATATCCAGAATGATATCAAGTCCTTAAACATCATTTTTTAAATCATCAAATGATAATTATACTTGAATGGATACGATGGAGAATGAATCTCATTGCGTTCGTGGAGACGGTAGTCCGTCCGTACACACGAGCGAAAATATCATTCTTTTGATATTAAAATAATATATAAATGGATGGTATATCATATATACAAAATCCTTAACATGTTATATTTATTATTTACATGAGTTACACATCATTATTATACCCATCCAAATAATATTATATTGAATAACAATTACACCACGACGTGGAGACGGTAAGCCGTACGTACGCACGTATAGTGACATGTTATTCAAAGGGTGGATAGAATACTGAATATGGTTGTACCATATTTATAATAACATCACAGTATATATATGATACTGGATTTATTATTTTAGAATGGTAACAACAAAGGAAGAAGAAGTGGAAGAAGAAATGAACTTAGAAAAGGGTGGTGAAATCATTACCTCTTCTTCGGGTTATTCCTTTTGATTTGATCAAAAGGGATCTTTAGGTTGGATTTATGATCAAACTAAGGCCCTTATGTTGTAGTGAGGGAAGTTGGGAGAGTATCTGGACAGATTTTTGCCGAACCAAAAGGCTTTGAATGTGTGATGAAATGAGAAGGAGGAGTGCCCTTTTATAAGAGGGGTGAGGGGCACCTTTGGAAAAGCTAGAGATATTAGTTTATAAAAAATTCATATTCGGTTTTCAATGGCTCCAAAGTTGACTATTCAAAGGTTAAGGTTGGGATGGGTCGAAAACCACTCAACCAATAGAATTTATACAGGTTTGGGTACTTATATTAACCTTATCTTTAAGTATTAACTCTAAGTTAATTAGTTTCACTTTTACAATGTCTCTTTGTATTTTTATATAATATGGTTAATAAACTTACTATATACATCCAAGAGACCCCCAAGTGGTCCCTTAATGATGAACCTATCATGATATAAGTCTCTTGGCCGAACCATAGATTTTTAGGAATTTAATATCAATTAATAATATAATATTTGTTTTAAGAACTCTTTTATGTCAATTTTGACACTATTCAGTAGTTGATTTTTTTGAAACTCATAACTGATTGATTACTTAGAAAAACGTAAATTATATCAATCTTAATATATCTTATTATCCTATAAAATTAGTTTAATTCATTAAAATTTTCATATTATATTTATTTGGGTATTTATAATATCAATTAATTTAATTTTTCACTATTATAGTAATTACTGCATCATCATTGTGTCATAAATAAAATAAATTATTTAATGTCTAACAATTATAAATAAAATATCATTATGTAGGAAATCTTTTTATCTTTATAATGAATTTTTATAATCTAAAATCCAACATATATAACCCTATGTAACAATTGTTGTTCTAAAAGATATATGCTTGTGTCATTTTTGTATTCATTTTAACTTAATTATAATAAAGTGTCATTATCACTTACAAGTGGATCCATGGGGTCCCAAAATCTACCCAAAGATGTCCATGGTCGACCATGTATCAACCAATAGGGTTAAGACACGTTTTAGGGTAATTTAGTATTATTATAATATTATTGTTTAACCCTTATTTACCGGATTTACCCTTAACCATGGTAAATAAAATATTTACCGCAGTAATTATTCAAAATGTCTAAAAATAAAAGTTACCTATTTAAACAATTTTAACATCCTGATTCCAAATATGGAATCCATTTTCCTAAATTCAAAACAGAGAAGTGGTAGAAATTAATTTAAAATTAATTCCCGCTGTCAAAACAAAAAGCGTTTTTTAAGAGATAATAACTATCAAAAGATTGACACTTGTTTATGTTCGGTTTAATTGTAAAATTATGTACAATGACCAACATTATATTAAATGGTAAAAATATATTCTAAATATACTTTAAAACTACTAAAATTCATAATTTATCACTATTAATTATTTTGATTAAAAAAGATGTTTTTAATTAAAATTTAGTAATTTTCACTATTCATCAAAATATAAAAGTTATCCGAAAAGTACCAAAATTTCACCTTAGGCTAAATTCGATATTCCGAATCCAGAAATGAAGTCCATTTTAAAATATAAAATATATATAATTTCTAAAAGTAGGTATTACTATTCATAACGGCTAGTTTGATTGGTTGTGGTGTGTGTTAAAACTCAAGGTTGCGTACAACACACGCTACTGTATTATTCAAAGAAAGTGTATCGTGGAAGCTTGGGATGTTTCATTTTAAATTTTTGATGTCCCCAATTAGTCAAAAAGTTTAAAATATTGTATTTAAAAAGGTTTTACTATTAAAAGTTGATAAAAGTGCAATACTGAAAATGAATTTGTTCTTGCATTATATCTAAGAAACTCATAATATGGATTCTAAAATTATAAGGATTATATAAAGTTTAAAATTTAGATAATACTATTCATAACCTCTTTTGAATGGCTTTTTTTTGTAATTCATGGTGTGATTGAACTCGGTGTTGTGTGTAGTGCAAGTTATTGAATTATTTTGAAGAAATAACACACTATGAAATCTTGGGGTGTTACATCAAAAAAATTAAAGAACTTCATAATTTTTTAAAATATAGTGTAAAAATTTATAGAGATCAGATTGATATGATAATGTGATAATGGGAATAAATTTTGAGACTATTTTAGGATTAAAATAATTACATCAATATGAAGTGTCTTGAACATGAGGTAAATTTGAGATATCTGGAATAAATGCATGCTGAAACGTTCCAATCTACTAATAAAAGAAGTGCTACCATAAATGATTTTCAATGGATGATTGATTCTCTAAATTATCTTATTGGTGGAAAAAATCATGAGATCATCTAAAAATTAATCTAATTTATTATCATTGAAAAATGTAACCCATACTTGAGATTCCCCATACTAGTACTCCAAGGCCTTATGCTAAAAATATATTGTTAAAAATTTAATTTGATGAAAAATTAATTTAATCAAACATAATCAACCATATTTATAATATAAATAATAAATATTTAGTCACATACATACCCAATACCTTTTATTTTTAGATTTTTATAGAATTAGAAATAACCATTAACTTACAAACCCCATATTTTTCTTATAAAATGAAAAAAATTTCATCAAAAAACTAAGATTCATTATTTCATAATATTTCATAAAAATTCTTATAAACATAACAAATATTTGTGCCCTACTATAAATATTATACATAATACTCTTCATATCCATGAGAAATTAAAACACAATAGATGGGATCTCAAATTCATAGAACGAGAATAATTGATAATCAAGTATCAAAAGTGAGTATAAGAAAAGAATATAGGAATGATATCATACTACATTTATATAAACCCTTCATAAAGAAATAAAACCGAATAAAATAAGGATAATAATTAATGAATCATAAAAAATTTGAAATAAATAAGTATATATCATATGATCAATGAATCATAAGAATATATAAATAACATAAAACATGTCATCAAAAGAATAAGTTAAGGGTTACTACCAATATAATATAACATAGTGCTCTATTCATATTTTTTTGGTCTATAAATGTTATTTCATGAGACAAAAGAAAAACATTACCAAATTCCTTTGATGTATAATTAATTTTAGGTCCACTCATTTTATCATGGTATGTACATGCATATGTGTACTGCATAAGAAATCGTTCATAACGTATTGATTGTATATTTATCCAATTAGAATGAAGTAGGTTTTAATTTTTATTTTCAAAAAACAATTATCATTATCTCTCCGAATAAATAATATTGATTGTATTATTTGAGATTATCCCAAGTGGATCATAATGAACATCAAAGGATAATGACATAAATTAAAAACAAATTATAAGAATATGAGTTGATGAACACTTTTCAATGGTATTATATAAGAAAATGTCAATAATTGGATTGTTTGATACCATATGTTAATCTCAAAGGTAAAAATAATAGGATCATTTAGAGGGTAATACATAAAACATAACTCTAAAGAACATAGTTCTTATATATTTTTATAGGAAAATATAATCAAAATTATAAAAAATCAAAACTATTTTGTAACATGGTTGTAAAAAACATCCAAACCACTTAAAACCCATTTAAAGGGATGAAAAGAGGACAATTAAAATCTCAATTTCAAAATAATTAAAAATATCAAAACATTGAAAAGAAATGAATTTAATGATAATAAATTTTAATTGAATGAAAAAATATAAACTAGTGGAATTAAATTCATTTATTTATTACTTTAAACATTTAATATTTTTAAAATTGAAAATTTTCCAAAAAAATGGTAATTTAAATTACATTTGAATACTATGAAATTGTAAATAATTAGCATATTTATGAAATATGTTTATAAAATCCGGAATAGGTATTTATAAATAAAATGATAAATATATTATTATTTTCATACTTTTTCAATGAAAGTAAAAAATGACACATGTGGAAAAATTAATAATACTCTATTTTGATTTTTTTAACCAAATTAAAATTAAATATAAATAAAAACTAAGATATAATTTAAAAAAATAAGAAAATACATATCAATTATATAAAAAATTTAATATAGAAGAGAAATATTATTGGCTACGAAGATGGGTAAAAGTATGTTCCACTTAAATGAATAATTTAGGTTGAATTTTGAACCAAATAGAGGTGAAATGTTAAAATGTTATATAAAACATAGAAATAACCAGAGGTGGAAAAAAATATTTGGTTTTTTATAGATAAATCTTTTAAAATTATCTAATGTTTTTTTCCCTCGGATTTCGGGGATGACCACCTTTGATGGGAGGTTCAAACGTTCCGCTCGGTTTCTAACAGGTTTGTTCGTAGAACCGAAAACATCCAATGATTCCACACCCATTTGGACATACATTCCAAAGGTAGGTGCTCATTAGTTGTGGACTGACGAGGCTTAGGAATTTTCATTGGTCAAGAGGATGGGATGTCGGACTCATCACACCTTTTTTAGGGGAATTATTGTCTACTTCGGGACTCTCTTTATAGATTTAAGTTATGTTCGTGAATACTTATTACATTACCAAGTATAAAATAAGTTTTCCTTTAGATATGACAATCAATGATCGATATGTAGAAAATTTAGAGAATCTTTTATATGTATTCGAGGTTCTTTATTGATAGAGAATCATCTGTATTTAGTAGAGATTCTTGGTCAATGGTACCCTTCGTCATATTTATATAGAAGTCACTTGGTCATTATGATGACCATGCTGGTTTTAAAGCCACTCAGTGGGGGCACTTGAAGTTTTTTGTCATTCATAAGGACATGGATTATTTCAAAGTTTGGATTGAACCAGCATATGGGCTACCTACATATCCTTTGTTTATAAAAGGAATCAGAACACACGTAGTTCGAGTAAGGGAGTATGATGTTTATGATTGATGTCTCAAAGAAGGATGTCATAATTACTTTTACAATATAAGTTCACGTGAGTCATGCTCGTTGTGAGAAACAAGAGATATTGGTAAAAAAAATTAGACAATTGTTCTATGAAATATGCAATCATAAAAATAATTTGGGGCTTATGTATGTATGACTGCCTAGATAAATGAAAGGTTAGGATTTACTTTTGGAAAGAAATCCAGGAGCAGGGTCCATAAAGGTATAAGTGCTTTATATAGATTTTTAATACTCTTACTTGGGGCTTACTCCTGAAAAGGAGGCCCAAATTAAGAGAGGACTTAGGATTTGGGTTTTACTCCTAAAAAGGAATTCCAGATCAAAGGTAAATTAGGGCTGGTTAAGAGAAAATAAGACTGGGATTACTCTTGAAAAGGAGGCCCAGGTTAAGAGAATTTGAAAAAATAAGGGACATGGGGCTTAGTCCTATAGAGGATGCCTGTGTTTGAGACTGTGGCTTACTCATGAAAAGGAAGCCCAGGTTAGGAGAATTATGGTTGGGGCTTACTCCTAAAGAGGATGCCCAGATTTGAGAATTATGAAAGGGGCATATTCCTGAAAAGGAGGCCCAGTTTAGGGTATCTAGGGCTTACTCCTAAATAGGATGCCCAGATTAAGGATTCTCTAATCTTATAGGATGAGGTTGAATGAATGAAATATCAATCTTTAGTGACATAAAGATGTGTAAATAACTATGTTTTCAGATATTTTCCACAGAATTCCTTTTAGATAAGGAAGTCAAATCAAGAAATCATGCCATAAATGGATTTGAAGAGTGTCTTTAAGACTGAATCTTGAATAGGAAAGGTGGAATGGCTTAAGAGGGGTGAAATAGGAAAGAAGGGCACCCAAAAAAAGGCAGGGGCGAGAAAGTCCTGGCAGGCGCGCAGGTAATGCGTGGGTGCGCAAGTCCTAGTCGTGCAGGTATGCATGCATGACATATGGGGTACTTGCGCGACGTTTAACCAGCATGGTAATACTTGAGCTACTCTTGATTAAAGCCTTTAGAATCCTCTTGAGGTTCTTCGAGAAGAGGGGCGCGCAAGTCCTATTGAAGGAGTAAGGTGGCACGCAAGTGTGGCCTTTTCCCTTAAGGGTTGGCCATTCAGGCACGCAAGTGTTGATGATTTTCAACACTTAGGCCTTCCTCCCCCTCTTTAGATCTTCCGTTCTAGGTAAGAAATTAACATAGAAGTTCTTCGGAAGGTTTGATAAGAGACTAGGGCACCAGGAGCTCAAATATGAGTTTCTGGAAAAAATCATCCCCGAATGGGGGGCCCACAGGGTTTATTTATAGGTAGGAGAAGACCCCGAGCGGTTATCACTTAGGTCGCGCAAGTCACTTATGCGACCATCATGCATCGCGCAAGTGGACTTGCGCGACTATGAGGGAACTTGCGCGACTTATGGGCAATCTTCTCCTTGTTCATTCCTTTGTCTATTTTTGATATTTTCTTCAAAGGATGAATTAATTTGTGCTAAGACATTACCCTTTCCATTCTTTTAGACAATTTGAAGAAAAGGAGCATCCACAAAAGCCCCCCCTTAGAGTTGGATCCGGAGATAATAGAGGATTTGACTCTGAGGAAAAGAAGAAAACCAAAGGAACGGCGGCGCGCAAGTTTGGGAGCGCAAAATAAGATTCGGGCACGCAGATTCCGGCACGCAGGGGTACGGCCTTTAGTCGCCAAGGGTACGGTGCGCAGGGTTTTGGCCACGTCTAAAAATAGAGGGCCTCTCTTTCGTACAAATCATATGGATTTCCGGAATTCAAAACATTCGAGCTCTCGCCGCGTAGGTCACCTTAACTGCGTAGGTTGCTCTGTTTTCCGGTGTTTCCTTGATGGCGCGCTGCTGCCAAGGTATCTTGACTTGCGCAGTGATATCTGCACGCCAAATACTTGTGCGGCATATCCATACATTCGCACCAAGTTTTAGACTTGTGCGTCTTAATTCCTTTTCCATTTTTCTGAATTCTTTCACAAATTTTATGAAAAAAACCCATTTAAGAGTTGGTTTATTCAACTTTTGTGCAGATTCTATGGATCTTAAGGGAATTAAAACAGCTGATGAACTGGATAGAAAGCGGATTGATGACATGATGAACATCATTGGCCATTATTATTATGATATCTGTGACAACACTCTCCCAAATTTGGTTATGTACTTGAAGAAATATCATCTTAATTTCCCACAGAGCATCTACCTGCCTCTATATGGTCATGGTCATCTGCAAGGAGTCAATGTTCCAGATGCAAAGAACTATACACCTGAAATGCAGCTACACTACTACTCCTCTATTTCGGTTATGTTGTTCATTAAGAGCCACAAAAATGGTGTGAACTTTCAAATTCTTCCTCCATGTCATTTTCTTGCAGATATGAAAATGGAAAACCCATGGGCTGAAATGTTTTCTGCTGTTTGTTCGTGGAGAGATGACAAACATGGCATTATAGCAATATCTGAAAAGAGTACTCTCTCCAAAAGGCTCTTTACTTCCAATTCTCCATTCTAAAATCCATGTATCTATATTCCAAGACTCTTGGACAGAAACGGAGTCACTGTTTGATCAAAAAAAATTTTTCTCAAACCACACTCAAGAACATCCTTTTACAATTGTTCCAAGAAGAGATAGTATCACTACATCTCTTATTGTATCCAGTTGAATGAATGAATTCCAAGTGGTTTCTGATGAAGCTCGGGGTGCCGTAAATCAAATGAAGAGATATGTTGAAAGCCTCTTGTAATTCTTGAAAGGGAGAAGAGGCTCCATTATGTGGATGTCCTTATAACTCTTGTGCATTAATGAAAAACACTTTCGCCTTCACTCATTTGTACCTATATTCTCTTTTTCAACATTCTTTAGATTTTACCTAAGACAATGGTCCTAGTAAGCATAGTTTATGTTTTACTAGGATTAATGTAAATATACCTAAAAACATCGAACCTTTTAATTGCTCAATGTTACCTAAATCATAAAAAATGTATGTTTAGTGAGATGGGAACTTGACTTTTATTCAGAGTTCCCTTGTCTTTTGTGGGCAGTTTAAAGTCATGCACGTCGGACATAAAAAGGATAATTTTTAAGGTTGAAATAGTTTTGACCAAAATGGATTAGAATTTACTCAATTCCTTGAAAATTCATCTGAAAAACATATTACCATACTCATGTATGAGGGAAAATATGTAATCTATGACTTAAGTATATTTGATTCCGAGAAATTATATGAAAAAGAGCTAAAAGGCATTAGAAGAAGTAGTTTCCAAGAATGAAGTTACCATTATTTAACAAACCCATTAGGGGGTTGAATTATGCAGGGCCACCTAAGGGCATTGGCTGTATTGTTAAATAAAATAGTATCTTTTGGCTAACAAGTCTGTTATGTAGACTGTTTAGGCAAGGCCACCTATGGGCATGTGCTTCATAGTCCGGCAAAAGAACTCTTACAAATTTACTTTCCTGGTGCTAAAAGCCGGTGAAAGATTATAGAGATTCAAATCTTACAAAGTATAGAGTTTTCTCTATGGAAAAAGGTACTTGAATATGGAGAAAATATTTCCAAACAAGATTATCGAAGAACTGGATGAATATCACTCCTACGATGGTCTGACCCAAACGTAGGGAAGGAGAATATAAACCATAGACTTGAATACTTTCATATCATGAAAAATTATATTGGACAAATATATTAAGAATGTCTATTTTTTCGAATACCTACATACTGTCATTTAAGAAAAATAAGGAGAAAGAAGAATTCTTCCCAAGAATGAAGTTACCACTATCCGACAAACCCGTTAGGGGGTTGAATAATGCAGTGCCACCTAAGGGCATTGTCTGAATAGTGAAATAATAGTATCTTTTGGCTAGAAAGTCTGTTATGTAGACTGTTTGTGCAAGGCCGCCTATAGGCACGTGCTTCATAGTCAGGCAAAAGAACTCTCAGATGTTTGACATTTTTGTGACTAGTAGTCATGAAAAGGGTTATGAGGATCTGAAAATATTTAAGGTTAGCATTATGACACATAAATATGGGTATTGTTCAATGTATACAGAGATACACAGATCAATGCTAACCATAATCATGTTGTGGCTGGGTCCTGAATTGAAATATTGGACTTCACTACGTATCCCATAAGGATGATAATCAAGCCATACATAGTTATTAAACTACAATTTAACGTCGTGTGGGAAAAAAGGATCAGAGATCTTAGTTTAGGGTCATAGAGCTTGGACCATTGTAAGAAATACACAGTGTGTGTTTTCATGGGGATATTTCAGCCAAATGACTGGAAGTGGAATTTGGGGTTAGGCCCAAATACTTGGGGCTAGATTCGAGGGACACTTGAACGTTCCTATGTGTCCCATAAGGATGGGAATCAATCCCACGTAGTTATAGAAATACCCTTTGTACAAATTTGGTTCATACATATGAAGGGTGAAAGGGGACTTTAGTATAATGATGGTTTAACCCAAGATAAAAGGATTGGGTGTCTCCATTTACGCACGTAATATATGAAATGAAACATGATTGAAAAATCAATGTAAATAATGGTTCCCTCTCCGGTGAGGGTATCAAAGAATATTTTAGTTTATTTTCATACTGGACAAAAGTGTTGTATAGTTTAACATCGTATAACAAGGACAAAAGTGAACCAATCTATAGATATTGATTCTAGGGGCAGTTTCATGAATCAACATCATATGAGATGGAGGTGAACCGATGTGAAGAGATTGGTTTTGGGCATGAACCTTGGGTGGTTGCCTACATACCCAGGCTATAAGGCAAGGATCAAAGTCCGTGTAGTTCAATTAAAGAATGAATTAATGATCAAGTTGTTCTTGGGGACAACGACCTAAAAAAAAGATGTTGTTGAGACTTACACATGGTTAGCGGCCCAAAGAGAGTGTTATGGTTGAGGTTTTTTCTAATCTCATGTGATTCATACTCGGTGTGAGAAACAAGAGGTAACAACAACCTTTAACGATGCATTGTTTAATGTCATGTAGGACATATAAAGGGACTATGCAGTTTAGAGTCTGGTAGTTACGACTATTGGTGCTGCACAGTTTAGTGTCATGTAGCAGGGACAAAGTGCAGTTTAATGTCATGTAGGACATATCAAGGACATTCTGTACAGTTTAGCATCATGTAGTTAGGGTGATGGGAACAATAGAGTTTAACATCATGTTGGACGAAAGGGGAACTGTGCAGTTTAATGTCATGCAGTGAGGACAAAAGAGTACACCATTTATCATCATGTTAGACGCATTGGAGATTGTTTTCCATAGTTTAGCATCATGTTGGACGAAAGTGCGAATAGTTTAAGGTCATATGCATGGACCATGGATGGTTCAGTTTAATGTCATGCTGGACAAAAGTTTAGTTTAAGGTCACACAGGACCTTTGATGATTATGTAGTTTAACGTCTTTCCGGACATAAGAGACTTTTATATAGTTTAGCGTAATGTAGTTAGGACGTCACAGTTTAACGTCTTACTGGATGTAAGGGACATAAAAATAGTTTAGGGTCATATGCATGGACTGTTGATGATGCAGTTTAAAGTCATACTGGATCATTGATGTAGTTTAAGGTCATACAAGACCTAGTTGCAGTTTAAGATCATACTGGACCATTTAGGGAACTTTTTCACAGTTTAACGTCGTGTGGGACGAAGTTGCAGTTTAAGGTCATACTAGACCATTGCTATATAGATTAACCTCATATAGAAAGGATGAACTGGTGTTGCATAGTTTAGTGTCATGTTGCAGGAACAAAGTACATACTTTATAGTTTATACAAAATATTTCTTCAAAAATATGGCATTGGTTGGAGTAGTGATGAGTTCTCCATCCATCGAGATTAATGAATAAGCTCCGTTGGAGTAGACCCTATGTATTGAATAAGGTCCTTCCCATTTTGGCTCATGTTTGGGAGGTTTCATTCTTGGTATCATTGGAGTTCTGAGAACTAATACCAATTCTTCCTGAGTGAATGAACGAAGACGAACTTTTTTGTTAAAAGCTCGTGGTATTCGATTCTGATAGACTTCCAAGTGGTGCAAAGTTCACAATCATTTCTCATCTAACCGTTCCAATTCATTCAATCGCTTTTGAGGTTGTTCTTCTGTATATGATTGATCACAAATGGCAACTCTGAGTGAGGGTAGTTGAACTTCAATGGGAAAGATGGCTTCCATTCCATATACCAATGAATATGGAGTTGACTGAGTTGCAGTGCGGGTGGTAGTCTGATAAGACCATAAAGCATGAAAGAGTTTATCAGGCCATGACCTCTTATCTTTATCCATCATCTTTTGCAGTATATTTGAAAGTGTCTTGTTAAAGGCTTCTATCTGGCCGTTAGCCGCTGCATGATACCGAGATGAATGGTTGGATTTGATGATGTATTCTTGATACAACTTCTTCACCTCAGATGAACAGAAATTGGTGCCATTGTCCGTCAATATGGTATGAGGGACACCAAATCTAGTAATGATGTTAGACATGATAAAGCTAACAATTCATTTAGAACTGACTTCCTTGAGAGGTATTGCCTCTGCCCATTTGGAAAAGAAGTCAGTAGCAGTAAGAATGTACTTAAACTGCTTGGTCGTAGCCGAAGGGTAAGGTCCCACCACATCTATTCCCCATTTGGAAAATGTCCATGAGTATTTAGATGTATGAAGAAACTCTGGAGGTTGATTAATGATGTTGGCATGTACTTGGAATGAATGACAATTCTTTGTGAAATTGATACAATCTTGTATCATTGAAGGACAAAAGTATCCAAGCCTTCGAATCTGATTAGACAGTCTATGTCCAGACTGCTGGGCACCACAGACTCATGTATGCACTTCGTTTATGATAGTCATTGTCTCTTCACCATCAATGCATCTGAATAGAACTCCATTAAAACCACGTTTATAGAGAATTAGCTCTAGGTGATATGGGCTATCATAAAGAGTAAAATTAACCACACCTCGCCGGATTTGTTCTTTCTCATCTCTATCAGGTGGAAGTATTCCATTTTGAAGGTATTCCTTGATAGGTGAAATCCACCCTGTAGTATGACTATACGGTTCAGGAATGGGACAAATTTCATTAATTTCCTCTGTTCTACTTCAAACATAAGGTGAAATTTCATGACGGTGGGAAATACTGATGGTTGTCTCGTCCCGATTTGGATCTTCCAGAGCAGTGGTTATATTAGCCAATGCATCAGATTGATCATTTTGTGATCTTGGGATATAAGAAAATGTCGGTTCCAAAGGGAATTTCACCATTAACTATCTGACGTAATCATACAAAGGGATTGGTTATTCTTTTCTGATGGCATAATCCCCATTGACTTGTTTGATTACCAGGTCTGAATCAACTTTCACCTTTAAGTGATTCACTTGTGCTTGAAGCGCTAATTCGAAGACTACGATGAGAGCTTGATATTCTACTTCATTATTGGTACCACCTTCCCACAATAAGAAGGAATAAGGTAACACTGCCTTTTTTGGAGAAATGAGCACAATTCCTAAGCCAACATTGTTGAATTTAAGATTTTCCATTTTCCTCCCTGTTAGACTTCTAGAAGAACCATCAAAATAAATTTCCCATGCCTGAGGACTTTCTTATATAGGGAATACTTCCTCATCAGGGAGTTTAATATTTGAAGATGTATCTTCCACTAAAGGGTGTTCAGCCAGGAAATCAGCCAGAGCTTGGCCCTTTATCGCCTTTTGAGACACATACTGAATGTCGAATTGCTGCAAAATAATTGTCCACCTTGCCAGATGTCCTGTAAGCATTGGACGACTAAGGATAAATTTGAGCAGGTTTTTGCGAGATACCAATTGGACCTGATGATGTTGTAGGTAGTGTCTCAACATTTGAACTGCAAAGATTAATTCCAGGAAGCACTTCTCAATACTTGAATACCGGGTTTCTTCTTCAAGCATGGTTCGACTGAGATAGTAGAGACTGTTTTCATTCCCAACATCATTCTTTTGAGTAAGAAAGGAACCCAATGATCGCTCCAGAGCTGTCACGTAAGGGATAAGTGGACTTCCATCAATAGGTGGCATGAGTACCGGTGGAATCAAGAAGTATTTCTTGAGAATATCTAATTTTTCTTGACATTCTTTAGTCCACTGGTAAGTGACTCCCTTCTTCATCAATTTGGTGAAGGGTAAACTTTTGCCTGCCAAATTGGCGATGAAACACCGAATATAGGGTAAGTGTCCCTGAAGTCCTCTTAATTCTTTCAAATTTTGAGGAGGTGACATACCAAGTATTGACCTAGTCTTCTCAAGATCGACTTCAATACCACGATGGCGTACGAAAAAGCCGAGAAATTTTCCGGATGTTACCCCAAAAGAACATTTTAAGGGGTTCATCTTCAAATTATGTTATCGAAGCTTGCAGAATATGACTTCCAAATCAGCCATGTGATTTGAACGTTGTTTGGATTTAACTACCAAATCATCTACATAGCATTCAACAAACTTCCTTAAGAAGGGGTTGAAGATATGATGCATGGCACGCTGATAAGTTGCACCTGCATTCTTTAAGCCAAAGGGCATTACCCGGTAGCAAAACACACTCTGAGGGGCTCTGAAGGCTGTAGATTCCTCTTCCTCTAGGGCCATTCAGATCTTATTATATCCGGAATATACATCCATGAAAGAAAGTTCTTCATAGCCAGCTGTTGCATCAATTAGAAGTACTATAATCGGAACTGGGAAATCATCCTTATGACAATGCCGATTAAGATCTCTGAAATCGATGCAAACTCTAATTTGTCCGTTCTTTTTCTTTACTGGGACAATATTTTCCAACCATTTGGGATATTGAACTTCTCTAATGAAGTTAGCTTTGATAAGCCTATCCACTTCAGCTTCAATTATGGAAGCATTAGTTGGGTGTGTTCTTCTCGCGGCTTGTTTAAATCCTCAATGTTCTTCTGGTAAACCGAAATGATGAGTAGCAACATAAGGATCAAGCCCGGGAATTTTTGTATAGTTACAAGAAAATATATCTCTATTTTTCTTTAAAAAAGAAATATACATCTCTTGCTCTTCAAGAGTCATGGCCACACTGATTAAAGTGGGGCATGGATCTTTTTTTGTACCCAGATTTATTTCTCTGATTTCATCCACAGTGGTGGAGATACCCTCTTCAATTGCTGGAGAAGAATCTCTGAGATCTTATTCTTCTTCATCATCATGTGTTATTTCTTCCTTTTCTACTTGCATATTAGATGATAAATTATAATTCTCATGATCCGAAAAGTGGTCAAAATTTGCATATCTTGAAGAAGAAGCTTCCATTTCTGACCCGATTGATGATGAAGGGTCTTCATTGGGTAAAAAAGAGGAGATGATGGATTGAGAATCGACATCATTGTTCACCTCCGATGTTGCTATAACATCTTCTGGACGAATTGGTGAAGCATTGACTTGATGGATTTCAGTAGATGAAATGAAGACGTCACCATTTTTGCTTTCATCACTGCATAGTAGATTACCAATTTCTCCCATGTTGTCTGGCTTGATTGTCGTAATTGACATTATGGATCATTCCATAAGAGTATTTTGATTTGGGTCTATCTTGTCAATTTGATTGATAGGCAAAACGTAATCTATACTCACATGTGTAAATGGATTTCCTTGAATTTTTTCCAAACCATATTGAGCATTAACTTTTGTAATCTCCCTTGTTATGGATTTCTCCCATTTCTTCATTTGATAAAATTCTGCCTCAATGTATTGAGACTCACATGTCTTGAACGAAGCCTTATCACCATAAAAAGTCCCAACATGGCCATAGAAACAATATTTCAGACATTGATGGTATGATGAAGGGATAGTCACATGTTGATGTAGCCAGGGTCTTCCAAGCAAGATGTTGAAGGATGAGTCTTGATCAACAACCATGAAATCTGAATTGGATACAAGATCTCTAAACTGAGTTCTGAGTGTAACCTCACCCAAAGGTTCTTGTTCATTTTTATCATATCCTTGTAACATCATGGTCGATGGAGATAGATCAGATTCCGTGAGGCCCAATCGATGAAGTATATGAATGGGCAAGAGGATGACTCCTGAACTATTGTCAATGAACACTCTTCGAACATCCACACCATTGACCTTGCCAGACAAGTACAATGGTCTGTTATGTCCATGCACAACATCAACTTCATCTTCATCAGTAAAAGATATTATTGCATGGAATTCTGCAGGATTATTCTCTATGTGATAGACTTCAGCTGCAGCAATTTCAGTTTCAAAATCCTGAGGACTTGACAATGCCTCGATGAGTGATTCCCGAATATATTTTGACAGATTTGGAGCATCCAGAATTGATAACTTGGCTGGAACATGGGCCAAGTGTTTCAATATATCATACTTTTGATCCAGAGGTCTGCGTTTCCCAATAGGAACATGTGGTTTAGCAGGTACCTTGGAAGCAGATGCTTTGGAAGTTGATGCATCTTGTATTGGGATAGGAGTTGGAAATATTCCTAGTTTTGGAAAATTAGACCGATTAGATCCATTTATTTGTTGAGAGGAAGAAGATGGAATCTTCAACCGGTCTTCCAAAATAACTGTGCCAGGACTGAATTTTCTATTGGTAGAAGAACTTGCTTGTTCTTGTTGAGCTCACTGAAGGGCTCTACCATGAGTTTCTGCCACATACACAGTTCCATCAGGGGTAGAATTGGAATAGTGGCTTCTGAAAGATCCACGTCTTCCCCTATATCCGGAGCCCCCAGAACTCCCCCTGATTCCTCTATTTGATACAGGGAATTCAGGCTCATTGAAATTGAAACTGTGACTGGCGTATGGATCTGTTAATTGAATCATATTAGCCGAACCAAAGATTAACTCTTCGTTTGATGAAGACTCTGCCTGATTAGCCTGTTTAGGTTGTGCCGTTTGGTGGGGCGGTGCCCGTGGAATTGAAGTAGATGGCATGAAGTCCGCCAAAGTCAAAGACAACATAGTCTTTGACACATACTCATCTTCTTATGATTCTTTTTCTTTCATTGAATCATGCCATTTCTTTGAGGATTTTCCCTCTGATGAAGAGGGTTTTGTCGCAACATTCATGACTGAAGACACAATTGGTTTCTTTAATTGTGTTTGAAAAATAGAATAAGTTCAATTGATTGTCTTTCTGACCATAAAACCATCATACTTTTGTGAATTTTTTCTTTTGACTTCTTGCCATTCACCTTCCTCCTCTGGAACTATAGCAGTGACACATGCTACCTGGGATGAGGAGCCTTTCAATGTGACATGTCCCGAGTCAACCATCTTTTACAGGAGGTCTCTGAATAAAAAACACTCCTGTATGGGATGCCCCAATATCTGATAAAAAGGGAAATAATTGGGACGGTCTTCATCTCCTTTCTTGTTTGGCCTCTTGGGTATTGAAAATTGAACCAAATTGTTTTCCACAGCCGAAATGAAATAACTAGGAACTTGTTCATTTCAGAAAGAGTATGTTTTTTCCTTTAAATCCTCAAATTTTTTTCGTATTTGATCTCTTTGATCATCTGGATGAAAAGGCCTTTGTTGTTGGCTCTTAGAAGGTGGATCCCTTCGAGAAGATGAAGGTTTTGAGGTAGAAACTGGTACAGGTGCTTGTTTAAGCATAACTGTAGCAGTTTCTGCTTTACCCATTCTCCTTCCTGGAGCTGATGGAATTACACGAGATTTATCATTAGCCTGTATAAGGGAATCTTCAATCTGCTGAGAGATTGAAGTAAGGTCTCGAAACCCTCCTTTCTATTTCACAGGGATTAATGGTGTGCGTAATTAGTCACGCAGATTTTCCACACAGATTGGAAACAATTCTTCATGAGGGAGTGCTAAATTCAAGGAATATGTTAATCCCTTCCATCGAGCAATGTAATCAGAAACCCTTTCATTCTCCCTTTTCTTACAATTTTTAAGATCGAAAACTGTTTTCTTTGGCAACGTTGAGCTGAACTAAAGGAGGAATTTTTGGCGAAGATCCTCTCATCCGGTAATTGACTGGGATTGAAAGCTTGTATACCAAACAAAAGCTGGTCTTTCCATGGTTCGCATGAAGCATCTGTGTTTCACTGCTTCTTGCTACTCCGGAGTTCCCATCATAGGATCACAACAAGACATGTAATGTGTCAAATGCTATTCAGGATCACTTGATCTATTGAAAATAGGGAATACAGGGTTCCCAAAACTGGATGGAGGAGATGTTGAATCTACCCATTCATGGTAAACATTATTTTCTTGTTTAACATGCACACGTTTCCCTTCCATAGTTACTAATCGAGCTGTTAATGACTCAATAGTAGTTATTAACTTTTGAGAAACATCTGGTTGAACTTGGACTTGGGTAGGTGAAATGACTGGAGCTTGGGCAGATGTGGCGATTGGTGCTGCGACTGATGGTAGCACTGCCAACTGTTGTTGCACTTGACCTGTAGGATTAGAACTGTGAGCTTGTACTGAGAGAGGAGGATATTATTGATCCATCTCAGTAGCTACAAGAAATTCCTTTGGCTGACTGACTAGAGCATTCTTAAGAAGAAGACTTCTCTGAAGTAGTTCTGCATTTAAACTTCTTAATTCCTTTATTTCTTCCTCTTGTTGTGAAAATCTTTTCTCTAGTGAGAGCGATTGACCTTCTCCAGAGGAAGGATATGTAACCTTGTTCTTTCCCTTCCCTTTGTTGGATCCTTTTCGGAGAGGGGGAAGTGGGTTACTCGAAAGATTACCTAGGTTCTGAGTAATCCTTTGACTTCGTGTACGCACACCTTCTTCATTTGTGTCGGTGCGTAAATCTTCTTGAGTAGGAACCTCTTCATCTGAATCCCCTGAGTGAGCCTCATCTGGTAGATCATCAAAAATGGAATTGATGTCATTGATTGATGCATAACTCATCGAATCCCTTCTATCAGCATTTCTGTGATATTTTCTTCTTCCATGTCTTTGATGAGACATTGCCTTTTTTGGATTCGATCCCTCAAGAACTTCTTGATGAACCGTAATTTGGAGGTAATCTCTTGATAATTTGGCTCTTCTTTCCTCTTGAGGTTTCTTCCCTAATCGAGAAAATACCGACTTTCTCTGAGGAGGTGATTGATGATATGAAAAAGTCCCCACTCCAGTGGACTGGGGTTGTTCCTACTGTTCTCGCTCGACTCCTTGAATCCTAATTGTTGATTCTGAGGGTTTTTTTAAAAGATTCCCTAATCTGGAAAGATGGGGTGGTTCTTGACATGTTATGTCTGAGACTTTCTTGAATGTCCTCCTGATCTTGCGAACCATAGTCTGGAAATTAGTTGGATGCATTAACCTGTATCCACTTTTATCACCCGGTTCAAAAGACCATTGGATGATTTCTGAAACTTCTGTCACATGGTGACGTGCTTGGTCCAAACAAGATGCCTATTCAATATTATCCTTTTCTTGATTAAAGAGTAATTAAACAACTTGTTCCCTATATTCTTGATTTTGGGTGGAACTAGATGAAGCCTGTTCTTGGGAAAACTTTTGATTACAAACAAAGCCCATTGAGTGTGGCCAGTTATGGGAAATAACATTTCATGAGACCATTTTCGGCGGGCTTTTCTAACTGGACATCACCATGAAATGCAGTACTCCATGAACACCCCATCCTCTGACACAAATACCAGATGGGGCAATGGAAATTAACTGACGCAATCTTCTTAGTGCGCCAAGGCATGAACTTTTAAGGGCTCTCTGCTGATTTTCAGCCTTCGGATATCAAGAGACTGATAGATATGCCAAATCAATCTGACGTTGTAACCCTTCTATTATATTAAGTTGATTTTCATATTCATCTTAAGATAATACTTTCTTTTTCAACTGAAAAAGTGTTTTCCATATGTTGAGACGAATATCATGAATTTCATCTTCCATAAACATTTCTTGAATATTATACTGAGAGTCAGCCAAAGGCCAAAACATGACTGGCACTTCACCATTCTCCCGTTGTTTTCTCATGTTCAGCATTACCTCTTTATCATTTGATGAATATTCTTCTACCTGATTTGACCAGAGTTGGTTTTTCCTTGTTGCTTTATTGGATTCAACAGGATTGGTAGAGAAATCATTGATCAAACTAGAAGATGCATGACTTAGGGGTGGTTCGGAGAATGACCTACACCCTGGGCTATCCTCTGAGTGAGAAATTATTTCACCTGATAGTGATGAAGTTTCAGACATGACTGGTTTCGCATTTGCAAGTGCCTCAAGATAAGATGGATTTCTCGGCACTACATTGTCCACTAGAGCATTTTCCGGGCAATGTGCATCACTACTGTAGAGAGGACTTTCGCAGTGAAATTCAACATCATGTGGAGGACCACCATAATGGGTTATAGCAAAATTTGAGATCTCTTGCTCCTTGGCCTTCTGACCACACAGAGGGTTTATGTGGCTCTCATCTGAAGATGAAACTTCGAGATCGACCGAATGGTCATGAAGAAAGCCTTTATGAGGAAGTGTCTGTTGAAGACCTTCAGAATTAATGTTCCCACTATTGGGAAATGTGGGAGTAGAATATTTAATTTCAACAGATAATTGTCTGAGGTCTTTAAGAACTCCAACATCGAGCAAGGCCATGTTACAGATTGGATATTGATCTCTTGACTGTGCGGGGCAGGTCTTTTTCATAGACGCCTTCTTACTCTCCTTGGAAACCACTTGTTGACGAACATGGATGATCTGAGCAGGTGTATATGCTTGATCAGGAAATAAGGCCAGGTTAGGCTGATGATCTCTACTCAAATAAGGTGTATGTGCCAGACTTGGCTGTCCGTATGATATGGGGGAGTATGCCCCACAACCCTCTTGGACTGGAACAGATGTGTGTGTCTGTTCCGGAGTGAATTATTGAAGTTTCACTCCACTAGTAGGGATAGATTTATGTGTCTTTACCGGAGATTCTGCTGATGTTGTTATAATATACTGGCAGACATCCAGAATATGAGCAGGGATTTGCTTCTTCTCTTTCACCATTGATAGAATATGCTTGGTGACTTCAGCTGCTGAAACGGGAATATACGTCCATTATGTGCTTGGAGTAGGTGTATGTGCCTGCTTCTGTCCTCCTTTTCATGTCAGTGAATCCTGACAGTACTCATGTGTGGGGGCAGATAGTTGAGTCTGCCTCCTATTTGTTGTCTTGGCTTTTCAACTAACTTCTCTGAATGCTACCAAGAAAGACTGTTGGTAGGCTTGATTAATACTAGCAGGAGTATGTGCCTGCTGATTGCACTTCGCCAAACGTGGTTGACGAGATCCATCATATGTAGTCGGACGAGGCTACTGACTAGCTAATGATTTATAGGCAGGTGTACGTTCATGCCTATAGTACTCCTCCAGAATTGCCTGGTGGGATTGGCATGATGCTGCCAGACGAGCATGCTGGACAGCAGAATTAAAACGGGTAGGTGTATGTGCCAGCTCGATGCTTGCTACCAAGTTAGGTTGGTGGACTTCTTCGGAGATGGAAGAGATGAGAACCTGCTCACTGTTGACTGGATTCCCCTCTGGTGGTTCATCTTTCTTGCTCGGGTTCGAGGAACCTGAGCCGAATACCTGGAGTCAGTACCCTCATCATTTTGAGGCCGCACTGCCGCACGAGTCTGGTGGCGATTATTGGTGGGAGACCTCAGGAAGGACTCTTGTCTGTTTGAATTAAGTCCCTGAGGGACCTTCTCATTCACCCCCCCATAATAAGGGATCGAATTGTGATTGTTTTCCGGGGATAACGACCCGAAACTTTTAGATATGGTAGTCAGCACCACCTACTTCTTGATCACTGGTCGTCGTTGTCCGGACGACCAATGTGAGTTGTTCACTTGGAGGGCTTGTTGGGAAGCCTCCAGATATGGGATGGTACAATGTTGATAGTATTTTTTAACCAGTGCGTTTGATACCCCGCGTTGAAGACGCTGAGTAGGTGATATCCTCCTTAGAATGGACGATGATCCAGCAGGAGTAGTAACAGTGGCATTTCCAGCAACAGTATTCACAGGTGTGATCTTGAGAGCAGCCATTCTAAAAATGAAGAAGATCTTGGAAAAGAGTTCCTGTTTGATATAACAGACGTAATCAAAATAAATTCAGCCACTACATCTTTTGGATGAGCACATTTTTCAATGATTTTTTGTTGTTGGCCCTCTCATTGAGTTTTAAATAGGCGCCTAACAAATGGGTAAAACATTAATTTAACTTGGTTAAGGATTCACGTTAGGTTCACCATTTTTGTTTTCCTCGGATTTCAGGGACGACCGCCTTTGATGGGAGGTTCAAACGTTTCGATCGGTTTATAACGGGTTTGTTCATAGAACCGAAAACATCCAATGATTCCACATCCATTCAGACATACTTTCCAAAGGTAAGTGCTCATTAGTTGTGGACTTATGAGGCATAGGAATTTTCATTGGTCGAGAGGATGGGAGGTCAGACTCATCACACCTTTTTGAGGAGAATTATTTTCTACTCCGGGATTCTCTTTATAGATTTAAGTTAAGTTTGGGAATCCTTATTACATTACCTGGTATAAAATAAGTTTTCCTTTAGATCTGACAATCAATGATCGATATGTAGGAAATTTAGAGAATCTTTTATATGTATTTGAGGTTCTTCATCGATAGAGAATCATCTGTATTTCTTACAGATTCTTGGTCAGTGGTACCCTTTGACATATTTATATAGAAGTCTCTTGGTCATTATGATGACCATGCTAGTTTTAAAGCCACTCAGTGGGGCACTTGAAGTTTATTGTCATTCAGAAGGACATGGATTATTTCAGAGTTGGGATCAAACCCGTAGACGGGCTACCAATGTATCCTTTGTTTAGAAAAGGAATCAGAACCCACATAGTTCGAGTAAGGGAGTATGATTTTTATGATTGATGGCTCAAAGAATGATCTCATAATTACTTTTACACTCTAAGCTCACGTGAGTCATGATCGGTGTGAGAAACAATAGGTATTGGTAAAAAAATTAGACAATTGTGCCATGAAAGATGAAATCATAAGAAATAATGTGGGGCTTATGTTTGTATGACTGCCCAGATAAATGAAAGGTTAGGATTTATATTAGGGAAGAAATCCAACAGTAGGGTCCATAAAGGTATATGTGCTTTATGGAGATTTTGAATACTCTAACATGGGGCTTACTCCTGAAAAGGAGGCCCAAATTAGGAGAGGACTTATAATTTGGGTTTTACTTATGAAAAGGAATCCCAGATCAAAGGTAAATTAGGGCTGGTTAAAAGAAAATAAGACTGGGGCTTACTTCTAAGGAGGATGCACGTGTTTGAGACTGGGGCTTACTCCTGAAAAGGAAGCCCAGGTTAAGAGAACTATGGTTGGGGCTTACTCCTAAGGAGGATGCCCAGATTTGAGAATTATGACTGGGGATTATTCCTAAAAAGGAGGCCCAGTTTAAGAGATTTGGGGCTTACTCCTAAAGAGGATGCCTAAATTAAGGATTCTATCATCTTAAATTATGAGGTTGAATGAATGAAATATCAATCTTTAGTGACATAAAGATTTGTAAATCACTAGGTTTTGAGATAGTTTCCACATAATTCCTTTTAGATAAGGAAGTCAAATTAATAAATCATGCCATAAATGGCTTTGAAGAGTGTCTTCAAGACTGAATCTTGAATGGGAAAGGTAGAATGGCTTAAGAGGAGGGAAATAAGCAAGAAGGGCACCCAAAAATGGCAGGGGCGCGCAAGTCCTGGCAGGCGCGCAGGTACTGTGTGGGTGCGCAAGTCCCAGTCGCGCAGGTATGCCTACGCGACATATGGGGTACTTGCGCGACGTTTAACCAGCAGGGTAATACTTGAGCGACTCTTGATTAATGCCTTTATAATCCTCTTGAGGTTCTTCTAGAAGAGTGTTGTGCAAGTTCTATTGAAGGAGTAAGACGGCGTGCTAGTGTGTCCTTTTCCCTTAAGGGTTTTCCACTCAGGCACACAAGTGTTGATGAGTTTCAACACTTAGGCCTTCCTCCCACACTTTAGATCTTCCGTTCTAGGTAAGAAATTGCCTTAGAAGTGCTTCGTAAGCTTTGAGAAGAGACTAGGGCACTAGGAGCTCAAATCTGAGTTTCTGGAAAAAAATTCCTCCCCGAATGGGGGGGGCCCACAGGGTCTATTTATAGGTAGGAGAAGTCCCGGGCGGTTATCACATAGGTCGCGCAAGTCACTTGCGCGACCATCATGCATCACGCAAGTGGACATGAGGGACTATGAGGGAACTTGCGCAACTTATGGGAAATATTCTCCTTGTTCATTCCATTTTCAATTATTGATATTTTCTTCAAAGGATGAAACAATTTGTGCTAAGTCATTACCCTATCCATTCTTTTAGACAATGTGACGAAAAGGAGCATCAACAATGTTCTTTTTTTGACATAGATAATCTTAAATTCAAAGTGAGATTGGAAAAAGAAACATTACGGAATTTAAAACATTTATATCAAAGTACCAAAGTAAATAGATATTGAAACAGAACATTCAATAGAATAAATAAAGAGATAATCATAAAATAATTTTTCAAGTAGTTACTATATAAATCATATAAACTAAAATAGGTTCATGATATTAAACATGTCTCAAAAATTGAAATTTTGATATTATAAACTGTTACCATGTATTCCTGCTTAGTAAAATGTGTTATATACTCATGTATAGTAAACTATGAGTCATTAAAATTTTATTTAAGTACCTTATTAATTTTCATTACCTTTTATATTAATATATTATAAAAATATATTATATATTTATTACTTTTTTTAGTTATTATTGTTCATCGATTGTTTATATTTTCCCTTATCCCTTGTCTATTTCAGTATAACAGTTTCAATATTCAATATATGCTTATGAGATAAACATATAAATAATTTTCAAGGTATTGTAATTGTAGTTTGAAAATGATTTATGGTTTTCTAGGATCATTCTACTAGTGTATTGGGTATGGTTCTTCAATATGAAATCCACAAAACCCCTATTTCATCATTTTTGAACGAATAAAATGTTCCATATTAATAATGAGATTAATATAAATATTAATATTAAATAATAATAATAATATTTACTTAGTAATATTATATCCTTCAAGTAGGTAATTTTTCATAACCATTTTCTATGAAAATTTATAGTTTTGATTATGTATATGGTTAAAACAACACAAATAGTAACATGATATGGTCAAATGATGAGTATGATTTTGAATCTTTTTTTTATAATATTGTCATTATAGATCTATAATGATATTATTTTGTTTTAATTAAATATATAAATAATAATTTCTAAGAGATTAACGAACAAGATAAATGAGGAATAATGATAAAATGTTATTACATCCAAAGAAGAAGTTGTATCTTCTCTTGGAAGTCTTCTTGGGTTTGAAAGAATTAGATCATTATATTGGGACAACATGTTCAAGAACCTGTGGGATTATTATTAAGCATAGAAATATTTTAGAATAAATTGAGGAATTGTAATCTTTTTTGTTCCCAATAAGTGGTTGTGGAAGGGTCCTTTTATAAGTGGGGGTATTTCTATAAATATTTATTTCATAATATAATTGGATTTTCATATTCAATAAAATTGGATAGAAAATTAAAAATTAAAGAAAAAAATATATTTTTTGGTTGATCAAACTCTCATAAACCCATTTAAAAGAAATAATTTTGTGATATTCCATGACCTTATCCATTAATTTATCCTTTTTACCTAATTTTATCATTTACCGTGGTGACTAACTTTTACCTTTGTAACTTATTTCTATATATCAATATTTAATTGAACATATTAACAAATTTTGATTATAATATTTCTAGATATTAAATCCAATTTATTTAATTCAATTTTTAAATTTAATAAAAATTAACTTCAATATAAGTACACATAAAACTATTAAAATGATTCGAAAAAAATATTATTGGGAATTAAATTACTTATTTATGTCAAATATTAAGAATTGTACAATAACCATGATGTTTATTAATTTATGATTAAATAATCCAAGGAAAATTTAATTATACAAAAATCAAAATATGAAAGGTATCATGTGAATACTTATTTAATGGAATAATACCAAAAATTGTTATTTATTAGAATAAAATATAACTTAACTTCAAAAATATCAAATTAAGATTTCTAAATTTAACATATTTTTTTAAATACATTTATTTGTTCCTTAAATAATTATTTTTTCAAGACATGGTTATCATAAAATTTTATGTTATTGTTATGTTATGTTGATTTCATAAAAGTTAAGTTATTTGAGAAATTGTATTTCTATTATTATCCTAAAATTAATATTTTTTGGAAAAATATTAAATATTCAAAAAAGTTAATTTTTATTTGAAGAATCCATATATTAATTTTATTTTATGAAACTAAAATTCTAAAATGTAGACATATAAATTTTAAATGATAATAGAAAATATAATGAAATATTACATTTATTAAAAAATAAATTTAAACTTCAAGTGTTTTTACCATTATTTTCTTTCTATTTATAATTAAATTAGTGTAAATATATATGTTTTAAATTGAAATATTTTATACAAATATTTACTTTAAAGTGATTAATTTCATTTATGATAAAAATATACGACAATATAAAACCTGTTCTTGAAAAAATGTATCTATTTAATATTAAATGAATTTAATTTGATCACTTTGAAGATAATTATTTATCTTCTAACAACTAAATTTAATCAACTATTTTCTATTAGAACACATCAAAACATTCTTTAATAATAATAATAAGTAGGAAATTAAAATAATAGTTTTTATAATAAATTATTGTAATTAATCATTTTATATGAATTTACTTTATGTTTTTTTATTCATGTAATTTTCGTAATGATGTTTAACATTTAATTATAATAATTTTTAAATATTCATCTTTAACTATAATAAAATATATCAAGGTATATTTTAGTTCCCTAACACCTTGAAAACTCTAAATGAATAACATTTTATTCAATAGTGCATGTGACATGAAACACCAAGCATATAAAATAATACAACATAACATGAATTTATGATATTTATACTATTCTAAATTAACTAAATATATTTTTTATATTTAAATTCACTCAATAATGAGTCAGATTTCATTATATGCAAAATTACTTTCTTCGATGGCTTATTTTACATACTAGACCAACTTTTACCTAATACTATTAATATTGGTATTTAAAATAAAAATTACCACATATCCATTAAATCGGTGGTCCTAAATATTAATAACTAACTTACTAAAATATATTTTTGAATTCAATGTCTATTAGTTAATTAGAAATGAAAATAAAAATATATTTAATATTATGAAAATATTTTCCAAAAAACAATTATTATGGGCGAAAGGAGTTTTATCCAAATAAATTAAATTAATTACTATTATTGAATGATATTAATTATATTTAAATGTTATATATTTAAGAAAAAAATTTACCATCATACAATTTATTTTATAGGCATAAGATAAGAAAAAAAATCAAATTTTACGCATAAAAAACATTATTTTTCTAAAGGAAATTTCACTGTATTTTAATGGCACACTAGTTTTAAAACTAAATTTTAAAAAATTAATAAATTTTATTTGAATAAATAAAAATAATTTTTAAATTATTAGTAACTAAATTATATTAGGGATAATTTTATTTTTTTTCTAAGAAGCTTCGTGTTTTATTGAATAGTGAAAAATACAGAATTTTATTTGAAAACTGATTTTTTGTCTGAGAAATATATAATGTTAAATGAAAATATATATTGGTTTTAAATATATTAGATTAATTATACAACGATTAATCAATTTTTTTTTAATTTTAATAAATTTCATACTGAATTTTTATATAAAAACATTTCAAACATTTTCACATTTTCACATTAAAAACCCGATTGTTTGTCACCCATATGGGAAATATTTTAAATTACATTCTACCATTTATGTGAGTTGAATCTGGATAAATATCTTCCATATTTTGAGTAATAATAATTTATAATGTCTATGAATTTGAAATTAATTTTTTACCAGTGTGATTAGTGAAAATAATTAATGTTAATCACATTTCTTAAGGTAAAAAAGTGTTTACTTAGTGGTTATTCTTAAAAGATATGGTGTTGAAATGACCCAAAACATTTCCAAAACCCATTTTATAGAAATATTTCTATTATATGAACTATTTATTTATATTAGGTACATGTTTTATTGGATAACTTATAATAGTTTTTATGTTTTTGTATATATAATAATTCCATATCTCCTCCACTATAAAAGGGAGCTTACTCTCCCCTCTTATTCACACCAATCAAGATATTAATCATGTAAAACCCCTTAAAATCACTAAAAAACATTTTTCCACTAATCCTATAAGTCTTAATTTGGTAATAAATATATCCTTTTATGTTTTCAGAGAAAACCAAAGGAGGACACCTGAAGAAGAGATATTTTTTTTTCTAAAAGCATAATTATTTTATTTCCTTCTCCACATCCATCAATGTCTATTATATAAGGATTATATAATAACATTAGTATCTTAAATATACTTAAATTTTCTTATGATAAGGTTGATACCTTCAACTTCACACAATCGTCCATTAAAGGTATTATGAAATCATAATTTTTGTGTACAACGAAATATCGCCTAGTAAATAGATGTTGTTCCTTTTTCCATTACCACCTCTCAATGTCAGAAATAATGATTTAATTATAGTTTATATATTATATTTATGATTTTATTATTATTATATAATTATTATATCATGCATATCTTCATGGTTTCCATTTCTTGGAATTAAGATATTATTGCTTGTGTGTACGGGGAACTTCCACCTCATAAAGCGATGTGATTCCTCAATGCATTATATGGAATATATTAAGGTACGTTTTAATAATAATATGTTATATATCTGACATAAAATTATCCTATAATGATAATTTATATATTTATTTTACTTTTCTTCTTTCAATAAAGATGAAAATGGATATAGTGTTCTTGTGAACATACAACCAACCGTCTCCATGAATAGTTTATTTAATTCATATCCCCAAATTTTATGTATTACTATAAATAGATATATAATGAATATATATGATATTTATATCAAGTTTTAAATTATTTATATTATCAAATCATGGTAAAATAAATAGTATTAAAAATGAAAAGTCAAAAAAAACACGAAAAAAGCAGTTATTACACAAAATAATGTAAACAGAGAATGATTTTTAATAAAATGTTAAAGAGATGTTTTAAAAGGATTAAAAAAATGAAGCATAAGTTAAGGGATTTTTTCCCAATTTAATTTCATTGAGAAATATTGAAATCTCATACACCTAGTTTATTTTTTTGATGTATACACTATCAATTTGACATCTAATATCAAGACGAATTCATTATGAATTATATTTTAATTTTCAATTGGAATTATTTCATCTATGGGTATTGGTCATAAAATTTACAAAGTGGTACGGGATTTATTCTATCAATTCCCACTTAATGGGTTAAACTTATAATTCGTAGATTATTTCATACTAATATTATATATGTAATGGAATTTTTATTATATTTTTTCTTTATGTTTTTTATTTTTATTTACATTGGATACACATAATCAATTAATTTTTTTGAAGGATAGGGATGAAGCCTCAGTTTATTATTAATTAAAAGGAAACTTTTTTATGGGTAGAGGGACACCCATTACATTACCGAAATTCCCAAGGCTATGTGGCCTAAACACAAGAATTGAAAGATGATTTATTAGCCCAACGGACCCCTCAGTGAATTGTACTATTATAGTACCTATACTTCTACAGTACCAACACTACTACAGTTCCAACTAATGTGCCTCCATCGATCCAGTTCCGCCCCTACTATAGTTCTTCCTCTGCTATAGTGCCCTATTACAGTGCCTCCCACCAAATTCTCCCCTGCCCGTATTTGATTCTGGGTCTTTTGGATGCCATGCAGGGGCATGTACCACTTGGGTACAGGTTCTTTGGCATAATCAATTCATTTATTAAATCTCATTTCAGTGTTATGATCATTTTAAAAGTTTATATCAAATAACATATGAATAAATATTTTTTGTTATTGAATATCATTTGAAGGATATTACGTGAAAATTTCCATCTAAAACCATCCATTTTATTATTGTCGAGTTAATATTAAACTATTTTTAGCAATAGTTCCATTTTTTCACTCTTTGGTACTTCAAATATTTTATAAAATCTTTTACAGAAAATTATACTTCTCTTCTCTATTCGATTAGAAATAGGTTTTCTTAGAAAATAATATTTTCTCAAAAAATTAAAAAATGTTATAAATTTTTCAAAAAAATATTATTAAATATATTTTAACAGATTTTTATTATTTAAAAATATTCAAGGGAATACTTTTGAAATTTTTTAAAAAAATCATGTTTTTTAACTATAAAAAAGAACAAAACATATTTTTAACATGTACAACATCAAAAAAAATTCTAACCATCATGGTCACTCAAATTTTATCAAGATTCTTTTATAAATTTTAAAGTGTGTTTTAAAAGAAAATTATTTTCAAATTATTTTATGAAATTATAGTTTTAAAAGTAATTATCACATAAGAATAATTTTCAAAATGATTTTCTAAATGAAAGGATTATTTTTCTCAATAATGGTTTTCATCATATTTTACGGTATTTATATTCATAAATAAAAAACCATTTTTGGCTTAACTAAATGGGTATATAATATTTTGGTATTATCCTTAATCTTACTCTAGATGGATTATGCTCACTTTTACTAAGGAATGTTTTCTCATTTACTTCCATGATTTAATTTTATCATCATTAAATTTACCTTGAATTATTCACTTTCAAATAGACATTAAATTTTCCCAAAATATTAATATTATTTTTCATGGAAACATTTATTTCCTAAATCATATACCATTTTAATATATGGTATTTACTGTTACACTTATTTATTAACTCAAAAAATAATAATAAATTTTTATAAATTACTCAATATAGATATTTTATAAGGAATGTTTTTATGAGTTAAATAAATTATTCGATATGTAAGGAACGTTTTGGACATCAATTATATGTGTTGGGGAGCATTTAAAGTAAATCCTTCGATGCATTTGTAGTCTCATGAGATGAAATTAGTTGGAAGAAATACTTCTTGTTTCTAACAAATATTTTTAAATTGTTTAGAAGAATGATCTTTATTGTAGTGTCTTATAAATAGCCTTGACAAAAATATTTTGGTTTTTAAACAGTATCTTATAATCCATCTTCATGATAGATCTTTATGGTAAATTTATCATGTTCTTAGGAAACATGAAATCCAATAATTAAGTATTTCCTTCCCTTAGATTAATTTTTCGTTATCCCGGGTATTTTTTATGTTGTAATATGTGGATTCATTTTACTCTTAGTTTATTGATTTAAATAGAATTTTGTGTTCAGTTATTTACCTTACCATATTGATTGCTCTTTATCTTACCGTTATAGTCAAGTTACTTAAATGGAATTTATGTTCAGTTATTTACATATCCATATTGACTATACTTATTGATTCATGATATAATCTATTGTACTTATCACTTATTGAACATTTGATCTCACCCTAATTTTTTTTTTCGAGAATCCATGAAGTTTACGATAATTGATATTTAGGGTTATTCTAGATGGAATAAAGTTGTTCCTGAAAAATCAATTTAATTTGGTATTCAAATGTAATGTGAAACTCATTTATGTATCTAGTTTACCCAAACTAATAAACTATTCAGTATTTCAGGATGAATTTAATTATATCTTATTCTAATGTAATGGTAGTAGGCATGAACTCTGGGGTTACCGTGGTCATGTTGCTACATTTGGTATCAAATTAATTTTATTATAAACCTTGGAAACTAGATTTAAGAAAACATATATCAGAAAACAAAACCCAATGATTGAATTCGAGGGTACGTATAGAATAAAATCTTAATGTGTTGGTAAGGTATAGATTATGTGTACTTTCGTAGTAATAAATCTTTGTTTGGATATTATCATGGGATTATGAGTTTATGAATGAAGATAAGTGAAAATACATAAACCCATTTTTTAGGTATTATGCGAAGGGATTCTACTAATATTAAGGAAATTTTGGAGAAATTTAGTAAAGGTATATGTTTTAGTGGGAATAGTATTTGAGGAATAGTAGAAAAAATTTTAAAGGTATTGATATACTTTAGCGTTATTATCCCTTTGTTTTTAGTTAAAAATTATATATATGTGTGTGTGTGTGTGTGCGCGCATGTGTATATATTAATGATAAACAAGTAGTATTACATTATAGGTTTAGAAATTAATTATCCATATTGGATAATTTTTGATAAACATATTTCTTTTGGGAAATAGTTAGAGATATACAGAAATAATTTTAATATTTTTTGGATTTTATGATCCGTTAAAAGTAAATATTAGTGCTTCTGGCATAAAAAATAATTTTTTGATATTTATTTCCTAGAATAGGTAATGAATTCGAAATTGATCAAATAATATCCAAAGGATGAAATTATTATTATAAATTAGAAATGTGTTGATTAAGTTTATTTCTATATATTCCTATTAAATTAATAGATTCATCATCATTACGAATATGGTCTTGAAACAAAAATGGTATCCTAATACCATCATTTTTGTTGAACCAATGTTATTTTAATTCATCGCATATATATGGTTTAGATCCCCTCAACATTCCATTTACGACTTAATTTCTTGTTATATTAACCTAAATAACTCTATAAATATTTATTTTCCTCCTCCATGTCTTCACATCCCACTGAGGTTATCTTACATAGAAAGCAAATTATATGTTATTCCATGTGACATTTATACATATATTTACTTCTTTTTAAAGAGATATTTTATTCGATAATTTATGATATGGGTTTTTCAAAAATGGTATTTCAATATTTCGAACCCTATATTTCCATGATCAAGATTTAATTGTGATGATTCAATTTATCTAAGGTGAGGAGAATGTAACACCCCGAAAATTCTAAAATTATTACATTTTCTTCGATTGCATGTATGAAACGCAACACCCAGCATAAAAATTATTAAAATCCAATAATTTATGATATATTAAATATTTTAAACAAACTTAATCTATTCTATAGATTTGAATGAACACAATACTGAGTTATCTTTTATTACCTGTAATAATGAATTTATTCAAAGTCTTGTGTTACACGAAAGATCGAGTATTAAAAAATACGATTAATATTTTTATTTAGAATAACCATTATAAACTATCCATTAAATTTTTAGTATAAATATAATTGACTAAATTATGAAAATATATAGTTTAATTAATTTTTTAACAGTTAATTATAAAATAATATAAAAACCAATTGAATATAAAAAAAATTTATAAAAAAATTATTAGTGTCTTCCATAATTGTTTTCAATTAATAAATTAAATTAATTAATATTATTGAATGATATTAATTAAATTTATATATTATATATTCAATAAAATGTTTTGAAATAAAACCAATAGATTTTATATTCATGAGATTAGAACAAATATAATAATACATATAAAAACTGTATTTTTATAAAGGTAGTGTTTCTAAATGTTAATAGTGAACTTATTTTAAAACTAAATTTTAAAACTTTTATATATTTATTTTCGAAAAATATAATTCGTTTATAAAATCATAATTTCAAATTTTTATTAGGGAAATGTTTTGTAATTTTTTAAATAAGTTTCATTTTTTGATGAATAGTGAAAAATACAAAATTTTAATTGAAAACAAACATTTAATCAAAGTAATTTATAATGTTAAATTACTTTTTAAATTGGTTTCAATGATTAATTTGATCAATAATACATATATTAATACAATATAAATCATTTAAATCCATTTAATTTTAAATTTTGATATAAAAACATTTCACCCTTTGGAACTTCTTCACTTTAAAACCCACTTTGTCGTCACATATGTAGTATAAATTTTAGTTTAAATTCTACCACTAATCTCAAATGAATTTAGAAAGTAAGTTTATATATTTTGAATAATATTAATCTATAATTTATAATAAGTTCAACTTAATTCTTGACCAAATTTATTTTCTAAAAAAGTTAATATTAAACATAATGATTAAGGTTAAATTGAGTTCACTTAGTGGTTAATCTTACAAGATAATGTGCGGAAATGACACCAACCATTTCCAAAACACATTTTATTGTAATTTTTCAACCATATATCATATTTTATAAAAAATATTTTATTATTGGATTGATGTTAGTTAAGTTAGACTATCTAATATTGTTCATTTTTGTTATTTAACAGAATACTTCTCCTCCTCCACTATAAAATGGAACTCACTCTCTCCACTTCTTCACACCTATCTGTCCAATTTTGTTATCCAATACCTATCCAAATAACTCCAAAAAATTCCTCCCCTATTATTATATTCCTTAGATTGTGGAGAAATAATATCTTTTATTTTTTTATGAAAATGTGAAGAAACCTAAAGAAAAGGTAATGTTCTTTTAAAAGAGTTTTTATTTTATTTCTTTCTACACCTAATTAGATTTATATTATAACATTATTGTATAATTACATAATTATATTTCATATACTTATTTTTTCTTAATTAAAGAGTATGACTTTAAACGTCAGACACTTCTATCAAATGGGTTATGAAATCATCATTCGTGTGTACAACAGACGACTGCCACACAAACTGATGTCATTCGTTTATCCATTACCAACTTTAAATGATTGAAATAATTATGGATTTATAGTTAATAAATGATATATAAATTTTTTAATATGTTATTATTCTTATATATTTATTATATCAATCAATTCATTTATGCTTTCCATTTTTTGAGAATACGATAATGGCACTCTTGTGTATGGAGGACTACCGCCTCACGAAGCGATGTGATTCATTAACACTTTACATTGGATGTATTAAGGATGGTTTTAATAATAATTTTTCATATATATATATATATATGAAATAAGAATGATAATATAATGACAGTATTTTTATATGTAGATCTTAATTTTCATTCTCCCAATATAACAAAAATTGAAACAATGTACATGCGTACATATGGCCTATCGTCTCTATGAATAGTGTATTTCATTTCCTGTCACCAAATTTTTGGGATTACTATAAATACATATATAATGAATTTATATAATATTTATATCATGGTTTAGATTTTTTATATTATTAAATCATTATTTAGGTAATAGGAATAAAATAAAAAGAGAAAACATACTTTAAAAAAGAAGTTATTACCCAAAACAATGAAAATAATGATAGATTATTAATGAATAGTTGATGTGATGTTATAAAAGGTTAATATACGATATAATAAATATTAATATTTTTTGGTTTTAAGTTAATAACATTGTTAAATCCATTTTATCGGAGTTTAAATAGCATTCAACCTAAAAGAATCAAAATGTAAGGGATTTCACCTCAATATCATTTCATTGAGGCATATTATAATATTGTGAACCTAGTTTATTTTATATGGTGTATATACTACACCATTGACATTTAATATCATGAATGATTAATTATTTATTGTATTTTAAGTTTCATTTTGAGTTATTCCAAACACAGGGATTGGACATAAAAGTTACTAAGTGGTAAAAAATTTCTTAACTCAATTTCTACGCATTGGGTCAAACTACTACTTAATCGATTTTATCAGCTAAAATTATCTTTATAAGGAATTTTGAGTATATTATATTTTATTTTCACTTTTATTATTTGGTTTCATATTGGATATACATAATTGGGTAATTTATTAATTCTCATTTCAGCATTATGATTACTTTAAGGGTTTATTTCACAATCTCATTCTAATCAAGATTATTTATTCCGGAATATCAGTTCAAAAACAATTGCATGGAAATTTTTTAATAAAACCATTTTTTTACTATAATACATTTATTAATGAACACTTTAAAGTAATAGTACCATTTTTCTACTCTTTCATTCTTAATATATTTTATAAAATGTTTTTAAGAAATATTTACATTATTTCTCTCTTTAGTTGGAAAGATATATTCTTCCAAAACCATGTATTATAAAATAATCTCAAATGATTTAACCTTATAAAAATTATTTATTAAAATAATTTTCACTCATTATTACACTTTTAAAAAATTAAAAGGTATATTTTTTTATTTTCAAAACAACCTGTTTGGATTCTATCGAAAAAGTGAATGAAAAAATTATTTTAATGTGTATGATATGAAAGAAATTTCTAGCCATCATGACCAATAAAATATTTTCAATATTATTTTAAAAATTTAAAATATTATTTTAGAATGAATTATTTTCAAAAATTATTCTAAAATTCATGTTTTAAAATTGATTTTCCATGAAAATGATTTAAAAAAATATCAAAAAAAAATTATTTTCCTCTAAAATTATTTTAATGATATTTTATGTTATTTTCATTCATAAATGAAAAAACCCCTTTATTATTACCACAAATAATATATATTGTATTTATAATATCTTTATTCTTCCTCTAGAATGTTTATTCTCACATTGACTGAGGAATGTATTTATATTCACTTCCTTGATTCTTTTTTGTTGGCATTAAGTTTACTATGGATTATTCTCTTTCCTATAGACATTAAATATCCTCAAAATGTCAGTATTATTTATCATGGATAAATTTATTCCCTGAATCATATATAAAATTTAAATATATTATTTACTTTTAAAGTTATTTATTAACTTCAAAAATATTTATAAATTCATATCCATTACTCAATATAGATATTCGATAAGGCACATCATTTCGGATTTAAATCAATAATTTGATATAAGGAGAATGATTTGGATATTTATTACATGGATTATAGATCATTTAAATTAATTTCTTCGAGGAATCGGTAGTCTCATGTAATGAAATTATTTGGAAACAGACCCTTCGTATTTGTAACCAGGAAGTTTAAACCTTCTGCATAAGATATCTTGATAGTAGTGTCTTGTGAAAGGTCTTAAAACAAATTAGATGGTTTTTAACCAACATGTTTTGGATATATCCTAAGGGTGAAGTAATCATGTTCCTATGAAACAAGACATCCCATAATAATGCATTTCCATTCATTTATATTCATTTTCAATATCCATGAGATTTTTACTGTATTATTATCTATGGAATCATTTTATTCACATATTATTAATTTAAATTCTATGGGTAGTTGACAGTGCTTATAATTTGCACATTTTTTAATGCAATTCTATTGTTTTAAACATCCCAAGATACCATTTTGAGCTTATATGTAACAATTTTGGATTTAAGAAGTATTTTAAGTTTAAATGCAAAAATGACCAAATTCTGCATTTTGGACAGATTTTCACTACAGGGGTATTTTGGTCATTTACAAAACAATATAAATCCAAATTTTATGATTATAATTTATTTAGAATCCTAATTTAATTTTCTTCAACTTTGTCTTCTGGACCAGGATCTGATTCGACCATCTTGAGGTCCAACAAATTCAATGAAGTTGAAGATTATTCAGGAACACCAAGGAAGCTTCCTAGAAATTTCATCCAGAAAAAAGAAAGTTCAGTGAAATATCCATAACTCGCTCAAAACGACTTTAATGGATCTGATATTTTGTGGATAGACGGAAAAGAAGATTTGGAAGAAGTTTCATTAAGGAGGCCACGCCTTAAACGGCCGTTTTCAGGGACATTAATTCAGTACAAAACGGTGTTGTTCGGTTTGATGATTCTGACTGGACAGAATACATTGTCAGAGGAAATTGGCCATAACCCTCGGAATACCTGTCCAAATCCGCTGAGATTTTGAGGAGACACGTACAAGACAATTTTACAGAACATTTATGAAGGGAGGAACGCGTGAAAAGGTCATTAATGGGGTCCAAAACGCTCCAACTTTCGGGGGTCGAATTCTGCCTATAAAAGGAGGAGAGCTCCTCCCCCTCAATACATCACATTCTCCACCCCATTCCTTCTCGGGCACCCAGGAGAAGAAATTCTCATATTTTTATTTTATTTCTTTTGTTTTAAAATGTCTTTCCTCTCCCGCATTATCTTTATTACCCCATCCATGGAGGGGTAGTTTCATTTGAGTGATCGGGAAGAGGGGAGGCTGGACCGATGTGTTGTGCTTGAGTTTTGTGCTTGAAATGAATAAAATTTGTTCTTCTTTCTTCTTCTGGTTTCAATTCATAATTCAGTATTAAATTCCGAATGCGGTTTTGTTAAGGTTTTTATTCTGAAATTATAAATTGCTTTGGTCGATGATCACATCTCCCTCCACCCAATTCTAATCTGTATACGGTGGCACATGATTAGGGTTGGGTGGTGATTGCTCGACGGTTGTCAAGCACGTGTGTAGGATTGTATGTTGAAATCTTGGTTTATTAGGGAACAACAATTCCAGGTCTGGGATTGCTCTAATTAATCAAGAGACCATATACAACCCTAAACACATTGGAAGGAGGATAGACCAATCTAAGGTTTTAGAAAGGAAAATTCTCATCACATTTATCTGACTAAGGGAGAGAGAGGACTCGGTAGATAAATCTCTCTCTTACCAGTTTAAGGAAGAAGAAGAGATAAAATTTGGAAACCATGATGGCACAACACTAAGTCCATCCAAACCCAATCCGATCACCATCTTTATCATTTGTTAAAATTAATCAATTTCTATTGTTTTTTTCTCTCATAGTCATTCATATTAATTAAAACCAATCTTTTTAATAAAACCAACAAAAAGTGACAACCTTGTTTTGTGTGCACTCCTCTTCGGGAGACTACCTAGGATCAACTGCTATACTATACTTAGGTAAATAAAATATTGTTTTGCCACGCCCCACGACAGGCGTGCATCAAACTTGGTGCCGTTGCCAGGGAGGCAGTGCCTCAAAACTTTTGTTTTTGTTTTTTTTTGTTTTTTTTTTGTTTTTTAAAAAAAAATCTCTTTTGAATGACCCGAAGTTCAAATAGTAATTTATTAGAATTCGATCCAGAAATTGAGCGCAAAATAACCAAATTGAAAAATCAAAATCTTCCCAAAGAATTTGAAGAAATCAATCTCACCGATTCAAGTGATACATTGAGTGAAGACTTTGAACCTTTAATAATGGCTGTAAATCCCAACCGAACCCTACGTGACATCTGTGCACCTCAATTTGTCAATCAAAATTATCAACTTGCAATTCCTGCCTTAGAAAATGATTTTGAATTACGAATTAACATGATCCAAGTGCTTCCTAAATTTCATGGTCTTGCAGGTGAAGACCCAAATCGACATATTCAAGAATTCACCTATGTCTGCTCCAGCTTCAAACCTCGAGCAGTCGCGGAAGAGCATGTGAAGTGGAGGGCTTTCCCCTTCTCACTAGAGGGAGCAGCAAAGGAATGGTTGTACAATCTACAACCGGGGGAGATCAGTGACTGGGAAGATCTAAAAAAATGCTTTCTACAAAGATTCTTCCCAACATCTAGGAGCACTGCAATCAAGAAGGAGATTTATGTCATCCATCAATCAACTAGAGAAACACTCTACGAATACTGGGAACGTTTCAAGAAGATTTGTGCAAGTTTTCCACACCAAGAAATAGAAGAGGACCAATTCCTTGTGTGCTTCTACCAAGGATTGCTTGAAAATGATAGGAATCTACTAGATGCCTCGTCAGGAGGAGCCCTCATTGATAAATCACCTGCAGATATACGAATTCTGATTGAAAAGATTGCACAAAATTCACAGCAGTTTGGCACTCGAGGTACGATCACCAGAGGGATCCATGAGGTAAGAACATCTGATTCAGTAGATTTAATTAGGAATGAAATGGGTGAACGCACCAGGTTGGTGCGACAAATAGCTGTGAACCATGTAAAGGAACAATAAGGACCGAATCAGGTATGTGGTTTATGCTCTTCTAATTCTCATTACACTGATCAATGTCCGGAAGTGCAGGGGACAGAAAGTTGTGCTGCATCCTATCAACAAAGGCAATACCAACCGCAAACCCAACCAGGGTATGGGTTTCAACAGAACCAAGCCAGAGCACCTTTTCAGCAACCTTATCAGAAGCCCTTCCAACAACAACAAACTTTTCAACCACCACCTTTCCAGCGGAAGAATTATGAGCAACCATCCACAAGTGCACCAACAAATGAAGACCAACAACTGAAGACAAGAGTTGCAGGAATAGAAGATAAGATGGACAAGCTAGCTGATCAATTTTCAAGCATTATGGATGATTTCACCAAGAACCAAGGTAAGCTTCCTGCACAAACAATTCCCAATCCAAAGGAGAATGTTAGTGCAATCACAACCCGAAGCGGGAAGGAGCTCAAACCACCAGAACAATATGAGGAGGATGAATCTAGGGAACCTGCTGAAGCTCATCCTTTCCAACCAAAAAATGGAGTCAACAACAAACTAGAAAGAACAAGGTTCAAGAAAGAAAGACAAGAAACACCATTGAAGAAACAACAAAGGGAGAAAAAGGATATTCCAGCACCATTCCCATCAGCATTGGTTGAGTCAAAGAAGGGCGAAGAAGAACGAATTCAACGGGAAATTCAAGAAACATTTCAAAAAGTTGAGATTAACATTCCACTACTGGATGCAATCAGGAAAATCCCTAAATATGCAAAATTTCTGAAGGAGCTATGTACTAAAAGAAAGAGGCTGGATGGAAATGAAAGAATAAACTTAGGAAGAAGCGTCTCAGCATTGATCACACCACCGATACCGCAAAAATGTCAAGATCCAGGGACTTTCTCTATTCCCTGAACTATCGGTTCATTAAATTTTACTGATGCACTATGTGATCTTGGAGCTTCGATAAATGTGATGCCTCACTCTGTGTTTTCATCTTTGCAGATTGAAGAACTAAAATCAACTCGGTTGGTGGTACAATTAGCAAACAGATCCACCGTTTTCCCAGCTGGAGTCGTTGAAGATGTACTTGTAGGAGTGAGAGGATTAATCTTTCCAGCAGACTTTTATGTCCTTACCATGGAGGAAGACCGAGCACTATCCCAATCTCCCATCATCTTAGGGAGACCATTCCTGAAAACAGCAAGAACAATCATCAACGTGCATGAAGGAACCCTCACCATGGAGCTCAGAGATAGTACGGTACACTTCAATATTCTTGATACGATGAAACACCCTTCCAGCAATCACTCACTTTATGCAATCTCCCATGATGAAGGTATAGAACCAATTGAAGACTCAGGTATGCTTCATGACTTGTTATCTGTGGGAGAACACTCTTCATTTGAATTTTATAACTCCCATGAACCTGAAAATTCTGATATCATGTTGGAGGATGAGGTAAAATCTGATTTTTTCGATGATTTGTTAAGAGGAAGTAAGATTATTCCAGAGAATTCAACATTAGATGTAGGAAACATAAATGCAATATCATCCCTTGAACAACCCCCATGTTTAGAACTGAAGCCTTTGCCATGTGACTTGAAGTATGCTTACCTAATGGAAGGGGATAAATTGCCAGTAATCATTGCCAATAACCTATCTCATTTACAAGAAAAAACATTGATTGACCTTCTCAAAAGGAATGTAAAAGCTGTAGGATGGAGTTTAGGTGATATTCTTGGAATCAACCCTAAGGTATGCTCTCACAGGATATTTTTAGAAAGTGAATCTCGGCCAGTTAGACAACCTCAAAGAAGACTCAATCCCACAATCATGGAGGTCGTTAAGAAAGAGATTGAAAAATTGTTAGCAGCTGATATCATTTACCCAATCTCTGATTCTCAATGGGTCAGCCCAATTCATGTAGTCCCCAAGAAAACCGGCCTGACCACTGTTACAAATGAAAGAAATGAACTGATCCCCATGAGAATACAAAACAGCTGGAGAGTCTGTATAGATTACCGAAAGCTAAATCAAGTTACCAGAAAAGATCACTTTCCTATTCCATTCATTGATCAGATGCTTGAAAGGTTAGCTGGAAATACTCATTACTGTTTTTTAGATGGATTCTCAGGTTATTTTCAGGTACCAATTGCACCAGAAGACCAGGAGAAGACAACCTTCACCTGCCCTTTTGGAACATTCGCCTACAAAAGGGTGCCTTTCGGGCTATGTAATGCCCCAGGTACATTTCAACGGTGTATGGTGAGTATTTTTTCGGACCACATTGAGGATTGCTTGGAGGTGTTTCTTGATGATTTCACAGTTTTTGGCAATTCATTTGATCTTTGCTTGGGAAATTTGGAAAAAGTTTTGAAAACATGCATTGAAAAGAACCTTGTCTTAAATTTTGAAAAATGTCATTTCATGGTTGAAAAAGGGATAGTGTTGGGGCACATAATTTCACAAAATGGGATTGAGGTTGATAAATCAAAAGTTGATGTAATAAATTCCATACCATATCCAACTTGTGTCAAACATGTTAGATCCTTTTTAGGGCATTCAGGATTTTACAGAAGATTCATCAAGGATTTCAGTAAGATTTCTCTCCCTCTCTCAAGAATACTTCTAAAGGATGCTAACTTTAATTTTGATTGTGCATGTAGGGAATCATTTGATGAATTAAAGGAAAGGCTGATAACACCACCAATAATGCAGCCACCCAATTGGGATTACCCTTTTGAGATACTTTGTGATGCATCCAACCAAGCAGTGGGAGCCGCTCTATCACAGAGAATTGACAGCAAGCCTCAAGTCATCTCCTACGCATCAAGGACCTTGGATGAAACACAAATAAATTACACAACCACAGAGAAGGAGTTCCTTGCAGTCGTTTTTTCACTAGATAAATTCCGATCATATCTTCTGGGCACTAAAGTTGTTGTTTTTTCTGATCATGCAGCTCTTAGGTACTTAATGAAAAAGGCGGATGAAAAACCACGGTTCGTGAGATGGATGATACTCTTACAAGAGTTCAATTTGGAAATAAAAGATAAGAAGGGGACTGAAAATCAAGTGGCTGATCATCTGAGTCGACTACCCCACACCGCTGAAACAGAAATACCAAAGCAGAATCCACTTAATGATGAGCTTCCTGGAGAACAACTCTACATCATCAACAGTGAAGTGCCATGGTATGCCAACATTGTCAACTATTTGGTAACATCTCAGGTACCCTCTCATCTAAGCTCTCATAAAAAACATAAGCTTAAATCTGAATCAAGATTTTACATTTGGGAAGATCCGTTTCTGTGGAAAATTTGTAATGATCAAATCATAAGAAGATGCCCGCCAAGAAGTGAAATTGAATCAGTGTTTGAATTTTGTCATAAATTATCTTGTGGAGGCCACTTTGGACCTCATAGGACTGCCCGAAAAGTTTTAGAATCTGGACTCTACTGGCCCACCTTATTCAAGGATGCATATGAATTTTGTAAAAGATGTGAAAAATGCCAATTTTCTGGTAACATATCCAAACGACATGAAATGCCACAAAAACCAATAACCTTTTGTGAAATTTTTGAAGTTTGGGGCATAGATTTCATGGGACCATTCCCAATGTCATTTGGAAATTCATATATTCTTTTGGCTGTAGACTATGTTTCAAAATGGGTGGAACCAAAAGCAACCAGAACTGATGATGCAAAAGTTGTTGTGATTTTGTTAGGGATAACATTTTTTGTAGGTTTGGCCTGCCTCGAGCAATAATCAGTGATCAGGGAACTCATTTCTGCAATAGGAAAATGGAAGCATTGCTGAAGAAGTATGGGGTACATCATAGAACATCTACCCCATACCATCCCCAAACAAATGGCCAAGCAGAAGTCTCTAATAGAGAAATCAAAGCCATTCTGGAGAAGACTGTTAAACCCAACCGGAAGGACTGGAGCCAAAAGTTAGATGATACATTATGGGCATACATGACGGCCTACAAAACACCGATAGGGATGAGTCCCTATAGATTGATCTATTGAAAGAGTTGCCACCTTCCTGTGGAGTTGGAGCATAGAGCCTACTGGGCGGTCATAGAGATGAATCTGGACCTTGAGAAAGCTGGGAAAGAAAGAAGATTGCAGTTGCAGGAGTTAGAGGAAATTAGAAGGGAATCTTTTGAAAACTCAATGATCTATAAAGAGAGAACAAGGATGGCCCATGACAAGATAATTCAACCAAGAACCTTCAACCCTGGAGATCACGTGTTACTCTTCAAATCCAGACATAAGCTTATGCCAGGTAAACATCGTTCCAGATGGGAAGGCCCCTTTACTGTTACTCATGTATATCCCTTTGGTGCTGTGCAGATTCAAAAGGAAGGAGGAGGAAAACCATTCACTATAAATGGGCAGAGGCTGAAGAAGTTCCATGGGACCGTATCTCAAGAACCAGTGGAGGAGATCACACTCCTTCATCCTGAATACAAATGAACACCTACCAGGTTGCATCATTCCTTTACACTTGATTAAATGCAGTAACTCCAACTTTTTGAAACATACATTTACATGCATTGAGGACACTGCATAAATTAAGTGTGGGGGAGGAAATCTTGAAGTCCAGGAAATTTTTCAAAAAAAAAATTGTTTTGTTTTGTTTTTTCGAGCCAACGACATTAAACAAAGGCGCTACCGGGAGGCAACCCGCATTTTCCCCTATTTTCCACTTGTCTTCTTAGTCATTTACCAGCATGATTGAACGGGCCTGCACTATCAATTGTTTTCATTTTTTTTGAGGTCCATTAATGAAGAGGGTGTTGTGGGATTATACGTCGTGAAGAAAAGGATCCATTTGACAGGGGAGTATGAGTTTCAATTCTATATTATCCGACTTTATTCCCTAATTTTTTAGTCTTTTAAAAAAATTAATCAAAAAAAAGGCATGAACACGCTTGAATTAATGTTTTACTCAACTTATCTAGGAGACATGAGTTTCTTAGGAATCTTGTGATGCCATGTTTTAGATTTCAATGTTAATGATATTGAATGATTAAAATGGATAATTGGATGATTAAAGTGAAGCAAGGATATTGAAATAAGGACTCATGATTTGAGGGAATTAATTGATTCATGTAAATGAAATTTCCCTTCCATTTTTCATTCTTTGAATTTCTAAAATTCATGTGAATTAATTTGTTATTATTAATCATGCCATGAGTGATTGTCCAATATCATATTCTCATTCCTGAGAGGATTTCTAGACCAAATATTTCCTATATTATCTTGAGCATATTTCTTGAGTGATCTTGGGACGTGCCACCTACTAGAACTTGTATTGAAACTTGTCAAAGCTATGACTGTACAAAACCACATTTAAAATGATTGAGGCATCTCTTTGGCTAGCCACATTTTATCCTAAGACCCACCTTTACATTTATCCTTCGTAATCCCTTAGATGCCATGAATTGCCTTATAGGTTTAAGCCACATTACAATCCAATTTTTCCTTACCTACCTGCACTTTTAGTATTTTTTCATGGTTATTTCAAGTTTGAGTGTGGGGGAAGGGCCTTTCGTGTGCGTTCCATGGGATATGTATCATTTTTGGGTGGTGTAATGTGTGCGTCATCATTTTGGGCAATGTATTATTAGAAAATTGGGCATGAGTCATCATTTCATTATGCTTCTTTCATTTCATCCGGTTCTCCATAAAAAAAAGAAAATAAAGCTGTGCCTTTCTGGAGCTTTACAAAAAAAAGAGATAAAAAAAGAAAATAAAGTTGTGCCTTTCTGGAGCTTTACAAAAAAAACAGGGAGAACATGGATGATATCATTCTTTGTAATCATTTATTGACTCATGACCCATGTCATTGAAAGGGGAGTGGTGTTGTGATTCACATTTCAAGGGGATTTGAGTGAGGTTCATCTTGTGTTTTCACTTGATTAATCATGCATTGTACTTAAGAGTAAAACCTCCTTCTTCTGGCCTTAAATTATTTCAATCATTTACCCACCAACCCTAAGCCACAGAGTCATTTGAACCTTTATTGCAAGTCCTCATGATTTTATGTGTGTTTTGTCTTTACAAAGTGGAGAAAGTAGTTACTTTACAAGCCTATGGGTAAGGAGCATCTTCTCATGATATGAAAATAACTCCACTATTAATTGTATCATGAGTTATGAGAGAAAAGATTCAAAAGTGAGGTAGGTCATGATTTGGCATGTTTAATAATAATAAATTGAGAATCTTGAATGAATGAAAGGAGAAGCTTCATTATTTTTCAAAGGGGAAAAGTAAAATGCATGAATTGATTGTTTCTTTGAAAAATGGGAAATTAAATTGGTATTTTTGTGGAACTGGAAGATTTGATAGGACATTGAAAATCATTTGATTTTATTTCATTTGAAATTTAAATATTGGTGACATTAGTGCCCTTTGAATTCCATGTTGAGATTTTATGCTTGAGGACATGCATGGTTTTAGTGTGGGGGAATTGACAGGGCTTATAATTTGCACATTTTTTTAATGAAATTATGTTGTTTTAAACATCCCAAGATACCATTTTGAGCATATATGTAACAATTTTGGATTTAATAAGTATTTTAAGTTTAAATGCAAAAATGACCAAATTCTGCATTTTGGACAGATTTTCACTACAGGGGTATTTTGGTCATTTACAAAAAAATATAAATCCAAATTTTATTATTATAATTTCTTTAGAATCCTAATTTAATTTCCTTCAACTTTGTCTTCTGGACCAGGATTTGATTCGACCATCTTGAGGTCCAAAAAATTCAATGAAGTTGAAGATTATTCAGGAACACCAAGGAAGCTTCCTAAAAATTTCATCCAGAAAAAAGAAGGTTCAGTGAAATATCCATAAATCTCTCAAAACGACTTTAATGGATCTGATATTTTGTGGATAGACGGATAAGAAGATTTGGAAGAAGTTCCATTAAGGAGGCCACGCCTTAAACGGCCGTTTTCAGAGACATTAATTCAGTACAAAACGGTGTTTTTAGGTTTGATGATTCTGACTGGACAGAATAAATTGTCAGAGGAAATTGGCCATAACTCTCGTAATACCTGTCCAAATCCGCTGAGAGTTTGAGGAGACACGTACAAGACAATTGTACACAACATTCATGAAGGGAGGAACGTGTGAAGATGTCATTAATGGGGTCAACAACGCTCCAACTTTCGGGGGTCGAATTCTGCCTATAAAAGGAGGAGAGCTCCTCCCCCTCAATACATCACATTCTCCACCCCATTCCTTCTCGGGCACCCAGGAGAAGAACTTCTCATATTTTTATTTTATTTCTTTTGTTTTAAAATGTCTCTCCTCTCCCGCATTATCTCGATTACCCCATCCATGGAGGGGTAGTTTCATTTGAGTGATCGGGAAGAGGGGAGGCTGGACCGATGTGTTGTGCTTGAGTTTTGTGCTTGAAATGAATAAAATTTGTTCTTCTTTCTTCTTCTGGTTTCAATTCATAATTTAGTATTAAATTCCGAATGCGGTTTTGTTAAGGTTTTTATTCTAAATTTATAAATTGCTTTGGTCGATGATCACATCTCCCTCCACCCAATTCTAATCTGTATACGGTGGCACATGATTAGGGTTGGGTGGTGATTGCTCGACGGTTGTCAAGCACGTGTGTAGGAATGTATGTTGAAATCTTGGTTTATTAGGGAACAAAAATTCCTGGTCTGGAATTGCTCTAATTAATCAAGAGACCATATACAACCCTAAACACATTGGAAGGAGGATAGACCAATCTAAGGTTTTAGAAAGGAAATTTCTCATCACATTTATCTGACTAAGGGAGAGAGAGGACTCGGTAGATAAATCTCTCTCTTTTACCAGTTTAAGGAAGAAGAAGAGATAAAATTTGGAAACCATGATGGCACAACACTAAGTCCAGCCAAACCCAATCCGATCACCATCTTTATCATTTGTTAAAATTATTCAATTTCTATTGTTTGTTTCTCTCATAGTCATTCATATTAATTAAAACCAATCTTTTTAATAAAACCAACAAAAAGTGACAACCTTGTTTTGTGTGCACTCCTCTTCGGGAGACTACCTAGGATCAACTGCTATACTATACTTAGGTAAATAAAATATTGTTTTGCCACGCCCCACGACAGGCGTGCGTCAGTATTTAGTTATTTACCTTTACATATTTATTCTACCTTGTCTTACCATGATATTCATGTTTTTTATATAGAATTTGTGTTTATTTATTTACCTTTACATATTTATTAAACTAATTGATTTGTGGTATCATCTACTATACTTAACCTTTACTTGGTATTTGAGACCACCAATTTTTCCTTTCATAGGAATACATGATTTTTTCAAGGACTGAATTACATGGTTATGCTATATTAAAACAAATTATTCTCAAAAAAATTATATTCAAATTTGTATATTCAAATCTATTGTAAAATTAATGTTTTTATCTAGTTTACTAAAAATACTATACTATTTAGTCCATTGGGGTGTGTTTACTTTTATCTTATTCCAATGTAATGGTAGGATGAACTTGTTCTTCGATTATTGGGGTGAGTTCACTATAGTTTGTGTCAAATTAAGTTTAGTAGAAATCTTGGAAACTTCATTTAAGAAAAAATATATAAGAAAACTCAACCCTCTTTTAGGCACTAAGGATAAGAATAAAATAACATATTAATGTTTGGTTAAGGTATAAATTATGTGGTTTTTCCTAGGAATAAATCTCTATATGGATGATATCAAGGGTTTATGTGTTTAGGATTGAAGCTAAGGTCAAATAAATAAACACCTATTTCATTTTTAGAGGATAATATTCTACCAATATTATTGAAATTTTGGATAAATTTATGGAAATTATATGATTTAGTGTAAAATTATTTTAGGAATAATAGACATAACTTTAATGTTATTTATATACTTTAGTTTTAGTATCCCACTTATTAGTTAATCAATTTAATATTTATATATATACATTAATAATGAACCATTAGTATTACTTTTTATACTTAGTGATTAATTATCAATATTAGATAACTTGTGTTTACCATGTTTGCTTTAGAAACTAATTGGTGATAGACTGAAATACATGTCACTCTTTTATGTATCTAAAAATTTATTAAAAATTAATTTTAGTACTTCAGGTATAAAAAAATATTTTTGTATATTTATTTCATAGAATAATTAATGAATTGTAAATTTATTGAAGCCCAACCATTGGTTGAAATTCTGCATAAAACTTATAAATCTATCATGTAAATTTCCTTATATTCCATATCAATAAATTAAATCCTTAACAATTATAAAAGGTTATTGAAACAAAAAAATTATCCTAATAGATTCATTTTTTGTGGAATCGATGGTCTTTTAAATCATCAATAATCTGTGGTTTTGTTCCCTTAAAGTTTCTGTTGAACACTCAATTTCATGTGATCATAACCTCAATCAATATTTATAAATATTTACACATTTCCTCCATGCCCATATCTTCAATTTCCATCATTTTTTTCCAACATAGAAATATAGTTATATTTTATTCCATTTTACCTTTATACTTCTAATTATCTCTTATTAAGGGGATATTTTATACTCTTTTATGATTTGGGTTTTTAAACAATGGTATTTCCAAATTTTAAACCATGAATTTCCATGATCATGTTCAAATTATAAGGATGAAATTTATTTATGTTGGAGAGAATGTAACACCCCAAAATTTTGAAAGAGTAACATTTTATTCGATAGTATCTATGACATGCAACACCAAGTGTAAAACGGAATATAACATACCAAAACATTATGTAATATTTAATATTTTAAATATATTCAATCTATTCTATATACTTCAATTCATGTAATAATAATTTATATTTCATTACATGTAATAATGGCTTTCTTAAATAGCTTGCCTTACATGCAAGGCTGAGTTTTAGAAAATACAATAAATGTTTTTTATTTTAATTAAAATTATCTCATATCCCCTAAATTAGTGGTTATAAATAGTAATAATAAACATATGAAAATATATATTTGAATTAATTTGTGACTAGTTAATTAGAAATGAATCTAAAAACCATATGTAAATAAATGAAATGTTTTTATAAAAAACTATTATTTTGTGACAAAGGAATTTTATCCTAATAAATTCTATTAATTACTATTATTGAATGATATTAATTAAATATATATATTATTTATACTATAAAACATTTAAAAATTTATAAAAAAAAAGATTTTGTATCCATTACATAATAACAAATTCAATTTTATACATAAAAAGATATATTTTTTTAAAGGTAGTGTTTCCACATTTTAATGGAAAAATTATATTAAAAAGAAATTTTAAAAATATTAGAAATTTATTTGAACAAATAAAATCCATTTTTTGAAATTTTAATAACATAATTACCTTAGGATGACGCTTTGGTATTTCTCTAAAAAGATTAATTTTTAATAAATAGTGAAAATTAATAAATTTCAATTGAATACTGACTTCTCATCTAAATAATTTATAATTTTAAATTAAATTATAAATTTTATTTAATTAAAAATATATAAATTAAACATATTGATCTAATTTAAGTCATTGGAATAAATATAATATTGATTTTTATAAAAACAATACAATCTTCTAAACATTTTCACTTTAAAAACCTGGTTTGTCGTCACGTTGGCTGGATAAATTTTAAATTATATTTTGCCACTTATGTAATTTTAATTTTGAAAAATTGATTCCATGTTTGGAATAATAATAAATTATAATGTACAATAAGTTCAACAAAAGTTTTTACCAATGTTATCAGGGAGAATAATTGATGTTAATCATAGCGATTAAGGTAAAAATGAGTTTACCTATTTGTTAATTTTAAATGATAAAGTCTGGAAATGGCCCAAAACTAGTCCAAAACCCATTTTCAGGGCATAATTAGACCCTATAAAATTTTTTATCAAACATTTTTCATTATTTTAGGAACATGTGGTAAGGGAGACCTCCCAATATTGTTTACTTTTTGGTATTTACTTGAATGTCACTCTTCCTCCACTATAAAATGGTACCCACTCTTCCCCTTTATTCACACATCTCAAGCTATTTTGATCATAAAAAACCTACCCTAAATTAATAAAACAATGACTGCCCTAATACTATAATCTTTATTTTATTAGGAAATTAAACCTTAAAATGTTTTAGTGAAAACCTAAGGAGGATACCAAAGAAGTGGTAAGGTTATTCTAAAATCATTTTTCTATTTCCTACTCCACCACATTAAATATATATTATTACATTATTATATAAAAAACACATTATCAAACATATACTGAGATTATTTTAGGATACGTTTTCAACATAAATATTCCCACACTTTCAACAAATGGGTTTGGAAATCATCATTCGTGTGTACAGAGGACTACCACCTCGTGAACAAATCTTGTTGGTTTTTTCAATTAACTCCTTTTAAGGTTGAGAATAATGGTGGAATATAATATATAAAATATATAATTGATATTTATAATGTATTGATCATATTTAATTATTATATCATTTTAACCGTCATTATTTCCATTTTTGAATACTATATCATTTCTTGTCTGTACTGCGGATTACCGCCTCTCAAAGCAATATGATTCCTTCATGCTTTACGTGGAATGCATTAATGATTTTTTAAAATGATATTAGATATATATTACATAAATATAATAATAAAATGATAATATATATATTTATATTTATATATTTTTATTTATATCACTTTTTTATCTTTTTCTTTAAATATGGAATGAAAATGGAAACAACGTTTATTCTTACATACGACCTACTGTCTCCATGAAAAATTTATTTTATTTCCTATAACCAAATTTTATGGTGTAATATAAATAAATATATAATTAATATATATATATAATTTATTTCATTTTTTTATTATATATATGATTTATTCATTATTAAATAATATGAACAAAAATTAAAAGTCCAGACATACTAGAAAAACAATGTATTTATTACCAAAAACAATGGAAATAATGAAAGATGTTTATTAAAGGTCAACAAGATGTTATATAAAGATGATATATTAGATAATATATTTTAATATGGTCATTTTATAAGTCATTAAAATTATTAAACCCACTACACATGATTTTAAATATCATTCAACCCAAAGGAAGCGTAAGGTAATGGATTTTATCTCGATTTCATTCCTTGAGTCACATTGTAAAGTTACGTACATAAATTCATTAATATGGTGTATATACTACCTCTTTGACATAACATATCCTGAATAATTCATTATTCATGTTATTGTTTCAATTTAAGTTATATTATATATGGGGATTGAAAATAAAAATTAACGAGTGGTAAGGGGTTTCTTTACTCAATTTCCACTAATAGGTTTAACCTTATACTTCATTGATTATGTCATATTAAGATTGTGTGTGTTATGATTTTTTATTATCTAATTTTTTATTGACACTTTTTATATTTAATTACATTTTATACACATAATCATTTAACTTATTACTTCTCATTTCAATTTTATGGGAATAAAAGGTTTATTTCACAATCTCATTCCAATCATGATTATTTATTATTGAATATCAGTTGAAGGAAATTACTTGACCATTAACAAATAAAGCCATTCATTTTTTTAATCAGGCAATTAATGAACTATTTCAAGTAATGGTACCATTTTTACACTCATTGTAACATAAAATATTTTAGAAAATGTTTTCCGGAAAATATGACTTCATTTATCTCTTCGGTGTGAAATATGTTTTCTTCCTTATCCTGGTTTTCTAAAAAATCAAAAAAGTCTTAAACTTTTGAAAATTATTTATTTGAATAATGTTCACCATTTTTTAATCTTTCAAAAAAAATTAAATAGATATTTTTTGAAAACAATTTATCTTTTACTTTTACCAAAAAAGTGAAAGAAAACATTATTTTAACATGTCTGGAATGAATAGAAATTTTATCCTCTATAACCACCCAATTGTTTTCAATATTATTCAATAAGTTTCAAAGATTATTTTAATATAAAATATTATCAAAAAAATAATAAATTGAAGAATATTTTCCTCAAGAATAGTTTTAATGATCTTTTATAGTATTTATATTCATCAATGATAAACCATTGATTCTTAACCTAATTGGTATATATTGAATTGATATTATCTAAAATCTTATTATGGATGGTTTATGCTCACTATAACCGAGGAAAGTTTTTACATCCACTTCCTTGATTATTTTTTGTTTTTATTAACTATACCATGAATTTTAAACATTACTTTAGATATTAAATTTCCCCTAAATATAAATATTATTTATAATGGATTCATTTATTACCAAAAGCATATATCATTTTTACATATGGTATTTTATTTGAAAGTTATTGATCAATTGTTGAAATATTGATAAATCTGTATCCCTTACAAAAGGAAGATATTTAATAAGGCACATTCTTTATTAGTTAAATCGATTATTTGATATATAATGAATTGTTTTGGGGTCATTAAAATAAATTCACATGAGGCATTGGTAGACTTATGAGGTAAAATTAGTTGGAAACAAAACCTTCAGGTTTTTAACCAAGTATTTTAAATTTTTTGGAGGATATATCTTGATAGTAGTGTCTTGTGAAGGGTCTTGACACAAATAATATGTAATTTACCCATCATTTTTTAAACCCTCTTAGGGGTAGTTATTTCTATTAATGGTATCATGTTCCTTGAAAACATTCGATCTTGTAATTAATCATTTCCTTAATTTAGATTTGATTTTTATTATCAATGAAATTTTCCCTATGATATAATCTATGGATTCATTTTATTCTCAAATTATTTATATAAATTTAATGTATGTTTATTAATTTAGACTTCCATATTTATTATGAATTACTATACTAGGATACTACAGTTTTTTATATGGCATATGTATTTTTTTATTTACCATTTCATATTGATTATAAATATTGATTCATGATAGATTCTACTATACATAACCTTTTTTGATCATTTAATCTCACCCTTATTATTTTCCTTTCTCAAGAATCTATAAAGTTTAATATAATAGATATAGAGGATTATTCTATATGGAATAAATATATTCTGCAAAATATTATGTTTTAATTTTAGTATTCAAATGTAGTGTAAAACTCATGTATGTATCTAGTTTACCAAGACAACTAAACAGTTTAGTCCTTTGGGATGGGTTTCCTTGTATATTATTCCATTATAATGGTATAAAGAACTATATATGGTCATTATAGGGTCATGTCACTACAAGTTCGGTGTTTCATGTTATAAAAGCTACTTATCATAGTATTTTTTTAAAGAAAAAACTATACTAAAATTTTAGCGGGGTTGCATTCTACCCCATAAAATAAATTTCACCCTTCCAATTTTAATGTCTATTATTAATGTGAATATATAAGGTAATTCTTAATATAATTATTACTCATGTTATAATTTTTAATGTTAAGTTAACCCCACTATATTAGATAATGATAACAAAATCAGTTTTACTTCATAATAAAAAAATGTTTATATTTTCATCTCTCACAAATATTTGAGAAAAATATACTTACTTATTTGGTTATAATATTTTGTAGTTTCTAGATACATACAATTCCCAGATTCAGTTTCATGATCCTGTACTAAACTAAATACTAAAGCTAAAATTGCTGTGACAATAACCAATAAAAAATTATATAAAAAATTAATCACAGTAATCCTATAATTTTACACATTAATTTAAACATATAATTTAGATAGATAATATATTAGTTAAAAATAATAATCTTTTGTTTAAAAATAATTATTTATGTTTTACCCTCCAAATATCAATAAACACATTCCCAAAAATAACCCAAAATTATTCTGAATATTTTAATTTTATTCTAAACCCAAAAATCATGGAAACCTATGCACCTAGAATAAAAATTAACATTTATAAATGACATTAATCATATACCAATAAATATATAACATAATAATACATACTCCCAAGAAAGCAGTAATCTTTTCTAAAAATAACATACATTTCCTTGACATCAAATTTTTTTTAGTACCCAAGGTAAAATAAATTTATATTCAAAAAAACAATTTATCATTTCTTATAATTAGGAATAATTAACATGGAAATATATCACATAAAATCCAAATGGTATATATACCTAAATCATGTATTCTTTCAAAAACCAAATAAACATATCACAAAATATCATTAATCAACTTAAAATGAAATCAAATAAGATCTCATAGTTGATATTTCTACTCAAAACATATTAATAACTTTAAACATATTATCCCATAATGGTATCTAAAACTATTAAATTATACTCATATGATACCAACATAATCTCTAAAATTAACTAAAACATCTTCTAATACCAATAGAGATACCCCAGACCCACATCCCCATATTAGGTGCTAGAAAATACTAATTAAATAATAGCTTTGATACCATCTAAGGAATCCAAAAATTATCTATACATAATTAAAATATCATTAAAAAATATTGAGCAACTTATATACCCATGACCTTTTAATATTAGTGTCTTAATGAATTATAAAAAACCTTTTACTAACAAAACACATATCTTTTCATAAAAATGGATATTTTTTCACTAAACCTGGGATTTGTTATTTTATAACAATTCTTCAACATCTCTCACACCATTATTCATTCATAATACCCTTCTTATACATAGAATAATATAAAAGCTTCTTTATAACCCACAAAAATGGAAAAAATATAAGGGTACCATCAAATTCCCAAAAAGGTAATATATAAGATATAATAATTAAGTATCACATTTGGTCAAAATATGGGAATATTGTTATGAGACCATAATAAAGGAATATAAACACATTATATGTAAATTGTAAATAAAAATAATAAGAACCACAATTAATTAATCATAATGTAATTATTTTTTATAAGGAAATATATATCATCGGATCATGTCATCATGAAAATGTGGCAACAACATAATACATGATATCATAAGCATAAGTCAATGTTCACAACCAACACAACATATCATAGTTTGTTAGAAATACTACTCATGAACAATAAATCGTATCTCATTAGATGAAAAAAATTATTACCCAATGCATTATAGGGCTATATAATTCCACCCATCGTATAATTTTGTTTACATGAAAATGTTTTCCATGTATGAAAATAGTAATAACTTCATCATATAATATCTATCCCAAGATAAAGAAATAATATTTAATGAATCTTTTAATAAATTATAATCATAATCAATACAGAGAAAAAAATTGGATGGTATTATTATAAATTATAGACTGTAGATCATAATAAATGTAAAATTATGTCAGCATTGATGAAAAATAATTTCTTAAGAAGTCATATTTCTTAATAGTTTTAAATTGCATCATATAAGAAGATATCAATAAATAGATCATTCGATAAAAAAAGTCTATTTAAAAGATGAATTTGTATAGTAAAACATGAAACGTAAATCCAAAGGAGATGTATATTTTAGAGTATCGTATGAATATGGCAAATAAATTGAGAAAATAATTTTCATATATCATTTGTAACATGGTTGAAAAAAACAAACTTATAAGTCACATAAAAAATCCATTTTAAGGTGTTAAAAAGAAGACATTGAGAATATAAATTTTAAAAGAACTCAAAATACTAAAACACTGAAAATAAATTATGTTAAGGATAATAAATTTGGAGTATAAGATAAAAAAATACAGAATTTAATTAAAACCGTTTATTTATTTTTTATAATATTAAAAAAAATTCTAAAATGGAAAATAATAAGATCAATGTGAATAAATATTACTCTGGAAAACTAGTAATACTTTAAGATAAATCTTAATTATGAAAAATAGTTATAAAATTTGGAAAATAAGTTCATGTGAAAAATGTTAAAAATGATATTTTTTCACACTTTTGTAAATAAAGGAAACAATGACCCATGTACTTTTATTTAAATGGTTCCTTAAAAAAAATTTTAAATGATGTCAAATTAAATATTAAATGATCTTAGTCAATCAATTATTTAAAAATAAGAAAATTATTTAAATGATTTAAATGATATGGGCATAGAGGATAAACACTCCCAACTGTAAATAAGAGATAAAGTCAATTTGACTTATATGAAAAATTTCAGTTTAATTAGGATGAAATGGGAGGGGAAATGTTAATATGACATATAAACCCCAGTAATAGCCATAATAAGAGAAAAATAGATTGGTTTGAATAGATAGATTCCATATAGTTTCAAAATAAATTCATTTATACATAATCAATCTTAAATTAAAAGTGACATTGGAAAATAAAACCTTACGAATTTGATATAATTTGGATAAAAAGCCATTGAATTTTGGATCTTGAAAGAAAAAATTAAATACCATTAATAAATGTATAATCATGATATAATATGTAAAATTTTAAAAACCCAAGTAATGATATAATAAATAAAATTAATATTTTTTAGTATTCTGGAATTATGTTTTTTTCATTATAAATATATTAATTAATTCATAAAATCAAAAAGTAAATGGTTTTATTAAACTGATTTATTATAATATTTTATATAAAATCATAGTTTTCAAATTAAATTATATTAATTTAAAAAAATTATTTTTATTTTTAAATTAATCAATTCAAAATTGTCTTATAGTGAATTTTTTACAATATTTTGGAAATATTTATTTTTTAAGAAATAATGAAAAATAATGATTTTTATTTAAAGTTTTATTCTATTTCAAAGCATTTATGATGCCAAATTTTGTACTGAAGTAGTTTAGAATTATAATTATTTCATTTTTATTGAAAATAATTTAATTATGGTTCTTAAATGGATTTAATACTTGAATTTAGTATAATAAATTTTTGTATTTTAAAAGGTGATTTTTATTAGAAAAAAAGTGTTTTTTATTGATTTTTGAAAATTTAATTTTAAATTAAATTCATAAAATATTGTTATAAGATTTTGGAAAAATGGATTCCATATTTGGAATCAGTGGGTCCAATTTTATTAAATACTTCCCTTTTATTTTTGGAAAATAATAATTACAAACATAAAATTTTTTGTTACCATGATAAAGGGTAAAACAGGTAATTAAATTATAAAAATAAAATCATAAGGATAATAAAATTTATTTAACACTTGATTAAATATTATTTTATGTTTATATATTAAACATAGTCATACAAGGTTAGAATTTATGAAATTTTGGGGTAACTTGGATGAGATTACGACCTTTATAAAATTTTATGTAAAGAAATGTCAAGTATTCCACACTCTTGTTTTTAGTAAATGTTGTATTTTTAATATGTTTTTATCAAATATAAATAATATTTTTATTTATAAAATATTTAGATTCATCATGATAATTTATTTTTAATTTTTAGGGAATAAACAATTACACTCAATTCTTAAACAAATATGATGTAGTAATTATTTGATTAATGGGAAAATTAAATAAATTATATTAAAATTATTAAAATTAATATAGTCTGAGACAAATAATCTAATAAATGAACTTTATTGATAATTATTACATGTTATGGATATAAAAAAGTAAAATTTTAGAATTTTTATGATATTAATAATGTCAAAGTGATGAATAATTCTAAAAAATTAAATTAGGTATATTTTGTAGTAAATAATATTTTATTAAATGATTTAAAATTACTAAAAATATAAAACTCATACAACTTATAAGGATAGGTTTAAATTTTCTTTTTTTGAACTAGTTTTTGTTTCTTTCATTTTTATATAAACTATATTGTCTCTTGAAGAGTAAAAATCCATATTGTCTTGGTGACAATTAAATAGGATAAATATGGGTTAAAACCAAAAGATAACGGTATATATATCATCAAAAATTATATAATTTTTATTTTATTAGGGTATTTCAGCCATCCATATATTAAATTATAAATAACTCATTTTTATCCATTATTAATTAAAAATTAGTTTATATTAATTTAATATTCTGAGAAATGCCAAGAGTGCCCCTCCCCTCTATTATAAAAGTTCGCATATTCTTCTTTTCTCTTAAAAAATATAATCCCTTTTGGATTTGACATTACCTACCCAAATAAATTACTATAATCCCTTATCACATTATATATGTACTTGTTTAGTAATAATATAAATTTTATATGCCTTTAAATGTTAAGCAAAAGAGGTTTTTCAAAAAAGAGGTGTACTTTTATCTTCCTATTTAGATTTTTTCTTCCTCACACGACAAACAATATTATAACTTAAAAAATAATAAAAATTGTATAATTCATATAATTATCGTTTGTTATGTTATTTTAATAACCTATTTCGATACCATCTTCATTCAAATGGTAAAATAATTCATCATTCTTGTGTATGGTAGACTACCGTTTCAAGAACCAATATAATTAAATTTCCATAACTGTATTTCAAGACCGGTTGTAATGATAGAAATTATTTTTAAATATAATATTTATAAAATATTTATCAGTATTAAAATATAATATATCATTTAATTTATTACATTTTTATGCACTAAATATGATAATGTAGTCCGTCGGTGCGTATGGACTATCACCTTCATGAAGTGATGTGCTTCATTTTTCATCCCTACATCACATGAATTATATATGTAATGAAGTTTAATGATTTAACATGATATATATAAGATATTATTATAATTATTTAAGGATAAAATAGTCTTTAACTTCATTTGATAATGATCATTGTAGAATGAAAATGTTAATCATATATATCTACGACCAATTGTGTTCGTAATTGTAATATAGTTTATTTTTCATAACCATTTTTAATTAACAAATTAAAAAATAAAATTATGTATAAATAATAATAATATTTTTATTATTTTTATCCTATAAATGGTGTAATTATTAATTTTTTTACAATAGTCGACAAACCAAATTTATTTTGGACTTACATAGCGAATATCATAAAAATGTCAGATGTGAAATTAAATTATTATATAAATGTTAATAGCAAGGTATCAAATAAAACAAAAGAAACAATATATATAAAAGTGGTATTAAATAATTATAAATTAACATATTTCTATTTTTTAGAAATATAAATAATTTGTTTGTTAATCACATTCAAGATAATGGACTTTATTTAAAAAATTATCTATTAAAGATTCCATTAAAAAAATATTTTCCTTCCATATCCATATTTTTTTAAAAACAATTAATGATTTTTTTACTATTATTTAAAAAAAATCAATTCTACCTAGGTTTTCTTCATAAATGTCATTTAAAATGAATCTATTTTTTATTTTCCAAACATGGTACTTTGTGACCTATCTAAAAAAATACAGAAGGAATTTTTTTACATATAAAAAATGAGTGGAGTTTGGAACCATAATAAAAATGTATTTATAAGAATATTAATTAACAAGTTACCATGGTTATTTTTGAAGAAAATGGTTTCTTTATGATGCGTATAGTTTTTCTATTTAAAAAATTGTTTTTTAAAAAAAGTGTATTTTGATATCCAAGTATAATTTTATTAAAAATAGTTTTAAATGGGTTTATGATGAAAATGTCTAAGAATAAAATGGTTTATTCTAGATATGGTACTTAAGAATTTTGTGAAAATACATGAGCCTATTATAACGTATATGATGGTTTGAACCCCATTGTAGCTCACAAGTGTTCCCAATATAGCTTATATAGACATTTAATCCCAATTATAGATTAATAAAAATGGGTGATCCTGATAAAATTTATATTAAGGGTGAGCCCTAAAGTAGCTCTTTAATTAATTGGGTAATGATTATGTTCTATAGGGAATTATATTGTAAGTTTCTTGTATGGTTATTCAAATTTAAAGGGTATTTAAAGGGTTTTATGAATATCATCTTCTATGTTTTCTGAATGTGTTTAAATTTTATTTATATAGGTTTTGATGGTTTTCATTTGAGGGAAAATTGCGTGTTATTTTCATATAAAATGTTTTATTCCATATTCACCATCAAATTTGAAGATAAAGATAAATATTACATGGGTTTTTATTTTTTTCACTGCTCTAATGGATTTCTACTTTTTTGTGTCCCTTAATGGGATTTTTATACTCATCTCATGTTTTAAAAAATTAATGGATTTAAGGATGGGTAATAGAAATGAATAAGTTAAGATTAAATTCATTAAATTTTGTTATAAAAATAAAATTTGTTTTATTTTAAATGTTTTTTATTTTGAAAGATATGTATTGAGTAGAATTGTTTCGTTTTTAATATATAAGTTGTTATGTATGATTTATGACCGTATTGAAAAAAACTATATACTGAAATGATCATCAGTATTTTTACAATGTGAATTCTAGTTCAAATACAACTGAATATGTAATGACTAAGGTTGGTTTAATAGATTTTGTATCAGACGAGGGTTTAGATAACATTTTAAATTAATATGTTTTTAGGTGTGGAAATTGGAAGAGTCTTGAATACCATTATTGGATCACAATTTTATGTTTTATATTAAGATAAATATATAAGACACCCCATTTTAGGTTTAAACTGGTGGATAACTAAGATAATTACGAGTATTGTGAGAGACATTTATGGTATTACAACACATAGATTTAGTATAGGTTTTATTCAAAATTTTATTTGATGAATAATTCATTTAATATTGGAGGAAATATATTTATAGTTATCAATGGACTTTAAGGTTTATAAGATCTTTTATTTTGAGATAATTTTTTTTAATTACATTTTCAGATGGAAAATGTAAATTATGAGATATCCTTTGAGGTTAAACTATTTAATTAATGATGAATTTTTTAAGGTTATTTTAATGATTTTATCACATTTCATGGAATGTTATAAATTTTTTTTAAATTTTTTTTAGTAAAATGATATCCCATAGGTTTGGAGGAAAATAGACACATCTAAAAAGGCTCTAGGGATTAAACCCACAACTAGAGAGAAATATGTGTGCAACACCTACCATTGAGCTACATGATTTCTTGGTTAGTATGTAATTTTATTTATTTTTATTTAAATTATGAAATGGATAGTTTTTAAGTTAATTTTTGTAAAATATGTTTTATTGAATAGATAACCATGGAATTGGAAATTGAATTGGTTATTGATTGGTTAATGTCATTCTGAAGATGTTCACTATTTTGGTAACACTATATTATTACAGAAAACATAATATTATGGGGATTCATTTGAGGAATAAAGGTTGAATAAAAATTAGGAAGAATAAATTATTTTATTTTGGATTTATGGTTATTTAGTTTATTTTTAGAAAATATTAGCATATCTTGGAGATTATGTGATTTGGTAAATTATGTGTTTCTTATGAGATAGTAAGAGTTATTGACACTATTTGGTGATCAATATCAAATGCATCTTGGAATTCTTTGTGATAAAATCCTTCTGAGTTTTGGTCGTCCATATTAGTCTAGAATATTTTTAATAAATTTTAAGTATATTTATTTACTGAATGATCAATTATCAACATTTCATCTTACTGTTGAATTTCTATGATTAAAGTAGTTATTCATCATATAAAGGTTTATTATTTTTGGATAATTATCTTATCTTATACAAAGAGTTTTTTATTAAATGTATACAAAGAGGAGGAAAAGATAGCTATTATTGTTTTTGTTTTTTTGATCCATAAAAGATCATTCTAGTTCATCAATAATGAAAAATTCGTCTTGAAGACTTATAATTTGGAGAGAAATATGAATTTATAGTGGATATTTACTAAAGAATGAAATTATTCTTGTCATGTAAGTGTATTTCCTTATGTTCATAGAGTAGGAAGTTAAATAATTTTCAACTTCATGAAAAACATTTTGAAACAAAAAAATATGTGTTTAATTTTTCTGCAAATAAATCCAGGTCCTTTTAACCGATAAAAAATTTACATTTTTGAGATGGTTAACTTCTTCATGAATGTGTTCTCTATTAATCTCTATCAACCCTTATGTGTTAATTTTCCCTTCTATATCTATTTTTTACTTAAAACATATTTTACCCTACATGGAACCCATTATGTTTTATTCCAGATGACCTGTGTACTTACCTTTCACAATTTATAAGTTGATGTTTTATTGACCCTTTTTATGATGTGACATTTCAACAAATGTCTTTTAAAAAGATAAACCATGGTTAATGAGGCCAAATTCAAAATTATTAGAATATAATTTTCAAAGGGGGTAATATAACAACATAGGTAATTATTGGATAAATAATTTAATATTTATTATTATTCATGAATTATTTAGTAATATATATATTAAATATATTATATAATTATTAAAATCTAAAAGTAAATGGTTTTATTTTACCCATTTCTTATAGGATTATATTTAAAAGTTTAATTTTCAAATTAAATAATTTTTATTTGAAAAAATGAATTTTATTTTCAAAATTAATTATTTCAAAATTATCATAGAATAATGTTTTTTATAATTTTATGGAAATAGTTATTTTTAAAGGAATGGTAAAAATTACCGATTATTATTTCAAACCATAATTAATTTTAATGTATTTACACACTAAAATTATGATTTGGAATAGTTTTAATTTTAATTATTTAATTTTGATTTAAAATAATAAAATTATTTTATTTTGAAATGGCTTTTATAATTTAATTTTGTATAATAAAATTATATATTAAAAAGGTGAATTTTCCAAAAAAAACATTTTTCAATACATTTTTCTGAATTAATTATAAATTAAATTCTGCAACTTCTAAAATTTTGAATTTTTAAAAATGGATTTCATAGTTTGAATCATTGGGATTGAATTTATTAAATATTTCTATTTAATTTTTGGACAATATGAATAGTAAACATAGTAATTTTTATTACCCAGGTAAAGGGTAAATTGTTTAATTAAAGGATGAAAATAAAATTATATGGATAATGAAATTTCGATAACCCTTGATTAAATCTTATTATATGATTATATCTTAACCTGAATCATTCAAAGGTAGAATTTATGACCTTTTGGTCCCCTTGGATGACATTATGACCTTTATATTATTTTATTTAAGGATATGTCATGTGTGTCACGCTCTTATTTTTAATAGGTGTATTATATTAAATATGATATTACTGAGAGAATATTTTAAACTATAAATAGTATTTTGAAAAAGAAAATAATTATTCTTCATGGTAATTTATTTTCCATTTTTAGTGAATAAATAATTACATTAAATGCTTATTGAATGGTAATGTAGTAATTATTCAATTAATTGTAAAATAGAATAACTAATATTAAAAATATTAAACATAATATAATATGAGATAGATAATACGATAAATGAATTTTTTAGATGAATATTGTATTTTAACGGTATAACATAATTTTTTGTTCAAATATTATATATTTTCTTGATATTATTAAAGTCAATGTAAGGAATAGTTCTAAAAATTGACATTAGGGATATTTTATATTAAACAATATTTTATTAAAGGATATAAAATTCCTAAAAATATTTAATTTTCAACGTAATTATTATATGTATTAAAATTACATCTATGATCCTTTTATTGGTCATTTTTAATTTTAAAGTTACTATGTTGACTCTAAATGAATAAAAATCCATATTTTTATTGTAAGATTTATTGAGGTTAAATAGGGGTTAAAACCAAAAGATAAAGGTATAAATATATTCAAAATTTGTATAAATTTTATTTTATCACACTATTTAAAACTATAATATTCTTATATTCAAGATAAATCATTTTTGATATATTTTGAATTATAAATTAATTTATCTTAATTTAATATTTGGGGAAAACCAAGACTACTCCTCCCTCTCTTGTAAACGGGGACATATTATTCTCTTTTATTCATAATAAAATTCCCTTTTTATTGGTCACATACCTACCCAAATAGCTTTCTTGAATCCCACCTCACATAATATATGTTTTTTATGAATAATAACAATCTTATAAGACTTAAAATGTTGAGAAAATGAGGTCTTTCAAAGAAGCGGTAATGTTTATCTATATGTTTTTGTTTTTTCTCATAGTCATTCATCAATGATTCTTAAACATTGATGATAAAATAAATATATTATCCTACATATATGGATATTTTATTATGTTATTGGAATAACCTACATCCATCTTCTCTTCAATAAAAATGTAAATCAATTCATTATTCACATGTGTGGAGGAATACCGCCTTTTGAACCTATGTAATTCATTTTCCATGACCATCTCTCATGATCAGTTATTATAATGGAAATGAGGATTATATATAATAATCATTAAATATTTAACATTATTAAAAGGTAATATAGCATTTAATTTTATACCTTTTCATTCACTGAAAAATGATAACGTCATTCGTGCATATATTTGGACTACCACCTTCACGAAGCAATGTGATTCATTTTTCATCACTACATCACATGAATAATATATATAAGTAATTTCAATTAATTAATATGATATATTTTATACTATTAATATTCTATAATGATTAAATAATTTTTACCTTCATTCCATAATGATCATTGAAAAATGGAAACATTACTCATGGTATGTATGACCTTAGATCTACATGATTATAACATAGTTCATTTTTCAAGACCATATTTAATGGTTAAATTTATATTATACTTGATGTATAAATTTCATAACTAATTAATTATTATTAATATTTACATGATGTAATTATGACTTTTTTTTCCAAAGTTGACATACAAAATATATTTTGGACTTACATAGCGATTTTGTCAAAACATTTGATGTGAACTTAAATGATTATTTGTTCATAAAATTATATTAAATAAAAAAAGAATTAAAATGATTAATTTTCATAACAAATTATAAATTAACCCAATTTTATTATTCATGATGTTAAAGAATATATGTGACGAATCAGACTCAATGTAAGAGACTTTTTTTGAAAATTTATCTTTTAAATATTCCCTTAAAACTCACATTTTTTACATATTCACTTAAAACAATTAATGAATATTTATTATGTTTTATTAAATTCAATTAAAGTAAGTTTTCCCATGTTTAATTTTTACAAAATATATTGAAAGAAATCATTTTTGAGTTTTCTAAATGATGTGCTTGGTGACTTTTTTGAAAAAAAAATATGTAAGGATTTCTTTTTTATCTTTTATGGATTGAGTTGATTTTCCCACTATCATAATTCTTTAATAGTTTTAATTATATTTTATATGATTTAAATAATTATTTTTAATGTAAATTGTTTCTTTATGATGGGTGAAGTTTTTTAAAATTTAATTTTTTAAAAGAAAATGTTATTTTGATATGTAAATGTGTTTTTACGTAAAAGATTACTCAAAAGGGTTTTGTGGTGAAAAGTTTTTTGAATAAATTTTTTTATTCATTTTATGGTATTTTATCATTATATGGTAAATTTGTTTATCCCAATACAACTTAAACAATGGGTTGAGCCCCATTATAACTCACGAGTGATCGTAATATAGCTTATATGAAGGGTTGAACACCATTATTGCTTAAGAAAAACAGTTGAGCCTAATATAGCTTATAAAAAGAATGATCCCCATTATATCTCTCCAATTAATTTAGTAATGATTATGTTCTCCGAAGAATTATATTGGAAGTCATTTGTACATTTATTCTAATTGAAAGGGTTTTTAATAAGTTTTATGAATTTGATGTTCTTAGTTTCCCAAAGGTGATTTATTTGAGATAGTATTTTTAAGGTTTTCTTTGAGAAAAAAGTTTGTTTTATTTTCATAGGATTTCTATTTCATACACACACAAAAATTGAAGATAAAGGTAAACATTACATGGGTTTTAATGTTTTTTGTTAGGCTAACTGGTTTCTTTTTTTATTTCCCTTATTGTTTTTTATGCCTCTCTTGTGTCTTTAAAATGTCTTTCACAGGGTTTACGGATAGGTAAGATAATATAATAATTAAATATAAATGTCATGATGATTTTTCATAAAAATTAAAAATATATTTTAGAAGTTTTATATTATGATGAAATGGATATTGAGTAGAAGTTTCAACATTTTAATATATAAGTTGTTATGTATGATTTATTATATCGCCCTGACCCCAGTTACCTAGAGTCGGTGCATTATTAAAAAACATTGGCATGATACAAGGAGTAATTTCCCAAAAGACCGATTAGTTTAGTAGCCTAGGAAGTATGAGATACATTCATGAGTTTTACATTACATTATAAAATGAAAATCTTCAACAAAATTGTTTCCATAGACCACGCTCATATCCCCTCAGGCTATCGATGTAGTTTAGTCATAAAATACTTATTCAAATCAAATAAAAAATAAAACATAGAAAGGGGTTAGCTCAGATTCTCATTAAGGATAACAATATAGTGGAAACTTTCGTAAATAAGCATAAATATTTAAGGAAACGTATAAGACTAAAACAAAAGCCTTTTAAACATGAACATAAGCATAGTATGGAAAATATAAAATCAAATAATTCCATTTAATTATTCACATTGATATTCTACTAGTCCAATAATCACATGAAATGTAAATAGATACTTTCATAATGATGTAATGCAAAATATCACACATGATAACCACATAGTCAAGGCCTTATGCCAAGATTACAAATAAGATTTTGTCAAGGCCTTGTGAAAAGACACTTTTTTGTCTCATGAGACCTAATGATGCACCAAAGAGCTATAGCGGGCTCCACCGATCACATACTATGTACAATGCATTTCTTATATTAAATTTTTTAAACATAACATAAACATTCATATTAAAACTAGCATACTAAATGTCAATACTTTATCTATAAACCATGAATGTTATAAAAATTACACATCCACAATAAAGCATAACTCATTCAATACAATATGGAATATAGTATTATAATAAATCAACCTCAATCGAGAATAATGAAGGATATTGTTATAGATGAAGTTAAACATCAAAATAATTTTAGAGAAATACCCCCCTTATTTTTTAAAACATGTAAAAGTCTCAATATTTATCAAAAAGTTGTTTAAAATAGGTTTTTGAATCTAAGTGTCCCATACCACATGGGAAAATTTAAAAATAATTTTAATTTTAAAACATTAATGTCCACATAAATAAAACCTTAAAACCATTTTTAAAACATGGACATTAATGATAATGATTTTGAAGAATAAATTTTCAAAACATTTAAAATTATATTTTAGTTAGAGTTCCTAACCAAATGAGAGACTCTTGAATAAAAATAATCGAAGTAATAAAAACATTATAATATCATGAAAATAACGGGATTCATGATATAATATGTCAAAGTACAGTATATAATCCAAATAAAAGTGTATTGGTGCATAACAACAAAAAAGACTCAACGGAATGTTAGATGGGATGAATTTCTTTATAAAGGCTGTATCCTTAGTTTATGGATAAATAAATGAAATAATTATGTGTGAAAAAATTAAATACACTCAATATGATTGGATATTTAGTGTAGATCAATCAGATGACATTCACACATATTCTTTTAAAAACAACACCAATGAAATGGATGTTTAACTCAATGAATATAAATTGAGTTAAAATTACTCTTATCATGTTTATATCAGTGACTCGAGAATTTTTCAATGGAGTGATTGTGTGTACCAAAATTATATCCATTCATATTGAAGTGGAAATTACTACCTAAATAATAAATAGTGATTCCACGCATAATCGTGGAGTAAAATAATCAATGAAGTATGTGTAAAGCCCACTCAGTGGAAATTGAAATTTGAAATCCTCTTACCAATTTGGTAACTTATGAAACATGCAACCCATGAAAGAAGTATCATACAATGAAGATTAAAATAATCATAAATTAATGTATATTAAACCATGAATACAATCATATTCATTACATATGCCACACAAAAGGAATTAGTGGCCAATACAGCATGAATATCATGGGAATAAAAAGTGAGATGAAAAACACTTACTTTATTGTAATAAATCAAGTCATATGACCAAAAGTTAATAACCACCAAATTAATCATATAATACCATGAATATAAAGAGAATAATGATAATATATATCGAATGGCAGTAAATAATACACCGCAAGCAATAAATAAGTGGCGAGCAATGGAAATCTCACTAAATTAAATGTGAGATAAGAAACCCCTTACCTTGTACTTTTCCTTGGTCGAGGGAACATTAATCTCCGGTATAATAGTTAAATAATTGTTATGAAATTATAAAATAACCATATACATTAATAATATATCCTATATGATCTTCTAATATTTATATTTTAGTATTATCATCATTTTGGGTGTTAACTGATTTGTTTTACTTTATATTCTTGGATACATAAGACATGTTTATTATGGATGGGATGTATCTTTTTAATATTCATAATGATATTATGTCTTTAAAAATCATCAAATGAAAATTATTCTTGAATGGATATGATGGGGAATGAATCTCATCACGTTCGTGGAGACGGTAATCCGTATGTACGGAGGAGTGATAATATCATTCTTTTGATATTAAAATCATATATAATTGGTTTATATAACATATATATAGAATCCTTATCATGTTATATTAATTATTAATAAAAATTATATATCATTATTATACCCATCCAAATAATAATTTATTTAATATCAACTACACCATGACGTGGAGACGATAAGCCATATGTACGCACGTATGGTGACATGTCATTCAAAGGATGGATAGAATAACGAATATGGTAGTACCATATTTATAATAACATCACAATGTATAGAAGATACTAGATTTTTTATTTTAGAATGTAAACAACAAAGAAACAGAAAGTGGTAGAATAAAGGTGTTTGAAATATGTGATTAAATATTTACCTCTTCTTCGGGTTCTTCCTTTTGATTTGATCAAAAGGGCTCCTTAGGTTGACTTTCTGAAAAAAGTAAGGCCACTAGAACGAAGGGAGGAGAGTTTTGAGGATATTTGGGAAGGTTTTTGAGGAGCCAAATGGCTTTGAATATGTGAATTAGAGAGAAGGTGGAGTGCCCTTTTATAAGAGGGGTGGGGGGCACCTTAGGAAAATCTAGAAATGTTATTTTATAATAAAATAATTCTCTGTTTATAATGGTTCAAAATTGAAATATTTGAACCTTAAGGTGGGGATGGGTATAAAAACACTCAACCAATAGTTTTTAGATAGGATTGGGTCACTATATTAACATAATATTTTAGGTTTAACTCTTAGTTAAATATTTTGACATTTACCAAGTCTCTTTGTATTTTTATATTATATGGATAATAAACTTACTATAAACTTACCAGAGAACCCCAAGTAGTTCATTAATGATACAAATATCATTATAGAAGACATTTTTCTGAACCATAGATTTTTATGAATAGAATATAAATAAATAATATAATAATTTTTAAAAAACTCTTTTATGTCAATTTTGACACTATTTGGTGCTTTTTTTCATAAATTCATAACAGAATTATTACAACGAAAACAATTCATTTAACCAACCCTAACATATCATATTAACATAGAAAATTAGTGGAATTCATAAAAGTTCTCAAATTACATTTATTTGGATTTTTATAATATCAATTATTTTAATATTTCATTAATTAGGTAATTACTTCATCATCATTGTGTCATAAATAAATTTAATTATTTTTTGTATAAAAATTATAAATAAAATACCATTATGTAGGAAATATTTTTATATTTATAATTAATATTTATTGTAGAATTTATCTTATGTGTAACATTATATTAAAAATGGATTATTTATTAAACATTGAATTTAACACTTTTAACTCTTCTTTGAATTAAATAATAATAAATGTACTAATCTAATCCAAGTGGACCTAAAGGATCATATTTTATTCCTACGGGTTTTTCTGGTCTAATAAACATATCTAATAGAATCAGGACATATGTTAGGGTAATAATAATATCATTTTTACCCCTAATTACCCTATTTTCTTTTTACAATGGTAAATAAAAGTAAGAAGTTACTATTCACCAAATTATTTTCACCTTATTGAAACACATTTTACTGACTGATATCAACAGTGTCTCTCAGATTTTATAAATTACAATTACATATGTAGTAAAATTAAGTTTTATGTAAATTTGTAAATGCTCCTAGGAGGTGGGTATGAGATTGTAAAAAGTTCAATAAACTTTTATACATATAATTTTATAATAAAATGTCTCCAATGAATTACATTGAACTTATATATGTATTATACATCTATTTTGACTTAAAATATATTTATATAAAATAAATAATTATTTAAATAATAATCCGGTTTTAAACTATAACTCAGTGTTTTTGTTATTCATCAAAAATTGAATGTTTTCAGAAAAATACCAAATCTTTACCTGAAGATAATTTTGATATTCTGAATTCAAAACATATAAGTTGCATTAATTAATTTAAAATGAATTCCCGTTGTCAAAACCGAAAATCAGGTTTTTTAAAAAGTAAAAACTAGCAAAACATTGAGATTTGTTTATGTCAAATTTAAATGTGGAATTACTTTTAATCACCTAAATTGTATTCAATGATAAAAATATAATCTAATTATACTTCCATACAATTCAAATACATAATTTAACACTATAAAATATTTCTATTAAAAAAATTTCAATTAAAATTTACTATTTTTCAGTATTCATCAAAACATAAATTTTTGAAAAAAGTACCAAATATTTATCCAAAATAAATTTTATGTCCTGATTCTAAAAATTAATTTAATTTAATTAAATTGAATATATAAACGTTTTAAATATAGGTTTTAAAAAGAGGTTTCCATTAAAAGGTGGTAAATTTGAATTTTTTTTAAAAATACTTCTTTTATGTAAAAAAAATTAATTTGTCCTTATATTATGTCTAAGAAACACATAATGTGGATTCTAAAATTATATGTAGTATATAAAATTCAAAATTCAGTTAATACTATTCATGACTGCTTCTGAACTGCTATTTTTGTAAGTCCTGGGGCACTCGAACTAGGTGTTGCGTGCAACGCAAGCTATTGGATTAAAGAAAATAACTTACTATGAAATAATGTGGTGTTACTTTCTTCCCCCCCCCCTTTGAAAATTGTGTCCTTGAAATTTTAAAATTGGGCTTGGGAACTTTATTGAAAGTCCGACATCTGAAAAAAGAGTCAAAATAACTATTTCTTTATAAGGAAGAAAGAGAAGTACAATGGTTACTCGAGATAACCCACACTAGGATTCCATGTAAGAAAACATGGATATGGAAGGTATAATAAGTGTCAAGTTCTGGTGATGACTGATATAAAATGTGATTAGGAGAAAGTCAACAACAGGAAAACCACAAATTTGTGATTAGATAAACGTTCATTATTTTCCTATAAGAAAAAGTAAATGGATAATGATTTTTGTTTTAAGTTCCATTTCATAAAGTTGAGGATTTTATTTATGAGATTGACTAAGAACATAAAGAGATATACTTACTTTTTAAGTATAGTTTCATCCATTAATAAATTTCTACCACTAACTCATCTTTTTTTCAAATGATTAGTATTCAAGATGACTTGGTCACACCTGAAGTGCTAGAATAAACTTCTATAGGATCACATATTCAACAAAGGATAAAATATATATATTTATCTTGTCTTTAGAGATTAACCAAAACCAAAATGGTTAGTCCAAGATCAGATGACCCCAAAAAAGAATAATCATTTAGAGAAATAAATACTTATCTTAATTTCTAAAATTATACGAAAAATACCTGAAGTTCAAAAAAGACCCTTCAATAAACAATTGTCCTTAAAATCCATCAATATAATCCAAACTAATATTGAATCCCAAAACATAGATGAATTTGATTACGTAGTCTTCCATGTTAAATTTAATTTCTAAATAACATCGACTACTTCTAAAGTCACATACTTAAAGATAATTAACCTAATCACATATTCTCTATGATAGGATAATAATTTCCATAAATAACCCAAATATCTATAAATTCGCAATAAAACATAGATAAAAATCCACCATAACTCCTCAAATAAAATCCCATAGTATACAATTTTCCTTAGGCATATGGTATTAACAACAGAGCGAATGTCTTCTAAAATAACATGTATCAATTAATCCACAAATCACATTCCTATACTACGGATATCCATTTGATAAGACATAAGATCCCAAATCAACTTATTATTGATAAATAAAATAATTTTACTAAAAAGAATTAGTCACACTAACTAGGGACTTCATGTAGTCCTGTGGTAGGCGATACATCCCAATTGCACTATGGTTGTGGGTTCGATTCCTACATCTTGGTCTAATGCGATGGGTTGCACACGATCTATTTGTTATCATTTTTCAAAAACAAATATTTTATAACATTCCCCAAATGAGATAAATTCATCAGAATAACTATAACATAATTTCACTACAAATGTAATATCATCCCTCACTTTTTCATCCCAAAATTTAATAACATGTAGTTGCCTCAAATTCAAGGATTATATAAACTTAAATGGTTATTTATAACTATATCAACAATAGAAACACAATTCTTCTTAAAATATAATTTTTCCCATAATAAACTACAAGGATACACATAAGAGAAAAGTCATCAAAAGTAATCTCATCTTCAAAGATCACTAATACTTTTAAACATTTCACCATCCATTTATTTCCACATAGGTTCTTCCTTGACCAAGGGGTTATCCTATAGAATAGATCATTCACAGGGGGTAATTCCCAGGTCCCCGACATTTATGAAAAATGACTGTAAATGGATTCTTGGGATCATTTTTTTCTTCCATAGTACTCTTCATTTTATCATGGAAATTTTTTACTTTATGTAATTTCCCACACATAATGATTTTTTTGTTCCATTGAGACACTTACCTAGGTTTCTCCTTCCACCTTTCTTGTATGATGGAAACTGAGCATTCATTACTCCATTTTCTCCACTACTAGATCTCTTATAATTTACTGTATTTCTCTTCTTTGTTGAGTTTAGGAGTTGATTAATATATATGTTGTTGATAATATTTTTATAAAACTGATTCATCATGAACACGATATCTTTTACACCTATCAACATTCCATTTCGTTCCTCATTTCCCCCATCATGCCCACCTTGTACATCATGTTCAATGTTACTATGACTTCCGTGGAAACCAACCATTGACTAAAAAAAAGCATAGCGTGAGTCATAAAATCATATAGATAATATAATAACACCTTATATTCAATCTAAAACACCTTAGGATTAATGATGGTTATCGATTCTCATCTTATATTAAAATTCATCAAATCAGTTTTTTAAAGAAAATTAGAATTATCCTAAGCATATCCCCCTAGAGTGTCGTAACCAAGAGTACAGCATAGCCCATTGTCATGCACTAGTTCCCGTTCGAGTCTAGATCAAAGAGAAGTTTTCGGGTTTTACCCCAAAGTACATCTGTGCCAGAGCTGCCTCTACCTGATCGTATCTAGACTGGGATGTATTTTTTGGAAAAATCACAAATTCTCTAAAATACTAAAATTCTAGGAAGTTCTTCTATACTAATCCTCAAAGTCTATCTTAGGGCTATGTGTTCTAATCAGAGTTTATCTAAATCTAGTTTCCATGGTTTGTACTAAACATCCTCTCATACCAACTATAATTCCCCCAACCCCAGTTACCCGGAGTAGGTGAATTGTTACATAACATTGGCATTATACATGGAATCATGTCCTGAAAGACCGATCAGTTTAATTGTCTTGGAAGTTCTAGATACATTCATAAGTTTTACATTAAATTATAAAATAAAAAGCTATAGAAACATTGTTTCCATAGACCACACTCATGTCCCCTCAGACTAACCCAGCAGGTCAGTCATAAAATACTTCTTCACATCCTGAGAAAAATAAAACATAGAAAGGGGTGAGCTCAAATGCTCAGTAAGGGTAACAATAGAGTGGAAACTTTTGTAAATAAGCATAAACAATTAATTCAATGTATAAGACTAAAAGAAGCCTTTTAAACTTGAACTTTAGCATAGTATGGAAAAGATAAAATCAAATAATGCCATTTACTTATTCACATGGATATTCTACTAGTCGAATAATCACATGCAATATCAATAGTCACTTTCATAATAATGGAATGCATAATTCCAGACTTTATAACCACATAGTCAAAGCCTTGTTCCAAGACTACAAATATGATTTTGTAAAGGTCTTTTTCCAAGACAGAAGTTTGTTTCATGAGACCTACCAATGAATTCAGGAGCTATAGCGGGCTCCACCCATCACTTAATAAGTCCAATGCATTCTTCATATGAAAAGGATTAAAAAATTAAACATTTGTATTAAAACTAGAATACGAAATGTCAATACTTTATCCATAAAACATGAATGCTATAAAAAATAACACATCCACATTCAAACAGAACTCATTTAATACAATATGGAATCTTATATTATAATAAATCATCCTCAATTGAGAATAATGAAGGATATTGACATAGATGAAGTAAATCAACAAATCTATTTGAGAGAAATATTTTCCATTTTCTTTAAAACATTTAATAGTCTAACTATTTATCAAAAAGATGTTTAAAATAGATTTTTGAATCAAAGTGTCCCATACCTCCATGAATGATTTAAAAGGGATTTTAATTTTAAAACATTAATTTCCATATAAATAAAACCTTATACCCATTTTTAAAACATGGACATTAATGTGAATGATTTAGAAAAAAAATTTAAAACATTTAAAATGATATTTTAGTTAGAGTTCCTAACCAAATGAGAGTCGCTTGAATAAAAATAATTGAGGTAATCAAAATATTATAATATCATGAGAAAAAATGGATTCATGATATACTATGTCAAAGTACAGTATATACACTAAATAAAAGTGTATTGGCGCATAAAAACAAAAAAGTCTCAACGGAATGTAAGATGGGATGAATTCCTTTATAAAGACAGTATCCTTAGGTTATGGATATATCAATGAAATAATTATGTGTGAAAAATATAAATACACTCAATATTATTTGATATTTATTGTTAATAAATAAAAGGATATTCACACATATTCTTCTAAAAACAACACCAATGACTTTGATGTTTAACTCAATGAATAGAAATTGAGTTAAAATTACACTTATCAAGATTATATCGATGACATGTGAATTTATCAATGGAGTGATTTTGTTTATCCCAAGAATACCCACACAAAGGAGTGTTTAAATTTCTACATAAATAAATGGTGATTCCACAAATAATCTTTGAGTACAATAATCAATTAAGTATGTGTATGGTCCATTGAGTGGAAATTGAAATTTTGGAATTCCCTTGACGATTTGGTAACATATGAAACATATAACCCATTAAAGAAGGATCATACAATGAATATTTAAATACTCCTAAATTAATGTCTATCACACCAAGAATACAATCATGGTCGGTATATACGCCACAGAAACGGAATTAGTGGCTAATATAGCATGAATCTCACGGGAATAAAAAGTGAGATAAAAAACACTTACTTCATTGTAATCAATCAATTCGTATGACCAAAAGTTAATAAAAAAATGAATCACATAATACCATTAATATAAACAGAATCATGATAATATATATCAAATTCTAGTACACAATACACCACATGCAATAAATAAGTGGTGAGCAATGGAAATATCACTTAATTAAATGTGAGATAAGAAACCCCTTACCTTGTACTTTTCCATGGTCAAGGGCACGTTAATTTAATGTATATTGGTTAAATCATTGTTATTAAATTATACAATAACCATATACATTAATATGATATCATATATGATCTTCTAATATTGATATATTAGTATTATCATCGTTTCAGGTTTTAACTGATTTGTTCTCCTTTATATGCTTGGTTACATAAGCTATGTTATTTATGGATGGGATGTATATTTTTAATGTTAAGAATTGTATTAAGTCTTTAAATATTATTTTTAATCATCAGATGAAAATTATTCTTGAATGGATACGATGGGGAATGAATCTCATCGCGTTTGTGGAGAAAGTAATCTGTACGTATGCACGAGCGACAATATCATTCTTTTGATATTAAAATCATATATAATTGGATATTATATCATATATACACAATCATTATCATGATATATTTATTATTTACATCAATTATACATCATTAATATACCCATCCAAATAATAATGTATTGTATAACAACTACACCACGACGTGGAGACGGTAAGCCGTACGCACGCACGTATGGTGACATGTCATTAAAAGGATGGATTGAATAATAAATATGGTTGTAACATATTTATAATAGCATCACATTATATATAAGATACATGAGTTATTATTTTATAAATGAAAAAACAAAGAAATAGGAAGTGGAATAAGAAACGAACTTGAAAGTGGTGATTAAATATTTACCTCTTCTTTGGGTTCTTCCTTTTTATTTGATCTAAAAGGCTCCATAGGTAGGATTTATGACTAATTTATGGCCACTAGAATGAGGGGAGAGGATTTGGGAGGATATTTGGGTAGGTTTTGGCCAAGCGTAATGGCTTTGAAGGTGTGAATTAGAGATAAGGGGGAGTGCCCTTTTATAAGAGGGGTGAGCGGCACCATAGGAAAAGCTAGAAATATTATTTTATAATAAAATCATTTTCGGTTTATTATGGATCAAAAATTAATTATTTGAAGGATAAAGTAGGGATGGGTCTAAAACCACTCAACCAACAGGTTTTAGACAGGTTTGAGTAACTATAATAACTTTGTCATTTAGATTTAACAATGAGTTAAATAGTTTGACATTTACCATGTCTCTTTGTATTTTTATATTATATGGTTGATAAACTTAATATAAACTTTCAAGAGAACCCCAAGTGGTTCATTAATGATACACCGATCATTAAATAAGTCTTTTGTCTGAAAATTGTATTTTTTAGAATAGAATATCAATTTAAAATATAATATTTGTTTTAAAAACTCTTTTATGTGAATTTTGACACAATTTGGTATTTTGTTTTTGATAAATTTATAACAGCTTTATTACTTCAAATAAATTCATATAACTAACCCTAACATGTAATATTATCCTATAGAATTATTTTAATTCATAAAAAGTCACAAATTAAATTTATTTGGATATTTATAATATCAATTATTTTAATATTTCATTAATTAGGTAATTACTACATCATCATTATGTCATAAATAATTTTCATTATATAATATATAAAAATTATAATTAAAATACCATTATGTATGAAATAATTTTATCTTTTTAATTAATATTTATATTAGAATTTATCTTATGTGTAATCCTATATTAAAAATGTTTTAGTTATGAAAATTTGAATTTAACACTTTTAACTCTTCTTTTAGTTAAATAATAATAAATGTCCTAATCTAATACAAGTGGACCTAAAGGATCATCTTTAATTCCTAAGGTTGTGTATGGTCGAATTACACTTATCTGATAGAATTAGTACAAGTGTTAGAGTGATAATAATATTATTTTTTCCATTAATTACACTATTTACTTTTAACCGTGGTGAATAAAAATAAAAGGATACTATTCACCAAAAATTATTTTCATCTTATTGAACCCAATTTTACTTACTAATATCAACTATTTCTCTCATATTTTTGAAAATCAACTCACAGAAGTAGAAAAATTAAGTTTTATGTTAATTTTCAAATGCTCCTAGGAGGTGGGTAAAAGACAGTAAAAATTTCTATAAAATTTTATACATATAATTTTATTATAAAATTACTCAAATGAATTAAATTGAACATTTATAGGTATTATAAATATATTTGGACTTAAAATAAATTTAAATAAAATAAATTATTATTTAAATAAAAAGTGGGTTTTAAACTATAATGCAGTGTTTTTCACTATTCATCAAAAATTAATGTTTTCATAAAAATATCAAAAATTTACCCTAAGATAATTTTGATATTCCAAATTCAAAGAATAATTGAATTTTTGAAATTTAAAACATAGAAGTTTCAAAAATTAATTTAAAATTAATTCTCGTTGTCAAAACTAAAAAGCAGGTTTTTAAAAAAGAAAAAACTATCAAAAGATTGACATGCGTTTATATCAAATTTAATTGTGGAATTACTTATAATCACCTAAATTTTATTAAATGATAAAAATATAATCTAATTATACTTACAAAACATTCAAATACATAATTTAACACTATAAATTATTTTGGTTAAATAAGTTTTTTTCAATTAAAATTTAGTATTTTTCAGTATTCATCAAAATATAAAAGTTATTAGAAAAGTACAAAAAATTTATCCAAAATAAATTTTTATATCCCGATTCTAAAGAAGAACACATAATGTGGATTCTAAAATTATATGGAGTTTATAAAATTAAAAATGCAGTTAATAATATCCATAACTGCTTTTAAACGGCTAGTTTGGTAAGTCATGGTGCGCTCGAACTTAGTGTTGTGTGTTGTGAAAGCTATTGAATTAAAGAAAATAACATACTACGAAATATTGGTGTGTTACATTTATAACATAATTATCTAAAAATATGAACTAGAAAGATCCTAAATTTTTTGTAATGTGGATTATAGTTAAAATACACTAGAATATGTAATTTTTAAGGTCAGGTACTTAACAAAAGGCATTATATACACCATATAAGTGAAAATAAGTGCATAATAAGAAACATTATCAAAGATTGTGAGATGATAAACCCATAACTTGTATCCCAGTATAGTAAAACATGCTCTAAAATATTATATCACAAATTAATACTTAGTAATAATATAATTTATAACCATATTAATTTGAATTTCCTTTTATATTAATCTTTTATAATCATTTATTTTGTTGTTATTAATTTTTATAGTAGTTATTGTTCATCGGTTGTTAGTAGTTTCAACCATACCATGTCTTTTTCTGTATATAGTTTCATTCATTATTATATTTTTAAAATTTAATAATATATATAATAATAGTGGTGATGTAATAGAAGTTTTATAATGTGTTATAAATATCTTAGTTCATTATAGGGTAGTTTTGGGTATATTTCTTCAAGGGAAAATCCATGACATGATTGATTAAATAATTATTAATGACTAAATGGTTGAATAATAATAATTAGTCATATATCAATTTTAACATTATAAAACATAAAAAACATTATTAACATATTTATATCATATCGTATAATTAGAAAAGATTTCATAACCATCCATGATAAAATTTTATATCATTGTTCATGTTGGTGGTTAAACCAGCCAAAACAAGAACATGTTATAATCAATGAATGAGTTTTATTATGAAGTTATTATGTTATAATTCCATCATTATAGAACTATAATGGAATTATTTTGATTTATTAAAATATATAACTAAGACTGTATAATTTATGGATGAAGATGATAAATGAAAAATAATGTTAAGAAAGTATTACATACCAAGAAGAAGTTGTATCTTCTCTTTTAATCCATCTATTTTTGAAGGAATTTTTATTTTTTATTGGGAGGATAAGTTCATGAACCTATTAGAAGATTTTTAGGGTTGAAAATATTATAGATTACAGTGATGAATTAAAATTTTAGGTGTGTCTTGAAAAGGGGTGGTGGAGGGTTCTTTTTAAAAGTGTGGAGGTGAAATTTTGTTAAATATTTATTTATTAATATAAAATGAATGTCATGTTCAGGTAATATTGAGAAACATTTTCAATTAATAAATATAATATGAGGGTTGGTAGAGAAAACTATCATTCACTAATTGAAAGATAAGGTTTTTTGATATTTGATGAACTTATCCCACAATTTAACATTTACCTCATTTTTTCCTTTATCGTGGACACTAACTTTTACCTTTGTAACTATTTTTTATTCCCTATAATTAAATTAACCATATTAAAGAAATTTAATTATTATAATTAAAAATATTAAATCAATTTTATTGAATTTAATTTCAGAATTTGATAAAATTAACATTAATATAATTACGCAAAACATAAAGAATGAATTTTTAGAAAAAAAATATTTTTAATTATTAAGTACTTATTTAGACAAAATATTATGAATTTCATTGATAACCATGATATTTAATTTTTTTAATAAAACATTGTGAGTTATTTTACTTTTAAAACAATCCAAAACTAAATGGAAGGTAAATAGTAGATATTTCACATTATATTGTCCTTAAATAAATAATATGTTAATAATATGATTTTCGCACTATAGATAGCTAAAACAAAAAAAGATATATTTTGAATATTAGATATGAAATTTAAAATATATCCATTAAATTATCTAATATATGTATAAGTAACAATATCAAAAAATTAATAAATAATTAAGAATACAGGGAATCGGGAAGCATAATTCCTCTATATAAAGCCCATTTGTCTAAAATCGGAAGGTATGTTGCTTTACATGGGTTTTACCTTGACCTATACCTAGATAAACTCGACTATTAATTATATTAGAAAAACAATATACATGAATGATCATGTTCATGGAGATTTCCACATGATCCATGCTAGTTGTACTCCCACCAAAAACTACAGCAAAAGCTTATATGATGCTTAGGTATTATGCGAAGATCAAAATTGATTCTCTAATTAAAAAACCTTTTTATATAAATATGTAATAAAATAATTATATATATAGATATATCATGAACATTTTATACCTTTTGAAAAGTTATTTTTAATTAATTTACTTTATGAATAAAATTTTTATTTTTTAGAAATTTGAATTTTATTTTAATGTAATATGTTTGTTTTTTTCACTAATAAAATTTCATATTACCAATATATTAATTAATAATTTATAATAAAAGCAATATTTAATATACTAAATTTCAATTTTCTATAAAAACAGATTTCCAGTACATTTTATTCTTTTAAATAAAAAAAATTATAAACATTAGGTTCATAATTTTAAAAACATAAATTCATTTGTGGATATATAATTTTAATTTTAATTTATGGTATATATTTTTTTATTTTTATAAAAATATATTTTTTCATGTGAACAGTTCAAAATAAAGTTCGTAAAATTACATGAATTTTATGAAATTTTAAGTTTATAATTATGAATTATAAATTTATTAAACCTTTTTTTAAGGATGAACATGTTTTTTATAATTTATTTAATAATTTTTAAAGCATTTTTGTAATTTATAAACCCATATTTTCCAATTATAATTTATGTTAATTTTTTTTAAAAAAAATAGATTCATTATACATTAATTATTTTCAAATTAATTTTTATAACATACAAATTGATTGAAACAAAATGGTTTTAAAAATTTTACCTATTTGGTACAAATTATATAATAAGTAAAATTTTATTTTTGGTCATAACGTATAAATTACATATTTAAAAACAAGTAATTATGCTGAAAACCAAAATGATAGAAATGAGTAACCTAAGAGTTAATGGTCCAAACATGATAAAACAATGTTTTAATTTGATTTTTTATGTTTGTATCTACCATAAATCATATTATATATATTATTTCTCAATTTCGGATCCATTTACCTTGATATTGACTTTTTATTATTGGAAATTGTTTAGTATTTAAAAAAATACCATTCGTCTTAACTTATACATGGGGCTCTATTATCCTCAATTTCCCTCAAACAAAAACCCAGTTATTTCATAAAAAACTCTATCAAAAAATATCTTAAAAAATCATATATACAATAATGAAGTTTTTTTATTCTCAAAATATCATCCTTCAATGCTTTAACCTGTTCACAATGAAGATAACATGATTATTGAGGTACATACTTCGAACTGCTTATTACACATTAAATTTTCCGTTTGTGAAATTATTATTTCTACAAATTCTTTTCACCATATCCACATGATAAAATAACTATTTTTATTATACTTTTTTTATTATAATTATTCTATAAACATTATCCATTTTTCCATTTTTAACTAATAAAAGTGAAAATGATATTGGTGTTTGCACGGACTATTGCTGCAACGAACTGACATGTTTCATTATCCATAACCACCTTACACAAATGGCCCTAATATTGAATTTAATAAATAATTATAATATTTTTAAAAGATTATATATTCTAATATGATAAAAAATCATTTCTCATATTCTATAGAAAACAAAATCATCATCCATGAATATGTGTGGACTACCTCCTCCATGGTATGATTGATTTCAAAATTTATTTTCATCACCTTCTTATATGGATAGTCATAATAATGGGTTTAGTGGATAAATGTAATCATTATTAATTCATTATGTTAAATTTATGGAAAATTAGAGAACCTATTAATTATATAATCAAAAAACAATTATCGTTAATTCAATCATTTAAAACAACTGTACAAATAGAAAATTCGTTTATTAAAATTATATAATATTTTCATATCCATTATTTGTTATCCTATATCCTTTATAATTATAATATATCACAATAGTAAATACCAAATGATATCATTATTCTACCTTTTTAATTATATTTCATCTAAATCACCAGATAATCATCGATAATCATAGTATGTTCATATTGTGGCTGGTTTGAATACCTACGATAACAATGATATGAAATTTTGTAATGGATGATTTAAAATAATTATTTAATGGTATTTAACTATATTATTACATTATTTTATAGGATACCCATTTATTTTACATGGGTTTATCGTGTTATGAATGTTGTGTGAATTATTAATGATATCCATTTGTTAATCCATTTAAACCCACTATCATTAAATGGTTTATAAAAGATGTTTTGAATTAAACCCATTTTACTTCCATAATATTTATGATAAAAATGTGAATGATTATCTTTTGAAAAATTTTATTGAATAAATTTCATTTTAATGGGTTCTTTATGATATGATAAGTGGCCCATTTCAAGTGGCACTCCTAATTATAGATAATGGTTATAGATACCAAATCTAAACATATATTAAGTTTTAAATAATATCCATAATATAGAAATTAATATAGAATAAAAATACCAATCTCAAAAGATATAATGTTTTAGTGTCTTTGGGTAAAAGTTACATAGGAAACCTATTCCATAATATTTTTTAACACTTATTCCTAATCAAACTCTTCTAGCCCACCTTCCAGACATCTCATATATTATACTTAACTTTATGGCCTATGAAAGGGATACATAAGATAAGAGGGGACATAAAAAACTTGGTAAAGTTAATCAATTGTGATAATAGTTAAAGATAAGAAGTGATCATAGGATAATAATATTGGTATAGGAATGTAAGAAAGGATCATTAACATAAAATACAGAATTTATTCCCAATTAATTAAAAATAATTATCATTAACATGGAAAAATAGAATAAGGAAATTAAATCATATGATTATTTAATTGTAGAATATATCTAAATAACATAAGTCTTGGAATCATAATCATAAGTCAAGGGTCACTCCCAAGACCATTATTATAAACTGTAAAATTTCACTTGGTGGATTGGCTTCCCTCCCCATTAACATAAACATAGTGAAAAAAGTTTCATGTGGGATTAGGTTCACTCTATAATCAGTTATATAATATGTAATCATATAAAAATATTTACCCAATGAGTTAGAGGTATATATATTTCTGGGCCCATAATTCACCTAACATAGTCTACTTAGGCCAAACACCCATGCACCATACATGGTATCTCATGACATGAAAAATTTAACCCATGCATAAAGGGTTGTATAATTCGTATCCCACCTTCCACAGAATTCAAATCATACATATGTGTTCTACTCGAGGAAAAGAAAACATATATAAATTATAAGCATGATCTAACACATGATAATTCAATGAGGTTCATAATTTTTATTTAAATCATAAACTAAGGATAAAATATAAGGATTACTAAAAGTAAAAATTAATTAAATAACTATGAACTACAATAATTGGAAAACGGAAATGGGTCTTAAACATGGAATAATAATGTATAAAATTCATGGGAAATAATTTGGAGAAGAAAAGATAAAAACACCACTTGGGAGACCCATTATAAAATAAGTAAGGATCCTTTTATAGAAGGAAAGATAATATTATTTTATAAAACCATAACTAAACTAATATGGTTCTCCATAAATTAATGACGATTTTTATAAATGATTAATGGTTTAAAAACATTTTATGGGGGTGACTCTTTATAAGGCCCCAGCCTTAAACCTTACTTAATCATGAGTTATTACAAGATTACACATTGAGGATCTTTTCAAGTTTATAGTATTATAGAATTAGATCATAAAACTTTCATTACATTCCACATTTAAAAAAAGTGGTTATATAAAAGATAGTATTCACTTTTCCCATCAATGGAAACATATTTAATATAAAACATGGATTATTTCTTGACACTTACTTGACACTATCATCACATTATGTACCTTTCCCTTGACCTGTGAAAATCATTTCAAAAAAAAGGGAAGAGCATAAAAAGATCAGTAAGGGATATGAAAATATGAAATGAAACATTAGTACATTTATACATAAGAATCAATGAAATCATACTTTACTCATAAAACATAAGCACTTTTACATACCTCATCAAATCATGAATAAATCATAGAAATCATAATACATAAAGGTAACTTGAGGCATTCATAACATTCTTACGTAGGGAGTAACCCACTTGGTTACATTTGGAATACCCATCACAGTATATTCCCTAAAACTCTTCGGAGGAACCTTAAAGTTTAACTCCTTCGTGTTACCCAATGCATTGGAGAGCTATATCGGGCTCACCTGCCATTATTTTATCACGGAACCGTCCGTCTTCATAATAATTCCCAATAACCACAACATAATCGTGTCACATAAAACACGCATAAAGGAAACATAACATTTTCACCATTCAATCACAAGTTATCAATACAAAACATTGATATAAAAACATTATGAAATCCATTTTCAATACCAAAATAAAAGGAAAGTAAAACATGGTATTTATTTTTCTTTAAAAAATGGTATGGCTTGTAGAGGAAGCTGAAACTCAAATAATGGTCATGGTGGGGGAGAAGTCATTGTCGCCGCATACATACGACAAAAACATTCCCTTTTGTCATTTAATAAAACCATTCATATAAAAAATATTCATTTTGGGTAAACGTAAAAGTCAAAGCGGTTTATACACCGTATAAAAGAAGGTTGTGTATAAAACAAAATATGCCTCAATGAATGGAGATTGAGACGAAGTCCCTTACCTCGGGTCCGACTTGACTCGATCATTCTTTAATCTCCTGAATAATAAACTTGTGTTAATTTCTACTTGCTTAATAACCTTTTTCAATTTCATTATTCCTTTTATATCACTTATTACTCTGTCATGAACACTATGTTATTATTTAAGTTAATAACGGTCGTTTTAACGATTATTGGTACTTGAGTCAAAAATAAACTCTTTATAATTACAATTTGTTCATGTGGTAAAATATCCATTATATCCATAATTGTATTCATGATGTAAATATCATATATATAATATATATACTATATATTCATGCATTTATAATATTACATAACATTTAGAGGTAAGAAATGAAATGCACCATTCATGGAGACAGTAAGCCGTACGTACGCATAAACGCTACTTCCATTTCTATTCCATATTTAATGGAATTAAAACATAATGATACATAATAGTATTTTAATTACATTATGGTATCATATATAATATCATTATATATATCCTTTATATGTACCACATATGGTATTAACGAATCAAATCACTTTGAGGGGGCGGTAGTCCGCACTTCCTAAAATGAAGATATCGTGTATACTCATAATGGAAGCCACAAAGGTATTCCATAAATGAAAAATACAGAAGCTTAAGGAAAACATAAACATATTATTATCATATATAAATATAGTGACATCTTAATGGCCTCCTTTTAAGGTGTTATAATAATATTGAACAATCATTGTTTCGTGAGGCAGAAATTCGCCATCCATAGAAACAATATGTTCTTTAACCAATAGATGTAGGTGTGTGTAAGTGTAGCTGAAATAATTATTATAACAACATCATAGTATATGTACGATACTTGTGTTGTTACAAAATAAATGAATAAAAAGAGTTTAGGGGGTCGGAGAAGCAAAATACAACATAAGCACACAAGAGAAGACACTACCTTTAAGAAGGGTAACTCTTTTTGATTTGAGCTCAAAGGATTCATTGGGAAGACTTATGAAAAACGTGAGGCTTAAAGGAGTAATATAGGGATGTGTAGAGACAAAAGGATCAGGTTTTGGCTGATCCAAAGGCTTGAGAGGTGTGGGTAAGGAGGTAGAGGTGGGGGCCTTTTATAAGAGGGGGGAGGGGCACTCTTGGAATGTTACAAAATGTTACTTTATTTTCAAATGGGTTTCGGATTTTAAAGGTCTAAAATTGATGTATTTTGAGGATAAGGTGATAAGGGATCTAAATATACTCATCAAATATGTCTTTTACAAGTTTAGGTCTTAGATTTTACACTTACATTTTATTTTATTTAAATCGTTAAATAATGAGGTAATCACTGCATCATCATGATGTCATAACTAATTTAATTTATTTAAGGTCTAAAAATTATGAGAAAACTATTATGATGTATGAAATATTTTTATCATTCCAATTAATATTTATAGTCCAAAATATCATCTATTTATACAAAATTAAAAATGTTTTAGTCAGGTGATACATTCTTTGTTATATGTACTTTCTTTAAAAAAATAAAAAGATAAAAAGTCAATTTCCCACAAAAGGGATTCCATGGGGTCCCCAATATTGGCACAAGTCATCCCATGTCTGGCCATGAGACAACCAGTAGCATTAGGACACATGTTGGTGTCATTTTTGTATTATTATTATATTATTTTATTATCCTTAACTACCCGATTACTCATTAATCAAGATAATTAAAGATAATTACCGTCGTTACTATTCATAATGTCCAAAAACAAAAGAGTATTGAATACATAATTTGGACCATATGATTCCAAATTTTTAATCCATTTTAACAAATTCCAAACACAAAAATTTCAATAATTAATTTAAAAATAATTCCTGTTGCCAAAACAAATAGCGGGTTTTTTTAAACAATATCTATGAAACGTTTGGCACTTGTTTATGCCCAATTTCAAAGTAAAATTAATCCTAATGACCACCATTGGATTAAATGGTAAAAATATATTCAAATTACACTTTAATACCAATTAAAAAGATAATCTAACCATAAAATTATATTAGTTGAAAAAGAAGTTTTGATGTAAAATGCAGTATTTTTTCACTATTCATTAAAAAATGAACATTGTCAGAAAAATACGAAAAATTTATCCAATGTAAATTTAAATGTCCCAATCATAAATAATATGTTTATTTTGAAAAATAGAGATTATAAAATTGTCAAAAGTTTGATTTAAAAATGGTTTACCATCAAAAGGCAGTAAAACAATCTTTTAAAAAAATCAGTGTATTCCATACTTAAGATTAGATTTATTCTCATTTTAATCCCCTAAAACACTATCTAATTCATAAATAGACATAGATAAAAATATCTATTATTCATTACATACTTTATATGTTACATCCTTCCCCCTTTAGAAAATTGCATCCCCCAATTTATTTACTTATCGAATAATTGGGGGTATTTAGCCCTCATTGCATTTTCAGATTCCCATGTTGCCTCTTCAATCATGTGGTTTTTCCACAAAACCTTTACCTGATGAATCACCTTATTCCGTAATACTTTCTCCCTATGTTCAAGAATCTGAACCAGTTGTTCCTCATAAGATAGGTTCTCTTCTAGCTAAACTACCTCTGGACTCAAAACATGAGATAGATCTGGCATGTACTTCCTTAACATTGAAACATGAAAAACATTGTGTACCTGAGATAAACTCAGAGGTAAAGCCACTCGGTAAGCAACTGATCCAGCTCTCTCTAGAATTTTATATGGTCCAATGAACCTTGGACTCAGCTTCCCTTTCTTAAAAAATCGCATCACACTTTTCCATGGTGAGACTTTGAGAAAAACATGATCACCTACCTCAAAAGAGAGATCCTTCCTCCTGTTGTCTGCATAACTCTTCTGCCTGTTCTGAGTTGTTCTCATGTGTTTCTGTATCAACTGAACTTTTTCTGCCTTCTCTTCTACCAATTCTGGTCCCATCAACTTCCTTTCACCCACTTCATCCCAGAAATATGGATTTCGACACCGCTTTCCATATAATGCCTCAAATGGTTCCATCTGTATACTGGAATGAAAACTGTTATTATATGAAAAATCAACCAAAGAAAGATGTTGGTCCCAACTTCCCTGATAATCCATCGAGCAAGCACGTATCATATCCTCCAAAGTATGAATTGTTCGTTCTGACTTCCCATCTGATTGAGGATAAAAAGCTGTAATAAAATTTAATTCAGTACCCAACGACTTCTGGAGGCCTTTCCAAAAGTTAGAAGTGAACCTGGGATCACGGTCAGATAAAATGGAAAGAGGAACTACATGTAACCTGGCTATCGCTTTAAGATAAAAACGGGAAAGTTGATCTAGGGAAAAAGTATCTCATATAGCAAGGAAATTAGTAGATTTTGTCCAACGATCAACAATAACCCATATTGCATTATTACCTCGAGGTGTCTTCGGCAATCCCACAATGATGTCCATGGATATATTTTCCCATTTCCACTCTAGAATTTTTAAAGGCTTAAGCATCCCTTTCGGTAACTGCGACTCTGCTTTAACCTGCTGACATGTCAAACACTTCACAGTAAAATCAGAAATATCCCTTTTCATTCTATCCCACCAGAAATACTCCCGCAGATCTCTGTACATCTTAGTACTACCAGGATGTACTGAAAAAGGAGAACTATGAGCTTCACATAACAAATCTCTCTTCAACTATGAATCAAAAGGCACACACAATATATTCCCAAATCTCATAACACAATCATTATCAATGTTGAATTCAGGCAACTTAACCTTCTGAACCAGCTCTACCTTATTCTGCAACTCACTGTCTTGCTTCTGTGCTTGCTTGATTCTGTATGAAAGAGAAGATTTCACTGCTACCTGAAACAAAACAGAAGAACATCCGGCACCAAAAACTTCTATTCCAATGTTCATCAAATCTTTAACCAATGGATCACGTTCCAAATGCAACATTTTTAATAAAGCATTACTTTTTCGACTCAAAGCATCAGCCACTTTATTTTCTTTTCCCTGGTGGTAATGAATTGTACAATCATAATCCTTGATTAATTCTAGCTATCTCCTCTGACTCATGTTCAATTATTTCTGAGTGAATATTTACCTTAAACTTTTGTGATCGGTATATATTTCACACTTTACTCCATAAAAATGATGCCTCCAAATTTTTAAAGCAAAACAACAATAGCTAATTCCAAATCATTTGTAGGGTAATTTACCTCATGAGTTTTCAACTGACGCAAAGCATAAGCAATTATCTGATCATTATACATTATTACACAACCAAGTCCTTTTAATAAAGCATCAATGTAGATAACAAACTCCCCATTCCTGGAAGGTAGTTCCAAAACTAGAGCATTCACTAATGTTCTTTTCAATTCCTGAAAACAATCATCACATTATTCTGTCCAGATAAACTTAACACCCTTCCGAGTTAGCATAGTCATTGGACTAGATAACCATGAAAAATTTATAACAAACCTTTGGTAATAGCCTGCCAAACCAAGGAAGCTACGAATCTCAGTTACATTTGTGGGTCTTGGTCATTCTTCAACAACCTTTGTTTTTTTCGGATCAACAGTTATCCCATCCTTAGAAACAATATGACCAAGGAAATAAATTTGTGGCAATCACAACTCACACATGCTTAATTTCCCATACAATTTCTTTTCTTTTAAGGTTTTCAAAATAACCCTTAAGTGTATTTCATGCTCCTCTTTACTTTTAGAAAATACCAAAATATCATTAATAAAAACAACCGACATTTTTCTCCTGAGTCAACTGAGCCATCACTACAACAAACTGTTTACTTCTGATTCTGACCATCTCAGGATATTGATTTGAAATGTTATTTCCCTCTTTATGCCTTCCTAGAAAAGTTGTTCTATTTCCACTATGAAAAACCATTCTTAACACAAAAATATCTTAGGTGAAGCAATATGGTAATCTTCAAATGCTATATCATTTAAATTTGACCACTAAAAAAATATTATTGGATAATCATTTAATAGAATTCTAACTCATAAAGATGTCTAAACCGACCTATGATACCAACTATAAGGCCCCAGCCTTAAACCTTACTTAATCTTGAGTTATTACAAGATTACACATTGAGAATATTTTCAGGTTTAGATTTATAGAGAATTAGATCATAAAACATGCATTACATTCCACATTTAAACAAAGTGGTTATATAAAAGATATTATTCACTTTTCCCATAAATGGAAACATATTTAATATAAAATATGGATTCTTTGTTGACACTTCCTTGACACTATCATCACATCATGTACCTTTCCCTTGACCTGTGAAAATCATTTCAAAAACTTGGGTTGATCATAAAAAGCTCAGTAAGGGATATAAAAATATGGAAAGGAAACATGATTACATGTATACATAAGAATCAATGAAATCATACTTTACTCATAAAACATAAGCACTTTAACATACCTCGTCAAATCATGAATAAATCATAGAAATCATAAGACATAAAGGTAACATGAGGCATTCATAACATTCTTACGTAGGGAGTAACCCTCTTGGTTACGTTTGGAATACCCATCACTGTATATTCCCTAAATCTCTTCGGAGGAACCTTAACGTTTAACTCCTTCTCATTACCCAATGCATTGGAGATCTATATCGGGCTCACCTGCCCTTATTTTATCACGGAACCACCGGTCTTCATAATAATTTCCAAGAACCACAACATAATCATATCACATAAAACATGCATAAAGGAAACATATAATTTACACCTTTCAATAACAAGATATCAATACAACACATCAATATAAAAACAATATTAAAACAATTTTCAATACCAAAATAAAAGAAAAGTAAAACATGGTATTTATTTTTCTTTAAAAAAGGTATGGCTTGTAGAGGATGCCGAAACTCAAATAATTGTCACGGTGGTGGAGAAGTCGTTGTCGCCGCATACGTACGACAAAAACATTCCCCTTTTTCATTTAGTAAAATGATTTGTATAAAAAACATTCCTTTTGGGTAAACATAAAAGTCAAAGGGGTTTATACACCGTATAAAATAAGGTTGTTTATAAAACAAAATATGCCTCAATGAATGTAGATTGAGACGAAGTCCCTTACCTCGGGTCCGACTTGACTCGATCATTGTTTAATCTCATGAATAATAAACTTGAGTTAATTTATAATTTCTTAAGAACCTTTTTCATGTTAATTATTCCTTTTATATCACTTATTACAATGTCATGAACACTTTGTAATTATTTAAGTTAATAACAGTCGTTTTAATGATCATTGGTACTTGAGTCAAAAATAAACTCTTTATAATTACAAGTTGTTCATGTGGTAAAATATCCATTATATCCAAAATTGTATTCATGATTTAGATATCATATATATCATATATATCCTGTATATTCATGCATTAATAATATTACATGACATATAGAGGTAAGAAATGAAATGCACAGTTCATGGACACGGTAAGCCGTACGTTCGCATGAACGCTACTTCCATTTCTATTTCATATTTAATGGAATTAAAACATAATGATACATAATAGTATTTTAATTAATGTATGGTATCATATATAATATCATTAAATATATCCTTTATACATACCACATATGGTATTAACAAATCAAATCACTTTGAGTGGGCGGTAGTCTGCACTTCCTAAAAAGAAGATATCATGTGTACCCATAATAGAAGCCATAAAGGTATGACATAAATGAAAAATAAAGCATCTTAAGGAAAACATAATCATATTATATATCATATATAAATATAGTTACATCTTTATGTCCACCTTTGAAGGTGTTAGAAAAATATTGAACAATCATCGTTTCGTGAAGCATAAATTCTCCATCCACGGAAACAGTATGTTCTTTAACCATTAGATGTAGGTGTGTATAAGTGTAGCTAGAATAAATCTTAAAACAAAATCCTAGTATATGTGAGATACTTGTGTTGTTACAAAATAAATGAATAAAAAGAGTTTAGGGGGTTGGAGAAGCAAAATAAAACATAAGAACACAAGAGAAGACACTACCTTTAAAATGGGTAACTGATTTTGATTTGAGATCAAAGGCTTCCTTGGGTAGAATTCTGCAAAAAGTGAGGCTTAAAGGAGTAATAGAGGGATGTGGAGAGACAAAAGGAGTAGGGTTTGGATTATCCAAGGTCTTTAGATTTGTGGGTAAGGAGGTAGAGGTTGGGGCCTTTTATAAGAGGAGAGGAGGGGCACTCTTGGAAAGTTACAAAATGTTAATTTATTTTCAAATGGGTTTCAGATTTCAAAGGTACCACATTAATGTATTTTTAGGATAAGGTGATAAGAGTTTGAAATATACTCATCCAATAGGTCTTTCACAAGTTTAAGTCTTAGAATTTACATTATCATTTTATTTTATTTAAAACGTTAAATAATGAGGTAATCGTTGCATCATCATGTTGTCATAAATAATTTAATTTATTTAATGTCTATAAATTATGAAAAAACTACTATGATGTAGGAAATAGTTTTATCTATACAATTAATTATTATAGTCCAAAATATCATCTATGTAGACAAAATTAAAATTTTTTACTCAGGTGATACATTCTTTCTTATATTTACATTCTTTAAAAAAATAACAAGATAAAAATTCACTTTCCTACAAAAGTGATTCCATGGGGTCCCCAAGATTGACACAATGCATCCCATGGTTGGTAATGATACAACCAGTAGAATTAGGACACATGTTGGTGTCATTTTTTATTATTATGATATTATTTTATTATCCTTAACTACCAGATTACTGATTAATCAAGATAATTAAAGATAATTACCGTCGTTATTATTCATAATGTCCAAAAACAAAAGCGTCTTGATTACATAATTTGGAACTTCTGATTCCAAATATTTAATCCATTTTACCAAATGACAAACACATAAATTGAAATAATTAATTTAAAAATAATTCCCTTTGTCAAAACAAATAGCGGGTTTTTTTGAAACAATATCTATGAAAAGTTTGGCACTTATTTATGCCCAATTAAAAAGTGAAATTAATAACAATTACCACCATTGGATTAAATGGTAAATATATATTCAAATTACACTTTAATAGAAATTAAAAAGATAATATAACCATATAATTAAATTAGATGAAAAAGTAGTTTTGATGTAAAATGCAGTATTTTTTCACTATTCATTAAAAAAAGAACATTGTCAGAAAAATACCAAAACTTTATACAATGTAAATTTAAATGTCCCAATAATAAAGAATATGTTTATTTAGACAAATATATCTTATAAAACTATCAAAAGTTTGATTTAAAAATGGGTTTCCATCAAAAGGCTGTAAAACAATCTTTTAAAAATATCAGTGTATTCCATGCTTAAGATTGGATTTATTCTCATTTTAAGCCTCTAAAACACTATATAATTAATAAATAGAAAGATATAAAAATATCTATTATTCATTACTTACATGGGATGCTACACTCTTGACATGAGATAAGAAATATGGAAGTTACCTTATATTGTTCTTACTAAAGACAAAGGATTTTGAAGGGAACTAAAAACATGTATAGCCTCAATAATGAAAAATATATTAAGATTTTAATATATGTATGGTAAATATATAAAAATTATAATAATTTCAAGAGAATAATATTATATAAAAGGATAAGATTAAAATGAACATACAACTGAAAATTGACAAGGGTGGTATGGAAGATTCTTTATCTTCACTTCTCAAAGCACCTTCAACTTGTACTTAACATCATAAATATTTAAATTATGTTAATTAAATATATAACCAATAACCATATTAATATATATATATTTTTTAAATTATATTTTTTTATCATTTATTTTTAATATAGTTTCGGATAACGTTAGTTACTCACGGGTTTTCGGCTCTATCCTCCAATGGACCGAAGGTCTTCATTTTTTATTGATTGTTTATAATCAACCTTTCAAGGGGTGAGGTAGAACCCTTACAAGTCTTGTAAGCATACGTATTACATGGCCTGCAGGCCATAGAGGAATTCATTGCATGTAGGCTTCAAAAATTACATACAACCCAGACTAACTACTTAGAACTGCTCCTCCCCAACATCTTCATCGAGAAATTATCTCTCCATCTTTTCATGGATGTTCGGCTAGGCATTCCCGTGTATGCACAGGCTTGTCCTGATGGAAGGTTCCATACCCTCTCATTCTTGCAATCTTTTTAGCTTCTGCTATGGTGAAAGATCATTGCTCATTCTCCTTGTAGAGATTTTTATTTGTAGGTTGTCTGTTTTGTATCTGCAATATGGTGGCCCGAAGGCCTTGAGATGGCCCAAAGGCCTTACTAACCTGAAGGTATGGGTGGCCCGAAGGCCTTACAAGACACAGGGACCAAATTGGTGTCCCAATGGCCCAAACATGGGCATATTCCTAGCTGCTATAGTGTCACACAGTTCCTTCTATAGTTCCCACTACAGTACATACTACAGTAGTGCACAGTACCCCTACAATACTACTACAATACTGCTACAGTACCCCGGAAATTCTGCCTCCTCCTGGATTTGATCCCTGGTCATTCAGATGCAATTATGGAGTCCTTACCAACTCGGCTAAGGCTTATGTGCGTTTTTCGGTTCTATTATTCATAAAATATTCTATTTATTGAATCTATTAAAATGTGTTAAAAATTAATTAATGATCTCTATTATTGTGTAGGTTTATCTTATAATGTTACAAATTTTGTCCCAAAATAGACCAAAATTAATAAATGTTCCTTGATAAGTCCTTTTAAGGTGGTTAAAGATTCAGTCATAGATTCTCATTGATCACACATATATAATTGAAAATATTATTATTATATAGTATTAATGGTGTAAAAAATATTATTTCTACATATTAAATTCATTTTAAAGTCCATCCATGTTATGGGGTTACGGAAAAAACATTTTTTTTTGCAAGTATTAGTATGCATGTAGACAGAGATGACACATTCATTTTCCATGGAATGTGAGGGGGTAAAGAAATAAACTAATTTCCATTTAATAATTATATAATAATTAAAATATATTGTTTTTTAATTACATAACCTTTTTGAAACTACCATTTAGGGTGGTGATGGAAAATTGAACACATCATTCAAGGAGTCGATAGTCCACACACACACATGATAGTGCTTTCCTTTTTCTTAATGATTTTGGAGGAATATATAAAATGGATATTACATTAGTAAAATAATATTTCATAAAAAATTCCATCATGTATATAGGGGACTTTGAGGGTGTATAAGAACAAAATTCAAAAAATGATGGAGAGTATCACTTATCCCAATGAATTTCTCCCCTAGGTAGCTCCTTATGTCTCCAAACCTTGTTATTTTGCTAAGAACAAGGATTAATAGGTAAATATAGGGTGTTTAAGAGATTATATGGTATATTTTAGTTTATTGATATATTTGGAATGGGTAGAGAAATGGGGAGGAGGTGGACTCCATTTATAAGTGAAGAAACGTTCACCTTTGTAAAAGCTCATTATTTATCAATAATGTCACTCCATTATTCATGTAAAAAGGATCCAAAAATGTCAAATAATGGTGTTTGGAAAGATATAATCCTGAAAATACCTATACTGTTATGAATTTGAATACATAGATTCCACTAATGGTACCTTGGTCTTGGTTGGCCACATGGCCTCAAGAACATCTCCCTGAAGGCCAGAGGTTGCCGACTAGCAATGAGAACCTAGGGTGTATCTGTGGATAAACTATGAACTCCTTACCAAAGTGTATAACATTGGAAAAGTATCAAACATAGATTAATAGTTGAATCAATATAAGTACAAAAATTCATGATAGAAGGAGGCTGAATAATAATAAGTGAAGAAACAATTATAAATATACAAAAGATAATGGTTATATGTCAGGTATCTAGAATGCTGGAAAACATGGAACAAATATAAAAGAAAATATATTATAGTAAAATTTAGCAAAAATAAATCCAAAAACTATCCCAAGAATCCTGATCTACAACCCAGTCATCTGTTACCAGCTCATTCCAAAGAAATCAATCATCCAGGTGTCTCGATCCAGTCTTTTCCCTTCGTCGATAACTACAAAATATGTAGTCTTCCCAGGTACCAGAGGAACCTAGATAGTGTGTGAGATAAATCTCAATATACCACCAAAAAAAGTGTCAATGAAATCCATTCTATTTAATATAAACCAATATAGTATGCCAGTATGTATATATAAACATAAATCTGTAAATTAACGTAAATACCCAAGTACCTTCTTTATCCCTCGATTAGTTTTTGAACATCTATCTAGTTCATTAATTAATTAATATCCAGTTTATATATTAAATTCCCATGAGTCATGTCCAGCACTAACATCACCTCATGATTGTGATAGTGATGGTTCCAATGTATAATAAAGGAATTTGTAATGATAGTAATAATGAAAGGTTTCCAAGGTAAAGACCCAGGAAACCAAAACCTCAAAGGTCACCAACTAAGTAGTAATTTTTGTCTGGATAAGGGTAATGGTGTAATATAAGGATCATCATCCAATGAAATCTCCAAAAGTAAGATCTTATCGATTCCAAGAAATACATCCATGGTAAAACATGATTAGTTATTGCTTTGTCCAAGTATGTAACCAAAGAACCTCATGACTTTATATTACAAGATATATCAAAGGATTGAATATAAAGAATATTGTAATAGAAAATGAGGGATCATATAGTTCCATTATAAGATTCCACTGATAGACAATAATTGGGTTCCAAGGTAGGTCTCATCCATAGAAACCAGTAACATTGAATCAGAATGGTGTCCACGAGTGCTCATGTTGTTCCCTAGGGAAACAACAATCTATGTATTGTCTTCTAATTCCTATAATGATGTCATAGTTCATATACAATTAGGAACCTTTAAATTTATTCATATAATAATTAAGGCTTTGTGATAGTCCTTCCATATAATTTATCATATGGTTTCATCCACTACATTTAATTAGTGTGAAAAGTACAATTGAGAACGAATTTTTTTAATTAATCCATTTATGTAATAATAATTCAATTATGTTCATCCCAATACCTTCCATATTAAGTGTAAAAGGGTTATATAGACATTAAATTGATCATTGTTTTACATTTATTTAGGATAACTCAAATATATAAAACATACTTTCCAATTCAGATAATAACTGATTAATAAAGTGTAAGAACATATCTTAGGAGGGTCAAGTAGAAATTAACAGGTGGATAGCCATTATAAATTCATTGCATTAATTAGATACTTACCTTTAAATAAGTTCAAGTTATATCTCACTCGTATGGTGGAGTAAAAAGGATCTAAAGGAAACTAAAAGCATAATTTTAAGAACACCCTACAAGGGATAGTCCGTTTTGTAGACATAACCTCAAATTTTGGATCACTTATATTACAAAGGTCTTAGAACATGGTTCTAATGACTATAATAAAGGAATATAAATTAATCTAGTGATGCCTGATAAAATTTGCGTGTCGGGATGGTAATTTAAAAAAATTATGAAACTCAAGGGATGAGTTATATACCACTGACCTCATGCTTTAATAAATATCATTGTTCAGTGTCTACCTTTAATTCATCATAGATTAGAAGAGATATGAATAATAGACCAATTCCCTAAAATTAGGGCATGTGATTCTTCATCTAAATAGCATCATTGATAGAAAGAAGAATGAGGGTTGAATAAAAAGGAATTTAGAATATACTAGTGCAGAAACGTTGTGTTAAATGGCGATCAATTCATACTCTGTAAGAGTGCTAGATCTCCAATCATCGTTTTGGCCATAAAAATCTCCTAAGGGAGAAGGAACAAGGATTTTTTCCATAAGAAAACCAAATGATATGAGGGGATGACTAAAACATGTCATTAAGGAAAAAACAATAATTTTCACTAAAATTACCCTATCCATGGTTTGGACGCATGGTTTGGACACAGGATTAGGCCAAACCATGACCAAACAGAGCATGAGAAGCTATACGATGGGGAATAACCCATGGTTAAGCCACATGATAAGGGAAACGATGTTCTGACCATGTGAAAAACTCTATTAAAAACATTAGATCTTTCACATGATAGTGCAGCCCAATCCGGACTTTTTTAGAAACAGATACACCCCATGACACCCCATTATCCATCCTTTAATGGTTAAAAATAACCTTGAGGCCTACCTTACATGGTTTCCTCTAACATTGTGACATGAAAAAACCTCCACCAGTCTAGGGTTTGAGCTCCTAAAAAGATATGGTCACCCAAAAAAACCATGAAAACACATATGTAATCCACATTAATACTATGAAATATAATTATAAAAAAATTTAAAGGATCTATTCTTGATTGAAAAACCAAGTTAATATATTCTTCCTTATTAAAGGAACTCCTCCCTAATTCCACCTTTTAGGGTAGGTGAAACACTATTTGAGAACAACTCTAGTCACTAAACTTGTACATCAGCCTCCCACCCCCAAGTCTTGTCTTATACGCAGTCATTATACCATTTCATATATACTAGAGGGACAGCATGGCTACATAGATCCTTTATTCCCAGATCAATAATGATGTATGATACTTCTCAAAAGAATCATTTACATCTATCTCGACTTCATCATAATCAAATGTATGAGATGGGTCAGCATGGTAAGAGCAAAGATGTTAAATGGGGAAGTTGTTGCGCATTGCACAATACCTCTGAGGTGGTAGAAACTGATAGTCTAGCCACCTGACTCTCCCTATAATCTAAAATGGATAGAAACATTTCGGATGCAACTTCCCTTTCCTCTGTATCTATCTCTACCCTATCCCAGGTGACACCCACATGAAAACATGATCCCCTACATAAAACACCATATGTGATATGTGGTGATCAACATGAGATAAATGTTTATACTAATTTGTAGACATATGATTTCTGGTTATCTAAACCTACTCTGAATTCCCCTAAATCACAAAATGACCTAGGAGGACTTCATCTCCATTCTCTAATCATTGCAGGGGTGAATGACACATCATACCATACAAGACCTCCCAAGGATACATCTGAATTGTCACCTTAAAGAAATTTTGACAGTAAAAATTGATCATATGTATATGTTTCTACCAATAAGTATAGAAATCAATGATGAATTCCCATAGCATTTCCTATAAAACCGGTATCGTCAGTTTTGAATGTCTATTGGTTTTAGGGTGAATGGATGTTCTTAGAAGAACCTATGAACCCATGTCCTTCTACAACCCCTCCTAGAACGGTGATGTGCAATGAGAATACCTATTTTAAATAATAGTATGAGGGACCTCATGTAGTCATATGATCTTAAATTCATAAAATATTTCAATCTTATCATCTGGGAAAGACTCTCAGATTGGAAGGAGGTGGGATACTTTTGTCAATTTTTCAATGAGAACCCATACATCATCTCTAACTCTACGTGACCTTTATAAATTGACTATGAATTACATGTTAATATATTATAATTTCTATTCATGGACTTGAAGCGGATGTCAAAACTCCTATAGATCTATGGTGCTCCACCTTCACATATTGATAGGTGGAACAACTAGTGATAAATCCCAATATCTGACATGTTATGTCATGCCACCAATACTGGCATAGAATATATCAATATATTTTGGATATGTTAGAATGAACATCCCTCTAATATGTGTGGGACTCATGAAACAACTCCTATCACATAAATATAGGAACCCAGACACATCAATGTATTTGTAGAATGTCATCTTTGTCCATGGATCAATCTAATGGTAGGTTATCCCTTGAATCACACTCATGGGGAATCAAACCTTCATGATATGAAAATTATCTTATCTTCACCATCTCAAGGGGGAAAGGTAACTATCAAGTATTAGAGATAATAATTCTCATGACAATCATTAAACTCTATATTTTGTTCAAAAATAGTGTCAAAAAATTCAATTCATCACTCTATTCATGTATTGCATGTGATTGAGTTTTCTAACTCAGTGCATATTCTATTAAATTTCATTTTCCGGACATATATGCAATTTAAAAATAGAAGGAAATAAGATATTTGTCCTATATCAGTTATCTAAAATTCAAGTCACGTTGTGTAAAGATATATTTTAGGCTTTTGGTTCTTATACATAATGAAGTGCTCACAAAACAAATATTGTTTCCAGAAATGTAATGCATGGATAGTTGCTGCTAGCTGAAGGTCATGCATCAGGTAATTTCTATCATGATGCCTCAACTGCCATGATCTATATTCAAAAAACACTATCGTCATACATCACCACTTCTCCTGGAATGATGTATGATACATTACAGAACACTATATATCCTCTTCCTGGATCTATTACAATCAAAATTGTGTCGACAAAGGCCTACCTTTCAACTCCTAAAAAGATTTCTTGTACGCTTCTGACCACAAGAATATAAAACCCTTCCTTTTAAAACTATTAATAGGTGAATGAAGGTGTCAAAAGTCATGTAAAAATGACTATAATATCTATTTATCCCTAAGAAATTCCATAAATCAAACACATTCTTGGGATTCTTGATTTTGTTGTTGAGGACATCAAATTTTGATGTTTAGTTTTACTAGAATTTCTACAGTATAGAAGAATCCATATGTCATCTTTCAACGAAGCCTTAGATTATTAATTAAAAAAATAAGATTTTGATTATGTAAATAAAAGGGGAATTGGATTTTGGGACACATAGGGTTTGATGAACTCAGGAAAATCTCATGATGCTCATCTTCCATCACTTTTAGAGATATGGATATGATATTTTAATCTATATTTTATAAAACCTATAAAAATATTGTTACTATATTTATACAAGGATACCTCCTACTGTTCATTCAAAAATAAAAAAGGATTAACTGGTTACCATTACTGATTGGGTGATTCTTGTTCGAATTCATACCTAAAATTCACCAAGGCATGACCCAAAGAACATGGTGTGCTATCTAGGTTTTTATTTCATTTATTTTTTATATCATGTTATAAAATTAAATGTCCAATATATTGTTTATGAGAGTTAAATTTACCAATTTGAACCACAAAAACACCATAATTGAAAGGTGGAAGAAAAATGGATGGATGGTGTGTGAAACATCACATTAAAGGGTACCCCCAAACATGATCTTATGAGTATGATCATTAAATACAAGTACATAAATAAATTAAACATGGTATAGGATTAAGAAACACAACTTACAACCTGGAATTAAAAATATCATTAAAAAATAAAAGAAATGTGAAGATCGGGTGTAACACCCCGAGATTTTATGAAAAATATTCCTTTTAATTTCATTAATGTCTTGTGTTGTACGCTACACAAAAATGAGCTTGCACAACACACATCCTTGACTTTCCTTGCATTACACACAATCACAACCTTCCTCGATAGTGTGTGTAGTACGCAATAACGAGTTTCACTAAACAACAATATGCTATTAAAATATTATTAAAACTAGCCGTTATGAATAGTAATAACCACTTTTTGAAAATTTTTAAATTTTATTTTTCGAAATGGACTTCATTTTTGGATTTGGAATATCAAAATTAGCTTAGGGAGAAATTTTGGTACTTTTCGAATAACTTTCATTTTCTGATGAATAGTGAAAATTACTAAATTTTAATTAAAAACAAACTTTTTTATCAAAATAATTTATAGTGATAAATTATTAACATGAGTGGTTTTAAATTATATTTAGAATATATTTTTACAATTTAATACAATTTTGGTCATTGGATGTTATTTCACATTTAAACCATACATAAACAAGTGTCAATCTTTTGATAGTTATTATCTATTAAGAACACGCTATTTGTTTTGACGACGGGAATTAATTTTTAAATCAATTAATGCAGCTGATATATTTTGAATTTGGTAAAATAGGCATCATTTTTTAGTTGATAATATCAAATATATCTTAGGCCAAATTTTTTGTTTTTTTCTGAAACTTTCATTTTTTGATGAATAGTGAAACCACTAAGTGGTAGTTAAAAAAATTAATTTTTCATAAAACATAATTTTACCGCTTCTGTGATTAGAATTCCAAAAATCCGAGAGACAATGTTGATGTCAATAAGTAAAATGTGGTTCAATGAGATGAAAATAATTTTTGGTGAATAGTAACTTTTTACTTTTTTTACCACGGTTAAAAGTAAATAGGGTAATTAAGGATACAAATGATATTATTATTACCCTAACACATCTCCTAATTCTATTGGATAAGTGTAATTCGACCAAAAAAACCTTAGGAATAGAATATGACCATTTAGGCCCACATAGATTAGATTAGGACATTTATTATTAATTTATTTAAAGAAGGGTTAAAATAGTTAAAATCAACGTTTAATAAGTAAATAATTTTTAATATAAGGTTATACATACGATAAATTCAACTATAAATATTAATTATAATGCTATAAATCTTTCCTACATAATGGTATTTTATTTTTAATTTTTAGACATTAAATTATTTAATTTATTTATGAGACAATGATGATGCAGTAATTATCTTATTAATGAAATATTGACATAATTAATGTTATAAATACCAAAATAAATGTAATTTGAGACTTTTTATGGATTAAATTAATTTTATAGGTTAATATGACATGTTAGTATTTATTTAAGTAACTTTTTTCGAACTAATAATTCTGTTATAAGTTTCACAAAAATCAATTACTAAATAGTGTCAAAGATGACATAAAATAGTTTTTAAAACAAATATTATATTATTAATTGGTATGTTATTCCTAAAAATCAGAGGTTTGGCCAAATTACTTAGATATGGTTATATATAATAAACAACTTTGTGTTCGTTTGGCTGCTTATAGTAAGTTTATTAACCTTATAGTATAAGAACAAAAGAAGACACGGTAAAAGTAAAATTATTTAACTTATTGTTAAATCTAAATGATAAGGTTAAAATAAGAACCTAAACTTGTCTAAATTATATTTCATGAGAGGCTTTAGACCCCGCCCCACCTTAGCTTAGAAATAAATCAATTTGGAGATTTTTGAAACCGAATTTGGCTTTATAATAAAATAATATATTTAGTTATTCCAAAGGTTCCTCTCTCCTCCCTTATAAAAGGGCTCCTCCTCTCTCTCTTCCCCACACCACTTTAAGCCTTCAAGCTTGGCCAATCCCTGCCAAATTATCTTCTACAATTCCCTGGAAACATCCTAGAGGTCCTGGACATCTTCAAAGACCAATTTTAGTGCCCTAAGTAGAGGACTCAAAGAGGCGCTTCAAAGAAGAGGTAATGTCCATTACCAGTTCTTTCAACTTAATTTCTTCTTCCACTTATTCTTCTTATGTTGTTTCATTATTAAGTAATAACATCAGAATCACTCATATACCGATATGTTATTATAAGTATGAAACAACCATATTTCACCATCTATCCATCCTACGAAAAACGAAATCACCACGCGTGCATACGTACGGAATACCGTCTCCATGCCGTGGTGTAATCTATTTTCCACCACCACCTTACTTGGATGGGTATAAGGGTGTACATAATAACTGTATATGATTATTGTAAAGTGATATTGATTCTAAAATAGTATACATACACTCCAATACAATTCCACGATCATGAGAACGATATCATCACTCGTGCGTACGTACCGATTACCGTCTCCACGACGCGATGAAATTCATTCTCCACGTTAACCATTCATGAATGATTATAAAGTATATATAATAAGTAATCATGAAATATATGACATAATAATGATACTAGTTTTATTTGTATATATATTTATGTCATCTACTTAATTCCATTCAACCCAATAAGGAAACGAAAACAGCGTTCATGCATACGTACGGCCTACCGTCTCCATGAACGGTGTATTTCTTTCCATTTACTAATCTATTATATATATGTATATTCTGAATATATATTATATATAAATTATGTTTTATATTCTTTAATTAAGTAATAATGATCTATGTAATCATATGAATAATTACAAGTCAAAACACAGACGACAAATGAAACGATTTTACCCAAAACACTCTTTAACATGGAATTTACAAAAGAACGGGTAAAGTAAAGTCATAAGTGAACCATATATGATATCATAAAAATAAGTATTATTTTTGAATAAGTCAATAACATTATTTAAATCATTATACAGAAGGTTCAGACACTTATAAAGCAAATCAGACCTAAGGTAAGGAAAAATATCACAATCTCATTTTTATCCGAGATTGTTTATACTTTGGTATTTACTGGGGTGTATTTTATCATCCACATCCATGTTTCCCCAATATGTAATATTATTTCCATCCACCTACAATTGTTTAAATCCAATTTTACCCTTCGGTGAGTTTTTAGTAAAAGATATGAAAGGAATCTTTTGTCGTTTTTCGTATGAGGTACTTTTTGACTTTTCCGTCAAAAGTACGAGAAGAATGTTTTTTTAACTTATACGACATGAATGGATTTTAAAAAAAAATTATTTCCAAGAAGCTTCCTTTACAAGTTTCCATGTTTATTTTTAATCAACTTCTTTTAGTTTAAAATTGTATGTCATGTTAAGAAAGGAAAAATGTTTTTGAAGTAGAAATGACAGTTTCCTCAAGAATGGAGTTCAAGAGTTTTATCAAAATTATTTTCCATATAAGATAATATAGGCTTCTGTTTCTATACCTATTATTACATGGATTTGATTATGTTGTGATGGAAATATTTTTATGAATTCCTTTATTTTATATGAATTGTTTTATCATGTCACGATGTTTATGATTACCATTTTTATTATATGGGTTATGCTATGAGGTATGGTTTATGATATTGTGGAACAAATAAGAATGGTATAATTATGAGATGGGTGGGACCTATATCTCCCTCCAATGAATTGGGTAAAGATTTTATATCTCATGAGATAGACATGGCTGGAACGGTAGGTTAAACCGGTTCAGTGAAACAGGACTGAAACGAGGAGTGAACTCAGTTCAGAAATGGAATTTGTCCACTAAGATAGTCTCGGAAATGAGTATTGACTAATAAGAAATGATTCTCTATGATTATGTGTGTATGCCACAAAGTTTCATGTTTTATGTTATGATTATTGGGATTACATTTCACTACTATGATTTATCCCATGTTATGAAATTATGATTTCTTTTGCAGGTTAAGATTTCCAAAAGTTCTGTTCTTATGTATATGATGTGATTGATATTTCTTTTGTTTACCCTTACTGAGCATTTGAGCTCACCCTTTTAGGTTTTCATTTCCCCAGAATATAAATAAAGGTTTTAGGTTAAAAAATGAAGATCTTTATGGGAGATGTTTAAGAACTTCACCACGATTAGAAGAAAATTTTATGAGATTCCAAAGACACTAAACTATTACGGTCCTTGTGTGTGTGTTTTTGTTATGTACTAAGTATTCTTCCAAAGTAATGAAATGTACATGTACGTTATGCTTTGGGTCTCTACATCGGGAATACATCATGTTCCTCCTCGAGTGATCACAATTAATTTATAACCCCATAGAAAGGGAGGAAGTCATAGATGTTGAAGTAGAACTTCTCATAGCCTCTAGAAAAAAATGTATTATAAGATTACTATTCTGGAACTCCAAAATGGACGCACCTTTCCTCTTAGTCAAACTACTAAATAAGGTGCCCTAGGTGTTCTTTTATAGTCAAAATGGGAGGTGGATTTGGGATGTATGATTTTGATAAATCAGATGGCCCATGGCTTTCGACCACTATTCAATCAAATCATACTTTACACAAAACTATAAAAATTTGGACGACCTCTTGGATTTCACCCTGTCAAATTTGGTGTCCATATATTTTTTATAATAAGATATATTTCCAAAATACAGTGGAAATAAATTACCCCATGTAGATTTATTTTTTGGACAGATGGGTCCAGTTTTTCCTCTTAATGGATGAATGGGGATTGGGTCACATTAGGAATGTTGTATCAAAATGAATTTTGGATAATACCTAAAAATTCTAGTATAATTGAACTCATGAATCCAAAGAAGTATGTAGTTGATTCCATAGATGTTCTTAGATTCCTATGCAATTTGGTCCATTTTTTATCCACCTCATCTTGGGCCATCCAAATCACCTACACCTATAACAAAAACATAAAAACAAGTTATATTTAACTTTTTAACTTTTATAATAAATAAATTTTTTAACAAAAAATTATTTCATATTTCTTATTATAATTGTAATATTCGTAACAAACCTAGTTTAAAATAGATGTGTATGGGTGGAAATGAATAGTGAATCACTTTTTGATCACACTACCACACCTAAACATTTTCACTCTAGGGAAAAGTCACATGTCCAAAAATTGTGCATGTATATATTCCCTACATCATGATGATTTAAAATTCAATGAAATTTAAATTTATTAAAGCAATGTGATGAAATCACATACCACACAAAGGAGTTATTTTCTGTGATCATGGAAAAATATTTCTCATAACTTATATCAGAATGAAATTCAACAAGATTCATTAAAAAAATATGATAATGGAACTGAAACGTAAACTATGACACTAACTCTCCATGTGTGTCTTTGAAAACCATTCCATGATATTCTTTATACTTTCTATCTAATAAATATATTTTATTTGGTCATTTTTCTTCTTAAATTATTTTCTTCACTTAACCTTCCCATTATCCTCCCCAATCAAATTTCAACACCCACTCACATAATATTTATTAAAAGTAAAAAATTAAGATCTTCACCTATAAATCCCCATATATTTTATATTTCATAACTCCAATAATTTATTATTATTATTATTATTTTAAGAGTTGAACATTGAATAAATGTCACACTCACCACTCAACCCTTGTTTGATCTCCTCACGACACTAATTGAATTATTTATAATAAGATAAATGTTTTTGGAAGATTGGTTTTTAACCTAACCAAGACACAACCCATATTTCTATGTTCTTTTTTAGGGAACACAATAGTTGGATAACAGGTACACATGCATAGGTAATTCATGTACATTAATGAAATAGATCATATAAGGAATGAATGTCCAGGAAAATTATTTTAAAATGTTTAGAAATAATAACATAACATATATTTACCTTCTATTAAGTAAGAAATATTTATACCTCATGGCCGGGTGTAAATGATGTGTGTAGATTTTAAGTGACACAATTTTACAATAAACTACTCACATAAATAGAACTATTATTCTCAATATTTCAAATAGATATAGCCATTTATATCACCAATATATCAATTTACTAAAAATCACACCCTAATGTTAAAACACCAATTTCATGATCAAACACTCATATAATCATTGAAACAAAAAATAAAATTGTTAAAAAACAAAAAATAGGGAAATTCATCAAGAATTTCTAATATGTTATATTATTTTTTCGGTATCATTTTCAATGATAATGAGGGAATCAAAAATTAACATTTTGTCACAAAATTTATGGGGGAAATAAGGGGGAGTAACAATACTATTCCGAAAGGAAAAAATAGAAGAAATATAAAAGACGATGAGAATTATAATGAACTCAACAAGGTGGGGAATGTAAAAATACCATTCAATAAGAAAAATATGATAAAATTAAGAAAGATGATGAAAATTAAAAACAAATATAGAAATATATCATTCCCCCACACCTAGATTGTGTAGTGTACATAGTGTTATAAAATGGAATTTGGGAAGGGTGGATAAAACATGTTGGCATTTACTGATAATATACCTTATAAAGGTGTATTTCCTCTACGGGAGATTTTAAAAATCCTTGTCGAAGTGTTTAAGTCTCTTCCCATTGATGGTAATAATTCGTCCACACATATCATAAAAAACCTATATTCCACCAAAAGGGTAAACATAAGTAAAAGTATAAGGATCAATCCATGGGTAACGAAGCTTAATAGGGTAAAGATTTATCCTAGAATTCTATATAAGGACCTTATCACCAATATGAAACATCCACTTATGAATCATCACATCATGAATAAACATTTTTTCTCTTTATATATTTAAGAGTTCTCATATTAATCACAACGAATTTATTTCAAATCCTGAATCTATAACTTCCTAGGTTCACCTACATATTAAAGATCCATATAACATTTTTTAACAACCCAATATTCTCATAATTTTATCTCTACTATGAGGTAAAAATAATTTACAAACTTAATCTTGTATCACAAAAATTTTATCGGGGTTTAATAATCTATACGGTACACCGAAACTACATCATCTAATCACAAACTACAATATTTTCTATTGGGTTGTCCCATTTTTCTTCAAGATTTTCTTAACATCCCTATTTGATTTTTCTTATTTTCCATTATATTGGGGGTGATATTCAGTGGAGACTTTATAAACAACCCCATAATTATGATGCATATTTTTCTTTTTAAGAATTCAAAAATGTGAACCCTGGTAACTAATTTTGAATCTTTCCTAACCAAACCTATTGAAATAAAAAACATCACAAAATCAACAACCACATGAGAACCATTGGTCCCGATAGCCTTTTCTTCACCTATTTAGATATGCAATAAATATTTAGAAACATGTACAAGAAACCAAATGAATTTTGAAATTTACCCATGAAGTCAGTTCCCCATGCATCAAATATTTCACAAAATAACCTAGGTTGTTGGGTAATTTCATTCCTCCTATAGATATTCCTAATGAATTTACATTGAGTACATGACTTGAAAACTTATGGGAATATATATACAATGTTGGCCAATAAATTCCCGAGTTAAGCGCCTTTAGAATAGTGCGTTGAGAGCCAAAGTGTCCCCCACAAGCCAATGTGTGGACGAAGCTCAAAACTAATGTGAACACATTATCAGGGACACATCTAAAACAACTTGGTCACTAATAATTCTCCAAAAATATGAGTTATCCCAAATGTACCATCGAGAATAATTCTTAATTATCTGGGATTTTAAAGTGATGAAATTTTTGGGGACTCAATATGCTTCTATAAAATTCACAACGTATGCATACCAGGGATAAGGTCCATAATATCTGAAAGGTTCTTATAAGGGAATAATTTTTCAATTGGGGAGGAGTGAATCAATATGCTGGTCTATTCATGGGTAAATTTTACTAATACGGTCATCTACCACATTTTCTACTCCTTTAATATCTCTTCTCTCAAGGTCAAACTCCTAAAGGAGGAGCATACACCAAATGAGGTTGGTCTTAGCCTCATGTTCCTTTAGGAGAAAAAGTAGGGCAACGTGATCAGGAAAGCAAATAATTTTTGACCTAATAAGATATGAAAATAATTATTTCGAGGTAAAAATAATAGAAAGATGTTTTTTTTTCAATGGATATGTAGTTTTCCTATGTAGAATCAAGGTTACATGAGCTATACCCAAAGATATGACGATCCTTATTATCCCTTTATGATAAAACTACCCCAACTGTAATGTTAGAGGCGCCATACATAAGTTGGAAGGGGAAATCCCTCCTTGGTGGTTTCATTATGGGAGGTGATGTGAGATTCCTTTTTAGTGAATTTAAATCATCCTCACAATTATTATCAAAAAAAATTCAGAATCCTTTAAAACAATCAGTGAAAGGGATGTGAGACCTTAGTAAAGTCTTTAGTGAATCGGTGGTAAAAATCAGCATGTCCTAAGACATATCGCACCTCAAAAAAAAAATAGATATATTAGGGAGGAAATAAATTCAATTTTTAATTTATCCACTTGAATTTATTATTTTGAAATAACATTCCCAAGAACTATCATCAACTCACCCTTGAAGTAGAATTTCTTATAATTTAATACAATATCTTTTTCAATGCATCGGTGCAGGATATGACCTATGTGTTCCGAAGAGTCATCAAAGGAAGTTCCATAAATAGTGAAATCATCCATAAAACTGCCATACGATTATCCACATACTAAAAAAAATTCTCAACATACATCATTGAAAATTAATTGGAGAATTACATAGACCTAAAGGAATTATTTTTTATGAAAATGTGTCAAATTGATAGGTTAATATAGTATTTTAACGATACTCAGGGGAAATATGTATTTAGAAATAACATAAATGGACATAAAAGAATCAATAATGGGATTTACCAGCCAGTCTTTCTAACATTTGTTCAATGAATGGTAGTGGAATGGGGTCCTTCTTCATGTCTTGATTCATTCAATAGAAGTCAATACAAACTCTCTAACTATTTGGCACACATTTTGGAACTAGTTCATTATATGCATTTGACACAACCATTATACCATATATTAGGCACAATTTGAACTTATATAACCCATTTACTCCTAGATATTGGATAAATGGTCCCAGTAGTAAGTAATTTACTGACTTCCAATTTTATGACATCTAGGATAGTGGGATTTAAACGGGGTTGATCTTGTATAATGATCTTAGCCTCATCATCTAAAATTATATGATGCATAAAAATAGATGGTATAATCCTATTAATATATAAAAATATCCATCCAATCGCATTTTTGTAATCTCTTAAGTGTTTTTATTCTTTCTGTGGAGAGTGGTTATTGGAAATAATTATTATAAATTGGTCAATACCCTCAATATAGGCTTATTTTAAATTATATGGAAGTGGTTTTAATTCCACAATGGCTGGTTTTTGGATTGATGGAGGAGATTTAAGATGAGTGAGTACCATGAAACTATCTATCTTCTCTTGTTTGTTCTATAAAGATAGATAATCAATAGAAATGAGATTTTTAGAATTTTTTAATGTCTTGGGTACATCATAATGAACACACTCATCAATTAAAGAAAACATAATAACACTTTTCTGAACAAACATAAAACTCAAAACATAATTCAAAACTCAAATAATCTAAGGGTGAATAAGGGAAAAATGAATCAGATCATGGGTTAAGGAGTGAATTTTTTGTGTGTGTATTGACTGAGAGAACATTGATCGAATAGGATACAATATTGGAGATCTCTTCAATGGGGTGTTTCATATCCTCAAGGATGATAAAACATTCTGTTTCTATACTGAACCTCATGTACAAATTACCATTGTGAACATTGATGATCATCTTTTCTATTTTATGAAATGGTCTTCCCAGTATGAGAGGGGTATGTCTATGTGTTCGAGTATCTTCTATCTCAAAAATGTAGAAGTTTGTGGGAAATATAAGATTTTTCACTTTTCCCAGGACATGATTGGCCACTCCTGATGGGGTTTTTGTGATCTAGTTGGAAAGATTCACAATAATTCCCATTGGTTGATTCTCTCAAACCTATAAATAATTATACAAAGAGTAAGGCATTACATTAATTAAAGCACCCAAGTCTGTCATTGCATCAAAAAATATGGTATCCCCTCTATTTCAAGGTATCATGAAATTGATCAGATCCTTTTATTGGTGGGAATGGATGGTTGTATCAAGGCCATGTCATTCTTTCCCAAGTTGACTCTCTCATTCCCCTTTAGTCTCTGTCTATGAGTGAAATCCATTTAATAAATTTGGAATATCAAGGTATTTTTTAGCTGCATCTATTAAAGGAATGTTAACTTTCAACATTATAAATGTATCCATTATTTCTTTATCAATCTCATTATCAAAAAATTTCTAAGTTTTAGAGATTATTTGGGGGAATGGAAGAGGAATGTATTATTTAGGGGAATCATCAATAACTTGTTTAACCAAGTTGTTTTTTTTTCTTCATTATAATATTTTACGAGTAAGGAAAGAGAGTTTTTAAGTTAGGGACTTACCTATTGTTTAGAATTAGTGGAAGATGAATATTTTTGGCCACTATGAAGTGTTATTTTAGAATCATTACCTTTTTTTTTGATTAGAAATAGGTTGGGATGGTAGTTTTCCAAAACCTATTATCTTTATCTAACTGATTGTGTTTTCCAATTGTTCCACTTGAGTTAGTAGCTCTTGAATAACTGATTTTGTGGTCTGTTGGAACTGTAGGTTCTAGAATGCAATTTTCCTCACCATGTTCTCAAGGATTCGATCAAATTTGGGAGGAGGATTATTTTTTAATGATTTTTAAGTATATGAAGGTTTCATACCTTGTCCCTATTTGTAGCAGTTCTGTTTATGGTATCTCAAGTTTCCTCCTTATTGGTAATATGGTTGTGACTTCCACACAAGGATTAGATTTGGTTTGAATGGTTATTTAATGATGGGTGTTTCTTTCTGAAAAGGATGCCCTGGGAATACTGATACACAAGACTCAAGTGAATCTCGATGTTTCTATCACTAATCATAAAAATGATTGTTATCATAATAAATACCACAATGTATTGAAACAGATGGATAGTATAAATTACCTTGTACTTGAGTTAATTTCCTGAGGATTTTATAAATCTCATCATATTTATTATCTATCTTTTGTTCTAGGGATGAATTACATACCATATGAACTCATTGGGGTGGTCTAATTTCTTGTGTACCAAATGTTTTTGTATTTTGAGCCATGTTTCCTATTATGTACCGAGAAGAAGAATGAGTTTAATCAACAAGGGAAGAAATAGCTACAACAATTATCATTCCATAATCAATAGGTAAAAGTCCCTCATGGAATCATTTAATTAGAAATTGTTCAATTATGTGTTTTTGGGGGTAACATGAGAAAAAAAAATTGAATCTCTCCTAATATTCATGTAAGGTCTCTCCTTGTTATTGCCTAATTCCACAAATTTATTTTCTAATTGATATAGTTTAGGAGGCTGGGAAAAAATATCAATAAAGGGTATTTTAAGGACATTTTGGCCCCCAATTGTGGTAAGAAAATAGTATGTATAGTCTTTTGTTACACCATCACGGGATAAAGGGAATGCCCTAAACATAATGAGGTCCTCACACATATTTTGGGGTTTCATGGTGGAGCACAAAATGTGAAACTCCTTAATATGTTTGTGAGCGTACTCAATGAGAAGTTACTAAAATTTAGGAAGTAGGTGGATAAGTCCTGATCTCAACTCAAAGCTAGCTGATCCTCATGATATTGGATGTATACAAGTTGGTACTCCACATCTGTGGTGGTCAGTTATTTTAAAGATGGATTATTTGTAGTCATGATTTCTAGGGTTTGGTTTGGTTCAATTATCAATTGGTTTGGGACCCCTTATGTTTACACAAGGGTTTCCTAAATGTACATTGTCATCCAACTAAATATGAACAAAATTGTAGTGAACTATATTTTCAATTTTTGGGTCGAATTCATGTATTTTTTTCTTTTTTTGATCGGGTGATGAAAATAAGTTATAATAATTGTTTTCTTGTATTTATTGGTTTTATTGTGAAATATGTATAAAATAATATTACATAATAATGATTAAATGAGAAAATAAGATCTAAATTGATACTATATAATTATATATAGATATGGAGAAGAAGAATAATAGGGAAGAGAGTGAGAGAAGAAGAAAGCACACACACACACACACAAACATGAACCAAAAAAAGGAAGGGGGTCTTGAAAGGTGAAATAAATTAAAAGGAAAATAAATAAATAAAAGGAAATAAAGAGATAAATAAAATAATCTTGGATCCCCATAAACAGGGACAAAATTTGATCACGTTGATGAGTGTGTCCAGTTTTGATGTTTAGTTATACTAGAATTTCTAAAGTATAGTAAGAACCCTAGGATGTCTCCCGATGGGGCATTATATAATTAATTCTAAAACAAGGTTGTGATTATGTAAGGAAAAGTGGAATTAAATTTTTTAACAATTGGGGTTTTATGATTTAATAGCTTATAGAAATATTCAAGTGAGAAAACAATATGGTATTTGACATAATTAATTAAGTGTGATCAACATGGAGAAATCTCATGATGCTCATCATATATCACTTTTAGAGATAGGGTTGTGATATCTTAATACCTTGTTTGTAAAACCTATAAATATTGTTTTATGAATTTTATAATAGGACACCTCCTAGGGTTTATTCAAAATCACAAAATAGTTCACTGGTTACCAACAATCATTAGGTGATTTGTTTTTGACTTCAAAACTGAAACTCACGAAGGAAACACATGATGAAATCAATGTTCTATATAGGTTTTTATGTTATTTTCATACACCATGAAATAACATTACATGTCCATGATAGTGTTTATGAGAGTTCCAATGACCAATAAGAACCACACAAACACCATAATTGAAAGGTTGAAGAAAATGGGATGCATGGTGTGTGAAACATCACATGAAAGGGTACCCATAAACATGATCATATGAGTTTGAACATGACAAACAAGTACATAACTCATTTAAATAAGAATATAGGCTGAATAAAAAGAACATAAAAACTTAAATTAAATAAATATTTAAATCTAATATAATCATGAAGCTTGGGATTACATCACGTTCCTCCCTCGGTGATAATAATGAGAATATATCCCCATGGAAAGGGGGAGCCATAGATGTTGAAGTAGCACTTACAATATCCTTGTTAACTTCTAATAAATATGAGAGTACTCATTTGTGATTTAAAAATGGTAGCACATTTCCTCCTTGTTGAGATAATAAATGAGATGACCAAGGTGTACTTTTATAGCTAATATTGGTGGTGGTTTTCGAACCTAGAATCGGAAAAACCACTTATCCCATGATATTCGTCCACTAGACAATATTATGTCACTTTAAAAAACCTAAATTTTTTTTATTGAACTCTTGTAATTATCTCTATAAAATTTGGAATCCTTGTATAATTAAAATAAGAGATAATTTAAAAATACATAGTCAAATTTTTGACTCCATCCAGATTCATTTTATTGGAGAGATCAGTTCGTTTGTGGCTCTTAATAGTTGAAATGAACTTGGGTTTCCCATCTAATTTTGTATCCCACTAAATTCTAAATTAGTATCCAAAGTTTCAGTAGAATGAGATGCATGGATCAAAATATATATGCGGTTGATTCAATCAATGTTCTGAGATTCCTATTCAATTTGGCCCATTTTTCATCAAATTCATCTTAGGCCTCCCAAATCACCTCCACCTATAATAAAATCATAAAAAATTGTCCTATATCCCTTATTAATAGTGATAATAAGTAAATTATTCTACCAAAAATGAAGTATAATTTGTAATTAAAATATTATGATTCAATAAAAAAGCAGTATAAAATAGTGGTGTAAGGGTGGTAATGAATAGTGAATCGCTATGTGATCACTGCTCTCAGGAATCCATACCACTCACCTTCTCTAGGTCAATATATCCTCCTAATTATGAGGTAATATATCTGATAAGTTGATTTTTTCGGTCCAGAATTGTCACTTTGTAAGCATGCTATAAATATGATTCTCTCTCAGTGTAGAGACCTGAAGCTTGAAATAAATGGACATTACATTACTTTTGTGGAATACTTAATACATAACAAAAAAAGACACATAAGAATCGTAATAGTTTAGTGTCTTTGGAAACTCAGAATATAAAGAACTATTCATGTTGAAAGATCTTCAAAATCTCCCATAACGATATTCCCCTTTTTGTTTCCTTACCTAAAACCTTTATTTTAATCCTGGGGGAAAGGAAAACATAAAAGGGTGAGCTCAAAAGCTCAGTAAGGGTAAGAATGGAGAAAATAAAACAAATCATATACATTTGAACTTAAATACATGAACATACTGTTTAAACATCAAAAGCTTGAGCAATGACCTAAAACGTGGAAGTATGTAAGGCATAGATCATATAGAAACATTAAGAATGATAAAATAGCATGGGAATAAAACTTTTAATTTGGGAAACCATTAATCACATGATATGATTTCCATAGTATCCAAGGCATTGCTTCCAAGACCATCTTAGTGGACAAAGTCCCTTTCTGAATCGATTTCACTTCTCATTCCAGTCCTGTATTACTGAACTGATTTAACTTGTCGTTCTAGCCATGTATATCTCATAAGATATAAATCTTTACCCAATGCATTGGAGGGAGATATAGGTCCCACCCATCTCATAGTTAAATCATTCTTACTTTTTCCAAAAAAATAAACATAAAACATTCATCATAACCCAAAAGAATAAAATGGGTTTCATAAACATCATCCCATAATCACATAATCCATATAAAAAAATGGATATTTCATCATAAGAAAATTGAAACTATTTAAATCATAGATACATTATACTTGAAACATACACATATGAAATATTGTCATCTTAGATAGAAAATGGTTTTGATAAAACACTTGAAATGAATTCTTGAGGAAAATATCCTTTCTTCTTCAAAATCAATTTATTTTCACAAAACGTCATGCAATTTTAAAAGAAAGAGATTTTTTTGAAAATATTCATGAAATATTTTGGAGGATGCTTCATTAAAATTAGGCTTTATAAAACCATAAAAATCCTTTCATGCCCTATATGTTAAAAAAACATTCTTCTCGTACTTTTGTCGAAAAAGTCAAAAAGTACATTGTAGGGTAAATAAAAGAAAGATTCCTTCCATACCATGGGGTAAAAGTAAGAATGGGTACAACAGAATTTAAATATAAATGAATACACTTTTATAAAACATGGACATGGATTATAGCAATAACCCCAGAAAATACTTACTAATAAGCAATCTCAGATAAAAATGAGATTTGCAAAATTATCCCTTACCTTAGGTCTGATATGCTTTGTACGTATCCAATCCTCCTGTATAATGATTTAACTAATGATATTGACTTATTACAGAATCATATTCATTGTTATGATATCATATATTGTTCACTTATGACTTTATATTACTCGTTCTTTTGTAAATTCCATGTTAAAATAGGGTTTTGGGTAAAATCATTTCATTTATCGTATGTGTTTCGACTTTTCATTTTTGATATTATTACTTATATCCTGATTTAAATAATTCCACAATGTAAAACATGATTTATATATAATATATATTCATCATATACATATATATTATAGATCTATAAATGGAATGAAATACACCGTTCATGGAGACGGTAGGTTGTACGTACGCAGGAACGTTGTTTTCATTTCCTTATTAAATTGAATGAAACTAAATAGATGACACAAATATATATTCATATACATGTATACAGTAGCATTATTATTTCATATATTTCATTATTACTCATTATATAAACTTTATGATCATTCATGTATGGTTAACATGGAGAATGAATATCATCGCGTCGTGGAGACGGTAGTTCATATGTATGCAGGAGCGATGATATCGTTCCGATAATTATAGAATTGGAGTGGATGGTATAATATATCAGAATCATTATGATGTTATAATAACCATATATAGTTATTCATTACACCATTATACCCATGCATGTAAGGTGTTGGTGGAAAACAGATTACACCACGGCGTGGAGACGGTATTCCGTACGTACGCACGCACGGTGATTTTGTGTTTCGTAGGATGGATAGAAGGTGAAATAGGGTTGTTTCATATTTACAATAACAAATCAGTATATGAGGGATACTGATGTTATTACTTCATAATGAAACAACTAAATAAGAATAAGTTGAAGAAGAAAGAAAATTGAAAGAATCGGTAAAGGATATTACCTCTTCTTTGACACGCATCTTTGAATCCTTCTCTTAGGGTACTAAATTTTGACATTAAAGAAGATCAGGACCTCTATGATGTTTATAGGGAATTTGAGAAGGGAAATTTGCAGGGTTTGGCCTAGATTAAAGGCTCAAATTTGTGTGAGGAAGAGAGGGAGGAGGTGCCCTTTTATAAGCGAGGAGATGGGCACCTTTGGAAATCTTAAAAATATTAATTTATAATAAATCTAAACCCACATAAAAACTTCCAAAAATGACTCATATTCTAATATTAGATGCGATAGGGTTTTAATATCATCAACCAATAAAATTTAGGCATGTTAGGAATTTATTTTAAACATTATCAACTTGATTAATCATTATTTAATCAATTTAATTTTATTTGTGGTAATAACATTCTAAATTTTAAATTTTAACAAATAATTACTTATTTGTTGTGAATTTTCCATAATTGGATACCTTATAACATTTTATACCATATAAATTTATATTTATAATTTTTAAATATTTTTGTGATTTTTAAACAATTTTATAATATGTTATTTTTATAAAATAACGATAGTGTAAATTTTGACACTATTAATTTATTTGAATTTAAATAAAATATATAAAGAATATTTGTTCGAAATAAAAGCTTTAATAGATTCATAAAAGGTCATATGTATCTATAAAATTAGTGGAGAACATTAAATAGTTCATATAATATTTATTTTATTATTTTTAAAACCATTTATTTGGTTTATCTCTTAATAAAATAATTACTACATCATTTTGTATAATTATTTAATATACTTATTTTTTAATAAAAATTAAAAATAAAATCTTATCATGAAGATAAATCTATTAAATTTCACAATAATACTTTTACGTAAATTTATCATCTTAAAATCACAATAATTAAATTGTTATATTTATTAAATTATGAAGGTGACATCTTTGCCATAATTTAAAATAAAATAATATAAGTGTCATAATCACTTTTATAAGGCTCCAAATGGTCATATATTCGACCATTGGATGATTATGGTTTAAATTTACATGACTGATACGTTTTGGTCAGGGTTTTGTTCCTTTTATGGTCAATATTAGTTTAATAAAAACTATATTCTTGGTTTTTCACTAGATAAACAATTTCTGCATCACTATTGTGTCAAAATTAATGATAATTATTTAATCTCGAAAAATTATAAATAAATTAATATGATTTAGATAATTTCATTATATTCCTTTAGAATATTCAGTTTTGAAGTTTCATGAAGTTTATTACTAATGTAAAATTAATATACTTATAAGATTTAAGAGAGTGACATGCTGTCACTTTCTTTGGTTTTAATAATAATTAAGTTATTTTCAGGGACAAAAGTCCATTAAATGATTATAATCCGACCCTTAGGTGATATGGGTCGACTTTTAGTCATCCAATAGGATTTTGGAAGGTGTTAGGGTAATTTTATAATCTTATATTTACCCTTAATTACCCGATTTACCTTTAACTCTGGTAAATAAAATTTACCATAGTTACTATTCATAGTGCCCAAAAATAAAAAGTAGTCTATTAATATAATTTGGACCCACTGATTCCAAATATGGAATAAATTTTTTTCAAATTCAATACACAGAAGTTGAATAAATTAAATTATAATTAATCCCGTTGTCGAAAGAAAACAGGTTTTTCTTTAAAACATTACAAAAGATTGAATTGATTTAACCTACGAATTCAAGGTAAAATCAATGCTAATGAAATAACTTATATTGAATGGTAAAAATATATTATATTTATACATTAATACCATTAAATATTATAATTTAACCACATAAATTATTACGATGGAAAAAGTTGTTTTTAATTAAAATATAGCGTGTTTTTACTATTCATTAAAATATGAAAGTTATCATAAATAACATGAAAATTTTATCCAAGGTAAAATTTTATATCATTATTCCATATAATAATTTTATTTTTTAAAATTGAACTTATTAACATGTCAAAAACTAGATTTAAAGTGGGTGTGCCATCAAAAGGCGAGAAAACTGCATTTTTTAAAAAAATACTTATTTTACCCGAAAAATTTATTTTGTTCTCATATCATGTTCCATAAAATGTGTAAGATGAATAATAATGCTATAAAATTCAAAATTTAGTTAACACTTTTCATAACGGCTTGTTTATAATAATATTATCACCATATATCGTTGTTTAGTGAAACCCGGTATTGCGTACAACACACGCTATCGAAGAAGGTCGTGATTGCGTGTAATGCAAGCCAAGTGAGGGTTGCTTATAGTGAAAGACACTTTTGTTGTTTTTTATAAAAAAATAGAACCATACTTCATTTATAAATTTAATATATATATATATATATATACACTTAATGTTGCGTAGAATAACTAATATCAAACAAACTTGAAATTGTGTGTAACACAATCCAAAATTAGTGTTGTGTATACTGTAAGATAATATAGGGTTGCGTATAGTGCAGGATAATCTTGGTGTATCATACAATAGAAGATATGAATGAAATTAAAAAGAATGTATCTTATAAAATCTCAGGTTGTTACATTCTACCCCCCTTAAAATGAATTTCGCCCTCAAAATTCGTCGGGGTTATAAATCGTTTACTATTTATAGAATCCCACATCGTAAAAAAGAATACTAAAACATAATTTTTAAAAATAAAGTATGAAACGTAATGATTACCCAAATTAACTCATCACTGGGTTTTATATAAGAGAACATATGTGAAAATATTTATATGGAAGAAAAATCTAACCATCAAGTTCTGATGGAGAGTGGTAGAGAACATGGCTATGAAAAAGGCATCAATCACAATGCCATAAATTTGTGATGATCTAAGGTACCATATGATTCATCAGATATAAGAGAACTAGGACAACATTTTTAGTTTTCAATATCATTTCCCTAAAGTTGAAAATTTTGAATTAGAAGAAATAATTTCTTGATTTTGGTGCAATCTCACTGTTGTTCGTGCTTTGAACAATTTCCACTTCGTCTCTTAAAGATATGAAATTGAATTTGTTATTTGTGATGTGTTAACGGGCCATGTGATAGAATAATGGGTCATTCCATCTGTTTCAAACAGAAGGTTTTCAAAAGTTATCAAATATACATAAGTCTATCTATGGTGAGGTTAATCCTATACGTTTCCAAAAATGAACTTATACTTTATATATCATACCTCTTAATAAAATACAACTAGTTTCTACTAACCATGGACTTCCTGTAGGCCATTGGTATGCGATAAAGGCCATTCGTACTTTAGTTGTGGGTTCGATTCCCACAGCATTGTCCGACGTGATGGGCTATCGCCCATCCTGCATGTTGTCCTTTTTCTAAAACTACATTACTATAACATCCCAACAATAATATCGAAAAAATGTTATATCCATAAACAATACTAAATTATGTCCAACACAATCCATTCCAATCTTTAGGCTTATCTAAAATACATCTGTCCAAGCTCATAGTATAAAGAAAATGATTACTTGAAATGTCACATAACAACCACGTGAATGCCATCATTTATCCACCATATATCATTTGTTGGTCAAATTACAAACATGTGAATACCTTAATCATGTATTCTCTTGATGAATGAATACCCATTGAACATTAGTGAAAACATGAATGCAGTTAACAGTTAACACTTTCCACAGTCCAAAATCCTGAAAATTCTATATTCTCAATCCATGATATCACTTAGTCCTTATATTAATCATGATATCATGAATTAAACATCTCATTATCTTTTTATCCCTTCATTATGCACATATCATCTGCTTTCCAAACTATTTGAATCACTTTTCATGGTTACCAGTACCATAAAATTATTGAAAACCACAATAGAATAATACCAAAATATTCTAATACACCATTACAGTGCCTCAACAAAATTATTCACGAATACCAATACATAAACACTTCAATCCATCCTCTTCAATGATTGTCCTGGAATAAGTCCTTCATTGATTTAAAAGTAACTTTTTAGGTCAGGGCATTGAGTTGGGTAATGCCCGTGTTCTCCACAAATAAGACATTGAACTCCATTACAGTCTGTCACTCTATGACCATTTTCTCCACACAGATAACATCTATCCCTCCATTTGAGGTATTCCTCAAGGTTATTTTTCCCTTTTTTAAAAATCTCTATCTTCCCTTCTCTATGCTCCTCACTATGTGAACATGCGTAAAATTCCATCTTCCTATTATTTGATGACTTAGTAATACCACTAAATTTCACCTTGTTAATCATATATCGCGATGACTGCTTCGGAATAATCACAATATCTCTCTCTCTCTAGGAATTAAACAATTTCATTGCTCATAGTCACCAATTTGTCCATTGGATTCAATGTTGACCGAAATCCTTCTGGTTCCCACCATTGACTAAAACATAAAAGGAATTCTGTAAGAGGAAAAAATCATGTTAGGTAAAACAACATAGTAAAGGGGGAGTACCCTCAATATCAAACATCTTAGGTTAAATTCTATGATCGTTACCGTAGTTCTAGGACTATATCTAATACGTATACTAATCCTTAGGGACATCCCTAGACAGATCTTAGAAATATCTCTAGGGATATCACTAACGTTTTTGCATCCTAGTTTCCAAAGGTTGACTAAACCTTTCCTATGATATCAACTATAGAGACCCGAAGCTTGACATACATTGAAATTACATTAATTTTTCAGAATACTTAATACATAACAAAAAAAGACAAACAAGGACCGTAATAGTTTCGTGCGTTTGGAAACTCGGAAGATAAACAACTAGTCATGTTGAAAGATCTTCAACATCTCCCATAACGATCTTCCCCTTTTTGTTTCCTTACCTATAACCATTATTTTAATCCTGGGGGAAAGGAAAACATAAAAATGGTGAGCTGAAATGCTCAGTAAGGGTAAGCATAGAGAAAATAAAACAAATCATATACATTTGAACTTAAAGACACGAACATAATGTTTAAACATCAAAATCTTGAGCAATGACATGAAACATGGAAGTACGTAAGGCATAGATCATAAAGAAACATAAATAATGATACAATAGCATGGGAATAAAACTTTTAATTGAGGTAATCATTAACCACATGATATGATTTCCGTAGTAGCCAAGGCATTGCTTCCAAGACCATCTTAGTGGACAATGTCCCTTTCTGAATCGAGTTCAATCCTCATTCCAGTCCTGTATTACTATACCGATTTAACTTGACGTTCATACATGTCTATATCATGAGATATAAATCTTTACCCAATCAATTGGAGGGAGATATAGGTCTCACCCATCTCATAGTGAAATCATTCTTACCGGTGCCACAAAATAAACTTAAAACATTCATCATAACCAAAAGAATAAAATGGGTTTCATAAACATCATCCCATCATCACATAATCCATATAAAACAAATGGATATTTTATCATAAGAAAATTGAAACTATTTAAATCATAGAGACATTATACTTGAAACATAGACATATGAAATAATGTCATCTTAGATAGAAAATGGTTTTGATAAATCACTTGAAATGAATTCTTGAAAAAATAGCCTTTCTTCTTAAAAATAAATTTGTTTTCAGAAAACGTCATGCAATTTTAAAAGAAAGAGATTTTTTTGAGAATAATAATTAAATCTTTTGGAAGAAGCTTCATGAAAATAAGGCTTTATAAAACCGTAAAAATCCTTTCATGCCGTATACGTTAAAAAACATTCTTCTCGTACTTTTGTCGGAAAAGTCAAAAAGTACCTTGTAGGGTAAATAAAAGAAAGATTCCTTCCATACCATGGGATAAAAGTCAGAATGGGTAAAGAGGAATTTAAAAATACATGAATAAAATTTTATAAAACATTGACATGGATGATAGCAATAACCCCAGTAAATACTTATGAATAAGCGATCTCAGATAAAAATGTGATTTGCTAAATTATCCCTTACCTTAGGTCCGATATGCTTTGTACGTATCCAAAAATCTTGTATAATAATTTAAATAATTTCATTGACTTATTACAGAATCATATTCATTGTTATGATATCATATATGGTTCACTTATGACTTTATATTACCCATTCTTTTATAAATTCCATGTTAAAGTAGCGTTTTGGGTAAAATCAGTTCATTTATCGTATGTGTTTCGACTTGTCGTTCTTGATATTATTACTTATATCCTGATTTACATTTTTCCATAATGTAAAACATGATTTATATATAATATATATTCATCATATACATATATATTATAGATAGATAAAAGGAATGAAATACACCGTTCCTGGAGACGGTAGGTCGTACGTATGCATGAACGTTGTTTTCGTTTCCTTATTGAATTGAATGAAAATAAATAGATGACATATATATATATATATACATTAATCCAGTAGCATTATTATTTAATATATTTCATTATTATTAATTATATAAACTTTATGATCATTCATGTATGGTTAACATGGAAAATGAATATCATCACGTCGTGGAGACGGTAGTCCATACGTACGCATAAGTGATGATATCGTTTGCATAATTATAGAATTGGAGTGGATGGTAAAATATATCAGAATAAGTATGATGATAGAATAACCATATATAGTTATTCTTTACACCATTATACCCATCCATGTATGGTGTTGGTGGAAAAAAATATTACACCACGGCCTGGAGACGGTATTCCGTACGTACGCACGCGTGGGGATTTTGTTTTCCGTAGGATGGATAGAATGTGAAATAGCGCTGTTTCATATTTATAATAACATAACGGTATATGAGGGATACTAATGTTATTTCTTCATAATGAAATAACTAAAGAATAATAATTTTAAGAAGAAAGAAAATTGAAAGAATCGGTAATGGATATTAACTCTTCTTTGACACGCCTCTTTGAATCCTCCACTTAGGGTACTAAAATTGGTCTTTGAAGAAGACAAGGACCTCTAGGATGTTTCTAGGGAAGTGGAGAAGAGAATTGGGCAAGGTTTGGCTGATCATGAAGGCTCAAAGTGGTGTGAGGAAGAGAGGGAAGACGTGCCCTTACATAAGGGAGGAGAGGGGCACCTTTGGAAGTCTTGAAAATATTAATTTATAATAAATCTAACCCCACTTAAAGACCTCCAAAATTGACTCATATTCGAATATTAGATGATATAGGGTTGTAATCGCATCAAAAAATAAAATTTGGACATGTTAGGAATTTATTGTAAACATTATCAACTTGATTTATCCTTATTTAACCAATTTAATTTTATTTGTGGTTATAAAATTCTAAATTTTAAATTATAACAAATAATTACTTATTTGTTGTGAATTTTCCATAATTTGATACTTTATAACATTTTATACCATATAAATGTAAATTTATAATTTTTAAATATTTATTTGATTTTTAAACAATTTTATAATATGTTATTTTTATAAAATAACAATTGTTTCAATTTTGAATCTATTCATTTATTTGAATTTAAATAAAATATATACAGAAGATATGTTCAAACTAAAAGCATTAATAGATTCATAAAAGGTCATATGAATCTATAAAATTAGTGGATCACATTAAATAGTTCATATAATATTTATTTTATTATTATTAAAACCATTTATTTGGTTTATCTCTTAATAACATAATTACTACATCATTTTTGTATAATTATTTAATATACTTATTTGTTGCATAAAAATTAAAATTAAAATCCTATGATAAATATAAATCTATTACCTTCCACAATAATACTTTTACTAGAATTTAACATCTTAAAATCACAATATTTAAATTGTTATATTTATTAAATTATGAAGTTGAAAACATTGGCATCATTTAAAATAAAATAATATAAGTGTCATACTCACTTTTATAAGGCTCCAAATGGTCAAATATTAGACATATGGATGATTATGGTTTAAATTTACATGACCAATAAGTTTTGGTCCGGTTTTTGTGCCTTTTATGGTCACTATTAATTTAATAAAAACTATATTCTTGATTTTTCACTAGATAAACAATTTCTGCATCACTATTGTGTCAAAATTAATGATAATTATGTAATCTTTAAAAATTATAAATAAATTCATATGATATATATAATTTCATTATATTTCTGTAGACTATTCATGTTTAATTTTTCATGATGTTTATTACTAAATTAAAATTAATATACTTATAAGATTTAAGAGAGTGACGTGTTGTCACTTTCTTTGGTTTTAATATAAATTAAGTTATTTTCATGGACCAAAGTCCATTAAATGATTCTAATCCGACCATTAGGTGATATGGGTCGACTTTTAGTCATGCAATATAATTTTTTCAGGTGTTAGGGTAATTTAATAATATTATATTTACCCTTAATTACCCGATTTACCTTTAACTATGCTAAATAAAACTTACCGTAGTTACTATTCATAATGAACAAAAATAAAAAGTAGTCTATTAATATAATTTTTACCCACTGATTATAAATATGGAATCCATTTTCCTAAATTCAATACACAGAAGTTGCAGAAATTAAATTAAAATTAATCCCGGTGCCAAAAGAAAACGAGTTTTTTTTTTAAACATAACAAAAGATTGAATTGATTTAACCTACGAATTCAAGGAAATAAATGCCAATGACACACATTATATTAAATGGTAAAAATATATTATATTTATAATTTTATACCATTCAATATTATAATTTAACCACATAAATTTTTATGATGAAAAACATTGTTTTTAATTAAAATATAGCTTGTTTTTACTATTCAATAAAATATGAAAGTTATCAGAATAACATGAAAATTTTATCCAAGGTAAAATTTTATATCATTATTACCAAGAATTATATTATTTTGTAAAATTGAACTTATTAACATGTAAAAATCTAGATTTAAAGTTAGTGCGCCATCAAAAGGAAAAAATGCATTTTTTTTAAAAAATACTTATTTTACCAGAGAAATTTATTTTGTTCTCATAACATGTTCTAGAAAATGTGTAAGATGAATAATATTGTTATAAAAATCAGAATGTAGTTAAAACTATTCACAACGGTTAGTTTATGATAATATTATAACCATATATCATTGTTTAGTGAAACCTAGTATTGCGTACAACACACGCTATCGAAGAAGGTCGTGATTGCATGTAATGCAAGCCAATTCAGGGTTACGTATAGTGAAAGACACATTTGTTGTTGTGTATAACAAAATACAACCATATTTCATTTATAAATTTAATATATATATATATATATACTCTCAATGTTGCGTAGAATAACTAATATCAAAAAAACTTGAAATTGTGTGTAACACGATCCAAGATTAGTGTTGTGTATACTGCAAGCTAATACGGTGTTGCGTATAGCGCAAGATAATCTAGGTGTATCGTACAATAGAAGATATGAATGAAATTAAAAAGAATGTATCTTATAAAATCTCGGGTTATTACATTCTACCCCACTTAAAATGAATTTCTCCCCCGAAATTCGTCGGTGTTATAAATCATTTAATATTTATAGAAACCCACATCGTAAAATGGAATAATAAAACTTAATTTTAAAATATAAAGTATGAAACTTAATGATTACCCAAACTAACTCATCAATGGGTTTCCATATAAGAGAACATAGGTGAAAATATGGATATGGAAGAAAATATAACCATCATGTTCTGATGGAGAGTGGTAGAGAACATGGATATGAAAAAGCCATCAATCACAAAGCCATAAATTTGTGACGATCTAAGGTACCATATGATTCATCGGATATAAGAGCACTAGGAAACAATTATAGTGTTCAATATCATTTCCCTAAAGTTGAAAATTTTGAATTAGAATAAATACTTGCTGGATTTTTGTACAATCTCACTATTGTTCGTGCTTTGAACAGTTTACACTTCATCTCTTAAAGAAATGAACATGAATTTGTTATTCGTGAAGTGTTAATAGGTAATGTGATAGAATGACGGGTCATTCCATCTATTTCATACAAATGGTTTGAAAATGTTATCAAATATACATAAGTCCATCTATGGTGAGGTTAATCATATACAATTCCAAAAATGAACTTATACATTATATATCAAACCGCTTAATAAAATAAAACTAGTTTCTACTAACCAGGGACTTTTTGTAGGCCATTGGTATGTGATGAAGGCCGGTCGTACTTCAGTTTGGGGTTCGATTCCCACAGCCTTGTCCGACGCGATGGGCTATCGCCCGTCCTGCAGGTTTTCCTTTTTCTAAAACTACATTACTATAACATTCCATCAATAATATCGAAAAAAGTTCTATCCTTAAACAATACTAACTTATGTCCAACATAATCCATTCCAATATTTAGGCTTATCTAAAATACATCGGTCCAAGCTCATAGTATAAAGAAAATGATTACTTGAAATGTCACATAAAAATCACGTGAATGCCATCATTTATCCACCATATATCATTTGTTGGTCAAATTACAAACATTAGAATACCTTAATCATGTATTCTATTGAAGAATGAATTCCCATTGAACCTTAGTGAAAACATGAATTCAATTAAAAGTTAACACTTTCAAAAGTCCAAAATATTCAGAATTCTATATACTCAAAACATGATATCACTTAGTCCTTATATTAATCATGATCTCATGAATCAAACATCTCATTATCTTCTTATCCCTTCATTATGCGCATATCATCTGCTTTCCAAAATATTTGAATCACTTTTTATGGTTACTGGTACCATAAAATTATTGAAAACCACAATAGAATAATACAAAAATATTCTAATACACCATAAAAGTACCTCAACAACCTTATTCTTGAATACCAATACATAAACACTTCAATCCATTCTCTTCAATGATTGTCCTCAAATAAGTCCTTCCTTGATTTAAAAGTAACTTTTTTAGGTCAGGGCATTGAGTTGGGTAATGCCCATGTTCTCCACAAATAAGACATTGAACTCCATTACAGTCAGTCACTCTATAACCCTTATCTCCACACAGATAACATTTATCCCTCCATTTGAGGTATTCTTCATGGTTCTTTTTCCCTTATTTAGAAATCTCAATCTTCCCTTCTTTATTCTCCTCACTATGAGAACATGCATAAAATTTAATCTTCCTATTATTTTATGACTTAGTAATACCACTAAATTTCACCTTGTTAATCATATATCACGATGACTGATTCGGAATAATCACAATATATATCTCTCTAGGCATTACGAAATTTCGTTGCTCATACTCACCAATTTTTCCATTGGATTCAATGTTAACCGAATTCCTTCTGGTTCCCTCCATTGACTAAAACATAAAAAGAATTCTGTAAGAGGCAAAAATCATGTTAGGGAAAATAACATAGTAAAGGGGAAGTACCCTCAATATCTAACATCTCAAGTTAAATTCTCAGATCGTTACCATAGTTCTAGGACTATATCCTATACGTATACTTATCCTTAGGGACATCCCTATACATACCTTAGAAATATCTCTAGGGATCTCATTAACGTTTTTGCATCCTAGTTTCCAAAGGTTGACTAAACCTTTCCTCTGATACCAATTGTAGAGACCCGAATCTTGACATACATGGAAATTACATTACTTTTGCAGAATACTTAATACATAACAAAAAAATACACACATGGACCGTAATAGTTTAGTGTCTTTGGAAACTCGGAATATAAACAACTAGTCATGTTAAAAGATCTTCAACATCTCCTATAACGATCTTCCCCTTTTTGTTTCCTTACCTAAAACCTTTATTTTAATCCTGTTGGAAAGGAAAACATAAAAAGGGTGAGCTCAAATGCTCAGTAAGGGTAATCATGGAGAAAATAAAACAAATCATATACATTTGAACTTTAAAAAATGATCATAATGTTTAAACATAAAAAGATTGAGCAATTACAAAAAACCTAGAAGTACATAAGGCATAGATCATAAGGAAACATTAAGAATGAAAAAATAGCATGGGAATAAAACTTGTAATTGTGGAAACCATTAATCACATTATATGATTTCCATAGTAGCCAAGGCATTGCAGCCAAGACCATCTTAGTGGACAAAGTCCCTTTCTGAATCGAGTTCACTCCTCATTCCAGTCCTGTATTGCTGAACCGGTTTAACTGGCCGTTCCAGCCATGTCTATCTCATGAGATATAAATCTTTACCTAATGCATTAGAGGGATATATAGGACTCACCCATCTCATAGTCAAATCATTCTTACTTGTGCCACAAAATAAACTTAAAACATTCATCATAACCCAAAGAATAAAATGGGTTTCATAAACATCATCCCATTATCACATAATCCATATAAAACAAATGGATATTTAATCATAAGAAAATTGAAACTATTTAAATCATAGATACATTATACTTGAAAAATACATGTATTAAATAATGTAAACTTATATAGAAAAGGGTTTTGATAAAACACTTGAAATGAAATCTTGTGGAAAATATCCTTTCTTCTTCAAAATAAATTTCTTTTCACAAAATGTCAGGCAATTTTAAAAGAAAGAGATTTTTTTTAAAATATTCATTAAATATTTTGGAGGAAGCTTCATGAAAATAAGGCTTTATAAAACCGTAAAAATCCTTTCATGTCTTATACATTAAAAAAACATTCTTCTCGTACTTTTGTTGGAAAAGTCAAAATGTACCTTGTAGGGTAAATAAAAGAAAGATTCATTGCATACGATGGGGTAAAAGTCAGAATGGGTAAAAATAAATTTAAACATACAGGAATTTAAAAATACATGAATAAACTTTTATTTCATATTTTTCAGTATTATTCATTATATAAACTTTATGATCATTTATGTATGGTTAACATGGAGATTGAATATCATCGTGTCGTGGAGACGGTAGTCCGTACGTATGCAGGAGCGATGATATCGTTCTGATAATTATAGAATTGGAGTGGATGGTATAATATATCAGAATCAATATGATGTTATAATAACCATAAATAGTTATTCTTTACACCATTATACCCAACCATTTACGGTGTTGGTGGAAAACAGATTACACCACGGCGTGGAGACGGTATTCCGTACGTACGCACGCGCGGTGATTTTGTTTTCCGTAGGATGGATAGAAGGTGAAAAAGGGTTGTTTCATATTTATAATAACATATCAGTATATAAGGGATACTTATGTTATTACTTCATAATGAAACAAACAAATAAGAATATGTTGAAGAAGAAAGAAAATTGAATGAATCGGTAACGAATATTACCTCTTCTTTGACATACCTCTTTGAATCCTCCACTTAGGGTACTAAAATTGGTCTTTGAAGAAATCCTGGACCTCTAGGATGTTTCTAGGGAATTTTAGAAGGGATATGGGCATGGTTTGGCCGAGCTTAAAGGCTCAAATTTTTGTAAGGAAGAGAGGGTGGAGGTGCCCTTTTTTAAGGGAGGAGAGGGGCACCTTTGGAAATCTTAAATATATTAATTTATAATAAATCTATCCCCACTTAAAAACATCCAAAAATGACTCATATTAGAATCTTAGATGAGATAGGGTTGTAATATCATCATCCAATAAAATTTAGACATGTTCCGAATTTATTTTAAACATTATCAACTTTATTTATCCTTATTTTATCAATTTAATTTTATTTGTGGTAATAACATTCTAAATTTTAAATTATAACAAATAATTACTTATTTATTCTGAATTTTCCATATTCGGATACTTTATGACATTTTATACCATATAAATTTAAATTTATAATTTTTAAATATTTTTGTGATTTTTAAAACATTTTATAATATGTTATTTTTATAAAATAACAATAGTGTCAATTTTGACACTATTCATTTATTTGAATTTAAATAAAATATATACAGAAGATATGTTCGAAAATAAAATCATTAATAGATTAATAAAAGGTCATATGTATCGATAAAATTAGTGGAGCACATTAAATAGTTCATATAATATTTATTTTATTATTTTTATAACCATTTATTTTGTTTTTCTCTTAATAAAATAATTACTACATCATTTTTATATAATTATTTAATATAATGATTTTTGAATAAACATTAAAAATATTATCCTATGATGAAGATAAATATAGTAACTTTCACAATAATACTTTTACTCGAATTTATCATCTTAAAATCACAATATTTAAATTGTTATATTTATTAAATTATGAAGGTGCCAACATTGGCATCATTTAAAATAAACTAATATAAGTGGCATAATCACTTTTATAAGGCTCCCAATGGTCAAATATTCTACCATTGGATGATTATGGTCTATAGGGACATGACCAATAAGGTTTGGTTAGGGTTTTTTTCCTTTTATGGTCACTATTAGATTAATAAAAACAATATTCTTGATTTTTTAGTAGATAAACAATTTCCGCATCACTATTGTGTCAAAATTAATGTTAATTATTTAATCTATAAAAATTATAAATAAATTCATATTATGTAGATACTTTCATTAGATTTATATAGACTATTAATTTTCGAAGTTTCATGAAGTTTATTTCTAAATTAAAATTAATATACTTATAAGATTTAAGAGAGTGACATGTTGTCACTTTTTTGGTTTTAATAATAATGAAGTTATTTTCTAGGAACAAAGTCCATTAAATGATTATAATCCGACACTTAGGTGATATGGGTCAACTTTTAGTCATCTAATAGTATTTTGGCAGTTGTTAGGGTAATTTGTTAATCTTATATTTACCCTTAATTACCTGATTTACCTTTAACTAAGGTAAATAAAATTTACCGTAGTTACTATTCATACGGCCCAAAAATGAAAAGTAGCCTATTAATATAATTTGGACCCACTGATTCCAAATATGTAATACATTTTTCCAAATTCAATACACAGAAGTTGCATAAATTAAATTAAAATAAATCTCATTGTCGAAACAAAACGGTTTTTTGTTTAAAACATTACAAAAGATTGAATTGATTTAACCTACGCATTCAAGGTAAAATCAATGCTAATGACATTAATTATATTAAATGGTAAAAATATATTCTATTTATATTTTAAGACCATTAAATATTATAATTTAACCACATAAATTATTACGATGAAAATAGTTGTTTTTAATTAAAATATAGCGTATTTTTTCTATTCATTAAAATATGAAGGTTATCAGAATAACATGAAAATTTTATCCAAGGTAAAATTTTATATCATTATTCCAATGAATAATTTTATTTTGTAAAATTTAACTTATTAACATGTCAATATCTAGATTTAAAGTTGGTGCTCCATCAAAAGGCGGCAAAACTGCATTTTTTGAAAAATACTTATTTTACCCGAAAAAATTATTTTGTTCTCATACCATGTTCTAGAAAATGTGTAAGATGAATAAAAATTCTATAAAATTCAAAATGTAGTTAATACTATACATAACAGCTAGTTTATAATAATATTATAACCATATATCGTTGTTTAGTGAAACTCGGTATTTCGTACAACACACGCTATCGAAGAAGGCCACGATTGCGTGTAATGAAAGCAAAGTCAGGGTTATGTATAGTGAAAGACTCATTTGTTGTTGCATATAACAAAATAAAACCATATTTCATTTATAAATTTAATATATATATATATACACTCAATGTTGCGTAGAATATCTAATATCAAACAAACTTGAAATTGTGTGTAACAGAATCCAAGATTTGTGTTGTGTATACTGCAAGCTAATACGGTGTTGCGTATAGCACAAGATAATCTTGCTGTATTTTAAAACCGAAGATATGAATGAAATTAAAAATAATGTATCTTATCAAATCTTGGTTTTTTACACTTAGTGTACTCAGAATGATATCATGGATCGTTGCCTAGTTGTTATGAGTGTGATAGTACAACAAGAAGTCATCCAAAAATACTATGAAAAAATAATAGAAATAGAGGTGGAACACCCTATACATAAAATCCATGAAAATAGTAGGGTTTTTTGTAATACCTAATGCCATAACAGGGTACTCATACAGACCATACCATCTATGGAAATTTGTTGGAGGTATTTTTTATGCACTGACTCACACTTGATGATAGCCCGATCACAGGTCAATATTAGAAAACACAATAGATCCCCGAATCATGTCAAATATGTCATCTATATAATGAAGTGGATACTAGTTATTGATTGTAAGATAGTTCAACAATATTTAATAGACACATAGGTAAAGGGTCCCATCATCCTTTTTGGAGAAAATCACAGTCAAACCCCAAGAGGAAGTACAAGGACGTAAAAAACCATTGAACTCTAGATCCTCTAACTATCTGTTAAACTCCTAGAGATTAGTAGGTTTCATATTGTATGGAGGAATGGACACTGGAGATGCTCCCAAAATAATTCCAATTGTAAGCTTACCTCTATATCAGTAGGTAATCCAAAAAATTCATCATGGAAAGACTTCCCTAAAATGATATACTTCTAGAGGAAGTTAAGCCTGAAGAATACCCTGATCTTCCATGATGATATTTGATATCTGGGTGGTCATTGAACTAGCCCATGATGTTTTGGTCCATCTCTGCTAGCCTAGACACCCCACATACCCTTATATATAATTTTAGTCTCTAATTATGTGAATGATATCTTGTAGTGATGAAAGACTATAAAGTCATGATACATAAGCAACCAATTTATCCCACAAATGACATAAAATCATGTCATCTTAGGAAAAAAGAGGTCCTACACGAACATGTAACTACCTACCTCGTTGTTATAGTCCCTAAATTGGTGTATTCCATCTGACTGTACTTACAAGTATGTATCTAGATTCGTTACACTGAAATAATACTATATTTCTAGCCTGAGGCTTTTTATTATTGATAAAGATAAGAAAGAGTGTGGAGAACTTTTATCAAAAAAATGGTACTATAGTGTAGGATACTATAATAATACTTCATATTGTAGATGTTCCTACAACCTAATCCTTGGGTATCAATCATTGTGCATTTAACATACCTGATCCATTACCCTATGGAAGAGCTAGACTATAAGGATCAAAATTTCACTGCTGGTAATGCTGATAATAAAGAGTTTGGATGTTATGACCATGACCTCCTCCTCATCTATTCATGATGTTGCTACTCTAACTCCCCACCTAACATGGCGTAAATGTTCTTAACCATGAAGGTGGAGCTGGCGAGGAACATATTCCAGTAGATGCTGATGGAAAGGTCCAACAAAATCTCTAAATATTCACCACAATTTTTCAAGACTGCCACTCTAAGAGGGTCTCTATCCCACTATGATTTCAGGTTCCCTCATCTTCTACGCTGATGAAATACCATAGATATACCAATATAATTACTCTGGCTACCACATCTTTGAAAAAAAACCTAAAAATATCACTATGTACTATCAGAATAACTATTAGCCAACCTTGGAACTGGTCCCCTATGTCTGATATTATCACAATTCCTTAGGTTTTACATAGTGATAAGATCCTGGTTAACAATTTCAATAAAGGTTATTAAATGTCATACATTCTCCTATGTACGAATGGTGTACACGGGCCCAGCCTCAAAGAGTCCAGCATGTGAAATCTCATCACCACATAAACATTGTGAATAACACTATAAATCTATGAAAAATGGTGAATATTACATGATTGTCATACTACCCGTCCTGAGATGCAAGAACTCTCAGTTTTTGTCAGCTCTCAATTTCTAGGGAAAGAACTTATCATAAAAGGTAGTCTGGAAATCAACACATACAATGTCCTAATGAAGACTAGCCTGGGTTATCACATCCCACCAGTGCTTGGACGAATCATATAGCATGTGATCAATAAGCTTGACCCTCTACTATGGAGGTGTCTCCAGATGCTCAATTATTGAATGGGTATCCCATATCCATGTCTATGTAGCATATGGACCACCATCCCCTGAGAATATGGGGGGATGCTGCTCCTGGAACTCATAGGTTATATCATCCATTGTATTTGCAGGTCGTGGGGAACATTGAATGTACTGCATTTGACATAGTAAATTATCACGAAATTGGGAACCAATTCCCAGATCAGTTATAGTAGGTGATGCCTCAAGTGGAACTCTTATCAATATGAATTCCAACTCATGGCCCACCGCATTTGTATCATGGTCATCACTACCCTCCCGACACACGACATGAGGATGATGTGTTGGGATTGGTCAAAAAATTCCAAGATCATGCCTCAAAAAATATTTCAGAAGATAAATAGAAACAAAAAATGAATTTGAAAAACAAAATTAAAACGTCTCACTACCCATGGTATAATACCCCAACTACCCACTTAAAATGTCGCGTATTTGTAAGTGACAAAGTATATATTTTAGGGGTTCAACCAGATGAAGGTTCAATAGAAATATTCCTCATCATATACAAAAAACCATTTTATTATACATGTCATAATACACATATTAGTTGCATTTTATTATTTTCATTTATCAATTTTTTTAAATGTATCTTCTTACCCAGTGAATCAGTGCCCATACTATTTATCACTGAAACAAATACCATTTGATTTTAATCTAATGGATCGTCTTGGTAAGTAACCAATTCAATCCCATAATGGCCCATAAAACCTCATGATTTAAATCTATAAATAACTCAATCACATCCAAGATTAGTACAAGTATATCTATAAAAATAATGCTTGCTCAAAAATCACATACATATCAAACAATGGAATCAGTGAAATGCACTTATATGGTAAGGAAATATGCATGACATGTTAATACTAAGTTCTTACTATGATGCATATAATAATTGTACTTTCCCTCATATCATCGGTCTAATGTTTAAATAAGATATTGAATTAGAATACTAATCAACAACACCACATAGCATGTGCATCAAACAATAGTGAAATGAAATAAACTATAATAGGAAAAATCATAAAGACAATTATAATTTAGTCAACTCGGCATTTACCTTTAATATAGGTTCAAGACACCCAAGAACAGATTATAACCAAGTACCATATAATTTATATTCTCCATACTATTTTATCTATATAGTAAATAAATAAATGAATCACTCTGATACAACTCTGTGATGTCATGGACCATGATGCCACTAAAGGAGCCCCATGCCCGGTTGGCCACATGGGTTTAAGCGCATCTCCCCAAACGTCAATGGTTTTCAAAAATCAGAAAAGGACTTGGGTGTATCTGTAGGAATATTATTCCCTTATTACCAGAGTGTAGCATAGTAGATAATTATCAAACATAGGTAAAAAGTTAAATCAATATATGTAAGCAAAATTACAATAGAATAATACTAGGTAAAAATAACTGAAGAAACTAATATAAATATACAATGGTTGATCGTTATATGTTATATAACTAGAGAGCTAGAAACCATGGTACAAAGTAGAGGAAAATACATGATATCAAAAATTAGAAAATAGTAATCAAAAAACTATTCCAAGAATCCTGATCTCTATCTTGGTCATCTACTAACAGCTCCATCCTATGAAATCAAGCAATCAAGTGTCTGAAGCCAGACACTTCCAATTCCAAACACCTGTATACATGTAGTCATCTAGTGTACTAAAGGTTCATGGATAGGGTGTGATATAATTATCCAATGGCCACCAACAAAGGTGTCTATAACATCTATTCCATTTAATATAAACTAAAACAGTGTGAAAGAATTCATATATAAAATTAAATGTGTACAGTACCGTAAATACCCATGTGCCTTATTCATCCCTCATTTGGTGTCTGAACTTGCCACCAGTTCATTAATTAATTATGTTTATGTTTATATATTTTTTCATTGTAGACATAGCCATCCCTAACATCACCACATGATTTTAATAGTGATCATTTCAAGGAATAATAAGGAAACCTGTAATGATAGAAATAATGAAATAGTATCAAGGTAAAAAATAGAGAAACCTAGACCTCAAGGGTTTCTTACTCAGAAATAACTACATTCGGTGTAAGGGTAAGTGTGTAATTCAATGTGTATTGTTCAAGGATTCCCACAATAGTATGATCTATCTAATTCCATGGCATATATCCAGTGTAAACTAGAATAATAAATAGAAAATACTAGGGATTCAACCAAGGAACATCATGTATGTAGAAGGCAAGATGAATCCAAGGAGTGTATCCAAGGCATCATGTAATATTAAAGGAGGGATCTTATACTGAAATATTTGGAATCCATTAATTGATGAGGATTAGGTTTTAAGGTTAGTATCCATCGAGGAAACCAACACCCATGAATTAGAATGGAATCCATGAGTGCTCAAGTAATTCCCTTGGGAATCCTACAGCTAACTCATGTATGAAAATTCTTATAATGATGTCATATTACATATGTAATTAGGCATCTTCCAATTGATTAAATTAGTAATTAAGGCTAAGAGATTGTCTTTCCATTTAACATATCATAAGGATGAATACATTTCTTTTCCTTAGTGTGACAAGTCAAACTGAGCATAATACCATTTAATTAATCCATTTATGTCATAATAATTCAATTAGATTCATTGTAATACCTTCCATAATAAGTGGGATGGGGATATACACACATTCAAAGGATTATTCATTTATATTCAACTAGGCCAGGTTTATATACAATATACTCGCCAATTATATTTATAATTGATTAATCAAGTTGATGAATTTACCATAGGAGAGTTAGTTGTGGGTATTATGGTATTATCTATTATTAATTCATTGGTTTAATTCGAAACATACCTTTAAACATTTTCAAGTACCATCTCACCTAAATGGTGGCATAAATAGGCTTCAAAGGCTTCTAAAAGTGTAATTATAAAAACATCCTACAGAGGATGGTCATTATTGTGGACATAACCTCTATAGATGGATCACATATATAACAAGGTTCTTAGAACACGGTTCCAATGTCTATGAACTGGGCATTTAAATTAATCATGCAAGACGTAATGAAATCGGTGCATCGAGATGAAAATTTATAAAATTATGAAACTTGAGGGATGAGTTATAGACCACCTACCTCGTACACATACGAATATACTCATCTAAAATAAAACTCAAATTCATCCTTTATTGGAATATATTAGGAGAATTTATCAATTCCCTAAAATTGGGGTATATTAGCATACATTTAAATAGCACCATTGATAGGAAGAAGAATGAAAAAAATATTAAAAACGAATTAAAAAAATATTGATGTACATCCAATGAGATGAATGGTGATTGAATCAAACTCTAGAAGGGCACTAGATCTTCAATCCAAGTTTAGGTATTCAAAATTTCAAATGGGAGAAGAAACAAGGCTGAGGACTTCTAGAAATCCAAATTAGAGGAGGGGATTTTAAAAATATGTTATTAAACTAAAAAACATTATTTTACCAATAAAATACACTTCGCATGGTTTGGAAAAAACATGTGAGAACCATGTGTGGAAAGTTGTATGAAGGGGAATACTACAAGGATAGGCCTCATTATTAGGGAAAGTGTGTACCAACAATGAGAAATAGATCTATTAATAACTATAGAGTTTTTTCATGGTTGTGTTGACCAATCCACACAGTTTGGAAAAACTGTGGAGTCCAGAACACCCCATTATGTAGCCTCGAACTATTAAAACTAACTATGCATCCTACCTCACAGACATTCCTCTAACCATGCGATTGGCCAAAAACAACCACCGGTTTGGGATTTGAGCTATGAAATAATCTTCAGTCACCCATGAAACCTTCAAAAACTCATAAGGAATCTGTATATGGTCAAATAATATAATTAGGCCACAATTTAAAGGATCAATACCTGATTGAAAAAGATTTCTCTTACAACCAACCATATAAAACATGTTTTTCACATGTTTTTATATTTTTCACTATATTAAATGTCACGACCCGTCCTTGGGGCCTATGCCGTGACTACCCCAAGCCCGCCTTCCATAGGCCAGGGGCTAGGGACTACCACAAAAGACATAAATCCCGATAAAAAGAGAAGGCTTTGCCTTTATAAAGAAAACAAACACCATAGAGTACACAAACTGAAATAAACACTAAGTAAACTGAGTAAAAAAGTTTGTGCTGGAAAATTAAATGGGCCAGTATATAAACCCAACTGAAAGTACAGTACAACTGAAAAGTAAAGTACAACAACTGAAAGACAAAGCAGCAACCACCAAGACGTCCTCCAGAACCCCACCTGAATGGGGGGTACAGATGGTCTACGCTTCTCCTCGTATCCGTCCGTCCACACCATGTACGTCTCACCTAATATCCCACCTCCGAGTACCATCTGGATCCTCAAGCCTCAACTGAGATCAGCACTGTCCATCGTCTGCATCCCACACAACGTAGTTCGGGCGTCTCCCGTGCAGGGGTGAGTATACGATACTCAGTAGGGACCCCGAGACCCCCGAAGGTCTCCCAAAATCCAAAAAGGCTAAACCAAAAAGGAAAGATACAAACACGAAGTATCGACAAAATCTATTTATGTATATGACCATACATATACATAAGTCATCAATTACAGCTCGGCCCAACACTCGAGAACAAGTACAACTCGGTCCACAAAGGGACGCAAAACCCAATCCACACAGGAATGTACGACTCAATCCACAAAGGAAATTATAATCAAATCCTCACAGGATATCAATTCAATCACATCGAAGATAATGATTGAAATTCAAGACTTATCTCACACAGGTATCCCACAATAGTAAAGAGAGAGATTAGATGATCAGATTTAGTCACTGGATCATCTAAGCTGTCAGACCTACACATGATCGGTATGCACTGACCCACACAGGATCGTTGAGTGCTGACCCACACAAGATCGCTCGGTACTGTAGTCGTCGATGTCGAAACCATGAAGGATTCCAGTACAATCATCGTCGTAATCGCAGTCGCAGCCAGCTCTAGGGTTCCCACACACACCTCGCTCGTTTCTGGGAGGGTCCACTCCACGAGCCATGAGGTCGATATATCAGCTGTCACGAAATCCAGAGTTGATATATCGCAAAGTTATGTCTCGTCAAAAGGTACTCAACGCAACAGATGACGCATCAATCGGACGCCCAGTCTGAGAGTTATTGGTTTTTTCGTTCTAGGGGTCCGGTAGGTTTTTTAAGCTAAACCCAACCCGACCATACTCCCGCTGTGTCCAAACCTCGAGCGGAGTAATCCAAAAGAACCTCCTCACTATGAGGAATCAAATAAAGTCGACAACACATCAATCGGAAGTCTAGAGCTCAAGTTATAAGTGTTTCCGCTCAGAGGGCCCGGTTGGTTTCTTGTTCGAACCAACCCGACCGTACCCAAAGTTCTCTGAAACTTTGAGTGTAATATACCAAAACGACCGTCTCGATCCAAGGATCACAATTCAACTAACGGTGCATAAATCCGAGGTTCGTAGCACAAATTATGCGCGTTTGAATGGATCTGTCCGAAAACAGGCGGTTCGGGCCCGGTCTGACCCTGCCCAATACCCCCCGGGTCTGGGTCCGGCCTGGTTGGTGTGGCCCAACCTAGCTGGCGCGGCTCGGCCTGGCGCGGGGGTCTGGCTCAGCATGGGCGGCCTGGCGCGGCATGGGCAGTCCGACCCTGTGCGGGCGCCTGCGTGCTGAGCGGACGCGGAAGGGGGGAGGGCGCCGCCCCCTTGGAACCGAACGGGGGACCCCCGTGGGGTCCGCCCTAGCTGACCACCGGGGTTAAAAACCCCCGGCCTTTTTTATTCTGGCCGGAGATAATGGCCGGCCGGTGAGCCCCTGTGGGACCCCCTGCGGATCCCACCTCCCTTGAGCGCCAGTAGCCGGATGTTGGGTTGCCCCCTTGCCAAACCGCTGTGGCCAAAGGTCGAGACTTCCTTCTGTCTGGCACAACGCAATGGCGTCACGCCCCTCCATTGTGTCCTGTCCAAGCTGCGGCCCTCCTTGGTGGTCTGGCACGGCGCGACAGCACCGCGTCCCTCCGCAACAGCCCGCTCTTTGCCGCAGTCTCCTTCGGCTTCACCGGCGTTGCGCGACGGCGCCACGCTCCTTCACCGCGGCCCGCTCCGGCCACAGTTCCCTCATCCCCGCATGGTGACATTGCACCACGCCGCCTCCATTCCAAACCATGATGGTGATCAACATCAAAATGGGAGGAGGTTCGACCGTGATCATGCGGTCCGACCTCTTCATGTTATATTGATAACAGGCAGCCAAAAATTTACAAAGAACGTCAAAACAATATCTAACGTAAAAACAATCGCTACCTCGAAGAAGTTCGTAGAGGCTAGCATCGTGGAATACGGTGTCGTGGGGTGAGGCTTCGTATACTTCGACGGTGAATGTCCGAGGAAGAAACGGTGTCTCTCTTTCTTTGAAGCAGAAAGAAGTTGGAAAAACGTGTCGATGTTCTTTGTGTTCTTCAAGGAGGAGTATGAAGTTCTTAAAAGTGTAGAACTCTCCCTCTCCCAATTCCCTACACAACACAACAACCCAAAATAAAATAATCTATACCTTATTTTATTTTCACTTTTACAAACCTTTCATAATTCAATTGATGAATTCACCCTATTAATTAAATCTAGAGTGTCAAAATTAATGGGTTTTAAGTTGGCAACATTAAATACTAGAGTGGTTTAAAAGGGTTTGGGGAATTTGAAGGGGTGGTGGATCCTATGGGTCCCACCTAACCTATAATCCTCTGATGGGAAGTTAGAAACCCATGGGTCCCACTCCAACTCCCACACCTAGTAGTCAAAGAACTTCGATGAGAGAAATAAAGTTGTGACACAACTTTATTTCACTTAACACTAAACCACAAAATTAAACAACTCTTCCCGAGCAAACGCAACTCTAGAAAAATTCTTATTAAACAAATACTCGTGTTGTAGTTTCATCGGTGCCCTCAGATTTCGATTCCAATCATCGGTTAAAAATTTAGAAAAACCCGCTCGGTCGTTCAATGAACGTACCCGAGCTAAATTTCAGAAATTGATTCCGGGCACATCGGGCCTTGGAATCAGGTGCCGTCAGAAACTGCGTTCTCGTAAAATCTCAAAGAAATTTAGAAAAACATTTACATGAAATTTAAAAGTCTTTACATCACTCCCACATGAGGGCTTTATGTCCTCGTAAAGATACAACACCAACAAGGGAAACAAATGATGGTACTGAGCACGCATCTGAGCCTACCACTCCCAAGTGCTCTCCTGGAGGTTCCAGTGCTGCCACCTGATGCGCACTAGAGGAATCGACCACCCACATAGGACCTGCTCCTGTCGATCCTCGATCTCCACCAGGACCTCGGAAAAAGTATCCCCGTCATTGATGTCCATCTCCCCATGAACGATGATAAGCGTCAGGTCGTGTAGGTATCTCCTCAGATGAGATACATGGAAGATGTCGTGCACCCTGTGCAACTGAGGTAGAAGAGCTAGGAAATAAGCCACCTCCCCTATCCTAATGAGAACCTAAAATGGTCCAATGAAGCACGAAGATAACTTTCCGCCCCGACCGAATCTCTGTAATCCATGTCGAGGTGAGACCCGTAAGAAAACGTGGTCCCCATCCTCGAACTCTAGTGGTCTCCGCCTCTTGTCATCATAGGACTTTTGTCGGCTATGAGCTGTCCTCATCTGCTCCTGGATGACCTGAACCTTCTCTATCGTGGCCTAGACAATCTCTTGTCCTACGAGTGCTAACTCCCTAGGGTCTGTCCAGCACAGAGGTGATTGGCAGGGTCATCTGTACAATTCCTCGTATGGTTCCATCCCGATGGTGGTGTGGTAGCTCTTGTTGTACGGAAACTCCTCCAAGGGTAGGTGATCCTCACAGCTGCAATAAAAGTCAAGGACACATGCACGGAGCATTTCCTTAAGTGTCTGAATGATCCTCTTCGTCTGACCATCCATTTGAGGGTGAAAGATGGTGCTCAGGTGTAGCTGCGTCCAAAATTCCACCTACAACCCCTTCCAATGTCGGGAAGTGAAGTGACCGTCTCGATCAGAGATGATAGATGAGGGCACACCATGAAGTCGTATGATCTCCTAAACGTAGATGCATCCCAAGATCTCCACTGATCTCTGCTCTCTAATGGGTAAGAAGTGAGCCGACATGGTGAGTCGGTCGACAATCACCCAAATGGAGTCATGTCCTCTAATAGTACGTGGAATTCCAGTCATGAAATCCATAGATATCACGTCCCACTTCCACTCCGGGACCTCCAAGGGTTGTACCAAGCCCGCTGGTACCTGATGCTCCGCCTTCACCCACTGGCAGGTGACGAATTGTGAAACGAACTCTGCAACATCCTTTTTCAGACCTGGCCACCGGTGATGTCCTTTGAGATCTTGGTACATCTTCGCTGCTCCTGGATGAACCGCTAAAGGTGAAGTGTAAAGCTCCATCAGCACCTCCTCCCGTATTACAACAGGTACCATGGTACATCTTCTGAAAAGGATGATGTTCTCTCCTCCTACATAGAATTCATCAGGTCCATGTCCTGAGGATATCGGTGCACGTCGCGTCTCATAGTCAATGTCCCCACGTTGTGCTTCTCTGACCCGCTGAAGAAGTGGAGGTGTGACAGTGAGCGACTATACAATGGTTTCCCCATCTCTATACACAAAGGATATTTGTAAAGCGGCTAGCTGCTCTTTTTCCTCTCCATGTAGCTAAATGCACGTCCTCCTGCTGAGAGCATTAGCTACTACTTTCCCCTTCCTAGGAGTATAGAGTATCTCAAAGTCATACTCCTAGAGGAACTCGAGCCATCGCCATTGTCTCAGGATCAGGTCCTTCTATGAAAATATTTACCTAAGACTCTGGTGGTCAGAATAGACTGTAAGGCGCTCACCCATTAGATAGTGTCGCACACATCTTCATAGCGAAGACCACTGCTGCTAACACCAGGTCATGGGTAGCGTAGTTCTGCTCATGATTCCTCAACTATCATGATCCATAGGCGATCAAAGCCCGCTCCTACATCAGGACACACCCGAGTCCGGTCCCTGATGCATTGGAGTAGACTACGTACTATACTCCCTCCTCTGGTATCCTCAATATGGGTGCACTGGTCAATATCTATCTCAGCTCCTGGAAGCTCTGATGACAACTATCCGACCACACGAATGGTTTATCCCTCTTTGTCAAAGCTGAATGTGGTGCTACAACTCTGGAGAAGTATGGAACGAACCTCTGGTAGTACCCAGCCAGCCCTAGAAATCTTTTCACCTCCGTCACACTCCTGGGTGGCTCCCAAGCTAGCACTGCCTCGATCTTTGTCAGATCCACCGCAAATCCCACCTCAGAGATGACGTGCCCCAAGAAGTGGACCTCACGTATCTAGAAATGACAATTCGAGAGCTTACCATAAAGATGGTGCTCTCGGAGTGTGTCCAGTACAACCCGCAAGTGGTAAGTGTGCTCCTCCTAAGTGGTCGAGTAAATCAAAATGTCGTCGATGAAGACCACGACAAATCGATCGAGGTAAGGCTGAAAGATATTTTTCATGAGACTCATGAACACTGCTAGAGCATTGGTTTTGCCGAAAGTCATAACCAAGAACTCATTGTGGCCATACCGACATCTGAAGGTTGTCTTCTGCACATCCTCGTCTAGAACATTGAGCTGATGATAGCATGACCTGAGGTCTATCTTCGAGAACCACTATGATCCTTTGAGCTGATCGAAGAGGTCGTCAATCCTCGGAAGTGGATACTTTTTCTTCATGGTCACCTGGTTCAGGCGACGGTAATCGGCACACAATCGGAAGCTCCCATATGCCTTCTTGGCGAACAATATTGTGGAAGCCCAGGGTGAAACACTGGGTTGGATGAATACCTTGCCCTGCAAGTCCTCCAGCTGTACCCGTAGCTCTTGAAGCTTAGTGGGAGCCATCTGATATGCTGGAGTAGATATCAGGGTTAACCCAGGGTATAGGTCAATATAGAAGTCTACCTCTTTGTGGGGAGGTAGTCCTGGAACGTCATCAAGAAAAACGTTCACATACTGATCCACCACAACAGGCAAATTTGGACTCCACACATCAACTGCTCCTTGGATGAGGCTAGCCAACTGATGAGTGATCGGCTGCCCTCTCCTCTGCGAAAGTCCGTCCTGCACTGCAAGGGCTCACTTTTCACCTGTGAAGGTGAACCTGCTCCCATTGGTGCGAACACATCGCACCTTGCGCCTAATACAATTGATATGAGCATGGACCGTAGATAACCAATCCATGCTAAAAATGACGTCGTAAGGCCTCGACGCCGGTACAAGAAGATCCCAGCCAAAGATCTCACCTCCTAGAGTATGCTAACACTACCGAAACTAGTGTGTATTCATCAAGTCTGCTCTCATAGGCGTCTCTTTCCGTAATGATCGAGCTAACGGCTCCGTCGGAATCTCTGAGCTCCGAACAAGGGCAGTGGCAATGAATGAATTACTCTCTCTTAAATGTGCACCACACGGAGGGTGGCTGGAACGAACTCTGAGCAGAAGAGGATCTCGAAGTCCATCCAAAGTTAAGATGCCTCGTCGTGCACCTGGAGCATCATGCTCCACCATATACCTACTGTCGTGTGCAGGAGACTCGCTGCAAGGATCACCATGAGGTCATCTGGTGTCCCTACTAACCTGAAGACTCGGACAACAGCCTCCAGCTAATCCTCCACTTCCGGAGGGTCCGTCTCTCTGTGGAACCAAGGAGGTCTCTGATGCTGAAACTCTTGCAGTGCACTAAGGTGATGTTCATTGTTAGCTGATATGGCTGGTGGCATCAGTGGCTCAGCGGGTATTGGTACCGCCGGTGCCTGTGCTGTAATGGGGCCATGCACGAAGGCCTCTTCACTCGGTGGGCTTCCATCTCATACAAAACTCGGAACCCTAGATGGCTGCCATTGTGGGTCCATCCTGAAAAGAAACAGGTGTTCCACTGTCAATACAATATACCTGGTGAGCTGACTAAAGTAATCACAAATAAATCTATGAAACACACATGTGATCAATGTTTTCATGAACTGAGTCGGGAATCAGAATTCAGGGTCCTGGGTCCTGGTATATGGATACGTCGGCTGCTGCACCAACACCAGACTCCCTGGACTAATAACCACACTCAAATACCCTTAACATTGTTGCGTCACATAGAAGAAAGATTAGAGTCTGGAGTTCTGCAGTAGAACCGAACTCCTTTGATACGAATTTGGAACGACCCATCCTCGGGGCCCTTGTCGTGACTACCACAAGCCCGCCTTCCATAGGCTATGGGCTGGCAACTAGCACCAAAGGCGTAAATCCCAATAAAAAGGGATGGATTTGCCTATATAAATAAAAAAACACTATAGAGTTCTCAAACTAAAGTAAACTCTAAGTAAAATGAGTACAAAAGTAAGTGCTGGAAAAGTAAATGGGCCATTATACAAACCCAACTAAAAATTTAGTACAACTGAAAAGAAACGTACAACAACTGAAAGACAAAGCAGCAACCACCAAGACGTCCTCCAGAAAACCCACCTGAAGGGTGGGTACAGATGGTCTCCTCTTCTCCTCGTATTCGTCCGTCTGTACCGTGTACGTCTCACCTGATAGCCCACCTCCGGGTACCATCTCGCTCCTCAAGACTCAACCACGATCAGCACTATCCGTAGTCTGCATCCAACACAACGTAGTGTGGGCATAGCCCATGCAGGGGTGAGTATACTATACCCAGAAGGGACCCCGAGACCCCCTAAGGTCTCCGAGAATCCACAAAGGATAAACCAAAAATGAAAGATACACACACGAAGTATCAAAAAACTCTACTTAGGTATATTCCCATACATATACCTAAGTCATCAATTCCAGATCGGCCCAACACTTGATCCCAAGTACAACCCGGTCCACATAGGAAAGTACAACCCAATCCACACAAGAATGTACAACTCAATCCACACTGGAAATCATAATCAAATCCTCACAGGATATCAAGTCAATCACATAAAAGATAATGATTTAAAATCAAGACTCATCTCACATCGGTATGCCACAATAGTGGAGAGTGATTATATGATCAAATGTAGCCACTGGATCATCTAAGCTGTTGTACCCACACAGGAATGATAGGTACTAACCCCCGTAATGACCCACACATGATCTGAACAACACAGGATCGGTATTCGCTGACCCACACAGGATCACTGAGCGCCGACCCACACAAGATCGGTATGCCCTGACCCACAGAGGATAACTGAGTGCTGACCCACACATGATCGCTCGGTATTGTAGTCGTCGTTGTTGAACCCACGAAGGATTCTAGTAAAATCGTCGTCGTAATCGCAGTCGCAGCCAGCTCTAGGGTTCCCGCACACAGCTCGCTCGTTTATGGGAGGTCCGCTCCACGAGCCAAGGGGTCGATACATCAACTGTCACGAAATCCAGAGTTGATGTATCGCAATGTTCTGTCTCGTTAAAAGGAACTCAACGCAACAGACGGCGCGTCAATCGGACGCCCGGTCTAAGAGTTATTGAATTTTTCATTCGAGGGGCCCAGTTGGTTTTTTAAGCAAAAACCAACCCAATTGTACTCCAGCTACATCCAAACCTCGAGTAGAGTAAGCTAAAAGAACCGTCTCACAAAGAGGAATCCAACAAAGTCGACATGACGTCAATCTAATGTCCGGAGCTCAAGTTATAAGAGTTTTCGTTCCGAGGGACCGATTGGTTTTGTGTTCGAACCAGCCTGGTCGTACCCAAAGTTCTCTAAAACCTTGAGTGTAATATACCGAAATGACCGCCTCGATCCAAGGATCCCATCTCAACTAACAGTGCATCGATCAGAGATCTGTAGCCCAAGTTATGGGCAGTTGAATGGATCTATTAAAAAACAGGGGGTTTGGGACCTGTCCGACCCGGCCCAATACCCCCTGGGTCGACCCGACCAGGGTCCGGGTCCAGCCCGGTTGGGCACGGCCGGACCCTGCGGGCGCAGAGGTCCGGTCCAGTGCGGGCGGCCTGGCCCGCGCGCAGATGGCCCAACCGGCGCAGGGGTCCGGCCTGGCGTGGGCAGTCCAGCCCAGTGTGGGCACCCGCGTGTTGAGCGACCGTAGAAGGGGGGAGGGAACCACCCCCCTTAGAACCGAATGACGGACCCCAATGGGGTCTACCCTAGCTGGACACCGGGGTTACAAAACCCAGGCCATTCCGATTTTGGCCGGACGTAATGGCTGGCCAGTGAGCCATCACGGGACCCCCCGTGGGTCCCGCCTCCCTTGAGCGTCGGCAACCGGATGTCCGTCCACCCCCTTGCCGAACCGCCGTGGACAAAGGATGAGGCTTCCTTCTGTCTGGCACGGTGTGACAGCACCGCGCCCCTCCGCGGCAGCCCGCCCCGGCTGTGGCCTGCTCTTGGCCGAGGTCTCCTTCTGCTTCACCATCACGGCACAACTGCGCCGCCCTCCTTTGTCGTGGCCCGCTCCAGCCCCAGTTCCCTCATTCCTGTGCGGTGTCGTTTCACCGTGCCTCCTCCGTTCCAAACCAAGATGGTTATAAACATCAAAAGGGGGGGAGGTTCGTCCGTCTTCATGCGTTCTGACCTCCTCCCGTTATATTGATAACAGGTGGCCAAAAATTTACGAAGAACATCAAAACAATCTCGAATGTAAAAAGACCCCCTAACTCGAAGAAGTTCACGGAGGCCAGCATCGCGGAATACGGCGTCGTGGGGTGAGGCTCCATATACGTCAATGGCGAACATCCGAGAAAGAAGCGGTGTCTCCCTTTCTTTGACACGAAAAGAAGTTGGAACATCTTGTCTGCGTTCTTCGCGTTCTTCAAGGAGGAAGATGATGTTCTTCAAAGTGTAGAACTCTCCCTCTCCCAATTCTCTACACAACACAACAAACCAAAATAAAATAAGCTATACCTTATTTTATTTTCACTTTTCCAAACCTTTCAAAATTCAAGAGTTGAATTCACCCCATTTATTAAATCTAGAGTGTGAAAATTAATGGGTGTTAAGTTGGCAACATTAAAGACAAGATAGGTTTAAAAGGGGTTGGAGAATTTGAAGTGGTGGGGCTCGTGTGGGCCCCACCTCACCTTTAATCCCCTCATGGGAAGTTAAAAACTCGTGGGTCCCACTCTAACACCCACACCTATGAGTCAAAACACTTAGAAGGGAGAAATAATGTTGTGACACAACTTTATTTCACTTAACACTTAACCACAAAATTAAACAACTCTTCCTGAGAAAACGCAACTCTAGAAAAATTCTTCTTAAACAAATAATGGCGTAGTGGTTTCATCAGTGCCCTCGGATTTTGATTCCCAGCATTGGTTCAAAATTTAGAAAAACCCGCTCGTTCGTTGACTGAACGTACCAGAGCTAAACTTCAGAAATTGATTCCGAGCACACCGGGCCTCAAAATCAGGTTTCATCAGAAACTGCGTTCTCGTAAAATCCCAAAGAAAAAAAGAATGAATTTTCCTTGAAATTTACGGGCCGTTACATTAAAACAATTTTATCAAAATATACAATCATCATGGTAACTCCATTTTCACCCCTAGAAAAAAAAATTAATATCTAAAATTAAAATTGAAATTTGTTAATAATTTGATCATTCTAATTTTAAATATTTAATGCATTTTATAAAATAATATAATCATTATTTATAGAAATTAATTTTAGTATTATCACATATAACATGTAATAATTGTTTTATAGAGAAAGGTCATTTTCAGCTTAAAATTAAAATTTTGGATAAGATTATCAGTGTTTATGATTTTCATAAAATAAATTGGTTTATTATAAAACAAATAAATTTTATATGGATTTCAGAACTTCCTAAAATTTAACATACGACAATATTAAAAATTATTTTCTTATTAGAATTAAAATATTAGTTTTTTATAAGTTCAAACATTAGTTTTAAAAATTTGGAAAAATATTATTAAATTTCATAAAATTAATTTGTAAATAAAAATTTGATCAATTAAAAGGTTTTATAAAATTATATGTCTTTCTTATATACTGCTAAAGAAATAAAAGTCACCATTTTTGAAAAAACTATATTTCGCAATTAATCAATAAATAAAATATGTTAGAAAAATAAAAAAAATTAATCCAAATATTTTTCTCACATGTTGAATCCAAAAATAGAATTCATTTAATTATATTCATCATACATAAGTGATAAAAATTAATTTTAAATTACTATATGTATAAGGCATTAAAAAAATAATTTTTAAAAAAATATTAATTAAGTTCTGAAGTGTCAAATATGGGTGGGTAAATTAAAACCAACATTTTTTAAAATCATAACCACACCTATAAAATACATATTTTGTGTTAAAAATGTTTTATGGATTTATAATTCATAATTATATACTATTAATGTAATTAAATACATTTTATTTATAAAAATGATATTTTTCATTATTCTCAAAAAACTAATATATTTTATTAAAAATCCAAAAATTAATCAAAAACTAATATTAAAATTATAAATACAAAAAAGAGACTTATTTTTTCAAATTCGATTTCTATAAATTTTTATTTTAACTTTTAATTATATTATAAAATTCACTATGAAACTATTTTTATAGGAAAATTAAATTTTAATTGTTATTATTCTTAATTTATATATAAATAATTAATCTAAAATTGTTTATAAATATTATATTTTATTATAATCATTATTTAATAATAACATGATTAGTTTTCATTAATAAAAATTACAGTGCATAAAAATATAGTTTCCTAATCAAAATAATTATTTATGTAAATGTTTATAAAATAAAATACACACACACATATATACATATATTAGTATATTTTATAATTAACATTCTAAAATTTATACCTAATAATTAAACGAATATGTTTTAATATTATAAACATATCAAGGTTTCATTTTAGTTCGGTGTTTTGTGTGGGGAAACCTGTCAAACATATTTGATTTAATTAGTGGAAAATGTATCTTAAAATTGTAGGTTGTTACATTCTCCCTCCTAAATAAATTGTTTCATTTCAAATTTCAAACTCATGATACAGGATTAATTTTCCTAGGGATCTCTAAATTAACCATACACTGGTAATTTTTCAAGGTTCAATTTAGTATATAAAGTGAGATTTCCCTACAAGCAATTTGGTATGAGCCATTTATAGAAAGATATAGTCTATATATAATAGAATAATAATAAATGTAGAAGAGAAAATTTCATAATTAATAGCTTTCCTTAAATCTTTAAGAATTTTCAAATACCATGGAAATAATAATTATACCACCAAATGTTTTTTATTTTTAGGTGAATACATAATAAGTCAAAGGTTACATGACATAATACATCAACAAATATAGATTAAAATCACTAACTACCTCAAAATAAATAATTTCATTAGATTTTCCATATTCTAATGATATAGGAGGTGGTTTTTAGATTTTTACACATTAACCCTAAGATTGGTGTATTAGGTTGCATAGTGTCATAATTACTCAAATATAAAACATTGAACCATTAGTGGATCCTTCAAAATAACATTATATTCATTATTTTTTATATTAATAGATTGTCATTTAATATCCTCCTTTACTATAAATAATGAATCTTACAGTCCCCTTGAGGTAATTCCCATGGAGTTTCATCCCATATTATTGACATGTATGATTTTGAATAATATTTTCTCTGTCATCTTCATCACCAAAGTTCAAATGATACACTATCCATCCCTTCTTTGGAGGGTTTATGATTTCAAATACACTCACATGGTCAGTCATATTTAGTGATAGTTGGTTTAGAATAATCATTATTTTTTTAGTGCATCTCCCATTATAGTGTTTTTATAATTGATTTAATCATCACATTATCAATTACACCCATAATTGGAATAGTTATTTCTAGTTCTAGTAATTACTAAAACTAAAAAGTGGTAAACATGAGTGGTGAACAATATTCATGGTAGGATAACCGTCTTAGATAACCAAATGAAAATTTAACCTAGACATTTGAAACTTTATAATACCATATTTGTTTCCTATAATTATTTTAGTTAATGTTATATCACTCTTTTTTTAACCAATGTTGTTAATATTTTAACTTATATCATTCATTGATCAACTTATATCATCCTTAGATCAACCTATATCATTCATGATTCATCATACTTTACTTTATGTTGGGTTCTCTTATAATTTTAAACTTATTCAATCAAATTAACAAGGAAATAAATCTTTCATATAGGTAAATAATTACCATATGACAGACCAGATAATATATCCAAACAGTTTCAAACCAAGTTTTAACTTAGGTATTTTTTTCATCCACCGATTGACAATTGAATTAATACCCAACATCTCGTTTCAGGGTAATTACAATTAGGTACATATGTGCCAAAGATTTTATCCACATGGAGTATATAGAAGGGGAATACATTTATATGAAAACCACATACTATTTGTTTTTCCAAAACTTCATTATATTATCATATACTTAGACTTATCTATTATTGTTAGGTCCACAAGGCTGAATACCCTGAGGGGGGGGGGGGGTGAATCAGGGTATGACTAATTTAATATTAAAGATCATTTTGATCTTGTTTCGCTATTAAGTTAAACAATATTATCTCTATTTCTTGTTTCACAATATAAACTGAATGTAAAGGAATCACAAGACACAACAATTTTTACTTGGTTCACCGCTAAGGGCTATGTCCACGGAGCATATGCTGACAGGTTTTCGGTGGTACCAAATTCCACTAAACTCACTAGCTGTGGATTACAAGGATCGGGCCTAGTCACTTTGTCCTATGATCACTGCCTTTACAAGTTTTAGGGTCAGCTCACTACTTTCCCAAGGGTCACTCCCTGTTTCTCTCTCTCTATCTCACTGCCAGCTGAGAGGATCACCTACTTCCTCTTCCTTAGCTCACCGCTCTAAAAGGACCCACTCACAGTTTATAGACCTGTAGGTCTCTTCATTTTTATGAAGTAATGCATCTTCTTCTATATGTAGATGCTCTGTTGAAGTCCAACTTTCACTCATAGATGAAACTCTCTTTTCACTGAAAGTATCAGGAAAAATTCCAGCTTCCACGCAGCCCAAAAAAACTGCTGGAAAAACAACCTTACTCGTTGCGCAAGTCTACCTTGGCGCGTAATTATCAGTACGCAATTCACAACTGGCATGCAAGTCCTCCTCAGACACATTCACGACACAAGCTACTCCAAATCCAATCTTGCGCGACACACTTCCCTTTACGCCCAAACCAATAATGACGCGCAACAACCAAAAAACGCGCAACATCAGAAACTGGCGTGCAAGTCCCTCTTGCGCGACACACCACCACTTGTGTGACCACCACACCTGCGTGAAGGGAGATCTGATTCTACAAAGTGTTGAACTCCGTTTTGAAATGAGGAGGAGTGGTCCTTTATTTATAGGCATTTTGAACACCCAGCGCGACAGTGTGCAAGTCACCCCTCAGCGCCCAAGTTTCGGTGCGCAAGTCTTCTGTCCTCCTAGACACTTGAGAGAAAAAACCAAATACATGCGCGGACCTATTTCCTTTAACATATTGTGATCTTATAATCTTGAAAAACATCAGGTGCACAAGTTTCAAAATCTCCTAGGCACCGGCGCACAAGTCACCTACGCGACCAACCCAATACTTGCGTGATCCTTATACCTTTTCAATATTTTGATGATCCGGTCTTCAAAAGCATATGCCATGAAAGTTTCCTCTCCTCCAAGACCTTGGCGTTCAAGTCCCTTTGCCCAAATCCCTTTTCTTCATTTTTCAATTTTCAGGCCCAAAAATTTGGCAAACACAGGAAAACGGCGCCACCTGGTATCTGTTCTTTACATGCTACCTCTAGATCATCCATTCCATTATCGATGTTCTTGAATCAAACATGGATCATTGACCACAGCTCTTGAACTCAACATTCCACCATGAAATCCCCTTTTTCAACAAATTTGTATGTCATGGTTTGCTTTGTCAACAATCACAACACAGTTGTCCACATTGTCAACAAACACAATCACCTCAAAAATGCATCAATGATACCTTGAGGGATTTTTTCCAAACAATTATACTTATATTTAAGTTTTTCATTCATGTCATATTATCATACTCCTTAAAAATGAGTAAATTAATCCTTAAAAATATCCATACTTTTCTCTAATTACAACTATAGATACCTAAGATAAAAAAATCTCAATTTTTAAATAATTTTAATAATTTATAGTTTATATCTCAAATAAAAAACACACAATCCCATAAATATAAGTTTTATTGTCTTTGAGTACTATTTACATAGGGAACATATTACATAAAACTAGTGAATATTTCACCATAATTAAACTCTTCTAAACCCCGTTCTAGACTTCTTGTACATTACACATATCTTTATAAATTGGGGAAGGGAAACATAAGAACAGGGTGAGTTCAAATGATCGTTATGGTTAATCATGATGAATATAAATCAATGATCAAAATTGAGAATATGATAAGCATATGGTTAAAAATATGAATTGAAGGAACATGAACATAAAATATATAATTTATACCCAATAAAATAAGTAGTGTGATCATAATAATGAAAAATTATAACAAATAAATGATATCATAAGAACATGGAATCATGTAATATATGGAAACAACATAAGAAATGACATCATAAATGTTACACAAGGGTTACTCCAAATAACATCATCATTACGTTTACAAAGTATCTTGGTGGATTATATTCACTTCATATTCCCATAAACATAGTGTAATGTCCCATGTTGGATTATGTTCACTTTATAATCCCATACATTATATATCATGAGATTAAAATATTTTCTGAATGTAATAGAGTACTATATAATTCTTTTTCCTTCCATCACACAACATAATGTTCTAAGGCTAACCGTTTTGGCACCATATCTGATTTTTTATGAGATAAAAAAATTACCCAATTCATATTAAGGGTATATAATTCCAGTCCCACCCATAACATATTGAAAATGAAATATATTCATGCCACTTGAGTAAAATACCATAAATAAATCCAAATAATTATCAACCCCCTTAGAAAGAGGAGGGTTTTATAATTATAATTCAAGGCATAACCAATAGATAAATCATCAGGATTGATAAGGTAATAATGATTTAAATTATTTTGAAATTATATAATTGAAAAAAATAATTATGTAATGAACATGGAGGTTCAATATAGAAAATTCTTGAGAATGATTTGGGAGATGAATGAACAAAAACAAACCGCTAGGGTAATACCTTATTAAAAAAAGAAAGGATCATTTTAAAGAGGTAAATAACATATTATTTTCTATAAAACCAAAATTTAATCAAGGGGGTAAGCCCTAAAATAATTATGGTTTCTAGAAGTTAATTATTTTTTAAAAATTTATATGGGTGATTCTGGACATGAGATAAGAAAAGGAATGTTCCCTTAAATCGTGTTTACTTAAGAGGGGGAAAATAGAAAGGGACTGAAAACATGTATAACCCTGGTAAAGAGAAATATATTTTGCTAGTTATATATTTAAGGGAAATATATATACAAAATAAAATAATTTCATGATAATAATGTTGCGTAAGGGGTATAAGAATAAAGATAACATTCAACTGAGAAGTAACAAGGGTGGTATGGAAGATCACTTACCTTCATGTGTGAAAGCATTATGAAATTTAACTTAACTACAAAAATAATTAAATTATGTTAATTAAATATATACTCAAGAACCATAATCATCTATATTTACTTTTCTAAATTTCATTTATTATCATTTTTTTTAGTTTTAATATAGTTTTTGATTATGTCGGTTACTCGGGGTTGGTCGGTTATTTTCTTTGTAACACTTTTAGTTTGTTAGTGGTGACCAAATGTGTTGTAAAATAATGTCATGACCTCCATAATTGTTTATTTTTTATGTTATTTATTATTCCATAAGAAAATTAATTTTGTAGTTTTTACGGTTATCCCAAAATAGACCCAAATTTAGAAAGGTGTGTTGATATGTCTATTTAAATTGGCTAAAGTTTAGACACCGATTTCTCATTGATCAAATATATTTAATGGAAAATAATGTTATTCCATAATATTAATGGTGTAAAAAATATTATTTTTACATATTAAATATATTTTTAATGTCATACATGTTAGGTGGTCATGGAAAAAAATTTATGTTGTTTCGTGAAGGTTGTAGTCCACATATACAAAAGGATGAAACATTCATTCTTCATGAAATGAGAGGAGTTGAAAATAAAATGATGAAAATTTATTAATTATAATCAGGTTTTAAATAAAATATTATATTATTAAAAATCCATTTTAACCTATCATTTAAGGTGTGGATGGAAAATTGAACATGTCATTCATAGAAGCGATATCCCACTCACACACATGATTACATTTTCCTTTTTCATAATTATTTTGTAGGAATGTATAAAAAGTATATTACAATAGTAAAATAACACATAATCATATTAATTTTTTTTACCATATCATCATGGATAGATGTGGATTGGGTGCTGTCGAGGAATAAAAGTACTAGAAAGGTTATACGATGTGCATTACCACTCGCTTGGGTAGCTCCTTAAAGATCCTTAACTTAGTGTTTTGGTGAGACCATGTCCTCCTAATAATAAAGAGAGTTTTGAGGATATAAAAGTGAAGGTATTTTTATCCATATCATTGCAATGGATAGAGAAATGGGTAGGCGGTAATATCCTTTTATAAGTGAAGAAAAGGGAACTTTCATAAAAATACATTATTTTTCAATAACATCACTCCATTATTCAATGAAAATTTCTTTTAAAATGTCCCATTATAGTGTATAAAAATAGATAAGTTCTATCCTACCTCCACCATCTAATATAAAACATCTTCACCCCATGTTTTAATATTTTTCACTTTATTAAACAACTTTACCCTAATATAACCTTACCATGTTAACTCCACTTTCAACCATAGGAACTATTTTTAATGGGTAAAAATTAAAATTAACATCATTTAGTATTGGAATCAACTAATATTTTAAATATATAATTCATTCTACAAAATAAACATCCTTGAGTTATAAAAATTAATTTTAGTATCAACCCATATAATGTGTAAAAGTCATTTCATAAAAAGTTCATTTCAAAATTTATTTGTGGGATACGATTATAAATATTTATTTTTTAATATATAAATTGGTTTATTAAAAAATAAATAAATTTCATATGGATTTTAATTCAATACAAAACTGAATTAACCAAATATTAAAAATAATTTTTTATTACGGTTAAAATGTTATTTTTTATATGGTTTAACATAGGTTTTAAAAATTTGAAAATATACCATTAAAATGTATAAAATTATTCATTAAATAAAGATTTTATAAATAAAACGTTTCATAAAATTTTATGTCTCGTTTATATTCTCAAAAATTAATTACAGACATTGTTTTGGAAAGAAATTTATTTTTTCTCTATTAATAAAAAAAAAATTATTTTAAAAAAACTACGAAAAAAATAATCCTAATATTAATTTCAAATGAAAATTCCTAAAATATAATTAATTCTGTTATATTCAAATTATATAAGTGATTAAATGTAATTTTAAAACACTAAATTTATAATATATTAAGACAAATTTTTTGGAAAAAATAACATAGTTTCTATGATGTAAAATATGGGTTTATAAATTAAAAATAACATTTTAAAAAACATAAATTCACTTCTAATAAACTTATTTTTTCTTTGAAAAAGGTTTCATGAATAACCATTTCATATTTATCTATAAATAATGTCATAAAGGTTATGTTATTTATAAAAATTATATTTGTATTATTCACATGAATTTCAATATTTTTTACTAAAAAATAATATTAAAATAATATTAAAATTATAAATTGAAAAAACTAACATTATTTTTCAAATTCAATCACTAAAATTTTATATTTAACTATAATAAAAAATATAAAATAAAATGGGAAATTATTTATAGGAAAATAACCTTTAAAATAATTGTTTTTCTAATTCTTAATTTATATAAAACACTAATAAGGCTTTAATTAATAAATAAATATTATATTTGGATAAAATAATAATTTAACAATAACTTACAGTGGTTTATTTAATAAATATGACAACACAAAAAATTGATTCAAAAACATAATAATTAATTAAGTATATTTTTATGAAATAATATTTATATATAAAAAAATGTATTTTTGTTCATTTCATAATTTTTTTAATCATGTCAAAACAAACTAATTAAATGGATATGTTTTCGTAGTATAAATATATCATGGTTTCATTTTACTTTATTGTTGTTTGTGGAGAAATATATCAAACATAGTTGACATAAGTTTAGGAAAATATATATTAAAATATTCGGTCCTTGAAATGATAGGTGGGTCTTATATCAACCTTAAATTCATCCATTTGTGGATAATATATCTTGAGATAAGTATTAATGAGTACATTTTAATTTCATTTAAACATAATAAATGATGGTGTGGATCATAAAAGTATTGTTTCCTATACAAATGTTTGTTCCATGTTTGAAATATTTTTCATAGTTTTATGTTTATTCTCATGATTGTGTCAAGATCTCAAATATCATATTTACTGAATCGTATTTCTAAACTCTTTTGATTCATGTATTATATTATGAAATTTCATATTATATGATTTATGATATATGATTGTTTGGGTATGATTTTTATTATGTATCTTTATTACATCCTTATAGTTATATAATGTTCACCTATAATATTCGATTATTATCACTTATGTTTATACTTAATAAAAATATGATCACACCACATTCTTATATTCATATTTCCCCATTTTATGAAGATTACTATAATGTATAATAAGAATAGGAGGGATTTTATTATGTCTAAATTATGGAGAAATATTCATAAGGGTTGTAAAAAAAAGTTTCTTTTGTATCTAGTTCTCAATGACACTAAACCATTAATTCAAGAGATTATGGGATTATTTTTGAGGTATAATGTCTTCTTTATATAAATATGGTAAAATAATTTTTTTCTAGGTTTGGTATCTATATGAAATCTATTAAATACTTAACTAAAGAAAAAAAGACCAAAAATATTTTTTTATTATAACAAATATAAATTAGGTTCCAAAATATCGAATATAGATTTATAAATTTAATGTATTATTTTAAAATGAATTACTTTACTCCTTAAATTCATATTTGTTTGAGAAAAATGATTCTTAAATTCTTCAGTAATTCTTATATCAAGATGGTGTCTCAAAATTTTGTGTTTCCTGTAAAAAATGTATTACCCAGAAATTATATTTTTTAGAAAAATCTAAAATATTAAACCTATTCTAATTTTGATATGAAAAATAAAAATATGAAATTTCTTTTATGAAATTAAAATAAAAAAATTCAAAATTTATTATGTAAAGGAAAACATAAAATATAATGAAAAACTTATTTTTTAAAAAATTACTTTTTAAACTCTATGTATTCTTTATCATATTTCATATCAACTACTAATGATATAATTTTTAATCTTCTGTTAACATTAAAAATATTATTATAATATTCCTCTAAAATATTTCAATTTAATTTAAGAGAAAAAATGTATCCCTTAAAAAATATTTCTTAAAAAAATATCACTTTTTATCATTATATGATTTTAATCACATCCCATTAAAATTAATTATGTATCTTCTAACCATTAAATTTCATCAATTCATTAGTATTATAACACATCAAATTATTCTTTAAAAAAATTATATATAAGTAAATAAAATACTTGTTTTATAATAAATCATTTTAATTAATCATTATCTTTTAGTTTGATTACGTTTTCACATTTTGTGGAATTTCATTAATGATTTTTCACATTATATTCTCATAATTTATTAATGATCACATTTAATTTTAATAAAATATTTCATGGTTCTATTAGTTAGTGTTTTTTGTGCGGAAATATACATAACCTTGTTTTTTAAAGGAAACTTAATACTAAAATATTAATGGGTTACAATCCTCAAGTTATAATTACGTGTAATAATATTTCCCTATCTGCAAGTACAAGTTTATATTTTAAATATAGAAAAATGTGGGTGAATAAATTTGATAATTAACCCACCACATTATCAAGGGTTAATGTTATTATATCAAATAATAATAACTCTATAGGAATATCCCAATGTAATTGGCTTCATAACCAAAACTAGGAAGTGGTGCAATCCTTCCAGAATCCTACTAATTTTAAGGGAAAAGATTAATGGGAGATTTGTTATGTTTTCGGATGTTTAGAAATAAGGATATTATTTTATATATACTATTTAAACTAATAGATACTATAAAAGGTTAGTATTGAGGGGGATTTAGTCCAAATTTATGAAAATTCATATTAAGTAGATACGAACATCATAGAAGAAGAAAAAATCTATTCACTTTAAACATATTTGATTTCTTAGTGAATATCATTGATTATTGTTGTAGAAGTGGTCATATTTAGGAATAGTTCTAGTATATACCAACTGATCAATACTTATATGCTTATGATTTGTGAATATAATATAAAACGAAGAAGAAAAAAACTATCAAATGAATCTTTTTTGAATTGTAAATAGAAGAAGAGAGTTGAGAAAACTACTCTCAATAAATAAATGATGAGAGATTAAATGACTTTCATTCCAACTAAAATTCTATTCTACCACTGTGATACGAAAGGACACATTTTGGAACATTGAAAATTTGTAATGAACATAAAAATCAAAGGGATAATGCTATGACAAAAAACAATCAATCCAAGAGGGGAATAAGTGGATTGGTTTTGTATAAGATGTTATTGATGAAGAACATGAAATGTTTATAAGGAATATAAACTTCAAGGATACTTAAGATTCATGTGTCAGGTAAAAATTATATAATCATTATTCTTAAAAGATTATGACATGGTTACCTGGACAAATAGAGTTTTTGAAAAATAAGGGAGAACCACCAATGACTTCTTGTACGAATAATTATACTATGAAGAAGAAGTATGCATACAAAAAATTAGGTCGTTCATATGTATAGGGAGTCATTAAATAAATAAAAAAACTATTTTGAAATGGATATAATATTTTAGAATGTAAAAAAATAATTAGATTACTTTTTTACTGAATTAGTAGATACTATTTCATCTATGAATGGAGTTAAAAAGGGGAACCTAACCCTATTATTAATGAAGGATCAAGATAATAAATTTCTAAAAGGAATAATGATGATATCTTCATATATTTAAAAAATAAAGGAAGAATAATATTAGTTTAGATATAACTGTTAATCTTGATTCTCTCACTATGGAGCTTATATATTTCTTCCATATTCCAATACCTATTTTTTTCTCCTATGTGTAGGAAATTAAAGGGTATTAATTATGGAGGGATAGATGAAATTTTGTAATTTATGTATAGTAAAATGAGTTTACCATCATGGAATACATTAAATTATATGATGAGGTGACATATGAGTGAATCCCTTAAGGTATGGAAGGAAGGTTGAGTAATATTCTTGATGAAATTAATTTTTATGAATCTGGAATTCTAGACAGTTATCATACAAGGATGATTTTTAGGTAAAATAATTAATTTTTATGTCATTTTTTTATTATGAAAAATTTTATTATTAATTAGGAGAATATATTTTGAAAAAAATGGTCAATAAATTCATTCAATTGAATATTTTTAGGTGCATTTTTTAATTTATGTTTAACAAATAAATTTCTGGAAAATTATATTTTGAACAGACCCTTGGATGGGATAAAAATGTTCCTATCACATGTTAAAAAAAATATAGGTTACTTTGATTCATAGATTAATAAATATTGCTTTTTACACTAAGAATTTATAACATATGTTTAGAGTTCATTAATTTAGAGTTCATTTCTAAGTGAGGTATGATTTCATCCTATTATCTAGATAATCAAGATGTAAATTTCAAAAAGATAGAAAATATATAATCATGGAATAATCATTATTATGGGATGGGAATACCTCAACTTAAAATTTTACCCTTGAATATATTTTTAATAGCAGGAAGAATAATCACATTGAATTTATAATAGAAATTGGTATTGAAATTAAAATAAAAATTGAGATTAAATAACCTAAATGAATTATTGGAGTTGAGGTTATATTTAATTTAAATTTAGTTTTATTAAGGAATGTAAATGTGTGATAATGCTTTTTTACTTTTACAAAATGAGCATCATAAAATCTAGAAGTGAATAAATACCAAAACCATGGGTATTATATTCTCCTAAAAAAATCTAGAGAAGGATTATAAATCACATGGATTGCATAACCTTTAAAAGGAAACTATTTTAAATCAACCTTAAAAGTTATTGTTATTGGATCATGTGTAGCACATTATCTAATTTTTATCACATAGATCTCCTTTGATAGGGAACCATGTTCTTATAAAGACATCCTAACAAGTTCTGGTGATTCCGTGGAGGCTTTCGGGTGAGCTCCTCTGAGTCATGAAACATTCCAACTGAAGAACACCTGAAAATTATCCAAGCCCCATACCCTTATAAAATAAATGTAAAGAAGGAATACTCATGTGAATTAATGTTATGATGATATTCTTGCGACGTGATCATGTGATATACAAGACCTCATGAATCCCTTATCAACATGTCTACCTTGTGATGCAAAAGTCTATGGCAGGGACACTATTATCATGTGAAGGGCTTCAGACACATTAATCAAAAAATATTATTCCCCTATGGAACCACATACAAGAATAGGGGTTTTCCATGGTAATTCTCACATGTGACCATGAGATACGTCATTGATCATGTGTTTCACCTCAGACAAGAAGAATGGATGTCATTGATAACACTTTTACACCATTGAAAAATTTTATGTCTTTATAGAATAAACATGTAAATGAAAAAGGGGGAAGTCTTAAGACTCTTGTGAGAGGAAGGTATTCTAACTATCACATGAAAGGGGTCATATTCGTGGGGTGACCACCATTCATTATGTGAGGCCACCTTCTCAAGACAGTATGATCTCGTGAGGGAATTTAGATATGTAAGCACTATCCTATGAATGCCCCCTTGAGAATCCACCTTATTTTGTAGAGGACCCCAAATAAGGAATATTTGATCACGCGAAATCATTTCTATGGGAATCCTGATCTTGTGAATACTCCTAGACATGCGAGCCTAACATTGTAGAGACTCTTTGATATATCAACATGGTTAATAAAAAACGCTTTGATCTGATGAGGTCTAATAAACATTGTGACGAAGAATCATTATCATAGTTAATTTCATCATGTGGTGCCATGGATGACCCGTAGTGGGATCATGAGATGTGTCTGATACAAAAACACATTCATTGAATCCTGGTCACATTTGTGAGATACACACCATGAAATTAATTTTATAAATAGCGAAATCAGGCCTATAAATCCTTCCCCCTCATCACAAAAATAGACACATCAGGTGACTACTACATGGGAGCACCAGATCAAACATATCATAGTGTCTAGTCACGTGATTGCAAAAAGTATTCTTCCAATTACAAATCTAGTTGATAGCCTAAGGGATCACACAAAATATTTATTTTCTTCACATAAGCACTATATAGATCACATGAAGGACTTTGGGTCTTTCAACTAGGCTATATTAAGGACGTTGTGCATGTCAACTGCGACATGTGAATCCTAGAAATAACATAAAGAGGAAAAAACCATAGGCACAAATGAATTAATTGATGGAATATAGACTAAAAAATGTGGGAGAGTCATGAATTGATCGATAACCTAATCTTCTTACACTTCACATGACCTGCCCAGATCATGCGATAGTAACAGGACATATTTCCCAAGTCATGTGAAACTATCAGTACATATCCATAGGATCATTCCATGTCCCTTGGAAATGTTATGAAAATCATGTGATGCCCTCCTGTTAAACCATCAAAATATTGTGTAGTCCTCGAAGCTTACCTGCCAAATCTTGAAATGTCCTACACATATTCTCCCATTTTATGCATCGGAACAAGGGAATGTCATCAATATCTTTTCATATCCTCAAAAATTCATCCAAATCTCATGATGTCCTCTAGATATGTCCACATTGATTTTGTGATATCCTACAAACATGAAATTTAGATTATGTGCCATCCTTTGGAAAAGTCATCCAGATCATGTGAAACCCTCCAAAAATATCCTTGAGGTTGTTTGATATCCTCAAAACATGCTATCATTAAACATTGGATGTCCTCCTGGAATGAAATTCGTATTATGAAATGTCCTTAAAATAATTCAATTGGATCATACAGTTGTATTTGTGCATGTCTTCTAGGAAACCAATACACGTCCATACATCCTCATACATGTCATTAAGACATCCTCAGATGTGTCAAGTATACATCCTCATAAATTTCATAAAGACAATCAAGACATGTCTAGAAGGATCCCTGAGACATGATAACCTTTTCCAATGGATATATTCATAAATAACCCCAACAAATATATGAGAAATCTGATTCTTTTTATAAACATTATATATAGGAACCATATCTAAGGCCCAAGATTCATTGGGAACCACATTGGTGTAGGCCTTTCTATGTCTATGATATAAAAACCTTTGGTACATAATCTCTCATGTGGGGTTATAATTTTTATTTTAACAGAACTATGAGAGCTCTGATACCTACTATAACTATGAAACAGATGACTCATTTCGTTAGGACAAACCCCAATGGGAATCTACCTCAATATAAGTCCCTCCATGTCTCTAATATTATAACCATTGGGATCCAATCTCTCTCATGGTAGTAGCATTCTTCTTCATCCATTAGAGGATTTTGAATCCAACTGAACTATAATAAATTCACTTCCTACCATAACCAGGATATGTAGGACACCTTCCTAAGGCCCATGATCCATGTCAAACACCCCATAAGGGCCTTCCTAGTGTGTAAGTCCCACATCTACATGCAGTGAGACTGAATACTTATTATCCCGTCTTTCTCACACTAAGCATGACTCACATGTGATTAGGGGTTTTTAATTATCTTATACTTTTTATCATGAATATCAATAACAAGGTTTGCCTCAGTGTGTAGTTCTTATTTAGAAGTAGGATTTGATAGCCCCCGTACAAGGGTATCCACCTCAAGGTAAGTCTTGGTAACATGACTGAACTATGATGAATCTGATTCATTATATAACCATGATACATAGAATGAATTCTTAAGGATTGAGCTCAACACCCAATTCCTATGTTCCCTCATATACGTCATTTCCATATGACATTAAACTACATGGGTTAAACAAACTATGTGGGTGTTGATTCCTGTTATAAATAGGATACATAGGATTCCTTGTAAAGGTTTAATCTCATTATTGATATATTATTCACCTTCATGAATGGTATTAATCATTTTAGTTCATAGATATATGGATTCAAATTATAATAAGGTACCCATTAATAAGAAAGAGATGAAAATCCAGGAATATATACAGATGGACTCAATAATAGACACCCCCTACACATGGAAGGGTTCAACACATCATTATTTTTTAGGGTAAACTGCCCCATATTGGGATTAGAAAGAGATTCATGGCCATATCTTGAATCTATAAGAGATTCCTAGAGTAGGAAATAATGTCCCGCCCCCAATGGGTGTGATGAGACCAACCTCCCATCCTATCGACCAATATGAGTTCATAAGTCTCATTGGGGTTGAAACCCCAATTAATTACCTTAGTTTGTAAATAAGGTCCAAAATAATTTTTGGATGTGGGAACTATTGGGAGTTTATAAGAACGTAAATCATGATAAACCCAATGTGACAAATTGTGTAGCTCATTCAACCCTTTCACAATAATTCATTGAGAATCATTAAAACCACCTTTTCCCACAAAACAATATTGGTGAACCCAAAATGAAACTCTCAAATAATAAAAATGATTTGTTAACTATATTTCATTGGTATTATCCTGAAATAAGTCCCTATTAAGTGTGAAAATTTATCCTGAGAAAAATGAACAGATCAGAAATATAAAATGAAAATAAAGTTACCTGTGAAAATTATATTCAGCATGTATCATGCCTACAATGGTGAGTTGATCGGTGATATTGTTTTGTGTTGTCCTCATGACTACAAATATTTCTCTTAAAAACAACACCCTGACCCGAGATAATGTATTTGTCTAGAAACAATTTTTAAAAATCAGTTGTGGCTACAAACCCTACGAACCGCATAAAAACCCCTCTCACCCAATAGCTTTAGCATTGGGTGGTGAATTTAGTAGTCTAAGAATAAAAACCAATTGGTATAATAATAAACCTTGGGGATACAAAAAGGGGTCTCTAGATAATGAAACAGAAGAGTTTTCATCATCCAAAAAAATCATCTTTGAAACCAATGGTGCTCATTTCCACTATTAATCCCCTCGTAATCTTGTCCTCAGATCTCCAAATTCTCCACCATTAGTATTTGATGAAAGTAGATCAAGGAGTAAACTATTTTAATATTCTGGTTTATTATCCTCTAAGGTGGGACCATATAAACCATCATCACCAGCATCATCCCACTGGTTCCCCTCATTCGTTTATTGGGGGAACCAACCTACAAATTTCCACCTATAATCCAGATACATAGTCAATAAGGAAGGCACATCGGGTGCATAAATATTTGGTCAATTGGACGTGTGCTTATATTCCTACTCATACTAATGAATCTATTTGGTATATTCCATTGGTAGCCAGTGAGTAGGCTCTTATTTCTGCTCACTTAGAGCAATTTTTCAGACATATTCCTACAACATGTATGAGGGGAATGCATATCCCTACCCACATGTATAAATACCATTTTAAATATCTTATAGAATAAAGAGGATAGAAGTGGGATCATATCACCACTTCAATTTAAGATATATACCAGTATATATTGGAGATAGAAAATGTGTCAGCCTACATCATGTGAACCCTTTTTTAAAATTTCACTACATTTTGGCAAAAAATAATGAAATATTTTGGCATATTCTAGATACAGTACATATACAGAGATAAGAAAATATTATTATTTGTATATTCGTGGTATCCCAATACCCTCGTCACCATGAACAACTGACTGCTTTGGAGAAAGCTTACATTTTTCTCCCATCCAGGATGATTATTAGCATATTTTGAAAAAGGATGAGTCACTGAACTAGGTTGATAATCCCATTCTAAATGGGGATAACCAAGTCAGAGTGGAACATGACTTAGTACAAGTCCACATTCCTTTCGAAAAAGTCCATATACTTACTCCAAAAGAACCAACTTGGTCTTATATCCCCGCTCCAATTGGGACCCACTATGTGAGAGCAGCACATGGCTCAAAATAGGCTCATATCACAATCATAAAAGACTAGTGGCATACTCTAAAGGATGGGGGAATACTCTAAAGGCACCAAATCCATATCATTTTCAAGTTCTAATTTGGGACCACCTAGTGAGAGTGGAACATTCTTTGGGGAATTCTCATATTCCAATAAATGAAGCTACATGGAATATTCCAATAGCTCACATATGTTGGGATCATACCCCTACTTCCACTGAAGAAAAACTACACCAGCATCCTTCAAATTCTATATAGATGGAGGCACAAATCCCTTATACCATTAAAAAGTAAAATGGATATATTTCAGTAGGGAATTCTTATTTGGATTGGTCTCGTATCCTCGCTTCATCTAGGTTTGACTTGAATATTTTAGAAAGCACTCAAAAGGTGGGTCATATTCCTTCCAATAATAAAGAATCTCATTGGAATAATTGAGTATCTTCTCAGAATTATGATCATATTCCCACAACACAAAATGGTTATCAACATATTCTGATAGACTTAATATAGTAGGCTCGTGTCTCTATGAAACCCTAAAAAGAAAAGTCGTAATATTCCATCCTCGTTGTAGAATGAGGCTCATACCCCTGAATTATCAATGAAAATGTCATTGAGTCTTTTTGAAGCATTTATGTAACACCTCAAGGGTCCATCAAATCTTTAACTGAAAAATAATGTGATCATTACCTCACTCGTCCTCTTCATGGTACTGTGGAGATGGATTTTAGGGACACTACTCCTAAAACCCATCGTGGCCAACTTCTCCATAGTGATATATTCTTTGAATAAGGAACCCCTCCAATCTCCTAGACACCTTTATATAGAGAGGTTCCTGAAACTCAGATGTCTTAATTTAAATAGATGCTCAAAACACAGAGGTTAACGAGGCATAATTCTCCATTAGTTACTATCTACCCTTCACCACAGTTAGAAGGCAACACTAAGATGCAATTTATGTGGTCTGGTCAAGTGGAGGCATGTAATTCAGATGAATAAGAATCCAACATTTAAATATGAAGAGTGTTATCTGGAAACAACCTCCAAAGCATGTTTTGGCCCCTCACCACTTCTAACTATGAGATCCCATATGAGATAGAGAATGCATGCATGCCTTACCTTTCCCAAAACATATGGGTAACTCATCAACATTTGATGACTAGACCAATCCATTATCTAAGATATGTGGTTCTCCTACAAACCATCAATTTACTCTATTTTTGTCTATTCCTAGTTGAAATATCAATGGGCCAAGACGCAAAACTAGAAAATTAGAGCACAAATCTACATCACACTTGCCTCCATTACATAAAAACTCTCTGGAAACTGATCTTGAAAGCCAAATAATTTATTATTGTATAGGGATGGGTAATCTATGTGGAATTTAAATTCAATTCACCCCTTTAATAGTAAACCACCCCAAATTTGGTGTCTTATAATTTCATAACCTCAGTAAAAATTAGGGGACCAACAAATGGGTGAGCCAGTTGGTCACGACAACAGAATGTCCCCACATTAATGACGCCAAGACATCATGAATAGAGGGAGGGACTACAAAAATAACTTTATACTAGTCCGCTTGAAGAATCAGTAATTCATTTCAGACACTAAAGAAAAATCTGCTATCAACCTGACAACTTCTCATAAATAATTACTCCCATTATGGGTTTCCATTGAACCCATCTCATACATGAGCATAGATGCACCAAATCAACTGGGTCATAGATAAAAACTTCCATAGAATTCATCTTGGAGAAACATCCACCCACAAATATAGGAGAATATTAACTTCCACCTCCACCCCTTGGATCATCAATCCATCATAAGATTTATAAAATATAATTAGTAGCAAAAAATCAACCTCATATCATAGGTATGGTGTAATTTATATATAAATTTTCATCACAAGGTTTATCACTCCCGGAATGGGTCCTAGAAAAATCAATGGAGGTTCCTTATTAAACCAGTCCCACATAGATGAGGGAATTTATTTACAAATTCATGTCCTATGATTCATGAAATCCTAGTCCGAAATCATCATATCCTCAACCAAAGGATAAAAAATACAAATTCTTTCCCAGAATAGTCCCTAACCCATAGGGTTGCTGTCATTTTCTTGATCATCAACACTACTATGGGAATTAGTTTTCTCTAGGTTGGGAGGAAAATAACAAAGGTCGAAATCCCATCCGTTCTCCACACCACAAGATGAACCTATACTATTTGAGGATAATTTAGAAATCATGTAAATAAACTCCCTTATGTTCACTATTCTCCATTCGATATAGGAGGAATGTATGGTGAAGGAAAAAAAACCTTTATGAGGGATAATCTAAAAAGATCCAATATAGTCAGGGGTTAGAAAAATGACCTTGATGCAAGTAGTTTGGATTCATCAAATTGCATTAAAAGTAATGGGAAAACTACCATTTCCTAATATACCACTATGAATTTATTCACCATCAACTCAATAAATAATGTGGACCAAGAGACAAATGAAGAGGGATGAAATAAATAAAATATACCTTGAGAGGTAGGTATTCTTGATGAACCAACTGATGTTGAACTCACATAGAAACAAAGGAGGATGAAAAATCTAGAACCACTAAATATTGAATTTCCACCTCTATAGAATAACACATCCAATGATAAACATAAAGAAGTGGTCATATCCAACTCATCACCCAGAAGAGTTGATATTCCTTCTATAAAAGAGTTTTTAGAGTAGTACGAGGATGATATAAAAATACAAGACAGCTCAATGAGAAGATACTTAGGGAAAATTTAATCACTAGGTATCACATTCAGGATGAGAGAAATTCATCACCTCCAATATATTAGTAAAATCTGATCTACTTGAAAGATTGGAATATAAGAATTAGACCATATCTAAATTCAAGTAGATGATCTACATAAGTGAGATATTAAATGATGAACATAACTTCCCTCTATTACAATGATATCATATCCCTCTCTAGGGAGATAATTAAGTCTTTGTAAAAAAAGAATAAGTGGGAGATGAATATTAGGCTACCTTATCAAGCCTTTCCCACTACTAGTAGATAGAAGGAGTCTCAGACCACACTGCCTCGAGAATTTCTCAATTCCATTGAGTCCTTGAATGCTTGAATGGAATCCATGGAAGGAAGACATGTACCTATGCATCCCATGATTTAGTAGTATCCTGAATGGGTGGATGATGCTTTACCGCCACCCAATATAGGAAATCATACATTCTACACCATTGACGGCAATGGGGATCCCTAATAGAATCACTCACATCATGTCCAAATGTGGTCCCATGATGAGATATTGAGATCAACATGAGAAAACCAAGATGAGGTGTTTTGAATAGAATGTGATATGGACATCCTTTTATTTGGTACAACAGCCTTACACCATGATCTTTTCTAGGATGGGAAGAACATTTTCTTTAGTTCCTCTATTATTTCATCTCTACACTAAGTGAAAGGAAAATTGTTGACCTAAAAAACAATAATAAGAAACAAATGAGAGGTTGTATGACTTTAAAGACATATGTACAGGATTATACTATTCACTTAGCATCCATCTCTCATATGAGAAGTTTCTATAACTCAATGATGAAAATATATTGGATGTGATGTGGGCACCCCTAATCTGGATGATGTATCCAATAGGGTTTTTTGATTTTACCAAAATAGCATAACATTTAGAAGAATCCATTTAGTTGACCTGAGATAATTCTCAAATCATTTACATATCATAGGGTCAAATGATCTTCATGGATGAAACATCCTCTATTATACTAATACCATTAGCAGTACTGATTCAATCACTTAAAAAGGTCCTGAATTTCCCGACGACTCCTATCAAGTGGAACTAGAAATAAAATTACCCTTATCTAGAGGAAAAAAGATATTAGGGTCTCTCAATATTTATGTAATCTATGAATAAAACATACTCCTTCTAAAATGATCAATTCCCCAGTTATCTCTTTATGACCATAAAAAATAACCTACTAAAGATATTGCGGCCTAGGAAAACTGACAGGGTCAACCTCTCTGATCAAACCAACTACTTACTTTACCATAAGAAGGTTGGGTCACACCATCTATTATTTCTTCACCTTTAAATACATCCTCAAAATTAAGGTTGATTCTAGATAGGTGATGTTTGAATATTCCCTACAATAGGTGAACTATGTAACTATTTCCCACTCAAGAGAATAATGTGATTGGGAAAATGTTTTGTCCAGGCATGGGTAGAATTTAGACAACTAGATGACTCAAATGGTAGATGACTAAGATCATCCAACCTTGAGAGAATAAATTCTAAAACCCATAATTTTTATGTCCCATAGGTACTTGACATTGAATGTGGATCCCATAGGTGGACATTATCAACAGACATAGCAAGAGGTAGAAGAGGAAGAGTCATATTCATATCTTATATATGCTCTGACACTTGCACACTTCTTTCCTTCAAATTAAAAATAACAGGTACTGCCCCACCATATGGAACCCTCATTTTATGAAGATATCATATTTGGTTATATTGGGATAATACACTTGTAATAACCCTTCTTCAATGGTGAATACACCTCCGAGTATGAGTTCTTTATACATGAATGGGGAACAGGAGGCCATAGGCATAGGAGACAAAGATCCATGGGACATCATGGGTGTATTCAAAACCAATATCTAGGCCACACCCCCCAAAAGGATATATATGTAGTCAATAACCTTGGTAGAGCACTCTATTGAGCTCAAAAAATACAAGGGTGCCTCAGATCCCTCTAGTGGTCTCCCATGCTTGGTCATCTTACACAACCACCTTATGGAGATTTGATTGCCTAATCATCCCAGACAATGGGGAAGGTTGGCGTGAAGCTCTGACCGCTGGAATGAAAGAATGAAATTATAAAATACCTGGTAGTTTTCCCATCCAATATCTCAATTCTAGATGAGCTATATATTTCAAATTAACTCATATAACTCTTGATGAATCCCACTATAGTCCATAAGTGTTTATGATATAAGTTTCTGTAGTTAAGGATTATAAAGTGGAGACCATTCCATCATAATTCCATGTCTCAATATTATTTACAGAAAATGTCAAGAAGAGTTCATCCAAAGGAACATAAGAGTTCTATATGTTTCAAGTTGAATCAATAATGTCAACATCTGATGGGACATGATTGATAATTATTATGGGATCAACCTCCTCCTGATCCAAAACCTTTTATTTTTGGCATATAGTGAGGGGGAATTATCTCCTACAAAGCTAACCATTTGAGGGTATGAAACGATAGAGTAACGAACTCTTGGGAAGATAATGCTCAATACTCATTTTGGGTACCTCACATATAACACTAATGTCATGGTTATATAGTAGGAAAATATATATAATGTCTTGATTATAATCCCTTCGCTTCATAACCACATGGTGATACCTTCAACATTTTATCAATTCTTGAAATACCATATCGATGGGAAGGTCGGTGTGATACAAGATTATAACACCGCCTTCAAGTATTGTGGATACATATATGCTAGAGAATGTTTAAATATATGGAATCTAAAACAACCAATAGTGGATTAAAATATAAAGGTCACATCCCCAATGGTTTTGGGGACCACCCCTACAAATAACTAGAGTATGATCGACAGTGATTATGTGTTACCCACAAATATGATTGAGGAAATTGACTTAATACATGATGCTCAGGCTCCTTCTATCCCCAGAGATAGTATAAAATAAAAAAATTGGAATCTTCATAAAATGACTGTAGATGTAGGGGATATAAATGTCTTTACCCATAGCCTCTCTCAGCCCTATAGTGATAGAGATTCCCTCAAATTATATACCATGCATGAAAATTTATATGTGGACTTAGAGATAGAATAACAAGAGAATTAACTCTTGAACACCCCTCTTAAATTTTATGGAGGGATCTCCACCACTATTGATGAGCTCAAAAAGATAAATTTGGGAATATAAAAATGTTTTGGCATGTATTGATTCGTGTTTCTATACCTATTAAAGTAAAGGATATGTACATATCATTAGTAAAGAAACATAGAAATGTGTTATCATATAATTACACAAAAAAAAATATCAAACTAAACCGCAATGTGGATATGCATCATCTAGGATTACCTGATGACCATAGAGGTTTCAATCATGCGGCCAAGAGGATTCAACCTTCCCATAATACCAATGTAGAGTCATATATTGAAAATTTTATTACAGTCTATTTTTTACATGATGGGAAATACCCAAGATGAATCACTAAAATTATCCCTATGATGACAAAATGCCTAGATTATGGTCTACATAAATATCAGATACCTTAATCAAAACTTTCTAAAGAATGATTTCTCATTTACAAGAATAGATCTATTAATCTGTGAAACTATTAGCTGTTATGGCCTTTCCTCCAAGGATGGGTAATTATGGGGCTACAAAAAAACAATTTACTTTAAATATAAGAAAACCAAAACCATCATAGCACCCCAAGGGATTTTTTCTAATATTTAGTTCCCCTTGGAATAAATAATTTTTGTTCTACTAATCAACACACCAAGAATCATATGTTTAACCCATTTTAGGGATGAATAGAATAATGGTATGTCAAAGATCAGGTTTTCAAATCCTAATAATGATGTCATCACTTGAGAAACCTCCAAAAATTCATTAATAAGTCATGACTACATAGTATAAAGATGAACCCGCTGAAATGCACTTTGGGGGTAACCTATAATAAATTCCTCAAATTTGTGGTCCACCACCTAGCATTGAGGATGAACCAGAAAATACCTGTTCAATTATAGTAATGTCACCCCCTCCAGAATCTCAATTAACATAGGGTTTTCTAAGAGAACCTTGCCTATATTTGGTGTTTCATTGCTAACATGTCTGAAAAATCTCTACCGATCACCAATTTAATGAAGAAGGGAGTCACCTACCAATGAAAAATAACTTCCAAGAATCCATTAAGAGTCTCAAGAAATACCTAATAAACCCATTGTTCTTGATTCTATTGCTGGAAGGAAATCCACTCATCTTATATTTGTCCTCCATAGAATGATCACTTAGCATTCCCCTTGTATAAAATAAATGATGTGGGGAATGAGAAAAGTCTCTATTACCACAGTCGAATGTTTCTAATAATTGGGATCCAATATTTTAATGTGTAGAAGAATTTCATCACACTCATCATTGTATTGAACATATTTGGCATTACATGAAGAACCATAAAGTAAACTTGGTCTCTCATATTGACCCTATCAAGTATATCCTTGGATATCATAGGAAAACTAAGTTTTTTTACTGATGTTAGGTCATTCTGCAACCGTATGATATCCATTTTGTTTTCACAGAAGGTAGTGAATGGATAGGCCCTGACTAATTTCCATAGAACACACCCGACTTCAGAATGTACACTAGTGGACACTGAACTTCTAGATGAAGAGGTTTTCAATGACATGACACTCCTTGGGCATGATAGGTGTATTTTGATGGCACCTCCCAAATCCGAAATGGTAAGACACTAGAAAACGTAATATTCAATCTGGTTGGTTTCGGGGTTATATTTTCATATATGTAAAAATAAAGTATTTCCTACTATTTTTCACTATTTGAAGCCTTAAAAAATAATGATCTTGAATACCAATACTTCATCGTTGGGTTGAAACTATCCATACAACTACAAATATCCTACATGAACATCAAATGGAATTCAGAGTTAGTAATAAAGAATATCAATGGAGACTATATCATCAAAAATGAATAAATATCCCCTCTCACAAGCTATGTTAAAGAACTAATGGAATAGTTCCCTTTTGAACTAACATTATATCATGTAACCCAAATAAAAAATTTCTTACACTAATGCACTAGCTAATAAAGACACCATTCTGGATGACCCTGATTATGATGAAGTAATATTTTTCATCATGTATCGAACGATGGTCTCATCATTCATTTTCGATGACATAGAAGAAATAAATCAGATCAGAACCACCCTAGAGCATGATAAATAGATATAAACTCTTTAATAGATGGATTACATACTTTATTGTCATCAAAAGTGGACTCTTATAATATATTGAGATGGAAATAAATAGATTAGGGATCAAGAAATGAACATTAACCTTAAGGAAGGGATAAATGAGAAAAAATTCATCTACTAGTGAGGCTTCAATGGAATCCTCTTCATATGCATAGAAAAAAGAAAGATTATCACCTTTATGGAAGAAGATCATGCAACCTATTGTAGTTCTCATCAATCTAGGATTAGGATCCCACACAAGATTAGGAGGTTTGGTTACTAATGGAAGACAATGATATAGGACTATGTGCAGTTCACTATGAAATTTCCTGCATTGCATATTCATGAAAACTTCATCCATCAACCCCTATAATTGTAACATCATTCTAAATATTCATGCCATTTCCAATATGTGAAATTGATGTTTTTGGGGAATATCACCCAAACAAAACTAAGAGGGTTATGTAAATCCTTAATTCTAGTGATTTCTTTTCCAAATGGTCTGAGACAATGCCCATCAAGGAAATTATAATAAATAATTTCATCAACTTGATGATGTATAATATCATCACTAGATTTGGAGTCCCTCGCACAATATTGAAAGACAATGGGATAAGTTTATAGGCTATTGAGTTAAAAAATTTTACCATATGTAAATCATCTTATCTAACCATTCATCCCTCTATCATGCATTAATAAATGGAATAATAGAGACTTTCAATAGTACTCGACAAAATATACTCCCTAAGATGGTGAATAAGGAAAAAAATGTGTTGGACATACAATCTCCTCCAAGATTTATGGGCCTACCATACCACCATGCATACTTCTACACAAGAAACTCCATATTAATTGGTTTATAAAACTGAGGCACTATTTCCCATTTAAATCTAGTTTCTCTAACTTATAATAACCATATATGGGACACTCTAATATGATGACTAGTTATAGAAGCATTTTGGTGAATTGGAATGGCACGATAAGAAACTTTAACATGCATTGAACAACCTCTATATCTATTAGAATCATATCACAAGGGTCATCAATATAAAGGTCCACCTTTTTTTCATTCCTTCAAGGAGACTTGTTATTGAATCTTGGAACCTCAAGGATACTAGTAATTAAACCTCTAATGTTGGAACTCGAATGTGAAGGGCCTTATATCGTACATAAGATCTATCATAATAGAGCTTACTCATTGGCCACGATGGGTAGAGGACGTGCCCCCCATTCAATATTTCTTAAGAAATAATTTGTGTAGCTACCATCATGCATTGTTTTTCATAACCACATGATCTTAAACTATACAGAATAGTCCCTCTAAAAAATATGTAAAACTATATCGTGTCTCCCATATTGACCACATGATGGTAAACTATATGGAAACTGTATTCGAATAAAGGATTTAAATTTCACAGTATCTATCATCTTTTCCACGTGATGCTAAAATATATGAAAAAGTTCCTGGTAATAAGATTTTAAACTACACAACATCTATTATCTGGACCACAAGACATTACATTGCATAGAAAATGTTCTTGAAGCATGATATTAAATTTCACAACATCTTTCATCCTAATCACATGATATTAAACAATACAGAAAAGGTCCTAGCAGTAAGATGTTAAACTACACAATGACTCTAATCCTGACCATATGAAATTAATCTATATGGAAAAAGTCATGTCAACATGATGTTGAACTACACAACATCTCTTGTACTACCCTTGGGACATTAAAATATATAGAAAAGGTCTCTGAACTAAGATGTTAAACTACACAACATCTCTCTCCCTAACCATGTGATGTTAAACTATATAGAAAAGGTACAGGAATCCAATTGTTAAACTAGAAAACATATATTATCTTGAACACATGATGTTAAAATTTATAGAATATGTCTTGGTAGAAAGGCAATAAACTACACAGCATCACATGTCATAACCACATGATGTTAAACTATTCGAAACACATCCCCATTTTAAGGCATTAATGTGCATGGGAGACATCCTCACCAAAAGATATTAAACTACATGGGAATAATTGTATCACAAATAAATCACAACATAAGAGCTACATCTATGAAAAAGAGAAATTTAGTTCCCCCATACATATGTGTGAGATAGACCTGCATATAGATTATACCGTTATATAAATATGCATGGATTGATTCTTAGCATCATAAGATATATAGTGACACCTAGATCCCAAGTCATGGGTATAACCACAATATATATGTCTCAATCAAAATACATAAAACTATGAAACAACATTCAAACCTTCTTTCTCGAATCAATTCAACTCTTTCCTTACTATAGTATGTTAAACTATGCAGCTGATGTCCTCACTACATGAAACTAAACTGGACAAATATTTTAGAACATTGTATGCATTTATTATCATCCCAATTAGATATATAAGTAGGCCTGGATATAATATATTTTATTATCCTTTATATGATACAAAATTTTTATGTAAGTTTCTTTAATTTTCTCTATATTTTAAGATAACCCTTTTGTAATTTATAGTTTCTAACATTGAGCATAACATAAATGGGGTAAGGAATTAAGATACTGGATTCCCCATCTAATCTAGAAATGTCAATTCATAATAGTGTTATCATGATTCTAGATGTAAATACTTAAAATGTATGGCACAAGTCCTTATTGCATGGCATTAAAATGCAAGGTTGATGTCTCTTGCAGAAAATAAAACTACAAATTATAATGGACCATAATCGAGAGAACCACTATCATTGGTGTTGGTATCCCACCACAACTCTATTCAAGAACTACACGTGTCTTGATTCCTAGAATTTTAGAATACATAATGATGCCCAGATCTCAGTTCTAGGTGTAGTCACAATATTTCCTTTTAATATCAGGGAACATACGTCCTTTACACATGATTTTAAATTACCTAATTTATCAAGAACTACCTGAAAATTTATTCTTATCATCATAGGATATGTAGTGACGGTTGGATATCCAATCCTTTGTCCATTAATGAAAATTAACGGGAACAATGCCCACATTTTAATATTTGTTTGACCAGCATTGATATTTTTTCATTCAAGAACTATGTGTTGCTTGATTGAAATATTCATGGGATATATAGTGACATCTAGATCCCTAATCCAATGTCCAAATATAATAATTAATGTAAAAAATATCTTCCTTTACATATGGTTTAGACCTATGGGTAAAGTTTCCTATTCTAGAACTATGTGTAGATTGATCCATGTCATCACAGGATATATTGTGATGAACAGATCTCCATTTTATGGTCCAGATATAATAATCAGTAGAAACAAATCCCCCTATACATATGGGTAAGACCTGTATGGAGATTTTACCAATCAAGAACTATGTGTGGCTTGACTCCTATCATCACAATATACATATTAACACCTAGATCTCTAATACTAGTTCCAACTAAAATAATCAGTGGGAATAATATCCCCCCCATTTGTATGGTTTAGACATGCATGGAGAGTTTCCCATTCCGGAAATATGTGTGGCTTGATTTATGGTGGTGTAGGATATGTAGTGACTCCCAGATCTCAAATTCTGGGTATAGCTATAACAATCAATGGTAAAAATTTCCCTCTCGACGTATTGATTAGACCAATATGAGAATTTTCCCATTCAAGAACAACTTTAGGATTTATTCTTTTCATCATATGATATATAGTGATTCCCAAATCTCCAATCCAAAGTCATTTTTTGACAATCACTAGGAATAATTACCTCCTCGGTGTGTGGTTCAGACTTGTCTGGAGAGTTTCTCATTCAATAACTATGTGGGAATTTAATACATGTCATCATAGGATATGTAGTTATGTATGGAACTCTAATCCTTGGTCAGGATGCATTATAAAAAAATTCCCCCACCCTGTTAAGGGGTTAGAATTATGTAGGGAATTTTTCGCATCCTTATCACATGATGTTAAACATCAACGAAAGGAAAACATCCTCATTACATGATGTTAAACTATAAGGACAATGCCCTGGTCACATGAAATTAAAATTTTCATTGAAAATTAATTCCCTATATTTTATGTTAAAATTTTCATGCCATCACCCATCATCATTTCTTATTAATGTATCAGAAGATCCTAACCATGATCATCCAGTGAATGGGGTTCTATCCTCATCTTTTATGCACTTCAACACATTAATCACACTTTCGTTTTTTTTTCTAACTTAGGTTTGCATTGTCCTTTCATGGACAGTGGAAAAGGAAACTGAGCTTCATGGTTCCCTTTTATTGACTATGCATGTATACCTTTTGTTCTAACATATGATCCCATGTCCATCAACCAAATGCATCATAACATGAAAAAAGGGATTTATGATCCTTGTAATCACTAAAATAACTATTGTAGAACAAAAAACCTTAGTGTGTTTTGGGCCATACCCATCATGATTATACCATATCACTACTCATGGACCAAGAACAACAATCCCAGATTTAGAAAATTTATATCCCTCACTCATAATGATGTTAATGTATTCTTATCCTTGGGTTTCCTAATTAGTATTTTGTGAAACATCCCCCTCCTACCAGATCCATGTACATCATGAACATAAAATTCATTCACTATGGTCAAATATGTACAACCATAAACAACATCCTATAATGTTCCAAAGCAGAAGATCCTAAAACTCTATTAAAAGAGACTGAAAAAATTTCATGTTGAAAACCTGAAAAGGGTGGTCTGAGAAAAAATATTCCCCACTAGCTAAACCCTTCATATCGATAGTGTAGGAAAAAAAGTTATAGATCAAAAAATAATCCATAAATCTCATAGGGCCCACTCTATATCCCTACTAAATGTTGATTCATGATCTATACACCCTCTATTCACAGAAATTGTTAGAGTATTGTTTTTTCACATCTCTTCATCGTTATAACGTGTTAACTATGAGAAATCAAATCCTTTAGGGTTCATGAACCCTTATTGAATATTATGTTTTCTACAAATAAAAATTAATTATTTGAGTTCCTAGGATCATCGAAAACCCTTCATATCCCTTGGAATATAATACGTGAATTCAAGGGGAGCTTTTTTTACTATGCATGTATTCCTCTGGTTCCTACATTTGAGCCTTCGGTTGTCAAAAAAATGTTTCATGACTTGTGAAAAAGTATTTCTGATCCTTTTGAGCCTAGATGTTATAGTGGAGTAACTCATCACCTTATAGTGTTTTGGTTCATCCCCAGTGTGATTTTCCCATATCATTACCATTTACTCAAGAAATTATAATCATTATTTATAATCATCATGACTAGAATATTCAAGTGGATTCAGTATCCTTAACATTATGTCATCATTCCCTATTATATTTCTCAAATTAGTAATGTCAAACTCCATTATAAATAATTTTTATGGCCTACACCATGTGACACTATCCCACATGTCATAGGGGCTAATACTCCATGTAAAAATGTAAATATCCCTAGGGAATCAGAACCATATCTCAATTAATTTTACTGCACTTTCCACTTCATTTTCCTGGAATTTGAGTCTTTGAAAATATTTCATGACCATTGTAAAATTGTGGGGACAACTATTTTTTAAAATTCTATTGATGAATAAAGACTTTGAACTACTAACTTGAGGTATCTAAACATTGAAAGTAAGGAACTCTGATCCTCTTGATCCCTACTAACTCCATAGTGAAACTCAATACCTCAGTGTGTTTTATTTCATCCCTAATATGTCTTCCCCAATCCAAATTCATTAACTTGGACTTTTTCATTATGACTTACTCAAACTATATTCCAACCATCCATATTGGACATGCCATCAAAAATATTTTATCCTCACCAATAACATCTCCAAAATATTTTATCAACCTTGGAAAAGAGTGGGGACACCTCTATTTGAAAATGTTATTGATGCATTATCATGACCCATTCTTAACATACATCGATATTACACCATATTAGATGAATATTCAGTATATTACAAAAATATATTTCTGATGACCATAATAGTTTAGTGTCTTTGGAAACATGGAAAAAAATATTCAATCATGGTTAAATATCTTCAGAATATACCATAAAGATCTCCACCTATTGTAATTATACATAAAAACATTCTTCATTACCTGGATAATGGAAATTTAAAAGGTCGGTGAGCTTAGATGCTCAATAAGGGTAAATAAAGGAAATACGTAAGAATAATAAGAACAAAAGGGTATAGAACTTTAGCATAACATTTAAAGATCTTGTTTTTCAAATTCGGGTTCATATTAAAGATTGTAAGTTCATAAGACAAAGATCATAAAGTAACTAAGATCATAAATAATGAAAGTATAACATAGGAATAAGACATGTAATTTGTGGCATGCACATTAGTTTATGACATTCTGAACATGTATAAGTAGAAATATGTTCCCTCACTAAGTTAAGGATTAGAAATCAGGCCCTCACATCAAATTATGGACATACAACCAAGACCATGCATAATAGTGTGAACTTGTAATAAGGTTCACCCATAAGCTTATGGACATGAATCCAGGTCCATGAATAACATTGTGAGCATGTAATCAAGTTCACACATACCACTGTTGTAAGAACCCGGTTTTTGCTGTGAAAGAGTCTAGAATATTCTTGATGATATTTCAGAGAAGTGCCTTCAGACGGCGTGCGATTCCGCGCCTCGTAGTGGACGGAATTAAATTGTCAGTGCGTTCACACTGGAAACGCCGAATAAATGCGATAACTCCTAAACGGTGATCTGTATCGGAGATCCGAGTGTACGTATGGGTCCAGAATGGAGTGTTTACCCTAGTAACGACATAAAACTTGTTGGCGCGGGATGTTTGGACCCCACTCGCTTTCGGAACATTAAACAGATAAATTAATTAATTAATTTGTTCGTTTAATGGTGAGACTTAGGTATCTCTTAAATGGTGACTCGGATTGGAAAACCGATGGCACCGTTGAGTTCGGAGCGTGCCGTTTACCTTAGGAGGGGTATATGTTTTGCGGGCGCGACCCGCCTGTAAAAAATGACCTCAGGGGAATTTTCGTAATTTAGCAGCTTTAGACATTAAATTTTATAACATTTGAACAGGGTCTCAGATTAAAATTCTGAGACCACCGTTGTGCTCGGGAGGTGGTTTTTACCCTAAGGGAGGCTTAACCGCGACCCCGTCGGGAGTTTGGGTTCGGGCCGACGGGCGGGTGGTTAAGCATTTTCTATTTAAACGCTTAACTCACCCTCCTACCCCTTCTTCTTCCTCACCTGGATAGTAGCAGGAGGCATCCCTCCCGTCTCCTCTTCCATCTCCGGTGAGACGGTCCGACGAGGCGCGGGTCCGACGGATCGCGGCGATGCTTCGGGCGAAGCCCATCGAGGTAGGATCATACGTTTCATTTTTAATTTCCCACAACTACTTTGAGCTCGATTTTCACTATCTATTCCTTGTCAAAACTTAGATCAAATCACATGAATGCGTAGTAGAGGTTTTTCCCTTTCTGATGCTTCTTTCGTAATAAATATCCGAGCTCGGAGGAGGTCACGGTTGATCGCCGAAGTTTGCAGGTTTTGAAGGTGATCCCGGCCGGTGTGGGATGCTCCGTTGGTCCGAGGCGCGGTGGCGTGGGTGAAGGGCGGCGGCGGTTCCCCTTGGTGGCGGTGGCTTCTTGGCGAGGCGGTGGGGCACACGACTCTGGCAGCTGGCGCGACGTCTGTCAGTGGGGCGAGGCGGAGCGCAGGGGAGCGCCGGGAGGCGGCGACCCTGGGTCGCGGTGTGACCGCGGCGGACAGAGACCCGCGAACTACAGGTCTCTACGTGGGGGCAGCGGGACCAGCCATACTGTCTGGTCGGGGGACAGTGGGCCACGTCCAGCTGGCCATGGCAGAGTGAACCGGACCCGCGGCCGGGCCGCGGGCCGGTCCGGCCCAAGAGAGTTCCCCCTTTTAAATTTCTGCCGCTCGTAGCTTTCGCTACGCGCGTCCGTTTTGCGTGCCGTCAGCGGAAGCGCGGACGTTACTTCAGGGGGGAAAATTTTGAGATGGTTTCAGGAATTTCTAATTCCCGAAACGAGGGGCCGTGGAGGCGCGACGTGTCTTTAAGTGGACGAGCATTTTTCCGAGATTCTTGTTTTGGACGGCGCGAACACATCCGATGTCCGAATTGGGCGTTGTCAGTGGGGTTGCGACCATGACGTCTAGGCGGAGGTTTCCAAGAGGTTTTCGGGTGCCTAAACTAATGTTGAGGCGTGGGCCCCATGGCCCGTCTTTTGAGTGTGATGCGTGTGTGTGTACAAGTACTTAGCCAAAGGCCTCCCCGAGTTTTTGTGCCTTCGGCGATGGTCGACAGCCCCTGGCCTATGGAGGCAGACATGGGGTAGTTGTGGCTCGAGTCCGGGTAGGGTCGGGTCGTGAAAATGTGGTATCAGAGGTGGTTCGTTCCTTGGGGCATTGTGCGGATGTCCCTAAAATAGGAATTGGTTGGGATTTAGGGCAACAATGTTAAGGTGTCTCGAAAGCGGATCTCAGGCCAGGGAGTTCGGTGATGGTGCAGCGGCCGACATATCCATTCACCAGGACCATGATAACCGGCTTGTCTACTCGACATGCTGAGACACTTGTTGTAGGGAAAATTTGTTTGTGCATCACATAAGATTGAGTCTTGACTGTCCTTCTTGAGTCAGCTCTCCATCTTTGATGTTATTGGTATATACATTATGCTCATCTCACCGCGACACTCTTGATAATATTCAGGATGTCTCTGTGAGGATAGCTAGCCAGGATACTAGCTTTGGTTCGTGACAATGACCCTGTGAGCTACGAGGCCACAGTCCAGAACCCATCATGTGAGCCCCTTTTTTCTGGGTGGGCCGGTAGCAGCACCCCCGCCTATTGAGCAGTAGGTAGTTTCAGCAGAGTAGGCTGAGCTTGAGCGTAGGTTGAGCATGCTCCATGAGTTCCAGTGGAAAAGACCACTGAGGTTCAGTGGTGAGCCAGACCCTGAGGCAGCAGAGGCTTGGCTCGAGGCAGTGGTTCGCCTTTTTCGGCTTGTACAGACACCAACAGATCAGAGAGTGGCTTTGGCAGCCAGCTTTTTTCTATGGATCAACATGGAGTTGGTGGAGTCAGGTGACTCAGTTTCATGAATAGTCGTCGCTTTCATGGGGTGACTTTCAGTTGTAGTTCCGTGAGGAGTTTTTCCCCTCTTGCTTGCGCTCCGTTCAGATTCAGGAGATCCTGCAGTTTCATTAGGGAGGGATGACGGTGGCCGAGTACGCGGCTAGTTTCGCAGACCGTGCACGCTTTTACCCGGACATGGTCCATGACGGAAACTTACGAGCATGAAAGTTTGAGTAGGGTCTCCGCCGAGAGATTAAGGTTGTCATAGTACCCTTGGTCATTTCCACATATGTCGGGGTGCTGGAGTAGGCGCTGGTGACAAAGAGCTTCATGTCACGTTTTGTGGTTGGTAGTGGCTATGAGCATGATGGAACCGAGACTTCTACCGTAACTAGGAGGTGCAGGATGACAGAACCTTGATGCAGGTGGCCTTCCCACTGCCGGTTTCGAAGACGTGGTCGTATACCACTATGGAGAAAAGGCTCAGGGCCTTAGTCGAGGATTCCCTTTCGTGAGTGGATCTCGGGCCGTGGTCGTACACCGCAGTGCCGCCAGAGGGCACCGGGGCAGCCCAGAGAGCGCCGGTGTTATGCTTGTGACGGGTGAGGTCACTTGGCACGAGACTGCCCAACCTGAGTTGCTGAGAGCTTCGGGCAGGCAGCAGGCGCACCATCACGACAGAGGCAGCGCCGTGATCAGAGTAGTACCCAACGAGGTGGTGCTAGGAGAAGAGCGGGAGGAGTTGGAAGTGGAGGACGACCCTACGAGGTCTTCCGATCACCATTGGGTGGTCCACGTCAGGCTCCGACAGTCGATAGTTGGGACCACAAACAACCACATGCTTTGGATGTCTACTATCCTGTAGAGCATGAGGTGATAGGAGGTATGTTCTAGATATATTCTACCTTTTTGCAGTAGAGTTGGTAGATGTTGTGTGTGAAATGATTTCCTCCATGCTCCTTTCTTATGGTGTTACCACAGTGGCGCAGGGCGTCGGGTGTAACCCTGTGTTGGTATGAAAAAAAGGCGTGGGAACTTCTTCTTTAGTCGATGGTGTCGACTCCATCACTTTCCGAGCGTGTAAGAGAGTATTGGTAGTGAGACATCGACTGTGAATCTTGCGTGACCAGATATACTTGGGTGTTTCACCATATGGATGTTCTGAAATAGGGAATCACCATGCTTTGTTCTAGGTGTGTGCGGTGATTCCAATCGCGGCGTGCAACGTAGAAGTTCGATCAGGGAGGAGAGCTACCCCCGAGGGCCTTCGGATCGTTTGAGACCATGCAGAGGGATGGCGAGGTTCTCTACCACCTTTCTCTAACCCCAAGGGCGGGTTTGAGTGCATGACCTCTCCCACGTGACTCAAATGAGAAGAGGTGTGCATGCTCCTATGCACGACATCATCTAGGGCCGACCTCGCATGAACAGATCAATCCTTTGGTCTGTGTGCGGTGGCACAGAGCTGTGTGAGAGTTATTCTGGGTATAGAAGAGCTGGGTGTGGGCTTAGTACTCTGTGTTGCTCCCTAGTTTTGCTTTTCGGGGACAAAAATCTTGAAGGGGGAATGATGTAAGAACCTTTTTTTGCTGTGAAAGTCTCTGGAATATTTTTGATGATATTTCAAAGCATCGCTTTCAGACGGCGTGCGATTCCGAGCCCCGGAGTCACCGGAATTGAATTTTCAGTGTGTTCCCACTGGAAATTCCGAATAAATGTGATAATTCCTAAATGGTGATCCGGATCAGAGATCCAAGTGTACAGATGGGTCCGGAATGGGGTTTTTACCCTAGGAAGGACATATAACTTGTCGGTGCGGGATGTTTGGACCCCTCTCGCTTTCGGAATGTTAAACGGATAAATTAATTAATTAATTTGTTCGTTTAATGGTGAAACTAAGGTATCTCTTAAACAGTGGCTCGGATTGGAAAACTGAGGGCACCGTTGAGTTCGGAGTGTGTCTTTTACCTTAGGAGGGGTATAAGTTTTGCGGGCGCGGCCCACCTGTGAAAAATGGCCTCAGGGGCGTTTTCGTAATTTAGCGGCTGCAGATGCTTAATTTTATAACTTTTGAACGGGGTATTGGATTAAAATTCCTAGACCGCCGTTGTTCTTGAGAGGTGGTGTTTACCCTAAGGGAGGCCTAACTGCGACCCCGTCGGGAGTTCAGGTTTGGGCCGACGAGCGGGTGGTTAAGCGTTTTATATTTAAACGCTTAACTCACCCACCTCCCTCTTCTTCTTCCCAACCTGGACAGCAGCAGGAGGTAGCCCTCCCCTCTCCTCCTCCATCTCCGGCGAGATGGTCTGGCGAGGCGCGGCTCCGAGGGATCGCGGCGAAGCTTCGTGCGAAGCCCATCGAGGTAGGATCGTACGTTTCATTTTTAATTTCCCGAACCTAAATTGAGATCGATTTGCACTATAAATTCCTTGTCAAAACTTCGATCAAATCCCATGAATGCGTAGTAGAGGTTTTTCCCTTTCCGAATCTTCTTTTGGAATCAAAATCCGAGCGTGAAGGAGGTCGGGGTTGATAGCCGAATTTTGCGGGTTTTGAAGGTGATCCCGGCCGGTTTGGGGTGCTCCGGCGGTCCGAGGCGCGGCGGCGCGGGTGAAGGGCGGGGGTGGTTCGCCTTGGCGGCGACAACTTCTCGTCTAGGCAGTGGGGTACGCGACTCCGGCGGCTAGCGCAACGTCTGTCGGCGGGGCGAGGCGGAGCTCACCGGGGCGAAGCGCAGGGGAGCACCGGGAGGCGACAACCCGGGGTCGCGGTGCGACCTCGGCGGACCGGGACCCGCGAAACGCGGGTCTCCGGGTGGGGGAAACGGGACGGGAAATCCTGGCTGGTTGGGGGCAGCGGGCCGTGGCCATCTGTCCGCGGCGGTGTGAACCGGACCCGCGGCCGGGCCGCGGGCCGGTCCGGCCCAAGGGAGTTCCCCCTTTTAGATTTCTGACGCCTGTAGCTTTCGCTACGGGCGTCCGATTTCTGTGTAGTCAGCAGCAGCGTGGACCTTGCGTCAGGGGGGACGTTTTGAGATGGTTTTAGGAATATCTAATTCTCGAGACAAGGGGCCATGGAGGTGCGACATGTCTTTAAGTGGATGAGGGTTTTTCCGAGATTCTTGTTTTGGACGGCGCAGACACATCCGATGTCCGAATTGGGCGCCGTCAATGGGGTTGCGACCTTGACGTCGAGGCGGAGGTTTCCAGGGGGTTTTCGGGCACCGAAACCAAAGTTGAGGCATGTTCCCCACGGTCCGTCTTTTGAGTGTGCTGCGTGTGTGTGTACAGGTACTTAGGCAAAGCCCTCCCCGAGTTGTTGTGCCTTCGGCGCTGGTCCCCAGCCCTTGGCCTATGGAGGCGGTCTTGCAGTAGTTGCGGCTCAAGCCTGTGTAGGGTCGGGTTGTGAGAATTTTGAACTTGTAATCAAGTTAATGCATAAACCTATGGACATGCAACTAGGTACATGCATAAAATTTTGAATATGTAATATGGTTGACTAATAACATTTTGAACTTGTGATCGGGTTTATACATAAACTTATGGAGTCAACCAAGTCTATAAATAACATTATACACATGTAATCAGGTTCATGCATAACATTGTGAACATTAAACTAGGTTCATTCATAACATACAAACTCATGAGTCATCCATCATTACCCAATGCATTGGAGGGGGACCAAGATCCAACCAAAGACCTAATAAAATCATACACACAAGTTCTCTAAGATTACAAATAATAATAATATTATAACCCATGAAATTAGATATGAATCATGATAATTTAATCATACCATTACCTATGGAAACATGTTAGGTCTTATAATAGTCGACAGTTAAAATAATATGGTTTTAAAAGAATATAATATATGGAAGAGAAAATTGTTTCACAAACATCATTCCATAAAAACATTAACCATTCATAGGAATAATATGAATGGATATTTTATATAATTTCCTAGAAAGTCATGAGTGACATCAATGGATGTCAACTTATATGGAATATAATTTTGAAAAATCTTTTGAAACAATTTCGTGAGGAAAATATTATTTCTTCATTGGAAATTGATATTTAAAACATGAAACCTTTTGAAAATCAATTTCATGAAATCTTATGAAGGTATCTCTGAAAACATTGTAAAATATTTTCCTTTGAAAACATCTTGAAAACATATAATGAAATATTGAAAACATTTTGAAAACAAATTTACTTGAAAACATTATAAAACATTCTTGAAACCCTTTTGCAAATAATTTCCTAGAAAATTACATTGAAAAATTTAATTAATAATTAACCTTTTAAACATGAAATAAATCCTTCCCAAAAATTGTGGCATGTAAATTTTGTCATATCATATGAGGTAAAAAAATATTCCTTCCGCACAGTAAAATGGTTAAAAAAATGGCTTATTCAGAAAGTGACAAGAAAATTCATTTGAAATAATTGATAAAAGAAAAAAAGATTAAATTTGTTTTTAAATATTATAGTATAATAGTATAATATTCTTGGAAACATTTTACAAAACATGGTTTTAAAGGAACACAAATATCTGACTAAAGAATGTAAAGTCAAGCTTTATTAAAAATACATTCTTAACTATCATATGTACCAAAGAGAATAAAAATGGTACTCATAAATGTAGATATATTAAATAAACGTATAAGGAAGAAATTACTTGTAATTATTGAGAAATGTATAACAATATTTCCTCAAAGGAATAATAATCATTAATAATATCAAAAGGAGATGAGATTTTTTTAATAAAATCTACCTACTTGGTAACTTTCGATCATACCCTCCATTTAAGAAACATAAATTACATTAATCTAATAATATCCTGAGATTACTTTAGGCCACCTTGAACTCACCCTTGGGTGGAGGGGTGTTCTCCGTTCTTGGGTCCTTCTATTTCTTGTTTCTTCTGACCTTGATCTTTTTTACAAGGGAATAATAATAATAATAATAATAATGATGATATAACTAAACATGTGTCTCAAGGAAGTAAAATTGAGACAAAACAGTCTTAACGATTTGGTAACTTCTGAAACATTATCCCCATGAAATAAATATAAAATAATGGATGTGTAAATAGCCATAAAATTAATAATAAATATCACAGAATACATTTATATTATGTATACACACCACAAAAAAATATTGTTGTCTGAGGCATGTATCACATAGAAATACAATGTGAGATGAAATTTCCCTTACCTTGAGTCTTGACTCTCACCGTACTCATTAAAAACACCTATATAATAAATATTAAATTATTATTAATATTTTAAATAACCATATTATTATATCAAATACAATATATGGTTTTATAATTTCTTTTTATTAACCTCTTTTTAATTATGTTTTTTTAGGTTTCACTTCTGGTAATATTCGCTTTGTTTTTTGCATGTGTCTTGATATGTTATATAATTGGTCCTTATACCTATATGAAGATTTAAAAAAATTCAAAAAAATTCAAATATCATTTATATTAAATATATTTTATATTATAATAATTTATTGAATATATATGTATTAAATAGAATAAATTATTTATCAAAATAGTAGGTCTTACGTACGCCTGATCACTCATATTGTTTTTTATTTTCTTATTGAATGAATAAAATAAAATAAAATATATTTATATATGAATATAATATAATTAATTTGGAAATATAATGTTATATATATATATATATATCATATAATTTCAATTTATCCATCCTCAATACATTCTATGTAGTTTGTGAATTAATCACATTGGTTTGATGGGGTGGTAGTCCACACTTCCCCAAATTAAAATTATCATATTTACACCAAATAAAAAGTAAAAAAAGGAATGTGTTTTAAAAATTATAAAGAAGATTAAAGAAATAAAAAATATAATATATCACATATATAAATATATTTCCCATCATAATTTCCACCATTAGATGTGGTAAAGGAAAAATAAAAAATCATTGTTTAGTGAGGCAGTAGTTCACTGTACACATAAACAATATGTTTGTTACCCATTAGATTGATGTGTGTGTAAGTGTAGGTATAAAAATTAGAATTAAAACAAATACTAGTATATTTTGGATACTATTTTTTATTATATCAATGAATAAATATAGTTGAGGGGATGGATAAATAAAATAAAATAATGTAGCTTGAAATAAGACATTACCTCTTAATCATGTAACTCTTTTTGGTTTTTGTTAAAAGGCCTCCTTGGCTTTATTTTTTTCAAAGGTAAGGCATATAGGAGTAATTAAGGGATATTGGTAGACAAATTGGAAAGATTTTTTATGATCAAATTTTCATTAGAGGTTTGATTAATAGGGATAGGTGGTGGCCTTTATAGGGAATGGAAAGGACACACTTTGAAATTTTGAAATTTTGAAAACAAGTTAGGTGTACCCATGTTTTTACCTAAACAATGTTATAAAAAATCAACCAAACTCAGTAATTTAAGTTTAATGGATGAATAAATTCTATAAAATTGGTTTTTGACAAGTTTATAAGTCATTTTAGATCATAAATTTAAGGTTTAGTACTTTATCAGCTGAATTTTTATCTTAATAGTTGTAATTAAATTTTATCTCTTTAACTAATTGTTTTTGTAAAAAACAAATTTGAAATCATTACACATTATAAATTATGATGACTAAAATAATGAAATCCATTATTTCAAATTATAATCACATAATTTGTACAAAATAAATTAAATTTAATCCTATTGACAGGGTGACACTGCAGGTCTTTAAAGTTAAAACATCAAATGTTTACTAAGTTTTCTTACATAATATCAAAGTGAAATTGATCAAAATGACCTAAATTGGATTAATTGATAAAAATATGATCTAATTAAACTTTTAAACCAAATTATAAAATAATTTAAATTTATAAATAAATTAGATGAAATTATAGTTTTGAATTATAATAAATTATTTTTCACTATTCATCTAGAAATGATATTTCTCATAAAAATCCCAAAAATTGGCCCTAATATAATTTGGACATTATAAATTCCAAAAATATGTTTATTTTATAAAATTAAATATCTAAAAATATCTAAAATTAATTTTATTACTTTTCATATAATGACATCAAAAGTGGTTCATTGGATAATTAGTGTTTTAATACAAATAAGGACTTTAACAAAAATTATTTATTTTTTTTAAATAATTTTATTTATATAATACCATCATAAAAAAATATTTTAAAAGTATGTATTACTATTCATATTACTATATTTAATGGATAATATATAATAATATCATTTTTAATATTATGACAATAAAATGATGTTTCATAGATACTCAATATTACGTGTAACGTACACCAAGTCGCTGTTATGTATAACATACAAAAAGTCAATGTTCCAAAAAAAACAAGATATAGATGTGTGAATTGCATTATTAACTTGGTTTTTCAAATATCTTAATCCAAAAACATTGATTTAATATAAAATAAACTATTTTTAGTGTTTCATTATAAGGCCACTACCGTAAACATTACATAATCTTGTATTAAGGTAATAATTCACATTGAATATATTTTCAAGTTTATATTTTTAGATAATTAGGCCATAACTATTACATAACATATCAAATATTACAAAATTGACACTTTTTTATTGGTATCAATATTTTTCATAAAATAAAAACACTTAACATAATACTAAAATTCTTTTCTTTATATAATTCTTCTTGAATTATTCCTTTCTATTACCCAGCCTTATGTCCTGTGAAAATTATTTCAAAAACTTGGTATGAGCATAAAAAAATCAGTAAGGGTTAATAAATAAAGAAATAAAACATTAGTCCATCAATTCATACAAAATAAAATCTCTTCAACATACCTCATGAAATTATAAAATTTATGAATAACACATAGAAATCATAAATCATAATGGTATCTTATGGAATATATAACATTCTTACATTTTAGCTTTCACAAATAAATATGGAGTTATGTTTTGAATACCCATCATAGAATATTCCCTAAATATATTAGTAGAATCATTAACGCTTACCTCTGTCACTTTACCCATTTCATTGGAGAGCTATCTTGGGCTCACCCACGCTAGGTTTATCACGAAACCACCCATATAAGTAAGCAATTCCCAAGATACATAACATATTCATAACACATAAAAACATAAAAAAAGGGAAGATAAAAGTTACTCATTTCAATCACAATAAATCATTTCAAGATAATGAAATAATCAATTCATTAAAAAAATTCCAAAATAATAGTTTTCAATCAAAGTATCCCATACCACTTTTATAATTTGGAAATAATTTTACACATTAAAACACTCATGTCCAAATTAATAAATCATTAAAATAATTTCTAAACCATGTACATTAAAGAGAATGATTTATAATATTAAATCATTAAAAAATTTAAAACAATGTTTTAGTTAAAGAATCCTTTTCCACTTGAGAAACTCTTAAATAAAACTATAACGTCAAAAAAACTATAAATATCATGATTATATATATATTAATGATATTAAATTTCCAAATGGTTTAATTTACACCATATAGTATAATAAAGGTGCACAATACCAAGATATTCCTCAATGAAATGAGATTGAAACGTAGTCCCTTACAAAGACTGTACCATTAGAATAAGGATAAATCAATGACATAATTATGTGTTAAAAATATAAATACACCCAATATAAGTGGATATTATGTTTAAAACAATAATATTTAATTGAAACATATTCATAGAATGACATAATAAATAATTAAACGTTTAACCCAAAGAATTGAAATTGGGTTTAGAAGTTCCGTTACAAAAATTTGGAAGCCTAACGGTGTCACATAAAAATTCAAAAAATTGTGTTGGTGAGAGAGAAAAGGGTCTCTCATCACATGAAAATGCAATTTAATTAAATAATTATATATAATAACATATCTGAACATTTGATAATTTAAATTTAATTACATAACATAAAATAAGTCTTTGACTAGAAAATGAGGGTGAAAGGTTCCCTTACCGATTTGGTAACTTTTGAAACATACACCACAAGAAAAAAGGGTCATACGATGAAGATGTAAATACCCATAAATTGAATTATATTACTCAATGAATACAATCATTGGCTGTAAATACACCACAAAAAAGGTAATAGTGGAAAATATAGCATGAATCACATGGGAATAAAAAGGTGGATGAAAACCCCTTACCTCGTGTCTGACTTGACTCATTTGTTCCTTGTTATTCCTGAATAATAAAATTATGTTAATTTCTACTTGATTAATGACCATTTTCAAGTTTATATTTCCTTTTATATCAATTATTACCTTATTATAACAATTATTAATTATTTGAGTCATTATCGAACATTTTGTCGATGTTCAGAACTTGAGTAAAAACAATAAACTTTTTATAATTACAAATTGTCCACGTTGTAATAAGTACATTATCTAAAGAATGATATTATTGATTTATATATCATATATATATCATATATATACTGTATATATGTATTTATAATATTCCATAAACTTTGGACATAAGAAATGAAATACACCGTTCATGGAGACGGTAAGTTGTACGTACACAGAAATGCTACTTTCATTACTTTTTAATTTTTAATGGAATGAAAAATAGATGATATATAGGTATATTATAATTCAATTATAATATATTTGTTATATATGTTAAATAAGTTAATAAATTACATCCATTATACGTTCCATGTATAAAATGAACGAGACATATCACATTGAGGGTGCGGTAGTCCGCACTTCCTCAAATAAAATTATCATATTTAAGCATTATATAAAGAATAAAGGTATGTTTTAAATGAAAAATACATAAGAATAGAGAGAAAATAAAAATGATATATATCACATATAATTAATTTTCCATCATAATGGCCACCATAATAGGTGGTAGGAGACGATTGAACAATCAACATTTCGTGAGGCAGTAGTTCACCGTTCACAGAAACAATGTGTTCTAAGTCCATTAGATGGAGGTGTGTGTAAGTGCAGTTAGAATTACCCTCATAAATACTACATATTATATTTAGAATAATGTTTCTATGTAATCAATGAATATGAAGAGCATTTTGAGTGTAGAATGAAAATAAAATAAATGGACATGAAAGAAGACAATGCCCCTAAATCGGGTAACTCCCTTTGGTTTGAACCAAAAGGTTTTCTTGAATTGTCTTATGCCTAAAGGAAGGATTCTAGGAATAATAGAAGGATTTTTGGATCTTATTTTGGTATATTTTGGACTATCCAAGGTGATTTAGAGGTGTGTGTAATGGGTTAGAGGTGGTGGCATTTTATGAGAGTGAGGAAGGGCTCTTTAAGAAAGATTGAAAGCATTATTTTATTATAAAATTATCTTCTATTACAAAAGGTCAAAAACATATTTATTTTGAAAATAAGTTACATATAAGTAGAAATAAAATCTTCCAATAATAATTGGATAGGTTTTGGATATTTTTTAATCCTAATATTTTATATTTAATCCTTTGTTAACTTATTTAAATTTTACCATGTCCTCTTATATATTCATAATATGTGGTTAATATATTTACTATAAAATTTTATGTGACCCAAAATAAATTATTTATGAAATTTGAAACATTATTTTTGTAATTTGGTCTAAAAATAGATTTTTAGGATTATTTTATCATTTAATAAAATAGTATTCATTTTAAAAACTCATTTATGTCAATTTATAAACTATTCATATCAATAATTTTAATCAAATCTATAACAACATGATTGTTTCAAAAAACTACATTAATTATAATATAACAAGTTATAATCATCCATAAAATTCGTGGATGGCACAAAAAGGTTCAAAAGAAATTTATTTTAATATTTATAATATCATTTATTTGTATCCTTTTTTAATGAAGCAATTACTGCATCACCATTGTTTCATAATTAAATTTATTTATTTAATATCTAAAAATTATAATTCAAATACATTAATATGGGAACACCTTTTCAATTTCATATGAATATTTATAGTCAAATATATCACTTATATAACCCCATATACAAATTCGTGTACTAAAAGATATATGTTTAAGTCATTTTTGACTTTACTTTAAATTAATTAATATAAAGTGTCATTATCACTTCCAAGTGGCTCCATGGGGTCCGAAATCAACCCAAGGATTCCCAGGGTCAGATATTTATTGTACAATAGAGTTAAGATAAGTTTAAGGGTAATTTAATATTATTATAAAATTAATTTTCACCATTATTTACCAGATTTACCTTTTAACTGTGGAAAATAAACTACTTACTGAACTAAATATTTATAATGTCTAAAAATAAAACATACTTATTTAAAAAAAATTTACCCTTGATTAAAAATATGGAATCCATTTTTTCAAATTCAAAACACATATGTGGAAGAAATTAATTTAAAATTAATTGTCGTTGTCAAAATAAAAAGGCATGTTTTTAAGTAATAATAACTATCAAAAGATTTACCTTTGTTTATGTCCAATTTAAGAGTGATATTACTTTCTATGACCAAAATTGGATTAAATGGTAAAAATATGATCCAATTAAACTTTGAATCTAATTAAAAGAAAAATATAACTAAATAAACAAATTACATTAAAATGATATTTTGAATTAAAATGCAGTATTTTCACTATTCATTTAAAATGAACATTATCATAAAAATACCAAACTTTTATCCAATGTAAATTTTTTTGTCCTGATTCTACAAAAAATATTATTTGGTCAAAAATAACATATAAAAGTAACAAAAAAATACATTTAAAAATGGTTTACAATCAAAAGGTGGTAAATTGATCTTTTAAAAAATATTAGAGTTTTTATACTTAAAATTGGATTCATTCTTATTTTATGCTTCTAAATTTTATTGGATAAATTTAAAAAATTTTAACAAATATGTTTAATCATATTGTAGTTTGTTCTGTTCATTCACTCCAATACAATTACTATTCTTTAACTACCATTTAAAATAATATTATTATGATATTATTTTTCGGCATAACACAACATTGTGTGCAATATAAGATTTCAGAGAAATCCGTTGTTGTGGGTTGAGTACGATATTAGAAAAACCACCCCCTTTAACATAAAATTAATATCTTATTCATATGTATTAATCGAAATAAAAAAATTATTATTCTATAAATACCTCGGTCATTTCACCCTTCCCCCCATTTGGAAATTACGTCCTCGTAATATTTAAATTAGGCTCGGAAACTTCATTGAAAGTCCCACATGAAAAAAGAGATTCAATAAAACTATCACTTTAAAAGAAATAATGAGAATTACAATGGTCACCTGAGATAACCCATACTAGGATTACATGAAAATATTGACGTGGAAGAGAAAATCACCTTTATGTTTTGATAGATAATGATAGAAAACATTACTAGGTGAATGTTAACCACTAGAAAATCACAAACTTGTGATGGGTCAAATGGTATTTGATTCCCAAGTAAAAAAATTTAATATACAACATTTTTGTTTTATGTAACGTTTCATAATGTTGAGTAATTTATTTATGATATTAACTAAACACATAAGGAAACACAATTACTTGTCAAGAAGAGTTTCATCTTTTAATAAGTTTCAACCAAAAACTCATATTTTCTCTAAATGATGAGTATTCGAGATGACTTGGTCACACCTGAAGTTCCAGAATAAACATCTATAGAATCAAATAATCCATAAAAGATGAACTATATATTACCCCTATCTTTATACATTAACCAAAACTGAAATGGTTATTACAAGATAAAATAATCCTCAAATGGATAATGTTTTATAAAAATAAATACTAGTCTTAATCTCCAAAATTGAACAAACAATAATAAAAGTTCAACAAATACCATTCAATAACCAATTATCCTTTTAAATACTTCAATATAATCCAAACTATGATTGAAACACAAAACTCATAAAAATTTGATCACATAGTCTTTCATGCTAAATCTTAACATTTATCTCCAAATAACATTGACTACTCTTAAAGTATCATGCTGAAGTGTAATTAACCTAATCACATATTCTCTATGATTGGTTAATAATTTACATAAATAACCCAAATCACCATTTGTACATAATAAAAACATATATTATTCCCAAATAATATTTCAACCATTACTCCAAAAATGATATCCCATAGTATTCTATTTACCTTGAACATATAATGTTCCCCAAAAGAGATAAAAGTATTATAAAAAACCGTTATAACTTAATCACCAAATCATTTTCCTATATTAAGGATATCCATTTTATAAAACATCAGTTCCCAAAATCCACATATTATTAATCCTTAAAGTAATTTAACTAAAAATAATAAGTCATACTAAGTAGGGACTTCACATAGGTCAGTGGTAGGTGATGCATCCTGGTAACCCTTTAGTTGTTGGTTTGATTCCAGCGGCCTTTCCGGACACAATGAGTTTTAACCATCTTACATGTTTTCCTTTTTATAAAACTCAAAAACAACCCTACCATGTTTTAACCTCAATGGTTTTCTTATAACTTTCATTTTCATCTGATAACATTAATTCCTCAACATCTTATAAATTTTCCGTTTTTCACATCCATATGATAAAATAAAACTATTCCAAATAGAAGAATATCATACCTTGATCATGGTGTTCATATGGTTCCATCATAATCTTGTTCACATAGGTAAAAGTTCCATGCATTGCAAAAATGATTAATAGATCCTTCAAAATAATTTTCTTCTTTAATCCAAATACAACTTGTACAACTTGGGTCATATGAGTGTTTGCAGAAAAATTGTTTTGGAAAATAATATTGTATGACACATAATTTCAAAACATTTGATAAAACATGATTTTTATAAAATAGTCGGACCAAGTTTGAGTTGAAACATTCAATCAATGGTCCTTTTAAAATACCATAAGTATGTATTGAGAGACTATATTTTAAAAGAAAATATAAATAGGTTGTGCAAGGATCTCCTTCTTCAACACCTTTTCCAAAATCATAGTATGCTTCAAAATATTGTGATAAGGTTAATTATTCAAAAATGCCGTAATAATATGTACCTTTCATGAAAATATGAGAATATTTTGAAAATATGATTTGATTAAATACAATCCATGATCCATGATGATATCGAGGTATAGTAGAGGTGTTTTATATCCCAAACAACTTCTTTCAAGTGAGTTTTATGCTAGAAAAAGTTTCAAAATAATATAAACATGACTTTGAAATAATTATTGTAAGCATGTCACCAGGAAGAGATAGGAATATTGTTTGAGATCCTCCTCCTTCCATTTGTAATTAACTTTTCGTGATCAGAAAAAGTTATAAAACAAGGATTTAAATGAAATAATGGAAATAGGGACTAACCATGTGTTTAATAAAAACTCAAATCCCTAAATTTGTCTAAACTGACCATTGATTCCATCTATAAGGTCCCAGTCATAAACATTACATAACCTTGAATTAAGATAATAATTTACATTAAGGATTTTTTTCAGGTTTAGAGATTTATATAATTAGTCCATAATTATGATATTACATCTAAAATATTACAAAGTAGACATTTGTACTTAGTATCCATTTTTTTGATAAAATTAAAAACTCTTAATAGAATACAAAAAATATTTTTTTGATATAAATCTTCTTGAATTATATCTTTCTCTTACCCTGCCTTATATCCTATAAAAAACTTTTCAAAAAAATAGGATGAACATAAAAATCTAAGTAAGGTTTATAGAATTAAGAAAGAAATCATAAGTCTATAGGTACATATGGAACATAATCTCTTTAGAATACCTCATGAAATAGTAATATTTATAAATAACACAAAGAAATAAAAAAATATTAAATGTAAATTATGGAATACATAACCTACATACATTATAGCTCTCACATAAATATACGAAGTTATGTTTGGAATACCCATCACAGTATATTCACTAAATCTCTTAGGGGAAACATTAATGCTTACCTCTATCATGTTACACAATACCTTGGAGAGCTAGCTTGGGCTCACATGCCCTAGGTTTATCATGGAACCACCTATATAGGTAAAAAATTCCCCAGATCCATAACATATTCATAACACATAAAAATATCATAATAGAAAAATAACATTTTCACATAACATTTACAATATATCATTTCAAGATATTGAAATAATTAATTCATTTAAAACATTCCAAAATAATATTTTTTTAATCAAAGTGTCCCATACCACTCTAAAAATTTTGAATGAAATTTAATCTTTAAAACCGTCATGTCCATATAAATAAATCCTTGAAATAATTTCTAAAACATGGACATGAAAGGGAAGGATTTAGAAGATTATATCATTAAAACATTTAAAATGATGTTTTAGTTAAAGAATCCAATTCCACTTGAGAAACTCTTAAATTAAATAATAACATAAAATAAAAGAATAAATATCATGATAATATAGAAAATCATGATATAAAATGTCAAAATGATTGAATATACACCTTATAGGATAATAAAGGAGCACAATATCAAGATATGCCTCAATAAAAGGAGATTGAGATGTAGTCCCTTGCAAAGATTATACCATTAGATTAAGGATAAACTAATCACATAATTATGTGTGAAAAATATAAATACACACAATATAAGTGTATATTATGTCTAAAACAATCCGATTTCATTCACACATATTTATAACATGACATACTCAAGAATTAGATGTTTAACCCAAAGAATTGAAATTGGGTCGTGACGTTCCCTTACAAAAATTTGGTAGCCTAATGGCATCACAAGAAAATTCAGAAAATGATTTGATGAGAGAGAAAAGGGTCTCTCATAACATGAACATAAAATTTACTTAAATAAGGATATATAATAACATATCCCAACATTAGAGAATTGAAATTTGAAATCATAACATAAAAGAAGTCTTTGACTATAAGAGGAGGGTGAAAGGTTCCCATACCGATTTGGTAACTTATTAAACATACACCAAATGAAAGAAGGATCATAAAATAAAGATATAAATACCCATAAATTAAATTATATTAAAAAATTAATACAATCATGTGTAGTACATATTACACACAAAAACAATAGTGTCAAATTTAGCATGAATCTCACAGGAATAAAATGTTATATGAAAACCCTTTACCTCATGTACAACTTGACTAGTTTGCTCCTTGTTATTCCTGAATAATAAATTTATGTTAATTTATACTTGATTTATAAAATTATTCAAGTTTATTATTAATTTTATATCACTTATTACATTAATATAACAATTATTAATTATTTTAGTTTGTATCCGACATTTTGTCGATGTTCGGAACTTGAGTAAAAAATGACCTCGTTATAATTACAAATTGTAAATGTGGGAAAAATTAAATTATCTAAATAATTATATTCATGATTTAGATATCATAAATATCATATATATATATATATATACATTATATATTTATTTATAATAGTCCATAAAATTTGGACATAAAAAATGAAAGGCTCTGTTATTGTAGATGGTAAGTCGTACGTACGCATGAACGCTACTTTGATTTCTTTTTAAATTTTAAAAGAAATAAAACTAAATGATACATAGGTATATTATAATTCTACTATAATATAAATGTTATATTTGTTACATAATTTAATAAATTACATCCTCTATACGTTCCATGTATTGAATCAACTAGTCATATCATTTTGAGGGGGTGGTAGTCCGCACTTCCCCAAATGAAATTATTGTATTTACACATCATGGAAAGCGTAAAGGTATGATGTAAATAAAAAATAAATAATCATATAGATAAAATAAATATAATAAATATAATATATAATTATAGTTCTATCGTATTTACCACCAAAATAGGTGGTATGAGAAGTTTGAACAATCATCATTTTGTAAGGCAGTAGTTCGTTGTCCACAAAAACAGTATGTTTTAAGTCCATTAGAAGGAGGTTTATCTAAGTGTAGTTAGAATAACTATCATAAAAAATACTAGTACATTTATTATAATGTTTTTTGATTTAAATAATGAATAAGAAGAGCATAAGATGTGTAGAAGTAAAATAAAAGAAACTAATTTGAATGAAGAACAAACCTCTAAATCGGGTAACTCCCTTTGGTTTGAACAGAAAGGTTTTCTTTATTTGCCTTATTCCAAAAGGAATTACTCTAGGAAAAAGGGATGGATGTTGAGATATTATTTGGGTACAGTTTTGAATAGAAAATTTTCTATAGAGGTGTTTTTAATGGTTTAGAGTTTGTGGCATTTTATAAGAGGGAGGAGGGGCTCTTTAAGAAAGTATGAAAGTATTATTTCATTATAAAATTATTTTTAGTTTCAAAAGGTCCAAAACGTATTTATTTAGAAGATAAGGTACATATAATTATAAATAAAATCATCCAATAATAATTGGAAAGTTTTTTTATATTTTTTAATCCATATATATTTTAATTAATTCTTTGTTAACTTGTCTAACTTTTACCATGTCCTCTTATATATTTATACTATATGGTTAATATATTTACAATAAAATGACAATAGACCCAAAATGGATATTTTATGACTTTTTTAACATTTTTTAAGTCCTTTTGAGTAATATTAGGTTTTTAGGATTATATATTCATTTAATAAAATAGTATTCATTTTAAAAAAATCATTTATGTCAATTTATAAACTATTCATCTCAACACTTTTAATAAAATCTATAACAACTTGTTTTTTCCAAAAACAAACATTACTTCAAATATAAAAAGTTATAATTATCCATATAATTCATTTATGGCATAAAAGGTATCAAAATAAATTTATTTTAACAGTTATTATATAATTTATTTGAATCCTTTATTAATGAAGAAATTACTACATCACTATTGTGTCATAATTAAATTTATTTATTTAATATCTAAAAATTATAAAAAATTACCATGATATTAGAAATATTTTTATATTTAAAATTAATATTTATAGTTGAATATATCACTTATATAACCCCATATAAAAATTGTTTTACCAAAAGATATATGTTTAAGTCATTTTTGTCTTTACATTAAATTAATTAATATAGAGTGTTATAATCCCTTCCAAGTGGCACCATGGGGTCCCAAAATTGACTCATGGATGGCCATGGTTATAATTGTATCATTAAATAGGGTTATTAAAAGTTTAAGGGTATTTTAATATTATAATAATATTATTTTTCACCATTATTTACAAGATTTACGATTTAACAATGGTAAATAAAATATTTTCTGAAAAAAATATTCATAATGTATAAAAATAAAATTTTTATATTTACAAAATTCGGAAATCATGATTCAAAATATCAAATACATTTTTTCCAAATTCATAACACAGAACTGGAAGAAATTAATTTAAAATTAATTCATGTTGTCAAAACAATAATAGCATGTTTTAAGAAATAATAAATATCAAAAGATTTACCTTTGTTTATGTCCAAATTATGAGTGAAATTTCTTCCAATAAAAATAATTAGATTAAATGATAAAACTATAATCAAATTAAACATTATAAACAATTAAAATAATAATCTAATATATAAATAAATTATCTTAAATGGCAGTTTTGAATTAAAATGCATTATTTTTAACTATTCATTAAAAAAATGAACATTATCAGAAAAATACCAGAATTTAATCCAATATAAATTTTTATGTCCCAATTATAAAGAAAATATTATTTTTTCAAATAATATATAATAAAGTAAAAAATATATTTAAAAAATGTTTCTCCATCAAATGGTGATAAATCGACCTTTTAAAAAATATTAGAGTGTTTATGCTTAAAATTGGATTCATTCACATTTTATGCTTCTAACTTCTATAAGATTAATGTAAAAAATTAACAAACAAGTGTAATCAAATTGTTGTTAGTTTTTTTCATTCCCACTAATACAAAGACTATGTGTAACTACTATTTAAAATAATAATATTATTATATTATTTTTCAGTATAACTCAACGTTGTGTGCAATATAAGATTTTAGGGAAATATTTTGTTGTGTGTAGAGTACGGTATTAGAAAAAGAATAATATTTAACCTAAAATTAATATATTATTCATATGTATTAATATAAATAAAAATTTATTATTATATAAATATAGGGATCGTTACATGCATGAATTGAAAAATCTAAAAAAGATTAAATTAATTCGAAAAAAAATATTTCACAAAATCTCGGGGTGTTACATTCTACCCCAATTAAAATAAATTTTACCCTTGAAATTTTTATTTGTTATCGAAGGTTTAATATAAGAAATTTTCATTCATATAAACTTACATCGCAAAAATGAATACTAAAATTTCACTTCAAAAGGGATAGTTTGAAGCATAACAGTTACCCAATATAACTTTTAACATGGTTTCCTCATGGGAGAATATAGGTTGGGAGTGATGATTGGGAATGGAAGAAATTCATAAATAATTATAGGGTTTATTGAGGTCATCAATCAAAGATAAGTGAATGAGAAAGAAAAGATAAGGGCCTTAAAGTCACAAATCTTTGATGATTTTAAAATCTATCAGTTCAACAAAATTTAAGGTATCATGAGAACATTAATTTTTATCACATTTTGACGATTGGGAAATTCATGATATATTTTTATAAACACAATTTTATAATTTATTTTTTCTTTGATGAATTTATAATATATATATTTCCTCAAGGAATGAAAGTCCATGAATCATCTTTGATGCCTGAAGTGCTAAAATACACTTTTAGCATATATTGAGGCCGATAAAAGAATGAAATGTATAACCATTCTCCTCTAACTATTATTCCACATCATTATCATTAATACATAAATATGTAAAAATAAAAATAACCTCTAATGGTTCATCATAAATAATTATTCAACTGAAATAATAACACATTAACTAGGAAATCGTGTATGTTAGTGGTAGGCATGAATCACTTTTTATCCCTCGGTCAGGGGCTCAAGACTCGCGATTATTAGAAACTTGATTGGTAGTTACCCATAAAAATGTTTTTATTTTCTAAAACCACAATAATATAATTTTAAAAATAAATAATATGGACATACATGAAATAATTTTAATCACTAAATAGCCTTTTAACCAAGAATTTTAAAACAAACTCAGAACTTAGATACTTCCTCTAAAGTTTAACTTAAGATTTTCATGAATGTTTAACCTTATAACCATTGTGAAAGAGTAAAATACAAAAATTTATAATTATATTCATGAAATCAGTTAAACATTGATCCAACATATATCAAAATGTAGCTCTTAGTTGTTACATTTCAAACATGTTAATACCCTCATTGTACATTCTCTTGAAACATGGTAACAACCTAAATTACCATAAATACTTTTGAAAAAACATTAATGATTCCTTATTCTAAAGGATACTATGTATATTATTTAAATAGAATAATTTTCCAACATCATCCTCGATGATGTAGAATAATATTTCAACCAATCCATAATCATATCGAAGGTAATCAGTTCTATTCAATTTACTTTATCTAAATCAATCATCTCTTTATCCAAGGGAAACCAAATTTTCTCAACCTTTTGATCACATTAAGGGTTAACTTCCTTTAATAAAAATATCAATTTTATAATTATTCATCACAATTAAACACATCCTTTTCAATCATTAATAAATACTTAAAGTTAAATTATTTATATATTTCATGATTCAAATAACATAATCTTTGAATACCAAAACATACATACTTCATTCATCCAACTTTATTCCTATACCATTACTTAGTCTTCATAGACTTATTCTTTAATACCTCTTTCCAAGAATATGCAATAAGAATCATGTATTGTGGTTCTACAAACTAAATCAAATAATTCTTTTTATGTTTAATGTAAACAATACTAGAAGAACATCACATACCTTTCACATTCCGTTTGAGGTATCTCTATCTTCCAAAGTATAACCAATACTCATACCACCTTCCGGATTCCCTTTATGAGAATTCCACTTGGTAAATAAATTTTTATAATTCTACTAACTTCTGCATATGAAATATTCAATGTTAACCATGTTCATTTTAATTATATACATTGAATAAAACAACAATGCATAGTGTGAGAAACATTTATCATAATGGGATATCATTTAATCATGAAAATTTACTTATAAGGGGCCTAAATCATGGATCCTACTTCATTCATCTATGACACCTACGGTTTACCCTAGTTTATTCATTGTCATAATCAATTTAAATATTTTATGATTATATGTAAAAATATTGTGAATTCCAAAAATATATCCCTTGAGAGTGTCAAACTAGGTGTGCAGCAAGGCCCATTGTCATGTACCAGATTACCCCAAGTTAGACCCCGGAGATCTTTTCAGACTTGTTACCCCTAGCTATATCTATAATAGAATGAAATACACTTATAGTATCCAGATAGGAATTTATTTACATGACACCACTCAATCTATCCTTTAACTAAATTCCAGGACATTTTCCTAACAATTGACTCATCCTTACACTTATCCTTAGATACATCCCTAGACATATCATTATAAATATACCTATGGATCTCACTAAATCTTTCTAATCCTAGTTTTAAAAGTTTGAATAAAATTTTTCTTTGATACCTAATATTGGACACAATCTTAACATAGATAGATATTACATCATTTTATATGAGAATTCAGTAAATTACAAAAAATACATACTTAAAGACTGTAATGGTTTAGTATCCATATTAAATAGGAAACAAATTCTTCTATCGTAATGAAAGATATTGATTATCTCGAATAAATATATCCACCTTTAGTACTTATACCTAAAACCATTCTTTGTTTCCTAGGTAAAGGAAACATAAGAATGTTTTGATCTCAGATTCTCGGTAAGGGTAAATAATGGAAATACGTAAAATAACATGGAAAAATGGGTATAGAACTTTAGCATTACATTTGATGATCATGCACTGCATATTATAGATCATAATAAATATTGGAAGTTCATAATACATGTATCATAATTGAATTAAGATCATAAGTCCTTAAATCATAACATATGAATAATATATGGAATTTTTGGCATGCACATTGGTTTATAACATTGTGACCCTGTATAAGTAGGAACAGGTTCACTTATTAAGTTAAGGCCATAAAATTATGCCCCTGAATTACTTATAGAAATGATACCATGTCCATGAATAAAATTTTTAATGTGTAATCAGGTTCATGAATAACCAAATTTACATGAAAATAGGTTCATGGATAACACTATTATATGTAATTAGGTCTGGACATAGCATTTTGAACATGTAATCAGGTTCATGCATAAACATATTAACATGAAACCAGTCCATTAATAACATTGTGAACATGTAATAAGGTTCAATCAAAACATGGTTAACATATAATCAGGTTCATGCATAAAATTATATACATGAAATCAGGTCCATGCATAACATTGTGAACATTTAATAAGGTTCATTCATAACATTGTGAACATGAATCTAGGTTCACACATAACATACATACTAATGATTCATCCATAATTACCAAATTCATTGTAGGGTGGTATATATTCAACCCAAGACCTAAAAAATATTACATATGATTTCCAAAATATTATAAAAAATAATCATATAATCACACATGAAATGATATGTGCATTATAGACATGTAATCATATCATTATATATGGAAACAAGGTTTGTCTCATAATAACCTCCTATGAAAAGAAGCGTGCTTCAAAAGAATATATCCTATGAAAGATAAATGGGATTCTTAAAAATCATTCCATAAAAACATTAACCATTCATAGAAATAATATGAATGGAACTATTATATCATTTTCTTTGAAGGAATGAGTAACATCAACAGATGTTATATTATATAGAAAATAATTTTTAAATATGTTTTGAAATAATTTCTTGAGGAAAATATCCTATCATATATGGAAAATTATTATAAAAAAGAATAATATTTAATATAATTATCATGAAAACTTATAAAATGAATATTTCCATACATATTGAAAACGTTTTTTTAAACTTTTTTAAAACTTATAATGAATGATTGAAAACATTTTTAAAACAATTTTCCTTGAAAAATTTATAAAAGAGTCTTGAAAACAATTTAAAAATAATATCTTCAAAAATTAATTTTAAATAAAATTATTACAAGTTAACATTTTAAAGATTAAATGTATTCATTAAAAATATAATTGAAGGTAAATCTGCACATGTCACGTGAGGTAAAAAAGAACATTCCTTTTGCATGGTAAAAAGGTTATAAAAAAGCATTATTCAGAAAGAGACAAGAATATTCCTTTCAAATCAATGGTAAGAGGATAAAAGGTGAAAATATTATTTTAAGGGTTATATGATAATATTATAATATTCATGAAAACCTTATAGAAAACATGGCTTTGATGGAACACATATTTCGGACCAAAGAGAGTGTGAAGTCATGCTTTCTTAAAAGCACATTACTAACTATATTATGTACCAAAGAGAGTAAAACTGAACAAATAAATGGAAATATATTCAAAAATATATGAGAAGGAAACTTAGGAGATTTTTTGATAGATAGATCACTAGATTTTATCAAAGGAAGCATAATCATAAACAATCTAAAAAAGAAATGAGATTGTTCCAATAAACTCTTACTACATCTTAACATGGGATCATGCTCTCCATGTAATAAAAATAAATTAAATGAAGCATAAAAAATAATTAAAATATAGGTATTCATTATATTATATGTCAAATGGAAGTATATAATCCACTAAAAATAATATTGGTGTATAGAAAAACATGTTTCTCAAAGAATGTAAATTGAGACAAAACTATCTTACTAATTTGGTATCTTCTGAAATATTATACCTCTGAAAGGAATATAATAAAATGGATTTTTAAATATCCATAAATATAATAACAAGAATCATATAATAATTTCATGTTAATTATATACACCAACCAAAATAAATGAGTGGTTTCTGAGGCGTTTATCTCAAAGAAATAAAAAGTTAGATTTAATTTACCTTACCTTGTGTCTTGAATATCATAGTACTGATTCAAACCCCATGTGTAATAAATATAAATTTATTATAACTATTTTATATAAGCATGTTATTTTATCTAATTCCATATATGGTTTATTATTATGTTATATTACCCACTTAATAACAACTCTAGGTTAAGGTTTCACTATAGAAAATATTTGCGTTGTTTTTCGCATGGGTCTTAATTTGTAATATATTTAGTCTTTATACTTATATAATAATTTCAATAATTTCAAAAATGATATAAATATCCTTTATAATTTTTATATATTCCATATAGTAATCCATATAATATATATTTTTGAATGATAATACACAGTTCATGGAGACGGTAGGTAGTACGTATGAATGTATGTTGTTTTTGTTTTTATTATCCATTTGAAAGAAAGAAGGAAAATTAAATATATGATTATAAGTTTATAGAATAATTAAAATATTAATTATAATCTAATATATATCATATTATTTCACTAAACCCATACTTGGTACATTTCATGTAATTTTTTAAAGAATCTTGTCGCTTTGAGGGGGTGATAGTCCACACTTCCTCAAACAAATTTATAGTATTTACACCAAATGGTAATTGAAAAAGATATATGTTTTAAAAGAAATAAAAAATCCTAAATACATATAAATATAATATAATAAATATATAAATATATTTTCTATGATAATTCCCACCATGAGAGGGGGTAAAGGAAAAATGATCAATCGTCATTTAGTGAGGTGGTAGTTCTCCGAACAGGAAAACAATATGTTCATTACCCATTAGATGAAGGAGTGTTTAAGGGTATATAAAACTATTTTAATAAAAAAATACTATTATATTTAGGATAATAGTTTTATCAAAAAATCATGGAATAAATATAGTGGAGTGGATGTATAAATAAAACAAAATAAAGGATCTTGAGATAAGATGCTACCACTTAATCAGATAGCTCTTTGTTTTTGTCAAAAGGCTTCCTTGGTTTGATTTTATCCCAATTAGAGGATTATAGGAGGAATTTATATATTTTTGGAGACTTCATGGGATGATTCGGAAAGATTAATTGTGTCTTAATAGGTTTTAGGAAGAGGGATAGGTGGTTTAATTTCATAGATAATTGAAATGACACACTTGGCATTTTTGAAAACAAGTTAGGTGTACCCACGATTTTACCTACCAAAAGACCTACCAAATCAAAATAACCCATTAATGTAATGTTAAGGGCAGAATAATTTCTGTAAAATGGGGTTTTTACATGTTTATAAGTCATTTAGGTTCTTAAATTTATGTTTTATTACTTTATAAACATAATTTTTTTTGTCGTTGTAATTAATTTTATTAACTTTCACTAATATTTTTGGTCCAAAACTAAGTTTATCCTAATATAAATTATAAATTAATCTAATTATAAATATGGAAAAAAATATCCAAATTATTATCACTGAACTGGAAAACATTAAATTAAATAAAATCCCACTGATGGGATGTCACTTCGGGTTTTTAAAGTAAAAACATAGAAATGTTTTTTAGCTTATTATTCACAATTTCAAAATAAAATTGATCCCAATGACCTAAATAATATTAATTGATAATAATATGATCTATATAAACTCTTAAAAAATTAAAATATAATTTAACATTATGAATAATGTAATTGAAAATTCAGTTTTGAATTACAATCCTGTATTTCTCACTATTCATCCAAAAATGATGTTTCTCAGAAAAATCATAAAAATTTAAACCTAATATAATTTAAAAATTTTAAATTCAAAAAATAATTTTATTATATCATATTAAATTTCATATTGTGTCTAAAATTAATATTATTATTTTTCACATAATGACATTACAATTAGTTCATTTGAGAAAATAATATTTTAAACATATAAGGACAACATAATAAATTATATATTTTGTTATAAATATATTTCATTTATATAAAAGCATTATAATTTTTTTAAAGTATGTATTACTATTAATTTTACCTTTTTAATGGATAAGTTATAATTATATCAGTTTTAGTAATTATAACAATAAAATGATATTTCATAGAAACCTATTGTTGTCTGTAACGTACGCCATGTCGGTGTTGCATGTAACTTACTCAAAGTCGATGTTCCATGTAAAACAATATAAAATTTCATGTATTGCATGATTAGATATTTTTTATATAAAATAATAAAAAATAGTAATTTTGTACAAAATAACCTATTTTTAGTGTTACGTGAAATGAAAAATCTCAAAAAGATTAAATTAATTCAAATATAAAATTTCACAATAAATATCAGGGTGTTACATGGATAAGGGATTTGACTTACCAGCCCAAGGAATACCCTCCTTCTAGGAAAGGACCTACAAATCCCTGTGAGCCCTAAAACACCATTGTAGAACTCATAACATTAGGGTGTCATGGTTCATCCTTTAAATTTCTTCCCCATATCCATATTCATCAATCAAGTCCTAATAGAAAGAATTTAGACTACACAGTATTTTCTTTCCTTGAATCAATACTATAAAATGAAAAAAAAATTATGTCTTTAGTGAATGAAATTAAACTACATATAATATGTCCTTATCACATTACATTAAACGACCTGGGAGATGTCCTTACCACATGATGTAAAATTTCATGGAATATATACTTACTACATGCTGTTATGATTCACAAAAACATTACTTATCAAATGTTAACCTACAAAAAATTTAAATTCCAAGATAAAATAATTTAAACTACTAATTATATAAGGTCAATATATAAGTATTTATACTATAGAACAATAATGGTCAGGCTTGTGAGACCATAAAACAAACAATCAAGTGAGAAACAATTCTAGTTGAGTTGAAAACCCTATAAGTGAATCCTTGGAAAAAACACAAGTCTCATCTCACTAGATAAGCACTTTTCATGCTCCAAGAAATATTTATAACTCCTAAAATGGAGAAGTTATATAACCTTTCATGCAAAACATAACCCATGTTATCAATCAGTGGTAGCCCTAAGGACATAGGCGAGTATTTACCTTGAACTTAATCGTGTCCATATGCCTGGAGAAATCAATCCTGAGGGGAAATTTTGTTGACTCCCACAAAATGAGAATTGTAAAATATATAAGGGAATAAATACCTGAATCATGGGTATTATTTTCATTATAAAACAATAGAAGAGAATGTTGATGACTCACACAGATTACACAAACATTATAATAATATGAACACTCACAAACCTTGTATGTTTATGTGAGTGGATCATATGTCGTGAATGATCTAATTTTGATTATGCATATCCCCTTTGACAATCCTCTTTATTCATATGAATGTGTGGTGAAAAGTGCTGATGAAAATGTGAAGGCTTCTAGCTGAGATCCTATAATTCATAAAAATTTCCAAATGTCAGGTTAAAATCATCATAAACCCCCTTATAAAATAAAGGTGGAGAAAGGATGATACCCCATGTGATGGAAAGATATACTGATCTTCATGTGTTGTGATCATGACATTTGAAATACCTTATGAAGACCAAATAAACATTTCTACCATGTCACACAATTTTATGTGGTCATGTCACCTTTATCGTACAAAGGGAATTAGAAACATGGATCCAAATATATGATGCCCCAATAGCTCTACAGAAATGTAGATGGGTTGTTCATTTTAATGATTATGCATCTCTACGAGATCCATCATTGATCATGTGGTTCACTGAAGAAAATAATAATGGATAACCTTGACAGTACTCAAATGGCTTCATGATATCTCATATCCATGTAGAATAGAAAAATAAGGAAAAATGGGCATGGGGGAATCCTCTTGCAATGGAAAGGTCTGCTAACATTCTTGAGAAAGGGTTAATACATCTCGGGCCATCACCATTGATCATGTGATCCCCCCTCGACAGCCCAGCATGATCTCATAAGGGACCTTAGACATTTCAACATAATTTCATAGGGTCACCCTTGACATTCCATGTTATTCTCTTGGAGTAACCCACATAAGTCATCCTTGATCTTGTGAAATCCTTTTTACGGGCATTCTGATCTCGTGAAATCTTTTAGACAAGTTGGCCTAGCCTTGTGGATACTCTTTGAAATATAAACATAGTAAGGAAGAAAAAAAATTGATTGGTATATGTCTAATAAACATGGAGGTGGAGGAATATTCCCACAGTCTTGGTCATCATGTGGAACCATGGATGACTCGTGGAAGGATAATGTGAAGTGTGTGACAAAAAAATCCATTCACCAACTCCAAATGACATTTTTGAGATATTAACTAAATAAGGAGGCATATAAATAAAGAAAAAAGTATTATAAACCCATCCCCCTTTTAATAAAAAGAGACACAATGGGTGACTTATACACAAGAGTGTATGATATGACTTATTCAAGCATCTTGTCATAAAATCCCAAAGTTATTACACCAAATTAAAATCCAAGGAACTACATGAGAGATCACATTGAATTAATCTTTTCTTTGTGTGATCACTATATAGATCACATGAAGGACTTATGACACGCCAAATAGGTTATGCAAAGGAGGTCCCATATGTAGACTAGGACATGATACACTTAAAATAAGCTAATCCAGAAAAAACATGAGGCACATTTGCAATAAATGATGTAATAAAGACTAAAAAATATGGGATACTTATGTCAATATAGATATACCGAACTTCATGTATTTCACATGAACTACCAAAATCATGCTACAACACTAGGACTTGTAGCTAAATTCATGAAACACTTGGTCGATATTTTACTTGGATCATGTGATGTCCCATGGACATGTCAATAAAATAGTGTGATTCCCTCCTGACATACCACCCAAGTCATGTATAGTCCGCCAGGCTTTCCATCCAAATCATGAAATCTTTTCTATACATGTTACCCCGGTCATGTGGAATCACCAGGGCATGTTATCCAGATCTCGCGACGTTTTCCAAGAAATTCATCCATATATCACAATGTCCTACAAACATGTCATCCTTGACCATTCGATGTCCTCCAGAAAGGCCATTCGTATTATGAGACAACCTCTAGAAAAGTCTCTAAATCAAATGACACCCATCATACATGTCATCTAGGTTGTGAGATTTTCTCCATATATTTCATCCCTGTTCTTTTTATGTCCTCCAGACATGTTATTTAGATTTATTATTTTCCTTCAGAAAATTAAATTAGATCTTGTGATTGAATTTGTGAATGTACCTTAGGAAACGAGGAAATATCTGAAAATCCATAGAAATGTCATATAAACATCATCATATGTGTTACGTATACATCCTCATATATATTTGGAAAATAATCAGGACATGTCTGGAAGGCATCCTGATACATGGTAACCATTTATAGTGGATATATTTAGGCATACGCCCAACTGAAATGAATGAACTTTGATTCCTTTCACAAATAGGATACGTTGGAAACTTTCCAAAGGCTCGAGATCCAATGTTACCCACTTGGCATAAGCCCCTATAAGTTTCATATATTCTAACCATTGGGAAAAAATCTTGATGTTCCCACACCCCAGAAGCCAAGAGCTAGTACCTTACTTTATTAAGTTTTCATCTGTACAATAAAAACTCATCCCAAAGGGAAAAATAGTTCCAAAATTTTATAAAACTATATTACATACATAATACCCATAATACATTGGTAAAATAAAATAAAAATAAATAAATTATAATATTTACATCCCTGAAACTCATTCGAATAATTAATATTCACATCTTAGATAAAGGAAAAAAAATAAGGGTGAGATCAAATTCTCATTAGGGGTAAAGTATAGAAGAATTAATAATTAATCAATAAGAATAATCAATATAGAAAGGTAAATAAATGAACAACATGCCACTTAATCAATAAACTAAGAATTAAATGAATCCATAAATTTTTCATGGTGAATATGAATTAGATAATAATAATTGAATACTGAATGAAAGTAATTCAAAAATATTGGACATCATGTTTCCAAAAAAACATGGTACCTTTATTTTTAATATCTTTCCTTAAGACATTTTAAAACATACTGGGTGAAAACCCATCTAATTTAGCCAACTAATTAATCTGATGATACTATTGATGCATTTTCGGTACTACAGAAACCAGTCCCCAATCCATGTCTTGCATGTCCAAATTATACCTCATATATCAAATATTCGATTTAAATTACTAAACTAAGTTCCTTATATAATAAATTTATTGAGTAAAGGATATAGATTTATCAATATTTTCCCAGTAAATAAATTAACTTTCAATATAAAAGTAGTATGTAAATATGGTTTATGATTTATGAAATAATCATATCAACCCTAAAATAATATGTATATCACAAATAAATATAATGTTCAATGAAAAATGATTATGATAAAGTTGTTTTCCTAAGATAAAGTTTGAAATCACAAAATATAGTGAGATTGTAAAATAACTTTTACTAGTTGCTAATTTTCAACTTCAAACCCCTTGGATGAGACAATTCAAAGTAAAACATTAAACACTGGGATGATAAAATTACTATTGATATATTTTATCAAAATGGGTATTATATAATCCACATAAAATAAGTAAGTGGTCAATATTAAATTTATCTCATTGATGTAAAAAGGTGATAAAAAATCCATTATATTACATCCCCTTTTGGTTAGAGGCTCTTTAATCTCTTGTATAATGGTTCTAATCAAGTTATTAAATAATAATAAAAATATATTACTATTTATAATATCATATATGATCCTTTTATAACATCTCATTACCAATTTTTTAATAATTATTTATTATTTCCGTTATTTAAGGTGTTAGTTGGCTTGTTTTTTTAGTATGCTTTGACTTGTTAATTTTTATTAATATTACTTAGATCATGATTTAACCATTTCATAATGTAAACCATGATTTATATATCATATATATTCAGTATATATGGATTCATAGTAATTAATAAAATTTAGATATAGGAAATTAAATACACCGTTCATTGAGATGGTTGGTCATACGTACACATGAATGTTATTTCTGTTTTCTAATTGTATTAAATGAATAAAATATAAATGATATATATGTATATTATAATTATAGTATAATATTTATGTAATATAAATCACATATGTTTATTAACACCATCCTTAATACATTATAGGTAACTTGTGAATTAATCACATCACTTTGAGGAGGCGGTAATCAACAAACGATGTTATCATATTTCCACGGAATGGAAATCATGCTGTTAGGTCTCCAATGTACACATGAATGGAAATTTCGTATCTTATATGATGGAATTCTGTGAAATTGTAGTTTGAAATCCTTACATAAATAAAATATCAGTATATTTAAGATACTATGTTTATTATATTATCATGATATTATGTCAATTGAACGAGTATATAATTAATCAAAACAAAAGTTGCCTTTGAGGAATAGTTCCACATTTTCAGGTAACTCCTTTTCATTTATAAAAAAATACATCCTCGGTTGGATTTATGCCCAAATGGAGGCCTCTAGGATGACTGTTAGTATGTTGGGAGATTATTTCATCTGATGTTGGATGAGGCAGATGGATTTAGATATGTGAACAAGTGAGGGGTGTGAGATTGTTTTTAAAGTGGAGAAGGAGTGGCATTCTGGTAAATAAAAAAAAGTAAAAACTATTCGGAGGTTTACATTTAATATTATGCCTCCAATAATGGTATATTTTATATAAAATGGAACATATGGTTGAAATATAGATACAATATATATTTTAGACCTGTTTCTATGTTATTTGGACACTTAAGTTAAATTTTAACCACCAAGTTAACATGTTTTTATCTTAATCGTTGAAATTAATTTTAATTACACAGAATGATATTTTTTGTAAAAAACTAATTTGACCTTAATTAAAATTATAAATAATTATTATTTTAAGTATGTAATACATTTTTTAAATTTCCAATCACATAAGTTCCATAAATTAATATAAAATTAAGCTCGTAGATGGGATGAAAATGCAGGTTTTAAAAGTGAAAATGTTCAAAAGTTCACTAAGGTTTTATATATAAATTTAACATAATAATTATTAAAATGCCCTATATTTTATTAATATTTTTATATTTTATATAATTAAACATTAAAATCAAATAAAAATATAATTTAACACTATAAATTATTTAGAGGAAAAGTAGTTTTATATTAAAATTTAGTATTTTTCACTATTCATCAAAAAATGAAACTTCAAAGAAAAATAAAAACAATTCACCATTAGATAATTTTTAAATCCGAATTTCAAAAATAAATATTATTTTGACATATAAATTTTACAAAATTTCCAAAATTTAGTTTTTAAATAGTTGTGATATCAAAAGGCGGCAAAACTGTTGGTAAAATAATATATATTTTATGAATAAAATTGAATTTATTCCTAAAATATTCACATAAAACCTATTAGATGAAGTTAAAAACATTATATTGAATATATAACATGTAAAATTCATTAATTTTAATCAATAATATAGTCTAATTTAATTTATTAAGATAAAACACTCTAGTGGGAATAATATATTTTTTCCATAAAAACATATCCTTTATATTAAATGGGGTTATATATTCATTTATAACAACAAATAATTATATAAAAATATTTAAATAATATTTTCCAAATTTTTTTAATAACTTTCATACATTTAATTAAAATGGATATTTGATAACTATCATATTAAGAAACAATATTAATATTATATAGTATTTTGGTAAAACACTGTCATGTGTGAACCACAAGCTAACCTCGGTGTTCCATGTTGGGAAAGATGTGAATATTGATGGCTGTAATTCTATATATACTCAATGTTTTATATAGATTAAGCCTAACATGGTGTTTCATAAAAATCATGCTAACAAAAATTAAATTTATTCTAGAAGGAAAATATTATAAATTCATTTTGTGTTACAATCTCTCCACCATAAATAAATTGCATCCTCGCGATCCAAAAATGCTCTCAGTAATCAATGGATTGATATTTGAAAATACTATTTTTGAAACCCTATATTGTAAAATGGTTTAATAACATAGTTTATTAATAATTGGGAAAGGAAATGTGAATGTTACCACAAAACTAGGCTTTCGAATATGAGAACATTAGTGGAAAAATGGTTATGGAAGAGAAATATAATAATAAATTTATGATGGAGATTGATAGAGAGAATGTTCATGAGAATGTTTTTTACCATAAATTATAGGGATATAGGTGTGAAAAAGGTCATTAATATCATCAAAATTATTATAATAAGATAACATTTGTTGTTTCAAGACCCTTTTCCTAGAGTTGAGGCATTTTTTAATTCTGTAAGAATGTACGGGAATTTCATTACTTGATATAGTTCTATTTAATAAGAAAAATATTATCCTTTGGTTTTTACATGAACTCTTTCTACATATTCTCATAGAACTTGTTTCATAATAGGGTGACTTAATACATCAATCTTTAAAGCCACACCCAATGTTTAACTTAAATCATTTCATAAATGGTTAAGATTTACAAAATATTATGATACGATACTTTAGAATCATTTAAATGAATTTATTAGTACCCAATTTACATTTTACAAATCAACCATAACTTTATCAAACATTATTATCTCATCATCATGAACATATTAAGGCTTTTATCCCTCATCCATGTATTTTCCAAAAAAAATAACGTGTTACTAACTCAATTTTCCCAGTCACAGTCAACATGTCATCTAAGATTCTTAATGAAATGGTACTAACCATCAATCCTTACATATTTAATAAATAATATTATTATAAAATCAACAATAAAATACTTTTACCACATATTTCATGATATAAATACAGAAGCACATTAATCATTCCACCTTGGTTGTTTCAATAAAATATTTTAACCTTGATCACTTAGCTTATTAAAAGGTATATTTTCTTTACTCATGTGGCATTAATTAGAATAGTGCCCCATATCATTGTAGTTATAACACTGAATAATAGTAGTTTACTTCAACCATTTTCATTATTTTTGTTAGTGACCCTTTTATCTATGCTTCTAATAAACTCCCAATCCTTTCAATAATTTTCTAGAGTGATTCTTCCCACAGCTATCACATGTGGGAAAATACTTCTTTCCCTTATTTAAATTATCTTTTATTTTGTATTCCATCATCTTTTTCTCTTAATTACCGTTGAATCCATAAGACATGAATAATTATTTCTCTATCTTGATATCACATAAAATGTTTTCATCATATGAAGAAAATGTTTGAGACGCCATCTCCCTGGGGAGACTTATGTTAATCCCTCCAAATAAAGGGTCTATATTGTATTTTGTGTTGGTATGAAATTTTTATCATATCGTACCAACCATGTAAAGGTAGTTTCATACTCTGAAACATTTTATTCCTCGATTGGATTAAAGTAGGGAAATTGATGTTATGTCAATTTGAATATCATGAGGGGAATATTTTTCAAAGAATGTGTCTTTAAAAACAGTCCATTCCATGAGTTATATTTCCTCTTCCTTTCTTTTATTTTGGATTAATGGCCCTCATTGATCAGCACATCCATTAATAAAATACACTGAAAGTGTAACACTTTCTTTTTCACCATATACTAATGAAATAAATATATTCTTTAAATAGATAATCCATTTCTTAGTAACCATTGGATCAGTAGTCCCATTAAATTATTGGTTCCTTTGTCACATATAGTGATCAAACATCATAGAATCATGTTGTGGATAAGGTTTCTCTATCATGGAAAGGTTATGTTTCATTAACATATTAATATCCCATAATATATCCATAATTTTCTCAATTCCAATGCCATATATATTGAATTTATTATAATGGAAGATTCTATATTATCTATGAGTATTGATACACTTATTCTTCCCAGGTGACATTTCTAAAACATTTCATATACTAGATTAAATCATAAAATAATGAAAATATTATAATTATAAATATGGAATAACACATATAATAAATTCAAAATTTTATGTCTATCTAATTTCCTAATCATAAATATGTTTTCCTTGGGTACTTACTTACTTTAAAATCCATTGTAATTATTTATTAAGAAAAATTTGAATTATCCTAAGTTTATTTCATAGGAGTGTCAAAACCAGTTCACAGTAAGGCCCATTTTGAATCACTAGATTATTATCTAATGAATTCTGATCCACATTTTTAGATTCTTACTCCTCGGTACATATGTTCTAGAACCACGTCTACTTGTAGTATCTAGATAGTGATGTATTTCCAAGAATACCCACACAATCTCATCCTTACCAAAATTCAAGGATGTTCATTTAGAAATATCCCCAAATCTCGTCACAGGGTTATGTTCCCTAATATATTTTTCCCTAAATCTATTTCCTAAGGTTCAAACTATAAATTCTATAATACCAATTGAAAAACCCCAACCACATAAGCCCAGAGCCGATTCCTAACTTAATTAAACTTAAAATTAAACATTTTACTATTAAATTATGGTACACGAGGGGGTGAATATCAAGGGGTTATAAAATGATTAACTCCAAGTGAATCACCTCATACAATAGAATTTCAACTAGGTGGGAGAGAGATGAAGGTATAGAAAAAATATATAGGATCTTTTCATGTTAATACTTGTAGAAAGAAAATATATTTTCTGGTTCCCCTCATGCCAAGTGTGATGCAATGTAGTGGAGTCTCCAAAAAGGTCCTTGAATATGCGAATGAGATAAATAACCGACCATGGAACCTTAATCCTTACCTATAGATATTGAAGGATAATCACTGAATCGGTCTCCACATAGGATAGCTTAATGTTGTTGCTGCAACACATCTCCAACCCATCCCTCATAGCAGAAGCCTCTACCATTAAAGAGTCACCCAATCCATATGAATCACTAAATGAGAAAATGAATGAGCCTTTCGGATCACAAACCAACCCTCCTCTGTGCATAAAAACATTATAGAATAACTATTCAACATCAAGTTTGAATCCATTTGGTGGAGGATACCAGCAGATCTAGCACCCTAGTGGGGCCTTTCCTTATCTAGTGGAGGAATCCCCAACCACACGCCTAATGTTCTAGAAAGAGGGGGATGAATCCAAGAAATTGAGAAGTGGAACAAGATCAAACAGAAAAATATATTCTATGGTAGACAATATCCTATTAGACCACCCCACCCCCATAGAATTCACTATATTGTGCTTCCCACAAGCACTGACATCCCAATAGCAGTAAAAGAATGCTCTCCTAAAATTCAGGGTAGTGACCACGGATTACAGTAAACCAAACGTGCATAAATTACTACCCATTCCATTCGTTATTTATAACACCATAGAAGATGCCCATTATGCACAAAATCTATTTATCCCAATCACCTTCAAAGAATAAATTAGAAACAGAATCTTCATGTGGGTGTCTATAAAATTTAGACTTCGAAGAAATATGAAAACCCTTGCATCTAATCTCCTCATTGGTTGAAATAGATGAATTGGGGATCCTCCAAAATAGAAAATTAAACTTTAAAGGAATATGTTTACACAAAATAAGTAATCCAAAAGGATCACGATTTGTAGAGATATTCCCCACATTGTGGTATGATTTGGTATAAAAAAACTAAAGATGAATCCATGAAAAAACAAATTTTTATCTCCTCATTCATGTGAATATTTTTTTAATTATCATTATGCTGGACATTTAGGTCTACATTAATAATTAAGGGATGGAAACTTTCATTTATTAAAGTAATATTGGGATTTTGACACCTGAGAAATCCGGGAAGTACATAAGACTAATTATGACTCTATAAGAAAATATCCACCCAACTAATAATTCATCACAGTTTGATCTGTACAAACAAAATATGATCCCTAATTTTATTCCAGTTTCAGGAAACTCCTCCATTTGTTGAAAGCATTCCCATACAATACTTATTTCTGATGAAAGTTCCCAAAATGGTCTATCCATCCACAACATCCCAAGACTATTTGGCTAACATTCTATGAATCAAGAATATTATAACTCTCAACTTAATTCCACCTTAATCATAGGGTCTGGAAAGTCTACCCATGAGGCCCAGTGGAACCTTTCATTAGATTTTTTTCCCAAATGAAAGTCATCATAAGATTCTAAATCTCTCGGATCACCACATTTGGTACCATTCAACCTGATAGCACATGCATAAGAATGGAGGACAAGACAAGATTAAACAGAGTGATCCCACCACTAAATAAAATGAAGTGATTCTTCAAATTATTAATCATTCTAGAAATAATATCAACCAGTCCATAATAATTATGAATATGAATACTTCTTGGAGAGACAAGAGTTTCACGATATTATATGGGTAAATTCCTCCAGTGGATTCTTAAGTTGTCCTCAACAATAGAGTCCCATCTCAGAGATCAAGAAGAAATATGAAAGATACTACATTTATGATACCCAATCTGATGGCCACTCCACTAACATTACACCTTCAAGAATTTATTAAAACCTGAAAAAATATCCCATTTTTATTCACAAAAAAAATGTCATCCACAAAAATAATTTGAGATAAACATATATAATAATCACTGCTTCAAAAAGTCTTGATATCATAATTGAGAATAATTAAGTTTAAATACCTGGTTAAAGAATCCTGGGACATAATAAAAAGAGTGAGGGAAAGTAGGTATCCTTGCCTGAGGCCTCTAACCATCTTCAAGAATATTTAATACCTTCCCATGAAATAGAAATCTAACTACAAGAATCTGAAAACATATGAAAACAAGATCCATCTCCCAATTAGAGAATCCACTAAAACGCAGCACCTTAATGATGAAATTCTATTTAATTCTATCTTATGATTTATCTATTTCAACTTTAATGATGGAATTAGATCCACAATATTTCACATTAATAGATCCAACCATTTCTTGAGAAAGACCGATGATACCCTGGATGGAATGTCCCTAAATAAAGCTATATTGTTCTCTAGAGATCCATGTGGGAAATATAGAAAACAACCTCTTGCTGGGGATACTTTCTAGGACATTGAAGATTAAATTACAAATGATCATGGGGGAAAATAGGTTAATCACTATGGGATCCTTGACCTTCATAATGAGAATAAAGTTATTGTAACATGAAACATGAGGGATATTTCCACAATGAAATAATCCATTCATAGCTTTAATAAGATATCTCTTTACCAGGTCCCAAGATGACACCTAAAAAGATCTTGGAAGTCCATCGGGTCCAAGGTAGCTGTCTGGGTTTACAGAATGAACATGTAACACCCTGAGATTTTATGAGATATATTCTTTTCAATTTATTTCATATCTTCTGTTGAATGTTACACCAATATTATCTTTCACTATATGCAACACCGTATTAGCTTGTAGTATATGCAACATTATTCTTGGATCGTGTTACAAAAAATTTCAAGTTCGTTTGATAGTAGTTATTCTACGCAACATTGAGTATATATATATATATATATATATATATATATATATATATATATATATATATTTCAATTTATAAATGAATTATTTTTGGATTCTGTTATACGCAACAACAAAGGAGTCTTGCACTACACGCATCCCTGACTTGGCTTGCATTACACGCAATTGCGACCTTCCTCAATAGCGTGTGTTGTACGCAATACTGAGTTTCGCTGAAAATGATATATTGTCATGATATTAATATGGACTAGCCATTATGAATATTATTAACTACATTTTTAATTTTATAACATTTTTATTCATCTTACAAATTTTCTAGAACAAGGTATGAGAACAAAATAAATTTTTGGGTAAAATAAGTATTTTTCAAAAAATTGAGTTTTTCCACCTTTTGATGGTGCACCCACATTTAATCAAGTTTTTGACATATATATAAGTTAAATTTTAGAAAAAAAAATTCTCCTTTGGAATCAGGATATAATAATTTTCTTTGGATGAATTTTTCATATTATTCTGATAACTTTTATATTTTAATGAATAGTAAAAACACATTATATTTTTATTAAAAGCAACTTCTTTCATAATAATAATTTATATGGTTAAATTATAATATTTAATGGTTTTAAATTATAAATATAATATATTTTTACCATTTAACATAATGTATTACATTACCATTAATGTTTAGGTAAAAACATTTCAATCTTTGGCAATGTTTTAACTATTAAAACATGTTTTCTTAACAACAAGATTAATATTAAATTAATTACTGCAACTTATGTGTTTTGAATTTTGAAAAATGGATTCTATATTTGAATTCAGTGGGTCCAAATTATGTTAATAGGTTAATTTTATTTTTTTGATATTATGAATAGTAACTATGGTAATTTTTATTTACTGCAGTTAAATGTAAATCGTGTAATTAAGGGTAAAAAATAAGATTATAAAATTACCCTAACACCTGAAAAATTTCTATTGGATGACTAAAAGTCGACCGTTATCACCTAAAAGTCGGAATAAATTCATTTTATGGACTTTTGACCAAGAAAATAATTTAATTATTATTAAAACCAAAGAAACTAACAACATGTCACTCTCTTAAATCTTAAGAGTATATAAATTTTAATTTAGTAATAAACTTCATGAAACTTAGAAACTGAATAGTCTCTCGAAATATAATAAAATTATCTACATCATGAATTTTTTTTTATAATTTTTAGGTATTAAATATTTTTCATTAATGGTGACACAATAGTGATACAGAAATCGTTTATTTAGTGAAAAATAAATAATATAGTTTTTATTAAACTCATAGTGACCATAAAAGGAACAAAAACCTGACCAAAAATTATTGGTCATGTACATGTAAACCATAATCATACAATGGACGAATATTTGACCATTTAGAGCCTTATAAAAGCGATTATTACACTTATATTATTTTATTTTAAATTATTTCAAAGTTGTCACCTTCAAAATGTAATAAATATAAAAATTAAAATGTTGTGATTTTTAGATGATAAATTCGAGTGAAAATATTATTATGAATTTTATTATATTTATCTTCATCATAGGATCTTATTTACAATTTTTTTGCAACCAATATGTATATTAAATGATTATACTAGAATGATATAGTAATTTTTTCATTAAGAGAAATATCAAATAAATGGTTTTAAAAATTCTAAAATAAATATTATATGTACTAATTAATGTTATCCACAAATTTTATAGATTAAAATGATATGTTATGAATCTATTAAACAATTTTTTCGAAGATTTACTCTGTGTAGAGTTCATTTAAATTCCAATAAATGAATACTGTCAAAAGTAACACTATTGTTATTTTATAAAAATAACAAATTATTAATTTTTTTAAAAATCACATTAATATTAAAAAAATTATAATTTTAAGTTTATAGGGTCTAAAATGTTATAAAGTACCCAATTATGGATAATTAACAACACATAAGTAATTATTTATAACAATTTAAAATTTAGAATCTTATAACCACAAATAAGATTAAGTAAATTAAATAAGGATAAATCAAGTTGATAAGGTTAACAATAAATTTCAAACATTTATAAATTGTATTGGTTGATGAGATTAAAACCCTATCTCATCTATTCTTAGAATATGATTCATTTTTTGAGGTTTTTATGTGGGGTTTTATTTATTATAAATTAATATTTTTGAGGTTTCCAAAGGTGCCCTTATCCTCCCTTATAAAAGGGCACCTCCTCCATCTCTTCTTCAAAACACCTTGAGCCATCAAGATCGTCCAAAACCTACCCATTTCTCTTCTTCACTTCCCTAGAAACATTATGTAGGTTTTAGTCTTCTCAAAATAGAAAATCTAGTCCCTTAATAGTAAGCTTAAAAGAGGTGTGACGAAGAAGAGGTAATCTCTTCTACTCATTATTTCAAGTTTCTTTCTTCTTCAACTTATTCGTATTTATTTGTTTCATTATAAAGTAATAACATCAGTATTACTAATACACTGATATGTTATTATAAATTTTATACAACCCTATTTCACCTTTTATCCAAACTACGGAAAATGAAATCATCATGCGTGCGTACATACGGAATACCGTCTCCACGCTGTTGTATAATATGTTTTTCCACCACCACATTACATGGATGGGTATAATGGTGTATAGAATAAATATATATGTATATAATAACAACATACTGATTATGAGATATTATATCATCCACTCCAATTCCATTTAATAATTATGGGATTGATATCATCGCTCGTGCGTACATACAGATTACCGTCTCCATGACGCGATGAGATTCAATCTCCATATTAACCATTAAATAATGATTATAAAGTATATATAATGAATAATAATGGTATATATAACATAATAATACTACTGTATTTATGTATAGGTTATTTAATTACTTTTATTCAAGTCAATAAGAAAAGGAAAACAGTGTTCATGCGTACGTACGACCTACCGTCTCCAAGAACGGTGTGTTTCATTTCATTTATCTATCTTATATATATAAATATATATATATATATACTGAATATATATGATATATAAATAATGTTTGACATTTTTTATCTTAGTAAATCATGATATAAGTAATAATAATATCAATAACAACAAGTCCAAACACAGATGATAAATGAAATGATTTTACCCAAAATGTTGCTTTAACATGGAACTGAAAAATGAATAGGAAATATAAATTCTTAGGTGTACCATATATGATATCATAAATATTATTATGGTTCTGTTACAAGTTAATAATATTTTTAATCCCACTAAACAAGTGTCTCGGACACACATGGAAGAAATTGGACATAAGGTAAGGGATAACTTTTCCAATCTCATTTTTATCCGAGATTGTTTATTCGTAAGTATTTACTAGGTTTATTGTTATCATACAAGCCCATGTTTTCCAAAAATGTTTTCATATATTTTTAATGTCATTTTTACCCATTTTTGAAATTTACCACATTTTATGAAAGTAATCAAACTTTTGTTTACCACATGAGGAACTTTTTGACTTTTTCGACAAAAGTACATAGAGAATGTTTTTTAACTTATATGGTATGAACGGATTTTTACGGTTTCATAACACCTTATTTTCATGAAGATTACTCTACAAGATTTCATGACTATTTAAAAAAAATCATTTTCTTTTAAAATTTCATGGAATTTTTTGAAAAGAAAATTATTTTGAAGAAGAAATGATTTTTTCCTCATGAATTTATTTCAGGTGTTTTATCAAAACCAATTTCCATATAAGATGACATTTTTTATTATGTGTATGTTTCAAGTATAATGTCTCTATGATTTACATGGTTTAAATTTTCTTATGATTAAATGATATCCATTTGTTTTATATGGATTATTTTATGATGGGATGATGTTTATGAAAACCATTTTATTCTTTGGGTTATGATGAATGATTTATGTTTATGTTGTGGAACACGTAAGAATGATTTCATTATGAGATAGTTGGAACCTATATCTCCCTCCAATGCATTGGGTAAAGATTTATATCTCATGATATAGACATGGATGGAACGGTAACTTAATCTGATTCAGTGATACAGGACTGGAACGAGGAGTGAACTCGATTCAAAAAGGGACTTTGTCCACTAAGATGGTCTTGGAAGAAATGACTTGGCTACTATGGAAATAATATCATGCATTTAATGGTTTTCCAAAATTAAATGTTTTATTCCCATGATATTTTATCATGATTAAAGTTCCTTTATGATCTATGCCTTATGTACTTCCAAGATTAATTTCTCAAGATTTTGATGTTTAAACATTATGTTCATGTTTTTTTTAGTTCAAATGTATATTATTTGTTTTATTTTCTCCATGATTACCTTTACTGGGCATTTGATCCCACCCTTTATATGTTTTATTTTCCCCATGATTTAATGAAAGTTTTTTGGTAAGAAAACAAAAGGATAATATCTTTATGGGAGATATTGAAGATCTTTCACCATGACTAGAAGATTATATTCCGAGTTTTCAAAGACACTAAACTATTATGATCCTTCGATGTTTTTTTGTTATACATTATGTATTCCGAAAAAGTAATGTAATGTCCATGTACGTCATGTTTGGGGTCTCTACAATTGGCATTAGAGGAAAGGATTAGTTATCCTTTTGAAACTAGGATGCGAAAACTTTAGTGAAATCCCTAGAGATATTTCTATGGAATGTATAGGGATTTATATAAGGTTAAGTATACGTATAGGTTATAGTCCTAGAATTACGATAATGATATTATAACTAAACCTAATATGTTATATATTGAAGTTACTCACCCTTTATTATGTTGTTTTCCTAGCATGATTTTTTCCTCTCACACTATTCTTTTTGGATTTTAGAAAATGGATGGAAAAATAATGATTCAAGATAATGGAGGATATGATGGACAATGGAATGATATTCTTCAGGAGCAACCAAATGAAATGGTATTTGGATGTCCAAACATCATTATTATTCCTAATCATAAATCTCATAACATGATCAATAATCTCAACTTTGGTAAGTATACAGACTCATCTAATAAGAGAAAGATGGATTTTCATGATGATCATAGAGGAAAGAATGTTCAATTTCCCTCATGTAAATCATGTGGGAAGAGGAAAAAAGGAGAATGTTTCAATAGAACTAGAAGATGATTTGGGTGTGGAAAGGAAGGACATAAAGATAGTAAGTTCAAAGGAAAAGGTTCAGTTAATACCGTGGATAGGGATAATGGTATTTCTACGACGTCAACAACGATTAAATGTTTTAAATGTGGAATGTATGGGCATTATGAAAACCAATGACCTAAGGGAAAATATAATTAAGAGAATCATCATAGTTGTATGGGTAGTATTTATATTGATGATGATGTTGAGACTACAAATGATATGTGAGATGAAAGAATTGTTGATGCTCGGTCAATGGTTAAAGAAGGGAGTGGAATGAATTATGTTTACTAAGAGTTATATTGTATATTTAATGGTACTATGGAATAATGACACATCTAAGGACTGTTACACTATTTTTCATGAATTATTTGAAAGAATATGTTGAATGGTACCGATAACCATGAACGGTTTTTCAGATATTTTTGGAAAGAAAATGATATGCGCATAATGAATGGATAAAGAGAAAATAATATTTTTGATATTATTAACGATCTCATAACTAATATAAGGAGAAAGTGATATCATGGTTTGAGTATATATAAATTTTGAGATTTTTGTATGTTGAAAGAGTTAACTTTTTATAGCATTCATGTTTTTCAATAAGGTTAAATGGGGACTCATTTTTCAAAAGAATACATGATTAAGGTAATCACATGTTTGGAATGCGATCAACATGATATATCTTCTGATATATAGGGGATAAATGATGGTATTCATGTGCTTGTTATGTTACCTTTCTAGTAATATTTTTCTTTATGCTATGAGATTGTACATATGTGTTTTTGATATGTTTAAGGATTGGAATGGATTATGTTGGACATCATATATTATTATTTAAGGCTAGAACTTTTTTCAATGTTATTTCAATAATTTTATTATTGTGTAGTTTTAGAAAAAGGGACAACCAGCCGGATGGGAGACCACCCATCGCGTCAGACAAGGTTGTGGGAATTGAAACCACAACTGAAGTGAGAAAGGCCTTTATCACCTACCATTGTCCTACAGTATGTACTTGGTTAGTATAAATTAGTTTTAATTTATTAAGTGGTATGATATATGAAGTATAAGTCCATTTTAGGAACAATATATGATTAATCTCACTATATATGGACTTATGTATATTTAATATCTTTGGATAACATTTTGTTTGAGACGGATAGAATGGCTTATCATTCTATCGCATGATCTGCTAACACTTCTCAAATGAAAAATTCAACTTCATTTCATTAAGATATGAAGTGGAAATTGGTCAAGGAATGGCCAACGATGAGATTGTATGAAAATAAAGAAACTGTTTCTTCTAATTCAAATTTTTTCCAACTTTAGGGAAATGATCTTGAAAACCCAAAATGTTGTCTTATATACCACATATCTGATGAATCAGATTGTACCACAGATCATCACAAATTTTTGGCTTTGTGAATTTTGGATTTTTCATAGCCATGTTCCCTACCACTCTCCATCAAATCTTTATTGTTAGATTTATCTTCTATATCCATATTTTCACCTATGTTATCCTATGTGGGAACCCAAGTAATGAGATACTTTGGGTATCTATTTTGTTTCTAACGTTAATTTTTAAAATTATGGGATATATTATTTTTAATTTCTTTCATTTATTTTGTTTTACACTACACCAATATTATCTTGCGCTATACACAACACCATATTAGCTTTCAGTATACGCAACATTATTCTTAGATCGTGTTACACAAAATTTCAAGTTCGTTTGATAGTAGTGATTCTACGCAACATTGACTGTATACATATATATATATATATATTCAATTTATAAATAAAATATCATTGTATTCTATTATATGCAACAAAAAAGTAATCTTGCACTACACATAACCCTAACTTTCCTTGCATTACATGCAATCACGCCCTTTCTCGATAGTGTGTGTTGTACGCAATACTGAGTTTCACTAAACAATGATATATTGTCATAATATTACTGTGGACTTTCCCTTATGAATAGTATTAAATAAATTTTGAATTTTATAATATTATTATTCATCTTACACATTTTATAGAACATGGTATGAGAAAAAAATTAATTTTTTGGGTAAAATAAGTATTTTTCAAAAAAAATCAGTTTTTTCACCTTTTGATGGAGCAGCCACATTAAATCTTGTATTTGAAATGTTTATAAGTTAAATTTAAGGGAAAACATTTCTTTGGAATCATGAAATAATAATTTAATTTGGATAATGTTTTCATATTATTCTGATAACTTTCATATTTTAATGAATAGTAAAAGCACGCTATATTTTTATTAAAAGAAACTTTTTTCATCACAATAATTTATATGGTTAAATTATAATATTTAATGGTTTTAAAGTATAAATAGAATATATTTTTACTATTTAACATAATGTTTGTCATTACCATTAATTTTTAGGTAAAATCATTTCAATCTTTGGCAATGTTTTAACTTTTAAAACTCGTTTTCTTAACAACAGGATTAATTTTAAATTAAATACTGAAACTTCTGTGTTTTGAATTATGAAAAATGAATTCCATTTTTGAATTCAGTGGGTCCAAATTATTTTAATAGGTTAATTTTATTATTTTGATATTATGAATAGTAACAACGGTAATTTTAATTTACTGCAGTTAAAGGTAAATCGGGTAATTAAGGGTAAACAATATGATTATAGAATTACCATAACACATGGAAAGGTTATATTGGATGCCTAAAAGCCTACCCTTATCAAATAAGGGTCAAAAAAAATTCATTTTATGAACTTTTGACTATGAAAATAATTTATTTATTATTAAAACCAAAGAAAGTGACAACATGTCACTCTCTTAAATCTTATAAGTCTAATAATATTAATTTAGTGATAAACTTCATGAAACATAGAACATTAATAGTCTCCAAAAAGATAATAAAATTATATACATCAGGATAATTTATTTTGAATTTTTGGTAATTAAATAATTGTCATTAATGGTGACACAATTGTGATGCAGAAATTGTTTATTTAGTGAAATATCAATAATATAGTTTTTATTAAACTCATATTGACCATAAAAGGCACAAAAACTGACAAAATATTATTGGTAATATACATGTAAACCATAGGCATCCAATGGACTAATATTGTATCATTTGGAGCCTTATAAAAGCCATTATGACACTTATATTATTTTATTTAAAATGATCTCAAAGGTGTCACCCTCAAACATTCATCAATATAAAAACTACAATGTTGTGATTTTAAGATGATAAATTCGATTAAAAATGATATTATAAAATTTATTATATTTATCTGCATCATATGATTTTATTTTTAATTTTTATGAAAATAATAAGTATATTAAATGATTATTCAAAAACGATATAGTAATTGTTTTATTAAGAGAAATATCAAATAAATGGTTTTATAAATATTAAAATAAATATTATATGAACTAATTAATGTTATCCACAAATTTTATAGATTAATATGACATTTTAGGAATCTATTAAACAATTTGTTTCTAAAATTTCCTCTGTGTGGATTTTATTTAAATTCAAATAAATGAATAGTGTCAAAATTAACTTTATTGTTATTTTATAAGAATAACATATTATTAAAATGTTTAGAAATAACATAATTATTTAAAAAATTATAATTTGAAATTTATGTGGTCTAAAATGTCATAATGTACCCCATTCTGGATAATTAACAACAAATAAGTAATTATTTATAAAAATTTATAATTTAGAATATTATAACCACAAATAAGATTAAATAAATTAAATAAGGATAAATCAAGTTGATAAGGATTAAAATAAATTTCAAACATGTCTAAATTTTATTTTTTGATGTTATTAAAACCCTATATCATCTAATATTAGAATATGAGTCATTTTCGAAGGTTTTTAAGTGGGGTTTGATTTATTATAAATTAATATTTCTGAGGTATCCAATGGTGCCCCTCTCCTTCCTTATAAAAGGGCACCTCCTCCCTCTCCACTTCAAAACACCTTGAGCCTTCAAGATAGACCAAAACCATAACATTTATCTTCCCTAATTCCCTAGAAAAATTATAGAGGTTTTGGGATTCTCAAAAGACCAACTCTAGTCCCTTAATAGGAAGCTTAAAGGAGATGCGTCGAAGAAGAGGTAATCTCTTCTACCGATTCTTTCAAGTTACTTTCTTCTTCAAATTCTTATTATGTAGTTGTTTAATTATAAAATAATAACATAAGTATCAATAATATACTGATATGTTAATATAAATATGAAACAACACCATTTCACCTTCTATCCATCCTACGGAAAATGAAATCACCGCGCGTACGTACGTAGGGAATACCGTCTCCACGCCGTGGTGTAATACATTTTTCGACCACCACATTACATTGATGGGTATAATGGTGTATAGAAAAACTATATACGGATATTATAACATCATAATAATTCTGAGATATTATATCATCCACTCCAATTCCATTCAATAATTATGGTAATGATATCATCCCTCGTGCGTATGTACGGATTACCGTCTCCACGACGCGATGAGATTCAATCTCCATGTTAACCATTCAAGAATGATTATAAAGTATATATAATGAATTTAAATGGTATATATAAAATAATAATACTTCTGTATTTTGGAATATGTTATGTACTTACTTCCATTCAAGTCAATAAGAAAAGGAAAACAGTGTTCATGCGTACGTACGGCCTACCGTCTCCATGAACAGTGCGTTTCATTTCATTTATCTATATATTATATATATATATATACTGAATATATATTATATATAAATCATGTTTTACATTCTAGAAACTATTAAATCATGATATAAGTAATAATAATATCAAGAACAACAAGTCCAAACACAGACGTTAAATGAAATGATTTTACCCAAGATGCTGCTTTAACATGGAACTGAAAAATGAACAGGTAATATAAAGTATTAATTGAGTCATATATGATATCATAAATATTAATATGGTTCTGTTAAAAGTTAATAATATGTTTATACCCAATATACAAGAGTCTCGGACACACATGGAAGAAATTGGACATAAGGAAAGGGATAACTTTTCCAATCTCATTTTTATCCGAGATTGTTTATTCATAAATATTTACAGGGGTTATTGTTATCATCCAAGACAATGTTTTCTAAAAAAATTCATGTATGTTTAATGTCCTTTTTACCCATTTTTGAAATTTATCACATTTTATTAAAAGAATATTACTTTTGTTTACCACATGAGGAACGTTTTGACCTTTCCATCAAAAGTACATGGAGAATGTTTTTTTAACATATACAGCATTAACAGATTTTTACGGTTACATAATTCATTATTTTCATAAAGATTACTCTACAATATTTAATGACTATTTAAAAAAAATCCTTCTCTTTTAAAACTTCCTGGCATTTTGTGAAAAGAAAATGATTTTGAAGAAGAAAATATATTTTCCTCAAGAATTCATTTCAAGTGTTTTATCAAAACCAATATCTATATAAGATGACATTATTTCATATGTTTATGTTTGAAGTATAATGTCTCTATGATTTAAACGGTTTCACTTTTCTTATGATGAAATGATATCCATTTGTTTTATATGGATTATGTTATGATGGGATGATATTTATGAAACCCATTTTATTCTATGGGTTATGATGAATGATTTATGTTTATATTGTGGCAAACGTAAGAATGATTTCATTAGGAGTTGGGTGGGACCTATATCTCCCTACAATTCATTGGGAAAAGATTTATATCTCATGAGATAGACATAGCTGGAATGGTAAGTAAATCTGGTTCAGTGATACAGGACTGGAATGAGGGGTGAACTCGATTTAAAAATGGACTGTGTCCACTAAGATGGTCTTGGCAGTAATGCCTTGGGTACTATGGAAATAATTTCATGTGATTAATGGTTTTCCACAATTACATGTTTTATTACCATGATATTTTATCATGATTAATATTTTTTTATGAACAATTCCTTATGTACTGCCAAGATTTATTTCTAAAGATTTTGATGTTTAAAATTTATGATCATGTTTTTTTTAAGTTCAAATGTATATGATTTCTTTTATTTTCTCCATGATTAACCTTACTGAGAATTCAATCTCACCCTTTATATGTATTCTTTTCCCCATGATTTAAAGAATGTTTTTATATAAGAAAACAAAAGGGGAAGATCTTAATAGGAGATGTTGAAGATCATTCAGCATGACTAGAATATTATATTCCGAGTTTCCAAACACACTAAACTATTACGATCCTTCGATGATTTCTTTTTTTATGTATCAAGTATTCTGAAAAGTAATGTAATGTCCATGTGCGTCAAGTTTGGGGTCTCTAGAAAATAGTTTCCAAGATTTTATCTTCTTGTTTCATCCCACTTATTTTATTATTCATAATATCTTTTACCACCCTTGGAATCTAACCAATCATCTCAGAATGATCACTTAGATAACAATTCTATATATTTGGGTTAGCATCAATGAGAAGATACTTGAAAAAATAATATTTCGTACCTCTCAAAATCTTTGGTTCAACACTACAGGATCCATCCTCCAAAAAAATTCATTTTGGTGAAATGAAATTTTTACTTAATTCATGCATGAAAGAAGGATTTATTGTGGTCCCCCGCTTTAACTCACATATCCCTTGATTGAGCACGAGCTTCCTTGTACTATTCCAATAATAATCCTGATAGTTCATCTCTTTTATTTCCTCAGGACTCGAACAGAACCACATCCCATACTTGTTCAAGATGAGGTTCAATAAGATCAAAATCCATAGTGATTTTATCAAGACCCTTCCTACATGATGTTATTTTTTTATTCCATGATTGAAACACATATTTTAGGAAATATATCTTATTATGGAGCCAAACCCACGGGCTTCCTTGCGTGGGCTCTCCCATTAACCCCTCACCACCTACAAATAATTAGGATTATACATATATTATTTGGAAAATAGAAAAACTCTACCAATATTTATTTGGGTTGTTAATTTGATAAGAAACAAAGAGTTGTCCAATAAGGACTGAAACATGTGATGAACTGAGTCACCTGAAAACTAAGAAATTGCATTAATATTTCCAAATCTTATGTCTAGGTGACTAAACCTTCTACGGATCCCGTATTGATTATTATACAATGTAAAGGAGTCCCTAGTATAACCCAAGTCCACAAAACCCAAATAATAAATAATTCTATAAAAGTACCTCCTTGCCTTACTTCAATCATTACCCCCCACATGCATTTATGATACATCCAAAACAACATTAAATTCACCTCTAATGTACCAAGATTCTTAACCCGTAAAAAATATCTATGAGTTTTCTCAAAAATATCCCCCTTTACAAGTCCTTTATTTTATAATACACAAACAAGATAAATATGTATAAAGATCCAACCTTGATCTTCACTGTGATAAAATGTTTTGTAGATACCACTTACTCCACTAATACACAACTCTTCCAAAACTCCCAGACATGTTTATTATAGGGTTCCCCATGAAAGAAAATAAATCATAAAAAATACAAGTATCCTTGAAAATAATTCCAAGAATTCATCATCCTTTCCATGGTAAAAGAAACAAAATAACGGTGAGATAAAATTATCAGTAAGGGTTAAGTACAAATAAATCAATAATGAATCAATGAGCATAATCAATATGGAATGTTAAATAACATTACAGTATTCCACTTAATCTATAAACTTAGAATAAAATTCATCCATATAATTTATCATAGTGAAAATTATATGAATAATAATAACTAAATAAGAAATAAATTCAATTTTAAATTATCAAACATTATGTTTCCCAAGAACAAGATACCTTAATCATTAAAATCTATCCACAAGATAGTTTAAAACATACTGGGTCAAAACACATCTGATTTGGACAACGAATTTCTCTCATGAGAATACCAATTCATCAAGGGGATTTCATTAACTACCCCCAACCAGTGTCTTTAATTTATATGGAATTCCTAATATATTTAAAAAGCGATTCCAATTCATAAAAAAAGGTCCTCGTCAAATATATGTATTAAGTAAAGGATATGGATTTATCAATATGTCCCAAATAAATAAAATAACATTCAAAGTAAAACCCATATGTAAATATGGTATAAGTTTTAGTGAATAATATATCCATCATAAAATAATATTTATATCACTTATTACCGTAAATTAATTTTGTTATGAAAAATTTAACAATCACAAAAGAATGTGATATTGCAAGATTACTTTTATCAGTTGGTAATTTTCAAATTATAACACATTGGATGAGATTAATCAAAGTAAAACATTAAAAACCATGAAAATAATAGTTTTAATGATATAATATATGAAAAGTGGTATTAGATACACCACAAAAAAATAATTAATTGGTAAATATGACATTTATCGGATAGATGTAAAAGGTGAGATGAAAATCCCTTACCTAAAATCACTTTAGAGGTTGATGCTCTCTAATTTCTGGTATAATGGTTTTAAAAATTTTATAAATCATAAAATAACCATATTAATATTTATAATATCATATATGATCTTTTTATAACATCTCATTACCCATTTGTTAATAATATTTCATTATTTTTATTGTTTAGGGTATTAATTGGCTTGTTTTTTGAGAAAGTTTTCACTTTTTATTTTTCATTCATATTATTTATATCATGATTTTATCATCTATATAATTATAAGCATGAATTATATATCATAAATATTTATTATATATTTATTTATATTAATCCTTAAATTTGTATATAGGAAATGAAATACACTGTTCATGGATTGGGTAGGTCGTACGTATGCATGTACATTGTTTCCATTTTCTTATCGTATTAAAAGAATAAAAAATAAATTATATATATCTATATTATAATTAAATTATAATATTTGTTTCATATAAATTAAATATGTTTATTAAAACCATCTATTATACATTCAATGTAAGATGTGAAATAATCAAATTAGTTTGAGGAGGCGGTAGTCCACACATCCACAAAAGGATGTTATCATATTTATATAAAATGGAAAGCATGATGGTTTGTGTTATATAGTAATTATATAACTATAAATACATTTTAATATAATATATATCATTTATAAACAACAAATCTATAATTATTCCCAGTTTTGAAATATGGTGATGAGAGAGAAAATGGCATTGGTTCGCAAGGCGGTAGTCTGTCACACACAAAAATGATGATTGTGTATCCCATTTGATGGAAGTGTGTGAAAATGTAGTTATAACTCTTATAATAAAAACATCTAAGTATATTGAATGTAAATATTTTATTATATAATAATTATAAACGAAAAAATTAAATAGTATAGAAAGAAAAAAAAAGTGGTCATTGAAGATTGATACCACTTTTTCAAGTAACTCATTTTGGTTTATACAAAAATAATTCCGTGGATGGATTTATCCCCAAATTGAGACCTCTAGGATGTATAGAGTAATATTAAAAGCTTATTTGGTCATATTTTGTATTATCCAAAGGGGTTGTGATTTTTTAATAAGTTAGGGGTGAGTGTCTTTTTATAGTATAAGAGGAGTGACATTCTTGTAAATATAAAATGTAAACACTATTGGGAGGTATCCGTTTAATAGTGTTACTCCATTAGTGGTTAATGTTTTATAAAATTGATTATATTTTCTAAAATTGTCTATACAATTCATTTGGGAAATTTTTATAAGTTATTTGTCCACATATGTTAATGTTTATTCACTGTGTAAACTCATTTTTACATTAAACGTTGAATTAATTTTAATTACATTCACAAATATATTATATATAAAAAATAATTTGACCTTAATATATATGAAAATTAATACTTATTTAAAATATAGAATCTATTTTTCCAAATTCAAATAATAGAAGTGGTGGAAATTAATTTAAATTTACTACCAAAGACGAGATTTAGAAGTGGGGTTTTAAAGTGAAATTGTTCAAAAGTTCACTAAATAAATACATATATATATGTATATAGAATAAAAATTATTAAAATTTCCAATATTTTATTAATATATGTAAATTTTATCTAATAAGTCTTTAAAACCAATTCAAAATATAATTTAATCCTACAAATCATTTATATGATAAAGCAGTTTTCAATTAAAATTCACTATTTTTCACTGCTCATAAAAAAATAAAGCTTCATATAAAATTACCAAAAAATAAACTTAAGTTAATTTTTACATTTATAATTAAAATATTAAGTTTATTTAGACTTATAGAGTTTATAATAGTATTTAAATTAGGTTTTAAAATATGTATTCCATTAAAATTCAGCAGAACTGTCATTTGAATAATAAATCTTTTTTCTGCCTAAAATTAGATTTATTCTTCTCAAATGGCTATCAAACCTATTGGATGAATATATAAAAATTTATTTAATATATAACATATAAATTTCATTAATATCATTCAAAAATATTTATTAATTTAATTTATTATGATAAAACACCTTCATGGGCATGAAATAGTTTTTCATAAAAACACCTCGTTTATATTCAATTGATTTCAATTTGCATTTCTAACACCAAATAATTATATAAACATATGTAACTAATATTTTCCAAATTTATTTAATAATTTTAAAAAATTTCATTAAAAATTATTTTTGATTACTATCATATTAAATAATAGTAGTAGTATATTGTAGTTTGGTAAAACTCATTCTTGTGTGTACCACAACCTATCCTCGGTGTTCCGTATAGAGCAATATAAGAATAATGTTGTGTGTAATTATAGATAAATTCAATGATTTATGTATCATAATCGTAAATTAGTTTGGTGTATAAATGATTTGATTAATAAAATTAAATTTATTTTAAAAATAAAAAATTATATTGTCTTGTGGTGTTGCAAATCTCTCCTCTGGGCATATCATTTGTCCTCACTCATCAGTGTATTCTAATGGTTAACTGAACTATGAGAACTCTAATCCAATACATAAACAAGATATAAATGATTCTTTTCTAAGGATAAATCCCCAATGGTAATATACCTTAGTGTAAGTCCCTCCATGTATCATACATTATATCCATCAGTATCTAATATCTCCCTTGGGCTTATTATTCTTCTTTATACATCAATAGATTGGGAATCCAACTAAACTATGATGAATCTGGTTCCTGTAATACCCAAGATACATAGGATTCCTTCCCAAGCCCTGAGATCCATGTTAAACACCCCATAAGGGCTTCACTAGTGTGTATGTCCCACATCCACATGTCATCATTCTAATTACTTGTTGTCCTGTATTTCTCAAATCGAGCATGGATCACATGGGATTGGTGATTTTTAACGATAATATCATTTTCATCCTGAATCTCCCAGCATGGGAAGCCTTAGTGTGCAGGCCCCTTTCATCGACATTATATAACCTCCGCAAAATAATGGTATCCACCTCTGGGTGATTCTCAGCGGATTGATCAAACTATAATGAATTTAATTTCTACCATAACCAGGATATGTAAGACACATTTCTGAGGATCAAGCACAACAACCGAGGCCTAAGTGGCCTTATATATATCCTTTCTACTAGATGTTAAACTTCTTAGGTTCAAATAACTATCTGTGATTTTATTTTTATTATAAAAAATAATTACCGGTTTCCTCGTAAAGGTTCAATATGATACTCGATATATTAATCTTCTCCCATAATGGTAGTTTACATTAGAGTTTCCAATTATATGGAATCAAAATATAAGCAGCTACCTGTTAATGGGGAATGAATAGAGAACCCCGAAGACATAAAAATGTACTAATTTGTTGACCCCCTAGACATTGAAGGATTTAAAGCATAATTATTTTATTAGGGTAATGAGACTCATATTGGGATTTGGGAGATATTCATGAACATACCTTAAATCTACAAGAGAATATCAGAGTGCACAACAATTCCACCCAAAAGTGTGTGATGAGCCAAAAATCACATACTCTTATCCAATCTGAGTTCCTAAGTTCCACTATATCTAAAACCCCAATTTACCCCTACCTTTGGAAATAATGTTCATACTCAATTATGGATATGGGAAACGATTTTTGTTTCTATTAAAGGCATACAAGGTAAACCCTATATGAAAATTTTTGCAGCACATTAAACTCCCCTCACAATCAATCATCAGTATTCTAAAAACTCTCTTTTCCCATGAAATAATGGTTGGTGATGAATGAAGATCCTAGTGAATATGATCAATTTTGTGACATTATGGATGAATGGAAAAGGAGGTGGAATTGAAGTTGCTGCTTGAAATCCATATATAGACTGATTCAAGACAACATCATTTACATGTGATGATTGTTTAATAGAACCTCATGTCCATGTAAAGTACAAATAAATGCGAAAGAAACAATTTCTACAACATATTTATAGAGGATGGGTATTTTTATATTGAAAAAAAATTAATGAATTATGATTAAAAAAGATAAAAGTGGGATGGAGGTTTTGAAGAATCCATCCATGTGTTAGTGAGAATGAAGTATGTTATAATCATCATATAAAAACACTTGGATAATGTTTTGAGAATACTAATATTGAAGATGTGATTAAAGGTGAAGTGAATTCGAATGGAAAAACATAAATAAGTGTTTTTTCTAAAGACTTTAGAAATGTGTTGAATATTTTTATAATTATTTTAATAATTCCAAAAGTAATTTAAAGTAATTTTATTTGATTTTATGATATTAGAGAATCATGAGATGATCTAAAGTGGTCCAGTAATTTTTTATGAATTTTGGTTTCATACATTATATATTGTGTTTGGATAAAAATTTATAAAATAGAATATTGTTGGAAGTTTCCAATATATAATAGTTCTTGTATATATATAAGAGTTTGAAATATGAAAAATGAACCAGTTGTGTAATTTATTTCATAGAAACAACGAATCAAAAAATCATGGAGGTTACTTAATATAGGTAATATATATAGTGTGGGATTAGGTTTCTTATAACCAACTACTTTGACAATTATATTACTAGTGTATTCATATTCTTGAATATTAGTCAATTACTTATCACATGATCCTCACTATTTAATGTGACATCTATATGATAATTCCCTTGGAAGACTTGCCACACTGAATGGTCATAATAGTTCCTCGCTACGATGAGTATCCACAAGTTCAATGATATTATTATTAAATATATATTATATAGATTGAAAATATAATTTTACGAGTCAGAAATTATATAGGATATTAGGTGTGAGACTCATAAGTCTTTAAGAAACTTTCTCATGGTGTAATCCTTTGGTAATATTCTGATCTGGAGATTATGAGAACAAGACCCACTAGTAGAATATCTATATTTATATGTCTTAGTGGATATTACTATTCATGTATGGGTGTGATTAGCCTTAGAGTTTATGATTATTATTAATTAAGATTATGCTTCACATACTTTTAAGTAATGATCAAAACTATGATGACATATTCTGAATGTAAAGTAGGATATGTTGGTCGTGTTATGGGTAATATTACATTAATGAAAAATGTGAGAAATTATTAAACCCTTTTGTTCAATAATTTAATTTTATTTTTGGATCCCTTTATGGAAATTCAACATCCTTTTAAGTCCATATCCATGGGTTTAATCATAAAGTTCATTATTGGATATTCAAACAAAGATTCATTGAGCACATTAGTTGATGACACCATCATGAAACCTGATTAATTAGAGATATCATAATAAAGAGATTATATTACATGGTTTACATTCATATGTGGTTATTTTCATTGTGGTATTTAAATTATTTATCTTTGGGTTTCTTGGTTTGTTTCTAGATAATAACCTTATAATTTAGACAGTTCTTCTAAATTACATGAATAAAGGAGCCTATATAATCACACACTATGTGTCTTTAGAACCTCAGTTTAATTCTATATTAATTTAACATGTTGTAAAATTATTATTCTTATAAATGGTTTAATAATTTTTCAAATTTTTATCTCATATATTCAATCACTAGTTATTCTATAGAATGTTATTTAAGTGTAGTATTAAATAAATATTAATTTTACTAGGTAGATATTAATTATATGAATATATAACATTTATTTATTCTTGTTCATTAAGAAGGTGACAAAATTTTATTTATTTGGTCACGTGAATATTTAATAAATATTTTTTCCCTAGTTTTTTTAATATAATATTAATTAAATTTATCAGAGAATAATGAAATAATATTTGTGTATTAAATAAATAGTCATTACTCAATGTTTGGTAAATTTAAAGAAGTATAGACAGACCATGTCTAATGGTCCTTTTGAAAATGATATATTAAATATCATTTAAATATAGATTAATATATTTATTTAGAAAATTATATTTATTTATTTGTAGGTATTTTCCATGTCATGTAAATAATAATTTCATATATATTATTATTAGAAATGGGGTTTTCAATGCAATAAGGGATTATTTATGAATATATGTGTACATACCAACCATAACCAAGATTTATAAATACCCAATTATATAACATTATAGGGTTAGTTGTTCATTCTTCCCAATAAATACAAGAGATAATTGTCTCAAAACCTTAGATATAAATATCTAAATAATTTTATCAATAACGGAGAGTGGTCATCCTCCACCAATCTCTTAATAATTGAGAGAACTAGAGAGATAACTCCCCATCTTGATGTAAGTTATTATGATGGACAATGATTGACACACATGTTATAATATCTTGGTTAGAACCTAGAAACTTATATTGTGATGATCATAGTTTTGTGAAGAATGTGAATATTTCCCTTAGAGGGATTCTATCATTTAATCCTCTTATCGTAATGATGGTACAATAATAAGTTGTTAATTGATTCATCAACGATGAAATAATTCTAATGAGAGGTAATTATTATTTAAATAAATTAATAATAAATTATTTGGAAAAAGATCATACATTTTTAGTAGGGGTTTGTGTTAATCAATATTTGATAAAAAAAATTGGTCATGAAATTAATCATCATTTTTTTCATAATTAAGATTAATTATGAAAAAATGAAGTTGGATATTGCCTAATAGGAACATCTTCTATGATCAGAACCTTCATGTGGTATTAGAGTGGTAAAAAAATTAATTTATAATTTTTTATTATTCATTGAATAATGATATGTGTTTCAAGTGAGTTTTTATATTTTATTCATCATATAAATTAATATGTCTAAATATTCTACTTTTCTGCATTCTTTATCATATTACTAAGAAAATGGTTAATTTAACAGAAACCACATTTGAATACTTGATCACGATATGATGGTGGTTCTTGATGGATAACACAAGAGTACATAGAATGTAAACCAAAGGTATAAGTTGTGTACCCATGTTTATTTCACCAGGATGACTCATGTTAAAAGTGATTTGTAATTTATTAATCACACAGAAAGTGTATTTAATGCACACTGTGTGTTTACCAGAATTGGATGACATGTAGTTTTCCGGACTAGAATCTTATGTAAATCGATTACACAATATGTAGCCCACATGTTTTCATTGTTTAAAACAAATGTTTCTAAGTTGTTTCATGTATTTACAACATAACACAATGACTATAAAATAGTGAAACTTTGAGGTCAGATGGAAAATAATTGGAATATAGATCATGAAACTTATACAAATCCACCACTAACAAACACTCCTAGTCCCTAGGCATCGGTTCCATACATGGGAAGAAGAGATTACATGTCATGTATCCAAAGTAATCATCGTGTAATCTACAGTACATTGTGTGAATAATTTAATGTAGAGAGAAAAAAATAATTATATAATTAAATTATTTACATGTATTTTTGGTGTAATTTATTTAATGAAGACATTATTTCATAGGATTATTAATTTAATATTAAATTAATTTATATGTTCAACTCCTAATGGAAAGCTATGAATGATATTTACATATAGTGTACTATATGTGTGAAAGTAACATCACATGTCTCAGGTTGGTATGAGATAATGCTTCCAAAGGATGAACATAATTCTTAAATACATGATATAAGAGCATATCCCATTTTACAAGCTTTGATTTGACTAGTCGTGGAACCCGATCAGAGTTACGGATCACATGTTACGGTCGTTTGAAGTCATGCTCCAAAACTAGTTCACAGAGCCCTTTTGTAGATCACCCTCATGGATCCCATTCACAGAGCCTATTTATAGAGGTTCAGTTTACAAATATCCCTCGGTGAATGTGATGAATATTGATGGATGTATCTTCAAGTATAAATACCTCTATGGTCATGATAAACTAGTTGACAAATGGCTCCACGATTCTAACAAAGTCTCTCCCATTTGCAGAATATACCTTTCCTTCACAGCACGCTTCCTAGAATCGAAAGACCCCCTTGCCTATATATACCAACCACATTCCTTTATTTGAGATGATATTCCACCAAGTTTCACCCTCACACCCTTGATATGTAGGGCTCATGAGCTTCATGAAACCCTCCTATACGGATCCCCTAGCCACCGCGAACCCCCCCGCCCTCCTATTTGTTCTTGAAAGCCTCCTCCCCATCTGGATATGGCTTTCATGGAGACATATGCCCTTCAAAAATGAAGATGGACCGTTGAGGAACTTTAGGCTTGACAGAGCATTCATCCTCAGGAATCACTACCTCTCTGAATCAATACTTAACTCCGAGCCAAGGGAACCCAATTTTGTGAAGATCCTTTCACAAGGCCCTAATTTTAGGAAGCTCATTCGTGATTCCCTATCCTTCCCAAATCTCCCACCTTCACACCCAACATTCCAAACCATGGTGTAAGACCCCCAACACCCCACTCAAGATAACTATTGGGCTATGGCCCCTAGCCTCTGGCCCAATCCCTTCACTACTTTCATGGACCCCCATCCAAAATATAGAGTCCCACGATAATCTCTTCAGGTCAACTCAAAAACATTTTGGCTTGCGTCATTTTATAGCCCTAACTTCTACCCTAGAATACCATGATTTCAGATAATTCTCTATACTCCTTGAAACACCTTGATTTGACATATTCCTCTTCTTCCCTTTCCCATGTCCCAATTTTACATTCTCATCTTTCATTCCCCGAGTACCTTGAGTCAAACCTCTTCTCAAGAATCATCGAAACCCTATCACCCAACTCCTATGTCAGGTCGAACCGAAAAGGGCCTCTCTTTCATAAGTCTCACACCATTCATTTATAGGAATCTTCCACCTTGTAGTCCTCACTACATGGAATTAAACTTTTTTATACCTTATCATTCAATTATAGAATGCCTTATGCATCATGTATAAGATTCCTAATTATGATATGATAACCAAAAACCATTACCACTCAATTGTTTCACCTTGGCCGCTTAAACATGTATGGACCAATCACATGGATTTATATCTTTTTCGTAAGAAATGAGATCCTCTTTGGGAAGCTTATATGTTTATACCGCATGTCATCTATCATTGGTGCACCTTCTATGACATGAGTTTCATGTCTGCTTCTTCCTCTTATTTCTCACACTGAGCATAAATCATGTGAGAATATTGGTTAATGACAATAATAACATCCAACCCTTAACCAAATTGGTTTCCTCCATAGGTATAATCCCTAATTAATCCCTCTAAAACTGTGTGGGTTTTGATCCCTTCCCCCTAGATATGGTATATAGGATACCTCCCTACAGTTCAATACCAACCATCAGTAAACCATAGTGTCCCCCTCTTAGGCGTGCTCCCTCATACGCTCCATCGCCACACTCTTATCCTGATGTGGTCATGCTATCCACATCATCGCTTCTCCCAACATCACTAAGGAAATTTTAGTGCATAAGACACATACAATCCATCTAAGAAAAATTCTCTTGTGATGGTCAGTCTTGATGAAAAATCCCCACAAACATCAACCAAGAGAAATAATCTTGTGATGGGAAGTCCCATTGCATTATCCCTACTCCATCCAGTGAACTATGTGGTTTCTAATCCATTTCATATAAACATGTTACATAATAAGTCTCCATGAGGTTCAATCACATCCAATAGTAAACCTTGGTGTCCTATCCTAGGGGTGTACCCTCTCTAGTCCACCTCTAGATGTGTCCATATCATCCTTTATGGTGATTCATATTCCATTAATGTGAAAAAAAACTCCCTGAATAACCCACATAGTTCATTCTAATCCTTCCATACAATGGTAGAAATCGGTGTCCCCATCTAGGGGTCAACCCTCTATGATCCACCTCTATATATTTCCAGATCAAACTTGATGGTGTGACATGTTATCTTTAGTGGTCACACCTCCAAGATCCTCTCTCATAGGGAGTTTTATTCAATCGGGAGAATGGTAAACCTTGGGGTCCACTCCTACAAGTTCACCCTCTCTGATCCACCCTTATATGTGTCTAGATCAGCCTTCACTCTGTGACATATTCCCTTTATGGGACACACCTCCCTGATCTACTCTCATAGGCTGTTTTAATCCATCCAACCAATTATAAACCTCAGTGTCCCCTCATAGGGGAACACACTCTGTAATTCACCTACATCAGTGTCCATATAAGCCTTCATAGTTTTACATATTCCCTTTAAATGATGAACCTCCTAAGGTCTTCTCTCATTGGGAATTCAGACCCACCCATCTAGTATACCTTATGGGTGTTCTCACCTTGGGATTCACCTCTCTGATCCTCTTCCACTCATCATTCTGAATATTCTACACTATCTATGCATTATATTAAACTCTCTAACATCTATCTTTTTAAGACATTAAACTCGTGACCCTCCATCTCCGAAAGACATTAAACCCACAACCCTCAATCTCTGTAAGATTTTAAACTCATAACCCTCCATATTATCATGATATTAAATTCTCGACCATCCATCTCCAAACGATGTTAAAACGGATTACCCTCTATCTCATTTAGACGTCAAAACTCCCAACCGATCCTATGAAAAACATGGGATTCTTGAGGGAAAGCTCAGAATACATGCATATGGAATAAAATACCATGTATTCAATGTGTGATGGCTTGGGTTTCCTCACCCTTGATAAGCCCTCTTATGAGGAAGAATACCGGTGTTCTAATGTTCCAGTATCCAGATATACCAATGATTCCCAACAAAACTACTCTTCTTACCAAATTTCGTTTCTCTGACTAAACCCCTTGAAATTTCAAGACATAAGGATCATAATTAACCAGCATCCCCAATGATATGTAATGATGAATTATTTTCCCAAACAACATCTTAATCTTTAAGGGGGGCCCAGAAAATGCCAAAACTTCAGAGGAGGAATCCACATAAAAAGGGACTCACATCCTATAATTTCATTTCAATCAATTATCATCCATATATAAAGAAGTGATGAATTTTTTCCACCTTTGTAAATTGGGATTTTGGTGTACAATTCCCCATTGGAGAACAATAACTCATGCGGGCAGTGTTACCCTGTGAAATAATCTGGAACATTATATAATTTAAATTTCACCGTGTTTAATTTATTGAAAGATTCACAACTTATAATTACATGTCACATAGTGTGTACTTTATTTTATGTGAATACACATTTTAAAGACCACAATGAGTAGTTTGGAGGGGAATTTTTTATTTCTTCTAAGTAAACTTGTTTACGTTTTTAATTTTAAATAAAATTAATTTATTTAAAATTAGGGATGATAGAAGTTGCAGAATTGATTGGATGGAATTAAGATAATCTGAATTCATTGATTAATTAAATTAGTTTTTTTAATATTGTTTTAGTTAGAGAAATAATTGAACTGAATGTTTTCTAGATTAAAAATTTATATTTTTTGTATGTGTTTGGATGATCTGGTGCATAGAAAAGACCATTGAATGTGATTGGTTACATTTAAATTTATTATTAATATTAAATTAAATTTATGGTGTTAATTTCATCCCTCCTCTCGTTATATAAGGGATTTTGTGACTACTATTTCATTTCTGTAATCCACTTAAACCAATACTTTGGTTCCCCTCACCTGAATGTGGGTAAATCATATGTAATGGAAGAATATATCAAGTGAGTAGAGCCTGTTCAAGTTTGGATCTAAGGGGAACCCAATCTAGGAGATATATAGGAGAACATGGGGAATTTTGTATCTCAAACCAATGTATGTTCAATGATTTAATCCCCTAAGATAATAATTAGTATATCATTCCCAAGATAAACCAACTATTAGATAAATATCTGGATCATGACACTTTATTTATTCATTTATTACATTTTCATTGTTATTTATTTATTTAAATGTATGGAACTAACCTCAAATAAATTAATTAATAATCATACAAGATGGAATTAAAATATATTATTTTATCTTTACTTTTATCAAGACCTGATTAATAACTTAACTAAAATCTATATAATAGTAACATGCATGTAATTAGATAAAGTGGGTAATTTATTCATAAAGATAAAATCCCTCAAATAAGTATATTAAGTTGGAATATCTTTTTGTTACTTAATTTAGAGTGAAACCACTATATTATGGTGTTTTATCCTGCCCTTACTGGGATACTACCATTTAATGGGGAGTTTGAAAAAAAATTGGGTTTACTTAACCAAATTCACATCAATAAGAGTATTATTTACAATACATTATATACATTTAGAGGAAATTATTGAAGATATTTGTACACAAGATTATTATATTAGAGATTTCTCTCAATAGAACAATGAGTTCAATGTTTATGTAGTTTTAAAAGAGCAATACTAAATGACTTTTAGTAAGTATTCTGGCCATTATCTGGGTTATGAGAAGCATAATATGGATCACTTCAACTATAATATCTATATGATATGATATTTTGAAACCAATGGTTAAGGGTATTATGTTTTTTAGAAAATTATCGAAGAATAGTAAATTCAATTTGTTGTGTTATATCATATAGTCATTGAGATGTAACTAAAATCAGATTTTATAAATGTAGAATATGGTAAATGAAATCAAGATAAAAATAAAATATTATAGAAAACAATTTATTTACTCATCTGAAAATATTCTCATTGTTGGTAAATTTAATTTATATACTGCTCTTTTATATGAAAATCTCTACAATGTGCTGTAATTCCCTACACTTATTCATCCACCTAACAAATCAAATGAAGGAGATAAAGATTCTTATATGAGGTACATGAGTATGATTCAATTATTCATTACATCAGAATATCAATTATTTTTTCTGAAATAATAATGAAGCATAATGATACAGATGCATATACCATGATATCACATCTTCTACATTTTGATAATGAGAAATATATATTTAGATAAATGATATTTTCAATATATTATTCTAGTGTAAATTTGAAGATGGTACTTAACTATTGATCTTAACTTCAATACACTGGTGTAAATTTATAGGTTATAAATTTTCGGGCTTCCATATGGATAATAAATTTTCCATTATTCTCATATTATCATTCATACCATCTAGATTATTCTAATTCATCTAGAATTATTGGATGAACAGTTTAAGAACTTTCTTGACAAAACATCACTGGATAAAAAAGAGTTGTAGAGAACATAGTTATAAAACCCTTATGGTGAACAAAATGAAAGGAATTGTGGAAAAGACCATAACTATTTTATATTTAATCGTACCTTTAGAATGAATTTAATTAGGATAAAATTTTAAAAGGTAGGGTGGTGAAAAAGTGTCTATTTAATTTTTATATGGATAGAAGGATCATTTGAAAGGAAAGTATTGTTAATTGAAGAAGAAGAATCAAACCATTTCATATACTTCAAAAATATCTTCCTCGTGGAATATACTAGTTTTATATCACTTATTACGTATTTAATTTATTTTTATATTAATATAATAAAAAGATATATAAGATTTATTCTCCCAATGTATGAGAAGAGGTCACTTATATGTCAGTTGTAAGAAGAACACAGAATAATTATAAGAAGTAAGGAGTTTCCCACAGTGGCTAAGAAAGGGTGGGTCTTATGTCAGTAATGAGAAACACATTAGAATATAAATAATGTTCTTTATTACAATGGATTATAAAGTGTTATTCATTTGTAAACAGTGATAAATATAGGGTTTTTTATTTCATAATGTATTGATTCTACTTGAACTAATCTTTTTTTTTTAAGATTTACCTATATATTTATCTCAATGTTATATTGAATATAAAGAAATGGTATTTATTTTGAAATTAATTTTGATATGGGATAATACAATTAAATAGTTTAATGAATGTAAGAGTCATAAAATATATTTCATTAGTAATAAATGATATCTACAATTATAAAAATTGTACCCAGTTGTGGAAATCTAATTGATAGTCAAGTAAAACTATAAGTTGTGTTGTATATACCTAGTATGATATATAGAATCATTTGAGATAAAAATATTACATATATTACATACTTATGTTTTATATTAACCTTTTCAAATAAAGTTATTCCATGAAGATTCTATAGTTAGTTCAGTTATATAACATGAACTACTCTAAGGTGAAGAAAGAGGTAATTTCATATACATCATTAAATTACATTAAGAAATTTTAGGAATGATAAATGAACATAATGAGTGAACTAAGTAGAAGTTATAGGATTCTCAAGGCTAATATGTCAAAGTATATCTTAACAAAGTATTCATAAATTAGTTAATATAGAGTTGTGGTTTTCTTACCCTCGCATCACCTAATTCACATCTTTGAGATGGTGATAATATAACTTAAGATTAATGAAGAGGCTTATATATGTATTTCATTCTCTCATGATTCATTTCTAGAAATGTTTTTTGTAAATAAAATCATAATAACTAACTGTATTATAACTATATATAGTAATGGATATCATATCATTTACTATATTAAGAAAGTCAACTATGTAACTTCCAATGTTTTTTTGATTAGATTCATTTTAAAGATGGCTAAAGCTATAAATGTACATGAAATCACAATGCTCATCACATCCAATTATCCTATTTCTACTAAGAATATTAATAACCCAAGATCGATATGTATTAATTATACTAACAACATTTCTATTAGGTAAGCATGTCTCTTTTGAGATAGTAAGAGAAGGTAAGAGTTTAGTTGAATCTTTTCTCTAGCTGAAGAAGTTAGGAAAAAACTAAAACTCAATAAGTGTTGGTCTGAATAATTTCCCCAGATACATACTATATAGGATGATGAAAACAATGGTGGTGGTTTTATAATTCAACATGGTGGATGATATGTCATTCACCCTATAACAAAAAGTAATTTATATTTAGCTATGATTGAAAATTTATTATGAATTCAAATATGGATTCCATGTACCAATATTATTATTGTATTTTAGTGGTTGATATAAATATATCGGTGGGTATTAGATATAAACAATGCATGAATAGTATATGTGAGTTACCAATAAGTATATAATGGTTATCATATGCCATCATTCATAAATTAATTTAAAGTCTACTTCTCATCAATACTATGATCATTTTCATAGGAATTAAATATCAAGTCCAACTCACTTGGAGGTAACATTATGGAACATTTCTATATGAGATGAACAGAAAAGTTAGAGATATCAGTGAATGTAAATATAGATTTTATGTTTCAAGGATGTAATTATGGGTAAAAACATGAATAATGAAGAAAGAAAATTAATTTCAAATGAATGTGTACCAAATTTTCTATAAATTTTTATTGGGAATGTTACAGTTTTCCAAGGTAAATATGTTTAATGACATATGGAAAATAATTTATTGGTTTTAGGGTTATATAAGTGTAAATAATTTCTCCAAAATGGAATAAGAAATAAACTATGTTCTAGGGAACATGATCTACTATTTTATATTTATGGTTTACATAATCCATGTCATAGTACATAGTTGATATTATATTGAAATATACAAGATGGAATAATTTACCCGAATTATTATAGTGTAACATGGTATTATAGTGATGTATGGACTAAATATACCTAAGATTAATTTGGAATTATATCTCACATTCCCTAAGATATACATAGGTTGGATTTTTGATTATACGTAAAGCATAGATTGAAAATATAAAATGATGCTAGGAGGACAACAACGGCTTTCAGTCATAACTATCTGATAGTGCTTAGAAATAAAAACCATATGAGTTCATGATAATTAGAGAAATGGGAATACTAGTGTTTAAGGGAATATAAAAGAAGTCTTATATATATATTTTGATCTAGTATTTTAGTATGGATTAATTAATATGAAAGGGATAATAATTTTACAACCAATAAATTCCATAACTATCTTAGGATGAGTATGTTACAGTTTTTTATACATGTTAAAAATTATGTTAAGAAACATTTTTATAAGGACCCGGACTTATTACATACATAATCATGAGTTTAGTTAAGGAAAAACTTACTTTTACATTTAGAATCTTTTCATGTTTAGATCTTTATAAAATTCGGACAAAACATTCTTAACATTACACATTGTTACAGAGTGGATACCATAAAAACTGTTTCCATTTTTTTCAAATTATAAAATATTAAAACTTAAAACAATGCTCCTGGAAAATTCTTAAACATTTAAAATGTCTTCCTTCCATGTATTACACATCCATTAACCTATGAAAATTAATTTAAAAACCAGGTATGGGCATGAAAGGTCAGTAAGGTATGGAAAATAATGAAAAAATCACATTAGTCCATGAATACTCATAAAGTATGAAAACATTTTCAAAAGATATTCATGTCACACATACATACTTACATTGTGTTACATGAGATTTAAACAAGATCCACACAAAACATGAGAACATAAATATAATAATAAAGGTATCTTGTGGAATTGCATACATAATCTTGTAACCATTCTTGGCTACCTTATAATATGTAACCCTCACGGCTACCTTACTTTGTGTAACCATCGCAGTTACACTTGGAGTAACCATACGACTGGCCTCCAAAATACACATACCCAATGAATTGGAGGGAAATATAGGCCCCCCACTTCATCATAAAAATTCCCAAGAACCAAAACATAATCATATAACATGAATAATTCCATTAAAACATTTCTTTTGAATTTCATAAATTGAATTTAAAAAGAGGATTTCTAAAGAAAATACACTTATAGATATCATACAATTACAGAGAGACTTAATCAAGAGGATGGATTATGTATATATACTGTAAATACACATAATTAAACATAATATAATAATAACCCATCACACAAACAATTTAAATAGCACAAAAATAATGAAGTAGAAGGTTAACCCAAAGAATGGAAATCGGGTTAAGAATTCCCTTACCTTGGGTTTGTCTTACTTACAACTTGTTTAAACCTCATATATAATGGTTAAAAGAGTGTTATTAATAGTTTAATGAAACATTTTCATGTTTATAACATATTATATGATCATTTAATAACATATTTTCACCCTTAATTGTTAGTATTTTTCCCCTTGCATAGTTTTTGGTTGAATTCTTCACATGATTTCTATGATTGGTTCATGGTGGACATTCTTTTTGATTTGAAGTGAAAATCCAGAATGGGAATGGATTATTATTTTCATATAACCAGTAACATAAATTATTCCATTTATCATTTTGAATTCTTACATGAGGATGATTCATAAGTTAGAACATTAATGATGTTCGTTTATATCCTTTTAGTGGTTCTTTGATAATAACAACCTCGTTTTGTCTTATAAATTAGAACCCTGAGTACAAAATAAGTCCAGAACCATGAGTGATTCATAAAACATATATAATAAACAGGTTCATTAATATAAATGGTTTCATGACCATACTTGAAATAATTAATGGAAATTCAAATCACATCGTCCACGATGTCGATAATTCGACACAAACGGACAATGTTTTTATTCTTTAAATAAATGCGAGATGATAAGAATAAAGATGATTAATTTTTCCTAAAAAAGATAAAATCCAGAGTATACATGATTTCTAGAGATTTCATGCCTCTTGGTTAAGGAGATATGATGAAATAATAAGGAAGGAACTCAAAAATAAAAGAAAAAGTGAGAAATATCTTACAAAAATTCGGAAGCCTAACTACTACAAAACATCATTTTAGAAAAATATTAAAATGAGAGGGTACAAGGATCACCCATACAAAAATAAATCATAATATAGATAAGATCATGAATAATAAGTAAATAAGAACATTGTATATAAAATTGAAAATTATACCACATAAAAGAGAAGTTGAAAGGAAAAAAGAAAGAAATTGAGAATTTTCTTACCTTGTAGAGTAACCCTTAGAACTTGATGGTTGGGTCCTTTGGGGATTGAGGAAACCATTGTAGGACTAATATGAAGGTAAGGAGGCCAGAGCTTCACTAAGGGAGAATTGGGAATGAATTCAAGGAAGGGAAGTGTATGTATTTATAGGAAAAGTGAGGGATTATTTTAATAATTTTCAAAGGACACCTCATGAGTGGTATTTAAAAAACCATGGGCTTGCCCATGGTATTTTCCAAGGTATAAGCCACTTGTGTCACCTCAAATATTATCTAACTACTCAAAATTCTACAAGATTTTTGACATCATTATTATATCATTAATGGTTTCATTAATACAACGAAACTAAAAACTGTATTTTTTACTATTCAATGAAAAATCAACTGTTTCAGAAAAATTCTGAAAATTCACCCTAATCATTTATCGACGAGTAGATTTCAAAAATGAAGTCCATTTTTTGAAAATAATTGTCTAAAAATTAGTAATTTATTTTTTAAATAAAATCATACTTATTTCAAAAATTAACAATTCTAATTCTGTAACTACTTCTATATCACAATGAAAAACTAAACTAGATGTTATTATCTTAAAGCATTAATAAAATAAAATGATAATAAAATTTACTATTCATTGCTGTAATTCCCTTGCCCCAGTTACCCAGAGCCGGTGCATTATTACAAAACATTGGCATGATCACAAGAAAGATCAAATCTCAAAAGACTGATTAGTTTAGTAGCCTTGGAAACACTAGATATATTCATAAAGTTTTACATTACGTCATAAAAATGAAAACTACAACAACATAGTCTCCATAGTCCAAACTCTTATCCCCTCATACTATCCCTATAGGTCATTCGTAATTTACTTCTTCACATCCTGGAAAAAATAAAACATAGAAAATGGGTGATCTCAAATGCCCAGTAAGGATAACAATATAGAAAAAATATTCATAAATAAGAATAATTATTTAAGGCAATGTATACCTAAAACAAAATCCTTTTAAACTTGAACTTCAACATAGTATGGAAAAAATAAAATGAAATAATTCCATTTACTTATTCACATGGATATTCTACTAATCGAATAACCACAATCAATATCAATAACCACTTTCATAATGATGGAATGCATAATGCCAGACTATCATAACCACATAGCCAAGTCCTCGTGTCAAGACTACAAATAAGATTTTGTCAAGGCCTTGTTCCAAGAAACTATTTTGTCTCATGAAACCTACCAATTCATCGAGGAGCTATATCGGGCTCCACTGGTCACATATTAAGTCCAATGCATTCCTCATATGAACAGGTTTAAACATAACATAAACATTTGTATTAAAACTAGCATACGAAATGTCAATACTTTCTCTATATACCATGAATGGTATAAAAATAACACATCCACAGTCAAAAAAATCACAAAATATTAAATACAATATGGAAGTTTTTATCATAATAAGTCAACTTCAAATAAGCTTAAAATCCATCAACGGATGTTGACATAGATGAAATCAAAACTATTTCAGAGAAATATCCATTTTTTTTAAATCATTTAAAAGTCACATAATTATAAAATAGAACATTTACTTTGAAAATTTTCTTATAATATTATAAGGGACTCTTAGAAAATTTTATAATGATGGAAAATAGCCACACCCGCCGTATAAGTTAAAAACATTCTTACCTTAATTATGTTGAAAAGGCTAAAAAACACCTTGTTTGGAAAACGATGGAAAGATTCCTTTATAAACCTCTTATAAAAAGTAAAACAAGGTTATAAATGACTTTAACCCATATTCTTATAAATATTAAAAATGTTTTGAAATACATTTTTAAGAAACATGGATGTGGATGATAAAGAAATCACAGTAGATTATTACAAATAAACAACCTCAGATAATGAAAAGATTGCGAAATAAACCCTTAACTTGTACCTTTCTTTGGTTGAGGGTAGGTTAACCTCATTTATAATGGTGAAATAATTGTTATTATATTATAAAATAATAATATATATTAATATTATATCATATATGATCATTTATCATTGATTTGTTAATAATATCTTAGTATTATCATTGTTTCGGGTGTTAACTTACTCATTTTATTTTATATGTTTTGTTACGTAAGTCATGTTTTTCATGGATAGGTTGTATCTTATTCATATATAGGATGATATCAAGTCCTTAAACATTATTTTTAATTCATAAAATGAAAATTATACTTTAATGGATACGATGGAGAATGAATCTCATCACGTTCGTGGAGACAGTACTCCGTACGTACGTACGAGCGACAATATCATTATTTTGATATTAAAATAATATATAATTGGATGGTATATCATATATAAAGAATCATTATTATGTTATATTTATTATTTAAATGAATTAAAAATCATTATTATACCCATCCAAATAATAATATATTGAATAACAATTACACCACGATGTGGAGACTGTAAGCCGTGTGTACGCACGTATGGTGACTTGTCATTCAAAGGATGGATAGAATACAGAATATGGTTGTACAATATTTATAATAATATTACAGTATATAGGAGATACTGTATTCATTATTTTATAATGGTAATAACAAAGAAATAATGAGTTGAAGAAGAAATGAATTTGAAAAAGGTTGGTGAAAACATTACCTCTTCTTTGGGTTCTTCGTTTTGATTTGATCAAAAGGTCTCCTTAGGTTGGCATTCTGATCAAACTAATGCATATAGGTTGTATTGAGTGAGGTTTAGAGAGTATTTGGGTAGGGTTTGGCCGAACCAAAAGGCTTTTAAGGTGTCAATTAATGAGAAGGGGGAGTGGCCTTTAATAAGAGGGGTGAGGGGTACCTTTGAAAAGGCTAGAAATATTATTTTATAATAAATTAATATTCGGTTTATAATGGCTCAGAAGTGTATTAATTAAATTTTAAGGTGGTTATGGGTCAAAAACCACTCAACCAATAGAATTTAGACAGGTTTGGGTCATTATATTAACCTTATTTTTAGTTTTAACTCTTAGTTAATTAGTTTGACACTTACCATGGCACTTTGTATTTGTATATTATATAGTTAATAAACATACTATATATCTCAGAGAGACCCCCAAGTGTTCCATTAATGATACACCTATCATGATATAAGCCTCTTTGCCGATCCCTATATTTTTAGGAATTGAATATCAATTAATAATATATTATTTGTTTTAAAAACTCTTTTATGTCGATTTTGACACAATTTGGAAAATTGATTTTTCTGAAAATTAAAACATAATGATTACTTTAAAAAAAGTTAATTAAATAAATACTAACTTGTAAAATTAACCTAAAAAATTAGTGAAAATCATAAAAAGTCTCAAATTATATTTATTTGGGTATTTATAATATCAATTATTTTACTTTTTCACTATTTTGGTAATTACTACATCATCATTGTGTCATATATAAATTAAATTATTTAAAGTCTAAAAATTATAAATAAAATATAATTATGTAGAAAATATTTTTATCTTTCTAATGAATATTTACAATCTAATTTATCGTATGTATAACCCAATATTAAAAATGTTTTAGTAAATAAACTTTGATTTAAACTCTTTTAACTCTTCTTTGAATTAAATAATAATAAATGTCCAAATCTAATCCAAGTGGACCTAAATGATAATATTTTATTCCTAAGGATTTTTTTGGTCGATATACACTCATCCAATAGAATTAGGACATGTGTTAGGTTAATATTAATATCATTTTTACCCTTAATTACCCTATTTACTTTTAACCGTGGTAAATAAAAGTAAAAAGTTACTATTCACCAAAAATTATTTTCATCTCATTGAACCACATTTCACTTATTGATATTAACCGCGTCTCTCAGATTTTTAAAATTATACTCACAGAAGCGGTAAAAATATGTTTTATGAAAAATTCAGTTTTTTCAACTACCACTTTGTGGTTTCACTATTCATCAAAAAATCAAGTTTTTCAGAAAAATACCAAAAATTCACCCTAGGATAATTTTGATATTCCGAATCCAAAAATGAATTTCATTTTGGAAAATAAAATTTATAAATTTCAAAAAGTGTGTATTACTATTCATAACGGCTAGTTTGATTGGTTGTGGTGTGTTAGACCTCGATGTTCCGTACAACACACGCTATTGCATTATTTAAAGAGAAGTGTACCATAGAAGATTGGGGTGTTACATTCTCCCCTCCTTCAAATAATTTCATCCTCAAAATTTCAAGAATACTACCGCATGAAAAGACTCAGGTGGTTCTTCATCATAAGTTCCTCAGGTTCCCACGTTGCCTCTTCCATCTTATGGTTTCTCTACAATACTTTTACCAGACGAGTTGTCTGGTTTCTAAGTACTTGTTCTCTCGTATCAAGAATCTTGACGGGCTCTTCGAAAAAAGACAGATCGGGTTCCAGTTCTAATACCTCATTGGTGAGTACATGCGTTGGGTCAAGCATGCATTTCCTCAACAGAGATACGTGGATCACATCGTGATCTTCGGAGAGACTTGGCGGCATTCCCAATCGGTAAGCTACAACCCCAATTCGTTCTAGAATTTCGAAAGGTCTGATGTTCCTGGGACTCAATTTACCTTTCTTACCAAAATTTATGACTCCCTTCCATGGAGATACCTTCAGGAAAATATGATCACCGACTTAAAATTCCAAATCCTTCCATTGATTATCAGCATAGCTCTTCGGCCTACTTTGAGCTACTATGATATGGTTTTGGATTACCTTCACCTTTTCCATTGTTTCCTCCACCAGTTCTGTGCCTACAAGTTTTCTTTCACCAACGTCATCCCAACAGGTTGGTGTGTGACATCTCTTTCTGTATAACGCTTCATATGGTGCCATCTGAATACTCGAATGGAAGCTATTGTTATAGGATAATTCTACCAGAGGTAAATATTGATCCCGCATACCCTCAATGTCAAGTGAGCATGATAACAACATGTCTTCTATGGTTTCAATAGTCCGTTCTGATTTTCCATCTGTTTGAGGGTGGTAGGCAGTTCTCAAATGAAGTTCAGTATCCAAGGATTTCTGAAGACTTTTCAAAAATCTTGAAGTAAAATGGGGATCACGATCCGAAATAATCGATAGGGGTACACCATGAAGTCTCACAACATCATTAATATATAGTCATGCTAGACGTTCCAGTGGTAGGTCTTCTCTTATAGAATGAAAATGTGCTGACTTGGTAAGACGATCAACAATAACCCATATTGCATCGTTCTTTCTAGGAGTCTTTGGTATCCCCATGACAAAGTCCATCATAATATTTTCCCATTTCCAGTCCGGTATGGGAAAAGGTTGCATGACTCCTCCAGGCTGTTGCCTTCCAGCTTTCACTTGTTGAAAAACCATACATCTTGACACAAAATCAGCAATCTCCCTCATCATGTTGTCCCACCAAAAATGTTCCTTCAAATCTCTATACATTTTGGTGCTCCTAGGGAGTATAGAGAGATTAGAACTATGAGCATCATCCAGCAATTCCCTTTTTAGATCAGGTATATCGGGAACACAAAGTCTCTTCCCAAATTTCAAAATTCCATCTTCATACACAATGTCTCTCAATCTCCCATCATTCACAGCTTTAATCTTCTTTTGAAATTCTTCATCATCGGTATGAGAACCCTTAATCCTTTCTAGTAAAGATGTTTTGGCAACCATTTGAAAAATCCTTGATGTTTCACCTTCCCAGGTTATTCACATGTCCATCTCCACTAGATCCATGAAAATTGGATCCCTTTAAATTCTCATTTTTTTCAAAACTCCATGATCTTTTCTGCTCAAATCATCTGCCACCTTGTTTTCTTTCCATGGGTGGTAGTGTATCGTACAATCATAATCCTCGAGTAATTCAAGCCATCTCCTTTGCCTCATGTTGAGTTATTTTTGTGAAAAAATATAGCTCAAACTCTTGTGATCAGTATAAATCTCACATTTTTCACCATAGAGGTAGTGCCTCCATATCTTCTAAGAAAAGATCACAGCTTCTAACTCGAGATCATGAGTAGGATAGTTTTTCTCATGAATTTTTAACTGTCGTGATGCATAGGCAATGACCCTATCATTGTGCATAAGGACACAACCCAGTCCTTTCTTCGATGCATCTCTATAAATAACGAACCCATCATTCCCTGATGGTAGAGTCAATATAATAGAATTGACTAATATTCTCTTCAGTTATTCGAAGCATTCTTCACACTCTTTTTCCCAAACAAATTTAACCCTGATATGTGTGAGCTTTGTTAATGGGTTAGCCAACCGGGCAAAATTCTGGATGACACGTCGATAATAACCTGCCAAACAGATAAAATTGTGTACCTCAGTTATACTTATAGGTGCTGGCCATTCTTGGATTGGCTTGGTCTTATAAGGATCAACATAGATTCCATCTTTAGAGAAAATATGGCCAAGAAAAGAAATCTTCGGAAGCCAGAATTTACACATGCTAAACTTCCCATATAATTCATGTCTTCTCAGAGTCTTCAGGATAATGCGCAAGTGATTTTCATGATCTTCATAGCTTTTGGAGTATACCAAGATATCATCAATAAATACCACCACAAATTCATCAAGATATTCTTGGAAAACTCTGTTCATTAGATCCATAAAAACAGAGGGTGCATTAGTCAATCCAAAAGGCATTACTATAAACTCGTAATGCCCGTACCTGGTTCAAAATGATTTCTTCGGAATGTCTTCCTTCTTCTCACACAACAGATGGCATCATGATCAATGGTCAATCTTTGAAAAGTATTGAGCTCCATGTAGTTGGTCAAATAAATCATCAATGCGAGGTAGGGGATACTTGTTCATTATTGTTATAGCATTGATCTCCCTGTAGTCGATACATAAACTCATAGATCCATCTTTCTTTTTAACAAAAAGAACAGGGGCTCCCCATGGAGAAACACTAGGGGGAATAAATCCCTTATTACACAATTCCTCTAGTTGTTTATTTAGTTCAACTACTTCTATAGTGGCCATTTTATAAGGGGTCTTTGAAATAGGCCTTGATCCAGGAATTAAATCAATGGAAAACTCAACTTCTCGTTCTGGAGGATGTCCAGGTAAATCTTCCGGAAACACATCTACAAATTCTTTTACAAAATTTACATCCTCTATTTGAACACTCCTTTCCTCACCCACTATAATTTCATCCTCTTCCTCCCCAATAATTGAATTTAGTTGAGCTACTGGGGGTGGATCTAGAAAAGAATTAGGTGGTGATGATTCTGATCTAAAGATAAGGTGTTCCTTATTATCATCATCAAAAATTGTAACCTCCTTCTTCTTACAATAAATTTTCACATCATGGTCCAAAAGGAAATCCATACCGAGGATTATATCAAACTCAATCATTGGTATGATGATGAGATCAGCGGATAAAGAACATTTATGAGCTCTAATGGTGGCTGATTCACAAAACTTTGTTGCAATGATACTTACCTTAGGAGTTTTAACTGACAACTCCCTTGTTAAATCAAATTGGAAATATTTAATTTTCTTATAAAAAATGGAAGATATGAAACAATGTGATGATCCAGAATCAAATAATGCATTTGCTAAACTTGAGGAAACCATTAAATTACCTGCCACTGCGTCTTTCGGAGCTTCTACCTCACCAGTAGTGATAGCATAAGCTTTGCCCTGATCCCTTGGCCTTTTCTGAGGTAAGTTCCCCTGATTCTTAGGAAATTAATTTGCATAATGTCCTATCTCTAAGCAATTATAGCATTGGACATTGGTAGCTTCCGTATTCCCCTTGCAATCACGAGCTTGGTGGTCGTTTTCACTACACGTGTAACAGACTTTTGTTCCTTTTAATAAAGTCCCAAGGTGTTTCTTCCCACATTTACTATAGGATGGATATTCAAACATTCCCTTCTTCCCCTTATTTCCATTCCCAGATTGATCAGTAGATCTCTTCTTCTCTTTCTTTTCTTTAAATTCATATGACTTAGAGAATTCTTTCTCTATCTTGATAGCACATGAGACAATGTCTTCGTATGACGAGAATGATTGTGAGACTAATTCTCGATAGAGAAATGGTTTTAACCCATCAAAGAAACGATAAATCTTACTTCTTGGGTTACGTATATAATCTCCAACATACCTTTCTAACCTTGTAAAGTTAGCCTCTTACTTTGTGACATTCTCATCCTCCTTTTGTCTCAGAATCATAAATTGCATTTCCATATATGCTCGATGGTCACGAGGAAAGTATTTTTCTAAAAAAAGATCTTTAAAATCCCTCCATTCCATATTTGATACTTCATCATCTTCCTTGATGTTTTGAATCAATGACCACCATTGATCAGCATCTCCAGTGAGGCGGTAAACTGCCATGATAACTTTTTCCCTTTCAGTACTTCCCAAAGCCTGAAATGTTTTCTCTAGGGAACATATCCATTGCTCAACTACTAAGGGATTTGTACTCCCATTGAACGTTGGTGGTTGTTGCCTCATGAAGCGATCTAACATTGATCCTCCATGCTGCGGATCAGGGTGCTCCATACGGGTACAGTTATTATTCATAACCTGAGTGAGTTGTCCCAGTATGGTGATTAGTTGATCAGCACCAGTTGTATCACCAGCTCCACTATAATTATCTTGAGCAGGAGGTAAATCCCTACATGGAGTGCGTGCATTGATACGGTTTACATTTCTTCAACTAGTTACTATTTCTAAACAATGGCATAAACTAGATCAGTTTATGAATCAAAATACATAATTCCATACTTATAAAACACTTAACATAAATTGAAAATTTTATGGATATAATCCATAATCATAAAAAATGTTTTCTTTGAGGATGTATATACTCATAAACCCTTCATAATGATTTGTAATGAAAATGAGAGTTATCCTAAGCATATCCCCCAGGAGTGTCGTATCCAAGAGTGCAGCAAGGCCCATTGTCATGCACCAGTTCATGTTCGAGTCTAGCTCAAAGCGGTGTTTTTGGGTTTTACCCCTAGGAACATCTATGCCAGAGCCACCTCTACCTGCTCGTATCTAGACAGGGATGTATTGCTCTGAAAACTCACAAAATATCTACAATACCAAAATTCGAGAAAGTTCTTCTATACTAATCCTCAATGTCCATCTTAAATCTATGTGCTATCATCAAAGTTTATCTAAATCCAGCATCCAAGGGTTGTATTAAACATTCTCTAATAAAAACTGTAACGCCCCGACCCCAGTTACCCAGAGTCGGTGCATTATTAAATAACATTGGCATGATCACAAGAAAGATCAAATCTTGAAATACCAGTTTGTTTAGTAGCCTTGGAAACACTATATATATTCATAATGTTTTACATTAAATCATAAAAATGAAAACTACAACAACATAGTCTCCATAGTCCACACTCTTATCCCCTTATACTATCCCTACAGGTCATTCATATTTTACTTCTTCACATCCTGGGAAAAATAAATCATAGAAAAGGGGTGAACTAAAATGCCCAGTAAGGATAACAATATAGATAAAACCATCATAAATAAGAATAATCATTTAAGGCAATGTATAACTAAAACAAAAGCCTTTTAAACATGAACTTCAACATAGTATGGCAAAAATAAAATGAAATAATTCCATTTACTTATTCACATAGATATTCTACTAATCAAATAATCACATGAAATATCAATAACCACTTTCATAATGATGGAATGCATAATGCCAGACTATCATAACCACATAGACAAGGCCTCATGCCAAGACTACAAATAAGATTTTGTCAAGGCCTTTTGCCAAGACACTAGTTTTTCTCATGAGACCTACCGATGCATCGAGGATCTATAGCGGGCTCCACCTGTCACATATTAAGTCTAATTAATTCATCATATGAACAGGTTTAAACATAACATAAACATTCATATTAAAACTAGTATAAAATATATCAATAAATTTTCTATAAACCATGAATGGTATAAAAATAACACATCCACATTCAAACAAATCACAAAATCTTCAATACAATATGGAAGTTTGTATCATAATAATTCAACTTCAAATAAGCTTTAAATCCATCAAAGGGTGTTGACAAACATGAAAATCAAAACTATTTGAGAGAAATATCCCATTGTTTTGAAATAATTCAAAAGTCCCATAATTATAAAATATAACATTTACTTTGAATTTTTTTTATAAGCTTGTAAGGGAAGCTTCGAAGATTTTATAACGGCGGAAAACAGCCGCAAACGCCGTATAAGTTAAAAAAACATTCCTACCTTAATTCTGTCGAAAAGGATAAAAAACACCTTGTTTGGAAAACAATGGAATGATTCCTTTATAAACCTCTTATAAAAAGTCAAACAAGGGTATAAATTACTTTAACCCATATTCTTGTAAATAGTAAAAATGTTTTGAAATACATTTTCAAGAAACATGGATGTGGATGATCAAGAAATCCCAGTAGATTATTACGTATAAACAATCTCGGATAATGAAGAGATTGCGAAATAAACTCTTACCTTGTACCTTTACTTGTTTGAGGGTAGGTTAACCTCCTGTATAATGGTGAAATATTTGTTATTAAATTATACAATATTCATATATATTAATATGATATCATATATGATCTTTTAACATTGATTTGTTAATAATATCTTAGTATTATCGTTGTTTCGGGTGTTAACTTACTCATTTTCTTTTATATTTTTTGTTTCGTAAGCCGTATTTTTCATGGATAGGTTGTATCTTATTCATATCCAGGATGATATAAAGTCCTTAAACACTATTTTTAAATCATAAAATGATAATTATAGTTTAATGGATACGATGTAGAATGAATCTCATCGCGTTCATGTAGACGGTAGTCGGTACGTACGCACGAGCGAAAATATCATTCTTTTAAATTTAAAATAATATATAATTGGATGGTATATCATATATACGGAATCATTATCATGTTATATTTATTATCTACATGAATTAAAAATCATTATTATACCCATCCAAATAATAATATATCGAATAACAATTACACCATGACGTGGAGATGGTAAGCCGTATGTACGCACGTATGGTGACATGTCATTCAATGGATGGATAGAATACTGAATTTGGTTTTACCATAATTACAATAATATTAAAGTATATAGTAGATACTGTATTCATTTTTTTATAATGGGAATAACAATGAAAAAATAAGTTGAAGAAGAAATGAATTTGAAAAAGGGTGGTGAAAACATTACCTCTTCTTCAGGTTCTTCCTTCTGATTTGATCAAAAGGGCTACATACGTTGGCTTTATGATCAAAATAAGGCCTCTATGTTGTAGTTGGGGAAGTTGAGAGCGTATTTGAGTAGGGTCTGGCCGATCCAAAAGGCTTTGAAGGTGTGAATTAATGAGAAGGGGGGGTTCCCTTTTATAAGAGGGGTGAGGGTCACCTTTGGAAAAGCTAGAAATATTATTTTATAATAAATTCATATTCAGTTTATAATGGCTCCAAAGTGGATTATTTAAAGCATAAGGTTGGATGGGTTGCAAACCACTCAACAAATAGAATTTATATAGGTTAGGGTCATTATATTAAACTTATCTTTTAGTTTTAACTCTTAGTTAATTAGTTTGACACTTACCATGTCACTTTGTTTTTGGATATTATATTGTTAATAAACATAATATATACCTCCAAGAGACCACCAAGTGGTCCTTTAATGATACACCTATCATGATAACCGTCTCTTGGACGAACCTTAGATTTTTAGGAATTGAATATCAATTAAAAATATAATATTTGTTTTAAAAACTCTTTTAGGTCAATTTTGACAATATTTGGAAAATTGATTTTTGTGAAAATCATAAAAAAATTATTACTTCAAAAAACGTTAATTACATAAATCCTCACATGTCATATTAACCTAGAAAATTGGTTTAATTCATATAAAGTCCCAAATTATATTTATATGGGTATTTATAATATCAATTATTTTAATTTTTCTCTATTATGGTAATTACTACATCATCATTGTGTCATAAATAAATTAAATTATATAATGTCTAAAAATTATAAATAAAATATCATTATGTAGGAAATCGTTTTAGGTTTCTAATGAATATTTACAATCGAATTTATCTTATGTATATCCCCATATTAAAAATGTTTTAGTAAAGAAACATTGATTTTAACTCTTTTAACTCTTCTTTGAATTAAATAATAATAAATGTCCTAATCTAATCCATGTGGACCTAAATAATAATATCTTATTCCTAAGGTTGTTTTTAGTTGATATACACTTGTCCAAAAGAATAGGACATGTGTTAGGGTAATATTAATATTATTTTGACCCTTAATTACCCTATTTACTTTTTACCGTAGTAAATAAAAGTAAAAAGTTACTATTCACCAAAAATTATTTTCATCTCATAGAACCACATTTCACTCCTTGATATTAACTGTGATTCTATGATTTTCGAAATTCCAATCACAGATGCAGTAAAATTATGTTTTATGAAAAATTCAATTTTTTTAACTACCACTTAGTGGTTTCACTATTCATCAAAAATGAAGTTTTTCAGAAAAATACCAAAATTTCACCACAGGCTAATTTCGATATTCAGAATCCTAAAATGAAGTCCATTTTGAAAAATAAAATTTATAAATTTCAAAAAGTGGGTATTACTATTCATAACGGCTAGTTTGATTGGTTATGGTGTGTTAGAACTCGATGTTCTGTACAACACATGCTATTGTATTATTTAAAGAGAAGCATACCGTAGAATCTTGGGGTGTTACAATTGGGATCATATCACTATTCATATTACTATTCATAAGGGTATGTTACTATTCAAAAAATAATAAGTTGGTTCCAATAGACTACAAATAACATACTGAAGACAAATGTAGATGACTGTTTCTGGAAATTCAGAACATAGAAGTAAAAAAATTATGTTTTAAAGGCTAATTAAAAATATCTATTTAAAACAAACTTCCAGGAATTTCTATTTATTTTTATAAAAACATGGGGTGTTACATTATCCCCACCTTCTTGAAATTGGGTCCTCACAATTTTATTTACATATTAAACAAATGAGGGTATTTTTCCCTCATAGCATTTTCAGACTCCCATGTTGCTTCTTCAACCATGTGGTTCCTCCGCAAAACCGTTCCCTTTTGGATTACCTTATTTTTCAATACCAGTTCTCTTCGATCAGGAATCTAAACCGGTTTTTCTACATAAGAAAGGTTCTCTTCCAGTTGAACTGCTTCTGGGCTCAGGACATGTGATGGATCTGGCACATACTTTCTCAACATCGAAACATGAAAAACATTGTGTACTTGAAACAAAATCGGTGAAAATCTATGCGGTATGAAAATACTCCAACATTCTCCAAGATTTCCAAAGGACCGATGAACCGTGGACTTAGCTATCCTTTCTTAACAAAACACATCACACTTTTCCAATGAGAGACTTTAAGGAAAACATGGTCACCTACCTCGAAAGATAAGTCTTTCCTTATGTTATCTGCATAACTTTTCCACCTACTCTGAGTTGTCCTCATGTGATGTTGGATCATCCCCACTTTCTCAGACACTTATTCAAATAATTCTGGTCCCATCAACTTTCTTTCACCAACTTCATCCCAAAATGATGGAGTTCGACACCGCTTTCCATACAAGGCCTCAAAAGGTGCCATCTGAATACTAGAATGAAAATTGTTATTATAAGAAAACTCAAATAATGAAAGATGTTGATCCCAACATCCCTGATAGTCCATTGAGAAAGCTCAAGGCATATCCTACGATGTTTGAATTATTCATTCTGACTACCCATCTGATTGAGGATGAAATGCTATACTAAAATTGAACTCTGTGCCCAACGACTTCTGAAGTCCTTTCCAAAAGTTAGAAGTGAACCTAGGATCTTGGTCAGATACAATAGAATGTGGAAATCCATGTAACCTGACAATATCCTTGAGGTACAATTGAGAAAGTTGATCCAAAGACATTGTATCTCGAATTGATTAAAAATGTGCAGACATTGTTAGCCGATCAACAATATCCCAAATAGCATTGTTACCTCGAGAAGTCATCGGTAGTCCCACCACAAAGTCCATGGATACATTCTCCCATTTCCACTTTGTCACTGGAAAAGGTTGAAGCAACCCCTTTGGTAACTGTAGCTCTGCTTTAACCTGTTGACACATCAAACAATTCATGGTAAAATTAGAAATATCTCTTTTCATTACATCCAATCAACAATACTCCTAAAGGTCTCTGTATATCTTAGTACTGCCAGGATGAACAGAAAATGGAGAACTATGAGCTTCATGCAACAATTCATTCTTCAAATGGGAATCACAAGGCACACAAAAACTTTTTCCAAATCTTAAAACACCAAATTTATCAAGATTAAATTTTAGAAACTTACCCATTTTAACCAATTCAACCTTTTTCTGTAGCTCACTGTCATCCTTCTGCGCTAGCTTAATTCTATCTGACAACGAAGACTGCACTGAAAACTGAAACAAAACATATGTATTCCCTGCACCAACATCTTATAAGGAAAAATTCATCAAATCATTAATCAAGGTACCATTTTCAAAATGTATCATGGTTAATGATGTATGATGTTTTTGACTTAAGGAATCCACTACATTGTTTTCTTTTCCAGTATGGTAATTGATCGTGCAGTTATAATCCTTTATCAGTTCTAACCATCTTCTCTACCTCATGTTTAATTACTTCTGAGTGAATATATATTTAGACATTTATGGTCAGTATATATTTGGAATTTGGTTTCGTATAGATGATGCATCCATATTTTCATTGAAAAAATCACAACTGCCAATTCCGAATCATGTGTGGGATAATATATCTCATGAGGTTTAATTTGTATTGAAGCATAGGCAATTACCTGATCATTCTACATCAAAACACAACCATGTCCGTTCAAAGAAGCATCACTGTAGATGAAAAACACACCATTCCGGGAATGTAAGGCCAAAACTAGAGCATTCACCAATCTCATCTTTAGTTCCTAAAAACAAACATCACATTCCTCTGTCCAAACAAATTTAACCCCTTTCCATGTTAACATATTTATCGGGCTAGATAACCGTGAAGGGTTATTAAAAAACCACTAGTAATAACATTCTAAGCCCTGAAAACTACAAAATCTCTATAACATTTGTGGGTCTTGGACATTCATTAACTAATTTTTTTTGTAGGATCAACTGTTATTCCATCCTTATTTACATTATTCCCAAGAAAAGAAATATGTTTCAACCAAAAATCACAAATTCTGAATTTTCCATATAGTTTCTTTTAATTTAATGTTTGTAAAACAACCCTTAGATGTATTTCATGCTCCTATTTATTTTCAGAAAATACAAGAATATCATCAATAAATACAACCACACACTTATCCAAGAACTCATGAAATACTCTATTGATAAGATTCATGATTACAGTAGGTGAATTAGTTAATCAAAATGACATAACAACAAATTCATAATGCCCATATCTAGTACCAAAGGATATTTTCAGGATGTTATCTTCCTTCACCTTCAGCTGATGGTATCCAGATCTCAAGTCAATATTGGAAAAGTACTGAGCTCCCTGGAGCTCATCAAAGAAGTCATTAATATGAGGAAAAGGATACTTGTTTTTAAAAGTGATGTTATTCAAAGTTCGGTATCAATGAAAAGTCTCATGGAACCATCATTATTTATAACAAACAAAAAAGGGGCTCTCTATGGTGAATTACTACGAATAATGAAGCCTTTGTAAAGAAAATACTGCAACTGATTTTTCATTTCAAGAAGTTCTATTGGAGCCATACGATATGGGGGTTTTGAAATTGGTTGAGCATCAGGAACTAAGTCAATTGTGAATTCCAATTCTCGATCAGGTATGCCACTAGGTAACTCATCAGAAAAAACATCAAAGTATTCATTTACCACTAGCACATCATTAATTTTAATAGTTCCATTGTTTTCATCAATATGAGCGAGATAACATTCATTTCCATCTTTCAATAGTTTCATAGCTTTCTGATATGTTATCAATTGATTGGGTTCATTCTTGTTTACAAACTGAAACTCTTTCTGAAAAACAACTTCTTTAGCTCTACATTCAATCTTAGCATGATAATCTGAAAGCCAGTCCCTCCCCAAGATAATATCAAACATTAATAAGGGTAAAACAACGAGGTTTTCTAGTAATGTATCTCCACTGACCACAAAATAACGATTCTTATAATTCCTATTTGCTATAACATTTCCCCTTGGGGTTTTAACAAGTTCGGGTATCATTTTTTGAGGTGATATTTCCAATTTACAAGAAAATTTCTCAAAGATGAATGAATGTGTAGACACCATATAAAACAAAACTTTAGCAAAATCTGAGTGAACAAACAATGTACCTGATAAAACTTCATTAGATGGCCTGATATCTGCTGACATAGTCGCAAAGGATCTCACAACACCTTTTTGTTTGTAGTCTGGCTTCTTTGTATCATTCAGATCTCTCTTTGGGAAGGCATTTGCATAATGACCCATCTCACCAAATTTAAAAAACTTTATAGTTTTCTGAGCAGGATTATTCTTAGGATTATTTTCAGTGCAATGTCAGGCTATATGTCCAAACTTACCGCATTTAAAACACTTCCCAATTTTTTAAGACATTCCCTAGGGTATTTCTTGCTATACTTTTCACAAACTAGAAATTGGATTTTCTTACCATCAGATTTCTTTGGTTGATTCTTACCCATTACATGCCAACTGGAACTCTTCTTCTCTTTGATTCCAAAATTCACGTGATCGTCAAAAAACTCCATCTCTACCCTCTCAAAACATCAGACAAGTTTCTCATTACTTTTTTATTCACGAGAGGTTAACTCCCTTCGATACCTTGGCTTCAATCCTGAGTAAATGCGTTTGATTTTACTATCAAGATCCAGAATAATATTTGGAACATACCTCTCCAGTCTGGTGATGTTATCTTCATACAAAGCCACTGAATCTTCCTCCTTCTATTTCAATTCAAGGAATTGCTTATCCATTCTTATTCACACCACCATAGGAAAATATTTTTCATGGAAAAGACTTTTAAATTCATCCCACTCTAAGGCATCAAAATTATATCTACCCTTGATATTCCTTTCCATTTACCACCACTGATCAACTTCCCCTTTAAAATGATAAATGGAAAGACTTACCTTTTGATTGTCTGAACATCCCATAACATCGAATATCATTTCAAGGGCATTGATCCATCCTTCAGCTACTACTGGGTCAGAAGATCCATTAAAAGCAGGAGGATGTTGTCTCATAAAATGTTCCACTACTGTCATGTTCTATTATGGTACCTCTATTGGTCCTATTATAGGGATTCGACCACCATTTATTGCTTGTGTTAGCTGAGCCATTAAAGTCACAAACTACTCAGTTCCAATCCCTACCATTCCGGGATGTAGTTCCGGAAAGATGTCAATCTGTCGGTGCCTCTCTTCTTCAGCATCCCTGTTCCTTCTATGGACAACCAATCTAAACAAAAATGTCTTAGATGAAGCAACATAGTAATCTTTAAATGCTATAATATTTCAAATTAAACATAATGTGAAAATCATTTATGGTTTTCTATTAACATCACCCTAACCCCTAAAGTTTTCTAAACCATCCTCTGATACCAATTATATGGACTCGGCCTTATTATATACATAATCATGAGTTTAGTTAACAAAAAAACATCGTTTTACATTGAGGATCTTTTCAAGTTTATATCATTAGACAATTAGGACAAATCATTCATAGCATTACACATTGTTATAGAGTGGATACCATAAAAATAGTTTCCATTTTCTTAAATTATAAAACATTAAAACATAAAAAAATGCTCCTTGAAAATTCATCCACATTTAACATGTCTTCCTTGCTTTTATTACACATCCATTAACCTATGAAAAATCATTTAAAAACTTGGGATGAGCAAAAAAGCTCAGTTAGGGATGAAAAAGAAGGAAAAAATCACATTAGTCAATGATTACTCATAATGTATGAAAGAATTTTCAAAAGACATTCTTATCACCCATATATACTTAATTTATGTAACATTAGATTTACAAAAGATCCACACAAAACAAGAGAACATAAATATAATCATAATGGTATCTTGGGGTATTACTTACATAATCTTGTAACCATTATTGGCTACCTTATAATCTGTAACCTTCATGGCTACCTTACTTTTTGTAACCATCGCAGTTACAATAGGAGTAAACATACGGCCGACCTCTAATATACTCATACCCAATGAATTGGAGGGAAATATAGGTCCCACCATTCATCATAAATAATTCCCAAGAACCAAAACATAATCATACAACCTGAATAATTTCATAAAAACATTGCTTTGGAATTTTGTAAAACCGAATTTAAAAAGAGGATTTCTAAAGAAAAGCCCCTTATAAATATCATAAAATTGAAGAGAGACTTTATAGATTGGATGGAGTATGTATATATACTATAAATACACATAATTAAACATAATATAAACAGAACCCATCACACAAACAATTTAAATGGCACATAAATAATGAAGTAGAAGGTTATCCCAAAGAATGGAAATTGGGTTAAGAATTCCCTTACCTTGGGTTTGTCTTACTTCCAAATTGTTTAATGTAACATCCCGAGAAATATTAAGTAATTAATAAATTAATAACAATTTAAATCAATAATGTTATAAAAATTTGTGATTTTGTTTAATCAAAATGTAATTTGTTACTTTAATTTATATTATTTTTCATCATTGAAATAATATAATTTAATGACACTTTTATATAGTTTTAATGAAAAAATAACATGTAAACATGTTGTTTTAATGAATAAAACAAAACAAAATACATATAATTATAGGTAATAATAAATTTAAAGTATTATTATAATGTTTTTAATTAGAATAACATACAATATATTTATTACAAATAATGATTTGGAATAAAGGGTAAGAGAATAATGATAATGATAATGAAAAGAAAGACATTTAGTGTTAAAAAAACATAATATTATGTATTTAGTAATTTATTTTTTTATTATAAATTATGTTTTTAATTTATTTTAACTAAAGTATATATATTATTATTTAAAACGGTGTAAAACTTTAACTTGTGATTAATATAAATTTAATTTTTTATTTATGAATTGAAAGTGTTATATACATATATATAACATGACAATTATTTTATTATATAATAAGAAAGTGATAAATGAATAAAATAAAAAAAATATATGAAAATTTTAAAAAATCAGGATTTAGGGTTCGTGAAGTGCGGGTTTTAGTTTTGAGAGTCTTCAAATTTTGAGACCTGAGCGCTGTAGTCGACGACGGATGTGTGTGAGCAGCGGTCAAAGCTGTTGATGTCTCTGAGCTAAAGCACGACCTCGAGATGTGTTTGTGAGTTGAGGTCTTCAATGGTGTGGTCTCATATAGCCACCAGAGATGCAGATTTCATGGAGTCGATTTTGAAGGTATCGATTCTAGACGGAATCATTTCTCCATCTGATTTCAAGTCACGGTTAGGGTTTCCGAACAAATTTTAGGGTTCAGATTCGGAGATATGTTTCACATCATCTAGATCTACAAGTAGGCGTGTTCTACTTGTTTTTGTTTTCCAAAATCCCGAACTAGATTCATTTTTAAATGTAGTTTCGTCATATTGATGGTTTTTTTCTTAATTTCATGCCAGTCGATATCTATGGACCTATAGTTGTCTTTTTTCAGTTTTATGTGCAATATGTTTAATGAAGATACCATGTTGTCAATAATTCTAGCTGAATATTAATTTTGGATTCATCTATTTCAATAAGTTGCAAGAATATATATATATATATATATATATTCTATCCGAGTATAATATTGCACGATAAGAAGTCCATTGACACAACATATTCATGTCTTTTTAATGTTTTGGTTTTTTTCACTGCTTGATTTCAACACAATCCAGATTCATCTTTGATTAATTCATATCAAATTTAATGTTTAAATATGGATATATCTCCAATGGTACTAAAATATATCCCATCTATCAAGCAACTTGGAAATAAAAAAAATTCAAAAATTGGTTTTCTTGTCTTCTTCTAATTAATGTATTCAATGAATGAAGACAATAATATATATATATATATATATATATCACCTTGTCATGAAAGCTGAACGAAATAATAAAATAATTCCTCCTAAGTCTATAAATAGAGTACGAGTGATTCATATACACCCTTCATATTTGAGTATCACATGTTCTTTGCATACCTTGAATTGGTATTGTTTCCCTTCAAAAAAACTAATCTCCAGCCAAAGTCTTTTTTGTTCTATCATTGGTCTATTAATGTTCCATTAGAGGTAAGTGGGAAATATTTATTTTTATGCTTTTGATTATTTTGGACTCTTATTTCTGTAAGGGATTATGTATTTTCAAAATTACTTTCTATGAATTAACATATTTTTGTTTTTGTAAGTTGGAACACTTATTTCCAATATATTTTTATATTGAAATTTTATTTTTCTAAGAGGTAGTTTAATTTCGTTTTCATATACCTCTATTTATTAATTTTTAATTTAAATTGATTTATTCAATTAAATAATTCATGTTTATGTTAATCAAAATTACATTCATATTTGGTTTTTTATAATGGGTGAAGGGTCTATTTCTTTATCATGATATTAATTTTATGGGTTTGTGTGTAAAGGGGATTTTTCTACACTTTTAAATCCTCATAGAAATAGATTTTTATTCTTCTTTTATTTCAAGGCAGATTTGATTATGTTAAATAATATGGTTTATATTTTGTGGTTTTGGGTATTAGAAAATTATTGCTACAAAAGTTTCTTTAAGTGTTTTCTTAAACCAAAATCAACATATTTGCAGTTATGGACATATTTTGATAAGCTTTAGTAAACCGTTCTCAAATTTTTAGAACAATTTAATTATTCTAAATTGATGATTCTTTTTTTATAAAAAAATTATTTTGGAAGGGACATTTCATATTAAATCAAGTGAATAATATATATATATATATATAACTTCATGATGTGCAAATATATAATTGTTTTAAAAAATCTAATAGTCAAGTAATAATTCACATATGAATTAATAAATTAAGAATATCATAATTTTATTATGTCACATGCAAGTCATATAAAAATCAAGGTTATGGTCGTATATCGATGATTGTTTATGAAACTTCTTACATGAATATGCATATATATATATAGGTATATACACATATTCATGAATGTTGGATAAACATTACAAAGAAATGAATTGGATGAAATGTTTATACACATGTTATAATTTTAAGTTATCTTGTAGATGTTTATATTTATAATTTTACTCATGAAGGAAATGTTGATTTTAAAAATATATCATTTATAATGTTTGGTGCATGCTCATTATTATTTTACTATTTTCAATTAAAATAATGGTTGAAGTCATTTAATCATGAAAAAAAATCATTAATATCTCCTTTTATTATTTATCAATGGGAGATCAGCTATGTTGGTGTTTATGTACATGCCAAGTGATGTGAGTTTTTGGGAATCAATACTGAAACCTGTTTTTCAATAAAAATTCACATTTATATATATATATATATACATACATATGGATATTAGTGGAAATGATTATTTAAATTCATTGACATGTTTAAAGGTAAAAACACCAGTGAGAAATACTAGTATATATAGATATATATATATCTGTGTGTGTGTGTGTGTGTAGAGAAAACTTCAAACTTTTTCAAAAAAAGTACGGGCACTTTTTTGTTGTAAAAATAGAAGGTCATTGGGGAGTTAACCCATCCTTCATTAAGTGGGTAGGCCCAAGACAGCCTTCAATGAATTTAGTTTCCACAAAATGATGATTTTTTTGCATTATATTTTCCAAAGAAAATCACTTGATTATATTAAAAGTGTTTTTAAAGTATAATTACTTTTCAAAAGCATTACATTATTTTGTAAAGGTTGATTTATAAATGAATTTACAATTGAAATTTTTCAAATGTTTTATTTAAAGGATATTTTTCTGAAAGTGATTTATCACAGGTTTTCAAAACCCCTTACTGGGAAACCTTTGTGCTCACTCTAAGTTTTTTGAAATGTTTTTAACAGGTTGGCTTGAATCCCAGATATGGTCATCTATGTTGTAGTGCGCGTGGATGTGTAGTGGACAATAGTTTTTTTTTTGTTTCAACTCTGATCAATGTAAGGTTATGTCTAATCTTTCAGAACCTAGACAGGTAAAAGATCCTCGATTCATTAAAATGTTGTGTAATTTTTTATTCACTTTTATAAAAACAATTCACATCATTTTTCAAGCACCTAGTCTTGAAGAGAGGGCTCGGTGTGTTATAATTGGTATCAGAGGCAACGGTCTAGAAAACATTGGATATTAGATGTTTTCGTTTGAGAAAAATTAAATCCCCACAGTAGTGTTTTATTTAGATAGATAAGTCTCATTAAGAAATTCTTTAATTCTGAAGAATAAAAAAAATAGAAATTTTCTTAGGTTCAATACAGGAATTGCGAGGGTGAAATTTCATTAAAGGGGGAGAATATAAAATCACAATAAATATTAAGTAATTAATAAATGGATAACAATTTAAATCATTAATGTTATAAAACTTTTTGATTTTCTTTAATAAAAATGTAATTTGTTACTTTAATTTATATTATTTTTCATCATTGAAATAATATAAATTAATGATAATTTCATATAGTTTTCAATAAAAACAACATGTAAACATGTTGTTTTTATAAATAAAAACAAAACAAAATAAATATAATTAAAGGTAATAATAAATGTAAAGTATTATTATAATTTTTTGAGTTAGAATAACCTATAATATATTTATTACAAATAAATATTTTCAATAATGGAAAAGAGAATAATAATAATTATAATGAAAAGAAAGACATTTAGTGTAAAAAACATAATATTATGTATTTAGTAATTTATTTTATGGTGATAAATTATTTTTTTATTTTCATTTAACTAAAGTATATATATTATTGTTTAAAACGGTATAAAAATTTAACTTATGATTAATATAAATTGAATTTTTATTTATGAATTAAAATTTATATATATATATATAAGATGAAAATTGTTTTCTTATATAATAAGAAAATGATAAACGAATAAAATAAAAAAATATATGAAAAGTAAAAAACAAAATCGAGATTTAGGGTTCGTGAAGTGTGGGTTTAAGTTTTGGGAGTGTTCGAATGGTGAGACCAGAGCGCTGTAGTCGATGACGGATGGGTGTGAGCAGCAGTCGAAGTTGTGGATGTCTCTGAGCTCGTGCGCAACATTGAGAGGTGTTTTCGAGTCAAGGCCTTCACTGGTTTGGTCTCGTATGGCCGCCAGAGATGAAGATTTCATGGTGTCTATTTTGAAGGTCTCGATTTCTAGACGGAATCATTTCTCTATCCGATTTTAATTCACAGTTAGGGTTTCCAAACGAATTTTAGGGTTCAGATTCTGATATCTATTTCGCATCATCTAGATCTCCAAGTAGGCATGTTCTACTTGTTTTTGTTTTCCAAAATCCCAAACTTTATTCATTCTTAAATGTAGTTTCATCATATTGATGGCTTTTTTTTCTTAATTTCATGTCAATCGATATCTATGGACATATAGTTGTCGGTTTCCTGTTTTATGCATAATATGTTTAATGCAGATACCATGGTGTCATTTATTCTAGCTGAATATTAATTTTGGATTCAGCTGTTTCAATTAGTTGCAACAATATATATATATTTTCTATCTGAGTACAATATTGCTCGACAAGCATTCTTTTGACACCACATATTCTTGTTTTTTTTAATATTTTGGTTGTTTTCACTACTTGATTTCAACCCAATCTAGATTCATCTTTGACTAATTCTTCTCAAATTGAATGTTTAAATATGGATATATCTCCAATGTTACTAAAATCCACCCCATCTATCAAGCAACATGGAAATAAAAAAAATATATAAATTGGTTTTCTTGTCTTCTTCTAATTAATGTATTCAATGAATGAAGATAGTAATATATATATATATATATATATTATCATGTCATGCATGATGAATGAAATAATCAAATAATTCCTCCTAAGTCTATAAATATAATACTAGTGATTCATATCCACCCTTCATATTTGAGTATCACATGTTCTTTTCATACCTTGAGTGGGTATTATTTCTCTTCAAAAAAACTATTCTCTAGACAAAGTCTTTTTTGTTCTATTAATGGTCTGTTAATGTTCCATTTGAGGTAAGTGGAAAATATTTATTTTCGTGCTTTTGATTATTCTGGACTCTTATTTCTATAAGGGATATTTATTTTCAAAATTACTTTCTATGGACTCCAATATTATTGTTTGTGTAAGTGTGACTCATTTATTTTCATTATATATTTATTTTGAAATTTTATTTTTGTAAGAGATAGTTTAATTTCGTTTTCATATACCTCTCTTAATTAATTGATAATTGAAATTCATTTATTCAATTAAATCAGTCATGTTTATGTTAATCAAAATTATGTTCAAATTTGGTTTGGTATAATGGGTTAAGGGACTATTTTTTTATGACAATTTTAATTTTATGGGTTTATGTGTAAAGGGGATTTTTCTTCACTTTTAAATACTCATAGAAATATATTATTAATCTTATTTTATTTCAAGGCAGATTTTTATATGTTAAATTATATGGTTTATATTTTTTGGTTTTGGGTATTGGAAAATTATTGCTACAAAAATTTCATTAATGGTTCTCTTAAACCAAAATCAACATGTTTTCAGTCATGGACATATTTTGATAAGCTTTAGTAAACGGTTCTAAAATTTTTCGAACAATTTAATTATTTTAAATTGATGATTCTTTTTGTATAATTAAAATTTATTTTAGAAGGGACATCTCCTATTAAATCAAGTGAATAATATATATATATATTCATACGTTCATGATCTGTAAATATATAATTGTTTTAAACAAATTAATAGTCAAGTAATAATTCACATATGAATTAATAAATTAATAATATCATAATTTTATTATGTCACATGCAAGTCATATAAAAATCAAGGTTATGGAAATATATCGATGATCGTTTATGAATATTCATACATACATATGCATATATATATAGGTATATACACATATTCATGAATGTTGGATAATATTTACAAAGAAATGAATTGGATGAAATGTCTATAGACATGTTATATTTTTAAGTTATCTTGTACATGTTTATATTTATAATTTTACTCATGAATGAAATGTTGATTTTAAAAATATATCCTTTATAATCTTCGGTTAATAATCATTATTATTTTATGATTTTGAATTAAAATAATGGATGAAGTCATTTAATCATGAAAACAAATTCATTGATATCACTTTTTATTATTTATCAATGGAAGATCGGGTATGTTGGTGTTTATGTACATGCCATGTGACGTGAGTTTTTGGGAATCAATACTCACAAGTGTTTTTCAATAAAAATTCACATTTATATATATATATATACTTACATATGGATATTATTGGAAATGACTATTTAAATGCATTGACATGTTTAATGGTAATCAACCCAGTGAGAAATACTAATATAAATATATATTTGTAGAGAAAACATTAAACGTTTTCGAAAAAAGTACGGGAACTTGTTCGTTGTAAAAATAGAAGGTCATTGGGGGGTGAACCCATCCTTCATTATGTGGGTAGGCCTAAGACATACTTCAATGAATTAAGTTTCCTCAAAATGATGTTTTTTTTGCTTAATATTTTCCAATGAAAATCACTGGATTATTTTAATAGTGTTTTTAAAGTATAATTATATTTCAAAAGCATTACATTATTTTTTAAAGGTTGTTTTACAAATGAATTTACAATTGAAAATTTTCAAATGTATTATTTAAAGGATATTTTTCTGAATTCAATTTATCAATGGTTTTCAAAACCCTTTACTGGGAAACTTTTGTGCCACCCTACATTTTTGAAATGTTTTTCACAGGTTGTCATGAATCCTAGAGTTGGTCATCTATGTTGTAGTGTGCGCGGAAGTGTAGTAGACAATTGTTTTATTTTTGTTTCAACTCTGATAAATTTAAGGTTATTTCTAATCATCCAGAACCTAGACTGGTAAAAGACCCTCGATTCATTAATGTTTTGTGTAATTTTTTATTAACTTTTATAAAAAAAATACATAACATTTTTCAAGCACCGAGTCCAGAAGAGCGGGCTTGGGGTGTTATATTTAGACCTCATATATAATGGTTAAAAGAGTGTTATTAATATTTTACAGAAATATATTCATTTTTATAACATCTTATATGATCATTTAATAACATCATTTCACCCTTAATTGTTAGTATTTTCCCCCTCACACTGTTTTTGGTTGAATTCCTGACATGATTTCTATGATTGGTTCATGGTGAACATTCTTGTCGATTGGAAGTGAAAATCCAGAATTAGATTGGAGAAGTATTTTAATATAATCAGTATCATAAATTATTCCATTTATCATTTTTTATTCTTACATGAGGATGATTCATAAGTTAGAAAATTAATTATGTTCGTTTAGATCCTTTTAGTGGTTCTTTGATAATAACAACCTCATTTTGTCTTATAAATTAGAACCATGAGTACAAAAGAATTTAAAAACCATGGGTGAGTCATAAAACTTATATTATAACATGGTTCAACCATATTAATGGTTTCATTACTATACTTGAAATAATTAATAGAAATTGAAATCGCATCGTCCATGATGTCGATAATTCAACCCAAACAGACAAAGTTTTTATTCTTTAAATAAATGTGAGAGGAGAAGAATAAAGATTAGTAAATTTTCATAAACATTATAAAATCGACATTATACATTATTTATGAAGATTCCATTCCACTAGGGTAAAGAGATATGATGAAATCATAAGGAAGAAACTCAAAATAAAAGAAAAAGTGAGAAATCTCTTATAAAAATTCGGCAGCCAAACGGCTACACAACATGGTTTTAGAAAAATATAAAAAAGATAGAAGACAAGGGTCACCCATCCAAGAATGAATAATAATATATAGAATATCCATAATAATAATGAAATAATAACATGGTATAGAAACTTTAAAATTATACCACATAAAAGAGAGTTTGAAAGGAAAAAAAGAAAGAAATTTAGAAATTTTTTACCTTGTAGAGTAACCCTTAGAACTTGAAGGTTGGGTCCTTGGGGGCTTCAGTAAACCTTGGGAGGTCAACTATGAAGGTAAGGAGGCTAGAGCTACATTGAGAGAAAATTGGGAATGAATTCAATGAAGGGAAGAGTTGGTATTTAAAGGAAATGTGAGAGATTATTTTAATAATTTTCAAGGGACACCTCATGAATGGTATTTACAAAACCATGGGCTTTCCCATGGTATTCGCCCATGGTATAAGCCACTTGGAACAACTCACATATTATTTAAATATTCAAAAGTCGACCAGATTTATGACATCATTATTATATCAGTAATGATGTCATTAATACATCGAAACTAAAAACTGTATTTTTTACTATTCACCAAAAAATCAACTATTTCAGAACAATTCCCAAAATTCACCATAACCATTTATCAATGTGTAGATTTCAAAAATTAAGTCCATTTTTTGAAAATAATTTCCTAATATTATTAATTTAATTTCTAAATAAAATCACACTTCATTCAAAATATAACAGTTCTAATTCCGTAACTACTTCTATATCACAATGAAAAACTATCCTATATATTATTATCATAAAACCATAATAAAATAAAATATTAATAAAATTTACTATTAATTAGCGTCATATCACTATTAATATTACTATTCCTAAGGGTTTTTTACTATTCACCAAAAACAGAAGTTGGTTCCAATAGACTATTAATAACATACTGAACACAAATGTAGATGGTAGTATCTTGAAATTCAGAACATAGAAGTAAAAAAGTTAAGTTTTAAAGGCTAATTAAAAATATCTATTTAAAACAAAGTTCCTTGCATTTATATTTATTTTTAGAAAAATATGGGGTGTTATAATTTTGTTCTAGATTTTGGAATTTCACCTAGATAGTAAAATTAAGTCATATCATGATTAACTTTTATCCTTAGCATCGTCCATAATTTAATGATTGATAGAGAAATAATTATACTCCTTCATATCATCTCTTGAGGTATTTCCTCATAGTTATGGGGTCACATTAAGTCAATTAGAAACAAGGCATGAGGTGGGATTAGCAGTTATGACCATACCATTGTAGAATCATGTTTAACATGTGAGATTAACAAGAAGAGTCTTAGAAGATGGATCTAGTTCAAGTGATATCATTTGATGGGACACAGATGATACAAGATATCAATGGTGGATACTCTTAGTATATGGAGATAATTTCACATATTGTATGCATTTAGTAATCTTCAAATAAGGATACTATAATAATAAGAGACACCAGTAGGAAATCCACATTAAAATGTTTTATTGGATATTCCTATCTATGGACATATTTAATGATCCTTATAATTTAAGATTCTTTTTAACAAATATTATGAGTAATGCACATTGATTTGTTATTGAAAATATTTACGATATATACCCATGATGATGTAGGATGAATCATGTGAATCATGTTTAATATTAAGGTACTGAATAATATGAAGGATATATCCCTTCTTTTATTTAATGTGTGTTGATATATAGAGTGTTTAATGGAAATTTAACTCCTTTTTATGTCCATTTCCATGATGTTCTATAAGTTAGTTCATTTTTGGAAAGTCAAAGAAAGAGGCATCAAGAACCTAGGTTGATGACACCATCATGAAACCTTCTTGATTATATATATCATGATAAAGTGATTATATTACATTGCATATAATTTTATGTATTTATTATGATTGCATAATTTAGCATCTTTCATTGTGGGTGCCTTAGAATATTTCTATATGCTAACCTTGAACCTTTGGAGGTTCTACCTAATTCACCTAAAAAATAAACCTAGAGGCTTACACAATAGGTGTATTCAAAAAATAAATTTAATTTCAATATGAATTTAAAATTTAAAATAAATATTATTCTCATACATGGTTTAATAATTATTCATGTTTCGTTGATCACAAATATCAAATCCCTAGTTATTCGATGGAATATTGTGTGAGTTGAATATTAAATAAATATTCATTTCATAATGTAGTTATTAATTACATAAATATATAATATTAATTTATTTAGGGTCATTTTAAAGGTAATAATATTCATTTATTTGGTTATGAGAATATTTAATAAATTTTAAATCACTCGTTTTATGAATATAATATTTATTTAATTTATCAATGAATAATGCTATTGTATTTATTTTTTTAAATAAACAGTTACTATTCAAGGTTTGATGAATATGAGAGATGATAAATGGACCACATTTAATGGTCCAATTAGAAATGATTTATTAAATTTTATTTAAATAAATGTGAATTAATTTATTTAACAAATGATATTTATTTTTAGGTGTTGTTCATGTAAATTAAATAATAATTTTACCTATATTATTATTAAACACGGTTTTTTATGTAATAAGGGATTGGATGAGAGAATATGTTCAATTAATAACCCTAACCTAGCTTTATAAATACCAAGTTATATCACTTTTCTTGGTTAGCCATTCATTAGGCCCAATAAACACATGAGAGGATTCTATCAAAACCTAAGAGATAAATCTATCATGAATGCTCTCAAGAATGTAGAGTGATCCCCCTCTACCACCCTCTCATGACTAGATAAAACCATAGTGATTTCTTCTCTCAATAAAGAATGTGGTTGTGATCAACAATGATTAGAACAAGAATTAGAATATTCATGCTTGAACCCATAGAATTACATGATGATAATCAGAGGTTTCTAGAGAATTTGTGGATCCCAACTAGAGATATTTTATCCTGGTTACAATGATGATACACTAATAAGTGGTCAAAAAATCATTAATGAAGAAATTATTTCACCAAGTGTAAATTCTTATTTAAATAAATAATTTATTAATTACATGTGAAAGGATCATATATTATTGGTTTTGATATTTATGTCAATTAATATTTGATTTAATTTCATTTTTCATGACATTATTCATCATGTATATCTCTGAATTATCCATGATTATGAAAAAAGTTGAGTTCGAAACTACCCAATAGGTTCTTTTGTTGTACCTAAATCCTTTATATGGTACATAAGATATTTCTCTGAGGATTACACTAAAAAATAGGAAATTCTAGTGATTTTTAATTTTATTTAAACACTTGTATAATATATTTTCTAGAGTATTAGAAAATCAAGAAAAGGCATTCAGTTTAAACTATAATATTGATAAATAAGACATTTCTGGATTATGCATATGTTTTTGTTGGAGATTAAAAAAAATTCATCAAAATAAAAAACATGTACTTGCAATGTGCAAAACGTTTTACGATCATACATAATATTCATGAATATAGAAAAAGTTATATATAATATATTTGATTTTCTATATACAATCTAATAGTTATGAAAAATTTTGGGATCAAAGAGAAATTTTGATTCATAAATATATTAAATGCTATAAAGATATGCTCTATAGTGTATTAAACATCACAATTTCTCAAATGGGAATGTGATTCAAGCTAAATGTTTGAGAGATATTTTTCAGAAAAATTAGATTATCTCCATTCAATAGAGAATAAGACCCTATCAAAGGGTGAAGTGGAATGCAGATCATGGAAGAAATTGAGGTGATAAAATAAAATTAATGTTGATTTACTGAGTCTGATGGAGATCATAGTGATTTTAAAATAAGAATTATATGATGGAAAATTCATGGAGAAATTTTAGTATGGGATATTGACTAAATTTGGGTCAGTGAAATGAGTGGCATTTGTTCAACAAAGTAAGTTCCACACCATGAGGTATTTTATATGCAATCATTTGTTTCCACCATGGACTAAAACACCCAGGGATTTTGTGGATACAAGTGAGTCATGATATTTCTAGATATTTCATGGAAATTTATATTTGGGGTCTCTTGGAAGATTAAAGATATATAATTGACTATGATTCAAATTAGATAAAAACTAGAGAGATTGTTGACCTATATAATTTTGAGATGATATCATAGTCGAAAATCAAGGTTTTTTTTCATACGCAAATATAGAGAATATTATTCACATAATTTTTTGAATAAAAAGGTAGAATATGAAGATTAGAAGGGTGATGGGAATCAATATAAATCATTAATAGAGAATATTTACGCGAATCAAAGAGAGAAGAAGTTAATTGTATTTAGGGGAAATGAAAATGTACATCTAGGAAGAAGAATAGGAAGATGAATTATTGTGATTAAATATCATAATGAGTTCAAGTGAGTATGGAATGTGATCCTGATTCTAAAAAAAAATTGTACATGAGGGATTGAATAGCATGGTAGACATTTTACTAATCTAAAATATAGGAGTGGTTGAAGCCTTGTTCATGGTCTCATTGGATGGATCCTTTGAAGAACTAATGTGATATAGTATAAAAAATTGATCAGGATATTGTTCTATATTTTTGAAATATAACCCACATATGTAGGAGCTAGTATAAATAACCCATTCAGAGACCCCAACGTATTTTATAGAGATTCTATTACATTGTATTCAATGGTGTACAATATTTTTGGGAGATTATATTTGTTGTACTCCCACATGTTTACTAGTGGAAATATATATCTTGAACCCGACCCAAATGTAGCAAGGATTGGGTAACCACACTGTGTGTGTTGTGCCTTCTTAATATATATATCTTTCTTGTAGTGAGAAAATATAGAGATAATCATAAACAAATTCACATACTATATTTATTTATAATATTGGTTCAAACATTCAAAAGGAATAATTTAAAAGAGGTAAAAATATAATTTAGTAAAACAAGTCACCTTGATTCACCCCCTATAGGTGCTGCACACATCCTTGGCATTTAATTTTGATATTATCCACTTCTTCCCAAAAATGATTCAGTAATACAACATGTAACCATATATTCATATCACACTCATTAAATATTTTGTTCATGTATTCCACTACACCATTTTTTAGGATGATCCAAGAACCACCTCCTCCATATAAAATTCTATATCGATAATTTTTTTTGAATACATGAATGTAATACTAACCATAATTATTATATCTCAAACACTACACTTTCATACCTATTTTATTTTCAACAAGGAAAATATATTTCTATATAGTAGTAAAAATCATTATAATTTTTTTCAAAAAAATATACTCTTAATTTCTATGTTGATTCATCGATGAATTTCATAAATATAGTGATCCACTAATATAAATAATAGAAAAGGGTCCCTAGAAATCAGAATTAAGAAACTTTACTTTTCCTATTTATAGTATCTTATCATATTTAGAAAAATTCAAAGTATTATTCCTTTTGAAGATGGAATCCCCACAAAAAACATCACCAACTGATTTCAAATATTGAAAAATAACCTTTGAAACTAGAATTTTCATTTCTTTTTCATGTGACATAATATACAATTTCATATTTTTAGATCTATATTTTAATTCAAATTTGTCACCAAATTCATTGAATCATCAGTCATGTAAAGTGTTCCATTATGTACACCCCATGTTATCACCATAACAACTTTTTTGATTTTCTAAAATATTCTAACAAATGTGCAATAAAATTAATTATTATAGAGTTATATAATAGAAATTAAATATATAAAAATTCCATGAATGCGTCTAACAATATTAAGATATGATTATTTTTTATTTTATATTATAATATCTATATCAGATGTCCTAATAATATAAATTTATTCATCAATGAAAAGGTATAACTAATTTAAATTTCTGAAAATATTATTTCATAAGCATTATTTCAAAATGAATTATTGGAAAGAGGCATAATACTTCAATATCCAAGAAACTATAGGAATATCAATATTAAGAATAAGTGTATAATCATGGATTTCAAAAGAATTATTAATTTATTTACTTCTAGAATAATATTTTTCTCCAAGTATTCTTCTTAATGTTAGTTTTATATAGCAAAATTCCACATATGAGGTAAACCTTAAAACTATTTATGACAATATAGAAAAAATTAAACTATTGCCTTATCTTGGGAGAAAATCGTGTAAATGAGAAGTCATTGATCCATGAAGATCCATCATTGAATTTCTTAAAGAAGATGCTTTCCTGGAAAATGCATCGGTCAAAAAACATGAAATAAAGGTGTTCTTCCACTCACTATCTTATTTTAAAAAATGTATAAGAATTCATTATACCAAAAAAAATCCTTTTTTTAACTTTTTGGATAAAATGATTTCTCACCCATTTCCTTTTACTTTATATTTTTTTAAATATATATTTTTTTGTTATATATATATATATATATGTATGTATGTATTTATGTATGTAACAAAAAAAATAAATATTATTTTACTATTATTTATTTGTAATTGTTTTTATTAATATATTCCAAAAAATACACCCTTTAAAACTCAACCCAATCCCCCATTGTATATTAGATTTTTTCATGTCATCCTTCGTAAATTTTCAATTTTGGATTTGAGTTCTCCATTCCAACATAATAAAATAAAAAATATATTAATTAGAGACATTAATGGCAATGATTATATAATTAATAAAATTAAATAAAAGTAATATAATTAAATTTTTATTAATGCAGTAATAAATAATGTAATTAATATTGGACAATAATATAATAAATTATATTTGACTATAATTAATTATTAATTATTATAGTTAATGATGTATTAATAATAATTATTAATTAATATTTTAATTGAAAAATTTACTTAATATTAATATTGCAATAATTATTTCTAGAAATGTAATTAATTTTTTAAATTTAATTTATATTTTAGTTATTAAATTTTATTAGTTGAGTGGTAAACATGATTGAAACCAACTATTGTTCTCCTCCATGAATTTGCAATGGTTAAAGTGGAAAAAAATTCCTGCAAATTGTTTATAAGATACAGAATCATAACACATTTTTTATTTAATGTAAATTTCATTATATATTTTTGGTTGATTATGTGAATTACAATGAAACAAATTTCCAAACGTTAGTATTAACAAATGATACACAACAAAAACAATGTATCAAGATACACATAAAACTATTCATAAAAATGTAATATAAATAAGAAAAAAGTAATTATGAATTATAATAGTAGTATCATGTATTATCTAGAACACATTTCATTATAATAACACATAAAAAAATCTGATGAAAAACATTGCATTACTTAAATGTTATAAGTTATTGCAAACTGAAAGCAAATACAGGCTTGAAGTAAATAATAAAACACATGTTTCTCCAAATTTAAAATTTTTCAATAAAAATAAAACTTGTGAAACCAAATATATATATATGAGAACAATGTATATGAATTTAAAGCCCCAATCATCTCATATAGACAAGATCTAAAAAATCAAACAATAGAATCAACAGAATTGTCAGCAATGGTTATGGAAAAAATTTCTTCTCTTCCCAATATGGATATTTTTATAAAGAAAATATAATTTAAACTATAGGGTTTTATTTTAACAAAACAAACGAAAAATTCATGCAATATCCATTTGAAAGAAAGAGAATCCAGTTTGAGGTACATCATAATTTTTAAATTCTCATTGAAGTTTAACCTGGTAAAAAATTAAAATTTTCAGTAGTAGATGAATCATCATATGGTTAGACATTTCATGATGTACAATAAAACAATATGACTCAAGTTTTGCCTTGTGGGAACGGAAATTAATGTATAATAAAAATCGAAACTATAGGGAAAAGGAGTAATGAACATTTTATGGTGTACAAAATTTTCCTAATGGGAAGGAAACTTGAAATGGGTTACTAAATAAAATGTAGAGAAAACATGAAAATTGATTTTGTAAAATAACATACTATTGAATAAAATATGTAATAAATGCCACTAAATATGAATTACTTTGAGTATATAATGAAATCTAAGGTTTTTTTAAACTAGAGTTCAATATAATTAAACAAAAAATAATAATATGTAGGAGATGTACCCGTCTAAGAAATTCATTAAAACTATTTAATTGTTTAATGAGTCTATACATAAAATCTATTCAAAAAAGTATGAATCTATACATGAAAACAAGATATGTTGTTTTCCCACAGAAGTGAAACACATTAGGTTAAATACTAAACATAAGTCACATCTTCCACCCTATATTATGATAACTTCTTTACATAGCATCGAGTGGTTCTCTCAAAATTATGTTATAGTATAATGTAATGTAGAGAGGGAGAATGGATGTTCGGATTAATAAAACATATTTTTCATTTAACAGAGATTGAAATTCATTTATTTGACAAGTAAGGTATATCTTATACCATTGATGGGTTTTAGGAGTTCATCATATGAACAAAGGTAATGAAATAAAACCCACATATTTTCTTAACCCATACATTAAAAAATCATAACTAATAGGAATTATGGACATAAATAATGAATACTTGAAGTGATGTGTGATCCATCCTTGAAAATTCATTATACACCTGATAAAGACCACCGTAGCTGAAAATGAATGTCTCTTTCATACACCTAAAGTCATACATGACTATCATATGCATGCACATATACTAAAATATTGGTTTCAATGAATTAGTTCAAGAATAATATACATATGTTTTTAGTGTATATTAAACACTATCTAGTGGGTTTAATATAATAATAGTGAATAAAAACATCTAATAGTGAATGGAAACATATATATGGTTAAAACACACATAAAGTGGATTCAGTATACTAACAGTGAATGGAAAAACACATTAATTAAAAAATCTACATATTAACAACAAACATACTAAGGGTGAATACAGTATACAAAAATTCAATAAAAATTCATATACATAGGATTTAATTTGTATTGAATTCAAAATATTAATAGAAAACACAATATACTAACAATTGACACAACATTCCAACAGTGAACAAATAGTGAACATGACATATTAAATGGAAACTCATATAAATTGGATTTAATATATTAACAAGGAACAACATACTTATAGTGAATGGAAATAAATACACAAATAAAAAAATCATATTACAGTGAAAAAAGTAAATTATAAACCAATAGAAAATGATGATAAAGAATAATAAAATCTCCATAAACACGTTTATGGAATCATTGATATGTAAACTGTGATATAAATAATTCCAAAATAGAATGGTTACAAAGAATTTTAGATACATAAAAATTTTCATGGAATGATTTATCACCAAAATCTCGTGTCTCATTGTGTTGTGAGACAGCACCATGAAGCATGGATGAAGGGAAAATGAGATTAGAAAATTAGAAAATAAGCATCTAAGGAAGGCATCTAAAAAGATAAATGATTCATGATAAATGGAAGGGGAAGGTGTTCCATATATATCTATATATCATTATTCTATGTTAGGTGATAATAAATGCCTCACCAGCCTCGACACATATCTATCTCATTAAAAAACTTAGAGGCGGCCTCTAAGGAAAAATGTAGCAAAATGCGTGCAAAGAAAATTACATTGGTAATATTTATTCTTACTGGTACACCATTGGGAATTGTAGAGGTTACCTATGAAACCGAAGTGACCCAAGAGTTGTATGAATTTTATATTGACCCATCATCAAGAAAAAAAAAGAAAAATAAAGGTTTGGTCAATGGTGTGTCATGAAGTTGAGCAATATCATTCTCGCAATAGAAAAATCATCGGGAAAATGAAGGAAATATTGATTATATTAAACTGACAGGTGATGGATTTGAAAAAAATTATTAGAAATTTATAAAGGAGTTGGAGAAAAATATGAACATAGAGTTAGATCTCAAGGTGGAGGGGGTGGAAGGCAAGAAGGCAGAGGTAGCTCTGTGCACTTTAATTACCCATTTTGTTTTTCTACATTCTAAAAAAACAACAATTAATAAATCATAACACATAAAAATGAAAACAGAATCAACAGTTTGGTAGAAAAAAATAAAAATAAATAATATTATGAATGCCCAATATGAAATATATAATTTTCATTTCTTATAAATGTTAAAATAATAGTATATTAATATAGATGGTTTAATTAGATGGAAAAGAGAGTCATTCTATCTTCTTAGACTTTATTTTCCTTTAAATTGAAAAATATGATACTTGAAATTGAATATCGTCATTTTTGAGCTCTATAAATCAAAATAATTTCCATCACATCCCCTTCTAAGGTCGTCTAAATATTCAAAAGCATTGATCATATTCTTATACATATATATTTTGTATTAGTTTTATGGAATTTCTTTACAATCTGTGTGTATAATATATATTACGGTGTAAAAATAAAGGCAACATGAATTCCAATGTTATAGAAAATTTTGAAACTTAAAATTTGAACAGATAATAGAATATTTTTTCCAAAGTTACAGAAATAGAGGGAGACATGTCAAAAATTACATCCTATTTATTACTTATCCTTAAAAATTCAGTGATGTCAGCATCCATCATAAAAATATTGAATGAATATACTAAGTGACTTCTGAATTTTCAAGTTCATTTATATAATTCATCAAAACAAGTGTAAAACATTTATTCTTTGAAATTTATATTTTCCTATGATTTTTTAATCTATAGAATTTTAAAATTGTTATTTTGAAATGAATAAATATTTTCATTACTATAAATTAATGTGGAAGTTGTGCCTCATTTTCTGGTGTAGAAATATTGTAATTTTTTTTCTAAAATCATATGTAAAATAAAGTACACTTAAAGTATTTTTTTCCTAGGTTTGATGTCGGTTGCGAACATTGAATTATATATTTCAATAGTCGTGAGTATTGTTTTATGTTTGAATTCAATCAACTTAGTAGGAAAACAAAATTTATAATTTTACTACAATGAATATATATTGGTTATTAATCAACGTAAAAATAATTTGAATGATATAAATGGAAGTAATAATGAGTTATGTGAATAAGATTGTTTCTTTTCTCATATTTTTATTTTGGTACGAATTACATCACTTTTTTATCAAAGAGGACAATATACATACGTCCATTACTTTCACAAACCAATTGTTTTATTCCATTTCTACAATAATATAAAATATTTGGTATAACATAGAAAGCAAGACATGTATTTTTAATATTTTCACAACATTTTTACTTATTGAAATATCTTACATTGCTCTTAAATCTATTTTTAAAAGTAATGTAAATATCAGAATGATTTTTGTTCGAAATATGTCATATATAGGAAAACTTTTAGTCTAAAATGGAAAATAAAATTTATATAAACTCAATTTAATATATTTTTTTAATCATAATTGTGTAATGTTAAATATTACCATAGTATTGTTAATATTTGGAGTACACAAAAATTTTGACAGCATTCTTTTTCATTGAAAAGGCTACCCTATTTTTGTAATAAATACCTGATTAATAATACCCATTGTAATGACTTTATATTTTGTAATAGTGGAAAACATTGTACATTTTTTTACCTGTAGGGAAATTACAATTAAATGTGGGTTAAAATATGACACAAATTATAATATATGTGTTCAGATCAAATAATTTACTTTTATTTAATTATACATACATTACCGAAATTGAGGTAGTAATATATATAATGTTTCTCTTGTTTTTCAAGTAATGAAGGCTATTTCAAGATGAGTTTCCTATACCAGAACTCACTACATTATTGGGTTGGTATTCTATTATAGGTTTTTCAACATATTATAATGTAATTATAGTGATTGTGGTAAACACCACATGACTAAATGTAGTGTATTATAATAGTAGTTTTACATCATGAGTAGATTATAAGAATATTAATGAATAGAAAAATATTAATTAAATGTGTTAATTGAATCCCATAACATAAAATCAAATGTTTATATTGAAAAGAGATATTTTTCAATAGTATAAATCTAGAAAACCAGTTTTCAAGAGAGAGTACTATAAGAAAATCTAGATTTAGTAGGATCTTAGTGGAATTGAAATATGAGGTAATAATAATAATTTCTGAATGTCAATAAAAATTTTGGTGATAATTGTAATACATAGAACTATTATAATTTTAATAAAGTATATTTTAGTTAGATTTTTTTTTAAAACATAATAGAGATCTATTTTTTGACGGAAAAATTAATGGGATAAAATTTTTGTGGTTGTTGTTTCATTTGGATGTAGTGTATGTAGATGATCTGTATATGCATCCCACATTGTTTAGAAAAGTGTTTCTCCACTATAATAATTACATATGATAGTAATGTATTAGAAGATTGTATGGTTGAAATAATTCAGTTATTTTAAATTATTATAGAACATTTCCTACAATCCCTCATGTTAATATGCATCCTTTTTTGGATTTTTCCCAATTCTGGGGTGCTTACTTTTGATTAAGAATGAAAAAAGCATATATTTCAAATAAGAAATAAATAAATATAAGAAATAGTAATGGAAAAGTAGAATTTCTTGGACAAATGTATCCACAATCCAAGGATCCATAAATTTTCTTCGTTACATGTACCATGTTGAATGTTTTTTTAAGTTACAACTTCACAATTTGGGTTATTATAGAACATACCAAAAATTTTACTATAATTTCTTAATGAAAATAGTTATCAATATGTAAGAGGAATAATGAACCTCAGTTTATAAATATAAAATATTAAATATATAAGAATAGTGACACAAAGTATTATTGTTATCATGTTTTATCAATGATAATGGGATAACTATATAGAAATATTTTGTAACCATACACTATTTGAGATATTTAAAAGAAATAAAACGGAGTAAAAAAAGTGAAAACTGTGTATCTGAAAGTATGATTTGTGTAATCCAATTAAATGAAATTATATACTTGTTATGACTTGCTAAATATTTCCCTTTATTTAAAATTATTTTAACTTTATTGATTTTATTTTTATAAAATAATTAATTAAAATTTTTTATATTGAATGGTGTAATTATTCAACAATGGTATAGGTTTAGATATTACAAACCTATAATCATAAAACTCTTCTCTATCATCATCATTTTCGATGATATCTCACCACCTTGGAGATAGTATTGTGTTTTTCAGTCATATATAATATATATTTTATGGTTCTAATAGAATTTTTGTAAATGGATTCATTATAAGAAATTAATGATATAATAGTTAAGGAAAATGGCCATTCTCCATTGTTATCTACACAAGTCAACATATAATGACAATATTATGTGGATTGATTTATTGAGTGAAAAAATTATCATTCAGTTGAGAATTAATAAATAGTTTCCATGAAACACAACAACCAAACATCAGTAATAAATAAATCACTTTTTAACTATTATAAAAGGATTCATACATGAAAATGTTTATAAATTATATAATTAATCACTGAAACTAATTTTATCAACCCAGTTAAAACCCTGTATAAGTCAATGTAAATTAATTGAAATACACTTCACATTTAACTAGAAATTAAAATATTATAATGAAGGTAAAAGTTGAATATTTATCGAAATAAAATAAGATATATTTTAAATTATAATTCATTACTAATAAGAGTCCACAATGTGTAAAACATGTTCAAGAATATACAGTTTAGTTATGGTGTAGACGGAAACTTGAAGCAGCAAACCAGAACAAATAGTTTCCAAAAAATTGAAACAAATTAATGTAAGTATATCAAAGGGGGGTGAAAGAGTGTGAAGTCGAGTTTTCATGGGTGAATATTTACATGTGTTCTATATTATGAAATTAATACAAAGTGTGGAGGAAATTCTTTTAGAGACTAACTCCTCATCAGATAGTACAGAATATTTTTTTATAATAAATTAATTTTTTAGAACATGTCATACACGATAAAAATTATAAAAATTATACAAATTTACTAAAATTAATTATATCAAGCCAGTTAAAACTCACTATAAGTCAATGTGGATGAATAGAAATACCCTTCTTGTTTCACTAGAAAATATAATATAATAATTAATTTAACAATCAAATTTTTATAGATGTAAAATAATTGTTATTTGAAATTATAATTCCTTACTTCCCAGAATCCATGATGTGGAAAACCTGTTCAAACAGCAAAATTTTGTGCTTGGTGCGGATAGAAACCTCAAGAAACATACCTGAATTGAAAATTTCAATAAATAAAAAACAAATGTCCATAAAATGAAGGGGAAGGGCGGAGTGGGAAGTTGGGTTGTCATCTAAGAAGCTATATATGTAGTCTACGTCAAGAAATCTAAGATGTTTGTGGTACCATTTTTTTCCAAAGACCAAGTCCTTGTCTTCTAGTATGGAAAAGTTTTATTGAAATTAGTTAAATAGAACATGAGATACTATGTGTGGGTAGGGTGGGATACAATGACTAGGAAAATGGGGACCGGTGAAATGAAGGGATGTTGGGAAGAGGATTCGATGACGGGATAGGGAGGGAATTAGACAATGACTAGGGAAATGGGGGATGGTGTAGTGAAGGGATTCTGAGCAAGGGATGCAAAGGTGAGATAGGGAGATCATGAGACCCTAAGTGGTTGTGAGGGAGAATATTCTTCTAAGGTTATGAAGATATTTTTTTCATAGGGTGAAATTCGGGGAGTGGCACAGTAGCGGGAGAAGAGGGATGTCAAGTAGATGTTATGATGTTGACATGATGAGAGATATAGAGAAAGAATAGGTGATGGAGATGAATCAATCGAAAGGGATTAAGGTTTATAGGGAATTAATGTTGTGTATCATGGGGACAATGACTAGAAATAGGGAGCACGAGAATGGCGAGGATGGGAACCGGTAGCGGGGGATCGTGGGGGGAAATGTGAACAACGAATGGTGTATTTGGATGAGCAAAGAGAGAAACGAGGACAAAGAGACTAAGAGGGAGATGAGAGAGTTCCTGGAGTGGATCGAGAGATGGGGAAAAAGAGAAAGATTTTTATCTAGGAAGCAGAAAAGGGTAGGGGGAGATGGGTAGTGGAATAGATTGCATTTGGATAAGATCCAAATATTATAGTAATAATAATAAATTTTCCACCTGATGGAACTAGTGTAGACTCGAGTGCTATTAGACATGAACAATGTTCATATTAAGAATAGAGAGATTAAATTAATTTCCTAGCAGGGGAAACTATTTTATTCTCTAGTCTTCGTTGGGATCCATACTAGGAGTAGTTTCTCCCATACACATGTTATTAAGATTATGTATTATGGAGTAGTAAGTTTCATGATAACTTCTCACTCTATAATGTGATGGGATCTTGGGATTTAATCCCATAGAGACTCATCTGGAGTGTTTCTTTGGTCCAAAGGAGGTATTTTTTCTTATATATAGTTAGCTACCATATTTTTATGATGTAGTTAATGTTTCAATGTATATAGTAAATAAGATGATTCAAATACTTCGGTGGAAGGCATTTTTTCCACAAAGCAACATGGATTGAAATTTTATGGACTTGTTCCTAGTTTTTTGAAACCCTATACTTATTCTCTCAGGAATAAAACCTTTGGTGTTCTCTTTATATCCGGAAAAAAAGTTCCATCAACTCATGAAGATTATTATCATTCAAAGGCTTTGGTTAGGTGTAACAAGGCTCCGCTTGTTCAAATGAAGGTACCGTGAGTAGAATACTTTTTTCAAATTTTAGGGGTGTTTCTGAATCCTTTTGAAAGAAGGTCACCCAAAATATATAGTTATCCCTAGTTAAAGCTATCCAATTTATCATATAATCTTGAATTAAGGAGTGAAAACACTTTATTATTAGCCTCTTTACCTAATAATGTGATATATTTTAAAATATTAATTAATTTCATATGGGAATTATCAAGTCTTTGGTTTTAATAATAAAGTATGAACTTGATAGGTATGTGGTTTTTCAATTTTCATTCCGAATTTTTGATATAAAATATAAATATTTGGGTTTTTTATATCCCTAACACTGGGTATTTTGAGGATCCAATATTAGGATCCTCTCTTTAACCCTGAAATGGTAAATGATTCGATTACTCAAGTTCTGATTTAAATTTAAATCCTTAAACAAGTTTTTTGGTTTCCTAAAATCCTATGGGATATCACCAAGGGGGTGCGGGTTCCCATTAAATTTGATAGTGAAATAGAGAGAGAAAGGATCATTCCCTTTCACTACAAGAAAATGGAATATCTACGACGGGTGATTTGCGACGGGATCCAGTCACAAAAGACCTTTTGCGAGGCGGCTCCGTCACAAATCGCCCGTTGTAGAAAACGACAGCGCAAAGAGTTGTTTTTGCGGTGTTCCCTTCGCAAAGATAGTATTTGCCACGTTATTTTTCCCCCATCGCAAATTGGTTTTCATTTATATATAAAAAAGGTATTTGCGACAGGTTGTCGCAGATATATTAGTTGTGACGGTATTCTGACCCGTCGCAAATGGGAAATTTAAAAAATATAGGCGACGTAGGTATTTGCGACGGACTGTCACAACAATAGTTTTTACAATGGGTATTTTTCCCCTTGCAAATCGGACCGTAAAAAAATATTTTATGACGAGACACCCCATCACAAATACTCCAGTCGCAAATAAAAAAAATAAAAAAAATAAATAACGTATACAAATCGTATAATATTATATAAATAATAAAAATAATATTAATATAAAAAATTATATTATTATAATGTAAATAATATATATATATATATATATAATTATGAAATATTAATATAAAATAATAATAATATTAATATAAATAGTTTAATATTATATAATAATACTAATATTAATAATATCTAAAATTAATATAATATTATTATTATTAAATTATGTATATAATAATAATATTATTATTATTAATATAAAGAAATTATATTATTATAAAATTAATAATAAAAAATATATATAATATAAATATGAAATATTAATATCAAAAAAATAATAATAATAATATAAATAATATATTATTATATAATAATAATAATAATATTAATAATATAAAAAATTAATATAATATTATTATTATTAAAATAAACATACATATTTATGAAAAAATAATATTAATAATATTAATATTAATAAAATTATAAAATTATAAACTTCTCAATATTAACAAAAATTATAAAATACTAAAATTAATATTACTAAAAATAAGCAGACATTAAAAATAATAATAATAAGTAATAAAATATTAAAAACAAATAAAAACAAATTAAATCATGTAATATTTGTACCAATATGAAAGAGGAATTGTAAACAGTTAATATGACAATAAACTACGAACTCAAATGTATATTACATGAAAAAAAAAATCATTGGGGGTGGATAATCTGGAGGACCTGGAGGATGTGGTGGAGAAAACTCCATCCCTAAACTACGTGTCAGATAACGCATGTACTCCATCTGATCCTGATGTTGCTCCTTATATCGACGCCTCTCCTCATCATGCTACTGATGCATCTACTCCTTCCATCGATGCATTTCCTCATCATGCAATTAACGCATCTGCTCGTGCCCCTGACGCAAATCCTCTATAAGCTCACTCTGAGCACCAAACTTCTCCTGATACTGTGAGGGAGAATATGATGCCTCTCCATGAGCTCCTCTTGAGCCAGACGCCGATATCGCAGCAGTACCATAATAAGATGCAGGAGTCAAATGAGAGTCGATACCAACTACTCAGCCCTTTTTAAAGCCATACCAGGTCACCTGCATCAATGTCGTCCCATCAAAATGGTGGGCACTAGTCTGATCACCTGTCTCATCTTGACTCTCAGACTGTGTCTGAGAGGTCGTAGCCTCATATGACTCCTAAATATTCAATTATAAATTAAAATAATGAAAAGATCATATGAATTTTATTTAAAAATTGAAAAGAAAATATTACTGACCACAATCTGACATTGGAGGTCACCTCTAATCTCTCCAGTAGCCGGATCAGTGTACATCCTACGAGAAATTCCATACGTCGTAATATCGGGATGCTCGGCTTCTTATATGAATATAAAATAAACTGTTTGTATTTGAAGTTGTATAAAATATTAAGAAAAGTACTTACCAGACACTCTCTATGCGCACTGAATGTATGACTACCAGCTCGATGTGTCATCTCTTATCTCCCCCGATTCTGTCGACCCAATGCAGATCTCCTCTGAAACCCACCACCCAACCAGTGTGTACATAATCCATCCCAGACGTGAGATGAAATGTACTCTGGTCGGTGGGTTCTATAGGACTCATCAAATTCTTTCACTCCAGCTTTCCTCACACCTGCATTTCTCAAATTATGCAAAAACTGATGGAAACGGTCACACATAGACACCACCCATGCCGTGTGGATAGTGGCACGCATGCTCTCGTCAATGGGATACCATAAACCCTAATATAATATTATTAATGAATTAAATTTCAACATAAATAATATTTAATTATGTTCCAGCAAATGATCGAACATGGTAGCCTTCAAATCACTGGGAATCTAATACCATGTGAGACAGGGGTGAGAAAAATAATTGTACAAGATAGCGCTCCCCATGTCCAATAGATATATGCGTAAAACTGTGTAAAAAGAACAAATAATCAAAAAATTAGAATATAAATAAATTATAATGAAAGATATCTAAAATAAACAGGTAACCATTCCACCGCATGTGCGCATCGAATCCAAGAGGTGGACGGGATAAGATCTGGAATCATCAGTCTGGAAAAACCACGCCCCCTCTGAGTGCTCCCTGTAGTGCCAATAGCCTGAGGGTCAGATGACTCAAGAACCTCATCATCCATAGGTAGCTCAACCTCCAGCAACTGACGATACGTTTCTGAGTCCATCTGAAACATGAAATGATTGTTATTAGCAAATAGTTGAAAATAACTATTATGTATAGATATATATTTGTTATGATTCTAACCAGCATTTTACTGTTTTAATGTTCATCTTCATCATCATATTCATAGTTTTCAATGTCAATGTTTTCATCTTCATCATTAACATCATCAATTTCCATATTACTTTCACATTCATCATCTCTTGTCATTTCAAATTCAGTTGTATCATCATTGACAACATCGTCACCATTGACCATTAACTGTGGGGTGTCATCCTCGATATTCATGTCTCTTTTTGAAAAAGATGTTTTTTGAGGAGTGTCCTGAAAAATTTCATTTCCTTTCACTTAAGTGGAACCACATTCAGTTTGAGTAAATAGAATTTCTCGAGATTTATCTTTTATTATACTCCACCAATCATCCAACTCTTTTGTAGTAGCACAATATTTTGCATAATAAATTTGATGTGCCTGATTAGCCTAGAAAAATGGTTCATTTACTGCAAGAAGACATTTATGTTTAATATCAACAATTCCATGAGTCGAATGAATACGCAAGCCTCTCTCAGTATCTAGCCATTGACATTTAAAGATTGTTACATAATTCTATCCCAAATAACACAGTTCAGTAATTTCTTCAAGCATGCCATAAAATTCAACTTCATTATCTCTATGATGTGATCCCTTCAAACAAAAACCACTATTAATTGTTTTCATTGATTCCCCATATGCACGTGTATGAAAGCGATAACCATTCAGCACATATGCATTATAAGATTTAACCATTTTGGATGGTGGGCTACTCAATATACGCAATCGACTATCAATCTTATCAGCATGTACAGATACCTGAAAATTTGTAAAACATTTATCACTATTACAAGAAATAAGTTGATTTTATATGTAAAACCATAAAAGAATGTACATTACCAGTTTTTGAAACCAGTAGGAATTTTTTTCCCGAAGTTCTTCTAAGACAACTGCTGTAATTTGTGGAAATTGTTTCTTGATATGATCATCATATAACCTAAAAATACAATATGGTTAATTTACTGTAACAGAATATATAGAATAAGGGATAGGAGCACTCACTATACAATTGGTAACATTTCATCACAATTGAGTAGAACATATGTATGAGCTCTATGATGTTCATCATCTGAAAGCCATCTATCATGAAATCCACCAAAGCCAAGTTTGGGCTGATTGAAAACTGATAATAGATTGTGCATATCATCATCAACATTCCCCTCATTCCGTCCCATGTGGTTTAATTTTGAGGGATATTCAGATTCAAAATAATGATAGCAGAATAAAGCAATTTCCTCTTGCAAATAAGCTTCATCAATTGAGCCTTCAACTGATGCTTTGTTACGAACATTTTTCTTCAATGTTTTCATGAATCTCTCAAAAGGGTATATCCATCGAAACTGAATCGGACCTCCACATTTTTCTTCAGGTGGAAAATGTAATATCAAATGTTCCATGGATTCAAAGAACGCCAGCGGAAAGATTTTTTCCAGATTTCATATAATTAAAACAAAAACTTCTTCCAGTTTGCTTAGTGCATTGTAGTCTATTGTCACTGCACACATGTCTCGGAAAAAATATGATATATCTGTCATCGAATTACATATCATATAATTAAACAAACGTGTTAATCCAATAGGCATAAGTCTTTCCATTATAACATGACAATCATGAATTTTTAATCTGGTAATATGACCATTTTTAACACATCTGCCCAAGTTGGAAGGATAGCCATCTGGAAGTCTCAAATCTGCAATCCACTGACAAAATAATAAGCGACTCTATTTGGTCAGTGTATAAGCTACTTTTGGCTTCATTAATCTCTGTGATCTGACATTTTCAAACAATTCATGTTTTGGTCGCCTATAAATTTGGGCAAGATCTAATCGTGCCTTTACATTATCTTTGGTTTTACCTGCTCTATACAGAACTTTGTGAAATAAATTATCAAAACAGTGCTTATCAATATGCATGATATCCAACATGTGTCGGACCAACAAATCAGAACAATATGGAAGATTCCAAAAAATGTTTTGTTTTGTCCAATTGTGTTCTTTCCCAAAGCTATGAATTTTTTGTTGGTTTATTGTCGGTCCAAAAGTGATGGAAGGTAATGAAAATACAACTGATTGTAACTCTGTACCTAAGATCATTTTTGGAGTTTTATGCCTTTCAATTCTTCCTTTTCTGAAATTAGATTTATTCCTCTGAAAAGGATGATCGATTGGATGAAATCTGCGATGATAGTCAAAATAGAAAGGTTTTTTTTCATTCATGAGAATAAATGATTTGTTGTCTCCTATACAGTAAGGAAATGATTTTGGACCTAGTGTACTCCAGCCAGATAACATGCCATATGTCAGGAATTCACTAATTGTCCACATCAAAGAAGCTTTCATTACAAAATTCTGTTTTTCAGTAGCATCATATGTACCAACACCATGACTCCATAATAAATTTAACTCATCAGTCAATGGTTTCAAATAAACATCAATATTTTTTTCGAATGTCCTGGGATTAATAATGTCAAAAAGATATAAGGCTCTTTCATCAACATCCATGGAGGTAAATTGTACGGAGTTATAAAGACAGTCCAATAGGAATAATGACTACCAAAAGATCCAAATGGACAAAAACTGCCAGTAGAAAGACCCAATCGCACGTTCCAGGATTCTAAAGAAAAACACGGATTCATTTGATCAAAATGTTTCCATGAATAACCATCAGATGGATGAATCAAGCTTTTACAATTTGAAATATTGGGTTTTTGCCATGACATCATTGTCACTGTGTTCTGAGACATAAATAAATGCTTCAACCTGGGTGTAACTGGGAAATATCTCAACTGTTTTAGAGGAATTAATATAGACTTCCCTGATTGAGCTTCTTTATACCTCAATTTTCCACATGTGAGACACCTATCCAATAACTCATTTTGACTATAATATAAGATGCAATCATTTAAACATGCATGGATATTCTGATAACTAAGGCCCAGATTACGAACCAGTCTCTTGCTCTCATAATAATTAGTAGGCAGTGCATTTCCTTCAGGTAATAGTACTTTAACCAGAGAAAATATCTGATCAAAATAGTTATTTCACATTCCATTATCTGATTTAATAGCCATAAATTTTTCAACTACTGCTAATTTTCTTATCTTGATACTATGATATAATGCATCCTCAGCAGAACTGAACAACTCAGTAAATTCAGATGGTGCCAACACGAGAGGTAAATTAACATCATCCTCGATTTTGGTTTTCTGAATGGATGACCTTGCAACATCGTGTACTAAATTATTATACCGTGATGGATTCAGAATCAAATTATTAGTATCTTCTCTTGAACTTTGTTCACCATGTTTATACCAAAAAATATAATATGATTGAAAACCATAACGCAAGAGATGATGCCCAACAATGTCAAATGTCTCAAACATTCTCAGAGCACATTTTTTACAAGGATACTTAATTGTCCCTTATGAAACAAATTCCAGGTTTGATGATGCAAATGATAAGAAAGATTCAACACCATCAACATATACAGGATTTAAACTAAAACCTTTTGGATTTTTGTACTGATTTATCCAAGGGCGATCATCTAATAATGATTGATATCGGCTTCATTGTTCCATATTCATATATATGATTCTACAAAATTTAAAACCATTACTATTATTAAATAATTTTATATAAGAAAAACAATATCTTAAAAGGATAAGATACATAATTACAGTTATTTCTTAGTAATTACTAATAATTATAGGTGACATAGTTAGTTTGTAATCATCCCCACTAATTATTATTAATTTAGAAATACATAGAAATACTTGGAAAAATGAAATATGCATGAATAATGAAGTAAAATTTTGTAATCATCATTGGGGAGATTATATTACTAACTATTCTTATTTTTTTCTAGCAGATTGGCGGTAGCTCTTTTGCCTGACGAATCATCTCATTGAAAGTAGATGATTCTTTAGGTAAACGAGCCTTTTTTGTTCGACAGCTCGTCTCTTTTTAACTTTCTCCAAACTGAAATCAGTATGAAAAATTTGATCTAACATACGTGAGAGCACATTTTTCATAATGATTTTAGTGGGAGAAAGTAGCAATGATATGAGACGTTGAACAAAAGGTAGCTGCCAATCCACTAGAAATTGTGCCAATTTTTAACAATGTAATCGAATTTATTTGATTATTGATTAATTATTACTAATTATTACTAATTATTATTAATTATTAAAAATTAATACAAATCTCAATATTTCGAAAAGATTTTTCTCTATTCTTAACATGTTCAAATCTTAAAGGGTCGTCAATTTTTAGGTCATGCCCAATAAAAGGTTTGTGGCAGCCATGACCAATGTAAATTCTATAATTTTCCTTACATGGTTGATCACCTCGCAAGTAGTTTTTCAATAGTACGATATAAATAATGTCGTTCTCTCCTTTAAGAATCATCTCGCATATCCCTTTACAAAGATCATTCTTCCTCGAAAAATTTAAGAGAACTTCAGTATCTTTCCCTTAATTTTTCAAGAAAAAATTTTCTCTGTAAAAGGTCATGTGATATGATTCTTATAGATGAGAAATACATGACTTGGGTTGTCCTATAGCAATGCTACTTGCGAGGTGATCAACTAAGCAATGACAATTATAGAGTTTACATTGGACACGATTGATGCAAACCTTTTATTTGGCATAACCTGAAAATTGGAGACCCTTTAAGATTTGAACATGTTAAGAATAGAGAAAAACTTGTTGGAAATATTGATAATTGTAATATTTTATAGATTTTTTATAATTTTAATAATATTAATATTTTTCTTATAAATATTAAAAATATAATAATAAAATAATTATATTATTAGTATTATTTAATTATTAATATTAGAGTAATATAATATTTTATATTATGTTATTATTTATGTTACTAATTATATTACTAATTATGTTACTAATTATTAATGTGATGATATGCATATAGGTCGGGTGGTTAATCAATCATTGAATAGAAAAAAAAACGTGATTGACCGATCATCTACCTCAATTTTCTATTTATTTGTGTGTTGAGGTTGACATGAAACTTCTGCCTCCACATGTAATATTTCATTCTAATGTCAAAATTATCAACCTCCTCACATCTATACTGGTGAGGAGGTTGATAATTTTTACATTAATATCAAATATTATATGTGGAGGCAGAAGTTTCCTGTCAAGCCTCAACACACAAATTAAATGAAAATTGATGTAGATGAGCGGTCAATCATGCTTGATAATTATCCTAATTGTAGTTTCTAATTATCCTAATTGTTTTTAGGTGTTTCCTAATTATTTTTAATTGTTTCCTAATTGTTTTTAATTGTTTACTAATTATTTTCAATTGTTTCCTAATTTTTATTAATTGTTTCCTAATTGTTTTTAATTTTTTCCTAATTGTTTTTATTTGTTTCCTAATTGTTTTTAATTGTTTCATAATTGTTTTTAATTTTTTCCTAATTATTTTAATTGTTTCCTAATTATTTTAATTTTTTCCTAATTATTTTAATTGTTTCCTAATTGTTTTTAATTGTTTCTTAATTGTTTTTAATTGTTTTCTAATTGTTTGTAATTGTTTCCTAACTGTTTTTAATTTTTTCCTAATTGTTATTTATTGTTTCTTAATTGTTTTTAATTTTTTCCTAATTATTTTAATTGTTTCATAATTATTTTAATTGTTTCATAATTATTTTAATTGTTTCCTAATTATTTTAATTGTTTCCTAATTATTTTAATTGTTTCCTAATTATTTTAATTGATTCCTAATTATTTTAATTATTTCCTAATTATTTTAATTGTTTTATAATTATTTTAATTGTTTCTTATTTATTTTAATTGTTTAATAATTATTTTAATTGTTTCTAATTTCATAGTTATTTCTAATTTTCTAATTATTTCTAATTTCTTAATTATTTCTAATTTCCTAATTGTTTTTAATTATTTTATTTGTTTCTAATTATTTTAATTGTTTCTAATTTCCTAATTATTTCTAATTTTCTAATTATTCTAATTATTTTAATTGTTTCTAATTATTTTAATTGTCCCTAATTTCCTAATTATTTCTAATTTCCTAATTATTTCTAATTTTATAATTATTTCTATTGATAATTATTTCAATTGATATTTATTTTACTTATTATAATTATTTCTAATCAATTAAATCTAATTATTCCCTAATTATTTGGTAATTATTTTAAATAAATCTAATAATTTCTAATTATTTCATATTTATTAGATAATTATTTTAATTATTTCTAATTAATTTGATAACTACTACTAATTAAATATAACTATTTCTAATTAAATATAATTATTTCTAATTAAATATAACTATTTCTAATTATTTCTAATTAAATATAATTATTTTTAATTATTACCAAAACATCCTCCGGGAGTGTCGAACCAAGGGTGAAGCAAGGCTTGTTGTCGTGTACCAGGTTACCCCAAGTCAAGCTCGAAACACCTTATTAGAGTTTTCACTCCTAGGTACATCTGTGCCAGAGCCGCCTCTACTTGTTCGTATCCAGAGAAGGAATATTTAGTACAACCACTTAATCTAATTATACTATATAGCTACTAAACATTCTATTAAAAAATTAAAATTAACAATTAAAAATAAAATTAACTATTAAAAATAATTTAACAATTAAAAATAATTTAAAAAATAAACAAATATAAATACGTTCGATATTTTGAAGCAATTAACACCTTATAACTCTTTCTCTCTTCTTCTCGTAAGAAAAAATTAAATCGAAAGAAATTTTCTAAAGAGAACTAGAAGTTAAAGAGAGAAAGAAAGAGAGATCTAAATGATTTGGAAAAAAATAGGTGGGGTATATATAGGTTAGATTATTTGCGACGGTCTTATTTTTGAAGGTATCCCATTACAAATACCTAGTATTTGCGACGAGATAACGTCGTAAATACCTTCGCCCGCATTAATTACTGGCTGCAGTTAAAAAGTTTTTTGTGACGAGCCCGTCGAAAATAGCTTCCTAACGACATACTATTAGCGACGGGTGGATAGACCAGTTGCAAATTCCTATTTACCGCCACCGGTATTGGCGACGGGCCCCGTCGCAAATACCTTCGCCCGCATTCATTACGGGCGGTGGTTAAAAGTGTTTTTGCGACGAGCCCGTCGCAAATCCCTGCCTGCCGACATACCATTAGTGACGGACGGATATCCCCATTGCAAAATCCTATTCACCGCCGCCAGTATTGGTGATGGGCCACGTCACAAATAACACCTTCTGACTATTTTTTGCAATGGGACAATTTACCCTTTGCAAATAGTATTTACCGCCGCCGGGTAGTTGCGACGGGTAGAAGGCGACTGTTAGAAATAGGCTTCCCACGTTTTGGCGTGGAAACCGCGCCATATCTATTGCGATGGGTCCTTTATTCCCATTGCAAATAACTTACCATTTTCGATGGGAATATATTCCCATCGAAAATATGCTTTTGGTCAGATTTGTTGCGATTAGAGTATATCATGTCACAATAATTAGGGTTTCCAGTAGTGTTTTCTATAGTTCTTATAGACATTTATCACTTTTCTCCATTGACTAGAAATGTTGTATTATTTTTTGAGTATTTCAAAATATAAATTGATATTGTTTTTGAAAATCTCTCTGATTTCTAAACTAATTGTGACTCTCTCTGGAACACTATAGAAGAATTTCACAGAAATATTCATTGATATAATTGTAAAAATAATGTTTATAGCTTAGAAAACTACAAATTCAAGAAGGTTGTGAGTACAAGGAATCCATCATAGGTTCCAGTTGATACTAAACCCAATAAAAGGGATAATATTAAGTTGAATCCTCATGAAGCGATTTCCTAAATTAAAAATAAGTATGGGACTCTAGTAGGAAAAAATAATATGTTGTTATTCTTTCTTGAACGTATCATTTTATATCATAACATAACTGGCCAACTATATTTGATGACAGTTTTGGTAGGAGGATAAAAAATATATTTGATAATATCGACGAGATTACTATTGGTCGGTATTTGGATGAGGTTGTAGTGGTAATAGGTAGAATTGCAACCATTGAGGCTATTGTATTATATAGCACAACTAATCAACTTGTGATATCTGCACCAAAGGGATCTTGTTTTCCAGATAAGATCATACAAGACATAGGCATCTCTACTTCTTTATCACTCAAAGATGAAATTTTAATTAAAACATTTTAACCCCATTGTTAATCAGTGCAGGTTGTCATAAAGTTTGGTTGCATCCTCATAAATAAGAAATATGATGAAGATAGACTTGACTGGGATATTTTAGTAGAGAAACTCAACTTGAATTATATTGAATTTAAAAAAAGAAATTGGTTTTCATGGGATCCTAGCCTATTCTGGTTAATAATCATTAGAAATGGAAAGGTAAGGGACATAAAATTAGAGCTCTTGATTCACCGATTCTTAACATATCTACCACGATTTTGGAAACAATGGACTTTATTATCAAGAAACCTTCTAAGGATTACTCTTTGAGGTTTCTTGGAAAGAGCCTTATAGACTCTACTAAGCTGATAGATGTATCTCATGAGTGGGAATCCTCATTAGTCTCGAGTATGGAAATTACACCATTGAACCTAATAACATCGGCTCGGGGTAATATTGAAGCTTCCCATAGATAAGTTAATCAATAGAAGAAGGTTCCACAAAAGACATCCTCAGAACCATCCATGCAAGATAATTCTTCTAGATATGGAAATTTAGGTGAGAATCTAGTCACTTTGGGGGATGATGCACCAAACGAGGATATTTCATAGACCAAAGACAAGTCAGAATGTCAGTATTAATGATTTTTTCACAACAATCCCAAGGATGCATCTATTTCTATTCAAACTCATCATGTTTATGATAATAAATAGTTTCTTGTGGAAAACAATGCTTTTGGGAAGATTTCTCTTTCAAAGGAGGATGATTATATTTATACTATCAACAATGATGATGAAATTTTTAAAGTTGATCAAAATCATTCTGTATCTATTATTTAAGATCTTTTCTAATCATCTTTACACTCTATGGATGATGATCTCAATTCCCGCTTTGAAAAGCACCCAATGTAGGTCATGGTTGGTGGTAAAGATAAAGTCTATCAACCACCTCTTCAATCTGGTTTTGGGGGCATGCCTATTATTATACAGAATAAATCAGAAATAGTTCTAAGTCATAAGGTGTAATTTGATGATCAAACTGCCTCATGGAAGACTCTCTGATATAGAATGGGGCACTTCCCTACAAACTGAGTTGGCTCTTAGGGAAGGGACTCGACATTAAAATAAGATGAATAATTTTATACATCCCATGGATTGCTGGTGTGAACGATTTATGTATATTTTTCGGGTGGAATTTTCAGTGCTACTTTTTCAAACATGCTACTCCATGTCTTTGTGTGTGAATGTGTGCCTTTACTTTTTAATAAATTTTATGGGATCATGAATTTGAGTTACCAGATCCATTTTACGATCCATATTTGAATAATTATTATTAATAATGTGATTAATTGTTAATATTAATAATTATTAATTAGAAATATTATTAACATAAATTATTACTAATTTGCATTATTAATTATTAATTTTAATAATTGGTTATTGATATATATAATTTATTATTACCAATTAATAATTAAATAGTATTATAATTATCAATATAAATTTATTTATTAGTAATTTTATTATTAAATTATTTATTAGTAATATTTTGAAATTGGTAGAGGGTGTTATAAACTACAAACAACACACACACCCAAGAAACCTAGTTAGTTAAGTCTCATATCTCCCAATATGAATTATAAGCACCCACCAGACATATTTTATTACACGGAGTGGGCTAAAGTAATAGGTTTTAGATGACCCAAAGGACCAGCTATTTGTGACCTAGATACCCTATAGGGAAGATGACTCAAAAGTCAAAAAGAGTAGCATACATCCTGCTGAGTGGCCATTCTTCCACCGCATTACACCCCAGTTAGTAATAATAATTAAAAATATAATTAAAAATTAAAATAAAAACATTAATTATAATAAAAATTGTAGTAGATTATTTACTTATTTATTTATTTAATAGTTATTAATAATAATAATAAAATTATTTACTATAAATAATAATTCAAGGATATAAAATGTTATCCATGGATATTTTCTATAATTATAAATTTTATGTTTTAAAATAACTTAATTTTATGTCATTGAAATTATTTATTATTTATTGTTTTTATAAGACATTATTTTCTAATTTTTTATATGTTCATTCAATTTAATTCAAATTTTATTTATATTATATTTATACAATTAAATTTATAAGCTTTCAAATTATCCCACTTAAAAATAAAAAAAATGTGAATTTAAAATCTTATAAAATCTAAATTATGAAAAAAATCAAAATTTAATTTGAAAAATTTAATGAACACATAAAAAAAATCCTCCATAAAAATAAATATCAAATAATTTCAATAGCACATAACTATGTTATTTAAAAAATAATGAATTTATACTTAAACGAATTTCATGTAGAAAACACTAATATATTAAAAAATAAAAACTATAAATAATAGGTAAAAAAATTAAATCATTGAATATACACATAAATTATAATATATTTTTTTTAAAAAAATAATAAATAAAAAAATAATGACATGTTGCTTTATTATTTCAAAAGATATCTTTATACATTAAAAAAAGATTTAAATAAGTGAATATGAAAGATTATAAAATATAAACTATTAGTACAATCTAAATGAAATTTAAAAAATTGAATAAATACATAAAAAATAATTTAAAATAATAACTATTTCATAACAAAAATAAAAAAAAATTAATTTAAGTAACAAATAAAATATTTTGTTTGAAAAAATATTTTATTTATGCTTAAAAAATAATGTATGCAAGTTTTAAATCATATAAAATATAAACTGTAAATGAAATGTAAATAAAATCAGAATCATTATAAAAATATAAAAAACTAAAAATAAAAAAATAAATAAAAAATTTAATGGAACATTAATTTATTGTTTTAAAATATAATATTTCTACATTAAAAAAGATCATATTGGTAAATATTAAATTTTTATAAAATATAAACAATAAATAAAATCGAAATAATATTTAAAATACTAATTGAAAATATAGAAAATATTGAAAAGAAAAAATTCTATAAAAATAATAAATAAAAAGATTTAATGAAATGAAACATTGTGGTTTCATAACATTAATTTTATATAATATTTTTTTTCAATTAGGTGAGTTTGAGAACATATAAAATATAAACTATAAATATAATAAAAATATTAATTAACTAAAGAAATAAAAAATAAATGAAAAAAATAATTATCATTGTCAATTTTTTTAATTATAATTTTTTCTATATTTATTTGTAATTACATTATTAAAATTAATTATTTTAGTTACTTTAACGATAATGAAATCATTAATACTATTAATAGTAGAATTAATTACATTATATATTGTAGTTATTAATTATAAAAGTTAAATATCATAATATAATATCTTTTTAAACCATACATATGTTTGTCACTAATATATTTGTTAAGGGGATTAAAAACATCAAACAACACATTAACATAGACATCATAGTGGCTCAAGCCTCATAGATCCCTATTAGGAATCACAAGTACCCACTAAACCTATTTTATTACATGGAGTGGTATGAAGTCCAAAGTAATACATGGCTTAAAGGCCCAACTAAATGTTTCCAAAATGACCTTATTGGAGGATATAATATGTAGTCCTAAGAGAGTAGTATGCATCACACCAAGTAACTAGTCTTTTATCATAATTCCCCCTCTCAACAAAAATCGCAATGTTTCACGCATCTAAAAGTCACATTTCCCTCTATCAAGAAGGTAGCGAGACAATCCATCCCACATCAGAATCCATGTGGGATGAGGGTTTTTTGATAGTTGTCAAAAAATTTCATCTCTCTTTTAAACTTCCCACCCAATGATGCATGTGGGGTGCCCTATCACATCTCTTTCTAAGACGCATTTTCTCGTTATAATTGTTTATGTGTACTATTCATCACATGGAAATTCACCCCTCTACCCACATCTGAGGTCTAGGTCAGAATAGGGCTGATTAGTAGGCATCCATGAACTCATCACTCTTTCAAGATACCCACTCTATGATGCCTATATATTTCCAAATTGCACAGTGATGTCTGATTGTTCTCGCAATGATGCATGATGCCTGCCCATGTGTATGTCCATAGTGTGGCCCCTTATTTCTTCCATAAAATTAATGCCTTTTCATCCCTCAAAGGATGTTTCTTTGATTTGAACTATCGTCTGTTGAAAATTTATGCAGTGACATTAGCACTCAATTAAGTCCCCAAATAAACAATATAAAATTTATTACATTATTAATAATGATTTAATTATTTATTTAATAGAATTAAAAATTGATTATATAACTATTATTAATAATTAATTATTGGATAATATAATTAATAATTAAAATGTTGTTATTGACAATAATAATAATAATATATAATTTTTAATAGGTGTAAGGTTCTGAAAAATCCACAAAGGGGAATGAGATTCCCCCCCCCCCCTAATTTTTTAAAGGATTCTACCCAATCTCCCATTGAAGATTGCACAAAAACATGATGAATACTCAAAATTTATAATGGACAGACCGATCCGCGTACCGGTTCAACATCAGTAGTATGCGGCAGGTTCAGCGAGCCCCCTCCAGACCAGCATCATCTGCGAAACGGAGGTGGGAGCCCTTATGTGAACGTGGACCAGGACGAATGCCAGGCTGGTCAACCACCACGAACATCCCCAGCCGCTAACCGTGCCAGACCAGCCCATGCCGAGCACAAAGTCATTCGTGGAACAAAGGCGAAGCCCCGTGCAGCTATGAAGCGCCCCTCGAACTGACCTGGTTCATGTGTGAGGTGAATTCAATGAACCCTCTCGAACCTCGTATTGAACAAGTCATCTATAGGCCGCGTTTTCGATAATGGGACTCTGAAAAAGGTGTCTCATGGCCAAAATACAACCCTCCCCCCCCCTCTATAAAAGGATGTCGAGGGGGAGAAGAATAGGATTTTCATTCGGATGTTTGGATATTAAGAGGTTGGAGGAGATTGAAGGAGAGACTTTTCGAAGGAAGGAGCTTAAGATTTCACACACTATGAAGTTCTAATTTTCAAACCAGTACAGCTAGAGAACATGAGAAGAATTGATAAAGAACTGGAAAATGCATAAAAAATTGGTGAACCATGAACTAAAATTAAAGTCGTTAGTCATAGACCCTCCTTGGATGTACTCCCAGCAGACTAGGGAGTTTATGCCCTGTTTTTGATCCGACACGCAACGTACCACCCTTCTACGCAGACGCAACCCTGACCGGTGATTCCCCCAGCCGCCGCTGCTCACACGGACTCCAACACCGCGTACCAACATGGAATGCAGGCCAAACTCGAAGCTACATACCACCCTGGTACGCAAAAGGCCCATCAGTCTGTGTACCACCCTGGTACGTAGACGGCCTCTCCAACCGCGTAGCACTCCCCTACGTGAAGGATGCCAATTTTCATGAACCCAATTGGCCCACCAACTCATTCAGTGTTTCCTTTCCCCAAGACAAATAAAACCCTTCCAATCTGGCTTGATCCTCCGCAGTCCCTTCATTGGCCTATTCACCAGTCACGAGCTAAGGCCTCTATTGAAGCCACCAGACCTGTATGATGAAACCTTCAAGTGTGTCATAGCACCATTGTGAGTTCACATACCCATGGTAGGAGAGGACAAAGGGGTTTCCCCGAACCTTGAGAACTTTCTCGAATCATTCCTGGGTTCACATTCCCATGGTAGTGTAGGGTCCGAGCCCGGGAGTCCCCTTTGGGCATCTCCATTTTCCAGGATTGAGGGATATCACTGGTATTTCCTTCTGAAGAGGACCAGCGGTGAGCAATTCTCCCCTCTCCTGGGAGTGGCTGGGCATCCCTTCTAGAGTAATCCCCACACCATCCTCGTCGGAAGTCAATGGCCCTCCCTTCCCTTCTGGGAAGGTTCATTACTACGTCATCGTATCCCTTTCCCCTGCCGTGCGACTTCTACCTCCCCCCAACATCAGGAAGAGGGAGAATCCAACAGCATCATCCCTTTCTCTCCACTACCATAGCCATTGTCTCTACCGAGCGACTACTATCTTCGCCCTACTCTAACATTAGGGAGGAGAGTCTTGAAATTCCAGCCACCTTCCCTTGAGGAAGAAAAATTGTGAGCCTTTCCATGTTTCTTGCATTATCATGTTTCTCACACTGAGCAAGACTCACATGGGCTTAAATATTTTTGGTGGTCACGGAATCCACATAACAACAGCGGTTAAACAGAAAACGTGGGTTTTGATCCCTGTATCCCAAACAGGGTACGTAGGACACCTCCCTGAGCTTCAATCCCAATAACAGGAAAATCTTGGGTGTAATCCCTATTCTTCCAGAACTATGTGGACATTGATTTCCTACCAACCGGGATACATAGGAAACTTTCCCAAGGTGAGATCCCGATCTTTATGTCTGACATACACCTTTTTTCCTATCAGACTAAGTCCTTATACCCCAGTAGGACCATCTCTGTGTCTATTAAATTACTTCCCTTGGGTCTTCCGTGCAACTTTGGTGTATGTCCCACACCAGCTTTAATCAGGCATATCTCGCCCAGGTGTCCTTGCCACATGATATTAAACTGTACGATTGGGTCCTTGTCACATGACCTTAAAAGTTGATGTGTCCCGTTGAGTGGCATCAATCTACGTGGATTCTGATTCCTCTTACCAAGATACGTAAGAAGCCCATATCACGGGTTTGATCCAAATTCTCAAGTCGTTATCTATCCCCCTGGATGATAATAAGATCCAAAGTGCCGAGTTATGAGGCTTTAAACCCATACTATCTCAATGAATCTAAATTCTTTGGAGTCATTAATATAATGAGGGATGGTAAACCTCATGCCTAAATGATTCTGAATCCCTAGGTTCATTTGATCATTGCCAACCTGTGATAATCGATGGATACTATACTTGGGGATAAAACGAAGATTTGTGAAGATATGAATACGTCTTAAATATATAATAGAGACCCAAAATAGGAAATAAACCCCCCCCAATTCATGAACATATGAATACGTCTTAAATCTATAAGAGAGTCCCGGAACAGGAAATAATTCCCCCCCCCAAGAGGGTGAGATGATCCCAACTTCCCATCCTCTCGACCAATGTGAGTTCTTAAGTGTCACTGGACAAATCGCCCAGCGAACTCCTGCCTTTGAAAAGAATGTCCACATATCATTGGATATGGAACCGTTGGTCATTTCGAAGACAAAATTATGCACCCGACATGAGTGATTAAACAGAACTCAGCCTTCTTAAAATCAAACTTCAGTAGCGGTGTCCCCCCCCCCCCTCGTGTCAAAGCAAAAATTGTGAACCTAGCATGAATCATTAACCAGTATGACGGATTTACCTTAATCCCACTTTTTGCCCCCTCATACTCATGAGGAGGTCCAAGCAATGTCATTAATTACTCATGAGATCCTGAGATGATTCTTTGATGGGTTTTTTGTTGGTATTTTTTAAAATATTTTACACATACCAATTAGAACTCCCTTCAATCCAATGGCATCACGAAGGAACTCACAGACGTGTACTTCAAGCAACGCAATGACTAGGTATTCCCACCAATGAAGGACCCTGTCACCTACTCAGCGTATTAATGCTGGGTCTCAGAAGTGTTGATCCAAGAGTACCACTTGAACAGTACTCTCCCAATGGTGGAGGTGTCCATGCGTGCCCTCCAGTCGGCCAAGACCCGTCGACCGCCTGCCCACCAGCGGCAGCGAAAGCAGATCCAGACAACTCCTATTGCTGTCTCAAACCATTTCAGGAGTCTATCCTCGGAATGGGACAATGCATACCTCCCTTTTCTTAGGGATGTGGTTGACTCCGACAATGAGGACTTCATCCCCGCGGAACAGGGGTTTCTCTCTAAGGCCCCCACCGGAAGACGTTGTCGTGGTTACGCCGCCACTCAATATCCTCACACTAGGGAGGATATCACCCTAAGGATCAAGGACCATTCTCCCTGAGCTCTGGCCCCTCGGACCACCTGACGAGGGAGGAAAATTTACAATAAGGGACCAGTCATCAACCTTGTCCCTGAAGAGGAGCTTTGTGGCCCAGTCATGGAGACATATCACAATCAGGCACATACACATGTCCCCTCTTCCAAATCCCGCCATCCCAAAATGGTGGCATCATACAAGCAGGTGAGCATTCCCACCGAGCTACGTCAAGCCTGTGACCCACACAGGATGGTACCTACTTGATAGGCACTTCTCCCTGCCCTGGGTCATGAAGCCCACCAACCAGACGTAGTGGAAACCCAGTGCCTATAGGACCAGATTCTAGAAGATTCTCATGATTCCTACCATCCCAATATGGTGGAAATCAACAAATCCCACCATCCATATGTGGCGTAAATTAATAGGCAGGAACATCTCCCTTCCAACAAAGGCCACCGACTCGATATGGTGGGGAACCCACATATGCAGGGCCATCTCCCTGTGGATGTATGTAATGTCCACCACCATGATGTGGAGGAAAAAAGAGAAGTAAACTGGCATATCCCAGCATAGGGGCAGACTCGTTCACCTACCCCGAGACAGGATAATTTTCAGAACCCACTGACCATTGGAGGATCGGTGTAGGATATTCCTACTCCGATACCGAAATGGGCCTTCATACATGTTCTAGCCAAAGATGTATTTCTGCATATCCTGGAAATGATGGAGGAGCAGGTATCGATCCACATCATATCTTGCAGACTTTCCATAATGCAATTGCATCGACTACCACAACAAGGACTCGGGACCGTGATCCCGTCTCCCCAATTGTGGTGACTCGTCTTAGAGATGAGATAGCCACCATGGAGCAGATATGCATCCCTTATTCTGCCCAAGAGGGTCGTCGGCCATATCCATTGACAAAAGGGAAACCAGATCGAGCAGCTTCACTTGTTCCTACTGGGGGACACCCTTCAATCAAGGTGGATGCTCCAAAGAAGGCAAATATCCCTGCTAAAACTCAAGATGATCGTCGGCATATCCCGAAAGCATCACAGGACCCAATTAGATAGGGACCCAAATGTAAAGGTCGTTATCAATAGAAGACATCCCCCGCTGCCTACAAGAGAGCACCCCAAACATGCCGAAGACAGCCAGAAAATAAAGAGTGGGTTCATGACTATGCTCTACTAGAAGTTGGGGTTCCCAACACCACTAAACACATGTTGAAGGCTCAGAACCCTTCCCACCCATTACCATATTATGGTAGTGGAAGTAGCAGTTGCAGAGGTCCTCCCCGCAATGTCGCTACCAGCAGCTCTAAAGGTCCTCCCTAGAGCACCCACAGGGGCCTCCCCCACTAGCATATAACAATCGATCATGAGAGCTTATCTTTTGATGTGAGTCATGGACGCCCTCTGTGTGACCATAAGATCGAGCAGCAAGAAATCCCTCCACTTACTGTGGTCCACCATGAAGGTCCTCCCTGGGGTATACAGTGCAAACACTCTCCATGCAGTGGGACCATAGATTATAATATTATCCCTCACTATCATAGTTGAAACTGCAGAGGCCCTCCCCACAGTGACGTCTCATCATGACAAGATGGCCCTCCCCTTATCATGGCCTTCCCTTAAGGTCCTCCCTAGGGGTTACTTTGCAACGAAACTTTGCGCATCCAGGAATCAAATCACAATGGTAGTCCTCACCACTCTGATAATGGAGGTCCTCCCCACAGATATGTCAGGCACCGATAAGGACCTCCCCTCATTGTGGTACATTCTGATGGCCCTCCCCAGGGTTTACCCTGTAGATATTCTCCCTACGGTAGCTGTAATGGTATTCCTTTCCATTGCGGCAGCTATGATGGTAGTCCTCGCCACCACGTCCACCATTGTGAAGGTCCTCCCCGCAATAGCCCCTACCAACAAGAAGGAACTCCACTTGTCACAGTGTGTCATGAAGGTCCTCCCCAGGATACACACCGAATGTTAAACCATGATGGTCATCCTCACCATGGTAGCAGTTGTTGAGAAGGTCATACCTGTAACAGTGCGGCGTAGCTATAAGGTCCTCCCCTTGCTAAGATATTCCTTGGAGGTCCTCTCCAGGGTATGCACTGCAAAATTCCTCTATGTAGTGGTGCGTCCAGATGTTAAGGTAGCCCTCGTCATTACGACACAGATAACAGAGGTCCTCCTCGCAGTGACATATCATATCGACAGGAAGGTCCTCCCCCTGCCGAATCAAGCATTGAAAATCCTTCATATGTTGAGGCACTTAGAAGGATGGGATCCAGCATGTCAGATTCCCATCCAGTCCCCAACAGCATCCTTCTTCAATCAGGCGGAGGTCTAGGACCATGATCATATTCTGATCCACCCCGGAACCACCCACATGATAGTTTGATACCTACCGGCCCCACTACCTCTGACCACACTGTCGGGGAGAATCTCAGTTGTGCTAACCAGGTAGAGGAATCACTGGCGGAGGAGCATGCTGACATGTTGCACCTGAGGAAACGACTGACCAAGGATGATGTACCAGTTATGTTTTGGCCCATGACCACCTCTCAATTCGACATACCCAGAAAGTTATCAGAAGAATGTGAGAACGACATCTTCTCCAATATATAGACAACCCTCCACCAGTTTTCATCATGTTTCCTACCCTATGATGGGTTTGTAGACCATGTCATGACGATAGGAGACCTCCAACATCACATTGACCTGGAAGTGATTCCTTCAGCGTGACAACTGTGATCAGAGAGGCATAAAGGAAACCTTGATTTATCCGGCTTCCGTACACTGCACCAGTTGTGTTGCCTCATTGGTGACTCCTCGATGGGAGTCTATATCAGTGGATGGGGAGAACATGGAGTTCTAAATTTCACATTGCTCCCCACCCAGAATAACCCATTCAGTATAATGTCTTGCAACCTCATCGCTTCAAGACATCAATCGAGTGGAGTCCCTATTTAGGAAAGGCGACCTTGCCCGACAGAGAGAGTCATTGAGTAAGTCTCAGAAGCATCAGGCCCGAAAAGAACAAGCCTTTCATGAACTCCTAAATCAGGCTACCGAAATCATACAACATTCCTATCGCCTAACAGAGGCCAATCATCAGTCGTTGCTTGCCTCCCTAGAGGGAATCAAATCACTGGTGAACACGGAACCAGATCCAGTTCACCCCAGAATGGGGGCACACAAGATCAGGAAGGTAGTGATAGCAGCATCCAGTGCAGCAATCTGGGGAAAACCCTAGCCTGTAAGGCTGGGGAAATTTTTAACAACAAATTCCCCCATAATACCAATAACAGCGATAAGAGATGCAACATACAAGGAATAGAGCCGACCCCAGCCCCCAGGGATATGACCATTTTTATTACCTAAAAAACAACCTCCCCCATGAGAATTAGTATTCTCTCATATATTGGGGAGAGTCAGAAAAGGGGTTTTCTATCCTATCCCATACCTTGAATCACAATCCCCTCCGAGAGGGAGACGTACCGTAAGGTCACATCAAATAACTCTCTGTGTCACCCTTCCTCAAGGATCCCAAAAGAAATCTCGGGACAGGAAGGGGAAGACCCCTAAAAGGCACATAAGATCCTCTTTCTATTTGGAAGATGACATCTCCTCCACCCCTCGGTATGCATCCATAAACACCATAGAGGTTAACCCCATAGTTGACATAGAAGATGATGCAAATCCGGATGGATCAAGAGACGATGTTTCCATTCAAGCTGTGACCCACAACGATCCATTAGGCGTGAACACCCAGAACTAGAGGGCCGCCCAAAATACGGCTTCCCCTCTAGCCAAACCTCCTCCACGTACCATACGAGTCCCAAACAAGGATAAGAACAAAGACCCGTTTACCCATAACCCGCCTCCTCTCAGTAAAAACGAGCCACTTACGCTCGAGGAGAGATTTTCTCGATAGGAAGAGGAGATGAAAAAAATGATACGGCTCAACGCAGAACTGCTCCAGAGAAACCATCTTATGGAAATTGTTTCTCAAGAAAAGCTGCACCTTGCACTCCCAACAAATGCACCTCAAAGGCCAAGGTTTCCCCTGGATAATGAAGCACAATCAGGGCCCCATCCAATATGGTGTCCGACCTGTCCAACTATCTAAACCTAGATTCAGATGAATACCAAGACTTCCCTCCACTCAGGAAGTAACCAGAGCAAGTATGTTTGAACACTCGGAATGTGAAACAAATGGCATATGCACCCTTGGTGTCGGCCGAGCCAGATCCTCAATCAATGCGTCAGGCTATACCTACCCAAAACATGTCTCCAAAAGATTTAAATCAGGGTCTTTCCAACACTATCAAGGCACTGACATCTCTACTAGAAGTGATGTAAGGTCAGCGCGCTCCAATACATCCAGAGCTAAAGCCTAATCAAGATTGGGTGAGCAACACGCCTCCTCTACCCAACTTTGGGATCCCTGTATTCTCTATATTCAATGGATCAGGAGATTCGAAACAGCATTTGATACACTACGCATCTTATTGTAACCGCATGATGGGAACTAGGAAACAACAAGAAGCAGTTAAACTCATATTCTTTATGAGAACCTTGTAAAGATCGGCATTTTTCTAGAATATGAGCCTTCCATATCAGTCAATAATGATATGGGAAGACCATAGGCAGTAGTTCGTGTTCCACTTCATTTCAATGATTCCTAAAACAATAGTTAATGACCTCGTGATTTGCAAATAGAGGGAGAATGAGAGGGTCTCAGACATCATCTCCAAATGGATGGGTCTCACCTACTCTCTGAATAAGCCATTACCCTAGGAAGAGATACTCGCTATCTGAATCAGTAACCTATGAGATGAGTTGTGAACACTACTCACACCAGTGGAGTGCAACACTGGCTTCCACAATCTCTCTACCATCTCCCAAAGAATTGAAGACTCACTATAGTGGACTAATCTAAATTCTCGAATAGCCTTACAGGATCCTGCAAAGAGAGAAGTTAGGGCTGAAGAATCCTCAGTCAAACTCAAGCCATCCCATGTGCCAACTCCACCACCTAGGCCTCCACTAAATCTTCAAGGGCCCTCTGCATATCAGCGGCTACCTCCGCCCTAGTAGGACGATCAGAGAGGACCTAAGAGAAACCAGTTTGAGAAATGATGACATAGAGTATACTCATTCCGAGAAGACCAAGTTCACGGATACTTCATCACCATAATGAATTGCAACTTGCTCCACCTATCGGAGCCAAGGAACCCTGAAGAAGTCATCCATGGAGATAGGCTAGATTACTATCCCTACAACTGAGTGTTGGGACATAATATCCAATAATTCTTCGTCTTCAATGACCTTCAAAGGATGGTAGACTCTGAGAAGGTCGAGCTGGGACCACCCATGGCTCATGTAGCATATGTTTCTACCACCAACCCTGACGAAGGGGAGGGGTGGTAGGAAGTCACCAGAAAAAAGGGGCAGAAATTTGATTATTGGATGACTCGAAAGACTGTCTACCGAGCTCATGGCATACTCCGATCTCAGCTATAGTAGCTGGTGGGGCCACCAACAGCCCCTAATGCTGCACAACTGACAATATTGGATTCACAATTATCTACAATCTGGTCATCCAGGTGCAAGCAATAAGGGAGGAAACAAGTGCAAGAAGAGAAATCTGCCACAATGCCGATGTTTGCGATAATGCTATCAGATTGTATGCCCTCAAATGTGGCACCACGGGTACCGACCCACCAAACAGCACCATCAGGGAAAACCAACTAGGATGACCCATCACAGGAGGAGGAGCTATTATTTTGTTCCATCATCCTCATTTATCTAATGGAACCATTCCCTGAAGAAGGGTATGGTTACGAACCCGAATTCCTAACACACGGGACCTGGAGGAGGAATCACAGAAGTAGGGGATACCAGGGGAGGCGTAGTCGCGGCCGAAACCAACCCTATGGTTTTACCCTATCCTAAAACATTTTTATCGCAAAAACCCATTGGAGATCCCTTCAACGGACTCAGTAGGAGAAAGAATATCCCTCCACCTCCACAAGCATCCCCTCTGACCCCGTCATTCTACAGTACGCATCAAAGGAGGAACAAGTGTCTAGAAACCTAGTGTGGATAAACAGAATAGCTAGTCAGATTCCCCATAACCCAAGAACACCATCGACATCCGAATCTGAGGCTGGTCCCTCCTCGGCGCATACTCCAGTTCCCAATGTTCCTGTTAATACTCTCCCACCTACGGAGAAGCGTTGGCCGCTGGAGAAAAAATATGAAATCCGTAAGCATCTAACATTAGTTCCAGCCAAGATATCAATCATGCATGACCTCAGTTTGTCATCAGACCTTAGGGAGGTGCTTATAGAAGCCTTGCTCAGCCCCCAGTAGTTTCAAGCTGAAGTAGCCATCGCTGTGATTTATAGGACCGAGACTAGACCATCTGAATGAAATACAGTGATTTCCTTCACCGATCCGGATGAAGATACATCATGAAAAGACACATCAAGCCATGATATGTGTCTGGAACACTAATTGATTTTGATATATGAAAGGTCTTTATAGAAAATTTCTCCAGAGTTAACCTCCTTCCCCTACGGACACTCTGTAATTTGGGTTACAATGAGGATGATTTAATACACTCAGATAAAACTCTGTTGGGTTATGACAAGAGTGAACAGAAGCCAATGGGAAAAATGAAGCTCAAAAACCATTTTGGTGACCTTGTGGCCTACTCATAATTCCTGGTGGTTCGGCAGAACACAGCATTCAATGCCCTGTTGGGAAGGTCGTGGCTCCATAAGCAAATGTTCATTCCTTCATCCTACCACCAATGTATCAAATATTGCGTCAATGGAAAATGTGGGACATTGCACACTGACAAGGACCCATTTGAGATCTCCGAGTCACACTACATCGTTGCCAGGTTTTATGAGAAAAATTAAAATAACGCTTTGATCGATGGTATCAACTAGGTACCTGCTCCAAACGGTCTGGAAATGGTTCCTGATGATCCCCTCAAGCAGCTCTGTGAAGACTATGTACTGCCCATCAACCATGTTGAGAGTAGGGGTTCAATTCCGGACACGTAATCAGCTTTCCTCATCACTTCATTCATGACTCCCGAGCATAGTAGTGTATAAATGACTTTTAACCCTCAATGTTGGGGTGAACACTTGAGCGAGGATGCCCATAATTCCTCGCCTCTGGACTCTCGAGAGCCCGTGTCAAGAGCTCACCCCCTGTCGGATCAAGAAGATGAGGGTGTGGGAGAAGAAGAGGAGGAAGATATCAAGGATGAACCTCTCGCGTTCGAGGAAGGCATATCCACCACTCTAGATGAGCTCAGGGAAATAAACATGGGTACCGAAGAAAGACCCAAGGACCACTCTCATTAGTGCAGCCATGTCTTCCGAGGAGCAAGAGGTATACACCTCTTTTTTTAAGGAAACACTGAGATTTTTTTTCTGGGAATTACACAGAAATGATGGGACTTGATCCCGAAGTGGCAACGCACCACTTAGGTCTTCCAGAAGACCACTGGGGGTATAAACAAGCCGCCAGAAGGACGCACCCTATGCATGCTGCTAGAATAGAGGCTAAAGTCGATAAACTTATCAAATAATGCCTCATTTAGGAGGTCCAATGCCCCATATGGCTGGCCAACATTTTCCCCATTAAGAAAAATAACGTACAAATCCATGTCTGCATTGATTTTAGGGATCTCAATCGGAATTTCCCAAAAGATGATTTCCCGGTCCTGATCACCAAGTTATTAATCGACGCAACGAATGGATATGAGGTTATATCCTTCATGGATGGTTATTCTGGGTATAATCAAATCATGATGGCCCGAGAAGATGATGAATCCACTGCCTTTAGGTCCCCACAAAGAATATTCTACTACAGGTCCATGCCCATTGGTCATGAGAACGCTGGCGCCACATATCAACGCGATATGCATCATATCCTTAAACAATTCCTGGGGGTAATACATTGAATATTACATAGATGAGTTGGTGCTAATGTAAAGATAGCACTCAGATCATCTATCAGACCTTGAAACTGTCTTCAGCAAACATCGACAACATAGAAAGAAGATGAACCCCTTGAACTGCACCTTCGGGGTTACCTCAGGGAAATTCCTTGGCTTCGTGGTACGCCATCATGTCATCAAATTCAACTCTGAAAAGACAAATGATATCCTTGGTTTACTACCACCCCATAATCTCACTGAGCTGAGATGACTCCAAGCACACATGTCCTACATTAGGCATTTTATAGCCAACCTCGTGGGTAAATGTTTGCCTTTCACCAGGTTAAGGAAAAAGGGGGTTACGTACAAATGGAGGGGGTTACGTTCCAATGGAAAGATGATTTCAAAGAGGAATTTGATAGCTTTAAGAAGTACCACTTAAGCCCACCGGTAATCATGCCACCATTTGAAGGAAGACCTCTTATCCTCTATGTGATGGCCCTAGAGCGATCACTAAGAGCCTTCCTCACGCATAAAAATGACATCGGCAGTGAAAATAGCCTCTATTACATCAGCTGAACCATGATTGATGCTGGGAATAAATACTAAAATATTGAGAAGAGTTGTTTGGCCGTGGTCTTCACAGTTCAGAAATTGAGACATTATCTGCAGCATCATGAATTCCATTTGGTCTCGCATAGTTACCCGCTCAAATACATCCTTAGTCGTCTGAAGCAGATTGGGTTCCAATCTCAATGGACAGTAATCCTATAACAGTTTGGCATCTGGTTTGTGCCTAAGAAATCCATAAAAGTCCAGGAATTAGCAAATTTTGGGGAATAACATCCCTCGAAAAGGACCACTGCACCAGACATCGAGCTACCCAATGAAGACCTCTTCTCGATTCAAGAGGATCCCCCAACATGGGAAATGTACTTCGATGGCGCATCTAGAATCCCAATTGGGAAGAGGATGGAGGATCCCAAATTTAACAAAGTGGGGTTGGGGATCATACTCATGTCTCTAGAAAACGAAGTTTTTCCATATCCCTTTATCTTGTTAGAAGGATTTAGGAATAGTGAAGTGGAATATCAAGCCCTCGTTGCAGGGCTGGAGCTCCCACTCTAGGTGCAAGTGCAGCACCTTGAGGTAAAAGGTGACTCAGAATTGGTCATCAAGCAAGTCAATGGTGACTATGCTATTAAAAAGGAGGAGTTAATCCCCCTATTTGACCAGGCTTGAGGGTTAATAGCGGAATTCTACATAGAACCAACATTTACCTATATTACCCGATCTCAGAACGCCCTGGACGATGCATTAGCCAATATGTCCACAACCCTAGCTGACCCAGACCAGGATGAAACAATTATTAGTTTTTCTCATCGTCGGATGGTCTTGCCATTTGTCTGACTAAGATGGAGGAAATCAACGAAGTCAGTCTTGTCCCTGAGTCATATGCCCCTGACACCGGCTAGATGAACCTCATTGAAAACTACCTTAAAAAGGGATAACTTCCATCAGATAGGGCTGAACAACAGCAAATACGGATAAGGGAAATCAACTTTGTCTTATATGGCGACACAGGTCAGCAATATGTCCTCTACAAGAGAGGCCTCGATGGAGTTCTCCTCATATGCAATGATGGAGAAGAAACCGATGTTGTCATGAACAAAGTACATGTCAGAGTATGTGGAGAACATCAGTCATGGTCTATGCTTTCCCATCAGGTTCGAAGGCTTGGTTACTATTGGACCACCGTGGAATGAGATTGCATGTACTTTACCGTGAAATGATCCTCCTTCCAAACTCACACCAACTTCATTCATCAGCCCTCAAAGTTACTTCATCAGGACAAGTACTCCTTGCCATTTTCTGTCTTGGGAATGGATGTCGTGGGACCATAACCTCCCACTATGGCCAAACAACTGATGTATATCATCACAACAACTGACTTCTTTTCCAAATGGGAAGAAGTTGTACCCTTCAAGGAATTAGGGGCAAGAAACATTGTCATCTTTGTGAAATCTAATATCATCACTAGATATGGAATCCCTCATACCATACTGACGGATAACGACACCAACATCTCCTCTACTAAATTGGGGAAGTTGAACCAGGAATATGGTATCAAAACTAAACACTCATCCCACTACCATGAAGCAGCCAACGGGAAGATAGAGGCTTTAAACAAGACCATGTCCAACATACTCCAGAAAATGGTGGAAAAAGACAATAATTCAAGGATGGAAAAACTCCTCCATGCAATGTGGGCTTATCAAACCACAATCTGCACTACTACCTAGGCTACTCCGTACTCATTAGTATACGAAACAGAAGTGGTCCTTCCCATTGAGCTCCGATTGCCTTCGCTCTGTGTTTCCATTTGTGATTAGTTATTCAATGATGAGCAATCAGAAAAATGGCTTGGTGAATTTAAAAGGCTATATGAAATGTTCTTGCACACTTTTCACCATCTGGAAGAATATCAGAACCGGATCAAACGAACCTTCAATAAAAAGGTTCATCTTCGGTCTTTCTTGGATGGATAATTGGTGTTGGTCCTTCGGACGCCAATGATACCCGGAAATAAGACTCCAAAGTTGGATCCATAGTGGTAGGGAACATATGTTATACAAAAGGTCTAATCAAATGGAGAAAATGCCATAATCTTCATCGACGGGCATTTCACTACCACTCCTACAAACGCGAGATTCCTGAAGATATAATTTTCATAACCAAGCCTCGTTCTTCTGAGCTGCAGGAATTTAAATTGCCAAGCCCCGCACTGATCCAAACTCTATGACCCTAATCTAAGATTATTTCATCCTTACCACATGACATTAAACTGCATGGATTCCAGAGATCTATGTATGGATTGATTCCCGCCTTTGCAGGATACGTAGCGATGATATGATGGGACATCTTGGCCCAGCCACCCCCAAATAAAGTTAAAAATGCCCTTTTCCCCTGTGTATGGACCAACCCTACACATGGCGTATCCCTCTGTAATAACCACGTATGGATTGATTCCTATTCTCACGGGATACGTAGTGAGACCCGGACCCCATGACTGGGTCCAGCCGCCACCTTAATCACCGCCCTCCCAGCATGCCTATTCTCTTACCATGCAACTGGGACCTCCACCATTCATTGTTTCTCACAACGAGTATTACTCATGTGGGATTTGGAATTATCATTGGGTTCCTTCGCATGAAAACAGGCCGTATGGAATCTAAATAAATATGTATGGATTGATTCCTGCACTTCCAGGATATGTAGCAGTGCCCAGATTCTATATATTGGACCAACTTCCCAAAAAAAGAGAGAATGCCCCTTCACTCTCATCCACGGACCAGACCTGCATGGGGTGTATTCCTTGAAAGAACTACAAGTGGCTTGATTTCTTCCCTCGAAGGATACATATCGACACTGGAGTCCTATCTCCTGGCCCAGCCGCCGATCTTTTCTCATCCTTACCGTATGATGATAAACTACACGGAGTTAAAAATACCCTTCGTCCTTACTGCACAACGTTAAACTGCATAGTCAAGTGTCCTAACCAGATGACGTTAAACTGCAAGGAATCCCCCTTGCATGCCGGTTCATCATATTCCTAAACCCATAATGTTAAACTGCACAGAAATCGTTCTCACCGCATGATGATAAACTGGACGGAAATCATCATGACCCACCCAAGATATACGGATAACGGGACAGGAATACTCTTCACGCATTTGGATACTTCCTTTCCATACATCAGACTCCGTGACCCGGAAAATTGCGGATCATCATAGCCACCCATGGCCATCGGAAGTGGAAAGTCGTCGACCTGTGGACAACTTTGCATGACTATGCATACCATGCCCTCAGTGGATCTGCATATTTATAGCCCCTGGCCTGTATACCAAGGGAAATATTTCCTTAGGTGACACTCTTCCTAGATCAGTACGCTTACCAGACTCAGAGCCCCCATATCATATCTCCCAATCCAAAAATTGCCGGATCAGTGGTTTACAGGTTCATCCCCCCCCCCTTATATCCCAGTGTTGCATGGGTACCCCTACCTAGTCTGCCCATGTATCCACACATGAGTCATATGATGATCTACATCTGCAAACACCAAGACAGGGCAAGGATACATTGACTCAATGGACAATTGCAATGAAGATGCTATTTGTATGCTCGGGAAAAATTATCCCCATATGTTAGACTCTGTGCTATGAGCAATCCCAGATCTTCACAATCATCCATGGCCATCGGATGTGGAAATTAATTGACCTGTGGACACCTTTTCATGACAATGCATACCATGCTTTCAGTGGCTCTGAATATTGATCACCCCTGGCCCATCTACCAAAGGCAAGTTTTCCTCAGGTGATACTCTTCCTAGCTCTATACAATTACCAGCCCCAGAGCTCCCACACCACATCTCTTAATCCAGGAAACCCCAGAGTTAATGTTTTACCCTCAATCACCCCACCTTGTTCAGATTATACTAGTGAATATTAACTCAATTATCCTTTGGGTGATTGTAGTAATAGTAACCCAGTGGTCCGAACTCTATGACTGTTAAACTTAGTGTATTTCGTCCTTACCACATGACGTTAAACTGCATGGAGTAAAAGTACAACCCATGTGCGAGATAAATCAATGCATGGAACCCATCATGTTTTAATAGCAACATGGGGCGAGCATCCCCGACATGTCCATAAATTTCTTTACCAAATGATAGACTTCATGTCCCGGACAATAGCAGATCCCCATAAACCTACAAGGCCATCGAACATGAAAAGTCATCGACCTATGGACACCTTTTCATGACTATGCATACCATGCCCTTAGTAGCTATACATATTGATCACCCCTATCCCATCTACCAATGGAAAGATTTCCCTAGGAGACACTCTTCCTACCTTCATACGCTCAATAGCCCCAGCTCCCCCATTTCATATCTCCTGATCCAAGAAGCCCTGGAACCACAGTTTACACCATCAACCCCTTTCCACAACATGGAAATGCTGAGATATTCGAGTCCAGTTACATTCTAATCACGAGTGGAATTTGTAAAAATTTCCTTACCACGTGAGGTTAAAACTTCACGGAGCGTGTCTTTACTGCTTGGCATGGAACAACAAAGACCATGAATTAAACAACCAAGGACATTCCTCCAACTACAATCATCTTTACGGATTTAAAAATTCCCCCCGTCCTCGTTACACAACATTAAACTGCATGGAATTTCAAATAATCCCAAGTCCTTATAGAATTAAAATAAACTGCACAGTATCTAATAATAATAATGCCCTCCGTCCTCACTGCATGACGTTAAACTGCACGGAATTTAAAATGTCCTTGTCCTCACTGCATGATGTTAAATTTCATGGTTAGACCATTCACGAGATCAGTCAGGAATGGAGGCTTTCCTCTGTCCCTCAGTGCACAGGCCAGACCTACACAAACCACAATCTCACACCAATGTGAGGAGGGATGACATCACCCATTCCTAGGAAATTTAGCCTAGATGTTTCTATCGTATCCAGGAAGTCTCATACAAACACATGGGTCGCAGTTCCATTTAAAATTCCTCACATCTCTTGTGAACTCAAAAGGACCCCCCCCCAATCCAACAACTTAAATACTCGTCTAGGCCGGAGATCTCGGTCTACTGACCATCCATGTTTGTCATTAACCATAGCGTTTTAGGATATACTGAGGTAACAATGAATTGACCCATCCATCCGACGTTGTTAACCTGTCCGAGACACAGGGAGGTGATTCAGCACCGACCTAGTAGCCTTGTCCTTTGGGATAAGCCACCCCTAGATGATATCATGACCTGGGGGATAGTACTGGAGAATATTTATGTTGTAGGATTATTCTCGCGAGATGGCGTTGGGATTGATGTATTGGATCATAATTTGAACCCATAAACAGGTAGGTTGTTGGAAAAAGGATACTCCCAGTGCGACTCAGAAAGCATGTTTGCAAGGGTTTGGTACAAAGGAGCAATGTAGACTTCGTCCTGGACAGATCTGGCCACATCCTTTAGGCTTTTATCACTAATTGGAAGAGGCTCGGTGGCCGGCCTAGGTGTGGGTGGAGGAGGAACCATATTTTCTTCCTGCATTATAAAAAATAGACAATTGGTTGGCCCAAAATAATAAAATTTGGACAAAATACCATGTATTTGGAAAAGGAAACCATCAAGGATCCTTCATGATGAGATCCACAGGATGGCAACAAAAGGTAGTTCATGAAAGATATATCCCTCAAACTAGCCCTACGTGAAATAAGTCTGTGGCACTCTAGCCCATGGAGTGTTGTCCAGCAGGTCGCGAACCAGGTTTCTCTGCGGAATCTCAATTCTAGATTTAAATGTTTATGTTATAAAAACATAAAACAATATCAAAGTTTGGAGGATTTACAATTCGAAGAACATCCAAAACCACGTAGAGATTTCATACACGGTCCTTTGTGAGTTAATTTTTAAACAATTAAAAGTTTTAGTTCACATCTAGGGAGATTGGTCTTTGGGTGATAGAAAGTGCAAATGAGGAGTGGTTCGTGGAAGTGGAAGCTGGCTCGAGGATGAGGCTTTTCACAACAAAAAGTGAGAGGTAATTTTTCATTAGGAATCCGATAAATGAAAAAGGTATGGACCCCCCTTTTTATAGGCGTGGTCCCCTCCAAGGTCTATCCCTCTACCACAAACTACCCAAGTTTCAGGACCTCTCTACATCAGAATAGCCTCCTCTTTGTTCTGATCGGACACCATTCTGATGGGGGGAATATGTAGGGTCCAGAAAAATCCTCATAGGGGAATGGGAATCCCCCCCCCCACAAAATTTTAGAAAATATTCTACCCAATTTCCCTTAGAAGATTGGGAAAAAACATGAAGAATACTAAAAATTTACAAAGGACCAACCAGTCCGTGTACTGGTTCAACATTATTGGCACACAGCCGGTTCAACGAGCCCCACACAGACCCGCACCATTCGTGAAACAGAGGTGGGAGCCCCTACATGGGTGTGGACCAGGACGAACGCCAGGACGGTCCACCACTACCAACCTCCCCATCCGCGAACCATGCCAGACCGGCCCATTCCAAGCACACTGTCATTCACAGAACAAAGGTGGAGCCCTTCATGACTGCGAAGTGCCCCTCGAACTGACATGGTTCACGGGTGAGGTGAATTCAATGAACCCACGTGAAATTCGGATTGATCAAGTCATCCGTAGGTCAGGGTTTCGTTCATGGACCACCGAAAAAGGTGCTTAATGACCACAATAAAACCCTTTCCCCCATCTATAAAAGGATGTTGAGGGGGACAAGAAAAGGATTCAGATTGGGATGCTTGGAAATTCATAGGCTGGAGGAGATTGAAAGAGAAACTTATCAAAGGAAGGAGCTTAGGATTTCACAAACCGCGAAGTTCCAATTCGTGAACCAGCTTAGGTATAGAACTAGAAACGAATTGATAAATAACCTAAAAATGCATAAAAAATTGGTGATCCATGAACTAAAATCAAATCCATGAGCCATGGCCCCTCTGCGGATGTTCTCCCCATTGACCAGGGAGTTTATGCCCCTTTTTGATCCAATGTGTCGCGTATCACCCTCCAACGCGGACACAGCCCTCACAAGCGATGCCCCGGGTTGCTGCTGTTCACAAGGACTCCAGCATTGTGTACCAACTTGGTACATGGGCCAAACCTGAAGTGGCATACTGCACTTGTACACAGAAGGCCCATCTATCCCAGTACCACCCTGGTATGCAGACAGCCTCTGTAACCGTGTAGCACTCCCTTATGAAAAAGGTTCCACTCGTCATGCACCCATGTGGCCCCCAACTCCTTCGGTGTTTCCATTCCCCATGATAGATAAAACCCTTCCAATTAGGCCTGATCCTCCTTAATCCCTTAATTCGCCTATTCACTGGCCCCGAGCCAAGGCCTCTACTGAATCCACCAGACCCGTATGATGAAACATTCAGGCGCGTCAGCATGCCACCGTGATTTCACATACCCGCGATAGGCGAGGAAAAAGGGGTTTCACCAACCCTTGAACGAATTCCCGAATAATTATTGGGTTCACATTCCCACTATAGTGCAGGGTTCGAGCCCGAGAGTCCAATTTGTGCCACTCCACATACCAGGATTGATGGATCCCGCTGGCTTTTCCTTTTGACGAGGACCATCGATTAACACTTCTCTCCTCTCCTGGGAGTGGCTGGGAATCCCTTATAAAGTAATCCCTACACAAACCTCACCGGATTTCAGTGGCCCTCTCCTCCCTTCTGTGAAGGTTCATTGTTACGCCGCCGTATCCCCAACCCCTGCCAACGCATCTTCTACCTCCCTCCAATATCGGGAAGAGGGAGTATCCATCGGAACCAACTCTTTCTCTTCTCTTCCATAGCCATTGTCTCTACCGCATAACTACTACCTTCTCCCCGCTATGTCATCAGGGAGAAGGATAGTATTTCGGTTCCGGCCACCTTCCCTTGAGAAGGAAAAAGTGTGAGGCTTTCCAAGTTTGTTGACTTCTATTGTTTCTCACACTGAGCGTGACTCACATGGGCTTAAGGATTTGTGGTGGCTGCAACGTCCGCACAATGGCGGAGATTAAATGAACTATGTGGGTTTTGATCTATGACTCCCAAACAGGGTACGTAGGACACCTCCCTGAGGTTTAAACACAATAACTAGAAACACTCATGTGTAAGACCTAATCATCCAGAACTACATGTCCTTTGATTCCCGGCCAACTAGGATATTGGGAAAACACCCCCGAGGTGCAGGACTGATCATTAAGTCCAACACACACCTTTTTCCCTGTCATACCTTTTCCTTATACACCAGAAGGACCATCTATGGGCCTAGTAAATCACTTCCCTTGGGTCTTCTTGGCAGCTTTGGTGTATGTCCCGCAATAACTTGGACCAGACATTTCTCACCCAGGTGTCCTTGCCACATGACATTAAACTGTACGTTTGGGTCCTTGTCACATGACCTTAAAAGTTGATGTGTCCCATTGAGTGTCAATGAGCTACGTGGATACTGATTCATCTCACGAGGATACGTAGGAATCCCGTATCATAGGTTTGATCCAAACCCCCAGGTCATTATCTTTCCCCCCCTAGATGACAATAAACTCCAGAGTGCCCAGTTATGAGGCTTTAAACCTGTACTAACTCAATGAGTCCAAATTCCACGGAGTCATTAATACAATGAGGGATGGTAAACCTCGGGCCTAAATGATTCTGAATCCCTACATTCAGTTGATCCTTTCCAACCAGGGATAATCTATGGATAATATTCTTGGGGATAAACCAAAGATTCACAAACATATAAATACGTCTTAAATCTATAAGAGAGTCCTGAAACAGGCATTAATCCCCCCCAAGAGGGTGTGATGATCCCGACTTCCCATCCTCTCGACCAATGTGAGTTCTTAAGTGTCGCTGACCAAATCGCCCAGCGAACTCCTACCGTTGGAAAGAAGGTCCATGTATCACTAGAAAAGAAACCATTGGGTATTTCGATTCATAAATGATGCACCCGACATGAGTGATTAAATAGAACTCATCCTTCTTAAAATCAACATTCGGATGCGATGTCCCCCCCCCCATGTCGAAAAAAAAGGTAATAATTAAAAACTAATATTATTTATTAATAATCAAGATTAATAATATTTAATATTAACAATAATTAATAATAATAATATTCTTAATTATTAATAATCAATATTAATAAATAATTACATTGATATTAATAAATAATAATTAAATTATTAAGTAAAATTATAATTAATAACTAAATTAATAAAATTAAGAACATTATTACAAATAACTATTACAATATTATTATAATTATTAATTAAATTTTTAATTAAACTATTAATTACATTAGTAATTATTAAATATAATTCATTACCTTATTGACCAACATCAATTCCATTATTAATTAAATATTAATGAATTTTTAGTTGAATTACTATTATTGATTTTTATTAATGATATTATCACAAATATTAATGTGTTTTAAATAATAATATATTTTTATTTTAATAATCTAGAAAATTTAAACCTAATTCAAGCATTGAAAATTTGTAAAGGATGAATGTTTCGCGCGGAATCTGGGGATGACCCCCTGGACGGGAGATTCAAACGTTCCGATCGGTTTCTAACGGGTTTGTTCGTAGAACCGAAAACATCCAATGATTCCACATCCGTTTGGACCTACTTTCCAAAGGTAGGCGCTCATTAGCTTGTGGGCTAATGAGGCTTAGGAATTTGCATTGGTCGAGAGGATGGGAGGTCGGACTCATCACACCTTTTTGAGGGGAATTATTGTCTACTCCGGGACTCTCTTTATAGATTTAAGTTAAGTTCGTGAATCCTTATTACATTACCAAGTATAAAATGAGCTTTCCTTTAGTTTTAACAATCAATGATTAAATATGCAAGAAATTTTAGAGAATCATTTATATGTATTCGAGGTTCTTCATCAATATAGAATCATCTATATTTGTTTAGAGATTCTTGGTCAATGGTATCCTTCAAAACATTTATATAAAAGTCTCTTGGTCATTTTGATGACCAGGCTGGTTTTAAAGCCACTCAGTGGGGCACTTGAAGTTTATCGTCATTCAGAAGGACAAAGATTATTTCAATGTTGGGATCGAACCCATAAATGGGCTACCTACGTATCCTTTGTTTTGAGAAAGGAATCAGAACCCACGTAGTTCGAGGAATGGGATATGATGTTTTATGATTGATGGCTCAAAGATGAATGTCATAATTACTTTTACACTCTAAGCTCACGTGAGTCATGCTCGGTGTGAGAAACAAGAGGTATTGGTAAAATTTAGACAATTGTGCCATAAAAGATGCAATCATAAGAATTTGTTTTGGGGCTTATGTATAGATGACTGCCCAGATAGACGAAAGTTTAGGATTTACTTTTAGGGAGAAAATCCAAGAACAGGGTCCACAAAGTTATATGTACTTCATGGAGATTTGAATACTCTAATCTTGGGGCTTACTCCTAAGGAGGATGCCCAAGTTAGGAGGGGACTTATGATTGGGTTTTATTCCTGAAAAGGAAACCCAAATCAAAGGTAATTTATGACTGGTTAAGAGAAATTTTAAGAGACTTGGGGCTTACTCCTAAGAAGGATGCCCAAGATTTATGACTAGGATTTATTCCTGAGAAGGAAGCCTAGGTTAGGGGACTTGGGGCTTACTCCTGAAAAGGAAGCCCAAGGTTATGACTGAGTCTTATTCCTGAAAAGGAGACCCAGGTTAGGGATTAAGGTTTGGGGCCTACTCTTGAGGAGGATGCCCAAGATTAAAGGACTTGATTGGGGCTTATTCTTAAGAAAGATGCCCAAGTTAGGTTTTTATAACTGGGGATTTATTCCTGAAAAGGAGACCCAGGTTAGGATTCTCTCATCTTAAAGGATGAGGTTGAAATGAATGAACTCTCAATCTTTGGTTATATAAAGATGTTTAAATCACTAGGTTTTGAGAGATATTTCACAGAATTCCTTTCAGATAAGGATGTCAAATCAAGAAATCATGCCATAAATGGCTTTGAAGAGTATCTTGAAGACTGAATCTTGAATAGGAAGGGAGAAATGGCTTAAGAGGGGTAAAAATGGGCAAGATGGGCACCCAAAAAGATAGGGGCGCGCAAGTCCTGAAAGGCGCGCAAGTTATGCGGCGGCGCGCAAGTATTGGTCGCACAAGTATACTTGCGCGACATTAGGGGTACTTGCGCGATTTTCAACCAGAGTTGAAATACTTGAGCGACTCTTTATTAAACCCTTTACCATTCTCTTGAGGTTCTTCCAGAAGAGGGACGCGCAAGTTATATTGGAGGAATTAAGTCGGCGCGCAAGTGTTTGTTAAGTTTCAACACTTAGGCCTTCCTTTTTCTCTTTAGATCTTCCGTTCTAGGTAAGAAATTACCTTAGAAGTGTTCCGGAAGCTTTGAGAAGAGACTTGGGCGTCGGGAGCTTCAATCCGAGTTTCTGGAAAAAAGATCCTTTGAATGGGGGGGCCACAGGGTCTATTTATAGGCAAAAGAAGACCCCGGGCGGTTACTGGGCGGTTACCACATATGTCGCGCAAGTCCCTTGCACGAACATGAGGAGTCGCGCAAGTATTGAGGCGGCGCGCAAGTGTACTTGCGCGACCAAGAGAGAACTTGCGCGATCTATGGGCAATGTTCTCCTTTTTTATCCCTTTGTCGATTTTTGATGTTTTTTAAAAGGATTAATCACTTTGAGCTCAGATATTCCCTTTTCCGAACTTTAGATTCTGTGACGAAAGGAGCGTCAACAATGAATAATGGAACTCCATAATGAAAGGGGGGATTGGGTGGGGTTTTAAATGGTGTATTATTTTCATATTCATTTACTAAAAGTAATATCCAATAAAAAACAATTAAATATTTAATTTTTATATGTGTGTATAAAAAAACAAAGAAATTATAAAAAATTACTTTTCTAAGAAGGTTTTTTCTAAATCAATTACATCCTTTTGCCCAATTTTCACTATAAAATGATAAATAGTTCCCCTCTTTCAATATTTATGAAAATACTTTTAATTTTTACCTTATATATGGGCTTACCTCACCTTTCTTCCCATAATTCCAAAATGTGGGACCTATACATTTTTATAGGATTTGATGTCGTGATTTTGATATACCTCTAAAGCTTACATGACTCAATGATCTTGTGTTTTCTTAAATATTTCAATTCTTGTCACAACATGTTTTCTAATTCTATTTTTTGAATATACTCTCTTAATATTAAATCCTGAATAACTTTTAACATAAACATAGAAGTTCAAAAAGGACCACTCACCATAGTTGTTTTCATATCCCAACTTTTATATAGTGATAATGAGGGATGTATCGGAACCAAATCTTGTGGTATTGGATTTTTTGTTAATCAAGTGATTGGAAAATCATTTCTTGGGAGTGTTTTGGAAGTAATCAAGTAAAATTGATATTTTAAGTTTTTTCAACAAAAGAATGAATTGTATCTATAAATTTACGGTTCATTGGAAATCCATAGTGGTCTTTTTTATAAAAGTCACAAAGTGACCCTATAATATTAAGGCTCATTATAAAAACCATAAGTTTTATTTTGAAACAAAGCAATAGAGTCACCCTATGGGTGTAAGGTTTATTTTAAAAAAATGGAAATATTCTAAAGGTTGATTCCCCAACATCATATGGTTGATCGAGAACATTATAAGGTTTATATTAAGTTTGAGTGAACTTTTTAAGGTTAATTAAGAACATTGTAAGGTTTATCTTTGAAATTTATAAGATTCATCTGGAGTTCTTATAGTTCATCAAAAACATTATAAGGATGAATGAACTTCTTAAGGTTGGTTAATAAACTCTATAACGTTCATATGTGAAATAAATAATATTTTTATTGAGTTCGTAATGTTTATCTATGAACTTCATAACGTTAATTTGTAGTTTACACCCTTGGTGAAATTTGGTAGTTAAGATGTGGCTTAAGAAGAGTTTCAAAAGGATTATTATCCTGGTATTTGTTTATGGAGGATCAGAAATAACTATAGAAATATATTTTATTAACAATGAAATATGATTAATAACTTGGTCAACTACTCACGAAGAGGATCATTTCAATTTTGAAGGAATATTTTTATATGAGAATTAAAATTAATATAAACCAATTATACAAATACATATCGATTAAGGTGTAATGTCCCAGACCCGGGTGACACACAACGGGTGCCCTGAACCCGGTTGGTCACATGACCTCAAGTGCATTCCCCAAATTCCAAAGGCTTATGAATAGAAGTGAGGGCCTAGGTCTGATAGTGGGGAAAATATGCCCTCATTTTTAAAAGTGTAATGCAGCGGAACAAATGAACATAAAAAAATTGGAAACAGTAAACAATACAAATGCTGAAATCGACTGAGTACTGAAGTAAATGAAATACCAAAAGATATATATAATGATGTAATATGTCCCTAATTCTATGAAAGTATCCAAAATAGGATACACTACAATCTAAAACAATACAATAAAATGGACAAATACAGCAAAGAAAAATAAATAGTGCAGCAGAAACTCAACAGCATCGCAAGCCTAAGCTCGGTCCCATGCTCTCCTACTTCTCTACAATAATCAAGTACATGTATAGGGTCCCTTTACCTTAACCACACCTGTAGAAATATAATTTGTTTGGGCCCAATGCATGACCCAAATAGGGTGTGAGAAATAAATCCCAGTAGGCAACCACCAAAGGCTCGTGCCCAACTGTCAGTGAATTTGTGCAACAACAGTGCAGTAATGAAAATGTAGTAAACTAAGAAGTACTCAAAATCATGTACTCCTACCAGTTATATTTTCATTTATTCATTATTTATAAATTCATTGTACTTGAATTAGAAGTTCTAGAGACTCAGACATAGCCGACAATCTCCTAAACAATGCCACAACAAAACTATAACAAGCTATCTAACAAGTACAAGGTAAAATGATACCAAGCATGTGCTTTATCTTGGCAGGTATAACAACCACCATAGTGAATATTCAAATGTACATTACCCTCAAGATAAAACGTACCATGCCCTTAGGATAATAATATCCTTTCCCTTAGTCCAAACTTAAATGAAACCCTCATGTATCTTCCATCAGGCATAACGAGTATTTACCTCAAGAGAAATAGATCCTTGCCCTCATGCCTTACCCTCGGGCGGAATAGAACCCAACCCTCAGGCTAAACAAAGAATTTCCCTCGGGCTAAGCATGCAACTTGGCCAAGCCCAACATATAAGAAAGAAATTTTTATACATTTTCCCTCATGAAAACTCAAAGCATGCTAAAATCATGGAATACCCATGGGTATCCTAGCCAAACGGATAAACAAGGGAACACACCCACAGGGTGTCCCTGGATCAAAGAAGTGATCCAAAACAACCATTTATACATAATCATTAAAATACTTGTGCAATTATATTCATTTTATCAGTCAAGTCCACAATCATACAACACCCCAAACATAGACTCATAGCACAACGGTACACAAAAACCACATGAAAGTTGGAATTATACATCAGACCACCTACCTCGATCGCCTCTGATCGATATACGTGAACGAGGCCACCCTAAACATCAGATAACGACATAGTACTTGGATAAACATTTATCCATTAAATTGTAAATAACATTCCCTCGGGAACGAATTGGTATGAATGACTCAAGGAGAACGAAGGTCTTACCCGCACGGTTCCAACAAGATCGATGGCGAAAGGAACAGATTCCTGACATGCGTTTGGGAGCTCCTCCAAGGTGAATCCATCCCTCCCACGCTCCTCAGACGTCCTAAGATTCCTCTATCGAAAGAGGAGGATACTGCACATTTTAAGAGAAAACAAACAAAGTACACGGCATGTACTTCCAAGTACACAACATGTACTTTTCATTTTTTAAATTGTTCCTATGGAGGCTACTTTTCACTGCCGAACTGTTCACCTATCGACATGAGTACCTGATGTGTATTCCTAAGTAATAGGTGTGTGCTATTGCTCTGCTGGAAGCTACTCCCACTACCTTAATATTCACCTGCTGACTGATTACACAACGCGTAAAGACCAAGTACACGACGCGTAGTTAGTTTTTACACACTTCATCGCGGACAGGCCAACAGGCCATGTGTACTCATCCCACATGTACAAAGTATAAGGTGTGTGGAAAACTACATGATGTGTATCCACAAAATTTGTGATTTTTCCCCATTTTCATCATTTTCTCAAAAACACCTAAGAAAAAAAATAAAAGAAGAAACTTGTTCCTCAAAATAAGGACCGGGTTCTTACAAACTTCCCCCCTTAAATAAATTCATCCTCAAATTTCCCTTTCAAGGGTAGTGAAGATAAAATGTGAACAAATATGGCCACTGAGCATGTACATCAGTCTCCCAATACCGGGTTTTGTTCTTCACTTGTCCATGCTTCCATAGCACCTGTACAAGAGGAACCGACCAGCCTCGGAGAACCTTTGTGCTCCTATAAACAATATAAAAAGGATGCTCCTTAAAGGATGCATCGACCTGAAGCTCAACCTCCTCATTCTGAAGGATGTGAGATGGGTATGAGTGATAATGGCGTATCTGAGATACGTGGAAGATGTCGTGCATGTTCAGGTACCTCTGTGGTAACTGCAACCGATGGGAAACCGGCCCGACTCTCTCTAGTATCTCAAACGACCCCACATACCTCGGTGAAATTTTACCCTGTCTCATGATCCGCCTGTGTCCCAACCTTGGGAAAACATGCAAGAACACATGATCCCTGACCACAACCTCCAAGGTTCATATGTGGCAATCAACATAAAATTTCTAACATGACTATACAGTATCCATCTGCTTCTGAATAAACTAGACCTGCTCTGAAGTCTCCTTCATGACACGTGGTCATAGTTAAGATACCTCACCTTCCTCCAACAGGTACAATGGGTATCGGCATGGCCTATAATATAATGCATCGTAAGGTTCCATCTAAGTAGTTTCCTGAAAACTATTATTGTAGGAAAAATCAACCAGGGGTATGTGCCTCTCCCAAGAGCCCTCAATGACCAGGACACATGTATGTAGCTTGTCCTCAAGAACTTGTATAGTACGCTCTGACTGACCATCAGTCTGAGGGTGGTAAGTTGTGCTCAGAAGCACCTGTGTACCCATTTCCCTCTGAAAACTCTACGATAAACGAGACGTAAAGTGGGCTTCCCTATCTAAAACAATAGAACGTGGGGCCCCATGAAGACATATCACCTCTCAGATATAAAACTTCCCGAACTCATCAACAGCGAAGGTCTCCTTGATCAGCAAAAAGTGATCCACCTTCGTGAGTCTGTCCACAACAACCCACACGACATCATTGCTTCGAGGTGACCTCAGAAACCCAGTCACGAATTCCATTGCAACATAATCCCATTTCCAATATGGAATAGGTTATTATTGTAACAGTATGGTTGGCCTCTAATGCTCTCCCTTCACCTACTGACAGGTGGAACATCCCGCAACAAAACCAGATACCTCTCGTTTCATACCCGACCACCAATACAGACGTCTCAAGTCATGGTATTTTATGGTAACTCCAGGATGTACTGCCCAACACGAAGCATGAAACTCTCGCATCAGCACCTCGCGTATATCACCTAGTACCCACACTCATACATGGATATGAAGTACCTCATCATCACCTATCATCTAACCAGGAGAAGGTTCCTCACTTTCCAAAAACTCCCGTAGAACTAGGCCTTCAGAATCTGATAGCTATCTCATCCTCACTCTATCCCGGAGGGTAGAAGTCATAATTAAGGAATAAAGGTAGGTTTTCCCCTAACTATCATGCACCTCCAAATTCATCTCATAGAACAAAGCCATAAGCATCCACTCACCACTGGCCTCCTGCACTACTGGTGTCTGAGTCCACTTACTCAGTGCATCAACAAATGTGTTTCCCCTACAAGATGTATAGGAAAGCTCAATGTCGGAGGACTGAAGGTATTCATCCCACCTTCGCTATCTCATATTCAGGTCATGTTGGGTAAATATTCACTTGAGACCTTTGTACTAAGTAAACACCACAAAATATTCTCCCAAGAGATAATATCTCCAACAACATAACGCTTGAACAACTGTAGCCAACTCGAGATCATGCGTCGTGTAATCCCTCTCATGTGGCCTCAACTGCTGAGACCCGTATGCAACTAATCAGTCACCCTGCATTAACACTACTCCTAGTCCAATACCTGATCCATCATAATAAATTGTATAGCTCTTCCCTCGCTTTGGAAGTATCAGGACTGGTGCCGATGTCAAACTTCCCTTCAGCTTCTACAAGGTTGTCTAGCAAGCTTCTAACTAAACTAACTTCATACCCTTCTTAGTCAAACCCATCAACAGTGCTTCTATGAAGGAGTAGTTATGTATAAAGTGTCTTTAGTAACTATCTAGAACCATGAAACATCGTATCTAAAACATTTTATTAGGCCTCTCCCAGGAAACTACTGCTCTCACATTCTCGGGGTCTACTGCACCTCCTTCCTCTCAGATGATATGACCCAAGAAGTGTATCTGGTCCTTCCAAAAGTGGCACATTGAGAGCATATCATATAGCTGATGCTCTCTCAGTGTACTCAGAATGATCTCAAGATGGGTAGTATGGTCGCGTCAATTTTGAGAGTACACCAAGATATCGTCCATGAAGACTACCGCAAAAGAATCCAGATATGGGTGGAACACACAATTCATCAGATCCATGAAAACTATTGGCACGTTCGTGAGTCCGAACGGCATAACCTAGTACTTGTACAGACCATATCGGCTCCAAAAATATATAAGTAGTTTATCAGGTGGTCTAACGCATAACTGATGATATCTGAATCTCAATTAAATCTTCAAGAACACTCGTTCTCCTCGAAGTTGATAAAAAAATATCATCAATCCTTGACAAGGGATATAGGTTCTTGACCATAAAATATTTTATCTTCTGATAATCCACACATATTATGAGGGTACCTTCCACATTCTTAGTAAACAGGACAGGCGAACCCCAAGGAGAAGTACTGGGTCGGATGAAACCCTTTTCATACAACTCATCTAACTATCTATCGAGCTCCTGCAACTCTGGAATAACCATCCTATAAGGAGGAATAGTCATCGGTGCTTCTCCTAGAACTAGATCAATAGATAAATCCACCTCTCGCTCCGAAGGAAGACCTAAATTGTCCTCTGGGATGAAATCCCTGAAATGATCAACTACTGTAGGGAAATAATTCTAGAAATTTCCCTAGTTATCCAGATATAAACTCGCAATCTGGGTTCTCACTCCACCTCACCCATGATGTTTGTGTCCAACTCGGCTCACCAAGACATCCCATTAACCCTTGTATAAAAACTCTCTGCCATCTGGTGATTTGAAACTCACCTTGCGATGATAGTAATCTACAAAGGCTCGAAAGGGTACCAAACAGTCCATCTCGAGAATGAAATCATAGCTCATCATCTCTAAGTCATAGAGGTACCATAGAAAGTTACACCCACCATCCTTTTGGGGGAACTCCTTGCACTGATGCATACCTGCCGATATAGTCACCAACAGAGTGTCTAGCATCATAAAATCAGAAGAAGAAGAAACACGGAGCCCAAGGCTCTCCACAACAGGCAGAGATATAAAGCTATGTGTAGTACCCATATCAAAAATTACAAAAGACAAAACATAAGAATCTAGAAGGTACCTTTGATAGTAGAAGGATCGAGATCCTTCTCTTGTTGGGTTTGTTGCACCGCATATGCATGCCCAGTGTCGTGGCCCTGTGACACAGCCTGGCTACCCGAAGCTGCCCGCCCTACTGTCTCTGAGTTCCTGGTGTCTGGCTACCACGACCACGACCACCACCTCGGCCTGAAGTATTCCAATTCACTGACTGGTAAGAAGCTTCTGTCCATACTCCCATATATGGAGTCTTCATAAAACCCCTCTCACTAGCCACTGGTGGAAATTCCCTACAAAAATTCTACAGATGACCCACCTTTCCACATGCTCGGAACTCCACTAGGTCACGTGGACACTGAGGTCTCTTATTCCCTTCCTTACCACACTGGTAGCACATAACTGGACAACATGTAGAATTATTCTGGCTAGTACTTCTGCCGTGAGAGAAATTCATCTGTCTCTTCCTCATACTGGTAGAAATAGTAACAGAAACTGGTATCGAACCACCCTGGCCTGCACCACTAGCTTCCTGCAGGTTTTTCTCAATAATCAGTTCCTCGTTCACAATAACATGCACTTTAGGTAACCTGAAAACATTCACCAGTGCCCAGATGTCATATTAAAGACCATCCTCAAAGTGTCTAGCTCTCAATGTCTCATCACCCACTATAACAAGTACAAAACACTGTTGCTTGGTTAAGTGGGCAGAATAGTCCATCACTGACATGTCTCCCTACTGTAGATTCATGAACTCTTGAGCTCTATCTTCCCTTGGTGTCTCTAGAATGAAAAATTCATAGAATACCACATGAAAATCTTCACATTCCATGTCTCTGTGATTCTCTTTCTGAGTGGTAACATCCCACCATCTATTGGCGGAATCACACAGCATGTATTTAGAGAGCTTGACCATCGGCCCTGGAGGCATATCAAGATGTTCGAAAATTGTCTGTATAGAACCCAACCAAGACTCCACAACATGTGGTCCGCCATCCCCTAAAAACATAGGTGGATGTTGCTACTAGAATATATGAGTCAGCTCTTCCATAGATGTGGTAGCTGGAGGTGCTCCCTGGATGGTCTGCATAAACCGCATGAATACTTCACAGAACTATGCCTCCACGCCTGTGTCCGGTATAACAGTTGGCGCCAAATCTGGCTTTTCTAGAGGATCTGTTGGTAGCTCATGTCCTACCTTCTCTAGAGTATAATCGTTTCTGCTCTCCTGGAAAAAACTCATGGTCATCTTGGTGAAATGACTCTACAAGGTCAAACACACGCCTGAGATTAAGATCATCAAGGACTGAAAACAAGGAGTGTAAGAAGGGAAAAGGAGATAGAAAACATTCAAGTTTAACAAAATAGGACTACACAATGTGTATATTAACTACCTGGCATGTTCCCATATTTATTTTACATGGGTGTGTACTTCATCCAAAACTGGACGTGTAACACCCAAATCACATGGCGTGTTGTCCACACACATGGCGTGTACTTGAATTTTCTTCCCTGTCCAAGTCCCTTTACACGGCCTAGCCACATGGCTCTCCTCTGAACGAGACTACATGGCATGTCTATGATCTACACAGCATGTACTAGATGAGCGTCACCGACCCGTGTTGTCTGTTACACGGTCGAGTACACATCCCAAACTACACGGTGTGTTCTAGATAGACACAGAATGCACGACTTAAATTCCAACTGCCCGTGTTATTAGTGAAACGGCTAACTACTCACCTGACATTACACGTCCTGTTACACCCACACATGGCATGTAAACCACCCCTTTTCCCCAGCCACACAGCCAATTCCACACGGTCTATCAACTTTAAAGACTACATGGCGTGTCCCTCAGGTACACGACATGTTTAGGATGAGGTAAAACTTACCATTGTTTGTTAGTTACATGGATGAATCCCCAGGTCAAACTACATGGCATGTTCGTTATTGAAACAACATGTATAAGCCTAGATTTCTATACCCATGTTGTTAGTTACACGACGAACACGTGGTCAGCACAACACAGTGTGTATAATAACAACACGGTGTGTTCTTTCAAATTTTCATATCCCATGTTTATACCTACATAGCCTATGACATGGGTAGAAACTACACAATGTCTACATACGGTACATGATGTCTACTAAATTTTTTTATTTCTTCTTGAACAAAAGATTAAACAATGTGTAATCAAAACTACACGGCGTGTATTCTATGTTTTTCTGGATAGTAAGCCTCATAAATGACTCTAGAGCCCAGAAAAACACTGAAACCTACACCTATGTTCCAAATTCTTATATGTGAGGGCCCATACTCCCCGTGAATAAAATTTTGGCATCTTATACATGTTATAAACAATGTAAATAGTCAATGAGCCACAAAATTCCATTCAATGAGGGCCCATAATCCTCAAAAACTAAAGATTGACGTTCATTTAAAGATCCTTACATAAAAATACCCTATCAAAGAGTTGGTATTTTATCAACGATTTTATCACTACATCATGCCTTTTCTAGCACAACATCTATCACAACAACATGAAATTTCTAATGCACCTATATGGAATAGAAACTATGCATGGATTGTGATTATAACATGTGCCTAAATGATGCATGAGATGGAATACCCTCATCTCATCGGGTTACAACTAAATAGAGCCCTGTTATAAAAATATAAATAGCACACAACAAGTACGTCACACAATGGTAAAAACCAGATCAAATGTAATAATCATGAACAAAAAATCACAATTTAATTCGAGGAAATTTGGTCCATACCTGTACATCGGGTAGCTACTCCCAGGCTCTGTTATTACGGAATCCCTTAACAATATATCTCTTTCTGTCATCACCAAATAATAAAATAACTTAGATAAAAGAAAAACCCTCTGATACCACTTTGTAACGTCATGAACCGGGGTGCCACACAATGGGTGCCCCGAACCCGGTTGGTCACATCACCTCAAGCGCATTTCCCCAAACCCTAGAGGCTACCAACTAGTAGCGAGGGCCTAGGACTGATAGTGTGAAAACTATGCCCTCATTTGTCAATGTGTAATATAGCAGAACAAATGACCATAAACAAAAGTGGAAACCGAAAACAATATAAATGCTGAAATAGACATACTACTAAAGTAATGAAAAGACCAACATTCATATATAATAATGCAATATGCTCCTAAGTTTAAGAAAGCATCCAAAATAGGATACACTATAATCTGAAGCAATACAATACAACGGAAAAATACAGAAATGAAAAGTAAATAGCTCAGTAGGAACTTAGCAGCATCGCAAACCAAAGCTCAGTCCCATGCTCTCCTACTCCTCTACAAAAATCAAGTACCTATATAGGGACCCTTTCCCTTAACCACACCTGAAGAAATATAATCTATTTGGCCCCAAGACATTACCCAAACAGGGTGTGAGAAATAAATCCTAGTAGGAACCCACCAAAGGCCCATGCCCAACTGTCAGTGAATTTGTGCAACAGCAGTGCAGTAATGAAAATGCATTAAACTAGGATGTACTCAAAAGAAGCTACTCCTACCAGTTCCATTTTCATTTATTCATTATTTATCAATTCATTGTACTTTAATTAGAAGTTTTTGAGAATCGTCCTTAGCCGAAAATCTCCTATACAATGCCACATCAAAACTATGAAAAGCTATCTAACAAGTACAAGGTAAAATGATACCAATCCTGTTCTTTGGATTGGAAGGTATAAAAACCACCATAGTGAATATTAAAATGTACATTTACCTCAGGCTAAATTGTACCATGCCCTTAGGCTAATCAGATCCTTTCCCTCAGGACAAACTAAAACAAAACCCTCAGGTATCTGCCCTCATGAATATTGAATATTTCCCTCAGGCGAAATAGATCATTGCCCTCAGGCCTTACCCTCAAGCGAAATAGAACCTGGACCTCAGGCGAATCAATACCTTGCCCTCAAGTGAATCAATAACGTTACCTCAGGCTAAACAAAACATTGACCTTGGGCTAAGCATGAAACTGGGCCAAGACCAACATATAAGAAAGCAATATGAATACATTTTCTCTCAATAAAACTCAAATAATGCTAAAATCATGGCATACCCACGGGTGTCCTGGCCAAACGGCTAAATAATGGAACGCACCCACTGGGTGGACCTTGATCAAAGCAGCGATCAAAAAAAAAAGTTTATACATAATCATTAAATTTTCTATGCAATTATAGTAATTTTATTAGTCAAGGAAACAGCCATACGACACCCCAAAGATGGGTGCATAGCACAACGGTATACAAAAACAAAATGACAGTTGGAATTAAACATCACACAACCTACGTCTATCTCCTCTGAATGATATACGTGAACGGTGCCACCCAAAACACCTGAAAACGGTGTAGATATGGGATAAACATCTTAATTATCAATCTTACATTAGGATTGATAATTTAGACAGGTAGGAATAATTAAACTCATTTATTTTGTGGAGGATTTAGCACTACTAATTTGATAAGAATCTCCACATTCAAAATATTGATCTTATCATACTACAATTATAAATGAAATAAAAGTTAGTATCAGAGAAATATTTACAGGTTATTCAATATTAAAAAATGGAAATATTTTTAGTGAAACATTATTCAGAGAATAAAAGGAGCCGGAGAAGATAGAAGAAAAGATGAGTGATGACTGTGATAAAAATGGATATGTTCATAGAATAAGTAGGGAAAACCAAAAAGAAATAAAATATCATCACACATGAACATTTTAAGTTATAAAATAATAATTAAGTAATAATATTACACCCTTGATGTATTTTTTTCCCCAATATACTCTTATTATTTTTATAATAACCTTGTGTATTGCATATTTTTATGTTATTTAACCCAACATAGTGAAAAAGTAGCCAAGAAGTGGAAGTTTTCTTGGGACTATAAATAGATCCTTCCCAAACTGCTACAATAAATATGGTGGATAGAATTAACACATGGTATGTTGATACATAATGAACATAAATTGCATGAACTAACCTATATTGGTGATCCTAGTAAAACTCAATGCCTTCATATTTACTTTTCCTAAATTAAAACATTATGTACCTATGTGAGAACTAATATATTAATCTTGTATTTTCTTATAAGGGTACATGATCTTATAATGAAAATGAATTTTTTGTTGTTGAATCTATTTTCATTTTCTTATCTCTATATATAATACAATGAATGTAAAGAGAGTTCCTTTATAAAATGGATGAAATTCTAAAATTAGGAATAATTAAATGAGATATCACTTATGGTCTCTTGGGATATAAGTATCCACTATGTTATCCATGGAATATATTTTTTTGATTCATTTAAACTATCTAGGACTAAAGAGGCTAGAAAATTACCAGATGTTGATGCTAGGGCCTAAAACACTATTTCTAGTGCATTATCAAATCAAATTTATATGAAGGTGATGAGTTGAACATATAAAATGTCCATATGGGAAATTTAGCTAATAAATATGAAGGTGGAAAATGTTAATAAAGAAATGCTACATATTTTGATCAATAGATTCAATGATTTGATAGGTTTTTTGTGCTCTCTTTTGTCACTACTATCGAATGAATTAATTCTAAAGTGTGGATAATAGTTTAAACTCATGTCTATGCACCCAAGGAATGAACCTTGATAACCCTCACCCAACTTTCACACACATTATTAACGCCTTATTCGATCATCCAACATATTAGTGTGAGGGCCCTAAACATGTTTATGTCATGCTCCCCAGTCATATACATCCATTTCCCTATATCCCACTGGTTGCACTCGTAGGTCCACTAATTTTCCTATAAATAAGTCCCAAAGGGAACTCATTTGACGCTTTATGGAAGTTTTTACAAGAAGAATATATTCCATTAAACTATGTGCACCTTAATATCAAACACCCATTAAGGTATCTTAATTATGCTCAAAACCAAAGTAAATAAACCAGGAAATAGGGTAATTATGTTACCTAAAATTTTATCAAATTTAAAACTTCATGGATTTACACTTTTTCCTTATTCTCCAAATATATGATTAAGGAACAAAACTTAAACTACTCACTGGGTCTTTGTTTTCCCAAGTCATGTCAAGGAGTCCTCTTTACTAGGGTTAACCTTCACCCTGGTTTCCATCACAAGGGAGACACTTTGCCATAGTATTATATTAGAGAGATCACATCACACTAGTCTCTCAAAAGGTTGAAACTTCACTATTTTCCTTAATTAGATTAATCACCATTTCCTAGTTTCTCGGTAAGGAAATACTCTACCCCCATCCTCCACCATGGCTCTCCATTCTCCCTTAAAGACCATTATGGCACCATTTTTTTCTTGAGCTCCCACTTGTGAGACACTTCACCCTTCTTTCCCATTAGGGATCCAATTCACTTGAGAAACATACCAATATTACAAACCAATGTAAAAATACCTCATGGACATCATTTTCTTATGTATCTCAAATAGGTTAACATGTTTTTTCAAATGACTGTATGTGCACTCATTGGCCTAGACCATCTCATTATTGGGTGATACTCCTTCAAAACTCCTCCAAGACCTCCCAAATTATATTAATAGGCTTTTCACATGAGTGTGCACCACGTAGATCATATTTTAACTTGATATAAGTAATATTGTACTTGTCCAACCTAATTAATGGGTCTATAAGAGGGTTTACAATCATATATCCCCTTGATAATGATGACTATTCCCATAAGGACACCAGTGAGACCTATTCTAGCTCATACTTTCCAGCATGGTTGATCCAAACCCATCACTTGATCAACACAGGTTAGTGGTGGATGATGTTTTTCAATTTAATATGACAGAGAGACAGAATTGACCACATCAAGAATTCGTGTATATTATGCCTGAGCATTGCCTGAGCATGACACACATAAGACAAAATGTTCTCTACATGGGGCCATATTCCTCATGGGTCAAGTCACACCTCTATCAGACTATCAACCAGAATAATATATAATTTAAATGGGCCTCATAATATGTGTTAAAAAACCTAGGCATACAACGGGCCTCCTACTATGTATGAGCCCCAAATGTATTCCATCACCTGAGTAGCCAACCAGGTATGAATTCTCAGGGAAACATATGTATAATCCCAATTTGTATCCTTCTGTCCCATTAGTAGTACATGGGTCTTCAGGTAAAATCCCAATCTTATCTTCACTTGGATATATACTTCATGAAATATTTCTGAAAAGGCTATATTCCATACAAATAACATGCATCCTATATTAATTCATTACTAACAACAAAGATGAAAAAAAAGACTCACCCATGTGTAAGTACCAATCAATCCTTTTTTCTCATGTTTTATAAGGAAGACATCATTATTGGGGAAAACACTCCACTGGGAGCTTTAGATATCACACAAAAATTATATATATGAATAAATGGACGATATATGTGTCTCTTAATACTGAATAAATAGTATAAAAATAAAAAAATACCTTTAATCATCTCATTTTTTGTGGGATCACAAGCCTCCAAAGACTGCAATTGTCTGTAACCCCAACTGCTAACTCCCTAATCCTGACGTGAGATGACTAATGGTGGTGGTGGAGGATTTAATAGAATCTTCCACCTCTCATATATCCTACTTCTCTTCCATCATTTCCTCCCCAAGGGCCACCCTACCCTCACCCATGTGATCCCTGATCACAGTGATACCTCTGTTGTGGTGGTCTATCAGCTACCTGTCTATCCCCTCAACATTTTGGGTTGGGTAGTAACATGCTATGCGACATACCCCATCACATGATTATAACATCCCCTCTATGGGTTTCCCTAGTCATTTGGTATGTCCCTATTCCACACAACCATGCATATGAGTCTGATCATGATAGGATCTCCTACACCATGATCCTACTGATTGGTTTCTACAAGCTATTGTAGAAGACTCAGCTCTATAATTCTCATTTCTAGCTCTGACTTCTTGGCATCCCTCTTTTAGGAAGCTCCCTTTCACTAGTACCTACTCCAACACCCCTATATATGTGTTAATTCATAATTCTTCCATGTAGGAACAAATCTATTGCCTGAATCCCTTCTAAAAATTTTATACTTAGAAGTAGCCATCCCATATCATATCAAGGGTGTACCATGTAAGGTCTTTGAACCTCATTTAAAACTCATCCACTATCGTCCCTCCCTACTATATCTCCCTAAGCTCCCAAATCCAAACCTATCACAAATAGGATGTGTATTAATCCTCATAGAACAAATTCAAGAATTCAAGATAGAAGAGTGTCGAATCCTGGTGTATCTAGGTAAAAAGACTCTACTAGTTCCCAGTTTCTCCATGGATGGGGATAGCTACCAGGGTGACCAACAGATCTATTAGTTTATGAATGATTATAAAAACATGGTCCACCAACTCTAGCCAATAATATGGTTCTTTCAAATCGAGCTCACCTTGGAACCTCAATGGCCTATGGAACTAGAATTCACGAAGATTGTAACCCTACATGCATCTTAATTCTTCTCTACTAGGATGATATACTTTTCAATAAGTGGGTGTACAGGTACTTACCTACCTAGAGGTAGAAGCTCTAAGGATGGGCCCCTAACTGATGCATCATCACTCAATGGATTGTCTTCACAATCTGGAATTTTTGTCCTAGCTGGCTAGCATCACAGATGCATCATGAAACTTTAATCATGATGTATCATTATTAAATGACCATATATATATATATATAAATGGGGAGATGATTCTGTAAGGTAATTCAAAGTCTCAATAATATATGATTCATGTACCATTGAACCTTGTAACCAATGTTTTGGTATGCCTAATTGACAAGCAGATAGTCAAGGTCCTGTTGAATAGATACGTCAAACCCCCTTACCATAAATGGATTCTCTAGACTCACAAATGTACTCAAGAAAATTTGATATTTTTCCATAATCCCAACCAAATACCCATAAAGGGACTCCTCCAAACACCTTCATAAGGATCAAAAAAACTCTAAAGCCGATCTATCGGGACCCAACCCTATTCAGGGCTTGATCTATAACTACACCAAGCTCACCTCCATAGGACAAGGGTGGCGATGAGAACTAAAAGGAATAACATAAATGATATGAATTTGGCTAATGTACCTATACGTACATACGAAACCATGTTGATGATGAGGTGTAGAGGAATGATAATGAAAAGATACAAAAACTAGAAAGTAAACAAATCATACAAAACCTCTAGGGTGTATGAGATCACAATAGTAAAATCTGAAATGTAAAGGGTTAAAATATATGCCCAACCAAAAATATATCCCAAACTAACAAAAATGAAAAATGAAAAAATGAGTGAGATCATCTCCTGATCTCTAAGCTATGACAACTGTACATGGTCCAAAGCACCGTGTATCCCTAAGATCTACTGAATTCACCTCTAATCTATTCATCATCTGAATAAGACACGAGACATTCGGGAAAAGCACATACATGGGCGAGTATAAAAATACCCATTAGGATGACCCAAAAGATGAAAGGGGGGTACTAAGAGATAAAAAATGGTTGGAAATATAGTATATAGTAAACAATAAACATGATGCATCTCAACCCAAAAATAGATAAAGTATCTTTAATGAAACACAAGGGGATCAATATATTGTGTAGGTGGACTACACGTCAAGTATTTTCCACCCATAGCTGGAGAGTACCCTCATTAAACTATAATAATCTAAACATGACAAGTAGGTAGACTACCCAACATGTATGCACAACCCGTGGAAGGAGGGTAACCAAATCCAACAACATTGACACACACACACACAACCACAAACAGACTTGCACGCACACACATGCACACAAAGACATATATATATATATCTGTGTGTGTGTGGGTGTTTGTTTGTTTGTGTGAATGCGTTATATAAAATATACCAAATGGTATACCCAACCATGAATGAAGAGTCACCAGCTGTTTTATAAGTCCATCAATGATGTCCAGCATCTCGCTTGTTTGATCAGTAGAAAAAATATAAGTCAAGACTCAACTAAACACTATAACACATAGCTATGGGGCCATAATATCTGGTTATAAGACCCATTCCCTGGTACAATAGGAGGGTTCCACTCAGTGGATAGATAGAGGGCACATGCCCTTTTCAAATTGAAGGGTTCTACTCTAATAGTATATAGAGGATCCATTCCATACCCAGTATGAGGGTTCCGCTAAAATAGTGGATAGAAGAACCATTTCCATCCCACTAAGAGGGTCCCACTCTAATGGTAGAGGACCTATGCGCTGACTCCATCAGAGAGTTCCACCCTAGTAGTCGATAGAGGACCTATGACCTACCCAAGAGGATGGTTCCACTCTAATGGTCGATAGATACTGGACCATACCCTCTTCTAACAAGAGGGTTCCACTCTGAAATATGGAAGACCCATACCCTATCCCAGAAAGAGTGTTCAACTCCAATAATTAGGAAGAGGACCCATGTCTAGCCTAGTTGGAGGGTTCTACTCTCTGATTATTGAGGAAGCAAGCCCTGACTTCGTAAGAGGGTTCCACTTTGAAATCCTCTAGTGACCCTGTGAGGACATTTTCTTAATCGAGCATCACCAAAATAAGATCTACACTTGAAACATCTCACATTTAATCTAAAAAACCTACAAAGGAGGGACCATTTAATTATATGATGAAAAAACACTTAAGATAAGCTACCCATGAGCTAAAATTTGTGTTTAAACAAATTTGATATGAGATATTGAAGTTTCATCAAAAGGAACCAAGGGGTACATGACATATGAGGGGACACACATGGAATGTGTTCCCATTCCATCACCTGGTCATGTCCCTAGATGTAGAAATCTCTATGACTATGTAGAACTACATGATGTGTAGGGAGTATAAATGGTCTTTCCTAAAAATTAGGGTCCCTACCCATGCACCTAGGTTGTGTTTATGTACTTTAGTACATGGCCAAGTTCCTAGCCCAGTCACTCCTCATGGGGTCCCACCCATGTGATCTACCACACAACATGACCATCCAAGAAAGGGGTACATGGCGTGTAGGAGGGTTTCACATTTTTTTCATCCTTATAATTCTCCCAAAACACTAGTCATCACAATATTGGGCATACACACCTTGTTTTTATCATAATACACAACTTTTAGTCAATTTTTTCACAGAAAACTAGATCATCATTCCACTCTCTAGATCTATCTTCATCACTTTCAATCAGGACTCATCTCCTCCCATGACGGGGGATATTGTCAATGATCTTTGTTTCCGACCATCTGGTGGCCAGAAATAAAATCTCTTTATGTTTTCCTGATTTCTATATACATCACGCACATAATGTGAGCCACACCTCCTCGGTTTTGGATCTCGTTCATCAAATTGATCACTCGCAACTCGATATCACCCCAAATCCACTCTTAATTTACTATTATGTTCATTGTAAATAGTTTTACCTTGAATCTGGGGGTTCAATCGGGCTTGGTACCACATAGAAACATTGATCCATGGACTCATGGCCCGATGGAGAAGAACATGAAGAAATTAAAGGGATAAATGCACCTAAAACAACGGTTTAATGATAATTGGCCAAGCATTCATGTAAAATAATTACAATTTGCGATAATCAAGTTTTAGGAAAAGAATAATCAAATTAAACCAGTTCATATGTGCATGAAAATATGAAATTATTAACATATATCATAGAAGGGATGAATTCTATCAATTATTTTAGTCAAAATGGGAATAAAATATAAATTGATGAGTCCTACCAGGATATTGGATCATTCTTTGTCGAAGAACATTCCCACCAACAAATTTCTAAATTCATTGTGTTTGCTAGACTCTGATACGCTTTTATCTGGAGATTCATCATCATCATTTGTGATTCAACAAGTGAAGGTGGAAGTGCACTATAATTCTACCATGTTTTATGCTTCTAACCCTAGGCCAAATACCATATCATCAAACTTATTGATGAAATATATTGCATTACTCTAATTAATTAATTGAATTATTAATTTAATTAATCTACTAAACATATCGCCAGTGGCAGACCTGTCTGAATGTCTCGTACCAACCTATTTTATGTTTTCCCTAGGGTAAACATTGCACTTCAGACCCATCCATGGTCTTAGATTTAAGATATGATATTTATTTTAAGAGTCATCCCATTTTATTTAAGAAACTATGTGTTAATAATATAAAATATATTTAATATTTTTATAAAATTAATTCTGGACACACTGGGCCTCAGAATCACATATCGTCTCAATGCCTAGTTCTGATAATATATACAGAATTATTTCAAAGTCTTAAAAGGAAAAAACTTGGTCTCAACATGAACCACCCCTTTGGGTGTGTCACTCATATTCCTTAACCTTTTTGGTTAGGCTTGGAAGTAAAAAATAAATCTTTTAGGTGTGATGACTTACCTCTCCCAGAAGGAGATTCTAAGTGGAATAAATGATTGATGAAAAGTATGGGTTTTTCTTCTAATCTTAAGAGAATCATTTATAATATTCTAGATCCATCCTTTATGATAGAAATTGGTAACATGAATTGGGTAGATTTTTTATCTAAGGATTTACCCTTGACCTTGTATAAATGATTAAATGGGATGTTTTACTCCTTCACTCTTAATTGAATTGATAAATTGAATTATTTTATTTTTTTGATTTGGTTCAAATTAGATATATCATGATAAACATTGTTGGAATATATGTCTCCATCGGGCCCCAACATATTTATAAAATTATAAATGGACTAATTGCTTAATGGAATGATAAATTGAAAGGATTTTACAATAACCTTCTTAGTTATTTATAAATGAAATGACCCTAATTATATAAATGAATTGTAATATGACATTCCTAATAAACATGGCCAATTATTTATTTATTAATGTGTGTGCCTATTTAATTTAATTGTCCATGATACTCGGGCATGGTTTCCTCTATATCAATGTGAAATTTGGGCATGGAGTCCCTGTTTGATTATGATATTCAGGAATGGATTACCAATTTATTTATAATATAGAAACATGTAATCCCCATTCGATTATGATAATCAGTCATGGCATACCATATGATTTATAATACTCGAGCACAAAGTCCTTTATGATTTGTGGTACTCGAGCATGATGTCCCTCATGAGTTGTGAAACTCAATAATTTCATTCCTCATAAAATATGATACTTAGTCATAGTGTCCCTCAAGGATTATGACACTTGGGAATGCAATACCTCATGATTTATGATTTCTGAGCATGGTTTCCCTTATCACCCTATGGGACTTTATTGATTATGTTGGACGTCTGAGTTACACCTCATGTCCTAGATAGTCATAATATCTATATATATGGATATATATGTTAGTATGTAGATATTACATATATATATATACATGTCTATATACATATATATATATATAATAACATGTTCATAGTTATCCCGGCTTAGGATGAAGTAGGTATGGTCGGTCATGCATCCTTTGAGGAACCTGATCCTAACATGTTTATATTTATTTATATACTCTATTTGATATACCAACACACTAATTTATTATATACTCATAGATTAAATATCTCTATAAACCATTGGTTCTGGCCTACAAAGTTTATCTCACACGCTGTTTGGGCCTCCATTACACTTGGGTAGATGAACAGTCCTATTGGTTACATGATTAGGTTCTGGACTCATCTTTCTTGATGTTATTCATTTTTTGTTGTACACCATGATATGGGGTCAGATAATCATATGACTAAGCTAGATATCAGGATTCTTATGGAGATATCAAGGGTGGGGGCGGTATTTTTGTTACGGATTTATTGTATCAACTGTTATATGTCTATTTCATGTATATTTAGTGTCATATGGACATGCATGGTTATGTATTTGGTTTTTCCCAATTGTAAGTATTTTATTTAATCAATTATCATTATCTTTCACTATTTAATTTCAATTATATAGATGTATTTGTTGATTGATTTATTATGTTATACCATTGTGTCACTCTAATTATGAGGGTGTAGTCTCCCCAAAATACAATCATTGGACTTTCCATTCTAATTGGAAGCCAATGGAAAACTGGGAGATTCACTTGAGGTCATGTAACTGATCGGATCGGTGAACCGTTTCAGTGTCTTCTAGTTCATAATGTTACAAGGTAGTATCAAATGGTTTCTTTTCCTTTGCCTTGATATTTTGGGTTGGTATATAGGAGACTCGGAATGTTTCAGTTCTTATTAAATAACCACAACTGGGAGTGATCAACCCACACATGGGTAAAAGTCTAAGTTTCTAGGGATGAGGCTATTTTTGCGATGTTCTTTATTATAGTTGATTATTATTTCACCTTGGGTGATAGTTGTACTTCTTTTGGTTATTGATTCATTGATTTATGGGGTCTTTACCATTGGTCTGGTATGGAAAATAGGAATTTATACGTGCATAAATTTAATCATGTATAGATTCACATGCCATGAATATACCATTACATGTTAGTGTCATTTCTTGATTGATCGATTACATATTGTATGTTCCTTGTGCATTTTAGCAGCATGATTATTAAATATCATGTTATATTTTTTATTTGGAATAATTGTATAAATATCATGCTCTAGTGGTTTCTTATTTATATGCCTTTATTTCATACTACTAGATGATAACATTCCTTGATATGACCATATTATAATATTGGTTATTAAAGTGACAGCATTGACCTAAATTATGCTTTCCTGTATTGCATTATGGAGAAACCTTAACTATCCAATCCTGATATATTTGTTCCATGAAACATTATTCTCATGGATTTAAATTTTAATTTTTATAATTAAACAGGTATCAATTTTTCATTTTATAAAGTGTATGGTTGCTTTATAAATTGGGAGTGACAATGCGTATAATTGAACCATTATAATAATGGGTTCTAGTTACTTGAATTATAATTGTGATGTATAAATCTATGTACCTTTATAATCTGGGAAGGGTGATTCATATAATTGGAACAATAAATAAATATAAACGTTTATAAACTATGACCTAAAATTTATATGATTACTTACATGTTTTATGCTTTATTCGACCTATGTAGGTCGGTATTTCCATATCATAGCTATGATATAGAATTGAATTTACCGAAGTAGGCCACTGTTGGTTCTTTATTTTTAACAAATGAATCCACTAATTTTTTAATTAGTATATAATAAAAAAACTACTTTTGGGTTTTACATAGATGAACGCAAGTTGGTATAATGACATACGCTCATAGATATCGCTTATTATGATATTCCTTAGTACTTACCCCATTGGAGTATATAAATTATAAATGGGATGACTATTTATAGTTTTTTTATCTACTTATATGGTGTTAATTATAAATTTATGGTGGAATATTATTTAACCCCCCCCCCCAAATTAATTAAAGAACTTTTATCCACTTTTCAGATGTATTTATATGAGGCTTTTGTTAATTAAAATTACTATTAAAACCTAAATAGTGTTTTCCTCTATAGGTTGGAATTGAAATTTTCCTTAACTAAGAAAGTTATGAGAATATTTATGGATTAATATAGTTGGTAAAATGAATTTATAAGATAAATTGCGTTACTTGTGATATGATGGAATTTAAATAAATAATTAATGAAAGAAATTTTAATGTAACCTACCTTTGTTTCCTTGTAGAATTAATTAGATAAAGTACCAAGTATTATTTTTATTCATAACTATTACTTTAAAATTCTTAAATTAAGGATCTTTAAATTCTGGATAGTAAATATAAACTGATGAAAATGGATTAAATAAAACCTTAATGTGGTGTTATTAGTTTCGACCCATGTGTAAGGGTAGTTTAAAAGTTTCCTTGAGTTTTTACTTCGATGATAATGTGAGTGTTTACCATAAACTTCTTATTAATAATATTGAACCTAAATGATGGGTGATAGATCCTGCTGATCTTTTATTATGACTATAGTTTTAGGATATACTTCTTGTGTTAAAATAGAATGGGAAAGCCCAATAGTGGAATCACCCCTAAAACATAAAAGTATTTCTAAATTCGTATGAAGAGTTTCAATATGAGATGTTTCTCAGATACCAATTGTTCAAATTAAGAATCTTAGTTTCCAAAATGACTCTTGTGTTATATGGTTGGTCTTGTGGTATGTTGTTCCTTTTAGAGGGTTTGAGCATCATGTAATTCTCTTATTCAACAGATTATACATTCTTAGGGAAAGTTCTTATACTTAGTAAGTCATGTGACCATTCTTCTTTAGTGATAGATAACTCAGAAGTTTTTCAGCTGTATTAACATTCATAAGGGATAAAATGACTCTAGGATAAATATTTTGTGTAGTCCATTGTATAATCTAATTCATAGGGATGATAAGCCAATGGGTATCAAAAAATATGGCATTAGGTTTATTAAATCTCAGGGTAGTATGAATTGATACATGCGAAACCCATTGAGTTTTTAAAATAGTGGAGTGAACAATATGGGTTCAGTGTAGTTGTTTAACTACGATCTATTTTGATAAGATTATAGGTCACTTATGGAGAAGAATGACCTGGAAATTTAGTATAGTTTATGTTATCCCAATAGTGGTGGATGACATTACAATATGATTGGGTCTTGTAAAAATATTGATCAAGTTGTTTTTGGAATATATGTCTCCTCATAATGATGTATGTGTCATGGATCGGAAGAGTTTCATGTGTATGCTTGATGGTGAGTTTGAAATAGCATTTGTATCAGATACTAGTTTCTCTCTCTCCATCTCTCTCTCTCTAAGTGGATTCTTGATAAATGAATTTTCCCCCCTCCAATGATCATGTTCGGTGGTGATGGAACGTGTTCAATATGATGAGGTTTCATTTTCAGTAGCGTAATGATGAGGACACAACATAGGTTGGGTGTATTTTTTAAATTATGAAATAAATGTATCCCACCTTGTAGAGAAATTGTAAGAATAAAATATAAATTTTGAAAAGGCTGGAATTGCATTAAATTCCCATGGGGTTGGTAAGTTGGAAATGTGTCAGTGTTTTCAACAATACAGAATAATAAAACGGTTTTACCTCAGCATAACCTCTGAAGACATCATTAGTCGACATGCACTCTACCAATTATCCTTGAAAAATCACAAGATTACTTTAAAATGTTGGAATCCTCAAAAGGTATTGGTGATGTGTTAGTAGTCGTAGTGAAACCCTTATAATGTAATTTAGGTAGTGGTGGTTCAACTCATCTTTTTTACATGTGGTTGGATATGGTTGGTTATAAACCATGTTAGACACTTCATCTTGGATATTATGGGAGTGTATTAGATCATGTTAGTAAACATTGGAATCCAATTAGAGTACCTCGATTTCATATAGGATCATGTTTCTTTTCTTGACATCATCCACGGTATACAAAAATATCATTGATTATACATTGAGATAAAAATATAAGTTTAATACCTTTTTAGACTGATGAATATATTCCTTCAAAGTTGCACTCAATAATCATGGATAAATCCTAGAGGCATAAAAGGTTATACATGATAATTTGATTTCTATGTATAAAGGCCTTGGATAGACTCGTCGACATTGAATGATTATTTTACCCCATCTCCAGGCAAGATACGACCATTGGGATCAGTCAATGTTCTTGATATGTGGATGTTTAAGCTATGTACTGACATCTCACATGTAATATAATGAGAGTGGAATAACTTAGATGAGATCCTTATACTCCAATAGTTGATTTTAAGGTTTATTTATACCTCCATTTAGGATCAGATGTTTTGTTTTATGTGTGATGATATAAAGGTGTTGGATCTGGTGTGAGCTAACAATTTCTCTATGGAATGACGATATAAGTGAGCATTATTCTATAAGCATCACTGGAAGTTGGGTACAGGTTCTTATGGGAATACAGGAGTCAATAACATGGTGCCATGGGATAAATTCCTTGTAATCATGTTTCATATGTGTCTCTTGTTAATCGAAATAATTTTAGGACTAGTCGTCTAGTAGTGGATCAACATGCATTTATTTCATTGAATACAGTTAATAAGGAACTACTTTTAGAATTTCATTGAGATGAGGTGAGTGTAGTACAAAGACCATGTGATACTTTTCATAGATCAACCAGGATAAATGAGGTCATCTGGAAATCGACCATTCATTAAATATCATAAACATGCCAATGTGTTCCATTAGAACACTAAGGGAATGTTTAAATAAGAAATGTTAACAGTGGAGGTACTGTTACTTAGCATTTTCCATTCAATCTAAAACCTATTGTGTGATTCTCTATAAACTATATGACGAAAGATGTAATGACATGATCATTATTTGGTCTTGGTAAGCATGGATGAGTGTCCTAATGATGATTCTATTTTGAATATGTGTGTTGGATGATGTTTAAATGTCTTATGTGATATATTATTAAAACTAATTCTTAGAAGTGTGTTTGGATTTTGGAAAAGAAACACACTCCATTGAACAAAAATTAATGACCCAAGTAGGTATGGTTTTGTTTTCATTATTCCCCGAGGATTATTAGGGATGAGAAGATATATGTTGGGGATATTGTAATATATCGTGTTTTAAACTAGATGAAATTTCTATATAAATTTAAAATTTTCATTTGGTGTATAGGATGAATAAAATTTTAAGGCTTGATTTGGAATTATAAGAGTTTGATCAGATAAATGGGATGTTTTAGATGGGTTTTAAGGCATGGAGAGAATCTCAAGCGTTTTTAGGAGTTTTGATAGAATCTGGATCTAAAGACACACTTTTACGGTTAAACCGAGAGGGGCCCAAGGTTTTCTTAAACCGTGAGGCCCTTCAAAAGAAACTGTGCATCATGGTCTGTGGGAACTGTGGGTGTTTCATAGATTGGTCTAACCATGTGTTAGAAGTCTCATGGACATGTGTGGGTTATACAATAAAATTCATAGGTAAGTGCACGAGCTACACATGGTTTGGTAAACCATGCACCTAGACCATACCCATAGAGCCACTTAGTTAGTGGCACCACACAGGTGGCGCACAGTGATCCCTATCATGCAACCTAACCATGTGGTTCTTTAAAGGGGTGATTTAACCCTTTTACTCTCTCTTACTTAATGGTTTTCCCTCCCCTTTCTTCTATTATTTCACTTATTCACACCATCCACTCGACATCACCTTTGGCCTCACCTACGCTTTGATGGATCTCCCTTTTTCATCATTGGATTAAAAATCTATCAGTTTCATTGGATATTAATTAGTAATCTATTGATTCTTCTTGATTTGTTTTCCAATTATTTATGGAATGATAAATTCATGAGAGATAATTATTCCTATTTCTAGTGTTGTTTTCTATTTCTATGATTTCTCTCGACCCAAATAAAGTCAAAGATTTGTATTAGAAAGGTGAATAATTATTTCTATAAGAGAGGTGGTCTCATGATTTTCTATTGAATTATAGCATGTTTATGAATTAAACAATTGGTTTATGCACCATATTTTTCATTTTTCTTCTATTAAATGAAAAAATAATAATTATTTAAATTTTTATGCCTAAATTAATATTTCCATTGAAATTTTAAAATTCAAAAATAGTGGATGTAAACCTTGACTAGAACCTCCCATTTGGGTGTGTTTCTCACATTATTTAACCTTTATGTTTATGCTTGCAATGAAAAATAACTCTTATGGGTGTGATGAATTACCTATCCTAGAATGAGATGTTAAACAGAATTAAATGAGTAATGTATAGTGTGGTTATTTTTCCGCTTAGATTAAGAGAATTATTTATAATATGCAAGATGCATCCCTCATGAGAGAAATGGATAACTAAAATTGGGTAAAATTATTAATTAAAGGATTCAACCTTGGCCATTTATGAATTATAAAATGGAATTTTTTAATCCTTCACTCTTATGGGAAGTGGTAAATAAAATTATTTGATTTGTTTTGGTACAGGTCAAATGAGATGTATCGTGATGAACTGTGTTGGAAGTGGTGTTTCTATCATCCCTTAGAATATTTATAAAATTATAAATTTACTAGTTTCATGGTGGAATGATACATGGAATTGGTCTTCCCATTAACATATTGGTAATTTATAAATAAAATAACAAAAATGAAAAATGAATTATTATACTAAATATAATATTCAAGCATGTCGTCCCTATTGATTTATAATACTCATGCATGGATTTCCCATTTGATTATGAAATTAAAGCATGGAATCCCCATTTGATTATGAAATTTAGGCTTGGAATCTCTATTTGATTATGATATTTAGGCATGGAATACCCATTCAATTATGACACTGATAGATGGAATCCCTTATGATTTATGATACTCAGGCATGAAATCCCATATGAGTTGTGATACTCAGGCATAACATCCCTTGTTAGTTTTGATACTAGGGAATGGTGTCCCCCATGACTTATGACACCCAGGCATGGTGGCCCACTTAACTTATGACACTCGTTCATGGCTTCCCTCATGATTTTTTATTTTCGATCATAACATCCCTTATCACTCTATGAGGATTCAATGACTATGCATGGATTCCTGAGTTACACTTCAGGTCCTACCTTGTCATAAATCTATGTATATGGAATAATAGGTCTCTATATATCTATTCCTTATATATATACATGTCTACACATACACACACACACACACACACACACATATATATATATATATTTGAAAATGTTTTATATGTACCCCAGCTATTGTCAAAGTAGGTATGGTTAGTTAGAAATCCTTTGAGGAACCAGAGCCAAAATTGTTTATATTTATTTATCTACTATATTTAATAAAACATCAGACTATTGTATTTTATACTCATGGAATAGATTGATCTAACTATCATTGGTGGTGGCATAGTGTCTTTATATGATACCATATTCAGACCTCCATTGTAATGGGGTACTCGGATAGTCCTCTATGTTTTAGTATCATGTTCTGGACTTGTATTAATTTATTTTATTCATTTTGTGATGTACACCAGGATATGGAGGATTATGATCACTGGATTAAGATAGAGATCAATATTCTCATGAAGATATCCTTGGAGATTTTGTTCTTTTAATTGGTCATTTATTTTATAACTATTTTTATGTATGGTTCATGTACAATGTATTACCATATAGACATGCATGGTAATGTATTTGGTGTTACCCAATTGTTAATATATCATTTAATCAGTCATCTTTATCTTTCACTATTTTTTTCGTTTATATGAATTCCACTTTTGATTAATTTATTATGTTGTACTAATATTCCTATATGATTATGAGGGTGTAGTCTCCCCATTGTACAATCATTGGACCCTCACTCCTACTTAGATGCCTCTGGCGTATGGTGAGTCATGCTTGTGGTCATGTGGTAGACCAAGTCAGGGCACCATTTTAGTGGATCCCAGTTTGGGAAGTTACACTAACCTAGACATATTCCTCATAAGTGACACAATTCATCCTCTTTGGGTGAAATTCCATATGAGACTCATCCTCACGAGGCCATATTCCATGTAATCCATACCATTTCTCATCGGTCCACACTCGCCAAGATTCATATAATCCCCCCTAAAAGGACCATATTCTTTATGATATAATCTTTTTCAACGGTACATATTCTCTGTGAGAAGTACCAGAAAGGTAAAATCAGGCATAACTCCCACACCAACAACTACTATAAATTATATGACTAATAGTCCATTCATTATGACATTAATCTGGTTGGAAGTGGTTATAGATTCACAATCTTAAAAGGTACATCGTTTCACTTTATGTTACACCTAACTACGTGGATTTTGATTCCCTTCATAGGGATATAAAGGAATCCCTTATTATATACCTAATCTCCACTAGAAAACATTTACCAACTACCGAGATGATAATAAACTCTAAATCATCTATCTTTGTGTATTTAAACCACTCGTCACAAATTAATAATATAATGAGAGATACCATATGATATATGTACATGTGGGTTCACCAATAGAAATTTTCTGATATATATTGATGACACCATCAATAGAAAACCTTTTATATATTCATATGTTCACATAAAAGAATTTTGAATTTTACATCCTAATATTTAGAAATATAAAACGATGTTTGAGAGCGTATAGGACATGCAACTGTAATCCAAAACAAACCAAGAAATATTATTATTTAAATATGACTCTGAGAACATGGCCATTGAATTGGTGGATATGAATAGATTTAAATACTTTGGGAAATACATATAAAGTTCCTACTCAATATATATTTATTGATAAATTCTTATTAAAAAATAACTCAATTTTTAGTAAAGCCATATTATAATTCAAAAAATAACATTCCATCAAAAATGATTTTTTCCATTTTGTGTGAAAATATAATCTTTAATTTCTTACAATTTTAGAAAATGTATTTGAAAAAATAAACTTTTTTCATATCATAATATCCCAATTATCATAGAATGAATTTTTTTGGATTTTTATAACAAGTTTACTTTTCAAGTAATAATAAAAAATGATATTTTCTATTGAAAACTATATTATCATTTTAAGTATTTAAAGAGTAATATTCTATTTATGATTAGTTTTTAAAATTTTATTAGTTCATTTTGATTAAAACTAATTCAATTATAGTCTATTTAGTGAAATTTATACTTTAATTTGGTATAAAAACATTTTTTTTACTTAGAAGAAATTTTTCTACAAAAAATTTTTCTGTTACATTTTGTGTTTTAATATTAAATTAATTTCTAACACTTATAGAAATTTATTCCTGAAAAATAGGTTCCAAAATTGTAAACAGAAAGAAAAAATATGGTAAATAAAACTTTTTAATTTTTTATTAGGAATAGTAACTATAGTAAACAATTATTACTATAGTAAGGGTTATTTATGTAATTAAGGTTAAAAATAATATGATAATGACCAAAAAACAACCATAAAAGTTTCTTTTATCCCATTAGATGAGTTGAGTTCAACTATTTATATCCATGTTCGTAAAATAGGGAAAATTGGTTCAATTTGTCTTTGAATTTGATGTTAAAATGTTTTTATGTAATAGAATGTCAAAAATTTCATTCTCTTTGTTTTATTATTTCTAACATTTTGATATAGAGATAAATAGATTAAATTTTAATTTATAAAATGGTTATTTGGAATATAATTTATTTATTATATAATATTTATAATTTTTAGTAATGAAATAATTAACTTAAATACTTACACGACTCTAAAATGGTATTTATTCAATTAGAAGAAAAATAAAATAAATTATTTTCAAAATAATAAACGATATATACTTTTAATTAATTATTGAGTTCCAGGAATTTTGGTGATAAATTTAACATTTTAGTTATTTTTGAAAGGGTTATACTTTAATTATTTTGTTTTCTTATGGTTTTCAAAGTCCAATTAAATACATATTGTCAAAAAATGACAATAAATATGTTTTATGTTAAATAATATTTAATTAAATTATTTATAAGTAAAAAAATCATTCGAAATTAAAATTAGGATGATAAACAGTTTAAAATGTCCTCTATTTTCCATTTATGATAAAATTTTAAACTTATAAGTAAAATTATAACACATTAATATTAAAAATGTAATTATCGCGGTGCAGGTTAAAATTGGTTAACCAATGGGTTTATCAAAAAGATAAGGTGCAAAATGATATCAAAACCTATAAAAAATTATTTGATGATTATATTAATACCATATACTCTTTATAGTTTAATACATGTCATTTTGGAACTATTTAACATGATTTAGACACAAATAATATTATAATATTCATGTATTTCCAAAAATGAAATAAATGATATTTTATATTAAACAATATTTTATTAAATAATTTAAAAATCCTAAAAATACTATATTGTTTCAAGTGTTTGGTATGTTGTAAAAAATTTCAACAATTTTCCATTTATGTTCCAATTAGATTTTTATATTAACTATATTGAACTTTAAATAGTTAAAAACATTATTATCATGGTAATCATCAAAAGGGTAAATGGAAGGTTAAAACAAAAAAGAAAAGGGTAAAAACATCAACAAACGTTATAAAATTTTTATTTTATGGTATTTTTTACTATTAATCTCTTTATATATGAATTACATTATTTTGGATCCATTTTAACATGAAAATTAATTTATATTAATTTAATCCTTTAAGAAATTCCAAAAATTGCCAACCCCTAATTATAAAAAACACCACATATCCTCTTATCTTCACACTAATAGATCCATTTGGTTCGGAAAATAAATTTCCAAATCCCTTACTAACATCCCTTCCAATGTTCTATAGGTATTATTTTTACCATAAAACAACCCTTATAGTGATTAAGGCATAATGAAATGGAGTTTCCCCAAAGAAGTTGTATAGTTATTAACCAAGAGTTTTCATTATATTTCTTATTGTAATAGATTTAAATCTTCTTAGACAACTACGAAATAAAACATTCAGTATATTATATATACATTTATTTTTTTTCATTAAATTTAATACCCTATATCCATCTCATTTTCCTTCAAATGAGAAATGAAACGGTTATTCGTGTGTATGGTAGACTATAGCCTCGCCAACTAAGTAATTAGTTTTCCATCACCGAATCTCACGGCTGGTTATAATAATATACTTAATGTTTATATATTATATTAATTAAATATTTTTCATTCTAAAAATATATCATATCATCTATTTATTACCTTTCCATCCCTTGAAAAATGATAACGTCATTTTGCATACATGTGGACTACCACCTCAATGAGGCGATGTGATTCATTTTACATCACCACATCACTTGGATGATATATAAAAGTTTGTTTGAGGAAATAATATGTTATTTTGGATAATTATATAAATATAAAATAAATATTATATTATTCCCATCTTGATCATTGAAAGTAGAAACATTACTCATGTATACCTACGGTCTACTGTCTCCATGATTATAACATAATTCATTTTTCATAATCATATTTCACGATTTGTTTTAAATTTATAATTAATGCATAAAATTATAATTATATAATTATTTCCTATTATTTATATAATGTAATAATGACCAATTTTTCTTATCCAAACTACTGATTACATTTAAAAAATATGATCTAAATATCATAAAAAACATATGGCGTGAACTTAGTTGATTATGTAATTGTATATAAGAAGATAATAAATTAAATAAATGGAATAATAAACATGAAAAAGTATATTAATAAATTAGACATTTTACATAATTATATTATTTATGAATATAAAGAACATATGTGGAGAGTTGGGCATGTGGTAAGGGATCTCTTTAAACCACCTTTTTTCTTTAGGTTATACCCATTATCTCTCTAACTAAATTTATATTCCCCTTTGATGTTATAGATTTAATATAAATTATATATATTTATATATATTATATATATAACCATATCATTTTCATCCTTTTATGGGGTAATAAATTCCATAAATTTATTTCCCAAATTTCTTATGTAAAATCAAATATGATAAAGGAAACTTTTTCTATCCCTCAATCCTTTTATGTAACACGCATTTAATGTTTTAATTCCCAAATGGAAACATTATTTTAATATGAATGATTATTTAATTAGATATTAACATCCATAATATTTAATTATTTATTTCCTTTGTAATACTTATGAAATTTTCTTTGATTATAATATGAGGTATGACTTTTTAAACCATTTTTTTCATGATCAATTAATATGATTATGAATTTAAATTTTTTTAATTTTGAAAAACAGATAATCATGAACATGCTATGATGTGTGAACCCATATATTAATCCAATGAATTGGGTATTGTTTTTTTATCGTGAGACATTATATATGGGATTATGGAGTAACCCTTAAATCTATGATGGGGCTCAATCTACCATGTGATGTTTTCTGGGCAGATAGCCTTGACTTATTATTCTATTATATTTTTTCTACAACATTTCCTATTTGAATTTTATTTTACATTAAATATTTCACATTAAATGTTTTTTGAAAATATTTGGGAAATAAATTTTATTTATTAGTAAAAAATGCTTATTTTTAGCCCAAATTTATTTCCGAAAAGGAAATTTTTTTATAAATATTCCGGAAACAATGGGATTGTTTCTTTATTTTCATGTCCCATAGCCATATTTTTTACTCATTCAATTTTTTGAAATGTTTTTAATTGTTTTTTTATGTATGATTAATAATGATTATGAATAAATAATATGGGAAAAGAAAATATGAGTGTAGTGGGAATAATTATCACGTAAAGATATATGTATCATTATGAAAGAGTTTATCACAATTCACTAAAACTATAATCATAAAAGATAATTGGGTATGAAAGTGATCCCACATTTCCTTTTTATGATGTAAATTTTTTATGGATTAAATTGGGTTACATTTATTAGTATCAAATTCATAAATGTAAAGTTAATTATTTTTTCACTGGATCCAGGAGTGTGGGTCATGGGTCATTAAAATTGGTATCATACTAGGGTTTATAAAACATTATATATTATGATGAATTCATTAGATGATATCTTATGAGTTATGTATACCATCATGGGTTTATATGTTTATGTTTTATCATAATTTGAAAATATTATACACCCCTTTTGATGTTTCATGTGATAGGATTTTAAATATATTAATAGCGTTGTTTGATATGTTTTATTTGGTTCAGGTATATATAGACCATATGTTTAATATGAAGTATTAATTTATGAAGAATTCCATTAAAATTTGTGGAAATGTATTTAAAGATATTGATAAAATTTAGGGTTTATAGGGTCTTTAATGTTGAGTTAATTATCATTTATTATATTTTGGGAACATAAGATAATATTAACCATTGTATTAGAAATTGATTTCGTGAATATGTTATGAATATTATTTTTTAAGAAGTTCATTATTTTTTGAAATATTATATGTTATTTTACAGATAAATGTAAAACTGTATTTTGGAATAATATATTATATTAATACATATTTATGGTGATTTAGGTAATTTATGGAAATAATTACTATATCATAGAGATTATATAATTATGGCATATGAAAGAGACTCTAAGAGTGTCTGATGTTATTTGGAGATATGTGTTAAATTAATCTCATACGAATATGTTGTCAAAACCTTTTATTTTTTGTGTTTTAATCTTATTCATGAATAATTTTAAGAATTTTAATTTTGGTTCTTTACTGAATGATAGAATTTGAACATTGGGTGTTATTGTTGAGGCTTTGGAGATTAATGTTTTATTAAATCAAAAGAAGGTTTGTTCAATTTAAAAATCGTCTTACCATGTGCTAAATATAAGGGTTTTGTTGATTTATAATGGTAGTAGGAATATATTTTTATCCTTTTTATATTATTTGATCTTATAGATGTTTATTTTAGTACTTCAGTGATAAAAAAAACATCTTCAATACTCATCGTTTGGATAAAAATATGAGATTAATGTCGAAATTGAGTGAAATATGAAATTATAATTATAAAGTAAGTGTATTTCCTTCTGTTAATATTCTAGATGATAAATTAATTCTTCAACATTGGTAAAATAATATTTAGATAAGAATTTTATTCTATTACCTCCATTTCTTATAAATCTAAGATTTTTTTTATAGATCATTGGCTAATGGTATTGTGGTTGTTAACTTTCTCATAATAATTCACTTTCTTGTGATCAATGATATCTATCACTCTTCACCATTATTTGGACATTAATTTTTCCTCAATATAAAATTTTTTACATCCCACTAATGTTACACTATTTATAAATTTAGTGTGTGTTATTTCATATGACCTTATAATTTCCCTTTACCACTTTTTAAGAGGAATTTGTATTAACACTTTTTACAATGTGGGATTTCAGAAATGGTATTTTCAAATATCAAAATTCTAATTAATGAGTTTAAATTAAAAATTTGAGGATGAAATTTATTGGGTGGGTAATTTAACACCCTAATATTTGAAAAAAAACTATACTCGATAACATATATGACACACAACATCATGCCTAAACGAACCATGAAATATTATTATTTAAATATGATCATTATAACCTATCCATTAAAATGGTGGGTATTAATAGGATTAACTAATTTATCAAATAAATATAGAGGTCCCAATAAATATTAATGTATTGATGAATTCTGAGTAAATAATCTCTCAATTTTCAGTGAAGTCATATTATTTTAAAAAAATACTTTTCTTCAAAAAATTATTTTTATTGATTTGTTTTGGAAAATTTTATATTTAATTTTTTAAAATTATATATAAATAATTTGAAAAAATAAAATTCATATGTAAAATAATAATATCAAAATTATATTTAGGTGATTTTTTGGGAGTTTTTTTAAAAGATTTCTTTTTCAATGAATAGTAAAAAAATAATGATTTTTATGGAAAACATTATTTAATTTTAATGTATTTAAAAATTAAAATTAGATTATGTATTATTTTTAAAATTTAAATAGTTAATTTTTATTAAATATAATTTAATTATATAATTTTTATTGAATTTTTTGTTTGAATTTTGTATAAAACGCCTTTATACATAAACATACATTTTTTCTAAAAAAATAGTTTTTCTATGCATTTTATGATTTTATCTTAAATTTATTTATAAAAATTATATAAATTGAATCTTGAAAATTTTATTCCATATTTTTAATCAGGATTTATAAATTTTAAATATACTTTGGTTTTATTTTTTCCATTTTGAATAATAACTATGGTAATCAATTGTCACCATGGTAAGGGTTATTCTGGTATTTAACGTTAAAAATAATATGATAAGGGATAAAAAATGACCCTAACCCTTACCTATGTCATATTATATGAGTGTATTTCATCCATTTACATCAAATATTTGAAAATATATCAAATGTTTTAAATATTTATTTGATTTTTACCTTTATATTATTTTATTTAAAGAAAAGTATAAAATTTAATTCTATTTATTTTATTATTTCTAATTTTTTTATAAATAGATAAAAAGAGGTTATGTTTAGTTTTATAGGTCTTATTTTAAATATGAATTTTTTATCATGATAATTTATTTATAATTTTTAGTGATGACATAATCATTTTATGTGTTTACGCAACGCGGACAAAATATTTATTCTATTAATATATAAATAAAATAAATGATTATAGAAATATTTAAAGGAAAATACTTAGAATTAATTGTTATATTAGATGAATTTATAAGATAAATATAAAATTTTAGTGATTTTTAAAGGTTTTTATTATAATTCCTTTAATGAAATGTTTTTTTCAAATACAAATTAAATAAATATTTTCAAAAATGACATTGATGATATTTTATGTTAAATAATATTTTATTAAATTATTTAAAATTAATAAAAATATTTCATAAGGAAAATTATGATGATAAATGATCCTGAATTTCATATCTAGTACATTTATGAAAAAAAATTACCTTATAAGAAAAATTAAAACTCTCTATTATTAAAAAAGCCATTATTGTGATAAAGGCTAAAAGTTGTTAATGAAGTGGTTAATCGAAAATATAAGGTTTAAAATGATATAAAAACCTAAAAAATTATTTTATTACTATATTAACATTGTATGTTTAATATATTCTAATAGATTTAATTTTCGAACCATTTTACCTAAGTTATACCCATATGAAGTTATAATGTTTTATGTATTTCAAATAATGACATAAATGCTATTTTATAATAAAAAATATTTTATATATAATTTATAATTCATAAAAATATTAACTTTATCAATTTTAATGTTATATGGCTTAAAATATCATACATTCTTGATTTATAGGTCAAGTTTCCATTTATAGTAACTATGTTGACCCCTAATGAGTAGAAAACATTGTTATCACTGTAACTGTCACAAGGGTTAATAAAGGGTTAAAACAATAATATTAGGGTAATAAATCACCTAAACATGTGAAATTATTAAACACATACTCATATTATATTATAATTATTTTAATTTGGATTGATTTTAAATTTATAATTAATTTATATTAATCTAATACTTTAATAAATTTCCAGAATGGCCCTCCCCTAACTATAAAGCGACCCCCTTATCCTCTTTTATACACACTTAAAGAGACATATTTTCTATCAATACCTACCAAAATACCTTCATAACATCCCTTACCACATTCCAAGGGTATTATTCTGGGAAGAACATCAATATTAGAGGTCTACTGGAGTAAAGTGTATGATGTTTCCTAAATAAGAGGTATAGTTTTTAACCAAGAGTTATTGTTCTATTTATTATTATAACTTCATAAAATATTTTTCAACCATGATGTAATAATAATGAAAATATCATACATATATATATATATATTATTTCAATTTAATACCCTCTATTTATCTTCTTTTCCATCAAATGGGAAAAAACTGTTGTTTGTGTATACAACAGACTACTGCCTCCCAAACCATATAATTCATTTACCATCACTAAATATCCTGGATGATTATATTGATGGATATAAAGTTTATATATGAGATTAATGAAATATATGTAATTATAAAAATATAATATAAACTATAATTTATTACATTCCATCTATTGAAAAATAATATTGTCGTTCTTGCGTACGTGTGGACTATCACCTCTACAAAGCGATGTGATTCATTTTTCATCACCAAATCACATGGATGATATAAATATATATGTGTGTGGTATTTTTTAAATAAATAATATGGTATTTATTATAACTATATAATGTTAAAATAATATTTACCGTATTTTTATCACAATCATTGAAAAATGGAAATGTTTTCCACGTGTACGTGTAGCCTACCATCTCATTAATTATACTATATTTTGTTTTTCATATCCATATTGAATTATTAGTTTTAAAATTATAATTTATGTATATAATTGATAATAATTTCATTATTCTTATTTTTGATATTATTTAATAATTACCACCTTTTCATTTTCAAATCGTTGATGTCATTTTGGACATATGAGATGAATATCATCAAAACCTCTAATATGGACTTAATTGATTAAGTAATTGTATATAACATAGTAATAAATTAAATAAAGGGAATAATAAACTTCGAAAAGGTTCTTGATCAATTAATTAACTAATATATGTTTACTATTCATGAATATAAATAATTTAGGTGGGTATTCCAACTCTTTGTAAGGGATCTATCTAAACAACCCTTTTTCTTCATGTAATGACCATTCTCACTCTAACACACCTTATCTTTCACTTTTATATTATGTATTTCTTATAAATTATTTATATATGTCTATTAAATATATACCTAACTCATATTAAATTCCATTAATGTGGTAATACATTCCATAAATTCATTTATCAAATTACTTCTTTAAAATCAAAACTGATTAGGGGGAACTTATATGTAAGAACCCAGTGCTTCGGTTTTAGGTATGGATCTCTTTTAAGGGATTTTTAAGGGAAAATGGAGAATCTGGAAATTTTCAGAGTACACGCTGTGTACTTTATGAGTACACGCCGTGTACTCCTCTGCCGCTCAATGTCGTGTGATTGGCCATGTCTGGGCCACACACACGGTGTGTAAGGGTGATGTGGAGACAAATTTTGGCGGAGTATGGAAAAATCCACTACACGCCGTGTACTTTAAGAGTACACGTCGTGTAATTTTTTTTATTTCATTAATTGACTCGGGGTCGCGGCTAATGACGGAAAACGTCTTCTTCTCTGCCTAATTTGGTCCAAAACATCTGAGGAGGACATTTCTTCTCCGAGCCACCGATCCGTCACCGGTTGTCTAAATCAAACTCTGTCGGTTACTAAAGAATCACAGTGGTGAGTTCTTGGTACTTCGTTAGCCTTGTTTTCTGATTCTTCCTCCCATGTGAGTTATCTTCGGTTGAATGTTTTAGACGTTTTTGTAGATCTACTCCATTCTAGGATGATTCACGGGCCGAGGTTCAAGTATATTGATCTCCAAGGATCAAGGTAGGTGGATTGTTTCCCTACATTGAAGTTCTTTTAGTTTTGGTTGCAAAAGTGTTGGATACCCATGTATCGGGTATACCGGGTTAGGGTTTTGATCCTGTTTATTTGTCTGCCTTAGATTTCATGTATGCTTGAGGTTACTAGAATATTGATAATTTCTTGTTAGCACGTTTGAGGATCACCCCATGGGTGTTTTCCCTTGTTTTGGCTATTGTTTGCCAGTTGGCCTGGTTTTCCTACGAGGTAACCCCTATTGCATTGCTAGTATGCCTGTTGATTTGATTGCATGTATCACCTACTGTTTATATGCTTGTGGATGCATTTTTTAGCTTTTAGCCAAGTAGTTCTTTAACTTACTTAGGGCTGCTAACAGTCGATTACGCAGGACTAGACTGCTCAGGGCCGTGAGAACCTGGTGCGGGAGATCAAAGAGGGAATAGATTATTAAGTGCTTCCCTAGATGGTTTGTTGGTTTTAGTTTCGTACGTAGGAACTATGGGAATACGACTTTGTGCATCCCCAGAGTGTTCTTAGTTTACCCACGCATCAAGACCACTGGAGGAATTAGACGTAAGTGCTTCCTCAGAGAGTCTGTAGATATTATTGCAAGACCATAGCGGAATTAACATAAAGTCATCCCAGAGTGTTTGTGCCTTGTTGATTACTGTACTATAGGGGTCTTCTAGTTTATGCCACCCAGAGAGTCAGTGTGTTTTCTTATTGGTTGGTTATGATGAGTCCACCAAAACAAATAACAAGATTGGGTTTTGTACTGCTGGTATTAGGTAGTCTTTTTAGATACCTGTTGTGTTACTAGCTTATCATGGAATAAGAAACTTTGCTGGTTTTTCTTGGTTGTGTAATTGAAGGAATGTGAATGGTAATTGGTAGAATTGATTACTGCATTTTTTACCTTTACTTTTTCTATATCACTCCTTGACAGTAGGGCAGAAATCTTGTGGTGGTTTCTTACTGGGATTAGTCTCACACCCTGTTTGGGTCCTTCTTTTCAGCCCAAACAGATTATATGGTTGTAGGTTTTGGTAGGGATTGTGGCCCTTCCTCCTCAGGAACATGATTGCTGGTCGGAGCTAGAGAGCATGGGACCAGTTCTTGGCCTGTGATGCTGCTAGAGTTGCTGTTTACATTTAGTGCTTTGGTTTCAGTTGTATTTTGGCACGTTGTTTTTCTTATTTCTTTTCATAGATACATGTACCATTCTGCATCATTATTATATCAGACATTGCCTTTGCTTTCAGTTCAGTTGTTATATGCTATTTACTGCTTCCACTATTGTTCATGCTTACTCTTCCGCTGTATACTTTACCAAATGAGGGCATAGTTTCCCCATTGACTCACCAAGGCCCTCGCTGCTAGTCGGTAGCCTTTGGCGTTTGGGGAAACGCGCTTGAAGTCATGGGGCGAACCAGGTACGGGGCTCCAGTGGAAGGGCTCCGAATTCGGGTCGTTACAAAGTGGTATCAGAGGGGTTTTCGTTATTTACTATTTCTTACTGTTTTGTGACCATAGACAGGGATATGAAGAAATGGGTAGTTAGTACATAACTGTGCTCAGGAGTAATTAACTTGTGTACAAGGAAAAGCTATACTACCTCATGATTGCAATTTTCAGTTTTTTCAAATGTTACAGTTTATTAAATTTCACCGTTGTTTGATGCACATGTTTTGTGTTGTTACAGTTTATGTGATTACGGTTATATTTGGTTGCAACCCGATAAGATGAGGGTGTGCCATCTAATGCATCATGTAGTCACTGGGTAGGAAATCACTTGTCAGGCATTTTACCATGTCATATAGGGTGCATTAGAATTGAATTATGGTTTGATAGATGTCGTGATAGATTGTGCATGCCGTTGTGGTAGTTGTTGTGATAGAAATACTTATTGCGCTGATAGAGTATAACTTCTTTTACAGCCTATTTAGCATTGGTGCCAAGCTCTGGTCTTGGAGGTGTTATGGGCCCTCGAGGATCAGAATTTGGAGGATCATTGTTTGTTATCTTGTTTACTTGTTTTATGCATTATTATGATGCCAATCTTTGATTCACGGGGAGTATGGGCCCCACGGAACAGAATTTGGCACATAGCTGGTTGCTATTCAGTGCTTCTGGCATTCAGAGCAGTTTCAGAGCTACTGCCCGGAAAAACCCAGAATACACGGTGTGTACTTTATTTATACATGGTGTGTAGTTTTAATACCGTGTTACTATGTGTGTAAACAAAAACATGTGGAGTCGGATAATCTTCGGGGAGACGTCGTGTATTATATGTATACGCCATGTAGTAGTCAACCGTGTACCCGGTCGTGTCACTAACAACACGGGTCGGGAAAACTCGTGCAGTACACCCCGTGTGTTATAATAACATGCCGTGTAGGCTTTTTCAGGGTACCCTTCCGTGTCACAAACAACACGGGTCAATGTTATCCATCCTTATACACGTTGTGGTTGTTCGGAACACGCTGTGTAGGGGTCAGCCGTGTAGTCGCCCGTGTAACCTGCTACACGGGTCGCCGAGCCGGTCTAGTACATGTCGTGTGTTCTAAAGAACACGCCGTGTATTTTTCTCCTAGTTACCCGGCCATGTAACAAACAACACGGGTCGGTGTGATCTATCCTTATACACATCGTGTTTTTTCGGAACACACCGCGTAGTTTAGAATTAGGAAGACCGACTCGGTTAGCCGTCCAGGGAGACTCGGGCAGGGGGAGTGGAGTTCAAGTAAACGCCGTGTTTTGGGACAACACGCCATGTAGTCTGAAACATTATACGACCAGTGGTGGAAGAATTGCACGCCATGTAAATGACTTTAAAAAACACGCTGTGTAGTTTAAATACACGTCGTGTAGTTCAGTTTTTCAATTTATGTGTTTCTCTCTCCTGTTACCGTTTTTTAGTTTTGTGTTTTCTGTCCTTGTTTATCCTAAATCTGGAGTGTGCTTTTGACCTTTCAGGGTAATGGCACCATGATGTCCTCCCATTTCACGTCAGGAACTAGACTGTGACAGTACACCTGATACGGCAGACCAGGGACTACCAGTAGTTCCACCGATTGTTCCTGATATGGCACCTTCAGTGATTCCAGACACTTGTGCGGATGCTCAGTTCAGGGAGGGTTTCATGAGGTTCATGCAGACCGTCCATGGAGCTCAGCATCCTGCCCCGTCCATGGTAGAGCTAACGCGAGTCTTCCAGCAGCAGCACTCTCCCACTTTCACAGGGGATGGAGGACCTCAGGTTGCAGAGTCATGGATAGAAACCATGCTTTCCATCATCGATCATCTGGAGACACCCCCAGACAGATGGGTGAAGCTCGTGACTTACATGTTGAGAGATTCTGCCAAGATATGGTGGGATGTAGTCTCACAGGCAGGGCGCCAACGGACTATGGCTTGAGACGATTTCCAGCATACGTTCTATGACTACTTCTATCCAGCGACGCTGAGGGCCGACAGAACCAGAGAGATGATGAACCTATAGGAGGGTACTCTTTCTGTTATGGTGTATTCCTCCCGCTTCACTGAGTTATTGCGTTTCGCTCCCGTTCTGGAAAATGATGAGCTGTTTTTGGCGAGGAAGTTTGGGGAAGGCCTCAAACTAGAGATCAGATCGCAGGTGAACGTTTTCCAGTTGAATTCTATTACCCTGATAGTCAACCATGGGCTGATCACTGAAAGAAATATGAGGGAGACTAGACCTGTTGACTAGGGCGGTTCAGCATCTAAGGCTGAGTCATTTCATACTGACAACAGGAAGCGCCACAGAAAGTCTACTCGAGGTTACTCGAGGAAGCGAGGTATATCTTTTGGTAGACGAGATCTTCCTTTTGGAAACCAGGTGGTGTGCTATCAGTGCGGAAAAATCGGGAATAAGAATCCTCAGTGCCCAAGGGATCTAGTGGAGTTCCGAGTTTGTGGCAAGACGGGTCATCAACAGTGTTTTTGCGGGGTTCTTCTTCCAGCAGCTAGCGAAGGATGATCTATTTCTACCCCTCGTTCAGGAGCAAGATTATCAGTCCCACATCAGACTGGGGGATGGATTTCATCATGTCGTCCACAACAGGGTAGAGGTCATGGACAGGGTGGTCAGACACAATGGGGATCCGCTAAGGGATATCAGGCTACTACACAGGGTTGCGGTACTGGCCAGACGTTTGCAGTAGAGAAGATTCATCGTGAGCAGGATCCTGGACCTTCCACAGTTCGAGGTACGATCCTAGTAGTCTCAGTTTTATCTTATATAATTTTTGATACAGGGGCTTCTCATAGCTTTATTTTTGTGCACACTATGGAGAGCCTTAGACTCACTGTCCTTACATCTGAGGATACCTTGGAACTAGACACTTCTTTGGGACATAGAACTGTTAATGTGTGTCAGTTCATAGAGTGCCCCTTGAGGTTGGTGGGTGTCACTTCATGTGGGATCATTATGTCATGGAGATGACAAGTTATGATGTCATTCATGCAATGGACTGGATAGTTCTTTTTTAGGCCTTTGTCGACTGTTATCGCTGCAGGGTGAGTTTCACATCACCAGAGGGCAGGTCTTTTCTTCACAAGGGTGAATGGGATGTCTAGGAAATCAGAGCTGGACCAGAGCATCATGGGTTGGGAAGTGTTATAGACCATATTGCTAGTTTATATCTATATGATCAGGGGACCTCTCAGATGGATTTTCCTCCAGTCTTTGATCACTTTCTAGACGTCTTTACAGAAGACTTATTAGGTTTGCCTCCGGGGCATGAGGAAGACTTCACGATTGAGCTTGCTCTAGGAGACGCACCGGTGTCCATACCTTTTTATAGGATTGCTACGCCTGAGTTGGAAGATCTTAAGAAGAAGTTGGAGGAGATGCAGGCCAAGGGTTTCATCCGACCCAGTACTTTCCCTTGGGGTTCACCTGTGTTGTTTGCGAAGAAGGAGGATGGTACCTTACGACTTTGTGTGGATTATCGGAAGTTGAACTAGTTGAAGGTCAAGAACCGATATCCCTTGACAAGGATTGATTATCTTTTTTATCAGCTTTGAGGATCCAGGGTGTTCGCAAAGATCGACTTGAGATCTGGCTATCATCAGTTGCGCATTAGGCCTTCAGATATACCCCTGACAGCCTTCAGGAGTAGGTATGGCCTCTACGAGTATACGGTTATGACGTTTGGCCTTACGAATGCACCCGTAGTTTTCATGGCACTGATGAACCAAGTGTTCCATCCTTACTTGGATTCCTTCGTCGTGGTCTTCGTGGACGATATCTTGGTGTACTCTCATACTCAACACGACCATGCAACCCATCTTGAGATCGTTTTGAGTACACTGAGGGAGCATCGACTTTATGCTAAACTCTCAAAGTGCCACTTTTGGATGGATGAGATTCTCTTCCTAGGCCATGTCATCTCGGAGACAAGAGTATCAGTAGACCCAGAGAAGGTGAGAGAAGTAGTCACTGAGGAGCAGCCGAAGAATTTCTTCGAGGTACGTAGTTTCATGGGGATGGCTGGTTACGACAGGTGGTTTATACAGGACATCTCACGCTTAGAATCGCCTTTGACGGACTTGAATAAGAAGGAGGTGAAGTACGTTTGGACCGAAGCATGTGACTCAGCCTTCCAAGAGTTGAAGGGGAGATTGAATTCAACATCGATTCTAGTTCTGCCAGATCCGAGCAAGAGTTATACAGTTTTCTGTAATGCATCGGGCATCAGTCTTGGAGCAGTTCTTATACAGGATGATCGTGTTGTTGCGTACAGATCTCGGAAGTTGAAACCACATGAGAAGAACTATCCTACGCACGACCAGGAGTTGGCTTCCATTTTTCATTCTTTGAGATGTTGGAGGAACTATCTCATGGGAGATCATTTCGTGGTATATACTGACCACAAGAGCCTCAAGTATATCTTTACGCAGTGTGACTTGAATCCGAGATAGCAGAGATGGGTCGAGTACCTACATTCTTTCGACTTCGAACTTGCTTACACACCTGGGAAATGCAATGCTGTGGCAGACGCACTGAGCAGGAGGACTCAGTTGCAGGCAGTTCAGGAAACCAGCAGTGAGTGGCAGCTCATGGCTCTGTTCTCTGAGATGCATTTGGAGGTGCACGAAAGACAGGGTCAGACGGTTCTTTCTTCTGTAGTTGTTACCTCTATCCTTTTTTATCGAGTTCGAATGAGGCAGCTATCAGACCCTGAAGGACTAGTCCTATGGGAGGGTGTGTCAGATGGAGACCCTACCCCGGGGTGGACGGTGGTCGATGATGAGGTGCTACGTTTTCATGGCTGCGTATGGGTTTCAGCAGACATACGTGAGGAGCTGATGCAGGAGTTTCATACTTCATCTTGGGCAGTTCATCCTGGTGTCACCAAAATGTACTGAGACTTGCACCATCAGTATTGGTGGCCAGGTATGAAGAAGGATGTGGCTGGTTTTGTTATGCGGTGTTCCACCTGTCAGCAGGTGAAGGCAGAGCATCAGCGACCAGCGGGGCTTTTGCAGCAGTTACCCATTCCTGAATGGAAATGGAATGATGTCGCGATGGACTTCATGATAGGTTTACCGAGATCTCCTCGAGGAAATGATGCGGTTTGGGTTGTAGTGGATAGGCTCACAAAGGTTGCACACTTCTTGCCGATAAAGGAGACCTTCAGTGTTTATGAGCTGGGATGGTTGTACATCCGAGAGATTGTACGCCTGCATGGAGTTCCACACTCCATTGTTTCAGACAGGGATGCGAATTTTACATCGCACTTCTGGAAGGGGCTGTAGAGGGCGTTGGGTATATAGGTACATTGGAGTGCAGCATACTATCACCAGACTGATAGCCATTACGAGCGCACGATCCAGGTTCTTGAGGATATGCTCTGAGCTTTCATTCTAGACTTTCACGGTTCTTTGGAGAATCATATTCTTCTGGTGGAGTTCGCCTACAACAACCGTTTTTAGGATACTATTCAGATGGCACCTTACCAAGATTTGAATGGAAGGCCATGCCGATCACCTTTATGCTGGCTAAGGGAAGGAGATGTAGATTTGCTGGGACCTCTTCATGTTCAGGAGACCTCAGAACAGATAGAGTTGATTCAGAAGAGGATGGCGACAGCACAGTCTCGACAGAAGTCTTATGCGGATCAGCGGAGACGACCTCTGGAGTTCGAGGTCGGGGATCGGGTTTTACTGTGTGTCACACCGAGGTTGGGACACCAGAGGATTCATAGATAGGGTAATCTTTCACTGAGATACATCGGGTCGTTTGAGGTTCTAGAGGGAGTCGGGTTGGTTGCTTACAGGTTGCGGTTACCTCAGAGATACCAGGCTATGCACAACGTCTTTCATGTTTCTCAGCTTCGACGGTATTTCTCAGACCCGTCTCATGTTTTTTAACCCAAAGAGGTTGAGTTAGAGTAGGATGCATCTTTCGAGGAGCATCCTATCATGATTGTTGATCGTAGTGAAAAGTTACTCCGTGGCCGGTCTGTTCCTCTGGTACAGATGTTATGGCAGCACGTCCGTATACAGAACAAGACTTGGGAGAGGGAGGCTGATATGCGATCACAGTGGCCAGAGTTGTTTGAGGTTTCTTCTTCTACGCCTTTATAGGGAAATTAGGGGATGAATTTAGTTAAGGGGGAAATTTTGTAAGAGCCCAGGGTTTTGGTTTCATGTACTGATCTCTTTTATGGGCTTTTTAAGGGAAAATGGAGAATCTAGAAATTTTTAGAGTACATGTCGTGTTCTTTATGAGTACACACCATGTACTCCTCTACCACTCGATGTCGTGTGATTGGCTGTATCCAGGAAACACAAACGGTGTGTAGGGGTGACGTGTAGACCGATTTTGTTGGAGTACGAAAAAATCCACTACACGCTGTGTACTTTTAGAGTACACGCCGTGTACATTTTTTTATTTCATTAATCGACCCGGGGTCGCGGCTAATGATGGAAAACGTCTTCTTCTCCTCCCAATTTCGTCCAGAACGTCTGAGGAGGCTGTTTCTTCTCCGAGACACCGATCCATCATCGGTTGTATGAATCAGACTCCATCGGTTGCAGAAGAATCACACCGGTGAGTTCTTGGTTCTTCTTTAGCCTCGTTTCCTGATTCTTCCTCTCGTGCGAGTAATCTGAGGTTGAAAGTTTTAGACATTTTTTCAGATCTACTCCGTTCTAGGCCGATTCATGGGTCGAGGTTCAAGTATATTGATCTCCTAGGATCGAGGTAGGTGTTTTGTTTCCCTACAGTGAAGTTCTTTGAGTTTTGGTTGCAAAAGTGTTGGATACCCATGAATCGGGTATCCCGGGTTAGGGTTTTGATCCTGTTTATTTGTCTGCCTTAGATTACATGTATTATATAGGTTACAAGATGATTGATAATTTCTTATTTGCACATTTGAGGATCACCCCATGGGTGTTTTTCCATGTTTTGGATGTTGTTTGCCGGTTGGCCTGGTTTTCCTATGAGGTAACCCCTATTGCATTGCTAGTATGCCTGTTGACTTGATTGCATGTATCACCTGCTGTTTATATGCTTGTGGATGCATTTTTGTAGCTTTTAGCCAAGTAGTTGTTTAACTTACATAGGGATGCTAATAGTCGATTAGGCACGACTAGACTGCTCAGGGCTGTGAGAACCTGGTGCGGGAGATTAAAGAGGGAATAGATGATTAAGTGATTCCCTAGAGGGTCTGTTGGTTTTAGTTTCGTATGTAGGACCTACGGGAATCCGAATTTGTGCTTCCCAAGAGTGTTCTTAGTTTACCCATGCATCGAGACCACATGAGGAATTAGACGTAAGTGCTTCCTCAGAGAGTCTGTAGCTATTATTTCAAAAACATAGGGGAATTGACGTAAGAGCTTCCAAGAGTGTATGTGCCTTGTTGATTACTGAACTATAGGGGTATGCTATTTTAAGCCACCCAGAGAGTCAGTGTGTTTTCTTGTTGGTTGGTTGTGATGAGTCCACCAAGACAAAGAACAATCTTGGGTTTTGTACTGCTGTTATTAGGTAGTATTTTTAGATACATGTTGTGTTACTAGCTTATCTTGGAATAAGAAACTTTGCTGGTTTTTCCTTGTTGTGTAATTGAATGAATGTGAATGGTAATTGGTAGAATTGTGTACTGTATAGTTTACCTTTACTTTTTCTATATCACTCACTGATAGTAGGGAAAAAATCTTGTGGTGGTTGCCTACTGTGATTAGTCTCACACCCTATTTGGGTCCTTCTTTTCGGCCGAAAAAGATTATATGGTTGCAGGTTTTGGTATCGATTGTGTCCCTTCCACCTTAGGTACTTGATTGATGGTCGGAGATAGAGAGCATGGGACCAGGTCTTGGCCCGCGATGCTGCTGGAGTTGCTGTTTACATTTACTGCTTTGGTTTCAGTTTTATTTCAGCACGTTGTTTTTCTTATTGCTTTTCATAGATACATGTACCATTCTGCATCATTATTATATCAGACATAGCCTTTTCTTTCATTTCAGTTGGTGTATTCTATTTACTTATTCCTCTATTGTTCATTCTTACTCTTCTACTGTATACTTTACCAAATGAGGGCATAGTTTCCCCATTGACTCACCAAGGCCCTTGCTGCTAGTTGGCAGCCTCTGGCGTTTGGGGAAACACGCTTGAGGTCATGTGGCGAACCGGGTACGGGGCGCCAGTAGAAGGGCTCCAGATTCAGGTTGTTACATTATATATACCTTAATTGATTTATATAACACTAATTTTATGTTTTTATTCCCAAATGAACACCCTATATTGATTACCATGATTATTTAATCATATATAAACATCAATAATATTTTATTCCTTCTTCTCTTTGGAATATTTATAAAATTTTCTTTGATTATGATATGAGTCAATATTATGTAACTCATTTATTTCCAAGGGTAATTTTTATGACTATAAATTATGATTTATTTCATTTTTTGGAAAACATAATCATGTACATGTTATGATGGGTGCCCATAGATAGAGATCCAGTGCATTGGGTGATGTTTTTTTCTCATGATACGTTATGTATGGGATTAGGGAGTAAACCTAATCCCTTATGGGACTCTGCCCACTATGTGATGTTATCTTGGAAGTTTGACTTGAGTTATGATTATGTAATATTTTGGATTACAACCAAATTTCTTTTTTTTTGTTTTAAATATAATTCAATATTTCTCATGAAATTTTTTATGAAAATATTTTGGAATAAAATATGATTTTTTGTATAATAAATTGTTTATTTTGAGAATACTGTTTTTTATAAATGCAAATTTTATATAAGTATTTAAGAACCAGCTGGTTTCTTTATTTTTTTATGTCCCTTACTGATATTTTTGTGCTCACCCATGTTTTAAAATGTTTTTCATAGCGTTTTAAGGATGAATATGATTAATGATGAAGATGTATTATGGAAACTAAAAATATGGGAATAGTGGGAATAATGCTCACTTAAATTCATGGGTGTCATTTTTCAAGAGTATGTCCTAATTATCTAAAACTCTAATCCTAAAAGATCCTTGGGTATGTTAGGGATCCCATATTTCAATTTGATGTTGTATATTTTGAATGGTTAACATTTTTTCTTATTAATTTGTTTCAAATATAGAAATTTAATGTTTATGATTGTAGAATTAGATCAGGCAGTGCATGTATTGTGTCGTTATATTGGAGATCAATCACTAGTATAGTGGTAACCAGTCATGCACAGGGGATAGAGAAGGATTCACAAAAATATCTTAAATCTATAAAAGTGTATTAGAGTAGAAACTATTACCAACCTAAATGGGTGTAGGAAGAAAAGGAAAAGTGAATGCTGAATGATGCTATCATAGAGCTGGTTTCAGATGATATCATCACTGGGATGCCAGATCGAAAGTTTAGATCTGATGTTATGATAAATTGTAGATAACCAATAGTAGTGAAGTGAAAAAAGAATCATTAAATTTATTATTAGGTTATATATGGACCAAAGAACCCCTTTGGAAATATGTAAATATAATTTTAAGAATAATATATCTATTTTAATGAAATATTATATTATGAAATGTTGATTTGATTTTGATTATTCCTTGAAGGGTTTATTTTAAAATATTTCTGTCCCGGAGACATGCCTTTGCCGGAAGAGCAATGGCATTGTGTCTGCTCAATCATAGAGGTAATATTGATGTTCTCATAGTAAAATAATTGTCCATATAATTAATCCATTGTATTTTATTTATGTTTAATTTATTTATTTTATGTAAGGAATATTAATATACTAATATGTGATATCAATGTATGAAATTTTTATGTCATTATAGTTAGTATTAGAGTAACTGAACTATTCAAAATCAAGAAAATCCATTCAGTTGTTTTGATACATTAAGTACATGAAACATAAGACATTTGAAATGTGTAGGAATCAACCCCACCTCAATATGACATAGGATGTGATTGGTATGACTCAAAGTGTATCTTTTTATTTAAAATTGACATTATTTTTAGTAAAAAGGACAAGTAACATACTGGAAAGTGAGAAAATGCATTCTGATTGTTTTGATGCTTTAATGAAATGATCCCTAAGTAATTTATGACCTATAGGAATAAACCAAAATTTAATTTAATGAACAATGTGACCGGTAATACTAAAAGTGTCTCTTTTTATTTAAAATTGACATTAATTTTAGAAAAAAAACACAAGTGACATACTGAAAACTGAGAAAACGCATTCATATCATTTTGATACTTTAGGAAAATGTCCCATGAGTAATTTTTGATGTGTACGAATCAACCACACCTCAATACAATACATGGTGTGAATGATATGGCTAAAATTGTCTCTTATCAGTTTAAAATTGACATTTTAGCTCAAAACATGCCACTCACCAAAAACCAAGAAAACTCGCTCCAATTGATTTTATAATTTAGGATAAATCTTCATGTGCTCTTTTTTATGTGTATTATGTAGTCTCATATCATAACAACACACGATGTGACCGGTATGACTGAAAATGTGTGTTTCCTATTTGAAATGATATTTTAGTTAAAAAACACAACAGACATACTAAAAACTGAGCAAGCACAATCATATTATTTTGATACTTTTGGAAAATTATCCATAAGTCATTTGTGACTTTTAAGATTGTAACACATCTAAATTAAACACAAAATGTGACTGGTATGACTCAAAGTGTCTCTTTTTATTTAAAATTGACATTAATTTTAGAAAAACACAAGTGAAATACTAAAAAATGAGCAAACACATTCATATTTCTTTGATACATTAGGAAAATGATCCATGAGTATTTTGAAAAATTTAAGAATCAACCGAAATTCAATCTAATTGAAATTTGACCAGTATTTCTAATAGTGTATGTTATTAGTTTAAAATTGGCATTTTTGCTCAAAATGCGTCACTCATTGAAAACCAAGAAAACCTATTCTAATTGTATTAATAATTTTGGATAATGACTCATATGTTCTTTGTGACGTTTATGAAGTAGTATCATATCAAACAAACACATGATACGACCGGTATGACTAAACATGTGTGTTTCAAGTTTAAAATGACATTTTGGTAAAAAACACAACTGAAATACTAAAAACTGACCAAACACATTAGGATTATTTTGATGCTTTAGGAAAATGATCCATAACTCATTTGTGGAATTTATTAACAAATCTCACCTCAATTCAATGGAAAATTCAACTGTTATGACTCAAAGTGTATCTTTTTATTTAAAATTGACATTAATTTAAGAAAAAAACACAAGTTACATACTAAAAATTGATCAAACAAATTCGGATTGTTTTGATACTCTAGAAAAATGATCCATTAGTCATTTATGACATGTAAGAACCAACCACACCTAAATTTGATGCATGGTGTGACCAGTACAAATAAAAGTGTCTATTATTAGTTTAAAATTGATAATTTAGCTCAAAATGTGTCACTCACTGAAAACAAAGAAAACCCTACCAAATTATCATCATAATTTATGATAATGATTCATAAGTTCGTTGTGATATGTATGAATCAGTCTCATATCAAACCAATTCAAGATATGACTAGTATGACTCAAAATTCATGTTTCCAGTTTGAAATGAAATTTTAGTAAAAAACCCAAAATTACATACTATAAACTGATCAATAACATTCGGTTTGTTTTGATAGTTTTTTACAATGATCCATAAGTCATTTGTGACATGTAGAAATCCACCGCACCTCAATTCAATTCACAATTCAACTTTTTTGTCTAATAGTGTCTCTTTTAACCTAAAATTGACATTAATTTTAGAAAAAACACAAGTGACATACAAAAAACCAACAAAACACATTTGGATTGTTTTGATACTTTAGAAAAAATGATCCATCAGTCATTTTTGACTTGTAGGAATCAATCGTGCCTCAATCTGATGAATGATGTGGCCGATATAAATCCAAATGCGTCATTTAAATTTGATATCAATTTTAGTAAAAGAACAAGTGACATACTCAAAACCATGAAAACAAATTTGTATTGTTTCATTATTTTAAAAATGATCTATGACTCATTGGTGATGTGTAGGAAGCAACCTCACCTCAATAAGATTCATGGTGTGACTGATATAACTCCAAATGGGACTTTTTCTAAAAAACAATTGACATTTTATTAATTTATTATTTCATATTAATGTTTAATTTGTTTCATTATTGAATTACTAATGTAATATTTGTTTTCTTATATAGGTGTAATTTTTTCCTTGAGTCCGAATGATTTGTTCAGAAACTCAGACCATAGAAGACATATTTTCAGATGGGATCATGTATTCCATTGGATGAAACATTAATGTTTTTAACTTTTTGTTGGATAATTGTAAGTGTAACCATATAAAACATTGTTTGAAATTTATATAGAAATGTTTTTTTTGTATTCATGAGGTCAAGTAACTTTATATAGCATTGTTTTCCATACTCTTGTGTGTGTTGTTTCGTTCTTTTGTGCTTTTTTCGTGTGCATGTGTTGTTTTTTATAGGTGTGTAGATATTGGGTGTGTTGTTACAAAAACCACATCAGAGGATAATAGGCCTTTATCAATACTCAAAATATTGATGATAAAGGTGGCCCTTTATCTACACTAAAAAACACTGATAAAGGGGGACCTTTATCAACACTTTTTTTAGCATGGATAAAGGGCCCCCTTTATCAGTGCTTTTTAGCACTGTTAAAGGGGACCCTCCCTATCTTTCCCACAATTAGCTACTCTTTTGTTGCACCGTGAAAAGTGGTTTCTAGCACTTTAAAAGTATTATTTTCATTAGTGATAAAGATGTGCATGAATCCACTTCCCACCCACCACTCAAGGAATTTGATGTTATTTACATTGATTAAAGGTTCTCCTGATATAAATATAAACAAGAAGAATTAAAGAGACTCAATTCCAAATGTATCAACAGAAATATTTTTAAAAAATATTATTTCCATTTAAAGTCTAATGAGTCTCCTCTAGTGCATGTTCAATAGGAATTAAATACTTATCTAGTAAGATCTTAATCTAATTACCCAACCAAGTCCGATTCCATACCATTGTTTATCTAAACCTAATGGATGAAGAATAATAAGAATTTTCACCACTAGGAATTTAAATTACAGAATAAGATATATACCATAGTTTCTCTCAAATAGTATATCAAAATCTATAATATTAAATATATGAATGTAAATATTCACCAATGGCTCTCATTATGGTATCCTCCAAGGAGACATTATTATTGTGGCTCCATTAATCCCTTGTGTCCCTCACTAGATAAATGAAACCAATAGTGGGGTAACATATTCTACTATATCAAGAAATAAAGTCTTACCCAAAATAGGTGGGAACTTCTCTTAAAACACCCAATTTTGTGAATTCTAGATTCCTCATATTCAATGGAATGAGATAATGAGAGAAACAACCAACACACATCATGTGTTGATGTGGTCACATGATGTGGAAATTGGAGAATCAAAAAGTTGTAAAGATTATATGATTTTTCCAAACCCTAGACGGATGATCATTCATAATGTATAAAAATATGAACACAATTCCTAGAACCAATTAGAAAGACTAGTTAAGAGAGTTACTTTACTAATTCAGCTCAATGTTGAAGAATAAAAACTATCCTAGACCTCCCAAACCATAAAAAACATGAAAATCGGACGGTCAAAAACATTATCTTTAGTTGTAAGAGACTAAAATTTTCTCTGAATATGCAGTTTACTCAAGAGATACTATTGGATATTTTTAAAGAGATTCTCTATGATGAGCTTTACGTGCCTCTAATTCCTCTTAAATACCCTAATGGTTTTCCAGAGTTTACAACTATGTCACAGAACCTAGATTATGTTACCCAATGGTTATAGTGTAAGTCTTTACTGACACCCTCAACACTCAAGAAAAATCCAAGTAGAGTAGAGTCCATACCCATCATGCTTATGCTTACCAAAATACCAACATTGGTAGAAAATCAAAAAAATATAACATGTGGTTCCTCCATTATAATGAAAACAATAAAAATAGAATCCTCGTTAGAAGGTGAAGAAAGAGTAGAGTTGTATTTAATATTAGGATTTGAAGAAAGAAGTTTAATCCTTCTAAAGGAAGTATGTTAGAGAGTAATTCATTTTTCCTATGGATAATAATATCCTGAAACTACTAGAGTTTAATAATTCTGATAAATCGGTTCAAAATGAATACCGTGATTAATGATCCTTATTTTAGATATTGGGGGAAAAATTAAAGAATTATTCATCTTCAAGGATATAATTCAGAATATGGTAAACTCTGAGAAAGTCATTTTAGCCAAACACCGATCGCAAGTGACTCATAATTATTCCAATCTAGTATAAGAAGAAGGAGAATGGTAGGAAATCTGAAATAGAAATTCACATAAATATAATGAATGGATGATAAGGAAATTTTCCAACCAATAACACACCATAATCAATGAACAACTAAACCAACCTATTCTGACTACACCCCCCCCCATGAAATTTCAATGTTGGTATCTTTATTATCTCAATATTTAAAATTCAATGTAACTAACACTAGTAAGAAGAGCAATGGGAGGGGGAATCATCACCAGTACCAATGTTACTCTTGAACCTCTTGAACTTTTTACCTACATCGTTTATAGGATGGGCACCATACCAACAAATGAGGAATCATAAATTGTCCCACTAAATGATGTAATTAGCACTGTCACACTAAATTAAGACAATGAATACCAAACCCTCAAACCGAACCCTCATTAGAATAGTAATCTCAATAAAATTTGGTTGATTTCATCCACATGAAAAACCCTTCTCCATAAAAGATAAGTAATTTTATTATCCTGAACTCCCCATCCAAAACAAGGGATTAGGCTGTAGAGGCTGATGAGGTTATGGAAGGTAAAGCTGAACAAGTCCTCAATGATATGGTATCATTTATAATAAGTAAATATACAATAAAAAATTCAAAGGTAATATCTCTAAATATCCCAATAGAATCTTCAATTTTACTTTATTTAATCTAGGTATTTCTCATACCCCATCCTACTAGAGGACTGACTTACCAATATATAGTTTTCTAATAAATATTATACCATAGGAAGGATAATTTATCTAAATCTACAAGCTATAAAAATTACCCATTCTATTTATGAAGGGAAGGATTCATCAATATAGTCAAGATAAAACTCCAATCTATAGGAAAGAGAATCAACCTAGTATAGGATATTCGGTCTCTTGGTCTAGGAATATGATATTCTAAAATAGTTTTCCATTTTAATCCAATAAATCTATTTTGGTTATCTTCACCCCTCTACGAAGCTCAGTGAATACATCATTGAGGCCATTTTGAGCCATCAAGATTTTGAGGATGAATTTTTAATAATAAATTCATATCTTGTGGAGTCTATCCCTTTTAAGTTTCACACAATGATTTCTTTTTTGAAACAAGGTCTCCAAAAAACCATTTTGTGGCATATCATGACCATTTAAATATCTAACAATTTCCGTGATATTGATTTTTGTTGGGTCTAGATTTATAATGGCTCTGGGATCAACCTCAAACCAATATAAACCCTATGTCACTAATGATATATTGAGTCTAGACTAACTCCCTCAAACTTGATAATTCAAGGATAAAATAAGAGTGACAAAAATCTACTCGAGAGGATAAAAACCAAAGCCTAGTTCTAGGATATCATATCTAACTTTGAATTTATAGTGGTATGTTTGAGCATAAAATTTTAAATTTTATTGGAAAATACATGGCTCTATAATCATGTGGTGATACCATAATTATACCAATAATGGCTCAAGTAATCCGATGATGGAGAAGTTGGGGTGTTTTATGGAAATATTTCTCTCTTTGAGACATGTGAAACTCAGTATATATATGAGGGGTTTTATAAAAGAGAAGGGAAGAAAATGATGATATAAAAATCTATTTAGATAAATTACCCAAATGACCTGGAGGTTGACCCTACCATCCCATTGAGTGATCTCATCAAATACAACATGTTTCTCATCAATAAAACTAAGGAAAAAACTAAAAATATATGAATTCATCACGTTATTCAAGTTCTATATGAAAACAATTCAAATAATTTGGGAACTTCCCTTTTATACGCTAGTTTGGTATATATCCTTATGGAATAACCATTTTCAAGGAAATAAGGTATTGTATTAAAATCCATGCATATCAACATAGTTCTAGATAACCCTTGCCATTATGTAGGCATATCCAATCATCAATCTCAGTCAACATATTAATGTATATTAACCCAAGTGTATATCAATCCTAAGAGGATAAATAAATCATGGGTTTTGGGAATGTTTACCCCTTCCCTCATGATATTGTTTACATCAACCATACAAACCCATGAAGAATGGATATTTTTTCTCACTATAGATACAAATTCCTCTGATGATAATGTCCCCACATCATTTCATGAATCTCAATATGTTGGAATTCCATTTTAGTTGTATGATTATGAAGAAGGTGGAGGAAATAACTATTATTTCCCTAATAATGATGCTTCTACATCAGTTCCCCCGTGATCTAATGACACTTCCGTAACATTTATAAGAAAAGGATGCCCCTATATTGTCCATTAGGTCCCAAAATTCCCGTTATTTTAAATTTTCAATAAAGGAAATATATAAAAGTATTTAAAACAATATTTTAGAGATATTTATCCTATATTCAAGGAAAGAATATCAATTGGAATTTATGATCTCTAGCATGTGAATCTGGATATAGTGGATGATTTGCAGCCCATGTAAATTCGTGATACCATGAATACTAAGGAATAAGATAAGTACATATCATTATTGAAAAAAGAACCAAGATGTATTTTACTATAAATAAATGAAAATTACATGATTAGATCCTAATGTGGATACCCATCATTTGGGTTTTATAGATGATTATCAAAACTGTAAATAGGCAGGTGAGATAATACATCTAAATCATGCCTCCCAGTTAGAAGCTGATGTTGAAAACATCATCAAAGATAAATTCATTTAAGAAGTTCACTACTCAAAATTCATCACCAATAATATATCTGTTAGGAAGAATAATGTCTAGATATAGATTTGAATCAACTTTGAGGACATCAACTAGAACGTCCTAGAGGATAACTTCCCAGTACTAATCATGGAATTACTGATTTATGCAATGTATTTTTTAGGACATATCCTTTATAGATGGTTATTTAGGATATAATTATATCTATATGGATCCAAATTATGAGGAGGACACTAGATTCAGGGAACCCAAGGGGTATATTTCTATCATGTGATTCCCTTTGTCCTGAATAATGTTGGTTATACCTACCAACACACCATGAACTATATTTTCAATACATTTATAAGGAAAATTGAATAATTCTCAGTGCAATATATATGGTCAAGTATCAAAAGTGTCTTTATTATATTATCAACCTTGAAATTATATTTAACAAATGGACACAATATATCCTAATTATAAATGAAAATTTAGTTTAACCTTGGAAAATATCATGGGTTCTTGGTATGCCTTGTGGTATTGAATTCGGTCTTTAGAATACCAAGGAAATAATTGATATGCCCAGCCCTTATAATCTCAAATAGCTGAGGGGACCCAACGATAATTTGGAAAGTATAAATAATTTCATAGCCAACCTCACTGACAAATTCATAACCTACTCAAATTTTATAAATAACAGAGTCACGTATTAGTGGAAATAATATTTTCTGAAATATTTCAATGATATCATGTACTATCACTTGTGTCCATCAATGTTTAAGCCACTAGTGTAAGGTAAGACTCTCGTATTTTATGTGGTGACCTTATAACAATATCTTGGTGTACTCCTTTCCAAAAAAATGATATTGGATTGAATAAAATACTATAATTTCTCATTAAAACTATGTTGGATATTGAGACTATATACTCCAACATCTAAAATAACATCCTTTCATTAATCTTCATAGTACAGAAGCTGAGGAATTATCTAAAACAACACAAGGTCCATTATGTCTCTTATATGGACCTTATAAAATATATACTTGGTCTTCCAATGTTAACTAGACATCTAGTGTGATGGGAAATCATTATGTATCATTTTTTACATATAACTTATGTATCAAAAGGAAACAAAATGGTATGTGTTGTTTGGTTTCCTCACAAGACATCCTATCCCAGATAAGTCACTCATGAACATATATCCCCCTTACAAAGCGTTTTTCACCATCCATGACAATCTTTAGATATGGGATATGTAATTAAATGGTGCTTCTAGAATCCCAATTTTAAGGATGCAAAACCAAAAGGCTAACTGATCTAGATAAGGGATTGTAATCATATCCCTAGAAAAATCAGTTCTATTCTACACATTCCTTTCATCATAAATATCAACTAATAAGGAGTCATAATACTGAGAACTAATTTTATGTTTTGACCTAGCACTACTGATATCAGTGGATCAATTAAAAATCAATTTTAACTCAGAGATGATAATTAATAATATTAATGGTGAATATGTTATTAATAAGGAAGAATTAATCCCATTTTGTGATTATATATAAGGGTTAATGGATGTGTTACCCTCAAATACGATACTTTTTTCAAATCCAAAATTCATATAATTCCCAAAGAAATATGTTGTCTAATGTACCATATCCCAGTAGAACCTATTCCAGGATGAGACAATCATTCACATGGAACACTGTAGCATCGTGTCTTAATTAATCACTAATGATATAGAAGATATCAATGAAGTAAATACCACCCATGATCGAGGTGATCTCATCTCCTAGCCAATAGATTCCACTATTAAATGGATGAATACCATAATAGTATACCACCAAACCAGGATTATTTTATTATATTGATCCAACAAAGAATAAATCTAGAGGCGACCAATGCATTTTTACCTTTATGCTGGTGTTAATTACAAAAATGTTCTTTATATGAAATTATTAGAGGTAATTCTCCTCATATGTGTTTAATTAGGGGAGGACATAATTATTATAAATAAACTATAAACTAACACCTATAGTTCCCAAAAGTTAAAAGAAAAGCTCTTCTATCAAAACAAGAGACATTGATACTTTTGGTCTTCAATCATGAAATACTTTATGGAGTTCAAAAAGAAGTTCCATTATTTTAAGATACATTCCAACTTAATTCATCAACCCCATAATTGTTTTCCACCACCAAATAATATTATTCATTTTTTGTTTGAGGAATTGAATTTAAGGGTCCATACCCCTGGACTATAGCCAGTTAGTTCAAGTGTATCCTTATTACCACTAAATTGTTATCCAAGTGAGTTTAGGTTATATCATTCAAAGAATTTAGGATGAAGAAAATCATAAACTTTGTGATGACTAAATTTATTACCATATTTGTTGTCCCTCACAATATTGATGGGAAATGACGATAATTTATACTCTTCCAAGTTGAAAATTCTATATTACGGAATTTCATATCTTATTCAACCATTCATATCACTATCATTCATTGTTGAATGGATGGATAAAATAATTTAAAATGACCTGGTCTAACATACTTCAAAAAATGGTTGATTATGAACATAATCCTTTTATAGATAAACTCTTGTTTTTTTGATGGACTTACTGCACCACAACAATAATTATACATAGGAGACACAAAATCTTCATGTATATAGTATATAGGAAGTATTTTCCATTGAGGTGAATATTTCCCCATCATACATTTCTATCTATAATTGGTTGTTAAAAAATGAGAACTCTTTCATATTCAAAATGATTAGGTATGGATTGATGAGAAAAGGTTATATAAAATGAACAAACTTTAAATCAAGTAGAATTAAGTCACATAGGTATTCAATTAGAATGATCACCTATACTCATTCCTCTATGTTAATTTCTTATATATTTGGAAAATCTCATAACACCTAGGATGAATCCTTTTAAGCTCAAACTAGAATGGGAAAGACCTTACATCATACACAATGTCTACTGAAACAGATCATATTCCCATATCACAATGGACGGGAAGCGCATCATGAAGACACAAATATAAATTTTCTAGATAAATAATTTCAATAATTTCATGAATTATTTAGAAATTCTTGTCACAAAATGAAATACACCACAACATATCTATAGATAAATTTTGTTAAACTATATAGAAAAAAATCCTCACTAAAATATATTAAACTCCATAGTCAAGACCCTAGATTTATGAATATAAACTACAAAACACTTGAGTCATTTTTTATAATTTTAAAATGGAAAATATATGGACCACCATACATGAAAACTAAAATTAATTAGTCTGATATGTTAGTTAGACCTATTCTCCATACACGATATCTAGATCTATTTTAGGATTCTTAGTTCATGTTTCCTTCCTCAATTTTATGGTTGAAATGTAGATAAACATTCCTCATATATATGATAACTATATAGATATTGATTCTTAATATATCATGATACATATTGTCAATGGGATTCTCTATTCTAGGCCTAGTCGTAAATTCTACAGACACACTAGTTATGCCAATGTGGTAAGACCATTACAAATTCATGTCGGGCTTCATTTTCCCTTATCTCTCTAAGAAACCTATATATTTTAATATTATTATCCTGTACGTGATCCATATCTATAGATATATACATTTATCTCATATCTATGTGTGGATTTATTTCTATTATCATAGGATAAGTAGTGGATCCAAGATCTCTTATCTCAAACCCTATCAAAAATACAAAACAAATCCTCTACTTTATCATGTGGATTAGACCACTTCATTTCTGTCATATATTTCTTCAAAACATTTGACATAATATGAAGCTATTTATTTTTTGATATGATTCATACCTGAATAAAATCCTCTATGTGTAGTTCCTCATCATATAATAAATTGTTCCCCACTTTCAAGTGTTTCATCCCGGTGTTGGATCCCCTATTGACATTTTGTTTTCCTCCACATAAGTAGAAATGGGATAAAGCTATATTATTTTTCACATGAGTCAAATTTTCATAAAATCCTTCATATAGAGATCCTTTTTAATTGACCTTAAATTTCAAAACATCTAGTTCCTCATCACAATACATTAAACTGCATGATGAATGATCTAGTCTACATGTCAATAAATTGTCTGAAAGGGAATATCTTATATAACCCATTTCTAAAATTCTCGTCTTATGTAAGAGCTTGATCAATAGAGGTGTACATTGTATTTCCTCAAAAAAATAATGTTCATTTAAATATTATAAGCTATAATTTTGTGATTTATCTAACCAATGACCAAAAATACCCTTTTTTATAAGAATTATTTGTCACTTGATTCTTGATGTTTGATAATGTATAGTGATTCCTAAACTACTTATCCCATGCTTAGACTAGAATTACCCAATATAGGACTACCTCTTAGTGTATACTCACCGCATTCATAACCCCAGTATCGAATAAAATGATTGTGAAGCCCAAAAAGGAATCTTAATTTTTGGGTCCTTCTAGATCATGCCAGGTTTAATAACTTTATATCTCAATATAATAACATAATAATTTCAATTTGTCATATATATATATATATAATAGATATGCATTATCTAATAGATATCCTACCTATACCAACTCATCTATACCAAAGTTTTATACAAACTGTTGGTATAGGTCCCCTTTCCCAAGAGTTTTTCCAAAACCATTAGTAAAGGGTACTTTGACACCATGTTTCCAAATGATTTTCCCAAACTGTGGAAAAAGGGTCCACTTTTCCCAATAGTTATTTGAAACAAATTGGGAAAGGGTAATTTGAGACCACCTATCCCAATGGTATACCCAAACCATTGGGAAATGGTCCACTTTTCCCAACGGCTTTGGAAAACTATTGGGAAAGGGTGCTTTGAGACCACATTTCCCAATGGTTTGGGAAAATCATTAAGAAAGGTTCCACTTTTCCCAAAAGTTTTTCCAAAACCATTGGGAAATGGTTCTTTTGAAACAATTTTTTCCAATGGTTTTCTCAAACTATTGGGAAAGGGTCCAATATTCCCAGAGGTTTTGGAAAACCATAGGGAAAGCGTACTTTGAGACCACTTTTCCCAATGGTTTGGGGAAACTGTTGGGAAAGGGTGGGTATCTATCCAAACAGTTCTGAAAACCATTGGTAAATTCCTATCCCAATGATTTTGAGAACCATTGGGATAGGTACCCTTATTGTTTTTATGAATACTTGTATCAAATATCATCAAATGAATCAATATATAAATTACATATAAATATATATATATATATATATATATATATAAATTTATCCAAATATATCGGCAAAGGTAATTGTGGGATAATAGTAAAGTCCTTCATATATAATCTGTAGGTTGTGGGTTCAAACTTCCACTATAAATTTTTTTTGATTTACCTATCCCAATGGTTTTGTAATATGATTGGGAAAGACCTATCCCAGTAGTTTTGAAAACGGTTGGAAAAGACCTGTCCCAACAGTTTTCAAAATGTTGTGATGGGTCATTCCCAATGGTTTTCTCCAAACCATTGGGATTGGTATTTCACAACACTGAATAACCCAATGGTTTCCCAAACCATTGGTATAGTCTATACCAATGGTTTCGAGACCTATACCAATGGTTCCAAACCATTGGTATACGCATTTTTTCTGTTAGGGTTTGGATCCCTCTTGTATAGGACTCATTCTCTATGAACCCGTGATAAGAAATAATTCTCCCTTACATGTGAGTGTCTCTTATTTATAGGAGAATAATATTAAAACTATACATGTATTGATTCCCAAATACAAGTTCTAATCAAAATATAACTCTTCAGGGTTCCTTAGACTTCATTTTCACATTAATCAACACTAAGGTAGGGTTATCTCATTTTTCATATAAGATAGAATTTCAAAATACTCTCTCTATATACGTTATTGTCACATAACCTTAAACTATAGGATTTTTGAGTCCGTATATCATTACATTTAACTATACGACATATTCTCTACCCTATATGAATTTAAATATCTTATATCAGTCTATTCTATGAGGCATTTCATTCATATATATAATCTACATATCAGTAAGAGATTCATCGGTATATGGTTCTTTTTCCATGAACATATACTAAGATAAAATTTATCATATTTTATTCATATTTTTTTGGTCTTCTCATTCACATAAGATCCTCTAATGGCCCCATATTTTAGTGGAACAGTATTTTACTCTGATTTGAAAGATTATAAATAATGCATCATCCCATTACTTCTTACAAAACATTACACTACATTATTTATAGTTCATTCCACGTGATGAAAAAGTGTTTGAAATGATATAACTCATATGAACTTAAAATAATTGGATCTATATATCCCATGTGACCCCTAGTCATAAAATCTTCCCACACATAATAGATTCACCTATATAATAAAAACCCATTTTTTCAAGTGCGTAACTCAATTAATATCTCTCTTTCTTTGAGATTGATATCAGTATGGTTATATTTATTTATTTTAATGTCATGGTTATATTGACTAATAACCATAATAATTCCCTCTACCTACATGTGAGATAGATCTACGTAGAGACTATTTTTTATAAAAATAATGTGTGACTTGATTCCCTTATCGTGTGTTATATAGTCTTTCATATAGTCCTTATTCTAGAATCAGTCATGAATTTCTCGGAGTTTACTCATGATACATAGGTTTTAATCAAACCACTTAGGATTCAAAAATATCCTTACCAAATAATGTTAAATTTATTTGTATGGTTCCTTATCATTTGATCCTAAATTATAGAGCATCTTCATACAAGTCCCATAATGTTAAACTACGTGACATATGACATATAATACATGACTTTAAACTTCATAGAACCATATATTTCTTGTGAATTGATTTCCCTATATGATATCTAGATCCATATAAGGTTTCACAGCATAGGAGGAACTACACTAGGATGAAATGTTCCCTCATACACAAACACTCCAGAATTTGGAATCCTCGTATTCATATTCTGATATGCACTGATGTGTTTCCTAGGTATAGTAATGCGGAATCCTCTATTTTTAATCCCATGTCAGGATTAAAAAATCCCCATCACCTTCATTAAATCTAGATCATTTTATGGGATACCCATAAGGATACATGGTGACAAATAAACAATATATTTTAATCCTAGATGCGATTCATCATTATTATCTATCATCCTTAAATATTATAGTTATGGTTTGTTTAGAAATGGAATGTTTCAAACCACCTATTGTAAATTTTTATCCATATATCACAATTTTTTCTTTAGTGTTTTAAAAACCAAAATCCTTTCACAGTGATTGGTAATGAGCATGTTAAACTCCAAGGAACCCATTGTTTGGCAATGCATATATCCCATTAATATGTATTTACATACAATCCAATGATATGGCCAACCAACTAGACTCATAATCATCATAAGGAGAGGTTCCCCTAATACTAAAATGCCTCAAAAAATATTATTGTATAACTCATCATTTGAATGTGGTCAATAGTCATCCTTGGAATATTTATTTCATTTCATCCTCCTAATTTAAATACCACAATTCAGGAATTACATCATCAGCATTCCCCATTCAAACAGTTTGGGGGAACTCTTAGATCATAATCCCTATCTATGATGTCATGTTTCACCCTCTACTAATTGGTAGAATCCCCAAGACCTTTAACTATGTGCACACCTCTTTGATATAGTCTAAAATAGAAGTGGTAATTATATTCCCATCAGGTTTTGTCTTTACTATTCTTTAGTGTATATCTCATTTTTTAGTCCAATCACTTTGACCAAAAACTATGTTATATCTCTTTTAATATGGTCCATACTGTAATTGTCTTCACATTCATGCCTCTTTGATGTTCCCTTCTTAATTAGATTATAACACTCTTTGGTTGAAGATGTATGAACTTAATCCCCAACAACATGAGGTGAATTCTATATGACCTTAAACTCCTATCTTCAATAGTCTAAATAACATGACCATTAAACTAGAATATAAAGTGACACAAAAGGTAGTAGCTCAAAAAATAATAATGGTTGTAATGAAAAATTAAAATCTATACTTTCTAATTCACCCATTATCATGATTTAAAAAATGTTAGAGTGAAAACAAAGAAGATACTAAGCTTATAGGGCCCACCATATGACCCTCATAGAATATATGTTATGCTCTCTAGGCCTACTAGTCATGGAAAAAGATATAGAATTCTATCATCCTTATTTCATGTTCTGGAAATTCTTGTGTCACATCACTTTACCGCAATAATATGTTCAATACAAAGTTGAATTTCCTTTATTTTGTCTAAACCATTCTAGAATTCCCTTTACCCCTTTATCCTACTTCATTCGAGAAGTTTTTGAATCATAGAAACACTTTCATGATTTTCAGTAACAAGTGTATTTGGATCCAAGGGACCCTCTATTTCGATAAGAATATATTCCCTTAATATATATTTTCATACAATCCTCCAATATAACCTATTGTAAAGTTGCATATCCATCATAAACTAAGGTCCAATAGTCCCTGTATTCCCCCAAAAATATTGTAGCGGAACCCATCATTTGAATGGGGTCCATGGTTATCCCTTACATACCTACTTCATATCATCCAATCATTATTCAAATATTTCATGTTATGGTTTACACAACCTATAATCTAAATATTAAATTATATTTGAATAACCTCAATGTTACACACTTATGAGTCATACCAATTTTTAAGGAAATATATGGTATCCAATTCTTGAATCTTTAAAGGCCCTTATTGCATGAACCAAAACTACATGATGTTTTAATCAATGAACCATGAATACAAACTATGTTTAATTAATTCCATAATGTTATATATTAGTAGGGATTTCTCATTAAAATTTATTTTATCTTACCCTTAATTCTAAATAGACCACCTCACCTTTCAGTCAGGTATGTTAGACGGTAAATATCAAAGATCTTTAGTCTAAGAGATATGAACTTAAACTCTATGACATATACCTCATGGTTTCCTGTATTCATGAAATTACGATCATCATTCAAGTTAGGTTTTTTCACTCATGTTTTTATATAGATTAACAAATATATTTTGGTCAATTATACCTAACCTTAGAAACTATATATATTGGTTTGGCTTACAATACTGTAAACATCCCAAATAATGATATGTGGAACTTGCCATGTGGAAAACCCATAATGGGCATCCTAGGAAGAAGTTAAGTTTCCACTCACTAGGAATGTACCTAACACAATATTATAAAAATTAAAAATTTGCAAATAAAAGGGAATCAAAATTACCAAGATGAAAAACTATAAAGGGAAAACTAAATATAATATGTGTTTTAAACTACTAAGTCACCCCCATATAAGACTTAGATAAAATTTTGGGTCAATAGAAAGAGACACAAATCTTGTGAGGTTAACATATGATCCCAAAAAATACAAGTCATTCTCATTAGGTCCCTTTAATTAGAAAAATGTTAGATCATATTCATGTTCCTCTTTTACAATTGGTTCAGATAATTCATTTAGAATGTGAAAGGTTATGGCTTCAAGATTTGTGGTCCATTTTAAACATTGGAATCCTTATTTCTAGAATTCCGCTATCTGATTTCCATTATGGTGTCTCCCACCTCTCACATAAAAATGTACCAACTTGGTGGATGGTGATGGTATATATGTCACTTTAGTTAGTCATATTATACCTGTCTAAGAGCACACATCTAGGAAGAAATAACTTCTCATATATAATTGATCTATCCTTACAATATGAATATGGTTTAAATTCCACCATATATATCCAATTTATAACCATTAAAGCTTAAAAGATCAGGAGAGTACCATATCAGATAACCCTTTATCTCTCAAGAATTTCCCTAGTGTACAGTGATGGTATAGAATTCACTGTATCTGGGAAACGTATACTCATACGATAGAAAATTTCAAGTGGATAATGTATTATACCAGCTTTGAATCAATAAATATATTCATTTCTAGATAATTTATGTGTTGAAAATTGTGTCTTGTTATTATTTTTATTAGTCATATATAATATCATAAATTGTTGATCAAGATAATATGAGATATTGAAAATTATTCGGAAGAACTTTTATCATTTATTTATAGAAACCAATGGTGTAAAGGACCACCCACATACTGGGGTCTCTAATGTTATACATCAAAAGGGGTATAAAACGGAACATTGTTACAATGCTCACATGAAAAATTCTAGGGAACAAGATACTACTTATTTTGATTCATTAATAACTCGATGTATCTCAACTAGAATTATTTCTTTGGCCTCTTCATTAGGATATAAAACTTTTTCCTTCATATATCCATCTATATTTTCCTTTCTATCCTCCTTAGATAGCTTTTGATGCCCCTTGATATCCTTTTTTAAGGTATAAACTTTTTGATGGAGTCAAGATAGCTCTTATATAACTTTATCCACCAAGTCCTTTCTTTATATGATGTGGTTCTAACACATATATTTCATTACCGCATTTTGATAATCCTCCCTGGGTGTGGCGGTCCAAAGGATTACATAATTTTTGAAAACTTTTACCACAGATACGCTATGTCTTGACACTATATAACACTCTCATTCATGAAGGATCACTTTATTGATAAAATAGAGAGAGATATAGTCAAACCCTTTCATATCATAACATCATGATTATTCTACCATGAAATTTATCTTTTCAAAAATATCCTCTAGGGGTGTTCTAGAAATCAATCTCTATATATCCTTCCACAAGTATTTTTAGTAGGTGTATTGAACATTGATTGTCTCTAGGTTTAAATCAGAGTCTCTCTATAAGGTGAAATGTATTTGGGAACCAAGTCACATAGAGGTACCACTTATGTTTCATCCATTGATTTTCAAGGTCTTATAACAACTCCATTATCAAGGTTCTTCAGTATTTGGAGTGTGGGGTCAGTATCCACTTCAATTAATACCTCTTCCTATGGTACTAGTAGTATAGTAAACATATAAACACAAGTGTAAATAAATGTGCATCAAAGTCAGTAGATGTATTTATGAATACTAACTTGATTCTATAGTAATACTATCCTCACTTAATATATTCATCTACTTTATAGGATCCATATCAATATCTCCCCCATCGGATGCTTCCCCAATTTTCATGATAGTTTTTTCAATTTTTGATGTTATCTCGTCCCTCTGAACCACAAGAAAATTATTATCGCTTACTGCATATTGATCATCCACCTATAAATTTTTTTAGGATAGTGATATCCTAATATTATTAACCCTCTCATGCATTAGATATATCTCTACTCATCAATTCATGAGTTATTGATTAATGTCGCCTATTCATTGAACATTTTTTCCTCATCCATTTAGGGGATTTGTTGTGTTTTTAATGTCAAATTGTGATTTAAATGATAAGATATGGAATATTTGTTAATGTATGATGCAATTGTTGTTATTTTAGTATCTTAATTGAAATTATTATTTTTGGTTTTTAATTAGTTTTTTTTATTATTTATCATTTATTCTTAGAATTTAATTACTAAGGTTCTGTGATTTATTCTCAATCTATTTTTTGAAATGTTAATGCTTAGAAATTTAATGTTCAATTATAATTTTATTTTAAATCCCTTAAGTAGTAGTAAATTAATAAATGGAAATTTAAATTAAATTACAACTAAAGGAAAAGTTGAAACATGAGCTTGTTGATGATTCAGAGGATACATATGAAGCTTCTAGAGAATGCTAGAGTGCTCGAGAGAATGAATCAAGTTGGGAATGTATCCCGTTCCATCACACTTTAGATGAATAATGTTTCATGTGGGGAGTATGATTTGTTAGAGAGATTATCTCACATAACTAAAAAGAGGATGATGACAAATAAAGGCTTACACATAGAGGTTATAGAGGAAATTACTGATGTTTATGCTGGTGTTTCTAGCGGTGATGTTAGACTTGGTGCATGAAATAATTATGGGATTAATTCACAAAAAAACATAATTAGAAACCCTTAATCAAAAACTATAAACATTACCATCTAGGGACAGTGTGGGGAGAACATGACTAAGTGAATATAGGATATAAGTAAAACACTAAAAGTTGTGGCTCGGGATCTAGAGGTGGTGGAAGAAGATGATCTATAACACCCAATGTCAATAAATCTATAAATACAATATTTATAATAAGGGATGTACTTTATTATAAATATAGGATCTTTTAATATTATACTTTAATATAATTAGGAAAACTATAACTTAAAAAAGTGGACACTTCTACACAGTGTAGATTTTTTCTACAAAAGTAGGACTTTATGTTTACACCCTTATTTCATTCTAGACACTTTAGATTCATTTAGGAATACTAACCAGAGAGAAAATATTGTCCTTGTAATAATATATACTCATCATGAGATCCAATTTAAATAATTTCAAAATTTTGTATGAGAATAACAAATCTCATTAAGGGATATAAAAATAAAATGAACTCATTAGTCTTGTGAAAACAGAAAATCCTATGAAAATGTTTACAATTTTAACAATAAAACATTGAGCACATAAATAAAACATATACACATAGAAAAATAAACCATTTATCAAAGAAAAAACTTTCAATCCCATTATAAAGCCAATAAAAACATTCATTAATCAACAGGAACATGACAACTAATGATAAAAGTTATTTTAAAATCAAAATTTTGACATTTAAAAAGATGATAAACATTCCTTACCAAAAAAAATAAAATGATTTATATAAAACACATTAGTAGTCATAAAATAGGTATATTTTAAATTCATATTCATTTTCCAATCATGTTTAACACATGTAAATAATAACTAGAGACTAAATAATTCTATATGAGTGGCCTAACAGATTATCTCTCTCATTTTCCTTCGAATACAAAATCATTACCCAATGAATTGGGGATATATATCTAGTTCATCCATCAAATTAAGGAATAAGGGGCTCACCCATCATAATATATAATGAAAACCTAATCTATCATGAATGAGACATTTATAATATTTCACTTTTTACATAAAATTATTGATAAACTCATTTGAACCCATAAATAATGAACTTCCCATTTTCACATAATAATATGGGGAAATATCCTTTTCTTTTGGAAATTATAAAAAATAAAGCATTAAAATAAGATTATACATATTATTTTATTTTAAAAACTATGTAAACATGTAGTGTGAACATCATAATTAATAACTGCTATGAGAGAGGTAAATGGTGGTCAACATGTAATGGTTTAAATTATTATTATTATTTTGCATTTTCATAAAAAAAAGTTAAAATGAGATGTATGGAAAACCTATGTAAGATTACTTTAAAAAATATATAAAGATATTAAAAATAAATTTAAATTTAAATATATCAATATTTTATGTATAAATATGAATATTCTTGAAACATTTTTAACAACATGGATATGGAAGAGAAATATTTTGAAAGGATAACTTCAAGGTATGGTTTTAAATAAAATCCCATTCCTTAAATCTAATATAGATTTGTATTTTCTATAAATATTGAATAAAATAATTATATTAGTTATTTAATTGAGTAAAAATATTTTTCATAATCACATCATTATCATTATTCCTTTAATTTCATTTATTTAAATGTTTTATTTAGTTAATAAATTAATTTATTTTATGTCATACATTTAAAAGTATTTTGGTTTAAAATTATTAAACTAACCATTATAGGTTGAATATAATAAAGATTTCATCAGTTTATAATCTTATTAATTTAATTACTATTTTATCTATACATTAAATACACTTTTAAAAAGTAACTATGAAAGCTGGTCATGAAAAATGAAACTCATCGTTTCCTAGAGTTGGTAGTACGCAAAAACACACGAGCAACATTTCCTTGTTTCTACTAGGTGTAAAAGAAGTAAATTTGATAATATAATACTTTTAAATAATAATAAATAAGTTTTCAATTTTATATTATTCCTTATTTTTATCCTTATAACTATTCATGTGAGGTGGTAATGAAAAATGAATCATGTCTCTTCATGGATGTGGTAGTCTGCACGTACGCATGAGTGACGCTATAATTTTCTAATGGATGGGAGGGTAAGAGTGAAAGAAATATATAATTATTAAAGAATAATAATTATATGACAAATATAATATATATTAATTTAAATTTAATTTTAACCATCCATGTGAGGAGGTAATAAAAAACTAAACAGATCACTTCATTGAGGTAATAGTTGACACGTACGTACGAAAAATATTTGAATTTACCATAAGAAGTAAAAGAGGTGTTAAATAACTATTCCATAAAAAATATCATTTAATTATATTTAATATAATTATTTAGTTATTTTATAATGTTTATAATAGTTTTAGAATTAGGTAGAAGAAGAAATAAACTTGAATGAGTTTGATTAGGGACTATACCTCCTCTTTTGATAACCCCTTTAGATTACACCTTACGATTTCTAGGATGTGACTTTTGAGGAGATCAATAACTCTAATATGTGGGCAGGATAATTTTGGAGGGATTTTGGTATATCGTATTCTTGATAGTGTTATAAAAAGTGTTTAGATAATTGAGGAGAGGAGGTACCCTTTTATAATTAAGGGTTGTGGAACTCCTGTAAATACTTAAAAATTTAAATTATAATATATGTCTTACTCAAGGAAATGATACCAAAACTATAAATTTTAGATGATAATTTTAGTTAGATAGAAAAATAATTAACCAATTATATTTAATAAATTCTTTTGTGTTACATATATTCTTTATCCCTTTATTTTAACCCTTTAAACACATTTTCACCTTAACTAAGGTGAAATTGTTTTAACCTGGTAATTAATTTATATGAAACCAATAAGAGGAAACTTGTTACCAAATTTGGAAATGATAATTTTAAATATGTAATAAACGTTAAAATATTTAATTTCTTAATTTTAATAAATTAATTTTAATATAACATTGAAAAACACATGAAAATGGATTTTAGAAAAAACTTCGTTTTAAGCATAAAAATGATTTCACACAAAACATATCCATATAATTTGTTATAATACATTAATTGGATTTTAATTAAATAAAATAAAGTTATATTAAATTTGGACCATTTTAGTACCGAATGGAATCTTCCAACCACACTATTAAATTTAAAGATTAAAGAATAGTTTTTAATTAGAATCATATATAATTTAAGTTCCAAAAAGTTAAGAATGGTTTGAAAAATTCAAAATAATGTTTCTAAATACTTAATTTTCCTCTTGAAACAAAAAAAAATTCAACAAAAATGTTTCATTAATTTTTAATTCAATTTTACATTAGGATTATGTCATTAATTTTATGGTATTTGTAATAACCGGTTACCCTCACTCCCAGATCGAGTGCTAAAAACATAATATTTACATTTATAAATTTGATACTAATAAAAGTTACCTGATTTTTACCATCCATGACTCACAACATAAAAATGAAATATTGAATCACATACATACCCAATTACATTTTAGTTTTATATTTTTATATAATTAGGATAAAATCTTACATAAATAGCTCACATGAATAAAAGTTAGTACTTCTCCTACTATACCCATCTTTTCAAATTACATAATATTTAACATCTATCATACAATTATCTACATATTAAATCATTGAATAAACAAATCATTTTTCATCATTTTTCATAACTTGGGTTAAAGGTTACATGAGAATGTTGCGCTCAAATACTAAGTAAGGGTAAACATAAGCATTAACATTTGATTATCACCAGTGACAATAACATGAGAATAAGTGTGTTATTACATAATCAATGGTAAGGATATGAATATAATATAATTAATACTAATAAATACTTAGATCATTAATCAATAAAAATTGAATAAATATTTACCATAGGATAAGAGTCATATGAATCAATTATCATGAGCAATGTGATGTCATCTTTATTAAAGAAAACATTTATAATCCATATGAAAAAATAATTAAATAAATATTATTACCTTTGGACATAATCATCATAAAACTCTTAAATAACACTTATAAGAACTCTTAAAATTTGAATAACCATATGTCCAACTTCCAATATAATTATTTAGATAACATAATCCTTATCAGAAGAATTATAGCGTTATTTGTTTGAACACATCGCATAAGATATATTGGTATCACCTATGAGCTATAATGGGGATCATCCCTTTGTAAAAAATGTAAAAGGACTATATCATGAATTAAACTATTTAAAAAATATTTTAAACTCATGTTAAAAACAATTTAAGATATCAAAGTACCCTTTTCTTTTAAAAAGCCATTTTCAAAAGCATAAATCACCCAGAATGAGAGAATGGGGGTTTTTGTTTAATGAAAACAAGAAATATTATAAATTAATATAAACAAAAATATCGGTTAAAATGGTGAAAATAATTATTATTTCCAAATATGTTAAAATAGACCATTCCTTTAATTACTTGATTAACCCATGAAAAAGAATCGAGTTCCATGAAAATATATTTAAACAATAATAATGAAACTACATAAATAATGAGGATGGTGTTATTAAAAAATATCCATAGTGGAGAATAATTAACATCAAGGTTTGATGGAATTTATGAATGGAAATATCATTAAAATATAATTAAAAATAGTCTACAGGAAGATATCATTTCCACTGTAAAAATAACTTTTAAAAACTAAATATTTACAAAATTTTGTAAACAAATATTTTAAAATTACTCTAGAAACATATATATAAATATTTAAAAAATAATATTTATAAATTAAGGAAAATACAATCATATTTTAGTTGTCAAAAATAATAATTTTTTTAAACATTTTGTAAAAGGAGACAATAGTGATCCATTTGAAAAAATGTTAAGAAATTTTCTTTTTAAAACCTTTAAAAAGAAGTAAAAATTATCCTTTAAAATAGTTTTATTAAATAATTTATTTTTAGAAAATAAATTTGTTGAATAATTTTAAAAAATATGGATGTTGAAGAGAAATATTCATAATCTATAAGAATATACAAGATCAACATCACTTATAATTGATTTTATTTATGTTTATTTAATCAATGAGTGTTGAAATGGATATTAAACCTGTAAAATGAATTTATAATTAAATGAGAATAAAATATGTGTGGGCAAGAAAATAAGAGCTTCTGATTTCACAAAAAATAACATTGAACATAAATAATCCCAAAAATAAAAGATATTACAACATAAAGCCTCTACCACTTTAGTAACTCTTAAACCATAATCCCATGATAGAATAACTTCAAATGAAACTTTAAATATCATGAAAATAATGAAATTAAAGATATATTAATTAAAAAGGTAATTATGTAAACTTAATAAAAGAGGAAAGGTTCACATCATAAATATATGTCCCAGGTAAATGGAATTTGAGACAAATAGCCTTTACAAAGATCATATCATCTAATTGAGAATTAATTAATTGAGAGGTAATGTATAAAAAATGTAAATGCACAAAAAACTAGTTTAAATACATAATAAAAAATATTATTGGTTAATTCATCTATAATTATGACATGGCAATATAAATGAAAAGGTGTTATAATCCAATGTAATGAAATTGAGTTAAGAAACCCTTCACCACAAGGTATATTTCAATCCAAATAACCTTGGATAAACGAATTAAAAGTACTATATAAAATATAATAAATTATTAATTATTAATGATATAAAATGTAATATATCATTATATCCACCATATAAAATAAATTAGGTGAATAAAAATAAAATATGCCTCAATGAAAAGAAATTGAGATGAAATACCTTGCCTCGAGTCCAAACTTTTCATGTATGTCCATTAAATAATGTATAATAAAATCTTATAAATTATTTTATTTATTAATAAAATTTTATATTTTGATTAAAATATATTAAAACTATTTATTTCATTTATATTAATGATATAGTTAATTACTTAATTCATTAAGTCCATGTCAGGTGTTTTGTGGATTCTCGGTTCATAAGTTCACAATAATTTTTGAAGGTTGAATGGGCTTATGGAGGTAATTATTCCATTATATAAAGAATAATAATCCTGAAATAATTATCATTTTTATATATAAATTATTCTTTTCAATCCAATCATGAAATATGATTATGAAAAATGAAATATGTTTTAATCGTGGAGATGGTAGGTCATACATAAAAATGAGCAACATTTCCATTTTCCAACGATCATTATAAAAAAAGGAATGTATTAATTTATCTTTGTTTAATGATGATTATATCATAAATATCATATTAATTCTTTTAATATAGTTATATATGTCATCCATGTGATTTGGTGATGAAAAATTAATCACATCGCTTCGTGGAGGTGGTAGTCCACACGTACAGACGAATGACATTATAATTTTTCAATGAATGAAATGATATGAAATTAAATGAAAAGTAATATTTTAAAAATTATAATTTTTTCATTAATATCATATATAAACATTAATTATATCATTATAACTATTTCTGATAGGTGGTGATAAAAAAGAATTACATCTGTTTGTGAGGTAGTAGTTTCTCGTACACGTGAACAATAAATCCCCTTCCCATTTGATGTATTTTGAATATGTATATAGGTTATTACATTAACATAATAAAATCTCAATATATTTAATATAATGGAGTTATTATATAGTCATGGTTAATAAATATTTGAAGGATGTGGAAGAATAAATAAAATAAATTCAATCGGTTAAGAACAATACATCTTCTTCGGATAACCTCCTTTGTTTAACACCTCAATAATACTATATTTGGAATTATATCCTAAATAGAGTCTTCTTAACGATTTATAATATGATTTTAACCATATAGTTTGGTTTTAAAACCCCATTAACTCTTTTCACACATAACACGAGAATAAGGTTTTTTACTCTTTGAGGGTCGTTATAATTACTAAAAATAGAAAAATGGCATATAAATGGACAATAGTTTATAATATAAGCCATATCCAAATAATGTGTCGAAATATAATATTTTTAATAATTTTGTATCATTTAATTAAATATTACTTATTATAAAATATCATTAATTTCAAATTTTAGACTATTCATTGCATTGACTTTAATAACATCAGGAAAATAATAGAAATTTGAATGAAATATTTTATTTAATTTATAACCTATTATAACCATATATAAAATTTATGGATAATATTAATTATCTCAAGCTATATTTCATTTAATATTTGTAATATCATTTATTTTATTTTTTCATTAATTTAATAATTATTGTGTCATCATAGTGTAAGAATTGAAGGTATTTATTTCCTCAGTAAAAATTAAATATAAATTATCATGGTGAAAATAAATAATTTATATTTAAAATGAATATTCATAATTGAAAATATATCCTCTTTTCCCATCATTAAAATTATTATAGTCATTAAAAACAAGAGTGTGGCACTTTTTACTTTTCTTTTCATAAAATATTATAAAGGTCATAATCACACCCAAATGAAAAAAAGTCCATATAACATAATCATGGGTATGTATAGATGGTATGGATTCATATAATAATATTAAGGCAAGTGTTAGGGTCATTTTATAGTCCTTATCATATTATTTTTAACCATTAATTACATGATTTACTCTTTACTATGGTAACAAAAATTACTATGGTAGCCATTTATATTGACCGAAAATAAAAGAGGCATATTTAGTAAATTTATAAATGTTAATTACAAATATTTAATAGATTTCTCAAAATTCAAAACAAAAAATTTTTAGAATTTAATTTAAAATAAAATTGAAAAAACGTTATGAAAAATTGTTTTTCTGAAAAATAAATTTTTTAAATATGAAATATTTTTTTACTAAATTGATGTATAAAATTAATTTATGAAAGAATAATTGGAATATTATAAATAAAAATGAATTAATAATATTTTATAATAATAAAAAAATAATTTTATATTGTAAATAAACTTTTGAATAAAAATCTGTAATTTTCATTATTCACTAATAAATAAATATTTTCAGAAAAGTTCAAAACATTACACCAAATATAATTTTGATATACTGATCTAAAAAATGAAAATAAATTTATAAAATAAATTTTTTAAATGGTTTAAAAATTAATTACAAACCTTTCCTATAAAAACCATTTTTGAAGAAAACATATATTTTTTAAGATTAAAATGACTTTACTAAATATAGAGTGCTTGATTCCTAATCATTAACCAATTAATTTTTATTGACTAAAAACTTTATATATATTTCAAAAAGTATATATCACTATTTCTACCATCCAATTTAATATCTAGGTTATAGTGGTCACATTTTGATAATTATATTTAATGTTTCGTTTACACTCAGTGTTGTGTATTTCGTATGCTATTTAACAAAGTCTTATTTTAAAAATATCATGATATTACATTATCCCTTATTTAATAAAATTAATCCACACAATTTTAGTTTAATCTCTGTAATAAAATGTTTAAATTTTAAAATAACATAGCTGAAATCCCACAATGTAAAAAGATTTAATAAAACATCATCTTAAAAAAGAGAGAAATGGAAGTACAAATGTGTAAAGACCCGCAAATTTCAAGGAAATTTTTTTCTTAATTTTCTTTGGAATTTTACAAGAACGCAGCTTCAGACGGCACCTGATTCCGAGGCCCGGTGTGCCCGGAATCAATTTCCGAAGTTTGGCTCGGGTACGTTCAGTGAACGGACGAGCGGGTTTTTCTATCTTTTGAACCGGTGCCCGGAATCGAATTCTGAGGGCACCGATGAAATCGCAGCGCCGGTATTTGCTTAGAAACGCCTCTTCCGGAGTTGCGTTTGCTCAGACGTGGTTTTTAAATTTTGCGGCTTTAAGTCAGAAATAAAATAAAGTTTGTGCGACAACTTTATTTTATTTCACTTAAGCTGCTTGGAAGCCACTTGAAGTCACTTAAAGACGGCTTGAACTGAGTTGAACTGGATAGGATGCTATCCAGAAATATCCTACCCCCTTTGGTAGGATATTTGTGCGGTGGGACCCGCACGAGCCCCGCCGTTTCTTTCGCTAAGTAACGCACCCGCGAAAACCCGTCAAAGTAACTGAAAAGTCAACCGACGCGTTTTCTTTAATTCTTAACAGACCATTTAATTGGGCGGTTTATTTCGTGAGTTAAATGGACTGTTTCTTCGTGAATTAAATGGGTCGTTTCTTTCGTTGAATTAATTCAACGAATTGATGGATCGTTTCTTAACCGGTTTCGTGTTGGCATGTTTATAAAATAAGACCAACATAAAAATCCTTGGAAAGGATTTGAGAGAATCTTCGTTCCTCCACCCTCTCCGCGAAGAACGCGAAGAACGCGAAGAACGCGAAGAACGCGAAGAACGCCGGCGACCGGAATTCGACGACGCACACCAAGATCTGCGACGTCGACGAGATCTACCCGCGACGTTCTTCGGCGACGTCTTTCTTCCGCGGCCGATCCTCGTTCGGCAACAAAGGTGAGAATCGGATCTTTTCTTCTCCCTTTTTAATTTCAATATCAACGGATTTAAACTAATTAAATCCGTTGATCTTGATCCGGAGATTGGCGACGCGACGAGCGATTCCGCGACGACGCGGCGATCTCCATCTTCCGCGACGAGCAATCCCGCGACGATCCCTCGTTCGGCAACGACAGCTGCGAGGTAAGGGATGTTGGAATTCTTTTTAAAATCCCGTGTTTATTCTTTTGAAATATAGAACCCGATCACGAAACAATTTTAATTTATTTAAAATTGTTGATTGGTTTCTTTCCTGTTTCTCCCGTTGATTATGACTAACGCGGAGGGTGCGGGTCTAACGAACAACACCCGGCAACCCTCCGTCGATCTTCCTTTGTGTGCGGATTTGGCGAGCGACGGCAAAAGCGCGACGCAAGGGCCATATGTTGATTCCGCAGTGGAGGACGCATCCCGGGAGGAACAACGGCGCAGACGGGAGGCAAATCGGGCCACCGGAACATCTCCGGCGGCCCGCGGAAGGAGGCGGCGGCGCGGGTCGCCGGCGCGGCGGCGCCGGCGACCGGGGGCGGCGGCGCCCGGCGCGCCGCCGGAGGAGTCCGCCGCGGCCGAGCCGCGGCGGCGGCGAGCCGCCGGACCGCGTCCGCGGTCCGGCCTTCCAGCACGCGGCCCGCGCGGGCCGCGTTTTCTCCAAAGCCGCGGGTTTGACCCGCGGCGGCAGCGCTTCGGCCGCTCGGCCGAAGCCGAGCCGGTCCGGTCGGCCGGGCCGCGCCCAGGCCGGACCGGACCCGGCCGAGCCGGTTCGGGCCGGGTCGGGCCGACCCGGTTCGGGCCGACCCGGTTCGGCCGACCCCAGGGGGGGTTCGGGCCGGGTCACCCCGGGCCCAGTACCCCCGTTTCGGGCCCTCTACGGTCTTTCGCCCATATCTTGGGCCTGGGACCTCCGATTGACGAACCGTCAGCGGCTACGCGATCCTTGGATCGAGACGGTCGTTTCGGTATATTATACTCAAGGTTTCGGAAGACTTTGGGTTCGGCCGGGTTGGTTCGTACACGAAGCCAACCGGGCCCTCGGAGCGGAAACGCTCATAACTTGAGCTACGGACGTCCGAACGACGTACCGTCAGCTGTGGTGGTTTCCTCTAAGTGAGACGGAACTTTTGGCATACTCCGCCCGAGGATCGGATACAGGCGGAGTACGGTCGGGTTGGTTTTGCCCTAAAAACCAACCGGGCCCCTGGGACGAAAATGCCAATAACTCTCAGACCGGGCGTCCGATTGACGCGCCGTCTGTCGCGTTGAGATCCTGTTGTCGATACGGAACTTTTGGATACATCAACTTCGGACTACGTGTCAGTTGATGTATCAGCCCCTCGGCTCGTGGAGCGGACCCTCCTAAACGAGCTCGCTACGTGCGGGAACCCTAGCGCTGGCTGTGACCTCGACGACAGAGCAGAGATCCTCCGTGGACTGCGACGACGGCAGAGCAGAGATCCTCCGTGGACTGCGACGACGGCAGAGCAGAGATCCTCCGTGGACTGCGACGACGGCAGAGCAGAGATCCTCCGTGGACTGCGACGACGGCAGAGCAGAGATCCTCAGTGGACTGCGACGACGGCAGAGCAGAGATCCTTCGTGGACTGCAGCGACGACTGTGCAGGGACCTCAGTGGACTGCGTCGACTACTGCACTCAGCGATCCTACGCGGATCAGTGCCCGATCCTATGTGGGTCCTACTACCGGTTCTGTGTGAGCCACTGCCTACTGGTTCTGTGTGAGCCACTGCCTACAGGTTCTGTGTGAGCCCGATCCTGTGTGGGTCTTCTGCGGGGGTTAGTACCTATCGATCCTTCGTGGGTCCGACGACTGAGACGGATCAGTGATCGTCTTTGACGTCATCTGAAAAAGTATACCTGGTTGAGCTGAATCTTATGTTACTCTCCTTTGTGGATTGTGTTGAACCATCCTTTGTGGATTTACTGTTTACTCTCCTTGTGGATTTGAGTCTTGCTTTCCTTTGTGGATTGAGTTGTTCTTGAGCTCGTGAGCAGAGCTAGAATTGGGGACTTAGGTATATGTATGGGCATATACCTAAGTCGAGTCAGATGTTACTTCGTGATTGCATCTTTCTTTTGTGCTATATCCTTTGTGGATTTCGGGAGACCTTCGGGGGTCTCGGGGTCCTTACTGAGTAGTTGTACTCACCCCTGCACGGGCTATGCCCGCACTTCGTGGTGTTGGTTGCAGACGACGGACAGCGTTGATCGCGGTTGGGGCGTGGAGCAGGACGGTACCTGGAGGTGGACCACTGGACGGGACGTGCTCAGAGCGGACGTGGGGCCCGAGGAGCTTGGAGGCTATCTGTACCCACCCTTCAGGTGGGATTGCCAGTGGACGACACGAGGCCGCCGTCTTTTCTTCAGTTGCTGTTCTTTTTCTTTTCAGTTGTACTTTACAGTTGGGCTTGTATTTCCGGCCCCTTTACTTTTCTGCACTTTACTTTCCGCTTGCTGACTCTGTGTGGTTGTTACTTATAAAGGCAATGCCTTCCCTGTTTACTGGGATTTTACGCCTTGGTGCTAGTCGCCAGCCCCTGGCCTATGGAAGGCGGGCTTGGGGTAGTCACGGCACGGGCCCCGAGGACGGGTCGTGACAAATTGGTATCAGAGGCGGTCGGTTCTACCGCAGACTCTGATCGTCCTTTCTTTCTATGTGAAGCAATAGTGTTTAGTGTATTGAGTGTGGTTATCAGTTCAGGGAGCCCAGTGTTGGTGCGGCGGCCGACGTATCCGTACACCAGGACCCTGACTCCTGATTTCCGACTCAATGCATGAAAACATTGATTGCGTATGTGTTTCAAGTTTTTCTTTGTGATTGCTTGTGTCAGCTCACCGGGTATACTGATCTGCTTATGAAAGTCTCAAGTTTTCCTTGTGATTACTTGTGCCAGCTCACCAGGTATACTGTTCTGACTGTGGTGCTCTTGTTCTCCTTTTCAGGATGGCCCCGCGACGACTGCCAGCTAGGGTTCCGAGTGTAGGGCGCGACGGCAGCCCACCGAGCGACGAGGCCTCGGTGCAGGGCCCTTTGCCAGCAGTGGCACCGGCGGTAGCCTTACCCGCCGAGCCACCGATGCTTCCAGTACCAGACGCCGACGATGCACGTCGCCTCAGGGCACTGCACGAGTTTCAGAGCCAGCGACCGCCCAGGTTTCGCGGTGAGGCGGACCCCCAGGCCGCCGAGGACTGGCTAGAGGCGGTGGTACGGATCTTCAGGCTAGTGAGGACACCAGCGGATCTCATGGTGATCCTCGCAGCGAGCCTCCTGCAGGCGGCGGCAGGACGATGGTGGAGCCTGATGCTCCAGGTTCACGATGAGGCATCCCTGCTCTGGACGGACTTCGAGAGCCTCTTCCGCTCTGAGTTCGTCCCGGCCACCCTCCGAGCGGTGCGCATCCAGGAGCTTCTCCAGCTGCGCCAGGGCAGCATGACGGTCGCTCAGTACGCGGCGAGGTTCACGGACCTATCTCGCTACTCGACCGACATGGTACGGGACCCCTTCTTCCGGGCCCGGACCTTCGAGCAGGGCTTGCGACAGGAGATTCGTGCGTCGCTGATCTCCCTCAGCATTCCGACCCAGGCGGGAGTGCTGGAGCGAGCCCTCCTGATCGAGAGCTTCCTGGCAGAGCCTTCTTCAGCAGCGAGACCTAGCGCAGGGCGGCAGGTAGCTGAGTCATCGGCAGCAGGCAGCCGACGGATGACTCACGGGTCCAGGCAGACCAGACCCCCACGCAGACGGCCTCAGGACACCGGCTCAGCAGTACGAGGCACACAGCGGAGTGCCAGCCTTTCGAGAGGCAGGCTGTGCTACTCTTGCGGCGGGCAGGGTCACATGGCTCGTGACTGCCCGACTCGCCGATCAGAGGAGCAGCAGACGGTGGAGGGGCCACCCAGGCAGAGGCAGAGGGTCGACCGTGGCGGTCCGCAGGGAGGAGGCGGACGAGGCCGAGGAGCTGGCCGAGCAGCGGGTGGTGGGCGACGCTTTCAGGCTCTACCCCCACCACCACCAGGAGGGCCACCTCGACCACAGGGAGCCGGCGGGCAGGGACAGGCCCAGCTCCAGGCAGTGGAGGCCTACGACCCCGACATGCCAGAGATGATTCGAGGTACGATCTGTGTCTATTCCACCCTTGCTGCAGTACTTATAGACACAGGAGCGAGTCACTCTTTCATAGCCTCTGCCCTTGTTCGGAGCTCGGAGATTCCGACTGAGCCGTTGGCTCGATCCTTACGGCTAGAGACTCCTACGGGAGCAGACTCGACGATTACGCACTGGTGCCGGCAGTGTGAGCTTACTCTAGGAGGCGAGAGCTTCGGCTGGGATCTCCTTGTAGCGGCGTCGAGGCCTTACGACGTCATCTTGGGCATGGATTGGCTATCCACGGTTCATGCCCAGATCGACTGTTTTAGGCGCAAGGTACGATGTGTTCGTACCGACGGGAGCAGGTTTACCTTCACCGGCGAGAAGGGAACCTTTGCAGCACAGGATGGACTTCCGCGGAGGAGAGTGCAGCCCATCTCACATCAGTTGGCTAGCCTCATCCTAGGAGCAGTGGACGTGCGGAGTCCGGCTTTTCCTGCAGTGGTGGACCAGTACGTGGACGTCTTTCCCGACGACGTTCCAGGGCTACCTCCTCGTAGAGAGGTAGACTTTTACATCGACTTGTACCCCGGGACAGCCCCGATATCTACTCCAGCATATCGGATGGCCCCCGCCGAGCTTCGAGAGCTGCGGGTACAGTTGGAGGACTTGCAGAGCAAGGGGTTTATCCGACCCAGTGTTTCACCCTGGGCTTCCCCGATTTTGTTCGCCAAGAAGGCGGACGGGAGCTTGCGACTATGTGTCGACTATCGTCGCCTGAACCAGGTGACAGTGAGGAACAAGTATCCGCTGCCACGGATTGATGACCTCTTCGATCAGCTCAAGGGAGCGCGGTGGTTCTCGAAGATAGACCTCCGGTCAGGCTATCATCAGCTCAGAGTTCGAGACGAGGACGTGCAGAAGACGGCCTTCAGGTGTCGGTATGGCCATTATGAGTTCTTGGTTATGCCGTTCGGCGTAACCAATGCTCCAGCAGTGTTCATGAGCCTCATGAACAGGATCTTCCAGCCATACCTCGACCGATTTGTCGTTGTCTTCATTGACGACATTTTGGTATACTCGACGACTGAGGAGGAGCATGCCTACCACCTGCGAGTTGTGCTAGACACACTCCGAGAGCACCAGCTTTATGGCAAGCTCTCAAAATGCCAGTTCTGGTTGCGTGAGGTCCATTTCTTGGGGCACGTCATTTCTGAGGCGGGAGTTGCAGTGGATCCCGCGAAGATCGAGGCAGTGCTAGCTTGGGAGCCACCCAGGAGCGTGACTGAGGTGCGGAGCTTCTTGGGCCTAGCGGGATACTATCGGAGATTTGTGCCGAACTTCTCCAGAGTTGCGGCACCACTCTCAGCCTTGACGAAGAAGGGGAAACCCTTCGTGTGGTCAGACAGATGTCAGCAGAGCTTCCAGGAGCTGAGACAGAGATTGACCAGCGCACCTATCTTGAGGTTGCCTGAGGAGGGAGTTGGGTACGTAGTTTACTGCGATGCATCAGGGACTGGACTCGGGTGCGTCCTGATGCAGGAGCGGGCCGTGATCGCCTACGGATCACGTCAGTTGAGGCCGCATGAGCAGAACTACGCCACTCATGACCTGGAGTTAGCAGCAGTGGTCTTCGCTCTGAAGACTTGGCGGCACTATCTGATGGGCGAGCGCTTCACAGTCTTTTCTGACCACCAGAGTCTCAGGTATATCTTCTCTCAGAAGGACCTGAACCTGAGACAGCGGAGATGGCTTGAGTTCCTCCAGGACTATGACTTTGAGATAGTCTATACTCCTGGGAAGGGGAACGTGGTAGCCGATGCCCTCAGCAGGAGGACGGGCATTCAGCTACTTGAGGAGGCGACGGAGCAGCTAGCCTCCTTGCAGATATCCTTCGTGGATAGAGACGGAGCAGCCTTTCTTCAGTCTCTCACAGTCTCTCCTCCACTTCTACAGCGGGTCAGAGAGGCTCAGCGTGGGGACGCTGACTGTGAGACCCGGCGTGCACTGATATCCTCAGGTCAGGCGCCTGATGGTTTCTCCCTTGGAGCAGAGCACGACATCCTTTTCAGAGGACGTACCTTCGTACCAGTCGCTCTACGAGAGGAGGTGCTGAGAGAGTTTCACACTTCTCCCTTGGCGGTACATCCCGGAGTGGCAAAGATGTACCAGGATCTCAGGCGACAGCACTGGTGGCCGGGTATGAAGAAAGCTGTGGCAGAGTTCGTTTCACGATGCCTCACCTGCCAGCAGGTGAAGGCAGAGCACCAGGTACCAGCAGGTTTGGTACAGCCCTTGGAGGTCCCGGAGTGGAAGTGGGACGGCATATCTATGGACTTCGTGACTGGACTTCCGCGCACTTCCAGAGGTCACGACTCCATTTGGGTGATTGTCGACCGACTCACCAAGTCGGCACACTTCTTACCCATCAGAGAGCAGGGCTCAGTAGAGAGCTTGGGACGTCTTTACGTCCAGGAGATCGTACGGCTTCACGGTGTGCCATCGTCTATCGTCTCCGATCGAGATGCTCGTTTCACTTCCAGGCTTTGGAAGGGGGTGCAGGAGGCGTTCGGGACGCGGCTCCATCTGAGCACAGCCTTCCACCCTCAGACGGATGGACAGACGGAGAGGACCATACAGACACTCGAGGACATGCTCCGTGCATGTGTTCTCGACTTTGGTCGCAGCTGGGAGGACCACCTACCCTTGGTGGAGTTTGCGTACAACAACAGCTACCACTCCACCATCGGGATGGCACCATACGAGGCGTTGTACGGCAGACCCTGCAGATCACCGTTGTGCTGGACAGACCCTGGGGAGTCAGCACTCGTGGGACCAGAGATGGTCCGAGCCACGACAGAGAAGGTCCAGATCATCCAGGAGAGGATGAGGACAGCTCAGAGCCGGCAGAAGTCATATGCTGACAGGAGGCGGAGGCCACTAGAGTTCGAGGATGGCGACCACGTCTTTTTGCGTGTCTCACCTCGACGTGGTTTTCGGAGATTTGGCCGAGGCGGCAAGCTGTCTCCCCGCTTCATCGGGCCTTTCCAGGTCCTCAGCAGGATAGGAGAGGTGGCTTATCGCCTGGCTCTACCACCTCAGTTGCACCGGGTGCACGACGTCTTCCACGTGTCTCAGCTGAGGAGATACGTGCACGACCCGACGCACATCATCGACTTTGGGGAGCTGGACGTGGACGATGAGGCGACTTTTGCGGAGGTTCCAGTGGAGATCGAGGATCGGCAGGAGCGGGTCCTACGTGGGCGGTCGATTCCTCTTGTGCGCGTCAGATGGCAGCACGGGAACCTCCAGGAGAGCACTTGGGAGCGGGAGGCTCAGATTCGTGCTCAGTACCCCCATTTGTTCCCCTAGTTTTTGATGTATCTTTACGGGGACGTAAAGCCCTGAGGTGGGAGTAATGTAAAGACCCGCAAATTTCAAGGAAATTTTTTTCTTAATTTTCTTTGGAATTTTACAAGAACGCAGCTTCAGACGGCACCTGATTCCGAGGCCCGGTGTGCCCGGAATCAATTTCCGAAGTTTGGCTCGGGTACGTTCAGTGAACGGACGAGCGGGTTTTTCTATCTTTTGAACCGGTGCCCGGAATCGAATTCTGAGGGCACCGATGAAATCGCAGCGCCGGTATTTGCTTAGAAACGCCTCTTCCGGAGTTGCGTTTGCTCAGACGTGGTTTTTAAATTTTGCGGCTTTAAGTCAGAAATAAAATAAAGTTTGTGCGACAACTTTATTTTATTTCACTTAAGCTGCTTGGAAGCCACTTGAAGTCACTTAAAGACGGCTTGAACTGAGTTGAACTGGATAGGATGCTATCCAGAAATATCCTACCCCCTTTGGTAGGATATTTGTGCGGTGGGACCCGCACGAGCCCCGCCGTTTCTTTCGCTAAGTAACGCACCCGCGAAAACCCGTCAAAGTAACTGAAAAGTCAACCGACGCGTTTTCTTTAATTCTTAACAGACCATTTAATTGGGCGGTTTATTTCATGAATTAAATGGACTGTTTCTTCGTGAATTAAATGGGTCGTTTCTTTCGTTGAATTAATTCAACGAATTGATGGATCGTTTCTTAACCGGTTTCGTGTTGGCATGTTTATAAAATAAGACCAACATAAAAATCCTTGGAAAGGATTTGAGAGAATCTTCGTTCCTCCACCCTCTCCGCGAAGAACGCGAAGAACGCGAAGAACGCGAAGAACGCGAAGAACGCCGGCGACCGGAATTCGACGACGCACACCAAGATCTGCGACGTCGACGAGATCTACCCGCGACGTTCTTCGGCGACGTCTTTCTTCCGCGGCCGATCCTCGTTCGGCAACAAAGGTGAGAATCGGATCTTTTCTTCTCCCTTTTTAATTTCAATATCAACGGATTTAAACTAATTAAATCCGTTGATCTTGATCCGGAGATTGGCGACGCGACGAGCGATTCCGCGACGACGCGGCGATCTCCATCTTCCGCGACGAGCAATCCCGCGACGATCCCTCGTTCGGCAACGACAGCTGCGAGGTAAGGGATGTTGGAATTCTTTTTAAAATCCCGTGTTTATTCTTTTGAAATATAGAACCCGATCACGAAACAATTTTAATTTATTTAAAATTGTTGATTGGTTTCTTTCCTGTTTCTCCCGTTGATTATGACTAACGCGGAGGGTGCGGGTCTAACGAACAAGACCCGGCAACCCTCCGTCGATCTTCCTTTGTGTGCGGATTTGGCGAGCGACGGCAAAAGCCCGACGCAAGGGCCATATGTTGATTCCGCAGTGGAGGACGCATCCCGGGAGGAACAACGGCGCAGACGGGAGGCAAATCGGGCCACCGGAACATCTCCGGCGGCCCGCGGAAGGAGGCGGCGGCGCGGGTCGCCGGCGCGGCGGCGCCCGGCGCGCCGCCGGAGGAGTCCGCCGCGGCCGAGCCGCGGCGGCGGCGAGCCGCCGGACCGCGTCCGCGGTCCGGCCTTCCAGCACGCGGCCCGCGCGGGCCGCGTTTTCTCCAAAGCCGCGGGTTTGACCCGCGGCGGCAGCGCTTCGGCCGCTCGGCCGAAGCCGAGCCGGTCCGGTCGGCCGGGCCGCGCCCAGGCCGGACCGGACCCGGCCGAGCCGGTTCGGGCCGGGTCGGGCCGACCCGGTTCGGGCCGACCCGGTTCGGCCGACCCCAGGGGGGGTTCGGGCCGGGTCGCCCCGGGCCCAGTACCCCCGTTTCGGGCCCTCTACGGTCTTTCGCCCATATCTTGGGCCTGGGACCTCCGATTGACGAACCGTCAGCGGCTACGCGATCCTTGGATCGAGACGGTCGTTTCGGTATATTATACTCAAGGTTTCGGAAGACTTTGGGTTCGGCCGGGTTGGTTCGTACACGAAGCCAACCGGGCCCTCGGAGCGGAAACGCTCATAACTTGAGCTACGGACGTCCGAACGACGTACCGTCAGCTGTGGTGGTTTCCTCTAAGTGAGACGGAACTTTTGGCATACTCCGCCCGAGGATCGGATACAGGCGGAGTACGGTCGGGTTGGTTTTGCCCTAAAAACCAACCGGGCCCCTGGGACGAAAATGCCAATAACTCTCAGACCGGGCGTCCGATTGACGCGCCGTCTGTCGCGTTGAGATCCTGTTGTCGATACGGAACTTTTGGATACATCAACTTCGGACTACGTGTCAGTTGATGTATCAGCCCCTCGGCTCGTGGAGCGGACCCTCCTAAACGAGCTCGCTACGTGCGGGAACCCTAGCGCTGGCTGTGACCTCGACGACAGAGCAGAGATCCTCCGTGGACTGCGACGACGGCAGAGCAGAGATCCTCCGTGGACTGCGACGACGGCAGAGCAGAGATCCTCCGTGGACTGCGACGACGGCAGAGCAGAGATCCTCCGTGGACTGCGACGACGGCAGAGCAGAGATCCTCAGTGGACTGCGACGACGGCAGAGCAGAGATCCTTCGTGGACTGCAGCGACGACTGTGCAGGGACCTCAGTGGACTGCGTCGACTACTGCACTCAGCGATCCTACGCGGATCAGTGCCCGATCCTATGTGGGTCCTACTACCGGTTCTGTGTGAGCCACTGCCTACTGGTTCTGTGTGAGCCACTGCCTACAGGTTCTGTGTGAGCCCGATCCTGTGTGGGTCTTCTGCGGGGGTTAGTACCTATCGATCCTTCGTGGGTCCGACGACTGAGACGGATCAGTGATCGTCTTTGACGTCATCTGAAAAAGTATACCTGGTTGAGCTGAATCTTATGTTACTCTCCTTTGTGGATTGTGTTGAACCATCCTTTGTGGATTTACTGTTTACTCTCCTTGTGGATTTGAGTCTTGCTTTCCTTTGTGGATTGAGTTGTTCTTGAGCTCGTGAGCAGAGCTAGAATTGGGGACTTAGGTATATGTATGGGCATATACCTAAGTCGAGTCAGATGTTACTTCGTGATTGCATCTTTCTTTTGTGCTATATCCTTTGTGGATTTCGGGAGACCTTCGGGGGTCTCGGGGTCCTTACTGAGTAGTTGTACTCACCCCTGCACGGGCTATGCCCGCACTTCGTGGTGTTGGTTGCAGACGACGGACAGCGTTGATCGCGGTTGGGGCGTGGAGCAGGACGGTACCTGGAGGTGGACCACTGGACGGGACGTGCTCAGAGCGGACGTGGGGCCCGAGGAGCTTGGAGGCTATCTGTACCCACCCTTCAGGTGGGATTGCCAGTGGACGACACGAGGCCGCCGTCTTTTCTTCAGTTGCTGTTCTTTTTCTTTTCAGTTGTACTTTACAGTTGGGCTTGTATTTCCGGCCCCTTTACTTTTCTGCACTTTACTTTCCGCTTGCTGACTCTGTGTGGTTGTTACTTATAAAGGCAATGCCTTCCCTGTTTACTGGGATTTTACGCCTTGGTGCTAGTCGCCAGCCCCTGGCCTATGGAAGGCGGGCTTGGGGTAGTCACGGCACGGGCCCCGAGGACGGGTCGTGACAAAATGTCATATAGGCTAACACATACTAGGATTCCAAATATGAAAACATTAGTGAAAAGTGGACATATGTACAAGGAATAAAATAATAATGTCTAAATAATTATTGAGATTAATAGATATCACTGATCAGAATAAAGAGAATGATTATGAGAAAGTCAATGACCACAAAACTATAAACCAAAGAGGTATTAAAAAGGCCATTGGTTCATAAAAGTGAAGGAAATATGATAACATTTTTTCTTCAAGATAATTTTCCTATAGTTTAGGAATTATTTTACTATCTAAACTAATAAAATATTGAAATATACTTACTTGACATGTAAAATTTCATCTATTAATCTATTTCCACCAAAATTTCATCTTTTGATCCAAATAACGAGTATTCAAAATGATGCATTGATGATTGATGCACTAAAATTAATATCTAATGAATCACATAATAAATAATATAATAACAAGATATTTCTCTTGTCTTTATACATTAACCAAAATCAAAATATTTATCACAAGATAAGATAATTCTCAAAAATTAAAAACCATTATATGAATAAAATTAATCACTAAAATTCAATAGTAATACGCAAATTTCAAAATAAATCATTCCATAAATAAATATCATTAATATTATTCAGCATTTTACAAAACAAGATTGAAACCCAAAAATCAAAAGGAATTTATCATACATTATTACAAGATAAATTTAACATTTATCTCCAAATAACATTTGTCACTCATAAAGTCATATATCCAAAAAGGTATATGTCCTATTTATATAGTCTCCAAAATATTTTATTTATTTCCGTAAATAAACATAATAACCATAAATCCACATTAAGATCATATATTCTTCCAAAATATAATATTGAATTGAATCCTTAAAAATAATTAATTTTAAATCAAAGGGTTACATATACATCAAACTAATAAAGATTCACCAAAAATATTATAAGTCGCCTTAAAAAATCACTAGTTAAAACAAAAAAATGGTGTCTAAGACTTTGAACTTTTGATCCATATTAAACTTATAAATATATTATGGGGTACATAAATCTTAATATAACCTCAAATGAAAATATATTTAATTGAAAAGTTATCTAATCTTGTCTCTAATAACAATTGTAACAACTCGTGACCCGCACTCTCGAATCCAGTGCTAAAAACATAAGATTCATATTTCTAATTTTGGTACAAATAAATGTGACCAAATTTTTTCAATCCAATACTAATAAAATCAAAAGGTAATATTCGATAACATACATACCCAATGAAATTTTGTGTTTATAGTTTATAAAATTAGGAAAAACTCTTATGTAAACCACACACATGACATAATGAGATTATTTCTCCCACTATACCCATATTTTCATATTCCATATTAAGTCTTCAACATCTCTCATAAAATTATCCACATACTAACACTTTCTAAATAAAAATATTTTTTCATCATTATTCATAACCCATAGAAATAGGAAGCATAATAACAGTGAGCCTAAATGATCAATAAGGGTAAACATAAGAATTCACAGTTGAATGTCCTCAATGATAGTAAGAGAAGTATTGGGTTTAGAAAATTTTTCATGGAATTCTGTAATGATTTTATAAATTTTTGAAGGTTTTATTTACATTAATCAATAAATTTAATGAGTATAAAGAGGAATAAAGGTCTATAAATTATAAGAAACCTCATCTTTCATATAGCGCTCTATATAGTGCCTCTATAAACAAAATTTCATTTGTGGGGTAATGCGTGACATTTAGTCCCCTGGTAATCTAAAATATATTTTTTGTGAGGAATCGCATACCCCCATCAATAAATGAAATTTAATTTGGGGGTTGAGCCCCCCCCCCCCCACAATATAACATTTCTTTTACAGCATGATGAGTGGTTTTTAGGTCACCCACAAACCAAAATACTTCACGATTGGAAGTTTTTCATTGCTTCCTATCAACCTTAGAGGACTATTACATACATACCCATATAAAATCCCCTAATAGGGACTGGTGTAGGAGGTGAGACACAAAGATACATGGATAAATATAAATGGAAAAATTGTCCGAGAAAGCGATTATTATAGGTAATCATGTACTGCATATCGCAATGTCAAAGATGGAATATGAATCAGTCTGCAGTCCAGATAGAAAAAATATTTTTAAGATAGCCAAATTCATTGAAAATCCGTTTTCAGATAATTTTCCAAATATAAAACTTTTTTTGAGACATCCATCCTCATAGAAAATTCCTTTTCGCACCAGAATTTTTTGAACCATATATGGATGAAAACTTTTCGAACCACCCTATTGCATAGAAAATAGTATGTGGGATGGGGTCCTTCAATCTCAGTACCCTTCTATATAAAATTCACCTTTATCATAGAACCTCTATGAACAATTCAATCAACCCTCTATAGAAACCTCACCCATGATTAACTAATCCCCAAATGGGCCTCTTTTCAAACCACCAAGCCAAGGCCTGTTCCAAAGGCTCTGGATATGTTTGGTCATAGTACCTAGCACACCAGTGTGTCTAATATATCATACATTCCAACGTTAAATGGGTTTATATTGGTGACCTAACTAATTAGTGGGATCCTTGTAATGTTCTTGGTCATATATTAATATGGTAATGATGGTCCCAACTATAGGTATGGTACTAGATGGATCCCCAAGCCAAGCAACTACATATATGAACCATAGCCCCACCCACTTCCTCTCTTCCACCAGCTGAAAGGGGAGGAGGGGATGATATTGAATTGGGAATCCATCCTTGAGTAATCCCCTAGTGTTTCATGTGATCTACTCCCATATTGGTGGATAAGTTCCCAACCTTAGTTATGAAAAAAAGAGAGGAGGCATGCTCTAGAGCCCTTTATCTCTCTTGTATCCCCGACCTCATCTACCAATGAATGATGAAGACTTTTTAGTTTATAGGATCTTACACTTTATCCAGTTTCTCACACTAATCCTGACTCAAGTGGGATTAGAGTTTAGTAATGATCATGACATCCACATTATGAGATACCTACCTCGAAAATAGATTCCATTTTGGGATCTTCCTCTCTCCTTCTTTATTGCCCACCTATTCAGTGTAATCTTCAACTATACTCACCAAATTTTGATTCCTATCTAGTTGAAGCCCCCCAATAATGAATCCAACTTCATATTTCCATATTATAAATGAATATATATATGGGATACCTCCATATATATAATCCATTCATAAAAGGGTACCATTAATGGAGAACATCAGATAAATACAGATGTCTCTGTCTATGTAGAACCTCAGATAAATACATATGGTTTTTAATCCAATACATGAAAATAGTTTATTATTAATATATGGGTGTCCTATTTTATATTTTAGATTTAATTAAATAATAAATAATAATTCTTAAATAGATAAGAGTTTCCTAAATTAGGAAAACATTCCCCCTAAAAGGGTGTGATGATCCTGACCTTCCATCCTCTTTGCTAACACATTTTATAAGATCACATTGGATAAATCCAAGTTATTTCCTACCTTTAGAAAGAATGTCCACATCCAATCCAAATGATTATAGATATGAAATCCATTGAAAACTATTAGAATTAGGGTATTATAACATAATCAAAATGAATGATCATAACATTATAGAATTCATACCAATCAACATCTAGATCATAAATCATGAAACAAGGAATAAATATTTACCATAGGATAAGATTCAGAGAAATCAATAATCATGAGCAATGTGACATCAACTTTGATCAAGGAAAACATTTATAACCCATATAAATCCTAAATAAAAATGTGTTGGTACATTGGGAAATCATAATCATAGATTCCTTATAGAACTCTTATAAAACCCCTTATAATATGAATAACCATACAACCAACATTCAATAAAATTATTCCGAAAACTTAATCATTACCCACGGAATTGGAGCACTATCAGGACACAACCATTTTATAAGATATGTCTAGGTCACTCCTGAGATATAATGGGGTTAAACCCTTCCGAAGCAATTTCCATGTACCATATCATGAATAAAACCCATGAAAACACTTTTAGATTTGTGTAAAAAATACTTACAGATATCAAAATACCCTTTCTTTTAGAAAGCCATTTTCCAAAACATAAATCACCCAAAATGATAAAAAGGATGTTTTTTTACTTAAATAAAACATGAAATATTATAATTGAATCTAAACATAAAATTAATTTTATGGTTGTGGGAAAATTCATTTTTGTTGTGTGTGTAAAAATATATCATTCCTTTCATAACTTGATTAACCCATGTAAAAAAACTTGTTCCATGAGAATCTATTTAAAAAATAATAATCCATTAAGATAAATAATTAGATTTATATCATTAAAAAATACCTATAATATATCATATGTAACATAAAAAGATATTGGAATTGATTAATGGAGATACCATTAAAATATCATTAAAAACTTTCTTGAGTAAAATATCCTTTTCACTTTGAAAATCAATATTATAAACTAAAAATATACAAAATATTGTAAAATCCATTTCATTGAAAGTAACCATTGAAACTTATATTAGAATATTTAATTAAAATAATGTTGAAGATGGTGGTAAAATATATTCATGTAGTAGATTTCAAAAATAAATATTATTTTCAAACATTTTGTAAATGGAGTCAAATGTGACCCATTTGGAAAAAATTATGAAATTCCATTCATAAAACATTTTATAATAAGTAAAAAATTAAAGTAAAAAATCATTAGGAAATAATTTTTTTTATAGAAGAGAATTTTTTAAATCATTTTAGAAAACATGGATATTTAAGAGAAATATTCTCAATCTAAAATAATATACAGATAATCACATCTTGTAAAGGACATTCTTGATGTTTATTTAATCAATTAGGGAGGATATAAAAATTAAAAATGTAAAACACATTCATAATCTATGGATAATGAAATATATATTTTTCAAGGAAATAAGAGATTATGTTTACTCCTCAAGGAACCTTGAACATAAAAAATCCTGAAAAGAAAAGATATTGCAACATAAACCCATTTCCACTTTGATAACTCATTAATCATAAACCCATAAAATAATAAAGTCAAATTAATCATCAAATATCTTGAAAATAAGTATTCTCATGATATATTTAATCTAAATGGTAGTATATATACCTTATAAAATAATACAGGTGCACATCATAAACATATGTCCCAAGGAAAGGAAATTCGAGATGAATAACCCTTATAAAAATCATATCATTGAATTGAGAATTAATCAATTGATAGATATTTTGAAACAAATTTAAATCTAAAAAATAGATAATAAAATAATTCAGAGATCATTTCACACACAATCATGGCATAACAATATCAATTAAAAAGAGTTATAACTCAATATATTGAAGTTGAGTTAAAAAACTAGTTACCACTTAGTAACATTAAAATAAAATACCCTTGGATAAAATAATTAAAATTACAACATAAAATATTAGAAAGTATTAATTATTAATTATATAAAATGTAAAAGGTCAGTATATACCTCATATAAGTGATGTTTGGTGTATACAAATTAAACATGCCTCAATGAAAACAAATTAAGAAAAAATACATTACCTTGAGTCTATACTTTTCAGGTATTGCCATTAACTCATGTATAATAAACTCATATAAATTATTATTTTATTAACAACTTTTTATAGGTTTCATACCTTATCCTTAAAAAATTTATTTCCTTTATCTTAAATGAATATTTAATTACTTAGTTAGTTAAGTCCATGTGGGGTTTTTTAGGATACTTAGTTTATTAGTTCAAAATGAATTTTGTAGGTTGACTGCGATCAAAGTGGTCATTATTCCATTATATAAAAATAACAATTATTTAATAATTATAATTTTTATTCCAAAATTATAATTTTAAAACCAATCATGGAATTCAATTATGAAAAATGAACTGTGTTACAATCATGGAGACAGTAGGTCATGTGAACACATGTGTAACGATTCAATTTTCCAAAGATAATTATAAAAAGAATTAATGTTCTATTTTATCATTAAAAAACTTATTATTATATCTTAAATATAATATAATTATTTAAATATAATTATATATTTCATCCATGTGATTTGGTTATTAAAAATTGATCATATGGCTTCATAGAGGTAGTTTCCCACACGTACGCACAAAAATGTTATCATTTTTCACTAAATGGAAAATTAAAAAATGAAATTATAGATTAAATTTTATAAATAATAATTATGTAGTTAATATCATATATAAATAATATTTTCATCATTATAACCATTCATTGGAGGTGAATATTTGAAATTAATTACATCAATCTAAGTGGCGGTAGTCCTCTATACACATGAACGATGACTTCCTTTCCTAATTGACAGAGGTTTGAGATGGATATGGGTTATTACATTAATATAATAACATATATTTATATGTAATATACTAATGTAATTATATAATAATGGTTAAACAATATTATAAGGAGGTGGAAGGAGAAATAAAACAGAAACACGCAACTAGAGATCTAGTCATGACCTCTGGCAGTGTGTGGATGACAACATTGATGAGGGTGTACCATGGTTTTTCAAATTATTTCTCACAGTGGTCACTGGTGTTATTCACGATGATGTCGTGGGGATGGTATTTTCACTTTTATGTGGTGTTCTCACTCGTTGAGGGTGGTTTGATGCTATGATGGTTCCATGGCTAGTGGATATTTCTGTAATTAGTATCACTGATGTTGGGTTTTACGTGATATTAGGGTGGATGACATGATGGTTCATTGGTCAAGGTGGGAACGCGACACAAGGCCCGAGGAGGTGATGATGGGTGTTTTTTAATCTATAATTCGAATTTTGAAATCTAAAATTTGTTTTTATCAGTGGCGGTATGAATGGCAATAGAGGATCTCTCTTTTTTGGTTCTTACATAACCAGAAATCATCTTTTAAAAAAAATAAAAAAAGGCATTAGGATAAGATAGGGGAGGGAAACTATTGGAATTTCATAAAATATTTATTAATATAAATTAATTTAGTTTTCAAAATGGATCCAAATTGATAATATTAAAATATTATATTATATTGAGTTTAAATAGACTTGTAAAATTAAATTTTTACATGTTTTTACTAAGATTTTGTCCATATCTTTTGGTATTAAATCCACGTTAACTCTTTTTACACTTACTATGAAAACAATGTTTTTTACACTTTGAGGTTCATTATATTTACAATAAATGCAAAAGATTCCATAAATGGTCCTTGGTTAATATTATAAACCATATCCTAATCACTTGGAGGAATCTGATATTTTTAGTAAATTTATATTAGTTAATAAAATATTATTTATTATAAAATATCATTAATTTAAGGTTTTATAACTGTTCATTACTTGGAGTTTAATAACATTAGGGAAACAATTTAAATTCATATAAAATATTTTATTACATCCTCATACTATTTTATTAATCAATAAAACTCATGGATCAAATTATTTATCACAAATTATATTTATTTTAATATTGAAAATATCATTAATTTGATTTTTTTCATTAATTGAATAATTATTGCATCTGTATTGTGTAATAATTTAAGGTAATTATTTCTTCACTAAAATTTAAAAAAAATCATGATTAAGATAAATAATTTGTATTTAAAAGTAATATTTATAAATGAAAATATATTTTATTTATTCCCATGTTAGAAATATTATATTATTAAAAATAAGAGTGTGCCATTTTTTACTTTTCGTCACATAAAATATAATAAAGCTATTAATCACACCCAAATAGAAACAAAAGGCCATATAACCTAATATTGGATGATTATAGATGATATGGAATCATTCAGAAAAATTATGGCATGTGTTAGAGTCATTTTAGTATCCATATCATATTATTTTTAACCATTAATTACATTATTTACCTTTTACCATGGTACCAAAAATTACAATGGTTCTATTCATAATGAACAATAATGTCACGACCCAACCCATGTTGAGGATCAAGCTACAAATATCCCAAGATCATCTCTATAGGCCAAGGGTGGCAATAAGCATTGAAAACACCAAAAAACTCTAGGAGTTCATTGCCTAAGTACCTTAACACATGCTCGCAACCAAATCAATGAAAAATTGCAAAGGGAAACAAGTAAAAGATGATACATTTATATTAAAAAAATGAAAGTAACACTAAAAAGTACAAGTATATTAATATGAAATGAATGGAAAATGTGGAAAAATACACACCCAACTAGAAAATTGTCCCAACCTGCTAGAAATTGGAAAAGGAAAAACAGCTGAGAGAGCCCCTCTCATAGATTCCATATTAGGATCACTATACATAGTCTAAGCACCTATATTCATAAGCTCCCTAAAGACATAATCAAACCTATATATCATTGACATAAGGAATGATATGTACGATAAATCCCATGAAAGGGTGAGTATAAACATATCTAGTTGGACGCCACTAAAAGGAGAACGGGGGTAGTAAGAGATACATTGAAAAGGAAAGTAGCAGATAGAAAAAAGTAAAATAAAAGAGTGAAGATCAACCCAAAAAGAGAGTGAAGTAAACTCATCCAAACACAAGAAGCTTTAGATGGTGAGAAGATGAACTTATTCTCGAGTATTTGCTACCTATAGTAGAATAGTAGACACATCCCACTACAAGAAGCTAGACATGGAAATAATGGAGCACACCCCACACGTCTTCATCTCTCCAAGAGGAAAGTAACCAAAATTGATGGAGTGGGTACTAAAAAATATAATATATATATAGACACTATGTTAAAGAAACAAAAACGAGGGACTAAGGGGATCTCCATCTCACAGCTCATCCTAAGAAGAATATTCTTCAATAGTTCCAAAAGTAACCACCAACGATGAATAGAATCCCTCATGTCTACCTTGAACATGAAAGTTAAAGGGACTCAATCAACACACCTTGATACTATCTACATTGGGTAGCTCTGCCCCACTCGCACGTTTTTAGGTCACATTATAAGGATGTGTCTCGCTGTGGAATTAACCCCTCTTACTCATGAGTCCAATGTTACATTAAAGTATATATAATCAATGATCTAGAGCTATATGGTGAAACATGATGTAGAATACATGATCCCTAGTACGTCATGGGGGGTTCCACCCTGATAGTCGTCGTAGAGGACCAGAACCATAGTGCGTCAGGGGGGGGGGACACTCTAATAGTAGTCATAGAGGACTCGTCCTTTGGTATCGAAAGGTGGTACCACTATAATACATTGAGGAATCACACCCTACCTGGAAGGGGGATTCCACTCATAAAAAACTTTAGAGGACTCACGCCCATGTTGATTGGGATTCCACTTTGATATTTTAATGGACCTGTAACCTAGTACGTAAGGGGGTCCACTTATAATTCTCTCATATCATCGCCTCACCACTACTATTGTCGAACAGCTTGTATTGTATCTGAAAATATGAAAATGAGGTCCCCATCATGTTATACATGGAAATAACCTATAGGATGGTCTAATTGCTTGCCTAAAATGGATAACTTGTTAAAAGGGTGATTCTCACAACAACAAACCCAAATGGGACATCATTGGGTCCACTACTCAACCCCAAACATTAAATTACTAATCTGGCCAAAAAAAGTTACATCATGAGGAGAGGGTCACGAGGTCGTAGACATAAAATCAATTGGACACTTTGTTTAGAATATATTTTTGTTTCAAGACACCACATGAAGACGATTCGGGACCCACAAATGACTAATGGGGTATCGAACATCATGGTCAGTCCACCTATCATGGTGGTCAACCATTAGTGGATTGAATTCCCTTTGACTGATCATCGTGGTCAACCACTACAGTCGACCATCCCGACCGGTCGTGATTTTTGTCCCCGCAGCAGCTCCAGTTGTCACAACTCCATGTTCCACTCCGACCGACCTAGGATCCAACCTCGGTCATGTCCACTGATCAAGGCCCAAACCACATCAGTGGGGCATGGTCCACTTCGGCTAGGCATCGCCAACTTCGGCTGTACACGACCCACTTTAGGTGGGCTCAACCCACTTCAGATAGGCCCGACCCATCTCGGTTGGGACATGCCAATTTGGATGGGCTCTTCCTAGCCTGGACTTCTTATGAACCTAATCCCAGACCATAGTCTAGTCTTTATAACTGCCTCGGTCAGGCCCCACAACCCCTCCCAACTGGTCATTTGGTCCACACGGCACCACTGCACCACAGCGTCGCCGACAGCTCACCAGTGGTCCCTTCCATGAACCACCGGTCGTCCTCTGGTTGCCCAAAAATTTCAAATAATATAGATCTAGAACCCTTAGTCCATGTCCTTCACATAACTAATCTCTTCTCGACAATCTGTAAACAATTTGACGTATCCAAAAGTTATCGGAAAAATCTATAAAGAACAGATGAAGAATGCAAACATAAAAAAAGGATCTAAGGATGGGTCGATGGCTATGTTAGTTCACCTATCAATGATTGATATTAAAAATGAAAAACATATCAAGAAATAACTCTAAAATGATTTAATAATTGAAAACATGGTGAGGGAACCAAAATAATATACCTTGTTGTATTTATTAATCGTTTAACACGTTTGTTGTGCATCTACTACGATCCGATGAAGATTCATTGAAGAATTTTCCTTGAATCTCTAAGGAGGAAGGGAGAGAGAGATTCCTCAATATAGAGGGAATATTATGGGAAACCCTAATGAAGAACACATAAAACCAAAATCATGGGATTTCAATAGAACACCTGCCAATGGTCAATGGATCTGACCATCATGTGTCCTCTCATTTTAGGTTGCACTTAGGTAAAACACCACATTGAAAACTCAACAAATTTCTTAACTTTCTCATATGATTCCCCATTGAAATTTTATTCGATGCAACATCCGAGACAAAATAATTAATTTTTATTATTTTATTAACGATTTTCCCCCTTTGGGACCCCTTTCAATAGATTTCCCACCCCGACAAAAGTTAGGTCCCACCTAGGTTAAATGCCACATTCTGGTCTAACATGTGCCCTCAGATTTTTTATCTGAGCTTCCATTTAATATCTAATATATTTCCTCTACGTGCACAGTATAAAATATATTTATTATTTTATAATGTTAACCTCGGGTACACTGGGCCTCAATATTTCATGTTGTCCTAGCACCTCGCTCAGGAAATATATATAGAAAAATTTAAATTTTTTAATAGTAAAAAATTGGGTCTCTAAATCATTTCCTCCTTCAATATTTTTATCCCTGAAAAGAAAAACTAGGAAAAAAAACTAGGTATACTAAGCCCCCGTCTGACTCTCCTATTCTTAAGAACTCTCTTGCATGTTTTTGTGCTACTAAAACATGGGAACAAAAGGTTTGTTATATCCACGTAAGGTCTGCTCCGATTTGTTTTCGACCACCATCAGGGAATCGAAAAAGTTGGCTCCATTTTCAATGTTTCTATCACCCCAGTCGATGATGTGCATTGGATCATGTAGGTATCTCCTCAGCTGTGAAATTTGGAAAACACCATGCACCTTCTCTATCTATGGGGGTAGAGAAAGGTAGTAGTCAACCTCACCAACCCTCCGCATAATCTCGAACGGCCCGATGAAGCTCGAGGATAGCTTGCCTCCCCATTAGAACCTCTACATTCCGTATCATGTGGAGACTCTCAAGAAGACATGGTCTCCCTACATAAAATCTAAGGGCCTATGAACGGCTGTCCATATAGGATTCTTTTATACTAATTATAATCCTCATATGTTTGTAGAATACTTTCACTTTCTTCTTCATCGCTGGCACCAACTCTAGGCCCAAGTGTGATGACTCTCCGAACTTCATCCAACACATAGCTGACCTGCAGGACCTCTAATACAGGGCGTCAATAGGTATTGTCCTGGTGGTATAGTTGTGGCTATTTTTTATACAGAATCTACAAAAGGAATGTGATCCTCCCTTCTCTAGCTAAAATGTAACATTCACACCCTCATTGTATCCTCTAACACATAGATAGTGCACTCAATCTACCCATTGGTTTTTGGTTGAAAGGTCATACTCATCTGCAGACAGTTCTAAAATGCCTCCTACAGGACTCTATGCAATCCTTACATAAACCACAAATCACAATCGAATACAATCATTGAGGGTAACCCATGATGGTGGATGATCTATTGTATGTAAAACTACCCCAAACACTCCATTGAACTCTTCTCCATGATATTATGGAAGTGTACTGACTTCGTGAGTGTTTCCACTATCACCCAGATTGCATCATATCCCTACATTGTGCATGGAATCACTGTGATGAAGTCTATGTATATTTAATTTCATCTCCACTTAGGGATCTCAAGATACTGCAACAAGCCCACCAGAACCTGATGCATAACCTTCACCTGCTGACCAGTGAGGCATCATGAGATAAACTCAACTACACTTCACCCTATGAAAGACCACCAAAAATGTTGTTATATATCTCTATATAGACTCTCTACACAAGGATGTAGATCCAAGGGAGAAGTGTGTAACTCCCACATTATGACTGGAACCACGGTTCCCTGGAACAAGATATCCTTATTCCCTCCTTTAGAATATCCATCTCGTGCATCACCTATGGGTATATGTTCATGCATAACATTTCACTCGATGTCCCCCAATAGGTACTATTTCTCATGTTCAAAGAGTGAAAGAGTCACCACTATTGACTGTAGAAAAAATGTAACTTCTTACTACACCAGGGTCAGCTTTAACGAAGCTAACTACTATGAATATTCCCATAAAAGGAAAGACTAGGACATCCTTCTAAGGGAATCTTCTACAAATTTTCCCCTCCCAGGGGTATAGACTATCTCGAAGTTGTATTCATATAGAAAATCCAATAATTGTTCCTACCATAGAGTCAAATATCTCTGGGTAAAGATGTATCTGAGGCTTTGGTGGTCTGAGTAAACCACAAAGCACTCTCCTAGAAGATAGTGTCTCCACATACTCAAGGTAAAGACTAATGCTGTGAGATCTAAGTATTGAGTCACTTACTTATGATCATGGGGTCTCAATTAACTCGACTCGTATCTAATGACTACCTATTGTTTCATCAACACACAACTAAGCCCAGCCTCTAAGGCATCACAATACACTTCAAACTCAACACCTTCATCTGGTAGACTAAAAACTGGAGCACTCATCAACCTCTACCTCAAATCCACGATGGCCTTATAGCACGGATGAGACTAGGTAAATAGTTGTACCTTCCATTTCATAGTGGTGAAAGGGGATGTGATTCTAGATATGTCTTCCATAAATCTCTTATAGTACAATTCCAAACCAATAAATATATGCACCTCTAACACATTCTAGGGTGTCATCCTAGAAATCACTACTTAGATCTTTACTAGATACATGGCTAAAACTAGATCAGAGATAACATTCCCCTAAAAAGTAAACCTCATGTATCTACAACTATCACTTCAAGAGCTTTTCATATAGCTTGTTCTATCAAAGTAAATCAAGAATAATCCTCAAGTGCTCTGTGTGCTCCTCCTCCTCCTCTGCAGTGTAAACGAGTATGCCATTAATGAAGACAACAAAGAATTGGTCCAGGTATAGCTATAATATCTTATTCATCAAGTCCATAAAGACAGCGGGTGAATTTTCCAAACCAAATGGCATCACTATGAACTCATAATGCCTATAGCGACATAGAAAATCCATCTATGGAATATCAACCTTTTGAACCTATAGCGGTTTGTGGATTGATATAATATCATTCATGGAATAACATATCACACCTCTCAACTGGTCAAATAGAACATTGATTCTTAGCAAGGGTTACCTATTCTTTATCATGGCCCAGTTCAGGTGATGATAATATACACAAATCTGTAACCTCTTGTTTTCTTTCTTTACGAATAGAACTGGAGTTGCCCAGGGGACACATTGGGTTTGATTAAAACCTTCTCACAAAGGCCCTCCAAATATAATTATAGCTCCCATAGCTCTATGGGTGACATCTGATATCCTGTAAAAGATATTAGGGTACTCTCTAGTTTTGATTCAATGCAAAAATACAACTCCCTCTTTGGAGGTAGCCCAAAAACGTCTTAGAGGAAGACATCCATATAGTCCCCCACAACTTAAGGGACCTAGATGCTTGAAGAGTCTTCTGAAACATGGATTACACTCAATAAATAATGGGTAAAATGTTGTAGCCTCCTACTCATAACACTTGTCTTCCTTGTTATGAGTTCTCGTTCACCGATAAAGGAGAACCTCATACCATCAGTGTGAAGGCATCTGACTAGCCGATGGTGACAGTTAATCTAGGATCAAAAAATGGAAATATAATCCATGCCCAAGATGAGGTCATCAGGTTCCATTATGATAAGCGGTAGGTCTCATGTGATCCTTTAGCTTCCAAGGGATAGCTCGCACTACTGTCATATTAAAGACACAGATAAAGTTCTCCTTGTAGGAACCTCGAGACAAAGATGTTATGCTAATGCCTATACTGGGAGCTCTAACTTCCATACCCGTAGTAACGAGATAAAATCATGACTGAAACCGATACCTTTACAAAACTAAGCTCTTCTTGATGATCTGTTGATGATTTGATGTGTCTATAAGTTATTGAAAAAATCCATGAATAATTTATGATGAATGTGAAGATAAAAAAAATATCCAATCACGGATCGATGGTCATGTAAGTTTGGCCATCGACGATTGAAATTAAAAATGACAAATCAATCAAAAATGAACTCAATAATAATTTAAGAATCGAATATAAAATGTGGAAAACAATATAATCCTACCTCTTTGGATCCATTCATCGGTGAACACGTTCATTGTTCATCTACTACAATCTGTCAAATATTCATCGAATAATTATCCTTGAATCTACAAGGAGGAAGGGAGATAGAGGTTCACCATCATAGAAGGATGATTAAGGGGGAAACCTAAATAAGAACTCATAATCCCATATTTATCGGATTTCAATATAACACCTGCCAATGGTTGCAGGATCCGAACATCCCACACCCTCTTGTTTTAGGTCGCACTTAGGTAAAACACACCATTACAACTCAATGAGGGTTCGAGATTTCCAATCCATGTTCCTGTTTAAAAGTTATTCGATATGATTTCTAAGATAAATTAATTAATTTTTATTATTTTATTGATGATTACACCCCTGGTGACTTTTTCAACCAAAGTCTTGCACTGACAAAAGTTATGTCCTGTATAGAGAAAATTCCATGTTCGAGACTCAATTGTGCCCTCAGATTTATGATCTAAGCTACCATTTAATAGTTATCTCATTTCCTTTTTTTAAATAGTATAAAATATACTTATTATATTTACAAACATAATTCTAGGCACACCGGACCTCTATATTTCACGATTTCTGAGCACCTAACTCTAGAAATATATATATAAATATTTCAAAGTATTACAAATGAAAACATTGGGTCTCTAACAAAAAGATGGCTCCATTTACCAAATTTTGAAATCCTGCTTCCAATTTTGGGATCTAATTTTTAAAATTCAAAAAACATATGTGAGAGAATTTAATTTAAAATCAAACTAGAATAACTGGACGAAAAACAGTTTTTTAGAAAAACTCCCTTTAAAATATAATATTTTTTTATAATAGATTAAAGTATAAAATGTTTTTCAAATACCATAATTTGGTTATTTTAATTCAAATGGAACTAATGAAATTTTAACACTAAATACAATTTTACTTTATAAATAAAATTTTCAATAAAAATAAGTAATTTTCACTACTCACTGATATATCAATATTTTTAGAGAATACTATAATTTCACCAAAAACTGATTTTGATATGATGATTTCATAAATAAAGTTCATTTGAGAAAATACATTTTCTATATTTTTCAAAACTTAATTATAATATTTTTTTATAAAAATATATAAGATACATTTTTGAAGAAAACATATTTTTTCAGAATGATATGAATTTAATAAAAGTTGATTTCTTATTTTTTAAGAATTAAAAAATAAATTTTTGTTGATTATAATCTTTATATATATTTCAAAACATAGTTACTATTATTCATACCATCTAATTTAAGAGCTTGGTTATAATGATCACATTTAAATAACAATATTTTTTGGTTCTTTTACACTCAGTTTAGAATATTTTGTATACTATAGAACATAGTATTAATTGAATAAATCAAGGGATATTATAGTATTTGTAAAAATGATATTTTTTTGTATTCACCAAAAAACCACCATTTCAAAAAAAACACAAAAAATCACCCTAAGAAAAATAATATATGATGAATCGAAAGATGAAAGAATTTTTATAAAATTAAAATTCTAAAATAAATAAACTTAAAATTTAAATAAAACCATAAAATATATGGAAAAATAATTTAGTTAAAAACTATTCCTTTATCAATTGAAAATTTATATAAAATTATTTATAATAATATTATGAATATGAATCCATAAATTGAATTCTTATAAATCATAAGGTTGACTTATTTCTAGGATTAACTAGGTTTTCAGATCCCCCCCCACCCTTATGAAATTGTTTTCTTATATTTTTATTCCTTTTTTTAAAAAAGTGAGGCTATTTTTACAACATAGATTTTTCTAATTAGCATGTAATTCCCTCAATCGTGTTATTTTTAAATAAAATATGTACCCGGTGAATCACCCTATTTTGAAATGACTTCTCTCTAAAATACAAAATTTGGACTAGATATTCCTAAAAAAAAATATTCTCTTACAATGATACTGCCTTAGGGCTCAAACATGAGAGGCATCAGGTACATAGTTTCTTGAAAAAAATATGAATAAAATCATGTACTAGAGGTAAAATCAAATGAAAATATACTTGATAAGAAACGAATCCCAAAATTTCAAAAATTTAATATCATCTAATAAACCACATAATTAACTTTCTCTATTCACAAAACACATAACACATTTTCATGGAGATATTTTAAGAAAGATATGATATCCTACCTCAAATGAATGATCTTTCCCCCAATTCTCTTCATATCTTTTCTGACTTCTCTAAGATTCCCTTATATTCTGCTAAATCATTTTTACCTTCTCAAACATTTCATCTACCAATTATCATCCCAATAACGTCCTTTTATTAACACCATTCCAACATGTTTGGATCTGAAACTTATTTCCATATAACACCTCAAAAGGGGCCATCTATATATCAAAATGAAAACTAATATTATATGAAAATTCAACTAAGATATTGGTCCCAAATTCCAGAGTAATGCAATGAGTAAGATCAAAACATATCCTCCAATGTCTGAATCGTTCACTATAACTATCCATGAAATTAAGGTTGAAAGGTTTTGCTAAAATTAAATTTGGTACCCAATGAATTCCGAATTCCATTCTAAAAATTTGAGGTAAATCTTGGATTTTGATGATATATAATGGAGATAAGTACTTCATGTAATCTAACTATCATTTTAAGGTAGAGTCTAGAAAGATAATATAAACACATAGTATCTAAAATATGAATAAACTTCCTACAGTTATCCAATTGAACAATAATGACCAAAATTTCATTATTACTATGATATTGCTTTGTTAATATCCCCAATAAATCCAAAGATATATTCTCAACTTTCCATTAAATCCCTAGAAAATTTTGAAGCACCACCATTCAATAGTTTCCTTTAATTTATGTTATTGAAAAGGCATAAATTTCATGATAAAATCAACAATATCATTCTTTATTACACCCTTTAAATAATATTATTTAATGACTCTATACATTTTAGTGTTATGATGATGAATAAAAAATGGAGAGAAACGTGCTTCACTCAATAATTCCTTCTTTAATTGGGAGTCACTTGATACACACAACCACTTTCCAATATCTTAACAACTTATATGTTATTTTTAAATTCAATAAACTTACCCTTCTTTTCCAATTCAACCTTTTCTTATAAATCATGATATTTATTCTCATAATGCTTAATTCTATATATAAAATATAACTATACTAGAACTTTACCCAAAGGATGGTGATTTTTTATATGCATAATTTCATGGACAAAATTTATTAAATTATTAACCAATAGATCATGTTTCAAATTATATTAGTTAATGATGCATATATAAGGAAATGAATACCTTATAAATAAAAACATAACATTTATAGAAGTAAAGGATAACACTGGATCATTAACTAGTATACATTTCAATTCCTAAGACCATTCATCGTATTATTTTATCCGGATAAATTTTACTCATTTTTGAGTTGGATTTGTTATTAGGTTAGATAACCAAAAAAATCAACAAACTATTTATAGTAACCCAATAATCTAAAAAACCCTCAAATGTCAAAGACTTTTATAGGTCTTTTCAACTCTTTCGCCACGTTAGTTTCAGTATGATCAATATTTATTCCATCTTTAGAAACAATAAATCAGAGAAATGAATTATTCAGTAACTAAAATTCATAATTTATAAATTTTCCCAACAACTTTTTTTCTTTTAAATTTGTCAACCAGATCCTTAGATATTTATTATGATCTTCATAGATATTTTAATATACATTAATTTCATCAATTAATACAACCCAATTTGTATCCAAATACTTATGGAAGACATTACTCATATGATCTACAAATAAAACAGGTTTATTTCTCAACTTTAAAAGAATAACCATAAACTCATAATGGTTATACCTAGAATAAAATTTCATCCTCAGAATATATTGCTACTTCACCTTCATCTAGTGATATCATAACTCGAGATCAATATTTAAATTATATTGATAACCCAATAGGTGATCAAACAAGTCACAAATATGTGGGATAATTTTTTTTATTAAAATTTGTGAAATTGAGTGCTCTATAATCAATAAAAAAACCATAAGGAACCACAATTCTTTTTAACAAATAAAATTGGATCTCCCATAGTTGAAGTTATAGGGTGGTTAATACCATTATTAAGAAAATATTGTAACTTCCTTTTCAATTCCAAAAGGACCATTAGATCCATTAAATAATGGGGTTCTGAAATTGGAATAGCACCAGGCATTAATCCAATAGAAAATTCAACCTCCTGATCAAGAATAACACAAGGAAAATCATCAGGACATAAATTAATATATTCTTTTACTACTATTACATCGCTAATTTGAATAGTTTCTTTCTTTTCAACAATATGTCACGATAACTTTCACTCTCATCTTTAACCAGTTTCTCATCTTCTTGAAATGTTATCAAAGGTAGGAATTCTTTCTTATATAAAAACTGAAACACATTCTAAAAAATAACTTCTTGATCTCTATAATCTATCTTAACATGAGAAAATGAAATCCACTCAATACCTATTATAACATAAAACACTATATTGGGAAATGAAACAAGGTTTACAAAATAAACCATTCCAAAGAAAATAATGGGAATAACCTTATAAATTAATATTAACATAACAACACACCTAATAGTTTTTACCAAAATTTATGAATTCATTTATTGAGATGATATTTCAATTATAATTTAAAATTTTCTAGAAATAAAAGAATACATAAAACCTGAATCAAATAAGGAACAAATATAATTGGAATAAACAATAAATTTACTTTCCACCACATCATTTAAGGGTACATCATTTTTTATAGTAGTATAAAAAGATATTCCCAAACCTTTCTTCTTTCAGTATTTACGATTACCACCTTGAGTAACTATCATTGAAAATGAATTAAAATTTTGAACCAACTCTTTGAAATGAAAAATCTCACTTCTGGTTGACTATAAGTTTTGCAATTACTATTATAATCAGAACTCATTTCCATTCTGACAAAATCCAAATAACCAAGCATACCACATCAGTAACACTTTTCTTATCCTATCAAAACTTCCTTAAAATGTATTTTACCTCATTTTTTACATTTTTAGTGTTTACCTTTGAGTTTATTTATTGAATTATTCTCCTTTGTTTTCTACCTTAACCTCTTCTAACCATTATTATCACAAAGTATATAAGAGTTAGAAAACATCATATCAACTTTCTCAGCACATAAAAAAATTCCCTCATAACTTTTAAATTTAGGAGAGGAATATTATCTTTGAAACACTGGTTTCAAACCTATATAAAATCGATAAATTTTACCCTCATATCTAGAATAGAATTTTGTATATACCTGGGTAGTCTGAAAAATATTTATTTATAATGAAATACTAAATATTATTAATTTTACTTAAACTCTATAAAATGCCTTTCCATTATAGGTATAATAAATTTAGAAAACTACTTCTCAAGGAATATATGTATAATTACCATTCAACCCATGGAATAAATCACATCTTTTTCCTTAGTATTCCTTATCAGAGGCCAACATCGATTAGGTTCTACTTCAAAATGATAAATAAAAAAGACGTACCTTTTGTTGTTTTAAACATAATAAAACATTAAATATCTTATCAAATTCATTAATCCATCCATAATCATTTATCAGGTTTAAGATCCACCAAAATATGGAGGGTGCAATTTCATGAAATTATTTACTATAGACATGTTCCTTTGTGGAGAATTTGGTCACTCCCATTCATGGATTCCACCATTAATAGCCTATGTGAACTAAGTTAACACTACTACAAAATATGATGTTCTAATATTCTAGATTGTTGATTTTTAAGGTTATTATCCATTTGATTCCTTCCTACTTTAGGTACATTATTTCGTAAAGGGAAAACAATTCTGAAAAAAATGTATTGGATGAAGAAACATTGAAACATTCAAAATATTTCTCATGATAATACCATTATAAATTAGAATCTCATTAAAATGTTTTTTAATATCACCCCAAACTCTAAAGTTATCTAAAACTTATCTTTAATACAAACTATAATTCCATGTATCGCAATCAACCAATAATTACATTATTGATAATAAGGTTTTCATTTTCTTATAATTCTATAATATTTTAGGTTGGGAGTTTTATAGAATTAAGATAATTATTTCAAAATAAAGTGTTCACTTCTATATAGTGTAAATTGTTCCACAAAAATATTCCTTTAAGTTTATAAACTTATTTAATTCATGACACATTAGATTAATTTAAGAATAGTAGGAACAACAGAATAATTGGCCTTGTTATAATTTATACTCATCCTTAGATCGTAAGAGAAACATATGAAAACATTGGATGAAATAAAAATCATAATAAGGAATATAAAAATAATGTAAACACATTAGTCCAATGAGAAACATAAAAACCCATGAAAATGTTTAACTTTGTCAAAATAAAAATTTGATCACATAAATAAAAAATATCCACATGATAAAATCAACCTTTTATCAAATAAGCCATTTTAAACCCTTTATAATAATATGAAAACCATGAATTAATTATGAAGAGCATGAGAACTAATGAAAATTATTTCTTTAAAAAACAAACATTTTACCTTTAAAAAGTTCACAAACATTCCTTATCTCATGAAATCAAATTATTTCCCTAAAAATCCTTATCATATATAAAATAAGTATATTATAACATAATAGTTAAAACTTTTTTCACTCATGTTTATCCTTTTTTATAATAATTGTTTCTCTGTTGATTCTACAGGAGTAACCAACCTGCTTATCTCCCTCATTTTCACCTTCGAATACTAAATCACTATCTAGTGCATTGTTGAGATCTATCAAGATCACCAATTATCATGAGTTATGTCATGATTACGTGACATCATATATAATTTACATGAACCATATAACCAAATAATAATTTATAAAATTTTACATGTTCATTACAAGACCCTTGAAAACTCATTTTAACACATAACCAAATCACTTTTCATTTTCACTTAATAATAAGGATAAATATCCTTTTCTTTTGAAGACCCTTAAAAATATTTTTTTTCAAAAGAGTGGGAATAAGTTCTTATTTGAAAAATTATTTAGTATTTTATAGGAAACTTGATAACAGATAATGGATATGGCACCATTAAATGGTCTTCTGGCAAGAAATATTAAAAAAATGTTCTTTGTGTACATTAGTATATAAATTCAAATGTGATATATGAAAAATGTAAAGAATATTCCTTTTAAAAAATTTATAAGTAAAGTCAATTGGAGTTGAAAATTATGTTTTACAATATTTTAAGTATAAATAAAACTAATCTTGTAAAATTATCAATAACATGGATATGTAAGGGAAATATTTTGAATTGATAAATTTAAATAAATATTTTAAGGAAAATCAATTACCTTATAATCAAGCTTAGTATGTTATTTATATAGCACCCCGAGATTTTATGAGATGTATTTTTTTAATTTCTTTCATATCTTCTGTTGTAAGCTACACCAATATTATCTTGAGCTATACGGAACACCGTATTAGCTTGCAGTATACACAATATTATTCTTGGATCTTGTTACACACAATTTAAAGTTCGTTTGATAGTAGTTATTCTTTGAAACATTGAGTGTGTGTATATATATATATATATTAAATTTATAAGTGAAATATGGTTGGATTCTGTTATACGCAACAACAAAGGAGTCTTGCACTACACGCAACCCTGACTTGGCTTGCATTACACGCAATCATGACCTTCCTTGATAGCTTGTGTTGTACGCAATACCTATTTTTACTAAACAATGGTATATTGTCATAATATTACTATGGAATAGCCGTTATGAATATTATTAGCTATATTTTTAATTTTATAACATTATTATTCATCATACAGATTTTCTAGAACATGTTATGAGAACAAAATAAAATTTTCAGGTAAAATAAGTATTTTTCAAAAAATGCAGTATTGTCGCCTTTTGATAGCGCACCCACATTAAATCTAGTTTTTGAAATTTTTATATGTTAAATTTGACAAAATAAAATTATTCTTTGGAATAAGGGTATAAAAATTTACTTTGGATAAATTTTTCATATTATTCTGATAAATTTCATATTTTAATGAATAGTAAAAACACGCTATATTTTTATTAAAAGAAACTTTTTTCATCGCAATAATTTATATGGTTAAATTTTACTATTTAATGGTTTTAAAGTATAAATAGAATATTTTTTTTACCATTTAACATAATGTATATTATTACCATTAATTTTACATTTAATTCATAGGTAAAAACATTTCAATCTTTGGCAATGTTTTAACTTTTAAAACTCTTTTTCTTAACAACAGGATTAATTTTAAATTAATTACTGCAACATCTATGTTTTCAATTTTGAAAAATGGATTCCATATTTGAACTCAGTGGGTCCAAATTATGTATATAGGTTACTTTTTTTGATATTATGAATAGTAACTACGATAATTTTTATTTACTGTAGTTAAAGGTAAATCGGTAATTAAGGGTAAAAATAAGATTATAAAATTACCCTAACACCTGAAAAAATTCTATTGGATGACGAAAAGTCGACCCTTGTCAAATAAGGGTCGGAATAAATTCATATTATGGACTTTTGACCATAACAATAATTTAATTACTATTAAAACCAAAGAATGTGACAACATGTCACTCTCTTAAATCTTATAAGTATAATAATTTTAATTTAGTGATAAAATTCATGAAACTTCGAACATAAATAGTCTCCAAAAATCTAATAAGATTAGCTACATCATGAGAATTTATTTAGAATTTTTAGGGATTAAATAATTGTCATTAATGGTTACACAATAGTGATGCAGAACTTGTATATTTAGTGAAAAATCAGTAATATAGTTTTTATTAAACACATAGTGACCATAAAAGGAACAAAAACCTTACCAAAACTTATATTTCGTGTATATGTAAACCATAATCATCCAAGTTCAAATAGTTGACCATTTGGATCCTTATAAGGAGATTATGACACTTATATTATTTTATTTTAAATTATGTCAATGTTGTCACCTTTAAAATTTAATAAATATAAAAATTAAATTGATGTTATTTTAAGATGATAAATTCGAGTAAAAATATTAATATGCAATTTATTACATTTATCTTTATCATAGTATTATATTTTTAATTTTTATGTAACTAATAAGTATATTAAATTATTATACAAAAATGATGTAGTAATTTTTTTATTAAGAGAAATATCAAATAAATGGTTTTATAAATACTAAAATAAATATGATACAAACTAATTAATGTTCTCCACAAATTTTATAGACGAATAATTCATTTTAGGAATCTATTAAACAATTTTTTTCGAGTATTTCCTTGGTGTGGATTTTATTTAAATTCAAATAATTGAATAGTGTGAAAATTAACACTATTGTTATTTTATAAAAATAACATATTATTATATTGTTTAAAAATAACATAAATATTTAAAAAATTATAATTTGAAATTTATATGGTCTAAAATGTCATAAAGTACCCAATTATGTATAATTAACAACACATAAGTAATTATTTAAAACAATTTAAAATTTAGAATCTTATAACCACAAATAAGATTAAATAAATTAAATAAGGATAAATCAAGTTGATAAGGTTTAAAATAAATTTAAAAAATCTCTAAAATTTATTGGTTGATGGGATTACAACCCTATATCATATAATATTATAATATTAGTCATTGTTGGAGGTTTTTTAAGTGGGGTTTGATTTATTATAAAATAATATTATTGAGGTTTCCAAAGGTTCCCCTCTCCTCCCTTATAAAAGGGAACCTCCTCCCTCCCCTATTCAAAACACCTTGAGCCTTCAAGATCAGCCAAACCCGGACCATTTGTCTTATCCACTTCCCTATAAACAGTATGGAGGTTTTTTTATTCTCAAAAGACCAACTCTAGTCCCTTAAGAGGAAGCTTAAAGGAGGTGTGTCGAAGAAGATGTAATCTCTTCTACCGATTCTTTTAAGTTTCTTTCTTCTTAAACATCTTCTTATTTAGTTGTTTCATTATAATGTAATAACATCATTATCACTAATATAATTATATTTTATTAAAAATATGAAACATCCCCATTTCACCTTCTATCCATCCTATAGAAAATGAAATCATCGCGCGTGCGTACGTACGGAATACCGTCTCCACGCTGTGGTGTAATATGTTTTTCCACCACCACCTTACATGGATGGGTATAATGGTGTATAGAATTACTATAAATGTATATTATAACATCATACTGATTCTGATATATTATATCATCCACTCCAATTCCATTCAATAATTATGGTAATGATATCATCGCTCGTGTGTACGTACGGATTACCGTCTCCACGATACGATTAGATTCAATCTCCATGTTAAACATTAAAGAATGATTATAAAGTATATATAATGAATAATAATGTAATATATAACATAATAATACTATTGTATTTATGTATATGTTATTTACTTACTTCTATTCAAGTCAATAAGAAAAGGAAAATAGCGTTCATGCGTACGTACTGTCTACCGTCTCCATGAACAGTGTGTTTCATTTCATTTATCTATATTATATATATATATATACTAAATATATATGATATATATATCATGTTTTACCTTCTAGAAGTTAGTAAATCAAGATATATGTAATAATAATATCAAGAACAACAAGTCCAAACATGGACGATAAATGAAACGATTTTACCCAAAACGCTGCTTTAACATGGAACTGAAAAATGAACGGGTAATATAAAGTCTTAAGTGAATCATATATGATATCATAAATATTATTATGGTTATATTACATGTTAATAATATGTTTAAACCCACTATATAGGAATATCGGACACACACAGAAGAAATTGGACATAAGGTAAGGGATAACTTTTCCAATCTGGTTTTTATCTGAGATTGTTTATTCGAAAGTATTTACTGGGGTTATTGTTATCATCCAAGCCCATGTTTTCTAAATATTTTTTCATGTATTTTTAAAGTCCAATTTACCCATTTTTGAAATTTACAACATGTTATGAAAGGAATCATACTTTTTTTTACCACATGAGGAACTTTTTGACTTTTCCGACAAAAGTACATGGAGAATATTTTTTTAATTTATACGGCATGAAATTATTTTTACGGTTTCATAATGCCTTATTTTAATGAAGATTAATCTACAAGTTTTCATGACTATTTTAAACAGAATCCATTTCTTTTAAAATTTCCTGGAATTTTTTGAAAAGAAAATGATTTTGTAGAAGGAAGGATATTTTCTTCAAGAAATATTTTAAAGTGTTTTATCAAAACCAATTTCCATATAAGGTGACATTATTTCATATGTGTATGTTTCAAGTATAATGTCTCTATGATTTACATGGTTTCACTTTTCTTATGATGAAAAGATATCCATTTCTTTTATATGGATTATGGTATGATGAGATGATGTTTATGAAACCCATTTTATTCATTGGGTTATGATGAATGATTTATGTTTATGTTATGGAACACGTAAGAATGATTTCATTATGAGATGGGTGGGAACTATATCTCCCTCCAATGTATTGGGTAATGATTTATATCTCATGAGATATACATGGATCGAACAATAATTTTCTCCGGTTTAGTGATACCGAACTGGAACGAGGTGTGAACTCGATTCAGAAATGGTCTTTGTCCACTAAGAAGGTCTTGGAAGCAATGAAATGGATACAATGGAAATCATATCATGTGATTAATGGTTTTCCACAGTTACATTTTTTATTTCCATGCTACTTTATCATGATTAATGTTCCATTATGAACTATTCCTTATGTACTGCCACGATTTATTTCTCAAGATTTTGATGTTTAAAATTTATGTTCATGTTTTTTTAAGTTCAAATGTATATGATTTGTTTTATTTTCTCCATGAATACCCTTACCATGTATTTGAGATCACCCTTTATATGTTTTATTTTCCCCAGGATTTAAATAAACGTTTTAGTTAAGAAAACAAAAGGGGAAGATCATTATGGGATATGTTGAAGATCGTTCACCATGACTAGAAGATTAAATTCCGAGTTTCCAAAGACACTAAACTATTACGATCCTTCAATTTTTGTTTTTGTTTTGTATTAAGTATTATACAAAAGTAATGTAATGTCCATGTATGTCATCTTTGGGGTCTCTACGGTTGGTATCAGCGGAAAGGTATAGTTCACCTTTCGAAACAAGGATGCAAAAACATTATTGCAATCCCAAGAGATATTTCTAAGTTATGTCTAGGGATGTATCTAAGGGTAAGTATATGTATGGTTTATATTCCTAGAATAAAGATAATGATATTATAATTAAAAATAAGATGTTATATATTGAAGGTACTCCCCCTTTATTATGTTGTTTTCCTTGCATGATTTTTTCCTCTCACACTATTCTTTTTGGGTTTCAGAAAATGGCTGGTGTTGAGCCCTCTAGAAGATTATTGAAATTCTTCCTATGGTTGCTGTTTTAATAATCACAAATCATCAATTACTTAATCCGGTTGGATTTCTCATATACATAATCACAATCTCATAGTGAATCTGTGTATATTGGCTGGATCATTTTTTTATCTCTTTGTTATTGATTTACAAGTATTCTGGAAGTCCTCCATATCAATGGACAACGGTCGCACCGATCCATATCAAAGGGCAACGGTCGCACCGATCCATATCAAAGGACCACGGTCGCACCGATCCATATCAAAGGACAATGGTCGCACCGATACATATCAAAGGAAAATGGTCACACCGATGCTGATCAAATGAGTCACCAAAGATGACACACCGATGCTGATCAAATGAGTCACCGAAGATGACAAACCGATGCTGATCAAATGAGTCACTGATCATGACACACCGATGCTGATCAGATTAGTCACCAAAGATGACACATCGATGCTAATCAAATGATTCACTGAATATGACACACCGATGCTGATCAAATGAGTCACTGATCATGACACACCGATGCTGATCAAATGAGTCACCGAAGATGAAACACCGATGCTGATCATCTGAGTCACCAAAGATGTCTCACCGATGCTGATGTTGATGACCTACCGATCACTTGACACACTGATAGCCATAAAAAGATGTTTGAATTTCTTTATCTTTATTTAATCTAACCAACGGTCATATTTGGAATATTTTAAATGCTCTGTCATTTATTTAATGTGTGTTGTTGGATGTCAGGGAACCGTACCTCGTACCTGCAAAAAGAAATCATTTATTTTTCTGGAGCACGTGCTTTAAATAAAGGAAGGATGTGCTACTGCAAATCAGAAGAGAGAGACACATAGACAAATAGAAAGACCGCAGGGTGTGATAGAAGAACAACAGAGCGTGAATGCAAAGAGACTACCTAACTTACACGAGGAACTCATTCATCACTACTCACAAGTGAAGAGATGAGAAAGTGAACACAACACAAGAGCTTCATCGACTGTCTTTACACCTATAAATCAAGGAAACAGACGATACTCTGTTTTCCAGAAAAAAACTAGAAGAGGACTCGGAGTGAATTCTGATCAATCAAATGAGTCCAGAACTGCACGACAATCACTAGAGCCATTCCCAAACTCTAAAAAATTTCTATGTGATTTATATTTTTACATATTGAGAAGTGTGTGTTATATGCTGCATTTTTACACACACTGTCTCCTGTACTCTAACTAGAGGATTTGTAAACCCTCACTCAACTCTCTTACATTTTGTATTTCCCACTGAAATAGTTGCAGAGGTCCTGTGACCTGAACAGCTGGTTGCTGTTGTGTTTGTTCCCAAGAATAACTGTGGTAGAGGTCTTGAACCTGGACACCTGGTTGCTGTTATTATCCCCGATCCAGGGTGTGGATCATCTTTTTATAAATGATTTTGAGAGGACTAAGTCTCGGCTTTAGACTGAACCTCTTGGTTATATCTGTTGTGCTATATCTGTCAAAGTTATTCTTTTATTCCGCTGCTAATTTCTTTAAAACCAAAACTGTTTTAAAGTCACTTTGACAATTAAATTATCAAGTCTTTATATTAGTTGTAATATAGCAAGTTGGTTTCAAAAGTTAATCAACCTTTCTGTTTTGATTAACAGGGAAATAATTAATCCCTTGAGAACCCAACCGAACCCTTACTTTGATATAAACTCACTACAGTTTAATTCAGTATTTTATTTGGGGGTTTTTAAGACAAAGTTTTTAAAACAGAAATTTTAATTGGAACTCAATTCACCCCCCTCTTGAGTATCCACTCCGACCAACAATTGGTATCCAAGGAAGATTTAAATATTTTCTAAAAGATTTTTTGTAACTGTTATTTTAGTTGTATTTTAAAGTTCTTAAAATTTTTGTAATTTCTAAATTTTTCTCTCTTTGAAATATTTTCTTTATGTAAGCTATCATGGATAATAGAGTTGAAGGTGTTGCTACCAATAGGCCACCATTTTTCAATGGCACTAACTATGCTCAGTGGAAAATCATGATGAAAATTCATTTAGAAATCATGGGTTTTGATGTTTGGACTGCTATAGAATCTAAATATAAAATTCCCACTACTGTTAGAACTACTTGGAACGAAGCTACTAAGAAAGCCTACAATAATAACTGCAAAGCTATGAATGACTTATACTGTGTTCTAGGAGATGGGGAATTTAATAGAATATCTTATTGTAAAACTGCTTATGAAATTTGGGATACCTTAGCTGTTTCTCATGAAGGAACAACTAATGTTAAGGAGATGAGATTTAATACCTATAATATTAAGTATGATAATTTTAAAATGAAGCCTGATGAACCCATTTCTGACGTGTATCTCAGGTTTAATTAAATTTTCAACAAAATGACTTCTCTAGGAAAAGATGTTCCATCAAAGAAACAAATTATGAGAATTCTGAGATGTCTACCTGAAAGATAGAGGGGAACCTCTGTCTCTATTAGAGAATCGTGTGACATTGGAGAACTGCCAGTTAAAGAACTAATTGGAAACTGATGATGTATGAAGAGGAACTCAAGGTTAACAAAGAAGAAGAAGATGAGCCTAGATGGAAGTCAGTTGCTTTCAAGACTTCAACTTCAAAGAACAAAGATAAGGAGAAGCTTCAAGCTATCAATGAAAGTTCAAGCTGTGAAGATAGTGAGAGTGATTCTGATAGTGATGCTGAGATGGCTCACATTTCCAAAAGATTTAAAAAGTTTTATAGGAAGAAGATGATTTTCAGAAAGTCAAACTACAAAGGTAAGTTTGACAACATGGGACATTGGAAAAAGGATTGGAAGAAATATGACAAATCAGATGAAGTTGTCTGTTATGAGTGCAAAAGGAAGGGACACATAAAAGCAGACTGTCCAAAGCTGAAATACAAGAAGATGTATGAATACAAGGATAACAAGTATAAGAAAGCCATGAAGGATACTTGGAGTGCTTCTGAGGACAGTTCTAGTGAATCTGAAGTTTCTGAAACTGAACACAGAAAAAAGGAAAACATGTGTTTTATGACAAACACTTCTGAGGTAACTTCAGAAACTCCTGCTTCTAATTCATGTTATTCTGGAGATGATTATGAATATGATAACATGTCTAAATATGAACTATTTGAATACTGTGATATGGTAGAAGAAACCTGTAATGAGCTGAAAGGCAAATACAAAGGTTTAAATAAATAGTATGCTTTAACTGTTAAACATAAATCTGATCTTGATATTGAAATGGAAAAGAATGCTCAGTTGATTAAAGAGAATACTGAACTAAAATTATCCAATGAGAAACTCAATAAAGACATAGAAAAATTTACAAATGGTAAAGATACTCTTACTCAGATGCTAGGTAAGAAAATAGCACCTAGATACACTACTGGTATAGGATACCAACCTGGAAAAAGGAAGATTACCAAAACTAAATTCATTCCTAAATCTGGACAGAATGTAGCAAGTTCTGAAACTTCATATGCTTCAACTAGATATATTCATAGTTATGGATCTAATAAGGTATACCTTTCAAAATATGTTGATTATACAAAGTTTATGAGACCCGTAAGACATATTTGGGTACCAAAAGCTCTGATTGCTGACCTGTCTCGACCCAAGAAGATCTGGGTACCAAAATCATTTCCTATCTAAATCTGTTTTGTAGGGAACCTACTTAAAGAGCTCCTGTAGAAAGCCTTAGTATTTGGACAGTGGATGTTCAAGACATATGTCTGGATACTTCTCATGATTTAAAAGCTTAGTCAGTGTTGATGTAGGTTTTGTCACCTTTGGTGATAATTATAAAGGGAAAATCATCAGATTAGGCCAGATTGGTAACACTGACTCAGTATTAATTTCTAATGTTTTATTTGTTGATGTACTTAAATACAATTTGTTAAGTATTTCTCAGTTATGTGATGATGGTTTTTATGTTAAATTTGAAAATAATTCTTGCAATGTTTTTAATTAAAAAAATGTTTTAGTGTTTGCTGCTTTGAGAAATGAAAATGTTTATGCTGTTGATTTAAATTCTTTATCTAAGAAAAATATTACTTGTTTAAATGCTTTTCATAAAGAGTCTTGGCTTTGGCATAGAAGATTAGAACACTGCAATGTGCATTCACTTAGAAAACATGCTAGGAAGAACTTAGTTAGAGACCTACCCAAACTTGAATTTTCTGCAGACAAAGTTTGGAATCCCTGTCAAAAGGGAAAGCAACATAAAGTTTCTTTTAAATCAAAGAAAGTTGTGTTAACTTCTCAACCTCTCGAGTTGGTTCACATGGATTTATATGGACCTTCTAGAGTTTCTAGTTTAAATTGGAAGCATTATGTATATGTTCTTGTAGATGACTTTTCTATATATACTTGGGTATATTTTCTAGCTCACAAAAATGAAGCATGTTCTTGCTTTGTAAAATACTCCAAGTCTGTAGAAAACATTAGTGGACTTAAGATTAAAACTCTGAGAAGTGATCATGGCCGTGAGTTTGAAAATAATGAGTTTGAATCTTACTGCTCACACAATGGAAATAGTCACAATTTTTTTGCTCCTAGGACACCTCAACAGAATGGTGTAGTAGAAAGGAGGAATAGAACCCTGCAAGAAATTGCTAGGACTATGCTTAATGAATATGACCTACCTGTTTACTTTTGGGCTGAAGCTATCAATACAGCTTGTTATGTTATCAATAGAGTCTTGATCAGACCTGTTCTTAAGAGGACACCTTATGAGTTGTGGAAACATAGGAAACCTAAGGTTAACTACTTCAATGTTTTTGGCTGCAAAGTCTTTATTCTTAATACTAAAGATAATCATGATAAGTTTGCATCCAATAGTGATGAAGGAATTTTTCAAGGTTTCTCAACTTCTAGAAAAACCTATAGAGTTTTCAATAAGATAACCAAATGTGTGGAAGAATCTGTTCACATCAAATTTTATGAAACTGATCCACATGAACCTTAGACCTCTCCTGAAAATCTTGAAGACGATCTATCTGTTTTGAACCTTAATGATAAAGACATGGGACCTGTAGTTAAAACATCCAGTTATGGAAATTTCCCAGAACCTGCTTTTGTTGAAACTCAACCTGTAGATGAACCTGAAATCTCTAGCCCTACCTTTTCTAGATCAACTAGAATTCCGAAGAATCATTCCTTAGATTCTATTGTAAGAAATATTGATAGAGGGACACAGACTAGAGATTCTCTTGGAAATCAGGTTGAACATCAAGACTTCTTGTCACATCTAGAACCTAAAAATATCAATGATGCTATCAATGATGAATTCTAGGTAATGGCTATGCAAGAGGAACAAAATCAATTTGAAAGAAACAAAGTCTGGAAATTAGTAGAAAGACCTAAGGACACTATAACCATAGGCACAAAATGGGTGTTTAGAAACAAAGTTGATGAATTTGGAAACATCATTAGAAACAAAGCTAGGCTAGTTACATAAGGTTAAAATCAAGAAGAAGGAATTGACTATGAGGAAACCTTCGCACCTGTAGCTAGATTATAGGCTATTAGGATCTTACATGCCTATGCATCACATCTGAATTTCAAGTTATATCAAATGGATTTGAAAAGTTATTTTTAAAATGGTTTTATTGTTGAATATGTTTTTGTAGAACAACCACCTGGTTTCAAAAATCATCATTTTCAAAATCATGTCTTTAAACTTTCTAAAGCTTTATATGGTTTAAAACAAGCTCCAAGAGCTTGGTATGAAAGACTATCAAACTTTCTTATTTCAAAAGGATTCACAAAAGGAATAGATGATCCCACTCTTTTTATAAAAAGGATTTCAAAAGATGTGTTAATAGTACAAATCTATGTTGATGATATTATTTTTGGATCTTCTAAAAATTCTTTATGTACTGAATTTTCAAAGGTTATGCAAAATGAGTTTGAAATGAGCTTAATAGGAGAGCTTAAGTATTTTCTTGGATTTCAAATATTTCAAATTAAAGATGGTATTATTATAAATCAATGTAAATATACTAAGGATTTATTAAAACGTTTTGGTTTAGATAGTATTAAGGAAATTGATATACCTATGAGTACTACCTGTAAGTTGGATGTTGATGAAATTGCGAAACCAGTTGATCAAACCTATTACAGAGGCATGATTGGGAGTTTACTTTATCTTATTGTTAGTCGACCAGATATTATGTTTAGTGTGTGTATGTGTGCTAGATTTCAAGCTAATCCTAAATAATCACACTTACTGGATGTTAAAAGTATTTTTAAATATCTTAAGTATACCGTGAATTTAAGATTGTTTTATCCAAAAGGACAATCATTTGACCTAATTAGTTATTTAGATGCTGACTTTGCTGGATGCAAGTTAGATAGAAAAAGAACATCTGGAACATGTCACTTACTTGGAAAATCGCTAGTATCATGGTGTAGTAAGAAACAGAACTCAGTTGCATTGTCTACTACAGAAGCAGAATACATCGCTGCTGGTAGTTACTGTGCACAGATTCTGTGGATGAAACACACCTTATTGAACTATGGATTTGATTTTAAATAGGTTTCAATTAACTGTGACAATACTAGTGCGATCAACATATCTAAGAATCCTATGTCTCACTCTAGGACTAAGCACATTGATATCAGACATCACTTTCTAAGAGATCATTATCCGAAAGGTGATATTTCTCTAGAATTTATTAGTTCTGAACATCAATTAGCTGATATTTTTACAAAGCCTTTGTGCTCTGAAAGATTGAATTTTATTAAAAAAAAATTGTGTATGATTGATCTGTGAAACTGATCTGTGAAACTGATCTGTGAAACTGATCTGTGAAACTGATCTCTGAAACTGATCTGTGAAACTGATCTGTGAAACTGATCTATAAAACTGATCTTTGAAACCGATCTGTGAAACCCATATTTCTTTATATAAATTTTTATTTTGTGATTAATTAACTACTTTTATCTTTATTATGGGAACTCTAAATGATGAAATAAATGATACGCGACTATTCCTATTCCCCAAACCATGGAACTTTCATTTCTTTCCCGCCAAACCTTATTTCCTCTCTTCTCCTCCAATTCGAACCTTCGAACTCCTGCTTTCCCCAGAATCGTCAAATGGATAAGCAGAAGAGACCGAGCAAAGGATCAGAAAGTCATGTACCTTCAAATCATGCTCGAGGCGAGTCGAGTAGTACCAATCAATGATCGGTAAATCCGAACATGGAAACTAAGATTGTTGCTGTAGAAATGAAAGTCAACTCCGTCTGGCTTTTGACAAGTAAGTCGCTATTGTTACAAGTTTTAGATTCTCAAGGATGGAAAGACTGGTTCTCAGATAACACTAGTTTATACTACCAAAATCTAGTTCATGAGTTTTATATAAATCTGCAAGTTACTTTAGATGGTGTCGAGGCTGCCAGAATGTCTTCTATAGTGAAAGGAAAGAAAATATCTTTTTCGTCTAAACAATGGGCTGAATGTTTGAATATACCCCATGAGGGTCGGTATGAGGATTATGCTGGAAACATTCCTCCAACCACTAAATCCTTCTCTTATAAGTTAGATTTATTGCTGTTGACTGGAAACAGAGAGTCAAGGAGAATCATAGCCTCAGAGCTGGATGGTGAATGTAGACTTCTCATTAAGTTTATTCACCACCAAATTTTCCCTAGGAAAGGTGATTTTACTGCTGTAAGATACCAGGATGTTTTTCTATTGTTTTTACTAAATACCCATGAGTAGATCAATATGTGTAGATATCTAATGGTGCACATAGCTGGAATGGTGAAGCCTTCTAAGAAATCCACTGTCATGTTCTATTCCAAAATTATCTCTGCTATGTTAAAGAATCTGGAATGTGTTGATGAAGCTGATTAGATAGCCGAATCTGATTGTGCTTATTGTGTTAATAAAGTAATTTGTAAACAGATGAAAATAAACTGGAACCCATGGAAGAAATGTTGGGTTGCTGATGAGGACAAGTTGTATGAATCTTACAATCCCACTGATCATGGAATGTGGCTGAAGGGTTTGAGAGACCCTGGTTTGAAATTAGATGAGGAGCCAATTTATTCTAATGATGAGGAAGAAGTAGATGTTGAAAGGAATAAAGACACTGAAGAGTCTGGTAAACAAGGGATGGAAGAAGCTGAAACAGAAGAAGGAAGTATGTCACCTCCTGATGATAAGAGTGATCCTGATACTGTGAGTCCTAAGAGAAGAATAGAATTTGGATCTGCCACTCCACCTTTACCCTTACCTGAATCAGAACCAGTTATTGGTGATGAAGAAGCTAGTGATACTGAAGTATCTGACAGTGACATTTTTGTGAAGAATGGAAATGAGAATGGAGATGATGATGATGATGATAATGATGATGATGGTGATAACTGAACAGTGGATGGTCTTGCTGTACCTCCAACAGAAACACATCAAACTGTACCAGAAATAGATGCCAATGGAAAGAGAGAATCTCTTGAAAACAGTGGAAAAGCAAGTTATGATAATCCGAATTATACTCTGTGTGCTGCTGTCTAGGATGATTACCCTGGTTTTTCTGTTTTGGGTTTAGAGTATTCTGAAGAAGAAGAAGAAGAATCAGAATATACTACGGTTATGATGGAAAGCCAACCAGTTGAGGCAAGGTCTGCTCATGTTGTTGATGCTACAGGTGCTCATCTACCAAGTTCTACTGTCTCTTAGTCTGATTTTGACAAGTTCAAAAGGGAGTTGCTTACTACTGTGAGAGACACACTTAGAGAAGAGATTTCAAATGCTATTAAACCAGACCTGGCCAATACTGGTGAGTTTATTGGCAGGCACATAGCCTCTCTAAATCAGATTCTGAAGGATCTACAATCTGGCTTAGTTTCTATATCCAACGAATTTAGATCCACCATCTCTGGTATGATGGAAGTGTTGAGAAATCTGATTGAACATCTTAATAAGTATGATATGAGAAAGTTGAAAGCTGAGATAACTCAGATAGTTTCTCAAGCCAGTACAACCAAAGTAACCAATATCACTACTCGTGAGCTAGAGGCTCTAAGGAAGATTGTGCATGATGAATTGGACGCCATTAGGCAAGTTCTTGATTTGGACTCGTTGAGGGTGATGAAGGAGAACAATGATCACATTCATATGATGGTAACAGTATATTCAGCAGATGCCACTAAAGCTCAGAGAGAGGTCAAGGAAAAGGTTGATCACTACTTTTCAAAAATATATACCAAGCATGAGATGACCGCGAATTTCAAAGTGTTAGCTGAAAATATGATACTACCTACAGTCACTCAATCTTTCAAGATTCAAGTTCGACAGTTGCAAGATTTTACTCCAACCTTGGAACGGTTCATGGAGAATAAGGATGATTTTGAGAAGGCTATGCAGTATGGTGCAGAAGTTATTCGGAATTTCATAAATCTTTTGAAGCCTTATCTGAATGCACAAGCCACCGCCATTGTGCTTCCTACTACTGACCCTCTCGGTGCCTCTGATGTTGCTCCAAATCAGATCTCTATTGCTCAAGCTCTATCTCAACACTGACCAGTTGCTCAGCAATATTCTCAACCAGCTCCTCCAGCTCCACATCAGATCCCAATGGCATCCTCTCCTCCAACCTCCAGAGTCATCTTACCACCGTTTCAAATTCACCCAGTTTAACCTGCCTCCAAGCCTTCCAACATACCCACCATTGATCCTTCCGACAAGGGCAAATCCCTGTTACACCCCCAAAAATATTTGTGCGTTGTTATTGATCGGGTGAACCCTGTTGTGATTGAACTGTGATGTCTTATAAACTTTATTCTCTTTTCATTTTATTCTCACTGATGCCTTCTTTTAATCTCTTCTTTATCTGTTTTCCCTCCTTTTTTATTATCCTAAAGGGGGATAAATTTGTATATCTATGGATCTATGGGGGAGTTGTATCTCTCAAGGGGGAGATTTATAACTTTTTTTGCAATGCTTGCATAAGTATTTAAAGGCATAAATTCAGGGGGAGATTTATATCTCATTATGTTTTTGTTCTTATTATTCCTTATTATTGATGATATCTTATATTTATTTATGGCTAAGCTTTGTGATTGGCTAAGATTTGTGATTATCAAAAAGGGGGAGATTGTTGAGCCCTCTGGAAGATTATTGAAATTCTTGTTTTAAAATGTTTTGATTTTAAGATGATAAATTCGAGTAAAAACTTTATTTCGAATGTTTTTATAATTATATTCATCATATGATTTTATTTTTTATTTTTATTCAACTAATAAGTATATTAAATGAGTATACAAAAATAATGTAGTAATTGTTTTATTAAGAGAAATATCAAATAAATGTTATTATAAAAATTAAAATAAATATTATATGAACTAAATAATGTTCTCGACAAATTTTATAGATGAATATGACATGTTATAAATCTATTAAACAATTTCTTTCAAAATTTCCTCTGTGTGGATTATATTTAAATTCAAAAAAATGTATAGTGACAAAATTAACACTATTGTTATTTTATAATCATAACATATTATTAAATTGTTTACAAATCACATAAATATTTAAAAAATTATAATTTTAAATTTATATGGTCTAAAAAGTCATAAAGTACCCAATTAAGGATAATTAACAACACATAATTAATTATTTATAACAATTTAAAATTTAGAATCCTATAACCACAAATAAATTTAAATAAATTAAATAGGGATAAATCAAGTTGATAATGATTAAAATAAATTTCAAACCTATCTAAATTTTATTAGTTGATTCTATTAAAACCCTATATCATCTAATATTATAATATGAGTCATTTTTGGAGGTTTTTAAGTGGGTTTTGTTTTATTATAAATTTATATTTTTATGGTTTTCAAAGGTTCCCCTCTCATCCCTTATAAAAGGGCACCTCCTCACACTCCTCTTCAAAACACCTTGAGCCTTCAATATCGGCCAAACCAAGCCCATTTCTCTTCTCCACTTCCCTAAAAACATTAATTAGGTTTTATCACTCTTAAAATAACAACTCTAGTCCCTTAAGTGGAATCTTAATGGAGGTGCGTCGAAGAAAAGGTAATCTCTTATACCGATTCTTTCAAGTTTCTTTCTTCATAAAATTCTTCTTATTTAGTTTTTTTATTATAAAATAATAACATAAGTATCACTAATATACTGATATGTTATTATAAATATGAAACAACCCCATTTCACCTTCTATCCATCCTACGGAAAACGAAATCACCGCGCCTCCGTACGTATAGACTACCCTCTCCACACCGTGGAGTAATATGTTTTTCAACCACCACCTTACTTGGATGGGTATAATGATGTATATAATAACTATATATGGATATTATAACATCATACTGATTCTGAGATATTAAATCATTCACTCCAATTCCATACAATAATTATGGGAACGATATCATCGCTCGTGCGTACGTATAGATCACCGTCTCCACGACACGATGAGATTCAATATCCATGTTAACCATTCAATAATTATTATAAAGTATATATAATGAATAATAATGGTATATATAACCTAATAATACTACTGGATTTATGTATATGTTATTTACTTACTTTCATTCAAGTAAATAAGAAAAGGAAAATATCGATCATGCATACGTACGACCTACCGTCTCCATGAATGGTGTGATTAATTTCATTTATCTATCTATTATATATATATATACTGAATATATATGATATATAAATAATTTTTGACTTTCTGTATGTTATTAAATCAAGATATAAGTAATAATAATATCAATAACAACAAGTCCAAACACAGATGATAAATGAAACGATTTTACCCAAAACGTTGCATTAACATGGAACTGAAAACTGAACGGGTAATATAAAGTCATAAGTGAATCATATATGAAACCATAAATATTATTATGGTTCTGTTACAGGTTAATAATATGTTTAAACCCATTATACAGGAGTCTCAGACACACACAGAAGAAATTTGACATACGGTAAGGGATAACTTTTCCAATCTCGTTTTTATCCAAGATTGTTTATTCGTAACTATTGACTGGGGTTATTGTTATTATCCAAGCCCAGGTTTTCTAAAAATGTTTTCAAGTATGTTTAAAGTCCATTTTACCCATTTTTTAAATTTACCACATGTTATGAAAGGAATCTTACTTTTGTTTACCACATGAGGAACTTTTTGACTTTTCCGACAAAAGTATATGGAGATTGTTTTTTAACTCATACTGCATGAACGAATTTTTATGGTTTCATAATGCCTTATTTTCATGAAGCTTAATCTACAAGATTTCATGACTATTTTAAACAAAATCCTTTTCTTTTAAAATTTCGGGGAATTTTTTGAAAAGAAAATGATTTTGAAGAAGAAAGGATATTTTCATCAAGAATCCATTTCAAGTGTTTTATCAAAACCAATTTCCATATAAGATGACATTATTTAATATGTTTGTGTTTCAAGTATAATTTCTCTATTATTTACATGGTTTCACTTTTATTATGATTAAATGATATCCATTTGTTTTAAATGGATTATGTTATGATGGGATGATGTTTATGAAACCCATTTTATTATTTGGGTTATGATGAATGATTTATGTTTTTGTTGTGGAAAACATAAGAATGATTTAATTATTAGATGGGTGGGACATATATCTCCCTCAAATTAATTGGTTAAATTTTTATATCTCATGATATAGAAATGGATGGAATAGTATGTTAATCTGGTTCAGTGATACAGGACAGGAATGAGGAGTGAACTCCTTTCAGAAAGGGACTTTGTCCACTAAGATGGTATTGGTAGCAATGACTTGGATACTATAGAAATCATATCATGTGATTAATTGTTTTACAAAATTACATGATTTATTCCCATGATATTTTATCATGATTAATGTTCCTTTATGAACTATGCCTTATGTACTGCAAAGATTTATTTCTCATGATGTTTTTGTTTAAACATTATGTTCATGTTTTTTATGTTCAAATCTATATGATTTGTTTTATTTTCTCCATGCTTACCCTTACTGAGAATTTGAGATCACCCTTTATATGTTTTCTTTTCTCCATGATTTAAAGAACGGTTTTAGGTATGAAAACAAAAGGAGAAGATCTTTGTGGGAGATGTTGAATATCATTCACCATGACTAGAAGATTATATTCCGAGTTTCCAAAGACAGTAAACTATTATGATCCTTCGATTTTTGTTTTTGTTATGTATTAAGTATTTCACAAAAGTAATGTAGTTTCCAAGCACTTCATGTTTGGGGTCTTTATGGTTGGTATCAGAGGAAAGGTTTAGTTATACATTGGAAACTAGGATTTCAAAACTTTATTGAAATCCCTAGAGTTTCAAAGGTATGTCTAGGGATGTCTCTAAGGATTAGTATATGTATAGGTTATAGTCCTAGAATTATGATAACGATCATTGAATTAAACCTAAGATGATATATATTGAAGGTACTCCCCCTCTATTATGTTGTTTTCCTAGCATGATTTTTGCCTCTCACACTATTCTTTTTGGGTTTCAGAAAATGGCTGGAAACTGGAAGATTCATGATAATGGAGGATATGATGGACAATGGAATGATATTCATCAAGAGAAACCAAATGAAATGGGATTTGGAATCCAAACATCATTATTATTCCTAATCATCAATCTCATAATATGATCAATAATCTCAACTTTTGTAAGTATCCTGACTCATCTAAAAAGAGAAAGATGGAGTTTCATGATGATCATAGGGGAAAGAAAGTTCAATTTCCCTCATGTAAATCATGTGGGAAGAGGCATCAAGGAGAATGTTTCAATGGAACTGGAAGATTCTTTGGGTGTGGAAAGAAGGAAAAAAAGCTAGTAAGTGCAAAGAAAAATGTTCAGTTGACACCATGGGTAGGGATAATGGTATTGCTATAACATCAAAAATGATTAAATGTTTTAAATGTTGAATGTACATGCATTATGCAAACCAATGCCCTAAGGGAAAATCTCATGAATAGAATCATCATAGTTGTATGGGTAGTATTTATATTGATGATGATGATGATACTACAAATGATATGTGAGATGAAAGAATTGTTGAAGCTCGATCAATGGTTTAAGAATGTGGTGGAATGATTTATGTTTATTAAGAGTTATGTTGTACAGGTAATGGTACTATGGAATAAAGACACATCTATGGATTGTGACAATATTTCTTCTCCTAAAGTATTTGAAAGAATATGTTGAATGGTACAGGTAACCATGAATGGTTATTCAGATATTTTTAGAAATAAGATGATATGCGCATAATGAATGGATAAGAAGAAAATAATATTTTGGATATTATTAATGATCTCATGACTGATATAAGGAAAAAGTGATATCATGGTTCTAGTATATATAAATATTAGGATTTTTGTATGTGGAAAGAGTTAACTTTTGATAGTATTCATGTTTTTCAACAAGGTTCAATAGTTTTTCATTATTCAAGAGAATACATGATTATGGTATTCACATGTTCGGAATGAGATCAACAAGATATATCTTATGATATATGGGGGATAAATGATGGTATTCACGTGATTGTTATGTGACCTTTCCAGTAATAGTTTTATTTATGCTATGATATTGTACATATGTATTTTGGATAAGTTTAAATATTGGAATGGATTATGTTGGACATCAGATAGTATTGTTTAAGGCTAGAAATTTTTTCGATATTATTTCTGTAATGTTATAATAGTGTAGTTTTAGAAGAAGAGACAACCTGCAGGATAGGCGACAACCCATCGCGTCTGAGAAGGTTGTGGGAATCGAACCCACAACTGAAGTGAGACAAGACATTATCAACTACCACTGTCCTACAATAAGTCCCTGGTTAGTATAAATTAGTTTTAATTTATTAATTTGTATGATATATGACGTATAAGTCCATTTTAGGAACCATATAAGATTAATATCACTATAGATGGACTTATGTATATTTAATAACTTTTGATAACATTTTGTTTGAGATATATGGAATGATCTATCATTCTATCGCATGATCTGCTAACACTTCATGAATGAAAACTTCAACTTAATTTCTTTAAGATATTAAGTGGAACTTGTTCATGGAATGACCAATGGTGAGATTGTACCAAAATCAAGGAAGTGTTTCTTCTAATTCCAATTTTTTTCAACATTATGGAAATGATCTTGAAAACCAAAAATGTTTTCCTATTTCCCTCATATCTGATGAATCAGATGGTACCTTAGATCATCACAAATTTATGTCTTTGTGATTGTTGTATTTTTTATAGCCATGTTCTCTACCACTCTCCATCAGAACATGATGGTTAGATTTCTCTTCCATATCCATATTTTCACATATGTTCTCTTATGTGGGAACCCAAGTGATGAGATAATTTGGGTATCCGATTGGTTTCTAACGTTCATTTTTAAAATTATGTTTTAGAATTTATTTTTACGATGTGGGTTTTTATGAAAGAAACTCTCATGTAATAAACCATTTATATCCCCGACGAATTTCGAGGGCGACATTCATTTTAAGGGGGGTAGAATTTAACACCCAGAGATTTTATGAGATATATTCTATTTAATTTCTTTCATATATTCTGTTGTACGCTACACCAATATTATCTTGCGCTATATGCAACACCATATAAGCTTGCAGTATATGCAACATTATTCTTGGATCGTGTTACACACAATTTCAAGTTCGTTTGATTTGTGTTATTCTACGCAAAATTGAATATATATATATATATATATATATTAAACTTATAAATGAAATTTGGTTAGATTATGTTATACGCAACAAAAAATGAGTCTTTCACTACACACAACCCTTAATTGGCTTTCATTACACGCAATCGTGACCTTCCTCGATAGCATGTGTTGTACGTAATACCGGGTTTTACTAAACAATGATATATTGTCATAATATAACAATAGACTAGACGTTATGAATAGTACTAACTAGAATATGAATTTTATAACATTATTATTCATTTTACACATTTTCTAGAACATGGTATGAGAATAAAATAAATTTTTCAGGTAAAATAAGTATTTTTGAAAAAATGCAGTTTTTCCGCCTTTTGATGGAGCACCCACATTAAATATAGTTTTTGACATTTTTTTAAGTTCAATTTGACAAAATAAAATTATTATTTGGAATCAGGATATAATAATATACTTTGGATTAATTTTTCATATTATTCTATAAAATTTCATATTTTAATGAATAGTAAAAACACGCTATATTTTTACTAAAAGAAACTTTTTTCATCAAAATAATTTATATGGTAAAATTCTAATATTTAATTGTTTTAAAGTATAAATACAATATATTTTTACCATTTAACATAATTTATTTCATTACCATTAATTTTACATTAAATTCATAGGTAAAAACATTTCAATCTTTGGCAATGTTTTAACTTTTAGAACCTGTTTTCTTAACAACAAGATTAATTTTAAATTAATTACTGAAACTTATATGGATTGAAATTTGAAAAATGGATTCCATATTTGAATTCAGTTGGTCAAAATTATGTTAATAGGTTACTTTTATTTTTTTGATATTATGAATAGTAACTACGGTAATTTTTATTTACTGATGTTAAAGGTAAATTGGGTAATTAAGGGTAAAAAATAAGATTTTAAAATTACCATAACACATGAAAAAATTATATTGGATGACTAAAAGTTGATCCTTATCACCTAAGGGTTGGAATAGATGAAATTTATGCACTTTTGACCTTGAAAATAATTTAATTATTATTTAAACCAAAGAAAGTGACAACATGTCACTCTCTTAAATCTTATAAGTATAATAATTTTAATTTAGTGATAAACTTCATGAAACATTGAACATGAATAGTAACCAGAAATATAATAAAATTATCGACATTATGAGAATTTATTTAGAATAATTAGGGAATAAATAATTGTCATTAATGGTGACACAATAGTGATGCAGAAATTGTTTATTTATTGAAAAATCAATAATATAGTTTTTATTAAACTCATAGTGACCATAAAAGGCAGAAAAACCTTAACAAAACTTATTGGTAATGTAGAGGTAAACACTGAGAATTCAATGGTCGAATATTTTCCCATTTTGAGCCTTATAAAAGCGATTATGACACCTATATTATTTTATTTTAAATGATGTCAAAGTTGTCACCTTCAAAATTTAATAAATATAAAAATTAAAATGTTGTGATTTTAAGATGATACATTCGAGTAAAAATATTATTATAAAATTTATTATATTTATCTTCATCATAGGATTTTATTTTTAATTTTTATGCAATTAATAAGTATATTAAATTATTATACAAAATTGATATAGTAATTGTTTTTTAAGAGAAATATCAAATCAATGGTTTTATAAATTTTAAAATAAATATTATATAAACTAATTAATGTTCTCTATAAATTTTATAGAAGAATATGACATGTTAGGAATCTATTAATAAATTATGTTAGTATATTACCTCTGTGTGGTTTTTATTTAAATTCAAATAAATGAATAGTGTCAAAATTAACATTATTGTTATTTTATAAAAATAACATAATATTAAATTGTTTAAAAATCACATAAATATTTAAAAAAATATAATTTGAAATTTATATGGTCTAAAATTTCATAAATTAATCAATTATGGATAATTAACAACACATAAGTAATTATTTATAACAATTCAAAATGTAGAATCTTATAACCACAAATAAGATTAAATAAATTAAATACGGATAAATCAAGTTGATAAGGTTTAAAATAAATTTCTAACATGTCTAAATTTTATTTTATGATGATATTACAACCCTATCTCATCTAATATTAGAATATAAGTAATTTTTTGAGGTTTTTAAGTGGGGTTTGATTTATTGTAAATTAATATTTATGAGGTTTCCAAAGGTGCCCCTCTACTCCCTTGTGAAAGGGCACATCCTCTCTATCCTCTTCAAAACACCTTGATCCTTAAATCTCGGCCGAACCATGCCCATTTCTCTTCTCCACCTACCTAGAAAAATTATGGAGGTTTTGTTCTTATCAGAAGACCAACTCTAGTCACTTAAGAGGAATCTTAAAGTGGTTCTTCGATGAAGAGGGAATCTCTTCTACCGATTCTTTAATGTTTATTTCTTCTTCAAATTCGTCTTATTAAGTTGTTTCATTATAAATTAATAACATAAGTATCATTAATAGACTAATATGTTATGATAAATATGAAACAACCAAATTTCTCCTTCTATCCATCCTATGAAAAACGAAATCACCGTGCGTGCGTACGTACGAAATACCATGTCCACGCCGTGGTGTAATATCTTTTTCCACCACCACCTTAATTGGATGGGTATAATGGTGTATATAATAACTATATATGGATATTATCACACCATAATGATTTTGAGATATTATATAATCCACTAAATTTCCATTCAATAATTATGGGAACGATATCATTGCTCGTGCGTACGTACGGATTACCGTCTCCACGACGTGATGAGATTCAATATCCATGTTAACCATTCAAGAATGATCGTAAAGTATATATAAGTAATAATAATGGTATATGTAACATAATAATACTAATTTATTTATTTATATGTTATTTACTTATTTCCATTCAAGTTAATAATAAAAGGAAAACAACGTTCATGCGTACGTACGGCCTACCGTTTCCATGAATGGTGTGTTTCATTTCATTTATCCATCTATTATATATATATATATATATATAATGAATATATATGATATATAAATAATGTTTTAAATTATGGAAGTTAGTAAATCATGATATAAGTAATAATAATATCAAGAACAACAAGTCCAAACACAGACGATAAATGAAACGATTTTACCCAAAATGCTACTTTAACATGGATCTGAAAAATGGATGGGTAATATAAAGTCTTAAGTGAATCATATATGATATCATAAATATTATTAAGGTTCTTTTAAAATTTAATAATATGTTTAAACCCACTATACAGGATTCTCGGACACACATGGATGAAATTGGACATTAGGTAAGGGATAACTTTTCCAATCTCATTTTTATTCGAGATTGTTTATTCGTAAGTACTTACTGGGGTTATTATCATCATCCAAGACCATGTTTTCTAAAAAAAAATTCATGTATGTTTAAATTATTTTTTACCCATTTTTTAAATTTACCACATGTTATGAAAGGAATCTTACTTTTGTTTACCACATGAGGAACTTTTTGACTTTTCTGGCAAAAGTACATGGAGAATGTTTTTTTAACTTATATGGCATGAACGGATTTTTACGGTTTCATAACGCCTTATTTTCATGAAGCTTACTCTACAATATTTCATGAATATTTTAAACAATATCTTTTTCTTTAAAAATTTCTAAGAATATTTTGAAAATAAAATGATTTTGAAGAAGAAAGGATATTTTCCTCAAGAATTCATTTCAAGTGTTTTATCAAAACCAATTTCCATATAATATGACATTATTTTATATGTGTATGTTTCAAGTGTAATATCTCTATGATTTACATGGTTTCACTTTTATTATGATGAAATGATATCCATTTGTTTTATATGGATTATGTTATGATGGGATGATGTTTATGAAACCCATTTTATTCTTTGGGTTATGATGAATGATTTATGTTTATGTTATGGCACACGTAAAAATGATTTAATTATGAGATGGGTGGGACCTATATCTCCCTACAAATCATTGGGTAATGATTTATATCTCAGGAGATAGACATTTCTGGAATGGTAAGTTAATCCGGTTCAGTGATACAGGACTAGAACTAGGAGTGAACTTGATTCAGAAAGGGACTTTGTCCACTAAGATTGTCTTGGAAGAAATTACTTGGCTACTATGGAAATCATATCATTTGCTTAATGGTTTTCCACAATTACATGTTTTATTCCCATGCTATTTTATCATGATTAATGTTCCATTATAAACTATTCCTTATTTAGTGCCAGCATTTATTTCCCGAGATTTTGATTTTTAAACTTTATGTTCATTTTTTTCAGTTCAAATGCATATGATTTGTTTTATTTTCTCCATGATTACCCTTACTGAGAATTTGAGCTCACACATTCTATGTTTTCTTTTCCACCAGATTTGAAAAAATGTTTTAGGTAATAAAACAAAAGGGGAATATCTTTATGGGAGATGTTTAAGATCTTTCACCATGACTAGAAGATTATATTCTGAGATTCTAAAGACACTAAACTATTACAATACTTCAATGTTTGTTTTTGTTATGTATTAAGTATTCCAAAAAAAGTAATGTAATGTCCATGTACGTCAAGTTTGGTGTCTATATGGTTGGTATCAGAGGAATGGTTTAGTAAACATTTGGAAACTAGGATGCGAACACTTTAGAGAAATCCCTAGATATATTTCTAAGGTATGTCCAGGGATGTCTCTACAGTTAAGTATACGTATAGGTTATAGTCCCAGAATTACGATAATGATCATAGAATTAAACCTAAGATGTTATATATTGAAGGTACTCCTCGTTTCTTATGTCGTTTTCCTAGCATGATTTTTTCCTTTGACACTATTCTTTTTGGGTTTTAGAAAATGGTTGGAAATAGGAAGATTCACGATAATGGAGGATATGATGGATAATGGAATGATATTCTTCATGAGAAACCAAAGGAAACTGGATTTGGAAGTCCAAACATCGTTATTATTCCTAATCAATAATCGCATAATATGATCAATAATCAAAACTTTTGTAAGTATCATGACTCATGTAATAAGATAAAGATGGAGTTTCATGATGATCATAGAGGAGAGAAAGTTCAATTTTCCTCATGTAAATCATGTGGGAAGTGGCATCCTGGAAAATGTTTCAAAGGAACTGGAAGAAGCTTTGGGAGTGGATAGGAAAGACACAAAGCTAGTAAGTGAAAAGGAAAAGGTTCAGTTGACACCATGGACAGGTATAATGGTATTGCTATGACATCAACAACGATTAAATGTTTTAAATGTGGAATGTATGGGAATTATGAAAACCAATTCCCAAAGGGAATATCTCATGAAGAGAATCATCATAGTTGTATGGGTAGTATTTATATTGATGATGATGATGAGACTATAAATGATATGTGAGATTAAAGAATTTTTGAAGCTCGGTCAATGGATTAAGAAGGAAGTGAATTGATTAATGTTTATTAAGAGTTATGTTGTATAGCTAATGGTACCATGGAATAAAGACACATCTAAGGATTTTTACACTATTGTTTTTCCTAAAGTATTTGAAAGAATATGTTGAATCGTAACGGTAACCATGAATGTTTATTCAGATATTTTTGGAAAGAAGATGATATGAGCATAATGAATGGATAAGAAGAAAATAATATTTTGGATATTATTAATGATCTAATGACTGATATATGGACACAGTGATGTCACGGTTTTAGTATATATAAATTTTGGGATTTCTCTATATGTAAAGAGTTAACTTTTGACAGAATTCATGTTTTTCAATAAGGATCAATATGTATTAATTTTTTCAAAAGAATACATGATTATGGTATTCAAATGTTTGGAATGCGATCAACAAGATATATCTTATGATATATAGGGGATAAATGATGGTATTTACATGCTTGTTATGTGACCTATCTAGTAATAGTTTTCTTTATGATATGAGATTCTACATATGTATTTTGGATAAGAGTAAGAATTGGAATTGATTATGTTGGACAACAGATAGTATTGTTTAAGGATAGAACTTTTTTCGAAATTATTTCTGTAATGTTATAATAGTTTAGTTTTAGAAAAAGGGACAACCTGCAGGACGAGAGACAACCCATCGCATCAGACAAGGCTGTGGGAATCGAACCAACAACTGAAGTGAGAAAGGCATTTATCGCCTACCACTGGCCTACATGAAGTCCCTGGTTAGTATAAATTATTTTGAATTTATTAAATGGTATGATATATGAATTATAAGTCCATTTTAGGAACCATATACGATTAATCTCACTATAGTTGGAATTATGTATATTTAATAACTATTGGTAAAATTTTGTTTGAGATAGATGGAATGACCTATCATTCTATCGCATGATCTGCTAACACATCACGAATGACAAATTCAACTTCATTTCTTTAAGATATGAAGTGGAAATTGTTCAAGGAATGACCAACAGTGAGATTGTACCAAAATCAAGAAAGTGTTCCTTCTAATTCCAATTTTTTTTCAACTTTAGGGAAATGATATTGAAAACCAAAAATGTTATCCAATTTCCCTCATATCTGATGAATCAGATGGTACCTTATATCATCACACATTTATGGCTTTGTGATTGTTGGCTTTTTCATAGCCATGTTCTCTACCACTCTCCATCAGAACTTGATGGTTAGATTTCTCTTCCATATCCATATTTTAATCTATGTTCTCGTATGTGGGAACCCAAGTGATGAGATACTTTGGGTATCCATTTTTTTCATAATTTTCATTTTTAAAATTATGTTTTAGAATTCCTTTTTACGATTTGGGCTTCTATGAAAGATACTCTCATGTAATAAACCATTTATAACCCCGACGAATTTCGAGGGCGAAATTCATTTTAAGGGGGGAAGAAAGTAACACCTCGTGATTTTAGGAGATATATTTTTTTTAATTTATTTCTTATCTTCTGTTGTACTCTACACCAATATTATCTTACACTATACGCAACACTGTATTAGCTTGCAGTATACGCAACATTATTCTTGGATCGTCTTACACACAATTTCAAGTTCGTTTGATAGTAGTTATTCTACGCAACATTAAGTGTATATATATATATTCAATTTATAAATTAAATATGGTTTTATTCTGTTATACACAACAACAAACAAGTCATGCACTACACACAACCCTGACTTGGCTTGCATTACACGCAATCGTGACCTTACTCGATAGCATGTGTTGTACGCAATACCAGGTTTCACTAAACAATGATATATTTTCATTATATTAATATGGACTAGTTGTTATTAATAGTATTAAATAAATTTTTAATTTTATAACATTATTATTTATCTTACACATTTTCTAGAACATGGTGTGAGAACAAAATAAATTTTTTGGGTAAAATAAGTATTTTTAAAAAAATGTAGTTTTGTTGCCTTTTGATGGAACAACCATATTAAATCTATCTTTTGACATGTTTTTAAGTTAAATTTGACCAAATAAAATTCTTCTTTTGAATCAGTATATAAAAATTTACTTTGGATAAAATTTTCATATTATTCTGAAAACATTCATATTTTAATGAATAGTAAAAACACTTTATATTATTATTAAAAGAAATTTTTATCATCACAATAATTTGTATGGTTAAATTATAATATTTATTGATATTAAAGTATAAATAGAATATATTTTTACTATTTAACATAATTTATGTCATTATCATTAATTTTACATTTAATTCATAGGTAAAAACATTTCAATCTTTGGCAATGTTTTAACTTTTAAAACCTGTTTTCTTAACAACGAGATTAATTTTAAATTAATTACTGCAACATCTGTGTTTAGAATTTTGAAAAATAGATTCCATATTTGAAATAAGTGGGTACAAATTATGTTAATAGGTTACTTATATTTTTTTGATATTATGAATAGTAACTACGGTAATCATTATTTACTGCAATTAAAGGTAAATCAGGTAATTTAAGATAAAAAATAAGATCATGAAATTACCCTAACACTGGAAAAAAAATTTGGATGACTAAAAGTATACCATTATCACCTAAGGGTCGGAATAAATTTCTTTTATGGACTTATTGCACTGAAAATAATTTAACTATTATTAAAACCAAAGAAAGTGACATGTCACCCTCTTAAATCTTATAAGTATAATAATTTTAATTTAGTGATAAACTTTATGAAACATTGAACATGAATAGTCTCCAAAAAAATAATAAAATTATATAAATCATGAGAATTTATTTAGAATTTTTATGGATTAAATAATTGTCATTAATGGTGACACAATAGTGATGCAGAAATTGTTTATTTAGTGAAAAATAAATAATATAGTTTTTATTAAACTCATAGTGACCATAAAGGGCATAAAAACCTGAAAAAAACTTATTTTTCATGTACATGAAAACCATAATCATCCAATGGTAGAATATTTGACCATTTTGAGCCTTATAAAATGGATTATGACACCTATATTATTTTATTTTAAATGATTTCAAGGTTGTCACCTTCGAAATTTAATAAATATAAAAATTAAAATGTTGTGATTTTAAGATGATAAATTCATGTAAAAATATTATTATTAAATTTATTATATTTATCTTTCTCATAGGATTTTATTTTTAATTTTTATGCAAATAATAATTATATTAAATGAATATACAAAAATGATGTAGCAATTGTTTTATTAAGAGAAATATCAAATAAATTGTTTTATAAATATTAACATAAATATTATATGAAATAATTAATGTTCTATACGAATTTTATAGATTCATATGAGATGTTAATAATATATTCAACAATTGTTTTCGAATATATCCTCTGTTTTTATTTTATTTAAATTCAAATAAATGAATAGTGTCAAAATTAACACTATTGTTATTTTATAAAAACAACATATTATTAAATTATTTAAAAATCGCATAAATCTTTAAAAAAATATAATTTGAAATTAATATGGTCTAAAATGTCATAAACTACCCAATTATTTATAATTTACAACACATAAGTAATTATTTATTAAAATTTAAAATTTAGAATCTTATAACCACAAATAAGATTAAATAAATTAAATAAGGATAAATCAAGTTGATAAGGTTTAAAATAAATTTAAAATATGTCTAAATTTTAATGGGTGGTGATATTACAACACTATCTCATATAATCTTAGAATATGAGTCATTTTTGGAAGTTTTTTAGTGGGTTTTGATTTATTATAAACTAATATTTTTGAGGTTTCAAAAGGTGCCCCTCTCGTCCCTTATAAAAGGGAACCTCCTCCCTTCCTCTTCAAAACACCTTGAGCCTTCTTGCTCGGACAAAACCTACCCATTTATATTTTCCACTTCCCTAAAAACATTATGGAGGTTTTCGTTTTCTCAAAATACCATCTCTAGTCCCTTAATAAGAAGTTTAAAGGAGGTGCGTCGAAGAAGAGGTAATCTCTTCTATCGATTCTTTCAAGTTTCTTTCTTATTCAAATTATTCTTATTTAGTTATTTCATAATAAAGTAATAACATCAGTATCAATAATATACTGATATGTTATTATAAATATGAAAAAACCCCATTTCACCTTCTATCCATCCTACGAAATATGAAATCACCGCACGTGCGTACATAAGGAATACCATCTCCACGCCATGGTGTAATATGTTTTTCCACCACCACCTTACTTGGATGGTATAATGGTTTATAGAATATCTATATATGGATATTATAACATCATACAGATTCTGAGATATTATATCATCCACTCCAATTCCATTTAATAATTATAGGAACGATATCATCGATCGTGCGTACGTACGGATTACCGTCTCCACGACGCGATGAGATTCAATCTCCATGTTAACCATTCAAAAATTGTTATAATGTATATATAATGAATAATAATTGTACATATAACATATTAATAATACTGGATTTATGTATATGTTATTTACTTACTTCCATTCATGTTAATAGGAAAAGGAAAGGAGCGTTCATGCGTACGTACGACATACCGTCTCCATGAACTGTGTGTTTCATTTAATTTATCTATCTATTATATATATATATACTGAATATATATGATATATAAATAATGTTTTAAATTCTTGAAGTTATTTAATCAATATATAAGTAATAATAATATCAATAACAACAATTCCAAACACAGACGATAAAGGAGACGATTTTACCCAAAACGTTGCTTTAACATGGAACTGAAAAATGGACAGGTAATATGAAGTCTTAAGTGAGTCATATATGATATCATAAATGTTATTATGGTTCTATAGAAGTTAATAATATGATTAAACCCACTATACAGGAGTCTCAAACACACACGGAAGAAATTGGACATAAGTTAAGGGATAACTTTTCCAATCTCGTTTTTATCCGATATTATTTATTCGTAAGTATTTATTGGGGGTATTGTTACCATCCAATCCCATGTTTTCTAAAAATGTTTCCATTTAAGATTAAAGTACTTTTTACCCATTTTTTAAATTTAACAAATGTTATGAAAGGAATCTTACTTTTTTTTACCACATGTGTAACTTTTTGACTTTTCCGACAAAAGTACATGGAGAATGTTTTTTTAACTTATATGGAATGAATGGATTATTACGGTTTCATAACGCCTTATTTTATTTAATCTTACTCTAAAATATTTCATGAATATTTTAAACAAAATAATTTTATTTTGAAATTGCAAGTCATTTTTTTTAAAATAAAATGATATTTAATAATAAATGATATTTTTTTCAAGAATTCATTTCAAGTGTTTTATCAAAACCAATTTCCATATACGATGACATTATTTCTTATGTGTATGTTTCATGTATAATGTCTCTATGATTTACATGGTTTCAATTTTCTATTAATGAAAAGATATCATTGTATTTTATATGTATTATGTTATGATGGGATTATGTTTTTGAAACCCAGTTTATTCTTTGGGTTATGATGAATAATTTATGTTTATGTTGTCAAACATGTAAGAATTATTTCATTATGTGATGGGTAGGACCTATATTTCCCTCCAATGCATTGGGTAAATATTTATATCTCATGAGATATACATGGTTTAAATGGTATGTTAATCTGGTTTAGTGATACAGGACTGGAACGAGGAGTGAACTCGATTCAGAAAGGGACTTTTTCCACTAAGATGGTTTTGGCAGCAATGTCTTGGATACTATGGAAATAATATCATATGATTAATGGTTTTCCGTAATTAATGTTTTATTCCAATTCTATTTTATCATGATTAATGTTCCTTTATGAACTATTCCTTATATACTGCCAAGATTTATTTCTCAATATTTTGATGTTTATACTTTATATTCTAGTTTTTTTAGTTCAAATGTATATGATTTGTTTTATTTTCTACATTCTTACCCTTACTAAGAATTTGAGCTCACACTTTATATGTTTTCTTTTCCCTAGGATTTAAATAAAGGTTTTAGGTAAGAAAACAAAAGGGGAATATCTTTGTGGGAGATGTAGAAGATCTTTCACCATGACTAGAAGATTATATTCTGAGTTTCCAAAGACACAAAACTATTATGATCCTTCGATGTTTGTTTTTGTTATATAATAAGTATTCCTCAAAAGTAATGTAATGTTCATGTACGTCAAGTTTGTAATCTCTACAATTTAACTCATGAATAATAAAATAAGATTAGTTATTTACTTGGTTAATAACTTTTTTCATGTTCATTACATTATTATTATTCCTTTTATTTAATTTATTACTATGTTTTATTTAGGTATTAAATCATTTATGTTTGTATCATAAATTTAGAAGTTGTTTGATATTTATTTTTAAAATAGACTTTATAGGCTGACCATGATCATGGATTCATGATTTTAGATTTTTTTTCATTTCATGATTATTATAATTATACATTAAATACACAATTAAAAAACAACCATTTAAGGCATTCGTGAACAATGAAACACATCATTTTGTTGAGGCGGTATTCTACACATACACATGATCGATGTTTCCATTTTATTACTAGGTTGAAAATAAGTAAAGTAGTTAATAGTTTACTTTTACTAAATCATAAATATGTTATAAATGTCCAATTTATTCATTATTTTCCTCATTATGACTACTTATTTGAGGTGGTAATGAAAAACTAATCACCACGCTTCATAGAGGTGGTTGTCCACACGTATTCATGAGCGATGTTATCAAATTCCAATGGGTGAGAGGTTAATAAGGTGAGTAATAAATAATATTTATATAATCATAATTATTTAATAAATATTTTATATATCATTTGACATATAATTTTAATCATCCATATGAGTTAGTGATGATAAACCAAACACATCCCTCTATAGAAGTGGTAGTCCACATGTACACATGAGAGAAGATTTAATTTTCTAGTGGATGGAAAGGAAGTATAAAATTGTTATTACATCAACATAATAATATTTTATTATATTAAATGTAATTATTTAATTATGTTATAATTTTTATAATAGATATAGAATGAGGTCGAAGAATAAATAATTTGGAAATAGTTCAGTTAGGAATTTTACCTCCTCCTCAAAGAACCTCATTAAATTACACCTTAAGACTCATAGTATGGTTATTTTGAGGAGAATAAAATATCTAATAATTGGGTAGGATTGTTGGGGAAGGATTTGGTAATTTTTTTAGGATATAGTGCTCAAAGTGGCTGGATAAATGAGGAGATGATGTGACATTTTATAAGTGAGTGGAGTGCCGCTCATATAAGTACATACTTTTTTAAACATAATATATGTATTCCTCAAGTAAAATAGAACCAAAAATGTAAATTTTAAAATATGAGGAGATTTATATAAAAAAAATCAATAAATGAGATTTAATCACATTTTTTGTATTATCATGAAGCTTTATCCCTTTATTTTAAACCTTTTATCTCATTTTATCCTTATTCAAGTTGGGAAATTTTTAACATGGTAATTAATTTATATAAACAAAAATAAAAAGTCATTATTATAATATTTTTAAATTAATATTCTAAATATAGAAATTTTTTATATGGTTTAATTTATGAAGGTGGAAGAAATTATTTCTAATATAATTATGCAAAATGTATAAAGAAATGATTTTAGAAAAATGCTTGTTTTAAGTATAAAACTAATTTTACACTAAAATTATGTATATAATATATTCTAAAGAAAATAATAGTATTATAATTAAAAAATAAATTTAAATTTAAATTTTAAAATTACAAAACAAAATGTAAACTTCAAACCACACAATTAAATGTAAAGATCAAAACAAAAATTAATTTGAATAAAATATAACTTAAGTTCCAAGAATTCATGCATGGGTTTCAAAATTAAAAAAAAATTAAATGGTTTATTTTTATCCTTAAAAACATCTATATATGATCAAAAGTTTTTGTGAATTTTTAATTAAAACATGTATCATGTTGATTTGATAAAATTTATGGTGTTTGGAAAAACGGTATCTTCAATATTCACCCAAAAATCAACCATTTCATAAAAATATAAAAACTTAAACCAAAGAAAAATTTCATTTTCTGAATCCAAAAATGAATTTGATTTTATAAAATTAAATAAAAAATAAATTTAACTTTTAATTAAAACCATATAATACATGGAAAATAGTTTAGGTAAAAAACTATTCCTTTTTAGATTAAAAAATTATATAAAATTATTTAGAAAACTATAATGAATATGAATCCATAAAATGAATATTTATAAATAAAAAGATTAGTTTATTAATAGTATTTACTAGGATGTCACATGATCTCATCAAAGAATCATCCTCTTCCCTTTCTCTTTACTTTCGAGATTTTTGTATCAAAAATATTTTATTGAATAATTTTTTTATTGTTCCTACTATCTATAACTAAGTATTTTAGGGTAATTGGATTAGATGAATTGAAAAAATAGCTATTATTCTATTAATTTTAATATTTTTTTTTCTAGATTTCTCATTTTCTCTTCTTCATGAGCATCCTTTTTCCTCTACTCCACGAACCAAAGGGTGGAGAGTATAAGTTCTATTTTTCTTTACACCTATAACCAAACCACTTAAAAGGAAAATGAAATGGTTATTCTATTATAGATGAAGAAGTTTATTTATTTTAATTAATTTTAGTCATATAAATTCTTAATAGAGATATTTATCATGGTTTTTCATAGGTGTTTTAATCCACTTCTCACATTATTTTCTCACTTCTGTGGTTTAACCTATTACAAGAGTAATGATGGATTACATTAATTACATTTATTTCTTTATACCTAACTCCATATGTTGTTTATGATTCCTCTATATTGTATTTATTTTTATGTTTTATAACTTTAACATATATTACTCATCACTTTTCACACAATAATTTCACCAACAAAAAAGTTCATTTTCGTTGTTTGATTTTATTATTATTTTTGTTTCTTTTTATCACACACCATTAGACTTTTCTGTGGTTCAACCCTAATTATCACCGTACTGTTATTTTTTAGGTTATGAATTATAAATTCTATTCGGTTCAATATCCTCTAATTGGAAAAATTTTGTATCATTTTTTTTGAAGTGATGTGTGGCCCATTTAAAAAACACATTCAAGAAAAAAATAACATAAAAATAATAAATATGTTTCCTGGAAAATCTATTTCAAAAAAAATGTTCTAAAAACCTTCTTATATTTTTTATATTGTGTGCTTAATTTGAAATTGTTTTAAATTAAACAGTTATGAAAAATAATTATTATACATCATAATGGAATATTCTAATATTTTACATTAAAAAATATTAACTTTCCTATAAATATAAAAATACATAGAAGGCTAAAATGGAAAATTTATAAATTCAAAGTGATGGAAATTAAAATCAAAATATGAATCCACCAAAACATAATAATAAATATATGGAGAGGCCTAGTCCTAATGATTTTCAATTTTCAACTATTTTATCAATCCTCTATGCATATGTCATTCTCCTAAGTCAATTAATTATAATGCCAAATAGTCTCATATCTCTATGCTACCCTCCTTTGTTGGTTAGCCTATTTAGGATTCACTTGAATTCATTAGATATTTTTATGCTCCAACAAAATATTTACCTCTACATAGGTTTAGTGAGAAAGATATTATGCTGATGTTGATTTCTTTTTTCTTAAAGAGTAGGGCTAGAATCTAGTTTCTAAAATTGGATGAGGCCATTTTTTAAACTTGGGATGAAGTCTTAAACTCATTTGTTACAATGTTTTATCCATGTAACACAGCCATATAAGTGATGAATAAAATAATGGGGTATATATAGGATGAGGGAGAACATTTTCATAAAACATGGGATTGATTTAAATCTCTTCTTATGAAATGTAACAACCACCAACTAGCTCTATATATGTTTATGGAAACTTTCTACAACAGTCTCACATCTAAAAATCAATATATATTTTATCATTCCTATAGTGATGATTTATCATACATGAAATACAAGGATCTCAAACAATATTTTGATAAAATTTATTAAAATTACCCAAATAAGTGCTCTAGGAATGGAGTAATCCATAATAGAAAAACAAATCCTAATGCCTCTTTAGTGGTAGCTGAAAATTTATATAGGGAACAATATAATCATTATGGGTTGGATGGTATAGAAACCCACAGTTTTCATATTTAAATATTACATCTTAATAGTGGAATATTCAATATATAACACAAATATCCATTCTAGAAGCATTTATTTATAGTTCCTTTGGAAACCTTGGAATGTAAAAAATTGGTTCATAAGTGAACAACATCTTCTCCCACTAAGTTCTTCATAATGATCACCCTTCTTAGAATTATCATATATAAAAACATTTTTCATAACCTAGGGAATAAATCATAATAAAGGTGAGTTGAGATGCTCATAAAGGGTAAACATGGGAGATATTAATGATAAAATAAGAATAACATTGATACATGTGTATGATAACATGATATTAACATTTTTAAACAAAATCCTATACATTATAGATCATAAAATTGAGTGTGGAATAAATCATGAATGTTCATAAGTCATAAATCATAAAGGAATCTAAGTAAATAATCCATGAGAGAAAAATTCTGGCATAAGACATACATTTCGGGCATACACATAAGATTAAAACATTGTGAACATGTTTAAATAAATATAGTTTCACTCATTAAGTTAAGAACATTAAATTAGGCCCTCTCATTATCTTATGGCCATAAAAGCTGGTCCATGAATTACATTATGGAAATAAAATTATATCCACACATAACCTTATAGACATCAAATAAGGCCCACACATAACCTTTTGGACATATAATACTACAAAACAGGCCTTTAACAGCACTAGTAAAATGGATTTATCAATGCTATAAAATCATTGATAATGTAAGAGATGTTAAAGGGTTATCTTTATTAGTGATAAAATGGCCCCGCTGATTAAGGGTATAAATGTTTTTCACACCCCACCATTATTAGCTCCCCCCATCAGTTCTTCCCCAACCCCTTTATCAGTGCTTTTGATAATCACACCCCCATCACGTGCCCCTACCTCCACGAGTTTTGAATCTGAGACCTCAAGATTATACACTAACACCTTTTCACCTCCCATATAATTTTTTTTATCATTTTATGATATATCTATAAATTTATATATATTTCATTATATTTTTTATCCATGTATTTATATAAATATTTTTATATATTTATATATATATATATTTGTTTACATGTATTTATATATATATATACATACATATATTTAAATACATATTTATTTGTATATATTTATTAAAATGTAAATTATTTTTTATTTAGATAGATTTTAGATATTGATAATTATATTTTGTATATAAATATGATAAATTATTCATTTATAAAATTAAATTTTTATGTGTGAAAATATAAAAAATATGTAATATTTTAATATATTCGATTATAAATAACATTACATTGTAAAAATTCATAAAATTTCAAATATATAATATCAATATGAATTTAATAATATGGTATAAATTCAATCCCTATGAAAAAAGGGAAAAAATACCCCCTTAAACGAGGCTTAAATCCATTGAATCTTAAACAGTTGGGATACATAGGCTAAAAACTCCGTTTTGGAGGCCTTCTGGGCCTTTTAGACTTAAAAGTGGTGATCAGGGTAACCCTTGGTTTTGTGAGGTGTAGATATCATTGAAACCATCAATTTGATATCTTTTATTTCCTAAACGGACACCAAGGGAAAAAGTTGTAGCAGTTTGAAAGGCCATCGAATGTGAAAAAAGAGAGATACAGCAACTATAAACTTAGTTTTTTCCTCAATAAAGGTGATTGGGGGATATTTTGGGTTATTTTGGGTTATGTTAGTGTATATATCATCACAATATTCAATTTTATATTTTTTATAGGCTGAACTGACACTCAGATCAGAGGTTATAGTCGTTTCAATTTTAAGAAATTTTGGGTACCCTGACTAAAAACTCAGTTTTGGAGGCCTTTTAGGAATTCTGGGGGTTGAAAAATAAAATAGCTCATATAACTCAGTACTCAACCACCAATGGAATAAATATAATCTCAATATTTTATTTCATATGTGGTGGGCACAAATGGACTTGCAAATAAAAAAGTTGTGGTCATTTGATGTTCGAGTTTGATTTCTGACTTTTCTAAAACTATAATATATTTTATTCCATTGATTACCACATGATATAAATCACATTTTGTTCTATATCATTTCATAAGAATCTATTTTACTGGTTTTGTAGCTAAAAATGACTCCCAAATAAAAAATTACGGTCGTTTTAGTGTTTTTAGGGTTTCTTAATGTTTTTGTTTTTTAAGGGTTTCTACATTTTTTATAGTTTTTTCATGAAATGTTCCCTTTATATATTATTATTTTTAATTGCATAGAAATTCAATTTATATCATTGATTTTTTACTAGAGTTGATAATGCGGGGTCTTTATCAATACAGATAAAAGGCCCTCTTTAACAGCACATTTTTTAGTACTGCTAAAGACCCCATTTAATAGCACTAACAAAAAGCATTGCTAAATACCCCCTTTAATATATCTTTTTCTAGAACTAGTAAATGGTTTTTCAACAGTGATTCTATCTTACTCTGTTAAAACCCTAAAACTAGATAAACCCATTTTTGTAGTTGTGATAAAATAAGGTCCAAACATAATATTATGAATATGAATTCATGTTCACCCATTACATAATTAACTACTCAGTTATCCATAATTACCTAATACATTAGAGGTAGATATAGGTCCCCTCCAATAAGATAATGAAAATCATACATATGTGTGCAATCATATCCTAAAATATTCATCATATGAGAACCCATTGAAGTAAATCAGTTTCATAAATATTTCATCATATCATAGCATGTGAAAAAGGAATGGGTTTTATAAAAATTTCATCATTATAATCATAAACCATTTTAAGAAGGAAATTTTTTTATCCTTGTATCATTTCCTTAGTAAATATTGAGTAACATCAAAAGATCTCATCTTATATGGAAGATAACTTTGAAAGACGGCTTGGAACAATTCTTGAGTAAAATAAACTTTTTACATTGAATATTTCATATATAATACTAAAAGTTCACAAAAAATTGTGAAAAAAAATTATTCGAATATAACCTTCAAAAATTATAATTTAATCTCTAAAAAATATTTGTCATACCGTACACATTAAAATAGAGATTCCTTTCACATTTTCAAGAAAAAACCAAAAGGTCCTTGTTCATAAAACAACATTAAGATTTATTTTAAATCCATTTTGTAAAATTTCATACAAGGAAAATATTATTTTAATTATATATATATAATAGTAAAAAAATCTTTCAAACTATTTTAGAAAACAAGTACATGGAAGAAAAAGGGTTTTCAGGAGAAGATAGAAATAAAGTAAATTTTTTCATAAAAACATTCTATTAGAATATTGAGTATGTATAGAGTTGAAATAAAAAAGAAAAAATATGTATTCTCAAAAAAATAACCATAGGATACGAAACATCATGTTTTTATTTATAGGTAGATCATAATATCTCATCATTGGAAGCATAATCATTAACAACCCTGATAAATAATGAGATTGTAACATCAAAACCTTACCACATTGGTAACATTTGAATCATAATCCACATTATAGAATAACATAAAATGAAACTTTAAATATAATAAAAATAAATAAATTCATGAATTAATATGATAAATGTTCTGTTTATATACCTCATAAAATAATAATGGTGCACAACATAACATATGTCACAAAGAAGACAATTCGAGAAAAAATTATCTTACCTTCAATCTATATTTCCTTCATACACATCATAACCTCCTATATAATAAATATAGGTTTATTATAAATATATACCAAAACCATAAATAAATATATCATACCATATATTATTTACTTATGACATTTTATTACACATTTATTAACAATTCCTTGTTAAAATCATGTTTTGGGTAATATTTGATTTGTTTTCATGTATGTTTTGATTTTGTGTCTTTATTCCTTTTACTTTGATCGGGGTTTCATCATATTCACAATGATAACCATGTCATAAATATAATATATATTCAATATATATGTATTTATATTAATCTATAAAAGTTAGATATATAATGTGAAATTCACGGTTCAAGGAGAAAGTAGGTCGTGTATACACATAAACATTGTTTCGGTTTTCTAAATAGATGGAATGAAAGAAAGTTAAATAACATATAAAAATTATTTATTTATTATTATTTCATATATATGTATAATATTAATTAAATTAATCTTTATCACCTTCCATATAATGTGTTGGAGAAAAAAAATTACATCGCTTCGTGAGGTAGTAGTCCATCGTACACACGATCAATGTTATCATATTCCCACATAATGGAATGTAAGAAGTTATATGTGATATTATAATTCCAGATGTATAATTATTTCATGAATATCATATAAATATTTTAAATTCATAATTATATCTAGTCATGAGAGGTGTTGATGAAGAACTAATTACATCGGTTTGCGAGTTGGTAGTTCGTCACACACGCGATCAAGAATTTCATTTCCCATTTGATAGAATAAGATATGGATATAGGTTATTGCATATACATAATAAAAACTAAGTAAGTGGTAGATAAATTTGTTATTATATGGTCATTATTAATACATTAATGAATTTTCTAAGAGAATAAGTAAAAAATAAAGAGCTTACTGAAGACAATTACCTATCCTTAGAGAAACATCCTTTCTATCTCTTATTAAGAACCCTAGGATTGGTCCTTTAAGTAGAAAAATATATTTATAACATGTAAAATTAATTTTTTGGAGATATTGTTTCAGGTTTTGGTTGATCCAAATCTCTTATTGTGTGTGAAGAAGTTAGAGTAGGAAGTTCCTTTTATAATTAAGGAGGAGGAGAATTTTTGTAACTACCCACAACTATTCAACAATGGGAATTGAATCTCACCCCATGTCACTTAAATAATGATAAATAATTTATTTAAGGTGTGATATGATCTATCCAAAAATAAAACATAAAAAACATAAGTTTTAAATTTATATTTCATAGCATTTAAATTTACTTAATTTTACCATTTTAGTTTTCACCACTATAACTTGAATATTTTCATTTACATGGGTAATTTATCCATGAAGACTAAAATTAAAATAAGACTTATTATATAATATCTAACCAATTATTATAAATATTAAATCCAATATTTTTTAAAAACAAATCTTTTTTTAAAATAAATTCTTAACAGAAATGCATGTAACGTGAAAAAACCATATTTTAACCATAATTGCGGTAATTAATTTATATTGTCTTTATTAATAGTTATGACCAAAAATGAAGATGAATATATTATGTAATATAAATTATTATTATTAAAAATATTGAATATATTTTATCAAATTAAAATTATAGAAGTGGGAGAATATAATTCAAGATTAATCATATATATGGGATGAAAAACGATTTTCCAAAAAGAAAATTTTTAAAATAATAGAAAGTTTTAATATGAAATTAATTAAAACATACTATAATAGAAAAATAAATATATAATTAAAAAAATTTACTATTAAAACAATATTAAAATAAATGAAGTTTGTAAATTCTTTAAAAAAATCTATTTTCTGATAATAATCGGTATTTTTTATTATTCATCCAAAAAAATAAACTTTTTTAGAAAAATCTAAAAAATGCACCCTAAGAAACTTTTTACATGTTTATCCCAAAAATGAAGTTAATTTTTTTAATTAAATATTATACAACTTTCAAAAAAAAATTTAATATTATTTCACAAAAAGAAATAAATGAATTTTTTAGAAAATAGTATTTTCGAAACATATAGAGACATCACACAAGAAATTAAGTACTTTTTTATGAATATGTTTTATTAATATAAAACCATTATAAATAATTTTTCAAATTTGTTAATTAATTTTCATACCTGAATGTTTTAGGGATAGTTTATGAAATTCATATTTAAATAATAATATTAATGGTATATCATGGCTCATTAAAACTCGTTGTTTTATATAATGAAAGCTATCAAATAAATTAAAATTTATTTGAGAAAAATGTTTCATAAAAAATAAGGATTTCACATATAGGAATACTAATAATTTTGTTTCAGAATTTGATCTAACTATTCATTCTGATGGGCGTATGAAGTTTATTGACTATAGGGCTATGAAATAGGGGAACAATGATCCTTTTTCAAATAAATGTAATATTGGATACAAGAATCACCCAAACCTATATTGGAGACACAAAGGGGTGATAAAACAACCTTTTTTAACCATTTTTACTCAAAGAAGCCTAAAAATTAGTTCCAAAATATTGTAGGGACTTTAAATTCTAATGCATATTTAGAGGCCTTGGTTAGTAATTTTATCATAAAGATAGAATCCCAACAATATATAATTGAAAACCTACAAAACCAAGTTATTAAAATGGAAATAGTTTTAGGAGGAAGATATAAAGGAAGGATTCCTTTCAAAATTGAGATCAATATAATAGATAATTTAACACTTTTCACCCCTATAAGTGTCTTGAAAACATAAGAAAAATTCATGGTGTATCCTAGTAAAGATGAGATCAAGGATTTAGCTAAATATAAAAAACAAAATTTTTAAAACATTAGAAATGGAAAAATAATAAACAAGGTCCAAATTGAAAAAATAATGAATCTAAACTTGAACAATAACACCAATTAAGTAAAATGAATTTTTAATTGATAAAATAAGGTAAAAATAAGGTTGGGTTTGAGTAGAAAGTGAGAAATAAACTAATTTTATAACATTAGGCCCTTTACATTCTCATTCCAAAAAGAGTCAAATAAAAATGGTAAGCATGAATACTTGTAGTTCCTTAAACTTTTAAAACATTTAATTTGACTCGTAATTTAATTAAATCATTAAAACATATTCCATTATATTCTAAATTTCTTAAAATGTTTTTTTTCAAAAAAAATGATATTGGAAAGAATTGGCGACCAAAAATATAAATGAAGGGTGCAAAGTTGTTCTATTAAAGAAGTCTCCTCCAAAACTAAATTATCCCAGTGGTTTTTAAATTTGATGAAAAATATGAGATAATTACAGATTTAAATTGTTTTTTGACCTAGGTGTAAGGTTTAACTTGATGCCTTACTTCTAATTCATATAGTTGAGTTCAAGGGAACTAAAACCAAGCTCGTTGCCTCTAAAAATGGATTATGGGCCAGTCAATCATCCCTATGTAATTATGGATAACTTATTAATCATGTTATATAATAATAAATTTCCAATTGATTCCATTATTCTTGAAATAGAGTGTCATTTAAATGTTTCAATTATCTTGGGAAAACATTTCTTCGCTACTTATAGTGTAGAAATAGACGATTAAAAAGAAAAAGGAACCATTTAAGTTGTGGATAATATATAAGAGATTATTTTTTTTAGAAATACAAACATAAGGTCACCTATAAATTTATATATTTTTCTATATAATTCATTTAATCTGATTCTAGGAAATATTTTCATCACACTTATGATAAAATAATTCAAAAATATATCAATGAACACTTTAAATCCTATTATGTTGAATCTAAATCTAAAAAAGAGTTGTAAATATTAGGTATTATTGAGATTAGGATTGTGAAGAAAAAATTATATCCATGATGTGATAAATCCTAAAAAATTATTCTTTGAGAGTATCATTTATACTGATGGTCCACCCTCACAACCATCTTTCTGTAAGGAAATTTCTTCCCTCAATCGCAAAAATGGAGTTACAGTTATAATTCATTATTATTGGATTATATGAATATGTTATAAGAGTTTAATATTTTAGTTTGATCATTTAAAATTATCTATATATAGGGGTAGTGATAGGTTAAAACCTAATGAATAACATGATATTTGTCAAATTGAACAGCTATGTTTTCTTAAAAATCACTCACCGATAATGATTAACCGTGTATTTTATTTTTATCATCATATTTTTTAAATATTCAACTATTTTGAGTCAAGTGAGGATTATGAAAAATATTTCATGTGATAAGAATTTGATTTCATCATGTGGGAGTCTTCCGATCTGTTTGAGTTATTAGCTATATTGGGAAATTTTGATAATGTTGTAATAGTTATTACACCTATTTCTAAGTCCATGAGTTCCTCAAGTGTGGGGGAAACATTTAAGTCTACTTTTGGTCATCTTTTTATATCTTCTAGGTTGTTTTATTTAATATTTATTCACATTGGTGAGCTTATATGCATAAAAATATTAGTAAATAAGAACCTCAGTTCTAGAACATTGGAATAGTTTGGAAGAATCATAATAGATGTTGGTCTTTTAAAAATATTGAGAGAACATGTTAAAACCTACACTAAAAATATTGAAGTTACATTCACCATGAAATCATGCCAACCAAATTATAAAAATTATATTTAGTTTTAATTCTGGATAAAGACTCTTTTATGGGATAAAACCCATGGTAAAAGTTTATGGTTTTCTATATTTAAATAAGTGATTCTTAATCAGTTGTGTTTAAACCCTCAATTGACTGATAGACAAAGTAAATCAACCTTTTTTCCGTTAGTAATGTGTTCAATCAACTGAATGAAATACAATAGTTATCAAATGATTATATTTACTGATCATAGGATAAAAATAAAGACTAACCGCATGATAAAAGGAAGAACTAACGATGAGGTAAAATTAATGTGTAGTTACTCAATTGACAACAATAAAACATATCAACCATGAGATATAGAGGTTTTTGTGGCTAGTAGATTAACTACAAGAATGGATGAATTGAACATAAAAAGGAATCATGTTTTGTGCCAGTTTTTGGTCAACCACCAGATGGTTCACTAAACTGACTGTAAGAGTCGATTGAACAAATGAACGGATGGAGAAGTCGTGACACTACACTAGTGACTAGAGTCAAATATAAATGAGTAAAAGAACCAAAATAATGTATATTTAATATAATTTTCCTCTCCATGGTTAGTAAATTTAATAATAACAAAAAGATAAACTGACCATAAGGAATTTCTCATGTGATTGGTCAATTGACTTCATGATGTCAGATCAACTATCTATAACAACTAATCTGCCGCAAGATATTTCAATCCACCTTCAATTATAATAGTGGTTATAAGATAGAGTATACTATATTAAACACCCTTTCAATCAAAATTTGGTTTCGATTTTCTTTGAACATAACTAGTTGAATTCAAGTGTTAATCTATTTTAATATTTATATTGACTTGAAAATAAAAACTAGGGAACTTCACAATGTGAACAAGGGGATTGTTTGGAATGTTCATATACTTTTAAATATTATATATAATGTAACTATTTGTTTTATATTCTATACTTTTCATATTTCAAATCTATTTTTAATATAATTCTAGTGCTTTTTGGATTTAAATGTTTCAAATTAGTTTTACAATTATTATGTTTCTTGTTGTTGTTTTAGTTATGTATGATAGTCACTGCTACATTCTAATTTATTCAATTTTGAAAATAATAATATTATATGATTTTTTTATATCCTATTAAAGATCATTTTTTAATTTGATTTTTAAACATGAATCTTTCCAAAAATCATATTTCTTCACTTAATTGTTTAATTAGTTACTAGTAAGTATCTTGTGTGTGCTTTGAGTTGTGTGGAAAATGTTTTTGATCTTACTTGTTATCCTATGAATTACATATTACTACATTATTTCCAAATATATTTCAAACTAAACTATTTTAATTATTTTCATCTATCATATGATTTAATATTATTATAAATTAAGGGTTTTATGTTGATTTAGGGGTCTTAAAATGTGTTTAACTATAATCCCCTAATTTATTTCAAATTTTCTTGTTTTCAAAGATCACTATATAAATTCTAGTTATCTACATTTCTTCTAAACTTTAAAGGATATTTTTCCAATTTTAGGAGGTAAATTTATCTATTATTCCATGGATTTAATTAGGAACATATTTTTATTTACCACTTAAATAAAGTTATTTTTTATAAAATTTAGATATTATATTTTACAAATATCATTGAACACAAAATTTTTTATTTTAATTATACTCATAAGATATGAAATGAACTTATAATCCTGGTTTAACTTTTTATTATATATTAGTTTATATTTGGAATTGTTAGTTATTCTATAAATTTTTCAATCCTTACCATCTAATAGCATGTTTCAGTTATTTTGAACTCCTAAATTATGCGTGTCTGTCCACTTGGAGAAAAAATAGTCATTTTAAGGATTTAGTGGGATGAAAATTGTAGTTTGTTTTATAATTCTTATAAAAAATTCAATTTCAATAGTTCTTATAAAATAAGAAACCACATTTTCACTAAAACCATTTAATTTTAATAGGGATGTCACATTTACTATTTGAGTCCATGGTGGTAAATATTATTGAAACCCAATTCTTTGTGACACTCCAGTATTTTATTCTTAAGATTTATTTTCTTCTATTTAATTTGAAAAATGGATTTATTTATAAAATAAATATCTAATATGTGGGGGGATTAATGATACATAATTTGATCAACTTTTTCCACATCTATTTTTGGGATTAATTTAGTTTTTAATGTAAAAAATTCATTAAACGAGAAAATATTAAATATTTTTTGAACTGTTACAAAATTGTTGTTCTTTTAGCTTCATAATGTAAATGAGTGTTTTAGTGTTTATTTAAAAAAATACTCATTTCTGATTTATTTTTATAATATTATTAGTAAGGTTATGGAATTTATTTGCATTATCTTATTTTAGAAGTTAATGTTTGTAAAAATATTGTTTAATATTTTTTTATTTTAAATCCATGCATAATACATAAATTTATAATTAAAAATTCAATGAAATATAAAACCAAAGAAAAAGAATTGATTTTAATCTTTTATAAAATTCTATAGAATCATAGGAATTGTATAGAATTTATTGGGGTTTTCAATAGAAGAAATAAATTTTGGTACATATGACAACCCATATTTTAATACCCCTCAATTCATGATTTATTACATAAGGATACACTTAATACAACCCTGTAAGATTTTTAGGCCTAGTTTATTTGAGTAATTAATTACATAGACTAAAAACTTGTAGTATAAATACAAATAAGTAAAGTAAAAATCCATAATTTATCTATAAATTCCTTTTCACTTCTAAAAATTCATGGGATAACCTAGGGGAATATATAAGAAAGGGATGATAAATAAAGCCCATTAAGGGATTAATAAAATCATAAAATGATTAATTTAATACATGTGAGTAATGAGACATATCAAGATGACCTAAAAAAGGTTTTAATTGAAATCATTAACAATTAGGCATGATATAACCTGAAAACATCAGGGCTATATAAGAATGTGGAAACAACATAAAAAATCACATCATAAACATAATTCATGTATAACTACTAATCCATAATAACATAGTGTTCAGGATAACCTCCCTTTAACCATACATGTAATCTTATGTTATATAAAAATTACCCAATGCATTGAAGGTATATATAATTTTGGGCCCACATGTCATATTCATATCATGTACACGCATATGTGTTCCACATAGATCATACAACGTAAGGTTGTCCTTAGTCACTTTTAATCCCATAATTAACTAGTGTGGGTTATATACATGGAAATACATAATAAATTAAGTATAGGTATATCGTGGTGAATAACATTTATTGGGAATGGGTATGGGTATTCACTACAAAAATGATTGGTACATAAAATCACAGGATAATTTCAGTAGAAAAACATGTGTATGTAAAGATTCATTTAAGGGTTAAATGAGATAGAAAGGGTCTCTCATCACTTGGTAATCATAATTCAAATAAGTGTGATCTATAAAAACATTGAAAAACTTTAAATTGGAAATCAATGGGAATAATATAATAAGTTTCTTAAATAAAAAGGATAAGGATAAGATCCATGACGTTGAGATGGGAGTTCTTAAATATTGATAGGATATTATTAAAATCTTTGGGAAAACATGGGAGGGATATAAAAAGGGAATGGAATAGTAAAATATAGGGGAATTATTTATTTAAATCTAAACTTATTTTTTCTACTCTATATGATAATGTAATAAAAACCACAAACCTACTCATGGTTTTTTACCATGGTTTTTTTCAAATAGGAGTAATTTTAATTGTTTTATAATGATAATAAGTTAAATCATTGAAAAAATACCCTTGGTGATATGTAATTGAGTTGTGTTCATAAAGAATTTATTATATCATAAAATTATGAAAAATTCAACTTTGGATAATTTTGGAATTTTTATTTCAAAAATAATATTTATTGGATCAAAATAACTCTCTAAATATGATAATTTATACCATTAAATAAAAAATCACTATTTATTGAAAAAATCTAGTTTAAAAAAAAACATTTTTATATCCCTTATAAAAATTATATTTGACTTCATAAAATTAAATTTTAATTTATATTTAATCAATATTATTCAATAATAATAGTTTAATAAAATAAACTTTATTTCAAAAAGTTATTGAATTTATAAAAAAGAGTGTCTTGATTTAAACTATACATATCCCAGTAAAAAAAATTGTTTCATCATATCAAAATATAATTTTTATCAATGTCATTATTTAGTCATCATAAAGTAATAATAAAAAATAAAAATAATGATTTATTTACATATAAATATATAAATTTATATTGTTAAGGTTTAGATAAAAATTGATTTATTATACAAGTTAATTCCCCAGGGGTAAGGTGTGAGGGGTTGAGATTTTCTTAGGGTGGCTCGGTGAATAGGCTTTGGACAATGATCTAGAAGAGCTTCAACCTATCTTGTTAATGGTATCACTCATGTTTTAGTTTTTTAATCTCATATTGGGATTGGAAAAGGGAAAATCTGTGAGTAGCTATCTCTGACTGAAGCTCTGACAAATGGGCTTCATATGGTACTATCATACTAGTCTAGGTCATCACTTACATTATTTATGTTAATTAGAATTTATCATAATTCTTAACATATACTAATAATAAAATTACTATATAATGACTATACTACTAATGGTTTTGTTGATTAATGGTATTTTAAATATGACAGGATATGACTTATAATGATCTGAAATAACCAAATTAATGTATTTGTTTTATATAATTTTATTTCTTAATAAGGAATTTATTAATTTGAAATGGGAATTTTATTATAAAATTGTGGGTCATTTCGTTGTTCCAACATTAAGAAATTTTAATCTCAAATTTTACATTTCATACATTAAAATAGATGAGGATATTTATGTATCATTGTATATTCTTCTTCCCATGTTGCTTCCTCAAACGTGTGGTTCTTCCAAAACACTTTGACCATGTTAGTTATCTTATATTTTATAAATTTCTATCAATAATCTGATATCATCACCAACTTCTCCTGGTATAAAATTTCATAATAAAATGGTACCACCTATGGATTTAATACATGTGAGGGGTATGGTATGTACTTTTTCAAGAGAGATACATCAACCAAATCTTTTACTTTATATAGGTTATGTGGGAGTTCAAGTTGATAGTCCACAACTCGGATGTGATTGAGGATATCAAAGTGGATTATGTATCTTAGATTATGATTTACCTTATTCCTAAACATCATGACTTTATTCCATAATGATATATGAAGGAACATTTTATCTCTAGCATCAAACTCTATTTATAAGAGAAATCCCCTAGAATAAGTTTTTAATCCCAACATACATGAAACTTCATCGAATAAGATCTCATTATATCCTTTAGTGTTTTAATGGTTCTTTATAACCAACCATATTTATGAGGGTGATAATATATTTTTAATCTTAGTTATGTATCTAGAATTTTAAGAAGGATTCTCCAAAACATAGAGGTAAAGCTCATTTCTCGATCAGATACAATAGAGTGGAACTCCATGAAATATTACCACTTTTATTATGTATATCTTGGTCAGTTGGTCAAGAGATAAATCTTTCTTTATTAAAATTAAATGATCTGACATATTAATGTGATCGATTTCCACCTAGATGGAGTTATTTCCTTTAAGGGTTTTGGAAAGTCCTATGATGAAATCCATCGTTTTATTTTCATATTTACACACTAGTATGGTAAATAGTTTCATTATATCCTTCTACTTTTTTCATCTAGCCTTGACTTAATGGCGTACCAAGCACTATGATACAAATTCTACAACCTCATTATTCATATTGTCCCACTAGAATTTTTCCTTCAAATCTCTACACATCATGATTATTTATAGATGAATTTAGAAGGATGATATATGTTCATCATCTAGAGGTTCCCTCTTTATGTTTGGATTTCATAGGACCCACACCTAGGTTCCAAAGCTTATAACTCTATCTTTAGAAAATTTTAACTCTATAATATTTGCTACATTTTTTTGTAACACCTTTTCAACTTTTTTGGTCTCCTAGATCCTCTCAAGAATATATGGTTGAGATGTTATTTTAGAATGGTAAGAAGACAATCCTTTTATTATTATAATGTTCATAATTTTCATGACTAATAAGATTTTATCCCTTGAAATCCTCATTATGGATAGAGTTGAAGGACCATTTATTCTTATATCATCTGACACTTTGTTTCCTTTCCCATGATAGTAATAGACTAAAAAATCATATTCCTTTTTATTCTCTAACCACCACCATTGGTGAATATTAATCTCCTTTTGTTTAAATATATAATTGAGTATTTTATGGTCTTTTTATATGTCACACTTCTCCCCGTAGAGATAAAGTCACCAAATCTTCAGTGTGAAGATCACTACAGCCAATTCAAGATCATGTGATGGGTAGTTATACTAATGTATATTTATTTTTTTGGAGGAATAGGCGATCAATTTTTCATCTTTCATGGGTATAAAACCCAATTATTTTTTAGATGCATCACCGAGATCAAAAAACCTTCCCCACTAATGGGTAATGTGATAATAGGTGTAATATTTATCCAATTATTCAGATATTTTAATAATAATTTTCATAAATAATTCTAGTAAAACATCACCCCATTCCAACTTATCTTGAATATTGTGCTTTAAAACCTTGACAAGTTTCTCAAAAATAGACAGTAGTACCTAGATAATCCAACAAAACAATATATTTCAATTAGAGTGGTTGGTATGAGTCATCCTTTAGTTGCCTATATTTTTTAAGGATCCATAGATATCTCTTTATTGGTGATAATATTCCCCAATAATGTTACTTTATTCATATAAAACCCACATTTACTATACTTTTCATACATATTTTTATTTTCATACGTTCTTCAGTAAAACATTAAAATTCATCTCAATATCCTCCTTTGTTTTAAAGTAGATAAGTATATCATATATAAATATGATAAAAAATTTGTCAAGGTAATCCCTAAAGACACTAATACTCTATTCATCAAGTCCATAAAGATTATTTTAGAATTAGTGATTCCAAATGGAATCACTATGAACTCATAGTGACCATAAATTATATAAAAAGTAGTATTGATGATATCCTAATTATTCACCTTTACTTGATAATATCTTGAATAAACATCCACCTTAGAGAAGTACTGGTCTCGATGTAGAAGATTGAACAAGTCATAAATCCATTACATAAGATAATTACTCTTTATTGTTTTTCTTCGTGATAAAAAATGAAGTGGGGGCATTGAACCATACTTCATCCTAACGAAGAGGACTGGTTCTCCACATGTTAAAGCAGTTGGGCATATAAACCCTTTATCCATATTCTCCTATAATTTATTCTCTAGATCCTCATGTTTAAAAATGGGGATTATATATGGACTCTTGGATATTGGAAAATATCTAGGTATAAGTTTTATAGAGAACTAAACCTCTCATCTAAGAGAAATAATAGTAAATTATTTAGGAAACACATTGGCTAATTACCTTAAAATGGGAATCTAATCTAGGGTGATCTTTTCCTTAGTGCCAATAATTTTATCTACAAATACTTTCTCATAAGTAAATAATATCCAATATTGAGATAATGATACAAAAAAATATTTATCCTCCTCATTTCACTTATATATAATTCGAGGGTAATTTTAGATACTGATGGTGATATCATTCTCTAAACAATTTATATTATATTTATACATGGAAAGCCAATAAATGCCTATAATAACATCAAATTCCTATAAAGTAATTATTAAAATGTTTTTTGGTAAATTAATCCAACAAATTTTGAAAGGGGGGAGTTATATCCTTGGGAGGCCATAATTTTCTTATTTTCCATTTTAACCAATGTATCTAAATCTCTGTTTTTCATTGGTGTTTGAATCATTATACTAAACATTTCTTATATGAATGAATTTATAAAACCATGGATGATAATCCTAATTTCACTATTTGATTCTAGTTTTAATTGTTTACTTCATCTAAAATAGTTATAAGGATGAGAAATTTTAAATTATTAAACATAAAAATAGGGAACTACAAATAATTAAGGGATAAATCATAAATGACATATATTCCTTAACCTATGAATTTCTAGGTTGCAATATATGTTATCCATGGTCTATTTACTAATATAAATTCATATATGAAATTTAGTCCCCTTAATAATAGTTCGTAATGAAATTGTGAATTTACCAAAGTATATCCTATAAGAGTTTACAAAATGGGTGTGTAGTAAGGACTATTTGTGTTCACCATGTGATGATCAATTCAAATCCAAATGCTCCCTTTTCAGGGTTATTACCCCTAGTTACGTCTATTCTAGAGCCACATCTAATTATAGTATACAAAAATGGATGTACTTTCATGGAAACCACATAATATATACTTTAAAAAAATAGGGATCTTTTCCAACCTTTAGTATTATCCCTAAAGCTTTCACTAGGGTTTTCTAATCCTAATACCCAAAAATAACTAATCTCGACTCTGATACCAACTATGAAAACCATATTTTTATTCATAGTAATTGATGATTCATTACATAAGGATATAAATAAAAACCCCATAAGATCAAGAAACCTATAATATTTGGTTAATTAGGTACATATCATAACCCCTTCCAACCGAAATATAAATACATAAAATAAAACTCCATAACTAGCCATTAAATTCCATTACGCATCTAAAACTGCATGGGATAACGTGAGGAAACACCTAAGAATGGGGTGATCTATAAATCTCAATAAGTGAATAACTAAATAATAAATGAATAATGTAATACATGTGATCCATGAGATATATAAATTTGGAATAAAAGGGTTGAGATCATAATCTTGAAACAATGAGTCATGATATAACATCATAATAACAAGGGTGTATATGAATGTGGAAACAACGTAAAACATAACAGATAAACACCAATATATCAATAAATATAGTTATTAGTATAAACTCCCTTTCACAATATATGTAATATTATAAGATAAAAACATTACCGAATTCATTGAATGACTATATAATTATGGGTCTATCTGTCACATTCATATCATGTACATGCATAATCATGTCACAAAGATCAGACAACATAATGATTTCTTTCCTAACATTTAATAAACAATTTAGAGAGTCAGTGTTACATACAAGTAATTCCCAAACCAATGATTGATATTTACATATTTTTGGATATCATTGAGTGGGAATGGGTATGGGTATTGACTATGCAAATGTTTAGTATGGAAAATCATAGGATAATTTCGGCAGCATAATTGGGGAATATAATGATTTATGGAAGTGTTTAATGAGATTTAAAGGGGTATTTGATTACATATAAATTATAAGGATAGTAACAGGGATATGTAAAAACAAATTCCAAAATGGGACTTTGTAAATCAAAGGGCATAATAAAAAGAATGTTCGTGAATAAAGAGGAGAAGGAGAGAATTCCTTACCATGAGAGGGTCCTTCTAAAATCTTGAGAGGATCTTATTGAGATATTGGGGGCACCTTGGGAGGGATATAGAGAGGTAAGATCATAGTAAATTCATTATATATGAGTTTTTAGTGAAGAGTAATGGGAGGTTGGGTGGGTTTTTATAATAATAATGAGGGGAATTATTTATTAATCCCCAAACATAGGTTTTGGGATTTATATGATAATTAATAAAAACACAAAACATATCATGTTTTTTAACAATGGTTTCAATAAATGATGAGTTATTTTATTTATTATATAAGCTTATGAACTGAAATCATTAAAATAATACCCTTGGGATGTGTAAGTGAGTCATGTTCATAAATAATTTATTTTAAAACCTTAAAATATAATATAGGTTTTGGAGGATTAAATTAAGGTTTATAAAATTAATAAAATAACTCAAAAAAATTATTTTAAATAGAAAACAATATTTTGATCATTTATACTCTTTATATCATTTATCATATCCATTTTGATCATTTATTATGTCATAATACATACCATATAATTATAACATATTTAATTTTTACCCAAAAATTCAGCTATCTCAAGAATTTATGAAAAAACAACCATTAGATAATCTTAGCATGATGATTTTAAATATAATATTTATTTTATCAAAATAATTCTATAAATATGATAATTTACACTTTTAATTAAAACCCCCAATTACTGAAAAATACTATTTTTTTACAATAACATTTTTTGACCATTATAAAAATTATATTTAACTTCATAAAATTATATTATCATTTATATTTAATAAATATTATTTAACAATATTATAATATTAAAAAACTATTTATTTCAAAAAGTTATTTAATTCACCCAAAAGATTGTCTTGATTGAAACTATGCATATCCGAAATATACAATTTGTGTTTCATCATATCAAAAGCTACTTTTTATCAAACATATTATTTAATAATCATAAAGTAATAATAAAAGGTAAATATAATCATTAATTTATAAAAAAAATATAAAAAATCATACTTTTAGGGTCTATAAAACATATCATTTTATTAAACAAATGAATTTCTTAAGGTAAAAGTGTGTGAGGTGAGATTTTCTTAGAGTGGTTCAATGTACATAGTTTGGGAAATGATCTCGATGAGATTGAACTTATACCATAAATGGATTCGATCTTAATTTAGTTTTTGAATATCTATTTGGTATTGGTGAAGGTAAAATCCAAGTAATAATATGTCCCTTAGAAACACTAATAAATGGGATTCATACGGTACAATCACATTGGTTGTGCCCATCGCTTCCTTTGTCCACGTCAATTGGACTTTATCATAACCTTTAATATATACTAATTATACGATAATTGTATAATGGATATACTATAAAAATTATTATTCATAATGGTATTTTTAATATCACTATATGTATATATTATAACGGTCCAAAAAACCAAGATTATTCAATGTGGTTTGTATAATTTCATTTCATAATAATGATTTTATTATTTAAAAAGGTAATTTTATTATAAAACTTATGATCATTATCGTACTCATCTAGTCAATCACACTTAAGTTAAATTAAGTTGCACATAAGGGAGAACAATCCATTGAAGAGATTATATTGATTCATTGTTAAGGGGATGATGAGTAGTGAAGTATTCCATATAGTGGTTGTGGAGGTGATGATCGATGTTGATGTTGGTGTTATTGCAGATAATTCTTAAGATGGAACATGACATAATTGGTGGATTCGTTCATGGACATACACAGACTTCAAAACCCCAAATCATTGACTCTATACATGAAAGTATAGAGATAGTGTAGGGATCACATGATAGATTGAAGTTGGACTAAAAGTATAAAAATTAATGTGGTGTCTTGGGAAATGGATTTGGAGGAAGGAGATGATATCATCAAAGAAGCTTCCTCTACTGTTTCTATTCAATTTCTGATTTTCTATATCTAAATTATTGAATTTAATAACTTCTCTATTGTTGATGATAATATATGTAATTCAATGGTTTTGGGGAATTGTATTGGATGAATTTAAATTTATTTTACATGTTTTTATATCAGTTCTAATCAATATGTATGTCAATACTTTGTCCTAATTTCTTGTTTTTTCGTCATGGGAATCCTTTTTTATCTACTCTATGAACTGATAGGTGAATATCATAGGTTTAATTTGACGTTTTTGTTTTTATAAAAGTACTAAAATGGAAAATGATATATCTATACTTTTCTCTATGAAGAAATGTCTTCATCTTGTGTTCTATTAGGCATAGCAGTTCTTATGAGAGACTCTAGAACGGTTGTATATATAATGAAAATTAGGTGATTCAAAAATTGTTTCACTCAAATTTGGTACCTTTTTTGTTTAATATATTATAAGATAAGTAATATTTTCAATTAATTCTTTCTAGTATTGTTTTCCTAACTCTGCCCATTGTTTTTACTTCCTATCTATTGGTTTTTTTTCTCACTAGTCTCTCACTTTAACCTCTGTTACACCTCACCTTTCACATTAAATATTCACCAACTAAAAATTTAAAAAAATATTATTTTTCTTATTTTATTTTTTTTATTACTTTTTTGGAAACACACATTTATCATTATTTGTACTTCGACCCTAATAACCAAAATACTAGTGTTTAATTGGGTATAAATTGCAAATTTGATTATATTTATTGAACTAGAATTACAATTTACTATTATACATAAAGAGGTGATATGGTTATAATCTCTCAATAAAAAATATAGTTAGTTGTTTTATCTATATAGAGATCTGTATAATCTAGAAATTTAGAACTATAATGTCATGTAGTGGAATGATCAAGTAAATCATAGAGTATTTACATCCATCTAGTTCCTTGTTGAACTCCCTAAACTTATAAAAAGGATAATGGGATTATAATGATGAGAAAATATCCTCCATTATGATGGTGGATTTGAAAATTAAAATGATCCTTGTGATGGAAGAAAATTCATTGGAGTGGAAAGTAAGTTGATATTTTCCATTTAGTGGTTATACCTGAGTTTCTTGTTCCACCACTAGCAAGAATAGTTAGGGATGGAATTCTTAATGTCCCATATTATAGCTCCATTTTCACTTAAAATTAAGGGTTTTACATGATATTGCACTGAAAAATAATTTGGATAAACCCCTTAAGGATTACTCTTAGATAAGAGGGATTCCACAGTCAAAGGAGTGTGAAATTAGACATAAATTAGTAGATAGAGGTAAATTCAAAAACTCACCTCCCTCACTAATCAGGGTGTGATTCATTTGAAATTATTCCCTCTATTGATTCCAGATAAGATGAAGAGTAATATTAAATTTTTATCATTGAGTATAATGACCTATTTGAGGGAAGAGGTAATGTAGATCCAATCTCTTAGTTGCCTTCGTCGCCCTTTTCTTAGATCACATTTATACTTCAAAGGGGGTGGTCAATCCTATAGTACTTATAAGGTTACCACACTCTGTATATTTGGAGGATTATATAGGCACATATATTTTCCTAATTATCTATAATATAAGGTTCAACAATATATTTTTACAGGATTCATCAAAGTTAAAGAAAAAATTTTAATAAAGAGTTATTTATTTAAGTCTCCAAGGTTGATATATCTGTCACACTCTTCATCCTACGATCAATTGATAACTCATTCAATATTTTCCAAGCCTTCCATATATCATTCCCACCAAGTGGTAGGGGATTATTGTTTAGTTGAAAGGACCAACATATCTAGATATCTGATGTGTTGGACAGCTTCAATGAGTTTAGTCTTGTGGTTGAGTTCCGGTGACACATTCATGTTACCTAATTGTTGAAAATGGGAACTACCTTACATGGAATCCCATAAGACCCTGACTCTCATAGAAACAAGCTAGTTTCATCAATTGTAGGCGGATTTATGGTGTATATAATCTGAGGGAATATAAGTTGACCACATTCAAGGTTTAGAGGAATAATATCATTCCTTCAACTTAACCCAATTACTAGACCTCTCTTATTCAATTGGTATATCACCCAATCATCATAATATTGACTATATTAGATTAATAGCATGACAGGTTAGTTTCTGTTTGGGTTTTTGAGAAACATTTGGTTGATGATGAATAGATAACGTTGGGACCCTATTCTCCACACATATTTTGTTATCATTCCTATATTTCTACCTCCCTCTATTCAAATATGAATTATAAATTACCCTAGGGACACTAATGGATAGTATTCCATTAGGGTATAATGATATCTAAGAGTACGCATACATAGTAGATAGCCTAAAGAATAAATTTTTAGTAGAAAACTTGATCATGGTGCATGTAGTTTCTTGAGCCATAATCACCTAGATCTTTAGTACTAACACGGGGTTTCCCTTCTTAATCACATCTACTAAAGGTGTCACTATTTTTTATTAGATAAATAAAAATTGACTTGTGAATTGATAAGCCATGATGGATTCATAAATAATTTCATATTCATCCCAATCCAATAGTATGTTGTCCCTTATAACCATCATATAAAACTTCATCTCATATGTTATTCTTCCATCATTGATGATCATTATGGTAGGAGGTAGCCTATATGAAACAAAGTTGAACATTAAATGTAAACTCATGGATTTTGGAGTCACATCACCCTACAGTGATAACATCTAAATTCTAGAGACATCTTTGATGAATGCCTTGAAACAATATATTAGAATTTTTAAATCACTAAGAAGTTTGTAGGAATTGGAATAATCCATCATCATATATTATAGTACCTCAAATAGTGTTGAGATAAGAAAGTGGGCCTTACATTATAAATATAGAGTAGGAAAAAACTGAATATTTACTAGTACCAATACTTATAAACCCATAGGTTCCCCTATACCAACTTGGAATCAATCAAGAATTTGATTTTCCTTACACCATTATGGGAGTCGTACACCAGAAGAGGGTACCTGCTTATACATGTGGCTAGAAACCTATCCAGCCATGATTTAGTGGGGATCTTTGGAATGAGTTTTCACCCCTACTCCTCATAATTCCCTCACCTTGGCTCTAGATAGTACATACAGTACTCCTCTATTATTCATGGAGGGACCTCCCAATGGGATATTATTCATTGTCTAGTTTTAATGAGGAACCGAAAACACTTACATCCACATTTTAAAATTAAAATCAGTTCACATGAAGGGTTCATTTTCCATGGAATTATAATCCTTTATTATCAGTGGTTGGGCTAGATTTGGTGACCTCATAAGGTCATCCCATGTGGAATTTTATGGGATAAAATCATCATACATATCCATAAGGATTGGAACAAAAAATAATTTAGATGCATCACATAATTTAAGTCCCACTTTAGCATGAATAAAGCAAAAAATGAAAAGTCCCAAATAGGATTAATGAAATCACTGAGAGGGGGAGGGGTGAAATAGTGATATATTTTTATTTTATTTTATCATTCATGTATAACAACCTTCACATCATCTTAAATATTTATTACTTTTCTAAAAACCAATAATTCAAACATCCACAGGAACATAATTATTTACAATATACACTACTCAATAAGAGTAGCTAGTGCTTGGCATGGTTTGAAAAAAATACAATACCATACTATCCAATATAAAACAATCATTTTTTGGGGATAAAATAAGTAGGAAATACCTTAATAATTTTCCAACACTATGATCAATATAATAGGGAATTTTTTTATTATAGAATTAAATACTTAAATAAGTTGTTGTAACATGTTTAGAAACCTTAAACAATTTTTTCCAAACATTTTTATTATACTACTTCAACAACATTCACCTTTTCAAATCATTAAAATTAATTCTTATTTTTCTTACCATGTAGCATGTAAGAAAACCTTCTCTAAGATTTATAAAAAAATCAGTCTGATCACTCACTTCGATTCCTCTATCCAATTATTTTGTCTTGAAACAAGTTTGACCCATCAGTCAGAGAACTAGTAAGATATTTCAGTCTAATTCTTTATTCCAATAAGTTAATTCTTACCCAAACTCTTTTGATCACTTACTCAGTCTAGAAATATTCCTCCTTCAATTATATATACAAACAATATTCCATCTCTATACCTCTTGTGCATGTATACAGATTTAGAGTAAGTTTCACATGCACCCCTTTATATAGGTACATAGAAAACAGAAAATTGTGAACACAAAATTATTTTCCCACTCAATTAAATTCATTGTTTTGAATTAATGTAGAAATTCAATCTTCATTTGACCATTTTCCAAGGTCTATCAACTATTTTTTATTATATTTGAATCTTATTGAATTCTATAGAGCAGCTTACCTATTAACCTCATTTTAAAAGAAAATTTATAATTTCTCACTCTGTAAAATGATAATCCATAACATCTTATTCTAAAACTATTTTTCATTTTGTTTTTTGTAACTTGTTCAAAAAAAGTCAAGAACAATAATTCTCACTTAGATGCTCTAAACCAACTGATTCTATTTTGTCATAAACATCATTTTAACTTATGTAGACTTCAGAACCCAAAAAAAACAGTTCGGTGAAAACATAAATATGTTTAACCTTTCAATATATTGTCTTAATTTGTTCAACTACTCCTCAAACTGATGAAACTATGTCCAATGAAACTCATCATCTAATGAATATTCGGTGTCAAATATAGTCCAATTAAAATTAACCCAATTGAACGAATTCAAAAAAATATCTTAACCAAGAAATTTGTATTAACACTCTAATTCTTTGAGACCACTGATAATGGTTGACAATATTGTTAAATTGTTTCTGATTGATCGGTCTATGATGATCATCTGATGGAACAGTTTTTGAGGCTCATATGATTCATATATTTCAACAAATTAACTAATTGATCAGCTTCAATAACTTCTTTGCTCAATGACACTCAAAAATTTGGTCCATCCAATAAAAACTGGTTAGTCTGATGATCTACCTCTAATGGAACTCTTCATCTGATACCTTATCAGTGTCAACCACCTATTTGATGGATTGATGAAAGAAATTTCTAGATGGATCAGCTCACCCAGTGGATCAGTCGACTATCACTTTTAATAATCCTATAACATCATAAAATTCAAACTACCAATATACAAACAACTTATTTATTTCATACTTCTAAAACCAATTATCTGGGCCTGAAAAAATCAAACATCATAGATTTATTAGAAAGTGCATTTCTCTTTTCTTTCAAAAACTTCTACTTGTATCATGAATTCATTATGAAGTCTAAAGTAGTAAAAGATCAAAAAATCACCATCATATTTTTTATTCCAAACCTATATTATAAAATTATGAATCTAATAAATCCTTTCACTCTTTTTCAAAAAAACTCTATTCCATAAAAATGAGTCCAAAAAGGATCACCGATAAACAAATTTCAGAACAGAAAACCAAAATTGATGTAATTTATTAAAAAATATGTCTCTTATATTTTGAACATAATACTCTTTCATTTGATGAAAAAAACATAAAAATTACTGTAATTTTTTGTAATGATAAAAAAACAAAAAATTCAGAAAACAACATCATCTAGAATCTGAAAAAATTGCAAGCCAACTTTGTCCCAAAAATTTCCCCCATTATATTTTGTTATCAAACAACCTTTATAAATCACTAAAACTTTGTAACATAATATATAGGTCACTAATAAATAATTATAATCATATATTAGTGAAATAATTATTAGATTCAAGAATCATTGAATAGTAAAACCATGTTGTCCATAAGAAGTGACTTAAGAACTTCTCTTGAACATCAAACATTAAAAATTTCCACTTCTTTACAACTTTTTATTTCCTTCCTATAAGAAATATTTTCCTTCAATCACTTTACTAAATAATTATAATATTTCACACATTCATATGATAATATTGCAACTTAACAATTTTAAAAACACCACTTAAATATATGCTTCCTTAAAAGGTTTATCATATACCAAAGGATAAATTTATAAAACCTCATTTTTCTCCCCCTTGGAAAAACTATCAAAAGAATAGATGAGTGTGTGGATAGAAACACATACCCCAACATTATGGAGAAAGAGGTTGAAAACCCATTTTCAAGCTTATTTTTTAAAAGGATTCCTTCGATAATGGTTTTTGGAATCTATAAGCAACATGTTCCGTTGTAGGAGCATATTCCACAATGAGTTAATTATCCACCACATGATAATTGATGAAGTGATATGTGATATCAATATTATTTGAATAATAATTTTTCACTAGATTTATAGTGTGATTTTATAATAACCCAAGAGAAGGGGTAACTTTACTCCCACTATAAAATCATCCATTTGAGTATTTATCAACATAAGTTATGTTTCATATTGAGTGGATGAAGAATTTTAAGATTCATCTATGCAAAGAGTAACATAATTTATCTTTTTAACATCCCATCTAACACTACTTTTTAATATAAAGTAAACTCCACCATATATCAATCTTCTATCATCCACATTTGCTACCCAATTATCATCTATATAGAAAGACAAATTATTTCTTTCTAAGTAGTCATATTTTGTACCAAAATTTGTTATGCCTATGGTATATCAGTGAAATCACTTTCCTACCAAGAGATGATATAGTTTTGGAGCACTTTTTAATATTTCAAATAAGGTAACAACATATACAATATATTATCTTGAATTTGTTAGATACAAAAAACTTCCAATCATCTTTTTGAATTATCTATAGTCCACTTCCTTCCCTTCTCTATCTTTATGAAACATAGTTCCCACTGAAATTGGTGTGGAAATAGGTTTCAAATTTTTTATTCCAAATTTATTAAGAAGTTCATTATCATACATATCTTGAGAAATAAATATATATTTATTATTATTTTTTGATTTTTAATCCAATTAAATATTTTATATTTCCAAACATGGAAATTTCAGATAACTTTTTAATCTCCAAAGAAAAATTCTCAAAAATTCATTCATCATACCTAGAAAATATTATATCTTAAAAATAAACAATTACACTGAGGGAGATATCTTATTTTTATTTGATGAATATATTACTATCAACACTTCATTTCATAAAGTTTAACTTCCTTAACCAGACATCCTCATTTAAATACCAAGATCTCAGAGATTAATTAAACCCACACAAATCCTTCTTCAATTTTCACACATAACTTTTATCTTTTGATGTTTTAAAACCACATGGTTGTTAAATATAAGCTTGTTTATTAAGCTCTCCATTATGAAAAGAAGACATAACATCCATCTGAAAAATCTTGAAACTTCTTTATGAAGTAATTTCAATAAATATTTTCCTTATTTCTAACCATGAAATATGCGTAAAAGTCTAATACAAATCAACGCCTTCAATTTTTAACGACCCTTTTCATACCAGTCCTGCTTTTTTCTTATCACTTCACTATCTTATTTAACTTATTTCGGAACACCCATTTTATACCAATGACATTTTTATCATTTGGTTTGGGTATAAGTTCCCATGTATAGTTATTCTCAATTTGATACAACTCTTCATTCATATAATGAATCCACTCCTGATGCTCAAAAGCTTCATTAATATATTTTGGGTCAAATTGTGAATACAAATACTTATGTACAACCAAATTTTATGTTCCTCTAGTTTGAAACTTTTTTTATCACCAATGATTGTCTGTACTTACACACATTTTCTCATCCAATTATGAGATGTATGATGTTTTTACACATCTCTATAAATATATGAGTCTGGTTCTTCTAATTGTGTCGAATCACCATTGTTGGAATTCTTTTTCATGTTTCTCAATAGTAACTCTTTCATCTTCTCTGTATTTCTTTTCTACATGTTTTTGTGAAACATCTTCTTCCACTTTTCAAGAAAATTTACATCTAATTAATCAATTATGTTTCCAATTTCTTTTTGAAATGTCTATAGCCTCTACCATTTAGATAATATCCATGAAAGATTCCATCTTCAAATCTTTTATAAAATTTTACATGATTTCCAACTTTGTTCTTTCTGATTAATGAACTCTTAAAAACCCATAATTGTTTAATATTTTGGATTTCGTTATAGAAAATTTAAAAAGGAGTTATATCATAAAATGGCCTATATAAACACTAATTCTGAATATAAATTTTTTTACTCATTGTCTACCTCCATATGTAGTGTGATATTTCATGTTCAATGAACATAATTTATCCCATCTCCACCAAAATTCTATTTATTATTTCAGAAACACCATTCTTTCGTGGTGTGTAAGGTACCTAAACTCATGAAGAATACCATCTTTTCCATATAACTTATAAATTATTGATTCTTGTTGTCAACATAATTACAAATTCACAACTTTTTTTCATAATATCTACATTCTTTTTTTGATCTCCACTTAAAAGTGTTAAACATTTTTAGAGATTCCAATTAATGTTTCAAATACATAATACATGTAATGAGAGTAAAATAATCAATGAAATAAATGAAGTATTTATCTTCAAAATTTTATTGTTTACTCACTATTCCAAAAATATAAAAATTAATTAGTTCTATGGGATGAATTGAACGAATTATAAATTTATTGTGCTCAGAGTTTGTAATATCCCCTTTCTGAAAAATTAAAAAACACCAATCAATTATTCTTATCATGTCATGAATATCATGAAAACTATCTCATTTTTTTACATACTCATATTCCTCTAACAGATTTTTCCTAAACATTTATGAAACAATGTTTTTCTTCTATTCCACTTTGATAACATGAATTTTGTACATCAACGACTTAAAACAATTTTCCCTTTATATACTGGGCTTTTATAACGAATTTTATAACTTAAAATCTTTCACAAAACTATATCTTATATAAAAAACTTTATTTACTTGATAAAAAGTTATGAAACACTCAAAAGGTTGTGTTTTGGCCCATCAACAAGCAAGACCTTTTTTATTTCCGTTTTTATTCCCTAATAATAGCATATCCAATACCATTTATTCTGAGTGATTATTCATTAACAAACGTCATTATTCTTTCTAGAAAGTCTCACATTATTTGACAATGCCAAATATCCTACCATGTGTGAAGATCACCGACTATACAAAATCTAGCTTCTTTCCCCTATTGTGGCTTTGAGAGGAGTTTCTACACTAAGATACTTTTTTTCCCTTTATCTTCATTCACATCTGACTTCTGATAATTGGTAAAAATATTTTTTTATACTGGTAAAAAAACAAAAAAATCATTTAAAAATGTTACTAGGATGTTTACTTATTTCAAAAATCGATTCCAAATATTGGAATCTATTTTCATTTATAAAAAACAACTTTCTCGTAGTTCCTTCTCTGAGAAGATAGACTCCACCTCAATATTTCCTTCCTATTACTGATGGGAGAATTTTAGTGTTATTGATTGAGCCAACAAATGTTTGTTGTATTGATAAATCCACCAAAATACCAACAATATATATTGAAAGAATATTTTCTTGTGTTACTTCTATAGTTCTTGGAGTTGTAATGTTTTTTCTCTACAACTTTCTTACTCTCAATGTTGGGACTTTGTTGAGCACCATAAGGTCTAATTTTTTTTTAAATCTTCTTCTTCAAATCGGACTTATTCCCATATTCTATAGAATCACAAGTAGTAGAAATACTTTATTTATAATTCTCAATTTTAGAAAATTTTGAATATTTAACATTGTTGGTTTTAGATACATACATGATTTTCATAGATTTATTTTTCTTATGAGCATATTATTTTTTTGACCACTGAAGATAACATTTTTTGATCTCTCTTTTCTCTAAACTTCTTAGAGTATTCACCAATTTCAAAAATATAGTCTTTGAAACTTATAACTCTCTCCATGCTTTTAGATAACTTTTTTAAAAAAGTTCTAATTTATCCTCATTCACTTTTATCTTTACATTAATCTATTAATTCTATCATTTTCTTTTTCAAGTGAAAACTAAAATTGATCAATTTCTTCCAACAACTAAGATTTATATGAAATAGAATATTCTTGACTATAATTGGTATAAATTTACCTTTTCAAATTCTTTATTTCTCTTTCAATTGTAATAATATTATGAAAATATTCATTCAAATATCTTTGCAAAACATATTCTGACTGTGTATATTCTTTATAAATATTATTTTCAATCTCTTTATCATTTAATTTTATAATAAATGAGTTTTCTATAACAAATTTAGTGAATTTTTCAGCTTCAACTTCACTGTTATCAACTTCATCATTTTTAGAAAAAAATCGACTTTTGGATTTGGATAAAAAAATTTCTTTTCCCTTGGAATAGTATTTTGACTTCTCAACAACTTTCTAATAGGATATTATTTTCTTTCTATCATCTTGATCACTTTGTTTCTTATATTTTCTTTAAGGGAAATTTTCAAAAAAAATTCTAACAACTCCACAGTTAAATCATTTAAAAGAATTCTTCCCTTTGTACTTTTTTTGAATATTTTCACATTTTTTTAAAATAAGGAAAATAATTTATCAATATTTTTACTAACCTCTTCTTATTTGTTGGATTCATTAACTTATCCATCTTCATTAATCTTCTTATATTTCCCTCATGATCAAAATTTTATTTTATTTTCATAAATTTATCTTTTCTCCTTACATATGTTATGATATTTCTATGTAATTCATCCAAATATAGAGTTTTAGGATCTTTATCTTACAATTTTGAAACATTGTCATTAAAATTTTCAGGAAGAATATGTAAGATATTATTATAAATAGTTCAGTATTCCATCTTGTCACCCATTACATCTTATGGTTCTTAAAATATCATTTACCCTTGTAAAAAATCATCAATAGATTCATACTCACCCAGGTTGAGATCATTTTACATCACTCTTCAGATTTATAATTTTTAATTATTCAGCTTTATATTTCCTTTATAGATATTTTTAACTTTTCCTAGATTTATTTAGAAGTTCTAACTCTCTTCACTCTATGAAATTAATTTTTAGAGAGTGATGAAAGTAATTCATTTTTATCCCTACCATAATTCTTTAGATTATTCTTATTAAAAAATGTAAGAGGAAAATTTTCAAAAAGGGGAGAAAATTCATCGGTAGAAGCATCCAAAACATTATAACCAAGAGAAATAAGATATATAAACATTCTATCTTTCTAGATATGATTGTTATTTCCATAAAAAACCAGAATCCCATAAATTTTCACACAATTAAAATTATCCATAGAAACATATCTTCAAATTCAAAAACCAGTAAATGAAGGGACATTTACCTTGATACCAATTGAAAAGGACAGACTACGATCAATACAATCACTGAGAGGGATAGGGGGTGAATAAGTGATATCTTTTTCTTTTATTTTATCTTTCTTGTATAAAAAAATTAACCTCTTGTTAAATATTTATCACGTGATGAAAACCAAATATTCACATATCCACATTAAAATAATTTTTTACAGGGTTCACTTCTCAATAAGAGAGGTCATTCCTTGTCATGGTTTTGAAATAATAAAATAACAAAAAATACACTAGAAACCAATCGTTTTTAGTGGATACAAAAAATAGTAAACACCCTAATACTTGGGGAGAACTATGATCAATACAATAGTTCATGAGTTTTATTTATCATGAAAGATGTAAATATGGGTTTTTAACAAGTTATAAAAATTCACCAATTGGTTTAAAACATTTTCAATGTGCTTCTTCAACAAATTTCATATTTAAAATTATTTTAAAACAATTCTTCATTTTCCCAACCAGTAGTGGGTATATAAACATTATATGGACATCATACAAAAAATCAGTCTAATAACTCTATCTAATTCCTCTATCTGATTATTTATTATATAAACAAGGATGAATCTTCATTATATGACTATTTATTTTCATTAGTCCATTTTTTCAGTCAGATCTGATGAATCATGACCACAACTCTGTTGATTACTTCAACATTTCATAAATCTTATTCTATCAATTTTTTCCCAAAAAACTCCATAACTCCACATTTTTCACATGTGAATAGTGTTAGAGTATTTTGTACTTAAACCCCTTTATATTGGTGAATTGAACATAAAAAATGTGTGAACCCAAAACTATTTTACCACTTGATGATATTCACACTTTTGAATTCATTTGGAAATTATAACTTCATTCAAAAATTTCTCAATGGTTGTCAACTCTTGTGTATTATTCTATAATATTATTGAATTACCTAGAACATATTAATTCTCAAAATCATTTAAAAATAACTTTATAATATCTCTATCCATAAAATTATAGTCGAGAACATCTCATTGTAAAAGTTTTTATCATTCTCATTCACATGACTTGATTAACAATAAGTCACACACAAGACTTATCACTTTGATTCTCCAATCCAACTAAAACTTTTTTTCCTAAATATAGTACAATATACTATATACTTCTGAACCCAACAGCAATAGTCCAATGAGAACTTAAATAGGGTTCATCTTTTCATCCACTGTCTTAATTTTTTTAATTTATTCTAATACCGATGAAAAGTTATCCAACAAAAGTCAACATTCGAAGATTAATAAATGTCAAATCTTGTTCAATGAAACTAAACTCAATTGAACTAATTCAAAACATTTTTCCCTTAACTAAATAATTTGAATTAACATTATGATTCATTGAGACAAATGAAAATTATTGAATACTTTATTTAATTTTTTTTCTCATTCATTGGTCTCTAATTATCATATAATTGATCATTATCTAAGGATTATCTGATTCATATATGTTAATAACATAACTAATTAATTAACATAAAAAAATATCTACTCAATCACACTGAAAAAATACGTTCCTTCTGATACAATTTGGGTATTCTGATGTCCTGGTATCTATGGAACTCTGAATCTAATTCCTCATCATTGATAACCACTTTTCTGATGGATCGATGGAATAACATGCATGCTAAATTGGATCATCTGATGTATTAGTCAACAATAACTTTTGAAAAACCTCTAAAATTATAAAATTCAGAATTTTAGTCGAAAAACAAAATTTTCCTCTGGTGCTTCTCTAACTGATGATCTACATCCACAAAACATCAACTTCATAGGGACACCAAAAAATCACATTTTATATTTTCTTCCACAAATTCCCACTTATATCATGAATTTTATATGATGTTTAAAAAATTAAATGATAAGAAAATAATTTTCATATTTTTTATTTTGAACATATCATTTGATATTCTATATTTTTTACATCAACTCACTCTATTCCAAAAAATTCCATTCTAGAAAAATAAGTCTAAAAACAAGTTAACATAGAAAAAATCTTTAGAATGAAAATAAAAATTGATATAATTTCTTATGAAACTTGTGTATGATCTTTCGAATATGATACTATTAATTCTAATCACCAAAATATAAAAATTAATGTGATTTCTCATAAAGGAAAAAAAATTAAATAAATCAAGAAACAACTTCTTCCAGTATCCAAAAAACATCTCTAGTGAACATAGTTTTAACAGAAAGTGTTGTTCTGGGGACTCTAGTAACTCAAAAACTCTAGGATTAAATAAAATTTATTATTTAAATATTTCTAGGAAATGTAGAAGACTTCTTGAATGACTGAAATATTTTCCTAATTATCAAATTCATTGAATTTTTTTGGACCCAATAATCCCACATTCAGTCATGCTTGACACCTCTTTTATGGTGTGGGTCCCAATCCTCATTCTAAACTTATGCTTGATTAATGATAGAATAGATAAATATATAATAACAATATATGTTCTAATTCTTTTTTGTATTATCCTTATAAGGTTGAATCAACCATGAAATATGGTCTCCCCCTTTTGGGATATATGTTCCCTTTTAGGAAATGTTTATGGTGCTAAAAGTATTTAATTTAGTATAAAATGAGTTGATATTTTTAATTCATATAATGTATTTTAACATCAATTAAATACTAGGTTCCTACCATTAATGGAAGTCCGGTGATGGGTATTCTATATGGTGCTCCCATAGGACCTATGTGAGCATCAACATATAGGGTTTTTCTATTCGGTATACCATTGGTCAACATCCTAAAACATGTACTTGATCAAAGAAAAAGATTAATCATATCATACATTGTTTACTAAAAAATTATATTATTTCAATAAAGTAGAAATTTTTATGACTATTGGTCTAATAATTAGAAATATTAGGATAGAAGCAAGGGGAGAGTGAAATAAAAACAAAAACAAAGGTTGTTGGGAAAAAATTTGAAAAGTATAAAATTTACCCCCCATATCCCCTTTACTGAGGTCCCAATCACTTAGGAACCTTCTCTTAGTCCCTTTACTTAGGTTCCCTATAATCAAATCCTCTGATTGCGCCCCTTCACTCAAATACCTAACCCATGTGTTTTTTTATAAGTGTCCTTGAACAGCTTCTTCATCGAGGCTATGTTCTCCTAGGTGAAGTGCTATGCCCAACATGCTCAACCAAACATGATAAGATCTAAAAAATGGATTAAACACCTGAGATCACCTTAATTAGTAAGAATGACTCAATAGAATAGTGAGAGTGAAATTATAGGCCTCACACATGTTCGATGGTGTGTAAATTCTCTAATTTATAGGCGTCTCATGTCACATTCCCATGGCTGAGTGAAGATTGTAATAACCCCCCAACCTAGGATCCAATCACCTTGTGGACACTATTTTCATAAAAAAATTACATCTACCTTATAATTTTTACACCTTATTCTAATCAGTTCTCATTATAGGGTTATTTTTCAGAGATCTCTTTTGTGATTGGCATTGAAAAAAGAACATTATATAGTGTGGATAATATTATGATCCAAATTCTATAAACTCAATATATGATCCTTGGAATCATTCACTTACTATATGTGGGCATCACACAAACCTTAGTTGAGTACCCTTCCGATTAGAATGAGGCCACCCAGTGCCCTCATGTCGCAAGCCGTGGTCACCAACATGCACCGCCTTATAACCCAGCTATCACATGAAAAAGCACACTAATTTTCATACAAATAGAAACGAAGTGTCCTTTTTTGACACTTATTCTAATTCTTGGGAACATAAAGTGATTTTAAAAAAATGTATTCCCTCATTTCCAAATATCATACAAGAAGATTAATTAATATTAAAACCTAATATAATTAACTAGAAAGTCGGTTAACTATTTTTTTAATAAGGTTTAATGAATATAAAACATTACAAAATAACACTTCGATTATAGTTCAACAAATCAATGGAAAAGGACCCTGCAATGGATGACACAATAGGATGCCACTTGCCTAAGTCTTATCTTGAAGACCTCTCCACTATAGAAAAACACCACCTAGGTTTCTATCACTAGGGGACATTCATTACTAGTCTTATGTTTGGGTGACCACTTTTCCATGGGATCTCACTATAGTGACACTCCACCCAAGTCCTCTTTTAGGGTGATGACTTCTCCCTAGGCTCACACTAGGGAAACACTTCACCCTAGTCCTCTATTAGGTCTCCCCATTCTCCTTAGCTGACTATTAGGCCACCATTTAACCTTAGTATCCCACTTGGGAAACACTTTATACTAGTATCCCATTTGGGAATAAAGTCACCTAGGTATCCATACTAAATTTCCAAACCCATGTGAAACTCTCTTAGGTACCTCATTCACTTAGATATCTCAAACAATTTAAAAGTGTTTCTTGAAATACCTTGTAAAGTTTCACTGACCCAAACCAGTTCATTATTTGGTGGTACTGCTATATGCCTCCTCCAATACCTCCCATGTGACATGATTAGGATATACACATTCTTGTGCACCCTGTTGATCATGTATTCCCTCTAAAAAATTAATCTCAGGATTATACTCCCTAATGAATGGGGAACTCAAGGGGTTTACAATCATGTATCCCCTGAATAATGATGATTCATCTCATGAGAAAACTGAATATACCTCTCATGGATCATACAACCCATATTGTTTGATCCATACCCAATTCCTAATCGTAATGGTCACTTTTTTGATTCATTTTTTCTATTAAATTATCTATAGAAAGAGAAATTTCCATAGAAAAATCCATTTTCCTTATGCCTGATAACTATCTAACTAGTATATACTTAATCCCAAATTTCCTCTACAAGGTGTCATGTTTCACATGTATCATGTTTTCCTTATATAAAAACATCTACTGGAAGAAGTTATGTGTCAAAGGTTTACTCCTAATAGGTGTAATCCACAACCCATTCATACTTAGGGCCTCCTACTATGTATAATCCTTGAACATTTGTTGTCACCTGACTCACTAACCAGGTTTGGCATCTTAGGGTAGGATTTTTGTAATCAAATCATGTACCCTTCATGTTCCATAGACATGAAATGGTATTTGGAACATTTTATTCACGGGGTCTTCCAAAAACAATTATTTCCCATCATAAATGTAGTAGTAGTGATAACCCTAGGTTTCTTTTAGAGATGATTTCTCAAAAATAATTTTTTACTTAAGGAAAAGGGATGTTTTTGAAATTTCATGGTTATTGGGATATTCAATATTTATAATGAAATAATATTGAATGAAATATGATAATGTGATGGGATTAGGGTTTTAATTACATTTATATGTTATTGTAGTCCTAAAAACAATTTTACTTCTCTTTATATTGATTAATAAAAGAAAAATTTCTAGATTCATTCATTAATCACATTTAGTTGAATGTTATGGTAGATAATGATTAAATAGTTAATACTACTGGTTATACCCCCTCTTTATGTGAGTATAAATTCAAAAAACAACTTCTAAAGTACCTAAAATTTTCAAATTGGGTTTTGGGATTTTTTGGTAATTTCAGAGTTGTCTACTGCCTTCACACACATTTAAGTAATTTCTAGATACTCACCACCTAATTAATATTGAAACTTTTATAAAAGATACACTAGGTTGAGGGAGATTATAATTTATAAACCTTATTAGTAAATAGAAAAAAAGTTGAAAACATTAAGCATAATATTAGTAAAGGTATCAACCAACCACTAAAAACTATAACCAATCAATATAAAGGAGTTTTTTTTATTCAGTCGAAGAAACAAGCATTAAAAAAGGGAAACTTTCCCTTACCCAACAACTCATATTATTCCACTCTATTATAAGGGTGATAGACTTGAATGGACAATAAAAAACAATAAAAATAATAAAATATAAAAATTAAAATGATAAAATCAGTAGCCGCAATAGATAAATTCTTTATCTCTCTCAAATAAGATAATTCCATCTTTTTGATAAATTTTAATATTATATTAGATCCTTGGTTTCAATTTATTCACTATAATAAAACCACTAAGATCATAAATCTCTTAAAATCTTCATCTTTCCTTTTTCCCAATGGTCCCCCAAATTTATCACAGACATTAATTCTATATGAAATCTATAGGATTCCTTATTTTTTCTTGATATTAATATAATACCTATTATGAACCATATGTCGACCTATAATTAGTTGAATTAATACTAATGTAGAATCCTAAATCCTTGTATTGAAGTATATGGATACCCTAAAATACTCATATTTTCAACATTAAGAGTAATTTTCACTAAGTAAATCATCATACAAGAAAAAAATCCTACATGATGTAAATTATCATACATGGGTCAAAATATCATATACCCATAGATGAATTATCCTTCTAATAAATCTCAAAATTTCACATTATAAATTATCTTATGTGATCAAATTATCTAAACATGGAAAATTTTCATTTTTGTAGGTTAATTATCATATGTGTGGAGAATTTTATTATGTGAAGAAAAAATATCTTACACGTAGCCAGATTCCATATGTCTTACACCTTATTATTTTACCAAATTTCAACAATCCAAATATATGGCATTTCTCTCAAATGTAATATGGCATCCTCAAACATCTTACATAGAGGATAATTCTTTTATGTGGCTTTAAACTTCTTACACAACTCATAAATATCCTATACACAGGTGTTGTAGGATATTTTCTTGAGCTAATTTTCTAACTTCAGTATTATTATCCCATCACTTAATTATATAAATTTTGAACTTCTTAAAATTAATTCTGGGCCTTTACAATTACCTCTGGACATCTTGTAATAATATCAAAACACCCAAAGTTAAGTGTAAACATTATTCAAATAATTATAAGGGTGAAATAAAAAATTAAAAATCATGTTTTGAAACATTTGAAAAATTAAATTTTAGATTATTCCTAAAAATCATAAATATGATACCTATACAATAATTAATCAAGCCTAAACAACCCATTAAATATAATTATTTAAATACAATCATTATTTCCTAGCCTTTAAATTAGTGGGTATGAATATTATTAAATTATTTTTGAAATATTTATAATGTTTCTACACAATATAAATGTATTGATAAATTATTAATAAATAATCACTCAATTTTTTGTAAAGTCATTTTATTCATCAAAAATATGTTTTCTTCAATTAAAATTCTTGTTTATATTTGTGAGAAAATATTATAATTATTTTTTTGAATCTTTTTGATTATTTATTTGATAAAATGAACTTTATTTTTGAAATTTTCACATTATAATTAGATTAGGGTAAATTTTTTGGATTTTTTTGAAAATATTTCTTTATCAGTGAATAATGAAAAATATTGATTTTTTTAAATTACATTTTATTTTAAATTATTTACATGATCAATTTTTGTTAGATTAGTTTTAAAATTTAATTATTTACATTTTATAATATAATTATAGCCTTTAGAATGAATTTTATACTTTAATTTGGTAAAAAACATTTTTTATACTTAAAGGACATTTTTCTAAAAAACTATTTTTTCATTACATTTTGACTTTTTATCTTAAATTAATTTATTATACTTTTATAAATTAAATATAGAAAATGGATTGTATATTTGGAACCAAGAGGTCCAAATTTATTAAATAGGTCTATTTTATTTTTTTAGTTAATAATAGTAACCATAGTAAATAATTTTCACCATAATAAGGGTAAATCATGTAATTAAGTCTAAAAATAATATGATAAGGACTAAAAAATGAACCTAACATTTTTATTTATTCTATTGGAAACGTTGAGATATAAAATTTCCATTAATGTTTTGAAAATATGGAAACCTGGTTCCATACTTGTTATTTTTTTACAATTATATTATTCTATGTAAAGAAAATAAAAAAATCTCACTCTATTTTTTATGACATATATATTTTATAGAAAGTGTTAAAAAGAAGATATGTTCAGATATAAAAGGGTTATTTTAAATATAAATTATTTTTTTTTATCTTGGTAATTAATTTCTAATATTTTAGTAATTAAATAATTACCTTAAATTCTTATGCAGTGTCGACATAGTATTTATTCAAATAATAAAAAAAGTTAATAAATTATTTGAAAAATATTCAAATAATGTAATTTGAATGAATGATTGTGTTTTGAAAAAAATTAGATAAAAATAATGTAATAGAGAGGTTTTGATGGATTATATTCAAAATTCCACTATTTTCATGTTGTATTCAATGTCAAATAAAATGAATTTTCCAAAAATGAAATTAATGTTATTTTATAATAAATTATATTTTATTAAATGATTTAAAATTCAGAAAAATAATATTTTTAGAAACATTATTTTTATAAGGTTTAAAATATAAAAAATTATCCATTTATGTGTCAATTTTTCTTTTATAATAACTATATTTACCCGTAAAGGGTAAAAAACTTTTTTATCATAGTAATTGCCAAAACGGGTCAATAATGGTTAAAAGAAAGAGATAAGGGTAAAATACCTAATATTAAATTATCCAAATTTTATTTGAAGATATTATTTCCACTCAACCTCATTTATATTAAAATTATTTAAATTTAGATCCATTTTTCATTGAGAAATAATTTTTATTTCATTAATAATTTAAGAAATTTCAAGAATACCCTCCCATCTTATAAAAGGAAACATCTTATCCTATTTTCATTACACTTAAAAATACCTTTTTTCATAAAATACCTACCCAAACCGCTTACTATAATCCAAAACAATGTTATATTGGTCTTAGTTTGTGAAAAATATCAACATCATAGGGTTTATGGTCTAAAGAAAATGATGTTTTCTAAAGAAGAGGTATAGTATTTAACCAAATGATTAAGTGTTATTTATTATTATAAATCATTAAAATATTATTCGAACTTGTTGAAGTAATAAAAAAAATTTATATACTAAAATATTATTATTTCAGAGCAATTACCTACATCCACTTATTATTCTATCGAATGGGAAATGAATAAGTCATTCATGTGTATGACGGACAACCGCCTTACGAAACATTGTAATTAATTTTCCATTATTTCCTCTCGTGGATGGTTCAAATGATGGATTTAATAATTATATATGTAATTTATGATATTATAAATATTTTTAAAGGTTAATTATTATTACCATTCTTTTTTTCTATCCATCAGAAATGGAAATAGCATTCATGCGTACTTACGACCTACCATCTCCATGAACAGTATCATTCATTTTATTATCTCTTCATTTTATGAATGAATATAAATATATGTATATAATGAATATATATTATGCTAATATAATTTTTAATATTATATATATGATGTAACCAAGAACAATATATAAATAACAATACTTCTGAACCAAAACATGCATGAAAACAAAGCAGTTATCACCCAAAACAATGATTTTAATAAAGAATTATTAATAAATGGGTGGTAATATGTTATAAGAAAATCATATATAGTATGATATATATATTTATGGTTATATAATAAAATTATAATAAATATATATTTATTATATAGAAGTTTCTAAGGTGTATTAAGAAAGATAAGACTTAAGGTGAGTGATCTCTTTGAACCACCCTTTTTCTTTGGGTTATGAAATTTCTCTCTCTAACTCACTTTCTCTGTCACTTTAATACTATGGAATGATTATAAATTATTTATATAAGTCTCTAAAGTATATAACTAAATTATTATACATATATTTTAAAATATAATACATGCAGTATGTTTATTTCTGAAATGAATTCTTTATAAAATCCTCTTCAATTATGATATTATGCAAGATTATGCTACCCATTTATTTAAATGTGTAATTATTATGATTATGATTATGATTTATTTCAAATTTTGGAACACATAATCAAGAACATTTTATTATGGGTGCACTCAGATAGTGATCTAATGTATTGGGTAATCGTTTTGTCTTAAAGTACATTATGTATGAGATTTGGGAGTAAACCTAATCCACTCCAAGACTTTGTCCACCATGTAATTTTTTCATGGTAGTTAGTAGTGACTTATTCATATGATATGTTTTCTGTTGCTTCCTAATTTCCTATGTTACCATGGTCTTATGATACCATTCTATTTATTTTATTCTCCCATGTGATTACTGCTGATATTTCTCTATTATGATATCATGTTATACCTTTTACTCACATGTTATACCTTTTACTCACATGTTATGTTTCTTTATAATATTTATTCCCTTGCAGAGGTTTTTAGCTCACCCATTTTGTCTAAGTATTCCCTAGGTTATCCCAATAATTTTTAATAGATAAAATGTATTTTGGATCTCATTATGAATATTAAAGTAAATACTTTTTATTATTATGTTGATGTTATTTATACCTAGTCTTCCAAATATACTAGGATGTTTGATACTTGTTTTTCATTTAATGGATAATTATATTACTAAATGTGTAATAATATGTGTAAATAGTCTTTTGTGTCTATAGTTGGTATCATAGGAAAGTCGAGTTATTTTTTTGGATTAGGGCTAAAATAATTTAGTGATAACTCGAGGGAAATGTCTAATTATAGAAAAATATCATTTAATTTTGGTGATGTATAGAGCAAGTGGTTTCCACGAAATTGCATCCCTATCTAGATACTACAAGTGGATATAGATATGGAATAGTTATAACTAGGGATAATTACACCAAAAAGGGTTTATTGGGAATTTAATTTATTATCATGTGGTTCATGAAAAAGAAACCTTGTTTCACACCTAGTTCGACATGCCAAGGGGATATTATTTTAAAAATTAAAAATGACTTTATGAACCATTATGAAGGATGTGAATAGATTTAAATTTTAAAGAAATAATAGTAAAATGACCATGGATAACCTATATTGAAACCTATAGACTCAAAATTTATGATATACTTATCATTTATATGATATTTCTTATAATTTTATAAGTTTCCCTTTTGTATATTAATTAGTTAATGTATTCCCATATTGTTTTCTTAGTTAATGATGTGAAATAAGATGAACAATTCCAAAAAAATTTGATATGAAATGTGAAGATTTCCTAAATAATATGCCTGGAATTATGGAAGTGGAATCTAAGAACTTAATTTCAGTACCTTCTTAATTAACTCATGATATAAATTGTAACTTGAATAAGGGGGAACAACCTTCTTCTCTTAAGAAAGTGAAAGTTTCAGTTGAGTCTTTTGTGTGAAAAAAGCCTACTTTCTTTAGTGTATCTTCTGATATCCTCACCATTCAAAAAAGAGTTAACTTTATTTAGAATACATTCTATATCCACTAATTCTCAAAACAAGTAAAATTTGTGATGCATTATTATCTCATGGAAGATTAATCCGATAAGTAGTGGACACAAATAAAGAAAACAAAGTCAAAAGATGAAAATTGTTCTATGGAAAGGGAAGTATTCAAAAAAATTCAATAAATATTTTCCCCCAACTCTATATCTTACAATGGAGAGATAATTCCTAATACTGAATCAAATGAAAGTTGATTTTATCAGGGCATGTCAAGAAAACTTCACAATCCTTGCACAGTACGCCTCTAGATTTTTTATCCACACTGAAAGTAAGGTACACCACATCTTTAGTTGATTAAATAAAATTATATAAAAATATTTAGTGATTTAAGACTTTGAAATATATTAAGATATTGTATGTTGTTCCCATAATGTCAATATAGAGATTGGAGACTCTCATTGGTCTCATGGGTAGGGAGATAAAAAGCATAAAATGGAGTTTCATTTTAGAGGATCAAAAGATAAATCTAATAGAGGAAATAAAACCCAACATCCCATATGTTAAAATTGTGGAAAGAAACACCTCAAAAACATTGTAAATTGATCAAGAGATACATTACGTGTGTAAAATAAAGTCATTAGGATAATCAATTTTGAAGATATATAAATAATTCCACTAATTCAATGGATGAAAAGAAGGTGTAGATTAACACATAACATGTAGTATAATGTTTCAACTATAAGGAACATGAGAATTATTAAATCCAATGCCCTATACTAAGGGTTGTTAGAGATAATAAATGAAAAAACCTCCAAAGCCTAGAGATAAAGGAAGGGAAAATACTATCACTTCTACATTGGTGGATACTAATAACGATGTGATGAAAAGTATGTTGGTTATTCATTCAAGAATAAAAAACATAATCTTTTATTCTTGTTTTTAAAATTATTTCATATCTTCCAATTGTATAACAACAATTTAAAAAACTCAAAACATGGAGATTTTTTTATCTATCAGAACATCAAATAGAGTAATTATTTCATCCCAAGTATATAAATAATCCTCGATCAATTTTATAGGATTTAATAGTCGATAAAATCTTATCTTACTACCTTTAGTGGAGTCTGATTCAATATTGATCATGTATTTCTTGTCTTTATATCATGTCAAAATAAACTATCAATATAGGGTGATCACTCTTCACATCCCAAGTCATCCTTTTATTATATACTAGTGTATGGAGGTGGATGAATCTCTCGTGGAATATTATACTCAGTCATGGATATTATTACATTATGTGTAAGTGTATATATCTCAACTGATTGAGACAAAAGAGATAATGATACTTGAATACATGCCAATTGTGAAGGATTATACTAATTAATTCCCCCATTGATTTCTTATTATTCATTATAATTGATTGTTTGAGTTCTCAATTGAACTTATACATGGATATCTACCTATATCCAAGACTCCATTAAGAATAGTCCTTATTGAGTAAGAAAAATTGAAAAAACAGTTACAAGAGAATCTTGAAAGGATCTTGATATTCCTGAGTGCTTAACTGTGTGGTGCACCAGTCATATTAATCAAAAACAATTATGGGTCAATAGTCCCCTATATTGATTATCATCAATGCAAAAAAAAATCATGTTAAAGAACATTTATCCCCTTCTATAGATAGACCACCGATTAGATCAACTATATGCGCCACGGTATTTCTCAAAGGTGGACCTTCAGTCAAGATATTACTAATTAAATGTGAAGAAATAAGATATTCTTAAAACAACCTTTTAAATAAGGTATAGAAATTATGATTTCATAGTGATTCCCTTTAGAATCACTAATTCTCCATCAATATTTATAGACCTAATGGATTTAGTCTTTAGAGATTACCATAATAAATTTGTGGAAATATTTATAGATGATATTCTAATATTCTCCAAAAGTAAGGAGGAGTATGTGAATAATTTTAATAATATTCCAAAGACATTGAAAAAGGATAATCTATATGAAAATTATAGTAATTGTGAGTTATGGATAAATTAAGTATCATTATTGGGGAATGTTATCACTATCAATTGATATCTATGGACCCTTTTAAGATAAAGGAAATTTAGGACTATCCTAGACATCATACGTAATAGAAATATTTTGTTTCCTTATACTAGATGGGTATTATAAACAATTTGTGAGAAACTTCTCATGATTATCAAAATCACTAACCATACTAACCTGAAAGAGAATAAAGTTTTTCTAGACTGTTGAATGAAAATAAATTTTGAAACAATTAAAATAAAGTCTTATTACTACACCAGGACTCATTCTACCCACAAGTGGGGAAATTTTCATGGTATATAGTGATTCTTCAAATAACATATTTTACAATCTACTAGTGTAGAATGATTAAGTGATAACCTACACCTCAAGGTAGTTCAAATACAATGCATAAAACTATCCAATACAAGATTTGGATTTGGCTGTAGTGATTTTTCCATTCAAAATATGTCAAAATTATCTCTATGAGGAGAAGTGTGAAATATATATAGATCATAAAAACCTTAAATATATATTCACAGATAAATATCATAACATACACTAGTAAATTTGGTTAGATCTGATCGAGGACTATGACTACTCAATCCATTACCATCATGGGAAAGAAAAAAACTGGAAGATTCCTTAAGTAGAAAAGATCGACATATTTTATAAATGATTAGAATTGTGAAGGAACCAATATTATTATAAATAAAAAGGATTAAAATGGGAATCATAAGGAAAAAAACATCATCATTCCTTTCTCAAATTATTATTCGACTATAAATTTTTAAGATGATAAAGTATTGTAAAAAAATGATGTATAAATTCAAAAGAAGGTGGAATCTATATGAAATGAGAAATCCTCAGAATTAAAAATTGAATTAGAATAAGTTTTATGATGTGGGTCATGAATATTTGTATCATAAAATCATGATATAAATAAAGAGTTATTGAATTATTCATAGATCTCGACCTTCCCCATCCACTTAGGGATCATGGAGATGTATTGAGATCTCCAAGAGCACTATTGTTTGGACAATATGAAGAACGAGATCATGGAATATATAACAAATTGTCTAGTATGTCACTAGGTGAAGGATGAAAGGATAATGTATAAGGATATGATGAAATAATAACCCATACCTACATGTAAATGGGAAAACATAAACAGGGAATTTTTCAATGGTCTTTTGAAGGAATGAGTAGGAAATGTTGTTATATGGGTTGTGGTGGATCATAATACAAAGACCACACACTTCACTATAATTCAATAGGACATCGCACATGATCATATTTAAAGGATATAAATCAAAGATGTGGTGAGGATTTATAGAACACCACTATTGATTGTGTCTGACTAAGACATGAGATTTACCTCCGTGTTCAGAAAGTGTCTCCAACATGCTCTAAATACTGAGTTGAACTTCATTACAGATTTTCACCCTAAAAATGATGGATAATATGAGTGTATTATCCAAACACTAGAATACATACTACGATAATTTTCGATAAACTTCATTGGAGGATGGGACCAATATATTTCTCTGGTTGAGTTCCTATAAAGTAATAGCTTTTAATCAAACATCTAAATGGGTCATTATGAAGTGCTTAATGGGAAGACTTGTATAATACGCGTGTTTTGAGATGATGTTTGTGAATATATGATTTTGGGACCTTAAATGTTTAATAAAATTGTTAAACAGTTCAATACCATTATGTAACACATCAAGGACACTCATAGTTGACAGAAGATCTATGAAAATAATCGTCAATGAGACAAAAAGATCGAGAACAAAGATAAATTGTTTCTCTATATATCTATATGGAAGTGAGTCCTGAGATTTGATAAAAATGGTAAGGTAATCCCTAGGTATATTAGTCCATATGAGATTCTCGATCGTATCAGAGTTTTGGCCTATTGACTATCACTCCCACCAACCCTATCTAAAATATACAAAGTATTTCATATATCTCTCTCGAGGAAGTAAATACTAAATACCATACGAGTAATAAATTTATAGTTTGTGCATTAGGAAAATTATCTCTCTTGTGAGGAGAATATTTTGATGATATTGGACCGTAGATTCAATGTTTTACTCAACAAGACATCTCATCGAGTCAAAGTACAATGGTGAAACCATAAATATGTGTAGGCAACATTGGAACTGGAAGAATACATGAATTAAAAGTACGCTCACCTATTTCCACCATATTATGTAATTTCAAATTTTTAGAGTGAAATATATTATGGGGGAAAGAATTTATGACCTCAATATTTTAAAAAGAAAACTATGTTCGGTAGAATATATGACATGACACATAGAGGAAAAATAAACAGTAAAAGATTATTATAAAAATATTACCATGATAAACTAGATTATAATTCGAAGGTATGAATAAGATTAAATTATTTATGAAAATTATATAAATTTCCAACTCAATATAAATATATTGATAAATTCTTAGTAACTAATCACTCAATTTTTCATAAAGTCATTTTATTCATCAAAAATATGTTTTCTTTAAAAATAGTTTTTCTTTTTTTATGAGAAAATATTATAATTAATTAATGAAAATTTAAAAAAATTATTTAATAAAAATACTTTATTTTTGAAGTTGTCTTATTAAAATTATCTTAAAGTGAATTTTTGGGTTTTTCTGAAAAGATTGAATTTTCAATTAATAGTGAAAAATACTAATTTTAACTGGGAACTATATTTTCTTTCCAAGTATTTGCATAGTAAATTTTTATGTTGGATTAGTATTAAAATTTCACCATTTTTTTATAATATAATTATGGTCTTTGTAATGAATTTTATAATTTAATTTCATAAAAATATAGTTTTTATACTTAAAATATAATTTTCTAAAAAATTATTTTTCATAAGTTCATTGTTTTTATATTAAATTAATTTTGGATGCTTATATAGATTAAATCTTGAAAAATAGATTGCATATTTTTAATAATTATCTCTAAATTTTTTAAATAGGTCACTTTTATTTTTGTTCCCTGTGAATAGTAACCATAGTAATTAATTGTCGCCATAGTAAGGGTAAATTGAGTAATAAAGTTTAAAAATAATATGATAAGGACTAAAAATGACATTAATACCTAAATATGTCCAATTGGATGAGTGGGTATTATCTATTTCCATTCAATTTTCTAAAATATGGAATCATGGTGCCATGTTTCTTTGATTTTGACCTTTATATTATTTTATGTAATGAAAAGTAACAAAATGTCATTTTTTTACTTATCTGAAATTTTTTGAAAAAGGGATAAAGAGGGGATATTTTCTATTATAAAAGGATTATTTGGTTGATAAATTATTTTTTATAATGGTAATTTAATTCTAATTGTTTAATTAAATAATTACATTAAATGATTACACAACACTGACATGGTATTTATTGAATTAATTAAAACTGAAATAAATTATTTTAAAAATATTAAAAAAATTATTTTGAATAAATTATCACTACTACAAAATAGGCCTTTAATGACACTAAAAATGGCCTTTATTAGTGCTAGATAGTCACTGACTACTAGAGAAAGATTAGAATTCGAAGTCTTTTATCAGTGCATGTAAAAGCACTGATAAAGGGCTATGTTCCAATGTACTGTAACAATACACTACAGCACAAAAAAAACAACACAAAATTAGTAAAATAATTTAAAAATACCGAATTTAAATGAATATTAAACAATCTATATTTGTTTTCTCGGTTTTGGTGATGGGATGTGCGTTTTAAACTAATTTGACACATATATATTGAAGAAGCTCACTTGGGGTCATACCACTCATATTGTGCATCAAATTGAGGTGTGCCTGATTATTACACATCTCAAATTATTTATGGATCACTTTACTAAAGAATCAAAATAATCAGAATTTGTTTTCTTAGTTTTGAGTATGTTTCTTGTATTTTTTAGTAATACGTCATTTTAAACTGGAAACATAAATTCTAACTCATATTGATCACATCATGAGTCAATTTTACATGATATCAATTCCTACACATCAAAAATGACTAATGAATTGTTTTCCAAAATTATAAAAACAATCTGAGTTCATTTTCTCTAATTTCAATGAGTGACACTTTTTGAACTAAAATATTGATTTTAAAATGATAACAGACACATTGAGTCATATAGGACACATTCTTAATCAGATTGAGTTGTGGTTGATTTGTACATATCACAAATGACTTATGGATCATTTTCCTAAATTATTGAAACAATATAATGTGTTTTATTAGTTCTAAGTATGTGAGTTGTCCTTTTTACTAAAATTGATGGCAATTTTAAATAAAAAGACGCACTTGGAGTCATATAATTCATATCATGCATCAGATTAAGGTGAGCCTTATTCTTTCACATAAAAAATGGATTATGGATCGTTTTCCTAAAGTATCAAAATAATCCAAAAGTGTTTACTCAGTTTTGAGTATGTCACTTTTAACTTTTACTAAAATTTCATTTTAAACTAGAAACACGCACCTTAACTCCTACAGATCACATCGTGTATCAGTTTGATATGAGACTGATTCGTATAGCTCAAAAATGACTTGTAAATAATTTCCTAAATTATTAATAAAATTAGAGTTAATTTTCTTAGTTTTTAGTGAGTGACATGTTTTGAACGAAACAATTGAATTCAAATTGATAACAAACACATTGAGTCATATTGAGAACATCGTGTATCATATTTAGGTACAGATGATTCATATATGTCACAAATTACTTATGGATCATTACCCTCAATTAGATAAACAATTTGAATGAATTTTCTTTGTTTTGAGTAGGTCAAATTTCCTTTTTATTAAAATTGTTGTCATTTTTAAATAATAATATGCTCTTAGAGTCTCACCGATCACACCAAGCGTCATATTGAGCTAAAACTGATTCCTACTTGTCTAAAATGAATTATGGATCATTTTTATAGAGTATCAAAACAATATGAATGTTTTTTATCAGTTTTGTATTGGTCAATATTCTATTTTATTAAAATTGATGTAATTTTTAAATAAAAATACGCGCTTTGAGTCATACCGATCACACTATGAGCCGGATTGAGGTATGGTTGATTCCAACATTTCTAAACTGAATTATTCGTCATTTAAATAAATTATAAAAACTGTCCTAATCTTTTTACTCAGTTTTTTATATGTTACATTTTTTACTAAAATTTCATTTTAAACTAAAAACACACACTTTGACCTATACTAATCACATCATATATCGGTTTTATGTGATATAGATTCCTACACGTCAGAAATGAATTATGAATCGATGTCCTTAATTATCAATAAAATCTAAGTGTGTTTTCTTTATTTTCAGTGAGTTACATTTTGTGAACTAAACTGTCGATTTTAAACTAATAACAGACACATTAAACCATAGTGGTCCCACCGTGCATCAAATTGAGGTGTGGAATATTCTTATAGGTCCCAAATGACGTATATTTTCTTTCTATAAAGTATAAAAATAATCAGAAAATGTTTTATTGGTTTTGAGTATGTTAGTTGTCCTTTTTACTAAAATTCTTTTCAATTTTAAATAAAAATAAGCACTTTGAGTCATACTATTAACATCGTGTGTCAGATTGAGGTGTTATTGATTCTTAAAAATCCCAAAGTCTCAAAAAATCCTAACTTCCAATGTAACCAAATTTCTATCATCTTTCTATGTTGAACTTACAACACTGCATATTGACTTGATGTTCTTAGCTGAATTTTTTTTCTCATTGTTGAAATTCAGAAGAGAATAAGAAGCACACGATCCAATTATATCATGAGAAGTCAACATAATGGGTGCATTATCTTCATCTACTCTTTTGTATTTCAATAATAAGAAAAAAAATTCATCTAATAACATAAAACCAATATACATTTTTTGTAGTTTGACAAAGAAAGAAAATGAATATGGAAAATATGGTTACATTTGAAGAAAGAATCATTTTATCTTATTTTTGGCTTGTCCAATATAATTGAAAGAAAAATATGAATTTCCAAAAGATATGTGAAAAAACTAATCAAGTATTAGATAAAAATTATAAGGAAATAAACTTAAAAAATAGTAAATAAAATGATGACAAAAATAATTAAAAAAGAAGTTGGAATTCAGCTTTTTCTGATGGTTGTATTCATTCTTAATGAATTTTATTTTTTTCATTATCTTAGTTTTAGGCTTGAAGTCAAATCCCTCACGAACATGACCAGCTTAAAAAAATCCACCCCAACTCGAATAAAATAATATACTTGTATAAGAAAACAATTATTATATGAATAATTACGAAAAAATTAAACATAAATATGAAAAAATACATTAATTATGTGGATAATTATTTTACTATGAAATCATTGTTGACCATAGAGATATGGAAATGGTAAATAAATAATGATGATAAAAAAACAAAAATAGATATTTCAAAATAATAAATCAACAAGTGAGTAGGATGAGGAGAAAATAAGATACATTGGATTAAAGCATAGAATAATCTGAGAGAAAGTAATGATATATTATTGGGTTCATAAAATAATCTTTTTTATAATAAATAAATAAATAAAAATAATAAATTCATTATAAAAGGTGAATTCCACCTATTTGTGATAATTACATTAATGGTAATCGAATATTCCTAAAGGTAGAACCCGAAGGTGTTGTAAGAGAATGATCTGTTTTTAGATGGATTAAATTAAAAAATACATAGTTTTTATTATAAGCTTGAATAAATAAATGAATATATTTTTAGGAAATATTAATGATTGGGTTATTATTTAAAAGATGGATTTATTTTTATCAACTATAAGAAATGTAAGCAAGGATGAAATCGATGAATAAAATTTCATTGGTGATTAGAATGTTTTGGTGAAAACTCGAAGGAGTAAGAGACTAAAAACAACCTCATTTGTCCCATAAAGAGCCAAAGTAATTTAGAGAGGTTGACATAGATGATAATTTAATCAAATATATACATGAAGAGATTGATTTGAATGAGAATAATTTGACATTAGGAGCTTGATCTGAATAAGAACAATGAAGGATTCTTATGGATCTAGTTGTTGTATATATTGTTCAAAAAAAATATCCATTAGTTTAAAAATATATGAGTATTTAAGTTAATATTTTTCACTAATTTTGAAAAACACTTAACATAAATAGTCATGGTATTTTATTATAATGAAAAATAATTGTATGTCATGTAATTGGGATGGTCACATCAGTGGGGTATCTTATTACCACTTGAAGGACATAAAAATGGATTTAGGTTTATATTAGTAATCCAAAAATATCAATATAATTAAGAATCCATATTGAACATAGCATGTCATTAAATTATAAAATCCAAACTAATAAAGTTTACTTGATGTGTGATTCTAAAGGTGTAATGATTTTATCAATGAAAAATAAATTTTATTTGAAAAAAATATATTCTATTAAAATGTATTTATTAAATTTAAATCAATCAATGATAATATTTTATTTTATCAAAATTAGTTTAATATAGTGGTATTAAATTTATTCTTGAAATATTGAAAATATTCTCGGAAATTTAAATAATATACAAAAATTTTATTAAATAAATTATTTTTCAAAGAAAATATCAAATTTATAAAGATTATGATCGACACTAAAGCATTGAGAATAATAAATTCTATAAAAATGTTCTCTTCTTCCGCACCACAAAATTAAACAATATTTTGTTTCTTATAACACCATGAATATAAGGTTTTTATAAGAAAATTAATCATTCTAATTGTTTATTTTTTAATATACTTCAACAACCAAAATCAAAATATCAACTATATTTTATCTCAAAATCATTTTTTTATTTATTATATATTCTAAGAATTATAGACCCTTAAACCTATTTGATTTTTCTTTTTATATCATTTTAGTCAAATTATTTAAATTCAAATTTAAATATTCCAAATATAAAAATTGAAAACATTATAGTTTATTAAGAAGTATTTAAATAATTATGACAACAAATAAAATAGATATAATGTTTTTATCATCTGATTTTACAGATTCCTTAGAATAATTTGATTGTTACATTTTATACGTTACCCTTAAATCTATTCCAAGCCTCATGAAATACTTCACATTCATCTTATATAAATTCATTAATTTTACATTATATTTAAGTGACCATTATCCTAGGAAAAAATTTCATGAAAAAATCATTACATAGTTTTTCCCATGTGTGAGGTATTTCATCATCCATTCTTTTCAAAAAACATCTAGAATTAACTTTCAAATAGAAAGGGATAACCCTACATTTTAGTTCCTCCTCCCTTAACCCTCTCAGTGTCAATTTCATCATGACATAACGTAAGACCCCAATGATGATAGATATTCCATCATCCAAGTGATTTTCAATGTAATATTCCAAACTCATGGAAACACCAACCACTATATGGATGCATTTTTCAAAATTTGATGATTTAAAAGAGGTAGATGTCTTGGAATATAGGTATCAGAAGCCTATTATGCCTCACATAAACATGATTCAACATTGGGTTTGATATATTTCAAGTTTCACGGTACCAATGTTCTCTCCAGGAGACCCACATGATATCGGAGAAGTCAATAATTCAATTTATCTAAAAAACAATGAATTTTGGGTTTTATTATTATAGGGTAGTTCAAATAGACTTGTTGGGATACATAAATGTGCGATGCGAAGGTTTAGTTGATAACTGAGGGAAATTAGAGATATCAAGATACCTGGATTTCATTCGAGTGGTGGTTGCGTTCAACCTTTGAGTCACTCAAGACTTGGATTCAAGCCTTGGAATAGTTGGACCCTTGATTATTGCCTAGTTTCGATATTGGATTCAACAACAAGGATCAACGGAAATAAGTTTCTTATGTGGAGAGCATAAGATATCACAAACAGGTTCACAATGGTTAGGGTTCTTAAAATAGATCATGAATGTTTTATCAGCGCTTCAAAAAAAGTGTTTCCAGAGATAAAGATTTATCAGTTCTAAAAAAGCATTGATAAATACATATAATAAATTTTAAGAAAAGTATAATTATTATACATAATTATAATAATACTTTTTATAAAATAATAATTTTATAATTCTTGTAACATATAATTATTTATTTATATATATAAATACTTTTTAAAAAAATAATATTTATATCACTATATAAATTTCTATAATTATATATATAAATATATATAAACATAGTAAATATATTCATTATTTAAATTAATTTATCATAATATTATAATTATTTATTTATAATTATTTATTTATAATTATATAAATACTTTGTGAACAAATATTTTTATTTATTTATTATTTTAAATGTATAAAAACAGTAAATATAAATTTATAAATATTTTAATTTATAAATTTTTTTTACAAATGTATTTTTAACATTATTAATGAATATTTAATCTTAATATTCATACATGTGAAAAATAAGTAAAATTCCTTGATTTAAAATGAGTCTAATATTGAAAATTTGGATAAGTTTGATTAAGATAAATCATTAAAAATGGATATATAATGAAATAAATATGAATACATATTGAAAATTATAAAATATAGTAAATATATATATCTATATAATAATATAAATTGATTAAATTGAAAACAAAATATTTTTTTGTGTATGTATGTATATAAAAATTCATTAATTACGTATATGTGAAATCAATATAATATGTTTGATCTTTGTTATAAATTGAAAAATCAAATGATATTCAATTTTATCTATTACTTGATGCAATTTGTCAGTATTATTAATTCATATTAATTTTTAATTATAAACCATTATTCGCTAAATATATTACTATTCAATGTAAAGCATAAACAATATTTTTTATTATATAAACCATAACTATATACATTTATATATATCTATATATTAAATATATACTATTTATTAATATTATAAATAATCATATAATTAATAAAATGTTTAATATTTTTCTTAATTTAATTATTTTCAATTTTAATTGTTTAATTTTTATTTTTCATATATTTATATATTTAATAAATACTATTTATTAGTATATATAGTTTCTATGTAGTATATTCATTTTTTTCATTTTTATAAATAATTATTTAATTAATAAAATTTGTAATATTTTTTTTCATACACTCATTTTTTTATTTTATTTAATTATTTCGTTTTATTTATTTAGACCTTTATTAATACTAAAAAATAACTGATAAATGATTCCTTGATGAGCACTAAAAATATTGCACTGATAAAGGGTACCCTGTATCAATGCTAACAATAAATCACTAATAGAGGGAACCATTATCAGTACTAAAAAAGAGCTAATAAAAGGTTGAATTTAGCAGTGATTTCTTTAGCACTAATAAATATTCTCTTTATCATCTCATTTTTCTAGTGCTGATAAATACTAGCACAGTTAAATGCATGTTTTGTAGTGGTGTATTTTGTTTCAAAAAAAAATAGATAAAAATAACATATGAGATTGGTTTAAATTTATTAAAATAAAATTCTATTATTTTCATGTTTTTTAAAAGTCAAATTAAATGAATAATTCCAATAAATGACTTTAATGTTATTTTATTATAAATAATATTCTATTAAATGATTTTAAATTACAAATATCCTATATTAAAAAAGGGGTTAAAATATTGTTTAAAATATCAAACATGGTCCATTTATGGTCTAATTGACCTTTTATAGTACCTATATTGACCCCTAAAGAGTAAAAACATGGTTATATTGGTAATTGTCAAAAAGGGTTAATAAATGTTAAAATAAAGAGATAATGGTAAAAACCAAATCTAAGCTTATCAAAAATTAATTGGAAAATTTTATTTCAACTAATAATCATGTTATATTTTAATTATATAAATTTTTATCCATTTATCTATGATAAATAATTTATATTAATTTAATAATTTAAGAAATTCCAAGAATACCCCTCTTTTCTCTTATAAAAGAGAACCTCTTAGAATCTTTTCTTAACACTTCAAAATCCTATTTATTTAGAAAATAGCTACTAAAATACCATCCTAGAATCCCTAATAACGGTCTATGGGTCTTATATTTGTCATAAAACCAACACTAGTGGGTTTAAGGTGTAAAATAATGGATGTTGTCTAAAAAAGAGGTATAGTCTTTAACCAGATGTTTTAGTTTTAGTTCTTCTTCTAAAACAAAAAAAAACTACTTCAAACAAGATGAAATAATTAAAACAATATCTTACATATAATCTGATTTTATTATGTTAATTTCGTCACCTACAACCATCTTCTATTCCATCAAATGGGAAATAAAATCGCCATTCATGTGTACGGATGACTACCGTCTCACAAAACTGATGAAATTTACTTTCCATCATCACCTATCACTGATGATTATAATTATAGATTTAATAAATATATATTTAATTTATTATATTATAATTATTATTTAAATATTAATTATTAATTAAATTTTTTGTTTTATCCATTGAAAATTGAAACAACGTTCATACGTAGGTACGACAAACTATCTTCATGAATTGTGTAATTCATTTCCTTATCAATACCTTTTATTTATGACTCTAAATATATCTAATTAATTAATATGATATTAATATAACTTTTAAAATTATATATATTGTGGAACTATGATCAATGTATAAATATTTAGACTATTGAACTAAAACATGCATGGAAAATAAAGTAGTTATCACCCGGAACGGTGATATTAATAGCGATTTGTTAATAAATGGGTGGTAAGATTTTAAAACAAACAAATATATGGTATGATATATATGAGTTTAGTTTTTTAATAAAACTATAATAAAACTATATTTATTATTTATTATTTTCAAATGATTATGAAGAATGACAAGACAAAAGGAAAGGAATCTCTCTAAACCACCCTTTTTCTTTGGGTGATGATCTTTCTCTCTCTAAATCAATTTCTCTCTCACTTTAATGTTATGTAATGGTTATCAATTATCTATATATGCCCCTCAAATAAATACCTATATTATTATCCCTGTAGTTTATGGCGTAATTATTGCCTTATGTTCATTTTTCAAATTGATTCTTTATAAAATCTCCTTTGATTATGATATGAGACAAGATTATGCAACCCATTTTTTTCCATTGGTAATTATTATAATTACGCCTTATGATTGATTACATTTTTTGAAACACATAATAATGAAAATAGTTTTATGGTTTATCCTGGATATCTCTACAATTCATTGAGTAATGTTTTTGTCGGATGAGACGTTATGTATGAGATTAGGGAGTAATCCTTATCTTCTACGGTACTTTTCCACCATGTGATGTTCTCTTAGGAGTTAGACTTAACTTATTATTATTTCATGTTTTTTTGTTTCTTTAACATTTCCTATGTTTCCATTCAGTTATTACACCATTTCATTTTTATTTTTCTCTCATGTGATTACTCGTAATCCTTCTCTTTTAGGAGAACATGTTATACCTTTGACTCACACATTATGATTCCTTATCATGTTTATTCAATTATTGTATTCTTTATCTCACCCCTTTTTTCTATGTATCCCCTAGGTTATCCCATACGGTTTTAGGATCTCATTATTAAGATTAAAATATACATTTTATTTTTCATATTGATGTTTTATGTACCTAGTCTTCCAAAGATACTAGGATTTTCAATCCTTATTTTGTATTTAATAGATATTTGTATTAAAAATCATGTAGTAATATGTGTAAAATGTCTTTGGTTTATATAATTATTTAATTAGTGAATTTATTAATCTCCAAAAAATTATCCAAGTATTTTTTTTCATATCATGAGGTCTTTTTGATTGTTTTTTTCGGGACATTAAGTTAGTGGTTTCTGTTGTAAACATTATGAGGTTCATTAAGAGTTTGGATAATTATTGAAACATAATTCATCAATTTCGATTTCGTTCAAGAAAATTTTCTTCCTTTATCTCCTTCTTCCAATAATAAAACTCCACTTCCTTAAATTCTCCTAGTATAGCCCACACCATTTTTAAAATTTCAATAGTATAAAACATTCTATTTATTTGTTTCCTTCAGCAATTTTCTTTGTTTTAATTTTTTTATTATACTGTTGAATGTAAAGACGGACTTTTTATTTTCTCTAATAGGATTGACATATTATTTTCCTTAAATTATGAAGTATTTAACCTCCTTTTTTGTGTTTTATTTCCTTCCTTACACTTCTTCAATACTTTATTCCAAATAGATCCTACGAGTCATACTTTAAAGATTCCAGCATCTCCAAGAAAATTTCATAACCCAAACAACTATAATTGTTCACCAAACTTACTTATATCTTCTTAATCAATCAAACGTATAGAAATTTTCAAAACAGTGATATATATCATTCCTATTCCCCCCTTTGATACATTTTTTCAAGTTGAATTTAGATCTATAATTTCATACCTCATTGAATTTATAGAGGGAAATAGTGGGATTGTTCACTTCAAAATATTAGTAAACATGCATTCCAAACATTATATGATATGTATGACATTATCCATCCATACCCACTAAATGTTTTTTAAAAAAGAGTATCAAAAAAGTTATAGTAATTTCTTTATTTTTCTCGAGCAGAAACATTAAAACAGCTCAGATAGATCACTTTCTCCCTCACCCACACTTGAATTCAACCACGATCATGTGTAAACTTCTAGATAAAGGTAGATATGTATTATTTTCTTGAATTTGAGCTTCCTAAAAAGTTTATTCATGGATATAAAGGGTTAAAAAGTGTAAATGTAATGTTATGATAGAAATTAATGTTTATTGAAATAGGGGATTTAAAATAAATATAATTCCTTGACCATGTATAGGACAAGTCTTCAAATGATCCCAGGTTTTAACTATACTACTCAAAAAGTTATGGTTATTCCAAAAACATTTGGCCCCCTCAAGAAAAATTGAAATATAAATAAGATTCCAAAATACTATTTAATCATATTAGGTAAATAATTAAAATGTATGAAATTATTTTATGGAATGAGATTCAAAAATTTGTGGGATTTAAATGAATTTTATACACTTTAAATATAAAAAATATTCCTTTCATTATTCATTTAGGGTGATTAAATGGGAAAAATAAGTTTGTCATCATTGGAATATACTCAAATTTATAAGGTAATTAAAATTAATTTTATTTAGTTGTAAAAAACACTAAATTGAAAATGAGACATATAATTGTTTTGAAATAGATACAAATTTTGAAAAAGAAATGAAAATATTAAGCTGAAAATGATCCCTCCCCCAAACTTAAATGTTAAATTATTTTAAATGAATTTATATGGATTTAAAATTTAATAATTTTTTAAATGGAATCACAATAACAAGTGAAAGTTAAATTTAGGAAAACACTGATGGTGTTTTTTAATACATGGGTTGGAGGAGTGTGATCTCGTCCATGGATTCTTGGGTAAACATTCCATGAAATTTATTTAGCATGTTACCATTATTATTGAATGGATTCTTGTTTACCACCATAATAAAGTATATAGCACCAAATTGATACACATTAGTAATTGTTAGTGGTTCTTACAATCTGAAATTATGTTTACCTATAAATAGCTTGAATCTTGAGTAATATAATAACACTTTATCCACTTGATGGAATTGTTTTTGTTGGATGATCTTATCATGAGGCACTCTAGTCCTTTATTTTTAAATCCGAGAATTCTCAAAATCTTCTATCATAATTTCTACAAACTTCTATAGGTGATCTTTCTTATATTTTACAGCTCTATCTAGGTTTATATTTATCTCAATCCCAATCAAATTTGATTCTTATTCCAACACCACAAGTAGATGATAGCACTTTACATAAATTAGTATATATATACTCCTTAAAATAGATTTTTTATAAGTTATACTGTAAGACCATAAGATGTCTTCTAACCTATTTCTCCAATATTTTCTTTTTTTCTTTTTATTTTCTCTAAAATTTCCTTAATTTTTATATTTGAAACTTCATCTTTCATTTTTTGTAGATGGTAAGGTATGGATAGCATGTGATGTGATCCATATTTTCTGAACAAAACATTTATTCTCTTATTAAATAAATGTGTACCTTGAATATTAATGATGTCCCTTAAAACTATATACCTACAAAATATGAAATTAAAAAAAATAACACAAAATATACATTATCAGTTTTAATGGACTTATATTCCACCAATTTTAATGAATATTCAACAATTAGAAAAATAAAAGAGTTCCTTAATGATATGGGTAAAGGTCCCATAAATTCTATTCCAAAAAATTGAATGTTCTCCCAAAATATGGTAGGGTTTTTTTAGGAATTTCTTTTTTTATAAATATTTATATCAAATAAAAAAATATTTTTCCAAAACACTTGATAATATATGGATAATATAAGACAATAAATTCAGTATCTTTCAACTTTATTTGTCATAATTTGATTTATAAACTATCCTCTAAAATTTAGTGTGTAAAATAATTACAATTATTTTAATTTTAATCTTAGGAAGGAATATTTTTATCACATGTTCATTATAAGTTTTCCAAAGGTATGGATCTTCCCAAATATAGAATTTTTAATCCAATTTATGGTTCAGAATTTTTTAAGTTTTTACATGACATGGTTGTAGTGAAGTTTCCAAGAAATTTACCATGTAATCATATTATGGTAATTATTATTCCAATAAATAAATCTTATCTCTAGAAATGTAGACATTCAGTCACTATATATAAAAAATTTATACTTCACTGGTATTGGGTAACCTGCTCAAGTGAGTGGCCACATGTTTTTCAACTACATTCTGGTATTTAACTTATAGAATGAAATATTGAGGAACAATATCCATCCGAACCATATGGGATTTTCATCTTCCTTCTTCATAAAGTATATATGGGAAAAATGATTAAAACAATTCTAAATTAAGTGTCCATAAAATAATATCTTAATAATTTTAAAATAAAAAAAACAACTGCTAGAAATTTTTTTCTATGGTTGTGTAGTTCACAACATACAATTTTCATGAATCATAATCAATAATTTGAGGTCTTCCCTAAATTATTTGGGATAGAACATCCCAAGAAGAATTTTTTGAACTATATTGTAGTAACTAAAAAGGTTTATCCCTGTTTAGTGGTTGCATCACTGGTGGTGTGATTAGTCCATTATCCAACTAAATAAAATCACTCCTTCATTCAACATTAAAATAAAAGTCAATATCATTAAAAAGAAATATAGAAATAGGTATTGAAATATAACTAAAGTATTTTACGAGTCTCCTATAAAATACAATATATCCGAGAAAATGTCTAACATGTTTTATATAATTTGGGTAATAAAGAGAATATATCACTTAAATTTTAGATCTATGCACATCAAATCATTTTTGTGAATGTAATTCCAATGTATTATTCCAATTTCTACCATCAAATGAATCATTTTAAAGTTAAGGAAATGGTTATTTTCAATTAATGTTCTCAAAAATGTTTTAATATCATTTAAGTAATGAACACATGAATTTTTAAAAATAGTAAATTCATTAAGAAACAAATACAAGTAGACTTCAATTTGATATTAAAAGATACTTTCATGCAATTATAAAATGTAAATAGAGAATTAAACAATACAAATGGAATAATTTTAAAAGAAATTTTTTAAAGGATAAAAGTAATAGTAGTCTTATCATGATCCTTAGGTGCAATGGGTACTAGGAAGTAACCTAAAACCCCATATAAAACTAATAGTGAGTTTAGTATACTAATCTATCAAACATTTGATCAATAAATGTGATGGGAAAATTATCCTTTATTATGACAACATTTAGTTTATATATTCTATATAAACTATTTAGTATATTTTTATTCTTAATAGTAATTAAATCATCATATCCATTCCTAATAATGGTTAGTTATATTTTCTTGTGAACAATGTGAAGGTGGTTGACCCATTGTGAGTCATAGATGGGATAGATGATCCTTGGCTATAAAATATCCTTTATATATTTTTTAACAACATTCATCATGATTGAATTCATCATCATTTGGGGATGCCTAATAATTTTAGAATTTTTCTTAAAGTAATATTCTATGCATGAAAATTTTGGGTTTAATACATAAAATACCTCCTAAACTCCAACATATTTCTTTTACATTCACCTTAAAGATTGTTGTTCTTGATTTTTAGATATATTTTTAGTAATAAAAACTAGTATTTTATCTCCCTCTATAATATACACATTCTTTGATTCAGTGGGGAGTGATTTAAATTCTAGATTTATAGGTTATTCTAAAAAAAATTAAATTGGGGGTCATGAATTCCAAATCTAGGATTTCATGCATAAAAGAAAACATCTAATCTACCTCATTATTAAATAAAAAATAAAATCCATCAAATAATTCATAATTTAGTTCTTCCACTAATATTAAATTATATTTTCTAGATTCCCAAATATCTTCCTCCTCCATGTAATTTTCACTAACTAAATGTTTCCCTAGAGCTAAAAAATTATTTAACATACCTCAATCTTCAATGGGACCAGTTTACTCAATTTTTTATAGTGTAAGAACTAAATTATCCTATTATGGGTTCCTTATGAGATAATAAATGTTGAATTCGATGGTGTTGACCACAAAATTCATGGGGAGTGTTACTTCATTTGAATTGATAATGGCCTTCAATGTTTTCAACAATATTCTATCCAAAATGATGGGAGAGTGGCCCAATTATCTATCTTTCTACATGTTTATCCCAGAAAAGTCTACTGGGGAGATCATATCATGAACTCCAACTAACAAATCTTCTAAAAATCCTATTGAAAAATTGGTAGACCTATTTTTATGTTGTACCACCACTATTATGGGATTTAGTTATCCCATAAACCAAGAGGTAAATATTGAGTGAGGTATATGTTGGGTTTTATATGAATCTAATAACACTTAAAAGACATAGAAGAAGTAATTATGAACAAAATATATGGATCTCCCATACAATAAAAAAGAAATTGCGTATAAAAACAGAAATGAATAACTGATATAAATACGTTTATCATAAACCAAAGAGCATCTATAGTATATTCAGTATCCATTTCATGGGTTTCATAAATATAACATAAGTAGGAAAAATCATTCAACATATTTGGTGTATCCACATTTTGTGTTGAATCATCAAAAGTTTGGATGAGATTCAAATTTTCTCTATAGTATTCTAATACCTATATATAAAAAGTAGGAAGATGAAAGAGAGATTTGGGTTCCTAGGCGTCATTAGACAAATATTCATCCACATTGACATCATATTACAGTAGGATTTATATAGAACCTTAGGACACTAAAAGGTGGTTTGTGCATTAACTCGTGCTAATAAGGATTGAGTTAATTCCCTTAACCAGTTCATGCAATATATACATGAACGTAACTCATCCAGTTGATTCATATCATATAACATCTCATTAAATGGTATCATAAGTAGGAGAATCACAAAATTATAAAAATTTATAATTTTTTTAAAATTGAATTTTGGATAAAATAATATACCCTTACGTGAATGGAAATAATAATTTGAATGAAATTTATATAGGGATTTAGGTAATATATCCATCAATATCCCACTTAAAATAAATCCTAATATACTTTGTCCCATTTCTCCTTACATTATATCATATACAATAACTTTTTAAACCATATCCAAAAATAATTTTGGATATCTTCTCAAACGCATTTGTAAATCAATCATTAAATTCACCTTTAATTACATCATATGTAATACCTTGTAAAACCCCATCCAAAACACTTTTGGATAAACTATAAAACAATTAGAGTGTATATTTATCAATCGAAATCAATCCCCATTCATTCAACCAGATAGTGTGTCTCCACAGGACTTTATATCATTGAAAATAAATAAAAATATTTGGATACATAAGTGTACTAAAATGGAGGCATCTATCAAAGAGTCAATGCTACTCTCAAGATATAAAGGAATCTATCATGATTACTATCAAACACAGGTATATCAATAATTATATTCACCAGTATGTATCATATGAGAATTTTCATTCTTATATTTTTCATTTTTTTCAAGACATTGAGTGACCATGGGACATAGAGTATATCGGTACCGTATAGCCAACTAATCTGTTTCTAGCTCTGTGAGTATAGACTGATATGATCAATGAATAAATCACATGTCACTCATACTTAGGATAAACACATCACATATCCCTTATCCATAGAGATATATAATATCTAGGTGTGGTCGCACACTCCCACAATCTATCTCAATCTAAGACCCAAATTCCATACTTGTCATGTGCGAAGAAAAATGCCATATTGGTTAAGCTCCAACTGATGAAATGGTCAGTAATATACTAAAAACCCCCCATATTAGCAAATTAAATATTTAGACTTTTGTAAGTAGGGTATTAAATTATACAAGTAATCATGAAAGGTATATCTACAAGATTAGGTAGTGGGGACTCAAATATGATCCTTGCACCCCTAGTTAATTGAGACATCTATATGAAACTCTATGTGATAGACATTGTAGGTCATGCAATTCCCATAAAGAATCATATTTTTTTACCTCATTAGTATATTATGTATCTCTAAACGATAATCATATTCACATTAACATTAACATTCCATTAAAACTAATAATACTTAATGATGAACATCAGTTAAGTATAACTGAAATTCATTTTTTGAGAGTTTAATTATCATCGAACTCCACAAAATATATATCTATATATACATTTTTGTATCCAAAATGAATGATTGATAAAATAAAAAGTTCCATTAATATTATACATTTTATTATTCTTTAAATCTTTAAGAATATTTAACAAAACCTACATAATCACCAATTTATCATATTATACATGATAAACTATAATATGAGCCTTATTGTTTCTCCAATTTCCAATTTTTGTTAAAAACAATTACATAATATGTAATTCCTAAAACATATCTATGTCATTGTATCATAAAACCTTCATAAAAAACTCTTTAGGGATAAATATATATGTTGTAAGTAATGTTTAATAATGGTGAGATTTAGGAATCATATTCATAAATGCTAAACATCTTCAACATTTTTAAACTTCTTAACTTCACAAAAAAATATGTTACAATGTAAACTTTTGTTATTTAATCAGAACTCTTTATATGTTCATCATTTATATCCTTTTACCCTATTCTACCAAACTTTTTCCTTGAAAAATATAACTACTTACATGTTGTTTTACTAATATACCCTAACTCTCTTAGGATGTTAATTAAAATTCACATTAAACATAAAATTGTGTACTTATTTATTTGTTACCATTGAGCTTATATTAGTAAAAACATACTCCCACTGTCCTATTAAACATTATATTCTCATGCACTAAAATTTTTTGCTAATAAATAACATTTATTTCCTTTTATTAATATTATTAATCAAATAAACTATATCATATATTGTATTCTATTTTTTTATAACATTTTTATTTGAAAAGAAATTATTAAAATATACATTCTGTATCACCTGCCTTTTAAAATTAATTTTTCTATCATTTATATATGATGTGGACATCACATAAAGTCTCAAAAACACTTTCAAGTATATCTTGGATAATCCAAACATATTGATTTATTAATCTTTATTCCTTATAATCATAGGTTAAATGGACTTCATTGACTTCTTGATGAAACATTTTTTAACTTCCTAAACTATCTTTTCTTCTTACTAGTTTAATTGTTACCAACTCGCACTATCTATATAGTAAATTTTGACCTGGACATCATTGCATAGTTCATATTTATATTTTGGACTCTTTGATAATATCCAGTAAATATTATTTGAATTCAATCCTATTTTTGAAACATTTCTATAAATAACAATAGGATAAATTCCCTTACCATAAAAATCCATTTTACTCTTACCTTAAATCATGCAATAGAATTAATCAAATAATAATTAATGTATATTAAAAACACCTAATCTCATTTTATTAAAAATAGTTATTTTTGTGATCTTCCCAAGAGAAATATGTGATAATACACAGGAAAAGTTCATCCAAGATTAAAGTATCCATGTTATCAATATAGAAAATAATTTTATCCATTACATAAAATAGAAAAACTAAAGATTATATTATTTTAATTTTTTACCTTTTATATATTTACAACACTTTACAAAACATATTTTTGATATCACGTTTCTATCACAATAATATAATTGATTTCTATAACCATTAATTTTTTAAGGAATCCTTTAGTCTATACAAGTAATTTAGAATATTCAATAATATTTAATATCGTTTGAACCACCTAATCATATTGAGTATATAAGAATAAAATGAATGATTTACCCAATAATATTGAGTACATGAGTGGAAACTAATATTTCATCAGCTATTTTTTATCTAAGGAATTTAAAACCTCAAATGAATCACTTTAAGCTTCCACAAGAATCTAGATTCACTTGTTAAACAATTCCATTACCTAGTTATTGAGGAAGTAACTATTCTAACATATATAATTTTCTTTAATAACTTCTCTTAAATCACCAATATTACTTAAAAACATTTCGTAAGTTACTAGTCTTAGTATTAGCTTACTTTAATATTTTTCTTTTAAAGATATATCAAAATATTTATCTTGATGGTGATAATGAAATTTATTTACAACAGAATCTTTCATTAGATCAGTTTCATGTTGGATTATCCATTTAAAAATAACCTTTATCAAATTTGCTCCCACTAAAAATAATAACCCAATATATCATATACATTTAGTGGGACAAGATCTATATTTCACTAAGCAATGAGTTTGTTAGGGTGTACCTCTCATCACTTAATTATTTAGACAGAGAATCATTATTTTTTTTATTAAAACAGATATCATTAACGACAAAAATCAATATAAGTACAAGAACATAGCCAAGCAGTGAAATTGTCCATCCAGAGATGGATGGAGTCAAAAGGGCCTGAGGCTGCCATCTGATGGGCCGCATTATTTCCATCCCTTTTTATAAAGGATAAGGTGCAAGAAGAGAAGCACATGCCAAGTGAGAGAATCCTCCTAATGATGGTACCAAAAGGCTATATTCCTCCATCGTTGTTGTTGATACAATTAATGATGGTAAAGCAGTCAGACTCCACAGAAATGTCGCTCCATCCAAATTCCAAAGCTAACAGCAAACCAGTAAGGATGGCCATAGCCTCAACAATCGTCGGTTCCCAGAAAGCCTGGTGTGGAACATATTTTGCAGAAAGGATTTTCCCCAGGTGATTACGGGCCAGAAGGCCAAGGGAAATAAGCCCATCCTTTTGGAGAGATGCGTCCACGTTAATTTTAAGAGTACCTTTCGGTGGGGGGTTCCACTGAGAGGGTGGGATGAGGGAAGATCATGTCATAAAATGGTCCTTGTGGTCTTTCCCGCCCTCAATCCAAGAATAATCCTTGTCAATCTAGAATTCGGTGGGTTTGTGAGCTTGAATAAACACGACATCATTGCGTATGATCCAAATAATCAAGGCCAATGTGCAAAGAGAGCATGAGAGATCCGAGGGAAGATAGGAGTACCAACGCATCAGAAGATCGGGAAGGTTAGAGTCCAAATCCAGTAAATCGGTAGAGGGCGGGTCCCATTTACTCTAGACTTGCTTAGCTCTCGGGCAATGAATGATGGCATGAAAAGGAGTTTCAATAGTGCTCGGGTTAAAAGGGAAAAAGGAAGAGCTGGACATATGTCAGTAAGAGAGAATTCTCATGGTTAGGAGGGTACCTGTGCAAACCTGCCACCAAAATTGGAGAATTTTAGGGGGAGCGTTGAGTGTCCAGATTGATTTCTAAGGTCCCTCATCCTGGCTGGCAGGTTGGTGGCCAAGGGCCATTCTGTAGCTGGACCTCACTGTGTATTCGCCTGTGATGTCATTGGTCCAAAAAAGGTGGTCGGGGCCTACGTTAGGGATCTAGGGAATTCTAAGGATGATTCTTTGGTCGCTTTCATTAAAACAATCAAGTATCTTTTCCACACACCACCCTTGTCCCTGGTCGGAAAAAAGGTAGCTGACAGTGGCATCTTCAATACCTAGTTGGACGAGGGATGTAGTCGGTATACCATCCTTATCGATAAGCCAAGAATCATTCCAGATATTGACCGATGAGCCAGACCCAATCCTCCATCCTAGTCCTTTATCTAGGAGCCTTTATTCCCCCCAAATGCTTCTCCATAGGAAGCTAGGGTGGGGACCGAGAGAGGAAGCATGGAATTCCGTGTGGGGAATTTAATTAGCCTAGAGAACTCGTGCACAGAGAGACGAAGGATAATTAATTAGGCGCCATCCTTTCATGGCCAAAAAAACATCATTGAAGATAAGTAGATTCCTGAAACCCTTCCCTCCTATTGATATGGGTTTGAAAAGTTTCTCCCATGCCATCTAGTGGGGTTGATTCCTTCCATCATTCCTACCCCACCACAAATTGGCAATGCATGTGTGGATTTGGACAACTATGGATTACAGGAGCATAAACAGGGACATAAAATAGCTGGGAATGGACTGGATGATATCTTTGATGAGTGTCTCTTTTCTATCTTTATAAATCCCTTTAGGGGACCAGTAAAGAATTTTCTGTTCAATTATGTCAATAAGAGATCCGAAGATTTCTTTTTTTGAGTGTTCGATCACCGTGGGAAGCCCAAGATACTTCTGATGTGTCACAACCATATGAATATCAGCTAAAGCGCATAGCTCCTCCATCTTAGACTGAGGCACCCCTGTAATGAATGAAATTTCATATTTTCCATGATTGATAGACTGTCCAGATGCCCTCTCACACTGGTGGATTGCATGGAAGTGCACCTGACATTCGTTAGCTGTGGCTCTAGAAAAAAGGAGGCAGTTGTCGGTGAAGAAGAGATGTGACACTGGTGGTCCAACACGTCTGGCCTTTTCCCCATGAATAGAATTAGAGGACACGTCCCTGGAAATAATATTAGAAAACATGTCAGCCACCAGGATGAAATGAAAAGGGGAGAGAGGATCTCACTGGCGGAGGCCTCGGGATAGGGTGAATCCTCTGGTTAGCTCCCCATTGACCTTGATTTTAAATGAGATGGTCAAGATGCAATCCATGACCAAATTCTTCCATTTAGCACAGAAACCCATTTTCAACATAATGACACGAAGGAAGTGCCATTCCACTCGATCGTAGGCCTTGGTCATATCCAATTTTCAAGCCATGTTTCCTATTTTCGCGGTAGAGCGTGACTTTAAATAATGAAACACATCATGGGCCACAATCGCATTTTCTGTAATCAGTCTTGTGGCCACGAAAGAACTCTGATTTTAGGAGATAATATCAGGTAGCTAAGGTCGTAGCCTATTGACAAGGATATTTGAGAAGATCTCGTAAGAGACATTGTAGAGGCTGATAGGTCTAAAATCCGGATTCACCAGGGGTTTCTTAATTTTGGGGATGAGGACAAGGACAGATTCATTGATGGCAGCAATGCTTATCATCCCAGAACAGATATTTTTTATCATGGTGCAGATGTTGGGACCAATAATGTTCTAGTATTGTTTAAAAAATGTGTGTGGAACCAGTCCGGACCCGGGGCCTTAGTGGAATGAAGATGTTTTAGGCCAGTCGTATCTTGTCGTATGTCACATCATTGGTGAGCTGCCTATTAATCTCCTCGGTGATCACAGGTCTGATACAATCTTCCACCTCAGCAAACATTAAAGGGGTTCCTGCAGTGAAGATGTTCTGAAAATAGTGAATCAAGGCCTCGTGAATACCACTGGAATCAAAAACCTTTCTTCTATCGATTTGTAAGATGCAGGTAATAGAATTCTTCCAACACCTGGCTGAGTATTTCTTGTGAAAAACCTAGTATTAGCGTCCCCTTCTTTAATGTGTATATCCCGCTACTGCATAGTACAGAAGCTTTCCTTGATGCGCAAGGCCATGTCCAACTCTCTTTGTGTGGTTCCAATCAATGAAAGGATGCGATTGGATGTGGGTTGTTTGAAGAGGGTGTTCAGTCTCTTTTCAAGGACCTCACAGTGCCGGTTGGGGTGGTGGAATGTTTTGTTGCTCTAGGACCTCAGATCAGAGGTGACCTATAGGAGGTTGGAATAGACATCCACGTGGGTACTTTTCCAGCAAGATCGGATAACCTCTTCGCATTCCCGGTCTTTTTCCCAGAAGATCTCAAACCTGAAGGGTCAGCTTAGTGGTTGATTATGTACACCTCGCCTAAAATCAATTAGAATTAGAAAATGGTCCGAACAGTTAAGGGCCACATGGCCAACATGAAACATGATGAACAGATTAATCCAATCAGAGGAGCCCATAAATCTATCAAGATGCTCAGCAATGTGGTTGTCTTTAGTATTGCCCCGGAACCACATAAAAGGATTACATGTGTACCCCAGATCGACCAGGTCCGCCCGAGAGACCGCATCCTTAAAGTTTGACATCGAAGCTGCTGGTCGGATGATTCCGCCCCTATTTTCCTCATGAAACATAATCTCATTGAAATCGCCTCCAAAGAGGATAGGGCTCGGTAGATCTTGTAGCAGCTTGCAAAGAAGGTCCCATGACATTGCCTTATCATTATTGGATAACCAGCCATAGAATCCCACAAAAGTCCAAGGTGGGTGAGAGTCTATCTGAATAGTCATTTCCACATGGTGCGAGGAAAAGGAAAAACTTTTGAAGTCGTTATTGTCCTTCCAAATGAGATAGAGGCCCCCCGAGTGGCCTTGTCTAGGCACTGGAAAGCAGCCTTGGAAACCAAACTTCAGAACAATACCAATGGTGTCCTTGTTTTCCAATATGGTTTCGGACATGAAAACCATATCGGAGAGACTTTGAGCACAGTTGTGCTGAATCATGTGAATCGTTCTTGGGTTTCCAAGCCCACGATAGTTCCAACATAAGGCAATCATTTCTCTTGTCGGGGCTGGGTCTCGCACGCCGCCACCTCTTGTTTCTTCTGGACTTGCTTCTTCATTTTTCTTTTTCCATATTTTGGTGGGATTCCTCCCTGATTGATAGGTTTCAAATTGTCTTTTCCTAGATCCGGGTTTAGGATCTTCCGCGTACGCATCCCTTGTGCCACGCTGCACCCTTTTCCATGTTCGACAAGTTATTAAGCCCAGTATTGGAGATCCCGGCATTCCCTGGGTCTCTATTGTACGAATGTATGATACAATCGATTGTGGGTCAGGATCCGGATCTGGTGGTTCGACGTGCATCTGCATTGGGATTGAGCAATGTGATGGTTATTATTTTTGCCTCATCACCAACTTTGTCGACATTTGATTAATTCTTTTAGGGGGTGAGTGATAACTCTGTCTTCTTTCTGAGTGGGAGAGAAATCACTTGGGAAATCCATTGGTCCAACCAGAAGGGATTCTTCAGGTATGGGTTTCGCCTTACTGGAATGTGCCATCGTGAGATGGTCATGGTCCTTTTTTTTCCATCTCAGCGATGAAATAATATTTGTTTGTTTTGGCATGGATCCAAAGACCATATTTTAGGATAATGTTGCCCGCTCCATTCTTATGTTTCATGGTGCACGTTCTTTCCTGGTGTCCAAGTCAGCCACAGAAGAAGCAAAAGATTGGAAGTTTCTCGAACTTGAATGATAGCCAAGAATTGGTTTCTTCAATTTTCATGAACATTCCCCTCATCAGTGGCTTTGACACTTCAATCACTGCCTTGATCTGAACCTCTGGGCCCCATTGTATTATGTCTGAACTGTCCCCGTCATGAAAATGATCTAAACTGTATCGAATTTCTCTCATGGTACGTTCCGTTCTTGCATGGAAGGGGATTCCTCTAAAACGTAACCAGAAGAGGGAACTGGTTAAATTCACACATTGTATATCGTCCCCCCCTTTGAATTCTTCCATGAGGAGGAGTTGATTATCAAAGGACCAGGGTCTGCCGTGCCAGATTTTGTCTCTATCATTCTCATTGAAGAACTCAAAGATGAAGCGGTTGATCCCCGCTTCCCTAATAGACACTCCTGCATCATGTTTCCAGATGTGTTGTAGAGCGTTTTTGAGAGCCCCCTGAATAACCGAATTTTTTTCCACGAACATTCCCACCAGAAGCAGCGACAAACGCCTATCCAGCAGAGTGTCTGCATTTCTCCGTGCCTCAATCGTCACCTTTTCTTTGTTCGTCAAGGACAATCTCTTCCACTGATTAACAAATTCCGCATCTATAGTGTAAAATTGAATATGAAAACCTCCAACAGGGTCGGTGCCCTTACAGTCCCCGCGGACTTCACTTGAAACAGGCCCAGTCCACCAAGAAGTTTAAAGACCCGGATGCCCCAAAGTGGCCACCAGCCACGAAACACACACTGAACCAAACACCACGGCCTATATAGTCAAAGAAGCTTCAAATGTGGTCGCATCCAAGAAACTCTCACTGCGGCTCACACCAGAATTCATGGAGTAATCCCCCGGCAGACCCTCGTCCTTCACAGCACAACAGGTGCTTCGCGGAGCCACATCGCACAACAGGCCCACATGCGGTGGTTCCTCACGGGAGACCCTTCGCGAGTCAATCCACTTCGCGGCGGCCACTACGTGAATGCAAAACGCAGTGCATCCCCGTGGGAGGCACTTCGGTAATTAGACCGAATCGCAGCATCCACATCGCACACACACAGTGCTGAAGAACCTCGCGGAAGACACTTCGTGATTTAGACAACTTCACGGCTGCCCCTTTTCGGTCTCACGGCATGGAGAACGATCATGGATGGAGCTTCGCGAGGCAAATCCACTTCGTGGTAAAAACTTCACGAACCAGTGAGACGGGAGCTAGCAAGAGAACCACGCCCACTTCAGAGAAACAGGAAGGGATAGACAAAAAAGGGGGGAAAACCTCAAGCTAGGGTGTGCCTCGAGACCCGAAACACCTATATCTGAAGCCGAAAGGGGATTTTCGGTGAGGAGAATGATTTCTATTACCACTGGAAAGGCCTCAAGAGAAGAATCGCTCAGATTAGGAGTGCCAAAGAAGAAGAGAAAGTAGAACTGGCATTGCGTTCCTCTCACGGATCTGGCTCTGCCGAGGAATGACAGCAACAGATGAAGCTTCAGGATCCCCGAGGAGGCACGATACGAAAGTTGAGGTCAAATTCGAGCCAATGAGGAAGAAGAACCCGACTCCTTCCAGAACCCAGATGGAAGGAACCGAGAGAAGGCAGAGGAGAGAGGAGTCAAGGAACACAGATTCACACTGTAGAAATTTGGATACTGACACAGGATGGAAAAAGGGAACCAAACGCACCAGAATGGAGAAAGGAGCGAACTGCACAGCAAAGAGACGGGGTGCGCGGAAGGAGACGACACTGCCGGAACCCGAATAGACCAGGAGACTGGAAACCTAGGAAAACTTAGAAGAGAGACGCTCTCATGCAGGGAGACTCAGAAATTTCCCCAACTAGATAGGGAATCATTCTAATCAAAATAGTTGTGACTCTTATATATTTGATTGGATAAATATTTATCCAAATCCATTATATGAATAAAATCAACTCTATTACTTTCGTATATTTCCCAAAGGTTTCCTAGAGGAGGGTAACCCAAAACAAGAACCAAGAATAAACTAATAAAAGATAATCCATGGGAAAAATTCTAGTGATGAACCTACTCAAGGATGTTCCGGTGTTATCTATCACTTGTTTTCCCTACACAAGATAATTTAGGAACACCTTGATATAGTAGAACTAACCAAGTTGAATGATTGAGGTCTTAAAAAGTGATGGTTTATAAGTAATATTATACATAGTATTTGAATGGGATTTTAATATCATCATATAATCTTATTCTAATCCTTTTTATGTATATATTTTTATAGTAATTTAATTTTGAATCCTATTCCTTCAACCTGATCAATATTTTCAAATGATGTTGATGTGTACCTCTTTACATAACCCAACAGTTGTTTTCACTGACCCAAAAAATAGAATTTAATTATATTCATACATATTCAGATGCATCATATGAATAAATTACATGTAAACTTCATTTCAAGGAATACAATTTTATCAGATTGAAAATATCCACATGAGTAAATTTAGAGAAATAGACATACAGCCCCATTCACCGGCCTAGATAAAGGATAATCCTCCATGTAGGTAATTAGTCTAAACCTAAGTCGATATACCTGGGGATACATTATTCAAGATAAAATAAAATTAAACATAACTCTAACACTTAATATATACAAATTATATTCAAAAAACTAAATTCATTTTCATGCCTTTAATTACAAACTTAGGTCAAGAAAGATGAAAAACTAAATTCCGTATCATACATAGCATGTAATGTAAGGATCTATTTATAAGTAGTTTAAGAATTAAACTAAAACATATACCATTCATCATATAAAAAAATTATAACTATGAATAAAATAGGTAATAACATTTTAAATAAATGAAAAATTCATATATTTAAACATAAGATAAGAATTTATAATTAATTCTTAAATAAAAGTTAATTATAAAAAATTTATAATTTTTGCTTTAACATTATAGGAATTCCATTATATTTAATATAAACATTTAATATTAATTCCAATATAAACTCTTTCATATTTATTATTATATGGAATTTCAATTTTAAATATATGATATATCTATGAATTATAAAATATTTATAATAAAATTTTATTATGTAAACACTTTATATAATTTAAATACTATATACTTAATCATTATTTAAACCATTATCATATCAATCATCAAAACCTTTTTTATCTAGAATAACTAATATCCAAATATGGAACTCTTTTATTTTGAATAATTAAAAATTATTAATAAAAAAATTATAATTTAAATATAATCATTTTAAATTATGTACATATTTTATAATTTATAACCCATTATAAATTATCACTTATGATTTATAAATAAAAGATTTAATTTCTAGATCATATGTTATTCCACATAATTTATTAAACAGTGTTCTAACTATTAATATTTAATATTTGGGAATAAATTTTTTCATAAAAATTTAATTAATTATAAAATATTAATAATTAATTAATTTATAAATCTTTTATAAATTAAAACATCCCAAAAAAAATTTATAATGATTTATAAACATTTCTTAAACCATATAAATCATTTTACATGTTAAAAAATTAACATTTCTTGACAAATTTATGATTACCCTCACAGAGAATCCATATTAGGTGTAATGGAAACCACCTTCTACCATTCAGTAGACTATCTACATAAGGGTGGATACCCATGAGCCTTATATATAAAACACTATATAAGGGTACATCAGTTCTGTCCTTTACATGGATTTATTAAATACCAAATTACCATTATGTATGCCTTCTGGAACCACTACGTAAAGGTAAGACACTATCATACCAATAAGTAGCTCTGAGAAACCTCCTTGTGTAATAGTATAACCTTAAAATATCTAGATTTTGTAATATTCTAACCATTATGGAGCATCCATTGGCATAAATGTTGGTTGCATATATCCTTATGTATCATTAATAAACCCTCATTTACCCTTATGTGAACCCCTTCACATAAAGATAAGTATAGGGTTACCTTTACTTGACCACTAGTGTATAGGAAACACTATGGTTACCCTTACGTATTTGATCTATTAAAGGGTAATGACATAGTTTACATTATAAATCCCATATGTGTAAAGGTAACATCTTGATTACCTTTATGTATCCAAACCATGTAAGGGTAATACATTTTTAAAAAATGATTTTTTAGAATACGAAAATGTTGATCTATTTTTTGTGATTTCTTCTTCATTTCCACACAATATTTCATAGATCTAAATAATTAGTTCCCTATAATATCATTTTTAGGTATTATATGAATCTAATAACACTTATTAAACATAGTGCAAGAAATTAGAAACCAAATATATGTATATCCCATGGAAGAAATGTAAAAAAAACATATAAAACCAGAAATAAAGTACTATTATAAGTAATCATATCATTCACCAAAGAGAATCTAAAACATCTTCAAACTCCATCACATGGGTTTGATAAAGAATAAAAAAAGATGAAAAAAAGCATTCCACCTATATGGTGTATCCATAGGCTTCGTTGAATCATCCAACGTTCGAATGGGATTCACCTTTACTCCATGATATGCTAGTAACTATATATGAAAAGGCTAAATATAGAAGAGATATTTTGGTTCTTGGGAGTCATATTCCAAATATACATCAACAATACCATCATATGGTTTTAAGGTATATATAAAACTCAAGGATGCTCCTGGATAGTGTACTCAGTAACTCATGTGTTATAATGCATGAGTTAATTCTCTAGGCTAGTTCATGCAATATATCTATGAATGTAACTTCTCTAGCCATTTCATCTCATGTAATGGATCATTAAATAAAATAATATATTAGAGAAAAATTATAATAGTTTATCAATTTTCCTATAAACACATATTCAATAAAATAATATACCCTTATATTCATGAAAATAATAATTTTTGTAATTCCTCGACCCCTATTTCCTCGAGTCGGAGCATTATTTTTTTAAATTTTCAGGATCACAAGTAATCAAATCCAAAAGGGCTGATCGTTTTAGAATCCTTGGAAAAAGCATATACAAACATATGTTTTAAATTACATCATGAAATTAAAAACAACATAGTATCTCCTTTTAAAATACTCATATCCCTTAGACTATCCCTACAGGTCATTCATAATATAATGTTTTACACCTTAGGGGAAAATGGAACATAAGAAAGGGGTGAGATCATATGCTTGGTGTTGGTCGGAGTGGATACTCAAGAGGGGGGTGAATTGAGTTCCAATTAAAATTTCTGTTTTAAAAACTTGGTCTTAAAAACCCCCAAATAAAATACTGAATTAAACTGTAGTGAATTTATATCAAAGTAAAGGTTTTTTTGGTTTCTCAAAGGATTGATTATTTCCCAGTTTATCAAAACAGAAAGGTTGATTAACTTTTGAAACCAACGTACTGATTTATAACTAATATAAACACTTGTGAATTCAATTATCAAAGTGTCTTTAAAACAGTTTTGGTTTTTAAAGTAATTAGCAGCGGAATAAAAGAATAACTTTGAAAGATATAGCATAGCAGATATAGCCAAGAGGTTCAGTCTCAAGCCACGACTTAGTCCTCTCAAAAATTTATATAAATTTGATCCACACCCTGGATCAGGGTTCACAACAGTTTACAACTGTCCAGGTCCAAGACCTCTACCACTATTATTCATGGGAAATAGAACAACAGAAACCAGCTGTCCAGGTCACACACGACCTCTACCACTATTACTGTGGGAAATGAAAGATGTAAAGAGATTACTGAGGATTTACAGATCCTCTAGCTAAAGTATAGGAGACAGTGTGTGTGTGTGTGTGTTAAATACAGCAGATAACACACACTGCTCAAAATGTAAAATAATGAATCACAGAGCAGAGATGTAGAGTTTAGAAATGGATCTAGTGATTGTAGTGAAGCTTTGGACTCCTTGAGTTTGATCAGAAATTATTCTGAGTCCTCTTCTGGATTTTTTCTGAAAAACAGAGTGTCGTCTGCTTGGTATCCAGGTTTCGAGAGAGTGAGAAATGTAGTCAATGAAGTTCTTCAATGTCCTCATGAATGTACAGAACTCTTTTTGAGTAAGATAGAGTGTGTATGAACTTCTGTGTCTTCTTATTGTGTGGTCTTCTCTTGTCTTCCACAGTTATATCATCCACCACTTTTTGCACTCATATACGTCTTATCATTGTCACATGGTATGTTTGCACCAATAGGGACTTCTTGTATTTATGGAACGGGATCCAGCAAAAGATATGATTTCTTTTTGCACGTATGAGGTACGATTCCCTGACATCCAACAACCTTCATTAAATAAATGTCAGAGCATTAAAATATACCTAATATAACCGTTGGTTAGATTAAATAAAGATAAATAAATTCAAACAGCTATTTATAACTATCGGCGAGTCAAGTGATCGGTAGCTCATCAGTATCAGCATCGGTGGCTAGACATCATCGGTGACTCAGATGATCAGCATCGGTGTGTCATGATCAGTGACTCATTTAATCAGCATCGGTGAGACATCTTCTATGACTCAGATGATTAGCATCGGTGATACATCTTCTGTGACTCAGATGATCAGCATCGGTGTGTTATGATCGGTGACTCATTTGATCAGCATCGGTGTTTCATGATCGGTGACTCATTTGATATGGATCGGTGCGACCGTTGTCTTTTGATATGGATCGGTGCGACCGTTTTACTTTGATATGGATCGGTGCGACCATTTTCCTTTGATATGGATCGGTGCGACTGTTGTCCTTTTATATGGATCGGTGCGACCGTTGTCCTTTGATATGGATCGGTGCGACCGTTGTCCTTTGATATGGATCGGTGCGACCGTTGTCATTTGATATGGATCGGTGCGACTGTTGTCCTTTGATATGGATTGGTACGACCGTTGTCCTTTGATATGGAACAAAGTGTCTGTTTGATCCAGAAGACTTCCAGAATACTTGTAAATCAATACCAAAGAGATAAAAACATGATCCAACCGATATAAACAGATTCACTAAAAGATAGTGATTATGTATATAAGAAATCCAATCGGATTAAGTAACAATGATTTGTGATTATTAAAACAGCAATCATAGGAAGAATTCAAAAATCTTCGAGAGGGTTCAACAATCTCCCCCTTTTTGATAATCACAAATCTTAGTCATAAATAAAAATAATATAGCATTAATAATAGTGACAAGGAAGAAAAGCACAATGAGATATAAATCTCCCCCTGAATTTATGCCTTTAAATATTTATGCAAGCATTGCCATAGAAAGGTTCTCCCCCATAGATAAAAAATATCTCCCCCTTTAAGGATGCATCGCACCCAAATATATACATATTTCTCCCCCTTTGGGAAAATCAAAAAAGGAGGGAAAACAGATAAAGAAGAGATTAAAAGAAGACGGCAGAGAGAATAAAAAGAAAAGAGAATAAAGTTTATAAGGTACATCATAGTACAAACACAACAGGGTTCACCCTATCAAAAACAATGAAAAACTATTTCTTGGGATGTGACGGGGATTTCCCATTTTCAGAAGGATCAATGGTTGGTAAGATGGAAGGCTGGGAGGCAGGTTGAACTGGGTGAATTTGAAAAGATGGTAAGATGACTCTGGAAGGTGGAGGAGAGGATGCCATTGGGATTTGCTGTGGATCTGTAAGAGCTGGTTGAGAAGATTGCTGAGGAACTGGTTGTAGGTGAGATAGAGCTTGAGCAACGGAGATCTGATTTGGAGCAACATCAGAGGCACTGAGAGGTTCAACGGTAGGAAGCACAATGGCGGTGTCTTGTTCATTCAGATAAGGCTTCAAAAGATTTATGAAATCCTGAATAACTTCTGCACCACACTACATAGCCTTCTAAAAATCATCCTTATTCTCCATGAATCGTTCCAAGGGAGGAGTAAAATCATTCAACTGACGAACTTGAGTCTTTAAAGCTTGAGTGACTGGAGGTAGTCTCAGATTGCAAGCTAACACTTTGAAATTCGCAGTCATCTCATGCTTGATATAGATTTTTGAAAAGTAATGATCAACCTTTTCCTTGATCTCTCTCTGTGCTTTAGTGGCATCTGCTGAATATATTGTTACTATCTTATGAATGTGATCACTGTGCTCCTTCATCATTCTCAATGAGTCCAAATCAAGAACTTGTCTAATGGAGGCCAATTCATCATGCACAATCTTCCATAGAGCCTCTAGCTCACGAGTAGTGATCATGGTTAATTTGGTTGTACTGGCTTGAGAAACTATTTGAGTTATCTCAAATTTCAACTTTATTAGATCAGACTTCTTAAGATGTTCAATCAGATTCTTCAACACGTCCATCATACCAGATATGGTTGATGTAAATTCGTTTGATAAAGAAACTAAGCCAGATTGTAGATCCTTCAGAATCTGATTTAGAGAGGCTATGTGTCTGCCAATAAACTCACCAGTATTGGCCAGGTCAGGTCTAATAGCATTTGAAATTTCTTCTCTGACTGTATCTCTCACAGCAGTAAGCAACTCACTTTTGAACTTATCAAAATCAGACTGAGAGACTGTATAACTAGGTAGATGAGAATCTGCAACATCAACAGCATGAGAAACCCTTGCCTCAACTGGTTGGCTTTCCTTCATAACCGCAACAGATTCTGATTCTTCCTCTTCTTCTTTAGAATACTCTAAACCCAAAATAGAAAAACCAGGGTAATCATCCCAGACATCAGCACACAGAATATATTTCGTTTTATCATAACTTGCTTTTCCATTGATTTCTAGAGAATCTCTCTTGCCATTGGCATTTGTTTCTGGTACAGTTTGATGTTCTTTTGTTGGAGGTACAGCAAGACCATCCACTGGTCGGTTATCACCATCATCATCATTATCATCATCATTAACATCATCTCCATTCCCATTTCCATTCTTCACAGAAACATCACTGTCAGATACTTCAGTGTCACTAGCTTCTTCATCACCAAGAACTGGTTCTGATTCAGGTAAGGGTAAAGGTGGAGAGGCAGGTACAATGTCTATTCTTCTCTTAGGGATCACAGTATCATGATCACTCCTATCTTCATGAGGTGACATACTTCCTTCTTCTATTTCAGCTTCTTCCATCCCTTGTTTACCAGACTCTTTAGTGTCTTTATTCCTTTCAACATCTACTTCTTCCTCATCATTAGAATAAATTGGCTCCTCATCTAATTTCAAACCTGGGTCTCTCAAACCCTTCAGCCTCTTTCCATGATCAGTGGGATTTTAGGATTCATACAACTTGTCCTCATCATCAACCCAGAATTTCTTCCATGAGTTCCAATTTATTCTCATCCATTTAAAAATTTATTTGTTAACATAAAAAGAACTATCAAATTCAGCTATCTCATCAGCTTCATCAACACATTCCAGATTCTTTAACATAGCAGAGATCACTTTGGAATAGAACAGGGCAGTGGCTTTCTTAGAAGGTTTCACCATTCCAGGTATATGCACCATTAGATATCTACACAAATTTATTTTCTCATGGTTCTTTAGTAAAAACAATATAAAAACATCCTGGTATCTTACAGCAACAAAATCTCCTTTCCTAGGGAAAATTTGGTACTGAATAAACTTAAAGAGAAGTCTACATTCACCATTCAGCTCTGAGGATGTGATTCTCCTTGACTCTCTGTTTCCAGTCAAAATATCTAAAGCTAACTCATAAGAGAAGTATTCAGTGGTTAGAGGAATGTTTCCAGCATAATCCTCATACCGACCCTCATGGGTTACATTCAAACATTCAGACCATTGTTTAGACGAAAAATATATTTTCATTCCTTTCACTACAGAAGACATTCTTGAAGCCTCTACAACATCTAAAGTAACTTGCAGATTTATATAAAACTCATGCACTAGATTTGGGTAGTATAAATGAGTGTTATCGGAGAACCAGGCTTTCCATAATTGCGATTCTAAAACTTGTAACAATAGCGACTTACTTGTCAAAAGCCAGGAGGAACTGACTTCCTTTTCTACAGCAACAATCCGAGCTTCTAGGTTCGGATTTACTAATCTTTGAGTGGTACTACCCGACTCGCCTCGAGCACGCTTTAAAGTTACAAGACTTTCTGATCCTTTTCTTGGTCTCTTTTGCTTAGCCATTTGAAGATTTTTCGGAATGCAGGAGTTCGAAGGTTCGAAGTATAGGAGAAGAGAAGAAATAAGGCTTTGCGGGAAAAAATTGAAAGGTCGACGGTTTGGGGAATAGAAATATCCGTGTATCATTTATTTCATCATTTAGGGTTTCCATAATAAAGATAAAAGTAATTAATTAATTACAACATAATAAAAATTAAAAGAAGGAGAGATCGGTTTCACAGATCAGTTTCGCAGATCGGTTTCACAGATCGGTTTCACAGATCGGTTTCATAGATCAGTTTCACAGATCGGTTTCAGAGATTAGTTTCACAGATCCGTTTCACAGATCGGTTTCACAGATCAGTTTCACAGATCAGTTTCACAAATCGGTTTCACAGATCAGTTTCACAGATCGGTTTCATAGATCGGTTTCACAGATCAGTTTCATAGATCAATCATACACAACTCCTGTTTAATAAAATTAATTCTTTCAGAGCATAAAGGTTTCGTCAAAATATCAGCTAATTGATGTTCAGAACTAATAAATTCTAGGGAAATATCACCTTTCTGATAATGATCTCTTAGAAAGTGATGTCCGACATCAATGTACTTAGTCCTAGAGTGATACACAGGGTTCTTAGATATGTTGATCGCACTAGTGTTGTCACAATTAATTGAAACATGTTTAAAATCAAATCCATAGTCCAATAAAGTGTGTTTTAATCCACAGAATCTGTGCACAGCAACTACCAGCAGCTATATATTCTACTTCAGCAGTAGACAATGCAACTGAGTTCTGTTTCTGACTACACCATGACACTAGGGACTTTCCAAGTAAATGACATGTTCCAGATGTGCTCTTCATATCTATCTTACATCCAGAAAAGACAGCATCTGAATAACTAGTTAGGTCGAATGATTTTCCTTTTGGATAAAACAAACCTAAATTCACAGTATACTTAAGATATTTAAAAAACATTTTAACAGCCAGTAAGTGTGATTATTTAGGATTAGCTTCAAATCTAGCACACATGCCCACACTAAACATAATAACTGCTCGACTAGCAGTAAGATAAAGTAAACTCCCAATCATACCTCTTTAATAGGTTTGATCAACTGGTTTCCCAGTTTCATCAACATCCAATTTATATGTAGTACGCATAGGTATATCACTTTACTTAATACTATATAAACCAAAACGTTTTAATAAATCCTTAGTATATATACTTGGATTTAGAATAATACCATCTTTAGTTTGAAAGATTTGAAATCCAAGAAAATACATAAGCTCTCTCATTAAGATCATTTCAAACTCATTTTGCATAACCTTTGAAAATTCAGTACATAAAGAATTTTTAGATGATCCAAAAATAATATCAGCAACATAGATTTGTACTATTAACACATCTTTTGAAATCCTTTTTATGAAAAGAGTGGGATCATCTATTCCTTTTTTAAATCCTTTTGAAATAAGAAAGTTTGAAATTCTTTCATACCAAGCTCTTGGAGCTTGTTTTAAACCATATAAAGCTTTAGAAAGTTTAAAAACATGATTTTGAAAATGAGGATTTGAGAAACCAGGTGGTTGTTCTACAAAAACATCTTCAACAATAAAACCATTTAAAAAAGAACTTTTCACATCCATTTTATATAACTTGAAATTCAGATGTGATGCATAGGCAAGTAAGATCCTAATAGCCTCTAATCTAGTTACAGGTGCAAAGGTTTCCTCATAGTCAATTCCTTCTTCTTGATTGTAACCTTGTGCAACTAGCCTAGCTTTGTTTCTATTGATGTTTCTAGATTCATCAACTGTGTTTCTAAACACCCATATCGTTCCTATGGTTATAGTGTCCATAGGTATTTCTACTAATTTCCAGACATTATTTCATTCAAATTGATTTAGTTCTTCTAGCATAGCCATTATCCCAAATTCATCATTGATAACATCATTGATATTTTTAGGTTCTAACTGTGAAAAAAAAAGCTTGATGTTCATCCTGATTTCTTAGTGAAGCTCTGGTCTGTGTTCCTCTGTCTAAATTACCTACAACAGCATCTAAAGGATGGTTCTTTAGAATTCTAGTTGGTCTAGAAAAGGTAGGGCTAGAGATTTCAGATTCATCTTCAGGTTGAGGTTCAACAAAAGAAGGTTCTGGAAAATTTCTAGAACAGGATGTTTTAACTATAGGTCCACCATCTTTATCATTAAGGTTCAAAACAGAGAGATCATATTCAAGATTCTCAAGAGAGGATTTAGGTTCATGTGGATCAGTTTCATCAAATTTGATGTGAGCAGATTCTTCCACACATTTGGTTCTCTTATTGAAAACTCTATATGCTTAACTAGAAATAGAGTAACCTGGGAAAATTCCTTCATCACTCTTGGATGCAAATTTTTCATGATTATCATTAATATTAAGAATAAATACTTTGCAGCCAAAAACTCTGAAGTAGTTAACCTTAGGTTTCCTATGGTTCCACAACTCCTAAGTGGTTCTCTTAAGAACAGGTCGGATCAAGACTCTATTAATAATATGGAAAGCTGTATTTACAGCTTCAGCCCAAAAATAAACAGGTAGGTAATACTCATTAAGTATAGTCTTATCAATTTCTTGCAGGGTTCTATTCCTCTTTTCTACTACACCATTCTATTGGGGTGTCCTAGGGGCAGAGAAATTGTGACTATAGCCACTGTGTGAGCAGTAAGATTCAAATTTATGATTTTCAAACTCACGGCCATGATCACTTCTCAGGGTTTTAATTTTAAGCCAACTAAGGTTCTCTACAGACTTGGAATATTTTACAAAGCAAGAACAAGCTTCACTTTTGTGAGCTAGAAAATATAACCAAGTATATCTAGAAAATTCATCTACAAGAACATAGACATAGTGCTTCCCATTTAAACTAGAAACTCTGGAAGGTCCAAATAAATCCATGTGAACCAACTCGAGAGGTTGATAAGTTGAAACTTCTTTCTTTGATTGAAAAGAAACTTTATGTTGCTTTCCCTTTTGACAGGGATTACAAACATTGTCTACTTGAAATTCATGTTTGGGTAGGTCTCTAACTAAGTTCTTCCTAGCAATTTTTCTAATTGAGAGTACATTGCAGGGTCCTAATATTCTGTGCCAAAGCCAAGACTCTTTATGAAAATCATTTAAACACGTAATATTCTGCTTAGCTAAAGAATTTAAATCAACAGCATAAACATTTTCATTTCTTAAAGTATAAAATACTAAAACATTTTTATAATTAAAAACATTGCAAGAATCATTTTCAAATTTAACATAAAAACCATCATCACATAACTGAGAAATACTTAACAAATTGTATTTAATTCCATCAATAAAAAAAACTTTGGAAATCAATATTGATTCAGTGTTACCAATTTGGCCAAAGCCGATGATTTTTCCTTTTGAGTTATCACCAAAGGTGAAAAACCCTCCATCAACTCTGACTAAGATTTTAAAGCATAAGAAGTCTCCTGACATATGTCTTGAACATCCACTGTCCAAATACCAAGGCTTTCTATAGGAGCTCTTTAAGAAGGTTCCCTACAAAACAAATTTAGATAGGAAATGATTTTGGTACCCAGATCTTCTTGGGTCCAGACAGGTTAGCCAATAAATCTTTAGGTACCCATATTTGTCTAATGGGTCTCATAAGATTTCTAGAGTCAAGAGATTTTGAAAGATAAATATTATTAGATCCATAACTATGAATATAACTAGTTGAGGAATATAAAGTTTCATAACTAGCTACATTCTGTCCAGATTTAGGAATGAATTTAGTTTTGGTATTTTTACTTTGTCTAGGTTGTTATCCTATACCAGTAGTGTATCTAGGTGCTCTTTGCTTACCTAGAATCTGAGTAAGAGTATCTTTACCATTGGTAAATTTCTCTAAGTCTTTCTTGAGTTTCTCATTAGATAATTTCATTTCAGTGTTTTCCTTAAGCAACTGAGCATTCTTTTCTATTTTAATATCAAGATCAGATTTATGTTTAACAGTTAAAGCATACTGTTTCTTTAAACCTTTGTATTTGTCTTTCATCTCATTAAAGGTTTCTTCTAACATATCACAGTATTAACATAGTTCATATTTTGACATGTTTTCGGAGTCAGAATCATCTTCAGAATAATATTAATTTATAGCAAGAGTTTCGGATGTTACCTTAGAAGGTGTTTTTCATAAAACACGTGTTTTCCTTATTTCTGTGTTCAGTTTCAGAAACTTCAGATTCAGTGGAGCTATCCTCAGAACCTCTCCAAGTAGCCTTCATGGCTTTCTTAGACTTATTGTCCTTTTATTCATACCTCTTCTTATATTTCAACTTTGGACAGTATGCTTTTATGTGTCCCTTTCTTTTTCACTCATAGCAGACAACTTCATCTGATTTTTCAGATTTCATCCAATCCTTTTTTTAATGTCCCTTGTTATCATACATACCTTTATAATTTGATCTTCTGAAAAACATCTTTTTCCTATAAAACTTTTTAAACCTTATGGAAATGGGAGCCATCTCAGCATCACTATCAGAATCACTTTAACTGTCTTCATAGCTTGAACTCTCATTTATAGCTTGAAGCTTATCCTTATCCTTGTTATTTGAAGTTGAAGTCTTAAAAGAAACTGACTTCCTTATAGGTTCATCTTATTCTTCTTTGTTAACCTTGATTTCCTCTTCATACATCATCAACTTTTCAATTAGTTCCTTGACTGGCAGTTCACCAATATCACATGATTCTCTAATTGAGACAGAAGTTCCTCTCCATCTTTCAGGTAGACATCTCAGAATTATAATAATTTGTTCCTTTGATGGAACATCCTTTCCCAAAGAAGTCACTGTGTTGAAAATTTCATTAAACCTGAGATACATTTCAGAAATGGGTTCATCAGGATTCATCTTAAAATTATCATACATAAGAGTATAAGTGTTCAATCTCATTTCCTTAACATTAGTTGTTCCTTCATGAGAAATAGCTAAGGTATCCCAAATTTCATAAGCAGTGTTACAGGCAAGTATTATATTAAATTCCTCATCTCCAAAAGAACAGTACAAGGAATTCATAGCTTTGCAATTATTATTATAGGTATCCTTAGTAGCTTCATTCCAAGTAGATCTAACAGTAGTAGGAATTTTATATTCTAATTATATAGCAGTCCAAATATCAAAATCCATGCTCTCTAAATGAATTTTCATCTTGATTTTCCACTGAGCATAGTTAGTTCCATTGAAAAATGGTGGTCTATTGGTAGCAACACCTTCAAGTCTGTTATTCATGATAACTTACTTAAAGCAAAGATTTTAAATAGATAAAAATTTAGAAATAACATAAATTCTAGGAACTTTAGAATACAACTAAAATCACAGTTGAAAAATAGAGTATTTTAGAAAATATTTTGAAACCTCTGATACCAAATGTTGGTCGAAGTGGATACTCAAGAGGGGGGTTAATTGAGTTCCAATTATAATTTCTGTTTTAAAAACTTTGTCTTAAAACCCCCCAAATAAAATACTGAATTAAACTGTAGTGAATTTATATCAAAGTAAAGGTTTTGCTGGGTTCTCAAGGGATTGATTATTTCCCAATTAATGAAAACAGAAAGGTTGATTAAATTTTGAAACCAACTTACTGATTTACAACTAATATAAACACTTGTGAATTTAATTATCAAAGTGACTTTAAAATAGTTTTGGTTTTTAAAGTAATTAGCAGCGGAATAAAAGAATAACTTTGAAAGATATAGCACAGCAGATATAACCAAGAGGTTCAGTCTCAAGCCAAGACTTAGTCCTCTCAACAATTTATATAAATTTGATCCACACCCTTGATCAGGGTCCACAATAGTTTACAACTGTCCAGGTCCAAGACCTCTACCACTGTTATTCGTGGGAAACAGAAAAATAGCAACCAGCTATCCTGGTCACGCTCGACCTCTAACACTATTACTGTGGGAAATGAATGATGTAAAGAGATTGCTAAAGATTTACAGATCCTCCCACTAAAGTACAGGAGATAGTGTGTGTGTTAAATACAGCAGATAACACACACTTCTCGAAATGTAAAATAATGAATTACAGAGTAGAGATGTAGAGTTTAGAAATGGCTCTAGTGATTGCAGTGAAGCTTTGGACTCCTTGAGTTTTATCAGAAATGATTCTGAGTCCTCTTCTGGTTTTTTTCTGAAAAACAGAGTGTCTTCTACTTGGTATCTAGGTTTAGAGATAGTGAGAAATGTAGTCAATGAAGTTCTTCAATGTCCTCGTGAATGTACAAAACACTTTTTGAGTAAGCTAGAGTGTGTATGAACTTATATGTCTTCTTATTGTGTGGTCTTCTCTTGTCTTCCACAGTTATATCATCCACCACTTTTTTCACTCATATACATCTTGTCGTTGTCACATGGTATGTTTTAACCAACAGAGACTTCTTGTATTTATGGCACGAGCTCCAGAAAAAGAAATGATTTCTTTTTGCAGGTACGAGGTACGGTTCCCTGACATCCAACAACCTTCATTAAATAAATGTCAGAGCATTAAAATATACCTAATATAAACGTTGGGTAGATTAAATAAAGATAAGTAAATTCAAACAACTGTTTATGACTATCAGTGAGTCAAGTGATCGGTAGCTCATCAGTATCAGCATCGGTGGCTAGACATCTTCAGTGACTCAGATGATCAGCATCGGTGTGTCATGATCGGTGACTCATTTGATCAGCATCGGTGAGACATCTTCGGTGACTCAGATGATCAGCATCAGTGTGTCATGATCAGTGACTCATTTGATCAGCATCAGTGTTTCATGATCGGTGACTCATTTGATATGGATCGGTGCGACCATTGTCTTTTGATATGGATCTGTGCGACCGTTGTCCTTTGATATGGATCGGTGCGACTGTTGTCCTTTGATATGGATCGGTCCGACCGTTTTCCTTTGATATGGATCGATGCGACCGTTGTCCTTTGATATGGATCAGTGCGACCATTTTCCATTGATATGGATCAGTGCGACCGTTGTCCTTTGATATGGATCGGTGCGACCGTTGCCCTTTGATATGGATCAGTGCGACCATTGTCCTTTGATATGGCACAATGTGTCTGTTTGATCCAGAAGACTTCCATAATACTTGTAAATCAATACCAAAGAGATAAAAACATGATCCAACCAATATAAACAGATTCACTAGAAAATCGTGATTATGTATATGATAAATCCAACTGGATTAAGTAACAATGATTTGTTATTATTAAAACAGCAATCATATGAAGAATTCAACAATCTTCCAGAGGGCTCAACACTTGTTAAGGATAAAAAATATAGCTGAAGCTATCATAAATAAGCATAAACTTTTAAGGTAAGGCATAAAACTGAAAGACGGGCCTTTTAAAATAATCTTCAACATAATATGGAAAGAATAAATAAAATAATGTCATTTAAACATTCTCATGGATATTATAATAGTCAAATAATCACATGTAATATCAATAACTAATCTCATGATGTTGGAATACATAATTTTGAACATAATAACCATATCGTAAGGGCCTCGTGCCAAGACCATACATAATGTGTAAAAAAACTAGTTTATCTCATTAGAAAAATTGATGCATTGAGGGGATTTAATTAACATTTCCCCAACACATAGGGATTTCTTTATGTAGTCCCATACCATCACTTACTAAGTCGAATGTGTTCCCCATATGAAAAGGGTGAAACATAACCAGCATAAACATTCGTATTAAAACTACCATAAGAAATATTAATATTATAATCATAAACCATGAATGGTATAAAAATAGCACATCCACATTCAAAAATATCATAAAACCTTCAATATAAAATGTAATATTGTATCATAAAAAACATCAATTAACCATAAAACCAAAAAATATATGTTAACATAGATGAAAATAATCAAGTAAAATCATTAAAACTCATTGAGAGAGATATTCATTTTTTATTTTGAAATCATTTATAAGATATATAATTATAAAATAAAGCATTTATTTTGAAATAACCTTTTAATATTGTAAGTGAATCTTGAAATCATTAAGGCATCATGACAGCATAAATAGTCACTCACATCGTATAAGTTAAAAACATTATTTCCTTAATTTGTCGAAAAGGTTATAAAGTACCTCATTTGGAAGACAACATTAATATTGATTTCAAAAAATTTTATAAAAATTTTAACATGGGTAAAAATGAATTTAAACAATTTTAGATAATATTTTGAAATAAATTTTAAGAAACATGGACATGGATGATAAATATGTTCGAGTAAATACTTATTTATAAACAACAACGGATAATAATGAGATTGTGAAATTAAACCTTACCTTGGACTTTCCTTTAGTAGAGGTTGTGTCAACCACATGTATAATTTTTAAATAATTTTTTTAAATTATACTAGTACCATATCCATATTTATGACAACATATATGATCCTCTTATTTTATTTTGTTAATAATATTTCATTATTACCATTGTTTTGGGTATTAACTGCTCTATTTTCCTATGCATGTTTTGTTATGTAAGTCGTATTTATTATGCATATAATATATTTTATTCATATATATAATTATAATATTTTCATTAATATTATTTTTACTCATATTTTAAATTGTATAATCATTCTTTAATGGTTATTGTGGAAAATAAATCTCATCTCATCGTGGAGATGATAGGTCGTACGTACGTACGAGCGACGATATGATTCCCTTAATGGATAAATTGTATAGAATTGGATGGTATATTAATTATAGATAATATTTATCATGAAATATTCATTATGTATATCCATTATAGTCATAATTATACCCATCTAAATAAATTAGTGTTGAATAACAAATTACACCACGACATGGAGATGGTAAGGCGTACCAACACACGCAAGGTGATATTGTTATTCGTAGGATGGATAAAAGGGAAAATATGGTTTTAGTATAATCATAATAACATATCAGAATATATATATTATAATTTATTTATTACTTTTGTATGAAAACAACATAAGAAGTGGATGTATAATATGAAATGAACTTCAAATGATTTGATAAAACGATTACCTCTTCTTCAAGTATCTCCCTTTGATTTGCACAAAAGGTCTCCATAGGTTGGATTTATCCAAAAATTATGGCCTCTAGGATGAATTTAGGGAATATAATTGGTTAGGTTTTCATTGTGTAAAATTTCTTTAGAGGTTTTAATAAAAGAGAAGGAGATGTTCCCTTTTATAAGAGAGGGGAGGGTCACTTTTAGAATCTCTAAATATTTAATTTAATATAAATTAATTTTTGATTTCAAATAGAAAAAAAGTGATTCATTTAGATTTGAATATTAGGATTGGTTTAAATCTTCTAAAACAATTATTTTTAGAAACTATTAGGTCATATAATTAACCTTATCTTTTGGATCTAACCCTTAGTTAAACAGTTTAACTCTTACTATGTCGACTTGTCTTTTTTATGCTATATGGTTAATATAGTTACTATAAAATAAAAAAAGAACAATAATTGGATAATTTATGAAATATATAACAATATTAATGTTAGTTTCACAAGCCTTATATTTTTATGACTTTTATATCAATTAATAAAATAGTATTTATTTTAAAATATCATCTATGTCTATTTTGACACTATTTAATACATGATTTTTTTAAAGTTATAAAACATTATTCCTTCAAAAAAATAAATTAACTCATCCCTAACATTTAAATTTAATCCAAAAATTTCGTGTATGTAATCAAATATTTCAAATTATATTTATTTTTATATTATTCATATCATTAAATTGATTCTTCCTTTAATAAATCAATCACTACATCATCTTTGTGTCAATATTTATTTTAATTATTTATTTCATAAATTTATAAATATATTACCATTATGTAGATAAAAGATTTATATTTCTAAATACTATTTATAGTCTAACATATCCCTTATATAACCTCATATTTAAATTTATATATTTATTAAAATTTTATTATGACATTTTTAACAATTCTTTAAATAAAATATAATAAATGTACTAATCTATCACAAGTGGCTTAAAAAGGATAATATTTTCTACCTATGTTTATTTTTCTATAAATATACATATAAAATTTAATTAAAACAAGTTTTAGGGTAATTTTATATTATTATAATATTATTTTTACCTTTAATTCCCCTATTTACCTTTCACCATGGTAAATAAAATTCAAATGTTGTTATTCATCAAAAATTATTTTTTTCCTATTGGACATAATTTTTCATAATTATTACAACCATGTATATACTTTTTTAAAATTCAATTCACAGAAGTGGTAAAATTACATTTAATTTTAATCCGTAGATGTTGTTAGAAGATTGGTAAAAGAGACGTTCAAAAGTTCAATAAAAATTTTATATCTAATTATATTTAAAAAGTGATTCCAATTACCTACACTATACTAATATATTTATTATTAATCTATTGTGACTTTAAAATATGTTTAATGTAAAATAATTATTGAAATTAAAAGGTCATTTTTTAACAACACTGCAGTATTTTCACTATTCATCAAAAATTAAAACTTTTCAAAAAAATACCAGAAACTCAACTTAAGTTAATTTCGATGTTCTGAATTCAAAAATAAAGTCTATTTTAAGAACTAAAATTTTTAAATTCCATAATATGGTTAATTTTATTCAAAAACCTTTTTTAATGAATAGTTTGATAGGTTGTGGTGTGCTCGAACATGGTGTTGCATGTAGTGCTAGCTATTAAATTATTTAAAAAGAAGTGTACCAAGGAATATTGGGGTGTTTCATTTTTTCATGATTCAAATAGTTTCATCCTATAAATGTCTATAATATCACTTTATAAAAATATTTCAGTGGTTCTTCATCATATGTTCATTAGGATCCCACATCACCTCTTCAATTTTAGGGTTTCTCCAAATAAATTTTACCAGATGAGTCATTCGATTTCTTAGCACTTGTTATCTGGTACCAATAATCTTGATAGGATCTTCACAATAAGATAGATCAGTTTCCACATATTTTTATTCATAGTTGATTACATGTGTTGGTTCTGGCATGTATTTCCTTAACAGCGATATGTGGAACACATCATGAACTTTGGAGATACTTTGTGGAATTTCTAAATAGTATGTTGTAGCTCTAATTTGTTCCAGAATTTCAAAAGGTCGGATGTACCTGGATCTTAATTTTCCTTTCTTACAGAATATTATAACACCCTTCCATTGAGATACCTTCCAGAAAATATGATCTATTAGTTGAAATTTTAAATCCTTCCTTCAGTTATTAGTGTAACGTTTTTACCAACTTTCAGCTGTTTTTGATATGGGCCTGGATAATATTCCCCTTTTACATTGTTTAATCAACATGTTCAGGCCCTACGAGTTTTCTTTCACCAACATCATCTTAAAAATTTGGTGTAAAACATCTCTTTCCAAATAATGCGTCATATGTAGCAATATAAATACTTGAATGAAATATGTTGTTATAAGAAATTTCTACTAGAGGTAAATATTGATCCCACGTAAAATTCAAGTGAGAAATATGTCAATATTCCATCTAAAGTTGTAATAGTCCATTCTGATTGTTGATCAATTTGATGATGGTAGGCAGTTCTCAAATGAAGCTTAGTATCTAGGGCCTTCTAATTACTTTTCCATAATTGTTGTGTAAAATGGGGACCACGATCAGAAACAATCAATATGGGTTCCCCATAAAGTTTCAAAACATCATTAATATATATTCTTGCAAAATATTCAAGTGGTAAATCTTCTATTATAGAAATAAAATGTTCTGATTTTCTATGATGATCAACAATAACCGATATTGTATCATTACTTCTAGGATTATTTGGTAGCCCCATGAAAAAGTCCAACATAATATCATCCCTCTACCACACTAGTTTAGGAATAGGTTCCATGAATTATCTTGGATGTTTCCTTCATGTCTTCACCTATTGAAAAAAAACATATTGAAACATAATCAGCAATATTTCTCTTCATGTTGTCCCATAAAAAATGTTCTTTAAAATATCTATATATCTTAGATCAATCAGGGTGTATAGAGAAATTAAAGCAATTACTATTATAAAATAATTCCCTTTTTAGCTAAGTTATCATGGGAACACAAAGTATCTTCCCAAATTTTAAAATGATATCTTCATAAATGAATTTAATCAATCTCTCATCATTCACAAATTGAATTTTCTTTTGAAAATACTCATCATTAGACTGAGAAATTTTTATCATTTACAATAAATATTTTTTGAAAACCATTTGAAAAAAGTAGTGATGTTTCACCTTCAGTGATAATTCCCATATCCATATTTACTAGATCCACAAGAATCATATCCCATTCAATTCTAATCTTGTTCATAACTAAATGTTCCTTCTAGATTAATTCATATGAGACCTTATTTTCCTCCTCTGGGTGGTAGTGCATTGTGAAATCAATTTCCTTGAGTAGCTCAATCCATCTCATGTGTCTCATGTTGAGTTAATTCCACAAGAAAATATATTTCAAACTCTTATGATCATTATATATCTCACATTATTCACCATAGATATATTCTCTTCATATCTTCATAGAAACGATTACTACATCTAACTCAAGATCATGAGTTGGGTAGTTTTTTTCATGAGTTTTTAATTTCCATGATGCATAAGCAATAACCCAATCATTCTGCATAGGGACACAACCAATTCCTTTCATTGATGCATCACTATAAATCAAAAACCCATAATTTCAAGAAGGTAATGTCAAGATATGATCATTAAATTATATTCTATTCAATTCTTCAAAAAAATATTCACACTGTTTTTTCAAGTGAATTTAAACACTTTATGTTTGATCCTGGTTAATGGGTTTTTCAATCAAGAAATATTATGGATGAATTTCCAATAGTATCCTGCTAAACTAATAAAAATGTGTACCTCAGTTATTCTCATTGGTGTTGTAAATTCATGGATTACCTTTTTCTTTGAAGGATCAATAGATATTCCATCCTGGGAGATAATCTTCCCAAGAAAAGAAATTTCATGGATCCAGAATTCACACTTCCTATGTTTACCATATAATTATTCCCTAATGATAGTCTCAAGAATTATTGTCAAGTTATTCTCTTAGTCCTAATAAATTTTAGAATATATTATAATATTATCAATGAATACCACAAGAAAATATTCAAGATATTCTTTACACACTCTTTTCATGAGATCCATAAAAATCGAGGGTGAATTAGTCAATCCAAATGGCATTACTATAAATTCATAATGACCATACCTCATCTTGAATGAGGTCTTCATAATGTATTCCTTATTCACTCGTAATTGATGATGTCCATGATGAATTTAAATCCTCATAGATAATTGATATCCTTGAATTTGATCAAATAAATCATCAATATGAGGTAGATTATACTTTTTCTTTATTGTAATTGCATTGATTTCTCTATAATAAATACATAGTCTTGTGGATTCATCTTTCTTCTTGATAAAGAGAATAGAGGATATCCATGGAGAAACACTAGAGGTGAATAAATCCATTTTTACACAAATATTAAATTTTTTTCCTCAACTCCACTAATTCCATTGTATCCGTTATATAGTGAGTCATGGATATTATTCCTACATTAGTGATTAAAATAATATAAAACCCAACCTCATGCTCTGGGGGGTTTCCAGTTAAATAATTGGGAAAAACATTAATTTATTCTTTTAGAATAGGTACATCCTCAATTTGAGGATTACTTTCTCCATCCCTATATGTTATTTTCTCTTCCTCCCTAGGAATTTCATTCATTAAAGATACTGGGGTATATTTTGATAAGAATCAGGTGATGAAGTTTCTGCTTTAAAGATGTGGGATTATTTTTCTTCCTCATAGACCATAATGTTTTTCTTATTATAATAAATTTTGGCATCATACTTTGAAAGTCAATCCATACTGATGATTATATAGAAGTTAATCATATGGATGATGAAAACATCACCAACTAAAATATTTATTTGTATTGTAAAGGAAATTTACTGATACATCTTTGTTTCAATGAGAATTTCCTTATGAGTTTTGATTGATAAATTCTTTGTTAAATAAAAAAGAAAATTTCTAATTTTCATAGAAAACTCAAATGATATAATAGAATGTGATAATCCTGAATCAAATAAATAATTTTCTAATTTTTGAGGAGATGATTAAAGTATATGCCACCACATCATTAAGAACGTCAACCTCAGAAGTTGTGATCTCATAAGCTTAGCCTTTATCCCTTGGCCTTTTCTGGGTAAAATTTCCTTGACGCTTAGGAAAATAATTTGTATAATTTCCTATATCATTAAAATTGTGGCACAGAACATTTATAGCTTATTTATTCTCCTTCCAATCATGATCTTGGTTTCCTTTTTCTCTACACTTGTAACAAACTTCCATCCCATTTAGGCAAGTATTGAGGTGTTTCTTCCCATAATTACCACAGAGTGAAATGTTAAATTTTCCCTTCTTCCCCTTACGTCCTTTTATAGAGTGTTTAACAGACCTATTATTCCCTTAATTTGCTTTAAATTCATAAGACTTAGATAATTCCTTTTCTATATTTATAGAACATGAGACTATATCTTCATAAAATGAGATATATTATGAGACCAATGCCCGTATAAGGAATGGTTTTATCCCATCAAAAAATTGATCAATCATACTTCATGGGTTAAGTATGTAGTTTGCAACATTCCATGATAATCTGGTAAAGTTATCCTCATACTTTACTACATTCTCATCCTCCTTTTTCCTCAGAATCAAAAACTATCTTTCTGTATCAGCACGTTGTTCAGAAAGAAAGTATTTTTTGAGAAAAAATTATTTAAACTAACTCCATTAAACATTTTATACTTATTCACCTTCCTTTTTGTTTTTAATTAATAACCACCATTAATTTACATCTCCTGATTTATGATAAACTTCCATGACAACTTTTTCCCTTTCATTACTCCCTAAAGAAGGAAATATTTTTTAAAAGGAACATATCCATTTTTCAGTCACAAATGGATTTGTAGTCCCACTTAATGATGGAGGTTTTTGTCTAATGAAGTGGTCTAAAATTTATCCTCTTCATTATGGATCAAGGTTCTCCATACGGGTAAGTTTGTTATTCATAACCTGAGTTAGCTGTCCCAGTATGGTTATAAGTTGTTCAGCACTAGTTGTATCACCAGCTCCACTATAATTATCTTTCATAGGATGGAAATCCCTAATTCTATTATGTGAATTGATTAATATTTCATTTGTTACACTTGGTTCCATCTCTAAACTATAGAATACACTAGATTAGGTTTTCAATGATAATTCATAATTCGAAACTAGTAAAATATTTAATATAAATTGATAATTGTATGCAAATCTAATATATAATCTTGAAAATAGTTTCTTTGGGGGAATATTTACTCACACATTATTTATAATAGTTTTTAAGGAAAATGTGAATTATCTTATGTATATCCCCCAAGAGTGTCAAACTAGGTGCGTAATAAAGCCCATTGTCATGTACCAGGTTACCCCATGTCAGGCCCAGAACACCTTGTCAGAGTTGTTACTCCTAGGTACATCTATACCAGAACCACATCCACATGAACTATATAGAAAGGGATTTATTTCGTATAATACCCACATACTCTCTATTTTACAGAAATTCTAGGATGTTATTATATACTTTTCCATAAAATCTATCTTTGGGTAATGTTCCCAAATCAATGTTTTTCTTAATATAGTTTCCCTGGTTTGTTCTAAACTTCCTTTGATAACAATAGTAACATCCTGACCCCAGTTTACTAGAGTCAGTGCATTATTTTATTACATTGGAATTATCATAAGAAATCAAATCTCAAAGGACTAATCAGTTTAATAGCCTTGAAAAAACTACATAAAACCACAAGTTTTAAATTACATCATCAAATGACATAAAAATAGTATATCCTTTGAAAATACTCATATCCCTTAGATTATCCCTATAGTTCAGTAATAATATACATATTCGCATCTTGGTAAAAAATGAGACATAATAAATGGGTGAGCTCAGATGCTCAGAACAAATAACCAATATAGCGGAAGCTATCATAAATAAACATAAAGTTTTATGGAAAGGTATAAAACTAAAACATTTTACTTATAAACATTATCTTCAGTATAATATGAAAATAATAAATCAACTAATTCCATATAAACATTCACATAGATATTATACTAGTTGAATAATCACATTCATTATCAATAATTTATCTCATAGTGAGGGAATGCATAATGCTGAAAATCACAACCATACTCTCAAGGTCTCGTGCCAAGATCATATATAAATCGGTAAAAACCCAAACTATTTTGTATCTTGAGAACTATTGATGCATTGAGGGGATTTCATTAACTTTTCCCAAACCCATAGAGATTTCATTATGTGGTCCCCAACCTATAGTAGAGGGTGTGTTAAACATATGTATAATATTGAAATATTATGTTCATATTATTAATATCACTTAATTGGTTCTTCCATTAATAAATCAATTACTGCATCATCATTGGGTCACCATGTAATTTAATTATTTATTTCATAAAATTATAAATAAATCACCATTATATATATAAACATTTAACATTTTTAAATATTATTTATAATTTTCCATATCACTTATATAACTTTATATTTAAAATGATATAGTTATTAATATTTGAATATTACATTTTTAACTCTTCTTTAAATAAAATATATTAAATGTCCTAATCTAAAAACATTGGATTAGAAAGAATCAAATTTTATAACTAAGTTTTATTTTAGTCTAAATATACTTATCCAATTAAATTAGTATAAGCGTTGGAGTAATTTTATATTATAATATATTACTTTTACCTTTAATTACTCTATTTAACTAATACTGTGCTAAATAAAATTCAAAAGTTACTATTCACCAAATATTATTTTGATCCTATTAGACCAAATTTTTAATACTGATTATAACCATGTATTTCTACTTTTCAAAATTCAATTCACAAAAGTGGTAAAATTACGTTTAATGCATATTTGCAGATACTGTTAGAAGGCGGGTAAAAGAGGCATTCAAAAGTTCAATAAAAACTTTTATATATATTTATATTATAAAAATGATTCAAATTATCTAAATTGGAATAATATATAAATTATTTATCTAGTGTAACTTTAAAATAAATTTAAATTAAAATAATTATTTAAATGAAAAAGTTGGTTTTCCACAACATTGTAGTATTTTTCACTATTTATCAAAAATTGCAACTTTTCAAAAAATTACCAAAAAGTCACCCATAGATAATTTTAATGTTTTAAAATAAAAATTGAAGTATATTTGAAAAAAAATTATTAATTTCATAATTTTTTTAGTACTATTTATAACTATTTTCTTAAACGGCTAGTTTGATAGGTAGTGGTGCGCTCGAACTCGGTGTTGTGTGCATCACAAGCTATTGAAATATTTAAAAATAATTATACCATGGAATCATAGGGTGTCAAAAGTTTCATTAAATATTTATAATATATATATATTGTGATTTAGGGAAGATATCCCTCAAAATATCAATAATAAAATCACCTAAATCACATAAAAATATGAAAAAGTTAAAGAATCAGTGATGCGAGAAATCTAGAATATCCATGGATCATGACAATTTATGGGTGGTTATCTTCTCATATAAAATATAACAATATTTTCCCTAATTTATACAATAATTTCCATATAATATTTTTTGTGAAAATTTTGTTGAGAAATTTATCATACATTGGAATATTCTTGAGGGTTTCTAAAATAGAAATATTAATTTCAACTTTCTAGAAAGTCTCTGAAATTTATATTTTATGTTCTTCATCATGAATATATTTGGATTAGATAATTATTTATGGGAATGGTAGTAGAATATTATTATTCTATATTTAGGGTTTTCTTTATAATTTTTATTCTAGTCTCATCCTTTTCTTCCTCCTATTTCTTTCCTTCTTCCCTAGGCTATTTTTTAGGAATAGTCTCAGGATTTTTAGGATTGTTTTCTTCAATTTTAGGTTTTTTATTCTGTTTTATGTATGGATGGTGGTTAATGTTATTTTCCAATCCCCATGTTCATGAAACCCGCATTCCATTTGGTATTATAGATGGATTGGGTTGTTAATTGTCTTGGGATCTTCAACAAGCCTTCAACAAGTCTCTTAAACTAATCTCATAATTTTTTGATTGCATTCCTAAGATCATATACCTATGCACTTTCTTCCTATTGAAGAGGAGTTGTTCATTGGTGGAGGGTGGTTAAGATAGTTTATTTTAATATAAATGGGTTTAATTTCAAGATGGTTGATTATCATATTAATTTACGGTTTCAAGAATAGTGGGGATTAGTATTGTTGGTTTTTTTTTTAGAATAAGGGTTTTTGTTGGTACTGATATTAGTAGGGTGGTCAGGATTGATTTTTTTGATTCCCAAATCCATATTAGACATTATGATTATCTCTCCATACTTGGTTGGTATACAGAAACTACCTTTTCTAGAAGGTTGTTACATATATTTCCATAATCTACACTTCTACACACTAGTCAGTAAAGTGATCAGAAGATGAACATAAACTGTACACCTTAATTTACACTTAGTCTATATTATAATAAATGTGCTGAATCAGAAGTTCTTACATCATAGATACCTATTGTGCCAAATTATTGTGAGTTTTGAGAATTCTCCTTGATCTATCGATTGGAGTTTTCTACTTATTTATCTAACAATTCTCCTCTAAATAAAGCAACCAATAGATTTATGTAGTTTTATAATAGGACTTGGTAAAATAATACTAGAAATTATTCCACCTCTGTAGCTTAATGTGGTAAACAAGAACATATCTTCTTAAACCTCTCTGTGTACTCATAGTGAGTTTCTATAGTAGCTTATTGGATGGAATATAGCTCTTTCCTAATGGTTGTGATCATGTAGATGTGGAAAATCATTAAAATAAAATTCATTATAATGATCGTAGTTATAGATCACTCTTTCTTATATACTATAAAACTATACCTTTGAATGTTTTTTAAGTGGAAAGGTTAATTCCCTCCACTTGACTTGTTCCCCATCCACTACTCTTAAATTCAATGTGGAGAAGACCAATTTTAATTCTTTTATGGGATTATTAGTATATTCGCCTTCCAATCCATTAAATTTTTGTAATAGTTTCATTAAAGAATGGTTTTTTCTTCAAAATAATTTTGAAGAGAAGGCATGGTAATTTTATTTTGTTTATCATTGAAATGGGGTTCACATAGACCACTCAAGGTGTGGTTGGGATTTCCATCCATGGTGATAGGATCAACATGAACGCTAGTAGTTTCTCTATATTAGAAAAATGAAATATCATCAAATTATATTTTCATACTTTGATATCTTATAATAGTTAGTAAGGATTATTCTATTTACAGTTCAAACTAAAAATAGTTCATTATTATAGTGTTTAGTCATTCAATATTGAAATTTATATTTTTTTCACTACCACCCTAGAAAACATCAAGTTTAACATGTTTCTATCATGTATTTCTTCCAAATAACAACACTCTATAATAAATATAGTGTTTTTCTAAAACACTTGGTTTTCTCTAAAGAGGAGTGCTCAAAAATTAGTTATTCCTTATCGAAAATGGGGGGTTTTGAAATTATTGTTTTGGAATAAAAAAATGAATAAAGGATATTTAAATAAATACGATTAATAAAGTGATAGGGTCAATGTAATAATTCAATTTTTATGCTATTATTGTCTTAAAAACAATTTTACATCTCTTTTTATTGATTGATAATTGAAATATTCCTCAATTGATTCATCAGTCACCCTTGGTTGGAGTTTATGGTTGAGACTGATCTAAAGTTGATTACTTCTTAGTCAACCCCCATTATTATATGAGTGAAAATTCAAAAACACACTCCTAAACTACCTAGGAAATACCGAAATAGTTATTGGTACTCGTAGGTAATTTTAGATTTTCTCACTATCTTCACACATGTGTCAGAAATTACTAGACACTGACCACCTAATTTAGTTCATTCCTTTAAGGAAATATACACATGGTAGGGTGATATTATAAATTATCAACCTTAGTATTAAACAATTAACAAGTTTAAATACATAAACAAAATTTTATTAAATTTATCAAATAGACACTAAAAATTGAATTAAATCAACAAAAGATATTTTTATTTATTAACTACATGACTCAATAAATAAAAAAGGTAAATATTTCCTTATATGATCACATATATATTTCTTTACAATTAAAATAGTTTTCAAGATGAATAGATAAGAAAATATTATAAAACTATGGAAAATAGTAAATTAAAATAAGACAATAAATAGCAGTAGAAAAAAATCACTTCTTGTATCCAAAAATAAAAGTCTCTCTTCCTTTAGCCTCTTCTTCTTCTTTACCTTTGATTACCATTTTATTATTCATGTTTAAACCTTCAAGATCCTTACTCTCTTTAAATATTAATATTTTATTTTATCCCACAGTCTCCCTTCTTCTTCACCGACTTTAAATCACTATGAAATCTATAATTTTCATTCATTATTCTTGATCGAAATATCAGGCATATTATAATCTACATGGAAAAATCTAATTGGTTGTATTAATTCTAATACAAAAACCCAAATTCATGGCCTAAAGTGGATATAGATCCCCTAAACTCACCTTGTTTTCATCATTTGGATTCATAAATTAAAACATCATATATGGAACAAATATCATGTGTAAGGTAAATTATCCTATATACATTAAAATATCCAATGTATTCAGACGAATTATACTTATAAATTTTTTTATTATTTGCAAAATATCTTCCCGGAATCCACTAAATGGTTCCCAGAGATTGTTTTTCATAAGACCTCAGGCACACCTCTCGGTATGCTAGAGGCACTGACTAGCAACAAGGGCATAGGGTGTTCCCATGGGGATACTATGCCCTTATAAGTCAGACTAAATAAAAAATGTAAATAATAAATAGTAAAAATAATAATTATTAATAAGCAATTATCAGCAGAATAATAATGATTAAACATCTAGGATAAAAAAGGTAGAAGATAGATAATAAATAGAGACAAAAAATGGTGTTGTTGATCATGACATGTAGCTATACAAAATGAGGTACATAGGATATAGGGGTAATGAAATATACTACATGTTATACAAGCATACATAAAGAACAAAATATGCCTCTACTAGAATCATGAGTATAGGCTCGATCCTCTTCTCTCGTACTCCATCGTAGTATAAAAAATCAAGCATTAGAACCTGGAAACATCCCTTTATCTACACATGAAATCAGGAATTTTAATCAGTTAAAAAGGGCATCCTGAGTAGGGTATGAGATATACTCAATATGAAATCCCCAAAAGTACAAATAAAAATCTATTCTGTGCATATAAAAAGAGAATTATGACAATAATAATAAATTATAGTCAATAAATAAATAAATACATTGGGTTGTGTTCCTCATGGGATACTCAACCGAATCAATCCACTTCGACCTAAGACATATTTCCTTGAACTAAGGTGACCTATTAAAGTATAATATGTATTATATTGGTTCATACTAAATAAATTATTAAGATATGAACTAATCCTAAGAATGTGATTTTTCTTGGAAGGCACGCCCTTTAATTGAATGAATTAGCATTTGGATTTATATAAAAATTCATCTATTGAATTTAAATAAGCGGATTCCTATTCCAATCCAAGGAGGACCATATAAAGGAACCAAATTACCAAACCATGATCACAATAAATACTAAATTTTGTAAGAGTCTATCTAAGATAATCCAAAAATGGAATCTTAAGTATCACTCTCGGTATGATGTAAATACAATAACATTAGAGCCCATCCCTGGTATCTCATATAGGGTCCCATCCATCACTCATGACATGTTATAACCATCATTCCATTGATCTCATCCATGGGGTCTCCCCTTGGGAATTGATATCACTCATATATAAGTAGATAAGATACATGGTGATCACATAAAAGGCATACCATGTGTAACTCCTAGTGTAATTACCATTCGTTAACAATTATATTTGTAATGAAGGATGATCCCATCCATGGAGATCCATAAATAGAATCCCATGTATCACTATAGGCTTCATATGAAGAAGGGATTAGCCATCATCAGCTTATATCAGTTCCATAAGTAATTATAAATATGATACTTTACTCAAGGTACAAAATTAATATAATTCATGAAATTAAATTATGCTATCAATTATAGGGGTCTCACTCATGTACCATTATTTCTATTAATTCAATTCTTACTTAAAAAGTATTTATTACATGGAAACACACACCTCAAGGTGGTTTAACAATTTAAGGCATATGGGCATAAAGGCCTTTAATGAAAGGAATGCCCATGGGGTGGATCATGTCAAGGAGATCGAACAATGGTGATGAATCACTACTAGATAAGACCATATCAAGCATGTAAATACATTAAACTTAATTTTATAGTAATTATGGAGGTGACACCAAAGGAGTCTATAACATGGTACAGTGACACGTGAGATAAAATCTACAAGAATATAGGGAAATAAAATAGACCACCTACCTTATCCCCATAATACACTCCTCATCTAGTTTTGGGATTTGAATCGAGCTATAATGGGAGAAATTGGAAGAATTATCAAATACCTTGAAAATAGGGAAAATGACCTCATAATAAAATAGTCCAAGTTATGGAAAAAGAAACAAAGAATGTATGAAATATGGTTAGATAGAACACCATTTTGCATCAAATTCACCCAACGGTGATGAAAATAGAGAGTATATGAGGGAGATACCAAAATCACTAGAATTTAGGAGAGGAGCTTCTCCTTGAGCATAGTACACTAGAAACAAGTGGTATGAAAAGGGGTTTATGTTTTTAAAACATTTTAGGGTAAAAAAATAATTCACCTCTTTAATATTCTGTCACATGGTTTGGCCTTATGGTTACCCAAACTATTCACCAACCATGCAGTATACACTACCTATGGAACCCCCTCACACAAGCTAAGTGAATTGTTTGACTAACCATGAATAGGCCATGAGAAATGGATCTATCAAGTATGAAATTATGCATGGTCGCATAGCCCTTCTCAACTGGTTGAAGAAAAACTGTGTGTTCTCCCCAATGTACTGGGTGCCTCACACGGTTGAGTCTCATGTTTATCACTAACTATTTTATAAATATGAAACTCTATCTACCTCTTAAAATTCTAGAGATTTTGGCTCTGAAAGAGCCCCAGACTCTCCTGAACCACTCCATAGATATTAGATATCATTACTAGCATAAAACGTGATGTTTTTAAATGTAAAATAAGATTATGTACCTCTATGAGAATGAAGTACATTAAAACCTCCCCTACATAAATTAACAAATCATCTAGTTTCTATTTTGATGGTGGTAAAGCATCATCTAAGAAAATTTCAAGGCACTATGCATGTGCAATGCACTCTCACTCCTATGTCTCCTCTTATACATGGAACTGCTACTATAGCACCCTAACTAGAGGAATGGACCTACCTCAAAGATCCTTTTTTCTATGATCAATGATACTTATTAGATTATCCTTAAAGGGCACATATACCTACAATAAAATATCCTCTAGATAAAATGAATGAGATGGATCATAATGATACTGGTGAAGCAATGATGTGTGGAAGATGCTATCCATGGCACTGTACCTCTGAGGTAGCTACAAATGATAGTATACTGACCAAAATATATTCATGGTCACGAAATTCCCAATATAATGAGGTGATTGAATCTCCTATGTCTAAATCCATCCATGATCCAATTTTGGAAAAACTCATAGAAATACCTCATGTCCCACCTCAAACTCCAAAGTTCAATAATGATGATCAGTATAAGAATTCTTCCTAGACTAAGTTGTATTTATATTATTTTGAATCATTTTTAATTTCTCTAAATTATCCTAAATTATATGAGGACCCAATAGTGCTACCTCTCCTACATCTAACCATCATAGGGGTGAATATAATGACCAGTCATAAAGGGTCTCATAAAGATCCATCTAAATCATTGAATGAAAATTGTTTTCATAGAAAAACTCTACTGGAGGTATATGTTTTTCCAATGAACATATAAATTCATAGACATATTCTTATAGAATGTCCTCTACCACCAATATTGTATTCTCAGACAGCACGTCAATCTAAGGGTGATACATTGTACTCAAGAGCACCAGTGAACACAATGCCTTCTATAGCCCCTTCCACAACAGTGATGTAAACTAGGAATCTCAGTCTGATATGATAGAATGGAGAACACCGTGAAGGTGAATAATATCCTAAATATTAATCCTACCAAGATCATAAACTAATAAGGTCTCCTAGATAGTTAGTAATTTTTCGACCTTGGTCAACCTATGGATGATCACCCATACTGCATCACTGCCTCGAGGGGATCTCGACAAACCCATCAAAAAATCTATGGTGAAGTCATTCCATTTCAACTCAGGAATAGATAAAGGTTGTAAAAGTACAAGAAGATCACTGGGGATTCACCTTCACCTATTAGAAGGTGGAACGCCTTTTGATGAAATAGGCAAGCCTCCTCTTTATAACTAGACACCAATATTGATGATGTATGTGTCGATAAATCTTGGTAAGATTGGGGTGAATTTCTAAAATAGAGGAATTATATTTTCACATAAACTCTTACCATATATTTTCAATCACCCATACACACCCACATAATAATAATATCTCATTCCCATTAGTAACCCAACCAGGCAGTGGGTTCTCACCTGAGAACACTCTCCATCATGATGAAGCCATCAGGATCTGATAGCTATCTCGTCTACACATATTTCAGAATAGAATATATCACTTCAAAATATACTAAAATAGGTTTCCCATGATATTATTGAACCTACAGGTGCATCTCCGAAAATAGATCCATCATCTCCCACTCACTAATGGACTCTTGGACAGCCTACATCTATGCCTTTCAGATTACGGCATCAGCTATTGAATTACCCTTCCTAGGTGTCTAATAATGCATAAATTCAAAAGTCGTTAGGTATTGTACCCACTTTAACTGCCGAACATTCAATTCATAATGTGTGTAGATGTCTTTGAGACTTTTTTGATCTGTTTAGACAAGGAATTATTCACCCAATAGACAATTCCCCTAATAGCATAAAGCATTAACTGCACAATCTAAATCGATGGCATGTGTAGGTTAATTCTTCTCACACATCCTCAGCTAGAGGGACCCATATGCTATAATCCAATATCCATTCATCATAACTTATCCTAGACTAATTCTTGAAGCATTAAAATTGACTGCATATCTTCTTCTCGTCTCTAGAAGAATCATGATCAACACTGAAGTCAGTCTCCCCTTTAACTCCTAAAATGTTATCTCACATGATTTTAACCATATGGATTTCACACCCTTATTAGTCAATAATGTAAGAGGATATTATAGGAATGATAAATCCTAGATTAATCACATATAATATCCATCTATATCCAACAAATTGTGTATATGAAAGACATTATTGGGATGCTCCCAGGAAACTATGGTGCTCACCTTCATTAGGTCAACAGATATGCCTACCTATGAAATAATATAACCCAATAAGTGAACCTTATTTCTCCATAAGTTTAATTTTCTAATATTAGAATATATTTTATATTCTCTCAGTGTATTCAGAATGATCTCAATATGGTTTGAATGGTTGTGTCTAGATTGAGAATACTCCAAGATGTCATCTATGAAGACTACCAAAAATGAATATATGTATGGGTGGAAAAGATGATTCATCAAGGCCAAGAAAATGGTAATCATGTTCTTAAGTAATAAATGCATAACCATATACTCATAAATGTTTTATCTACTCCAAAACACTTTACATGGTATTTCTACTATTCTAACTTGCACCTGATAGTATCCCGAACTCAAATCAATCATAGAGAAAACTTTCACTCCCCAAAGCAGGATGAAGAGGTCCTCTATTAGTAGTAGTGGATATTGGTTCTTTACAATAATTTGGTTCAACTTTTGATAATTGTTTCTCAACCTAGATATATTGTTTTCCTTCTTTTATAAAAGGATAGTTGAACCCCATGTAGAGGTATTGGGCCGTATAAAACATTTTGCCTCTAAGTCTTCTAAGCACTTCTTAAGTTCCTAGAGCTCTGTAGGATTAATCCTATAAGGAGTAATGGGTACCAATAACACTCCTGGAACAATATTAATGGTTAAATATACATCTCTCATAAGAGGTAACCTACAGAAATCATCAGGTAAGACATCCCTGAAACAATCCACTATAGGAGGCAATTCTACAAGACACATTCCATGATCACTCATGGGGATACTAGCCATATCATCTATCACCCTTACCATCCCATGAAACATTAGTATAGATTGAATACAAGATATCCCATTTTCCCTTATGAATATGCATGTTACGTTTAGGTTATGTAAACACTAAACTATAGTGATAGAAATCAACATGGGTATGATAAGGCACTAGCCAGTCCATATAGAAAATGACATCAAAATCAGTCATCTCAAGGAAAAGGAAACCCCACAAGAAATAGTACCCGCCAATATCAATAGGGAAATAATTACACTAGTATATAATCTATGATTAGACCCCCAACAGTGTTTTGAGAGTCGTAAAACCATATAATTACTCCAAATATATGCCTAGACTTTCCATAACTTAGGTAAATATAAAATAGATTGATTCTCCTATATCAAAAAAGGTATAAAATAAATTAGAGGCTACTAGAATAGTACCTCATATTGTAGAAATACTTGGACTAACTCCTTTGGGGTAGGTTGTACAACATAGATATAGCTATATCCATGGCCCTAAGATGTAACCTAACTAACCTAGGTAGGTCCGCTATTCTATTGTTGAACTATAGATGTATTAATACCTTGTCAATATCCACCTCGTTCTCCTAATTGGATGGTATTGGACAAGCACCTAGCCGGATTATTATATACTAATCCTATACCTAAATGTGGTGTTGGTATAGATCCCTTCTCACTAAGTAAAGGAGTGAAAGTCCAGAAAAAATTTTGTATTTGATCCATCCTACTATAATATTGACACAAGATTGGGTTCCTCATACCTTGGGGATTCTTAAAGACTACCTTACCATACTGGTGACACACCACATAGATTTTTAGTGAGTGTCATATATCTATAACTACCCCTACATGTACTCTCAAAATGACACTTCCTGCCGCTAGGAAGCCGAACTGCTATGGATCACATTTCTATCCTCCCACAAGTTTTTCACTATGATGAGGTCTTGGTTCACTTTATCTGAAATGAAGTTCATCTATAAAACATTCACCTATGATCAAAATGTTTACATAATCCCATACTCAAAATGTCTTGTAGTCATCAGATTATTATCTGTAAGAGTTGGTGAAAAGCATAGAATCTCAATAAAATGATTTGAGTAATACATAGGAGACATAATAGCCTATTGTAGGTGAATACACTCTCAAGAATGGTATTCTTTCAACATCTATGGAATGAAGAAGATGTAAAAGGTTGTCAAGAATTACACCTAGACCATAACATGATGAAAACTGGCCTAAGCATTGAAATCCCACCAACTCATGGAAGAATCACAATATAGATAAGTGAAGAGTTTGACCCTCTACTATAGATGTGTATCTATATGCTCTAATATTGATAACATGGCCTCGATCCAAGACTTTGTATCATGAGTACCACCATCCCCTAAAAATGTGGGAGGATGTTGCAGGTATAATTCTTGCATTAGTTCTACCATTATAGAGGAATTCCATGGAGCTCCCTATATAGATTACATGTAGTGATAGAATCTATCTCATAACTGAGAATCAGTGACCAGTTGAGGGTCAACAGTAGGTGCCTTAGGTGTAACTATAGGTGGTAATGCTAGTGCCATAGGGTCTACCACCTCAGGACCACGGTCTTCTCTATCCTCCGAGCATATGACTTGAGGACATCATGGTGGTATAGCTCTACAATTTTCTATTGCATGCATCCGATATGATTTAAAAGTAGATATAAATAAAAAAGGCCGGAAATGATAGGTATATAACCTTCCTATAATGAGTCACACCACTCAACCTACTCCTAAATTTTGGTATAAGTGATAAATAAGATCAAATGAGTCCCATGAGAGACTTCCTACTACCTACTACTATGATTCGGTCATGGTTAAGGTCTCGGAAAACAAAATATAGGTTCTTATATATATACTTTCAATTACAAGTTATAGAGGAAAACACCCTTTACTTTGAGATCGGAATCCCCATTTAGTGGTAACCATTCCATTTTAAAACATTATTTTATTGAAGTTTATTGCTATTTAGTTAGATATATATGACTCAATTCAGTTAAACACATCATTATTTATAATTTATAAAGGTACATAATTATTATAAATTGAAATTGATACGTCAAGTAACTGCAACATGAACTTTATGTACCATATTTGGATATAACAGTTCATGTGTAGTGAATTGGTTGAATGAAATACAATTCTAAATTTAACTAAGAACTTTATTCCTAAATTATAATAGGCATTCATAAATCAAATCAACTAATATTTCAGCACATGGAACTAATGGTTTATGGATTGACAGTGGAATAATTGGTTAATTAAGGTGTCGCCATCAATCTATTTGGGAAAACACATTTAGATTTATGTAGGAACATTAATAAATCCAGGTATTTTATCCCTAAATGTAAATGTTACCACATTTAATTATATAGAAAATCAAGGAACTCACAATAATCACATGAAATATAGGCAATGTATGCAGAAATATAAATATAGAATGGTATAATTAATGGCATTTGAATCCTTAGGTGCCTAATATAATACATTATATACCAAAATAGGTGAAGTAAAAAAATAATCCCATAATGATAATATTAACCACAATAATAACATCATAAGACATTTGTGTCACCGAATTGTGAAATCAATGAAACTGTAATAGGAATAAAATAGAACAGCAGTAACCCATCCAAGGTAACATGGGTTTCCCCTATATGTGGATTAGCTAATACCATGAACATGATCATTACCAGATTCTAATATATCCTAGTGTCATATATAAAACCCAAATAGTAAGAAAAAAATAAAAAAGAATGTTTTGATACCACTTTGTAGTATCCCTCCCTGGAATCCACCAATTGTTACCCCGAGACAGTTCTCTATAAGAACTCAATTGCACCTCCCTATATGCTAGAGGCTACTGACTAGTAGCGAGGGACGTGGGTGTGTTCATAGAGAGACTATTTCATCATGAGTCGGAGTGAAGCACAATGGTAGATAATAAATGGTAACGTCAAAAGTAGTAATGAACCAGGATAAACAGAATAATAATGATTAAACATACAAGATAAATAAATAAATAGAATCTAGATAATAAATATATATAAAAAGTGATATTAATCCTGACATGTAGCTATATAAAATAAGGTACACGATATATAGGGGTGACAACATATATAAAATTCTATACAAAAATACATAAAGAAAAAAATCTTTCAATACCAACATCATGAGAATAGGCTTGGTCTTATACTCTCGTACTCCATCATAGTAAAAAAAATAAACCTTCAGAAGCTGGAAGCTTCCGTTTATCTACATATGAAATCATAAATTATTTTCAGGTACCAAGTGTCTCTCAATAAGGGTGTGATATATACTCAGTAGGCCACTACCAATAGTGTCTAGAACAATCTAGTCTGTGTATATAAAATGTGCAGTGTGTCAATGATAATAAATACAAGACAATAAATAAAATAATGCATCAAGTGGGGTTCCTTATGAAATACTTGACCAGCTCAACCTACTTCAGCCTAAGATGAATATATCTCATCCAATGTGGCTTGTAAAATTATAATATGCAATATAATGTTCCATCATAAATAAATTATCAAGATATGAATTGTTCTCAAGCATGTGATTTGTCTTAACGAGCGTGTCCTTCAATTGAAGGAATTGGTATTTGGATTTTTTATAAAATTCATCCATTGAATTTAAATAAGATTCTTCCTGGTCCTATCCAAGGTGAACCATATAAAGGAGCACATGTATCACACTAGAAGAATAATAAATACTCAGCAGCATAAAATTATGTCTAATTCAATTCATAAATGGAATCCCAAGTATCACTCTTGGCATGGTGTAAAGACAATAATCTCTTAGCCCATCCTTGGAATCTCACATAGGGGTCCAAGTATCACTCATGGAAAGGTATAACCATCATTCCATCAAGCCCATTCATGTGGTCTCCCCTAGGGAATCGGTATCACACATATAGAGGTAGAGAAAATGCATGGTGATCCTATACAAGGAAAACAAAGTGTCCCTCCTAGTGTATTTACCATTAATTAATAATTATTTTTATAAATCCTAGTGATCCCATCCATGGGGATCCATAAATGGAATACCAATTATTTCTATTGTCTATGTATGAAGAAGGTTTTATCCATCATTAGATCATATCATTTCAAAAATATGTTATAAATAGGAAACATAACTCAAGCTATCCAATTCATCTAATTACTGAAATTCAATTATGTCATTAAGCGTAGGGGTCTTACTCATGGACCATCATTTCCCATAATTCAGTTCTTACTTAAAAATAATTTATTATATGGTAACACTCACACATAAACCTCATAGTGGTTTAACAATTTAAGGCATACGGGCATATAGGCCATTAAAGAAAGGCACACCCATGGGGTGGCTCACATCAAGGTGATAAACCAATGGTGTTGATTTACCACTATCTAAAACTAGAGGAGTCTAGAGGATTCTAGCATGCGGAACAACAGTGCATGATATAAAACAACAATACTTGAGTGAAAGGAACTAGTCCAGCTAAATTATCCTTGTAACCCTCTCTTTATCTAGTGTTAGCCCTTAAATCAAGCTAAAGCATGTGAAATTGGAAGAATTTTCAAATGCCCAGAAAATAATGCAAATGTTATCGCCCCAAAATAGACAAGAGATGGAAAGAGAAATGAAGAATTTAAGAAAGTGGATTAGAGAGCTTACCATTGTAGATTCAACACACCTAAAGATGATGAAAATGGAGATCAGATGAGGGAGATACCAAAATCCCTAGCTTAGAGAAAAAGAGCTTCTTCTAGTATGCGGTCTCCTAAAAACAAGTGGGAGGAAAATGGTTTTAATGTTTTAAAACATTTCAAGGGAAAAATTAATTTAACACATTAATTTGGGGTCACATGTTTTGTTCTCATGGTTAGAGAAACTGTGCACCAACCAGGATATAGCCACTACCCAAGGAACCCCTCGCATGGGATAGGTGCATAGCTTGACTAAACATGTGTATGCCCTGTGAAATGGATCTATTAGAAAAGAATTCAACTCTGCATGGGTGTGCATCCCTTCTCACATGGTTTCAAACAAATAGTGTGTCCTCCCCTATGCACTGGGTGCCTCACATGGTTGAGTGTCATGATTAGAAATAAGCATGTGGCTCAGTCTACCTCTTTAAATTCTATAGCCTTGATCTCTGAACGAACCCAGGACTCTCATAGACCACACTTTTGACTTTAAATCTCATTACTGTCATAAAACTGGAGGTTTTTAACAGTAATATAAGATTCCATACCTCTCTAAAAATTTGGTACATTACAGTATTTCATATATTAATTTATACTACATGAAAAAAAAACCTATAAATGGAAACTTTTCCTACACATAGGATAATTCTCTTCTGCATGGCCAAATTTTCAACCCCTATCCAAATGTCATACGTTTTATAAATTTTTCCTTTTCCAAATTTCATCACTAGAAATATCTTCTAGTCTTCCCAAATGTCTTAATGTCTCTTCAAACTTCATACAAGTAGTATAATTATCCTATGTGACTGAAAAATACTTACAAATCTCACAAATCGCATATGTGTAGGCGTCGTAGGATGTTTTCATTAACCAATTTCTAACTCCAACACAGTGTTTCCAGTACTTATTTATATAAATTATTAAATTATTTAAATCAATTTAAGGCCTTATAAATCACCTCCAACTATCCTATAATAACATCAATTCACCCGATGTTAAGTGTATGCTTTATTATAATAATTCCCAAGATTAAGTAATCAATTAAAAATCATGTTTTGATACATTAGATAATTAAATTTCAAATTATTCATAAAACTGAGAAATGTGATATTTATACATGAATTGATAAAAATGGTGGGATTATAATCAGGAATATTAAATTAAAATTTATGAAAATATTATCTTTTTTATACAACCCATGAGAAATCACGAGATCATCCTCACATGGTTATATCCCTTGTGAAAATTTTCTCAAAGGGATATATTCCTTTCTAGCCAACTAAATCCTATAACGGTTCATTAAGAACAAAAAATATGAAATAGAAAGGGCCTCCTATGTGCAATACCAACCCGATCCTCTATTTTGGCTTGTTTCATGATGTATCAATCCTAGTCACAGTATGTAAAATTGGATGATAACACCCTTACTGTACAATTCTAAACTGCATAGTATGATATTGTCACATGAATTTAAACTATGCCAGTCAAAATGATATGGGATTTGATTCCTATTAATCAAAATATGTATGATTCCCCTTTGAGCTTCAAACCCAACAATATCTAAATTTATACCTTCACTATAACATTCTCCCTATGAATACAATACCCTGATCGGGTCATATTTCTTGTAATAGATATCACTCATCCCCATCAGGAAATCTTCCTTACAAGATCCATCCTTACCAATCAATATGTTTTAAGACACCATTACTCATTAGTTTATATTCCCCATGATCTATATAATCCTCCCTTATAGAACCATACTTACTATGACACAACATTCCTCAAAGTTCCACATTCCCTACTAGAAGAACCAGAAAGGTTTGATCATGTGTAAGTCCCACACAAATAATTACTCTGAATAATGAACCTAATAGTCCACTCGACATGAATTTAAACTAGTTATAAGTATTCCAGGTTGAATGGCCTTAAAATTCACCGTGTTTTTCATTGTCACGTGACCTTAAAAGGTTGGAAAATTTCCATTAAGTAACATTAAACTATAAGGGTTATGATTCCCTCTTCAGGGATATATAGGAATATGCTATTATAGTCCTAATCCTAACTCCAATACAAATACCACCTCCCTATATGGAAATAAACTATAGATCACCCAACTATATGGCTTAAACAAATTAATTACTAATTAATAAGAGAATGATATATATTCTCTAATATATGTAAAGGCAGTTTAATCAATGGAATTTCTCTACTATATACATATGATACTATCAATGGAGAACCTTTGATATAGACTTATGTTTATATCATCACATTTTAAATATCGATCGCTAGAATAATTATAAAAAATCACACATTGGGGATTTGAAAGGATTCATGTACATATATTAAATATATAAAAGTTTCCCATAGTATGCTATAATTACCCTAACAAAATGTGTGATGAGCCCGACCTCCCATCCTTCCAATCAACGCATATTCCATGGTGTTTCTAGTAATGTATGAGTTATTTATTATATTTATAAAGTACTTCATTAACTCAAAATTCTATAGTATGGAAGTGATTTGGAGTTTCCATTAAAAATAAATGTATCCAAATTAAAAAATTGATGGGTTTTTTAATTATATTATTGATGTCGTTGGATAAATATGGTGACTTAATGAATAAATAATGGATGTGGATGTTGTGAATAAAATCGTTGAAAGTTCACCACACCATTATAACATAAAAGTGTCTTCTCATGAAGAAAAAATCTTTATGAGTTATATATGGATGAATTTCACATCATTTTGGTGGCCTAAAAAATGTGGGTGAAGCAAGATAGAGTATACAATTTTATAATCAATGAAATATCATAAAAATATATAGTGAAAATTGATATCACTATATGAAAGGATGAAGATGAAGATAAGGATGATGAGTTTTTATTATTGGAGGAATGAATTTTAAAAGAGTTAAAGTGAAATTTAAATTCAAGTTTCCCTTGGATTGCTTTATATTTTTCATGGTAGTAAATATTTTAGAAATATATGCTAAGAAATGTTATAGTGATAATGATGAAGAGGAATCCATATAAAATATAATAAGAAAATCCCACTAAAAGTGACTTTAATTTAGTAAGTTCTTCTATAAATAAGTATCATAAAAAGAGATTTGTAAGCAAGGAATAAGAATATTACAAAGTCTATTTTAGTTAATAACTAAATTTAAATTTTAAAAATAATATTCCACAATGGAAACTGATGAAAAAGAAAAATATAAAAGTGATAATGAATATCAGTCTCAGTGAATTGTGATCCTCAAAGTGGAATTTGAACGATCCCCTAAAGAACCTCAAATTAAATGGAATAAAAACCATAAAATTGGTGTGTTAATGAAAAAATAATTAAAATATGTGTAATAACTTGAATTTGAGATAGACTGGCTAGATAAATACTTGGAATTCTAGAAAACCAGTTATAAAATATCAATAGAGGTAGTATATTTTAAACTAGAAAATAAAGAAAAAGTTATAATGATTAGTAATTATAATACTTTTCTAGAAGAAAGAGCTAAGAGATATGAAACTATTAAAGAATAAGTGATTTCTTTTAGAATTAAAATTTAAATCTAATTAAAGTTGGGTGATCCAAATAAGAAGCTTCAGTTTGGAAAGTTTTCAGATAAAGAACTATTGGAGAGAGCTAGACAAGGTTCGTATGGAGTCGAGAAGGTGATAAGAAAATAAAGACACAAGAATATTTTTAAAGTTTGTTTGGTATTGATAATTGAAATAAAAAGAAGAATCCATCTTATCATAAAATAAAGGTAAGAAAAAGCTTAATTAAATTGATTAATTCTCAAATACTAATCATTAACAAAATAATTTCCGAAAATGATGAGACATGTGGAGTAGTGGAGGTAAAAATATCATAGCATTAATGAAATAAAACTTTTATGGCTATCTTAGACATACTATAACCTAATTTAAACAGGAATAAAGTTATTTTAAGGTAGAAGTACCTAGAAGTAAGAAAATAAGAATCGTACCATATCTTTCATCTCAAATAATAAAATATTTTAATGTCTATTGTTTCCCCTATTCTAAATTTAATAAAAAATAAACTAACTATAGACAATTATAAAATGGAAATAGATACTATGGGAATCAATTGAAAATAAATTCAAGAAAATATAACTTTATTTCTATGAGAAATATATACTCTCCATTGGATGAAGAAGGTGAATATGAAATTTTTTTCTATAATGAAGAACGTAAACAGATTTCATATGAGATCTGAACACAATTATGTATCTCTTGGATGTAGAATAACATGATATTGAAGGAAAATATAGTTGAATATTTTCTCAAGGAGACCTGAAATAACATATCCTGGATTTTAAATAGTGGGTACTCATCCAACATGATTAAAAATGTAAATATTCATAAAAAATGATAAATTTGATGGTATTTTTTATTTTGGAAAAGGTATAACCTTAAAAATAAGGGGAATTAGAAAAATGTGGCTACCAGGGGATGAAATCAAGATCACATTAATGATCTAAGTTGAAATATTGAGACACAAACACTTAATCAAGGGTGATGTTTTTAACTCAAGTATTAAGGTTACAGTCAAGGGAAAATTATTCTTGATCAGATGTAAGGGTGGAAATTCCCTCATGAGATTTTGGTGAATAAGCAAGTACCTCTATCAGGTGGAGAGAAAATAGAAGATGTGTTTCCTCACAATTGAGAAAGAAAATAATTTATGGAAGCAAATTATGGGATATATTACTAAAAAAATATATATAATTTGTCTAGAATAAAATTAGTAGTGTAAATATCAAACTTTACATTTAATTAATAGGGTACATGTGATTCATTAATACTATGTAAAAATGATATATAATCCCTATCAAAAAAAAAAGAAGCGAGCATCACACTTACTTGATCTGGTCTATAATGATGTTTATGGATCGAGGAATATTTTGGGGACCTGTAGATAAAAATAATTCATTCTATTATTTGAGATAAAATTAGAATGATATGTGTGATTATTTTAAAAATTATTATATAGGTGATGGATTTCATGAAGAGATACAGGAGAAGAGTAGAGAATAAAACTAGTTGTACCATCGGGAATCTATAATCAAAAAATGCAATAGAGTAATGTTCCTTTTAATTTGATAACTATCTTGAAAAAAATGGCATCAAACAAGAGGTACCCTCTATAAATACTCTATAGTATAAGAGGGTTGTTTAATAAAGAAATTTGTAGGTGAATAACATAGCTAAAACACTTCATATTAAAAGTTATACATCTCATCACTATTACAAAGAGGTAGTTTAAGTTTTCTTGTACACTAAAAATAAGGATTTTATAATCCCTGGAGAGGAATTAATCCATTATGAAATTTTTATTTAGGTGATACATTTTGAAAAAAAGCTTTAAATCAAGGAAAATATAGTGATATAATAGATAAAGCAGTTTTCATGAGCTAATCAATAAAGAGTAAAGCCTAAAAAATGCTTCACAAAAGACTAAGAAAATTCATATAAAGAAATTATGTCAAGGTTATTTAGGATATTGAAATGAAAAATTATGGAAATGATAACCTAGATAAAATCATTTTAAAAAATATCCAATCTCAAGGGAATTATGAGACTATACAAAGTCCTATAGGACATAAAGGCTCTAAGTCTATGTTGGATGAGTAAATATATCCTAAATAATATAGATCTATGACATTGAGAATAAATAGTATTATATAGGTTGATCTATCCAATATTATTATAGAAAAAATGACACAAACCAAATATAAAGGATAAGGTCAATTGAGCACACTTCTCTACTATTCACTATTGAGCTTGCATTGTTCAATGAATACTTGATGGATAAATCATTGGTAAGATCAATGAATGAAAATCTAGATAAGATTAATAAAAATTAGGCATGAGAACCTATGTATAGACCCAAACTTCACAACATGATTGGAATAATATGCGTATTTTGAAATAAATTTTATAAAAAAGGAACTTTTATTCAAAAAAAAATATAGTTTGGTGTAAAATGGGTATTCATAAATTAAAGGGATCGATGTTGAAGAAAATTCTACACCAATTTCCTAACATGAGTCAATCATAAACTTTTTCTTAGTTCCAATCCAAAGAGGCTATAGGTTATTTCAAATATATGTAAATAAATATTTCCATAATAGGGTTCTTAAAGAAGATTTATACAGTGAACAACCAGTGGGTTTCTTGATTTTTAATGATAAAGGAAATAAATGAAGATTGAAGGAAGAATTGTGCAGATTAAAACAAGCACCAAGGGAATAACAAACTCAAATTTATTTATACTTGAAGAAACTAGAGTTTAAAATATTAAGTGTTGATCATAATTTATATGTAAATTTTTTTAATATGACCAATTCATGGAACTATTATTTGTGAATTATGTCATTTTTATAGGGAGAAATAAACAAATAAATAATGGATGTTGGTAATATATGAGTTTAGAATTTTATTTTTGTATGATCAATAATAATACCTACTTTTTATGATTGAATGTTATTCAAAATGAGATACACTAATTCATCTCATAGGATAAGTATAAAAATTATACATGCATTATATTAATCCTTTCTCGACTCACAAATCAGTTTAGAATCCTAATTATAAATAAATCCAAATTATAAACAATTATATGTTGTGAAGAGAATTAATAGGTACAACTAAGGTACTCTTAATTATGGTCTTCTATTTAATACACAAAAGTCGTATGAGTTTTCATTCTTCACTAATTCTAATTGTGTTGGTGATGTGGTGGATAGAAAAACCAAAATTGGTGGTGCATTTTTTATTGGCATTAAGTGTGTGGGATGGTTGAAAAATATGTAAGAAGTCATACCTCTTAGTATAAATAATAAATAATACATTGTTTATTTCCAAATAATCCACACTACTTCGTTGGATAGAAACAAATTAGAAAATTTGTGTGAAAAGATTTAAAAATGTATAGTTATATTATATGACAATAATAGTGTCATTTAACTTACAAATAATATTATTCATCACTCTCAAACTAAAAAATAATTAGATCCAATATAATTTCAATTATTAAAAGTTGGATATAGTACCTTTTAAGGTGGAGTATATTGGGACTGACTAACTCGTATAAGATATCATGACCAAAACCCTTGGCTATAACAAAATTTTAAAAATATAGATAGAGAAAAGGTGTTTAAAAAACTACTTTAAACTAATGAGGTTTGGGATTATCCCCTCTCAAAAATTTAAATCATGATTCACTTGTTTTCTTTGTATTATTTTCAAGTGCTTATATTTTGTTGAAGTTGAAAAGAAAGGGGGTTGAACTATTCATATGGAATGATAGAAGAAAAGAAGAATAATTATCGATGTTTCATGAATATAATCTCAAAAATTATTCTATTATTTTGTTTTTTACATAGATATGAGGCTCATGTAGGCTTAAAGGGTGTATTAAAGATATTTTTCATAGTTAAAATATTTCATTCCCAATATCTATGTAGTATTTATATATAAATAAGGATCCTTATTTGAATTTTATTTTCAAATGGGATAAAGATTTGTATAAATAGAATGGTTTCATGGAAGGGATAAAAACATAACTTTATCTGTAAAAACTAGTATCATTGTGATTAATACATATAGATGATGATTATAGATCAAGAAAATGAGAAAAGGAGCATTATAGTTGACATAAAAATGAAATGTGTGAGAATGTTAGAATCATATTTTTTGGTATTGGATTTTTTTCAATCGAGTCGTTTAAGAGTCATATCGTGGAAGAGTTTTGGAGGAAATTGGTTATAGATAGTCTCTACTAGTTTTACATAAAATGACTAAACTCAACCTATAAACATAAGTTTAATTGAAAAAAATATAAGGTTTATTTTACATAAAATTCATTAAGTCACCTTGTAGTCATAAGGTTCATTGGAAAAAATATAAGGTTAATTTTTTTGTAACTACATAGATCCACCCTATCTTCATATGGTAAATTTTATAGAAAAAAATCAATAAGGTTGATTCCCTATCTTTTTAAGGTTGATGGGCAAGTTTATAAAATTTATAATAAGATTGATGAAACTTTTTAATGTTTATCAAAAACAACAAGAAGTTAATCTATAAACTTCATAAGGTTCATCTAGAGTTCGTAAGTTCTATCCAACATTTCCTAAGGTTTATCCTAAGGATGAGAAAACTTTGTAAGGTTTGTTCTTAAACTCTATAATTTTATTTTTTTTAACTTCATAAGGTAAGCTTAACTCTTTTAGTGAAATTTAGTAGTCATAAGTCAGCTCAAGGGAATTTTTATAAAGTTTATTCTCTTGATATTTTTCAATAGAGGATTAGCAAGATCCAAAGAAAAATGATTTATTAATCATGAAATATGATTTATGACATGGTTAAATTCACATGGAGAGGATCTAGATGATATTGAAGGAATATTTTTATGTGAGAATTAAATTTTATATAAACCATTTTTAGTAAGAAACATGGATTATAGTGTTAATTATCAATTATATATTATGATTGATAATTCAGTCAATTAATAATAAGGAAAATACTGTATTTTTTTATGATTTTATCACTTATAATTTTATGGGAATTTTTATATCCAAAATATGGAGATTATTATGAAATAAACAAAAGATAATATCATTATGGTATTCATTAGGTTTTCCATATTTGAAAATATGTAAATATTTTCATAGATAAAATATTCAAAAAATAAAAGGAGGTGAAGAAGAGAGAATAAAAAAGGTGTGACCATTACGATAACAAATAAACATATGTTCATAGAAAAATAATGTAATATAGGGAAGAAATAAAATTGAAAAAACATGTAGATCTATAAATATAGTTTAGGATTGAAATAAATTGATTACAGCCTCATTACATTGGTTATAAAATTCCTCTCTTAATATTATTATAATAAAAATACACATTTAAACTTTCTGTGTTCCTTCACCCAATGTAATGTAAAAGTGGTCAAGAAGAAGAATTATTCCTAGGATTGGTAGTGGGTACTTACCAAACTCTTTTAATACCTTTGGTAGAGATTATTAACTATTGTTACATCAACACAATTTTGACTTATACTCATTAGACGATACCTTAGTTGTGAACTAAGTAAACCTCTATATACTTGAATATACTTTTCCTACATTCAAAAATTGTGTGTATGTGTGATAACTAACTTATTTTTCTTTTCCTTGATAACATGAGGATAATATTATTTGAAGGAAAATAAAAATTAAATTCCCTATTTTACCCCCTCTCATTCTGAATTAGGAATATGGTTAAAATAATAATAGAAATTTTTATTTCATCAATGAAATCAATCTTGACCAAAACTCACTTGCTAATAATAATATTGATTTTTTTAATTTGGCCAGTATAAATTGGTTCTAAATGGAGTTATTTTCATACATGTTCAATAAATCCTACTTGAAACCTTTAGGGTTCTCTTCTACTTTAATATTAAATGAAACATTTGGTGAAAATGTTGGAGTAAAAATACGTAGATCTTTTTAATTTTGTAAGACTCAATCATTAATTAGAATTATTTTCAACTTCCCTCCATTTGCAACTAGTGTATATTAATTTTTTATAAATAATTATCAATTTAGGTCTTTCAATAACCAAAATTAGTTCTACAAAATTGATTCATACTCACCTTCCCTTTTTAAATTTACATTATTAAGAACATCATGTTCTCAAACATTGATAAGGCTCTAATATAACTTGTTTCAAAAATTATAAAAAGTGTTAAAAATAAATTGAAAACTAATAATCTATATAGTTTGGGAAATATACTCTATTTACATGGATAGGAGTCGAAATTTTTACTATATAGTGTAGAATATTATAGAGATATTTTTTTAAAACACCACCATAAATCTATCCACCATGAAAATATAATAAATAATATTCAATTACATGCATTAAATATTTCTATATAAAATATTAATCCATGTAAAATAAGTTAAAGTTCTATAGAAATATATAAACATATTTTATTCATACTATGTAGTGTCTTCACTTATAGATGGAGTGTGTGTTAATGTCCTTTGGTAAAATGTCACATAAAAACGTTCTATTTTTTCCCCACTGCAATGAGAGCATTGAGATAATAGGATAATAATCTCTAATATATATCTTATAGACAAGATTCATTAATATTATAGGAAAAATATGATATTTATCTAACATGTTATAGGGGTTTATAATCATTTAAAATTAGTATCATAATGTTGATAATTAGTTATCTATAATCATAGGAGATCATGGGGACTACCTAGTAACATCACATATTTTTGGAATCATTTGATATTCCTATCTTTGAGCATTTGTATTGGTCTCTTTACATGATATCATTATCAATGTGTATAACGACTGATCTAGATCACTCGTTTCCCCAAACTAAACCACCATGAGACCTTTGTCTTTAGTGGCTATTGTAAACTTCAAGGTATGATTAGGCTATATTGGGAATTAATTTTCCCTATTTTTTTATTAACTTAAACATAAGTTGATCTTGATAGAAAACTAGCATGATCCATACATATGTTGGAAAATTTAATGATAAAAACCCATACATTGAAGGTTATACCCTATAAGTTGAGGGTATCTATCCAATCTAAATGATAATAATAACTATTTTCCATATGTATATAACTTCAAACAAAAAATATACAAAAATATATACAAATGAAGACATATATAACAAAAATATAACTTATATATGTACATAGATGGTCCAAAAAGAAAAAAGAAACTAAGTCTAAATAAAAAGGTAGGTTATCTTAAGACATTGTTCCAAAAGAAGTAACAAGTGTAGCCCAAAAATTTCTTCATAAAATAGAATCATCATCTACTCCAAAATACTAAGACCCTTAGCTCCTATATCTATCATACATCATGTATATCTATGTTTCATTTACCTAGATCATGTATAATAATGTATATATTATTTATAAAAGAACACGTATAGGGTGCGAGTACATCATACCCAGTGGTAGGTGACCACGAAACCCCTACCCATATTTCACAAGGTCAAGTGAACACAACAGTCATATAACATAGGAATAAAACATAACATAGTGATGAAAATGTATGAATAAAGTTCTTTATAAAATATATTAATCACGTTTTGGTAACACGATCATATTACAGTAATGAAAATGATTAAATATACTTTGATCCAAGCTTAAAGACCAAGTTATAGTTCTGAAAGGGTAATGAACCACCTACATCCTCTATAGGAGGACACACACATGAAAACATATATATATATATATATATATATATATATATCCTCACATAAGAGGATTCTATTCTTATTAGAAGAATCATATAAATATATCTATATATATCCATATTAGCATACATAACCATCCTCACATATAAGGCCCCTATACTTATGGAGAGGAATGTAATCGAATATACATATATCTATGCATGTATCTAGTGTGAATGTATCAATACATATCCTTAATTATCAAGTCATGTAGTACCTACATAATAAATATACAACAATTCAAAGGATTCATATGTCCAACACAATTCATTGCCTCATCTAATCATGTGATTAATGTTGATATACATATATATAAGCCTCAAATGGTACATAAATGTCAATATACATATGTTGTATCATGTAAATAGGATAGAAATTGAAATAAACATATAGAAAACATATAAATATAGATTAAATATCAATTAATGGCATGAAGATAATCAAAGAGACGTGTTAATGAAAATTACTCTAAATTCATGAGTGAATTACTATTTTAAAAAATTAGTTTAATATGGAAAATAATTTTTTAAAGAAAAAAATTTACTTGTTATTAATCACTCTACCCCATATTGTTGCTACCTTAACCACTATGAAAATATGATAAAAAAGGAGTGGTAACCTACCAAATGATTTTATTAAGGCTAACCCACAATAAAAATAAAGATAACAATCCACTACTTCATATATTCATGTAACCAATGTCAATGAAATATAGGTATTTGACTTGAATCCTTCAAAATAATCATAAATTGGGTGTTAGATAGACATCCTTGAATAAAGATTTTTAATAAAAATCTCTTATTACCTCTCAAATAAACAATGAATAAAATAAATAATGGGTTACAAAAACAATTGATGGAAAAAAGATATAGTTATTCATTGCATAAATATAAACATAGAAGAAAATAAGTGAATAGAGTTATTTCTACCATAAATTTAATAAAAATTAATATTTGTAACATATTGGAACCAAATATGGATGAAGAAAATAATATTATCACAAGGGAGATTAAGGGAGGGAGAAGAGAGCACTCAGGTAGGGTCACATGCTACAAATGAGGGAAAATCCTAATAAATGGATTAATATCGGTTTTATTTTTTGTGTAAAATTACTATTTTAACCCCTCATAAAAATATAATATTTCTAATAGGTATCTCATATAATGCCTCCAAGAACATGATGTCCACACCAATATCCACTGTAGGATATACTAGATATCACCATATAATGGTACCCTTCCTCTTGGAAACAATGAAACACTTTCACTAATGCCCCATTTTTTATCCTCCCATATTCCTTGTATCCAAATATACTCTTCCTTAAACACAATATTTACTAGTTTAAAAAATTAAATGCCATAATTTAAAGTAATTAATAACATAAATTATGAGGTTCATTAAAAAATCACTGTCATCAAGCTTTGTATCCTTGAGAAGCTCCGCCGACACTCCCATGGGAACAAATATGACCACTGATCTCAAATTTTAGCTTCACGTTACTAAGATACATCCTGAATATGGATATACTATCATTTCCCAACACCAAAGTAATGACCTTCCCTTGCAATAGTTTCTCATTTCAGTTAATGATACAAATATTTTTTCTTTAAACAAACCATAAACTTCAAATTCATAATCTTTAAACCATATATTGTGAGTATAATTAAGAAAATATCTCTTTAGTTTTGAAATATGGAATATGTTGTTCATACCACTAAAACAAAGAGGAAATTCCAATATTTAACCTATTTCTATGATGCACTAAAAGTTATCAAATATTCCAATGAATCGGGGAGTTAACATCCTCTATTTTCACATATTTTGGTGACCCAATTGAAGATAAACTTAGAGACATACATGATCATAGACCCAGTAATCACATGGTCATTTCCTATGATTGATATAAGGATTATAATGACTCTATATTGACATTGACCATTTTTTGGTCAAAATTATTGTCTCATTCATATCTTGAACTATGAAATGAACAATAAAATATGATTGACATATCTCCATATAGAAAAATAGATAGAAACATGGACTATCATAGAGTGCCAAAAAAGGATACATCTTAAGGAATGTCTGATGTCAATTATTGTAGTAAATCTATAAAAGTGATAAATGATTTTATTAGGAGACGTAAAAATCAAATATAGAGGCCCTAAACATGTTCTCTAGTATGTTAATAGTTAACTCTGACTATCTATCCATCTAAAGATGATAATTTGTACTCAGTTTTTCATAAGTACATATAGTTTTCTATAACCATTTCCAAAACATTTACGTAAAAATTGGGTCCTGATAAATAACAATACTCATTAGTACCTAATGAAGCTTCAAAATAAATTAGAAATACAACCTTTCAAGATCATTCAAGGAATATTTTTCTCTAATATATATAAAATGAGATTACATGGTCAAGTGATCAATAATCACCAAACCCATATCTCATCCTCTCAAAGATCAAGGTATGTTTATTAGAAAATAAATTATAATCTCAACTCATTTATATACCTAAATAGGGAGTGGTTATAGTTAAAATTTTGGTAATTGGTTTTATAATATAACTTAATAGCATGTAAGACATCAATAAATGAAATCGGTTATCTATAAATTCATACTAAGCCACCAAATGCTTCATAAATATCATGATACATATTGGATATACCTGGGTGAAAATCCGATTGGGAAGAATTAAATTCCCTTATCACATCCTCATTTATGATGGTTTGAACAATTATTCTATTGTAAAAATAAATAAAGAGTTGGAATCTTGAGAAAAACCTATGATAATCTCCCCACTATTTAGTGTCTCTTAAATGATGATGCAATCAGGATTTGAAATTTAAGAGTCCTTTACTTAGATCACCATTTATTATGTAATATTGATATGATAAAACCATATATCATTGTAATATTCATATATATCCAAGTGAATCCCTTCCTATATAGACATTAATGTCTAGTTTATTTTCACCTCCAACACTATCTGAGGTTGTGACTTCTTAACAGGGGAATAAACTACCATGTTTCCAGGGGTTCGTAAAAAATATATAATATAAAACATAAAAATTATTAGTATTCAACACATCAATGTTTCTTTTTATTTATATATCAATTAGATAATAAATACTTTATGATTTTTTGGTCGTTGTATAACATAAATCACTAGATAAATAGATAGTTCATTTAGTACTTCAGGACATGTACTAATACAATCAACTCTAGGTTATGGGTGAAATAAGGGAGGAATTGATTAAAATCATAGTAAATCACACTATAGTATTAAATTAAAACATATTTGATACCCACCAAAGAGGCATCAAAGTAGAATTCAAACCCCTTACCTGACTTTGGAAAGATAAGGATAAGTTTTAAAGTAAAAAACTTTTTTAGTTCCTAAAAGGTGGACTAGGGTTAATATTACTAAATAAACTTCTTAACTCTTTCTTTCAGAGAATTAATTGGAGTATCTATCCAAGAAAATTATAAAATGAAATGAAATAAAAATAATATCTAAAAAGTAAACAGAAACTCCAAATATAAAATATGTTTTTAGGTACTTTCATAGACACCATCTATTGTACCTTCTCAAGATCCATTGAAATTCTAAATTATGATACAATATTCCCAAGAAATTAAAAAACCATAAATCCCAAATAAAAAATTTAAAAATTTATATAATGTTTATGCCTGGGTATTTTTTCAAGATAACCTGAATATGTCTATCATGCTCTCCTTAAGATTTCTAGTACATGAGGATATCATCCACAAAGGTAGAAATTAAGGATTCTGGAAATGGATGAAATATCTTGTTTATTAAATCCATGAAAATCACTGGTAAATATTTCAACCTTAATGTAATGACTATGTACTCAAAATGATTATACCAAATCTAGAACTTCATCATAATAAAATCTTCAAGTAAAACTCAATGTTGATGATTGGTTTTTTTTTGAGAAAGATAAAGGTCATGCCTCTTTTATTAAAATCAATCAAAAGATAGGAACCTAAGAGCATGTATAAAAACAAATAAAAATCCCAAAGAAAAGATAACTACCTATCTTTTTCCTCAGCCGTTCAGTGAGCATTCTTTATTATCCTCTCATTACCTGTCATGTACCCATTTCGCGACCACGACCACGGCCTCTCGCTCTCCATCTGCTTAGAGGAAGTGATTGGAGTCTTTTGAGAAGTGTATCAGCATCAGTATTGTCAGAATCAGAGCTATCCACCTCCTGCTTATTTTCAAGGGAAGTGTCTCTTGTCACTGGAGAAAACATCCCTTCAGTCTCCATTGTCTTAGATGAAGCCGTCTCAAATGGTTTCTCAACCACTACTTTAAACATAACTGGATACTTTGACTTCATGTGAGAAACAAGATAAAAACCATCATTATACACAATGGATTTGGGAGAAGAAAAATAAGTTTTAGAACCGACCAGAGCGCCATGTCTTAAAATTTGCTATCCCTTGCTACCTGAGGCAGCTAACATTTCATGTGAGAGTTAGAGGTCAACTTCTTTTGTATCTCCTCTTCAATCAGTTTCTCACCCATCTGGTCATCAATGCTTCCTAACATGTAAGAATCTGACAAGACATCACCTTTGCCTTTTCTATATGTGTTATCATTTTGGACATTCGTATCTCTGGAGAAGATAAAGGCCCAAGACTTTGTCTTATTCTCCGATGTGGAGGCATAGCTGCTGCCTTTTTTCTCATCAATGCTTGGCTTGATTTCATCCTTGGGTGAAACATTCTGTTCTTCTTTAATTTATTCAACATTATCAGGGGCAATGTCAATTATATCAGGGATCTTGTTCCAATTATCCTAAGGCTACTGCAAGTCAGGATTTCGAAAAGATGTATTTTTATTCTTCTTGAGAAAAATTTCCACATCATTACCTCGTAAAGAGTAGAATCTGCATATTGTGGAGTGTCTATAGGTAGATGACTCGTGACCAATATCATTGCAATCCTTGTATTATTTTGGAAATTTTTCATAAAAAATCTTCAACTCAATCATATCATCATCAGTCGCAAGCATTACATTATCAACTAGTGTTGAACCCAGTTCATCCTCTACCAGGAACCTTGCGAAGTGATCGAAGTGGGCTACTTCTGTTTTCTTATCAATTTTAATTGGTATACCAATCGACAGTTCAATATCATACTGAATTTTAGGGTGCTAGAGTATCCAATTTAATCCATATACCCTTGCCCAAATTTGAGTAGTGTTATTACCAACCTCAAATGGGTCGAATGTTTTATCCCATTCACGAAGATGAACGATCCCCGACTTGAGCACTATGGAGCCAAATCCCCAAGCCCGAACCTTCAGTTCTTCCATGGGAAAGAGCATATGGAAGTAACCTCGTCCAAGAGAGACACATTTACAGGATGAAAAATCCCAGATCGATGATATCCTCTCCTTAATTTTATCTATTTTCAGATCCTTGGATCCATTAGGATAATATAAATGACCAATGATGGAAAACCCACCCATTTTCAGCCGTTCTGAAACAGCATCTCGGTCGGCCGTGATATGCGATATGTTCCCTTTTCTTCGGATGGGGAAATACATCGCACCTTTAAGGTAGGAAAAGGAATGATTTACAGAATCTCCCGCTATCTACGGACCAATATGATGCGCCTGAATGTTCAGAGAAGCAGGATCCTGGTGCCCTCCCGCCTTGCTTCCTAACGCCGTCTCTATTCGGATTTGGTGCTTGAAATGTATTCATTACATACCAGATTTGATACCATGTGAAACAAATCAATTTTATCCATCCATAATTACAATATACATATCCAACATTGATCCACTTAAATACCCAATAACTTTTGTTTTTAGAGTTTTAAATAATTATAAAAACCCCTTTCTGTAACAAAGCCCATATCTTTTTCATCAAATGGGAATTTCTTACATTATACCCAAGTTTTATTATTACATAAGATGACTTCAACAACTCCAATAAAATTCTTTATACATGATATCCTACTAGACCAATCTTACATAATATCATTCATCATAACCTTGGTAAATGGAAGCATAATTAAAGGTTAGAACAGATGCTCGGTAAGGATAAATAGGGGGATATCGATCAATAGTCATATGTAAGCATAAGATAAGAATATCTGTAAATAATATGAATTTAATGTCGAAGAGAAGGTGGTTAATTTATTAAATTATTACTAAATACATGTATTCGCATCCCAAAGGACCAAATAGTTTAGTAGTATTGGTAAACTAGACATATACTTGAATCCGATATTAAATTAGAAAACATAAAGTACAATATAGAATTTTTTTGGGATCATATTTATTCCTTATAGAATATCCTTTTATATCAATCAAAAAAAATTCCGGGAATCCTATAGAAATGAAATATATGAAAGCGGTGACATCAAATTCTTGGTAAGGGAATTCATACAAAAAAATCTAAATAAGTGTTGAATTATATGGCATGAATAAATAATGATCAAATAATTCTATATAAATAATCACATTAGTTCAAAACTTATATATGAATATAAAAACTATTAAAATAAGATCATGGACATCAATAACTGATTATAAATTTACGTAATTCATGATGATGGAAATCTTAAATTACCATTGAGGCTTTGTTTCAAAACATCTAAAAATATCATCAAGGCCTTATGCCAAGTCATATTGCATAAATGGGTAAGGCCTCAGCCAAATACCCAATCTAGTTTGTATCATTAGACCTACTAATTCATCAAGGAGCTATGTAATTATGATCCCCACTCATCACTTAATAATCCCAATGCATTCATCATATGAATAAACAATATATATTCATTTACATGACTTAAAAATCAATAAATGCCTATACTGAAAGAACTAGCGTGCATAATATCAATACTTTCACCAGTAAATTTGATCATAAATCATTCAAGAAAATACATTGGATTGTATCATTATATTCTAAACATAATATTCAATAAATTATGTTGATATAGATGAAAAATACTTTAAAAATATCACTGGAAAATTTCTCTATGAAATTACCCCTTTCAAATTAAAGACCACTTATTTATATACTAAAATATTTTCCAAATATTAAGGAAGAATTTTCATTGATAATAACCATTTAAACATGTAAATTAATCTTAAAATTAATGATTTTCAATAATGGAAAGAAATTTTGTTCTTGTTATATATGTTAAAAATATTCCTTTCACACTTTTGTAAAAAGGTCAAAAAGTTCTTCATTTGGAAAAAAATTTTATTAATTTTGAAACATTTTGTAAAAATAATTTGGGTAAAAAAATATTTATTAAATCATTTTATAATTTAAAAATAACATCCCTTTTATATTTTTTAAGGAAAATATAGACATGAAAGAGAAATATTCCCAACCGAGTAGAAAAACAAGGTTAGTTTTCCTTAAAATCATTATTTTGGTATCTTGAGTAGTTAATGAGATTAAAATGAAAGTAAAAATATTAATTTAAATTAATAACCATATTATAATAAAATATATTTATTTTAAGATAAAAATATTAAATAATTTCCCTAAAAAATACTTAAACAAAAATAATCTCGAATAATAATGTGATTTTGAAATAAACCCTTACCTCAAGTTCAACTTTATTTTTATGTGTCTAAACCTTTGGTATAATAAATATGTATTTATTATAAATTTATTATAAAACAAAACTCATATATGTCATACCATATATATTTTAGTTATAATATTTTTTCACCCATTTATTTATAATTATTTTTTAAAATTACTGTTTTGGGTAATAACTGCTTCATTTTTCATGTATGTTTTAGTTTGGTGGTTTTGGTCCTTTTAATTTTATCATATTCCAATCATATATATAATATTAATCATAATATAAATATTATATATATATATATATATATATTATATAATAATTTATATTAATCCATAAAATATAGATATAGAAAATTGAATTACACTATACATGGAGACAGTAAGTCGTACGTACACATGAATGATTTTTTCACTTTTTGATGAATGGAACAAAAAAATAAAAAAAATAATTCAACTCTGTATAATAAGTATTAAAACATATAAATCTTATATATTCATTAAATCTATCCTTATATAAAATTTAAATGAAAAATGGAACACATCACTTCATTGAGGTTGTAGTCCACAAATACGCACGAGCGATATTATAATTTTCCAATATATTAAAAGGTAAGAAGGTATATATGATGTTACAATTAAAGAATAATAATAATTTATTAGATATAATATACAACCATTAAAACATCCATAATACCCATCTATTAAATATGGTTATAAAAATGATTCATATCTTCTTATGGAGATAGTAGGTCGCACGTACGCACGAGCGATACATTCCCATTCCATTTGAAGGAAAATAGGGATGAAAATGGTGTTTTCATAATCATAATAATTTTTTTTCATATTTATGATATTGATTTTAATATTTTATTATTAATACCATATATTTATAAGAGATAAATTGAAAGGGGTAGGGTAAGATGATTACCTCTTCTTTGAATGAACTCATTTAGATCTCCTCTTAAGGACTCTATGGTTGATATTTTGGGAAGACCAAAACCTATAGAATGTGTATAAGTATATTGATACAAAAAATTGGTAGGAATTGGTTGGAGTATGTTGCTCGAATTGGTGTAAATAGTAGAATTAAAGGGTGTTGTTTTATAAAGGAGGGAAATGGAACACATGGAAATATTAAAAAATAAAAATATAACTAAGTAATTTTCAAGAAAAATGATTCAAAATGAATATATATTTTAATATAAGGTAGGATATAGTTTAAATATAATAAAAAATAAAATTTCGATACATTTAAGTGGTGTTTTACACCTTATCTTTGGTTTAACCCCTTAGTAATCCTATTTTAACCTTAACTTTGGTAACATCTTCTTCACTCATAATGAGTTATCATTTTATATATAAGATGAAAATTGAATAATAAATGGAAAAGTTATGAATATTTAGATAATATATTATCCCTATTTTCCTATTTAAATATTTAAATGATATTTAAATATTTTAATAATATATTATTTTCATCAAATATCATTATTAACATTTTTTACAATATTCATTTAATTTGAATTCAAATACATCAATGAAACGTTGAAATTTGAATATGATGCTTTTACACGTCAATAATATTTTAAATTTATCTATAAATTTTTTTTAACTATAACTCACTCAAATTATATGAATTTTAATATTTTTAAAATCATTTATTTTATTTTTTTATTAATTTAATGAATATTGGGTCTGTGTTGCGCAGGAATATAAGGTAATTATATAATAACTAAAAAATTAAAAATATTTATTATAATTAAAATAATTTTATCATGATCAAAATAAAAAATATATATATTTTTTCACCACTTTCATTTGTTCTTATGTGAACATATACGAGATATTTAAATGTAAGAGAGTGACATTTTGTATTTATCTTTTTTTAAATATTATATATGTCATTTTCATGGAAAAGTGACAAATAATTAATTAAATTTAGATACTAAGGTTATTATTTTCTAATTTAATTCATAAAATTTGAATTTAGATTAAAAATAGTGACCTTAACAGTTTTGTTTATCCTTGATTAACCCGATTTAGCCTTTATCCAGGTAATAAATTTTACCACGGTTAAAATTCCTAAAGCCTAAAAATAAAAGGGAGATATTTAAAAAAAATTAAGCCTCATAATTTAAAATATGGAATCCCTTTTATCAAATTTAATACCTATAATTGGATGAAAATAAACATAAAATAAACACGCAAAATGAGACAAAAACCGCTTTTTGAAAAACAAATATACCGTTTTAAGCATAAAATTCATATTTATTCTTATCCCATGCAGAGTAAAAATATTATATGAATATTAAAACATTTTATTTAATATATAATATATAAATTTCATTAAAATATTTCACCAATAGTGATTGATTTAATTTATTAAGATAAAAATACATTGTACGCATAAAAACAATTATTTAGAAAAACATCTCTTCTACAATCAAATGATTTGATTTTTTTATTATTATTTTTTATTTATAATAAATTGATAACCAAATTATTTATTTTTCACATGTGAAAAAAATTATTTATAAATTATTGAATACTATTCATACCTTCCAATTTTATGGCTAGGTTATAATGGTATACTACATTAGGGTTCATTTAGACTTGGGGTTGTGAGTATCATAAGTTATCAAAAAAAATATTTGAATAGAAATATTTCCTAAAATCTCTAGGTGTTTCATTATAAACCATTAAAAAGAATTTTTACCCCTAAGTTCAATCACTTAAATACATAAAAATGCAGACATATTTGTTTCATTACATCCTCGAGCTCCCAAGTAGCTGCTTAAAATTTCTAATTCCTCCAAAGAACTTTCACCAAGTGTGTATTCCTATTTTGTAGAAATTCATCTCTATGATCAAAGATTTATACTGGTAGTTTCTCATAACAAATAACATTATATAATTTTATAACCTCTTATTTTAGTACATATGAAGAATCAGGTATATATTTTCTCATAAGAGATACATAGAACACGTTGTGAACATGAGAGAGGTTCGGTGAAAGTTTCAATGTATAAGCTAACATCCCTACTCGTTCAAGTATATTGAAAGGAACAATATTCCTATGGCTCAGATTTCCCTTATTTCTGAATATTATAAATTCCATCCATGGATAAATTCATAGAATACACATTTCACTAATTTCAAATTCTAGATCATGTGGACAATTTTTGGTATAACACTCATATCGAATCTGGACAGCCTTGATGTGATTTTGAATGGATCTAATTTTCTATACCATTTCATAAGTTAGATCAGGTCCCTATAAATTTATTTACTCAACTTCATCCTTGTAGGATAGAGTTCTATACTTATTTCAATAGAGGTATTTATAAAAATCCATATTAATACTCAAGTGTGATCTATTGTTGTAAGGAAACATAACTAGGGGAAAGTGTTGGTCTCAAACACCTTCAAAAACCATATAATAAGATCATAAAATATCCTCTAGGGTTTTAATAGTTATCTCAAACTGACCATCTGTCTGAGGAATGTACATCATATTGAAACTCAACTCGGCATCCAAAGCTCTCTAAATACGTATCTAAAACATTGAGGTAAACCTAATATCCCAATTATATACAATTTAAAATGATAATCCATGAAAATTTACCACCTCTTTAATTCATATTCTAAATTTTTTTTAAAGATAGAAATATTTGTTTATTACAATGAAGAATGATAACTTTATTAGGTGATTGACTATAACACAAATATAATTGTGTCCTTTAGATGTTTTGAGGAGTCTTATGATAAAATCCATGAGGATGTTTTACCATTTCCAATTTGGTATAGGTAATGGTTGTTAAATCCCCATAGACTTTGGTCTCTCAGTCATAACTTGTTGACATACCAAACATAGAGATATATACTCTATAATATCTCTCTTTATTATTTACTACCCAAAATACTCGTTTAGATCTCTATACATATTTTTACTTGTAGGATGAATATAAAATGAGGAACTATTTCACTCATCCAATAGATCGTTCTTCAATTCTAGTATTGATGGGACACATACTCAGTTCCTTAACCTTATTATTCTACCATGTCCACAGTTGAACTCAAGAACATTTCTCACTTTCTTCTATAATTCCACATCTTTTTTTTGTGCCTTCTTAATCCTCCCATGGATTAATGGTTGAACATTCTCTAAGAAAGATTTTATATTTCCCCTTTACTTATGATTTCATTATATATCTTCTACAAATCCATAAAAAATTGGATCTTTTTCAATCTTCATCATGGAAAAACATTCTTGGACTTCCTGATTCATAGCATCTTCCACCTTGTTCGCCTTCCCAGGGTGGTAATGTGTTGAGAAATCATAATCTTTAATTATGTACAACAATATTCTACGGTGAATATTCAACTATCTCTATGTAAATATAAACCTAAAGATTTTATTAACAGTATATATATCACAATATTCTCTATAAAGATAATTCCTCCATATTATCAATAAAAAATACCATTTTCAACTCCAAATCATGAGTTATGTAATTTTTATCATGAACCTTCAATTTTAGTGAGGAATAATTTATACATATATCATTATACATTAGGACACATACCAGTACCTTATTTGATGCATCATTTTAGATCACAAACCCTTCTCCACTACAAGGTAGTATAATCACATGCATTCTGACAAAACATCTCTTTAGTTCATTGATGCTCTCTTCATATCCATCTAACCAAATGATCATAATACCCTTTTGAGACATCTTGGTGAGTGAATTATAGTTCTGAGAAATATCTCATAAAGAATCGATAGTATCCAGTTAACCTAAGAAAACAACAAACTTTGAGTATAAGGTTTGGTCTACTCTATTTTTAAATAACTTCTATATTTCATGGATCCATTGATATACCCTCACTTAAGATTATATAACCTAAGAATAAAACTTTCTGAAGCTAAAATTCATACTTGGTAAATTTAGAAAAAAAAATTTCTTCCTCGGGTTCTTCAGAATATTTCTCAAATGTTCTTTATGATATTCCTTTCTATTTGAATATATAATAATATTTTATAAAAATATTACAAAAAACTGGTCAAGGTAATCTCTAAAGATTCTATTGATTAAATCCATAAACATATAAGAGGAATTGGTGAGTCTAAATGTAATTACTATGAATTCATAATGACCATGTCTCATATGAAAGTTTGTATTGGGTATATCATCCTTCTTGATCTTTAGTTGATGAAATCCAAATAAAAGATAAATCTTTTAAAAATATAGGTCTCCTCATAATTAATCTAAAATATCATTAATATAGGGTAGATGATACTTTTTCTTAATTTTAATTTTTTTTTAATTTCATGATAATAAATGAAAAGACACATTGACCCATATTTATTCTTAACAAAAAGAACAGGTTCACCCCATGTTGAAGCGCTTGGAAAAATTAATCCCTTATCTATATTATCCTAGTGTTTTTTACTTAATTCCTACAACTCAATCATGGCCATTCTATATGGAGTCTTTGAAATGGGTGTAGCACTAGGTATGATTTCTATTGACACCCCAACTTTGAAATTTGGGGGAAGACTAGGAAAGTCCTCAAGAAACACATCAGGATATTCCAAAAAAATAGGTATATTTTCAATGTCGATTTTATGCCCAAACATTTAATATAATTATCCTTCATTAATGGATAGAAAACCCCATATTATGAAATTAATTTTCATTGGGTGTTTAGGTTCATACTCACACAGAGAGATGAATGAAGGTTGATTCGGAATATCAAATGTAAATTCCATTCCTTGATAATTGATATAAGATCTATACTTGGATATTGAATTTATACCCAAAAGTATTTTAAATTAAACTAGTGGAATAATAAAAATATTTATAGGAAGAGACATTCCAAAAAAATCTATTATAGCGGGGTTATAGACTTGAGATGCAGTCGTCCTACCATTAGGATTTTTCATTGCCAACTCAATATCTAATCATTGAGGTGGTGCTATGATACCCTTATAAGGTGTTTAGATATAAAAGAGTGGTTATAACTAGAATAAAATAAAACATTTTTAGTTTTTATGTCCATGATAATTGTCACTACGGGAAACGTGGGTATTTGTGACGGGCCAATTGTGACAGGAATACATATCATTGTAAAAGGTCCCATGAAATACGAATTTGTGATGGGAGTCTTTTCCCTTCAAAAATAATAGGTTAATTACGATGGGAATAGACGACTCGTCGCAATAGGTTTGGCGCAGTTTGTGCACCAAAACGTGGGAAGGGTATTTGTGACGGGGATGTGTCCCCATCGCAAATGCCCGGTGGCGGTAAATACCATTTGTGAAGGGAAAAGCCGCCCGTCGTAAATGGTATCACGGCAGGTGTGTATTTGTGACGGGTCCCATCGAAAATACCCTTTAAACCGCCGACTGTAGTTAATGCGGGTGAGTGTATTTGCGACGGGCCTGTCGCAAAAGCCTTGTGGCGGTAAATAACATTTGTGATGGGAAAAGCCGCCCGTCAAAAATTGTATTTCGGCAGGTGGTATTTGCTACGGGACCCGTCGCAAATGCCCTTTTAACCGCCGACTGTAATTAATGCGGATGAAGGTATTTGCGACGGGGCCTGTCGCAAATACCACTATTTTTGGCGGGTTCCCCATCGAAACTAATCTAACCTATATATACCCCCACCCATTTTTTTTCAAATCACTCAGATCTTCCTCCCTCTCTCTCTTCATTCTCTAGTTTTAAGGGAAGAATTTCTTTTAGTTAATGTTTTTTATACCTGAGCAATTGGAAGGGGTCAATACTTCAGAATATCAATGTTTAAGGTATTTATATTTTATATTTCTTTTTTATATTTATTTTTATTTTTTTATATTAATTTTAATTGTTGTTTATTAGTTCAAATTAAATTAGAATAAAATTGATTTTTATTTATATTTATTTTCATCAAGAAATTAATATTTTTATTGATAATTACAAATAATTATTGTTAATTTTCAATAATTAGAGATTGTTATAGATAATTAGCAGAATTTAGTCATAACTAGGGTTAATTAAAAATAATTAGTAATAATTAGATATAATTAGATATAATTAGATATAATTAGATATAATTAGATATAATTAGATATAATTACAAATAATTAGATATAATTAGATATAATTTGTAAAATTCGTAATAATTCGTAATAATTAGTAATAATTAGTAATAATTAGTAATAATTATATTAGTAATAATTAGATTAGTAATAATTAGTCATAATCAGATTAGTCATAATTAGTAATAATTAATAATAATTAGATTAGTAATAATAAGTAAAAATTAGTAATAATTAGATTAGTAATAATTAGTAATAATTAGATTAGTAATAACTAATAATAATTAGATTAGTAATAATTAGATTATTAATAATTAGTAATAATTAGATTAGTAATAATTAGTAATAATTAGTAATAATAAGTATTAATTAGTAATAATTAGTAATAATTAATAATAATTAGTAATAATTACTAAAAATTTGTAATAATTAGTAATAATTTGTAATACTTATTAATAATTAGTTATAATTAGTTATAATTATTAATAAATAGTAATAATTAGTAATAATTAATAATAATTAGTAATAATTAGATATGCTTGGTTGATCACCTTGCAAGTAGCGTTGCAATAGGACATCCCAAGTCATGCCCTTCTCATCTATAAGAATTATCTCACATGACCCTTTACATAGACCATTTTACTTGAAAATTTAAGGAAAGATACCAATGTCCCTTCAAATTTATAAGGAAGAATGATCTATGTAAATGGAGTGAGATGATTCTTAGAGACGAGAACGACATTACTTTGGTCATCCAATTGTAACACTACTTGTGAGGTGATCAACTATGCAAGGACAATTATAGAGTTTACATTGGACATGGTTAACCCAAACTTTTTATTTCGCATGACCTGCTAATTGGAAACACTTTGAGATTTGAACATGTTAAGAATAGAGCAAACCCTATTGAGAATATGGATAATTTTAATATTTTACAAATTTTTTAATATTTTAATGATATTAATAATGTTTTTTATAAATATTGATAATAGAATTTTTTTATTAGTAATAATTAGTAAACGAAAGCTGCTTGGATTATGAAGGGAATGTTTGTAATCATCTCCACAACGATGATTACCAAATTTCCTTTCATTATTCAAACAGTTTTCATTTTTCTAAGTATTGCTAAGTATTGCTAAATTAGTAATAAATTGGTAATAATTAGGAATAACTAAGAATAATTAGAAATAATTTGGAATAATTTGGAATAATTTGGAATAATTTGGAATAATTTGGATTAATTAGGAATAATTAGTAATAATTTGTAATAATTAGTAATAATTAGGAATAATTAGTAATAATTAGGAATAATTAGGAATAATTATGAATAATTATGAATAATTATGAATAATTAGGAATAATTAGGAATAATTAAGAATAATTTGGAATATTTAGGAATAATTATGAATAATTAGGAATAATTGGGAATAATTAGGAATATTCATAAATAATTAGTAATAATTAGAAATAATTAGAAATAATTATGAATAATTAGTAATAATTTGAAATAATCAGTAATAATTAGTAATAATTAGTAATAATTAATACTAATTAGTAATAATTAGTAATAATTAGATATAATTAGTAATAATTAGTAATAATTAGTTGATCACCTTGCAAGTAGCATTGCAATAGGACAACCCAATTCATGCTCTTTTCATCTATAAGAATTATCTCACATGACCCTTTGCATAGAAAATTATTCCTTGAAAATTTAAGGGAAAGATATCGATGTCTACTCACATTTTTAAGGAAGAATGATCTATATAAAGGGAGCAAGGTAATTCTTAGAGACGAGAAAGGCATTACTTTGGTCATCCTTTTGCAATACTACTTGTGAGGTGAGCAACCATGCAAGGAAAATTATAGAGTTTACATTGGACATGACTAACACAAACTTTTTATATTTTTTTTTATTATTTTAATAATATATATTTTTCATAAATATTGATAATATAATTTTTTATTAGTAATAATTAGTAAACCAAAACTGCTTGGACAATGAAGTGAAAATTTGAAATCATCTCCAAAATGATGATTACCAAATATCCTTTCATTATTCCAGTAGTTTTCATTTTGATAAGTATTTCAATGTATTTCAAAATTAGTTATAAATTTCAATAATTAGTAATAATTAGTAATAAATTTTAATATTTAGTAATAATTAGTTATAATTAGTAATAGTTAGCAATAACTATAAATAATTAGCAAAAATTAACAATAATTAGCAATAATTAGGAATAATTAGAAATAAACAGGAATAAATGGGAATAATTAGTAATAATTAGATAGGAACAGTTAGGAAGAAATTTAAATAAATTTTTACAAATTTTAAGAACTTGGCACAATTTCCAATGGATTGATGGACCTCATTTTTCTCGATAACTTTTCTCCTTTCAACTCTCACCGACTCAAAACATTATGAAAAATGTGCTGCTATGTAGACATATTCAATCTTGAATGCACGATATTGGATATGCATTCGTAGGATCATATTTTTATAATGTTTTAGGTGGTGACAGTTGGAAGATGATGATTCATCGACGAAAAGGGGGCTCTTTTGTCCGACGGCTCATTTACTTGCATCTTTCTCACACTCAAATCAGAATGAATATGCATACCTCGGACCAGATTCTTCATTGTGATTTTAGTGCGTTAAAGATGTAAGTAAATGAGCCATCGGACAAAAGAGTAGTCATCAATCCATTGGAAATTGTGTCTCCTTTATTTAATGGTAATTATTAAGAAGTAGTTGCATTTATTTATCTTCTTTTCTCAGATTGTATTTTTATAATTTCAAATTATTCAAAAACAGTGATGATTCTATATTTTATGTAGAAAAATATGGAACAAGGAAGTTGACATTAGTAATTATTAGATGAACGCACTTGGATAAATTAGTGCAGAAATCCAAATGGTTCTGGTTTTAAATCCTGTATATATTGAGGGTGTTGAAGCTTTCTTAGCATTTGCATCATCGAAACCAGAATATGTTTCAGAAGACAAAATTAACTGTACTTTTAAAAAATGTTCTCTAAGAACATTTAACACAGTTGACAATATTGGGGGACTTCTCTTTCGGTTTGGTTTTCAACCAGATTATGTTTTTTGGTATCAACATGGTGAACGCAGTTCCAGTGAAGATCCGAATAACTTGATTCTAGATCCATCACGGTTTCAAAATGTAGTACATGATGTTGCAAGTACATATCTAAAAAAAATTGAAACTCACGATGATATTCATTTAATGCCTGAGTTGCCACCATCCAAATTTTATGAGTTATTGAGGTTTGCTGAGGATGCATTATATCCTGGTTTCAAGATAAGCAAGTTATAAGTTGTTGAAAATTTAATGGCTATTAAATAAGATAATTCAATGTCAAACAACTGTTTTTATCCGATATTATATTTGGTTAAAACACTGTTACCTGAAGGAAATGTGTTTTCTGCGAATTACAATAAGATCTAGAGGCTGGTTCGTAATATTGGCCTTATTTATCGAAAGATTCATGAATATCCAAATGATTGCATCTTATATTCTGGTGAAAATGATTCATTGAATAGTTGACCCACATTTGGACAATCGAGGTATGAAGAAGCTCAACTAGGGAATTCTACATCGATTCCAGTAAAACAGTTCAGATATTTCCCCCTTACACCAAGGTTGCAGCGTTTATTTATGTCTCAGAACACAACGCCAAGGATGTCATGGCACAAAACCAAGATTTCAATTTATAAAATCTTGAATCAACTATCTAATGCTGATTCATGGAAAAATTTTGACTGTCTGCATCCGTCTTTTTCTATAGAATCTTGAAACATGCAATTGGGTCTTTCTACTAACGGTTTCTGTCTGTTTGGTTCTTATGGTAGTCAGTATTCATGTTTCACTGTCTTTATAACTCCGTAAAATTTTCCTCCATGGATGTTGATGAAGGAGACTTATATTTTTTTGACTCTATCAATCCCAAGACATTCGAAAAATAATATTGATTTTTATTTGAAACCATTGATAGATGAGTTAAATGCATTGTGGAGTGATGGTGTTAATATATATGATGTTACTGCGAAAAAAAAATTCATATTAAAAGCTTCATTGATGTGGAAGATTAGTGACTTTTTGGCATATGGAATTCTATTTGGTTGGAGTACAAATGGTATGAAATCGTGTCCTTACTGTATGAAAGAAAACAAATCCTTTATCCTTGTCAATGGAAAAAACCTTACTATTTAGATTGTCACCGTAGATTTCTTCCAACCGATCATCCTTTTCAGATGACCAAATTTCATTTCAGAAATGGTACAATTGAAAGGGATGAACCTCCAAAGATGATCTTAGGTATAGAGTTAAAATCAGTTGTATTTTCATTACCTCCCATCACATTTTGACTAATAGTAAACCAGCAAAAAATTCCTGGATTTGGAAAAGAACATAATTCGATAAAATGGGGCATTTTTTGGGATCTTCCATATTGGTATGATTTTTTTGTCCACCAAATGTTGGATGTTATGCATATTGAGAAGAACTATTTTGATAATTTATTTCATAGATTTTTGGATAAACCAAGAAAGAGCAAAGATATTATAAAGGCACAATTTGTTTTTTCCCAAATTACAGGCGAACATAACATGGACTATTTGAAAATGTCAGACCACAGTGGTTAATGAATCCAAAATCTGATTATAGACTTTCTAAAGCGAGTCTCTTATTATTTTGTCAGTGGATTAAAGATTTGAGACTTCTAGATGGCTATTCTTCCAATTTTGGTAGATATTTTAAGAATGGTTATATTACTGGATTAAAAAGTCATGATTGTCATGTTATAATTGAAAGACTAATGCCAATTGGATTCATAGGTTTGTTTAATTCTAGGATTTGGGATTCAATAAAATACATATCATATTTTTTCGATACATTTCTGTAGTGACAATAGACAATGATGAACTAAGAAAACTAGAAGAAGATGTCGCAATAATTATATGTAAACTGGAAAAAATATTTCTACTGGCTTTCTTTGATTCAAAGGAACATATGATATTAAATTTTCCATATGAAGATAAATGTGGAGGTCCAATAAAATTTCAATGGATGTACCCATTCAAGAGATGCATGCAAAAATTGGTGAAAAAAGTACGTAACAAAGCATCAGTTGAAGGCTCATTTGCTGAAGCATATTTGCAAGAGGAAATTGATTTTTTCTGCTCTCATTATTTTGAATCTCAATATCCCTCAAAACACAATCGCAAGGGATGAAACGAGGGGAATTTTAATCATTAAATGGAAAACAAATTAACAGTTTTAAATCAGCCAAATCTTGGTTTTGGTGGAGTTCATGAACGATGGCATTCTGATGATGAACATCACAAAGCTCATACATATATTCTGCTCAACTATGAAGAAATGAAATCATTTGTCCTATGAGTTCTTCTATCAGTTATTCTATAATTTATATTACAGTATTTAAACTTATTTTATTTATAGGTTATATGATAATCATATCATGAAACAACTTCCTCAAATTACAGCAGCTGCTCTTTAAAAATGGAGACAAAAAATTTTCAATGGTTTCAAAAACTGGTAACATAAATTATTGATAGTTTAATATCAATTTAGTTTATTATTTATTATATTGATAATTGTTTTACAAATTTTCAATTGTCTCAATCTGCTGATAAAATTGATAAGCGAATGTGTATATTGAGTAACCCACCATCCAGAATGGTTAAATATTATAAGGAATATGTGTTGAATGGTTTTCGATTTTATACACATGCATACGGGTAATAAAAAAAATGAACAATGGAGTTTGATTAAGAGGATCACATCACAGAGAAACTGAATTTGACTTTTACTACATTTTGGATGAAATTATTGAGCTTTGTTATCTTGGATAGAATTATATAACAATGTTTAAATTTCGGTGGTTGGATACTGAGAGAGGCTTGTGTGTTCATCCGACTCATGGAATCGTCGATATTAAATATAAAATTCTTCTTGTAGTAAATGAACCATTTTTACTGTCTCAATAGGCACATAAAATTTATTATGAAAATTATTGTGCTACTTCAAGAGACTTGAGTGATTGGTGGAGCGTAATTAAAATGAAATCTCAGGAAAATCAGTTTACTCAAACTGAATGTGGTTCCGCTGAAGTGGATGGAATTGAAATTTTTCAAGAGATTCCTCAAAATCCATCTGATTCACAAAGAGACGTGAATATCGATGATGACACCCCACAATTAAGGATCGATGGTGATGAAGATGTTAATGATGTTACAAATGAATTGGAATTGACAAGATATGCTGAAACTAAAACTCATATGGATATTGATTATGCTGAGGAGGAAGATGAAGACATTGAGATTGATAGCTATGGAGAAGAGGACGAAGATGAATATTGACACAGTTAAATGTTGGTTATAATAAAAACTAATATATATCTATATTAAATAGTTATTTTCAACTATCTTCTAACAACAATCATTTCATGTTTCAGATGGACTCTAATATATTCTGCAAGTTGCAGGAGGCTGACCTACCAATGGATGAGGGAGATTTTGGATCATTTGGCCCTCAACCTACTGGCGGTTCAGGGGGTACGCGGAGGGGGTGTGGTTTTCCACGACTGATGATTCCTGACCCTATCCTTGAGCGACGTCCACATCTTGGTTTCGATCCACACACATGGAGGTATGGTAACCTATATATTTTAGTTATCTTTTATTAATTTATTTATATATATACTAATTATTTGATTATTTATTCCTTTTTATACTTTTGCACATGTAGCTATTGGACAGGGGAGCGCTATCATGTGAAATTCTTTTTCTCAGGAATGGTTTACATGGGAACAGATTCCTGTGGATGTGCCATGCGACATGTTCCATCATTGGCTGGTACGTAAATAAATAATATTTATTTTGAAATTTATTTTATTAATAACTTTATATTATAATTTATTTGTAGGGTTTATGGTATCCAATCGATGATAGTATGCGCGACGCTATCCACGCGGCATGGTAGGTTTCTATGTGCGACCATTTTCATCAGTTTTGGCACAATTTGATAAGTACGACCATTAAGAGAGCAGGAGTGACATAATTTGATGAGTCATGTAGAGCTCCCTGACCAGAGTATATTTCATCTCATGTTTGGGATGGATTTTGTTTACACTAGTTTGCTGGTGAATTTCAGAAGAGATCATCAGTGGAACGGCAGAACTAGGGGTGATAGGAGGTGACACATCGAGCTGGTATCCATACATTAAGTTTGCACAGAGAGCATCTAGTAAGTATATTTTTTAAATATTTTAAATAACTTTGAATATAAACAGTTTATTTTATATTTCTGTAGGCAGTCGAGCATCCTGATATTATAGAGTTCGACATTTATCATAGGATGTACAGTGATCCAGCCACTAGAGAGAATAGAGGTGATCACCAGCGTCAGATTGTGGTTAATATTATTTTTTTAGTTTGACAATTAACATCATATAATATTTTCACAATTTTAGTTTTAAATTGGAATTAAAGGAGTCATATGAGGCTATGAACTCTCAAACAGAGGCTGAGGGTCAGGACAAGACAACAGAACAGAATAGTGCTCACCATTTCAATGAGGCGGCATGGATACAGGCGACTAAGTATGGCTTTGAGAAGGGCCGAGTAGTTGGTATCAGCTCTCATTTTACTCCTGGTATTTATTATGGTACTGTTGCGATGTCGGCGTCCAGCTCGAGAGGAGCTTGTGGAGAGACATCATCTTATAGATTATAGTATCAGGAGCAGTTGCGAACTCAAGCTAAGATTATAGAGACTTTACAGAAGCAGCATGAAGAGATGAGTCGGCGGCAGCAGCAGCAGGAGTAGAATCACGAGGAGGAGTTGCGTCGATTGGAGCAGCGGGGGAAGCATGAGTATCACGAGAAGATGGAGTACATGTGTCGTCTGACTCATAGTTTAGGGAAAGAGTTTCCTCCACCTCCTTCAGATGACCCCCCCCCCCCCCCGTGATTGGGTTTTATGTTAAAAACATTTGAATTCATGTTTTGTAATAATATGTACTGTTTACAGTTTCTGTCTTTTATCTTGCTGGAAATATTGCATAATTTAATTTTTTTAATATTTTATTACTTATATTTAGTATTATATTTTTTAATATTTGTTTATTTTACTACTAATAATAATATTTTATGATTTTTTATATTATTATATTTTTTTGAAAATATTGAAACTTTTAATAATTTCTTATTATTTTATTATTTTAATAATATTAATATTAATTTTTTACAAATTATAATTTAGTTATATATATTTTTTTAATATTTTATTTTTTAATGTTTTCTTATTTTACTAATAATAATAATATTTTATATATTTTATATTATTTTTATAATAATAATATAATTTTTTCATTAATCATAATTTTTTTATTTTTTTATTTTTTTAGTATAAGAGATGGGGTCTTTTGCAACGGGGCCCTGTCGCAAATAAGTGGAATATATTTTTTTAAAGATAAGTATTTGCGACGGGATAACGGACCCGTCGCAAATACTTTTTGCGACGGTCCCATCACTAAAGGGTTATGGGTATATAATGTATATAATCAGAAGTCTATTTGCGACGGGGAACTTCCCCATCTCAAAAACCAATTGCGACGGGCCCATCGCAAAAGGTTTTTTGGGTATATAATGTATATAATCGAGAGGTTTTTTGAGATGGGAAAAATTCCTGTCGTAATCGATTGTTTTTGTGACGGGCCCATCGCAAAAAATATCTTTTCTGATGTTGTTTTCTACAGCGGGCTATTTGCGATGGGGGCCCATCGCAAATAGCCTGTTTCCCAAAACTAGAATTCCAGTAGTGTGTATCTTGCACCACATCTCTATAAACTTCTGAATTTGTTGTAGTAATTGAATAAGCTTGACCTTCTCCCCTTGGTTTATTTGATGGTGATTTCATTTGATTTTTGGTTTATTGGTTTGAATGGTGCCTCATTTCCTTATAATTAAAGCACTATACTTTGATGGATTCTAACCTACCCTTGTATTGAGAAGAATGATAGACTCTTTATCCAAACTTGAAGGAATATATTTTTCCTTTTAGGAAGGTACTAAGATGATTCCTTCCACCATTCTCAAATGTTGGAAAATTATTCTTTATATTCACTCACTTATCTATTTTTTATCTATCATACTATTCTTTTCTTTCTTTCTTTAAAATCCATTTTAGAATTATTTCTTTATCTTGATAGTAAAAGATATTATATCATTATGTGATGAAAATGTTTGGGTTACTAGTTTCCTTAAAAGGATTGGCTTCAACCTCTTAAATAAATGGTCAATATCACTATTTGGATTGTGTACATAGTCCACATAATGGATTTCTAACATTGTATAGTTAGATTCATAGTTAGAAACATTTTCCTATCCATTTTTTCTTAGACTCTGTAATTTTCTCTCCATATTATCTCATTGTTTGTGAGTAAAATATGTTTGCAATAAAAGATCCTTAAAATCCTTATATTCCATGCTCATTACTTCCACCTTATCCAATTTGTTTTGAATCAATGGCCACCATTGATTCACATCCCATAAGAGATGATAAACTGCCATGAAAACCTTCTCCCTTTCATTACTTCCCAAAGTAATAAATATATTATCTAATTAACTTATCCATTTCCTAGCTACAAATGGATTTGTAGTTCCATTGAATAATGGTCTTTGCTAACACATGAAGTGGTCTAACATTATTACACCGCATTGTGGGTCATTGGGCTACTCCATACGAGAAAATTTATTGGTCATAACCAAATTTCTCTACCCCAATATTGTTATTATTTATTCTACTCTAGCTACAAATCTAGATCCATTTTCATTATCTTTCCTAGGTGACTAATACATACATTGATTAGGTTTATAAATACGGCTTCCATTCATTTTTATATGCTCCATTTCTAATCAATGGAATACAGTAGATTACATCATAACATTATGGATCATAATTTGTAGTCTCAAAACTATTGAGACACATAATATATATTCAAAATTTATTTATTACTAATCTCAAAATCATAGGATTAGTTTCTTTGGGAAAATTCTCAAGGTATATCTTAGGATTAATTTACTTAATCTATGTTTTCTTAAATCTAGTTATCATGGTACCTACAAAACATTCCTAAATATAAACTATAAAGACCCCCACCCTAGTATCCTAGAGTTAGTGGTTACTTTAAAACATTATTAGTAAATATAATAAATCAAATCCCCAATAATGGAATATTTTTTTAGTCTTGGTAAACTAGATACATACTTGAATCCCATATTACATTTGAAAACATAAAATATAACATATTATTTTATTTGGGGTAACCTTTATTCCCTCTATAATATCCTTACATATCAATCATATAACATTTCATCACATCTTGGGGAAAGGTAACATAAGAAAGCGGTTATCTTATATGCTCAGTAAAGAAGTGTATACATTGGATGTCAGATAATGCATCAATAATATGGAAGGAATAAATTATTATCAAATAAAACCATATAAATAATTATAAGAGTTTGAAACATATCCATGGATATGAAAAATATTCAAATAAACTCATGTACATAAATAAATGATTTCATAATGATGTAATTCATAATAATGAACTTCTAAACTTACCATCAAGCCTTATTCTAGGAAATCTAAAATACCATTAAGGCCTCATTCCAAGAAATCATAAATAAATGGGTAAGTCCCTTAATAAATAACTAATCTAGTATGTCTCATCATACCTAATGATACATCAAGGGGATTTTTTATTATATACCACACCCATCACTTAATAATTTTAATGAAATAAATATATAAATAAACAATATAACTTAATCGACATGCTTTAAAAATCAATAACTGCCTATATTGGAAGAACTAGCATATGGAATAATAATAATTTCCCCAATCAAGCTGACCATAAACCATCTAGAGAAATATGGTGGTTGGTATGATTAGAGTATATTCTCAACATAATATTCAATAAATGATGTTTACATAGATGAAAATAATTTAAAATGATAACTAGAAAAGTTCTTGAGGAAATTGTTTTTTCACTTTGAAACCCACTTATTTAAATCCTAATATATTTCCATAATTTTTAGGGAAAAATTTTATTTGAAAAGAACATTGTAAACTTGTAAAATAAGATTTAAAAAACCTAGTTTTCATGAATGTTTTAAATTATGGTCATTTTTTATAAATTAAAAACTTTTTTTCACACTTTTGTAAAAAGGTTAAAAAGTACCTCATTTGAAAAATGACTAGAAGATTAATTTTAAACCATTTTGTAAAAAAAGTCAAATATGGATAAAAATACATTTATTAAATAATTATATGATTTTAAAAAAATATCTCTTTTAGACATTTTATGTAAAATATTGACATGGAAGATAAATATTCCCAATCGAGTAGAAAAATAGGATCAAATTTCCTTAAAACATTATTTCGATATCTTGAGTACTAAAAGAGATAAAAATGAAATAAAAAATTTTAATTTCAAGAAATTACCAAAGGATATGAAATATATATTGGGTTAAAAATAAAAATATCAAATAAGTCTCACAATGAATAAATAAACATAAAAATTCGTGATTAATGATGAGATTCTCAAATGAAACCTTTCCTAATGTTTAAATTCCTTCATATGTGTTTAAAATTTTTTATAATAAATATATATTTATTGTAAATATATTTCATAACCATACTCACATATATAATAGAATATATGATATAATTATAATCTTAATATCACCTATTTATTAACAATTCTTTGTTAAAATCAATATTCTGGGTAATAACAACTTATTTTTTCATGTATGTTTTGGTTTGGTAGTTTTGGTCCATTTACTTTTCTCATGGTTCCATAATTTCCATAATTTTAACCATAATATAAATATAATATATTTTCATTATATATGTATTTGTAGTAATCCATAAAATATAGAGAGAGAAAAATGAATTACTGTTTTCACGGAGACATCAGACACTACTACAAAACAGGATTTTAATAGCGTTGGTCTTTATCAATTCTAGAAAAAGTGATGATAAAGGGAACATTTATCAACACTTTTTTTAGCACTGATAAAGGTTACCATTTATCAACACTTTATTTTTAGCACCGATAAAGGATGCCCGTTATATGCGCTATTTTAGTGCTCATAAAGGGATACATTATCATCTCTTTATTAGCGCTATTAAAGGTCTAATTAAAAAGAAATAAAAAATGAGTTTATTAAAAAAAATTAAAATTTTTATTAATTAAATGATTATTGGTAAATATGATTAAATTTATTATACTATATATAAATTATTAATACTAATAAATGGTATATAATAAATATATAGATATATGAAAAATGAAATTTTAAAAATTAAAAATTAAAAATAAGTAAATTGAGAAAAATATTTAACATTTTATTAATTAGATAATTATCGATAATGTTGATAAATAGTATGTATTAAATATATAGATATACATGAATGTATATAAATCTGATTTATATAATGAAAAATATTTATGATTTAAATTAAATAGTCATATATTTAGTGAATAATGGTTTATAATTGAAAATTAATATGAATTAAAAATACTACCTAATTGCATTGAGTAATGGACATAATTGAATTTCGTTTGAGTTTTCAATTTAATATAGATCAAATGTGTGTTATATTGATTCTGCATATACGTAATTAATGAATTTTTGTATACAACACACACACACAAAACTTATCAATTTTTTCAATATTGTTAAAGTGTAATTTTTTTTAATTTATTCAAAACCAAATATTTTTAACATGCATGCACTTAAGATTAAATATTCATTAATAATGTAAACAATATATCTGTAAAAAAATAATTATAAATAAATGTATTTATAAATGTTCATTAAATATATTTATACATTTATATATTTATAATTATAAATAAAAAAATATTATTTTTTAAAATAGTATTTATATAATTATAAATAAATAATTGTTTATATATATATAATTATTAAATTTATAATAAATTTATTTAAATAATGAATATATTTACTATATTTATATTTATATATATTTATTATATATATAATTATATATAATTATATATTTAAATATTTAATATAATTACTATATTTATATTTATATTTATTTAATATATATATAATTATATAATTATATATTTAAATAATTATAAAATTATAATAAATATAATTAAACAAAAAATATATTTACTATGTTTATATTTATATATATTTACGATTTTTTATTTATAATTATAATTATAAATCCTTTATCAGCACTTATTACATATGTGCTGATAAAAAGATCTTTATCTGTGCTTTTTTGGAAGCATTGATAAAAGTGTCCCGATCTATTTATAAAACCCTAACCAGTCGTGAACCCATCGCGATATTAGAAACTTTCCGTAGAATCCACTCAATGTCGGTGCTCTTCCATTGTGAATCGAAGCTCGGATCAAGGCTCAAAAAAATCCAAGGCTCAAATTCAAGACTCGAACAATTTAAGGGTTGAATGAATCCAAGGCTCGAACGTAAGTCTTTATCCACATTATCACAAATGTAAGCCTTTATATACTTTCTCTTGGGGAAATCAGGGTGTAAAACATCAATGGTTATGGTCATGGTGGAGTCTATTTTGCAACTGTGAGTGTGGTGAGTTGGAAATTTTGGATATTTGGTTGTAGAGAACATCCATTTTGATGCTTGGAATTTTTAGAGTGCGAAAAACCTATACTCTGATCCTTCCCAGCTTCTCTCCTAGGCCATACGATCATCTTATTCCTTCCCAACTACAGTTGTGAATTAATGTAGAGGATTTGTGAGCTACTCTTTTATTTATGTGAAAGTGTCAATGAATCATGATTTATTTTCACTGGATAAATTGTGTAGTTAACCATATGGTAGAAATCTCATCCCATTTTACAACATCAGTATAATTTTATATGTATTATCTTCCATGATAGTGGTTAGGTAGCATATAAGACTACTTCTTGGCATATTAAACCGACTAGTTATTTTCATATTTTGGTAGTAGAGACTTTAGATTGTGAGTGATGTTTTATATATTTGTTTTTTTTGTAATCCTACTTAGATTTATAAGTGAATTAGGGGTATTCCACTAATAAAATGTGACCTCATGGGATTTGTTCCATCTCAAGAGAGGATAGTGTGTATGGGATAGATGTTTCAAGGGTTGGTGTGTTTTTATCCTTCTCTGTCATATATCTTGTTGATGTTAATTATTTATTTATACCAACTTCTTTATATACCTCCCTAGAATCTCAAGGATGGGTTAATGTGTATTACATAGCCTCCATAGAATCCTTCATATGGGTGGATATGATGTTATGAACTCCCTAGAATCATTGGGATGGGTTGATGTGGCGATATGATATCCCAATAGTCTTGAGATGTTTTCAAATATTTGATATACAATTAATATTAAATGTAATAATTCTTTTTTTTTGTTACATAATTTGTTCCAAAAAAATAGAATGGCGGTTATCAAAATCTAATTATTACGAAAATATTTTTTTGGTATTCATTATTTTAGGTCTACATATATTGGTTCCTCCCATAAGAATCTTCGATTACTATCCATGTATATGAAATAATTCTTTATTTATTAAAATTTTGTATCAATACATTTCAATATCTTATAGTTGATTAAATTATAGTTTATTATTCTTCTTTATCATATTTGGGTTTCTTATTACTCATTAATAGCTTATATTATATTTTCATTTTTTAGGGGATTTACGAAAGACTTGATGTGTGTCAAACAATAGTTATTATTGCAATTTGTTGCTTGAGACTCATACACCATCTCTTTTATAGACAACTGTCATTATCATCAGTTTCATCTCCCAAATAATTATTGAATTCCATTTCTTGAGCCTCATCCTCCATCTCTTTTATGTTTCTTGTACTGATCTGAGTAGTATTAGGCATCCCATGGATGACTGCAACTTAGATTATTTCAAGAAACATAGGTTCATATCCACATGATATGTAGGATGTGTTTCAAACAACAAATTTATTGATAAATTTTCATGAGATGAGATGATGATCATGAGAATTGTCTATAAATTTTACCTTTTAATGGATTTCAGAGGATAACACCTACAATAGTGGAGTAATTGTTTTCTTAATTTCAATTACTCATTTTCATTAAAGAATACTGAAATAATTTGAAACAATAAAATTTTGGGTTTCCCTTATTACAATTGTTTATAACTTTAACCTTTGATAATGAATATCTTATGTTTATTTATTTATATATTTATTTTAAAAAATTAATATTTTATGAACCCAATAGGATGGATATGAATTGAAAATTGATTCATGATAATCATTTGACAAAATAGTATGAATATAGAGTTAAATATTTTATAAAGTCTGAAATAGAACATGCATACGAGCCTTGTGAAACCTATTTACATGTTTACATTGTTTTTATTCAAGAAATATTAGTCTGGAATAGTAGGAAGAACATTTGATTTGTCAAATAATAGATAAGTTCTATAAACATTAGAGTAAACATGGGAAAAACCAAATGTGTACAATGATTGGAAATTGAAGATGACCTTCGTGATTTTCCAAAGTTATTGGAGGAGTTGAATAGTTTTTCTAAGAGACCATTTTATATTGATTGTACTAAATACACAACACTATCAGCTATATTGAAGTTATATAATTTTACAGCTGGTAGAAGATATGGTGACACCAGCTTCATAGAACTACTTAGTATCATGAATGATATGCTACCAAAAGAAAATTAACTACCATTTCGAACATATGACCCTAATAAATGTTACGTTCAATAGTAATGATCTCAAAAAAATACATTCTTGTCCAAAATGATTTCATATTTTTTTGCAAGGACTATAATTCACTCAAAGAAATTCCATAATTATGGTATAAATCAAAACAAGAAAAATGAATCAAGTCCTTCAAAATATGTATGGTACTTTCCTATCATTCCATGATTTATAAGACTATATGGATGTTAGGAAACTTTGAGACAATTTACATTGAATGCAGATACAAGAATTAAATACGAGAACCAATTCCATCCATAAGATTATACTCAATGTGAGAAAATTGATTACAAGTATCCTGAATTTTGAAATGATCTGAGAAACATTCATATTTTGTTATCTATAGATCGAATAAATCCTTTTGGTGTATAGATTAGTACTCATATTTCATGGACCATCATGTAAGAAAATTATAACTTTCCTCCATGGTTATAAATTAAGCACAAATACATTATGTTGTCTCTACTTATATTGGGACTGAATCAACCGAGTAATGATATTGTTGTCTTTTTTTCTCCATTGATCAAAGATCTAAAATTGATGTGGGATATATGTTTTACAATGTATGATGCTCATAGAAATGAATAATTCACATTGAAGGACATGTTTCACATGATAAAAAATGAATTCTCCACTAATGGAAATTTATCAGGCTATAGCATTAAATGAATGTTGGGGTGTCCCATTTTTTGAGATGTGCACATACTCATTTTGGTTGAAACATTACCTGAAGATTGTGTTTTTGGGACACTATAAATTCTTACCTCGATGACATAAATGTTGATCCTAGAAGATAACATTCTATGAGAATATATAAAAATATACAACACTATCTCCGATAATGGACAATCAACTATACAATAAAGTAAAAGATATTAACACTATTTTCTGTAAACCATTTTTGAAAAACCTAACAAAATAATGTTCCAATAAGAGATTAGTTTTCTTTGAATTACTATATTGGAATTTTTTGTATGTTAGGCATTTTATTGATGTCGTTTGTTTAGAAAAAAATTTATTCTATAGTGTTATTGGAACAATACCGAATGTTCTCAAAAAAATGAAATATGGCATCAAGGATTGATTGGACTTGATTGAAATGGGTATAAGGGAAGAGTTGGAACCTATGAAGGGTAAAAGGTGGAATTCTATTCCTCCAGCATATTACACTCTATCTAGACATGGAAAATTGAAATTTTTCCTTTTCCTTAATAGTTTAAATGTTCGACAGGGGTTTTTATTAAATATCATTAATGTCAAATCAATGACTAATTTGAAGTTACACCTACTAAATTAACACGACTATTATGTTTTGATGCAATATTTCATGGTTATTGCTTTCCATTTCATTCTACCTCAAAATGTATGACAAAAATTAACCAAACTTTGTTTATTTTTCACATCCATATACATCAAGTTATAGAATTTTTCAATTTTTTAATCATGAATAAGGACGTTTTGGTCATATTATGTGAATTAATGATGTTCTTCCCACCATCATTATTTGATATAATGGTCCACCTGATGATTCACTTTGTCATAGAGGTTTATATATGTGGTCCTGTGAATTAATGATGGATGTACACTATTGAATGATATATAAATATTTCAGAAGTTATGTAAATAATCAAACTCATCTAGAATGTTGTATTGTAGAGTGATATATTTTTGAATAATCTATCAAATTTCGTGCCGATGACCTATCAAATGTTGACAACATCAGTCTCCCAAATTCTTATCATAGTGAAAACCTAATTGATGAAGAGATTTTTGGAAGAGATGTTGTTATAATTACCTCGAGATAGTGGGACCAAGCGCACATTTATATTATAAATAATAGTGAAGATGTTTGTCCTTGTATTGAAGCCCAAAAATATATTCATAGAGATTTGAATCCATAAAGCGATGAAGGATAGATATCAAATATAATTAATCAAAAATTTGTAGGGTGGTTACAAGATCAAATTTATAAGTATTTATCTAAAAATATGAAATAAATTTTCAAACAACGTCAATGGATAGCTAGAGAATAAAATGAAAATTTTGTATCATACAGTGGTTTTTTGTCAATGGTTATACATTCTATACAATAGAACACAATTACATCAATATGATGCAAAACAGTGGTGGTGCACTTTTCACTGAAGTGATGTACATATCGAGTTCCAAGGATTGAAATCCAATTTATTAAAATATGTCATATTTTGGAATTATCAAATATATATACGAGTTGTATTATACAAAATTTCAATTTCCTATTTTCCATTGCGAATGGGTTGATAATATTAGTGTAGTGAAGTTTAATGAAATGGGATTCATGAAGTTGAATTTCAGTGTGGAAGGGAAAAGAGTTTAGTTGTTCATAATGGAATCACAAGAAGTGCAATTATTTTATTTCTCTCATCAAGAAAAAAATAATTTTTTATTGTCCTACTAGAGACTAAAACAAATGTTAGTTATATAAAAATCAAATCAAGTATGACCCTTTCATTGGGAGATCACAATCATTTCATATCTGTCCCAATATAGACAATGTCTTGTATGTTAGTCAGGACTATAAATAAGGGATTTGGATTCAAGATAGAGGAACAAAATCCCTAAAACATTTAAAAAATAAATAGAGAATAGTGAGAAGGTAAAAGTGTTTTTTAATATATTATGTTTTCCCTAATAATATTATATGTTCTCTAATGCATTAAAAAAATATAAATTAAATATTTGATTATCATGTAAAAAATTCCATCTACACATGATGATTTTACCAATACCTTGATAGAACAAACTATAATAAAGGAAACCCTTTGGAATGATGTAATGTTAATGTTACTGTATACTTTATCTATTTTATCCAAAAATTATATAATGTAATGTTAATTTAATTTTCATTATTCCATATAGATTTAATTTAATTTAGAATATTTATGTTCATCTATCAGGACATTATAGGAAGACCAATGACGTTGTCTCTGGTCAATCACAAAGGTAATATTGATGTTTTCACAGTAAAATAAGTGGTCATAGAATTAATGTATTCTTTCATATTTATGTTTAATATATTTCTTTTTAGTATTACTCACATTATAATTGTTTTATTATACAGGTGGATTATTTTGTTTGATTTGGGGTGTTCTATCCATATTCCATACCTTTCTAGCACTAAAATATCCACATAATTCTTCTCCCTGAAATCCTTTTCACCCATAAAGTGTTTCATTTATCACTTTCCTTCAATTTACCTCTACTGACCTTTTGGATAGAGCAATGATGCTGCCTCTGCTCAATCACAAATATAATCAGGATGTTTTCTCAGTAAAATAATTGTCCATAGAATTAATGTATTTTTTTTCTAATTAGGTTTAATTTAATTCTTTTTAGTATTACTCACATAATAATTTATTTCTTATATGGGTGGATTATTTTGTTCGAGCCTTCAATTAAGATAATTAAAATAAGGAAATTATCAAGAATCCATATAGCCATAATAAAAAGTTGAATCCCTACTACTTATTTAATTAACTTTTTCATCATTTTATCTATGAATTTTCATCATTTTTTACTTGATGTTATTATTAGAAAAACCATTCTCGTTGAAATCCAGACGAGTATAGGAATATCATTTGGTCATTTTGGTGACTTCTCATGATATAATGGGAAAATTATCTTCTTTATACTCTCATGTATTTCAACACTGAGAAATGGTTTTTGGATAAGAACATCGATTAAATATATTGTGTCAGAATTTTGATAAATAAAGGAAATTTATATCATTCTAAAATTGGATTTAAGATTTTTTTTAAGACTTTGGGATGTGTAGGAATCATCTGCACCTCAATCCAACACACGGTGTGACTGGTTTTACTCCATGTACTTATTTTTATATAAAATTGACATTAATTTTAGTAAAAAAGAAAACTAATATACTATAAACCATGAAATCATATTTATATTTTTTTGATCCATCAAAAAATGATCTATAAGTCACTTGTGACATGTAAGAATCATTTATACCTCAATATGATACATGATGTGCATTTATATGACTCAAATGGTTCGTTATCAGTTTAAAATCGATATTTTAGTTCAAAAACTTATCACTCACTGAAAACTAACCAAATGTAATTTTATTTTATTTATATGTTATTAAAATGATTTATAAGTTATTTTTTATTAATAGGAATTGATCTCACGTTAAATTGATACACCATGTGATTGATATGATTCAAAGTGTGTGTTCCGGTTTAAAATGAAATTTTAGTAAAAAAAACAAGTGACTAACTCAAAACCAAGAAAAAATTTTATATTTTTTTTATATTTTTTAAAATGATATAGAAGTCATTTTATACATATATGAATCAGTTTAGCCTAAATTCGACGCAGAGTGCGACTGGTATGACAACAAGTTCACCTTTTTGTTTAGAATTGGTGTCACTTGTAGTAAAATAGACAACTGACCTACCCGAAATCAATAAAATGAATTCAAATTTTTTTTACATTAATTCAATGATCAATAAGTCATTTTATACATTTAGAAATCGTCCACACCTCAATCCAACACACGGTGTGATTTCTATGACTCAATGTACACCTTTTTATTTAAAATTGACATAAATTTTAGTAAAATGGGAAACCGACCTACTCAAAAATAAGAAAAACATTTTTATTTTTTTTTAATATTTTAGGAAAATTGTCCATTAGTCATTTTTGATGTGTAGGAACCACTATCGCCTCAATCTGGTACATGATCTGCCCGGTATGACTCAAAGTGTCTCTTATTAGTTTAAAATCAACATTTTAGTTCAAAAAGTTTCACTCAATGAAAACCAATAAAACGTGCTTGGATTTTATTTATAATTTATGAAAATAATAATAACTCTTATTTGACATATATTAATCTGTCTCACATCAAACTGATACCCAATGTGATCGATATGAGTTAAAGTGTGTTTTTCTGGTTTAAAATTACATTTTAATAAAAAAAAGTGATGTAATAAAAACTTATAAAATGCATTAATATTTTTTTTATACATTATTTTTACAATACATAAGTCATTGTAAACATTTATAAATTGGCCAAACCTCATTCATATGCATGGTGTGACCGATATGACTCCAAGTACATCTTTTTATTTAAAATTCACATCTGATTTAGTAAAATTAAAAAGTGACCAACTAATGAGAAAACACATTATGATTGTTTTGATAAATTAGTTTAATTATAAATAATTTATTTTTGATTTGTAGAAACTAGACTTACCTTAATCTCACACACAGTTTTACCGGTATGAATCCAAGTGCGTCCTTTTATTTAAAATTGACATCAACTTTAGTAAAATGGAAAACTGACCTACTTAAAACCAAAACAAAATAATTAATATAATTTTTATACTTTAGTTAAATTATCCATAAGTAATTTTATATTTTTATGAATTGACCACACCTCAATAAAATTCACGTTGTTATTAGTAGGACTCCAAGTGAATCTTTTTATTTAAAACTAACATCAATTTTACTAAAATGGACAACTAACCTACTCAAAACTGATCAAACACATTTGGATTGTTTTGATAATTTATAGAAATTATCCATAAGACATTTTTAACGTGAATAAATTATAATCACCTCAATTAGATACATGATGTGCATAGTATGATTCAATGTGGTTGTTATTAGATTAAAATTGACATTTTAGTTCAAAATGTGTCACTCGCTGAAAACCAACCAAACACACTAATATTTTACTGATAATTTTGGAGAAAAAAATTAATTGGTAATTTTTTACATATTTTAATTTTTATCACATCAAATAAATAACCAATGTAATGGTTATAAGGCAAAGTGTTGGTTTCCATTTTAAAATGAAATTTTAGTAAAATAGACATGTGACGTACTCAAAACTGGGAAAAATAATTCATATTATTTTGATTCATTAAGAAAATTATTCATATTTTATTTAAGATATTTATGAATCATATTAACTTCAATATGATTCCTTATGTGACCCGTATGACTCCAAGTATGTCTGTTTATTTAAAATTGGAATTAATTTTAGTAAAATGAAAAAATGACCTACTCAAAACCAAGAAAACACATTAGAATTGTTTTGGTACTTTAGTTAAACTATAATTAAGTAATTTTATACATTTAAGAATTGTAATCACTTAAATATGATGCACGTTGTGACTGGTAGGACTCCAAGTGTGCATTTTTCTTTTAAAATTGACATTAATTTTATTAAAATGGACAATTGGCCTACTAAAAAATTAGAAAACACATATGGATTGTTTTGATAATTTATTCAAATGATCCATAAGCCATTTAAAAATTTAGGAATTTAACTCACATTAGTAAAATTTATTGTGTGACCATTATTACTCCACGTTTATCTTTTTATTTAAAATTGGAAACAATTTTAGTAAAATGGAAAATTGACCTACTCAAAACCAAGGAAACAGATTCGTATTGTTTTGATACTTTATGAAAACAATCCATAATTAATTTTTTATGTTTAAAAATCATTATAACATAATTCTTATAGATTATGTTTCTGGAATGACTCAAAGTGTCCGTTATCAGGTTAAAATCAACATTTTACTTTAAAAAGTGTCACTCATGTGACCACTAGGGTGCGTCTGTGGGGAATTTTATTATACTTATTTAATTAATTTTTATATAGATAATGCATTAATATGAATAATAAATTTTGTTACATATAACAATAAAACACAACTAAATCTAATACACAATGTTCTGGTATGAGTGAAAGTATAGTTTAAAATTAACACTTTATGTTAATTTATTTCTTTATATTATTACTAACATAAGAATTTTTATCTTAAACAAGTGTGTTATTTTGTTCGAGTAGGGGTGGTTTCTTTGAAAATATCATGAGTCTAATTCAGGATCAAAAGATAAAGAAACATTTATGTTTTTTAATATATTTAATAATTTTTACTTATGTAATTATATAAACCAATGATTTAAATGTCTATAATATAGTGTTTTCCCTTGTATTTGTGTTGAAATTTTTATTTCATTTAAATTTTGTATTGGTGCCTGGTTTTTTTGATATCTTGTGGTGTTTTTCATGCTACATTGTGCTATTATATCACATTTCACTAGTGTTTCAATGTTCTATTACAGAACACTGTAGTATGCCCCTTTATTAATGATTTGGAAAGTGCTAATAAATGGTTCCTTTATTAGTGCTTTGAAAGTGCTGATAAAGGTACTCTTTATCAATGCTAAATAAAAACACTGATAAATTGGTCCTTTATTAGTGCTTTTGTTGTTTTGATAACGTATAGGGTATTTTAACCTCACTCTGGAAGTTAGCGCTTCTCTAGCGCTGATAAAGAACATTTTTAGTGCTGTTAAAGACCTATTTTGTAGTAGTGAAGTCATTCCTATGCATGAACATTGTTTTCAATTTTCAATGGATGGAATGAAATAATGGTAAATAATAATTCACCATTATATAATCATTATTATAACATATACCTCATATATATTCATTAAATATAGATTTTTTACTATCCATATAAAACATAAATGAAAAATGGATCACATTGCTTCATGGAGGTGATAGTCCACACATACGCACAATCGACATTGTCGCTTTAAAATGGATTGGAAGGTAAGAAGGGAAATATGATATTATAATTCTATAAGAATAATTATATCATAAATATTATATATAAAAATTAAACCCATCATAATAGCCATACATAAAATATAGTGATGTAAAATGAATTGTATCTCTATATGGAGATGGTAATCTATATATACTCACAAGCGATAATTTCACATTCCTTTTGATGGAAAATATGGTGTATAATTGTGGTTTCATATTCCTGATAACATTTTATAATATTTATTATACTTAAAATATTATTTTATTATAAATAGAATATATTTATATGATTTAAAACATGAAATAAATTGAAATAGGTTGGGTAAGATGGTTACCTCTTCTTTGAAAGAACACCTTTAGATCTCCTCTTAAGGACCTGAGGGTGGCTCTTTTTGGAGTAAAAAAACCTATATAACATGGATAAGTTTGTTTATAAGATAAATTGGAAGGTATTTTTTAATATAGTTTACTCACAGTGGTGTAAAGAAAAGAAGGGGTGTCCTTTTATAAGGGAGGTAAATGACATACTTGGAATTATGAAAATGATTAAAATATAACTAAGTCATTCTCAAGGAAAATGATTCCAAATAGACATAGATTTGAACCTCATGTAGTATATAGTTTAAATCACATAAATTAATGAAATAAATTATAGGTCTAATTGGCATTTAAAACCCTTTCATTTGGTTTAACCACTTATTTAACTTATTTTAACCTTAACTGTGGTAATGTATTTTTTACTCTTATTGGGTTATAATTTTTATTATAAGGGGAAAATTGGCTCATAAATTAACAAATTATGAAATTTCAAACCATATCTTATCTCCATCTTCCTATTTCAAAGATTTCATTATTTGTAACTAATTTAATAAAATATTATTTCTATAAAATATCATTATTGTTAATTTTTTTACTATTCAATTAATTTTACTTCAAATACATCAATAAAAACTTTAAATTATTATATAATCATTTTAAAAATCACTAATATTTCATATTTATATAAAAAATATGGGACAATATAACACACTCATATTATATTACTTTTAATTCCTTATTAGTTGAATAAATACTGTGTATGCATTGCGTAAGAATTTAAGGTAATTATATAATACCTAAAAATTTTAAATAAATTATCTCAATGAATATAATTTTATTTTGATAAAAATAAAAATTTGGATTCGCTCACCAATTTTTTCCCTATGTGAACACATAAGATATATTTAAAAGTAATAAAGTGACATTTTATATTTTTCCTTAAATATTATATAGGTCATTTTCATGAACAACTGTCCCTTAAACAATTAAATTAAGATCCTTAGGTGATAATGGTAGAATTAAATTCTTCTAATATGAATATATATGAAAAATGTGACCCTAACACTTAGTTTTATAAATATTAACTCGATTTACCCTTTACAGATGTAATATATTTTACCATGGTTAATATTCATAAAGAATAAAAATAAAAGGGACCATTTAAAAAAAATTAAAACTTATGATTCCAAATATATAACCAATTTTATCAAATTAAATATCTATAATTTTCATAAATTAAGTGAAAACACAAAAAAACACTTCTAGAAGAAAAAATACAGTTTTAAGCATAATATTAGACTTATTATTTTCCCTTGAATACTAAAAAATATTACATGAATGTTATAACATTTGATTAAAAATATAATGTAACACCCCGAGATTTCAGAGTGTGTTATTTCTTAAAAATAATTCAATAACTTGCACTACACGCAACACCGAGTTCAATCACACCATTAAAAGAGGTCATGAATAGTATTAACTACATTTTGAACTTTATATAATCCTTATAATTTTAGAATCCCTATTATGAGTTTCTTAGTCATAATGCAAGAACAAATTCATTTTCAGTATTTCACTTTTATTAACTTCTAATAGTGAAACCTTTTTAAATACAATATTTTAAACTTTTTGAATAAATGGAGACATCAAAAAAATTTAAAATGAAACATCTCAAGCGTCCACGGTACGCTTTCCTTTGGATAAAACAGTAGCGTGTGTTGTACGCAACTACGAGTTCTAACACACCGTAACCAATCAAACTAGTTGTTATGAATAGTAATACCTACTTTTTGAAGTTATATATATTTTATATTTTAAAATGGACTTCATTTTTGGATTCGGAATATCAAATTTAGCCTAAGGTGAAATTTTGGTACTTTTCGGATAACTTTCATATTTTGATGAATAGTGAAAATTACTAAATTTTAATTAAAAACAACTTTTTTAATCAAAATAATTAATAGTAATAAATTATGAATTTGAGTGGTTTTAAAGTATATTTAGAATATATTTTTACTATTTAATATAATGTTGGTCATTGGACATAATTTTACAATTAAACCGAACATAAACAAGTGTCAATCTTTTGATAGTTATTATCTCTTAAAAACACGCTTTTTGTTTTGACAGCGGGAATTAATTTTAAATTAATTTCTGCCACTTCTCTGTTTTGAATTTAGGAAAATGGATTCCATATTTGGAATCAGGATGTTCAAATTGTGTAAATAGGTAACTTTTATTTTTAGACATTTTGAATAATTACTGCGGTAAATATTTTATTTACCATGATTAAGGGTAAATCCGGTAAATAAGGGTTAAAAAATAATATTATAATAATACTAAATTACCCTAAAACGTGTCTTAACCCTATTGGTTGATACATGGTCGACCATGGTCATCTTTGGGTCGATTTTGAGACCCCATGGATCCACTTGTAAGTGATAATGACACTTTATTTTAATTAAGTCAAAATGAATACAAAAATGACACAAGCATATATCTTTCAGAAAAAAAATTGTTAAATAGGGTTATATAAGTTGGATTTTAGATTATAAATATTCATTAGAAAGATAAAACGATTTCCTACATAATGATATTTTATTTATAATTTTTAGACATTAAATAATTTATTTTATTTATGACACAAAGATGATGCAGTAATTACTATAATAGTGAAAAATTAAAATAATTGATATTATAAATACCCAAAAAAATATAATATGAAACTTTTAATGAATTAAACTAATTTTCTAGGATAATATGATATATTAGGATTTATTTAATTGACTTTGTTCGAAGTAATAAATCTGTTATGAGTTTCACAAAAATCAACTATTGAATAGTGTCAAAATTGACATAAAAGAGTTTTTAAAACAAATATTATATTATTAATTGATATTAAATTCCTAAAAATCTAAGGTTCGGCCAAGAGACTTATATCATGATAGTTTCATCATTAATGGACCACTTGGGGGTCGCTTGGATGCATATAGTAAGTTTATTAACCATATTATATAAAAATACAAAGAGACATTGTAAAAGTGAAACTAATTAACTTAGAGTTAATACTTAAAGATAAGGTTAATATAAGTACCCAAACCTGTCTAAATTCTATTGGTTGAGTGGTTTTCGACCTATCCCCACCTTAACCTTTGAATAATCAACTTTGGAGCCATTAGAAACCGAATATGAATTTATTATAAATTAATATTTCTAGCTTTTCCAAAGGTGCCCCTCACCCCTCTTATAAAAGGGCACTCCTCCTTCTCATTTCTTCACACCTTAAAAGCCTTTTGGTTCGGCCAAACTCTGCCCAAATACTCTCCCAACATCCCTCAATACAACCTAGAGGCCTTAGTTTGATCAGAAAGCCAACCTAAGGAGCCCTTTTGATCAAATCAAAAGGAAGAACCCGAAGAAGAGGTAATCATTTCACCACCCTTTTCTCAGTTCATTTCTTCTTCCACTTCTTCTTCCTTTGTTCTTACCATTCTGAAATAATAACTCCAGTATCTCACATATACTGTGATGTTATTATAAATATGGTACAATCATATTCAGTATTCTATCCACCCTTTGAATAACATGTCACCATACGTGCGTACGTACGGCTTACCGTCTCCACGTCGTGGTGTAATTGTTATTCAATATAATATTATTTGGATGGGTATAATAATGATGTGTAACTCATGTAAATAATAAATATAACATGTTAATGATTCTGTATATATGATATACCATCCATTTATATATTATTTTAATATCAAAAGAATGATATTGTCGCTCGTGCGTACGTACGGACTACCGTCTCCACGAACGCGATGAGATTCATTCTCCATCGTATCCATTCAAGTATAATTATCATTTGATGATTTAAAAATGATGTTTAAGGACTGTATATCATTCTGGATATGAATAAGATACAACAACCATGGCTTATGTAACAAAACATATAAATGAAAATGAGTAAGTTAACTCCCGAAACGACGATAATTCTAAGATATTATTAACAAATCAATGTTAAAAGATCATATATGATATCATATTAATATATATGATTCTTGTATAATTTAATAACAACTATTTCACCATTATACAGGAGGTTAACCTACCCCAACCAAGGAAAAGTACAAGGTAAGGGTTATTTCACAATCTCTTCATTATCCGAGGTTGTTTATACGTAATAATCTACTGGGATCTCGTTATCATCCACATCCATGTGTCTTCGAAATGTATTTCAAAACATTTTTATTATTTACAAGAATATGGGTTAAATTCATTTATACCCTTGTTTGACTTTTTTTAAGAGGTTTATAAAGGAATCTTTCCGTCGTTTTCAAAACAAGGTCCTTTTTAACCTTTTCGACAGAATTAAGATAAGAATGTTTTTTTTACTTATACGGCGGGTGCGGTTATTTTCCGCCGTTATAAAATCGTCAAAGCTTTCCTTACAATATTACAATAATATTTTCAAGAAAATGTTTTATTTTATATGGATCTTAAATGATTTCAAAAATAGAAAGAGATATTTCTCTAAAAAGTGTTTTGATTTCATCTATGTCAACATCCTTTAATGGATTTTACGCTTATTTGAAGTTGATTTAATATAATACAAATCTTCTATAATGTATTGAAGGTTTTGTGATATGTTTGACTGTGGATGTGGTATTTTATACCATTCATAGTTTATGGTGAAACTATTGACATTTCGTATGCTAGTTTTAATCCGAATGATTATGTTATATTTCAAACTTTTCTTCAGATGAATGTGCTAAACAAGTATGTTCCGGGTTGGGGACCGGTAAAAGTAAGCCCTCCAGGTTGGGGACTGGTAAAAGTAAGCCCTCCAGGTTGGGGACTGGTTAAAGTAAGCCCTCCAGGTTAGGGACTGGTAAAAGTATGCCCTCCGGGTTGGTGTCCGGTTATTAGAGGCACTCCGGGTTGGTGTCCGGTTATTAGAGGCACTCCGGGTTGGTGTCCGGTTATTAGAGGCACTCCGGGTTGGGTTCCGGTTAGAAGTAACCCCTAGGTCTTGGGATGAGGCCTAGACAAAGAAATTAACGTTTAGCATTATGCATTCAAACATTATGAAAGTGGTTATTGATTTTTGCATGTGATTATTCAATTAGTAGAATATCCATGTGAATAAGTAAATGGCATTATTTCATTTTATTTATGCCATACCATGTTGAAAGTTCATGCTTAAAAGGCTTATGTTTTAGTTATACATTGCCTTAAATGTTTATTCTTATTTTTGAAAGTTTCCGTTATATTGTTATCCTTACTGGGCATTTGAGCTCACCCCTTTTCTATGTTTTATTTTTCCCAGGAAGTGAAGATGTAAGTTATGAATGACCTGCAGGGATATTATGAGGGGATTATAGTGTGGAATGTGGGAACATTATGTTGTTGTATTAGTTTTTCATTTTATGATGTAATGTAAAACTTATGAATATATCTAGTGTTTCCAAGGCTACTAAACCAATCGGTCTTTCGAGATTTGATCTTTATCATGATCATGCCAATGTTAAGTAATAATGCACCGACTCTAGGCAACTAGGGTCGGGGCGTTACAGTTGGTATCAGAGGAAGTTTAGTACAAACCTTGGAAGCTAGATTTAGATAAACTCTGATTAGAGCACATAGACCTAAGATGAACTTTGAGGATTAGTATAGAAGAACTTCCTAGAATTTTGGTATTGTAGAGACTTTGTGAGTTTTCCGAGCAATACATCCCTGTCTGGATACGAGCAGGTAGAGGCGGCTCTGGCACAGATGTACCTAGGGGTAAAACCCGAAAACACCGCTTTGAGCTAGACTCGAACGGGAACTGGTGCACGACAACGGGCCTTGCTGCACTCTTGGTTACGACACTCCCGGGGGATATGCTTTGGATAATTCTCATTTTCTTTACAAACCATTATGAAGGGTTTATGAGTATATACTTTCTCAAAGAAAACATTTTTATGATTATGGATTATATCCATAAAAAGTTCAATTTATGTTAAGTGTTTTATAAGTATGGGATTATGTATTTTGACTCATAAACTAATCTAGTTTATGACATTGTTTAGAAATGGCGCCCAGTAGAATGAATGATAACTCCAGAAATGCACATGATTCAAAGAGAAGGAAGGATCATATCTCTCATGGTCTTAAGCTAGAATTTATAAGAGAAATAGTCTCCCATGTATTATCATCATATGAAGAAATAATATCATGTGTTGATAAGATAAGTAAAGAGTTTACTGAGTCCTATGGCTTTGAAGGGAATCAAGAGATGAAAAGGATAGAAGAGAGAAAGATCGATAAAGGGAAGAGGGAAAAGAAGAATTTTCCCATATGTGGTAACTGTGGAAAGAAACACCCTGGAACTTGCCTGAAAGGAATGGGAGTTTGTTATAAGTGTGGAGGAAAAGGGCACAAAGTACGTGACTGCAAGGGTAAGAAAATGGTTTCAAATGTACAATGCTTCATTTGCAAGGAGTTTGGACACTACGCGAACCTATGTCCCAGTCATCAGACTATGCCGCAAATGATGCTATTGGATAATAATCAAGTTATGATACTACCACAGATGAAGAGGAATGATTAGAGTTCTTATGTTGATTATGTCAATTGAGTGTTGTATCAACAATGTACTTGTTATAATAATTATGGAGTATATAAGGATTGTACTGCAGTACTATTTCATTAAGGACTTGAGATTGTGTGGAACAAGGAAAAGTGACTCATTAGCAGGATAGATTTTTGGAAAATATATGGTTGAGAGAATGGTAAACCATAATATAGTTCTGATACTGAGGTAGTGATTTTGGAATAATATGTGATTGTTTTGGATAAATTATATTGTATATTCTTGACTACCTTGGAACTGATTAATGATTTGTATATTCCATCATTGTTGGGGTTTAAAACATTTTTGGATTAATGAAGTATATCCAGCATTCTATATGGAATAAGGGAGCATGAATGTAATCAATAAGGAATATGGTAATACATGATGAAGGTATTCATATGCTATTACGGGGTAAAAAGGATCTATATTATGTTTACCTTCCTTATGAATGTTGGACTGTGAGTTTGGACAGAAGTATTTTGGATAGTTCTAGTTTGGATTATTTTGGATTGCCATAAAAGGACAACCCGGAGGTCGGGCGGCAACCCGTCGCGTCCGGCAAAGCTGCGAGACTTGAACCTGCAACCGAAGGGTGACAAGGGTGTATCACCTACCACTGGACCATGAGATGTCCTGGATTAAATAATTTAGTTTTTATTAAAAGATCTTGTAGATGAATTATAAATTCGATTATTTTGGAACCCTATACGAATAGTGTAAATAGAATTTTTTTACGTTCTATTATGTTTTAGAGTGAAAGATGAGTTTGTGGTAGAAATTTATTAATGAATAAAACTCTAATTATAAAGTATGTATACCTCATTATTATCTTATCCAATCTCATAAATAAATTCCTCAACATTAATAATAGAAACTTAGAACAAAAATGTTGTCCTAGATGGTACCTTAAATCATCACAAATTTATGGCTTTGGGATTGTTGGCCTTTTCATAGCCATGTTCTCTACCACTCTCCATCAGATAATTGATGGCTATATTTTTCTTCCATATCCATATTTTCTTACATGTAACCCTAGTATATGTTATTTTCGGTAATCTTCATACTTTCAACTCTTTATTTTAAATAGAGGCCTCGTTAATTCATTTTTCGATGTGGGATTTCAACTAAGATATTTTGAAACGTCAAAATGTGTTATCCCAATACCCTATATTTTGTTGAACCGATGGTACTTTAAATCATCATAGATTGATGAGTTTAAGGACCTCAATTATACACTTGTTTGTGATTGATGACCTCAATCACTACCTATAAATATTTACGTTTTTCCTCCGATTATATGTCTCTAATTGCCACCAATGTTCTCCTAATCGAGATCATAATTTGGTGGTGACCCTTTAATTTCTCTTTTCCTCATATTAAGACTAAATTTTAGTAACCCAATTTCCAATGTGGGTTTTCCCACAAATATATTTTCTACTTTCATCCTTTTATCTTCGAAGAACAATTTCAAATTGCGAGGACGCAATTTATTGAAGGAGGGGAGAATGTAACACCCCGAGATTTCAGAGTGTGTTATTTCTTAAAAATAATTCAATAACTTGCACTACACGCAACACCGAGTTCAATCACACCATTAAAAGAGGTCATGAATAGTATTAACTACATTTTGAACTTTATATAATCCTTATAATTTTAGAATCCCTATTATGAGTTTCTTAGTCATAATGCAAGAACAAATTCATTTTCAGTATTTCACTTTTATCAACTTCTAATAGTGAAACCTTTTTAAATACAATATTTTAAACTTTTTGAATAAATGGAGACATCAAAAAAATTTAAAATGAAACATCCCAAGCGTCCACGGTACGCTTTCCTTTGGATAAAACAGTAGCGTGTGTTGTACGCAACTTCGAGTTCTAACACACCGTAACCAATCAAACTAGTTGTTATGAATAGTAATACCTACTTTTTGAAGTTATATATATTTTATATTTTAAAATGGACTTCATTTTTGGATTCGGAATATCAAATTTAGCCTAAGGTGAAATTTTGGTACTTTTCGGATAACTTTCATATTTTGATGAATAGTGAAAATTACTAAATTTTAATTAAAAACAACTTTTTTAATCAAAATAATTAATAGTAATAAATTATGAATTTGAGTGGTTTTAAAGTATATTTAGAATATATTTTTACTATTTAATATAATGTTGGTCATTGGACATAATTTTACAATTAAACCGAACATAAACAAGTGTCAATCTTTTGATAGTTATTATCTCTTAAAAACACGCTTTTTGTTTTGACAGCGGGAATTAATTTTAAATTAATTTCTGCCACTTCTGTGTTTTGAATTTAGGAAAATGGATTCCATATTTGGAATCAGGATGTTCAAATTGTGTAAATAGGTAACTTTTATTTTTAGACATTTTGAATAATTACTGCGGTAAATATTTTATTTACCATGATTAAGGGTAAATCCGGTAAATAAGGGTTAAAAAATAATATTATAATAATACTAAATTACCCTAAAACGTGTCTTAACCCTATTGGTTGATACATGGTCGACCATGGGCATCTTTGGGTCGATTTTGAGACCCCATGGATCCACTTGTAAGTGATAATGACACTTTATTTTAATTAAGTCAAAATGAATACAAAAATGACACAAGCATATATCTTTCAGAAAACAAATTGTTAAATAGGGTTATATAAGTTGGATTTTAGATTATAAATATTCATTAGAAAGATAAAAAGATTTCCTACATAATGATATTTTATTTATAATTTTTAGACATTAAATAAGTTATTTTATTTATGACACAAAGATGATGCAGTAATTACTATAATAGTGAAAAATTAAAATAATTGATATTATAAATACCCAAAAAAATATAATATGAAACTTTTAATGAATTAAACTAATTTTCTAGGATAATATGATATATTAGGATTGATTTAATTGACTTTGTTCGAAGTAATAAATCTGTTATGAGTTTCACAAAAATCAACTATTGAATAGTGTCAAAATTGACATAAAAGAGTTTTTAAAACAAATATTATATTATTAATTGATATTAAATTCCTAAAAATCTAAGGTTCGGCCAAGAGACTTATATCATGATAGTTTCATCATTAATGGACCACTTGGGGGTCTCTTGGATGCATATAGTAAGTTTATTAACCATATTATATAAAAATACAAAGAGACATTGTAAAAGTGAAACTAATTAACTTAGAGTTAATACTTAAAGATAAGGTTAATATAAGTACCCAAACCTGTCTAAATTCTATTGGTTGAGTGGTTTTCGACCTATCCCCACCTTAACCTTTGAATAATAAACTTTGGAGCCATTAGAAACCGAATATGAATTTATTATAAATTAATATTTCTAGCTTTTCCAAAGGTGCCCCTCACCCCTCTTATAAAAGGGCACTCCTCCTTCTCATTTCTTCACACCTTAAAAGCCTTTTGGTTCGGCCAAACTCTGCCCAAATACTCTCCCAACATCCCTCAATACAACCTAGAGGCCTTAGTTTGATCAGAAATCCAACCTAAGGAGCCCTTTTGATCAAATCAAAAGGAAGAACCCGAAGAAGAGGTAATGATTTCACCACCCTTTTCTCAGTTCATTTCTTCTTCCACTTCTTCTTCCTTTGTTCTTACCATTCTGAAATAATAACTCCAGTATCTCACATATACTGTGATGTTATTATAAATATGGTACAATCATATTCAGTATTCTATCCACCCTTTGAATAACATGTCACCATACGTGCGTACGTACGCCTTACCGTCTCCACGTCGTGGTGTAATTGTTATTCAATATAATATTATTTGGATGGGTATAATAATGATGTGTAACTCATGTAAATAATAAATATAACATGTTAATGATTCTGTATATATGATATACCATCCATTTATATATTATTTTAATATCAAAAGAATGATATTGTCGCTCGTGCGTACGTACGGACTACCGTCTCCACGAACGCGATGAGATTCATTCTCCATCGTATCCATTCAAGTATAATTATCATTTGATGATTTAAAAATGATGTTTAAGGACTGTATATCATTCTGGATATGAATAATATACAACAACCATGGCTTATGTAACAAAACATATAAAAGAAAATGAGTAAGTTAACTCCCGAAACGACGATAATTCTAAGATATTATTAACAAATCAATGTTAAAAGATCATATATGATATCATATTAATATATATGATTCTTGTATAATTTAATAACAACTATTTCACCATTATACAGGAGGTTAACCTACCCCAACCAAGGAAAAGTACAAGGTAAGGGTTATTTCACAATCTCTTCATTATCCGAGGTTGTTTATACGTAATAATCTACTGGGATCTCGTTATCATCCACATCCATGTGTCTTCGAAATGTATTTCAAAACATTTTTATTATTTACAAGAATATGGGTTAAATTCATTTATACCCTTGTTTGACTTTTTTTAAGCGGTTTATAAAGGAATCTTTCCGTCGTTTTCAAAACAAGGTCCTTTTTAACCTTTTCGACAGAATTAAGATAAGAATGTTTTTTTTTACTTATACGGCGGGTGCGGTTATTTTCCGCCGTTATAAAATCGTCAAAGCTTTCCTTACAATCTTACAATAATATTTTCAAGAAAATGTTTTATTTTATATGGCTCTTAAATGATTTCAAAAATAGAAAGAGATATTTCTCTAAAAAGTGTTTTGATTTCATCTATGTCAACATCCTTTAATGGATTTTACGCTTATTTGAAGTTGATTTAATATAATACAAAACTTCTATAATGTATTGAAGGTTTTGTGATATGTTTGACTGTGGATGTGCTATTTTATACCATTCATAGTTTATGGTGAAACTATTGACATTTCGTATGCTAGTTTTAATCCGAATGATTATGTTATATTTCAAACTTTTCTTCAGATGAATGTGCTAAACAAGTATGTTCCGGGTTGGGGACCGGTAAAAGTAAGCCCTCCAGGTTGGGGACTGGTAAAAGTAAGCCCTCCAGGTTGGGGACTGGTTAAAGTAAGCCCTCCAGGTTAGGGACTGGTAAAAGTATGCCCTCCGGGTTGGTGTCCGGTTATTAGAGGCACTCCGGGTTGGTGTCCGGTTATTAGAGGCACTCCGGGTTGGTGTCCGGTTATTAGAGGCACTCCGGGTTGGGTTCCGGTTAGAAGTAACCCCTAGGTCTTGGGATGAGGCCTAGACAAAGAAATTAACGTTTAGCATTATGCATTCAAACATTATGAAAGTGGTTATTGATTTTTGCATGTGATTATTCAATTAGTAGAATATCCATGTGAATAAGTAAATGGCATTATTTCATTTTATTTATTCCATACCATGTTGAAAGTTCATGCTTAAAAGGCTTATGTTTTAGTTATACATTGCCTTAAATGTTTATTCTTATTTTTGAAAGTTTCCGTTATATTGTTATCCTTACTGGGCATTTGAGCTCACCCCTTTTCTATGTTTTATTTTTCCCAGGAAGTGAAGATGTAAGTTATGAATGACCTGCAGGGATATTATGAGGGGATTATAGTGTGGAATGTGGGAACATTATGTTGTTGTATTAGTTTTTCATTTTATGATGTAATGTAAAACTTATGAATATATCTAGTGTTTCCAAGGCTACTAAACCAATCGGTCTTTCGAGATTTGATCTTTATCATGATCATGCCAATGTTATGTAATAATGCACCGACTCTAGGCAACTAGGGTCGGGGCGTTACATATAATATATAAATTTAATTAAAATCATTAATATAAGTGATTAATTTAATTTATTAAGATAAAAATACATTGTGTGCATAAAAACATTTTTTTAGAAAAACATCTCTTTTAATTTCAAATGATTTCATTTTTATAATTATTTTTATTTTTATTTATAATAAATTAATAACTAAAGAATTTATTATAAAAATGTGTAAAACATTATTCATAAATTAGTTTGTACTATTAATACATTCCAATTTAACGACTAGGTTATAACGGCAAACTATATTATAGTTCATTTAGACTTGAGGTTTCGTGTATCACAAGTTATTAGAAAAAAAAATTAAAGGGATATATTTCACAAAATATGGGGGTGTTATAATAAGGGTATGATATCATGATAATAAATTAAAATTTTCATACCTAATCTATCATTAATCATAATACATGAGTCATGGAATAAAGCTTTATCATTTCAGAAGACATTAGTCATAAGAGTGAGGAATCATCATTAATCAATCATTGTTCTTAAGAGCATATAATAATAATAAGAACATGTCATAGGAATTATGGAAAAATTATAATCATATAAAATAATTTCATTTGTCAAGGTTTAGTTCCAATACTATCACAGTGGAGAAAGTCCCATAGTGGATTAGTTTCACTCGCCATACCATCATTTCCTTGGTCAAGTGTCACTCCAAAAACTATCATGGTGGAAAGAGTCTCAAACTAAACTATTTTTACTCCCCATTATAGACCATGTTATATCATGATATATCAATCATTAACCAATTCATTTTAGGGATTTAACAAAACCAATAATCACATAATGAAAATTATGTATATATGTGCCACAAGATCATAAAAACATTCATCACTTCATCATAACAAAACATGTTGAAAATAAATGGGTTTCAAAAAAAATTATCATCACATACTCATATCCATATAGATAAATAACATGTATGGTATCATTATATCATATCACTAGTAAGTCCTATAAAATATCAAAGTATGTTTACATAGATGGAAAATAACTTTAAAGTAGATTTTAACATTTATTATAAAATAATGAAAAATATATTTTCTTTAAGTATCTTTAATAAAAAATATCAAATATTTAAAAATAATTGAAAATATCCTAGGAAACGTATATATAGGATTTAACAAACTGAATGGTCATGACGGTGGGAAAATTAGTTCTTTTGGTAAAAATTAAAATAATGATTCTATCATACTTTTTTTAAAAATCAAAAATTAACTGTCCAAAAAAATAAAAAAACCTTTTTAAACTATTCAAAATAAATGAAAATACCTATACATATAAGAAAATTTTCATTAGATCAAAGAAAAGAATATGTTTAAAAACATTGTAATGAACATGGGCATGGAATAAAAAGTTCATTGACCAAAGAGTAAATAAGGTTGGATTTTATAAAAAATAATTTTCTAAAATTTGTTATGTACCAAGAGAGTTAAATAAAAGAAAAAATAGAAAAAACATAAATAAATAGAGGAAAATAAAATAGATAAGGTTTAAATGATAGGATCCAAATAATTTTACTCAATTAAATTTATCATAGACAATATCGAAAAGAAATGAGATTGTAACATAAACCTTTTCAAATATTGTAATCTTCGAATCAAAACCTTAAGAAATAGAGAACATAATATTTTTTTATAATTCTATATATTCTTCCAGAATATCATCATAAAATAAATTCATGGTAATTATATACACTATAAAAAATAAACAAGTGGTGAGTATGGAATATAACACACAGATATAAAAGTGAGATGAGAAACTCTTACCTTAAGTAATGTCTTTATTCATAAGAATTATAACCTCATGAATAATAAATATATATTTATTATACATCCATTACAAAACTATATTCATATATATACATATATATATATATATTAATATATATCATTCCCTTATAATTTATAATTATCCTTTGATTAACAATTATTCATTAAAAACATTATTTGGGTAAAAATTAGTCTGTTTTTCATGCATGTTTCAGTTTAATGGTTCCATTACATGAAAATTGATCGTGGTTTAATCATCTCAAAAATAATAATCATTTTATAATTTTTAAAAATTAATTAAACCACTTCGTAGAGATGTTAGTTTATATGTTTGCATGAGTGATGTTTCCACTTTTTGATGGATGTACTAAAACAAAGGTAAATAATAATTAACCTTCAAAGAATCATAATTATATCATAAATATAATATATATTCACTAATTATATCCTTATCACTGAATATTTAAACTTAAAATTAAAAAAACTCACATAGCTTCATAGATGTGGTAGTTCACACATATGTAGAAACAACGTTATTATTTTTCAACGGATGAAAAGGTAAGAAGGTTGATAAAATATTATAATTCTAAAATAAAAAATATTTAATAAGATTCATATATAAATATTAAATCCATCATAATAACCATCTAAGAATGGCGGTGATGGAAAATAAAGTACACGGCTTCGTGGAGACAGTATTTCGTACATGCACACGAGCGATGCTTTAATTTTTTATTGGGATGGAAATGAGATGAAAAATTGATGTTACAAGAACATAATAAAATTATATTATATTAAATATATTTATATTATTATATAAATATGTTTATATAATATTCAAAGTATATGGAAGAATAAATAATCCTGGAAACACTCGGTTACGATTTATACCTCTACTTTAGAAAACCCCCTTTTCATTACACATTAATCCCTTAAAGGTTAATCTTATAGTAATATAGGGTATGATAAAAAATGGTTAGGTATGTTATAAATTTATTTGGGTAAATATTTTCCTAACTAAATTTCTCAAAATTTGTGAATAAGTAAGGATAGGATGTGGCCATTTATAAGTGAGGTGGGTGGAAACCTTGTGAATACATGAAACGGTTAATATATTATATGTGTATAACCCATGTAAAATGGATCCAAATTTCAAAATATTGGAATATAAGAATTATAATGTAGGAATATAGTAAAAAAATCTATTTTATACACTTTTATGTTTAATTTTAAACCTTATATTTAGGTTTAACCACCCTCATTAACCAGGTTTGACCTTAACCAAAGCAACAAATGTTTCACTCTTTAAGGGTAAGGAATGTAATTATAAAAATTTTAAGTGGTGTATAAATGAAATATGAATGGTAATATCTGAAATTTACCATTATATTTTGTCAATATACTATTTTTATAATTTTAAAATTATTTAAAAATAATTTTAAAACATTAAATACTATTTTCTGTCATTTTCAAGCCTATTCACATACCTTGACTATAAAGGAATAAAGATAGAAATAAAATTATAATATAAACTCTATAATTATCAATTATAAATTATAATTATATAATAAATATTTGTTACATCAGAATACATTCAAAAATTATTACTTTTAATGTTTTTAAATTCATGTACTTGATTTTTCTATTTCTTACACAAGTGTTGTTCCGACGTTGTGTAAGTTTTCAAGGTAATTTAAATATCTCTAAAAACTAAAAAAATTAATATAATAAAAATAATTTATTAATATTAAAAATAATTTTTTAGAATCATTTTTATCCTCTTTTTATCCCTATGAAAGCATATTATAGATGTTAAAATAAAGAGTGATATTTTTTAGTGTTTCTTAATTTAAAATAATATAAAGTTGATAATAAATTTCAAGTACAAAAAATGAAATATTTTATAAATTAGGATGTTTATGGTAGAATTATACACATAAAATTAAATAATATAATTTTTTTGGTTGATTTTGGGACATTATCCAATAGTTATAACATCAATTAACTTGTTTAACCTGTTATGGTGGTGATAAAATTTTACCACGGTTACTATTAATTGTAACTAAAAATGAAATTGGATCTATAAAAAATTATTATCCTTATTCAAAATATGAAATAATTTCTTCAGGATTCAATTTTGTGTGTGTTATAAATCAATTTTAATATATGTGCGTAAAATTTTACGAAAAAGTATTATTAGAAAAAATATGTTTTAAGCTTAAAAATAATTTTATAAAAAATAATGTATAATATTGATTACTATGGAATTAATTACAGTATTTTAAATTAAATTTTTCTTATTTAAATTTAAAACAAAATCCAAAAAATAATATTACTTTTAAATTACATGATTTGAATAAAATAAATGATAGTTTTTCAAATATCTGTATTTTCATTATTCACTCAAAAATCATTTTTTTTCAAAATAGTCATCAAAATTTATCCTAATAATATTATGACATGATTATTTCATAAATTATTCCCATTGATTTAAATAAAATTTCTAATTTTTTTGAAATTAATGATAATATTCATACATATTATTTAATAAAAATCATTTTTTAAGGAAATGTATTTTTTTTAAGCATAGAATGAATTTATTCTCATTCCTTTACTAATAAACATAATTAAATGAATTTTAATTCATTAAATATGTATATAATCTAATTTTTTCATTATAATAATTTATTAATAGTGATTAATTTAATCTATTAAGATAAAAATATATTTCACACATAGAAATAGTTTTATAAAAAATATCAATTTTACCTTCAAAATATTTCATCTTCATTTCCTAAAAATAACTCATCAATGTATAACTATTTATTTATTTTATTAAGGAAAAACTTTCTCATATATTTCATAATATTTTTATTCTTATTAATACTCTCCAAACCAACTGCTAGGTCATAACAGACATATTTCAATTATATTTATATAGTATAATGCAGTTTGTTTAAGCTTTGTTTTGCATGTATCAAAAGATATCAAAAGCATAGAATTTGTTAAATAGAAATATATTCTAAAATATTTTAGTTCTACAAATTGTAACGGGGTACCACAATGATATATTTTAGTTCTAATAAAACTTTTATGCTTAATAACCGTAACATAAATTTTTAGTTCCCTCATCTATATTGGGGGTATATGATATAGTGGAATCAAAATTGGTTCTATTCTAGGTAATAATTGTTGAACTCAATGTCATAGAACCAACTTCTTTGTAATTTATGAAAAAAAGTATTCATTGCTTTGAATATTAAAAAACTACTTATCACATCATTATTTTTCTTCTGCATGAAATATTATGTGATAATGTCCTAAGAGTAGTTATTGCACTAAAATGTCATGGTAGTTCTCCGCTATAATGAGAACCCGGAGGTGCTATGACACTATTCTTGAATATAAATTCTATAGCCAGATTATATCATTTTAGTAACAAAAATTATACAAACTATCATGGGTGGATATTCATAGGACTTTGAGGCACCTTCTCATGGTGTACACCCTTGGTAATATCTAGTAGGATATTTTGATAATAAGACCCGCCATTAAGAAATAAAAATTTATATATATCATTAGATGTTCCTATCTATAGACATGTATATTTTTCCTTGTAATTTAATATTATTATTAATGAATATTGTGAGTCATGTACTTTGATGTATTAATAAAAACCATAACGACAGTTGTTCACAATGAGGTAGGATATGTTGGGTGTGTCACAAGTAATATAGAATTAATGAATAATGTGAGAAAGGATTTATCCCTTCAATTCGTTACTGGAATCTAATATCTCAGACCCTTTTATGGAAATGATATATCTTAAATGAATCCATGTCCATGGTGTTCAATAAGAATGTTTTATTTTCATAAATTCAATTAAAGAGATATCAAGCATATAGGTTGATGGCACTGGCATGAAACCTTCTCGATTAGAGATATTGTGATAAAGGGATTATATTACACAGTAAGTTTCCGTGTGAGTTAACATGTCATTACGACATTAAATTCTTTCTCTATGGGGGCCTTGGTGTGTTTCTAGATGCTAACATTGGACATTATACGGTTTCACCTAATACCATTGAGAAAGAGGCCTAGAGGGGCACACATTAAGGGTATTGAGAAGCTCAATTAAATAATATATTATTATTTATTATCTAATAGGTTGAATAAATGTTATTCTCACATGTGGTTTAATAATTATTCATGTATTATTTACCTCATTTATTCAGTCACAAGTTATTCGAGAAAATATATTGTGAGGGGAATATTTAATATTTATTTATTTTCTATACAGTGAATATAATATTTATTTATTAGTGAATAATGAAGTGATATTTATTTAGTAAATAAATAGACATTATTCAAGGCCTGATGAATATTATTGAGAAATGGAAGACCGAGTTTAATAGTCTGGTGAGAAATAATAAATATTGAATAATATTTAATTAAATAATATTTAATTATAATTAACATGTTAATTGAATATTGAAAAATATTATTATTAATATTATTATTATTATTTGACATGGGGGTTTTCTATGATTAAATAAAATAATCAAGGATACTTGTGAAATTATTTTATTTTAACCCTAGAAATATAAATAATTAATTTTGTTATATTTTTAAGGGGTGGGATTCATTTTGTTGGTTGTGAAAAAAAATCTTGGAGAATCCTCTCAAGCCTAGAGAGCTCCCTTCTCCAAGAATGCTCCTAGTAATAGAGAGAAATCATAATTTACTGAATCAAGGATAATACTGTGGAAGCGATTCTTAAGGTGATAAAAGGCAGATGATGCAAGTCCAAGTAACTTCTTTAATAGAACCCGAAGACTCCTTATGAGACATTTCGATATTCCTGGAACATGTGAAGATCACTTATTGAAGAAATATACACTTGGTTTATACAACACAATGACAGTGAACTATAGATCTATCACTAGATTCATCAATGAATAATTAATTACTTTTATCTAATTAATTTAATTACAAACAGTTTGATTTGATCTCCTCTCTATTAGTTCCAGTGTTCTATCCATTTTTTATTTATTTTATTAAATTTTTTTGATCATGAAGTTTATTGTCACATAGATCATGGATTAATCATTGATTATGGAAAAAATCATAGTTGGGCATTTCCCTTCACATGCTTCCATTGTATCTGGAACCTACAAGTGGTATCAGAGAGGGAACATAATGGTTTATAATTATTTAAAAATTCATTAGTGATTTAGACATTTGTAATTTAGTTTTTAAATACAATTTTAATAATTCTATTAATATAAATTGTGCGATCTATTTCTTTCACTTTCTCTTCTCATAGATCTAATCGAGATGTTTAAGTTTATGATTACAATAAGATTGAGGAACTCATCTAGAGGTGCTAACATTTCTGGTCAGATAGCACAGAACTACACAATGTGTAATAAGAGTTATAAGCCATATAGACATGTTCAATGAATCAAGAGTTAGTTTTGAAATTAATTTCAATAGTATGCATTGGATACATGCATTAAATTGCACCAAGTGTGGACCATAATTTTATAGCACACAGTTATCCAAACTACATGTCGTGTATCCCACATACCCAAAGTATAGTCCCTTTGAGTCATATATGGTCCATGTATTCAATACATGGATTACCTGACTGGTGACCGCATAACATGGAGTCAACATGACGTGTGGATCATTAGGCACATTTTTTACTCCGAATTTTTTAAAGCACTATCTACACGTTAAGTCCCTAGGCGTGTGTCTCGGATAGATGGTGAGAGATGTACATGCCGTGTAGATCAGATATAAACACTGTTTACTTTTACCAGTTATAACTATTTAAAATTTATTTATGGTACTATGTAAACCTTAATATATGTACTTGTGCGTGGTCGTAAATATAGAACACTTTATTTGATAGGTTTTAATATACATAATTATTTAAATGCTTTAATTAATATCTACAGAATGTTCATATCTACGTATCATGTATGAGTCATATTATATGTTTTTACTCTACATGCATTGAATAATAACACATGACTAAAAAACAATTTAATTCATGTAATCATCTATGAAGTACACACTGTGAAAGTACGTGATAAGTCATTTATTCCATATGTCAGAAGTGTAAAATAGTATACGAGTATAATATATGTTTGGTATACTTGGATAGGTATTCACTATCTTTCTTCTAAGGTTCATTTATGTACAAGGTTAATTTTAAATGAATTTAATTAATTTGTTTAAAATTATAATGGATGATAATCTCAAGGAAATTCAGATAAGGATTAAGATAAAAGGATTGACTAATTAAAGATAATAATTAATCGATTCGAGAATGAATTATCTTAAATAATAACAATTAAGAATTGAATTCTAGTTATATTAAATGTGTAATTCATTGTATTCATGTGGATGATCATTGACATAGACAAAACCTTTTGTATGTGATTGTTTTCATTTAATTTATTATTAAATTAAATTGTTGACATGCCTTACTTCTCTCCTTTCATTATGTAGGGAATGTGTGCCCACTGGTTATTTTATGTAAACCCCATTTTCCACTCACCTATGTGTGAGTAAAAGGAATATGTAATGGATGGATCTCCCAATATAGTGCAGGAAATTCTAGTTCAGAGCCGAGGTAAAACCAATCCAAGGAGATACATTGGTGGGAAGTTGGAAAGTTGAAACACATACCTCAAATGGTTTAATGTGTTTTCCCTAGTTCAATGGTTAGTTTATCAATCGATAGATAAACTGAACACTAGTAAAACTTTATGATCATACTAATTTATTATTTTATTTATATAAATTTCATGTTTATTTCATTATGTATGTTTTTCCATGGTCACATAATTAATGAATTAACAAGCATGCAAAATATAACTGAAATAAATTGGCTTATGTGTAAATATTATCTAAGATATGGTTAATCACATTAGTAAATCCCACTTAATATTATCAATCATTTTCAAAAGATAATAATTGGAAATTTAAGAATAAAAGGATAAAATCCATCAATAAAATATTTAGTTGGTATAACCTTCCACTACTTCGGATAAAATCAACCAATGGTTTAAAGTACTTCACTAGCCTAAGTTGGGGTGCTTTAAATTATTGGGGAATTATAACATGGGGTGTTGGGTTTAGTTTACTTGGTTCACATCAAGGGTTGATAGCGAAAATAGGACTTGGTGTAACTAATAGGCAATGGTTGAGGAAATGTAAATTAATGATTTTATGATTTAGGAGTCCACTCAGGAGATCAAGGATTTGGGAGTTAATATAGTTGGAATTTGGAATGTCTACCTAAAACCATTCATGTTTATGGACCATCCAAAATTGGGGTAATAATAAAGTTAATATGGATCCTTTCCACTAGAATATCCAAGAAACGTGATATTTTGTAGTCAATGGTGAGGGATATTGGGTTTTGATAAAATAGTGGGAGACTAATAATTATAAAATTTATTTATTTGTCTAAATTTATCAAATAAAGTACTATAATTTGGTTCAAATGTTTTTGTAGAAACAACATTAAAATAAAATAAAATATATCATTGTGATCTATACTTGAGACGGAAAACATTCTCACCATTTTCTTTAAAAGAGTGTAAAAGGCACTTATGTGTCATCCTTCACCAGGAAAATAAATTTTATGTGTTGGAAGTACCTTTACTAGTTGTTCTTGGAAATAAGGTAAGGGATTAAGAGTTATCTCTATATGAGAAACATCTGAATGATGCTATATATTTTTAGTTCTTTATTATATCATCCATTACCAATGCGATTTTAAAGAAACATGAAGATATGGATGCTTATATCATGATGTATCACCTTTAAGATCTCTATTAATAGAATGTAATACAAGAGAGGTATGAGATCTACAAAGATTTCTTCATAACTATTCTTATTGAGTCTACACCATTTGGGCCACATGTAGTCAAGATTATCGGCTACATTGAACACTTGGACATCTTAAGGATTAAATTCCAATATGATTTTCATTTAGATATCATACTTTCATCCCTTACCAATACCTTTTCTAACTTTATTGGTAATTACAATATGATCAATAGTGAGAAGAGACTTCTATAAATTATTAATTTAACTCACTATATGTGTAAGAACATGGGGCCTATCAAACCCATAGTCCTTATGGTGAATAATAAGAGGAAGGACAAGTAAGAGGTTCCCAAGATTTATAAATAGTTTAATGTATCTAAGAACAATCTGACTAAGAATAAGAAGATCTATAGGTAGGGAAAGGAAAAGGATGTAGTATTTTTTTCATGTGGAAAGTCATTCCATTGGAAGAGGAACTACACCCAAACGTAATGGAAAACTAAAGGTGTGTTCGTTATCGAGTGTAATTTTTCAATATCTACTAATTGAGTATTAGATATAGATTTTGGGGCTCACATTTGTTTCAAAATGTTGGATCCAAGTAGATTCTAAAAGATTACCAGAGGAGAGGTGGATCTAAGATCTGACAATAGAGATAGGATAGCTTCTCTAGACATTGGTGACGAACAATGTTCATTTATAATGGGAATGATTTTGGTTTTAATAGATTATTATTTTGTACCAACAATTACCAAGAACATAATTTCTATGTTATGTTTAGATACATATGAGTTTATTTTCAAATTTTGAAATACAATTTGTTTCTTTTATAGAGAAAACAATTGTTATGGTATGGTGAATTTAAATAATGGCCTTTATGTATCAAATTGTGAAAACCATGTTTTGTAAATCGATAAAAAATCATGTTCACATGAATCGTATAACACCCAGTTATGGAATCACTGCCTTGGTCATGTAAACGAGAAGAATTTGATAAAGCTCAATCAAGATGGTTATTTAGACTCATCTATGCTAAAACCACTTGAAATATGTCACACTTATTTACAAGGGAAAATGATCCAACAACCATTTGGTGGACAGGGTGGAAGGGCCACATAGCATTTAGGATTGGTACACACTGATGTGTGTGGACCATTTTCAGTAGAAGATAATGGTGGATATTCTTACATTATAACTTTTACAATTGACTTGTTTTGATATAGTTATATTTACATGATGATGTATAAGTTCGATTATTTAAAGTAAGTTAATGAATTCTTGAATGTAGTAGAGAATCAACATGGTAAGAAGACAAAGAATCTTCGATCGGATCAAGTTGTTGAATATCTTAACTAAGAGTTTATCAACTTTCTACTGGATTTTGGGATTCTATCTCAAATATCTCCAACTTATACACCATAGTGGATTGGTGTTAGTGAAAGGAGGAATTGTATCTTGTTAGACATGGTAGGTTCGATTATGATTCATAAATATCTTCCATTATCATTTTGGGGATATAAATTACAAAATTTAGAATAAACATTAAATTGAGAACCAAATAAAGTGAAAAATTGAATTATATTTGAGTTATGTAGTAGAAAGAAACCCATTTTAACAAATACACATGGCTGGGGTTGCAAGGCATTTGTTAAGGCCTAATCAAGAAATAAACTAGAACACTGGGGTATAGGATGTATCTTTATAAGGTGTACTAAGGAAACAAATGGATACTACCTATACAAAACCTCAAACAAAAAATTGACTATCTCTAGAGAAGTTTTCTTTATTGAGAGGGAGAATATTCTCAAAAATTATAGTGGGAGAAAGATTGAATTTGATAAAGTTAATGTTAAATATATACTAAAGTTGGAATCGGAATAGATTCCACGGGTTCTTGTGGAATAAGTAGTTCCTAAAACATAAGTTATATATAGGAGCATAAGAGAGGTAAGATTACTAGAGAGATATAGTTTTCTATTCATTGGGGATGGTGACTCATTATTAGTTTATGAAAGTGAACCTATCTCCTACAAGGAGGCAGTATATATCTCAGAAGCAGCAAGATAGAAAGAAACCATGAATTCTGAAATGGATTCTATCCATAAGAACCAAGATTGGGTTTCATTTGATGCACCGGTTAATGTAAATCTTGTCAGGTGTAAATGGGTATTCAAGAGGAAACTAGACATGGAAGTTAAAGTAAGTACTTATAAAGAAAGAATAGTATTGAATATGATGAAAATATTTTGTCAGTTTCCAGGTTCAAATCCATCAGAATTATACTTTCCATAATAGCTTACCATGAATATGATATTTGGAATGTGGATGTAAAAACTCCATTCCTTAATGTGGGCCTTTACGAAGATGTCTATATGACATATCCAAAAGTGTTTTCGACTATAGGTGATTCCAAAAATATATTCATGGAACATGTTATTCGATGAATCCATAATAGAATTTGGTTTCATTATGAATGAATGTGAGTCGTGTGTTTGGAATAGGTTTAATGGGAATGTGGTATTTATCTGAGTAGTGTATATTTATGACATATTACTTATTGGAAATGACATACCAGTCTTACAATCTGTTAATTATTGGTTAAACAGGTTATTCTACAAGAAGGAATTAGGTGAAGAAACCTACATTCTAGGGATCAAGATCATTCGTGAAAGATCCAAGAGGCTTCTTGGACTAAGTCAAAGTACATATATTGACCAAATACAGAATAGATTTAGTATAGAACAATCCAGGAGGGGATTGGTTTTAGTGTCACATGGTTTACATCTTTCTAATAATGTTTTCCCTCAAACACAATAAGAGAAAGAGAGAATGAGTATGATCCCATATTCTTCAGAGGTAGGATCAATCATGCATGTCATGTTATGTACTAGAATTGAGGTTTCTTATACATTTATCATTGAAGTAAGATATCAAGTAGATCTATGAAAACAACATTGGACTGATGTAAAGGCTATCTTTATGTATCTAAGAAGAACTAAGGATATGTTCCTAGTGTATAGAGGAGACAAGGAGATTGTCATAAATGGTAATACTAATTCTGGTTTTCAGACAGATCAGAATGATCTGAAGTTTCACTCAGGATATGTTTTCTATCTCAACTGAGGAGTTGTGAGCTGCAAGAGTTCAAAGCAACTAGTTTTCGCTAATTCAATAGTAGAATATGAGTATATAGTGTCTTATGATGCAGCCAAAGAAGAATTTTTTATTCTAAACATTTCCCAAGACCATGATGTGGTACCTATTATTGAAGACCCTACCACATAGTATAGTGATAATACTACATGGGTGGATCTAGAAAAGAAGTCAATGTCACACCAACAGAAAAATAACATACTCTATAAGTATCACCGATTGAAGTATTTTTATCAAAGGGGTGAAGTTTCATTGAGAATATTACCCATGGAAGAGAATTTGTTGGACCCCTTGACTAAAGGTCTATCTGGGAAAAATCATGAGTATCATGTGAGAGCTAGCAGACTGATGGATGTTAGTAGTTGTATCTAGTGAAAGAGGGAGTCTATTAGTGTTGGTTCCCTAGAACTAACTTATTTGTACTTTATGGTAAACAAGTATGAATTTTTTTGAATATTAATAAATTTTATATCACATAAGGATTGTTCTTATGTGAGACATATTATGTGATAATTTCTTAATAGTAGTTATTACACTGAAATTTCATAAAACTTCCCCAGTATGATGAGAACCTGGATGTGATATGACACTATTCTTGAATATGTGTTCTATAGTCGAATGATATCATTTGAGGGACATCAATGTTATTGTATATTATAAGTAGAGACTCATATAAATTTGAGGCACCTTCTCGTGGTGTGTGCCCTTGGTAATATCTAGTAGGATATTATGAGAATGAGACCTTCTAGTAGGAAATCCAGATTTTTATGTTTCATTGGATTTTCCTATATGCGGACATGTGTATTGTTCCTTATAATTTAAGGTTATTATTAATGAATATTATGAGTTTTTTACATTGATGAATTGAAAAAAAGCATGACTACATATGTTCATGGAGAGGTAGGATACGTTGGTTGTGTCATGATTAATATTACATTAATGAATAATGTGAGAAATGATTTATCCCTTTTGTTCTTTAACATAAGTTAATATCTCAGGCCCTTTGATGGATATGATATATCCCAAATAAATCCATGGCCATAGTGATATATTGGCAAGTTATATTTCCAGAATTTCAAAGAAAGAGATATCAAGCATATAGGTTGATGGCAGTGGCATGCAACCTATTCTATTATAGAAATTATGATAAAGTGATAATATTACATAGTAAGAATCCATATGAGGTAACATATCATTCCTTATAGTGTTTCTAGGCACTAAACTTGGACATTAGTATGGTTACCCAAATGACATTGAGAAAGATCCCTATAGGATCGTACACTAAGTGTATCTAGAATCTCAGTTAAATAATATATTATTATTTATTATTTAATAAGTTGAATAAATATTATTCCCAAATGTGGTTTAAAAATTATTCATGTATGATATGGTCACATTTATTACCTCACTAGTTATTCGAGAGAATATATTGTGAATGGAATATTTAAAAAATATTTATTTTCTATTTAGTGAATATAATTTTTATTTGTTAATAAGAGAATAATGCGGTGATATTTATTTAATAAATAAATAGACATTATTCAAGGTCTGATAAATATTGTGGTGAAATGATGAAACTAATTAAACGATCTAGTAAGAGATAATAAATATTGAATGTTATTTAATTAAATAATATTTAGTTATAATTCGTAAGTTAAGTCCATGTCGAGAAATAGTAATATTATTATTATTATATGACATGGAGTTTTTCAAGGATTAAATAAAATAATAAAGGAAACATGTGAGATTATTTTATTTTAACCCTATCAATATAAATACCCAATTGTGTTATTTTCTCATGTAGGGCCAATTCATTTTGTTGGTTGTGCACAACAATATTGGAGAATCCTCTCAATCCTAGAGAACTCCCTTCTCCATGAATTCTCCCATGAATAGAGAGAAATCCTCATCCATTGAATCAAGGAGAACGTTTTTGAATTGATTATTGAGGTGATTAAAGGAGTACAACACAAGTACAACGATCTTGCATGATATAATCTAGATACTCATTTGGAGATGTTTGGAGATTCCTGGAATATATGTGGATCACTGCTAGAGGAAATCTGCACTTGGTTTTTACAACGCAACAATGGTCCACCACATATCTGTTGCTGGATTCATCAATGTATAAATAATTTCTTATAGGTAATTATTTATCTAATGAAATTAATTATAAAAAATATTTGTTTATCTTCTCTCTATTAGTTCTAATGTTTTATCCCTTTTCTGTTTCTTTGATTCAATTCTTTTGATCATGGAATTCATCGTTGCATAGATCTCATATTGTTCATCGATTATAGAAAAATAAAAGTTGGGAACCTCCCTTATTGTGCTTCCACTATGACTGTAATGTACAATTACTCAATAAAGAACTCCACCTCTAATTGAGAAGTAAATCCTCATAATCATTTGGAAATATATCAGTAAATAAGCCATTCATCAGAGATAATTCCTTTGATTTCTTGAATTAAACTGTTTTGATCATCAAACACACCATCTAAGAGTTGATTGGTCTAGTCTTCCCATGATATGGCCCAACTCAAGTCACATGGAAATTTAATTATACAATAAAAGAATATTGAATAATATATAGATATGAAAATAAAATCTACCTTCAATAAAAATATATATTAGATTAAATTTTTTTAAACCGGTCCATGCCCATGATATTATTAAAGATCTTCAAATTAAGGGTGTAAAAATATTATATAAACCTAAAAAATCTCACCATATATGAATAATATGGGAATATATTACTTCATTATAGCCTCTTTACTAAGAGAGTATCAATTCTCATGATCTTCGGAGATATATCCACTCCCCATCCCAAAATTGATACAAGTTTCTCAAAGATAAAATAATGAGAAGATCTTATATTAAAAAGAAAACAAGAAATAACTTAACATACTAAAATAGTAACTCTAACTATTGGAGGACTATATCCAGTATCTTCAATAGGCTTTTCATTGAAAAAATTCTTCTAGTACCATCATGAAGTCCCCATGGGTGAAATGAATTCCTAAAAGAATACAACATGGATTGTTTACTCTAAATCCCCCGCCTATTTTCCTAACCAGGTCTACTAAAAGGATGTCAATTTTCTCCATTCACCTACCCACAATGTTGTTTATGATATTTCTAAATCTATTATAGTTGATGATCAACACTCTCAGAAGGAGTAGAACTACATAATCAATAAATCTGACTATGTAGACCACACAAATTCTATTTACTTTACTCAAAGGTATACTTTGTTATAGTGTGTACATAATGACAACACTAAAAGTATCAAATATGTGATCACATAGATTACACGGAACAAGAGTACTTCCACATTGACTGCCATATATAGATTCACCTTGACTCATCTCTTCCATATAATGATTCTACCCTCTAGATGACTCTCTACAGGACCCTCTACCAGAAGGAAAGTAATAAACTACCTAACCACCCTTAGAACCTATCTCAACCAATATTGTTTTCTTCAACACATATCATAAATCCGATTATTTTAATAACATAAACTATGTATAAATTTCCTCTTTTAACCCTATCACAATCCATATACACATTAATTCCTCATCCCCACTCAATTAGGATGCAGAATAGTGTGGATCAGTAAATATGGAAGCGTATTCCATTATAATCATCATCTCATACTTGAGTTATATAAACTCTTGATATTTTAACAAATAAAGGGTGTTAAGAAAGAATTAATATAAAAATAAGTCCTTAAAACATTTTTCAGGTTAATACATATTATTTATTTTCGTTAATAATCACATACCACTATCTATGATCTTACGTTTTGAAAATAAAGGTATTCAATCGAACCTAAATTACTCACGGGTCTCGGTTCTCTTAAATATTCTAGGTTAATGATTGAACCATTACTATAACTCTTGTGAGGATACATCACCCCAAAAATTTTAATGGATGATAAAAATAGAAATCATATAAAATATCAGCAGTGGTAGACTCCCATCAAGGTACACCATACCTTTCTGCTTGAAGAAGAGGAGAAAACTCCTCTAGAACTCATAGATCAATGATAAGCCTAACAGGAAGGTAATTACCTACATAACCTACCTTAATATATATATATAGTCATTAATAATATATATTTTACATTGAATTAGATAATCACAATATTTTCCACTTATATTAATAAGAAACTTTATAAAATTTAGGGACAACATAATGGTGGTCTGTCTAAAAACAACCATTCTCTCATTTTTTACAGTTATCATGCTTTTTTAAAACTTTAAACATAAAAATTAGATATTTTTAAATTCAATTATCCTAGAATATTCATTAATATATTCCAAAAAGATTAATAAATTGGATGATTTTATGTTTTATTTTAATCTAGTAGTCGCCAATAAATAAGTTGGAAGACACTATTTATTTATTAACAAGTTTCAATTAATATAAATATTTAAATTATTTTAAAATATTTTGATCAAACACATAAAAAATAAAACATGTCATTTTCCCTATATATTCCTAATTATAAAATGTTACTCATGATTCATAATACTCAAAATTATAAGTATAAATAAAAAAGAATCCAATTAAAACCCACGAAACCTCTCATAGATCAAGATTCCACCATAAGTATACTTGAAAGGAATAATTATGGGTTACTTCCTAAGTATTAATATTCATATCTCCAAGTTTATCTCAATACCACTTCCCTAGAGAACTCTTCAATACCATTTTGAAATGACCTAATATAGATCACTCGTTGGATCGAATCGAACTGAACCACCAAAATACCTTATGTGCACTTATTGATTTCCATAGGTTGGAATTAATGACAAGGGATAATTAGTGTCTATTTGGAAATTATTATCCCACTTTTGTTATCAACTAAAACATAAACTATTCTTATTGAAAAATCACCATGACCCATTAATAAATTGGATAAAATAATTTAAAAACATAAATTCTAAATATTCGAACTTGTATATTCGAGGTACCAATTCAACCTAAATAATAATAACAACTACACTATATATGTAAGAAAATATAAGAAAATAAAAAAAATTACATACATTTTAAATTTTATGTGACTAAAATGAAACTACATTTTTATAACATTACACTACACAACCTCCCTTCAAGTACACAAGGTATTTTCACACATTTACTGGGAGTTACCCAAAGTAATATCTATAAGGATGGTAGGTTTAAATACCAATTTCATTTTACTTATATTGATCATGTATATATAATGAGGTGTGTGTTTTTATACTAATAAAAATTAACACATGAATAAATTAGTATCAATTTCAGATTAAAAGGAGTCTAGGACAAGAGGAATGAATATTTATTTTAAGAATTTAAAAAGGATAATAGTGTGGTGTTTGTATTTTTTCATATTTTCATACATCTTAATAAAAAATTAATTATATGTTTTATATCCCACTCTGTCTTTCCAATCAATCTCTTAAGGTACTCTTTGGATTATTTTTTGTAACTATATGTCCCCATAAGGTTTCATGTGATAATCACGTAAATTCTATTAAGTTCTTTATAGTCTAATTTTTTGTGCCTTATCCTCTTTGGACACTCTCATTATTCAAATAACTAAGTCCCTACTTCAAATTCATGGGTTGGAATTCCACTTTTTCTCCATCATCCAATTCTCATAAGATCACATACTCGTTGATCAAGCTAGGAAATCATAAAGACATACAAATCGATTTTTTAAAATAAACTTTATAGTTTTGTGGTAACCTAACATTAAATAGGATACAAACCACGAATATAAAAAATTCCAAATTCAAATTCAAAATTTAAAATATCTAACATCAAAAACCACATATTTAAATATTTGAAATTCAATAAAGTCCAAACCATATATCTCAATACTACTTAATTTCCTCAGTTCATGATATCACAATGAGAAATAATGAAGAGAATAATAATAGAAATATAGATGGAATATGATTCATTTAAGAATTAAAAAATAATCCACAACTACACATCACATAAACCCCCTAGGTACCTATCCAATCATGCTCATGCTAAAACAATTAAAATAGAAAGAGTAAGAAAATTTATCTCTCATGGAAATCATTGACGAAACATATTCCAATGGTCTAGTCTCTTTGTTCCTCAGTGCCATCTAGAGTTAAAAACTATTAAATTAAAAATACACCCAAATTTTCAACACACTACTTTGTGAACATGATCACCTCTTTATACTGCCTTCTCACTTTACATAATCTCTTAAAATAATCGGTGAGTTTTTTAATCATTACACCTGCCAAAACAACTTGCATTACTTTTGTTGACCACCACTAACCTTGACCATGTGGATCTTCTTCTCTCTACCTTAGATCATCTTCCATCTATCAAGATTATTATTTTATTTCTAAATTTGGTTATAAAATTTTATACATGGATTTATTTGGTCCCAAAAATATATGCATGTTCTCCCCATTGAAGCTTCATTGATAAAGGGATCCTAATGCTTTATATCCCATATTTCCTTCCATCTTATTCTTTTAAAGTTGTTATATAATATTTTAAGGCACAATGAACACTTGTAGAACTCTTCTGATACCTCACAAGTCAAATTGAATTGTTTTCTAAAAATTGATCCTTGAAAATCTTTTGGTGACAATATATCCTTCATTGCACAAAGATGTGACATTGGATAAGTAATATAACATCAATATGATGGTCTCTAAAAAAATTTAAATGTTAATAAATAATGCATTGTGGCCTGATATTATGTTGGATTATAGAAACATTCTTAGGGTTTGACATGGATATGTTGAGGTTAACGTAGCCTTGGTATGTGATGTGGATCACATTAGTTTGGGGATATAACCTCAATCTCCTGACTTTTGAAATTTCCACCAGACATAGTATCACCACACTTATTACATTTCTTAATGTTCGTACTATGAGTTTAAAACTCATGCTACATTGGTTCTTAAAAGGATCTAGTGTTGGAGTTTTCAAGATAGTGTTAGTAGTAGTGAATTCCAAAAATATTCCCCCACATTACATTATAAATATCATTGTCCACGTATGTTGATGGGATGTATGTTGATGGGTGGACAAACTCTTGTAATGATGAACATGATATGTAATTTGATAACCAATATACTTTCAAGATAAAAAGTGGGGCTCTATTTTCCATAACATGCTCTCAAACTCACGTTTTCACATTATGTTGGCACTAAAGGATGCCCAGGGTTTTCTGCGATACAACATTGGAAATATGAAACCTTCTCAAGTGTAGCACCATGATTACAGTGGATAGGGGTGTAGCCTTAAGTTTATAGATGTTGTAGTTGGTGGTCTAGAACCAACTACATTTTACTTTATTCATTAATGAATACCTTATCACATATTGATTGTTATTCTTTGTGAAAATACATGTGATAATGTCCTAAGGATAACTGTTGCATTAACGGGTCGTAACGGATCCCTAATATGATGAGAGGTCAGAAGATCCATAACACTATTATTTAATATATGTAATATGGCCGGATGAGGTTATTTGAGGGACAGAGATAATATAGTCCATTAGGGGTGAGGAGTCATAAAACATTGAGGCATCTTCTCATGGTGTGCACCCTTGGTAATATTTAGGAGGATATTATGAGAACTAGACCCGCCAGTAGGAAATCCACATTTCATAGAATCATTGGATGTTCCTATTTGTGAATGTGTGTATTGGTCCTTAGACTTTGGGATTATTATCAATGGGTATTAAAACTCTCTCACTTATATGTATTGAAAAAAACTGTGATGACACACTCTTCGCAGCGAGGTAGGATATATTGGGTAATTCATGAGTAATAATGCATTAATAGATAATGTCATAATGAATTTTTCCCTTCTATTCCATAATGGATGTTGATATCTAAGAACCTTTTATGAAATTTATATAGCCTAAATAAATCCATGTCCATGGTAAGTAATGGTCGATACCAATTCCGGAAATTCAAAGAAATAATAATTGAGCAAATGGGTTAATGGAACTAGCATGAAACCTGCTGGATTCGAGATATTGAGACAAATGAATTACATTACACATTAAGAGTTCGTAGGAGGTGATACGTCATTGCGGAGTTAACTTCTTTCTTTATGGATGCCTTGGCATGTTTCTATACACTAACCTTAGACATTAGGCAGGCTCCACCTAATTCCACTAGGAAAGAGGCCTAGAAGTTCGAACACTAAGTGAGTCTAAGTAACTCAGTAAAATATTAATTTAACAAGTTTAATAAATATTATTCCCAGTTTTGGTGTAATAATTAATCAAGGATGCTTGATCGCATTTATTTCGACACTAATTATTCAAGAAAATATATTATGGGAAAAATAATATATTTATTAGTAAGTTGTTCAATGATATTTATTTGAGAAATAAATAGTCATTATTTAATGTCTAATAAATATGGTGGAGGAAATAAAGGAAATGGAAAAACAAAAGTAAACTTTATGTATATTAATATACAAACTGTGTAATTTTTCTAGGGATTTGTGAGAAATAATATTATTTATTTAATTAAATAATATTAGATTTAATTCACTGAGAATATGTCAAGTAATAATAATAGTCAGCTGTTATTATTATACATGGGGTATTACTAAGAATTAAAAAAATTTAATAAATTATTTTTGGTAATTAATTCATTTTATTGTTCTAAATAATTAAAATCCCAATTAAACAATTCTCATTAGCCTAAACATTTTTTGGTGGGTGTGTAAAATGTATCTATAGAAATATCTCAATCCAAGAGATAAATATTTTTACTCCAAGAATGCTCTCAAGCTACGGGAGATATCCTCCTCCACTAGATCAAGGAGAGCACTTTACAAGCGTCTCTTAAGGTGATCAAAGACAGACATCGCAATAGAAGGCTCTTCTATGCTAGCACCCTGATATTCCTTCGGAGTTGTCCAGAGATATGTGGATCACATTTGGATCACAAATAGAGGAATCCTACACTTAGATTATATGACGCAATGACATATCACATCGGATCATAACCAGAAAAATCAACAGAGATAGAATTCCATCAAGGTAATTCTTGTATTTTAATTAAGTTAATTATAACCAACTTATGATGATCCTCTCTATGGTCTTGGGACTCCCTTCCTTTCGTTCATTCTTAATTATATTCTGAAGATTCGACATTTTATTATTGTCATTGATCTAGGATTGATCATTGTTAACGAACAAAATTAACGTTGGGAACACCCACCAACACGCTTCCCTATGCTCGGAACCTACAAGTTGTATAAGAGCAGTCATATCATTGATTATAATTATTTAGTTTTTCATTTGTGATTTACGTATTTAATAATTTAATTGTTTCAATTCAATTTCATCATTCTATAAATCTGAATCTCAAGATCTATTAATCCTCTTTCATTTCTTATTCATCTTATAGAAACTATTTTTCTATTAATTTTGATTAAAATAAAATAGAGGATCTCATCTGGTAGTGTCAAAGATTCCTTGAAGTACAACACCAAAACACACAGTGTGTATTCGGTAGTAAATTTCGTGTATTATTGGTTCCATGCACTAGGATGGTCTGCCAAACCAAGTTGTTTCATTGGATTATATCTAAGTCTTTAAGACTCTATATGTTGACCAAGAACAGGTGGCACACAGTTACTGGATTAAACACGGTGTGGCCCACTGAACATGGTGTGTAGTCCCGTCAGGTTTGGGTTGGACCATGACCCCATACATAGCTTGCTCGTCTAGAAACTGTATTACATGGATACAACACAATGTGTGTCCCACTGAACATGTTGTGTACTCCGAAGATTTGCATATTATATCTAAATTTTATGTCCCCAGGTGTGTACTTCAGATGGACGGTGAACAAAAGTACACATCACGTAGTCGGAACTACACGTCGCGTACTCTTCCAAATTACGCAGATTTATTGAAATTTATTATTATATTATATAATCCATTGAGATTTGTACCATAGTACGGGCATAAAGCTGAGTCACAACATGTTATAGGTGTTTTATATATATGTGATTAATTTAACATCAATGTAATGTTTGTTTCTACTCATTGGGTAGTTATGAATGGGAATTCACCGAGTTTCCTCCATGTTACAAGTTACGTACAATGATAATTTTAAATGAATTTATTTGTTTAAAATTATGATGGATGAGAATCTCAATGAAAATCAGAAAAGGGGTTTAAGATAAAATTATTAATTAATTAAAGATAATTAATTTATTGGAGCATGATTTATCTTAAACAAGAACGATTCATTAATTGAATTACAGTTTTATTTATGCATAAATATCATTTCATTTATGGATGATCATGAGCTAGACCAAGACCTTTTTATGTGAATGGTTTCTTTTAATTTATTTGTTTAATTTATATTTGTTGGCCTGCGAGCCTCCTTTTCATTAATATGTAGGGCATATGTGCCCAAAGTTTCTTTTATTTAAAACCCTGTTCTACCCCTCACCTGTGAGTGAGATAAAAGAAAATGTAATGGATGGATCTCCCAAGATAGTGGAGTCAGCTCAAGTTAGGATCCAAGGTGAAACCAATCCTATAATATACAAAGGTGGATAGGTGGAAATATGTAAATACGAACCCAAAAGGTTCAAGGAGTTTCTCCCCTAGGTCTTGGGTTAATTTATCAACCACTAGATAAAATAACTAATATAACAATCTCATGATCATACCATTTATTTGATTTCTATCAGTTTCATGGTTTATTTATTGTGGATGTGTGGTCTCAATAACACAATTAATGAATTAAACAAGCATTCAATATGGAACTAAAATAAGACCATCTTATGCGTAAATATTATATTAGACATTGTTAATCACTTAATTATATTCCACATAATATTAAAAATCATGTAATCAATGATAATAAAATGGAAATTTATGTATAAGGACAAAATCCCTCAAAGAAAATATTAAGTTGGTATAGCCTTCCATAATATTGGTTAAAATCAAACCATAGTTAAAAGTGCTTGACTAACCCTAGTTGGGGTGATTTCAATTATCGAGGATTTATATTTCAAGGTTTTGGGTTGAATTTACATGGTTCACATCAAGGGTTTACTGCCACAGTAGTACTTGGTGTGACCAGGAGGCAAAGGTTGATGAAATCCAAAATAAAAGGATTTCGGGATTGGGGAGTCCACTTAGTGGATCAAGGATATGTTAGTTAATGTATTTGGAATGTGGAATGCCTAAATAAAACCCTTCAAGTTTCATGACCAAACCTAGTTCGGGTAATGAGAAGGGAAATATGGATCATTGCCACTAGAATATTAAGGAAAAAGAATATTCTGAAGTCAATGGTGAGGGCTACTAGATTTTGATAAAATAGTGGGAGGATAAAAAGTATTAAAATATTTATTTGTCTTAGTTTTATCATGATAAAGTACGAAACCTTTTCTCATCTTAATTTATAGAAATGGAAATAAAAATTACTTCAAACATATCATTGTGAACCATACTTGAGAAGGAAACCCTTCTCACTGACACCAATTTCTAGGAATGGTATAGGCATTTACGCATCATCCTTCACCATGAGAGGAAATTGTATGTGCTTGAAGAGCTTGTTATAATTGTTCCTGGAAAAGAGGCCAGTGATGAAGAACTATATATCTATATAAAACATATGGATGATTCCACGTATTTCAAATGTTTCATGCTATCTTCCATGTCTAATGATCTCTTGAAGAAACATGAAAATATGGACGCGTATAGAATGATATATCACCTTAAGGATCTCTATCAGGATAAGGTGAGACATGAGAGATATGAGATCTCCAATTCTTTTTTTACAACTTATATTGGAGATTATACACCATCTGGGCCTCATGTAGCCAATTTTATTGGCTACATTGAACCCATAGACATCTTAGGGATTAAGTTCCCAGATGAGTTGTGTACAGATCTCATCCTATCATCATTGACCAAGACATTATCTAGATTTATTTTCAACTAAAACTTGATGAACAATAAGAAGACTCTATCGGAACTTTTTACCATAATTCACCAGGTAGATAAGGACATGTAGAATGACAAAACCATAGTCCTTATGGTTAATAAGAAAAGGAATGACAAGGAAAATGGGGCCAGTGATTCATAAATGGTCTAAATCCCCTAAGAACCATCCCTCCAAGAAGGGGAAGATCCATAGGTAGGGAAAGGAATGGGAGGAAGTATGTTTTACATGTGGCAATCTAGGACACTGGAATAGGAATTACACCCGGAAGCCTGGGGTCGCTAAAGGTGTGTTCATTATCGAGTGTAATATTTTCATTTATACACATTGGATACTAGATATAGCTTTTGGGGATCACATCTGTATTAAAATGTAGGAACCAAGTAGATTTAGAAATATATCTAGAAAGGAGGTGGATCTTTGATCTGCTGATGGCGTGAGGCTGGCTGCATTGTCCATTAGTGATTATCATCACTCATTTTTAACTAGGATGCTTTTTGGTTTTACATAACTGTTATTATGTGCCCAGTGTTACCAAGAACATAATTTTTGTATCATGTTCGGAGAAGGATAGATTAATTTTCATGTTTGGAAAAAAGGGTTTTTCTTTTATAATAATAACATATGTTATGGTTTGGCACATTTAAATAATAGTTTTTATGTATTAAATTATGAAAACCAAGTTTTGGCAATGGATAATGAAAGAAATTCACATGACTCATAAAACACCCAGTTGTGGCATCACTTTCTTGATCATTTAAATGAGAATCAGATGAAAAATCTCTTCCAGGATGGTTATTTAGACTCTAATAAGCTAAAACCACTTTTTGGGTGTCATACTTATTTATAAGGTAAAATGACCAAGACGCCTTTCGGTGGATAGGGTGAAATGGCCATAGAGCTTCTTGTATTTGTGCACACGAATGTGTGTGGACCATTTATAGTAGAATCTAGAAGTGGATATTCTTACTTAATTACTTTTACTGATGATTTGAGTAGATATGCATATATCTAATTAATGAGGTATAAGTCAGAATCCTTAGAGAAATTTAAGGAATTCAAGAATGGAGTATAGAATCATCTTGGTAAGAAGATAAAGAAGCTTCAATTGGATCAAGGTGGAGAATAACTGAAACAATAGATCATCGATATTCTATGAGATTCTAGGATTCTATCTCAGCTCACTCCTCCTTATACACCATAATGGAATGGTGTTAGTGAAAGGTGGAACCACACCTTGTTGGACATAGTGAGGTTGATGATGAGTCATGGTGATCTTCCATTATTCTTTTGGGGATATGCATTACAAACTACATCATACACATTAAACTGAGTACCAAATAAGGAGGTAAATTGAATTCCCTCTGAGATATGGAATGGAAAGAAACCCATTTTAACCCACACACGTGTATGAGGATGTAAGGAATTTTTTAAGGCCTTCTCAAGAAACAAATTAGCACTCCAAGGAAAGAGGTGTATCTTTATAGGATATCCCAAGGAAACAAAAGGATATTACCTATATAACCCTTCCGAAAAAAGTGATTGTTTCTAGACAAGCCATATTTCATATGAGGAAGCACATCCTCAAAAAGGATAGTGGGAGAATGATTGTATTCGACAAAGTTGATTCTCAATAAGAAAAAGAGTTGGTACAAGAACATGTTCCACAGGCCCCCATGGAACAGGTTCTAGAAACACAAGTATAGTGTAAGAGCTCAAGAGAGGTAAGGGAACCAGAGAGATTTGGTTTCCTAGTCACCGAGGATGTTGAATCATTATTATTGTACAATAATGAACCTCTCTCCTACAATGAAACAGTAGAAACCTCAAAAGTTGTAAGATGGATAGAATCTAAGAATTATAAGATAGATTCCATGTATTAGAATGAAGTTTGGGTTCTGGTCGATGAGCCAATTGATGTAAATCCTGTTGGATGCAAATGGGTATTCAAGAGAAAGCTAGACATGGAAGGTCAAGTTAAAACTAATAAATCATGGCTACTAGCTAAAGTATTCAGATAGAATCAAGGAATTGACTATGATGAAACCTTCTCTCAAATTTCCATGTTAAACTCTATAAGAATCATACTTTCCATAATAGCTTACCATGACTACGAGATTTGGAAAATGGCTGTCAAAATAGCATTCCTTAATGGGAACCTTCAGGAAGATGTCTATATGACACAACCATAAGGGTTTGTGACATTAGGAGAAGCGAAATAGGTTTTCATGTTACAGAAATCCATTTATGGATTAAAGAAATCATCCAGTCACAGAACATTTGATTTAATGAATCCATAAAATAATTTTTTTTCATTAAGAATGAATATGAGCCATGTGTTTATAAGTGGTTTAATAGGAATTTGGTCATTATCCTAGTAGTATATGTTGACGACATATTGCTTATTGGAAATTATGTATCGGTCTTACAGTTAGTTAAGGACTGGTTAAACAGGTGTTTCTACATAAAGGACCTGGGTGAAGCAGCCTACATTCTAGGGATCAAGATCATTTGTGATAGATCTAAGAGGCTATTTGGACCAAGTCAGGGTACATACGTTGACCAGATACTAAAAAGATTTAGTATAGAACAATCCAATAGGGGATTGGATTCAGTGTCACATGGCCTATATCTTTCTAAGAAAATATTTCCTCAAACACAATAGGAGAATGATAGAATGAGTAAGATCCCATATGCTTCATCTATAGGATCAATCATGTACGACATGTTATGTATCAGGCTTGATGTTTCCTATGAACTAATCATGGTAGGAAGATATCAAGCAGGTCTAGGAGACCAACATTGGACTGCTGTTAAGAGTATCATTAAGTATCTAAGCAGAACTAAGGATGTGTTACTAGTGTCTGGAGGAGACGATAATCATAACATCAGAGGGTATGCTGATGCAAGATTTCAGATAGATCATAATGATATAAAGTTGCAATCTGGATAGGTTTTCTATCTCCATGGAGGAGCTGTGAACTAGAAGAGTTTAAAGAAATAATTTTTCACCGATTCTACAATGGAGTTTGAATATATAACAGCTTTGGATGAAGCTAAGGAAGCCATCTGGGTTCAGAACTTTGTCTAGGATATTGACGCGGTACCTAGTAGTAAAGATCCTATCACATTGTACTGTGATAATACTGTAGTGGTGGATCTTGAAAAAGATCTAAGGTCACATCAACAGAAAAAGCACATACTCTAAAAGTATGACCTCTTGAGAGATTTTTATTAAATGTGTGAAGTTGCAGTAATCAGAGTGTCCATGGAATAGAATGTGGTAGACCCCCTGACTAAAGGCCTATGAAGCATTAATATCATGTGAGAGCTAGTGGGTTAAAGGTTGTAAGTAGTTGGCTCTAATACAAGTGGGAGTCTGTTGGAGTTGGTGGCCTAGAACCAACGAATTTGTAATTTAATCATTAATAAATACCTTATCACATATTTATTGTTCTTCTGCTGAAAATGAAAGTGATAATGTCCTAAGGATATTTGTTGCATTAAAGGGTCGTAACATATCCCTACTATCATGAGAACTTGGAAGTTCCATAACACTATTCTTGAATATATATTCTATGGAGAGATGATGTTATTTGAGGGACACAAATAATATAGTCCATTAGGGGTGAGGACTCATAAAACATTTAGGCATATTATCATGGTGTATGCCCTTCATAATATCCAGGATGATATTATGAGAACAATACCCACCAGTTTGAAATCCATATTTTATAGGGCCGTTGGATGTTATTATCTACGGACGTGTGTGTTGGTCCGTAGACTTTAAGATTATTATTAATGGGTATTACAACTCGTTCACTTAGATGTATCGATGAAAACTATGAAGACACACTGTTCGTAGTCATATAGGATATTTCAGGTGCATAATGAGTAATACTACATTAATAAATAATATGAGAAAGGATTTTCCCTTCTGTTCCATAACAGAATTAGATATCTTAGGCCCTTTTATGGAATTGATATAGCCTAAATAAATCCATATACATGGTAAGAAATGGGAGAGTTCAATTATAGAAAGGCAATGAAAGAATAATCGATCACATGTGTTAATGGAACTAGTATGCAGCCCACTTGATTAGATATATCGAGACAAATGTAGTACATTACACATTAAGTGTTTGTAGGAGGTGGCACATCATTATGGTGTTAACTTATTTCTCTATTGATGCCTTGGTCTGTTTTTAGATGCTAACCTTGGAATTTAGGTAGGATCTATCTAATGCCACAGAGATAGAGGCCTAGGGGGTAACACAATAAGTGTGTCCAAGTATCTCAGTTAAATATTAATTTATCAAGTTGAATAAAGATTATTCCCAATTTTTGTTTAATAATTATTCAAGGATGCCTCGTTACATTTATTTAGACACTAGTTATTCAAGAGAATATATTTTGTGAAAAATAATATATTTATTAATGAGTAATGCAGTGATATTTATTTGAGAAATAAATATCCATTATTCAAGGTCTAATAAATGTGGTGGAGGAAATAAATAAAATGGAAAAACAAAAGTACACGCCATGTATATTAATATACACGCCATGTAATTTTTCTAGGGATTTGTGAGAAATAATATTATTTATTTAATTAAATAATATTTGGTGTAATTCACTAGGCACATGTCAATAAATTATAATAGTCATCCATTATTATTAAACATGGTGTCTTACTAAGAATTAAATGAAATAAATAAATTATTTCGGATAATTAATTCAATTTTTTATTCTAAGTAATTAAAATTCTAATTAAATAATTCTCATTAGCCTAGCCATTTTTGGGGGGTGGTCATTATAGATCTAGAGAAAATCTCAAGAAAATAGATAATTTTTTTCTTCCAAGAACTATCTCATGCTACGAGAGATATCATCCTCCACCGGATCAAGGAGAGTTCTTTGTAGGAGGCTCTCAAAGAGATCAAAGACAGACATTTCAAGTGAAGTGTCTTCCGTGATAGCACCTAGAGATCCCTTCATCAATGTCTAGGGATATGTGGAGCACATGGGGATCACTGCTATAAGAATCCTATACTTAGATTTTACAACAAAACGACGGATCACAACAAATCGTGACTAGGAACATCAATGGAGAGAGAATTCCATCAAGGTAATTCTAGTCATTTAATTAAATAAATTTAAACCAACATATGATGATCCTATATATGGTTTTGGGACTCCCTTTATTTCTTTAATTTTTTGATATATTCCAATGATCCAGTGTTTTATTATCATGAAGGATCTCGGATTGATCGTTGTTAATAGAAAAAATTAGCATTGGGAACACCCATCAATGCACTTAGGCTACGCCCAGAACCTAAATTAGACTCATGTTATGTTTTTCCCCATTGTAATCTTCACCCCAAAGTGTTAATTATATACAACTCACTTAATCATCTATACTCTCATTCACATCCATTTCTATTCCACCCAAATACATTAAAATATCATTGATTCATCTCCAAACATATCAAAATTCAGATTATAGATTGAATTACTGAAAATATATGCATTAATACTTCATATTTAGATATTATTACCATAACTACTAGAATAATACAAACTATCATTATAAAAATAAAAATTTATATAAATACACAAAATAAAAAATAAAAACAAATCAAAAAACAAAGACATGATTTTGAAATGTGAATCCCCCACACTTGAGTGATTACTTATCCTCAAATAATTCCTCTAAAAAAATTCATAAAGATCTCAAATCATCTAAAGTTTAATTACTATGTCAATGAAGGTTAAATGAATAGATTTATTTTTACCATGAATTATTCATTTAATGCCTTTAATAATCCCTCTCCCATAAGTTCCTCAAGCACTATTTGGTCTTGCACTTACTTGATACTACTTAAATGACATTATTATAATTCAGTTTCCTATTATTCAATTGGGTTTAATATTACCCTCATTATCAATTCTGTTTGATAATTAGGCACTATAAATAACCAACCTGGGTCAAATTGCCATATTACCTAGGTCAGTCCACCATAAGACTCAAATCGCGTTCTCAATATCCACATGTTATCTTTAAGCATGGATGGAATAAAATATAACTATTGGTAATGGTTTCAGCCATAAAATTATAAAATACTAGATAATAGGATCCATCTAAAAATACATAAAATATGTATCTATAAGATTTATATCCATGAATATTAATAATCAGTTTAAAATATAATCACTAAACCAAAAATTGAATAATATGATAAAAATAGACCAACATCTAAATATCACTATAAAAAATGGAATCAGGGTGATTATCAAAGTATAATATATACTTAAAACCCAAAATAAATTGAATATATGATACATAAAAACACTCAAAAAGTAAATGTTCACAAGATTATTTTTTAAAATACTTTACACCATCCAAATACTCAATATCTATGGTAACCAAATATCACTACACCACCAATAATGAATAATTAATGAATATGAACCACAAAAATATGTGTCTCTTTACCGTTTACCTATGTCAAAAAAAATTACACACACCCATTGGGTGTATTTAGGGTGAGAATAAATCCCAACAGGATTCAACCATGAATCTACAAAATAACTTTCACATTGAAAATAATTATTTTTAGTTTAAAAATGCCATTTGAAAAAACCTATTTGATTTTATAAAATAAGAATTTAAAATTTTGAACATCGTGAGATTTTAGTATTAATTTCCATTTAAATAAATTCTTTGTTGAATATATTTTTTCACATGAAACTACATACTAAAACAACCGATGATAAATTTTATTAAGATAAAAATGTTACAATGAATGATAAATTCATTATGATAATACATTATGAAACAGAATTAAGAAATGTAATTGTGGAATAAATATAAAAGTAAATGAAAATACCATGGGCATGGAATCTTTATCCTCATGGTTTTCTATAAAGATCATAACCTTGATTGCAGTTATAGAAGTAAAAAATAGAATTAAAAATAAAATAGACATGTTAAAAGATAAATAATATGAATTGTTTGAGGTTATATATAAGAAAGAAATATTTTTGTTATAAATGTTTGTTCTGATTATATAGTTATTGGGATCATCTGACCATTTAAATATAACTATTGAATTGGTGGGTATAAATAAAAGTAACCAAATTACTAAATCGAGGTAAAAATAGAAATTAATGTCAACAATAAGTATAACTCTTTCTTGAGAATATAATTTTTTAAAATTAGTAAGGAAGTAAGCTTCATTATGTTTTTTCCAAGACCAAGGCCAAGCTGATCTCCAACAAGTGTGTCTTGAGAAAAAATATTTGGAGAAAAGTTCAAACTTATATAAATTACTTCAAGATACATGCTATCTAAATCACCACCCATGAAAACTACCACCACTCATATTACTCTTATATGTTACAAGAATATATTGAGGGCTAATGTTAGTTGAAGTTAAGATAATAAAAACGTGTTATTATCAATGTGATAGATTTTATAAATATCATGTGTATTTTTATACATTTTTATTTCTACTTTTAAAGTAAAATAAATGTTATTTTTAAAAAAATGTACTTATAATATATACACCCACCCAATATTTATTACTAGGAAATAAATAGGAATAAATTAATTTTATACTTAAAAGATACATTTTCTTAAAAAAATTACGTGTTATGCACTCTTATATTAAAATTAATTTTTATAAACACTAAAAAATGAGTTTAATAAAATTATTTTCATATTTTTAATCAGCATACCCAAATTTAATGATAATTTCATTGTAATTTTTAATATTAAAGTAATATTCCAAAATAAATTTTAGTTGCCATGGTATAATAGAAAATTCTCAAAGAATTATTTGTATATTTATTGTGTATTTTTTAAATAAATCAAATTAATAAATTTTGATGACTCTAATATAATTTTTAAAACATTTAAAAAATATATTAACACTCATTTAATGTTTAATTGATATGAAACAATAATAAAATAACTTAAGGTATAAAAAGGCATTTTTCTATAAAATATGTTTTTTTATATATTATGTTTTAATTTTAAAATTAATTATATTCTCTTTAGAAATTAAATTATATTAAATGGAGTGAAAATTCAGATTTATCACATTTAAATTATGTGGGAGGTCTCATCTTATATATTTAATAAAAAAATAATTATCATGATAAATATTTAATTAAGGTAAATAAGTTTAAAAATTTGTAACGTAATTTGGCACAAATTTTGAAAAATTAACTTGACACTTAGACCAAATAAAATTCCTTTTTAGGTAAAAAATCATAACCACTTGTCTCAAAATCATTTATTCACTTAACATTAGTTTCCAAAAAAATTTCCCCCTTTTCACCTATAAATGGAGCTGACTTACACCCAGTTCAAGCCACACTTCTCCATAAAAATTTCCTTGAACCCCTACCCATTTTAACTCTCCTATAATACTATTTTATTTTTTTATACTTAAAATGGAATTTCACCAATTCCTTCATTTTCAAGAGGTTATTCAAGAGAAGATTCAAGTCCTCAATATGAGTATTATACACTTCCTAAAATTTTATTATATATTCTTCTCCTCTAAACATATCTGAGACATACTAATATATTTACATTAGTATAATTAGTATATTTAAATTTTTTTATATTAATTTAATACCTATTTTATACCTTCCTACCGTCCATTAAAAAAAATAAAAACACAACTCGTGTTATATATGGACTCCAGGCTCCATAAATGATGTATTTCATTTTTCATCACCGAATGTCATGGATGGCTCTAAAAATAGATTTAACAAATAAGAATTATATTTATTGACTAATTAATATTCTATAAACAAAATGTAGTAATTCTAATAATAATATTAACAATAAGTGATCATGGAGAATTTAACCGCCTAAATGAGAATACCAAATGGAAAAATGATTTCTTCTTTGTAAAAACTATATTTTTATATAACATTATTTATCCACATATTATAAATTATGATTTATTTATTTAATAAAGACCAAATAATTCAATTACTCTTCTATAATTGTGATATTATAATAAAATCACATCATCATTGGGTATAACAAGTTCTTGTTTGGGTCGTTTTAACCACCTACATGAACGATGCTATAAATTCTTGTCATAGATGGTTATGGAAACATAATTAATCGAATAATATTATATTTATATGTTAATAATTTTTTTTATATAATTATAATATTAATATATAACTCATTATTAATATACCGCTTTTTTAGTTAAAAATTGTCGAACCAATCTTGTCATCGATTTCATCTTCATTAATCATAAGTAAAACTATAATTGATTGAAATTAAAACACTATAAATAATTTTGTAATATATATTATAGTTTCTTAAATAATATAGGAATTATTAAATTGGTATCAAACAGTGAGGATCTACATCTACATTACAAAACAATCGAGGTTACTAACATTTGATGATGACAATAAACAATAAATAACTAATAAAGGTATAATGAATAATTATAATTAAAGTGTTGGAAAGATAATAGATATTAATAAGGTTAGAAAATAATTTATTAAGATGGTTGTATTTATTATACACGTGGGTAAATTGATTTTTTAGAAGTTGAGAGTAAAGGTAATAGATTTTATTGACTCAACTATTTTCCTTGAGTCATAAACAGACATATATGACTATAATCCTAAAATATTTTTTTATTTTATCCTATGATGATATTATATTTTATTTATTACTTATTTTATGGTTTCTTTACATCTTAACATCATAGTATTCTTCTTTAATGGATTTACTTATTTATAAAAATATGATATTGTTAAGAATGATTATCATCCCTTTTAAAGACTCCTTATCTTCCATACCCATATTATTTATTTCCACAAATTTTTTCATTTATTATCTTGAAATAAAATATGAAATATATCGTTTTATATTAATAATTTTATTTACCAATTTAATAAAGGATGTTTTACTATTTTTTTATAATGTGGGTTTCAATAAACGTATTTTAAAATATCAAAAAGGTTTTCTTTTCATGATCATATATTTTGTCTTCCACACCACATTTTTTGAATTAACCATTATTTTGTTTCAAGGATCCATTATTCGTATTTATTTTAAAGTTGTGCTTAAAAAATTGTTACTTTCTTTAAAATTACTTTTTAAAGTGGATCATAACTTTGTCTCCTTACGACAATGTTAAAATATGTTTTAAAAAAACTCCTTTTTCATGGTTTCACTTCCATTTACCTATTTATCTCAAAAATATATATCTCTTTTGGAATTATGTTTCATGAAATACCTTTTAAGTACCCTTATAAAATAATCATTTTCGGTGATTGAATTTTTGTATCATCTGATCTAACTCTTGATGTCCTTTTTATATGACACGATTTGAAATATTATAAAATCTATTTTCTCTCCCAGGTTTCTTCATGAAATGATATATGATTTATTTTATGTTTCACACATATATATATGGTTGATTATTATTTTATGGGTGGGGTCATATATAACCCATCAATGCATTGGTTGAAGTTTTATATCTCATGAGTTCAATAAGGTGCACGGGTAGTAGTGCAAGCCCAAGAGGGTACATGAGTTGTTATCCTAAGACAAAAAGGGTATATGGGTAGTATCTTAAACCCGAAATGGTATATGGGTAGTATCCCAATCCTAAAAGTTTATAAAAATAGCATCCCGAACCCAAAATGGTAAAAAGATTATTATCCCATGCTCAAAAGGGTAAATGAGGAGTAACCCAGTCCCAAGAGGATACACATGTTGTTAGTCCAAGCCTAAAAGGGTATACAGATAGTATCCCAAGATTAAAAAGGTATAGGAGAAGTATCCCAAGCCCAAAATGGTACACAAGTAGTATCCCAAACCCAAAATGGTACACAGATTGTTATCCCATGCCCAAAAGGGTATACAGTTAGTAGCTTAATCCCAAAAGGGTATATGGATTGTTAGCATAATACCTAGAGGGTACACAAGTTGTTATTCTAATTCATTGAGGGTATATGAGTTGTTATCCCAAGCATAATAGGGTACACAAGGTTTTATCCAAGACCCATTATTTTATGTGAATCAGGCAGTGATTCCTACTTCACTAGGTGATGATTTCCTATGTTTATTCTTACACCACATTTATAGATTATTTAAATATGTTATGATCTCTGGATCATGACTATTTTCTCATATTTTTAAACTCTTACACCATGGTATATGTTTTATCATTTGAGTTTATATGGACTTATATCATTACTTATGGTAATATATTATTGTTATATAGTCTTTTTAATCGTATTTTTCTCCCATTATCATGTTTTCTCACATGGTTATATTCTTACCCTTAATACTCGTGGAGAATTTTTTCCTAACTGATAATTTTCAAAGACATTTCTTATGTTTCCCTTACCTAATAAATATAAAATTTTATTATGTATGAAATGTTTAGAAGAATATGATACGTCGAGAATACATTGGAAATGTTGAATTTTTTTACGAAATAAGAATATCACGTAGTTAATCTCCAAAGACATTAAACCTTTAGGTTATTTTGTTTAGAGATCATTTTTGAGATTTCATATTTAAATTGCAGAATTATTGTATAATATATGCAGGTTTATCTTAGTTCGTCTCACTTAATATCAAATCCAATGTGTAATGAATGTCTTTTTTAGTACTGGACCCAAGAGTGTGGGTCTAGGAAATCTCAATTGGTATCAATGTAGAGTTTAGTTATTTGATGGGATTATTTTAGTTATTTTTGGGGAATAGGGATAGATAAAATTAGTTAAAACCCTAGGTATAATCCTAAATATAGTAAAAAAATCTGAAATTTTAGTAAACTATAGAGTGTGTGGATTCCTATCAATAACATCCCTCTTTGGATAAACACAAGTGGATGCAGGATCTAGAATAGATTCACTTAGGAGTAATAATTCCTAAAAATATTGGTTGGGTATTGACTTGATCTTCACTTAGTGAACAACAATTAAGCCAAACTACACAGCTGGTTTGAAACTCCCATGGGATATGTATTTGTGATTGACATACTATTTACAAACCATTATGTAGGTTTTAAATGGAATTTGATGATGTAATGTATAATTAGTTATCATAGAAAACCTAATAATAATATGACCAAAGATAACCTAGATTAAAATATAGTGATTTAAAAGTTGGGGTTTGTATATATTTTATGAGTTACTTATTCTATGTTTATAGTATACCTTTTATACATTTATTAATTTAATTATTCTAATACCTCAATTTTACATTACATAAAGTAATCACTAAAACCCAAAGGAATCGATTTAACAATGAGTGTGATAGAAAAAAAAATTATTATCCTAATGAGCATCCAAATGGTATAAGATAAGGAATTTAAACCTTCATCAAAATTCTATCTCAAGTTATGAATAATAACCTAAACCATGTTGAGTTCCCAAAATCACTAAATATGATGAAATATGTCATCAAGTCATTCATGTGTCAATGATATCCTACCTTTAGTGGGTCTTCTAATCCACTAATTGATGAGTAATGGATTAAGGTGACATAAAATTTATTTTTTACCCTCAAATTCTTGGAGTAATATAAATTAATCATGGTTTTCTATCAGTTGGAAGGTAAATCAGACCAATGGTGGAAATTGATAAATAATATGAGTCCAATTAAAGAAACAAACTTTATTAAATTGGGTGAGTTTAAAGAGGTATTATTTAATAAATATTTTCCTTTAACTCTTTACATTAAAGTAGAGATAAAAATCCTTAAGCTAAATCAAAAAACGGGATGAATCTATTTGTACCTATGAATTAAATTTTACAATACTTTCAAGGTATTGTTCTAGTTTTATCATTGACCCTAAAAGAAAAATCGATTGTATTTTAGTGCAATAAAACCATGTCTATAAAAGGATTTTGATATAATGGAATTTGGTGGCTACGAATAAATCTCTTTATATGAAATTAAGGTGTAAATAGAAACCATAGAAATCTAATTTTTTTCATGTATTTTCTAATAATAAAATGAATATATAGTTTAATGGAAAAACGTGTGATACATCCATGAAGGAAATAGAATTCACTCACCTACATATCCAAAGTGTGGGAGGAAGAACCCAATACATTTCCAGAAAGGAAAAAGAAAATTCTTCAAAATTGGAATATAAGGCCATCAAACACATGAATGTTAAGGATGTATGAAGAGGTTGTAATGCCTTGAGAATTCAGAATATATTTTACCTTAAATAAAGATTGTATTGATAACTTATTTCACATGAAACCTCAAACTAAAATGATCCATATTATATTAGATAGTAAAATTATAGAAATAATAAAACTTATAATGTATAAAAATATTTTAATCAATTATAAATGAATAAAAAAGGTTTAAGAACACATATAGTTTTAAAAGGGCCATTTTCCATAAAACAAGTTTTCCTTTACATATTGTTTTTTAATTTAAAAGTTAAATTTCTAAATTTTAGAAAATAAATTTGAAAACATATCTCAATTTTTGGGATTAATTTTGTTAATATAATCTTATGTTGAAACTTTTAGATTTTTCTAAAATAATTGATTTTAAGATGAATAGTGAATAAACACTGATTTTATGAAAACTGTCACTTTTATGACATTATCGTATTAAAATAATTAATTAAAAAAATTTAAACCATTTTAATATATATATATATATATTAAAATAATTAATTTAAAATACTATTTTAAAAATATAAAACCCATGTTTAATGTTTTGGAAACTTAACAGTATTTTACCCTAAACACTATTTTTATTCAGTTATAGTAAAAACTGGTTTTCATCAGTTATAGAAATAAAAAATAAAAAAAGGAAATCAAATTTTATACCATAATTTTCACATTTTTTTGATAATTTCAATTTTATTTTTAGGGATAAAAATAAGATTACTAATATTAAATTTAATTACAATAGTAATAATGAAACTACTATTTTAAATTTTTATTTTTTTAATATTTTGTAATTTTTATCTAAAAAATTAAGTTAATATATGATAAATAGTTACAATATTATTATTTTTAAACACATATATAATTATATTAACATGCATTTAATTATTAATCAATGCTAAATAATATTAATAACACATAATGGTTAAAACATCATCTTTCTACAAAAAACAATTTTTTATATATAAAATGTATTAATTTGAAAGCTTGAATTGTCTTACATAGATATTAAATTATATTAAATTGATATTAAATTTAGTTTCATCACACCCAAATTTGTTAATATGGGTTAAATTTTATTTTTTAATAAAACATAAATTACATTATTAAAAACTAGTTACCTAGATAAAAACAAAATTGATATAACGTAAAGAAACTAAAGGTAAATGAATTGAAATATATTAAAAACAAGTGTAAAAATTATTGGTAAGGGATTTATCTACCTTAAATCCCCCCAAAATCCAAAATTTATCTCTTTTAGAACCATTTTACATTGAATAGTTTCATTCTATTATTGAAAAATAATGGGTGTTCACAAAAGTGCTCTTTTTATTCACTTATAAAAGAGGATTAGTTACATACTCTCAAAGTTACACATATCATTAGAGATTTCATTAAAATATAGAAACTTTTCATATCCTATAATTATATTTCAAGTCCTAAAGTCCTTTATTATCATAATTTATCCTAATCCCTTCAATTTCAAGGATATATTTAAGAGAATGTTGATGGTCCCAAAGTAAGTATTACTTAATCCTTATCCTTTTAATTATAATAATTACCATATAAAACTATAATAACCATAGTAATTTAATTATATGGGTATAATTATTATACTGAAGTGTTTTTATATTAATGGAAACCCCGTTATTTATTCCCTTCCATCCACTTATAAAAATAAAAGAACACTGATCATGCATTTATGCGGACTACTGCCTCCATGAAGTGACATCTTCTATTTTTTTTACACCTATAATGGTTAATTTTAATGATGGTATTAATTAAGAATATTAAATATATAATTTAATTATGATTATTAAAATAAAAATTATATTCTCCCTTCATTCTCTCTCATTCGTTTGGAAAATGAAAACCATAGACATGTATTATGTGGACTACCACCTCCACAAAGTTATGTATCTCAATTTTCATCTAGTTTCTTTATTATTTTTTAAAAATTCCTGAAATGTTATTCAAAAACAAGAAAATATCTAAATAATATAATTATTCTTCTATAATAATTATATTATTTCCAAAGGAACCAATTTCATAACCATAATCATCCCTTAATTATGGTATGTTCTGGTTTGGGCCGTTCTAACCACCTGCTTGAACAATGTTATAAAACTCTATGATAGATGAATATAGAAACTCAAATATTATTATTATTATAATTTAATAAGAAAATAATTATTAGTTTATGATTCTTTAATTTTTATATTTAGTATTTCACTTAGTATTAAAATATCATCTCTGATCACTAGAATTATTAAAATAACCGACACCAATTCAATTTTCTAGAAAAAAAGAAAAAACTGTATAATAAATAAATATAATATGATAAAACATTCCTTATTGAATGAAATATATAATAATAAGGTTCCTATTAAAGTATCCAACAATCTTAATTTGATTATTCATGAAGTGAGATACAAGCATAGATTGAATCGGGACCACAGTAAGAGTTTATTATCTCAATCTTAAATCACTTGAGACATACTTATTAATATAATGAAATTTTTATTTATAATAGTGTATCTAATTCCCCTTTAAAATTTCATATCATGATTTTACCATCTTTATATTTCAATACATATATATTTCTATTTAAATAATACTAAGTTCAATATCATTCTTCACACGCACTAAAATGAAGGTCGTGATACATTATTTAATTAAAACAATCATCCTTAAAAGATCATTACAATAACATAATATATATATATATATGATTTAAATTAATAAAATTCATTAAATTAGAAATTTTTTGAATATAATATTAGAAATACTAAATGTTTAAGAATATATTTCTAAATAAAAGTATTTAATCTTCTATTTTTTATTTTTTATTAAAATTTAAATAAATATATTTTATAAAAATAACTAGATAAAATTAACCATATTTTTTAATTTATAATATCACCATTTAATTCGTATAATTTTTTTTATCATTTTATGAAAATATAGTTTTTTAGTTGAAAATGCAATTTTTAAAAAAGATTATAATTTTTATTACATTACTAATATATAAGAATGAACTAGAAGGTCATAAAACCATTTAAGTGATAAAATATAAAAATAATGAATAAAATTATTCCTTTTAAAATATTATTTTAACATATAAAATTCACACCCAATATTTATAAAACTAATGTAAATTATTCCTTTAATAACGAAAAATGATTTATATTTTTCTTTTAACTAATTTATATTTTGTAAAAATTTGGTTGTTGATTGATTTTAATGTCACGTAACCTTAATTAGTTTTATAATAAATTATTTACTATCATTAAAATAAATAACCATTAAAATTTAATTTTATATGTAAGGTTTAAGATTAAAACCACTTTTTATTTAAAAAACAATTTTTATGTGTTATCTGTGTTTAATTTAAATCATATTATCTCATATTTATGAAATTAAATAGATTAAATGGAGGATAAATTTGGGTTTATATATTAAATTTTTTTTTATTGAGGGTCCTCTTTTATTTTTACTAAAAAATTAATTACCTTGATTGTTGGGAAAAAATCCCTCAAGGCATCATTGAAGCATTTTTGAGGTGATTGTGTTTGTTGACAAAGTGGATATCTGTGTTGTGATTGTTGACAAAGCAAACCTTTATGTACAAATTTTTTAATAAAGGGGATTTAATGGTGGAATGTCGAGTTCAAGGGATGTGTTTATTGATCCATGTTTGATTCAAGAACTTCAACAAAGGAATGGATGATCTGGAGAAGGTACAAAAAGAGTAGATACAAGGTGGCACCGTTTTGCAGTGTTTGCCAAATTTTTGGGCCTGAAAATCGACAAATGGAGAAAAGTGTCTTTGTAAAAGGGACTTGTGTTCTTTTGACTTGAAGGAGAGGGAACTTGTGCGCCATATGTTTTTCAAGATCAGAACATAAAAATATGGAAAAGGGAAAAGGGGTGCCAAAGTTTAGGTTTGGTTGCACAAGTGACTTGTGCACCGAGACTGGCGCGCCAAAACTTGCATGCCAAGAGGAGACTTGCGCGCCGTCGCGCAAGGTGTCCAAATGCCTAAAAATAGTGGTTGAACCCTCCTCATTCGATATGAGTTCAACACTTAGGGAAAATCAGAGCTCCCGTTGCGTAGGTGTGGTGGTCACACAAGTGGTGGTGTGGTCGCACAAGTAGAAGTTGTGTGCCAATTATTTGTTGCATGTCTAGAGTGGTTTGGGAGAGAAAGGAAGGGAGTATCCCAAGTTTTGGCTTGAAGAAGAGGGTGTCGCGCAAGTGGTTTGAGACACTTGTGCGCCAGGTTTTGAAGAAGCCCGATAGTTGGTGGTTGCGCGCCAATATTGGTTTGGGCATAAAAGGGTGTGAGTCGTGCAAGTTTTGAGTTGTAGAAGCTAGTGTCATGCAAGTGGTTGATGTGAACTTGTGCGCCAGTTATAATTCGTGTCGAGACTTGCATGTCGGCTTGGAGAAGATTTCCAGGAATGGTTGATGCATGGTAGGGATTCAGGGGTGCATGAAAGCTGGAGGATTGCTTGATACCTTCGATGCAAAGTGAGATTAATCTATGGGTGAAAGTTAGACTTCAATAGAGCATCTACATACAACAGAGGATGTATCATTATTGATAATGAAAAGACCTACAAGTCTATAAACTATGAGTGGATCCTTTCTAGAGAAGTGAGCATTGGAAGAGGAAGAAGGTGATCCTCTCCACCAGTAGTGAGCTAGAGAGAGAGAAGAAGGGAGTGGCCCTTCGGAAAGCAGTGAGCTGACCCTAAACATTGTAAAGGTAGTGAGACTGGGTATATAAGTGATCTATCTTGAACCTCATAAGCAGTAGTGTGCTTTAGTGGATTTGGTACAGCTGCACATCATCATTGTATTCTCCTTGGACGTAGCCCAGTGAGGGTGAACCAAGTAAAAATCTTTATGTTTGCCTACTTACTTCTCTACATTGCATTTAAAGCATCATCATCAGATAAAGAAGAAAATAAATGGTCATAATAAACACACAAGTGAAAACAAATTTACCTTTGTAATAAAGAGGCAAAGATCCAGTTGGACAGGATGAATTTTGAAAAAGAATATTCATACCCTAATTCACCCCCCCTATTAGGGTATATAGGCCCCTATTGGTCCTAATAATTGGCATCAGAGATAAGGTTCCTTTTATCAGATTTGTTTTGATCTAACTTGGTTTATTTGATCTGTGTGGTTAAATATTCAGTCTACTCTTATCTTGGTGTTCCATGGAAAAGGCTAGAATGTCAATGAAGAAACAGAAGTCGGGTTGTATCCCTCAGTGTGGAAGTGTCTGTGGAGATAGTGTGATTAAGTTAAAGGAATCTTGTAGTGAACCAAATGTTGATTTGGATAAAGTGTATAGTGAAAGTTCATACTCATTCAATGATTCTGAAAGAATGAGTGAAGAACATGATATTCCAAGTGATGTTGGAACGACTGAGGATGAATAAGCTCTAAAAAGGGGAAAAGCGGAAGTTGTCCTTAAAACAAAGGAAGTGGATCATAAGTTGGAAGAAGGGATTAAATCTAAAGATATTTGGATCCAAGCACTAGAAACTGATATCAACAAGCTAAGAGGTTTGAATCAAATCCTTATTGATGTAGCTACTTATCTAAGGGAAAAGAAAGATTTTCAAGATGAAGAACTCCAAAAGAGATCTACAAAGTTAGAAAAATCAAAAGCTGATGTTAAGGGAAAGAATCTGAACTCATATGAGATTAAAAATTTGAAATCCATAAATGATGATCTTTCTACATAGATATCTGAACTAGTTTAGAATAATCAAAGGATATAATAAGAGAATGAATTTTGTTCTGATTATATTGAATAAGAAAAATTGAAAGTGAAGGAGAAAAGTGACATGGTAGAAAGGCTCACATGAGAACTGGATGATGAGTTGAGTAGCAGGGATAATCTCAGAAAAGAACTCAATGCTCAACTTGAATCAAGAGATAATAAGATTCAACAAATATAGAAAGAGATAGAAAAATCCAAGAAAGAAATGGAGATATCAAAATACAGAGGAAAATCTAAGTTGAAGGATGCACTACACTTATTATTCAATTGTCCTTCGGAAGGTGATGATAAAATGAAAATAAAGTATTAGATTTATGAGGATAAACAACAAAATATTTTCTCAGCTCAAAGACCATACAATTTTGGAAAAACTAGTATTGGGTTTGATGAATTCTATCCCATGCATGATAGAAAGAGAGTCGTGAATAGTTTTAGAAATGGAAAAAACCATGTAGGTGCTGGAGAAAGACCTAAAAAGAATTTTATAGGAAGTAATGATAGCATGTTCTATTTTTTTGGGATTCATGGTCATACATCAATATTCTGTTCAGAGGCTCAGGAATACATCTTTGGATGTGAAAATAGAAAATTTACTAAATCTGAGAATAAGAATAATAATCACGAGAAATCAAAGAGAAGAGTCTCTTAGAGGAAAAAATTCATCAGATGCTATTACTATGGAAGAAAGGGTCACACAACGAATATGTGTCAGGAATCTTAGGAGCTCAATATCAGAAGTGGAGCTCAAGATGAATCAATATATCGGTTGAGAAATGATGAAATGAGGTATTCCATTAATATAAAATGTTTATATGTTCTTATTATAGGAATTTGGAAAGACATTTCTACTAGATGAAATCAGAGAAGGAAAAGGAACATGAAATGAGATTATCAACTCCTGTGGTGCATGATAAAAAATTATGCACTAGATGAAAAATTGAATAGCTATTATGGAGAGAATGTGAACAAACCTGGAAGATCATGGGGAGATCGACTCCAGCTGTGAGTAAGAAAAATGCACATTCAGTGGAGGACACACCACCAGCGAAAAATAGTGTAGTGACTCAAGTATCTAATAAAAGAAATATGAATAATGAATTTATTGAAAAATTTTCATGTTGTGTTCCACAACTAGATGTGGAGGAAAGAGGAAGATCCCTACAATGGTGGAAGAATAAAGGGAAGATTCCAAAAAGATAGATTCCTACCCAGAGACGGAATCAAGGGAAGTGGCATATTGGTGTAAATCAAAGGCAGATGTGTGTACTAGTGGGCATATGAACCAAATTGTGAAAAAGTACAGGCCTACGGAATCTATATATCAAAGAAAGACTCATCATGTGGGTAATGAATACTTAGTCATATGGCCATAGCAGTTGAAGTTGGCTAGGTAGCTAGAAGAAGTAAGGAAGGAGTGTGATTCTCTACAAGAAAGAATCAATGGGTTGACCCATCAGGATCAACCACTATCCTCATCTTGAGGATTCCAGAAAACACCCCTCTTTCTATGTATATAAATGTTTTTAATTTATTATTCAAGTGTTTCAGGTTTAAAGGAGATACGATCCAAGAGTAAGTGGCATCTAAAGATGCAAAGTTGAGAAGTGATCTGCTTCAGAGATTTAGTTGACTCAAATCTATTACCAAAGTTGAAGAGGAAAGGGAGAAACCTATCACAATAGGATGTGATTGTGATATTAAATATATCTCTTGTTTCCTACACTGAGTTCCAACTCATTAGGATTATAGATTCCGATAATGGATCAATATTGACTGATATATGAGAATAAAATGATGCAGTAGAAGAAGAATGCTTATGGCCCTAACACTAGGAATTGTTGCATAACATAGGAGGAGAATTCAATAACAAAATCTATTGCAAGATCCATCAAAGGAATAATTGTATGACTCCGCTCAGGTGTTGTCTATCAATGGAAGAAATATTGCGGGAGAAGTAATAATAATCATACATCTCATGCTCATTTATTTTGATCTAACAACGTGGTATCAGCTAATTGCTTTTAGGATACCAAGAATTTGTGAGAAGTAGATGAAAGGAATGATTCCACTGAATAATGAAATAGTGAGAAATTTATTCATGAATGTGATGAGGAGGAAAACAACAAATGGGGAGCATAAGTGACTAATTCCGATTCAGAAAATAATTGGACGTGGGAGATTGTTTCAAGACCAGCAGATAAGAATGTCATCAGGACTAAATGGGTCTATCGGAACAAGATGAATGAATATGGTGTAGTGGTTTGAAACAAAGCACGACTAGTGTTTAAAGGATACTCCCAGATAGAGGGAATGGATGTTGATAAAACAATTTCACCGATTGTAAGGCTGGAGACAATCGGATTATTCCTAGCCATTATAGTGCAACGGAGGTTCAAAGTGTTAAAGATGGACGTGAAATTGGCATTTCTGAATGGGGTTCTGGAAGAAGAGGTGTACATTAAACAACCGGATGGTTTTCTCATTCATGAAGATGAGAATAAAGTTTTTTAGTTGAAGAAGGAACTATATGGGTTGAAGAAATCACTAAGAGGATGGTACTCAAGGATGGATCAGTATTTGAAAAATCTTGGCTTTCAGCATGGGGGAGTTGATTACAATCTCTATTTCAGCAATGACCTTAATCAAAGGATTATGGTTTTGTTTTATGTTGATGACCTAATATTTGGTGGATATGATGAAGCTCAGTGCAATCAGTTTTCATAATTCATGAAAAATGAGTTTTAAATGTCAATGATTGGAGAGCTAATGTTTTTCCTTGTTCTACATGTGACACAAGGAAGGAACAGAACATTCATTTCTCAATAAAAATATTACAAGAAGGTTTTGAAAATGTTAATAATGGAAAATTCCAAGGAAATGAAGACTCCAGTTGCTTCCCGGACGAAACTGTCCAAAGATGAGGATGGAAAGGCATTTAATATCACAGAATAAAGGTAAATTACTGAATGTTTGTTGTACTTGACCGCAACAAGGCCTGGCATTGTATTCGCCACATGCCAAGGAGTGCGATATCAAATTAATCCCAAGGAAATCCACATGATTTCAGTGAAAATAATACTATGGTATATCAAGGGAATAGTAGACATCAGCTTGACATATAATGAAAAATATTAGACAGAGTTATTGGGATATACTGATGCAGACTGGGTCGGTTTAGCAGATGATAGAAAATCAATGTTATTTGGTGCTTTCTATCATGGTGAATTCTATATTTCTTGGCTATGAAAGAGGCAAGATTTCATTTCACTGAGCACTGCATAAGCTAAGTATATTTCAGCCACTCAATCATGCACATAGTTATTGTGGATTAATCAGCAGCTTGAAGATATGGGAGTTGAATTGAAGTCTCTGATCAGAATCTAGTGCGATAACTCAAGTGCTATCAATCATAGAAAAAATTAAGTTCAACACTCAAGGACAATGCACATTGAGATCAAATATCTTTTCATCAAGGAGAAGGTGGAGAAAGGGCTTGTGAAGTTGGAGTATGTGCCTACAGAGCTTCAGGTTGCAGATATTCTGAGAAAGGCCACAACCAAAGAACCTTTTGAGAGGAATCAGGTGGATCTAGGAGTCCAGTCGACTCCCCACACTTGAAATGTGTGGATGTGCCCCCCATATCCCCGAGGTATGATGTGTTTTTCCCTAATTTACTGATATGTGTTCTCTACTCTATTACAGACTGCAAAGGATTTTCCTTTAGGTTCGTTGACAAAGGGGGAGAAAATAGTGATTGTTCAAGGGGGAGACAGTGTGGCTATTTGAGAAATCATGAAAGATACTGGGAGAAGCTGACAGGTGGAGTGGCCAGATAGGGGGAGATGAATGTTCTTAGCCATATCTTATCTTGGACAACATAAGAAATAGTGCTAAAGAGGATTTGCAGCTGACAAGAGTGAAATCTATGAGAAGATAGGGGGAGCATTTCAAATATGACGATGCTAGAAGTGATCAATCAATGAATAGATATCACAATAGCTGAGGATTGTGATAAAAGTAGAAGAGTGGTGTTGGAATGTAGTAAAAATATTTCCAACAATTGGTATCAGTTTGGTATCAACATTGGGAATCAGAGTTGAAGTGATTCATTGATGAACTTTTCATTTACTCTTTTTTCTCACGTTGAGCATTGCTCATGTGGGCTTAGAGTATGTGTTGAGTAAATCCTTTATCTCTACCAGAATCGAAATAGGTGAATGGTGGCTGAAGAATTAATGATGTATCTTTTTATGGAAGAGTTGTCAACAAACCCAAAGGGGAGATTGTTGGGAAAAAAATCCCTCAAGCCATCATTGAATCATTTTTGAGGTGATTGTGTTTGTTGAAAAAGTGGACATATGTGTTGTGATTGTTGACAAAGAAAACCATGACGTACAAATTTGTTGAAAAAGGGGATTTCATGGTGGAATGTTGAGTTAAAGGGCTCTGGTTCACGATCCATGTTTTATTCAAGAACTTTGACAAAGTAATGGTTGATCTGGAGATGCTACAAAAACATCAGATACAAGGTGGCACCGTTTTCCAGTGTTTGACAAATTTTTGGCCCTGAAAATTGAAAAATGGAGAAAAGTGGTTTCAGAAAAGTGACTTGCATGTTGTTGACTTGAAAGAATGTAAACTTTTATGCCATATTTTTTTCAAGATCAGAACATCAAAATATGGCAAAGGGAAAAGGGGCACCCAAGTTTAGGGTTGGTCGCGCAAGTGACTTGCACGCCGAGACGTGCGTGCCAAAACTTTTGCGTCGAGAGGAGACTCTCACACCATCACATAGGGTGTCCAAATGACTATAAATAGAGGTAGAACCATCCTCGTTCGGTATAATTTCAACACTTAGAGAAAATCAGAGCTCATGTCGCACTGGTGTGGTGGTCGCGCAAGTGGTGGTGTGGTCGCATAAGTAGAAGTTGTGCACCAGTTGTTTGTTGCATGTACAGAGTGGTTTGGGAGAGAAAGTAAGGGAGTCGCCAAAGTTTTGAGTTGGAGAAGAGGTTGTCATTCAAGTGGTTTAGTGATACTTGCACGCAAGGTTTTGAACAAGTGCGACAGTTGGTGTTTCCGCGCCAATATTGGTTTGGGCATAAAAGGGTGTGAGTCACGCAGGTTTGGAGTTGCAGAAGCTAGTGTCACGCAAGTGGTTGAGGTGAACTTGTGCTCTAGTTATAACTTTCATGCCAAGACTTTCACGCTAGCTTGGAGAAGGGCGCCAGGAATGGTTGATGCACGACAGTGATTCAGGGCTGCGTGAAAGCTGGAAGATTGCTTGATACCTACGGTGCAAAGTGAGATTCATCTACGGGTGAAAGTTGGACTTAAATAGTGCATCAACATACAACAGAGGATGTATTCATTAGTGATAATTAAGAGACCTACAGGTCTATAAACTATGAGTGGATCCTTTCCAGAGTAGTGAGTACAGGAAGAGGAAGAAGGTGATCCTCTCCACCGGCAGTGAGCCAGAGAGAGAAGTAGGGAGTGACCCTTGGGAAAGCAGTGAGCTAACCCAAAACATTGTAAAGGAAATGAGCCTGGGTATAGAAGTAATCTATCCCAAACCTTGTAAACAACAGTGTGCTTTAGTGGATTTGGTACAGCAACACATCGTTGTTTTATACTCTTTGGATGTAGCCTAGTGGGGGTGAACTAAGTAAAAATCTTTGTGTCTGCCTGCTTACATCCCTGTATTTCATTTAAAGCATCATCATCATATAAATAAGAAAATAAATGGTTATAATAAACACACAAGTTAAAACAAAGTGACCCTTGTAATAAATATGTCAAGATCCAGTGGGGAAGGAAGAATTTTGAAAAAGAATATCCATACCCTGATTCACCCCCCCCCCCTCTCAGGGTATATAGGCCTCTATGGGTCCTAACAATGATTAATATTTAATTAAGTATAATTAGTGTTTACATGACTAATCTAAGGTGAATCGATTTTTTCTTAAATTAACATGACCTTTAAAACTTCTATAAAACATTTATTTTAGTTTTAACATCTTACTTACAGGTATTGAAACCCCCCCCCCCCACCACCCCTTAACTCACATATATTTCTTTCCTTTACATTCATTCCACTTCCATGCCATTATCTTCCGTGGAAAATTCCCTCTTCCTCAATTATAAAAGATGTATCACATCCACCCTTTAAATACTTCAATAAAAAATTTATTTTCCCTTGAAACCCTATCCAAATTTCCTCCCCCTGAATTCCTTTAAAGTCTATAATTTCCTTGGTCACCAAAAATTATCTTATGTCCTTCAAATTTAAGGAATTTTTCAAGAGGAATTTCAAGGTCTCAACATAAGTAACACATATTTATTAAAATTCCATTCTTATTATTTCCATTAAAATAAAAATATAACCACAGTATAATAATAACCTCATAATAATTATAGTTTTGATATTTTATTATAATATTGGTACATCTATTATTTATTTTCTTCCATCTACTAAGAAAAATAATAATCAATGTTAGTGTGTGTGTGTGTGTGTGCAGATTATCATCTCCATGAATCGAGGCTTTCAGTTCGTCATTACTACCTCTCATGGTTGGTCTAAAATATGGTATTAAATAATAAATATGATTTATATAATTTATTTATTATTCTTAAATGATCACTTGAAATCCACCTTCACCTAAATCGTTCTTTGGATAATATAAGAGATAATCGTGTGTTGTGGTGACTACCACCTCTACGAAGAATAAATTTTCTATTTTTCTTCTAGTTTTTAATTTTTTATAAAAACATATTAAAATATATTCACCATAATAAAAAAATAAAAATAATAATATTATTATTATATAATTAAATTATGTCAAAATAAACACCTCTTTATTCATACTCACCAATCGAGTTAAAGCGTGTTAATGTTTGGGTCAGTTTGACCACCTACTTTAACAATGAAATGAAATTATGTCATTGATGATTATAAAAACATAATTATTGGTATAATATGATATAAATATTTAAATAATTATTTTTTATTTTATCTTTAATCAATAAAATAATATTTAACTCATTAATTAAGAAAACACAATATTTTGGTTGAAAATCCAAAAAAATGTTCATTATAAATTTCATACTCTAGGATAAATATTAATATACTCATGGAAGTAAATTTAAAAATCATAAATAATTATAAGTAATCCATTAATTTAATCTTAATTTAATTTTAATGGTGAAATTTTTTTGAGGAATGAATACTGACATCACTCCTATAAAACTACTATAAGCTGTCTAAACTATAAGCACTCGATCTGAGAAAATATAAAAAAAATAACTAATATACATATAGATATTGATTATAAATGGAAATTGTAACATCCCAACCTTGAGTCCCCTAAAATAGTGCCCCGACCAGGTGTGTCACATGGCATTAATCACATCTCCCCATACGCAAAACGATATAGATTAGTAGCAAAGTTCTAAGGTGGTACAGTGGGAATACTATACCCTTATATCAAAGTACCATAGAAGAAATAAAAAAGAGATAATAAATAGAAGGTGCATAAAATATATCTGACAGTATAATAGAATCATGAAAAAAATTCAACATAAGAAATATAAAAATCCAAGAAATTATAATAATTTTCAATCTATAGGTTGAGTAATATAAAAAATGATGTCAGGTCATACTGATGTAAAAAATTGTGAATATAGGAATATAGAACACATGAGTATAAAATATGTTATAAAAAATGTATAAGACCAAAATAAATATCCATTAGAATCATGAGAATATTCCCAATCCTTTTATCCCATTATCTCATTCTCTATTCTATAATTAAAATAGATTAAGAATTCATGATAGGGTGTTGGCCATTATCCACACCTACAATTGTGAAATGTACTCAGGTACTGTGGGAATCCTATGTAGGGTGTGATAAAAACTCAGTAGGCCACCACCAATGGATTAAAGAATAATCAATTAAGTTTATATTTCATATTATTTTTTAGGTATGATAGATAATAATATATATTGTAAATAAATACTAGTCAAATTAGGTTTCTATAGGACATCTGGCAGACTTTAACTGCTTTGGTATAGGCCAGAATAACTCTAATCAGTTTACCATGTACATAAATTTATATGTAATCATATATAATATGTATATATGTATATACACTATATATGTGAGGAAATATATAGGAATATACATAGATATTAGGTGCTAGATGGACCCGGGGCATAATATAGTCATCCATGTATAGTCAAACGAGTTATAGGCACAAACAAGGGTACTAGACCTGAATCTCCTAATAATGAGATAATTCATGCTCATCACTCAAAATAGAAAGCTCATTAATAATGACCAACAGCTGATACAAGGTAACATGGAACATCAATCCCATTTTCTATGTAAATGGTGTGAGATACCATGCCCAACACCCAACATAAGGGAGTATGAAATTCTATGCTCAATAAGTCCCTTAACTATTGTCCAATAACCAATAACCATGGCCTAATAATAATAATCATAAGTAATTGGCTTTTAAGAATTTATAATCATTTAATCCAATTTAACCATGGGTTCCAAAAAATTTAATTCATTATCCATTTATAATACATGATGTTGTCTTGCCTATTGCTTCCATCTAATTTTAACTAATCCATTCCATCTGGAAATCAAGGAAAATATGGTTTCAGTTCAAGGAAACACACTTAGTAGGAGTTTTGTCACTTCAAATTTCAAATTATTGAGGTAAATTAATTCAACACACCCAATTAGGTGGTGATTAGTGCGGTAAACATCCCCTAAAAATATAACAAGGATCCAAGGGAGTATCATAGTAATATTAAATTTATTTATAAAGGAAATTCATTTTATGAAAGGCGTGGAACATTCTGGTGTGAAAAAAAACATGTGATATAAAACATCTAAAATGTTAGGGAAAATTACTAGACCGCCTAACATTTTCTAATAGATCACTGCTCATCTGATGTTGACTTCAGGTTTGAAGTAGAATAGAATAAATTGATGGAATAGACAAATGCTCTGAAAATGGGGTATATGTTCTCCCACAAAAACATCATTTCATATAGGGAGATAAACTAATAAAATAAGGAATAATATTATATATATTACTATTATCTATCCAACTCATATGATGGTGAAAGAAATAGAGTCCAAATGGAGGAGAAATCAAGAAACCTAGGTGAAGACTTGAGAGAGATCACACGAGAGGGGGAAAGTTGTTTTTCCAATGTTGAAGAAAATTATGAGGGTTTATAATATTTCAAGTGAAAAGGATTAATTTACCCTTTATTAAAGGTTCGTATGGTAAGGCTATAAGGTTTAACTAAATCATGTAGTAACTTCTCCCAAAGAACCCCCTCAAATAGACTGGGTGCAGAGTTTGACTAACCATGCATAGCCCATGTAAAATGCCTCTATCACTTATCTAAGAAAAACGACATGGCCATATATCCTAGTTTTCAGGGTTTAGCCTAACCTTTGGGCCCTATCCATCCCTATGGATCACCCTACATATTTTTTTAAACTATTCAAGCTCAGGTTAACGATTTAAACAAATAGTGTACCTATCCTCTTCCCTCTGTAACTCAGAGATATGTGCTCTATAAAAGACCCAGACTCTCTCAATATCTTCCTTAGGCCATATATTACATTTAATAGGATAAAAAATTAAAAAAAACTAATGATCCATAACTTTATAAAAACCCAGATCGTTACAACCTCCCCTCCTTAAAGAAACTTTTTCCCCATGTTTTCCTTGTGATGATAGTAGGGGATCATTTGATAAAATCTCTGGACACTAAGCATGTGCATTAGATTCCTACTCCCAAGCATCATCTTGTACTTAGTTGTGATAACATAGCACCCATACTGGAGTAACTATCCTGACTCAGAGAGCCTTCATGCTTCGATATAGGATATACATTGGGTAATCCCCAAAATAAGCTTCCATATCTAAATCAACTTCCTCTAGTTATAAAAAATGAAATGGGTCTGGATAATACTTATAGAGATGAGACACATTAAAAACATCGTTTATAGACTGGTATCTTTGAGGAAGTTCTATCCTGCAAGCCATAAATCCAATTATTTCCAAAATATAAAAAAGGTTCAATGAATCTAAGAGATAAATTACCCTATATCCTGATCTTCCACTAGCCCAACCAGGGTGAAACATGAATGAAAACCCAATCCCCAACCTCAAACTCAAGAGTTTTTCTATAGTGGTCATCATAAGACTTCTTCATCGACTGACCTATCATCATATTCTTCCTGATCAACTTAACCTGCTCTAAATTATCTAGAATAGGAGGTGGTCCAAGAATTGTTGAATCCCCTACCTCTAACCATAATAGAGGTGATCAATATAGCCTACAAAATATGGTCTCATTATGAGACATCTGGATGGTATCCTAGAAGATATTATTGTAAGTGAACTCAACTAGGGGTATATATCTCTTCCAGGAACCCCCAAAATCAAGTATACATGCACAAAGCATGTCCTCAAACACATTAATCGTGTAATATATTTATCTATAGGTATGAGGGTGATAGGTCATTCTCAGAATCACCAATGAACCCAATACCTTCTACAAACCTTTCTAGAACTATGATGTAAAATGAGTGTCCCTATCAGATATGATAGAATGTGGAGATACATGAATGTGTATGACCTCCCTGATGTATATCCTCCCTATCTCATCTACTGATAAGGTATCCTAAATATATAGAAAATGTGTGACCTTCATCAAATAATCAGTGATAACCTAGTTATTATTATTTCCTCGAGGTGATCTAGGAAAACTAGACATGAAATTCATGGTGACATCATCCCATCTCTACTCAAGAATGGAAAATAGTTGTAAAATTCTTATCAGTCGATGGTGTTTTGTCTTCACCTTCTGAAATTTGAAACACTAAGTAACAAATTTGGATATCTACTATTTTAAACTAGTACACCAGTACTAGAGACATAGGTATCGATAAATCTTGGTGACCCGAGGATGTACTTTCCACATCGAGGAATGAGAGTCCTTCGTCAACTCCTCTTAGATGTCAGTTGGAACCCAAACACACCCATGTATGTATATGATCTCATCCTCATCCACATTCAAAAATGATGATGAATCCTTATATTACATACTTTCCATGAGGAAAACGCCCTAAGATCATAAATCTACCTCATCTTTTCTTGTTCCAAAAGGGTAGATGTTACTGCTAAATCTATGAGTAATATTTAACCATGATCCTCTTGAAACTAAACATGCATCTCTGAAAACAAGACCATAAGATTATAATTTCCCCTACAATCCTGAACCACCTATGTTTGAGTCTTCCATCTCAGATCATCAGTTAATTCATTACCTTTTCTAGGAATAAAGGTAAGCTAAAAATCAAAGGACTACAAATATTCAACCCATTTGTTCTTCCTGAGATTCAGATCATGTTATCTGGAGATATACCTAATAATATTTTGATCAATGAAAACCACAAAATTTTATTCAAGAAAATAATACCACCAATAGCATAAAGCTTTCACAATTTCTACCAACATAAGGTCATGCATCGAGTATTTCTATTCATGAAGTCTCTAATGATGATGCATGTACACTATGAGTCATTAATTATATATCATAACTACTCCCATACTAATGTATGATGCATAAAAATAAACTGTATATATTCCACTCGGCTCTGGAAGAATCAGTATCGGTGCTGAAGTTAGTTTATCTTTCAATTCCAAAAAGTATATTTCACAAGCTTATGAACATATGAATTTTATAACCATATTATTCAATAATGTAAGAGGAACTTCTAGGAGTGATAAATCCTAGATGAAGCATCAGTAATATTTGTTCAGTCCTAAGAAACTCAGTATATCGAAGATGTTCTTGGGATTCTTCCAAGACTATATAACTCTGTACTTAATTGGGTCTACTAATACTCTTGTATCTAAGATAATATGACCCATGAATTGTACTTTTTTATAAAAATGTATAATTTAGTGAGATTTATTTAAAGATTGTTCTCTCTCAATGTATTCAGTATGATCTCAAGATGTTGGGCATGATCGTGATGAGTGTGAAAATACACCAAGATGTCATCCAAAAATACCACCATGAATAAATACAGATATGGGTGGAAAAATTAATTCATCATATTCGTAAAAATATTTAGTTCATTCATAATACCAAATTACATAACTAGGTACTCATATAAACTATTTAAACTTCAAAAATCTATATATTGTATGTCTGAAGTCTTGACTCAAACCTCATGTTATCCTGACCACAAATTAATCTTTGAAAACACCCTCACTCCTCAAATCTGATCAAATACGTCATTTATTTGAGGCATTGTATACTGATAATTTATCGTAAATTGGTTCAAACATTGGTAATCCACACAAATCCTGAGGGAACCATAATACTTATTGGAAAACAGGACTAGTGAACCCCATGGTTAGGTACTAGGTATGACTAAACCCTTAGTTTCTAGGACTTTAAACTAACTCTTAAGTTCATAATTCTCTATAGGTTCCATCCTATATGTAGGAATGGACATTGTCATTGATCCAAGAACTAGATCAATCGTGAATTCTACCTCTCTCCGGAGGTAACCCAAAATAAATTAGGGAAGACATCCCTGAAACTATGCACCATAGGATGTAAAATAGAAAGTTATATCTCCTGATCATCCAATAAAATTCTAGCGATATAGGATTTCAATATTCCCATCCTCTTCTAAGGTCCATATTGAGATGCATGGACATACCATTCTCCCTTATGAACATATTTACTACCATTTAGTGATGTTAGAATCACCTTTCATCAATAAAAATAAATATGGTATTGATAGGGAGCCAACAAGTCTGTACTAAGAATTACATCAAACTATATCATGTCATGGATGAAAATATTCCACATAAACTTATAACCACCTCTCTTAAGGGGACATTTCTTACATCAGTGAACACTCAATGATTAGATAACCAACGTGGTATTGAGTTTCATTATTCCATAGAAGTACTCTAACAATAAGACTAGACTCTCTATAATTACCGTAGATATAAAAGAGTATGATACACTTATGTTAGATAAAGCAAACACTAAGGTAGAGGATACTAAAATAGTACCTCAAATATTATAAGGTATTATGATCTGATCCTTCAGTACTAGTTACACTACATGTAACTAGATTATATTGTGGCCTTGATATACAACTTGACTACCATAAGTAGTCCCCCTCGGCCAGCACTATGAATCCTGAGTCTTTTTCTCTCTGCCTCGATCACCAACTTGGCCTGAGAAGCTAGTGGTGTTGTTGTTGCCTGCTTGGATAGATACTAATAGCCTCACTTTAGAACATGGTGTCAGTGTAGATCCTATCTCACTATTAAATAATGTAAAGATCTTAAAAAATCGCTGAATATGAACCATCCTATCATAGAATCTTCACTCAACTAGATCTCGCATACACTAGGGTGTCATGTGTCCCAACTTCCCACACTGCATACATATAACAAAACTCTCAATGTGAGGTTTCTAACTACCACTTTCCATGTGATCAACCCCAATTTTATGCTTCCTTCTACTAGAAAACCCACTTCTAGGTCTGGGTGTTAAGCCTCCCTAGATCACACCTTCATCTTCCATAAAATTCCGATTAGTAATAAGAGTTGAGTTCACTATATCAGAAATCGATGTCAATCAGAATACATTAACCTGTGATTGGATGGTGTATACTATCATATCCTCAAATCTCCTCACATTCATGATATCATCACCAGATAGAGTCGGTCAAAATATATTAATCTCATTAAAATAGATAGAATACTCAATAAAAAAATTTCTCCATGTTACATGTTCATAAACTCTCTAGCTCGGTCATCCCTCAATGTATATGGAAAAAACTAATCATAAAATACTTTCAAGAAGTATGCCTATATCATATCTCAATGTTGATTTTACTGGGTAATGATATCCCATACTCACTTTAAAAAATAACATAACATAATCTATGATATTGAACCTCCTCTCTAGAGGCATCTCTGGATGCTCAAATATAGAAATCATGGCCTCCAACCAAGTCACGGCAGTGTGAGGGCCACTATCACCCGAAAAAATAACTAGGTTCTACTATTGGAATTCTCAATTCAAATATTCCATAGTAAGGTTAGGTCTAGAAACTCCATTAATATAATTCAATATATGAATAAAAACCTCATTAAATTTGTTTTTAGTTCCCAAATTAGGAATAGTAGGTGGTTTCATAGGTGGCACTACGGGAGGTAACACTGGTGGCTTAGGGCCCACCACATCCAGTGCATGATCATCACCCCCCCCCTCCTACTGTAAAACTCATGATTATCATGGTTTCATGATTCTACAATTCCAATATAATTCTTCAAAATAGTATTTAGCAGTTTTAGGATCACAGATATGTAATATGATAGGTATAAAGCCTTCATTTGGAAAATGTTGCACCTCTCTTCTTTATCCAAAATACAGGACTAGGTGATAAAGGACGACTATAACAGGTTATAATAATCACAAGAGACACCCAAAACTAACCACTACAAAGGCCAGGTTTGGGTCTATGTCATGTACCACACGACTAAGGTCCTGGTATATGGATTTTCAATTGTATGTTATAGAGGAAAATACTCTTTAATTTGTAATTGGCATCTCTATTTAATGATATCCATTTCATTCAATTGTTTAATGTCATTTAAGTTTTTACTCTTATATATATATATCATGGGTCAGTCCCAATTTATAAAATATATACTCTTTATAATTTTTAATTGGAACATCATGTAACTATGACCTAACCATTACATCTGGTAGCAGGATGTAATAGGTCATATAAAATGATTTGATTAAATTAATTACCATTCTAAATTTATATAAGTACTTGCTTCATATATTTTTATTAGTATTCAAGAAACCAAATAAACTAATGTTTTAGACCATAGAGACAGATTTTCTCGGCTCAATCATGGTAAAATTGGTTAATTAAGGTGTCATCATCAATCCATACTAGAAAACACTTTTTTGATTTATATAGGAACATTATTTAATATAATTATTTTCTCTCTGAAAAAATAATTAGAAACTATATATATATATATAATATTCTAGGTACTCATAAAAATCACATGCAATCTAACCAATTCAAGCATCTACATTCACCTATATGGCATGACATAATGCATTAAATGTGAGTCCAAAAGTGCCTATAATGATGTATCCTAAAGTATCACTTTTTCATAATAGGCCAATGAAAAAATCTAAATTCATTATATTAATAACAATAACTTCACACATCATTTGTGTCACCCAATGGTGAAATCAATTCAACTGTAACAATTGAAATATGATAACAATACTAACCCATCCAAGGTAATTTGGGTTTCTATTATACATGGGTTAGATACTCCCATGAATAAGCTCATTACCAGATTTTTATATGTTCTTAGTCTCATTTATAATACCCAAATAGTAATAAAAAATGAAAATAAACCCTATGATACCACTTTGTAATGTCCCGACCTGGGGGACACTAAAACAGAGCCTCGATCCAGTGGGCACATGGTCTTAAGAGAGCCTCCCCATACACCAGAAGTTGTCAACTAGTAGAGAGGGTCAAAAGTAGTATAGTGGGGATACTAAACCCTAATATCATGGTATAAAAATAGAAAAAAAATAAGGATAATAAATAATGGGAGTGTAAAATATGTTTGAAATCATAATTAAAATAAGGACACAAGTCAACACCATATATATAAACATCTAAGTAACTGTGATAACAATCAAGCCATAGGATGAGTCATATACAAAATTATTTCATGAAATGCTAAAATAAAAAATGGGGAATACAATAATAAAGATCACATTATTATACAATATCATATACAAAAAAATAATTAGACTAAAATATATCTCCACTAACATCATGAGAATACACTCGATCCTCTACTCTCATTCTATATGCTATAATAAAAACATATCAAGCATCCATGATAGGGCGCTTACCCTTATTCACACCAGAAATCATGAATTCTTCTTGGGTACCATGGGAATCCTAATTAGGGTGTGAGCTAAACTCAGTGGGTCACCACCAATGGTATCTAGAATAATTTAATCATTGTATATAACATATTAGTGTGCATATATAATAGATAATAAAAAATTATGGAAATAAATATTTGATGGCTCATGTTCCTATAGGACACCAGGAAGACTTAACCGGCTTATTCATAGGATGGATTGACTCTGATTATTTAACCATGTCCATACATTTATATGTAATCATATATAATATCTATATATGTATATACACAATATATGTGAGGATATGTATAGGAATTTACGTAGATATTAGGTGCTAACTGGACCTGGGGCATAACTCAGGCATTCATGCATAGTTTAAGAAGATTTAGTCTCCAACAAGGTTACTATAATTTAATATCATAATAATGAAATATGGAATGCTCATCACTCAAGATAGTGGGGTGAGTCTTCATTACAAACACCCGATTCAAGGGAATGTGGAATGTCATGCCCGTCATCCAAGTAAATAGTTTGAGATTCCATGTCGAACACCTAATGTAAGGGAGAGTGAAACACCATGTTCAACAAGTCCCTTAACTATTATCCAATGACTAATAACCATGTTCTAATCATAATATTAATAATTCATTGCCTCTTAATCATATATAATCATTTAACCCAATTTCACCATGGGTGACAAAAATTATAATTCATTATACATTTATAATATTTGAGTTTTCTTTAGACTCACTTCCATCTAATTTAAATTAATCCATTCCATATAGAAATTAATTAAAATATATTTTAATGTCAATAAAAACCACTTAAGAGGTGGTTGGTCAATTAAACATTCATAATAAAGAGGGAAATTAATTCCACTCACCCAAAGGTATGGTGATCAACAAGGTAAACAAAACCTAAAAATTTAACAAATCTCAAAGGGAGTATAATATCATGGTTTAATTTATCTACAAATGAAACACATTTTACGGAAATTCATGAAATGGTATGGAATATAGCACAAAGGAATATTCTATAAAAAACTAAACTTTTAGGGAAAATTGCTATACCACCTACCTTATGCCTATAGATGACTCTTCATCTAATATCTATGTTAGGTTGGATGTAGAACAGAATAAATTTCCAGAATAGACAAATTCCATAAAAATTAGGCATATCACCTTGCACCAAAATAGCATAGGAGATAGTGATAGAAACTAAGAAAATAAATAATAGGATTAAATATATTGTTGTTAGATATCCAACACATCTCATAGTGATTGAAATGGAGTGTGGATGGAGAATAAATCAAGAAACCTAGGTTAAGGCTTGAGGGAGCTCATATGAGAGATAAGGATTTGTGCCTATTCTGGATAAGATAAAGGATTATGATTTTTTATAAAATTTTAAGGGAAAATGAGTAATTTAGCCTTAATTAAAGTGTATCATGGTTTTCCAAAACCGTATGTGCCAATCGTGCAGAAGATACTATCAAAGAACCCCCTTACACAGTCTAGGTTCATAGTTTGACTGACCATGAAAATACCATGCAAAATTACTTTGTCACTTGTCTAAGACAAATTGCACAACCATGCAGCCTAGTTCTTATGGTTTAGACTAACCATGCGGCTCTCTCTTATCCTTTAGATCACCCTAAATGATTTTTCAAAACCATTTGGGCTCAGGAACATGGTTTAAAAAAACTGTGCTCCTAGCCTCTTTCCACCATAACATAGAGATCTAAGCATCGAACAATTACCAGACACTCTTGATACCTTACATAGGACATAGATAACATTTAATATGATAAAATTAAAAAAAGAGAATAAAGAAAACTGCTCAATAACTTTTTAAAAAATACGGTTCATTACAAAAAATATATTTTTTTAGATATTAAAATAGTTCTAAAATTTTTCATTAATATATTTTTTTTGTTATACAGGATCATAGAGTGAATTTAACTAAGACAGTAAACAAGGTAAGGGTTGTTAGATAAATTAGATTTAATTGAGACATGTTTATGTTATACACCATTTTTATGTTTGTATGGTGTACTTACTACACCATTATAATATTTATACCATGATTATATTATATTTCATGATATTCAGTGTTTATTTTCATGTTAACTTTCTCATGGGGTTTGGGTTCAAATTTATCAAAATCTACAAGGGTTTCGTCTCAAAAACATTCTTCTTTGAGACAAATGTTCTTTTATGCACCTAATTTATTTTAAATGGTTCATATACAACCAATTGGATATTTAATATTATATATTATCTATATTTATTGTATTTTTACTTTAAAATTTGGTTCCCCTTCTTGTTGGGTGTTTTTATTAGAATGTTCTTATGTCAAAAAGGTTTTTTCTCAAACTACCTTCATTGAGACATTTTTTTATTTATACACCAATTTACTTTTATATGTTGTATATACTAGCCAATTGAAATTTTATCATGAAAAATAATTTATTCATGGTATTTTTGGTTCATTTTCAAACTCTTTCTCCTTAAATGGTTTTGATTAAAATGTTACTCAATTAGAAATAAATTATTGACTCAAGTTCTTTTTCCATGAGTCATGAATTATCTTCTTGAATTTTAACTTAAAAGGCTCCCTTATCCTATAATTTCCTTTTTAATGTCATTATTTTTTCATTCCCTTTTCTGAAATTAATCCATTTCATTATAAGTTTTCTCCTTGGGGGATCACATTCTCTTTCCAAATTCATCAGTGAAATGAATGATTCTCAACCTAAGCACATGATTTTTTTCATCTATATCCATGTTTTACGTATCAAAATTATTTTATATAATATTTAATGTGACCTTAATGATTCTATTCACCTCCTATAAAAAAATTAACACCCTTTTCATAATGTGGGTTTCACAAAATAGTTTAAATATATTTTAAATATTTTACACATGATTAGTTTTCAAAAATATTTTCATTAAAGTAATGTTTTAAAATTTTCTAAAATGACTTCTTTACAAACTATTTTAATAGTGTAATTTTCAACTACCATGAAATTATTAAAAAAATATTTTTAAAATAAAAATATTTTAAATGTTTCTAGATGGGTTATTTTCAACCAAAAGGAATATCTTTTACACATTTCCATGTGAATATAACTTTCTATTTCCTTTTTCATCTTCTAATAGACATCTTCTCTACATTTTAATGTTTTCAAAAATGAAATTATTATTCTCATGGTTTAATGAAATCAACCATTTTAATTATTTTAAAATATAAGGTAAAAAATTATTTTCAAATAAATTTTCCTAATGATTATAAGAGTGTTCTTTATCTATGGTTTATAATTGGTCAAGGGTATTCTTAAAATGATACCATCCACCATATTTTTTTTCATGGATTGTGAAATTATATTTTTCATCTATGGTATGATCCATAATTACTTTTTTATTTCCTAATCGTCCGCTTGTATAGGAATTATTTAATTATAATTATTTTCCTCTATGAATGCCCTATGTTCCACTACTTGATTAAATGGTGCACACCAAGATGCCAAGTGCATAGATTGATTAGGAAACTATTGTCTAAAATACACATCCATTTCCTATATGGTGTAAATACCATATATATAGTCATAATTTTTGGGTTTTATTTAGCTATAATAATTATTAAAGTCATTGGATATCCGTTTATTTTTCATGTGTTTGTCATGTCATTATTATTGATTAAATCATGAATGATTTTTTAAGGAACCACTTAAAAATGATATAAAACCCATTTTATTTTACTAAGTTTTTATGATATGTTGATTAAAATCATTTTTCACACATATATATGATTTTTCAGTACCATGAGTGTGCCCAGATAGTGCTTTAATTCATTGGGTGATGTTAATGTCTCATTATAATCCAAGTGTGGTATTAGGGAGTAAACATAAACCATTTTGATGACGTAAGGATTGATCATAAGAATATGATAATATAATAATGATTATCCTTGGACTATGGTGATGATATATTAGGGAGTAATCCTTGTAATATACATATGATATCATGTTTATGTTGTTTCCATATTCCCATGATGACATGCTCTTATGTTATGATCATTGTTTAATACATGTCTTTATAACATCATATTTTTATTCCATGATCTCAATTTTATGATCATTATAATTATGATATCATCTTATACCTCATGCATATCAATTTATGGTTTATTATATTGTTCATCCTTATCAAGCATTTGAGCTCACCACTTCTTATGTTTCTTATTCCCAAGGTTATGAAAGAAAGTGTCAAGTATACAAATCCTATAAGAGTATCTTGTGTGTAGAATTTATAGAAGAAATTAAGGACTCATTATGGATTTATTATATATTTATATAGTACAAAAAATGTCTATTTTAATATAACACTTTATATTTTTTTAGTTTTTTATTTGTCCTTATCCTCTAAAACTCTAAACTAAAAGGTCTTTGGATTGTAAATGTGAGAAATATATTGTAATCATGGATGTGTATCAAATACAATTTTGCAAGTTATGTTTTTTCTAAACTGGATTTGGGGGTATGTTTATTTGGGTGATATAGTTGGTATCAAATGGGTTTTTAGATAACTTTAGATTTTAGGATGTTTTTGGTTGAGGACGATTTATGATTTAGGAATAAAATCATGGGTTTATGAGTTAAGGATGATCTTTGTTCAAGTAGTACATACTAAAATTTAGGTTTTAAGTGTTGAATATTTTATATAATTTAGGCATTAGGATAATAGAATATTAGTATAATCCATATGTATAATTATAATTATATAATAACCACTTAAAATTTTGGTAAAGTAAATCTTGTGTGGTTTTTTGAGCAATTACATCATTGTTTGGATACTATAAAGTGGATGTAGTTTTGGAAAAAATGAATATTGAGGCAACAACCCCAAAATGAGTTGTTTGGGTGTATATTGATCATCATTCTAGTGTATAGTGAATGGGCCCTAACATAAAATATATCCAAACACTCATGGGGGATATGCTTGGGTTAATTCACATTCTCTTTACAAACTATTATTAAGGATTAGAACATATTCATTCATGATAATTAACTAGATTATAGAAACTGATGGTAAAATGACCATGGATAACCTATATTGAATATTTATGATCATAAGTTAGGTAATACACATAATTTATGAATTATTTCTTCAAATCTCAATGTTTTACATTTTTACAACTGATAATTTAGGTATTCTCATCCCTAAATTTTCTTTTAAAGTAATGGTTTAAGACAAGAAAAACCAAGATAATAATGGATGCAATGGAAAATGAGGTGATTACTCCAATATAAAATCTTTTGGGAAAAGAATTGTGACTATAAATATTGTTATTCTGCTAAATAAACTATCAAATATTAGAATTAATAAAGTAAAAATATTTGAATTCCCTATTACACTAAAGAGTTGAAGGATTGGGAATTATGAAATTTTGGTGATGGATATAATGAAGGAAAAAAGGATACAAATTCATTCATGATAAAAATATGTGAAAACACATTGGGAATGTCTCAAATAAACTAGAAAACTTTTTATGTGTGGAAAAGCATGACACAAAGCATCTAACTACCAAGGAAAAATGAATTGTTTAGTTATCTTGATAGATGTAGAATATTTGTCTTCTATTTTCACTTTACATATTAATGTACACATTTCATTTGAAATTTTATCTTAAGTCATGACTATATTTTTTATATCACTAATTAATGCTTTTTTTAATTTTGAGGACACAAATTATTTAAGTGGTAGATACTGTGAAATCCTAATATTTCAATATATATATATATATATATATATATATTCCTTTAAATAACAGTAAATTTGATATATTTCATTACACACACTAAAACGAAGGTCGTGATACATTATTAAAATAAAATAATCATCTTTAAAATGTCATTATCATAACATATACTATATATATATATGATATAAAATATTAAAATTCCTTAAATTATAAAATTTCTATGAAATAATATTAGATATACATGATGTTTAAGAACATATTTTTAATTAAAATAAATTGATATTAATATTTTTTATTTTCTATTAAAATTTAAATAAATAATTTTTAGAAATTGAATTATATAAAATTAACATTATTTTTAAATTTATAAAATCAAATTTCTCTTTGTGTGTATTTTTTATCGTTTTCTAAAAATATCAATTTTTAGTTGAAAATGTGTTTTATAAAAAATATAATTCACATGACTTTATAAATATATAATAATGAAATATAAGGTCATGAAACCATTTAATTGATAAAATATAAAACTGAGGAATAATATTATTCGTTTTAAAATATTATTTCAACTTATAAAACCCATTTCCAATATTTTTAAAACAAAGATAAAAAAATTATTTAATAATGAAAAATAATTTATAACTTCTTTTTAATTAATTAATATTTTATTAAAATTTAGTTACAGGATGATTTTAATGTCACATAACTGAATTTTTTATAATAAATCAATTACCTCCAATGGCCCGAAGGCCTTCATTTTTTATTGATTTTGATAATCCACCTTTCAAGGGGTGAGGTGGAACCCATACAAGGCCCATAGGTATAAGTATTACATGGCCCATAGGCCTTAGAGGAATTCATTTCCCATAGGCTTCAAACATTACATATAACCTAGACTAACTACTTGGAACTGCTCCTCCCCAGCATCTTCATCGTGAAATTAGCTCTCCACATTTGCATTTCTATTCATTTAGGCATTCACGTGCATGAACAGGCTTGTCCCAATGGCAGGTTCCATACCCTCTCATTCTTGCAATCCGTTTAGCTTCTGTTGTGGTGAAATCTCCTTTCTCATCCTCTTTAGAGAGCTTGTTCCTTGTAGGTTGTCTGGTTTTCATCTCCACATAAGGTGGCCCAAAGGCCTTGAGGTGGCCCTAAGGCCTTACTGACCCGAAGGCCTGGGTGGCCTGAAGGCCTTAAAGGACTCAGGGATTAAATCGATGGCCTGAAGCCCCAAATGGAGGATATTCTTGGCTGCTACAGTGCCAAACAATGCCTGCTACAGTTCGCGCTACAGTACCTGTCACAGTATTGCATAGTTCCCGCTATAGTAACTGATACAGTACCCAGAAATTCTACCTCTGCTTGGATCTGATCCCTGGTCGCTTGGATGCACTTACGGAGTGCCTACCAACCGGGGGCATGTAATTTTAATGTTTTAAAATACTCTTTTATTTAAAAACAATATTTATGTGTTATGTGTGTTGAATTTAAAATCATATTTTCCCATATTTATGAAATTATGAGGATAAATTGGGGATAAATTTATATTCATAATGTAAAATTTTCAATATTATTCATTTTTTATTTTTAGTAATCAATTATTTACAATGATTAATATTTAATTAAGACTAATTAGTGTTTAAATGACTAATCTAGGTTGGAAATATTTTTCATAAATTAACATGACCTTTATACCTTCAAGAAAAACAAATTGGTTTTAAATTATTACCTGAATGTATTACCAGCCTTCCCTTCCCTAACTCACATAAATTTCATGCCTTTCCATTCTTACCCCTCACTTACCATTCTTTTCCATGGAGAAGTCCATCTTCCTCGCTTATAGAAGGGGATCACATCCACCCTTTAAATACTCCAATACTATTTAAAATATTTCTTTGAAAACCTTCCCAAATTTAATCTCCTTGAATACATTTATATTCCATAATACCCTTGGTCACCAAAAATTATCCTAAGTTCCTCAAATCATAGGTCTTCTTCAAGAAGAAGTTCAAGGTCTCAACATCGGTAACATATCTTTCTTATCTTTTCTTTCTTAGTATTTTCTTTCTAAACCAACCATAAAAATAGTATAATAATAACATAATCATAATTATTATGTTTTTATGTTATTATAATAAGGGTAAAAACATTATTTATTCAATTCTATATTCTATTTAAAAACAAATCATCGTTAGTGCGTAGACACGGATTACCGCATCCATGAAGCGACACCTTCGGTTTTTCATAACCACATATCATTGATGGTATTAATGATGTTATTTAAGAATAAATATTATTTATATAATTTATTTATGATTCAAAAATTATCACTTACTATTCACTTTCACCCCTCTCATTTGTTGGGTAGAGGAAAAGTTAATAGTTTTTTTTTGTGAACTACTACCTCTATGAAGAATCATTTTTTTGTTTGTCTCCTAGTTTTTCATTAATTATCCAAATATATTCAAATACATTTTAAAATTATAAAAAATTTAAAAAAATAATTATTAAATATTTATGCCATAGATGAATATTAAAATTTAATTAATATTAAAATATGATATAAATATGTAAAAAAAATATTTTTTATTTGTTTTATAAATTATATAACAATATTTATCACATTAATTAAGAAAACACCCTTCGTAGGTTGAAAATCAGCAAAAAAATGTTCATTTTCAATTTCATCTTATATGATAATGATTAAAGTAATCATGGAAAAAAAGTTAAACTTCATGAATAATTATAATTAATCTATTACAGTAATTTTAATTAACTTGGTATGACTAACATTATAATAGGAATTAATATTTACTCCTCTATTATGAACTACTATAAAATGTCAAAACTATAAACACATGATTTGGGAAAATAGAAAAAACAAACTAATATAACTATATATAATGAATATAAATGTAAATTATAGATAGTTTTAGGTATTAATATGTTTCTTAAATTAGTAATTAATATATTCATGTTTTTTATATAGGATACTAGAGTGCATTCGACTAAGCAAGGTAACAAGGTAACGATTTCTGTCCCAATTTTCTTCCATTGAGACGAGTTTATGTTATACACCATGTTTACATTTTTATAGTGTAGTTAATATACCATTATATTATTTATATCATGATTATATTATACTTCATTATATTAATTTTCATTTTCATGTTATCTTTCTCATGTGGTTTTTGTTCAAATGTTTTAAACTTTTTAACGGTTTTGTATCCAAACTTACTTCTTTGAGACATATGTTATTTTATGCACATAATTTGTTTTGAATGGTGTATATACAACCAATTAGATATTTAATATAATTTATTATTATTATTCATGGTATTTTGACTTAAAATTCAACATGTCCTTATTTCAAGGGGTTTTATTAGAATATTCTTAAGTTGTAATGGATTTTTGTCTCAAACCCATTTCGTTGAGACGTGTTTTTATTTATGAATAAATTTACTTTTATATGGTGTATATGCTTCCCAATTTATATTTCATCATTAAATATCATGTATTCATTGTATTTCAAGTTTATTTTTAATCACATTTTCCTTCAAGGGTTTCGATCAAAATTTTACTCAATTCAAAAATGTTTTCTCTAATCAAGTTCTTTTTCCATGAGTCATGACCTCTCTTCTTAACTCTGAAATTACAAGTCTCATTTCTCCTACCATTTCCTTTTAAATAGGTTTTATTTCATTTTATTTTTATTAAATTAATACCTTTAATTAAAATTTCTCTCTTTTGGGTATCATGTTCTCTTTCAAAATGAATCAATGAAATGAATGATTCCCAACTTAAGCACACAACAAGTTTTCTTCCATATCCATGTTTTACCTATAAAAGGTATTTATTATAATATTTCAAGAAAGAATAATACTTATATTCACCTATTATTAGTAAAAGGTTTTAAAATCATTTTTATGAAATGAAATTCACTAAATAATTTTAATGGATTTTAAATTTTCCTCATATGATTAGTATTAAAAATGTTTTATTCCAAAGTGATGTTTTAAAATGTTTCATATGAATTCTATATACATTTTTTTAAAAGTGAATTTTCAAATACCTTGAATATATTAAAAAATTAAATATTTAAATTGTTTCCAAGTTATCTATTTCAAACTCAAACGAATCACTTTTACATGTTTTCATGTGAACATATATTTCCGCCAAAATTTTCATTTTCTAAGGGACTTAATCTCTAAGTTTGTATGTTTTCAAAAAGTAATTTCTTATTTTCATGGTATGATAAAATATTTCTTTTTAATTTTTTTCAAAGTAAAATTAGAATTCTTATTTTCAAATAAATTTTCCTAATGATTCTAAGATTTTTTGTCATATATGTTATTTTCTTGATCAAGGGTGTTCTTAAAATGATATCATCCACCTATTTATGGATGGATTATGAAATTATATTTTACATCTATGTTATGATTCATTAAATATGTTTTTTTTTCTAATTATCCACATTAATAGGCATGATTGACTTTTAATTTTTTTTCTTCTCTGAATACCCTTTGTTCTGCTACTTGATTAAATAATGTTTACCTAGATACCCAATACATTGATTGATTGGGGAATTTTTTGTCAGAATTGTAAATATATTTCCTATATAGTGTAAATACCATACACATAATCATATTTTTTGAGTGGTATTTACCTAAAATAATACTTAAAGTAATTTTATTATAATTTATGTTTTATGGGTTTGTCATGTCATGCTTATTGATGAAATCATGAATTCTTCCTTAGGGAACCCCATCGAAAGGATAGAAAACACATTTTATTTTATAGGGTGTTTATGATATGATGAATGAAATCATATGGCACACATATGTATTATTTTTCATTATGATGGGTGTTCCCAAATTGAACTACAATGCATTGGGTAATGTTAATGTCTCATAAGGAACTATGTATGTGATTAGGGAGTAAAAATAATCTATTTTTATGGCCTAAAGTGTAATCCTTAGCATATGATAATGGCCTGGGGAGTAATACTTGATATATTATTATGATTATGTCCTAGGGATTAATCCTTATATTATTCTTATGGTATCATTTTTATATTTTTTTCACATTATCATGATGTCATTCTCTTATGTTATTATCATTGTTTAATGCATGTATTTATGATATCATATCTTTATTAAATGTTCTCAAGATTTTGGTAATTCTCGTTATGATATCATGTTATTATTATTGAATCACATGTTATTTTTTATCATAATGTTTAAACTTACTGAGTATTTGAGCTCTTCCTTTATTATGTTTCCTTTTCCGCATGTTATGAAAGAAATTATTATGAATATTAATCACAGAAGAGTATCTTTGGTAGGAAATTTATGGGAGACGTTCAAGGATCATTATGGATTAATTATCTTATTATATAGTGGAAAAAATTTCATTTAATGAGAATAATTTAGATTTATTGGTTAGTAATTAGTCCTAATTATCTAAAACTCTAAATTAAAAAGTCCCTATATTATAAATGTGAGATATATATTATTATCATAAATTTGTATTAAATCCAGTGTTACAAGTTGTGTGTTTTTAGTTCTGGATCTAGGATTTCAGGTCCAAGGGTACTACAATAATCCTCTTAGTATTCATTTTATTTAATGTTTCATTTTAAATCACATCCTCCAAGGGGTTTTTGATTCAAAAGTTTCTAATATCGTAAAGAGTTTTTCAAACTAAATTTTCTTCCTTTGAGTTACAAACTTTATTATTAAACTCTATTATTCCATCATTGATTTATTTTATCTAATGAATAATTTTTATTATATTTTCTATTTATTTTTATTTTTTGCTTACAATTTATCCTTATAACCTCATTATCAAATGTTTCTTACCTCAAAAATTATGTTACTTAAATTGGTTTCTTATTATCAATTCATATTTATTGATACATACTTATTATTATACACAAATTTACTTTTATATGGTTTAAATACTACCTATTTGTTATATTATATCGTGAATTATCTTTCACCCATGATATTTTATGTTCAGTTTCAAGATCTTTCTCTTTCATGGATTTTTAATCAAATGTTCCTAAAGTCAAAATGTTTTTTCCCAACCTTATTTTAAAATCAAGTTATTTAAAATGTGATGACTCATATGGGGAATTTTAAAATTCTTTATTTTTATATCACAATCATTTTATTCCCCTATAGTTTTACTTGGTGAGTTTTGTTTCCTCTATATCTTATTTTAAATTTAAAATTCTATAATCATTTTATCTGATTTGGTTTGAAAAAATAGAATTTTTAATAAAATAAAAGGGAAATTATTTTTCACTTATGCTTTATCTTCAAATCCATATTTTTTTAATATCACATTATTTTTTTTGAAAATTTAAAATTTTCATTTTCAACTACATTCACATTATTTTTTAATGTTTTAAAAGAAAATCAATTTAACATTTTATAAGAAGGTGTAATGACCCAAACATTCATTAATGAAAATTCTTATTGATCTATTTAAAAGTCTTATTATGGGTACATAAAACATATTCACTTCCTTGGTATTATGTTTTTGGATTTTAAAATACCATTAGGAATTCTGATCGTTGCTAATATAGCCATTGAATAGGGATCACATGATTAGTATAAATATAGGGCTATAACAAATCCAATTTATTCAGACAAAGGAAGTGATGGCCTCATCCAGTAGACTTGCATCATATGAAGCCCATTTGTAAAATCTCGGAAAGGAGGTGGAGTCATTGGGATTCACTCTTGACCAATACCAAGCCAAGCTTCAACGCGTTAAGCTTGAACGGAACCACCTATGAGAGAAGTGTAAGTTCATAGAGGTTACCACTCGAGCGATGTTATCTGAGCCACCCCAAGAGTCGGTCACCATCGCACACCTTACCCTTTGATCTTATGTGAGTATTATAAGGTTTTATGTAAAAATACCTTAGCACTATGAATATTTTCATTATTGTTTTTATATAATAATGAATATACATTCATTTTATTATTGTTACTTTGTAAATAGTTTTTGAAGTGCAAATAGTATTTTTAGTTAATATTTTACTAAGAAATATATTTTGATGAATTAATGGATTTTTGTATTAAATAATATTTTAATAAAATATTATTATTATTAAATTAATTTTTATTAAATATAAATGATTGTATAATTTTATGAATGCAGTTGTAATTTTTATTAATGTTTGAACAATGTTTTTGTCAAAACCCATGAATTTTCAATAAATGTCAGTTTTTATTTTAAAATTAAAAATTCACATATTTAGAAAATTATTTAGATAATATGAAGATTACTTTTGGAATCATTATGTCCAAATTAATAAATGGTGAATTTTTCATAATTTTCTGATACAACTAAATTTTTGCGTAAAAATTAAATATATTTTTAATATATAGTGTATTTTATGATATCATAATGACCCAATAGTGATGGAATAAAATGATATAAATGATATTTTATGCAAATATATGTTTTATAATTAAAATAATGTGTTTTTATATTTGTTTGATTAATTTTATTATGCCTTATTGTACCCTCCATGACTTATAAAACATTTTATCTTTTTAAATTGTATTCCATGAAAGTGTGACTCACCTCCACATAAGAAACCCAATTATTTTAAGAAGTTATAACATTAGCCTTATATTGTTTTCTGCTCCCCTTTGGAAAAAAAGGGAGAAACCATGATTTGGCTTTTCATTTTGATTAGTTTAATGTGAGGTGTCCCAAACCTAAATAATAAAGAATTCCTTCTCATTTCATATATAAACCTACCCAAGCTCCCACATCCTCTTTACTCAAAGCCCTTGTATTTCATCCATACTCTTCCCTTATATATCTATAATCCTCCAAAGGAACCCCAAGCTCCCAATAATCCTCTCTCAAGCCCATCCCAATCCTTTGGGATCACACTTATAATTAAGGTATTCCTTTCTTCCTCTTTTTATCAAAGTTTCTTAATATTTTTATTCCATTTTATTTTCAATTATAAAGGTTAGGGTATGATTTCTAACCTCCACCATAATTACATATTCATGTTTGATGGATGAGAGACCTCATTTCTCTCTCATTAATGCCTCCCATGTACACCTGTTACCCTTCCGAAATTCTGTTAGGCATTTCTCTCTCCTCATTTACATTCAAGCAATTCTTTAATATTATGCATCTAAATTTTATTACATATATTGGTATATTATTTCCCATGATCCCCTTACTTTCCATTTAGTGTATAAATTATGATATACCTGTTTCACTCTCATCAACCCATTTTATGAATTTTTATTTGATGTTGTTATGCTGCTGAAATTATACCAAAATGTTCATGCCAAAATCATTGTGTAGTGAATACAATACCCACTCCTCTATCAAGGGTATTCACCTTTATACACATGTACTTGTAGATTTAGGAAATAAATTTATTTCTTCCACATATCTTATTCGTGGAATGAATTATGATGTTAATGAATCCATGTTGTATGATCAATGTGGCACACTTATGCATGAAATGAAATGATTACGAAGGGTGCACCCTAACAGTGCTCCAATGAATTGGGTAAAGTATAGTATCATGATATGTCATATAAAATGGGTGTTGACTCCTTATAATTCATGTTCAATGAGGATTTACTCATTCTTCATGTTCAATTATGGTTTACTCATGCTCCATGTGCAACGATACTTGGCTCATGTTAATTCAATGTTAAGTGTTGTTTCTATATCTATATATTATGATCATCATGATTTATCCTGATTTTATTTTAATTTTTCTATTGTGATCCATTTTTATTCCTATTTTCTAACATGTATTGTATTACTCATTTTATTCCATGATTTTTCCCTTATTGGGATTTATAGCTCACCCTTTTCTTAAGCATGTCCTCAGGTTATCACATGCAATGCTATGTACGAGGGAATGTAGTGGTCATGTAAATGATATTTTAAATATGATATTTTATTTCATGATTCAAGTTGTTATTTAATGATCCTAATCCCTAAATATTCTATAAATATCGATTTTCTATGTTTTATCAAGTTAATTTTACGTAATAAATCATGTTTAAGTGTGTAATAAAGAGAAGGGTTTTCATAGAAGGTATCTAATAACTTTCCAGTATCCATACAGGGATGTAAATTGGATATGATAATAAATATTCCTTAGTAAATAAAATATATATGAATAAATTTTCTAATTTGTTATCTAATAAAACTACTTTGATTTTTTAGGAAGTTAGGAACATGCGCAGGGAAAATCAGGACTGTGGTGAGGGTTTCTTATCCCAATTTTCAATCCCTTGAGACATAATTCTTATTATACACATTTTTTCCTTATAATTGTTTATATTATTACCATTTAATATTTTATTCATAGTATTTAATGTTTCATTTTAAATCGTATCCTCTAAGGGGTTTTGATTCTAAATTTTCTATTATGATAAGTGTTTGTGCTAACTCAAATTTAATTCATTAAGTTACAAACTTTCTTATTGAAATCTATTGATCCTATTTTAATTTAATATACCTAATTAATATTTTCTATTGTATTTACTCTTACTTTTATAGTTTTTTTATTATTTCTTATAACATCATTATCAAATAATACTTACCGAAAATATTATGTTACTAGAAATGTTTTCTTGGTCTAAATTCATATTTCTTAACATATACTTCTTGTTAGGCACCAATTTAATTTTATATAATTTATATAATGAAAAAAATTATATTATATCATAAATTATATCTTTTTCATGATATTGAAAATCAATTTCATGATCTTTATACTTCAAGGATTTTTATTTAAATGTTACTCAATCCATAAGATTTCTTTTCTTAACCTCATTTTGAAATTTTGTTCTCTCAAATATGATATCCCATATGAAGAATTTTTATAGTCTTTATTCCAATATAAAAATAATTTCATTCCCCTATAATTTTCCTTAAATATTTTTTCCCTCTTTATTTTATTTTAAATTGGAAGTCTTATAATATTTTTAAGTGATGTAGTTTTCAATATAGGTATTTTTAATATAATAAAAACAACTTTTTTCACCCATATTTTATCTTTCACTTCACATTTTTTTATATCTCTATATTTGTTTTGAAATTTTAAAAGTTTCATTTTCATATAAATTGAATTTATTTGTAAATGTTTTAAAAAGAAAAATTATAATTTTCTATATGGGGTGATTTTTACAAAATAATCTATTTGAGTGTTTCCATGTGAACATATCTTTATACCACCATTCTCGTTTTAGATGAAACATTATCTATAATTTTTAATGGTTTTTAAAAGAAATTATGTTTATCCTATATTTTTAAAATATTTATTTTAAAATTATTTCATAAAATCAAATATATTTCTTATTTCTAAATTGGTTTTTCTAAAACTTTTAAAAACTATTTTCATCTAATTTTTTTCCATTAACATTTCTTATGTTTGACTGAGAATATTATTCAAATTTTACCATACACCTTCTTTCTCTAGATTGTTTATGTAATAATTTTTTATATAAAAAATTTGATCAATCTCTAGTTTTTTCTTGTTTTCTCATCCATTATTGATAGGTATAATGTTTATTTCAATTCTTTTCCTTTGCTAATACCCTATTTTCAATTTATTTTATTAAAGGGTGTTCACCTAGATTTCATACATCGATTGATTGGGTAATTTATTAATAAATACTATACCCTTTATCTATATGGTGTAAATTAAACATGATTTATCATCTTTATTTAAAGATAATTACCTAGAAAGTTACTAAATATCTTTAGATACCTGCTTATTTTCTGTGGGTTTATCATGTTGTTGTTATTGGAGGAATTATGACTGATTTCTCTATGTAATTCCATTTCAAAATTATATTAAACCCATTTTATTCCCATGTTATTTCATGATATGCAAAAATTATTGATATTTTATAGCACACATATGTATGGATGATGATGTGTGGGGCCTATATCACCCTATAATGAATAGGTTAGAAGTTTACATCTCATGATATATGTACATTCAGGAACTATTTAATTATTATCAATATTGGGTGTAAGTGTGTGACTCATGATGGTGATTTATACATGGTTACAATTAAGTTATCTTGCAATTGTGTGACTCATAATGGTAATTCTTCCTTATTTTTACGGTTATTCCACAATTATCTAATTATGCATTTTTATTACATGCATAATTTTCATAATGTATTATTATGTTACATCATATGTTATGCTGTTATTTTTTATATATGATTTATTGGATATAAATTTATTATGTATCCTAACTATTCCCATATACTTATTTTATACTCGCTTATTATGTTTGATTGTGATCACTTATGTTTACACATACTGAGAATCTAATCTCACCCCTTTCTTATTTTTCTATTTCATTGGGTTTTGATGATAATAAAAGTATGAAATTTCTAGAAGAGTATCTTATGTTTATATTTAATGGTTTATGTCAAAGATTTTTTATTGATTAAGCGTTTGTTTATATTGTGGAACAAATAAATGTTTATTAGTTAAAATAAGACATAAGTTTTGTTAGTTAATGTTTTTTCCTGATTATAAAAAACTATTATCCTAAAATATCATGGTACATCATAGAGTACATATAATTAAATGATAAAGTCAAATAATATCCTCAAGAACCACCCTTACTTAAATTCTTAAACTATAAAGAGTATAGTAATTATACCAAAAATAATGCACCAATCTAACAGTTAACAATATAAATAAATGTAAGCAACCTCCTAATCCAAGGGATGATGGGAAGACTTAAGTAATTATTAATGCTGAAGTGGGTCATGAAAATGATGTGGTGTCATTCAATCAGTTTCTACTCATGAACATTAAATGTCTTATTTTATTTGAGTCTTACCCACTCCCATATGTCTATAATATATTTTAATAACTTTGGTGATTAGATATTGAATTATGAGTGAATTTGTTTTTTAGTAAAATGGATTTAACAATGAGTTTTTAATATCCTTTTATAGAATTTTTTTTTGTAATTTTGTCCTGGGAAATTTTATTATTCTATATTTATTGAAATTTGATGTTATTTTGGGCATTGATTAACTCTCCCAACATATATCCCATATAAATTTATTGAAAATAAAGTCAAATTTCATATCTCAAAACAATATAAAATTATATATAAGAAAAAATTAACTATGAACTCTCTAGGAAAAATTTATTCCATTATATTGTTCTGAATAACCAAGAATGATGGGTATTAAGCACAAATGATTGGTAAGAAATTCAATTTTGGGGATATAACTGTTATGAAGAAAAATATTAGTTTTATAGTCTTCCCCAAGACAGTGAGTTTGATATTTCATTAGAAATTATATATTGAGTATTTTTTATATTGTAATTACCCTTAGTTATTCAATTAGTAAGAAATAATTAAAATTAAAAGGATGGGATTTATTTTAGAGGATAATGTAACACTATTATATTTTAGTGTCAATTTACATTTAAATGAATATTATCCAGAATAAATAATTTCACATGAAACTCAAACCTAAAATAAACCAAGATACGTTTTATTTAGATGAAAATATTATAATTAAAGACAAATTCATTCTAATAATATAATATTAAATAACATTAAGAATATTACAAATGGAATAAATATTCAAGTAGATAAAAAAACCATGGACATAAAAAATTTATCCTCATGGTTCTCCATGAAGATAAAAACCTCGATTATGACTATAGAATTAACATAGATAATTAGAAATATAATAGACATGTAAAAAAGATAAATGGGGTGAATGATTTTAGGTTATATATAGGAATAAAATATGATAATTATATATTGTTGTTTAGTTTGTAAAGTCATTGGGATTATATGTCCATTGCAACATAACTATTGAATTAAAGGGTATAAATACAAGTAACCACATTATGAAATATATGTAAAAAGGGAAGTATATGGAATTATTAAGTATAATTATTCCTTATGAAGATTACATATCCAATATTAGAAAGGAGGAATCTTATCTAGGGTTTTCCATAGACTAAGCCCAATCTAAACACCAATAAGTGTGAATTGAGAGAAATCCGTTGTAGTAGAATATTAAACTCATGTAAATCACTACGAGATCCATGATATTTGAATCTCTAATTTTGGAAACCACTACTATTTATATTATTATTAGGTATTATATAGATATCTTGAGGGGTTTGTAAGTATAATTTAGGATGATTTGAACTTATAATTATCATTATAACAAATTCTATATATATAACATATATTTTTATTCATTTCTCATTTATAATTTTAAATGAAATTAAATTTTATTTTTAATAAAAATGTATTGATAATATATACACCCATACAATAGTTATTACTAGACAATTAATAAGAATAAATTCATTTTAATCTTAAAATATACATTTTTTCTTTGAATTTTTTTTATGAAATATGTACACTATATTAAATTTAATTTAAATAAAATCTAGAAATTCAGTATAATAAAATTATTTTCATATTTTTAATTATTATACCCAAATTTGATGATAAGTTCATTTTTATTTTTAACATAAAAATAAGTTACCAAAGTAAATATTTTTTACCACAGTAAAATAGTTATTTTTTAAAGAATTATTTTTATAAATGTTGTGTAATTTTGAAATAAGTTAAATTGATATATTTTTATGACACTAATATAATGTTTAAACATGTAAATAATATATTAACACTCATTCAATTTATAATTGATAAGAAATAATAATAAAATATATTTAATGTATAAAAAATGAATTATTCTACTAAAATAATTTTTTATATATCATTAATTTTTAATTTAAAATTTAATTTCATAATATTTAGAAATAAAATTAGATTAAATAATTTCAAAATTCATATTCATCATATCAAAATTATATAGAAGGTTTTATCATATATTTTTATTGAAACAAATAATTACCATGGTAAATATTAAATCATTGTTAATAAGGGTAAAAGGGGGTAACTTAATTTGGATTGTATTTTTATAAATTAACTTGAAAAATATACCTTTTATAATACCTTGTTTTTTAAAATTCATACCTACATGCCTCGCCAACATTTACTCACCTAACTCACTTAACTCTAGTTTCCTAGAAAATATCTCTTTTTCGCCTATAAAAGCAGCTCACTTACACCAAATTCAAGCCACACTTATTATTGAAAATTTCCTTGAACCCCTTAAATAATCCTATCCAACATTTGTAAGCCCTTTTTTACTATAAAAGTTTCAAATTTATCTATTTCCAAGAGATCCTTCAAGAGGATGTTCAAGTCCTCAATGTGAGTGTTATTCACTCCCTAATATTTTCTTCTCTATATTTCTCCTATAAACCTATGTAAACCATAATAATAAAATGAAATAAGTATCATTAATATACTGAAATTTTATAATATTAATATAATGACCTTTTTCTACCTTCCTCCAACCCATTTGAAAACATGAAAATGTTGCTCATGTTGCATGCGGACTACCACCTCCATGAATGACATATTTCATTTTTCCTCACTGCCTTTCGTGGAAAGTTATAGAAATATATTAAATTAATAAATTTTATATTTATAATATTATTAATATTATGTAAAGATATATTAGGAATCATATTAATAATATTAACAATAAGTGATCATTTAACATTTAACCACCTAAAACGAGCATACTGGGAGGGAAAATGATTTCTTATTTTTAACTCATAGCTTGTTATCTTTAATTATTCATCCAAATATTATAAATTTTTATTTATATCTTTAATAAAATATAAATAATATCATTATGCAAGCATTATTCTGATATTATAATGAAATCTCTTTTATACTCATCTATTGGTTATAGCATGTTCTTGTTTGGGTCGATTTAACCACCTACATAGACGATGCGATAACGTTTTATCATGGAAGGTTATGGAGACCTAATTAATAGTATAACATGATATTAATATGTTAATATTTTTTGTTTTTTGGTTCTGGAATATTAATATTAATATTTAACTCTTTATTAAGATACCACCTTTCATTCGTTAAAAATTACTAAAATAAGCTCGTCGCCAATTTCATCTTCACAAATCATAAATAAAACTCTCATGGAATTAAATAAAAAAAATTTAAATCATTATGTAACATATATTATTGTAACTTAAATTATAGATTAATGATTAACTTGGTATCTAATAACATATATCAACGTCATCATTAGGGAACTTGTACAAAACAATCAAGGTTACTAACATCCAATGATAAAATTAAACAATAACTAATTAATAAAGGTATAATGATTATTTATAATTAAAATTAAGTAAAGGTAATATATGTGAATAAATTTATGAAATAAATTATTAATATGTTTGTTTTTATTATACAATAGGGTAAATTTATTTTGTGGTAGTTGAGATTAAAGGTAAGATATTTTCTTGACTCAACTCTTTTATTTGAGTCATAATCATTCTTCTTTGAATATGATCTTACAAGATTGTTTTATTCTATCCTATAATGATATTTTATTTTATTTACTTATTTTCTAGGTACTTTATATATTATCATCAAATTATTATTTTTTGATGTATTTTTTTCCTTCATAAAAATACGACGTTTGTTAAGAATGATTCACATCATTTATAATGAATCTTTATATTCCATGTATATATTGTTTCTTACAAAAATGTTTTTATTTATTATTAAAAAATTAAAAATTTTAATATATGTTTTTATATTCATACTTATATTTAGTGGTTTTATAAATTAATTTTTACTTTTTATTTTTGACGATGTGGGTTTCAATAAAAAAAATTAAAATATCAAAAAGTTTTTCCTTTCATGATCATATATTTTATCTTCCACTCCAAATTTATTGACATAACCATTATTTACTTTAAATGATCCAATATTAGTATTTCTTATAAAGTGGTGTTTTAAAAAAACCATGTTACCTTCTTGAAAATAACTTTTAAAAGTGTCTCGTAACATCATCCATTTACATAAATATTAAGATATTCTTTCAAAAAGCTCTTTTTCATGGTTTTAATTCAATTTCTACATTTATATCCCATAAATATATCTAATTTTGAGTTATTTTTCATGAAATGACCTCTAAATTAACTTTTTAAATACTCATTTTTGGTGATTGAATTTTTATATCAACTAATCTAAGTCTTCATGTCCTTTTGATGTGATACAATTTAAAATGTTATGAAACCAATATTCGTTCCATGGATTCTTCATGAAATGGAATGTGATTGATATTAGGTTGTCCACATTTGTATATTTGATTATTATTTGATAGGTGAGGTCAAATATTTCCCTCTAATTCATTAGTTGAAGTTTTATATCTCATGATCTCAATATGGTATACAAGTAATATCCCAATACCAAGAGGGAATATGGGTTATTAGCTAAAGCCCTAAATGGTATATTAGTAGTGGCCCAAGCCCAAAATTGTATACAGGTGGTAGATCATTCCTAAAAGGGAACACTAGTAGTATCCCAACCCTAAAAGGGTACCCTAGTTGTTATCTCAAGCCTAAAAGGGTACATGGGTATTAGCGCAAGACTAAAATGGTACACAGTTTCTTAACCCAATCTCAAAAGGGTATATGGGTAGTATACCAATCCCAAATGGTTTGAAAGGTAGTAGATCAATACCAAGAGGGTATAAAGGTTATTACGATAATCTTAATAGGGTATACATATTATTATTTCAAGACAAAGAGGGTACACATGTTGTTAGCCCAAGACAAATAGGATATCCCAAGCCAAATAGGGTACACGTGTTGTTATCCCATGCCCAATAGGGTTCATGGGTTGTTATCCCAAGCCCACTATGTTATAAAAATCAAGTAGCAATGCATACTATGTTAGGTTATTATAACATATTATTATTCTTACACTAAATTTATATGTTATATGACTATGATATTCTATATGTATCATGACTATTGTCTCATATTTTTACACTCTTAAACCATGAAATATGTTTTATTTTTTAAGTTTATATGGCCTTCTATCTTTCCTTGTTGAAAATTATTATTTTTTTAATGGTCCTTTTAATTATATTTTTCTCCCATGATCATTTTTTATCACATTGTTATATTCTAACACTTATGAATCCTTCAGAATTTTTCCCTTACTAAACATTCGATCCCAACCCTTCATATGTATCCCTTTTCTAGGAAATGAATAAGGGTATTATGTATGAAATTTTTAGAAGTATAACATGTGTGGAGAATCGGTTGGGAAATATTTAAGGATTGTAATAAAATAGAAAAATTATGTATCTAATCATTAAAGACACTAAACCTTTGTATTTTGGGGTTTTGAGATTATTTTTGATATGTAATGTTTAAATTATGGGATTATTGTATCTGATATGTAAGTTTAGTTTGGGTCATCTCATATGGTATTAAAGCCAGTATGTAATGAATTTGTTTTTTAGAACTGAACCTAGAATTTGAGGTTTAGTATGTCCTATAAATCAATTAATATTATTTCGGTTTTATGAATATAAACCAAAACTTGAAGTAATTATGAATGTAGTAATGTTAAATAAAACCAAGAGAAATCAAATATGAGCAGAATCAAAATACATATGTAATGAATAAGAGAATAATTTTAAAAATTTAACATAAAAAAGACATATAAATGAACAAAATGGAATCCAATATTTAGAACATGTAAATATGATAGTGAGGTAGCCTAGGACCTTACTCTTGGAACACTAGGTGACCTATGTGAACCTAATAGAAACCCATCCTTGACGTACCCTCTTGTAGTTATAGGTTCTGGGTGTAGCAGAAGTGTAGGAGGGGCGGTGCCCAACTTTGATTTTTTCCATTATCAATGATTAATATTATATCCATGTGATGATAAACACTATGATACATGGAACATAATCAAAGAAAAAGAAATGGATATAAAAGTGGAACCAAGAGAGAGGAAATCAATATATATTGATTATAATTATGTTAATTAAATAAGAATTTCCTCTAAGGTTATTCTTTCTTCATTGATGCATCTAGATGCAGATTTGTAGTTCACCTTTTTTGGGTTGTAAAAATCAATGGTATATTTCCTCTATTAGTGATCCACATGCATTCCACAAATCTCTGAATCTGAAGGAATCTCCAGGTGACACCATGGAAGATCCTTGCTCTTATGTCGACTACCTTTGATCTCCTTGAGAACCGCTTCCAAAGCATTCTCCTAGATTCGGTGGAGGAGGATCACTCTCATTCTTAAGATCGATCTTAGAGAAGGAAGAACTCTCCAGGTTTGAGAGGTTTTTCTCCAATCCATTATGCACAAAAACTTTTGTCTTGGCTAGGCCTATAAGAAAATAATATATTTGGGTATTTATATTTCTATGTTTATAATAAAGTAATTACACAAGTTCTATATTATTTTATTTAATACCAAAAAATCCCCATGTCAAATAATAATAGTAATATTATTATATTTTCGACACGTGCTTTTCATTCGAATTATTATAATTAAATATTATTTAATTCCATAAAATTTATTATTGATATTTCTCACTGGACCCTTAATCTGTGTCCACCATTCCTCCTCAATATTTATCGGGCCTTTAATAATGACTATTTATTTATTAAATAAATATCAATGAATTATTCACTGATAAATAAATAAATATTATATTCACCAAAATTGAAAATAATATTCCACTCATAATATATTCTCTTGAATAACTAATAATGAAAAAAATTTGATCAGAAATTATTAAATAATTATTAAACCATGACTAGGAAAAATATTTATTTAACTTTTTAAATAATAAATTATTTATCTGAGATTTTGGATACACTTAGTGTGTGACCCTCTATGCTACTTTTTCATTGTCATTAGACAAACCTACCTAAAGGCCAAGGTTGACATCTAGAAATATACCAAGGAACCTATAGAGAAATAAGTTAATGTTTCAATGACATGACACCTCATACGAATTCTTACTTTTTAATGTAATCCCTTTATCACAATATCTCTAATCGAGCAGGTTTTATGCCATTTCCATTAACATTGTTTCTTGATATGTCTTTATTTGACTTTTTGGAAATAGAAATTGCCTATAGAACACCATATCCATGGATTTATTTAGTTTATATCATTTCAATGAAATGGAATGAGATATTAACTTCCATTAATTAATAGAAGGGATAAATCATTTCTCGCATTATTCATTAGTGTAATATTACTTGTGATGTACCCAATGTATCCTACCTCACCGTGAGCATTTTTCATCATGGTTTTCATCAATACATCTATGTACATGACTCATAATTTCCATTAATAATAATATTAAATTTTAATGACCAATACACACTTATGTATATAGGAACATCCAATAAAAATTATAAATGTGGATTTTCTACTGTCGGTTCTCATTCTCATAATATCCTATTGGATATTACCAGGGACGTACACCATGAGAAGGTGACTCAAATTTCTATAAGTCTCCACCTATGATAACCTGTATCATTTGTTCCCCTTCAAATTTTATCATCTAGGCATAGAAAATATATTCATGAATAGTTTCATAGCACTTTCGATTTCTCATCATAGCGAGGAACTCCTATAATGTGTTAGGGTGACAGCTACTATTGTGACATTATCACATACAATGTCATGAAGAAGAAAAATCATGATATGATAAGGAATTTATTAATATTAAAAACCATGAATATAAGTTATCATAAAGTATAAATAATTTGGTTTTAGGGAACCAACTCCAATAGACTCCAACTTGCACTAGAGCTGACTACTAACAACCATCATTTTTCTATATCCAACATGATATTTATGCTTCTAATGAGATAGGACTTTAGTCAAGGGGTCCTCCAAGTTATCTTCCATGGGTACTCTTCTCACTACAACTTCACCTCTCTGATGAAAATCCCTTAATAAGTGATATTTTTTGAGTATGTTCTTTTTCCATTGATGTGACCTTAGCCCTTTTGAAAGATTCACCACTGTAGTATTATCATAATACAATGTGATAGGTTCTTTACTTATAGGTATCATATCAAGCTCCTAGAAAAAGTTCCAAATCCAATGGATTACTTGGCTACATCGGAAGCCATTATATACTCAAACTCCACTATAGAATCAGCAACGACTATATACTTCGAACTCTTCTAGATCACAGAATCTCCATTGAGATAGAAAACATATCCTCATTACAACTTCATATCATTTTGGTATGTATAAATACCAGCGTTGACATACCTTTTTATGAGAAGTACCATATCTCCTCCATACACCAAGAACATATCCTTAGTTCTTCTAAGATACTTAATGATAGCTTTAATATTATTCCAATTTTGTTCTCCTAGATTTTCTTGACATCTATCTACCATGATGAGTGTATAGGCAACATCAATTCGTGTACATAACTTGGAATACATGATTGATCCTATCGCTGAAACTTATGGGATCTTACTCATCCTCTCTTTCTCTTGTTGTGTCTGGAGATACATTTTCTTATAAATAATTAATCCATATTACATTAGAACCAATCCCCTCTTAAATTGTTCCATAATAAATATCTTTAGTATCTGATCAATGTATGTACTTTGACTTAGTCCAAGAAGCCTCTTGGATATATCACAAATGATATTGATCCCTAGAATATAAGCTACTTCCCCTAAGTCCTTCATGGAGAAGTACTCATTCATCTAGTCCTTAACTGACTATAATACTAGTATATCATTTCCAATAAGTAATATGTCATCAATATATACTACTAGAATAATGACCGCATTTCTACTAAACATTTTTTAAACACATAGCTCACATTCATTTTTAACGAAACCAAATTTGTTTATGGCTTCATAGAATCAAATTTTCTATAAACTAGATGTTTTCTTCAATCTATAAATGAATATATGCAAATTGGAAATCCCTTTAGAATCACCTAGTTTCACAATCCCTTTTGGTTGTGTCATAATGACATATTTATGAATGTTCCTATTAAGGAATGAAGTTTTGACATTCGTATACAAAATATCATATCCATGGTAAGTTTCTATGAAAAGTACGAATCTTTTGGATTTAGACATGGAAACCGACAAAAAAGGTTTCATTGTAGTTAATTCCTTGACATTGTTTAAAAATCTTTACCCACAATACTTACTTTATAGGTATGTACTTTTACTTTCATGTCCAGTTTTCTCTTGAATACCAATTTACACACAATTGTTTTTACACTAACTAACACATCAACCATAACAAAAACTTGGTTCGGATATATGGAATCTATCTCATAATATATAGCTTCTAGCCATCTTGTAGCTTCTGAGATCCCTACTTGCTCATTGTATAATATAGGTTCATCATTTTCCAAAAATAATGAGTCACCATCCTTAGTGAACATAAAAACATATCTCTCTAGTTCCTTTATCTATCTTACACTCCTACGTTGTACTTGTGTTTCATGAACTACTTTTTCTATTGGGATATGTGGAAAGTTTTTCTATAGCAACTCCTATGTATCCTAATAATCAGATTCATCAAATTAAATCTTGCTTCCACTATATTTTTGAAGATGTGATCCCTCTCAGGAAATATGGCTTGTCTGGCGATATTCACTTTCTTATCTAAGGGGTTGTATAAGCAGTATCCTTTTGTTTCTTTGGGATACCCTATAAAGATACACCTCATGCCTCGGGGTGCTATTTGTTTCCTGAGAAATACTTACTAAAAATATCATAACCCCATAAATGTTTATAAGATAAAATGGGTTTATTTATACTCCATAACTCAAAGGGAATTCCATTTTATACTTTAGTTGGTACTCAGTTTAATGTGTATGTGGCATTTTGTAATGCATATCCCCAAAAGGATAATGGAAGATTTGAATGACTCATCATTGACCTTACCATGTCCAATAATGTCTAGTTCCTCCTTTCACTAACACCATTCTAGTGTGGTGCATAAGGTGGAGTGAGTTGAGATAGAATCCCAATATCCTATAAAAAGTTAATGAAATCCTGATTAAGATATTCAGAACCTTGATCGTGATCGAAGCTTATTTATCTTGTTACCCAGATGATTCCCTAATTCATTCTTAAATTCCTTGAATTTATCGACGGACTTGGAATTATACCTTATCAAGTAAATATATCCTTATCTACTCAAGTCATCAGTAAAAGTTATGAAGTAATAATATCTACCTCTAGATTCTACTATAAATGTTCCACACACATCAGTGTGTACCAATCCTAGAATATATATGGCCCTTTCACCCTATCCACTAAATTTTTGTTTGGTAATTTTCTCTTTAAAACAATCATGACATCTATCAAGTGGTGTTATCTTAGAAGAGTCTAAATAACCATCTTGAAAAAGCCTTGTCAAACACTTCTTATTTACATGACCAAAATTATGATGCCACAATTGGGTGTTATATTAATCAAATAAACATGATATTTTATCAATTTCCAACACTTGTTTTTTAAAATTAAATACATAAAAACCATTATTTAAATGTTCTATACCATAACATGTGTTTTCCTTATAAAAGAAAAAAATTATTTTTGAACTTGAAAATAAAACAATTTATATCAAAACATGATATACAAATTATGTTTTTGGAAATTGTAGGTACATAATAACAAGCATGTAAAACCAAAATCATTCTCATCGGTAATGAAAGTTGGTAATCACCAATGGCTAGAGCATCCAACCTCACGCCATTGGTAGCTTACAGATCCACCACTCCACTGAAAATTTTCCGAAATCTACATGGTTCATAAATTTGGATATATATTTTAGCCCTAAAATCTATATCCAATACCCAATGTGTAGAAATGAAAATATTTCACTAGATAGCAAATGCTCCTTTAGCTTCCCCTTACCTCTAGGTGTAGTTCCTCTCCCAGTGTCTTGACTTTCCACATTCAAAATATACTACCTCCTTTTCCTTTCCTTGTCTCTAGATATTCTTCTTATTTGTAAGACGGTTCTCAAGAGATATAGATTATTTACAAGTCTTGGGACCCTTTTATATATCCTTCCTTTTATTATTCTCCATAAGGACTGTAGGTTGGTCATGCCCCATTTCCTTATCCACTAATTGAATCAAGGTTAGAATTTCTGATAGACTATTCTCATTATTCATCATATTTTAATTAATAATAGAGTTGTTGAAGATCTTGGGAAGTGATGAAAGTATGAGATTTGTTTGAAAATCATCTGGGTATTTAATCCCTAAGATTTACAGGAATTAAATATTGATGATAATCTTGACTAGATGAGGCATAGATGGTACAGACTCTCCAATCTTAGTTGTGAAAAAATCACTGCAGATCTCTTACCTCTATTGTCTCACATTTTCTTGATAGATATCCCAAAGGTGATACATCTTATTATATGCATTAATTTCCTCATGTTGCTTCAATATCTCATTGGATATGGATAATAGAATGAATCACTAAACATTTGTAGCATAATTTAGATGGTCCTCATAGATAGATAGCTCTTAATCACTCACCTCATTACTAGGCACAGCTGTAATAGGTTATTCTAGAATATACAGTTTCCTTTTATGGAAAAGGATGACCAGTAGGCCCCTTTTCCACTTCTATAAATTAGTACTAGTGAGAATTTTTTCCTTCCCAAGTATGGATCACAAAGATATGTTTAATTTCATTTTTAATGTCATTTCTATAAATAAGATGAGCATAGATTTAGTACTTTATATGATAAATTTATAAAATTAAATAAATATTTTATTTATTAGTCTCCCAATATTTTATCGAAACCCAATATCCCTCACCATTGGATTCAGAATTTCCTATTTCATGTACATTCTAGTGTTAAGGATCAATATTCTCATTCTAATTGCCCCAAATTTGGCTGGTTAATATAATCGAATGGTTTTAGTTAGGCATTCCAAATGAAAACTGCATTAAGTCACAGTTACTTGATCTGTAGAGTGGAATCCCCAATCCTAAAATATTTAATTTATATTTACTCAACCTTTGCCTCTCATTCACACCAAGTCCTACTTTTTTAGTCAACTATTGATTTCAACCAAGTTAATTCAACCCAAAACATCAAATTAAAATTCATCGACAATTAAAAGCACCCCAACTGGATCTCAATTCTAACTGAAGAAATGGAAGGCCATACTGAATTAATATTTTATTGAGGGATTTTATCTTTTATGTGTAAATTTCTAATTATTATATTTTTCACATGTTTGTTAATATCAAGTGGGATTACTCAATTGATTAACCATATCTTAGATAATATTTACGCATAAGACAATTTATTTTAGTTCCATATTTCGTGATTGTTAATTCATTAATTATGTGATCACAATAAAGAATCCATAATGAAATAATCATGCAACTGAAAAAAATAAAGGGTATGATAATGAGCTTATACTAATGGTTAGTTTATATATTGATTGATAAACTAATCACGGACCTAGGGGAGAAACACCATGACCAAATCTGAGGTTTGTGTTTACAGATTTCCACCTCTCCACCATTGTATCTCCTTGGATTGGTTTCACCTCGACTCTAAACATGAACTTCCTTCACTATCTTGGGAGATCCATCCATTAAATATCCCTTTTACTCACACATAGGTGAGGGGAAAGGGGGTTTTGGATAAAAGAAACCATGTGCATGCTGGCCATATATATTAATGAGAAGATAAGAAATGAATTCCAACATTTTGATTTAATGATAAATTAAAATGAAACCAATCATATACAAAGGTCTAGTGTAGTTCATGATCATCTACATGCATGAAATAAAATTACACATTTAATAAAACTATCATTCAATTATTTAATCATTTTTATTTAAGATAAATCGCACTAAAATAAATTAAGTATTATATTTAATAAATCAATCCTTTTATCTAAATCCTTGTTTTATTTTCATTGAGATTCCCATCAATTAAATTTTTTTAAAAAAAATTAAATAAATTCATTTAAAATTAACATTGCACATAAATATACCTTTGAGGTAACATGGTGAATACCAATATGAATCTACCCAACATGTATTATACTTATATACTATTTTACTCTTGTGACATATGAAATACACAATTTATATATACAATCACAATGTGTACTTTACGTATGATTAGATGAATAACATGATTTTTTCGGCAAATTAATATGCTTCAATGCATTTAGATTAACAACTTGTAATACGACTTATAAATGATATTCAGATCTGAACATTACACATATATTAAAGTTTTACATCTACAAAATTTGGTAAAAAGGTATAATGTGTGTAGATCTGATCTACATGGCGTTCACACCCTTCACCATATATTTGAAGTACATATATATGGACTCATTGTGTGAGACATACTTCAAAAATCTTGGAGTACATGGTGTGTCCAATAGGCCACATGTTGTGTTGACTCTGGGTTACACGGTCAGAAGTCTGGTAGGCTATGTATAGAATACACGGATCGACCCCTAAATCGAAGTGATTACATTCCATGTCCAGTGGACCACACTATGTGTAGTCAGTATAACCATGTTACAGTATTACCTAGTCAACATTATGTGTATTAATTAACTACACAATGTGTCATTAATGGAGATGGGTTGAGTAATTTTTATATTAACTCCTGGTGAATTGAACACAAATACACGGTGTGTAACTCTGATGACACAACGTGTACTATTGTGTTATCCATGAAGAATCCTTTGAAACTCCATATGAGTTACATGATTTTATTTTAATCTAAAAATCAAATTTTTTCTATAAGATCTGTGAAAAAATATGGATGAAGAAACAGATCTTGTAATTCAAATTAAAATAACAATTAAACTTGAATTGAAAAAATTAAATTATGACTGCATAAATCACTAATGATTTATAAATAATTATAAACAATAATAAGTATATTCTGATACCACTTGTAGGTTTTGGGTGCAGTGGAAGCATGATAGGGGTGGTACCCAACACTGTTTTTTTCGTTATTAATGATTAATCTGAGATCTATGTGATGATAAATGTCAAGATCCACATAACTGAATCAAAGAACAAGATAGGGATAGAAACCTAGAACCAAGAGAGAGGAAATCAATATATATATTGTACAGTTAATTTAATTAAATAAGAATCACCTCCATGGTTATTATGTCTTCATTGATGTGTCTGAACAAAGATCTATAGTGCACCTCTATTACATTGTTTAAATCAAAAGTAAATTTCCTCTAGTGGTGATCTACATGTGTTCCACAAATATTTGGATGTTGTCGAAGGAGTCTTTGGGTGATTTCATGGAAGATCCTTGCTCTTTTGTCATCGGCCTTTTATCGTCTTGAAAACCGCTTCCAAAGATTTATCTTCGATCTGGTAGAGGAGGATCACTCTCATTCTTGAGAACATTCTTGGAGAAGGAATAACTATCTAGGATTGATAGGTTTTTCTATAATCTATTGTGTGCAATAACATTTGGGTTGGATAATCCTATGAGAAAATAATAAAATTAGGAATTTATTTTTCTATGGTTAGAATAAAATATTTGCATAAGGCCTTTACTATTTTATTTAATCCCAATAAATCCCCATGTCAAATAATAATAGTAATATTATTATCTCTCAACACATGCTTGGATTGAAAATTATTATAATTAAATATTATTTAGTTAAATAATATTTAATATTATTATTTCTCACCAGAACCTTAAACTTGGTCTCCCATTCCTCCTAAATATTTATCAGGCCTTGAATAATTACTATTTATTTATTAAATAAATATCACTTTATTATTCACTGATAAATAAATAAAAATTATATTCACCAAAATAGAAAATAAATATTTATTAAATATTCTACCTGTAATATATTCTCTCAAATAACTAGTGACGAAATAAATATGAGCAGGCATTCAAGAATATTTATAAAACCGTGATCGGAAATAATATTTATTCAACTTGTTAAATAATAAATTATTTAACTGATATTCTGGATATACTTAGTGTGTGACTCACTAGGCCTCTTTCTCTGTGCCATTAGATGAACCAGCCTAAATTCCAAGGTTACCATCTAGAAACTTTCCAAGGAACCCATAGATAAATAACTTATACCAAAATGACATGTCACTGAAGGTTCAGGGCGCAGCGGAAGCACATGGGTGGATTTTCTGACTTGGCTTTTTTTCATTAACAATGATCAATCCGGGATCAATACAACGATAAATGGCAGTCTCCACAGATCAAATCACAAAAATGGAAAAAGAAAAGGAATGTCTTGGAACCACAAAGTAGGATCGTTACAGGTTGATTATAATTAATTTAATCAATTGAAAATAAATACCTTTTGTGAGTTCTTTCTTCATTGATTTTCTTGATCATGTTATGATGTGATTCATCGTTGCGTCGTAGAAGCCATGTGTAGACTTCCTCTAGCAGTGATCCACATGTGTACCTCATATCTCGGGATGTCACCGAAGGACTCTCTAGGTGCTAGCATGGAAAAACCTTTGCTTACATTGTCCGCCTTAGATCGTCTTGATCTGATGGAAGAGGATCTCTCTCGGTCTTGAGAGTGTTCATGGAGGAAGAGGTTCTTTTTTCCTTGAAATAATTCTCTACAGTTGTTGTGCACAACGATTCTCTTGTGTGTTGGAAAAGAGTTGGGGTTGTGAGGGTATTTATAAACAGGTTTGAGGTTGTAGAGTTATGAAAATAAATAAATGTGTTACGAATTTTATTTATTTCATTGACTCTTTTTTAAAACCCCCATGTCAAATAATTAATTCCTTGACATGCACCCATTATGATTATAATAAATATCATTTAAAACAATATTATATCCTCAAAATCCCAACTAGAAAAACTACATGGCGTGTATTAATAAATACATGGTGTGGACTCGTTTTTCATTGAAAACTACACAGCGTGTACATTCAATGTACATGGTGTTTATATCTTGTTTTCATTTATTCATTTCCTTTCCATAAGGAAAACTACATGGAATGTAATTATTAATACACGGAGTGTACTTGTTTTCCATGAAAAACTACATGACGTGTAATATTTAATACACGGCGTGTATATCTTGTTTTCATTTCCTTCTTTTTCCTTTATTAAAACGATTTAGGCTTCCTTGAATAGTTATTAAACCGTGTATAGGAATAATCTTTATTCTACTTGAGATACTTGAATACACTTAGTGTGTGACCCTCTAGGCCTCTTTCTCATTGCCATTAGGTGAGCTTGCCTAAGGTCCAAGATTACTGTCTAGCAATGGGTCAAGGCACCCAAGAGAAAGAAGTTGATGCCACATTGATGTATCACCTCATACGAACGATTACTGTGTAATTTAATCCCATTGTCTCGATATCTCATCAAGCAGGATTCATGGTAGTGTCATAAACCTATATACTTGATCTGTCGTTCTTTGACTTCCTAAAATAAACTCGCCGTTTACACCATGGCCATGGAATTTAATGCGACAGTTCTATTTCAATCAAAGTTCTGAGATATCAACTTCCATAAATAGAAGGGACAAATCCTTCCTTGACTTATCCATTAACAACATATCACTCATGACGCACCCAATGTACCCTACTTCATGCCAACTGTATGCATGACGGTTTTCATCAGTAAATCCAAGTGTGCATGTGATGACATGAGTTAATGATAATCTTATAGTCTAAGGACCATTAAACATGCTCGTAGATAGCAATGTCCGATGACACCAAGACATGTGGAATTGCTACTGGCAGGTCTGTTCTCATAATCTTCCATCTTGGAGAGTACCAAGTGCAAACTCCATGAGAGAGAGTCTCATCTTCTTACAAGTAATCACACATGATGGTATGTATACTATGTGTCCTATCATAGTATGTTATCCAACTATAGAAATTTATTTAAGAATGTTGTTATAGCATTTCAAGGTTATCATCATAGCGGGGATCTTCCATGACCTTATCAATGAAACAAATATTCCAGCACATTATTATATTATAGTCATGCAGAAAAATGAAAAATATATAATAATTTAACATTCATGTAATCAAAGTAAAAAATAGTTGGTTCTCCGGACACCAACCCTTACAAACTCCCACTTGGACTAGAGCCAACTACCGACGACTTTTAGTCCGCTAGACCTCACATGATGATCATGTTTCTACTGAGTCAAGGCTTTAGTCAAGGGGTTTTCCATGTTGTCTTCTATGGAAATAATGCTCACTGCAACTTCACCTCTCTGAGAAAAATCCCTCAATAGATGATACTTCTGAAGTATATGCATTGTCCGCTGATGTGACCATGGCTCTTTTTCAAGTTCCACTGGTGTAGTATTATCACAATAGAGTGTGATAGGATATTTACTGCTCTGTACTACATCCAGGTCTTGGATGAAGCTTCGCATCCATAATTCTTCTTTAGCCGCCTCATAAGCTGTGATATACTTGGACTCTACTGTATAATCTGCCACCACACTTTGCTTTGAGATCTTCCACCTCACTACACCTCTATTCAAACTGAAAATGAATCCAGTCTGCAACTTTATGTCATCTTGATCAGTCTAGAAACTAGCATCTACATGTCCTCTGATGACTAGTTCCTTATCTCCTCCATAAACAAGGAACATATCCTTAGTACGCCTCAGATACTTAAGGATAGTCTTGACTGCCATCCAATGGAGGTCTCCTGGATAAGCTTGATATCTGCCTACTGCACTTAATGCGTAAGCAACATCTAGCCTCGTACATAACATAGCATACATGACTGACCCAATCATGGATGCGTAAGTGATCCTTTCCATTCTATTTCTTTCATCATGTGTCTGAGGACACATTTTCTTGGAAAGATGAATGCCATGTGACACTGGAAACAATACCCTCTTGGAATATTCCATACTAAATCTCTTTAGTATCATGTTAATGTATGTACTTTGACTCAGGCCCAACATTCTCTTGGATCTATCATGATGGATCTTGATACCAAGAATATATGATGACTCTCCCAAGTCTTTCACGGAGAATCATTTATGAAACCATGCCTTAACTAACTGTAAGACAGGTACTTCATTTCCAATTAGTCAAATGTCATCAACATATACTATTTGGAATACTACTGCACTTCCACTAAACCTCTTGTAGACACAAGGATCACATTCATTTTTAACAAAGAAAAATTCCATTACAGCTTCATCAAAATGAAAGTTCCATGACCCTGATGCTTGCTTTAATCCATAAATATATTTCTGTAACTTGCATACCTTGTTGGCATCCTTTGGAGTCACAAACCCTTCAGGTTGTGTCATGTAGAATTATTCCTGGAGGTTCCCATTAAGGAATGCTATTTTGAAATACATTTTCCAAATTTCAAAGTCATGGTAAGAGACAATGCCCAATAGGATTTTGATGGATTTCAACATCACAACCGGTGAAAAAGTTTCATCATAGTCAATTCCTTGACGTTGTCTATAACCTTTTGCAACCATTCATTCCTTATAGGTGCTGACTTTCCCCTTCATGTCCAGTTTCTTCTTGAATAACCATTTATTACCAATAGGCTTTACATCAACTGGAGGATCTACCAAAATCCAGACTTGGTTTTGGTACCTGGAATCCATTTCAGAATTCATGGTTTCTTGCCACTTGGCAACATCTGTGCCTTCAACTACTTCCTTGTAGGAAAGAGGATCATAATTGTCTACCAATAATGATTAACCATCCTTAGTGACAAGAAAACCATATCGTTCTGGTTCTCTCACCTCTCTCATGCTCCTAGGCAGTTCTTGTGTCTCTAGAATAGATTGTTCTTCCACGGGGCTTTGTGGAATCTGTTCTTGTACCAACACTTTTTTATCGTGAGCCTCGACTTCATCAAAGTATATCTTGCTCCCACTATCTCTTTTGGAGATGTTCTCCCTCTCATGGAATATGGTGTGTCTTTCCACTGTAACCTTGTTGTCCGAGGGGTTGTATAGGTAATATCCTCTTGTTTCCTTGGGATATCCTATAAAGATACACTTTGTGCCTCAGGGTGCAAGTTTGTTACCTGAAGAGGCCTTAAAAAATTCTTCACTACCCCACACATGTAAATTCTATAACATGGCTTTGCTTCCACTCCATAACTCGTATAGAATACCATTTATCGATTTAGTTGGTACTTGGTTTAGTATGTGTGATGATGTTTGTAATGCATACCCCCAAAATGACATTGGATGACTCACATGACTTATCATTGATCTCACCATGTCCAACAGGTTGTGGTGCCTCCTTTCACTTACACCATTCCACTGAGGTGTATAAGGAGGAGTGAGTTGAGATAGAATCCCAAACTCCTGTAAGAAATCAAAAAAGTCCTGATTAAGATATTCTTCTCCTCTGTCTGAGCGGAGTTTCTTAATATTCTTACCAAGATGGTTCTCAACATCATTCTTGTATTCTTTGAACTGATCAAAAGAATCTATCTTATACATCATTAAGTAGATATATCCATATCTACAAAAATCATCAGTAAAAGTTATGAAGTATGATAATCCACCCCTTGCTTCAACTGGAAATGGTGCACACACATCTGTGTGAACTAATTCAAGAAGCTCTTTAGCCCTTTCACCTTCCCCACTAAATGGGGCTTTGTTCATTTTTCCTTGTAGACACGCATGACATACACCAAGTGGTTTTAGTTTGAAAGAATCTAAATACCCATCTTGATGTAATTTTGTCAAACATTTCTCATTAACATGACCTAGTAGGTGATGCGAAAGTTGGGTGTGGTATGAGTCATGTGAATTTCCTTTGACATCAATTTCCATTACTTCGTTTTTGTAGTCTAACACATAAAGGCCGTTATATAAATGTTCCCTACCAAAACAAATTCTATCTTTATAAAAGTAGCAACATTCATTTCCAAACATGAACATCAATCCATCAGTATCTAATCTGGATACTAAAATAATGTTTTTAGTAATAGAATTCACATAATAAAAACCCTTTAACACCAAGATCATTCTAGTTGGCAATGTAAGGTGGTAGTCCCTGACAGCTATAGCAGCAAGTCTGGCTCCGTTGGCTACTCATAGATCTACCTCCCCTCAATCAATCTTCCTGAGTCTACTTGGTTCCTATATTTGGATACATATGTGATCACCAAAATCAGTATCTAATACCCAATTAGTAGAAACAGATAGATTTTATTCAATAACAAACGCACCTGAATCTTCCACTTGCTTCCTTGGCTGGGTGCAGTTTTTCTTCCAGTGGCCTTTCATGCCTTATGCAAAACAAACAACATCATGTTCCCTTGCCTCCCCTTTGATCTTCCTTTTCTTGGAAGGCCTTGAAGAATATTGGGGCATAAAGCTCTTCACATGCCCTTTACTTTTATTCACCATGAGGACAGAAGTATTTTCATGCTTCATGTCATTTTCCACTTGGAGAATAAGGATAAGAAGATCTGATAGAGACTTCTCAATGTTGTTCATGTTGAAGTTCACAACAAAGTTTGAGAAGCTCTGGGGGAGTGATGTGATAATGAGATCGTTACCAAGTTCTTCAGGGAGTTTAAACCCTAGAACCTCCAAGAACTCAATGTAGCCAATGAGCTTGACTACATGGGGCCCAGCTAGGTAACCCTCTCCAAGCTTTCTCTGGAATACAACCTTGGAGATCTCAAACCTTTACTATCTTTCTCTCTCCTGGTATAGACCACGGAGGTGCTTGAGCATGCTATAGGAATCAATGTCTTCATGAGTCTTCATGAGCTCACTAGACATTGATGACAATATAAAACATTGAACATTGAGTGAATCGCTCAAATGTTAATCATAGACCATGAAATATTCATCACTCGCCCCTTGGGTAGGCGGATCAGGAAATGAGGACTCCAGCACATAAAACTTTTTTTCATGGCATAGGATAACCCGAAGGTGCCTAAACCATTCCTGAAAGTTACTGTCAGTGAGGATATTGTCTTTATCCAGAATTGATTGCAGAGAAAATGTGGTTGACAAGTTTGTCATTTCCATTCAACAAATTAAAATAGCAGATTTATCAGTACTTTCTTGATTGCATTTTATGAGAAATGACAAAAAAAATTATTAAGTCTCCCACTATTTTATCATGTCCCAATGGCCTTCACCATTGAACTCGTAATGTCTAGTTTCTTTGACATTCTAGTGGAAAGTATCAATATTCCCCTTCTCATAACCCCAACAAGGGTTGGTCAAGCTATTTGAAGGTATTTAGGTAGGCAAGTCTTTGCCAACTTTGAGATTATAGTTCCTTGATCTGTTGAGTGGACACCCCAATCCTAAAATCTTGACTTTGATTTACACAACTCTTGCCTCCAATATTACACCAAGTCTAGCAAGGGCTACTCCTCTTGATGTAATATGGTTAAGTCTACCCGATTCTTTTCATAAGGGCTTCCTTTATAAAAGTAATTGTCCCAACAAGGGTTGGTCAAACACATAGTTTTATTGAGTCTTGCCCTTAATCAAGTAACAGAAGGCTTGGTCTGACATAATATGGTATTGAGGGATTTTAATCTTTATGCATAATTTCTCATTATCACATGCTTGTTAATATTAAGTGATTCTTTCTTAAGTGATTAACCATGTTCTGATAATGTTTACGCATAGTCCGGTTTTTATTTTATTCCATCTTTGAATGCTTGTTTATTTCATTAATTATGTGATCGTGACAACACAAACATAATAAATATACCATACAATCAGACAGAAATTAAATAAGATGGTATGATCATGAGCTTCTATTGGTTAGATTATCTAGATGTTTGATAAGCTAACCCTGACCTAGGGAAAAACACCTTGAACCGATGGTTCGTGTTTTGCAGCTCCCACTTGTCCATTTGTATCTTCTTGGTTTGGTTTCACCTCAGCTTCGGGTTTTGAACCATCTCCTCTGGCTTGGGAGATCCTCCATTACATGGGTTTACATTAATGAAACCATGGGCACGCATGCCCTACATTTTATTGGAAGAAGGATCACAGGCCAACAAATTTAAATAAATTTAAATGAAACCATACACACATACAAAGGATCTTTGGTCTAGCTCATGATCATCTATAGCATGCAATGACATATAAGCATATTTAGAATTCAAATTATTTTAATCATTCTATTCATTTAAGATAATTCATTCCCAAATTAAAATAATTATTAACTTATAATTAATCAATTCTTTATCTTAAATTCCATTCTGAATTTCCTTGAGATTCTTCTCATCTATATTCCTTGTACAAGTCTTTGTACTTTTGGATGAAACCTGGTGAAATTTCTGGAAATTACATGGCGTGTAGTTTATATTTACACGGCGTGTATTTATTTTCGCCCTTTATCCAAAGTACACGCTGGGGCTTTGGCGTGTTTTCTGTTCTTTGGAAATTTTGGAGTACATGGCGTGTAGATAAATCATACGCAATGTGTACTTCCTTGTTACGTGGTAATTGGCCTGGCGATCCCGTGTACATGGTACACGGCTTCTCCTTTGTACATGCTTTCAATTGGGTCGGACCAGACTACATGACATGTTGCTCCAACATACATGTCGTGTATTCCGGTTCCCTTGCGTCGTTTAATTATGGTCAACACGGGGTGTTAAATACTTAGGTGTAATCAATTCAAACGACGTGTATTGGCGGACCAGTACCGGTTCTTTGAACCTAAGTACACAGCGTGTAGTTTTAATTACACGCTGTGTATTCCCGTGTTGTACAGAAAGAAATATCGTCTCCTCCGGATGATATCCTCATTTTTATTTTAATCAAAATTAAAATTAAAAGTCTATTTATGTGATGTGAATTGAGAAACGAAGGAGGAAGAACAGATATCATTTATTCAGATTTATAGAATGATTTATTTCTAATTGAATCCAATATAAATGTGTAAATTGTCAATGAAAATTAAATAACTATAATCAATGTTGTAACCTCACTCTGATACCATTTGAAGGTTCCATGCACAGCAAAATCGCGTGGGTGGATGTGCCCAATTGGTTTTTTTTCATTAATAATGATCAATATGGGATCAATATGACGATAAACGTCAGTATCCATGGATCGAATCACAGAAATGGACAAAGAAAAGGAATATCTCGGAACCACAAAGTCAGATCGTTACAGGTTGATTATAATTAATTTAATCAATTTAAAAGAAGTATATTTGGGGTGTTCTTTATTCTTTTATGTTCTTGATCACATTCTGATGTGATTCATTATTGCGTCGCAGAATCCAAGCGTAGACTTCCTCTAGCAGTGATCCACATGTGTAACTCGTATCTCAGGACGTCACCAAAGGAGTCTCTAGGTGATAGCATGGAGAAACCTTTTCTTGCATTGTCTTCCTTAGATCATCTTGATTTGATGGAAGAGGATCTCTATCGGTCTTGAGAGCATTCTTGGAGTAAGAGGTTCTTTCGGCCTTGAAATAATTCTCCCGAGTTGTTGTGCACAACGATTCTCTTGCATGTTGGAAAAGAGTTGGGGTTATGAGGATATTTATAATCAGGTTTGAGGTTGTAGAGTTACGACAATAAATAAATGTGTTATGTGTTTTATTTATTTCATTGACTCTTATTTAAAACCCCCATGTCAAATAATTAATTCATTGACATGTGCCCACACTGATTATAATAAATATCATTTAAAAAAATATTATATCCTCAAAATCCCGACTGGAAAAACTACACGGCGTGTATTAATAAATACATGGCGTGTACTCATTTTTCATTGAAAACTACACGTTGTGTACATTCAATGTACACGGTGTTTATATCTTATTTTCATTTATTCATTTCCTTTCCATAAAGAAAACTACACGGCATGTAATTATTAATACACGGTGTGTACTTGTTTTCCATGAAAAACTACACGGCGTGTAATCTTTAATACACGGCGTGTATATCTTTTTTTTCATTTACTTCTTCCTACATCATTAAAACAATTTAGGATTTTTTAATAATTATTAAACCACATATGGGAATAATATTTATTCTACTTGAGATACTTGAATACACTTAGTGTGTGACCCTCTAGGCCACTTTCTCGTTGGCATTAGGCGAGCTTTCCTAAAGTCCAAGATTACTATCTAGGAATGGGTCAAGACACCCAAGAGAAAGAAGTTGATTCCACAATGACATATTAGCTCATACGAATGCATACTGTGTAATTTAATCCCTTTGTCTCAATATCTCATCAATCAGGTTTCATAGCAGTGTCATAAACCTATATGCTTGATCCGTCATTCTTTGACTTCCTGAAATAAACTCGTCGTTTACACCATGTCCATGGAATTTAATGTGATTGTTCTATTTCAATCAAAGGGCCGAGATATAAACTTCAATAAATGTAAGGGAAAAATCCTTCCTCAACTTATCCATTAACAACATGTCACTCATGACGCACCCAACGTACCCTACTTCCCGCCCACTATCTGCGTGATGGTTTTCGTCAGTAAATCTAAGTGTGTGAGTCATGACATGAGATAATGATAATCATCCATTCTAAGGACCATTACACACGCTCATAGATAGCAATGTCTGATGACACCAAGACATGTGGAATTTCTACTGGTGGGTCTGTTCACATAATCTCCCATCTTGGAGATTACCAAGTGCAAACTCCATGAGAGAGAGTCTCGTCTTCTTACGAGTACTCACACATAACAGTCCATATACTATGTGTCCTATCATAGTATTTCATCCAAATATTGAACTTTATTTAAGAATATTGTTATAGCATTTCAAGTCTCTCATCATAGAGGGGATCTGCCATGACCTTATCAATGCAACAAATATTCCAGGACATTATTATATTATAGTCATGCAGAACAATGAACAATATATAATAAGTGAACATTCATGTAATCAAAGTACAAAAAAGTCGGTTCTCCAGACACCAACCCTTAGAGTCACCTCATATTAATGCTTACCATGTAATATAATCCCTTTATCACTATATCTTTAATCTAGTAGGTTGCATGTCAGTGCCATCAAACTATGTGCTCCATATCTCTTTATTTGAATTTCCATAAATAAAACATGCCTATAGAACACCATGTACATGGATTTATTGTTTCTCTATCATTTCTATCAAAGGGACTAAGATATTAACTTCTATTAATGAACAGAAGGGATAAATCATTTCTCATATTATTCATTAATGAAATATTACTCATGATTCACCCAGTGTATCCTACCTCACCGCGAACATCTGTCATCACGGTTTTCATTAATACATCAAAGTGTTAAAATCATAATATCGATTAATAATAATCTTAAAGTCTATGGTAAAATACACATGTCCATAGATTGGAAAATCCAATGACACTTATAAATGTAAATTTCTTACAGTCAGGTCTCACTCTCATAATATCCTACTGGATATTACAAAGGGCATACACCCTGAGAAGGTACCTCAAAGTCTTATGAGTCTCCACCCTGGATATCCTATAACATTTTTATCCCTTAAAATTATATTATCCTGACATATAAAATATATTCCAGAATAGTTTCGTGGCACTTCTGGGTTCTCATCATAGTGGGGAACTACTATGAAAATTTGGTGTGACAGTTACTATTGGGACATTATCACACACAATGTCCTGAAGAAGTATAATCATGATGTGATATAGAATTTATTAATATTAAAACACATGAATATAAGTTATCATAAAGTAAAAAAAAATTGTACTAGGGTACTAACTGCAACAGGAATCACCAAGTGAAATCCCCTATCCAGTGCATGAATGTCGCTAGGGGAAATAGCCAGTGTAGTAATTTAAGAAAGTGTAGCACTCAATAAAATTACCCAAACGCATACCAAATGTTTTCCATGTAAAACTCAACAATAATCAACTCACATAACATATCCAAAATCATTTAAATATCATAAGAGGCAAATAAAGTCATTGAGGAACATATTCAAAAGTATGTACAACATAAATTTGAAATCCCCATATAATCAAATAAACCTTTATAAGATACCAAGGGATATAAAAATAATAATAATAATTCATTTAATCGTCCATTTTTTTAAACATCCTTTAAAATTTATTTTGAATTAGAAATTATCTTTTTAAAAACATTTTGAAATGAATTATATGAGTATAACAATTTTTAGAATGAATATACACCATCTAAGATGGTAAGGACAACAGATATTCTAATCCAATCGCATGATATGGTCTGGATAATACTTATTTATCTAGGATACATGAAATACACCATGAATATACACCATATAGGATGGTAAGGCCAATACATATTCTAGTTTTATAATATGCTCCATGATATCAAATGGACCAATATAACATGGAATCAACTTACCCTACTTACCCAACTGATGATGTCCTAGTAGAGGAAAAACACTAAGAAACACATATTCATCAATGTAAAATTCCAAAAGATAACAAAAATTATTGGTATAAGTTTCTGGTGACTCGAGTAGCCACCAACCTTTTCTGAATCATCTAAATATTATTAGTAATCTCTCGAATGATTCTTGGTACTAATAAGGAACATTCATTCAATTTTTCCACCAAAGTGGGGGTGGAATGGTTTTCTATAAAGAGATTCAAAAGGATGAATCTTAATAGAGTCCTAATATCTGTTTCCATAAGATAATCCATCCCATGATACATGTATCTCTCATGAACCTCTAAAGTCAATCACACACTCCCAGATAATTTCCTTAAGAATATGAATATCCCTCTATATTTAAAAAAAATTGCATATGATAATCCACTCTAAACTTCAAATGAGAACCCATCACAACTTGAATACCATACCATAATTTATAAGTAATGTTTGGGTACTGGTTATAAATAATAGGTGATATCACATCATGAGTCTTTGTGATATCTTCTACTTTTGGGTTTACCAGATCTTCCACTTTCATCATCATTATTCCCATTAGAAGACCAATGTAATATAATAGTAATGTCTACAAATATCTCATCCCATTTTCACACTAGAATGGGAATTGATTCTAATAAATCTATAAGCTTCTGATGTTTGGCCTTTATCTTCTGACAGGTGAGTCATCAAGAAATAAAGCCAGTAATTTCATGTTTTATCCTATGACACTAATATAAATTTTTAAATAATAAAACATATTAGAATCAATGGGGTATACCACCTAAATCAAATGGTTCCCAACCCTCATCACCTACTACCTCAAGGTAAATGTAAACACCAACCTCTACTTGAAATAACTCTTATCATTCAGTTATTGAGACCATTCACCTAAGATCTCCTACCATTTATAATTTTACTTATATGCTGAGAATTATGATTTCATGCCTACTCCTATAAAATATAATCTTCCAAGGAGGTTTTTAATTTTACAGTAGTCAAGAAAAATTGAGCATACTTCTCTTTCAAATACATATTTATTTCAACAAATAATATCATAAAATTCCATTCATCTTCAAATTATTTCATTATCTGGGTTAATAAATTCCTTCCCAAGTAATCATCCACCACATTCCCCATAACTAGGTTTTAGAATAAATATAAATCAAAGTTATAGAGATAAAAAACATAAAAACTCTATCTAAGAATAAAATCCTTCTAGGAGAATATATAATTTAGACATTTATGATTAGTGTAAACAGTAAAGTTCCCTTTCAAGAGAGTGTGGAACCATATATTAAACACATACATAACCACCACTAATTCTAGATCATTGGGGTAGTTATTTTAATGAGGACATAACTATAGAGATCCATATACTAAGACATGGTTAGGCTATATCAAAACACACCCTAAACCCATACCCAAGGCATCAGAATACACTAAATATCCCTTAACAGGCTAAATAATAATAAAAACAAGATCTGATGTAAAACTAACTATAAAATCCTCAATGGATATTGGTAACTTCTCACTACCTTCCAATTTAGGGTCATTAAGGGAGAATATAACCTAGAGAAATATTAAAAAAAACACTTGTATTACCCAGCTAGTTCTAGAACACTGCTAATGTAAAATAAATTCTTAGGTGCTTCCAAAGATACTTCTTATTAGATATTATTATGATCCACATAAATGTGTCTCTTTAATATCACATGACCCAAAAATTTCACCCTACGGATCCATAATTGGCACAATGATATATTTTAATATAGGTTATTCTCCTTTAACGTTATCAAAAATATCATTATAGTCTTCATGATACTATTTTTATTTGGAATAAACCAAGATATCATTCAAAAACATCATGATAAAAGTGTAAAGGTATCGATGGAAAACTATATTCATTAAATACATTAAAACTATAGGACCATCAGTAAGAAAAAATAGAATAATAAGATACTCAAAATGTCTATACCTTGTCTTAAAAGTGATTTTAGTGATATCTTCTTCCATCACTCTCAATTAGTGGTATCCCAATATTAGTTCGATATTAAAAAACAATCTCACTTCCCTGAGTTGGTTAAATAGATCAACAATCTTATAATGAATACTCTTATTATTAAAAATCATCTAATTTGGTTTCCAATAATAAATTCAAAGATATTTTCATCGGTATTCATTATAAAGAGAACTGTTTATGTTCATGGTGACATAATAGGATAAATAAAACACTTTTTATCATGGTCCTATAATTAGACCTTTAATTCCTTTGACTTATAATGATTAATTCAATAATATGGAAAGTAAATGGTACTATTACTTAGGATTATATTAATAGAAAATTCCACCTCCATATTAGGTGCAACTCGAAAAAAAATATCAAGGAAAACCTTGGGATATCTATCCACCATAGAATTATTATTACCATCTAGACTCCCATGAATAGAATATAATAATATAGATGATATATGAAAGTAAATCTATCCAATATTTGGAATGATATATTTTCCCTAACTTCTCATAGATCCCTCTCAACTTGGAAGAAGTGAGTGTTTCAATCAGAAGAAGGAAACTTGGCCCTCAAATGAAATAAATCAATATAAGCTTCATACTAACCATCCAATCCATGATGAAGATAAAATTAAATATATATATATATATATAGATCAATAACTATAAAATCCCATATTATCTCACCATAAATGATCATCACATGACACATGAATCACTTAAAATCCTACTCCTTTTTTCCAATGGGGTAGAAAGATCCATCACATATGACATTAACTCATACTACAATCCTAATAAAAAAATTAATTTAGATGATATGAATTAGTGGTAAAAACCAGAGAAAAATAAATCTAAGACCATATAATATGAAATAAACATTTTACCTCTAATGTTTATTGGACCAACATTAGATTCCCTAGGAATATACTCTTCCATATATAAGCACCTAGATTCGGGACCACCCTGATGTTTCTTGGTAGGATAAGAATCTCTCTTCATCATTTTTTCATTTTTTACATCTATAATAAAGAGACCCTACTCACATATATTAATTTAACTACACTTTATAACCTTTCTATAAGAAGATCCGTCCTTACTACTCTGAGGATTTCATCTATAAAAATGCTATAGAAGACCCAATTTCCCACACTAATGGAAATTCATCAAAGATTTATGCTAATATTATTAAGTGTCACTCAATTTTTCTATATTGGAATTACAAAAATGTATTTAACCCCAAATTAATCATATAATTATAATAATAGGGTCATTTCGCACTCCTACCACAACCTCATCGAGAGTCTTTAGGTTTCCTCTTCTGACCAATTGAGGAACTCAGACTTTCTTCTATAGTATTGGAGGAACCACTCAACCAAGTTAGCTCCTCCATGTTTATCATGAGATACCTTGTTAAAAACCTTATCATATTTAATAATTTAAAAAATAAAAATTATCAATTTAACATATGGCCTCAAACCGATCCCAAACCATCGATCGTTCAGATAATCTCTTGTGAGGAGATCGAGGGAAATTTGGCTTAACTCGGTAAACCGAGTGGCATATTCCATCATAGAAAAAATTCCTTAATCAATTTTCATGAACTCTCTATACTTTTCTACCTTCATGGTATCTATTTTAAACAAATAGTTAACCATATCCTTGAACTTGTCCTAAATGAGGTCCTCATGCGACTTTTCTTACATGATGGATTCACACCATTTACATCTTGTTCCCTCTAACACATATGTGGAAAATTTTACCTTGGAGGTCTCATAAATCTAAATAAAACCAATGATTTACTTAATCATCTCCATATATTCTTTGGGATCCTAATACCCATGGTTTCTATGGCATACATGTGATTTCTTATTAGTAAACTCTTTAGAATAGTCCAATTCTAGAGCATGATCTCACTCACCTTCTCATCCAAGATATTGAATAGTATTTATAACTAAATTGATGAGATAAGGGTTCACATGTGGGTTATCCTATATATAATTTTCCACCACACCCTCTTTATGATTCAATAAATTATTTTTGGGAGGTATAACCTATAAAATATGAAATTCATGACACAATAAATGTAAGAATAAAATTAAAATAGTACTAAAGGAACATAAAAATTCACCTAATTTCTCATAAACAAGTAACACACCAAGAATAATAATCTAAAATAATAAAGGGGTGAAAACACAAAAAAAAAAATCAATATTTCAGTACTATCCATGGTTTAGTTGTATGGTTTGGTGAATTGTACGATGACCATGTGAAGGCCAATGAAAATGTGTCTAGAACCAATCACATAGTTTCAACATTGTTTTCCAAACCATGCACCTAAATCCTATATTATTGGCTTCCTTCTCACTTACACCCCAAAATGTTAAATTTATGAAAATTACTCAGAAAATTCCTTATGAAACAATAATAATATTAAATCATATCATATCATACCAAAAGACTCAATAATAAATCACAAATTCAAGACCCAATTTTTGATCACCCATGGTAACTTGTGGGTTGTCATAAAGGAGAGTTGCACGGACACTCCTTTCTACTCACCTATTAAGTTCCGATGGTTTTAACTCTATAATACCATTACTTTCCCATATATAAAGAGGTATTTGATACCATTTTTCAATTAATAAGGCTAATTCAACCTTTCACATCACCCAATTCATCTCACTATATGGCTTGAAGAAGATTCCCAATCACCATAGGCTAGAGACAAGCGATGGGGGAATCAAATATAAATATTAGGAATGGTTTCATCCTTGAAATTATAAAAATCACATAACTAACCAAATGTGAAATTTTAGTATGATGTATTTATAAGTTTAATATCTATACATATAAATAGATAGGTTAAAATAAAATTACTAAACCAAATAGATAATAAAATGATAAAAATAAACAAATATCCAAACATCACTATACAAAATAGAAGCAAGGTGATACCCAAAGTATAATATTGAAAAAACCAAAAATAAAGTGAACGTAAATGTGGATAATACATAAAAAATACAAAATTAAAGTAACATGTGAGGATTCGGAAAAATAATCCACATGGTCCAACTCTCTGTGACCCATAGTAACCATCAATCACTACACAATCAAGAATTAAGAATGCATAAAGAAGTACCACCAAAATATGTGGCTTCATTCCCTTTACCTATGTTAGAAAAAAACAAGTATATTCAAACTCATTAAGTTTATATAGGGTAGGAGGAAAAATACTAATAGTATTCCCCCAGGAATCTATATAATACCTTTTATAATGAAAACCTTCAGTGTCCCATTTTATTTTATAAAACAAAATTTTGTAAATCAATTCATATCCCTTAGATTTTATGAAGATAACCCAACTAAAAGTGAGAAGGAAAATAAAAATATAAAATTTAACAAATATTAATCAAATATAAGAAACATAAAATGAATAATGTAATAGAGAAAAGAATAATTGAAAGAATGAAACATAAATATTCCTTAACAATGAAAAAAATAGTCTCTAAACTTTGGTCTATAGAGATTTGATATAGGTGTAACCTAGGACCTCACTCATGGAAAATTGGAAGTCTTATGTAAACCTAATAAAAACCCAATAACAACTAACCCTCTTGAAATCATTGGGTTACATCCCCTATAAATTTCATGAACTTCACTAGGGGAACTATCCATTGCAGTAATCTAAGCTAGTATTTCACTCTTATGAATTACCCAAACATGTATCCAAGTTTTTCCATGTGAAACTCATCGATAATAAATTATAATAGAATATATAACATTATGTCAATATCACAATAGGCATATAAAATCACAAAGTCATATATTCAAAAATATGTACAATATCTATTTCAAATCACAATATAATTTAATAATAATTTACAAGAGACCAAGGCTTATAAATCAAAGAAACATATTTCATATAGAAATTCTCTTTTCAAAAATTACTTTAAAAACACATTGATGTATAAAGGATATTTTAAAACATTTTATCAAACACCATATAGTAATAAAACATTTTTATCATAAATTTCATATGAAAGTGATGGAAACCCTCACTTTTTCCAAACAAAAATCAAGTAATATACAAGTAAGTAATAATTGGTTATTAATTAGTCATTTAAATCATAATATTGTAGAAAACCCCATTAGAAAATATGAAAACTAAATGTATACCAAGGTAAAGGTCATAATGTAGAGGAACCTACCTCAAATCTATTATAATTGAATCTCCTTCTTCATGTATTAATAGTTCTAAAAGAAAGGGGCCCTCACAAGTCATAAGATCCAAGAGACTCAATTTAAGAACCATCCCCAATCATATAATTTTCCACCATGTCCCACTAGGGAAAAAATATTTTAGGGATATGAAAGTGAAAGAAATTAGAAACGGAGAGGAGAGAGAAACAAAGAGAAATCAATAGTTACCTTTAGAAATTTCACTTGAATCAAGGGAATATCACCAAGGAATCTTGTATAATGAGAAACAGAATTAAGAAAGGCATATAGAATGTTTGAATAGAAATAATAAGGTGAATGGGGTTATATTGTTATAGGGGGAAAGGGTAAATTCTAAATTTAAATTCTTGGGTAAGTCACATGGTTTGGATGCATGGTTTGGGAAATCATGTTCCAAACATGTAGTTGATACTATGATGGAATCATCATATGTAAAGGTGGTTTGTATTATTTCCCCTAACCATGCACTAGTAATACATTGACTATGTTTCCTACAGTGAAAAGAACCCCACATGTAATGGTGGTTCACATGTTTTCCTCTAACTATGGTATAACCCTGAAATAACCACATTTCATAGTATTATGTATCATGTATACCATAGTGTTTGGAGAACCATGAACTAACCATGAATAATACACTAGAAAACTCTCTCTCACTTAGTATGTCTTGGGTTCATGGTTGTAACTAACTATACGCTAATTGTGCGGCCAATCCCATTTGATCAGTTTTTTATTCTTTCAAACCTGTAAATTTCAAAAATTCTAAAAAATATATAAACAAAATAAACTAAATAATAACATTTCAGGGAACCATGGATGTTATAGGCACAAATTATTACTTACTTTCCATTTAGGTTCCAATTCACAATTTTTAGGCTATGTTCCACTAGAACTTTCACTCTGGAGGAACTTCAACTAGAAATTTATACCAGAAACTCTATGGAATAGAGAGGATTATTGTCCTATTATAATAACTCATACTATATTTTTTATTTTAAATATATGTATTTAGATTTTTACTTATTATTTTAGTGTTATTAACATGGAACTAAAACATCCCTTATAACATACATCCACTGAAATTTATTAATATAACCATGTCATAGAATCTGTATAAGGGAAGATGAGTCTCGAGATTTCATTTCTCTCTTATTTATGGCCTTGATTTTTTGCACACACACCCTATTCCTAATCATCATAGAAACTCCAAGTGGGATCCAAAATGACTATTTAACTCCATTTTAATGGACTTATGAGGTTAATGTTTAAGTTGGATCATTGGGGTGTTATTCCCTTACAAAAGAAAATTCACCCAAATTTAAGTTTAATTGTCTATTTTTTACAAGTAAAGTTATAATCCACCTTAATATTTCCATTTAAAATTCATTAAATAAGTGCACAAATTAGTAAATCATTGTTTTCAAAGTGATATATCTCATACAAAATTGATAGATATAATTATTAGCTATTAACTCAATCAATACACACACCACACTCCCCTACACTTGATCTTTGATCAAAAATCAATATGTATATATACAATAGATTGTAAATATGATATATCAATAAGATAAAATAAAATATATATAGGGTAGTTAAAATACATCCCTTCCTTGGTGTATATCATTTTGTGATGTATACTTTTCACATATCCTCAATCTATATTCTTCAATCCATATTGAAAAATTCAAGCAAAACTCTCAGTATGAGAAATCACACTTCCTAAAAATAAAAAAAAATAAAAGGTAAAAATATTAGGCTACCTACCAAGATAACTTGTTTTATAGTCATCATCCTTACACTTAAACCCTTAAATATTAAATTCATAAAGTGTTTTATTTCCCCACCTTCTTTCCTTTAAAGTAAAACTCAAATCTTTATCCATTCATAGTGAATAGATCTCCAATATATCTAGAAAAACTTTTAGCTTAATTCGGGTTCACCTTAAATATTTTTAATGGTTCATACCACATAAAATTAAGATTAACTATAAATAACATTATCCTTGAATTGAATAAAAGGATCATTCATACTTCCCTAAAAAAATTTACTTCAGATCACCCTATCATGAAACATCACAGCCATTTCATTCAAAATATTTTAATTCTCATAACATTTTTTCCTGATTTTTCTCGATTCATTCAAATAAAAGATCCTTTTTCTCACCATCACTCGTCTAATCCATATTGACAGACTTCACAACCCAGAAGTCTTTGTATTCAATTTATACTAAAAGATAACATGTTTTACCAAAAAAGTTCTATTAGGAGACATACCCATGGGTATTTTATAGAAATTTTTTATTTTAAAATAGAATCCTACATATTTTAAGACCTATTATTCCTTTTTATGCTCACTTTATTCTCCAAAATTTACTTTAAAGCCTTGTGTTACACAACATCTTATCTACTGGTTTGTGTATGTCCACTGTTTTATGTATAGGTTGAAGCTATTGCGTAATATCTTAAATGTTTTCCACATTTACTATTCATTGAAAACTATAACAATTATTGAAAAAATACCTTGTATCCATGAAAAAAATATACTAGTAAAAACCACTTTGAAGTACCTAAATAGTTATTTTTAGATGTCTATAATTCCTACCACATGGTAGTGTGTGAAAATGTTTGAGAATTGATAGTTCATCCTCTCATAGAACACATCTTCTAATAATCCCATCATCCCCTTGTTTTTATAGAAATAAATCTTCCCAAAGTTAGTGATTTACATCATCCTTAAACCTATTCTTCTTATTATATGTTATCCCTGGTTCATTTTTTCCAGTAATAACAAAATTGGAAAATTCAGAATACCATGGAAGCCCTTTGGTTGTACCATAAAACAATTGTTCATATCTAAACTCACTCTTTATAGGATGTGTGGGATCTTACTTTAAGTCATATATTTTAGATAAGTTTTCTCCTACTTGATTTTCATATCCCTTTTTGAATTTAATCTCTAGATGAAACTATTGTAGAATAAATACCCATATAATCATCCTTGGATTCACATCCTTCTTTGACAATAGAAATTTCAAATTTTAATGGTTTATATACATAGTTACCTTTATTCTAATGAGTTTTGGTATTAATTTATCCATAAAATTGAAAATTACTAGTATCTTCTTATTGGATATTTCATAATAAAGTTATAGTCCATTCAAAAACATAATTTCAAAGTATATGAAACTTTTTTCCTTACTATTTTCTGTCTTAGGGATGATTCCACAGAAAATTTACTATCATCTTTAGAGGGTAGACTCTAATAATGTACTATAATTATGTGTGATGAAACTAAATGCTTTTTTTATCAATTTAAGTCTTCAAGATGGTGTTTATCAAAATTTTACCCAACATAATTAAATAATAATCCACATAATTTCCTATATTTTTTTACAAGTCTTTAATAAATCTTTTTCAAAATAAAACATGTCTAATAAAACTTCACACTCCATTAACAGATATTGTTATGTTACGTGATGAAATCACTTAATTTTTTTACTCATCTACCTCAATACCATCCTTTGATATCCTATGGGCCAAAAAATTCCCATTTTATCATGAATTATCACTTCTCCCAATTAATTACCAAGTTAGTTTATTTACATCCTGTAATAATTTTTGAAGGATTCTCTAAACAATCATCAAATTTCATATTAATGATTAAAATTCATTCATAAGAACTTAATTTATTCTTTATACCATATCATATAAAATGTACATTGTGTATCTCAGAAATGTGGTTGGTTCTCCACATAGTCCAATTAGAATTATCCTATATGAAAATTTTCCATAAGGACATGTGAAGGTTGTCTTCTCTTGGTCACTAAAAGAAATTTTCACTTCATTATAACCTGAATCTCCATCAAAAAATAATTGAGATTGTCCCTCTATCCTCTAAATCATTTGATCATTGAATGGAAGATATAAATTATCATTCCTCATGGCCTTAATAATCCTTTTGTAGTTTATGAAATCTCTATAGACAATTTAAATCCTTCATGAAATCTTCTCATTCATTTCTTTTTTAATCATAATTAATCCAACTTTATTGGGTATTCCATTAATATATATTACCTAAGCACTATCATAAATGGGATAGATTATACCTACATAAAGCAAATTTATTAATGCAACCTTGAACACTTCCTTTATATTTATATTGATCCTTATTTTATACTCAGAAATTTCCATAATATCATACTCTATAAAAATTTTATGCATACATATTGTTGTACTAATCCCCTTGATTTCTAAGATTTTTTAGGAAATGGTAGTCTTATACCTTCTTATCACTATAATAAATATCAATTCCTGTTTAGATTTTCAATCAGCTTCCACAAACATAGGCAGTGTAAGTTTCTCTCCCATGTATACATATTTCATCTTCAAAAGAAATACATTAAATTACAGACTATGAGGTTTTTTCGAATATGGTTTCATGATTATATCATTGATCCAATCATTCATTAATGTTAAATTGAGTCCCCATTATAGATTTCCTCATTAACCATATCTGATTCCTCATAAGCCTTGGTCTCTCCCACATTATGAGTGAATTATTCCATCTTATCCTATTCACAATTATTTTGAGTTTATAACTCATATTTCACCACTAAATCAATGATATTGACTGAAAATAAATAATCCAATCTATATATCATTTATATAGCCTGAAATACTTTGGAGGTCACTTTTTTTCACTCACCCTTAAAATGTGAGCTTCCCTAAAAGAACATCAACCAAGGTACCCCTGTAGTTAGGGATGGTTTTCCTAATATAATTTATACTTAATTTTAACTTCCATGACAAATTCTAATAAATCAAATGGAATTATCATCTTTAAAACTTTAACTAGTAAATATTTAGTCGTTATTTATGGGTTTATAATGTATTTTTTAGAAAATAGTAATTCAATAATTTTGTGATTAAGCTCTCTAATTCAAAGTTCTTTATAAACTTTTTAATGTAATTAAGTTAATAATTTCTCCCAAATCTTTTAATTAAGTAAAAGTTACCTTTCTTTAAATTCATAAGTAATTTTAAAGATCTCTAGATCCTTAATATTTTGTGGTATCATCATCTAAATGGAATAACTTTACTCTTCTGTGAGTGGCACTTTGGAAAACTCCAGAAGAATTCTTTTTTAGATTATATTCTTTAATAATATGGTATAATATGGGATTTTGACAAGTTCCTTAGTAAATATCATATCAACTATGATATTTTGGATCATTTGGATGAATATTATGAAATACTTATTTATATTTTTGTCCAAATCTATATCTCTTTCTAGCAAAAAAGTAGGTCATTCATGGAATTTGATGTCTCATTCATCAAGTTTGAGCATCACTCTCCCATAATATATTCCTCTTATATTATTCTTTTTCTTAGGTAATTTAGCTTCTAGTTGCTATTTTTTACTTATATGTTTCATATCTATCCTCTAGTAAGTCATCTTTGTAACCATGTTTAACTTACACATCAGTTTATAATGGTTTTTATCCATCTCTTCCTTAGAAATTCTTGCCTCCTTTAGTTGTAATTATCATACATCCCTCTCTAGGATTTTTTCAGTGGTACTCAGAAATTTCTCCTTGTCACTCATAGATTTTTGTTTAGATGGTTTCCATACTTGCATTTATAGGTTATAAATGATAACATCATTCCATTGTATCATTAAATCCATAAAGACCTCAACCTATTTATCTAGATAATTATCATTAATTTTAGTGTTTAAATTTATTATTAGATATATTTTGGGCAGAAAAGGAGTTAAAAGGATATTTGAAGAGTTTTATAGAAAGAGGGAGGGGGAGGGGAAGTAGGGGTGATTAAAATTCCTATTTTACATGGGTTTTATAGGCCATCCCACATAATTGGGGTGAATCGAGTTTAAAAATAGTGGTCCAATTATTAAATTGGCTTAAACAAGTCTATTTTAGAAAACCTACAAGCTTCAAGGACCAGTCTATTTTTTTACATCCCAACCTATAGGATGATATTTTTTTGTAAAAAAAATTATGTTTCTGCATTGCATACCCAACCCACCTCCCACCTCCACAACGCTTTCCCCCATATTCCCTTGTGAAAATGAAAAATAAAAAAAATTATATTTTTTATTAAAAAAGACCCCAATTTTTTATTTCCTTAACTTTAGAAGTTCGGATGTGGGGAGGAGAATTGATGTGCATTACACACTAAACACTGCTAAACTTCTTCACTTGGCAGGGTAGGGTTTTTTATTTCATTTAATTTATACTCTCTTTGCATATGCACTGCACCTACACACTAAATTTAGTTTCAATGATACAGATTTCTAGTTTTAGTGCCTAATTTTCATTACACCTCTATATCATGGTTCTTTGGTTGATGATTCACTTACTGCACTAAGCATCTTACACACACTAATGGTTGATTAAAACTTAGGAGAAACAAACCATATCATCAATGTTCCCCCACTCTATTATCATTGTTTTTTCCTATTTTTAATTTTATTTTTTAAAACCTAAATAATTTCATTTTCCATATTATTCAATCAAAGTATAATTGTTTCATGATTAATTATTAGTTCAAATTTTTTGTGATATTTCTATTTTTAGTTGATATAATTTAATATTATTTTATTTATGTTATTTTGAATGTTATTTTGTGTTTCTAAATATGATTTTTTTATTGATTTAAACCCCTTTATATGTTTTATGGTCTAATTTTTATTGGTAAATTTTTTATTCAATATATTTTATTATGGTCCATATAAATGTTTTTTAAAAATTATATAATGTGGGATAGTCCATGGGTTGGTTCGATCCAGTTCACATGTAGACCGAAATTATTTTTTAAAGCCAGCATATAATTTGTGCCTAAATGGATTTATGTTTTTAATAACATATAATGTGGTCTTTGGTTTGATCCACATTGTTCCAACCTATTAAGCATACCTAAGGGAAAGTCCCATGGGTTCTAAGGACCAATGGGTTCCTAGTGGGGATCCCAAGTGCTTGGGCCCTTTTTTTCATCCAACAGATACGTAGTTCTTTCTAGAGGGTACCCAGTTGACTCCTAAGAAAATTTCACTTAATAAAGGGAATTTTTTCCTTTGAAACATAAATTTATACCCCCTTTAGGGGTAATTTGGGATTTTACCTCTATTACTTACTATAATTTTCCTTGGGAGTTCTCTGATTTCTTCCTCTCCCTTCTGTTGAGTCTCCTTAAAATCATTTCTTAAATTGGTGTCTCATCATTGTAGAAGCTCTATTTTTGTGAGGTAAGGTTATATATCATCTTTAATCCTTTTTTACCTCTATTTTCTATAGCATTTGGTGTAAACCATATCTATAAATTATTAGGTATTATGAAATCTTCCAATCTCTTCAATATTCTCCTAGTCATGATGCTACAAAGGTTTATCTTGAGATAACTTATGATATCACCTCACTTTTCATAATCAATTTGATGTTTCATGTTATGTTCACCCAATCCCTAAATATTCCAGGGTTATAGTTTGAACCTAAAATTCAAGTGGTGGTTAAATCTTTTTATGTGGATCCCAATGAGCTTTTCAATAAATTAATCGATATGTGAACATATTTTTTCCCTCATATTCAAAAATATTTGGGTTAGAAATGGTTTATTACTAGGTAAAAACATAATAAATAAGGTTTTTGAAATTTATAAATCATTTTAACCTTAATTTATAAAAAAAATTAAATATTATTTACCAATTTATATTAACATTTTCTATATTAATAATACCACATGATACATAACTAGTTTGTTAAATTTTGGGTTACTTCCTTAAAATATACATTTAATGGGAGTATGGTATTGTATTTTCTACTACCTTTCACTATTTGCTTATGATTTCAGAACTTTATTATCATTGTGTACACTTGATAATTTCTTTTTAAGCATGTTTATTTTATTACCTACGATGAGAATAGAGTTTTATTGACATATTTGACTTATATTACTTTTGTTAACTATGTTTAAATCCTATTTAACTTATAAGAAATTTTTTAAGGATGAATATAGATTTAATAACTTTTTTATGTATAATTATTACCTTTTGGTTTAAAAATGATTTAAAAGTTTAGTATGGGTTGGAATAAAATGTTCTTAGGTATACCTTAATTTGAGAGATATGTTAATGATACATGATAATCTCATAGTTCCTTGATTCTTTTATTTCATGTTCCCCAACTACAAAGGGATGAGCTACAAGATCTCCATAACTCTAGTATACATGAACCCTAGATCCCCTTTATGGAATGGGTACTATAACCATACTAATTTATGCTCATTTAGTGAAAATGGATGCAATATTTTTGAGCTCACTCATCTCAGACATCAGTCTAAATCTTGTAATAGGTATGCTAGGTATGAAACCTCCTATTATAATGAGGTATATTCTATTGATGTATTTATATTATACACAACTTATATCCTACTTACATTTATTAGTAGTGTATTATTGTATCATTGTTATCCCAATTAGGTAAAATACCTTGAGAGGTGGTGGATCAAGGTACGAAATATTAAAACAAATTCCCCTTCAGATATTGTTTCATCGTTAAACAAAACTCTCTTCTGTTCCTTTCCCATAGAAATGTATGAGCGGAAATTAAATCGTGGATGAGAAATAAAAATTTTACTTAGTTCACCCTCACTGGGCTATATCCAAGGATCATACAATGGTGATGTGTCGATGTACCAAATCAACTAAGGCTCACTTCCAAATTACAAGATTTGGGAAAGATCACTTTTATACCTAGGCTCACTGCCTTTACAAGGTTTGAGGTAAGTTCACTACTTTCCCAAGGGGCAATCCCTGAGTCTCTTTCTCTAGATCACTACTGGTGGAAAGGATTACCTTCTTCCCCTTACTTTTATCCCTACTCTGGAAAGTATATACTAATATTTTATGGACTTGTAAGTCCCTTAATTAACATGAATGAATGAATCCTCAACTATAGTTAGATGCTATGTTGAAGTCCCACTTTTCTGCATACTATTAGTTTGTGAAAATTGATTTCCTGAACTATTTTATTCCCTCCACAGACTTCCTTTAATCATCCACAAACTACCTTGAATATTCCATGAATTGCATTGCACCTAATTACATGAGTGCTTCGCGAAGCACCTCTTCTTCCACAAACGCCTCTTCTTCCATGGACTACTCTTGCTTCATGGTCACCTTTTTCTTCCATGGACCACCCTTCTTCCGAAGACCGATCTTCTTCTATGAACACCAACTTCTTCCACGAACCATTTTTCTTTGTGGGATAAATAGCCCTAAAAAAACCCCTTTCCTAAAACTAACTTCAAAAGCAACCCTTTGAAGAATTGCTTCCTTATGAACTCTCTCTTTCATGTAATCCATCTTTCCAAACACTTTTGGTCTTCATTGAATTTTTCTCGGAGTGATGATATTATCTAATGAAATTTTATCTACTTAATGGTCTTATTAATTATCCTTCTATAGCAAAATAGATCTGAAAAACCCTCTAATCTGAATTATTTAAAACTTTGATGTGGTACAACCTTCACTGCATACTACTATATAGTCTGCATAGTGTCTTTCTTCTTTTTGGAGGAAAATGTATTCCAAAAACTAAAACCCCTTTTTAGTTCCTCAAATCACTACATCCCAACCACAAATGATGATCCATCTATGAAAAAAACAAGATTTTTTCGATTTGTGAGCCTCTCACAAGCCTTTTCCCTATGTGGTCTGTTTAACGCACTTTGCGGTCCTCATAGTACTACTATGCAAAAATTATTCCTTTGTGGATTTATTTTGATGTTATTAAAACATATTTTGTGGTCTACAAACTACGCTTCGTGGTCCACGAACTATGAACTCCTTTGAGAAAAACCTTCATTTTCGCAAAAAAAATTCCAGATTTTGAGGCCCAAAAATTTGGTAAATACTGGGAAACTATGCCACCTTTAAAATATTCTTTGGAAACACCAACCGTATTAATTCATATTCATCTGGATTTTTCACAAAAAAAAATCACTCCAAATAATTTGAGAGTATTCCTTGAGGTATTTTTTTCCAACAATATTCCCCTTTTGGTTTGTTGACCATTCTTCACAATTTGATACATCGTTAAAGATACTTTCTTATTATACCAATATTTTCTTCACGTGATTCAGAGAGTAATCAGAGATTTACTCAAAACACAATCTAAGTCCATATGATCTATGATTAGTGTGAGAAATAAGAGTATAATACAAATTCCATCATTGAATCACTTCATTCAAAAACCAATCAACTACTTTCATCATGATCCTTCTATTGGGGTATATAATCTTTGATCGATCACCTTTAGTATCATAAGATTTAAAACTCCACCTATCTTGATATTACCCTTGAAAATTATTCACAATTTGATATATCATTAAATATTCTGCTATCTTCTACCAATCTTCCCTTCACACAATTTAGATAGCAGTCATAGATTTAATCAACACATGCTCTAAGTCCACGTGATCCGTGATCGTCACGAGAAATAAGAGTATAATAAAAATTTCATCAACGAATAAATTCATCCAAAAACCACCCATCTACTTTCATCATGATCCTTATATTGTGATATATAATCTTTGATTTATCACCTTTAACATCATCAGATTTAAAACTCCCCTTATCTCACTGCTACCCATAATAGCTTCAACCCCCTATCTCACTTCTCTACCTAGAAGCTTCTCCCCTATCTTGATTAAGACATTTTTTACCCTTTTATAACCACATTTTATCCACCTTTATCAACAAACCCAAAGGTCACTTATTTATGGTCTATAATTGGTTAAAGAACACAGATTGTCACTTTAGGGAAAACACACCATACCTCGAGGAGAGGGAGTCATAGAACTACACTTTTTCAAGTTTAGGGAGTCGATTTAACTCCAATAGCCAATCAATACTGTTCAAATACTTGTTTGGGTAAGTTCTTTATCAAAATTTCTACAACCTATAGTTCTTTAGGTACATACTCCGATATCACAAGCCCTTGATCCACCTTCTCCTTGATAAAGTGAAACTTTATTTAAATTTTCTTTATCTTTGAGTGATGGATTGGATTTTTTCTGAGATTTATAGAACATGAATTATCACAATAGATTCTGATTGGAGACTTCACTTCAACTCCCATTTCATTAAGTTATTACTTCATCTACAATAATTGTGTGCATTCTTGAGTAGTTGTAATATATTCATCTTCTATAATTCTCAATGAAATGAAGTCTTGTTTCTTTCTTATCCAAGAAATACAAAATCCTTTAAGATAAAATGCACCACCTAATGTTGATTTTCTATCATCTGTTGATCCATCCAAATATGCATCTGTATATCCCAATAACTCTTGATGATATTTTTTATTTTACATCAAACTGAAATCCATTGTTCCTTTGATATAAAAAAGTATTATTTTCACTGAAAGTAAGTATCTTTCTATGGGATTAATTTGATACCATTTTTCTTGACATGTGGAAAAAACAATATGTGGTCATGTGATTATCAATTATAGTAGACTACCAATGAGTTGACTTTATTCTGTGATATTAACTTCATTGCCTTCATCATCGCGTGACATTTTCGTTTGGGTGGATACTAGATTCATCATCTCCTTGAAATTATCCATTATAAATCTTCTCAAAACCACATTGGAATATTTATATTGTGAAATTAATGTTCCATTGTTTCCTTGTGTTACCTGTAAACCAAGGAAAACCTTAGTTCACCAATTATTGAAATTTTAAACTCACTTTTCATGAATTAAGAAAACTATCTACAATGAACTTCATCTGACCCATCAAATATTATTCCATCAACATATACCAGCACTTCCATCTTTTGATTACTTTCATTGTTCACATATATATTGTAATCAACTTCACCATGCAGAAAATTGAGCTTCTTCAAAAACTGATCAAGCCTTGAATACCACACTCTTGGTGCTTGCTTCAACCTATAAAGTTCCTTTCTCAGCCAAAATTTTTTTTTCTCTTATTCATGTATGAGAAAACCATTTGATAGCCTAATGTAAAATTCTTCCAGAACCCCATTCATAAATGATGACTTGACATCCATTTGGAAAGATTTGAACTTTTTTTTCACTACTATGGCCAAGAATAATATGTTTATATCAATCCTTGGAATAGGTGAAAATGTTTCATTAGTTTCTATACCCTTTATCTGAGAGTACCCTTTTCATACTAGTCATTCTTTTTTTTGAATCAAAACACCATATTCATTCATCTTGTTGCAAAAGACCCATTTATTCATGATGAAATTCTTATATTTAGGTACCCAAATAATATCTTATGTATGATTATTCTCAATTTAGTTAAGCTCTCCATTCATAGCCTTAACCTAATATCATCTCTATAAACTCCATCAAAATATTTTGGCTTGACTTATGATAAGTATGATTCTTGTTGTAGACTCTTCATCCTCCTTGTCTGCACTGGTGTTGTCTGATCACCAATTATTTTTTTTCTATCAATTTTAGATCTTCTCTTCATTCCTTGTAAAGATACAGAATTGTGATCATAATTTTCATTATTATAATGTTATTATAAATCAACCTCTTGAACTAGAACATTCTATAATCTTCTTATATCTTCATCATTGTCCTCCTAATTCTAATCATGTATTTGCTGAATATTCCTCTCATTCTCTACTATAGTTACATCATGGATTTCAATAAATTTTCTCAGCCTCTTATTAAATCATTTATAAGATTGTATTTTCTTTGATTAGCCAATAAATATCCATTAGTCTATATGGGATTAAAACTTCATGTGTTTCTCATTATTGATAATTAAAAACTTACATTTGAAGACTTTAAAGTACTTCAATGATGGATTCTTTACATACCATAGCACATATGAAGTCTTCTATTCTTTCAAGAATAATAAAGCTCTATTTTATGTGTAGACTTATTTCATAACTTCTTATTTTAAAAACTTATCTCTAAGGTCTTTCTCACTGAGCATTATTCTATACATGTTGTTCATAATTATATTTATTCCATAAACTACTCCTTTTTATTGTAGAGTTATTACTATTGAAACATGGTACCTTATCCCATGTTTTTCAAGATAATCCTTTAATTGGAAATTTGTGAAATCTATTCCATTATCTATTCAAATATTATATATTGTTTGACCTAGCATCTTCTCAAATTCCCTTGGATAAGTTTTTATGAAACTAAACACCTCATATTTTTGATTGGTTACTAAAACGCATTCCATTAAACTAAAATCAGCAATGAATATAACATAATATCTCATTAATTCAATAAATATTGGTGAAATAGGTCCATACACATCAATATGTACCAACTTAAGCATTTTATTTACCTTTTCACTTTTGTCTTACATGTTTTTTGAATGACGTTACTCTGTTTGACAAGCATTTCATGTATGGGTTTGATCACATGATAATCTGAGGAGGTATTAAGTAGCATAATATTTCACCAGATCTTCCAAGGATGTTTGGTTCAAGTGTCGAAGACATCTATTCCATAACATATTTTCTTCTTCCTTGTACTGAAATCACATATCTTCTTCTCCACTCACAAGGTAGATATTCTCTTTTGTAGGGTTTCCTTGAAAAAAACAGCACGGTCTTTTTCCTTGATGATAAATAATTTCTTTGAAAATATTATGGAATGTCCCGAGTCACACAATTTAATTACACTTAACAGGTTGTGACTAAGACCTTCAATAACCAAGACATCTACACGTCTCATTACTTTCCCCCCAAACTTGGATTTTCCTGAGATAATAATTCTTAGGCATTCATCATTACCAAATCTTACAATACCTACCTTGTTTTATCTAATTCTTGTCACAATTTTCTTATTTCTTTTCATATGGGAGGTGAATCCACTATCAATGATCTGGATTCTAGTGCGATCTGATGCTTTGAAATATATATCTTTAACCACTTCTTGTTCATCTCTTTTCTTTTTGACCCATGTTTTTTATTTTATACCTAATATGAATTGATAATCATGATCCTCATTAAATTATGATGGAACAGCTTCATCCTGTAGAGATGCAATTTGATTTTACATTTTTAACTCATTTGATGATACATTTAACTGCTACTTATGACTATATTCAATCTGCCTCAGCACATTTTTCTATATTATTGCAGTGAAATATCATTCCAAGTGTATAATTCCTCCACACCTAAAATAGTGACCATTAAATGACATCTTGTAATATTGAGTTTTATATGGTTGTCTCTATTGGTATTATTCCCTTTGGTACTTCTTGTTTATAGAACAAATATTTTTTAGTGTCTCATCTTTCCACAACAATATCATCTAATGCAGGGTGAATTCCTATGTGTCACTATTGTACCATTGTTTTTCACTTGGTTTCTTTTAATCTTCTGATTCTACTTTATACCCAAATCAATCTTCAATCTAGGATTGGGTACTTGTGTTCTGACTTCAACCATTATTACTTTATGTTTTTGATCAATCCTCATACTAGCCTTATCATTTGGATTTGACTATTGATTCTGTTCTATTGGAACACTATGCTCCACTTTTATCCTTTTTATTTCCTATATGATCTTATTTCACAATTTCATACCAAGATTCAATAGATTTTCTTGATCCTTAACACTTCTTCGTAGACCAAAAACTTCCTCTTCATGTTCTTTGATACTCTTGATTGGATATTTTCCAATTTTAGTCAAACTATGGATTTCTCTTTTATGTTCTTAAATTTTAATCTGGTAATAAAAAACCTTATCTGGGCTCTCTAGAATTGAAGAATTTAGTTTTTTAATTTCATCATTCATTTCATACTTCTCATATTATTTCTATTATATATAAAGTTTTTCATCATGAACCACTTTGTTGGATTTCTTCATCTTGGATCTTCAAACATCTATTTCTTTAAGTGAATCTTCTAATCTGACTTAAAGGTCAACTCTTCCTTAAAATTCTCCTTCATCATTGTCATTTTCTTCTCTTGTTCTGAAATTTCTCACAATGACCATAATATCATATGCTTCATGATCCTTGTAGCACTTTGATTCTTCTACCTTAGATTCTTCTTAAACTTTCATCTTCTTTTTAAAGAATACTCTTCTTTCTAAAAAAGGTTTCTTAAAATTTTTCTTACCTTTTACATAGGCTGAATAATTATTCATTATAATTTAAATTTCATCATCATTATCATCTTGAAAATTCTTAGGTCACCTCACTACAAGATGTCCAACCTTTCTACTTTAAAAGAATTCAAGTGGAAGTTTCCCTTTGAACTATCCTTTTTATCTTTAAATATTTGAGGAAAGGAATGAAATAACCTAATATATATCTTAATATTTCTGTCCATATTTAATGGTGAGCTTTTTCAGGTCATTGGATGTCACCTATTTGTACTTAACTGTTTCCACAACATTGTTATCATCATTTCTCATTTCATATGCGATAAGGGTACTATGAAAGTTATCCAATGTCAAATCCTTGGAATCTTTATGTTCCAATACAAAAACATTTGGATTAAACTAAGGTGGAATTTATATCAATATATGCTTAAAAATATTTATATATTCTATAATTTCTATGAGACCATGCATACCTTCCACAAAAACATTTACCCAGTCAAATAACGTATCATCAAAATCATTTGGGTGCATTCTGAGACCATCATACTTATTCCGTAGAACCTAAAACTTTGCTTATTTAACATTTGATTCACCATCATAAATATTCATAATATTTTCCCACATATAATGTGATTAATTAAATGACATCACCATCATATATATTGCATTGCATAGGGATCCCCCAAATGTATTTATTCATTTATCCTTAGCAACCAATTCCCTTTGGTCTACTTCTGATAAGGCACCACTGCCGATATTGGCAAAAATTCTATGAATTTATACTATAAAGACATATATTCCTAATGATTGAAAGTAGTTCTGCATCTTATTCTTCCATAATTTAAAAAGAATTCCATCTAAGATCATAATCCCTTTGTGATTGACAATTTATATTTCTTCTATAGAGAGGAAACCACTAACTCTCAACCTTTTACTTTGATACAAATTATTATCCCAATTAGGATAAATACCCTAAGAGGGGGTGAATCAAGTTATGACATATTAAAACAAATACCCCTTTAGATCTTGTTTCTTCATTAAAAAAATCTCTTATATTTCTTTACTATAGAAATATCTGAACAGAAATTAAATCATGCATGATACACAGTAATTTTACTTGGTCTTCACTCACTAGGCTATGTCAAAGGAGCATAAAACAGTGATGTGATGATATACCAAATCCATTAAGGCCCACTAATAAATTATAATGTTAGGTATAGATCACTTCTATACCCAATATCACTACCTTTATAAGGTTTAGGGTCAGCTCAATGCTTTCCCAAGGGTAACTCCTTGAGTCTCTTTCTCTGGGTCACTGCTAGTAGAAAGGATCACTTTATTCCTCTTACATTTCTCACTACTCTAGAAATGATCCACTCATAGTTTATGGACATGTGGGTCCCTTCATTAAACTGAATTTGGTCATCCTTAATTATTGGTAGATGCAATTTTGAAGTCCCAGTTTTCCGCATACTGTTAGTTAGCAGAAATTTCTTTTGTGAACTTTTTTAGTCCTTCTATGTACTTCCTTGAATACTTCATTAAATACCTTGAATCTTCCATGAATTTTGTTTCACTGTGTGGTATGAGTGCTTCATAGACCACATCTTCTTCCATATATTCCTCTTCTTTTGAGGACCTCCCCTACTTTGTGGTACCCTTTTTCTTCCATAGGATACCCCTTCTTTCATGGACCGCCTCTTCTTCTGTGAATTGTTTTTCTTTATGGTATAAGGAGCCCCACAAAAACCCCTTTCTGTGAATTGAATTCACAGAAAAACCTTCACAGAAATGCTTCCCCATGAACACTCTCTTTCATGTAATCCTTCCTCTCAAACATTTTTGACTTCACCAAATTCTTCCATGAGTGATGATATTCTCGAATGAAATTAACTCTACATAGTGATCTGATTATTAGTCCTTATATATTAAAATAGATCAGAAAAAAAAACCTAGTCCACATTACCTGAAACTTTGATGTGGTATATCCTTCACTGTGTACTACTATGGGGTCCACATAGCATATTTCTCTTTTATAGAGGCTAATGTATTCCATGAATGAAATCTCCTTTTCATCTCCTCAAATCACCACCTCTCAACCACAAATGATGATCCAAATGTGAACTAAAATATTTCTATGAACTGAAAAACTCACAAGATCTATTTTCCCTACATGGTCTACATATCATGCTTTATGGACCACATAGCACTGCTATGCAGAAACTATTCCTTTTTTGTTTTCCTTCACTATTCTGTGTACATCCTTTGTGGTCCATGAAATGTGAACTCCTTTTTGGAAAACCTTCCTTTTCCAAAAATAAACTCCCTATTTTGAGGCCCAAAAAATTGGAAAACACTTGAAAACTGCACCACCTAAAAAATATGCTTCAGAAACACCAACCATAATAATTCATGGTCATCTAGCTTATTCATTAAACAAAATCAGCTCAAAAACACTAAGAGGACACCTTGAGGTATTTTTTCCAAAAAATCATACACTCTAACTTATAACAGGGTTTTATAGGTGTGGGATGACCACCTAATAGGTATATTTTACTCACACCCATCATGTTCCTTGTTTGGATGTGTGTGAAAACATTATATTGAGATATAAGAAAAGGTAAATCACCTATGTATAGTAGATAGTTTTCTATGGAGACTTTGAGAATAGGTGGAACCTCTGATCCTTTTGGAGTTTGATTAGGGAGATTATAATAGGGTTTTCTATAGGATTCTCTTAGAGAGGACATAAATGTGGGGGCCACATTTTAGATCATTTGTCCATGTTTTACTTGCCTATATTTCATGTGTATAGTCTTTCATTATGGACCTTATCTTGGGCTATATATTGGATATTTAAAATTTTTTGGTTTATATTTATGTATGAACATATCACTTCATACATTGAGAATATTTTAATTCGTCTATTTTCTATCAATGTCACCTTACTGTATTTTTACAGGCATTAGGGATTGTTTGGTCATGCCAATATAGGCATGGAATCCTTGATATTGAGTAATTATTTGATGGGGGAAACCACATACCAAATGTGTTTTTCTGAAATACCCTATCATTTATACCAGCCACTAGAGACTTAGAGGTGTGTCTAAGGTGTTTTGGTGACCCAAACTAATACTGTTGGGGTTATTAGGACACATTCTTTACAAAATACTATCATAGCCCACATAAAGGTTTATTGAGTATGTGGCCTAAATTTAACCACAAGATATGATAATAAAGACTCAGAAAGTGACCCATAAATATTCTCTTCCAACCTAATTATATTGGAAGTTCGAGTCACTAAGGGTAGTATACAATCTTTTCTTTCCTTTTTTCCTTCAAGTTATCCTATACCTGTAAGTCTCATGCATTAGACTAGATGTAAATTGGTATTTATGGGTAGAACATCACATCATTTTATATGATTGAATATCTTTGTTTGTTATATTGTTTTTTGAACTTCCTATAAAATAATATTAATAAAAAATTTAATAATAAATAAATGGTTTTTCCTATATATTTATTTCTAATTAGTACATAAATATGGGTTAGCAATTGATTCTTCTGATTGATAGTTACTTTATATGAAAATGGTAGTTGTATTATTTTATTTTATATCCAAAGAATGCATTTACTTTTTTATACATGATTCTTAAGTAATTGAAACAGTTTTAAAAATAATTTATGAAGTGTTTAAAGGTGAAAAGTTTTTCTGGAAAATGGAAGTGAGGGATTGTGGGAAGGATTGTACCTAATTCATTAAATGTGGTTAAATACTTAGGATTGTTCCTTATGGAAAGTAATTGTTGATATTTTTATCCAATAATCTATATATGATTACACCCAAAAGATCACCTCCTACTGACTAGGAATGGATGAATGATCCTACACTACAAGTGGTATAGAATGAATCATCAACTCGAATTGCTTTCGACCCACAAGTCATTGAGGGGATCACCCAGATTATTCAAGTCCAGGATCTCAATTGAATGATTATATGAACTCTAAAGTCATGAGGTATTTCCAATTATATATCACTTTGATGTTTTCGGGTAATATATCACTATTGGATGCTAAGGAGTGTATTATTCATCTCCATTGTGTCTTCCAAAGTATTGAAACACCTGAGGAAAACTGGGTGAGATTAGACACATTAATAATAGAAAGGGTGGAATATAGATGGGGGGCATGGTGATTGAGGATATAAAATATAATTTTCTCTCTTAGATAGGGTTTCAAGAGCCTTTATTTATAAAATTATTTCATGATAACCTATGTTGGTTAAAAGATAAGTAGTTAGAGAACCTACAACAAGGTTTGATATCAGTTATAGAGTTCACCGCTACTTTTAAAAATCTTTTATGCTTCACTTTTTATATGAATAGGGATGAGGAGTCCAAGTAATTTCACTTTGATATGGGATTTAAATAGTCATTTTAGACATATCTGACACTCTTTAGCTAAACCAAATTCTACAATGTGGTAAAGAAATATATTCAAGTTGTGATAAGATCCAAGGGATGATTGAGTGTTGGTGGCCCAGTAACTAGATATTCAATTGGTTAATCCTCATCTAGTATCTAAAAATAGTGATGGGATGAGGTGATTTAGTGAAGCTCATTCCAGGATAGTCTGGAAAGTGTTTCATCACCTCCCAGTTTAGGTAGGCTTTTTGTTCAGTGTCACTAGTATGGAAAGCAGGTCCATGTCAAGCCAGAAAATACCATTGAGGTGGATTAATTGTAGGTCATATATAGGTAAAATGTCAATAGGTTTAAATTACCCTTTAAAATTTTAAAAGGAAAAAATCCAATTTTAAAAAGTAATTTATAAAATAATTAATAAAATTTATAATTTTGAATATAAAAGTAAAATAATCAAAGTTTTAAAGTGAAAAAAATATAATTAAATGGAATAATAAAAACATAAGAATAAAACAAAGAGATATTCGAGAATAAATCGATTAAGCACATTATTTTATGGATTAAACAATTTAATAAATGAACATTTAAAAGTGATAAATAATTTAAAATTTGAAAAGTAAGTGAGAAAAGATATTTGGTAAGGAAGTTTGGTAATAGTACTCCATGTTACCTTTATATCAATCACCTTAATCTATTGAGGATTTAATGTATCATTCCCGTGGATTTATTAGCATAAAAATAATAAAAAATACCTTTATTTTTAGGTTATAGAAATAAACTAGACACAATAGACACTAGATATTTAACGGTGAATCTAAAAATCTCAAGAAGAAATAGTCCCTTTCCTTTTAAAATGAAATAGAAAGAAAACCACAGTCCCTTACTTTAATGGTAATAAGCACCAAATAAAGAAGAAATAATTAGATATTATATTCCTATGAACCAATAATTTTGAATCATTATATCAATTCCCCTAAATAATATGAGGAAAAATAGGGGTGAATGATAATTATAAAATAGTGTGACTGGATATTACAATTGGTTTCACACTCTAAAAATAGAAATAATATTTCATAGCGAGATCACATTGAGAGAGATTTATCATATTGGAAAGTGAAAGTTGTTGTGGATTTTGATGTATATTTCCAAGATTTCCAAAGGTCTCTATTTATAGGATTCAACTCCTTGGTTAATTTTACGGAATCCATCAAGAGATTTTAAGATGAATACATCCAAGTTCTATGTATTTTGACCAGCATTTAAAGTATTCAGAATTGTAGTTGTTTGTGTTGTGGAAAGAATCACTATGTTATAGAGGATTGATCTATGGCATAATGATAAATGCTATTTCTTGGATTCAGTACAAGAGATTTTATGGTTCTTCTGAAAAAGAGGTTTTTTTAGCATAGCCGCTGGGTTGCAACATAGAGCATTGTTTAGGTTCAACCAAATTCATGGTAGGTGTGACTTAGCATCTAAGTTGTGGCATGGATAACTCTTGTAAAGAAAACATTATGGCATAGAGAACTCTTTATGGTGTGGATCTATAAAGGATTGTGGGAAATGAACTTTGATTGTGGTGTGGATTCTAAAAACATCACTGTAAATCTTGAAATAGAACTAGACCAAGCTAAACTACATGGTGGTCATGAATTCTGTGTCCTAAGGGTACTCATGTAAAGTTAACCTATCAGTTATAAAGATCATATAAAGGTTGATCCCAACTCATGTTAGGGTATACTAGGTCATCCATTACCTATGTAAGTATTAAACTAATACATATGTAAAGGTAGTTCTATGGCATGGTTAAATGTGTTTTCTGTAATCATTTATTTTCATAAGGGTCATGAACTGTGTAAAAGTACCATTGAATCCTTAAGGATACATAAGGGTATTTTTGTTTTGGGAGAGTTGCGTAAGGGTCATCACAAAGTTTTATATTTCCTTTCCTTCTGTAAGTCTGGTGCTTAAGGTTGCGATGTAGTACTTGTTCAAGGATTCTAATGTGAATTCAAGGAATCTTTAAAGATTTATGTAAAAATGGAATCAATCTCATTGTACACCAGTTAACATAAAGTATTAAACACATTAAGAGTGTTTGTGATCATTAAAATCAAATACCTAGTGAGAATTATAAAGATGTCCCCCTTTATGAAGATTAAAAACACATGAATAATAATTAAATTAAACATGAGTATAAAAAGAAATATTCCTGAGAGGGATTTGTCTCAGATCCCTCACTAATAAATTATTATTATCTAAGAGTGTACCATAGTTCCACAACCTAGATTCGATCTCGAGGAGGTCTCTCACCACACACTGAATTTCTATTGTCACTATTTAAAACCTAACTAATATAAAACTAATTATATACTAATATAAATGGGGGTTGATTCTCAAAATACATAAAATATAATATATATTAATAATAAAATTAAAAACACAAAGGAAAGAAATAAGACACAAAGAAGTTAGTGAATAATCGTTGTCATTCATGGGAGATCGTGGGGATAAAATCATTGTTCTTTAAAAATATTTATTCTCAATACTCTACTCAATGTTGAGATCAACCCTATCACTCAACACCTTCCCAAGAATTGTCATTATCCCGCATAGACCCTCTACATTCAAGATAATACTCACTCACATCATCACCACAGTGCTACTCCACTCTAGATACAATAATATGATGATGGAGAGGAAACTTTTAAAATGGGAAGAAGAACTCAATAGCAATGAAAGTTGGGTTAACCCTACACCAAAACCATTTCAGTGCTATCTAAATTCTTAGAATAAAATAAAATGAAATATTTAAGCACAATGAACCCAAGAACCACCACTCCCCCCTTGATCAAAAATGAGAGTCAGTTCTCCATTTGCGTGGAGATTGTAAGGATCATTGTGAGCGAACAAAAAATTGAAAATGAAAAAGAAGATAAATTCACATAAATAGAAGAATAACTAATCAAGAATATAATTAAAATATAAAAAAATATTACAAATACCAAACTCCACTATGCCCCCATGAAAATGGAAATCTTGTAATAGGTAGAAGAGATGACAACTTATAGAGAAAATGGGTGAGTTGGATCCCAATCTATCCTCATGATTTATCTACACTTTATCCTCATTAAATGGCATAATCTTGTAATTTTTCCTTCATAAATATTGTTTCATATTTTGTCCCGCGTCAACCCTCCAAATTTAAACTTTAATAGAGACACTTGTAGATAGTTATGACTATTTTAGTTAGGAACATTTAATCTGGTCAGTGGACTTTTCATATTCTACTTTTCCAAATTCCCATGTCATTATGAAATTTAAGAAAGCTGAATACCATGTGGAATCCTTTATTAAAGTTGATCCTGAGATTCTTTTATATCTCCATGCATAATTAGAGATTTATTGGACTATTCCACAAACAGATATAATCTCAATAGTAAAACTATCCAGATCTGTACATAGTTTTCAAGGCCCAATTTGTGAGCTAGATTTAGGCCTCCAAATGAATGATTGATCTTTGAATCCAGAATAATGAAATGAGACCCATGATTTAATAAAACCTAAAAAATTAATTTCACGATTTCATTCACTTTTGAAGAATTTATGGCCAAAATACAAAATATAAAGAAAATAATTAAATCCAAAAATTAGGACATTTTAGTAATTATGCTCAAATTTTATCTAAAACCTAACAATGTGACAATTTCCCATAAAATAACAATATGGTGGGATTTAAAACATTGAATTATAGTATAAAATATGTGAAATTGTTATCTTAATTACTAAATTGATGATTGGGGTTTTTCACAGATCCCTCACCAATAAATTATTATTACCTAAGAGTGTATCATAGTGGCACAACCTAGGGTCGGTCTCGAGGAGGTCGCTCACAACACTCTGAATATCTATTGTCACTATTTATAACCTAACTAATAAAAAACTAATTATATACTAATATAAATTGGGTGTTGATTCTCAAAATAAATAAAATATAATATATATTAATAATAAAATTAAAAATACAAAAGAAATAAAGAATACACAAAGAAGTTAGTGAATAATCGTTGTCGTTCTTGGGAGATCATAGTGATAAAATAATTTTTCTTTACAAATATTTATTCTCAATACTCTACTCAAAGTTGAGATAAACCCTATCAGTCAACACCTTCATGTGAATTTTTATTAGTCCTCACTGACCCTCCACATACAAGATAATACTCACTCACATCATCACCACAATGCTACTCCACCTTGGATACAATATTATGATGATGGAGAGGAAAATTTTAAAACAAGGAGAAGAACTCAATAGTAATTAAAGTGGGGTGAACCCTAAACCAAAACCATTTTAGTACTATTAAATTTATTAGAATAAAATAAATAGAATCATTTAAGAACAATTAACTAATGAACCACCACTCCCACCTCAAACAACAATGAGATTTAGCTCTCCATTTTCATGGATATTAGAAGGATCATTGTGGGGGAACCAAAAATAGAAAATGAAAGAAAAGAGAAAGTCACAGTAGAAGAATAATAACTAAGTAAAAAAATAATTAAAATATAAAAAACTATTACAGATACCAAAATCCACCATGCCCCCTTAAAAATGGATATCTTGTAAGTGGAAGAAGAGATGAAAATTTATAGAGAAAATGGGTGAGAAAATTTGGCTCACAATCTATCGCCCTGATTGATCTGCACTATATCCTCATTAAATGGCAAAATATTGGAAATTTTATTTTATAAAGGTTGTTCCATATTTTTTCTTGCATCCACCATCCAAATTTAGAATTTAATGTAGTTTTTTGTAGATAGTTATGACAATTTTAGTCCGGAAAATTTAATCTAGTTAGTTGACTTTTCATATTCTACATTTTGAAATTCTCACACCATTATGACCTTTAATAAAGCCGAATCCCACATGGAATCCTTTATTAAATTTGATACCCAGATTCCTTTCTATCTCCATACTTAATTTGAGCTTCATTATACCAGTTCACAAAGAGATGTAATTTTAATAGTAAAACTACCCATATTTATACACAGTTTTCAAGGCCCTATTTGCGAACTAGATTTAGGCAACCAAATGAATGATCGTGCTTTGACACTAGAATGATGAAATGAGATCCATGATTTAATCAAACCTAAAAAAAGTAATTTCACAATTTCATTCATTTTAAAATAAGTTATGTCCAAAATACAAAATATAAATAAAATAATTAAATCTACAAATTAGGCCATTTTAGTAATTATGCTCAAAATTCATTTAAAACATAACAATGTGAAAATTTTCCATAAAATAACACTATTGTTGGATTTAAAACATTGAATTGCAGTATAAAATATGTGAAAATGTTTCCTTCATCAAAGAGTTACCATAAAACTAAGATTTTATTTTCCTCATAATAAAATTACTAAAAAAACTTCTCTAAAAAACAAAATTGAAAAAAAACATCTCCATTATAGAAAAATTCTCCCCATTTAGAATTATCAAAAACGAGTTATAAATAGTTTTAGAAAATAAATTAATAAAAATGAAATATATGATTATCATCATTAACTATCTTTTAATGGAGACAAAAATAAAGTTTCAAAAAATAAAATTTGAAAATTTGAAAATATTTTGAAATTGGGATTTTTAATCAATATTAAGACAAAATAAAACAAAAATTTTTCAGAATAAAGTTTTAAATTCTAAAACTTTGAGAAAAATGAAAAAAAATACATTTTTTTGAAAAATAAAATTAGAAATTATTTTTGAAAAATAAAATGACTCTGCTAAGATCATTTCAATATTAATTTGATTTTCACTACCTTAATTAATATAAAAAGTGATTTTAAAGAGATCATGGCCATTAAAACAAGACTAAAATAAATAAATGAATTATAAAATAAATATCTTAAAAAATAATATCATCGTTATGGTTATGTAAAGGTTGTATTAATAACCCCTATAAAAGTATTTGAGAATTTTAAAATAGGGGTGCAGTAAGGCCCACTAATTATTCCAAAGATGGAGAAAGGGTTAACAAACTCAATCAACTCTTTCTAGGATAAATACCTAAAACCATATACACCAAAACCAAATTCACTTTTTTGTATCGAGAGATTAATTTTTTTCTTAGATTATTATACTCACTTCACTTTTCCAAAATTATAAAAAAACATTAAAACATTTTTTAATAAAATTATATTTGAAATCCATTTTGATAAACAATTTTTAAAAAAATTAAAAATGAAAAACTATCCATGAATTTATAATATGTTAAGAGATAATTATCTAAAGATAACCATATCCAACTAACCATTGATTAATTCAAATAGATTAAGAGGAAGGGGTTTATGGAATATATTGCCAAGTTGAAGGTATGTCCAAAGTCAAGAATGATGTCACTTTTTTAAATTAATCTCATAGAAAATGGTGTCTCATGTCAATGTTCTTAGTGTGAGAGTGTTAGATAAGATTTTTAGTAATATTGGTCACACTAGAGTTTCCACACTTGATAGGGATAGAATAATATTTCTATCTGAATTCCAAAATGGTATGTTTCATCGGAATAATTTGGGCACAACAAATCTCAGCAACTATGTATTCCAATTTAATTGTAGAGAGATCAACACGGTTTTTCTTCTTACTACCCAAAGATTTGAGTTATTTTTTTAGTATATGATAAATCCCAGTAATAATTTTCCTATTTAGTTGGAATCTTCCAAAATAAACATTGAAAAAACAAGAAAGATCAAAATATGTTTTATTAGGATAAAATAATCCACAGTTTTTAGTACCATTAAAATAATATAAAATAATTTTACGGTATTTTAAATTTGATTCCTTTGGATTGGAATTAAAATGAGCATAAAGGAATACATTGAACATGATGTATGAATGGGTCAAGTGAAGGTTAAGTAAACTTCCAATAATACATCATAAAATATTGTTATTGACTAATTGATTGGCTTCATCCAATGTTAGATTAAATGTTGGAGTCATGGGAATTATAATTTTCTTATAATGATCCATATCAAACTTCTTTATAATTTATTTACTTAATTTAATTTGGTTTAAAAATGTTCCATCAGAATTTTGGGAAATATGAAACCTAAGGAAGGATTTAAGTTATCCCCTAAAACTAATTTTAAACACTTTATTCATTAAATCAGAAAAATCATTGAAAAAACTATTTTATTTGGGCCAAAAATAACATCATAATATAAATTTGAATACTTAATAAATCACTGAAAAATATTTTGAGGAAAATTATGGAATCATATTTCCTATTTTGAAATCATTTGATAAAAGAAAGTTTTTAACCTCTCATACCAATATTAAGTGGCCTGTTTTAAATTTTAGAGATCTTTAGTTACCTTGAAAATGAAATTTGAAAATTTAGTATTTTCAAAACCAAGTGGTAGTTCTACAAAAACATTTTCAGAAATAAAAAAATTTAAAAAAGAGCTTTTGACATCCATTTCAAAAAGTTTTAAATTAAAAGGAGTGGAGAAATTTAACAAGATTCTAATATATTCTATTTAACATATGGTTGCAAAGGTTTCAACATAATAAATAACTTCTTCTTGATTGTATTATTTAATAATAATTCAAGCCTTTCTATAGATAAAATTTCATTTTTCATCAAGTTTGTTTCAAAAAACCTACTTGGTTTCAATAATAGGATGATTATCAGGATATTCCACGAGAGTATAAACATTGTTCCTTTTCAATTTTTTTAACCCCACTTGCATGGAATGTATCCAATTTTCATCATTAATAGTTTCTTAAAGGTAATGATGTTCAAGATGAATGACAAAAAAACCTTATATTCAACTTTATTTAATACTGAAATTCCACTATGAGTTTTGAATTGTGATTCTCTAATAAAATTCTCAATAATATGATATTTGGATTGAGTCTAAGACTTTGGTAAAAGAGAGGGTGGTGTTTTTGGAGCATCTTCAATTAAATTGTAAGATTTAGGTTTTAGAAGGGTAAACCTAGGTTGTTCAAGATCACCATCACCTTTAGAATGTGATATATGATGATTCTCATTGAATTTGATGTGAATTAAATATTATAGGGTCTTTTTCCTCTTATTTAAGACTCAAAAGAAGTTACAAGAGTTTAATTTTCCAAGAAAAATTAATTCTTATAATTTAAGGTCAAACTTTACTAGATTATCATTGGTATCAAGGATAAATAATTTACAAATAAAGACTCTAAAGAATAAAAATTTTCAAAAGTTTACTTTCTAAAGGTTATTATGGGATTTTCCGAAGATGGATATTATAAGTAAATGGTTAAGTATATATAAATTGTTATTTACTTCCTTGGCCTAAAATTATTGAGGTAGGGAATTTTTTTTATGTAGAGTTCTAGAAATTTCTTGGAGGTACCTATTTCATATTTTGATAACCCCATTTTGTTGAGGTGTTATAGGTGAGTAAAATGAGTGATAATAACCTTGATAAGTATGAAAATCATCAAATTATTAATTATCAAATTCTTCACCATGGTCACTTCTAACGGAAAATATTTTATAGCCATTTTCATTTTCAAAATTAGTTAAAAATTTGATAAATAAATTATAAGCCTCATTCTTAAGATCTAAGAATAATGACCATTTAAATCTATTAAATTCATCTATAATTACAAATATTTAATATTTACCTCTGATACTAGCAACTTTAGTTGGTCCAAAAAGATCAAGGTGTACTAGTTCTAAGACTTTAGAATAAGAAACAAGGTTTTTAGGAAATAAGGGAGACTAATTTTCTTTACAAGTTGGAAAGATTCATGAATTAAGTTACCTTTAAAATAAAATATTGGTAAATATCAAACTAGTTGGTTATGGTTGATCTTAACAATAGAATGAATATTACAAAGACAAAGGTGTTAGTGTTAGAGCCAAGAATTATTATCTTGTGCACTTAACACTTTACATTTTGACTTTCTATAGATTTTAAATAAATAATAAAAACATTTTTAAAATAGGATGTGGTAAATAATGGTTTTACTTTATAATTAAAAAAAGTTTAAAAATATATTTTTAAAATTAATTTTAAAACTGCTACAATATAATTAACTAATAATTATAAAATTATGGTTCAAGCCTTTAACAAATAAAATATCTTGAATAAAAGTAGATTTGGAGAATACAATCATACCTATACGGGTAATTTTTCATTTTTAATTGTGTCCAAGGTTAAGATGAACTCCATCAAAATCTTTAAAATGGTTAAATTTAGAATGATCACCATACATATTCCTTGAGAACATATTATCCATATACCATGTAGCATCTCAAGATTTTTTCTTTTTGTATAAAATATTAAGAAAATATATCTTTTGGTACCCATATATTGGCTTCATAAGTGTGAATAATAAGTATTAAGTAGGATAAATAATTTTAGGTATACTAAGATTGGATAAAAAGAATTTTAGAACCCAAATGTTTTTAGAATGATAATTTATTTTTAGAAATTTAGAATAAATTTGAATGTTTTTATTTCTAACATAACTATACTTTTTATAATTTCATTAATAAAAAAGATGATCGTCTTTATTTCAATAATTATAAAATTTATTTTGATAAATTACCTTTACAAAAGAAGTCTTTTTAGAATGGTTGTGAAAACCATATTTTTTTAAAAACTAAAACCATATTTATTTTTAACAAGTCATTTAGAACCCAAAATATTATTTAATTTTTTTACCCTTGGGTAAATTTAGAAAGTGTATTTTTAGATATTTAATTTTAAATTCAAATTTTTCAATGTTTTTTTATCATTTAATTTTAAAATAAAATATTATTTTTCTTTTAAATTTTGATTTTTTTAAACAATAAGGCTGTGTTTCTTTTGAAAATCTTTGAATTTTGAAAAAAATCACAGAAACCATTTGAAAGTTAATTTTTAGTATTAAGAATACCTTCATAAGATTATTAAGAGGTAGAATGAGTAAAATAGTAATAAGATGAATGATACATAGTGAAAAAAAATTGGAACTAACCTAAATTTAATCCTTAACATGTGTTATGAGACACTTGTGACTTTCGTTTCTTGATTCATATATTGAAATCTAGTCATCATAAGTGCTCTAAGTCAATACATTTAAAGCTTTTTTACCTTTATTCTTTTATATTGACTTTTTTTTGTTCAAGGGATAATATCGTTTGTTGTGGACCTTATTTTTACAACTGAAAAAAGTTACCTTAAACTCTTGATTTTTCTGTTGGATTTTTTTAGAGGATCTATTCTTTTTCTTATACTTGTCTATCATCTTGGTAAATTTGGCCATGTCAGGGTCACTCTTAGAGGATTATTCATTTTTTTCTTGAATTAAATTGTTCTTTTAATTTCCTTTACCTATTTATCCTCATTTTCATATTTTATCTTCATAGATATATCATATTTCATGAGATAACCAATTATTTCCTCAACCAACAATTTTTTTTCATCCTTAGCTTCTTAGAACATGGTAACTTGTAGAGCGCAACTGCTTGGTAAAACCCAAAGTTTTTTCTTAACCAACATTTTGTAGAAATAGTTCCACCAATATCTTTTATTCCATTAAAAATATTTATAAATCTAGTAAACATAGTAGTCATAGATTCATTAGGATGTATAGAGAAACTATCAATGGCTTTCCTATACATGTCAAAACTTTTATCGTAAACATTATTTGTTCTTTCTTTTGTAACTTATAATAATTTCTAGATTTCATATGTGGTTTTACATAAATAACCTCAATTAAACTAATTAACATCTAAACAACAATTTAATGCATTATTAACTTTACCATCTAATTCAAAAGTATAAATATCAGAAGGGGACAATTTTTATTATTTATTAGATGAAAGAGTATAGTTGTGCATAACAATTTTATAAACAAGATAGCTAATAGATCCAATAAAAATACACATTATAGATTTATAATAAGAGTAATTAATACCATCAAAATAATAGAGCATGTCATGATGATTTCCCTTTAAAAAAACCATGGGTGCTTGAAAAAAATATTTAAAAAAATAAATATTTATTTAAAAATGGGTTAAAGAATTTGGAAATAAAAATTTTGAAATAATTTTTTTTAAAAAAAGAAATTATGTATTTCAAACCTCCAATTGATACCAAATGTACGTCAGAGATGGGTAAAATTAAAATAGGAGATAAATTTCCCTTCAAAAACATAAATCAAAACAATTCTAATTTAAAAAATTCTTTATAAAATAAAGAATAAAATAAAACATTTTGAATATAAAAATAAAAGGAATCATAGTTTGAAAGTGCAGTAATATAATTAAATGGAATAATAAAAGTGGAAGAATAAAATGAAGGGTGATTTGAGAATAAATCGATTATGTGTGTTATTTGATTGATTAAACAATTTAATAAAAGAATAATTGAAAGATATATATAATTGAAAATGCAGAAAGTAAATGAGACAAGATATTTAGTAAGGAATTTTTATAGTAGTGCCCAAAGGTGACCAAATGTATACCACCTCAATCGCTGGAGGGTTTGATATATCAGTCGCTTGGATTAACCGCTAATAGTGTTACCAAAACTATCCCTTTATTTTTAGGCTACAGTATGAAACTAGATAAAATACACACTAGTCATTTAATAGTTAAGCATGAATCCTCAAGAAGAAATAGTCCCTTTCTTTTTAAAGGAAATGATAAGAAAACCATGGTCTCTTACATTAATGGTAGTAAGTACCAAATAAATAATAAATTGAAGAGAGTATATTCCTAATAATAAATTTATTTTAATATTTCTCTCAATTCCCCCAAATAATATGATGAATTATAGGGTAGAATAATAATGACATAAGATATTTGTTGGATATTACAATTGTCTTCAAAATCTATAAGGAGAAAGAAGATTTATAAATAAGAGCACATTGAGAGAGATTTAACCTTTTTGTGAGAAAAAAGTTGTTTTGGATGTTGATATACATTTCTAATTCCTCCAAAGTTATTTATTTATAGGATTAAAATACTTTGATAATGTTTTAAAATCCATCGAGAGTCCTTGAGTTGAACACATCCAAGATCCATGTATTTTGACTTGCATTTAAAGGATTTAGAATCACATTTTGTTTCACCATGGAAGGGATAACTGTGTTTTGGATGAGGGGTATGCGTTGTAAGCCTAAAAATTACAACATGGAGTTATGAAAAGTTTTTTTTCTGTTCTACTAAAAATAAGGTCACTACAACATAGCCTCAGGGCCATGGTGTGGAGCTTTTTTGATGTTTTACAAAAAATTTGGTGGTTGTTGAATAAAATATAAGATATGGAATGAAAAACTCCTATAAATAATATATTGTCGGTAATATAGTACCTTACAACATGGAGCCAGTCGAGATTATAGGAACTAAACATTGACTATGGTGTGGCCTCTTGAGACTTCATTATAAATCTTGTAATGGGGCTTGACCAAGCCAATATGTGTTGTTGTCATGAGTGATATTCCGCATGGGTACCTGTGTAAAAGTAACCCATGAGTTATAGAGATTTCATAAAGGTTGATCCTAGCTCTCATAAGGGAATATTGTGTCTTCCATTAACTACATTAGGGTTAAGATGATACCTGTGTAAAGGTAGTTCTACAGTGTTGTGTTCTGTGTTTCACCATAATCCTTGTTATACATAAGGTTTATGCATTGCTTAAAGGTACTTTTGAAATCATTAAGGTTGCATAAGTATATTTATGAAAGTTTTCATTTTTTATGGGTCATCCTATATTTTCATATTTCCTTCCCTTCTACGGTGTGGTGCTTATGGTTTTGTCTTAGTACTTGTTCAAAGAGTTTAATATGACTTCAAAAAGCATGCTTCAAAGATTTCTATTAAAATGACATAAATCTAGTCGTACACCACTTAAGAGAAAATATTAAACACTTTAAGAGTTTTTTTTGTTAAAATAAAATATCTAGTGAGAATCACAACAACAATGTCATTTATACAGCAATTATGGTCACCTCCAAAGGTTGTTTTAGTGTAGTGCATCTGGAAACATTAGAAAATAACCTCAGTCGATCTAGGACTCATAGGCTTAGTCATCTAGGCATAACACTAAGGGAAGTTTACTACCATCAAGAAGGTTAAGTCAAGGAGTTTATCATGGTAGTAAAGTCTAATTAGCAGCTACACAGGTTTTTGAGTATGTATTTCATCCTCATGGTCGGTTTGAGGGTTCTCATAGGACAACATCAGTGGAGATATCCGGCACTGATGTGATCATAAATCCATTTTTTATGAGAGGTACTATTTTAGTATCTCCTAATTTATCTTTCAATTTATTTGATACAATGAAATTTCATTCTTTTATATCAAATAAAATGGTGTCTTTTCTTAAGCTTAAAGTGAATGTACTCTCCTCTTAGAAAAATCTTGACACCTCTTCAGGAAATATAATTGAGAAGACTAGGATTTGTTTATCTTGTTCTTTAGTGGTAGCATCATATAGACATTTTTATCATATTTTGGTGCTATATATGAAATCTATTAACATAAACCTGTGTATGGATTGGTTAACCTAGTTCCAAGACTCTGTTAATTATTATCACTGAAGGGTGTTGGTTTCATCCTTATGTGGTGTTTAATATGTACTTTATGGAGAGTAGGAATTTTTGGCTAGTTAAGTGGGACCCAACTAGAGATAAATTTGTTCTATCATAGACGAAATAAAAATCCTCATTCTTGAATTTGTAACATCTATGGAGTGTTAAATTTTACCTCTTATTATGGATATTTATCAAATCATCTTTCCAATAGATTTTTCATACTTACCTCCAAAATGAGAAGTGGAATTCACTATTGATCTCCTGCCTAAAAATAATCCAATATCGATTCATCCATACCACATGGATCTAACTAATCTATGTGAGTTGAGAATCTAGTTATAGGAGTTTGAAGAAAAATGGTTCATCGGGCTAAGAACTTCTTTATGGGGTGATCTAGTTTTTCTTACTAAAAAGGCCTCTAATGGGAAGACTTAAACAGAACAATGTTGTGAAGGGTGGGATCAATTGGCTCAACCACCAAATTAGAAAATATTATTTTTTTCATGCATTTTGGGTTGAGAAATTCCCATGTCATGTTTATAGAATTGATGAACTGAATATTTTATCCTTTTATAGACCCTTTTATAATTTTTTGTATATAAAATTATAATCTACTCAAATTATATAGAACATCATGTGTGATACCTTTATATTGTGTTGGGAACTCGATGAGAATATCATATTTATTTTCCAAGATATCAAAATTTTTATTTTGGATCCTGGAAGTTAAACTCATATGGAATGTGATATCAGAAGGCATAATTTTAGTAGAACCAAAGAAGGTAGAGTTTTCCATGTCTTAGAATATGTCCTCTAATGTGCTTGAGATATAGATATTTCTCAGACTCATGAGATATTATTGATTATTCATATAGAGATTCTCTAATATTACCTCCCCTATGACATCATTAATTAAGAAAGGGGTTAAATTTTCACGGCTTAGACAATGTAAAGAAGATTTATAAGAGTTGAAGAAGAGGTTAACCATAGATCTAATATTGATAATACCTTGTCTAGTTGATGAGTTAGAGAAATACTATAATTCTTCTTCTATTTCCCTTAGATGCTTTCTTATAATTGAAAAATAATTTTTTTATTATGCAAACACTTTTGAGGAAAAAGTGAGAATCCAAACATGACTTCATTACCACACCACACCATCAGACCCCCACTTCACCACTTCACCATTTCATCACTTCACCACTTACAAACAACAAAATCAAGGCCAAGAAACCATGAACCAAAGCACAAACATCTGAAAAGCAGACCAATCCTCAGAGCCGACCTCCTCAAACGTCCACCGGTGCGACCATCGACACCAGCCCAAATCCTCCCGTTAGCAAACTCCAGACGGAGTCGCCCAACCTACCAGTGACGTGAGATGAACCTCCAGGAAGAATCCATCCACCAAAGGACGTTGAAGAAACCAGAACGAAGATCAGGCTGCCCTGATGCCGCACCCTTCTCTCCATACACCACGGTCGTTCCTCCTTCACCCTTAACCACAAACCCTCGTTCATCTTCCACCAATTGTCATGAACCACAGCCAAATACAAAGCATCACCCAAAAACAAGTGATCAAAGTAGATCCAAAACATCCCAAACAACCTATTTCCACTGCCAAGGAAACATAGAAAGCACCTCACTCGCACCCCATCATCGCAACACCCGTCGCCACCCTCATTCCTACACACATATACCACAACAAACCAACAAAGGTACCTCGGCCTGTACTCGATGCATGTGACGAACCAACTTCCCCCACCACCGCAGAAGAAGAAGGTAAGTCTTGGAAGGCCAGATCGTGACCCCGAAGCCTCAGCAAGTCGACGTCGCACCAGATCGAGCACATGCCGCACTGTATAACAAACCCAGAGAAGCACCGGATCGTGACCCCACCACCGCAGAGAAACCAGATCTCGATCCCAAAGAAACTGATCGAAACCCCAACGCCGCAAAAAATAGGAATCACCCCGTCGTTGCAGCAGGCCTCGACCCCGGCACTCTGGAACAAGGCTCTATCGTCGTAGATAAGGACCAAGACGCCGACGCCACACCAGATCGCGACACCACGACAAGGAGAAACTGGAATCCGACTCTGATCCCACCGAAGCGTTGTCCATCCTCGCGGCAGAAGAACACTCACGAGACCACACTTCGCCGAACCGCCGCACCATGAACACGCCGGTGAAACCGAGGAAGAAATCGCAGCCCTGCGGAGGAGAGGGGCGGCGACGAGAAACCCTAGAATGATGCGGCACCCATTACGGGCTCAATCACTTTCTCATGAAGTATTAGAGGATAGTGAGGTATGGTTCATATCTGTAACACCCTGATAATCTAATATATGACCTCCTTTAAATGAGAAAAATGTATTTGATATTTTTATTTACATGAAACAAGGAACTTAAAAAAAGTTATATATTAACATAATATATAAATAATTAATTATGACTATTAAAAAATAGTTGTTGAATTAGCAGGGATGAATAGAAGTAACCTCTTTATGAAATATTTGTAGAAATAAAATAAAGGATACTTTTAATATGAATGAAATACAATTAGTATATATAAAATTAATAATATGATCAATTTTTTCTTATAAATTTATTTTTCTAAATATTTCCTTTTATGTGATATGCATTTCTATTTTAAGAAGCTTGTGAATAAAGATGTTAAATTATATTTTATATGAATAATTGGTTAGTACTAATTTAATTAGTAAATGACATGAAATATGAATTAGAAAGGATAATATTCTAAAAAAATTATTTTACTATAAAAAAATCATTATATCTCAAATTTAATTTACAACCCCATATTTGATATTTTAAAACTTTAGTAGTATTTTTTCAAAAAATGTTTTTAATACATTATACATTTTTGTTTTAAAATTAATTTTTATCACTTTTATAAATTGAATCTAATGAAGTGGATTTTAAATTTTTAATAAATAGTTCCAAATTATATAATAAATATCATTTTATTTTTTTTATAAATAATATATTACCTAGTTAAAAACTAGTTATCTTGGTGAAAACCAAAAGGGTAAAAATGTATAACCAAAGAGATAAAGGGAAAAAAATTAAAAAAATGTTTTTAATTGAGTTTTTGATGTGTTTATAGAACTTATATCTTCTCCTCAGAATTTTATCTCAATTTTTTATCAACTTTACTTAATATTGACTTTCCATTATTGAAAACCTTTAGGTATTTACAAAAAAGTCATCCCTATTCACTTATAAAAGGGACACTCCTTACCCCACTTTATATCACACCAAAGCCCCTATTTTAATCCAAATATATATAAAAACCTATAATAAAAACTCATATACATACTAAGAAGGTTATTTCTTCTCAAAAGACCATCCCTAAAATGTTTAACCCTCTTCACAAAAGATATAATCTAAGTAGTAAGGTATATATTTCTAACCGCTCTACCCAATTTTCTATTTCATTATGTGAATTTATTATTCCTAAAATTTTATTTCACTATCTTGAAATGATAACATTATTATAATTTTTATACTATTAGTTTATTATAATTATGGTCTAATAATTAACCACCCTTCCCTTTTTCATTAAGAAAAATAAATACGTGAATCGTGCATTGTACGAACTACCGCCTCCATGACGCAATGTGTTTTGTTTTCCATCACCACATTACAAGGAAATTACTCATCAAAAATATAATATATAATTATTATATGTATTAAATAATTTATATTTTAAAATGATAAACCATATTACTCTTTTTACCCATTCTATGGAAAACTAAATCAACATACATGAATCGGTATCCCACTCGCTATGTTCCTCCTCATCGGCTTCCTCCTCTTCATGTTCATTCTTGAGCTCTTGCTTAATCGTTGTGCATCTTGGACTTCTGGAAACACTTTCTAACATATACTCTCTCACCGTTCCGTCTTCAGAGTGTGTCTTATTTGCTTCTTAATGCATCCACCTCGAGGTAAGATCTGGTGCATGGAGATTTCGCATATGGCCTCAGATCTGTCATTGGGTTTCTTCCTCTCCCCAGAAATCCCTTCTATATCTTGGGAACTTTCCCCTCTTTGAAGGGTTTGATTTTTTTCATCATTATTTCTCTTCTTTTGTTCATTTCTTCCCCTAATCTCTCGCTCCTTAGTATGCGGTCATGTCTCCCTATTGAATCCCCATCGGTTTTCCTCTGCTTTTCCGCTCTAGTAAATGCATTTTCGACTCCACATTGATCAGGTGCACTGGTTTTCTTGAGCAAGTTTGGGATGTGTGCATTGAATTGTGTCAGTTTCCTAGAAGATTGATCATGGTCATGGTGGATTCAATAGTTGGGATTGGTGGTTCCGAGTGAGGATGAGTTTCTTCCTGGAGACGCTTCTACTACAAGCTCAGTTATAGATTCTTTCTCCCTCATCACCCTCCTTGACGGCCTGCAGTAGTGGATTCAAGAGGCTTTTGGATGTGTTTCTTGTCTGGTCTATGAATTTACAGGAGGCGCAACCTTCGCCATCCTCGATGTTTGTTGTAGATACATTTTCTGCAGTTCATATCAATGGATTGGGTTTGTTCTTCAATGGTGATTTCATTATTTTAGTATGGTGGGGTTGAAGTTTGAATCTTCAGTTGGACATTTCTTGTGGTCTTCGGAGAAAAGTCAATGTGGTACCAAGGCATGGAGGATGTTGTACATGATGATGTGTTGTCTTTATCGGTGTGTTTTGGTGTTTTTTGCAGCTTTTCATGGTGGACGGGATGATGGGGACGTAGTGTAAATAGATGTAATCAATGAAATTTCCTCTATAATCTTGTGTGATATGCGGTGATGATGGTATGATTTTTGAAACAGGTGCATGATGACGGTCTTGGCACGATGATTTGGTTCTTTGTTATCATTTTGATATTTGAATTCTGAAATGTGGGCATTATGAGGGTGTGATGCAGATGAACTGTTTTTCAGGTTCTCACTTACCCTCAAAGTTAATTTTGAATAAAATAAAATAAAATGGATTATGGAAATCAATATCCATGATTACGTATGGACTATCACCTTAATGGAACAATTGATTTTCGTTTTTCTTTTTATCACTACCTTATAAGACTATTTTTTAGGATGGTATTAAAGGATAAATATTATTTTTATGATTTCATTAATGTACTTGTATGACAAATTTTAAAACCTATTAATGGTATTATCAAAAAAATATTATCCTTAATTAAATCAATTAAAACAAGAAAACTAGGAGGAAAATGATCTCTTTTTTTCTAAGTAATGACTTTATATAAATTATATTCTATATATAATCCTTTAAAATTATGATATATAACACTAATAAGCACTAAATAATATCATTATTCTCCTATTATTGTGATATTACAACTAAACCATCTCATAATAATCCATTAATCATGGTAGTTTCATGTTTGGGTTGGTTTAACCACATACATGAAAGATACTATGTATTTATATCATGGATAAATATGATAACTTATTTAATGGTATAATATAATATAAATATATAACTAATTTTTTTTCTTCTACTTTTATATCAACATTTATCTTATTAATTAATAAATCACCCTTCATTCATTAAGAATCATTGAAACATGTTCGTCGCTAATTCTATTCTCATGGATCATAGCTAAAAATACCCTGAAATGAAATTATATATTCATAATATATCTTTTAAAATATATTAAATTTCCTTATATGAACTAATAGTGATATAATTTTTAAAAATAATAGATACCAACACCTATTTTAATAAACTAGTTCAATGTGATAAAGATTACGTACACATGGAATTGAATATAGGTAAAAAATAACTAATATATATATATATAATTATTATAAAATAGGAGTAAAAATAGTTATATTAATGAATAAATTTTTTATTTATTTAATGAACATAATTTAAATATTTAGTATGATTGGTGAAAGTGAAGAATGAATCGGTAATGAGGTAAGGGTTTCTATCTCAAATTCCTATCTTTGAGATATGTTTGGCATTATGCACCTAATTTAATTTGTGTATTGTATATAATATTTATTTGAGATATAATATCATGAATTATATTTTAAAAATTTATTTTTAAGTTCCATTAAAATATCAATCTTTAAAGGGGTTTTGGTTAATGTTTTACTCATGTCGTAAGGGTTTTCATAGTCTCATTTCTGATTCTTTGAGACATGTTATGCACCATGTTTCTTTTGTATAGTTTTATATTGATTCACTATAACAAGAATTTTCTCAACATTATTTCCTTGTAATTAATGTAATAAACTCATCCTAATAATTTTCTTTTCTTTAAATTTCTTTTGACTCATGTGTGACACTAGTCATAAGAGTTTTTTGTAACATAATTTTGATTCATTGAGTTATTATCATTCACTTGAAATTATTTCATATAATTTGGGTACATCCTACCCTTTTATTTTATTATGTGGTATCCAATAATTGTTTAAATTTTAACCACATAAAACCCTTTTTAAATATTTCATTCAATATGAAGTATATTGCCTATAAGAGATATTGATAACTCAAATCTCTTACCTTTGAGTTATAATGTTTCATATTGAAATTTTATTTTATATGCTTGATTTATCCCACACTATTATTTTATTATATGTTATTTTAAAATCCTCTAAGGGAAAATGACGTTTTATTACAGATGAATTTTTTTTCTCTTCTTACAATGTGATTTTTGAATAAATTTATTTCGAAAATAATAAAAATGGTTTTCCCTTTAACTTCCATATATTATGTATTCCTATCCTAATTTCTCTAACATAAACTTTATGTATTTTAATGGATTAATTATTGGATATTATTTTTAAATTAATTGTTTTCAAAATATTTCAGATCACCTTTTCAAAATTTACCTTTTAAATCAATATGTAAATTATATATATATATATCAATGTTTAAACTATTTTCTAAAATCTCTTTTAAGTTTTCACTTCCATTTCCCTAATAAATTTTAAAATTATTTCCATTAATGGGTTTTGTATTTAATAATTAATACTATAATATATATTTTTTTCATTTGGGTTATTGAACTCTTGGTATTAAAAAATTGGATTCTTGCTCCCTTCTTTCGTGATACCATTTGAAGTATTATTTTGCAAGGGTGTTTTTCATTTATGTTAACACCCTTATAAGTTTACTTTTTTTCACTAGGGTTATCTTCTTTTGATACCATTAGTTCTTCCTCTAGATGTTTTATGATCATTTTATCCCGTTTATTAACATGGGAAAAATTATTGGTATTTTTTATATTTTTATTTTAATACGTATGATTATTGGAGAGTTGACTATTATTTTTTGACCATACACCATCTATATATGGATGGTATATTGTCATGTTATCCATTTTATTAACATGGTGGAAATTATTGACATTATTGATGATTATATACTATTAAAATGTTTTGATTATGTATTTTCATTCCATTTTTTTCATTATACGGATATCCATGTTTTTATTCAACCAAGATTTCCTTAGAGAATAGTATGAAATGTCTTTTTGAATATTATGGTAAATGCATTGGACTTAATCAAGTGATGGGTTGGGGATGGAATTATATATCCCCTTAATTTATCAATAGGTTTCATGAGACAATAGTTCTTGGGCTTTGGTGTATACCTCTCCCCATATCAATATAGTTTCTTGGAATAAGGCCTTGACCACATGATTTTAATGTACAATATTATGGATTCCATCAGTATTATATCATTATTATTGATATCCATGTTTTTATTTATTTTCATGGATATATAATAATCTCTATTTCAATTTATTATGTAATTATTTATATTATTTAGATTATTTATTCCATTCATATTATGTATACTATGTATATATTTCTGGAAATTTTAGTTATATGTTTCCCTTACTAATCTTTTGGGCCCATCCATTATTATGTTTCCATTTCCCAGGGTTATAAAAAATGTATTACACATGATATGTCTAATATGATATCTTATGTGAATAATCTTTAGTAAATTTTGAATACTTATTAAGGATTAATAATTTACTTATACATCGGAAAATAATATCCATTTGTTGAGAAAGAGATTCGTTTTGTTAATTTATATTTTTTTCCTAATTCTGTAAAATTATAAATATAAAAGTTATTAGGAATGTATGTAATTAAATATTTACTTTAGGTAATATAATTATTGTATATTTATATTCATAAATTTATATTTGGTATCAAATCCAGTTTGTAAACTATGTATTTATGGCATCAGAGTTAAGAGTATGGGTCTAAGGTGAAAAAGTTAGTATCAGAGCAGGGTTTAGATAACTTTTTAAATTAGGATGTTTTTTGAGGATAATTTATGAGTAGATAATTTGAGGTTGATCATAATTTAAAATGTTCGAATAACTATTTGGGTTAAGTATATTATTTAATGTTAATGTTGGTGGAGGTGGAAACTCAAGAGGGGTGGTGAAATGAGTTCCTACATAAAATTTCTATTAAAAACATTATGATAAAATACCCCAATTTGAAAAATCATACTTAATAAAGGTAGTATAGATATAAATGTTCAATCACTCAACATGTCTCTCATAGATTTATTAGTCTTTAGTTGAATCAGTATAAACACTTATCCAAATTTTGAAATAGGTTTACTAAATTAAACACATATACACACCAACCAAAACATACTATTAGAGTTAATGTAAAACAATATTTTTTCTTTGAAAATATAATCTGAAGAAAATATAAAAATAGAGTATTACAAAATAAAGTACATAGAAGAATTAAAAAATAAGTTTAGTCTCAGGACGAGACTTAATCCTCTCCACTTAGTGATCACCTGCCACCATGCAGTTTATATTAATAAACTTGATACATAGCTTGTATCAGGCTTTAGAATAGTTTTTACAAACTGTAAAGGTATCACAACCTCTACCATAGTTCTTCGTGGGAAAAAAAACCACTATGAAAAACAAGACCTATTCCATAGTTATATATGGGAAACAAAAATGTAAGGAATGTTTGTTGTGATTATTTTTAGTGTCTTCCATTTTAAGCACCGGATATAGTGTGTGTAATAGACAAACACACACTTCTCAAAAATGTAAGATAAAGAACACAATAGAGATAATGTTATGAGGATTGAGTTTAGAATGCTATATGAGTTTTCATTTCAGCTCTGGACTCCTTGGTGTGAATAAATTGGAGTTTGAGTCCTTCTCTAGAAGTTATTTCCAAAACAGAGTGTCGTAACTTCAGGTTCTGGCTTCCAGGTACTGTGGTGTTTAGCTTTTCATATTGAAAAAGATTTGATGAATCACAGCAAGGTATCCTTGAATTTTTTTCTCACACAATGATCTTTGTGAAGTTCTTAGCTTCACAATGTAAGTGCTGGGATGTGTTCCTTGTTCTTCATGTTTATCGTGTGATGTCTCTCACCCAGCATTCTTCTGACTATCTTGATCTTCTATTCCATTTTTTATTCTCAAGGTCTGATAGTAGGAATTATCAAACCACATGCGGTCTTTATTGTACCTCATACGGTCTCTAAATATGTCTACAAACAACATTAATTAATGTTAGAAGCATTAAAATTACCAAATATGACTGTTAGAATAATCTTAAGAAATTTGACAAAGTATAGAGTAGAAGAGTATAGGTATCGGTAGACTGGTGGTGGTAGCCTTCTCAGTGGTAGATTCTCAATGGTATCCTTGTAATGGTAGGCATCATCAGTAGACTTGTCAGTGGTAGACTTTATCAGTATACTTATCAGCGGTAGACTTCATCGGTAGACTTTTAAAAAGTAGACTTCATCGGTACACTTGTCGGTGATATACATGTGAATTACAAAGGTTCATCTAGTTGTAACCTTTCAGTGGTGACTCTGCAATAGTATCCCTTGAACGGTAGACTCGTAGCGGTGAACATGAATTGGTAACTCAGTGGTAAGGTTCCTCAGTGGTAACCTTATAGTGGTAACCTTCAAGAGGTAACCACTATGTCTAATAGTAGCCTCAATCGGTGACTTAAACAGAAGGCTCTTAAAAGATACCTTCATATTGGTGACATTTTCCTTAGAAAATGATACACTATAAACTTAATCAATAAATAGTAAGATTAAAAATACCTAATTGTTTCATGATAAGAACTATAAAAAGTAATGAAATATAATTATCATATAAATGAAAAGTGATTTGGGATTATCAAAATAGGTGAGTCCAACAATATCCCCCTTTAAGATAATCACAAATTATGGAAGTGAAATTTTGAATAAGTATAATTGTATCAGAGTTAAGTATATTTTCAAATATCTTCAGTGGTATAAATATTCATTGTATTGGGGATATAAAAATCCAAATGAAAACATATTGAATCAAAGATAGAATAAATATGTATTAGAGCATAAATTGATAGCAATTTCATATATTCAAGGGCTCTAATCATTAAAAATTATCCCCCTTTGTGATTATAAAAAAAAGGATACAAGAGGAGACAAAAGGAGATCTTTGTATTAATGAAACAAGAGTAAATTATACAAAAAAATATTACAATGATCCCTATCAAATAGGAAAGTCGATAGTTAATCCACTTCAGAGATGTAAAAGTGAGATTTTACTTTAGGATGTGAGGAGGCAGGTGCAGAAGATGGAGGTACAGGCCTAGGTATAGTAGTAATAAAGGTAGGAGGAGCTGTTATAGAAGCAACAATAGACTGATAATGAGTATATCTCTAATGAATCATATGAGTAAATCTTCTAATGGACTTGTAAAGAGTCAACAAATGGGTATCATTGGTAGTTCCTAATGTAGATGAGGAAGAATGAAAGTTTGGAGGGAAAATAATAGAATTAAAATTAACATGGAGAAATGGCGGAAGGGGTTCCTAAAATATATAATGATGTTTCCTCCTCTCTCCATAGCTGAGGTGAAACATCCTTATATTCCATGAACTTTTCCAAAGAATGATTCAACTCTCTAAGCCTACTAACTTTATCCTTAAATGCCTAAGTGACATGAGGTATCCTCAAGTTCTCCAATAGAAACTTGAAATGACTATCCGTATGATGCTTAGTATAAAACCTTTTAAAATAGAAGACAATTTGTTCTTTGATTGCCTTCTGATCTTGGGTATCCCCCCTCATGTAATAACCTGCAAGATTATGAGTTTATCTGGTGGGGGAAATGGCATAAGTCAAAGGATAAGGATCTAAAGTAATTCAACCAGAGAGCTTATCTATTTCTATCTAACAAATGATCTGAAGTTTGTGAAATCAACCGGAGGAGAGGCATATGAAGAAGCAGATGAACACAGAGGTGCCATGGTAAAAGAAGAAGATTTCTTAAAATGCTTATTTAATCCACTTATTAACCTCTTCACATCACTATCCTAACTATTCACATGTTCTTCCATAGGCTTCATAAAGTCCTCAAACATAGTTACCATCTTTTGAACAACACTCTTAACATACCGAATGTCTTTTTACACTTGAACTCTTGAAGCCATATATGATTCTAAACTCACAACTAGTTTTTTCAAAGTATTCATAGACTCTGTTAATGCTCTTACCTGATTCAAGTATTCCTTCACTTCATGTGGCATATTTGATTGAAAAATAGACATTATTCTTTCCAAAACAGATGCTAGAATCTCTTGATTCAGATCTGCTGTTCTCTCTTTCCCAATGGATCTTTAATCAAATCTTCTATGCAACTCTGATTTCAATGACTCAAGGTCATCCTTCTTCACATAATCTTGACGTATAAGAACCACTAGTTTCACTATAGTGGTCTCTCAAACAGAATGAACTAGAGGTATTTTGTTAGGATTTTCATATTCATATTATTTATAGTCTAAGCCCAAAACCATGAATCTATGGTCCTTTGACCAACCATCTATTTCAAGAATAACAGAAACTGAACCTATGGAAACAGGTTCCTCCCCCTCACTTGGAGCTTCCTTTTAGACAATTGCATTCTCCTCTTCCATTCTTCCTTGATCAATTGAATCATCAGTAGAGTCTACTACTATTTATTCTACAAAATCTGCAACCACATCCATTGAAATTATAATAGAATCAACTTCCTCTTCCATTTCATTATTTTCCATTTCTGTACATCCTATCAAAGGACTAAGACTTGGGAATTTTTATTCACTTTCATCATCATCATTTATTTCATACTCCTCATGATCAGAGTCAACATTATCCTCCTCCTCTGATATCTCTCTATCAGTAATGTCTCTTAAGATATTCTCCTCATGTTCTTCTTTAGTTGTTTACTCATCATCAGTGTCCCTTAGGAAAGTCTCTCTTCTGGGAAAATTATTTGGTGGACTTGTCTCACCAAATGATTTAGTACCAACATGGGGACTTGATGAAAGGTTAGGATCACTCATATCATCTACAAGAGAATACTATCTTTCTTGCACAACATCAACCTCCTCTTCTTCATCTAAATACATTGGTTCCAATTCATCAGGTTTTAAACCAGGATCTCTTTTATCCTTTGGCCTACTAGGATTGGAAACTGGGTTGAAGTATTCAGATAGATTATCCTCATCACTCACCAATTCCCATTTCTAGGGGTTCCAGTTTATCTTCATACACTTGCAAATTTTTTTGGTAATATAGAAGTTGTACTTTACAACTATGGTTTCTTACTAATTTCTAGTAACACCTTTCACTTTAAATATCAAAGATATCATATTGGAATGTAACAAAGCATTTGATTTGGAACCAGGCCTAGTTATATACTCTAACTGAACCATCAAAAATCTGTAAAGATTTATCCTTTGTCCATGCTTCAAAAAATACAGCAAAAATATGTCATGATATCTAAAACAAGTAAATTCCCCTCTCCTAGGAATCAAGACATGTTGGAAAAATATAAATAGTAATATGTTTTCCCCATCCATCTTAGCAGCAATTACCTTTCTAGGAATTCCATTCCTTGTCAATTCGTCCAGAGCCTCTTCAAAATAGAAAATATCACTAGGAGGAGGCACCAACCTAAAATAATTGTCAAATATGCCTTCATGTGGGACTCTTAAACATTCATACAATTCAATGGAATAGAAGCTTACACTAACTCCATTTACCTTTGAAAGAATTCGGTTCTCATCCTCAGATTTTTCAAACTTATGAAACTCATAAAACTCCTTTACTAGATTCATGTAATATAGTCCATTATTGTTTGAAAATAATTATACCCATTCTTGAGCTTTGAGTGCCTTCATCGATAGAGAGTTTCTCGACAACATCCATTATGAACATAATTGTTTCTCAACCATGATTTCCTTCTTTGAAAAATAAGGATTGATCGGATTTTCTAAAATTGTGCTTCCACCACTAGACTCAGCTCGAGGTCTCTTAGGGTTGGGTGTATCTCCTTCATCACCAACCATCAGTCTCTTTGCTCTTTCCATTGTGATTTGATGTGGTTCGAGGGTTTCAATCACTAGTTAGGTTCAAGGATTTGGGAGCAATAGGTTTGGGAGGGGATTAAAGTGGATCCAAATGTGACTTCTCCCTTTGTTTTTCATCATTTAGGGATTGAAAAAAAATCTAATAACTGAAATAAATAAAATTAAAATATTTTAGATTCCAGAAGAAAATATGAAGTCTAGGACCTATCAGTAAGGTCGACTAGTAGTAAGGTTAAAATAGTAAGTTCTATCAGTAAGGTCTAATGGTGAGGTGTTTTAATAGTAAGTCATAATGGTGTGGTGTCCTAATGGTGAGGTGTAATAGTGAGGTGTCCTAATGGTGAGGTCCAATTGTAAGGTGTTCTAATGGTGAGGTGAAATAGTGAGGTGTCCTAACGGTGAGGTGTCCTAATGGTGAGGTTTTCTAATGGTGAGCTCCAACAGTTAGGTGTCCTAAGGGTGAGGTGTAAGGGTGAGGTTTCCTTAACTAAAATTAATCATACCTAACTTCTATTTGATGTAATTTAACCTCTCATAACTCAATGTATTTCTGAATATATCTGCCAATTGATGTTCAATTCCAATTAATTCAAGAGTAATGTCACCTCGTTGATAATGATCTCTCAAAAAGTGATGGCTCACATCAATGTGCTTTGTCCTGACAAGAGATACTGGATTTTTAGAGATTTTAATAGCACTTTTATTATCACAATTTATAGAGACATGTTTTAATTGATATCCATATTCTAGTAAAGTGTGTTTCATCCACAATAATTTGAGCAAAAAAACAACTAGCAGCTATATATTTAGCTTCAGCATTGGATAATACAATAGAATTCTATTTCTTACTACACCATGATACTAGTGACTTTCCTAAAATGTGACATGTTCTAGAGGTTCTCTTTCTATCTAACTTACAACCAGAAAAGTCAGCATCAGAATAACTTATCAAATAAAATAATTTTCCTCTTGGATAAAATTTTCCTAAGTTGGTAGTATACTTTAGATATCTAAAAATCCTTTTAACAGAAGTTTAATGAGATTATTTGGGATTGGATTGAAAACAATCACACATACATACACTGAACATTATATCAGGTCATCTAGTAGTAAGGTAAAGAAGACTCCCAATCATACCTCTGTAATGGGTTTGATCCACTGTTTTACCAGTTTCATCATCATCTAACTTACAAGTGGTGCTTAAAGGTGTATCACTACCTTTATTACTATCCAAAACAAAATGTTTCAAAATATATTTAGTATATTTACTTCGATTTAAAACTATATCATTTTTATTTTGAAAAACATATAATCTAATGAAAATATTAAGTTCTCCTATTACATTAATTTCAAATTCATTTTGTATCATCTTTGAAAAATTTGTACATAAAAAAAATTTAGAGGATCCAAAAATAATTTAATCTATATAAATTTTTACTGTTAAGACATATTTGGAAATCCTTTTAATAAAAATATTAGGATCAACTATCCCTTTACTAAAACCTTTTAAAATAATAAACGAATTTAGTCTATCATACCAAACTTTAGGATATTGTTTTAAACCTTATAAAGCTTTAAGAAGTTTAAAAATATGTTTTAAAAAATTGGTATTTGTAAATACATTGGGTTTTTCAACAAAGACATCCTCAACTATATACCCATTTCGAAATTCACTTTTAACATCCATTTGATAATGTTTGAAATTTAGATGAGTTGTATAATCAATTGGTATCCTAATGGCTTCTAGTATAGTTATAGGTGAAAAGGTTTCCTCATAGTCTATTCCTCCTTCATGACTATATCCTTGTGCAACTAATCTTTCCTTGTTTCTAACTATATTTCCAGACTCATCAATTTTGTTTCTAAACACCCATTTAGTTCCAATGGTCGAAGTGTCCTTAGATATTTCCACTAATTCCCGAACATTGTTTATTTCAAAATAATTTAATTATTCATTCATATCTATCACCCAAAATTCATCATTGATATCATCATTAATATTTTTGGGTTCAATTTATGAAAGAAAAGCTTGTTTTTCAACTGGGTTTATCAGAGAAGATCTAGTTTGTGTTCCTCTATTTAGATAACCTACTACAAAATATAAGGGATGATCCTTGAGAGTTATAATACCTCTATACAGGGTTTTACTAGACTCCTCATGGTTGTCTATAGGTTCATATTCAAGAGTCTCATGTTCTGAAAAAATTCCAGAACTAGTTTTTTTGATTGGGGGTTCACTGTTTTTATCATTAAGGTCCATAATTGACATATCTTCATCAATATATTCAAGAGAGGTTTTATGTTCATGTGGATTAGTATAATCAAATTTTACATGAACTGATTCTTTCACACATTTGGTTCTCTTATTGAATACTCTATAGGATTTACTAAATATTGAGTGACCTGGGAAAATTCCTTCATCACTTTTGGAAGAAAATTTATCAAGATTATCCCTCGTGTTAAGGATAAAAACATTGCAACCAAAAACTCTAAATTAATTTACCTTATACTTCCTATTATTCTATATATCATAAGGGGTCTTCTTAAGAACAGGTCTAATTAACACTCTATTGATGATGTAACAAGCTGTATTAACAGATTTAGCATAAAAATAGATAGGCAGGTTATACTTATTAAACATAGTCTGAGAAGTCTCTTGAAGTGTACTATTTCTTCCTTCTACAAATACATTTTTTTAGGTGTCATAGAAGCATTGAAGTTGTGATTATATCCATTATGTGAGTAAAAATATTCAATCTCCTGATTTTCAAACTCACAACCATGATCACTTATCAAGGTCTTGATTCTAAGTCCATAAATATTTCCCACATACATGGAATATTTAATGAAGTAAGAACATGTTTCACTTTTGGGAGCTAGAAAGTATACCCAAGTGTATCTAGAAAATTCATCTACAAGAACATAGACATAGTGATTTCCATTTAAACTTGAAACTATATATGGTCCAAACAAATCCATGTGAACCAACTCAAGTGGTTGAGAAGTTTAAAATTCTTTCTTTGGTTTGAAAGAAACATTGTCTTGTTTTCCCTTTTGACAAGGATTAAAAAATTTGTTAAGTGGGAATTATAATTTAGCTAAGTCTCTAACTAAACATTTCCTAGCCAGTTTCCTAAGTGTGTTCACATTATAGTGTCCTAATCATTTTTTCCATAACCAAGATTCCTTATGAAAAGCATTTAAAAAGTAACATTTTTCTTAGCTAAAGAGTTTAATTCAATAGCATATACATTTTCATTTCTTTGAGAAGTTAATATTAAATCATTTTTAAAATTAAAAACATTTCATGAATAATTTTCAAACTTAATATTAAAACCATCATCACATAATTGAGAGATACTAAGTAGATTGTACATTAACCCATCAAAAAAAAGTAATTTTGAAATTAATAGAGTATTAGAGTTACCAATTTGGCATAAGCTGACGATATTTCCCTTAGCATTGTCACAAAATGTAATATGTTCACCATAAACTTTTATTAAGCTCTTGAATTGTGATTAATCTCCTATCATATGTCTTGAACATCCATTCTCCATGTACCATTGGGTTTTATAGGAACTCTTTAGACAATTTTCATACAAAAAAGATTAAGCAAAGGGTAACTTTGGTACCCAAATTTTTCTGGGTCCAGAGAGGTTAGCAAGTAAAGATTTGGGAACCCATATTTGTCTTATAGGTTTCCTATAATCAACATATATGTTTTGAGACATAAAAACATTGTTAGGACCTTAAAAAAATTGGTTTTCAAAAGATAATCTAGAAATTGAGCTAGTAGTGAGCTGTCCAAATTTTGGAACAAATTTGTTTTTTGTAATCCTGCTTTTTCCTGGTTGATTTCCTAGGCCAATTGTGTATTTTGGAGAAATTTTTTTCCCTAAAATTGAGCCAAGGTATCCATATCGGTATTAAAATTTTCCATATCTCTTTTTAATTGATCATTTTATAATTTCATCTTGGTATTTTCTTTTAATAGTTGAGCACATTTTTCCTTTTCAATATCCAAATCAGACATATAATTGGTATTTAAATCATGTTGTCTTTTCAATGATTTATATTTATCCTTGAGATCATTAAAGATATCCTCAAGCATTCCACAATATTGAAATAGTTCATCCTTAGTCGTATTTTCATTATTGTTTGATTCACTTTCATTCCCAGAATTGTTTTCATTATGTATTGGAGAATTAAGTGTTACCTAAAATGTTTCTATAATGAAAAACAAGTTAACATTATTGTTCGGTTTAGTATCAGAAGTGTCAGATCCATTGGAGTTGTCTTCGGAATCACTCCAAGTAGCTTTTATAGCTAGTTTATATCCCTTTACCTTGTCTTCCTATTTCTTCTTAAATTTCATCTTGGGGAAATCAGCCTTCACATGACCTTTTAATTTAAAATCATAATACATTATCTCATTTGCGTTATCATTCCATTTTCTATCCTTTTTTCAATGTCTTTTACCATCATACCTTTCTCTATAGTTTAAATTTCTAATTAACATCTTCTTTATATGTAACTTTTTGAATCTTCTAGCAAGATGATCCATCTCCTCATCATTTTCAGAATCTGAATCTTCACTGGTGGAACTGTATACAGAGACTTGAACCTTTTCTTTATCTTTGATCTTTGAGGTATCAGTCTTGAATTCTAAAGATTTATTTCTTGGTTCTTCATATTTTTGTTGATTCACCTTAATCTCTTCTTCGTACATCATGATTTTTCTAATTATTTCCTTCACTGGTAGCTTTCTTATGTCACAAGATTCTTGGATAGAAATTGAGGTTCTTCTCCATCTATCGGGTAGGCATCGAATCAGTCTCATAATCTGATCCTTGTTGTCCACTGGGTTTCCAAGAAGAATCATGGTATATACTATTTCATTGAACCTTAGATACATTTTAGAGATAGGTTCATCAAGATTCATTTTAAAATTATCATATTTAATAGTATAATTATTTAATCTCATTTCTTTAACATTGTTTGTTCCCTCAGGGAAAATATCCAAAGTATCCCAAATTTCACATACAGTTTTACAGGAATATATTCTATTTAATTCTTAATCACCTAAATCACAGTAAAATGCATTCATTTCTTTACAATTATTATTATACATTGCTTTAGTCAACTAAGATCATGTATCCCTATAAATAGTAGGTAATGTAAGTTGTTCTTCAATTCTGTCCCAGATTTTAGGACCCATGCTCTCTAGATACATTTTCATTTTCAATTTACACTGAACATATTTATTACCATTAAAGAAAGGTGGAATGTTAGTAGTCTCACCCTCATCTCGGTTATCCATAGATGACTAGATTTAAAGAACTGAAAATTTAGATATGAATGAAATTTTAATATCTTTAAGATACAAATAAAATCACTATTGAAAATAATTTGAATATCCTGAAAAATAGTTTTGATGGTATCAATAAAAAACCCTCTCATACCAAATGTTGTTGGAGGTGGAAACTCAAGAGGGCGGTGAAATGAGTTTCTACTTAAAATTTATGTTAAAAACATTATAATAAAATCCCCCAATTTGGAATAGCCTAGTTAATTATGGTAGTAGAGATATAAATGTTCAATCGCTCAATAATTATCCTAAATGTTGATTAGTCCTCAGTTGAATCAGTGTAAAAACATATCAAAATTTTGAAACATGTTTACTGAATTAAAGACATATACACACCAAACAAAACTAACTATCAGAGTTAATGTAAAATAGTTTTTTGTCTTTGAATTTATAAGAAGCAGAAAATAAAAAAAAATGAGTATTACAAAATAAAGTACACAGCTGAATTAAACAAGATGTTCAGTCTCAAGACGAGACTTAATCATCTCCACTTGGTTATCAACATCTGCCAGGTAGTTTATATTAATAAAATTGATATATACCTTATATCAAGAATTACAATAGTTTTCACAGACTGTCCAGGTCTCACAACCTCTACCACATATATTTATGGGAAAAACAAACAACCAAACCACACACAGCTTCTTCCACAGTTATACGTGGGAAAAAATATAATGAATTTTTGGTGTGAGTATTTTCATTGTCCTCCATTTTAAGCAAAGGAAACAATGTGTGTAATAGACAAACACATACTGCTCAAAAATGTAATATAAATAACACAATAGAGATAATGTTATGAGGACTGAGTATAGAAGGCTCTATGTGTTTGTAGTTCAACTCTGGACTACTTGGTATAAATAAATTTTAGTTTGAGTTCTTCTCTGGAAGTTGTCCACAAAACAGAGTGTCGCAACTTCAGGTTATGGATTCTAGGTACTGAGGTGTTCAGCTTCTCAGATTCAAAAAGATTCAACAAAGCACAGAAAGGCAACCTTGAATTTGTTCTCTCAAAATGATCTTCGTGAAGCTCTTGGGTTCACAATGTAAGTACTGTGATTTTCTTCTTGTTCTTTAGGTCTGTCTTGTGATGTCACTCACCCAAAACTCTTATTTATATCTTGATCTTATATTCTACTTTATATTCTTGAGCTCTGATGGTAGGAATGACCAAACCACATGTGTTCTTCCTCATACCTTATACGGTCTCCAGATATGTCTATAACAAACATTAATTAATGTTAAAAGCATTAAATTCACCAAATATAACTGTAAGAATAATCCTAAGTAAATTGAAAAGGTATAGAGTAGAAGAGTATAGGTATCAGTAGACTAGTAGTGGTTTCCTTCTCAACGGTAGCTTCTCAATAGTAACCTTGCATCGGTAGGCTTCATCGATAGACTTTTCAGTGGTAGATTTCATCGGTAGACTTGTCAGCGGTATACTTCATCAATAGACTTTCCAGAGGTAGACTTCATTGTTATAGATTTCAGCCGTAGACTTTTGAATTCCAAAGGTTCTTCCAGTAGTAACCTTTTAGCGGTGACTCTACAATAGTATCCCTTGAGTGGTAGACTCGTTGTGGTGAACTTGCATTGGTAACTCAGTGGTAAGGTTCCCTAGTGATAACCTTCTAGCGGTAACCTTATATTGGTAACCTTCTATTGGTAACCACTCTCTCCAACAATAGCCTCAACTGGTGACTTAAACAAAAGTCTCTTAATAGAGACCTTCATATCGTTGACCTTTTACATAGAAAATGTTACACTGTAAATTTAATCAAGAAATAGTGAGATAAAAAATACCTAATTGTTTCATGATAAGAACTATAAAAACTAATGAAATATGATTATCATATAAATTAAACATTATTTGGGATTATCAAAACAGGTGATTCCAACAGTTAAGTTAATAATCCATATTTTATTTGGGGTTAGGGTTGGATAACCTTAGTAAAAACCCTAAATATGAGCATAAGAATAGAATTATATCCTAAAATATTTTTAAAGTCTTTATTCCATGGTATTCTTAGCATTACATCATTGTCTGGATACTAGAAATTTATGTGGTTGTGGTATAGATGCACCTAGGGTTAATCATACCGAAAATGGTTGGTTGATAATTGGTTAAATCATCACTTTAATGCATTATGAGTGGGTCTAAGATTACACACCTAGCTAGAAGCACCTAGGAGATTTTCTTTGTTTGATAATATGATATTTACAAACCACTATTAAGGATTTATTTCACAGTTACATTAGTGGGTTATATTAATAAGTATAAGAGAGACTAACTTATAAAAAATAGATTTAATTGGATGTATAAAAGTATGAAATAAAGGTGATAAGATATATTAGGATTGATTTTTTATATTCATATGATCATTTAATTTTATTTTATTGATAACCATTTTAATTTTTCGTATTTGGTTGAAACAGGATCATAGAAATGAAGATGATAAAGGTATGTTTCTTGATCCACTATGACTTATAACCAAATAATGGAGAAAAATTAAATGGTTGAAATTTTAGTATAAGACTTTATAATGGATAAGGTGATTTTCTTAGTCATACCTAAGGTAATGAGATTGATATTTTAATAAAAATTAAATCCTAAAAGTCATAGATATTTTCATTAGTGAGTGATATTTATTGATGATATTTTGGTATATTCTAAATGTTATTAGGGTTACATGAAACATCTAGAAAGTTTTCTTTAATAGTTATACTTTTAGTGTTTGGAAACATATATTAAATGGTATCAATAACCATGAAATTTGAATTTATGAAAATATTATATTTTTTGTAACAACTATTGAAGAAAAACTGATTTAATTATAGATAAATCTTGGGTTTAAATTATTCTTGATGTTAAGGTAATAAAGGAGTGTTTTATTTTGAGAAATTTGAGTTTTATGGTATTTATATCCTTGGAATTTATTATTTAGTTATTAAGAAAAGTGATTAATTTTTTTTGTGAATTTTATCTCAATTTTGGGATTATGATATATATTGACTAGTGTGTAATATTATGGAAAAGTGGATAATATCATTTTATAGTTAAATATAGTGTTAATTTATATAATAATATCTGGTTTCACTATGGTTTAGTGTCTTATATATTCAAATATTTTTGGGAAATATATATTTTTGAGAATTTATTATTACAATATATACATACGTGAGTATATGATTGTATACCGGATTAAGATTTTTTTAGGAAAGATAAGTAACTTAATATATACTAATAGAGTAAAGTGGATTTCATATTATAATTTATATCCTAGATGATGAGTATGTTAATAATACCCTCACCTGCATTCATTAGTGAGTGATAATTATAATTTCAAGGATGAAATTTATTTAAGGGGGGAGAGTGTAACACACTGAGATTTTAATATATGAATTTTTTTAAATGGTCAAAATGTGTTCAATATCTTTTTATATATGAAACACCAAACTTAAATGAAATTATGATATATTTAGATAAAATATAAACATTTAAGTATGACTATTAAGAACCTAGTCATTGAATTGGTGTGTGTAGATCCCCAGGCTGGATTTACCACTCAGAGGGGTGAATTAGTGGTTTAATTTTATGAATTATTTCTTTTTATTCAAATTCTTAAACTTGTTGAGGTTTTTGATACACTAAATAATATCTCACAACCTCACCTCATATGAATAAATAATAATAGATATCAAATAAAAACGTATTTATAAGGTTTTTTATAAATACCAACTCTTTTCCATGTTGGTTGGATGTCCCAACATGGATTCTCCACTATACTTTTATCATCAATTATAATGGATTAAGCTATAACTGGTTATAAACCCTAGTAGTTGATCCTTCCGTTGATCCTAGTTCTATACCCCAAAAAACTCTTTTCCCATGGTTAGTGAGACACCCCAACCATCTTATCTTCTAATGCATGACTAGTTAGACACCCCAGCCTCAAACCTCTTCTATAACTAGTTAGACACCCTAGACATAGGTTCATTTGTCTCAGTATTGTTGATCCAATAGTATAAATTCCTCTTCCTTATTTAGAGTGATCATCCTATAATATCTTGTAGTATTAATCTTACTCATTTACACCTTTAATATCATTAATGTAATCTTAGAATAAGCATTTTGGTATTTCTGAACAAATTATGTTCTTCAGTGAATGATCAGAACTTCCTGAGTCAGTAAAATTTATAGGTATACAAAAACTTCTTCTTCCAATTAAGAGTCTTGACCTCAAGAAATCTTATTTAATTTTATCCTATATGACATATAAACTACACAATGTCAACTCAAACTACTTCTCAAATTATCACCTCAATCACTTTTGGTATTCTATTCAATTTATTCAAATTCACTTCATTCATGCATGGTGTAATTCATAGTGAATTATATTTGAATAAACCCATTCACATAACAATTTTATTATTATTATTATTATTTTATGTGCTTCTCAGATTCTATCTCACATTATTATTTAGGTATCAATACTTATTCCTCGTTCAGAATTAGTATATCTCAATGAATATGCATGCATTGTCTTCCTCATGAAAACCCAAATAGGGGTTTGATGTCTCACCTTATCCTTCACACAAGTATATCATGAAATTTATCCTTCATCGTTAGATATGGGTTTTATATACTATCATCATCAAGTTCACTTCCTTCACATAATAGGAATAGGAATTTTCAATAACTTAGTTATTTTGTCTTCATGAAAGAAAGATCATATGAGATAGTGTTCTTCACGTTGCTTATTCTTCATGCAAGACCTAGTGTGAGATATATCAAGCTTTGTGTAACAAGTAAAATGTGAGGATCATAATACTTGTTTTAGAGTATATCCATGATTCTTCATGTAACCTAGGAGGTTTAAGTTTTGGTTGTAGTGGAACCATCCTTTGATGGAATAACCAAATAGAATTTTAGACTTAATTTTCATGTAATAGTCATTGTGCATGATTAAAACATCATGTCCAATGAGTTCCATAAACTACATGACTAGATTAAAATTATAGAACAATAAGAGGAGGATCTTTACATATTATTTATAATTAATTTATGAACTGATATAGAATTACCTCAACTTTTAATTCTCTCTTCATTGATTATCTGGTTGATTATATATCATTGTACTATCATTTCATTATAAGATAAAAGTGTATAATCCCTTTAGCAATTTTACTAACAAACCCGAATAACTCGGTACCCTGATAACTACACCAGTCCTGACATATCCTGAAGGGAATTCTTTATCCCCATGTATTGGTGACAAGTACCTTGTATCTACTAATATAAAAGTGGAAAAGAATTTTCCCAAAACACAATGGAAGAAAGATACACAATAAGTATGAATACAATAAAAAATATATAGGGAGAACTATAAAAGAATTCAAATAGAAATAAACAACCCAAAGTATAACTATAAAGTACCAAAAAATAGGATAACAACCCAAGTCCAAGTATACACAGTAGCTCAAGCCCCAAAGATCAATAGTCATTACCACCTCTAAGTGGTGCTTTCCCCTTTCTCAAACCTGGATGGAAGAAATATACAAATTCCCAAAGGCATAAGTAGTGTGTGAGCTAAATCTCAATTAGATCTCACAAAAGATTATATAATGATATTCCATAACTGATTAGCCAAACAAATATTCCAATTTTAAATAAATAGTCATGGTAGTTCAAAATCATATTTAAAACAAATCATGATTTAAATTTTAAATGATAGAAATACTTTTAAAAAATGGCTTAAAAACATTTTATATAAAATAGTTTATATAAATTCATAATGCATGTGTAAAATATTTTAAAAAAATGGAATATATATATAAAATAATGTACAATTAGAAACATTTTCATCTTATAAGAGGCATGATATTTTCAGGTTATGGGATCCTCACACACTTATAATGAAAATAGAAATGTGAACACACTTCCCTTTGACATTAGTCCAATAGGATTGACTGATATCCCACTAGGGATAAGACCTTCCAATCTATTTATGTTAGAGTTGTAAAGTGTCAGTACTTTTCTAGGGAATTCCTATCCTAGAATGTTTTTCCATAATAACTCACTAACTACCTAGGATTTCATGTGTTCAAACAATAATCAATAAGGGGAAATTTATTTCAAAAATGTTCAAAATAAAATTCAAATTATTTCCCATTTTAATATGCCAATTTCTATTTAAAATCCAAAATGGGTTTTTAATAAATACATGCCTTTTCTACGATAAATCCAATGGGTTTATATCAAAACAATTTAATACATTTTTCTCAAATAAAAATTTAAAATCAATTACAAAAAACAATTTCACAATTTAAATTCCATAACTAAATTTTAGAATTTAATTTTTACAATTTTCCATCCAATTTAACAACACACCCCAATTCAATGGAATTGGCGGTCTTTATCAATTTTCATTCCAAATCAAATTAAAATCCTCAATTTAATGGAATTGGGTTTTTAATAAACCAATTGAATGAAATTACATTTTAATTAAACAATTTAATTTAAATCAAGCAATTTAGGATTAATCAAATTTTTCATCATAAATGGAACCACCTACCTTAGGATCATAGGATCATGAATCACAAAGTCCTAAATGGGAAACTCCAATGAATAATGTTAGAAATGAATATTCTAGATTCAAACCTATATTCAAGATCTAAAACAGTAGTGATTATATCCTCCAACAACATAGATATCTTTTAAACCCTAGGGAGGGGATAAGGATAGAGTGAGAGAAAGAGAACGGGAAGAGGAAACTTCCTAGGAAGATATCAAATGTCTTTGGGATATCTTTAATTTGATTATTGAGGGGTGTAGGGTGTCCAAAATCACCTATTAAGAGTCTCTAAAGAAGAAGAAGTCATATTATGGTCATACAAGCCCATCAAATACTTAAACTATGGGTTTTGGTATTTCAAAATTAATTTTTGGATTAATTCAATCTTGTATGCATGGTTAGATGTCAAAGGTCGCATGGTTAAAAAGACCATGCACCCTAACCATGCACACCTTACTATAGGGTTGAACTATTTTTCCTTGGTGGGGAAACGGTCTATCAAACAGTGCCCCAACTATGTAAACCCCCACTATTTTGGTTTTCAATTTTTTCACTAGCAGGGTGCATAATTTGGTAAAATTGTGTTCCGACCATAAACAGCCCAAAATCCCTTCAAATTTTCCAAAATTTCACCTAAAGAACCCTTAAATGAAACCCAACCAAATAATGTTAAAAAGAGGGGTTGAGGAGTACCTAAAAATATTAATAGGATATTACAAACTCCACACCATAAAAACCTTTTGTCCCTAGAAATCCTGCTAAGAAGCTTCCATGTTAAAAATATGAGGCCACTGCTCTCTCATCTGTGCCTCCCTCTCCCATGCCTCAAGAATATCAGAATCATACTACCACCGAACTCAAACCAATTTTATCATCCTCCAATAAAGTACCTTGGTTTTAGAATCAACTATCCTGATTGAATGCTCAGTCATGGATAAATGAGGTTCAACATTAAGATCACTCTATCTCATAACATGAGATGGATCAAATAGATACTTGCATGATAGCCATACATGGAACACGTTATGTATCAATGTCGACTATGAAGTAAGTTCTAAATGGTAAGACACTTTCTCTACCAACACAATGACCTCAAAAGGTCCCACAAAATTAGTATCTAGTTTCTCTTGCCTCCCAAGCCGTCGAAGACACATCTGAGGTGAAACTTTCAATAACACCTGATCACTAACTAGAAATTTAAACAATATTAAATGATGATCATCATAATATTTATACCATATATATGCCACAACATTCTCTGATGACTCAAATAAATCTTTGATGTCATGTCTTGAACCAAGATCGGTCCAACCACGGAATTTTTATCGTTCTTTAACCAAAAAAATAAATATTTATAAGGGAGACCATAAAATGCCTCAAAAAGAGTCATTATTATCTTGGACTGATAATTATTGTTATAATAAAACTCGAACAGTCCTGAATTATCATCCCAAAATCCACCAAAGTCGATAACACAGGCCTGAATCATATCCTCAAGAATATGTATAGGTATTTCTATCTAGCCATCTGACTGTGGATGATATGCCATACTCAAACAAACCTAAGATCCCAGTTCCAGCTGAAGGCCTCTCCAAAAGCAATAAGTAAACTGAGGATCCCTATTAGAGAATATAGTAGATAAAAATCCATGAAAATTAATAATCTATTTCACATAGAGATATCCAAACTCCTTAACTTTGGTTTTATCATGAATGTGTATTAAGTGAGCTGGTTTTGTCAGCCTATCAATCATAACCCATATCACATTCTTCTTTCTCTAGGTATGTGTAAATCCAACCATAAATTACATAGAGATATCATCTCACTTCCAAGTCGACACTGGAAGAGGATGAAGCAAACCCAAAGGTTTTTTATGCTTGGTCATGACATGTTGGCATGTATAACAACAAGGGAGAAAATCAGAAATACCTCGTATCATACCTGGCCACCAAAAATTTCATCCCATGTCATACAATATTTTAATGGTTCTTGGGTACGCAACCCACTATGATTTATATAAATCCCCCATAATAGTTTTCTTTACCAATAATTTTACAACAAAATGAATCTTATAACATATAATTCCCTCCATGGAGAACAGCCACTCAGAATTGGTCTCCCCACCATAGAGAGAGTCTCTAGTGTTATGGAATGCAACATCATGTTGTTGTTCATGATGAATAAACTGAATAAGAGAGGGGGTCAAATGAACATTGGACAAAGAAACTCTCACACCCCGAGATTTTATGAAAAATATTCTTTTTAATTTCATTAATGTATTCTGTTGTATGCTACACCAAAAGGATCTTGCACAACACGCATCCTTGACATTCCTTGCATTATATGCAAACACGACCTTCCTCGATAGCATGTGTAGTACGCAATACTGAGTTTCACTAAACAACGATGTGCTATTAAAATATTATTAAAACTAGCCATTATGAATAGTAATAACCACTTTTTGAAATTTTTTAAATTTTATTTTTCAAAATGGACTTCATTTTTGGATTCGGAATATCAAAATTAGCTTAGGGTGAAATTTTGGTACTTTTCGGCTAACTTTCATTTTCTGATGAATAGTGAAAATTACTAAATTTTAAATTAAATACAACCTTTTTAATAGAAATAATTAATATCGATAAATTATTAATTTGAGTGGTTTTAAATTATATTTAGAATATATTTTTACAATTTAATACAATGTTGGTCATTGGATTTAATTTCACATTTAAACCAGACATAAACAAGTGTCAATCGATTGATAGTTATTATCTCTTAAGAACACGCTATTTGTTTTGACGATGGAAATTGATTTTTAAATTAATTAATGCAACTGATATGTTTTTAATTTGGTAAAATAGACATCATTTTTAAGTTCATAATATCAAATATAGCTTAGGCCAAATTTTTGGTGTTTTTCTCGAAACTTTCATTTTTTGATGAATAGTGAAACCACTAAGTGGTAGTTAAAAAAATGACTTTTTCATAAAACATAATTTTACCACTTCTGTGAGTGGAATTTAGAAAATCCAAGAGACACGATTGATGTCAGTAAGTAAAATGTGGTTCAATGAGATGAAAATAATTTTTGGTGGATAGTAACTTTTTACTTTTTTTACCACGGTTAAAAGTAAATAGGGTAATTAAGGGTAAAAATGATATTATTGTTACCCTAACACATGTCCTAATTCTATTTGATACGTTTAATTCGACCAAAGACAACCTTATTAATAAAATATGACCATTTAGGCCCACTTGGATTAGATTAGGACATTTATTATTAATTTGTTTAAAGAAGGGTTAAAATAGTTAAAATGAAAGTTTAATAACTAAATCATTTTTAATATAGGGTTATACATACTATAAATTCGACTATAAATATTAATTATAACGATAACAAGTTTTCCTACATAATGATATTTTATTTTTAATTTTTAGACATTAAAAATGTTAATTTAATTATGACACAAAGATGATGCAGTAATTATCTTATTAATGAAATATTGACATAATTGATGTTATAAATACCCAAATAAATGTAATTTAAGACTTTTTATGAATTAAAATAATTTTCTAGGTTAATATGACATGTTATTATTGATGTAATTAACTTTTTTTGAACTAATCATTCTGTTATGATTTTCATAAAAATCAATTACAAAATAGTGTCAAAATCGACATAAAATAGTTTTTAAAACAAATATTATATTATTAATTTTTATATTATTCCTAAAAATATAATGTTCTAGAAAATGACTTATATAAGGATATATAAATTAATATTAAACAAATTATGGTTCGTTTGGCTTGTTATAGTAAGTTTATTAACCTTATAGTGTAAGAACACAAAAAGACACGGTAAAAGTAAAATTATCTAACTTAAAGTTAAATATAAATGATAAGGTTAAAATACGAACCTAAACATGTATAAATTATATTGGATGAGAGTAATTCGTCCCATACCCACCTTAGATTCGAAATAAATCAATTTGAAGCTATTTAAAACCGAATTTGGCTTTATAATAAAATAATATTTTTTGTTTTTCGAAAAGAGCCCCTCTCCTCCCTTATAAAAGGGCACCTCCTCCCTCTCTTCCTCACACCACTTTGAGCCTTCAAGCTCGGCCAAACCCTGAAAAATTCTCTTATCCACTTCCCTAGAAACATCCTATAGTTCCTGGTCTTCATCAAAGACCAATTTTAGTGCCCTAAGAGGAGGACTCAAAGAGGCGCTTCAAAGAAGAGGTAATGTCCGTTACCAATTCTTTCGACTTTATTTCTTCTTCCAATTCTTCTTCTTAGGTTGTTTCATTATGAAGTAATAACATAAGTATCACTAATATACTGATATGTTATTATAAGTATGAAACAACCCTATTTTACCATCTATCCATCCTATGGAAAACGAAATCACCGCACGTGCGTACGTACGGAATACCGTCTCTACGCCGTGGTGTAATTTATTTTCCACCACCACATTACTTGGATGTGTATAATGGTGTACATAATAACTATATATGATTATTGTAACGTGATATTGATTATTAAATAGTATACATACAATCCAATACAATTCCACGATCATGAGAAAGATATCATCGCTCGTGCGTATGTACGGACTACCGTCTCCATGACGCGATGAGATTCATTCTCCACGTTAACCATTCATGAATGATTATAAAGTATATATAATAAGTAATCATTAAATATATGACATAATAATGATATTTTATTTATGTGTACATATATGTATGTCATCTACTAAATTCCATTCAACTCAATAAGGAAATGAAAACAGCGTTCATGCATATGTATGGCCTACCGTCTCCATGATCGGTGTATTTATTTCCATTTACTGATCTATTATATATATGTATATTCTGAATATATATTATATATAAATTATGATTTATATTCTGGAATTAAGTAATCATGATCTAGGTAATCATATGAATAATTACAAGTCAAAACACGAACGAAAAATGAAACGATTTTATCCAAAACGCTCTTTAACATTGAATTTACAAAAGAACGGGTAAAATAAAGTCATAAGTGAACCATATATGATATCATAACAATGCGTATGATTCTGGAATAAGTCAATGACATTATTTAAATCATTATACAGGAGGTTCGTACACTTACGAAACAAATCAGACCTAAGGTAAGGGATAATTTTGTAAATCTCATTTTTATCCGAGATTGCTTATTCGTACGTATTTATTGGGGTTATTTATATCATCCATGTCCATTTTTTATAAAAGTTTTTTAATGTATTTTTAAAGTCATTTTTACCCATTTTTGACTTTTACTACATGGTATGTATGGAATCTTTCTTTTTTTTACGTTACGAGGTACTTTTTTGACTTTTCCAGCAAAAGTACGAGAAGAATGTTTTTTTATCTTATACGGCGTGAACGGATTTTTACGGTTTCATAATGCCTCATTTTCAAGAAGCTTCCTCTACAAGATTGCATGATTATTTTCAACAAAACCCTTATCTTTTAAAATTTCATGGAATTTTGTGAAAAGAAAATAATTTTAAAAAAGAAAGGATATTTTCCTCAAGAATTCATTTCAAGTGTTTTGTCAAAAGTATTTTCCATCTAAGATGACATTATTTCATATGTGTATGTTTCAAGTAGAATGTCTCTATGATTTAAATGGTTTCAATTTTCTTATGATGAAATGATATCAATTTTTTATGGATTATGTTATGATGGCATGATGTTTAAGAATCCCATTTTATTACATGGGTTATGCTATGATGTATGATTTATGATTTTGTGGCACACGAAAGAATGATTTCCTAATGAGATGGGTGGGACCTATATCTCCCTCCAATGCATTGGGTAAAGATTTTATATCTCATGAGATAGACATGGATGGAACGGTAAGTTAATCTGGTTCAGTGTTATAGGACTGAAATGAGGAGTGAATTCGATTCAGAATGGGACTTTGTCCACTAAGATAGTATTGGAAATGAGTATTGACTAATAAGAAATGATTATCTATTATTATGTGTGTATGCCAAAAAGTTTCATGTTTTAAGATATGATTATTGGGATTACATTTCACTACTATGATTTATCCCATGTTATGATATTATGATCTCTTTTGCAGGTTAAGATTTCCAAAATGTTTTGTTCTTATGAATATGATGTGATTGATATTTCTTTTGTTTACCTTTACTGAGCATTTGAGATCACCCTTTTATGTTTTATTTTCCCCAGGATATAAAGAATGGTTTTAGGTAAAAAAAGGAAGATCTTTATGGGAGATGTTGAAGATCTTTCACCACGATTATAATATTATATTCCGAGTTTCCAAAGACACTAAACTATTATGGTGCTTGTGTGTGTGTTTTTGTTATGTACTAAGTATTCCTCAAAAGTAATGTAATGTCCAAGTACGTTAATCTTTGGGTCTCTACAGTTGGTATCAGAGAAAAGGTTTAGTCAACTTTTGGAAACTAGGATGCGAGAACTTTAGTGACATCCCTAGAGATATTTCTAAGGTATGTATAGGGATGTCCCTAATAATAAGTATAAGTATAGGTTATAGTACTAGAATTATGGTAACCCAAGATGTTAGATATTGAAGTTACTCCCCCTTTATTATATTGTTTTCCCTAGCGTGATTTTTGCCTCTCACGCTATTCTTTTTGGGTTTTAGACGATGGATGGAACCCGAAGGAACCGTGTTGATCAATGTAATGGACAATTCAATGATTGTCCTCCTGAACAAACAAATGTTATGGGAGATGGAGTGAAAAATCTTATAGCTATACTTACACAAGCTATGAATCATTCTAGAAATCCAAATGAGCAGAGAAGGGAACAATATTCTATCGAGTCCTTCATGAGGCAATGTCCACCTTCTTTCAGTGGGTATTCTGATCCACTTGTTGCTGAACAATGGATCAGTACTACTGAAAAGATATTTTCAGTTCTTCAATGTTCTGAACATGATAAATTCATCTTACCAGTATATCGTTTGGAAGGTGAAGCTGATCAATGGTGGAATCTTATCAAGAATATGATGCCAAGAGATGAAATTGAGTCCATGGAATGGGACGAGTTCAAGAACTTATTTTTCAATATGTACTTCCCTCGTATTCTTCGAACAAATATGGAGAAAGAGTTTCCTGAACTAAAGCAAAAGGATGATGAATCTGTTGGTATATATGAAGTAAATTTTACAAGGCTTGCAAGGTATGCATCTGGATTTATCATCCAACCTGAAAGTAAAGTTGATCGACTCTTTAGTGGATTAAAAACAAATCTTTGAAGGGCATTAGCTATAAGAGACTTCAGTATCTATGAAGAAATTGTGTGTTGTGCTATCAAGGTAGAAATGAAAGTTGTTGTTACTTATCCATCTCATAGTTTTGATAAGAAGCGAAATATGGAGTTCAAGGAGAAATCTCAGAATAATGGTGAAAATAAGATGAATGTTTCTTTATGCTCAAAGTGTGGAAAGAATCATGGTGGATATTGTCTTAAAGGGACTAGAAAATGTTTTAAGTGTGGAAAAGAAGGTCATCGAGCAGCTGAGTGTCGAAGTAATGGAAAAAGGGTTTCTAATGATGTGAATAAAGAAAAGACTATAGAGAACGCACCACCAACACTTCAATGCATCAAGTGAAAGGAAATGGGGAATTATGCTAATAAATGCCCTAATCCAAGGGTTAGTGATGATCGACATGAGCAACCACTTAAGGAAAAGGAAAAAGGGAAGTCACATGCGATCACTATTGGCGATGTTGAATATGACAACGATGTGGTGGAATGGTTAAGTTTTTATGTAATGGGATTCCAAAATAATGTTGTATATAGTATCGTGGAATATGGGAATATTTATGTATTGGTCTATTGTGGTTTTCAATAATTTTATGGTACAGGTAACCATGAAAAGTGATTGAGATATTTTTGGTAAAGAGATGATATGCGCATAATGAAGGGATAAGAAGATAATGAGATGTTTGATTGTATTCATGAGATCATGATTGATATAAGGACTAAGTGATATCATGGTTTGTGTATATAGAATTTTGAGGATTTTGGTATGTGGAAATAGTTAACTTTTAACAGCATTCATGTTTTCACTAAGGTTCAATGGGTATTCATTCTTCAAGAGAGTACATGATTAAGGTATTCACATGTTTGTAATTTGACCAACAAGATATATCTTATGATATATGGGGGATAAATGATGGCATTCACGTGATTGTTATGTGACATTTCAAGTAATCATTTTCTTTATATTATGCCCTTGGACCGAAGTATTTTAGACAAGCCTAAAGATTGGAATGGATTTTGTTGGACAAAAGTTAGGATATAACTTTTTTCGATATTATTGATGGGATGTTATAGTAATATATCTTTAGAAAAAGGACAACCTACAGGACGGGCGACAACCCATCGCGTCGGACAAGGTTGTGGGAATCGAACCCACAACTGAAGTGCGATTGGCCTTTATCGCCTACCACTGGCCTACAAGAAGTCCTTGGTTAGTAGAAACTAGTTTTATTTTATTATGCGATATGATATATGAAGTATAAGTTCATTTTTGGAATCGTATATGATTAACCTCACCATAGATGGACTTATGTATATTTGATAACTTTTGCTAACCTTTTTTTTTGAAACAGATGGAATGACCCATCATTCTATCACAGGATCTATTAACACTTCTTGAATAACAAATTAAACTTAATTTCTTTAAGAGATGAAGTGGAAATTGTTCAAAGCACGAACAATAGTGAGATTATACCAAAAAAAGTAAGTATTTATTCTAATTGAAAATCTTCAACTTTAGGGAAATGATCTTGAAAACCAAAAAATGTTGTCCTTGTGCCCTTATATCCGATGAATCAGATGGTACCCTAGATCATCACAAATTTATGGCTTTGTGATTGCTGTATTTTCCATAGCCATGTTCTCTACCACTCTCCATCAGAACATAATGATTATATTTCTCTTCCATATCTATATTTTCACCTATGTGGAAACCCAGTGATTAGTTTTTTTGGGTAACCGTTACGTTTCATACTTTTGTTTTTAAAGATTTTTTTTGGTATTCCTTTTTATGATGTGGGTTTCTATTAAAGAAACTTTCAAGTCGTAAACCATTTATAGCCCCGACGAATATCGCGGGCGAAATTCATTTTATGGGGGGTAGAATGTAACACCCGGATATTTTATGAAAAATATTATTTTTAATTTCATTAATGTATTGTGTTGTATTCTACACCAAAAGGAGCTTGCACAACACGCATCCTTGAATTTCCTTGCATTACACGCAAACACGACCTTCCTCGATAGCGCGTGTAGTACGCAATACCGAGTTTCACTAAACAACGATATGTTATTAAAATATTATTAAAACTAACCATTATGAATAGTAATAACCACTTTTTGAAATTTTGTAAATTTTATTTATCAAAATGGACTTCATTTTTGGATTCAGAATATCGAAATTAGCTTAGGGTAAAATTTTGGTACTTTTCGGCTAACTTTCATTTTCTGATGAATGGTGAAAATTACTAAATTTTAAATTAAAAACAACCTTTTTAATCGAAATAATTAATAGCGATAAATTATTAATTTGTGTGGTTTCAAAGTATATTTAGAATATATTTTTACAATTTAATACAATGTTGGTCATTGGATATAATTTCACATTTAAACCAGACATAAACAAGTGTCAATCTTTTGATATTTATTATCTCTTAAGAACACGCTATTTGTTTTGATGACGAGAATTAATTTTTAAATTAATTAATGCAACTGATATGTTTTGTATTTGGTAAAATAGACATCATTTTTATGTTCATAATATCAAATATAGCTTAGGCCTAATTTTTGGTATTTTTCTGGAAACTTTCATTTTTTGATGAATAGTGAAACCACTAAGTGGTAGTTAAAAAAATGATTGTTTCATAAAACATAATTTTACCACTTCTGTGAGTGGAATTTCAAAAATCCGAGAGACACGGTTGATGTCAGTAAGTAAAATGTGGTTCAATGAGATGAAAATAATTTTTGGTGAATAGTAACTTTGTACTTTTTTTTACCACGGTTAAAAGTAAATAGGGTAATTAAGGGTAAAAATGATATTATTATTACCCTAACACATGTCCTAATTATATTGGATAATTGTAATTCGACCAAAAAAAACCTTAGGAATAAAATATGACCATTTAGGCCCACTTGGATTAGATTAGGACATTTATTATTAATTTATTTAAAGAAGGGTTAAAATAGTTAAAATCAAAGTTTAATAACTACATCATTTTTAATATAGGGTTATACATAAGCTAAATTCGACTATAAATCTTCATTAGAAAGATAAAACGATTTCCTACATAATTATATTTTATTTTAAATTTTTAGACATTAAAAATTTTAATTTATTTATGACACAAAGATGATGCAGTAATTATCTTATTAATGAAATATTGACATAATTGATGTTATAAATACCCAAATAAATGTAATTTAAGACTTTTTATAAATTGAACTAATTTTATAGGTTAATATGACATGTTTATATTGATTTAATTAACTTTTTAGAACTAATAATTCTGTTATGATTTTCATAAAAATAAATTACAAAACAGTGTCAAAATTGACATAAAATAGTTTTTAAAACAAATATTATATTATTAATTGTTATTTTATTCCTAAAAATATATGGTTCGGAAAAATGACTTACATAAGTATATATATATTAATAATAAACATCCTGGGGTTCTTTTGTCTTGTTATATTAACTTTATTAACCTTATAGTGTAAGAACACAAAAAGACGCGGTAAAAGTAAAATTATCTAACTTAATGTTAAATATAAATGATAAGCTTAAAATAGGAACCTAAACTTCTATAAATTCTATTGGATGAGAGGATTTCAACCCATACCCACCTTAGCTTCGAAATAAATCAATATGGAGCTATTTAAAACCGAATTTGTCTTTATAATAAAATAATATTTTTAGTTTTTTCAAAAGAGCCCCTCTCCTCCCTTATAAAAGGGAACCTCCTCCCTCTCTTCCTCACACCACTTTGAGCCTTAAAGCTTGTACAACCCCTGCCAAATTCTCTTCTCCACTTACCTAGAAACATTCTAGAGTTACTTTTCTTCTTCAAAGGCCAATTTAAGTGCCCTAAGAGGAGGAATCAAAGAGGCGCTTCAAAGAAGAGGTAATGTCTGTTACCTATTCTTTCAACTTTATTTCTTCTTCCAATTCTTCTTATTAGGTTGTTTCATTATGAAGTAATAACATCAGTATCACTAATATACTGATATATTATTATAAGTATGAAACAACCCTATTTCACCATCTATTCATCCTACGGAAAACGAAATCTCCGCGCGTGCTTACGTACGGAATACCGTCTCCACGTCGTGGTGTAATCTATTTTCCACCCCCACCTTACTTGGATGGGTATAATGGTGTACATAATAACTATATATGATTATTGTAAAGTGATATTGATTCTTAAATAGTATACATACACTCCAATGCAATTCAATGATCATGTCAATGATATCATCCCTCGTGCGTACGTACGGACTACCGTCTCCACGACGCGATGAGATTCATTCTCCATGTTAACCATTCATGAATGATTATAAAGTATATATAATAAGTAATCATGAAATATATGAAATAATAATGATACTGGATTTATGTGTATATATATTTATTTCATCTACTTAATTCCATTCAACTCAATAAGAAAACAAAAACAGCGTTCATGTGTACGTACGGCCTACCGTCTCCATGAACGGTGTATTTATTTCCATTTACTGATCTATTATATATATGTATATTCTGAATAAATATTACATATAAATCAAGATTTATATTCTTGAATTAAGTAATCACGATCTAAGTAATCATATGAATAATTACAAGTCAAAACACAGACGACAAATGAAACGATTTTACCCAAAACGCTCTTTAACATGGAATTTATAAAAGAACGGGTAAAATAAAGTCATAAGTGAACAATATATGATATCATAACAAAGCGTATGATTCTGGAATAAATCAATGACATTATGTAAATCATTATACAGGAGGTTCTGACACTTACGAAGAAAATCAGACCTAAGGTAAGGGATAATTTTTCAAATCTCATTTTTATTCGAGATTGCTTATTCGTACGTATTTACTGGGGTTATTTCTATCATCCATGTCCAAGTTTTATAAAAGTGTTTTCATGTATTTTTAAAGTCATTTTTACCCATTTTTGACTTTTACTACATGGTATCTAAGGAATATTTCTTTTGTTTACGTTACGAGGTACTTTTTTGACTTTTCCAGCAAAAGTACGAGAAGAATGTTTTTTTTAACTTATAGGGAGTGAACGGATTTTTACGGTTTCATAATGCCTCATTTTCAAGAAGCATCCTCTACAAGATTGCATGATTATTTTCAACAAAACCCTTATATTTTAAAATTTCATGGAATTTTTTGAAAAGAAAATGATTTTAAAAAAGAAAGGATATCTTCCTCAAGAATTAATTTCAAGTGTTTTGTCAAAACTATTTTCCATCTAAGATTACATTATTTCATATGTGTATGTTTCAAGTAGAATGTCTCTATGATTTAAATGGTTTCAATTTTCTTATGATGAAATGATATCAATTTTTTATGGATTTTGTTATGATGGAATGATGTTTAATAATCCCATTTTATTACATGGGTTATGCTATGATGTATGATTTATGATTTTGTGGCACACGAAAGAATGATTTCATTATGAGATGGGTCGGACCTATATCTCCCTCCAATGAATTGGATAAAGATTTTATATCTCATGAGATAGACATGGCTAGAACGGTAAGTTAATCTGGTTCAGTGTTACAGGACTGAAACGAGGAGTGAACTCGATTCAGAATGGGACTTTGTCCACTAAGATAGTCTTGGAAATGAGTCTTGACTAATAAGAAATGATTCTCTATGATTATGTGTCTATTCCAAAAAGTTTCATGTTTTAAGTTATGATTATTGGGATTACATTTCACTACTATGATTTATCCCATGTTATGATATTATGATCTCTTTTTCAGGTTAATATTTCCAAAATGTTATGTTCTTATGAATATGATGTGATTGATATTTCTTTTGTTTACCCTTACTGAGCATTTGAGATCACCCTTTTATGTTTTCTTTTCCCCAGGATATAAAGAAAGGTTTTAGGTAAAAAAAATGAATGTCTTTATAAGAGATGTTGAAGATCTTTCACCACAATTAGAAGATTATATTCCAAGTTTCCAAAGACGCTAAACTATTATCGTCCTTGTGTGAGTGTTTTTTTATGTACTATGTATTCTGCAAAAGTAACGTAATGTCCAAGTACGTTATTCTTCAGGTATCTACAGAAACCATGGCCCCAGATTCTCATACTCCAATATTAAAATGTGAAAAAAGATCCATCAAGTTCCATCCCTCTGATGATTCTTTCATGGCATGAGTCTAAAGTTTCATGCTTAAGGTATCTGCAATGATATTCTTTTTCCCCAGGTATAGGTGATGCCAAATTCAATATATTTTAGGTATTACACCCAACACCTCTGGAGGAGATTCAAATATTTTTGAGAAAATATTTAACTCATGATCTTTTGGTTTAAATACAAGGTAAACCTTTCTCTTAAAACATAATATCACCAAATCTTAATCGCATTCATCACAGTTTCCAGTTCCAGTTCATGGGTCAAGTAATTATTCTTGTGTGGTCTAAGCTATTAAGGGACATAAGAAAAAACATGATCACACTGCATAAGAACACATCCCAAACCTAAACCAGATGCATCATAGAAGGCCACATATCCATGTCTATCCTATGAAATATTCAACATATGTGAAATAGTCAGAAGAAATTTCATCTCAAAAAAATTACTCTTACATTTCTCATCTCAAGAAAAAATTACTCCATTTAAAGTTAGAGAAGTCATCAGAGACAAAAACTTTGAGAATTCATTTAAAAATCGATGATAATATCCAACTAAGATGAAGAATATCTAAATATTAAAAACATTTCACGTCATCTCTCATGTCATAATAGCCTTCTCCTTCTCAGGATCAACTGATATACCATGTTCTGAAACCATGATTCCTAATAAATTCAATTCATAAATCCATAAATCACATTTATATAACTTATAATAAAGTTGGTGAACTCTCAAAAATTCCATAACTACTCTCAAACGACTCACATGATCCTCCTCAGATTTATAGTAAACAATGACATCATCTATAAAGACCACCACGAAACTATCAAGATACTCATGGAAAATCATATTCATTAAATCCATAAAGATTATAGGATAATTATTTAGACTAAAGAGAATGAAAGGTACTAATAATTGTTGTACCTTCTCTAAAAGAAGGTTTTTTGAAAGTTAGATTGTTTTATTCTCAATTTATGATAACCAGATCAAATATCAATCTTCGAGAATAACTTTTCCCCTTTCAATTGATACAACAGATCATCAATCTATGGGAAACGATATTTATTTTTTGTCATGAACCTATTATGTTTTTAGTAATCAATGCAAAGGAGAAGTGAACCATCTAATTTCTTAGAAAATAGAACGAACACCTCCCAAAGTGACACACTTGTGCATATATATCCTTTATCTATAAGATTATCCAACTAATATTTAAAATCATTAATTTCAACTCACATTATGAAGTAAGATGGAATAGACGCTAGTTTAGTACCATGTACTAAATTGATAGAAAACTCTCCCTCCCTTACTGGTGAAAAACCATATAATTCAAAAAGAAAAACATCAAGAAACTCAATGATAACTGGAGAGAGATCACTACTCAAATATTCTTGCTCAAGATCAAAATAGAACATTAATATTACTTTCCCCAAATCTAGATAATAAAGTCTGACTCTACTCGACCTCAGTTCATATTTTCCTTGAAAGATATGGAACTCCCCATAGAGTTTATTAAAGGAGACCCATTAAAGATAATAATAAATTAAAGTTGTATTAGAAATTATCCAATCCATACTAAAAATGATGTCAAGAGGTTCCATGTCAAAAACCATAAAATCTCAATCAATATCGATATCTAATAACAAGAAAACACAAGTAGAACTGAGTAGATCCTAATATCTCTTCATTATGAGGGGTATAGTAATATCCATCATATAAGATAAAATATCCATAGGAAGATTAATCAGATTCACAATACGGGTTGAAATAAATGAATGAGATGCACCAGTATCAAATAAGGCAGTCGCTAATGATGAATCTATAGTGATGGTACCTCCCACAGTCGCTAAACCCATATCTTCTTCCTCTAGAGAATCTTCCACAACATAAAGAATCTTCATTTTAGATGCATGTGGTTGGAATCTCTTTTCTCTTGAAGAATATGATTACACTACATTTTTAGAAGGTTTTGAGATATTATGAGACTACTTTGAGTGAAATATATATTTAATAACTTCTATAAGTTACTTGAGAATCCATAAGAACCACATACCTTGGGTGCCTCAGTGAAAACCCTCTTTGAGTTCCCTATCTTTCCACACTAGTATAAAATTAAAGGGCCTATACCAAGCACTGTAAGAGGTCTAGAAAAAAAAATTATTGAGAACCACCATGAGAATAATCACTCTTAATTTTCCCTTCAAATGAATTCACATTTCCACTGGGAGAAAAAGAAACTCTCTTCAATCCTAACATTCTAGAGCATAAAGAGGAAACATTAGAAATAAAACCTATGAATGAATATCATATTGAAGTATCTTCTCATACTATCGAGTCTTCATCTTCTCATTAGATACAATATCAGGGGAAAAATGCACAATATCAAAAAAAATGGTTTTCATATTCCATCATGGTATTTTTAGCCTTCTCAAGTTTGAAACACTCAGTAGCCTTGGCCAATACCATCAACTCTGGATAAAAATAGTCAGTGAAAATATCCTTGAATTCTTTCCACTCTCAGACCTCATGATTATTTTTCATCACCATCATGTCCCACCATCTCCTATTAGGACCCTCTAGTGAAAAGGTGGAACACTTAACCTTGATTTCATCAAGTGTCTCTAAGAACTCAAAAAAATGATCAATCATGCTCAACCACTCCTCAGCCTCCTGAGGATCATTGGTGACTTTGAATACTAGTCGATTCTGGAAAATGAAATCCTGAAAATGATTCTAGAGAACATCCCTCTACGGTTCCACAACTATATCCTGAATGGGAACTGCTGGTGGTGCTTGTCCCAAAGCATGGAAAGTACTCACAATGACTTCAACCATACTCGGGTCTATGAGGGGATTTTCTCACTATGCTTCATTAGTATCTTCCTTCTGGATATGATTCACACATATTCTCAAAGGAATGATACTACACAACATCAGTAGAGCACATTGAAGACAATAGATTAACACTCAAATAGGGAAAAAAGTGAAATTAATCCCAATAGATAAGAACATGAGATTTGGATTTCAATCCACACAAATCAAAAGTAGGGAAAAGAATAGAACTAATTGTCAAGAAGTATTTCCCAAAACCACCCCGAGTGACTTGTGGATCAATACGATGAGAGAAGGCTAAGAACTCAATCGTAAATACCTCGTAAGTCCCAATAATATTACTCAACAACATACTAACATCAAGGAAATATGATTAACCTGCACCATTGATACTAGTTTTTCACTAACCATCCTAGATACCCTGGTACCCTGATAACTAGGATAATCCTGACATAGTCTAAAGGGTATTACCAATCCCCATAGTTTAAAAACAAGCACATGGAATCAAACAATATGAATGTGGGAACGAATTTTCCACAAACATAGTGAAATCAAGAGACACAATCAGTATGTATACAAGAAAAAATCCATGGGTATAACTGCACCAAAAGTAAAACAGTCATAAACAACCCAACGTACAACCATAAAGTACCAGAAAATTGGATAAAAACTTAAGTCATAGCGGACACAATAGCTCAATCCCCAAATATCAACAGCTGTTACCACCTCCAAGTGGTGATTTCCCCTTTATCGAACCTTGTAGGATGAAATATACAAACACCCAAAGGCATAGGTAGGGTGTAAGATAAATACCAATATGGTCACACCAAGTATTCCATAATAAGATGCCATAATTAATTAACCAAATAAATATTCCAATTTTAAATAAACAAGCATGAAATTTTAAATTAATATTTAAAACAAATCATGCTTTACATTTGAAATGATGGAAATAATTTAAATAAATTGGTTAATAAACATTTTATATAAAACAGTTCATATAAATTCACAAGGTATGCATAAAATAGTTTAAAAGCAATGGGATATATATATATATATATCAAATAATTCACAATGAGAAACATTTTTACTTTCCAAGTGGTATGATAGTCCCAGGTTACAGAATCCTCACACAATTATAATGAAAACATAAATGTGCACACACTTCCCTTTGACATTGGTCAAAGAGGACTGACCAATATCTCACTATGGATAAGACCTACCAATTATTTTATGTTAGAGTTGTAAATTGTCAATCCATTATTGGTTCATTCTCATCCTAGTGTGTTTATCTCTAATAACTCACTAACTACCTAGGATTTCATGTTCTCAACCAACAATCAATAATGGTAAATTTATTTCCAAACTGTTCAAAATAAAATTCAACCCATTTCCAATTTTAAAATTACAATTTCCATTTAAAATCCAAAATAGGTTTTTAATAAATACATGCCTTTTCCAGGATAATACAAATGGTTTTTTATCAAAACAATTTAATCCATTTTTTCTTAAAAAACATTTGAAATAAATTCCACAAATAAATTTCACAATTTAAATTCCACAATTTAATTTCATGATTTTCCATCCAATTTCACAACACACCTCAATTCAATGGAATTATAGGGGTTCCCAATTTTCATGCCAAATCCAATTCAAATCCCCAATTCAATGGAATTGGGTTTTTAATAAAAAAATTGAAATCAATTACATTTAAATCAAATAATTTAATTTAAATTAATCAATTTAGGGTTAATAAAAATGGCCATCATAAATGGAACCACCGACCTTAGGATCATAGGATCACAAATCACAAAACCCTAAATGCAAAAGTCTAACGAATAACATCAGTCAATGAAGATCCAGGAATCAAAACAAGATTATATTTCTGAAAAAACCGGGATTAGATCCTCCAAAAACATGAAGATCTATTAAACCCTATAGAGGAGAGAAGGAAATAGTTGAAGAAAGACAATGGGAAGAGGAAACATAATGGGAAGAGATCGAACATCGTTTTCCAAGATTTTACTTGATAATGGAGGGGTGAGTAATGGGAAAAATCACCTCTTGGGAGCCTAAAAGGAAGAATAAATCATATTAGGGTTATACAAGATTATTTTGATCTTAAACCAATGGTTTTGGGATTTTAAAATTAGTTTTTATATTAATTATATCATATACGCATAGTGAGTTGGTTAAGGTTGCACGATTAAGTAAATTTTGCACTCTAACTAGGTTCCCCCTACTGTAGGGTTTCATATTTTCTTCTTTTTGGGTACACGGTTTATCAAAATTTTCACCAACCATGAAAACACTCATTTTATGGGTTTTCATGGCTTTCACTAGCAGGTCGCACGGTTTGGGAAAATCATGCGCCAACCATGCACAACCCAAAATCCATTCAAATTTTCCAAAATTTCACCTGATGAACCCCTAAATGAAACCTAACCAAATCCTGATCAAAAGAGGGGTTTAGGAGTGACTGAAAATAGTAATAATATGTTACAAATAGAGATCCATGCATGAACCATAATTTCTGAATGTCATTGTAAAATTTTCAGGTGATAGAATGACCGATACTGATCTCTTACATTGTTCATGGTTGATTATAGAAGAATTCTTCTAGAGGTAGATATAACTCTTTATGTTATCTCATTTTCTTGAAATAGGAGGATAGGATAGCACTCTATATATCTTGATCACTCTCTAGGTATTAAGAGAGTCTCACTCTATCTTTTTTGCACAATAACTGTGTTCATGGAAAGTGATATTATTAGATATTTATTATGGTAGGTTAGTGTTAGAAAATTTCACACTAAACCCTTTCTATATTTATAATTATTAATTGAAACCATGTCCAACAATATTATTATTATTATTAATCAGTTGACATGTGAAACACATTTAAGAATCTGTAAAAAAATATAATTTATATTATTTCAAATCAGACCATTAATCTTATCCCAATTTCCCTCCTTATTATTTACTAAACTTTGAATAATGACTATTTATTTAATAAATAAATGTTAATACATTATTCTATGATAAATATAATAAATATTATATTCACTAAACTTGAAAATAAATATTTATTATTATTATTTAATTCACTTATTATTTTGAATAACTTGTGATTAAATTATGGTGATCAACCAAACCAAGATAAATATTATTTATTCTAACATGTTAGATTCAATTCTTTATTTTAACTGAGATTGTGAATACACTTATTTTATAACCCTCTTGGACTCTTTATTAGTGGAATTGGGAATATTTTCCTAAAGTCTAAGGTTAGCATTAAGAAACATTCCAAGGCAACCATGGAGAAATAATTTAACATCGTAATGAAATCCAAATTAATATGAATGTTTACTATGTGATATAATATATTTATCATGATATCTCATATCAAGAAGGTCGCATGCCACTTCCATCAACCTACATGCTTGATGTATCTTTCTTTGACTTTCCGGAAATGAACTCACCCACTAAACTCCATGTCCATGTATTTATACAGGTAGTACCACTCCCATAAAAGTTCTTAAGATATCAACTTCTATCATGGGATATACGGGTTAAATCCTTTCTTACATTATCCATTAATGTAATATCACTCACAGTGATTCCAATGTATCCTACCTCACTGTGAGAATTTATCATAATTGTTTTCTAAAATAATTAAATTCATGTGATTCATGATATCCATTAATGATAATATTAAAGTTTAAGAATCAATACACATGTCTGTATATAGGAATATCCAATGACACATGAAAATTTTTATTTTTAAATTGATGGTTCAATTATCTTAACCTCTTATCTTAGAGATTAATAAGGGTGAACACTATGACAAGGTGTATAAATGTCTTATTAGGTTCCTACCACTGATATACTATATCATTTATGTCCCACAAAATAGTATCATCTAGCCATAGAATAATGTTCTAGGAAAATATCATGGCACCTCTAGGTTCTCATCACAGTAGGGAACTTATATGACCTTTCAGCATGACATATATTCTTAAGACATTATCACATATAAATTTCATATATAATAATAATGATAATGTGATAATAAAACTTAATTAATAATGAAATCATGTAATAAATAACTAAATAAGTTGGTTCTAGGAAACTGACTCCAATAGAATCCCATATACACTAGATCTAACTAATAATAACTTTCATACCACCAACACTCACATGATACTCATGCCTCTACTAATATAATTCCTTCATCAAGGGGATTTCCATTTTTTCCTTCATGGATACTCTGCATACTATAACTTTACCTCATTGATAAAATTTCCTGGAGAGATGAAACTTCTAAAGTATGTTCTTTGACTTTTGGTGTGACCTCATCTCCTTAGAGAGAGCCACTGTTGTAGTGTTATCACAGTAAACTGTGATTGGGTCTTTATTGTTATACACCACATAAAGATCTAGAATTTTTTTTTGAATCCAAACTACTTCCTTGTATACATCATGATTCAAAATATACTCAGACTCTAATATGAAATTAGTGACAACTGGTTGTCTAAAACTCTTCCAACTAATCGATCCTCTATTGAGACAAAATATATACCCAGACTAAGACTTCATATCATTAAGATATATCTGAAAAATAGCATCTTTATAACATCTAATGACTAGATCATTATCTCCTCCATACACTAGGAACATATCCTTAGTTAACATATGATGCTTAAGGATAGTCTTAACAACAATCCAATGATGTTTACTAAGATCTTCTTGATATATGTCTACCATTCTCAAAGTATGGGCAACATAAAAACTAAAAAATAACATGGAATACATGATTGGTCCTATAAAAAAAGTGTATGAGATCTTACTCATTATTTCTCTTTCCACCTATGTTTGAGGGCCCATACCATGTGACACTATAATCAATCCCCTCTTGGATTATAATATATTGACACTCTTTAGTAAATTTTCAATGTATGAAACATTAATTTTTTCAAGAATCCTCTTATATCTATCATGTGTGATATTGATCCCTAGAATTTAGGCATTTTCACCTATGTCATTCAGGAAGAAAAAATTTCTCAACTATTCTTCAACATTTTTTATATCATTTATAATTAGTAACATGTCATCAAAATATACTACTTTGAAAATAATTTTACTCCCACTAAACCTCGTGTAAACACATGGCTCTCATTCATTCTTAATGAAACCAAATTTCTATATATCTTCATCAAATCAAATTTTTCATGAACTAGATTCTTGATTTAATCCATTAATGGATCTCTAAAACTAGAATACCTTTTTTGGCATTTCTCAGAGTTAAAAAACCATCTGGTTGTGTCATATAAACATCCTATTAAATGTTACCATTAAGGAATGCATCTTTGACATCCATTTTAAAATCTCATAGTCATTGAAGGATATTATGGAAAAAATATTATGTATATAAACATGAATACTAGAGAAGAAATTTCATCACAGTCAATGCCTTGAAGTTTTCTAAAATCTTTAGCCAAAATCCTTTCTTTATAGGTATTTACTTTACCTTAAATGTATATATTTCTCTTGAATACCCATTTACACCCAACAAGATTTAAAACAACTGGAGGATCAATCAAAACCCAAAATTGGTTTTGATACATGGAATCCATGTCATAATTCATCGATTATGGACATCTTACAGCATCTAAGCTCTCTAATATCTCCTTATATGAGAGAGTATCATTATTTTAAACCAATAATGATTCACCATCATTAGTGACTAGAAACCCATATCTCTCTAGTTATCTTACCTCTCTAATACTAATACGCAGTACTTGTGTTTTAGGATAAATTTATTTCATGGGGACATATTTAATTATTCCCTATACCAAATATTATATATCTTAAGAATCAAATTCATTAAAGTTATTCTTTATCCCTCTAACCTCATTGATAATGTGCTCCCTCTCAGTAAAAATGACATGTATTACTACAGGTAATTTCTTTTCTTAAGTATTTTGTAGGTAGTATCCCCTAGTTTTAGTAGGATACCCTATAAAGACACACTTCATGATCTAGGGTGATAGTTTGTTTCATGAGATAGCCTTAACAAACACCTTTCAACCCCATGCACAAACATGTGAAAAATATGTTTCTTAACACTCTATAACTCTATGGGACCATTATTTTTTGCTTTATTTGATACTCCATTTAGTAAGTATGATGTTGTCTATAATGCATATCCCTGAAATGATAATGGAAGTCTTGTGTGAATATTCATTAGCCTTAACATGTCCAACAATGTATAGTTCCTCCTTTCACTAACAGCATTCCATTGTAGTGTATAAGGCATAGCGAGTTGAGATAAAATCTCGTACTCTTATTGAAATTTTATAAATTTGTGGTTAATATATTCACCACCTCGATCTAATCAAAGTTTATTTTTATTATTATCAATATGATTATCAACCTCATTCTTGAACTCTTTTAACATTTCAAAGTATTTATAATTATACCTCATTAAGTAGATATAACCATATATTCTCAAGCCATCGATGAAAGTAATAAAGTATGAGAATCCACCACTAGCATCTACTTGAAATGTTCTGCACAAGATAGTGTGCACCGAATCTATAATCTATGTGGTTATTTCTCCTTGACCTATGAATATTAGTTTAGTTATATTTCATTGTAAACAATTATGACATATTTCAAGTGTTTTAAGCTCAAAAGAGTCTAAGTAACCATATTGATATAGATTTTTTCAAACTCTTCTCATTTATGTGACCAAGATGGTGGTGTCATAACTGGGTGTTATATGAATCACATGTCTTTTTCATTATCAAATTCTAATATTTGTTTTTCATAATTCAACACATAAATACCATTATTCAAATGTTCCATACCATAACATATTCTATCTTTATAAATGTAGAAACCCTTATTTCTAAATCTGAAAATAAATCTATCCATATCTAAACAAAAAATAGAAATAATGTTTTTGATAACACTATGCACATAATAAAAATTATTTAAAACCAAAATCAATCATGTCAAAAATGTGAGATGGTAGTCTCCAATGTCTAGAGTAACTAGCCCTATTCTATTGGTATCCTGTAAATCCACCTCATCTCTAGTAATCTTCCACAATCTACATGGTTCTTATATTTTGATACAAATTTGATCATCACAGGCAGTATCTAATAACCAACTTATAGATATAAAATATTACACTCAAAAAATGCACCTACATCTTCCCTTTGAATATTTTTCTGGTGAAATTTATCTTCCATTGTCTCTTTTTTCCATATGAAAAACATACCACATCTTGTTCTTTTCCTTAACTTTGCATCTTTTTCTTCTTGTAAAGTTAGTTCTCCAAAACATTAGACTTAGAATGATTATTTATCACCTTTTCATTATTCTTATTCTCATTATTCACCATAATTATAGTGGGTTTGTTACACCCTATGTCTTTATCAACTTGGATAAAAATTTAAGAATTTTTGAAAGTGTATTCTTGTTGTTGATCGTATTATAGTTCAAAATAAAAATGAATATGTTTTTAAGTAGTGAAGAAAGAATGATATTTGTGTGTCGCTCATCAGGGATCTTAAAATAAAATATGTTCAGGTTTTCAATGTACCTAATCATATTGAATATATTTTCCCTGGCTGGATTTGACTCTCCAATCTTTTTTGTGAAAAGTTCATTAAAGATCTCATATCTCTCTGATCTCGCCTTCTCTTGATAGAGTTCCTTAAGGCGAGAAAAGATGTTATGCACACCCATATCCTCATATTAATCTAGAATCTCATTGGATATAGAGGATATAATGAAACATTGGAAATCAATATATGCATCCACATTATTGAAATAGAGAGATACTTCTTCCTCATTAGCCTCTTTGGAAATGAACACAGGAAGTGGGGTTTCCAATACATATAATTTATGTTTATGGTGTAGTATAATGCTCTAGCACCTATACCATTCATGAAAATTCACATTGGTGAGAATTTTATCCTTACCTATTATATATTGTAGTGATATTGTTTAAGTTATTTAATTTTCTATTTATAAAAATTAGGATCAGATTATTAGTATTTGTTTTCCTTACAAAACAAATTAATAGATTTAAAATTAATTAAATTCCATTAATCTCCCACTATTTTTCAAAACCAAATATCCCTCACCATTAGTTTTTGAATATCTTTTATCTTAGATAGTATAGTAGAAAGGATCCATATCCCCTTTCTCATAAACCATACTTGGTCTTGACAAGCTATTTGAAGGGCTTTAGGCATGCATAACTTTCGAACTACATTAACTAATAGATACTTGATCTATTGAGTGAAATCCCCAATCCTGAAATCATTTTTAAATATTTCCTCAATAATTAACTCTTATTTATACCATGTAATACTTGTCCAATTAACCCTTGATATAAACCAAGTTAAGTTAACCCAAAACTTCAAGCCAAAAATTACATGATAATTTAAATCACCCAAACTTTGATAAGTTAATCACTTTAAATTACGAGGTTGTTTATAAATTAAGTATTCTAAGGATACACTGACATAATATTTTTATCTGAGTTATTTTTATCCTTATGCATAAATTACATTTTATCTTTTCATATATCTTGTTCATATTAATTTGATTTTACTTAAGTGATAAAACATTGATTCATAATCTGATTATATTTTATTCTATCTTGCATGCTTGTTAATTAATGTACTAAGCAATCACACATCATTGAAAAACAAAAATAATTTGACCATGAAATTGATAGAAATAAAATATAACTGTAATTATCATGGGATTATCTAATGGTCAGTTTATCTAGTGTATGATACACTAACCCTCATCCCTAGGGGAAAACACTATGAACTGTAGCTTGGCTCATGTTTCAATATTCCACCTTGGTTCATATGTATCACCTCGATTGGATTCATCTTGGATCCTTGACTCAAATCACCTCCCCTCATTTGGGATCTCTATACATAATCTTTTACTCACACACAAGTGAGGGGATCTAATGGATTATATAAAGGGGGTTTACATAAATGAAACTATAGGCATGTAGGCCCTTACATAATAAGAAGGGAATGAATCTCAATCCATCAATAATAATTTAACCAAGCTAAATTAAAGGAAACCAATCACATACCAAGGGATGGTCTAATATCATGATCATTCACAATTTTATAAAAGAGTATACATTTTCAATATTTTTATCAATTACCTTTATTCTTTCATAGATTTAGATAATGTGACATGAATTAATCCTATTAATTCAATTTCTCTTAATTTCATTCAAGTATCTTTAACCCATCATCATCAACATTAATTAAATTTAAAAATAATAAGGTACACAAGTGTACTTGGAGTAAAATTTGTGTGATTATCCAAAATTTTAACATGGAATTGATTTAATATATAATTATCAATCCTCCTACATGGTATACACTTTTTCAAATAAATGATGCACGGAACACATGTGAATAGGTTTTATTATATATTAAATTTTTCTCTTTGAGAAAATGTACATGGTGCTACAATATAATACATGGTGTGTGATAAAGTATACAATGTATTCTATATTCTAGTTGTGTCCGCAGCATGTGTCTTGGGACTAGGTGTGTTCCCTACCACAAACAAGCTCTGGGTACATGGCATGTTCTCCAACATGCATGGCATGTGTCATCAGGTTTACATGGAATGTTAGTCACCATATCATGTATCTGATACATGTAATTCTTGGGACACCCCATGTTCTTGGATATGAGAATGCATGGACTACATAGCATGTATAGTGGTTACACAACATGTGGTTCTTCATTTTGTGTGTTATCTTGCCTGGATCTACACACCAATCCTCTTTATTCAGATCTTAGATCTGATTTTATCGGATATAACCTAATATAGAAAGATGAGAATGTGAAACAAAACACATGGTATGTTAGTGGAGAGTATAAACCATGTACTCTAATTTTTCCTAGGGAGAGTCTTTGGCACCTTCAAATGGTGTTCTTCGAATACTTCTTCATTTTTAAACTTTAACCAATTACTAGTTATGGTAAAAAAGAATAAATAAAGGAATATATGGGGATTTTAAGATATTAAAAAACATTTTAATTAAAATAAAAATTTATCCACATAAAACCAATAAATGAATAATAAATGACTATAAATTAAATATGTGACTGCTCTGATACCACTTGTAAGTTTTGGGCACAGCGAAAGCGTCCTTTGATGGTATGAACAACTCGTATTTTAGTCTTCATTTACCTATAATTTTGTCTACATAAGATTAAAAATTAATGTATAATTAAATCCATAGATTACATGAATAGATTTCAATTCTATAACCAAAAGACACGGATATTCACATATAATTTATAATTAAATTATTAAGAGATATAGAATTACCTCTACTTGTAATTCTCTCTTCATCGATGATCTGGTTGACTATATCGGGTCGTACCATCACTGTATTTCAAGATAAAAGTGTATAATCCCTCTAAAATTTATTCACACATGCACAACAATCTCTGAAAATCTCTATAAAATTGATGGTTTCTAGTACGATCGATCCTAATTGCTTTCATTATTTGTGGCTGGTCGTAGAAAAATTATTCCTGAGGGAGAAAGAACTTTTTATGTTATATCATTTTATTGAGTAGAGATGAGAAGATACAAATCTATATATATTGATCTCTATCTATTTATTTATGTAATCTCACTTTATCCATTGTACACAACAATTGTGTTATTGGAAAGTGATATAATTAGATAATTTTTATGACGGGTTTAGGGTATGAAAATTGTACACTAAAACTTTTCCATATTTATAATTCCTAATTGACCAACTATCTAATAGTATTATTATTATTATTATTAACTTAATATGTTAAACACAATTAAGAATACATAAAAAATCATTTATATTCTTTTCAATCAGACCATTAAGATTGTTCCACTTTCCCTCCTCGATATTCACCAAACTTTGAATAATGTCTATTTATTTAAAAAATAAATGTCATTTCATTATTCTATGATTAATATGATAAATATTATATATAAAAACTTGAAAATAAATATTTATTACTATAATGTAACTCACTTATTCTTTTGAATAATGTTTTATTAAATTATGGAGATTAACCAAACCTTGATAAGTATTATTTATTCTAACTTGTTAAATTAAATAATTAAATTTAACGGAGACTCTGGGTACACTTAGTGTGTGATCCAATATGAATCATTCTCAATTTCATTATGAATAACTACCTAAATTACAAGTTTATCATCTAGAAACATTCCATTTCACCCATAGAGAAAGAAATCATCCTCGCAACAACATCCATCTTCATACAAATAATTACCTTGTAATATAATCTCATTATCGCGATATATCAAATCAAGTGTGGATCTCATATTTTCAAAATAGTCTCACAGATACTCTATTTATCTAGTTTTGAGTGATATTTCGCTCAAGAATATTCTAGTTTCAGTAACCAAATTCCTCATCAAGGCCTTGGTATTTATAGAGAGGTGATCATCTCCTCTCCTCTTTGTTTTATTTTGAGTAAGGGCTCCTTAAATGTTGGAATATCCTGGCATATCTCAAGGATTTAAAATTTCAAAACACTCAACATTCTCAAACTCATCTAACATTTAAGTGGACACATGATCGTGTAATTAATCACATGAAATAGGTTGTTTCAGATGGTATCAAGTATTCTATTCTTTACATCATGCATTAGTGACACGTGATCGTCTTATACCAAAGGCTTCACATGACCGATTTTTTTATGAGATGGATTATTATTCCTAAAATTGAATGAATTCTTTCAATTATCACATGAATTGAATATGAATATTTCATGCATGGATTCATGATGATTGAGCATGTCCTATTTCATCTTCGTCATCCAAGTTAGTATCTACCACCAACATAGAACGCTCACTAGAGATTTTTTACATGAATAAATCTCGATTTTGAGTAGGATAGGGATATCAGAGGTTAAAATAAATTTCTCATCTTGATCGAATAGGGCTGATCGATTAGATTTAAAAACCCTCCTTCTTTTCATATATTTTTAAATAGAGTAATGGTGACACGTGTAGGCCAAGTCCCACATCAAAGTTCTATTTGTGTTGTGTCTTCTTAATAATACTCACCATATCATTCAATGCTCAATCCATCACCAGGGTTGGAACCTAGATACACCTTCACACACCACATGGGGAAATTACACCTTATTTCCCCTTTCATGCCACTTGTGTGCATCCTATGGGCACTATGCATGACCACCATGTCTTCCCAAGCACAGGCGCCTTCACCCATTCTTGCATAGGCTTGGCCATCACTATGCATCCTCTTACTTCCATGGATGGATAGGTTAACCTACCTTCCATATGGTGGACCCTAGGTCCCACATTTTTGGTTGAGATGGGACCTTTATTGGTTATGTCTAGCTAATTTTTTGAAATAAGTACAACTCCAATACATAGGAATATGAGCATCCTTTTGAAGAACAATTAACTCCTCCATTTTAAAATCATGAAATTTATTTTTATATATTCCAAAACTCTTATTCATGATCTCAAATATCATAATTTATTCATCATGAAAAAACATTAATATTATTTCACATACTTCTTACCAACAATCTCTTTATGTGATAAAATAATATTTTAAGGACATATTCAAAACATTTTTTTATATAAATAAATATTTTCATGGTCTACACCTTTATAAATGTTTTGAATAATTTTAACTATTCTAGTGAAATTGTCACATGTATTAGGCATTAATAATAGTTCATAAATCATCATAATTAGTCATTATCATTAAAAATTAAAAGACCTCAATCAACCTATGGACTTATATGGATGCATTACTCAGAAAGGCATACAATTCCCAGACATCAATAGCTCATCATTTAAGTCTTCCTAATATATAGGCTTTATGATACACTAAAAATAAATAGAACATTTTTCTTCAATCATTCACTTATGCTTTTCAATCTTCCCCTTTGAATTTATTTCCAAAACTTCTTCACTTTATAAATTCAATATACTTCTCTCTTTATTAATAATACATACAAAGTTATAATAGTGTTCTTCTCATCACATAAACCATCTTCTCATTTCAATATATCATTCTCTTCTCCTATTTTCATTTAAGTCCCCGACCTTATCCACTTTTTGAGAGAAGGATGACATCACATATTTTTCTTAGAAATGATTCGTTTGTTATACAACAATAAGTCTACATGGGAAAACCATTTCTAGAAAACAAGAGTGTATAAATAAGGTGATCAATATTGTCTATAGATTATATATCATGAGATACCAAACTCACATAACGCACTTCATCATGTTTTTGGACTTCTCAAACAATAAAATCCTGAAATATATTCATCTCACACTCATCTAAAAAACACATCAAAATTTTCAAGTGAAAAAAGATATAACTCCCCATTCATAGCTCAATATCAACTCCTCGTTGATATAAATTATCAATTTATTCAGAGTAAGGATGAGGGATTAATTCTCATGCCACATATTCCAATTTTATAAAATTATTCATACGTTCCAATTTTACTTTGTAGTATATATTTAATAGTTTTAACTCATCAATGATCTCCATATAGAGACACATCCATATCATTTAATTACATGTATGTCATTAAAAAAGAATATATATATATATATAATGGAATAAGGAGGGATCACTTGTTTTTCAAAAATATCATTCAGTCTGAGATATTCTTCTCAACCTAGGACATTATTTTCTTTTAATCTTAGCATGGTATTATTTATTTGAACTCTTCTTTTTTTTTGTTTTGAGTATCATATGTTTTGTTATCTTATTTATTCTCTTTAAATTAATATTTTTAAGGAATAATTTTTTCAAATGTAGTATTCTGGATCTTGAAGTTTCCATTTATGGATAACTTCTCATCAACTTTCACCTCACTTTTTAAATCAACTTCTTTCCATTAGTTTAAAAAATAGCTTTCTCTAAATGTTTAGACAATTTCATTTTATTTGGATAAACAATTAATCACACTTTCTAGACACTATATGTCCTCTTAGAATCCTCACATGACTTACCACTATTGTTATATTGAAACATATTAACTTTTATAATATGGGGAATCTCTCCTAGTAGTATTTTCATGAATTTCACAGCTTTATAACCTTCTAATATGAAACTTCCAAACACTTCCTTAAGTTTTCATATCAATTTTTTTTGGAGACGTGAATAGCTTTATGGTCACTACTTTGATTGTTTGATAATCTATTCTCATCTATTCACCATGACTCCCCCATGGATCATACCTATTTCCTAGAAATTATATGTTATACCAATAAGAGTGGGATTTGTGTCCATACCTTTTATAGTACCAATAAAAACTTATAAACTTAGATCCTACACCTTGATGTGCATTCTGTCAAGATATTTATTATTGTTGTACTTATTCATATTGAGCCTTATTTTTTCATGGGGACAATGATAAAAAAGATATCTTACTCTTATTCTTGGTTTAATCAAGTTCAGATGTATTTGTGCCGTCGGCATTGTAAGATTCACCTTTAACCTAAGTTTAATTTGTTAAATATTATTTAATTATCTTATATTTTATCTTTTCTTTAGATTTACCCCCCCCACCCCCACCCCACATCTGCGATTATTTTATTTTCATGAATTTCATGTAATGACAACATTATAATTCCTTGTTCCCAAACTTCTAGAAAAACCAATAATATCTTATGAATCATCTTCTATTTTTTTGTTATAGTCAGTATAGATTTCATAGGTTGTGAACCGTGTTATTTTTTAGTGTAATTACCACTCTTTTGTACAATTATTTAGGAACATCCCTTCATACATATTTTCCGATCCACCCTCGATGTGGTTGGTATATAAGAATTTTTCACTGTCTAAACTTTCCTAGAATTTGGTTTAAAACCTATACAATCAATAGAAACAACATTAGTACATATGTATCTTTCTAGGGTATGGGATACCTTATTCTAAGATGATGTCTTCATTTAGTGTGAGGATGATTTACTCCTCTTCTAAGATTCATTAAACACAATTCAAACTTGTGTGGTAACTTATATTTTTTCAAAAATATGGGAAGTTATATCTTGTGAATATTACAAGTTCTTCAATATCACCTCCATCTAAAAACACTTAATGTTGTGGGAGTTCTTCTCATCCTTAAATAATCTCATCTTGTCATCCCAATTATCCTTCAACTTATTTAATTTTTTCTTTATAAATTTTTCTTTATTCATGTAAAAAATATTAACATAATTTACCTTGTTTACTTTAACCACAAGTTGATTTTATTTGGCATCCAAATAAACCTAGTGTAAATTTTCAAGTTCATGGAAATATTCAACAAAATATCCCAAATAAATATTTCTCATAAATATTACTTTGAAATTCTTCAATATATTTAGAATATATTTCATTGTAAAAAAATTATTTTATTCTTTTCTCTCACATGTTTTGTAAGAGTATTGTATATTCCAACCTTTTTTCCAATATTTCTTCAATATCATTAGCCTCTTCTTACAAGTATAGTTTTCCATATTGAATATTATTGATTGATCCAAAAATATAATTTACCACTTCATTAGGGAGTTTATTCATATGTTCATTGAATTAAAAATGAATATCAAAAAGTGATATATCATCATCATAGATTGAACAATATTTTTTATAATAATCATAATCAAATAAATTATTAAAACTTACACCAATCTAATTACCGTTCATTATTGTTGTCTATCCCTTTACTATAAGATTCTTATTCATCTTCCTTACCTATGTTTTATTTCTATTTTTCTTTGTCTTGGTAGAAATATCCAAATTTTTATCTTCATAGGTAACTTCTTTTTTCTTCATCTGAGGTAGATTACACATTTCCTGTAATCTGCACTTTATAAAGGATGGATTGGATAATTATATGGAAGCTTTTCTATGATACAACTTGTATATTCCTAGGATATATTTACTACTAAGTGGGGGTTGAATTGGTGGCTAACATTTATGAATTATTTCCTTTTAATTAAACCTCTTAAACTTGTTAAGGTTCTTGATCCACTCAATAATGTCTCATAGCCTCACATCATTTGTAGAAATAGTAATAGAGAGATTAATACAAGGTATTTATAAGATTAATTACAAATACCTACTCTTTTACATGTTGATTAGACATCATAACATAGATTATACACTATAGTTTTATCATCATTTACAATAGATTAGGAAGAAAATGGTCATACGCCCCAGTAGTTGATCCTCAAGTTGATCCAAGTTCTATTCCCTAGTATAAAATGCCTATTCCTAAGTTGTCTAGATGCCTCAAAAATATTATCTCCTACTTATTAACTGGTTAAACACCCCATCGTTGAGCCTCTTCGGTAACTATTTATACACCCTAGTCACAATCTCCTTCTTCTTCTCAATATTGTTGATCCATTAGTATAAAGTCATCTTCCTTATTCAGAGTGATATTCATACATGATATTATAGGATCTAACATTCTCGTATACACCTTAAATATCTTCAAATGCTTATTGGAATAAGATTATTGATCTTACTCAATAACTTATTATCTTCAGTTAATGAACAGATCTTCCTCATTCAGTCAAATGATCATCCATACAAAAACTTCTTCTATCATTGTAGAATCATGGCCTTGATAAATTTCTTTCAATGATGTATTATTAAACATAGAACTTGTTCAATTTAAACTCAACTGTCTTATAAAATTACCACTACAAACACTAATAATACTTGATTCAATTTATTCAAATTCACTTCATGAATGCATAGTGTAATGCATAGTGCATTATGTTTGAATAAAACATTTCACATAACTATTTTATTTTTCTTATTATTATATATTCTTATTAAGTTATGTGTCACATTATTCTTCAAGTATCAATACATATTACTTATGAAGAATCATTATATCTCAATGAATATTCATGAACTGTCATCCTCACGTAAACCCAAATAGGTATGTGATTTCCCAGATTCTCCTTAATGCAAGTATATCATGTGACGCAAGCTTGGTTGTGTGGACTGTCTTTTTAATATTTACTACCTTCTCATAATAGGTGTATATATATATATATATATATATGTATATGAAATATCTTATAAATTATATCTTCTCAAAATCAAGATCATATATAAAATTGTTCTTCATGCTACTTCTTCTGCACACAAGACCTGACATGGGATGTACAAAGATTTTTGTAACACACTAAATGTCAGTATCATGAGTAGTATATCATAGCATATCCCTACATATTTTTTTAACCTAGTAGGCTTGTGAGATATTTCTTCTTTATGTAACCTAGGAGGCTCATGAGATTATTTACCTTCACAATAACAAAGCACATAGATAATCCTCCTTCCTTAATGTGATCAATCCACATGGTTGTCTTCCCCTCTATGAGATTGTGCCAAACATATATCTCCTCTTCATGAAACAAATAGTCTCATGGAAACTCTATTTATTTGGTTGAGAGAAATAGATATCTCAATAATATTCATGTGGCAACAAAAAAAATGGCTCAAAAAGGCCTTAGTATTTATAGAGAGGTGATCACTGCCTCTCCTCTATGTTTTATGTGGAGTAAAGGCTCTATAAATTCTCTAAGATTATGGTGTATCTAAAAGATTCCAAATGTTGAAACTCTCATATTTATCAAAATCATGTGATAATGAATTGGACACATGATTGTGTAATGATTCACATGCTCAAGGATATGCAAGAAGATATTCTCACATACATTGTTCTTCACAAGATGCCTCTAAGAAACATGATCTCCTCGTTCTAAAAACTTTACATGGACAATTTTGTTTATGTGACGCATTCTTATTATTTTTGTTGAATGAATTATTATAATTATCACATACATGAAAGATATATATTAAATGCATGTCTTTTGGATAATTGATCATGTCTCATTGTATTTCTATCATCTGAGTTGGTATCGATTTTCAGTGTGGCACACTAACTAGAGATGGCTGGCATGAATAAATCCTAATGTCGAGTGGGATAGGGTCACACATGGTTGTGTAAAATATCTCAACTTGATGGAACAGTTCTGGAAGATTGGATTAGATGACCCTCCTTCCATGTGTATATTTTTAAATAGAAGAGTAGTCTCATGCATAGGTTGAGTCCCATATCAAAGTTATTTTTGTGTTGTGTCCACTTAATAATACTCTCTACTTTATCCACCACTCGAGCTATCACCGGGTTCAACACCCGAATACACCTTCATACACCACATGGGGTGAGCGCACCTGCCTTCCCCCATCATACCACCCATGTGAATCATGAAGACACTATTCACACCCACCATGCCTTCCCAATAATAGGCACCTTCACCCATGCCTATGTGGGCATGGCCATTACTATGTATCCCCTTAGCACCATGGATGGCTAGGTTAGCCAACTTCCATTGTGGAAGACCCTACATCCCAGATATGTGGTTGAGGTGGGTCCTTAGTTTTCAATTAATAGATAGTTTTTTATATAAGGTAAACTCAAATACTTAGGTATATGATCATCCTTCTCAAGAATAATCAACTGCACAATTTTCAAATCATAGAATTTATTTGTATAAATTCCAAAACTCTTCTTCACGATCTCATGTATCATAATTTATTCATCATGAAAAAACATTAATATTTTTTCATGGACATTTTAACAACAATATCCTCATGAAATAATAGAATATTATTTGGATATCTTGAAAACATTTCTTTGTGAAAATAAATATTTTCATGGTCTTCACCATTTTAAATGTTGTAAACAATGTGAACTCTACTAATTAAATTGGAAAATGTCTTAGGATTTAAGATTAATTTATAAATAATCATAATAAGTGAGTACCATTAATCATGGAAACAACTAAATCAACCTATATACTTACATGGATGATTTATCAATCATAACATCCAATTACCAAGCATCGTCAGCTCTTCATTTAAGTATTCATCATATATTGACTTTATGATACACTGAAAAAAATATAAAATTCATTATTTAATCATTCACTTATTCTATTCAAGAGGAATGAATAAGAGTAACTCATTTATGAAATGTTTATATAAATTAAATAAAGGTTACTTATAATATGAATTAAATTAAATTGGTATATCTAAAATGACTAATGTAGTTATTTTATGATTGAAAATGTATTTTTTTAAATATTTCCTTTTTATGTGATATGAATTTCTATTTTAAGAATATTTTGACTAATGATATTAAATTATATTTGACAGTAATAATTGGTTAATACTAATTTAATTAGTAAATTATAGGAAGTATGAATTAGAATGGATAATATTTTAAAATAAATTATTTTCCTATAAAAACAATTTTTCATTACATCTCATATTTTTATTTAAAAGTTAAATTTATAAATTTTAGAAATTGAATTTGAAAAGGGTAAATTGTTTTTGGATATATTATAGAATTATCTTCTTAAGATTATTTTTTTATTTTTCTAGAAATATTTTTTGTTAGGAGAATAGTGAAAAATACTATTTTTACAAATAACATGGATTTTATGACATTATTAGTATATAAGTATAAATTATAAATTCATGAAAAAAAATATACGACCAAATATTAATTTTATATAGGAATTTATAATTTAAAAAATATTGGTTTTAATTTATAAACCCATATTTTATATTTTAGAATATAGGTAATATTTTCTCAAAAATTATTTTTAATATATTATACATTTTTATATTAAAATTAATTTTTATAAATTTTATAAAATAATTAAATTTAAATATATTTTAAATTTTAATCATTAGTTCTAAATTATATAATAAGGACCATTTTATTTATTTTTCATAAATGATAAATTACCTAGGTAAAAACTTGTTAACGTGGTGAAAACCAAAATGGTAAAAAATGTGTAACCTAAGTGGTAAAGGGTAAAAGATGTTAAAAAATATTTAATTGATTATTTGACGTGTGTATTTACCTTATCTATTATACTATAAATTATTTCTTAATTTTTGAGGCATGTTCATTGTTAGTGACTTCCTTTTATTAAAAATTTTTGGGTATTTATAAAAAATGTCATCTCTTTTCACTTATAAAACGGACATTCCTCTCCTAACATCACTTAATACAAAATCCCACTAATTTAGGCCCAAAATCTCCCCAAACCTCTCATAATAACTCATATATACATTAGTGAGGTTCTTGTTTTCTCAATTTACCATATCCCAAAGGATTAACCCCCTTTTCAAAGGAGATGATGAAAGTAGTAAGGTATAGATTTCCAGCCAATCCACCCTCTTTTCTATATATTTATGTACATTTCTTCTTACTAAAATTAATTTCACTATATTTAAATTATAACATAAATATAACTATTATTTAGTTATGTTATTATAATAATGGTACAACCTTTAACCACCCTCCCTTATTCCATTAAGAAAAATGAATATGTGAACCCTGTGTTGTGTAAACTACAACCTCCACAACATAATGTGTTTCATTATCCTTCAATGTATTGAAAGGATGGTACAAATAAGAAATTTAATATATAATTAATATATTTATAAAATATTTTATATTTATAAATAATAAACCATATCACTCATTTTCCTAGTTCTATGGAAAATGAAATCATCATTCATGCATACATGTGGACTACCACCTCTATAGAACGATTAATTTTCATTTTTATTTTCAACACCAACTTACATGGATAATCATGAGGGAGGTTTTAAAGTATAAATATTATTTTTAGTATATAATTAAGGTTATTTTATAGAAAATTTCATAACCTATTAATTATATAAACAACAAAGGATTATTGTTAATTCAATCATTTAAAATGAGTGAATTAAGAGGAAAATGTTCTCTTATTTCTAAGTAATGACCTTATATAAATAATATTGTACTTATAATACTTTAAAATTATAATATATCACAGTAATAAACACTAAATAATATCATTATGATTCTATTATAATTATATTACAACTAAACTACCTCATAGTCATCCATTAATCATGATAGCTTCATGTTTGGGTCGGTTTAACCACCTACTTGAAATATAATATGAATTTAGAACTTATTTACTACTAAAATATTATATAAATGTGTAAATAATGATTTATTTTTAGTTTTAGTAATTTTATATCAACATTTAACTCATTAATTAATAAATCACCCATCGTTCATTAAGAATCACCAAAACATGACCATCACCAATTTTATCCTCATGGATCATAACCAAAAAATCCATGAAATGAAATTATATATTTATAAAATATATTGGAAAATATATTAAATTACCTTATTTGATATAATATTTATGTAATTTGGAAAAATAATAGATGCCAACACCTATTTTGTGAAACTAGTTCAAAGCGATAAAGATTACTTACACCTATTGTTGAAGATTGACAAAAACTAACTTATATATATATATATATATAATTTTTATAAATGAGTAATAATAATGGATATAGTTATGAATAATTTTATTGGGTATGTATTTAATGAACTTAATTTAATTATTTTGGATGTTTTTTGTATGTTCCAAATGAATATGGACCAAGGTAAGGTTTTATATCTCAAATTTCTCTCTTTGAGACATGTTTGGAATTATGGACCTAATTTAATTTATGTGGTGTATATAATTACAATTTGAGATATCATATAATGAATTATAATTTAACCATGTTATTTTATGTTCAATTATAATACCACTTTTTTAAGGGGTTTTGATTAAAGTGTTACTCAAGCCGCAATGGTTTTCTTGGTCTTAATTCTAATTCATTGAGACATGTTACATGTTATGCACAATGTTTCCTTTTAATGTTTTTCTATTGATTTACTATACCATTAATGTTATATTTATAATTTACTTGTAATTAATGGGATAAACTAATCCAAATCATTTTCATTTCTTCAAATGTCTTTTAACTTCAGTATCACCCCAGTCGTAATAGTTTTTTATAACATAATTTTTGTTCATTGAGTTATTATCATTCAATTGAAATTATTTCATATAATTTGAGTTCATTATTACCATTTATTTTATTATTTGGTATCCTCCCATTGTTTTAATATTTAACACATAAATAACTTTTCAAATTTTTCATACATCATGGAGTATGTTTCCCATAAGGGATATTGATAACTCAAATCTATTTTCCTTGATTTATAATGTTTTATCTTGAAATTTTATTTTAAATTATTGTGTTATCCCACCATAATATTTTATTAAATTTTATTTTATAATCCTCTTTGTTAAAATTATGTTTTCATACAAATTAATGTTTTTTTACTCTTCTTACAATGTGAGTTTTGAACAAAGGTATTCTAATAATAATAAAAGGGGTTTTCATTTTCACTTTTGTATGTTTTTTCTTCCTATCCTCATTTATACAAAAAAATTATATATATTTTAAAGACTCTATAATTAGATAATATTTTTAAATTAAAGGTTTTAGAAATATTTTACACCATCTTTTCAAAATATACCTTTTAAAGTGACATGTAAATTTGTATTATGTTTCAATGCTAAATTTTTTTCTAAAATCTCTTTTAAGATTTCTCTTTAATTTGCCTTATTATTTCGGAAATTATTTACCATAATTAGGTTTATATTTTATGATTTATCTTATAATATATATATTTATCATCTGGGGTATTGAACTCACAGTTTCAAAAAAAATCAATTCTTGATCCCTTCTTTTATGATATCATTCAAATCATTTTTTGTGAGGGTGTTTTTCATTTGTGACAACACCATTTTATGTTTCATTTGTTGAATTGGGATTATATTATTTTGAAAATATGTATTGTTCCTTGATCACATAGAGGTAAAAATATAATATGGGTTATTGTGGAGCATCTAACTAAGATTTACCACTTCTTACCAATCAAGGAGGTTTTATTAGTGGATGAATTTGAGAAGTTATATGTTATAGAGATCATCTAGATTTATTGGGTGTCTGTGCGTATTATCTATGATAGGGATCCCATATTTACATCCTATTTTTGGTAGGGTTTTCATTAATAATTGTATTCTTAGGTAAAATTGAGCATTTTTTTCACCTGAAAACCAATTTAAAATTTGATAAGAATATTTTTATTCTAAATTATATGCTTCCAGCCTACATACTTGAATTTGGTGGATCATGGGAGGATCACCTTTATATCATTGAATTATCCTACAATAATAGTTATTGGTAATATATTCAAATGAAACCTTATAAATACTTAAATGCAAGTTCATGAAAATATCCTCTGTGGTGGATAGAAATTGGTTATTCATCTTTGATTGGGCCTTATATCATTTGAGAGATTAATGAGAAAGTGAATTTAATTCAAAGGTGTCTTGTAACCACTCAGAGCTGGTAAAATTATTATGTTTAAAGGTGAAGGTGACTATTATAATTCAAGCTGGGTTACCATGTGTTCCTTTAGGAGTCTTAGATATTAGGTCACCGATATATGAAAAAATTGGGGAAGCTAACTCCTAAGTATTTTATTCATTTAGAGATATTTTATTGAGTTAGATAAGTAACATATCAACTTGCTCAACCTCTGAAATTCAGATATATGAATATTACCTTGTATGTATCAAAACTAAGGATGTATATTCTCATGACATTACATGTGATTCATTATGTTAAAAATGAGAATAAGGCATATACATTTTATGCAGATCATATAATATGTGTCATTGGATAAAGTCATAACATGTTACGGGGTAAGGTTATTCCTCTTATTCATGTAAAATGGAAACATGGGAATCTATAAGATGACACATGGGATTATGAATAAATAAAATGAAAATCTAGTATCCAATACTATTCAACTAAGAAGATCATTGAATATTCTCTAGGAAAATAAGCTTTATTGTAAACAGGTTGTAAAGGCACAAACCTCCCTAACCAGGTAATTCTTCTTAATTTTAGTGTTTAAATTTTTTGAGATCCATATTTAGGGAGGAAAAGGAGTTTTAAGAAGAGTGTGGGGTTTGGGAGAATAAGGAAGGGGTAAGGGGATGTCCCTAAGGGTCTGAGGACCATCGGGTAACTGAGGTCCCTATATTGGGTACCCAATAGGGATCCCAGGTATCTAGGATCTCTGTTTTCGGTTAACAGGTACCCAGTGCTTTCTATTAGGTACCTGGTAGCATACTAGAAAAATTTCCCTTAATAAAGGGTAATTCTTTCCTTTTAAACTTTAATCTACTACCCTATTTAGGGATATCTTGAGTTTTTACCCCCATTACTCACCCATAATATTCCTTGGAAGTTCTAAAATTTATTCTACTACCCTCCATTAAGTCTCCTTCAAATCCATTCTTGGTTTGGTATCTATTGGTCATGGAAGATTACCTTTAGGGAGGTAAGTCTATGAATCATCTCTAATTTGATTCTTACCTTTGTTTTCCATAGAAACAAGTGAAAACATTTCTCTAAATTATTCGGTCTTGTGGAATCTTATAAACTCTTCGAAATTCTCTTAGTTTGGAAACTGTAAAAGGTTAGCTTGCATTATCTTAAGAAAATTACTTAGTTTTCTTTAACAATTCCATGTTTCATGTTAAGTTTACCCAAGACCTAATTATTCCATGGTTTTAGGTTGATCCTAGAAATCAATTGGTTCTTAAATATTCTTTCTTAGAACCCAATGATATTTTCTGTAAATTAATCGATAGGTAAACTAAATATAAATATCACATTATTAGAGATTTATGTTATCAACAGTTCAGGTCTGAGTAAAAACAAAATTAATAAGGTGTTTAAAATTAATAAATTCTTTTTCACCTTACCTTATAGAAATTATAATTTCTTTTCTGATTTGTGTTTACATTTTTTATGTCAACATGACCAAGTGATACACTACTATTATTATAAATGTTTGGTTACTTATATAGAATGTACATTGAATAGAAAATGTTTAAGACACATGGAATGGGAGTATGCTCTTTTATTTTCTATTATCCATTATTTTTTTGTATGATTTAATACCTTTCATTATGTTTTATACCCTTATTAATTGCTTGAAAAGCATGTTGATTTTATTACCTATGAAGAGAATGGATTTTTAATTACATATTTGACTTATAAGACCATTTTTCATTAAGAATAAATTATATATTAGGTTGTTATAAATTTTATAAATATATCCTTGGATTTAATAACTTACTTATGTATAATTGTTACTTTTTGGTTAAACATAAATAATGAAAGGGGTAATATGGAAAGGAATAATGAGTAATTTGGTAAACCTTACCTTGATAGATTGGTTGATGATATTGGATGGGCTTATGGTTCCGTGAATCTTTTATTCTCATTTCCTCATCCTCAAAGGGATGATATTTAAGATATATAAAACCCTATTTCCATACTGGACATTAAAATTTAGGAAGAATTTGAATTTTTGAATTAGTGGTTGGTTAGTTTTTAGAAACAAGATTTAGAATTTGATTTTTATGTTTAGAACACCTCAAGGAGGTGTTTTGGACCTGATCAGAGGCTCAGAAATTATTATAGGAGAATAGGGGAGCTCAAGTTGATGACTAATACAACCAAATCTATAGTAGTTCCACTAGCTAGCCAGTGAGGGTATTAAAGGGTCAAATTTACCCTTATTCCCCCCTCAAGTTTAAGGTGTTAGCCTCACTCCTTTATCCTCCTATGGTGTGTGTGACTAGTGTTTTCCTTCCCATTCCCTCCTTCAATCCTCATTAAGGGGGTGTTTTCTTAGTGTTTTTCTTAGTGTTTTTCAATGATCCTTGGTATGTCTCTTCCTCTAATGATATATTCTGCCACCCACATCCCCTAATTCTAATTTTAAATTTTTTTCAAATAGAGATTTGTTTTTTATTACATTGGAGCATGGTGTAATTGGTCGAGCATGAAATAGTTTCCACTCTTCCTAGTAAGAGGATAAACTGGAATGTTTTATGTGCATGGTAGATCATATATTTGGTTGAGGTATGTTGCACTGTTGAATTTTTCTTTGGTTTTTTGTTATAAATAAATTTAAATAACCAGTTATTTGGCATTATATGTTAGGTATTTCTCTCAGAATATGGTCGGGGATGTGAGACATACCCATGGGGTTTTGTTGGGTGTATTTATAGTGTATCGCATAAACCTAATGAGTTATATAGCACTATGTAAAGTTGGAATTGAAATAATTGATTAATTATAAATGTTATAATTAATTAATAATTGTTTTTTGGCTTGAGTTAGGAGCTCGGATCACTAAGATGATATCGGTTGATCATATATGTGGATGGATGGAATTGGACAGGCCTTAGAATATTTTTTGACCATTGGAAAGTAAAAATTGAAATATTCTACAATGTTTGGTAGTCTCGCATACTAGCCCTATGGCTTATGTTTATTTTATCTTGCATTTGGATGCTCGATCACTCTACTAAGGGATGTTCCCTTGGTTAATTTAATTAAATGGAATGTTTTTAATTAAATTAAAATGTATAAGTAAAATTAATGATCTCTAAGGGTTACAAACAAACCTTGTGCACTAGCTTGTTGTCTCGATCGGTGATGGCCGAGGATGGGACTATTGAAACACCAGTTGGCCTCCAAACCTCTTCAAAGGTTATTTTGGATAATCTAAGACACATTAACCCATTTATATGGGATTTATTCACCGCCAATATGTAGGTGAGGTAATAATTAGAGATCTTGGGTTGTTTAGGCCTTTGGAGGACCCTTTTGAGGCTTCGAGATATTCGAGCTCATCGAGATGAGGAAGGGATGAGAGACCTTCTCTCATTCGATGTTACCTAGCCTAGGTTGAAAAACCTTAGGTGGATTGGGATCAAATTGGGTGAGAGGAATGGCCTAGTGTGACCATGGGGATTGAGATAGGTCGTGGAACATCTCTTGATTGTTGCCTTTGTGGCGAGTCCCTGGGTAGTCAATAAGGTCGTGCTACCCCTTTAATAGAATCGAGTGATGAGACATTTTTAGAGTGGTAGGTGCTAACTTTAGACCTTGTTTGAGATTGAGGATTCAAAGTAAAGTGTATCTATTAGGTTTTATTATAGGGACATCAATGGGTGCTCATTTAAAGACTGACTCTAAGTGGTTTTCTATGAGATGGTATCTAGTTTCACCATGGAACCTGTACTAGACTGGTGAGCCTGAGGGGAATTGGATAGTGATGTTGGTCTTGGGAGTTTTTGCAGACCTAATATTTTCTTTGTTTATGTAAGGTTATTGAATTCATCATCAGTGTAGGTGTGACATAGTTGGGCTTCCATGGATATGTAGAAGAATACATAGATGGGCTACCATGATTTGGAGTCAAATATAGATGGAGCTTCCATAGATATGGAGCTTGATAATTTGATTTA